>JAKCOX010000001.1:20932236-26474736 GCA_022605575.1 Laterallus jamaicensis coturniculus
TTACCTTTCTTTTCATACCAAACTTAAGAGCAATAAAAAGAGAAAATGTAAATACCAGTTCCTACACTTTTGTAAGTCACTATTATCAAAACAGAGTGCTTTAATTATATTTCAAGACTAGGGTACAGGCTGAGTGACAAGATTTACTTGAGGTCAACTTCAGCAATAACCATTTTTCTTCCCAATGAAAAATAATACCATCAACGGGAGTTGTTAAGAACTATTAAAATTGCTGCATTTAAATGCTTCTGTCAGATACTTAATCAGAGATGTTTGGTCATTCTGGTTGGAGGTAAAGAAATAAAACAGTTACCAGAGTCACAATGATGATGATTTTGATTATTTTATATCGTTATTTATATTTAAAACTGCCTTGTTTTCAGCTCTGTATTACAAAGGCACAGATCTCTGCCAAATATATCCTTCTCCTATGGGCATAAAGTTTCAGGAAAACAGTCCGAGAAGGCTCTATGCCTTTGTGCTTTCCTAGAAAGGCTTGACAGAAAATGGGAACCAAACTACTACATGCAGCTTGTCACAAGGAGGGAAGGAAGGAAGGATCTCTACCAAACAGAAGATGACTCCAGTGGAATAGGACCTTTGATTTATGGGGTCAGCAAAGCAAGGGTCCCTTCTGGGCTAGATATAAAGTCCACACTTGGAGTCAGGAGGATGAATCCCATTTTCAGCAGGGGGCTTTCCAGCAGGCACAAAATCTCATCCTTCAAATCCAGCAAAACTCCTCCTCAGCCACACGAGTCTCACCAAGGGTTTCCAGAGCAGCATTTGACCCAGAGTACTGGAGTAATGCCCAAGTAAGGCAAGGATGTGCAGTATTTTAGCTGGGCCCTACATCACTGGAGTTTGGTTTATTGGATTAGGCATGAAACAAAATCCACCTTCCCCACTGGATGCAGCAGCTGGACATGAACTGACCAAAGCAGGGTGCTGTGATGCATTTTATTATGGTTCAGCCCAATATTCTCTCTTCCAATTAAACATTTGAACATGTTTTAATACAAAAGTAATAGATTATTTTCTCATGAGTTGCTGTTTGAAGCTTTGTTTATAATAAATATTTATAAGTATTTATAAATAAAATATTAATTGCTTAAAATGACATTTTAATGTAGTGCTACATGTCCAAGAAATGCTGGGCTACATGATGTGATCTCAGTTTGGGATTCATGGACTGAGAGGCAGCAACACCAAGCAGTGAGACAGCTATGAATAACCCCTGCATCAAGAACCTTCAATTAATGAGTTGAGTAAAAGTATTAACTAAAGAGGCTACACCAAGGGACAGTATTCCCCTATCTGTAAGGCTATAGAAATGAGTAATGACATGAACTGTACTTCAAAATTCATGGTCTTTGCCTGGTAGAATTACAAGTCAGGGTTCTGGTGACAATGAGAGGAGAAAGAAACCATTTAAACTAAAGAGATCAGCTTACACCTTTCATTTTCTGTTCATGATGGTGTATCAACATCTTTCAGGAGAAACATATCAGTTGAAGAACCAGAGTCTGAAAGCACAGGTCCCAGCAGCCGACTACCGACTTCCCATCAAGATAATCCTATATTTTGCCATGCCACGGAGTGGCAGGCATGTCCCAAGCAGTGGCACAGTTTGAGCAGGGACTGAGTGAAACTTCCTCAAGAGAAAAAAGAAACCCCAGACATAACTACTACTTCATTTAAATGTGTATATTATCAGTAGTGTTCTTCAAAAGCACTCGCTGTTTGGCTAGATCTGCTTCCTATGTCACAAGAGCAGACAGTTGGAAATTCAAATGTAGTTATTAATTGAACCCTATAAAATATACCTTTCTATCTAGGAAAAAGCTTCATGTGCAGACAAGCACATCATATCTCAATACCACTAGTTTTCATCAACAAAATATCCTGGAGGCCTTCACCTTCCTATTTCACCTCTGGGCTGCCAAAAGAATTAACCCTATGTACACTGTCTGCCAAAAAGAAACCAAAACCACATTTTCACTTCTTTTGTTCCATCTTAGTTGTAAGCGCTCAGCAAAGGCTGTATGCTGGGTCTGGAAGAATTATGGCCACACAATACTCATGACAGCTGGAGGAAAGCACTGTGTTTGGATACAAATGACAAGTGTGGTAAGGTCCACAACGCACCTTCAAAGGGTGCCAGTGTCAATTACCTCCAAGCGTCTCCAACAGCTTCTGACAGGGCAGTGAGAAAGTACCATATTTAATCTACTTAAAGCTAGACTGGACAGAGTGCTAGAGACTACACTGTAGAGGGGGGAAAATCTGCATCGGCAAGGGCAGGGATGAGATGATCTAATGCAGAAGAACTTTCCTGTCTCTGACTTTTATTCTTCGCTGATACACATTCTACAATAATGGATGTAAGGAACAATTGTGAACATCTCTTTGGATCTAACAGACCAATAGTATAAGTTCTGATGAAATTCATTGCATGGAATACGTACACACAAACTGAATTAAGGACAAAACAATTAAAACTAAGAAATAATTTCACTTCTACTTGAGAGTCTGAAGGAGGGTTTATTTCTGGGAAGATTCTTGCCCTTGAATGAATGCCTTAACATAGGACATTCTTGGTGGAATAAAATAGGAGAGAACCACAGAGATTCCAATATTTGAGGTCACTATTTGGGGTCAGACTTTCCAAGCAGGCAGCCAAAACAGAATCCATCATCATGACCCATTTGCCTTGAATAAACACCTGAAACCGCAGACAGACCTTCTCAACAGCCTGTTGGAGCAAAAGGGCCAACCGAGAGGCCCAGTTTACAGGATGCTGGCGAAGGATGTGAGTCACCATGTTGAAGTCAGTACAACGACTCACATGTTTCTACGCTGGTCATAGATCTAAGTAGCTTGTTGAAGCGATGGACACGTAAGGAGGCATGGAGTTTTCAAAGCAAATGCCAAAATTCATGAGATGATTTTGAGAATCTGACCTTTCAGCCTACTTTGTTTCACAGCGTAAGCCAGTCATTGACTTCAGTGGGCCTTATACCTGAGCTAAATGTGGCCTGACAGCGGCTAAAATTTTTTGCTAAAGACTTCTTTGAAGTCTACTGTGTTGCTGGAAGGTGTGGGGATATAGACAGGCTAGCAATTAGCTTTCGGGGTAACTAGGTCAGTTAAATGCCACTTACTGAATAATAAGATCTTGCATCACATCTTGCTGTCTCACAAAGCTATTACTAGTAACAAGAAACCACATCATTACATGTGGTCATCTACAAACCTCAAGGAAGATCTCTGGGAGGAGGAAGCTGCTGTTTCAAGAAGTATCAACGAGTACACAGTGAGTAATTTCACTCCCTTTATGTACATCATGTCTGCTTTTTGTGGTCAAGAATTCTCTTTTTTTTTACAGGGTACAAAAAGGAGCTTGGTTAACGGCTTGTGCTCGTTAAAGGCAGGTGATCAGCATACAAATAGTTAATATTCAGAGGAATTTATATTTAATCAAACTGTGAGAAGCAACCAGAGCAAGACACTTAACTCCCTATTATCATCATCCCCTTCAGGCATCTTTTAACTCAAAGGTTTGCACACTCAAACCAGGTAGGGCTTCCACCGCAGAAAGAGAGGTGAGGACACTTGGCTGTCCCCACTCTCCCATCTCTTCTTCATAAGCAGCACCACAATTGCTGACTAACACCACTAAAGTATAAGACTTTCTCACCACATAATTTTCAGGGTGGCATGCATGGATGGAGACTGGGTAGCAGTCATGTGATTGAAATACCTGTGGGTCCTCTGCTCAATATCACCATGAATGTAAGTCAAGTACAAAAAGAAGCCCAAAACCAAAACATAACAGAATGGAAATATACTGCTAAACTAAGATAAAAATTTAATTCCTATTAAGGAATGCTTCCCAAATTATTTTGTGAAGTAAAGGAGTATTGGGATTATCAGAATTGTCGGTGAAAATATTTACAAATCAAAACAATAGCTAACACAAAGAAACAAAAGGAAACTTCAGTTTTGTGCCCTTCCTGATTCCTTCTTCATCTTCTTTTTAAGTATGAAATTTAGCTTTATGATGATTCAATATATGCAGAGAAAAATATTTTTAAAATCCACTAGTTCTAATGCTTGATTATTTTATATAATGCTATTTTATTGCCACAATAACTTTATCAAGCGATAGAGAATATACTTCAGAAGTGACCTGTTTAGAAATTTCACACAGGAATTTCTATTGCTATCTCCACTTGATATATTTTGTCTTTGTGATACTTCCTCTGAAACCCTGACTAGCTAAAGCAAACTCCCTCTGACAGAAGGATTTTTGAAGCTGTTATTTTAATCTTAAGGTTTACATACCTGTCAGAGGATAGCACGTTCATAGCCTTTACTATTGTTCACAGATTCTTTTTTCCAAAGTCTACACATAGGTCTCAAGGGTTCTTGCTCCTCAAGGCAAATTACCTCTGAGTGTTTAGGTTCACCTCCAGCTCCGTATTTTTTACTTTTCATATGCCTCTCTCTTTGTGGCTTTCTTCCTCTCTTTTCCTTATTTTCAACTCCTGACCGGGACCCTTAAAGGAAAGAAGAAAGACACTTAGATACCATGGTGATGGGTGACCTTATAAAAACACAGATAAATAGACAGGGGTATTGTAATGTTTCCTTCACACTGTTTGACTGTGCTACAGTTGGGTGAAAACATTTGTTGTACAAATAAAAGAAAATCTTTCAAACATTACTTTGGCCTAGTCTTGTTGCCAGTGATATA
Source organism: Laterallus jamaicensis coturniculus (assembly GCA_022605575.1). NCBI lineage: Eukaryota > Metazoa > Chordata > Aves > Gruiformes > Rallidae > Laterallus > Laterallus jamaicensis. Next base: position 20,936,996 of record JAKCOX010000001.1, read on the forward strand.
GATGAGGATAGGACCTGTGTCCTCATGGGCCCTTCACCTAGCCAAAGACTGAAGACTAGTTAATGGAGAGGTATGAATACAGCCAACTGATTTTCTATGTTGTGCAAAGATTTGGATCTTTAACATAGGCAAATTATTTGGGACTTTCAAAACTGTAAGTTCACTCTTTACTCTCTCCTGACCTTGAACATGGTGATTTCTTATCATCGTTGCAATACATTTCAAAGCAGCTGTAGTGCTTTAGTTGGAAATGTTTTGTGATTGCAAAAGCAAGATTTTCTAGAAAACCCAGGAAAACCAGTAAGAATTTGCTTAAGAGAAGAAAAAAATGTTGTCATTTTATACTTAAAAGTTTGCTAGTTTAAACTATGTCAAGCAAGACTTCTGAGTATAACACCAATTGTAATGATGTAAGATCTTCTGAATTGAGTCCTGTAGTATAGTACAAGCACCTTAAAATTTATTTAACAACTCATAGGTCATCTCTCAAATTCTGCCAAGAAGCCTTTAAAAAATCTCACACATATGAATTACAACTCTTTGCTCATGCAAATGAAGCTGATTTTTAGGAAGCGATCTTCCTCTTCTTTTAAAGAACCCAAAGAAATTAGCAAAAGCTTTAAACTGTTCTTTTTTTGGGGACCAAGAGCAAGACACCTCAGCTCCTGTGCTTTGGAAAAGAATTCATCTGGACTATCCCCTCAGAGTCCTGGGAAGGAAAGCACTGGAGCAGCCAGAATAGGAGAGCAGGAGACATAGCCTGTGAGAGTCTGGAGAAGGGAAAAAAAGGTGGAGGGGGGTGTGGAAGGCAAAAAAAGAAAAAAAATTAAAAAAAAAAAAAAAGAGTGAGAGAAGAAGCAGAAGGGAAAGGCCTAATCTGTTTTCACTGACAAAAATCCAGGTGGTCCATTGCAGAGGGAATGCAGCAGAGCTATTCTGCAATGTCTGGAGGTAAGGAGATGAGCCAACTAACAGCCCTGTGAAACACAACTAGAAATTCAGCAAGAGACAGCATTGATTTTTTTCTTTTTCCCCTTTTCCTCCTCCCTCCATCCCTCCGGCATAGAAAGAGATATATGTGTTTAGATCTACTCATGCCCTTATTGAGTCTTGAGCAGAGAAGGGTCTGACTCAAGCACTTTTCATGCAGTCTGCAGGATTCCTGCATGCACTCTGGGCAGATTACTGGGATAAATTAAGACCCAGCCTCTGCCCTCAGCCTATAAGACAATTCACCTCCATTGTATTAAGTGGTTTAAAAAAAAAAAAGAAAGAAAAACCGATCCAACAGCCTTGCAACAAATCTTTCTAACCACTAGGCTAACACTGTGCACAATGTTTGTATGACAGATCGTGATGGGAGGTGACAGACTTTCAGACCTTGGCTGAGAAGTAAGATCAGCTGGAGGTTGATGATTTCTGTCAATAGGTGAGCTTCATGCAGCCAGAAGAGTGATGACCTGAAGTTATGGAGGGGTTTTTGTTTTCTTCTATTGTATCTCTGTGTGTATGTGTTCAGTTTGTTGGGTTTTTTAATTCACTAAGTAGCAGAGACAGAGGTGTTTAAAACTGTGATTTGCTGGAGGAGACAGAAAAACTGATTATGTGGAATTTGGACAATGGAAAAGACAACTGTCCAAGATACAATGTTCTTCCTGACCTAGCCCTGTCCTCATCTTTCATCTCATTCACACTACATTGACCCCTGCCTCTGCTCCACACACAGTGCCAGTCTCCGCTGCCCATTTGTCAAACCTTCCAACAAGCATCTTCTGGGTCATGCCAGCCCCTAGGCACTGGATGAGTTCCCTGAAAAAATCCACAAGGTCAGTGGCTAGATTATCCTGCTTTACATCCCTCCTTAGAAGCAACCCACGATGTGACCCTTGGGCAACACAGGACATTGGCAAAGCAGCTAAGGTATGCTAAGGTGGCTGCTGAGAACATGGGCTGAGCTCTGCTGTCATCCCTCAAGGCTCCTCCACTAGCTCCGTGTTCATCAATGCTCACTTTGAGGCGCAAGACCAAACATCTGCATCGCTTTGTGGACAGCCCAGGTTGGGTGTGTGCTAGCTTTGGGGATGTTCCTCAACAACATGCTCCCCTTGGCCACAGTGATTTCTGATTTTCACACTAGTGCAGAAGTAAAAAAAGAGAACCAGCATTGTTACACCACTCCACTGGCACTCTTGCTACCATGCTGCAGTGGACTTTTCCTCTGGAATTGGTTCCTTCTCTTCTTTTAGGCTGACACAACCCTGTTCTTCTCCTAACACCTTTGCAGTTCAACAAATGCAATTTCATTTCAACGAGCAGAGCACAGAACGAGAGAGGACCATGCCCCCACAAATCCAGCACAGAGCGAATGACTCATCTGGAAGGCTTGGTCTCAACTGATGACACAAAGACCAAACTGTATTAAGGTTAATGAACTTCAGAATGATGACTTATACTAAAGAGAATGTAACACTTTATGGCAGCTGAGACAACGCTCACTCCTTTTCATTACTTTCCTGAGGACAACCTGCATTAAAAAAAAGAGGAAAAGTCTGACACAAAAAGCTGTTGACAAGCATACAAAATGGAGCATAAACACTACCTACTATCCGTAGCTACACCCAGGAGACCTTCACAGAGTGTTTGAATATCCCCTGCTCTTTATTCACTGCAATAAGTGAAATGTGCTCTCTTAAGCCAAAAGTGCAACTGAACTTGTGGGAAGACACCCTTTGTGTGCCTGCTGCCAAAGTCAGAACACCAGCTTCTTCCACACGTTAAACAGGCATCACTGATGCTGCTGAACTGTCCAGAAATAATGTTAAATTGAAAAAGAAAAAAAGAAGAGCAACTGAGGGCTTAAATCATCTCTATAGATGCAACACATTTCTAGAGCTAATTAATTGCTGCTGCTATTCACTGATGGAAAGAGCCAAGAGCCATGTGTTTGTGCTATTCATGTTTCTGATAGAAACATCTGATTTTGTTGCTGTTGACAAGAAAATGCTTACTAAAGGGCAACAGAGCACTTTTCAGCATGGCTGACAATATGGCCTCCTATTTGTTTGCTCTTTTACCTGCTACCTGCTGAAACCCAGCATACATTCTGCATATGTTCTGCATGGAGCCACACAAGCCCTCCCTGTACGGCAAAGATGCTTTCTTCAAGATTATATTTTGGCTGTGCCTCCTCACACTCTTCTCTGTGTGTTTGAGAGGAACACAGCAACAAGTATGTTTTCTGCAGGGAATACTTCTGCAAATATTGGATTGAAAATCCAATAAAACCCACCTCGCCCCCAAAAAAGCCCCACCCCGGTCTACACAGATTTTACATGTGTAAGATAAAAGCACAACAGAAACACATGTCCCAGGCTGTCCTGTCATATGCACCATGGTCACAGCCCTGAACCGCCAGTTCTGATCTGCTGCCATACTCCTCCGACATTACAACATGCTCTTTTTTCCTGGTTAGTGTTGGAGAACTGTAGCACTAATTCCTCCCAGTTGCAGTGCCAACAACTCTCCTGGAACTAGTCCATGGAATGAAGTGAATCCCATCTATTTTTTTTTTTTTTAGGCATCAAAATCCTAACACTGATCTTTCAAAAATCTCCGCCTGGGTTTCCAGAAGATGAATAGCTATCTTCAGGCGGTGTTGGTCCAGCAGGCTCTCTGACCTTTGGACTCGCTTTCCCCACAACAGGGATACCCAAGGGCAAACACTAAGGGCAACAGCCAATGATTCAGGATGTCCTCTAGCAGTGATCTTACACTCTGTAAACAAATGACATTATTAACATGCCCAGTAGAGGCTTGGTTTTGGCTCGTTCTCATTCTTATTTGAATTAATTCCCAAATAAGACCATTTATGACCTTTATCTGAAGCTACGTTATGCAAGCCAATGTTTGTGCGGGCCAGCGTCTGTATTACAGGGCAGAAGACACCAGGAGCTAAAGAGAAGGGTGTAGGTTTCTGCTGCAAAACAAAGTGAAACCAGGAAATGCCTTTAGACAAATAAATCACAATTTGAAGTCAACTGCAACAAGGGAAGGGGGGAGTCTCCACAGCAGAGGAAAAGGTCCTCCATGAAGCCAGAAAAACTCTAGATCTGGCTTACGCCAGAGCAGGTTTCTGCCACTGCTTTTTCTGGTGACACCAAGATGCAAACGCAACGCAGGCTGGAAAGACTCCGAAAAGCTCCTACCAAACAGCAAGTGACTGTCAAAAAGAGGTGACTGCCAGCTCAGTCAAGAGAGAGAACTTTATTTACCTTGTTTTCATTGTTGTGATTTATCCCTCCTTTGTACAATAGTGTGCCATGATGACATAGGGAGACAGGGAAAGGTGTTCTGCACAGGACATCCAACACCCAACTTTTATAAAACATTTAATGATAAAACCAAAGAAACTGTAATACTAGATAAGAGCAAAAGTCCACGCAAGCTAGTCCCTCGCAGGCAAACCAGGCTTCTAAGTGGAACTCTGCTACCTCTACTTAGTTATTGGCTACTTGTCTCTCTCACATCCCAAACACCATGACTGAAGGCTCAATGCAGCGCATTTCTAATGACCTTGCCATTGCTCTTCCTACTGCAGCATGGACTACTGCAATAAATTTGGTTATCTCTCTCTAAAATTTGATTTGTTCTCAGTTGAACAGAAGCACAGAATTTCCCAGCTGAGTTACACATTACGGGAAAAAGTGTTCCCTTTTGGGTTTTTCAGCCTGCCATATTTCAGTTCGCTTCACTCTCCACTTCTTGTTTTGTGCTAGTTTCTCATCCCTTCTCACTTGCTCCATTCGGAAGAAAAAATATTTCAACCTTTCCCATCCACCATTAATTATTCTCTCTACCCAGAACCTTGTGTAACTTGTCAGCATCCTTATGGAGCTGGCATGCCCTCTGCTATCCATAGCAATGCAATCTGTGAAACTCTGTATTTCTGTGCAACTTAGTTCTTCCCTCCTGAACTAAGTCTCGGTTAATGATACTCAGGCATTACATAGTTCCTTTGCTCATCCCAATATTTAGATGCTCAACCCGATTCTAATTGAAAAGGCACAATTTTCATAGGAAAAATCCTCTTCACTTTCTAAAAGGTGTCAATGGTAGGTATTGCTCAGGCACCCTGTCAACAAACCGTCTTCCAGCAGAAATACTACATTTTAAAAGCATTTATGGATGTCTAAGCTTCCAAATGCTGTTGAGCACATCCATAGGTGTTTTATTGGAACAGACACTAGACCTAGCAGGATCAAGCCCTGAATGGGCAGAGAAGGAGTAGAAGCTCACTGACGGAGTCACAGAGCAATTACAAAACTTCAATTGAAAAATATTTTTATACAAGGATTATTTTATTCTTAAATATGAGAAAAATAATATAGAACAGCCAGTAACAAATGAGACGAGTTAAATTTTCCCCACTTGACGTTGGCATTATCTGGTTCCTTGCTGATAGAGATTTTTGTTCCACAGTAGAACAAAGGAATGTCTAAAAAAGAATCATCAGTACGCTAAGGCAGTAAAAGGAAATACTTAAATTACAGCCTGTGTGTGATGCTTTCTGCCCACATGCGTCATTGAAACAAACAGGGCACAGTCTAACAGGACTCAGGCAGTGATAGACACTTGTACTGAATGAATTGAATGGTAGGTGGAATGAAATAAATCCTCCAAGGTAGGGCATAAACCACAGGAGGTTTAGTGGAGAGTTAAGCAGATCTGTCCCCACAGCCAGCGACAGGAGAAGCATGGCTCTGAAAGCCTCTGACTGCTGTGTTTGGTCCATGCTGCACCCTGGGTTTTTCTCAGAGCACCTGCAGACCTTGTGGGTCTGGTGGGATAGTGCTCAGAGTTTCCTGAAAGCAGGCCAGAGGTGTTCACATGCAAACCCTGAATCAGCTTTTGTAATGTTATTTTAACCAAAAGAAGACACAAGGGTGAGGTATGTGCTTGTGGAAGGGAAAGGGGGGTGGGGGGTGGATAAGAGAGAGGAAAAAAATTAAATAACCATTTTAACTAGAAGCCCTGTCTGTACCTTTTCACTTAGTGACTTAAATACACAGATGGCTATAGCTGAGGGATATTAAATGTGAATCCTGCATAGTACATTTTTAGGAGATATAAAAATCCAACGTACTGTACAATTTATAGCTTCCTCTCCCTCCCCAAAAAAGGAAAAGAAAAAAAAAATCTTCTAGTAGAACATATAAATTTTGCTGAGGCTCTAAAAGGTGCCATAAAACCTCCCTGCCACAGATTCAGTTGGTGTTACAGTAGGTATTTCTATAGCGCAGATTTGCAATAATTTGGGGTTTGTACATTGGGTGGTAATACTGCGGCGCTTTAGGCAATATGCCTATAATGTCCAACACAACAGAATGCCTGTTGGGTCTCATTTCATGTGTATAAATTATATATAATCTGAACAAACACGAATGGTGGGACCCATATATAAACAGTCTTAATATTTCAACACCTACATTTCTTTATGAACCTGGGTGGTTAGAAAGGTGGTTGCAAATGATTATTTCTTTACCAAGTTCACATGGAGTAGTTTGCTCAGTTTAATAATAGTCTATCTTGTTCGGGCTGAACAAACTGGTCCCTGTGGGGAAAAAAAAAGCGGGGGGAGTAATAAATCAATAGCCCAGATGTAATCTTAGGTGTCTAGAATGCAGAGAGGGATTTTGGAGCATAATGGCACTGGTTGTCTATTGTCATTCAGACATGAGCTGCATCAGAAAAGGGCTTGTGGGAACCTGATAAGAGTTGGTCAAAAGTGGGCCATAAATCAAATGCAGGCAGTATTCTGCTGATTTCACACACACGCTTACTGGGAGGAAAAAAAAAAAAAGGAAAAAAAAAAAGAAAAAAGATAGAAAAGAGAAGGTGATAGATCTGCAATTTACTGCTTATCACATCTGCTAGAAGTTTCATAATATAAAAGCCTGACCTTCAATGAATAAACACCCTAGTTGACTACCTGTTTCTGCCTAGAAAATACGGCACTTGAGTCTCCTAAAGCTCAGAAACGCAGCTACGAAAATGATGTGACATCTTCAGGTTTAACAAGCTTCTTTGTGGTGCTAACAGCTGAGTAGCTGTCACTTTAGTTACTAGTAGCCACTTTAACTTCGGATGCACAGTGTTTATTGAAAGGAACTAGATACTTATTCAAAGGCGCTAATAGCCTATGGGGGAAAAATAGTTCATAGCACAAGGATTATTGAAAGAGCAATATGCATGTCTCTCTTACTCACAATTACATTTGCTTCTGACTAAAGAGAAAATAAAAACTAACAGTAACAATAGATTGATTAGAGATTGAAGGTGTCCATGCTGCAACACTGGCATGTCTGCTGAAATTCTGGCTGCATCAACATCCACAAGTGCTACTCATTGACTTCAGCCCTTTGCAAGGGTCATTCGTCAACATTAACCTTGACTTGGACTCACATTCCAAAGCTCTAGCAATAGTTATTTCTTTAACTATAGCACGTTCATTATTTCAAGACCAAACCCTTCATTTTTCTGATTTTCATAAAGATTTCTAGATCACTATAGGTTTTATCTGATATTTAATCTGATTTCAGTTATGCCTTCCCAAGGACTTACTCCAGATAATACCTATCATTCAAGTTAAGATCCTGCATTTTGAAGAACTCATGAAGGCCTGAATTACTGTATTACAGGAAAGATCCCAATAACATGAACTGGCAAGCCATCCTCTAGCAACTCCACAAGCCTCACAAATGTCAGCCCACAGAAGACAAATCTATTCTCCACCCCAGTAACATGCAAAGGGAAAACCAGTATGAGATTAAAACAAAGCCCTCAAATTAACCCCCATAATGCCTGTCAGATTCCCAGTTCCTTAGAGTATAGGTTGTCTCAGCCTGAGACATTTTTTGCAGTGCAGGGTCAATCACTGCATGAGAATAAGGAACTGAATGTTGAAAATATGGTGCAAAGCAGTTTGAAATGTTTATTGCCCAGATTTTGTTATGGCAACTTTATTGTTCTCTAGGAGAAACCTGCCCTTGGAGGTTCAGGGTCCGACAAGTCAATGCACAGGTAAACACAGAAAGAGGGCAACATCTGGTTGGTCATTCATGCGGGGCCCTTTTTTGCAAGTTAAGCTACCTGGACTATATAACCAAGACAGAGCGTGAACAGGACTGTCCTGGAACAGAAATTCTTCCCTCAGCAGGAAGGACTTTACTGCCCCACAGAAACAAAGGGTGGGCTTTTTAACCTTACTCAGTTGTTGTGACTTTGGTACATTATTATGTCTAACACCGCTGGTAGTGAGAAGACAGAAAGGGTAGCAGCCTATTTAGAAACCATTCCTCACAACATGGAAGTAGAATTAATGAAAACATCTCAGATTTTGATCCTAGTGCAAGTTCTCTGCATGCTTGCTGGTCTACTTGCTGCTGCTGTGCAGGCTTCGCTGTCGGAGAGGACAACGGTTATCAATCACGTCAAAGCACTTTAACCAGGCAAGCAAGCTACAAACACCTCGCAGAATTTATGTCACTGGGGAAGAGTCATTAATTTGGATTTCCAGCTTCCTGCTCAGGCAAAATTAAAAAACAAAATATTGAATATAGAGTCGTTTGATTTAGCACACACAAATAGGTAATTGAGTATATATCTGCTGACCTTCCCTAAGAGGAAGGACATAAATATTCCAGCTTGGTTTTACAAACCAAACAAACTCTTATAATAAGAAAAAAGCAATTTAATTATTTTATATATATATATATATATATATATATTTGTTCACCTTGGTTTGCTAGGGGAGAGATTGATTCCTTTGTTAAAAATTATGTTTGGAAGGGGGAAAAGGACTTTAATTTGTATAAAGTGCATTCCGGGAATTAACATTCTCCCTGTTTGAAGAAGAAAAACTGTGCCATTAGATTTCATTGGTACTAAAAGAAAAAGGTTGTAGGGCTATTTTGATTTGGGGGTTTTTTTGTTTGGTTATTTTTTTTTGAGGAGGGCGTGTTAATCAAGGTTGTGTGGTTTGTGTGTGTGAGAGAGATTTTGCAGTGTTTTCACCATGCACGTGTGCACCCTTGTTTGTGCTCTCTGTGTACATGGATGCACATGAATAGACAGCTTTTTTCTGATAGCCTAGAAGCAGGAAAAGCCGGACTTGCTAGTATTGCTCTATCACTCTTAATTTCACATTAGAATTAGCAAATTGAGTGCTCTGTTCCATGCACAGGCTGTAAATTCCTACCCTTCCCAAATGCAGAATACTTACTTACACAACTCTTAAGTCTGATACTATTCCCAACAGAGATCTTCCCCTGCAGCTTCCTCTCCTGCCTTCTCATGTTCTCACCCCTTCTCCCTCTCGTCAAGGTGTGGGATCTCCACTGAACGTTTCCAGGACAACTCTACAGGTCTATTCCTTTGTCCTGAACCAGCTTCAGTGAGGTTTGGTCCAGCTTTCTTCTTCTACAACCCCTGCCTTCTGAAAGTTACCCAGAGAAATGCAGGGCCACCAATCCAGGGCTACTCAAAGACTTCCATTCTCAAGCCCTAATAGTCAAGAGGGACTGGCCGAAAAATTCCTTTCCCAAAACAACCAGGATATACTAATGGTGGCAGTTCCCTGGCAACTTCAGCTGGGGTCCCTTTTTTGCTAGAACCAGATCTTGAGTGCATTTTACTATTCAGCAGCTTACACTGAATTAAAAGAAAATAAAAATCTACAAACCATATGGAGGAAACATGGATTAATCAGTGTAGGAAGCTCACTTTATGTGTACGTGCTTATTAGGAAAGGGCTGAATTAGAAACACTGCTTAGCTGAAACAGCTGACTCATGTTCCTACAGATTGAGTCGAGTCAAAAGCACTTTGGGGCTAATGGAAATATGTCGTTCTCCTAGTTCTGAGCCAAGAAATATTTACGTATTATCACAAGCCCATGTCCTGCAAAAACCTCAGCTGAAAGTTAATAGCTCTGAATCGTTCAGAGGCTTTGGGTTGGCCTGGAAATCCTACCTTACAGAAACGCAACAGATGTCCCTATATGGGCTCGTGCTATGCCCCTTGTTGCCAGCTTGCCTCCAAAGTAAAAAGTCTCCAGCGGGAACAGCCCTTGCATCTGAGAGTCCACTCCAAGACAAAATAAGGAGAAAGAGAAATCAAGAGGTGGAACGACTGTGAAGCATGGAGCAGTTCACAAAAGGGAGCTTACAGAGAGCTCTTCCCAGGAGGAAGGAGAGGATAATTAGAGTTTAGTGAGAGGCATTCTCTTTCTTTTCAACGCAACTCATGAGGGATATGTGTTGATTATCAAATAAAAGAGGATAATGCATTGCTGAGAGACTGTACTGTGCAAATATTCATTTGAAAATGTTTACACTACAATTTTAGCTCATTTCCTGCGTATCTATGCACAGATGGTAATTTCCTCAGATTCAAAACTGGTTGAGAAGGGGGTTGGGGGGGAGGGAATGCTCACAGAAATGCTAGCAAATTCAATAGGATCTCTACCTAGCAGCAGTCCAAACATTTTGTTTTCCAAATTCCTTTTTCTCCTTTCTCTTCAGCTTCCATTCTGTAAAATGATAATTACCCTTATACACCTTCAAAGTTTCATAATGGCCAAGCAAAAATACAGGCAATCGCAGAAGGTTTTCTAGCAAAAGCAAAATTTTCATAGCTATTTATTGGGTAAAACCAGAACATTTTTGGTTTAATACTAGAAATCAAAATCTGCTTCTAATTATACATTATTTCAATTAGTTTCAAGTTCCAACCAAAGCCATCCAGCAGCCTCCGTTACACCTAGCATTCTCCCCCCACCTCACCTTAAGCTCTAAGTCACTGGTGAGATGTGCATGGGAAATGTAAACTGTTGGTTTCCTGGCAAAGCCAGACACACACACTGTAAACAGATTACTCTTACCCAATTACTAATTTATGACTAATTTGTTTATGTTTTAATTCTTCTGTAATTTATTCTTTTGTAGAATATGTAGTTAACAGCTATAGCCTAGTACATATACAAATATGATGGAGAGGTCACACTTGCTCCACGAACCCCCTTCCTCCAGCTAAATTACTAGATTAATAAAAAAAATATTCTACCATTTTGCGTAAATAATAGAGCTACTTTATGCCTGAATAACTACTTCCTGAGAGTGCAGGTGCAGGACATACTTTCAGGCTCTTCTTCATGACAATAAGACTTTTGCAGAGGGCATTGAAGGTTACAGCTACAAAGAAGAAACATGACTCCACACGATGAGAATTTAAGCTAACATCAGGGGAGTTGTCAACAACACTGACAGCAAAGCTTAGTTTCGGTATAGTTTAACTTCAATCATTCCTATTTCTTCCATGCCCATTAATAAAGACAGAAGTCTACTGCAGAGAGCAGAGCAAGAGAATCAGCGTGGTAGATGAGGTACAGTCAGTCAGAAAAGAGCCTTTTCTCACCACAATGAACGACAGTTTCCACTCTGTGCTCCTCAAGTATCCTGTGCTCCTTTCAGGTCCTCCAGGGAAAGCACACCGAAGCAAAAAATATCATCGCTGAGTTATGACATACAGCCTTACCATGGGGACAGGACGCTTTGGAGGTCTACACTATGACAACTGCCAAAGTCCTCTTGAAGACTTCAAGGAATAAAATCTATGCAGAAAGACTTTCCTTGAGCAGTAGCCCTCATTTCCACCATGTAAAACATTTCACAGCTTGTCTCATTATAGCATTTGTAAAAACACTGTCTGAGAGCAGTGGTGCATAAATGAATTATTTAAGTTTTGCAGCAAATCACCCTGATCTTCTGTGCAGCTTCTTAATGCACTCTAAGTGAGCCCTAGGAGGCAAATCATAGCAGACAAGGGGTGTAATGTAAACCAAGTTTTATTACCCACAAAAAGCCACACTACAACATTTATTAAGTATCAAACACAGTGTGTTTAAATAAGTTTGATTTGGTAAATAACAGCCAACATTGTGTCTATCTTCCCTTATTCCAAAGACTTTAAAAAAAAAACAACAACCAAAACCAGAAAACTAAAACCATCACAACCAAAAGTAGCTGTTTATTTTCCTGTAATTTCTGCTGATATAACAGGTCCTCTCTATTTGCAAATAGTAATTTTCAACAAATTACCATGTGTCACCAACAGCCTGCAGCTCCCTAGCCCCAATTCTTTGCAGAAGAGTGAAAGTGCATCAGTCTACTATCATCCGCTCCTCATCAGCACGAGGTCCGTGGTCCTCGCAGCCCTTAGCAGCCTGGGAAACACACGCTGCCTGCAGTTCCCTGCCCTGCCCTCAGTACACAAGCCCCAAACACCCTCCTAATACTTTCCTATTTTAGGCAGCTGCTAACACATAGCAGACCTTTAAAACTGAAACTATTTCTGACAGAGGTCTATTTTCAATATGGCATGAAATTTAAAAGGCAGTTTAGCAAAGCCTTCTTCCATACCTCTGCCCTCTTCTAACCTCATCAATTGAATCTCAAGAAAAACCTAAGCACTGTCTCACATGCCATACTTTTACGCCACAAATCATCTTTTATCTTTGGCCAAGGAGATAAGTCCAAGCCCAGACAGACAATAACAATAAAAAGAAATTAAATATACCGAAGTACTCAATGGGCAGACACTCACTGATAAATATTTAATGCTTTGATACCATAATTTGGGTATTTGTAAAATGCAGCTGGTTTTCCTTTGTGTAAGCATCTCCTTTGCTCTCTCCAGCTTTGGTCTGCTACAAAAAATAAAATTGGGAACTTCTCTGTGTACCATAAATACCAAACAAAGAGGTACTGCTTAAAAATACCCAGGCAAAGCCACATGTGCTTGTAGCAATGAGGAGTCAAGTCCCCCATCCTTCCCATCACAGGAGGGAGCAAAATCAGTGTATCAGGAGTCTGTCAGAATTCCTCCATCGTATGGGGTATGATGGTGGTACCAAAGAAAAACCCAACAAAAAAGCTACAAAAACAAGCAAAGGTTTGTCTCTGCTGCTCTGAAAAGTAACAGAAGATTCCTAATACTACTCACTCTCCAGACTACTGAATCCCAGTTCCCTTTCTCAGAAATCACTTGTTTTCATTTATTTTCTTGTAGAACGCAGCCAGCTGTAGATCTGGTGCCTGAGGAATGAGGGAAAAACAAGCACTATTTTAGGCACAGGTCCCTGCTTAGCCAAAAGTCATGGGGTGACTCTTGCTGAAATTTCTGGATCTTCTAGATAGTGGGACACAGCACCTCCTCTGGGTCTGCAGGAATTTCTTTGTGCAAATAAAAGGCTTTTCTCTCTCATTTGTTTAGTTGAGCATCTCTCACTGAGTAAGCTCAGAGCTCCAGGAATTAGTATATTTGCTGTTCCAGCTCTTTCTGCCCTCACCAGGGTTTAGCAATAGAAACAACCATGCTGGCTCTTTGAACAAAAGTGGCAAAATTTAGCCTGAAATTCTGCAACTTGGTTTTCTTTTTTCCTTCTCTTGCTAGAAGAATCCAGTACATTATGGAGTCACTCATAGAAAGGCCTTTCTTTCTCACACACACACAAGAGAATAAACAGGATAACCAGAATGATTTTAAACTGAAGAAAGCAATAATCTTTTTTCTAACTGGAAACTTCCTACCATTTTTCTCCCTAAGTATTTATATTTTCTAAAGCAAAAGGGAAAATCTCTTTACACATTTTAATTAACGTGACTTTTTTTTTAAACTTACCTTTTGTTTTTTAAGTTACTAACTTTTTTGCAGAAAATAGTAACTATTTCTGCATGAATTTGAAGCAATTGTATCATGGCCAGTAGACAAAGGTTTAATAAAAATACACAGTATGTAGTAAAAGTAGCAGAGAAGTAGGCCTTTTCTGCAGCAGGACGCAACAGATGTTTCAGAGGAATGAGCAAGTTTCACTTACAGTCCAGATGTGTAATATATACAGAGAGAGCAACGGGGAACCCAAAGGAAAAATGATGCCACTTATAGCCGTCCATGAAGAGATTATTTTCCTATAGAAAGGAGCAATCAAACAGTTGTCCAACTACTTAAAACAAGAGATGTTCATCTTTCAGCCATCCACATTTGAAGAGGTGCTGCTGAATCTGGCCTGGGAATCCAACAACTTTACAGGGCATATTGGCTACAGCAGAATTTGCTTTCCACTATAAAACAAGCTATTGCTTTCCATACCTCATCACTACCAGGAAAACGAAGCTGAACCAACCACACCACTGCTGATATGTGGACACAACATAGAATTACAGAAAATGCCATTTTTCCCATCTGGGTTTTCTATTCCTCTGCAGAAATATTCTCACTCCCTATATTAAGAACTATTCCTAGCAAATACAAGAGGTACAATATTTAATGCTCAAATATTAAATATTTAGAAGTTCAGAAGAAAAGTTCATTACCAAAGGAAAGCATAAACAAGGAGATGATAAAATGGTCATCATAAAATATGGTAATAATCCCTTCAATGGCCTATCTTGCTGTTGTAATTAACTAGTAATACATTCCTCCCATGTTTCATAGAGAGTTTTACTGCCTTCATATATAACTGGAGCTGTTTAGCAGAATCAGCATAACTCAATCATCATTTTCTTTTTCCATCTAGCATGACCAAGATTCATATCTATATAGAGGTATTTTTAGTTCCTGTCTTATGAATCCATCATGCTTTGATCAGTTACCAAGAGAATATCCAAATTACATCACTACATTCAGGACTTAACTGCTGTGTCACTTACTGTGCACGTTTCCTCCAGACAGCCTTGACAGTGCATTGAGTCAATAGATGTATTTGATAGTTAACTCTGTGTTGTATCTTTACCCCCAGCTCACAACTAAGCACTGCACAGCTGCTCGGTCACTCCCCCTTGGTGGGATGGGGAGTAGAATCAAAAGAGTGAAAGTGAGAAGACTCCTGGGTTGAGATAAAGGCAGTTTAAGTCGTGAAGTAAAAGCTGCGCGTGCAAGCAAAGCAGGGAATTCACTCACTTCCCCTTGGCAGGCAGGTGCTCAGCTATCTCCAGGGAGGCAGGGCTCCACCACACGTAACGGTTACTTGGGAAGACAAATGCCATGACCCCAGATGCCACCCCTCCTCCCATCCCCCAGCTTTATACGCTGAGTATGATGTCCTATCATATGGAATATCCCTTTAACCAGTGTGCCAGCTACCCCAGCTGCATCTCCTCCCAGCTTCTTGCTGGTGGGATGGTGTGTGCCCCAGTACCAAAGGCCTTGGCTCTGTGTAAGTACGGCTCAGCAGTAACGAAAACATGTCTACATTATCCATGCTGTTTTCAGCATAAATCCAACACGTCCAGCCCCGTACCAGCTATTGTCAAGAACATGAACTTTCTCCCAGACAAAACCAGCACAAACTTAAAAGCAAATATTAGAACGGCACCAAAGCTATGTTTTATACACAATTCTACAAGCTTCTCCTCTCCTCCAATGTTGTTTGTAGAAAAACTGATAACTGCTATTGATTGGCAGGGGCTTTTATAAGCAAGCATGAATAATCACATCAGTCTGAGTTACACTTCCTAAATGTTCCTAAAAATATTCTATTACCCTGATTATTGATCAGGGCAATGTGTTTGGTTTATAAATTTAAAGTTTCAGTAACAAAGACTGTTTCAGGAAGGCCCACCATCAGCAGCTTCACAGCCCCTGGTCAAGGACATACTGCACATTTATAAATTGGGTTTCCCATCAAAGAAAATAGATGCTACTTAACTTTTTAGGCAAATTTCATTTTTTTAAGTTCAAATCAGTTCCCAGTTAAATTCTTCTCAGTAAGAAAGGAAAATCGGGTCTGGAAAGCTGAACTGCTCCAAGACATGTTCCTCATGATTTTAGTAGCCTTGATTTTCCAGTACTCAGCTGTAAGACATCTCAGAAGACCAGTAAGCAGTCAGTCCAGTAAGCTTCGGGAAACCAGCTCCTTTAAGATGTTTTCATCTAAACTCCTAAAGCCCAGCAAAACTAACTAGACGAAAGGGAATATGACCAGGGGACTTCATAGAAACTTCCTTCATTTTACAACAAACCACACTAGGTAAGCATTGGTACAATCTGGACTTAGCCTCAAAACTGACTGCATTTTATAAATACCCAAGCCTCAAGGCATGTAGCTATTGAATGAAATCAGTTTGACCCTGCAGGTACGCTGTAATCCTTTTTGGTGCAATCTTACACCCCCCACCTCCCCAAAGTCAGAATTCTAGCTGTGTGCTTTCTGCAAGCACAGGAAATACACACAGCACCTATAAAGCAGAGCCACTGACATTTTCCATTTTACAACACTGCTTTCAGACAATTAAGATCACTTGGAAGTTGTTCAAATTGGGGGTTTTGTTTTAAAGTCATATTTGGGGTAACTGCTGTTTTGATCTTGGGCTTTGTTGGTTGCATTTGTATTTAGAGAAATACTGCAGTGGAAGCCGGGAAGCATCACGTGTACTGGTTGGATGACCACACCAAACACAAATTAACAAGAGCTGTGGTACAGACATCCCAAAATGAATGCGCAGCTCCCCGCATTACTTTGCTTTTCTCATGCTTAAAAATATCCTTCCAACCACTTAGCTGTTTCATTCTTTGAAATAAAAGCTTGAAATTTGTCAGCAGCTGCTCTGGCATTAGATAAATGCCTTTTGGTACTTCATAAAAAGTTACCTAAAGTTGGTCAACTTATAAGCCTTTAGGGAAAAATAATAAAATCAGTTCACACCTAATCAGAAAATACTTCTTTGACTCCAGCAGCTAAATTCTCTCCTGCCTGCATCTCCAGTGGGTCAGCTTCTGTCTGAAGCTGCAGAGACAAAGCAGGGCTTTCCTTAAAATTTCTTCTTCAGGTGCCAGGCAGGGAAGTGAGGAAAAGGAAAACGTCGCCTGTGATCTCAAGGGTCTCCTCCTCACCATTCCCATTGTACCAGCTACATACACTCCAACTTCTTCGCCAGTGAACAGGAGTCCCATAAATAATAGTCACTTTCTCTACATAATCCTGATTTATTCGCAGAGAGTCTATGTTCTACCCTGACTCCAGCCAGTATGAAAGAAATATTATGACTCTAAGAGAGGATCACAGAGCCGATATGCTAGAAAGGCTAAATTAACTTCACCATATTGGCAAAGGGACCACATTTGATATAATTTTTGGCATCTTGCTTTCAGAATACTTAAAGACAGTGTAAAATGGCTATGTAACTGTGTAACTGCATGCCTTTAGGGATATTCATTGAACTTCATTAGACAGCACAATCTCTTTTTTTCTTTTCCCCTCAAAAAAAAAAAATCATTGCCCTGTATTCGAATTTCCCTTTCTAAAGTTCTCACTGGCTTAAACTCTGCTCTTCTTTCAGCATTTAAAATTTCCACTGGCTTTGAGGGGAGAGGACTTATGTCAGTGATGCATATTCTGAGAATCCCACTGGCAATACAACGAAGGGCTGAAGTGTGAGAAGTATTACAAATGGAATATTTTACTAAGGTTGGTAGTGCCAATACAATCTACTACTATGGCTTATACTGCTGTGCCATAAATACATTGTGGGATAACGAAAACCGTCCGGTATAGGAAAATCCCATTAAACAGTCTGGTTTTGTCACTCAGTTTGCCCAAAGTAAATAAAGGGATGTTCAGCTGAACCCAGTGCATTTAAAAAATAAAAAAAAAAGAAAAAAGAAAATCTTGGGCTAAAATAATTCTGAATGGACAAGTCCTCAACCTAACTTCAGTAATTTTAATCTTCATGAAGCTAATTTAAAATATATTTAATATTGAATACTAAAATGCTAACATTTTATTATATTTCATTTTCACTCTTTTTTACTGAAAGAGTTGTCAGGGCCTGGAACAGGCTGCCCAGGGAGGGGGTTGAGTTATCATCCCTCAGGGCCCGGAACAGGCTGCCCAGGGAGGAGGTTGAGGGTGTGTTTAAAAAAAGGGTAGATCGGGTACTTAGGGATATGGTTTAGCATAGGATGGGAACAGTTCGACTTGATGACCTTAAAGGTCTTTTCAAACCTTGTGATTCTGTGATTTAGAAAAAGGTATATTACTAACATAGGGATACCCTCTGAAAAGTCCAAAGACAGGCTAATATGGCCATACATCTCCAATTCATATCCATCCATGTCTGAGAAACTGTGCAGACAAACAAATGTTCATAATAGATGCAACACAACTCATATATCAATAGTTGTATGGATTAACACAAATGAGAAAGCATTAAGGTATGAATGCTTGAAGGCTAACTCATGTTCCTAAAAAGACAAGGCTCTAGTTCTTTTGCAAAACGAAAAACAAAATCTATTTAAAAAAAGAAATCTTCTCAATGAATTCACCACATTTCAGAAAATCTCATCTAACAATTCCAAGTCCTTTTTCAGAAACAGCGTTTGGAGATATTAGCAAGTATTTCAGGAAAGAATTTCATGAATGGCCTCCATAAAAATGAAAGAGAACAACACACTTCCCCAATTACATGATCCTCACTGCTCTTATTCTCTGCCCTCTCTTTAAGTGAGGCTTTTTTCCTCCCTATTTATAAAAGTAATATTTCAAAAAAATAATTGGGGTAAGTATTAGGCTGCTTTACCTCCTACTTTTAGAATACCACAGAATGACTTGTCTACGTGTGCTGTCACCCACAGGTTTTGTCGCACTGGGGAGTCAGCCTGATGCATAAAACTTGCTGCCCCCATCCCCTCCCCTGTGTGTTCCCTGACCTTTCTGAGCCACACTGAAAATAAGGATGCCTGACTACTGCTGACGATTTGGGAATTTCTGAAGCCTACAAGGAGAGGATGCAGAGGAAGACTGGAGTTAGTTTTCTGAGACTGGCTTGCTCTGTTGCATCTCTGTGAAGTTTAGTTCATTATACCACTCCTCCTATAAAAGGTACTCAAGTTATTTGTTCCCAGTGCTGCCTGCGGGAAAGGAGACAGGGAGAGAAGATCCGAAATCAAAATGCTTAAGTAATACAGAAAATTTTTGTCAAATAAAGGTGAAAAAAAGACTCTCCGCAATTTTCATAAGGGTTTCAATCAATTTTTTTATATATATAACAGTATTATTCTTAGTCAAAGGAGTGGGGATTTTCTTTTACATGTGTTTTTCTCTACCAATACATGATTAGACAATAATGATTAAAGCTGCTGCTGTTGCTCTAAGTATTTTGATGCCTCTATATCCCATATTCTAATTATGAGTAAATTACAGGTGCAGAAAAAAAATATTTATGAATAACTTTTCCTGGTGTGGCTTCACCTGGAACAAAGACAAAGCTGTCTTTGGACCAAAAAGCAAGGGTGACCTCATGATTTCCTGGTGGTGGGAACTGCTAGCCAACCTCCAGCGTCAGCCACACCTATGTCAACTCATGCAATTTAAATTAAGCGAATTGAGTTATTCCAGATTTACATTGCTGTAAGAAAAAGGAGAAGATGGCCTTCAACGACTTTTACAGGCTTCATCGGAACGTGGATTTGTGATGTTTACAGGAATACGATGTTTTCATGGCCGAAGAATAGCAATAATGAGGAACAAAAGGTAGGTAGTCACAGTCATGCCTCAATTATTTTTACTCATGGCATTCAAGTTCTGAGCCAGAAGGAAAATAGTGAAAAGTCCAAGTGTGCCTTGAAAAAAATCCCTTCAAATTCTCCAAGATGTGAAACCCACACGACATAGGATGCAGATGCATGCTGCCAATTCAAATGACTTTCAGGAATACAGTACTAGTATGCCTGGGACCTATAAATATATTTTCATTAGTTAGATTGCAAAAGATTGGGTTTTATAAAAGTAGTCTTATTTTCTCCTTAAAGAAATTAATATTCCCTGGAAAGCAAACTTCCGAGGGACAGATCGGAATGAGTGATTCAGTGTCACAAGTCAGTAACCTCCGTGACTCTTGGAAAGAGGAGGAAGAAAGCAAATTTTTCCCCCCAAGAGTGGCAACTCCCAAAATTCTGTATCTGGTAGCCCTTGATATAACTAAGCTGGAACCCAGCAAGTGACAAGGCAAAAATGAAAACACTCTCATGCACAACGTTTCAGAAAAATTTCTCAAGGGAAACCTGTAGATTAAACCTGTAGATTAAATTCAACACCTCAAGAAGTTTCACACTGTATCTTAACCAGAAGAATTTTCAACTTTCATTTGCCTTGCTTTGCCACTTGGGAGAGCAGGATCTATCCTTACAAGAAAACACAGACTGCGAGACAGGTCATGCTTACAGTTAGTTTGCTAAGAATAAATGTGGGCTTGTTGAGAAGAAGACCTGCACAACATACTAAAATCCTTTGGGTGGAGGTGAATTCCATCCCTAGCAAGTTTATTCCTTGTATTGAGTACTGGAGCCATATCAAACACAATTATCTTCACTGTAAGTCAGTGGAACTCATTACGACCAGATATCATTGAGGCCAAGCTCTTGGCTGGAATCAAAGAATAACAGGGGATTTATATGGTTATGGAGACCATCTATAGTTACATTAGGCAGGATTAAAAATCACACACACATTTTAAGGTTTCCAGGTTTTAAGGCATAAGCCAACTTTTCTCTGAGAAGTTGGGAAGAAAGTCTCTTTCTAAGTAGGTTATTCTGCAGTGGTCGTGGGAAGAAAGGATCTTCCCCATCTCTAACCATGGCCTTTTTAGCTTCCTAAGCCTGAAGCATCTGATGTTTAACATTGCTGCCTCAACCACTGTACCTGCACATGAGGGCAATCTCTCTCTTACCTCAACTAGATCTTTACAACTTCAAGAGTTCAAACAGCTCTCTTTTTAGACATGTAGTAAAAGTAAATTATATTATCACAGCAGTAATTTAGATTTGGGTTCATGTTACAAACGTATAGAAGTAACTCCTCTAGTTTGAGGCTGAATCTAGAAAATTAAAAACCAAGCAAGGCATAAGTTGCAAACAATCAAGATAAATACAACCTTCTGAAAGGTGTAGCAGGTCTTCAAAACTTGCATTCCCATTGCCACTAGTCGCCATTCATAAGACTGAAACCTCAGTTCAATGTAAGTTGTTGAGCATGTCAAATAATTATTGGCTGAGGCTCTGATACCTTGTGTTAGGTAGTAAGGCAAGCTAGGTGATGACAGTGGTACCTTCAGGATGCACAATCTCCAGATAGATGAGTAGGTCAAAATTCTCAATTGCTATCCCTGCTTCTTGAAGGATGTAAGTATGAGCAGAGGATGAGGGCAAAAGAGATAGGAGAAAGAAAAGGTAAGAAAAACGGGCTACATACCCAGGTTACTCTTTGGTGTGCTGTGCAATGGGTACAGGAGAGGACTCAGAGAGCTGCAGGGATGCCAAAATGGAGAAAGACTCCCCAAGGTCTCTTGGGTAAATCCACGCCTGAATTTCACCACAGCAACTGTAAGGAGAGCATGGCCTAATTCTTTCCACAGTCAATATGTGTGCAGGTGTGCTAAAGCGAGAGATTTCTGCTGCATGACACCAGTGACACAACCAGGGAAAAAAAAAAGAAGAAAAAAGGGAAAAAAAAAGGGGAGAGGAAAAATCAATAATAGCTGGACATTCATTTAAACAAATGCATCATCCCATAAACAGTGCAGCAGCTTTCAAACGTAAACAAGAAAAGGTGAACTTTGTTCACATTATGTCTCCAGCTGTTTTGTGTTTCAAAACTGTGTGCCACAGCTGGGCTGATGAGCTCTGAATCCTGGGAAAAGGGGAAATATTTAACCTAACTTAAACAGAAAGAAGCAAGCCTCAATGGTGAGAGATAACAGGTGGGAGTCGTGCTCTGCTGCTGTGCCTGGAGGGTAAAATCTGGCATGCAGAGGTAGCTTCAGAACAAAAGTCGTCACAGCTGCTGTTTGCTGTTCTCCTCAAGTCCTTCCCTATTTATTCAGCATCACTGACAGCACCCTAGCAACATTAGTTTAAGTCATCGTCAATTGTTATAAAATTAGCTCATGGTCCTGAAGCCAGGGCAAGATGTGGGCGACATTATCTGCACGCCTGTGCTTCTGGATGTCTGTGTAGAGAGCACACAGTTAAAACATGCCTGTAAGCCTCCCCCCTTGCTAAAATATTGGGATGGCTGCAGTGAAACATGGGTTATTTTTTTCCAAACCTAGACACCACTCATGTAACAAAAAAGATGTTTAAGAGCAAACCCCACCCACACTTGCAGGGCAATAGCATTAACACAAATAATCTTCATTTTCTTAGCAGAGGAGAAAAACCTGATTTTTCAGAGATGTGAGCCCTCTGCATCTTAGTTCTGTTGTAGCTTTTTCTATCTGTAGTTTACTTTAATGTCAGGCTTTTAAGACCACAACAGTCCTCTGGGTCTTAAGCTTCTTTCTCAGGCTCTGAAGTCATACACATCATCAGCAGAGTTATGATGTACATTAAAATTTGGTGCTCAGGGCCTCCCTCATACAGGTACAGCAGCCCCCACCTCCTGTATCATCAGCAAGCTACACATAGCATGCAAAGCCTTAATCACTACAGCTCCAAGATGATTGCTGTTACGGATTTGCAACTACCAAATGGAGTATGACAACTACCTGAAAAAGCAAAAAAAATATGTTTACACCATTACAGCCTCAAACTAGCACAGCACCTGTTACCAGGAACCACTCTTTTTCTAGTTTTCATTATCACTAAAAAACCTTAATAAATTTCAGACACATTCTCTCGACTGAGAAGGAGAATGCAATAGTCCATACCCAGCCTCCTTCCAAGCCACTGGCAAGACTCCAGGAGGTTAAAAAAAAAAAAAAAAGCCAAAAGTGGGCAGCAATGTGGGGGCTCTCTTTAGTATGCAATGTTCAGCTGGATTTCTCCCTTTTCTGGGGCCCTCTCAGGACCACCAATATGAAGGCAGATGCCAGCTATTTAGCAACAAAGAGGGACGAACAAGTAAGAAAATGAGTAAGATTGCACCTTGCGTGGCCTATTAGAAATGCCTAGGACATAATTTCCATCGCACAGTAGAGTCAGAAGACTCACATCAGTGCATGCATAAATCACATCATGAGGAGGGGGCATTCAAAAGCAGATCTGCAAGGTTAGTCTGTAACAGAGCAAAGGGAACAGAAGTAAGAGGATGAGTTACAGCCTGGGCCAGAATTTAGCACAAAATCCCCCCCGCCCCGTGCTGACCCTCTCAGGGGCCACAAGCAGCACACAGATGCTCTCCAGGAGATATTTTTTTTTTTTAAAAAAAGATACAAGCACAAGCCACAGAAAACCACCTTCAAAAACTTGTCCCAGTACATTTTGGTAGACATAGACTAGTCACTGCAGAGGGAGGTGAACCTACCACCCTGCTCACTCCCAAATGTTCTTGAGCATAAATAGCAGGAATCTGACCACCCCTTTTCCTCTGCCTGCAGGAGAGCAGCCAGGATCTCGCAACACAGCCATTACTCCTCCAGTCATATGGGAAAAGAGCAGTGCCTGCTGAACACGGGCACTCCTTAATCTCCTTCATAAAGGTCTTCCCCTCAGAAATGTTGCTCAAGCTGCTGCTGAAAACCCCAGCTGGGATACGAGCTTTAGTGGACAAGATATTCATTGTTCAATTTATGGCTTGACTGTACTTGCAGAAATGTATTTCACTTCAGCATCAGATGAGCTGGGCGAAGGGAAGCAAGGGAGGAGTTCATCAGAGGGTTTCTTTATTTGATTTGTTTTCTGATTCACTGAAATGAAGATGTTTGTCTAGCTCAGCGATGGGTAAACATCTTTGCTTTTCCCTGCATGTCATTCTTTCACCGGCAGGATTTACAGATTCTAACAGTTGCATGTCTGAAGGAGATACAGAGACTAAAAACAGAGAGAAGAGTTTTCTACCTGCCAGGTGCCAAAAATCTGTTCACTCATGTAAGCCTGAGGTAGCCCCAACATACCATCAATTGAGGCACACTACTGAAAACCAACCAGAGTTCAATTTCATTCAGAGAAATACAAAAATCATTAAATTCAGGAGCAGAAGAAAGCCTATGGTTACATCCACTGTAACAGCAGATCTCGGTGACAGAGCTGTGCTGTTGGACAGACACCTTGCAAGCACCAACAGATAATGCAGGGCAATGCAGCGGTTTGATCCGCCTGTGTTTTATTTCACTGCTGAGGACCAGGACTGTCACAAAACCAGAAGAGAGAGGCCCTGCCTAGATAATGGACCTCTCTAATGAGGCTTGGTCACTCTGTGTGAAATAGTCACCCTTGTCAACCTACAACACCTTGCTAGTGCAGAATCTCATTCAGTTTATAACACAGCTACACTGCCATACATGTGCTTGTGAACACGTTTTAAAAGCCAAATGGGATTTACCACAGAGATGTAAAGAAGTTACCATAAAGAAGTTACTTTTGAGTCTCTCTCAAGCATGTTCAAAGTAACCGATCCTCCACATAATGTGAAATCAAAGAGTGAAAACCTGCCAGAAAGGATATTAAGACTCTTGATTGTGAAGGCTCATAAAATAAATGTGTTGGTTGTTACGGATTAAAGTGTGTACCAAAAAGATGAAGGAACACCTAGCATCTGGAGTCTATATTGTAGTCTCTAAAATTCCTAATAGATCTGTGTCAAAAAAAGATATACTGAGATTAATAGGCTAAAATGAAAACACATCCCTTCAAGATGAACAGAAAAATGTTTAGCCAGAAGTAACACAATCCCTGGGATTTATGCACTTCCAAAACTCACAAGACCGTCATTCTTCTATGCATTTCATCAATTTCTGACCTTAAGATTTATCTAAAGGTGAACAATACTTTAACTTCCATTTCACTGCAAAATCCAGAGTATGGGAAATTAGCAAATACCAGTGTACTGTTTGCTTTCCTTGGCAATTATAACCCCCACAAGAACCAGCTACGTTGGTGTTTAAATGCAAAAATCTCTATACTCTTCCTAGATAATTTGGTATTAGTAACTCAGTAGGTGAGTCTGACCAGATTGATCTAGAACCTCCCTACAAGCTTCACTGTATCTTTTAAAAGAGTTAGGGCATTAGCAGAAATTACCTCCTGGGACAAAATTTGTGAACTGAGCCTCTGGCACTTCAGCCTGTTCATACAGCTTGGACAGGACAGCAGGATTGGTAAGGGAGGAATAAAACCCCTGTAGGGACTAATTTGCATATACTTTGGACCTTTAACGTAAGTCAGAATCAGTATCTCCACGTTCCCCTCAGGTGGATATTTCCATATAAGGCAAGTCAACAATATGATGATTGGTCTCCAGCAACCAAGTTCAGTAATCAGTCAGTAACCCCTGTTGAAAGCAATTGCCAGGTTTAGGCACTGTTCTGGATTTCTACAGAGAGGCCCATAAAACATTCACTGCCTCTTCTTTGCTACTCAATAGGACTAAGAGAGTCTCCTCCTACACTTGGTCCTCTACCAAGGACTAGAGCCAAAAAAAATCAGGAAAACAAACAATCTCCCAAGCCAGATGCAAACCTGCTCTGTCCAGTAAACCTACACATACCAGAGATGCAGCAGCCCTGCAAAAGGACTGCAGGGTAAGGCACCTTCCCTGTAACACAGAGAGGTAACAGGGAACAACCGAGCAGAGTCTCAACATACCTGGCTCCTGAGGAAGCTGGTCAGAGACAGGCTTCAAACAGGGGAAGAGGAAGTGGCTGCAGAAAACTGTGGCTGCAGAAAACTGTGGCAGATACCCAGCTGCCTTGTATTAACATCCCCAGGCTTGAGCCAACCTAGGGGTTTCATGAGAAGATGAACCACACCTGGATCCTGGTGAATTCTGAAGGCCAGCTCCACTTTTTATGAGGTTGTTGCTTCTTTTTTCAAGCAACTTTTACTTACTACAGCCAAAGATGCTTTACTTTATGCCCTCAAGACTGCTGCACACACAGCACTTTCTTTAAACACTGGGAAAGAACTCGGATTGTAGAAGTTCCCAACTTGTGGTGCAGCAAATTTTATTTTAATTTTTAATAATTACATAGTGTACTTAATTACCAGTTTGTTAGATCTTTTTATTCGGTTTCTCTTCAAAATTCATTAGTAATCATGAAGTGTAACAATATTTCTGTCCTTCCATCTACTATAAAGACAGTATTTGCCAGAAACTGCATGTAACGATTGCAGTGCTGTTAAAACCATTTACAAAATGAGTTCTTCCTACTTTCAAAATAGCTCAAAGGCAACTATGAGTGCAATTAATTGGTCCCCTATGGTACTGGTACACACAGATTGATAAACTCCATGAGGATAATTTCAGCAGGAATGTCTGAATGGCTCGGTATTTCAAGTAATTTACATATTTTCAGGTTTTCTCACAAAGCTCTTTTAATGTTGAAAATCTTCACTCTCGTCTCTCACTCACATGCTGTTCCTTCCCCTGTTCTCTCCTCCTGTGATTAACTTCTGTAAAATAACTGCTTAGTCCTGAAGATGGGTTTACTCACAATACAAAATCTTAGAAATTTGCTTCTCTTTCTTTTCAGGTCCATCCCAAATGTACCAATAAGACACAAACCCAGTACAAAACCAATACATCTGGAGGACATGCTGTAAAGACAGTACCTGGTAAAAAGACAATTCCATAGCAGTGGAGATAGTCCATTTAACCCAATCTCCACACCTTCACTACAATTATTTTCAGAGCAAGGGGAGAAATAGGGGGAGAACTTTTCGCATCATAAACATCTCTTCTGCTGCAGTGGCACACTCTAGTAAGTGTCTGCAATACTTGGGTGGATCTGGAATTTCTTTAGCTAGAGAAAAAGCTGGATTTAGAACAACAGAGTGCATTCATGTCCAGCATTAGCCTTAACACTATCTTGGGAGGTACAACTTCAAGTACACAAGTACTATTAAAATTATCTTCCTCTTGGATGTGTCATCTGTTTATTCATTTGTCTTTATTCCTCTAAACTTTCTATTTTCACCAGGCACTTTATTCCTAGTGAATGCTGTATGTTTAAAGGTGTATCAGCCATTAGACTTCAAGAACTCAGATTCTCAAGAGGATAAGAAGCTTGATCAAACAATTCACTCCCCTTTTTTCTTTGTAAAAGATACAGCCAATTCCCTCATTATATAAAAAAAATAAAATAATCTACCCAAAATCCACCTAAGAAAACAAAACTCAGATGTATTTGAAAATCAGTGTTTTAGAAATTTCAGAGAAATTCTGTGATTCTTCCCTTTCCAAAAACCACTCACCACATCTGCAGTTCCTCAAGATCTGAGGATGGACTTACATGCCTAAGCAAGTCACCTATGCTACTCTTAACTCTGCAACTGCTCCCTTGGAATTGTTTCTGAGCTATAACAATCATACTGAAAACAAGGCTGCCATTTTGTATTTGGACTGATCAAGAAGGGGTCTACATTACACATACAGCTGCTTATACCCGCTATAAAGGATAATTTTGTTGTATTAACTCCATAAATTTGATAGAGCCAGCAAGGCTTCCACTGCATAATAGCTTAATTTTTCATTCTAATAATAACTGGCTGCCAGTTGAAATGAATGGGAGCAAAAACAAACATTTCTGTTCCATGACATGATCCATGACAGATGCACAGTTTAGGAGGCCCTAGGGCAGGGTATTCCAAGTCTCTCCTCCTTTCACCCAACGGCGGTAAAAGCATTAACACCAAGAAAAGAGACTGAACTGTAAAGGAACTCCTAGGAAAATGACCCAGCTATCCTCTACTTAATCCACAATTGGCAATACGCCTGATTTAAGACTATACTAAGCATCCAGGATTTTCTAAAGTGCTTGCAGACGGTGTGTACAGTGTAACATATGCCTGTAAATTACAGAGTATGAAACATCCCTCTCTCCATCACACACAAAGGTTTAGTGGGGCGTTTTGCTCTGACTTCTACTTACTCTATTTATGTTGAGAAAACCCTTTTCCCTTGGAATATATAGAGAAGATTAATAACTTAGTATTGCTTATTGGTATCAATTTCATGTAACGCAACATGAAAACATGTATCCTCTTTAAAAAAGATTTTTAAAAAGCCTGCGTGCTTGAAGCTTGAAAAATTTCAGTGAAAATGGGGCTGCATAGTTTAGTGCCAACAAGTTACTCAGGCTTTATGTGAGTATTGATTTATCTGCTAAATGAAAATGAATAGCCACCATATCTACTGCATTGTTTTGCTGCCTCTGCAAGACAGAGCACCTTCTTAAAGAAACCCTAAGTAGTTTTAAAAGGTGAGTTGACAATGCTATCTTTGCTATCTCAGAATAGGAAAAATTCACTTTAGGGGCCAGATATTCATATTACTTTTGAACAAATGCTGTCAGAGACAGGAGCAGGCTTTGTGTGCATTTAGGATAGGTTTTTAGTGTAGGTATTTGTTTGTTTAAGTGAAAGCATTAATAACTTTCTGAGAAAAGTGTAGAAGCAAGAATTCATTCATAAGACAGGAAAGTATCCGATTGCTCTGTGTGTGAGGACAGGACGGGGATGAGTTTCATGAGGGTGGGGGATTCCCCTGCTAAATATTTACTATTTGGGCCTGTCAACGGCTCAGTCCTTTGTATTTTGTTGGACTGAAAAATTCCCTCACAACTTCTAGAAAAGTGGTCATTATAGGTCAACAATCATGTTACTGGCTGAGAGGCTATCTAATTTGATATAAATGAAACCAACATATCGCCAAAGCTGTGGGAGCTCCACAAAAGACAGTGAGAACTAGAAATCACCCTATGAAAGACATACTCAGGACCAAAAACCACACACGATGAATGAATGACAAACAGCAGCATGCCCTTCTGAAGCTGTCGCTTGCCAAACATAAGTTGTTCCAACACAGACCAGAAAAGGCTATCCATGGCTGCCTACTGCTGATCTTTAGCTTTTTCTCACCATCTGGGAGCATCTGGGTTCTACCCAGGAATCTCAAGTCCCCATGTGCTGGCCATCTGTACCAGGTTTCCTGATCACATCCAAAACCAAGCAGAAGAAAAGCTAACTACTGCCTGAACATCAGTGATCTCTTCCTCGATAGACGTGGATGAACTCAAGATGGTCTAGATAGATAGGTCTTCTGCCTATACAAACCATCCTCTTATTTGAACTCCTAAGACTGTGGTTTGTCACAAGTACTGTGGTGAACAACCTGTTTTAACCAGGAACTGATGGATACTGCTGAACAGACCTGAAGGTAGGTGAGCACTGATTTGATCAACCAGTGATCAAGTACAAAAGTGAACTGCAAAGTGAGACATAAAAAGGACGGTCAGAAATCTGAGACTGTTGGTACTCTGGAGAGCTACAGGAGACTTCAGTCCTTCCTGAAAGACCTTTTTATAGCTGGAGGTAAAGGGATAATTATCTCCACTGTGTTGGAAGAGCATGGAGAGAAGTTAATATGATGGAAGCTTAAGCCTCTGATTTCCACAGTAGGAATGCAAAACATCTTCTTGATGGAAGATGCAAACCAAAGAATATTTTATATGAAGAAGGCAATCCTACCTCCTCTTTCTGTGGTTACAAACATTCAGTGGTTGAGTGGTTTACCACTAAATGTAAGGTCATGTTAGAGCACACCTTAATGGAGCCGAGTAAGGTAACGCAGAAGTGGAACATGGCTTTGCAAAGAAAAACTTTCATATCCTGTCACCTGGCCATGGTTAAATACATGGCTAGAAAAAAGCAAACCCCAGCCCAGCTGACATGAAGTTAAACAGCTCCAACTACTAAGTCAATTCTAGTAGTCGCTCAGTCCATCCAAGTGTGTCAGACTGTGTGTGTAAGTATCACACTAGATGTTTATGCCAACTACAAGCCACAGCAAGTTCTATGGAAACACAGATACATGGCATGATTTGTAATGTTGAAGTGGAATTTTGACTTAATGGAACCTACTAATATCCACAGTGGAATTCCCTTAATGCGAGGAAAAAGGCAAGACAGGGCAAAAAGGAACCCCCATCTTTCTGCTCCTATTGGACTTCTGAGCACACTACCTCAACTCATTTATTTTCCCCTGTAACTAAAATCAGAAACTGTTGCTGACTATGTCAAATTTGGATTAAAACAGAACCCTCAAATCAAATTCCCATTCAAGGGGTGATTGAAGAAAGGCATGAGTTCAAACATCTCCCTCTCAACACTTTCCTTTGGTTCCTCTACAACAGACAAACCTGCATGCAGAGTCAAGTTAAAAGTACTGGCCTCTTCATAAAGCCAGTCTTTGGGTTGTTGGGTTTAAAAAATTTTTTTCTTTGTTTTTGTCCCCTTCTACCTGTACCCTTTATGTGAAGGCTTTAGTTTTTCACTGGTTCAAAAACCCCCAAATGTGATACACATTCCCACTGGATATCCTATGCAATACCACAGCCACTTATTGGCAGGAAAAATAATGAACCTTTTATTTACCGTTGTTATTTCTGTGGAAGAATACATAAAATGTTGATGGTGGAACTTTGAGAGCATTAACCTAGGAATGGTCCTTGTGTCTTTGTCTTGAAAAAAAGAAACCTTTCCCCATTTTAATTTTATGCATAAGTGCAGGAATGCTGAAGTAATGTTCACATGCTGCCAGGCAGTTCCATATGCCGACTTTTTTTTTATCCTGATTATATACCAGTCTCAGGTAGCGAATGTGAAGCCAAATTACACATTGCCTACATTTGCATACATGTATGCACATGTGTATTTTTCCCCCAGCCAGTCAGTCCTCCCTGTTTGTCAGCTAGATCTGCAAAAGGAAAAACAACATCCACAGTTGTGTAAATCCCTTTGAAAACAATACTAGTAATAAATTAAGCCTAACCACAGGGCTTCATCCAGATCCCAACAGCTCTGGTGGTCCTTTATCTCACTACCACACTAATACTAAAAAAAGCTGACTCCTTGATCATGTTGGTCACTCCTTCAGTGCTTTATCATCCTAGTCCTAACCAAGCAGTGGCACTAAATGGGGGGTGTTCTCTGAGTTCCTATTAGGAACCTCATTACTCCTCCTTTCTCTCTTTCTTGAATTAAAAATGTTTAAATTAGTTCAGTATGTGTCAAACCTCTCCAGCATGCTGCTGTCCGTCTGACTCACTTCCAAATTGAAGTGCATATATAAAAAAAATTGAATCAGTTCAATGATTTTAAATCACTCTTCAATGTGCAAAGTAATTTAAAATTACTGGAGTGCTTCCAATTTTTATTAGTCCTTGAATTTGGAAGTGATCGAGGTTCTTCTGGGCATGTGCAGTGCACTGTGACTTAAAATTATTACGTCCACACTTACTTTTAAAAAAAAAAAAAGCCCACAGATTTCACTTTACAGCAGAAACTGCTGAGGGTACCATGGAACAGTTTGAAAGAACAAAATGGTGTTCGCATAATTCCAGAAGGCATCAATCTGGAAAAACTCTTAAAGTTGTAAGGAAATCAAGAAACACCATAAAATGTTAGAACTGTTCTACATGCAGCTTGGACTCCCATTTTAATTGCTACAGCACTTTTGCATTTAATTACTTCCAATGTATCTAATTGCTCTAAATTTAGCAATTTCCCAAAAATCAATATGAGGACAGAATCAAAAAGGGCTGACTCTCTCCTTAAATCTTTCAGATGCTTAGTGATGTGATTAATCTCCTGCACAAAACTAGTCTTACTGAACTGAATATGCCTCCTCACCTGTTTGAATAGCCTCAGTACTCCTTTACCCACATGGGTGGATTTTTCTGGAGTCCTAGAGAAGACAAAAGGACTGCTTACAGACATAAGTATTAACACTGCAAGCAAACTGTAGAATTTAGTACTGAAGTTATATAATATTTGAAAAAAAATTAACTATGCTACTGCTTCTCCACAGTCCATTTTAATGCAACTCTTTCATCCCCCCCGGTCTCCCTTTTTTTGAGATACAGCACTGAGAGAAGTAATCCATTAAGCTGAAGGTCTTCCCATTCTCCACCATCATAACTGTAGAGTGAGGAGTAAATGGGAAAAAACACGAGGAGTCAATATGACCCCCATATGCCCAATAAATTTATTTGACTGCCTTGAAGGCAGTCTCTTAAGAGTGGGTATTTTTATGCATCTGGGAAAACCTTCCGGTTTCCTCATCTATGAAGCTTCACAGAAGCTAAATCATGGACACAAGAAATAATTCCTCCACCCCCACTCTCTTTTGCATAATGTTCACAAAAAAGCCCCACAAACTTCCTACATTCCCCACAAACATCGCAGAGCATAAAACACAAACTGAGTTTGTCAGGAAGGGGATTGGCACCGCGGGGAAAGGGACTGCAATTCCAAATAGGCCTGTTTGCTGCAAAACTTATGTGCAGAGAGATGGAGCGGTTTAAGATCAATTACCTGAAACCAGGTGCTGAGCAGATGGGAAAAATGATTCATCTGGTACGCACTCGCTTCTTGTACATCTCACCTGACTCCCAATGTCTCCGCGGCAGCTGCTGCACTGCGCACGAAAAACTAACGTGCCACTGGATTTGGCACCTTGGTTTTCTGTGTCGCCCCATTACCCCACTGCCACTGTGAAGAGGAACTCTCAAGTCTCTCCACGCCCCTCGCTGTAACCACACACTTTGAAAAAGCAACTCAGTGTTGCAGGGACAGAAGAGGGCAGTGGCTGTGCAACCCTCTGAGGTTTCACCAGAAATTAAGCATGGAGGGAGGCCCTTTATTGCAAAGCTCTAGAAGATCATTCAAAAAATAAAACCCAAAACCAAACTTTGGAGCAGGACTTCAGTTTTGCAAAGGCATCTTTTGGCACACTGCACATCTCTCGAGTGCACATTGAAACATGCTTCCCAGTGGCTGCAGGCAGACAGCTTTGGGAGGGAAAAGAAGGCCAAGCCATGCCCTTATTCCTCACCGGGCTCCTGGGATCCTTCTCTCCCAACTAAACATCTGCCTAAGAGCTGGCCAGAAGGTAGCTCAGAAGCTGCTTTTAAGAGTAAACAACTCAGTGTCAAAGCTCTTAGCATCAGCACTCTGTGAAGGAAACAGAGGATTTACTGTGTCATGTGAATTTAATATTTGATACATTCATCCACATATACCTGACTATATCCTGCCCTCATAATGGGGATGGACTCAATGATCTAATAGATCTTTTCCATTTCTAGCTACTATTATCCTATTATTAAAAGTAATGAGCCTCTAATCTAACAACTGAACTAATCAATAAGAAACTGAGTTTGTTTTTCAAAATTGCTTTAATTTTAAAAATACAGTATGTCCGTTCCCTGCTTCCTGCTTTTGACTGTGATAATAAAACTTTCAGTATGGCTAATGTAGTTTAGCTAAACAAATTAGACAACTGCCCCATTTAGGGGGAAGAGAAAGTTTCCATTAGCCATTCAGATGTTCTTTGCCTGGTCAGCTAACAATTTTTGCAAACCAGACATCAGAAGATACATGATTTTAAACTCACTGGAATACAATGCTCTCCTATAAACCTACAAATAGTGTAAATGTGATCGCAATTCATTGTTTTATATTAATCACAGGGATTTCTTCTTCCAACTACTGCAGCACAGTTACATGTTGCAAGTCTGCAGAATACAAGTTTGCCAGTGTTTTTATGTCTAGTTACTGGGATTATTTCAAAGGTACCTGGGTTTAAATGTTAGTTCTACTAGACAGTTTTTGTTTCATTTTGGACAAATTGCTTTTAGTGTCTCCCAGGGAAGTGAGGATAAACCCCCCTCCCTTTCCTGCATTTTACTGTATTGCACTGAGATAGATTGTAAGCTCTTTCAAGTAGGATGTGCCAAAATTACTCCATCCCTTTACAGTCCTGAGCCCAGCACTTTCGTGACATTAGCAGGGATTGTTAGGGATGCTACAGTACTAACAAATAGAATTTTATATATTAATATAATATACTGCTGATTCATAAAAATAATTACCAAGTGCCATCAAAAAAGTTCCAGTTTAGACAGTCAGATTAGATACCTTAAGGCTAGGCTTGGCCTACATTAGCAAGAAGTTTGGTGTGAAAAAAGAGATCAACAGATACTGCAGTTGGTGCTGAGGTTTCTACGTCTACAGAATATGCACTTCATGGAGCGTTGCTTTGAACTAGATTTTTTTCTGGTTTCTTGGAGCAAATTAAGTTCCCCTACCACTTACAGAGTTTTAAGCAGCTGAAGATCAGTACTATTTTGGACCCTTTCTTCCCTATAGGGAACTAGTACATGGTTGGTGAATACCTGGAACTCGGCTGGTGGGTCATTTTCCTTCACAAGGAATCTATTTTTTTCCATCTCCATCAAAATCACCATGAACTGACCCAATATGGCATAAGTGGGGAAAATGAGAGCATTTGCTTCTACTCCAGACTGAAAGTGCAATTCAAAGACAGTCAGATGAGAACATACAGGGAGATGAATCCAATCCCTTGAAGGTTTTTGGTGTTCTTGGTATCACGCTATCAATACATCTCCTAGCTTCCAACACTGTGAACAGGTTGCTTGACATGTTTGAAGGACAGTCACACTGAAAAATCCTCTGACAGCAGATGGGAAGGCAAAAGTGAAGATGTGAATAGAAAGATGCTCGAGAGCAATACTCTCTAGAGGCTCCAATCAATGCCTTCTGAGTGTGTGTGTGTCCCAAATTACCAAAACTGATGAAGTGCCATCTCAAGGCAATGAATGGATGATGGTCAGAGTAGCAATACTGACTTTACCAAAGCTTTCAGTACAACTGATTTTATTACATTGTAATGTGACTTCATTGTGGTAGTGCACTGACATAACACGTAATTTCAGACAACTGCAAATTACTGCTTCTTTTCTCTTTAATGATTTTCTCAGTAATATCCCACTGTTCTCATTAAAGACTTCTGTATCTGCATATCTTTATTTTGATGTTGTAAGAGCAGAAGACTCCTCTGCCTATGACATTTGTCAATGCCAAGATTTATATTTCCTCTCCACCAAATGTAACTACAACATAATGACTGTAAGAAGAAAATACCTTGACATATAACCACTTCAAACTAAAGTAATACTACTGAGAAGACACATTAAGAAATCAGCCAAAACAGCAGTCTCGCTGGCATGAAAGACTGTCAATGTACTGGAAAGACTTAGAGCCTGGATGAAGCCTTCACTATCCGTGGCCAGCTAGGTAACAGAAGACAGGCAGCATGTACAAAACACATCAATCTTACTAGAATTTTTTGTTAAGTGCTCAAGGAAATTATTAATTCATGTCCCTCTGTTGCAGATAGTGAAATTCAGAAACTCTATTTATATACATAAAAATTTCTAGTTTTACATGGAATTTCACTGTTAAAGAAAAGTAGAATAGTTCCCAGAACCTTATATTCTTACTTACCTATATTATTTTGGGAAAAAAAGTCCATGCAGTTTTCTGAACAGTTCTAAATAAAATACATTACTGGAAAAATAAGGGAGACAACTTCACACTGCTCTTTTGATAGTGTTTTCTGAGCTGCATAGGATCACGCAAGCTCTTATTCAATCAATTAACATGTAGGACTGCTAAAATACAACTAGAATATATGAATGCCCACAATAAGAGGCAAGTTAGCTGTTCAGGCTTGCCCCTTTCATAAACAATAGCTTTATTGGAAAAAGACCTAAAATGAAGTAAAGACCACTGAAACAGTGCTGACAGTTGTAACAGCTTGTTTCTCGACCCGCTGGTTCGTAAACCCAAAGAGAAACGTAAAATTGTTGACGGCTGCAGAACTTCCAGGAATACTCTTAATTAAGACATGCAGTACCGAGAAGGGTTAATATTGTTTGAAAGTAAAAGCTTTCATTCTAATAACAAGACCTCTCTCTGTGCACTGCTGGGTCAGCACGGTAATTAAGAAAATTGCCTTTAGTGCGCTTGTTTGGTAATGCTATTATCATATTTTTTCATCTTTTAACAAGAGTAAACTACTTGAAGATGTCCCCATTTACTCTTCTTGCTTCTAGTAACCCATGAACCCATCAAGCCCATACTATGCCAGCATTTAATGGCCTAAATGAGTTACTTTATCATCTGCTTCACCCTGAAGTCTTTTACATATTTTTCTTGACCTTTAACCTTCTGACTATTATTTTGACAGCTATCATTAATGCTGTGTCCTGGGCAACCACACATTGACTAAGATGGATGGCAAAATGGCTAAGGAGTTGAAAGTAACACACACCCACTTTCATCTTCCTCTTGATTAAATCAAAACCAACAAAGCCAAATCATAGGATGGGTGCCATGGAGGCAGTGGAGAATATGAGCCACAATTTTGGTAAGTAGAACTGAACAGAGAAAACAAAAGAGGGGGAAAAGTGAACTGATTGTTAAAACAAATAAGCTATATAAAATGGACACCTAGAACTCTATAAATCTTCTAAGTTATGGCTATTCAGCTATGTACTCAGATGAATCAACAGGTGGTTAGGATGAAAATACTTTATATTAGCTGGTTAAAACAAAGATTTGGCAGTAAATGTTTCTCAAAAAAAACCCCCAATCCACAACACAAAGAACATGCTTATGTGGAAAGGACACAGTTAATTGGAAAGAAAGTTTGATACAACTTACTACTTTTCTAATAAGCTACCCCACTTCAAAGGCGAGCAGGGCCCCTTCTGATCACTTGCATGGAACACCACGGACTGTGGTCCTGCACAATTGTAAGGTCACTACAAATCATGCACCTTGAACAATTAAACTATTCCCCTCGGAGAAGCCGGATGATTTCATTTAAGAAAATGGAATCTAGATAAAAGGGGAAAAAGGAACTTCAAATAGTTCCACGTGCTTAAAATGAGATTAAAAAATGGAAGGAGATGTTAGTGTCAGATAAGATCGTACGCAAAGAGTCATTCTAACTGCATTTCAGACGGTTGGTGTAATCAGGCAGTAGGTTAATGGAAAGGAAGGCACTATATTGCCAAGCAGCAGGAAAAAAAACGATGATTTAAGACTCCATCCACTAAAGTATTGTCCAGAGACTAGTTTAAAAAAAACAAGCTAAACTATCAGGAAAAAGCTAGGAACAACATGAGAGGAAAAGCAACCAGAACAATGTCACAAAGAAGATGCTCAGCCTCTTTGTCTTTTATAATGAATGACCCTCACTGATGGAAAACTGAAATACTATGGCTCACTGATGGACCTGACACTTGACCCCTCTTACTAATTAGGGATGGAATCTGGAAACTACAGCATTTATATGCTTTAAGCAGCATTCTTTAGGGCCATAACAATTTTTGTGATTGCTTTATGAGCAGGATTTTTACTATGCATGGATCAGATGAAAATAAAGCTAGCAAAATGACTACAGGCAGCTCTTGGGTAGAAGAAAGCTAAACTTCAGATGACCTTGGTCTTACTCTGTTTTGCACATGCCTTGTGTTTTCAAAACAGATGTTCTCCAAAAGCAAGTTCCTTGGGAAGAGTTTCAGATTTGATCCTCCAAAGTTGTGTATGCCCCACAAGGCCAGAAGCAGGCCTGGGAAAGGGGAATGGGTAGATCAGCCTCTGAGAGTTGGGGACAAACTCTTGATCTTGGAAAAACCGTATCTGGATCTCACCGCTCTCAGTAAAACTATCCTTTTATGGAATTAGAGAATGGCCCACTACACATTATTCATCTATGTTTTATGTCTGGTATTTTTAGTGGCAAATATTTCCAATTAAAACAATGCTTCTGGGGGCGCGAGTGCAATTCAAGACACCAAATCACTTTTCAAAGCAATAATAATAAAACATTTCCAGAACAAATACTAACCCATGCACTCAGTATCACGCTGGCAAAAGCTTTTTAGAAGACCATAATGATGCATTAATTAGTCCTGAATGATGATATTACTAATATGTGATGGCTTACTAACTGAGAAACTCACATTAACAAAGCACATGTGTTCTATGTTTCCTTCACACATCACACAGCACGCTCAAGCTCACAACCATTTGCATTATTTCTCTCTCATCTCAGGTAAGCCAGCAGGTCAAAGAATAATCAAAACAAGAAGCCTCATACTGCACGGTTTTACTCAGGCAAGCAAATACAAACTTTCTTAAATGTAACTGCATGTGCAGTAAGATAAAACAGCTTGTGCGCTTGCTAACTTGCAGGAGAAGTTTTAAAGAATAATTGATTTCAGGAAGATATTTTAAATTAAGATCATTTTCCATAAGTAGGATCCCACCTAGATCTTAACAACTTCCCTTTAAACCAAATTTTAGCCTACCAAATTCTGCTGAGATCACAGCAACTCAGCTTCAGCGCTTCAAACCGCGGTACATGCACGGCACCATCCATGTGTCAAACAGGTGTTCACGGGACCGTTTTATTGCAGGGTTCAATGATCAGAAAAATCTACAGGGGAAATGGGACGTGTTGCCCCAGGAATTACATATCACTTTTTTCCACGACAAAAGCATGATATATGATCTAGATCCAAAGAAAGGAAAAACAAAAATTATATTGAACAATAGCCCTGCATTCAAAAATAAATCAGTACGTCTATAAAGACGAGACATTTTTTTACTGGTGACAAACACCCTTCCCCCCCTAAAGCACATTTACAAAAGCCAAAAGAGCCAAATGACACGGCGGTGTGTTTTTATGCACTGGTGTGGAATAAATTAGGCAATTCTTAATTAACTTATAATCCAAATTATGTTGCACCCTAACAAGAAACAATAGGTTGTTCATTTTCTCTCCCCTTAGTTCTTTCCTGGACATTTCTTTCCTTTGTTTATCGCTGATAATAATGCAGGTATGTATAAAAATTTGAGAACTTTAAGATGTCCAGCACCTATAGTCATCCATTTCAGCTCGAAACTCTGATCAATCTGCAAATACTATTCATGATATTGAATAGCTGTAAAAGCTTTATTAGAGCCTGCATATCATCGCAAAAGAGTAAAGACCTAATGCAGTCATGTTTCAGGAGAAGTTGCTGTGTGCATTAATCAATGTGCTGCTGTATCCTTATCAACGATTCTTCATTAAAACCGTTGTCTTATTTGATGAGCGACTGTTGTTTGCGAAAAGATAATGGTTTGTACAGCTACCACATCTTTATGTGTCTGTGTTGTCCAAATTAAGCGCTACGTTTAACTCGTATAGGATTTTCTTTGTATTTTTATATTTTCTTGGTAAAAATGAAACACCAAGCCCATCCCTAAATCAGCACCCCAACTCCCTATTGGCAAATTGGGCAGGAAAATGGGATATTCAAATGGATTTTTAGTTGCTTCTGGCCAGGTAAAGAGACCACAGGTTTGAGCTGATGCTTCCCAGGTTAACAAAGGAACAGTCATGTGCTGGGACTTGGTGTGTCTTGGTCTTTTCCACTTTAAATTTTCGAGGCCTTTTAGCAATGGTTAAAGAGGCAAGAACAAGGAGATGGGTGTGCTGAGAGCTAATCACTCTGATGTCGTTTACGCTCAGACTTCATTACACCTCACTCTTTCTCGTTCATCTCCCTTGGATGGAGCCTTCCTGGGCAAACCTCACAAAGTGCAAGTGCTCTACAGACAGCTGATATTTTGACCACAGATCACAGCTGAAGTAGTTAAGAAATAAACAGCTATGGGAAAATTGAGTATTTATTTCTTGGACATGTTTCAGTTGTGCAACACAAATACAAGATAGAACACTTCTGAAAACAATCTTTCCTCCCTCCCCCCAAAAAAAAGTATTTTAAAAATCACCATTTGCAATCACTCATATTTCATTGGTGCTAAAATAAATTGATTTTTCAGTAGCTGTGTGGTAGTCTTCAATGTGCACTCAAATATACGCCTAAGCAGGTACGTGCATTAACTTACCTTGTGTGGTAAGGGCATTTCCCTAGTAATTTACTTACTGACACACAAGAGTAGCTGAGAGGTTCGGCTCGATGTTAATTGAGTCAAAACCATCAGTAGTGCACCCACTCATCTGCGCAGTGCATGCCTGCAGCCTGTCCGTGGGGCTGCACCAACGCTCATGGACACAAACATGAAGTACCACCACATCGGTGGCTTTGGGCACTGCACATACATAAAAAGCACTGTAGTTTGGCTAATTTGAAGTATCTGATGGCCTGGCTCGAGCTGAATTCACCCTGTTGTGTATAATGTATTAGACCAAGAGATTAGGGGTATTTTATTTAACAGCGGGCTATTACGCCTGTTGAAATAAAAACACAATCAGCATGAATAGTTGTGCAATATCATTGTACATGGTTTCGAGATACTGGGTTTTGGGAACCCAGGAAACAACTCAGTGAAAATATGTAAAAGTCAGGCGACCACTGGACTGAATTTGAAGTGGAAAGATACCGAAGTCTGAAATAAAATTTCTATCAATCAAGAGTAACAGTAATTCATATTGCAGAAAAAACCTGCCCTTCCTGACCAAATAATACTCAAACAAAAAGCTGGCTATAATCAACCACTGACAAATAGCAGCTTTCTTAATTTATTAATCTAATTAATGCACTCCCTTTATTTATTAAACTAATTGCATTGCTTTCTCAAGGGGAATTACATTCCCCCCCATTTCTCCTTAACCTGTATCCTACACAGAATCTTAAGTATTTTATTTCAGTAATTGAAAAAATATTTTTGGTATATTCCTGCCCTATAATAAACTGCCATCATAAACAAGGAGTCATGATTTCTAGGTCATAAAATCACAGCAGGTGAATAGAAAGGCAATGTGATAACTCTGACAATAAAGTTTGCACTGCTGCCCCAAAAGCCCCAAGTATTGGCAGCTCCTGCCAGACTTTACAAATAAATTTCCTACTGGATCAGCACATCGTGAAATGATTTATAGAAAAAGAAAGGAGAATGCTTAACATAGGCAAGACTTTAAGAAAACATTTTGGAAATAAAGGTGGTCTCAAACACAGATTTAATTCCGTAAATAAAACGTCAGTGTCAGTGACGTGACAACAGGGCAAATGGAGCACACCAAGTTTTCTCTAACCAGCACAGAACGCATGGTAACGAAGAGAGAGAAAGTACATACAATTTTTTGGTATGGGATTTCCAAAATGATTTGATTCAACTGCCTGTTACAAAGCAGCTAAACAGACCACTTAGAGTCATCACAGTGTTACGGATCTGATTTTATCTGCACTTCCAGTGTAAATGAGAAGTGATTCGCAGTAAATCAGAGGACTTACATCAGCTTTCTGGCGAATGTTCAGCCTTGAGCCAATCTGCTACATGGAAGTAAATACCACAAAGAGGCTATGATTTCAGTTAAAT
The DNA here is from genome assembly GCA_022605575.1 of Laterallus jamaicensis coturniculus. Classification (NCBI taxonomy): domain Eukaryota; kingdom Metazoa; phylum Chordata; class Aves; order Gruiformes; family Rallidae; genus Laterallus; species Laterallus jamaicensis. The sequence goes on from JAKCOX010000001.1 coordinate 20,978,245, forward strand.
AAGAATGTATTAGCCTTTGTTTTAAACGGGCAAGGTTTTAACAGCCTCCAAGCACAAATTCAGAGAGCAAAAATTCAAAGTCGATCAAAAAATAAAATATCATAATTGGTATACCTTTGTATCAAATTCTACCTGAAGAGACATCAGTGAAAGCTGGAAGGGAAAAGATACCTTTTAAAATCTTACACAGAAGAGGAGATAGCTAAATGTCGTGTGGAAGAGAAAAAATAACATCTGTGGTAGAGAGAAAACATCTCTGGCACTGCAAACAAAGAAAATGCAGAAAGAGGGAAATCTTGGAGCTCTGATACAGAAGAAGAAATATCTATAAGGTATCTTCCTGGGTGGAGCTCCAGTATGCATAATGTAATCCCTTAATACCCAGGTTTTTTAGACCTGAACAGCAAGATGCATTCTCTTCACTTGTGGGAATGAGGAATGTTCACCCCCTGAATTTATTTCACTGTATATCCCACATAGCAATAGTTTGGTCCCATCAGAAACAATTACTGATGTCACAGAGAGATGAAGATGGGTGGTGGAAAAAAAAAAAGTTGAGTGAAAGACTGCTAGGCTAAACTCAAATGTAAACAGGAGTAATGGGATGAAATTTAACAGAGGAAAGTAGAGTGTGAAGAAGAGTCCTAATAGTGAAAAATACTGGAACTGGAGGTTGCCAGGCAAGAAAGATGATGATGGTCTCTTTGACTGATTCTTTTACAACTAGACAAAACACCATGAAAGGCAGTAGAAAGGACAGGCGAGAGGAGCAGTCTGCCACTGCAGTGCTTCAGAATATTTGTCTGAACTTGGGTGGACCACACCATGAAAAGAGCTATCCAGTCTTTCAGCCACCTGTTATATCGGTTCTTTAAAGTGAATCAGGTACTCCACCTTACCCTTTGGGCAGCAGTTCCCTGTTGGGCAATCACTTCCACTGGGACCTCTGGTTGAAGCCAACACCTGCCTATGCAATTTCTCCAAGTCAGGAGCATAACTGGAAAATAAAATAACAAGAGTTGCATTTTATCACTGATTAATTATCACCATTTCTCTTAAAGGATTGAAAGCTGCAAATGACCTTGTCAACACAAACATCTGAACCATAGGAAGTTAACAGCAATTAACATCACGACACATAATTTTGAATATTCCTAAGTACATCAAGAAGCTGAGCTTATAGTTACAGCATTTGTGATTTATCAGACCTCCACCACAGCAGACTCCCTTTGGTGTAGAAATCATTGCAGTACGAGGTCACCCCTCATCCCCCAGCACCAAGTCCACCTCCCAACTCACTCAGGATCTACCCTCCCACAAGGAGTGAAGCAGTGCCCCAGTTTATGGCTGCACAGCCACAATTCTATCACTTGATGCACAAGTGTGGTCTGGCTTGGCCAATGCTAATCATCAGTGGTAGCAACTCCTTCTAGACAATCCATCAAACACCTCATTTACCCCGGCGCAAACGTGTGGACAATCAGATAGGTCATCTTTTCCACCTAGGCTGAAATGGTGATGGCAAGAATTCAGCAGGCTGTGGAGTTCTTCTATGCTTCACAAGCTCTTTATTCCCAGTCTTAACCATACAAATAATCCAGAAAATCATCCGTGGAAGAAATACGAGATAAACTAGGAAGACCATTAATCTTGAACTGTGCTGGAGGCATCCCTTTCAATTACTCTTCTTTCTCAACTCCTTCCTCATTATCTAGAGCTTCTTTGGTCATGCCACCTCTTGCTATTGCAAATCCTTCTCTGGTCCTAATGTCTCCTTATGAAAAAGGAAAGAGAGATGCTTCTATAAGTGTTTTCCTACAGGGCGATTTAGGACTGCTTTCTTCTTCTTGACTAATATTCATGCAAGAGACATAGCAAATACTTGGACAAATATTGCTATGGTCAATGAAGAAGAAGGAAAAAAGCTATCATTTTGCTGACGGATGCTTCCTCCAGAAGATGCCAGCTGGCACTTCTAGGTGTTTGGAACAACTAGCTGACTGCACTTGGCTCTTTTTCTCTTACTGTTTGGTAGTGTTTTCACAAGCCTGGATTTTGCTTTAATGTTGGTTATTTTTGGCTCAGTTCTCTGCCTGTCACTTGGGAACTGCTGGTATTTCACTTTTTGCATCAGCTGTTTCTTGGTGGTCCATAGTGGTATCAGCATACTGTTTTCTTCCTTATTTGATTACACTTTATCAGCATTGTCTTCTTTTTCTTTGCTTGTTAGTCACATAGACCTGCCTCTTTCTGCCAGGAGCCTCTGATTTTTTCTTCCATCCCTCCCCAGAGTAAATAACAAGAGATTGCTTCTCCTCTCATTCTTTCTTTTCCATCCCACTGCCCTCAAAGGCCCTCCTGTCAAGTCAGCAGGCCTTCTGGACAAGGAAAATACTTGGAGACCTACTCTCTGTGAATGACTGGTAGCAATGCTGTAGAGCCTGTGAGTCAAACAAATGGTCCACCTCATCTCTAAGAAGAAAGCCAGCTTTTCTCACAGCAGCAGAGGATAACAGTGAAGAAGTTTTGACATGACTTTCTACCTCATAGTACATGACATTAACACAAATAATGTGGTTGATCCGTATTTTACTTGCTGGACGTATTATCCTCCCTTACATTTTTCTTTATTGAGCCTTTGAGTTAACAGGATAAAATGTACTGTCAGAAAATCTGAGGTAAAATTGGTAGGCAATTCTGAAGGAGGACTTCATGGGATTGTCTGACATCATTCTTCCACACCTGCTGAAGGGGAAATTATTCAGCTGTGAAAAACAATAGTGTAAATAACTCCACATACAAACGCAGTTCACCAAATCTTCACCAGATCTTTCAAGGTCCCTTCCAACTCCTACCGTTCTGTGATTCTTTGATATGAAATTTTCTGGCATTTCCTCTGTGTTGAAATTGCTCAGAAGCATCTGTAATTAATATGAGGAGTCAGTGAAGAGGTGGGCACAAAAAGACCTAAGTGCCTGAAAACTGTCAGTGCAAACACACCTATCTCAATGAGTAATTCTGTACCTAGAGTTTAAATACAGTATACGTGAGGAAAGAAAACTGTCCTCTTCACTCATGGAAGGTAAGGCGAATCTCATGGAAGGTAAGGCGAATCTCTTGAGTACTGCACAAACTTCATTCACATTTGAGACCAAAGAACTACCACAAAAGGTACTCCCCAAATTTTGGAGCTATCACAGATTCAGTTGACTCCACTTGGATTTGTAAGGACCTCTGAAAAGTCATACAAACTGTCTTGCTATTTTAGTGAAAAATATTTGTTACACCACAAGGAAAAATGTTGGCAACGTTTTCTTGTCTTTTCTACAAATACAAATGTTTTTCTTATTTCAACCCAAACCAGTATGCCATAAATTATTTTAGCTATTTTATAAACAAGTAAACTGATCGCTATGAAGTGGACAGACAACCCCTTACCTCCCCTACAAAGAGAGGCTGAGGGAGCTGGGCTTGTTCAGCCTGGAGAAGGCTGCGGGGGGACCTCAATGCAGCCTTCCAGTAGCTGAAGGAAGCATATAAACAGGAGGGGATTCAACTTTTTAAAAGGATAGATAATGGAAGAACAAGGGGGAATGGATTAAAGGAGGGAAGGTTTAAATTAGACATTATGGGAAAGTTTTTTACAGAGAGAGTGGTGAGGTGCTGGAATGGGCTGCCCAGAGAGGTGGTGGATGCCCCGTCCCTGGAGGTGTTCAAGGCCAGGTTGGATGGGGCCCTGGGCAACCTTGTGTAGATCCAGGCCTGGAGGTTGGTGGCCCTGCCTGTGGCAGGGAGTTGGAACTCTATGATCCTTGGGGTCCCTTCCAACCCAGACCATTCTATGAACTACCTTGTTAAGGTCAGACGTGAGTTAGCATGGCTGAAAATAGATCATCTCTCACTCCAACTAGACAAAACTACAGAAAAGACTGGCCTTTTCTCATTATTTACCCTCTCCACATTCTCTTTCTTACAGCTCCATGTTTAAAATGAAAACTGGAAAGGGAGCTGAAAGACATGGGACTCCAAAGGAAAGTCTTTTACTTTACAAAACAATCCTGAAAAGGCTGACCAAATGTTCTCACGCTTTATTTAGATACCAGAATGTGTTGCATCCATTTTCAATCTCCCAAACCTAGATAAACCATAAAAAAATAATTGAGAAAGTAAAAAATAAGTGGGTGGCAACAAAGCAGCTGAAACGACAGCCTGGCAAGTCATCTTAATCAACTGTTATCGTGGCAACAGAGCAGACCTCTGATTTTTGACTCACGTCACAAACTGCACTCTGACAGCTCTGTTGAGAACTCCTTTTTCCACTGACAAGCTCTTGTTTTCACAACTGGAAGAAAGGGGTGACCAGAAGTTCAAAATTCAATGGTCTCAAAATGCACGACTAAAAATGCTTCAGAGGGCAGCAATGAAGAATGTTCAGAAATTAAAAGCCAGGTTTCTCCAGCCTTGACAACTTCCTGGTTTCCAGTGCTGCTGCTTAACCTTGCAAGCTGCACGCTTCTAGACTTGCTCTTTTAGCTGTTACACCCTGTAGCCTTGAATTTAGGTCTAAGGCACACAAAGATAAAAACACTAAGACCTTGCAAAGACAGGGGGAAAAAAAGAAAACCCTCCCAAGATCCTATGACCTTACCTACCCAAACAGCCCATGTGCATTTGGTTGATGTACTACCAATAGGCATAAAGACAATGTGCTATCTCTCTCACATTTCCTTAGCCGCTCCCATTCAGCAAATTACTGAAGAAGGAAGAAGCAGTTTCAACAAAGCAATCTTGGTTATACATCATGATTCTCCCCACCCAACTTCAAGCTCTTGATTTAGTCATGACAGGTGATGCAAAGCACTTCCTAGTTCCTCTCAATTCACTATAGAAACATCCTACACTGACTACATTCAGAAGAGAAACATTTCAGCAGAAAAAAACATGGACTTAACTCCTCCGTGGAGTTTTAACTTCACTTTAAAGGAAGAGTTAGGTGCCTACATACTTCATTGGACAACACCACAATTACTCTCCTCCATCTATTACCCCAAATCACTAGTTTCACTGACCACTGAATCAGCAATGGAAAGTAAAAAAATCACTAGTGTTTGTGTATTGGTGCATAATATGTTGTCTGCCTGCAGACAAAGGATAAATTATGGAGAAAAAAAAAGAGAGTGCTAGTACAAGGTAGTATGGTAGCTGAAGTAGTCTTTCAGTTATTTATTTATTTTTACACACACACCCCCATTCTTGTAATGGGAAATTCTTTATATATCACCACCCTTGATAAACATCCAAAATTCAATGACATGAAGTGCAAAGAAGACGAGTCGTAAATGCATAGTAATATCTGGCACAGCATTAAAAACCAAATTAACTCACTTTATTCTTCCCACAGCCCATGAACATGTACCCATGGATTCTCTGTGCTCCACCACGACTGAGCTTCTTCCTGTGTGATGTGTGTCTGCTCCCAGGGAGGAAATCTCTGCTATTGATCAGCTGCACACATGAAACAAAGCGACCTGTATTTTGCAGGTTGCATGACACGCATACTTTTTTGGCCTTTTTATATGTACAGCATCCTCCATAGCAGCAGTGAGCTGTGCAAAGGGATGCTCTAGGTTGTCTTATACTTGTGCTCTCGCTTTCGACGTAACATTTAAAACAAAAAGATAACTGCTACTTGAACGAGGTCAGAGAGGTCCTCAGATGGTCTGTTTCCTCAGCTTGCCTCTGGCTCCACATTGCTTTGCAAATCAGATGCTAGATATATTTTGATTAGTTTGTACTTTAATGGATCATGTACAAAGAGTCCACCCTTCACATCATAGCCATTAATTTTTTCTGGACTCTGATGGAAAAAACAGGTAGAGGGTTGTGTGTGTGTGTGTGTGTGTGCGCGCCAGCGTATGCATGTGTGCTGATTGAAAAGTGATGGATTATTTTCATGTGGTAGGAAACACAATGTTTTCTTTAGCACAGCAGGATATTCTGTTTGCAAGGTCTAACAGTGAAATATTATGCATATCTGCAGCTGGCCCACTGCCAAAAACCAAACAGCAGAAATCAGAAGAGATTTTGAATCTGAATCTTAAAAAACCAGTCCAGCCTTACAAAACAACTAATGAGCCATTCAAAACAGAAAAGCATTTGTACTAATGTATGATTGCTGTTGTATATGTCAGCATTTAACAAAATTGTAAATAATTATTCATTTAAATGTTACCTTGAACTTCAATTTAAAATATAAATATATTTTCAGTGTTTTCTACCTCTACATTGATATGGGTTAATTTACTTCAGTTCATGATAAATAAAGTGAAATATTTCCCAAGCTCAACGAAGCAATCACTTAAGAAGCAGGTACAATTAAAAACAATCCAAATATTATAACCTCAAAGCACGAGTCAATGAGAGCAGTAGCACATCAACCAATAATTTACTAGTCTGGAAAGCTGAACACCAAAGCATTTAAATGTGCTTCATTCAGCTCCTAGGAGAGAGGATGGGGCTGTGCATGACATGTGACCAAAGGGAGCTAGGCTGGGATCGAATCCTCTGCTGGAGCTAGCTGGAGATTTGCTATTCATTTCAGAGGTGGACAACCCAAGAATTGCCCTTAAAGAGATCTCAATTTGACGCCTATTTTTAGTGTTAAGGTCCAATTATATAGGATAGGAGAAATACTGGAGTAAGATCAACAGTCCAATACTTACATTCCTACAAAAAGACAAAAAGAAGTTCACATGAGGACAGCAGCCTGGGATCCCCAGCACTCACAACTATGTCTGTCTGGGGTCTTACAGCTTCTGTCGTAAACTTGCAAAATTCCATGCAACTTTCTTCCACTGTGGGATCTAGTGAAGCCCAACAACTCCAGTGTGTTCTTTAGGACAGTCACACTTGCTTCTAAGACAGAAGGCTATTATCAAACACTTTTCCAATCTGTCATAGGGTGGAGGCTGGATTATCACCACTGTGGTAGCCAACGTAAGGAAAAACAACTCTTCCCTTGTTATGCCTTCTTATGTTTGCGTGGACTCTTTCCTTGGTTAGTTTACTGCACTTGATTAATTGTCTGTAGATGAACATGTGTGTCTGTGATTGTATATGAACATGTGATTATGTTATTTACTGATTGGTTCACCCTTCTGGTAAATCTCACTCCCACTGCAAGCTTGCATGGCACATCTTTATTTCCACTGCATCCCTTTTATCGCTGGATCTTCACACTGGGTTTCAGAAAATGCTTACAGTACTAGACAGTTTATTAAAAACAGGCTAGTGGTTTTATCAACATAGTTAATATTCTAAGAGCAAAAGATTTAGTGTCAGGACACAATCAATGTTTGGACTGTTAATACAGAGACTCTGGCATTTTGAAAAAGGAAAACCTGGGAACTCAGGATATGTATTTAATAAACTTCCAAAGTAAATCATGTCTATTTTTATCATTTGATTTAAAAAAAAGAAAGAACAAAGCCTACTAGAAATTTGGAAACCATACTGGTAAGAGACAAATATTTTTGAATACTTTAGAGTAAAGCTTAGCATTTATCCTGTTGCATTTCTTTTGACATGTTACCTCAGGCCCCTTATTTTGAAATCGTTAGAAAGTAGTTTGAAATAACAACTGTTCCTGCCCAAAATAAAGGTTCCAGCAAATGATGAGTTGCCATTTTCCTCTGGCAGGATACATTACTATTAGGAATTCTCTCCCTAAGTTTCCACTGAGGACTTTCATTGTCATATTTTGATACACAAAAGTTGACTGGCACGTCTTTTCTAAACCTTTCTCGTTTTTTCCAAACATAACTAGCATATAAAAAGAACCATAATATGTATTATGGGAAAGCAGCACAGTGATATAAAAGACTTCCATACTAAGAGCAGACGGAAAATGGTAGTTATTATTAATTTAGAAAAACAAAAGAGCTACCCAGCATTTCAGTAATGTGGCAAGTTGTGTGCTATTGAGGGAAAGAGGATTTTATAATTGGATTTTAGAGTAATTTAGGAGACGAGATAAGCTGTAATGGTTGCATATTAGAGGTTAAAACTACAGCAGAAACTCATAACGTAAGGGTTCATTGCACTGAGGAAAACAGAACAAAGGAAAGCAATGCAGGAGCAGCCTGGCGTAGGTGGCAACAAGGTGAGTATGGGCTATAGGAAACTGAGGGGCTTTTTCATTACCCAGCACTTAAACAGGTATCAAGCAGCACTCCTTCCCTTCAAGAGGGACTTCTTCAAAGAAAGTAAATTATATAACGCTTAGAGATTTTACATTTTTTGTGTATATACACATCAACCTCTACATAAAAGGGTAGAGATGTTACTTCCTAAACTGTGCAGCCAGGAATGGCCTGGTTTCAGCAGAGGAACAATAAGCATTTTGATCTTCCTTGATAATAATGGCCAAAAGAAATAAATCACAATGTCACCAATCACGGGCATAGCGTGAAATTTTTGCACAAGGAATCAATGAAATTTCAGGGTATGGTAGGTCTGGAGAGTGGGGGTGCCTTTCCCTACTAATTCTCCCTCAAGCAAACTCGTCAGGAGCAAGACTCCTGGCCCCTGGGCCCTCACACTCCCAGCAGACCCTGCAGCTCCTATCGACTCTGCTGCTGCTTCCTCCACCTTCTCTGAAGGACAAAATTCTTCTCCTTCCCTCACAGCTCCCCACCAGCTGTCAAGTCAAAACTTGAATTGACCCAGTCTCCAGAGCCTACGTAGCCCTGTCCGTGGCTGGAGCACGCACGCAACGCAAGGCAGCGCTTTGCCAGCAGCAAGGAGGGAGACAAGGAGCAGAGGCCAGAAACAAAGGCTGGGCCATCAGAGCCACGCAGAGCAGAGGCTGAGACAAGCGTCGAGGATCTGTGGCGCAGCCACAATGTCTAATAATTCATTAACAGGCGCTTTTTGTGACATCGCTGCAATGCCAGCGCAAGGAGAAGCCCACCAGTTGTGGCATCCAGACAGATCAAAAACGAGTGTCTTCTCAGACCTCTTTAGGAACATTAAGAAGCCATTCAAGCTCTGAACCCCATGAAAAAAAAATAGAATTTCACACTAATAATCCTTTCTGGGACTACTGTCTGCCTCCACGCTGTCGCTGAGAAGAAAGCCTGGTTGATACAGCGCCTAGGAAGACAGCCTCTTGATCTAAGCCGGCATGCCTGGGTGAAATGCAAGTGAAGGGCAGACGTTTTTTAAAATATAAGCAGCTACATCCCTGCAATCTGCAGTATGTCAGCTCAGCAGCCAAGTCCCATTATTTTGTTGGGGAGGGGGAAGAAAGGGAGAAATACTCTCCAGGATTTTTCCAGGCAAGGGAAGGTAGCAGAATACACACGTTCAGTTTCCATCCCCAAACAGATTTAGCTGCAGAACACAGCAGTGTGACCAGGTTCTCAGCAGTGACAAATGAGTGTAGGCTCAAGATCAGTTGCTTTATATTAAATGAAGACCAAGCCTTGGATTTTTCAAAACCAGGTGTCTTAATTTTTTTTGTGGGACTTTGCAACCATTGAGATATTTTATGTTTGCCAGCTGCCAGTCTCTGTTTGGAAAGCATAGCTTCCTCACTTAGCGATGCAACTCCATAGGCATAGCAAATTAGGTACACGTTTGGCAAGCAGTTTAAAAAAAAAAAAAAAAGAAAAAAAAAAAAAGGAGAGAGGGATGTATTCTGTGCCAAGAAATGTGAATACTTCCAAAAATACAGTAGTTTAGACAACAATTTCCCCTCCTGTTTGCCTTCCAAGGATTTAACAGGGGAATGTTCACCTGAACAATCTAAAATCTCAACCTACAGGGAAAAGAAAAAAAAGAACTCCCCCCCCTTACAAAAAAGCCACAGATTATTCTGCATGGTGAATTCCCACGCCGTGGCTTCTCCTAGCAAACAGAGCACCATCTCTCTCCAACAGGGTAAATAACCCAAGCCTCGAGGAAGCCAAATCTGTTTAGAGAGTGCGTGCTCTCTATTGCCGTCCTTACGATGAAGGGATGAAGGATGCTTCCAAGTTGGTTGCCTCCTTGGTTACCAGTGCTTGGCTACCCCCTGCTGGGCTCCCACGTCTCAGGCCTCTATGTACCGCCACACAGCCAAACACGGCGACTTCGGAGCTGTGGTAAACCGCCTCAGTTAAACTAGGCTCCTGAGTCTTTAGTCCTGCACAGTACTGAAAAATGACACACCCTGCCCGGCTGGGGTTACAGGGATGGCTGGCTATCTTACCACGAGTCTCCTTTTTTTATATTGGATGTGGATTTCCCATAGATTTTTTTCCCCCCCAAATTCTACAGTCGGAGCAAATGAGCCCTGAACACACAAACATTCATAAACCCGAATGTTTTCCTAAGTAATTAAACTCTGAGGCAGCAAATTTTGTTTCTAATTCTATGTAGATTGGACAAGCACATCCTCAGCACTTTGCTCAGGGTTTGCTTTAAAAAGCATTCCTCAAATACAATTCAGAGCAGAAATTCCCGGTATGAAACCCTTATTTATGTATTCTGTGGGTAAATTAAAACAGGAAAATGTGCTGCAAGATGTGCTCAAACAACGAATAGTTCCTGCAAACCAAAAATATATTTTTAAAAAAAGGTAAGTGAAAAGATTAGTTGTTTTAAGCTATAACACAGCTGTACGCAACAAAAAGCCAGAAACATGCAAATTAAATTGGATTTTGGAGGTGTGGGGGAGGCGTGTGCGATGGGGTTAAGTTTGCTAGTAATTCAAATCTTTTCTTCCAAGTTGCAAAATGTTGTTACTGACACGTTTTCTTTTCATTCTGTTTATTTTTGCAGACAAGGCAGGAAAGATATTGACATCTGAACTATATAAACAGGGGCTTCATATGCCTGCTTAGGGCTTGGACTTAACACAGTTACTGCTCCAATGTAGCATAAGGGGGGGGAGGGAGGGAAGTCCAATATCCCTTCAAATATTTATTAGCATCATGTAAATAGCAAAATTCTATTTACCAACAGATTAATAAAAAGCTGAATTAGTCTCTAGCCTCTCTGATTTTTCAAAAGCCGGTAAAACACTGTCACCCCTTGTTCCTTTATCTAAATACAGCATGTGTAGCTAACAAACATTTCCCTTGTGTTAGCACAGGAAAAGGGAAGAAGTTTTCATTAAATAGAGTTGTAAAGGGATCGTATTACTGAGCTAGAGTCACATCTCAACTTTTGTCCTTTATGCTGGCTGTCCTCTGCAAGCGGAGAAGTGGCAGCAGCGGCAGGCTTTGGGGAGGGAGGGGGAGGAGAGGAGACGGTGCCTGTCTGTTAGTCAGCAGGGGCCGTCAGCTAAAGGGGATGGGTTATAATCTGTGACACGCAAAATCTGGACAACTAATCTATTTTTTTTTTTCCCTCCTATATTTAGATTCTGGTTTGCTCTCAGGATGTGTAACCTTTTCAAAGTTCCGCTCCTGGAAAGAATGAAGTGCAAAAAGTAGCCCTGCAAAGTTGCAGGCTGAGAGGGAATAGAGGGATCTGATCCCTCGGCTGCACGGTTGACAGAAGGTCTTTGCTTTACTCTAAATGGCTTCTCCTCTGCTGTGGATCTGCTCACAATTTATCTGAAAGCTGGAGGCACTTATTCAAGAACAGGGCCAGAACTTACTGCTAATCTGACAAGGTTTCCACGCAGCTCCAACCCAAGCTTTGGCTCTGTTGTTAAGCACTGGCTGAATGCTGCTGGAAAACAAACTGGGCTTGGGAATCATTCAGCAAGAAAATAACCTGGGTCTCTAGAATGAAAGTGGATGGATGAAGAATATGTCTCTTCCCTCCAGGCTGGGGCCCAGGGAAGGAAGGAATGGATATCCCCACTCCATCTCGTCCTGCAGTCCTGGCTCTGAAGTGGGCAGAAGCATCCTGTGTGCCCAGGGATGCCACCCCACTTCATAACTGGGCTTTTCCCAAGAGTTCCTGGATCACATCCCAGCAGAAAGTCAGGACTAGACTGGGATACACATGCAGAGCTCAAAGCTAATAAACACTTGCAGCTCTCACAGTTTATCTTACATAGTCATTAGGACTGCATCCAGTCTTGGACACAACTGTATGCTCTGGTCTTCTTCATCACTGCTCATCTTCATCTCTGCATCCCTCTTTGGCTCTCCCATAAGCCTTCTTCCCAGATTCCTGTCCTGACTTTTGATGGCCCAGTCCTAGGCATCCAAGACTCCTCATGCAGGTAACATCATTTTCTTACAGGCTTAAATTGCACAGATCTTTCCCAGAGCTACATAAACTCTAACTAACGTCATCTCTAACCTTAGTTACCCCTCTGCTAGTCTGCTAGTAGAGTTTCTCCTCAGCTTCTGTCCTAGCTCTCTTGCAGACATCTTTTTCTGGAAGGTGCTAAAATCTTCTCCGATCTGTCAGGAATTGCACAGCTATCCCACTCACACGTATAGCTACCTAGATTCTCCGATGAAATCTCATCACTGCTTTGTAGGGTGTATGTCTGTGTTAAAATCTGTGAGAGGCATTTTCTCATTGCCCTCTGTGTGATAAGTGAAGAACACAACGACTCGGCGATTTGGGAGAAACCAGAGAATTCCCAGTATTGGGCACTGTCACTCTTGCCCCCAGGAGTCATTTCCACTATGGATATGAGCAGAGAAAGAATTTGAAATGTGTGGAATATACTGGATACAAGGAAAAAGAGAAGCTATCATAAAAACCGGCTTCTTTGCATAAGGCAGTGGTCTCAAGTATTTTAGATCCAAAAGATCTCAGTTCAAACACTGTGAACGATGCAGGCTGGAGGATCAGTAAATTAGCAGCAACAGAGAACAGACCTCTAAACACAAAAATACGCTCCAAGGGAAGCCACTGTTGTTCCTCTGGTCCCACTAATGTGTCCCACTGCAAACAGTGATAGGTATCGCCACAGTTCCCAGCAAAATCAATGACTCGTGGTGATATGATTCATTTCTGGGTCTAACATCTGGCTGGGATTTTACGCATACATAGCCTATGATTTGTACAAACAATTACTTTAGAGGAACAAAAATCTTTGCAATTCACCATGTCATAGCCAAACCATCTGTCCAGCAGGCCACTATGGGATCACACGGATGGAACAGGAGGCAGAAGATGGCCTGTTCTGCCCAGGATGTTTGGTTCAAGATACCTGCTTTGGTCTTCTATTATCAGTAATGGAAGTCTATCCACATTACATTGTAGGTTCATTAGAAGCCAAAGTTATTCTGTTGCAAAATTATTTGTATCCATACGTTAGCAGTCAGAACTGTAAGCAGAATAGCCTAGCTGTGGAAACTGTCTTCCCTAAAAAAAGCCAAAAGAAAATTATGACACCTGAATGCAAAAAGAATCGGTATTTCACATGTAAACCTACATGCTGAATGCACAAGTGTTATGAATGGAATTCCTTCATTTCTCAGAAAAGCAGAACTGTTGGACATATGAAATGACCACGTTTCTTTTAGCCACGGTGCAGGCAAATCCCAGATATGTACGTTCAAGTCAAGTCAAAAGCCTTTAGATGCTACCACAAGTTCAGTTCCTCCTATGACAAGTAACTCGGCATACACACGGCATTCTGGCCAGAGCAAATTAATCTTGAAAGCTGAGACTCAAGAAACACCTTCCTTAGCCAAGCTGTGAGCACCCTGGCATAGAGCACACAGCATGTGGCATTTAAAAGGGTCAGCCCCACAGAGTCAGCTTTGCTTGGTTGTGTTGTGTTCCCAGAGAAAACAAAAAGATGAATGGCCAGCAAGACAAACACAGCCCTTGCTGAGAAGAAGGCCTTTTAGATAACATGCTCCATGTCACTCTGGTACCCCTCACGTGGCAAAACACAGGCTTGAAACGTATTCTGTTAAGATAAGAGTTTGTCCTCTGATGGTTTCAGCATAAATCAAATAAATGCAGAAAACAGGGTGACCTTAATTAAAAGGTCATTTCCATTGTATCTCCTGCCCTTAAAGCAGAACGAGCTGCACCATGTTATTTCTGACAGATATTTGTACAAGCTGCTCTTCAAAATCTCCAGCACAGATTCTGCTGTGTACCCAGACAATTTGTTACACCACGTAGCTGTGCCCGCGCTCTGTGGAGCATCTCACGTCAGCTATGAAAAGATTCAAAAAGGCTTAGGGGCTAGTATAACAGGAAGAGTAGGAAAGGTCAAATAAAGACTCTGCCCTAGTTGGGCAAATTTATTTAATAATTACGTTATGAAAGCAAGCAAAGGCCCTGGGGTTAGCTCTGCACTTCACTGTATGAAGCTCTGCCCAGTGACAGCACCACAGGTGACCAGCATGCCCAAGAGAGGCGATGCAAAAGCAACCTCTATCAGCTCTCCACAGGGTCTTCAACACCCCCAATGAAGTATATGAAAAATCTACACAGTAACATCAGAGATTTGTGGACCTCTGACCACCTGGCCATGGTTGGGATCAGTATGCAGGCTGACTGTACCGGAGTGGAGGAGCAGCCTATACTGCCTGGGTTTTTAGCTGGGACAGCAGTAAAACTCAGGGTAACTTCCAAAAGCATGACAGAAGTGAGGAAAAAAAGGCAATGTATGGAGGGATTTTGTTTTTATAACTTCATACATATGTGTAAATTTAAGAGATCCTTCAATAGGCCATGCCATTTTAGGTTGAGTTTGTTTGTTGGTTTTTTTTACAAAATAATTAGGAAAGTATAAGATCTTGAGTATTTTTCTTCAGGGATGTTGGTAACGCTGAGGTAGAAAGGGGCGCTTTATTCACACAGCCACAGTGACATGGCACTGGCCAGAGGAGCAACTTAAGGTCCCACGCAAAAAATCAGGAATGCCTCTTTTTTCCCTACTACCTACTAACACACTGGCCAGCACATGAGCAAACCTGCCAGGAGCAATGTGTTGTCCAACATCATTTCCATCTTCCAAAATGACTTAGTTTGACTTTCCATGCCACTCACAATTTATCTCATGATGTGCACAAAGGTTTAAATGAGCAGCACCCCTCTCCAAGGCACTGCCACTAATACTAAAAAGGGCTTCGACTCATGGAAGTGCGGAGGCCTGGCTGCGGAGCACGTGTAACCATGTTGTGAGATGGTATTTCCAAAGGGCTGTCCTTCAGGAAGCAGAGATGTGCTGGCAGGAATGTTAGCAAGCAGAGCATGCAAGATTACTAACTAAATAGCACTTCTTTTATGCCCATGTGCATTGCCCCCAAAAAATCTTTTCTTCTTTTTTTTTTAATCTTTTTTAAACCTACACCCCTGCAACCCCTAATGAAAGTTTTTTATTGACATAGTAACAGAAGAGTACACTGAAACTTATACTTTTCCCACGAAGCAGATGTCTTTTCTTGTGAGAATTGGCATATTTTTACCCTTAGAATGATCTCTGCTTTTATATGCCTAATTAAATTTTAGCGGTCCCTTGCTTAAATAAAGATTTATTAGCTGTTAAAATTGTAGCATAATTCTTCTGCCACCTACACGCTATCCTTTAACATATTTACAAGCAGACTGGCTTATGCACTATACAAAAAAAAAAAAAGGTGGATGATTTAATGTTGTTATGTTATTGGTGTCAATTACTAAACTTCAGCCTCACAATAGAGCTTTCTGAAGATACCACTACTTCACTTCGGAACTGTCAAAACACTCCAAGAAAGAGAAGCTGGGACTCTTAGAGATCAAGTACTTGAAACAGTTCAACGAACAGAGGCAATCAGTAGATTTCAGCCCCATGTTCATGCTCTTCCACAGCCGCAATACAGTCCTAACATGTCATCAGATGTAGAAGGAATCCAGGGAATTATTTAAAGGAGCTGGAATCTGCGTCGCCAGAAGCACCTACACCACTGCTGCTGATTTCTCTTTGTGTATGAGAAAAACGAAGCACATATATACTATCTTTGCACACACAAATTTATACATACTGACAGAAAGACACCAGTATAATACCAAATTGCTTGCCAAACAATTGGAAATAACTTCTTTATAGTTCTGGGGTTTGGGTTTTGTTTGTGTGTTTTTTTGAAAGCTCCATTATTTATTTACCAGGATTAGATTAGTGTTTTGTTGGTCATTCATTAGTTTTACTTTGTTAAGTCCTGCTTGCTAAGATATTTACATCACAGGGAATATTTTTTCTACTGAGCTGTAAGCCCTCGCCTCTCTACTCCACACACTGACATCTTTGCACCTTGTAAACACCACTACTACAAGCAATTGTGTTCCATGTGTTTGTCAGATTGCATCAGGAGTACCGAATTTCATCTTCCTGCTGTAGTTTTAATACCATTCAGATAAAACTAAAGCTTTTGGTAATTTCCAATATACTTTAACTTCAAGAGACATCTGATTTAATTTCATCGTTCTAGGTCAGGCTCTCTTTAAAAAGTCACGAAAAGCAGGCCACTCAAAACATGCAATATATTAACATTGTACAGTTGGCCTCACAAATAAATCAGCATACAAAATCCCCTCTTACTGAAATTTGTCACAGTAAACATCAGAAGCTGTAAAGTGAACCTAATAGTAAACTGTCTTTTTGTGTAATTTGCATGGATGTGTGCAGACACAGACACAAGCATGTGCACACACACATCTTTAGCATGTATGTGCTACACATTCAGAGAGCAAATTGGTATGGCCAAGGTGCCACCAAAGATAATGGTAAATCTGGAACAAACATGAGGGAAAAAGCCTAGAAAGCTTCAGCTTTATGTTAGTACTTTTTAAATATCCACGTATTGTTTCTCTCTTCTCACACTCTTAATTATGGCCACTGGCTGCTCTGCTTACCTGTGTTTTTCATGCCTGTGTTTCAAGTTCTATATAAAATATTACGCGCATATACAGGATCCTACACGCACACACACAAGACAGACATCTGAAGCACTCTGCAGTGAATAGTGGTGTTGGAAAGGCAGTCGCAGGCACGGCTGTCACTGTTGCTGGGGTGGTGGGACACACACCCTCTCCATCCAGCGCTACTCTGCAGGCAGCCATCGCTGCAGAGACCCAGTATGTTCGGATGCAGAAAGCCCAGCGCAATTCACAGTGCAGCCCACACACACACTTGAGACTAAGATTTATCTCTGAGAGACAAGTTGACCACATCCACTGGGATCTGAATTGATCCAACACCATTTCTGGACATTCTCTGGCACTATCTTCAAGAGAACTCCATGGGGAGGGAAATCTAGTCAACACCACTACCGACAATCCTGGGCAAGTTGCTGTTTGGCTAGTTTGGGGAATGCAGAAGTCCCGGGTGAGGAAATGTGTTAGAGATCTGAAGATATTTAGGTATTTAAAGTGCTAAGACTTACAGAGAGCCTTACTCAGAAAATATCAGATGGAGCAACTCTTGGAAACTGGTCAAGTGAGGAGGGCTAAGAAGTCTCTGGTTTTGCTTTCTTTCTCTCTTTTTGAGGTACAGGTAACAGAATCTATTCAAGATGCATACAAATGTGACATGCAGATAAGTTATCTTCTTATATAATCATCTACAAAAACACAATGGTATGTTTATCCAAGAGAGTCCCCTGAAATAGCTGTTTCTGTAGAGAATTATCCCTCTGTATGGTCACGGTTGTCAGGCAGAAAAATATTCTTGTATTTTCATGCATGGACAGATATGCAACGGTATCTCCCTAACAACAGTTTCATCTTTTAATATCACTGCAAATATTTCATAACTTAAGAGTTGTTTCACAGCATCACAAGGTTGGAAAATCCTTTAAGATCATTGAGTCCAACCACTGCCATCCTATGCTAAACCATTATCTCTAAGTATCTGATCTACCCTTTTTTTAAACACATCCAGGGAAGGTGACTCAATCCCCTCCCTGAGCAGCCTGTCCCAGGCCCTGACAACTCCTTCAGTGAAAAATCTTTTCCTAACATCTAATCTGAACCTGAAACTTGGTTTCAGGCACCACGAACACAGGAATAGCAAGAATACAAGGTAAACCAGAAAACACTTATATCATTTGACCCTGCAAAACAGCACTCTCATTGAAGACCTCTGCTGTTCAGTGACATTTGGTATTTTCACAGTTGTTGTCCAGTTTTTAAAAAATATGGTAGGAATTGTCACTGAAGTCCTTGTAGTCACTTCTGAAATTCCCAAGCAGTTTCATCAGTAAGGGGAACAGTCACACCTTCTACTGGCAGTTCCCAGACTTTCATTACATTCATACCTTTGGCATCTAATCTACCTGTGTCAACTCACAGCATTCATGACTGTAGCAGAGGTTGTCACACATACATGTCAGCTGCATGCATCCTGCCATCTCACAGACTGCACATATTCCTCTTCAGTTTGCTAGACATATCACTGCTGCTTGCAGTGGTCATAGAAGCTATACAGCATCAAAGAGTGGAGAGGGACAAGAGTCCTCCTTGAGAGCCTCAAAACCAAACCAAGAAAACAAAGAAACAAAGCCCATCACCACCACTTGCAAAAAAACCCCCAAACCGATAAAACAAACAAACAAAAAAACCACAAAACAACCCACAACCCAACAAGCCCAAACTCAACAACTCTCAAAGCTGAAAATTTGAATCATGTAAACTGAAGGAGCCTTTTTCCCCCCACACCTGCTGCCTGCCTGACTGGGTGTCTCCAAGAAGTATGAGGTTCTCCCTTCAGCTAATCTGAATGTAACCTTCAAGGGGAACAGAGTCACACTACACTGACATCAAGCAGATCACCTTAGCAGACAGGAGGACGACTGGTTATCCATGAAACTCACACAGGACTGGGGGAATGACACAGGGAAGGAGTGACACAAGGTATAGAGGAAGAAAACAGAGAAAGAGGAAGGAACCAGAGGACACAAGTCACAGCAGTCCTTAACCATTACACTCAAAGAACTAAACACACATGCATAACAGAGAGAGACATATGCACAACCCACATGTCACGTCATAGGGAAAACCCAAGATTCTTCTCCCAGCAGTCATGCTCAGGAGACAGAGGACAACTGAAGAGCTTCACAAACTGACCATAACTAAAACTGGACTCCCACTGCTGCCGAATTCAGATCACAGAGGACCCAGCTAAAGGGGTAAAAAAGACAGAACACAACATGCATCTCTTTTTCACCCACCCATAAAATCCCACTGCCTGTACCCCTTCTGCCTACTTTATGAATCTAACAAGAAGAATAATGATTGAGTTATTCACAATTCCGTCCAGAGGAGTGAAATCCCCAAACACTACCATCACCCCATCTAAAACACTCCTTTATTTGTGGTGCAGTGTCTTGTGCAACGCACCACAGGAAAGTCTAAAACCAATCCTACAAGCACAGTAAAAGTCTCATGCAGCGTCCTGGGGACTCTCCCATTAGCTTGTAATATGACATTAAATGACTTTTTGAAGAAGTGAAGAAGAAGAAGGAGCTGCTGCTGGGACATTTAGTCTATCAAAACACAAATAATTAATGGTTGAAAATACTTTTTGTTTAATAATTGCTGTTCTTCATTAGTGTGAACCAAGGGCACAGACTATCTGAGACAATAACATCTGCACCCCATATTTCATTATCACCAAACTTCACATTTCACACAAAAGCATAGCTAGCAAAGCCTTACAGCTTTAATTAGTTTCTGCCATAGCTGTGAAGGTCAGCCAATTATTGTGTGTGAAATTTCAATATGAAGCGGCTGAATTGAAGACAGCATTGCAACATTGTGAAACTCTGCAATGCTGTAAATCTAGCATGATAGAACCTCTTTTTTTTTAAACACAAAATAACATAAATTAATCATCAGGTATGCACAGCTTCAAGGCTTATTGGCTAATTTAACATGTGTTAGAGGGGGAAAAAAAAGGACGTAATTTCTGATAGCGTCTTACGCTTTGTGGGGTTTTTTCTTATCAGTGTCACAAACCATGACAAAATACTTAGCTGGGTCCTCATTTCTACAAGGAAAACACAGTTTTCTGTGGGATTCAGAGTCATCCTGTTAAAGGCAAACAATACCATTGAGCAGATGAACTTTAGCTGTCTAGAATGAGGGGCATCAGATGTACAGCATGTCCTGAAAAAAACAGGTCTTTCAAAAGATGCTTACATTAGGCTCCAAACTCATGGTTGGTTTTTGAAGATCCTGAGCCAAGTGCCATTTGCGTATGTGAGTGTTTGTGTATGAAAACATATAAGTAAGAATTTGGATTCAAATGATATACAAACAATCAATACCTGAGCTGGCACCAAGGAAGTATCAAGGGACGGAAAATGAAGCACCAACCTCCTACCCGAGACACAGCCTCCTCACCCATGCTATTCTTGATAAGCAGAAGTAATTTATGCAGTGTGCCGTGCACTGGGATTTCAGATGTGCAGAAGGTCTAACCTGAGCCTTGAATGCACTCAAGACCAGCCTTACTCTCAAGTCTGGCCAGCAGTTGTTTGTCAAACAGATATTTGTTTGCCCATTTCTGCTTTAACAGGATAAAACTCTTCAAATAAATTTTACTGCTTTATGTATCAAATAGCAAGATCTTCAGAGAGGCACTTCCAACTCACCCTTCCATTTGGATACCACAAGATGACATGCTGAAGTCAAATAATAATGACGATATAATGGTTCTATCCCTCTAGCCCCAGTGAGCTAATAAGACCTGCTGTTGATTATAAATTTACAGGTGAGATTCACTGGGCTCCAGTGGGAGAAACAACGGAGGGAGTGACGCTTAGGGAACGGATTTATTTTGTGTATTGTTCCTATGTTCAAGCCCTATTTTTCCAAATGAAATGATCCTGACAGAAAATACATGCAAACTAATTTTTAATCTAGCCTGGGACAGTGCATGCAGCTCTGGTAAGCACCAAGGCTTCATTCATGTGGAAATACCTGCATGTTCATATGTATATATGCATATCACAACCAATTCCCCCTTCCGGTGTCCCATTTTTTCCTGCCATTGGGAGGACCAGGTAAGTGGTTATGCAGAGCCTCTACAGACAGTGCAGAACCAGCAAGGCTGTTTCACTGTTCAGCCTCTCTCCTGGCTTCCTTCTTTGCTGGCATAAAACACACTTGAAGCTATAACATGACTCACACAGCTATTAACCAAAGGCTTTTTCCCTTTTTTAAAATTGCAAAAATAAAAATTAAAAAAAGCATAGCTAGCATTAGATGTTCAAGAGCATCTGCAGTCACCTAAACCAATACCTGTACCTCTGGAATTACCAAAATACCCAATTTCTGGTTATTTCAGCCAGAGCATGTGTGCTGGTGTTCCTCCAAGTCAGCAAGCTCCGACAAGAGGCTGTAGAGAAGCTGAAATAAATATCCATACACATCACAGATTACTTAGTATTAAAACCATCACCATGATATATTTTTTCCTGCCTCTAGAATAATCCCTTTAACTAAACCTGAGAGATTGTGAAATAGATGGCAATTCGTTTTCTGCCGCACCTTTTCCAACACCTCCAAATATATCTGATGTGTGAAGAAAAAAACAAAAATAAGAATTCTGTAGTTTGCATTGACAGAACAAGACTGATGCCTCCTAACCAAGCTCAGCTGGCTAGAACAGACACCAGGAGTAAAGTAAAACTAAATTAAATGCAATGGGGATTCAGATCAACACTACAGGGAATAAAAAAAAAAAAAGCAAGCACAGATCTTTAATGTAGTACCCTGAAACACTCTGCTCCAACCCTAGGATCTCAGCAGTGCTTCAAGGTGGTGACTGGGAGTCTGAATTCCACTTTAGCTGCTGCCTAGAGCTCTCTGCCACAGGGCTTAGCATCTTACTTAAGCTGATGCACCCTCCAGGACCCAACACAGCTACATGAGTCTCTGTGTCTGCACTGCTAAAGGAAAGGTTGAAATCAGCTGTGAAGAGGTAGCTATATCATCCTTGCTTTCTCTTCCTAACTAAGCAACAGTATATTAACTTCTTTCTGCTCGGGTAACATGTAAGACATAGCAGGAAGGTATTTTCTTTTGCTACTCATAGACAGAGTGGCCTGCACAATAAAACCTAAGTTTGAATTTCTACACACTGCTTTTGCACTTACAAAACACAAAAGTAGTTTGTTGCACTAAAGTAAAACAGTTTGTTAGTCCCAGACACGTGTGACCTACAATAACACAAAACACCTACTGAAAGCTAAAATATCAAAAAATGGAGAGGGGAAGAGAAATAATTAACATTGGCACCAAGAATGCAAACAAAAAAGTGTATTAGTTAACACCAATTAAAATTCTAAAATATCTCCTCTCTCCTAAAAGGAACCAGCAAAAGGAAATAATTGAAAGAGATCAATACTGATGAGTGGTCCAAAGCAGAATAACAGGACCACTTGAGTAAGTATCAATTCCAGAACAAGAAGTGAAAAAAGAGAAAAACAGCCAGACCGTGCACAGCAACAATCATGCACACAGAAGAAAAATAAATTATTATTAGTGAAACAGACTGAAACCTGTCTTAGACAGTCCACTTAAGGGAGCAGCAAAAATCAGTAGCGGGGCTGAAGGCATCTTTTACTAAAAGGTCAGACAAAACTGCAGGAGAAACCTCAGGGATCTCTTGAAGTGGGTCCCTAAGACAGGGAATGCCTAATGGAGGTGGAGAGTTTTGCAGGTTTCACTGTGTTTATTAAATACACACTAAAATATTAAACACAGTAACAGCAGCTAAACTAAATCAAACATACTCTAAGTGTGATACAAATCATTGTTAGACAACGTAAACAAACACTCAACACACACAAAGCCTTTATTGCAAATCCCAGCGATCAGATCCATCTCCAGAGAGATGTCACTTTCCCCAGGAGCCCGCAGCCCCCGCCTGGGGAGCTCGACTTGGTTAAAGACACTGCAGATGGGAAGGCTGTGTGTCAGCCTGCAGAGGGAAGATGCTCTTGCTAAGAGACTCTCCCACGCCCGCTTGCTCCGCTCTGGCCCTATTCCAGCAGCAGCACTTCCCTGCAACAGGGTATCCACTAAACCCAAACCACTGGGTACAAGATCTCTTCCAGCCGGGCTTGCCAGCAGCAGCTGCTCCCAACCAAAGAGTCCCTCTCCGGAGAAAACACTCTCACAAAGCCAGTCGTACTGCAAGAACAGTGGCTCCTAACATAAGCAATCTCCTTTCAAGAAGAAATACAGGGAAAGTCCTCACAGCCAGCCTCTTTCCAAAGGGAGCAGCTCGCACATTAATCCAATGAATAATTCCAGGCCGGGAGATAAAATATTTAAAGCAAAAAAAAGGCAAAAGATCTTCAGAGTTCACAGTTTTCAAGCCAGCCTTCAAAGCTTACTATCATTTGCCAAGTAAGATCAACACGAAGAGCGTAATTATAAGAAACATGAAAAGTTGTATTGCCAAATCAACAGGGATTTCCAAACCTAGCGAGCGCAGGAGCCTGTGGAGCTGCTGAAATGCCAAGCTGACTAACCGCAAGCAGAAGTCCGCCACGGTGCCATGATCTAATGTATGATTCAACTAATAGCTATAATATCACACAAGGAAAAAACACAGGAATTGTCATGTTGGATCAGACTGATCTAGTAGGGATCCTCCCACAGCAGCCAATCAGCAACCAAGCAAAGGAAACCCTCCAGTGAGCAGCTAACATCTAGCCATCCTACTCAGGAATATTCTTCATTACCACACTATTCAGAGCATGGCTTATATTCCAAAGCCTAAGGTCTGTTTGCCCTCAGGGTTGTTTTTATCTCCACACAACATGAACATGCAAGCCTTCACTCCACACAGAGAGGTCTAAACTTGACCTAGAAATGAAGCCTGTGAGGATTCAGACCACCAGTTTCCACCAGGTTACTTATGCATTGCCTACAAAATCTCCCTTTTAACCCATTTCAATCTGCTCTACCTTTCTGGAATAATTCATGGTTCCTGCTGTTAGTGGAAGGGTAAACAGCAATGCTGAACCCACCTTTTCTACACTGTTCCACAAAAAACAAGCAGAGTTGCACTATTTCTGTGCAAGAGGATATAGGAAATCCAAAGTTCCCCACTGTTGCTGCAGGCTAAGAGCATGTACGCAGGCAATTGCTGTTGTATCAGCTGATGTTCAATAGCTTGTTAGCACTCACACCACCAAGGTTCTCACTTTCAGAAAAGCCCATTACAAAACTTGCAGTAAAGCTTCTTGCTGGTCAAAGATTTTTCTGAAATCCAAATAACTTGTCAAGAGGATCTTTTCTAACCATTTTAAATCTGCAGAAGCTACACCAACTACAGCTAACAGCGTGACCATCTGTATTTTTTATAAGATGCTCTTTAATGTTAGTTCAACTAATTTCTCAGGTACTAAACAATGCTTACTATCATGAAATACCCTGAATCGCTATTGAAGCCTACTTAAATTATAGATAAAGCTGTGTTACTCTTTGTCTTCTGCTATAATAGATGAAGTTAGCAAAGACTGCATGTCTCCCCCAGTGGATCAGCCATGCTATTTTAGGATCCTTCACAATTCTGAGGTATACATTTTCCAATGATTTTCTAGCCTTTGATTTATCAGCTGGTTGTAACATTTCTTTTATTGACATGTCAATCAATGAATGGCTCATCTTTACTGGTTGAAAAGTAGGTATTTTGCTCAGGATGTCTGAAGTGAAGACAGAAGCTACAAAATCATTTGACTTCTCTGCAATGGCCTTAACCTTCATAATTGCCTGGCAGACTTTCTCCTTCACAAATACATGAAACTTTGAATTTGTTATTTGTGTTCATCTGATATGGCTTCTCACACTTTCCTTCTGCAGCATAGTCTGGTTTCTGTAAGGCTAGATCTGCTTTCAATGGACAGGTGTCTACTTCAAGTCACTTCTTCCACCTTAATTTTTCAGCATGCACGCAACATTTCACGTGGTGTGCTTTGAAATAGTAAAAGTTTGACTGCACTTTCCAAACTGTTCCTCCCCAAAACGTCAGTTACAGTATCTTTATCAAAAGTTGAATGTATTATCGTGCCTTGTTGGCCTCTTCCACCCCTCACCTCCTGCTCACCCCCAGAAGCCTACAGCTAGGGGCAAAGTTATGGGGCGCAGTCTGGGCAAGAAAGGCATGTGTGCATGGCTAGAGCTCCTCACATTACATCATTTCCATTGGAGAAGGGAGGGGAAAAAAGGAAAGGAAATTCTGTTTCTGATCCTCATTTTTGTGAAGATACAATCAGAAATACGATCCAAGAGTGCTGACTGAACGCTGTCTGCTCAAGCCTTGAAATGTCTGGCAGAATTGTTTGTCACATGACTTTTACTTCTTTTTTACAGCAAGTCTTTCTCCTTTGATCTAGTAACAATAGACACTGAGAAGCAGCAAGCGTGTCTCAAGTTCATTCCAGGCTCTCAATCACAATGC
The DNA here is from genome assembly GCA_022605575.1 of Laterallus jamaicensis coturniculus. Taxonomy (NCBI): domain Eukaryota; kingdom Metazoa; phylum Chordata; class Aves; order Gruiformes; family Rallidae; genus Laterallus; species Laterallus jamaicensis. The sequence goes on from JAKCOX010000001.1 coordinate 21,003,620, forward strand.
AATAAGGAATTTGATTTTTTATTCTTTTTAACAACTTAATTCTTACTCTATGGTAAGAATTAAATACTCTATGGTATTGACACCCAGTCTATCTAATCTGGATCTTTTTGGATGGCTGCACAGGAAACATGGGAAGGCATTTTTTCCCACTCTGCTGCCAGTCTCCAGCCCTGCTACTGTATTTTATCTCAGCCACACTCTAAAAGTTAGACTTCAGCCTAAAATCCCTGGGCGAACATGCTGTGCAGGCTACAGCATTTTGCTGAACATCCCTGCTCTGTAAAGCAGTGTACCAACGTCTCAGCGGCAGTTTTACAGAAGTCCACAAGGAAAGCTGTGTCTGAGAAGAGAATAGCCCTAATGGAATGACCTTTACTGGGACTTGACACCTGCTACCTTGTAAGCTTCTTACACACACAGCTTAATCCACCTGGAGGCTTTTTTGCTTGATGGAAGGTGATAAAAAAGCTGTTAGACTGTAAGCTCTGTCTTAGATTCAAAGCATGTAGGCTCCTTGATATTCTGAAGCTTAGGGCACACAGAGGGGAAAAATATTTCTTAGTTCAGGTGCAATTCTCAAGTCGCTTATTAGGGATGAACCCTGGTCTAAGAATCGCTTTATTGGCATGAAAGTAAAGGAAAGGCTTCCTGATAGGAAGAAGGGTCCCAGTTCCACAGTACAACAGACAAGATAATGTAATAGCGATCATAAAGCTTTCCTCAGCAGACAAGAAGAACAAAGAAGCCCAACTCTAGAAATTTACAATCCACAGAGGATCAAGCAGATTGTATTCTGGATACCTTAAAGGTGAATGCTCTAAAACATGCATCAATCTATAGTGATGAAAACCCAGTCCCCTCTGATTATAAATAATTCCCTCTTTCTTTGAGACAACAAGGTTCTATATCAAAAAGTTGTATCAGTGTGATTTTTAGCATTATGGGGGGGAAGCACAGTAAAAGACAGGCCCTGCTTCAGCACTGTCTTGGCAGAGCTGTTGGGAGAAGCCAGCACATGAAAACTGAAACAGCCTCAGAATTAGAACAGAAGAGGAATTACCAGTATTTGGGAGTTAGCTTTATTTGGAGCTTAAAGAAAGAAATCAAAATCAACAACCAACAATCCCCCCCAAAAAACTAACCTTCTAAACAGCTGGGGTCTCTGAACAGAAAGTGACCTATTCACCAACCTCTCAAACTGTAGTGGGAGCACAAGGGAGAACAGCATACCTAAAACATAGTGGTGGCTGGGAGTGAACTTCAGGTCACTACTCCTTGCCCTCTTTTTTCACCATCACCCTCAGGGAATCGAATCCCTGGAACTCACCATCCCTCATGCCTGAGTTACATACAGTGCATCACAGACACCAGTTCTGGCCTTGCAGGACCTGGAGAAGGTAATTGTGCAAATCTCTTATTCCATACCACGAGAGGAAGATCAAATGAGCTGTCCTCAGCTGAAAGCTCTTCCAAGCACAAGCTCCCATTTCATGCTCCCTTGGGCATCACTTCTATGAGGTTTTGGTTGCTGTTGTTGCTAATGTTGACAATCTCCTAACACTGTGGAGTCTTCAAACACTTTGTCCTCGGGGGTTGGGCCAGGTGACCCACTTACTGTTTTAAAGGGTTGGATTCACTAAGTTCAGAATGGAAAATGCTGTTTAAGAAATACTGTGAAACAGTCAGACGCTTGTATAGATGGCTTTAGTCACCTAGATCTAAGGACACTCACAAGCACTTGTAAGATTGGGGTCTGTGTTTGAAACACCTCACTTGTATCATACGTTTAGAGCCTAGTATGTATCTAACCTTTATCTGCTGGCTTTTATAATATAGGCCATTTATATGAAGTGAGTGGAACATTGATCCTCCCGTTCAAGTTTCCTGAGATCATTCAGTATTAGTATTGCTGTGATTAGTCACAGCGCGGCTGCTGTTCCTGTAGATGGTTTGATATAGTCTATTTCCCACTATACACAAAGCAGCACTGTAGGAAAACCCAATTCAATCAATTTGAGCAGCTCTTCTTGTGCTACGTTGGTATATTATGCATTGGACAGATAAAGTTGTGATCCTATCTAATATATTCTTTGGCTGGTTTGACTGATGTGCTGAATGAATGGAGATACCTAATGCTATCCAATCCTGCTGCCGAAAGATAATGGCATCATTATTTGAAGATAGACCAAAAAGGGGAGTGGGGGGAAGGGTTTAACCACTGCTTCCCACATCTGTCACAAACCTGGACACTGCAGCATGCGAAGGAAGAAAATCAGGCAGAGGAGACTTCTGAGAGCAAGCTAAAACAAAGTGGAAATCAAGAATAAGCGTAATCTCTAAATATGGAATGTGCTGCCAACTGCTCAAAGAATCAGGGTGTCTCAGACCCAATTTCTAGAGGAGGTATGCAGAGCACAAGGCACTTTTAGAAAGGCCAGCTATCTGAGACCCAGGCTGCTGTATTCTTTGCTCCATTTTTACAATTTTTTTTTTTTAATACAGAAGCGCCTATACCCCTGACAGAAGAGCTACTGCATCCTTGCAGCTGTACTCTCCTGCAGGAGAGCATTTGTAGGTTCTCTCATGGCTACCACCTAGGGACAGTGCTCCACAACTCCATGCCTGCCAGGTTTGAAAAAGAAACATCATTTTTAAAAAAATAAATAAATTTCACCTGTTGTTCTGCTAAAGCCTTAAACAGGTAGTTAATGGTCCTGGGGTTTAGGCTGACTTCTTAACACCAGGACTACACTGAACATTTAAAAGCACATCAGTCGGGGAAGGAAGCCAAGAAATTCTCTCCTCTGTTACACTATAAAAAAAGAAACGTAACAAGTAGCTCATAAGAATTATTATTAAAAAAATAGACAGGAATGACAGTTTATGGAAGCACAGCATCACCAGACAACAGTTAATGTAATGTGCAGTATGCATCGTGTCATAGACGTGAAAGTCTGAGACGTGGAAGACAGCATTGTAAGACAGCAGAATAATGGTGTCACCAGTTGATGTGGCTTGTAAGTGTTGCATATAAACTCCCTTGATTCCTTCTCTCCCCAGCTTTGTGTTTGTCGCTCCCAGTGTGTTAAGACAGCACTCCATTTACTGATGAGGTACCTTAGTTTGGGAGCAGCACCATTCATTGCAACTGAAGTATACGCATTGCCCAGTTTTACCCAATTAATTAACATGTATCTGGACAGCTTTGTTAGCAATTTGGTGCAGCCACGGGGGACTATTTGGGTCTAGTGTTGGTGTTTTAAAGCACCAGTTTAAAAATCACTGTTTCCTACACCAAAATAGTAATTTTCAGTGAAAGTGAATGGTGGTTCATCTGAGGAACGCATGCGTGTGTGTGCAGAAGGAGCTACAACATTGTGGTTGCACACATTTTCACTCATTTGAATAGCAGCATGATCCCAAAGACTTCAGCTGGGTCTGCAGATACCCACCTTTGCTGCTGAAGTTCTTCCTCAGTTTACTTAGTTACTTTTTAATGACCCTCCCCAAGGCCTCTTACATAGATATTTTTTCTTGTTTTTAAATACAAAGTTTTTTAATTGACTCTTTTTTTTACAATTTAATTAGAATTACCTTTCCCTCGTGATTACATTTATTTTTACACTCTGTCTCTGTGCCAATTTTGATCCATTTAATTAGTTTTAACTATGTCCCACATTTCTCACCTTCAGAAGTACACCTATTACATCAACTCAGCTGTTTTTCTTATATAAATTATCTGAAGGTAGAGAAACTTTAAGGAAAAACACTTGCTTTTATTTCTCAATCATACTATGGTGCTATTTATCAAGTTCTACAGAGGACCCACCATAGCCACAACTGATTCACTGGGATTTTGGCTTCCCATGCACACTTTTACAAGGACCTAACCTGCAGTAAGATAGTAAAACTCTGTGCTAGGAGCCATCGTCAGCTGTCGCCTGTAAGGATGCATTTTAAAATTTCATTGTGGACCTCTTCTCACTGAAAAATACTTGGAACTCAGAGACAGCTCTTTGACTCTGATACATTTTTCAAACGCTGCATCCGATTCTTTCTCTGTAAGCTATTGCTTTCATTGACTTTCATGTGCAGAGACTGAAGATAAAGCAATGCATCAGCCTCAGGTTGAGGCACATGCACAGCCACAGGCTGTCACTTGTATTTGTGCCACTGGGCAGGGTGGTAAGGTGCATCTACTAGGGAATCTCCAGCCCTGGAGATACTCAGAGCTTTCTTGTACAAGACACAGCAGCCTGATCCCAGCTGGCCATGCTTTCAGCAGGAGGGAGCAGATCAGATGATCTCTAGAGTCACTTTCCAACCTAGATTATTCTGTGTTTCTATTAACCTGATGTAAAATCTCCTCTGAGCTTTGTTCAATCAGAGCATTCTTCTCAACCACTTTAATTTTGCCAATAAAGACACCAAGTCAGGAAGTTTTAAACCCAGAGATTCATCTCAATAAACTTCAGACACTTAACTGAGATGGCTAAATTAAGAACCTAGCTGTTCCCCACGTCATTCCCAGTCTGGAAAGACAGGATGGCACCATGACTCACATACACCTCAAGCCTAGTCAATAGGGAGAGAGGGATAATTATCATATAACTCAGCTGAGTGCTTAAAGCTGGTGGGAGGGACCCAGAATCCAGCAGCTCCCATGGAGTGTCTATAAGGAAGAGTTACTAGCATCTTCTGCACTTCTGCCACAACAGCATACTTATTTCTTTTGACAAACTGAAAACACTTTTTTTTAAACGTTCAATCATCAACATTAATGCCTCAAGAATTAAAGTGGCAATGATATTTAAAATGGTTCCTGTAGTCTTACAGACTGAGTTAGTACGAATCTAGATTGCTATCTGATATCCATAAACTCAGAGGAATATTTTAAACAGCACTTTTTTTTTTTCTTCCTTGTGAAAAACTGCAACCTGCTAAACTAATATTGTATATCTGATTCTGATAATTTCTCAGGTGTCAAATACTTCAACTGATGGCCTTGCCTTTGAAAGTTCAGGGAAGACTAACAAAATAACCTGACATCTGCTGTTACCCACAAGAACTGGGAAGAACGGTATTACTGTCATTTCCTTTTAAGCAGATTCTTAAAATTAATCAGAAGGCATTGGTAAATCATTTCCCCTCCTGGTATTAAAGAAAGATAGCTGGACTGTAACATCCACTCTCTTCTTGGGAAGTATTAACAGGAGGGTGTATACTGAACACTCTGCCCAGCCAATAACACATGTTATGACACAGGTTATAAGGGGGTTTATCTTGAGTAATACCAGGCAAATTTTTCTGTACTGATTTCTATCAAGCCCTTGAAGAACAGTATCAACTGTCCCTGCACCTGATACAGACTTTTTTTTTTATCTTGAGGAAGAGGAGGATAGCCTAAAGCACTTACACTTGCCTATCGACTGGTCTGACCACTGGACACTTACCATGAGATCCCTACCCACAGCAGGCATGAACTCGACTTCAGCACCCAGGAGAGGCTTTCAACAGCAAACAAATTTCTAAGCAACTTGTGCTTGTTTAACAGCAAAACAAAAAAAACCCCTTCCCACCTAAGATGAATTTAACTTGCAAGAAATTATCTCTAGGCTAGGCATCTTCAGTTTTAAGGACCTCTCAAAGCCCAGAGTCAGCCCCCATCACAACTGAAGGGAAACAACAGGGTTCTGCACATCCCTAGCCACAATCCAACACAGTGGGTACATTTTTCAGCTTCTTATGGCAGATTCAGCGATTCCCCACTCTTGTTCTGTGAGGAACAGGTCGCTCTTTACTTGTGTAATCAGACAGACATCCAGATTAACCATGGGCTTTTTTCCCAGCCACCATACAGGAGCTCTTTAGCTAAACTCCTTATCTGTTCCAAAAACTGTGGCATGCTTACCACAGATTTTCCATCCATGCCTTTGATTTGCCTCCTCCACTGTCTGGAGCAAAGCTAACGACTGTAAAGTACTTTGAAAGCATAAATAGTTTGATTCAGATAATGCCAGGATAAAGAGCCTGATTACAGCCCTATGAAAAAGAATCAGAAAAAAAGCTGATACTGGGTAAGTATAAAAATAGGGAAGATAATTAATGCTAATTAATACTAATCACATAATTAGTTTACAATGGGGAAAAAAAGACACATTTTTCTCAATCAATCACTAATAAAATTACTGGTTTGCTTAAAGGCTATTACATTGACGTGACACACTTCTGTAAGGTGTCTGAGTTACGTAGAAGAAGGTTAAAAGTCTGATTATTATATCCCTTGAGAAAGAGTTATCCACTTCTGAACATTAAAGACAGACATGAATGTATTAATCTCTAAATCACAGGAAATATGTGTAAAATGTGATAGTTGGTAGCCACAAAGACAAAATAAGTAACTAACAAAGGGAACACTTTAAGCAAGGAAAAGATGGCAGATTTCTTCACAATTTGAAACCTTTCAGAAAGAAATCTTCTCAGTGTAAGCATCTGGTATGCTCACATAATAGACATTAGCAGCTTAATGCAAAATTAAAAGATAAGGCGCTCTGGTTTATGTTACTGAAGTGATAATCATAATGGTCTTTTCAGGCCTTAAAATGAATCTATTAGCATGGTTTCAATGTGCAGCACATGGGCTTCCTCAGCATGATCTCAGAGGCACTTTTCTTTGATCCAGCTCTCTCGGACACCCTCAGAATCATTAATCCCAACATGGTGGGGTCTGTCTCTTGCTATTTCCTCTTGTAATGTCATTTTCCTTCCTTCTGCAGCATCACTCTTTAGCAGAGTATTATCTTTCCTGGAGGCCTCCCTGGTGCATCATCTAACCATGCCACTAGGTCAGTTTCCATGAGGATCAAGCAACTTGCCCCTATTACTGATCTGGTTTACATTATTTATTGTAAAGCTTCATTATTACAAAAACTTTTTTTACAATTATGGTATCATTTTCGGTAGCTTGCTGAAGTCATGCTGTTGCATTTTTCCTTGAAGCACACACCTTCTTTTGCACCATTGCACCTTGAAGGTCCATTTACCTGCAAGGTGACGCTGCCATGAGTGCCTATGCTTGGTGTCGAGTACCCACCCCTCCATTTCTTCTCTTACAGCCAGAATCAGATCCCAGTCACACTACAATGCATTGCTAGGTATCCAAATTTAAGACTTAATCTGACGGGCTTCAGCTGAAACCCACCTTGAGCTCTATGCCTGTCAGGGAAAAGCATCACCTCCAAAGCACAGCAGCTCCCCCAAGGCCCCAGATGGGGCCAGTCTCTGGGAACACCCCTCTCTACTACACCACCACCAAAGCTAAGGCAGACAGGAACCTAACTCAGATGAGCAATGACAGTCTGAAAGATAGGCAGAGCGACTGTAAGCCTTTATGCTACCTTTGCAGATCCAAGAGAACCAATACCAAATTAGATTAGCGTTTTTCTCCTTTTCCAAATCACCTTTCACTTTTGGCAGTTTCCTGTTTATGAAATTTCTGTAGCGACCTTAATAAGTATTTCAACCCAATGTACCTTGTGATAAATGCCATAATCATCCATTTGGAGGCTGTCCCATGTTCTCAAGACCATAGATTTTTTGGATCACAGCCTTTTATTTCATTTTCATTTGGCTTCTGTTCCTAAGCACTTTGCTTATTATCAAGCCCTTTTGTTGTGTGTACTCTGGTTCCATCCTACTAATTGGCTACAGTGTAGGTCTATGATCCCTATCAAATTAACTCCTACTATAATTGAGCCTGCTACAATCACGTTGCCTGCATAAACTCCTCTAAGTCATGCTCTCATTGCTGCAACATCTACACTTAACATCGAACTTGCAATGCTTTCCTTTACACTTTCACCAGTGACCGTACATCTGAAGCAATCTTGGAGAAAAGCATCTCTTACATAAAAAACAAATGCCTTATTATAACCACAAAAATGTTGACATGATAGTCAATGTCTAATGGTAACATTTAAATAAAAAGAGTCCATTCAGCTAAGTTAGGTGACTCTTGATTTTAGAGGGGTCAGGGGATTCTTCTTGCATGGCACAAGAGTGAGTGCACAGTACAAGATGTAGTCAGACAGTCTAAAATAGTTAAGATTTGCCATTGTGCCCTCTAGGCATGGGTAAGAGTTAGAGACCTTGTGGAAGACTGGGAAGACAGACAACATTCAAGTTAAATGCATAAGACATTTCATCTTCTCTAGCCATCAAGGCACTCTACAAAGTCAGTGAAACCTCCATCCTAAGCCAGGCACCTGGCCATGCTATAGAAGCCCACTTCATCTGGCTTAAGTAATGTAATATCTGATCAAAAACCAAAACATTGTTGAAGATTTCCATATGGATGTTGTCACCCAGAACAAAGCCATGATGCACAGGTGCCAGGATTCACAGTGGGGGGAAAAAAACAAGAGAAAGAACTGTCGGGATCAAGTACTTTAAGAAGCAGCTTAGTGAAAATAATTAGAACAGGAAATGCAGTCAAGTAAGGAGAAGCTACTTTAGCTCTCCTTTTGCTATTTTTATTTGCACTGGTTAATACATTCTTACGTCTTAAGATAACTAGGCCAGCTTGTCTGAGGGAATGCAGAACAGGGTGCTAATTTCATCTCTGCCTCACAATTTACCAGTGTCAGCACTTACTAAACTGGAATTAGGCATCCTGTCCTATTTGATGATGTTGCATAGCAAGTTCTATACACCGTTACTTTTTGCTGTTAAATTAAGCAGAACAGTCAGATTTTGACAAAATTTGTTGGATTAATAGCAGTCACCCACTCAGTTGCCTTCAATATTGCTTTTCCCACCCCTCCTTTCCTACCACCGCATCCTGTCTTCAGCAGCCACTTGTATGAAGTATCCAAAAGTTTCTACTGCTCTTTATAGTCATTACAATTTTTGGAGTAACTGCTTAGTATATAGACTTAATCACACATAGATGATAATAGAAAAACATCTTGCTTGTGATTGACTATGCCTGGAAAACACAATCTGCGTTTTTAAAATTTCCTCTCTGGAAAATTAGCTCAGAAAGAACAAAACCAAAATGGTCACTTTCAGTTCGTGTTGAAGCTTCCTAAAGAGTTGGCAATATCTTCCTGACAAGTCATTGGCACATCAACTGTACTAACATCATCCTGTATGAAAATTCCTGAGCAACGATTTGTCCTCGGATTAGGATGTGAATGACTTAAAGATGAGGAAAGATAGGTGATAAACATATAGCTGCACCACAAAACATTACAAACTTGTGTTATTTCTAAAAGCAGTCATTTCTGACTGCCAAGTTCCTATATTTTGCACGTGTAAGTCTTATTGAATCTACTGTTCAGAGTGCATACCCATGCAGTGAGATTGAGAAGGGAAAAATAGAAATAATTTAACGTAGAGGCATTTGTATCAGTGAGGTAACAGGAGTGTCGTGATAGTGTTTCGCTTATTAAAATTATTACAAGATCTTTTTCTTTAGGTTCATAACAATCACTTTATTTAGTGATGCCTTATGATAAGCCTGCCTTTAATGAAAAGACTTGCTTCCCAAATAGTCAGCAACTCTCATGCTCTTTAAACAGCTCTCATTTCTGTAAGCAATGCTGAAGACTAGGGCGATTGTAGAGTCTACTAGAAAACACCTATTTCTTTCCTCAATTTCTTCTGTACAGCATACAGCTACACATAAAAACATTCAGAATAAACACAATTTTGGATACATACAGTTAAACAAAATAAACTTACGACCTATTTACCATGCCAGTACAACTACATTGCTAACCCTCCTCTTCCAATCCAGTTCAAAACCGGAACTAAATAGAGCCCAGGGCGCTGTGTCATGTTTTATGTGTCAGACAGGTCTCCAACATGCCACTCCACCGGATTCTTGGTCAGCGACGTTTCCTCATCCCCAATATGCACACAGGCAAACAACTGCAGACACTTGTGGCAACAAGAAAGGACTTCATTTGTTAATGTTAAAAAAAAAAAAAAACACAACACAAGAAACAACTAATTTAGAAATAAAGTTTGGACATATTTTTCTCCTGGAAGCAAGCAGTGGCTGCTTGGTATGCAACGAGCACCTGTACAGCCCAGGCAGCCCCTTAGCTGGTACAACGCTGGCATTGTGACCTGACAGTCAAACGCAGACCAGGATGGTGTTCACTTCTCACCTCTCCTTTGTGCTGCAAAGAGACACCACATCGTCACAGCTATCTAAGACCAAATAGAGACTTGCAAGCTGCTCTTGCCTGTTGTTTTGTATAGTCTAATTGCTTTTCTAGGTGTACATACACAATTCGCCTCTACACTGTTTGTTTAAATGCAATTCATTCATAATGCTAACATAACACAGATCTCTGACGCCAAACAGAGAGGGGCAAATTTTTCTTTTCAAAATGATATAGTCTCCACGGAACAAAATTTAACCTTTAATACTGAGCAGAGGGAAAAGAAACTTACAGGAGCACAAGGAGCAACATGCTCTCTATAAAATGAAATTAGAGCTAAACACCTTATTCACATTTAACTGAGACGTACAAACTTCTCCCATATAATTGCAGGCACTTAAATGAAGCATCTGTGGAGGAGCCTGGCTGTCCTACGCTCCTTCTCCACTTGCCACAGAGACAGAAATAAATTTCCTAAAGTGTGATAATTCCTGTCCTCCCCCACCAACCCTAAACAGAACCTTTCCTTCTCCTCTAACCTGAATGGTTTCAGTGAGATTGAGAGGTACAGATACAATCGCTCTTGCAGTTCTTGATTTACTGCCTACATGGAGACAAATTACGGTTGCTTTATAAGAACACAGGACTGGAAGCAACGCCCTGGGCTATCGCATCAAGACTCTGCTCTCCTCAACTCTCTATGTTTACCTCCCCTGAAGTATTTGTAGAGAGCAGCCACAGTCCTCCTCAGCCCTCATTTTTCCAGTCCAAACAAGCCAGGGTCCTTTGTTCTCTCCTTGCAAGACAGCTTTGCATTCTCCTGATCACTCTAGTAGCCCTTTCTTGGCACTTACTCCAGACTGAATTCATCTTTCACGATTACATTGACCTGAAATGCACACATTGCTGCAGATACAGCCTCGCTCCAGCTTTATACAACAGTGATAACGCTTCCAGGTCCACTGGAACTACTCGGTCTCACACTTCTTTGGATCCTGGTTGCATTTTTCATAGTGGTATCGCACTGATGATTCACAAACCTCCTAAGTTAGACAAACAGACATCAATCTGTCTTCTTCATTCATGTTTCCACAGAGGAGCTTTCAGCTAGTCATGCCTGCCCTTGGGCTACGACAGTTTTAATGCGTTACATTAAACAGGCAACAAACATTTGTACCCTGGCTTCACTAGCTGAGATATTAAACACATACTAAGGTTATTTCAGAGCTGTTTCCTCAGAAGATATTTTCAAGCCTTCTCTGGGATCACCGACCCCATTCAGATAAACATAACCCTCACCAGCACGGGGCCATAAAGCCAACTGGGCTCTTCCCAGAAAGAGATTGCCAGAACTTTGTATTGTCTCTTCCTTTTTCTTTTATTTCCAAAATATTTTACTCAGCTCACCAGAATGACTAAAACCAAGAATCCTAACAGTTTAATGATACAAAATGGTTCAAATTAGTGTCTGTCTTGTTTTTCTCTGTAGTTTAAGGGATCAATATTAATGAAGAGAGAAGCTATAAACATCACTAATGAGGATGAAGTGGAATCTCCCCCACCAGAGCCATACGCACTTGAGCTTGCACCAAATGAAGATGACATCCACCATTAAAGGCTGCATTTTAATCCAGCCACAATAATAACAGTGAAGTTAGGGCTATTGGTAAATTTTAATAGATGATGTCTTACAAAAGCGCTCTACTTGAAATTCAGCCCAAAGACTAAATTAAAGTCAAAGCCCTAGTCAGTTAACTGGGCTATAACATGTGAAGAATTGATTTTCTTATTTTCAGCTGTCAGACCTGCTACAAAGAATGAGTTTTAATTCTGGGGATGTTATTAAACTCCTTGCTTAACTGGCAGAAAAATGGAACCGCTAGCCAGGCGATAGTGGTGCGGCTGTCGGAGTGAATGACACCTGTCAGAGTATGATGAATGACCCTCTCTGCCCCACAATCCCCCGCTCTGTCACTCAGGTGAGGGCCATTAATCTTCATCGAGGGCCTGTCAGGCTGGGCAGCCACGACGACAAAACGTCTTCTCGCATTTGCTGCCGCCATGCACATAACAATGCGATATTCTTATTGTCACAGCGACGCTGAATTAGCATAATTTATTATGACTTTCCTCCCCCCGAGCCCCCTCCCCACCCAAAACCCAAGTAGGGGAGAGATGCGATTAGACAGATGGAGGGTAGGCCCAGCCTGCCAGCCCCGGAGCCCCCCGCAGTGCTTGATGAGGAGTGGAGCATCTCTACAAACCAATCAAAAAGCTGGCAGTTCAATTACAGAGTAATAAAGGGACATTCATCATTCAATTAGGCACCTGTCATGGTTTCACAAAAGGGAAAACTTCTAACCTGAGACTCCAGGGAGAAGATGCTACAACCAGGAGGCAGAGAAATAAATGAAAAAAGGACAAAGTCAATTACTGGCCAAACTAGACAAAAGGAAATATGTTAAAATAAGGGAAAACTTATCCCTAGGCAAAAATCAGAAAAGTTACACGACCTTACAAAGATTATAAAGGGCCAGCATTAAAAGAGCTGTGCCACACTACTGTGACATGCACACTACCAAATTTCCCCCCTGCGCAAGCTTCAATGAAAGCTGAAAAACCTGAATGTTACCATGAAGAAAGCTTTAGGGAAATAGGATCATGGTTTAAAAGCCCTGATATTGCTACTGCAAGAGTGTACAACACACACCATCTATACATGGAACACACCTATTCATTCCAGCTTGTTGCCATGCCTTGTTCGAAATGCTATAAACATCTAGGGTGATTCTTCTTATCCTGTTAGAAACATTAGTTCAAACTACAAACAACAGTAAGCAAACTCTTAGGATGGAAAAAAAAAAAAACAACTCACTACCTTGCCATATAAGAGCTAAGGTTTTAGCATGTAAAACAGCAGAGAAAATAAGCAAATATGCTTCATTCATAGTTATTTTGTTCAATTTCTGTGCTTCAGTTTGCAGAACCCAGATCTTGAAAGTTATCGAAAATTAGAACGCGGCAGAGATGAGATTGTTTGTCAGGTAGAGACTAGAACTAATGTGGATTTATCCTGTTGTGCAGCTGCAAATAAGAAGTAAAAAAATAATAATATTAGATTGCTGAACAGCTGCTTGTGCAATAAACTCTGCTAAGTTGATTACCTGCCTGCTAAGAAGGTTTATAGTAAATTGTGACTCCCAACATTAAATTACTAGAGCGGCAAAGGTAGGATTTGGTTGGAAAGATGTAAGACTAATCCAAAAACATTCTTTAGAGGTGATGAATGAAACCCTATATAACCAGCTAGAATAGGTAGAAAAGTCTAGCATGCCTTGATGATTTGAATCCAACATTTATTTTCAGAAGGGCTGTCCGAGCCCTGCTGCCTGCTTACACAGAGCAGCACAGGGTCATGAGGAAACCTCCATTTATCACTGTAGGAGCATAACACTGCACGTCTACTCATCCCCCGCTCCGTCACAGTAAGCCCAGGAGCCTGCCACACTAACACAGATATAAGGTTTCCAGGAGACAAGAGGGTTCCTGTGTGGGGTTGCAGTTTGACATGCAGATGTGTCACCTCACACAGACGTGGGTCAGGATACAGTTGTGAGTGCTTGTATCACATCAGAGCATAGGATTTACACCTCGAAATCATACTAATGACTTTCAAAATCCTGCCTAAAGTAGTTCATATAGTATAACAATCAGGGAACTCTTTGGAAATATTTTGTCAAATAATGAGAAAAAAATATCATCAGATAAATTTGTCGAGTTTTAGCATATGACTAACTCCAAGCACCAGCAATTATTTACAGCAGTAGTCAGAGCTGGTCTTGCTGGGCAAGGGGAGGGAATCATCATTATGCAGTGTTTTCTTTACAAGAGGATCTAAATCTGCAACAGGGTGCAAAATAACATAAGCAATTGAGTTGTGCGCTGAATACTTCCTCCTGTGCCTTTCGCATTTGCATCCCAGGGCCTAAATGAAGTTCTGATACAACAGAACAAAGAGGCTAACAATGCCTACATACCTCTCTTGCAGGGGGTGCGGCAGAGATCAATCTGGTAAGGTTTTTTAGCTGGCTTGGAGACGAAGAGTACTACATCGCATAAATACTAACTATAGCCCTGTGCATTGTCTTTGTTACACTACTTTCAAAGAGTCATCACAGCCTATTGTATCAGCTTTCCCATAATGCCAGGCAGGGGATTATTATTTTTGTTTGCTTTCCCCTTTTGGTATAAATATGTTCTAAATACACACTTGCAAAATCCAGAAGGTGGAAGGGAAAAAAAAAACCCAACCAAAACACAAACAAAAAGGGGGCAGAACTACTAAACTTCATAATTTACCTTCTTCCTTATCTTTTCCCCTAGAAAATATAGTTTATCAATACAGTGGCTTCCTTTAAGATTAGTCATACCGTTAAGGTTTTTAACAGAACAGAGGCAGGAACAGTGCGTACAGCTCAAAGGTGTTGGATGGTATCAGTCCTGGAGGTCTTGCACATGCAGTTCCACTGCTGCTGTGCAATGGTTCAAAAAACTGAAAGCCAAGCATCCAGGGAATAGATTACAAAATTAGTAATTTGTTGTTTCTGCTTTGATGTCAAACAGAAATAATACCCCTTTTCAGGAAGGCTAAAAATAACTAAATAAAGTAAACAGAGCTAAAAATACAACAATTGCTTTCAGATGCAGAGCCGCAATTATCAGGCTCCAAAACATCCAATTTGCCTTTTCTCCTGCACACGCCTATGTTATAAAGAGCCCCAGGAACTCAGCGACTAGTGCAGGGACTCTGAGAAGTTTTTTACTGGGGAAAATTTGGGGGGGCAGGGGGAAAGAAGGGAAGAGCACTTCTAAGCATTCTACTAGGTCACGACTGTTTGAAGTTCGGTTTTGCCATACAGACTTCTAGATAGACAGTGCGTCACTCTAACTTCTGAAACTCTACAGATTAATTAAGAAATAGATGATCCTCAGTTTCCAATACGGTAGCCTTTAACAAATCGGGTGATGCAGGGCTGCCACATCAATGATCTGTTTTATTAAGTCTTAATAAACCCAGCACATTTATTCAAATGGTCTCAAAGAGCGACATTTACCCTTCTTGTTCCTGTGGGCACTGTGCAGTTGCCTTGAGAAACACAATTTCCCAGGGACAAAGCGCTACCGGGGGTACGTGTCAGCAAACCCATGAAAGGAAAACGAGGGCAGAGGGAATAAAAAAAAGAGGCAATCACGTTGAGGCGGAAAGGGAAGACAGTAAAGTAGCAGGACGATAGCAGGATGAATAATTGATGAACTGGTGGTTTACGAGTGAGTTTCATTAATATTATCCTGCAGGTTCATTAAGCACTGTCCCAGGCTCATCTTCGAAGGTTCCTCCCGAGTTTTGATTAGGTGCTGCAAGTCTTTTGCTTAGACATCAGAACTTCAGGCCTTCAGAAGTGACAACCACTTCCTAAGCCCCAGTCCCTTCAGCCAAGCACCTTTTGGAGCTGTTTTCTATTCCCCTCCCACTAATCAGAAGTCCCTAACCATGACAGCAAGTCTTAGTAAATAATATATCAAGATAAATGATAATTGTTCTGTTTTAAGTGTCTCCTAATGAGCATCATAAATTAAAAATTAATATTGCAAAGACTGTATGAATAGCATCAACGCTATAAACAGAGCAGCAGGGATCAAGAATGCAAATGAAAGTGAAATGCTCCCTTATCCACCCCCCGTATGAAAAAATTCTGGAGCCAGCAGACTGTTAGGCATTACAAAGCTAATAAATGACTTTAATGAAGTTCTGTAACAGGCAATTTCTTCTTAATCTTCCCTTCACCTTCCAATATTTGGCTCTTCTGGATTGTGAGATTTCTTTTGTTGATTTTTTTTTTTCCCTTTTAACCATCTCTCAAGAACTGTTTGTTTCTTCTAAGGTGTAATAATAATCTCAAATTAAAGCATGCTGCTGCAGCAAAAACTAGGGAATGGGCTGGTTAACAGATTGCTGGCCCTGATGATCACGCAGAAAGGCTAAAGCGATTTGGCAGTAGCCATTCTGTTGTGTGACGTTGCTATTATCATTGTGCCTTCTATTCAGAGAGTGCATTCAAATGGTGTCTTTTTCTGGGTGAATGAATAAGGTACACTTAGCCATGCCCTTGTACCTCCAAGTTTCAGCTAGAGAAAAAGGAAGGCAGCTGGAATTCTTACCCTTCCATCTTCCAGAGCCTTAGTCTGTTCAATTTAGACGTAGCAGAAGTATTTGCACAAGCAATGTTTGCCTCCTTTTTTAATGGCTGGAATAATCTATAGCCGAATCCCACCTCCTTCAGTTTTGTAAATACTGAAATTGATCCTTTGGAAGCAAATGCCTTTGGATGCCGTATTTGCATCAGCATGTCACTAATTCTGAGGCAGCAGATAACACCGGTCTTACAGAAACAAATAACATACAAATTTATTAAGTTATAGATGACATGATATACAAGTCCATGACAATCTGACACTCAGACTCAGATTAGAACACTTAGATAAAAAATAACAACAAAAAAATTTTAAATTAAGATACCTAGCAAGTCTTCTAGTTCTTGTCATTAATCAACAACAGAGGGGCCACAGAAGGTAAGACGTGATCATCAAGCACATCAGACTAGAACGTCTAAAATGCCATTTTACCTTCCATTCTGTAATTTCAACCCTCTCTACTTTTTTCTTTCTTGCCTTTTCGTCCCCTCATCTGGCAAGTTTTAGGTAAGGAATAGCAACATCCAGCCAGCTAGTCTGCTCCTTAAATTATACGAGACATGGGAATAGTAAGTTTAAAGAAAGCAAGCATAAGTTATACATTATGAAGAAAAGCAATTACTGAGAAGAGGCTACTCGTCTGTCTCCATCATTTTTAAGCCTAAAGCAATGGAAGTGCTAGTCACTGCGCTGTAATTAAGGCTGAAGTCTGCATTTCAAAGAAGTTCAACTTCTTTCCATGATGCACCCTCCGAAGAGAGCATTTGCTCTTTAAAGCACAAATGACTTCTGAGAATTTATAATTATTTTACTCCAAGCTCATTTCCATGACAGAATTAGATACCCCATGCCTTTTTATTGTCCTAGTTGAAATCAGTACTAGAACAACTCGGATTTTAAATACTGCAGCAAGATCTCAGCATCTCTCAAGTTATTTTTCCTAAAGCAAGTGGTTCTTCCATCTTCCTCTTGGACAGCATCAGGCAAGACTGAGAGTCCTCTTAAACAAGACTTCAATGATACCAGAGATAACTAAACTATTCTTCAACTGTGGAAAGTTTTCCTTAAGTAAGTGTTATGAGACATTTATGCTCCCTTAGTGTTAGGAGCTCCCTTGCTGAAACACTCCACTTCTACCATCACTACAACTCAATGGCTTGGAATTGCTTCTTTGGCTTTGTTGCCCTGCAAGATTAGGCAGAAACACAGGCAAAGCCATTAAAAGCAGAGAGTCATTAAAAGTTGGAGACTAATGTATCTTTGAAATCCAATTTCATCTCCTTTGGGACAACCACCAGTAAAATGCATTAACCATAATTGTATGGTTATCTCAAGGCATCACTAGGTGGAAGAATTAGTGCTATTCCAAATTTCAGCAAACCTGGGTTTGTTTTAAAGGTGATTTTAATTCTAAGGTACTTGGATTTATAATTTTGGTCTTTACTTAATTAAAATATTACCGTAACACCAGTAACCTTTGGATTACTAATACAGTACATCCACAGTGAACTGTATTTTAATGTTGGAAACGTTTTTTGTTTGGAGATTTACATTTGCCTAGGGATTCTCAGCTGGTGATAATCGCTGCAGCTACACTTAATGGATCCATGCCAAATCTACGCCAGCTGAGGATCTAGACATGTATATTCGCTCTCTCTTGCCTTTTTTTTTTTAAAGTTCATACAAACTATGAGCATTATACTCAAGCGCAATTCCCCTTTTCTACCAACAATGGGTTTTGCACTGCTGCCCTCAAGTTTGATCCATGCTGAAGACACCTGCTCTCAAAGAAATGAGCTGGGACCACCAACTCATTTCATAAAGGGCCACCGAGCAGCTGTCACATGGTAGCGACTCCCAGGCAGTACTGACCTGTAACAAATCTGAACCACTGACCTAGAGGTGAAAGGCTCTATATCCAATTACCAATCCCCTGAGTGAGCCACTACTAAGTTTTGCCTTCAAAACACGGATGAATTATGCATTAAAAGAATAAACAAGAATGAAGTAACACAAAAGTTGCATCACTCAGTACTTTGCTATACATCCAATCTTGGAAATCAAATATATCATTGCCACCAGCAGACTATCTGGACTCTGTGCCGATGGAAAAAGCCCATTAAGAGGGACAGACTGAAGCAGTATTCCCCTTTCTTCTCATGCCACTAATAAAACCCAAGAATATCCAAAGATTGTCATAAGAAAATGGCCGATTTCATCTTCCCTCCCGTGAATTCATCTATGTAAATAACATTTTCCCAACAAATGGCTAAATAGTAAGCATAAAAATATCCTTATTCTTTGAAGTAAGCCATTTCAGCTGCCTTAAAGTTCAAGGAAAAAAAGGCCACTTCATGATTGAGAGTCTGATAAAATGAGCTATATAATGCTACCTGCTTAGAGCTCAGGGAGGAACACGCTCCTCTCTGCTTTAGTTCCATTTTACTCACATTATTCTTGACAGTGTCAGTAAGCAGCAGCAGAGCACGATCTTCCTTTATTTTTTAGCAATACCAAACCTGCAAGAGAATTCCTCTTTTCTTCTTCCCCAAATATATATAAAAAGAGATATCTAACTTAAACAGCAGTAACACAAAAAGCTGCCTTAATGATTTCATCTTGATAATTTACTGCAATTACTACATAATTATATCAATGCATCTTTATAACTGTGATAATACAAGCTTTAACTAAGGCACCTTTTAACAAAGGTAAGGAAAAGACATTACAAATGAGTCACTGAAAGTTCACTTCCTCTTTTAGGATCCAAATCATGCTACACGTAGCCCTCTGGGTTTAGGTAGATGTGGACTGCGAGCTCCAGGCTGAGTGGCAGCTTGCCATCCATCTGCCCATCTTGCCAGCATCTTCCTCTGTCCCACCCAAGAGAACAGGAGCTTGGTAGAAAATATGCTGACAGGATAGCAAATGAACAAAAAGGCAGTGCAAGTCCTAATTGCAGGCAGCAACTTAAAGAAAAAGAAATTTAAACCCCACTAAACACAATCTTATTATGGTTTCCAAGTTACTACCACAACAGCTGTCCCTGCTTGTAACTTCGTCACTTGGCCACACAAAATGGTTTTTGTGCACTCAGTGAAGGTCTTTGCAGAGCTGTCATGCTACAGCCCATTAATGCTCTCACCTTCATGAGCAGGGAGAGCCTGGAAGGCAGAGTCCATATGCAGGAGAGTCCCATGGTTGGGACCTTTGTTCCAATCCCCCAACCTTATCACTGCCTTGCTGCAAGACTGCAGAAAAGTCTTTTCTGCTCAGCTTCTCCCTTACCAAGAAAGGATAAGGGTGTTAAGTATTCTCTGCAAGCCATGCTTTGGATTCTTTAACAGCTGAAGAACACTATTACTCAAAGGAAGAGGCACTGCACACACTGGAGAACTTCTTGGTGCCCAAAGAGTGGGACCACTTGTGCAGCACAAGTCAGACAAACTCTGGTGACTCTCCTGTTGTCTCCCAAGGTACTTTGCTGATACTCTGGAAATGAACACAACACACAGGCAGAGAAACAGAGCAATAGCACTCTGAGGCCTCAAGGAAAGGATTTACTTTTTTCCTTACCAACCCTTGAGGATTAACCTGGAATCCAACTCGCCTCTTCGGGCTCCGTGCTGGGAGCAGCATTTGCCCCTCAGAGGGAGCATGAAGACCGTGACATGGTGAGTTAACTTTTCAAGAACCACCACGTAATCTCCCTCCCGCACTCAGACAGATGTCAGGAGAGGGGCTACAATGAAACCCAATACAACAGCTCACTGAACAGCCCTATAACGTCATTTCCAAAACCAAACCTGAAATCAAAGTCACAGGTTTACTCCTCCCAGGAGAAAGCACAAGAAAGGACATTCTTAACAAGCATCCATAGTGGATCTGATTTAAATGAAGTTCCTCCAGAAACATTGCTTATTGGTAATCTATTGCATTCAGATTCATTTGCACTTCAAAATGTTTTATGTATCATCGATATGCATCACTGTTTCAGGATCAGTAGCAGACTCTCCTTTAACATTTGTATACCTTGACTCAGAATTTACATTTGCAGAGTTGATTTTTTTGCATTAAATTTGTTTAAGACTGCTACTGAAAGAGAACTCGATGTTTGAAGACTTGAAACCAGATTTTCCTCTTTTGCCAATTTTAAAGTTCTGGTAATAGCTGATGGTCTCTTTGGTACCTCGTACCTCCCAGAGGGGCAGCAAGCTCTCTGGAAAGAAAATTATTACCCCTGGTATCAATTGTCAAGATTCAGATTTGAGCATCCTGCTCTTCCTTTCCAGCCTGTAAAGACAGTAGTTTGGATTTATCCCAGCTAAAGAAAGACGGGATATCATGTAAAGCAGCACTTACAGAACAGGTATTAGAAAACTAGTGTTAACAAGACTCCTTACTTCTAAGCAGCTAAGGTTCCAATGTGCAATACGCTGATCTGTTTCTGCATAGCATTACACCGTGCCAGCAGCCACAAAGTGAGTCACTGAAAGCCCAATCCAGTATTCACTGAAAAAATCAATGTGATTTGGATCAGTCCCTTAAAAATACATCAAACCCTCTGGGTTTTAAGCAAATACACTTGCAAAAATCGCTGGGGTGGGGGAAATCTTTCAGCCTGCCTACTCTATAAATCAAACAGATTTTCCCCCAAATAAATATATACGTGAATGACCATTTTAGGACTGATGCGAACCAGCCCAGAAGGAATCATTTTTAAGAAAGTTGTTAGCGAACGGAAACAGGTGGCTATAATTTGAGTTAAACTGCAACCTTAACTGTAGTGTTTGCTATCATGAACACTATAACAACAGATGTACAGTTGCACCTTGGGATGAATTCATTATGGCCCGAGAAACATAATCATGCCATTCAGACCATATTTTGTCCATATGCTCATGTGGTTTACACCCCTGGTTTATTGGCATTGTACTTGGTTATATAGCAGGAGACTCCCAGGATCATAATTTGCACTTATTGTTACCATTCAGGAGAATCCCTTTGTAGCCTGGGTTTCCCGTTAAGGTAAAGACTCCCTTTCAGAGCAGGGAAGGCAGACCTGGGTCTCAGTCTTTGCGGACACTGGAAATTTGACATCACTGGGGAAGATTTCTGCACAAAGGCACTGCCTACCACTAAGAAACAGAAAAAATTAACCTGAAGAGTACAGGGGGGCTACTGTACAGGACATTTTACACTTATAAAATGCAGATTATACTGCTATTTTATCCTGTAATTTATGGGATGAATATTGTAATTCATTGAATGTCACGACTTATCTTTTATTCATATAGTTACTATTCCATTACCAGAGAGGGAGGTTTGTCAAAGGTTAATTATTTTAAATTGCTCAGGCAAATTTATTTTGATTTGTACCACTTTTTTGAATAATCAAAGGGCTATATATTCACACTGCCTTACAAGGCTTTTTTTTTTTTTAGAAAAAAATATTCCTTGATGATACTGTCAGATTAAACAAATGCTTTCATAAGAACCAAAGATGGATTCTTTAAACCCTAAACGTAAAGCAGCTAAAAAAAAAAATAATTTGGCAATGGGTCTTTCTCCCCAATCAGTTTTACTGTTTAAAAAAAAAAAAAAAAAAGATTCCCTCGCAGTCTTACACTGCTGAATTATCCTTCCCTCCAGCAATCTATTTACAAGTAGAGCATCTTGCCATGATCTCAAGACCTGTGTCCCTGGGGCAAGGACTATTCATTTTAATTGCTTCCATTGCACCTATCACAACAGGCTCTTGATTTGTACTTCAGCAGTGATAAAAAATAAGTAGTACCATAGTACCGAAGTACTTATGGCTCAGAAGTTGCCCACTGCTCTGTACCTCTCTGTTGCCTGCGATGCTCGGTTGTTACCAATTCTAGCAGCTGTTTGCCAGTCAGCTTCAAGCATCTATTGTAAGGGCACAGGTTCTGGAAGCCATCAGCAAATCCACCCAAAAATGAAGTGCTCTGAACACAGAGTCAAATCCCAGTGCTGTGTAGCAGTAATACCTCCCTCTCTGCTGTCTTGCAAAAGGACCCCAATGCTAACTGGAAAGCTGCTTTTAGTAGGAGGCTGCGACGTGGACTAACAAAACCAGGATGCCAACCTTCAGTAAAGACTTTTAAACACAAACTCATCTTTCCTCCCTTTGAAAAACTATCTTAGCCTATTTCTGTGTCTGTTTCCCTGTAAGCAAAGTGGGGATAACGGGTACTTACCCTGTAGGAGTGCAGGAAGTTTAAATCCATGCACAATCAAATGCTGTGAAAATCATAAAAAGAAAGTGCAAAGGAGGTGCTGAGCACTGCACTAAAAAATAATTACTGTTCTTACCGCTGAACTTCCAGTGAGCCTGCAAGAACTGTAATGGCAGGGAGGAAGGTCCTCAAGGTTCAAGGGATCTTCATCTAGACCCTTTTTTGCACTTTATGTTGCTTTCTAGCTGTAGTAACTGCTGCTGTTGAGACAGAAATGCTTCTTGGGAATGTCGAGTGCCACAGCAAGGCAGGCACAGCTGCTACATCAGCACAGCTGTGGAGTGGAATCCATGCTACACAGCAGGCCAGGAGCAAAGTATGAGGTACAGCGTAGATCAGACTCTTCTGGAGAGTGCATCATTTTAAGAAGCTCTCTTAGCCAGGATGCTAGAGCAGACAGTCAATACCCCTAAGGGCAGATTCATACCCTGGGTTGCAGGGCAATGCTTGATGAAATGGCAACAGAGCACTGCAACACCCCTGCTAGGCTCCATCTAGCCATGTGGCACCAGCTAATTCAACCTCCTTCCATGCCATGCTGTAGGTAGGCATCAGAGCATGGAGGGGGGTGATCTGGGGCAACAGGAAAGGAAGAAGATCCTGCCACCCCTTGCCTTCAACACAGCTGCACTACGCTCCTGGAGATCTGCAGCTCTCCCATCTGTGAGGCTCCCCATGGGGCAAGCACACAAGTTGTGGGTCTCGGCTGTGCAGTACCATCAGGACTTCAAAGCCAGCTTCCACTGGCTCCCTCCCAACTCACCGCCACCTCCCCCACTACTGGCAGGCTGCATTTGCATTCTGCCTGTCCTCCTCAGACAATATTGTGCCTTATGGGCCCTCTGCCAGCATCTGCTGTGGCTTTAGTCAGAGAAGACAACAGCCTAACAATCTAACAATCTACCTTGAGTTACCCTGAAGAGTGGTAGCAGGAACATAAAGTAGCATCCTATTGTTCTACACTCCCCCAACCCTTCAGATTTTCATAAAGCTCTTGGACAATATTGGGGGTGGGGGGAGGTTGGGGAACTCCAGGGAAACAGCTGATTAGATTCTGGCAAGACGGACCAAACATCTGCTTCAAACAAAAGACATCTGCATATTTCACATTTATTTTTCATAATTTACAGAAGCAACCTGCCAAAATTTAGCAAGGGAGAATAAACTAGCACATAATTAGCTAAAGTTTGCTTGCTTTAGAAGTTATTAGCATGAAGCCCAGTAGCTCACCTGGGAGGACATCAAGGAATGTAGATAACTACAGTTTGATTTTGTAAATTCAATTTTCGATCTGGTGTGCCAGGCCAAAAAAACAACGTTGCCATGCCAATTAACGCAAGCCAGCAAATGTCCTGATGTCCCCATGTCACACACTGTACAGCTGTCTCAAAGGCATTGATAACACTGTTTATTAAATAAGGATCGATTAGACACTTTTTTGCTCCAGTTTACATGGTACAGCAGGCTGCGGGTTGGAGAGCAGAACAATACTTTTTCTTCTTTTTGTATTTTTTAAAATCAGGCTGTACACTATGTGCTGTGTGTACAGATGGTACCATGAGTGCTGGGGAGGGGGGAATGTGAAATTTTCAAGGCAGCCAAAGTGTCTTCATTAAAAATGCAGACAAAAGATCCAGGAATATATACACCTTCAGTGAGGTACACTTCCTTAACTGAATTTTGTTATCTGCTGTGTCATTAGTATATTTGATAGCTAATACACTTACAATTTTAATACACTTAAAGGGAAGAGCATGAAATCCTGAGGTTTTTAAATTCAGCTTTGAAATCAATAGGCGTTTCATGAAGTACGCTTACTAAATCAGTATTTGGCCTGTAAGAGCATTAAACAGAACTTCAGGGTGGGAAATCCTGCCTTTGCTGCAAATGGGCATTGAAAAACCTCCTGATAACTCTGACACAGCCAGGGTTATACCCTGGAGTAGAAACAGGACTTGTAAAAATAGGAAAGGGCTTTCTTACAAACCCCAGGTTAAACACAGGTTCATAATGGCATCTCTAAGTCTTCTGAATGAACCAAGGTGGAGGTTTGCCCTTCTCTCTCTGGGGAAGGATTTATTGTTTCAAAACAGAGACCATGGGAAACTCACTCCAAGTGAATTCTGCTCCACATCTCCGATTTATTTGAACCTGAGTCTCAAAGCAAAGCTCAGGGAGTGAAAACTCAAGTGCCAAAACAACTGTCAACCCCACAGGAATACAAATTGCCAAACAGCACAGCTCTAAAAGACATTTCAAGCTGCTAAATCTGGGCTTTATGGTGTGCACCTCTGTAGTAAGATGAATCCAAGTCTTGATCTGAATGCCATGAACTTTGTGGAAGTGGGGAGAATTCAGTAAAGAGTGAAGTACCACCACCTAGAGCTGGGAGGGTTTAGTTCTAAGGTTTTTCATCCACATGCTGAAAGATTTGGGCAAGAGCAGTCATGGGAAGATTGGAACAGAAGCCTCTTCTCATACGACTGAAACATTCTCATCTCAACAAGGATTCAGAGCTCCAAATCACACCCATCACTCCCTTAAGATACTTAGTTTTCCTCCCCTCACAGACTTGATGCAAATGAATCATAGAATCAAGCCTAACTAATTTCACTATATGAGTAACAATCTCTAACATGACAATCTCCACAATATTAAGTCATTCAGATGCAGCATTTGAACTGGTACTAAAGCTGGCTATTGTGTAATTATAATAGTTATCTTAGATGCTGAGCTTCTCTCTTGTTTCCAAGGTATTCAATATCGTAACTTTATGAGTGAGGAAAGCTGAGGCATCTAGTAACAGCAAGATGAACTTCCCCAGACAGAAACTTCCCCCTTAGCAGAGGCAGGGACAGGACAGAGATCCCACCACAGTGCCAGCAGCAATTATGACCTTTTTTTATTCTTCTGTGATTTTTTTTTTTAAATTAGCTGTGTTGACCTACACATAGTGCAGAATACTCCTAGTTAGGTACACAAAGTAAATATTCACTCATTTCAAACATGCACTTAGTTTCTATTTGAAGAAATTCCTAAATCTTGTTTGTCTGAGTGAATCCAGGCCACCCTTGTCATTCTGGTTTTTTAAACCAGGATTCCTACAAGACTGAACTGTTTCTGCCTAAGCTACTCTTTAATTGAACAGTTTGACACAAAGTTAGATTCAAACAGTTAGAAACACTTCCCTAAGGATACCAAACTGGTACTCAGAAGTCTCAGGACTTTTCATTTCCCAGAGAGAACACTGAAATGTTGATCTGTCAGCCAGCCTGTAACTAAGCCTACATTTACATATCTTAGATCCCCCCAAAGTTTCACATAGAAAGTTTTACCAAGGTGTAACTATTCTGAACACACCCCACCTAACTTGAACTGGCAACGGCTGCATTGGTGTTTCTGTACTTTACTAGAAAGGCTCTCCTCCTTCAAACTTGATTTATCTGCTTACTGTACATTTAAAGTGTTCTTCAGCCACTGCATTTAACCACTTCCAATAGAGGGTTCCACCGCCCTGCTTGAAACAGCCACAAGATGAGCTCTTGTTACTTGTTCAAACTGGACAGGCTATTCAACATTCCGATCTGTGGGAAAGCACTGAAGCACTCAGCTTTTGTGGGGCTTTTGTCCCCTGCAGAACCAGGATTTAGTTACATGGCAGAAGCCACCACTTCCCACAAAGATTTTTATGGTGTGGTGACTAGCAAGTGAACTGAGAGCAACTCCTTCTCTTCTACAGACTCCTTACTTCTCAGAGAGGAACTGTCACTGCAGCTGCCCTGCTGCCAGCTCCTTGCAGCCACTGCATCTCTGCCAGGTTTAGAACCTGCAGAAACACCAACGGGTAGAAATAACATTTTTTGTACTGCTCTGGACATAGTACAAGATGAACAGCAACAGATGAGGACAACAGTAAGCAGCGGTAAGCACGCACCCTTGTAGGATGGATCTGTCACAGCATCAGTTGTGACCTTCAGTGTCTTGAAAATAAGTGAAACTGTGCCTCTGTGGGTCCTTTTCTTAAAGTTACATTTGATCTCACTCACACACGTAATTTCATTCTCCTGATTTGTCATTATTCAACTTGTTCATTCCTTTTAATTACACATACAGTAATTTATCGTATATATTTTGTTACAAAGATTTAATTAAACAGATATTAACACAGTATAATGACCTTGTCAGTGACCAAAATTCTCCTGTGGATTAAACAGAGAGGGAGGCATTGACCATAAATTTGTACAGTAAATAAACAACAGAGACAGCCTTATAAAGCAGGAAGAAAAACAAGGCCTACATAGCCCAGCTATTTCAAGAATGTTACAAATGGGAAGCATTTATTATTTTAAAAACATTAATCATATACTCACTCCATTTATTTACCCATCTGTGCTCTTCGTGTAAATCTTTCTTGAAAGTGCATAAACTCTTTAGAATTATAAACAAGAAGCAAAGTCACATGTGGTATTTCACCTGTTTACACTGTAATTTCTCAGCCCTGCTGAAAGCTGAGAAATTAGAAGTCTTTCATTTCTATCTGCACCTTTCAGATGGAAGGAATCTATTTCATATTTCAGTATAAAAGTATGTGAGCGACCACTAGATGAGGTAAGGTGTAAACCTGCCTATAGGTAAGCTCTGACCTCATGGAGAATTGCCACAGGTTTCCTCATGTTTACAAAACAAAAGACAACAGGCAGTACAGAAAAGGAAATATTCTGTATAACCAAGCATCAAAATACTTGTCGGGCTTATAGATTCACATTCTAATGCACCTTATGAAAAGCTTTGGCCACAACTCACAATCTTGTGTCACTCAGTTTTATTTGTCTTGGAAGATCAGAGATGAGAACAACATCAGAGAAGAGCTGCCACTGCTCAGCGCAGTGTAAGTAGGAGCTAGGCAATGACTTGGCTGTGTACCTTTCACCTTTCTTCTTCTAGAAGCTGGTTTTAGCTTTTTCACAGCCAAAGTCTGATAGTTTTCTTTAGTCTCGTGAAGAAATGGTTCAATAACTTTTTCTTTACCTTTGTAAGACTGGTCAGTCCCCCACACAAGCAGAGAGCCTTTGATGGTAGCCAGAAAATGTAAATTACAGTCTCAGCCCATTCACCCCACTTTTCAGAGGGCTGCACCCAGACTAGGGCCAGCCTCAAACCACCAGCCTTTCTCCTCTTCCACCTCAGAAAAAATCTCCATTTTATTTCACCTAAGAATACTTATAACATTTACTAACTATGAGAGAAAAGCATTACCAGCAATGCACCCTGCCTACGTACTACAGATCTCAGTGATGCCCCAACTCTATTCCTCTCCAGAGTCCCTTTTGTACTCTCCATTTGAAAGCAGAGAGCCATTAATAAAAAAACAGGGTTCCCCATTGTGAGGGAAAACACTTTTATGAACAATTAGTGTTTGCTGGACCTACACAGACCTGAACTAAGAGCCCCACGTAAGCCCAACCTGTGCCCCCTCCCTGGAACCACCCAAGCAATAAGAAAATGAAGCAGCATAGAGCTGCAGCGTGCTCAGAGTGCCCTTTCCAGGTCCTATTAGTGCCACAAAGTCAGGTGAATAGCAGTGAGCGTCCCACAGTTCCTCTCAGTTATAAGCAGCAATGAAAGGGGACAGACAAGAGCAGCAGTTATATGTGCTGATAACTGAATATCTTTCCAGAGATAATCTAAAGAGGCACCTACAGCTGAGCCAAATGCACTGAACATCTGCATGTTCTACATTCTTGAAAGGCCTTGTATCCTGGGCAACTTTGGACCTCACGAATTATGCAGAAAACCCGGTCTTATACCCCAACAGGTACCAAGCTGAGCAGCCCAAGCATATGACAACACTCTGAGCTGCCACATACATGAACCACTCCCAAACTCCTCTGGCCACACAGAACCCAGCAATGCACTTATATACATTCAAGTGCCTACCCACAAGGCCCATGAAGACCTCCCACAGCATCTCATCATCTCACACAGCAGTACTTATTCTTTGCTTCTCCACTGCACCCATGGGGCCACTGTCAGGCTAAGGATGTGCTGAACTTACAAAAAAATGGCAAACATACCTTTCCAGAGTTCACACTGGTCATCCTGGAGCAGTACCCTAGTCTGTCTGTCTTGCCAGCAACAACTGGAAAATTCAACACGTAAAGCAAGGAAGATTATAGTTTTCAAACTTCCATCTTCCAGCAAGGGCACTGCAGACCTAAAAGAGTGGAAAAAAAAGAATCTATTAATGATCTATGTCCATCATTTCTCGTGCCATACTATAAACCATGCCTTGGGCTAAAAATTCCCAGATTATTATAAAGGGTTGCCAGCCAGCTTTGGTTTGCCACATAGCAACTGCCTAGAGAAGCATTCCTCTCAACACCACTCCTGCTGAAGCCCAAAGGTCAAGCCCGGTTTAGAAAGAAGATGCAAAGTACTGTGCTACATTTTTGGGGAAATGCAGTGACCAAGGCTCAGATCCTCTGAGATCCAAACTCCTCCTGACTAGAGGATATAAGTGTTAAATGCATGTACATCTCACTCTATAAAAACAGCACCTCTGGGAGCAAAAGGCCTTCTCATGTGCTGATCTGGTTCTGGTAAGGGTGTCATCTGTTCATAAATATTCCCTGAAGATTTGCTATGCAACCACTGATCTGAACCAAATCTGTTTGGACTACAGAATTTTCATCACAATATCACAAGCTGGTGTTGCAATATACACAGAGCTGAAACAAAGAGGATTTATTATTCTATTGAAAGATCTCTTTTGGCCAAACTTGAATAAAAAGCATTGCATATTGATACTTCTGTAAGATTACAAACTCAAATGAACACCAGCTGAAGAAGAGGACAATGGTAATGCCAGATGACAAACCAGTATAGTCATCATATTCATCAACACCAACAGCAGCCGGTCACTTCCTCCCCTTTGCTGAATTAGCCATGAAGAATTGTTTTAATGATAACAAGAATGTGTTAAAAGCCCTTGTCTCAATGGCAGCTCAGAATGGGAAACTCAGCAGCTCACATCTGAGGAGGTGATGGCGTATTTTAAAAAAAAAAAAAAAAGAGACTTGCTAGAAAGGACTAAAAAAAGAGGTAAAAAAAGTCCAAAATATAACTGTGTGTCAAGGAAAAAAATAGATTAAAGACTAAAAAGCAGTCACAAGTTTGACACTAAAAACATACTGCATTATTCAGACTTGTGGAAGAGTGTGTGAACAGAAGTGATGACAAAAGCTACAAAATTCAATATGATCACTCGAAGGGTGGGAGTTGCTGCAAGCAAACACACTACTTTACAGCAAAGGAGAGTCTCAAAACATTTGAAATAAACATTGAAATTTTACACATTGAGTTACAAGCTTGTTTATAGGCTTCACGTGGTCTCGTTTCTTTGTATTCCTGAGAAGTCAGGCAGCTGCATTGTACACACAGTATTTTCAAGTGACAGTGGCATTTTCAAAGGAGAAATCTGTTCAACAATTTGGTACTTGGATCTCTGTTTTGAGACAAAAGTATCCTTATCAACCTCAGGTGGATGGGGGAAAAAAAGAATCCTACCTAATGCTTTAAGGACAAAGCTATTTAAAAAGAAAAGGAATTCCTTTTTACTGTTGTTTTAAACTACCACAGGTTGACTGATTTATCTCTATCAATCTCTGTAAGCATCTGCTTACATAGTGCAAATTCAGGACACACAAGAAGAAAAAGGCTGTTCATTTTTTCCGAACATCCACATCAGGTGTAGCCAAAAAGTAATAAAAAAAAATGCAAAATAACTTAAACAAATTGAAAAGCTGAAATTTTCATGTTTCAGGCTTTACTATTTTTTAAGGTTTTACTGAGGTTTTTTTGGTTTGTTTTTTTTAAAATTTTAAATCATCAGTTTGATTTCTGGTTCCAAGCAACTTCCCACGTAAGTGTATCAGCCCTGCTAAACCCCTCTTGCTCTCAGCCATCCACCCCCCACCCCCCCCAGGAGGTGTGCCCGTCTCAGGGGGCAAAAGGGGGCGGGGGCAATTTACAAAGCAGCAGAGATGCTCCTGAACTTGGGCTTTCCCTGCTGCGTTTCCTTCACAGCTGCTCCCAGCATGAATGGACAAGAAAAGTGGGGAGCAAAAGCACATCCTCTGTGGAAAGTGCCTGATGCAGCTTGCTCTTGCAAAAGCTCCTCTAAAAGTCAACCCTGAAGCACCCACACGCATTTGCACTCCTGTTCCCTACACCCCTTCAATTAAGAAACTTGGGGCCTGATCCAAAGCACATTGAAGGGCTCATCAACTGCAACAAGCTCCAGACCAACCTGAAAAAACAAAATGCTTTTATTCAGACTGAGCAGCATATCGATGTTTTCCTACATTTTTTCAAGCCTCATTAAAGTCACAGGTGTGGGGAAAACTGTTAATAAAGCAGTAATAAAAATATGAAAGCCTATTCCACCTATGGGCCTGGGATGGGGGGCTTTTTGTTTGCTTTTTTAACCTAAATATTTGTTTTGGAAGCAATAGAAATGGAGAGAAAGAGAGGAAAAGAAGGATTACTTCATTACTGTCATGATCTCACTTTTTGTCAGAGCCACTTAGTCTTCTGCAAGGCCTAGGGGCGCTCAGGAGAAGACTGAAATACTTCAGTGAAGAGTAAGTAGGTTAAAAAACCCAAGCTACAAATGAATTCTCCGTAGCTTGTACCGCTTCTTCCAAAGCTAATTTCACTTTTAGGCCTTCAAATGAGGCTGCCCTTCATTTCCAACAGAAACTGCTGCACGAGTCCATCAGACCCACCTTTGATGGATTTTGTTTTGCTCCATGGCAGCTCTTTCAACCTCAATTCACCAACCTCTCCCCTCGTAAAAATACTTCCTTGCAACCTGCAGTGACTCCTTGGCTTTTACCTGAATCCAGTACCTGAAGCTCCGAAATACCCAGGGATTTGTTGAAATGCTCTCAGAGAGTTTGTGGCAGCAAAGGGTACATTGTTCCATAACCACAGAGGGGATTTCTCAGATAAAGTCCCACTGCCAAAAGGGTCATGGATGTTCTGGAAGTCAGCCAAGCTGAGTATCACTACACACTGCCTTCTTTGCATTTTAGTGAACACCTATTGTCTGCCAAGGCAGCACTCTCCTCCTGACCCACACCCATTTTTATTGACCCCTGGTAAGCAAACCTCCTCCACCTTCCTAAGGTGATCTCGTGTGTTACACTAGAGGGTCATTACTCTTACTAAGGACTCTTAGAAGGACACACACGGCTATGTAGCAGCAAAGGATCTCAGAGATAAGGGTTGAGAAGTTAAAAAAAATGTTAACATTGTTTCCTTTGCAGGTGATGGAAATAAAGTGCTTTCTCTAGCCTGGTTTAAGTTAATATCAGTCACACAAATCTCTAAACAACAGGAGCCAAAACCATTTTTTTGTAAGAGTTCTACTCAAAAGTCCATCAAGGTTCATACAAAGACTGACTTCATTAAACTTTGGATCAGGCTGCCACAGACAAATGCAGAGCTTGCAAAAAGTGCAGACAAGCTTTAGTTAAGGCCAGACCTGTTATTTTGCAGGATTTCTTCCCTTGACTCTTTCAGGACTACGCGCTTCTCTTGGGGAAGCGCATTTTCACGCAGAGCAGTACTGCAGTGCCAGCTCACCAGGTGAGCCCACAGACACCTGGAACACTCCTCTACACCACAGGGAAAAGGAAATGAAGGTTCTGTCTTTCACAGAGCAGGCAGACAGAAGAGCAAGTAGAAAAAGGCATCTACAGAAATAAGGTTAGACTGAACCTAGTACCATTTCACCATCCTCCGTCTTCCTCTACGTGGTCCTCCAGGTCCCTTCAACTGTTACATCAACATAACCTTTTGATTAATTGGGGTCAAGCAAATACATAATACAATGAAAAGGTGCACGTTGTCAGCTTTGATAAGTTTAAACAAGTCTTCCAGAAACTATCTGGACACAAGAGTCACCTTTACAATTACTCCCTCAAAGCCTTATGCTTGTGTTCTGCCTTAGAAGGGTTTTAAACACATTTGCACTATTAGCCTGAGTGCTCAAGACCAATCAGGGAAGAAAGGTTTTCAGACAATCATATACTCTAACCTGACATTTTATTCCAATATTACCTTGGTGCCCTAAGCCTGCTTCATTTTTCTTACACAGTGACCAGGCAGGCAGCAGAGCTGTTTACAGAGAGATTTGTGAGGCCTTTCTGTGCAATGCATCTCCCATCACACAGGCTGGAACACAACTGTATGTGTTGTTCGGGGGCAAGTCCCATAACCCTGAACACATACCTGCACGTGAACACACATTTACACATCTCCACTTACTCTGGATGAGGCAATATAGCTTTATGATCACTGGAACCAATAAAGTTTTGCCTTTTGTTTCAATGGGAGGGGGGGGAACTCTTCCATTCAGCAGAGGTCTCTGAACACAACTTTTCCCCACTCTCCCCTTTCAACCCACCCCCCCAGCCCCCAAGGAAACATTCGCCTACTAGCATGCTGTAAACACACCTTTGCATTTCTAACATAAACATAAATAATTCAAAGTGACAGCAGAACCTTGTGAGTGATGGCAAACCCACGGATTTTCATCAGTGAGACAATTTTGGCTCAAGTCTCAAATAAGGTCTGTTCTTCAGCACTGGGGATTTGCAACATTTTTGTGAGAACACAAACCCAACATACCTGCCTAGAATGGACCAAGAAGCTTTTACCTTCCCTGCAAAAATGGAGGCCCACTTAACTATTTCCCCTAAAGGGCAGGTATTCATCTAATCACATTTGGAATCCTTTCCAACTTGGTTCCTGCAGCTAATGCTACTGTCATGATCTGATGGTTTAATCCTAGTTATTAAACTGCTTATTCTAGTTAATAATAAAAAAAATGTGGGCAAATGCCTGCCTGTCAGTGCATCAACCTCAGAGCAAACACAGTGAAGTAGGGCCCCTATTTTCTCTAAGCAAACAGGGAACACCACTTGGAATTTGGAGTTTCAAAGAAGAGCTGCCAGATCTAATGAAAATACTGGCAAGTTTACCAGGGTGGGGTTTTTTTAATCCCTCAACAACAACAACAAACCCCCCCAAGGAAATCCCAAACCAAACAGCCCCCAAACCCACCAACAATGAACCCCAGCCTTTGCAAACCTAGTTTTTCCTGCTGTGCACAAAGTTCTTTTCCACAGACTCAGCAGAGAAAAAAAAGCACATATATAATGCACATATAATGCCTGAGCCAGCTGTGATACACTTTCACTCAGAATGTTTTTAACAAAACCCAATTTGTTAACAGATGCATCAAGTTCTTCCTGATTTTACAGGGGGGGGGAAAAAACCAAACACCACAATTCCAACTCTTTGTTTCCCAATGTTTCATTAAAACCAAATATTTTTAGATCCAAATGATAAAACTTTGCCAGCAGTCGCTGCTGACTAATAAGCCATTTTCCGTTGAAAATATAATATTGAAGTGAAAAATCGCCAACTAGCTGCATTTTTTTAAAGAGATATTTATACAGCTATAAATAAACCAGACATACTACACAGACAACACACCACATGTGAGAACATATTGACCTCAAGACAGCAAGAGGTTTCAACAATGCAAACTTGAACCTCATCCACACATTCTGCAGCATGGGGCTGGGTGGACTTGTCAAAATCCAACCGTGCAGCCCAGAAGGAATCCGTAGCATGACCCACTCCCTGCTGAGCTGAACACATGTGTGCTAGTTTGGTCACACAAAAGCAAGTGTAAAGTCTTGCACCTGGGGAGGAACAACCACATGTATCAGTACAGGCTGGGGGTTGACCTGCTGGAGAGGAGTTTGGTGGAGAAGAACCTGGGGGTCCTGGTTGACGATAGGTTGGCCATGAGCCAGCAGTGTGCCCTGGTGGCTAAGAGAGCCAATGGGATCCTGGGGTGCATCCGGAGGAGTGTGGCCAGCAGGTCGAAGGAGGTGATCCTCCCCCTCTACTCTGCCCTGGTCAGGCCCCACCTGGAGTATTGTGTCCAGTTCTGGGCTCCATGGTATAAAATGGACAGGGATGTTTATAAATATCTTAAGTATGGGGTGCAGGGGGAATTCGCCTGCCCCTTTTCTTTGGTCTGTGGAGACAGGACAAGGGGCAATGGCTGCAAATTTGAGCACAGGGAGTTGCGCACCAACATGCAGAGGAACCTTTTCCCAGTGAAGGTGACAGAGCCCTGGGACAGGCTGCCCAGGGAGGTGGTGGAGTCTCCTTCTCTGGAGACATTCAAGACTCATCTGGATGCCTACCTGTGTGGTATGAGCTAGGGAGCCTGCTTTGGCAGGGAGGTTGGACCCAATGATCTCTGGAGGTCCCTTCCAACCCCTACAACTCTGTGATTCTGTGAAAGTCTGAAACGTTAATTGCAGAGTTCAGACTTTCTGGCCCAATGAATTTTTATTGGACTTCAAGGCTGAGGCCATCACTTCATTGCTCACTGTGCGGTTCCAAAGGCATTGCCCCTCACAATCTGTTCCTCCAATTCTTCCACCACAAACAGAAGAGACCAAAACATTTCTCAGGAGGAAGAGAACTTCCACTACAGCTTGGAGGCTTCACTCCAAGCACTTTGACAACAGCTCAGCTCTCAAGACCCTCATCACAGCAGTTGTGTTAGGCTCAAGATGTGGAAATTACGGAGTCAAAGCACTGCTGTGGAGAAAAAAGAAGCCCAACAAAATAGGCTTGTTTCTAACAAACTATTTCCTTCACAGCAAAAACTGCTGACTTTCCACCCGTTCCACTATTGTTAATGGAGGCAGATGACAAGAACAGCAGCTCTTGTCTTTCTGCTGCAGAGGTTTCATCTCTAAAATTTAGAGAAATACATCTCGCAGCTCAGTTTACTGAGGGGGTTCAGTTTTATTAACTCCAAAGATGTACTACTAGAGTTTAACTGACAATAACTACTGTCAAGATCACTTCCCTCAACAACTCAAGTGCATTCCTGGAAGAGGGATGCATCCTCATTCCTACCCATCTCAGTAGCACTGCTAGCTAATCCTTTCAGTCCCTAGTCAGTCGGCACCATGAAAGGCCTCTACAACATCAGGAGCACAGCACCACATGTCAGTGGCATCACTGTTAAAAGCACTGAGGGAAGTCACAGCAGGTTTTAACAACTCTGACCCTCAGTTCAAGTAGAGAAGGATACCGAGGATCACAGCCAAGTGGTCCCACCCTACAGGGCAACCTTCTACCTGCTCTTGCTTCAGGTCCCCACCTTTATCTCAGCTGGAAGGCCCAGGTTGCCTTGGCTCCATTTGCTTTGCTGGGGTAGCCTCCTGCCGTTTTAGTGCAAGCACCCAAGCTGAAGCAGGAGAAACAGCAGGAACACATGGCCAGAAAGTATCAGCAGGCTATTAGATCGGCTCATCCATCTTGTGGTACCTCATCTGTAACTGTCTAAATTAGAAATACAGTCTCCTTAGTACCATAATCAAGAGCACAAGATGCAGACAGTGCAATTCAAAATGCCTAGGGTTAGTCCTTCCACAGGAGGTTTCAGGGTTGAAGCTTCAGCCTCCTCCAGAAGCCTGCAGAGATTAGCCTCTAAATTAAGGACTGTAGCTCAAGACAGAATGATTAGTCCTTAAAAAAACAATTCTTGAGCTGAATCATCCACAGTGACAAGACTTAGCTAAAGAAAGCAAAATTAAATCAATGCCTAAAAAAGCCACATCAAGGAACCTCAGGGCAGGAACAACAAAGGCATCCATAAGCTTCACACAGAGTAGTGACATCCTGGCAGCCATCTGGCAGGAGAGGACTCAAGTCCCTCAGACCTGCTAATACCTATTTCCAGCAGCACTTACTCACAGAAGCAGCCACTGCTCATTCGGCTCCTGGGGCTTCACGGATTGCCTCACCTCCGATGGGGCCAGGAAGCAAGGATGTGAATTCAAAGCACATTGTCAGGTTACACATCAGATCACCTGCTGTTCGAATAATGCACAAAAGGGAAAGGTATGGATTAGTCTGAGTCACACCCAGACACAGCTGCCAGGCCTCTGCATTTCAGCTAGGTTACCTCTCCTTTTTTGTGGCTGCTAACAATGAACATGAAGAACGAGTCATTTCACCACCTCTGAAGGATGTGGTACTGGATCTGAGGAATTCCACACGTTAATCAAGAAGGCAGATATTAATACTCCCCCCCCCATGTTCACCTCAGCAACGTGCATGCAGGTCACAACAGAATAGCAGAGTCTGAAAACACCGTATTACATCTAAATCCAACCTCCAAAGTCCTTGACCTTGGTCCAAGTCTCAGCCATTTCAGTCAATGGTAAGACTCCTGCTGGGGTCAGTGATCTGTGCTAATAATCCTCAGTCCATTTTTGGCAATTGCCATCCAAGCACACTGCTCAAATCAGAAGAGGACCAAATGCTGCCATGCAGTCCAAGTCACATTGAGCGCATCGCCACAAATCACTCTTTAGTTGCTCTTCTAGGAAGAAACACAAACAGCTAGGGTGTGGCTGAAGCAGTCTCCTTACAACGTAGCTCGAGGTGAGCAGTTTATGAATGGCTGAGCTTTTGCTGAGTAATATTGACATCACACAAAACGACTTACTATAAAAACCGTTATGCTACACCATACTACTGCTTCAAAAACAGTGGCAGCTATTTGACAGATGCTCAGAGGTTCAGAATTTCAGAAGTAGAACTAAAAAAGGCAGATTAATGAGCAGATGATGGTGAGGTAGTAAAGTTCCACAATAAATGAAACTTAGCAGATGGCTCTGCAACTATAAAAATCTCCACATTCCTAGATTAGCTATAGACAGGAAGGCCACTTCCTTTATTTTCTTGAATTATTTCTGCCTTTTCCTTATGACTTCGGCAATATTGCTGCTATCTTCTTTTTAAATAGTGCGACTTTCCAAATTTATTTTCCCTTCTGTTTTAAGCATAATGGATCTCATCGGACAAACTTTCTACTCTATCAACATGAAGGAAAACACTAGGGCACACATTCGGAGCTGCATATGCACAGCCCCATGTTTCCTAGGAAACAAGCGATTGCTCATCTCGGTGCCGAAATAAATTGATGTATCAGTTTTGGCTCCCTACAAGCATTAGTATTTTGACTCAGGACAGAATCCCAAACACCCTCAGCAGTTGTGATCATCATAATTCCGCTTCCATGGCTTATCAGTGTTTGAGAAGCTAGCGAGGCTGCATTTCTCCTTGGAGCTGTTAAAGATAATCTCTGATTGCGCAGTGGTGGCGCGGACCTGAGGACAGGCAATCAGAGACAGTATCGGTGCTCTCTGCCCAGGGAGCCAGCAGAGCCATATGCATCCCTGGGTGCTCATGTGCAGCCATCTGGGGAGGAAGGAAATCAGTGCCTCCCACCGCAGCACCTTCTGTTGGCTGTGCAGAGATGAACAGGAGTCAGAAAACAGGAATTTTGGCTTCGGATTATCTCAGACTGACCAACTCCAAGTCTAAAGAGAGCCATTCTGACACAAACTGACACTCCCTCAGGTATTTCCACATTGCCACAGAAGAGTCTGGACTTCTCTCTTCCTCTTCCATTACCTCCAGCAGTTTCCTCCCTTAAACTCTACTTACTTTCGTGTTTTCACTGGACTCTTTTTTTCCTTAAAGCCATATTCTAAAGTTGATGCTGATGCAATTCTAAATAATATTTTACTTCAGACAATTCCAATACTGATTCAGCACTGCATTCCTGAAATCTAACTCTTAATAGCAGAGTTGCTGCAACATTAAGCTAAACGCTTGTGACAACGTGACCCGCAACGCCGATACCACAGGAAACAGACCTCGGGCTGATTCTGCAGGACGGGCTATTAAGGCATATTTAAGCATGATTCAGATGTTCTGCAATTTCAGCCTGCCAGTAGCACATACATTAGGAACTCAGCTATCAAAATCTAAATTTTCTGAGAACTCCCTGTCATCCGAAAGATGGTCATGTCCCCTGACATCTATTAATTGCACCAAGAATTTCCTCATTATTCAAAACGTCGATTATATGAACTTATTCAATGTCTCCCCTGACATATGGATAATCGAGGTTGTATTGCATATGGGCCATTCTTGCAAATCTTTGAAGACAATTGACTACCCTCACGAGTAAAGGTTTGCAAGATCAAGCCATATAATACATACCAGCAACATTCATCAAACGTAACTTCAAAATAATTTGTTGTATATGATCAAGTGTTAGTATCAATGAATGGACATCATGGTAATAAGGCCTGAGCACGCAGCAGTCTTCACTAATACAGCATTACTAATACTTCATATTGATCTGCCAGCAAATCTGCAGCCTCCTAAGCAACTTAACTGCTTTTTCTTTGGAGAACGGGAGTACAAGTTTCAGAAAAGGCCACTCTGCAGAAATATGATAGTTTGACTTTCTGCTACTTCCCCCCCCCCCTTTTTAACTCTTTTGCATGAGTCTCTCTGATCTGTCATTACAATACTTAGAAGGCTGGATAAAGGTAGGCTCATTAAAATAAACAGAGGGAAAAAAAATACAAATTTCCAGCACAAGAATGCAAAAAAGTTTGGAAGCTCAAGAGATTAATGCCATTTTTCTGCCACGTAAAGCAAGCCACAGCACCCCTTCGGTCATGGAGCACCCAAATTTAGGGCAGAGGGGTAGATATTTGCATGCAATACGAGTAAAAGAACTAGAACTTCCGCTCAACTATTAATACCAATAACATCGCTTCTTTAACAAGAGGTCATCTGTGGAAGGAATAGGCAGTTACTTCTGCTGCAACCTGGACCTAAGCCAACTTCTGTTCAAATTCTATGCATGACAACTAAAAGGATGAGGATCAACACCACAAACGTCTTTCTCATTGTTTCTGCTTATAAAGATGTTTCAGATTTTTTCCCCTTTACATGCTGATTATTACATATTCCGCCCTCACAGCACAGAGGAACACCTTAAATACACCTTACAGAAACCTTCAAATCCAGTGGATATCTAAGAACAGAAATAAACTATTATTTTGCAGACTACCAACTCCTCCTTTATTCTTCTGCCCAGCTAAAGAAAGTCCTGAAGCCACAAATACTTTCCTCCAAAACTAACACAGCTACAGCACCATGCAGCACAAGGAGTGAGTGCAGTCTAAGACTATGAGGAAAAGAAGATACTTTTACTTGTGACCTCTAGGTTGAGGTATTTCTCCCTTGAATCCCATATCACATTTTTGGCCACATAGAAAACTCTTGAGGAAGTTAACAACTGGACACAGGAGGTCATAAATGCAACTCAAAAACACCTTGTGCCTACAATGTACATGGACCTACAGGCATTGTGTCAGGCACATAAATAAAAGCAAAGACTAGCACTATTTACTGACAGAGATGTAAATATTAGGGACAGAGACATTTTATTTTCCTCTTGAATCTTTTCACTGTGTGTGCTACATATTAGGCTTGGTTAGGAAATTCATCAGGCACATACAGCTAAGTTACAGCACAGTACAGCCTACAAAACCAAGGATGCAGAGAAGCAAGCATCATTTGGGTTAATCTTGAAAAAACCCCAATATATGAGAAGTCACCAAATGCTGTTATTTTCCATCTGTTGCAAACCCATAAAATTTGCAAGAGGCATCTTTTCAACTTAATAATATTATTTGCTAAATGCATATTACTGGCGATGCCCATCTAGAGATAAGTCCCAACCACAGCACTCTGACATGATAATTTATTCCAGCAGCAAAGAAAAAAGAAAAAAAATGCACTCTGTTCTCTAAGCATTATACACTTTGCTGTAGGGCATAAGCCATACATTCAGCTCCCCCGCAGGAGGCTGTGCAGTAGTCATACTCCAGAGAATTAGCTGGGTAGTAGTCTTGCCTGCTGCTCTGGGTATCCAAATCCCACCTTGGAGGGGAGTGAGGCTAGGGGGACAGGGAAGAGGAAATCAAGATTCAAAGCCAAAATACCTCTCTAACTGACAGGGGTGGATTTAGAGCCTGAAGTCCTACAGCTCTCACATCACTTGATCCCTCCCTCCCTTTACTATGATAAGGGGAGAAATTATGCCAAGGAAGCATTGCTCTAACAGTGCACCAGGCATCAATGTCCTCCATTCACATCTACAGTGTATCTTGGCCCCAGATGACTTGCACAGGCATCGGAAGACTCTCCTAAAACCCCTCCCCAGGCAACACAGCCCATCCCCAGTAGGATCTCTCCACACTGAACAGAAGACCCTGCACCAAAAGAGCTGTTAGTTTGCGGTTCCCTCTTGCCCCGACAAGCTTCACTTA
Source organism: Laterallus jamaicensis coturniculus (assembly GCA_022605575.1). NCBI lineage: Eukaryota > Metazoa > Chordata > Aves > Gruiformes > Rallidae > Laterallus > Laterallus jamaicensis. Next base: position 21,044,618 of record JAKCOX010000001.1, read on the forward strand.
AATTTACTCTGCAACATACAGAACAGCCTGTGCTTCCCATGTAATCAGGGGTGGCAGGCAGTGGTTTGTTTTCTAACCAGGTGTCGTGAAGGAAATGAGAAATTCTATTCCTGCTACACTCTTTTTGGCTTAAGAAAAAGCATAGCAAGATTCTACAGGCCAGAGAAAAACATCTGATTACTGCAGTCAGTATTAGCACCTTCTCAAGGTTCAAAGAAGGAGAACCTTCCTCAACTGTGCTCACTTCACTTTCTCTGTTAATCATTACCTCACTTTCTAAGCAAAAGCAGCATCAGAGATGCACGAAGCAGCCTAATCTCTCTCAGGTATCTTGGCAATGGTACATTTAAATGCCACTTGTCAGCATCTGAAAGGTGACAACGCTGCTTTGCACACTAGTAACAGGTGACTAATTCCAGCTACAAAGCAAACCGAGTATTTACACAGCCAGTAGCCAAGTGAGATGGAAATATATAGCAAGGCACAAGGCGGTAAGTACAGACCCTTGCTGAGCACACAGCTACCAACATCCTGTATTAAACCTGCTCCCTATCTGCGGCATCAAAATTTTCCAGCCTGCACACTTATCCAAGATCAGATGAACTCATAACTACCAGAAAGACAATTAATAAATGAGATAAGATCTTCCTTTGGGAAGAACACTAGATTGCTCCATTAAGATTATTGCAGCTGCGTAATGTTAATAAAGGCATATCACTTTGCTAATGGGACCATCACTTCCAGAACATTCCTTCAGACTCATATAAACTTTATATCAATGCAGCCAATTTAAGTTCATTTACTGGATAGTACAGTGCCAGACATCTCACTGCAAAGCCTCTTTCACCCCCATATTTTGCAACCATATCCCTAATTGCATTTTCACTTCTTTCCACAGTCTCAACTGCTACATGAACAGTATTTCCTGCCCAAATTGAACTATTCCTCGTATTTTGGGAATTTCCTAAAGCAGACTGGTTTTGAATTAATTTATCCAGGAAGGAGAACTGGATTTTGTTGAATCTTCAGACAGACTGGTTCCCACCATCCCCCAATCCTTCCCTCCCCCCTTCCCTCCCTCAATGCAATTTAGGTCACTTGAATACAGACATCTCCAAATCATGGGTGCAACCAGGATATTGTACATAGATGACCTACAAAGAGCTCTGATGGGGACTGAGCTGAAAACCTGAATCTTAAGGGATTTAAAGAAACATCATCTAATAAACATCATCCTTTCTTCCAACTCTAAAATGATCACATTAAAAGAAGCCAAAGTGCACAGCTTCTTGGCTGCATGCAAAGCAATTGCTTTACTAATTTATGACTGCACAATAGCAGGATGGTAAATAACATGCAAAGCTAACATGCAGTCAAAGAGAAAAGGATCTTCCTCAGCTACAAAAAGGCAACAAGGAGGTTCAAACACACAGAAGATGCCTGGGTTATCAGCAACATATTTTTCAGGTGCAGAGGCTTGTAATTCACCCCAGAAACACTCAACTCTAAATTTCAGGTTTGCAGGCAGATCTCAAAGGATCCTTGAGTAGAACAAGATTCATTCCATGGAAATCCACTGACAGACGGTGGAGTTGCAGCCCGGCCTCCTGCCACACCTCCACTAGGCACCAGGCTAAGTTACTGCTCTTTGCTCCTCACCTCTGTGCTTAGGCTCAAGGCTTAACACTTATCTTTCGAGGAGATTAACAACTGCCCTGTGGCGGTTCAGCCCGGAGCAGTGGCTGAGCAGTGCATGCTGCCTCGGAGGAGAATCAGACAAGAGTGCCCATGGGTTGGGATACGGACAGTTTACTGGAAAAAACACCATGAAAGTAGAACAATAACAGCCAATTACACTCACATCCAGCGATAACACAGAGTACCTTACCAAACCAACAGAGTCCTGCTGCACTCAGACTGTCCTGGAGGCACCAAGCCAGTGCCCAACCAGCCCCTTTTATGGGGGATTGATGTCAGGTGGTGTGAAACAGCCTGGGCTAACTCATCTCACCTGGGCTGGATAATTCTGGCCTGGTCAGAACCAGAATATGGACATAATCCCACCTTTAAGCCTCCCAGACATACACATAAACTTCTAAAACAACTGGTATAAACCCTGCACTCTGGTGTTTCTTCAGTAAGAAGTTCAACTGAAGCATCTTCCACTAAACACAGAGAGAGACACCTAGACTTTGGGGGGCTAGAGCTGAAGAGAAACACTAGGAAAATAAGACTGTGTACATAGAGCTGTAATGTTCAGAGCTATGTATGAGCTGTGTTTTCAGGGTAGCTTTGCCTTGAAGAGACTCATTTACTTCATTGTGTAAAACACAGCAGTCAATACAGTGAGACTAAGGAATTACAGGGTACCCAGAAACACAGGAAACCCTGGAAGGACTGAACTCAGAGGGAGCTCTGAATTTGCAGGAAAAAAAATGTTATATGCATTGCATGCAGGTATCTTAGGCACTTCTGATGTAACAACTTTAGAGAACCCTGTAGTTCCTCCTGGAACAACTCACTACATCATTCTGATCCCAAAGCACATAACTAAGCATCAGCCATGCACAACAAAATGATTTTGAGATCTTTAAAAAGAAAAACCCAAAAACTGAAGGCAATAGGATACAGGATGTAAAAAAGATCCAAGTCATTGAGCCCATGCCCAACTATCACCTTGTACTAGAGAACTCAGGGAAGACAACAGCCATCTTCCACAAGCAGGCTACTAACAGTATTCTTGACCCCCTTCTCTCAAGGGATATCCCCTGATCACCAATGCATATTTAAGAATTATAAGGAAGCAGACCTCCATACAGACTCACCTCCTGAAGATGCTCTCTCCTCTCCTGCACTTAGGATTTGACTTGACCTTGAGGTAGGGTTCACAGATCAATCCCTGACCAGACAAGATCTCAACCACCTGGTACTCCTTCCCCAGGTTTTGTGGCTTAACCTGATGCCTCATTGGGTCCTGCAGCTCCACCCTTGGATGAGGCAGCCCTACAGGTGTGCCCTGAGAGCTCTCCTGACTAGCTGCAAGGGCTCTTCTTGATTTTAGCATAAGGACCCCTCAAACAAGGCTTGCTCCTCAGAGGTTTCCTCATTTTGTACAGAGCCCATGGAGTGTCTGCTTAGAGGGACAAAGCACTGCCCTTCTACTTGTTCTGCTCTCTCTGCACCAACTGCCTTAAGACCAGTTTATTAGACCTGATAGTTTTCAAGTGCTTAATAAGGAGGACCCAACTTAGGTTGGATTTTGCTGTGCTTACTTTTCATAGATCTAAGCTATATTTATAATGCAAGCAGGATTCCTCTGGCTCAGGCTTAGCTGAAAACATGAGATGCTTCTTTTCTAAACCTCAAAGTTGGAGATGAGGAACAGGCACCTACAGAGTGTGACTGAACATCCCTGTTGCACAGCTGCCCTTGGGAGGAAGGGTCTCTCTTATCATTGACAGGAAAGGCTGCCAAGAGCAAGCAGACTCCTGGCTGAAGCACCTCAGCTAAGTGCTTAATTTTGATGTGAGATAAATCCAGCTCATTGCTACAAGGTACTTTTAGGAAGTTTGACCTTCTCCCAGAAATTGGCAAGCAACTAACCTCTGGCTGTGATGCCCATTAGAAAGCACAACTTTTTTCCACAGAGAAACAAGCCCTACCCCTCCATGCTCTGCCAAATGAAACCTCTGAAAATTTGTTTCTCCCCTTAAATGAGGGTGTTTTTTCACTCAGTACCTGTCAGACCCTCTGCTGCTCTGATACGGTGATATTTTTTCTCACTGTGCTCTGGGCTGAGCAGCTTGGTAAGGTAGAAGCTTGTAAAACATTATGAAGTAATTACTGTGTGCAAAATAACTTAAGTAATTTCTTTCTTACTTTCTATATGAGCAATCAGGTTCCCTATAGCAACAGTAGATTTTGCCACAACTCTAGGGGCAGGAACCTAAACCGTAGGTACATGAAAAAGGCAACCTCGAGTCTCCTCTTGGTAGCTCTGATGTGAAGTACCACAGGCACGTTTAGTCCATTGTCCTTCAAACGTCTCCTGCACACTTGGCTTTTTTCCCCTTTATGCTTGAGAAGACCTCAGAGGCTCAGCTTCAGGGAATGTAGCAGAGTTAGGCTCCTGTTCATTTCTGTTAGCTGAATTTATGTTGTAGGCTTCTGTTGGGAAATGTCACATTGTTTCATGCTCTGTGTTTCCTGTGCAGTGGAAGCACTCGCACCAGATCTCTTTCCTTCCCCATTTCTTTGGATGGCTATCACCCAAAATGCCTGGCAGTAAATCCAGAGAACTAAGTAAAGTGCAAGGTTAATTATGAATGGGGTGGTGATGATGTTTTCATCCTCCTCTTCCTCATGCTGTTTTCTCTGGCAAGCAGCTCTACATTGACAGTATGCACACCAGAGGAGCGAGCCCAGAGACGTGAGAATCCCACACAACACCACTCCATACACATACTGCTGGAAGGTTTTCCCCTCGAGCTGAAAGCACAGCACCTAGAGAGACTCTCTGCTGCTCTAGGAGACTTACCAAGAGAAACATACCGTAAAAGCATGTTGCTGAGGTGAGTAGGTGTTAGTCCAAGCCTTGTAAGTTAAAAGCAACATCTCATAATCTCTGCTAAATGTAATGGGTAGTCGAAGTAATGAAGCTAACCCAGGCGTAATGATTAATCTTAGTGTGAGTCGTGACCCTGGCAGCTGCATTCTGAACCAGCTGCAATCTATATAATGCATTCCCAGGAAGACCAGACAACAAGGAGTTGTATTAGCAAACAGTGCAGATGGTATGAATGCGTGTACCAGCAGACTCAAGCCTAGCCAAGGAGAGCAAAGGTCTTCGTTTACTAATATTCTTAAAAGGATAGCAATTTGTCTAAGATATTTATTATGCTTATCATAATCAAAGAGCTTGATTTCTAGAATTAATCCTTTTATTGCTAACAAAAAATATTACCATGAAAAAAGGTTGCTAGAGTGGATGCAGTCTCTGAGAGATGCATAGGATTAGCCATCAGCAATACATTTTTTCCTCCTCCTCCCCCTACACAGTGTCAGGGTCATGTAAAGTCAAAACACTAAATATAGGACAACATCAGTGGAAAGCAAAGCAAGCTTAGCTGGCCACAATGGAAACGCAGCAGAGGGCCCCTCGCAAGGTAAACCCAGCAAAACAGCATGATCAGTCTAAAACAACAAGAGGCTTGTTAAACCAACTAGGAGTATTTGTGCCTTAATGCAACTCTGTCTTTATCAGATTCATTCTGGAGATCTGAATAGGTTATTGCAGGAAGGGAAACCATGGCATACAGATCAGGAGCACTTGTAGGGTCCTTTGGGGAAGGTCCATAGGTCTGTATGAATTTCATAGGTGGATTTTCACTCGGGAAAGGCAACAGCCCATCCAAAGCAAGGAAATAAAACGTGTTTACCTTATCAGGAGCTACCTGGACTGACAAGCCTCATAATGTCTCCTGGCAAGTGCAGGAGAAATGGAACCAGCTTCGTCAGCCTGGAAAACATCTCCTTTCTCCTGGAGAGCTCTGCTGTCACTCAGCTCCTGATTTCTTCGATCCATAACGCACTTTGAACAGAGCCACTGGTCTTTCACTATCTACACCAGTTTCTTCTTCCCTTCAGAGCTGTCAGTTCAAAAGGAAAAGAGCCTGGCAATTAGCTGGACTTTTCAAAGTTTATCCTCTGTCTATCTGCGGTTATGTTCTGAATCATCTTTAAACAGCCACTGCTTCTTGAGAAGAGGCAGCTGTACCCATACGGCAAGCTTTGTGGTGCTCAGTGCCTAGAGTTTATGCTGCAGGAAGGGTGAGATGGCTGATGGGACTGGGAAGGTAAAGGTGTTCCCTGAACTGCAGTGGCAAAGTGGCCGCAGAAGGAGAAACAGTATCCCAGCATTCTGGTATTCAGCCTGCTTGCTGGTGCAGTGCCGAGCGGCAGTCTAACACGCTGGCACACGCCTGTAAACTGAACAGAGCAGCAGGTTTAACTTCAGGTCTAATGGCTGCTGACAATGAGTTCCTTTTGATCCCATCTTTTGCTTCACTTTAAAATATAGTTTGAAAGGCACTTGACATACAGTTTCAAACCAAAAAACAGCTCCGGCTTTCTAATCTATTCTATCATTTCCTCCTGAGTTCCCTGTCACTGAAGCAGCTGAACACCAGCCACCCTCACACTGAGAAGTTCAGGTGTCTCTCTGACCTACACTGCCATTCAGAATCCATATGGCAAGTGAGACCAACCTGGAATGGTACCATAAAATTTCAATTGCTGAAGAGGCTTTTTACTAAATCAAACAAGTTAGAACTAAGCTGATTCACAGGACCACAGTGCATTTTTTTTAAAAAAACTCCATTTCTGTGGATCTAAGCTATTCCACCATTGCTTGAAAAACACACACCTATCGATTAAGGCCTGTCCTAACGTGCAGCATCTCCTCAGTAATGCTGCAGTGAGCAGCTGTCAATATAGGGTACCTAGATAGCCCAAATAAAATTAAAACATCTTCAACAGTCATCAAATACAGAGACTGGAGATACTGATGCAGCAGAACTTTAATGAGAAAACCAAAGGAATGTCTTTATCCCTGCAAGGCGTTTTTGGCCCATGTGGGGACAGTGCTGCCCTGGGGTCGGGCAGCAGCCTGTGCAGATAATGAGCCCGGTGCTTTTCCACTTACTCGTGGGAGGAAAAAACCAAACCAGTAGTCAGTAACCTTGAAAAGAGAGGTAAGTTCTTTACTCTGAATATTCCCCATGTTATTCTAGGCAACGTTGTGGAGTCTCTCCATCCTTGGCCCTCTGTAAAACTAATACCAGCACTGCTTTATCCTCTGTATGCTTCTGGGCACTTGCCAGAGGGATAACACAAATTCCTGTATTAACCTGTCCTGGATGACAAATATTTCCTGCAACCCACTGTCCCCCAGGAATGTTTGTCCCAGCAATTTCTGGACCCAAACGTGGGGACCAGAGCAAAAGGAAGTGATATGGAAAAGTGAGTATGGTCTGAGCCATAACAGTTTAAATCTTCCACATTCCCACAGACTAAGTGGGTCAGAGGCTCACCAAGCTATGGACTCCCTTCTTCCCTGGGAAACCTGGTGCCCTACACAGAGCAGATGGCCATAAACAGACAGGTTCCTTTCCTCCTCAGTCTCTGGGCAGGTTTGAATGACTTGCAGGGAGCACTGATCCTGGTTCTGGAATCCACCACAACAGAAATAATAGAGGTGGCTCCTAGAAGAGACGGCACAAAAGAAGGTGCAGTATAAACTAGCACACGCCTAAATGAGCTCAGTGCTGTTCATTTGTAGTATGCTCACCCCCCCGCCCCCCATAACAGCAGATTATTATTCACCTACAGTAACATCTGTTCCTTTGCCACAGTCTCACCAGTGTCAGAGCTGTGCTGGAGCAACTCCTATATCCCCTTCCAGGAAAATCTCCAGTGAGGCACAGTATTATAATGCCCTGACCACTGAGAGTTGTATACACCAGATGGATACTACCAACCTGAGCACTTTAAGCACATACACCCTTACAAATTAAAGCAATCAGTCAGCCTCAAAGAGGAGTAAGAAATATCAGATTTAATTTTTTTTCTAACAAAAATTCAGCTTCACAGTAAAAGCTTCAGTGCCACACTTTCAAAAGGCAAAATTGTTTAATTCTGTTAAGATCAGCAATTCTCATCTCTGTTTTCTCACTTTGTTTTTTTTTAGTGGCATTCTAAGCTACCAACATTGATTTTATCTATTTGCTATTTTAAAATACTGAGGCCTATCTTTAAATATTTTATTGAAACTAACCAATTGTAAGACACCAAACTGAATTTTTTTTCTGAGTTGACCTTCCCATTGTAATCACCTGCCACCCCCTCCCCCCCAACCAAAGTTGTATGTGCATGTGCCACAGAAAAGCAAGGGTGTTTCCTGACCACCTCTGGGCAGTGTATATACAGACACTGCTCTAACCTGTGTAACTTGCATTACTCTCTTCAGCATTTACCAGGGGTTAATGCACCCTTGGTAAGCTGGGCACGTGTTAAGGTTCTGTGGGAATTGCTCCCCATCCCTGAGAGATGCTGAATTGTCTGCATGGAAGCCCTCAGCCCTGGACAGGTTCTCAGTCAGGGCAGAAGGGGGCAATCTGGACAGGGTAAGTGAAGCAACAGCACAATTAATGTAGTCCTTATCCCAGGGGCTGGACAGGAAAATGAGCTCCTGAACAGCTAGAACCCGTCACAAATAACAGAAATATACCTGTCTGGCTGCAGTTCAAGGTCCCATCTGATACAATTCAAGGTGGTGCAAGTCATTTTGTGGAGCCCACAGCAAAGTATGCCAAATTTATTTTGCCATTATTTCACTCTCCCATCGGACCAGGGTGCTGAAGGTGAGATGGCAGCAGACTACCCAGCACACCCCTCAGTTTAGTCCTTCCTGGCTTTTAGCATCTCATCTGACAACAAGCTGCAAGAGTTTAAACAATCTCAGAGGCACTCACAAACCATATCCTTTTTTGTTGTTCATTTTACAAAATTAAAAACATTAAACATTAATGTCTCTTGAGTTTCATCTCCCCCTCAACCCCTCCCACCTCCCAAAGTAAAATATGTTTCTCTGATTCCACATCAGAAGGAAACAATACTCTGTTGTGCTCAGTACTTCATGGGTGTGGGTGTTTTCAGGAACCACTTCTGAGAAGAAATCCCAGAGGTTATTGTAATCATTCCTTTCACTCCTGGGTACTCAAGCACAGGATTGCCTGCAATCAATTTGCTCTTGCATCCAAGTATTAAACTCTCTGTGTATAAAAGTATCACAAGCACTTTCTATATTAATCTATGTAGCAATGTTCTAAAGAGCTTTTTATTATGCTGCAAAGAAATTACAAGGCAGAGCAAAAGCCACTAAAGCCTACTTGAGCATTACCACCAAATACCAAAGTTAGGTTAGATCCTCAACACACTCCAGACAGCGTAACGGAGTAGTCTCGACTGCATTCACCAACTCTTTTTCAGGGCAAATTCAGGTGTATGTCCCTGTAGTGCAGCTCCATAAGCCTACCTTAATCTTACAATAAGGAGGATTACAAAGCTACAAAAAACATGACAGGAAATTAAAACACATTTAACATAAAGCATATGAACAGAGATCCCGACTGCTTTCAAACTCATCTTATTTTTCACTTTTGTATCAAAGATCTGGATCAACAAAGATACCAGCATCACAGGCTGCTCTACATCTAGCCCAGCAAGAGGGTGTAATCCTTGAGCTCTAACCCTTGGAATAATCCTTCTGAACCTACCCCAACATTTGCTGCTCAGTATTAAACGTACTGCTTAGTACTAGCGTCTGGTGGAAATGACTGCTCAACATGAGGAACTTGGGACTACGCTTTCACCTGTAAATTGTCTTTTGGGAGCCTGCACCACTCTTCCCACACCATCCAGCCTCCTTACTCCCAGAAAGGAGGTTTCTCAGGCATTCTGAGCTAGTCCCTTCCCAGCAACACACACGGGATGTTTCACCTTGCCAGCCAACACTGCTGGGTTTAAAAAGGATAGTGCACAGGCACTCACCCTAACACATGCCTTTGAGGATTTTCACTCTGGTTAAGTTTTCTATGGAGAACCTAGGTACAGGATGTGATGCCTCAACTGCCATCTTTCCAAAACAGTTGGGAATGAAGTAGTTCAATTCCACAAATGGATCAGGAACAAATTTCTATTTGTGTGTGGAGCTGTGCCAATTGTGAGGGCAAAAGTCCCGTGGCATTGTTTCCCATTCCTGGCTGGACAGGCCCACAGACATTCTTACTTTGTATGTTAACTTCTTACTGGCTTTGCCCTGAATGCTCAGACACCAGTCGTGAAATTCACTGGGATACACATGCTGAAATCAAATGAGTGTAGTGCTTCGCCCCGAAAACCTTAAAAACCAGACTGAAACAAAACCATTTCAAGATTTGAGTGATTATACACAAAAATCCCCCAAGCCAATGAAAATGTACGTTCTCTCTGCTCACTACAACTTGTGGTAACTTGCGCAGGCTGGATTTGATCCAAATATCTCGCAGGGAGATTCCTCAGCTCTGCATTAATCCTTCACATCAACGCTAATCCTCTAAGTAAACTGTTTGCATTTTGCAAGTTTTCATCATAAATGACAAGGAATTTTAGGTTAGAGATAACACAAAACACAACAGTGTAAGAAGGGAATAAATAAAGAAAAGCTATTCAGGGTCTGACAGCACTGGATAAGTAAGCAGTGTGACCCATAGGGCAAAAATAAGAACAAGAATGAACACGGGGATATATGTTGCAGGTTTTGTAAAAGGTAATACAGGTTTGGAAGAGCTGTAAAAGCAAGCCACACAGTAAGTAAATGCAGCTGTAACTCGAGTTTTATGAGAGTGATAGATGCCCGGCAGAGAAAAAGCAGTGACTCTAAACAGAGAACTAAACCCACAGGGCAGTTCAGTCCTGCTATAGGATGCCTGAGTGGATGGAAATGGCAACTGTTTTCCAGTCCCTGCCCATTAGAGTTTGGGGAGGTCAGGGCGGGGTGGGGGTGAAATGGGTAAAATCCTGCAGCCTCTGAGAACAGAGGCAACATGCACAAACGGTCAGAGCAAATGCTCAGCACACCTACCTATGGTATAACCCAGCTCCAGAGAGTTTCCTTACACACCATACAGCTTCCTTCCTAAGGTTTGCTTATCATATTTATTTCTGTTGTTTTCTTTTCAGTCATTCTTTCCTATCGGCACATTTATGATAAAAATCCTGCATCGTAACAGACTGAGGAATACTTGTAAGACTTCAAAGGAAAACATGTCTTTTATCTGATAGCCTTTCAGTGCTATACTATTTTGGTATAATGACAATCTTTATCATGAAAATTTTATTGACAGTGATCACAGAAAAGTGATGTTCTTTAAACAGGCCATTTTTCAAGGTAATTTATGCATAGTTTTAGGCTAAAACGAGTAGCTATCCACAAATCAGTATCACAGTGATGTTTATTAACTGCTGCATCAAAAGTAAATCTTCTGAATTTGTGAACTTAAAAAGAACATGAATGAGAGAAAAACACCAGGAGCAATGAAACTGTCTCGATTCCCTAATAGAGCTTTTTGGGTCAGTTTCAATTTTGACTGTTTTAACTTACTGCAGAGCACAGAAAGGAGATCTGCACATCTCAAATGTTTATGTTTATGCACCTGCAGCTTAGAAAAGCTATGAATACAACAGGGATTCTCCTGTTACCCTTTTTTTACTTTCATCATTCCCACATTTGCAAACACAGACCTTTCAAAACTCCAAGAGCAATGACAGTGCTTCCAGCTGCACAGGATCTACTGGTTTTCTGAAGGCCATCGGGACAGACAAAGGGGTCGGCCAGGGGGTCTCCTTTAACAGCCACAAAGTCCCGACCTTTGGGCTTGGCTCTGCCTGCTCTTAAACTGCTGACTTAGGGCTCCCAGAGTCAAGCCCTCAAATGCTGTATCAACTAAGAGTAAGCAGAGGCACCAGAATGGAGAACAGCAATTTGGAAGTTGAGTTATTCCTCACTGAGGTATTCCAACCCTAGCTGGGGCACCCACCAACACTTCGAAACAGCACCCCTTGTGCAGCTCATTCATAGTGTAGCTATCAATACCTATGTCAAGCCAATAGAGACATCTTCTGAGCAAAGGGTATGGAGTCCAGAAAGCCACTAAGACTTCTGATTGTATCTTATCCTCTTGCTAGCTCCTTTGAAGGCATAATGCTTCTGAGACACTCTCTGGCCACTGCAAGGTCTCCAGCACAGGGTGCCTTGTGAGGAGGAAGGTGCTACAACATCTTTTCCTTTCACTAGATCCGCCTCTACCTCTCTGAGCACAGAATTCAGTTCAAGAACAAGGATAGCATCATTTCTTCCCTTTTTCTTCCCTGTCATACACACTCCTCTTCCAGCTGACAAATGAAGGGTCAGGACAGCCTTCCCCACGTAGCCTGCATCTGGTGTTTTAGAACAGCAACGTACACAGCTGGTGCTCTGTAACCAAAGCATGGCTTTCCACGCAAGACACCGCGTCACAGGGCGCAGGCAGTGCCACAGCATGCTGATATACCAGGAGGCTTCCTTTGGAGCAGTTCAAAGTTTGATCTGAAAAGAGAGTGGCTGAAGTGGATTCCATATTAACTAATGTCAGGCCTTCAGAATTACTTGAACACGGGGGGTTTAATGTGTGGTTTGATACATCTCTACTTTGTAAACTGAGTGCTTTTCAAAGAGAGCTCCAGAATCCTACAGAGCTGTCTTTAGGGAGGCTTTGATCTTTCCAGAACACCTATCTTGTGTGTCTGTAATCGCTCTAGTTTAACAAGGCTCCATAGCACTTCAAGAAAGAAAGAAAATAAAAAAAAAAATCCCTTTATTAAGGCTGTCAACCTAAGTGACCGCAGTGATGGAATGTGCTGCTGTGGGTACCCTGTAAATCCCCCAGGAAAAGAAAAAAAAAGGGAAAAAAAAAAGAAAAAAAAGAAGAATCTACATGATGAAATGAAATGAAATATTTATTAAACATGTTGCCAATGTCCCAGGTGGTATGAAGAAGCCTTGTGGTATGCTGAAAGGCTTGATCTTCCTAAGTATTATGAATGCTGATTTAAATGATTGGGTGAAAGCTGAGGAAGTTATGGCTGAAATTTTGGCTAAAGATGACAGCTCTGGGTTTCAAGTTGCACAAAGCAGTCTGAGGGATTAAGCCAACAAAACCCAGTCAAAGATATCCAGTTTCAAAAAGGGTAATCTTCATATCAGTGATTCACACTCAGACAATGGTGAGGATTCCTCATTACTCTGACTTTGCTATATTAATCTTACTTTACAAATACATGCAGTGATTTATATCATGTTTAATTAACTGATTGAGGGCTCCTGTGGTAAAATGGCATCACATTAAGCTCTGTCCTTATGGCAAATGCGAATCACATCTTTAGCCTTGCAAGAACAAAATATCATGGGATTCACTGATGACAGGATGTAGGAATCGAAATAAGGTCCCTCCTGTTGTTTGAGAATCCAGTGAGGGTGGTTGCCATATGCTCATCATTTCCAAGGGAAAAAAATGACAGGATAGAAGAAAGAACTGCTCTAGTTCTTCCAATATGTTCAAATCTCAGATGAAAATGATTGTACAGCAGTTCTGTACTGAGGCCAAGTTTTACATGAAAGTGCATAGCAAACTTTCAGAAATCTTATAATGAGAGACCTTTTTAACGTGATTTTTTTTGTATTTAAATAAACTGCTGTGTGAAATTACTCCTTTTTTAGGGGAAAAATACCCAACAAAAAAACCCCAGATGAACTAAAAATAAAAAAGAGGCTTCTTTGCCAGCAACATAAGACAACACAAAATTAACTTAGCTTTTGCTATGAAGAGTTATTCCCCTCTAGCACTCACAACCTGTTTTTGAAGATAAAAACTACAACTGTTATCGTCTGATAAAATTAGATGGTGTATATAATTTGCTGCTACCATTACCAAGATTAAAAGCCTTGTTTATATTATTACAAAGTTTCTTAAAATTCAGAAAGCGTTTTATTTTTAAAAGCTGTCTTATTAAGACACCGCATTTTTTATACTTACAATGAACCTTGCATCCAGTAAATTCTCCAGCAATTGACAAATTGTATTACATGAGTCACAGTTTGCTCCCAGGAATTCAGTGGATTTTTGCAATTTGTTTCTATGGCAAAGAGGATAGCAGTGGGGTGGGAGAAGCAGGTTTCACATTTTGCAGAGCTTTTATGAGATTTCAGAAGTGTTCCCATTCCTCCCTGGGACGGAGACTTTCTGAATTTTATACATGGGAATGAAAGATGGAGAGATGATCTTTAAGAGCTGGGCAGGTAAAGCACTCAGCGCTGCCCACACTGCCACTCTCCCCCCTTTTACACAGTGCTTGAGCCATCAGGCCTTAGGTGAGTTCAACACATCGGGGACAGGCGAGGTCTCCAGGTAGCATGGCTCAGCTTTGCACAAACAGTTAAACGCACAGCAAGCAAACAACTCAAAAGCCTGGTGTTCAGGGAACTGGCTCTGTAAATCTCAGGTTCAATGTCCCTAGGCCTGAACCTTGATTTTCCACATTCCAGGTGAGCTTCCTGACCGTGGCGCTACCTGATACTCCAACCTTGCCATCTCCTTCTGGTCTCAACCAGAAATTCCATCCGATGGCTGACAAATCTCTTCTGATGAAAGTTTCTTTGAAATCGATACCTGCCTGCAAAAAAGTTTCAGTTTCCTCAAACCAGCCTTTTCATTCAAAGAAAGGGAAAATTCCCGACCCCCTCTAGCCATTTCACTGATGGGTAAAAATCAAGCCACTTGTACGACTGGGCAACAGTCACCTCGACTGGCACATCTGACAGTACAGCCAAAACCCAGGGGGTGATGTTTTTGCCCACAGACACCTGGGCAAGCCATCATTCCTCCAAAATCTGCTAAGAGGTGGCTTTGTAACACCGCGCTCAGGTGCCCCCCTCTTTGTCCTTTACCAGGAGTCTCCATGCTTCACTGCTGCTAGAAACATTAGCATGGTTTTGTGATTAGAAACATTATATACACTTTATATACACTTTACAGTCAGTCACTTCATCCTGCCCCTGTACAGATCCCTTAAAACTGAGCAGAAACAGGGTCACTACTCGCCCTTCACCACGCACATAAAGCCCAACTCTCATCATATATCTTTTTTAAAATTTCATCATGAACCAACCCCCTCCTCCCTCCTCACTGCTCCCACTACATTTGATGTTTTAAAAAGTTTTTGAAATAATTTTCCAAACGCGAAGCACTAACAGGATATCAAAACCAGCTTGGTTTGTAGTTACTGGGCAGGATAACTGCTATCAGAAGAACTGCCGCTGCATGTGCACCCTATCATACCTTCTGTTAATAATTTTGGAACTTGCAGTGGTTTTAACACCTGGGCCATTAGTCCACAGTAATTTGTGATAATTTCCAAAGTTCAGAAACTCATTTTAAAATTTAAAAAGTCGTTTTAAAGATACTTTTTAATTAAGGAATTCAATGAGACTCATAATGACTTCCTGTTACATACCAAGCATGTGTCTAAATATTCTTCCTATTTCTAACACAGCGCTAGCAGCAGCAATTCAAACCTGAACGCACAGAGAAGAGCATTCTGATTCTGAACAAACAGATTCTAAGATGCAAATGTATCCATTTTAGTATGCTGAGATTACTTTCACATTCCATACAGAATTAACTGCTTTTCGAAATCATGTTTAATTTTTCTGATTTAAAAGGCATTTTAGAAGTTTAAGAAATATATATGCATAACAGAAAATACCCTGAGCAACGTATGATGAACTATTTTTTGGCTTTTCTTTTTTTTCCTTAAGATTTATTATTAACTGAGATGTTAACTATTTTGGGGGCTAGGCTTCATTTCTCTCCAAAAAATAGTTTGCATTTGAATTTTTTTAATATTTAGAGCGGAGCATTCAGCTGTGTATAAAGTACCGTAGCATATGTGAAGGCCAAAGTAAACCTTCAAATATTTCAAATTGTTACAGTTATTGCTTTGAGATAATATGACATTTACAGTAATTGCTGAAACTCCAATTACTTTCAGTAGAAGCCGCTTCTTTTGCAAGTTGTTAAATTCACAAAGGTGCGTTGGATATTGCATCGATGGAGACAGAGCCTGCAAGTCAAGGCAATTAAATGTGAGCCTGATGATACACAATGTACTGGACCAACATTAAAAAGACTTTTCCTTGTTTGACTGTTTACCAGTTTTGTCTTTAAATAATAGTCTTCTTTTGGCATGTAATGTATATCTGCTTGCACTAAACATAATTTATGAATATTTTAACACATGTGTACTCAGTGGGGTGTATTATCATACTGATATAAATAGAATTAATGAGCAGTCAACCTGCCACATGTCATGACATATGACAGGGCAGCCAGAGCATGGGAATAATTCTTTCTGTTTCATATTAAAGCTTCTTTTCCCAGTTGAATTTTTGTTCCCAGATGCCAACAGACCTAATTTTCTAAGGACCATTTACAAAAATAGTAAGAAATGACAAACCTGGACTAATTTATCTTGGGTCACTTCAAAGAATGTTTATTTTTATGCCATTTCAAATGCATAAATAAACAGATTAAAGGAAGTGGGTTTTTTTCAGAGAAATTTTAGGGGTTTCACAACAAGGGGTTTGATATCTGCCTCGACTTTCACTCCCAGCAACCAGACATTTTATTTGTTGTTGATTCTGTATTTGTTTCAATGCCTTGTTATCTGTTTCTTCTGTTAAGGGACTAGGATATATCAATCGTCCAAATACAAATATGACATGTACCAGGTGAACAGTTACTCCAATGCAGAAACAAATGCAGGTCTGGATAGGTAAGACCCTTTCATCCAATTACTCACTCCAGTTTCAAAGGCTAGGTAACAACCTGCTAACCATGACTAGTAAGATTTCTTTTTTTTTTTAAATAAAGTGTGAGTTGTCAGAACATACAGGGCTAGGCTATATTCCCTGATTTGCACTTTATTTCAAAATATATTGAACTATAACATCAATTCTTTTTACAAAAGGCTGCTTGGTCAGTTAAAGACCATGGGTTATAATAAAATCAACAAATTAACAGGGGCACAATAAAATTAACAATATCACTCAGATTGCTCAGCTAACATATAATTAAAGATCCTTGACTTTAACAATGTTCTTTTCAGCAAAGAATACTGTAAATGGTCTTGATGCTGCAGTCTTAGGCTACTGAGAACGGGGAGGCAGTTACATACACGCTGCTTTTTCTCCTTTTCAGTTTGAAATCACTTTTTACAAAAAATTACTTTACTGCTCCTGAATCACTGAATTCATGACTCATTCTCCGTCCTTAACAAGACAGTCTTCTGAGGGTGGATCTAGTTCAGGTTTGAAGACTTGAAAGAAGTATGAGAAACTTATCTTGGGCTCTTAATTATACGAAGGGACAAGGAGTCCCTACAAGTTTTTGTGCCTGATGATCTTCACGGCAGGGCAGTAGCACCTCTCTTGGGAAATCCAGCTCTGTCACACTCAAAGAAAAGGGGCACCATCTAGTGCTTTTTTGGAGGAAAAGCTGCTAATACTGGTAGGAGTGGACTTGGGGGAGGAACACACGAGGGGGAGGGAGAAGAAATGACACTCCATTTTTTTCAAAAGACAAAGAAAACCTGTTGGCCTGTTTCATCTTCCATTTTGAGGCACTGCAGTATTTAGCTCCAGGCTGTAAGTAAAAATTGTAAGCTTTCACAAGGTGGAAGGAAGGAGTCCCAACAGCTCAAATAATATATACAATTTAGAATGGACGGGGGACTGGTATACAGACATTATTCTGCTTAACTGTCTATTAATACACTTAAGCATTTCCCTATCTGCCCTTTTCATTCCGCATTCTCTCTTTTATTAATCTAAAATAACCCCTTTTAAAGTCATTTTCATTTCACTGGAGACTACATTGTGCTGTTAATGTTCCTGGAAACGTTCTTACAAATAATCTGTCCGGAGTTCACCCAACATAACAAAGAGATTCTATGAAAAATGATTTGTAGCACAAAATCCTTTACAGTGCAATAAGATCAAGTTAAACCACTGATGCTGCTAGGGAAAAGCTCAGGAAGTTTTATCTGATTGGCAAAATAAGTTCATATCTGAGTCCAGGGAAAGAGTGCCCTTTGATAAAATTTCACAGCACTAAAGTCTGATTATCTGAATGATTTCTGAAACCTCTTTGAAAACAACTTGGGGAAGGGGGGGGGGGGCATATTCCTTTCTGTTGTATCTTGGGAAAGGGATGATTTTCTAAGAATTGTGAAATAGTGGCTCAGTATTGTTTAACTTGCTGAGACTATGAATTGACAGAAACCGTGTTAGCCACACTAATAAGTGCTCGGTCGAAATAACCACCAGTTCAAAGGTGTATCTGCTCCCTGGGAGCTCCAGGTTGGGGATGTTTGTTGTGAATTGCAGGGGCTGCTGCCTTGTGAACACCCAGAGCACCCACAGTGCTACATGGCCATCAGAGCTCTGGATGTGCTGAACAAATCAAACACGCCGATGGCCTGACCAGAGCCACAAAAGAGACACAGTAAAGCTCATTTTTTAACTCCTGGGCCATCATCTTGGATTCTCTGGGCACTCCAAGCTCTCCGTCGACTTTGTTGTGGTAACAAGGGAATGTCAGACCCCTGTGTAAGACTAAATAAACAAGAAATATTTCTACCAGAATAGTGCTGAGCAAAGCAAGTATGTGCCTTGGTGAGCAATTCTCAGAGGGAATCGCATCCCAGGAAACAAAAGCAAGAATATATTTTCGGTTCCTATAGAGTTTTTCTTATGAACCTGATCACACCTGTGAGGAGACCTTTCACAAGGAAAAACTGGTGTAGCGTTAAGGGGCCTGACTAAGGGCAAGTAAGTTGGGAGCAAAAATCAGTAACAATGTGAGATTCCCAAATCCTAAACAGGGACAGAAACATGCTGATCCTGGCAATCATTTAGGAGTGCTGTAGACAAGTGGTCTGGCCACAAGCTGGGGCACCTTACTTGAGACACACTTGCTCTGCAGCATGTCAATTCAGAGCCTACCCCACAGATATGCTGAGCTTCCTTGTCTTCTGGTGAGATCTGGAGCTCAGGATTTCTGCCATTTGGACTATGGGCTCAAGTTGCCTCACTTTAGGCTCCCATATTTTCAAATGTTACTATTTAACCCCTCCGTGCCTCAGTTTCCACATCTGTAAAAGTCGATAGCTATGCTTACCTTGCATGGGTGTCAGGAAGATTACTTCAAGTCTCTGAAGAACTTTGAAAAGCAGAAGCAAAACGAACGGAATTTACGTATTATTTGTCACTTTTTATCCCATAAAATGGAAGTCAGATGCAGCCCAGACTGTGAATTATAACAGAATGTTCACCTAAGCCCTCCCTACAGCTCTGAGGCCAAACCAACTGGTGAATTCAGCGTGGCTTTGCAGGAAGAAGGCAACTCCTCCACCTGCTGACCTGGCAACACCCTGGGTAAGTGGTAAGTTAACATCTTAAATAACCCCAAACTCTACTAACTGATTATTTTACACATTTCCATTGTATTCTTTAACTGAACTATCAATGTGGTTTCCTGTGTATTTCTAATGAATGCAAAATCCCTCTTTAATAGAAGAATCCCTGAGAGGGAGGCTTACTCTGCTGGGAAGAAAACAAAGTTCCAAATAAGTACCTCTCTTTGGGGTTTTCCTTGGTGCAGAATGAACCTCATTAGATTTCAGGCAGACACAATCTTGCCTTGGCAGGTTTCACATCTTCTAGAATTGATTAGATGAGCCCATTAGAAAAGTCTACACCAGTTTCTTTCTAAACCTGAAGAATAATGGGATGCTTTACCTATCATACCCCTTTTTAACAAAGCAGCCGCTTGCCTCCCATGCTGGGTACCTTCACAAACTCTTAATATATCTCCAAGTTTTTTGTCTGAACCTTTCTTTCCCCTGCTCTAACTGTGCCATTTTTCTCCCATCTTTGCAATCTCACTTTCCTGAACGCTGTAGTTCAGTGAAACCCTCTGGTAATGACAGCACTGAAGTGATAATGTACTTTCCCGATTTCCCGTTAATAGTAGCACTTGATCCAGCAACGGGTGCCAGCTCAGTGGCAGAAGGATGCTTTAATATTTTCTAGAGGTAAAAGGACCAGTTCAATTTGCAGCTTTGGCTAACTCAGCAGTTTTGCTCTGTCTTGGCACAGAAATGAATGTTTTAGTTAAAACAAAGAAAAAAAAAAACAACCCTCCCCCTTAGTTTATTCAGTTTCATGTCAAAGAAACAAAGTACAATTGCTTTTTTTCTCCCTGAGGAAATGTGTGAAAACTGCATAATGCAACGAAGGAGTTAAAATAACCAAGGGGAAGGAGGGGAAAAAAGAAGGGGTTGAACAGCAGCATTAAAAAGGAGAGCAGTTTGTTTTTCTATTTTAATAAGAGACACATAATCACAGACCATCCAACAATAAGTGTATCCTTGCTGAAGAGCTGCTGATATTCTACATTAACCTTTGATAGCAAGAAGTGTATTACCCCTACTGTTTTCCACAATAAATTATGTTATATCTGGCATCCAAAGCGCTAGGAAGTGTTCAGCCAGCTGGAAGCACCAGATTGGCCCAACATCCCTAACGTTCGGATTATAAATAAAGGGTACCTCATACTGCTAGTGTAACAAAAACAAGCAATGCAGAGGAAGGGCAACTTCCCCCCTGCCCACAGAAGCAAAGGGCGTCAGCTGGGGAATGGCAGAACAGGAATTCGAGAGGGCAGGGTTTCTGCAGTGAGATGCAGCCCCCAGCATGCCAAACCTCAGGCGAACGCAGGACTTCAGGCAGAGAAACGAGACTTCTCCGGTTACATCTTTACTGAGGATTTGCACGTAAAAAATGCCAAGGGGAAGTATATCTGGCTCTGCTCTTCCCAGATGGTATAACCACACAAACACACGCTCACACATACACATATCTTCCCACTCTCTAGGCAGCATTGCTTGTTCTCTTCCAGCCGTGAAAATAATTAGCTCAGCCACAACTCCAGTTTGGGAGGATGTGGTCACATGTGCCACGGTGCGTGCTTCTCCCACGCTCCCTAATCAAAGGGCATTATGGCCATAAGTACCTCACAGCATTGTGACAGAGGTGAAGGAAAACCCTGCCTGTTATGAGCTGGAAGGTGAAGATATCAAACAGGAAGAGAACAGAAGATGGTCCCAAGACTCAAAACCCAGTGACTGAAAATGGCTATAAATGGGCTTCTTGAAAAGTTTGCAGTGGGTCCAAACGTTCTCAAGGAAAACCACTTCATTAGCATCAGTGGGAGCACAACTGAACCAGTGCTGAGAGCTGCTAAACCGACTCTACTGCTGGAAAAATTAACCTCATCTATTTATTTTAAGGGCTAGACTATGGTGGTCCCTAGTGAGGATGTAATGGGAAGTCGGATACAAGGAGCTGTTCTACTCACCACTCCTTTTTGGTAGAGGCTGGGCACAGCTGCAGTCCCTGTGTTCTCCTGAGGGCAAGAATTAGCCCCAAATTGGTATATTCCATCTTCATTACTCCAGCTATTATATAAACATGGCTATATGCTTGCTTACTTAAGCTGAAAAATGGAAAAGAGGAACTAAAATTAAGGTTAATAGAGCCAGACAGAGTATTCCCCATTTACCTTGCCCTCCCCACAGCTACCTCCCCCTTCTGCCTTGAGTAGATGCTTTCCCCCACAACAGCACTGCTATTCTCTTCTCTTCTCCCTTCCCCCCAATTCTTCTCTGCCCCGGTGCCCTCTTCCCTCCTGTTGCTGTTGTGGCTCTTTACCTCTGCCCATTCAACACGCTGCTTGCGACTTCCAAAAGAAGCCACTAAGACTGGAGCTCTCCCTCTGTGATCTGTAACACCCTGAGTACAGGCCCTGAAGAACTGTAGTAACAATAAATTGTATGAAATTTTCAGCATCTTGTCATGGATCTCATGACTGAAAGGATCTTGAAACCGGGCAAAGAAATAAGGCACAGCCAGTAACACGTCTTTGAATGTCGACCCATCTATCTCTCTACAGTTGGCCTGTGCCACATTCTGGGGGGGGTTTTATTTAATTTCCCTGAGGTGTTGCCTGAAAGGCCTCTAATCTGTCCTGTTTTTGCAGGCCTGAAAAGGTTGCTGAGGTGAAACACATGCCACGGAATAAATCAGATGCCCCGATTTATTTCAGCAACATGTATTTGTGCTCCTCAGGGGGGCTGAGGGGAGGCTAGCCTGAACGTGAGAATCAAACATTGGCTACTGCCTGTACACCCCAGGTTTAGATCATTCTTCTTGTAGAAGCTGATGCCTCCAGCTCCAAAGGTGTTTGTTGGCCTCAAAAATATTGGGTTCTTTTAAAGAAATGGTGCTGCACCCCAAAAAAACAGCACTGATTTACTAATGTTCCCTAAAGCTTGTTACACAAGTGTTAAATATTTGAAAGAAAAGACCCAGAGAGAAAGGCTGGAAGGAAAAGAGGCAGATCTGCAGCACTGCTTCCACACTTTCTTTTCACTGTCAGGGACAACATACTGCACAGCTTGTTTAAGGATTCTGGATAGTGTAGTCCCAGCAGACATTTCCTGTACTGAGATGTATTCTCATTAGAGTTACCAAAAGGGAGTATTCAAAACATTACTTATCTGCACATAACCACTATATCACGCCATGTATCCTTTATTTTAATTCCTACTTGCTTGCTAATTACCCACCACGCTGAAGGTCTCACAACTGCTCTCCTTTCAGCAGCTTTGTTTGCAAAGTGTCTGGCAATAATCTCCCAGCAGTGTATTATCATGCCCTTTTCATCACACTATTTAATCAATAGGGTAATGACCTCATATAAGCTAGTTCCAGGACCTAGCCATGCCACGCTAAATAAATGAAACAAACAAAACTGTGGGCTCCACACCTTCTGTTTCACAAACCTGGACGTGAACCATTTCTGCATTTAAAGCTATCATGATATATAGAAATTGCAAATTCTTCACATCTCTTGCCAGAAAAAAAAAGAGATTCTACAGTACTGTAGGGAAACGGTTGGTTTCTTTAACCAGACATAATTGCAAAACATGTGTGTTCTTGGTCAAGTATTCATAGGAAGATTTATCCCGATAACACTGGAAACAACCCTTTCCCCCAGTGCATCACATCATCACTTGGAGGTCTGGATGGTGACCATCACAACTAATGGGATGAAATCACATGCAGCACACTTCCAAAACAGAGGTTGGAACGAACCCTTCTTTTCAAAAGGATTTCTGTTTTAGTGAGCAGAAGGAAAGCAGCTTCTCTCCATTTCCTGAGCTGTAAACTTACAAAGTGTGGTTTGCTTTGATTTCGCATCCCATGGCTGGATTATACTCTGCCTAATAAAGTGCATGTGAGATGTGTTGAGTAATGTGTGAACTCTGGAGCATATGTAGCATCACTCTAGTGCGGCGATTCTCTTGTCCAGAGGAATGGAGGTGATAAATTGGGTCTGTCTGCTCTTCTTAACCACCGCTTTTCATAATACTAGTAGGAATTTAATTTCAGAAAGACTTCTCCTTTGTCAAAGGTTGTTTGTAACTGGACAACAGAAAGAAAGGAACATGACTGACTAACTGGCACATGGACTGACTCCATATCCCTTGTATTCTTGGGGAAACCAGGGCAAAATATCCCCAAGAGCACAGAAGTTTCGCCTCACACAACCTCTGGCAGAACAGTTAGGACAGAAAATAAGCTGGCTTCATGACATCAGCACAGCTAGGGAAGGGCAGTTCAGGGACATCTGAGAGGAGGATGAGTATGCACCAGAAGGAGTGTAAACCACACAAACCTGAGTTACCATGGCCATATCACCACTCACTGCTTTCACATGAATGGGAACACCCCCCTCCCCTGAATCAGTAACAGGGGTTTAATCCTGTTTTATCTCAGATACTAGCTGAAGCCAACCTCTTTCTACTGATGCACCTTGAAACAATTTTTTTTTACATGAAATTTTTCACTGCAGCAATGCCACTTACATTCTTTTGGCACTTCCCTTTTAGGTGTGTTATGAAAATGACAATGTGCCAGTCATCCAAGCTGTTGGCACCAAGCTAAAATCTGTTCTGAGGCAGAGTAATTTACACTCGGATGAACACCTCCCAAGAAGTAATCACATAAATACCTTCAGGTTGAGAGGCAACTCACTGCTGGTTAGATAACTCCCATAATGAGCATGTGATATGTCCCCAAGATCTGAAAAGGCTTCAGTGCAAATATTCTGTTAAGCTGATGTAGAAGATGTTGGAGTGGTAACTGTGGTATGCCTGTGAAGCACTTACTGTGTTACAAGATATTAGTTCTGGACTATAAAACTGCATTTTGGAAAATATTCTCTCAAAGCATCCCATATGACGCTAGACTAGCAACGGAAGAACTTAAAAAACCTGACATTCCTAGTCCCTTAATGAACTGAAACTTTCCAACTGGCCCATCTGTTGGTTTGGCCACTGCAAAACTGTTACCTAAAATTCTGATGCAGAGGCAGAAATAGCAGAGAGTAGCAAAACAGGAAGGAAGTGACAAGGCTAAGAAAAGAGAAGAAAAAATTCCACACACCTCCAGCTGAGGAATACTAGTCTCCAATGGTGGGTGATCACACTAGACATTAACTGTTTCCCTGATATCTATTAAGACACTTGGAATTAGTCAGTGTAAAATATCATTGTCAGGTTATAACATCTTGCCTTCCCAGCAAAACTGGTCCTTGGATTACCCAGAAAGAAGGGCATGTCATTGAATTATTCACCTTCTGTACAGACTGATTGAAGAAACGAACCCTGCAATTAGCAACATCACAGCCCACCATCGGTTAGGTACAGGAAAGCCTCATGCATCTTGTGAAAGGATCCACTTCTACAATGGCAACACATCTCTCCAACTGATGAACGGGGCTGTGGGAATGAAATATGAAGCCTCCTCTCCTTTGAGGTGCTACTTAAAACCTGGCCAAAGGATCAAGCTTGATAGGGTGGCGACGAACTTGCCTTTATAGTTCATCACTTTGGCACCACGTAGCTTAGCATGTTGATACTTAAAATGCCAGCAGTAGTTTTCAAGTTAAATGTGGACTTGAACAAACTCTCTTGCAAGAATACCTCTTGTCTGTCAGATACAGTTTCAGGCTTTTGGGGAGTCATCCCCCCCTTGATCAGGAAAACTTTGTTCTGTAGGTTTTCTCCTACCACTGCCGTTCTGCAAGCACCTTTGTAAACTGGAGACAGAAATCCTTATTTCAGAGCACATTCCTCGTGCAATAATATTACATTTTTTTAAAAAAAGTAGTAGTTGGTTGACATTTCTTACTATGTAGGCAGTACAAGTTCATAGCTTTCCCTTCAGCCGTGGAAGGCTCTCTGCAAGCAGAGAGCAATGGGACACTGCAGTCTCTCTGTTCACTTCTGGATGGCTCTCTTTTACAGAGAAAAATGAATGAGGAAGAAGAACCAAAAATGTGGTAACTGTCCCTCAGATATTAAAAAATATTTTAAAACATTCCAGTTTGGAAAAGAGAAACACACCATCTAATCTATATATGAAACTTCTCACTTTAAGTCCTAAAAAAAACCCCTAAACCAGAGCCCCCTGCTACTTCACCCTATATTGTGAACATTTCAGGACGTAACCATATGGGCAGGCTGTGTGTTAAAGATTTCTGAAGGTCTTCTTACAAGAGATGGCTCTAATTCATCCTGAGACCTACCACTGGCTGATCAAGGAGTGCAAGAGCACCTTAGAGAAAAGTCTACCTGATATTGATGGGGTGGAAACAAACAGACAAATCTAAGACATTAGAGTCTTTGATTTTTCATAAATTGGATGTGTGTCAATATTAAAGTGGAAAAAGTAGGAATTTGATAAAAAGATCTGATAGAAAAGCATATAAATGATAACTAACTTGATAAAGAACTAAAAGCGATAATCTAATTAAAGCTGATCCACATGGGTTTCTGGAAAACAGATCTTGTCAGGCTAACCTGATAGCATTTTCTGATGCGATTACAAATGGGATTGCTAAAGGCAACTGTCTTGATGGATGCCTGTAAAGAGAACTGGCTTTGCACCACACCATAGTTTGACCAAAAAGCTAAAAAGCATAAGAGATGGGAATCATCTGCAGCAATTACAGCAGTCTAAAAGTTTGGCATCTTGTCTTAACTTCTCTGTCTTCCCATTACAGTCAATGAAAAGAAAAAGGTGCTGTCAAAAAGTGATTTATGACTTTTCAGATAAGTCCACTACATATTCCTGTGAAGGTCTCCATCTCCCTGCATTGTCTATTAAGAGCTTAGAAAACTACAAGCCATTAGAAGGCAATTTTGGGATGGATAGAATTAGATGTGATGAATCAGAATGGCATCTTAAACTACTTAAAAACTACACAGCAGATAGATCTAAGCCATCATTATATGATTTGGGAGCAAGACACTGGTTGTGCAATATATTACTGCCTCCTTGGCGATCTTCCCTTTTTGTTAGAAACATACTGTTTTCACAATATTGCAAGATGACTAGAATATGGCACATAATGAAGGAAACAGTTGGGTTAGGTGAGTGCAACCAGACATTATATACTTCAGTACAGTCAACAGGATGGCCATGCACCAAGGAACAAGTACAGAGACAGACTTAATAAGGGAGGACCCTGCTCTGGGAAAAAGAGATCCTAAAGAGGATGGAATGATTTGGGAACAGCAGCCATGACAAGTAACCAGATTACTATGAATTTCTAGAGTGCTGCATTAAGAAACAGCTACTATGCTTGCCAGATGTACAAACGCTCGCAAACAGGACTTGGGAGGTTGTGTTATCTTATTTGGCATCAGTGAAATGGTTCAATGTGTTGTTTTAAGAAAGACTGAAAAATTCCATGGATTATGAGGAAGCCAGGGGAACAATTATGGTATTAGGGAACACATCTTTCTGCAAGAGACTCAAGGCGCTCAATCAATTAACTTATCAAAGAGAAAGTTAAAGAATGATTTGATCGCAGTCTACAAGTGCTTTCCATAGGGAACAAAAATTTGATAATAGAGGGCTCTTCAATCTAGCAGGCAGAGGCAGAACAAGATCCAAGGGCTGGAAGTTACAGCAAGACTAATTCAGTCTAAAAATAAGGTGCAAATTTTAAACATTCGGGGAATAACTTGAATTAACTTGCCAACAACTATGATTTATTTTCCAACGCTGGAAAATAAGTTTTAATCAACACTTGGCCTCGATAGAACTTTATACTTCTATTTCTAAGCTTATTAATACATTCATTCTGAGATTCTCAGAGCATTATTGTGGAGAAAAAGAATAAATGCTCTAAGCAGGGAAGCGTTCACTGCAGAATTCTTACACAGCCAAGAGATTTCATTTCCGTTTGATCACCAAGTCAGAGACCCTCTCCTGTGAAGCCTGCCTAAGTAAAACACCTTCTCACTTCTCCACACTACACAAACCTTTTTGATTAATGAGCACTAACTCAAAGTAGATTGCACTAAAATTAGGAAGCAGGAAGAAATCATAATTTGCAATTATCCCTCACAGAAATACCTCAATACAATATACGTTAGAGTCATCTTAGGCGTACCATTGTTTTCCAAATGTAAAGGTAAAACACAAATCACAGTATCACAATATGGTAAAGATCTCTCAGTAGGCAATTAAAAATTAATCAGCTAATTAGATCAAATGAATGAGAAAATAAGGCTCAGGAAGACATCTATTCTAATTAACATAATATTAACTTACAAAAGACTTGTTCAGACAAAAAAAATCATCTTTATTTCAAGTATCAAACCAATCAATAAAAGGAAACAAACAGTTATTTCTTACCTTGTTATCCCCATGACCAAAGCCAAAAGGAAATGACAGCAATAGTGAGTCAACCGCCTGTGCAACTGTATTCATTTCTTATTATTTCTAATCTTGTTAACTCTTTGAATCCACAATTTAAACTACCTTCTATTAAATTTATGGGGTTTCTACCTATATCGTGCTTACTCTATACTTGCTGCGTCTCTTAAGAATCTTCTAGGAACTTAAAACTAAGGAGATCCAAAGTCTCACCTAGGTTTCTCCACAGCTAGGTGATTCCTAACTAAAGCACAGGGCTTTAGTGTGGAGGCAGAGGATGTTAAAATAAGAGAAAAGTGGAGGGATTCTTAAGTCTGTGTCAGGGATGATAACATACACTCTCAAGGAAGGAAATAACATTATAGGACACCTTATTGAATAAACCTGACTGGTTAAGCGGAAAGGCTGAGGCAATCAGACAAGGAATTGGGCATGGTTGAACCTAATTAGATAGATTTCATAGATTAGAAATATCTGTAATTGTAGGACCGTTCCTAAAATATTTTTTCAAATGTCAGATTATTCCAGTGATGACCAGCCACCCCGACCTTCTGGCTGGAGTCACGGGACAGACGCCGCAGACTTTGGAGTGCTCCAAGTGATCTGGCAGCTGGGAGACGACCACGTGCACTCTAGTGCAGCAGCTTAGTGGACAGCTTCCAGCCCAGCTCACAGGTACTGCACTCTGCAGCTCCTCACAGATCTCCCATGTGCCATCCAGCTTCATATTACCCAGTGACCCCTTTGCCAGGTGAACATAGCCTCCCTGCTCATCTTGTGACACAGGCCTGGTTTGGGAGCAAAACCTGAACTTCTGAGGGCTGCATGGGACTTGGGGCTACAGGCCAGGCTGGACATGACTATGTTATTCACTTCTGTGGGCAAAAAAGAAATCTAGAAAGAGTGTGTAATGGTTTAGAAGCAGGCTTTGCAAACCAATTCCACAATGAATGTATTTCACTTTGATCACCCCTTCCAGCCCATAACAGAATTGAGGCAGTATTTTGTTTTGCAGAAATTAGTACCTTCAAGACCTGCAGTGGATTTATTATTTCTGCTAGGGCTTGCACTTCCTTTCTGATCCACTGCTGTAAAATCCAGAGGGACAGAACAGCGCAGAAAATTACTGCGAAGATGTAGTGTGACATAGGAAGAGTCAGACGCATTATGTGTGAACAATACGACAAAAGAAAAAGCCATCTGAAAATAAATGAAAAAATTAATAATCAAAAGGGTGTCTAATTCTTATCTGGGCACTTGTTTGCTCAGTCTATGAATTAGGACCATCAGGCCATGGTGTATAAAGCTGGCTGGGACCCTGGGCCCTGAACTCAGTCTTGCTTGAGGAAGCTGCCGGAACCAACCGTTTTGGGGAAAGAAATGGTGCCACCAGAAAACAAGTGAGGCACTGGAAACTTAGTTCTTGCCTCACTCCTGAAACTGGGGCACTGGGATGTAGGGCCAAACCCCCATATCCACTCTGAGCTTTGTCTTGTCAGTAAACAACCAATAATGGCAGTTGGGTCATGCAGGGCAGAAAACCTGCAACATGAGCATCAGGTACTGGTCAGGGGCCCCAAATCATTGTGCACAGACCTGCTGTTAGGTGAGAGGAACTTCTGATCACCCCCACAATAAGGCCAGCAGCAGTATATGCTGTGTAGCGAGAGTCACGCACGCACATGGAACGGAGACACTCCATTGTTATGCATTTCCATGTAAACTGTGGCTTATACTTAATGGGATACAGGCTCAAAGGATCATGCACAGAATTTATAAAATGAAAGCCTAAAAAAAAAAAAAAAGAAAAAAGTACTCTGGGAACAGAAATTGTTTTTTTTTCAAGTGCAAGCCATGAACCCTTGACATAAAAACAGTCAATCCAGAAATTGCTGAGTATGTTGGAGAAAAAGGGAGAAAGACTGCACTTGGTGAATTTCATACTAGGTTGATCACTGATTCTTCACTAAGCTATTTAGGACCGCAGGCTAAACAGATGTATCAATCAAAAGCTAAGCCTACTTTAAGTAAATAAAGAGTACCTATTTTCTTCTCCAGAATTCTCCATCGAAAAGCTCTTCCCTGGTCATCCACTGCTTTGTGTTTGGCAGCTGACAGAATACTTCACTGATTTATACCGTAGCATGGGAGAGTTCTAGCAAGTCAAGGTCTCAAAAACAGGTTACATTTTGCCACTGTTGAAAGAAATCATCTATAGGATATACACATTAATTATTTGTTGGGCTTTAGAAACAAGCTGTAAACCTATTCTTTCCTGCTCTTAAAGAACCCTTCAACTTGTTTCTTATAAGTGATTAAAAAAATCCAGAATCTAAGAAAGTGGAACAGAAAACCTATTTCTTACTCTTGGATAGCCTGGAGCTGTAATACAGCAGGATCAACAGATTAAAAAAAGGGAAAGGGAAAAAGGGTGAAGAGAAGAAAAGGGGCAGAGGGGAGAAAGCAAGGAAACCTTGCTGCAGTAATGTCTCTGAACGGTTTTTGATCCTGCCCTTATTTATATTGTCTCTCGATGTATAAACAGTAAGGGAGCAGAGGGTGCATCTCAGGTGGGAGTATCACCGAAGATGCATGTCTGCTCTTGTACAGCAAACAGTGGAAGCACGGGCATGAGTGGAAAACTGAAAAGCTCTGAAAGCTCCTTGGCAGCAGGGCCAGATGCAGCAAATAAGTGAGTGGATGGCTGACTCAAGACTCCTCCTGGTCATTCCTCAGTGCAAACCTACCCAGCATCAGGCAGCATAATGCAGAGGTGCCTGGATTTACCCACCTGCCTATGCCAGGAGAAGCTGTTGAGCTGTCTCCAGGCAGTGTGCTGAAGCTAACTGGCCCAGCGAAAATTTAAGACAGAAGTTCTACAGACAGCAGTCTCCACACTCCTGCATCACCATGATTCATCTACACAACGCATCTCACCCTAAGCAGTGGAGAAAAGCTGTCGAATTAGGCCTACATTGTAATGAACACCTTGGAGAAAGCTCTTCCAGGGGCTATCTCCAGCTTTCTGCAAGGGGTCTGACCCTCCAGGGCTCCCTACAGACCTCTCTGCAACTCGTAGCCTGTTCATTGCCTGACCTCATTCTTCTAAATGGCTCGCCCATTTTGGCTGACAATTTCCCCAGAATGCCCAGACACCAAGCAATGGAAATTTTCCTGTAAATGCCAGTTAATGAGCAATGGAAAATATCACCACGATGAAGTTATGCAGGTACTTAAGTGCTCTGCCGGATCAGGCCTTTGTGAGCTACATTATAGTCTCACATTTGATGAGATTCTCTGAGTGTGATAAATAAAATAAGATGAACCTCCATGATAAGAAAAAAAGAAGAGATATATGTAAAATATTTTAAAGCTTCCATGGTTCTCAGTTGGCTCGCTAGAAAGAGGGAAAGAGAATGCAAAAGCATAAACTAGGCTATGCTTGTGTAAATTACTCTGACATTTAATAACTCTCCACTAAAAATTCTCAAGCAAGGCTACTTCAGATATTTTTAAGGTCATGTATCATTTACTGTCTAGGTCAATTTATGCATCAGCAAAAATTGCTGCAAACCTTCCTGGACAGCACTTTAAAAATAAAGGTGTATGTAACTGTTTTGGCCATATTTTCCTCACCAGTTTCTGCTCTGTGAACATTTCACCTTGGAAAATTAAAGTAACATTCTGTAATAAGTGAAGTCAGTATGATATTTCAAGGCAAGCCAAGGACAAGCTTTATAACTGTGCTATCAAAATGCTATTAATAAAAGTAAAAATACACACACGATGCCTGTGTTCCCCTATGGATGGAAAAAATTATTGTCCATTAAGTTAACATTTCAAATACCCTCTCAGTTTTTCCTAAGGTCCCAAAGAAGGCAGCAAAACACATCTCTCTTGCAGCTAACTTGTATGAACTATCTGCTATCATGTAATGCTCTATTTTAGTAAACATTCCAAGGCTTCATCAGAAAATAAATAAATGGATGAGTAGGATTTCTGGAGGGGGGGGAAAGCTGGAACACTGTGGCTAGAGTATTCTACTTACATAGCTAAGTTTTATACCAGTGTCTCAGCTTACTTTTGTTTGGGTCCACAGGGTTGTATTTATAAATGCATCTGGCACTAAGCATCTAAATTCACTCCTCTGCTCATACAGGTCCCCTCACTGTCATAACCCATGCTGCAGTGAGGACTATTATCTCCTTTTGACAGATGTGAAGCCAGACATACCAGGGTATGCCCTACGTGGCATGAGGCAGTGCTGCAGAGAAACATCCAAGCCAGCTCTGAATGGGCAAAGCTGGCTAGAGGACATCAGGCATACTAGGTTACCTCCCCTGGTGCCTCTCTGCACAACTCTGAACATTGCTGAGCCACAGGGAGCAGAAATACGTGACAAGGCTGAGGGCAGCCTGCACCATGCAAGGAAGCATGGCCACAGACTTGTTCCTGGGACCCCTGAAATTTCCTGAGGACTTCTGCAGAGCTGTAGAACGAATGCAGTAGTGCTATAGCCTCAGATACAGTTTACTTTTGTTAACATTTGCTTTTGTACTCTGCTTTTGTATACAACCAAAGAAACAGACAGGTTCTCAGAGGTTTAAAAAGCCGGTGGCTTTTCGTGATACTCATCTTGCCAATAGTCTGCCTGCAGAAGCAGAGAGCCTGGGACCTGTTTAGCCTGTTTCCTTAGGTGTGTAGCACAGGTGGCTACCCAGCTACACATGCTCTTTATTTAACTGTTCCTTCCTTAGGAGAAAACATGTTCATATTTAAAGTACCATATAACCTTACTGAGCAGTAGAGTTTGCACCCACACCATTTCTAAAACCAGCTATCCAGGGAACCTATTCTTTTCACCCACTCTCAGGGGATCAGAATGCACACGCATGTTTTCACTGAGACAAATCACGAGCGTGCACTCTTTACTTCTTCAGTGCCTAAAAAGAAATCAATTTTGAAATGAAAATGTAGTTTGGGAACAAAAAAATAAAGCAAAAAAACCCAAACAAACCAAACCAGGAGAGCTCACTTTTAAAATGTCACAGGCCATTTAAAAATATTCTGGAAAAAAGGCAGCATTCGTCAAATTAATTTCATTATTTATAATAACTTCCATCGTCTCACAAATCTTGATATTTTCATTGAAATCACTAATATTGATTTTCCCCTTTCCAGCCCTAACAAGAATGAAACATGAACTGTAACATAAAGTCACTTCTCTTTGTTAGTTACAGTGATGCAATATGTTAGATATTTTGAAAAACCTCACTAATGATACATACTCTTCCAAGAAAAAAATGCTCACTTTAAAGCTCTGTGCTCAAAGGGCTTTAAAAATGAGCCCTTTCTTCACTCTTATTTTCAACACTGTCATTACACCAATGGGAAATTCTTAGGAAACTCCTCAGATCTTCCACATTAATTTCATTTAGATCCTTGTCTCATAAAATACAGTGAAAAGTTCCTGGGCAGTGTGTAGTACTAGTTGAAACTAAACTAACTTTATTATTCATCCAAACTCCTCCATTATTTATCCCTCTTGATTTGAAAGTAGGACTCTCAACTGCAGCGCTAGGAGTTTGCTGCGAGTCCCTGGAACGCAGCCTCACCACAATTAGCCATAGATCCAGCTGCTGGTACTATGACAAGGGAGCGCAAACTCCCTCCTCCTTGAGGCTACAGCTCCACAGAGAGACCCTTCAACATCATAGACTTCTACCACTACGTTTCTTAACTTAATAAACAGCAGTGGCTCAGAGCTAAGCTCTGAAGCTGAGATGAGATACACACACTTTTATTCCTTAGGAGAGTGTTGGGCTTTTCCCATCATGAACCTGTTTGGCTTTTAGTGTGCCTGCAGATGATTATTTTTTTTTGGTAACACAACTTTGCATATGCTTGAATTGATGTAACAAGGTATCTCATACAGGACTAGATGCATGTTAAATGTGTGCCAGTCTGGGGTTGGCTTTTTTTCCAAAATGCTTTTACTGTATGAGTAAAACCTCAGTAATGTGTGAAAGACCTGTGGCAAATATTCACATTTTATGAATGAGGTTAGTAAACAATGAGCTGAGAAAGGAAGCAATCAAAGAAAGCACTGCAAAATCCATAGCATTCAGGGGATATGACAGATGTCACTTAGTTTTAATTATTCATTACAGTATTTCAGACTATGCTTGTCAACAGAGGAGTATGAAAGCACACCACTTTACAGTACCCAGCTGCTAAGAGGTCACTAGGAAGTAGGAGGAGACATCAAGATTTTAGCAGCACTTTCTAGAAACTGTGTTCATTTCAATGTTTTGTTAACCCTCAAGTTGTACCTAGCACTACTGTAAAATGAGTTTCTTCTCAGTATTCATTATGAGCAAGTAACTTACACTGTGCCTATGACATAAAAAGCCCATCCAGATAAGCCATTTCTGTGCTGGCATCACGCAGTACAACTTTCAGTTACTATACTGCAAACCAGCACTCAAAAGCATCACGCAGACTTTCACCACACTTCATGGAAATGCAAAGACCTACCCGAGTTAGTATGATTACAAGGTAGCAGCCATGCTCAGATGTCTGTGGTGGATTTTGGAGCCAAATTCTTGACCCATTTTTTCAGCCTAGCCCTTGATTTACATTTGATAGGTATGAAATGAACAAATTGACTATTCGAGCATTACAACATTCTGTGATTAACTGTGATACGTGTAATAGACATAACCATGTATATAACAAAGTTTCTTTGTTTAATATGTATTTTTTCCCCTTGTTAAAAAGCCTTCTACTGGCTTTAATTACACTCATGAGAACGGAGAAGTGAAAAAACATATTGTTTGCCCAAGGCCTCGGGTGGAAGAAAAGGTTTCACGGCTCAGAGAATCACTCTTTCTTGACTTTAAAACTTCTCAAGCTCACGATCCCAGTCTGAAATCCACTGCTCACGTCTTATAAATGAAGTGTGATCCTAATATACTCCAAATTGATTAAATGAAAACCAGGCAGGCAACCAATACACAAGTAGTTCGCTCCTTGACCTATAAAAGCCGCTTACTCATTGTCCCTATACGCTCCATAGATATCTTTATACATTTATGCTTAGCAGCTCGGAGAGGAAATATCCACCTTATGATGTAATACACACACGTGTTTGCATTTACGTGGCTTTAAATAACGATGTACTATCACAGCCCCTCGGGAACTTCTCGTTAATTCCATACCTACCAAGTTTGGCTTCTGTCTGTCCCTTTCCGCCAGCCCCACTCCCGCGCCGGGCTGAGCGGTATGCCGCCCGAGGTTTGTTTCCCCTTTAGGGGTGCTCACCAGACGTCCCCGCTCTGGGCCTGCAGGACCTCAGCTGAGGCCCGCGCCGCCCCAGGGCTGGAGGGACGGGGCGGCCAGCGCGGGCGCGGAGCCGCCTCAGAGGAACACCACGGGCCTCCAGGGCGCGGAGCCGCCTCAGAGGAACACCACGGGCCTCCAGGGCGCGGAGCCGCCTCAGAGGAACACCACGGGCCTCCAGGGCGCGGAGCCGCCTCAGAGGAACACCACGGGCCTCCAGGGCGCGGAGCCGCCTCAGGATTCCCGGGGCCCGCCGGAGGACACACCGAGGCCCTCCAGCAGCAACACGCTCCGCTCTCCCCTCGCCGAAGCGCCGCGCTCGGCGGGACCGAAGGCGTGACTGGGCGGGCCTCCCGCGCACCCGGGGCCGCGGCGGTGGGAAGGCCCCGCCCCGCAGCGGGAGGCGGGGCCGAAGGGCGCGCCGCGCGAGCGGCGCGAGCACCCCACCAGCTGCGGTTCCCTGCCGCGTCCGTCACCCCGCCCCGCCCCGCCCCGCCCCCCCCGCCGCGTGGGGCCAATGGCCGCCCGAGACGGCGCGGCAACGGCCAATCGGAGGTGGCGCGACGAGTTCCCCGGCAAAATGGCGGCGCTGGTGGCGGGGTGGATGCGGCGGCGGTGCTGCAGCGCGGGCCATGCCTGGTAGCCGGCGGAAGGGGCCTTCCCCCAGGCCCGCCGCCCGGAGAAGGCAGAGTGGCGGCGGCGAGGAGCAGCAGCTCGCCCGGCGGCAGCCGCTGCCAGCGGAGCCCTCCTCGGATGAGGCGGCGGCAGGCGACTGCGCGGAAAGCGGTGCAGGCCGCGGCCTGCCGGCGGGGGTGGCGCCGCGCGCGCCCGGGCCGTCACCGTCGCGGGAGGCGGCGGTGCGCGGCGCTGCAGGTACGGCGGGAGCGGCCCCTGGGGCCCCGCGCTGCGGCGTCCGGCCCGGCCCCGGCCTGACCTGCTCTGCTGTGCCGTGCCGCCGCCCCTGCAGCGGCGGAGGAGGCGCGGCCCCCCTGTGAGGAGGGGTCCGGTGCGGTGCGGTGCCCAGCCGTGCGCGTTGGGAAGGGGCTGTGCCTTTCTGGGAGGGGCGAGGAGCATCTTCCCGCGGCAGATGCTTGGAGCTGGCCGAGGACGGTACTCCAGTCAAGGAGAGGGTAAAGGCCGGCCGTGCTAAGCGCTTAAGCGCCGAGCAGCTCCTAAGATGCTTCTCACGTAGCAGTTGCATCTTTTAAAAGTCGTTTCTGTAGGCTTCCACATCCACAACGTCATTTCTGAAGGGCAAGGGGTGACTAGTAGAGCTTCACATGGCGTGTTCAGTGCATTTACTGATGCGAGACGGCTGCAAGCTTGTTTTGAATAGCTGTGCTCCTTCCTACTTCCAGCAGACCTAGCTGAGAAGGCCCAGTGGTGGGCTGCGTCCCAGAACAGTTTAGGAGCCCATTAAAGTAGTGACCTAATTCAGACTGGGTGAAAGACACTGAGAAAGCCACAATACAAAACATTGTCCCATATAGGTGTATGTAATTTTCGTGACAGCTGGAGTCAGTATTCCCGCAGTAGGTGGACTGGCAGTTCTCATCTGTACCATCTGATGCTGAGCATATTGCTGTCAGTGTCATCTAATGCTCTGTTATCTCTCTGGTGATATAGCTGACAGTCATATTCTCTCTTAAATGTATAGTCGTGAACCACATTTCTGTTGTAAGTAATGTTGATGAGCATGAACTTGATTTTTATTCTTAAGTTCCCAAAGAATCTTCTTTATACCTTGTCCTGCTGTATGTACAAAGTTATTTTTGCTTTTTCTGTTTTGTTTTTTAATTAAGGCTCATCTTTCTGTTTACACAGAGTCATGTTTACACAAAACACCGAAGAGATCATTGAGTAGGAAATCCCGACTGTCTACCTTCAGCTCTCCTGTTAACGACACTGAGGTACAAGAAATCTTTTGGGATCCTCATTCACCAACTGCATACAGACTAGGTAATACTAACGTAATCCAGACCTGAGGGCCCCTCTTTGAGGCATGCAGTGGGAATGTACTAGAAGTTATCCAATGTCTTGGGGGGAAAAAGTCTCTTTCTGTTGTCATAGTGAGGTAGTTTGGATTTACTTTTCTTAAAAACCAATAAATCCTTCAATATAGCGCTGAATACTGGAGTATTGTGTCCAGTTCTGGGCTCCCTGGGATAAAAAGGACAGGGATCTCCTGGAGAGAGTCCAGAGAAGGGCTACGAAGATGATTAAGGGCCTGGAACATTTCTCCTATGAGGAAAGGCTGAGAGAGCTGGGGCTGTTCAGCGTGCAGAAAAGAAGACTGAGGGGGGACCTAATCAATGTTTATAAATATCTTAAGTATGGGGTGCAGGGGGAAGTGGCCAGCCCCTTTTCTTTGGTCAGTGGAGACAGGACAAGGGGCAATGGCTGCAAGTTGGAGCACAGGAAGTTCCACACCAATGTGCAGAGGAACTTTTTCACAGTGAGGGTGAGGGAGCCCTGAGACAGGCTGCCCAGAGAGGTGGTGGAGTCTCCTTCTCTGGAGATATTCAAGACCCATCTGGACGCCGACCTGTGCAGTATGAGCTGGGGAGCTGCTTTGGCAGGGGGGTTGGACCCAATGATCTCTGGAGGTCTGGAGGCCTTCCAACCCCTACAATTCTGTGATTCTGTGAATCTCATTTTGAATTGATATATACTGCACTTTGTAAGTGGCATTGTTTTGCTGGGTTTTTAGAAGGTTTTTTGTTTATTTTTACAGGCAATAGAAAAACCAAACAGTCTACCAGTAGATGCACAGTCGAAATTTCAGACATCGTTAATCGTATTGCTCCTCAGGTAATTGTTACTTTCTACACTCTGTATATGCAGTAAGCAAACAGCATAGCACCAGAGTACTGAGTTTTAGTGAAGGCTCGATGTTACAAAAGTGTTTTTCATGTGGCAAGAATTGGGTGTGCAGAAGACTAGCAAAATGTTCATAAAAACAGACTGAATGAAGCCCGCAAGCACAGCATTTCACTGGTTGCTCTTATGGGTCACGGATGCTGTAAAAAAGGATGTGCTGAAAAGGTGGACATGCAACAGCTCCATTTTAGAAAAATTTACTTTCAGAATACAAGTTATTGCCCCTGGTCTTTGGAATACTGTTGTGTTTATTCATCCTTAATCACTGATCCGTTAAAAAGTAAAGAGTTTCTTTGCATTATGGATTTACTTGGCAGTTGGTTTCAACTATTTTGGATGATCTTGAATGAATGCTGAAGAACCAGACTGAGCTGAGCTGAGAGACTCCAGAATGTGATAAGCACAGTAATGTTGCTTCCTTATTCTAAATAACTTTCCTTTTCATCCCAAGATCTATGCTCTTGGTGTCTCTCTTGCCATAAACCTGATGTCCACAGCCTAGAAAGTGAAAATAATACAGAGTTGGCTTATTGTTTGTCTTAAAGTGCAAGAAGAGAACCTGTCTTTCCTATATCAGTTCTGCAGTATCTAGTTTGCAAACTGTGCCTGCTTATTTGACAGGGCCCTGTAAAATGTATTCACTATTGGGCATATTTACAAAAAATTATACTTGAGAATTGGAAAATCATTGATGAGGGATGCCACTTTCTACCTTTTAAATGATTACTGCTCTGTCATAAATGTAAATAATAGCAGACTAGATTTGCAACTTTCTGTTGGTTGTGTTCTTTTCTCTTAAAAAAAAAAAAATCCCAAACAAACAAACAAAGCCCCTACCCTGTTGGTAAAGTTTGAATACTTTTGCTGGCTTACAGGCAGTAATCTCTCACATCCAACACTTGCCCCTGCCCCACTACACACCTTACCACTGCAGTGTTGTATATCTTACACTTCAGAATTTAAATCCAAGCCTGATCTTTGAAGCTCTCAAAGCTGATTTAGTTTCTCAACTTGGTGTATTTCTGTTTAAAGGCTCCTTGTAGGAACCAGTTGTCAGAACTTTCTCCTGGAAGCATACAGAATGTGATTTCTTTCAAATTCTCTGGTCTTTTAACGCTGCTGGTTTAAGTGGATAAAGACAGCGCATCCCAGCTGGCCCCTTAGTGGTATACTAAACTAAACTAGATCACAGCTTGTAACGTGAATATTGCACATCATGTGTAAACCTGAAGTAAACAGAGTATTAGATTTGAGCACCAAAGTAAAATTGAGTTATTTTAATTGAAGCTCCTGTTTTAAATTAATAACTATTGAAATGATACAACTATCAGTAGACAATGTGTTAGTGATCTCGCTTAGCTTATATGGGTTTAGCTCCTGTCTTTGGCTTTCAACAGATTTGATCCAGTTTAATTGCCTTAGCAACTTCTAACTAATGCAAGTTGTGTGTTTAGTCCAAACTTTATCTGAAATCAAATCTCTAAGCTTCATAAATCTAATCATTCAGGATGAAAAAACAGCCTGTAGTGAAGGATCCCTTCTAGGGACGTGGATTGGTGAGGATGCTATTCCCTGTACACCTGGAGTAGTAAAAGTGCGAGCTAGGACAAAGTTAAGTTGTACAAGGTAAGTTACAGGTCTGTCTTGCTCCTAACAGCTGGGCTTTCATGAAAAACATAGTGTTCCCTTCACGTACAGTGAGCCATGTCATTGAACACTGGTATACAGAATGCTTTCAACTTTGGGCTTGTTGTCTCTTCTTAATGGGGTCTTTATTGGGACTTCTCAAAAAGATTGCATGCTGACTGTGCATTGAAAGCAGTGGGGTTTGGTCATGTTCTCTCTAGTTGTTAAACTAGAGAATGAATATCTCATGTGGTCACATTATTGACCTACCTTTTTTTTTTTCCAATTCTAGAGATCTTAAAATAAGAAATCCTGAAGAGGAGCTCATGAAACTGGCTAAGGAATTTGATAAAAATCTAGTAGAGCTAGATGCTGTCCAGGAACAAGAGAAGCTTGGTCATGACTTCATCCAGACTGCCTCAGTGTCTTCAAATAATTGTAAAGATGAAGTAAATATGAAGAACTTGAAATCACACCTTGGTGAAATTCCTGAAACGGATACTGCTCTGTCCCTGAAACCAGTTGGACAGAGTACTGGCATCCCAGCTGCGGAACCCTGTCAGTCTAGCAGTCAGAAGTGTATAGACCTTGAGGCTGAAAT
Source organism: Laterallus jamaicensis coturniculus (assembly GCA_022605575.1). Taxonomy (NCBI): domain Eukaryota; kingdom Metazoa; phylum Chordata; class Aves; order Gruiformes; family Rallidae; genus Laterallus; species Laterallus jamaicensis. Next base: position 21,084,616 of record JAKCOX010000001.1, read on the forward strand.
AGCCCTTCATGCTCTTTTTGACAGCTCTACCCAGAAGTGTAGTGGACAGTTCAGCCAAGGACTATCAGATATTTCTTTAAATACCAGTGTCCGTGAAAATAAAAGCACCTTGGAAGAGGAGCACCTTCCTGAGCAAATTAAAGACATGCAACATGATAATCAGGAGACACATCAGAAGGGAACTCTGTGTGCACTGGGAAGGGTGAGCCAGACGTCTCCAAAACCTGATACTCGAGCCTTAACCAAAAAAAGTCCTTCTTCTTTGAAGTCACAATTAGTGATCTCCAGTAAGCTTGCTGGGGTTAATGATGATTTTGATGACTGGGATACAGATTTTTTGGCAGATGACTCTTTTGTGATGCAAATAACCCAAAATCCTGAATTGATAAGTACTGAAGAAGTACTACCAATTCCTACAGATCCGTCTCCAAATGGTGTGAGTGATGCTAGCAGAACAAAAGAGAAAAGTAGTTGCAGTTCAGTAACTGGGTTGGGGAGTATACACAAATCAAAGAGTTTGCAGTTTTCACCTTTGAAACATTCTAGTAAAACCACGCAAAATGTTGCAAAATCTCTTTCTTTACAAAAGTCTTACAATAAGACAGAAAACTCAAAAACAGAGACTACAGCCTTTCATGGCAAATGTGATGTTAAGCCAGATAGATTAAATTCTACTTGGAAAAGTGCCCAAAACAGTGATTGGAGCTATATTCCCGTTTCAAAGCAATTGCGAATTAAGAATGGAAATGAAACTACACAGCCTAAAAATGATCCTCCTCTTCTTTTTCCTTCAAGATCTAATCCTCAGAGACAACGAACTGAAAAACCTGGGAATAGCACTCATGGTATTTCCTGTCAATCATCCAGCGTTCCTACCAATATGAAACCTAATGATCTATCTAAAGTGGTTAACCAAGCTAATACAGGTCACTTAAATCAAGTTGAAATACCAAAGAAGTGCTCTCTGTCGTTTGATGACTGGAATGAACCGAAATTCTCTGATGAGATACTAGATATGTTTTGTGAATCTGATAGTCTTTGGGATACAAACTGTGAGGATGATGAATTGTTGTATCAGGTGTGTGATGATATAGAAAAGCAGACTCAGAGACAGGATGTTAAACAAGGCAATGAAAGAGCTAAAACTATACAAGGAGCCAGTATTAATTTCAGATCAGATGCTGATAACAGCTTCCCACCATCTAAGCAAGGACTGCCTGATCGCCTCATGGCACAAAAACCAAATGCAAAACAGGACACTCTCTCACTAAACGATTCCTGTAGGAATTCGTCAAAGGTTACACACACACTGGCTGCAACAGGTCACCTATTGAACTGTAAAACCCCCTCAAGTCCTCTAACTGTGACCTCAGGTACTTCTGCAGAGTGTAAATGTACACTGTCTAAAAACTGTCACCAAGCTGCTTCTGAGGATAATGGCAAGACTATTTTGGGAAAATGGTACAGGTCAAATTCTGTGCCAGTAGGAGAGACCGGTTCTGAAGCAAGTCCTGTTAATGCAATTAACATTTTTAGTAGCAAAACATTAGACAGCCCAGGTTTTTCTTATAACACAGGAAAGATACCAAATAACAGTTCTGGTAACAAAACATCACTTATACCTTCAAAATTTAAGTTTCGAAAGACTAATGGTTCTCAGGGTGCTCTTGGTGTAGGGCCTGAAAATCCAGGGAGTCATTCTGGCATTGGAATTACTCTGCAGGGTTTGGAAGGAAGCAAGAATCAGGTGAATGTGAATTTGCACTGCAAGATTGACAATAAGAAATCACCTTTCAAGAGGCACCTTTCAGAGTCTTTTGTGCTGCCTGCATCAGGTATTTGTCTTTATCGTATCTTTGTTGGACTGTTCTTGTTTGTTCTGCTGCAGTCAGAATGCCAGAGAAATGTATCCTGTTGCAACTTAGAATAGTCTTCAATATTCATTCATTTGGTTCAGGTGTTAGTAAATGTTCTGAGGAGAATTTGGAGGTTGTTTTCTCCAAAATAAAATTTTCCTGGCACATCTCTTGAATTCCTGCAGTTAAGGACTTCTGTTAGCCACTTTCATTGTGCTTCTCTGAGTACTTCACGTTCTCCTTGCACTCGCTATCACTGGGAACAAGTGCAGGCTGATGGCAGCACTCAGCATATTCTTAAACTGGTGCTTAGAAATACTGTTTTGATACATAGTAAATGTTGCAGCGTGAATCTGTGCTTCTTGAAAAATACTAACAATTACTTATTTCAGCCATGATTGGTAAAACTGGTTGTTGGTGGAGCGGGGAAGGCAGGCAGTGGGTGATGGGGAATACCAGGTTTTTTGTTACTGTACACCTGGAAATAGGAACCTGCCATCATTTGATGCTTCTGAAACCTCAGCCTGTGTTGTTTGCTCAGGGGCTAAAATTGGTAGTGGAATGCCCTTTTATCAGCCTAAACCCTAGATTTCCTTCGATCTAGAGGGGAGGTTGGTCACCTTCCCATCCTCGAGCGACAGTCTCTGTCTGGTGGTGTTTCCTGGGGAAACGGAGAACCAGTCAAGTGCCAGTCAGTCTTGTTTTGACTTGATCTCATGGCATGGTGAAGTTTTAATCAATATTAATTTTGGTAAAGCATGCCTTTAGAGTGTGCTATATCAGTTTTCAGGAAGCACTGTTACAAAACCAAAAAAACTTCCTGCCAAATGTTAGCCAGCATTATTTGAAGAATCAGTATTTTATCTGTTGCTTTCCCAGCAAGGAAGCAGATAAATAGAAAGCAGTGATTTCAGATGATTAAGGGGGAGGAGACTAGTAAATCTTTGGAATGTTCTAGAGAGTAAAGGAATGAAAAACAATAGTATAGATTTTCTTTACAGGTAAACATCTACTGTCCTCATCTTATATTTTTTGTGGAAGAACACTGCTGTAAAAAAAAATGGGTGTTAATTGATCCTTTCAAAAACTGATATGTAATTTTTCACAGACACTATTTTTATTTTTTTTAAAGAAGCCAAGAGACCCTTTGTTTTATTTATCCAGTTTGAAAGACTACTTACAAAAACCTCATTAATTGGAAATCAGTGTATAAACCCAGTAAAATTCTTGACATGTTCAGGGAACGTTCCAGTTAGTTCCAGTGAGGTCAGGATTGTATTGCATGGGAATTTATAGTTCTGTAACACAACATATAAAATATTACGCTTGGCTATCATGTTCTTGTCTCCTTTGCCAATTTTTACTGCTGCTTTTGACCTTTTTTCAACCTTTCTGGTTTTATTTGTGTGACACCTGTACTATATCTGACCCCTGTGTCTATACCATCTCCATGCCCATATCTCTGCCTAACTCACTAAATTGTAGAGAGCCCTTTTCACTCTGATAGCCTTAATTTTCTTAACCCAGCGCCATCTCCTATGTTGACTCCTGATGTCACAAGGTTCACTTCAAGGGCAGCAAAGTAAAATTTCCTTGAAGCAAATGTCTGCATCCCAGTATTTTCATTGGGAGGTAGTAAAAAGTAGCACTACAAAGGTCATGCATCTTACCCCCTTTCCTGCCTTGGGGACAGGATAGATGAGCCATTTTTAACTTGGGTGCCTGTTGTGTCAGGATACTGTGCTCTTGCCATAGATCTTCAAACATTGAAAACAGATAAGTTAAAATACACATTGAACAAACTTGAAGGCTCCTAATACGTGTTTCTTTTATTTACAGGGTCCATGGTGGAGCAAAAAAGTAGAAAATGTTCTCAAGAAGAGATTGAAAGAAAAAAACAAGAAGCTCTTGCACGAAGAAAATCCAGAATGCAGGCATTTGTTAAAGATTCTTGAATTTGGGGGTTATTTTGTCCCTGGAGTAGGTTTTTGGGAGGGCAGTATCGTAATGGTGGAAGACACTTTTTTAAACTTGGCAGCTAGTGACAGCAAGCCTTTTCTGTTTCTCAATTTTAAAAAAAATCTTCACCTGGACCAAAACTAATACTCTGGTGGTAGATTGTCATAATTAAAAACTACCAGTTGTAAACATGTGGTCCCAAACTACCCTCAGCACAGTGAAGATTGTATTGAGTTCACGTGCTGACGTGTGTTGAAATGGAATGGTCAGAAAATCATCAGAGCATGAAAGTGTTTGTACACACAGGTAAGCAGAAGAGGTCAGAAACAGACTGTATGTGTTTTGGTGCAAGTGTTTTCATCTACAACAGGAGTCCCAAGTACACACAAAGAAATACTCGTGTTTGCTCTCAGGTAGAAGAAACTTCTATTTAAAGCAAGTACAGTCTAGAAAACAGCTAATGTGGGAAAGTTAATGGAAATGAAGAGGATTTGGAAAGCATGCTCAATTTGTCTCTGTTACCTTAGGTAATAATGGTGTGTAGTGAAGGAAGAATTTAATATATCTACTTGAAGTTTCATATGGTGAAAAAAGTGTCCTTTCCAGGATGCATCTTCTCTTTTTAATTCCCTTCATGAAGAGCTGGAAATGCCACAGCTAACAGAATAGGATCACCTTTTTTAAAACATGTTACCCAGCTAATTAAAGAAGCTTGCCTGTGTCATTTTACGAAACCATGAGCAATATAAAATACACCAGGTGAAATCTCAACAACTATGAATCAGTTTAGCCTTATGGGTTGTACATATTTTTCAAACTAAAGGCTGTTAAAACATAAAAATGCAATGTCATGTCAGCTTAACAGGGGCTGATAGAATTTTTGATGTGATAGATGGGTGCTGAGCTCAAACTGCAAAAACTGCCTGTGGGTAAGCTGCAAGATATTTTTCAACTGAAAAGTACTTATATGTAAACATGTGACACTATGAAAAGTGACTGTAATTTTTCTTTGTAAATAAATAACTTAGAAATGTACCAAAGGTTAGAGGAAGCTTTTGGTTTCTGTAGTATGTGCCATTTTTGTAACTCTTAGAAGTGTAAGTATTGTATATTTGTAAATCATTAAAGTTTTTTTTTACATTTTTCTAGTTTGTTCTGGAAAATACTGTACTACAGAAACTGGGAGTGAAATGGGAATTGCATATGGACTTGAATGTTCTCTCTTGGTAATTTACCCTATTATTTCATGCCTTGATTTTTCTACCTATAGTGGTAAGAAAGTGCTTCTTTTGATCCATTTAAATTAGAAATCCTTGCTGGCATAACTGGTTCTACACACAGGCATCTGCAGGGGAGTCCCAAAATACTTAACTGCTCTGATTTTCAAGCTAGTGAATTTACATTTGCACTAACCACTATTCTTGGTGCTAGTTGGTTGATAATGAAATCCAGTCCCTGAGTCCAGCCAAGACTCTCTGTCCTTCAGCTGTTGTGCAATATACAATGAGTTGGATCAACTTTATCCATCTGACTGAAAATTAATCCAAAAAACCCTTCATCATAATACCCTAAACAGATAATGTAACATGAAATTGGAAGACACTGTTGTATTGTCAAACATCTGCTAGCAGTGTCCAAACAGTTTATAAGACAGAAGATTTGCATGTCCATATGACAAATAAATACCCCCAAATAGTGGCTGTTGTGAGTTTTATTTATGCTGAAAAAGTTTTATTTATCCTTGATGTGTGTATCTGAGGGGGTACGCTTGTCTTTGTGGTGTTCTAGGAAAATGGAACTGTCGTGGAACTTGCCAGATGCACTATTAGCCAAGAAAGTGGCAATGAAAAAAGGCTTCTACTATAATTATTAAATATGAGAGTTGTAAAACTGGCTTTTAAGGTACCGATACACAAGAATGTCAAATCTGATTGAGAAAGATAAAAATGAGGCTTTTGCTAGGATGATGTTCAGCTTACCAACCCTTCCCTCCCCAGGATACTCTAGAAGTAATTCTCTACAGGAACCAGGATAATTTTTCTTTTCAAGGATAATACAGTTAATGATATTTAATTATAGTGAGGAAATGGGGGTGCCAGAGAGTGTTTTTAAGAAAGGTTTCATCCTCTGCTATGAAAGAGCTGACTTCGGTCAGTAGATACAGAACGTGACATACAGGCTGAGCACGTTATGGCTACCCAAGCTCAGCCTATAAAATGATACACCCTGAACACCTGCCACTGTGTGTCCTTGAGCACACTCCAAGTTTAAAATCAGTTTACTGCTCTTCCAGGTGATGCTGATATTTCTCAGCAGTCCAGGATTGAAAGGACCTGGAGCTGCCCACCTAAAATGCCACCGCTGCCCCCACCTCCCCAGAGCAGAGTAAGGCTGTACCGGCTCATCCATTGATGCATCTAACCAGCCCTCTCGTCTGTAAAACAGAGCTTGGTGTATGACACAGGGAGTTAATTCTGTTGCCACAAGGGGTGTGGAAAGGATCCATTGCAAACTTAGCAGCTGGAGGAAGATACAAACGACTTTAACCAACTCCCTGTGTGCTGCTTAACCATAATTTAAAGAATCTGCTAATGAGACAGAAACACATTAATTGTGACAGTTTACAGTAAACACCTCCATGGCCCTCCCCTATTAAACTAACAACAGAGGGGCTTTTTTATTTTGCTTTTCAGAAATACCTACTTTTAGCATAGATATTACACTTCAAGTCCTGTAATTTGGTTTTACTTAAACATTACTTCTTTCCAAATACAAATCACGAGCTCTTGCGATCATGCTTTCTTAGCTGATGTTGAGACCACCAAGATTTTTTTGGTCACACCCTGACTATCCCCCAAGGCCCTACTGTGCCATCTCTTCATTACCAAATTGAATAGTTACTTCTTTTCATCACTTGATGCTATTAGAAAAGTATTTTCTTGCGTAAAATCAAAGCACTCCTATAACATTTTTATTATGTGAGTATTATAAAAGTGAAATCCTTAGAGAAATACTTCAACCTGCAGTTTCATTGGTGGAGTCAGTGCAAGCAGAAGATTCATTAGGGCTTAGAACTAATTACAAAGAACAACCACCTCTACAACATAAATAAAATTCCAAAAGGTTGGAATTTTTTGTCTTTAAAAATATACTATTTTTTAAGAGTTAACATATATAAATTTATAGATATACCTCCAGGATGTTCCCCTCCCTGGCAGTGTTCAGGGCCAGGCTGGATGGGGCTTTGGGCAAACAGGTTTACTGGAGAGTGTCCCTGCCCATGACAGGGGGATGGAACTAGATGGGCTTTGGGGTCCCTTCCAACCAAAACTGGTCTGTGATTCTATGATTCATACCAGTTGGTCAGAAATATTCTAAAAGATTTAGAAGAAATTTAGTGAAAAATAAACTGTCTAGCTATATATATAAAAATAGACATTTATATGTAAATATATATATATATATATATATATGATATATACACATATGCTAAAAGAGTACACACCACAGAGCTTGACTGATCCTTGCAGGTGCCAGTGCTGTTGGCGCCAGCCTTTGCCTCTTCCCACTACACAGATGTCAACAGACAGGGCAGCATGCTGACATTGACAGGAGTGCGGGGCATGTACATCCTGCGCCTAACCCTTGAACATCTGGATATGTAAAGCCAGCACCTCAGCAGGGTGTAGTGAGAGATGGCTTGGTGCCTCCTAACCCAAGGGCAGAGGTCAGGCATACAGCCATTTCAGGTGCTTTTAGAGCAGCCAGTGAGACAGAGAGGGCAATTCTGACGTTAGGTATCTGAACTGCGTTTCAGGTGTGCTTAGCTCTACGCCAGTAGAAGCAGCTGCCTGTCCAATAGGTATTTTAGGGATGCGGTACTGGGCCTAGACAGCCTCTCTGCTGCGTGTGGGCAGCCAGCGGCACCGGGGAGCAGATGAGGAGTACAAAAGCTGCGGCCCTACTCCTTGCTCTCATGTTACATTCTATCTCCTCACCACTGAGAAAGTTGAACAGCACCAGCCTGGCAACCCCATGGATCGTACAGGTTATGCTCAGCGTCCCTCATGCTTCCTGGCAAGTTCTTGGTGACCCACTGATACTGCATGTGCCTCAGTCATGCAGTCTTTTGTCTGACTACTTGCTGTAGACAACAGATCCTCATTAGAAAAGTGTCTACATCATTTTAATTAATTAATACACATGTATGCATAAGAAGTTTGGTATTTCAATAGCTGACATTTCACTATGAAACCACATCTTCCTCCAGGCAAAAAAGACCTGTACAAATAGTAACAACAATCTTAAATACATTCTAAATTAAATTATGACTGTCATGTTTCATTATAAATTAATTTATGACTGTTTGCTTAAGCACTCATCTTGGTTTCATTCAGAGCATAGTAATTTTTTGCAGGAGCAGAGCAATCAGTGAGCTTAAGTTTAAATGAACACCCTGTACATCCCCATGCCCGAGTACAGGTTTTATTCTACAGGTACCAATGCATTTCATGCTGAATTATGTTACTCCCTAAAATTCATGGATTATCTTTTTCAAGTAAAACCTGTGATGTTTGGTTTTTTTTTTTCTTTTAGGAAAGGCAGATATGATCAGGTAAAGGATCTGTTCATCATTATTCTCCTTATCTGTCTAAAAATTTTATGTTGTGGGATATATATATACACATACATTCACACCCTTCCAGTTCATGCTGGAGAGGGATGATGTTTAAAGCATTTGAGAAATTTAGTAATATTGGAGTTTTATTGTGTTAGTTGTATCAGATTTTCAGAGAGGCCAGCATCCAGCAGCTCTTCAAATTTTGGCCTATAAGGCACAATTAATCTTGGGGCTCCAGTTCGGGAATGGCAATATAATCTTATACTATGTGTACCACTTATTACATCTAGACCTTTATACCCAGAGGAATAACATAGATGAATTCATTGATTATATCTTTTTAAGCCTAAAAAGAGCTACAATTTGTCAGGAAAGAATAGCTGGAAGCAACAGATAGTGACCTAAATAGTAGATTTCCAAAGATAAAATAGAAGAAAATGAACACAAATGCTTCATTGTTTGAAAGCTGTATTGTCTGCAACACACTCCAGTGAATCCAGTGTTTGTGGAAGTGGCCAAGGCAGATATAATCTGTGGAGCTAAAAATGACAGCCTGAGTAAGTGGCCATCAAAGATGAAGCTGGGAAGACTCTGGCAATTGTGCTGTAAATCATAACCGCAATATTTGTTCAAAGCTCCGGTTACTGCGCATGCTGGGGGTTTTGTCAGAATAGTCAGAAAAGTCCTGCCTCATAAAACACTTAAGGATATCTAATGTAGTGTTCTTGTGGAACTAAATATAAATTCCTGTGCCTGCTGTCGGGGTGTAATGTCAGTGCAGTGGCTGGCAAACCATTAAGGGCCTGATTCTACTCTTGCGGCAATTCCCTGAAAGCACTGGAGGTAATGGAGTGACTCAGGCGAATAAAGAACCAAGCCCGTGCATTGCATTATTGTAAGGAGTTCTTGTGTTGAGCACATAAATCTAGTAAAACAGCATTGCATTCATCAGAAATCGTTATTGTTTATGCCCATTTTCAAAGTTTTTTGGGGAAAAAAAGGTGGCATTCAGGCATACCTTTTAAAAGCCGCAGTTAACAGCTTTCACCTCGAACGATGTCGTTAACAGAGGTGAGGCGAGGACTACAGGATTTATAGATTTCCTCTTTAATGAGGTTGTCTGCTCTTTGCAGCTTGTCCTCACTAAAGGAAAAACTGGATTCAGGTTTTAACCCTGGAAAATTAGGATCCACTTAGACATGGGAATGAGGCTTTGCATGCACTGCAACACTCTCTATGAACAGATGATGTCCAAATAAAATCTTATATTCTAACTGAACATAGCAATTTAGGTTTGGGCTGGGGTTTTTTGGTATTCTTTTCTGTCTGAGCATGGTGTGATTTCTTACATGCCCAAGCTGAGCAGATGTTGGGCATGTTTTGCAGAATGATCACTGTGGGGCCAAGTGTCTAAGGCTGTTTAAGCACCCAAGGAAGTTACTTGTGGGGAGTCACATATTCAAAGCAGTACAAAAAAGAGCTTGATGAATAGAGGGTTTTTAATATTCCATTGGATGCTTATCTGCACCTTTAGGTGTTGGGAGACCTGTAGAAAGCTGAAGCCTAATGACAAAATAAATGGACATAATGAGAGAGAGAAAGAAAAATGTGTTCTCCAAGGCTTGCATAAGTTTGGAAACATTTAGTAGACAAAGTGTTAATATTTCCTTCACCAATAATGACTTACAAAGGGTTTTTTTTTGTGGGGTTTTTTTTTTTCTTTTTAATTAGCTTTCTTGTTCTACAGCAAAAACCTGAAATACGTGCTTAGTAATATCACAGATTTGAATTCCTGTCCTCCTGGTTGATTCTTACAGGCTACACCATTCCTGAATAGGGCCAGATATTTTTGTAAACTCTAATGCTGTAAAGGAAGACAACATTAACCCTAACAACTGTTTTGTTGTTAAACTTGAATAGGTGTTAGCAACGAATAAATGAACCTGGATTTTACAGACTCTTTTTTCCATATCACTTGCTCAATTTTCAGCGTGCTGGCTCATGTGACTTCAATGTAAGCCACTCATCAGAAGTGGCAGTCAAACCAGCAAAGACCTCAATTTCCAACATAAAACATCTGAAGATCCCGGAAGATTTAATGTTTGTTTTTAATGCCAGATTTCCAACAGATAGTAAGAAAGGAAAAGAAAGCTGTGCTCATTTATGGCCTGGGGGCAAAGTCTCACAGACTCATTTTCTCTACTATTTTCCCCCCAGGTCACAAAAGCTGACCTGGGCCCTTCACAGAAGACTGCCATCCAAATCTCACACGGGCTTTTTTGAAACTCCTTGGGGCTTTTTTCCCTTTCCATCCATTGGTAACTGTAATCCCTCAATGTCTGATGTGGTCGTTAAGCATGCTTGGTAGATCAAACTAGGAATCATGTCCTATTAAGGCTTCCACAACAACCAGACTCCTGCTCCTTTATGGGGGATTGGAGCTATCTACTACATTTCAAATTTACTTTTAGTTAGATCTTTAACTTAGATATTTTCTGAGGCATAAGTCATCCACTCCTGACATTTACAGATCCCAAGTTTGATGTGTTAAAGCTGTACAATCTGTAATCTGTGGATGTGGAGGGGAATAGTTGGACTGCTTCTAAAGGAGGCCTGCAGGGTGAGTGAGAACAGCAAGTTCATATACGCTATACAGCAAACCAAGGTATGTGAGATTTCTGAAAGGCTCCACATCACCGATGAAAAATTTCTAGAGATCAGAAAAGTTTGAGCACACTGCATTAAAGTGTCAAGTCTTGACAATGTAACACATTAAAAAGAGTCTGCCCAAGTGACAGTTTTCTAATAGATAACCAAAGAGATATGAGGAAAAGTTGGGAGGACAGGCTGTAGAAAGAGTTATGGAGGTGAATGGGAAGAAATTTGAAGATGGTTTAAGATAATGTCAATCAGTGTAGACCAGATGAAGACAGGCCCTTTTTCATTTTCTTGAGAAAGTTTGAGGCAACAATGAAACTACATAAACCACCTGTTAGTTATAAAAATGTCAAACAAGCATACATTTGGGAAATGGAGAGATTCAAACATCCAAGAAAGGGCGAGAGAGATTCTTGGAAGACATGTCGGTTATCTTTGTCATCTCAGCAATTTGCCTGACCCTGTTCCAGAAAAAACACAAGTAGTTTTGTGAACACTGAAAGCAATCAAGCATGATTTCCTACAGACTAATTGAGTTTCTAAAAGATGCAAGAGGAGAAACAGCCAGAGCCCCCATGGGTTGGGATAAGGACAGTTTACTGACAAAACCACCGTGGAATCACAGGGAATAATAAGCCCTATAGCAAGCTACACTTACACCTGGTGATAACACACAGTACCTTACTGACCCGATGACAACAGAGTACCAACCTGACATACATGCCACACTCGGACTTCCATGGAGGGACCTAGGGGTGCCCCTTCCTCAACCAGCCCCTTTTATAGGGAAGTGATGTCAGGTGCTGTGAAACAGCCCAGGCTAACTCAGCTCACCTGTGCTGGCTGCTTGGGAAGGATAACTCTGGCCTGGCCAGAACCAGGACAAGAACAGTAAGAATGAGTGCACACCTCAGCTCTTCTGCAGACACTGTGATTTTTTGAGACATTCTCCTACATCATCCCACTCAGTTTCATCCAACTTCTGAAAAATACCGTTATTTTTTTAGACTGAGAGATGACCCTCGCCTACTCGGTGAAATTTCCCCATCCTTTTCATTTAATGGTAGAGTTGTACCCATGATTGCTTGAGCACATATGAGAAAAGATTACTTCCAGCCTCCCAACCCATCTAATTTTTGTTTTTCCCAGGAAGCCTTGCAGTTCACTAATTAATAAGTAACTCGCTGATACTTCTGACCTAGGAATGAGAGAAGATGGGAGAGGGCCTGGGACTTTGACTCCTTGACAGGCCTTCTGTGGGTCCCTGTGCTTTTCTTCATGTTGTCATTCAGCTGCCTCCCTGCTGATAGAAGCCACTACCAGTCTGCTTACTCCTAACAGCTAAAACTACCAGTCCTGCCCTGCTATATAGATGTATGAATATTTTAATTAATTTTCTATACAAGAATATTTATCGGCTAAAATCAAGAAGTAAATCTAGTTTAAAATGAAGCTAGCTTCAATATTTACTGCAACTTAATGACAACTTTAGACAAGAATTTAATTACACAGAGTCAGCATACTATATATTGTAGGGATGTGCCATGGGACTTATTTTAAACCGTAATTTAGAGTATAACTTTTAGACTGCTCCTCAATATGAACTTAAATCAAAATATTTCCACTGATGGAGCACATTCTTCAAAACTGATTACAAAAGTAGCCACAGTACTAATGGAAGCTTACTGTAATTTTATGTGCTATGGTATAAATGACTTGCAAGAACACTCTTGGGAAGTTGTACTGTAATTTAATATCTTTAAAGCTAAAAACTGCTAGGGAAATATTTTTTCATGGGGACCTACTTCTTCCCCTTAGCGTTACCTAGAAATACATCTTTCTGTAGGACAGTTTTGTATCCCTTGCAATTCACATACCACGTCCAGAAAATACATTGAAATGTTGTGATTTGCAGGACCAGCGTCCCCCCCACCCCCTCTCCTGCCCCCAGGAGTGGACAACAGATGAGGACTCAGGAGACCCAGCTTTTCCTCTCTCCTACTCACTGCTGGCTTTGTGCTTGCTGATCTCAAGTAGGTTTACAAAGGCCAGAAATGGTTTCCTTGTTCACTGTTACCCTGTTTCTTTGCTGGCACCACTCATGGTGTTGTGGGGAGAGGGAGGTGTTCTGAAATATCTGTATTTCAGGGTCTTGCTGTGAATATGCCACACAAACTTCACGGCACAGCTGCATCCCACCACAGGGAGATGTGAATTACCCCTGTGAATACACAGAAACTAGCTGTGTTTAACAGTCTAACCATATAACTAAATTCTTATTCACACTGACCATATTTTACTGCTATGAGTAAGAACTGCTGCCCTGTGACAGTACCTTAGGCCTTGCCTACATAAAGCTGCTGTTCAACTATTTAACAAACTTATTGCCAACGCCAAAGCCTGACTAAACAAATTCTGGAAGAAAAAGTCAGTCAGTCAGCACAACACTCTTGGGTAGATGAGGAGCTAGGTTTATTTCAGGATGTAACTGCTTAAAGACGCAGACATCAATGAAATGGACTATGCCAAAACACAAAGGAATTTTTCACTATCTAATTATCCTGTGTGGCAACTTTTTAGTGAACGTTATTTGTAGATCTTCATTTGGGTAAAATCAGCTATACTGCAGATCCGGCCCCGTTCTGTTGTAAGGTTATGCCAGGCATATGCTCAAGGATGTTTCTACTTTATAGACCGGCATGCTATCTCCTAACTGCTCCAATGGCATCTAAAGAAAGATTTACACCCACACAGTGCCGTAACAGCTCCACAGGAACTCTAACTAGCCATGAGTAAATAAGGCCCATAACCAAAAACGCTGAGCAGCACCTCAGTTGGTGTAAATTGTCACAGCTCCTCTGTGGAGCTGAGTACCCTTTACACAGCCAGAGGATTTGTTCCTCTGACTGCACAGAAAGTTGACCTCCAATACATAAAATGTCCTTGCGCAGCAGGAACGCACAAACTTTCCTTTGAGCTCAGTGGGAATCGTGATTTCTCACTGCAACCCCACAGGTGTGCTTCAGCTTTTATTGGTCAAGATGGGTATTAGCAATGGCCTGCTGGGTAGCAGAGAGATGCCTTTTTAAGTTGCCTTCTAAGGTATATTCCAAATGTGTCTGGAAAAATTTGCCTGCAGCTGGAATTGCACTGGGTAAGCCACACAGATTTTCAGTGGTCGTAGATGAAGAGAGCACTGCACAGCCAGTAACTGCTACGCTGAAGGGGTCATGAGGTATGATTAGCCCTGATAGGCTCAGAGGCCAGGAATTTGCAGTAATTAACTTGTGCTTAAACAGAATCATATAAATGTATCCAAATCAATTTTTGATGGAGAGGGCAGGGCTAGGCTCTGGCTGCCCAGTGACAGCCAGCTGGGCCTCTTGTCAGCACACAGACAGATGAGGGAAATGAGAAGACACAGAGCCAGAGTGGAGGGGCGGTGGTCACCTCCAGATTTTCTACACTTCAGGGAAGCCTGGAACTGACTCCAGGGTCAAAGCTGGCTCAGAACTGAAGGATTTCTGAAGAAAAATCTTTCTAATCACCCTTTATAAGAAAAATGGATCGTCACAACACATGGGTTACAGGACAAGAAAAGTGAGATGGGGAAGTTGCGCAGTGACCCCAAGCATTTAACTTAATTTGGTTCCCTATAGTGGGGGAGTTTTGGTCACCATAAAGATTGAGGTTTGTGGATACGTGAGAACAGGCTGGAGATCTAGATCTGGATCCTTACATTTATTTTAATTTAGGTCTCACCACTTAAAACCTTCATCTCTAGACCTTGTCCAAACAATATCACAGTCCTGACTCAAAAAGGGTCATTCACAGAACACGAGATGTATTGGTCTGACCTGAAATTCATAAAATTAAGAGCAACCCTGTATGAACCAGAAAATGACTCACTTGTCTGCAGCACATCTGGACTCTTTAGTCAAGGCTTACACGGCATCTAGATCATGATACTAAAGAATGCAATACTGTAGCACTGGGTGGCATTATAAACTCTCCCTGCATCAGAGGGAATATTTCTAATGATCTCAATTAATGGTCCACACACAGAAGTATTTTGTTCTTTCTGACCTAAGAAGTTTAGTTGCCACACTCCTCCAGCACTGCTTCTAGGTCTGCAGGATAAAATAAAAACCTATGCAAAAAAAAACCAAAATCACTCTGCTCTGTAAAACTCACTGGCATAATCTCATTCTAACCCTCACTGAGCCTTAGCCAGTAAAGCTGGAACAGCTCTGTGCAGCAATGCTTGCTGAGTCACCGCAAATTGTGTGTTCCGAGAACTCCCTTCCTAACTTTTAAAGGAAATCTTTCCAAACTGTAGCCAGTGTGTTTCAATGCAAGGTGTTCACCAGTTCTTCATATCCCTCCTTGCCCCCCCCAATGCAATTATTTCATGTGTCAGTATAGTGACCATCTGCATTCTTAACAGCAGCGTGCTGTAGAGTCTGAGCACCTTCCAAATACTGCAAACACTGGTACCTATCTCTGTCTCTACCATTTCCACAGGCTCCAGGTAACACAGTGGACACTAACTGACTTCACTAGGGCTGTGTCTAGGCAGGAGAAAGCATGATTGCATTAATGGAGCTCTGGCCAGTAATGCAGTTTTTGTCTCGTACTGCGTTAAAGCCTGTGCTTGCGTGAGGAAAAGGGGCAGTTGAAAGTTCAGAGGTGAGTTTTAGTGACAGGTGACAGGAAGCAAAAGAAAACACTGCTCATGAATGGCATTAAAAAAAAAAGTTCCTTGTCTATGGAGCATCACTGCAGAAAGTGCAAAGAGAGGAAAAAGGGGACAGAGTAGCCTGTAAAAGAGAAGAATGAGAGAAGCGGTCAGCTAAATGGAGTGGAAGATAAATGGCAGCAGAACTTCAAGCAATAGATTTCACAGGGGTTTTTAATGGATTGAATTTCTTACAGCAGGCAGTAAGAAAATCAAGGAAGCTGCTGGCTGGTCAGGACAAGCAGCATTTTAGATGGAAGGGAGGAAGTGGGGAGATCTTACTGATATCATCCATCAAGAACAGAGATGATCATAACATTAATAACTTGCATTTATGAAAAAAGTCATGATTCCCACCATGACAGGGAATACAATCAATAGCAGAAGAAGGGCCAGCAAGATGGAGAAAAGACAGTCTAAAAGACAACCCACACAAAAGAGCTGATAGAAGAGATGAGGATCTGAAAAATGTGAAGTGGTAAATAACTTACCTTCAGAAGTCAAGCCACCACGGAAGTATCAGCTGGTTGTGTAGAATCAGATGGTTATGAAAGTCCAGACGAGCATTACTGCCAGAGAAGGAGTATGACTGGCAGAGAAGAGAAAGTGCATCAAGGATTCGCACACAGATGCTTCTGACAGGCAATGGGGAGGCCAAGTAGCAAAGGGAGGCACAAAAATATAAAGGAGATGTCTGTGAGGTTCCGTCTCCAAAGCAAATTTGGCATGAGACAATTACAGAAGTCGTGTGTTGGGAATGAGATCAAGAAAGAGAGGGCAAAGTTGTCCTCAGATGGAGCCAAGTACAGAAAAAGTTTGTCTATTAAAATCCAGGACACAAGAGTAGCTACTTAAATATAGGAACAAACTTAAATATGGGAACAAACTACAGCTTCTGTGAAGGTGGAAACAAGAGACATGATGAAATCACTGGGTTGTTAGAAAGGCAGACTGAATTAATGGAATTTGATTTTTTTCAAGACAAAGTAGCAAGAGCATACTTGAAGGCAGAGGGTCTAGGAAACACAATGGCTAAAAACACACAAGAATGGAAGAAGGATGAAGAGATAATGGAACTTGTACTGGACCTGGAAAGACATAATGATCAAGCATAAAGAGGGAGTAAGGGAGCTGGGCTTTGGGGAGAACAGAACAAGGGGAAGCTGCAGGTCTTATCTGGGATGATTCACTCTGTCCTTTAAGAAGAGGACTAGATCCTGGCAGGGGAAGGACGACGGTTAGCAGAACAACACATTTTTATTAGTCATGAGCAAACACAGAGGGTTTGAAGCTCCCAGCCCAGTATGAACATCTGTATGAGAGGCGGTTCAGTCCCTAGAAGAAGTCCTGACCCTATTAAAGTCAATGACAAAACTCTTGTTGCCTTCAACAGAGCCAAAATTTCACCTTGTGTCTATGGCCATTCCACTGAGACTTCCAACATGAATGCCAATTAGTGCCAGTTTCAAAGGTGACATTTGTGACATGGATACACGCTCCGCTGGGAGATGAGCTAAGATTATCAAATTGAGTTTGCATAGACCAGTAAAGGTAAATGTGACATTCCCTGTCCTAACAATTGACTGAGGCAAACAGATGCACACACAGAGAAACAACCGAGACTTTGAATACTTCCAAAGCATGCAAAAATGGTGTCATTTTTGATTTAAAGAAAAATAAATAAATAAATGGAAGGGGATAAGTAACTCAGCCTCTGTGTGGCAGGTCTAAATGAATCAATTAGTAAGTTAAACGACATGCATAAAATAATGTTTAATTAAAAAAATGAAAAAAAAGAGGGGGAAAAAAAAAAACCCTTTTCAAGGGTAAATTGTCTCGTATTTTAAATTGAATGAATACTAAAAATGACCTGAGGAAAGTGGATTACTGCTTAGAGGTTTTCAGATGCTAGACTTGTGCGACAGCCACTATTAGCACATTCAGATTAATAGTTCAACAGTAATTGGAATATTAAACAGAAAGTGTCATTTTGATTTTGTAAAGTATGCATCTTTGACTTAATAATGGGCTGATCTGAGTGGTTGAGAGTTAAGCAGACCAGATACCACAGTACTCAAAACAGTTACTTCTTTTTTTTTTTTTTTTTAATTTGCATGTTGATGTCCTATGTGCCTAGATGGAAACCCACACAGTCACCATGTGATTTAATGCACAACATCAACACAATCTCCTGATGACAGTGAACCACTCCCACTTTATAAACCTCTGTAATACACCGGCTTTACAAGTAACTCTACGGTGAACCAGACCAGTGGTTTCTAATATTATCACATTTGTGAGCATAAATCTGGGCTAATCCAGGACAGGTAGCCTCGCTGTGGTGTTTTGCCTGGGTTTTACGTAGGTCAGAATCTCTCCTAATGTGAGTGATTCCAATTCTCCACTCTGCTCTACCATTTTCATATAAACGTTTAATCTGCACTGTTTAGTTGAGTATAATAATGGCTTAAAGGAGCTTGGGGAAAACCACCATCATATACAAACTGCAATATTAAATGCTGAGTAGCAGGTAAACTGCATTTCAGCCTCTAAGAGATTCCTGCTTCAAGGCAAACCTACTGTAACTCATTCTAAGCCAGATTCTGAATAAATAGATGATCGTATCAGGAAGTCACCATACCACTTATCACATGTGCATGTACGAGCAGCTGAGGGTATACTCAGAGGAGAACAAGGCTGGCATAGCAGAAGGGTTGCAAAGCCAGCCTGAAAATGCACTGGCAGCTCTGCATGTGGAAGCTTGCACATCACCTGCTCACGTTGTACCTAGCCCTAGGAAATGCACTAAATCTTTTCAAGTTATACGTGCCAGATTCATCAACAGCTTTAAAAGAGAGATGGACGTAGATCGGTTTTTAACTGTTCCCATTATGTATGATAAAAGAAAAATCAGAATGAATAATACAGCGTAAACTCGCTGCTCTCCTGCCACTGTGTGGAGCAGGGCTTGCTCAACACCTCTAAGCGTGAGCCTGTTAGATGAGCAATCTCAACTGAAATGAAATGAGCGCTCAGGCTTTCTCAATCTGCACCACACTGCCCAGACTGGCTCTGCTTCTGCTCGGTGTGCAAACCCTTCCTGATTTCAACCACAGACCTGTGCAAAGATCACAGGTAGAATACAACTGATTGGTTTGATATCACACTGGTGTCTAAGGGCACAATCCCAACGCGAGCTACCCTGATGCCTGAAGTCAGGCTCTGAATGACCAGACCAATGATGGGCGCAAAAAGATGAGAAATAGAAAACATTTCATCCTAAAGCTGTGGACTGCACAGGTTGTTCTTCTGGAGACACCAGCTTGTCCACTCCAGAAGAGGGGTGGAGGAGGAGTGCCATGTGTGTATGTGTCAAGTGAGGAGGAGATAGGTTTAATTAATCTTAAATGCCTTTGCAATTCAAGAATTGTAGCCCTGGATCAGTTCCCGTACTAACATGATTAGCAAATATTGACTTTTGAGTACAATAATAATGTGTCATCTGAAACCCTTGATAAGTAACTTAAGTACTTCCTTAGCTTGCATCTTATTAAATTAGATGAGGTACGGTTGAGACACATTACACAAAGCCATTGAAATGAGAAATCAGACCTAAAGATTTTAGCATTGATTAAGGAAAGTCAAAAGTTACAATAAAGATGAAACCCATGTTGCCCATATTCTGATCTGCACCCATTGCTGCAAGTATGGATTGCCTCACTCTAGCATTTATACATGGCAGTGGGCTCTTCAAGGTTTGTTTCAGTATTTACCCACATCAGTGTGTTTTCTTTGGAGTTGTCTGGCATGGGGTGAAGTAACTTTTTCCCATTTTTGCAATACCAGAATGCTCATAGTTGCAACAGGGGTAAACATTCACTGTGACTTTTTGACGTGCAATCCATCATTTGATTATGTATGATGACCATATAATGTCAGTTTTATGGAAGGTTAACTGGCATGGGTTTTGAGCTTTTGAAGTTAATCTGAGGGAGAAAAAGAAAGGCGTCACACTTGTGTGCCTGTGAATATGGGAAGTATAACGTGCTCAAATCTGTTCATAAGGTTTAGTTTAAAAATGTGTACAGCAGCTCAACCAAGAAAGGAGTTAAAAGATGTGATACTCCTCAGATGCAACCTGACAAATCTTACTTTATTGATTAGTTTTCAAAGGCAGTGCAGTGAGAGCACTACACTTACAATAGACTTTGGAATGAGTGAGAGGGGGGAGAAAAAAGCTCCAAATGTCATCAAAGCAAATGGTCTGTGAATGTTGCTTCAAAGCTAGTCATTAGTTGCCAGGGTATTTTGCCACAAAGCTTGTAAAGAGGTTTTCCTGGAGGGGAAGGTATGACAAAATGCACTTCTTGGCAAGATGACTTCTGCTTAAATAGCAGGACACATTAATTCTTGCTTGATACATAAAATTAATTAGAGGATTAACATCCTTTATGAAATTTTGCCAGAGATTTTTTCCTTTTTACCAGGAATAGACCCCAGGCCTTTTCTGTACTCTAATGAAATTGCAAATTGACTTGTGTTCAAATGATGCTTGACTAAAATGAATAATTAAAAATGTATTGCTAACAATGAGATGGGTCAGCTGATCTTTTCAAGGATTAATTAGTTTCAAGAACCATCTTTGTTATGTAACACAGTGAAGGCCAATGCCAGCACACCTTTTTTTTCCTGCAGTAGTTCCCCTTGAAGTCAATGGACCCATTCAACTCCCAATTATCCAATTTTATTCCAGATTCAAACTGTTTAGAGTGGGTTTTCCTCTACAGCAATTCAGAGAGGAGCTACACCTGGAGTAGTTGAGCAGTTATTCTATCTACAATTCAACGAACCCAATTCCTCTCTATTTGGTCTGACCCAAACACAACCTGACCTAGCAAGACCCTCTGGTTTATCTTCATTAGGCTTTACATAAAGGCCAGAAATGTGCACTATTGTAGATCCCAAATATCTCTACCGAGATGAATAATATCACATCAGTGTGAGATCTCTCTGGCAGCAAAAGGAATAGGGATTCAATTTTCCATAGATCAACAAGAGGATCAACAGAGAAAAGCTAAGACTAAAGAGATTAAGGAAGCCCATGTGTGTCTATGTGTGCATGTTTGTCCATGAAATATGTTGGGATTTGCTACTCTCCAACACGAACAAGGAGGTTCAGGTTCTAGGAAAAGTGACTCAACATAAATTTTTCAGAAGCCAGTCAGGACTCCAAATCTCAGATTTTTCAAAGTTTCTAAGTGCTTAATTTCCAAAAGCACCTATGGACATTTACTTAGTTTCCATTTTAACAAGTGCCTTGAGAAATCCCGTTGAATGCCTATTCATTTCTCTACACATCTTTGAAAGTCAGCCCAAAGTCTCCACTTTCAGAAGTGGCTTCCATAGTGTGGCATTTAACTCTGGCTGAATGCCACGCAAAGAATGTTTGGAGGTTAAGAGAAAAAAGCTGGAAAAACTGCCCTAGTACTGGGATTCCATCCTTTTTGCTGCTTGAGTTAGTTCATTTAGGGCACAGTACTGCCCTATGCGGCACAGAAATGTTCTCAGGTACTTTGAAAACATAACCTTTAGCTTCACGTAAAGTGAGATTTACAGAGGCATAAAGGTGCAAAGGGAGCTGGTGATTAGAGTTGAGGACCCAACTGGTAACTTGCTGCTGAAAATCTCTTTCGTTGATCCTTCACTTTTAAAAATATGAAATGTCTGAGTTACTTCCCTAGTGTGTGCAAATAAGCGTGTTTCACTTTTTAAATTCCTTAATCACCTTGTGTGTTTGGAAAAGGTCCCTTTCTGCAATGAGAATTTTTAAAAAGGAAGCCTAACATTCAATTTGAGTGTTTTCTCAAAACACTTTCTAATTCTCAAAACGCTTATTTCTACTTGCATGTTTCTGAGTTCCTGTCTCCAATGGATTTTTCAGATGTGTTTTATGTTGTGTTATGATGTTTCTAATTTGGGTGATGAAAGGTTAAAAGATACGCCTGTATGAAATTACCCAGTGGCTTTTGTGAACTAACATCATATCTTATTGAGTATGATTACTCTGTCATTTGCTTTGGCTACAGCAAAGCTTTCAGATACAGTAGGAATAAGTTGGGATCCCCAGAGCCTACTGTAGAATTTGAAGGGGGGCAAAAAGACATAGTTTCCTTGCCTAAGACTTGCTAGCCATGTGTAAAGAGACGATGCTCTGGAAAATGTTGTTTTTCTTTGGCTGCCCTTTAGTCAGATCTTCTCACTGCTGGCATTGTGCAGAGTCAGCTTAAAAGGTGTATTTAGCATTGAGGGATTTGGTAAATACTGCTTTATTGTGCTTCGTATTCCCTACAGGGCATTCTGAAGAGATGAATAATAAGCGTGAACAGGAAGAGCAAGTTTCCAGTCCTGTCAAATTAATTAGAGCAGTGTAGAATGAAGTGAGGTTTGCCGTTAGGTAGGTTGAAAACAGGCAAAGGGAACCACTCAGGCATATACAAAAATGTTACCCCGCTTCTATTATTGCTGCTTTCTCTTGAATCAGATATAAAATGTAGCTACGTTTTGTTACCCACGACAAGACTTCTCTCAAATACTGGGCATATACATAAAATAAGCTGGATGTGTAGAGCTATCCCCCTGCTGTGGCAAAAGCAGAACTTGCCAAGCGATGACGCTGCCCTTGTAGCTGCTGTTGGAGAAGTGTTTCCTTACGGTTTTAAGGGAATTAGTGACACCCAAGCTCAGTGTCATGTAATTCCGTGAAGAGGGGTTAGAGCTTGACTCGGCTCCCAGCTGTAAAACAGCCCCTCCGATTTGCCAGCCGCCTGCTTCATGATTTTCTGACACTTGCGTTTTTCCTTACAGCAGCCCAAAAAAGCCATTCTTGGTGTCATAACTTGGGCTCTAGTTTGTCTCTTTTCCTAAGTCTTTTCAGACAGCCATCAACATAGGACGTAAAAAAGCATCTGATCCAAATCCCACTTGAGTCAGTGGAAAAGATTCCTGCTGAATGAAGTGAGGGCTGGATAAGATTGGTAGACCCTATTTTTTCATTCCCTGCCTAGACAGGAGTGATCCTCTATTGTGTGTTTCCAAGCTCTGGTATGAAATGACTCAAACTCTGAGGCTACTGCTTCTCCTTAAAACTACTCCCCAGACTAAAGTCTGATCTAACATCTGATAAGAAAATTATTCACTCCTTTATCACAACCCACCCTCTTTGTTCCCTTGGAAAACTTCACTGTTTATTCCCCCCTCAGATACGTTTTCACATTTCAATTGATAATGAAGCATCTAACATATTCCTCCTGCATTTGTATGTATTTAGGTGCTTTCATACTTTCTCTTAACTAAGGCCTTCTGATTTTTTTGAGCATTTTATTATTCTTCTGTGACTTTATTAATAAACCTTCTTTCTTCTATTTGCCTGCATACTGTGTCTAGAGATGCGAACTGCTTTACCACAGTATAATACAGTAACTATCCCCAAGTGCAAGGAATATTTGAGTGGGATTCTTCTCATCCTTGGCGTTAGTCACCCTAGACTATTTTTCAGCTGCTAGGGCAAAAAAAGCCCAACAACAAAAAACAGGGCCTAATATACGTCATCCTAAAGCAGAGGTTTAAAACGGATCAGACCATGTCCTTAAGATGCCTGTTTCTCTGTGGGGATACATATGAGGGAGTCTAGAAGGACTGGTGTGGCTGTGAAGACATCTCCCATAGACATCTCCCATCGGCTCATGGGAGTCTCGCCCTTGGAAATGCGCAACTAGAATCATTGCTCAGAGTGGCTTTGAAAGGGAACAAATGTCATGTCTAACAAAATGAAGCGGTTTTGAAAAACTTACTCTGCTAACTTGCTATATTTAGGGAGGTGAACAAAAATTAAGCATTTTTATAACCTTGGAAGCTCCCACTTTGAAGTTTTTAAAATGGAAAGTTGTGGCTGTTGCTGCTGCTGTGTTGAAAAGCATTACAATGAAGATGCACCAGATTTCTAAAATGATTTAACAAAAAATTATGCTGAAACATGAATGAAATATTTCAGTCTTCCTTCATCCCATTTTCAGTTTAGCCTTAGGTTTCTTTTTCTAATTTTGGTTCATATAAAATTTCAAAATTCTGCTCTGCCTGCTTCAGAACAAAGTAACACTTTAAATTTGGGATTTTCAACTAAACTGAGGTAAGAGAGTTAGCTCCTGCTCCATTCTGTTGTTCATACAGACTTCCTCAATCTCTATTTCAGTTTCTCTCTTTTAATAGAATACAGGAATATTGAATTCCAATTTTGCTCCACTTGTACCCTTTTTCTGCAATTTAGGTGTCACTGTTGGCCTCTGATAAGCACAGCCTGTTCTCCATCTCTCAGTACTTGACTGCATGGGTGTGGGGAGGAACACTGAAGGGTCAGGGAGACAATCTCATCCTTACACTTTTCAGTCCAAAAATCATCTGATGTGAATCAGTGCAGTTCCACTGACAACTGTTTTGTGCCTCTGAGGAGCTCGGATCTCACCATGGGATGATGTGCCACATGAAGCCAAGGCGAAGGCAGATCCCTTAATTCTCTCTCCTTTACAGGGTGGGTCTGGTGGCATGAGAGTCAGCTTGTTGGATAAAGCATGAAGAGGTGCTTCAAAATCCATGATGTTCCAGTAAGCAGGCTCCCTAACTTCCATTTTTGGCAACTCCTTTAAAGCAGACAAGGAACTCCTGCTCTAGTATCTACAGAGGGAAGATGGTCCACAAAGGGAATAGTTTCAGTGCTGGGGACAATAAGAGGTCTGGGGACTGAGACCAAGAGGCAGACGCTCCCTTCTCTTTTTTAGAGAATTTCAAAATGCTTTGGTTTTCATTCCAAATTGGAAAAAAACAGACATTTTACAATTGCAAAACCCTCTATAAAACTGAATGATCTTTCTTCCCCACAGCTCCATCTGAAACAGATGGAAATTTCTTCAGTGAAGTGACCACTTAATTAAAACTATGTGATACCAAATTAATACCATTTCAGCAGGTACCGGGAGGACAAGTGAAGATTGTCCAACCTTTTCCAAGTGTTCAAGACAACTATCTATTGCTTTTTAAGGTGTCTGGCAGCTGGTAAGTAATTTAAAGGATGCTTGTCGGCTCCCAAATAGAAGAAATAAATGAACACAAAAGAGCAAGATTTCAATTAAAGTTCATCATGTAAAACAGGCCTCATGCCTTCCCTGACCACAGAGATTAGCTTTTGTGTCTGGAATTGCATTTCATAAACCTCCTCCCTCGACATGGAACATCTGCTCCCTTTAGGACTATTGTTTTACACCCATAAATAAAACATAAAATTACATTTTTGTCACTCTTCAGGCCAGATCTTCAGCTGGCATAAATCAATGGCAAGCAGTCAACCTCAGCGGAGCTCTGCTGACTTAAACCAAATGAGGATCTGGCCCTCGATGCTTTGGTGCTGAAGAAAATAATGGGTCTGGGCAGAGTGTGTGGGACATTGTTTATCAGAGAATGTGTGTGAAACTACGTGGAGCAAGTAACCATAAAGCATGATTGATCTCTCCAGCATATTTTAACACTTTTTTTTTTTTTTCCTCCCAGTGTTTACTGAAACCTTTTAGGTAGTGCAGTCTTCTCAGATATCATTTTATGTTTGAAAAGCTTTCTAATTCATAATGAAAAGTTACGCGTCGCTCCAATGAATCTCTAGCTTCAATTACTTGCCGTGCAAATGGTTGGCCTGCATTCTGACCAATGTTTATGGTGCTTGGCAATTTTTCAGTAGCTACTTTACCCCGATATGATTAATTTCTTGCATAATATGAGGTTTTGCATGTGTGGAGCTGGAATAATCCTACTAGGCAGAAGAGAAATAAAAAGAGCTTGTGTGTTTCAGCTTTAAAAACATTTGAAACATAACATCACAATTTTAAGCGTGCCAATGATAATACAAGTTAGCCATGGATGAAGACAACCACAAGAGACATGAAGTTCCTGATGGGATTCAGCAGCATGAAAGTCATTACTTGGCTAGTAAGGTCAGCACACTAGATCATAGCTGGGCAGCCCCAGAAGCAGAAGAGCAGGAGACAAGCCTGGAGCTCGTCGTACGTGACTGCAGCAGTAGAATCAAGAAAGGCTATCGGTACTCATGTGCTTTTTTGAATGCCAAATCCTTCTCCACATGCTCGTCTCTCTCTTGTACCAGAAGCGTTAACATGTATCAACTACCCTGAAGTAATGGGATGTAAATCTTGAACAAAAAAAATTTAATTTTAAAAGGCATTTAGCTGTAAGCACCTGAGAAATCTCACTGGTGTCACACTAGAAAGCTGTCCTTTAGCTGCTTCAGCTGGATCAGACTTGACAGTATGTGACTAGATAGTGACATCAGAATCTACGCAACCCTAAAAAGGCAAATACTTCTGACAGCCTTTTTGGAAAGGATTTGAGGAGAATGAGGTACCCAACCCCTATGGCATCCTAAAACAGAAAGACATTTCCATGAGACCTGGCACCCAGTTCTCTTTGGGCTCTGTAAAGTGAGCAATATGGAGCATTATCACTCAAGCTGTCTGCCTGTTTCTGCCATACCAATAAATACATCTGCTCTGATTCAGTTCATCATTTAATATCTTAATGCAAGCATATCCTTTTCAGTGATCTAAGCTAAAATATTGTGCTGTAAACTCAAGACACTCTAAAGTGGGT
Source organism: Laterallus jamaicensis coturniculus (assembly GCA_022605575.1). Taxonomy (NCBI): domain Eukaryota; kingdom Metazoa; phylum Chordata; class Aves; order Gruiformes; family Rallidae; genus Laterallus; species Laterallus jamaicensis. Next base: position 21,111,155 of record JAKCOX010000001.1, read on the forward strand.
GCGTGATCCACGTTCTGATTCATGAGGAAAGTTCTCTTTAGCAGAAGTTGTGAAGCAGATTGCAGGAGGTGGTAACCTCTTAAACCACCTCTGAAAGAAGCCCTTAGGTGCCTTCAAAATCGCAACCTCCATATTTTTACCTAATACAATTGTACACTTGTCACCTTAATAGAATGTACGTCTACATTGCAAATTCCAGTATAGCGAAGAGGTACTCAGTCTAGCTATAAATGAGCTAGCCATAAATGAGCCTGCTTTCTGGCAGGATAAATTAGCCCATATGGAGCTAACACTGCCAAAAAGCAGGGTAAATTAGTCCTCTCGGTGTTCTCTGCTATCTCATCTTGACTGCGTCCAGTATCCACAATGGTTTGTTTACAGCCAGCTTGGGCATTTCTACATTGTCATGTGGACATATTCAGAGCAATATTGTTATTATTGCGGTAACATCTACAAGAGAAGAGGAACTGAGCCTCATGGGAGTTAGTTACCTTTTACCTTTGCCTTTTAACTCAGCATAGAGGGGTCAAGTCAGAGTGCTAGCATTGCAGCATGACCTCACTGAGTTCTGTTTGCATGGAGGGTACACAAATTAGATGCTCATCTTGGGCGATAATGAATACCGAGTCATCTGGAGCCCTACAAATTACTTTATGGCTACAAAGATATCCTACAGAGAAGCGTCCGATGCTGAGACTTTGGTGAGATTTTTGCTTTTAAAATTTTTTAAGCCAGCCTTTTGTAGCCCTTTCTGTTTAAAATAAACAGGTGACATATGTGGGGTTGTTTGACATACCTTGGGTATCCCACCCAGTTTGGTTCTTCAAAATCTAAAGAGATTGAATTGGCACCATTACTTAGGTATTAACATTGCTTTTTAATATCTAAAGACTACATGTTCATGGATCTCAAACACTTTGAATGATTTCAAATGAAAAAAAGAAATAATAAAAAAACTTCAGAAATATGTTAGAACATTACCTGAATTAGCTGAATTCAAAAAGGCTCCTAGGTATCTGCAGCAACATCTATTCCTGAAATCTGAAGTGATGTGCAACTTCGTGAAGCACCTACAAAAGACATAGAAAATTGAGCAAAGATCAATCTATACTTAAAACTTGCATAACCATTGACAGGTAGGAAACTGCTCTGTATAGATACACTTCTGCTGCCAGCGAAGTGCTTAAGGCAGGATGACTTATTTCAGTTGGGTGAAGTAAAATAAGCAGGGCTAATAAAAGCTGCACCAGGATAACTGCACCTGACAATTAGCACTTACGTCGGCACAGCCATCTGGCCAAAAAATCACATCCAATGTAACACACTCATGCCAGCAAGACCACCAACACCAACTTCAAACACATCCCGTTAACAGAATTCTATAGGCTTCACAAATTAATTTCATCCAATAGTGTGCAATTTTACAACCAGAAGGTATGACATGTGAAAATACACTTTAAATCGCTGGCTGACTTATGTGCTCTTCCTCAGTACCATGAGGAGTCAAGAAGACAATTTTTAAATGCCCCAGTACTATCCAGTTTCCCACTCAGCATTCTGCCTGGTCTAGACTTTGCAGCAAAATGGGGCAGAGCAATCAGCACGTGATGAAATCTCCTTGAAAATGTGAATGCAGCCCTTTCTTTTTCTGTATTTACTTATAGATCAGTGTACCCCGAAGAACTATAAACAGCTGAGAGCAAAAAATAAAGGGACCTCTGAAAAGTTTTATGTCCTCCAAACTATAAATGTCAGGTGGCAATACTAGGCAGTTTATTTTTCTGTAGAAATATATAAATTTTTTTTTCCACAAAAATATTTTCTCTGACAAAAAAAAAACCCAACCCAGCTCGTCACTGGCAATTTTATGAAATACATATATAAATTTGCAGCAGTACTGACAAATGCCTTTAATAAGTTGAGTTGACAATTTTTTTCTTTCTCCTGCCCAAAAGAAAATAATGTGTATATTAAAAAGTGCTCACTTTTTTAGGTTTGGGTGTTTTGGATTTTTTTTGAGATAGCAAAGGGGTAATGAAAAGGACCAGCCAGAAGTAGCATGCCCAGAGATCTATATAAAAATCCAGATAGGGCAAACTTTTGATATAGCAGCAAAGAACCACAATGGGCTGGGGAACTTCAGGAACAGCATTTGCCAGACCAAGCATTATATTTTTTACTGAGCTAAAGGCCAGCATGCAATGTGAAGCGATGGAGTTGAGCACGTGTGCATGGCTGGGGGGCAAGGGGCACACACAATATTTTCTGAAGGTGGGATTCCTCACTACTGTGCTTTCCCTCCCCAATTAAGGGTTGAAACAAGCCACTGGAATCTACTGTATATCCTGGGGAAATGAATGCCCTGGCTGCTTTCCAACTCGTATTTCTCTCTTTCTACAGCAAACAAACAATAGGCCAAGTAGGATGTTGTATGTCGCCCTGGAAAGAAAAAAAAAAGTGAAGTATTGATAAACTGAGATTAATTTTTACAAAAATGTTTATATCAAGTGCATATGCTTTGCCTCTTGGCCATTATGGAAATGTCAGGGGTTTAATTGGCAGCTGTGAATAGCAGCACCTGCAAACAGCTCAGGGCTTGTTCCTGTGGTCTGGCAACATTCTTACTTTATGCTTTAAATAAAGGCTTACTCACTGAGACAGAAATAACTGACAGTGGATGATTGATGATTGCCCATCACGCAATGGCTGACATCTACCATTCACTGAATCCATTTACAATTTCACTTCCAGATTTCATTAACAGGGCCATGACATCTAGGAACGGGATTGATACAGATGGCAGCTCAGTTACAGAGTTCAGCTGATGCTGAGCGTATGTTAAGCATGGAAAACAGATTACTATGAGCTCCAATCTATCTCGTGTGGTACATTTTGGAAACCCTATCTGTTTACTCCAGGTAACCTTTTATAGTTCTATTTATCCTGCCTAGTTTCAAACCAGATAGCAATTTTCCATAGTGGAGAATTTATAGTGCCATTTGCAACGCGCGTTTATAAAATACTTACTTCCGTGAAATATTAAGACAAGATTTTGGCATTCCCTTTTTGCTCAAGAAGGAAGCAAAAAATGTGAGCACATAAAATCCATGATTTCCCTCATCACAAATATCCTCCTCTGAGCAAAACAAATGGCTCACTCCCCACCGCACACCTGCGTAGGTCTCAAACCCCAATGGCCGTGGAGCTCAGAGGCAAATAAAGAAGTTTCCAGCTAGAGGGGCCAGTCCCACTTCGCTCAAAACTCCCGCTGACCTCTGCCTGAGATGGGACACTGCGTCCTGCAAATCCTTGTTTTTATCTCGAGCTCATCGGGTTTGGCACAGGCTGTTCTGCAGGAAGGCTGAGGCTCAAAATGCAATTTTCCATTTTCATTAAGAAACCGGGCCAAATATCAGATCTGAAGTTACTTTTCAAACCCCAGAAAGTCTGGAGCTGCTCAGACACAGGATTTCAAGTCGGCTCGTGGTTAGGGTGGGGGAAACATCTGAAATTCAGTATCACCTTCAGACCGAGGGCTCAGGCCTGGAACCTTTCCTTTGGGAGTTGTGTGGACACTGGCACAGGAGCAACAGAAAGTGGTAACACTCACAACTCTAAAAAATACCAAGAAATCTGAATGGCCACACTTGAACCAAACTACTATTCAGTGAAAGTAAACTACTGCAATTTCAAAGCAAGCACCTATTTCATACAACCAACCATAACCTAGCCTCAAAGGAGAGGACAAGTAAGCAGGATAAAACTAGGTGCAACATCTCATCCAAGTAAGTGGGACACTAAATGGGTCGATGCAACTGCGAAGCTGCTGAAAAAAAGCACATGGCGTGCAACAGGTTTTTCCCCACCTTTATTAAATCTTGGGTTTGCTCTTCTAGTTCAGTTTGTCAAGTTTTTGGGCCTTCTCACAGACCCCTCTTTGGGAACGCCCCCATTTCAGGCAGGTGCTGGAGCAAAGCCTGAAAGGAGGTTGGCAACCAGGGCTCTTGGGGCAGCTGCCAGAAGCTGCAAGGAGATGCTCTTAATTTTCACATTACCCCACAACCTTTAGCAAGCTTTCAAAGCCATGCAGTGTGGGCCCTTTTACAACTGCTGTACCCCCTTCTTCCCCTTCTTGAAGTCCATACAGCTACACCCTCTCCTACTTTGCTGTTGGGATGGTCTCCTGAAACCCAGATTTGTTATCCTGGTTCTTACAGCCAAAAGATCGTGCATTGGAAACTGGTGTTAACGCAGTTCTTTAGCAGGTGCATAGATTGCCAGTTTCCAGACTGACACTTGTAATGGCTTTCCAGAAACAGCTCTGTTTCATCTCAAAGTTGTTGAGACAAATCCATTCCTTCCGTATTTCAACCAACTTTGTACACTTAAGGCACTACTTCAATCTCTATCCATAATTGCATGCAGCCTTTCCTGTAACAAATTCAGTGGTTCTTTTCTTTATTTTGATTATTTAAAGCAATTAAAGACAGATCACACACAAACTCTAGAATTAACATTGTGCAAATATTTACACAGAAGCTAAAGTTAAGACTTTTCTCCCTTTCTAGGTGAAATGAGGAAGATTCGTTCCAGAAAAAACAAACACATTGTCCACTTTAACTAAAGACAGCATGAAGTCTTCCATTCTACCTCCTTTAAAAAAAAATAACCCAGGATGCTCTTTGTAAAGAAAACACCCTTCTCTGTGTACCTTCTCTTACATTTGCCATCACTGATGGTAACAGATGACAGCACAGATGATTTCCAAGAAATTCCCCCCGACAGCACCTTTCCGTAACGCAGGTAAATTCAACCATGCAAAAGGATTTTTAAAACTTCTCAAAATACAAGAAAAATGCACCAACAATAACAGGAACAGCTACTCCCTGCTCTGGAAAAGAGGATCTGTATACATGGGTTTAAACAGGGCTTTCAAAAGCTAACTTTTGGTACCCCCTCTTTTATTCCTGCATCTGTAATTTGAATCCAGTCGAATGGATCTGCACTGAACTTTCTGCTGTCTAGCCCACAGCTGGAGGTAGTGAGCTATTTTTTTGCTATTCTTTGTAAATATCCCATAAAAAACACATTAAGGAGTTATGTCAGCCTGGCACTCAGGTCAGTGCCACCTCCCCACAGCAAAGCCTGGAAGCGGCACTTTAAAGCATGTGCTTTGGTGCTCTTTTTAGCAGGGTCCCCAAATATGACAGATGCACACCAAAGTCAGGAGGGAGTCCACCCCAATTTTAGATGTTCAAGTGAAAGCATCCAACTCTGAGATAGCCATCAGGGCCCTCTCTACAGCAAGTGGACAGAAATAAGTCCTGCCAGGTTGCGAATCATCTCCTGGTCTGGGAGGCATCCAAACCAGCTCAAATCAGGCATGAGCTCCAAGTGCCTGTTTCCTACCAGTGATGAGACAAAACATTCAAACAACTGACTTAGACGTAGGTATCTACTTCACCACTCTCTAAAATGACACAAGATGCATCACATCCATTACAAAACAAAGTATCTAAAGAAATCTTTATCAAGCCCCAGGAGTGGAGAAGTTACAAGTCTACAGATTTTTTTAAAATAATTTTCTTTTTTTAACTCCTCTGTGACCCCACTTCATGGGTTTTTAGGCAGGAAAAAGACAAAACAGGAGAGTCAATACATTAAATAGCATCAGGAGGATCTCTGCTTCTGCCTTGTAATTACATGTAGCCTGGGGATGCTGCAGTGTGCCTTGTAAAAACACAGACAGCTATGTCCAGCAAGAAAAACTCAACTTGTGGATGCAGTGAAGTACTGCCCCAGAGTTTTGCCATTCAAGAGGACATGGGTTGCTTTTGATGTGGTTTGAAGCTTTGAGGTAGACCAGCAACGAAGGCAGTTAGAACTAACCTGATGGTTTGGCACAGAGGCAGAGCTGGGAGCACACACTGCCTCTCCACTGATGATGGAGCTCCTGAGTATAATAATCTCCAGGACATGGGTGATGAAGGACAGCGTGGGATAGTAATATTTGCTACTAGCCTAGCTAGTTCCATGAGAAAATGCCTTAGCAGACTCTTAGGTATTCTGGTTCTTTGTGACTCTGGTGTATTCTTGTCCTGAAATATCCCTTATAAGCCCAGGATAATGGGGGAGAGACAGATGCCTCCACCAGTACATACCAAGGACTCCACTTACACCCTTAATTAATGCCTACTTTGACTTGCTCTCCAGAGGCCAGCTTTCCTGTACTGACTATATGCTAGCCAGGGCAGATTTTTGCACTTAAAATTAAGTTGCCTAACTCCATGCATGTGACTTTGGGACAAACACACTACTCTCAGGGCTACTTCTGGAGGTAAAAACCTTCTATGATTTTTATACACTCAGATCCTGCAAAAACGGGCACCATGAGGAATTCTATTAAAGAAAAAAAGCCAACACTTATTTTACACAGAGGTGAATGATATGTAATAAATTAAAGCTGTAAGCAATGACAAGCATGCGAAACAAACTGCTTTTTCGGCTATACAACCTCCATCGTGGTGCTCTCAGTCAGGCAGGGATTTTGTGTAAAGGCAGTATATAGTTAGGTAATAAAAGATCCAATCGAAACGCATACGTGGAAGGGAGAGGTGTAAAGGTCAGGCCTGCCACGCTCACCACATCACTTCTTGGTTTCCGAGCTCTTCGTTTTGCAATCAGTACATTCCTGCAGCATAATGGGGAATCTGGCACGCAGCTCTGCACAATACTTTCCTATATGATTACCTAGCAAAATATAAATGCTGTGTTCTCAGAGCCAAAGAGCACCTATAATTTCCACTGAAGTTAGTAGAAGCTTTGGGTATTACTTTGTATCCTCAACAGTAGGCTGTTAAAAAAATTTTTCCATTTTAATTGTTTCAAAACTTTAAGAGCTGACTGAAAACGGTATAAAACCATGTAAAATAAATGGCACTGTAAACTGTGCAAAAAAAAAAAGTATTAATAGATATTGGCTAAGGTGCTGCTTTTCAGACAGTGTCTCCTGTGGCCTCAAGAGTTCCAACTGGCAGTTACATTTGTTTTCAGCTCCGTCCCTTATATTGCTTTGAATAACAATGCATCCATACGTAACATAACAAAGCACAATGAGATCCAAGGTAGCCCTGTAGAAATAAAAATCTGCTTTGGATCAGATCCTTGTTATTATATGGATGGTGAACATTTGATCTGTATTTATTACACTTGGACTGAAGTGCGCAGAGGAGTAAGTGTCCTCAGTTGGGCAGTTAGCAGATCTTTACTTATAATTTATAAATAAAGACTATGTTCCCATGAACAATGGCTCAGTGCAGCCCACTAACCATCACCCTTGTGTCACTCCACTCAGAAGAGCCCCTTTCCCTTTTCTGCGGGGCTGTGGTTGAATTCTTAACAGGGTTACCCTGTCTCATATCTCAGAGGCACATGGTGTGGCATTCAATTGTTATTTTGAAATGAAGGGGAAAATTGTTTTTGCAGACACCAGAAAATATCAGGGATATATCAACTCCGTTTGGGATGTCCCAGGAATAAACCCAGCTCCCCTAAGAGAGGGGAGAAAAAAAAAACAAGACAGAGACCACTGGAGAAATTTAGATTTACACTACCCAGCCTTGTAAAATAAGTGGAATCATTCCTCATTCAGAAAATTTAACCCCAGTTTGTTTCTAGGATAAGGTTTTTCTTGAAAGGAAAGGAAGCCATTCCGCCTCCTCACGTCCCAGCTTCTGTTTATACAGACTTATTGTGCAACTTATCCATGCTGTTGATCCTTTTACACTCTGAATCATGACATTTGCTTGGACCATTATGATAAAACCTCATTCGCTTCTGGCAGATAAAAATCTCTGTTTTCCATACATGAGGGCAGACAACACAGAACGAAAACACAGGTCCAAGAGCAAAACGCTCCCGAGTTCTTCAGGGCAACATGTTGAAAAGGTGGAGAAGTGTGTCAGAAGTAAAAGAGGGGCCACCAAAAGGATGTAAAGAAAATTCTGCTGCAAGGTCATTTTTCAGTGCCAAGAAGGCATGAAGAGGCCTTGGTATTAATGAGAATCAAGCCCTGAGGCAGAGAAGACGGATGTTGGCTCATCGCCCACAGATAAATTAATGGCAGATAACGGAATAAAGCCTACAATTCACCCCAATAGCGTGACTCGACTGATTTTAGCACAGCCATATACCCCAAGAATTTGATCCCAAAGGCACCATCCCTTTACTCCACACAGACAAAGTGTGGGTGTAGACCAAATCCCCAAGGGATGACAGTGTCTGCTGCAATCTCCCACCAGGTCAGCCTGTATAACCTACCAACCACTCATGTGGAAAGCATCCTCTCAGCAGGATCCTGATCGTTTTCTCTGGATATGAACAGCATCTCGAGGTTTAGCTCCTCTGAAAAGTTTTGAGATGACTTATCTATGCCTTTACTCAACTCTCTAAGAATGATCCTCATGTGCAAATTCATGCTGAGGAGAAATTAATAGCCCTTCAGGTGAACTAGAGGTAGCCTTGAATTCTGGAAAGGTGGTTTGAATGTCATGTTTTAAAATTACAGACAATCCATCCTGGTCATTTTTATATGGTCACATGCAAGAGTTTTGTATTTGTTACTTTTTTATTAAGAAAGAGACAAGTAAAACAAGTAAATAACTGATGTTACTGACAGAGAAGACAGAAAATTTATCATCTCTCCCACTGAAAGCATGTAGAGAACTTTCCCTATGCAGAACATCAGCACGAGATCTCTCCTCACCATGCTTCTGCTTTAATTGTGAGTCTCAGCATCTGCACTGCAAACAACTATTTTTTTTCCAGGGGTTCATAACTCAAGTTTAACAGATTGCTCTAGGCTGACACATGGTTTCAACTTGGGAGCAAACATTTCTTTTATAAACGGCTTTTTCTTTTCTTTTAAATGGTGATTTCTTTTTGGTTTTACTTGTAATGTATGTAAAATGATTTGGGATGCTTTTTGCACTTGTGTACAGTAACTCAAAAGCAGCTTTCACTGGAACAGTGGAATTTGGCAAGTGAACAGTCAATATTGCCCTCTAATTGCTTTTAGCGTCTTTGCAAAAATAAAAACGTCATTTAAAATGGCTGAGATATTTCAATTTGAAAAGTGGCTACTGAGCAGGCACAATAATGGCATGGATTTTTACTTTGCCTATATAATGCACATATTCAGCATAATGTGATCCCTAAAATACTCCTCTCTGGATTAGGGCTGTACTGATCACTGATTTTTGTTGATTTTTTTTCCCCATTTCAGTGGCTAAAATGGAAAAATAAAATCTGTTTGGGTTGATCATTGAATATTTTTACTCCTCTTTCTCCATCAAAATCCAAACCATCTTCCTAGAGGAGTAATAAAAGGTTCTTTCTGATCCAAAACACAATGTAACAACTCCATCGGGGGTCCAAATAAGAGTAACAGAAACCCCAACCCATTTTTAAAAAGCTACCTTAAACACCCTGTACAAAAAAAGACAAGGACATGGGTCATGTCACAGTCATGTCCTTCTCCTTCCTGTCTACCCCCATGTCACATTCTGGGGACATAACACCCTGCAGCTTAAGCCCCTCTTCCCTTAGAAACCTTAAACATATATTGACTTGGGAATGCCTTCGATACCAGCCTAGCAAGTACCTTAGGAGGATGTGGTCCATTCACAGCCACTCTCATTGATATCTTATGGCCAGCAAGAGTCTGTTTAGCTAAAGAAGTCTTTACTTTAAAAAATGGCCTTCTGAGTTTGTTTCCAAGATCTGAAGAAGGATGAGTACATGCCCTGCCTCCACTCTGGATTATAGTCACATTGCCTCTCTCTGTAGACAAATGAATATTTAAGATAACCTTGCATCTCCACCAGCTTTGACAACGCAGCCTTGTAGCTAAGAGGTACTTGCTCATGAGACCAGGTATAGGACAGAAAGGAGATGGGAGCACAGAGATGCCCAGGGAGATGGAAGGGGCTCCCTCACCTTCCAGGTAACTGCTCTAACAGCAGGGTAGCAAGAAGTAGTATGACCTTTCTCTGCTGTCCCCTTGGTGGCCTTGAACAGTCTCTGGATTTGCCAATGAGTAGTGGAGGAATGACTGTTTTGTGAGAGATCTGCCAGATTGTGTGGACACTGGTGGTTCTACACATTAAACAGAGCTTAAATACCCACAGGTGACTGGTCAAGTAGAGCTGGATCAGTTACCACAAGCCTCCCTACAGCACAATGTGGCTTTACAGAGCTTTGAACCTCTCAGATGACCACACCAATCTTTTCTTTCTATCATGAGTGTTACAATTGTGGGGTTGTTATAAATAGATTGTTTTAATTTGCTATGTGTTGTTTTTAACTGGCAAATCGGCACCACAAGTTGGTCCTTTTCCTCTCTGCTTATGAAGATCACAACTTTTGTTTATGGTTGGGGTTTGGTGGGTTGGTTTTTTTTTAACAAGAAGCTAGAGATGAGTCTATGTTCATGTGACTCCAGAGCCTGAGGCTTTAGAAATCATCACAGGAATCTCACTAAACATCATGTGTTGACAGCGGTGCAAATAGCGAACATTCACTTGTCTAGCAAGATTGTATATTAATTCAAGACCATCAAGAACCACGACCATATTTCTCTAAAAGGCAACAAGTCAGGGCGGACTAGCTGGGAGAGGGGGCTGAACAAACAGGCGTTGTTCAGACCTTTTCATCCTGATGCTGGTGTGCTTCAGTGTGAGAAGTCCTCGCTGTGCCTCTCCCATTCACCCCCCTTGTCTGAACGGAATCGCCACAGTCACTTAAGAGGCTTTTAAAATGTGGCACTAAGTTACAATATGCCATTCTACATCTTTTTCTGACAGGTAATCCTCAGCTCCGTCTATCCAGATGGAGTTAATTTGGCTGAACTATGCTGACCTGGGTGAAGGATTTTCAAATATAAATGGTACAAATGCAACTTTCTCTGGCAACAGAGTCGTCCTATGTTACGGTTTCCACCATCGCTCCTCCAAGCCTGCCTTATAAGGAGCGCGTTCCTTCTACTGGGATTCATTCTGTCATTAATCTATGTCTTCTTTCAACAATAAAAGAAATATGGAATGAGATTACCAGAATGGATGGCCTGGTGCAGACTAGAGAACACTTCTTTTTAATAGGGATTTAAATTTGACATCAGTTAAATGTCTTGTGCCATCACGTTTCAGCTCTGTTATGTGGATTCTGGACCACGCTGCCTACTTGGATGTGAAATCACTGCCCTGATTTAAGGCCTCCCCCTGGCTCTTCAGAGGAACTGAAGTCCCATATCCTGCTCCCAAGCTCGTTTACCTAGCCAAAGCGGTGGCATGGGTTGTGGAAACTTTTCCCAAGAGGGACAGGCAGCCACTCTTTACAGCTTGGCTACTCTGACTGCCCAAGTCAGCTGGGAAAGGGGGAATAGCAGGCAGGAAAAGGGCTGCCTCCAGTACCTGGACTAGCTGCCATGCTGCAGACCTGAGCCTGGCTGGACTTCTTGTCTCCCTGACACCCCGTGGGAAAACAGGAATATTTGCTTGAGTTATCCCCTGCTGGGAGAGGAAAATAGGGCCAGTGGAGCAAATGTTTCTTATCCCTAAAGTGACTGTTCTAATTTTCCATTACCTAGGTTTAATTAAAGGGCTAATAACGTGATTTCCCTGTGAATCTGACTGCAAGAGAAGTAACCTTCATTCATGCAAGACCTGGAGCTGTGAGGTGGAAAGCCCCTTTGCCTCCTCACCCTAAAACTGATACGAATTGTCATCTTCCAAAAACATCAAACCTCTACTCTGAGGCGAGTCTGTTGGTATGGGACTATTTCCACTGACTCTGAGATACTTCATATTATCCTTTGGCTGCTGTGCTTATCTCCAAAGAAATCACTGTGGGCAGTGGGGAACTAAATGCAGATTTAAAAATAATAATCTCCTCCCTAGCGAGAAGCATATGTGTTAATTTTCACTGCTAACTATCTGCCTAATATTGTTGATCAAATCTTTGATTAAAATGATGTTAGTAGCTGAGCCTGTGTGACAGGGAAGGAACTGAGTGAGTTTGGTTCTGACTGTTATAATACTTGGGATTTCTTAAGTGCTTTGTGATAATACGGTACCCTGAAGAGCTAATATTTGTTCAGTATGGGCATGCAACATGATTCTTTTATTTCCTGCCTCTCTCTCTCTCACATGCAGTGATTGCTAGATACTAAGACATGTTTTTATTGTTTCTCAATAATATTGAGGCAGTACCTAGAGTTTTCACATTTTCATTGTGTGCTTCATAAAGAAAGTAAGATTCTGCTCTTATTCAGAGAAAGCAATCACTGAATAGACAAAGGGGGAAAAAAATCAGGGAGGGAAAAAAAGGCTGGCAAGGAAATAAGTACCATAGCCCTTAAAAATGCTAAATCATCTTCCAGTTATTTATAATATGTATTGCAGCAATGCCCAGCAGCGATTATGCTACGTGCTGTGTATTCACAGAGTAACAGATATACCCTATTCTAAAGAATTTACTGTTAAAAAAATAAGATGGGAGAGGAAACAGCATGGTGGCAGGGCTGGGAAATCACCAGCTCACTCCTGAGCTGGTTCTCAAGCCAAGCTGCTGGGCCACAAACTGTAATTCACTGACAATCACAATATCTTGGTCTTGGTTTTGACACAGAGAGGAGAAGGTGCCTGCACAGCAAACATCCACAGCCAATACACAGAGATGTAAGGTGAATGGCCAAAGGGAAAGAGCATATAGGTATTTCTATCTCTTGTTCTAAGATTTACCAAAGGCTGCATGGTAGGATAAGAATTTGAAGGGGGGCTTGAAAGGAAGGCTTTGCTGCTAAACTTAGAGAAGATAAATGAAGTGTGAGAACTAATGGCAAAACAGCTTATCCTTTGGCCTGCATTTTCTCTTAGAAAGGGCAGAAACTTCCACTAGGCCCTTCTTACTCTGCAGAATCCCTCACTCTTACCCTTAAACTAGGAAGGGCTCCTCTTGCAACATGTTTTGATGAGAAGAGGCTTATAAAAGGATAGAAGACCAGGAGTTACACAGTCAAAGAACAAAGCAAAACCAATACAAGGAGGTAAATCAGACAACTGAACTTTTCTGCCAGTCTTTTAGCTATTCCCTCCCTCACTCACACTCTGCTCTCAGGCCACATTCAATTTAAGCTCACAGCCACAAAAACTTCAGGACATGGGTTTTGTCAAAATGCTTGGACAGTTGTCTCAAAGTAAAATGTAAGGTGCCTGGTAACTTCTCCAGTTCTCTACCCCAGCTTCACTCGTTAGCATTTCTTGTCTATTATGAAGAGCATTTCTCAGTCCAAAGGGAAGATTAGAGACACACAAATACCATTGCAGAAAACTGACTGTGTCAACCCAGTCCCTTAGCAGCTGCTCATCTATCTTCACCCAGAGAAACTTCCAGTTTGTAAAAATAAAGCTGCTCTGGTACCAGGGAATGCTTTAGATGTCTAAATATAACACACTGCAGGTCTGGGTGGAGTCACATGAAAAGATAGAGCCATCCCTAATGCTGTAAGAAACTGGCTTCAAAAAAACCCCCAACGAAAATATTACAACTCTGGGAAAAGAAAAAAGAGAACAGCCCCAGGTTTTAACATGGCCCTGACTTGTATTAAATCTAGAAACTGATATTGTATACAAGCAGAATACACATATATAAATTCTCACTGCTACTTTCTCAGTTCTGTAATTCAGCATTGTATTTTGAGGATAATCCTGAGCAGCCAACAACTGAAGACCCTAGAATGGAGTGCTGCCAGGCCACCAACAGACAGGACACACAGAGCCTATCTGTGTGCCTGAGGCAGTGGCCAACTGTCCAGACATCCTGGAGCTAGCCAGAGTAATAGTTGAGTGGGCTGGCAGACAACTGAAAATCCCAGGCATACAGACAAAAGGAACAATAAACCAACAGATTACTCGCAAATTTACAGGTATAAGGTAATCCTTGAGTGCCCTGCAAGCAGGTCAATGGATCTACCAAGGTAAAATACACAGGGATTCAGAAAGACTACCTGAGGGGAAGCTGAATACGTATCTAGAAGCCTTAATATTTCTCCCACGGAGCTGGAAATTCTGATCCCAATGACATTAGCAGGCAAGGGACTCATCAGATACAGCAACCATCCTTGGGCAAACCCCTAAACTCATATCCAATTTGGTGGCAGCTCTGAGAGATGAAGTGACAATTAGAGCTTGAAGACCAAACACAGAACAAAATATTCCAGCTACCTACCTTCTGACTCACTTGCACTAATTATTATTATTTACATTGGTAGCTTCATTCCTTGAACTGTCAGAGAGATTGGTTGTCTGATGAAATTTAATGGCATTCAAGAGGCAACCAATATCTCAGAGAAGAGAACTGCAATCTGCAGGAATGCTTCTTTTTCTGCTTTAGAAGTCTAAGGTAGTAATAGTCCGATTCAATGAAGGGTATGATCTTATTCTTCATATCAACAAGTAAAAACATTCCTCTAAATCCAGCCCTTTTTAATTCCTGAAGGAGGTAACAAGCACAACATGCCACGATCTAGTCCTGGATTTACAGTGAGTGTCTCTAGCCTTGAGCATCTTCAGCTATAAATATATATATATACACACACACACACACATTACACACACAAATATATTTATAAATACATTTAGGCATAGGACTGTGTTTATGATATAAAATGATTGCTTCTCTTTTAATACCCAGCTCATGAATAATTTGGGAAGACTGAGGTATTTTCTCCTGCATTACAAGACTTAATTGTTTGGCTTCCTCATTTGTCTTTGGCTCCGATTTGCAATTTATGCCTTCGCACAGCTTTCAAATATCTAACATTTCTTTTGTCCCTTGCCCATAACATTTAATTCCTCTCCCACTGATTATTTATCTCTGTAATTTAAAGCTATATTATTTAATGCTACAAGCTATAAAGTGTTTGGGGATGCCATTTGTATGAAAGATGCTGCACGAAATAGAACCGCTTTGTCCTATGGCTCCAAGTTCTTCAGAGGTAGAGCACATACCCTTCCCACAACCGTAGCACAACCAGCCGTTCCATATCAATATATTGTTTATTTTTTCAGGATTTCAAACCGTACAGGCTTTGAAATATATAGAAACAGAAGTACTTTTTTTTTCCTTCTTTTTTTTTTTTTTCCCTGCTGAAATATTTGATCTTTAGTGTCTTAAACTACAAGGAAGCAGGAAAAGCTTCTGCTGAAGTAGCAACAGTGACCTCTAGTGTGATTTTTACATTTCTTCCATTGCATTTACACCCATTGTTCCTTTAACCTTTAGGGCATTATTTAAGAACAATTTTCCGGATAATATTTGGACTAATTTTCTTATTGACTCTAGTCTATACCAGAACGTGATTCTTGGGTGATCTTCTTTTATCCTCATAATCTATGGTAAAGTAAGTGTGTCTTCATTAATGACTGTAATTATCATATATAAAGTTGTCATTTAAATGAGCAATCATCTCTCTCTCACACACATACACACACACAAATTGAGCTTTATTTGTAGGAGAAATTGAAATTTGGCTAAATATCCTATTTAGCTTCAAGCAGTAAACATCAGGAGCACAGATTGCATTGGTTGACAGAGTTTGTCAGCCAAGACCACAGTTGGGGGTTTTCTACTCCCCCCTCTTCTTTCTTTCTTTTTTTTTTTTTTAAACCATACTAGTCTATACCACGCACAGATTGTCTTTCAAATGAGGAATGTTGCAAGAACACTCCATAGTGCATACAACTGTTAAATTGGCACTGCTGTCACTAAGCCTATGTCAGCACTTCCAATCTAAGCTGCTATTTTCAGGAGTTTAAAATTCAGTTACATGAGCCGTTATGTACTGGCACTTTACGCACGTGGCCCTTCAGGGAAGAAGGTTATTCTGAACTGGAGAAGCATGTGTTGGGGTTATGGGGGAATCTTTGGGCCTTGTAAATTTTCAGGCCTGACCATTGAGTCCCGTTAAACTTCTAGAAAAGCAAATAAACGATCTACTTGTGACAGCTACTCTCTCCCCGCCTCCTCCTCCAGATGTCAAAGGCAGCCTTTCCTTCTAGTGAAATGTTTCTCTAAGCTTTTCTGTTTTTTTCCAAAGAAAAGTTAATTGTTGATGAAGCTGAGTCCGGTAGTCATGAGGTGAAACTCCTCTCAGGTTAAGAAGAGCAGATCCAGAGATACATTTGAAAGGCAAAATACCTGCAGAATGTGTTGGTACCAGTGAACAAAACCACAGGTGCAAAGAATAGCTGAGCCCACTTACGTGGTAACAGAAACTGATATTCTGCACCCTAAGTTATGTTTGGCATATGGGCACCAATAGTTTGCAGTATGACCATGATTTTATTCAGGTTTTCGTGTTCTCATGGAAACACCTTCCCTGTAATGCTTTGCCTGAGCCCTAGTTTAGCCAATGTTCATGCTTAACCTTAAGCAAGCTATCTCAGTGCTACTATTTATGTGCCTAATGGAGGATGCATCCTCAAGTGGCTTGCTGTGGCTTCTATTTTACATGACTAGAGAAAGAGCATCTCCCACTCCTTTGTTTCAGAGGCAGGGATCCCTGGGAGCTATCAAATCACTGAGATGTATTTTTTTAAGAAGAGAAGATGACAAACTGGGACTCCATCTTTCAGTCATGGTGGTGAACTTTCAATTTTCCTTCCCACAAATGTGTGAATTAGAGATGGTGATGGCCTTAATTTGATTCCTCTGGCTTTTCTCAAGTAGCAGCAGCACTCCAAAGCCATTTTTTAATTTAAGGGTGTGTGGATCCATTCAAGGCAAGGGAAGAAAAGCTTTGCTCACATATTTAGATGAACAAATGAGTTTAAGAAACCTAGGAAAAATACATAAAGGAGTTATAACGTGTAGACCTTAGATGTGCTGACTGCACTACTGTGGAGGAGGAAAGTCAAGCTTCTGCTTGGCTAATAGAAAGGAAAAAGAGCAATAAGGAAATTAAAAAAGTTGCTGAATTCCCAAATGACTCTCATTCAGGGATTGGACCTACATTCCTTGCACATCTTGACTCCCACTGACACACTGGTATGGATAAATGAAAATTGGGGGTTAGATTAGCACAGAGCAGATGATGAGGCTGGTACTGAACCTGCAGCTTCATGGCAGGGCAAGAGCACAACACCCTTCCTCTGCTTCCAAGCACTGGCAGGCATGCACCTGAAGCAGACAAAACTCTTCCTGACATCTATGAAATACAAGTAGGACATCAAGGCTCTAGTGTGTTTGGGGAAAGGGGAGCATTTTGCACCCGGACAACCTCAGGTTGGTCCAAGAAAGGACATGGGAAGAAGGCAGCTGAAGCTAAGAACACGAGAATTCCCAAATTTGGGATGAAACCAGTATCTCCATGAGCCCTGGCCACAGCCTCATCCTCACACTGAGTCTTGTTCAGTATGTATTCCCCAAACCTGGCATTGTTACCGCTCCTGCCTCCTGTTCCTTTCCTGAGACCTGCTTTGCTGAACCGGGCCTCACCTCAGTCGAGAACATCCTGCTTTCAGGCTGGTCCTTCCTCTCCAGCTAAAGAAAACCCCGTACCAGGCGGAACAACACTGCTGAATGCCGGTTTCTCCAAGTAGCAAAGCACCACTCCTAGAGTTTTCAGAGCTTTTCTTCTTTTCCCCTTACCCAGTCTGTAAACAGCATAAATTAGTAATCAAAAAGATACAGCCCTCTGAATCTTTTATGATGGTGTGAGCGAGAGAGAAATTTGCAGACCAAAGGCTCTAATACACACATATTTGTAAAGGTCGTCTTTGTTTAAGAAGAGTGAAAAGGCTGGAGGCTTGTCCCTCCCCTCACCTGCTCTTTGTGAGTTAATTACAATCTGAATGAACCGTCTGTCTCGGGGTCTTTCCTCGGGGCACTTTCTAGCACAATACCACAGATCTACATCAATTATCTGGGAAATCTCTTTTATTACTTAGTTTTAAAATACCCACTTGTAAAAAAAGTTATGCCGCAGCCCCACATAACTTGAAATGCTGCTGGAGCAAAGACTGGGCTTTCTTTTTTGCTCGTGTCCCAGAGACAGCATATACACGTGCTGCATGTCTCACATACATTTACTGCACATATTGGAGGAGGCAGATCTGTACAAGGTCTCTTGCAGCAGAAGAGCGGAGGGAGCCCACGCTGCACATTAATAACCATGTGTCCAGCCTTTCTTCCCTCGTTTGGAGTGACCGCTGAGACTTTGCTGAGAGCAAAAGATCTCTGCAGACATATTCCAAATCCTGAAATACGACCTCCTGTTTCATCCTCTGTGCAGATGGCAACCTCCCTCTCAGAGGGGAGACCTGTGAGTTTCAGCTGGACTGAATCAGCCTCAGAGTTTCCAGCAGAAGGGACTGCTTAACTTCAGCTTGAGGTCCCTCTGCCTGGTAGCTGCCTCTGGCATGCCTCAGTAATAGAAACCCAAGGTTTTGTGCCAGGGAAGCACAGCACTTTCCTGGTTACAGTGTCCTGCTTCCGAAAATCAATGGCTCCAAGATTTCCTGACCTCGAGGTTCCACCTACTTCATTAATAACCACCAATGGACCTCCTCTAATAAAGTTGCCTAATCCTATTATTTTATTTATTTTGAATCCATTTATTCTTCAGGTCTCCTCAGCATCCTGTAACAACGTGTAGCACAATTTCATTATGTGCTGTGTGAAAAAGCACTTCCTTTTGGTCTTGGCTTTTTTAAATTCCCTGCTTTGACCACTTCTGGGTGCTCACTCAGTTTTGTATTTATTTCTTTCTAGTCTGAAGGAGCCACAGGGCAATATTGGACCAGCAAAGCCCAGGTGCAGCAGTTGAACAAGGAAAAACTTCAGATCTTCCCCGAAACGAACTACAGGTGTGGGCCTGAGAGATGTGTTCTCGTCTCTAAGCACAAGTAGTGCAGTCCCTGCCAGCTTCCAAAATTACAATAGGACCCTGACTTGTAAAATCTTCCATCATATCCCTGTGCACAAGACCCTTGCAGCAGCTAAAGGGAGCAACAGCCCAAACCTACCATCGCCCAGTTACACAAAAGCATGAACCTGGGGGGGAGGAAACAGAGAAGTGGAAAAAATGTTAAAATAGTCTAATTTGCACAGATGTTTGAGCCCTGGGTCACAAAGAGTAGAAGAGGTGCTTCCCTAGCTTAACAGAATTGAAGCCACCATTGCTGGGGTCAAGCCCACAAGCACACACACTTTATCTCAAAATACTGACAAATTGTGGATGTGCATTACTGGTTTGGAGCTAAGGAACAGCGATGGTGGCAGTGCTGAACAAAGCCATTCTCTCAGATGTAAATGTGCATCTTCTCTGCTAGGTACATGCAAGTCTGCTGCAGAGCAAGAGGTGCTTTTCCCAAGAACCTCTGGGAGAAGGTCTGGCAACGATGGCACCCGACCTGGGAGACCTTTCCTGAGCATCAATCTTTTTGCACTTTTTAAAGGTGAGGTGACATTTGCATTCTTTAGTTCATCTTTTTAAAAGCACTGTCCTCCTATGTTAATTTTATTTTTAAATTCGATTCTTTCTCCAAAAAAGAGGGAAGTGTTGGGGATGGAGTGGAGGAGATTCAGTACTTCAATGGAAAGGGAATAATGGCAAAGATCAAAATCTTCCTGATAATAAACTAAACACTGGTGCATTAAAGAATAACTATTATTTTTTCTTGTTTTGTCATTCCCTCCTCCCCCCCATCCCAATAACTTGCTTCAGTCCACCTAGTTGCATTGCTTTGCTCAAGTGTGGGGTGGGTGGGTTTTTTTTTTCAGAAAACCAGACTTCAGTCACTTTCCAAGTAAGAAGAAATCGTACTGGCTGCAAAGGTATCAATATTTCATCAGGTCTTTGTTCAGCACTGGTTTTAGCTTTTCTTAATGGTGCACTTTACCAGGCAGCTTTTTCATACATCATTAAACAGCAGCTATAGCACTTGTGCCCTGTTTCTGATTTACCGTAGATAGTAATGTTTAAGATCACATTAAACATCACACATGCTCTCAGCTATTTGAGCAACATCAGAGTAATGAACAGTCAATAGTCTTACTAAATTAGTACCCTTTGGAGCTCTCGTTACTGAATCAAATAAGTATCCGTGGTCCTCTGGTGAAGGCAATTCTAATGTGAAATAATGAATTTAGTGTCTAATCAAAACTTAGGGGTTCCTTTTCCCTTCTGACTTTCAAGAGTAAATTATATAAATTATGTAGAATAGATCTAATACTTCCAGCACCCAAGTCCTTCAGGACACTGCTGAATAATTACCATGAGTGACTGGGATGCCAAGGTCCAGCTGCATGGTAATAAAATCTGCACAGGAGATGAAGGTAGGAGACCCGTTCTGGGATTACAGACACTCAAACAAGAAAATAGGGTTTGAGTTCACTTTCCAGTTCTCCAGACAAAACACCACTTAACCTATTTGTACCTCTGCCTCCTCTCTGCAATGCAAGAACACCAACACCCTAATCTTAACTTGCTTTATATGGTATCTGTAGCAACACTGGAAAACTTTTTTACAGTAAGTGCCCAACACTACTAAAACCTTGTCACTGATTTCTAAAAATACTGTTGTGATTAGCGCAAGCGCTCTCTTAACTAGAAGAATATAAGAGGTATGAATCAGGATATCATACAACTAATCAGTAAATAAATTGCAGGCTCTGGTCAAGACTTCCTAAGCCTGGCGCTCATCTCCCTGAATCTAAACACAGAGCACATTTTCACAGTCGCCAACCCACCAGTGGATTCCAAGTTACTGGTACCTAAGTATGCGTGTACATGCCTAACTTCACAACCCTCTTGTTTATTTAAACTCATCATCCCCTATATAGGCATGAAGAGCTAAGCATTTCCACTGATCTCCATAGAAACAATACAGGGCTCCGAAAGAACAAACCATACCATACAATCTAGGAAGCAGATGCTTTAGGAAAGCTGTGCCATTGGCCTATGGGACAATAACAGAGGTAATAGAATTTATGCTAAATTTAGAGGAAATTATATTTTCTCTTCCTTGTCTTCCATTGGCAAAATGTATCACCTACCAATAACATCATTAGCCTTTTAAAGCGCTCTACGAATCCTTGCAAAGAAAGCACAGTATTTTTTTAATGAAAATTTATGTTTTATAAGAACAGCTCTGTGATGCAGTCTCAATATTCTTCACAAGTCACTGTTCTTATTCTTAACACTATCGCTCTCTTAATCAGGATGGCCCAGTCATATATAAATATCAAGGTGACATGAGGGCTGTATTTAAAGGCTAACCATGCATTTGAATTTATCATAAAATACTTTCTAAAGTTTTGTGGGAAGTTCCTTCAGTTCTAGAGAAAAAAATTAAAATAATCTCTGAGTTAGATCCTCTGCTCCCTTTGAAAATTCCCTTATTTGTTTTCTACCAGTCCCAGCAGATGACAAACAGGAAGAGTGTACCACTGGGGCCTCTGTGCTTAAAGTCACTGTCTCACATATTCGACCCCAAAATAGCATGAAGCATGAGACTCCATGTTCATGCTTTGTGGGTTCCCTACAAGGCTTCAGGGCAAAACTCATAGTGCATCCTTCTTTCAGAGGCTCTGTCTACCGATGCTTTCCTTTGTGTAGTACTTCAATCACAGCTACCTTTAACAGTGCGGCATCACTGGGGGCACAGTTACAGCCTTGCTATGCCCACCTCCCCCATAGCTTTCAAAGGGAATTTCAACTGAGGTTGGGCACCTAGGAAACCTGGATTTCCCTGGAAGTCCCAGCCTAGTTATTTGTTATTCAACACACGAGATGAGTATCAACACTGTAAGAGCCTAAACACCCCAGTGTCATATTTCACCCAAACATTTAGAAGAAAGTCCAAAATGTTGATTCTAAGAAGCCTTGACAACTGCCTATTCTCTGCATAGGCATAATCCCTGTCCCACCCGGTTTTGCTCCCCAAGCATCATGTGTTTTCTCCAAGCCTGTCCCGTGATTTAAAGGAGATTTGTTCCACATGTACATAACCAGCTGGACGAACCACTGTGCAGAGTTGCCTGCCTCCCTTTCAATAGTTAGAGATACAGCAAAACACAGCAAGGAAATGCAGTTGAATATTTTTTTTTTTTAAAAATTTTAGATTCCCTTTAGCAAAACCCTTCCATTTTTATTCACCATTTAACCTTGCTGTCCACTCTAAAGAGCTTCTCTTTTGTAGTAAATTAAAACTGCAGCGTTTCAAAACCAAAACCCAAATATCTACCAAATCCAAGCAAGTTTTTCCTTGCCTTTGTCACAGTAGGGTCAAAACACTGTCATGGCCAATTGTGAGTTCATGGTGGGATGGAGATGGGGAGCTTTCTACATCAGAAGAAAGAAAACAAGCCCCTTCCTGAGCAGCTTAGCTAGCCTATTTAGCCAAAGCCACGCTGTAATGCAGGGGTGCTCACTACTTTACAGCAACTCCCCCCAAAGTTGTAGCTTATCTAGAGGCTGGTGGCATCGATGCTTTCTGAGATGCCTGCACAGTTTCCCTTTGTACAGGTACAGAGGGGAACGGCATGACAAGATGTTTCTGCAGACTGGTGCAGGTTGGGCAGCGTGCCGTGACCATGCAGCGACACAAGTCGCAGACCTGGGCTGGGATTATCACAGGGCACTGTGCACAGCAGAAGGTCCAGGACTGCTGTACTACAGCCGGGTGCATAGTACCCTTGTGCTCAGAGACTCAGCTGAAACCAACCATGTGCAGCAGCAGGCTTTCACCCAAAGTACTTTGAAGTCAAGAGAAAGATACTATTGACTACAGCAGGCCTTGGATAAAGACAGCACAGAGGAAACAGAACTGATACTTATCATAAACAAGGAGGCTGTTTTTCTTTCCGGCCTTTGATTGATTTTGTCATTCACTTGCAATTCCTTACTACTTTCTCCTGTCCAAGACTTAGCTAGAGACCCTCAATGATGGCAATTGATCAGGAATAACCTCTGAATGAAGAGAATTACTTTTATGCTTTCCACCAGCCCTTATTCTGTTTGGGTTTTTAAAACAACCTTCATTCCAAAACCCTTCTCGTCCCCAAACCCTGCAAAGACACGTATCTTTAACTTTGCAGGCAGTTGTTTGCCAGCTCTGGCTTCGACAGGCATGCAAAATATCTGTACGAGTCTTTGCATGTTTGGGACCTTGAGTGCTCACAGTTCTATTAATAGCAATAATTAGCACAGACAAATCCATGAGGAGAAACCATGCTAGGACTTTAACCGTAAAAACAAATAAACAAAAAAAAAAGCCTTATACGTCCCTTTATTTCCCTGAAGGTCTCATTCTTTTTCAGGGATCTCCCAGAACCACTTTTGCTCTCTGAAGGCTACAGCTCCTGGCATGCAGAACATAAATTTTGAATCCCTTTGGCTTATGCAGGTGTGTGCAATTCATTGGAGAAAATATAAGAGGTTTCCTAACCTTCATTGGTAGGAGGGTTCCCGTTCCCTTCATCCTAACACATAAATCCATATTTGCTCTTTATCTGACAAGCCTGTGAAGGGCTTATATATTCTTACAGGACTATCCAAGGTTCTACATATCTCTCATCCTGCTTAGCAATCCCAATTGTACACAATGCTTAAAGTTTCGGATCCATCAAGCTGTCATTCCTACTTTCTGTATGTAGAAAGGTTTTGGCTTGAGTTTGAAGTTTATGAGCAAGATTAAATCAATGCTAACATCAGGTTCACATTTAATTCTTTAGAATAGCCATGTTCTTGACCTCAACAAGACAAGAACTCTGGGAGATGTGCTCCTCTCATGAGGTTTCTGAAGCCTGTAACGGTAGAAATCTCTTAAGACACACACACCCTGATGATTTATCTCATCTTATAAATACATGACAGAGTGCAGTGGATTCTGGTTGTCTCACTGAAAGCTGTAGGAATATACAGCTACAAACCTAAGACTCTAACCCCACAAAATGCAGGGAAGTCCTGGATTTGGGGGCTCAGGCCCATTCCCAGTTCTAAGGTACCAGCATTTCCCTGAAAAGTATGATATATTAGTAGGATATGGCACACTTTTTTCTTTGTCGGCTATGAAAGATTGTATGAGATTTAATATACTTTTTTATTATTGGTTGTAAAATGTTGTTAAAAAACTTAATAAAAAGCAAAATCTAAAAAACAGAAAGGAAAGAAGGAAAGGTACTTTTGATCCAAGTTCATCCAAAGTCTAAGAAAGACATCTGGGAGGGAGGTTACTGCAAATACTTTACAGCAATATTCATTCATTCCAGTTTAAAAGGAATTGGAGTCAATTATGTTTTCACCTTTTCTGTGTTTTCTTCCTGACAGCGTTCTAGTGAACAAGTTTGCTGGCAACAGTGTTTTCCGAGGGAGTGACCCTTAAGGAAGTGCTGAAGAACTTAGAAAGCATTAGAAGCACACTTGCTATGAATATTCAAACGAGAGCCTGCTCCTAAGTGCTATGTTTATCCAGTCAAAGAGAAGTGACACTTCATAGCCCGTTGGGCCAGGCAAAATTAAACAACAGACCTTGAACGTGTGGCAGACGTAGGGAACAAGGAACAGATCACTCACTGCTCAGGGAACGGACGTACTGGGAAGAGCCACAGGGACAACTTTTGCCTGTCCCTGCCATGCCACGCTGACGCAAATGGGAATATCATTGCTGACGTCTGTGGAAACACATTATACCTTCAGGAGCAATAAAACAAAGAGGCAGACTAAATAAATGGGTTATGCCTAATACTTAGCAAAAGCCAAGCTGAGGCACGTGTGGCAAAACCCACAGGAGGCTGAGCCTCCTTGCAGGCTTGCACTGAATGCTGATGCCACTGAAAATCAAGAGGCTGCTCATTCAGGCTGAGCAGCCAAAGGCAGCTGGATATGCAAGGAGGAAACACTCCCACATGCATCTTTGGCTGCAGAATATAGCCCGCTAGCCCAGTTTATAGCTAGCCTGGGGATTCCGATGCAGAGGTGGGTGTTTATGTTCTTATTTTAAAGGTGCACTCATTTATAATAAAGCTCTGCCCCTCCTTTACATGGCTCTGAGGAGGAGTCAGGCTCACGTAGCTGTGACGCACACAGCTGGGCCAGTATCCACACAAACTTTGTAGCTGCATCTGTAACCTTTCAGGGCCCTACAGTTTCTTGCCAGATTTGAAAGACAGAAGAAACAACATACTGCACATGCTCAGGTCAGTAGAGCTCAATGTACACGTATAGGGGATGTCGGTACAAAAGGCCAGATTCTCCAGCTGGTGTGTGTCAGCCCAACTCCATGATGGGGTTCCCTGTTTTTCAGTCTGGCCCATGAGTGCCTACAAACAAGGTTCAAAATAATTTCCTCAGCTCAGACTGTTTACCCTCCTGATGGGAATGGAGGAGTGGGTTGAATTATCTACAGGAAAAGGACATTTAAAGGTTGTTCAATTAATGAGATACATCTCTGTCTAGAAGGTTCGTGTACCTCAGCAGGCATTTCTGGATACTGCTGTCCAAACCAGGGTCTGCTTTGAAGAAGGTATCTTAAATGCCAAAGAAAACATCTATGAAAAAAGTCATTCTGATGGGATCCTGGTACTTCCAAACACAGATTAGATCAAACTGAGAAGTCAGCTAGGCTATGCTGGATTCAAGGAAGCTCCCTGGAAATCGTCTGATAAATGAAGACAGAAACATCTCTATTCCCTAAATAGTCTGCATGCAGGACTATTTAGGGATGACTGATTTTAGAGAGGAATGGGTAAGAAGGAAAGACACAGGTATTACAACAGCTGTATGCTATTTTAAGAATCTATTAAATGGAGAGCATCCACTACGACCACATCCATCACTTTCAGGCTTTCAAAGCGCCTAAACTAGCCTGTTGCTCTGATTAGCCCTTTGGGCAAGCCCTCCTCTTTCCCCTCTTTGCACTATAAGATGGATAAAAGCTGGCTAACAGCCTGGAAAATATAGCATCGGCTTAGCTAGTGCTGTATCTCTTCCATCAGCTGGACAGATCAAACAGATATTGCTGGACAACTGATTTCTGTTAGCAAAGCTAGTTTAATGCAGGTTTGCATCCCTCCTCCTTTATCCTTAGATAAATGGCATGACAGAAGGCAAAATTGCTTCCTGTCCTCCAAGAAAACCTAATGGGAGGAAAAAAATCGAATATGCTCATATCATTGCCAATAGCTGTATTAACTTCAGTTGCAGCAATATGTTCTGGATGAAAGGGACAAGAGATAAAAGTAAGCGGATATATTACCCCTCCATCTCATGCCAGATGGGCAGACTCTTTTCTCAACACGTTCTGCTGAAAGTAGCGGGCACGTCTGCAGCCAAGTAGCTCAACCCCAGCAAAAACCAGGGGTCTGATTCACCTTGCCAAGTCTGGGTGCCTACAAGACAGATCCTAACCTCTGAGCGAGTTGAAGAGAGAGGTCACCTTGTCCTAAAGCAGGTATCTGCATCAGGGTGAGTTGGCTCCAGAAGCTTCTGTATTGCTTCCTTGCAAGAAGTCTAGACATGACATCCTTATACAGACTTCTCCAAAAAAAACACAGCCAAAGAAGGTAGGAGAGATAAATGCTGTTACAGGTATTACTTAGGGAAAGAGCTAATGCTCAAAGGTTAACCTACACATTCTGAGTGCTGCCATTTATCACAGTTATATCTAAAGATGGAACACCTAAGTAGTGTCCCATAGTTTTTATTCCTAAAGTAGAAATAAAAAATTAAGTCTTCCCAGAATTTGCTTTACTAGTTCTGTTTCTCTTCCCTTTTACATCTGTCTGGGACAGAAATAACCTTTTTTTTCCTCATGGTAACTAATCAACTTCTCTTGCTTTTGACGATGTCAACCAGTGAAGGAATGAATATGGCTCCTAATATTCCATGTTAGACCAGAGGTAACCAAGAAACACAAGCAGACAGAAAAAGTTTAAAAACATTATTATGACTGTATTCTCCAACAGCAGTTTTCTAGCTTGTGGTTGAAATGGGCTGATATGCTACACCAGTAATTTCCAGCATGGAAATCCAGGGCCAAATAGTAGCATCCTGATCTGCTAGATTTACGCCCCCACCCCACCCCCTCTTTAAATTCTAGCTGTTCCTATCTTACCTTTCTCAAGTCCATTCACACCACATCAGCCACCCCCCTTGATGATAGCCAATTTCACTTTTTCATTCTTCGAAGAAAACAACTGTCCAATTTCACCCCAATTTCATTTCCTCTGGAACCGGAGAATTAACCCCAGGGGTGATTTGTTCCCAGGGACTTCCTGCTAAAAATGCAAAGTGTTTTGCAAGCTTGGACTTCGAAAAGCAGCGGGCCAGATTCACCTTGGCATTGCTCTATTTCTACACTGCCATAATAGCACTTTAATCAACAAGCAGAACTGGCATAAAGCACTGATGCATCAGGCCCATCATATAGAGTACACCCACTTAATCAGGTAATCAACTTAATCAGGACACTTCCCAAGGAACCAAATTAAGCCTAATGACACCAAGTGGCAAGGACTGCTGCTTAATTGGGATAGTAATTCTGCTTATGGTAATTGGGATGCCTGCAGGTGATTAAATGGTACTGAGCTAAGAAGAGACAATCTCTGTGATGCTCGGAGACTGTCAGTGATTTGTCTCTTCTCAAAAGCCTCTGTCAACAGCGGATCAGCAAAACAAAACTTTTATAATCCTCTTTGTTTGGGCACTGTTTGAATAGAGCATTTCAGGATGGAAACAGGAACAGAGAAGCAAAACAAAACAAAACCTACAGAGATTCCTCAGGTTAGTCTGAATCCAAGACAAGGGCTAGTATCAACAAACAAACATCAGAACAAAACCAGTAAATACTTGGAGATCTTTGTCTGGGGCAGACAAAACTTCCGGTGTTTAAAAGCTACTTTCTGTCTGCCTTTTCAAACACTGCTGTGGGTAGCTATGGTGAGGTGTTTCACAGCACAACGAGCAAGAGTCCAGTGACACGGCTATACTCCACTCAGAAAAAGCAAGGACTTCTCACAGGGAAGACCGCACACGTGAGGAGCAAAGGAGGGGTCACACAACCCCTCCCACGACTCTTGAATGATTCGCAAAGTACCAAGAAATGGCTGAAACCCACAATTTAAAAGTGTTTCTTGTCAAAGTGACTTTTTAACATCTCTAATTGCTATCCAGAGTAGGCATGAGACACCTTAAAATTAAAACCTGTCCTTCCTTTAAAATAGCTGTTGAAATCGGTAAGTTCATCACATAAGGCATGGGGGAGCAACATTTTCAGAGCCCAGACATCTGTTTTAAAGTGCTTTTTACTTTCCAGTGGCCACTTCGGGCCATGCAAGCAGTTGAAATGCAGGGTCTTGCAGAGAGCTTCATTTAAGGAAACACGGGGATGAAATGCAGTTTCTTTTATGCAGCTCACTTACTTGCAAAAACGGAGAACATCTTGGTTCATTTCACTTTTCCTCCTTCTCTCTCATAAAGTTTGCCTACCCACCAAAACTGCACAGATTTACAGCATGTCTAGAGCTCCTCTCTTTGTGATTTTGTGATGAGGTTTTGGAGCTAGATTTTTTTGCCTAAATTCTAGCTTCTGCAGTCTCATCCATCCATGTGCATCCAGAAGCGACAGAAAGGGAACAAGGAGCTATAGGAAGTGACAGTTAGAAGCTGGGGACCCTGCACTACTTTTGCCTTCAACAGCTGCAATCTCTTCCTCATAACCAGAGTGTACCACAGAGATGGAACCAAGGAGGCACAGAAAAGATGCTCTTTGATGGTTTGTAACGTAAGCCCATGTGAATTTGCACACGTAGGTGTGCATTACCTGGTTTTCATGGCAACTCCCGCTGCTGCACCTGCCCAGGGAAAAAATTGTGCTGCATTAATCATATTCAACAATGCTCTTGCTGTCGTGGCTTGCTGGTGTCCTTCGTACACGACACTCCACTTTTCTCTCAGAAAGGCAGATTTGTAGCCTGCTACTTGGCTACTTTTTTTCCTCCCCTGGGTTTTGCTCAGTTTCCCTGGACTCTCTTTCATCACACATCTCATGACTCAATGTGTTTGATATAAACCCGTATGTTTTCAGGTAGGCTGTTCTTTACGTGACACTTAGTACTGAATATTATAAAGGATAACTCAGTCTTACCTCCATGAGCATTTAATCTACTTGTTCTTGATTTATGGCCTTGTCATGGTATTAGCTTCATTAGAGGAATGAAATGAGTGCGTGTGCAGTGTGAGGGTAGAAGAGAGATTCAGATTCCCGTTGGTGTCTATATCCAGTTGCAGAAATTCCCGAAAAGGAGCTATCAGTGGAAAAGTGAAGAGAATGAAGCCCTAAAACGTGAATTCTTAAGTCTCTAAACACCTACAAATAGACAGCCTCTGCCCATTTGTTCTTCTCAGATTCAGTCTACCCACACAAGGGTCTCCAGAGGATCACCAACAGGGAATAGCTCTGACATGCCTCCAAACCTATGGCACACGTGTTTCCTGCTTCCTATGGAACACTCCAGCTGGAATTCCCCCTCCATTCCCCACTGGTTCCACCAGGAAGCAGATCACAATTGCAAAGGTTAATTGCTCTTAACTAAAATCTTCCAATCTGGTCAGAGAGGCCGAGAGAGCACCGTTGCAGTTGTGTTTGTTGGGAGATGCAGTTTGCCATGTGAACTCGTTGACTCGCTGCTCCCGCTCCCTCCCTCCCTCCCTCTCCACTTGTGCCTGTTTTGCATCACGTCCGATGAAGCCAAACTCGCACAGCAGTTGCTGGTGAGCCCAGCAAGATGACCCCCTCTTCCATTAGTGCTTACAAAATACAATAAATAAATTCTAATAAATATATCTTCAAATCAAAGCCATTTTGTGTTGCTTAACTGAGTGCATATCTAGTCCTTTGTACACATATTTGTACAAAGTGTTGCCTGTAATTTTAAAGATGCTTGCCTCAGGGAGGTTTCGTTTTTCCATTGAAGTCCCCTTGATTTACTGTACGCAATATGTTACAGCTTCCTTATTTGCTCCTTTGGGACAGTTACTGACAGTAAATCTCTATTAAAATATTCTTCCATATGGTTGCATGAAAATTTTATTGCAGTGAGCCTGAGGCTGAAGGTCACAGCTGAGTAGCTGCAGTTAAGTATTGCAGTCTATGGACTCTGAGGTACATCTGTTCTGGGAGCTGGCGCAAAATTAGAATTTTACTGTCAATAGCAGTTCTCCAAAACTAGTTCCATTTGTTTACCGTCGCAGGCCCATAGCAAGGCAGTACCCACCATATACATGTTACAGGCTGTTGTGGCTACATGATTTAGGTCTTTAGCTCCAATCCAAAAATTACAGAATCTGGAGGTCGCTGGAGAGAGTCCCTAATGTATATTTCATTTACGAGACATGAAAATTTAATTTTCTCTCACGTGATTTGACTCTATCGCTTGCTTACATGCTTTTCAGCGTGGGCTTCCCTGTTCATTGAAAGCTTTTCTGGGCAGTATATCACACAAACTTTATAAATGATACAAAAGTCTGATTTTTAATCGACTACTTGCAAGCAAACGGCCAGCTATGGGAACACACTGCCTTTGTCCATACAACTGGGTCAAGAAAACCCTCCCATAATGTGGTCTGGCTGCATGGTTTGGATGCTGTTGATCTGCTGGTCAGTAGGTAAGGAAAAGCCCATGATTTGTAGAACTTGGAAAGCTCTTTGAAAACAACGTTGCACCGTGGAGGACCGCAGAGTATCAGAGTGTTAGATTGCTCTAAACATTACATTTAGCAATTGCTGCCAGGGTCAGCCAAATGTTAATCTACTGCTTGTATTTGTTTGAAATAAAAAAGGAAACATCTAGGCATATTTCTAAGCCCATCTTGTTTAGCAATATGACATCTATCAGAATGGCTCCAAGCCAAAGCAGGCTTTTCCAATATGCAGTGCAATTTGGAATTTCTAGAAGAGAAATCAAACCTAAAATGCATCTGTGATTTTAACCTACGTTAACAACATTTTTTAAAAGGTTACAGCATCCAGTTTGATGGCATTGTGGAAAACTGCCAGACGAGAGATCCGAGAAGGTCAGGAATGGAGTGAGTTTTTGAGACACTAAAGCCTGTTAGAGAAATGCAGTAATTTGGAGCAAAATCAGCAGAGCTCCAGTCCCCCAGGGACTCGGACTGGAGATGCCACAGAAGGGGATCTCACCACTGGTAGCAATCGCCCTGACCTTCTGGGACAGAGGTAATTTTCTGAATGAAGCCACTAGACAGAAGAGCTGGTGGAGGAGGAGATGGGGAAAGTGATTTATATGGTCTATTCAAAAGAGTAATCTCCAGTGAAACTTGGATCACTGGTGTGAAGTACTTTCTTGAACGAGAAGATGTGACGGCTGTTTACTATCACCTTGGTATGTGCTGTACTGGCCGTTTTCTGAATCAAAAGATGAACAACACTGCATGCACGGCATCAGCTTGAATTCATAATGTTACAGTATATCTGGATGCAAGGATACCTTGGAAGACTACTGCATTTTAGTTATGATTTTACAGCCATTAATTCTAGATGATATCCATGCAAGAATGTACTTCCACTGCAAGTGCAGCATCTAAAACCAGGCATGGCATATATGGCAAGTGTTTAATAACTAGAATTTCCATTTCCAAACTCACTATTAATTGCTCTCCTAAAATGTTGTAGGAGTTAACTGACCATTAGCTCTCTACCAAAATCACAGTACATTTCCACATCCCAAATACACCTGTAGTAAGGGGATGTCGTCTCCTTTTTTGGTGGCCAAGCTATAAGGAATGAAGAGCAGTTTGGCTTGATGCCTCATCAAACTGCAGATGAAGATTATAGAATGCATTAGGTTGGAAGGGACCTTTAAAGGTCACCTAGTCCAACCCCCCCGCAAACCTTCAGGACTGGTGATCAGCTCTCTGACAGTATGTGATAGGCCTTGTCATCCTGACGTTAACACACTTCAATCAAAAGCAAGTGCCCATTTTGAGCTGGAAGGTGCCGCCTTTACGCAACCGCCTGTCTACCAGTTATTGGTTCATTACGCATTTTAAATGATACAGAAATGTATCTTGCAGTGAAGACACCTATCATGGTTTAACGGGTAAGAGTTAATACTAATTAGATGTTTTGGTACTCACAGGCTTAATTAGTTCACTTGAATCTTATTTTTCAAAGTAGGACAGACATAAACTTGCCATAATATTTTACCAAAACAGACATGTACTATGAGGAAAAGAAACGAATTCCCCACAGCTCTCTCCCACGCCCTGACAAGCCGATAAAAATTATATTAGGTGATTAAATGTAGAAATAAAAAAAGGAGGCAGACATAATGATAAACTGTAATGAAGTTAAACAGCTGGCAGACTCCTTGGTGAATTTGCCACCTGATGACTTGTACTAAGATGCAGGCAATGCCCCCAGCTCACTGATCAGACAGCAGCCCCGATACACACACTGAACATCACCTCCCATTCATTAATTGGCTTGATGGAAACTAACTCTCTTGCTGTAAGGACAGAAAACATTGATTTTTTATGTATGTATCTGGGGGGAAAAAAAAAGAACAACTTGCCATCCTCTAAAAAGCCCACAGTAATACAAGATTAATGCTCTAAAATGAGTTTTAGATAACTTGCGGATTGGGACTGGACCCACAAACACCAGTCTCATCTAAAAGACACAGAGGCTTCGCTTCTCTTTACCTTGAGAGGAATGTATTTTGAGTGTTTTTTTTGAAATACAGGAGCTGGTATCAGAAGATGTCCCTTCTCACTGAGTTCTAGCATAAGGTAAGGAAGAAGAAGCTTCTAAACTGTGTTGTAAGGAAAGGAGGAGAACTGGCAGGAGAGACAATGTTATCACCACTTGATCTCCTGCTGACAAATGAAATTCCTTTTCCATTTATTGTTTATACTAAATATCAGCAAGTCCAAAGCCAGAGCCATCCTCGCTCTGGTCACTGGCAGTATTCCCGTGACTTGACGTCACATCGGCCCCACATGCAGAATACGCACAGTGGTCTGGACCCTGCAAAGCCATCCGCACATATGCTGCGCACAAGCACCTGCCTTGGCCCTGGGGCTTCTCAAAGCACAGCACACACTTGAACATTTAGAGGCTCAGATGTGACTGAAGTCTGTACCGCCCGCGCTGCCCCATCCCCACGCAGTACAGGCTAGAGAAGTGAGCAGGGCCCCGGACCAGACGTCACTCTGTGTAAGGTAATTGCAACATGACAGGATCCTTAATGGTTATTAACTCAGTGTTGCAATGCAGAATCATGTAATCTTACAGCTACCTCCTCCATCTGCCGGATAGGGCTTTCTAATAACTTGGAATTCAATGTCTGGCATGAACTATGAATAAATGCTGCTCTTTACAGGGCTTCTAAAGCTAGCTCCGTACAAAGGTCCATGTGATTGTCTATGCATATGCCTACCAACTCACATATTTCTCACTTCATACATGCATCTTTTTACACATAAGGGTGGCACAGTGTTCTAGCATCAAGGAAGGAAAAAGCCCCATCCTTTTTTAAAATTATCCACTTCATTAGGAATTGTCTTTTGCTATTTAAATTGTGTTTTGAAGAGGGATGGCTTCTCCTTTAAAATTCCTATTTGCTGTATTAATGATGACAACTCCTCACAGACCAGCAGAGCAAGGACCTTTGTTGAGTACCAGCAAACACCAGCTAAGAACTTTGTACCTTTCATTCCCTCTTCCAACTCCCCTTCTCCACTGAAATTATATTAAAATATTCTAAGAAAACACAGTTTTGCCTCTCTACAGATATTTTTTTTTTCTTCTTCAAATCTAAGCCTGCACTTCCCTTTCTTGGGACCTGCAGCTGGGAAAGACCTTAGCTGCAGCCAGCTTGTGCAGCAGAACGGGAGCCTGCCTAAAGTGGGAAACTCCCATGCTTCATACCATTTTGGTTTTCATCTCTGAATTGCTGTCATTTTTTTCCCCTCCTTTAAACTATTTGCAAACTGTCTCCTTTTACCTTGCATTCTCCTTCTGCTTGCCTGTCACCTAAATATTTTTTTATTCACTTATTTTTTAACATATCTGCATCATTATTTATTTGTCATAAAACTGCCTTCCCCCCTACTCTGCTTTAGAATTTCCCTGCTGCTCATTATCAGGCCTCACTGCCTCTAACACCTTGTTCCTGACCCTTGCCCCGGCTCAGCTGTCTTCTCCTTTCCCATTCCTCGCTTCCCTTCTCTGCTCGCTCCCTTTTGCCCCCTGTTTCCCCTTGAGTGCCCAGGCCCTCCTCTTCTTCCCACAGTAGGGCTGGCCCCCTTCCCCCTCACCCAGACTCCTTCCCATGAGTACAAAATACAGCAGAGGAACCTTATACATGTGTATCAAAGCTTGATGCACATAAATAAAAGCAAGTTGGTGACTAATTTATTTTCTCAGTATCTATTAAACACAGCTTAAACTGCCCCAGACATATTTTGGCTGGAAATTAGAAGAAGGTTTATAACCACGAGAAGAAAGACAGCCTCTCAGTAGGAGTAGTGAGGGCAAGAAACCTAAATGGTTTCAAGATGGAACCAGATAAGCATTTGAAAGACATCATATGATGTGGCTGCCTTCAACAGCAGGGGACAAGACTTGATGACTTAGGAAGTTCCTTTCAGTCTTAATTCTTATCTTCCTGTGTGGGCCAAATGTCACCCACAGCAGTCTGCGGACGAGCCCTACGGAGACAAGGCACAGGAAAGGCAGCCACAGGCCTCTGCCGGCTGGAGTCGCCTTCCCAGCTCAGCACGCGGCTGCTTTGCAAACTGGGGTGCAAAGGGAACTGGTAAGACTTAAGTACTGTCATGAAGCTCCCTAAAGCATGTTTCAAAAGGATGTCAAAGTGCCTGGGCTGCTCAGATGTGAATGTAACACGCTGTAATACCTTCTCTCTCAGCATTTCCTCCACAGAACTCAATAGCAGCTAGGATCTTTTCTCCCATTTCTGAAAAGTTGCCTGCCCTTGGTTGGGAAACCCCAGGCTCTGCAGCGGTCAGGGAATATTTGCTCTGTGTAGAAGGTTTCAGAGGAATTGTCACATGGAACAATAAAGTAAAATTAAGCTAAAAAGCAAAATCCAGCATCATCTGCTAGGTAAATTGCACACTTACTTGTACAGCGGCTGCAGAATTAGGGCTCACAGCAACTGCCTGGGTATGGGTTCATGATTAACTGCAACCAAGCCAGAAGAGCTTGAGGAGGTACCTTCTTTCAGGAGATGGTTGATTTTAGCCTCTTCAGCAAATGAAATGGAAGCCGATATATTTTGCCTTGCAAGAGGGATGGGCTACCAGCACGCACACAGACACTCACAGCAGCTCAGCTGAAGGGAGGTAACTTGTTAAGCTGTTTTAGCTCACCTGCCCAAAATTCCTGTAAATGTTAGCAGCTGGGGATGACATGGTCAGCAGTGATGCTCGGAGGGAGAGTTGACATCTGTGAGTCTTCTAAGACCTCCATAACACAACCCGCAAAGCCCTGTCAGACCAGCTCTGCCTGTCATTTATTATTTGCTCCTTTGCCTGCAGCTCCTTTTGAAGCTTTAAAAGCTTTTGTTTTTGATAGTAAAAGGATATTTGTGCCTTGCCTGTGGAAACGTCGGGCCCCGTATTGTTCAGTCCACAATAAAATACGTGTTTCAGTTTGATTTATTACTCTCAGTTTACTTTGCCTTAAGTTGGCAGCATTTCCTGGTTTGGATTTTGCTGATGGCTTTACAGCTCCTTTTTCTGTATAAGGGCAGCCAGTTTTATGTTTGTTATTCCAACTCCAGGACTATATTCAAAATGACTAGGAGTTGTAGTGTTTGAAATCTGATTATTTACAGCAATGTCTCTACTTGTGAAGGCATTTTCAGTAGAAATTGTCTGAACGCGGACACATGGACTCAATTGAAGATATGTTTTTAAAGTTACTTGTCAGAGGAATGAATCCTTTTGAGCACTTTGGAGTTTTTAAGGGTTTGCTTTTCTATAGTCAAATTATATTTAGTAAAAAAACCCCCACAACACCAAGAAGATTTCAAATGCAAGCCTGCCAAGTGAACCACCATCAGGACAGCCACCCCAGGCCTGCACCCCTAGGGTTGGAGGGCTTCACAGACAGACCTGTCACCCACACCACCTACTGCCATCCTCTGTCTGCCTCTTCTGACAGCTGAGCTACATAAAGAGGTCCATGAGCTCCCTAGGGAAATGGCTGGCATGGGTTAGAGCCAACCTGGCCAGCCCACATTCACTTCTTCCCTGCTGATGTCTTTCAAAGTGTCTACCAGGTGCTTTCAAGCCTCCTCACAGCCCACACAGCACCTATGGATACAGCACCAGGCTAGGTGGGTGATATTGTGTCCTGCCTCCCCAGCAAAACATTTGCCTTATGCAGTTTAGTTTCCTATCTGCAACGCAGGAATCAAGACATGGGGGCTGCATGCAAATTGCTTGAGAAGGAATTTGCAGCCTGGCATCGATGTTTCCAAAGGTGATGAAGTGCACCTCAAGGTTCTCAAGTCTGTCACTACCTTCATAAATACAAAACCTAGATAAAAATCTAATGAAACACAACCAATGAGGTCCTCAGAAGGAAATAAGAAACTTGAAGAAACATCTGGCTAGATGTAAGTCCAATAAAAATGAGGCATATGCAAAGTTTCCAGACCAGCACAGGGGGATTATCCTACCAAAACAATATGTGGGATTACACCTTTCTGAAAGTGTGAGGTAAAGGAAGATTATTTGTTATTTGTCTTTGATGGCTTTGAATTACTTGCTACAGATGTCTCTTCAGTCAATGTTCCCTCTGACTCCAGCTAGAGTCAATGGCAATCAACAGGGCAGGAAGTTGGGGCCCTGTAGTGGAACCCATTAAGTACTCTTCACGTTGGCTGGCAAATTCCTGAAGTCATGGGACTCATGGCCAGGAAAAGGCCTACATCCTTGGACACATAGAGTGGCCAAAATTCAAATGGATACTAGGATTGTCAAAACATTCCCAGCAGACCTGGGTCAAAGCCAAGCCAGATCTCCGGCCTCTTTGCTCACAGAACAGTGGATGTCACAAATTCTCACAACAGAAGTTCCCAAAGTCTCAGAGTACTCATCTCCCAGCAAAAATGAGCACCAGACCTATGCAAAACATACCCTTCAAGTATGGCTAGTCTTAAATAACTGCATCTTTCTTTCCTGAACCAGCACACTCTTCTGTGGACCAAAGAAAGAAGTAATATGGTGGCAAGTGTATCCACTTCATTTTTCAGCCCCTTTTCTTGGTTGGCAGATTATGAACTACATATCTTTTAACATTTGCTTTTGCTTCCTCAGTGATGCAATAAACTGAAAGAGAAAATGCATCAAAGCATTGGAGTGATCCCCAAATATATTTCACATCCACTTAAATTCATGTATTGCTTTCAGTCACAGAAAGCTGCTTTAACCATGCTGGTAACAAAATGTGCTGTATGTAGAGCGCCTTTGGAGCAGTAGTTCTTGTGGCTTTCCTGGGGTTCTTTCAGTACAGATTTGATCAACAGGCCATAGCAACTCCTTTGAGTTATTTTATATACCACACACAGTAAATCACTTGGAGCCAACATATCAATGACACAATTGACCATGATAGCTCCTTTGGAGCACTTACAGTTTATCACATCAATGGGGCTGTCACACATGCCTGCAAAGCCTATGAGATAAACACCTGAGTCTTACAAACCCTTTGCTACACCAGTTTGTGGTGATTTTGGAAATGCCATAACTTACTTTATCCTCATTAATTACCATCCCATTAAGCCTCTGCTGAATGAATGTCTAGCTGCACAGTACTGCCTGAGAAACTAAGATGGGATTGCCTTTCTTTTTAACATACTACCTTTAGAGGGATAAGGAAGTATTTTCCTTTGTCAGGATTTATTATTTATTCTGTGGTCACATCTTGGGGTCATGAACAAGAGACTTCCTTCACTTGCAGTTGAAATCCTATCCTGAAGCATTACTATGCTGCTTTTTCACATTCCATGCTTACTGCTTAATTTGATTTCAAATGGTGTATGTTACTACGGTTCCACTGAAGTGAATGGAAAGAGGCCAATTTCGACCCTGTAAGAAGCTGGCTCCCCGCCACTGAAAAACAGGCAAAATTAGACTTCTCAGAAAAAAATTTATCACCACACTCTAAGCCCTTGAAGATAATGTACCTAGTGACAAAACCGTAACTGTGTTATTAGAAACAGCGTGACACACTGTGTGAAATCCAGACAACTGTATTTCAGAAAAGAACTCGGGTCAACATTTTTGGTGTGTAACATTCGATATGAGATTGACTCCTGGATTTCCTTCAGAAGTAGCTTAATTGGCACTGCTCATAAACACTTGCATAATCCTGCCCTGCAGATTTTCTACCCATTATCTTTCTGTATCAGGCCATTTCAATCTATCATCTTACATGCAGATTTCAATGGCTAACTTTGGTTGCCCACTTTGAAGAAACTTCGTGGTCTGAAGCTTGAAACAAACAACTGACAAATGTAAACACGCCATAAATACCACAGTCTATAATTTTGCCTTCCACTTTTATTAGGACTGAGGACAAGGATATACTCAATACTAAATTGATACGCATTTATATTAACTTATCAGGAAGCTGAAACTCCAGGCCAAGTCGTTGCCTGTCTTAAGTAAAAGCATTGCATCAGCAATTCTGTTTACTCAATCCAAGGCTGCTTTCATTTCTTGCTTGTTTTGCTATATATTTCTATTGAGGGAACACTTTCTCAGCAGCTTTTAGTCACTTCTTAAATGCATTTTATGAGGAGACAAAGTCAAATCACTATTACTTAATTAACACAATTGTGAAGACTTCACTCCTGCTACACAATAGCTCTCCTAATCTTGCAGGAGGATGCATGACTTCATTATTGAGTATATTGTTTCCTATAAACATATAAAACCCCTACAATAACAATCCCATCAGCTGAAATGAAGTTATCTGAGAACAGAATTAAACTCTAAATGACCCTTTGCTCCACTCCATAGACCCCTATTAATAATTCTAATCTAATCAGTGTGGATAAATGTACTGTTGCAGCCTATGCCAGGCACTCTGCCAGGAGGTCCTACTGCAGTCCATCTGATTCATTCCAGCCCAGAGCTTCTCTGGAGAAGACGCATCTTGCACAGAGAGGCCACTGGCTGACTTCCTCTTTTGTTATCTTTTAGTGGCAAAGTCATGTCCTTGTAACTGATAGACACTTTTCTTTGTAAATAACCCTGGAGTGACTGATAGAGCTTTTGCCAGACAAAGCCTGTAAATAGCTAGGCATTATTCATGCCAGGCCGGAGAACACTGTGTCACGGCTGACAAATTTATGGTAGATATGAGCTCACCTCTTCCACAAATATATACTTTCCCAGCAAATTCATCACATGTTTTAATGGCCCCATACTGAATTTGTCAGCTGTCTGTCCCTGCACATTGTTTCCTTTGGATTCCTGTCAAGGATTGTTTGTTAAAATCATCTCCCTCTTCCATCCTTCAGCTGCTAGCCCCGGGAAAGATCAATGATGACACATCTATTGATAATATTTTATATTCAACTATTCGGGTCATAAATCATTTTAACAATGCTGATATGTTTATTGAGTGTCTGCTGGCATTGCAATTATATAGAAAGTGATGTCACCCTAAATCTTGGCTTTGTTGGATTGCTTTTTATGTCTTCCTTCCCACTCCCACCCCACTTCATAATTAAAATATGTCACTTTTTATTTTTGCATTCCCACTTTAGCAGCAGGGAGAACTTTGGCATTTCAGAGAAGGTGTGGAGTCCCAGGGCCTCTGTCTCCCATCAAAACCAAATACGCAAAAGCATTTCCCAGCAGTTTGGGAGAACACTGGTTCAAGTCTGCGCAGTTCCAGGGTGGAAAGCAGGATGGAAGGAGGGAACAGCAGGAGGGCACCACTTCTGGTCTACCCTGACTCAGCAAATGGAGCTGAAGACCCTTTGCACAGAGGGAGCTGACTCTACCATTCAGCTCCGTACATTATTTTGCCTTTCAATTCATGCTCGCAACGTTATGCGGTTACAACATTTCTAAAAAAAGAGCTAGGGCTTTGCAATTCATTTAAGACTGTTTTCGTCCTTAGCACGTGCCTCTTATGAATACCCAAAGAAAAAGCAAGAGAGTGTTGGCCAGCAGGAAAAGTCACATTTGTTCCTTGAATGCAAGATGTCATAATTCATTAGAGGAGACTCGAAAGTAGAGTTTCTCCCAAAGGCAGACACTGGGCAGGATTTACACTATTTCATCAACTTGCTAATTTTAGGGGCTGCCTTTTTTCCTTTGTTCTTTCTTGCTTGCTCTTTTTTTTTTTCCTTTTTTTTTTTCTTTTTTTTTTTCTTTTTTTTTTTTTCTAAGTCCTGTATACATGTAGAATCACAGAATGGTTTGGATTGTAAGGGACCTTAAAGATCATCTTGTTCCAAACCCATGCCATGTGCAGGGACACCCTCCACTGGCCCAGGTTCCTCAAATACAGAAGGAATGATCTTGGTATGTGAAAAAGATTTTCACAAATACATGAACATGAAGGTGAAAAAAGCTTAAACCAGTTTTCACTGGGATGCCTATTTTCCTTTATGTACCAAGATACACAGAGCTGATTTTGTCATTACCAATGATGAGACGCACCCCTGAAAATATGTTTCAAATATGCAGCCAACCACCTCTGAGGTGTCCCACTAATTTGAAACTTTTATGATCTGCCTTCGCAAGCCTATAAAACTGGACTAGAACTCTGATGAGAATTTCAGGCCATATAGAAATAAATTGAGAATAACAGTTATTCCTGTGGTATATTGGCACATCAACATGTAGTTTTAACCTTTCTCATGGCTTTCCAGAAGGCGACGCTTCTAAGGCTAGATTCAAATTTCATTTACTCCAGTATTATTTCACTGTGTCAAAAGACATTACTTGAGAGCTACGTAGACTAAAGTAAGAACACAGCCTGCTCCATGAATTCAGCCAGTAATAGGCTGAGAAAAGAAAAGCAGATCTGCCAAAAGGGGAGATATTTAGGGTGTATTGAAATCTGGATTGCGATCTGGCTTCTGGATTTGAGGGACATAGACACACTCACTATTTGGATTTCAGAACATATCTGAAAGTCTTAAGAGAACAAATACCTAGACAAGCAAAAATTCCTGGTGGATAACTGCACTTTTGCTTTTCCAAGCTGCCTTGTTCACCCTGTAAACATTTGAATGAATCTTGGCTGAGTCTCAATTTTTTTTTAACAAAGCCCCCAGAACAGACTACTTTCAAACATTCTCCGGCTTTTTGCAAACATTTTATGGTTTCATAACTCTGAAAGGTATTTTTCTGTTTCCAGTGCTTCCATTTTCCGTAGTGCTGAAGGCTGACATACCCTATATCCTCTTTATCCTTATCTTAAAGGAAATTCTGGTAAAGAAGAGGGAAGTCAAGCCTTTTCCATTAGGAATGCAGAAGAAACTCACTACTTACTGGGGTCTTAGCCTAAATTTGACTGAAGTCAAAAAGAAACTCTTCAACTTCTCTGGCCTCCAAACAACTGTACATTCCATTGTAATGACTGTGGGCATAAATCAGCCCCAAGTTATGCCTGTCAGATAACCCACTAGATATCTACTTAGCTCCATTTGCCTTCAACAACCTAATTTATGTACACATTCTTCAGTACCTTGTGTATATAGATAGATGACAAAACTTGATACATAAAGTTATAATAATCATGGGTTTTACTCTAAACTACGTCTCCCACCGCTATGTGCAAGCAGAGGCCAAGCATTCCTATCTAAGGTGAGCTCTTAGATCTGATTGAGTTGCTAGGCACTGTGAAGATACGGTGGGAACCAGGCTGACCAGGGGTTCAAAATGCCCCAGAAAAGGTCAAAGGTCTGCCAAATTTTTGGCAGTTAACCACAGCACCCACTTCAGAAGTCTAAATCATCTTAAACTGCTTTTACAATCAATGAAGAATCACAGATTTTTTCCATAACAATGATTTATTCTAGTGCAGATCCCCTTTCTCTTCCCATCATAGAAAGTACCTGGGATTTAGGCACACCTGGCAACTGCAAAAAGGGAGATGGGATGAGTTTACACGCATACAATTGTCAAGTGTAACTTATTGGGATACTGATGCCTAAATATGTCTAAGGATTTGAGACATTTATTGCTTCATCACATCTGCTTTAGAAATGTAGCCCTAAGTATGTTCAGATCCATTTGTATCCAGGGTCTTGTTCTGCTCAGAAAGAGGGGCTGCTTCTCCAAAGGTTTTTTTTTGAAAGTAAAAAACAAAAATAAAACAACAAAACCGGCCAAACAAAAAAGCATCATATGGATGCCAAAATTTGGCTCAAACTCAGTTGTAGATACTGTCTTGGCTCCTTTCTCACAGAGATGATAATCAGGATCCAATGTACTCATGCCCATGTAAAATCTGGCTGAAATTGGGGACAGGCCCAGTTCATGTATCTAACAAAACAAATTTAAAAGCATGAAGAAAAATGTTAACAGTGATGATACATCCTTGCAAGTATATCAGCTATATTATTTGGCTGTCTTTATTATCAGGGGAACACAAACATCTTGCTCACCACAGATTCCAGAATATTTCAAGCACGAATGGGCTATTGTGTTTATTTTTTGTATTTTGGGACAGTATCCTATATGTAGTCATAGCAAACCCAATCCTCTAAAAGACAGGGAAAAACTTTATTTCCCCAGCAATTGTTTATATCCATTTTTCCGTATTCTGCTAAACTTTTCTGTACTAGCTGAGGTTTAGATATTGCTAATACTTTTGCACTTTAAAACATGGGAGTGACTGAAGGACGGAATGCATTCCCACATTCACTTAGCAATAAGCTGAAGCATGTGCACTTGTAGGATACTTTTGCCAATTCCATTATTTTATATACAAAATGTCATTATGTTCCAAAGTATTATCATTTCCTTTTTTCCCAGACAGTGACTGTCTGTAACACACTGTTTTGGAAAGGTTCCCTCCCTGATTCTGGGTCGTCCTTGATTTACAGGACTGTTTCTCACCATGAAGAAATAAAATTTTTAAAGGGCCGGAGATGGGGTTGAGTCTTGGAAATCCAGGCATATAAAATCCAAGGGCATTGGTCACCTATTAGCTTTAGCTGAGTTACTGATCTTCACTTGCACATTTTCCCAGGAACAAGGCTTTAGAGGAACTGTCTATCTTTACACACTCGGTTATCTTACGGATCTCAAACAACTGCTTATGAATGGGCTTTTCAAACAGGACGCAAGCTGTGTTTTATTTAACTCAATGTATATTTATGTGACAGAATCTAACCAAGTTGGACTTTGTGCCATAACCATAATGTTTGCACAGTTACACCTGGGGAGGAAAGCCCTCCCACTGGAGTACTGACAGGATGCCAGTGGTAAGAAAGTTTACATAATAAAATCATGGTTTAAAGGACTTGTACATCTGTCAGCAGAGGAGTGATGACATTCTGCATTTACAAGCATGGTACACAGCTTCAGCTGTGAGTAAAAGATTAAGGAGAAGGCCAAATAAGAGACCCTGTAGACAGATATCAGCCTGGTTTATTGCATGCCCAGTGCCCTGCTTCAGCAAGGAACCTGGAGGGCACTTTTTTGGGAACAAGTCTTCTACATAGCTTTCTGAATGGAGACATGAATGATCTCTTGTCATCCAGTGTGGCCAGATGTGAGCTAGTGTACTCAGAAACAGCAGCCGCAGAGCAGTGTTTAGCATGGCGCCAGGCCCATAAGCACTGCAAGACACTCCCTAGTTCAGGCAGTATCTTCCATGCAGATTTTGGCCTTCTACTTCCTTCTTTCACTCTCTCCCTCCCTTGATGGCAAAGACTAGCAGCTCTGGAGAGCAAGAGGAAGGCGATGGAGCCACAGGATGGCACAGCTTATGTTTACCTTGGCACCAACATCAAGGAAACCTGATGTTCAAATAAGGATAGAGAAAGCAGAGCCCACAGACTCCAGTGCCTGAACCCAAACCGAAGAGCAATGCTGAAGGCTCCTGGTTTTGAAACTCTTGGCTAGAGCCAGCATCCCTTCTTTCACTAAGCTGCTATCAGACCTCTACAGCCAGTACAGGCATCAGCGCACAGAGTGTCAGGAATACGATGGGGTTTCTTCTCTCCCAGCTGCTGAAGAGAGTGCCAGAAACAAAGCTACTCAGAGGGGCAGAGGATGGAGAGCAGGAGACACAGAAAGAAGTCAGTTTTCTTACTGAATGGAAGTTCAGTTTTCTTACTGAATGGAAGCATCAGGCAATAAAAGAGGGATGTAGGAAAACACCATGACTCACTTGACTGGCCAAGCTCCTCTGAATCACCATTTCAGGGAGGTGAAAATTAGCGTGGCTGGAGCTCAGGGAAAACCCACCTGGCAACCCATCTCCCTTTTTAAATGGTAAAGTAAAAGTGTCTGGTGCTGTCAACCCTTCCTAGCCAAAATAAGGGTGGGAAGGGGAGAGAGACTCCAGGAACCAGGAGCAACAGAGCACAGTGATGGTGAGGGGGCGAGCGTTGCGATTACACTGCAGACTTTCTTTCTTTAATGGATCCCTTCCTCGTTCACCCCGAGCAAGGCAGCTGGCACGTGGTATCTGGGAGTGCAGATGGATCGGCAATGTCAGACGTGCAGCTGTGCATATTTAACACACAGGGATCTTATTAT
Source organism: Laterallus jamaicensis coturniculus (assembly GCA_022605575.1). Lineage (NCBI taxonomy): Eukaryota > Metazoa > Chordata > Aves > Gruiformes > Rallidae > Laterallus > Laterallus jamaicensis. Next base: position 21,156,006 of record JAKCOX010000001.1, read on the forward strand.
CTATTTGCTGGCTAGCCAGCAGCAGGCTGATTTTGGAGGCGATTGCTCACAGTTGTAGAGAGAGAAAAATAGAGAGTAGTCCACAGTCATTAATCTTACACAACAGGCTGCACAGTGTTAGAGCCAAAACTGCTACTCTCCTGCATCTGTCCCTCCCACTAGCCCTAAATCACTGCTTCTCAACTCCTCTCCATTACTGAGAAGAAAATTGTCTGGGTTGGAATTAGATACCACGACAGCCCTGCTGCACAAAAATGCTGCTACAGATTTTTATCACTTTCAGGTCTCTAACCAGCCTTTGGTCTTACCATTGACCAGCCAGTGGGGAAAAAAGGGGGGAAAAAAGGAGGGAAAAAAATGGAACATTTTGATGCTGGTCATTACAATTTTCAGGTTGGGAATCAATTTCAGGCTCACAATAAGGCCCACTATTGTGGAGCTCTTTTCCAGTACAAATTGATTGGTGGCAGAGGTATGCTGCACACGCAATCATTCACCCTTCACTAAGCAAAATCATAAGGTTTTAGGTCTTCATTTAGCAAAGCCCCTAAAACATATCTGATTTGATGCATGGGAAACTGTCCTAGTTGTACTTAATTTTAATGTTCAGTCCATCTTTCGGAGCTTGGCTGAACCACAGCCTAAAGTGCTTGTGCGAGCTTGAGCCCCTGAACACTCTGGTGTTCCTTTCCGCTTATGTTGGAGGCAAATGAGATATAACTCAAAGTAAGCCACTAGTATCAATGTTCTCAAGGAGGGGAGACTCAAGAGGCTGAAGTCTTTCTGTGGGCATAATCCACAGGGCAAAAAGGTAGTGCGAGAGATCTGCAGGGTTCTCTAGAGGAGTAACAGTCAGTGGACATTAACTCATGAATGGTACGTTCAATATAAAACCTCCCAATATAAAACAGCAAAATCAACTCCCTTGCCATAATTTCAGCTGATTTCTAGCCGATGAAGCTTCTATGCTTTGGAAGTGTGTTTCAGAAGATAAAGCTTCTAAATTGCTTGCTGAGGTTAAGTTTGTCTGAATGGTAACTGGCCATGTCAGGTCTGTGGTAAACACCTACAGACACTCAGATGATGCATTTAAAAATAAGAGCACTGAACAGTAACATATTTAACTTCATTATGTCAAGTGAAAGATGTTTTTATTTCTAACATACAACTGGATATAGAAAAATCTTCTCTACCAGGAAACAGCACCAGAGATGGAGAGACAAGCAGGTACTGTAAAATGGTCCCAGTCCTGAAAACCTTCCAGATGTTTTTCAGTATCACTGAAAAATAGAAACCAGACATACCTACAGGAAAAACCCAGAAAAATGGGGTAGAGAAATCAAGAACTTGGCAGCTGAAAGTAAGATGCCTTCAGTGAAAACAGATGACTTTAAGAAAAAGAGCAATTTAGACATTAAGAATATGGGTAATGGGAGGTAGTAAAGCTTGGGCCACTTGAAGCTATTTGAACCTTCTCAGTTTTTAATTGCAAACCTGTTCATTAAAGACAATGCAAAAGCAAATGCCCTATCTCCCAGCACACACTTACTATCCTAACTCCAAAATAAAAATCATTACACAGAGACTTTGTGCCTCCGAAGAGAAGAAACCTTGAGCCATGGAACAAGAAATCTCTTGTGATTTCCCTCAGCCGCCTGCCGAATACCCACCTGCCTTATCACTACTGAAACTCAGCATTGCCAGGAAGGCAGGAGGAAGAGTGACAATAGCTGAGAGATGTAAAGAAAGTACAATGAAGGAAGCTTTACTGAATGAAAAGCTAGCCTGAAAATAGCCAAAATAAAACCACAGGGACTTTGTATGGAAACTCAACCAAGAAAAAAGGTGACAAGGGTTTGGAGGGACTGAAGCAACCCCTGACAACATCAGATTTCTCCTGGACTGCGAGAAAGCTGGCCTTACTGAAAAGGATGTGATTAAATAACTCAGACTTTAATGAAAGAGATTATGTTTCACTAGAAAGGAGCAAAGTCTCAGAAAGGCTCCTTATCAGCCTATCCTGCACAATGAAGACGAGGTCAGATTCAAGCAGTACATTAGTCAAATAATACCATCTGAACATCAACTTTCAGCTCCTTCTTTTTGATGAAGGCCATGGCCAATAATCACTAATGGATAAGAGAGGTTTATTTGATGGGGACCTGATATTCATTACAGCAGACACTGGCATGGTTAATTGATCAGAAGAAGAGTACGTGAAAGAGTTACACTAAAAATAATGGCGTTAACGGAGTGATGTAAATGTGCTGTTGGTCAGCATCATTTCATAATTAGGTCACTTAGGGAGACTTTTGGGTCATCGATGGTGGAACAGCAGCCAAACCCACCAAATATGCCTGCTGTGACAGATGCCCAAGTTACTGTTGTGCATAAGCACTACAGGTGCTGGGGAAGAAACAGACCTTACAGCCTATAAATATTTTAGCCGTGGCAGATGAATAATAAATTGGTGAGAACAACATAGTGACATGAACTCATGTGAAACTATACCACACACTGTGAACAATATGGCCAACTGCATTAAAACAGGACATTTTAAAAAACATCCTTAAGAGCTGGTCATCAGTCTTCTCAATCCCATTTCACAACCACCTAATACCTGGCCTAGATGAAACCAAGAAAATCAGAAACGTCAGCTCTCTGCATGAAGCAAAATTAGAAGATTCTGCTTCCATAGCATTGTTCATCAGCTGCCTAACTTGCAAGCAGCCCTGTGCACTAGAATCAATATAGGTAAGGGAATAACAGTGATAGAAGACACAAACCAGGAGCAACAGTGTTCAAATAAGAAGCAGAAAATAAAAAGTCCATATCTTTTCAACTTCTTCCAAAGAAATGAGCTCACAAATATGAACTTTTACTAAAAATCAAAATTAAATAAGAATTAGAAAATGCCCAAGAACTTTGATCCTCAGACTTGGAGCATACAGATAAAATGGAACTTAAACCTGAACCACCCCAGTCCATTTTGATGTTATGAAACCAAATTACTACTAATGAAGTCTTGGCAAAAACAAATCACCCCTGATTTTCCTGTTAAAGAAAGGAATTTCAGAGCCCCAGGGCCTGAGCAAAATAGATCTGAAATCCGTATCAGACTTCTCATCTCAACTTCTTCCAAAGCCAAACCTGAACATTCATATTCTTACAAAAGCCACCACCAATGCCATTAGAAAAAAAACCATGCCAACTGTGAAATGATAACAAGAATTAGCCACACACCCTATGTAAAAAAAATAAAAAATCTTCCTCCCCAATTGAAAAAAACCCCTTCCATTCTGCCAACTTGATCACTGATCAATTTTTGGCTGTGCCAAGAAACATAATGAGATTTGCCAGAACCTTTTCACTGCCTCTGCCTGGCTTTAGATCAAGCTTGTCCCAACCAAACCCAAATCCAGAGAAATGAGCTACAGGTAGATGAGAAAGGTGCCAAGCAGAGGAATAGAATTACAGGGACTTTTCAGAAATCACTAGTTAGGCCAAAGGCCTTTTCCCCCTGGCTCTCAGATTATAACTCACTGATTTACATTGGAATATTATTTAATTAGATCAGCACCAAATGACTCATTGTATTTTGTCATTTTAATGATTCTTTATATTTCTCCAGTTTGATGGGTTAATCATTGCCTATCACAGTTTATGGCCTCTATCTTCTTTATTGTGTTTTGCCTCCCATCAGCTATCCAAGGTGATGTGAACTTTGTGCTATTGACTTTTCTCACTCCTCTGGGGAGGTTGTCATGGAGAATTAAGCTATTGACAAATCAACAGCCAACGTGCTGAACTCCTTCCTGGACGTCATCGTTAGGAATGTGGGAACCAGCCAACTTTCGGGTTGTGCAGAACCAAGATGGTTTACCACATAAAAGAAATTCCAAAACCCTCCGTATAGGAGCCTGTTCTCACTTACAGCTCCACAAATCTGGAGTAAAAGATTCCTACCTATAGCTTAAACTCTTTTGAGAACAAGTTCAGGCAGCAGCATTAAATGAAGGATTTTCAAGCTCCCTCTGATAATTTTAATCTTCTCAATAGACACAGATTTTGTTTCTAGAAGCTGTGTCTTCATTAGGTGCGACTGAGCAAATGAACCTGGCAGAGATAATTAATACAGCGCTAACTACAAGAAGTGATGAATAACAATTATTTTTCAAATGCACTTAATAAATGTTAATTTGCTCGCTCCTTTTTCTTATTATTCCAAAGTGTGGGAACTATTCTTATCATCCAGATAATTAGTCCGTCAAAAATATCTAAGTTGTGAGTCAGTACAGTATCACTCCTTAATACAGAACCTCCCATTATTATATAAAAGATGCAAATAGATACAGAAAAAATTCTGCATGACAAGAAGGTAAAAACCAATTACTTATTTACTGAGATGTGACAGCTGAAATGGAGATTTCTTCTGGTTCATATTTCAAAGGCTGCCCTCCCTTTGTTGGCCTGACTTGTTAACAACTTTTGTGGATATGGAATCCAATTGCAGGTTTGGTTTTAGTTTGTTGCACTGTGGATTTGTCCAGGGACAAATGTTATTCCCAAGCACGCCTCTACTTAACTGAAAATAGGTCTCTTAATGTCCCATTAAATATACCTCCTTGGGCTCCCCCCCTTTGAATGTTTTCTCAAATTTTAATGAAAATGTAATTTCAGAAATGTTTTCTTCCCAAAGCTGTTCCACCGCCAAGTAGTAAAAATAAGTCCAGCTTCTTGTTGCTGTGGTGGTTGTCAGAGGGAATGATGAGCCAAGGAGCTTGCACTATATGTTCTATTTCCATTCCCCAATGGAGAGCTTTAGATAAGCTCCTCCAACCAGGGTTATGGAGATGGTGCCAGGAAATGTTGTGGGAGCTGGAGGGAGTGCTGGACAGTCTAGAAAAGCAAAGGAAAAAGCTTCAAATTCCAAACTGAAGCTTCGCAGATCCAAGTCAACTCCCTATTTTTTCAATGGCATAATCTACTGCTTAACTTCAGGCTTGCAATATTAAAGTATTTAGTTCTCTATTTGCTTCTCTGTAGCACTGGTTATGCCAGCACCCTCCCTTTTTCCCGCATTAAGTTAGCTGCAATGCTGCACTGTCTTCTTTCATATCAACTGATAAATCAGTCAAATGATCAAATCACTTTTTTTTTTTTAAGTGAACTGAATTTACTTTTTGACAGCCATGCCCCATTCCCCTCTTCCTCTCTTTTGTAGATTGCAAATAACTTAAATTATTACTGTTACAACAATGCAAATCCAGTAGAAGTGAGACCCCTGAGACCTTGCATCAGCCAACTCTATTCATTAAATATATGGTGCTACGCAGTGAAAACTTAAAGCTTGTCATGGTTGTGACCTCTGCAGAAAGAATATGACTTTTAGAGCAGGTTTGACTTTAGACACTAAACATCAGCTTTCTAAAAATAAAGCAAGCTGAGTTGGTAAATCTGCACTCCCAGAACAGTCTACTCAGACAGAAAAAGTCCTTCCAGAGAAAAACGTGTCTAAGAGAAGCAAATGACCCACCAGGTCTGATATATCTCCAATGGGACTGGCATTGCTACTATTGTTACTTATTTTAAACTCAGTAGCTTCTCCAGAAACGTCACTAGACTGAATGGTCAGCATTAGCTGGGAAGCCAGTGTCAGACATAAAAGGAATCAAGGCACAAACCCATACACAGGATAAACTTGGTCATGCCAACTTCTAGTTTTCCTTTTTTAATAAGAGAAAATAGAGTCCCTTTTTAATAAGCAGCTCATCAACTTCTCCTAGTCTTGCTCTCTGTCCATTTCATATTTATCTTTCCTATTTTCCATATCCCTCCACCACCTTCCTTCCCCTGCTCACAATATCCGCTCTTCCTTTGCCAATAATTATCTCCAGCACAAATATCATCTCTGAGTTTATTTTGTCAAAACCAAAACAATCCAGATGCTCTGAAAAATGTTTGAAGAAGTTCTTAAGTGAATAATATAAATGAACTAACAGAATCTGAATAGGAAAAGGAAATAAAACTAATAAGCTGCACAACAAGCATTGCCTTGACTTCTCTGAGTAGATCCCTTCACTCACTCTGATCTGGAAGTCACATGGAATTACTGGGGAACCTTTTTTTGGGACTTTATGCATCAGTCTCTCTCCCTGCCTCTACTTTTGTTTTTTTCATACTCTCATGTCTCTAAGGCAGTGCCCACGTGCTCCTAAGCTTGCTCAAAACTGACAGCAAAATGAGACTCTGAATTTCTGGACAGTCTTTGGAAGCAGAGGCAGCTGAAATCCCCATGAGAAAGTTTGATGTTTAGTCATTGGCTTTATTCCTGAACCAAGGTGAAAAAATCAGAGTATCTTCTTAGAGAGAACTCAGATTTTATTATGTGGACAGGAGTCACAATACTCTCTGAAAATACAGCTGCAAAGAGAGACCCCCTCAGAAGCCAAGGGGGTGCAATGCAGGAGAGAATAGAAACATGAATAACCCAAAGCAACAAGTACCAGGAAGTCAAAACTATCAACAGCCCCCTTTGAAATGTCTCAGGATGTGCAAGGGTTCAAGTAAAGCTACAAACCAGCACTAATCTGACCTGAAAAGAAACATATCACCGGACACATAAAATTAAAACAAAATTAGTTTTCCTTCAGATTCTTCACTGAGATTTTTAAACCAGAAAGCACTGTTTGCTGAAACATCAGCCCACTCTGACAGATAAAGAAACAGCACATTTCACAAAATCCCACACTGTGAAGTCACATCTCCAGTTTGTGTATAATATAAATACTGCATGCCCAAATCTGACGCCCCTCGTTGGGGGCATGCTGCTGCATGGATCCACACAGGATCCAGGGGAAAGGGGACGGAGAGAGTCTCCCACCCGCTTCAGAGGATGAGTTGCGGAAGTTTCCAAGTTTATTAAAAGCTCTTCTTCAAAGGAACACACGAGCCCTATCTTGTATCCAAGTGACAGCCTCGAGTGACTTCTCTGGGAGTTGGTCAGCCCCAGATTTGTGCTTATTTAAATGAGCATACACACAAAGGAAGTATTCAACTGATTTCTTTCATGTATGAAATAATATGCGGTAAAAGACCACCATTACCAAACGGATTCATCTGTCCCTTTCACTTACTAGTCAGTGGAAATCTAAAGCCTTCATCTTCAGCCCTTTGACCTACCCTGTGGGTTTGTCTCTGTCTCACTATTTGGAGAAGAAGGGACCCCTGATTAAGAAATACGTTGGGACACTGGTCAGCAGAGAGCCAAGGGTCTCATTTCCTCCTGCATTAATATCTCGCTAGTGTTAATTGCACTTATGGGTGAATAGGCAATATTGGAGAACAGAGGATGTGAATGCTTTGCCATTACCGATTACCTCACATCACACATTCAAAATGAATTTGCTTATCCCTGCAGTCTTTGGGTCAGAGAAAGAAAAAACAGGGGGGAAAAAAGCCTGTTGTTACTGACAGCTGCTCTTCGAAGGTCAAGGATTACAATAGTTGGAGCAGTGCAGGTCAGGGCTGATGTGAACCGCACAGAGAAACTCTTCTTGCCCTCCCCACAGCTTGGCTGTAACGAATGTTATCTGTCCCTCTCTCTTTATAAGCTCTGAATTCGCATAAAAATAAAAAATAAAAAGGGAAAATAAAGCAAATAAAAATTATTTACAATGTAATCTCTTCTCTGCACACACCTCTTCCAATCAGGCAGCTATGAAAGCTGTCCTCCTGGCAAGATAAACTATCATTTTTTAACAAGGTAGATGGATGCCTTCATACATTTTTAAGCTTAGGACAGGATATATTTTGTGGTTTATTTATAATGACATCAATTACACTTGCTCCTAGGTAATAATTCACTCCTTTATAATTATTTATGAGGTGATTTTTACTTTTTTGAAAGTTTTATGTTTATTGATGTGTTTGGTTAACGAATGCTTAAATGACATGGTCAGTTGCTTTGCAGGATGCTGGAGAACAGCAAAATCAATATGTTCTGCACCTGAGAACAATCTTCTTAGTTTTGTAGTAATGATTCCCTGAGCAAGGTCCCAGGAGCCCGAGAGATAATTGCAATTCCACATAGTCAACAGTCTGCTCAGATCTATATAATCACCATCTTTAGCTGCTTCATTTTGTTTGGTTTTGCTGCGTGTGATCTTTGCCATTAACATCTCTTTCTCTGTGATCTCAACTGGCTGGGTTTCGCCTCCCAACCCCTCCTCTAGCTTTCATTTCAGAGCCTCACCTCTGTCGAATTCAGCCCCCTGTGCTGCCTAGAGAAAGCAGTTAGTTAAGTAGCTGCTTTCTGCCACTCAATTTATCTTTGTTGATTGCTACCTTTGGAGAATGAAAGTTCATAACGCTCTGGATAAACATTAAAAAAAGACATAATAAGGCTTAGCATCCCCAGCCGAAGATAATTGATCTCCTCAGTTGCTTTAATATGCAGAGTACAGAACACAGACAAGTGTTAATGGAATAATATATTCTATGGCCCCTCTGTGCTGGGAGGCCAACAGCACTCTGCACGGTGAGCGATGGTAAGCAGGGTTAGCTCCTCAAGTTGAGAAGCTGGCAAAGAAATTTGTCTTCAGGTTGCAAGGCCCTTACAGATGCAAAGGAGAGAATATATGATGGCATTTTAATCTCTAAAGCGGCTTGCTCTCCAGCCGTGGCACAGGCGGTTTTTCAGAAGGACGGGATCAATAGTTTAGAGCCTTTTTAAAGTGGTAATTGTAGCTTTAGCATATTTGTGAAATGCCTTGCCCAGCAAATGCACCGAGGTAATTAATCAGGTATATTCATAAGTTAGGCTTGTATGCAGAGCACGTAAACCAAGAGAGAGCTTAAAAGAAGAAACAAGTCAGGAAAGTGTAACAAACTTAATCCGTGATCTCTTGCAGTGTGGTCCTGGACCGCTTGTGTTCTACAGGGTCCCCTTCGAGATTCTGCAGCTGGGCCATTAAAACGTACCAGTACTATTTAGTGTTTCCACATAAAGGAGGGGGTGTGTCATTCCACAAGATTTCTGAGGATCCAACACTGCTAGGATCAACTAGTTTTGAAACATGCAACCTGATCCAGTCCATTACCATCTGTGTTAGCTAAAGGACTGCATCAGAAAACTCAGCTACAGTAATCACCCTATTGCAGGGGGTCCAGCATGGCTTTCAAGCACAGATGTTCTCAGAGCAAAACGAATATCTGAGGAAAAAAAGGCTCTGATAGAAAGGATAAGTAATGACTGGAGTATTTCAATTCAGAGCTCAAGCAGAGACACCTGAAAAAGTGTGGATTTCCACATACAGAGAGCCTGAGAGCTGAAAAAGAGCTGAACACCTAAACCATCAGGTATTTCCAGCAGTCGCTGTACAAAATACGTCTCTGAGTCCTTTGGTTAATGCAAAACAGCCCAAACATCCTACAAATGGTCCAGTAAACCCCACCCCCCAAACATACTATTTGGAAAGCTGGTAGCTGACAAAACCAATTCTCCCCCTTCATTTACAAAACATGAAAATTGGCGTCATTCTTCTGAGTTTCAAAATAAACCAGTAGTAATGTTAACATGAATAAATCAACTGGGAAGACGTTTGTAAATCTTGATCAGGCAAAGAGATATAGTTACCTGCTATAAAGGAAGATAGCTGGCTTTCCTACTTTCATTAACTGTTGCCAAATCTCATGAATGTAAACAGAGAATAAATCCTTTCAGTTGCTGAATATGAATATTCTCCTGGGAAAGCCCAGCTGGCATCCAACTTGATTTATGTGCTTTAAAAAAAGTGTTTGTTTTATCAGCCTAAGGTGAGCCTTAAAATATACGTTCACGTGTAAAAAATATTATAGCTCAGGACCTATTTCAGAAAAAAAAAAATAAAAATTACATCCTCCTCTCAGCTGCCAACCATTCTCCATGCCGAGAGCAAAGGCATGTGAACTCAGGGTCACGGCATCTGCTCGGAGGAATCTGTTAAACTTAGGTATTGAAACAATGACCTCTAGCACCACAGCCACTTTCCAGACGGCTACTATGGCTCCTAACCTTTGCACTGAAATTAGAAGTCTGGAGCCTCGATATTCATTGGATCTGAGCCTATGTGACTTTTCCACAGACACAGTTTTGTGTCTAGACCTGATTATTTGGTCTAGTAACCTGCTCCCAAACTTGAAGACTTTCCTGTATGCATACACACACACACACAAAATACACACTTGCTCACTATATACAGATATCCCACACCATTTTATTTTCAGTCTTGGGGAAATTGAGAGAACAATGCCAAGCATGTTCTCAGATCTACTCTGTGGAGGCCTGAACTAAAATTACGACTGAAAAGCAAATGCAGTGACCTTTAAAAGAATCGAGAAGAAGCTATTTCCAGTACATTACTAAATGCTATATTTTAAAGGTTCTAACCTTATTTGCTACAAGTGTATAATATCAGGAAAACTTTGTGAGTGAAGGTTCTGCATTCATCACGTAGCCCAAGTCACTTACAGAAGAAATGGGGAAAGTTATTACTTTCCCCCTTGCAGACATTAAAGTTCAACCCCCTTTCCTGTAGTGTTTTGCAGCATTAAATAAGGTTCAGGGATCACTTTAAGAATTACAGGCTTCTCAACTTAACAAAAATACAGTTTCCTGCAAGCAGTCATAGATACATCATGAAACAGGGGGAGCAATTTATGAGATACGCATGTCCTACATGGCTCAAACAAGCTAAGGGGAACTGGGTACTGTTATCCGATATCGCCACAGCACAAGCTTTATTGAACAAAATACTCTTTTATGAGAATTATAATAGAAATTGATTTACAAGGTACAGTTTAAAAGTAAAAGATAGGACAACAAAAGGCATGTCATAAACTCTTGTGAGTCTATCCTTAAGCCTGGACTTTAATTGCATCAGGTAATAAGAGGTGTGTAATGGTGTGTTTGTGTAGCGCTTTATTTAACATTTGACAGTCAACAGAGACTTTGCGTTTCGATGCTTAGAAAATCATAAAGTGAAACGTTAACTTCCCTTTATTTATTATTATTATTGATTCATATTGTAACTTCCGTATGTATAACGGTACTCTACACCAAATAAATCGGGGAGCGTAAAACCTTCATCACAGCAAATAAAGAATGAAAGCAGGCAGAACCAGAAATGTCAATAAAATGCAAAAGTGGCTAGTGAAGAAGTGTGGGGTTTATCTGATGATGATAAATTCATCTGGAATTACCTGCATGGGATATTGTGGTGTCAAATACTTCACCAGATAAGTTCCTAGTAAGAAAATAAAATGCATCAAGTAATAGACAAACAGAAGAGGTGGAAATATAAATGTTACAAACCAGAGATACAATGAGTCTTGCACAACAGAAATATAAACTGAGTCAGGAAACAACACTAAGAAAATAAACAAGATCTGAAGTTCCTTAGAACTCCTACAACATTTAGATAAAAAGCACTGCAACATTATTTATAACATCAAGAAATATCTGATACAATCTGCTACCATTCAGATCTCATCCCTGTTATCCAAGGCCCTAGTCCTGTAAGCTATAGTATGGGCTTAGCCATGAGCTTAGAAGCACATGGTTTATAGAATCCCCACTACATTTTATTTGTGAAAACAAGAAAATTTTGGAAAAAAGTTCCAAAAAGACAGCACAAATAATGGGGTTTTTTTACATTTCATTTTTGGTCATCAAAAATATACCTCTATTTGTTTCAGTATAGCAGGATCGTACCCTTAAAGAGCTTAAAGAGTTAGAGGCCCTGGATGTGTTTTAAAGCAGTACAGGAAATCACAGGCACAGATATGGTACTTGACCTTTAGTGGTGCAATGAAACCACTAAAATATATGTTAGGCTGCAAAATGCTGAGATCTTCTACTGTGAAACAAAACAGATATTGATTTTTCCTATACACCTTTTAGTACGACAGTAAGTCAAACATAGTTGGTGCCAGATGATGCTGGTTGTTTGAGATATCATGCAACGTGTTCAGTTAAAGTCAAGAGCAGTGAGATTTTAGTGCTTTTGCAGCTTGGTTTTCTGAAAGAAATTAACCAAACCTGTGGGTTAAATGAATGTGCCAGCAATGTCTCTCCCTATACCTTACACAAAGTGAAGCTCTGTAAAAACCAATGCATGGCCCCCATGCTGAGTTCAGCAGGTGAGAAGATGGATGGGGGACAACATTTGGATAAATATGGTTCCAAATTTCATCTCACACAAGCTTAGAAAATATGAGGATTTGAGCATTAGTAATATTAAAAGTTATTTAAATTAGCTATCCCTGAAATGGAAGTATGGCAACATATTTTTCCACTCTTTAAGAGCAAATACTTCTCAAAAAGCCTTTATAAGCTAAGTAACACCGGATGGCAACAAATTCTAATGAGAAACAATTTCATACATCAAATATATTTCAGCATTTCTCCAACACAGAACAGTGTGCTGACTTTTACAGTTAGTTATGTGAGCAAGGTTAGGTTTGTCTTTGTGACTTTAGATATGAGACTGCAAAGCTGCTTCTCCCACCCCACTGTGGAGGTCCAAGAGGCTGAAGGCACCAAGTACTTGCTAGCATATCCTTTACTCTCTACAGCTGCATGATCCTGCTTTAAACACAAAGATCTCAATGGTTTTACCATTGATTGCCATGCAAATGCTTGTGAAATCACAGAGGTCTCCATGAAAACAGCAGGAACTGTCGGATTAAAAGTGGTTCTCAATCTATCCACAGAGCTCTATATTTTTAAAATTTGCAATCAAAAGCCACAGACAAAAGATCTTTTATTCTTAGTGACCTTTCACAGGTCACTACATGGTCTAAGGATACTTTTGGACTCTGTGCAGAAGCCCTGGGCCAGTCATTGTTTCTATCACATGTTTTAGTACTAAATGGCAATGTTTTCTATAAGGACATAGTGACCCGACCCGAAACAGAGAAACCCTGCCTACTTGGAATACCTAAGCAATAGGCAGAGGGAAGATCCTTAAATGAGACACTCCAGGCTGTTTTGCTAAGGCATCTCCCTGTGCCTATTAAAGTCCTTGAGTTGTTACTTAATCTCAACTCAAAGCTGGAGTTTTTCAGGATTACCAAATTGGGGTGATCAGGCAAGTGGGGCGGGGGGTGTGGGGTGTGTGTGTCTGTCCTCCAGACAAAGGGAGCAACATCAACATTGATGATCCAACCTTGCCATCCCTGTATACTCAAAATCCAATCCTATAGCTATACTGCTGCTGTGTGACAGTGTCAATCTGAGCAGTGAGGCCAGAACTGCATGCTTGCAAGAACATAGGCCTTCAGCTGACTCCAGCCCAAGGTTTGGGCACAGCAAGCATGGGGAGTCAGCACTGTTGAACGTTATTAGTAACTGCAGCTGGGTTCCTCCCAGCTAAATCTGCCTTGTCCACAAATGACCACCAGAACACGAAAAAACCAGATGACTTGACATACCTTAAGTGAAAAAATATGATTGAATAAATCCTGAGCATAAGACTTTGTGCCTAATTAGTTAAATCCCCTTAAGACATTAAAAAAAAAATGCTAAAAGGGCTCTCAGTAATTTGTAATAAGATGCTTAGATAATGTGCTCACTATCAAGGGAAGTTTCCAGTTTCACTGTACTCCATTTTTTTAACATCTTGGCAAAGACCTTTTTCTCCCTCTCATGCTAAAGACCTCCCATTGACACTGTAACGTTAGACCGGGAGCAGCTGGTGACTATTTCTGATGAATGGCAGGTGAGAGAGTTTTTCATGCCAAACCAACAGGCACGCAAAAGTCAACTCTCCATCCTCATTTCCTTCAGTTTTAAAGAAGCCCAAGACACAGCTGCCTGAAGCAGCTCTGAGCAGGAGATGCCTGTCCTTCACCTCAGCATCAGTACAGTCCTACCCTACCTGGGGCTCTAGCAGGGCACCAGTGGCCAAAACAGGCCAGATGGGTACCTGAATGTGATAGTCCACAAACAGAGAAAAAGAAATTGCTTTTGGAGCTGACCCAGAATGAAAGGGGATTTCTCCATAAAACAGAAAAGCAAATTCAGTTGAAAGAGCTAGTCAAAACATTAACATTTCTTTCCATGCCCAATTTTCAAGGGTATTTTCTTGTTTTGATTCCATTTTTGCCAGTATTTAATATAATTAGATTCATTTGAACCTTCAACTTTATTTCAGAATGAGAAATTTTAAATAATTTGGCTTTCAGCCATTTTTTGCATAAATAGGTGTTTGGAAACTGCATTTTTTTCTTCCCTGCAAATAAACTGATTGAACAACTGTTGCCCACTCCCTATCTACCAATATGAAACTCGTGAGAAAACTCCACCCCAAACCTTATATCCAAACTTTTCATCAACAGGCAGATTTAAACCAAGTTTAAAGCAGGGCTGGATAATGCTGTAAAGGTGCCAACCAAAAATGCCTGTGCTGACAGTGGTGGTCCTGGCCTTTTAGCACACACTGATTACAAACTGCTCTGGAGACCGAAGTATTTTGATGGGCTGGATAAGGTCTGACAACGTTGTCTATCATTTCAGGTACACCAATGCTCCTCCTGATTTCTGTACATGAAGAATGCTAACACCAAAAGTGCTGAGCAGCCTCAATTGACTCAGTTTTTACATAAACCAAGGGCATTCAGAAACAATCAGGACTGCTCCCCCCCTCCTCCCCGCCCTGTCTTTTGGTGGTTTTTTTTTAAAGTTCATCAAAATACATTTTTACATTGCTTCAGCTTTTCTTTTTGTGCCAAGTTCCAGCAATAAACCTGCTTTATTAAACTGACATTTTGCAAGTAGTTAGTCCAGAAAATTGGCTAAGCCCTTTTGGTATTAAAAAAAATCATTCTGGAGGCAGCCGAAATATTAAATGAAACAAAAAAATAGCTAATGGAATGGCAGGAAATCTGATTAATTTCTTTCTTTTTTTGCAGAGCAATGCTGATGAAGCAAGATAACCATTTTATTCAGCAATGAGGTAATTTGTTTGGCAAAAATAAAAACTACCTGAATCTGGGCTGAAAATCTAAACCATGTTTTAGCTGAAGTTCAGAAATACTATTTAAGTTTACTTGAATTGTGTTTTCATATTCCCACTCTAATTATGACGGATTGGCACCCATACCAAATTAGGAGTGGCCAAGACATGGATGAAAATCCTTAAGATCAGCAAAGTTCTGCCTGAAGCAAAGAGGGTGATTCATTTGGAAGGAGGTTTTCTGAAGAATCAACATTCCAATTTCGTTACCTGGCAGTTCGAGGCAATTAGATTGGATATTTGAAACTGCAGTCCTGTGAAATAATTTTATTATTCTCTCTTTAGTTAACTAAAGCTTACCCTGAGAAGCAAGGTTTTGAAGTGAATTTGGAAGTGGGATGTAAAGAGAGCTTTTCAAAGTAAATATTAAATATACATTGTATATGGCTGTACCACCATATAATACTTGTAGGAAGACCAAGAATGCATGCAATGTTGATGCTGGGAATTTTTTTTCTTTCCTATCCTTTCTGCACCTATGTGAAAACTTGAAGTGTGTAATTACACATGCAAAGCAGATAGCCAGGTACTCCACAGACCCTGCACATATGTTCATGAGCTTTTTTTAGCTTAACATGCCACTCAGAACTGTATGCACTTCACTGAAGTGCCTAAATCAGATTGATAGGCAACTCCAAAGAATGATTCAAAGCACCCAAAAGCCAAGCTGGCCTCCCTCTGTTTCCCTCTACCATGCCAGGAGGGAGTCTACAGTAAAAATCTAATTTAAAACCTAATTTAAAGTGCCTGTTTATTTGAAGGATGCAAGCAGGCTTTACACGTATTATTTTGTTGATTCAAAGGCAGATCCACTTTTGCAAAAACTCTTTCTTATCACCCGAATTCTGTTAGTTGCAAGGTTAAAGATGACAATTTCAGAATATTAGCTCACCCGACAATGTATAAACTCTTTCAGTTACTCTGAGGCTTTGGGTTTGTTTCTGTAGCAAAATAGGTAGATTTTTCATTAGGTTTCTTTCCAACCTGCTTGGAGGAAAAGTGACAACCTTTATTGCTGCCTAATAAAGCTAAGCCCCTGTGTTACACTGCTCTGAGCAGACACACATCGGGCAAGGGCTAGCTTGTGTTTCCTTCTTAGGACAGAAGGAACATGCTGGTTACGAACAGAAAATTGGATTATACCAAACAGAACAAAAACTAGAAGCAGGATCAAAAACATGCAATTCAGAGCATACTATTATTATGGGCAAATGTTTCACCTTAGAAACCAGGTTTTCATTATGTTTCTGATCAAGCTCCTTTAGGAAAAGGACTGTTTTCTTGCCCTGCGTGAAGAGGGTTTTGCTTACTAGTTGCATTTTGCAGCAGCACTATGTGAATTTCACCAGTGATTAGATCTAATAGAGCAAGCTGCAGAACACTATACTCACATCACGTATGTGCCTTCTGCCCTTTAAATCACAGTACTTAGAGCAAAGAAAAAACCCAAACAACCTCAACCCTCTCAGTGCTGCAGACTGGTACAACCCTGAATCATTAATCTCTCCAAGTGGCTAGCTTAGTCTAGTTTCTACAATGTCATCATACATTGCAGTCCATGTCCACATCCAAGAACCTACACTGATCTGGGAACTCTTGATTTAATACATGTTGCCACACTGCCCTTGACCTCAGAAGGACTTTGAAGTTTTCTGGCTGGAGATGAAAGTTACAGTATGTGTGGCAGAGCCGGGCTGGAGAGTAAGAAAGAATTGCTAACTCAACAACTTGTTAAAACACATATTTCCAGAACTTTTACTTTTTTTTTTTTTTAAACTAATAAACACACTATTTCCAGAATTTCAGCCCTCTTGTTCAGATTGATTAGATGAGAGATGAATTTGAACAGACAGATAGATTAAATGAAGAGTTCTGGATAAATTATTTTCAGTCCTCCAAATCTGGCCTGATGGTATCCATTTCCTAGTCCTCCTTAAGGATTTTGGCTTGAGTGTGGCCTACAAACCTTCAATCCCTGTGTGCATCATCAGGTTATGAGTGGCAATTAGATGCAAGCTAGAGGATATCATCCCAGAGAGGGCTTTATTCTTTGGAAGTAGTAAGAGGAGACCAGGCTCGGCAGCTACTTGTTGGCAATGTTACTTTCCAAAAGGATAAAGAACTTGCAAAGGCATTTGATATTGTGTGACCAAATCTGTGTGAAAAACAAGAGGGATGATCTCCCCAAGATTATTGTTTGCATCCCTGTCATATGTTCATGCTGTTCAGACCCAAAGCAGACATCTGTTGGACAGCTTAGTCCTGTTGTAAAAAGGCCAGATGTAATTAAAGCGTGTACTCGTTTCTTGCCAATCAAAAGGAACTGAAAAAAGGAGCACAAAACCAGAACACCAGATCACAGTTTTCTCTTTCTCATAAAGGATCACATTTTCATGAGCAGAAGCCTCTTCCTTCAATCTGCTGAGCAGAGATTCACTCCCAGGCAGAAAGAACTATAACCCTTGCCAGATCTCTCTTAGGAGTCCTCAAAACATACCACATTTTCTTACCAGCAAAAAGAATCAGCTCTTGAGATTGGTCTGTGCCTAGACAGCACTAAAACTGCACAGACAAGTGAGGAGACAGCAACAGGGTTTTACTTCATGAGAGCCAAGGATGAACAAGGTCTGATGACCTCAAACTGGCTATCAAGTATTGGATTACTCTGACTGGAGAGAGAGGAATCAAGTAATTACAAGGGAAAAAAAAGAGTTAAGATCACCTGTGAATCAAAGATCTTGTCAGGCAGGTATTGGGAGAAAGAAAAATACCCCAAAACCCAGATCAAACCAAAGAAATCCCAAAAAAACAAGACATCATCTGTTTTTTATGTTCAGACTGGATAAACTAGAAATTATGGGCATATACCACCATCTGAGAGATTCAGGTTGGACATTAGCAACAAGTTTCTGATGAAGAGAGTGCAGCCTCTAGCTCCCCCAGGAAGAAGAGCAGATGATGAAGTCTTCAGCACTGGGGATTTGTAAAAAGAAGTTCAGTAAGCATCTATCCAGAAAGCTGAAACCAGTCCTGGTCTGAGCAGAGCACTGGATTAGGTGTTCTAGTCATTTGAGTGACTTTCACCCCCAAGATCCTAAACTCCATGTGGGATCGAAGTGTTTGCTTTGCCTGCCCTTCCAGAGAATCAGTTCTGTGATAACTCTGAACCCTTTTCCAAGAAATCACTACTGTTTAGGTTCACAGCAAGAACAGTTCAGTGTTATCAGAAGACTATCATACCCTTTAAGCAACAAAAGACTGTGAAATTGCCAAGAGAGCTGAATGTCATCTTATGGACTCCCACAACAATTAGAAAAGCTCAGCAAACTTCAAGTTAAGCAAAAGCATTTGGCCATCTTGCTAAGATGTGTTCTGATTTATAGTATTCAAGCACAGGAAACACCGTGGAAAGCAGGAATACACATTTCCCCCTCTCCCCCCTCCTCCCCTACCAATCAATGAATTGGTTTGTAAAATACAATTATTTACTGTATGATGTCCTGGAAGTACTTCACCAAAACAGCTCCTCACCATCACAGGTTTGCAAAGCATTTGCAAAACAGATTGTCAGCAACTGAAGGACTGGCAGACATATGGGCTGTTTGTTTGATTTTCCACGCCATGATGCATATAATTCCTTTGAATCAAGTCTCAGGATTAAACCCACCTTTCAGTGGGATCCAGGAGTACTGAGTGCAACTCCAGTGCCTAATTTTTTTCCCCCCAAATTGATTTCTGAAACACTATTCTCACCCTGTACCTGGTCAGAACTTTTCCGTATTGCTGGAAACGTCTTTTAAGTAACTATTTTACCTAGCATTTCCTATGGATTACCTCTAGGCAGCTCCCTACCTAGTACCTTATGTAGACCTGAGTTGCTTTTCAAGGCCAGCTAGCTGCCTGCACTGACCAGGTAAAGGGAACAGTGGTGGAATTTAGGTGGCCTACATGTGGGTGCTTTCTGCTGGGTTACTCACATTCATATAATTAAGAAGGAAAAAGCCCTTTCAAAGACTTGCACACATTCAGTGACTATTAACAGAAGTCCTGTGGGTGTAAGTGGACTGAATGATATGCTTAAAATTACAAGCAGGACCAACTACTGATGGCTTCCTTTTACTGTTCCTGCTATAGGGCTCTCTGTTCACCCTACAGGTGCTGACAGATTGTTTGATGAGATTTGCAAGTTCAAGAGATGAACAAAAGCAAATATTAAAACCAAAAGAGAAGGAACTATTTTCATCCTGTTCTTTCATACTTCAAAAAGTGGTGCTTCTGTTTCCCTCTTGCTCTATCTCAGTTAATATACCTTAGGTCATTTGGAGTAGTTAAACAATCTTGGAGTGCTAGTGAACTGACCCAAAAAGTAATTTTTTCACACCTAATTAATATGAATGTTTAAGAAGGGGAGGGTTGGGGGTTTTTTCACTTTGGATTATTAAAAGCAGACGTGTTGGATCAGAGATGGACTTAGAGAGTCACTGAGGGAGGATGCACTGCATTCACATTAGCCATCAGAAACTTATGCCTATAAACTTAGGCTAGTAATCCAGGCTAGAGCCAGCACAGAGGGATAGGTATATTCAGGGTATGATTCAGCCCATCCTTAAAATAACTGTCAAGAACAATACAGATGAATCACTCCATGCAAGTGATCATTTCTCTCCCACTAACTACAGACAGAGCTGATACCATAAAGACAATGAATTCCTAAGTGCTTAATATATATTAGATGAGAAAAATCTCTTAAGAAACTCAAAAGTCAACCCCAAATTGAAGCCAATCTTTTGAATCAGATCTCCTTTTTACTTCTGGGATCAAAGCTGCCAGGCTAATCTTCCATTAACATTTCTTCTGCTAGACCTTCTTATGTTACAGGCCCAGAAACTGAACACCCTACCAAAACATTCTTGCAATTTTTTCAGCTCTTCCAAAAATGTTCCAGGACTTTCCTGACAAACTGACATCTTGATTGTTTCCTACTTTTAGGAAGGGAGAGACGAGCCATGTAAATATCTATAAATTTATCTCAGCTCAAGTCCCAAGTTATTTTAGGCTTGTCCATGAATTTAGCTGTGGGAAAGTTTGCAAACTGTATGGCTGATTAAGCTTTAGTACCACTCCCAAGTCATATTGTGACAATGAATATTCTTTTGTCTATTTAAGTATTCTGGCTTTCCCCCACCCCCATCCCAATAGTGACTCCTTTTCTTTTCTTGCACAAAGGTGCTATTTAAATTGCTTAGAGTTTGGGTTCTTTTTCCCCTCCCCCGGTCTGTCTTGTTTGGTCATACAGCACATTCAGTACGATGTACCAAATTTCTTACTGTCCAAGCTTCCTATGTTTGTGCTAAGTCACGTATATGCTTTCTTTTGGTGTGCATATATCAACTAGTTTAGGCCAAGCACCATCATCTACCCGGGCATTGTTTCAAACTCAGAATTCCAGAAAAAACAGTGGGAAGAGATGACAGATCAGATGGGGCAGTTATGGTTAAAACGGCTAAAGGAAGATGAAAACAAACACAAACAAACCCACCCGGATTGCTAAGTGGCCTTTTTGCTGCCATCTAAGAAATGTTAACAGTGCAGCACAAGGCATTTACTAAGAGCTGCAATTTCAAGCTTTAAAACTCAGAAACCATTGTGACATTTTCGAGGTTTGGGCTTTGAAAACTGATTTTCACATTTTATTTGCCTGGATGCTTGGTGATGAAAGATCTGATAATATCTCCACGACCTCAGTCTACCACATTTCACAGCAAAATGCATCAGCAGAGCATTTTCATGGCAGACAAAGAACCAAAGGTTTATTATGGGCTTTATGACATCAGAATAGAAGTGTAGATTTGACTGTATGATTTAAGATTTTATATAGCTTAGTTGAGCCACATAATATATTCTTTTAGAGGACTAAAATTTTTAGCCAGTCTTCATATTCTTTTCAGACCTAGTTTCATCTCACAGCCCTTTCCTTTCTGCCCCTACTCAGATCAGACTGCATCTTTTGGAAACGATGTGAACCTATACTGAACACAGCACAGTATGGGGTCTTAATAAAAGAATTAAGCAATCCATCACCATCTCCTTAAGCTTATATTCTGCATTCAGGCTCTTGATTCTGGCATTCCTGTGGCTTCCCTAAATACTGCTTCCAAAATGTCTGGACATTTCCAAGAAAAAGCCTTCATTCTTTCCCCGCCCTGGCCCAGTACAGCAGCCCCCTTCCTCTCTTCTGTTCATGGGACAGTCTGGCAAGCCAGGTTCTGAATCAGTTACATCAGTCAAATATGCCAATTTCTCAGAAACAAACTGGATACAAATTACTGATACGTATTATTTAGACAAATATTCCAAAGCAGATGTCAAAAGCTCAGCTACTTGTCTTATGACAACAAATCTTGTCAGTCCCAGTTCTCAAACACAGCCCAATCCAAACCAGCAAAGCAGTTAGTAATCCTTCCCGAACTCAGTTGTAGAAAACCATTATGATTCACACATTATTATCATTTTTATGCTGAAGGAAGATTAAAATATAGACAAGCAATTAGCACTCAGAATAACAACGACTGAGCGAGGAAAAGACCTTAACCCCGTTTAGTCCGTGGTCTAATCTTTAACTAATTGGCTGCGCTCCCTTGGTTAAATCTCATATAAAAGCCTTCAACTTTGAGGCAGACAATCCCATTTTAATAGGTATGAAAATCTCCTAAACTTTGTAGTTCATTTATTGCCATCTTACAACATCTTTGGAGCTGTGTACCTTCAACAATCTACACTGAGGTGATTCTCCTATAACCATTTTAAAGTCAGAACTGGGTCTACTCTCATCCTCTACTCTCATTCCATAATAGAAAGAGAATTTTCTGAGGATGGTTCTCCTCACCCTATGACACATGAGGCATTTCCACAGAGGAGGCTTGGATACACAATTTTGAAAGGCTCAAGTCCAGTAAAACGAGCCTGTGTAAACCAAGAAGGGACATGCATTCTCAGGAAGTGGTCTCATTTGCCAAGTTTAATACAAATCCTTGTGTAATTCTAGAGAGAAAAAATCTTTATGAGCTCAGATTTTAGGGTCACATTTCAAGGATATTGAGGAATTTCTGGAAATGTTTGAGAAAGGAACTTTCACTCTCTCTGTGTGGTTTAGCATCTTAAATTTGCTTCCACTTTGAAAAATACCTCGTCTATCTTCTTGCCTGTCATATCAAAAACACCTTACTCCACAAATCCTGAAACAGGTGGGTTTCTTAGGCTTGCTTCTATCATTGTCTAGGGTAGGAAGCAGAAAACATTATGTGATTCTGGACTGATAAATATAATGAAAGAAAAGATGACAGCAGAGAATTTCATTGTTGGCTTCCCAAATGGTCACTGCTACTTTGCAAAATGAAAAACAGAAAGACTGAGAGATGTGGCAAGCCCCTCTATTTCACAACCACTACACAGAGTATCTGTGGTAAGATTCATACCTCGAGAACAGGCAGTTGAAGTTCCCATCTGAAGATTAGGAACTGCACAAAGCTTGTAGCAGAGCTAAGTGTTAGCTACATTATATCCACCAAAAGAAAAGAAAAAAGAAAAAAAATCACTTCCTACAAATAGTTTCAGTTCTCAACACTTAGTCTTGCCAATTACAGAATCTGGTCTCCATCTTTCCAGAGTGCCTCGAAAGCCAAGGTAAAGCCTGATTAGGCTTTTAGGCAGCAAGCTGGTTTCTGACCTAGTAAAAGTAGCTTCACGCAGGATTTAAAGTCATGAGGAATACGAATCTCAGTATAGATGAAGCTGTGCATACCTAGATCTGTTTCTGTGCGTGACAAAACCAGACTGCTCACATTCGCTTCAAGGAACAGAAATACACTTTCCATCAAAGGAAGAAAATCTTAACATTAATTTTTGGTATTGCCCTCAAAGAAGCACTAAATGTCACGAGCTATGTTAAAAAAAAAATCTAAAGAAAAAAACCCAAACAACTATATCAATAACTCATAATGACAAACTTCAAACACATGCTCACTCACAAGAACTATAAGCTCCCCTACCTAAATAGAGAAATAGGACCTAATTAGGTAGTATGGGGTACCTATTACATGGAGTACAGAAGAAACTCATTTCTTTTGAGTGAAAAAATACCTTGACAACAGACAGTATCTCTCACCAGACAGCCTTCCTTGCCTCCATTAAAATGAAATTTTAAATACCAGGAGTACCATATGGAAAAAGTACATTAAAATAACCCATCTGGGGGTCAGCTCAGTTTTTATTCTGTAATGAAGTACGTACTCAGTATTGCTCCCTAATATTAGTGGATTTATTCTATTATGCATACAACCTATAGGGAATTAGGCAGAAAGGATAGTTTCTCCAGTTCTTGGACAGTTATAGTCCATCAAGTCTCTAGGTGAGTCAACTCGGATCACAAAACTGCCTCAACATTTTATTTTTTTTTAAACACCCTTTCTCCTCTTACGCCCAAAGAACTACCTCAGAGGTGACCCCCTGATTTCTACAGTGAGGCTGTATTGTTCTTAGCCCTTGCAAGAGCTTTAGCCTGTGTCCTCAGAGATTCCGTTACAGGAGCATCACAGAGAGAACAGCCCAGAACAAAACATTTCATATCCCGACTATGGATATCATTTCCACCAAGTGACTTCCCCTCTGCCCTGTCCTTTCTTCCACCTGCATGGGCCACTGTCCTGAATCCTGACAGCTCACATACTGTGGCCACCTCTGTCTGCTTCACTGCCTTTGCAGCGCATGCCACAGCTTAAGATTTAACACAAACATGGTCTAGAGTGGGTCAGAGGAACAAAGGCACAGGCAATCATTTCTTTTTTCCTTTCAATATGCACCTCCTTCAGTCCCCAGTACCTGCTGCAGAGTAGCAGCTACGCAGGACAAGATGACAACACATCCCAGACCCACCGCTTCAGAGTTCTGCTCCTGCCTGAGTGTAGTCACAGGGCAGGTGGAAGGTCTTGGAGCCTTTATCTGACAGCCAGTCTTGGCTCTGTTGAACTTGAGGGTAAAATTTCCACTGTTTTCAGCAGGGTCAGGGTTTGTGCTGCAACACGTTGCAGTCACCAGCACTGTTACTGCCAGAGTTACACTACACACATGTGCTTGTACACACAAAATGCAAGGGCTCTGCACAGCGTACAACATTTTGCTATACACCTCTGGAAAAGTTCCACCCGTCTCCCCACCTCAGAACCATTCTCTGGCCATTCCAGCCACAGGTCACTGCTGTTTTTTTCCTCTGAATTAACTCCAAGCATTTAAAAGAAAGAACATTTCAATATGTCTTTCTGACAGGTAAGAAATTAACTGCATACCAGGAGCTATTGAATTCAGCTTTAATAGTATCAATAAACATTTCTGATTAAATTATGAAATTGATTTTATAATTTTGACCATTATGTTTTTACATCAATATCATCATATGACAGCAAATGTAGTTACTGCTTCCTTATTGATCTTAGACATGGCACTCCAAAGTACTCGTTTGACTATATTACAAAATCAAACTTGATTTCCTGTAGTACTGTAGTAACTTTTGGTCTTGACTTGATATGAAGAACCAATAATAAATGGATTATCAAGTTATTAAAAGGTATGCTTTGTCCTCAGAGGCCCAGACACAGCCCTGCTGCATGCTTTTAGCAGTTTCAGGGCAAGTTTCAGGACTTAGGGATGTTATTCTTTTATGTCAAATAATAATCCCTCCTCTTTCTCTTGATGAGCCATCTATCAGGTTTCTTGTGAGCAATCTAAACACTATGTATTAACGAGAAGGAACAAAGTGCTATTTATAATGCTCATTCAAGCAGTCCAACAAAAACTGAGAGTTTCTGTAGCTTGGGAGCATTACTCTTGATCTCACCCTCCCCTCTGTCAGGATAATAGTTATGTGTTGGGCCACTCCATCTCCCCATAAGGTTTAATGTTCTGTTAAGAGAATGCATAATTCAAAAGGACCACTGTTGCTCCGATACATGCATAATAGTAAATCAAAGGTGTAATGTGCTAGATATTTATGTCTCAGGGTTAAGAACAAGTCCGATCAGATTAAAGAAATTTCAGTACCAGGCTTTTTGGCTGCTGTAAATTTTTCCACAGGCCCTCCCATCTCTGATCCTTTCTAGGCTGAAGGACTATGAGGCATCTTCATTGATATAAACTGCCACCACGAAAGAGGAGCAGCTAGTTGAGACTTTAAGCTGTTTTGTCAGATTGCGCTTTCGTAATGGATCTGTGGGTCTGCTGTTATGTTACCCAAAGGTGTCTTTTCCAAACAGTCGGTCATGTTTCTTCCTCCCTAATTATAGGGGCATCTGTTTCAAAACGTAACTAATCCCTCCAGGTTTTGTGGGCTGAGGAAAGGGGCAGGAGGGGTCAGCTAGAACTTGTGCTCTTATCCCTGTTGCAAGATTATTCCCTAATATTCACAAAAGTATTTAGGCCATTGACAAGTATTTGCCTTGACAAGCCCGTAGAGAACTCAATACACTCTTGTCTGTCTGAGACAAACTGTTCCTGAACAAGACATCAGCAGAGCATGGGCAGTTGTTTCACCTCACTTTGATTTAAAAACAAACAAACCAACCAACTACCCAAACAATTGGTAGGCCACTTAAAAAAAGCCTGGCAATTTAATGCCTATAGGAATGAGTGATTTATATAGTGGTGGTTGAACCAGTCACAGTACAGATAGGTAATTCATAGCCTCCATGTAGCAATTATGGGCCCAGTAACCAGAAAGGCTGTTAACCAAAGCCAAAGCATACTATAAAGTATCCCTTAGTATGGCCCAGAGGTGGCATGGGGATATCAGTATTTTGTTCGTTCATTTTATGCTGATGTGCCTTTTATTTCTTTTCCTATCCTGTACAAGGTCTCATGATGGGTTTCAGCAGAAGATGCCTCAGTAGGTCACCAATCAGAACTGATGTACAGCTCTGTACAGCACCAAAACTCTGTTTTGGTGCAATAGAGTTTGATGGTCCCCACAAGAGATTTGTGTGTGGCCTTTCAGCTCTGAGCCCCTCCACCAGAACTACTTCCTCAAATCTTTAAAATACATGGCCAGAGTCTCTCACTTGCCTGACAATGTCTTAGAAATCTCTTTTTTGCTTTCCATCACTAGCCACTTCCCAAACTACACATTTGTCCTGCAAAAGCTTCAACATGTGCCTCAGAATTCAGTTCAGAAGGGTAAAAATACGATGTACCCACTAGAAATTCTGGGTTGGAATCAAGGCAATGGTTCTACTAATTTATCACAAGCTCAGGGTGTAGCTTCAGTTGCAGGTTCATGTCTTGAGCATTCTGCACTGGAGCTCTTCAACCTTCTTTTGGAGAAGATAACACAGGCATGTGATTCCCACTAACTCCAGAAAAATTTTGCCTGTTACAGGTTAAAATAATAGCACACTCTTAGAAAGTGCTCCTTTTAAGATTTAACATGGTTATCCTTACAATATCAACCTTATCAACCAACTGTGGCACCATGCACAAAGATGTAAGTCCTCTCAACTCAGTTAAGGAAAAGCTGAGCATCCCACCTCAGGTATTTTGATGTGCTCCTTCATAAACGTTGGAGAGAAATGCTTTCAGAAGGGAAATCACCCCATCCTCATGTAGCTACAGAAATAGAATGAATCACTGAAGAGACAGGGAATTTCAGTTACTGACTTAATCTAAGAACTAAACTAAACTCCAGACAGCCAAAATCAGGTGAAATTAGTCACACCCTAAACAATTGGCCTAATTTCCCAAAAAGTAAAAAAAGCTTGCAGCAGAACAGAAGACAAGAATCTCTTTTCTCCATTGAACCATGGAGACATTTCTCCCTCACCGCTGAGCTACCCTGCCTTTGTAGCCCTTTAGTGTTTATCACCAAAGGAAGGTTTACTGGGGCAATTTCAATGCAGATCTGGATTCTGACCATTATTCATCACTTGCTTTCCACTTCCAAGCCAGTTTTTCCTCAAAAGGTGCCAAAAGGCTTCCCTGCCTCCACGAGTCCGGGCACTTGATACCTTTCAGCCCTCTGTTCCTAGGCCAAGAGATGCTTCTGCTGCAGCTAGCCATGATTTATCAAATTGCAGATTAAATATTTTGATCTCCAGCCTCCATTTCCCTCACTCCAGCAGTCTTCCCAAGCACACAACTAAGTTAAGTATGCACATAGCCAAAGAACATAAACCAGATTTTGGGACAGACTGGGCACAAGCTCAGAGTATTTCCATTTCCAGGACCTACGAACAGAAGCTTCATTATTGCACGTTCACTGGTACACCTCTGACACAGAAGTTTTAAAAAAAAAAAAGTTTAAAGTTCTCTTCCCAGGTTAGCTGAGGTTAAACAGGTGTTTTTGGTAAGGATTGCAGTTACATTTTGATTACACTAGCCCGAATTCTTACATCACATAATGCAATATGATATACCCAAATGGATCCTTCAGTGCCAAACTGGGGCCCCCAGCTTGATGTTGTTCTAATTGTGTTTTTCATTAATCCCTGTGACCTCTGCAAAGCATCACCAACCAAATACAGGATCTCAGAAGTGAGTATTGGGTTTTCTTCTGGGGGTATTTTTTGCATCTCCTCTACTTCTCGATGGAGCAAAGTAAAAGCCAAAAGGAGTTTTCAAATTCAGCTGTGAGTATTAAGTCTGAGATTTGTCTGAACAAAAATACATCTAAGGAATCAGTTTATTGCAATTGGATAGTGTGTCTTCTCTAGTAACCTGATCTAGCCTCCAAAAGGAAAACTCTTAACTTCTTTAGAGGGCTTTGGACCCAGCCTCTGCTACAGGAATGCGAGCGTGAGGCAATATATGCTGCTTTATAAAGAACTAATATTAAAGGGGAAGCTGGGGGGGGGGGGGGGGGGGGGGGGGAGAGGCCAATTCTTGATCTCATCCTGGAGTCACTCCATGCACTCCGAATATGGCCAAATTCTGTCTCCAACCACACCCTGGCAACTTCATTTCCTTTATTAGGGTTACAATGGCTCTATCTAAGGGGAGAATTTGACCCAGGGAACTTCATTCTTTCCTGTCAGAAGCCCATCACCTCAGGAACTGGGGCTCTCCAGGACCCTGGACTCAATGGGGAATCAGAAGCTTCTGAAGAAGTCCATCAAGGACACTGGTGGTCACTGGTGTCTCCCCTTGTGCAGAGGAATAACATATTTCACTAGAAATCATAGGTCAGAAGTAGAGTGTGAACAGGAGAGATTTCAACTCAGAGAAGCTTCGCTGGCAAGACAGGAGCTGCACAGCTACCACGCGCCTCGCCTGCTTCGTGGCTCCGAAGGTGTGTGTTTGCGCACTCTGGAAGGCGTTTGACAGATGTGC
Source organism: Laterallus jamaicensis coturniculus (assembly GCA_022605575.1). NCBI lineage: Eukaryota > Metazoa > Chordata > Aves > Gruiformes > Rallidae > Laterallus > Laterallus jamaicensis. The sequence continues at coordinate 21,184,430 of JAKCOX010000001.1, forward strand.
ATTATTATGCACAGCAATAACTGCTGTATATTAAAATGAGCTGCTCGAGAGGGGAGGAGAGAAACTATGCACCTGTTTATGCACCTTTCTTTCCACTGCTGTTTCTTCACTGAAAAACAACCGTTGATTTATGCTCATCTGCATAAAAGGAAAAGACTTTGAGGAAGATTTTCCTATGGCAGCAAGGGTAGCTGGAGCCCACTTTGGCCATTCAGTCTATCTCCCAGTGATGCGCTCTTAAATTCACCTTCAGATAATTCAACCACCAGTTGGAGGTACTACATCAGTGGCTGAGGCGCATGGGGTGTATTTTCTGCAGCCTGCTTGCTCCTGTCCTATCGCTTGACAAGTCCCAGCCCAGCCTTTCCAGTATCTCCTTCATAAAGCCCTATTTTGCCCTGGCAAAGAGTTATTACATATAATAGCCTTTTCCTTCCGAGGTCTTTTTCAGATTCCTAACTTCTCTCATTTATTTCAGATAAGGTCTTCGCTTCTGCACTTGTTCAGATGAGGTCTGCTTCTGAGTCACCCATTTCATCACTCTAAGCCTCTCTCATTTCAGAATGTAATGTGTAAGGTGAAAGCCAAGCCACACAGAAAACAGGGGGGATTTATCATTCATTTCCATGCTCTCCAAGTTTCTCTTTTGCCACCAACATTTTTGAGCAGGTAGCAAGAAGAAGTTCTGTCCCAACTCTGAAATCAATGGTAGAAAACAATGAGTTACTTCTGGGAGGAAAGCTAGTCTTCTGTGCAGTCCCATTTGTGCAGTACAGATGGATTGCCAAAGCACACACACAGACCCCATCAAAATGATGGGAGGAAGGAGTAGCGACTGCTGTGCTGTCTATTGAACCCTGGGACCTGCTCTAAGCTAGATCACAGCCGAAAATGCTGCTGTTTGCTGGATGGTGGCTTGCAAAGATGATGGTTTTGAGGATGGGAAACCAGACGGCAGTCTCAGCCTAACTGATTATTTTAGGACCATTTGAGAGCTGAAGGCAGCTTCAAACAGTTCTACTGTGATAAAGGCAAAGCACAGAACCAGCTCCTCTTGCTACCCCTACAGCAACAGGAGCTGGTGTATCTTGCAGTCATCATGCACAATGTCCTGTCCCCTGTTTTCTGGGCAAACTGTCTGGCAGATTGACACCTATGCTGGTGATGTAGATGGACAGGCAAAAGTCAAAACCATCAGTACACTCCAGAACCCTGAAGCACAGTATAAAGATGGTATGAATAGAGGCTTTTCACATTTCCCTAACCTTCCTTTTCTTTGCCACGTGAAACAGCGATACTAGAGATTTCCTTCTTTGTCTGTCAGTAGGACTATTTAAAGAATAAGGCTCAGGAAAGGTGTAAGAATAAGACTCAATTTGGATTTATTATTTCATACTGTTTCCAGATACTTTTCTATTTCATCCACAACAGATTATTCCTGACACTTTTAGAGGGCCCCTGGTCCATTTGCTTATTGGTCTGATCTTTACTAGCAATGAAACTAGAAGTCTTTGCTTACTCGACTTCTGGAGAGTTAAGAGGATACCCTTTTATATTATTCACTGAAATTGCTTCTTGGCTAAAATATTCTCCTGTCAGTGTTTTTCATGTGTTCAGCAACATCTGCAGGATGTGGAAAGAACAGAAACAAACCAGATGTTGCAAAAGGTAGTGACACTGAGAAACATAATTATTACGGTATCTTGTTCATTTTTTTGTCCATCTTATGCCTTCATACATCAGTAACTTTTACTGCTGAAACAGAGACTGACTCATCTAAGTTCTCTCTAAACAGATTTACAATCATTTGTAAAAATTGACATATACCCCCCATTAAAGCCAAATTTCCTTTAGCAATTTCAGAGGAAAATAGATTAGGGGAATGTGGATATTTATCTCAGCCATCAACATTTATTCATTTAGGTAATTATCACTTCATTATGCTGTCAAAGAGAGCATGCAGGCAAATTCACCACTGATGAACCAAACGCCACTGAAGTCCTCCACCACTCGTGTGAGATCGGGGTGCCAGCTTGTGCCCTTGCCAAGCATTTGTCACTGTGATGTGACAAGGGTTGCGGGTCCAAAACCGTACAAGCGGAGTTTCCTGCGTCGTGCATGCAAAGAACTGCATCCTGATCCAACAGCGCCCCCAAAAGCAAACCTACAACCAGCCAGACACCCCGACAACCTCCCAGCATCCTGGCCAACAGCTTCACCTCGCATCCACTCCACAAACTAGTTCTTCTATTTTAAAAGCCATTTTCTCCATTAGAAAGAGGAGACAAATTTATTTTAAAAAAGCATATAAAGCATTATAGCCGTACAAAATCCTGCTATGGTGCAAAAATTCAGGAGAGTATTAGATTGTGAAAATTTTCCAGTTATTTTAACTCAGGCTTCAGGAATTTTGTAGGGGGATCAGAAGACCTGCAAGCTCTGCCAAATTCTGAGGGAACAAAGTATAACTAGATTAATATATAAATCTTATTAACTAAAATGTAGCTGAATACAGTCATTTGTTATCAAAGTCTTTTGATTGTTTAACGTATTGCAACATTTTGGTCTCACGGGCTCCCTGCCAAGTTGAGGCCTAATTAAGGTGGTTGGAAATGAATAGTGTTCTAATTAGTTTAATTACAATATGATGAATTATCAAACTAATTTTTAAAAACAATGTGCAATTAGCCTTTTAGCATTCAACCCCCATTTTCCCAAACAGGAAACGAAGCGGAACATACTTGTTTTTATCAGAAGGCTGAAGGCTGAACCACCCGAATCCGGGAGCGCCTGAGGATGCAGGGAGACATGCTGCATCCCTCCTCCTTTCACGCTTTGGGCATTGACTCCAACGCCTCTGGCGATATCTGTGGATATCATCTTGTTTGGTCCAAGACTGGATCAATGCTCCTTTTCAGATTCTTAGACTAGAGTTTTCCCTATTCCTTCGATTATTGGGGCTGCAGAGAAAATCTTGAAGTATTACACAGGTGGCTGTACAGGCTCCGGGATGTTTATTGGAATTACCTTTCAGAACAGTGAATGAGCAAATTCATTTGCCCACGAACCATAGAGGTATACAAAGCCCCACCTACAGCACATGAGGAAGTAACTACAGCTGCAAACATCTAGTCCGTGTTCAATAAAGCCAATAGCACAAATACTATTTTCCATTTTCTGACCATGTTTCTTTTACATTTGTCCCCCAAAGGCTATTTAATGCCTCTGGCTACCAATCCCACTACATCACTCCCCCAGACAGCAAACCTTTCCAGAAATACACTTGCACCTGCATAACCTCAGTAATGTTGCACCCTTGGAAGTGAAAGCACCATCTGGTCCTACTGTAGAGCGGTTCATTACTGGAGGAGTGGACAAAGGTCACCACCTTTCATTAGCGCTGCCAGGTATATAAGTAGAGTTTGGCTCAGTTACAGCATAGCTCATTGCTAAGCAGTAGAAGAGGACGTATTAAAATATATAGGCACCCATTGAATGGAAGGAAGGAGCAAAGAAGTTCACTTTAACGACATGAATCCTTTAACAAATAATCAGGTTAAAAATGATCCACTCGGTATTTTGATGAGAATGGATTTTCTCATCCTGTGAACCAGAAAGAAAATGTGGCAGTAAAATAGCTTTCGGCATGACTTAATTATCCCCAGAAAGACTTAGGAGCCTGCTCCAGCAAAGCACTTAAATGCATGCCGAACTTTAAGCACACGGGCATTCTCAAGGGACTATTCATATATCTAGAGATAAGCATATGCTTAAGTGCTCTGGCAAGACACAGATCAAATTGAAGTCTCTCATCAGGGCCTGGAGTCACAGCTAACGCATCTGGCAAGCGCAACAGCATTTGAGATGTCCTGTCCACCAGAGCGCTTATAAAGTCCCCGTCATTCAGACTGAGCGTTTCCCAATAAATGAAAATAATCAATCACAGTTTCCTTGCTCCCTGACTGGCACACAGAAAGAGGATTTAAGTAGTCACACGTATCTCTAGATTAAATCAGTTTACTGGAGGGAACCAAAACAAGGCGATGAAGTTGCCATATGTTTCTGCTTGTGCTGAAGCTAGTGGTCATGCTTCTTTTTCCTGGAAATTCGTTCCACCAGCTTAGGCTGGCTATTGCCAGAGCCTTCATTTGTTTGTCAGCAATGGCAAGGATCCAACAGACGAGGCTCTTGTAAGAAAAAAAAGACTGCTGAGACCGCTGACCTATTGAGTAACTGTGGTCAAACCTACCAAACACTTGAACACCACAGGGCAGGTGTTCAGCTGAAATCTGCACAGAGGAGCCGCTGCAGGTATTTTGCTACCAGGACTTGGTGATGCTTTTGGGCAGAACACATGGCTAAGATCCAAAGCTTAAAGACCAGGCATCACCTCTCAAGCAGCGTGCTGCTGTGGTCTTGCTGCTGTTATTTTGCCAGTCACAGCTATGGGCATCCAGCATCACGAGGATGTCCAGAAGAGCTGGAGGTTTCTATTCAGTCCAAAGGCCCCGGCTTTCAATAGACAGGATACAGAAGAAATAGTTTCCTGAAGATTATCTCTGCTCTTTTATCCGATTCTTATGGGAAATAAAGAGCTGGCTCTGGAACAGAAAGCTTCACCAGCCTTCCTAGATAACTTTTGCAAGACTATGGCTGTAGGGAGGACATCTTCTTATGGGACCCTAAAAGCAGACCTCTGGTTTCAGGAGGACCAGGAGACAGCAATCCAGGCTGTGCCTGTCCAATCGCTACCAAAGATGCTTTCAGAGATACAAGTGTTTGAAACAGGTGCCTTGCCAGCCATGCTAGCTCGTGAGGGCTGAAGAAAACACTACCAACAACAAAAAAATCATTTCTGGCAATAAAAAGGTTAACAAAAACAGTAGGTATAAAGATAACTTGAACCCATCATTAAAGAAATTCAGTTATTTAGTCAATTTTACTTATTTACAGGCTAGAAGATTAATGAGCTCAAATACAAACTGAGACAGTAATTAGGTTTCAAAAACATACTATAACACAATCAATCATTGCTTGGGAGTATAATGACATTAGGGTAGAGCCCTCTTTCAGCTGAAGTTATTAGCATGTGATTGGTGAAGACTGGACTTGAAGAGAGAGTCTACCCCAGGGTCCTGTAATAAAATGAAAGAGGAATCTTAAATAAGGAGAAACTATGTCTTTGACCCTTTGTCCTTTGCCTGTAGATGTAGAGATACTGTATTCGGGATTTAGGGCTCTGTAACAGGACTTTGGGGAATGATGGCATTTCAAAAGACAGTTGGTATTTTACTTTAAACAAGACTTTACTTGAGACCTAATACAACACAGACAGTATGTATATGGCCTCTCATCTGGTCTTTGAGGCTATTAGCAGTTCCTTCCAAGGCATTTCAGATCTCTTCTCAAAGTCTTTGCAAATACATCAACTTAGAGGAGGAATTCAAACTGTTACAGAACACAAAGCAGAAGAAAGGGTGGAAATTTTGCATAAAGAAAGGAAAGCCAGAAATTCTGCAAAAGCACAGTTTTCAATTATTGTTGCTAAAGCATTATTTGCTAGTGAACTGCATAAATGGCTTTTATATATTCTCATTACAAGGATTCTGAGTAAATGTTCCTGACACCCAGCATCAGTATGGTTCACAAAGAAAGAGAGGGTATGGCTTTTAAGATTTAAGATTTAGAAGTCAGGTTTTTATGTGGGTATCAGTTTAATCCTCCTCCCACAGTAATCAGTGGTAATTCTCACGCTGATTTGAATAGGAGAAAAGTTACAACAGTGTGTATGATTTTTCAAATTCTGCCTAAGTAACTAAAATCAGACACTTCAAGCAATGGTTTTCAGAAGAGGCTACAACACTTTCTCACATTCTCTAAAATGTCTTTGAAAAATCATATCCCGAAGCAATGTTTAGGGAGCTAAATAGAAGTGGCCTAATTTTCAGAGGTAGAGTACTACCAGGCTTCAATAATTTCAGTATTCATCAGCTCTTAAAACCAGACTACTTCCTTTGACATACCTATACATAGGGTTAAGTACCTAATTCTAAGTGCCCAAGTTTGAAAAATGTCAGCCTTAGCCCTCACACACACTCCCCATGCATATCCAAGTAAACACACACTTCCACAAATAACTTATGCATCACCACCACATCTAAAGTGAAATCTTCATAATTTCCTTCACCTCAAGGGCTCGGTGGCACAGCCCCTGCATTTTGCTACCAGCGTCATCTCTACATCTAGACATCTAGTTGCTATTATTTATTCACTGTGGTATTCTCAACTATCCCAATTCCCTAATGAACAATTGAAATGGATTGCAATAAGGACGTGACACACAGGAATAAGAAGCTGAAATGTATTTCCTGGCTTCAACCTCCTAACCCGAGGGAAGGTTATGATGGTTGACATGGCTGGGGTCAACAGCAATCGGTCCTAGTGGTTACTGTCACATAGATACTATGAATACTTTTGACAGCATTTCAGAGCAATCCTAGCAGTTGATAAATCAAATGCAGAAGAACCTTAACTCAAAATGTCTTGTAAATAATCTCAAGGGGGGGTGAGGGGGAAGATCGCAAAAGCAAAACTATATTTCAAAGCAAGAGTGTGAAAACATAACAACATGCAACTCCAGTCAATACAATCAATCCTGATAACAAGAGCAGTCAATGCAATTACATTTTATAAAATCAATGCATCCTCCTTCTGTGAAAACCAGGCAAGGAAGGAAATGAACCAACATCCCCCTTTCTATCAGCATGTGACAATTACAGTTTCACCAAGCACAGCTAAGCCAGGAGCAGAGCAAGCGTAAGATCCCAAAACCCTGGCAAAGGAGCCATCACCATAGCAAATCTTCAATCCAAAGGACAACTTTTTGCCTGGCTACTCTTCTGACCCTCTAACGTCTAGATTCATTTTCACCCACTGATATCAACATGCAATTCTTCTACTAACCTTTTTCTGAATCTGAGTTGCTGGATCTCCTTTTTTTTCCTTCCCCCTGTGATGGAATCACAAATGTGACGTATGACATTAAATCAAGCCAGACCATTATGACTGCCCAGGTAACATAACTTCTGAGCTACCTCTTAACCTTCCTCATCAGTTTAGAGCACAGAAAAGTCTGGATTGAAAAAGTGACCATAACACTTGCACATTTGAAAACGTTTTGACCAAAAGTGAATTTAAGGGGATTGCAAAACTCCATTAATACCTCCAGTTGTTTGTTATTAAGAAGCTTTTACATATTCAACCTCCCATTTTATTCCCTTCCCCAGGAGAAACCCCTAGGTAAATCACCATACACCCAGCCCATGGAAAGTGTGAAGGATGAGGCTCTCAATACAGTGAATTCCCAGGTGGGAATTTCAGATTTTACATTAATTAGGCTCCCTGCCCTGAGGGAAACGATGCCTTTTTTTATCAGAACACTGCTGCTGACCTAGCCCTGTGCAAGGGCCTGAAAGAAAAAACACAGCCCTGAGAGGAGGCAAAGATGTCTTTCTGATGGCCCTCCCTAATTAAGAAACTAGTTTTAGGTTGGAGAATATTTGATGATCTTGTGATTAATATTTGAAACTGAACTGCAAGATGGAAGGGGTAGTGGCTACAGATGGTGAGGTTAAGAGACCTGCACCACCTAACTGGTTATCTAACCGTGGGATGTTAAGCCCTTAATCTCTCTCCAGGGGAACCTTTTTTTTCTCCAGAAACAATACAAGAACTTCAACTGCTCAACAGGGTACATGAGTCAGCACAGACTCATGGATATGTTGGCAATGCATGTGCATGTCCAATTGAGGGAGGAAACCAGCTTTTAGTAGATCCTCGGTAGCATTCCCTGCCATCAGGGTTCGCACACACCCTTATCACCTTCTCCCCAGCATCTGTTTGGGCATCTGTCCAGAACAGAGATGTCATTGATTTCATGCAGGCTTGCAAAATTGGGTTTAGTCATAGCATCCCTCTGCAAGAGGTGGTGTATCATCTCTGTCTGCAATTATGAAAGAAATCAACAACCTTACAAAATTAAACCAGAAACAACTACTTTGTTTTGTATTATCCTAAGCAACATCATTGCAAACATATTTTCAGCAAATCATCTATTTTCTGTTTAACTAGTACAAAAGCACTGCAGACACAATTACTGCTGTTATATCATGAGCTGGCACATGGGGGAGAGAGCACACATTGTTTTCCTGCATTTTTCTTCTTTTTCCTCTTATGGAACACATCCAGTATTAACACCCCTTCCCCTTGGAAGAGAAAGCTTCAGTTATTATTTCCTGATATTTCCAGCTCAGAACTACCCATCTGTAGTTTTTTTCATCACCAATGTTTTACATGTGTACGACCAGCCTCAAGCAGTCACACAATGACAAAAGTAATCATGGATCCCTGATTTGTTACCTGCATACTTCCCTTGTAGCATTTTCTCACCAGCTTTAAAGTGAAATCTCCATGGGATTCTGTAGATCAGATAACATGAAAGCGTCTGTAAACCTGACATACATTGAATTGTGGACTACTAGGCACAAAACAGTAATCCCTAGGCATCTTTTGGAGCATGTATAAGCTATATACACTGTCTTGGAGACAGTTATGACATGATATAACCTAATTTATTGAGAAAGAAACAAAAGAAAGCAATTAAAGATGAGAAGAGAACCAAGTCAGCGTACACCTTGCAATCCCATCATTTCATATTTACCAAAACAATACTGAGGATTAAGGAAATGAAGTTGTTCTTAGAGAGGACCTGTCTGACTTTGGCATAGTTTCATGGCTTTTAAAATGAGGAATACTGCTCATTAATTAGGAACAAGAGAGAACTGCTAAATAAGAATGTGTACATTCTTCAGCTTGGCAAGTGATGCCTTAGCAGATTTCCAGGGAAGCCAACGAGAAAGCTGAGCTGCAATGCAGGCTCTAGGTATCCCATATCACAAGGAAACCAGTTAACACACTGAGCAGCTCTAGCACACCACGGCAGCTACCATGGGGTGCTGCAGTGTATCATCCCCAGCACTGCCGTGCAGGACTCTGAACCTGAAAATAACTGATTTCGGAAGGTATCTTCCCACCTGAACTCATGCAGGCCTGGAAAAACACTAATATGTGTGTTTGGTTAGAGACAGAACTCAAGAGGCCATCATAGATACCTACTCATATTTAAATGAGCTATTACTTAGTCAGCTGAATACTTTACTAGACTACAAATGAACTCAGCTACAGCAGCAGAAGGGTCTCCTGTCCAAGAAGGCAATACTCACACTGATGTAAGGTTTGGGCCACGGTCTACGTCACAGTCATAGCCTGCCTCTGAACCTGCCCATCATTACAAAAACAGATCATAAACCAAATGGTGAGAGGGACAGACCTAATACCCAGGTCTTCCAAGACCAACTAGTACAAGCAGAAGTCCTAGTAACTTCTGGCAATTCAAACCTATCGTGATTGCTACAGCTGGGTTCAGCTTCATGGTCTCAGCAAGACCTTCAAAAATGATGAGGGTTTGAGATTGAGCCAAGCGTCTTGTCAGCGCTTCATACTTCAAGGCATTTGTATTTATAATTCCTGATACTTAACACAACAGATCCTAGCATGACAAATCCTAGAAAACTGTTATGCTAGGGTCTTCATTTTCAGGATTTGCACCAGAGCTTAGCTAAATTAGTAAGTATTTGTACAGTATCTCTGTTTGAGCTGCTGGTTGATGTTTTATGTTTTAATGTTTTAAGTAAAGTTTATTATGACAAGTCAGTGAAAGTGCTTTTAGTAGGTCAATAAATCATGGACCTATCATATCACCGGATGACAGCTATGCAAAGTATAGAAGGAAATTTGATATTATTCCAACAAAATAACAACCACAGCTACTTCCAGCTTAGCTGCAAAGCCACACCAGCCCGTCCATTATGAACTGAGGAGGTAAATAATTATATTTTGGGTAAGGAAAGCAAAGCCTCTGTAGATTTATTCCTGTTTGGTACTTCCAGAACTCTTGGGGTGGGAGGAGGAATAAATATTTATTTCATCTAACAAAGCCCTCTAGATGCCCAACGCAGAGTCTGTTCTATAATTGCCTAGCATGGAGAAGTGGGGAAGGGGCTGAGAATAAACACAAAGCAGATGAAAAAAAAGAGGATAAAAAGATTTCTGAGAGATTGAATTCAGTTTTGGCATCTCTCCAACCATATGGAAATTGAAGGGATGGTAAAAAAAAATTTAAGACAAGATGCAGAAGACAAGGGTGGGAAGTTTCCCTCATTATTACTGTCAAGAAAAAAAATAATTAAAAAAACCTTTTTATATACTAGAGAGCAACACACCTGTCAGATCAGGGTGCACGCTTTGACTTCAGCAGAAAGGAAACACACTTTGAAATTGTCTACACCCAATCAGACACGTATGAGAAGTCTCACTTAGACGTGAGACAGAGTCTGAAGAAAAATTTGCAGGGGAAAAACCTGTTCTTACCATCTTCTGTTCCACAGTGATTTCAACTGCCTGGTATAGCTTTTGACAGCAACAGCAGCTGGTTATGGCCTGGTGTAGAGATCACTCTATGTCTAGCCTTGGGTCTGGACTCCATGGCTGCAGCGTAACAGATATATTACATCACGGAAGGACTCAACGTCTGGAAGGCATCGGGGAGACCCATGTTGAAACCAAGTGTCTAGTTAAAATTAGACTAGAGAATCTGCTGTCATGTTTTCCTGAAATGTAAAGGGCGCAAGACCATGTGTGCTTGTTCGGGATGTTGCTTCTTTTTTGTCTGTAAATTAAGGGATTTAACATACATAAATCTTTTGAGAGGACTGTTACACTTAAAACCTGACAAAACATCCACAGATCCCCTGCTATCAGGGCTACCCACTGTGCCTGTCATGCACCACAAGGTTATTTCACAAAAGATTGCTAAAATTTGAGAAAGCTTGGGAAAAGCATTTTAATCCACTTTTTTTTTTGCCTGACAATCTGAGTCTGTCAATTATTTGCAGCTTGTGTCCCCTTCTAAGGAAAATAAACCCCTGTTTTAAAAGTGAATCATTGAGTAGAAAGTATGATGAGTCTGCGAAGAACAGCAAAAGATAAATTCTTTGGATGGTACTTTGTTATGGCCATTTTCTTGGTCTGTGAACAAGATCCATTTGAACTTGTAGAAGTTAGAATGTGAACAGGTTCACCTGCTGCAGCAAGACCTTCTGGGGCAATGCTCAAAATCAAAATGACATGTTTGAAGTGTGTCACCAGGATTTCACATGGGACAACCCAATACTCCTCCTGTGAAGCCTGAGCAGGCAGGTGACAGCAGCTTCGGAGAGGATGCCATGTGGGGCATGTGCAAACACAAACCATCTACATACACTTGGTACTCCACAAACTCACATTATAGTGACAGATCTGAGCAACTTTGGGCAGATCACTTTTTCCCCCCCATCTCTCTCTGCTCCCTTGGATAACCCTGCCCTTTCAAAGTATAAGATCACAAAGGTGAATTATCATATGAACTCCGTTATAAAGCTATTGACTGTCTTAGGCAGAGGATAAGTGCGATATCCTTGATAATTCTTTGTACTCCAGTTGTATCCTCAGTCTTTTCTGCAGGGTCAGACCCCTACTCTTCCAGGTACTGTATACAGAAAAAAAGAGACATTTATAGTCTTAAAAAGACTCTCTCAGTATCTGAGGCACAGATGAAGATAACCTATCATCACACACCCTCCTCTCTGCACATTAAAACATCATTCAAAAGACTCACAGATTCGGGTCTGAATGCAAAGGCTACTAAGGAACAGTCTGTAAAGTAATGAGGTTTACAACTGACTAAGCAGAAAAAATAAGCCTGAAAGCTTCTAAGAAAATAGTAGATGGATGACCTTAACTTTTGTTTTACCAAGTAAGATAAAAGAAAGGAAGAATGGTAGACAGAAAAAGACAAATATATGCAGTTAATCTCAAAGTAGTAGAGTAGTACCGAAAAAGGTGCTTACAGTGAATCAATGGGATTAATTATAATTAAGAAAAGAACATAATTCTGTATAAAATATGGGGTCCAGCAGTGGAGTGTAAAGATCAGAGGGCAGAGTTGGTGTAAAATACGATAAGAAAGGCAAAGACGGTGAATTGAACAGAGCAAGTTCACAGCAGGGGTTAAGATAAATAAGACATTTTTAAAGTACATACGGAAGGAGAGGGCAGCGAAGGAGACAGAAGGGCCTCTTAAAAATGGCAAGGGTAATTTATTGACACAAGTAGTAAGGGCATTGTTTAAGAGGAAAAAAAAATAATGAAATGAATTCTTCGCCTGAGTGTGCAGAGAGGAGAGGGGACAGATGCCAGAAAGAGACATAAATTTCCCAGAGGAGAAAGAGAAATGCTTAAGAAAATCAAGATCATACCAGTGCTGGTGATCAAGAGAGTGGAATGTCAAAAAACTAGAAAAAAAAAATAACCAAACCAAAAGCCAAACCTGCAGAAATGAGCACGATGCATCCCAAAAACCTAAAGAGAGGGGAAGAAATATTGCCGAGACGCTTAGAACCTGCGAAGCACTTGGCGGGAAGCTGTATGCGCCGGCAGAAACCTGACCCTGTGCTACCATATGGTTAAAGCTAAATTCAGGTTATGGATGCCACCCAGCAAGCTGGTATTTTTGCTTCAAAGACCTTTTGGCAGTAAAGGAAATTTTACTAGCAATAAAAAGGCCGGTTGTCTTTGCTTCCTTCTTGCTTGCCCAGTTTCCTTTTCACCACCTGCTTTTTGCGAAGTTAGCCTGTGACAGGAAGGCTGCCCATGAGGGAATATTCTTGAGGAGCTGCGTGACCACCATGCTTCCCCACTACCTCAAATCCCGTTGCAGGTCTACTGCTCCCACTGTGTATTTCTACCTTTGTACTGAAGTTGTTAAACAGTTGTAGAAAACAGAATCCTTACCAAAGACATAGGGAATCCACATTTAAATTGCAAAAACAGTGACCTCAGTCTGTTAAGCCCACTGACCATAAAGGATTGGGCCCTGCATGCACCAACTCAGCTTTAAGCCCGATAGATGCTGGTAGAACTGCTCACCAACGTCCATCTGGGTACACGTGCTATAGGTCCAGTGAAGAAACAGTAATTAAACTGGGACTAGAGCATGTATACCACAGAAATGGAAAGAGCAAACAGAGCAGTCGAAGGACTAATGTTGGAGGCAGAGGGTGTCAGTGACATGCACTTCAGCAAAGAGAGTCAGGCCTGAAAAGAATTTGTGGGGAATTTGGCTACACTAAGAATAGACGGTACTTGGAGCAGCAATGGGGCAGCTGCTATTCGTAGAAGTTTAGAACGGCTATTCTAAGCTTAGTGTGCAAGTATTCAAAGGTGGTAAATACTGAAGGATATGCACAGATGCTACCAGGAAAAAAAATAAAACCTGCTGATTGAAGAGCATGATCAGGCAAGGTGCTGAGTGCCAGTTCCTCAAAGGAGCTACACTGATCTACACTGGTTGAAACCCAGCCCCTGCATGTGTCCTTCTACCAAAATGAGATTTCAGAGCTCTGCACCACAACAGGAGCATTTTTCACCACACAGGATTATATGTGCATGGCCCAATCCCAGTGGCTTCAAGGGCAGCCTTTTGAACAGCTCCATGGGCTGGTATGGACTTCCCATATCTATTGCACTTCCACCAGTTACCACTGAGTCATTTGCTTTACTAGATAACTGGAAATGGTTTTGATGACATTCCCAACCAACGCATGAACTAAGGTCATGAATGTAAAATGGGTTGATACCAAGTGCAATTGGACACATCAGATCTACACAGGGCAGGTGCAGGGAGGACAACAGGGAGAATTCAGATACACGGTGTGAAACCACAGGGATCAGTGGCTGTAGTCTGTACTATTTGGGTGCAACTCTGCCCAGTAATCACTCAGCGACCTTTGCAGACGATAATGACATGCCTAAAATAAATAGAAGTGCAGCTGAGAAATTTAGGACAAGACAGAAATAAGAGCAGAAGCTGTAACTCTTTGGAAGATTTATAATTTATGACCGTTCCATGGCATGAGTTCAACTGTGACCTCTCAGCTGGCAGCTGTCTTTATGCTACTTTCTCCTTCCACCTGCCTAGTGAGAAAACAGCCACCGTCTCTGCGAGCATGGATAAATCTGTCATACTGACTTACACAATGAACTCTCTGGAGGGAGACTGAAGTAGTCCAGAGAATAAATCTAGCCCTCAGAAACAGTAGCAAGGTTGTCCAAGTTTACAGCATCTCCTTTTAACCCCTTTGGTGTGGACCTTAGCGGCTATAATTATAACTGGCACTGTCTGACATGCTGAAGCCGGGAATCCTCTGCAACATGATGGATGTCTTGCTCGGGACAAGTCAATCGGACACAAAAAGCATCCGGCACAGGCCAATGATGCAATACGCAGCTCTCATCTGACATGGCAGCCCTGGGCTTTAAAGTCTTTCCCAAGGACATCCAGGTGGTCAAAAGAGTTTTAGAAGAAAAAAAGTCTTTGCTGAAGTGCTCAGATCACAAGGACAAAGCACTGAATTAGATCATTAGATTTTAAGGCCAAAAAGGCATTATTAGTTTAGATGGATTAACAGGCTCCTTCTACTCCTCCTACCCTTCTGATGAGAATATGGCAGGCATTAAATTGATGCTGAACATAACTGATGACAGAAAGACATCATCCTCTAATAAAATCTCCTTAAGGCAAAGCATCTTGGTATGTTCCAGCAACGTACTTTGGCCAAACCAAACAGCTGTCTGTGACTGGGGTTTACAGTTTGTAAAAGAAGCTTATGCTATTTTAAAATGAACATTTTAAAAAACAAGTCAAAGATTACTTTTTGTTCGTGGTTAATATTAAGAATTCATATCTAAATCGCTTTATAAGGGTTTTGGACTATGATTTGTTTGTGCTGTGATAGATAGTAAATTCATTCTAATATGTCGTCAATGAATTGCCCACTGCTGTAGCTTATCTGCAACACCTCCTGCAGATGTGCTTGGACACCTTTCAAACATATTTGCAACATGCTTACGACATCTGTTGAGCCACACAGAAACAGGACGTTAGTACAAAGGCAAGGAAGCTACTCTATCGTACAGCCAGGACCAATGCCAACACCACAAAATCCCCCCTGGGCAAGCCCATTATTCTCACCAGATCTTAGTTTTATTCATGCAGTTCCTTTCTCCTGTAACTCTAGTTTGCATCTGAGCTTGATACAGTCTCAGGAACATCATTCCAAGACATCTGCAAAAATCACATTCAGCTTCATTGTAGTGTGGATTTGCTCTGGAGGCAGTAATAAATGATACAAGTGGGTGAAAATAGGCTCCTGCGCCCAAGAAAGGCTGTTTTGCAGCAATGACAGATTTTGGTTTTATTCCAGGCCCCAAAGAGTACACTGTGACTGCTCTATGTAATACCCATCCTTCTATCATTCTCCTCCTCACCCCTGTTTCATGTTGGATGGAGTCAAAGTCCTCAACAATTTTATCTCCTCTGTTCCTCAAACCTTATCACACACACCAGACATAGCTTCTTTCTACGGTGCTTAAGTCATTTCCACCCATTTCCCTGCAGTGCCTAGATTCCAGTAGTCCACAATGTTTGCCATTCCTTTACCAACAGAAGAAACTTCATTGTGCAAAAGGGGCATTATTAGTCTGGGACACATGAAATTACAAGTCAATACAATAGCTTTGTCACAGGCTTTCTATTGTGTCACAGCAGTATCACTCAAACCTTCTGGCCTCTAGGTCTTTATCAACAGTAACTACAAGAGCTGTCCCTCAGCCCTTACCCATATTCCTGCTTTGTACCCAGAACCTTCAAAGAACAGGGAGGCCTTTGACAGGATGCAAAACAACATTGACCAAAAGAGGGCTCGGTTTTCCACAAAGGTTTCAAGATAAAATTGAATGCCAAAGCTCATAATCAGAGACACTTGGTAGAAGTCATCTTTCAAATACTTTGAGAAGCTGTTCTGGCATTGAGGCAGCCTGCAAGTAAAGAACTGGGCTGTGAGCCTCCAATGTCCTGTATAAGGACAGAAAATAAAACCAAGACCTGCCAACCAACCCCAAAAAAAACCCCAAACCTGTCAAGAACTTTTGTACAATTGTCCCTATTCTAGTCACACAGTGATGTTATGAATAGCTGTGTGAGGAAATCATGGAACCTGCTATTCAAGCCAGATGCTCAAAGTACCCTCAACTTGCCATGACCTGAAGGTGCAGGGGCTACTCAGACACCCTTATTACCTTGCAGAACTGGGCACTGCACAAAGAAGCTTGCATATGCTTTTCTCTTTAAGCATGAATTTCCCTGTTGCTTAATTATCTGACTCCAAAAGTGTTTTGTTAGTAGCTGTATGAGGTGCATTCCAGTAACGGAGATATACTGCAGTTTCCAAGACTTAGTTCATAAAAGCACTTTGGTAATCTTAATATCCCAGATACCACTGGCAGTACAGGAGTGCAGTGTAGCAGAACTGCCAGTGAAAGTAACGGCTAGGTGGACGTGACAAGAGACAGAAAGAGGGCGAGAGGGAGAACAAGCTACTGGCCAGTGGAGGAATATTGCCATACCTCGTTGCTTTCCCAGCAGAGATTTTGTTCTCTGTTTTATTCTTTCACTCCTACCCCCCTAATATCACCCTTCTCTTTCCTTGCCTTGCCTCCTACGTGACTTAGGGCCTCATATCTCAGTTTATTGCCCCATGGCATTAGATACTATTACACGGCAGAAAGCCGATGCCGCTTTCTTAAAGATCTAAAGAGACAAGATCTCTGCAAGCATATGTTTTGATCCTCCTAACTGACGCTCCTTCTCAGACTGCTACAATCCCTGCCTAAGCACACCCATCTTCAGGAACAGGATTTTCTATCCCCCCGCTCTTCTGTGGAATAAGGGGAGGTCCTGCTGTGTTTGGCAAAACTCAACACAGGACAGAGGATATGAGGAAAACCGGCAGGTCACCACCCCAACACCATCACCAAAACAGCAACACAAACTGTCAAAGTGGATTTAAGCACGTAAGTCCCTCAAGACTGTATCTAAGGACAAGATTAAATCCTTCAAGAAACTATCCCAATAAGCATGCATTTTTACAGATTAATTCAGTTTTTAAAATCGACTTGTTAGAGATTAGATTCTAATCTGAACCACAATGATTGATACTCATGATCTCCACAATTGATCTTCCCCACACCCTGTATGACATTACCAGCAAGGTTTCCTTCAGTACACTGGTCACCACCCACCCACCACGCTGGTGTCTGAAGTGATGGATTGAGAGAGCACAGAGTCACAGCACATGGGTGTTACAACTGTAGCAAACTGTTTGCTTCTTCCTTGCCATTTATGTCTGAAAACGGGATATTATTGCTGGGCCTGGATGTGGAAACTCAAAAAAAAAGTCTAAGGAGTAGCAATAAGGAATGTTGTTTGCTCAGCAAGATTTGGGAAGAAAGGAAATGATCTATTTTGTGAATTGAAATTATCCCCTTAATGAATTTGGCTCACTATTTCTAGACACACACACACAAAAATAACCATGCTTTATTTTTGTAGAAAGAAGTGTCAGCTGTCCAAAAATACTGAACAGCTGTCCTGAAATAGCAGATTTTCCTGTATGTTTTTTTTGTGATTCAGTCCATTCCATAATTTTGCAATGAGAACTGCAGACAGTTCTATTTTGCTTGCAAAAAATATGCACAATATGGCATGTGCCTCATAATCTTCTGTGATTAATGTATAAAAACACAGTCAGAACATATTTATACGATGGCTTGTAGAATTATAGAGATTGATCTTGGTTTCACTCACAGCCAATGGCTAAGGAGCACTTTAATCTGCTGCAGGTGAAAAGGTAATGCAAACACTCTCGTGTTTATTTAGGACAGCGATTGGGAATATTTTATGCCATATTTCAAATACAAATATTCTCTGGCCGTCTCAGAGTCAAGGAAATATAAAGTCATTAGTATATGGTTTTCTACAATCTATTGTAAATATTAAAATTACACAGGTCATTTGACCCAAATTGAGATTTCTGCCTAGTTTCTTCACAGTCCCGGCTTCCAGGGGACTGTGAGAGGAAGCATTCTCCACCGTGGCATCACAGTGCTGCTAAGCCTGCTCCATAATGAAGTGGCAATGGTATTTCAGGACATTCTTGGCACAGGCTTCAAGCCACCTGAAGACTGAGAGCGAGAATATGCTGTCATCCGAGTCATTGGAGAAGCCCCCTTTGCCTTTCAATGCTAAACACTTTTAAAAAAAATATTTTAGGAGAATAATCTTCCTGGACATCTTCCTCTTTTCCTGAAGTGCAGGTCAAGATCCTCACCCACTATCAGCTGAATTACATTTCTGGTAATCACATGAGAACCTTGCTAAGGAGTCCCCAAGGAATAGCTTACACACACCAGCCATGCTTAGCGTTCAGCTGGTTAGTCAAGATGATTATTTTATGTAGGCCTGGACTCATTTTCACAGCAACAAAGGAAAACTCCTAGAAGGATGTAAGAGGTGAGGTGTCCTATGCAAATCCACTCATTGTACAGAGCACCACTTCAGTAGGGTCACAATTTGCTTCTCATACACTCTCAAGAGGCTTGTGTTCCTTCTGCAAGTTGAACTGCCAGGTCTAAAACTAACCAGTGTACACCTTGTGCTTCATGTACTATGGAATAAATCTCCATTCCAAGCCCCTCATAAAAATACCTTAATTTTATTCATGTGTTTAGATAAAACACTACGTCAAGGAACACTTAAACAGCGAACAAGGGGATACAACTCCAGCAGCAGCACTTTCTCCCACTTCTTTTACACCATCCTAACCTCACCACCTTTCCAAAATCCCCATCTGCTTAATCCCTTTTTTTTGCTGAGTGCCTGGAGGGCCTCACGTATAGTCGCTTTTTAGAGTTCATCTCTACTCTGTAAAACCATGGAGAGACCCAAAAAAAGGGAAACAAAATGAAACAGGAGAGATCAAAACAACCCCAAACACATTCTGGGTCAAACTGACATCTGATACAGGGGCTGTATATTCATTGAAGTCAGGTAGGTTTGCCCTGTCTGCACTTCAAGGTGAATGTAGCTCATGATATGGCCTGAGATAACTTACAGCCTGAAGCCTAGAGTACCTTAGCTCAGCCTTGCAGTGATGAGGAAACCACGTACAACTTCAGAGTTGCTTTCCATCTACTTTGAATATTCAAGTGACCCAAGTAGTCAGTTGTGAACAACAATATATGAAGCCTTGGGCATTTTTAGTCTAACAGGCTGAACGTATTGGACAGCAGTTATATCCAGTAGCACAGGATTAGTCTGAAAAACAAGATTCCAGCTGTACTTTTAGATGACAACTCCAGTCTAAAGTTAGTTACAAAAGAGGAGCCAGATACTAATGCACTAGGGCTCAGGAGACCTGGGTGCAGTACCTGGCTCTAATGAGGACTTCATATGCAATCTATACTGGAAAGAGTTACTAGTTTCAGATGCCTGAGTTAGGAACTGGGGATCCACACACACCCAGTGAAGACAAACAACACTCCTGAAGTAGTCAGTGTGGCCCTTTAGCAAAAAGGTACTTCCCTACCTCCATCACAGAGGCAGTTTTACACTGGGGCATAAATAAAACCCCACACAGCTTCCTCTTGCCCACCTCACAGTTCTTTGGAACATGGGGAGACGCCAACAATGTTTATTTTCATCATCTGACACATGGGGAACTCGCACACTGATGGGGTACGTACCACTGCTCACGTATACCACTACATTGCATGCTATCCTGCACAAAAAAATGCTTCACCAGGGTGGATTAAGAGTATAAATGTGGTACAGGGCTGTATCTTCACTGAGCCCAATCCAGTCTGTATTACCAGTGACTTAAAAATATGCTGATACTTGCTGGGTAATCTTAAATAGCTGTTTCCGAACAGGTAAAGATAAAGGCAGATAGCACTAACTGGAATGTCTTCACTTGGCAGTCCACGTGATATTGTCTAAGTAGAGGGGGCAAAGACCTGGACATTCTTGAGACTTTTCTCATTCCCAGAAGGTATCCCTGCTGCAAGAAACTGGGGTGGGCTGGACAGACTGTACAAGCTGAGAAACTGATGGAGTCAACAATTTAAAAAAAAAAAAGTCAAACCAAAAATAAACCCAAAACTCTAAGGCCTTAGTGTTGTTGTTATTATTTTTAACATCATAAAAGTGCCATTTAACACTTTCACGTGGGACTCCTCACACAGATTTCACAGACTACCCTACTCTGCCCTGGAACAGCGTGCTTCTAGGCATTCACACACAGTGTTAGTATGCGGAGGGGTTAGAGAGAACAAAGTCAGATCAAAATATCATTTCATCCCTTGGGTCCATGGGCTATTGGCTGTGAATGTAAAGGAATTATCACACACGAGCTTACTTCTACAGGCAGCCTGGCAGGAATGCATTCCCATTCAGTTAAAGAACCTTCACAGGGAGCAATAGAAATGTTCTGTTCCTTCAATATCTTTTCATTCCTTTTCAAGCATTTATACAAGTATTCAGGGGCTTAACCAGAAATGAAAGAAATTCATTTTAGGTTATGTGTATTAAGAGGCTCTGGGACTCCTCTACCTGTCTGACTGTGCTAAAGATTTTGTTAGCTGATTTCTATTTTTTTTTACCTCTAGTAACTACCAGTAAATCCCAGGACTAGATTATTCTGTCCACCTGAAACAAATTCTCCTTTCCCACTGAGAAGTATTCCAAACATTTGAAGATGTGTAGGATTCATTCAGCATATTTATGAAAAATTTAGTTGTAATTACTGATAAACATCTGTTGCATTTTAGCTCAGTAATTAATAGAAACACATTGGCATGAGCATGTTGGATAAAAAAAAAGGGTTACATTTCTCTTAACCAAGCACTTTAACACCAAAATAAAAGGAAAAAAAAAAATGTAGTACGACATACTGCTTAGGGAAGCAGAGTTGATTAATGGGCTAGCCTGTTAAACCATCTGCTCTTGAGGACCCAGCTTTGAATCCCAGTGCCCCTAGCCGGGTCAGCACTTTTTCTGGTGCTGAGAAGCGACATTAACTTTGTCGGCCTTTGCTTTTAGGAAAGAAGGAATTGTCCATGGAATTTCATTTGCCTTGGAGAAACAGAAATACCTTCCTAGATTCTAAGCACCAGTATCAGCAAACTTTGGTAAAAAGGAAGTATTGGATCAGCATTGCTTGGGAAAAAAACAGGTAGTGCTGCAACTTAAGAGGACCAAGTTCAAAACATCTCTCTGGGTGCAGAGAATAACCTGATCATCCTTGGAGTGGAGTGTCATAAAATTAAATGGAGAAAAAAAGAGAGACCTGGGGCTTCTCTGTGGCACACTGAATAAATGCGTTTCCTGACATTGTCTTTGATAGGGTCCCTATCAGCTTGTCACTTGGGCAAAAGGTAATGCTGGCCTAGCAATAAATGCTGTAATAATGTTTCAAACCCTTTGAACTAGATATCACAAAAGCTGGGGGCAGTCAAAATGCCAAATAAAGTTAACTAAGCACAAGAGTGGAGGTCAGAGACAGATGCTATGAGCTGAACATCAGATCAAGGGATGAGATCAACAAGGTGCTTTAAGAGGCATTTCCTGGTTAACTCAGGATTCCCCAGCAACCTCTGTAGTCTTTCATCCCAGCCTTATTAAAAGAACAGAGCGTGGGTTTTATAAGGGACACGGAAATTCAAATGCAAATTCATTTGAACTCAAAGGTAACTGAAATGGGTTATGTAGCTCCTCTCCCCAGTGCAACGTTTCAATTAAAGTTATCATACAGAGGATGCAATAAATTTGATTTCAGCTTTGAAAAACTGACGCAGCATTTGGTTTCTTCTCTCCAGTGTCAAGTACCTTACTACACAGATATTACTAGCAGATCCTTTTTGCCCTACAAAACAATCTTTTTCATTAATAGTAACAATTAATTAGTAGTTTATTGGCATTTTGCACATGAGAATTATATGGAAAATGAATAATCATACACAGTAGCACTCACTCCAATACAGACTTCACAGTTAAATACGGCTTACATAAAAATTATGACAATCCAAAGCTACAAGCTATGAGCACCCAGCAACCATAAGCAATGGTAGAACAACTGTCTGGGATATGCCGCACCTTAAGCATTGGCACAGTATGGGAAAGACTCTAGAAACTGTGCTAGTAGGGTTACAAGTCCCAAAATCCTCAACTCAGCAAGAAATCCGCCTTTGGCTTCCCACACCAACATGTTATTGTGGCATTTCCCCCAGCAGCCAGCTGGGAACAGTACTGCCAATGTGCCAATGTTGTCCTCACAATTTTAAATACACTAATCTTTCAACTCCAGGTTCAACTCAGTGACTCTGGGCTGTATTTAATCCCTTAGCGTAGATGCTTCCCTTACACCATCTGACTGCTTCAATTTGCAGGCTGCGGAGGGAGCCAGGAGCCAGTAGCCTAGAAAAATCAGGCAATGTGAAGGGTTTTTTCCTTTTATGGACATAAATATACATGTGTTTGTACGTAAACACATTATGATTTTTCATACTTGTTACAGACATGCTGCTGTAACTTACAATAGAGAAGGTGGAATGTAGATATTTCCTTATACATATGCAGATACATGTATGTGTTTGTGTTAACGTGGTACATATGCCAGACAGATATTATGATGACTCGGTAGCAAATAAGGCAACATTCTCCCAGATGGGAAACACCAAAAGTGGCAGTTTTTTTTTTCAACTTGAATGCAGTCATCACGTACTCTTGCCATGCCTTTCACAACACAGACAGAATTGTGATCCAGTGTTTTCAGACTTGAATGATTAGCCATATGTGTTTCACTGAGCATGCTGAGCCAGATACCACCGCCAGCGCCCACTGAAATCCGTACAGTTGCATGAGAATAACACAAGAGAAAATCTGCCTCTGATTACTGAAAAAGATGCTGTATTTTTCTTGCAATTGATAGTTTGTGCTGCTGGTGCCATAACATCTAATAATGTCTTAGACTACATCTCTGCCTTAGTTCCTCTTCTGTTGAAAACATTACAGGAGAGATTTACCAAAGCCACACTGTTCTCACCTCTCGCCTTGCACGTGCCTGTGTGTGGTGTTGCTCCCTCTAAAACGCATTGATCACAGTTCCCACAGCAGCCCAGGTATTGGCATCGTTAGGTGAGTTATAAGTGTAATCTGAGCCTTGCTGTGCTCTGCAAGAATGCACTTCAAAAGATGGCACCACATACCTACCAATTTTAACAGACAAGACTAAAACAAAACAACCCCAACGTTTGGAAGGAGGAAAACAAAGTACAGATGAGTTCAAACGACACATAGAAGAGTTAGAGGAAAAGAGTCCAATTCATCCTGCCCAGAGCAGTAGTCTGAGGGCACTACACTTAACACATCTATCTTTTGAAACTGGAGCAGAAGACAAGCTGGAGCAGCAAGAGTTTTTTTCCACACTGAATGGACAGGAAATGTTAAAAATAAGCAGTAATGGGTGGCTTCTGACTGAAATAGTCTTGACATATTGAACATTGTAGAACATTAAAGTAACGTCAATATTTATTATACAGATATGTGTATTGATTGTGCAGTAAAATGATCCAAAGTAATATAGGCTATAATAATAATTTAACTCCATTCAGAAAAAGAGCACTGGCGTGCAAGGGAAGGAAAAACCAATCACAAAAGACTATATCCGTTTATTAAATTAGTTCATGTGGGCATCTGATTACTGAGCAAATAGCAAGAGCTACTACAAAAGCACTAGACATCTTGCACGAGCAAAACAAAAAGAAACTAGGGCCCCATTTCTAAAATACTCCATTACAGTCCCATTTTTTAAACTGGGTTTGCCAGTTTAGGACAGCTGAGAAATTGGCTGGAGCACTCCACACTTCAAACTCTCTCACTCGTTTGCCTTTTCTGATGAATGACTAATGAATTTCTACATGCAGCGTTACCACGCGACACATCAATGCCACCACTGTGCTGTGCTCTGCCCATGAGGGTATTAGCATTTACAGAATAGCAACTACTAATCCAGAAGAGGTTTGGATAAAGTAAGAAAGACTGCACTTGCTTCCAAATTCAAACAGATGTGGCACCTCTTTACTGTGTCCCCACACACACACACTTTTTTAAAATATAGGTTAAGGAAAAACTTAGCCCACTTTGGGATTTTCTTTGGTTTTACTATCTCTGATGAAATTGGATTTATTTAACTAAACTGGCTGCATATTTAAGTCTCCAAGTTCACAAATTATCCACGTAGTCTTCCCAGGCTCCATTTTGCCTAATTGCTGGTAACAATTACAGCCCCAGGACTGCTTATACAGCATATTTCCTACTCCTGCACCAGATGACCGATTCTTTTTTTTTTTCTTTTTGCTTTTAACAGGGGACTGATAATGTTCAGTATTGAATTAGTAATGAAGTTCCAATTAAAGACTGCAAAACTGTTTGGACTTGCAAATATTTTTAAGAGTATCCAGCTATACTGTACCTGGTGTTAGACAAACCAAACATCAGCAAGGAACCAAAGTCATCCATTTACAAAGCTGCTTCCAAATCTCATTTTGGTTGTTCTTTCACTATACACTAACCTTGTAAACATCATCTGCTTTGCAACACTGATATACCTTAGGAAAGCCCATAATTCTGGGCCAGTTTGAACCAGGAAGCAGCAGAATTGTCCCCATGAACATTTCCAGGCTGACAAGAAGCTAAAAAACTTTTTATGAGCTCCAGGGAAACATTTAGCATTTTCAGGACCTTTACACTGCTACTGTGGTAGTTGCATGGCTCTACAATATCCACACCTCTAGCCTGGGCCTTCCCAGGACAAAGAGCCTTCTGGACAAAGAGCAGTCACATGAGCAATAAGAGTGATATTGGTGACTTGATTCAGAACCTGCAAGCATACAAACAGGTTAATTAATGTTTAATTTTGGCCATAGGCCTATGGGCAAAGAGCATGCCACTTTGCAACAAGCATATAATGATGGTAGAGAAGGACCCTGTTTACTTAAGAGTTTGCTCAGAGGTGGCTGGAGACATGCCAGAGCTGTACAGATGATCATTTAAAGCAGTGCTGAGCTTAACTGCTTTGCTTCTCCATGATATGTCTTGTGTCACACCTGAATGGCACAGTCATAAAATGAATCTGGCTGTGGACAGTCAAATATGTCCTATGCTACTCAAACAAACAAGACCCATTTCAACCTATTTACTCAAGTTGCTTCTACCATTTAATAGAAAACACAAGCAAAGCAAATATTAGTATTTTTACAATTTCTTCAAATACCTATGCTGAAAACTGGGGGAGGTTTCCCTGTTCTATGTCCCAGAGAGATGGTTTCAGCATTTCTTCTGACCCTGGCTAAACCCTGGACATCTGTAACAACAAATGAAAGTACTATGAAAGTCTCTCTGATTTAAGGTTTCCTAAGACTGCTGTAAACAACATGGAAGAAAAGGCAACATTATACATCCCAAAGCAGATGAAAATTTGCCAGGAATAAGACCACAGTCTGGCTGTGTCTCCATGTAGCATTAAGTTGTAGGTAAGAGTCAGCATCAAAGAGAGAAGCAACTACCCTGACTTCATTGTCCTTCTTTGTCTTTGTGTGTTTTTCTTGTCCTGTCCTCAAGGCAGAGGGGGAATTAAGCTCTGAGACAGCAGCAACCATAATAACTCCAAGTGTCTCTGAAAAGGACAACTTACTGTTATTATCTCCCCATCAGGGAAAAACTTTAGTCTCTAGATTCAAAGAAAAGGGATGAGAGGCTGTTAAAATAAAATACCTTAAAGAATAACTGACTTTAGTACTTAACTGTTGCCCACTCCTATTTATTGTCTTTTTTAGTATGATAAAAAGAGAGTTAATGGTTGCTTTGTTGAAATCTACAGTAGACTATGGCCTTTGTGTTCAAAATCCTTGGATTTATTCTACCTTCTATTAGCCAGTGACAGCATCAAGTTCAGCTTAAATTTTTGTCTCTGGACCATTTTTCCCGACAAGAGTAAGAAATCAAACCACACACCCCAAGAACAAGAGTTCACTGGTGAAGCCAACCTAATCTAAAACCTCCTGTTTGCTCTATGCTTTCATTTCAGGAAATTCCTATTTCCAGAACATTCTTGCTTCAGTACTTGCTCCAACAGTCAGTATAACACAATGGTACCAAGACACGCTCCCCAGGTTAGTTTGCTCAGGCACCTGCAGGTAGTAAGAACAAAGGGTCAGGCCATGAAGGTATGAGGGAGGAATCTCTCAGCCTGCATTCACCCACCAATTCCAAGTTGTGTCCCCACAGATTGGGAAGCCCTGTGCTGTGCTGTAAAGAAGCAGCTCTACAGCTGCAGCAAGGCCACTGTGTCACAATAGGACACTCCAGATCTTACTGGACTTTGTGATGGGATCCAGAGACATCTCAGTATTTGAGATTTCACTCAATATGTAAAAAAATAAAAGAAAAAAAAAAGAAAGAGAAAGGGAGGGAAGGAAGCAGAATCCAGATGGAAAAAAGGGAACACAGGCTGTTTTGGTTTTGTTTTGAAAGAGCTTTTCTTCCTAAAATGAAACTGTTTGCATTTAGCTCGCAGCCTTGTTTGTATGGTACAGATACACTAATGATTAATGATGTGCCAAGTGGTTCAGAGAAATACAATTCAGACCCACGGATACTTGTAGGTCCCCAAGGAGTGGAGAGCAGTTTTTAAAACTGACCCATGAAAAGATTCAGGTAGTAGAGCACACTTGACCTTATTCTCAATGGCAGCACCAGGTCTGATTCCAGGAGTTTCTTTTACTACTTCAGTTTTTCCTGCCTCAAAACTTGAGGGGACACGATCTAAGATCAGCTTCTGCTCCTCAAGAGTTTCCTAAATTTTCCAGATGATATTTTGTACAATGATGTGTCATTTCACGTTGGATCAATCACATTACAGTATGTCACTTAATATAGCATAAGGCAATATGATTGACACAATCTGAGATGACTTGTCACAACACAACACGTCAACAGGGACATTTGTATGTTTTGGGTTTATGTACACACAGGGAGCTTTCAAAGGATGGGGGTGGAGGTAGGACAATCTCCCTCTTTTAAAAGTTTTCAGAACACTATCCATTGCAGCAACTGATAAGCATTGTTAAATACACCGAAATCTCTTTCCTTCTCTTTCTAGGCCACCCCTAATAATAAACTACTAGAGCTTGAGTTTATTCCAACCTCTATTTATAATGGACACCTTCTCATAACATATAAAGTGAGCCAGCCTTATTGTTGGGAAGTGGCATAATACAGAAACTCATTACAATTAACCACTTGTCCCTTGGTGGCATCTGACGCTAATTCAGCTCCTAAACAATTAATTTGGAGTAACCTCACAAAGCAATCCCTAAGCAACAGTAATTGGCTAATTCCCTTCTACTTATGGTTATGCTCATTATATTACAGACAACTTTAAATCAGGCTGTCATCGCTAGTTCTTGCTGTCACCAAGGTGGTTCAGAAGGATAAGTTACTACACCCTCAATCCCTTGTAAACCATCTGCGGAAGGAGTGCAGGGAAGGTGGGAAATCCCAAGCCGCGTTCTGCAGGGGTTTGAGGAAACAAACATACCAGCAAGGAAAGCTGCTGAAGGTCCAGGACTAATTCCCAGGAAAGAAGCTTGGCTTCTTAATGAAATGTTTAGGAAGGTATGTTTGCCATAAGATCTCCAGGCAGCATAGTCTGGCAGAGAAGCCTCGACTGGGCACTGGGATTTGAGTCACGTTACTGTACCCCCTGTGTTCTTGGAGCTTGACTATATGGAAAGGGGCAGGTAGCTGCCACCTAACCATGACCACAAAGAGTGGTCAGATACCTCTGCACCTACCTGTGGGTATCATGTTGTTCATTCCTCAATTCTCCATTTAGCAGGCAGACCTTGTACTTTACAGGGGTGTTTTGAAGCTAAAAATTCACAAATGGCCAAAAGATGCGCTGGAACTGCTGAAAAGCAGAGTACAGATGGATTTCACAAGCCTATTAAAGTAAACTGGTTCTTTCTTGGACTGCTGCCACTTTTTGCATCTGTGGGGAAATAACTTAGAGTGGCAACTGTACAGCCAGATGTTGCAAAACTAATATTTTAAGTTCTTTTTTGTGGCACAGTGCAGTACTACACACAGATATCTGAATATACTCTAAATGTGCCAACTCAGGTAGCAGGCACGGTACGTTCTGTCCAAGACAGCTCTGCCATCAGTCAAAAGTCACAGCAAAACCTACATGATTGACTTTGAGTCTCCAGCACAAAAATCAGATGATTCTGCCGTGGCATATGGTGTATCCTGACCTGACGAGCAGCTGTAGGGAAGTCAGAAGCGCAGGTATCTGCAGATATGCCACCTCAGATCACATCTGAACAGTGGTGCCTGGCCAGAAATGCAGTCTCCTATATTTGTTCTGAAGTTGCAAAACTACAGAGGGTGAAGGAAGAGAATTTTAAGTACAACAGATTCAGATAAAACTTAATCCCCCCCCCCAAAAAAAAAACCACAACACAAAACCAAAGCAAAACACCCCAAAAAACCTGCCCTCAAAAAAACTAAATGCTCCTTCCCCTCCCCCCAAAATGTGCCATTCAGTTCCTGTCATTCGTACAGTGAACCATTTTTTAAAATTTGCTACACAATATATTCAAAAGCAATCAGTAATTGATAAGCAACTGTGAATGAAGAACCCCACTATTCTGCCACTAGTATTTCTCCCATATACCACAAGTCTTTTGATCCTAAACCTGTATTTACAGATGGGGTAGAGGCTCAGTGGCACAAAAATTGTAGACACATAGGCATTGCATTTCATTCGTAGTACTTCAAAACTGAGGAATCGGAGACCTCAGAAGCACAGACTATAAAACAGGAGAACAGACCACATCCTCTGAAGTATATTGTCACAGCTCTCCATGTCCAGCTCAGCATATCCAGTTTACCATGAATACTAGCTGTAAGAAAACCCATATGGAGGAGAAAGACATAGGGCTTTTTCTAGCTGAAAAATAATCAAAAGCTTAAAGGCAGAGAGATCAGCACTAAGAATTTTCCTGACTTCTCTCCCCAGAACAGCCCTTTAATCAATCAGTCCTTTCTGTGGGGCAGTACTCACTGCTCCTGCTCTTGCCCCATTCCATACCTCCTGGTCCTTGGGTCAGGAAGGGCACTTTGTCACCCAGAGAAACCCATTTGAAAAAGAGAAAGACAGAACATGCTGACCAGTTGCAACAGAAACTTGACTATGAGATGGATTCTGTTTCCACACGGAAATGCCGATTTCTTTCCTTGCACAGAGCCAAAGTTCCCCATTTTACACTGTCTCCACATGTTGCTGGACTGCTTCATGTTTTGGAGAGAGAATAATTTTGTGTGTTTTTTGCAATTCAGATAAACCACAAGATGGAAGGAAACAAGAGGAAAACTGCAGGTTGACAATTGCATCCCAAGAAGGGCACGTGAACAGCTGCATAAAGGAGACTGCACAACTAGAGCCAAACTGCTGTCCTCCCCACCTCCAAGGTAGGCAGTTATAAAGCCACTCACCCTTATGCTGTGGATTCATGAAAAATTCTTCAGTTTACATAATAATGTTTTTTAAGGCTGTGTTGGTTTTCTAAGACAACACAAAGCACTGGCTGGCAGCAAGGGACAGCACAGACTAGAGACAAGCCAGCAGGTTTGGGAACACCTTGGCTACCTGTATCAACCATCACCTCTGAACACACACCCACATGTTCCATGTGGTTAAGCACACGCTGTGGGTTTTTTGGTGATGAAAGCAGTGCCCAGTCATCCAGTAATCTTTCACTGCAGCACTTGTCTGAGATCTCTCATTTTGACATTGCCATTACAGGGCTACCTAGAGAATTCGGCAACTTAAAAATACCCATGCAAACAAAACCAAGAGCAACACTCCAGCTGCAGTATTTGGGTTTAATATAATCTAAACTGGTATCACCATCAGGGAAATCCAGTGCAGATTCTCACTTGCAGGGACAGCACCTGAGGCAAAACCCCTCTGGAACTCCTAGTCAGTATGATCTGAAAGTCCCAACATGAAAGGCACCGAAGAAACATCCCCTACCCTTTACACCATTCAAACTGAGAAGGCTTAATTCCCACAGAGTACTTCTACAGTACAAAACAATACTGACCCTTATTATTGCACATAATCTGTGTGCAGAAATGTAGGCCAATACAAGATCATACACAGAAGAAAAATTTTTTAATGTTTTCTGGACATAATTTTCGTTTATTTCAGAGGGGAACATGGCAGGGGTTTGCCTCTGCACCCACCCACCCAGCCGATGTGCAGCTAGCCCTAAGCACAATGCCCACTAGTTGCCGAGTTTCAGCATAAGCCCCCAAAATCAGCTTACACGGTGCATTAAGCTAGTGCTGGAACAAATTCACATGGCAGGTTGTTCCAAGCCAAGGCTTCTCCCAAAGTTTCAGCTCACTGGGTTGAACGGCCAGTTACTTATTAAGGGACATTGAAGTTCCAGATTTGAAAAACCCCAGAGCTGTTTCTGGCCCATGACAGAGCCAAACTCCAGACCCAACCCAAGAGTCGTGAGAAACTCGATTTGCACTCCGTGTGAACGCCCCCCACATCCACACAGGTTTGCAACCTCAGAGTTTCTACTTTGCATTTCTGGTCAGAACAAGCCCCAACTCTCCAAGCGATTCTTGGTCAACACAGAGAAGTTTCACACCAGTTTCTCATTAAAATATCACACAGGACTTCTAATGTGGTGTGACTTCAATGCTCATGGTTATTTGAAACTGATCTCATGTACATCAAAAGTAGGTCAAAGCTCCTTCAGCAAACAGTTTTTAGAAAAGCAGTAATGCCACAGTTTTTGCTTAAGCATTGGATCATTTCTGAGTTGTTAATAGCCTCCTTGCAAGTACTTTCAGGTTTGATTGCCAGCATCTCAGATGGTTTTAGCTGAACTTAAGTGTGGCTCATTATTATATCCATAAGCATAGCTAATATCACACATGGTCACAAGCTCTGCTGTGACCTCAGTAAAATTACAAATCGAGATTCAGCCTTCCATGAATTTTTTTCTACTTGTCTGTATTAAAATGCTAACATCACTTCAAGGTCCTTTGTTTAATTATATACCTTCAGTCTGGCTTAGATAATGAGTAAACGTATTGCTATTAATGAGCTAGAATTATCAGCACTATTTCATTTATATAATTTGATGGAATAACAGAATAGTAAATTTTTGCCCTGATAAGTGTAATAAGGGACAGATCTTGACATCATTCTGAAGGAAGGAAAAGGCTGCTTTGCCAGCAAGAGCAAAATCTGCACCACAGACAGCTTGCTGCCATAGAAAAATGACTTCAATTAAAACAGTTAGCTGGAGTGATCAAAGTCACTCAGAGGGGAGCTGCCTGGAACAATTCTTAGCAAAATATTTTTTTGATCAAAATATGCTGGTTTTGTCAAAGTGGGAACATTTCACAGAGATATCTATTTCAGTGAAGTTTTCAAAAGAAGACCTCCAAGGCCTGGGCTAGACCTCTGTCACTGGGAAGGAAAGAAATCATAAACCTGACATCTTTCACAAAAATTTCCCTCCTGTTAAATGCTCAGGAGCCCTTGTCTCTGTTCTAATGATGAAGAATAACAAATACGTTAAAACCTCCAAAGTTGTTGCAAATACTGTTATTCTCTGGCTGGCCCCCCACTGAAAAGTTATTGCTGACTCTGACTGCCAGCTCTAGGCATTAGAAAACTTGTGGTGTGTAAGTCAAGACCACCCAATGATGTGAAATCTGTATCTAGAACACAGATTTCAGCTAGACCTTCAAGACTGGATTTTGCTTAAGGAAGGAGGGGAGATGGGAGGATATAACATTTTCTTTTTTAAAATGCAAACCACTGATGATCTTATGTGATCTTTATGGAACAGACTTCCCAGAGAGGCTGTGGAGTCTTCTCTGGAGACATTCAAAACCCACCTGTGACCTAACCAAGGTGATGTTGCTCTGGTAGAGGGTGTTGGACTTGCAAGGTCCCTGCCAACCCCTAACATTCTGTGATTTTCTTTCTGAGAGCAGCCCAACACAAGCAAATCAAACCTGTGGTACAAAGAGCTTAACAGTGGAATGGCTGCAGAAGGCAGCTCTACTGATGCAGTAAGAGTAACTGTGGAATGGTAAAGATGTGCAAGAAATCCCCAAAAAGCAGAATCTGACAGGTATCTCATCTTTTGGTTCACTTTGCACTGGTACTTTATGAATGTTTTTTGAAGGGTACAAGACTTGACACAAAGACCTGGAAGGTCTAATATAGGAAGAAATGTCTGCAGCATCCAGAAATGTTGTCATCCCCCTCCAAGACTGCGAACTTTCCCTTAACAAGATCCTCAAGGAAGTTCCCAAAGAGTCTCAGCACCCACTTCTTACATCCTCTCACTGCCTTAATTTCCTATCATGCCTTTCACAGCCTCACCCACCTCACTGAGGAACTTGTCAATCCTCTGGCACTCTCCACTGACCTTTCCAGTATCACCCCAGCTGTCTCTGGAGCTCAGTTCTCAGGATCCCTGCTCCAGGTTTCCCAAGCTACAGCACAAGCAATCATAGGGCATGATCTCATCTGCCACATTTCATTGCAAAACAACAAGTATTAACACTTGCACGAGGTTTTATCCATTACGCTTTTGCAAAAACATACACTGCAACAGCAGGGCACTCCACAGCAGCAAGGCAAGAAGCAGCAAATGTAAGTCAGTGACATACACCTTCACAGAACAGAGCCCCCAGACCATCCTGCAGAAAAAAGCCAAGGACATTTCAAAATGTTAACTGAAGTGGTTTGCCTCATATTGCACTTGCTAAACCTGGACTTTTTCAGGTGGCCAGAGATGCCTGTTTCAGAGGCGCACACACTCCATTTCCCTGACAGAGCTGTGTTGTTGACTGCAGGGAGAATAATCACAGGAACCCAACAGATCATAACTCCCATGATAGGGCATGAAGTGGAGGTGGGAGGGAGAAGCAATTTTCTCAGCTAACCTTGTCCCAGGCCTTTGAGGGCTTAATAAGATCATAACCAACACCTTGAATTATATCCTGAAATAAACAGGTAGCCAGAACAGAGCACAAAGCTCAAGATTTATGGGCTAATAGTAGATGACCTTCAAGAGAAAGGTTGCTACAGGCTGTACTTGCTGAAGTCCTTTGCAGGAGCGGCCCCAAGCACTGAGCACTAACCCCGAGGTGATGAAGGCGTGGAGCACATGCATCACTGGGAAGCCATCCCCGCTTCCAGAACAACCATAAATGAAAGAAATAGTACCGTGAGGATTGCAACTAATGAAGTCTGGTTTCTTTCTTATTTGGTTCTTGGGGTTGATTGGCTTCTGAATCTAAGACAGCACAAAATAGTCCTGCTGCCAGAAAACCTTCAGACTTATGAGATTCTTTCCTATGTGGATTCTCTGGTGTTAAATAACATGTGAACTTACACTGAAACCATGCTTTCAATAAAGGTTCTGATAGTGACTCTCTTCCTTATCCAGCTTCTTATTTCCCCCATCACTGGGGGAAACAGAGTTACCTTTGAGTTTAAAGCCTCTTCTTTCACATGGGTTTAAGAACAAACCACACTAAGCTGTTCTACAAAATAAGGGGCACATACACAGAATGCAGAAAAACTTAATTTTCCATTGAAGCTAAACTAAAATGACAATCAGCTGTGGGGAAGATTGATTCCCAGTGGCAGTGAGGGGAGCCAATGATGACATTGTCTGAAGAGAGCAACAAGTCCTGGGAGTGACCCAGGGACAGGACCTGAATACAGGTGACATGAGCCAAAGACATCGTAACAATTTTTTTGTGTGTTAACCAAGCATGGGATCCAATTGGCCATAAAGAACCAAAGGACCTGCCTCAGGCTAGTCTCTACAGGGCCAGTAAGCAGATGCTGAAGTTTCCTAACTTCTCCTGGTTGACAGCAACAATCCATCTTAGCAAGCAGATTCAGATAAGGACCATAAACTTCCAAACCTCTCCAGGCAGGACCAGAAGCTCCTCCACATCATGATGGGGGGAGGACGGGACGACAGGACACACAAGAAATGGCAGAGCAAATAACTTGTGTATTTCAGAACATGCTAATTTCCAGTCCCACCAGTATGATAGGTTTAACAAATACTTTTTACAAGGAGGGAAAGGAAAACCAAAATAGGGCAGGATACATATTAGAAAGCCCTTGGCCAGATTGATTCCTGTGTCAGCAGTGCTTGTTTCTTGAGTTAAACCACAAAGCTCTTCGGTCCCATTCTGCTTATGGATTTGCTTACAGATTCTGCTTGCAGATCTGGGAGGCACACTGCCCTCCACCCCAAGTCATCTGCAGAGGTATTGGTCCTGAAGGCCACTACTTGAAACTTCCATTAACTTTTCTCAACAATAAGAGAGCTCAGTAAGCAACATCACCTTTTAAGAAGTTCCAAGCAAACTCAGGGATGCAGTGACAAAACATGGCAACAGACATTGGTTAGGCAGGTGGCTGAGTTCTATTTAATCCCAAACTTGTGCCATAGAGAAAAATGAGACATGGTCCATTCTGTGTTGCAGTTAATCCCAAAGGTTAATTTTGTTACGGGCACATTGTAAACAAAGGGGATATTTATTTCTGAGGCCAAATAAGTCGCAACAGAGGAAAGGTAAAGGGAAAGACAGTTTGCACTGTGGATTAAGAGAAGGCTGCAAGACCTGGAGAAGCCAGTGCTGACAGATTCCCTTATTAAAAAGTGTAGCCCTGTGGAAGGCTTGCCATTGACAGCTCTGACGCAGCCAAGCTTCAGAAAACCAGGGACAATTGGAAGACTGTGCTGTGGCCGGGAGAGCAGGGCTAAGGGGCACTTCTAATTTGTCAAAGTTGTATCTAATTCCACTGAACAAAGTTTGCAAAGAGAGATGAGCAGAATCCACAAATGATTGCTCATTCACCAAGCCCTGATGGAAAGATAGACCTGCACACAGCCTGGGCTTTGTAGAGCAACCTGAGCTGCTCCAATCAACTTTGGATAATTCTGCCTTGTGGGCATAACAGTTTTCCTTGTTTCTTCTTTAATAGGATTATTCCTCACAATATTAAAAAGATAACATCAGTGTCTTTCAGTGTCCCCATAAACTATTTCTGGGTATATGAATGGATGCTTCAGGTAGTTTTGTTACTATTTCTGATATGGACTTATGAGAAGTGAAGATCCAAAAGAATTCAATTCAAGTCTGACATTTGGTCCAATAAATAAGCAAAAGTCTCAGGCTTCCTTTTAAAAGGGAGATCCTCAAAACTGACACAGAACGAACAAAAGAGAAGAAAATTACCATTTTAACCATGACTGTGAAGTTACCCCCTGGATTCATACCGCTGATTAGAAAAATCTTTCCAAAAGCAGTCAAACAGCAATCCAGCTATAGTTACTGTTAGAGGAGGCTTTCCATTTACAATAACTGATTTTGGATCAGGTCTTCAAATAGCTAGTTCTCAGGCAAGAAAGATAATTAATGCATATTAAATATATATATTCCTCCAAATTAAAACAGAAGACATTATGTTCTGTCACAGCTTAACCATATTTTCAGAAGACAAGAAAGGTGGCACAGTTTCTTCATTCCTTTCCTCTCCAAGCAATAATTTATTATAAATAATATCACTATTTCATATTATATTGTCACCCAGGAATGATCTCATTCCTGTCTTTGTGCATTCTTTTAAATGCAGCAGCCCTCACTGAAACTGTATGAAGGCAAGACTAAGAGCATGTAAATCTTAACGCAACATACTGGGCAACTTAAAATCAGGGTCCACTTTGAAACCATTGGACTCTGAATAGTTTGCAGCTACCCTAACACTTTCATGAAATTAAGTGCTAGAGCACTAAAAAACCTGCCCTAAAAGATTCTCTCAGCAGTGTTTTTAATTTATAGTACATTATTTGGATGAACTAATGCATTATTCTTTACTTCATTTAAAACCAAGCCACAGTGTGATGACCATTTCACTTTGAATTTGTCTACACCTGGATCTCGTACAGTTTGCTCTAACACAAATCTGGTGGTAGAAAATTACTGCTTACTGGGAGGCAGAACAAGTTTGGTCTGGAAATATGTTTCCGATCCCAGTGCTATTTAAGGGTTTTCAGCAGCCTCTGCAGACCCTGTATTCTCCCTACATCAAACAGACCACGGACCGGATTCCTGGGATGCTATCCCCATGAGGATGACATAAGAGCATCTGCTTGATGCTACAGTCCTGCTTAAAGGTGGTGCCCACATTTCAAGTGCAACTAGTAATTTCAGGTGACTGCTCACTGGCTATTCAACTTTGGATATTGCAAAATTCTCAGTTTGGTTATAGTTCACACCACCAATCTCACTTAAGGAGCACCCATTAAACAACCTGCAGCTTGAAGTGGCCATCATATCTCTATATATGATAGATTAAAATATGAATATTAAATAGTAACATATAATTTATTGTTATATAAATTTTAATTATCTCCATCACCAGTAAAACACTAGTAAAAGTAATGCAGATAATTCTACCCCAAAAACTGACCCCTTCAAAAATAATAGGGTTTATTTCTTTTGCAAACCTCTAGAAAAGGCTCCACCTTCAGCCAGGTCTTTGTACATGTGGTCACCAAATCCTGCTGTCTGAGAGGCATGGAAAGCTCTGCTCCCTTCCTGTGCCGAGCAAGAACATATGCACCCGGGTGCTGGCTTGCTTTCTCTTCATTAAAGTACCAGTGAAAATGAGGCTGTAAATCTGTTTGGGGTTTGTTTATTTTTAATAAATATATGAATTTTAAGGCCAGACAGGACCATTTATCATCTAGATAATCATTTGACCTTCTCTCTCATCTAGACCAAAGAATCCACCTCAGGGGCTTCTTTCATTCAAGAAAGTTTTCATTTAAATATTCAATCCATCCCATCTCTTGGGAAATTCTCCCACTGATGATTTAGCTTCACTACTGAAAATATGCAACTTTTCTTTAGCCTAAATGTATCCATTTTACACATCCAACTAGTGAACCTTGCCATGCTGGTTTTTTCCTAAATGAATGAATTTTAGTTTGGAAAACAAGAAGCAAAGAGACTTAGGAGGTTTCACTTGTGTAAGTGCATGTGAACTCCTAAACCTCTGAAGTAGTTCAGATCTCACATTCTGCCTGACGCATCACAACACAACAAACAGAGCTGCTGAACAGCTTTTCCAAGGAACAAATAGAAACATTTCTGTTGTCTGATGAAAGGGTATGTGAAAAAATAATTAGCAGACCCCAGGAGACTCAGCACATAGCCTCTCCACCCACCCTACCTCCACCACACCTTCTATAGGTCTGACTAAAGGAGAAAAACCCCTCTCTCAACTGTATAGATAATGTATCCTTGTGATTCACCCTTCAGCACTTCACTGTGTGTGCACTTTGATTTGTCCCCCTGACACGGCATTGACAGCACAATTCTGATGAAGCTGACCACCTGCATGGGCTAACCCCAGCTGAGGGTCCTCTGCAATTCTGAGCCCACTTCAGGTTCCACAAGACTGAGTTGTGCAAGCTGGCACAAAGCATCACATATCCGACTTTTCAAAATAAAAGAAAATGAAGAAGAGTACAACTTTTAAGGTTATCCCTCTACCCAGAGCCTGGATTTAAAAACCCAGATGTTTGCTGTTGTACCTAAGGACTTGGGAGCAGCTAGAGTGTTGGGTTTCTCTCACAGGGGGGCTGCCAATATCTGTTCACCACTCATGGAGGCAGACAGGTGGGAGGTGCATTGGGTTACATGTGAAAACCCTTCTGGCAGAATCATGCTTATGAGGTTTCCAATCATCAGAAGAAAATTTGTCAGCTAGCAGCTTGCTCCAACCAGTCTTCAAGAAAGCTCTTGGAGGCAGCTCAGAGGTTAGCAGTAGGGAGAGCAGGCTGCAGAGCTTTTCCTTAAATGAAAGGGGGAAACGAGGTTCAAAACTTCAAGTCTTTCCTTGGGGTTGAAGCAAATCTCAAGTGACATTTTTGAGAGCTTAGCCACAACCTGTCCATGTTTAAATAAGACACTTTTTCCTTTGTTCTGAAGATCTTTCCATGGCTCCCAGGATCTCCTCCGACAGCCTTTCGTGTCCTGACCTGACACCTCCAGCTAAAAGCAAGCCTTCTTTGGGCAGGGCTCAATGCCACATCCATACCACATTTTGAGGTGCAGGGAGGCTGCTGATTAAAACACTGGTGAAAACTTTCTCATCTTTCTAACACCTTCTGTCATTAAATCCAAGACCACTATCTGAATAAAACTATACGATGGCTTTGTTATCATTACTCACCTGTCCTCACCCTCATTAGGCTGCATAATAAATACAATAGTGACATTCATTTCTCATTTCTACACACATTTATTTCCATGTCTTCAGTGTGTGGTTTTTTTCTGCAGCAGAGTGAAGGGTTTACTTCAGTTTTATTTTCTAGTATTGCCTGTCAATTATTTACAATGAAAATTTTCCATTAAATGTTAGATTGCCTTTGCATTTTATCAGAAATCTTGTTTTCATTACAGATATTTGAAAATCTGGCTGTTCTTTTAGTTTCATGTAGCTAAACTACATAGATTGCCTTTAAAAAAATTGGATCAATGTTATTTTTTCATGTCAGCAACTGTTTCTGACCGTGTTCAGAAGGCCTGTAATGCTGCTTAAGGAAATTTGCTGGACTGTTATAACAAATCTGCCATGTACAGTCATGCCACCATGATCTCTCAGATACCCATATCCCATGGGGTTTTAGTATCAGGAAAGGAACCTTCAACCTGATTCCAGATTCATTGAAGCAGGAGAACAGCACAGGAGCAACAGGTGAATTCAGCCCACATGTCTGAAGAGATAGGGTGCTGCATTATTCCAGTTTACAAGGGGTTTTTGTTAGGGGTGGCTTTTTTTCAGATGTAAATAACTTTGATACCTGTCTCTCCTCCAACTGTTATTCCTCACAAAAAGCACAATTAAAATACTTTCTCTACTTTCACTTCCCAATGACATCTTCTCACAAAAATAAACCATTGTGCTCTGTTAAAACCACTTCAGATATTATTATGCATTTCTAAAAGCATATTTTTTTCTGCTACAAATGGTAATACTTAAATGAAGACAAAAATAAACAAGCCTCAACAGCCATAGGAACGAGTGAGGGGTTTGTTTCCACTGCAGGAAGGTAGCTATATCTTCTCATCCAAGAAACCTTTATATTTGGGTAGAGACATCGCTGATGTCAGTAAGACCATGCACAGCAAGCAAGAGCACAGCCAGCTGCCCATGCCACTGCCAAGTGACAGATGACGTCCATCCTGTGTAGCGTTACCAGAGTGACTCACTTGGAGCTCAG
Organism: Laterallus jamaicensis coturniculus; assembly: GCA_022605575.1. Lineage (NCBI taxonomy): Eukaryota > Metazoa > Chordata > Aves > Gruiformes > Rallidae > Laterallus > Laterallus jamaicensis. Next base: position 21,223,970 of record JAKCOX010000001.1, read on the forward strand.
AAGTAGTAGGGCCACGTTCACATAGCACCTGGCTAGGACTTGGCTGTATGTCTTAGAAAAATTAACCACCACATCCACAGTCCTTCACAGCAATAGTGCTTTGCTTTGGTAGGACCCGCTAGTCCGGGAGGCCAAGCTGCTTTCCATTACCCAGTATGGACATGCCCAGTGGGAAAATGAGAACTCTTTGAGGTGAGGGAGACAACTTCTACATGCTCTGAAAAGCGCCAGGTGCTTCCCTGGGCTCTGCAAAACCAATCAAGTATAATAATGAATAAATCATATAAAAGGCATTGAAAGCGTTGCGCTGGAAGACAAATCTCAGCACTCCCTTTGCACCCACGCAGACTCAGAGAAAGGCCTGCTTTTTAGCTCAGATGCAGAGACATCCTTTTTCTTTTAAGCACCATCCACTTGAAAACACAGGATGAGAGATCTTGCCATTTCTTGAAGATTCAGCAGCACTTATCAAAAGGGATAGTGATACAGAGAGACATTTATGGAAGATGCTGGTACAATCGTAATTCCATGGGCAGGCTAGAAAAGCTCTTTTGGGGCAGACAGAAAGAGCCCACTGAGTCCTTTTAAAGGTTATACACAAAGAAACTCATTGGTTTTCTAGCCTTGTAGTGAAATTAGGGACCATATTGCATCTGCTGAAAGTTCTTTATAAACAGTAGCTGTCCATCTATTTATTGGGCTTTTGTAATTGACTTGGGAAATACAGACCCTCCAGAGGGTTCACAACAAGGTGGAAATGTCATATGGTAAGAATGGTAGTTTTAAGATGATGCACAAAGCTTTCCTCATCTGAAGAGAATTCTGGTTTTATGAGGGCTAGCCTTGTTTTTTCCTCACACTGAATAAAGTCATTTCAATGGGGAAATTTCTTTTTTATGCTCCTCTGCTACTTAATATGCATTAAATAGCTGTACTCCACAGTTTCTGATGAAAGAGGAGTCAGGTATCATCTTAACACTTCACAGCCAATATTGCTGCCATTGGAATGGATCCCAGTACTCTCACCTTTACTCTCCTAAATAAACCTTACTTCATACATTAGACATTATGCAGAAGAGGAAGGAATAAAGTCTCCTTGAGGTCACCAGGATTACTCAGCAGAAAGAGGATTACTTGAAGAAATGCTGCACCATGGAAGTAACAATTCTTAACTAACATTGGAGTCAGTTACCAACAGAACAGGCTTTAAGAGATACTTAATCCATGCACAATGCAGGATTCATCAGCTCAAAGCTGATAATGTTTCACGTCAAAGGTGAACACCACAGCCCAGAGATGGCTCAGTAAGCAGGTGTCTTTCTGCACAGTAGCAGAGACCCCTAAAAATCTTAGCTTCCACTTCAAATAAAATAAGTCTTTTGGCCCCATGAATGCAAAGACAAACTTGTACCTTAAGAACACCTATGACTAGCTCTACTAGGGTGGACCTAGAGGAAAGGTTTGAACTCATTTGGCTGGTGTGTTAGCTCTGGAAACAAGTTACATGCATTTAAATGCCACCGTAATCAACTCTTATTGCTGAAGTCCCACAAGAAAAAAAACCAGGAAGATTTGCACAGCCTGCCATCAAAGGCAGATTGTTACCACACAGAGACAGAGCAAAACTCTGCAGAATACAGCTGACACCCTGGCTTCCAGCAAGTTTGTGTTTACACAAAGATAGGAAAGCAAGTAACACCCTTGATAAAAATGAACCCACTGCTCCTCTTCAGAGAGTTGGAAGCTGGACATCTCACCACCCAATTACTGGAAGAAATCACCCAGGAGCAGAGGTTACTCATTACTTACTCATTACTGCTATCCATGTCCTTGCCACTCAGAGGTCAACATGTTACTCTGCTGAGCACACCAGCCTGCGGTTCCACCCCACTGCAGCCAGAGTAAAAAGCAGCTGCCTGCTTCTTTGGGGGTATTTCTCCTGCTGGCTGTGAGCTATCTGCCAGCTGATCTACACATCCTATACAGGGCATCAGTTTTGAACCCAGGAGGTTTCCATCCTGTCAAATGCATGTATCACTCTGTAGGACTGCTGATTATCTGAGAAAATGGGACTAACAAATAGGCTTGGGGATATCTGGGTGGGGGGCAGTCCTATAGGTGAGGTTAAGGTCCTCCAATTTTCCTCTTCAGGGCAAGCACTGTCTCTTCATGAGATCTCTCTGAGCAGCCACATGACTTCTGGGACCCAGAAAACAGTTACAAGTATTTTTGTGATACAAATAATAAATTAAGAGTAGCATGTTGTAACCTAGCCATGTTGGTTTGGTTTCAGTTGGGTTTTTTAAGAGTATGTAACATGAAAATGAAGGCTTATATTTTTACAGGATAAATACATATACGGATTTACCATTTCATCACACATCTCTCCTATAACTATTAAACACAGCTGCTGTGAACATTTCCTAGTGCCTTGCAGGATTTTGCAGTAAATCAAAGTAATCTGCATTACAGTACAAGGTTTCGACTGCAATCTGGGGGAATTTTTCAATTGCCTCTCTTGCATTTCAACCGAGATCATTCAGCTGAAATTATGAAACACACATTAGCGATTAATGCTTCCAAGATTCCACATTACTGTCAAATCACTAATACATTACCTTTCATAATCTAATTTGTTCACACACTAAAATACACAGAACATGCAGAGCTTAGCAAATGGCCTTCTAAAATGTCACTTTTTTTTTTTTTAATTATTCCTTGAAGGAAAAAGAAACACCCCAGCAAGCATCTAGAAAATTTGTATCAGTGTCCTTGCTTTGGGCAGCCTTCTCTCTGCCTTTCATGTAGCAGCTTCAGGCCCTTGCAAGGAACACAGCCTCATCTACCACACCTTGCTACTGGTGAGAAACTGTGCAACCTTCACCAAGATACCTGCTGCACCAAGAGCATCTCCTGGGGTGAACCATGAAGAAATCTTAACAGGTGGAACCAAACCACCAGCTATAAAAGGCTAAATTGCCATACAGCTCAGATTTTAATTTTTATTTGTTTCTGCTTATACACCAGTCAGCATTTCCAATTTAAGGTACGGTGCCTTTCAGTGCACCAAGGTTTGGAATATTGAGCAGTTGAGGGGAGAGGAAATAGGACTTTAAAACACAAACTCAGCAAAAGTTAAGTTTTTGGCAGGATCAGGGCTTCCTCTTTGAACCCAGGAAACCAGCTGATATTTATTCCTTGCTGGCCAATGAATAAATCAGGTTATAAAGTTGGCTGTATGGGAGAGGAGGGAAGAGGAGATGGCTGACTGGCAGCTTAAGATCCTTCTCATCTTCCTCCCAGCTTTTCAGCTCTATGGAGTCAGGTATGTCCTGGGCAGTCCATAGGAACACCAAGGACCGTCATCTGATAGACTCATTATATTTGTCATGCCACAGAGTAATGAGAAAGGTGTTGACACTGGCATAAGGGACGTGAGATATAGGCAGAAGTCAGGAATATGGTCAGATGAAGAATACAGGAGGGAAAACGATACTCTGAGGAGAGGAACAGGGAGAAGAAGAAAAAAAAAACCCAAAACCTAACCCTGAGAAATGAGAGGGAAAGCAGAGGTTGTCTGACATAACAAAACATGGGCAAAAGAGGTTACAAAAGATGAAATGAAGGAGAGACCTTGGGGACCGGAGATTAACAGGGTAACACAAAGAAAACAGCATAGGCAAAGCATTTTCTCTTGTTCGGCACAGGTTTGATCAGCAGACTCTCACACGATGAGCTGAAACCTGCAGTCATTCTAAAGGCACACTATGTAAAAGCTCTGCTATCAATTGATAAAGGCTCAAATCCTTTTCTTGAAATGCTCCAAAGGTCTCAAACATCAGCTTCCTCAAGATCTTCCCCCCCCTTTTCCCTGCAGATCAATAGGCGAGTAATCCCTCCTCTTTTTCCAGTCTGATAGCACAGCCCTTCCCATCCCCAACATGTGTGGACCACCTTTTAGCCCTTGCTCAGGTGAAGGCAGTGAGGCAGTTGACCCATAGTTTCAGTAGCCCACGCTCTACTGGCTTTGGAAAACTGGGGCAACACACTGCTGTCACCGGGTTGGAAACACCCAACTGGTTGGCACAAAGCACAAATACACCCATATTAGGAACTCCCTGTGTGCAACTAGAGCTGACCTGTATACTTTTTTCCTGAAACTGAGATCAGCCTTTGACCCCACAGTCCCACCCTTGGGTTTTTAGAGACTTCTTTCACGCCTTGTGTGCATAAGACTGAAGTGTCAGTCTTAAGTCAGACTGAGTTAAAATTTGAAAAGCAATGTCCAAGACATGCCAAGGCATACACCGCTTGCTGTGACAGTCAACATAAAGTCTTGTGCAGGAAGTTTGCCTTCAGCATGAATCCTCACAACAAAACTAAAACCAAAACCCAACAACCTCCAAAACCTTGGCCATATTCCTGTTTCTGCCACGGGCTGTTTTGGCCTTGGCTCTCACCACACACATGTAAAATAAGGTTTGACACTCCTCTGTGAATATAAGCATCGATGCTGGGGCAGTGTTCTGACACTTCAGTGCCACGATGCAACAGTGGTTTAGTTGTTTGGTTGGGTTTTTTACTGACTTGCAAAGTTGTACGGTCACATACTATGTTCCACCCCAGTGTAACCACTTCATTTCTGTTAACAGTTGCACCTGATCCAAGTGATATGTGCACTCAACTGCTCCCACAGCCCTGGCATGCTGAAGCTCCCTCTCCCTGTGTATCATCCGGCATTCTCTCACTAACCCAATTTATCACTTCAGCTGGTTAAAGCAGCATAAAATGGAGGCCCCCAACACCCCTGGTCTTTGTGCCTATTCTGTAATCAAACACCAGGCTGTAAGTGAGGAGGAGCAGATAACATACACTGTGGAAAGAGAACATCCCAGGCCGTCAGCTGGTAGAGATTAGCGCATACCGAGCCAGGCTTGTGCGCAGGATCGGGTCCTTGATCCTCCACTGAATGACTTCACTCAGTCTCTGACCTCAGCAGCACCGAGCACAAACAAAACCTGCACTAAAGAGGGTGAAATATTGTGCCAAACTGACATCGCTGCAGGACAGAGAGGTACATGACAGCAAGGGATAATACAAGCCAGCCTGTAGGAAATGCGCAACTGTCAGCACTCGCGTATGAGTGATAAAGATATATATTTTTAAGTGTGTATTTACACAATCTCAGATATCAGAAGTTGGAGCTAGCCACATCATGCTGGCTTCACAGTCACTGCAAGGGGAAAAGAAAAACGAAATGCTCTTTCCTACAGAGAGAAGGCAGCAGCATAAAAACACGCAGAGCCTTTTATTAGCAGAATCATCCTCACCATTGCTGGCCATCCCCTGACCTAGGGATTTTTGTACCTAATGGTTTCAGGGAGATAATTTTCACAGCATACTTCAGCTTCTTAGAATGCTCTCAGAGAGCAAAGTCAATCCTAGGTCACTCTTCCAGTGTAGTTTCCTTTGTACTAAATCCTACTTTCAAGAAAATTCTTGCCATGGTTCAGTGGTATTTAACCTATCATATAATATCCAGGTTTACTGTGTTAGAAGAAGCAGAACAGTATTAAGCTTTTCCCACAAGCCTGTGATTGCATTTGACCCAGTAACCTGTATTAGATTAACATTTATTCTACAACTCCACAGCAAGCCTTGTACCTGGCTGAGCAGCAGTTTATAGAGGACACTAACCATTTTTACAAGTGGAGCAGGAAAAGGGAATTGAATCTGAGGGAGTAATTCCAAGCAAGTATGTTGCTGCAGCGGTTAAATTGTTTATACGAGGAGTTGGGGAATTACATCTGACTGACCTCTCTTTTTATCTGCTTAAAAGACAAAGTGCAGGTCTCCATGGCAAGTGCTAACTCCTGGGGAATGCAGTATAAAAATGCATTATGGCAATAGAGACTCAATACCCACCAAGGAGGGAGACCTTCAAAGGAATGTAAGCAAGTTAAAATCACCAGGATTAGAAAGGTTTTCACGTTAGCCAGCCTACAAACAGGTTCATAAGCATTCCTGCTCACAAACAAGCCACTCTCCTACACTTACCAGACAAGTTGGGGGGTATTGCTTTTTATTTATTTATTTAGCTTTGCATTAACCTTAACCTCGAGCTAGTTTAGCCAGAGCAGGACTGTTGTTGTCAGCATTTAGAATAGAGAGAGGGCCAAATCCTCCGCTCCATTGATTAAATCCTCTGAGGACTTTAGTTCATACAGTTGAAACAGCTTTAAATACTATTAAAAACAGGTTGTGCCTTAAAAAAAAAAAAGGCAGTAAAATCTGGCAGGAAAGCACACTGGGGAAGGTTAGGCTACAGCAGGAAACACACAGGTTTCCTCTATTTATAACCTTGTAGGGTCAGAATCTGGGCATGAGAATAGCATAACCAAATTTCATTTCATGTGAAGTCTCCAACACATGTGAACTTATTCTGTTTATCATCATCACCTTATCTGCCTCTTCTCCCACCAGAACTACACAGCTAGTAGATATGAAAAGGATGTGTTAACCAAAACAAAAGAAACCCCCAAAATACATTTGAAGAGTAATTCAGTGAACCTCTAATTCACACTCACTTCTCCAAGTCAAAAAACCCCAGTTCCATGCAAAATGTGAGTGTGCTCCCCGAAAACAATGGTGCATCTGAAGTAGACAAACTCAATGCAGGATTTTCAAAGTTCAGCATTTAACAAGGAGACAGGGTGAAAAGAGAAAGAGGCCATCATCAGCATAATTTGGATTCATTTGTCACTCTATGAGCTTCTCCTGAAAGCAGTGAGAGGAATTTATTAACTGAACTCCACTCTTCCCAAGTGCTAGAGAGCTGGACAAGAACAAGATGCTCAAAGAAAACGCAGCTCCCCCTCCACTCCACAGTGGAGGGCAAATCTTCAGCTTGAACAGGTTGGTTTGACTCTAGTTGTGCTGCTGCTTTCAAGTGAGCAGAAATTGTGCTGAGGAAAATCCCATAAACAGGAGAATCCAGTAGGGAGCTTGACTAAGGTTAACCTTACTAGAATGGCATATGGAAAGCTACTGGCTTGGTGTGATTTTGTAGGGACACAGACAGGCACTCGAAGTGCACAATTGCAAGTGAAATACCATTAAAAGGCAGGGCAGGGGCAGGCACACATGTGCTGGAAACGTGCACAGTCCTTGCATCGTTTTTCTGGTTCTCTAAGCCAGAGCACAAGACTTCCAGGAAGGCTGTAAATCCCAGATCCCAAGGAATTCAGAAAGGATATAAATTGTGACCTGTTTACGAGACATTTACCTCTATTTGGTGAGGCTGTTTAGACTCAGCAGCACAACCCACTTCGACCCCATTCTATTTAGGAATCAGTCCAATTAAAGGCTGATGAAACGCTTGGTCTTACACCACAATCAATAGGTGCAATTCTGCAGCCATCAGTGCTGTATCCCAGCACCAGAGCAACTGTTCCTTCTGCAAGTTTTCATACCCCTGTTACACTGAGGGCAGGTGGAACCTGGAGGCTAATCCTCTCAGGCTGTTGCTTCTCACCCAAAAAGAAATTGAGGATTTGGCCTGGGCTTTTCAAGCTGTTTTATTCAGAACAATGGAAGGAGTGAGGGGGGAGGATTGGGAAAAGAAGCAAAGCCTAAGTGCACCTGGGAGATGTTTTAAAGACAGTAATGGAATAGGCCTAGGTCTTGGATAAGAGTGGAATCTGCCCTTCGGATGCCTCCTACAAACAGGCTCGAGCACATTGATGAAAGTGTTCAGCTGAAGCGATTCCTGTCAATACAATGAGCGCTGGCTGGAAAGAACAGTGTATACAAATGCCCTACTTTAAAGCCTCTGTGCGAGGAAGAGAAAACAAAATACTAATAAACAACAGAAGCAGACGGTAATCCCTGCGCAGTCTCCCTCCTCCCTTCAGAAGGACCTCATCTTGCTCTTCCTCTTCCTCTTCCCACACCGGGCACTCAGCACAGTACAGCTTCCAGAAGCAGATGTGAACGGAGGGAGCTGGTTTTCACTGAATGCATGGGGTTTGCATCCATATTCTCTCCCTGGGCACAGGGTGGCTCATGAACCACCTCTACCTTCAGCTGCTTTTTATTTTTCACTGGACTGGCCACTGAGCAGCAATATTTGCCTGGACCTCATAGAAAAGTGAAAAGAACTTCCCCAAATAAATAATTTTTTTTTAATTATGAGAGGAAGATGACAATAGAGAAGAGTCTCGCCAAGAGGGAGCTGTCTTTTTTCCCCAGCCGTTCCTGCTGTGGAGATGCTGCTTAAGCAGCAAAATGTCATTCTTCTCTTACTACATGCATTCAAGGGCTGATCCGGCCCCCTGTGAAGCCGATGCCAAACTTGCCATTGCGCCACTGGGCCCTGAATGATGAATGTATTGTGGTGGTGATGGATGCAAATCACCATCCTGGAAACGAGTGGAAGAAATTGGTTCTGATTTAGCCTGTTCAGCATTAGTGGGAGTCGTAAAGCATCAGGAGAGTGCTCCTGTATACAGTGTGGGGGATTTAAAGTTCCTGCTAGAGAAAATGTGCTCAGGTAGAGCCATTTAGCAGTAGTCAGTAGCATTAATTACCTGTGTAAGACACAATATGGCATCAATGCAGCCTTTGGATTCTGTACCCCTCATTAACCATTTCCCCATTAACCTTGGCTTGAATCACATCCGAAGTCTAAGTAGTAAGATTTTTCTTTTTATTTGTGAGCATCCCCATTTCATCCTTGAAGCTTCTCAAATTCTTATTCATTGTAAATGGTCCTGCTTGTAATAAAGTGCTAGTGGAAGTATTTACTGTTTGCTGCTTAATTTTGTCCTCATGGAAGTCGACGGATGCCAGCTCCAACAGTAGTTAATATACCTTTGAGCACATGCTGTGACCTTTCTCCAACTCATGCCTGACTTCATTCTCAGATCTCATTAAACAGGAGAAATTATCCTCCGAAAGAGCAAAACCAGAAACGTGCAGATTTGCCGCAGAGCTACAGAGGACAGCTTGATTTAAAATGCACCGCGGCAGAGGGGAGGGAAGGCGGTGGGGGGAAAGCAAGATCCTTCTCATAGGCAGGCTAACAGTCATATAAAAATAAAGCTGCATTAGAAAGAAGCAGCTTGGAGAGCCGCTGTGTTTGAGTTCTTTTAGTCTTGTTTCTTGGACGGTTTCGGTGTTTGCTCTTGCTAATGCAGACAGTCTGAATGGAGGAGCTTGGCCTCTAGGATGCCAGGAATTTTATACTTGTGCCCTGGCTCAAACACGGCACTGTTTGGAGATGCCTCTTGCATGTTTAGCACCGGAGGGCCTAAGTTTGCATGTGGGCACGGTACACTACTCATAGTCCCCCCTCTTCTCCTATTGCAGAGCTTTATTCTCTATTGTCTGCCACAGAAGCAAACACCCAAGCAATCCTGTTTGTCTAAAACCCAGCCAGGCAACTCTCCAACATTTTCCCCTTTCAGTGAGTATACAGTGGTAGCAAGATACTATTTATGCATTGTCTCCCCAAAGCCTTCTAAACCAAAATTATGGTTTAGTTGCTGAAAGTCGAGTGTGCCTTGGCTGAGAGACAGCTCTGGGCATTCCAGCACAAGAAAAAAAGCACCACCACCAAGCTGTTCCACAATATAGGGCCTGAGAGAGCCCACAGGAGGGCAGCGAGAGCAATAGGAGATGCAGAAAACATGGTCTTGGGCTGGGGAAGTGGACCAGAGAGGGGGGAACATGAAAAACTTGGAATGCATAGTCCACAGGAGACTGTGGGGAGAGAAAATTATTGCACTGAAATACACCAAAGCCTGCTGCAGAGAAGAAAATAAGCTCTTTTCTATGTCCTCTGAGATTAAAGCAAGAAATCAAGGGGTTAAGTTACAGCTAAGGAGATGGGGCTTGTCCTTAGGAAAGGCTTTCTAGCAGTAAGAAGAGTTCTGCTTTGGCAAAGATTGCCTGAGGACGGGTGTTGAATTTCTGTAAGGGGAGGTTTTTAAGAACAGGTTTGCTGCATATCTGTCAAGGAGGGTTAGATCTAGTTGATCCTGCCTTGGGGAAAGAGACATGGCTAAGTAACTTATTGTCCTTTCTAGCCCCATTTGATAGAGTTCAACAATACACCTTGCTGCGCTAATAGCAGCAAGCTAGGTAGAATTAAAATAATAATATTAAAGCTTATGTGTCTACATAGGCAGCCTTGTAAATTCTTTACAGGTAGAAAAATTTAGCAGCACAGAAGTAAGAAATTTATTCAACAGATCCAGATGAGCCTTGATACAGGAGCAGGCGTTACACTGTGAACCACACCAGGGTGCTTAGATTTGAGCAGTGACTTGGAGGTGATACTCCTCCCCAATTCCAGATGCCAGACCCCAGCAAGTCTGCAGTAAGACAGTAAGAAAAACGACATTGCCCTTGGAAAGTTTCCCTCAAAGAGAGGAGTATTTGTGACTACCTGTAAATTCAAGTGTAGCTGTAACAAAGGGCAGAAGAACAAATGATAAAAGCTGGAGAGCCCAAACCCGCCAGGCAGCACTTGCCAGTGTATGGAAAGAAAAATCCTAGCAACTCTGACCAAACCCACAAGTTAGCACAGGTTCCTTAGACTGCTGCTAGGATGTAGTAGTCTAGGTGTGACCCCATGAAGCTAAATGCATCGGATGCATGCAGTGCAACAGTGAGTCTGCTGCTGCCTATTCCTAAATAAAGAGGGGCTGGGGTGGGAGGTTTTTTGGTGGTTTTTAAAATGGCACTTGCTTTCTCCCAAATAAAAGTGGGAAGCTTTAAAGTGTTTACAAGCCTCTAGTATGGGTAACAGCTCGAACACTTTCAGTCTCCTAAAGTTGAAACTTGACTCATTGTTGTCTAGAAAACAATGATGAAGGAATTGTTTGGTAATTTTAACTGACTCAGAAATATCCAAGTTTTGTATTTTTAAATACAGACAGAAAACTTCATATCGTGCCCTTCAGATAATATTAGCTTTCACTTTTTACTTAAGCATTGTCTACCTCCGGGGATAGGGTTTTTCTCCTTTGTTATCATCTGTTCCCAGTGTTCCTAGATGTCCTACCTCTCCACAAAATACATATATTCTCCCACACTAACTCTGAAACATGGTACTCATGTTCAACCCTAGAGAACAGAAAGAGCTTTTGACTATAAATGGCAAAATAAAGGCCTTAATATCTAACCTGGCTTGATGGCTTTGTTACACAGAAAGAGCCAAGTATATTTTCATTTGCAAATCCTTCAGGCCCTGCATGCATTTAATGAACTACTACTTCTATAACGTGGGGATGTTAAAGATGGAGAGTCTGGGCCATCTCTAATTTAACTCGAGAGGTGCATGCAACTGCAAGCAGGTAACTACTGCATTGATGAATATTCACTATAGCCCCGTGTCCCTTTCACTGCTGATAAGCAGAACATTCACTGCAAATAGGAAGGGCAACATAACATGCTCATGTTCTAAGGCACACTGGAATGGGGGAAATGAAAACATATATGCAGAAAGGAAAAGAAGACAGGTTGGGAAGGGGCAAGGGGGAAGGAGATAGACGGGTGGCAGAAACTACATGTTAAAAGTCACCTTTCTAAAGTCATCTCAAAAAAAGAGCCAGAAAGGTGTCTACTTGGCCATATTTGTGTGAAGCAATAGCTACATCCAGTGGTCATGGAGCTAATTGACACGGGGCCCTTGCTAAAATCTGGAGACCTGGGATTTTGGGGGAAGGACAAAAAAAGTGGGGAGTGTTTTGGTTTTCAATGCAACAGCCACCGTTTCTATTCTCAGGCCTGTCCCACCCCCATACAGTTCTGGTTTAACTACAGAAGACAGTCCTAAGTACTATGAGCTGTGATAATAATGTATTCTGTTTCTAATCACTCTTTCACGAGGGAAAATGAATCCTGAGTTTAACAACCTTTCAGCATGCCTTAAAATAAATTATTTGCTGGTATTACATATACCAGCTCAGAGGAACCCCGTCGTTCCTTATTGACAGCTTCCTGTTCTGCAGGGGAGTTGGCTACATCCATTCAGCCCTGCTACCAAAATACCTACCAAATGCAGCATTTCCAACACTCACAATACCTAAAAGAAAACAACAGCTACCTTCAGCAGAGCAGGGGGAGCCTCTCCTGTGCAAAGCCCACCACGTCATACTCACTTCTGCACAGCCAGGTACTTAGGCACACAAAAGGAAAGAGCAAGTGCCTTTAGGGCAGCCTTGTCTGAGCAGCAGCAAAGCCAGTAACAAGGTAGCAACAGGACTCGGTTACACGAAAAAGACAACTGAGAGGGAGATACTGTCTTGCTCTGCCTGCATGGCATCTCCCCCAGGCACCACTTGCCATCCAAGCACAAGGCCGAGAGCCTGTTCTCCTGGGTTGGGCACAGCAGAGCTGCCTTGCAGCACCCCAGCAGCCTATGGTTACATCCTCCCATCTGTCCCACAAACACATACCTTGCCAAGCTGAGAGGTATGCAGAGTCACTAACTCACAGCATTTCCTAGCACGACATCAGCGCCTCTTAGATTCAGCCTGAAGTGCCCAGAAAACACCAATGCATGTGTTTCAAGAGCAGGAGTAGTTACTTGTGCTTAGAAATTCAAGTAGGCAGGGCAGTCTACCATGCATAAGGATTGTTTCTGTGCCTGTTAGCTCCCATGTGGGAATACTGGAGAGGAGTTTAAAAAAAAAAAATTTGAAAGAACAGCCACCATCTAATCATTAGACTACTCTAATTTCAATTAATTTAAATTTAGAGTTGTATAGAGGTTTCATCCTCCTTACACACTGCAAAACACTTTCATATGGAGTGGAGTGCGTACTGTTGCTGAGCATGAAACACTGTTCACCATCCTTCCTGGGGAAAAAAGAGAAGAAAAAGATCTATTCTGTCCCATTTCTTGCACACAGCTTTCTCCTACATGCTTTGATGCACCAGGAAAGGCAAACAGGCCTCAAGGCTGCAAGACCATTAATTAACTTTGAGTTTCAGCAGCAGCAGGCCTTTCTACAGTTCTGTTGAAACGCTGTGATGTCCAGAGATGGTAGAAGGATGGAAGCAAGGTGCCATAGGAGGAAGGGCATGCATCAAATGCTGCTTGAGGACAAACTAGTAAGGAAAGTCTGCTACAGCATCAGGTAGTGATGCACAGGGGTCCAAATCCTTCAGCTCACAAATGGCTGTGTGAATGCTCAGGTTTTGGAGGCTAACCACATTCATTTTGTCCTGTTCCACACAATCGTGCAAAGTGGCTTTTGTGAGACGTGTGGTTTAGCCCAAGGAGAGCACTTTGCTTTTGGTGTGTGGGGAATGGCTGAAAGCAGGAATGAGAGCACATGAGGACAGAGCAAACAAAACCCAACCTCTCAGGCATCATTGCTTCATTGCTTCTACTGGACTTCTCTTGCAGACTAGGCATATAACATAACTCATTTCATTAACAAGAATTCTTAAAATGGATCAGAAAACATATTTGTGGCTATTTCTGCTCAGTCAATTGACACAAGATCTCTTTTATAATATTAGGCATGAAAACATCCTGTTTTGCAAAACTGTTACCTCTCCTCAGTTCAAGCAGCATCTGCACATGATTTTCCAGTACCTACCATGCAGGTATAGCACAATGAACACATTTTGCCAAAGAGTGCTGCTTCCATATGCCCTTCCCTCACTCCAGTCCCCAGCATTCCCTCACATGCATTCCCCCCAGCACCACCTCCAGAAGAACCAAACAACAAAAAAGAAATCAATGGTAAAGCAGCAGGAGTCAGAAGATTTGTGTGTACAAATCCAAACAGCACACAGCGCAGGGACAAAGGAAAGGCACTGAGCTACCTGAGGGTGAAATGCAAACTGAACCCCAGGAGCCACCTTTCCTTATACCTGATCACCAGAGCACAAGAATCAGCATTTATGCACAGGCTCCAAATTTCACTGCTGCACCACCCCTTCCACCACTGCAAGCTGCACTAAGGGAGGCACACAAAGCATCATCTTTCTCCATCATCTCCCGAGGGAGGGAAAGAATGTGGTCCCCAACTACCAGTTGCTATTATTATTATTATTTCTTTTCGTGCTTGGTCTGATTTGCCCACTTGGGGATACTTACAAGCCTGAAGAACAAAGCAAAGATGCCACTCTCTCTTCCTAGTCTCTGTGTGTTTCTATGTCTGCCTGCCTGGTGCTGTTAGAAATTGAAAAGGCTTCAAAAGTTTCAAAATACCCACGATACCATCAAGCCAAAACATTTAAGGAATCTAAATAAACCTCTAAGGTTCCCAAAATCAGCTTTGTAGTTGTGCCAGCCACAGGCTGCCAGCAAAGCCAGTTTTCATCAAAATCAGGAAAGCTGGAATCAACATTTGTTGTGAGGGGGGGAAGGAAAAATTAAACCCAGTGTTAACTGTTAATGTATCTGCCTTCAATAAATAATGTCAAAAGGATGCAGCTGAGTAGTTCTAGGAAAATGGAAAGTTGTTGTTTTGCCTATTACAGAGGGCTCAAAACCACAACACAAAGACATTTTCTGACAAGCAAACATATTTCACAGTATCTGGAAAACATAAGGGCTTGAAAGCCAAGGTGGTAGTAACTGGAGATAGATGCACTCACAGAATTTAAGAATCTACCTTCGAGCCACCTTTTGCAGGGCAGCTGGAGATGAGGAACAGAAGTCATTCTCAGCACTGTAACTCTACTTCAGCTTTACAAATGAGACCCCATTTTTTTCTTTAAAAAAAATATAGAAAAGAATATTGCTCTAGAAGATGTTAGTTGTTAGCATAGCATTGCCACCCTTCTTACAGAGCAAGCAGTGAAGGGTACAAAAATTGGGCCAAGGCCGAATTAACATGACAATCCATGAGAAAGCACCTATGCTGTGCCAAACTACTTGTGTCTGTACTGCTGTATCCCTTCCTGACAGAAGTCCAACACCCTGGTGTTAGCTTTACCTGGATGCATTTATTTGAGAAAATAAGCAGGCCACAATTAGCTTAGTTCTTTTAATATATTATTTACTCAGATATGTGGCTATGAAGAAAATGCAGGCCTTTTAAAAGGCTGACGTTTTCTGTGTTTATGTGTTGTCAGACTGACTACAAAGGTCACTCAGCTGTCAAGATCTGGCCGTTCTTGATTTTAGAAGACACTCTCCCTAGGACATACTGGTTTTCATGCAATGTTGCACCATTCCTCTTAACAGGAATGGAGATTCAGGGACAGCAAGATATTTCAGCAGGTAAAAACTTCCCTGCACAGGACTGGGGGGAAAAAGAAAGAAAATCTGACTCTGTGGGGTTGCCAACTAACAGGATTCTTACCAGGAAGAAAGTTTTCAAACTTGGCATTTTTCCTGAAGTTTTAAAATCACCAAAATGAGGCAGTTACATGACAACTTTACCTGCCATTTTAGAAGATGTGTTTCCAGCTGCCAGCACCACAGGCACAAGGCTGAACACCGTAAGCAAACATGTTCTGAAAGCACAAGCCAGCATTCAAAAGCACCACAAACTACCTGCTCCACCTGTACTTTGGCACAGCTCAACTCTGAGCTTTGATTGTATGAAGCTGAATATTACCAGCTACATCTGACTCAACAATGCTGCAGTTTTAACATTTTCAGTTAGTCCCAAGAACCAATTAATGAGGGAAAAAGACATCCAGTATTATACCTGGGAGCAGTTTTGAAGCAAGCAATTATTAGTTCGTCTTTCTCTCATGGAGATGTCTGACTTCAAGCATTAAAATGCACTATTAATTGAAAAATCAAAGTCTCTCTTGATAATTGCATCACAACAGAAAAGGAAAGATGTCCAAAAAAATGTTTTCTATGCAGAGCACATTTTATTCCCACAATTAAAGTGGAATTGAGCAACACGGGCAGCGAGGGCTCTCTTTGACAGATCCAGAAGAGCTCTCTGGTCACCTAGCAGAGCTTAATCACTCAGCTCAGCCACACTATGTGGCCAACACCTTGGCCTCACATCTCCCCTTGCAACTGCACCACAGGAAGGATGAACCTCATCAGAAAACAGGTCACTGCTTCAACTGCCCATTCTTAACAGGATGCCTTTTTTCCCCAGAGCAACAGCTTTCAAGGCAAACAGTTACTGAACATTGCCAAAAATGTGGCTGTGCAGGAGAGAGGCTGGGGCACCTGAGTTTTGGAGGGTTTGATCCCTGTCCAGGGGATGAAACTGAGACCTTCAGAACATTCAGTTAAGCAGGAGAAGGCGACCTTCAAATGAGGAAATTTAGCACTAAGCAGAGACATCTCCTCCCATAACATTACGGTCCGTCACATTCTCTCACCACAGCAGAGTTAAGCGGTTCATTCAGATTTCAGGTTTTTTCTGCTTGTGGAGTATTTAAACTGAAGAACAAAGGTTATGGCAGTCAATCACAGAGGGAACAAAAACCATGGCTTTTCTTTCTTTTCTTGCTGCTGCAGTGGCCAAGAATTTGTTTGCTTGCTTCAGTATGGACTTTGGCAAAAGGTATATATGCAAAGGGTTTTCATCCCTAAAGTTTACCTCTGTAGGTATAAAGTACATAGGGCCCTATACATCCGAAAAAAACCTTTAAAAATCACACATGCACTACTCAAACAAGCAGGACAGCAGACCCTGGTGAAAAGACCCTCAACAACCGAGTGAGCACATATGGTCATTGTAACAAATATTTGAAATAATCGTTCTCCAAGCTACATCATCTTTTCTTCACCTTTTCCTTCCCCCTCCCCCCTTCATTTTTATCCCAGTCTCAACTTTTCCACTGTGAAAGACAACAGTCTTTGCCTAGAGCTGGACAACACCTCCTTATTAGTAAGCCGTGCATTCAGCTGACTAATCTTCTAATTTCCAGCTTTAATGTCCTGGTTGAACTTCAGTAGACAAACAATATAACTTAAGAGATTTTAAGTCGCATTTCTGCTCAAGACAGAAAAAAACCCAACACATCTATCTTTTACCAAGATGGAATTCATAAACCTACGGCAAACCTGGCCAGCAGCTTGAAAGGGAAGTTTACTCATACTGAAATACATATCTGTGCAGATGTACATGCAGCCAGCAGCTGACTCAATAGCATAACAGACAAGTAGCTTGCCCTGAAGCAGTTGTGTGGTAGTTTTGGAGTGATGCTCCCTATTATCATTTTCTTACCAAAACAAATGGTAGAGTTTGCTTGATGCTCTTATTTAAATATTTGTTTTATCAATTGTATTTCTCGCTCTACATTTTTCTGCTTTTAAGAAGCTGAAATTAGGGTTTTACCTGTGCCAAACACCAAGAAAATTCAGGCCTTACAGATAGAAGTCTTGTCACTGGTTGCAACATAGACAGCAGCAGAGAAGCAAAACCTCTTTGGCTATTTGTATCTTGCTTTGGGACTGAGCTGCACAAGTCCAGAGTTCGTGTGCGTGAGGCACTGCTGCATGCGTTAGTGCTCTCAGAGGCTGGAACAAATATATTCTTTGTGAAATTGGTACAAAAGATGGGGCACACAATACATGCTTACCATTCGTTTACATATATTCTGCACCATAAAGCATCTTATTATTTATGTTTGCAAAGGCTTGTTTACAGGCCTGGCTCAGCTATTTGTTGCAACCAGACACCAGCCTGTCTACCAGTCCTGGTCAGACCTCTGAACCCACGCAAGGTCCAGGCACTGACAGCCTGACCTCCCTGACACAGATACTTATTGTTCAGACACCTTATTTTGAGATGCTGGGTATAGATCCTACCTATTACAAGCCAGAAGCGTGCTGTCAAACCCCCAGTAGCATTAGACGTGCTTCAGAGAATAATGTTCTTGTCAGATACCTTGGAATAGGGTTTAACTCTTCAGGAGTTTGCTGAAAATGTGCCTTAACAATACCCTTCACTCAGAAACAAAGCACTAGAGTCATGCACCCAGGCAACAAAACCAGCTGTTGACCCATCCCCTCCAGTGTCCACAGTGTCTACAGTCTTTGGCTTGCACTGAGTGTCCTGAGAGAATACCCCACTTAATTTTCTGAGTCAGACTCAAACTTCTGACCAAGCAGCTTGGCCTGTCTTCCCCCCCAGCCTCCTAAGCAAGACGTTAACAGTCAAAATAACTATAGCAAAATACATGGGAGTCAGCAGACTGAAGTACAGATACATATTAATTTTATCACAGCTTGCAACACAACAGTAAAAACCCAGAGCTTCATGATGTGGCCTATATGCCCCCCTTGTGCATCTAAATCTCATTAAAGTTAATGGGAGCTGTGTGCCCGTCGTATGGGGAGTATAAACTCTGAACAGTGAAATACACCATATGTTTCCCTATCAGAAAAAACACCAACACAGAAAATAATTGATCCTAGATTTCATCCTTCCGGAAGCCCTACCTGACAGGACACTGAGGGCTGGACACAGGGCCTGAGATTCTTCATATATAGTGAGAGTTCATCCTTGTACAATGACCGACAAGATCAAGAGAGATGTGGGTGGCTTCTACTTCTTGAAAATTCTCCAGGAGTTTGTTATAGATGGGGAAAAGTTTGAGGTTTGACTTCCACTCCACCCTGCCCCCATTTTTATGTCCTTCCCAGAAATCTCAAGTCCTCCAAACTTTGCATCAAACCCCACAAAGCATTGCATACTCAAACCCATTTTCACTCTGGTAGGGAGAATTAATTAAAAAAAAATGACAAGCCACATGAAGTGTAAAGTGTGGGGTTCTACCTGTTACTGACTCCACTGACAAAAGGAAGACAGCTTTCAGAGCCAGCAGAACCTCCAGTCCTAGGTGCTCAGAAAACAGGGGTAACAAGAGGTAGTGATGAACCGCTTTCTTGCGACTTTGGGGTTTAAACTACAGCATGTGAATCAAGGATGCTGACTCAGCACCAGCCACCTGACTTACGACTACGATCTTGGGCAGAAAGCCTGCTGGGAAAACGTCTGCTGATTACTTCCAAAACCTGAGATCCAAACTACGGGATGAATCTTTGGTCTCCAAAAAGGTCACTAGATATTTGCAACACACAGCAGCCCTGTCTCCCCCCTTCCTGGTTTTCTGTCTCTTCACAGCATACAGACTCCTACAGAATACAAAACATTCCCATTGTGTCGCAGCCTCTTGGAGAGCGTTTTTTGCAGACATTGCAATGAACGCGGCCAAGTGGTATTAAATAAGTGTGAGAGGAGCTGGAAAGATGCCAGGCACAATGGAGAAACTCAGAGCTCATTGCAGAGTTTGGGGAATAATTCTGTGAATTGCTACGTAGCAGAACACTGGATATTTGGGCGGCATTTCATCGTTATTTTCATGGTTGTGGTTGTACTGCTCAGCACTCTGCTGACTTGTCAAATGAGTAGAGAAATAGGTAAGTGGGCAATAAGCTACCTCAAATAAGTATTAAACTGTCACCTTCCTACAAAACTAAAGAAATAGTTTGATAAAGCTTGCTTGCAAATGAATAACTTTAATAAATAGCTTTTTCATACTGTCAACCAGACATGTTGATCTCAAACCAATCTAGAAGGACAATTCACAGAACCACTTGGAGCACATAAAACAAACTATGTCTTGCATAGAGCACCGAGAAGAAACCAGTATTTTATCTCTGAGCACATATACTGCAAGAAAACGAGGAGGGGGTTCTACAGGAAACATGGGAAGCTCCATGGTTTTGAGCTGCATGCATAACACACAAAGCCTTCTGTACACCATCTGGATTTGGTACAGACCTTAATAAACAATGTACTGGTAGTCAACGTTTGCCAAATTCAGTGGCAAATGGTGGCACAGAAGTAGCCTAAAAAAAAAAAAAAAAAAAAAAATAAAAATCACATCCCCCTCTGTGTTCCCCCTTGCAGGCAATCTCTCACACATCCACACTAATCAGTGGCAACTACTGTACAAGCCGAAGGAAAGTGATCTGTTTCGTGCTTTACCCTATCTTCAGGATGCAAAAGCAGATAGTTCATTGGGAAAACTTCCCTGCTTTCTCACCAAGGAGTTTTCTTTGCTACAGTCTGGGCTTATAGAGATTTAACCAGAAATCAGGAATGAGCACTATGACCCTTTGCTGGATAAGTTCTTCAGTATCCCCTTACAGCAGCCATCCTGTACATGCACCTTCTTTGCCTTAAGCAGGACCCTCACAGACATGTCCAGTGAAGCAGAAGAACCTGCCATACCTCCTTCATGGCAGGAGCAGAGTGCAGTGTGGAGTGGGTAAAACACACAGCACTGGGGCCTGAACAGATGTAACCTCTTTCAGAAGTGCCTACAGAAATTCCCAGAGCTGGTGGGAAGCCTGTGCCATTATAAGCAGGCAGGTCAAACCCACAAACCAAGCTGGTGATTTTTCATTTCATCTCAGCCTTACTACACTTTGATTTATTATGATCTAATTTTTCCCTCTTCTGTTGGAGCCAGAATTGGTCACCTTAACCGCAGTGATCACCCGCCCATGCAGCAGAGGGGCAGACGTCTTCCCAAGGGAATATAACTGAGACGAGCCCACTTATGTCTAGGGAAAAAACCAAACAGTTTCATAAATTTAAAACAATCCACACAAGGTAGAAGTGTGACCACAGTTTTTCCATGTAAATAATGCCATACTTGTGAGGAGGGGGCTTTCAGTGATGTTTCATGAATGGGTTCATTATGTTGCACCTGACCTACAGACATTTCAATTGCCTTTTTGTTTTATTATTTTTCTTATTTATTTTTGCTCAACGAGTTGTATATAATCAAATGCTTTATGATGCTAAATCTTGTTAAGATGTTGGACTTTGCAGAGGCGTAATGTCAGTAAGTTTAATCAATCTATCATTTTTGTACAGGAAGATCCCGCTGTGACATTTAAGCTTCAAGTGATGCTGTGAGGAGGAGAAAAAAAAAAGGGCTCTATCCACAGATATTTTCAGAGCCCCACATAGTCAGAGTCTTAAGAATAATTTAAGGTTTGCTTTTATTATCATCATCATCTTTTTACAAATAAAAAAGTAAGAACTGCATTAGCAGGAATGGGCCAGACTCCAGATAGAGGCCCTGTGGAAGAATTTGCACAGACTCTAGGTTAGCTCAGATTCCTATCGGCCTCCAAGAAAAACATTCAGGAGAAACATTAAATCCTCTGAAGGGAAATATTAACAGATAGTCATGAATGGAAACTGATTATTAATTATTTCTCTCCCTCTTTCTCCCTGTTTTATATTTTTAGTTTAAAATGTCATGTAAAGCCTGACATTGATAAAAATGGCAGGAAATGTTCCTTGCTCAATTAAATTACCACAAAGACCAGCTTAACATCTGCTCGGCAAACCCTTCATAAATGCATGGCATTAATATTTAATAAAAATATCTATAGCTTCAGTTGGTACTGGAGACATTTCACACTTTGCTCACACATGGTGTTTCATATAATTATTCTCTAAAGGCTGTCACTTTAGTCCTTTAGCAAAATAAAAGCTCCAAGGATGATTAAATATAGAAAGTCTATCTCCTAGGACATAGTCTTCCTTTGGGATACTGTCTCTACTGACATTCACATTATAAGGCAGAAGAATAGAAAGAAGAAATTGGCATGAAACTGGAGGGGTACAAAAGACAGACCCCAAAACTGTTGTCAGTACAGTTCAAGTGAAGTCAGAGCTGGTAGGTTCAGATCACACTCTACAAAAAGCAGAGCTTATACAGAGCAAAGAGGTGGAAACAATTCCTTACCACTGTTTAGCCAAAGCGTAACACCTACTTGCAGGGAGTTGTACCTAAAATCTGATCATTAATCTACTCCATTTACATGATTTATTCCCACACCGATGCTCACAAAGCCATTGCACGTCTGCTCTACCACCTCAAAGATACCCAAATCCTTCATTTCCAGCAGCCAGGGCCTTCAAAGCTTCCAGCACCTGGAATCTGCAAAACTTCCTAACCCTGGACACTACCCTATAGCAAGGTCAGGCTGAAGTCAGATGCTCAAAGCAGGTGAAAAAACGGTAGTGTTACCTGGACAGCCCAGCCCCAGTTTGAGTGATCTGAGCACAAAGCCCTTCTGGTCAATCCCACCGTGGGGAGCCAGCAGCAGGCCTTTAGGAGTGCTACATCTGGAGAACAGCCACACAAAGCTAGCTGGCATCAAAGACTAGCACAGAAAACACCAAGGATGAGGAGAAGACAGATGATGGTGGTCAGCATGGCATGCCTTGCTGGCATACTAATCTACCTTACGTACCCACTTTTGGGATAAGGCTTGTGCCCAAGCCATTCAAAAAGACCATACACTTTTCTTGTCTAACACCTAGACCTACCCAAATCCTACCCTGTTTTTCTCTACCCCCTTAACTGGTTTCTCAGCAACTCTCCATCCACATATGTGATCATTATCCCTAGATGCTCAGGGTGGGGAGGAAGGTAAGTACAGAGAGACTTCGGCTTTATCTTCAGTTTGAAAGCCAGCCTATGCAACATACTCCACAAAAGGACACACATAGTCCTACTAAATGGAGCTAAACCTTTCTGAATGACTGGCTGAAAGGTACCTGTCCCATTTCCATTCCTTTCCAGATACTGTAATATCAACCTAATGAATAAAGAATTAAAACCTACTTGGAATGAGACAGACATCAGTATTGTATTGATAGTTGTTCATATACATAAGAAACTTTTTTTTAAAAAAGTTTTGGAGGATAAGAAAGAAAACAAAACAAAAAACAAGGAACACAAACTTCTCCCCATCATCTCTGAAATATAAATAATTTCCTAAAGATGAAAGTAAAAAAACCCCAAGCACCTATCTTTAAAACAAGAGCAGCCATGCACACACACAGTGCCCCTCCTGCCTCAGGAGACTTCACTCAACTTTGAGGACAAGAGTAGCTTTATTAATTTGTGGTTGCCTAGAAAAGCGAACCAAACAGACAGCATCCAATCACTTCCAGTAACAGCCCAAGCCTGAACTCATAGCTGCTTTCTCAGTGTATTTTGGTGCTTAGCCAGCTACATTAATCTCAGACTGAAATATCTCTGTCAGAGAAACGTCCCCCAGCACAGTGGGCTTTTTCCCCTGGCACCAGACAATCCTCTCCAGGTTTTGAAGAAGGGGTACAATTGAGTTCACATTCCCCTTGCTCAGAGACTCAAGACCATTTGGTAGAGTGCCCTCAAAAACATAAATCACTGACCAATGAAACTGAGCTGGTGCTCTTGGGTATCTGTTGCAGGAGTGACACAGAATTTAACCTGGCAAAAGGATAAGGGGAAAAACATTATGGAACCTTCCAGGCTGGACTCATAATTCCATAATTACTTTGTGCTACAGTAGGATATAGTACTTGTAAGAATCAGTAGATAGATTATTCAGGGTGTTTGTACAAAGCACCTCCAGCTATTAACACTTCTCATCTTTTGCCAGAAAGGGAAGGGTGAGAAAGGAATTTCCTTAGGCACTGAAATGGAGGAGCTCCATCTTAAGTCAAGCTGTGGATTCTTCCTCTCAAAGAAGAAAAGGGTTTATTCCTGTGAATGAGAAAGATTTCTTTATCAACTTGCTCAAGGAAGTATAACTAGAAGTGATGGGATGAAACTGAACTCAGGGGTGCAGAGGGAAGAGATGGCTATCTGGAAACACTTAGCAAAGCTGGGTATATTAGGCTATGGAATAATCTCCCAAGGGAAACTGCTGAGCCCTATTGGTCGAGTCTTTCCAAAACTACCTAGACAAAGGATGAAAATAAAAATTACAGTATGGTACAGTCCTCCACCTGCAAGGAGCAGAAGAGATGGTTTTCAATAAGCCTCTTTCACCACTAATTTTAATAGCACCCTGTTTTGCCAAGCTCTCTGTTGATGGAAAATGAGTTCTACTTGAGAGTTTGTAGCTGGATGTTGGGGGGGTAGCCCCATGAACCCTGTGAAACCCACCATCCCATTGTCCAGATGGGGGTACAGATGTCAAGGCAACAAACAGGTTTCACTGAACAAGCACAAACTTTGCTTCGGGTAAAGGGTCAAGAAGTTGAGACAGAGTTCAAAGAATAATATGAAAGAAAAATGTATTTGAGAGTGTTTGTGTCCCATTTCAGTGACTCAACCATTTCTTAGTAAGTATGGACTTTACTGCCCCATCAGAAAGGCTACAGGGGAATACAGAGTTCAAAACCAATTAAAAAAGCTTATCAGATGGGAGCCTACCCTAAGGATCTGTGCAATTATGAAAACATCACCATAAAATCCACTGAGGAGTAACAGAAAACTTAGATAAGCTTTAACAGCATGAAAGTTACAGTCTACAGCCATGACCCAAACAGATCAACACAGCTTTCTCCTGTCAGTGGAACCACTAGGATTTACATCACTAAAAAAATTGTGACCCCAGCTCTGGAGCCAACTCTAGCAATGCAACAGCCTTTGAGATCTGAATGTACACAGAGTTGTCCTCCACATCCTTCTGAGGATGAGACATATTCAACTTTTTAAATTAAATTACCAAAAAAAAAAAAGGAATCTACTCAAACTTGTGAATTCTGTGATGTCTGAATTTACTTTTTGTGGGAAGTGCAATTCAAGATCTATCCTTGCCTCTTTTATTCCTTCATCATTTTCTGCCAATGCCCGGCACCGGACGCACAATTAGATGTACCTTTGTTTGGGTCTGTCTCAGTATGATCATTCCTTTCTTAGTTCTTATCACTTTGTGATACTGAAAAGTCTAATCCTTAGTTAGTATTTCATATTTGCAATGAAAGATGGTGACAAACACCAGCCAAGAATACTGAAAGCACACCCTAAATCCACTTTCCTTCCTAAAAGAAGCAGTTTGTCACATTAAAGCAAAGTCCCATTTTCAAGAAAAACAGTTATGATCACCATGTTACAGGAATAGTAGCGCATTTGGATTTACTAATTTTGTTTACAGTTTCTCTAGAGACCCCTCAACAGGGAGACAGGCAACCTACACCAGTTACCATTCATTAAAACAGCATTTTATAAACCTGAGAGCCTAGCTCAGGCTTACGGCTATTTTTCACTCACCCTTTCTGTTCCCCCAACTGCATTTCCAATGTTTTGCATATGGCTACATCAAAGCTCAGCATAAATAAAAAGTTAACATCCAAAGAGCTATTACATCCTATAACAGAGCGCTCGTAAAGCACACGTAAATAAAAAGTGACCTTTTGATTAAAGCTTACAGTCTCAGCTCTGCAGCTTTAAGGTAAATTTAAAAAAATAATAATTCTCAACTAAGTTGTGTTAAAACAGAAACTGGAAGGAAAATGTACACAGTTGGGGCTGCAACTTCTGCAGCAGGGAAGGACAAGGTAGAGGAAGGGCATCTGTGTAGGCAGAGAGCTGGAGCAGATTAGTTCTTTTTTCCTTCGCTGTTATCAAGTCAGGATCTGTTTCTCTCTTGGCCCATGGCTTTCAGTAATCCTAAGATCAGGCACAGATCCACAGACACTACTGCAAAGCATGGCAGACCTCCTATGCTGAAAACAATCATTTAGGTGCGTTAAGTGATCACTTTTTCTTGAAAGTTGCCTTCAATATGTTGTGTTCCACAAGGACACTGGTTTGTGCCAGTTTTCCAAAGACTGAGCCTTCTTGAGCAAAGCAAACAGTGACAGATCCCTCAATTCAATGTTCTGCATCTCAGCTCATTCTCTTCATGTTTATCTGTCCATACCAATCGCTTTAACTTTGGCCTTACCTGCTCCAAGCTCATCTAAATCACTCAAGATTACTCTTGAGTAGTGTCTGGCACTAACTGGAAAATAATTACTGGAGAGCTGTTGCTAGCTCCAGGGAAGGGTAAAACCCACATTGTTTGTGTATTCACTTTGTATTTAGTCCATCTGAAATATTTCAATCAGTCACTCTCTACATCACTGTCAAAATACTGTGCACCATTAGCAACTTCAACCGTGTGCACACTGCTTTGGAATATTTACCAGAGTCTAGGAAAACACTGCAACATAACATGCTCTGTCATGCTTCCTTCCCTCAAATCATCTCTGTCCTGGAAATAGTGATATTCTATTCATGTCAGCACTTCCTCACCTTCCCCCTCTGGTAGCTTTCCAGTGTCTGACAACAAGCTGCTTTACAAGACATACTTAGAGAGAGGAGTACACAGTGTTCTTATTCAAAGTAGCATCCTGCTTTTCCTGCCAGGGAGAGCAGCAACGAAACCCCCTTCCAAATCTCAAGCAGCACACACTTGCAAACAAGTTGCAGCAAACCCGCAGCAGAGCAGTCAGACGCCAGTGCTGCTGCCGCTGCTTTTCCCACACCCCTCACTGCAGAACCTGACAGAGAGAAACCAACAGGAGCAAGCAGCAACGCGTGATGTCCTGGGGAACACTGAGACCTGCACGCTTGGGAGAGAAGCGCCGTATAAAATGTGCTAACGTGTAATAGCAGAGCATATTGAAGTGATGGAGACAGGGCTGTCTGGGGCATCATGGCTCTGTTTTCTAATGGTTATGGATTTTGCAGAAATGCTAATGTTTGCACTAAAGGCCCTCTCAGCAATATTTTGCAGCCTGGATAACTCTTTATTTTGAATTGTTTAATTAGTTAATGAGGTTGGGGAGAAGTCCATCTTAGGGATCATTAGTTAAGACTTTAAAACATGGAGATTGAAGACAATTACTGTCTGAGGGAGTAGCAAAACTTCCCCACTTGTCAGCTGAACACATAATTAAACCAAGTGCACAAGCTGCACAAACATTTACTGGTCTCAACACCTATTCCTGAGCCAGGTAGGGCACAGGTATATAACCTGAGGCAGTTATTGGGACTTCTTACACAGGTTTTACCCCCCATCCAAATCCACAGATTAGCGACAAAACGCAGGGAAACACCACACCTCAGCAAGCAGATCTGATGAGCTCGTTTCCTCTCTTAATGACCCCCAAAAGCCAGTCTCCATCAATGTATTTCACTGCTAGAAGACATACAACATGCCTAAGGTTGAGGCATGTTTTTAACTGTAAGAAATGTTACATTGCACTGAGAGATACAAAAAATTTGTGAAAGCTCATGTTGAGCACAGAACTTAGTTTTGCTTGATAATACAACTAACAGAAGTAACAACATTTATTAAAAGATGCTTTCCATTCCTGTTGTACATGTGGACCAATTCTTTCATTATGGCACAATAACAATATGCCAGTTTTGTGAAGAGGGCTGGGAGGTAGAGACAGAGAGCCGAGTAACTCGCAAACATGAAGGTAGGCTATCCAAGTGAGGTGTATCTAAACAAATGGTTCCTTAGTACTTGGAGATCCGTTGTAGAGTCTATGCTGCAGGCCAAGCTGTTTATACCTGTAGCACATCTTAACGATTAACTTTTTATAAACTATTTACAAGCAGAACTTTAATATAAAGTGCAAGGCTAAACCTCATTAAAGGAACAAATGCGCTGTTCCTGGAGACCAGTTACTGTAAGAGTTTAATATACTATGAATCTGCAGTTTTTCTAAAGCAGCTCGTTTTAATAAAGTCTGTCCTTACACACATAAGTACACACGAGTGGTTTGCTTTTGCTACTATCAGCTACAACCGCTCAACGGTGCGTCCTGAATTACGACACGCTGCTTGTATGAACAGACACACGTGCAGGTAGGTCCCTTAAGAGAGGGGACAGGCCACGTGCTGTAATACGGACAAAGCAAGAAGCGGGAGTTAACTGAACTCTGCTACTGTAGGGGCTGGGTAAGCATGAGTGGTATTCAGCCAAAAACTCCAGTGAAAACACAATGAAGCTCAGCTGGAAACAGACCCAAGAAAAAGAAGAAAGTGATTGGGGAAGGAAAAAATACTCACAGAGCAGCTTGAAAAAAACATTGCTAACATCAGGGTTCTTGAACAGCAAAACTGTAATAAGATTCAACACCGGGATTTCATTCAATTTCTTGTTTTCCCAAAACAGAGCTGATGGGGGAATTAGGTTTTTGTCTAAGCCAGAATTCAGAACTATTGCAGGGAAGGTCAAAGGAGGAATGAAAAACTGCCTATAACCTCCATTTTCCTAAAGCAAGCTTATTGCATGCTGATGTTCATGTAAAAGTCTGTTCTTTCTTTTGAAAGCCTCATCCTTATTTTGTTGCCTAAGTGAACTCTAAAAGCCTCACCATGAGCATTCTCTTTGGAGATTCAGAAAAATCTGGTCCCAGTCCACCATTCTTCCACTCCAGCTAATATGCACATCACACAGAATCAAGAGTTTTAAACTTCATGAGGAAAACGGTTTCCGGAAATAATGCTCATACTGAGCTGCTTTTCTGTCTCTTTCTCATGCAATTCTACTCTGTGTAGTTTAGAGAAACTAAAACTTATCCCAGTTTTCATATCTTCAAACCTCCATCTGCAGCCTCTGGTGTGTCTACTCCAATTCCTAAATTTCCTTTCTGGGCCATGATGTCATTTCTTAGGCTACTAGTTCTTCCCAGAAAGCTGCTTCCTTAATAAAGTGACTAAGGGCAACACCTTCACAGTGCTGAAACAAATCAGTAAATACAGTTGCATAGTCTAGGTTGGGTTTTTTTTTTCCTCTCTCCAGGTTTCAGTAACCTTTCAGCAAAATACCTCCTTGCAGACCGTTAGCAGAGGAAACAGAGCTAAGCAGTAAAATGCCAGTACATTATACTTGTGGGAATGAGAAGATGTGACAACTGCTACATTGCAAATAATTTTCTTCACAGTTATAGTAAAGAGAGTCAGGAGAAACAAAGATATTTCTTGAGTTTTCAACACTGCCAGAAAAATCCCTCTATAGTACTTACCTGAGGGGCTGGGGCACAATACCAAAAATCCAGTTTGTCTGCAGCCTAGTTGGAGGCAAGATCAACTAGCCTTGTTCACACTGAGGTATACTTTAGTCACAGCCCTACTGAGGCTACTAGCAAAGGGAGTTCTTACTCAAAAAGAACATTGGAAATAAACGCACCCCTGAAAATATTTTTTTTCCATATATGCTTTTTTATGTAGCTACTTCATACTCTTGTTTTATTCTCTGGATCAAAACATGATGATCAGAAAGACCAGCTGGCTTCAGCAGGTCTCCACTTTGGTTTCGATAAGTATGCTCCATCAGAGCACAGCTTTTTTCTGCTCTTTGGCTGCTGGACATAGCTCTCTTCAAAAGTTTTCATTTTGTTCAGTATTAACAATCATGGTTTTAAAACAAACAGAAAAACAAACCAAAACCCAAAAAGCCTTGCTCTGCCCCCACAACTTGCTTGCGGTAAGCTGAACACACTTGATTTCCTATTACAGCAAAGTACAGCAACTCAGGTGCAACCCAGTAGAAACTGAATGACCCATATTGTTGCAAATTTCCAGGTAGTTTATAAGACAGAAACAGAAAACCCTGTTTACATTTTAACAACATCATTGTTCTTTCAATGCCATTTGAGTCTGGGCATTTAGATCAGCACAGTGAGCACATTAGGTAGTGTGAGTAGCTATACCTACAGAGAAAATGTTACAGGATTTGGGATGAAACCTGCTAAAATTACAGCAATCCTTCCACAGTTTGCATTCAATTCTGGATACAGCATTTTGTCTTCCATAGAGCAAACCACAGATCTTTTACAAAACAAGCTTCTGCATTTTTCAAAAGACTATTTCTCCAACAAAGTGTCAGGTAGCACTGTATGAATCATTTATTTTCAATTTGGCAGCTGAATGAAAACTAAGCAAAAAAAGAAAAAAAGCCCTTCAATTCAGGCTGAACTGAATTTGAATGGGTTTAATTTTTATCTCATTGAGCCAACAAAACCCAGACTTCAAAACAACTCACACCATTTCACCTGACAGACATTTCCATTAACAAAATGAAAGCAAGATATAAAGAAGTCAGAGACTTACCACTTATTTTGCAGTCCATGGAGAGCAGCCAGAGAAGAGGTGGAGGGTCTAAGTCCCACTTTCATTCATGGAGATTGCAGTCCACCCCTCACTTCCTCACCATGTGAATAACATATCATGTCAAAACACCTACAGGTAGAAATATAATTCTCAGTTTCCTCAGATGATGGGGAATGATAATACTACAGCATCAAAATTTAAATATTGCCTGAAAACAGACCCTCCTACACACCTACCTCCAGCATACCAACAAACACCCCACCCCCCTCTTTAGGAAAGCAGATCTCTTTTATACCAATGAAGATACCCCAGGAGAGTGAGACCAAGGAAAACTCACATGGAGCTGTCAGGCTCCTGAGGGCAATTACCTGATGGGCCTCACCTGGAATTCCCTACCTCCTCACCCCACCCCTCAGGGGATGCATTGACTGAGCCTCTTCAGCCCTGCTTCAACATTGTGCCCCATCCGTCACCAGCGTCTGTCAGGCACTTACTACTGCCTCATGGCCCAGCTTGGGGACTCCTGTGGGACTGCACCCAAGTGGGAATCCCTGCCCCATTGCCCCCAGCTCCCTACTCTGGCACAGCAACCTGTGCCATAGTTCTTCCCAAACTGGGTGCCGCAGGGCCAAGCCCCAGAGTTCTCCTAGCCAAGCAGGGCAGCCCCACAGCTCCTTCAAGCCATGGGGCCTTGTGTTTCTGCTGGAGCCTGCCTCACAGTTCTCAGTGAACTGCCAGGAGGGCATGGCCTGGGATGGACAAGAGTGGTTGACACCATGATGGAAAATTGAGTTACAATAACAATATCCCAGAATGTTGTAAAAACAAAGACAAAAATGCTATTTGAAGTCTCCTACTCATCATATTCAGCAAGTTGCCTCTCTTCAATTTGATTAGGAAAGTTTAAAAGGTCGCGACAGACCATGGAGTATTTGCAACCTGGGAATGAGTCTGCTTTCGGAGCATGGGGTTGAAACACCTTGCTGAAGCAGCCTGTCCTTCTCTCACCCAAGATCTTGATACTATAGGCTGACACAGGGAGTTTTTTGCCTGCAAAGCATTTTCTGAGCTAGCATAATTATATTTGAAGTTGTAGCATGATATAAACTGCTTTTAAGCCCCATAAAAAGCTTGCGGTGGTCTGTACAACAAACCTCTCTAGTGCTATAAGCCAGGTATTAGTCAAGAAATGATGTTTTGTTTTAACCTTTCCCATCAAATACTCAGAAATTTAATCAAAATCACCCACTCTTTTCCATATGCATTTTTAATGTCGAGGACACGTCACACGTCATGGGAAAAAATCTGCTGCCACAACTTTCAACCAGCTCTGGTAAAGGGCTATTTCTCTAAGAACAAGGGCCCCAACAGTGCTGAAAAAACCACCTAAATATAGCACGTGCAATAGTGAAATTTGCTCCTATTACTTCAGACTCCTGGGATCAAGACACCAGGTTAGTCATAAATGCTCTGTGACATTAAGTTTTCCAAAGATACCAAAGCTTTGACTAGTAAACCATAAATTTATGAACACCAGAAAACCCCAGTAGGCAAAACTGAATCTTTAGGTTAGCTGAGGCAATTCCAGTGATATCATTTTATTAGCCCCTTACTACTTTACAGCTCAGAAAGCACTGAGCATCCAAACTAAAGCTGTATCTCAAAATCAGATAGGATTTTGTAAGGAACTGTGTGAGCAGTACAAAAAAGGAACACACAGATCAGTATGATAAACGGAACCACTTCTGTCTTTCTTGCAAGCATATATCTTTCTACAAACTTTCTAACTCAAAGACCAGAGAAAACTTGCAAAGCATCATGTCATGAACTGTCTGAACTTAAAGAGGAGATGTCTGAATGACGGAGGTCTCCCTCTGCAAGGTGAGGCTACCTCATACACACAACTTCACAGTGTGAAATGATGCTGCTGAATCTGGTGGCCTCCTAGAGAAACTGAATTGTGCATGCAAAGTTGGTTTTTTAACCAAAACCTGCTAGAGTCAGAACTGGAAAGCTGGTGGCAGTCTGGTACCCCAAGACTGAACAAGGCTTTCAGTTCAGAGCACAGGAGGAAGGCACAGGCTCAGCTCACAAGCTAGCTGATCAAATAACCTACTAGTAGATGAATGGGGAGCCTTTCCTCCAAGTGTAGAAAGGCATTTGACTGGCAAAACTAAAAAGCAAAATGGACAAAATAAATGCAACCACAAAGGCAGCAAAAGCTTTAAAAAGCTGGAACTTGCTTTTGCATACAAACCGCACCTGTTGCTGAACATGCATGCGGCAAAACCTGGAATTCATTTCTTTTTTCATCCTATTTTGGGATTTTAATTTGGTGCCATCCTTTCTGTTACCACAATGCAGTAGTGCTACCAGTGAGAGTGTAAAATGCCAGGACAATTTTCTGAAAAGGGAAACCTTATCTCCATCCTGACCAGCCAAGCTCAGCCTGTGATTACAAAGGGACTGCCTACACGAGACCTCCAGCACCTGGCCATTGGCTCCCCTGCTCATTTTGGGGAAAATCCTCCTCCAGACCAACTCTGGTGAGCGCTCCCAGCCAGCATCATGGCTTTCACACACATGGATAACCATAGTCTGGGGGAGCTGGACTAGAGGTATGAGAAAAGGGGAGTCTCACAATGGAGACAGTTTGCCCAAGCTCCTACTCTGTTCCTGCCACTACCACAAGCAAGCACCCCATCCCACAGGTTCTCAGGATCTGCTGCATGTCTTTGAAAGACAGTCACCAAATAAAGATACTATCTGACCAGCAGTTAACAACCAGCTTGTTAGTTAATAGCCTGAGGGAATCTGAGGCGCTTTATGCTCTAATACTCTGTTCATTAACTGTAGTAACAACCAATTTCAAGGTGATTATTGCTATTATAAGCTATGATCAATTTTTTAAACATGTTTCCATTTTTATCCAGCTTAAATCTGGTGCAGTAGAGCAAGGGGAGCAGCTGTGTTGAGAATTAGACTTTTCCCCAGATTAATATCTGATTTTCCATCAAAGAGAATACAGGACACATTCTGTTAGGTTTCTAATTGTTTCTACCATAAACCTCCACCACGCTGAAATATGAGCTCTAATAATTTTTAGTTTGAACTTCCTATACATAATCCATCTGACTAGATGGTCCTCAGCAAAAGCCGTTAAAGCAATTTGTTTCACTTACGTAGAGGAATAAATCAGTGCTTAATTGTCTGTGGTTTATTATTAACAGCACTGGTGAGCTGACCATATGCCATGACTTCATCTTTTCACACAGAAAAATGAGAATATACTGATTGTTTTTATTATGTCTTTCAACACTCAGCCAGGGTTCCAATGAAACGAAGACAGAGAGTTGTGCAATGTTACTCAATGATAAATAATAATACTCTACAGTTCTTTGCCCTTGCTTTTAGGATTCACCTTTACATGCTCTGTTACTGACATCTCTCACGGCAGGAGAAGATATAACTTAGGTTGTTTCCAGGATATACATGATACGTAACACAGTACATTTCTTTGTGGGCCTTCAAATATACTGGCTTCAAAACGTGGCATATGTTCAACTCCAGAATACTTTAGATACAGTATGCATTTAATGTAAAGACCAGAAAGACACACCTTCCTGATTTTTTAGTCTTAATTGAGTCCATGCTGCGAACCCTTATGAAGTCAGTACAGTAACAAATAACACAGGTTTTGATCCTCTGCCAGGACAGCCTTAAACTCTTTAGTAGACAGAGAGGCAAAATAAAACTTTCTTGAAAACGTTATGGATTGATGAACTGCTCTGGAATGACTCCAGCTGCCCAGACTTTCTCCACTCCAGATAGACCCAAAATGAACCAAAGTTTCTTTGAGATACAGACCTCTGAACCATGATGGCAGATGCAAGGCACAACCTCAATTCAGAAAATAGCAAGTGGTTTACATTTGTCAGACCAGGAGTGGAGAGCCTTCAAATACAAAGGCAGCTATGAAGCTGTTCCCTCTTAGGAACAGGCAAAGATTCTCCCACGTCCAATGTGTTTCTGGGGAGAAGGGGCATTTGCCCTGAGAGGTGCTGACTCCATTCAAGAAGATCTTCAAGCAAAGCTGCATGCAAGCTTTAAGTGGAAACCTCAGACATGCTGAGGTGACACAATGTGCCCATCAACCTCCGAAGGGTGAACAAAATTGGCAGGACATGTGAAAAATCCAGAGAGCAGTCTGTCCCTTTTGGGTGGAGTTTGTTGTGAGTTGTGATTCAGAGTGAGCCTCCTGAGCTTCAGCCCCTTTCCTACCTCCGCACCAGGGGCTGTGAGATCATGGTGCTCCCACACAGGAGCATAAATGGCAGCCTTATTTCTCTGCATGTTTCTGTTGTATGTCAGGCCACAAGCTAAGCCCTGTTTGGCCTGTCACTTGAATTGGCAAAAGAGGTCAGCTGACAGATAATCTCCACTTTGTTTAGGGTAAGAACAGTATCTCTAGACCATGTGTACGATAGAGGCAGAGTCTGACCAGGTGTTTTA
This sequence comes from Laterallus jamaicensis coturniculus, assembly GCA_022605575.1. NCBI lineage: Eukaryota > Metazoa > Chordata > Aves > Gruiformes > Rallidae > Laterallus > Laterallus jamaicensis. Next base: position 21,258,356 of record JAKCOX010000001.1, read on the forward strand.
GGGGGTCATGACCACTAATGCGCGAAGTCCTAATGAGAGCACTACTTACGTAGGTCAACCCTTAGATTAGGAAGAAAAAGAAAAGCTCTGCAAAGTCACGGATCCTTTTGTGATGACTGAGATCTTCTGGCCCTTTGTTCCATGCACAACCAGTTGCATCTTTAAAACAAATCCCACCAGAATCCCAAATCCATTGCAAGGGCCAACATCAAGACAGCATGGAGAAGATGCTGTGCTGGCAGAAACTACGGTGCTGCTTACTAGCTCATTCGCTCTTGTGTCACCCAACACAGATCCTTAATCTCCCTCTCCTGATGTGTGTTTCATGACTTAAATCTCCCACACACTTGGAACTGTACTGAGACCATCTGCTCTTCTCTCATAGCGGAGGGTAATGACTTTCATTCAGCCTGACTCAGCTCCCGAAGGAGTTGCTCTCCTTGTTAATACAGGTGTGGGCAGTGGGATACAAGGCCAGAAATTAGGACTGTTTTTACAGCTAAGGCTCTTGCTCCTCCAGAGAATTGCTGATTTCCCCCTTCTCCCTCCTCCTCTTTGCAACACCAGGCACTTGCTCACTGACAGCTGCCTCAGAGGAGGCACCGTTGAACCTTCTTGGTTGCTTCCAGAGCTGAAGCAACCATGTTCCCTCCTCAGACAAGATTCTCTGAATGAAAAATTCTCTGAGCAGGAGTCAAAGTACCACATTTCCTTACACTTTCTCAGGACTCTTAAACTCTCAGTGGGCAGTGCTATGCATCTGGTCTACCTGTGCTCACAGGCTAGTTTTCGGCACAGAGCACTACGAAGGCAAGTGGCAAAGGGCTGTTCCAGCAATGACAGGGGCGGGAGAGGAACAGAGCTTTTAATTTTGAGGCATCTGTAGGGACTTCAAGACCCATTTATAAGTTGCTTTCTTGGTTTTTTCCCCCCTTTTTAATTGGCTCTGGACAAACTCTCTGCTGCCAAAGCAACTCCAGTCTTGTGGCAAGAGGAGGAAGAAGTGAGCCTTAACTCTGGACATACATTTATTTTCAGAAAGGCAGGGAAGATGCTGCACAAATACATGGCCTGAGTAGCTGCAGGTCTGAACTTGGAGGGGACTGGTAATCCATCAAACCTTTAATTTTGCTGAAAAGATTTCACTTGAAAGAGGGCCACAATCCAACATTTCTAAAAAGGAATTTGAACAGTGCCGTTCACCCATGGATCTCCAAGGCCAAAGTGAATGGAAATGGAATACACTATACCAAGGCACGATCCCCACACCAAGGCACTACAAACATGGTTAGGCTGAACAATAAACTGAGGCTAGACCATCATGTCCCTTACCTTGAGTCATTGCAGCTCCAGGAAAACCATCCAGTGCCCTGATCCAGTAAAGCACTTGAGTACACGTGCATCTGGAGAATGCAAGCTACGGCACTGGTATAAGTGAGATCACATCAGTTTACATGAGATGTCATTTGTAGAGGAAGTTCCTCATTCTCCTAAGTGCTCTGGATCAAGGCTTGTGATGTCTGGCCCTTGGTAACCATTCTAATTACAATTCCTCTCCATATAGGCATTATGCACGAGATCTAGAGGCTGGATTTGTTCTGGAAAGGGGGAAGGAACCTATGTTTGGCACAAAGAGGTATTATCCCTGGTGTCAGGTGCATGTACTTTTTTTTTTTTTTAATATCAACTGAATGGAAAGGGTTGTTTCTTCCAAAAACTGTCCACTACCCATTACTGTTAAATACTTTTCTGATCTTTTAATCATCACATTCACCAGTTGCTGGATGTCATCTCATATTTTCCATGGCTTTTGGCACCTCTGTGGAGTACTACCGATTAATGGCAGCAGCATGTTGATCTCTAGCTGCCAAGTGCTGCTGGCCAGCACCCTCAACTTTTGGGTGGTTCTTCACCCTGGCAGAAAGAACTGTTTCCAATGTAATCAGGTCATCCATGAGCAAGGGGAAAAAAGAAATGGAGACTGTTAACACATACATCTATAGGAGTGATATTTCAGCACAGGAGTGCCTGGGCCACTCAGCTGGTGCAAATCACTGGATCATCAGAGAAGATCATAAGACTGTGATTCATGGCAGCTTAAGACCTGGTCTTAATTTTCCTCAGCCCCACTTCTATGATTTACACTTGTCCTGAGCAAATGACAGAGGGTGTCAAATGCTATCAAACTGATTGATACTGTAAACCAGGACTAAACGTGCACAAAATACACAGTAAAGAATCAGGCCCTGTGTATTCATTAACAGCCCTCTTTCCCATGGGATAGGGTTGATAGATTGCTCCATACTTCCAAATGATGAAAACTGCTTTGTGTCAAGTGGGCTTCTGCTCCCAGCCCCAAAAGAGTTTGAGTTTGTTTCAATTCCTCCTTCTGTTACCCCCCACAAACTCCCTTCTTGAAGTCTTGACGAAAAAAAGGTATTTTACAGCGATATCTTCCAAATCTCCTCTCAAACCCAACAGGTTACATCCTAGTTAAGGTCTTTGCCTGTGTCTGTAATCAGATTTAGCCTGCATCTCTGCATAGAGAGCACACAGGTGTGAAAATGGTCTGTGGAACATCTTTTCAATGTGTACCCTGTGGTTTGTGAAAGCATCTGCCAGCCAAGAGGAAAATCATCTCTGGTGTTAGGCTAAAAATGCCTTATCTGGTGTAATTCAGCATGCTTATACCAAGTCAATGAAGATGGAGCCATTTACTCCAGATGAGTGTCAGGTCCACTAAGTATGGATTCAGCTCTTAGCAGTCATGGATCCACTAATTCCTCTCCCATTTCCTAATAATACTCTGATCAGCATGCTTGGGGCTTTTTTCCTCATACAGTAAAGCCTGCTGAAAGTGCCTCTGTTCCAGGGCACTCTCTTTGAAATATGTCTTAGCTTCCAAGGGTAATGAACTCTTTTATAATAAACGCCTAGCTATAATGTGAACAATACTTGGCTTCCAGGAACTGCCTTATAATTACACGGCTCGGTATTGCATGTCAGAGGTTTGCTTCATCTTTAATATTTTATGAAGAAATTCAGATTCTGACAGTAAAAGTATTTAACCCAGAGGACCTAGAACCCGGACTATTATTTTGTAAAGTAGCCATCCAGCTACACTTTTGTGCACCACCATTATCCCTGGTGCATACTCACACTCTCTGATACTCTCTAAGTAGACACAACCACATGCTGTCCAGATGGAAACCTGGCTGCATCATTACATTATATTGAAATAACCCAATACCACCTGTTTCTGCTGGGGTTTCTGCCAACGTTTTCCCATAAAACATTTATTTTGCTAATATTTTAGTTGGTCACCACAGAAGGACACTTGAAGTTAAAGATTTACCATGTGTGCAGCCACAAGGAAAACACTTTAAAAAAAAAAAAAAGCAACAAAGCTCAAGAATAGCTAATGTCTATTGTTTAAAACATGGATCTTCACCTAGGCACTAGGTAATAACACTCTACAGGGACAGAAAACCAAACACAGGTTTTTGGCAGTGTACATCAAGTGAATTATCTTAACTGTGTTGGTACTCACCTCTCATATAATTAACAAAAAACTTTCATGTGTGGAGTGGGACTAATACACAATAACCATAATGAAAACTCGTGGGTTTTTTTCTTTTTTTTTCATATTAATCTGCGATGTCATAAAACTCCCAGTTTCCTTCCCTTCCACCTCAGCAGATAAACCAGGTTATCCTCAGTTAGTCTGTAGAAATGAGAAAGACATTACAACTCCCAGCCTACTTGGGATGTTTGATGTATTTGTGAGATACCCTCTACAACAGTAATAGGATTTTTATTTTGAAATTATATTTTAGAGTCTTTTTACTTAAAAAAAAAAAGGCAAGAACCCACTTGATTTATCAAAAGCATTTGGAAAAAAAAAAACTTCCTGGCAAGTGGTCACTTTGGTATACACCTTTCATTTGTCAGTGTTTATCTCTGGCTGTACAGAAGTCCAAGCAGTAGCTGTACTTCACACAAATATATTTTTCTTTCATGCACACAATTTTGTCCAAAGAACAGGGGTTATTACCAACCCAGTACTCCCAGTATACTGCCAGGCATCAATTATCACTATCCAGTTTTAATAGTTTCTGTTCTACCAAGGGAGAAGTAACAATGCCATCTAAAGTGACCAACAGAACCTCACAAATACCCAGCAGTAAAGGACTTTCTTGAAATGCAGTAGATCAAACACACATGAATTATTTGGCAAATGGTAGGCACATCAGCAGAAAAAGGGATATGGTTAAAAAAAATAAAATCTAACAAACAGAACAAACATGTACAAACTAAGGCAGTAATCCATATTTACTAATGAGAAATTCTTCAGCTGCAAGAAGATACCTTACAGGAAGGAAAAGGAATGACTTGGAAAAGATGGAAATCTGATGGGTTTGCTAGAAAATTTGATTGAATATATGTAAGATAACTCCAATTATATTAAACTGGAAAAGTAACCAATAAAAATCCACCAGGAAAGAAAAAAAAGCAATTAAAAAAAAAAAGAGGGGATAAAACCAGCTGCAAGTTCACTTTCTTGGATTTGTTCTAAATATAGCCCTAGTCATTTTATCACGTTGGAGAAACAGGATATTTTTCTAGGTTGTAAAAGAACAGAACAAGAATTGAATGGAAAGAGAAAGGGATCAGCCATGAGATTGTGCCCGTTTTGTTCCTTTCTCCCTTTAATCTTTGTACCACATTCCATTCCTAATAAAATCATCCATTTATAACCAAATCCCTGGCTGCTGGCACAAAAGTAATTTAAATTTTTGCCTATTTTTAAAAAAGCCAACTTCTAACCTGCAATCATTACAGTAATTGATTAAATATCACAAGCAAAGCAAAGTACCTATTTGACAGCTTCTATTCATGGTCACATACCTTCCCCCAAGACAGGTAGTTAGATAATTAAGCGATCCATTTCGCTGCATATATGCTATATACAAAAGAAACTGACACACAATGAATCCTGTTAAGCTTTTGTTCAACATATGAAATACCGGATAATCACCTTTTTTATGAAAGCACTTGACCTTTAAATTGATATCCCCCCCCAAAAAGATGGTAATCGCTGCTCAAAGAGATATTGAATGTGCTGCTGCTAATCCAGAAGATCATTGCCCATTAGTCATTATTAGATTTTTTTGAATCTAAAGGTGAGCGTTTGATTATAACAAAGAGAAAAAGAAAATACTATTTAGGTTGCTGTGAATGCCTATACTTTTCTCTTTGCAAATCACAGTGACAATCAGAGTTATAGACTGACTGTACCATGAATATCATTTACGCATTTGATCCCTACTCAGAGAGCAGCTTTAAAAGCTTTGAATGACATAAAGCAAGATTATCAGTGACAGCAATTTTAAATATTATACATGTTGCCTGTATCACAAGTGTTTTTCTTTAGCAGCTGATGAGTATTACCTTCTTTTGTGTTATACATTGGAAATATATTTCTTTCCCTCTGTTCAGGAAAAATGTTTAAATGGAGCACAGTCTTCTGAAAAAAGAAAAAGGCCACAAAAAGCAATTCTTTCCTTTTATTACATTTTAACTGTTTCCCTGTTCACTTTTTACAAGACATCACTAATCATATGCTGCATTCCAGAAATTGTATTTCAACTGCAAGGACAACTAGATGAGAAAAACACCGTTAGGATGCAATGCTCAGAAGAAAGTGGTTATTGAGGTTTTCTCCTCCTCCTCTGCCTGGAGGCCAGCAACAACTGGGTAACATTGGAGTCTGCCCTGGGACCTGTGCAGGTTCACACCTTCATCACCCGGGGGGGTGATGAGGGAGAACAGTCTTAGCAGGTTTGCAATGACACAAAACTGAGGGAGAGATCTGTTGAACAAATTGACCCAGATGGGCTGGAGGAAAGGGCAGATAGGAACTTTGTGAAATTCAGCAAGGACAAATGCATGTCCAGCTCTGGGAAAGAAGAGCCCCTGGACAGGCTACAGGCTGAGGGACAGGCTGGCTCTGCAGAGAAGAGGGCCAGTACACATTTTCTATAAAGTCTATATAATCAAAAGCGTATCAGAAACTGTATTCTTAGAGTAAAAAGCTTCTCTGAGCACAAAATTGAAAAGTCTTAGTGAAGAAAAATAAAAAAACCAACAGAAAACAGTACGCTTTTATACTTGTTGATTTTAAGCTTTTTAAACTGCACGGCTATTTCACCAAGGTATGTGTGACAGATTACCTATTGTTTTTTTGCATTGGAGCTTACATTTAACATTCCTGGGCTTGAAGTAAAAATAATTAGGAAATTCTTTTCATATAAGGCAACAACCTAGATGACCTTAAAAGTCTGGCCTTCAGATCTGGTAACATGAGTCTTTCTAGCATTCCCTTCCTAATCAAATGCTCACGATACTCTTCATGACAGTTTTGCCAATGCCTGTGCCCAGACACACATCTGCCAGTCAAATGCAATTCAGTCTGATCCTCTCCCACATTTACATGTGAGACCAGACACCTGCATGGCTGTTGTCTGTAAATCATAATGCAGGACACAGCACAGTCAAATTTGACTCGGTTTTCCTCCAGGATATCTTTCATTCCACCCCTCCCATAATCTGATTTTAGGTTGTATTGAAATGCTCCCCACCAGCATGTCTCTCTGTGTTGGCTTCAGCAGGTACTTTGCATAGGCAGCATCAACCAGAACTGAATTCCTTGGGAGCTCCTGGGAGCTTCAGTGGGTCCCAGGAGCTCCCAAGGAATTCAGACATGAGGTAACTTGCCTGAGCACCTTCTCCAGTAAACAGAGGGCCAGCTTGTCTACTACAGGTGACCTGTATTACCCTACACACATCTCTTACTACTGAGCAAAGGTGGAGATTGCGCAGCTCGATCAGCCATACCCCATTAAACAGTTAAAATTCAGTGAGGCTTTTTCTGTCCCGCGGTGGGAGCAGTGACAGAAGTCATGCCACACAGGCTTTTTAATACGAACCCAGAATTTTACTCCCTGCCTTTCACAAGAACGTCACATAGACAAGTTTTCTAAATTAAGTCAATGCACTGCTAACTACTACGTAAGAGCAAAATCAAATAAATTATTTAGGTAGAAGCTGAATGCTTAAAGATGAAATTGTGACTCCTGATCTTACTAGCTATCTTACCAACAGAGCTGAAAGTTTCCCCTCGTATCTAAAGCTCTGCATCTGGCTGGCTGCAAAGCTTCCCCAGTTGGAACAGCTCAGAAATTCTCTGCAAGCTATGGAAAAAAACAGCAGACATTTTTTTCCAGACTAGTAATGATAATTTGCTGCACGAAAGGTAATCAATATCTTCAGATCCAAAGAGCACCTGGCACCATTGTGTGCTACAGCTGTTAAGAGTTCACCTTCAGGATAAAGCCTAAGGTGAAAGACCTCACCATCACTCGAAAATGATAAATATTTGTTGCATCGCTGCTTTGCAGAACCAATCATTATGCCTGTAATTACTCTGCTTTTGTCTCTTCCCTCCTGAGCAACAGAGCTTTGTCCAGCCTTGCCCAGGCTCCTAATCTCGTAGGGCTTCTTGCCTACCTCCTCCCTTACAGTTACTGTCCATAACTTCTTGTGTGATGTTACCATGGAAAACTGCTGTCATATAGACCCGGGAGCAGCTGATGAAGTGGTTTCTGTGAGACATCTATAAATAAATCACTAATCTTATTTCATTTGTGACCCCATTGTACCAAGATCTCCATGATTAAAAATTTGCTTTAGCAAATAGTATCATCGTTTATCTTTACTGAGGGCATAACCTAAAATGGGTGAGGTTTTACTTCTTTCATACAAACAAAATATTAGCACCACTATTATTTATTGCTTGCTGCAGCCTGTGCTCCATAGTGCTACACTTCACAAACACCAAGGCAGGCTTTGCTCAGAAGAGGAGCAGACATTTTCATCTGCACTACAACATGAAAAGACCCTGCAGAGACAGCGGAGGCGTTGTTAAAATTTCCATGGGAAAGAACAGAGAAGGAGAATATGAAACAAGCTTTTAATTTATGAATTCCCACAACAGATGATTCTGCATTTCATCATTTTATCTGTAAAATGTATATTTACCTTTACATCTTTCTTTTCCCCACAGGCAGCTATGGCTTAGACCCCACCTGAACTCCGGCAGTCGGATCCCTTCCAGCCCATAACCACAAACATACACTGAGTTACACACAACGGAAACAAGAAATGTGAGTGTGCAATCACAGCGAGGAGCACTCATTAAACTCTTCTGAGAGAGCAACTCAGATGCTGAAAGCACTCAACAAATAGGCTTTTCTTTTTCTTTTTTTTTTTTTTTTAAGAAAATCAGTAGTATTGAGAGATAATGATAATGTTTTAAATGAGAACTACACAGATCTATGCGTACGTCTGGGTTGTTTGGAGGATTTTATCTGCACCTCAATCAATGAGATATAAAACTACATGTCTGTTGTAGTCAATAATATGAAAATGTAGTAAGTTCCTCTTCAAAATCCCTAAAGAGCTCCTTTGCATTTAAAACTAAAATGAAACCTCCCCACTATGCTAATTTATTATTTACACCAGGAATTCAGATACTTGTCTATTTGTAGAAAAAAAATTAAACATAGCTACATTTTGATACCAAAACACTCGTAAAATGTAGTTGAGATTACATGGGTGGAATCAGATTGAATAAAATCCTTGTATAAATTCTGATATCACTGTTGCTTTGGTTTATAATCGGATCTTCTGTGGCAAACATTTCCCCGTGTCTGCAGAAGGACTGACCAGGATGTTAAGGGAAGGTCTACCAATTTTAAGGAACAGTAAGTTTTGCACTCCAGATGTGTAAGACACTTTGATTTTCTTCCTACGCCCAGTTCGTGATTCCAAATAAAATTGTCTTCCATAAAAGCTCCTCCTACAACCTTCATATCATAGACACTTGTCTTTCAATGGGAAAAATCCATTTTTGGGAGATGCTTTTTCTCTTTGCACTGACTACAGAGAGTCAAAACAAGTTGCTTAGACAACTTTTAAACAGCTAAAACACAAGCAATAAATCCAACACAGAATTAAGGAAAAGGTCAAATCCAAGTAGCAAAAAAATACAGTAGCAACACCACTACAAATAAACACAATTTGAAAACTGTATATACAAATAGGCAATATGATTATACTCTCTTATCTAGCCCTCTGGCTACTGCATCCCAGCATCTAATCCCAAACTGGATCACTGCAGGAAATCTTCATCTTGCAGTTGGACTGCAGAGGAGCAGGAGATACTTTCAAAGGCAAAACCCAAGAGTTAAATGGTTTACTCCCAATTTCCATTCGAGCAAATCTTCTCATCAGGATTGAGAAAGACTTGACTGGAGACATCCAAAAGAGTGACTGCAGAGCTCAGTCCCTCACAACACACATAAAGAGCAGCACATATCAAGGGCATCCTTCTCCTCCTCCAGACAATAGTGAGCAAGTTATTCTTTTTAAATGACTCTTGAAAGAGTCAGCCAAGGGAAATGCCTAGAACAGAACTAGAAAATAAACTAGTTTTTCCCAGCACTGGAACACGGCCCTTTCCACCAGATCATCACCCTTTACCCTCTTCCAGAACCTCCTTACTGGGTTACTTTTCACATATCTAGGGAATTTTAACCCAAACCATGAAACCAGTGAAGGTGTGTCTGTGTGCCTATGTGCAACATGGGTACACTCAGGCTCACAGGAAAATTCCAACCAATGACATGTCAGGATCAAGAACATCAAAAAGTGCAGTTGCTCCTATGGTAAATAATGCTGATGTTATCCCTACTTAGTTGGCTCTGCTGATAAAAAGCATTACTCTAGCTCCAGTCCGTAGTTCCTTTCAGGTCAACAGCAATAAACAGAAGTGAAAAAGGTAGAAGACTAGGAACAGTTTTAGAGGCCTGAAGGAAACAGAAATGGCAACCTCGAGTCCTGTCTAACCATCAGATTGTTAATGAGATTGAGCTAAAGAAACAACTTTCACATAATGCTTTGGGAAACAAAAACTGGATATAAACCTTCCCAAAGAACAAGGTGAAATAAATCCAGAGCAGTCACTTACTATTATTTTTGTCACTATTATCATCACCATCATCATCATCTACTGCCTGTAAGAAACAGCAGCTGAGCTGACTACGGCATTGCCAAAAATCAGTGCCATTCACGGGCTCAGGGGTAGACACTGTGGCACACAGCATTCAGCATATCACCAGGACAGGCGATGCTCAGGGGCACTGGGTAAAGGTCAATACACTCAATGGGCAGCAAAGGACAGTTGAAGGTAGAGAAGTTCAATAGGAAGTACAGCAGGAAACAGAGCAATTACAGAAAAAGCTCTGGATATAATATGAAATATTTATCTTTCTGTTTCTTCTCATGTTTCCATATAACCTCAGAAATCCAGACCAGGACCCTTTGGTTTAGATGCTATTTAGAGCACAGTGATGAAAGCAGCTGGTATAAACTCTACTGTAGCCTTGAAATACAGTTATCACATATAAGCAGCTAAAAAATGTGGCACTTAAAAAACAGAGGCACAGTAGGACAGTTAAAGGCACAGTATAACTAGCCATGGTTTGAAAACCATTTCACGTTTGCCATCTCACAGGAGGCATTAATGCAGTAATGTTAATAATAGATCCATTAGGAATTGCTGACTAGAAATGCACAGCCATGCGCTCTTCTTCTAGGGTAATCTCAGTTGAAGGAGGTCCTTCCCTGCTACACATACAGCCCCTGGCCATAGAGGATGGGAAAGCAGCCACACAGGATCTGGTTTGTGTGACCTTTTTTGAAGTATTTTATAATTAACATTTTCCAGGGCCTAATCCAGCCCCTAAACACTAATAGACAGTAGGTGGTAGATGTGACATTACTGGAAGGTATTGGGAAATAGAGACCCTTTGATGTGTTTATAACTGTATTCTCATAAATGAAGGCACACTTTAAAAATCTTGGTCATTTAGCAATGGCTTTGAGTGAAGAGTGAAGGCTTCCCCTCACGGCAGCATGTTCTCATGTATAGAGTTTGAACTGACCTCATTACATACCTGTGAACTCACAACAGAGTCCCATTTCTGACTCCCCTATTTCCTTTGTACCACAGGGACAAATTCTTCCCTTAGTGATGCTGGAGTTATACTGAGGTAACTCCATCAACTGCAGAGGCTGCGTACTGTTGTGATTATTAGTGTAACACTGGGAAAATATATAGTGAAATGTTGCTTTCCACTCCCCTTTTGGAGAATTTATTAACTTATTTATTGATGTGTTAGCTATGGGGACAAGACCATCATGAATGCTTGTATGGAGTCAACACCTTTCTGTAACAGCAGGGTGAATGAGGAAATTCCTGGTTGTTAAACAGCCTACATCTGCAATACCAGACTAAAACAATCTCTCAAGTCAATGTATTCCTTGATCTAAAAACACACATTTCACATCCTATGATTCAATTGTCTTCACTCTCCAAACACAAACGACTGTGTCCAACACTCATTTACAGTAGCGTTAATCCAAAATAATGCCACCAAGTCGGTTGAGGTACTCCAGATTTACACTGGTGTGAGTGAGAGCATTTGGCACCCAGTACCTATGGTTGTAGATCCTCAGCTGGTGGAGATCATCACAGTTCTTTCAAGTCAATGCCTCTGAAATTAATGTAGTTATGCTGATTTACACCAGGTGAGGATCTGCCTTGTGGTTTCTGGCTCTAAATTCTCTTCCTGTCAGACGTCTCATTCCAAAATGGTTTCAATAGACAACTTCTAGCCAGAATTTCCTCTGCTATTTATAGGATTATCTCAAGAGTTTCTATGATAATCCCCATATTTCCATCTTTGTATCAGAGCCTATTCCAAGATTGTATTACAGCCAAACTATTCACATATCCAGATGACACCATTCCTTCCTTCTCTTTTCCCTTCCCTATTTGGGGTGATTATACAGAGGGGAAATGTCTCTCATGGCCAGATCCTCAGCTGGCATAAATCAGCATAAAATTGACATTAGTGATTTACATCATTTAGTAATATAGAAGAAAAGACAAAAAAGAAAAAAAAATTAGTTTTTACCAATACAGTTTAAAATTAGTAACAGGTCTTTATAATAATATTGAAAGAATATTAAAATGTAACCCATATGTACACCTTTGATGTGTGTTTTACTGGCTCAGCTAGGCATCATTTCCAGCTTGGAATGACAAAGCTTCTTGCTGTTTTGTTTAATAGAAACCTCAGCAATTCTGCCTTTAAATAGTCCAGTCTTATTCAACACACTTCACCTCAAGTGTACTTAAAACACAAACACAAGGTCCTGTGCAACAAAAACCTATTCTGTCGATTTCACACTTTCTTTTCATCCAGCAAAATGTTAAATTCAACCTGTTGAAATAGGTCAGGTTTAACAGAATTTAAGCTTGATATACACAAGTGCCACAGGGGATCTCTAGACATCAATTCGCATTCACACTCCAGAAATCTTACAGCACACAATTTACCATACAATTTCCTATTGATCCATCTAGCCTTCTCCTATCTGTCATCTCCTAATGTCCGTGTCCACTTACAAATATTTTTATTCCTCTTCTGGAAAGCCTGATGTCTTCCTACGACAAGTCCTTGTAAACTAGCAGGTATCTGCTCAACTGTGATACTCCACACAAAGATCTTAATTAATAAAGCAACCCAGATCAGAAGAGAGCTGTGCACACAGCGGAGAGAGTTGAAAAGTAGAATTCCCTGCAGGGATGGACTCGGAGTCTGTGAAACCCTTCAGAGAATCAAAGCAATCTGCATCACAAGCACATTTTCCCCATACAGAAATGCTTGCAGGAACTGCCAGTTTCTACAAGTATAGAAGTAAAAACAAAAGAGGTAAAGCTGACTATTGTGATTTCCACTTGTTAGACTTGACATCTTGACACAGTCTTTTGGGGGAGATCTGATAGCCAGTGGCAGAGACTAAATACGTAGAAGCTACGTATTACCAAAGGCAATATTGAATACAGGCTCTTGAATCCAGCTCTCACCAGTCAGCAAATAAAAGCCTTCCCCCCTCCACCACACACACACTTTCTTCCCCAGGGCCAAAAAAGCTGGAGTAACATTACACACTCCTAGCCTGGAAATTAGTTGTTAGATGTTGGGAGGGTGGGTGTGTTTTGAGGGGTTGGCATAAGAGCAGATCTTATTTCAAATAACTATGTTTCCTGCTTTCATTTCCCTTCACCTTCCACAGGAGATAGCAAAGCAGGATATCAGTATTCAAAGTCCATGTCAAAGATTTAATTTTGTACAGTTTATACTACTTGAAATCAGGTTATTGCTTTATCTTTATGGAGATGAATCCAAATTGAAAACAGAGAAACCAGAGGAACGGTGTGGATGCCAGACTCACAACAGCAGCCATTTAAGTGAGAAGTGTGTGTTCACACTCTTAGTTTCTCATTCAGCCTAAAAAGTGGCAAGACAATGCACACAAGTTCTGCTTGTGTTTCTGCTGCTCCATCAAAGGGTAAATTCATCTCCTTTTCACTTACTGGGATAAAAGTCACTCATTCTGTTGACCTGACTGGAGTTAAACCAGGGATAGTTCCGCCAAAATCAAGTAATGACACACAGCAGGATTATTTCAGGGTGTAACTTCTGGCTATGGTTCCTTTCCAAAATATGTGTAAGACTAGACAAGTGCAAGGCAGAGCCCAACATGCAAAATTCAACATAATTTCAGATTAAGTAATGGTACACAACACTGTATAAAATGTATGTACTTCATTTACAAGCTGTTGCTCCTTAGACGCTGTTATGTAGCTAGATCACTATATTAGCTAATGGGACATTAAGGATCAAAGGTTTGAAATCAATAAAATTAATCCAATAAGGAAGATGAGCAAGACAGGAGATAATGTTACTAGGCTGCTGCCTCAAAAGTTTCAGTCAAAACAGCTTGCCAGGAAAGAGATCCCAAGAAATCCCTGTGAACTACAACAAATGTAGGACAGTAAGAGTCTAGGCTGGAATTTGCAAAGTGTAAGTAATTTTGTTATCTCTGAAAACACTGCGGGTAAAATGTTGATCCTACTTAAGTTAGATAGACATTGACATCAGGAGAGGCAAGAATTAATCCCATGATAAGGCCAGAGGTAGAGCAGTAAGCAGTGCTGTTAAAATCTCGTTCATCAAGTTCAAGAATCAAGTAAAAAGTTTTCTTTCCTCTGAATCCAGAACTATTCCTTGGAAATACACATTCAAATAGCTATGACCAGGTAGACTAAGAATTGATTTTCTAGTACTGAGTATGTAATTCGTAAACAAATATTAAATCTAAATTTTAAAGCTGGCTGTTGCTGCCTACTAGTGATGAAGAGCTGTCTCCAAGTGTTCAGGTCCTGCCACTTGTTCTGGCAGGAGGTGACTGCACACAGAAAGCACATGGCGTTCTTTCTGCTCTGACTGTGCAAGCGGGTAAGGACCTTAACACAAAACTTAAATCTAAATTAGGTTGTCAGAACTGACCTCTCCTTTCATTAAATACTGAACCCAGGACAACCAGCCTTTTGTGGTACCTCAGAATTTCTGTTGGAACTTGAGGAAAATTTTATCCCACTGATGTTTGCTGAGTAACAGACAGAAAACTCTGAAATTTATGCTCCAAATTTTTAAACTACATGCCCAAATGCATTTTAAGAAGAGCTGCTTATTCTTCCACAGATGTACCCAAATATAATGTGGAACAGGAGTTAGATACATTTAGCAGCTACCATACTCCAAACAGTTACAAGAATATTGAAGCGAAGCACATGATAAATACTAGTGAGTCGGCAACGAACTATGTAAAGGATGTGAAAAGTTCTGCCTAAAGGACTACAATGTAAGGACATTGTGTGCATTGTGATATCTAAGGAGGAACAACTGATCTCTGAGAAGGGAGTGATAAAGAGGAGGAGGGAGAAAGAATGGGAGGAAGCCTCCGGTCTGCAGAACCAGCTCGGTGACTTTGTTAGCAAGGCAAAAGCTAAAGCTCACCAAAGGGACCTGCAATGAAGAAGAGTGAATGAAGTAAATCCACACGAAATGTCTTTGAAGCCCACCAAAGTATTACCAGGGTGCGGTGGCTGGGTGGGTGAAAATGAGCTCTCATCATGGAAAATTAACCCTATGGAAACCCTATGAGTATGCACATATTATGAATATGCATATATGCCTTGTATAAAAGCTGTGGAACTGACCCTCTAGGGCGTGCACATTCGGAGGAGCGATCCCGTGTGTGCCCAGCACTGCAAGAAAGAACAGGTACCTGCTGAACAGTCACCAAGGCTGCTGAGTTTTCATTTCAGCTTTTCGTGGCATCAAGATTTACACCATTTATTCCAAGTATGGAAAAGACCACAGTGGAGAAGGATGAACGCAATTCTGCATGACCAGACTGATCTGCCCTATTATCATCAAACTTAAAAACATCAGTCACTGTGTCACAGGTGTGCTAGGATTCGCAAGGTCCAGCATAAATCTTCCTTTGCCCTCAACTTTGCACACTTGTAGATTTAGCAGCAATGAATCCTCAAGACCTACATTACTTGGGGGTTTTCTTGTCCCAGATTAGTGGCATGGGTTATTGATAGGTTGCACCCAAGCTAAGGAAATTAGTCAATTAGCTCTTCAAAGACTATTTATGTGCATCCATGTGTACTTGGGATCCTCATCAGGCAGACTTCGAGCTAAGCACTGAAACTACGTCTTTTGGACAGAAGTTTCAAATTAATTCCCACTAACGATTTAGACAAGAAATGCAGCCCCTCAGCCTCCTCATTGCCTGTCCTAGTGACCAGCTAACAACTGTGAACAAACATGCCCATCATACCTTTCCTCAAACTTCCTAACCAGATAGATAACTTAGCAATTACCAGAGGTTTGTCAATCATGTAAATAAGAACATTTTTATCTCTACAAACATGAATGAAAACCCTCATCCTAACCACTGAAACATCCCAATATATGTACTTTCTAGCAAAATGATGAAGAACTTCGGGTTAAAAGACTGAAATACCAGTAAATATACCATTCTGAAGAAGCAAAAGTGAAATTACAGGGAATGCCTGTTATTTTACACAGACTTTTAACACCTGGAGCATGCAGACACAAAGATAACATACTCCAAATAACAGGGTTTGATAGAAACTAATTATGGTTAAAGCTCAAAATAAAAGGGATTCTTGTACTGCTACATAAAATGTTATGAAAAGCAAAATAAATACATCTGACAAAAGCAGCTTGTCTCCACTAACTGCCCAGAGGGATGTAAACTCAGGGACAGTAATTCTGACCCAAATGCCTTGTATATGAAAAGGTTTAGGGTGTCCAACTGTTGCACACAGCAGAACCTAAGGGAGTGAAACAACGGTTCAAAACTGGCCAGAGGAGCAGGCTGGCTCAAACGTCACCAATTTCTGCAGACTATTTGTTAATCCTAATTAAACTTGGATTTCCTTTGTGAATTTCTTCTGGACAGCTAACAAAGGGATCTTTGTGAATGTCCAGCATTTGAACTTAATGTCCAGGGTGTATCGGCCAGTGCTACAGATCACGTGGCATCATTACTAGAACCTGCATAAAAACTGCATTACAAAGCTAGCAGCTATTCAAGTATTCCTGCAAAGAGGGAATGGCACTGACAGGATAAGAAAAAGAATTTCTAAGTAGGACTGGTCAGGAAATATTTTTTGCTCCAGCACACATTTTTTTCTTTTTTTTTCCTTTTTAATTTTCCATGGAAAAGTAACAACCCACATGTTGTATTATTTTTTGTTTCAGTTTTCATTTTCACCACTGATTTGATGAAAAGCATTTTTCATTGAAGAAGACATGTCAGCTTTCTTTAAAAAAAAATTTACAAATTCTAGTTGGAAGAACGTATTTTTTAACATAATGCTACCTTTTGACTATCATAATATCTGATTACAAGGCTTAAGTAATCAAACAGCTATGGCATACATCTCAAATAATACAAATGAATCTGCAAAGTATGTATTTTGTCTTCCATGAATATTCCTGCAAATAATAGTCTTTCAAATGCTGGTGCAATGTGAGCACAAAAAGCCAGATTTTTGGCTGCTATAAATGAGTACAACTTCAGCGAAGTTTATGGAGTTACACACGTTTAGACTAGATTAAAATCTGCCCTCAAGATTGAATCACACATGAACACAAACAAATTAAAATATGCTTTTTTTTTAAAATTCAGTTACTCTAAAGAGAACAAGTATTTCCTCCCTTTGATCATGTTAAAGTAAACGTGGTCCAACAGAGGAGAATATTATGTTCTTCAGCAGAAAGTTTCACTGATTAAATAGTACCAGAGTTGGAGCTGAAACTCATATTGACTTTGCAACTCCAAAGTGGCCATTTTTAACCTTTCAGAGTAGCTGTTGAGTTGCTGCTTCGATATACCCTTGTTACCCCTGCAGAATGTAACCAAAAAAGAAGAAAATAAAATAAACACAGCGCAAGCTGAAACAAAAGGCAATTAAACACTCACTCTTCAGTCCTTGGTGTTACTGGGCTGGGCAGGAAATGAAACCATTGCTGCAGGAATTTGAAAGGGTGAGTATACAGGGAAGGGGGTCAAGGTTTGGGGTGGCTTCCTCTCCCTCGGCCCTGGGAAACCAGAACAACCTTGTATCGCTGCCCCAGCTCCGGATGCTGGGTAAGTGGCTGGTAATGGATAGAAACACAAGAGAAACCAGCATTTCCTAAAGAACAAGTCGAGCAAATGCCACAAGAAAATTGCTTCTTAGAGCGATCCACAGCTGTATTTTGTAGAAAAAATATCAAAATGAAGGAAAATTACCTCCTTATACTCCATTTTTTTAATCAAACACAAGATCTGGAAGCTTCTGGAAAGGTTAATGTTGTAGGCCAACCACAGAAAAAATCACATATGCACATATATAGACCACAAAACTGAACATACTTAATGCCATAAAAAGATGAAAAAACATACCCTTATCTTGGATAAAATTATTCCCATAAGACTATGGGAACTAAGTCACATAATGACTGGAGGAAATAAGAAATATATTTATGCTACATCACACACACCTGCTGACCAGAGGTTCAGATACCCAAGTTCACTTGTTTTAATCATTTCCTTGGCCCTGATCCCACAATGGTACTGAGCAGGATAGTCAGCTGTCACCTGCGCCGCTCCAGGTAAATCAGAGCTATGCAATCCAACAAGACATAGCCACCATGATTCCCTCCTGCTCAAGCAGACAAAATTTCTTCCCATTGGTTGCTTCAACAGGTTCTCCTATGAAACCTAGCCATGTCCTAACTATTGGAGCCGGAATGAACCTGCACATCATTTTCAACTCTGTTCTTAGCTGGCTTTGCGTGACTGTTTAATGCAGAAGCTCAGAGCATGGCTGCTATCTCAAGAAAGTGAGTGGTGTACAGTATGTAACACAGGGTGAGAGCTGCAGGAGGCAAACCATCTCACACAGGCTGCCCAATTACTAGTTGGCACTCCAGTGCCATTCCCTTCAAGCCTTCTCGGGTGCTCAGAATAATTTCTTTTTTGGACTTCCTTCTACTTGAATTCATCATGGGTTCATCCCTCACTCCGATTTATGTAAGAGAAACACCAGGCTTTCCTTTACCTCTCCTTTCATGTACCCTATTTCTGTACTCTCCCTCAGGAAGAACAGGGGCCAGCCCTCCTTCCTACTCCTCCCCACCAGGTCAGTGTAATCCATCCCAAAATCAGGAGATGACATGCTGCCCACCTGTCTAACACAGGAGCTTTATGGAGCCACCCAACAGCCACCCACTGCCCAAGCAGAAAAATTTACACCTCTTGATCAGGTTCCTGTGTACATTAGAGTCAGGGTGTCACTCTCATGCTGGTATGCCATGGCCCAGCCTTACACAAGGCAGGAGAACTAGCAAGGCCCACCGAGCTGAGATGATCATGTTGATCATGCCTGAAGGATGACAGGGGAGTTTGCCTCCTCATGTGTGTGTAGTTCCTTGTCCTCCCAGGCTGTGGCTGCTTACAGAGGATATCGAAGTGAAAACCAAAAACTCAGAAATGTTTTTCTAGTATTGGAGAATCACAGAATCTCAGACACTCCCCCTGGTCCCCTGGAAAGCTGCATCTCCTGCTACAGACGTTGTTCAGATCAGATCCTGTCTAGGAGCTAAATAGGATAAGCAGCCTATTCCAACTCCTAGGTTACTCAATCAAGAGTATTGGATGTAATATCAAAAAAAAGTTCTATGTTTACCAAAACAAACTAATATATCCCATCTTTAGAGACTGCCCATTTCTTTAGTAACCATGTCGAACTACCCCTTCTTGTTTCTGTGGTACAGCTGCAAATACGTGCATGGAAACCAATATGGAAAAGCACTTCATAGACATCACAGATCCCAGTGGAGCCATTGACAGCAAAAGACTGATTTAACATTAGGTCACATTTCATTAGAGAGAGGGACCACAGAAGGGTGGAAGTCTCTTATTTCTTAGTTTTGAAAGGAGAAAAAAGGCAATCTTGGACAAGACCCACTAGTATCCTGGGTTCAAATCCTTGTATTGCTACAGTGGACCAAAACACACAACAGAAAAGTCATTTTAATCACCCCCTCATCTCAGTCACCCTGCTCTTACATGGAGGTAAAATCCCTCCTATATCTGATCTCACTGAACACTTGCAAATGCTGCTGTAATAAAGTCCAGACAGCCCTTTGCGAGTGACTTGTCCCACATCCACAGAGTACCCTGTTCTCCCCTGTGAGAAGCCTTGGCACTGTAGCAGAGATTACCTTTAAAACACCTATCCTAACAAGTTCATCTAGACTCTGCAACAGTCGTCACTTGAAGAGTTGTCACTTCCTGGGAAAGGATGCACATTCCCAAACAAACTCCACTGAAAATCTCTGTCATTAGCAGCAGTATGGAATTCTGTAACATCAGGGTTTCCTAGCTAAAAAAATTTGGCAATATAAATGTATATGTCTCTATATCCAGGATTTTTTTTTCCTTCTCTGCTTTCCCTGGTTTTCTGTGAAAAAGCAATTACAAAGTAGAAGTCTCAGTGATGATTCTGACTGATCAGCTGGAGAAATTTAGATAAATTTGGCTTCTCATGGACGGCAGCTGTTGTTCTTTTCAGTGCCTTAATGCAATTTATCATTCAAATGTGTTGGCTTAGGAATGCTGCTCCAGTTTTTCCTCTACCTCCTATCATTAATCCTAACAGTATGAATCCAATTTCAAACGTTTGTTTCTTTTGTAGTGTCCCACTTTTCTCCCCTTTGGTGTCTGCAAGTGGTAGGGAGTTGCAGTGTGGAATCAGCTGCCATGGCTCTGCAGCCTTCACACGCTTCCTGCAACAAAGGGAAGATCTTTCACAGGCTCTGCCAAAAGGCTCCTTAGGTGAGCGGAGCCAAGGCAGGGCATCCAGCGCATGGCAGGCACACCAGCTAGGGGTTATGAATGACTGACAACATAACAAAATGAGACCAGATCCAAACTCAGCAACAAAAGCGATTTTCCCCCGCTCCCAACCCAAAAAAACCCCCAAAACACAAGGAAAGCAGCAACAGTGCAGTGGTAGGGCCCAATTAGAAAGAAGTGGGCTGAGTCAAAAACTAACAACAACAACAACAAAAGAATTTTAAATGAACTTGTTCATAATTGAGGGTTTTAAGGGGGAAAAATACCTGGTAAAATGACACTGCCTAGTGCAAATTCAGCAATAAATCATTATTAAAGATGATATTTAATGACCATCTAGACAAACCTATAAAGAATAAAGGCCAGAGCCCAACTGTTCCAAAAGAGCTTCTGTTACTATTTTATTTCCTGTTATGCGATTCTTCATATGGGTCAAGATGGGTCATTACATGGTTTCATACCCATTTTAGAACTTCAGTTATCATTCTTATTATTGCATTTATTTATTTTGCTGGGGAGGAAATGGGCTTTTGTTTTCTTTTCTGCATAACATGATACCTACGACTGGTGGCTTACAAAACTTTCACAGATTTGTTGTGCAATCATGAACCAAGTATTTGTGGTTTTTCTAGAAGACTAGTGTAATATCCCCAGACCTGCAATTCCCAGACATTAGCTAGAATTTCTGTCTTCTCCAAGTAAAATGTTGCCACAAACTGTTGGCCCTTATTGGTTTTTATTTTATGTTTATATAAACCAAGAGAAATGCCAATAAGGTCAGTGAGGTCCTTGAGTATTTAGGTCCCTCTAGCCTTGCCCCATGTACCACAGGGGGAATTGGGTCTCCAGTTCCGTTTTCACATGTTTTGTTCAGTGCAAAGGCTTGAAAGGAATCTGGTGTCATCAGTCTGATTTTCAGAAGGCAGCTCTGTTACTAGCGACTGAGCTTATCCTTCTCTGCATTTACATCATTTCACAATTTTAAGCTCAAAATTTGGGTCTAGAATGAGAACAGGAATACTGTGAAAACTGAATATGTTTAGCCTCAAAGTCCCTTCCAGATTTCCTCAGGACAAGGAGGAAAAGCCTTGAATGATTTTTAGAGTTTTCAAATTCCAGTCAAGTTTTGGACTTGGAAAGAACTTCATGCAGATTTTAAAATATCCTCATTTTTTTAACCTATTATCTCGACTTAATGAACTCGCACACTAATTACCAAGGAGTCTTAAGAAAGGCTGCTCTTGAGGTGTTACTGGCCCATGCAGAGGCAGAAGGAAAAGGAAATTTCATTAGAAAGTCTGAGGTTTTCCAAGCAGTTGTGAAAGCAGAAGTTCAGATAGTTTGGATAAGATTCAGGTAAAACTTAATTAGGTGAGCTGGAGAACAGGAAGGAACGTTCTCATAGCATAAGCTGATTGAAGGGAGTGCTGTGAAGGAAACTGCTCCCCAGCTTTAACAGAGCTTGGTATGGGAAGTCCACCTTCCTATCTATTCACCCCAGATGAAGCCTTGATCCACTACAATTTTAAATCCTTAAATCCACAGGATGTTACTAAGTTCTGTTACTAACATCAGATACTTTAGTTACAA
Organism: Laterallus jamaicensis coturniculus; assembly: GCA_022605575.1. Lineage (NCBI taxonomy): Eukaryota > Metazoa > Chordata > Aves > Gruiformes > Rallidae > Laterallus > Laterallus jamaicensis. The sequence continues at coordinate 21,280,430 of JAKCOX010000001.1, forward strand.
ACAAGCAAACAAACAAAAAAATCTGTAAGCAACAGCAATCTGTGAAACCTTATTTTCTATGGGTTTGTTTCTTGTGCTCAGGTTCCCTCATGTTTAAAAAGATGTATGCTCTGATAAAAGCTTCTTCCAGTTTGGGGCATTATTAAAGGCTCTTTCTGTAGAAACTTTAGGATTTAATGCAGCATGAGCTCCAACCACAGCCTGTTCCCCTACTGGAGACACTAATAGGGTCTCCTCTACCTAGCTGCCTGGTTTTGACAAGGTATGTTGGAACTATATAACTTTGAGACCTCTTCCTGCCACATTTAATCGAAGTTGTCCACTAGAACGTTAACAGGACGACACAGAAAGATACCTGTTCTGAGACAGCTATGTTGCTTTAGTCTTAGTCCTTCAATTCAGGACCAAGCTGTGCTCAGAAGTAAACTGTGCCTGGCCTGGCCCTTTTCAGAAAGGCTTTCCTGGAGGTAAACTGAGCAAAACAAACTTGGATTAGGACAGATAGCAGAGGCCACATCTGCACCCACTTCATTCAGCCAACACTAAAGCCCTGGGGAGAGCATGAACCTGTGCAAACAGCCATCTAGAGTAAACTGTGTGTGCTTAGTCCTAGATGGAATCAAACACCTCACTCCCACCACAAAGACTGCAGCAAGTGCAGACACAAGTAGGCTCACAGCCCAGCTCACAGCTGGCAAACTACTGCTCTCTACTTGTGCTCAAAAGCCAGCCTACCCTTTGAAAGCAAAGGCTGCTGCTTTCCCCAAAGCATGAAATGCTGCCTCAAGTCCATCAGTGGGCCCTGTGCCTGGGCAAGGTCTGCAGGTTTGGTCCGTGCCCCATAGGTGAGTGTTCCCACACCAGCTCCCCTCCAGCATTCCTGTTTGCAAGGCGGGTGGGTACGAAATAGGAAAACAAACCCCTGCAGCTGCTTTCATCATGTCCCCACTGCAGCTGCAGGGAGTGGCTCGTCAGCTCTGCATTGCTCTAAAAGCACTTCAAAAAGAGGCCAAAAGGAACTACATGCACTTTTGTTCATTTCAAATGTTCTCAGTTGCATTATCAATCACCAGCTGAGGATGTGTACAGACTGCCAGTCAGACTGTGCGTTATAAACCTAGTGCCTGCGATATTAAGCACACGCAATGCTTAGTGCCGGATGTGCTCTTGTACTAGATTCCATGTGCTACTTTTTAATTAATGTGAAATAGACATATCCCCTGTTATTTAAAAACCTTTACCTACAGGTTGGGGTTAAATTAGCTGTTTATTAATTGTACAAATGAAAGGATTGATCCCTGCATGCAAGAATTCAGCAGCAGAAAAAAAGCTTTAGCAGTAAGATTATATGTGATTTACACTTTGTTTGAGACCTTTTTTATGGCATTGCTGATATAAAGGGCCATAACATACATGAATATGAATAGAGTGAGTTTAGTCCCACGAAGTTCTCTCTTCCAGATGGATTCTTCACTGCTGGGTGGTCTCACTGGGGCATTCTGGAGAGAGGTACTGATTTTCGAAGCGCTGGGGCTGGACTCTTCCACCTCACAGTACAGATAACCCAGCCATGTACCAACAGGAGACTTCAGCAATAATACAGAACATGCTCAATCTTAAGCCTGATCTTCTGTTTGGTTTCAACATTCACTCAAAACATTAATGAAGAAGAAAATGCTGAGGGAGGCAGTAGAGAGAGTCTCAGCTAGCCTCAATCAGCAAAGAAGTCAATACTAACCACGGATCTTCATGACATTGCCAAAATAAACTACTCTGTGGCCAGAGAAGAAAGTGGTCAAGCATGTTTGATACGTTTGATAACCTCACTAAACAATAGCACAAAAATGCACTGCTAAGGGTATTTTTGTTCTCGGGTGCATAGTAATTGAAATACACAACCTCTGTTCAGCAGTAACTGGGGAGTGTTCATCCAAAGGACTGTCTAAAATCAGATAACTGCAGCAAGTTGGGATGCTTTCTTCAGTGCTGACAGCCTGAGTTTATCATCCCCTCCCCTCTCACCCCCCCAATTTTTTTATATTTAGGAGAAAAACTACAGTCAGCTGAGAAGAGTGCTGAGAAGAAAACTGAACAAACCTAACAGCCAAGGACTGGCTGTTCTTCAGATGAATATGCACATTCACATGCAAATAAGTGTAGTCAATACTCTGTTCTCTTTGCTGTAAACTTGATATTAGTTATTCCTGTTCAAAGTAGTTCTGTCATCCAGTCAGGGTGCAGAGTATCACATGAGTGAGACAACCAAATCCAAATACAAGTCACAAAAAGCAACTCATCAGAGTACATAACTGTGCATACAGCTCAGGGCTCATTTCCTCAAATCACCAGGCAAGTATTTGCAAATAAGGAACATGCAATTGTCATGACCAGCTAAGAAATAGGAAGACATCATTAAATCAAATCATTTACTGGAAAAAAATATTGATTCAGCATCTCTGATAATGACAAAGATGACCTTTGCCAGTTCTCAGGTGGATCTGAGTTTTAAACCCTAAATAAAGACTGCTTCTGTTCTCTCAGCTAGGAAAGAGGAGCACAAAGTCTGGAAACTGATATTTATTCTTTTCTTCTGACTTGCTGTCTCTCTCTAGAAAGACACTAGACCTATGTACAGGTAGTCAAAGCAGATGTAGCGCTGATTATCCACCTGGCATATGGACAGGAGTGAGACCTATCTCCTTAGTGTATGTGAATTGCTATAGGAGAACATGACAGCATAAATGAAAACTGATACTGTTTACTGTATTCAAAAATACCTTCCAGTTGCTCAACTACTGGATGTATTAAATAGTTCAAAGTGGATTCTGACAACAACTCAGTGCAGCTTGATTCTTACCATTAGCCTGTCTTCATCACGCAGGCATAGTCTCCTTTTATAAATTAAGAAAGGGAGGAATCTGCAGAAGCTATTAGGAACAGAGTTGACTGCATATTTGGTCATGAATAAACTGTCTGAGATACTTTTGTCTACTCCCAAAACCACTTTGGGCTGACACATGGTTTGTTCCCCACAGGAACAAACAGGAACATACCTCAGCCAACACAATGCTTATAAAACGTTCGTTTTTAACACCCTCCATTCAAGACCTGTGAAGTCTCACTTACTATAGCCACATACATAGACTACACATAGATACTGAATGAAGGACTTTTAATTCCATAGTGTTTAATTTTAATTTCTGACAGAACACCAAAGACAGTCAGGTAGACCTTGTGTTTACATCAGAATACAGTTGTTGTTGTGGGAACAGTGAATCTCTACCTGTTAAATAGGACAGAAAATGTCTGAAAACAGCAAAGAGGAAAGGCACAACACTGTGACTGCCTCAAGCAATCCATTAGAGATTGACTAAGCATGTAGGCCTTCCCTACTTCTACTTGGAAACACCAACGTTAAGTATGGAGTTCTGCATTTTATGGTTTTGAGGGCTTTATAAGATCCTAATGCACACAAATTAGCTTTCTTCCTCTTTTTTCAGCTCTAAAAAAAAAACCAATCTACCTCATCCCTGCCGTAAGCTATCTCATCTCACTCTCTCTCATTCATGGTCACTTTACAAAAGCACACAGGATACACAGGTATGGCTGTGAACTGCGAAGCCTTCTAAACCAGCAGTCTGGTTTAAAATTCTCCCTTCTACCAAGGCTCATTTTTGATAAGACAAGGTAGATGGACCACATCTGAGCAACTCACAGTGTTACGTGCAGATACTTCCAAAGTCTACACCCAGAGAAGGAAGGAAAAAAGAAAACAGAGAGGACCTTGTCGGAACTCAGAAGTAAACAGAACGGAGGAGAGGGGTTGCAGATACTTTAATGCAGCATAGGTAGGCACTGCAAAGCCATGGTCTGCACCAGCATAGGCTGCCTCTATTTAAGAGAAGGCATTTGCTTCTGCAAAGCCTTATGGCAGCTTTTTCACTCAGATATAAAATGTTCACGTTGCCAGAGCAGAAAATGTCCTTTTTCATGGGAAAAGCAATTGTTGATGCTGGCAATTGACTGAGGCTTACAGCCAAGGGTTTAACATGGCAGCATTCTTTTGCCTTAAGTGGATTCTTGGACCCCTACTCTGTTGCAAAAGAGGTCCGCGTGGAATATGTGCTCTCCAGCCTAAAAATGGAGCTCTCATCCCTCCTCCAGCGCAGGCAGTACCACAGACTCTTGCTTAGCTGGTCTAACAGCTGGGATAGAGCATGGGTCCCTACCAGAATCTGATCACCTGAAATGAAAGTGTTAACAAGCACTTGGAAGCAAGGCTGGTATTTTGTTATCTTTTTGCAAAGTGAATTCTTAGTTATGAACCGAAGGCATTACAGGGAAGGAAAAGGCCACTTGGCCTAATAAACTTTCCCCCTTTGGGGTTAGCCGAACACCACCTCCTTCAATCCCCCCTCTCTCTCTGCAGAAATAAAATATGTCTCCTTTCCTCCTGAACTCATTTATAAAAGCTTGATTTAAGGGCCTAACTTGGCAACATGTTCCATGTGTCTGTTATTCTAGGAGCGTGCAGGCAAGGGGCCAAACGCCGAGCTCGCGCACCGGGCACAGTTCTCGCCGCTTGCTGTAGGAGCCGTACCCGCCTTTGCCTGGGTTTAATTTGCTCCAGCCTGCCTATGGTTACAGAAGAGGGCCGGGGCTGAGGGAAGCGGAGTTGCATTCCCAGCTCTGCCAGAGGCTTACCCTGAGACCTAAGGGAAAACAATCGCTCGGCTTTGTTCTGCCTCAGTTTACACAGGCTCTAAGCTACTCATCCCCTCCAAGGGAGCTCTGTGAAGCTTAATTAATAATGGCAACTACTAAGTCCTTCAGAAGACCGGCAAGAAATACCACGCATGCTGTAAGCAAAGGGGGAGTATCAAAACCAGGGCAGCTACATAAAAAACTCCTGCCTTGCAGAGACTTATTAGAAAGGAAGGGTATTTAAAATCAAATTAAGTTCAGGACCAAATTCTGCAGACTCTGATTTTACAAGCACAAACCATTCCAGTGAAATCTAAGAGAATACTAACATGAATAAAAACATGCACGGAGGTGTTTACAGGAGCAGGCTCTGCATGACTGATCCTGACTACGTAGAAGAGTAATTACAGAAATCAAGTTGGTAGGATCAGATCCTGAGAAGAAAACTGGGTAGCGCTGTGTTAACTAGTAAGGTGCTTTTCCTCTCTGATTATTGCAGAAAAGCAAAAAGACAGATAAAAACTTCACTGCCAGGAATTTCAGAATCAGACAGGACTGATCCCTTCCCCCAGCTTATCAATTCAGATGATGCTCTCTTACAAAGGATTTCATGCAGAAAAGTGAGACTGTTTTGATACTGCAAGTATACAAGAGCCTGCTCCTTTCTCACTAACAGTAAGTGACACCTCAGACATGCCCCCCACCCCCACCCCAAAGAGGCCATCAAGAGAGAGGAGCAGCCTTGAAATATGTAACAGCACCACTATGGCTATATATCATTTCCCTGGTGAGACTGGCAGGATCAAACTATCTAACTACCTGGGCTAGTAAGAAGATGGGCTCAGGCCCCAAACTCTCATACTTCACAGATGGCCAAAAGTATGGAAAAAAGGAAGAGTTCTGCCCAGCTACACGTTTGCTTTGCACAACCACCACAGAAGTAAAGCAATGTTTGTCCAGGTCCAGAACTGTTCTGTTTTGTGCACCATGCCCTTGCAGGGGAGCCACATCCATCAGTACTACTTGCTTTGGCAGCACCCCACTTCAGGTACTGGGATTTCTCTGTCTACCTTGCAGCACTGGCAAGCAGTAAAGTGGTGTTTGGAGAACGCCACCCCACTCGCTGTCACGTTCGTTCACTGTGCGGTGAAGTCAAACCCATTGTGAAAGGACTAAAAATCATCTCAACTGTCAGCAGAAGGATTTACACAACTTGCTTCTCTCCCTCCAAGAGTGACTACAGTGTGAAAACATGCTGTTCAGCCAGTAGCAGCGTTAGCTGTTTTCAGGCAGAGCAAGCTGGGGAAAAGGGAGGGGTTTAAAGGGGGGGAAAAAAAAAAGTCCTATAAAGCATTTCTTTTAGGTGAAGCCAAATAGACATTTACTGTAAATCCAATAGACCAGCTTCCCCCTTTTTTTCTTGTACCCCCCTGAAACTCCCACCCCCACAGGCGGCAGATATTAAACCTGCACACCTCTGGCAGATGCCTCATTGCTCCATCACTGGCGGTCTCAGACTGCCCTCTACAGTCTCCTCACACAACCAGCTCCGCAGCCCATCTCCAAGCTAAAGACCTGCCAAATCTGTCAGAACTTGTGATATATTAAAGATTCCGGGGTGTCACATATCAGGCAGATAAGCCAGTAATAGTGAGCCATCCGCCTGGGGAAACGGATGCCTTGGAGAGGATCTCTGAGAAGTCTCTTGGACTTCTCCGGTACAAGAGATGATCCTGTAATCATTGTTCATTACCATTTCTTCCACTGGCTGATTCCTCCTTCATCCTTAGAAAGACTGGGGAAGAGAGTGTAGATCACAGCCGACCTCAGCAAAGGAAAACTCCCTAAGAAGAAATGAGTCACCTCCTCACTGCCCACTCCCACCCCTGCACCCCTCTGACATGTCTTTTTCACTGCCTGCCTCAGACACAAGCACAGCTCACGTTTTTCAACTAAGGGTTTCTTCCATCCCTAACCACATTCCCAAATATCTTCTGAATAAAGTTGGTGCTTAAGATATGGCAAATGTTTGCCTTCACCTTTAATGTGGGTGACATTCAAAAGCCAGATTATTGCTAGCTGGCAAAGAGGGAAGGTCAGGTAAGAGAAGAAAGATGCCTGATGATTTTTCAGTTTTAAACAGAAGGGAAAAGACCACATACCCTGCAACACAGACCTATAACAGGAAGAAAAAGGTCCCATAAACGAGGATTCCTTGAAATTAAAAGAGAAACCTATAAAACCAAGCCCAGATATTATAGGCCACAGACAAAAGAAGGAAAAAAACCCAACAAACAAGAAGAAAGACAACACACATGTGTGTGTCTATGTGTGTATAAATATACACACCATGTCTTCATTAAACCCAAATAAAGTTTGTACACCTTCCCCATGGTGGCTGGCAAGAGCTTGTGTCCCAGAAGAATGGCTTTAATCTCATTTCAGACTCAATAATATAGTGCCAGATGTTCTTGGAAATCTATTTTGCCCCTGTACATTGTGCAATTAACCTTTCGGTTTCCCAGAGATCAAATTAGAGCTGTGGAAATGTTTCCAAACCTCTCTCTTAACAAGAGAAGCATGGGGTGTTTGAACCAACTGCTGAGCCCTTTTCCCAGCCCTCTGCTCCTTTGGATGTGCCAGGAAGGATGTCAGGCCAGCTAGAGATGCCATTGTTTCACTTGCAGGGGACATGGATAAGTAGTCCAGCCTAAAAGTATTTTATCATGTTTCTGAGGTCAGAACTTGATTACAAGCAGTGCAACTTGAAGTACTGCATTTCCTTTGATAACAGAAATTTCCTACAAATTATGGGCATATATTTCCAGAAGGAAATGGAAAGCACAGCATTTCATCCAAAGACATGTATTATGCCCACAGAAGCCCATGGCCAGCAATCTCCCAACTGGTCCAGATTTTTCCGTGGAAGCACATCTGTCTGTGCAAAGCTCTGTTGATATCAGCCCACACAGATGTGACAGTATGGGCTTGCTCCTAAGACCAAAGCCTAACTTGGGACAAGTGATTTATCACACCCTGTGGCCACATCCTAGGTGTAGAGATGCGATTTCTTACCCGTCCAGTTAAGTCAGCATCTACTCAAGAGTCTGAGTGGACTTCAGGCTAGCTGAATTCTGATTTCAGTATTACCCAGACAGTTTTAAACTCTGAAACTACTTAGCTGCTTTTGAATCCTATTTCTGAGCATGAAATTAGAAGTAAACTGATGGAAATTATAAAATAGGGCTTAATATTCAATAAAGTGTAAAAGGGTTAAAAATTAAGTACAAAGTGTTTTCCTATAGTGCCCAGGAGCAAACATTGAACCAGAGATATGAGAGATTTAAAAGACTACTGACAAGTACTTCTTAGGCAACCCAACACATTAAATCTCTCTATCATCTCCTTAATTCCATCACCTGGCATTTGCAGCCAGCCACAGGAAAAGCTAGAAAGCAAACAGAAAGGTAGCAGTAGCTCAAGAGCACATAAAGGGTTGCTCAGTCTGACGCTTTTATTTACTCACAGGTATTGACGGGATGTTGCCCTCGTAGCTTGAGAGAGGGAAGAGTGTTTGTTTGTGTTAGCAAATATCTGTTGGCTCTAAAATATTGACATAGCAGGACCTTGATGTTTTCATTCAAAACTTTCACTGTAGGACACATCAATCCAATCTGATCTATGCATCAAGTATAAAGTCAAAATTTTAATTTTAAATTTGTGACAAACCCACAATGAGCTAGATAAAATAAAGGGCCTCAGCAAGAGAGAGCTTTCACTTTTCAATTACAAGCTGGATTTGAGGCATGTGTGTGCCTGTTTATTTATGAAGCTGCTACTATTGTTTTAATGTAAACAGGATTCAAAGTCTGCTGGCAGCTGGGAGGGGCCAGTTGAAATGGTTTCAAAGCAAGCTCCTCAGAAAAGCACTGCTCTATTCAGGGAAGCGGTTCCTGTATCATGACTGAAGCCCTATTGAAAAAATAAACAAATATTTTTATTACAAGATGATAAAAGGGTTTAAATAGAAAAGCTGGCCAGATATGAAAACAAACTTTCACATATAAGGGCTTTTGATACACATGATTTACTCTGATGACAACAGGCCATGCTGAGAAGTGCTGAAAGCTTATTAATATTATACAAAAGACTTTTGTTTATCATTTGCCAGACTGCATGGGAGTTGCAATAAGCAAGCAGCAACATGGCTGGTGTCCTGTCTTTAGAGCTGCATAATGAGGGGAGATTAAGAAAACACCGCTGGCGCAAATCACTGAAACAAAACCTGCTTTCAAAGTCAAAGGACAGCGATGCTGACACTACAAGCACCGCTCTGAGGTTTGCAGCTTTGAAGGTTCAGCTCAGTGCCCAAAAGATTTGATCTTCATTTCAACCCCAGAAGAATCGCAGGGTTTCTGTTAGGAGCTGAGCTGTATTGATTCCGTGCTGCACACACTTTCTCTGCTCCCCAGGCAGAATTCAGTACCCAGCAAGTTTTGTTTGTGGCTTGGTTATAACTGAATGAAAATGGAGCCACTGCAGAGACCTAACATGAGCTGAGCCTCTCATGTCAAAACTGGAAACAGGCCTCCAGGATTTCCATTCCTACCCCACATATATCCCACCCTTGGAGTCTCATGGGCTAAAATCCCAAATGGGCATAGAAAAAGTATGGTGCCTTGGTGCATGCCATCCTAGCTCTGGCCTCAGACTTGTTTGCACACATCTCCTATAAATACCAGTTGCTGGAAGGGATAACTGTATGTTTCTATTAGGAAAAAACAAGCAAACAGACACAAAAATAATTTCTAGGACCACAGGCCACCACCTGCACTTAGATTAGTGTTAAACACCAATAACACAACTCTCCAAAGTCCCTGATTCCTATGGGAGGATGACCCCAGCCTACTCACTGCAGTGCTCAATGCAAACCCCAAAGCCACCTTAAATTAATCTCATTTCATATTTGATAAAGCACTCAATAGGAATAGGAAACCTTTTGTTGGCGACAGCATCGGTGATAAAGTACAGCGTTACTTCCCCACACCTTTCCCAGGTGGACACCATTCAACCAGCAATACTGGGCACTGGAAATCTTCACATTGGTACCAACATTGCCTGTGGTCAGACAAGTAGGAAGGATCTTCATTACCCTTCTTTGTTTTTTCTTTAAAGAGAATCCCTAGTTCAGGCTTTCAGAGCACTTTCCCTGAGCTGAAGGACTCACAATGTTTAGTCACAGAGTATTAGTCACAGCAACAATTTAGTGACAGATTATTTCTTTCCCTGACAGATAGAGTCATGTGCAGGCTTTAAAGGGGGGAAAAAAAAAATCAGCAAATAAAAATGATCCTCACAAAGTCACTGTTTTTGTTAGAAGCTTTGGGTTCATTTTTCTTATTTTTTTTTTCTCCAACAAACCTTTAAACCAGCTGCCAAATACAAAACATCAGCTCTCCCAGCCAGTCCTCTGGTAGGTTTACCACCTGATTCTGCCACAGCAAGGCCAGCAGCTGATGCCAGCCCTCAAAATACCTCCCAGCTACAGCACTGGGTCCTCTGGGTAGACACCTGCCTGAAGCCAGCCAGCCAGCCACCAGCCCCATCCAACCCACCAGAAGCTTGGGTCTGTATCTCAGAAGCAGCCAAGATTCCTATAGTGAGAAAAGTGAGCAGTCCTTCCTCAAGTAAGAGCTGAGACGTAGCAAAATACTAGCAGGCTTTCACAAAGCTTTTCTGTTCACAGCCTATATAATTATGCTGCTCTGTGAATAAAGGGAAAGTCTTTTGCTAACGTTATAATGTCAACTTTTTAAAGTATTATAGCCATTCAAGGGGAGAGGAGGAGAACAAATAATTGGAAAAGACAGGAAATGGCCATATTTGTGTAAAATGTGAAATAATGCTGTGTCTGTGGCCACTGCTATACCCTGTTGTGCAGGAAGCCCAAACTGGGTTTTGTAGGGGGTCTCTCAAAATTGTCCTGTAAGAAAAAGCCACATCTCACTACGTCTTCCAGCTGGTGCAGAAGCAGCAATAAGGTAATCAAGAGAGATTCAGACCTTGCCATGAGGGTGGTGTACCTAATTAACTAAAGATGCAGAGCTGTAAATTATATGTGAATGATTATTCAGAAATGCCATGACACTAACTCTGGGTAGACTGTTTAGAACAGCTGGGCTACTTCCAGGAAGAGCTAGACCCAAAAATCTACTGCCATTTAATAGAAATATTTCTATTGGTTTCAGTGGACCTCAGATAAGGCAAGTAATCATTAATAAATGAAATGCAGGTGAGTTTGATTACAATATTTCTCCAACTACTTAAGAAATATAAGTGTACAATTGTACTCCTCCTACACTAGAATTCCCTGAGAATATGATGGTAGTTTTCAAAGCTATTATTTTTTTTTAAAACCCAAACAAATACTATCAAGTTGATATACTCCTGGTACTAAGAAATGTGGGTGCTTTTGAGAAATCCTGAACAGGTAAGATCCCAGCCAGGCAGCATACACAATCGAGATGTATTCACAGATATATTCCATGTACAACAGAAAAGCCCCATAGTCTTCCTACTTAACACAGGAAATTCATTAAAGTCTGGAACAAATTATTTCTATGTAAATTATGTAAACCCTTAAAGGATAGTCTAGAGAAAAGAAAGGGAGGGGAAAAGAGAACACCCATTACACATGCTGGAGGGCTGTGAGCTTTGAGCTGCACATGGATGACAAAAAGCAGAGAGCAGTGGCTCCAAAGAGCACAGTACAAACATTTGGTGCTGTGTCTGAAACTTTTGGACTTAGTGGGCCTTCTTACTTCTGTACCTGAGCTGCGTATCACAGCAATTAGCATATCACATCAGCGACCACACATGATCATCAGTATTTCTGCTGTTTACCATGCAGGACATGCTTGTGCCACATGTCACTCAGGTCTCTGGCAGCCAGGCTCTGGCAGACAGAGAGGCAGGAACTTCAAGCAACTTCTGCCCCAGCCCCAGGTCAGGGACAAGCACCTGAGCTGCCAAGACAGTGGCCCCAGACATGTTTGGGGGTCTCAGCTGCTGCCTGCTGCAGCTGGGCACACCATCTCAAACCCTCAAGGGCAAGAGGTTTGTGCCATGGCACAAAGCTGCAGCCTGAGGCCACTGGAGGAGCATTCAGCCCCCTGTTTTATCACTCTGACATGCAGAGAATGTCCTTGGTAATAAGGTTTTAAAGCACTGCCACTAAATTCACTGAGACCCAGCTTCTAGACTCATATTAGAGTCACTATTTGCCCTTAAATAGAATTCAAGCTCTAATTAACAATTTTGCTCCATACATTGTGCCTCTCATTTTCCACAGATAGATTACATAGACATCACTCAACATCATCATCATTATTATTATTATTATTATCCTGGTAATTCAGAGAGTTTCCATCAAGATCCCTGACTGCAACTGGTTAGTAACACATCTTTGCATGTGTTTGACATTGGAAGTCTGACCCATTTTGACCGGATGCAGATACTCAGATTAAGGATTTGAAACTTCCTCCTATTGAATAACTTCTGATATTCATTTAAATTTGCTGTTTCTGGGAATATTTGGACAAAGTCATCTCCTGGTAGAAATATTCTTCTGAAGTTAATACAAGAGGGACATAAACTAATATAATTTTAAAATTTAGATAAGTATTTGTAGATTATTTATCTGAGTTTACATTATTCCTGAGAATGCTATTATTTGTCCTGACCTGATTTGCAACCTCAGAGCAAAAGGAAATAGCAGATAAAATATTTGTAACAATTACAGTCATTCAATAAACAAGTAGATTCAATTGGTATTTTATCAGCAGCTTGCTTGTTGTTTGGATTTTTTTAATGAGTTTTTCACAATGTCAACTGCAAATAAATTGTAACTATGTAAGGAAGAAACATAAGTAGAATCAGGTCTACAGATGAACGAAATCTCCAGACAGGGGCCATGAGAGGAGAGATACTGTAAGGTGGTTCTTTGTGATGTGAAATCAGTCTGCGTGCTTACTCACAGCCAAGTTATCCAGATTTACCAGCTCAGGCCAATAGTACTGGACCTGTGTAGTTTGCCTCGATTATATTCCTTTCCTCAGGAACACTATGCTGTAAGTATGCTCTGATGGCTGAAGTTGCAGATAGATGTGTCTAGTTTTTCTTTACGTAAGCTATTCCAGCTCTCCTGCCCACTGCCCCTGCTAACCAGAACTTGAGTGCACCTTGCTGGAGGTGCCTTTGGCATTTCAGGTTTTCACTACATTTCACACACCTGCATCTTCATGCAAAGAAGCTAACTATAAAAATTAAAGCCATGCTGCCAAGAGCATCCTAGACCAGAGCCCTGAGGGAAGGCCCCAGAAAAAAGACCATGACACTACTCTTGTTAATCATGGCTGGAAAATCCTGCCTAGGCTCCAGCTGCACAAGAAACGCAATCTCTTCACATGTGACCTGAGTCCAGGGCAAGACCCAGGAGAAAAACTGCCTCCAGCAGGAACACAGTTGAGGTCAACTGAGTTTTGTCTGTCCTAAATCCATGAATCTGACTTAAATATGTTCTGGGCTCAAAGCATAAAGCTGGAAGCCCATCCTTTTATGATTTTCTATTCCTTTCCAAAGAACCACTTGAATATTTGTTACGCTGCTTTTGTATTTGTCCTGGGATGGCAGTTTACCAAATTCTCGTCCATTTCCTGAGTAAGAGCATCCACTTCCTAATTAAGAGAAGTGCAGGTTTTTTATTCCCAGCCAAACAAACAGCCACAGCTCTTCAGGACAACACAGTAAGGTTTTTTATTTTAAGCGTTGGATTGTGACCCACAGCAGCGCTACTCTTCCCACTAGTGCTACTTCAGCTGGTACCCAAACTTGCTATTTACTGGAGGGAGCCAGAGCCTAGTTACTCCCTCAGTATAAACCTGTACAATTGCACCAGCTCTGCAAGAGCATTGCCAATTTACAGGAACCAGGATGCAGCCCAGTATTTTCCAGCTACTTACTGAGGCTAGAAGACCCTGCAGACCCTTACATCTGGGAGCAAGAGGAGTCAAAGTTTTGTATGATTCTTCACCCTTTCAGCAATCCGACATGGTAGCAAGGCTAGCTTCCAAAAGCTACCACAGTGCCTCATGGCACATCCCATTTGGACCTAGTGAGGTGCATGAGTGTTGAGGTTTAGCGCCTCCCGCTGGCAACTAAGCAGGACACAGCCGCTCCCTCACTCCCCCTCTGCTGGCATGGGGAGAGAATCGGAAGAGTGAAAGAAATAAAAACTGCTTAGTAGGAAAAAAAAAAAAGGAAGATAATTATTATTATACACAAAACAAGTGCTGAACAGCACGATTTCTCACCACCTAAATTCAGTGCTGCACAAGACCTCCAGCTAGCCAGCCTCTCAGACCATCCCACTTATAAGCATCACATGGTATGAAGTATCTCTTCATCCAGTTTGGGTCAACTGCCCTCGCTGTGTCACCTCCTATATTCTTGAGTGTTCCCCACCTTCTTGTTGGCAGGGGAGCAGTATGAGAAGCTGAAAAGTCCTTGACTGCTTGGCAACAACTGAAAACACCAGTGTGTTATCAAACACATAAACACAGCACTACACCAGCTACCAGAAAGAAAATTAACTCTATCCCTGCTAAAACCAAGTCAGTGAGCAAGGCTCTTCTTCAACCTCAGCCACTGCATCACTACCTGGGACACAGTGGAGAATTTGGCAAATCCACCACATGTTTGGCCTCTCCACACTGTTGCATACCTATGCAATGGGGTACACAGCACAAAGCCTCTGCCCATCCAAAACTGGCACCTGAGCTTGTGCCCAAGCCCTTTCGACAGTTCAGGCAGAACTGTAAGCTCATTAAGAACTATCACCCATATTTGGGAATGTAAAACATGAAGAGATCGGTGTTACCACCAAGTAAAAGCAATAAGAGAGATTAAACAACTAAATCGTCCTTCACCGTAAATGTCTACAGACCAAAAGCAAAGCCCAGACTTTTCACTAAGACCCTCTGGTACTATCAGCTCCTGTTTTCAGCATCAATTAGTGACTGCAGTATGGGAATCTCCTTCAACTTAAAAAAAAAATCAACTAAAGGAAAACAACAAACCAACATAGTTTTCTGAAGTGCTGAGTATTCAAGAAGGATCACTGGAAAGCTGAGGCATAGCCACTGAGGAAGGCTTAGGCCCTTATATTTAGCAATGTGTTACGAGAGTTCCCACTTCCTTGTTGAGAAGGATATAAACTAATCTGTGCCTTGACAGTGGCATAACCTTCACTTGACACATCAACCTGGCAGTAGCCAAGGGAAATAGAGTGAGCTTTGAGGTGAAACTCCATCTTTCAGAGGTTGAACAACAGACTGGACTTCTTGCAAGACTTCAGCTGAAAAGTGTTAATTATATCATCTTTGAGGAGGCCATTATTAGGACTGCGGGGTACTCAATTAGCTCTTTTTGCCTTTTTATTTAATGGTATTACAGTCTGATTGGTAACACAGACATCCCCACTGGCTGCATGGGTTGCACTTATGCTGCATGAAAACCAGAAAATTTGTAACATAAAATCTGGCCCTTTGCCAGATTTCTACAGGGCATTAGTAACAAACTGGTGAAGCTCATTAAAAAAAAAAGAGAGAGAAACCTATAACCATTAAAAGTCCATTAAGCAGCATGTCATTTTGTAAAGCTAAATAGCCCACAGTAATCAAAAGCATATGAACCCCAGCTGGGTTACCCAGCAAATTGTTTCGATTTAGGGGGGAGAATTCATCAAGAAAGATTGTTCCTAGGATTGGGTTGATTTTTCTCCTTCAGTTGCTGGCTCCATGTCCCATTATAATTACAGTGATTGATGCACCTTGCAGACAAAGGTGAAGAGTGACCAGAATAGCCCGAACATCTGCTCCATCCAAGCCACCGCTAATGTGGATGCTCTGTGGAAAGGCATGTCACTGATGGTTATCCCACCACTACTGACCAGCTACACAGGAAGGAACTTCTCCCTGTTGTCCTCCTCACCTAAGTTGCACATGGATCATAAATCAGCATTTCTCATCCCCAGGCTCCAAGGAAAACGAGAGAAGTCACTGTCATTACAGTTTGGCATGAAAAAAATCATCCACTGATGGGATTGTCAACCAAGAAAGGTAAAATACAATAAATAAATGAAATCCCCAAGAAAACCACAACGGATGAGTCTTTAATAATGGTAATTCCTCTTCCAGTGACAGAAACATAGTCACCTATTCCCAGAAGATGTGAGCAACACTCGTAACTCTCTGCTTGGAGTAACACAGCCCAGAAAGCAGCACACCACCATGAACTAGGCATCCATTTTTGCCCTCTGCACCTGATTTGCTCTGGGACCTCTCCAGGTATCTTTAAAAAAAATAGTCCTTAGGTCCCAATTCAGCAAGGCATGCCAGCTTGCACCTAGACACAGGCATGTTCCAGAGAGACTGTTTAGGTTCTTAATCCAATGTCATCTAATAGCTTGCTGAAGTGGGGCTGCAAGTTCTCTCTGTTCACAGCTGTATAACAGATATATGTCCTCTCTACATAATTTAAAGCCAGACAACTGCCCAAAACAAAAGGGAAAATCTAATCAATCAAATGACACAGTTCTGCCACATCTTCCATTCTTCAGAAGGGGATTTCAAGATTTTTCTCAAGGCTTTTTACAGAGATTATTTTTTAAAATCCACTCCACTCTACACTATTGGGATTGGAGATGCAGGGTGATTAAGACTCATTGAATGGAAAACTAGAGCTAACCTGTCTGAGTGGACAAGAATAGCACATGACTTCTTTATATGGAAGGAGCAGCAGAACTCAGACCTTTGATCTGTCTCAAGAATTCAGGCTTCTAACTCTCCTGGAAGCAGCAGCAGCAGTTTGGAAATTGTTACTGTAGGGGAAGTCCACAAAACTTAAAAACAAAATTCCAGCCTCTCCATTCTGGAGGGTCACAGTGTCCTTGACTGTTTTTACGAGAATTTGTAGGGTACCCAAAGGACCTGCAGTCATCCAACGGCTGAAACGCATCATCAAAAGATGGATTTGAGAATCTGCTGCACAGGTTTCAGATCTGTAGCCTCTTTGGAAAAAACCATATGCAGCCCTTTAAGCCCTGTGTTTATTTTCACAAGACATCTCAGTGAAGCTGGACAGTTTATTTACAATGAAAGTCTGCTGCTGAAGAAGAGCTTTAGATGGTACCTAGCTGAACTGCCAATACTAAAGTACGGCAGTAAATCATCCAAATGCTGAACTTCTTCCAGTGCATTTCCCACTGTGTGTTAACAGGATGCAAATGGAAAACTCAGGAAAACATCTTAAGATCAGGAGACTTGAACTGCATTTGTTTCAACTGCTGGATGTGGCCATTGTAAAGCATACAGATAACGTTCCTCAAACGTGTGCATATTAACATTAGTGAAGAGCTGACAAGAAATGAAGCAACACAAGTTGCTCGCTTCTCTATTTTTACAGTCCAATAGTGTGCAGAGAGGTCTGACTGAACTCAAGTTTTTACTATAAAAATCAGACTGTAAGT
Source organism: Laterallus jamaicensis coturniculus (assembly GCA_022605575.1). NCBI lineage: Eukaryota > Metazoa > Chordata > Aves > Gruiformes > Rallidae > Laterallus > Laterallus jamaicensis. The sequence goes on from JAKCOX010000001.1 coordinate 21,297,720, forward strand.
TTAGAAGTGGGAATTTTTACTCAACCATTTCTATCCATTACAGGGCTACATCCATGAGTGCCTACAGCTGCTTTGTAAAGATGGCACAAAACCCAACTATCTTGCCAATGCCTTAAAATATCCTTTAAATGCCCCTGAACGAACCCTAAAGCGTTACAAGAAACCCTGTGTTTGATTTTTGTTTCACCAAATCAGCTTCTGACAACACAAATGTCCCTTCAGTAGGATTGCTGCTTTGTTTCCAATAGACAACAACCCTGGAAGCCACCCTCAGAGCACACAGCCACCACACAGCCCCCACTGCCACTCCCCCAGCACCAGTCCATGGTCCCTTCCAAGCATCCTGCCTGCCAGAATAGTAGGAAGGTGTACATGCCATGTGGCTGCTGCTTTCCCCTTGGGCAGCAGAGTTTGTTTCCCCTCACTCAACCCACTCAAGTTTTCCCCAAAGTCCTGGAAGCCTCAGCCCCTGTGAGGCCTCTGCCCTCGTGTCAAGTTAGTGGGGCAGCAGGTTCAAGAGTTATTAGGGAGGGACGTGCACACAGACAAACAGGAGGAAGGACAGTTCAATCACAAACCTTATTTTCATAATGAAACAGAACAACAGAAGTATCCTCTGTTTTGGCCTACAGAACGTGAAGTTTTACAGTCTATTTTATTAGCTATTGAGGAGGCAGTAACTAAGCTGTAAAAACTGCAATGAATGACACTAAACTGCTTAAAGGACTGTTTGTTATAGGAAGCACACACATTTATGTGTGCACATCTGAATAAGTCAGGCCCTTTGCATCTGCAAAGCTGCAGTGGGCATTTCGTTACTCTAGGTCCCCTTTTAGCAACTTGAGAAGGAAAAAAATATTAAATTCAATAGGAGAAGTGTCAGCTAGGCAGGGATAACTAACTGCAAAAATCCAGTGGCAATGACTCTTGCTGGTAGTTGGGCAGCACATCTTCAGAGAGGCATCACAGAGGTGCAGACAATCCTGAGCAGGGCATGCTAATGATCCTGGCAAAAAGGACTGCTTTGCACTGTGATTGATAAGTGTAAACACAACTTCTATGGTATCTGAAGCAATCTTTCTATTATATCCATGGCTACATCTTAACTGGCTATTTGGCCAGATTTGAGCCGTATATCAAGACAGACAATCAACTGAAGAAAAAGCAGAGATTTGGGATTATTTAGCCTAAAGAGCAGAGGAGATGTGATAACATTTTCAAGTCCATTGTATGTTACTGCAGAGAAGAAAGCTGTATCTTTGGATCAGGATAACAACCACTGGCTTGTACTGCAGCAAGAAAATTTCAGGCTGGCATTGATGGTAATAAGAAGGAGATCTTTCAGGAAGTTAGACAGACATAGTAGATGTGACACAATTTTCATTGAACCTGCTCTGAGGTACGGAGACACATGGATAAATTCATGAGGTGCTGCCCACCCTTACTGGTTTTAATATAGAATCAGTCAGAGAAAAATATCACAAAAAATCCTTTTGAAATGCTCTTTTCCCTTCTCTTCTTTGGCAGTTTATCACCTTACGAGCGGCTGATGTAAACTTTAATCTGAGTATTGGCCAAAATTTAAGATTTGAACTGAACTGACATTCTTCTTCCTTCCACAGGATGAAGCCAAGACAGCTTGTGGTAAAAAGCAAATGCTACAGTCAAATTAGGCCTGCAATACACAGAATTTAGTGCTGCAAACGTGATGCAAGTTTACACATAAGTCACTCTGTTGGACTTGCAGAAAGGCATTGGTATCTTTGCGAGACTGAGGACATGATTTCTGCTTCCTCTAACAGCACACAAATGCGTTCCCCAAGCTCATTTGAATTCTGTACATAATCAAGATGTAGCCCACAGCTCCGCTGATTTGTGAGTTTTATGTTCCGTAGTTGAATTTACCTCTAGGGGTTTGTCACCTAATTCATTGAACAAGCAGAGATTTTAAGATAAATCTGGGAAAAATATAGAAGAAAATAAAACTGCTATCTTAATGCACAAAGAGAAAATACTAGTAGGAGAAAGTAGAACAATCAAAGAAGAAATGGCCAAACTGGATTATAATATTATCTTTAAAAAAGAAAAAAAAAGAAAAAGAAAGAAGGGAAGCATCCGGCAGAGATTTTACAAGAGTAGCCTAACACAAACAGGGCTGATGTTAAGGGATTATTTAAACAAGTAGGGAGAAGTTAGCACCAGTTAATGACGAGTTTGTTAGCTAACAGGCTGTTAACACTCAAACAAACTGGTCATTAAATGTGGTTACTACTTATTTTAATGGAAATTTATTAGAACCTTTATTTCAAGGTTTAGTGGGAGGGAGAGCTCCGGCACGCACACCTGGAGTCCCACAAATCTAAACAACACAGACTTCAAGCTGCTTTGCCTGGATTTGAAACAAAAAACAGAAGTAAACCTTTCCCGGCGCCAATTAGTCCCTTTTCTCTAGCAATAAGATACTAGAAGAGTTCCGATTCTCTGATAGCTTCGTATCTAACAAGAACCACTTGAATCTTCATTACTTTCTAGTACCATTATGATAAGTGGTTCTGATCTGTGTCCTTTAGAAGCCCATTGCAAATCTCATTATTAGACAGAAGTTTGATAAAGCTCTTAGCATAGCCTCTCAGCCATCTTCATCCCCTTCGAGTTTAGCAGAAGAAAAAAAAGAGGGAAAATAAAAACAGAAATAGAAACGTATTAAAGGGGAGAGGGAGAAGCAATAAAAACTTTAGGCTTTTTTTTATCATTTCCATGAAAAATGAAAACTTGCTCAGGACAAAAATAGAAATGGATGCCTAATGTAAGACTGGATACTGGCACACACTGTCAACGAGGTATAGAGTTATAAGGAGAAAAAGCACTGGACTAGACCTGGGGAGACAATTCTACTCCTAACTCTGTAACTGACTGACAGCAAATTACTTTATTTTCTCCAGCACCCTCCCTTGTCATTTCCCCTATCTAGTTTAAACTCTCTATCACTATGTAGAGGGTAGTACTGAACTGCCTGCATTGGCGTTCCCAATGTCCTCTGTGCTCACAGTTACAGAGAAAACAGGGCAGAGTAAGAGAAAGAATATACTGCTAACTGCAGACAGACCCAGAAAGGATATGAAAGAGGGTTTGGGAGCAGTAAAAATTATCAGAAAAATATGATTCATTGAAAGATGCTAACTTAAAAGTCACCAAATCAGCTTCTGGAAGAACATCCCTCCCCACTGGTCACAGAGGGACTCATAGATTTGTCTTAAACACGAAGCCTGAAATCAAAAGGTGTATGGAAATCCATCATATGCTTCTGCAGCGGGTCAAAGTATCAGACCTCCAAAAGCACTAGTGAAGTCTCTGAGCAGATTGTAATGCTAAACATCCATTTCCTTAACACAGGCTTTTCACCTATGTAACTATCGGTTTCTGCAGTATCTCTTCTGATTAAGAGAGAAAAATGAAGGGGGACACACACATGGACATGGGACTTCTAAGGCCCAAAAGATGAGTACTTAAATGTGGCCACACATTTGTTTTTATTTTGGATTCAGTTTTCAGCAGGGTTGAGCATCCACAGCTCTCATCAAAGTCCTTAGCAGGTCTGGGCACTCACGACCTTGCAAAAAGCTGAAGCTGTCAGAGAGGACAGGATCCGATTACTGGACATGCTGAAGTCCTGTGAGGCTCTTCAGAAATCCCTTGTCTGGAGCCAAGAAGCAAGCCAGTGTCAGAGCTGAGAACCAGCCCCAGGAGCCTGCACCGAAAACTCCTTCTTCTCAACTTGCCGTTTCTATGATTTGCTCTTTGTCTTTCAAATGTTTCTCACTTTCAACCTCCCGGGATCTGACAGCCTCCTGTCTGAACGCTCGCATGTGCCAGACCTATTGTTAATATTATTTCACAAGATATTAGGATTTCAGATGCATCTCCCTTGCCTTGTTTGCAAGAGCTTTTCAACAAAAGACTATGGACATGTCTAAACTCCTAATATTTGCTGTAATAATGCCATTTAAAGGCAAGTGGGCTGGGAATGGGAGAGAATAACTGATATTTTCATTTAGCTGCTGATGTGACTGGGATTTAGAGAACAGTCTGATTGATGTCTCGGCTTCATTTAAAATAAAATAATTAGGCTACTAAAATCTGGAAAGTATATTTTCATTTTAACCAGTCTGTGTGCTCAGCCCAGGCTCCAAGAAAGAACATGGAACGTTAGAGGAATGGAAATGAGGGGTCGGAGTAGGAGAAATGATATACTGTAAATTAGAGGCAGACGAGGAAAGGATATGAAAAAGGGTCTGGCAGAATTAAAATAATCAGGAACTAAGAGGAAAAACCAAGAGTTCAAAAAAAGTGTAGAGCATTCCATTAATCATCATTGTGGGAGGTAACAGAGGGTGTACAACAATATGAGAAGTGGACTGAAGAAGCACAACTCAGAGACAGAGCTGTAGATATGAATAAAACAGGGATAAAATCATATTTTTTGTGCCTGTTTCTAATAGCACTCAGGTCCCCGCTCAGTGGGAACAATGAATGATTGGCTGGGGGAACAAGGCAGCTCCCAGCTGCATGAAAGAAAGTTGTAGGATCAGACCTGCAAAAACATGCCCAAAAAATGTCTTAACCCCCCAAACAAATGCACATTTTGATCCTTTGTACAAAGGCACATGCAGCACTGGACATGAAAAACAGTCCAAGGAATTCTGGATTCTGACCTTTCAATTCTGTGATAAAACAGACCTAGATCTCAACCATGTAAGAGCTCAGAAACAGCATCACATGCATCAGCTGGGCAGTCAGCTACACAAATACAGAGACTGACAGCAACACACTTTGTTGGGACAAAAAACTCCTTTTGTTTACGTGAAGCCAAGACACAGTACTTGACATCTGTACACACATGGACCACACGACCATGGCTAACAAGTTAATCACGCAGCTTCAGCCAGGTGCAGAGTGAGAACACTGTAATACTGACTCCACTGGCCAACAGGATCCTCTGGGTTGATCAGAAACATAACACAAAGTTTCCAGAAGCCAGGAATCTCAGCCAATGAACTGCAAACAACCTGAAACAAAATCAAGTAATATCTCCTTTGGATCTTTACAATCACTCCCATAGCATGAAAGCCTCATCTGACTGTGACAGGAAAGGGACTAAACGTTCCTTCTCCTCTGTACTGATTACTCCATATAACTCAGTTTCATGGTTGCCTGGTCTTTCACACCTACCTTCCTCTGGAAGCCAGTCACCCATAAAATATAGTATATGAACTGCACTATATTAGCTAGAGAAAAATGAAGCACTCAAAATCTGAGAGAAAGCTGAAAGAAATTTACACTAAGTGAATATTGCATACCCGAGGGACAGGGGTACTTGGAAGAAAATTCCTTTAAAAACAGATTGGTTTCCCCCTCTTCAGAGTTTAACTTTTTTTTTGCTTTTTTTTCTTTTTAATTTAAAATAAGTTTGTCATCCCCCATCCACCTCTTTCTCAGCACAGAGAGGGTAATTTTGTCATATACTGCCTGCATAGCAGGATATACTAAAGTGGTCTGGAGTAACTTTTCTGTTCTACTACTCACAACCAGTAAAAGAAGCTGGGGCTGGGTTCCAATTCTACAATAAATGCAAGGACCAATCAGGGGAAAAAAACCCCAACAGGAATTAATAAGAAGTAAGACCAAAAAAACCATTATTTTAAAACATTTCTCACCCTTGTGGTTTAATTTTGTTACACATATGTTTTCCCAGGTTTTAACAAAACCAGAGTTTCCACTGGATAGCAACAGGAAATCTGTGCACCTTATAGTCTGCTTTAGTTTGCTGCAAACACATCTACCCTGTCCAGTCTTACAACCACACCAAATACAGCATAAAGCAGTAAGGTTTTTTGTGGAGATCTGCAAATATGTCTGCAGGATCACCTTTTGGTGAGCTATGCCACTAATAAAGCTAGGTTCATCAGCTGAAAGGAACTGTAAGTAAAACAAGGTTGATACCAAGACTACTTCCCTCTGCTTTTTGCTCCTACCTGATGCACAAGTTTGAATCAATTTCTAGTGTTTATAAATGTATCTTATGCAAGTAAAAGGAAATGTCTGTTTCCTCTCTGGCCCAACATATTATGTTTTTTCAAACTATTCACTCAAAAATAACTCATGCTAGTTTAGAATCTCTAAAGAAGGTTCATCAGGGAAATCCAGAATTTAAAAAATGTCCCACCCTCTTCATATTAAAAAGACAGACTTTTGTTTCCTATTTGCTAACCATTAATAGTGCATAAAAAATACGTGATTAGAACCCTGAGAGTTGGCATGGCTCAAATACTGTATATTGATGAACCACGTTGGAATGGAAATCAGATCAAAAGTATTCCTGTAGTGGCACTTTAACCTAACTGTTGACAGATGGAGAATGGAAGCAACATAAATGCTCTCTTTTTGTGTCAGCACTATAAAAATGTCTGACTAGCCCATGAAAGATGGAGATGAAAGCTTAGGCAGCCATTAGAAACTGTGCCTTACCTCAAGCAATAACTCATTCCCATGGTATTATGAAAATGGTTTTATTGCAGAGGATTACTTCTTCCCCTTCTGAAAAAATTACTGCTTATCAGCAGTGCAGAAATAAAGCCAGAAACTCCCAATCTTTTAAATTCTCCTATGCAATCTCCTTCCCAATGGTCAGGAATTTAATAAAATGTAACATTTGATTAAACCAGTTTGCATGCCTTTCTGAAACTGACACCATTATCTGAAATACTGCACTTTCAAGTGTCCTGCCATTAGCTCACAGAGGCTTGATTGCCTGTTGCATTTATTTATCCGAGTATTAATGCTCGGCGAACTGCCTTGATTGGAATCCAAGCCTTTTGGCAGACCTGGATTGGAAATCAAAAGGACGTTATAAGAGCAGGAGGAGATTCAAAAGCAGTGTTGAGTAAGGGGGCTTTGTTTGGGGGCTTTTTTGGAGGGGTAGGTAGGTCTTTTTTTGCACAATGCATTTTGATTACTGCTTGTTCCTAAGCAGTCAAGCTTCAGTTAGAAAGCAAAACAGAAACCAGGTGTAATTTAAAGTCACATACTCATGAAATCCAAAGGATGCAGGATCTTCATCATCAACACAACTAGAAGTTACACCAGTACATCTTGAAGGGATCGTGGGCTCCCCAGGGTAGAGGAATTTAAGCTGAGAAGTGAACGTCCAGAGTCAGTGCAAGGCAGCAGTAAGGTGTCGGTATCAGACCCTCCAATCCCCCCACGCTCTCAGTGTCGGTCAGAATGTGCAGCTGACATATCACGGCAGCTTTACCCAGATCTTGCCTGACAGTCCCAAGCCGCTCTCTTGGCAGCCGCTTTCAGGAATGCCTCTTGTAAACCTCTGCTGACGGGCCGGCCAGACCTCCCGGGATGGCTGCAGTGAGAGAACGCGTCCTCGCTTGGTTAAATTACATCTTCACATTCACTTTCTTCTATAGTTCAGGAATCATCACAGTCAAAAAAAAAAATTCTAAGCAACTTTGGCTTCAAATGGTGCTGACAGCATGTTGGCTAGGCCATTAAGGCTGTTCCCCAAACTTTTTTCGGCAGTCATATGTGCATGTACATGTGCGCTCATAAAAGAGAGTAGCAGCAGTAGGAGGAGGGAGATAGAACTCCTATACATGGCTACACCTCTGCTGAGCAACCCCAAATCACCAAATGAACAGAAAACATGTCCTACAAACTTGGAACAGCCCTGGCAGACAAAGAGAACATATTTTCCCAGACACTCCAGGACTCAAAGGAAATCCTACATGACAATTTTATGACTGTGGTCATTTTTCAAGTGACATACTACAAGAAGGTATTGTGGGCTCCCATGAAGCCTTTAAGGCTCCCTCTAGACAGTGAAAAGAAAGGCTGGAATAACTCCTCAGCCTCTGGTGGGACTCAGCCTTTTGCTCCTCAGACACTGACATGCACATCTGCAAGAAATATTTCCTGTGAAACTTAGGAAGAGACTTCTGAAAAGCAAATCCTCTTTTCCTTCAAAACGCCTCTAGTATGACCCTTGAATTTTCCAGGGAGAAGGCCTCCAGTTCATCAAACTGTGCACACTGGACATGCCATGCTTTCCACAGATCAAAGAGAAACCTTTGCACGACAATTCTGCTTCCTAAATATTTCTTTACCATTGATGGTTTTACCCAGAAGAGCAGCAGAGTTGCACTTTGTGTTTGGGATGTCTCATCAAATGCTGAGGAATAAAATCCATGTTACAACTTCAGTTACAAAGCTCTGAGCTAGGCTCTCCTGAAGCTGTATTTTGTCCAGCCACGTGGTTTTGAACACTTTGCACATAGAACGGACTTCATAGCTCTGTAGTATCTCTCATCAGGTCCTTTTACACAATAGCTTAGCCAACACCTTTCTGATACTCTGTATCTCAGTGAGGAAGCCCAGCACCTGCCTGCCTTGGAGCAGTCCTTTTCTCCAAAACCAGGTGGCCAGCTGAGCAGCTCAGCTGCATGAGTATTTACTGATGTGGAGCTACACACTCAGAGACCATTTACAGAAAAACTTCATTTGCCAGCATTACACATACTTCCAGCTCACCAGCATTTCCTTGTTAAGCCACACCCTATCCTCCTTTTCATTCCAGTCCTACCCACTTCTTAACATCCAAAGTCTGTCCTCGTGGTTAAGTTTTTCAGGGAGAGGAGAAATCGTTTTATCATTTTCTCTCTCTCCAGCCTACAAGGGTAGTTGCTGGTCTGAGTTTAGCAAAGCAACATTAGTAGAAGTCCTACGTGCAGAAGTATTTGTTTAAATCAAGAGGGACTTACACATCCAGCATTTGCTGAGTCTGGCCCTGATTAGAGAGCTTTGCAGAGACATTAGCCACACGTACAGACTCTGCATTTTAAATTTAAAATGACAGAGTCGCTGATGTTGAAAACTTGGCTACCTTGCTTGTGCAGTAATGTTCTTATAGAAGTTTTTTAAATGTGCTTAATTTGCATAACACCATTATGAGTTACCCTGTCGGAGACTCATTTAATAACAATGCCATGCTATGGATTGACATGATAGCTTATTATGGCTTCAAATAATATGTAAATAATATTTAAATGGCTTCTCTCAGAGCCATTACTGTCAATCAAATAAATACCTATATTTTGGTTTCTCATTTTTATGTCCCTAACTAACATTAAGAAATAAAAAAGCAACTTAACACCATACCTGTAACAAACAGTTATTTTGCTAACAATCTGCTTTAAACTGCCATGAAAACAACAAACTTGGTTGTAATGCCACAACTCTAATTTGGGTTGCCCTGTTGCATCTTCAATACTGCAAAGATTAATATTCATTTTGTGGGTCAGGACAACCGCTATTTATGGACAACAGCCCAACAGAGATGATGCGCATCATTTTATCATCAAGAGAGGATTTCCAGAGTATTCTCAATAATCTTCATCATATACATTTTCTGCACGCTATAAGCACCAGAACATAAAGCGATTTACAAAACTGGATGAGGGACCAGTAGCAGGGTCAGCTATACTAGAGAACAGACACCAAGGAGTGCTCGGCCTGTCATGGTACAGCTAGCGCTTCACACAGCATTGTGCCAAAGGAAGCACTACCCTTACATACTACTTGCCCACCCTCCACTCCCTCCCTAACCAAAATTTTGCTTCCACACTCCTCACCCCCTGCTGAGTCATGCACACAAAGCAATGGGACATGTCAATGGGGGCACAAAACTCAGTACCAGCACTAGGTCTCCTATGCACAGTGTTGTACCCATCAAAGGCGAATCCATGATGTGTATGTAACTTGGACTTACATAAAGAACATTGACCCAAAATCTTAATGGGCTCTCTCAGCCCCCATCCTGTTTCATGTAAAATCATCTTACAGCTGTGTTCCTTTCCTTACCCTGTGCCTATGCACACAGGTGCAGAATGAGTCCCAGTCTCATGCATTTCAACATACTATGCCACTTTATTTTCTGGCAAAAAGCTATCATCTGCAGTGCAGTTATGATGCTACAAAGACTCGGTGTGGTACCACTGCCACACCCAGAGCCTGGGCTGCATCCAGTTTGCTGAACAGCTCAGTGTAGGCAGGTGCATCCAGTCAGGGTGGGGTTATTTTTGATAGCTGGGTTTAAAATTAATACTGCAATACAAACAATCCTACGTCAGCCATGTTTATCCTGCAATATATTCCCATCAGGAACATTCAAGCACGTACCTAAAACTACAAAAATATGACTTCACCAGTTATTGAAGGAGAAGAAAATGCACAAAAAGTACAAATCCAGATTTCTGTTATAGAGAGCCTCTGTCTTTTGCTTTCTCTGTTTTGGGAAAGAAGCTGCCCTTCTCTTTTGGGAAGTTCAATCACAGATCCAGCATCTCAGGGAGAAATTTTTCTTCTGCCCTCAGAAAAGATGGTTTCACTGACATGACTCCTGGCACATTCTGAGCCAGAAGGAGAAAGCCCATGTAATGGACTCTTAACTGGCACCTGATAGCTGCTCGATGTTTTCTCTGCCACAGATTTTAGTAACCTCAAGAAAACCACTTGACACTTTGTACTTCAATTCTCCACCCATATAATTCTGTCCTCCACGTCATAAAGAGGTTATGAGGTTACAACACTGACCATGAGGTGCTCAAATGCCATTTATTGAAGGGCTATATCAATTCCTAGCTAGACAGCAACAATTAAAGCTAAAGCTGTCATTTTTCCTTTGCTCTGTCCCAGAAACACGTGCTGCAGCAGTGCCAACTATGCTGACCTTTCTTTACAGAAAGAATAAAATCTATGAATATTGTACATGGACCAGCAAAACAATTAGGAAATGCAGCACACCTCACATATGTCCTTATGTAGGAAAGCCAGGATTATTAGCATAATCACAGTGTGCTCTGTTAGCATTAGAATTAAAACTGGAGAGGGGAGGCAGAGGGAGCCAGTTGCTAATGCAGACAATTCAGCCAGACAACAGTTGGCCTTACTAATTAGCAAAACAGTGCCACTTTAAGAGCTCTCTTTGGGTACTCCCCAGGGAATTTCAGGCATCAAGGCAGCTAATATGTTTTCCAAAAAAGCTGGCAAGAGCTAAAACCTGCACAGCCAAATACCTGTGTTCAAGGAATCACTATCCTGAGCAAGTTCCATGCTGAGAAAAGCCTGGATTCACTCATTCATAAAAATGTGCCAGCCTGCAGGTTCTACTGCAGGCCTCCTAACACTTGTGTTTTGTTTTGCTCTTCACTCTCATTTCAAGCTCTTGAAAGCAGATGACTATCAGGAATTAACATCTCCTTTCCCCCCCCCCCCCCCCCCCCCCCCCCATTGTACATCTCTCACCCTTTTAAGGAAGAAAACTGGAAAGTATGAAGTTCCTAAGGTCAAGCACAAGAATAGAACCAAATAAACCTGCTTCATTCCTCTGAAGAAGCTTCAGAGACTTTTGGAGGGGAAAGGAATCCAAGATTTTGAAAAGCCTGGAGCTGGACTTTTAAATTTACCTGGTGGATATCAAAACTGCATCATTTAAGTAAGTCTAACTCCTTGCTTCCTTAGCTACCTGCCTCTTAGTTCTCACACCCAGCAGCCTGAAGCCAGCCCCCATCCTGCCATGGTACAGCTGCCATGCGCTGTTTATAAGTTAACATGCAAGCCAGGCCTACAGCAGGTCCCCAGTCTCTGCTTACTAAATTGGAGATGAAAGAAACAATTCTGCTGGGAAAAACTGTGTACTTCATACTACATCACACTTACTTCAGCCCATGTTAGTGTATTTAAAGCACTGCTGGTTACTTAGCATAATGATTCAACTACGGCCATTCATTATAAATCTGTCTTGGAAGATAGAAAGATCTGTTCTATACAGGGTATTTTGGCTCAATAAAGTATGTGATGGCTGCAGAGGAAGATCTGCCTAAAGTATAGCATACAAGAATAATAACCTTAAATGTTAAAAGCATATTAATATTTCATCAGGGGAACCAGAGGAGCTGGAAAGCACTAGGAGCCCTATCACATGATAATCATTTGATAGGACACTACATCCAGCCACAGGGATAATTCACAGGGATTACAACTGCTCTATTTTCATTGGCAGGCCTGGCAGGCAGCGCGGACGCACTGACAGCAGGAATTTGGTTGTGCGAACAACTCCTGAGTAATTAATCAGGGTCTGGGCAGGATCTGGTTTCAGAGAAGTCAGCCTTGTTACTGGCACTGCTCCCCAAGCTCTGTGCCAGCCCAGTTGTCCCATTTCTTCTGTTCATGTAAGTCAAAGAATTGCTGCCTGCTACAGAATAGGGTGGATTGAAACAATTTACTCTGTATTAGGCTGCCACCATCACGTTTTGGTTTTGTCTAGCCCACCCATAGATGAATCATCAGATGCTAAACTTTTCCTGAAATGCTGGATCAGAGTTTGGATTTAAGTGCCCAAATTGGCCAGCGTGATGGCTACCAGGAGACTGAGTTGCCATGAGGCTTGTACAGCAGCCTGGGGGAAAAAGGTCCACCCCAGTGATTTCCCTCGAAGAAAACAGCCCTCAAAAGAGGCTGGACTTACAACTCATGCAGAGATCCATGCACCTCCAAGTAACAATGCTAAATGGTGCCCAAAAAACCTCAGAAGGTTATGCAAGAAGAGTCACGATAGCAGGGAAGATACCACAAAAGCCTAATAGGAAGTCACATTGGAAAAAGCCTCCAGTTTCTGTCCTCATTCTGCATTCTGACTGAGACAGAGCACAACATTAAAAGTGAAGGAACTCAAAACTTCAGAAGAGCAGATTTTTTTCTCTGCAACTTGTAACTGTACTTGAATGTCATTGTCACAGGCCAAGAACTTTGAGGACTCAAAGCAGGGTTAAGCATTTACATGGTTCATGAGAACCTTCTCTGTTGATACTGAGTGCATTTAAGATTCTAGGTGCTTACATCATGCAATAAGTATGATATTTAGGCACTTCAACAAAGTATTTTCCTGACCTTCTGAAGGCCCTTAGCTGAGGCTTGGCTTGTTCCAAAACTGAAGCTAAGACAAGCTCGTCTCATTCCAAGCCTTTCACCATACTCTGTGTGGCACTAAACCTGTATTTTACATGTCTATGCAGAGCAGCAAAGGCAAGCTTTAATATTTCTTTATCCTTCTGGTTTTTAATTCCTGGAGCAGAGGATGACTGCTCATTACATATTGTTTCGGCCATTAATATTTCCATACTTCCTCAAAAGTCAAGTAACCTGCCAAACAAGCAGCCTGGAGGTTTATCTTTGTTTCTCTCTCTGTCTTCATTACACATTTTGGAACACATCTAAAAGTGCATACGCACTACATTGTCTTACCACAAAAACATTACCTTTCCTTGAAATTCAGACTGAGCAGGTTTGGGATTTTCAAAAATATGTATACACACAAAACCCCTGCCCGTGAACAGCTTCTAGGCATCAAAGTGTCTGTGGTCAAGTGTCATCAATCTTGCATGACCAAAGAAGAGCCTTCTGCCTCTCCTCTTCCCCACACCACCAAAATACATTAATTAAAATTGTGTTTGTTCCTTCCTCACCCCAGTGTGAGCTCATCCCCTCGTGACACGTTCTGACCTTCAGAAAATAGGCTGCTTCTCTGCCCCGCTTGCCTGCAACATAAAGCCCAGACCTCCATAAAACTGTTTCCTAATTGCTCATCGATGATCACATTTATCTCCCAGGCAAGCCAGATTGCAGTGGTTAATAGTATAAATGGTATCTAGAGCAACAAGGCCTGTGGTTCTGTTTATTTCATAGCTATCTAAATGGAAGCCTACATTAGCATCAGTAACCCGAAGACATTATTCACACAAGTTTTTAAGCCTGTTAACACAATTTATTAGAACTTTGGGGCTTTTGAATAACAACCCATTGAAACGAAGTGATAAAGAGGGTAGCCATTGCTGTCAAAGTGAACTTTATATACAGTTAAAGCAACTGACATGATCAAGTGGGAGGAGGACAGCATAAGGCAAGAGTTGAAAAATAATTAAGGCTTTAACTTAATTCAATTACAGCAAAATGTATTCTTTAAAAAAAAAAAATCACATTTTCCAGTAATTCTGATTCAGTTAAATTTTTACAGTATATAAATAATTCTAATTATGCTCATATAAGGTTAGCTTTCCTGCACGCAGGCATTTAGAAAAATGTTAAATTAAATTATCTACATGCACTGGAAATGTAATACAAAGGATTATCTGAAAAGCCAGGAGCAGGAGGCCAACATGAGCAAATCTCTTATGTAATGTCTGACAAAGCCTAACACGAGCACAGAAACAGAGTTCACATTTTCCTGGGAACCATTCTTTTTGCAAATGAAACATTTAATTATGAATCCTGAGTCCATAAATAGACTCCAGAAAAAGGAGGACTTGATGCAGATGCGCCACTGGATTAAGAGAAGATCCTAAAAGAAATTTATCAATGTCACAGGTAATTAATTATAACTCCCCATCTACAGATGGGGATGTCTATGTTTATCAGCCAGGATTCCCAGAGTAGCAGGTGGCCAACAAAGAGCCTAGTGAGTTCTCTCTCTGCTCATCTACCTATTTATGACTTATCTACATTACAAACACGTGGCTTTAAATTATTCCCACTGGATCAAATAAATTTCTTATTGTCAATTCTGATGTTTATTATCATAAGACTTGTGATATCGGCTGCTCTTTTGTAAACCTCCAGTTTTGGAGGTCGTGATTATGCCTCCTATATTTAAGGAAGGTTGATTAACTTCTAATCCTCATTATTTCAGAGAATAGCATGAAAGAGATTCATTTCAAAGATTCAAACCCATGAGAAGGCAAGCACGAAGTCGAAAATGGAGATGTAGTGTTTCTAAATAGCCACTTTATTAAGCTTTTTCTATTTTGGGGCTGTAAATAGGTGTGTAAGATCTTTTTGTGGAACTTACCAAGTACATAGCAGTGCTTGCAGACCAACTGCAGCTTTACATACACAGATTTTAGAAAACATACTAAGCATACTCTTACAAACTAAGCATACATGTAGAAACACCAAACACTGAAGTACCTGCATAATTCTGCCCCCTAAAAACCTTAGTGAAGAAAAGCTGCACGTTCCTAAGCCATATGCCTTCAAATTAAAATAAATAAATAATGAACCCCAGGTTAGGGCTACAGTTTTCTCCATGTGGGCAGACTCTGGTTCTCTTGGCATATATATAAGCCATTGTTGGTGCCTGCTCCTGGGAACAGTTTCTGAACTATACTGGGTCTTGCCAATGGTCTTCCTCTGAAGCAAAACACAGCTCTCTTTCAGTTCCTTATTACCTTACTTTTGTGATCAACACAGTATAATAGCCTGAAGAGGAAAACTATGGCCAGTACCCATAAGCAGCTTTCCCAAACCTCACACAGAGACCTGCTATCGGTTCTCTTAGCTACAAACATAGGCCAGATTCCTTGAGAGCGACTCAGAGCCACAACCTCCTGGCCAGAGATCGAAGTGCCAGTCACTGAGGCAGCACAACATGCAAAGCAGTTTCAAGTGGCTTTAATGACCTTTGCTGCCCCACGCTAAAACAATCTTCCACACCAGCAGTGCACAGGAGGGCTGGTACTGCTGCAGTCTGCAGCTGCAGTGACTGGGAGAGCAGCACTTGGAATTTTACCACATCTGATATGAAATTGCTCCCTGAGACCTCACTCCTCTAAATGCTCAGTTGTGTGCAAAAACCTACCAAAGTAAAAGGTGGGCTGAACTCAACATGGGCACCTACTTGAGCTAAGTTAAGCAAAAGCACATGCACTGGTAAGGTCAAGGTCCCAGTATCCTGATTGCCATTAGGAAAGTCTCAAGAATAACTTGAAATACAATTCATCAAGTGGAAGTGTAATGACAACTAGAGTGCTAACCTGGTCATTCAAGGCTCAATTTAATTAGCAGATATGGTCATTCATTTACAGTACTTTATGTCTGAACCTGATTAGAAGAAGAAAAGAAAAAAAAAAAGCAAGCTCTGCTCAAGAGCTTCATGTTAGCAGAGTCCTCTCTTTCTAAGAGAGGAGATAACAATACACTTTAATTTCAGGTGCCAATAACCTCCACAAATGTTTAGGTCCTTTAACTAATATGTTAAAAGTGTAATCATTCTAAGTGAGACATATGTCTAAGAGCAAAAAAAGCATAACCAAGTCTAGAGTGTCACAGTGAAATTTGAATTTGCATTCAAATGAAAAGACTTCAGGAAGAAGAGTTTGCAACTTCTCTATGCAAAGACTAGCATCTTCACCCTCAAACACTCACTATTTGTTACAGCTTTGGTGTAGCTCAACTGGTTGGTCCTGAGAGTGACCAGATGTCCAAACTGCTCCTGAGATCTAATAACTAAAGTCTATCTCTTACTGGCAAGCTGTTTGAAGTTGCCCCACAAGATGAAGCTCACCTGCCCACACTGAAGATGAAACAGGGTCCCTTGGCAGACTAGAGGGAAGGAGGGAGCAATGGGGACACCCAAGGAGCTTCAACAAATTTGCAGATCCAAGCCTAGGATACCTGGGCTAGTCCGCACAGCAAGACTGCTTTGGAAGGTTAGGACATGGTCCAGGCTCCCACCTATCAGGTCTATCAGTTGAATAGCACCAAACCAGGCCTACTTCAGAATCAAATACATGGTTGGGATTGTTTCAGTCTGAGCCAAAGCCAGGCTCAAAGACACTTGTGCACAGCAATATAAAAGTAGCTGCTAATACTAAAGTTAAGTAGATGGTATAGAAGAGGATACTACTGAAATTTCAACACAGGATATGTGCTACTGTTCTCATTTTTCATGCAGGGCAAAGGGAAGCAAAAAGTGTGGCTGTAACCTGCTCAACCTCCCACTGCAAATGTCGCAGTCACAGATGAGAGGCAGAGGAGTGTGACTTAGACATGGCTTGCCTGCTTCACATTACAAAGACACAGGATGGCTTGAGGCTGCTCCATTCTACTCACCCAAGAAATGCAAATATTGCCCAAGGATCTGTCTGTGTCTCAGAACTCACTGGATGCATAGCACCTTGACGACTGAATCCCCCCAAGATGGTTCTGGAGTGGTGGGGGCGGCCATAGCACCCTGCTGGGTTCCCTGTCAATCCTCCAACCACCCATGAAACAGCAGGTTCTCAAACACTTCCCTATCAAAACAGGAAACATAACAGAGCCCAGACTTTAATGGGAATGGACTTTAAAGGAACAAATGTGACAGCAAAAAGGCAATCACAACAAAAAAGCATTTGCTTGCTCTCCAGTTTCCTTAAATAAATAAGCAAGAAGGCACTTCAGAGTTACATACTCTGTCTACAGGAGCTGTCACTATTACAGTCTGTCCCATTGTCTTTTTCATCTCTCTCCAACCTCAAGGCCAAGTCTGCACCACTGGGAATGACCACAAGTGCTGTAACTGGACAAGTACAACCCTGCCTTTAACTAACAAGGCAGTACTAGAAACCTGCATGTCGCTCAGCTTCAGACATTAATTTGTATATTATTGTATAGAGAGGTCAACTTCAGGCAAGTATTAGATTATTTATAACTTCAAATAAGTTACTTTGCAAGCTCATTTGCCAGACTTCCATGTGAGGCAGCATTTGAGAGAAATATGGAAAATGGCCTGAACTTTAAATGACAAACAGATGAGAAGGTCCGATGAAAATCAAACACTTTTGAAGGCCATGTGTTTTCATAAGGAATATAAATGGGATTTTTAATTGATGTTGACTTCAGCTCATGGTAACATTTTGGGTGATCTCAATTAGTGGGGTTACAAAAAACAGTAAAGAAAGGAATTTGATTATGACCAGCCCTGGAAAAAGAGATCTGGCAGAAGTATTCCCTACGTTTCTTAATTCAGGGAGTAATCTCTTCTGTAATGTAACTATCCACAGTCAACATATTCTTGCAGCCACCAGGCACAATAATGGCTTCTTAATGCCAAAGATGCTGAGTACTATCCTATTATCTTTTAATCTGTTTTGCTTTTTGATCTCTAGTGATTTGGATAGGTCTGAGTGCAGAGCCAGCTCAGGACTCTGAAGAAAACAAGTTGAACTGGCAGTTCCCATAAAGACTTGCTATACAATTTTGTGTCACTTGGCTTTTCTGAAAGTTAACCACCTCCAACTGCACAAATGAGGATATATCCTCTCACAGGGGTGAGATGAGGATAAATATATTGAAGCATGGAAAGTTCTCATGTAGTATATTAATGGAGGCACTAAGAGCACCAAGAAGTTACTCAGATTTCTTTCCCAGCTAGTATCATGTTGGAGTAACCAAGGTTCACTGCTTCTCATTCAGAGCTTTGCTTACATCACCAAACTCTTTTTAAGCTGGGCTTTTAAAGTATTTCCACCAACAAAAGTTAAATACGTTTTTCTAGCCCAAGATGGATGGGCAAGGTTGTTTTATTGCACTGTTACAAACCCCTTTGTGCAGAAACAGTTTCTAAATGAAAACCATCTTACTAAACTAACAGCTTGCACACAAATGCACCACCAAAATAAATTTTTACCTGTGCCAGGAAAGCCTTTCACATCAAGATTTCACATAGTTACCAGCTCTTATTAAGTACTTTTTCTTGGTTCACAACAGAATAATAATCCTATCTTATCAGTCATTTTTTAAAATCCCATTTTTCTAAGCAAGCTATACTCATACCGAGAGCCTGAGATTCCACAGGTTTATAGACAAAGTCAAGACTGAGCCTTCTTCTATAAGCTATTCATGAATCTCTGCTACTTATCATACCAGTTGTGCTTTGATATAAAGGCACCAAAACCAGCAGAATCTACAACAGTCCAATATTATTTTAGCTAGCTTTTTAAAAAAAAAAACAAAACCCACAAACAAAATCCCACTCCAAAACCAAACAAAATAGCCATTGGTCTCCTTGCAGGGAAGGAGAGCTCTTACAGTCAGTTTGAACATATGTGGAGTCATTCTTCATTCACATCAGTGTTCAAATACCTCCTTCCCAACAAGGGCATCATTTCATATTTCATCTCAGGGATGAGATGAAAATCCAATAGGGAACAGTGGGACTGAGCACCTCTAGTCTGGTCAGTAAGAAGACTTTCACCTTTCCCCCTTGGCCAAAGCACATTTCAGCAAATGCCACAGGAAGATTCAGATCACCTCATCCTCCTAGATGTGCACTCTTTCTTCCCAGTGACAGTCCTGGCCCAGACATGACATATTTATCCTTGATACTGTATTTTTGGTGGGACTGTTCTTACCTCAACACTGTTACATCTGTGCCTCTTCCCCAGGCCTTTCTGCTCTTTGCTTATGTAAGGAGGTATTTGCTAATTTGGAGCTATCTAAGGACACCACCTACACTTTGGGGACTCATGTGGTACATGCACAGACATCGCTGTCATCTAAATTTCCAGATAGGCCCTGCCAGCCACTATTTGGGTCTGGGGTAAATTCATGCCTGTCATCATTTCACACAGCTGTGGAACCCCCCAGACCCTTCTTCCAGAGTAGAGACCTGGGCATAGGAGGAAAAGGTGATTCTGTAAGTCACACACAGCACATTCCCCTCTTCTTTCCTTAATTCATTGCCACATCATAGATATATCAGGGTTCAAGAGATTCTGGGGTACGTTGACTGTTACGCAAATTGAGCAGCTATTTATGACTCTAAAATAATTGGTCCTTTCCCTCTATTTGCGTGGAGATCAGAGTCAAAAAACCTTTGAGGGCCTTTTAAAATGGAAAGCAATCAAATAAACAAACAAACAAAGCTCAAACCACCACCACCCTCCTCAAAAAACAACTCCAAAGCAAAACCTCACCAACATTCTTTCTCCTCTCGCAAAGTGTATATTTACCTACAGAAAGTATCCGAAGAACTGATGAGAAATACAGAAGCAATGGAAGTGCCCTTGTTAAATAAGGCCTCACTTGGGGATATAAAATTTTGACTTGCTATTCATGCAGTAACTGCTTCATCACAGTGGATCCATTTCTCTTTTTTTGCCTCAATTTGAAAGCCAGGAGATAGAATAACAGAACACCAAAGCATGGTGTTCTGAAGTTATTTTTTTCATTAGGTTGTATGCTCCAGGATATAGTTAGATCCCCTAGAGATTTATCGTCTTTTGTACGACAATCAGAGGCCTTGAAAGGTGTATAAGTATTAGTTTTGAAAACACATATGGCTTAGAACAAAGAGAAACAGCCTGATCAAACAGCGGGGGCAATGTACAGGAGTTAATAATACAAAATAATTCTGAGCAGCGGCCAGTTCTCACAAAGCAAACATCTCAATGTGGATGCCATATTGGCAATTAGACCCAGTCATTTTCAGATGTAATGGGAAGTGGAATACAATATCTACATCTGATGTATGAACACAACTGTAAGGAATCAATACCATCTGGCTGCAAAGCATTTGGTCTTTTAGTCAGCAAAACCAGGCCATTCATACAATAAAGAGCAGTTCAGACAATATGGGAACCTCAGACTTTTCAGCATATCATTTGCAGGGCAATTTTTAAAAGAGGAGACAAAGTTTCAGCGGTGCTTTACCAATAAATCTGAACGTAGGGAATAACCTCAACGAAGGCCAAGGGTTGAGGTGGAATCTGTGTTCCTTCAGGAAAGGTTTATGCCTTCACATGTGTTACAATACATTCCAAATTCAGAGCTGTGTAAGCGGGTCCAGCGCCAGGTCTGGGTTTGGCCCTGCATTTTCTCATTATGCTTGTCACAAGACATCAGAAGTAATCGCACCACACAGCACTATGAACGCTAATAAAATAAACCAATGATTGATGAACTTTATGCTGAAACATCAGCTATCTTAACTTGTGTTTCATGGGTATGGTGGCATTAATTGTTTCCATACTGACTTAACTCAGTTTTGCCAGAAATTGGCACCACTGCTATTTACTAAAGTTGTGTTTCTGTGCCAATGCTTTTTCTTTGCCCTTCTTTTTCTGTTTTCTCCTGAAGTCCTAGCTCCATTATTCACCTCCACTTTGAAAGACTGGATAAAAGAAACAGTGTCACATTGGTTTCCCCAAGCTTTCCCACTGGCAAATTAGGCCACACTCTTGATGCTTTAAGAGCTGACAAGCCCTCAAAAACCTAGGAGCAGGCTTGTGTATCTAATGGTGTGTAAATCTAGGGGGTGAGGAATTGTGTCAACTAGCAGGAGATTTTCCATAGCTGGGAAGGAGCAGTCAGAGCTCCCTTTGCCCATTTTGGTGTATAATGCTGCCCTAAGCTCTGGCATGGAACTCAGTACCAAGAATACACCTGGATCTTGGCTGTCAAACAACACAGGATTTAGGGACAAAGGGCAAAAATAACCACAATGAACAAAAAGCCAACTGGCTGAATATAGGAAGGACGTGCTAATATAAGGCCAGATACTGATTTACTGGGAACTGGCAAAGGTCTAGGAAAGCTTTTTCAGAAGGGCCAAATACATAAGCTGAGGATCCAGATGGTACAAAGGTTTCCAGGTTGTTTTTTTTTGTTGTTGTTGCATCAAGAAAATAACATAGGAGTTCACAGATTATGTCATATTCCATCCACACAAGTTTTATAGGGACTCCGTATTCCCAGGAAAATACTAAACTTAATATTTATTTATAGAAATATATCTTATATCCCATTAGGACAGAGCTAAAATATTTGTGATCCAACAGCATCTGGAAAGACTGAACAGCCAGCTCCATAGGACAACCACTTAATGAGCAGAGTTCTGCACAATGCTGTCCTGTTGATCAGTCAATACTATCACTGAATATACTCACGATGTAGTAAGAAAGAAGAAAGCCTCAGACATGCAATACCTCTGCGCTAAAGGACACACTCAAGCCTCCTGATCTTACCGTGGTTTGGTTTGGGGTTTTTTTGGGGGGTTTTGTTTACAATTACAAGAAAAGAACTGAGTAGCCTTTTCTACTCTTCTGGCCACTAGTATTTTACCTGTACCAGGCTACTTTGTCAGCATCACAAAGTGTTGAACGTTAGATCTTGCAACATCCTCGTAGGAGAGTCTTCATACCTCCTGATGTAAAACAGTACACACTCCATACCTCCTGATGCAAAACAGTAACCACTCTAAGAGTTGCTGCCTCTCATCTTTTCTTTAACATTATAGCTTCACATACTACATTACCATCTACACAGACTGAGAGCAGACAGGAGCCAGGCCACTTGTCTTCATAAAAATCCAAGGAGGAAAAAATAAAATGGAGTCTGACTGCCTACACCTGCTCCCAAACAGCCTGAACACAAGTTAAACACAGCCCCTTCTAGTTTTTTCAAGACCTTTATCATATACATGCTGAATGCTGCCAGATTTCACTATAGAGTAAAGCCAATGGACAGAAACTCTCATCCCATTACCCTGGGTTGTATCCCACCCCATTGACTTCAATAGGCCTCCACAATCTGTCCCTTGAAACAGGTCTGGCTGCAATTCCTATTTTTAGTTATGCCAGGCAAATCTTTAACTGCTGATATCAGAATTTAAAGAAATACATGAAAAACACTATTTTCCTTTTAAAAAAACTGTTCTCCTGGGTCTCCTAGAGATAATAATTACTGCTCTGCTCAGCTAGTGCTGTCATTATATCGCTCAATAAAATGGATCATTCTCAACTCTCAGGAGCATTGGGAGTGCCGCTGCTTCCTTGTGTGAAAGTAGGAATGTGTCAGTTTTGTTTAGCAAATATAATATTTAATGTCTTTGCTCTTGGCATCCGGGACCAGCACTGAGCCAACAGCAAGGATGCAAAGTACACCCTCAACAGTCAGATTTCTGAAAGAAATTAAGCATGTAAAAAAGAAAATTCCCCCAGGTAAAAAGCAAACCTAAAAGGAAAGGTTTCCCCAGGAACATGCAGAATACAAAAGTCACAGCCAAAACCACTTTATGTACTTTGATTCTATGTTACACTGTCAGTAATTGTGCCTCACCACTGAATTAGTAGCCCACACAACTTTCACTGCAGTTGCCAGTAGATATTGCTGGATCTGACCAATTCTTGGTTGCCAGGATAATAGTCCACACCCAGCAGGCAAGCAAGGGCAGTAACAAACAGCCTAACACACCCTTCTTCCAGTAGTAGTCATCATTTTCACCCCAACTTCAGTGACTATACTGTATCCCATGCCAAAAACCTCCTTAATAGCTCAAACTTGAGAAGGATCAATAACCCCTCCCAATCCCACTTGCTAGCAAGGGATTATTGCTCTGCAGAGAGGGTAGGTACCCAGGCACTGTACCAGGATGATCATAATCTTTACGTAACACACGGTAACACTGGAAATACTAGCCTCATTTTCATGGGTTTTTTTCAATCTAAACCTTTCAGGTCTCCAGTTCTCCCAGGGAATATACCATCCCTTAACCAAAGAACCCAGCAGACAACTCATCTGTCCAAGCATTGAAAGAAGTCACAGTGGTTCCTTTGTTCAGAGCTGGGGGCACACTTACCACCATGTTATTTTACCTGCCATACCCCTGGACTCACTGCCTTTTGCCTAGGAGCATGCATGGAGCATGACTAAGGGCAGGTGAGTCTTGGCCTCCTCAATGTTGAAGGCTGAACTGTCTCTCTACATTCTAAAGAGCTCTTTGTGTACAGAATCTTATCTTCCAAACTTATATATTGTTTTGGTTGTTGTTTTAAACTACATAATTTGTAGTACACGTCCTGGCAGAAAGAATCCAAGGGGAAAAAATATTTATGGAACATGGAAAAAACCAAAAGCAATGAAATGCAGGAGCAAGCCTCTAGGATTTCCCCTGTGAGTTTCTGCAAGTTTCTATACAGAGAAGCAAAGTTTCCTTCATTCTGAAAAGTGAAGCCTTGGACCCATAACTCCTCAGATTCCCCAGATCTTCAGCAGGTATACCTAGGAACCCTGTACCTCCAGACCATTCCTTCTCAGGCTGTCCTTTCAGTCCCCACCGACACAGCCCAGATGGCTCTACCTCTTAGAACTCAGCAGACAAGCACTCAGCCTGTGTTGAAGGAGATTCAGCACAGACTCATAAGGAGTTTGGTGCCTTATCAGCACAGTTTCCCTCTCTGCTGGTGCTAGAAAAAGCCCTCCTTAGGAAAAAAAAAAAAAAAGCCTTGAAGATAAGAAAAACCCTTACTTCCTTGCAGACTCCTCTTCCTCTCCTCAGACTTAAGACCACAGTTTAGCCTTATAACACAACAGCAACAAACCTGGGGGAAAACCCCAAGAGGAAACCACAACAGAACAGTGAATGCCAGCTGCCTTACAAATCTTTCCTAACATGCCCCCATATTTATTCAAAACTGGTGTGCAACACCTGAATGCAATTCTTCAGTGTGAGGATGATATAAGCAGAGTATTTTCATACCATCAGTAACCTGATCCTACCCAGCTGGGCTGGCTCCCTGACAGCAGAAGCATTTCATCTTACTGTATAACCATGCTACATCTGCAAAGAGAAAGAGGCTGCCATAAAGGGGTTCCCAACCACAGGAGGGGGAAGGGAGCGGCAGGGGAGAAGAGGAAAAAGAGTAAGACCAGACCTGCTGCACTCATGCTTAATATGAACACATACACACACACAAAAATATCCATCAAGAAGATGAAGAGCTTCTTGGATGGGGAAACTTGCTTGCTAATATCACACAGCCTGAACTTCTACCTGACTAAATGGAAGCCTGGCAACAGAGTTCAGAGGGACTGAACTCAAGCTGCCGGCAGAAGCACGGATCTGGCAAGGCAGCTCGGGCTCCAAGTCATGAAGCTGCATTTTCAAGATTAACAGGGCCAAAAATAGACCTGGAATCATGTTGCACTTCACAGAAGGGTTTTACCCCACCACAGAGCAAAAAGGGTCATAAAAGAGGCAATAGCAGATTTTATTGAGTCCCAAGAATGGGAAAGAGTGGGGGAAAGGGAGTTCTGATATTTATTGGGTTTTAATCCTTTTTATTGTCAGGAAGAAGAAAAAAAAAAGGTTTCACTCTGATGTCTTTTTGCAGCTTTGAAGGCAAAGGGGATCTGATTTACAATGCCTGGGCATTTACCACAAGACTCAGTTTTGGAAAATTCTGTCTTATTTTCAAAGTTCATTTAAGCACATGGTGAAAAATAACTAGTGGTCATTGCTGAACATTCTACTGTTGCTCATAAAGATACTCTTTTCTTCATTTGAAAAAAAAAAAAAAGCCAAAACCAAGTTAGCGTTGTCTCATCTTGCTTATTTAATGCCAAGAACCCAAGTTCCACGAGTCACCTAGTGACGTCCTGGGAGCCTGGCCCTCCCTGGGGGTACCAATGAACCACCAGAGGGACTGCGAGAGGGAAATACCCCAATGCTCCGGTATGAACAGACATTAGCATCCAAGTCTCCCACCGACTTCAGTGGGGGAGAAAAAAAGACAGATGAAAGGTTGCATTAGCACTGACTATCTGGATCTTCATGTACCAGGGTCTCTGGAGTTCACTGAAGTTAATGAGAGCACTGCGTGCACAAAAAAATGCAAGCCATCCCCCTGCAGAAGGGAGGGAGGCTGTAGCCCACTCACTGCAGTTTCCTGTGTTCATTTGTTTATAGAGCAGAGTTGAGGTTAGTTCAGAAGAGAGTTCCTCATTTCCTCCTCCTCCTGCCCCTCTCCCTAACCAGATGTGACAATGTTACAATATTATTATCCTGTCAGCACCACAGGGGGAAATACAAATAAAATTCAGGGTGAAAGGAGAGCCAAAAGAAAAACAGATCCAAGGCAGCACCTTCCAGATTCACTAGCCCATCTCAGGAAGTCAGAAACCTTACAGCTGCATCACAGTTTCATTTGAAATCTTTGTGGGTAAATGATTACCAAGAATTTTTGGACGTCCTGTTGGATGCTATGGGTGACTCCGACTGAAAGCCATAGAGCTACCTGCAGCCACAGGATGGGCTGTGAGCCTTTGGGGCTGACAGGGTAAATCACATCCTAGACTGGAAGGACCAGCCTGAGAATTTTTCACTGTGCCAGTGCCCTTCATCTTCTCAATGCCACTGGGAGAAGCATACCCAGACTGGAGTTTCACTATGCAAACTACTGGCTTACTGGTTTCCCCTGGCAAGTCTCCCACTGGAGACAAACAGGCTGGGCTTTAATACAGACACAGGAACTAAGAAAGGGTGCACAAGAGAGAATGCATCAAGACAAAATCAACAGCAACCATACAAGCCCCAAAAATCCCAAACAGTGGAAGAACACTCTTTAAATGAAGTATTATTAAACATTCAAAATATGTAGATGATTCCTTTCCTCTGAAAGGCCTGTGCTTAAGCTGACTGAACTAAGAAGTCAGAGATACAGCAGTTTTCAGAGCTGCATCCTGTGAAATTCAGAAGCAGGACACCCCTCCCCTTCCCTGCAGCCTATGGAAGAATTATAGCCATCCCTGCTCACTACATTCTGTAGCCAAAAACATGATATAGATGTTATTAATCTCCTCCAATGCTGTAAGGCAGTCTAGGGTTTTTTCTCCAATTGGTAAAGTGAAAGACACATGGTCA
Source organism: Laterallus jamaicensis coturniculus (assembly GCA_022605575.1). Lineage (NCBI taxonomy): Eukaryota > Metazoa > Chordata > Aves > Gruiformes > Rallidae > Laterallus > Laterallus jamaicensis. The sequence goes on from JAKCOX010000001.1 coordinate 21,324,301, forward strand.
CTGCAGGAAAGACTATTAGCTATCTGTAGATCATTTTTCTTTGGTTTTTTGGTTGGTTTTTTTTTTTCCCCTTCATCCAAGGTCAGGCAAATAGGAAATCTTGCCCGAGTAAAGATTTGACCCCCAAGAGTCTGAAACTGCTTTCTGAAAAATAAAGAACTCAGAAATATCCATCTTGCTTTACCTTTTGTCCTTTTGCCCCAAAAATTCCCCAGGACATGCCTTACTGAGGAGAAGAGGTTTCTTCCATCAGTTCACATGGGACCAGGACTGCCCCCAAGTTTCCAGAAAGTAAGAAAAGAGCTTTCAGAAAGCAACAAAGCTGGTGAAAGGGCTGTAAGGCATGTCCTACTAGGAGCAGCTAAGGGCGTTGGGTTTGTTTAGTTTGGAGAAGAGGAGGTTGAGGAGCGACCTCACTGCTCTCTACAGCTTCCTGAGAAGGGGAAGTAGACAGAGAGGTGCTGAGCTCTCCTCCCTGGGATCCAGTGATGGGATGTGTGGGAACAGTTCAAAGCTGCATCAGGGGATGTTCAGACTGGACATGAGGGAGCATTTCTTTACAAAGACGGTGGTCAAGCACCGGAACAAGCTTCCTAAAGAGATAGGCGATGCCCCAAGCCTGTCAGTGTTTGAGAGGCATTTGAATGATGCCCTAAATAACATGCCCTGAAATGGTCAGGCAGTTGGACTAGATGATCACTGTAGGTGCCTTCTGACTGGAAATCCTCTATTCTAATTTGAACCAGAAAGCTAGTGTGGCATACTGCTGAAACCTGCAGGTTTGTCATGAGGTAGACAGAAATCTTAGAAATTTTCCAGCTGAATGTACAGGCTTTGGAGAACACAAGAGTGTCCTGCTATGGGGTCCTCTGTGAGGGCAGTGTTACAGTCTTGATCAGCAATGGTCTCTCCTGGCATGCAGATGGATCTCTCCTGGGGCTGATGAGAAAGTAATTGAATTCTGAGCTGACGTTGGTTCAGCTCTCTGGGACTGAAGTACAGAAACAGTTTCAAGCCCGAAGGTGGTTCACATACCACTGCGGTCCTTTCATGTGTCAGCTCTGCTGAGCTGCTGATTATGGATCTTGACAGACTCATTAATCCTCAGATTGTCTCAAACAGGAAATCATCCTGTTTCTTTTTTGTAAAATAAAGCATTTCCATTCTATGGGAAAGAGCATTGTCATGCACCTCCACAGCTAAATATGATGTAATCAGCAAAACAGCTGTATGATTGACTTTGACACAGTGCAGTTAAAAACAAGAACAAGATTCAGGACAGTCAGCTGGGCTACTGCTTAGCAGGAGTGCAACATTAGGGTCATCTGACTTCTTGAAAATAAAAACCTGGGTTTGACAATGTAAAAGAGCTAAACCCAAGAGATCTTTGAAGTCATAGAATCATTTAGGTCAGAAAAGACCTCTAAGATCATTGAGTTCAACCACAAACCTAAAACTTCCAAGTCCACAACTAAACCACGTCCCTAAGTGCCACATCTTTTAAAGTCATTCCTACTTGGGCTAAGCACGATGCTGGCATCAGTGGTTCTACCTGTGACAACCAAAGCCAAGTTTAAGCAGCCCAAAATTTTTAAGAGCTAAGCCAAAATGGCAGTTTCTACATACCAGTAATAAAATAATTGGTAAACGTAGGTTGTGTACATGCCGAAGGCTCAACCACTTCTCATTGTAGACAACTGCATTACAACTGCTTTGGCCACAAATCCCTCAAAATTAGCAGGAAGCTCCCAATTGCTCTCCACAAGCATGAGAACCGATTCCAGGGTAAGAGCTAGCACTTGGAACACCTCTGTCCAAAAGCAAATTTCTGCCAGATGCATCAGTTCCTCTGTCTTTTCCCTCAAGACAGGGGCAGCACAGATGTACTTCACCCTTTGCAAGAGACACAAGCAAAGTGTAAGGCTTGAGAGTGGTGCTGAGCTGCAATCTGATTGTTTGCCTTCTTCAATCCTCTTTAGCTGATTTGCTATCAGATCTGAAGTGATCTGTATCATCCTACAGTCTGTGAAGGTAGCCTGTTGGTGAGGATGCAGAGAGCACGGCTACCAACACAGCACAGTTTTGTGAGCAGCAGTCATGAGTCAATGATCTTGTGCAAAGTAAACAGAGAAGGAAGAAAGGTCAATGTATCCAGGAGAAATAAGCAGAAATTAATATTAATTATTATATTCTCAGAGAAGAAAGCGTATTGACTTTGTGAGGTATCTAACAATGATGTTGGAAAGAGCCCACCTCAGGAGCATGCCCTGAACAGAATTTCTTGTTGCAATCAACATGATTATTTGTCTGGTGTTAATACAGTAACATGCTGCTTTGTTGAAAAGTGCCTGGCTGCCTTTCAGGCTCTTGAAAAGACATGAAAGAATTTTGTTTTGATTTCAAACTATTTTCACCACCTCCACATTGGAGTGCCCTTATAAAAGTGCCCACGGAGTCATTTGACAGGGCTGTGTGACTCAGGCACTTAAAGTAAGGAACTAATGTTAGATGCTTCCACCCACGTAGGGGCTTCTGGACTTCAAAAAGCCTACTTCCCTTTACTCCACTGAATTTTCCTGACACTTCCAACTTACTTTATTGTTTACTTTATAAAAAGGCTGTCTTAACCTTCATTTTGAATAATAGGTCACCAAGGAATCTAATACTATGGTAATGCAATGCAAATGTCACTTCACAATATGGAACTAAAAGAAGCCAAGAAATTATTTACAATACGTGTTCATAAAGTGGTCAAACTTGTAAGAGTCTGTTAAACAAGCACAATGTTACTTTTTGTAAGAAACTCAAGTTACTCTCCAAGGCCCATCCATTCAAGGTGACATAAATCCTTTCCTCCCATTACCCTTCTAATGTAGAAGTTCTATAGAAAACAGATATTGAAAATTTGCAGTTACAAACTAGGCATATGCAACCAACATCCCATGCTGCTGGCAGTAAGTATAACCACGGACTGTCTGGTACCCAGAAAATTTACTCCTTTTGTTTTACCAACAAATGTCAGGCACCTTTATGAGCATGATCCTGCCTCTATCAAATTCCACAAGGTCTCCACAACATGTTATCACCGAGCATCCAGCAAACTGTTCAGATTAAATAACTCCAAGTAGAGCTGATAACATAGAAAATATGGGAGGCAATTGATGAAAGCTGGATCTTTTGATGTGGAAATAAATCAAATCCAAAGGTGAAAACCTCACACAGCAAAGGACACAGTAGAGCTTTCAGGGCTAAATGTGTTGGGAAAGGCAGGAGGTTTGAAGAATCAGTTCATGATTAGCCCTCAGTGTAGACTTTTGCCTCTGCAGAGAGTACAGATTACCTGGCCAGGACTGTAGCATGGGAGCAGCATGTGCAAACAGAGCCCTGTGAGCAGGAAATCAGACTGGAGATACCCAGCAGAGAGAATAACCCAGCACCAGTCTGCCACGTGGTGGAAACCTGGCTTTTTTGTTTGTTTCCGGATCTAGGCCTTTGGGCTAAGATTTTCAGGGGAGTCTGAAGAGCAGTGACAAGTCAGAGAGGAATTCAGTGCTTTACCAGCCCCCTTTCTGCCCTTCTGAAATTCTCAGACACAGCCATGCGGGTAGTCTCTGTACTGGGACAAGAAACTGGAGTCTGTGAGCAAAGCTGTAACACAGAACACTAAGTATGAAGGAAATGTAGATACATTTGGGATGGTCCAAATACTTTTATCAGAAAGAAGAGTCATTATAAACTGAATTCAGCCTAAAAATCAGAATTGTTAAACATACCAATGGCAGTAAATGTGTGAGATGTTGGATCTATTCAGCTGAAAACTGAAAAGCTTGTAAAAAGGAATCTCATGGTGGTGGTTCAAAAGTATCTGATCATCTTCCTGTATTTAAAGAAGGAAATAACTTTAACTGTTAACTTTGGTAATGGCATTCACTGGGGGTATTCTGAGGTGTGCCGTGTAGTTGAGGAAACTGAGGGATTAAGTAAAGGGCCCAAAGCCATCAGCAAACTTCGCTGTCAGGACCAAGTTTATTAGAAGTCCACCACATACACCTGACTTCCATGAGGCCTCTGTTATATGTTAGAGCTGCAGCAATTTTTTCTGCTGCTGTAAAACACAGAGGATTAAATCTGTCAGCACTTACAGCTGGGATATTCCTGAGAACTCCTAGCAAGAAATACTGATGATGCAAAACATTTTTTCAAAGTGTACTTTTTGTTTTGAAGCATTCACACACTTGCACTGGGAAAGGCTGTGAAACTATCACAGGGCAATGTTTTCCATTCAGCCCAACAAAATTGCTCAACTTTGATATCAGATATCTTAAATGATGCGTGTGCACCATCTTTCAGCACCCAGACCCCTGCAAAATGGGACAGAGTCCTGGCAGAAGCATCAGGTTTCAACTTCCACCTTACCAATAGCCAAGGGAGCTCAAAACCTAGTACAAGCATAGGAACACTGGCAACAGGGTAAAGAGAGGTCACCTTAGCTATCTTCTGGCTTCTCTCCAGGACCTAGGCCTGGAATGCCCTGTCTTAACCACTCCCCTGTCAAAATCCTTCTCCAGACTCAGGCCACAAGAAGCAAATTAAATACCAGGTTCCCTTCCAAAATAACCATAATATAAACCTGGAAGACCCTAACAGCTCATCTGTAGCAGGAAAAAGATAGTTTACTGAGATCCAAAAGCTCTAGGCAAAACGGAGTCCAAATTCATATGGTTTTCTGCTATATACATATATATATAACAAATTCATATTGTTTTCTGTTATATACATATATATATATAACAAATTCATATTGTTTTCTGCTATAAATACATGGACTCTGAAATCTATTCACCTTCTGTGGCTAACTGAACAGCTTCCCTTTATGAAAAGAAAAGGAGATTAAACCCCTTGTCAAAACATTGAGGACCACTGTATTTCAATGGTAGATTTTTGTTCTGTGAAGAATGGGGCTGATTGTCTGGGTTTATAATTTTTGCACTTAGCTGCTTATGCCATCTGATTTTCTTGAGTTCTCAGGATGTGATGAAAGCCTTCCAAATTGAATATGTCATCTTTCTTCCAAATGGAGAGCAAAGGTGTTAATAGCATCATAGTATTAGTAATCAGGTGTTTTGGTGATATAATGCAAACTCTGGCAGGGGATTTCTCTTGACCCCCTATGAAAACTGCGTTGAAGCATTCATCAGACTGTGTGCCATCACCTTCTTTGAGATATCCACCCAGATGTGTTCCACTGCCACCTGTGGTCCCTCCCCAGGACCAATCCCAGACAGGTTTGTACATATCACCTTTACTTAAGCACCAAAATTAAGCCCAGGACAGAGCTGCTTAGGAATTTGTGGCTGACCTACCAGGCCTACCCTACCATCAGGAGGCTTTCAGGAATAAACACATTTGTCAGGGGGCTGTAACAAGGTACTGTAATGAACTGCAGATTTGGGAAGAAGTTTTTAGCACACATTTTCCTCAATGCTTAAGTTAGTCCATACTTGTGCCCTGAAACACAATACAAATACATCCTTCCCCTCTACTCTGCCTTGGTCAAGCCCCACCTGGAGTGTTGGGTCCAGTTCTGGGCTCCTTGGTATAAAAGGGACAGGGATCTCCCAGAGAGAGTCCAGCGGGGGCTACAAAGATGATTAAGGGCCTGGAGCATCTTCCCTGTGAGGAAAGGCTGAGTGACCTGGGGCTGTTCAGCCTGGAGAAAAGAAGACTGAGAGGGGTCTGATCAGTGTTTATAAATATCTGAAGTGTGGGACACGGGGGGAAATGGCCAGCCCCTTTTCAGTGATCAGTGGAGACAGGACAAGGGGCAATGGCTGCAAATTGGAGCACAGGAAGTTCCACACCAACATGTGGAAGAACTTTTTCCCAGTGAGGGTGACAGAGCCCTGGGACAGGCTGCCCAGGGAGGTGGTGGAGTCTCCTTCTCTGGAGATATTCAAGACCTGTCTGGACTCCTATCTGTCTGACCTGTCCTAAGGAACCTGCTTTGGCAGGGGGGTTGGACTCGATGATCCCTGGAGGTCCCTTCCAACCCCTACAAGTCTGTGATTCTGTGATACCATCCTTGACAGATTTTTGTCTTAGCAGCTCAATTATTTATCTATCCTGATCCAACATTGTTCCAGTAAAGCCACAGACACTTCTGTCTCTAAATCTCTAGAAAATATTCAAGGGAAGACTGAGTCAGTCACCTTCAAAGACTACTTACTCTAGAATCCCAGATGGACACACGAGGGGGCTTATACTTGCTGTAGCTGTAAATAATGCAGTCAAGTATCCAATTAGCTTTACTGAATCGTGAAAAATAATCAGAGAAAAGAAAGATTACCCAGATAGGCAGGTTCATTTCCACCAGGCAGAGTACAATCCAGCACATTGCCTATTTATGCAAGTAAGAGAATTATATTTCCTCAGTTCTACCATAATTGTTTGCCTAACCTAGACCAAACAGACTATGTGGCTCTTTCCCTGTATTTTGTATTTTCTGCCTATGATTTTGAAACAGAGGAAAAGAAATTGGATCCCTTCAAAAATTAGTCCTGGTTTCAAGTTAGATTCCTCAGAAGAGCCCAAACTGATTTCATTAAAATCTCTGCATTTGTTTTCCCCATTTGCTTTTGGGGTGAGACTTGACCCATGGCCCATGAGAAGTCACTGACATGTTTAAAAGCTCAAAGCTGGTGGTTCCTCTTCTTTTGTGTATACTATTGCTCTGCATTAGAGAATGTGTCTACCACACAGACAGAGGTATTCATCACCTGCCTAGTGACCCAGAAAAACACAGTCTTTGCAAAGCAAGAGGGGAGAGGACTAGGACAGGGAGAAAAAGCAGAAAACAATCACTCTCACTGCTACTCAGTTTACAGTCATCTATACCCAAATCCAGGTAGACCTGCTTAACCCTAAACCCTCCTATGCTTCTAACATGTCCAGTCTCCATCCACAGCTGCCAAATTCTCCTCAGCTCCTTATTTTGTGCTCATAGTGCTTGTTTTCCTCACTAGAAGATCTGCCATTTGGTCATTCATCAGGGTCACACCAAATAAGAGCAAATAAGCATCTCCTACCACCTCTAGTAGTGGCCAACACAGAAAGCCTACCAAAGAACATGCAAATGAGACCAATGTATAAATAATTTCCTTCTGTGTCTTCCAGCCTCCAGAAATTTTCAGCTCAGGAACTTTTTTCTGCCTGTGGTGGCCTTACATTTAAATGCTCCTGTTGGAATTGTTTTCCCCATGAATTGGTTCAGGAGCAACAGCAGCAATCACTGTTTGTACCACCTCTAATGTGCTGGGTTACAGAGGTCCCAGATCCTTCCCACTTCCCAGCGTTTGCTGGAGCAGCAGTGATTAATGAAGCCAGCTGGGTAAGCTTCTCCCCTGCATTCCAATTGAATATGACAGACGAACCTGAGGAGACCATCTGATGCCACACAGCATGGCTGACAGCAGCACAGCAACATCAGTCATACCCAGCTCTCTCCTCCGCTCCCCTTACTACCTCTTCACCCAGATGAAGAAATGCTGTTTGGACAGACTAAGCCTAGGGAAAGTTGCATTGAAACCCCCGTTCTGCAGCTGGTTTCCTGTGCTAACAGCAGCAAGGCAATTTGGGTTCCTTTTTTTTGACAGCGTAAAGGGAGGCTCCTACACAGCCTGAGTCACAGCGGTTTGGCTCCCACTTGAATCTCTCTAGAACAGCATGTTTCTCTCCACTGAATTGCAGCTGAGATACCATCACCCTGTAACAGGGGATAGTGCGCTGCGCTGACTCTCCAGAGCTGCTGGGGAAGGAAAGACATTAAAGCCTTCTGGTGTTCAAGTACAGTGGCAAAGGGTTCTGTATGTAGGTAGCGTCTGTTGCCTGTACTGAAGATGGCATCATCTGTAGCAGGCAAAGCGAGGTAGTCCTGGCTCCCTTGTTCTGTGAAAACAGCTGGTTCTTTGCCACACTGTGAACAAATGGGCTCTCCCCTTATGCACTTGGGACAAGACATTGAACTACCACCTATACCAGATCGCACAAGCAGGCTAACACATGCTCATACTCTTCCCACAAGGCCCCAGTTTGGCCACACTTCCACCTGTGCCTTTGCTCTTTCCTAGCTGTGCTTTAAGTCGCAACAGACAAGCCATTTGCCATGCTGGGGTGAGAGCAGGAAAGGAGGGGGCCAAAGGAATAAAGGAGAAGGTACTTGCTCTAAGCTCATTTCTCCTCGTCCCTAGCCCTGATGGAATTGTATTCTGCACACACACTGAAACATTAGCATCGGCTGATTTGGAAGGAATATTGGAAATGAAGTGATAGCAGAGTAAATGTCAATGCATTCACTGTGACACAGTGAGCACCGGATCTTAAACAGCTTCATCATTGTGGCATTTACTGTATCCTGAAATAATATTAATCCCACTGTTGTCCTTCTTGATGGAATCATCCATGAATATGGTTTATGGGACTGGCCAAAGTGCTAATAGGTTAAAAGAACAACCTATCCAGTGTTCCACTAAATTAAGGTCGCTTCATGGGTTTTAATGAAACAAGTAGTGTGTGGGGTTTCAAAGGACGTTCCTGTAATTCATGTCTATTTAGGGCTCCTGCTAACCAGAAACCTAATTTCTTTGAGTAAAATAGGTTTTTGTGAAGCCTGCCCATGTGAAAAAAAGCTTTAAAGGGCAATAATCAGAAGACCTCATCTGTAACACTTTGTTATTTCAGATCAGTGTTTTGAAAGTTTGAGGGATGGAATTATTAAAAAAAAAAAAAGCCAGTCTGTAAATTAATCAGAAGAAATGTATTACTGCTATTTGTCCCTGAGAAATGCCTGGATGGTTAAAATGAGACCAAGACACCACTAATTACAAATGGTATAGAAGCTTAATAAAGTAGAGACCCTGTCTTACAGACTGAATAAGCAAATTGGCTCCCATTTGCCCCATGAGGAGCTGAGGCTCAAATATTGTGAGCAAATAGCATCAACTAAGGCCACCGCCTCAGAAGCAAAAACTGTATTTCCTTCCTCAGTCATACACATATATCACCAGATACTGAAATCACTAGTATAGATATCCACCATGGAACAAAGTAATATGAATTGCCCATTAATTTCCACAATTTTAGGTCCAGCTTCCACCAATTTTCTCTCGTGTCCTTGATTCAGAGGAGAGGCTACATCATCTTCTAAGAAATACTTTTGGAATTCACCTTAAATACAGTTGGAGCCTGCACCCAGCAGTTAAATCACTGAGCATCAAAAGACAGAATTTTATCTTGGCAATTTCTGGGCCTTTATAGAGAAATACTGTACATTGCAGTGACTGCAGCTTGCACTATGCTTTCAGCCTACCAAAGTGGGGCTTGTAGAAATCAAACAAGAGCAGCTGCAGCCCCTAAGGATCGTGTAGTGTGAACAGTGTTTAGTCATGTCTTGACATTTTCCTCTGAAACAAATACATCACCAGGATGAAACATATCTGCCTACCTGTGCACGAGTGATGATCCACACGAAGGATTCACTGGGAAGGAAAATGAAGAGTAACTGTGCCATGGGAGACAGCAGAGGGAATAAGAAACTAGTGAGCTGTGCTTACAGCTCAAAACACCAGAGATGTTACCTTCTGCTGTTAAATGTGGACCTGTAATAACCACCACAGACCAAAAATTTGACCAAAGACGTGAATTCACAGTTGCCTCAGGAAAAAAAAAGGAAGCCTTTCCATACGTTAGTACAAGAATTTAGGATTCCCCAAAAGTCCAAAACAAACTAAATATCAATAGCTATGCTAAATCTGTGATTCTCATTCAGATCTTGTATGTTTTTCCTAGATTCTGGAAATAGACTGCTGGTATCTGTGTTCAAGCCAAGGACTATCCTGACAGGTAGTTGACATTAACATGTGTAGTCAGAAAAAGATGAGGAGGCACGCTGCTTACATTTCCTACCTCTGTGACTCCACTCTATGGCTTGAAAACATCTACTAGTGCAGGATCTTTGCAAAGGCAAAGATCAGCCATGTTGACTAGGACAGCAGACTTCTGCAAGCTGCAAAATATCCACAGCTCAGCAGCTAAGCATGCTCCTGCCAGAACTCAGTGGCCCGTGCTGGACTCCACTGATGGTGAGACAGAACCTTTCTCTCAGGAAGAAACCTTTCTAGGAAGAAATGCTACTCCTCTCCTTCCCAACCTCTTGCCTGCAGCAAGGAGGAGGTGACTTCTCTTTGACTTTCCAAAGATTTTATTCCCAGATCCACCCCTTTCCAACATTTGGCCTTTAATTTCGATGGAGCAAAATCCTCCCACTGCCAAGGAATCCTGTCCCCGCCTTGCCCCCAGCATGTAAGAGAACACTTACAACAAATCCCTGAAATTCAACATGCATCAAAACTTTTCATTTCAGCATCTCAGTACTTACCAAAAGCAAAAGGCACCTTTAATACCTCAGTAACAGTAATCAGTGACCATATCTGCAAGAAGTCTCTCGAGTAGCTACAGATAGAGCATGCTCTGCCTGCCCCCCGCCAGAGCCTGTCCACACACCTGCCTCGGAGGCAGGCTCTGTACTGATCTTTCAAGTGTACCCACCATGGCACATGGATATTTGAGGCAGTTGTCTTGTTTCTTGCAGGAAGGAAACTTTTCTGTGTGGACCAGAGAGAGAGCCTGCAGGCATACGCTTTATTTGTTTTTCTCACCTTTGGAAGGAATGTGGTTCCCACAAGTCTGTCACCTTCACATGGGCTCAATTGTAAAAGTAAGCAGGCTTAAGGGGTTAAGGAAAATAAATTCAGTGACAGGACACATTGCAATGAAGTTTGTATCTTGAAAGAAGGCTGGAAAAAGAAATTCATTCCAATTTATACTTTGTCATAGATTCTTAGTAGCCTCCGTATCCACTAGGCAGAATCCTTAAGACATGTCTTCGCCTTTACAGACATGATCCAGACCTTAGAGTCATATCCTATGAGGCAGAGATTGACTGGAAATGAGACCAACATATATCATGTCTGTGTGACAGACTGAAATACACACCCACCACAAGAAAACTAAAATGCTCCCTTCAATGCGTCTGCATTGTAAAAGAGAGAGGGGGAAGACTGATTTATTTAAAGAGTACTTAACTAACAATAAACACTATCAAACCAAAGCAAACTAATGCTCAGCCATTAAAGCATCCATTCAGTGGCCCATCTGTCATATTGTTAAAACCTTTAGAAGTTGTTTAACAAAATGTTAAATAAGATGACATTCAGCAGCACAAAATGCTTGACTGGCTAATGCAACAAAAAGGGGTTGGCCTGCTGGTGTTTGATATACTGCTCTGTGCCACAGGCTGAAAGCTCTGGAGCACACGACGGGGCTCCCAGGCTGTCGCTTTTTATCTCAGTGAGCAGTGCCAGGAAAGCCCAGAATCACCACAGGCCAGTGTCAGCAGCATCACACAGCAAAGAAGAAAATCCCAATGCAGACTGGAAAAGACGTACTGTATATGGAGTGAAAAAGGAAACAGGAGAAACAAAGTGGCCTGTGAAAGGGAAGAGAGACCCACATTAATCTGCCTGTTCCAAATCCAGACTTTTTTTTTTCCTCCCCCACCTTGTATCTTTTATTCTACATTTGACAGTAAGGTTTGATGAATGTGCCATGAAAATACTTTTAGATTTGGTGAGACAGACTGTTCAGTAAATATCTAACAACTTCAAAGTTGATGCAGTCAGTTCAGCACAGCTGTATGTAAGTTTGGTTTGCTTTCTTACAGGAGAACAGATTGTTCTCATTCACTTCTGTGGATAGCAAGCCTTATACAATATTACTTTTAGGAACTGACTGCATTGATCCCAGAGGCTTGTAAAGCATCAGATCTATCATCAGGCACAACTAGGCAAGGTAGGCAATTAGTAGGCTTCCTGCAGTGGTTGAAGAAGAGATAAAAATATGGTCCTGAAAAAACCCATTTCCTAAGAAAATGTCCTTCTTTCAAATCTGAAGAAGGAAGGGAAAAAAGGTATTTTAAGTTTAGATGTGTGAGAGTTTTCCACAAGACACTACTGGACAGTTCTGTCATCATAGATGATGCTCCTTAGCCCCAAATGCCACTAACAAACCCAAGAATCTGTGAAAAACAAATAGCAACGTGCAAATGACTGTTAAAAATAAGAGTACAATTTCCTTTTGCAATTTAAGTCTTTCCCCTGGCATTGCAAGACCTTTCTAAAGGCTCAAGGCTTCATGGTATAACGAAATGTAACCCTTTGTCTACTGTGATCCTGCAGTATACAAGATTTTTGTTTCCCACAATCCCTGCCAGTGCATTTCCCTTACCAGTGCTGAGAAGGGAGACCCCAGAAAGCCCAGCTGGCAGGTTCAAATTTCCCAGCAGCTCAACACTGACAATAAACCCCTGGAAAATTTGACCACAAGTGCCACAGGCAGAGGTACCTGGTACCACAAACATCTGGGGTTTGTTTCAGCGTGGTATCAGCTAATATAAGTACAGTATTAGCAGGCAGTACAGAGCTTACATGCTAGTGCTAGGCTAGTGTCCACATACCTGATAGTCACATCAGTAGAGCAGCACTGCGTTAAACACCGGCGTGGAAGGTTATAACCTAGAGAGCTTCCTGATGTTTTCACTGACCTTCAGTGGTAGCCAGATACATATAAGGGTGAACTGTGATTAAAACTGACCAATGTTTCCAGGTAATTTATAGATTTAGAAAGTATTCCCTCTGAGAATATTCTTTTAATCAATCTTAGTTAATACATCAACACTGAGATACAATAAAATCCTAGAAAATAGAACTTCAATACTTGTTAGCACGTCTACACAAACACCAACTGACAAATGCAGAGTTTACCTTGGCTGCTAACAGATATTCAAATGGCAAGCCTTGTTCATGCTGAGATTGATAAGCAGATTTCTTATCCACTGTGAATACACAACTAAAAATAAAAAACAAACCAGTGTTTTCCCAGCCTGAAGTATATTTGTAGGGGGAAGGAGAAAAAAAAAGGTGCTAGGCCAAGCTGGCTCTAGATAGAATGCAAACTGTGTACCACAGAGGTGCTGCTCTCACATGGTGGTAGTGGCACATTAAGTAAGAACCAGATGCAGACACAGCTTCAGCTTAATAGCAAGAGTGATGGGGAAACCACATAATTCCTTCTCCTCTCAAACATCCTCCCACAGCCCACTTCTACCTCAGCAAGATCTATTCCAGATGAATAAGGGACCTGGGAAAAGCAAGCAAGACCACAACAGTGTTCTGTTGATGACATGAGTAAATAACCATACATATATATATATATATGTATTCACTCCTTTCTCACTGAAATTATCTTGGCTGTCAGTAAAGAATACTTACTGGAACATGCCAGAATGGTCATTTTCCAAACTAAGAGCTCTAAAGGTCAGCCTTCAGTTATTCCAAATTCAACACTACCGTGACTGCATCACCTCTTGGAGAAGGGGGAGGGATTCTTCAGCAAAACATATGGCAACAGCAGTTTATTTTATCACACTGCTGTATTGTTTTGAAGTGAAAGAAGGCTTGTAGGGAGAGATAGTATCTTTTATTAGACCATCTATTATTGTTTCTTCCCCGTCCTTTTAAAAGTAGTTTATTTTATGGGTTAAGGGTGACTAGAGCAGAGAAAAGAGCTCTGCTGTAGTACTTACAGACAAGAGAAGAGAAATAAAGATAAAAAGGAAAAATAAAGAAGAAATAAACTAAGACAGGCTGATCTATTCAAAAGCTGGCACATGAGGGTTTTATTAGAGACATACTGGCAGAGTGTGGTAAAAGGAAACACGGGGGGGCTGGAGGCAGTGGGGGGGTGGGGACATGGACCAAACCAAAAGAATTGAAGGCATCCTATACAATGAGTATCTGACTACAGACTGATTCAAAGAGCCAATCCAAAACTCCAACCTGGTCAGCAGAAAAGCCGCTACAGATGCCATTCCGGCCTCCCCTGCATGCAGTTTTCAGCTAGAGAAACTTTGTTGTGAATATTCAAGTGAGAAAAAGCAGGCTGTGCCCCATTTTGGACCAGTGCAAATTAGGTAGAGGAATACCAGCTAGCTGCCTTTTGCGTGGCAAATACTCCAGCTTTTGATACAAAGGAGAAAAGAGCATTGTATTGGCCTTTTTTTTCCCCTACTCCATTTTGGGAAATCCCGTAAAACACTGGCTTGTCCCGCCAGATACGGATGGCAATGAAAGCTTGCTACCCAAGGCTCACCTGGGTAACACCACGAAAGATAACAGGAGAGCGCCAGCATGTGGAAGCTGCGTTGCTACAGCACCAGGGAGATCCTGGCTCCCACTGCAGAGTCTTTGCTCGCGTGATCGTTAGTTAACTTCAAAGAAGCGGCTGACAACCTTCCACATCGCATAAGAAAGCTGAAAAGATCAATTACAAAAAGGATTAGTATGCAAACTATACCCGGGTTCTGCAGCAGCTATTCTTCAATAAGTGTATCAAAGACCAAACAAAAGAATAACTAAGTAGCCCCTGTTTACAGCAGAAACAGCAGTCAAAAAGAAACCTTTAAGGATTTTAATTTTATTGGAAGCATATTCCTGTTTTTCTATCAATTATATTGCACTGAAACTTAAATGAAGCTTTTAAAATTCGAAACTAAGAAAAGTCATTATCCCATAAAAGGACAGCTTTGCTTCCTTGGTGAATTAGTCATCCAGCTAATCTACCTAATTCTTTTTCTTTAAAGCAGTCTTACTCTCATCAAAAGCACCTCTGGTTTTTGTTCCAGGGACAAAGTAACACAGTGTTACAATATGTGTGCACACAATGTGTGTGCTTGCACAGCATTAATATGATGGGTTTGCAAGTTGTGGAGCTAGGTATGCACCATCACCTTTACTGTAAAATAAAAATAATTTAAAAATCACCAACTTTTTAACAGCCAGTTTCCTGAGCCTCCTTCAACCTGCTTAATGGTTTATTGGTAGGATTGTGCCCTTTATATCCAAGGGTGGTTTTTCACCTTTAAAGATAAGAGTTTCTTAGGCCTAGCTTTTCACTAAATATAGGAAGAAATCTGGTTTGTAAATGTATTGGGCAGCTATATCCCTTACTAATATGAGCTAGTGCAGCTGCACTGACATCCATAGAGTTATAACCATTAATAACAGCAAAGGATCTGGGCTATAATAACATGCTATTAAGGGCCAGTAGGTCTCATCAGTCCCCCCTTGGGGGAGGGATAGAAAAGGGGAAAAAAAAGAGCAATTGTAATATAAAAGCTGAAAAACAGCTACTGTGACTATATCACCAGGTTTATCTTTCAGGCAACTTATCTGTGATTGTTTAACCTGAAGTGGCCTTGTATTAGCACGAGAGACTTAGAAAACCTGCAAACCACATAACAGGTCATTCATCCATGAGCCTATTTGATTCACACCGTTTCGGAATTAGCAGAACACATGCTGACTTGGTACACTGCCTCAGCATAAAGACATTAAACCAGATGTGCAGCAACTCACCAAGAATGCCTTTTCCCAAGCACATTTTTTCTTCCTGCTGAACTATTTGTTATATAGATAGGTCTGCTGAAAGGTTACTGAACCACACAGCTAACAAAACGCACCGAGAAAGGAGCTGCATCTTTGACTGCAGCAGAATTCCTTGGATCCATGTTGAGCCACAGAGAAGCTGTGCTGCTGTTAAATGGCTGATTAGTTTATTCTGCCAAACATCTGAGAGCATCATTAGTTACACAAATGGCTTGAATTATGATCAAATGAGCTGAGTAACCTGCTGCCATGAAACTCCATGTGAATCCTGTTTTATCAGATCTCAACACGTGTTACTCAGTGCGAAGCCGTGTCTCCTGGCTCTATCTGAAGGCTCATCCAGGCAAGGGCTTAAGAGGCCCCTGATCCCAAGAACCACCTTTCCTACTGAATTGTTTTACCCAAAGATTGCCTCAGTATATATTTCCACCAGACAAGAAGAAACAAGACAATATTTTCAGACATCTTTTGCCACTGTACTTTCACACACTCTGTTTGACAGTAGGTGTTGGATATGTTGCTCTCTAGTTTTAGAAGAAAAACCTCATAAACAAACAAAAATCACACCAAACATTTCCCCACTGTTTGAAAGTGACAGGAAGGAATTATCCAGATTGGTTTGTCACAGGACCAGGTTACCTCTTCTAGACCACAGAAAGAGTACTCTGCACAATACCAGCCATAAGATTTACCTCCCTCCTTTACTTTTTTGCTGCCACTCCTGCAACCCATCCCCTTACAGCAAAGAAGCTCTGCCATGGATCAAGATTCATCAGCTCAACATTATTCCTATTAAGAAATTAAATAAATGCCATTGTTTCAAAGCATGAGTCTTCCACTTTTGAAGGCTGACACCTGCTGTGCTAAGTCCCAAGAGTAAATCCTTGTATTCCAGCAAACAAGAGATTCTTGTATCAGCAAAACCATCAGTTCTAAATTACATTTCCTCTACTGGGTCTCTAAACTCTTTGCTTAGAAAGCAGAGATCCAGCTAATATCACACACAAATGTGGGAATCTCCCATATATTTACTTTTGTTCTGTGAGATGCTTTCCTAAACAGGAGATAGCCTGTACCAAATCAACATGGAGAAAAGACCCAACCCTGCTGTTCTCAATCCAAAGACATTTTATCTTGCAATAGAGAACAGTGCTTCTGCGCAGTTTACCCCCAAATTACTGCATGGAAAGCTATCAAAAAATACACAGAGGTACTGATGAAAGATTCATAAGGATAACAATAAATCAGTGTGTTCTTTCTCAGTTTTACAAGCCTCAAAATTAACAGTTTTGTTCTCACCTCTGGGAATAAATTGTTTCTAAAATCTAAAGAGGAGAAATGCATCAGAAAAAATCCACCACTGCCACCAAGGACAGTTACACTCATTTAGCCATGACTGATCAATCACAGACATTGCTATGCCAGGAGCAGCCAGGTTCATTCCCAAGATCAGAAGAGAGAACCAGGCTTCACACGTGAAACCCTGACCGAAATGAGCATGAAGCAGCCTGATCTCCTGTACATCCTCTGACACATGCACCGAGTGCACTGCCTTAGACTGAGCTGCAACATGCTGGTTTCCAGCGCTCACAGAGTGTCCAGGGAGGCTTACTTCAAATGATGAACCAAAGGGTTTGGAAAGGCATCTTTGTTTTGCAAATTCAGAGCCGTGTTCTCTCACTGAGACGCATGGAGATGGGATGCTCTGGGCAACTCCAGCTGTAAGAGTCCTCCCTCTTGTTTTACTATCTCCTCCGTTCACTGAAGCAGCTCTGCAGCAGTTTAGGGATGTGGGCGGAAAGCACTACTTGCTGACTGATGCTATTTTGTATCTACTGAGCAGTTTTTACACACTCTTGTACAAATCCCTGCAAGTGCACTGGCAGAGTTAGTGACCTGCCTCATATTTAGTTTCTCCCTTCCTGTTTTCAAGCACTTCCTGCAGAGAGCACCTGAACTAGTGTATAGCTAAACTAGAACTACAGCAAGCACATGGCAAAATGCTTTAGGGTATGTTGGAACATTAGATAAAATAAAATCACAGCAAAAACTATTAACTTTAATGGCAAGGAGGCCAAGATTTAATCATATTGAACTCTCATAGCTGGGGATTTTCTAACAAGAACTTCAAGTAAAACATGTAGTTTCTGTAAAAATAAAACTTTTAAAATTGCCCTTGTATTTCTTTTAAGAGAATAGGAACAAAACTACCCAGTTTGAAGACATATATATTTGAGTTCACCCGACCTACTGCAATGCCTTATGACATTTCAGTTTTGAACTACTACACCCATGACTGATCAAACATACAATGGTAACACATACTGCTCTGGATAATATATTAATTAATATACTAATAATTAAGATGATACAAAAATACCACTTTTCTTCTTTCAGGAATACTTTTGTTCAAAAATATGCTCACAGACTGTGTTTAATTGCAATAGCCTAACATAATTTACAGGGAGAAAAAAGTACAATACAAATAAATAGTGCACCTTTAAACTCCAACAGTTCTAACTGTATGAAGACAGGACAAGAAGGAATGGGTTCAAGATGCACCAGGGGAGGTTCAGGTTAGATATTAGAAAAAAATTCTTTACTGAAAGAGTGGTGAAGCATTGGAACAGGCTGCCCTGGAAAGTGGTGGAACTGCTGTCCCTGGAGCTGTTCAAAAATAGGTAGACATGGCACTTCAGGAGATGGTTTAGAGGTTACCATGGCGCAGGCTGACAGTTGGACTTGATGGTCTTTTCCAACCTTGATGATTCTATGATTCTAAGACAAGAGGGAGAACCTCAGTGGGATTTTCATGCCTAACACCTGTAGGCTCCCAGCCTGTCACAGCAAACTTGCACCAGCCACTAAAAATCAATTGACTCATTTTCTGCCATGATACCTTTTTCTATCATTGATGAGGAGACACTTAAAAAAAATAAAACCACAGATCTTCATATTCCAAGTGAGCACAGATCCAAAGATGTTTTTCTCCACTGAGAGACAGAACGAAAGGTAGTGTTACTCCATAGCTCTCTGTTGCACAAACTCACCCTCACAGGTTTGTAAGGACCCTTCTAACAACAGCTCATACAGTGCATTGCAACTGAGTTATGACTGTTTTCATTAATTAGAAAACATTAGCAACACTGAAGTCCTAATCTCCTGTCCTAATCTCCTGTAATAAGAAAAAACATGATCAATAGAATTATGGTCACCTAAAAGCAGAGTAAAAGTGCAACCACGCCTTGCAAAATTGCTGCTAATATATTTTCTGCTGTTATTGTGTAAAGTTATATTTATGGATTTACTATGGCTTCTCAGGCAATAGCTAGAACTCTTTTTTTTTTTTTCCCTTTTTATGAAAGGACATCTGGATCAGGCACATATCCAGAATTAGTATTCTTTTTGCAGCAGAACTCCAGCATCTGTTCCATATGTTATGGTATCTTATATACCGACTAATTTCCAATAGCACTAGATTCTGCAGGGTTTACTACAGCGTTATTAGAAGGCTCATCAATATGTTTCTCCACTTAGAATTCAAAAACCTACTCAGTATTATGAAATATAGGTTTACAGATTTTTTTTTCCCAAGAAGCCTCTCACTGCTGCAGTTCTGTACACTGACACTTCTCTCTGTCTCTGCATCCCTGTAGTTACAGAGAGAGCAAAGATCAGTTCTTTTTCTGCAACAGTCTTAAAGAAGTCTTTGTTCCAAAGCTTCTTAATGGAACCCTAAGATATGATGGCATTTTACCATCAATAATCTTTTACCACTTGAGGGCACATTTTTCCTGCACAGCATTCTTCTGTGTTTTCTTTTTGATGCCTCTGAATGACCTGGAGTAGGAGGCCAGTTCTAAGCAGCCTCTGATAAATTATCAGTGTCCAGATAGAGAATACAACACTGGAGAGAGGTTTGCCAACACATCCTCAAAGCACAAAATTTTTATTATTTCCTTTAAGGTTTTTTTTCTGACCTTATAGGAAAGTCTGATCAATTTTCCCAAACTTCAGGTGTTCTTTTCCAAGTACCTCTTATTAATTTGGCAAATGACCAGAGTATAGCTTGCTTTTTATCTTCCACTTTCTCTCAGTCTTTCCAGTTTGCCAGCATAATTTTTTCAAACTAGAAGCTTCAAGGAGTATGCTTGAAAGTTTTATATCAAGACCACTTTTCAAGATGCACTAGTTCTACAATATAAGCTGCTCTGCAGACAGGTAAATGCTCATGCTCTTCCTTGTATCATCTTCTTCTTCAGATGTTCCCTGCCCAGTAAAGTTACTCCTCAGTTTGTTTTCTGCCTTGCAAGTAAAAAAGTTAATTTAGGTTTTTTTAAACTTCAGGATCTTATCATCCTCTAAAACTGTATGTTATTTTCCACACAACATTCATTATTCCACCACATATCTACACTGATCTGACACCTACCAGTCTGTCCTACATGTGAGCTGAAACACTTGTCTTTAAAGTGTTTTTCAACTTGTCTTGATCTCACACCCCATTGCACAAAAATTACAAGTATTCATGGGTGTATCGAGGAAGTCAAACTGATCACTATCACACCTACATCTTGTCTCTCCTGCTTGAAGACAAATGTTTCATTTACCCTCTTTTTTCTTTCTTTTTCCCTAGAAAGGCATGGTACTGAAAGGCATTTTTCAAAGGGATTTTTCATCTCCACCAGGAATTTTACTGAGCAGTGAACCTAAGTGACATTTACCTTCTCGCCCACACAGCACAACCGAAGTGGAGCTTGTCAATTTGGTCACCAGTTTCAAAATTCAAGATTTTCTGAACCAGCTTGTCCACTGCTGCACCACCAACCCAAGCTCCCTAGCCCCTCCCAGGATGCTAAGCTGTGACCATACACAAGGAGAATCTTGTACTCCATTTGGGTTTTCCACCAGTTTCACCCACATGCCACTTGTATCTATCTTTTTTCTTACCAGATCTTAGTGAAATTTGTTTCCATTTCCCTCCCCAAACTGTTTTATGTAACCTGCCTACTGCATGTTTTATGACTTCCTCCCCTTTTCACTGCAGACATTTTTGCCCTCTTAACAGACAGTCTGCACAAGTACAGCTTGTATCAAAACATGACTACTGTTTTTTTTTCCTAGCTCCTTTTGCCCTTAGTAAAAGACAAGCACTATACATCCCATACAGTGATTCCTCTAACATTAAAACCTCCAAGTAAGTCTGGGAATATCACTACAGCTCCACTTTGGGCTCTACACATAGAAAGCCTATCCACAGACAAAATAAAATATGTTGAAAATGTGCACACAGACACACACAGACACACAGACACACAGACATATACAGCCTATCTTAACATTTGTGGATACTGGCAATTAACTTCAGATGTCTCTAGTAAGACTCCCAACAATGTTGCCCTGTAGGAGCTGAAGGAAGGATGCCATTCATCCTCGATCCTTCACAGCCACACAACCTCACCCAGTGACAGAGAAGGGTACATGACAGTGATTCAAACCAAGGATGGCCACCCATGTTTCACCCTGTCCATCCCCAAGGGAGGCTGAGGGTCCCCAGTGTGTCTGACCAGCTTGGAGGACCACACCCACTCATGGGTTGCATTTCAGTCTCACTAAGGTTTGTAGCAGCATTTTCTTCAATGGTTTTTTCCTTGATCTTTCACTTTCCCTTCCATTTTGGGTTATTATAACTACTACAGGAAGAGTAATCTGGCTCATTGAAATCTAAAGGTCTTTTAATTGCCTTTCAATGCACATTTAAAAAGCTGATGTTTAAATTCGGCTTGTCAAGTCATGGGATGGTTTTGTGGAGTTCACTAAGGGTATTTTTTATCATTATCATTAGTAGTATTATTGTTTTGATTTGGCACCTGCTAAGGAAAAAAAGACCAGCAATGGAAGGGTTTACACCTCAGTAGGGTGGGTGGAAGGATTATGTAAACAACTTGTCTGTCTGGAAAGAGGGGCCTTGACAGGTCCCATGTTGTCAAACGACAATTGTGACTTCTTGCATTTCAAAAGTCACGCTCAGATGGTTTCATCTGAAACCCTCTGGGTAATAGTAGCCTTTTGAGGTTATGATATCTCTGGATGGAATTCAATAAAAGAAATTCTCTTTCAATTGAAGAACTGGAACACCGCCAGACAGCCCCAACAATGCAATACGTCTCCAAAGAAAATTGGACTGATCCCCCCCCTCCTTTTTCCTCCTCCCCTTTCTATTTCTCTCTCCATCTTTATTTGTGCTTTTAACCTTGTTTGTGGGTTGCCTTTTTGATATATTTCCTTTCCCAATAAGCTTGGGATGCTGAAGCTTTAGAAAAACAAAGCCACCCCCCCACACACAGACACACCATACTTGGGACTGAAACAGTAGTAGCTAGTAATAGAGAGACACAGACGCTCACAGCCGCAACGACAAGTCGCTCTCAATAGCTGACCTTTGCCATATACGTGAAAGGAAATAGAATAGAACTTCTGCTCTAGGTGAAGGGGGGATATTATTACAACCACCAGCTTCCTAGTCCTTGTTAATAAGGCTGGTTGATGTATTTATTTATTTATTTAGTTTAAGGCCAAGGGAAGGGAAAAAGCTCACAAAACCTGCCTGACTGCCAGAGGCAAAAGTGTTGGCTTTTTGCTTGGGTTGTCATTCACTCTGCCTTGGGATTTTTCTGCCTTCCTCCCCTCCTCCCTGCTTTTCCCTGGGTTTGGCAAGAGCTGCAATTGTCTTTCTTCTCTTGTTTTTGATCCTCTAAGCAGATTAATGCATGTGTATAGTTGGGAGGCAGAAGATGGAGAAGAGGCATCAATCTTGTGAAAGCATTCATTTTCTCCAGTATTTTCGTAGTCAATGATCTACCTCTTATGTTGTTACTACTACACGTGATTTTCTTTAGATTTCCCATCAGGACAAATGGGCATAGGAACTGCATAATAAAAATAATAAAACCCCCACTCCTTGAAAATAGACTGTAGATCTGCTTGGCAGACACAAGTTCCTTGTGGTTTGCATTTGATTCACCTTGGGTTGTAAATCCCTTCTTTTGTCTCAGTTCTACGATGATTTACACTCCTTCCATTAGGTTAAGATTTCAAAACCAGTAAAGTAATAGCAATGTTAGAGTAAAAATACAAAACCAAACAACAAAAACCCCACCCCAAACAAAAAAACCTGACCTGGTTCCTCTCCCTACAGCACTACTTGTCCTTTTATCCCTCCGAAGCTCACAAGCTACGTGGGTTCAGGTCTGGTCAAGTGTCAGCTGAGAAAGCAGGGTGGTGGTGGGAGGAAAGAGGGTCACTTCTTCTGTACATGGTGCTCTCTTCAGATCAGCTGTATCAAAAGAATGATAGGGGATGCAAAGCCACCGTCTGTGACATGTCAAACCAAATTCCTGCCTCAGAGGGATCCTGGGGATCCACTCACATTTTCAAGATAGCTTGCCCTGGAAGCTGGTATCAAAGCCAAATCTAGAATACAAGCTTCTGAGCTACACGTTTAAACCCCACTCTCATTTCAGATTCCTATATGTTTCCCCTAAACTGTTCTGTACGTACTATTAAATAGCTGTGATAGGACTCACTTATTTCATAAGAGCAGTTGGAGCTGGAGTTCCTTGCAAAGACTGTGCTTGCACAAATTAAGAGTGTCAGCAATTGCTCTAAACATACCTGATCCAAGTTACCTGGAGAAAACTATTTAGGTACTGCAAAAGCTAGCAGATGGCAGCTCTGGATAAATTTGCATGCACGAATATTAAAGAGGGATTAAAAGTCTCTAAGACACAAGATTTTCCGCTAAAATTCTCAGAAGCACAAGGAAATTAAACAACTGCTCCAAGCTCACTAAACAGTGAGGAACAGAAAAGTGAGGAACAGAAAGCAGATCTTCTCACTTCCCCTCTCACAGCCAGTCCTGAAAATGCATCATCTCTGTAGAGCGCAGGCTGGGTGTAACAGACCTTCCCAGGGGCTGAGGTATTAACGAGGTTCTGAAATATTTAGGTGCATTTACTGCATCTTATGATGTTGGATTAAAAAAAAATCATCCTTCTAGCTAGCAGTCTTTATGCTCTCATTGTCTCAAGTTAATACATAAATAAAGCAGGCACATGTGCATCTGAGTGCAATGAAAGTTCATGGAAGTATATTCTGCTACTCATACATTTGCCCTGTCTTAATTCTCCTGAGTGCTAGACTTGGATATAGAGTCTATTTGGACTGGGTTTTCTTATTGTCATTATGTTTAAGTTAAAAGAGAACTTCAATTCTCTCCTCAAAAGATTTACACAAAAGGCTCATTTGTTTGTCCTTTATGGACAAACTGTCACTTTCCAGAACATTTTTCTCCTCTTTCATCTTTGCAGGAAATACCATTTACTCACACATAAAAATATATATTCTAACTACCTGTATAATGCACAGGAGTGTTCAAAGAACAATATTGGAAAATGGTAAAAAAAGAAAAATACATAGCAAGTTCAAATCAGTGCAGAGCTACTTTCCTAGCCTTTTTAGTATTTGAAAGATTTTAACTTTGTTATAGAGTAGTAACTCAAAGCTCTCCAGGCAGAGTAGTTCATGAATATCTTATCAACATTCTCCCTGTTACTTACCCCCATGAATTTGAAATTTTGAAGGAAAAAACAACCAACAAAAAGGCAGTTGTAACAGACTTAAACTTATAAGGCAACAGATTTGCACTTTTGAAGCAATTCAAGCATCTGCAGTCTAATAATCTATGTTTTCCTGTAGCAATAATAGAAAAATATTCCTTACAGAGTACAACATAAGGTCTAATCTGCAAAAAAATTACAGACATTCTTCACTTGGTTTTTGAGAAAGAACCTTTGCCTACAGAAACAAGAATTCTCTGTTGTGTGGTGGATGGTCTTACAGACTTTAACAGGATTACCCATGTTCATGCACTTAGTGGCCATGCTGCAATCACCGCACTGGTGATGAGATACGTTTGTGCTAGCACAAACTGGGCCAGATCTTTGCCTACTAAGGGCAAAGAATGACAATATGTTTTTTAAACTATCAAGTAAAAATCAATATCCTGGCCTGGCTTACACAGATGAACAGACCAGCTTCATGGCTAGCAAAAATTATGTTGTACATCTGGTACATCTATACACACTGATAATTCTTGGATGTAGGCACAGGATAAATCCTGAAGTTTGGCATCAGGCAATAAATAGGTACAGTCCTACTCACCAAGATGATCATATTCTCTTCTCTTGCCAACATGGACTTTGTTTAGTTAATCATAGTGTATTAGTAAGAGCTGTAACATGGATACTACTGTGTGAGGATCAAGATACTTTCCTCCAGTACAACTTATATTTTAATCCTAGCACAGCTTATTCCAGTTGTCAACCCAGAGATGCATTATACATCAAAATAAAGACACACACATTTATATGAAATAGCATCCACATTGCTAACAATCCAAATCATAATACCCTGTGAAGTTATAACAGGGTCCTTGAAGTCCAGAACAAGAATCTCATTTTTACTTCCTTCCATCCATACTTCAGGTTGTTAACAAACAAGTTATAGCTGGGAAGAATAGAAAACCTTGATTAGAAAGTATAACCTGTATTTTACTCCCAGGTACAAATTCCTTAGGAAAGCAGAGCTATGAGTTCTAAATTGTCTAGAAGCAGTGGGGTCCAGGAGAAAAGCACTTTAGTCTGGCAAAGAGAATCCATGCTGCCCCAGAATCCTGGATAGCAGTGTGATTTACTTACAGCATGCAATACTAGTCCTAAAATTTAAGCATCAGAACTTGATGGGATATTAAGCTGGGTGTTTTAGCTGTGGTTGTAAGTCATTTCATGAGAAGAATTCTGATCTATCTCCCAAACTTTGTGATTTTCTTTCAGGGAATTTTCTTCTAGCAGACCAGATTATCACTTTGTGACTCACTAAGTTTCCATATTCTTTTAAGACAGTCACTGCAGCACAGCACTAAGAAAGTAACTTATTATTTTAAGCTACTGCAGAGAGTGCCCCAGGTAATCAATAATGGCACTAGAATAACAGGCTTGACTCCTGTCAGCCTGAGGTGTGGGAGTTCCTGGGACCATTTCCAACCCAGACCTCCTTCTCACAGTGTGAGCATTAGGGCTGACACTGGTCCAGAGTCCAACCTAGAAAAGGAGTTTTTAAAAGCCTATAATTATGCTTGTTCAGCCCTGCAAAGTCATGGCAAAAATTAAACAGGATTGGCAAAAATTCTACTCATGCTGCATTCATGATAAAGAACAGTGATAATAAATGGCCAGACAAGGAAAGATGCCCAACCCTAAAAAACCACAAAACAACCCCCCCAAAAACCTGCCCATGTACTATAAGCATGTAAGACTTCTGTGACAATATTAATGTTCCACTCAGATTTCAGCAAGTGTATGACATGTCTTTAATTTCCTCTTTTTTGAGTCATGTGAACCTCCTTTTTCTGCACAGGAAAACATTGCTGTCCCAGCAATACTGAACTCAAGGAGTAAAATGCATTTCAGTTATCATTCACACATAACAAAGCTTACTATTTACTGGCAAGCAAATTCCTGCAAAGAGACACTAAAGAAGCGAAACAGTCCAAAAGTCATGCTTTCCAGAAAAAAAAGAATACCCAAAAAGCAGAGGAAATTTTTGTTTTGATCTTAAGAGACAATCTGAAAATTGCTGCCAAATAAAGTCTGTCTTCTTAGTTGTACTAATACTACTCTGAAGGGTTTTCCTTCCTGTTCTGGTGGTTTTCCCCATTCCATTTTAAATTAATTGGGCCTTCCCTCTCATCATATATATCAAGTCTCCAGTACTGTAAGGCAGAAAAGACTGTAGCTACACCTGCCAGCATTGCCCTGCTGTGCTCTGCAGCCACAAACATCTGTTTCCTACCCAGCTGTGCCAAGGAAGGAGTCTCTGTGAGTCTCTGTCTCCAGACCCACATTTTAACCCCTGTGCTTCCACTACCATCCCTTGTTCAGTAAACAGAGTGACTAGCCATCAAACGGCAATTCTAGGAGGGCATGTTATCATGTCCAAGGCAAAAGCTTGCCAAATAACAGCTCACATGAATCACTCAGAGACTGGTAAAAACATTGTCATCTTCTACCACCATCATCATCTTCTGGAAAAAGATCTCTCCACAGCCTGGAGTCCTCTGGGGCCAGAAGAGTCCAATTACAAGTTATAAATTCTCATAGAAAGAAAGAAGTATGGTAACTTTTATTGGAAATCGTGCTCCAAAATCCCTCGGCACTTTTTAATCTCTCTCCCATGCAATGATTCATCTTGCCACCTATAGAAAACTCCATCTTCATTTTACAATTTAGTAATCAATCCTCCCACTAAAAGCTAGAAGAAAGTTTTGGGAAAAAAAAAAGAAAAGTCTTTTTTATAATAATATTCTCTGCACAAGAGTTCTCAGCTTTGTTGAAAATGGTAAGCATGCAGGGAAAAGCACAACCCACCAGGATGAAATCTCAGTGAATCAGAAGACACAAAAGAACTTGCTAGCAGTGACACTGGCTGTACATACCACAGCCCCTCCACTGCTAACCTCTCAAAGCCCTGATCCTCTACGCTCCTTAGCCTAGAAGTGACCTTCAAAATATCATCAAAACTTCCACACACAGTGGCTGTTAAAAACTTACGATGTTCTTATGTCCCTGAATTTCCTATTATGCCCTATACAACCAACCTGCCTCATTACCTAGCTGTCTTTCCCTTTCCCAACAAGTCTAATGACCTCACCATTTCTCCTAGTTCACACCTCTGTCACTACATCAGCCATCTTTCTCTCAGATTCACTAGCTCATTAAAAAAGGTAAACAGAAGTTCACTCAGAACTATGCAGGAAGTCACCAGGACTAGTTACTAATCCCATTCTTGGGATGGGTCACCTACTTCACTTTTCAGCATCTGTCCACTCTTTAAAGAGTTCAAAACTAGAGGTGAAGAGAGTTGCTGCTACTCCCACTGACAGGTATTTACCTTCAGCTGCAGCTTTTCATGCTCTCACCTTTAGGCATCTTGGGCTTTAATACTCCTGTTAGAAATAGGTCTGCTGGTCACCTTGCTAATACTGCAACTTCCATATGCTCTCTTCCATGCCCCATGCTAAATAGGTCAAGCTGAATTCATTCCTGTCTCCAAGAACACTCACTATTTCACTATTTGCCTTCAGCACTTAGTATGGAACTCCCAACATAACTCATACAAAAACATCAGTCTTCCCTTGTCTTGTTTATTGAGGGTACGTTAGGCAATTGCAAAGGCACTAAGCAGCAGAACTGTTTTCCAACACTGATACTTTTTGCTTTGTTTTCCTCTGTCCTCCCCCACCTCCCTCCCACCTCAAAATCTGAATCACAGGCATGGTGCATCTGGAAGAGTAACTGGTCTGCAGTTCATATGGATGACTTCAAACCAGGGTTTATGAGGGTGTATGAAGAGGAAGGAGGAGGGAAATTAGAGAAAAGACAAATTTAAAATCACATGGACTAGAAATGCAAGCAGCAGATGAAAGGTTATCCTTCCCTATTTGTTATCATCTTCCTTCGAGGGACCCAGGCTTTCAGCTCTAGTTTTTGGCCGGAAAACTCCCCAAGCTTAATTTTAGTGAACTCATAAAACAGGGCCCCAGGGATGATACAATACTCTGTGCAATCTCTAAACAGCATGAATGACTAACACTAAATGACAAATGAAAGGAAATTCCACCTAAACTGTATACTTGCGACCAAATATTCCAGCTTGGAGGTTAAGTAATATCCCGAGTGGACCCAAACTCTGGGCAAACGTTGAGACAAAGACATCCTTTTCTTCCTGATTTCACTTTACTTGTTTTTAATCATCTTCTTTTGTAATAGCAGTTGGATTGAGAAAGGGATCTGTATTTCATTTCACAGAGGTAGCTCATTGGTCTCAATTCCGATGGAAACAGAAAAGCGTCACCTGGATCCAAACTCATGTATTGTTTGCTTTACAATCAACCCAGTTTGAAAGAGAGCCCTGAAACTCTTCAAGATGCTCTTATAACAACTCTGCTTTAAAACCTAAAAAAGAAGTCCCCAAAACAGCCTTTAAAGGTATAGCTCTTCTCAGCTATAAATACTGCACTTGAACCAAGAACCAAAAGAAGATATCTCTTGAACTTTTGCCATGAATAATTACAGAGCAGAATGCCTACACAGTCTGCCACACTTCCCTGGGATATGCTGGAGGAGCTCTAAGAGGAACGAGGTCCAGAGGGTCCTAGGATTAGTGGTCAGATTTTCCAGTTCAAAACACAAGCCATCACCAAGAGCTTGCCTTCCTGTCTTCTCCCCCACAGTATGTAAAAACAGTTTTCACCCACAGCAAATTACTCCTGCACACAAACTTGAGATTGCCTGCACCGTGCTTGATTTCCCCCCGAGTCTGCAACAGGCCAATGAAAAAAAAAAACCAAAAATCAAGTGGCAGCCAACATATTTAAGGGTTCATCAAGAGTTATGTCATGCTGGGGATGAACAACTACAGTTCTCCTAACTGGTGGGTCACAAAATGACGAGGAAGGCTATGTGTAGCTTTGGTAACAAATACGAAAATGTCACCAAGGTACTCAGGGTGGGCCCATGTTGCTACAGTAATACCAACACTGCCCAAGAGATCTGGGCAACCTGGAATGCCTTTTCTGTACACACACACAGAGTTCCTGCAGCACATCCAGACCAGTGGGACAGAAGAAAGCTGTCAATCACCATATATTCACCCACCAGCCACTGAGCTGCCCATCGCTTGCACCTCCTGGGAATCAGGGACTCAGCTACTGCTTTAATGGCCTCAAACCATCGATGCGTTGTGCAGCTGAAAACATCTCCAGCAAATTCCTACTCACACAGAGATCAAAAGTATAATCCTGCTTTAAAAGAAGCTTTACTGGGTCTTACTGACATTTCACTGGAAAATTTTATTTGTAATGGAGGTTTATACACACATTTTTAAAAAGTGTATCTCTCTGTAAATACACACATACATATAAAGTATATAAACTATCTGAAGTGGAATAAGACCAGACCTATCTAAAGCTACTGCTTGAGCTACTTGAGCAAAGTCTGACTAAAGTCAGCTCAACAATGCTAAAGAGAAAAAAAGTTTTTTGCTAGACAGGAACTGGTGAGGAAGCAGTTCCAGAGACATTCAGGGTCCTTCTGATACCAACCAAGTAAAATACAATCCTTATAAAAATACATATAATTGTAAAAATAATTTTTCAAAATTTCAAAATTCTTACCATGGTCAAATAACTTGTCTGGCAAGGATTTTACTTCCTGAAGAACCTCAAATTCATAAGCTTACAAGTGGAAAATTGCCTACAAACACTCCAGGTCTACAGAGACACTGAAGAAGAGAAAATTGCTATACAAATTACACCAGTACTACTATAAGCACATCGTCACAGTAGGAAAAAAAGCACCTGTGTTGTCAAGGAAGCACATGCTTCTGAGAACCCTGGCTGATAGTGGGGTGCGCAAGAAGCCAACCATTCAGGCTGAGGTATTGGTGCCCTCCACGTGTTTTCTCATTATACAGTCCTATTCCAGAAGAGCAGGAATGTCACACTCCAGTCTGTAAATTAATAAGGGTGAAGATTCAATGGAACAAAAACCTCACCTTCCTCTGGGAATGCAAAACAAGTCTAAATGCACCAACACTCTCCATGGGAGTGGAACATTCACTGGGGCTTCCCTGTACTCTGGGAAAAGCCAAACAGAAGCAGCTGCTGCGCTTTGCATGGATTTGCTAAATCCACTGGCACATGATACTCTGTGGAAAGTCATGGCCACTGCTCCCTCACCACCAGACCCATAGGGAATGTGGGTGTACCAAGACTCTCTCTCCAAGGGCTGGGAGCATGTGCTGCAGAGCAGTTTTCTGCTTTTCCTTCTGGGTGTTTCCAAGATGACAATCAGCACAGAGACCCCCTGTGCCACAGCATCATGCTGTTCGTCTGTGTTAAACGTCAGGACCGTGATTCTGGGGAAGCTGAAACTGTGAGAATCAATTTGCAACTGTTTCAAACTGTTGGGAAGGATTTTATTTTACCTGAGCTGCCACTTTTACAGAGCATAGAAAGAACCTTCAGCTTGAAATGAAGCAGGGCAGTATTTTTGGGAGAATGTCTCCTGTTTAGGCACCTCAGCAGAAGAACAAAACGTCCACAATTTTCAGTGTCCAACTATTCTATCTGAAAATGGCTTTTAGAGCAAGGAAGTCCTTGGCATTTGCCTGCTTGAAAAATGCCGCTGAAATGACACACAGCAAACACACAGAGCCCACAGATCCATGGGAACTGCTGCCTTCCCACTGCCATCAATGCTCAGTGCATTGATGAACACCCAGCTGCCTGTGTCCAGCGTGGCCCTGCTGGCTCCTTTTTCAATCCTGACCAAAATCCTCATTCAGCCAGAGAATGTGAAAGGTGTGAATGAAGGATGCCCTTCCTTCCAGGCCTTTCCTCATATGCTTGGGCAAACTGTAAGCAGACTTATTTAAAAAGAGCTAATGGAAGCTATGCATCAACTGCAGCTCACACAGGCTAACAGCCAAATGACTCTGTTTACTGTAACCTCTAAGCCCAGAGAAGTTTCTTTTGTTCTTAAAATAGCATCAGTCACTGCAGAGTGGAGACATAAGGAAATTGAAGACTATATATACACATATATAATGTCACAAATCCTGGGGCTTGTACATAATATTAATTTTAATTATAGCTTTAATTGATTTGCATACTACAGTAGTGCAGCTTCTGTAGATCAATGAATATATCAATATTAGGTGTTAAATAAGAATATTAAAAGGCTTTTCTAATGCATAATTTACTTCATGGCAAACAATCTCTTCCTCTCAGATCATTACTATTGAAAATTTGGAACCTTATCTGAAAGGGTTTCCCTAATGCATTTCCTAGTAATTAAATTATTCATACAAATATGATTTACATTATGATTTTTTAATTTGAGTTGAGCAGCACTGTGGGAATGTGCTATTTTCTTAACTGAATGAGAATGAAATCTTGAGGAGAACATAGCTATCTCTGGGTTAGAACGTATTTGTTTTGTTATTTGTATCCCAGGGACTGTGTCAAAGTCCCAGCTCAGGTCAAAATCTCACAGGCCATGAGCTCTGCAAAGTCATTGTAAGGAAAAGGTCCTGGGCATAAACCAGTTTGCAAACTAAACACATGATTGAAAAAGGGGAGGTGAGACCCTCAGTATTATTAGCCCCACCTTGAAAAGTAGGGATGGGGATGCAGACTGCTCTCAGCCACAAGTTAAGCCAAGGGGGTCTGAACTATATGGCAAGAAAATGGAACTGAACTCTATTAAATGTATCATAAGATAAGCGTTGCTTACAAAGGGAATATTTCTGGTTATTAAAGGTCTCATTAATCTAGTGGAAAAGGCATGACAAGATCTAATGGCCAGGAGCCAAAGCCAGGCAAATTCAGAGACACGAAGAGTGACCATTTCTAAAATAGGAAAGTAGGCCACTGGAGTTGCTACACTGGTACGTTGGGACACAGTGACTTCCCCAACTCTTGGAGGCACAGAAATAGAGCTGAATGTCTGCCTAAAAAGGCAGAGTTGCTGTATCCCAGAAGTCGCAGGCCTCAGGCAAGAACCACTACTCACATTGCAGTCTGTGGTCATATTCAATGTCAAACTCTTCTGGCTCTAACTGAGTCAAGACAAGCTCTCAAATTCCAACCTTTTATCTCAGCTACTTCCTCTTGGAGATCATGTAACCGCTGAAAACATCAGAAGCTAGACACCAGAAAGGTGCCATCACCAGCTGCTGGTGTGAAACCACAGAATGGAAGAGGAAGCAGGGAGTGGAAAAGTATGCATGGGTTTATTTGTCAAAAATATCATGCCACTAAAACTTGAAATTTCTAATATTGACAGCAGCTGAGAAGAGAAAATACATGTACTCCACCTTCCCTTCCAATCATCTGGTGAAGAAAGAATTTCCTACACAATTCCATAAATTTACACTGTGAAGAGGGACATGATCAACAATATCATCAACTTTCAGAAGCAGAACAGTACAAGACTTGACAATTCATCGCTGAGATACAAACCAGGGATCAGCAGATGTAATCCACACACATGGAGAATGATTCGTGTCTGCCTCACAAAGGGAATGGGAGCAGGTCCCCAACCAAAACTGTCTTGGTCAGGCAGGTTAATAAGAAAACCAATCTCTAGGTCTAGAGGAAAAATCCTGGATTCAAGACATTCAACTGGGGAGCTGCCACAGCAGCACAGTTTCCCCTCCAAATTCTATACCCAGTCGAACCACTAACCTGCTGTATGACCTTGAACAGCCCTTCACTTCCCCAGGCCTCTCTGTCAGCATTTGCACGCCTTGGGGAGCATCGTGTGACTCCTGCTCTACATATATGCAGTGCCTAGCATAGCAGGGCAAGAGGTCCTTGGCATCTCCATGGTACAAATGCTATTACTAATACCATTCAGAGACCAATCCTACTGCAGCAATCACTGTGTGGCTCAGTGAGGTAATGGCCAGCCATGAGTCCTGCTTTTGGGAAGAAAAACCACAGCACCACTGTACCAGGAAGGATTGCTCAAATACTGGTGACAGGTGTTTTATCTCTTCTTTGTACCAAACATGGAACAGCATTACACTCCATACACTGTTCCATAATGCCACTAAAATCACAAGCATTGCACTCATGAGGGGAGGAGAGAAAAACATACTACTGTAATAAGCAAGAAAACAATGCTAGAGATCAATTTGAGATGCAACTGCACATTATATTACAGAACAAGACAAAGTTTAAATATTTCAATTGCAATAATCTGATCAGCTCAAAGAAAGTTAAAGGGTTTGTTGGGTTGGTTTTTTTTTTTTTTGCTTGTTTGGGGTTGGGGTTTTTTTTGCTTGTTTGGGGTTGGGTTTTTTTTGTTTAGGTTTTTAAAAAAATCTCTGTCTTGTAACTGACCTTTATGGGCAGGGAGAAATTGCCTGCAAATGGCTTCATGATCTGCCATTCATGCAGCCTACGAGAAAAAGAGTATGCTGTTTCTTTCAATACAAGGTTTTGGACAGAGCTGGTCTTAAAATATTGAGAGCTAGCTTTCCGCTCCAGTGCCTTGCAGCTCAGTTCTAAATAATGGCCACCGAACAGGAACAGGCAGAAAAGAAACAAGTTTTAATTAGGTGTACAGTGAGGGTCTTTGTCCCACAGATAGATTTGATTATACTGCTGATAACCTTCACAGGGCTTGTTATTGCATTGCTCCACACCATTCTTCTGAGCTGAAGAAATTTTCCACACACCCCAAATAGACTTAGCAGCAGTGAAAGAATAATGTCAAAAGTCCCTTCCAGATATTTTGGTGGGATTCTTCTATTTGACTGAGTTCACTCAACTGGGATGGAGCCAGGAGAGCTCCATGGAGCTGCAGAGTGCTGAGTTGTATCAACACAGACCTCTACCGACTGCTTGTTTGTAAACCTGTTTATAGGATTTTTACAAGGTACATGAAATGCCTTACATTAGCTCCTGAGAATAGGATCTGACCAATGTACTCTGCATAAACTCAGACAAGAAATACGAGCACTGATATTACTCGACCTGCTGTGACCTTCAGGTGTCACCCGCTACAGTTACATACCCCAAGTTTCACAGGATTGGGAAAGTCATGGAAAAAAATGCAACAAAAATAGAGCAAGCTGTTTTCTCCATTACTTCAGCTCCTCCACTGCACTGTGGTGCACTTGTGAGAAGTATACCTAGCACTGTACTTCATTCTCCCTTGCTAGCATCCCGCATAACGCACCAAGGAAGGAGAAAAATCAGAACCTCTCTTCTACAGTGATACCAGAAAAAGATTTATGATCCAACAGAAGGCTTGTATGAAGGCAAAGGATCCCACAAATAAGCATATGCAACGTAGATCATTCAATTCCATTTGTTACACCAGCCAAGAATGAAGCCTTCCTGATGTAATAAGTACCTTTAATTTAGTAGGGCTCAGACAGCAGTCATTAACAGCAGGATTCCTTCTCCCCTTCCAAAACACGGACACCAGAAACCCCTTCATAAACAGTCTCCCTGTAGGATACAGGACATCCAATGCTCATAGCCCCTGCACATCTTATAGTGCAGGTGTAACTTCACTAGCTCTAGCTCACAACAAGACAGCTGAGAGTAGGATCAAGCATTGTCATCTCTTTCTTTCACTACTACTGGGGTTGATGGAGCCCTCCATGCGCTTGGAAGAAGGCTGGCTCCAACAGTTGTCTTATCTGCTATCAAACTGATAGGTGGTAGACTACAAACTTCAGTAGCTTTGGTGACGAGCAGAGAATGAGCTCATATATAATAATTAAGAAAAAAATAAATTGGTAATAATATAAACATGCCCTGAAGCAGATGTAAGAGTCAAATTTTGTTTATGCCTATGACTTCATCATTCCACTGGTGGCATGACATCCCTGGGGGAGGAAGAGACCAACAGCCGGTAACACCCCTGCACAAAGCACAAATGGTCTCTACTGATAGGTGTGCATTTCTGAATGGAACTCAGAGAAAAAGGTTTTCAATTCTGTTCTCTGTATGTCCAGATATGGACATGCAAAGCAAGGGAGGAAAAAAAATTACAGCTTTGACTTTTTTTGCTTCAGAGTTCGTCATGAATTCTGGATGCTGTTTACCCTTCATGGCAGCAGATCTGTTATTATTGCCCTTTCTCATACACCCTTCACAAGGCCAGACTGTTGCAGGTTCACATATCTTGGCAGAAAGGCTGGGCAGGAGTTTCCTCTCCTTGTCTGGCCTCCCTGCTAGGCCCACCCATGTCTGCAGGTTTCCCACCAGAGACTCTCCAAATGCCTTTCTGCTGGAATTCAGCAGGGCATAAGCTTTCCAAAGGGAGGACCCAGGGATGCTGAACCAATGGGGATAGTGCTTGACCCACTTTTTATAAGAGGAAGCCAGGACAGTTCTTCTGAGGAAAACACGGTGCTCCTCTCAGCCACACTCGCTCTCTTTCTCAGAGAATGCAATGCCACAGCATGTCTAATGGATGCCTGCTAGGCACACATATACTTCTAACTGAACACTCTTATAGTACAGGGTGGTCTAACCTCAACAGCTGTGGGGGACAGATTTGGGTTTACAATTCCCTCTCCTGCCTTCCTCACCATGGGTTACATCCTGCCTCTTCTCCCCCCCCAGCAGTGGCCAGCCCTCTCCCTCCCCCGCCACAACAGTGACTGCCAAGCACAGTCTTGAAAACATCGACAGGCTGCCAGCAACAAAGTGCTGTCATGGTCTGCAACCTGATGGAGCCCATGATGCTGGGTAAAAACCCCTGGACATTTGTCCCTCAGTAGTAACTGATTCTCCCATCTCCCCCTAAAATATACACACCTCCTGTCAGCAGCAGCAGTGGTTTTGGCTTTGTGTTGGAGGGTGCTGCAGGGTGCAGCTGCTGGAGGGTGCAGTCATAGAGCAAAACAGCAACAGCTGCTCCTCATCTCCTCCAGGGAAGGAACCGGTGGGCCGGATGGATCAGTGCAGAAGCCTGGAGCTGGCCTGCAGGCCTCCAGTTGGATCACAGTTGCGGTGGGCTGTTAGCATCTCCAGTGGCGCCGAGGCGATGCAGTGCTACCCCTGCAATCAGTGGTGGGCTTGTAACAATGTGCTCACATCTGTAACACACATATAACATCTAGTCATCCTTTATAAGTTAAGCTTTTATTATGAAGTCCTGTCTGTTTACAAAGCACTTCTGAAGCATTACCCTTTTTTCTTAGAAGAGGTTTTCAAGTCTTGCATTTTCACACAGCAAAGTATTATTTTCTCTCTCCCCCTTTTTCCTGCCACTGCCTTTCCACTAACTCTTCTGCACAGTTTGGTCTGTTTCTTTGCATTAATTATTCCTCAATCTCTCTCTCTCTCTCACTGAAAAAATTTTTTTAAAAAAGTGTTTTGGAGAAAACCATAGGTTTGAGCAGAAGTCAACAGAAAAGCATCAGTTTGAAGTTGTTTGCCTAAGACTTAACTCCTTAGAGCAGACCTACTGATGGCAAATCCAAACATTCATCTTGGTCCCAGTGCTGCACATATTTATTAATTTAATTTTTTATGAGAAATTACTGTGATGGAAAAGCAAAGCATACAGCTAAGATCACAATTACAGCAAATAATTAACCACTCAAGATTTAATATACCTCTCTGCAAATG
The DNA here is from genome assembly GCA_022605575.1 of Laterallus jamaicensis coturniculus. Taxonomy (NCBI): domain Eukaryota; kingdom Metazoa; phylum Chordata; class Aves; order Gruiformes; family Rallidae; genus Laterallus; species Laterallus jamaicensis. Next base: position 21,361,138 of record JAKCOX010000001.1, read on the forward strand.
TTTCTCTCCTGTTAAGGCCTTTGGCAAAATGAGAAGTACAATAAATCATACAGCAAAATGAGCTTGGTCAGTGCAAGGTGGGGGAAAAGCGTACACAGCCTACATGTAAATTCCGACTTCAAACTCAAGAACAGTTCCTCTCAGCCTTGCAACATTGTCTAGCACTTTTTTAATCAACTGGAACACCCCAAAAGACATAATTTTGTAACATCATCTGTTGAGTGAATCTTCAGGTACTAAAAAAACACTACAAGATATCTTTAAGAAGTGTGACTTGGCCAGTAAGAGTCAGTGCATGATTTAGTAATTTTCATATATGGCATTTATTCAAAGCTTCAAAAAGCTTTTAATTCAAATACCAGAATTATTACAAGAAATGTTTTGCTGAAAAAAAATAGGCAGAACCACAAACTAACAGTTAGACTACACTCCAGCTCGAAGTGTGAGCTCTCACTTATGGAAAATGTTATTGGTAATTTTTGGACTTTGAGCAAGGTGATACTGAGAAACTATTTCCAGCTTTAACCCACTTCCATCCTTGTAGAAGAGTCCATTTCTGACATAATTTTAGACAAATTAAGTGATAATGTTTTAAAACTACTTCTTAACTATAGAAAGAGGTTTGTAAGATCTCTTTCTCTCCTTTTTGCCCCAGTCTTTGCCATTGCTTGCATTGATGACTGAGCCTTTATAAGCGCCACTTTGACCACACATTCGGCCCTTCTCCTTACTTAATCTCTCCCACATCACAGCCTTGGCCTTCAAAAGCTAAAACAACTTAAAAATATAAATGGCTGTAAAGCATTAGATTAATACTGGAGTACAGGAAATCAGAATTTGTATTGTAATTAGTTGGCAGGTGGTTCATGATCATGATAAATTTCATACTCTAGTTGACACATTTTCAAATGTTAATGTCCTCTAGAGGAATAAACTGTGTTGTAATGACTGGAATAATGGCTTCTGAGGTGAGCATGCAGCTTATTATGGTTTCAAGTCGTGGCACTCAATGTACATAGGTGTTAGGCTATGCACTCTACAAAAAGAAAGTAATTATGACCATATAATGAAAAAAGAAGAGGTTTACAGAAAAGGGGTTGTGAAGAGGATCTGAATCATGGAGAGAACAACCTCCTTCATCAGAGTGAAACAATAGTTAATCAAGTACTGTATATAACATAGCAGACAAGCACTCACAGGCATCCCAAGAGCCACAGTGTTTTGGATAATTGCAGCAAGTTTCTTGGTGGGCGTATGGTTTCAGCAGAAGTAGAACTCCAGTGTCCTGCTTCCTTCCCTCTCACCCTTTTCCCCCCAACACTCCCTGTGAGCTGGTTTCCTCAGGGGAAGGAACTGAGGCAGATTGCAGAAAAGGAACAACAAACAAGGAAAGTTGTGATGAAAATTCAGCCTCATGGCATCCAGTAACCAATGCAAGAAAGGATCCACTGAGAAGCAGCAAGGACAGTTTTAAGGGTTGCTATTTTTGGATGTAACAAAGGATTTGGATCATTTGTATTGTGAATTGTGTGCTCTTCTAGCAAGTGCTGTAACTCCACACTTTCCTTCTCCTCTAACGGTCCCACATTCTCCACCCATAAACATGCACACACACAAATATTAAAGCCTAAGACAGCCTAGATATTTGCACAACATGAACAACAACAAAGCTGGTGCAGAACCAGCATCATTCCCTCGGCTTATTTTCTTTGAGCATGCAGTTCACCTCCAAGTACTGTCTCAATCTGTTTCCCTGCTCAACCACACAGCAGCAATCTACTTGTCATTGCAAGTGGGATTAACCCAGTTTGCATCTACCAATGAATCCATAGTCATGGATATATCCCACTGTCCTCTTAATAACAACTTGTGTGTTGATGTCAAGGACACTGTAATGATTTATGCCTTCCCAAGACAAGTAGAATCATCTGTTGAGCAGCAGTCATGGCCTTATTTGCTGAAGTATTGCATAATCCTACCTTTGCCCCCATAACATTGCTTTAAAAGTGTCCTCTGTCAAGAGCCACTCTGCAATCAACATCGCTGACCATGTGTTATTAATTAAGTAATTTTACAAAATTAGAAATACAAATCACATTGTTTTCAACCAAAATAACGATCTACCAATTATTCTGCCAACAGAAATGACTTGTAGCTTTTGGCAGGTCTTTCCCCTTTGGCCATTGTTTTCTTAGTTATTAACAAGGTTACAGTTGCTCCTTTTGATTAAAAAGCTTTTTGGCCAGAATCACTGCTATGGGAAAACAAAACCTGAAATTCAATATCCTTCTAGAATTCTTTTGAAATTTGATCTTGGCACCAATGAGGGAGGAAGGTGAGGGGCCACAGGGGACATATTTTGTAACTCTAATTTTCTTTCAAGCCTAAGACTCTTAAAGATGAGGCAAATACACCTGGAAAGAAAAAAAAATATAAATTTTTGTTCACTTGTGTCCCTGTAAGCTACTCACCATATTAGTTAAGAGCTGACTGTAACATTAAACCCTGACTTATGGAATAAAAGCTAGAATAAGACTACATGAATGAGTTGTCTCTCCATGACTCTTTCAAAGCTGAGCACCCACATAGCCCTAGAAGATTTTTTCAGACCCTCTAAAGGAAAATAAAATTCAGGACAATAGAATCCATGGCCTTCCTGAACTAGAAAATAATATTTAAAGGTGCATTTATTAGTGAACACATAGAATGAAATATCAGAAAAGAGGTCATTTTTAGTGGGACCAAAAAACCAACATAACTGGTTCTAACAACTAGATTTCAACCCAAGATCTGACCCTGCTAAACATACTCCCAAAATCAATCCTTATACCTCCAAAATCAATCCTTACCCTTCAACTCCTGGCACCAAGGACGTTATGGAAGTAGTTTCATCTTAGAAAGATGATTTAGAAGGTAAAGTGCGTGAAATAGGGCATTGCTCTACTCTCACTGGGAGGAAGCTTAGGGTTTAGACCTTCAGCAAAATAAAGCTTTCATGTATTTGCTGTCATATGATCTATAGAAATATGGACCAAATTCACACACACCCCCCATCTAATATTGCAATAAATAATACCAAAAAAAGAAGGGTGGAGACCTGTACTTAGCTTGTCCCTTCAAAAGAGTTTATTAAAGCAAGATGGTGAACTGTACCTGTCCTATTTGTGAGAGTCAACATCATACAGAGGGACACAAACCTGCAGGAGCAGAAATAAGCAAAGGAATAGTGAGAATTTCTAGGTTTCTCAACAAACTGGCTTGTGCCAGGTACCTCAGATTGGATGTTTAAACAAGTATGTTAATTACTTCAGGCTTGGAAGATTTTGGCTATAAATGACTAAACGATTCGGAAAGTGGCACCAGGGGTGTCAACCCTGCACATCAGCAACAGAAAGAAAAAAAATCAAACCTACACTTTCCCACTGTTTTGCTTTCTTGCTCCATCAGAGTGACCAAGTATAGATAACAAATCCAAACAGTAACCACATGAAAACATCATTTTCAAGAAATAACAGACTAGATCTTTCACAAGACAGAAAAACTGAAGGCGGTTGGAATTTTTTCCCCCTTTTTTCATCTCTCTGATATTTACAGTCAGTGATTTAGACCAACTAAACATCTGGCCCCCAAAAGGAACATACCACTATTTGTTGCAATTAGAGCTCTGGCAAACAGCTCAGTGCTGTATGCAAGTTACTTCAGCAGCTTTTGTATCTCAACATTTGCAGTATCCCAGCAAAAGTCCTGGTAAAGCTACTGTTGGCCATCTGGAAATTTTTCCTTTTCCCAGTCATGCAGCCAGAATAAATGCCACTTCTTCTGCTCTGACATGGTGCTGTGCCTAGGAATGAACTAAAAAAATTCTTACTTAAGAAACCCTTTCCCATAGGCAGTTCACTCCATCCTTGGAAGGGGTAGATATGGGTAGAACACCAAGAAATAAAATTTTTTTTAAAATCAAGCCCTTCAAAATTAACTCATTAAAAGTTGACACTGAAAAGAAAATATTGGATATTATCATTTTGACTACAGAGATAGCAAGGCTAAAATTAAGCTGTGGAGCAGCCTTGCTTGACCTTAGAAGAGAAAGATCATGCATTTCAAGACTTCTCGCTATTAGTAAGATTTATGCAATGCTGCACCAGTGACACTCACAGAATGTGCATTATGCTTGGCAACAGGCCTGCAATCCAGCCACTTACTTCCATCATGTATTATAATGTAGAAACAGAGTCACACCTGCAAAGCCTATGACAAATGACATTTCATTAACTTTGAAGACTGCTGGATCATTTTCCCAGGTAACATGTGAGTCAGGCCATAATAGTCCTTTCAATAGCCTATCATGAAAAGAAAGTCATTATAATGTCCCAAATATTTCAGGGAGTAAATACTTCTCAATTTGTTAATGATAAAGTTCTGTGTCAATTAGATGTAATGGGATAAAAGCCTATCATTAGAGATCCTGGGCCACACAAATTTAGAATGGAATTTCCCATTGCTCGTTGTGTGACTTCCCCACCTCCCCCCCTTTTTTTCTACTGGTTGAAGAGACTAGCAGAGTGGTCCAGTACATTTCATACAACCTGCTTTCACATCAAGCAATCTTTCCAGGTATTTTATTTCAACCCCTTGATGACTTCATGGGATTAACAAATTAAACTGAGGTTTTACAAACATGAAAAATGTCAACAGAAAAACATAGGATAACACTTCAGCTGCTTTCTTTCCAAGTAGAAGGATTTTTGTCCCCAATCTGCCTTAGCTTAGTTACAACAACCAACTCTTATACAAATGGCACATATTACAGATGCATTAGGACACTGGTCTGTGCAGGTGATAGGGAAGGGCTTACGAAACAGCTCTTTATACAACATGTCAGTGTTTTGCTCACTGTGACTTCTGTTGCTCTAAGAAATAGCACTTCAGTCCCATGGAAGGGGAGGTGGGGATTACTCACATGTATAAAGCTAAGCACATTTTTAACAGCTTTGCTACACCAGGGCTCAAGACTCTGAACAACAAGGCTTCCATGTGAAACTTAATACATCTTAGACTAAGGCCTGCAATTGGATCCCACAAGTGTGCAAGGTTCTGCAGGCAAGAGATCCATAGCGTAATTTGGCTCCTGAGTGCACTAACTGCACACAAGTGGCCTCACAAAAATCTAGGGAGCAAGGCAGCATTCACTGCAGCTCTGTGGTTACTTCTCCAGGCCATTTCAGAGGACCTGAAGATGAAAGAGTGAGAGTTCTACAGCATTTCTGATGTGGGGAGAGAAAGGCTTGCAATGAACAGGCAGGTCCCTCTTCTGCCTGGACAGAAGCAGAGGCTGCCTGGAGCAGGAGCCAAGCGTCTGTCTCTTTATGTGTACGCGCTAGTCCATCAATCTCCACTCAGGCTTAACCTGAAGAAGTCATCAGGAACATCACAATCCTTCACAGTTAAACTGTCCCCTCTGAACAATATTGGGGTGCACATCAGATCACAGCTTATATAGATCACTGTCAGAAAACCCCTGGAGATCCTGCCTCAGAATCAGGGCTGGCCCTCTATGCCATCTCATTACACATTCAGATGTCAGAACCTTCCACTTGCTCTGAGCCTTACTCAGCCACAGAAGAATTCAATCAGGATTAAGCAGCATGAACTGCAAAGTCCCAGAACTGCCAGATCTCTGTTGGTGTTTGTTGGCTTCTCAAGGAATCACACTGGCAACATTTCTAAGTGTACTGAAAAACGATGTGCAGCTTGTGAGCAAGAAGCATAGAAACAAAATTTTCACACTGCCTAACTACAACTTCTGGAGCCAAGTGGGGACATATCTCTATTAGGAGCATTTTAATTGTAAAGATGCAAATGAATGCAACAAAACATAAAGCACCATGAAGAGAAATGAAGAAATTCAAGTGATAATGTGGCAACATCATGTTGCTATTCTCTAGGGAAAGCAAATTCCATTGGTAAAAGCACAGCTTTGCTAATGTAAACATGCCTACACCCAAGATTCATACTGCCTATGCTGCTCTGTGAGCTATGGGTTATCTTTCTTAGTGTTTTGGTACAGGAAAAACTGTCTAAAAGAAGCCTGTCAAGTATAGATGGCCCATAATACTTAGCTCTATCTAGTGTCAATCTACTTAAAACAAGCTGTACTACTTTGGATCAACTCAGAAGGCTCTGAATCAAACACCATCACAATGATCTAAACTAGGAATTGATTGATTTATGTCAACATCCTTTTACCTTAAAACACACGATGGCAGGCTTCATCCATTAATTTTTCCTGTTCAGGAGTTTAAGTTTGTGTGCATCTGTATTGCTATTGTATTTCAACTACACACCCCATAGTAAATAATCTTAATGATCAAGTGACAGGCTTCATATCTCTCTGAGCAGAGTTCATCTGATTTATTAAAGTGACACCAGACATTTACTCAAGAAGTAAACAGAGCTGACATTATAGGATGATCTCTGAGGGGGATGCTCCAGGGTAAATACTGAGGAAAAGGAGCGGTTCTGCATTCCATTCCTTTGTATTGCTTGCCTAATTCTTTACTTGCTTTGGTTTAGTCCTTATTAGGATTACAACACAATTTGTGATCTTTAGGCAGTGATCTCCGAAAGGGAGACTTTGAATATGGTTAGTCCTTACAGAGAAAGAGCAAGTGGTTGAATCTGGAGAAGCAGCTGGAGAAACCCAGAGATTCTTTGTCTGAAATCCAGCCTCAGTGAAACTCTGACTACTTGCTCTACAGTGGGGTCCTGTCTTGACAGGGTGTCATTGAAGAGCTCTGGATAAACCTCTTCACCTCATCTCTAGGGACTACATTAGACCAGGATTGCTGTCCTTCATCTCCATCCCCAGAAAACAACAACCAGATTTACCTCTTTTTAGGATCATGGATTTGTGTTTGTTAATAAGAACAAAGGGAAGCAAGGAAAGAGAGAAACAATATATATTAAAAACTTAACTCTTCCAGCCTAACCACAAGCACAGTGTTTTCTCCTGTGACATATAGAGAAAATGACATATGGATTGGAATGGCTTGACCCAGCACCCCTATCCAGTAAGAAGCTATGTGACTCGCTTTTGGTAGCCAATTAAATTAAAACTTAAGATGGCTATTCTGCTATTTACATAGAAAATAAACACTACTCTCTTTCAAATCTAGTGTAACACAATGTCCTTTTTCAAGACACTGCTCTGGTGACATCTATCTCCACCTGTATCTGTGAGAAAGCAAACCTCTAAGTAAAAGGAAGAGCTATTCAGACAATCAATTATTTGCAAGTAGGGTACAAGGTTCCACACTCAAAAATTCATGGAAAAAACCCTTGAGAGTCTTAAAATGGCATTTATGGAAGCAAAATGCTTTCCATGCTCACATTTATATCAACCAAAGCCAACAGAAAAGGTAATTAGTTACTCCCTTTTTTTAAATCTGAACCAGGAGTCCAACACAGTAAGGTGCATCTGAAGAGTGGAACCAAAATGTCAAAGTGGAACCAAAAGAGCAGGAGGGCCACAGAGGACTTATTTAAAGCTTTCAGTTTTACAAAGAAGTACTCTGATGGTCTGGTGACTCCTGGTGAGAGGATATACCCTCCGACAATGAATCGGTGTCTACAGGCAGAAGAAGAGGCCAGGTTAGGCACGTAACACAGCACAAGGAGAAGCAATAGCAGCTGGAAGGCAACTCTGAGTGGTCCAGACACATGTAAGCATTACCTTCTCTCACCTTTTTCTTTGAATGAAGCTGAAGCAAGGCCAAACAGTTCCCATTCCCTCAAAAAAAAAGTGTTTTAAACTTGTACACAAGGAAGGGGAGAAGCCTGTAACGTACAACAACTACACAGACGTTAAGAAACAGTGTGTGAATGAGATGTATCATGAGTAAAAAGCCTTGCCTTGGCCACACTAACAAGGACAGCACCAAAGCCTGGGTTATCTTGCTTGATATCTATTCCTAAACCCAAAGTTCAGAAGCATTCCCCTAAAATCATAGTGTAAGTAAGGCCACCACGGCAAAAACACCCCCTCTGACACAAACCGCACTTCCCCTTTCCCTTTCATCTAAACCCATTCCCTCTCATCCTTAACTCAGACAACTGTGTGGGCCCCATGACATATATAGGACAGATACGTGTAGGGAGATAACCTGCCTTCTACACCAGAAGTTCCTGGCTTCTTAAGGCACTGTTTTTAAGTTGAAATTCCTTTATTCCAGGCCTGAGGTTGGTGGCCCTGCCTGTGGCAGGGGGGTTGGAGCTTTATGATCCTCGGGGTCCCTTCCAACCCTTTTCATTCTATGATTCTATGATTCTATGATTATCTTTTCAACTAAAACTTCACTAAAATACAGCTGAAAAACATAACCTTGCCATTCAAGATTGTTCCTTCTACAACGTGGCCCCACATGTGAAGGGCCATGTCTGTAACTGGCATGATTCAATATACTGTGCCTTCAGCCAGCACTGATATAAACAGAACTTACAGGCTTCAAACTTAAAGGTCCTACCACCTCAAAGGCCTGGAGACAGCCAGAAAATTGTATTTAGTTGCAACCAGCAAGTTAACCTGGTGCTGTCATGAAAAATGTCTGTTTCCTTGACTCATCCATCGTCAAGGCATAATAAACTTATAATCAGAATGATATCACTTCAACTGTTGCTGCCAATCTTTTCTGAATTTAATAAATTTTTTTAAATAAGTTTCCATGTGTGTCTATAGTAGACAACAATAGTAACAATGGCCTAACAAGGACTGTGGAAAAAACCCCAACTTATACTACAGTGACAACATGCTCTGCTGGCTGGATGTTCCTGGAGCACCGCCGGGCTGGAGGGACTTATCCCCACAGGGCAGAATTGAGCTTAGCTGCCCTTTCTGGGAAATGGAGTGAAAGGAGTTAATTTTTTTCTTCCCCCAATTCTATTTTCTTTGCCACTGGCTGGAATCCAAGCCCAGGAGGGTTGCTTGCTATTTCAGGAGGGTTTGGAGGGCTTAGGAGGGTTAGGCCTCTGCACCTGTAGATAACATTGCAAAGTCTCACTTTGTAACGTTCACGAGATGGCAAACTGCTGCTCCCCTTTGGCTAAGTGCCTCATTCAAAAGCTTTGCTCTTTAATTTCTCCTTTCTTCCAATAATAATGGGCCCAATCCAGAGTTTACTGAAGTTTTGGGTCTTTCTGCTGTGCTTGAAAAGTCCAATGCCTTCATTCACTAGATGAAATTAGCACCCACTAGAAAATAGAAAGGTAAATAAAGTTCCTCAGCTAAGACAGACACCTCCAGATCCAGGAGATGGAGGGATTTTGAAATTTACAATGGCAAAACCTAAGCCAAGGTCACTGGGAACTTTGCTTGGGTCTTGAGATAAAAGGAATGTTAATATGATATTTTCAGCACCTGAAGACCAGTTTCTGCCAGTGTTAGTCCCAGACCTTCCATCACAAAGCAAGCCCAAGATTAACAGAGATTGTAATCAATCAAAATGAGACCACAGAAGTAGAGTTTCTACTTAAGCTAAAGCAGTACTTTGACCAAAAAACCAAATGGCTTTTAAGTTGCTCATGGGCACATTTTGACTTGAAATATGAAAGATATTATTAAAACAACAGCTTAAATACAAGAATATAACGGTAGATCAACATTCTTGGGGCTAAACAACCTAACTAGTTAAGGAAGTTGACAGGTTTTTTTTTTAATAGGACTAGACAACATCATACTCTAGAGGAGGACTTGATGTCCCTGTCCTATAATCCATCTTAATTGTTACACTGATGCTCTCTAAGTGTTACTCAGGAGTGTTACAGGAGGCAGCACAGCTATAGACCCATTGTTTATGAAGAAAAGGGAAGAGTAGAAAGAATAAAAATCACTTTTTCTCAATGAATAGGCATAACAATCTCTTTTCCCTCTAAAAAAATAATAAAGAGCTAAAGGTTTTGGCAGTTAAGTATTCATTCTCTACTGGGTTTCTTCTGGGAGCTGAGTATTTTGCATTCACACTCTATGATACAAATAGGGAATTCATCTTGGGACTCAGCCAGTGTAATGTTATACCAATGGGTTGACTCAGGAGCAGAATCTTCAAAGAGATTCATACTGCTGAAATTCTGGAGAGAAAAAAGGAATGACCAATATGCAAGTACCTACATGTGTCAATGGGCTTGTGTCAATGGGCTGTGACTGAAGCTAAAGGACTTGACTTTGCATTCTTCCTAAATTCAGTGGGGAAACTGGGGCAGGAGGGGTGAATCACCAGAAGTTTTGCTCAAGGAATGTAAAACAGAATACAAGGTCTGTCACCCCCACCGGGATTTCACAATGGCATATTACTGGTGATTTCATTAGAGGCAAGCCCTGATTTATTTCAAGGCAGAATCAAACTTCAGGCCTAAGGAAGCCCTTCAAATAAGTCTTTACTAGCGCCTTAGTATTTTAATGGTGTAAATCCACAGGAATCAGTCAGGCTATCCACAATTTACAGTGGTCTAAGTGAAAGCAAGAGTCAAGATTTAACATACAAGTTTCTCAGACCTGTGATGTGCTCATTTGCTGGTTTAAGCACAGGCATGGAAATCATCAGTGACTGGATGCTAAGCAGTGAACAAACACTGTGAAAATCAGACCTTGCCTCTAAAAGCTTCCCAGATAAAGTAAAAAAAAAATTAAATAAAAACAAAATTTTAAAAAGGTATCTGGGGCTACAACCCAGCATTGATAGAAAAGTATCCACTTTTGTTAGGCAAGACTGCAGCCCTTGACTTTCTTTTCCTTCCCACTGGGAGGGACACTAAACTGAATGGGGCACTGCACAGATGTGCTCACCTCAAATAACACACCTAGCATGACACATCATGCCAACTAGGACTGATAGGCAGTAAGCAGGGAAGACAAGTCAACACCTGCTTAGCCCTTTCTGGTAAATCTGCATCACTTCATTCCTAAAGAAGTGTAAAGCCTTTAGAGTCCACCGAGCATGGTTCTTTGCACCAGCTGGGGTCCTGTCCTCCGGTCTGCAGTTGAGAAACACTGCCCTTTTCCAGTTAATATTTGCAATCTACCAGGATCCCAAGCAGAAGAATAAAAGCCCTGATGTGCTTCTTGCTATTCACCATTGTAAAGTAGAAACAAACCCATCAGCATTAACAGCTTTCCATGAGCATAAAACAGGCGTGAGAGCAGAAACAGGCCTATAAACTCACCTGAATTTAGAAATCATTGTATTACTTTCCTATCATACAGGGATTACGTTACTTTATGTATGTACATATATGTACCCATACACACAATTTTAAAAAACCACTCCAAAAAATCAGACAGAAACTAAGAAGAGCATATGGAAATTTAACTGGCTGCTCATAAAAATCTGCTAAAGTCTGCCAAAGTTAAAAGACATAGTGCAGCCTACTACACGGGCTTGTTAAAAAGAAATAAGATTAGAAAAGCAGCATTTTTAGCTATGAATACCTGATGGATGGAGCAGTAGCTTCACTTATCTTAGAAAGACGGTATTACTGTATTTTATATTTTTTTAAAAGACTTTGATAGCTTTTCAGGTTCTTTTTCAGGTCCGTTTTTGTTTTGTGGGGGTTTTTTAGTCCCAGATCCTCAGGAGCAGATTTCCAGGGCTTTAAAAAAAAGTTCTCGGTACTGCTTCTAGCCTGTTTGATGCTCCTTTGCTGCCACCAAGTGGAAAACATACAGCAAGGCTAAAATCTGCCGGAAAAGCCTGTAGCCTAAAACTATGTGTCAAAAGCCTTGTCTAAATTTGCTTTCCCGCTTTGCCCTCCCTCAGCCTCTGCCTACTCCGGGGCAGCCTGCGAGGAGAGGGAGGTGACAGCAGTATTAGGCACAGGGAAGTCCCCAGCAAAGCTACCCGTGAGCAGCCTGCCACAGCACTCCCATCCTTGGCATACATTGGGGAAAACATAAAAAGAACAGCGGGGAAATTAACAAATGCACAATATCACCACACAGCGCCTCTAATAGACATTGTAAAGAAAGGGCTCCCTAAGCATTAAATTAATTTCCTCTGTAACATACCCCTACTTTGCCACCTTACAGGGGTGCTCCACTACCGGACCCAGATACCGGAAGTGCAAGGAAGATACCAGAAGTGCTTTACAGATACCAGAAGTACAAGGAAGAGTAAATCCTACCTTCTTTTTCCTGTAGATGGACCAAAGGACAGGTCAAAACACACCAGGAGGCAAACCCAGCACCTGACAGACCTGCTCACGTGAGCAGAGGTCTGCCAGACACCACTGCCGGTTTAGCCCTGGGGCTGGGCCGTGACTGACCACAAAATGGCGCCCAGAGGCTGCCGCTACCTTGGGCAGGACAGGAGGATGAGAACAGAGCGGGGGGAAAAACCCCATACGCCCAACCTCCACCAAATTCAGGATGAGCTTTATATGTCTTTGGGATTAGTAGGGGATCTGTGTCCGTCTCAATGAAGGGCTCTGGTAGGGAGGAAGGGATAGAGGTTAGGTGGTAGCCATAGTCTCTGGGTAGGTTTCTGCCAGATAAAGGAAAATGGACGTATAGCGGTGATTGAAACTAACAGTCCCATCAGGGGATGAGCTTTGTTACACTCAATTTTAAAAAAGAAGTAATTATTTTTTTAAAAAAGCAAATATTTTGGTGAAGTATTTAACTGGGTTGCTGTGCTCACTTAAACCATCCATGATGCAATGCACCTATTTAAACAAGGCAACCCATGCTAAAGCAGATACCACCAGTGATTATATTCCATGCAAGATAGCTACAGTATTACAACTTCGATGAGTCAACTACTTCTTCATGATATGTATCAAGCGGTCAAAGGAACAAACACCTATTTTATTGTGGGATAGATGGCCTGTTGTTTTGGGAGCAGGAGTGCTACCTGCTCTGGAGAGGTTCAGGTGACTGGAGAATGCTGAGAGAAACTCCAGTGCAGATGCTGCAAAGGAATCCAATGGTATGTATTTGTTTCAAGGGATATATATGCTGTTTACCTTCCCTTTTAATTTAAACTAATTCAATCTACTATAAGATGCTCTCCCTGTTTTAATAGAACTTGTTTTCATAGCAATTACTGTCATTTAGGTAATATCACACAGATGTGCCCAAGGAGCACAAACTTGTGACAAGCCCTGAAGAATTCTTCAGGCAGTATTTCATTCAATCTAATTTCAGAGCAGAAGCAGGGCCATCCGGTTGAATTCTGTTGAAGGCGGACACAGGAAAAGCAGCTGAAAGGCTGAAAAAGAGACAAAATGGCCTCTAAGCACAAAGGTAATTACACATGAGAATTTACCTTTCTTCTCTGTTGTGATGTGATCAAACTGAAAAATGCTTGCCTCTCAAATTTACACAAGTAAGCTAACCTACTAAAATAAGAAAGTATCAGATGTACTAAGTAGGGGAAAACCAGCAAACTTCTAAGATCATGGTTGGCTGGTGCATCTTCCAGATGCTTTTCAAAACCTAAGCTTTAAGCTGTGTTCTTCAGTTACGTCAAAGGAATATTCAGATATCTTAGCACATCTGTGGCCCCCATGTTGTTAACACACACACTGGCAGCCACTCCAGTTAACACCAGCTGAGAATCAGCTTTCGGTGTTGTTTTTTTTTCTTCCTGTTGGTGGTGGGACTTTGGCTCAGATGCTTGGATAGAGTAAATTATTACTAATCTTTGCCAGCTGAGGTAATGGTCACTGAGACCAGAAGGCTACCCAATACAGGCTTTGTTTTAAATGATTTAGAACCTCAAATTCTTTTTGGACACAGATGATCTTACCACTGTGTATTAACTGAAGGCTCGGCTCAATTATATCTTGGCTTTTTGCTATGGGAATGGAAGTGCAATGGGGTCAGGAAAGTCTCTGCAAGTCAAAAGCCACTGTAGCTAACATCAGAACCTGGCTTCTTTGCCTTCTGAAAACCTGTGCAAGCAAATGCATGGGCAAAATCCGGCCCTTAATTTTTCTGATGGTACAACCTCACCTAGGTGGCTGAAGACCGAAAGAAAAAAAAGTTTTCCAAGCTTATTTTCTTCTTTTTTTCATTTTGTCTTCAGTGGGGCAAATCTCAATCTGGGCAGTTTGCCCTGGTTTCAGGAAGAAAGAAAAAAGGCACTAAAAGGTACATCTAGAAATATTAACTTATCCCCAGAAATTACTCCTGCTGAAATTCTACTGTGTAATTCTATATATAGGGGATGAGATCAAATTCTTAGTCTAATGATCTGAGTAGATAGGATACTTCATTCTAAACATCCTGAAAACAACTAATAAAGAGAGCCAAATGTCATTTTGCCAGATCATATCTGGAACAGGTCCACAGCTTAAAAATAAAAACACACCCCTCCAAAAAAACCCAACCAAAAAAACCCACTATAACAGTAACCCTTCTTTTCATTGTGGTTTGAGTTGAGACAAACAAACATTTAAGATTTCTAATACATTCAGCATACTTACACAGTGAAGGGAGGTACACTTAAAGTTGGAGTTACCTCTCATAAAGGTGACAGGTGAATTTATTCCAGTTAAACTGGTATGCAGTTGAATTCCAGTGTGATTGTAATGTAAATTAATCAGATAAATAGGAGAGCATCCTTTGTCCTTTTTTTAAAAAAAAATCTGAAATCCATGTAAAGCTCCATGAAAACAATGCTGTTATAAGTTGCAAAGTTTCACTAGATCTGCAATTACAAAGCCCTGTCATTATCTGAGATAAATTGAACTTTAATTGCAGAGTCCATGTTCCTCCCTGAGCTAATTGTGGCTTCTAAACTGTGCTGGGAGCTCAGTACTGCTGATGACCATGCAAGGGAAAACTGGAACACAAGCAAGTTAAGGGCCAGTATTTACTATGCATTTCTCTGCAGCGTCTCTGGAGTCCTAATCTGGATAGATTTTCACAGGGATAAATTTTTCTTTTCAGTCCCCTAACAATGCATTTCAAATTTTCACACTGATGAAGGACAGTTACAGCCTTTGGACAACAGGGTTGGCTAGCTAACATTGCCAATGCAGCCTTGTCCTTTACAAACCACGTTCTTGAACAACTGCAGGAATAACTGCTCAGCCTTTCAGGGAGGGGAGGAATTTCTGCCACAACAGAGACCAAACGTGACAAAGTCCAATACAAGTAGTTAAAAGCTGGCAAAATTATAAACAGCTGGGAACAGAATATTACCATAAGAAGCTGAGTGAGACACTGTGTGGAAGTTTCAGTGGTAAGCCCTGTATATAATAAAAAGGTAAACAAAGTTTAACGCTGTCAAAGCAGGGAGTAAGTAGACTTCAACTAACAGACAAGTAAATTTCACTGGAAGTCAGTGACTTAGAATCAGCTAGATTCTCAGTACTGGTTTTGTTACATAAAGGCATTCACACCTACATAAAGCCAAACTGTCGGTTCTTTTGTGCTGTATTTTTGCAGCTGTGGCCCTAACAAAATCAGCATCGAAACTGACTTAAAGCAATAGTGAGTTAAACTTGTGATGTTATCCACAGTCTCCAACAATAGCATTTCACTAATAGGCACTTTGTATTCTGTTACCCAGCGAGAGAACTTACAGCCTTTCAGGAGACAGGTAACATGCAGGTGGATGCGTAATGTGTACACATATAGCACCTCATGAGATGAATTGCCTTGAGGAAACACTCTCTCTGTGGAAACTTTGCAGGAGAAAACATGTTTTGGCTTGTGTGTGAGTTGGGAAGTAGATTTGTCAGCCCAGGGTAACAAATGAAAACAATTGTTTATGGTCTCCAACTAGGCATTTCTCCTTCTCACCTTTTAATAATGGGGACAGTAAGTTTGTGGCTTTAAACAATGACTAATTTGTTCCCATGAGGCCAAAAAAAAACTCAAGTGCCAAAGAAAAAATTTAAACAGTCTAGGAAACAAAGGCTACAGCCATATTCATGAGAGTTAACATTCATATGGAACAAGAGTATCAGACTACTGCTTTTTCAGACAAATTTTTCCCTTGCATAACTCAGCAGCTGCTCATTTACTTTATTTAACAGACTCTGCTTGTAAACAGCAGTTAAGAATTACAACTTTAAGAGTTTATTTGCAAGCACAGCTGAGTTTTGTTTCTTTTCTGCCTATTCTGGATCACTGCTGGGCAAGAAGTATCACTGTGAATTTCAGGTGATCCTTAGCTTGAAAATTATTTTGTTGTTAATGTATACTTTGGATATCTCACCCAGGAAGGTTTGACATCAAGGTTGCCTTTATGTAAAGCTGGAACAACATAGTGTTGAATTAGATCCATTTTCTATCACTTAACATAGGCTTTAAATTTGTCCATGGAATGTGTCCACACTAGACTGAGAAGCCGCCTTTTGGCGATACTGAATTATCATCCTGAATTGCTTCCATCCATTTGCCGGGGCTGCCAAATTGAAATGATGCATGTCAAGGCAACCCTACACTGAAAAGTAAAAGATAGCCTCTTAAATGTTCCATTTATAAAGCTTTTTATTCAGTCAAATTTAGTATCCCCTCTGAAATATATCACTTTACAAAATTGATACCTTGCCATTACAAGATTTCCACGCCGTATTCACTCAGCTTAGTAGTAAAAACAAGCTTTTGCTCTTTTCCCTTTGGTACAGCTGATGAAAACCGAGCAGTTCAAGTCTGCTTCTTAGATCACCAGCACTAAGTATTCCATAGCTCTGTAATCTTCTCCTATGGGGAAGGTTAAAAGTCAGCAAAAAGGCAAACTGTTAGTTCTATCAGTGAAATATTACAAGTGCACCATATTGGAAAGCAGAAATTGAAGAAGAAAATTAATCAAACTACCACTACTGCTAAGTATGCTTAGAGTGACCTGTAGAACAAACGCATTCACATGGACTTTCTGGAACTCTCTGCAAGGAACACAATTCAGAGCAAATTAGCAAAAAGAAAAAAATACAACATCCTACTACAGAACTTCAATGCCTTTTTTCCCCATTATGTCACATGATTCTAAAGTGACAAATTGGATTATTTCCTTTCTGCATTATTTTCTCTAAATTGCTGTAGCCTAACGTTTTCTTTTAAGCACTGACAAGTAAGCTTCTAAGAAACATATGTTATCTTTTAAACTAACGCCCTGCTTTGCCATTTTTAGACCTCAGTTGAGGACAGAGGAATAACCTGTGACATTTGGGATGAAACCAGTTTCAATTATATTGGCTAAGTTGGAAAGTTTCTTTGGCTTGAAGTTTGCCAGACTTACATCACCACAGAACCTCATGATCATGTCTCTGATTATGTTCTGATTTTCATCACTGTTTAAAAACTGAAGTTTTTTTCCAACTTCTGATTTGCATCAAAAGGTTTGCTATTGTTGCCTTACACTTTAAGACTCTAAAGCAGCTGTATGTTACTAGCCAGCCATATCTGATAAAAGAAATAAACTACATTCTGATCAAGATGTTTTACTTTTTTTATGGGTAATTTGGCATGTGTCCCAGCTTGTAGCATGTCACAGAGGAAAGGTTTTTTCCCCATATATAAGGGGTTTACACAGATGCTTTCAGAAGAAATCTGCATTAATTGAGTCAAAAGTTCAGTGAGACCTTGCCAGAAGGGACCCTATGCCACAGAACGCCGCCTACACCAATATACCTCTGCCTCTGTTTCCAGTTAGATTGGACTTTGCTGTTCATGACTCCCAAATACCTTGACAGAAGCTTTAATGCAGGTTACCAAAGTCCCTTCTGGGGCTGCAGAACCAGGCCTTCATCAATCCCTGGGCCAAGTATGTCATTTACTATGGAAGCCAGGACTTCCCTTTGCACTTGTAAGGGTACCGGCCCCACAGCTAAAAAGTGACTTGCAGTCTACCCTCTTAAAACCAAGAAAATTGAGAGAACTGAGTTTGCTTAACTCTTCTCATTACAGATAACTATGTTTTGAGGAGGTTTTCAATGAAACTGCAAGATTAATACTTTTTGACAAAACTTTATGCTAGTATTGATTTCCAAGGCAAGGAAATTACAGGATGATTAAATAAAGCATCTTCTCTTGAGGATGCAGTTCTCCAGTAATAAAAATACTGAAGGAGAAAAAAACCCAACAACCGTGTGCTGAATTCCCAACTAACGGCTAGCATTTATAAAGGTGGAAAATTAAGTTCAAGTAAGATTCCCCCTCTGTTAGCAGCCACAGTAAACTCTGAGAGAGGTTTTCTAGTGGAAGATGTGCAGAAACTCGACACAGCTTGGAGAAGTTTCTCAGGACAAAGATGTGGTAACAATCTCTTTACATAGCCGGGACAGTTAATAACGCAAGAGCTTTCTCCCCGCAGTATTTGAGAAGCATAAGGGTGTGTGGGAAGGAAATCTTCCATTAGACATTAAAAGGTGCATCTAAGAAAAAGATTAATTCACTGACTGAACACTTGAATGTGGGCCACGCATCTACAAAGTCAGGAGCTATTGATTTGGAATCCAAAATTTACTTTTCCCATCTAACTGTAGCAGCAGAATGAATCCACGCTAATTTAAGGACCAAAGTTCTTAACCAAATGGAAAGTCTCCCACTGACTTTAAAGTCAATGAGTGTCTATAAAGTCCCTACTATCCAAAGACCTCCAAATATTTCCAAGCACAGAGCTTCCCAGATGCCCTCAAGTGCCATTTGCCACTTTAATGTACTTAACCCTCACACTAGCAGGGCATGAAATTGTGAGTTGTGTTTTCATTTTTCTCCTTAAGTTTGAGGGGGTTTTGTAAGCTTGGAAAATTCCCTATGCAACCTCATACCAAGTTCTAGTCATATCTGCCAACTTTACATGCTCTTGCCAACCTCATCACTTTCCCAGTGCAAAGACTAGAAAGCAAGGAAAGTTTCAAGAACATGCATCAAATGCATGTATAAAAACACAGCCTTTAACATAACAAATACTCTTCATTTTTAACTTAGAAATGTGAACACAAAGCCTTCCAACGTTGGTAACATGGATTAGCCTCTAGTCAGTTCAATTACATGTATTTCTACCATAAGTTTTACATAATTTTCACATTGCATTAGTTAAAATGTTCTCAGAAAGAGCAATTTTGCTAGTGCTTCTCTTAGCTGGTATGTCTAACTAATATTAATTAGCTCATAATATTCTTAGAGTAAAATAATGCAGGGAGGTGTCACACACACACCTTAGCGTTCTCTTTCAGTATCTTAAGTTCATTAATATTTTAATTCATGGGTACTGATAACTTACCATTATAATAGCAACTCTTTGCATTACACTGACATTACTTAATGCAGAATTGGTATTTCTGTAACATACTCAGCACAAATGGCAACAGAAGTTTCCCACGTGCTTCCCTTCCCTTTCAGCCTTGTAGAACGATTCTCAAACTATGGCTCATACAGGCTTCCACACACATCTGCTGCAAGAAACGTTGTTCTTGCCAGCCTCCTATTTTGAGACAGGAAGGTTGCTGGTTTTTATTCCAACAGTCATGTAGCCTTTCCAGGGAGTAACTTTCATTAACAATGTTTGGTCAAGTCTGTTCACATCTGAGACCTCAGTTAATACCTATCCTGAAGTCTAGATGTTCCAAGAATACTTCAGTGACATAAAACCCACTTAGCATTCATGATTTTGTATTTCAAGCATCTTTCTAGTAGGACTGGTGGTTACAAGCATGCGGTCAAGCTTCTTTCTTTGTCTGCACAAATCCAGGCTGTTAAGAACCATACTGAATGATACAAGCCTTAAAAAAAATAAATTCACAAAGTTGCATTTGTTACATCTATTAAAACAGCTCTATCACAAATGCCAAGTACCTATATATAATTAATTACACCAGATGGACTTCTACCTTAGTAAGTCTTAGCTAATAGCCTTGCATTATTCTTGTTTAAACATTTACCAGTGAAACCTGTGTACTTTACTGGACATTGAATTATGATCCTTTTCAGAAATGATCATTTTAAAACAAAAGATATAACTGAAGCTTAAGAGGAAAATCATGTAATGGAAATGTCCTTCAATACCCTTTTAATTAACAGCACTGTGGGTAAATACACAGAGCCACTCATTTCCTCAAGACAATGCCTCTTCAAGTACGAGATGTTACTCCCAGAAAACCTCTACTTTAAAGTACTCTGGTTCATGCCACTTCAGACCACTTCTATCCTATGGTCTTTCTGATTAGTTCATGACCTGAACTTTCTTTTTTTTCCCTTTTTTCAAATGGATGGTTTTGAGGTTAGCATTTTGAACATGCAGATGTCTACATCCACACAAAGTCCAGAAGTTTGTTGGGATTAGCCTCCCGCTGCCATTTGCGGTATCAGGTTGAAAGGACAAGACAGGGCACAGAGACTTACAAACAAACTCGGTCCAAACCTAACGAGCACACCAAGAGAACTGCTTTACACAAGTACTGCTGTCTTTGGCCAACAACACACTTTAGGTCTTTTCCATTTTTAACCTTAATCACACACAAAAAGATTCCTGAGTCCAACATCTCCTTTGCCATAACCATGGCATTAACCTATAGAAATACAGCATTCCTGTTTTAGCTTTCAGCTGGCAAATGTTCGTGGGCCTTTGACATGCATACTCACATAAGCAGTCCCATAGATTTGAGGCAGCAGTTAGGTAACTGTGAACATGTATACAAGCAAGGTCTCGTTAGCTGGATTGAAGGAATTGCTTATTCAAAGAGTTTATGAATAACAAAACCATCGATTTTCATACAAGTCACTGAAAACACTGCTAGAGATATGAAACAATTATTTGAGTTTAATACTTTTCAATGTGCTGAACTTTTACTTTCACATATTTTTAGATAGCCAATGATGAGAACCTTCATTTTGGCATTTAGTGTATGACACATCACATCCATTATACATCATTAAGCTTACAGTATTAAATGTATAACCAGATTCAATTGCTCTTATCACTCAGCCTTTCACATTAATACTATTTCCCAATCAGTTCTGTAAGCTGCTTCCCAAACTGCCTTTTGGTCAATAAATTGTTTATCTTTCATAGGTATTTAGGTTTTGGGCTGATAGTTGAGTTTTTGCTTTGCAGTGTATTGAAAAAGGAACTAGTGATTCTTCTGAGGAAACTAACACACTGCCTCCCCTAAATTACTAAGCTTCACATTTTTAGGAAAACAAATAGAGTATTTGCATGGCAAAGTAGTAGGTTTATCACACCAGATAATGCTTTCCTGGATGAAGATTTAAGAAATTGCAACAGATGACCATACTCCTACCACCTCCAAGCACATTTCTCTCACAGCGTTAGCAATAAGGGATGAGCACAGCAGCCAAAATTCCAGTCAAGTTCCTGCATGTGCTGTTTCCTAATAGCTGTCCCCAGCCTGTTCTTTTTCTCAGGCTCTACAAACTTCCCTTTGGGGATAACTTCTTTTTCCATTGACTAGACACAGTGGCTTAGAGTGCAGTTCAGGCTCTTTGCTTCTGGCCCTTGAAGCTCCGTTTTATCGGAGGCAACACGAGTAAGGGAATATGGCATATGTTCAAGTTCAGAAGCTGAAAAGGAAACAGTTTCACACAGTGAATAAACCTTACAAAACTGTACAAACACAGCATTTCACACAATGATGTAATGAGAAAGTAAACATGGCTCTTGCATAAAGACCACAGACTGGATAGCATTGTTTTAGGCTTTTTAATATTCAGGAGATTAAAGACATTAAAAAAGTGTTGCATAAAAAGCTGCTATACAGCAGTTCTGCAAGATACATGCAGTATGCAAAACAAATTTCAACACAAGTCCTGTGTTTCTCTAAGTTACAGGAGGAGAAACAAAACTTCAGTCCATCTTTCACTTTTTTCCTTTAGCAGGAGTTTTGGAGGTATGTTCCTTTTCATCACTTGGTTCCCAGAGTGCATTTCTTACAAATCTAGAAGCAGCTCCTTTATCAAGTTTGGCTGCCTTTTTCTTGTCTGCTATTTCTTTGACCTTGTTCATGTACGTTCTTATTCTCTCCTAGGGAAGAAAAAAAAAAAGAAGTGTATTTCACACCATTCTCCCAAGATTGATGCTAAAATAAAGACAAGGAGTAGAAGCTCTCCACACTACACTTCTGTAATTGTAACAACAAGGTAAACAGCATCATGTAACTATATATACACAAGGCTCTTTGCAAACTTGAGGCTTCTGCTTTAGCAGATTTTCCATCATGGGCACCTAACCATACTAATATTTATTTCAGGAAGAGGAACATGCAAACGAACACTCTGTATCTACTACATGCTGAGACAATGACTGCTTTTGCAAGCAAGTTCAAAAACAAAGGACTGAACTCCATTTGGAGTTTGGCTATATAAACATAACAACAAATGGCAAAATAACATTTAGGTATTTGATGTACTGACTACAAACCAAAAAACCCACCAACTTGAGCACACGAGAGTAAAGACAAAAAGTGTCTTACACAAAATCTTACAAGCATTGCACATTCAACTACAGAAAAATCATGTGGTTAAGATCCTGAAATGGTCAAGGGGGCTTATCAGTGAACTCACTCAAGGCAGCCTGATGAATTTCCAGCTGTACCAAAAATTCCTTTTATGACCATAACACAAAAAAGCATTTCCACTGCCATTACATAAAGCAAAGGGAAACTTTCTTGTCACATTACGCTACCATAGCCATTTGTGTGTGCAGAGCTTTCTTTGAACAAAGCATGGCTTGTATTGAGCCCCACCTATCTTCCCAGTTTAACAATCTCACTTACTTGCCTACTCATCCTCATCTCCTCCTGCACTCAATAAAGAAAATTACTTTAGGAAGGTAACTAAACCATTCCAAGATGGGAATCAACCCTCTGTTAAGTACCTGCTTCTCTTCACTGACTAGTTAGGATACTTAGAGTAATTCTGTAAAATACATAAAAGTTTGGTTGATAGATTTCACTCTACATATTTAGCTTAATCTGTCCTTCAACTCAAGGGCTTTTAGGTGTTACTGCAATACAAGCAGTCACGTACATACACACCACACTCACACACATCTATCTCTACTTGATAACCGAATGATAAATGTGGATTAACAGAACATTTATGGATATTCCTAACTAAAAATAAGTGTCAATATTATGTAACCCACACATTTCTCACACAGCCACTGACAGCTTTTGGAATCTGGAACTTGAGTTATGAGACCTGCACCACAGAACTGATTTTCAATTCTTCTGTGACCATTATAAGAAACTCATGTCAGAAAGTTGGCCACTCTTTCCGTATCAGAAACACAGATTTAATGAGGAGAGTTTTACAGGGCCTGGAATCATGATAGACTGTAATATTTCTTTGGCGATTGAGATGGCTAATGAGAGCAGATGGCAAGCCTACATGTATCAACATGGGAAAAAGGAGCTGACAAATGTCAACGTGACAAAAGAAATGAACTCTGATGGCCTGAATGTGAGTTTTATTAATACAGTTTGAATCCCCATGTATTCCCTGTATCTACACATGGAGAACGGTTCTGAAAACAATAGTGACAGAAAGTCTTTTTTATTCCCTTTCCACATGAATACAAACATCACAATGCTCTTGGGAGAAAGGAATGTGCATTCATTCACCTTGATACTTGGAACAGAGAACTGGCTAAGAATCGAGCCTATGATAACTCACCCATTCTTCAGAGTTAAAATGACTGGCAATTGTGAAGTAAAATACCAGCATAAAATATCCACAGCAGAAGAGATAAAATTTTAGCAATACTAAAAAATAAATAACACTATATTCAGACACTACAGAATATAGAAGGAATGAGAAACTGACTGAAAACTCATAAAATATTAACTGATGCACTTTAAATATGATACAGTCTAGACTACTGAAAACCCCCCAAAATTAAAAATAGAAGTATACTTGTTATGCAGGCTAGCTTTCCACATTTTTTCACTCTTATCTTCCATTCTGCTGATTGTGTAAGGATTACATTTAAGCTAAGTATTTTATAATTGCCCAGATTTAATATTTTCATTTAAACAGGAATTAAAATGGGTAGCTACAAGTTTTGATTCCTATTTTTTCTTCAAGCTATAAGATTTGATTTTTTTAAGTCAGCAGAATTTTCAAGATAGCCGGCCTTCTATACTGTAGTCATGCATCTAAATGGAATATAAAGACAAACCTAAAAGATTTATTATAGGTTGTAAATATGTCACTAATGCAGAATTACTGGACAATACACATACAGCTGGTGCCAAAAAAGCTTTTAGCTTTGTTGCTGAACTGGATTCTTTACTGCTGAGAAAATGAATTAATGGAGGACTTGGAAGGGGGAGGGGGGCTCTTTCCCGTCTTTGCTAGTAAATCAACCACACTATACTTTTAGAGTCATGCAAAAGTAAGAAAAGGCAGCCTCAGAGATTAACATGATTCCAAGTATTTATAAGAAAAAAAAAAAAAGCCATACTGGAAGTTATAAATTATTATCGGACATGTAACATTTTTCCATTTAACAGATACAAGTGAAAAGCTGCTCTGTTCAGACTCCAATTCTCAAACAAAGGTGGAAAAAAGAAAAGATAAGATGACACCATTCATCTTCTTTTCTAGTTTCAGCAGACTCTACAACTTTGCTTTAACAGTACCATTTGGAACTAAAAATACAACTGACTTAATTTAGAGAACCCAGCAGGGCATATGAACAGTTCTATAACACCATGTACCATATGTGTGCTATTATGGCAACATAGCAATTTAAAAACATAGATATAAAGTTTCTTTTTTTTTTTTTTACTTCTACATGAGTTCATTGTCCTGGGCAAGTAAGATGCTTTAGTGCACCTTCAGCAAAGCTGAAGGAGGAAAGGTTTAGATTAGATATTACTGGGAAGTTCTTCACAGAGAGAGTGGTGAGGTGCTGGAATGGGCTGCCCAGAGAGGTGGTGGATGCCCTGTCCCTGGAGGTGTTCAAGGCCAGGTTGGATGGGGCCCTGGGCAACCTTGTGTAGATCCAGGCCTGAGGCAGGTGGCCCTGCCTGTGGTGGGGGGGGGGGGAACTCTGTGACCTTTGGAACCCAGACCACTCTATGACTCTATGCAGTGTAAGAATCTTACCAGTTCTTTTTTCACCGGATGTTCCTTTGGATTGATTCCCTGAACAGCCAAGTACACTACAAGAAGAAAAAAAAAAAAAAAAAAAAGAAAAAAATAAAACAAGAATATTTGGTTCTTTTAAACTTCAGGCTGTGATGCCTGAGGACCCAATGAATCAGTCACATAGGAAAACTGTAGTTTCTACATAAAACCATTAATAAAAATTGGAGTTAACTGTATGAGGTATCTGACAAACGATTACAATTACAACTGCAACTTAAAAATGTCTCCCACAGTTAAACTTTCCATCCTGAAAAAAGGACAGGAAAGGTTGCCATGAAGACACAAAAAGTCCTCATACATAAAGTCAGTTTTTGTAAGTATCAATTTTTGATTTGGAGTTTCAACATCATTTATCCTACAGATGGCAATAATTTGGGTTCTTAGAATAATTACAAATTTCTAATTATTTGGCTAGGAAATACAATTATTTAATGCTTGCAGCTGTCTAGAAGGTGTTCAAGTGCCACTTTTTCTTCCTACTACATACTTACCCCAGAACACTGAATTTAACGTATACAGCGAAACCAAATCCAGCTTTGCTTGCTCAAGAGGCTCAAACTAGAATGAAAACAACCACCAGATTTGCACATTTTAAAGTGAGATCTTCACAACTTTTAGTAATATGCATATTTTATAACTGTGACTGTGTTCATAAAAAAAATACACACTGAACAGGAACATTTTTGCATTGCAAGTTCACTGAGACCACATCTATGCCTACTTCTATGCCAGTACAGGACTATTCTCTCATCTGCAAGTGTTCATTGTCATCTTCCCAGCCTGATGTGAAATGCAGCTGTATGCTTCCCCTGCTGCCCCCAGCTTTGCCTGACTTCTCCCCATAGATCTGGATTAATTGATAACCACTGGTGATGGCTGTGATGTCTGCATCCACCTCATGGTTATTTCGGGAAGACAGGTAACCCAACAGCCAAGGGCTGTCTATGCTAACGAGCCCACCTGGACAGAGCACTGGTCAGTTTCCACTGGCACCTGCAGGTGGTATGTAAATATGCCTATTTGCCTATCATCTTACTCCAGAAACAGCGAGCAGCCCAAAAGCCCTTCGAGCTCCCCTGAAATGACAGTGGGATGTATGGCAAGATCTCCCCTTGAAAGAGACGCCTCTCAAAGTTACTCCTCCAGGTTGAGAGGATCCTTGCTGCAACAGATCCTTGGCAAATTAATTGGGAATAAGTGCCCTAAACTTTGTGACCTTAGCTAAGAAGTATAAAGGATTGATTGTGCATATATAATCCTTTAGACATAAATCACTGACCAAGTCTGAGACTAAGACTGGATTCAGCAGCACCTAGGTTCCTCTGAGAAGTTTAGAGGGCAAGGGGGTCCTTTCTGAACCTCGTGACTCAATGGGAGGGTCTCCCTGACAGCTTCATCTGACTCTGTTCTCAATGCACTAAATAATCTAGATTATTGCCATTGAACCTTAATCACTGTCATGTTTATTATCAAATACCATTACACCCTTTGTTTAATATCAATAAACATATTGTTGCCTCTCTCAAGAGCGAAGTGCATCCCTCTTATTTCTCCATCCATGACATTCATACAGCCAAAAGCACAACTCAGTCTACTGTTCTCAGAGTCAGGAAATAATTTCCTATTTTCCCACAGATTCTTAATTCAAAATAGTTGTTGCTATGGATGGAGGAAAATAAGAAAGAAAAAGAAGAAAAAAGTCTTATAATGGCAGAAGCTTCAACGTGAATACAGTATGCTACAGACAACCAATGAGCATTAACACTGCACATGGCAGACTGTATCCAACGCATGCTGGAATACTTAAGGCTGTAAAGCAACAGAAGAATAAAGGTAATGAAGTTGGGTTTTTTTCCCCCTCAACTGTCAAAGTCAATTTATTATTTTAGTCCTATAAGATTTCCAGGAACTCTGATAACATCATTGTACTGCTCACTAGTTCTAACATGGATACTGTCAAAAGATCAGTGTTGTCAAGACTGTTTTCCTTGTAATTTATTTGTATTAGGAATTCTCAGAGGATAAAGAAGTTCCCTCATGTGATGGCTTTTTTTTTTTTTTTTGCCCTAAAGGAAGAAATTACATGTTAGGCTTTAAATGTTAAAAGATAAAGAGGCATGTATGAAGTCTTCAGGCTGTTCCTTGCTCTGTCGCTATGCCCTGATAAAAAAACAAACCCATTTTAGAGAGTTGTGTTTATAACACAGCTAGAGGAGACAGCTCAGTTTTATAAGCACTAGGTTCTGCAAGTCTAGACTTCTAGAATCAGATCAATTCTTCCTGTTGTCAACCTACCTTCATATCCTTCTGGGTATACCAAGTTCCATTAAGTTTGCTGTGAAAAGGTCTCAGACAAAAATGTGAATGACCTCTGTTATGAAAGAACACTCCATGTGCACTTTAGGGAAGGTCAGGAATAAGCTAGGATGTTCTCTATCTAAATGACTCACTGGTAAGATCATCACTTTTCAGCTTGGAAGAGCACATGTTTCATTGTTTTGTTTGCAAGACCATCTGGATATCTTACAAATTAAGAATTTCAAATACTAGATATCAAGGGTATAAAGTGTCGTATTTCTTATTTCTCTGTGCAGCAGCTAGCCTAGCAGACCCTTTTATTACCAGTCAGGTTCCCAGGTATTCTTGTATTAATAACACAAAGGTTTTCAAAAGGGAGGTTATTTACCTTTTGGAGAAGCTCACTCCTGGAAACTGACATCATTGTCTTTAGCATCTCATCTACAGAATCAAGAGATTTTTCAAATGCTGTAAGATAGTCATGAATTTCAGTGGGGTAGTCTTCCTTATTATTACCATCTTCTGACATTTCCATCTGGAAAGAGGAAACAAAACTAAGCCTCTACAGAATCAAAAGACGGCATTTTACAATGCAAAGCATTAGCATTCATTAAACATTACAAGAAATGCCTACTTCTGAAGAGTTCTAGCATGTAATGTCAGTAGTGACACAGTTAAAGGTCCTATAATTTCAGGGATCTCTCCTAACTGCTGTGCAAAATGGCATGAAGGAGCATTACAAATGACATGACTGTAGTACCTATTCTTTACCAGCCCCAAACCGGTATTTAGCTTTTATGGGCTGTGATAGAAAGAAATTATTTGCTTGTTTAAAAGAAGTGCTCTATAAATCACAGTATATAAAAGCCTACACCAAGCAAGAGTCAGGACACTAAAAAAAAAACAACCCAACAACCAACCCACAAAAAAAATAACCACCCTCAAAAAACCCCTGGGGTTATGGCTTCAGCCTGTCTTAAAAACAGACATTACTTCAGCTTTAAAGCTGTTATATAGCACCAGTTATGTCAGGGTCAGTTACATCTTCCAATGCTAAATTTAAGAGTTGGTCCAAGATATTCTCCTTGTGAACCCTGTATCCAGTTTTCTGAATTCTCTATGGGGTATTACAATCTACAATATAACTCTGCCAGTAACAAAGCTGAGATGATTTTGGGATTTCAGAACACTCTGGAAATCTTGAAGGTGCACCTATGCACAGCAACTGTGAGGAAAAATCCCAAGACACCCTTTCCTTCATTCCAGCATTCATGGTGCCATGGCAGGCTACCACTAAGCCAGCTGGCTGCTGGCTTGCAACTGATATCTTTAATTCCTCTCAAATCATACATCACATATTCTCTCGGGGAGTTAGTATTACTTAAAGCTGTGCTACTTTCTACCACTTCTACTGATTGAGCAACAACTTTTTTGAACATTGTAAGGAAAGAAGAGGAAGAAATATATAATTTTCTGGCCCAATTGTTGAGTTTTATCCAGAACAGTGGGAACACCTGGGTCACTGAAGTCCTTCCTACTCGGAAGCAGCATGATAAACCCACTATCCAGCTGTTGAGTACAGAGGGTGGGAACATCAGCTGGAGAAACTGCACTTTGAAAACTACAGCTATGAACATCAAACCACAGAATACAAAGAGCAAACAGCTGTCATATCACTGGTGTTTGTTTTAGATAGAGATTTGATCTATCCCTTTTCCTAGCAAGAGCATGGTATGTGTGGGAACAGTTTGGGTTTTTTTATACTGTGTCCTGGAAGTCAAACATGAGGAAGATTGGAAGTTAAAACAGTGTGGAGCTATTCAAGCTTGTCTGCTACTCTAGTTTTAACCGCAGGAGCATTATTCCAGAAGTATTATCAGCCAGTTAACGAGCCCAGTTTCACTGATGTGGTTCACACAGTTCAGAAGTAAAATCCTACTCAGCTGCATGACTTGTCATCCTAGTCAGGGCTGTTTCTCAGATTGAGTACAGAATCACAATGTCATGATATGTTGAAAGTCCCCTCCCTACCCCAGCACATAACTCACATATGTAAATACCGTTTCAGTTAGCTGCAGCAGACTTAAGCAAGAAAGCTAGGCTGGACCTGAAGATGCTGCCCACAGAAAAGCAAGCCACCCACAGAATTATTCCTGCCATTCACAATAGTATTGTTTGTGTTTCATCCTATTCCAGCCACCTGCATTATAATCAGCCTTGTTACACTGACTAAACGAATCCAGAAACAATGTCTGTTGTTAACTTTTAGCCATACAGCACAAAAATTACCCAAAGTTCCAGAAGAAACTAGATTTTCCCAGCCATTAACACAGCTCAGCCCTGTTAGCAGGTAGTGTGTCAGTACACATTCACACAGGAAAGTTGTAATCCAATCCAACCACCATCTACAGAGCTAACCACCACTACAATACTTAATCTGCTATGGTCTTAATTGGATGGACATGTGTGAACATAGTGATAAATTCCAACTTCTTTCTCTCCCTTTATCAGAGCATCCAGCACCAGCAATTGCAGGGCCGGGGGGAAACCACAGCAAACTCCTGTAGCAGGAATGTGTTATCAATCAAAACTACCTCGAGCTATTCTACCGTGGCTGCAAGGATAAACAGACACTAGAGCATATGATATTCTTCCCAATATCCCCAGCTAGAAGATGGAAGGAAAGATAACAGTTACAGCCCAAAATACATTTCTCTACAGCTGCTGTCTCATGAACCTGAAATACTTCACGATACAAGGGCAAACTTAATTATTTATTTGGCGCTGTCAGCAAGGAAAGGAAAAACACCACATCAGCCTTCAGTGGAACTGGCTGCACATCAGCCCATGTACAGTACCCTCCATTGATTAAATCCACTCCTTCTGCCCAGGGAGGGGGGAAAAATTTGTTGGGCTCATGTTTTCTGTTCAACAGGAACCAGCAAGTTCCTACTCCTGCTGCACAGGGATGTCTCCTCACTCAACCGCTGTTCCAGCATTATTAATCTCTAGGCAGGATAT
Organism: Laterallus jamaicensis coturniculus; assembly: GCA_022605575.1. Taxonomy (NCBI): domain Eukaryota; kingdom Metazoa; phylum Chordata; class Aves; order Gruiformes; family Rallidae; genus Laterallus; species Laterallus jamaicensis. Next base: position 21,391,571 of record JAKCOX010000001.1, read on the forward strand.
GAGACAGTGTCTGCACATGCCAACAATAAGGCAGGAGTCAACAGCCCAAAATAGTTTTGATAACATTAAATCAACAAGAACAAACTTAAGACTTAATTAGAAAACATACAGACCTGGAAAGGCCACAAAATTATTTCTGCCAAAACCAACACACAGACTGCACAGTCACACCTGCAGAATGACAAAGCCAAGGATGGGAGAAACTAAGACCACCACACCAGTAACTCTCTAAATATACCTAAAGGCTATACTGACCTGAATAGTTATGTTTCAGTTATTAAACCACAAGCAGGATTTTCCTCAAGTAGAAATTTAATTCCCTTCTTGAAGTTGATGTTTACTACACAGGTTTGCTTTGGTGGATTTGCTTTCATCCAAATTTTATTTGGCACAGAGATTCCATGTAAAAAAAGCAATCAAGGACAGTGCAAATATTAATACAAATTGTGAAAATACTTGTTGGATAAGCATGGGAATAATGGGGATGTCTAAAGGAAATAAGAATGAGGCAGCATTTTCATTATCAAGTAATAATAGTTCTGGTGCAGTACATGTAACTGGTTGTGCACATGAGGATAATACTTGATAAGATCTTTCATTCTGGGAATGCAAAGGAAAGTTCACAACTCACAAACATAAGATAAAAGGCCTACTTTGGCTAAGGACACTGTGGCAAACAAATACTGATGAAAAATGTGGTATGACTTCGTAACATCAATCCACCAGACACAACTTTCCCTTTTAAGCCTGAGCTCAAGAACTGCTGTTCTTGTTTTGGGAAAACAGCATAAAAGAAAAATATATTTGAGGAAGAAAAGGACTTCAAATCACAAAAGCAAACCCCTTGCAGGAGAAAACTTACTCACTGCATTTAAGTCTGGTCCAAAATTGTCTGATAAAATTAGTTTCCACAGGTGGAAAACTTCTGAATATTCTGACATTTCTGAAAATGTTATATTATTAAAAGTCTGAATAAACTATTCAGAAGCATGACTACATTTATGTAGTAAAAAATCAGAGCAAGTAATACACTCAACCTGCAAAGGAGAAGGGAGGAAATCATCCAACGTTATGAACCACAGAGAAGACACACATGTGAAAAAGGAGAAAGCTAAAGAAAACATGTCATCATCTGCAGACTGTATAAAAAAAAGACTAAATGGGTGACAATCAGGAGCAGCTTGCCATAGTGCTAATCTGACAGCTGACTTAAGATCCAACTGAGTTTAATGCTGTATTAGGGAAATTTAAATAAACCCAAACAAAATACAGATGTTTGTGCACAAGACAACTATCAAAATCATCCATCTTCACATTCATTTTTCAGGAGAATAAAGAGGAGAACAATGCAGACACCTTTCAAAAAAGCACAACCACACCTGGCATACAAAGGTAAGAAAAGGGGGAAACCACAGACAATTTGCAGGTGTCTTATGAATAATCTTTGAATAGATCTGGTGTTTTAACACAAGGCTTAGAAAGTAATTGCCAGCTGGCTTAAAAAACAAAACTAAACCTCCCTTCCTGCCAACCCCCACAGCAAAACTCTGTATGTCATAGTGAAAGATATAAACTGTAATTAGGCCCTGGGTACCTCTGTGAGAGATTTTGCTGAAGATGCATGAGGAAAGCAATAGAAGCTACACACATATGTCAACGTGACAATAGGAAATTCCAAAAGAATTAAAAAATGCTCAGTGTTAGTGGCATGCTCAAGGATTTCAACTGGAATTAAAACTGCCAAGTTCAACATAAAAATGGTGTCTTAGAAATATTCTGTAACATGCAAAAACCACAAAAGTGATTTAGCATCTTTCATTCTTAATACTGCAACTCAACACCTCATTGTAATCCTTAATTACTTCTTAAGCACTGGGAGGTCTTGTCTTCATACCCATACAGATCTTTTATTTTTTTCAGGTTACTCATCTAACAAAAATCAGGTTACACTTTCCTCCTGTTCATGGATATTTTCATATTATGTATATTTCTAAAAAACCCAACAAAATCAAACCCTTTTGGTCAGGACATATACAAACACTCTAAAAACAAATGCAACGATGGCACCAATCAGGAGGACAAACCACCTCTCAGCTCCTGAACTGACACTGTCTTCCCTCTGGTGAGTTTTGACTCACAACCCACAGTGAGCCCTAGCTGATGTGCAAACACAGCAGAGATGGCACTTCTGCTCTAAAGCTGTACTTCACTGCTGTGGCTGTAGGACAGCAGAGCAGCAAGGAAGAAGCTTCTTAAAGCTACCAGAGATCATGGCTAGCTTCTCTTATCACAAACCTCTTTTGGGCAGAGAAATCCACTTTATTCCATGTTTGCAAAGCAATAAGTACAATAGGCTCTAATCTGTGAGAGAGACTCCTCAGCATTATTGCTCACAATAAATAACTGCTTGCCTGCAAGTCACCACTGTGTCCACAGATCTGTTTTGCTACTAATGCCTTTCAAACCAGCTTGGGGCAGCTGGAGAGCACATCTAGTCCAATTAGAGCACTCTTGCAACGCCAACTCACCATCTTGTTTGCAAGAAAGATTTCCATTGCAAAAGTAATTAAGCCTACCACAAAATGCCAAGTATGCACCAACAGGCTTATCTTCATCCCCTTAAAAATATCCCACCTCAAGCCACAGCAGTTACCCCATCCACAATTCCCACTACATTACATATGGGCAACAGCCAAGCAACCATTTTTAACCCTGCCTTCAAAGCTGGGCTCCAGTCAGCATCCCAATGTGCACAGAACCTCCCCACAAAACAGCTCACAGCCATCAGGCTCTTGCTGGTACCACTGAGATAAAGCCTCTTTAGCCTCTAGAGGATTTACAAGATTTATTCTGATCTATCTTGAAAGACTAAAATAGTATTTTTGAGGCTTGCTCAGACTCCAGCCCATGGGGGTATCACACTAGAAAAGAAGGATCTCATCTTGGCTTAAAGAACCCATATTCACCACAACCCCCTCTACATCCACAGAAACCAACTCTCATGTAAACCTTCAGCATGACCTGCCTGATTCTTAAAACGTTTTTATTCTCTGTAATCAGCTGTCTTAGATCCCACATCTTGGATGACACAGTGGTTTCTTCTTCTGAACAAATCCAGCACACCTGGCCCTTGCTCAGCTCCAACCTGCCACTACACCCATCCTTAAGTGCAATGATAAAACCAGCTTTTTTTTCCAGGTATGTTCAGAACACTTCCCAGTGAAAGGTTTTCATAAAAGCTCTCACACTCAGACTATGTTACCACAGCTCAGTTCAGTGGGGCTTTGCTGTGATGTTAAATTTGTACATCTAAACTGGTTCTTAAAATATATACTCTTGGTTACATTGAGCCTAGCAAAAACTTACTGTGCAGCAAAATACCACCTCCTTGCATAAAACAATTTACACATCATCAGAGTGGATGAAACTCAGTATGTCTGTGTTCCAGTGGGGTTTCAGTCACAACAGCAATCAATACTGAATACTTCTGTCCCACCAAACAAGAAGTAACCTGCCACCAGCCTAGAGCCTCTACAGTCTCTAAACCATGGAGTTCTCTACCTCTTCTGAAATATGCTGCCACTCCTTACCGGTATCAGCACTATGCACAGCCAGAATTAAAGACAAGGAGGTTTTTTAACCCTTTTAAACTGCTGACCTGCTTTGTTTCCTCTAGACACTAGTTCCATGATGCATGAAGAAGTACCTCCTGTTATCAATTTCTTTATGCAGTACCTTTCTGTGCTGTTTAGAACAGAGACCCCAATCTATTTTTGTCTGTTCATTATTGACTGTGCTAACAAGACTGTTCCAACTACCTGAAGCTTATAACTCATGTTTTGGCTGACTGTAACACACTAACTGTGGGATGCATGAGGAAAACCTTTTCTACCTCTCCCCTAAACAGAATTTAAGAGCTGATAACCTGACCAAATGGAGACTGATTACTATCAGCAAAGAAAAGGGATATGCAAAGTCACAGAAATGAGTAATAAGGAAAGGTAATTTGGGGAGATGGAGTTTTCATAGGAATTGAAACAGGTTAAATAAACCACTGTAGGATGTACTCTGGCCTGGCAGAGGAAGAAAGGGCACAGCAGTAACCACAGCCTGACACGGAAGGGAGACCAAAGAACCAGGAGAACAGAGGAAGCCAGAAAGAAGGAATGTGACCAATTTCCCTGCACAGAAAAAATGGAGCTTATACAGAACAGCACAGATGGGGAACACTGCCTGAAGAGGTAAGTAAATGTGGGGGCATGTGTCCCAAGGCCCAGCAGAATGCCTCATAGCAAGGAATGGAGAAAAGCAAAGAATTACAGTCAGCAAAGAGCCCAGCAGAGGTGAAAAAATCTGCAACCTCAAAACTTTCCAGAGTCTGTTACCACATTCCTCTGGTATCATCTCCAACTTATCAGGCTTCATGCACATGGTTATGCTTCAGCCAGTCACCTTTCTTTTTCCTCCTTTTTGTGCTGCCTTTTTCAGATCTGGTTCTGTAACACCTACCTGGAGATGCAGTGACCTGTACCATTCCCATGAGCTGTTTAGTTATTTAAAGGAAATGTTTTTCTCAGTTTGCCATTCCATATACATTCCACAACTTTCTACTGCTGCCACTAAAATAAACAAACACACACTCTCTGCTGCATGCTGGCAGTTCACAGATGAAGAATTGATTCTACAAATCTTAAACTACTTCAAAGAGAAACGTGCTTATTGGAAAGGTTTGCATGATTTCTCCACCACACTTCTCATAGGAACAATCATTTCCACGTTTCCCATGTTCTGGGGTATAGCCCTGTGTGTTGTGCTGTCTGATTTCTTCAGCAAGGGTCATGCTGCCACAAGTATTTTAGACTGGAAACATTCTTTTACAGTTTTTAAACTAAAAAGTGTGCCAGATACCTTTAAATTATGATTTATTTTACAGTCAAGTCTTTCCATTTTTGTCTCAAAAAGGAGGCCTTTAATTAGCAGAACCCAAAGTTTAATTTGCAGGTTCAAGTTGCTAGCAGTAACTAAGCTTGCAGCTACATCACTGTGACAAAGCGTTAAGGGGACATCTGTGCCTTTGCAGCAACATGAAAGAACTGTGACCAGATCTCATTTATTATGAAGTACTTAAGCTTAGTAATTTTAAGTCCCTCTGGTTTTTAAATATTAAGTTCACCTGTCCCTCTGCTAAGGGAAAAAATCATGGCCTGCACATGCAAACTGTATGGTCTCCTTGAAACAGAATCACAGAGTTGTAGGGGTTGGAAGGGACCTCCAGAGATCATCGGGTCCAACCCCCCTGCCAAAGCAGCTCCCCAGCTCATACTGCATAGATAGGCATCCAGATGGGTCTTGAATATCTGACACCCATTTACAACAGTTACCAACCTCTCAAGGCTCTTTCAGTTGCAACCCTATTTTACCAACTCTCTCCAAAGCATAACCCTTTACTGCCCGCTGTACAGCCTGCCCAGGTACAGCCATCCCGATAGTAGGACTCCAGCTGAAAAGCCTACACTCCATATTCCCTCTCTCATGGGCAACTAACCAAGTGATGCATGAAAGCACATTTATGCTCAGTAACAAAGTCGCCACCACACACAACTCGACCCCCAGTTCTGGGTAGTTACGGAGGAGCGACGGTGCGCTGGGGGCAGTGACAGCAGCACAACCCGGACAGCTTGGCTTACAGCTCCCCTGGCAGCCCGGTTTAGCTCTTAGGCCACACAGCGGTTCCTGTATCACTGGCACACCAGGTGACACACCGGCGTGCCTGCAGACCCAGGCTTTCCCAGTCGCTTGCAACCAGAGTGTCCTGTTCTGACACCCCTCTGGGAAAGATGAGCAGGACCTTTTGGACCCTTTGCGGCCACGGCACAGCGGGATTCCAGCGCATGGCCCGGCTTCCCAAACGCGCTGGGGCACAGGACTCCCGAGCGGGGCCCGCCGGCGCCCCGCAGGCTCACACGGGACCGCTGCTGCCCGCGCTCGCCGGGGCACCACGCACCTTTCCAACCGCACGGCCGCGCCTCTCGGCAGACTGGGAACCCGCGGGGCCGGGTGACCCGCTAGCGAGCAGCCGCCCGGAGCCCCGATTCCCGACAACGCCTCAGAACCCCCCTCACCCCCCCCCCCCGGAGAGATCCGAGCGCGCTTCGAACCCTACCCCAGCAGCAGCTCTTCCCGACCCGGCCTGTACCACCCAGCGGCGAGGAAATAGGAGGGGGGGTGGGGGGGGAAGCGGGCAGGCCCATCTCGGGGCCGGGGGCCGGTGCGGGGTGAGGAGAGGGGAGGGGAGAGGTGGGACACCCACTCTTACCTCCGGGCAGGCGGCCTAGGCCCCCGCGCCGCGCGTGGGGCGGGGGAGAGCGACGAGAGGGTGGGGTCTCATCCGGCGCGCAGCAGTGACGTTGGTGCCAGGGCTATTGGGCGCCGGGGGCAGTCGTTGCCACACGCCTGGCTTCCGGTCTGTGTCGGGATCCCGGCCGGTAACGGCCTCTCCTAGGCCCACACGGGGACCCCCCGCCGCGGATGCGCGCCGCGCGTGGCCGGGAGCCGGTGCCCGCTACAAGGATGACGGAAAAGGTCGGGGCCGCTCGCTTAGGGCGGCGAACGGGCGTTTCAGCGGCCAGGCCGCTTCGGCGCCCGGCCGTCCCCAGGCACTCTGGGGAAGGGAGGCGCGGGCGGGTTTCAGAGCCCGGCCCCTTGCTGCCGGAGCCCCCTTGCGGACCCGGCGGCGTGGCGGGGGGAGGCGGCAGCCCCGGGCGGGCTGCGCGTCTCGGCGCCCGGGGGCGTGACGGTCGGTTTCTGAGGGCGGTCGCGGGGCGGCCTGCGCTCTGGTTCGCCTGCGGGTTCCAGCAGATCGGGGCCCCAGGAGCAGCAGGGTGATGCTCCGCCGCTGCTGGAGCTGGCTGACGGGAAGGGCCTGTGAGCGCATCTCTGGCTCCTGCGTTCCACGTGCCAGTGAATAGTACATCAGAAGTCGATATCGCATCACAAGTACTGTCCTTACTCGCTAGAGGCTGACTCGTCTCCTCTCTGTTGACGCTCCCGTGTGCAGCTCATTGTAACGCAGGCCTGCAGCAGGTACCCTCCGGGGCAGATCAAAGTGGGGTCACTGGAACCCCTCTGTGCTTGAGGCGGGCCTGCTGTGGGTTATGTGTATGTGGCTGATGAAGTCCGCGCTGGTTGCCTGACGGGGATGTGCTGAGCTTGCTCACTCAGCGTCGGGGTCTCTAGAGGAGAACGGGTCCAGTCTGAAGAAGGACAGCCCAGGCTAGGGCAGGTGGAAGACGGTATTCATAGGGGGAACAGGACTGGAAGTTTGGGGTCTTACCTATCCTCAGTGTATTTCCCTGTGCCTTCAGTGCAGTTGTAAACACTGCAGAACCGAGATTCCTTTTAATAAGATGGTTTACATCTAAATGCTATGTCTATTCTAATTAAATGGGTATGAACTGCAAATGAGAGCCAGTCTCCCTACTCTTGAGTTGGAAGCAGATCTAAAGATCTGCAAACGGAGTAGTTCCTTGTTTACATCTTGTCATCTCCTTTTCCTCCAGGAGATTTAGAGGTTTAGGTTTTCACTTTCAACCAGGAATAGCTGCAAAAGCAATACCTTTTCTCTTTTTTTAATAACATAGGAAAGCAGCAAACAGCAATTCTTTAAGAGCCTTTCAGCTGTATGTGGGACACACATACCAATAGTGTAACCACTGGGGTAAGGAAAGGCATCCCTCCTGCCTGCTAATATTTCTATGTAATGATACAATGTCATAACTATTTCTTATTTTCAAAGCCCCACAATCTTAATTATGTTATCTTGTTGATTTACACTAGCACAACTACAGAATTATTCACTAAAGGTAAAATGGAATTAAGGAGAGATTTTATATTAAAAAAAAAAACAGAAATGCAGCAGTCTGAAGAGCTGCAGATAAACAGCAAGACCTGGACTCCTAAATCACACTTTGCATTTCCAGAGCACCAAGTGTCTACAAGGACTTCAGAACACTTGACACATTTAGTTCATTCTTACCTCAGTATTCACATGCCACAGCTTGGGAAATAGAGAGGGAAGCTGAGTGATAGGCTAATTGATTTACCAAACGTTACCTAGGAAGTTTCTTCCGGTCTTATTTCCTAAATCAAATCTTTTGTTTCAGTTACAGGATCAAAGGAAAGTGCAACACATGCTGATCAATGTTCAGATTCAGGCAGCTCTGTAGAAGGCTGTAACCCCACGATTAGCATTAATGCAGTACAGGTTGGGAGTCAGTTATTTCGGGCTATCACACAGTGTGGCTCTTTGTCTCCTTCTAGTGGTTTATATTGGTTACAGATTTGCTACTGGCTCCGAACCACTACAGATGTATACTTATGTTTGGTTACCTGGAGTTCCTATACTGAGAGCCACAGGTCTTGGAATTTCTTGAGGTGATTCACTCAGAGGATTACTAGGTTTATAAGCATTCATTTTCTGCTTAAAATGTCTGTGTTGCTTGTTTGGTTTTCAAGAGCAGGCAGTGAGAAGTTAAGCATTTGTATTTTTCCCAGCCAAAATCTGATTGAGATACAGCTCATACAATTCAATTGCTTTATGCTGGTGCCACTCTGAAAATATATTGTGATCTTATATATGGATATCTATACAAACACCTATCCAAGAAAAGCTATGCTGCCATCTGGTCCTTAATGGAAGCCATTTCATTGGAGAGGCCTGTGAATGGTTATTGATTTTTCTCAGTCATTCCCAAGCCCACAGAAAACAATCCTGGATATTCTCTCCAAAGCAGGCAAAGTGACCAGGCATCTGTCACATAATTACTCATTTACAATGAAATAGCCTGTTCCTTGTACATGCTCTATATTGACTCCTGCTGAGTCAGTGGACTTTGCAGAGCAGATGTGGAGACCAAATCTCATAGTCTTGACCTCACTGGAAGTATTATGCTTACAGCCTGAGTCACACAGAGCACCTCAGCCTGACATACAGACCAGCTGTGCCAACTCCATCTGCCAGAAACAATGCCACTGAAAAATGCTCATACAGGAGACAACCTAAAAAATAGCCTAGATCCTTCTGCTGTGAATCTGCTGTGAAGGTAAAGGAGGATGCTAGAAGCTACTTGTAACAAAAGGGTTAATAAATCATCAGCAGGATATAAATACAGTTTTTTCTGATGCTAAATGCTTTTACTGTCTTTTAATGTGAGCCTTAATGACAGCAGCAGAGATACTTCATTAAATAATTCAACCTTTTTGAGTAGGCATTTTTATCAGGTGTCCACCATAAGCCCTTTCTAGCAACTACTGGGAAGTCAGTACATCCAAACATGCCCTTTTACTCTCTCAGTCTGTATTGAACCTCCAGAGATTCAGCACCCATGCTGAAAATGCTAAACATGTGCAGACTTAAATGAGGTTAAACCAGTGAGAATACAGCTATGCTGTGTTAAAACTAAACTTAGAAATTCCGTGTTACCTCGGGCTAGTCTGTAGCTTGGGTTTGAAATGTGTTTGTCTAAACTTGTGCAACAACACATTTTAAACTGTTTCAGGTGTGAGTAACCTGAGCCACAGACCATTTCACAGCAGTTCCTTACTGAGCCCATTTAAAGTCAAGTTATGGCCCAGGCATTAAAAAGCAGAGTCTGAGACTGCACCTTTCCAAATGCCAGGTCAGAGAGATCAGACAGCTTCAGAGATGTTAGTGTGTGTTGCTCAGCTGTGTCTGAAGGGCCTCAGCCACTCTGGGCATTTTGTGATGGTGAGGCCTGTTTCTTTGCTGTGTAAGCTAATGGATTTGCAATCTGATGTGTGGGCAGACCGGCAAGGTACCAGAAGAGGGTGTAGCAGGAATGAAGTGAACCATGCACATCTGTCTGCTTGCCCCTCTGTGCAGGATGGGTGAGTACCTGACCTTTGCTCCGGTGTCTCAGAAGACAGATACTGGCAAGGGGACAGTTAGAGGCAGCTGCCAAGCCCAGTGCTGTATTTGTGGTAACAAATGTGTCTGCCTGTGTTCTACAGAGACCAGATACCCCCAGGGAGTGGGGAGGCAGGGTGGGGATAGAGAGTTTGCAGTGATTTATTATTGCAAGGGGGATGGTGAGTCCAGGAAGAGAGCCCAAGATATCTGACTGCCAGGTTTGTGTGCCAGCCACTACACAGTGTAAAAAGAGGAAAAGAGTTTTGAGGCCACTCCACACATGTCTTGCATCTTCCTGAACTAAAAAACCTCCAAAAAATTCCTATGTTGTGACACAGTTTGCTGGACTTGAGGAGAGTGTTTCTGGCAGCCTAAACCCAGGTGAACTGAGACTCACCTTTCAGCTGAAATGCTCTGGAAATGTCTCCTTTTTTTTTTTTTTCTGCACACAAATTAAATTAGAATGACTTTAAACCTACTAAACACAGGGTCTTTTCCCTTTTGAAAACATAACATTTCTACTCAAAATACAGATGTAAAAAAAAGTACATGAAAAGAAGGAAACTGAGCTTGACATAGCTTGGTTTTAGGGAGGAGAAATAATATAATTCAATAAGACTTGCTTAAACCCTCTGATTAAAGCTTTTTTTAAAACATAACAGATAGGGAAGATGAGATCTATGCTGAGATAAAGATAGTTAGTACAGATCAAAAGAGCTTGTGTTCATGCCAACTAGATTAAATGACAGGATGTGGTAAAATGCTGGGTACCATATCTGGTTACTTTACATACAAAGCTTTATTCACTGAATGTAGATATATCTATTAGGCTATATGCATTTATATCCTGAAACTAGAAATAAACTGAAAGCAATCTAACATATGTAGGTTCTGATGCTGTTCTAAGATTGTTTCTTCCAATTAGTATGTAAAGCTGCAGTTTTATAAAGTGCTCTAAGATTGTAGAAGTAAATTGTATTAGAAATTGATATTTATCTCTAAAAGCATTAGTATTCCACCATTCTCACTCTTTAGCTTCTGTGCATAAATTTAATAGAACCATATATTTCATACACCAACTTCATTTTAGCAGGAAGCCTGGGATAACTTTAGGAATAAATTAAACTTAGGTCCCAAATTGAAGTTGTCATTTTAAAGGTGGTTTTTTTTTAATATTTATTTATCTGCACATGGCCCCTGAGAAGGCAGGATACAGGACTGGAACAGTCTTTAGTCTAACCCAGTATGGCTTATGTTTCTCATACACTCTGTGACAGCAGGATGTGGGAGGAAGGGAATGTGAATGTCAGGAAGGGAAAACATTGCCAGACATGAAGATGGCACAGGCCCATGCCACTGCATGGTTCTTGTGAGGCAGGGGGAAGGGTCTGCCCCCCACATCTGCTGAACAGGCCACAAAGCCCTGCTTGCTTGAACTGGGCCAGAAAGAAACACGAAGGAGAGGTTCTGTCATCTCTGCAGGAAGACTGATGACTCAGAAAATTAAAGCTTTAAGATAGGGACAACTGAATGGATTTCATTAGCTGTGCATACCTTCTACTGTTAGTTTTCATTGTTGCTGCAGTGCTGCTTAGAAACCTGAGCGCCACGGTGCTCCACACTGGACATACCCATGAGAAGAGTGACTGTCTCAGAAATCTTAAACAGTAAACAAGAGACGAAGAGAGTGGGAGGAAAAAGCCAGTGTCCTCTGTGGGCAACACTGAGCCACCTCAAGGGCAGGCTGTGTGGTGAGGAGCAGGTCCTCCCAAAAAGGCCAGCAAGGAGTAACAGCCTTGTATGGCCAAGGCCAGAACCAGCCACATCACCACGTAGCTGTGGCCGAGTTCCAGAGAAATCCCGCCTGGTCTCTGCGCTGAGCCTGTGCCGCCGCGGCAGCCCCTCAGCCGCGCTTTGCGCTGCTCGCTGAGGGACTGAGGGAGCCCGCAGGCTCCTGCCTGCCTTAGCAGCTGCCCTTGCCCCAAGCACTGGGACTTGCACTGGCTCTGTTTGCTCCTATAAAGCACCTGATGCACACAGAGGCTCTAAGCACGCTCCAGACATACGGACTGTGACCTGGAGAGTCTTTAAGGAGCGGACAGCTGTTCTGTTCCAAGTGCCTCCTACTGAAAATACTGCAGTCACAGCATCAGCAGCAAGAATATGTGGACTCAATAACTGGGAAAAAACCCCACTCCAAAACATTGTGAATCAACAGATTTCCTGGCAGTTTGTCAATACCAACTTTACAGTCAGACAACTTTATTTCAGTGATGAATATCTGGGCCCCAAGTTAGTAGCTTCTTAATCAGCCAGCTTAGCCAAACAATCTCTATTTGCTATTGAATATATTTCATGGCAGTAATTTAAGGGAAGTGAGCTGAATTCTCCTGGCAAGCTGTAACTGCTGTGTCTGAAGTTTTCACTGGAGGACAGTTTTTTTCCACACAGTGCCCTGTCATCCTTCTCTGCACCAGTCCCTGACAGCATCAGGTGGTTGTGAAGAAGCAAGGACACGTGTGCTTCCAGACATTAGTACATGTTGCACACCTCACACGTTTGCCATTTATTCCCTGCTCCAGCTCTGCCCTGAAATTCACAGTTAGTTTCTATCTTGCACGGCACAAGCCATACATAATGACAAACCAACACAGTTCACAGCTGAGCTGTTCTAACTTCATGGGGTAAATTCCTAAATGCTGGCATGCTGCTTAATTTTTTCCTCAGTCCAGCCTTCTGTCATGACTCTTATTACATGTTTTGGTTTTAAATACTTTCTATACCACAGCTATATTTTGGAAACTCAGAGACAGTAGGTGATGTTTCCCCACCTCAATAGCACACTGTATTGTGGTTTCCCATACAGAGTTATAACCTGCCTTGCTTTGCTTAAAATTCAAAGTCATGGACAAGCTGTAAATATTTATACTTATTTGGGAAATGAAAACTATGTATACTATATGCCAAATACAGGCTGCCTGCACAGAAATCTTGGAGGGCCTATATGGGTGGTGAAATTCAAAGTAACTATATTGTTTTGAGAGAAGAAAACCAAACTGATTTGTAATAGCTGATGATTCACACCTGGTGAAAAAACCCGTCCAAACAACCATGTAAAACATACCTACCCCCTGGCTGCAGCCGTACCCTTGAAGAGATTCTTCTCTTCCATGAGCTCTGCAGGGATGGTTTACACAGCTAACAAGCAGATCCTGCCAAGCAGATACACTTGTTAAAAGCTGTTGCTCAGCCATCAAACTGGGTAGCACATTCCATTCCCTGGTGCTAGGAGAGGCAGGGGTTTTCCAGGGTGTGCCTTGGAGCTGGGTCAGGGAGGATTTGGCCCTGTGCATTTCACCTTTGATTTAATTCTTCAGGCTGCAGAGGCAAGGTGCCAGTCTTCAGCAAGAAGTGGAAGGACCATAAATAGAGCAGGCTAGGCTGCCACAGGCAGCTTTTGGTCCTCTTAAGTTTCTTGTTTAGCTTGGGCAAAGCAGAAATCCAGTCTGCTGAGGAGACAGCATAGTACAGACACCAGGAACAGCTCTTCTCTGTCATGTTCTAGGTACACGGAGAGAGCCACTCACCTTTCCAGCACTACCACTTTTCCTGTGCTTCCTGGATACACCACCAGGAGCCCCGTCCTGCACACTGAGATATTTGTTCTCCCTCACTGATCCCTATATGGAGAGCTTTTTCTTCTTTTACTCTGTGCTTGACTCAAAATGCCTGCTAAAAACTGTATTTCCATAAATTTCTGCTGCCTAATATACCTTTAGTGAGCGTATTTACAGCGCAAAGCTAATAGAGGCCATCTTAGAACAGTGGATTCCACAGTAAAAGCACTTGAATTAATTCTTTGACCTCCACCCCTCCCAGCTTTTCAAAGCAAGCTGCAGCCAAGACTGCAGAGCAATGCAAAAACAGTGCATTTTGCTCAATAGTTTCATTTCAGTACTATCTTCAATAAAAAGCCTACACCATTAAACCTGAATATTTCAGCATTTGTTATGGTTTCTATAGTGTATTGATGAATCACATTAACCTATATTTGGATTAATCCAACCAATAACACAAAGAATGTATATGGACAACACTATAGATAAAAAAGCCAAACCATTTAACGAGCCTGAGCAGATCTGTACTGTGTTGCAGTTTTGTGTAGCTGTGCTGCTGAGATGGCTTTTGCAAGCAGCAGTTACAGCTTTCTGCCAGCTCCAGACTGTAAACATCAGCCAATTCAAGGCCAAAGCTGCTGCTGTCCAGGGCCGAGCCAATGGGAGCTGGCCACAGCGCCTCTGTGAATCACATATAGGAGAATAAACCTGCTGGCAGACATGCTTTGCCACTGGAGAGGGGAGTGAGGAAATGTAACAAGCTGCACAGACACTAGGGCCAGCCCTGCAGGAGAGGGTGGGGAAGAATGCAGAAAGGGAAAGAGTTTCCCCGGCAGCTCATGATGAAGCCCATGGTGAAACGGGTGTCCCCTCAAAGTCCATGGGTGAGGACATGGAGCAGAGACACCTATGCCCTGTGAAGAGATTGATCCACGCCTCAACAGGTTTGCCAGGGTACTTGTGACTTTGTGGGGGACCAGGCTGGGGGGTCTGGACCCAAATGTCAGCACCCATGGAAGAGAGCCGTGCTGAGAGGGCTGTGGTGAGGACATGACTCCCTGATAGGGAGGACTCACACTGTAGAAGTTCGTGGACACGACTCATGTGGGTGGGACCCCATGGCGCCGCAGGGGAAGGGTGTGTGTGTGTGCAATGCTCCCCCTCCCCAGCTGAGAAAGACAACTCAGGAGGAACGGACTGAAACCCCCACTCCCCATTCCCTGCCCCTCCTGGTGCTGCAAGGGGAGGGATGAAGGGAGCAGATCTGTGATTAAAGTCAAGAGTGCGAAGAGGCGAGGGGTGGGGGGAAGGAGAAGTGATAAGATCTGGGAAAGGAAAGCAGCTTGTGAGGAACCACTGGAACCCCACTGCCCGTTCCCTGCCCCTCCCCACACCGTGTTGAGGGGGAGGGGGGCTGGGGAAGAAGGGAGTAAAATCGTGATGAAGTTTAAGTTTGCTAAGAAGGGGAGGGGTGGGGGGGAAGGTGTTTTAAGACCTGGCCACTTCTCTGGTTCACTGGGTGTATTAGTTGTAGTAGTAATAAATCACTTTCCTGTATTCTGTGCTGAGTCTGTTTTGCCCATTGCACTAATTGGATAGTGATCCCTCTGTCCTTATCTCGAGTCCTAAGCCTCCCAATATATATTTTCTCCCCTTTTTGGCTGAAAAGGGGGGTGAGCGAGCGCATTGGTGGGCATTTGGCCTCTAGCTAGGGCCAAACCACCACATCTGGGATTAAACTGAACACAATTTACAGCAACTTCTGAAGTTGTGTTAACACAAAGGCATATATTATTTTAAATGTAAATTCACATTTCTAGAAGGTAAAAGGTTTGTACCCGGGCAACTTCAACTCATTGCAACGTAGTTCAACAACTCCAGCTACATGTATCTCAACTTTCAATAGAAATATATGGTTTCTATTTCTTTAATCCAGTTTTAGTAAGGGAGACATTAAATTAGAAACAGGAGGGCTCTCCCTTCCATATTTACAGCCTGCAAACTGTATTGCTTTCTTACCAGAAACTCTGGTTTTCCTGTCAAACTTTGTTAAGCTTGGTAACTATCAGTACCCTCACAGTTTGGTCAAAGGCACCACAAACACACAGTCCCTTTTTGTCAGGGCTCCAGTCCAGGCAGGAGATGGGCTGCGTTGACAGAGTCACGTTCTGCAGGAGGCTGAGGGAACCTGCCACCCCCATCTCAGCTCCTTCAGAATCCTTCTTGGAGCGCTGAGCTGGGTACTCGCTGGCAAGAAGAGAAGTAAAACACACGCTTAGAATTCAGTGAAAAAAACCCACATCCTTTTGATTTTAAAAAAGAAGATAGAGATGGGTTTGCTCTGTTCTGAAGATAAGGCAAATAAATGCCTTAAACATCACGAATAATCATATCTGGGGGTTGGACTCGATGATGGCTTGAGGTCCCTTCCAACCCCTACGATCCTGTGATCCTGTGATTCAGCTATATCCACGCTGCATACTTAGTAAATATTTCATGGAAAAAGTCAGGCAGGAAGGTTTGAATCCTGACACCTCCCTCCTGCTGCCAAAGTTAAAAAAATGAAGGGCTTTTGCCACAGTAAGAAAATTTCTTCTCAGCTATCCCTCTAAAACTTAATGCACCTGCTTCACTGCATGTTGGATGACTGAATTATTTTGCCATGTACTGTAAGATGATGTAAATTTAAGGATCATTAAGAGCCAGGGCTTTTGGTGTAACTCTCAGACACAACTGCTACCATATGAGAATTCTAAGAAATCCATATTCTTCCATTTATCACCTTGTTAACCAAGGGTATCATTAGATCTTAATTATGTTTAGAAAAATTACAAAGGCAAACTTTACCTCTGCTGTTGTCACACTCTTTCAGGAATTAATTAGGTGTCAGTACTTGATCTGGAATCTTGAAAACAACCTTTCTGTCGCATTTCTAAGCAGTAATTTTAATTACATATGCTGAGGTTGAAACAGGACCCCCCACTCATCATTTTCAGGAAGATTCTTTCTTCACACATGGAATGGTTTCTTATTCCCCCTGTGAGAGTGATCACTTACTATTTCCAGAGATGAAGGCTCCCAGCTCCTCCACTTGTCATAAAGATATCCCTGTTCTGGGGTAGGTGCCGGACCTGCCATATGGTAGATTTTTGTGCCTAATAGAAAAAAACAACCAACCACAAAACCAAGCATGGTACAGACGTCAGTTCCGGGTGAGCTTCGCACAAAAGGGCACAGAATCTTAAAGCAGAACAGCAATCCCTTCTACCAAGAGAGCTTGTCATTCCCAGGGTGCATACAGGTGCATCTGTTCTGAGGTACCTTCCCTTCCCTCCAGCCTTGCCACAGGAGAGGCCAGTCCCCACAGAGACAAAAACCAAGTCGGGCCTCCAACACACCCTGTTCTTCCACAGGAAGGAGGCAGCACCCTGCCAAGGATGGTACTTCACTGGCACTTCAGCTTCTTCAGGACTGGCCGTATGAGCACACTTATTGAGAGCAAAGTGGCTGCACAAGCACGTCTTTTGGGGCTGCTCTACAAGTTCCCAGATTCCCAGGCTTTCAGGTGACACTGTCACCAAGAGCTTAATTTCCCTGTCTGACATCTCCTAAAGTCACTCCTGGAAGGGAATATGCTACAGACACTGTGCAAACACGACACACAATCTGCAAATGTAGATCTCAGCCAGGGCACAGCGAGATCACAGAGCAACAGAAATCACAAGGGGGAAAACCCCAACACCCCCACTCTGACTGGACATGATCTGTCAGCAAATGTCTGAGAAATTAATTTTCATAGTCTGACTATTACAAACACCAGTTCAGTAAATACTTCTAATCAAATGTACTACCACTGTCTTATCTGCTTTGAGTGGTTGTATGGAGAATATTAAAATGCTCAGTTGAAACTCACAGTCCTGGAGAATTCACCACAGAAGCTCCTTTTCTCCAATTATATAATAAAATAATAATACTTTATAAAGAACGTAAGACTACTCAGCACAGTGATCAAATGTTTATAGAGTTCTCTGTACTGAACAGCCTTGAGAACACCGAGTCTCTCCTGTATCTCCTTTCCCTCACCCCTAACATCCCAATCCAAAAATGTGCAGTTCTGGAGAAACCATCCTCTATGTCATATGAGGTCTGGTGACTGCTAGATGAAAAGTATTTGCAGAAGGCTCACTTTGTTTTGGGATATATTTAAGGTTTGAATGTGCATACTCATGACAATTTAATAGGGCCTCCAATAAACATGGCTCTCAGACTGGGGGCACAGCTGAGTGCACGGAGGTGTAACTGCAACAGGACCCAAAGTCCAGAGAAGCCGAAATACCAGGTTATAAAAGGGATGAACCTGGGTGAGCGCTGACAGCAGGATGCACAGGAGCCCTTTCACTGCCCACACCTGGGCCACACAGCCACGCCACCACACAGACCTGTGCCCCAGACACCCAGGCATCTATTCCCTATCAAAGGCAATAGCTCCAGACCTGTAGTATGCTGCCAGCATATAATCAGAGAGTTCTCTGTCTCCCCATACCTTCTCTGAAACAGAAGCAAAACCTTTGGTCGGATGCTGCGTTCTCATATCGAACACATGGAATTTTCCCTCAAGCGACGTGGCCACCAGCTTGTTCATATTCACATCTTTTCTGTCAAACTCCACGCTGCACACCTGGAAATATTCAAACAAATACATTCAGCCTTGACATTTAGCAGCTCCTGAAAAAATGGGGAGGTTATGATTTGTAAATACGTATTTATCCTTGGTTATTTTTACAGTGACAACATTCCCAGCTCGGAAATAACAAAATATACTGAAAGCACGAAGCCAGTGAGATGGTTTCCTGATAAATACTCCATGCTGTCCAGACCAAGAACTAGAGGGGTACAACTTGCTGAGGTTAAAGAAAACAGTTCCTTGGTACAATCTCAGCAGAAATGTCTTCTGGGTAGATTTCATCTAGACAGAGGCCTTTTTTAATTCTTCTATCCTGCAAAGCAGCTGGAATAACAAAGACTTTTATGGTTTCCTTACCCCATTCTTGATGTTGGTGTCCCATCGTAGTGACATGGTTTTTAAGTCAAACAATTTAATGTCCCCATTGTCGTATCCAGCACATACAACGCGTTCCTCTTGATTGTAAGCATTGCCTAGAGACAGAGAAAGAATTAATCACAATTCAGGAACCCACCTTAGCCTGTAAATTTCAGATTTCCTCAGCCTGCATTTTCAACTTAGATTTATGCCAGAAATGTATTACTGTGGGGATATTAATATTTAATGAACAGGCCGGTTTTCAAACCCAAAAGGTATTGACAAATAGAGCTTCAAAACTGGTAGCCTGTTTCTTTTAAAAATACAAACAAAATTCTTATCCCCCCCTGCCAAAGCCTGCATAGTTTAGGCAGTACAAGTACTGCATGCTGTTCTTGTAAACCTATACAAGTATGTTCCTTCTGTAATGCTTTACCAGCTATAAATCACGCTCCCCAGCCAGCACCAGGGCAGCGGGGTGGAAAGCAGTTCAGTGGCTCCCTAACAGCCTCTCCAGCACGAAGTGTTAGTGTGGGGTAAGACGACTTTCCTGCAGCCACGCTCGCAGGGAGGCCCTGGGTGTTACTGTGGCCATTGCTAGGCAGCTGCAGAAGCTTCTCCAAAGTCTCTCAGCTGACAGCACCCTGCTGCCTGAGAGAAGTTGGCCCAGGGCATGTAGTTCAAGAGGAACTTGGCTTTGGCTCAAGCTTCAGTAACTCAAAACAAAATTGAAGAAAACAGGAGGCCACCTTTTTCTCCACTTGTCGAAGCCAAAGATGAAGATGTTGACAGCACTGCAGGCATTACAGTTGCACCTACTTGCCAGGAAACATCCTCTCCTTGCCATCAATTCTGTTATTACAATCCATGCATTTATTAGCAGTTTGGAAAACGCAATCCCTGGCTCTGGAGGTGAAAAATGGAGCTAATCCAGAAATACCAGCTTGCACAGAAAACAAGAACCTGGTTCTGTCCCCAGGAAAAATGCAGAGCACACATCAGGCATCTCAACTGTTGTCTTTAATCAGCTCCTCGACCCTCCTCTTAAATTAATGCCTCAATGCTTCATATCTGCAACTACACTACAGCAGCGACTGGTTCCCTGTGCGCTGACAGTGACACTCCTTCAGGGCAACGCAGCTGGATACGGTGGCACAGAATTCAAGCTTGCACAGCTTATCTGTGAAGTGACTGGCCACCAAAGGTGACAAGAGAACAAGCCCAAAACCCAGCCGTCACAGAATCAGCCTCTTTCAAAAACACCCTAAAAACCACGGTAAATTTGACAACGTTGAAAAGCAAAACCTGCTACTGATCCATCTGTAGAAAATAAAGTATTCCATAACACCCTGAAACAGCTTGATAATCATCACAGCACGGTCATATTAGAGGGGGGAACAGTTATAATCTGACAGATTACCGAAAGCTACTGTCCAGCAGTCCCTTTTGCTCTCGCCCTGCAGAGGTTCCATGTTAGCCACAGGAGTATCTTTCTGTCTCGGGTCCCATACCTTCACACTCCCTGTGGAGGAAAGAGAGTGGGTTTTGTGTCAGGGAGACACCACAGCATTGCATTGCATTCATCCTCCCAGGGAAGGCCTTTGCTTTTCAGCCTGATCATTCAAAGCACAGCGCCACCTCTTTCAATTCCAGAACAGCAGGCTGCGTTTAGCAGACAGAAAACAATAAAGCAGAAATAAAGCCAAAGTATTTGCTGAAGATGTTTTTTCTAGCTGGTATTTGGTGTTTATTCCACTTTGTATTCCTTCTGTAGCACGCTCAGCGACCACAGTATGTCTTGCTCACCTACAGCTTCCAAAAGAGTTAAGAGAACATTTGTCCTAAGCGAGATCCGAAAGACAGCGTGTGAAGAACCAGTTGCAACAGATGTGAAACCAGTTCGGGTGGCAGGCTGCCCCCTGCCACCAAAGCTTGCCAACTACTTTCTCAGAGTAACTGAAAAGACTTTCAGAGTTCACTAACTCACCATCTCGACTGCCAGTCACAATTTCTGGTGCACCTTCCCCAATTCCTAAGCCACCTACACCATCTATACTGTTTATGATTTCCTTATGACCTTTCACAGAATACACTGGTATTTCAGGAGCTTCTAAATTCCTAGGCAAGAAAGAAAAGAACAGATAATATGGCATTTGCCTTGACACTCAGGATTCACATAGAAATGAGAGGAAACTTGAGCACAAATTACAAAAACTCAGATTAGCAGTGGGAACAAAATACAGACATCATCATTAAGAACCACGAGTCTTTCTTTGATTCTTTCTTTGGCTACTGTGTTAGGCTGGTCTGAAAGCTTTTGGTCTGTTCTGGATTTCCTGTTTGTGAAGGCAGTTGTGGGATTCACCACAGCAACCATGAAGAACCACTTTTTGTGCTGGGCTCAAAACGAATCGCTCTAGGGATCTGAACGCTCCAGTTCACTTTACTTTTGGTAATTAAGACAACCTTTGTCATCCATCTCCAAGTAGCTCTGACTGCTGCTTGAAGTTTTGTATCCCCTTTCAGCTAGGGACCAAACAACGTTATTCTCAGTAGTCCAACAAAATAGAAACAATAGCTCCTTGAAGAGATTATTAGTAACAGTAATAATAAATGTTTTTTAAACCCTTCAGATCTTAGAACCTTAATTTAGCTACACAAATTAACCATGCAAATTATTTAGGGACTTAAAACATTTGAAACATCAAGATTAAAAACACATATTTAATCAAACTCCATGTTGGGCACCAAAAAGGAGTGTATTGGTTTGACCCTGGCTGCAGACCAGATGCCCACCAAAGTCACTCTTTTCAGCTGGACAGGGGAGAAAATACATATTGAGAGGCTTATGTCTTATTTCTAAAACAGTTATTTATTTATTTATTTATTTATATATCAGTTGGACTTGATGATCTCAAAGGTCTTTCCCAGCCTAAGCAATTCCATGGTTCTGTCTGTACTTGTGTGAAAGACTTTAATGGGTTTTTGTAGCAGCTCACAGCAGATGTGGGTGAAACAGCCCTGAATTAAACCATCATGCAGAATTCCCATCGTTTTTACAAAGCAGACAAGTTCCAGCAGAGTAGCCAGCAGAGCAGCTGACTACTGCCTGTGTCCCCAGCACAGCCATGTGCACAGACAGCAGCTCAGACACAGGCATGCGATGTCAAACCACAGAGCCTCAGAGGAATACCCGTGCTTACCATATGTTAAGGTTTCCACCAAAATCTCCTGTAGCCAAGTACCTCTGCTGCAGAGACGTCGCCCCAAAAGTTCCACATTTTATGGGCTTGGCCTTCTCAATCTTTTAAAAAAGGAGAGGGGGCGTCAGGGCCTGGGAGCAAAGCACCAGGGCCTCCCCTGCCCAGCTCCTCGGGGTCCCGCGGGAAGCGGCTCTCAGCGAGCCGCGCAGGGGGCGTTTGGTGGGAAACACAACCACGGGCACACCACGCGTTGCGCGGAGACTTCAGCTCAATGGTCCCAAAGTATTCAGGGGGCCCGCAGGCGCTGAGGGCATCCCGGCTCCCCCCGGTGCGGAGCGTCCCACGGAGCGGCGGGAACGCCAGCCTCGTCCCCTCTGCCCCCGGGGCTGTACGCGCTGGGAAACCTGCCCGGCTGGGGGGAAGGAGGGAGGGGGAAAGGGGGGCAGGGACCCCCAGGCACACCCGGGGCGCAGAGGCCCCGGCGCTGCCGTGACGCAAACCGTGACGGCAGGCCGGCAGGCGCGTGCCGGGCTCCTGCTGGTTACCGTAGCGACGGAAGTCGCGGGACGAGCGCGCCTACGAGCGGGCCGGGCCCGACACCGATGCTTTCTGTCCCAAGGGCCCCGGGCAAGGGACCGGCTCCCCCTTCCGAGCGGGACTACGGCTGAGGCGCCCCCCGCCTCCGGGATGAGGCGCCCCCCGCCCGGGCTGAGGCGCCCCCCTCCCGGGCTGAGGCGCCCCCCGCCACCGGGCTGAGGCGCCCCCCGCCCCCGGGCTGGCTGGCCGCCCGCCGGCCGGGCCGGCGCTCACCTCCCGCAGCAGCGCCAGGCGGCCGCCGCTCAGCTCGTACAGCTGGATGAGGCCGGTGCCGCGCGCGGCGCTGCCCAGGCAGAGGAGGCGCGCGCTGCGGGGCACCCACTTGCAGTCGAACAGGGTGTAGTTCAGCGCCTGCTGCACGTGCGCCACCACCTGCGGCCGCTCCAGCCCCGACGACGACATCGCGCCGCCGGGACGGGGGTGAGTGTGTGTCGGGGGTGTGCGCGCTCGCCCCGCCGCCTGACGGCCGCGCTCCGGCACCGCCTTGGCCGCCGCAGGAAGCGAGCGGCCGGGCGGAAGGAAGCGGCCGTTTCTCGGGGCCCTTCCGGCGGCCGCTGGGAGGCACGTGTGCACGCGCTCCCGCTGCTTCCGCGCCGGCCCCGCTCCGGGATCCTCCGGCCGCCGCCATGGAGACCGAGACGGCGGCGGGAGAGGGCGGCTTCACCAGCGTCTCGTCCAAGCGGAGCCGGAGGAAGCGGCGGGCGCCCGCGGGCGGGGAGGAGCCGCCGGCGGGAGCCGCCATGGACACGACGGAGCCGCGGCCCAGCAAGAGACCGGCCTTCCCGCCGGTGGCCGCCGAGGCGCTCGGGGTACGCGGGGCGATACCGGCCCGGCCGCGGTGCCGGGGCGAACCGGGGGCCCTGGGGGGCTGGGGCTGCCCCTCCGGGACGGCCACGGGAGCCGTGTCCGGCTCCACGCCCGGCCCGGGCCTCACGCCTTCCCTTCCCTTCCCCTCCCTTCCCTTCCCTTCCCTTCCCTTCCCTTCCCTTCCCTTCCCTTCCCTTCCCTTCCCTTCCCTTCCCCTCCCTTCCTTTGCCCTCTAGGTTGGCGGAGGCGAGGTCAGGAAAGTGCCGGTGCCGGCCAACAGGTACACCCCGCTGAAGGAGAACTGGATGAAGATATTCACGCCCATCGTGGAGCACCTGCAGCTTCAGATCAGGTTTAACTTGAAAACAAGGAACGTGGAAATCAAGGTAAAGGCTCCCTGCTGGCACCGGAGCGCAGGTGCTCGGCTCCCAAGCACGCTTGTGCCCCCGGGTACGGGCCGCGGGAGCGTTTGAGATCCCAAATCCTGCTCGGGAGATGGAAACGGCAGTTCCACCTCACCAGAAAACCCTCACGGGGGGCTGAAACCTGTCAGTTGTTGCTTAGACACAGGTAGTTAATGCAGAGTAAAATGTAAAAGTGTCAATCTCTTCTGGGAGGGACCAGTGTAAGCTGGCTGGGGCTCAGTTACTGTAGGAGTAAATTACTAGCTTGAGAATTAACGTGTGTCAGAGGATTTTTGCAATGCAGCATTCCCTGGGTACTCAAGGCTACTAAATACTGCTGTGCCAGTTCTGAGGTAACAGCCTTTGGAGGCAGGCACAGATTCCAGTGTCTTTTGTCTATGGACAAAGTCTTATCTCTTAGGGTTTTCGTGTCCTGACCATACTTGTGTGGTCATAACTTGCAAACATAACTTCTTGTCTTGCAGACTTGTCAGGAGACAAAGGATCTGAGTGCCCTCACGAAAGCAGCTGACTTTGTGAAAGCATTTATACTTGGCTTCCAAGTAGAGGTGAGTGTGCCATTGGCTCTGTTGTGAGCTCGCTTGGATTTTGCTGGCATGAAGTCTTTGGCCTCTGCAAATTACTGTTAAGAAAAAACCTAAAGATCCTTTGAAACTGAAGTCTAGTTTTTAACCTGATGCAGTATGAGACACCTTCAGACAGTGTGTAGGATTATAGAATGGAAAGGAGTTACTGAGGACACGTGTGAGGTGCTCTGCACCCAGAGGCTGTTCCTTTTGCTTTAGTCCCAGTCAGTAAGTGTCGGTCTGTTGGAAGCTCAGGCTTTACTCAGAGGAGACAGACCCTCCGGATTCATGCGGGCTGTGCATTGCTACAGACTCGCACTGCCTTCGCTAGTATGGGTGAAGCCTGCGTAGGGTTCTCTGCATGGAAGTATTGCTGTTGAAAAATACCTGATGTAACTTTACTACTGATGGCATCTGCTTATAGAAAAGCTGTGGTAGTACTGTAACACACTTACCGACTGCTACTGATAAGAACTCTCCTGTGTCAGGATGCTCTCGCTCTCATCAGGCTGGATGACCTCTTTCTGGAGTCATTCGAGGTTACAGACGGTAAGTGCTTTCCACCGCAGTATTCAAGTACTCATGGGCACTGTCTGTGAATCTGTTCTTTGGCTTGGTGTGTTGTGTCCTATCACCCCCTGCTTCCCCTTTACCCCAGGGATCAGGAAGAACTTCCTGTCAGAACTCAGTTCCTGTCTAGGCACAGGCAGCTGCAAAGTGGTGGCATTTTTCTAAGATGTCCCAACAAACCCACCCAAACCTTCATCCTGCCACCTTTGTCAGGTTGGTTGGACTTGTGCCAGCACAAACACTGCTTTAAACATGCAGGTGACACAGAAGGACTCGGGTAACACATCCACTAGATCTCTGAATTCAAACAGGCTTTGTCCCTCCTGACTGCAAGTGGGGGAAGGAGGGAGCAGAAACCTTTACTGTTCTACATATTAATGGGACTCGTTGGAGCAGGCTCCAGGGAAAACAGCATCTAAACTTGCTGTGTTTTGTTTCCACTTGCATTCACTGTGTGCACTGGCTTTCTCTTCTGAGTTGCCATTGCTCAGCAATGCAGTTAGTTACACTTCCCACTGCAGCTGTGTGTGAGTGTTTCTCCTTTGTGCCCATGCTCGCATACTACTGGAGGACACTTTGATTTCTGGTCATGTAAGCGAATAGGAATACATATGTATTTCACCTATAGTAAAGCTGCCGTCCTGTGACTTGAAGTGAGTTGTTTCCTGTCACCTGAACAGGGACTTAATTAAGAGAGACGTGTCCAGAGGAGGGTGACAAAGCTGGTGAAGGGTCTGGAGCACAAGTCAAGGAACACCTGAGGGAGCTGGGGCTTTTTAATCTTGAGAAAAGGAGGCTGAGGGGAGACCTTGTCCCTGTCTACAGCTACCGGCAAGGCAGTTGCGGACATGTCGGGGTAGGATGAGAGGGAATGGCTTGAAATGGAACCAGGGGAGATTTAGGTTAGGTATTGGGAGGAATTTCTTCACTGAAAGGATTGTTAGGCATTGGAACAGGCTGCCCAGGGAGGTGGTGGAGTCACCATCCCTGGAGGTATTTAAAAGGCGAGTGGATGAAGTCTTTAAAGACATGACCTATAGGTGGAGTAGTCAGGGTTAGGCTGTGGTTGGGCTCGATGATATAAAGGGTCTGTTCCAACCCAGGTGATTCTGTGATTCCATACACACCACCGCTGTTCTATCGTGTAATTCTCGTTTCAGTCAAACCCTTGAAAGGAGACCATCTGTCACGAGCAATCGGGAGAATAGCAGGGAAAGGAGGGAAAACAAAATTCACTATAGAAAACGTAACCAGGACGAGAATAGTTCTTGCTGATGCGTAAGTATCGACTTCCTCTCAACAGAGCACAATCCCTGCAGCAATCCACAGCCCCCTGCCAGGAACAAAGAGCACTGTAACTCTTTGGAACTGCAGTAGTAAGGTACAGGATGGAACGGTCACTTCAGTGAGCACTGTTTGAGTACTCATTTAAATTTGACCTTCAGAGACCAGTGACAGTCACTGGACTTGAGTGATTCCACACAGCATAATTCCTTCTTGGGAATAATCTGGGTTGACCCAGCTACTCTGCAACAGTGTTTTTCCTCCTAAAGCTCCTACACTGAAATCTGCAAACTGTGGATCTCTCTCTCTAAAGGATTTAGAGTACAGTTTCTGTGCTGCAGGTTTTCCTGAGTTTGTTCTGGGGCTTTAATTACAACTAGTGCACTCTTCTGAAACTCCCATGTTTATCCCTCACCTCTAACTTCAATCTCTGTTAACTGTGTAATCACAGAGCAGATTTTAATTCCGTTAACTAATGCTACTTTTGTTTCTACAGGAAAATTCATATCTTGGGATCTTTTCAGAACATTAAAATGGCACGAACAGCAATTTGCAATTTAATTTTAGGTAAGTCCTGTTATCTAATCACCTCTGTATATAAATAGATCTTGCAGACCGAGAAACTGCTTTCCATGGGTCCTACCTTCTTCCCTGGGGCCTCCACTGTGTATTCGGAGCAGGCAGCTTGTTGGGAGTTGTCTTGCCCTGAAGAGTGGGGAAAAAGCAGGGAGCCCAGGGCTGGCTCCAAAACCCTCTCTGTGGTGCAGAAAGACTACCTGGTTTTGGATTTAGCTGCAGCATTCCCTCAGGGGTTTTTCCAAATGCACTGTCTGGAGAGCTGGGGTTTCACTCTGTGCTCTTAATCATAGAGAAGGTGGCTAACCTCAACAGTCCTTCTCACCCCTGGGCTTGTTCCTCTGTGTTTACCACAGCCCTGGGAGAAGTTCTGTCACACATCTTGATTCCTGCCTGAATTTGTGCTTCCTTCTGCAGGAAGTCCTCCATCAAAAGTTTATGGCAATATTCGGGCCGTGGCCAGCAGAGCAGCTGAACGATTCTGAGCTGCAGCACCAGCAACAACGGGCTGATTCAGGGTTTCCGAAGCTACACGAGCGCCCAGACGTCTGCTTGATTTAGAAGCCCAGAAGAAAGCCAGGACTGTGTGTGCAATCTTAATTTCAAATTAGACAGCACATCTAATTTGAAGAGACTTGATGTTTCTGTAGCATCATTAAAGTCATTGTAAATTGGTCATGTTTGTGTCAGAAGTGCAGGTACCCACTTTTATTTAGACTTGCCCTCAAAGAAAAACCGGCTTTGTTACTGATTTTCTTTCCACTGAAGTATTAAAGAGACTGCTGTGAGGACTTGGAAAGCCTTGGTGCTTGAGTGTAAAGGACCCAACACAGCTAAGTGTTCACAGCTTAACATCACGGATCTGTATATTCCTGGAAGAAGGAAGTCCCCAGGGATGCAGAGTTCAAGGGCAGGCCACCCAGCGAGCCTCTGCTACTGCTGGGACACTGTAACACAACAAGTGGTAAGAGGAAAGTAGTGTAGTGTATTTGAACTTAACCCTGGAATTGGCACAGACAGACTTGATTTTATTCTCTCAGAAAAGATGTGTGAAGCCAGGAGCCTCCAGCTGAAACCCTGGCCTGTGTAAAACCCATCACAACTCCCCCACAGCTCTGTCTCCTTAAAATGCTCCTTGGAGCAACAGAGAAAGGGGAGGAGATGACAGAGGCCAGCCCCAGTCCCAACTGGAGTTGAATGCCAGCCCTTTTCCCCTGCCCTGAGTCAGGGGAAAGAAGGGCTGCAATACCAAACACAAAGTATGGTTCTTACAGTCAGGATCATTCAAGCATTGTTTGCCCTGAGTCAAGACTTAGTGAGTTCAGGGATGTACAGCTCAACAGGCTGAACTAGAAAGGGAAGAGTGGGCCCCTGCACCTTCTTCATCAGCCCCTTCTCTGTCCATAGGCTGCTTAGGTCAGTCATCTATACTTCTTTGTGCCCCTCCAAGTTACCTGATCTTTATCTTAAAATGTGGGCAGATGGGAGATACGCACCCACCAAAATTGGTAGGGAGAGGGCAGCACATGGAACAGCAAAGAGCTTCCTTGAAGGCACACACCTGCTGCAGGGCACTGCTTTCACTGGCTGAGGGCTGGGACCCTTCCTTGAGAAAGCAGGTGCCTTTTGCTCCCCACCCCCAAGTGGGGAGAAAGTGTGTGTTTTGGGTTTTTTTTAAACCACCTTCCTTTTGGCACACTCATTCTGCACACAGTAGGATTTAAACAAGGTATGTTACCAAATTTGGACACCCACCTAGCAAAGAGAACCAGATACACCTTTAAGAAAAAATATTATCTTGAAAAAAATAGGCAGTCTTGAAACACTGAAGCAGAGCCTGGAAGGAGTCAGGGGACTGTGTGTCCCCTGTGCAGTTTTTCAGTAAATCCCTATGATCAAGTAGAGGACAAAGCCTAGGAACAGCCAGTTTCTTTCCACACAGGGGCAGAGCTGCTTGGAGTCGAACAGGAAAGCTCTAGGTAAGTATCAGAGCACCCCAGCCAAGGTTCAAATAGTTTATTTTGTATTCATATAGTATGAAGGTTCTTATAGTTCCCACAACATATGATGTAGCATGCAGAGGAAAAACTAAACATTCAACATAAATCATTTTTCCCCACACAAACTAAAAAAAACCAAAACAAACCACCAACCACCTCATCCCTCCCCTTCCGATCCCCCTAAGGAAATAACATTAGCGCTAATTTCTATAATGCCAGCCAAGATATGCACAAGCCAAGTAAGAGAAATCAGAAGCATTTGCTAAAATGTTTGTAACAAATACTTATGTACAAAAAATTCACAAAAGACTCGTTCCCCCTTGAAGCAGAGCACATGGCAGTTGACACTGGAACAGATACCACCACTGGCTGGGATTAGAAGCCACGTACTGATCCAGAGGAAGAAAAAAGTTACATGTAGTGGAGATTTTTGTTTTGAACATTAACATTTACCAAAGTTTGGCAACATTATCTTTTAAATTATGCAAATTATGTAAACAAGAGGAACATTTCAAATTGATCTACATGCAAAACTTCATGTCATGCAAGGACACCAAGCACCTGGATTTCTCTCTCACAGACAGAGCCCATGATGTGCAGCACTCAGTTGAAGGAACAGCTATGGCAGACAGGTGCTCGATTGAAGTAGGATCACACAACCTGCACTTTCCACTGCTGATTATAAAACAATTATATTTTCTTTTTAATAGAAAAAACTACTATACAGGAAAGATGTACTGTCCTAAAAAAATCTAGCAAGTGTTTTTCTTCCAGCCAATAGTACCATTGCAGAAAAGGGAAGGGATGATATAAAGTTGTAAAACATGGCTCGCTACTTTTATATCACACAAATGTATCAAGTTACCATCCGTTACAAATCATGATATGGACAAGTCTAGAAAAGAAAAGAATTCTCCAGGCAAAGGACTGGAGAACCGCAAGAGGTATAAATTTAGACAGTGTGAAGTTTTCCTCCTCTATGGCATAGGTTAACAAGATTTTCCCCCGTATGAATCCTATATACATATATATATATAAAATATTACCAGTTACTTATGCTACCTGTAGTATTCTTTAAATGCAGAGGGGAAACTACCACGGTGGGAAAACAGAATTTAAATGGCAAGAACGTTTGAGAATCTAAGTACTGTATAAAACAAGTGGATGGGAATCCTGCACAGTTACGCCGATCCTAATGTCATTAAGCTGAGCACAAGAGAAAATCGTGAGCGCATCTAACGCCTTGAGCAGCTCTATCTGAACCCAACCCACAACAGCAGGTTTGTGTTCGCTCTGGGACAGCCCTAACTGCTCCTAGTTCCTAGGTGAGAAAATCTAGCGGCCAAAGCATCCTGCAGTTACTGTATGCACACGAGGGCTAGTTCTTGGCAGTAGCATTAAACTATATTCTCATATTAAGTAGAACTGTACTAAGTTACTTAGCAAAGAGACACAGTCCCTGGTAATATATTAACAGGTATAAATAAACTTAGTCTCCTGTGTTACAAAAAAAAAAGTAATTAAGGTGAATTAAGAAGCAATGCTTTGTCAGCCAGTCAATATATAGAAACATCTGAACAGTCACAGGAAAAGGAAGAGAGTTGACCTAACACCCAGTTAAAATTTTACATTCTTCTACTATATATATAAAACTGTGTGAAATAAAAGTAAGGATGTATATCCATATATTGAACTGTTAATATTCTGCTTGGCACTTTGTACTCTAGTTTTGTTTCTGAATCAAGTATATTAAATTAAAGCCCACCTAGCTACTACATATAGAAAGCTACATATATATCTATATATAAATACACACACACATATATATATATAGATAGATATTTCCTTGTTATAAAAGATGAAGAAAAATAAATTAAAAAGCCAACCCCTTCCCTTTCTCCACCACACTGATATGCTCTTTCCATCTTTGCTGTCCTTCAGACTTTAAAGTGCTACACCGAGTTATTGAGAGAATCAAAGTTCAATAACACTTAGTTGGCTTCATGAGGCTCATGTTGGAAAATGTGGCTTCACAGAGAAAAATACTTCCATTTAAATACACAGAGAGCATTGCTGGACGTCTTGAGCAGATCTTCAGAGATGGAGAAGAAAGCAAAAGTGTTGGGTGGTGCCCTACAGAGTCACACGTCTACGACCATCTTTTTGTGGATATCTAGGCCTCCTACGACCTGGGAGAAAAGGAAGTGTTCATGAATGGACCAGCAGCACAAGTCATCGAGACCCAAAGAACACACCTTATTGAGAAGACACATTCAGGTCAGTCATTGTTGCAGCCCTTCCCCAGCCCCACCAAACCAAGTTACATTTCACAAGTACTCTGCAATATGCAAATGAATTACACACTGCCCGAGGACGCTGCATTAGTACAATGCACACAAGTGGCCTGAAAAAAGGGTAGATGACACTATTATGGCTTGCCTCCCCCATCTCATATTCTGACCTTGTATTATATTTTGGCATATTCAATGAAATGTTGCCTTTACTTCCAGAACATCCTGCAAAATTGTGTGTCTGCACAAGAAGCAAGGGGCCTCTGGAAAAGCTGGCAGGATTTCAGACTGAAATGCATGCACTCAAAAAGGAATTATTGGTGTTCAGAGGTGTACGATTCATGCACAGAGAAAGGAAAAGCAAAGGAGTGATGTTATCATGCAGAAATAAAATTCAAAGGCCAAGCAGTATGGCCAAATGCCACAAATGAAAAAGGTTTTTTTTGTAGCTAGATGGCAGAAGATTCAGAGAAGGTAAATGCAAGAACAAGAGGGTAACAGATGGTAGGAATGAAAGGTGTCATAATAGGATATCAACAAAACCCAAAGAAATAAAAAGAAAGGTAGAGGAATATTGCACAGGACCAAAGAAAAGGACATCACCACATTTGTTGGACAGCTACAAGACAACAAGCCCAGTGCAAGAAGTAAGCAGACACTCTGTTAATCTAAGTGTTTGCAGGCTGCAACTCCTTCTGAGTTCTTTGAAGACAACCATGCGTTCCCACATGATGCCACAAAGATAACTAAACTCTACCAAAAGCATGCAGACCACAGAACCTTTTCCCTTTAATAGTTTGGGGGAGGGCAGATTTAATTTTCCCCTTTTAGAGCTTGCACTGATTGGGAGTATGAACAAGTTATGTTTGAACAGAAGTGAAGTTGTAAATTCAAAGAATGGGAGAGAAAAGCAATGCCTGAGTGCCTGTCAACTCCAACTGTGCTACCCAGGTGCATGCTCATCGATACACCCTTTCAAACTAAGGTGTGGAACACTGGGTATTACAGATTTTAAGTGGTCATGTTTCAACGTATCCTTTAGCTTTTGAGAGAAAGCATTTAAAATTTGTTGTCAACAAATTAAATACATGACGGGGTGAAAAATTAACCATTTCAAGTCTGAGTGCTACACTCAAGCACTTTGCTCAGTAACCCCCAAAGTTTTTAAAATACACCTGTCAATTCTTTGTTCATCCTGTCTCCAGAGCAGCATTTGAGGGGTTACTCTCCCTGTAACTGACACAAGCCCCTCCCTCACCCCAGCCTTTGTAAAATCCCTCCATCCTGCAGATGTCAATAATCTCCCCAGGCTCTCTCCTCACCCGGCAAAGATAAACCTTTCTAAAGGGTGATTTGGAGGAGACACCTAGTTTAGAGACTGGGAGATTAACCTAAAGCTAAGCTCCCCTCCATGCACCACCCCGATAGTGTCATTTTTGAAGAGAGGTATGTGCTATGGTGTGCTCTGTTTTTACAGTTTTCAGGTGGTTTTGACTATTCCCCCTGCCCTTCTGCCCACCATGCTTTGATCCCCCCCCACTTGGTGTATTCTACGAAGCAGCTGGAGACATTTAAAACTCCTGAAAGTGCTGTTGCTTTTATCATCAAGTTTAACTGTTGAAAACAAGGAAAACCAGCCTCCTACGACAATCCAGTCACAGCTCATCTTTAAAGCTGCTAATTCCTGCCAGCATAGAGACTGGAACCCAATATATGTCTTCACATCAGGCTAGCAGTTTTGTCTATATGCAAATATAACTAGGACTGATCCGGGGTCTAGTATGTCATATAACAACATCGACATTACTTTGTAAGAGTTGCTGTGCTCTGAACAAAGCCAACTTCCTTTGGGTTGAATTTAGTGTCCCTGAAGAACAGATTAATGACTGACTTGCTCAGGCTATAAACCATGCTGCTCTATTGGAAGCTGAAAGACAAACCTGCCATCTGTAATAAAGCTGTGTCAAAGAGGAGTGGTTCCCAGATCAGAAGAAACACCTTGCTCTTTATAAACTCACCCTTTATACTGTTTACAGCTTTTCCTCTATTTTTTCAAATCCTAAAGTTATCAACATTTTCTTTAGAGTTTACTTACAGCACAGAATTCTTCAAAGGATATTCTTCCATCACCATCCTTATCTGCATTAATTATGGTTTTATCTACAATTTGCTGTAACTGAGTGTCTTTGAGATTGTTCCCAACCATCATCTTCAGCACCTGGAAGAGCTCTCCATTTGAGATATAACCATCTTTGTCCATATCGTAAATGCGAAAAGCAACTGCAGAAGTAAAATGTAGACATATATATGTAAAACTTTCAGGAACAAATGTGGCCAAAAAGAGCAATATATTAATGTGCTTTGCATTAACAAGAAACGATGACAATTCTGTACAAATTGAGAAATATACTGCATTTTAAGTGAGATTTCTAACTGCCTGTTTCATTCAGCAGACACTGTTACTGAATTTCAAAGAAAAAAACCACTTAAGAAATGTCAGTTGAGGTTGCTTTAGCACCAGCAGCAACAAAAACTGCACTGGAAAATCAGAAAAAGTGAAAACCTTCTAGGAAACAGGTGAATCGAAATTCTACCTGGTTATTTTGCTGCAAACAATTTGGAATTAACACTGAATTTGTTTTTAAACATTCTAGTATAGCAGATTTCTTTCCTAAATCTGTATTAGTTATTGAAAGCTACATCCATGACTGAACCTATCCCCTTCCCACTCCAGAAGTCCTGTTGTATTCTTGAGATGCAGCTCTCAAATGAGAGCTCATTGTTCTGCTATAGTAGTAAAAAATTTCCTATTATTCTTATCTTCCATAAAACAAAGCACATTGCTGTAGTCGTGAACTAAGTATCCTTAAATATATATATTTTAAATGGAAAGCAACTGAAGCTATTCAGAAGGCAACCTTCTAAGAAACTCCCACAGAAACACTGGCAAATTCTTCACAGAAATAGGAAGCACAAAAAGCTTGCAATCTACCTTTATCATTACCCAGTTTTTAAAAGAATGTGGATTTGCAATTTTCTCAGCATTAATTAACAAAAGGATATTCCTCAGGATCAAAAAAAAATTTGTTAAGGAAAATCAAAATACTTACACCTCAACTTCTGTTCCTTATCTCCTTTGACACTGAACTGGGAGACTCCTTCTATAAATTCTAATGAATACAAGAAAAACATTTTTTAAAAGTTTCTTTTTTTAACAAACCAAGGAAATCAACATACAAAAATGTTTAGCAAATGTAAAAAGGATCTAAGTTACCCTAAAAAAACATCCACATACTTGGATACTTTAATGTTTTTTAGTGAGAAGTACTTCAAATACAATACTGTGGCTCACAGAACACACTTGTTCACGCCAGTATTTAAGTAATTCTGAACTGGACTTTTGCCAGAATCTCATATCAAACTCCATCAAGATGTCTAGTAAATCTACTCCAGTGGGGTTCTTATTCTAGAGCTCCTCTCCAGTCTAGTGTCTCAACTTTAGTACATGAAACTGAAAACTGCGCAGGAAAAAACCCAACAAAAACATATTCTTATGTAAGAAATAAGGTAAAAAGAAAATCTAAAAGTCATTACCCCATGGGCAAACTCCTGAGATGCTGAAAAACCAAAAAAACCCTGGGATGTGATGTGCCTGGATGACGTCTTGTAACTACACTTCCTAGACCTTTCAGTAGCAAACTGCAAGCTAAGCTGTGGCATAGAAAGAACAGAGGTATAGCAACACAGCATTAGATTGGGGGGCCTACTGCAGCTCCAACAAGTTCTGTGAAATTAAGTCATCAATTCCCACGTTATTTGTCAGCAAAGAGCACGACTGGTAACTTGAGTGGTTTGAGTGCTACTATTATTCTTATGATAATCTAAATTTTGGGACTTTCAACAGAAGAATGCATGTTTCCTCACACCAGTAACTTTCCTTTTCATAGAATCACAAACCAATTTGAGTTGGAAGGGACCTCAAAGCCCATCTAGTCACACCCCCTGCCACAGGCAGGGACACCCTCCACTAGGCCCAGGGTGCCCAAAGCCCCATCCAACCTGGCCTTGAACCTTGACAGGGAGGGGGCAGCCACAGCTTTTCTAAGCAGCCTGTGCCAGGGCCTCACCACCCTCAGCATAAAAAAAAATAAAATCATGTATTTTATCCAATCTAAACCTACCCCTCTCCTTGCAGTTTAAATTTTTTCATTTGAGCTTCCCTCTTGAGACAAAAATAAAGAAATTAATCAAATTTGGCCAGAATTCATTGCCATTTACTGCAACAGCATCATTTGACCATGGAAAATTGATTCTGACAACTTCCCCTTTCCATCCAAGAGGAACAGCTCTTGATAGTTATATTAATCACAGCTCAATGTCACATACAATATAGCATCATCTTTCATCACTGCCTATTTTTCACAAGGGGATTTTGAACAATTGCATATGACAATTACTGCCTTGGAAACTGACACCAAGAAAAAAAAAAATCTCCTAAACTCAGCATTCCGGTTACATTTCCATAGGGAGAGCAACACTGTAGAGGCTTTGTAAAGGTTACCCCCTTTTGAATGTGATTTGAAAAGTCAGGCACACCATTTACACAAATCTATCCTGACTTTTGCAGTTACTTCAGCCTAAGCATGTAATTCAGATAGCCCCACAACTAAGAGTCTGAATTAGTGTACTTTAAGAGATACTTAATGACCAGCATGACCTGGGAAGGTATTACTGAACAACCTGCTCTTCTAAGCATTTAATTCAGGAGAGTGCCCTAACGTGCCAGAAAAACTAGTTTTACTGGTACTTGGTTTCACTAGGAATTAGCACGTTATTTTGATTAACAAGTTTTCTTCACCCCTCCTTTCTCAGGTGAAAGAAAATTAGAATGCTAATGCTCCAGGAATTTTGATAAAAGGCCACCACCTGGCACAAAATACTGTCTTACCTTTGAAGTCCACTTCTCCATTTCCATCTGTGTCAAATATATCTATTACTCGCTGTACTAACGGGTTCTGTTGCAATTCAGGTAGAGACATGAACTCTTCCACACTCAAAGAACCAGAGTTGTCCAAATCAAGCTTCTTAAATCTCTTTCCTAGTCGTTTTATCTCATCAGCATCAACTGGAAAAAGAAACCCACACCTGTTCTCAGAAAGGCTTCAGTAAACCCCCTGCCAGTTAACAACATACATCATCGCTTTCCTACCAGAATTTCCCCTCCTTTATTATATCTATTTAACACTTTGATGGAAGATCATAAAGATAATGTCAAATTCTGAAGACAAACAAATGCCTTTTCATTTTATCTTAAATAAACCTTACCTTTTTTCCTCCCTGCACCAGCCATAATACAGTTAGCCAGCCTCGTGACTCACCAAATACCACATGCTGACACAACATTTTTAAGGATTGAGGGTGCTTAGCTAGATCTTAGTCAGACAGCTCTTACAAATGCCAGGTAAAGAGAAATTAAACAGACCAAGTTTTCTCTGAAGAAACTAGCATTAATTTTATACTAGGTTAACACAAGCAATTAGAAAGACAATTGTATTAGTAAAGGCATTAACAAAACTAGTGCTGCTTCCACACACTGAACATACTGGGTCTCCTGGAACACATGCCATGTTAAGCACGTTAACAGACCCAGTGCTGACCAGTTATCACTCACCTGTGCAGAACATCACCCAGACAGACCTAAGATAATGTTTTTTCTCTATCTCAAGCAGGAAGCAGACATCTCTGTAGCCATAATCTGCATACATCTAGGTTTTTTGTTTCAGATTCAGGTTCTGCAGCAGAACCACTTAATCTACCCTCTTAACATTTAAAGATAATCTCAATTCAGGCATGTACCTCATACCTCACTTTAGACCTCTGATTCTGCTAGGAATAGACTAAATCTGTGAATCCATAAAATTAACTAAAATAAACCTTGTGCTCATGCTGCTGTTGAAAAGCTTGAGAACTTTTCCCAGGAACAACCTGAGAATTCCCTCCCCATTAGCAGCTTGATTTATGAGCCCAAAGTCCGTTCATAGATTGCTCACCATGTTTGGGTATGAAGGAGGAACTGAGGTTCTTAGGAAGCCCTCAGTGGCCCACATACAGCAAGCCACACAAACACATCTTACAGAACCTGAAGCTTTCAAACTCCCCATACCAATTTCTTTCCTAACATGAACAGTCTCCTCAACATTTCTTAGCCTCATTTAGTGCATTTGCTCCAACTGAGAAAGAAATTGTTTATTAAGTTCTACAAGGCACATATGTACCACCTGATCCACTTCACATCACACTAATTAATATCTTCTCAGGCTTTGGTAAAAAGTGCAGCATAAAACTGAACAGCACTTAAGGCTTTCCAGCACATAAGGTCAGCCAACACACAGGGCTTCATGTTTGGAAAATGTAGCTGACTCAGAGACCTGATCCTCTACACCAACGCAATTAAACTTCCACTTAAATTACTTGATATCCTTGCCTAAAAACCAACTGGACACAAATCCAGAGAGATATACACAGCCATGCTATTTCAGAACAAAGAGGAGAGAGCACTCCAGAACTCCAGGAGCACAAGATGTCTTTCTGCCAAGACTTATTTTGCCCAAATAGTAAATTCTGACATTCTGCAGTTAGGGTCAATACTCCCAGAACAATCTTCCCTTTGCTGTGCCAGCAACTGACAGATCTGATTCTGTCTCTAGGGCTATAAAAATAAGGCTGGACAGTACTTGTAGAGGCTTAAAGTAGTTTTCCTCAGTTTCCAGTATGCAGTTTGGTATTTCCATTAATTAGGCTCTTGACTGCAAGGAATCCACATCCCTTTTTCCACAAACTTACATGGAAGCCTAGAACATGGTTGAAGGTGTGCCCCTAACAGCAAAACACTGCACTGCAGCATCAAGAGCACATCACTGCCAGCACAGCTACACAGAAACCTCTCTGGATCACATCTCACCATACAGGCAGCTCTATCATCTACAGAATCATATTAATCGTATTAAGGTAGAAAAGCAAAGCAGAGCTCCACTAACAATTAGCCCAAACAGCTGATTACAGATTCCGCAGCACAAAATGCTTCTGCTCATCAATGCATCAAAGGTACCTTCCAACTCTTGCTTTTGTCCACAGAAACTCCTTTGTTTCCTTTTTCCTAAAAATCTGAGCACTGTAAATGGAGTCAGGCAGCAATTGAGAGAGCAGGCTCTATCTACCCTCAGTCCCTGCCCTGCTGCAGGAAGTTATCAGACTGACCACAGTTTAATGCTAAGCCAGCACACCTTGGGCAAGCTCTAAGTGTGGCAGTCTCATTTTTACTGCAAGCTCTACTACAGACTTGCAACTTGTATAGTTAATATTCTAAAAGAAGATAATTGTTGCAGCATAAACACTTAAACAGTACAGAAACATTAAGCCTGGCTTGTCACACTGCATATATAAACCTGTTTTCCTCTGTAAAGTGAATGCATGACTAGACATAATTTATAGCTATATTATTATAATGCATATAAGGACTTGTCCAGCTATGATACCAGTCTCTCTACTTTTATTAGCCATGTTTAAAAAGATGACTTGGTCCAATCACAACCCTCCTGCTTCCTTACTTGGACTCAGAAATCACATCTTTCAAGTAACTGGCCATTATTTTATTAAGACAAATCCCTCAAGGGATCTATTCTTTAAATCAGAAAGTTGCAATTGCATCTAGAACTCATGCTGGAAACCTTTAAATGTGTTCTGTAAGGGTTACTATCAGCACTATTTCCTCCTGGGAAAAAAAAAGCCCAAGAACCATAAAAGGTATGAGCATTATTTGTTAAAAAAAAAAATTAACTTCACTTTAAACCAACTAAGTAGCAAACAAAGTTTATCTACAGCATATATAATGCACCCTTGTACTCCCAGAAGTAAAATCTCACCTTCTGGTATTAATAGAAAGGTGAGCACTGACTAAAACTGAAATACTAAAGCCTCCTAAGCCATCTGAAATACTTCATAGTTCTGTAGTTTCACCCAATCACAATGTAAAAAAAACAGCAGCATGAACATAGCTGGATCTCTTCGCACTTATCTTCTGAAACATTTCTAACTTACACTTAAGAAAACTCTAAGTATCAAAACACAGCAATACCAATTTTACAAATCAGGATGTAACCAAGTGTGTGCCTGAGCCAGGACTGAAGACTGTCAGTCAGACAGCATCACTGTCTCAGAACCCCAAACAGCACTAGTTGAAGTCTCATTTAGGTCATGTCCCCAACCCCTAGCTCTGAAGTCCACAAAATTTTTCCTCACAAGTATATAAGCAAAGACTGGAAGCGAGACCCAGAGATATGTCAATGTTCTGGTATCAAGTGGCGCCAATTACCACCTACGCAAGTCCAACTGCTACACAGCTTTTAACTATTACAGCTGGCACAAAAGAGAGGAGATCAACTCTGACATAGTGCTGGCCTGCTGCAGTAAAGAGAAGGCCTTCCATACAGGATGTGCTAAGAAAGCAAACTTCTGCCAGGAAGGTACTTTATCTTGAGCTAATTCATCTCTGTCTCTTAGCAAGACCCACCAAGAATTCCATAAGAACATTTTATTGTGACAGATCCACAGCACACAATGTTAACAGGTGACATGACAGTGAAAAACAGACATTGTTCCAT
Source organism: Laterallus jamaicensis coturniculus (assembly GCA_022605575.1). Classification (NCBI taxonomy): domain Eukaryota; kingdom Metazoa; phylum Chordata; class Aves; order Gruiformes; family Rallidae; genus Laterallus; species Laterallus jamaicensis. The sequence goes on from JAKCOX010000001.1 coordinate 21,431,136, forward strand.
CATCTGCTGGGCATTAAGATTCACTGTTCTATTAAGCTCTACACTTGCAATTAGCCAAGTACTTAAACTTACAAATCAGCAATGCTTCGGAACAGCTAAAGCAGCAATTTACTTTTCTTTTGAAGACTGTACTACAGGAGGTCAAGATCACAGATGATAAAGACAAGAGTCAGATGAAGGGAAGGAGGAAGAGGTTGGAGAAGCTTGCAAGAGTATTTCTCAAGTAAGTTTTTTGTGTTTTGCTGACAACTGTCTAAATTATTAACAAACAGCCTTCACACTTAGAAAATGCTAGTTATTCTTTCTCCACAATAGCACAGCTCATACAGTCAATTCCAGTTCAACTGCAATACATGTTCCAGGTACAGATGTTGAGCAGATGTTTCTACTTAAAATGAGATTACAACTTTCTCATTCCAAACCTTTAAACATTCAAGAAGAGGGTTCACCTGCAGTAGAGATCTGAGAGGGGTTCTACTCTTGGGTGAAAGAAAAAAAAGTCAGTGAACAGTACTGAAGAAGAAATCAGTGTCTCTGCCAAAAGCTGACCTAGTATTAATCTCATCCAACTTTTTGCTGGCAAATGGACACACCATGGATTAGAGTGCTTGCAGAAGGAAATAATGAAAAATCAGAAATATTTACAGGAATAGGAAAATTTCCTTTAATAGTTCATGAGCATAAAAGCCTCTGTTCATAATGAGCACATATGGATTAAAACCCACACCTGCAGAGCAGTGTTTCATAACTGACTGGATGAGAATTCCCTATCAGAACAATTTAATTACTTTTTCTTAAATATACTGCAAGCACCTCTTTTACATTTAAAATCCTTTATATAAGCTGAAGTTTAAAAAGCTTACACCCTTCAAAAATTCTTATTCTGGCAAATCTCTGTCTCCATAAAATAGCTTTAAGATAAAGTAAAGCTATAAACCAAGGGCTGAATGCATTGCAGTATAAACCTTACGATTTGCATAGTTTTTGTCTAATCTTTCTTTAATTCATTGTTTCTGCTGACACTGCCAGGGCTGAACTCACCTAAAAAAAACCAAACAGGTTTTCTGGGGCTTGGGGTTTTGATTTGCTTTGCATTTTTTAAATGAAAACAATATACATTTATCTGTATCAGGAGATTTTAATAATCTCCTATTCATTTTTTTTCTTCAGATTACTTCCTCAAATGCACATACGCAACAGACCTCACCTATGATGGATGTGCCCCTTTCTACAAGGCTGCTTTTTCCTCAGCATTGAGCAACATTCTGTCTTAAAATTTCACTGAAGAACCAAGCACTGACTTTAACTTTCAGAACCGGAACAGAATACTTCTTTCCTTCTTCGAAGGCTTCTTACAGACAACACAGGGTCTGCACAGAGGGAGCTATACTGTAAATGTAAAGCACAAGATAGTCCAGATAGAGTGAAGGTTTCTGAGCTGGATGGACTGATGGTGGCAGCAGCACACAGCATTTTACAAGACAAGCTCAGGAGACCAGGACAGGGATGAAAACACTAGGAAATCCTAGGAGGTCCAAGTCCACGGAACTTGTATAAATAGGGTGATAACATCACTGAGCAAAATAAGGAGGCTCAAGCTTTGTTTACATCATTTGAGGCAGAGCTTGCCTGTGACTCATCACAGCTTTCTGAGCTTCCTTGAGCTCTGGCCACAGCCAGCGTTCCTCTAACCTCAAACTCAAGTTGGCCTTTTTTGTGCTGGGCTCACCAGCTGACATGAGGCTCTACGCTTTTCAGCGGAATCTGAAAGCAACCCATCAGCTTGGCACTGGTGACTGAGCTTACAGACTCAATACCTGCTAAATGTTTTCTTTAAAGGGCTTTGCTAGCAGCCCAGTAGAAAAATCAAATGATTCACTCTTCAAGCACAGTTTTTTCACTATTTCTTTTTAATTTCATTCACCTTGTAGCTAACACAAGGTGAGTTTTATTTTAAACAGTTCCAGTAGTAAAGATTTTTTTGTTCAAGAACTAGCAGCATTTTCAAAAGATTCCTCTTCCATCCAAGTATGAAAATTCTAGAGCCAACAATACCTTCTTTGTATCTTAAATCCATTTGCATACATCTAAAAATCAGATTAATCCAGTTAAAATACAAGAACTCTGTGCTTCCAATAACCCACATGCAAATGCTGGGTGAGACTCCCATTTTAGTATGTAGCTTTATCTTTCAGCTGGACACTCTCTAGCATGTTGATACATATTAATTTATATTAAATGTTTCCAGGTTTTAAAAAAATAATTTCTCCACTAGAATAGACCGCAGAGATCTCAAAATAAAACAGACCTTCAGCAAAAGCTCTCACCTCTATCTACAGTCTTGTCTGATTCAGGAATATAATGTTTCAGAGTAGCAACCAAGACAGCCATTTCAGTCTTGGGAGATCAGATTTCAAAAAGATGACGCCCTTGAGAACACATTCAACCACTTGCCTTGTATATGCTTACACACAGCTGGCCTAATCCTTTTCATGACTTCAGATGTGTCAATTACAATTTCCCAAGTTAGAAAAGAGATACTAGTCTCATCCTAAAACCAAAACATACTATAAAATACTATTCATACTATAAAACACTATACTGTAAATAATTTTTTACTATAAAATAGTTTTCTTCATGGCACTTTGCTATGATAAAATTCTCTGACAGATAACTAGACTTACTAAATCCTCAACATGTAAAACAGCACTATATTTTCAGTAATTTCTCAGGCACAGACAGCACAGCTCAGAAACAATTCCACACTGTTTTAAGGAATCCAACCACACAATTCACCCACTGAAAAGAACTAATGTTCTAAAACGAAGGGTAAAGACAATATTCGTGACTATTTAATGGTGGCACCTTCTGCACAGTATCCTGAATTTGCTTCCTGTAACTGCCAACTCTAACCCAACATTATTCTTTTAAAACAAGACAACAAAATAGCAACTGCAGTGCCAGGCAGAGGTTATGACCCAATGCAACCATGCAGACAGCATAAATACTCTATTGCTAAGTGACAGCCTCCCAAATGTTTAACCATTCAAATCTTATCAAATAATCTTCAGAAACACGGTCTGGTCTGGACCTGAAAAGCTTTTGTCCTGTCAGTAACAGCTACATGGAGGTAGCATCAACAGTTAACATCTGAAGAACAGGGTGAATATTCAGACACACCACTGTGCACATCTGTGCCCCAAACCAATCTTCCGTGATACTCAGGCATACAGAATCTTCCAGCGATGAGGCACCATCAGGCAGCAGAGGTTTGTCATAAAACTACTACATCCTTCCTAGTGTATGTGGTTATGTTGCCCAGAGAAGCAGCTGACTCACACTCAGAGATGTGCTGTCAAACCAGAAAAAGCTTTAATCGTGCAAAACCTCAGATTTACACAATGATATCCTCACAACACTGAATCTGATGTGGAAACTCTCTCTTTGTCTGCAGTGAAAGGGGGAAAGAAAGATCAGTAATAAACCTCTAGGTTGGCAGTAGCTACCAACAAATATAGCTTGCCCTAAAATCAAAAGTTACAGATGGCAACAAACTGCTTACAGCTCTGGTAAACACATAGATAGTTAGAGAAAGCCAGAGTTCCTAAGTCAGCTTGTCACTCAGGAAAAACTGACTTATGCAGCAGTAACCTGAGATCAATGTGCATGATCAAGAGAACTACTGAAGTCTTAATCAAATACGCAACTTCCACACATTGAACAAACCATGCACCAAGAGCAGAAAACAGCCATGTAGTGCCGTAAGATTCTCAAGTGTTTACAAACCAATGACATAATGCAGAAATGCATATTAAAAATAAGGGATTTGCAAATTAGTAGCAAAAGCCTAATTTCTCTGAAAAATTTATTTTGAGGGACTCTTCTTATTGTTGTATTTCTGGGACTTTGGAGAACTGGAGTTCAGTTATGACTAGCACTGTGAAAGCAGCCAAGAAGATAGTCCCTATCTTGAATGTATTAAACTGTTTAAGAACAAGATCTGCTTAACCAAAGAGGAGGAATTTTATCAGACAGTCCATATAGTCATATACAGGTCTACACATGATTTAGTACAGAAGAAAGATATTTGGGGCAAAAAAGTTAAAAATAAGAACACTGAGCACAACAGCAAAGGACAGTTCACAAGACAAGTCTTTCTTTGGTCAGCTTTAGGCAAGAAATACTTCACAGGGCAGACTAACCCCATGAGACACAGCAATGAATTTTACACTCATGTGGCCAAAAGCAAGTAACATCAAGTGGCTTCTCACCTGAATTCCTGTGTATGCTTGCAGCCAGTCAAAAAAAGTTCTTTTTGCTTGAACCTCTCTTTCCTCTGAAGGTGTAAAGACAGCTAAGGCAACGTGCTTCACTCCCTAACACAGTGCATGCCGTACCACAAGCTGTTCCCTATCTCTGAAGAACACTGGGACTGATGGAAAAGCCCCCTCAGTTGAACTACAAGTTAATGCTTCACTGTACATCAAAACTATTAATAAGCCTGTTCCATATTCTAATGGAAAAAAATAAAGCTGTGTTTATAAATGATTTAAGACAGACTTATTTTTGATATTACAGTCTAACAGCAAACACAGTATTATTTCCAAAGGCAATCTTTCACCTTTTAACTTTACTTTCCTGGTTAGTTTATAAACTGTAACTTTTCAAGCCGTAATTTCACCCATGAAAGTTGCACACATTGATCCCCACATAAGTTTAACCTCTCTAACAATGTAACGTAGCAGTTCAACTTACAGTGCGAGCACATTTCCAAAGGGTAGCTTGCCTCATTTCCCTGAAACACAAAAAAAGAACAGCGTTGTAATTATTCCCAAATTAGCTTAAAGGAACTATTTGAAGTTTCAGCACTGTAAACATCTTGGGCAATACAAGTTGCACAGTTATTTAAATATACATACACACACACTTTAAACCCAACAACCACACACAGTGTTTTATTTTGAAAAGTCTACAGTACCAAAACATACAAATATGTATGAAAACCATTAAGAGGTCTCTTCTGATGAGAATTCCCATGAACATATCAGCAGTCGACGTAATAAAAACTTTGATCCCATGTTCTAAACTCCAAAAATCAAATGCATTGCCTATACATCGTACAAATGCTACTTTTCAAGTTAAAATAGTATTTCATTTCAAGAGTTCACATCATCTGCTTTACCATTTTATTTTACACGCAGAAACAAACATGTCCTTATGAATTAACATGATATGCTAATTGAGTAAAGTTTAAGAAAACTGCAACATTTTTTTGGCTCTAGAGCCACCTGCCCACTCCCCCCAAAAAGGATCACACAGGAAGAATGATGCAAAAAGCCAGTTCATGTGACTTGAAATTCAGATGAAATAGCCCTATATTTAAACATACCTGTAACATACTACGTTAATATATTCCTGTTTTGTAACTGAATGGCAAGTTAAACTCAGATTTTAAATCCTCACCTGCATCTACTTTAACACAGTCACAGCAAGAAAACTTAAAACTTTTGAGTACATAGCCTCTTTGAACTTGGAAATACTGAAATGCACAACTGCTGCAACATGAACACAGAAAAGTCACTACGATTAAAAGCTGGTACTGTTTCCCAAATGTCTTATTTAGAACCAGAGAAGATCAAAATACACATGTGCTTCATGTTGTTTCAGAATCAGTCAGCAAAGCAGCAACCAGATAACTGAAGAGATTCAAGACCAAACACTTTTGAAAAGCTTGTCTTTAAGGGAGCGCTGTACACACGAGAATATAACATATTTAAGATGAGTCTAAGGCGCATTGTACTCAGCAATGATTTTCTTACTGCACGGAGCGCAAGGGAGTCCTTAGCTGAGCACTTGCACAGAAAGACTACTTCATGTTATACAAAATCAAACAGAAATACAGATATTACTTGACAGTCAAAAAAAGGAAGACCTACATTTAGCCTGGAAGCATGCGACTACATTTCCTAATATGGACAGAAAGGGGCAGAACAAACATCTCATGAATCTAAACACGTCTGAGAGGAGATGTGTTGTTGTGGGGGGGATTGTTTGCTGCATTTACCTCCAGAGCACATACAATTTACTTATTCCCCACAATCCACAAGCTCTCTTGCTTTAAAAGATTAGTATACTTCATTTGAAAGTAGAGCAGCAAAAGATATAGCCTTAACTTCTCTCCCAGTGTCTACTTGTAGCAAGACAAAGTAGCAGACCAGAAAGGAGGGCCACCAGGTCCCTAAAACCTCAAAAGCACAACTGAGGAAGTCTGTAAGAGAAACTTATTCCACTGTGGCAGGGAAGCCAGGAAACAGTGCCACAGAGGAATCTTGAACTGAACCCAAAGCCTTAGAAAAGACAGTGAAGAGCAGAATAGGTGATAAAAGCCTGCTGTACACATATGAATATAGAAGGGTAGGGGATTTAAAATGGGGGAAAGCAGAATTTTGAAACAAGAAGAAACAGGAACCAGGGTATCCAGCTAGGCTGCTCAAGACACGAGGTCATGAAGAGGCAAGAAAAACACCAGACTGGAAGGCTGCAAATTAAAGGAGAAAGTTGAATTAAAACCAGTGTACTTATGCACATGCATGCACAAATATACAATCATAACTACATTAGAACACTGTTCTGGGCATGTAATCCTAGTTCAGGTGCTGGGAGGAAGTTATTTTCTAATACAGACTACTGAAAACAATCTGCCTAAAGAAGCATAAAATAATTCTTAAATTTGAGCAGGAAAATTTAAAAAGGGGGTAACTTTTTATAGTTCATGAACTAAATTTACATTTATAAGGAGGTGAACTATGTATCTACATGCCCACTCTAACTCATAATCAAGTTTTCTACATTAAGTAGCCCAAAGAAATACTTGGAGAACAGAGAGAAAGAGCATATAAACTTCAGCTTAGTTTCCTTTGAAACAGTTACCCCTAAAAAGAAGCGTTAAGAATACTTACCTATCCAGGACTGGGACATGGTTATCTAAAAAAAATTAAAAATCTAGTAAATGATAATGCAAACACACATAATTACTCAGTATTTGCTACACAGTATTTAAATAGGGTGTTTAAAAAGTAGTTACCTGTTACTGAGTGCTGAGTGTCCATCTTCATAGAAGAATCCAAGTTTACGAAGTTTTAAAAATACTTCAAGTTCGTTTTTTTCCATTTTGCACAAATAAGTGTTCAAGCAACTCATGCCAAGGTTCCTGTTTGCACAGCTGTGACTTGGATAAACACAAAGGTGTTCATTTACAGCAAAGACTTGATCCTCAGAAATGACGATTAATGACTTGGTCTTGGGAGTAGACATTTTACATCATAATCTGAACAGCAGTACCAAAAAGGTCACTTATTTGTCCTTAAATACCATCAAGATGTGCACATGCTGTACAAGATACAGTATAATCCCTGAAACATGGAATATTTTCTTGCTGTTTAAGAATAGCTAGGTGGTCAGCAAAGCATTAACGTGTTATGAAAAAAGCAGGGAGGTAAACACAGCTCCTAGACTTCATAACATATCAAATGAGCCTTTTAAGAAAAAAAAAAAGATAAAAAAGTCGGGCACACAATGTCATCTGAACAGTTTTAATGCAAAGTGTTACCAAAGCTTAACACCAGGACTAGGTGGCATTCCAAAGAATGCTGGAAAGAAATGACTTTGCGATTGGACGTGCTAAAAGAAAATTTTACATTGTAACTATAAACTTTATCAAGCAAGAGAACACTGCATTGACAATTTTTTTATTTCATAAAGTTTAAAAAAACCAACCCTCATTTATAAAATTAAAAAAGTCACTGCAAATTCTCTAAAGAGTATCTGCCATTTCATCTCTGATGCTGAGAAGTTCCTTTAAACAAATAAATATGCAGGGTAACAAGGTTCTGATACAACTCTTAAGACTGTTAACTTTAAAAATACCTCATACAATTTCTTGCCAGATATATATTTAGTATACCTCACATGAAGTGAGAGTATCCTCTCCTATACACCATATTAGCACATTTAGAAACGAGTGAGACACGGTCTGTTGGGAGAAATGCAGCTTGTACAGCATCAACACTCCACAACAGATTTTCTTGGCACCTACGCCTAGTATAAAACATGCTTTCCTCAGCTCATCTGGGTATTATACCATACTGCTGGGTTCAAGCCTCTTCTCTCCAGTTACACAATGAGAACAAGCACCTGGAATGCTACAGATACTATTCGAAAAGAACAAAGCTATTCAGAGTATTGGAATTAATTTAAATACTGTTATATCCCTACAAGTTAGTTCCTGGTTAAACAGTAGCAAAATCATGGCTTATAGACAGAAATAATTACAGATCAGGAACAGTTCAGAATCTATAGGTAGAAGGCTGACCAAATTCTGAACACTGCAGAACTATCAGTTCACTAGAGATAAGTCTGAAATACTGTAGTGGCATGTTTTGATGTCATGTGGCAGTTTGTTCAAGACTAAAAATTTCCTTTGCAATTTTACTCTATATTAATATTTTCCTTTTCTCCTTTCAGCAGCTGTGCAGTTTTACTGATTAAGGTTAACCTATTAATGGACTTCAGTCTCATTTCTTCTGTAGATCATCCATAAAAGCAGGCTCTTGATTTCTCTTTCTCTGGCAGTTACTTCAAATACTAATCACCCTCTCTTCTTAAGATCAGTTTTGCAGGTGCTCCTTCAAGGTAGGATTGTTAAAGGCAATTTTCCTGACAAGCTTCTTCTTACTCTAAGACACAAAGAGCTGTGGATAGAAAAGGAAATTTACAATTAGCAAAACTGGCAAGGGAAGCTGAATTCTTAGCTGAAATTGTTTATACAAAACAGCTTGTACACAGACATCAGACTGCAAAACAGTTCCTTCAGCATGCATTACTAGAATACACTTTCTAGATCTGTTTAATTGCATGTTACTTCTCTGTGTAAGGTACATCTTTTTGTAAACAATTCTGAGACTTCAAGTGTCATCCTTCAATTACTCTTCTGCTTTTATAATGTGTTTAAATACCAGCAAGCCACAGCGTCAGCTTAGGACTCATCTCAAATTTAGTCCTCAAAAGTAGGTGTGTGAGGACTACAAACACAAATGATCTACTGGAACAGCTTTAAGTCAGATTGTTTCAAAACCTTGGATTTGTTTCCATAGGCAGACAACGAATTAATTCAACAAGTACACAAATGGTCTCCTAAGACCTGTTTAACACATGTACAGAGGTAGTCACCCAAGATTTACTAAGCTTCCTACAGTGACATACAAGAAGTTTAATACACTCATCCTTGTACATGTCCTTAAACATGCCAACTGCCTTGAGGCTGCAGTTTGCCATCACACCTACACACCAAAACTTCCCACAGAAATGGCACATTACTCATGTTTCCGCATTTGGTTTTGAGGCCTGGGCACCTCATGGACTGCTGTCCACATGCTGTATGTTCTATTTCCTGCATTTGCTCCCTCACCTTCTACAAGTACTAATTATCTTTATTATCACAAGAAACTACAGTGCACAAGTGAAACAGTTACCCAAGCCACATCAGCAGGGGTTCAGAACTAGAGGTTACCAAGGTAATCAACTTCAATGCTCAAGTTACACAAGAAGCTGTTTTCCATCAGCCACTACCACAACTAGGAAAGAATGTGTTAAAAAAGGTGGCAGAGGCTAGCAGTCAGCATTTAAAACCAGCCTACTCAAAGACCCTTCTTCCTCTTCCATGAACACACAAATTGCTTCTATCTCTTTCCTTATTCTTCACCATGCCACCAAAAATAAGAGATTAGTGAAAATTACCTGTTGCAGAGTTCTCCGTCATCCTTGTCCTCCTTGGAGCTCATTTTCCACGCGCTGCCATTCTCACAAAGATTTAGCAATGAAGAACTGCCAGCTTGGTGAAGAGAAATGTGGGGTTTTTTATTTCTTCAGTTAAGACCCCTTGTTTAACAAGTTACTAGAGGTTCAGCTATCATAGGCTGGCTCTGTGTTCTTCATCAACAACCACCAGGCAAGTTGGCAAACTAAAAAGGACTTTTACTTTTTTATCAAGGCTACAAAAACTTTTGCATGAATACAACATGCCACACATACATCCACAGTGGTTTCAGTATTTGTTAAAATTAATTTCAGACAAAGCCCACAGGCATTAAACCATTTTAATATTTGAATGTCTGAACTAACCAATGGTCAGAAAAATATACAAGGTATCATCTACCATAATGTGTACACTTCATATACAACTTAGAGCAATTAAAGTCTATAAGAAGTTTACCAAAACACAGATGAAAGACATGCTTAAAGTTTCTGTGGACACAACAATAAATATGGGTCAAAACAAGACTAACAGGAATAACGGTTGACAGGGAAATAAAACATCAAAACCACCACCTTCATCTACCATGTTCAGAAACAGTGTGAATATACGTTGCCTTTTTCGGCTCAATACAATTGGGGAAAAAAAAAACCAACAAAAACTAATCTAACACACTCATCAAGCAAACTACTTAACAGGGAGAAATTGTGTCTTAGCCTGAGGAGCCTGTGAATCAAGAAAAACATGTAACCGATTATCTTCCAGTATACTTAACAAGAATATCTAATTTGTACAGGCAAAAGGAAACTTGTAAAGGAGATGCCATAGATAACGTTACTGGGGAATTTGGCATTTGTGATCTGACTACAAATAATTAAGTCACCTTTTAGGCTTTTCTTTTCAGCAACTACTTGGAGTATCACACAAAAGATATGCAGACTAATAGTGAGGGAATTAGAAATTAACATTTAAAACAGCTTGGTGAATTTTATATTGCTTATATTGTTTTATGCAAAGCATAAATACTTCGTATTTAGTTTGCATAAAAGTATTCCAGGCAGAGAGTGCAACTCCTCCAGGTATTAGCTCCTCAGAATTAGGAGCTCTCTAGCACAAGACTTCTATTCAAATACTAAAAGAATAAATCTGCCTCTGAGGTTCTTATGATAACACTAATATTCAAGTCAGACATTGTGATGCAGAAGAACAAAGTGAAGCAAACAAACTAGAAGGCATTAAATTATATGACATTTACAAGTTCAAGCAACTTAAAAACAGTGACAGCTTCATTACTGACCCCCCAAAATCTCAACCTAGTTTGAGATTGTGACCCACAGGAGGAATTCAAGAATTAGATAAAAATCCCTGACTCCCACCTCACATTCAGTAAATTCCTAAATTGAACATCATCTAGCAGTACACTGCACTACACTTCCCAATCCTAAACTATTTTCCCAGGCCACCATTCACTGTTCTGAGAGGCAGCCTAATTCCTCGTCCCTTTAACCCTGAAGCTAAGAAAGCATGACAGCAAGACTCACAAGCTGAACCCAACTAAGATGACAACTTACTGAACCTTCACAATTACACAATTTTCACCTTCACTCATTTTTGTAACCAAAGCTACAGAGATAAATGAATCCAACATCCACGAAGTTTTAGGATGCACCCTAAATATTACTTTTAAAAAAAGAGACGACACAAAAAGCCCCACGCTTTAACTTGGTTTTAAGTTATTCCAAGTGCTTTTGGGATAGATTTGCTTTTCCAACTGTAACTGCTGTTCAGTAGGGAAATCCATAAAGCATGGGAAAAAGAAGTTGCAGGAAGGCTTCTAATACATGGGTTTATTTCATTTAGGAATGTCTCTAATGGTTTTTAACTTATCTGACTCAGCTACAACATAATACTTGAAGCAGGGGCCCAAAGATGTAATCAGGGAGAAAAATGAAAATGGCTATAATTAATTCTTGCACCTTAATGGAAAAATGTACATTTTTCATCTCAAAATTTCCAAAGAGATTGTTAATATGTTCTCCTCTACTTTTTATTCACATACACAAATATTATACAAATGTTGATTCTACACGAGTTGGAAAAAACCCAACTGAGAACCATGTTTTAAATGGCCCACAATGTAATAACTGAAGAGTCAAATGCTTTAGAAAGTCTAAATCTTTTCTTTTTAAAAATGTGAGAGCTAGAGAAAACAGAAGTTTCATTTGGGATATAAAACTAACAGTTTTATTTAGTTAACATGTAATTGTCCAATCAATTTATACTTTCCTCTGCGGAGGTAGATGTGTTTTCCATTTTCTGTCAGCCACAATGTTCAAGAGGATACAACTACCTAGCACAATAACATCCACAACTCCTCGGCATCTCTGCTGCAGTTCCACCTAGCTGGCTAAGACCAATAACACAAACCTGCCCTCCCATTCCACCTTCATCTCTGGCTACAGTCTCCATTCTGGGAGTACAGCATAAACTGTGCTCTCCCCTACACAGGTCAATGACTGTAATCGTAGAGTCCTGAAGCTATGGTAACTTTTGCCCAACAATTTCAGTTACATTTCTTGGAAGGTTTACTAGAATTCTGATAAACCACTGAACTCGTAGCCGTGGTCAGTTTTTACGTATATTCTTAACTCAAAGGTGAAACTACAAAGGTACAAGGGTTAGGTCTTACAGCTGCCATTAACATTCTAACTCAATATCTCACCTGAATAGTTATCAACAGCAAACACCAAGGAAGGCTACAAGCATTTTGTAGTCAAAAAAGGGCACTGCCGGGAAAAAGCACAGCTTGTTTTAACTTACCTTTGGAAAAGTAACATTTCAAGTTTAAATGTTTTATCCCCAAAACAGGCTAAATTTGTTAATGCTGCCTCTAAAGAAAAGACTCTGTGACCTTCAGTACTAAAAGAACTCAAAAAAAGATTAATACCTAGTTCTTGAACATGGCATTTAAATTGCAGACATCAGAGATAATGAACCAAGGCAAAGGGGATTGCCGGATTTGGGATTACAGTAGAGATCAAGTCAGGTTAAAGCTGTTGCACCATTCTGTCATTGTTGTTCTTCACAAGTACGTAGAGTAAGTGTTATAATTCCCTTTCCCACATGAAAAAAAAAAAGAGTAAGATTCTTGTATACTTTTCTTAGATTTGTTCATGACAAAGATTCTTCCCTCTTGGATGTCTGTCAGGTTCCACATCATGCTCCCTCAGGATGCAGGAAGCAAGGAAGACTGTACAAGTCTTAAGAAAAGCCTGCAGTTTACTCCTTAGTCACCATCTAATCCAGCCATGGCCCTGCTCAAGCTCTGCAGTCATTTTAAGGGAAGCCACTTGTCCTCCGGCTGGCAGTTGGCCAGTCACTTCTGCTATGCTTTATTTAAATCCTTCGCTGTCCACGGGTCTCCTCCAAAATGAGATATTAATGGCTTAAGGCCATGACAGTCAAGTAGCTATTCTAGGATATCACAGGGAAGCCCTAAACCAATGCAGTAAGAAGCAAACCCAAAATGATACGGTTGCCAAAGCCTCAATCAGAAAATAAAGCTAAAGGAATCAAGAATATAATGAGGGGCATATTAAAGATAAAGGCTGAACCTTTTCCTTTTTATCAAAGGGAAAACATAAATAAAACCTATTTAGTCAAAAAGAAAAAACTCAATAATTTTGAATTTTAGTATTTTGAATTTGAAGTGTCCGGGACCAAAAAGCAATCTCTAAAGTCTGTCCAGTTATAGTGGGGGTTAGATGATTTATAGTCATATACATAAATGCCTTCGCCTTTTCTATCTGAACTCTATTACAACTGCAGAGCTTTCAGCAAAAATCTAAACTTGCATGACCCCAAAGATACAATAAAAGTACTTGATTTAATCACGTATCTATACATACACACAACACTGTTTACTTATCTGCAGAGAAATTAAAATTGTCTTTATGAAGAAGCAAAAGAGTCACTTAAGACAGAATGAGACAGAAGGACACAGTAAACACCAACGAAAGTAGTTTGCAAAACTGCTTGATAGAGCAACCATCATCATAGATAGAAAAGTTTTACTGCAAAGTCCTTCTACTGAATTTGGAAGAGAAAAGGAGCCATCAAGTCAGACCATACAGTTAACACCGAAAATATAATTTAGATATATGTCTATCCCCAAAAGTTATCTTACATAAGTTTTATGTAGACATAATAAAAACATAAAGGATAACTGGATTGCCTTAAATTTAGCATAAGTCCACTGTTCCATCTGCAATGTGTGAACATTGAAGTCTTCCGTTCTATTTAATGACCTCACTGACAGAGTTCACAATGTCAGGTAGAGATAATTAACAGTGCCAGAGAGAAGCATAGTACAGTTTTTAAAACAGGGTGAGGTAGAGAAAACTCTGCACTACATTTAGAAAACAAGCAAATAAATCTTATCTGAAGAGCAAAACCTTGTACGTACAAGAAACCGCAAACTCTCATATGAGAGAACAAGATCTCTCATTGCAAAAACTTGCATAAGCACTGCAATTTGCAAAAAGACCCGAAAAAGTGTCACAGGAACTGAAGCGTTAACTTTAAGCTTAAATATGACTCCCTGTGTGCTACTAGACAATTTCACTTTTGACAGTTCCCAGCTAACAACTCTTGAGAGGCAACAACCCAGTCTACTTATGCAATCGCTACAGAGCTGGCATTTCTAAAGCTTGCATCACTCTCGAAAATTCTCAGAAGCCTGTAATTTTCAGTGCATAAATGAGTAATGAACTCTTCAAAAGCCAAGGAAAGGAGTTTCCCAGAAAGATCCTGAAGCAGCTCAGCCTTCTGTAGTTCTGTCACCACTAAATCAAAGTTTAATGCAATTAAGAAATCACATTTCAAAGTCACTGCAGTGAGACAGGTTGGTCCTCCACTGCTTCTGGAGAAGTAACAAAAAATTTTGCCAGGCAAATTTATTTCTTAATGTATTGGTTTCACCTACAAAACCTCTTACTAGGTTCACTACACACTCACACTCTTCTTCACTAAGCTTATTCAGTTCCCTTAGCTAAGGGATGGTAATAGCCTTCTCCAAGTTTGATAACTGTAATAGCTTCCCCACCAATCCATGCCATGACTGTGCACTGACAAAGACGACATTAAGTGAAACAGCAGGACTGTGCTGTCCAAACAGAAAACTGTAATCCAAATAGAAGACAAGGTAGAACATAGAGAGGAATCCAAGGCAAAAGATGTAGCAATGACCATTAAAAAAAAAAACAAAACATAAATCTTTATAGAAAATAGAAGTGGAGTTGAAGAGTTTTAGAGAGCACTTCAAAGGCAACAACTGTGATTAACGTAGACAGTTCAAACGCTTAAACAGGGAGAAAGCACAAAACGTGACCAAGGATTATAAGTGACTAAAGTATCATGGGCTTATCAGAGTTAAAGGTCCACATCTTAAAGAAATTACATCAATTTAAACTGAATGGGATACTGAAGGGAAACAAGACACAAAGTACATAATGTTTATTTTATTCGTCATGACAGTGACAGATAGAAATTGGTTATTGACCATTTACGATACTGATTAAATTACTTCATTAAGGAGGAACTTTTTCCCTATGATGGTGAATATGAACATAGAAAATCCAAGCAGCTACAAACAGTAATTGTGTCACATTTCTGTGAAAGAACAACAGCTTCATATTTGGAAAAATAAAGTAACATATAGAACAAAGGAAAGAAAACATCATTAAAAACAGACAGCGAAAGTATGCAAGCATCATTGACAACCTGGAAGGACTATGAACAAAGTCACACAGTTTTCACTAGTAATTAAAACAGATTACACTTAAGCTATTATTTAGCATCTTATAGTCTGTCAAACGAAGAAAGAGAAACTATTCAAGAGAGTCAAAACACACATTTTATAGGTAAAACACTCAGTAGGCAATTAAAGTTCTTTCAACTTCTCCCTTTTTTTTGCAACAATCTAGAGATAAACCAGTTTTTGTTCAAGGTACATTCCCAGAAAACAGGGTTCAAAATTTCTCCAACACAAAGCAAAAAAAATAACAGTGGTCCAGCAAAACTGAGAATTAATCACTGGCTAACCTACATAGAAATAGGAACAGTAAACTTTGCAAGAAGATACTAACTTGACCAAAAGTCATACTGAAATGTAATTTGCCATATATAGATATACTCTCATGAGGCTGCTTTCAATTACATCAATTTAATTCTCAGCACTCCAGGTACTATGAAACCAAAAAGACCTGGAAAGCTTCAGCGAGCAGCTCTCTAGAACAATCGCAGCAATATAATTGCTAGTTCAAGACCTCCCTCCAAAATTAACAGAAACAGTGAAAAAATCAGTTGTATTCTTTATCATTCTTCTGGTCAAGCACTCCAGCCATTGGACTGATGAGGGGTGCAAAAGGTAGGCTTTCTCGCTGTTTTTAAAGCATGCTTTAGCCTGTTGTGGAGATTGCTGTCACTTAAAGGTATAGTACTTGTTACCACACTTGCAATTTTAAACATTTTTTTGGAGTAATTTTCAAAAAGCTGAAGGCAAGTGTTATCAAAGTCTGTAGAATCAAAACCACTATACCTTAAAGATGATTTGTGACACTCCAATTACAAAAGGTGAATAAAGGGTGGCCCCATCTACTGAAGTTTCTGAACTTCCTGATTTTGCTTGTACCAAGAACATCAGATATAATATAGAAAGCCTTAACTCTACAGGCAGGAAGAAAACTGGTTATCATTAGATCAGTTTCACACTACTACTACTCCTCAGCAACACTATGAGCATTAGAGTAGTAATACTTCTTTTTGCAGAAGGTTTTCCAGAAGCAGAGAAGGAACTATAGCAGTCACAAACCTCCTGCTGCCTAACTTCTGCAGGAAATGGCTACAGACCAGCCCATGACAGATCAGATACATCTCACGTATGTACCAGGCTGAGGCAATACGAAAGATGAGAACATAGCTGGAAATAAAATGGAGAATGTTCTTCTCCAACAGCAACTGACAAATGTACAGATTAATGAATATGTTCCCAACATATTTGTTCAAGTTCCCTCACCACAAACTGTTCACCAACTTATGCAAGAATGGGACATCAGTATCAGTTAAACAGTAAGTTTAGAAGGCTGCTTTTTTTTTTCAAGAGGTTTAGACATAGATTGATGTTACTGCTGCATGTGGTATTTCTAGAAGGAAAAGGAAATACCAGATACCTTCTAGAAATTAAAATTACAGATTATATTGCTTCATATAATAGTTGTAATACTACATATTGTAAAATACTACACTACAGTTCAAAATAACTCCCTATTCACAGAAAGGTGATAAATAATCAAGAGCAACGTGACCAGTGCATCTTTCTCTCTCAACTATTTCTCTTAAGATTTTGTATTTTTAACAGTGTATTCATCAACGAGTGAAAAGCATAGGTTAAAGATTTGTAAACAGATATTTTAAGATGGATCTAAGAAGGCCTGAAGGAAAAAAGGGTATGCAGTAGAGCTGAATCCAACAGTCTAGATGCTGTTACCAGCCCTTCTTCCTATTTAAGAAACATAGAAACAGTTTACTACCACTTATTGTGAAAAAGGGAAATCTGAGTTTGAAGGGAGGAAAGATCTTACTGTGGGCCAAGAAGGGAAAATGGAAACAGAAGAACAGAAATATGGCAAAGGGAAAGCAGAAAATCCATAAAGTGTCATTCATGATTTATCACAGAAGAGGCTGAAAAACACCGAAAATAATTGTGTAAAGGGCATGTACCCAAAACCAGAAAGATACTTCAGAAACGAGGTTTTATTTCAGAAGCTGACAAGAACAGAAAAGAATGAAGGAGGCAGAGATGCAGAACGGGGCAAGATGTGCACATCAAAGGAAGCAGCAGACTGCTGAACAGGAATTTTTGCACAGATACAGAATCTGCAAAATAAGAGACGGTATTCCAGTATTCTGAACTGTCTAATAGTTAACGCTGATCTTAACACTTAGTTGGGTTTTTTTCCCCACAAAAGGAGAATATCTTCCTCAGAACTTACAGCTGTCAGCTATTAAATTGAGACATTTTAACAAGCTCTGGTTTAGCTTATGCCACTCAAGGACTCACGAAGCATTCCATAAAGAATAAAGATGAGTCATATGGTTTGAAAACAGGCCCTACCAACACTGTGATCCAGTACAGACGCATCAAAACCATTGTAATTAAAATATTGAGAATTTTACAAAGCATTAAACAGGTCTCCTGGGCATTACCAGCTTTCATTCTAAGTGAATACTTAGAATTTCCAGCAAATTAGGAATTTTGTTTCTGAAAAGGATACATTGTAAATTTAAGTCTTCCAATCACCACTATCATAGAATATTTGACCAACAAAAAGCAAAATGAAACACAGTAAGAGACAGAAAAGCACCACACTGCTTTCTATTAAGGTTTTCACTGCCATGGGATATTTGAAAGTCTTAAAACACTTTTCATAGATGATCTGTGTCATGGAGAAAATATTGACTTTTAAAATCACAGTGCTAAGCTGATGTCTATTCGGGAGTTGGTTATAGGAAGTTATATTCAAATGCAAATAAAAATATTTTAGGTTAAATTCTTTAGGGCAGGATCTGACGTGTTTCTTGTATTTATGTGCAGGAATGCAAATATTTAACATTCAGTAGAGATATCCAGGACTTTTTCTACAAGCTAATAAAAGGGTACTCAAAAGATTAAATAGGAATTCCAACCCAGTTTCAGTCCCTTATAAACACTCAAACATTTGACGAATTATCCAATATCTCATTTACTTATAGATGTTATTATTAATTTTGGTAAAGATTCATAGCACTTGCCAAAGAAAAGATTCCTTCATCCTGTCAGAAATCAAAGTTATTAATTGCTGTAATTCAATACAATTAAAAACAGCTGTCCTGAAGAGCTGCAAATTTTCCTAAGTTGCAAGCATACCTAAAAGCAAGTATAAAACCACACACAAAGCTGCATTAAAAAAATTACTACTATTTATAGGGTCCACAAGTTGTCCCCCCGCCCCAAAGTCAAGTAGATGCATGCCTGCAGAGCCCCAGTGACTTCCAGTAATAATTACCAGTTGCTCTGGAGGCTCACAATCAAAAATCTAGCCATCCTAGCCCAAGGCACAGTACAAATAATTCTGTCCATCCCCCCCCAAAGACTGACCCAACTGTGCATGTATACACCATTTGCCCACAGAACCACAAGCTACCATCTTTCTGCTATTTCCCATCTCTTCATACTTCCAAAAATGTTCTGTATGCAAGCCTTAAAGGCAGCATCTAATATGTACACATTTGTACACGGGTCTGTAATACGACCTGCAAATCAAAGAATGAGTCTAATTTTAAAATAAGTGTTTTAGCTGTTCTTAGAGAGGCTGGCTAACCAGACTGACCTGATAAAACATTAATTGCACTACACAAATGCTAAACAATACCTCCGAGAAAGTAGCCAAGATAAAATCCATTGCTAAAAATCACCCACCCCCCTCAACTCAAACCAACGGTTCCCAGTTTTTTCTGGAATCTCTAGCTGCTCTGCCCCTTACTACAGAGCATTATAACACTACTGTATTATTACATACAATGCCTAAATCTTAAACCACCATCTTCTACTTCCCCTCAACTTTAGTCCCTTTTACTCAGGTGACTTCTCACCAAGAATGGTAATCTGGCCACCTTCTAGCTCACTATGCATTTTTTACAATGCCTCTGAAAAGATATTTTTTCAAAATTAACTCTGACAAGCTGCATTGCACCAATATCAAAACTGCACACTAAAATTAAAGATTACAGAAATTCAAACTTACTAACCTTTCCTATCTTAGAGCTTTTATTTGTCATTAATCTGATTTTGCAATGCACCCTGAAATAAAAGCCTAGCAAAATTGACCCATGACCACCCAGATACCAAGGTACTGAGCCTCTTAAGCTGTGACTCAACACTAAATTAAACTTCACCAAGAGAACATACACAACACTGAAAAAGCTGTTCAGTCATCAAGCCTTACATGAGAATTTCTCCTTCATAAGCTCAGGTTTTAAGTCATACCTGTGGAGTTTGTCTCAAGTTCCATTTCAAGTCCTCTCTTCTAGCCATAGTATCATCCAGCAGAGAGAATTCAAGTGAGTTCTTTCAACGTTATTCAGAAACTACAGGGTCAGAGGCTAAAAGGTTATCTTTTAGTACCTATTACAAAAACCCATTCCACCTGATAAAACGTTCACAGAGAAGCTATTCACAGGGCAACAATAAAAAAGGGCTAGAAAGAATACTGTAGCCAAGGTATTCCTTCCAAAAGTTTTCAGCTGCTGAAAATAAAGGGTTAAAAGGCTCCATATTTGTCAAATATACCAGAGGAAGAAAAAGAAGTCCCACAGCATTTAAATATGATCTTAAGACTATATTATTGTGAGAATCACAGTTGAATCCACTTCTCCAGTAGCTGGGTTTCTTCCCAGAAACACACTAACACTGGCCTTCATCTCTGGGCTTCCTAGCTGTCCCTCCCAAATTCTGACTGAAGTTCATTAATATCTTACAACTACTTCTTAATTCTTACTTTACCTAACTTAGACAATATAAAGTATTTGTGAGCGTCAAGTTGATCACATAAGCTTTTTAAAATAGGCATGGTATCAACTTACTGGAGGAGTTTCAGTCCTTTGCCTTAACAGTTTGCTTAAAAATGTCCAGCAACACAGACTTCACAAGTATTCACTTGAGCATATTTACTGGCACAACCTGTTTACAGCTTGGAAGCAAAGATTTTTATTGGCAGTTCATAAGCAATGCTGTCCTTTAGTCCAAAGCACTTAAAGGGTTTCTGAGACTTTAGCACAGTTAAAGATTATTATTTATATCACTAGTGATTCTTCCTTATTTGTAGAACAGAGTATCAATAGCAGGGCCAACTCACTGTCAAGTTACAAGCAAGTCAGACAGAGTCTCCAGACTGTTTCACACTATCTGCATAGTTTTCCCAAGCAGTAAGAGTAATAACATGCTTGTGGCCATGGTAGGTACTGTCTAAAAACAACATATAAAACATTTCAATGGTCTTTCTGTAGATGGAAGAGGCCTATAGTTACAAAAGTAAAATTTTCAAGTTACACATTTACAAAGCTATATACATCAAGATTAATTGTTGTTATTTAGAACTGTCACTCCCACACTTGAAAGATGTGGGATTTATTCTTAGACACACCTGAAACTTTAAAAAAAATCCTCACAGGGTTTTGCTATCCAAATTAGAACAGACCCAACTGGCACAAGAAGCCACAGTTTAAGTTTAACCACAGGTTAAATTTCCACAGAATTAGTAAGGAAGCAGTATTTCAAATGGTGACCAAAATAATCTCCCTATCTCATATATAAAGCAGAATATACTGCTTCTAGTCCTGTACTTCAATCACCATGAAACTGTGAATTTCAAGTCTTTTAAGCTCTCTCACCACTGATCCAGGGAAACGGTAGCAAAAATATTTCCAAAATACTTTAACTGATATACCAAAAGATCTATCTGCTCCAGATTAAAAGATGTTGGTCTTTATCCAAGTCTGCACTACTTCATTCAGCCCATTAAGGCAATCTTTATAGATCTTTCCCAAACTGCTAGTGTCAAGATGACTTTGGGCCACCGACATCTAGGAAGCTGGACAGCTTTTATGGGATGTGAAAGGCCTATTTCCAGCTCTAATCTGTAGAAGTTACATGAAGTCATGAAGTGCCAACACAACACTCCAAAGCACTGAAAAGGTGGCAGTATATGACCAAGTTTCCAGCCACTGCACACCATCACATACCTTAAGCCAAACACACTAAGCACAGCACATTTTCTTCTAGTGGCTGCATCCTAACACCAGTAATTCACCAGCATTATCCATTTCCAACACCACATACTAATGTTAAATTCTAAACAATTACTTGGGCAAATTACTACCCTGCCATGACCTCAACCTTTTGCACACGTACAAGGACAATATTTACCAGCTTCACAAGAGCACAGCAAGATAAGCTTTTACAGTTTTGGGGAAAGAAGGAGTTTTAATTAACAGGGGCACACAAGTAAGACATTTTCTCACAATAAATATCCTGTTCAGAAGGGTCCAACCACATAACCCTGATGGATCAGCACTTTTCACTTCTCTCTTTCATCATATTTTCCCCATAACTTCAATCTTGACTCCCCCATCCTTGCAGTGTGCGCTCCTCCAGAACCAGAGGAGTTTGATCGTGACAAGGACATCACAGAGCAGCCCCTTCCCTACTCCTGCAGATGATTCTGGCAAAGAACTAGCATGTCAGAAGCATGGGAACACACTCTTTGCTGCATGGTCTTTCTGTAGGGAACACACAGGAATAAACAAGCTTAGAAAAAGAGAAAGACAAAGGCCAGGAGAAGGAACACATGGGCAACAGGGAAATGTGTCACTACATGAACTGGCTGCTAATCAACACAGAATAGTGCAGGGCAATTTTTCTCCCAATTAGAAGTTCACAAATGATACTACCCAGAGCAAGGAAAACAGGCTTGGGAGGAAAGAGGAGGGGCATGAAATCAAAAGCAAATTGCTTTCAAGAAGTCACACATTATCTCAAACTACGAAAAAGTTTTTCCTATGAACACAATTTTTGGTCACCATTTCATATACCTAAACCAAAGTCTTAATTTCATGCTCAACTACCCTTCAGACATACAGCACTTTAGGAGAGGATAAAATTTTAACTAAACTCAGCTAAAGCAGGCATTAAAAAAAGGGGGTGAGGGGCAGAGAGAAAGTAAAAGAATTCTTTTACTAACAGGGAAATCAAAGCAATGTTGAAAAATCCCATGTAAGTATAACTTAAGAATTACAGTAGGAGAATGCTGTTAAGCATACCTACAATTAATAAGAGCTATTCCTTCTGCAACACTGCCGGGTAAGGATTGATTCAACACCCAGATTCAAGAAAGCTGTAAGATTTTCTACTGCTAGATTCATTTCTTCTAGAAAGCATGTATTATGTCAATCAAAATAGATAAGTAATTTTCTTACAGTAGCCTGGCTACACCTTAACATTTTTTTTGGTATGTCTTCCTGACATACAAAAATTAAGGAAATGAGGCAGCAGAAGCAGATCAAGGAATGTTTTGGCACAAAAACACGTGTTGCTGCCTCATCTGTTTCCCCATAAATAGCAGAATTACTGAAGCATCCTTTTCCGCCACTCATCAACAGAAGATAGTCCCATCTCCTTTAAGGTATGAATAAAAAAAGTTTAGATGTTATTACTCTCACTCCCTTAAATCTTCCCTTTCAGTGCTAAATCAGAGGCACCAGAAGATAAATATCCTGCAGTTCCTGAGACACGCTCACCATAAGCCATCTTCCCTAGAACTACTCTGTTTTCAGTCCTCCTGATTGTTAAATTCATAGTTTAACCATATAGACAGAATTCCCCTTCTACCACAGAAATAGTAAAAAACCCTGTAATTACTTTAAGAGTATCTTTCCTCCTCAATCAATGGACCTGTCTTCCTTTATAGATCAGTTAAGTAAATTTGCATATTTAGATTTGCCTCTAAACTTCACCTCCAAAGATTACTTCAAAAATACAGTATTTTATTAAACACAATGGCTTAAATAGGGCTACCAAATGGCTCTTGATACCTACAACATGAGCTTCACTGTTCCAACCCTAGACCAGTTATTTCACATGTGGCAGAAGACCACCAGCAGGCTGTAAGACATATGACCGACCATGCCACTGCCTCCTGGTTCCTGCCACCTGTTACAAAACTCAACTGATTATTCAGATGTTTGTAACAATAGCACTGAAGTTAAGACTCAATAATGGAATAACCAGGAGTTTTGATTCAGCTAAGAACCAATCTATTTAATATCTCCCCACTAAATAGTAAACAATGATTCAAGAAAGTCTTCTGTTTTGGTGTGGGGTTTTTTTGTTGTCGTTTTATTGCAAAAAATGTTTCAGGAGTTCTTGGATTCAGTAACTTTGAAACACTGTTAGATCAGCCTTAGCTGGAGAAAACGTATCAGAAGCACCACTACTCATGGAAAACAAGTCAAAACAACAGAATAGATTCCAGCTAGGAAGATGGGTCTGATAGCTAACACGGCTTGAGTGATTCCTCTGCAATTCTGCGTCTTCCTTCCTATAACTGTAAAGCTTGAGAGCTGGATATGAACCACAACAGAGACCATTCCAAAACCCCCAGACTTTTTCCAAAACTAAGACTGTTTAATAGCATCTATCTGTGCAGTATACCTTTTCCTAGAAAATACTACTCATAGGAAAAACTTGCTAAGTCAACTCTGACAGAAATAGCACATCAACACTACTTCTAGCATTATGTAATGGACTCATCATCTTATGCTCTGCCTAATAGATTATTTTAGAACTGGCTATACCAAAACATCCAGAACTACATTCTTCGACTCACTAGACGTTTATGTTTTATCTTAAGCTACCTACTATTAACACAACAATATGTTCACCTCTCTCTTCACTGTAACAATCAGGTCTCTGGTCCTCCAAGAATGCCACTCCAAAGCGTGGAAAAGAATTACTCTATTCTAATAAAGGTAAAAAAGAAATTTAGTCTACTAATTCATTAAAACTAAGCTCTATTAGTGAAAGCATCCACAGGGTAACAACAGCAGAAAATCAGGCAACTTAAATGGAACAGTTTGTGTTCAGTTTTTTTTTTTTAAATGCTTATCAGTTGTTGTAGTCAGGCTACAAGGCATCTAAGTTCAGGTGTTACCAGGAACAGCATATTGATACAGCTACAGTGAAAACTCTGCTAGTGTTGTTACTGCTTATGTGAGCACATGAACACGTTTGCTGGAAGAGATAATACCCAGCACACCTTTTTCCCCCCCATCATCGGCATCTACAGTTTGTAACTGATCAACATGAATACCATTCAAGAAGTCACAAAGTACTAATCATCACAACTATGCCATCAAAAGATACTAGGACAGCTTCAGTTACAACAGAATGAAGAAAAAATAATCAAAAGTTAATCATACACAAAAGTTAAGTTCATTACAAGTCACCAACATACATGGGCATCATGATTAAATGACATTTTCTTTCCTTCTATGCAAGTTCACATATCTCTAAGGCATGTCTTTGGGAACAACATTTTCAGAGATGACCCAAATAATGGCAGTATGAGCACAACTGCTGTGTGGAAGATGATCACTGTTCATCTCTCTGTTCACAGCAACCTCCAGTGTTACAGTTCATAATTTCTAGTATTTTTTTTCTTTTTAAGTCTCAACTTCTTCTCATACCTTCTACTTAAAGCAGAAGCCTTTTTTCTCAGCCTTTATGTACTCTGAGACAGGTGAAGGCATTCAATAAACACCTTGGTTTAGCACCTAGCGGAAACCAGACCTTTATAAATTTCAAAACATTTCTCCAAATACACAAATAACAGACATTCAAGTGTACAGACACAGCCAGCCTGGGCACGGCATATCAGTTCCTGATACAATTTAATTTTTTAAAAGACAGACTGCAATACCCTGCTTAAAAACAAAAGGAAAGACACTCCTGGCTCCCAGGCCCTGTGAGGTCCAATGCGACGTGTGATAAACAGCTGCCCTTACTCTTTAAGCGTTAAAACCGAAAAAGTTTAAACCATTTATCTATCTCCAGCTGTAAAACCAAAATATTGCCAGTCTTCCTGCAGCCTGGGTACTGGATAATTTTGGCTAAAATAAATGTTTATTAAAAAAGGGCGTTGATTTCTTGGCAGCAGCGAAAAGCAGGAGACACCCCTAGTGTCGACGTAAAATACTACAGGACTCCATACTGTAGCTCTTGGTTAATTTTACGGCAGTAAAAGGCAAATTTAAATCGTCATGATTTAAAAAACAGAGCAACTCAAATGCACGCGCCTGGACATACCACATACCTTCCTCCTTCAGTCTCAAAACCCACATGCCTATCATATTTGAAGTATCGGTTTTCTAGCCCCGGACCAATTAAAGTATACATTATCTAGCCTGTCTCTCTGCCATGGGCTACGTGCATTACAGCTTTCTGGTGTGCACATGAACAGAAAAACGCTGCTGCACCAAAGGCGGGGGTGTGTGTGGGGGGAGAACCCTCTTGAGATTGCAAAACAACCCCACAAGACATCACTACCAAAATGCCGGGCTTGCTTAGGGCGCTGCTGATACATCTGGAAAGCAGATGAAGCGCAGGCCGGCGAACGCGGACCCGCGGACTGAGGGGAAGGGGGAGCGCGCTTAAGGGCGGGGTGCGAAGTGAGTGGGTGCCAGGGAGCGAGGCGGGGGGTGAGAGAAAGGCAAGGGCCGAGCCCGATCAGCGCTGCCGGGGCGTGGGGAGGCGGCCGAGAGTAGGCGGGGAGGCAACGGGGCGCACGGGGGAGAAGCAGCGCCCGTGGGCGGCGGAGGGGAAGCGGGGGAGACGTGCCTGCCCCCGAGAAGAGGCGTAGGGCGGCCACAGCGGCGGCCCAGAGGGAGGGGGAAGCCCAGCGAGGCGCTCGCCCGCGGGAGGACGTGGACGGCTCGGGGGCGGGAGGCGGAGGAGACGGGTCAGAGGCAGGGCAGCGGCAGCGAGGCGGAGCGGCGGTCGGACCGGGCCGCGGGGCCGCTGCCTCGCCCCCCACCCCCGCGACCCGGCCCAGTCTGGAATATTCCGACGGGGCGGCAGAGGTGGGCTCTGCGGGGAGGGGAAGCGAGGGAGGGTCCTCACCATGGCGGCGGGTGGGCGTCAGGCGTCTCCCCCGCAGCTGAATCCACCGACCCCCGGCCTCGCTGCGTGCGTTCGGCGCTGCCGCCGCGCCCCAGGCCCGCCGCTGCCCCCGGCTCCGGTTCCCCTCACTGCGGCAGTGGCTCGCGCTGACCCGCAACGGCGCACAGGGAGCGAGGGAGGGGGCGCGAGCGGCGCTAACGCTCGGCAGCGGGGGCGGAGCCTCCCACATCCGGGCACCCGCCGCAGCCGAGCACCGCCCTCGCTGGGGAGGAGGGGCCTTGCCGTGACGTCAGCCAGCAACGCAGGGGAGGGAAGGGAGGAGTACAAAATGGCGGCGGGGGAGAGCTAGAAGGATGAGGTGGTGCTGCTGGGTGCTCTGATAGCTAGGGAAAGCCTTTGTGAAGGCTAGGATGCGGGGAGCTCGGTTGTGTAGCTATGCTCCTGTTAAGAAGTTCCCCCCTTTGAGGTCCTGGATGTTGAGGTTTTACCACAAGATAGGTTCATGGCAGCTCCCTTAGGTTCCTGCTTAGGGAAAGGTTCCCTCAGGTGCTCTGAGGGCTAGCAGAGCTGCTGGTTGTCCTGTTCTCCCACATCCCCTCTACTAAGGTTGGCGCTCCTTGACTCTGCTATAAGCTGTGCTGCTGGAGCCCTTGCTGCCCTAAATTCCTTGTGCTTTGCATTACTTGTATTCTGAAAAAAAAAACATGGAAAAAGCACAAGTGGGCCTTTGGAAATGTGGCTCGGAAGGCAGCTAGTTCTCCTTATGTTACAGCTGTCATTTTCCTCGTGTGTTTAATACTACTTTGCAAGAGGCTATCTGGGCTGGAAGGTATGCAGTAATTCACAGAATTTAGGGTACCATGTTTCAGTAGTGTTAATAGTCAATTGCACAAAGCTAAAGGAATTGTGCTGTGATAATTCTTGAGTGTTTACATGTATGCTTGTGGTTTTAGGCAGCTACCTAACATTTTATACCCTGGATGGCATATAAAATCACTGATACAGATGAATACAAACTAAGATGAAAGATGTAGTCTCAGTAACCCCTTTGAGGCAAGATTTAGGGCAATGAAACTGCTTGCATAATGACCCTGGGGGAGTGATCTCTATATAGTGTAAGGTTTTAACTAGGCCAGATGATACCCTAAAAACCTCTGTGAAGGGTAAGGTAAAATAGTGAGTAAAGACGGGTTGATTTCCTATTCCCTTTGCTGGTTTTGCCCTTCTTTCTGTGCTCGCTCTCCTGAATGTGTTTATTTTGGAGCACCATGACACAGCACATAACACTGTGACAAATGAAGTGGTGATGTGAAAATAATAATTACATATAAAATATTGCTGTGTTAATACTGCCAAAGAGAAGATTCAGTACTATGTTGATGTTGTTTTTCAGGCATTTGCTATTTGGCTCATAGCAGCTAGATACTTTGCCAGGGAAATGGAAATCAATCCTGCCAAGATCAAGGTGAATGGCAGCCTAATTTGTGGGGGAAGGGAAGACTGCATTATTACTTTAAAACCAGGTTAACTTTTTAGGAGCATAGCCAAGCATGAGTTTTCCAGTCTAAAATGGTAATTTCCTCTCCCTTTAGCTTCCTCGGGAAAAAAGAACTACCCAAGGTTACCCTAAGAGTTCCTGGAGAAACCTGGAATCTTCAAATCAAATGCTGATGCACAAATGCTAAGAAGAATGGGGAATCTCCTATACGGAAGCCTGCTCAGGAAATTAGATAAATAAAGGGTGACTGTGAACTTCAGGAGCAAATTAGGAAGTTCTCTTCTGAAAGACTGAAGCAAAGCATGACAATAAATAATGTGGTTCTTAGAAATTGTTAATGACTGACAATGGTTCTGTTTGGAAACTTATTTGCAGCACGCCTTCCTATCTGTAGAAAGGGATGATCTTAACTGGGAAGAATGAAGAGTAGATTAGGGAGCCTGCATAGAAAAATCTAGCAAAAATAAGTAAAGTAAGAACATGGTGATGAAATGAAATGGTGGTGAACAAAAGGTAATTTGCACCAGAAGAAAGCAAAGCAAACACTAATGCACGACTGTAAGCTTTGCAATAATAGCACATCAGCTAAAAAGGCCTTTCTGGTAAGATTCAGGGCCTGGCCAAAGTGGTAAAATTACCTGCTCCAGAGAAGAATTCCTGCCTTTTCTTATTAAGAGGTACAGGTGGCTAGAACAAGATTTTTTTTGGGAAAAAGAAAGTTAGTTGCTAGGATATCAGGGAATAAAATATTCCTCGATTTCACAGGAAACTTGTATCAAAACTAACTAGGCTTTAGGAAAAAAAAACCCAAAAAACCAAACACAGAAACCCCCTGGAGATTTCCAAAAGAAAAATAAATTCTGATGTGAAACAGTCTTGCTGCTTACATCTGTGTCACTGCAGCCTTATCTAGCAGATGGAAATCTGGAGTAAAATGAGTGAAATAAAGTTGAATATGGCTAGAATGTCTATTGCATAATGGAGTGGCTCTACAATAAACAGAAAAGAAGAACACAATACCTCAACTGTTACCTTTAAAGTTAAAAGTAGAGACAGCTAAGAACTTAGAAAAATATTTTTATCTTGTAATGTGGTTATGTCACTGTTGTCAGTTTTGCACCTCTAGATGCAGTACAAAGATGAGCTGATTCCTTTTTAATTCCTTTTTTCTGTTGTGTGAATGTGTCAAAGTTGCTTTTTCTTTTACAGCTGACTTATTTTAGATGTTAATAATGCAAGATGGCATTTATTAGTGTGTAGGTTAGAGTCTGTAGAAAAGCATGATTTGCATTTAACACTTGGAATTATATTATCTTTATTTCTGACCAGGATTTTTGAAATACGGGTTTTTGAATTTTATTTTTTCTTTTAGCATAAATTTCTGTCAATGCTGTGTTCAGTTTCTGGTTTTAGTAAAGTTCCTCTGCAGCATTACTGCAACTGTTCAAACTAGGATATGTATGTACCTCTGTGAAATTGGATGCTGGTTTAGCTACAGATAAACAAACAGGTATATACACTCTGTACCTGTTTGCATTCTTCAGTGTTATTAACAGTAATGATGTGCTTGACCTCATGCCTGGAAAGCAATTTCCATGCCTTACAATTTCTGTCTGGACTCTAGCTGCAGTTCTTTTCATAGCATGCTGCTTTTAAAGTGCTATTTGTGATGCAGTTTTGGGGTTTTTAATATAGTCCGTATCTTTGGTTCCTTGAGCATATTGTTCTCTGTCTTGCCATGTGCTATGTTCTCACATAGCTGGATGCAATTTGTGTGGAGCGTTCCCTGCTCTGCAACCCAGGGTGAGGGCTGCCACCTAATTAAATAATCTTCTGCCCTGACCCTTAGGAGGTTGTAAGCAGCTTTTACCAGCAAAGCAGGTAGACTATTGGGACAGTGCAGCAAAGCTTGAAAATACACAATTTTTAAGCACATATATGTTCTTATGGGCTCCAGTAGTGTGTTACAAAATAAACAAACTTATTCTTTAATGCTCTAGAAGGAAGAAAAAAAAAAAGGGAAAGCCACATTTTATGAACTAGCTTTGAGGGAAAGTGCTTTCAGCTACAAGTGGGTGGGGGAAAGCTGTGTTTTATCAGCAAAAGAGGAAGCCTTTTTAGCTAGAAATGAAAAGTGTCTTTCTCAGCATGTTCGACTTGCCCTATTAGCACAGGTCCTGAACTCCAATGTCTGTAAAACCAGTGCACCATATTTATTCATCTGGTTTTATTTGTGATAACAGGTATAATAATAATAAAATCTAAAGATAAAATTCTGCCTGGAACTGATAAATGGTTGGAAAGATGAAGTGCCTCTCACTGTATCTCTCTTTACACCTACATGTCTTTTCAGTTGAAAGAAATCAAAGGGAGTCTGCCCTTATTTTCTTGCATATTTGTGAGAGCATGTATAAATTGTCAAGATTTTGGAGGAGAGGGAGATAATACTTTTCAGATCCAGTAAGGCACAGCTGAAAAAACTGGTGAAATGAAAGGGTTGGATGCAGTGGAATGCTGTTCTCTTTACCTGGAAAATGAAGAACAGAACTCTCCTGAAGATCAAAAGAAAGGTGTGGGCCACAGAAGCTGCATGAAGCTGTAGGTT
Source organism: Laterallus jamaicensis coturniculus (assembly GCA_022605575.1). Classification (NCBI taxonomy): domain Eukaryota; kingdom Metazoa; phylum Chordata; class Aves; order Gruiformes; family Rallidae; genus Laterallus; species Laterallus jamaicensis. Next base: position 21,461,821 of record JAKCOX010000001.1, read on the forward strand.
AATAGGGTGACTTTTGGTTACCTGTTGGTTCATTTTGCATCACTGCAGGATTTCAACTTGCTAAAGCAAGTGCAGATGTATATTTCCCTCCAGCATATGGGCATATACTGGAAGAGTGGTTGTAAATGCTTCTGATGTGTGGATCTTGCTGCCCAAGGTGGTGTTAATTAAGTGTCCTGATAGTAGGTTTATTTCTTTGGGTATACTTTTCAGCTCTTGGCAGTAATTAAAATCCCCCAAGGACTTGAATCTGCAGGTTGAAAATCACTGCATGAAACTGATTTCTTAACTGGGTTATAAAGAGCAGTCTTTTAATTTCCTAGATTTACTGCCAGTCCCAGCTAGGATAAACGGGATAAAAATCATTTCTCTATCTTGGGCCCTGTGTCTGTAAGAGTATCACTGTATCAGATAGCTCTCTGCAGAACAAATATATGGAAACAATTTGCCTGGAAGATTGAGCCTAAAAGGTTACATTTTTCCTGAGACTCTGCGGTTTGCATAATAATTTCATGTAGCAATCTTATTTGCCTAGCTGCTGATAAGATTTCTTGATGGCATCCAGCTGTAGTGAGGGCTGGTGTAATTGGCAGCTTTTTTCTGAAGACATTTGTTCTGGGGAACTCCGGTAAGAGCTGTGGGCTGACTGCTCAAAGACCTTGTAACAACTGGAGGTATGTGCTGTAAGCACTCGTAGTGTGTTTGATTTTTTCCCACTGTTCTGCTTGTCTACAAGCTTTGTGAAGGCTCACTGCTTTTGTTTAACCTTGTTAGAGATATACATGTATCGGTCTAACTTGTGAAGTTCTTATCTTCCTGCCAGTAGAGATTTGCCTGTACAGGATATTAATGAGTTATTAATGTATGTAACTTTAATCTTGTGGAAACAATCACTTGAATTATTTTAAGGTGGTACCTGTTTTATCACTGGTCATGTGTTGGCTGATTGTTTTAGGCTGGTACAAATTCTGAAGGTGATGACTCAGAGAGCAACCTAGAGTCTGAACTGAAGCAATGCCAAAAAGGCTTAATTTGTTGTTTTTCTTAGGGCAGAGAAAAAACTGGGTAATTGCTAGAATATTGATCCCCTAGCAGTTTGAGCTGAGGATAAATTTTGAATACCAGTAAGTAACTTGACTCTTTCAAAATTAATTAGAATAGAGGATGATACTATGTGAAGTATCTCTTAGCATATTAATGTGTGTTGTAGGGAATTTAATGAATGTAGTGTGAACTTCTGTGTCTATTAACCTCTTACCATGGAGGAGGAAAGTAATTGCAATAAATGTTGTGCTGTGATATGGTAAATTACATCCACGTTAGCTGTGGATTTTTCCATAGCTTTGATTGTCATGATGTCAGTTCTCATGTAATCTGTTTTCAATTACAGCACTATCATCTGTGTGAAAGCTTCAAGGAAAACATGGTCATGTGTATTCATGCAAATGTTCAAGACACCCTCAGGTGAGGAGATGAGACCACACTGAGGTAAGCATTGGGGGGGGTGGGGGTGTATTCTCCACTTGTGCCTTTTCTCCCTGCAGAGACTTTCCTAGGAGTGTATATTGAGGACTGTGGTGTTTGTAGTTTCAGTTTGAGAATAGCAGGGAGTATAACCCCATATGGCAACTAGGTCAGTTTGCCACATTATGCGATTTTTTTTTTCCCCACAGGAATTCAGAAATGTACCCAAGAACTCCCAAGGAGCTAATTTGGTGCTAATACAGTGTATTGCCTGTATTTTTTAGTTGTGACAGGTGTTCACTGCTTTAGAGATGGTGAAACCGTTTTTGGTGTTGCTTTTTTCTTGAGGTACAAAGCACATAGTCTCTGAATTTTGCCTGTCAGTATCAGGGATACTGCCTTTTTTTTACCATGGTGGTCTTTTGGTGGTCTGGTCTGCAGCAGGGGACTAGAAATTTACCTCAGCTTTTCGGAATACTTCAAGATTTAGTCTTGCTCTGCTACTTTCAGTGGAAGAGTGAAGTTATCATGATGCTGCTGGATGGGGATTCTGTCTTATTCCTATAAAGAAGCTTCAGGTCTTGAATCTAAAGTGTTTACATATGTCCTGGTTCTGGCCAGGCCAGAGTTAACCTCCCCAAGTAGTTAGCACAGGTGAGCTGAGTTAGCCTTCCCTGTCTTCCACATCACCTGATGTCACTCCCCCATAAAAGACGTTGCTTCAGGGCAGTCTGAGTGTGGCCAGGGCATCATGCCGGGTTGGTCTCCCCATGGGTGCAGTGTTCAGTGTTATCAGGTTGGGAAGGTACTCTGTTATCACTGGGTGTGTGCACTTTGTCCTGGGTTTTTGTTCCTGTAGTACTTGTCAGTAAATTGTCTTTATACTAGCCCATGGGGGTTCTGCCTGTTTCCCCTTTGGGAGTGAGTCAGGGAGCGGCATGTGGTGCTCAGCCGCTGCTTGGGGCTGAACCACCACAAGATATCCTAGGTTGTATTTTTTTACCCTAGTGCCAGAAGGGATAGATTCTGAGACTGAATGCTTGATCTTTGCCCTTCTAGCATAGTGCAGTCACCTAAGGAATCATAAAATGACTTAGCTTCCTGGTCATCCTTCTCGTAGTCTTTTAATTGCTCTTTACCTATTTTTGTGTGGAGCAATTACTGTGCTTTGCACAGAAGTTAAAGAATCCCTTACTGACATTACAATTTGGCTGGATTTGCTGTTAATCTAAAGAATTTTTTTGGATTTAAGTCTTTGGGTCTTTGTGCTGCAAAACCCTGCCTAATTAAAAGGGGTACTGACCAGGGATGGAGTGCAGCTTGTTACTGTGAAATGCTGTAAATCATGATGCTTCTGCCTCCTACCTGTTTGGCATATTACCATCTGCTTTCTCTTGTGGAATGGATTTATAACTTCAATGGATTTAACATTAGCTTCTTATCAATCATGTTGTTGTTAAACTCTTCCACAAGAAAAAAAACAACCCCCTAGATTTTCCTTTTTTGGAAATTGTGTGGGTCCTTCTAGAGGAGATTCAGAAATCAGAATAAAGATGTTTGCTCTTATTTTCATATCAGACTTCCCACCCCCCAACTTCTGTCTCCCTGCAGCAATAAGATATACATAATGAAAGTAAAGTTCCTAAGTAAATAGCATTAAATTCTGGGTGACTTAGTAATACACTACTCTCTTTCTTCCCTCTGTCAATAGGGAAGAGTTCTGCTCTCCGGAAATGGTGTATTTTGCATCCTGCTTTGTGCACTGGAAACAACTCCAGATTTTGTACTGCAAAGTGCCACCACTGAATATTTACTACAGCCCAAGGAGCTTTATCACTGGATGTTAATCTCACATGTGCTGTCTCTAATTTGAGCAGTGTATATCCTGCAACAAGAGGTACTACAGGCTGTAGTTTCAGAAGACCCACTCCTGTAAGACTTGCCTGTAGCAGGAAGAATAAGTCCTGTAGTGATTTTCTAATGTTTTTCAGCTGGTGGGGTATGCAACAGAAAGTTTTGTAGTTTGGGGGTGTGTGTTTATGCATAAATAACTAAAAGGAGATTTAAAAGAACAGTATGACAGAAGTAAGTACAGAGCAGATTATTCCTTATCAGGATGATATGACTGGGGGGGAGAGCATTCTCATGTAAAGAACTTCAACTTTGTCTTTTCCCATTCAGCTTACATTGTGACCTTTCTGCTGATTTAGGGCGAGCTGGTAAAATTGGAATGGAGAGCTAAGGCACGGGTAGGTGAAGTATACAATTGTACTCACAGTGCTGTGAGAGCTCTGTAATGCATGTAAGTCTTGGTGTTAAGAATAGGGAGACTTATTCAGTACTGTAATAAGCATGTTATCTCTCAGTAATACTACAGCTGCATGGGTGCAGGCTGGACAAAGATTTACTGAGGAGTATACAGTTCTGCTTGGACCCACTGCTCCCAAAGTAGCAGCAGCCTGTGGATGAGAGTACTGCCATTCTGACAAACCTTCTTATTGTAGTTGCAGTTGGTGTCTTTTTCCTGTTATAGCTCACACCAATTTTGGACTAGAACAAACAATGCTGTAGTAGCTATTTGGTCCAACATAATTTGCAGTTTTCTGGCTGACTTGTGCTCACAGGAGTATTTTGCTACCTTCCTGTTGCAAACCAGCAGAGCTAAAAGTGTAGGACATGTCTGGGAAATTTTTATGTTCTGGCCCTCTTGCAGATGGAAACCACTTGGAGAAACACCCCTCGTAGCGTGGTAAGGCAGCGTGCTACTTACTGATTTTGGCATACATAGCAAAGAATAAATACAGGTCATCAAAACTGTCTTGCCCTGCTGAATATAAACACTCTAGCAGTACTTTGAGTGGGACCTTGGTAACAAGCAACTGAGAGCTTTCATTCCCTGTACCTGTAATCATACCCTGGAACTGAAAGAGGCAAATTGGTGCCTCAACACCAGGGAACACATACCCAGTCTCCTGCAGATCAAATACAGTGGCAGCTACTACTGGATTTAGCTTGGGATGTGGGCAAAAGGGAAGGACTGCGGTCAGGGAGGAGGAACAGGTATGTTATCCTCTTGGGAGGGAGTTCCTTTCTCCTTCTGCTGACTAGGATAGTCCTGATCAATAGCATGTCAGTTATACCTGCATCTGGTACAGTGAGAGAATTTGTCAGCCTGTATGGAGGTTTCCTCTTTGACACAGAAATTCAGACGTACCCTTCATGTTGCAGCCTTTCTTGTGTGGGCTGCTAGGTTTTCTCAAGTGCTGCTGTTCTGAGTGCAATAAATAGAGCACATTTTAGATGAATTCTTCAGGGAAATAATTTTCAGTATAACCTGGTTGTCAACACTCAGAAGCCTTTGGATATAGCCTAAAACTATGGGGTTTTGTTTCCTGCAAACCTTGGTGGGTTAGAGCCTTTCAAACAGTTGTGTGGAATAAGCAGTGTTTTTTAAAAATAAACTAAAACACTAAACTTACCTAGTTCTGAGCTGTGTTGCTTTCAGAGCCTCTCAGTTATTGCAGTGTCTTGAATGACCCTGCAAATGGACTTTTTAAAGAGGAAATGCTGCTACCTGTTCAAGGCCCCTGAAGGTGCTAGAAAAGAGCAGAGAATGTGTAAAGCCATTAAAGCTTGCAGTATTAAGACTGAAAATGTCCATCACTGAAGCAGAGCTGGAATATTCTAAGGCTTGGGATCTGTGGACGGAACACTAGATTCTTGGGAGTCTTTTAACTGAACTAAAATAGAACTTCACCAGGGATGTTTCACTCCACACTAGCATAAATTAAAAGATGGCAATGTTTGTAAGAATTAAAAAACACACAACCCACCCCCCTCCAAAAAAACCCACCAACCCATAAAAAACCAATATGCACTACTGTGACTCTGGGTTTGGAAATACATCTTGTTTGTACGGTGTTCAATTAAGTATCTAGTTTGTATAATCATTAAGGAAGAACTCTCCTCTCTTGTGGTTAGTTCTTTATTTGGTATTCAGTGCACATTTTATTGCTCAAATGGTTAATCTGTTAGCAAAATTGTACATTTATCTTCTTTTGAATCTGTGAGCGTTTGTTCTGACTGAACACATATACTATAGCTGTATACTATAGAACACAATGGAAGCTTAGAATACGTAGTTCTTGGCGTCACAGTAGCCAGTTTAACCATTTGATTGAGATCTCCATTCATGAGTAGCCAGCTTTGAGTCTTCTGTGTATCTCATGACACTTATTGGGGTAATTATATTTTGATAATTTCAGCTGGGGCTAACTGCAGATAACTTCCAGTTAAGAGATGAAAATAGTTTCCTGGAGATTGTGTTGTTCCACTGAGGTACAAGCTTGAGCTGGAAGCATGTTGAACCCCTTAGCAGACCAAGGAAAGGCTGCTGCTGTGGGCAGCCCCACTTTGTAGAGCTGGCATATAGGGTCTTCAGTATCCTTAATGTCCTGTGGTGTGTGGTCTTGTTCAGGAACGATACCTTGGTCAACAGTGCTCTAATCTGTAGTAAAGTGCTCTTGCTTGTTTCTCTGGTGTTGAAGATCACGGAACTGGTCCAGACATTCTTATCTGCATAAGGTTTAGTTTACACCCTGTTATATCTGTTCTGTTTTATGATATTAAACATGCCAATACTAAGTTTCCTGTAGAGTTAGGTTTGCCAAACCTTGATCAGGACCACAGTGGTTCTTTGCTACAACTATTAACAAATCAATCACTTCAGCATCTGTGAAGTGGGTAAGAGTTAACCCTAAAGTCTAACACAAATTTTCTAGTGTACATGCTTTTCTGGATGTTGCTTTGGGAACATTTCCACTAATTCTGTGTTTGCACCACTAATCTTAAATAGAGGATTTTTACCACCAAATTTGTCACTCATTTGCTATGTGACCTTGCACACTAGGTATCTTACTTATGTAGTCATGTAAATTTCAAGGCCACTTTTGAAATGGCCTCTTTGAATGGCACTACTAGGTAGAGGATTCAGAAATTATTACTAATAATTGCTTACAGAAAAGTACATAGTATTCAAATATGGTAAATCTAACATTGCTAGACATGTCTAGCCTAAATACATTGGGGTTTTTTGGGGGAGAGAGAGAAGATCCTTCACTTGCAAAAGTTTCAAAGTAATATCAACAATGCTAAGTGATTTATTTTTATCTGCAAAAATCTGCATAAAAAATAAACAGAATAACCCACTAATACAATTTCAGGTATAAAAAGGGAGAAAAATGTTAAAAGCTGCATATCTTCTTTGTTTCAATACTATGGTCTAATCCTTTTTTTTAAGGAAAGGTACTCAACTAAACTCTTTCCTGTTTCGTGTTTAAATGAAAACAGGTTCTTTAAAACTTTGTGCTATAAAAGCTTTAAAAAAGCCCAAAATATTAAAGGTATTAATAAGAAAATCCACCTTGAGATTGCTTAGCTATACAATAAGCAATTTACCTGGCTCTCAGTACAACTGATAGCTCTAGTGTCAGTGTTTGGGGATGTAGGGTTCCTTGCTATATATTATCTTGAAAACATAAGCGAATGTTTTGTGAATCAGTAGTAATGGGTAGGGTTTTCTAAAGATGAAAGGAGATTTAGATCGAGTTAATTATCTAGTTACTGACTCTGGCAATAACATGCTGCTTCCTGCAGCTATAGCTAAATACTCAACTGAAACTAAGCTTGCTTCTTTAGATCTGTAAATGTTTATCACTTAAAAATCCTCTGATAGAAGATCCTAAAGCTGTAAACCTTGGTGTTTGAGACCTGGTTTTGATTTGGATGGTCCCTGAAGAGATTTTCAGATTTTAAGTTGCATTTCTTCCCTCAAATACCTGCATTGTCTTCAGTAATAAATTAGCATGCGAACTGGAGGAAGGTGTTTGGCCTATTCTTAGAGCAAGTAAAAATTACTCTGCTTCTTCATGAACAGCTGTACATCTTCCTATTATCTTTTGTGTATCAATAATGTGTGCAAGGCACAGAAGGAGGCCTTTGCCTTGGAGGAATTTACAGACTAAATGTAAAGGCTCAGCTCTTGTTTACCACTAGGTTATAATGCTTGGATAGATGTATGTTGGCTCCTGCTGTGCTGCATTGTTGGTTTTGCCCTTCATGCTGGAAGTTTCCCCCACACGATCTACTTGCATGAACCTGCATGTGGCTGCTTCCTTTGTTCTTAAAACATTATCCCTCTTAGCTTAAACTCTTTTGAAGCATTTCTTAAGATTCCAACAACTGGGTTGGGGAGGAAAAACATATGTAGTTGTTTGCAGATTGGGGAGAATGGAGGAAAATTTCAGTGGAAGGAAAGAGCCATACTAAGTGTTTGGGAGTAGAAGACTCTTGCTTGCTGTCACCAAAGCACCACCCCTGCCCACAGGTGTATTGACACCCATTGGGTGGGTAAAGCTGGATTTCATTACCAGACTTGAGATCAGGTTTGGATCTGGGTACAGTCTGTGTCAGGGGGAATGTAGTGCACACAGGCAGGGAAGAGCTGGCAACAGATGGCATCATAGTGGAAAGAATGAGGCAGCTCATCTGCTGGCAATATTTCTGCTGCATTTTGCCAATTATTTTTCTTCACGGAGGAATTCGGTGTTTGGTTAAGTTTTGTCATTATTTTTTATAGCTATTGACCCTAGGAAATAATCTTGTTTACTCTGAGTTTAATATTCCTTAGATGTAAAGCAATTTTTGATGCTAAGGAAAATGACTAGTGATCGCATTTTGAGACTGGGTTTTCTTAATCAAAAGAAGTCCAAGTTACACATAAATGCTGTGACAAAGGGTTCCCCAAAACCCTAAGCAGAATATTCATCCTTGAGGCAGATGGTTCTACTGTAATTACTGACTCATAATCTTTTTGAAGGAGGAAGCAAGCTACTGATTTATGCGTTTATGAACTAGGCATTTCAAATAAGTTAACTATCAGCTTACTGCTTTTACAGTAAGCTTAGAAGTTAGCAAATAGTGCTTATATTTTACAAGTAGGGATAATTTAGTTTAGTGATTGCATAGAAAAAGGGACTCTCATTCACTTTTTTTTTATTAAGTATTTTCTAAGCTTGTTAAACAGTGAGATAGAGTTTTATTAATCATTTCTGTTTTTCTTAAGCAAAACCCTGAAGTCTGTAAAACCAAGCATTAACTTCATCTCTAGGGAGTTTAGCAGTTTAGCTTTTGGAAGATGGGAATCTCATTGACTAATTTTTCATGTGCTTTTTTGTAATTCTTGCCATAGGTTTAAATTGTCGTTAACTTACTAAGGAACAATAGTGATTGTTAAGCTTTAAGATATTAATACTTTTTAAACATCTGTTTAGTTAAAAAAAGAGTAGCTGCCTGTGAGAAGGACAACTGCTTTCTTGAAGGGAGAATTTATCTAATTATATATAAACATTTATTCCGTGCTCATCACCATAGTAACTGAGGCCTCAAATCAGTGTGCTGTGCTAAGCAGGGTTGCAAATATGGTTGTGAGCCAAGGCCTGAACTTGTGTATGAGAGTGCAGTTTCGTGTTTGCTTGAGGCACAGCTAGTCCCTGCTACACCTTCCTGACCTCTCCCTCATGGTGGAATTCAGGAAGCTAATGTGACTGAAAAATAACCTCCCTGAAAATTAATGTGCACCAAATTGTCCTCTGGTCTGTCTGACCACGTGTTCGCGTGAGTGAGGTACCAAGAGGTGTCAAAAATGTGTGATTGTGATGTGTGGGGAGACACAGCTACAAATTAAGCTGATTACAAAGCTGCTGCTACTTGTTTGGGGCCTGCCTATGCTGTAACTGAAACTGTTGAATAACGGGTATTGGAAGTTGAGCCAGTTTAATGAGGAAATGATGTAACCCATATTAATTTTGAAGTGTTTTTGTGACTTTAGCAGCGTATTCCTGAGTCGAGTACATCTACTGACTACACTGAAATGCTGTTCTGAGAAAGGAAGTGCTAAAAGGATGGACATTTGTTGTGTTGTCTCATATGCTAACCTATGGAAAGTGGCCACAGTATTTTATTGGCATGTTCTCTTCAGGAGCTCTGTTATGATCAACTTGCTGTCTGTCTTCAGTTTCAGATGTATCATCTTTGTATCTCTACCTAGACAGTTGTTTTCAGAGAAGCATCACCTTTTTACTTCAGCTTTCTTTTTAACAGCAGCAAGGGTAGTAGGCTATTTCTGTAGCCTATTTGTAAATAAGTCTCAAACACATTCCATTTTTGGCTGGTCCCTCTGTCTTATAAAACATTGCAATAGAATGTGTTTTATAGCTACAAAACTTAACAGACTCAGCTTTTAAAATGTTTATCCTAAAAACTTGATGAAGGCTTTTACTTTTTATCTGCTACATTAACCAGGCCTTCATTTTGAGCCTTTAAAATTATGGTGCCTTTTTATTTTCCAGTGCACTTCAGATCATCACTTCATCCAAGCTCCTGATTCCATGGAGGCTTGCACACTTTGTTTAACAGTGCGTGTTCCACTGATTTATCACTCTTCCTTACTGTCACCTGATTTGAAAGATAGATTCTGGGGCATCTATGTTACTTCTGCAGTACTTGCAAAAAGAGAAATGACTTGCAGGTGTAACAGCACTACTGTTAATCACACCAACAAAGTGCGGTGCAAAATGTGATCTTCTATAGCCATTTATAGCCTGAGTTTTTAAGAGCTGTAACTCTGCTTTTGGCTTGGTTAACTTCTGTGGCTGTTGTAGATTACATTTGCAATCAAGCTGTTGCCAAACTTCCACTCAGTGTTAAGGTCATGTTTACTACTGCGCAACTGTGTAGCGAAGAGTTGCACTAAAAGCAAAATAAACTTTTAGACTCTTGACTGAGCAGCTTAGTGTCACCCCATGGGAGCCTGATAGCAAGTGGATGTTGGGCAGAAGCTCTGTAGACCAAAGCAGAACGTTGTTGGCAGCAGTTACATTTGACTGTTTCACTCTAGCTGCTGTGTCCTTGACTGCATCCCTAATAAAAACATCTTGTGCGTGTTCTGAGTATTGTTTAAAAAGAACATAGATGTAAGAAAAGTGGAGCCTGCAGCTCTCCATATGTGGTGTTAGTACTGTGCAGGGTTTTCATCTATTAGCCAGATTGAGTGATCTGGTAGCCTCCTAAAAGAACTGTGCTCATTAAATTTCTGGCACTGCTGATGAAAGAATGCTGTTGCTGGAACACTGGAATTCCTGTTACTCTTCCAGGGAATAGATACAAAGGCTAAATGTGGTCCTCCCTGATGAGTGAGCTGCAATGCAGCTTAGGTTATGGCTATAAGTGTTTGGGATTGGACAGCTACACATGCATTTTTATTTTAAATCTTATAGATGCATCTTTGGTGGTGTGAATACCAGTAACTGAAGAAGAGAAGGCTGCGGGGGGACCTCATTGCAGCCTTCCAGTACCTGAAGGGAGATTATAAACAGGAGGGGAATCAACTTTTTAGAAGGGTAGATAATGGCAGGACAAGGGGGAATGGATTAAAGCTGAAGGAGGGAAGGTTTAGATTGGATGTTAAAGGAAAGTTTTTTACAGAGAGAGTGGTGAGGTGCTGGAACAGGCTGCCCAGAGAAGTAGTGGATGCCCCATCCCTGAAAGTGTTTAAGGCCAGGTTGGATGGGGCCCTGGGCAACCTTGTGTAGATCCAGGCCTGAGGTTGGTGTCCCTGCCTGTGGCAGGGGGGTTGGAGCTCTATGATCCTTGGGGTCCCTTCCAACCCATGCCATTTTATGAACTAACAGAGCTTTAAACCCCTCCTAAAATACAAAACCACACGCACATGAATACCAAACAAAAAACCCCAAACCAAACACCAGTATGGCCAAGGGAAAGAGTGTTACTGCTACTGACACTTTGAGAAGCTAGATTTAAGCAAGAAGGTGATTATCACCTTACATGTTATGCCTCCTATGCATGTAAAGGAGCCATATTGGGATAAAAGATCTGGTATTCCTTCATGTTCAGGGTTAAGTGAATATGTAACTTAGTAAGGCTCATACCCTACCACTTATTTTTGCTAATCTGGAATGTGGTGATTATAAACTGCATTTGACAAGCAAAATTCTCTGAAATATTAAGCTCCCTCTGTGGAAACAAGCCACACAGGAGAAATATTTTTGGTTATCCTTACAGGAATAGAGATATATATAAACCTAATTTTTGTTAAACACCAAAAAATCTGTAGAGGATCAACACTTTGTTCCGCTTGCATAGAATGCCTCAACTGGAGGTCTCAACATTTTAAAGACCAGACAACCAAATACAGACTATTACTGTGCAGGAGACCAAGGTGCTTTATTTCTGATACTTTGGATAAATTTCCCCCCATCTCGTTTTCAGTTCCTGATAAGTTAAGACAACTAGTATTTGGGAGAGATGATTCACAGAATCTTAGGGGTTGGAAGGGACCTCAAGAGATCATCGGGTCCAACCCCCCTGCCAAAGCAGGCTCCCTATCTCATATTACATAGATAGGCGTCCAGACGAGACTTGACTATCTCCAGAGAAGGAGACTCCACCGCCTCCCTGGGCAGCCTGTCCCAGGGCTCTGTCACCCTCACTGGGAAAAAGTTCTTCCGCATGTTGGTGCAGAACTTCCTGTGCTCCAGCTTACAGCCATTGCCCCTTGTCCTGTCCCCACAGACCACTGAAAAGGGGCTGGCCAATTCCCCCTGCAACCCATGCCTAAGATATTTATAAACACTAATTGTTTGTTGATTGTGTTAGCTTTCTATTGTGTTGCAAATACAGGTGCCTCAAGTTCACAGAACAATATTAGAATTGGAGATGTGATAGAGTTATGGTCTGACTCACTATGCTCTGTGTACTCTCAAATCCTAGTGAACCTGATGAGGTCTGAAAACATTTTTTTACCCCTGAACTCAACCCTCTTTTCCATTGTCAATTACTTTTGCTGATCTATTTTTGGTTTAGTATTATTTCCCATTATAGACAGGATTAAAAGCAATTTGGAATAATTCCAACTCCTATGTGTCAGGGAGGATCTAAACTACCACAAAAGGAACAATTTTGGTGATTCAATAAGATCAGTATGTTTCAAATCTCAGTGAAGATGCCCCATATGCTTTCTACATATTTTTTCTTAAGTATCAAGTATTGTAGAGAATTTTAGTTCTTATGCTTCAATGCAGGCACTTTGCAGGCTTTTGCTCTTATTTAATGATTGTATTCAAAGTACAAAAAATTAAGAACACTTCTGTCTCTACAGATATTTCACAGATGCAAGTACTCAAAAATGGCAATTTATCACCCAGAATGTTGTAAATCTTCTCTCTTACCAGGCAGGTCAAATACCTTAAAGAAAGCTATTCTAGATTGTAAAAGTTTATAAAAGGATTCAATATCTTCTGTCATGTTTCATACATGTTGTAATGGTGTCTGAGCATCAGGAGTGTTTTGTGTCCTATAAAAGTGAGCTCCCATATCAGTGTATTGAATTTACTCCTATGCTGGAGGCACTTCAGTTGTCTAAGTTCAAGTTTCACTCTCAAGCAGCAGTGTAGTTAAAGTAGGAAAGTTCTGATAACTTCTGTTTTTTCTGTGCTGGCTTCTTGTGCTTGCTCTGCCAGGCAGGGGTTAATCATGCCCTCTGGGGACTGCAGTGGGACTCTTCAGTCCCATCCCCTTTTCTGTAGTTAAAATTGTGTTATGTCTCCTCTGCATGTAAAAGAGCCATATTGGGATAAAAGATCTGGTATTCATTCATGTTCAGGGTTAAGTGGATATGTAGCTTAGTAAGGCTTATGCCCTACCACTTATTTTTGCTAATTTGGAATAAAAGAAAGGGTTGAGATCCTTCATTTTCTTACAAAGCAGTATCTCAAAGGAAAATAAAAATAACACCTGATATTTATCAGCCTTCTATCTATGAGACATAGTAATTTTACAGGCACAATACAGAGGTAAGTAGTTTATAATATTACTTATTTATGACATACCACTTACAGAGATTCTTATACCAAAGCAGGTTTTTGTAGAAAAATTTCTGATACAAGAATTTCCAGCTACACGGTCAAACAAATTAAGCATCCCAAACTTCCAGTTCAATTTTTTGTATGTAGGATTTAATTTCTGCTAAATATGCTTGAAAATGAAAATGTTTTGGTAAAATTTTGTTTCAGGGATTTATTTGACAAGTAATTTTTGAAGGATCTTTAGGAAATGTTCTAAATATCATGGGACAATTGTTTCCTGTTCAGAACTGAGACTTTTCTGATTCCTACAGCTTCTAATGTCCCTTTTTCTTTCAAGTCAAATAATGCAGATAGATGCTTAGCAATTTTGAAATTCAGGCTATATATCTGGTATCTAGCTTTGGTTAAAACCTTCTGGATCTGATTATAGCAGTGAATATTGAAACTGGAGTGAAACCAAGTAGTTCTTGTTTCCCAGACTTGAATTCTAATTGACTACCTTGTACTGTGTTCTTTGCCTCTTTATCTCAGCATAAAATCTACTCCAGTGTTTTGTGTTTCTCAGTTGCAGCTTCAGTTGTAAGAGAGTGATTCTTTTCAGGATCTTTAAAAAGTTCATAATTTCTTTTCAAATGAAGAAAAAAAAATAAAATCAATCTACTTAAAGAAATAGAACAGGAATTACTGAATGAGTGTAAATATTGACATGCTGTCTTTGTGAGCTGCAAGTCCTACTGGAAACTTGATGTCAAGTTCACAGTAAGTCCTTGTACTCAAAATAAGTCAAATGAGTGGTGAAAATGCAGTGTCCCTTAGTAAAGACTTTTATCTAACCCAAGGAAATTCAACCTTCCAAGATGATCTTGGCTAACTTCCACAATGTACCATTGAGAATGTGCTTTTTTCTTTTAATCTCCTATGATCAAACTTTATCAATATCCATACTGAACTTTGAGGAGACTCTCTAGACATTTCGTTTTATGTAACATCAGTAGCAGATGTAATTATTATGAAGAAAAGGGGTGGACAACATGACACACACAGCAGGACAACCTGGGTAGCTTTACACAGCTGTCACTTTTCCCTCTGGGACTTATTAAGTGTTATACAAACAAGGCTCTCTGGTTGCCTTTGCCTGTATTGGGACTTGAGGTCTTTTCTCAAACTATGCTGTCTAGCCTGTTTTGTTTCATTATTATTTTGTTAGCAATTTACAGTTAGCATATAGCATGATAATTTCACAGGGTGAAGTACCTGTGAACAGGAAGAATTTTGTTCTGAAAAATTACCCTGGGTGTGGAGTGTGATCTGACATGGATTGCAGATTGTTTGGATGTATTTTTTTTAGTGATGTTAGATAAGATTTTGATTAAAGAAAATATAACACCACTAAGTTATCACACCAGAGCTGGCTTTTCTGATTTAACATTTAGCCTTTTGTTTAGCTGGCCATGGCCTGCAGCTGAATCTACCTTTATTAGCATAAGCCAAAACACAGCCTGCATGCTTATACCATAGCTGGCTTTGAAGTAGTAGCAAATACTGGAGACAGGGAAGACTTGTAATATATTTTTAAAGTTATGAATTTAATATGGGGGAGGGGTTCTGAGCAGTATGTGCTATTATTTTTTTATGTGGCTGGTCATAGAATGAGATTGTAAGACCTTTGGAACAGAAAGTGTATCTTGCCTAATCCTTCCTACCCTGCTTTGCTCCATAATGATAAGACAGATCTGTATAGATCTCAGTTATTCATGGCAGAACTGTTTCTTGAACCTCATACAAAGCTGGAAGCTATGTGAGCAGACATACAGAAGGTATTGTTCTGAGTTAACAAACCCATAATGCATTCTTCAACACAGGAACTGTTGCAGAAACAGGCTTATTACCTAGCACATCCAAAATATGTTTACCCTGATGTTTTGAAATTGCTACTACAACAGACCTCAAGGGCTCCTGTCCCCTTTGTGTGCATGTTATTCCCACTGTTGATAATGAGAATTAGCTATACACATTGGGAGGAGGGTTATTCCCATTGAAGTAGAATTTAGACAGCAGGGATTATGAAATCCTCTAGCTAGTAGCTGGTGAGAACAGTGCAGCTTAAGCATTACTCCTGCTTGGCTTCTCACCTCTGCATTTTATGTTGTTTTTTAAAATTTAGTTTTTAACCAAGAAAACAGCAGTGGAAGTAGCAGCTGTGAAATGTGATGATAACACAGTGCTGTCTTGATAAATTGCAGTTTAGAGCTGCAGATCAACTGTGGCTTGGGATTTTTTTGCATGTTTTTTCAGGAAAAAGCAGCTATCCAGGTTAACCCTAGTAAAAACTGACTGTTGCTTGCTAGATTAATAATGGCTGTCCAGGGGGGATAACCTTTCATATATGTCCTTGAAAACATATTTTCAAATTTGTCTTCAGGTATTTCTTTCAGCTGTTAGGCTGGATTTTTTTCAATATATGTTCTTTGAATTACTGTCACTTATTGTTCCTCTTCTAGTACTATCTGGATAGCTGATGCTTTCAGTCACATGAGTGAAGTTTGTATATGGCAGATATATCTGGATGTGACTGGTGTTGGACTTGAAATTCTCTTTTTTTCTGCTATTTGAGTACTTGCTTTTGGGGGGGAGGGGGGGAAGGGTGCAGGGAGCAGTAGTGTAATGTAACACAAAGGTCCAAGAATGGTTTGGTTTATAAATGCTTGGTTTTTCATGTTTGGTTTTGGTTTCTTTCCCTCCCCCTCCCCCCCCCCCCCCATTTCTGACTCTTCTTTGCTAATACTGTGTGGAAGCTGTCAGGCGTGGGGCTCTCCAGAACTGTTTAGAGCTCCTACACGTTTCCAAAATGAGAACTGCGAAAGAGATTCAGTCGTCTTCTCAAGAGAAAAGCTCCCTCCTGTGGAAGAGAGAACTTCTGCAGTGACTAGGAGCAACGTGAGAGCATAATGCTGTGATTTCAAATTAGCAGGAAGAAGGGGCACAAGCCCTGTAGACGTTTGCAGATGCTGAAATTCAAAACTGTTATATTTTTCCCAAAGCAAGTTCTTAAGATTTTAAATTACTTATTTCTAGAATCATGCATCAATTATAGCTGTTCTCAAGCAAAACTGGATAGTTTAAGGTGATGTGGCCACAGCACATCTTTAGTGTTAAAGGTGTTTAAAGCAGCTGGTATTTATAAAATTCTTTTCTGTCACTCTTTGATGAAAAACTTCAGTATTTTGGGCACTTCTGTGAATTTCAGCTCATAGAATTTTCATTTCTCCTTTTTCCACATGAGATAATCTCTTCTGTATACCCTGAAGATCTGTATCAAAATGATGTTGCATCTTGGATATTGGGGGGTTCTTGGTAACTGACTCTGCTGAACTCAAAGCCCTCCCTGATTTGGAAAATGCAACTGCACAGAAGGCATAAAGATGGATTTGTGATGGAGGAGCTGGAACTAGAATGCATCTGGATATCAAATTTCTGCTAGAAGCAGTATTTTTACACTTGAGCAGAATAGAATTCATGCTTGTGATCTGAAGGTGGAGGGCTCTAGCTCATTAGCACATTATTAAAACCCTGAGGCATTTACTTTCATAAATGCTAATGTTATTCCTCTGAGAATTAAGCATTTTGGAGGTGATGGGGAGAGACAGATGATTTAGCATTACAGTGGAGATTTAGAGTTACCAACTCAGATTCGTTGCCAGGTAGAGGACTGAGCACAGTGTGCTGACACACTGCAGAAAAATCTGTGTTGGGATTGGGTATTGGGATCCTGTTAGCTGGCAAAGTACTGAGTTATAATCTCATTCAGAGCTAGATGGAGTCTGGTTTGTGGCACACAGCAACATGGAGAGAACCTTTGGCAATAGAAGCATGTGATATGGCACCTTTTTGTGATGCCTAATGGTGAAGTGAGATTTGGTTCTGTCTTTGGAAATTGATGGTTTACCTGCTTATTTTGATACAGTTTGGAGTTACCTTTGAAGTGAGGAATAGTTGCTCTATTAAGGAAGGAGTTTCCTCATAAGAACTGTGACAGTGGATGAATAGTCCTTATGATGGTGACTTTCAAGACATGGAATCTCCTGAATTTGTGGGAAAGCAGAAGCTTCTCATGGGGCTGCATGCAGTGAAGGCTAAAGTAAGAGGAATCAGGGTGCTGGCAGAAGTGCCCTGTTAGGTTCGGTGCTGTCTGCCTCTGATCTGCTGGGCTGCAAAGCACTCAGTGGCTGCTGCTCTTCAGGTGCCAGTTCGAGTTACAAGAAACTCAGCAATAGCGAAGGAGAGTCCCTTTTGTGTCTCAGTACTTGCACTAGACTCTGCAGTGTGTTTGCATGGGACTAGTGGCCTACACAGCTACAAATGGGATGGGGAATCTTTTCACTTGGCTTAAACTTTACAGATGGCTCTTGGGTTTTTTAAGTTCCTTCATGATACGTATTTCCCCTTAGTAGCACCATCTAGTGATTGTTTGGAGTATTTTTCGATTGCTGCCTTGCTTTCCCCCACCCCCTTATTCTATGCTGGTTTCCTAAGAAACTGAAGGTTGTGTTGACCACACTTTGTCTTGCGCTGCTTTTTTCATACCTGCCCATCCCTAACCTTAAATATTTTTCATGAAAATTAAAAGAGAGGCTATTACTTCGAGTTTTATGAAATTAGTGTCCATAATGACAGAGGGGCTGCAATATGTAGTTGAACCATAATATCAAAACACCAGAGAGTCTACAAGAGACAGACAGAAAATCACTCTCTAAGTGCTGTGGTTCACTGTGATATACTACCAAGAGCAAAAGTAAAGTAAAAGGTTTACTGTGTTTTTAGTATTCACATGGCAGTGATTTCTGTGAAGCAACTGTGACCTGGAAGAACATTATTTCAAATCCCTGGATCCTCAGCAGTTAATTTTCTGTCACTGGAGCTATGGGAATTGAAATAATGGTAAAAATACAGGGGAGAAATCTTCCTGGAGCTGGGCACTTATTTCTGACTGTAATGACTAATAATTTGTACCTGCTCACTTTTATTTCAAGTCTTGTTTGAAATTTTGTATAAATAAATGAAACAGAATCACAGAGAATCTGGTATTTCTGCAGTAATTTAAAGCGCTGGTTTGGATTACCTGGTGCAGATTGCACTAAAGCCTTGTCCTCCCCCAGGAATTATGCATCAAAGGGCTTATGCAGCAGGTAACTCTTAAATGATCTATGATACATGAGTGTGACACCTCACATGACTGGAGTGTGGCCACGAATGGCTACGTCCTCTTCAGGAGAGACAGACCAACAAGGAAAGCAGGGGGAGTTGCTCTTTATGTGAAAGAGCAACTAGAATGTATTGAATTCTGCCCAGGGGCAGACAAAGGAGGGTGTTGAAAGTTTGTGGGTGAGAATTAAAGGACAGGCTAGCATGGGGGATACTGTTGTGGGAGTAGATTACAAGCTGCCTGATCAAGAAGAGGGAGTTGATGAGGCCTTCTATAGGCAGCTGATAGTAGCTTTGCAACTGCAGGCCCTTGTTTTTATGGGGGATTTTAACTACCCAGATATTTGCTGGAAGGCTGGCACAGCCAGCTGCTCGGAGTCCTGGAGGTTCCTCCAGTGCATCAATGATAACTTCTTAATGCAAACAGTGGATGAGCCTACTAGGAGAGAGGAGTGCTGCTGGATCTTGTACTTACTAACAAGGAGGGACTGGTTGAAGAGGTGAAGGCTGAGGATAGACTGGGCTGCAGCAACCATGAGATGGTGGAGTTCAAGAACTTATGTTCTAGGAAGAGAATAGCAAGTGGGACTGCCACCCTGGACTTCAGCAGGGACAACTTTGGTCTCTTCAAGCAATTACTGGGGGAAATCCCATGGGACAGAGTACTGGAAGGAAAAGGGACCTAAGATAGTTGGTCCATGTTCAAGGACTGCTTCTTCCAAGCTCAAGATCAGAGCATCCCAATGGGAAAGAACTCAAGAAAGGGAGGCAGAGGACCTGCATGGGTAAACAGGGGACTGTTGGGCAAACTTAAGTGGTAGAAGAGAGTCTATTGGTCATGGAAGGAGGGGGTGGCCACTTGGGAGGAGTATAAGACTGTTGTCAGGGCATGTAGGGTGGAAGCTAGGAAAGCTAAGGCCTCTTTGGAATTAAACCTTGCAGGGCAGGTCAAGGACAACAGAAAGGGCTGCTTCAAATACATTGGAGACAAAACTAGTGCTACAGGGAATGTAGGCCCTCTGCTGAATGAGGTGGGCGCTCTGGTGACTGAGGATAGTAAGAAGGCAGAGTTACTGAATGCCTTGTGTGCCTCTGTTTACACTGCTAGAGACTGTTTGTGAGAGCCCCAGATGGCTGAAGCTCTGGAGGAAGTCAGAATAAATGGTGAGTCTGCCTTGGTGAGGATTGGGTCAGGTATGAGTTAAGTGGTCTGGACATCCATAAATAAATCCATGGGTCCTGACAGGATGCACCTGAGGGTGCTGAGGGAGCTGGTGGAAGTCATTGCTAAGCCACTATCCATCATCTTTGCTAAATCCTGGGAAATAGGAGAGGTGCCTGAGGACTGGAGGAAAGTAAACGTTACTGCAGTCTTCAGAAAGGGCAAGGAGAAGGACCCGGGTAACTACAGACCAGTCAGCCTCCCTTCCATCCCTGGAGAGATGATGGAAGGAGGCACATCAAGGATAAGAGGGTTGTTAGGAGCAGCCAATGTGGTTTTACCAATTGGAAGTCATGTTTGGCTATTCTAATAGCCTTTTATGAGGATATAATGAGACGGATAGACGATGGTAGGGCAGTAGATGTGGTCTACCTTGACCTCAGTAAAGCATTTGAAACCATCTCCCATAGCATCCTTGTGGCTAAACTGAAGAAATGTGTTCTGGAAGGTAGTGAGGGGGACTGATAGCTGGCTGAAGGGAAGAAGCCAGCAAATTTTAATCAATGGGACAGAGTCTAGCTGGAGGCTTGTCTATAGTAGGGTCAGTACTATTCAGTGTATTTATTGATGACCTGGATGAGGAAATAGAATGCACAGTTAGCAAGTTTGCTGATGACACAAAACTGGGATTGACACACTAGAGCACTGAGCTGCCATCCAGCAAGACTTAGGCTGGAGAGCTGGGTGGGGAGAAATCTAATGAAATTTAACCAAGAGCAAGTGTAGGGTCTTGCATCTGGGGAAGAACAACCCTAGGTACCAGTATAGGTTGGGGACTGGCCTGTTGGAGGGCCAGCAATGTCTAAGGAGGCTAGTGGCATCCTGGGGTGTATTAGAAGGGGTGTAGTTAATAGGCCAAGAGAGGTCCTGCTCCCCCTCTACTCTGCCCTGGTGAGACCACACCTGGAATATTGTGTCCCGTTCTGTGTCCCTCAGTTCAACTCCTAGAACTCCTTGAAAGAGTCCAGCGCTGGGCCACCAAGATGATTAAGGGAGTGGAACACCTTCCTTAAGAGGAAAGGTTGAGGGAGCTGGGTCTCTTTAGCCTGGAGAAAAGGAGACTGGGGGGTGACTTTGTCAATGTCTATAAATATGTAAAGGGTGAGAGTCAGGAGGATGGAGCCAGGTTCTTCTCAGTGATGGCCAGTGATAGGGCAAGGGGCAATGGGTGTAAGCTGCAGCATAGGAAGTTCCATGTGAATGTAAAGAACCTTTTCCACTGTGCGGATGATGGAGCACTGGCACAGACTGCCCAGAGAGGTTGTGGGGTCTCTGTCTCTGGAGACATTCAAACCTCACCTGGATGCCTTCCTGAGTGATTTTAGTCTAGGTGATCCTGCTCTGGTGGGGGAGTTGGACTAGATGATCTTTCGAGGTCCCTTCCAACTCCTAATGTTCTGTGATTCTGTGATAGAACCAGCCTACATTTTCACAGTGTCCTAAGGATTATTACCTTATTTAATCTTCCATTTCTATGACTTTTGTTAAAGGCATGGAAGTAGGAGATGGACTAAAATGGATTTAACCTTCTTTTTCTCCTCAAAGTTTTCCAATGTAAAATAAAATGTGGAGTTAGCCAAGCTTGAGTCTAACAGAATGGGAGGTGTTTGCATGGCATTTGTTACAAGGACATTAAAGATAAAGATTTCCTGGATTTGATATTTGAACTTGCTGTTATCTTGGGATTTGGCCTTTTTGATTGGAAATACTCTTTAAAAATGGAGCTAATATTCACTAAAATACCTTGCATGTGCTTGTGTGTGAACATACATTTCAGTATGTGAATTCTTGTCATCTTTCTCTTGAGGAAGAGCAAACTGATTGCTTTACCTGTGGCACTGTAAAAGGGAAAACTAGGTGGCTACTAAGGCATCATCAGCTCATGGATCTGTAGAATGGAGTGCATGGAAAAGTTTACTTACCATCCTAGTCAGGGTTCTCCACGAATAAAGGCTGTAGGAAGTGGCTAATAGTCTCCCTTCCCTGTGCTGTTTGGATCTGATCTCAGGCCTGGAGCTAAGCCTGTGGCAGCATTCCTTCTTTGCTTGAGCGCTGCTGCTGCAAGCATTGCAGGGCTGAAGCAGGAGGCACTAAGAACTGGTTTTATTTAAGAAAAAACACCCCAAAAAGCTTCGTCCCTGCTAGCTCATTATGTAACGGATTCTGTATCTGTACACAAGCACAGGATGTCAGCTCTTGATCCCTAGAGAGAAAGAAAGATTTTGTTAGATAGGGCAGACGATCTGTAGAGAGAATCTTTGCACTGTGATTAAAACAACCTCCCTAGAGGTATTTCCTCATTGAGTTATTTTTCATTTATGTTGAGATAGATAGGTCTAAATTCTTACATTTGTGCATCCACCCTCAGCAAGTGCCGATGATACAAAGCTGGGAGGGGTGGCTGACACGCAGGACGCTGCGCTGCCATCCAGAGACCTGGACAGGCTGGAGAGCTGGGCAGAGAGAAACCAGATGAAATTCAACAAAAGCAAGTGTTTATAAATATCTTAAGTATGGGATGCAGGGGGAATTGGCCTGCCCCTTTTCAGTGGTCTGTGGGGACAGGACAAGGGGCAATGGCTGCAAATTGTAGCACAGGAAGTTCTGCACCAACATGCGGAGGAACTTTTTCCCAGTGAGGGTGACAGAGCCCTGGGACAGGCTGCCCAGGGGATGTGTAGTCTCCTTCTCTGGAGATATTCAAGACCCATCTGGACACCTATCTGTGCAGTATGAGCTGGGGAGCTGCTTTGGCAGGGAGGTTGGATCCGATGATCTCTCGAGGTCCCTTCCAACCCCTACAATTCTGTGATTAAGCAAGGGCAGATAATCTACATATTACCATATTGGAGAGAACTTGTCCCTCATGTTAAAGTCCATATATTTTGGTGAAACTTTGTGCTAGAAGTGTTTTTGTGACCTTTTCTTAGTTTTTCTTAATCATCCACCTCCAGGGTTGCCAAATGCAGTGTAGACATTGTGCATTTGAGAATAAAGTGAACAGCACATTTACATATGACTATTGCCTTGCTCTGATAGATAGGATGTTGCAAACCTCTTGAACAGTGTTTGGTCTGCAATGGGATGGAACCATTTGTTTTCACACTTTTAAGTCTTCAGAGTGCAGTCACATGGTTTCCCTACAGAGCAGAGATGACTGCAGTTGTATTTCCCCACAGTGGTATTTCTTGCATGTGTTCAGCTTTGCTGTAGTGTACTATTTAGGCAGAGATGTCTCTGAAGCCAGAACAAAAATAATACAGTTAATTAAAAACAAGCCAAAACAAAAAAAAAAGCATCAACTTCAGACTATATATTCTATACATAGAATTGGCCAGGGCTTGTTCTCTACAATAAGTCTGAAATGTGGAAGTACATTAGCTGAATCTGTTGGCATAGCAACTTAAACTGAGCGGAAGAGTGCCATCATCGTTAGAAAATAGTATATGTTGTGATATTATTACCTGCTGCTGCCACTGCTGTGCAGATGAAGCCCTCTGGGGTTCACGTTAAATTCATAATGACTCAGTTTGAGCTTCTGAGAATACTTGGTCCCTGCAGCACATGCGCTGTAGCTTAATGTAGGTATGACTGACAGTGTTATTGTCCCTCCTGTCACAGCAGGATGGCACCTAACCTTGCAGTTACCATGCTGTGGATGGGCAGAAAGTCCATCTTACCTCCAACACAGTTAGAGGGTTCTCGCTTTTGTTGTCAGCTGGTAGTTCATTATTGCTTTTTCAGGGTTGTTCCAAAGCTGAAGAAGTTACCAGATGGGATACCAGGCTGTCCCTTGCTATTTGGGATAAAGGGAGTAGGGATGTCTGTTCTCTGGGGGTGGGGGGGAACAAAGGTGCTACGATAGCATTGGAAAGCACTTTATATACGATAGCATCGAGACTCGAGTTGGTCCAAATGAGTAAAACCATAATGTCAGAACCTTACCCATTGTCAATGCAGATGATTTTAAGATTTTTTGGTGTCAACATTGCTGGAAAAGCTATTACTGCTTTTAAACCTTGTCTCCAGTGAAGATCTGGCTGTATCTCTGCACTCATACCTGAGTGGTGCAACTCACTACAGGTCAAAAGATTGCAAACCCCAGTGACTGTGATGGAATAACTCACAGGAGCTTATGATTCTTCACTTGTGTATGTCATACAGAGAAATTCAGTGAGTGTTAGAGCACTGTGGAAACCATTTATGTAGTTGTCTGAGTTCTCCAGCACCATAATGGCAGATGCTGCAGGACCTCCACCATGGATCATCATCATCAGTGCTTTCTGCAGTCCAATGCCACTTTATTTTTTTGATAGCCAGTAATTTTCTCCTTTATAGTTTGGAATCCCTATGAATTTCTTCTGCAGGAAAATGCAGAGAAGGTTATGTGTGAGGTCAGTCATGGAATGATCCTTCCTGAATGTACAGTATAAGCTGTGTCAAATAAGAGAAATAAACAACAACTTTTAGGTAGGGACAGAGAAAATGATGCAAAGAGGACTGATTTGGCTCTCCAGCCTTGTCTTTCTAAGGCTGAAAGCCAGGGCTTACAGATATTTGAAGCCATAAATACTGGTCTCAGGGAGAGTGGAAAAGGAAGCAGTCCAAAGGATGCTGGTGAAAGCTGCCAAGCAAGCAGCAGGGAAGGCCTATGGGCAGGAGTGCTGGTCTCTCCTAGCCAAAGGTTTGGATTAGCTGTGCTAAGGGTACTTTCCAGTCCTCACTTGTGAACTCTGTAGAGCTAAAGGAAAAAATGAGTGTTGTAACACTCATTACAGTGCTGCTTTGTGCCGTGGGTTTGACACAGCTATTAAGGCAGTGCTCAGTGCTTTGAATTCTGAAAGTCACAGCACTTGTTTCAGATCTCAGAAGGAGGTTAGGACATGGCACATTGCAAATGCCTGTTTAATCAAAGCTTTACACCTAGACTCTAGAAGAATAGAAGTGTTTGACATAGCACGTGTGTCAAAATTTTACATAGCAAATGAGGCCCTGTATTACTGCAGTTTACAGTACATAAATTCTGTTCAGATCTCTTATAGGAAGAAGGTAATAAACAAGGCTTTCTGATCCTCTGCTAGTCTAGAATCACTAAGGGTCACTCTGCATCTGGAAACCAATGGGCAGTGTCTCAGCTGAAGTCAGTGAAACCTTCCTAACTTGTTTTAGTAGGGAATTTAGTATTATTTCTTTCAGACACAGTCAGATGGTAGGAGATATCAAAGCCTGTAGTAGCTGCACTAAACACATTGTGCAAATGTTAATGATCTAATGCAAGCCCCATGCATGACTCTAATAAACTGTTATAATATTATCAGGATTTTCTGATATTGTAATGGATGAAAATTATTGTCTGTATATATAAGCTTAGCATATTGTGTCCTGCTCTGAATTTTGAGTTCTGCCCAGAAATGGAAATACTAATTAGATAAAGTTATGTAAAGAATAAACTTGTCTTGAGATTAAATGCTGCTGATTGAATAATACATCAGATTGTCACTGCAACAGTTATTTAGTGACTCGAGCTTTATGAATATTTACCAAAATTGTCCTGGATGAAATAAATTCAAAAAACATGACTTTGAGAGAGCTGCTAAAGTCTTGGTTCTTGTCTACTATGAGCAAATGTTTCAGCAAGGGGAAGTAGATGGGGTCATTTTGCTTTTCCTAAGTAGAATAGCAGTGCTATCATCCATGTTGATATGGATGCTCCACAAACATATCATGAATAATTTAGGCAGGAATAACACAAGGCTATCAAGCCACACTTCTCTCTGCTTAAACCTAGGGGAGAAGCATGTAACAGTTGATAAATTCCACTTACACCTTCCCAAGATAAGCTGTTTACTAGTCTTCATCCTTTTTACTGCTGCCACTGTCTGGGCAGCAATCAGATCAGGATATGGAGCCTGCAAGGCCACTGGTCTGGCTGTTCTCTCCTTTTTTTTTTTCCTTTTAAAAGCAACTCTTTCTTGACCACCCTCTTAACTGCACTTCAGCTGAATTGCTACAGGACTTGCTAGGACAGAAGAAAAGTGCTGCCCTATTTGGCATTAATCTGAACACGAATATTTACCTTGGGAAAGGTGTGCAGCCAGCTAACTGAGAATAATAACCCTCTTGTGCCAGGATAGGCTGGATTTATTCATTAGAACATTTCTTAAATGCTGGAAGGCTTGGACATTGTGGGCCAAGGATTTCATAGAAGCTGAACTCAAAGTGAAGGCTGTCTTGCACACTTTAATTTTACTGGGACAGAAGCTTCTCTGTTATCTCACGTGCTGTTATCTCTTGCTGATGAGCTTTCAGTTCATATGTACAAACAAAATAAATCAAAGTGTGCCTGTTGTTCCAGAATAAAATCAATTCCTAGCAATGCAGATAGAATTGATTGACAATTGGAGGTTTGGTATCATTGAAGCCTCTTCTGCTAACGTGCTGCAAATACTTCTCTCTGAAGTACAGATTGGATTTGAATCTTTTCAGTTCTGTTTTTTCATTCTGAAGAAGTCTTTCTGCAGTCTAGGAAGAATTTAGGAAAGAAATTAACATAGAAGATTAAATTCTAGATATAATCACAGTGAAATTTGCTTGTGTAATATTGCCTCAGAGTAGAAATGCAGTTGGCTAGCTCACTGTTCTATTGGTAAGTTACATCAGTGCTACTGTCAGGCTCTCTTGTCTGCAGAGACCTGCAAACAGGCATTTTGATTAATAATTCAATAGAAGAAAATATTTCTTTGATATTTCACTTCTGTCCTAAATACCTACTTCCCACACTATGCTAGGGCAACCAAATGCAGTTGAATTTTATCAATAAGCTCTATTCATTAACTGTATACGTTCTACCACATTGGATCTGTATTTCCTAGAGCAGTGGCTTTGGGTAAAGACCATGAGGTACTTTGGACTGGATTCTCAGAAAGTGCTGAGCACTGACTATGTACCCTCTGCTGCCTGACTTTCTGAAGCAGCTGCTGCCTGTGAGACAGTATTTTCAACTCGTTTAGATTGCCATACTAGAAAAGAAATTGTTTCAGTCCTTTATTACAAAGATCAAAAGTCATGGTTACCATTTACATACACAATTTACAAATTATTCACAAAAGGAATAACAGATATGCAAGAACTGACAGCTTCCTTCAACCCAAGTTGGGGATGGGACAGTGTATTTGTTTTCCTGCTTTATTTATTGAACCTAAAGATATGTTTGCTTTGTGTTGTCTGTATTTGTTAAACACTGATCAGTGTTTATGTAGCACCTTTAGTTATAACCATGCAAATGCTTACATGCTTATCTTTATTTGAAGGAGCCCAATGCATGTATAAACATGCACTGGGATCAGTACTCTCTTCACAGGGCTGTTTGATGGTCAGAAATCCAGTTGATTTTGGTACAATATAGTGATCTGGCTTGAAAAAGTTGATTTGTAGGATTTTAGTGATTTGAGCAATATGTCAGTAAAACAAAAATTGAGATTACTATCAGAACTCATAGGAGCTAAATTAGATATGGCTGCTATATCTTTCAAGATATAATAATGATATAATTTTAAGATAGATATTAGCCATGTTGTTAGATGTCTTCGATACCACAACTGGTTTATTGCTTTTCCTTCATTCAGGTTAGCACGTTTTATACAGTGTCCTGCTATTTCAGAGACTGGGAAACTTAACAACAAAGAATCCTATTTTGAGAGGTTTGCTAAATTAGCAAACTTTTCACAGAATATCTTCCAGCACTTAACAAAAGGGAGAATGACTTTCCAAATGCCCTGGTGTGAAAGCACAATGTCAACAGTGCCGTAGCTGCCATTTAGCTAAACCTACAAACATCCATAATTTGCACTTTTTGCTGTCCACTGGGATGACATGTACAACAAAATGCTTGAAGGAGCACACCCATTTAGGAGCAAACACAAATATAAATACTGATGTTGCATCCAAATTCTAAGCAATAAAGCAAAACACTTCACAAAGGTTGTTACGTCTAGTGTGACTGTTTAGGGGATGTAATCCAGATACTTACGATTATTATGGTATGACTTTCTACCCAGCTATCCAATATTCTTTACCACGAGCTTTACAGTATTCTCAGGGTGACAGAGAAAGAGCGGTGTAGATGCCATGGTAAACGTAAAGTACAGTAATAGGCAAAGATTTTAGTGGCACCACCTGTATATACAACATAGTTGTTGGAACCTTATAGAACAAAGCAACGTGACAGTATGCCTTTGTTAAGGCTTCTTGCTGGTTTAAAAAGGTAGATTTTTCTTTAGGGAGAATGTCCAGCAGTATTGGTTTCCCATCTCTTCAGTGGAAGGTCTCTTTGTTGATCCACATGAGACTGCGCGTTTCGTTGGGTTTGCACTCGTACTCGATGCTGCCGAAGCTGTTTCCCCACTGGCAGTGGTCCCGTTTGTGGTAGTTGTAGAATTTGACTTGCCAGACTGTTTCAAAAACGCCAATGTCAGTAAACTGCAAGGAAGAGGGAATAGCAGTGTCAGCTGATTGGGTTTTGGCTTCCCTCTTAACTCTTAAGAAACTGTGGAACATAAACTAGCTGATATTAAGGGTTATTGTTCCTTGAGTCAATAAATCAAAGACCTTTAGAGCCTGCCCTAGCAGTCATAAGGTGTTTTATACTTAGACATACATAAACCATGAAGGATCAGGTTCTCCATGTACTGTCCTCTTGCATTTATCCCTGGGAAAGGCAAGGGAGTAAAACTGTTCAAGTTCACATACGGATAAATGTTACTGACAACAAGAATCAAAGCTGTGGTCCTTCTTAAGGTGACTCAGCAGTAGTTGCCTTGTTGATCTCAAAGTGGCTTGTATATACACATCATACAGCAATGATCGGCAGTGGTACAGACCATCATTTCACCTCTGTACCGTGCCTAGAGGATGCAGTTACAACCCAGAAGATTCCTTCTTTTGCTCAATCTGAAATCTTTAATCTTTGTAGCCCTGAGTTTGCAGTGTCTTGACTGAGATAGGCTGCTATTGGACCACTTCCTCCTTCCCTGGGATTCTGTTCTGCAGTTTAAATGAAACTTAAGTGTAAGAAGGACTCCTTTGTGTGTTTCAGTAATTGCTAGTTGTACTAGGATAGTGCAGCTTTTCAAAGTTGGATATGAGAAATAGAGGCTAGAAAGATGATACAGCACAAGTTATCAGGTAAGTGACTGCAGGCTCTCTCTGCTTGCAACTTTTAAGTGAATGACACTATGGCCATACTAAGTTCTGTATATAAAATCTCTCACTTTGTTGAAACCATATGAAAAAGGCTTACAAGGACAGAGCATGGGTTCAGTTATGATGGTGATGTAAAATTTGAGTTCCTGTGCCTTGAGACCTTGCAGAGAACCTGAAGTGTGGGTTTGTACACTGTGCCAGTAGAGTGGTTTGTTGATTGTGTTACTAGAATATACTAAAGGATTTGGCATTACTGAACATTCTTCAACATTTTTTCCTTTTAAATATTTCCATCACTCACTTGAATGACAGCTTCTTCACTTGACTGTTTTCCCTTCACGTGCCTGGGAGCTGACCTTTGATCATCTGCCTATTATAATCACACTTGCAAAGTCAGTATGAAATTCCCTTTACACAGTGACTCTCCTGGAGTTGCAGGCAGAGCCTTCTCTATCTGGTTTTCTCAGAAGGTCATGCATTTATTTTTTTAATTGAAGATGCAGTTTGTAAGCTGCTGCTGTATAATGGACATTGCTTTAAACCTTCCACCATCCCACTGTGGTAACTTTAAATTTAGCTGTGGTAACTTTAAATTTAGCTGTGGTAACTTTAAATTTAGCTGTGGTAACTTTAAATTTAGCTGTGGTAACTTTAAATTTAGCTGTGGTAACTTTAAATTTAGCTGTGGTAACTTTAAATTTAGCTGTGGTAACTTTAAATTTAGCTGTGACAACAGCAGGAGTTGCTGTGTGCTTTTAGGGAAGGGTACTTTTTTCTCCAGCTGTAGGTTTACTCCTTGAAGGAGTAACTGAAATATTTCTGTCACTTCTTTGACAAAGAGAATCAGATGTACAGGCTATGCTGTCTCTCCCAGCAACTAAAACCTTAATTAAGGAATTTTTTTTTATTAATCTCCTCTGATAATCCTTATGCACTCATAATGTTGGATAGTAAACGTTGAGCACATTGGATATTACTATGCTCAATCTACACAGAGAATTTGTCAGAAAGGAGCATCAGCCACCCTCAGTTTAGGAACTGAGGAAGAAAAGGCATTTCTAGTAGCATTTGTAGAGGGTGATATGATACAAGTCACATTTAATTTCATTAATGTATGGAGGATCTGAATTTCAACAAAGATAAAGGAAGAAACCAAATTTTGTCTTCCTCCAATGACCCAGTTTGCTGAGCTGCCCTGAGTAGTTTGACTGCTGTAGATTTCCAGAAGGAAAGAATTAATTGCAGAGCTTTTCTACTACCATGTGCCTCCCCCCTGCCCAGTACTTAGCAGATGCAGCATCTCTGTGCTGTAATGAGCATACTGCATCCTCAGAGCTCCCCTAAATTCCTGTGGCTCTTGCACCTGAATCCTGGCTCCTGCACTGGGCCTCCTCCCCAGGGAGGAGGGATGATGGCCCTACTCTTCGTAGGTCAGGCTTAGAAGCCTATTCTGTCACCCACTGATAGAATTTTGTTACCCACCCTCTGAATTTGCATGCTAGGATGAGTTGATGGCTATTTATTAGGGGAATGGAGGTCTAGCTTCTTTATTCAAACTTAATCTAGTCTGACCAAGGATAAAATTAGATCCAAAGAAAGGTTTCTAATTTCATTTACACCATTTGCTTGTCAGGTCAGCAGTTCCTGGGTAGTATGCATACTTGAACGGAACAAATGCATCCTCAAACTCTGGGATTCAAAACCAGGATTGTTGTTTTACATGTATAAACTATGGCTGTAAGAGTTAAGGTGTCTACTAGCCTGTTAAAGGAGGAACAAAAAGAATGATTTAAGTTTTAAAGCATGTGGGAAATATTCTAATTTGACTTTGTGGGTTTTAGGCATTAAGTTTGCAGTATCAGACTAGCTTTTAATTGCAGGACTGACCTCATGGTCTATTTCTAATCTAAGTTCAGATTTTATGCCTTAAATAGTGTCCTTATCTCTCCCTCGGATGTATCAGAATCTGGCCTGTTCTGGTAAAGGAAGTAGAGGCAGAAGTTCCTCGTAGATGAAGGAAATTGGAAAATTTAAAGCTGCATGCAGTAAGATGAGGTTTAGAGATTTAGGAAGTAGGTATTAGAAGCAGTTTTCAGGCTCTTATGTCTGTGGCAGGTTCTCTAAATATGTTATGACTGTCTAGCTAAGCAGCTAAGTGATGAGTTAAACAGGTAAATCCCTGCTGAGTTCCCTATATTCAATACTTAAAAGTCTCTGTTGTGGACATCTAAATCTGTACTGAAGAATGTATCTATCAAGATCAAATCCTAAAAGGGTTTGAGGACCTGCTTAACACTTACAAATCCTATTAGTTTCACAGTATCTCAGGATTTGATTTGTAAAAGGAACTGTTTGAACAAACACTGCATTTACTCATTCTAATGCTGCAGCAAACCCACTTGGAGCTCGTACCCAAAAATCAGACCCTCTTTACATTTCTTGGAATTACTTAATTTGTAATTTTACTTTGTTTTTCTCCATAGGAAAAGTTAAACTTCCAGATGTACAGAGTTCACATCAGTGCTACACTTCAGGGTACAATTCACATGGCTATCAAAATAGGGATGCCTTAGTCAAAGCAGCTGTTTTTTGGAAAGCTCTGCCCTTTCACCTCCTGATAGAAAGACATTGTGAAATATAATGCAATGCTCAGTGGGGGCATTCAGTGACCCTGTTCTGCTGGTTTAGAACAGACTGGGTGTTTGGTTTTCCTGGGTGTTAAAAGGAGGCAACCATATAGGAAATGATTAATGTGGATAAAATACTTCAGGGTAGTCTTATTAACCTAAGATTATGAAGTAGTAGTTGTTAATGTGATAGGGCTTTCCAAAATTAAGTTATGCATGCTGTAAATATTAGAAACTGGAGCTGTTACAGTTCTTATTCAGAAGGGGATTGACATGCTAAATGGTGATTCCAGAAGAAAATACAGTGAATCTGGTGGGCTTGGCAAGGTCCTAAAGTTGTATAAATTGGAACAGACCATTGAGAGTTTCAGAGGAAGGTGGCTTACTGCCCCATTTCTCCTTTTTGGTAGAGAAGGCATTTGAAAAATAGCAGGTATCCTTCACAACTGTAAGCAGGATTAGGGGCCAGGGGGGAGGAGAACCCTGAACAACCAAAGTCAGAACATACCTCCCTCTGCACCCTGAGTGCGTTACCCAAAGAGTGCTGTGGGAATCTACCTGCTACTCTTCTGTTTTCTGTCAGCTTGAGCCCGTTACCTCACTTTGGGGTCATGGCATGTACTATAGCTCTTGGAGCTTCTTTTTAAGGGTGAGGTGAGCAGCCACATGAGTAAAACCTTAGGTTTATGGGTGTAGAGACAGTATGATTATGGAAGCATGTGGGGGAAAGAAAAAGAGAAGACAGCCCTTGAGCTGTGTGTGTGTTCTCACACGTGCTTTCACTCTCTGTCAGGCCCTCAAGCATCCTGTGAATGGCAGGTGAAAGGGGAGAGGATTTAGGAAGCAGGGCTTGTGTTCCCTTGCTATGCTCCAACCAGTGGTATTATGCAAAGCAGAGGAGGACAGCAGCTGCAATCAGATTTTGCCCTGGAATATTTCACCTCCACAACTCCCTCTCTAGGAGCCTACCCCTTCCTGCCCTCCCTTGTCTTCCCATGCCAGTTTGGAGATCACATACCTGCATGTTGACCTGAATGGGCTGCCTCTCCCCGCTCTTGGTATGGGGCACCCCTTCCGTGTCATAGATCCCTGTGTAAGAGGCCACTTGTGCATCCCTGGATTTCTCTTCCAGTGGGACATTGACACCCCCGATGCCCATTGTCCTGCAAAGAGACAGGATCCAGCCTTTCAGCAGCCCTGCAGGCCCCCTTCCCGAGCAGCTTGCAGCCATCATATGGGCTGGCAGAGTCTGTGCTTGGGGGATGCTTCAGGGATCTTAGCAAGACCTGCAGGTGCTGCTGACTCACTGGGGCTCCTGAAAAATGTCAGGGCTCTGCAGTCGCCCAGGAAAGGTACAGAAAGGAAAGGCAAAGGAAATCTGACCTCGAGTAGCTGGGGAGAGGTTAGCTGAATATTTTCTACAGGGCAGCCCCTCCACCCAGAGCCAGTTCCCGGTCTGCATCCTCCTTGGTCCCTGTCTCTGCCCTGCCATGCTGCAGGGAGGCTTGGGCATGGTATATCTCTGACGTGCAGGGATGGAGGGGCCTCTTCCCTCTGTCTCCAGGCTGAACCGCGGGGAAGGAGGGAGAAAAGGAGCTGGGCTTGAAAGAGCTCTGGGGAAAGGTGGGAAGGGTGAGGAAGGGAAGCGACTCCAAAACGCAGCCTCTCCCCCTGAGCCAGCCGGGCAAAGCACTGGGAACAGCTGGCCAGGGACCTAGAAACAGGGCCACCCATCAGAAGGGCGGGGAGAGAGAGAAATCACGGAAACCCCATGCTGTCAGCCTGCCAGGAAAAAATATTAACCCTCTAAAAATAAAGCAGCGGGGAAGGGAGGGCCGGGGGAGCCGCCCCGAGCAGGGGGGCCGCACTTACGTGGCCTGGACGGTGCCGGGCCGGAGAGCCACCTCGATCTTGTACTTGGCCCCTGTCAGCAGCTTGATGGTGCGGTTCTGGCCGAAGCGCTGCCCGTCCACCTTGAAATACACCGCCCCGTCGTTGGGCTGGATTTTGAGGGAGACGCTGATTTTCACGAGGCCGGGGATGTCGCCCATCGCTTGTCGCCGGGGGGCTGCGGGCTCTGCGCTCGTCTCGCCCCCTCCGCGGAAAGCGGCTGGCCGGGAAAAGAGAGCAAGGCTGAGAGGAAGAGGAGGAGGGAGGAGGAAGAGGAGGGGCTGCCGGATCCCAGCCAGCTCAGCCCTTCCCAAAAGCGGCGGGTGATATATTTATTTTTTCCCTCCCCCTAATCGCGGCGCAGCATCTGGGCGACGGGTGCCCCCCCGCCGCGACCCCTCCATCTCTCGGGTTGGGGGACATTTGCAGCTGCTCCCATTGCAGCCGGTTTCCAGGGAGTTAAGCCGGCCCCGATTACTGCAGCCTTAATCCCGCCGTTCGCCCCGGAGGCAGCACGGGGGAGCCGGGCCGGGCCGTGCCAGGCGGGCGCCGCCGCTGCCCTTCAGCACCACGGGCGCGGACAGCAGCGGGGCCGGGAGCGGCCCGCGGAGCTACTCCCTCGGCGGGCCTCGTCAGGGGGGAGACCCCTCCTAATCTCCCCGTTCATCCCCTCACCGCGGGGACCTGCCTTCCGCGGGCTGATCGAGCCCTCTGGGGTGGGCTGAAGCATCCGCATAGCGGCACGCAGGAGGCAGCGCTGCCCGGCAGAGAGCAGAGGCACTTTGTGTCTCCCTGTTCAGTGAAAGGGTTTGGTGTGCCACCACGCCTGCTCTGAGGACTGGTTTCTTGCACGCTGAAGTTGACTGTCACTATTTGGCTCAGGTTTTCCCCTGGGATTTTTTCCTTATGGCCTAATCGCTATCTTTTAATAGGAAAAAAGCCCTCAACGAACCCAGCCATGCTGCTGTAATTGCACCGTCAGATCACAATCCCATTTCTTTTGGTCTAATGCTGCTCTTTACTGATGATTTCTTCAAGGAGAAAGATCTTTGCAACTGGAAGTTGTACCGTAACTCAGTTTCCCACAGGACTTGTTCCTGTCTGAGGGTTACAGGTTGCTTTAACCCACTTGTTCCTGTCTGAGGGTTACAGGTTGCTTTAACCCACTTGTTCCTGTCTGAGGGTTACAGGTTGCTTTAACCCAGTAGGTCTGCAGACACCTTGCATTACCTTGCATTTGTTCTTGTTTACAGTTAAAACGGCAATACTTTCTGACTGATACAGAATTTGGGCCACAAATGTATTTTTAGGTTGATTGGACATTATGGCAGAGTTCATGAGAATTACTAGGAGAATTTCACAGCTGCTTAACCTACAAGTTGCACTGGAGCTGACCTCTGCTTTGTTTTTCCAAAGATGGGGTTGTGTGTGTGTGTGTGCTGGTAAAATGTGGTCCTGCTCAGTCAAATGGAAGCTGTAGCATCACCTTGCTGCAATTCTTTGTGTGTGCATGTTAATTAGCAAACTAATTATATTGTGAGCATTAAGCATTCCCAATAGGGAAGTTGTTGCGTAGTGCAGTCATGGCTTCTCCCACTGAGCAGTCAACTGTGAAACAAATGCCACTTAGAAAACCCAAACAACGGTTCCCTATGTACAATGAGGTAGTGACATTATAAACATTAATGTAGGAGAAGAATCTTCTGGGCTTATTGAGTCACCCAAGGCTCTCCTATATACAAAGGGCACCTAATCAGGTTGCAAGAGCTACTCATCCTATAGAGGGGGCCAACTTCTCATGATCAATCATACCCTGAACTTGATTAGCTGTAAAGATCTTTACTTAGATCTTTTAAAGGTCCTCAAAAGTAGTTACCAGAAGTAGGCAAAATTAATTCCCATGACCCTCATCTAGCTCAACAATGAATAGTCTTGAAAATATCATGGAAGTTGTCAATCAATCAAGTGGTACGTGCAGGTTTTTAGATGGCATTTTACAGACACATCTCCCATAACAGTAGGGCTCCAAAGAAGATGCCCACATGCATTTCTCCCTCTCTTTTTTGCTTATTGCAATACAATTCTAATTTTTCACGGTATTCTGCTGAAAATGCTCCACTTTGTGGCTTGTTGGAAGTTTTGCTTGCAGCAGTTCCCACTTCTGTAAGTTTAAATGTAATTCAGTATGAAATCACAGAGGCCTTACACATGGGGAATCTGATAGCATCACTTAAAGTGGCGTGTGAAGAATAATGGCCAGTGCCAGGGATCAGTTTTACTCACCTCATGGGCCAGACATATCATGTTGTAGTAAATTGTGTGTAGCTAAAGATATTGATTGCAATTAGTTTCCCAAGTACACGAGAGGTCAGATCTATAACTGTGGGAAATGGAGAGCGGCCCTGGAAAAGAGGCAGTTATGCTTGTTGGAGACAAGCTGCAAAAGCAAGAGAAAAAGCAGGAAAGAGGGTTGTTTAGAGATGTGAATTTGTGTGTCGTGGAGCAGGGATGTGGCATGGTATGCTTTGTCATGGTAAGGAAGGTGCAGACAGAAAGACTCCTGCACAGCACGAGTCCCTAGGGTGGGACAACCTTTTGTATAGGAATGTTGTGGTTCTTGTAATAATGAAAAGTCCTGAAACGTGACTCCAGGCTGCTGCATCAGCCATCCAGAGGGTATAAAAGTTTGCTCAGTTGTTATTAAAGCTGTCTTTGATCCACCACAATCAGAGCCTGTGCCTTTCAATATGCCACGTATAACGAGGATTTTTTTCCCTTATTACTTCTGCCTGAATGACCATCTTTCTCTGGACACAGCTCAGGCTGTGACTTTATTCCAAAGAACTGTGACAGAAAGGGGAAAATATGGGAGGAGAACTAAAAAGAGCATCATATTGTGGATTATGTATGCATAGGCTGAGTAACTGTTGTACTGTGTGGAAGTGAAACCTGGTGAGAGTAGAACATTTACAAAGAGGGCATTTTAAATGTAGGCATTGCCTGTCTTTTTAAGTTTGCATGTGTTAGTATATTTACTTACCTAAGCCTAACAGGTGCTCTTTATCAGTATAGATAAGGGGAGGAATTACATTTGTTACCTCCTTCTGGGAGGTGAGTTTTGTTGCTGCCCACCTTAATGACCAACTTCACCTGGGGCCTCCACCCACACCTCTGTCCATGGGCCCTATTTAGGCTCAACCTTGAGCCTTCAGGTCCTTCCTGAGTGCTGCTCTCCAGCTCTGCTACAGATATATCCAACCATGGATGCTGTTGATCTTGACTTGCAGGCTTGACTGCTTGGCTTAACTCCAGCCCATCACCATGAGAGGTACCTGATGCTGTGGGCTGCTTCCTCGCTGAGGGTGGAGGGAGAGGCCCTGGCTAGAGAAACCCATGCCCTTCTGGTCCCCAAAGGGATTTTCTGTGGGTCCCAGCTCCCAGACTGCTGCATGGTTACCTGATTACTAGCTGCTTGTTATTCTGTGGGGATCAAAATACCTGCAGGAAGGAGGAGGCAGTGTGGTTTTGTGAAGTGCATGGAGCAAGTGTGCTGATGTTTACAAGATTGAAAGCTAAATAGACCATTGCAAACTTTTCTCCTAACCCACAGCAATAATTTACTTCCAGGAACAAAGAGATAAATTTCTGTCTATTCCTCCATTTTCTACACTTATATTTGAGGAGTGAGAGATGGAATCTTTAATGCCCTTGTAAAATGCAAACCTGCTTGCCTCTTTTTTAAAAAAAATATTTTCTTTTTTCTTCTCCTCCTTTCCCTCTTCTAGTCCTTCAAATCTACCTTTTGTTTTCCTGCCACCTGAGGCCTCCCAGCCCAATTGTCTGGATTCAGCAAGGTACATTAAACTAATTCACTTCCCTTGGGGCAGGAATATTGCAGCACTCCTTGGTGCCCTGGCAAACCCCTTAATACTTTTTTCAAGGGAGTGGTGAGCTTCTGCACCCATGCTCAGCTATTTTCATCTCTCTTTTTTTTTTTTAATTCCCAGAACTAGGAAAGCCTTCTTGCACTACAGCTTCATCCTCCAAGACCTCTCGTGCTTAGGCCTTCCCTGCTGCAGCTACGTTGCCTCCACGTATCACAGATGCTGTGCTGCTGCAAAGGAGAGGTATGTTACAGGTGAGGTTAGATCAGCCAATGAAAAGTCAGAGCTACTGTGCAGATAAGCCATGGCCTATGCTTTGTGCTGGTCCAATTTGTCTAGAAAACATTCTGGAGAAATCCATTTGGTCTTTTGATTGCATCCACTCAATATGATCACTCTATGCATGATAATATGTCAGCTGTGTAAGCTGTTGCAGGCCTTCCTGCTTGGAGTTAGTGCACTGATCTGTCTGTGTAACTCCACAATAACTAAGTATATAAAACGTGCCTTGTAGTCAGAACGAGATGGTTCATTTATCAAGGCCAACCTGCAGATTCCAAGGTGATGTGGACAATACCTACAATAATCTTTTCATGTTTGCCCCTCTGATTACTTTCTAAATACTGCTAAATTTGGAAATGTTCCCTTTTTGGATTTCTTTCTGAGATGTGGGTGAAAAACCACAGTCTCACATTCGCTAAACATAGCTGTATGTGTGATTCCATATGGAGTGGCTTGTGCTGAGACTTGCACCTGCCAGCTCTCAGTTTAATACTGTATTTCTTTGGAGACCTCTTCAGAAGCGAGAAAGGGTTTTCCTCAACCATAACTGGACTGATTCTTTATCACCTTTTCAAACCACTTGTGTCAATTACTTTTCCTGCACAGACAATAGCTTTGAACATACAGCATTTGATTTTGTTTTGCCTGGAAATGCAGCTTGATTTGCAGGAGAGAGACGTATTTGTGGAGAACTCATGTGCTTTGTTACAGGCTCAGTGGGCTTATGGCATTTACAATGCAGAAAATGTCTTTGAAGAACAGCTATCCCAGGGCAAGTGGGGAGAACAGGGAAGCTGATGTAAGAAGCTGAAAACCTGCTTGTCTTGTAGCTGACACATTTATTTGCAAAGATGTGGCTCTAATTTTTTAAGTAACTGCCCAGCAGTGTTTCTCTAGCTGAGTTCTGTAGCTGAGAAGCTGGATTCCTTGTTCAGATAAATGTGGCTAATTGCTTTTTTTTTTTTTTTTAAGCTTGCAGGAGCAGACCCTGAAGTAGCAGAACCCCCCCCCCAGAATTTTCTGAGGAGATAGAGCAAGAGCTTTGTACAAGAACAGATCACTTGCCAGCAAGCAACATTCAGTAAAAGATATTCAGCTCTGTTGCAGGTTGTGCAGTTGTGACAGATGTTGCTAGTCCAGCAACACACACATTTACCTGCTTCAAGTAGAGATGGGGAGAACAGTAAATTACAGGAGGTTTCCACAGTGCAGCTTGCCTTCTCTTTGTGGCAGGCTAAGCTCTATCATCCTCTCTGTGAAGAGCTAGAAGAAAAACAGCTCTTCCTCTCTCCTAGGCATGGTGCTGCTCTTTAGGAATGGCTGCACAAAGAAAACATGCATCAGCAATCCAGGCTGTCCCTCAGAACTTCAGGGGCCGTTGTAAGTTTGGTTAAGGACAGTTTTGCTTCACATGAATGATTTAGCTGATCAGCACTTTTCTGCCCAGGGGAAGATGAAGTGCTGATTCTCCTGTGGTGATGTGTGAAAAATGAAACCCAGCCTCAGTATTAAAAGAAAAGGATTGCTCCAGACACAAGGTAAAAGGGTAAAAGGAATAGCTTAGCTTTGAAAATGAAATAGAAACAATATATAGAAAAATAAGCATTATAAAAGCAGTTGCTTCCAGCTAATATTCAATGGAGGTAATTTTGTGCTTTGACATAGAGGTGCTCAAGTAGCTAGTGGTAAATTCTGGAGTCGTTGACTCAGTGTCACTGTGTCTAGAATTGTATTTCACACCTCCAAGGGCTTTTCATGCAGGTAAATGAGAAACTGAGCTTTTACAAATTTGTAGAGTCACCATCCTTTTCTGTCCCCATTAAACTACTTTTTAGTATAAGGTCATAGAGGTTTTCTATTGAAGGGGATCTGTCCCTGGACATTTCTTATCAATTTGTCATGCAGGGCTCTGTCATCCTGACTCAGCAAGAGCAGGAAAACCTGTGGAAAGGCTGCCTGCAGGGAGGAAAATGCTGGCAGATTCGTTAGTCTTTGTTAGGTAAGACCTTCCAGACCAGCTGGGGAGGAGATTTCCTTTCTTAAGGGCTGAAGGGCACCAAGGTGGAGACAGAAGGAAGAGCTAGCTGTGCGCCAGTTCTTGGTCTCTAATGCTTGCTCCAGGTGCTGTAACATTATGGCCTCAAGGCAACTAAAAAAGGTCATCCAGCATTCCAGCAAAAGGTGTTTAATTTGAGTTGTCATTGTCTATGACCAATGTTTTTGGGTTATACAATCAGAGAGGGGGGAAAAAGTGTCCCTTTTCCCAAAGATGGAACCACTGGAATGGAAGGGAGGAGAAGGAAAAAATTAATCTTCTTAAAGCAAAAGGAGTTTTTGGCCAAACTGTACAGGAGGACTATGCAAGCTCTTAAGCCCATCAAACATTTTAAGGTTTATGCAAAGCAAAGGATATCTTCACAGAAATGTAACACAGCAGCAGTGGCAGTAGTGAAGCACTAATACAGATAACCAAGGAAGGAGTGGAGTCTCATCTGTGGGAGAGCTACACCAGAGAGGAATAGGTAGAAAAAGCCTCTGAGGGCTCTTGGAACCTTCTGCTTTCTATTCCACTATCACAGACCTTGTCAGACTTCTGTATGTTTTTGAGTAAAGGCTGAGACAGACAGAGAGTCAAACAGAGTGCAGGAATTTGTCTGCAGAAAAAGTCCTTCTTTTGGAGCCTTTACAAGTGGCAAAGGTGAGAGATGGAGTAACCCTGAGCTCAACTGTTACCTAAATGGGCTCAGCTGTAAAATTGATTTGGAGCATACTTTGCTCTTGGCAATGCAGCAGCCTCCTTATTGCCTCCCATATACCACCACCTTTCCTTCTCTATGGGGCAGAGGAATTGTGACTCTGGTACATATCAACTTTTGGATAAGTCATATTTGACTTATCTTTTACCAAGTACAGCCAGATGAGCTCTGCAGCAAGTAAGAGATGTTTGTAGAAACTGGCATTCTGCAGTGCTTTATGTCATGTGCTGGTCTAATCTAATGATGCCTATTTAACAGCTACATTCTTTGGGAGGCCTCAGCATCAAACCTCAAGTCCTGATAAACAAATTTCTTGTATCAGCAGAAGGTACATCATTGTTAACCAAGAAGCAAGGGCCCTCCAGCTGCCTGCCAGGCCCGTGGGGCGTCAGGCTCCAAAGTCAGGTTGAAGTGACAGAACTGGTGAGTTGGAAACCTGTCTGAGACACCCTTTTGTGAGCAGCACAGTACACCACCCTGTTTGTTGTTTTGCTAGAGTTCATGTGTTTGTGGAGTGGGCTTGATTTCTTGGGACTGGGCACTAAAATGCTTATTGAATTCCCCAAGACTTTGTCAACTCTGCCACAGCTGCCTGTTCTCCCAGAAGCCAGCTATAAATATGTGTTTCGCTATCTTGGTGCTGTGTAAGAGGAAATGTTTGCTTCCACGTGATTAGGGAGAGAGAGGAAGTTGTGAAAGTAGCTCAGAGCTGTGCTGTAAAAACCCATTCTGCAGAGCTTGCTGCCAGAAGATCCAACTGCCAGCGCCGAGAGACCGGGGGGCAGGAGCGCCTGAGACATGGAGCGAGAACCCATGCGCATCAGGGAGGGCTACTTGGTCAAGAAGGTAAGTGAGCAGCTTTGGGCTGAGGGGAGGAGGAAGGTTGGGGAAGTGTAGAGAAACATTCTTTGATTTCAGTTATTTAAAAAAGGGAATTTATTTTTTTGCAAAAAGAAACAGCAAACAAACAGAATTCTTTAAGCAGCAAACCAACACGGTGTTAGTGACTACAGAGGTACTTGCCAGCAGTTACATCTTGTCAGAATACTACCTCTCAGATGTACCTGTGGATCACAAGACTTGTCTTTTTATGAAGTAACCTAATGCCCTTAGTGGCAGCTTGGCAAAAAAGGTAACAGCTTGAAATGGCCACAGCCTACTTGATTTCACCTAATTGTGGAGTTAAACATCAAGGAAGCATAGTGACATAAAAAGAGGTCTGATCACCTCTGCCTAGAGACTGTGGGGGGCTGCAGGCACTTCCCTTCTTTAGGAAGGAGTTGCTGCCCCCTGGCAGGACTCTGCTCTGGAGTCCTTTCTGTTAGAGCCCGTAGGATAAGGCCTTGTCTTCATTTAAATCCTTAGTGAGATCAGTCTGGCTTAAAGCAGCCTAACTAAACAGTGGCAGTCCTGGAGAAAGAGAGGAGCTCTTTCCTCTGGTGTGTCTGCTCATCAAAACGAGAATTTCACTCATTCAAAGAGCTGGCTGGAGGGACAGCTAAACTGGGACCCTTGTTGTGGAAAGGCCACTCTTCAGTCTTATTTCCAGTCACACTGAAAGGAAGTTAAACTCATAAAGCAATTGCAAAACTGCAGTGATGCAGGCATGAGGAAGGAGAGCCCTGAATTTGTGCTGTGCAGATGGCAGATCTCTATTTTCAATGATCTAAACAAGTGGCTCACAATCCACATTATGGAGAATGGCTGGAAATTTAAACACTGGGACAATCCCAAACTGTGTGCCTGGCTGGGTGTGTCAGGGAAAAGATGT
This sequence comes from Laterallus jamaicensis coturniculus, assembly GCA_022605575.1. Classification (NCBI taxonomy): domain Eukaryota; kingdom Metazoa; phylum Chordata; class Aves; order Gruiformes; family Rallidae; genus Laterallus; species Laterallus jamaicensis. The sequence goes on from JAKCOX010000001.1 coordinate 21,504,062, forward strand.
GTACAGATGTGCCTTTCACAGTTTTTTGGGTGCTGGGTCCCAAGAAAATCTCTCTGCAGGTACTACAAGAGTAGCTCCTGGGTAGTTGTGGAAATTGTGCCTGTTCACTTCCTAGAAAAGTCTTGTAGGGGGCTCTATCCTTATGGAAGTGACCTTTTGCTGGTGGTGAGGAGCAGTGGTGTGCTAGAGGAAGGACTGGAGGGCAGAAGGAAAGGCAGATAACAGACGGGACAGCCTCATCAGTGAAGCTGCTGTGAATTCCACAGCTGGAGCTTCCAGCAAGGACTGCATGCTCCTGATGAGCCTTACCTGTTAATTATGTACTCTCCTCCTCTCCTTTATGCCTGCAAAGTAAAACCAAGGATTTGACTTCCCACAGGAGTGATCCATGCATCTTTGCAGGGAGTGGAGGACATGTCTCAGATTTTCTCCTCTTGGTATTTACATTCTGCTGGGGAACAGTGCTGTGCTCAGGGTCAGTGCTTTACCTGGGACAGTGGGACCTCCAGTAAACATGGGCTCAGGCTTCAGTGTTGATTTAGGCCAACTTAAACCTCTGTTTAGTTTGGGAACTTTGTGTCATCATCTGAGCAATAGAAACATGTAATTTTCTAACTTTGTAGTGCTGCAGATGTTATAAGTCGTTCCACCAAAAGGGAAGTTTGTGTGTGTTTTTAAAGTGTCTAATGATCCCAGAGAGCAATTCAAGGGACACCTGTCTGTTTCTGCAGTCTTTGGAGTGAGTGGGACAATTTGATTTTTAGTCCAGGAAAATCAAATCCAGCTTGTCTTTTTATGAGGTGTTTTAGATGAGAACAGTGTGACCATGTTTGTGTTTGCTGATGGTGTGGATCTGAGATTGCTGTTCTAACACTGCTCCACGGTGGTTTCCATTGGCAGCGTGTGTCGGTCTGGTCCTCAGGAAGTTCTGGACTTCTCTGTTTATGAGCAGAAGTATTGTAATCTGTGGTAAACCCACAAGTAAAAGGAATTTGCAACAGTTCTTGTCTTGGCTCATCATCTTAATAGATTTATTAGCAGACAACAGACAAGTGGGTCAATTCGGGCTCTCAGAAAATGGTAAATTCATATGGCTTATTTAAAAAAAAAATCAAAATAAATGATGTGGTCACAGCAGAGATCTTGACTGAGTTCCAGAAGCATCTGGATGATGCACTCAGTCAGATGCTCTGACCTGACTGGCCCTGTGTGGAGCCAGGAGTTGGACTTGTTCCTTACGTGTCCCTTCCAACTTAGGAGATTCTCTGATTCTATGAAAACAGTGGTCAACCCATATATGGTACCCAGATGAGACTCTCTTCTGTAGTTCCCTGTGTAGCTGGGTTTCTAGAGAGCCCCCAGGGCAGTGACTTTCTTTTGGAAAGCAGCATTCATTTGTGGGGCCCCTTCTGCTTCCAGTGAGGGCTGCAGTTGGGAAGAAGGTCCTGCTCTTAGTGTCATCTCGCCCGACAGCTTCTCCTCCCCACCCTGTAGTTGGGCCTGTGGTCTGATTCCAAGTGTCAAAGGCCTTTCTTGGAAGGTAGGACAATGGAACAGGATGTGACAGAGGGTTCATTGTGGGAATAATATAAAAATGCTTGTCCTGTTCACTTCTGCAGAAATACAAAATGCAGATGTCATTACCTCTGCCCAGCTCTCAGGTTTAATAAAACCAGCCACTTGCACAGCACAACGGTGGCTGCCTTGGTTCTGTCTGCAGCTTTAGCACTGCTTGGCCACCATGGTCTGAAGACAGGGATGCTGTGGATGGAGTTGTAGGAGCGGGAAGATAGATTTGTAACAGGAAGAACAAAGAAAAATAAGGAAAATTTATTTTTTTCTGAAGGATTGCTTCTGATTTGGGGTCTGCCCAAGTTGGTTATGCTTTAGTAACTCCTCAGAGGAACTGTTGGTTTCCAGCATATCTAAATGGTGTTTTGGCTGAGCAGTAAGTCACTTGGGTATGTGGGGTTGTGACCACTTTTGAAGCTGGTTGCAGACAGGATCAGAGAGGTCATCCAGCTAGAGTACAAGTCATAATAATTCTAGTAGTTAGTCGTGCTCAACATGGAAGCAGGTTGTTCCTCTCTGAGTCTCAGAGTTTTGCTGAGTTTCGCTGTATGAAGGGTCCATCCTTGTCTGTCTTTGTATTTCTTACATCGAACAGCTGTGTTCCAGGAATAGGAAGTAAAAGTTTTAAAAGATTAGATTAAGCACCTCATTTCCTCACCACAGCTGTTGGAGATCTGCAGCCTCAGGCCCTTAGACTATTACTTACTCCTACAGTTTGTTCTTATATATATCTAAATCCTCTGAGATGTGTGCTTTCTTATCAGGCAGCCAAGTCTCAACAACTGCCTGTACAGTAGCAAGTCCTAAATGCATCAAAGGATGCTCAAGTCACTGAGGCACCCTAAGGGGCTGGTTCACATCCAGAAATTTTGAGGATTATTCACAATATTTCTCCTGTCATCTTGAAGATAGTGGTTGGGACAAACTGATACTGAAAAGAAACACCTTCTGGGGCAGGCAATGTGATTTTGGAAAAACTCACAGTGGGGTTGACTACAAGGGGAAATGAATAGTGGTCAGAATAACAACAGCATTTTTTAACTGCAGAGTGAGATGGGTGCAGTTTTATGGTATGTTCCCCTTGAGACACTAACTGCAGCTATTTTAGTGTCAGTCAGACACTCCCTGAAAGGTCATATCTTCAATGTACACCATGTGAAGAGTGATTTATTGAACATAATATGCACGGTGATTTGTTGATGCAGGGCAGCATGTTTAATACCTGGAAGCCGATGTGGGTTGTGCTCTCAGAAGATGGAATTGAATTCTACAAGCGGAAGGCTGACAACAGCCCCAAAGGGATGGTCCCACTGAAAGGAAGCTCTATTAACAGCCCATGCCAAGATTTTGGCAAAAGAATGGTAAGTACTTTTTTCACACCAATAATTTACAGTATATGTGTACATCTGGAGGCACTGAAGGCACACAGACTGGTGGTTACAAATTCCTTACACTTAAGTGAGAGACAACTGTCACTTGTCATAGGTCACAAGCAAGTTTAGCAAGCTTGAGCTTGTGCAGTGCTTGAAAGGCGTGACTGCTCAGGAAAAATTCAGGATGCTTTCACAAGCAGCAACTCAGAAAATGACATCTAACAAAAATAATCTTTGAGAGTAGAGCTAAATTGTACAGCTGTGAAGACACTTAGCAGCTGAATGGAGCAATTCCTGTATGGCATATAATACGAGCATTTTTAGTACCATTTAGTTACTACCTGACCCACACACTTCATGTTCATGCCATCTGTAGTAATCACTCATTGCACTGTTACTTGCAGGGCTTTTGCAGATGACTAAATGTCCCATCTACACTCAGAGAGCAAAACCTAAAACTGATTTAGGCAAAACAGTTCAACTGTTGCCTTTGCATTTGGGGGTGAGGATAGCAAGTGCACAGACTGAGGTCCTAGTTCCTAATGAACCACTCAGATCACTATAAGCACAAATTCAGAGCCTTATTTGACAGGAAATAGGATACAGAAAGAAGAATGTACTAGCATACATGTTTTGTTACAGGGTTCCTGAAAAATAGTTACTGGTAAAACAAGATTCCTCGTGTGAGTAAAGAACATCTTTAGTTAGTCAGTTATTTCAGCAACTCAATTTCATCAAATAGGCACTGTACCCCCAGGAATTCCTCTGACAAAAGGATCCCCTGTTAGGGACTAGAACATGGGGCAGGAACATTATATAACCAAATAAAGGAATATTAATGAAGTATATCTGCACACATTTTATTCTAATTCTGTTGATTTGAAACCATGTTCCTACACTGTCTAATTAGCAAGTGTCAGCACAGTGCTGTGAGGTATATTATGTATGTATATATTATACATGAGGTATAATGCCTAGGGAGAAGGGTGCTATGTTCAAGAGTATCCCAGATCCTACATTGTAATGGTAGAAATGAAGTTTTTCTTACAAAGCATTTCTTTCCAGACAGTTTTGTGGTCTTGTTGGTAGGTGGCATTGGTTTTTTTTAAATCCCACAGAGTCATCAGTACTGGTCTGTAGTATTTGATTTAAATGTAAGTAGAAGTAACATGTTTAATAAGAAAAAGATAATTAAGCAGCATATGTGCATTCTATAGAATAGGCAGAGATGCCTGAAGTATCTGGTGTCTGATGAAGGCAGAGTTGAGAGAGATCCTTATCTGCCTGAAGGGTTGCTTGAGGATGTACCAGCTTGCAAAAGATGCATTGCATCTGTATTGAAGGGTGACAAAGCCTTTGAGGACAATTCCTTTAACTGCAATGAGTTTTCAGCACGCTTCATTTTAACATTCTGGGCTTACATAATGAGTTTTGTGTTGTTTTAGTTGTGGGAGCCTTTTTTGAGGGAGAATAGAGGATAAAAGGCAGGTGTTCAGGAGTGAGATCTGATGAAGAGTTTGCTGGAGTCAGTGGAAGTCATTCATACAACTTTGGGTGCTGGAGAACATCTGCCCTACTAAGTTGATAAGATCATTCTGCAACTTGATAGACCAACAGCCCAGGAGATGTATTTTCTTTTGAAATCTTCACTGTTCAAGTAGTCAAAACTGTGACATGCTCATTCATACGAGCAAGGCCATCACTGGGATTGATCTTACGAGTAGTTACTGCCCAATGTGATGAAATTTCTGCATGTGTTCCTTGAAAATACAGTATCCTGAGTTTTCTATCTTATATTTTACAGCTTTACTGCAGAATCCAAAGCCTCTGCATTCCATCCTACCTTCTCACTGGTTATGTGTCAAAACATACGGTTCTTCCTCTCATGGGAATAGTTCTGATTCTTAGTGGTTTGCCTACATTTGCTTCATATAGCTAGAAATTATATTTTTAGGACATGAGTTCTGTAGGGTGAAAAGTGGGATAAACTCTCACTATGTCAGTCTCACTCACTTAGGCCCAGCTTGGAGCTGGGTCTGTTGAGCCCCAGAGCACACTTTGATATTCATCTGGCTAGATTTCAGCTTTTTGAATCTGCTTTTCTATCTGCATCAGGACCTAGTTTGCAACCTCAGGGCACATCACCAACACACTTTGTTTACTATATCAATTCCAAAAAGCAGGTGCTTATGGAAAAGGAAGTAATCTTGGATATGTTAAATGGAGATCTAGCCTGTTCAGAAGAGGATGCAACTGTGTATTTGGAGACTTTATTTCAAAATGCATTCACTGCTGTTTGTTCTTGTTCTGAAGTGTGATCATTGCTTAATGGGTTTTCCCTGTAGTTTTCCTGTGGATAGTGTTATCGTGTATGGGTGCTCATAGTTTAAGTTAGGACAAATTAATCTGGCTATCTGAAACATTCTGTTTAGTTCAGTCTAATGGTCTTTTTTTTTTAAACAATGCAAACAGATGTACATCATCAGAGGTAGTCTTGGTCACCTCTAGGATTGAGATGCAGCCTCTTCACTGATTTTAGAGGAAGCCTGTAGCTTACTGCTATAGCTTTCTAAAAGCTAGAGTTAAGAGCAAGAGTTTTCCTAGTGTTCCTCTGTGTACTAGAATTGGAAACTCTTTAGCATTTCACTGTTTGTTGCTTCTCTCTTCTTTTACTCTGAGAAATTTTTTACCAAAGGAAAAATCAGCATGCTTTAATGCTGGGATATTTCATTCTGTTAATCTGGTGTGTTAGCATGACTCTTGGATGTTGGGATTTGGAGACATCTGTCTGTTTGCTTTTCACATGCACATTCTACATGCTACATTCACATTTTCAGAACGTAGCTCTCTACTGCATAATAGAAAAGGTGGGTGTTGCTCAAAATATGACCAGTGTCAGATGATAAATGGTTACTTTTCTGTCTGAAATGGAGTGTTGAGGACCCAAAGTTAGCTTGAAATATGTATTCCATGAAAGACAGCAGGACTTCTGCACAATTTTAGGGTGTCAGAATTTTTCCCATTTTCTATAATCTGGAAGATGTATATGAGAGATATCCAGATCCATGCAGTTTGCTTACTGATTAGCCTGTCATTTTTAGTTGCCTACTGAATCAGAACCTCTTGTATTTATTCTAATGCAACTATGGAACAAATTATAGTTCCACTTATGAGGAACTGTGTTTTAGAGGAGAGGAAGTGGAGACCTTTTTGAGGAATTGGATCTAGATTTTCCATCCATAAGATCACCAGATAAACTGGGAGATAAAACAGTGTGAACACTGTAGGGTTTTTTTTCAGGTTGGTGTTATTCCTCCCACCCTTTGCCCTCAGAACTTCCTTTCAAAGATCTTTTCTCATTTTGGGGAAATACAGTTTTTTTCCATTGTTGCTAGTGTATTTAGATAGGGATTGATCCTAAGGGTGGCCAGGGGTTGGATGCATCATTTCCCTACCAAGCCCTTAAAGGTTTGGTGGGCTGCAGATGTGTACAGCTGCTCTCCATTGTGACTGTGACTTTCTTCTCCCCTGGTGAGTCACTAGCTGAGCAACATCATGTTGGGTTTTTTTTATCATTTGAGGCCGACCACATCTCGAAACACTAAGACACATTAACCCCCCTCTAAGCCTGCAGGGACTTGGCACTTCACCCTTTCAGCTATGTAAAAATGCCAGCCAAGGTTAAAATCAGCAGCTGTATCAGTGCTGCTCACTTTGGCTGTACTGGCAACGTCAGGATCAGGCACAGGGAAATAACAAAAGGAGTCAGTTACCAGCACTACCTGTTCATGTTTTTCTTCAGAGGTTGTTTTGGGGTTTTTTAAAATTTAATGATGGCTCTAAGGCATTTTCCATAATCCCTTCAGCATGGGCAGGCTGTATGCTGTGCTGGCACCAGATTAATTGTGCTCAACTGGCTACACCAAAATAACTTAAAAAAATAATAATCATTTATTGTACCAGTTTGTCTTCAAGCTCACTGCAGCCAAGCAGCAGGAACACTTCTTTCAAGCTGCCTACCTGGAGGAGAGAGATGCTTGGGTGCGGGATATCAAGAAAGCAATTCATTGCCTAGATGGAGGCCAAAGGTTTGCCAGAAAATCCACAAGAAAGTCTATCAGACTGCCTGAAACCATCAACCTGAGGTTTGTTCTCATAGCTCTGCTCCCCCACTTACTTCTATCCACAGGCAGTGTGCCAGATACATAACCTCAATCTGGAAGAGCTATGAGCATGTCTCTCCGTGCTACTTCTCTGGTTTCAGAGTCCCTTCTGCATGACTAACAGTTTTAGAGTGTATGATGTGGCAGAAACAAGCCAGTGATCAGAACTGGGAAGATGATTAATACATTATCTTTTACCAAAATATGTTTCTTTATCAAAGGATCTTGCTGATAAGATTTCTGATCGCACTGCAGTGCAAAAGGAGATCCCAGCCAAAGTGTGATTCTTCCAGGAGAGGCATTTTTATATAAATATATAATTTATTTGAAAAGTATTTTAAACCTTTTGTTTGGTCTCCAGAGAAACTCAATGTTAGCCTAGTTTTTGGATGTCTGGAGGAGAGTGGTGCCTGCCAGAGAATTTGGAACTGGCAAAGAGAGAAGAAATAAAAGAGCACACATAGAAAGCAATCTGTCTGTCAGTGTTTTAAAAAATTAAGGACAACTGGTTTTTTTGCCTCTGAGCAGCAGTAAATACCAAGATATAAATGAACCTGCAGTGTTCCTTATAGGGCAGTAAAACTGCAGAGGGTCAAGATCCAGCTAAACCACGGGCTTCAGCAGAGGATCACCCTGGCTAACAGGCCAAAGGCCTGTGTTATAGAGTATTCATCATTCCTGTTGTTTCAGAGCTCTGAGGAATTAGAGTTCTAAGCAAGTGAAAAGTGGGTTGGAGGAAGGAAGTCAAACTGGGTGTCACTGAGGTTATCAAGGGCCTCTGAAAGCACGTGGGCTTTGGAGATGTCACAGTGGCAAGGTTTTGGCTCAACCGAAAACCTCTGGGGAGAACGTAGCACTAAGCACTGAGCTCCCCGATTGGCACTGAGGCCGTGGGACCCTGTGAAGGTGCCTCAGCATTGAGTGTTCCTCTGGTCACACCACAGTCACCATGAGCTGTTTCATTCTCGATATACGGGGGAGGGTATGTGGTAAGCCACTTGTGCACTCCCCCCTCTGCTCTTGCAGCTGTGACAGTGTAGTGAGGCTTCCAGGCCTTGCAACGTAAATTTTCATGAGATGAAGTGATACTGTAGCTCTGCAAAGAGGAATATGCCAGCAAAGCATGAAAACCCCATGAATGACATTGATCTTATCGTACAAACTGGCTAAAGCTTTGCATTTGCTAACATTGTCTATGGTTGTTCTTTGCACACAGTGCTCTGTACCTTTCAATGAAAGATCCTGAAAAGGGAATAAAGGAGCTGAAACTGGAAAAAGATAAAAAAGTGTTCAATCACTGCTTTACAGGTAAGGAGCTCTTGTCCCTCTTTGCTGTACAATAAAGGGAGCACAGGGCTGAGAGGCTAAAGATAGATAAAATACCTCTGAGCTCTGTAAAGCACACAGAGAAATTTGAGAAGAGAACCTGGCAGATGTTTTCTTGATCAACTCAGGAGGTGCATAAAGGTTGAAGCTTGAAAAATGTTCAGTTATGGCCAAGATAAGCAAGAAAAAAGGAAGAAATTTAACCTGTTCTGCAAAGATTGCTGCAGATCTTTTTAGAAAGCTGCATGAAATGCTTAACTCCAGAATTATTCCTTTCTGAATTTTTCATCAGTAAATCATGTCACACTAATTCCTGTCCTGCTCCAAGTCACATCTGTGGGATACTAGAGTTGAAAGTCCTTATTCCGACAGCACAATGTCAGTAACATAGCAGCCCTAAAAACCTTTTCCAGGCTTGGCTGTCCTTCATACTTCCCCAGTTCCTGTCCCTGAGGCTTTCCAACTCAGTCTTGCATCCCCTCCCAGCTAACTTCTCCCTCAGGTAGAGTATTCGAGTCAACTGGCTCCTGCCATCAGTCTGGTCAGCTGTACCTCACTAGAAGACTCAGGGACCATTCCAGATTAGCTCCCTGTGTTGTCAGTAAGAATGTTTTAGGTGGAGTAGGCTTGTTGCCTGTGTATTTTAGGGTTCTTCATGTCTGTCTTGGTTCGTGGCTGATACTGTTTGTTTTTTGTAACCAGGCACCTGTGTGATTGACTGGCTGGTGTCTAGCAACTCAATCCGAAATCGCAAAGAAGGACTCATGCTCGCCTCTTCCCTCTTGAGTGAAGGCTATCTACAGCCTGCGGGGGATACGTCCAAATCTGCTGCCGAGGGCCTGTCAGACACCCCCTTCTTAGATCTCAGTGATGCCTACTATTACTTTGTGAGTGTTGTATTCTATTGGGGTTTTTTTATTGTCTCAGACTTGCTGATTCTTAGGCTTCCTCCTAGGTTTCTTAAGTCCTGGAGGAAAGATTGCACAGCAACTAAGAGATACATGTTATTTATCTTTCTCTACATGGTACTGGCTCACTTTAATATTTGTAAGTAGGAGTCTTTTTTTTTCTGGCATCCTTTGTAGTGTGAACTGAGTGCTGAGATCAAGCTGGGTTCTTTTTAACATAGACTTTGTTCCTGGTAATTTCCTCAGTGACCATAATTTAGCCATCAGTTCCCCTGATGCTCTTCCCTTCCGCTGAATCATAATTCATTGTCATGGGGCCTCTCAGAGTAGTACAAACTACAAGCCCATTTTTGTGCAGGGCCAATCTGACTCAGAACACATGTCTGTGTGTACACACACACACACACAGGTTGCCTGTGAGCAGAGAAACAAAATATCCATCAGTAGCACGTGTCCTGGGGAGCTTCCCCAACCTTTTCAATGTATTGCTTCAAGTTGTGTGGGACGATTTGAAGAACTTCAATATCACAGTCAATTACTGTTTCATAGATGTTTGGCTTAAGAACTTTAACAAAAGAGTATGCCTTCTGCCAAGTAAATTGCTTATTAAATATTACAATTCTCTTGACATTTCCTGCATAGAATCACTCAACCAGCAAAATGAATCTCCTGTTACTTCATTTGTTTTCCTGGAGTGTGTCCCTGGTAGGGAGGGTTTGCAGCGGTGAAAGCAGACTGATGGTGAAAGCAGCCTTGTGGACCTCTCATTTCCTGGCTACCTGTGACATTCTAGCAGCCCATGGGTGCTCTGCTTGTTTTCAGCTTGTTTCTAGTTTGATTCAACCCCAGTGTGATGAGAGGATACCACAGCAGATCAGAGTCTGACTTGCTATCACACAAGTAGGCAGCACAGACATTTATTTGAAGCCATGTGAATGGTTACCTACATTTGCATAATTTCAACAGTGTAAGGTTTCAGTAAGTAGCATGGGAATTTATCTGGGGTGGAATGGAGGGGCTGCATGAATCTTGAGACAGACTGTGCTTGGTGCACATGTTGCAACACCACAGCTATAGAAAATCGCAGACTTCAAAAACTAAGGGCAGTTCTTGGAGAAGGCATCTTAGATAAAGCATTTATTCTTTCCAAATTCTAGAAGGTTATGATAAATGGAGGAAGAGGAAGGGTGAGTTGGGTGCAGGGATGACCAGCCTGGAGTATATTGGCTGTGCTGGCATTGCTTCATATCAACTGCTGTCTGTGCATTTTAAAACCTGTGACATCATGGGATTGAGGCAGCCTGTTCGTCATGGAGGAGATGTGACACCAAGAATCACAGAGAGAGTGGAGGCACTGATGTGTACATAGATCCTCCAGCTCTCTTAAGGTGCCTTGAGACCTACTGGTGTAGTCCTACCACACTGCAACACTTTGCGTGGTGACCTCAACTTCACTGAGAAATTTTCCAGTAAAAAACTGATTTTTTTTTGAGTGGCAAAAGCCAGAGTGGTGGGAAGGCAAAGAGAAGCCAGCTTAGTATGTATGCATAAATGTGCAGCAGCTGTGTAACTTCTGATTTTTTTTTTCTCTTGTGGTCTTGCAGCCAGACAGTGGGTTTTTCTGTGAGGGAAATTCTAGTGACGACGACGTGGTCCTCAAAGAAGAATTCAGAGGTGTAGTAGTCAAACAAGGATGCTTGCTGAAACAGGTTGGTATTACACATGTTCCATCCTGTCACTGGGATGATGTTGCATAGATATGAGACCACGCTTTTCTTTGTAAAAGCTTTAGAGAAGAGAAACTAGCCTTTGCTGTCCCCACACGTGGCAGGTTTCATCTCTGTCCCTCTTGCACTTGCACAAAGAATGCTTGCTGTAGAGTGGCAGCAGGGCTTTTTCCCTATGTGGTGAGGTTTATGGCTCTTACTATGAAATAAGACTTTTTATGGTTTTAATTAGGAAAGAGCTAAATGTGACAAGTCCATTGGTACAATGGAGAACTGAACTCAGGTAAAAAGGCTGCCAATCCAGCATCCTGGACACACCACTGAATCCAGCTGCTAGTTCTCATGGTCTTTTTCAGCATACCTGAGTAGAGGAGTTTTTTCAGTCATTAACATTTGATCCTGTCCCATCTGGAAGAGGAAAGGTAACTGTACACCTTCCTTTCCAGCAAAACTTTAAGCAGAGTGGTGAACATCATGGCAAGATCCTTACTTTGTGGCAAGCAGATATTAGTGAACTAAAGGCATGAACAGGATTCTTCAACAAATCATAGAATGGTTAGGGCTGGAAGGGACCTTAAAGATTGTCAAGTTCCAACCCCCCCATCATGGTATACTTCAGTTGGAAAGGACCTTCAACAATGATCTAGTCCAACTCCCTGACCATTTCAGGGCTGACCAAAAGTTAAAGCCTGTTAAGGGGCATTGTCCAAATTCCTCTTAAACACTGACAGTCTTGGGGCATCAACCATCACTCTAGGAAGCCTGTTCCAGTGTTTGACCACCCGCTCTGTAAAGAAATGTTTCCTAATATCAAGTGTGATCTTCCACTGTTAAAATATTCCTTGAGTAACTAAGAATTCTTTGGTGTTTCTCACTTGTGCTCCTTTTCCCCAATCAGGTTACTCAAAGGGAATTGAAGAAGTTAGATACACACCTTTCTGATAAATTTTACCCTATCACTTTCATGACTACCTAGGTAGAGCCTCCTTGCAAGCAGCATAGCAAGCATTGAGAAACTAGTATTTTGAAATACTGAGAGGAAATGATTCATGATGGTCTTCCAGTCTTCCCCTGGATTTAGTCACCCTCACTGAGGGTGGATTGTTGCTCAGAAGTGTCACTGCTTCTGCCAAGAATGCTTTCAGCAGATCTAGATTTTCCCTACCCATCATTTCAGTCCTGAAAACAAGCAATGAGGCGTCTGTGTCCATATTGGAAGGTGGTGTTATTTCTGCCTGAGCTTCTTAGCCACGAACTCTCTTCCAAGATGCTTAAACCAAAGAAGCTTTTCTCTGGTTGGTAGTTGTATTTGCAGGGAGAGAGGGACCTTCAGCTCATTCTTGTCAATAGTTCAAGGTACCTTCCTGCAAGACATTTTTCAGACATGTTTTCTGGCAAGCATATAAACTCACTTCTTGCAGACCTCATGTGACTGTTGTAACTACCAGACTGAGACGTGTTTAAAGGAATCTCCCATATTGAAGCTGTTCTGCTCTGTCCAAAAACTTAGAGAAACCAGTGTGATATCCCAGTTACTCTGCAAAACAGATGATTCAGAAGGACCAGGTTCAAGTCCTGTGCAAATATTCAGCTTTTCCCCTTTTGTATTTATCTGTTCTCTTGTATGTGGGTAAGCTGACTGTTAGTGCTTGCAGGCAAAGCAGCTCATGACATTCCTGGTCTTGAATTTCCCTAGGGACATCGGAGGAAGAACTGGAAAGTGAGAAAGTTTGTTTTAAGAGATGACCCTGCATATCTTCACTACTATGATCCTGCTGGAGTAAGAGGCATTTGGTTTATCTCCTTCTGTTTTAAAGCCAACCATTTGTAGAAGTATCTGAATGGAGTATTTGCAGGGGAATGTGTGATAGGGAAGACCAAGCAGGGCAGTGGGGCTGCTGGTGCTCACGCAGCCTGGAAATCCCCTGCAAAAGCAGGGAAGAATGGTTTCTGGGCCTGCCAAATCAGACCTGGGAACAGGTAACACTGAACTGTGCTCTCACCTCTTATCTAGGATTGAAATTAACTGAGTCCTAAGTACGAATGAACACAACACAGTCATTTTGCAGTTGGCTGTATTTTCTGTGTCAGGCTGAGGCAGGGTGTTCCGTTCCTGGTGTAATTCTAGGGCCAAACCCTGCCCTGAGAAAGGAAGGGGCATCTCCATGGGCAAAGCCTGCCCTCCAAAAGCCAGTGTTCAGATCAATTCAGCCAGCACGTTTTATTTCACCCTGCATTGCTGCAGGAGCAGAGCCCTTGTGGGTTACAGGAGCTGCCCGCTGTACCTGTGCCCCTGGGCAGTGGCAGTCTAGGCAGGCTGGAGAATCTGCACTGGGGAGTTTGACCTCCCTACTCCCAGCTTGCGGGTCCTGCTCCTGGCACCCCTTCCCAAAGGGCTGAGGTGTGTCAGCTTATAGGGACTGCTGCTTTGAAATTTGTGCCAACAAAATTGCATCTCCACCTGTTCTTTGACTATAACAGTTTTGAAGTGCACAAGAGGCCAAGTTATAAATAAAGGTACAGCTTCTCTTGCTGCTGGGTAAGAATGCTTCTAAGATCTACTCCTTTTTTTAACCAATATTTTTTTCTGTTCACTGTGACATCAAAAGAAAAATTATTGTTGGCACAAGGCTTATATTCTTCATCTTGTACCTTTGTTCAGGAAATGCTGAATACTCTGCAGATCCTGAATTCCAAATCCCAAAGGAGATTCCCTATTTATTTGCATGGCTTTCCTCTGCCATGTCACACAGACTAAGGATCCCCTGGTTTTCCAGGAGACATACCCCATCAGCAAATGTTTCATTCTGGAGTTGTAGCCAGGTATTAACATGTGAACAGTTTCAGAAGTGCTGTATTTAATATTTGGTTTCATATCTCACCAGGGAGAAGAGCCATTAGGAGCAATTCACTTGAGAGGCTGTGTGGTGACAGCTGTGGAAGATATGCCAGACTGTAAGTAACCATAATCATAGAATCATAGAACGGTCTGGGATGGAAGGAACTCCAAGGATCATAGAGTTCCACCCCTCCTGCCACAGGCAGGGCCACCAACCTCCAGGCCTGGATCTAGATCTACACAAGGTTGCCCAGGGCCCCATCCAACCTGGCCTTGAACACCTCCAGGGACGGGGTATCCACTGCCTCTCTGGGCAGCCTGTTCCAGCACCTCACCACTCTCTCTGTAAAAAACTTCCCCCTAACATCTAATCTAAACCTTCCCTCCTTTAGTTTCAGTCCACTCCCACTTGTCCTGCCATTATCTACCCTTTTAAAAAGTTGATTCCCCTCTTGTTTGTATGCTCCCTTCAGGTGCTGGAAGGCTGCAATGAGGTCCCCTGCAGTCTTCTCTTCTCTGGGCTGAACAAGCCCAGCTCCCTCAGCCTCATGTAATAAGTTTTTGATACACTTTCAATCTGCCAGAAATCACAACTCTAAAGCAGTCTATGTGCAATCATTCAGTAATTCTTCAAGTAACTAGGCACGCTGGTGATGATGTGTTTACTGGAGAAGGGTACTGTTGTAGGATCAGTAGTTTTCCAGTTTTTTAGAGAAGACATCAAAAGGATAACACCAACCCTATGTTAGGATTACTGGTCTTACACAATGTAAGCTGAGTTTGCTTTTTTAGCTGATGCATTTGGGTTGGAAGCTTTATGTTAGAAGTAGCTATGCCAGCAAATTACTGTTCATGTTCTGCTCCCTTCCAAAACAAGAAGTTGTGGGAATAGTAATAGACTCGTTCCATGCATTCCCCTCTCCACAGGAGACCCAGACTGTCATACCCAGCCAGAAACTCTGTTGGCATCTCAATACCTGTGTAGGCTGTGCTGGCAGATATGAAAAGAACTGGACATTCTGGATGTGACATGAACTTCATTGCTTTGTTTTCATTGCTGGCAAGGCACAGGAGGGTTTGGGCAATGTGACCTGTCTGCAGGATTGAAGGTCCTTCCACAATTGAAGATAGGTTAAACAGAGACCCATGAAAGTGAAATATGCAGAATTCATGGGTTGTTTCTCTGATAGAGACCTATCTCATGGACCCAATCTGGTGATCTGTGAAGGCCTGACCAGGCACAGCTGTAGAAAGGCAGGAAACCCCCTAACAGTGTGTAAAGAAAGAAACACTGTAAATGCAAGACTTTATACTCTTATAGCTGACTTCCCTATTTCTTTTTTGTAGCCAAGAAGTATGATGTTGACAACATCCTCTTTGAAATCATCACAGCAAATGAAATCCACTATTACTTGCAAGCAGCCTCATCCACAGAGCGTACAGAGTGGATCAGAGCAATTCAGCAAGTTTCTAGGACTGGGAAATGAAGATGATCAGTCAGTGAGAAGACACCAGAAGTTACTCAAGCCAAACCAGGAATTTCAGCATTTCAGTGAGAGGAAGCAGTGTCATCCAGAAAGGTGTCTTAAGGCTTGTGGGTTAGGGTTGAGGGCAGGTGGTAAGTTTCAGTTCTATAGTGGGCACTTAAAAAACCTAACATTTTTCCACTTGTGTTAATAGTTCACTAATTTATAGCATAGAAGATGTCATGTTAGTGTGTGCTGCTTAATCAGTCTGCCTTGGGAAGGTTGTACCTTCTCTCTTTCCCTGCTGCCACAGCTGATGGGGAGAATGTCACCATTGACAGGAGACACAGTGATGTCACTGACTGTGAGGAACTCAAATTGGTCACCTACCATCCAGCTTGTGCTATGTTTCAGTATCTTCAGGTATTGCAAAGTCTTCTCAAGACGAAGATTGTAATTTCTTCTTCACCAGATATTTTTACTGCTTGTTCACCTATATATGACTTAAGGAAAGAAATCAACTCACTTGGAAACCTCATCCCCTCCTTTATGATCCTCCAGTGTTAGGGAAGAATGCTTGGAAACCTGATCCACTCCTTTAAGATCCTCCAGTGTTACAGAAGAGTGCAGACAACTATGGAAACACCTTGTGGGAAGCGAGTACAACTCCGTGACAGCAGTATGAGGAAAAGTCTTTCTACAGTATTTCAAACACAAAGCAATCTCAGTTTAACTGCTTTGTCACCTGATTTTGACTTTTGCTAAACTTCTCCATAAGAATCTGCTGTAGGTCTATTGTTTCCCTTTGTTTATGTCTCCAGAGCAGTTGCTAAGGTGTCACATACTGCTGATTTGACCTGTATTTGAACTAAGAAAGTATCCACGGGTTACTTTACGATTTAAATGGTTTTGTTTAGGTTGTTTCTTTTTTTTTAGCCTCCAACTAACATAGCCCTCTGTTCTGTGTCTTCATAATGCAAGAAAAGCCTTAGGCTTGCTGTAACTGAAATAAACCTTATTACTGGACAGGGTCAGTTCACCTGATCAATCCTTACGTTTTTGTCAGACTGTGTGTATCACCTTTCAAAGTCTTAAGCTTTCAGCTGGAGTTGAAAGTCAGTGTCAGATTCTGCATGTTGTCTGGTCCTGATTCACTGATGTTTCTGAGTGCAGGTAAACTTCAATTCTTTTACAACTCTGTTGGTAGATCTAATTAGGTACCTCGCCCTTAAGATTTCTTATTCAGATCTCTTCAGTCTATAAACCAAATCTGGAGCTAAAACTTCAATTCTGCTTAATTTTACCTGTATCTGAGCTAATGAGTGTGAAGGTCTTTTGTCTTAGTATTGCTTATCCCCAAGCAAGCACAGACTTGCAGGGGAGGGAGCTGGCAGGTGCTGCATCATCATGTTCATTTAAGACCTCCAGCAGCAATCAGCTTCTGGCAGGCATTTCCTGCATCACACACAAGATGACAGGATCACTGAAGCCTGGTCTGTTATCCTGAGGAAGGAAGGCATACACTGTTTGCCTACAAAGATACACTGAAGATACACTGTTTGCTCAGCCGGTTTTCTTGATAATTGCTTTGTGGTTCCTGCTTATTTTTGCTTTCAGAGCTGACTAACCCAAAAATATCCTATGGCACAGGAAAACAGAAAAAAAGCTCTTGCAACCAAACAACAGAAGCTTGCCCAGCTTAGCAACTGCCAATTTTTAGTAAAACTCGAAAGTTTTACCGGTCTTTGACCTTGCCATTTTTCCCTGCAGCCAGTCAAGGGTGCAGCTGCTCATCTGTGAGTGGTATTTTTTCTGATAGATGATTCTAGTCAGTGTATTTGTGGAAAAGCTCTGATGTTTGTAACAGGTTATGTCAATACTGTCTCTAACCCCATAGGTAGTTCTTTTGAAGGTAGATCACAAGGGTTTGTAGGTGTGTCTGCTTCTTGGTGTAAAAGGGAAGACTGGAAGTGTATGTCTGATGTTGTCCTACCTACATTTCCTCTTATAAATGCTTTCATTTGCCTGATGCTGGTACTGGAAGTGACTCCTCCTTTTCGTCAAGTTCTTATGCCTTTCTTGACGTTAATGTTTGGCTCTACATTCCAGGGTGATTGTGCTCTAGCTCCTTTTCAGACAAAGCCTGGCAAAAAAAATGACATTTTTCAGACTTTTCTCTCTGATAAGCTCTTCTCAAGGGATGAATTTGGGACCAGGTTTGTTATGTGGCTAGTTTTTAAAGACATTTGGTTTCCTAACTCAAGGCAGTGCTTTGGAAAATCAAAGCAGGTACCTGAATGTCACCAGCAGTCTGACCTTAGGAATTGTGAATGAGATTATGACAATTGTCACAACCCTTGAACTGAGTCAGAAGAGTCACTAAGGAGAGAGCTGTTGGAGTTAGGACAAGGTGACGAGTACCACTGTGATACATATCTGCATTTCAGAAAAAAAAAATGTTAGTTTTACATCACTACACTTTCTGGAGATGCCAAATAGATCTTGTCCAAGGGGATTCAGTATTAAAAAGCAACTACAAGTCTATTGTAGATTATGACCAGAAGGCATGGAAGGGAAGAAGCATTCATCCTGAATACTAGTGTAAGAGAAGAGAGAACAGGCTTAGTACAAGGAACTACTAATTGAAAGAGAAAAAATAGCAGAGCAGACCTGCATGTTTGGTGCTTCCTCTATCTGTTTTCACTCTCTAACTATTTAAAGCACACTTCTATGCACTCAGGGTACTCTTACCACATCAGCATCAGTTCCTTTTTTTTACTTATTAATTAGTCTTTTTTTTTTTTAAATAGACTAAAGAACAGCAAAATAAACCTTTGTGGACAAGGACTATATCTATAATTTTCAATTACTACAAGACTTGTATGATAACATCTACTGTAAAGATCCTCTTAGGTTTGTGTTTGACTTGCCACATCTCACACCGAGCAGTTTTCTCTCTGCCTGGAACAGTGGCTACGCTCTTCCTGCAGTCAGTTTTTCAGGAACATTTGCTAACCATGCACCCATAAAAACACCCATGTAGATATGGAGCTGTTCCTTCCATGTTTTAAAGTAAAACAGGAAAAAGCAAGCCACCACCCCCTACCTCTCCCCCCCCCAAAAAAAAAAGCATCCACAGCTTTCCTTCTTACGATCTGATAAACCGTGTACCGAGGCAGTTCTGCCTTCATGCGTTTCTAGCAGTGGTTTCTGAGAGCTGTTGGCTTTCCCTACACTGCAGCTTTCTTCTGAAGGGCAAGCTTAGGATTATTTTGTTGCTGAATGTGGTTATTTTGGTGCTGTTCTTTGTAGTGTGCTGTCTTTGTTTCCTATGTGAAAGAACAGATAACAGACGGTGGTAAAGATCTACTGAAAATCTGTAAAGGAACGTTTTATTGAGGAATCTTTAATCAAGTTATGTTCATGAAGATGAAAAAAGTAGTTAAGGACTCTGAGCTATGACCTAATGTGTGCTCTCAAATCTCTTAGACAAAGTTTTTATTTGCATTTGTACTTGCTGTATTGCAGGTAATTCTTCAACGCAGTAATACTGCTTCTGTCTTTGTCTTAAGTTTTACTTTAGTACATGTGTAAAACACTAAGGGTATTTTTCTTTTTTTTTTTTTTCCCTTCTCTAATTTGTTGTCAAATACTTTAGAAGTTATTTTAACAACTTGCTTCATGGGGCTCTGAGTAAGCTCTCCTTATTGTTTGCAATGTGTCTCCATATGTTCTGAGGTCAGGCTTGGGGTGACACCGAAACTAAGAAACCCAAAAACTTCTTGGATGTAATAATTTTGGTAAGGATCAGAAACGTTTTAGTACAGTGGGGGGTTTAATTTTTTAGGTTTTGTTATTGTTTTTTTTCATTGAGGTTTTGCTCCCATTTATGCATTTTAAAACTGCAAAGGCCTGTGGGAGGAACTTTAAAAAGCAAAATGAGTAGATAACAGTCCTGTGCTGGTGAGTGGTAGTTGATATTTCTGTGAGTGCCTTCAGTTTGTGTTTTGAAAAGTGCATGTATTTTTGCTTCCTAACTGTGATTCTTCTTGTTGATGTGTAGAGGTGCATGAACTGTATGCAACAGAAGGCCTGCTCTCTCCCATTGGGTTTTCCTGATGGCTAACACGGGGATGTGTTCTCCTGTCTTCTCACTAGCAACTTTTCTTGGAGGAGTTTTTGGCTTTGATAGCTTTGGCAGACTGAGAAAGCTGCATGTGCCATGCAGTAAGGAGTGCTAAGTTCTTTAGCCTGTCTACTTGAATAATTTTGAAGTAAGTGTGTTATGTTGAGTTTGTCCTAAACTGAAGTGGTATATACATGCTCTTATGTGTTAATAATTTGCCACAATATGCAAGAATTTCTTTACAAAAGTTAGGATAAAGCTGTTCACACAACCTCTGGTTTGAAGGATTCTTTCCAGATGATACAAGTAAGTAATTGTATGGTTATATTTTTTAGCTTGCAAGCTGAGCACTTCTCAGTGTATAAAGGATCAGGTGTTTGCCCTTCCATCAGGATACAGGATGGAAATCTCAGTCCTGCTTCTTCTGACCTCTGTTGACAGTAAAGGAGTCTTTCTCCTGCTCCCCAGGACCAGTATTTCTGAGTCATGTCTCTCATGTCTTTGTGTTACTTATGTGACACTAAGGAGCACAAAGATGGCTTAAAGCAAATGGTTGAGGCAAGATCAGTATCCTGACCAGTGAGGTACTGGTGCCCTTCTGGATGACTTTGCCTTCTGGATGATAAATGGCTCACCTGCTGACTGAAGCCTTGATGCAGTGTGAAGCCGCAAGCGTGTTCTCATCTGGCGTCAGCAGAAACTGCTCTGGAAGTAGTTTCAGTATGAGAATGAGGCATAGTCCTGGCCAAGCTGCAAAATGCCTGTGGAAGGAGCCACCATTTCTATCTGTGAGTTGTTTTTCTTTGGTGTGATGATCACAGAATCATAGGGGTTGGGAAGGGACCTCCAGAGATCATCGGGTCCAACCCCCCTGCCAAAGTAGGTTCTGTAGACCAGTTCGCATAGGGAGGGGTCCAGATGGGTCTTGAATATACCCAGAGGAGACTCCACAACCCCTGGGCAGCCTGTCCCAGGGCTCCCTCACCCTCACCTCACTTCTGCATGTTGGTGCAGAACTTCCTGTACTTTAACTTGCAGCCATTGCCCCTTGTCCTGTCCCCACAGACCACTGAAAAGGGGCTGGCCATTTCCCCCTCTGTCCCACACTTCAGATATTTATAAACATTGATAAGTTCCCTTCTTAGCCTTCTTTTGTCAAGGCTGAACAGCCTCAGCTCGATATAATTAAAGTCTGAATCTGATGCATGAAGAATAATCTGAATGTTGTTACTGCATCACCTTTTGTAGGCATTTTGGGAACAGCTTTATGACTTAAAGTGGTGGGTTGGTGATCTGCAAGGCAAGCAAACAAGAAACACTTGAAAAATCTACGATTGAAAACAGTGTTCTCCTTTTGTTGCTACTCATGTGACTTCTTGAAATAGAACTTCTTATTTGGCTTCAAAATAAGTTGTGTTTTTTTCTGGATTAGAACATAGGACTTCCTGCTTTGCATTTTTAGAACTAAAACTGTGGCTTTCTGCACTTCGTTTCTGGTTCTCATAGATTACTAATATTTTTTTCCTTTCACTTTGGTTGGAGGGAGAGTAAAAATGTGTATGAAAGCTGAGGAAAATGCCACTTTTCATAATTCATTGAACTTCTTTTGTAAGTGTAATGGGGTATAGTAAAGCTCTTCACCCTCCTTGGATAGTCTTTGCTTTTTTTTTTTTAAATGGCAGCACATTGCCCTGTCTTCCTCCATCCTACTAAAAGATTACTGAGGAGAGAGGAAGGGAATTCAAGGTAAATGCTGATGACACTGATGGCTTTTTGCTTTCAGCAATTGAAAGGGAAGCAAATTATATTAACAATATTTTTTTTTTGCCTTCAGTATGTTTTTCACCAAATGCTTGAATATCAATAAACCAGAGTGATAAAGGGAGAGGAGGAAGAACTAGGGATTTACTAAGTAAAAAATTGCAAGAAAATCCCAAACTAGACACCCCTATCATCCCACACCCTCAAACCCAGATATAGAAAGGACATTGAAAACCTTCTTTTTCCAGAATTGCCATTAGCCCCATTCTCTTTATCAAATGTACTAGAACAGCCTGTTGCAGACTGATAGAGTATCAATTATGTAATTCAACATATAATCAGCCTTTCCATGTATCTGCTTCCACATCATAAGAAAAAAGCCTGAAAATCCTTTCTTAAGCACTGAAGTATATCAAAAGAGAACCAAGAAACTCTCTCTTGTCCTTCATTGCTCCTGTTATGTGTGTATGTGATGTCCTTGTCTTGAAGGCTTCAGTTGCTGTGTGTCTCCCTAGTATGTGATGGTGAAAGTACAATAGCAAAATCAATGTGCAGGAACGAGATATTTTTGAGTAACAGGAAGAGTTATTTATATCAGATTGCTAATATTCCTATGCAGTTTTCTGATTAATAAAAGCAAATAATTCATCATTCTGGTATATAAATGGTAAAATAAGGCTGGGTTTTGGGTTTTTAAACAATATTTTTACTTGAATTGGGGAAAAACCATTAATTTCCCCTTTTTCCTCCTCCCCCCCTGCTTCTTAAAGTTATTTTGACCAAAACTTCCTAATCTAAAAAAGAGAGCTTGTGGCTCTGCTTTCTAGGCATACAGAGTGAAACTTGGATATGTAAACATAAATGCCTAGTGGCATTTTAGAAGTGCTACAACATACCGTGTGGTCTATAGGCACCCCTCTAGAATAGAAAAAGCTTCTTCAATCTCCTCATGCCTACATGCCATGTATAGATGTTTGGTTACTTTGTGGGTATTGAGTCCCATTGTAGTTTCCCTATTTAAGCATTTGAAGACCCCTCAGCATTATTATCTCTAAGTAGGTGTGTTGATAAGAGTTGGAATGACTTTAAAGAGCAGGATAATGTAATAAAATTTTCCAGAGACTAGTGATACTAAAAAATAAGGGTGCATTAGGAAGGCTGATTTGGTTTGTCAGCCCCACTACATGAAACTTTAAGTATGTTTATGTTATTTGTTGTGCTGTCAAATGGCTATATAGTGTATGTTCTGAAACCTAGGTGTTAGGGTCTCCTAGCTAAATTTGTACAGTGCTCTTGTTCTTTAGTGTTGTGACAGAAAAATAGTAGAGGCTGTTGAAAATACTCCCTCAACTGAACGAGTGAGTCAAGTTCTAATGGGGTATTGTCAGATTTCATTTGTTAGGTGTAAGATAAATGCTACTGCAAAAAACCCTCTTTGCCTTTATCAACTATCAGGTACCTTTATCAACTATCAGGTACCTGATAGTATCTTGTGGTCTTTTCTATTTGGTGTTCTGAGAGCACTGAGATATTTAAAAGCAATACTTAGTGCTGTGGCTAATAATACATTATCTCATGGCCAGTGGTATCCTGTGGCATCTGGAGAAATTGTTGTGTAGAGCTTCAAGTGTCTGGTGTCTCTGCAGCAAAGCAGCCTGCGCAGCTGACTCTCCCATACTTGTGTGCTAAGATGCTGAAGGACTCTGCATTCAAACCAGTGTAGGCTGTTTTCACAAGATGTTATCATGGGCATCAGAAAAGGTGAATGTTGTAGCTCATGTGGATGCTCTGGCAGGCTGGGCTGTATTCCCCCTGGGGTTCTACATCCACCGTTGCTGGACACAGGTTGCGGTTTTGGACAGGATGATTCAGAGGAGTTAGTGGGGGCTGGGGATAACTGTGTCAGCACACAGAATTGTCCTCTTGAGTTTGATGTTAGGTCCCCTGGGACCTCTGACTTTGCTGTCCATCACCTCTCTCCTGCCCTTCTACCCACAGTTGTAGCTTGGTTTTTTTTTTGTTTACCAGAATAGAAGCAGTGGGCTAAGCCCTTAGCACTGAGGCCTGAACCCTCCCCACTGATTCTTAGCTTTGTGCTGGTCAGAAGCTGCTACTTGCTTGCAGTGTTAATGCAACAGGAGATTTCTTCCCACTGTTTTTGGAGATGAACTTTTCTGAATATGCAATCAGGTGAGAAACAACCAGCAAATGTCAGGATGCTCTTGGGAATCTGATGTACCCTACCCAAGTTCATTTGAAAAAGAAACTAAAAGAATAACTCCACCAGCACCCTACTACCTCCTGTCTGTATGCCTTTATCACCTGTCAGCTCTGGTGAGCTAAAGCAGCTGATCCCAGTCCTGAGCCCAACTGTTGAGGGGTCAGTTATCTGTTGGGATAACACCATCAGTTGGGACCTTCCAGAGATGAACTTGGAAGGTCAATATGAACATGTAAAATGTTAGTGCCTGTCTGTCAGGAGAAACGCTTCTCTTTGCAAAATTAGCTTTGAAATTTAGGTGATCTACTGGAGAAAAGTCTGTGGTGATTAAACATCTTGTGCTTGCTTTTTCATTTGGTCTGACTCCAAATAGCAGCAGCCCGGAGCCACATCCTGCAGTGTGATGAAATAAAAGCCACAGTGTCAGCTCCTCCCTTCGAAAATGGAGCGCTGCAATACTGCGTAGTCACAAGGAGGAGGCTGTGATACCACAGGAGGTTTGGGAAATGGAAAAATAAAGCACTTCAGGGAACCTCAGGTTGAGGTTGTGTTTGGGCATTTTGATGTCAGCTGTGTGCAGCAGCTTGGGATGTTTTGTGCAGCAGGGAAACATTTTGTTTTAAATGCCAGAAGCCTGTTGCAGAGCAGGGTTGTGGGGGGTGGAGGACATCCTATCTGCTGCACACCGTGCAAGCATCACACACTCTTTGCAAAGGCTGCTCTGTCTTAGGAAAGCTGGAGGGGCAGGAAGGTGAACAGCAGGGAGGTCGTGGGATGCCTGGGCAGTGGGTGCCTTGGGCACCTCTCTGCAGCCCACACCTCCTGAGTAGGAGGGGGTAGAAATGGCGTGTGAATGCAGTGGGAAGGTCGGTGGAGTTCGCTAAAGTAGAACTTTCCACTTCCTCAGAAACCTATGGGTAAGAGAGCTGGGCACAGGGGTGAAAAAAGGGTTTCACCAGCCACCTAGTTGTGGGGCTGAGGTGGGTTTTACATGTGTGACCTTGGCTGCTCTGGGGTAGGATACCCACAGGTTAGGGCTAATTTAGGCACCAGTATGATCTTCCTATCACTGGCATTTCAGTGGTTCTTGCTGGCAGGTAGGAGGGGACAAAGATGAGATCCAAACCATCTGGTGTAGGAATCCCCACTTTTTAGAGTGATGAATGCTGTTGGGGTGTATTTAAAGGGAAAGGAACACACATTCAGCCTCCAGCAGAGCTGAGAGCGTGAGTAGGTAGGTGCAGGGGCAGAGGCGGGTGGAACAGATGACCAGAATTGATGTAATGAAATCTCTAGAGGGAATTAAAACCCTTAAAGGAGGGACTCAGGGGGGAGGGAAAGCAAGCCTTGTTTTCATGAAAACTTGTACTTTAATACTTTTCTTTCTTTTTTCTTTCAGTAAAGATTTTAATGAGAAACATACAGCACGACTACTCCAGGTTTAAAGATCCAGACCATGGCTAGTTGTATAGCTGGTGTGCTTAAAGAGGCACATCCACCTGATGTGGAAGGAGGGAGAGGTGTGACAGATGCTGACAATTCCTACAGGAGTGGGGAAAAGCTACAGCTAAGTTCACAGTGAAACAGCTCTGTGTCAGGATTTATACCAGAGTAATTATTCTATTTTAAAATTGTGTCCAGAAACAAAATGATGAGACCTGACAGCTGAGGGATAGGAAAGGGGCAGAAAGAGGCAATAAATATCTGGGAGCTACAAAGACTGGAGGTACAGGAGGAGGCTGGGAGAGAAGGATGAGAGACTGGAGCCACTGTGCACTTTTCCTGCCTTATGATTAATGAATTAGGCATTTCTGAGGTGATGAGAATGTACTGATACTATTTTCTTCAGTATTAATTTATTATATACATATTTTCTTTTCACTTCTGTATCTCTTGAAGTCAGGGTAAAAGATACTGTGAGTAGAGAGTGGGGCAGCACCTTCAGTGGAAAAACTATTGTGCTTGGATGTAGGTTTGGGTTTTTTTTTTAATTTGAGCTAAGTAGCTACATTAGCAGAGCAGCTAATAATAAAGGAAGCAGGTTTTGCAATTCATTGAGCTTCATGCTACACCCACTGTACTTAGCAGAGCTCTTTACTCTGAGGAGGAATACTTCAGCCACCCCTGGCAGCGGGGGGAAAGCAGAAGCTTCACTGAATTTTGGGTCCTGCATCCATTTTGTAGTTGTCCCACAAGAATAGCTTCATCTCTTCTGGCACTAAAGGAGATATTATTCACCTTTATAAAACCTGGTGCAATGGGGTCCTGGCCCTGGGACCAACACTTACCTGCAAGGAATAAATTGCAAACAATGTGTAAGAAACATTATCCAGCATGTTGTGCAGTGGTGTTGGTGAGAAAGCTGTCTCAATTAGGTATGTTACTCCTCACTTAAAGAAGATCCTGGTGGTTATTAACTGAAAACCTGATTTAATGGGGAAAATGTAGGAGGCTGAGGGAAGTGGATCAGTTTTGATAAGATCTGTTGAATCCTCTAAACTAGAAAAGGGATCAGGTGGCATACTGCTCTTGGATGCATTTTGGAACTACTGCTTTCACCTGGCTGTTTCTTCCTGCCCCTGTAGATATGGGCACCCCCAGCAACTAGCCTGCAAGCCCAGGCACTTGCAATAAAGGGGAGTCAAAACTACAAGGTGTTTTCACCAGATACTTTGCAATAGTTAAATAGTTGTCAGAAAATGAAAATGAGTTAAGCTGGAAGCAAATGTAAACTAATGGTTCATTTCACCACCAGCACCATCAAACAAAAAAATCGTACTGCATCTTAGCCCAGAATACTATGGTCTGTATTTTCGGAGCAAAACTGCTCCACTGCTCCATCTAGTGTTATCGAGCCCCCATTAAAGGTAAGGGGTGGACCTCATTTAAATAAACTCTGCATCTAATGGGGGCCTGATCTAGTGCCACTGCACCTCATGTTGATGACAGGACACTTCCATCCTTTTGCTGCCAGAAGATCCTCTGCCAAAGTCTGCAGTGCTTCCTTTGAAATCACTCCAAATTAACTGAGTTCCCTAACCGTGGTCAGAAGTCTTCCTACAGAACATTGATCCCAGGTTGGTGACTGAGTCTTACAGATACACCTCAGGCCATAGGGACCTTCCCAGCCTTTTCCCACTCGCTTTACTCTTTAGAGCCAAGTAGATGGGGAAAGGTGATAATCAAATGGGATTGTAATAAGCTGACTTTGTGGCCCCTTTTCTATGGAGTAACATGACAGGTGTCTTCTCTTTCACTAGCAGCAGGTTTTTAAGTCAGCACTGGAAATGCAGGGTCTGTGTGAGGGGAGACAATGTACGGGGAAGACGAAGCTTTTGCATGACTATCAAAATGTACCTTGTTACCTGGTACAGTTGAGTTACTTTGTTTAATGAAGTTATCAGATGACTAAAATGCACAGCCACTGGCAAGGAGGCTGTTAGTTGTGAGGCTGGTTCAGTCCTGCCTGGTGCCTTTCTGATCTAGAAACCCCAGAACCGGGCAGTGGGAATGCAGTGGTGCCGGGCGCTACCACCTCTGCGGGTGCAGGTTTGGAAAGGAGCCCTGCCAGGGCTCTGTCCTTGAGGTGGGTGCTGGGGAAGTTCAGCTGCCTCATCCCCTTGTCCTCTTCTTCCCAACATCTGGATTTGTCCCTTCTCCAGCCTGGGGTGAGCTCACATGTTGTGCTGCCAACATGACACACTTCCAAGTTAAACACTTTTTTTTTTTTTTTTAAAAGTCATCTCTTCCAAAATAAAAAGTGCAAATTTGAAGTACAATCAACATCTTTCCAACAACACAGCAGAACATTACAAATACAAAATTACAACTTAATATTAAGTCTTATTTAGAATTTTACAGAAAATTAACCTGATAAAGTGCAAATAAAAAAAAAGGTAGGCCTAACTTTTTTTGAGAAGCTTTGATATGTTTGCAAACACAACTGATTTTGAACAGCAAAACATTTACAGTTTGACAGTCTGTGAGTTGTTGATAAAAGGTTCTTGAGTTGCAAGAACCAGCACTGGTTTCTCATCTCTCAAGTTCTGCTTCCAGGATTTCTCCCCAAGTCTCAACATCCATTGGATACATGCTTTTCTCTGGCAAGCTGTTCTGTGAAGGAATGTTGCTGTATTTCCCGTTCAGCCACTCTTGCTTCACTTTGCTTTTCCAGTAGTTTCTCAGTAATGTGATCTGATGGAAAAACAGACAGCTCAGATGTTGGAAGTGAACTGATTTAAGTTGCATTTAGTACAATTAAGTTTTGCAAGAGTAATGCCAGAAAAAATTATTTGGAACATGTCTTTGGGTATCTAGACTCTGAGCCCAGGATGGTGTACTGCTGCCAAGCAGCAGCAGACCTTGGTCTCTTTCCATCTTTTCTGTTCTCAATTTGGTAGAGAATCACTGCTTGCCTCAGTTCTTTGAGGATCAAGATGAAAAACCATAAATTCATCTTCCTCCTTAAAAGAAGGGCGTTGCACTTTCTTTTCCTATTTAGGTTATTTATAACCTTTAACTCTTGTTTAAGCTCTTAACGCAGGCTGGCTGGCTGCTTCTGCTCAACCAAACAGTGTCAGAGAATGCTGGCTTGGTGTGTGATTCTACTTTGGATTCTCTCTCTAAAATACAGATAATCAGTGCAACAACCTCTAGAAACTTCTGTACAAGAGTACAAAGAAGGGCAACCACTACCTATGCTCAAGGCTTCTTTGCCTCATACTGAAACAACTCTACTGCAATGTAAGAGTCCAGAACTGTTTGGGTTTTGTTTGGTTTGTTGGGGTTTTTTTCTGGGTGGGGTGGGAGGGGAGAGATTGCTCCTACTTCCCTTTTCATCTCTCCATCACCCCAAACATGGCAACTAAAATGAGGTGGGGGCCATCCTTAAGCTGGTGCACAGTAGCAACTGAAAGCACTCCTTTCCTGACCTACCTCAGCTCGCAGGCTGGATTTGAGAGTGATAGGTCTTACAGCACCTTCATCTCTGAACTCCTCAGAGCAGCTGTGACTGGGGGTGTGTGGGGACAGTTTCAAAACAGCTTCTCAGAGCTGCCACTTGTTTCCTCTTCTCTCCCCCAATGTTTTTCTCCTGGGTGTATGTTGCTGAAGGCCTACTGAGGCAGAGCCGCCCAGGATGAACATCTGGGAAGTCATTCCTCACCAGCAGCACTCCTCCCATGAAATCCAACTAGGGAACAGGCGCTGCCTAGCGGGGGTGCCCCACCTCCTGCCTCTCCCCCTCCCCACCTCAGCCCAGTCTACAGGGATGCAGCCTTTCTTCTGTGCCAAGGTTGTGCAGATGCTGCTGTGACGCACGTCCGTGCTGCGGCTGCAATGGGGCAGCGTGAGGGCTAAGCGGGGAGTGCCGGGCTGGCCGGATGTGGGGAACAGGCCAGCCCTGCTTCCCCGGCTCTGTGTCTGAGCAGGGGTCCAGCTGCTGGGGGGGTCCAGCTGCTGGGGGGTGCAGCTGCTGGGGTGCTGTGCCTACCGCGGCTCCCCCATCAGCCGGAAGGGAGGAGGTGCGCCGATGCCACTGGTTCACGTGTTTCTATCACCAATCCCAGAAGGCTCGCCGCCGCTGACGTGCAGTTTACCTTCCAGGAATACCCGTTTCCTCGATCGCAGTCGATCTCCCGCCGGCAGACCGCCCGCACGCTCAGGCAGTGGTGCCTCCACAGGCCCTCGTTGCTCTCGATGACGCGGTGCCAGCCCTTGCACGTCACGGCAGCGTGACACAGGCTCTCAACGTCCAGGCCGCTGAAGATCCGAGAGCTGACCTCCGGCGGGAGGACAGACACGAAGTCGGCCGGGCCGCCTCCCCCCCCGCCTCCCCCCGCGGCCCGGCCGGCTCCCCCGGCTGCAGAGCGCTTCCCCTCCATCCCCGCGGCTTCGGGGCGGGGCGGCCGCCTCCCGTCACCGCGGCCGCTGCGTCTTCGGGAGGCCGCGGCTGGCAGCACCCAGCGCGGGTTCCCCGCCCGCCGGCATGTCCCTGCCCTGCGCCCGCCGGCTCACGCCGCGGCGCGGGGGCCTCGGCGGTGCTTAAGGCGGGTCTCTGGCTGCTCCGGCCCCGCGGAGGCGCTGCGGCCCGGCCGCTCGGGAAGCGAGTGACGTAGCGTCTGTGCGTCATCACGCAGCGTCGGCTGAGCCTCGGCGTCGGCGCCTCCGAGGTAAGGCCGGTCCCGTCCGCGGGCAGCAGAGCTTGTGGCGCCGGGCCAGCGCCAGCGCCAGCTCCCTGCCTCGCGTCCCGCTCCGAGGGGTCCGGCCGCCGCCCGGCCTCCCGTGAGGGGAAGGGGGCAGCGGGCAGCTCCCCGCCGGCGGTGCGCCGCGCCCGCCCCTCCGGGGCAGGGCTCCGTGTCTCCATCCGCTGGTTAGAGGGGCACGAACCGCGGCCCCGGGTCCCCCGAGAGGCGCCCGGGGGAGGTGGGGAGGTGCTGCGCTGCAAGCACAGCAACAGCCGGATCTATCGCCTCTGGGGCAAGGCGTTGAAGGAAAGCCAGCGGGGATTTCACACGCTTCGGCGGCTGGGAAGCTTTTCAGGTGCGGTGCCTCTGCGCCCGGGCTTTTATACAGCCATGTCCAAGCCCCTGAGTACGGGCTGTCGCCTCAGAGCCGCAGCCCTGTAGCCTTTGGCCAGCACCTGCCAGCAGGGCTGGATCGAGGGGTGTCCGGTCCCGAAAGCCCTTACCTTAACGTGGTTGGCCAGCTTTCAGTGTGCAGTCGGGTTTGGGGCAGTGGTGCTGACGTTAAGCAAATGCTGAGGTCTGACTTCAGCTTTCTCCAAGTGACAGGTGTGGATCGTGTCCCTAAAAACCGAACCTCTGCCGAGCGGGCAGCAGTGACCCGAAAATCTTTGGTTCAGAATACTTTCGTGGAAGGTAGAAAGGAAGGCGTATTTATTAAGTGTGGGATGCAGGGGGAATTGGCCAGCCCCTTTTCAGTGGTCTGTGGGGACAGGACAAGGGGCAATGGCCTCAAGCTGGAGCACAGGAAGTTCCACACCCACACGCAGAAGAACTTCTCCCCAGTGAGGGTGACAGAGCCCTGGGACAGGCTGCCCAGGGGGGTGGTGGAGTCTCCTTCTCTGGAGATATTCAAGACCCATCTGGATGCCGACCTGTGCCATATGACCTGGGGAGCTGCTTTGGCAGGGGGGTTGGACCCGATGATCTCTGCAGGTCCCTTCCAATCCCTGTGATTTTGTGATTTCCTCTGTAAGATGATGTAAGAGTATCTTAATGCTCATTTTAGAAGTGTATTAATAGCAAATGTGCAGACCAACTTCTGTGTTTGAGTAAAAAGCATGTGTTGATGCTTGCGATGGGTTTGACCAGCTAAAAATTACTTTGCTTTGGCAGAAAAGAATCAGGAGGCTGATGCAGAAGTACCAACTGTGCATCCAGTTGAGGTGTCTTGTAGTCCATCGTTAGCAGGATCGATGTGTTCCAACCCTGAGATGCAGGGCACTGCAAAAATGAGAAACAACGGTGCTACTTCCAGGCATGTGGTGAGTGCTTGTTTTTTTAATTAAATTTTGTATTTATAAGTATGTGTTGAAAATGAAGTAAAGGTGGTGTGTTTCCTAAGGCTATTTTTACCCCTGAGAACTAAACTCTGGCAAAGTTGTATGCTCAGAATACCCGTGTTTTTATTGTGCTGTGCAAGTATATACATAGATTTCTGTTGAGTACCTGTGTTTATGATAGGCTGCAGTGATTGTTTCCTTGGAAAAGGCAAAAATTGCCATTGCCACAGGAATATTTTGAACTAGCGATGCGGTAGCGAAGTTCGGTGCTACAGAGCAAAGTCCAGTTCTGGTCTGGGATCTGTCAGTAACTGTGCTGTAAGTACCAGCAAGGCTGAGGGGGATGAATGACTGCTCTCCAAACCAGCCTAAAAGCCTCTCATATTTATGTCTGAAAAGTGTGCTGTTGGACTATGATTGCCTTGCACTGGCTATAATGCCTGTTTATAGCCTACAACCAGCCCTTTTCACTTGAATCATAGAGCTGTGATGGAGTTGTGTTGTCAATATCCATGCAAACACACAGATAAATAACTCTCCTGTTTTCCCCTGGCAAACAGTGTCTTGTCCAGCAAAACAGAGTTCAAAGCAAGTGTCTTTTGCTTTTAAAAAAAATGTTGCTGAGTAAAAACAGCTTTCAGACAGTCTGATAAATAGTGCATGGAGCCAGTGGGATTTTAATTAGGTCTTCTCTTGTGTGTCCAGCAATACAACGCTAAGAAGGACACAGTGGTCAGTGTTGTTGTACAGTAGATAACTGCATACAGCAGATGAATTGTCAGCCTTTACTGTAGCTGAGATTCCTGGGATGATCGCTTACTTTGTAGTAAGCTGAGATTCAAAACGATGGTATTACTTTCAGTTCCACAGAACAGTTTGGGCTGGAAAGGATCCCAAAGCCCATCTTGTTCTGATCCCCTGCCGTGGGCAGGGACAGTTTCTACTAGCCCAGGTTGCCCAAAGCCGCATCCAGCCTGGTCTTGGAGGACATTGCCAGGGAGGGGCAGCCACAGCTTCTCTGGGCAGCCTGTGCCAGGACCTCACCACCCTCACAGGGAAGATGTATGTGCATAAGTAGGTACTGAGCATATTGAAGTATTGTTTATTTTTGAAGTGTATTTAATTTGTTTAGTGTGTGGTTCCTTTCTGGGGAAGGGAATTAAGAAAATGATACCAAGGCTTTTCTGTTTGGTTTGATTTGGTTTGGTATTTTTGACAAATAAGTGTTTGCTTGTTAAACCCCTTCCTTCTCTTGTTTCTGCTTTGAAACTCTATAGCAAGGTAGTGATATAGTTCTTCTATGAAACTTTCAGTCTGTAGCCTTTTAGATATTTATTCTAAAGCTCTAAGGAGGAGTTTATTACTGCCTAAGGGTTTCTATAGATACTGTTTTGCAGAGTGAGTAGGAACTGTAAAAACAAAACCAAAAGACATTTAGGCAATGGGCATCATCCAAAATGTGGGTGTTATCCAGGCTGTGTTTGAAGGATGTAACTGTGTACAAACTGCGTTTGAGTTTTCCCACTCCTTTTGGAATTGGGTAAAGATACTATACAGTAACTATCATTTCAGGTTCCTCCTCCTGATGATAACGAAAGTGAAGAGTCAAAATCTATCCAAAGAAAGAGAGTGCTTCCTTCTTGGATGCTGGAAGGAGACCTCCTGGTTCAGAGGGTTTCTGACTCTGTGGTGAAGGGAGGTATGTTTGCAGCATAGTATGTTTGCATACTGATAGACACTTAAGTGCTTTAATCTCATTTTCTTAAATTATAATTGTGGCAGTAGAAAGTATTAAATTGTTACTTCTCTTTCCATGTTTTGTGCCTGGCAGCTGACAGAACTGGCTCTTACTGATCAGTTAATTTTCTTCCTTGGATTATTTATTTATTTATTATTTTCTTTAAATACTAGGTAATATACCCTCTTTGGACAGCTGAACATCTGTTTCTTATGGACTCACCTGTTTTGTTTAGTCTGTAGATTTTAGGTATTTTCTGTGCCTCTAATTCCAACTCTTTCTCTACATTTAAGTCATCGATTGCCCTTTGGAGTTTAGATTCTTCATGGGTTTTAAAGGTGGTGGTTTTTGTGTGGCAGCATGTGTTAAGTGACTGAATCAAGCTTGGTCAAAGTTTCTCCCTAGGAGGAGCAGTTCAATACATGCTATTGGATTCCCTCCTGTCCTTCCAGCAAAAGGAAACTGCTGAGTGCATGATAAACTTCTGCTGTCTATCAGCAGTAACAGTGGCAGAATACCGTGTTTAGTCCCTATCAGCAGGAGACACCAAGGTGCTGTGCTGGCACAGTCCCAAGGAAGTTTTCTAGCATGTGTGGCTTTGGTCCTGAGAGCTCGTAAAGGGTTCTGGAAATGCCATTAGATCACAGAATCACAGGGTTGGAGAAGACCTGTAAGATCATCAAGTTCAAAAGATGTTCTGTGACAAACTTACCACAGGGCACCTGTGGCTCTGCTGACTCGTATCCACAGAACTGGAGGACGAAAGGGGCAGGAGAAGTGGCTGTGTACACTAACAACGATCCTCCAGCATTTCCACCTTTCTCTGCTGCAGACTGCACACCCCACCCTGCTTGCCATGCTGTAGTGGGGCCTGAGGGTGGTTTAGGTGCTGACTGCTCAGTTTCCCTTGTTAGTCACCGTGCAGGAACTGTGGCTGGTGGGTGTGTGTCCGCTCCTCTGTGACCAGCAGCTGTGTATTAATCTCTGTGTGTCCACCTGCCGAGGCGGTGTAACGGAGGAGTTCGGCTCGGTACCCAAGCAGGCCTGCAGAAGTATCCCAGGTAGCATCTGACCAGTTGCTGCTTACCTCCTCTTGTAATTACAGGTGTCTGCATGGATTGACACAGACAAGTCTAGCCTTAAGAACCTCTGTTTTATGCCATAGGCTGCCCTGCCTGTTCCTTTCCTCAAAAGCTAATATTGAGAAAATTACAAAGGCAAAAGAAGCCTTATTTTTTTGTAATTCTTCTTCTCTTTTTCTTCATTTCTTCCCTTTTCCAAATTCAGGCTGATTCCTGCTGGCTTATTCTGTCAGATATAAAAATTGCATGTACCAGAGGTTTTCTGCTGGCTGTGTTGAGTCCAGCCCTAGTGTGATTTTCTTATGTTTAGTTTTGTTTGAGTTTTCTGGGGGCTGAGATTGGTTGGTTTTCTCCACCAGTACTAGAGTGTTTGTTATGTGCTTGTATATAATGTTTCTTTCAAAGCCTGAACATTTTGATCACATCAGTGTTGTGATTTGGAGCTGTGTCTGTGTGCTGTTGGTCTGACCTTGAAGGAGGTAGGGATACATGCAAGCACTATTGGACCTGTTTAAAATTCACTGTGTGAGATACTGATTCCAGCTTAGAATGAGACACTCCAATAAAATAACCAATCTCTTCTGCAAATCAAAAATACTTCCTTAGAACTGTGAAGTGGTTTGCATCTTTTTAGGGTGGTGTTGGATGGGAAGGCAGAAAGGTAGAGAGTAATACCAACAGGCTGCCCTATTATATTTCTTCTGTCCTTCATCCTACTGGAAAGGTGACTCTGATTTGTTGTTTGGAAGTCAGATGTTAAGATTTTGAAAAATTCCTTGCTTTATAAAAGTGACTCTGGCATGTCAGTATTTTTTTAAAGGGGAAAGTTTTTGAAGGCTTGGAAAATGCTATCGAGTATCTTCCTTCTGAATGCATTTTGCAGCAGATGGAGCTATAACAAAACCAGGACAATGGCCCTAGCTGTCTCCTAGCTGTGTATCTAGATAATGCTACTTCAGTACAGAGATCTTAGAGCTTCCTGGGATGTGAAGCTTTCCAAAGAGAGGCACAACATCTGGTGTCTTTCTGTCAGTCACTGGCTGATGTGGTTGGCCTGGCAAGTGGGCATCCCCTGATTTTTGTCGTGTCTTACTTGATGTTTGCATGTATAAACTGGTCATCTGAAGCAATACTTACATGAAAGGTCATTCTGGGACATGTGGCTTACTTGGTCAGCTCCTATTTCATAAAAGAAATACTGATACAGTGAATTCAGAATATCCTTTGCCACACATTTATTGTTTTCCTCCAAATTTACCTCCAATCAATGTTTCATTCTAAAACATGTGTTTAACTCCTATAGGAAATGAAAAAGGTGTTGAAACAGCACACAGACAACTGCTGCTGTATCTCATGTGCTTTGCCTGGTGTTCTGCTTCAATTTAGCCTAAGATTTCTAATGTGTTTGGACTTTCAGTGTAAAAGCTGCATTCCAAAAGTGCCCTTTTCTGTTTCTTTTAAGGTAGTAAAATGAAAAAAGACCAAGGAAGGGGAGAAGGTAATATGGAGTCATTAAAATCAGAAGGATCAGCCTCTGAAGAAACTATGGAGGATTTTGAAAGTGAAGACCAAGATCAAGGGAAAAGGAGCTGTCTTGCCATCCCTGTTCCTTCATCTCAGGTAACCTTTTAGCTCAGGGCAGATCCATGGTGTTTCAGAAAATGTGATTGTAGTTGGCTATGTCACGTTGAAGGTTGGGTCTACCACATAGCTGTGTTCTGCTGGTGA
The DNA here is from genome assembly GCA_022605575.1 of Laterallus jamaicensis coturniculus. NCBI lineage: Eukaryota > Metazoa > Chordata > Aves > Gruiformes > Rallidae > Laterallus > Laterallus jamaicensis. Next base: position 21,539,617 of record JAKCOX010000001.1, read on the forward strand.
TTTGTTCAAGGTGGATTTGAAATGCCATTCTATAGGACACCTTGATAGCAAGGACCCTGGAAGCCTTCAGAGGCTTGGTTTTCTGCACTTCCCTCTTGGGATCCGGGAGTTAGGCCACAGAGATACCACTTCCAGCTTTACAGCAAGAGGCTGGAAGATGTGGGCCAAAGTACTATTCCTAGGGGTAGCTTGCTTTGTGGGTTTTTTTTTTCTAAGGACCTTGTAGGGATAGGTGATGGTATGACAGTGGTGTAGTTCAGCACTGGACTTTGCTCAAGCTAGTGTCATTGGGCATTAGCCTGTAGTTGGTGAAGTTTTATGGTCAGAAAATTAGGGGGTGTGGTTTAACAACTGCTGTGTTGGGAAGAAAAAGAGCAGGGAATGTACTTATGCCGCTCTCTCAAAATCTGACTCGAGAAAAGGAGAGAAAAGAGTAACCTGCAATCCAAAATGATCCATTGCAGTGAGTAAACAGACTTTTCAGCCATTGTGTCTGTATGTCCTCAAGGTACAGCTGCATTTATAGGTAATTAAATACTTAGTGATAGCACCCTGCTAGTGCTCAGAAGAGAAAGATCAGTATCGAAGTCAAACGAAACATGTTCTGGTGAGAGCAAGCTGAGGCTTTCAGACTTTTCCTGTACGTGAACAGCCTCAGTAGGTGTTTCTAATAGCATTAGAATTGCCTGGATCTGTTACAGGATTGGATATAATACTTAAAACACTAATTCATCAATATGCTTCATTGGTTTTGATACTGAAAACAATTGGGGATTGGTTTTGGCTTTTAATTAAATCTTAAGGTCAAATGAAATTACCTACTCAGGGAGAGCATACCCCTTTAGGGTAGCTTTGACAGAAAATGGTGGTATGTTTTAGTCTGAAAAAGGGGCCTGAGTGGTGAGTGTTGTTGTTGGCCAGGTAGATTAATACCAGCTGCAGTGCTGTTCTCTCTTTCTCTGATAACAAGGTGAGTGACCACATAATGAGTTGTTTCATTTTGCACCTTGTAAATTTGAGGCTTTACTTACTTCCTCCTAATAATTTCCTAAATTGTTTTAATCTCAATCTCTGTGTAAGAAATTGCCTTCAGACCGTTGCAGAAGAAATAATGGGTTAGTGTAATCAGCAGTAAGAATCGTAGAGAGCTCGTAGAATTCTGATATGAAAACCAAACTCACTCTCTGGCTGTGGTATTTAGAGGTGATTGAGAAAATCTGCTGCAGGGTAGGATGTAGAGTCTTAATCCTTTGAAGTGGCAGCAGCCGCCAGGTGGCAGTGAGGTCTTAAACGTGTCATAACCAGCACCAGTAGTGCTGTTGTCTGGTATTCCTTCACTGCAACCTGGTTTTTAATTAGTTACCACAAGAAAATTGTTTACTCATGAAATGCAACATAGGCAATGGATTGAAGTAGGTAATAGAGAGAAGTCACAAGTGGGAGTGGTAAATTAGTTAGGAAAAGTAATTCCTTCTGGGAATGAAGGCTTACTTGCTAACCTGCAGTTGCTTGCTGAGCATTATTTCGGGAGTCTCAATAGAAGAGTCCTCTCTGTCTCCAAGTTCACTTGCTAAATGTACTGCTGTCAGGATAATTTGATATTAACGCTGACTTGGCCCTTCCTTCCTCACACTGCTGCTCACATGTCACTGTCCCTGGTTTTGGCTAACATTCTGTTAGACTCACATTGAAAGGAACAAATTCAAATAGGAAAGCACCAGCTGGTTTTCAAACTCTGCCAAGCACATCCATGTAAACCAAGTGTAAATGTGCCGGAAGGGGAAACTTAGACAATAAGAGAGCAGAGACACCTGTGAGTAGTTCTTCTGTAGCATATCAGAGTAGTTCAGCCTTCAATGTATGTGTGCTTCCAGGTAAGGTCTCTGTGGTTGGGATGTTCCTGTCTCAGTTATGTAGCTCATAGTCTTTTTCTAAAGCACACATCTCTTATTTTAAGCATACACATGTTCCAAAATTTAAAGTGCAGTACTCCTCAAAAGTGAAATCTGTGTCTGTTGCTATCTACTGACAGGCTTTTATGATTTAGAGTCATGAGCTGAAGCATTTTAGATGTACTGGGGTGGGATGAAGTTCAAGGTATATATCATGAATTCCCATATGTAGATAAATGCATTTCTTGTAGAGTCACATCTATCACCCCCCAATCATTTTTTTTTCAGGAGCAGCACTTTTAATTAAAAGTTAATTTAAGCTGAAGTGCTTGGGCTGTTCACAAACTGAGGTGGTGAGAGAGGAGCCTTACTGTTGTGAGGGAACTGAAGCTGAGGACAGGAACTCTAAGATAGGTTTTTCTTCAGTTGTCTGTGCCTGTGTTCTTCCTGTGAGCCTTTCATTCAGCAGCTTTATTTAGCATCTAACTAGAAGATTTTTAAAGACTGGACCTGATGACCTTTTCGGGTCCCTTTCAACTTGGGCTGTTCTATGTTTCTGTGATTTTGAAAACAAGAATGATGAGATGAGGCAGAGTTTGACCTTAAAACGTTTAATTCTGAAGAGTGCAAATTTTCAAGTCCTTCAAAATGTAACCTTGTTCCACAGAATGCATCTGGATTTCCTCTTGAGAATACCATGAGAGACATGGAAGGAAATGGCAAGACTGGAACAAAAACCCCTGGAAGTTCTCTGGAAAAAAATGGTAGGCAGCTGCATAGTAAATTGTCTAAAAGAATAGGTCAGACCTCCAGTAGAACAAATAGAATTGAGGAAACAGAAAACAAAGAGCACATTACTGGTTCTACAAGCCAACAAGCTCACTGGGGCAGGACTTCCCAATATTTTGGTGCCCAGGAAGGGATTCTTGAGCCTGATGCAAATCTGGATTGCGAGACTGAGATATCTGATTCAACCAGAAGTGCGGATGCTTCTGAAAGCTCCAAACAGATCAAGCGTAAGAGGACACCTTGCATGTATGGAGCAGGCTGCTACAGGTAAAGCAAAATTAAAACTAGCTTAAGATAGCTTATGATTTAGAAGTAATGTATTAGCTGTGGAAGAGGAAACAGTGATGTCGTTTGAAGCTTTGATTTGTAAAAAGCCTTTGGGAAAGCAGGGGACTGCAGAGAAACAAATGGCATAACAAGGATTTTCATAAAGTATAAAAAGAGGAGCCAGGATATCTTGCAAACTTCTAGTGTAACCCAAAAAGTGTTTGAAGTACATAAACAAAGGATGAAATGTTGTAGGAAAGAAAAAACCAAAGGTCTATTTTAAAAAGAAAAACAAAAAAAATGCCCTGCATGTACAGGTGCCAGGAGGGGGAAGAGGTAAATGGCTGAAATTCCCAACATAGACCCTGTTGAGTTGTTTTATTAGCAGATGAAACTTTTATGAAAGATGGATTGTATTTACTGAAGTATTTGCATGCTTTGTGATCTGAATATTCAAAATACACCTCATCCCTAAATAAAAGATTACTGGGCCAATCTGCTTTTTTGCCTTTAGCTTTCACTTTCTCCCTAAAATTTGAACAAGACATGTTTCTGACCTCCTTGTTAACACTTACCTGGTCAGCTTCTTTGGTGATACTTTGACTCAAGAACCTTTTTTTTCCTGGTTCTTTTTTTTTCTCCCACACATCTCAATTCACAGCAAAAGCTCTGTCATACAAGTGTTTCAGAACGCCAGTGCCTGGTCTTCTGTTAGTTCTTTCTGCCCAGAGAAGATCTGGAATGCCATGTGTTGGCATATCAAAGGGAAGATAACAAATCTAGAGATGATCTTGAGGCTAGCAAATGACCAATGACCACATTTAGGAGAAGGCTTTGAGCTCTAGGTAGATCCATGTAGACTGATCACACAAAAGGTAAGGCTAAGCTAGGAAACAGCAGGTCCTGTGATCATTTTTAAAATTTTTATTTTTGTGTTTAGTTTGGTTCATTTTCCCTCAAGGGGCTTTAGCTATAAGGACAAAGAGTGAGGTGGTTTAGAAAACAAGCAAGCACAAGTAAATGGATTCTTCTATCTGTTCAGTGTGCCTAATGCTGCAGATAACTCTGTAAATCAAAAGCAAAACGCTGCTGTGTTAATGAATACACCTTGTGTACATCTGTAAATGAATACATCTATGGTTCTTTTGTAGCTTTCTTCCACATAGCTCAATTTTGGCCTTAATGAACATGATGAAAATACATTTATTAGGTAGTTAAGCTCATCCAGTAATACAAATGCAGCCTCTAGTTTGCTCCAGCTACTTTTAATTTTGCTCAGACAAGTTTTCCCCTGTACCGGAGGGGTTAAGCTGATTTAATGCTTTGATATGCTGAAGGATTCCTATTCCATGTTTCCTGTTGGGTCTTTATTCTAAACCACTTGGAAATAATACTGTTGGAAAGTATTGCTTTGTAAGGAAAAAAGCATGCTCCTAAATAACACATAACGATATCTTACTTTGTTGGAGGAATTTGTAAAGATGAAGTATCTCAAAAGCCTCAGCTTCGATCTTCAGGACGTGGCATGAGACTAAACCTGCTGTTTGCAGCAAGAGAAATACGCCTTGTGCTCTGCCTTAATGTTTGCTTTTGACACAGGATCACCTTTAGTCTTTCTGCATCGGTGGGATAGGGGTGTTGAAGTCAGTCATGGCAGCTGCCTGTGTTTTTATCAGAGCCTGTACGTAAGTGCGACTAAACGTGGGCTGTGAAGGAGCACGTTGGTAGCATGTCTGCTTCTTCATTGTGCAGTGTGTTCCTTGAGCAAAACCTGGATTTAGAGCTGCTACAGAAGGGCTGGTTGGAGTGCTGTTTTGAGGATGATGGGTAATTAGTTTCACTCTTCTTCATCACATGGAAGGTGTCTCCTAACAAGATGTGCTGTAGGAGTCAACTTCTTAAACAAGTACTGCTTTGGGAACTGTACTGTTTCCTAAAAGTTGTTTTTCTATGTGAGGTTTCTTACTCATAGATTATCATTTATCCAATAACTAAATGCTTTTCAGAATGCTAATCTTTATTTTGTAATATCATATTAAGAAATAACTTGTCCTTTGCATTTGGCTTTTGCACCTTTGGTAGGTGCCTAGTAAGGCAAGAATTGAGAAGATTTAATATTAGTTCTATTAATTATATTAGATTTCTGCAACTTCTATCATAAACATTCAGGAAATAACTTTGTAATCCATAGTTCAATTTCTTCATTTATGAATTTGGAAACACTGCTTTTGGAAGAATCCAGCAGGATTTACACCTCTTGCTCCAGGGATTCTTCTTATCATGCTTCCGTGTCAGATTCCCTTTCTGAGGCAGCTTTACCAAACTGAAAGAAACTGCTGTTACCACCAGGCACAAAGTGTTCTGTGCATGCTACATCTGCTTGTATCTGTTGTCAAGCTCATTCTTTGAATACTGCTTTGTGTTTGTTTTCTTGTCTGCTGCTTGTTTTTTCCAAACTTGGAAGATTGTTGAACTAATAATAAATCTAACACACACACACACACACACACACCCCTCCTTTCAAGGGCTACAAAGAAGGGGTGAGGTAGGTCTGAACTCTTATCTCCAAAACTGTAACACACAGTTTTTTGTCCACAATTCTGTCCTTTTGGTGGTCTGCTGACTGGGGGTGGGTAAATCTTTCCCATAGCTGTTAAAACAGCGCATGCTCAACCAACCTTTGGATTTGTATGTGTGTTCCTCTAAGTACTTTGTTCTCTCTTTATCAAAGTATTTTTCCTTTCACCTTAAGCTTGCAAATCTGTCAGCTGAAGTACTGTATCTGTTTTTTGGGTGTTTTTCTGTCCTGTCCTCTAATGAGACTTAGGTGCAGTTGTGGTGTAATTTCAGGCTTGAATTCTGGGCTTTACAGTTAGTGCTGGCAATTCATCACACTTTCACTACCAGTTTCTTTAGTAGCTGAGAAAATAAGCCCTTGTGATGGCAGAGGTCTTCTGCATGTGATTATGAGTAGCCAGGGATTCTAACTTAATAATTAAACCTGCTTTAGAAAAAGCTTTTAGGCTGCTTTTGGTAGCTGCACAACTAAAAAAATGTCTTAAATATTTCACTGAGCAATACTCAACTTTCTGCCTGAGACGACTGAATTGAATCTGAAGTGCAGCTTACACCATGACAGGTGTTGTGCTTTTACAGCCCAAATCTTTTGTGTCTAAAAAAAAAATACATAAAAAACCCCTCAAACAAACCAAACTTAATAAAAGGAAGAAGCTTTAGATTTTTGCAAGAAGGGAAAATACTTCCTTATATAAGCTCTACACTTCTCTGCTTCCTTTTATTTTGATGGGTATCGTTGCACAACACATAGAAGTGGATTAAGTACAAATTGGCCAGGTAAAGGTAAGATAAATGTGATGTTTCTACTAGTCTTGAGCATCAGAGAGTAGCACATTTAAGATGCTTCACAGCTGATGAATAGTTTGAGGAGCATTCCCCTCTGAGCTAAAGAATTCTGAAGCCTTGTGATGGGAGTGTGCATCAAGACCCTTTTGTTTTTCTTCCTTCCATACTACTAATTCTTTTATCCTTTCTCCTCCAATAAGGACTTTTGGTGGTGTTCAAGTAGGTTTGAAAGTAAATCTTTGCAAGGAAAGGAGTACCTCCTAAAATACAATAGGTTGGCTAGATGACAGCCATTAGGCCTTCTTTTTCTTGGTGACTAGGATGCTATCTGTATCTTATTGTAGGAATAAAATCAAAAATTATTTCACAGAACATTAGTTGCTTCTGTATCCCTTTGAGAAGATGAATTGTGTCTCAAATGACTCAAAATTCTTGCTGGTACTGCTAATAAGCTAGCTCTATACATTTAGAAAACAAAGCAAGTAGCCTCTAAAATAACATGGTTTCATCCCATTTATTTTTAAATGGGAAAATAAGTAGGCAGCCAGCTTGAATTTGGAATAAGTGATGCTTCTTGAGAACTTGTGGTAAATGACTAGTAAATGCAATCTCATAATGATTTCTAGAGAAACAGTATTTATTTACCCTACAGTTTGTAGAAATTAACAAAGACCAGCACAAGGAGTCAGTGGCTTATCTAAATAGATCCAAGGGATACATGTTCATTCATAAGCAGCATGTTGAAGGGTTTATCTGTAGCTTTCTTGTTGGGCTTCCTGAGGGAAAGATAGCAGGCAAATGGAAGATGATGTATTAATGCTAAATAATCTTTTTCAAATGCTTAAAAAGAGGCCTGAATTGCTAGTAGAGCTCACAGGGCTTAAATAATCATTTTGCAAAAGCTGTAGCAAAGGCCTTTTTTCTTATGATGCTGGCAGTTGGAGTGCTGGAATTATCCTTGGCTGTTCCCTATAAAGTTTATAAGAGTTATAAGGATTTAAAGGAAGGAATGCCTGTGATCAGTGAGGAAGCTGTTGTGTGTGTAGCTACTCCCATATGTTTCTGGCTTTGTGTTTTTAGGTGCAGCTGTTCTAAGTGCAAATTAAAGCAGTAATTACTTTGCACTTTACAGTTGTCATTCCTCTGGCTTGAGAAAATTAGTTCACTTTTATCATTTGCACAATCACATTGAAAATTATATACTGTGGGAATTACTGTGTTAAATCACTGAAGTCTTTTGTGGATGTCTTTTGGAGTATCATTTATTAAAATATCTCACATTTCTTCCTTTTAAATATTATGCATGGGAAAAACAATGCCTCTAAAAGGAATTATAGGGAAAAAGTAGATTTGGTTTTGGTACCTATATGTTTGCTTTGACATAATTTTTGTAGTAAGATTTCATCTGTCAAATTAATTTCTTCTGATACCACTCTTTAACATTGCTCACAGAAGTTTTATAAAGCAAACTCTTTAAGTGGTGGTGTTTATAGCTGCCTTGCCTTGTGTGGTGTGTAAGTAAAACCTATTGCCTCAAAGCAGGAGCAGTGTTTTTCCAGTGATGCATACATTTGTGTTCACTTGTGCACCTCGGACTCAACTGTGTAAGTGTAGAGCAAGAAGTCATGGATGCTAGTAATGTGCTCTCATTGCTAACATTGGTGTGACTCTACATGCAGAGCTTCTCTGTCTTATGGGACAGCTTCATATCATCACTGCAATTTTGTATTTCAAATAAAACTTGATGGTAGCCAACCAAGCTTGACAGCATAATCATAATCAGTGTTGGGACCAGTAGACTGCTCCATATGGAGTAACATTCTGGCATTTGAAGTATTCAAGTGAGTAGTAAATTGCATACACAATGGAAATAATAGTTGATAGAGGTGGCTTGAAGCTAACATGGGATAACCCAGGGGCATGGGGAGTCTTCAGTACTGCAGTTCATCAGCTGGTGTGTGTTGGACCTTCCGAATTGAGCTAAGACTTTGAGTAGTAGTTTCTATAGCACTTTGATAGCACCAGAGGGAGTAATAACGGAGCAGGTTGTCCACTGAGTACGATTCATGCTATATATCAGTAGATTGGGTGTGCAAAATGTAAACCTGATGGCAAATAGGAAAATTCCTGTTGTGACCTCTTCTGTAGCATGTGCAGAGACAAAGCTTTTCTTGTGTTAAGCTGAAAGAAGGTCTTACATCCTGCATAAAGTTACCTGTTCAGAGCTCCTCTTCATGTAATCACAAAGTGAGCTGCCAGCAATTCAGTAAGGCCTTTCTTAGTTCCACTTCTCATGCTGAAACAGAACAGTCAGTTCTTGGTATGTATTTGTCTTGCAGGAAGAACCCCGTTCACTTTGAGCAGTTCAGTCACCCTAATGACGATGACTATCATGAGACAGAGGTGGTAGCCCAGGGTAGAGACGATAACCGGCCCGAATGTCCCTATGGAACGGCTTGTTACAGGTAAGGAGCGCTGTGCGAAGCGGCCCCTCTTGTTTCACGGCTTGGGGCTGCCTTCCCCTGCACCTACAAAATGACAGGAGAATCCGGAATAAGTTCTGATGTTAAGTCTTGAATGGCAGGCATCATTGTGTCTCCTTCTAAAGGCTCGCTGCCTTCTGAAATTGACTGTGGACAGAGTGCTACCTTTAAAGCACCAAAGTCTGCAAAATATTTGTTGGTGATTTCAGCTGACAAACATGAAAATGTAACTTTTGGAACCTATTCAGTGTCCTGCAGGTCAATGCTTTTTCACTTGCCAGTGTGTAGAAAACTGTTCTTTATCTATATAAACAATGACTTCTTGTTACACGTTGTTCATCATTAAACTTTGTTTAAATTTTGATAGAGTATTTGTTGAGAATTTATCCAAACCCTCTATTTTACTCAGTATTTGATTTGTTAAAAAGCATAATTTAAGGAAAAACAATAAAATTCAGTTTATGGCTGACTGGTATGGTTTCTTGTAAGCACTGTTGATTTTCTTCAAAAGAATGATTTATTCTATTGGCTTTCTTGATGTCTAGGTTTTATATTTGTGTTTAACAGAGTTTAATGGCTGCTGAGTAATTGATACCAGTGGCAAAAGGATACGTTTTGAGGCACTAGCACTTGCAGGGAGGCAGGCTGAAACTAACTGCTGCTGTTAAAAGATTGTGCCTGAGCAGAAGCCTTTTCTCCTCTCTCTCTGTCCCAGAAAATGTGGTGATCCTAAAGAGCAGTTCTCCATGAAATGTAACAAAAGGAGGGTGGCTGTTAAGGAAAAGCCATGTTGTATTCAGCTAGTGCAGAAAAAGTGTTTCCTACTGAAAAATACCTATGAGATGAACTCTCTCATCTCAGGATGAGAAATCTGGGTTTCGTACTGGTAATGAAAATGCCAGCCTACTTTTCAGGAGCACAACGGAGGATTTATCTAAACCCCAGACTGCTTCTCCTTCCAGAAACCATGCTGTATGAGCTGAACATTTCTTAATCTGTGTTTTATTCTTTGTGGGTAGAGAAAAGAAGGCAGGGACCAAAGATAATGCTTTCATCAAAACAGCAGATGTAATTTGACAGGGTTCTGTGTTACTTTTGTTATCTTTATCTGTTAGCTACTAGTTGAATGGAGCATAATTGAATAATCTAAATGCTGTGCCTTGAGTTGGGACTAAATGGTGAGATGTTGATGATAGCAGTAAAATATGGGAATAGGCAATTCTTTTTGTTTCAGCACAGTGTCTTTAATAGGAAGCTGTACTTCCATTCTTTAATTCAGATAACTATCACTTCTAATGTACACATAATATAGCAGTAGCTGTAGCACTGTAAATCAGCTTGAAGTGTGTATATTTATCACAGCTTATTTTATGTAAATATAAGATTTTTCTACTGAAAAGTAACTATATACAGTTCTGAAGTGTAAGAAAACATAAGTAAGCAATGAGTTTTACTAGGCAGCCTTCACAGCAAGGCTATTTTGTAAAACACACAAAAGCTTCTACAGTTGCAAAAACTCATCTAAAGTTTCAAGCAATGTCACCCTGCATGTCATTGTTAAATAGTGGGCTTCAATTGTTGCTTATTTTCAGAAGCAAACATTAGGACAACAGAACTGGTCTTCTTCCAAAGTCAGACATTTAAAAAATTGTCTGCACAGAAATAAATCATGTTGAACGTCTTACCATGCAGCCCTGAGGAGAGCTGCTGATACACTAACACAGCAGATAGCACAGGATAAGATGGGCCAAGTTAAAACACAAGAGCAGCATTGGATAAGTGGGAGTGGGATAAATCAGGCTGTTAATGACCTGGATCACAGCCAGGTCATTAATGAGGGGACCATGTATTGCAGATCCTAGAGGAAGTTGACTTTGAAATATTTCTTTCATTACTCTGATGCTATCTTTTAATAGAAGAGATACACACCTGTAGCTTTAACTTGCTGTATTGCAGCAACATGCTGCAGTAATGAGTACTCTCTCTGAAGAATCCTGTGGCCTCTCCCTGTAATCTTTCAAGACAGGCAGTTCTTTCCAAATTCTTCAATTTTCCCAAAGTAGTTAATTTATAGCCCTACAATGGAGGATATGGAAGCAATGCCTGGATGTCTCAGACCTGTCATGCACTCTGCATGCATTGTACTTTAGTTATGCTCTGTTTTCATTTTTAGTAAGAGTAAATAGTTGGATCAGTTCTTATTATGCTAATTGCATCCTAACACACAGCTTTGGAAACTGTCTCATCTCTTAGTTTTTATTGGCCATTTAAAAGATGGTAGATTTAGATTACATATAGGGAGAAATTCTTCCCTGTGAGGCTCTGGCACAGGTTGCCCAAAGAAGCTGTGGCTGCCCCCTCCCTGGCAGTGTTCAAGGTCAGGTTGAATGGGGCCTTGGGCAACCTGGGCTAGTGGAGGATGTACCTGCCCATGGCAGGGGGTCAGAACTAGGTGAGCTTTAATGTCCCTTCCAACCCAAATTGGTCTGTGATTTTATGATCTTTTTATTTATTTAAAACTGAAACGAGAGGAGCTCATTTGCTATATATACATTTTTTTCACCATGTGTTCCCTCAACTCAGACACTGTAGTAAGGCACTGGTCACAGAATTTACTTTAAAAAGAAATTAAAATTATCCATAAAATACCAAGGAATTCTGGGCTAGTTAAGTGTGTAAAAAGGTGACAAAACAACCTTCTACTGTTCTCTTTGCAGAAAGAATCCACAGCACAAGCTAGAATACAAGCACAGCGCACCTCCAGGTAAGCCAAGTTGTTCAGTATAGCTCAAGGTGGGAGGGAACCCCAAAACCTAGTTAGGGATACAAAACTTTTGTTGGAGTAAAATGCTTTCAGCTACTGTAAGAGAAGAACAATGTGTTTGTGGCTCTACTCAGTGTTGTCCTGCATCCTTGCTCCTCTCAAGTATGAGGGCTTGCCCCTGTCTGTGATAGGTAAGGTTGTTTGGCCACTGCAAACTTGCGCTCACTTTTTCAGATGTTTGTCAGCTGTGGTGAGATGTGCTGGGTCAGGCCCAGCTGGCACAGTTTGTGTGCTGTGTGTCATACAATCATAGAATTGTAGGGCTTGGAAGGCACCTCGAGAGATCATCAGGTCCAACCCCCCGGCCAAAGCAGCTCCCTAGGACATATCACTCAGATAGGTGTCCAGACGGGTCTTGAATATCTCCAGAGAAGGAGACTCCACCACCTCCCTGGGCAGCCTGTCCCAGGGCTCTGTCACCCTCTGTCTTGCATGTTGACAAGAATGCTGCATGGCAAGTGCCTGTTTTCATGAGTTTGAGAGGGTTGATTGATAATTAGTCATGATACAGTGTAGTATTACTGGAGCTCTGTATTCTGTGTCTCCCATTCAGAACCAGAGTGTTATAGTGGAAACAGAATATATTTAGGTCTTGCTCAAGTGTTTATCAACATTTCAAATGGCCCCTGCAGTAAATAATTTCTATTGCTTTTCTCCTGTCCCTGTAGCAAAACTGTGTACACAGCAATATTTCATGTTTTAACTGTATGGATTTATATCTTAAGATTTCATACTTAGGGTTTATTCTTTTGATAGGAAATCCTCAGCTAAGATACAATTTTAGAGTCTTGTGATGCTCTCAAACACTGGAAGCATGGCTGTCATCCCTTTTACTTTAAAAAATATTTGAACAGTGATTTTCTTACTGGGAACAACCTTTTTGCATGTGTATTCTCTTGAGGCTTGGAGGGAATATAATTACAACTGAACCTGAGTTTTTATGCTAAAGTGTACAGTCTTTTATATTCTAGTAACTAGACTTCTTGAAAAGCACAGGGGAATATATTGCTACATTTTACCTGCTTTTAAAGGATTCAAAGAGATACTTTATATTTGGGTTTTCATGGCTTTTTTTTTTTTTTGTCCTTTGTCTTGATTATTGGACTTGGAAGTTTTTTTTCCACTTGAAATCACAAAACAATAAATAATATTTAGAACAGTTATGGAAGCCTAATGCTAATATTTTTGCTTTGAAGGGTCGAGATGATGACATTACTATGGAAAAAAATACATTTATCTAAACAATAATGTAAAATATTTAAATGCTTTGAAATATTTCCATTTTCTGCTTAAATAAACCCCAGCAAAACCACACAATGTATTGGTGACATTTGTCTAAAGATGGAATGGTCCACAAGTCTAAGAACAGTTCATCTGGGTAAGCTCTCAGGAGTTACTCAGTATTAAAAAAGGTTTTTGGGGGAAGGTAGGAGACTAGTTATGATATTTGTAAATACAAAACGATTATGACAGCATTTATTTTACAAGGTCAGTCACTTATTGTAGCAACATCTATGAATAACCCTTATGCTAGGTTATACTCTGTCCTGACTAGTAACTTTCCTTTCTTTAGTAACTGAAAGACGAACCCGACAACGAACTTCGAAGAATGGTGAGTATGTTCTTAAGTTAAGAATAAGCACATCAGCATGGGACACCACCAGTCTGCTTTGGTTTTTTTGGGCCCTTGATGGTGCTGGAGATGCTTGATAATACTTAACCTGAGGAGAAAGTAGTCATTATTATAAAAAAGCAGGCAGGGGGTTATTAAAAGTAATGGTGCTGAAATTGAACTTGTGCCCGTTTTCCTGGGTCAGCATACCTGTACCTCCCTGGAATCAGAGAAGAAAACAAACATTTTAAGGAGAGACATGTGTCTAAATTGACTCTTCCTTCCTTATACAGGGTTCATAATAGGATGAAGGGAATCCAGTATTGCATCAACAACTAGTTAAGATTGCTCCATAAAGATTGATTGCCTTTGAAACATTGATATGTTCCTTCTGCATTGCATTGACCTTGAAATAACTTAAAGTGTATTTATGAATGTGCTGATGAGCTTTTCTTATGCTATGAGGTATCAGTGTTTCAGGTAAGATAACTGGCTTGTTAGGACTGAAGTGTAGAAGGTTAATGGCTTTGAGTTGGGGGTGACTTTCACTGTAAGCTACATATGTAGCCTTTAGTTTCTAGTCGCTAGGGAGGATTATGTAGTAGCACAGGCTAGCTGTATTCTCTCTTGATAGTGTAACTTGTGATACTGTTTATGAGTATCTCCTCTTTTTACCAGCAGTTCACCTAGCTTGCTTTGCTGTTGCCAACAATGTTAATTTATATGTTGCAGACACATACACCCCAGGTTGTAGTAGCTTTTAAGTCTGTTTCCAGGCTTCTTCTATATCTCAGCTTGCAAATATGTAGCTTCCTATTCTTTCTAAAATAATTTAAAAGTAAGCTTTAAAGAGCAGTCTGAAAGTCTGATGATACTTTGTATGCACTTTCACTGGCCTGAAGGAGGCACAAGGATGCAGGACCAGGTCTCAAGCAGAAGTGGGAACTGGCTTGTCTTCCTTGAGATCACCAAGGGGTGGCTGGGCATTTTCTAAAGAAATCCTCACAATAGAGAGATCTGACTTCTAGAGAAAATAAATAAAAGTACAAATAGGAGTAATTAGTTGCCTAGGCAAAGGGTTTTGGTCTCCATTTCTGTTGTGGGTTGATGCAAGAGGTTGCTTTTACACTTTTCAGTGAAAAGTGCCTTTGTCATCCCATTTCCTTACCGTGTATGAGTGGGCTTTTGCTGTCACTGAGTGTTGGTCATTGCTGTATCTGTGCACTAGCCTATTCTGAGGCGTATTTGTTACCTGCCTGTTTTCCTGCAGCACATGATGCAAATACCAGCCCCATCTGGGTCACTTCAAGGGTCTTGCTCCTTTGTCAAAAGTGTATTACAGTGTGCTAAGAATTGTTAACAGCAGGGGTTAAGATTTGATAATGAATCAAGCTGGGCTGTGTGCATATATAAAGTACTCCTTAGTCACAGTCTAAATCTTGAAGGTTTTAAATTGTAGGTGTGCCTTTCACACCTGAATGGTAGGTCTGTGTGTACAGCTCATGACAGGTGACCAGCCAAGTGTGACTAGGGATGGAAAAGCTCTCTTCTAAGCTTGTAAAACTTCTAACACAGGAGTGAAACTCAGTCTATCAAATGCAACTTCTCTTTCTAAGGACGGACCAGGGAAGAATTGATATTCCTTGCACAGAGGACAGAATGGAATTCATGAATTAAAGTGCATATTTGCTGAGTGGTTACCCCCCACCCCACTATCTTGTTCTCTTGAAGGCAAAGCTGATGAAAGGTTGTGCTCAGCAAGGTCATATCTGAGACAGTCGCACTGAGCTGTGCAAGGTTGGGCAGCCAGACAGGGCTCCATTAACCTTTACCTTGTGCCATTTGGCACAACTGCACTGTTAAGCACAGCAGGATTAATTTCTGTATTTAATTCCACCAGCAAAGAAAAGGAGGGTACTGGCTACATGACATTTGACATGTTTAGTTTTTAACCTTTTCAGTCTTAATTGCTGCCGGAGGGATTGCAGATTGCCTGTAGAGAATATGGACTATGTTCTGAGAAACAATCCAAAGCTAATTACCAGGGGAATAGTTGTAAGGGAGGGAAGGAAAAAAAAAAGGTCAGAGGTATGCTGTCATTAAATTATTACTACTGAAGGACCTGGCTACATTTTTACTTAGATGAATGACCTGCCGCAGCTACAGACTATGCAGGTTTCTCTTACACCCATTGTGGGTTTTCTAGAAAGCTGAGCAGCTCATTTCCACATTAGAACTCTTTGAAAGGAGGGTGGTCAGCAACCTCTGTTTCCCCACATGAAGAAGATGCTTTCAGAGCAAGTTCAAGGTCATCTGTATAAGTATGGTACTAGGGAAAAGGCAGAGTTGTCCTTAATGAGCAGCATTAGGGGCTGCAGGGCTGAATTAAACTGTAGTGGGAGGAGGGGAGTGGGATGACACAGAAGGAAATGCATTACTGACTGCTGAAATCTAAAAGCATTGATGTAGGAGGAAGAAAAAACTAGTATGCTCCCTGTACATTTGTAGGAAAAATACTGAAGTAATCAGTATTTTGCCAGGCTTTGTACTTCTGTTGTAAAATACCACCCACAGTGCTGTGAAAGGGAAGAGGAGCTTTTCTTTCTAAAGGAGATCTTATTATTTGCATAAACTTAAGTCTGAGAAGAAGGACTTTGTTCTTGTTGTATTTAGCATCTTGGTTTTGACCTTCCCCTTCTAAGACATGATCCATTCCAGAGGACAATAGTATGTGATTCTTTTAAGAAATTCTACTGGTGTAGGTAAATCTGAGCATGATTAATTTCCTCTGAAATCTGGTTAGCAATAGGCTAGTAAGCATAATAGTGGGTTACAGCTAAGGTTGACAGCTAGCATTTCCAGGACTATCTGCTAGGTGGTGCACAGTCAGTCCTTCAAAGAATATTGATTGGCAACGATAGGATATTTCTCAGTGTTATATTATTGGCTGTGTCACACTTGGCTGATGTTATTCTAGGAGGTCAGTCAGTGCCTCCAGCACAGTTCACCCATAAAATTGTGTATCTCTGAGAAACCTGGCTAATGTTATAAATGCTTTTGGAAAACCTTGGGTGAAAGTATAAAATGTTAATCAAACCTAAGATAATGCTGGAATAGTAATGTTCCCACTGGTAGAAAAATGTCATTGGTGGAGGATGTGATGTGACTACCTAAGGTACTAGTTTTCTTGTTTGTTCACCACACATGTAGCTTGAGCACGTGGAGCTCTGACCTGATGTTTCCAGAGGCTGCTGAGAAATGCTTGTGGCTAATACACATGCTGATGATTTGGACTGGGGTCTGTAGCTGAGGGGAAAAAAACCCAATGTGTTTATAGTTTCATATGAAATATGAGAACTGCTCAACAGATAAATTGTATGAGGTCATTGACAGGTTATCTCTAGATGAGATAAGAATGCAAAAATTGGAAGCTGTGAAGAAGAGGATGGAACATGGTTTTATTGAGCTATGACTTATGGGCAGAATAGCACATGACTGGAATACTTAAAAGGCTGTGCCTAGTTAGGAATTGTGGACATAAAAGAAAGAGGGAGATAGCATAGGCTTGTGGAGCAAGGGTTACACACATCTGCCAAAATCAGGAAGCGATGAAAAGAAAGTTGTTAAAAGTTTCACAGCTACTGATAAATAAAAAAGGCAATGCTGCCATGGCAGCAGCTTTGTACAGATGCTATTAAGTCAGATAGCAGAATTATCTTGCCTCTGGGAATTGTGGTTTAACTGTGCCAACATATTCGCATAATTAAAAGAATACTGCAAGACAAGCTGTCTAAAAAAGTTTAGGAACATGCTGTGAACGGTATCTACTTGTTGCAAGTCAAAGTTCCTCTGTCTTTGGTTCCTGTCAGAACAGAGCTTTTGAAATTCTGTGAAGGCAAGAGGCAATTTGATCACAAAATGTAAGTTGTGAAGAAGCTGGATGGACGGCAGCTATTCGAAGGCAGCACAGTGGAACAGATGGAGCTGGGAAACAGGTGGGCTGCACCCAGCTCAGGAGAGAAGTGTTCAGCGTTTGTTGTTGCCTTAACCTGTGCTCAGAAAGGAAGCGCAGACTGTCCAGCATGGATCCAAGTTGAGAATGCTGGAGGCCAGTGATCTAGTGGATTTTCACTGGAAGCTCAGGAAAGAAGTGAATGGGAACTAAAAGGCATGAGAGTGTAAAATAGCCCTACGAAGCCAGAAAATCCTGGGTCAGAATAGCTGCCTAGCAATAGCTAGAGGCTGAATGGCAACATGTGTTGTTTAGGTACAAAAGTAGCAGGACAGCAAGTAGGAAAATGGTGTGCCACTCAGAAGTAAAGGAGAGTTGTCAGAAGACGTTATCTGATCCTGTTCTGTTCTGATATCAGGAGATGTTTCAGGAGAAGCCTGATACTGTTTTCCAAGTGCTGTAAGAAATGCCACTAAGGAAAGCTTTCTAAGAGATCAGAGTGGTGCACGCAGGAGTAGATGGTACAGCTGCTTGTCATGAGAGTCTTGAAAATCAAACCCCAAATTGTCAGCATTGGGTAGAATGTGTTAGTTGATGTTTTTGCCTCTTTCTTTTGGGGCCTGGATGGTCTTTGGAAGGTCTCTGTATTTCTGATTCATGAGTGTATGACGTTTTTGTCCTTACAGCAAAAAGGACTGTGGAGAAAGATGGTGCCAATGATGATGAACCAAATGAATATGACCTTAATGACAGCTTTATAGATGATGAGGAAGAGGAGTGTGAAGCTACTGATGAAGACTCTGACTGGGAACCAAGTTCAGAAGACTAGGATAATGAAGACGATGAAACAGTTTTGCAAGAAGCACATAGGTTTATTAAGACCAAAAAGTACCTGCCTGGAGCAACATGATAAATGTGAGATCTGCCTGTGTGCAAGAAGAGGAATTCCTCTGAAAACTTTTTTCTTCAGTGATACAGGCACCGCAATAAGATTTTAGTGGGGGTAAGGGGAGCCAGCAATGCCTTTCTTTTCCATATGTATTATTTTGGTGGGGGCTTTTTGTTTTAGTAAGTGGTGGAGCCAGAGGACTGAGCTCTGAAAGTTGGGGTTTTTTTGGTTTTGTTTTCTCATCTGTTCCTTTTGCAACACCATTGGTGTCTCATATTTTGAAATACAGTTTTGAGGGTTGTTAATGCTTCATTTTCCTGTGCTTGGAAAAGAAATATTTGTGTTAGGAAAGTTTTGTTTTGCTGAAATGCAATATATATACTGTGTTGGATGAAGGGGAGTTACACTTCATACCTGCAGTATTGCAGACTAATTGGCCATCACTGAGGAATCTAAGCCATTTTTTCATGTTCTTTTAAGTTAATGCAGTCTTAAACTTTATTAATCTGCTACTAGCTTTCCTTTTAGGTGTTATTTCTTGGATTCTCTTGGTGTACAGTGGTTAAATACAGGTTGTCCAAGTCGCTTGAGAACCTCTATGCATTGAACCACTTGTTTGTCTCCAATAACAATTATGGTGTATTTGCTGTAATTACAATAGTGCCTCTTCCCATGCCTGTACATCACTGGAATTGTGTTCAGATAGTAACAAAGCTGCAGTCTTGATGACTGGTTTTTTGCACAATTAAACTTGTAACATACTGTGGGAAAAACGTGTAACTGTATTCCTGTGATTTCTAAAGACTTTGTTAGAAGATCTTGCCTTCAGGGACTCTCAACCTTCCAGGGCTTTCAAAAAAGAAAGTTTAGGAAGTCACAGTATGTTTCAGGGCAGATGACAGGAGACATGTGAAATGGAGGCTTTTCTGAACACATTCTGAAGTTCAGCAAGGCAAGCATGTGTGGCTCTATCTCTTCTGTGAGTGTCTGCCCAATTGAGTTTGAAAAGAGACATCCAAATACACTCAAGCGTTTCAGTTGGGTGGCAGAATGTGCTCTGCTCTCCTCACTATCCTGCTGTGACAAACCATGGTGTTCTGGGAACATGGTTTCATGTGTTGGTGTGTGTACTTTGACCACAGCCACACTTTCCTTTTCAGAAACTAGCATGATTGCTTTACACATGAGTGTTTGTTTTAATGGTTTCTGCAGCTTTTGTTGTCTCTTTCCTTGTTCTCATCTTCCTCTGGGGATGCCGATGCCCTAAACCTCTTCTCCACAGAGCCAGACCACCTCTCTTGTTGCAGCAACCCCTGGGGCAGCCGGGGTTTGCTCCAGGTTTTCCCTTGGTGCTGTTGTATGCTCTGGATTGCCAAAGGCTGTGTCTGTGGTATGAAAATAAACATGGGGGAAACACCAGAGTGTGGGGACTTTGCAGAGCTCTTGAAACCCCGAAGACCCAGATCCCCAAGCAGCTGAAAGGAAACCTGCACGCCTGTGAGGCTTTTATGTGGCATTTCCCCTGTGTCAGTGCAAGGCTAACTCAGGCTTGCTGTTCAGACGGCAAAATCCTTGTGGTATGCTGGTCATCAGCCGCTTGCAGAGAGCTCAGCGACACAGAATACAGAGCTCCAGTAATACTACACTGTATCATGTCTAATTTTCAATCAACCCTCTCAAACTCATGAAAACAGGCACTTGCCATGCAGCATTCTTGTCAACAGGCAAGACAGAGGGTGACAGACACTGGAACAGGCTGCCCAGGGAGGTGGTGGAGTCTCCTTCTCTGGAGATGTTCAAGACCTGTCTGGATGCCTATCTGAGTGATATGTCCTAGGGAGCTGCTTTGGCAGGGGGGTTGGACCCGATGATCTCTGGAGGTCCCTTCCAGCTCCTACGATTCTGTGATTCTGTGGGATAGAGCGGGGGGCAGCTTGGCCACAGGTCAGGAGCCTGTGCCCGGCTCTGGGGTGAGGAACTGGCGCTGCAGCTGGCACCGAGCGTGCTCCAGGCGGTGGAACGTGGGTGCCACACAGTGAGGGGGTTGCAGGCTGAGGTGCCGGCTGACCTCTGGAGTCGGAGGCTGCCTGTTCTCATCTTAGAAGTGCAGTCTGAGGGAACTAGGGTTGTTCAATCTGGAGGAGAGACTGAGGGGAGACCTTACCCCTCCCTACAGCTACCTGGAAGGAACTTGTACCCAGGTGGGGGTTGGTTTCATCTCCCAAGTACCGAGTGACAGGACAAGAGGAAATGGTCTCAAGTTGCACCAGGGGAGTTTAGGTTGGATATTAGGAAAAGTTTTGTCACCAGAGGGGTGGTTGATCACTGGAGAAGGCTGCCTAGGGAAGGGGTTGAGTCACCATCCCTACAGGTATTTAAAAGATGTGGTGCTCAGGGACATGATTTAGCCATTGGACTTGGTAGTGCTGTTAGTGGACTCAGTGATCTTAAAGATCTTTCCCAACCAAAACGATCATAAGATTCTAAAGAGGTCATTACACACCTGCTGCGTTGTCGTACTGCACTTGGAAATGGAATTGTTTTAGTATTGGATCAAGGGGCTTGTAAGAAGGTTCATAAATGTAAACATTAAAAAGCTGTTGCTCAGACAGAATTATTCATGTGGAGTAGATGAAACCTGGCCCAGGCACTGAGCTACACCTGGAAGAAGTGGGGGACAGAAACCAGCCAAGGGCTTTGTGCTTAGAGAGCTCAAGTCTTCTTGTGCAGGGCATGGGGTGAAGGGGATGTACATCACCCCCAAACCAAGCAGGAGCTGCTTGAGCAGGCTCAATTCTGGCTTATGCCCTAATTTATGGTGCTTGAATGAAAAGGTAACGTGATGTCATTTTTTCAGGGCAGTGGCACACGTGTCTGCTTGTGATGTGGATGCCTGTTGTTCTTCCATGTAGGGAGAGGTCCTTCAGTACCTTTTTTTTTGGGTCACTTCCCCATTTGGCTTTTGAGGCTTCACCAATCAATTCTTTTTTGGATGCTTCACCCTGCAGCTTTTTTCTTGATTGATAATGCCTGGTATATACTGAAGTACTTAATGGTGGTGTCCTGGAGCAGGACTTTGCTGCCTGACTGTTTTGTAGTGCTTCAATGCGTGGCTGGAGGCAGGAGTGCTTCAATGCGGGGCCCTGTAGTAGCCTTTCAGCACCCTGCTGTCTGGAGCACTTCAGTGCATGTCTTTTTTGGAGCTCTCCACCTCCTGTTTTTTTTGGAGTGCTTCAGCATTTGGCTTTTTCGGAGTGCTACACACCCAGATTTTATTGCTGTACCTCAACACACTTCCAGTGATGCATGCTTTCCCTGTATTACCTTACACTTATGTTTTCCAGACCTAGCAGATGAGCTGGTGATTGAGTTTACAAGGGGTTTTTTTTATGTTCCTCAGTAGTCTTTTGAGCTCAGAGATGTCTGTTTCTGGGGAAGGTTACCATCTTTGTGTCTTGTCCCCTGTCAGCTTTACCCAGTTCTGATTTTGAGGGAGGCAACTTTGTGCTGCATGCTAGTTCTTATTATTTGTGGTTCCTTTGTGGGTTTTATTTTATATTTTGTCCCTCATTCTCTTGTTCTGGATGGTATTAGGAAGGTCACTTCACAAGCTGCAGTGATCCCTGTCTCATGGTGTGGTTTTGGGGCTTTTCCTGACAACATGTGTTAGAGTGGAGTCTGTAGAACAGGATCCTAACAGACCATAGGAGAGGAGCAAATCTCTCTCTGTCAGAAGGAGTAGCATGTGTCTTGTCTCAATTCTGCTTTCTTCTGCTCAGTCGTGTGGGGTTTTTTTTCAGCACAGATGATACCGAGTGTTTGGAAGGTGGTAGGCCAAGCATCCAGCAAGAATCACATCCCTGCCAGCACAGGGAGCGAGGGAGAATGCAAACAAGAGTGTTGGGCAAGTGCCTGACTGCCCAAGCAATGAATGCTGAAGCATCTGTGGCTCCTTGTTGGAAGCATGGGAAGCCTCCTACAAGGAGTCTGAGCTGGAGGTTTCAGGGGCGTGCAGCAGGCGTGTAGTGCTGTGCTGCAGAGGCAGCAGCTGGAGGGTGCTCTTGCCACAGGAAAGGCTGCCAGGCTGAAAGATTAGGCACAGTTGTCTGAGCTCCCGAGTGTCACTCATGGTGTGGCTATTGTGACCCACTGGCCTGGAGTCTTGCAGATCATCTGCCTTTGGTAGAGGGGCAATGGTTGGAATTTCTTTTACCAGTGTTGCTTTAATAAATACATTATTTCCTCAGTGCCCATTGCTGAGAATAACTACTTTTTCTTCTCTTAATCCTTAGCCATGCAGGGTCACCACATTAGTTTCCAGTTACATCTGGTTTTTGTTTTTTAGAGAACCAGTGTGAAGAGACAGGATTTTACCTTCAGTTATCTCTGGAGGAGCTGCTGCAGAGGGCAGGAATCTGGTGTGCTAGCACCACATTTTTGCTTTTGGTAATGTGAGTTGGAGCAAGACACAACTGAGATGTGGTGGCATCTACAGTCACTGCATAGTTATCTAAACCCTGCTAACAGCTCTCAGGATGCCTCACTCCCACCCACTTGACACATCCCACAGGTCATGCATGGTGAAGTCCTTATTGCTGCTGTGCCACTGGAGCTAACAGTAAGCATCTGGTGGCTGTGGAGGTCTTGCTGCAGCTGTTACTGCCTTCTAGTGGGTAAGAGCTTGTGCTGGAAAGGGTTGCGTGATGACAAATGCTGCCTTCCTTCCAGCCCGAGCTTTTCTTGCTCTGTTTAATCATGGCGCTTGCAAGCTGAGCTCCACATTCGCTTCCCTCACTTAGTGTTGCCAATCAGTGCAGGTGAGAAAGTGTTTCTGCAGGATGGGGCCAGGCAGGAGACAGCAGGGTAGCCTCCACCTGTCAGGGAGCTGAGGGAGCGCCCATTTCTGACACACCTGATGGCACCCACGGTCCCTAGCCTGAGTTGTGTGGGTACAAAAAACCCTCTCAATTCTTTTCTCCCTGCACCTCTCACTTAAGCTATAGTGACTGTGGGGTCTGGCCCTTGCCATCTGATGTGGTTGGACTGTGGCCTGCCTACTCCCTACTGCCAGAGGGAGCCACTTAGGTCAGGGTCTGTCCCCATTGCACACTTTTGCATTTAAAGGGGGTTTAAAGGGGGTTTGTAAGTGACTTCCAGATTCTTTTAAGTTCAACATTTAAGTGCAGTCCTGTGTGGTAAGCAGGCCCAGCCAGTGGAGGGGGCCATACAAAAATAGAGTTCTATGGGGACAAAACTCCATGAGGTTTCTGTCCCTGTCCCCAGGGCACCTTTGTGCTCCCTGCCCTGGGCCTGTGGTTGCTAGAGCTCAGTTTAGGAGCGTATATTGGTCCTTAAAAGCAAAGCCTGTGACCAGTTTTGTCGTGTCTGGAGTTGGTGCAGACACAGGCTAAGGGCAATGTGACTGCTTGCCCACTCTGATCAGGGAACAGGGGACCACCATCCTTCCTCAGTGTGAATCCACCACTTTCTGTGGATGCTGCTCACAATGAATGCAGCTGAGGGCAAAGCACAGGCTTTTTTCCTACCTTATCCATTGGTTCAGGCTGAATCACTGCTTTGCTGCTGGATAGACCTCAAAATGTCAAAATACAGCAATGTTACAGACCCCAAAACCCGAATACACAGAAGGGGCTGTGGCAGCTTCAGCTTTGCTGTGCTTTGCAGGGACAGGGATGTGGTGATGGCTGAGAACCCTGGGCAGACCAGACTGGAAGAGCTGCCTTGCAGCTCTCAAAGTGATTTTCAGTATTTAAAAACAATTTTCTCCCCAATTTTTGCTTGGTGGGGGTTAAGCTTTATTTTTTACTAACTCAGTCGGAGTTGGATTTCCAGGTGTGGAAAGTTGTCAATTATTTGGCATTGTTGCACCTAGAAAAGCTTAGGAAAAATGGGTGGAAGGAGTATGAGGACACTCTAATAGTAGTTAACTATCCCCAATAACTAGTACAGGCTTCAGGAGATAAACATGGGTGAATAGCTTCAGAGGAAACTGTGAGATTTCAGGATAAATGACAAGATTAAGCCTCCTGACGATGCAGTACTGCAACTCTGTCTGGTCCTTTAAATTTCTTTCACATGTTGGGAAACAAAGGGCCTTAGTACTTACCATTTTCAAAAATGTCATTTTGAAGAATGATTTCAGTAATTGTTTTGCCTAACAGAGCAAATTATGACATCCTCTTCAACATGTATTTTTAAGAGCAGCTAATGAGGAGAGGATTTGAGCCCTTTAATGGATTTGAATATCCTTTTGCCATTAAATTTAATTGGTCAGCCTGGTAGTTTTTCTTCAGCAGAAATGGAATAATTCACATCAGTCACTTGGGTTGGAAAATTATGGCTAAGGGAGAAATCTAAAAAATCATTCACAATGCTGATATTGGCTCCACGTTTGCTCTTTTATTAGCAGGATTTGCTGCTCACTTTAAATTCACAAGTAGACAAATTATTTACAAAAGCCATTTACTCCAAAAGTAGGCGGTACCACATACTTAGAAACAGGAAGCTTTTGTCATCACAATAGAAAAGACTCGAGTTCAATTCACAAAGTCCATGATCTCTTATGTGTAGTTTAAATGAGTAGATAGATATTCCTGTCACCTCCTTTATCACAGTTATTGGTTAAGAAATACCCATCCTGGAGCTGCACAAACCAGACCAGTAAAAACAACACTGGGAGAGGCAATGCAGAATTCATCTTCTGTTGTTACCACACGTTCCGTCCGGTAAGTGAGCTACTTAACCAGTGACTGGCTTGCTGAAGCCTAGAGCCTGTCTGCATCGCTTGCAGCAGGACAGATCATCTTAAGATCTCTATGCTATTTTGGTCCTACTTGTACTTTATTTTAAAGGTGTACACAGACTTTACAGGATACCTAGGCCTGGTTCAGCAGGGTGGATTTTTTTCCCCACTAATGTGCTATACTTTTATATGGTTCTCACTGGAAAACTAGTGGAAACACATAAAATTCTATCTGAACGTAAGAAAACACTTTTTTACTGTGTGGGCTGTTGCACACTGGCACAGGTATTCTGGGGCGCTGGGGAGTCTCCGTCCCTGGAGTCAGTCAAAGCCCAGCAGGACACAATCCTGGGACACCTGTTGTAGCTGACCCTGCATGATCAGAGAGGTGGACTAAGCAATCTGGAGACGTTGTTCCCCACCTCTATGAATCTGTGATTGATTCAGGGAAGAGCTCAGTGGCTCAAGGCAGAAGAAGCTGGCTATAGGGTGCCTGAAGGTGAGAGAAGGAAACAGGTCCCTTCAATATTTAGCTGTGCCATTTCCAAATACATAATAAACAGAGTCACACTGTACATAAAACCACCAAGTGGAATGTAGATACAATGTTCTTAAACAAGGTGGCGCAGGAAGAGACTTGAGGCTTTCACTAGACTGTGAAGCAGTATTTAGCTGTGTAGAGGATGTGCTGTTCATATTGGACAGCATGCTGCACATCGGACAGTAGAAAGCTGCTGGTCTGTAGACTTAAAGGAGCTTCATCATGAGGGGTAAACAGAGTATAAAGAGAGACATGAAGAAAAATGGACTTTCTTGCTATCCTTTCACTTCCAAGCTGAAGGAGAAGGACAGCAAATAGCTTAAAGGTACAAATAAGCTCAAAGGCCTTAAGAGATTTCTTTTAAGAGGCTAGGATCAAGAATCATGTCTTCCATCATTGTAATATGCTGTAATGCATTCATAGATGTTTTTGTTCGTCTTAGATTTTAAACAACTCTAAAATGAGTATCTACATCCCAAATCTACGGATGGGTAAACTGAAGCACCGCATCAGTCTGAGTTACAGGATTATGCAGCAGTCCAGTGGAAAGGACTTCTGATGGAAGTGCATAGTAGGCTGCTTTTAGAGGGCTCTCACCAATGGTGGGCATTCCCACAGCCAAGGGAGAAACTTTGGAGGCGGCATTATTTCCTCTGGACCCCATCTCCAAAATATTAGAACTGAGAACAATTAGAAGTGAGAACAATAGATTAGAACTGAGAACTTTTATTTCAGCTTTATGCAGTCTACCTCCTCTGTGACTGGCATTGCACTTGTTCTCAGGTCTATATCTGTGCTGGATTTGCTTCCGTTATATGTCGATCTCCATCTAAGCAACATGATCTTCTTGAAATACTTCATGGTGTTATTTTTTACAGTTACAAAACACATGGTGTTTATCATGCTGTTACTCATAGCAATGCATTCAACTATGTAAAAGGCAGTAAGATAATGCTTCTCTTTCACAAAGATGGTGGGGAAAAAGTCACGGACGATTGTGAAGCCATAGAAAGGTGCCCAGCAGAGAACATAGGCAGTCAGGATACACATCAGTACCATAACAGTTTTTCTTCTGCATCGAAGCCTCTTTCTGATCTGTTCAGTCTGGAATCCTGGTACAGTCTTAAACCAAAGCTCCCGAGAGATCCTGGCATAACACAAGGTCATCGTAACCACAGGTGCCACAAATTCAATGCCAAAGATGAAGAGGAAGTATGATTTGTAGTACATCTGCTGGTCAACTGGCCAAATTTGACCACAGAAAATCTTCTCCTGGTTTTTCACTATGAATAACACTGTTTCAGTAGCAAAGTATGCAGATGGGATAGCTACAAGGATGGAGACGATCCAGACCAGCGCGATTAGGAAGGAGGCTGTTTGATAATTCATGCGTGGTTTCAGTGGGTGAACAATGGCCAGATACCTAGAACACACAAATATGTTCAAAATCAAGGCTGAAAACACTATTTCACCAGAAGACACTTCAAAATACAAGGGGACAGAATTAGGCAGAAGGATATTGCTGTCATTCTTAAGAAGGGAGACAGACAAATTTTTCCTTGAGAAGAGTTTAAAAAGTTTTCCAAAGTAGCAGCCTAGAGCTGAGTTCCTAAATCTAGGCAGACACTCTGGAGTGACTGGCTGGGGGGTTTGTTGGGACAGAGGGTATGCAACAATCTGAGTGTACTCTTGGGTGTCTGACGATGGCTTTAAGACCTCACCCAGTCTTATACTCCCACCTGTTAACAAGATAAAACTGAAAAAGTTGCAATTTTTTGTCACAGAATTTTCCTTTTCAGCACAGATCACGTGTCTGGGAGTTACAGAAAGATGGAGAGAGGGGAAAGAGAGGGAGTATTCCTATTACTGACTAATATTTTTGCAGCACCTAGCGCAATGCACAGGTGATGTAGCCAGAATGTGCCATGATACAACATCTGGAAATT
The DNA here is from genome assembly GCA_022605575.1 of Laterallus jamaicensis coturniculus. NCBI lineage: Eukaryota > Metazoa > Chordata > Aves > Gruiformes > Rallidae > Laterallus > Laterallus jamaicensis. Next base: position 21,566,938 of record JAKCOX010000001.1, read on the forward strand.
CTTTGCTGGACAGCACATGTTCAAGTGAGAGTTTGACACATGCAGTAGCATACACCTAGTCAGGTGCATGTAAAAAGGCAAACATGTAGAAGCAAGAAAATGTTTTCCCTAGGCAGAGAACTGTTTAAATATGTTTTTCTTTATTCTTTCCCCCCCCCTCCTCCCCCCCATTTTTTAACCAGAAGACCAAACATACCTAACAGATTTTTATTATTTTCTTGGTTATTCCATGGCATACAAAGAGCTAAAGCTGACGCTAGTGAATGGTTACAGGTGAGCTGGTTTTAAAGCCACCAGGGAAGGACTGTGTATCCATTTTCTGCCCATGCAAATTTTTTATTTTGTCTGATGGAGAAGACTATTGCTAATTAATCTTAAGTATGCTGTGTTAATATGCCAAACCATAAAACTTGAGTTAGGTATTTGCTCTCATTATGACTGTAAAGCAACAAGGTGCACTGCAGTATTTCACAAAGAGTGGACAAATAGAAGCATGTTGCTTATGAGATCCATCAGTTGCCCTTGATTCAGCTAAAAAGGGAGCTAGGCCCTAATAGCATTCAGTCTGGGGCTTTTTTCTGGATGAAGTTTTGGGGGGAGTGTTGATTTTTTTAAGAAGGTGTATTTGTAAGAAGGGCTTATATTAGAGTATACACAACAGAAAGATTAGAAAAATTCTGTTAAAAGGAGATTTTTATCAGAGGCACTCCAGAACTCCAGTACAATTGTATTTAACACAAAGGATTTCTTCAGACAGTGGAATTTCTCATTCATTCAGTGGCTTTTCTGTCTGTATGTATTCTATACATAGATAGCGCCCACAGGATATATTAATTCTAAAATAAAATGGAAAGTCAGTGGTGGTTTTCAGCAGCCAGATCTTGGAAGCAGATGAATTGTTCATCGCGCTTAATAGTGCAGGGTAGATGTCAAGGGACAGCAGAATTACTCAGCCTCATTGTGGAGCTGATAAATGGGTATTTTTAGATCAGGTCCTGTGGAAACAAGATTGTGAGATAATGTATGTGTGTGCATTCATAAGTATGCTTATCCGCTCAGAACGTTTGGCTGGATGAGGTAAATCTCTACAAGAGTCAGGGCGGAGCTTTTAGGGGCCTGGAGGTGGGGCAGGGGGGAAGTGTGTTCCTGTTTGTCATTGCTTGCCACACTCGGGCTGTTATTGCGGTGTGGTCCTGAAGCACATGAACTATGTTCAGACAAAAGTACTCTGGAAGATGTGCTCCAAAAGTATGCATAAACCACAACCAGGTGCTCATGGGTGTTCAGTCCAGGGGACCCAGCTAAAGCCAAACCCTCCAGAATATTTACAGCATGGTCATTGGACTCTTAGCATGAACCCTTGCTCTTCAAATCTTTTCCTTTCACATAGCATTATTTTCTAGTGCAGATGAAGCCTTAAATATATGAAATTCCCATGTTTTATAAACATAGACATCATGGATGCTGAATGAAAGCCAGACCTGAGGGAAATCCTGTGGGACAGTCTTACCCTTTCTACACAGGTAAGCTCCTTGAAATGATTTTAATGTTAGGAGATGTTAGGAGCCCATTTTTTGAGAGAGAGACTGAAGTCAACAACTCGTGTGACATAAACAACATGGAATGGTTGTTTGCTAAATGAACAAGGTTTCTTTCTGTTTACCAAATCAAAATCTCACAAAAAAACAAACAAAAAAAAAGGCAGTGAAACCAAAACAGTGTGTTCTTACAACAAACTTCAATGATTAATCATTTCCAGGGTTGTTTTTAAAGATGCCTCGGGAGATACACTAGAAATCTGATTTCTTAGCAGGCTTAAGGGCTCAATGACCCGTATTACTTCATCAACCTGGGATGCACTAGCAGAGTCTTCCAAGAAATCTTTTAGAAGTTGAAAAAGATAAATAATAGAAAATGGTAATACATGTCTGATAATATTTAGAAGCTTAACCCTGAGTCCTCAGCTGTTGTTCAAAGCTTTGTTAGACGCTTATTAAGGGTTTGTTTCATAGGAGCTGATTGTGCTTTCTCCCCACACCAGGCAAAACATCTCTGAACTTCCCCAGTGTTTCGACAGACTTCTGTTGACGTCAATAACAGCTGAATCAGCCACGCGCAAGCTGTATCTAAACAACCATCAGCAGGGTTAACTGCTCCTGAGCTGTCTTTTGGATCAGGTACTAAAGACTAAAATGACACACAAGAGAAACTGGGAAAAAAAAAGTCAGGGTGGGGTGGGAATAGTACGGTGTGTATGCAGAGGGTATGCAGAGATGTATATTCTGTTTGTACGCAAACGGTGTCTTCTTGCGACAGCCTTTCTGTAAAGAGTTTACTCTGTGGGTCTCTGGCTTTCTGTGAGTCAGCAGCGTCAGACTTATGTCAGCATGAAGCTGATCGTCAGTGCCTGGGTCTGTCAAAGTCTGTGATGCAGTAGGCTAAGAGAACAGGAGTCATAAGAAAGAGTACAATTAAATTATATTGTTAAAATTCCTGATGTGAGAGGCAGGCATAGAAATATCTCAGGAATGCAGCATAAAGCAGGTAGTGTATCAGGTGGATATCACTCTGTTCTGCTTACCCCGTTACAAAGGCTGTAGGAGAACCTCTGCTAAACTGGGTTGGTATAGCATCTTACAATTTTCTGGACAGTGCTATAAATATGGGTGCCATAAATGACCTCTGGCTCTTTCCTGACTTGCCACTGTTCCATCCTCAGAGAGACTCAGAGTATGATAAGAGAGTATTTTAATGGAAAGGAGAGTGCTGGACACACTCACCAAGCGTCCACTTCTGGGTTGGAGCATCCAGCCAAGACCTCAGTACTATGAAATGGTTAATTTAATGCGTGTTGGGTTTTCTCACTAGGGTGTGACAGAGAATAAGAACTCTATTTTGTAGGCTAGATAGAAGTCTTATCTTTTACTCTCTTTCACACCAAAATAAAATCTGGAAAAAAATACCTTAAATGGAGAAAGGAATAGCCTGTAAGGCAATAGCCCTGTTGGAAACTCACCTGTCAAATTCTGTATCACCAGTTTACTGTTTCTCTCACTGCAGAGTATTTATTTCACTGTTTATAAAACCGGTTAGACTCAGAAAAGCCATCTAGACCAGTAGTGAAGTTTCCTTAGAGATGTATGATTTGGATCAGAATTATATGGTGCTGATGAACACCCTCATCTCAGGTGGATGTTTCTGACTTGTCCCTCTCCTCTTTCATTTATTTCAGAAATCCTCTTCTACACTTGAATCAGGCATATTTTTATGAAAAAAGAAATAATTTTAATAAATTGACATTCTTTTCACCTGAAAAGTACAATCAAGAAATTTCCACTGAGATTTTCCCTGGGGTAATGTCAAAACCTCATGTGATCAGAATTTATAAAGCAAGATACCCAGGTCTGTGTAGTACCTACCTTGACATCAGATCCTACGGAACAGCTGAGCATGTTAAATACCTAGAAATCTGGACAACGAACCCTAGACGCTCTGGCCACCTCCTTGTGCAGAGATAGCACCCCACTTACCTATCAACGGCTATAGCCAGGAGGGCATTGGTCGAAACATAGAGGGAAACAGTCCGTAGGTAGTTGACCGAGGCACAGAGGACGTGGCCGTGCTCCCAGGACAGCTGCCGCACCACGTAGTAGTCCATCTCGAAGGGGCAGCACACGATGGCCACGATGAAGTCTGAGATGGCCAAGTTGGCAATCAGCAGGTTGGTGAGGTTTCGCAGCTTCTTGTAGCGGGCGAGAGCAGCAATGAAGATGAAGTTGCCGATGCCACAGACCAGCATGATGCCAACCAGAGCCACCCCGATCACAATCTTGGCTGCAAAGAAGGTTCGGGTCTTGGTCATGTCTTCTTCACTGTCCAGTGGCAGGTCGTAATCACTGTAACTGAAATTGAAGGGGAAGGAGAAGTTTCTCAAGGAGGTTAAATCACCATCATGGAGATTGTAGATTGCAGCAAAGTTGAGGCTGACGGTAGCATTTGTGTTATGTTCAGCTTGCTCCATGGCCATGTTTGTCTTCTTTTGTCACATATGGCTTTGTAGGCTCTTGGTTTCGTGTTAGAATTACCCAGGGTGGGAGGGCACGACAGTGGCAGGTGAGAAACCTCATCCAAAGTTTCCTTTTGAGCAGTGAGTCACTTTTTCTTTGTCCCCATGAGATTATAGAGCAACAGCCTCATTTACCTCCTTCTGTGGGAACAAAAAGAGGAAAACATTTCCTGAGAGGAAATTACAGCAAAAATACTGTGCTTGAGGGAAGGCAATAGTCACCTTATTGCCCCACAGCAAAATTGCTGGCTGTGCACAGTGGGAAGAAATACCCTGTGAAAGGATGCTTCTGTTGTCATAAAATCCGCTGTTACATAATATACTGGCTGTTACACCCAGAAGTTTGATTTACCAATGATAAAATTGTCTTCTCACCACATGGAGAAATGACAATATAGGAGTGTAAAATCCAGTTTAAACCCCTGCCAGCCTTCAAGCCCACAGGGCTGTCGTCCCTGTGCAAAATAAAAAAAAACTAAAATGAGATGACACCTCAATTTGATGAAAGGTATCTGATGTGCCTTTGGACAAAGTTTTTGCTTTATGCTAGATGTCTCAGAGTGATGTGGTAGGTAAGAACGTAAAGAGAACTGATGTCCTGGCTTCTAAATACATTTCTTAATTAAGTAAGAGTTGCCAAACCCCAAGAAAATAACAGAGCCAGCACTTTTATTTTGGCAGCTGTTAATTGAGTAGGGGGACTGAATTTTCAGCCAGTATAATCCATTATTACTTCACTGAAACCAGTGGAGCTCTGCCAATTTGTATAGACAAGATTTTGTCCCATGAACCAGCTTGTAGAGCTTTGCTGTGAAGGCAGAACTGTTGTGCACAGGGAGAGCACTTCCACGAACAGGCTCTTGAGGTGAAAGGGAAAATCTCCCATAAGCAAGACAAAATGCCTTAAATTTTTAAAGCTAGGGAGGAGCAGGCTCCCCTCTTTGTATGGCTGGGTGTACCACATGTTAAAAATTTTCCACACTGAGGAAAAAAACCTAATCTACTCCCTAATTTTTCCTCTACTCTGTATCAAATGATGAGAAGGCTGTCTTCTTGCATATTCCCATGCCACATCTGGGAATCCTCACACCAGACTCCCAGCTGTGAGGACAGTCCCACCCCATCCCAGAAGAGAATCTGAGAGCATTACTGCTTTTTCTGCTTTGAGACAGTATGTGTTCAGGATGTCAAATGCTATTGAACAATGTCCCTCATGGCTACAAAGGACAATCTCCACAGTGGGGCTGTTTGCCCCTTCTTTTCCTGGAACCACCTTCAGCCCTTGATATACCAACACTTAATAAATTTCAGAGAAACTTTCTTGTACAACTTCTGTCTCCACGTTGCTTTTCAAACAGAGTTGCAGAACAACAGAATAACAGAAAGCCAAAGCTGACTAAATAACAGTTCAAACAATTGACTGCTGTACAATGCATCACCACAGCTGCCTGGAAATATGAACATTTATTTAAGAGAAATACTAACTAAATACTTGGATGCAAAATCTGTATGTTGGTTAAAGCAAGGAGCAGTATCTGTTTCAGGCAGGTTTCCCTGCAAAATACTGAGTCAGAGCTTTAAAATAAATAAAAGACAATCCAACCATCCACAAACTGACACAACACCATCAGCTAACTGTACCTGCAGTTGCTCTTATCTTCTTGGAGGTCTTGAGCACCCTGGGGATAGCCTCCAAATTTCTTCCCTGAAAATGTGCTGCTGTCAGTGGAGCAGAGAAAGAATCACTGAAAGCAGGCAGAGGACTTCACTGAATGATTATTCTCTCAAGCAGGTTTGCCCTGCTGCTTAGGGGAGGATGGCTCCGCTGTCTCTGTGCATGCATCTAAAGCCTTTTCTCAGTGGGAGGCACCTTGAAGCTGTCCATGCATTTCTGATCTTAAAGAGGCAGTGCGATACGGAGACAATAGAGCACAGCCCTTTTTTTGGTTTATTTTTTTTCTTCCTGATTTAAACCCCCTGAATGCACTGAACTGGCAGAGCAGCTCTGTTACCAAGTCTGAGCATGAAAGGTGTAAAACCCCAGTCTGTACTTGCTGTTTGAGTTTTGTCTGTGCTGGGCAGCAGCTACCTACACCTGACGTGACACAGAAGCAAAATACAAACCTCCCAGTAGAGAGGAGGGGGAGGAAGGAGGGGGAACTAGTTTCCCAGGGACCTTTCTCCATTGATTTCTTCCCTGGCTATTGTCTTTAGGACTGCAGCTGTGGCAGCTTCTGCAGAAGTAGGGTAAAATGATGAATAGCCATAAATCAGAGGACCCTTGAGAGCTTTCCTTGTCCTCTCAGGGAATTACTCAGAGTGGAAAAGTGGCAGTGAATCCTCAAGGACTTGGTGTCCTTTGCTATAATGCTGCCTCCTCTTTGCTCTGAAGCATTCACAGCACAGGGAGCTGTTCTCTTGCTTCCCAGTTCTCCAGAAGGAAAAACAGCCGAGACCCTGTCCTCTTTTGCACCTCCAGTCTTATTCACATTAGCTGACATTTTCCAAGATGCATAGTTACAGAATCACAGAATCACAGAGTTGTCAGGGTTGGAAGGGACCTCCAGAGATCATCGGGTCCAACCCCCCTGCCAAAGCAGCTCCCCAGCTCATATTGCACAGATAGGCATCCAGATGGGTCTTGAATATCTCCAGAGAAGACTCCACAACCCCCTGGGCAGCCTGTCCCAGGGCTCTGTCACCCTCACTGGGAAAAAGCTTTTCCACATGTTGATATGGAACTTCCTGCTCCAGGTGGGGCCTGACCAGAGCAGAGTAGAGGGGGAGGATCACCTCCTTCGACCTGCTGGCCACACTCCTTCTGATGCACCCCAGGATCCCGTTGGCTCTCTTAGTCACCAGGGCACACTGCTTGCTCATAGCCAACCTGTTGTCACCCAGGACCCCCAGGTCACATTACTTGGTCTCCAGCCTGTGAGACTGTAGGAGGCTGTAGAAGGTCATGAAGATAATAGCAGACTTTCAGAAAACATAAAGTATATGGCCTACAATGCAAGACTCACAAGACTCAGCTTTCATGAGGTAGTGGGCACTTAGCCCTGGAAGAAAATAAGGAAATAAATGTGTTAATGTGAAAAGTGTCTGGGGTAAAAGAGCCACTAATGTGCCATTTCTTCCAGAAAACCTGTGGAAGGCCAGAGAGTCCCCACTATCTGGAGCCAGCGGACAGCATTAAGACTTTCACAGCAAAGACTTCACTTGACTTTATTTTTAACAGTCAATGTAATATGTGAAAAGCCATTAAGAGAAAATCGGATACAATCTGCTTGTTGTATTCAGAAAAAATGTAAATATAGTAAGGACAGGGAGAGGTAAAGTGAACTTAGTGTGCATCAGAACCACATCTGTAAGAGCCCTAAAATGGGACACATAAACCTTAAATCTCCCTTAAAAGAAGCTAGTACAATTTCCAAAGGAGCTCTTGCAAGCTTTATATTAGGAATGTGCATGATCTCTACAAGACTTTGCTCAGCCGTCTCACATTATCTAGTAAGTTAATCAAGTAATGTGATATCCAAATATTTACATTCCTTTAGGCCAAAACCTCAGCTGCTGCAAAACAGTCTGTCCCCACTGACTCAAGGCAAGTTGGCATTGGAGCCCTGATAACTACACCCCCTCAAGATCTGCACTTCATGCTCGGGATGTAACTTCCATCCAGCAGTTGTTCATCCACATGCTCCACGTAATTGTGCTGTATGTGTCAAGCAGTTCCTCAGAAAATACTAGTAATACTGGGAAAGGGTGTGGGGTGTGATGGTGCAAGTCAGGGCTTTGTACTTGTTGAGTAGACAGTGAAAACACTGGTCCTGAGAACTGCCCTTACAGACAGATGGGCAACGTGAATGTTAAAAGATGATCTAGAGTCTAATGGGCTGCGGTGATAGTGAAAGGACTCTAAAGCCATGGGGTATATGCAGGAGGATTTCCCAGCTGCAGATGCTGTGTAAGAAATCCCCAAGGTTACCTTCAAAACCAGTTTCTTGTGCCTTCTGGTGTAGATGTTCCAAAAGAGCAGGTCCCCAAGGACTTCTGTTGTCCCAGCACTGCCTAGCCTAGGGGCTTTGCAGCCTACAGGTCTCCTTTTCCTGGGACCAGAGCTCTAGGAGGCTTCCAGAGCCAAAGTGCCCATTACTTTTTAGACAACAAATAATTCTTAAGATAAGGCTTCTCCTTTATAGCTTTTATTGCTGGTTCCAGTGACTTCCTCAGTAGTGTCACAACATTTTACACAGTGCCACAGTGCATTTCCTGAGACCATTTAGATGTTACCAATTTGATGAATCCAGGCTGAGAAGGAAAAGTTGGTTCTGAAAACTATCATGTAAACAATTTGCATTCCTGTTGGCTTGGTGTTTTTTGTTAGAACACTCTAAGTTAGTTGGAGGCTAAATGCTGTAAAAAGATCACAATGTAAAGTAATTGTTTAGAGATTTTCAAATAATGATTTTCTAAAACTAGCATTTAGCCTGGGACCAGACCTTAAGGACTCTAGCCTTTCATTTCAAAACAGCAAACTCACCAGCTACTGTCTAATTTTTCTTAATTGCTAAATAAATTGGACTCTGAGTGAAGTAATTAATCCTGGGGGATTTACATAAGCTTTGCAAAAAGTATAGCTGGAGATTTATAAGGGCTGCTAATACAAATCAGTTGGTGAAATGTGACAAAAGCATCAGACATCATGTGATTTTTCTGGAAAAACAAACCAAAGGTAGCAGCACACATGGGTTACACCCATGTGTATTTCACCTCAGTATTCCAACCACACATTTGGCTCAGGGTCCTTAATAAATCTAAGACTGTGTAACTGACATTTATGTTCATGAGGATGCTAGACTTGCTTACATAGAGTTAGGTATATTTTTCTAACACATGAAAACATGCCTGCTGGTTCTAAAGGAAAGTGATTTTTGGATGCAGTTTTGCAACAATGTGCACACAGGAGTAATCCCACAATACTCAGCTGTTCCAGTGGTGGCTTGGGCAGTGGAAAAGTCCCGGGAAGGAGAGAGCAGAGAGTTGTTTGACTTTATTAATGGATAATGTTATCGTGTTGCTTTCCTTTTACCACCTCTTTCCACTTCCCTACTAAGTGTCTGACTTCTCAGCTTGGGAGTGGGGCAGAGTGTCTGAAGGAGCAGCAGAACAGGCTGTCAACAGCAGTAGTGACACAGCACAAAGACAGCTGTCAGCGCTGTTGAAACAGTAGACATGGCACTTTGATCTGAAAGGCCTTTTCCTTTCAGAGCTGCACAGGTTTCTGTGGACTGTGGCATTCAGGCAGATCTCACAGCCAAATGACACACGGTTAAGCTGAGCTGCACAGAGCTTGCTTAATGTGCAAGGTGACTCAAGGACAATCAGCAACTTTCTTCCAAGTAGAAGCTCTTTTCTTTATACTTGTTTCTTTATTTAAAAAGAAACTTTCAAATTCTCTTCCACTGTGTATTTCCTGATTTCTTCATCTCTGTTCATCATTTTGTGATCGTGTAAGAAGATGGTGTTTATTTTACCCAGCTCAGTTTAGCATGGCAACCTCATGTGAGAGGCTTACCCTCACACTCAATAGTTATGAAATATGTAGAAATGCCTATAAGAAGTTTATATTCCTAGCTGGCACTTACCACTCCTTACTTACCTACAGCAAAAGTGATAGTGTTGAGGAGAGTGCAGAAAGCAGTGATCAGGCTGGGGTGGTGCACAAGTTTTGATGTCCCAGTAGTATGACATGAATGACCACAGAGAAAAAAAAAATTCAATCTTTAAACCTTCAATGTTTTGTTTAATTATTGAATGTTACTTTTTTTCTCCCCTTCTGGATGTGCTGTTAGGCTTTGTGGAGTTCTTTTTTTAGTTTAGGCTTCTTTAGAGCAAGTGCCTGTAACCACAAACCCTTCTCTTGAGCAAAGGTCTCTGAAAGGCAAACATTAAGTGCTTTTCTCCCCAGATCCTGCCTGGACACACTCTTATATTGGTGGATTCTAATGTGCCAGCTGTGGGCAGTGGCAGCACACAGCAATGTATCTCCTCACTGTGGCAGCAAGGCAGAAGATAGCTGAGACAGGCTTCTTTGCCCAACTCGCCTGCTTCGTTCTCTGCTAGGACTCTTCCCTGTTACAATAATCCCAGGCAGCAGTTAGGTACTCCTTAATTTTAGTCTAAGAATGTCAAACCCATTTCCAGAGATTCCTGAAAAGTCACGTCACTGTAGTTCTGTCTGTTCTATGTCAGATACATGGAACAGCAAAGAAAAAAAATGCTTGGAAACATTTTGCCAACTGAGATAAAGATCAATTTAGCTAGTTGATATGTTCTGTTTTGATATTAGTCTCTAGTGCTGGATTGCTAGGAATTTCTAGAAAGCCTTTTTCAAACTCATAACCTGGAGATTTTACCTCAAAATTGGAAATCATCCTCTGCTTCTGCCTGTGTGCCCATTCTAAGAAGAAATACTTGTTAAACAAGGTTTACAATTGCAGAATATGGACAGGTTTTCTTTATTTCTGAATATTGTTCTAAGAGAATTAAGGTGACATATAGTTTGTATAGAATAACACTTTGGAAAGAGATCTCAGGATTATCATCTAATCCGTACCGCTGTTCCCCTGGGCTGTGTTGTATATAACCAGATCATTTATGACAAATGCTTTCCTGGACTGTTGGTGAAGAAATTTTGCAATGTGAAGCTAATGGTTGTCTGCATAAGACTATTAAATGTTTCTTAGCTGCACCAGATAGAACTTGAATGGTCCTGCTTTAAATTCATAGAGTCATAGAATGGTTTGGGTTGGAAGGGGCCTTAAAGATCAGGGACACCCTCCACTACACCAGGTTTCCCAAAGCCCCATCCAATCTGGCCTTAAACACTTCCAGGGAGGAGGCATCTACTACTTCTCTGGGCAACCTGTGCCAGTGTCTCAACACCTTCATAGTGCGGAATTGCTTCCTAATATCTAATCTAAATGTACTGTTCTTCAACTTAGAGACATTACTCCTTGTCTTGTCACTCCATGACCTTGTAAACAGTTCCTCTTCAGCTTTCCTGTAGGTCTGCTTCATGTACTGGAAGGCTGCTATCAGGTCTCCCTGGAGCCTTCTCTTCATGAGGTTTGCATGAGCCCACCCCTCAAACCTGTCAAGGTCCCTTTGGATGGCATCCCTTTCCCGCACTCTGTCAGCTGCACTACACAGCTTGGTGTCGTTGGCAAACGAGTGCTGAGGGTTCCCACTGTCCATGTCACTGATGTTAAACAGCACCAGTCTTGATACCAACCCTTGAGGAGCTCCGTTCACCACTGGTCTCCACTTGGACATCAAGCTGTGACTGCAACTCTTAGAGTGCAACTATCCATCCAATTCCTTATCCACTGAGTGGTCCATCCATCAAATCCAAGTCTCTCCAATTTAGAGACAAGGATGTTGTGTGGGACACTGTCAAATGCTAAAGTCTAAGTAGCTGAACCCAGTCCTGCAACCATTTGTTGATTCTCCAGATTTAACTGCGTCTTTTGTACCTCTCCCCTTTGACCAGGACTGATGAAATAACCACCTGCACTGGAGTCACTTACTGTCTCTCCCAGGGCTCTGTAATCCTTCTTGATACTCCTTAGCCTGATGCTTGTATCTCTTCCTCATTTTAATATCTCTGATACACTGCCTTTGGCCTCTTACCAAGAACTGTTTTACTCACACCCCATATTCAAAAGTCTTTGAATTTAGAAACATCTAAAAGTAACATAAAAATATGTCCTGTGACTCTGTCAGGCTTGTTGCTCCATTGGATTTTCAGAGACAGTCTTGTTTATTTTGGATCTTGCTCAAAGATACACTTAGTGCATCTTCGCTTTCAGTGGGTGCTATGGGCTGCAGAATGCTTTTGGAAATCAGGGAGCTTTTTAATTGAAGTGTCTCAGCAGGAGATAGATCCTTGTAAAACCTTCAGACTTCTTTAAGGGCCTAAGTAGAAGTTGGATGCTACATTTCTTAGAAAATGTAACCATCATCCATCTACAGTCTCAAATTTGAGCTAAATTGTCAGCATTTTGCCATTACTATTCTCAGTTGACAAAGCCCTTTGACTTATATTGCCATCAATTCAGCATCTTCTTTTTTTCTGCTCTTTTTATTCAATGAACATTACTGTCTGTTTGCTTGCCACAGACAGAATCTTTCTCCTTCATGTCTCTGGGTCCTGGTTTCAGCAGGCATAGAGTTAATTTAGTTCCTAGCAGCTGGTGTAGTGCTGTGTTTGGGATTTAGGATGAGAAGAATGTCGATAACATGATGATATTTTAGTTGTTGCCAGAGAGTCAAGAAGCTTTCAGCTTCTCAGTTTCTCAGCTTCTGGCCTGACAGAGACAAGGTGAGTGGCATCCAAAAAGCTATGAGGAGACACAGCCAGGATAGTTGACCCAAACTGGGCAAAGGGATACTCCATACCATGTGATGTCATGCTCAATATATAACTGGAGTCTGGCTGGGAGGCAGTGTGGCTCAGGAAATAGTTGAGCATTGGGTTCGGGTAACTGAGCAATTGTGCTGCACTTCATTTGTTTTGTTTATTCTTTTTTTCTTCTTTGTTCTTTTTTCTTTCTCCTTGTTGTTATTATCAGTGTTGGTGGTGTTATTACCATCATTATTATGAGTGCTATCTTCCTTTCCTGTCCCATCTCAAGGCTGTCTTTATCTCACCCCATGAGTTTTACCTTTATGTTTCCCGATTCTCTCCCCCATCCCACTGGGAGAGGCAGGGAGTGAGCAAACAGCTGTGGTTTTTCTAGCTGATGGCTGGGTTAAGCCATGACACTCCCCTTTCAAAGACCTTGGTGATTTTGGCATTGCCATTTGTCATTGGCAATTTGGCATTTCGCCCTGTATTTCCATGGCAAACAGAATGGTGCCAAGAGTTTCGCTCAGCAGTTCCCATAATACCACTTTTACCTTACAGACACCCTCCTGTTCCTTGTTCCTACCATCTCTGCATAAACATGCTGACCAGAGCCTGTCACTACAAAGCACTTTTACAGCAAGTAGTGATGCCTTGAAAAGCCAGAATCAAAACTCAGCAGCCTTGGTGACTGTTCAGCAGGTACCTGTTCTTTCTTGCAGTGCTGGGCACACAGCCCAATTAAAGACACATTTCTCATATTCATACAGATTAACTCTACATATTCATTGTCATTTCTAAGAGAAGGCAGGGTTACACAAATTATTTCCAGGAAGTCATTTACATTAACTCCTCCCAGATAGAGCATGCTCAGTGACACTCAGGGGGTCTTCTGGTGGTCTTCAGGGATGAAGGCTGGATGTCTTCCTCTCTCACAGCACATGCTCTTCATGGTTTTCTCCATAGCTTCCAAAATTCATTCCTGAGCTCAAAAACACATTCCTGCACAAACTAGTTAGGAATCCCTTTTAGCTGAAAACAAGATATACTCTGTCTCTTAATTGGTCTCATTTATGACTCCCCTATCTTTACTTTCTTTATCTTCAAGGCTGTACCACTCTTATGGCTAAATTTTATAGCTGCTCTCATGAAACAGCTTACATGGGTGCAGCCATGTTCTACTAAAATCCAAACCAAATCTATTCTTAAAGCATGCAAATTGTTATATTAAAGTTATATTGTCTCTTAAGCTACATCAATCTACTCAGCATTATTACATTTCACTGAATCAGTAGTATGAATTGTGGAGGTCTTAGGCACATGCAGAGAGGGTTCCTCCCTACCCCAATTCCCCAGTTTCTCCCCATAGCCAGACATGAAATATTAAAGCTCATGCCCCACTGTACTGCCTGAGACATTTTTTGGTACTTCATTAAACATTAATAGTTCTTTTTTTCTCACAAGTTACTTGAGATTTAAAGGGCTGTTGGAGTTCAATATCAATCTGAGAAAGGGATTAATACACTGTGAAAGCTTTATTGCAGAAATTATATATATTGCAGGTTATTTCTGCACACACTTGAAATGAATTCTAACCCAACAGAAAAATGCCTAATGGTACTTTCATTTAAGTTACTCAGAGCATGAAACCACAATCTTAGTGTCAGAATGAGTCATGAAAAGCTGCTATCATACCTATTTCTGACATTAAAAAAGGTTTTGTGGTTCTTCCTGTGTTGGGGTGAAAATAACAGGGCCAGATCAGCTGCCTTCTCATATGTTTGAAGTCTGAGAGTAGCACTGTAGAAATGACTGCTCTGACAGGAGATGAAAGGTATGTCCATGCTCCCCAAACTAGGTGGAGATGAAGCAAATCCATCCCAGAAGGTGCACATCCATATTTTGGGATGATAGCTGTGCCCCCAAGGGCGCCCCAGGGCTGACTGCTGCATGTGTGATTGGGAGTGTGGTGGATCATGCATTTTGCTGCCCAGCCACGGCTCTGTGGGAGAACTGAGTTAGGGTCAAAATGAGACAGGTTCTGGCAGGGAGGCAAAGAGAAGGACAGAAAGGGGCATCTTAGGGGCATGGATGTCAGAGCCGAGGACTCAGCATCTCCCTTCCTAGTGCAATGTATAGATGGAGTTAAACACTCTGGGGCAGGAGCAAGAAAACCACCACACTGAGAAAGGGACCTCTGCTATTTGGTGCTGGCAGGGAGGCAAACCTGTACTTCTCTCTGCTGGTGGCCACAGCAATCCTGACAGGAAGACCATTGCCCATGGAGCAGTTAGCAATAAACAAACCAGTGAACTTGTGTAAGCATAGACTGGGCTGTGCTGCCCTGTATCTGCTCTGTACTTGGCTCTCATGGCTGAGTTGTGCTGTGCATATCCCCTGCTGCAATTCTACCTGGACTGGCAATTCTACCACCTGTGTGTCCTTGTCTTTAAGTAGAAGCACAGTGACAAACCCTCATGTAAATATCTTTTTTCTTTGATAGTAGGAATGTTGAATAGAATAATTTTCTTTTCAGAAGATCCTGTTGAAGCTCAAAAGACAGAAGTGGGGTAACCTTTCTACGAACAGCATCAGCATGGTGTGCTGGCCATCATTCAGTACTGAACACACAGCTCAGGTTCCACCATCTGACAGGAGATAAGATTATCTACAGTATCCTCTTTGTAGTGTTAGCTCGAATGAGTTTGAGTGGCTTGCTTACTGGGATCACAACAAATTAGCACCTCCAGGTTCAAAACAGTGGTGGTTTACTTTTCACAGAATATTTAGAAATAATGTGGACAAATTAGTGGCAAGAGGAGAATGTGGCATGACTACTGCTGTGCAGGAAGGGGCAGCCCTCAGTTCCAGACTTACAGGTCCTTGAAGAATAAAATGTAAACAAAGTCCTAACTTCTTCTGAGGCTGCTTATGCTTATATTTGGTAGAGAGCAAAAGTTGCAGGGAATGGCCTTGACCTTTTGAAATCAAACCCCATGAATTGCAAGCATCTGTTAAGACTCAACTGTATGAGGGCTATGACACAGTCACACTGCCACAAAACTAACTCAGGCTATTCAGCCACAAATGGCATCTCTCAGCTTCATGGATTAATCAGCTAGAATGCAATCCCTAGAAGTTTTTTAGGAAGAAATGTAGGTGTTGAGAGGTCATTTGAGCCTGTTGAGTACTGATGCTGAAGTAAATTGGTAGGCACTTCATGTGAAAAATACCATATATATGAACAAAGGCCAGCATATTGGTTCTAATGCAGTTTGTGAATCAGAGCACAATGTAGCTGCTGTGAGATACCCTTTGGATGAGTTTTTGTCCATGTGACTGCAGAGGGAGGCAGGGGAGAGAAGCCCTTCCAGACTGGTACATTGGCTCTTGGGCTGGGGGCTATAGCAGGATGGCTTGCTGATGGACAGCCTGCACTTCCCCACAGTATTCTTCTGATCAAACTTTTATTTAAATGAGCTTGAAATTTTAAGGCCAAAATTTTCCCAGAAGAAATAGGCCCAGCTGGCCTTTTCAAATGAAATTGTTTATTAACCAATTTGTTGTCATTAGCCACCAGGAAGCACACCTGTAAAGACACATTTAACTATATAAAAAATTCTCAGTTTCCCAGTACCCTAATTTAAGTAATTTTACTGCAGGGAGTTCATTTTGAAAACGATGACAGATTGGATATTTGAGTACCATTCAGAAGGTTTTTTGAGGCTCATTTCCCTTTCAGACTTATAAACCCTCTCTCAAATCATTGTCAGATTCTTTTCTATGTAGTACCTGAAGCATTACCTTACCACTGGAGGATTCTACCTTACTGTTCTCTACCTCTTGTTGCTTCTAGAGCTAGCTGCATATCCCAGGTCTGTAGCTCTCCATTGGACCTGATGCTGCCATTAACCAAAGATAAATTCAATGAAAGAAAGATGACAAAAATTTCCCCCTCCCTACTACACAGGGACATTAAACAATGTTTCTTCTGCCAGGGCAAATGGATTTTCCTGAGCTTTTGGCATTGGTTTCCTGGGCAGAGGAAAATTTTTTGCTTGTGTTTTTGTTCTGTTTGGCTGATTGAGTTAAGAGGTCATTCGCTAGAGCCCATGGAAAACTAGACCATGTATAAATTTACTTCAGCACAGTTAGTGAGAAAGCCACAGACATGACAGTGTGAAACATTGCGTGAAGGAGACCTTTGGGAGGCAGAGAGCCTACTTCTGTCCCCTGCTAAGGAAGAACAATTTAAAAGTACTCTTTGAAGGTCAAAGGACCAGCAGTCCCCACAATACTTCAACTGCCTGTTGAAGTAGGGATTTTTTTTTTTTACAGTGAGCCTTAGCATCCTCCAGCCCTTCTCTTGTAGATCTGACTAAAGAGATGAGTCAGAAGTCAAACATCAGTCAGACAAAGGTGTGCCAGTCTGCTCCTATGAATGGAAGCTCCTCCTCAGCTGTGTTTGTACCAGCCATAGGGAAGTCTAGATATGGCTGACAAGTCAGCAGAAGATATACAATAAAATATTGAGAATCCCTCAGCTGTACCAATAACAGGTCCTAAAGCCAGTGCCACTTCTTATACATTGGGGCTATTCAGAACAAAACCATTCTAAGATCATTTTGATCACTTTAAGCATTGTTGCAGGAGTGGTAGGGCTCCTTCTGCTGCTGGCATTGCTCTGCATTGCTCCAACACTGTTTGTTTCCTCAGACTGCTGAAGTACCAGACTGCTGCTGAGCTCTGATGCACAGGTCCTCTTGAATCAGGCAGCTCTTCTGCTGGTTTTTTCAAGTCTCCTGCTGGTGCGCTGGTCTAAGACTTGAGCCTAGATGCTGACAAGCAAGAGTCAAACAAATTCTGCAATTAAAGTGGCAGGCAACACAAATTGCTGGTCATTAGAAAACAATGCTTTTCTGCTTCATAAAGGCAAACTATTGAAAAACATCTAATCCATAAAAGATTAAAAATTAATCAAAGGAATTGGATTTTCTTGAATTTGTCAGAAATGATAAACTTCTCAAAAAGTCATACAGGCAAACAAATGACTGCTGAACTGTTCAGGGGGACATAAAGGAAAATGAAACTAAGTGCTCTAAGAATGCTCTGGTAGCATGAAAAATTCACTGTGGTTAACTTATATTATAAAATAATATATTTGAAACTGCATTGAAGTTCTCACTGTCTGTCAAAGTCTGTTTCAGTCTTCTGCCAAAGGAAGTGACAAGATCTGTCTTAAAAAAATCAATGTGATTTAAAATATAAAGAAAAATTGGTTGAACTCTTGTCCAGCAAATATCACACAATGGATTTCAAGAATGAGTCAGATGCTCTTCATGAGACTATGTGACCTAATGCATAAAGGGGGGAAAAAACCCTCCAAACCCTTGAATGTCCTTTAAGTTTCTGCAAGTTGCCAATATTGGATCCAGCATGTCTATTTATCTCCTGAAAGGTCAAATTTTACTTTTAATGTGAACTCTTAGTTCCTGAAATGATTTCCATGAATGGGATAGTATCAGGGTTAGTATAGCCTATGGGACTGTATACAAATGGCTGAAAAATTCCACCTCTCTACCCTCTAGCATACATCAAGTAAGTATTTCCCACTGGACTAAGTGCAGTATTCAAGTTTGCATAAGTTCTAAAGGTTTTATTTATGTTTCTCATTAATGTGATGGGTAGAAATGATGAATTATTGAATGACATTTGTATTTTGAATTGATGAAAAATTGAACAAACCACGTATTTTTCTTTGTTAGGCTAAGCTACTAGAGTGTCTTGGTTTCAGCTGAAAGAGTTAATTTTCTTTGTAATAGGTGTTAAGATGCTGTGTTTTGGATTTAGTATGAGAATTATGTTGATAACACAATGACATTTTCAGTTGTTGCTAGATAGTTGTCAAGGACTTTTCAATTTCTCATGCCCTGCCAGGTGCACAGCTGAGCCAGACTGGCCAAAGGAAGATCTGATGTCATGCTCAAGACTGAAATGGGGAAGCCAGCCAGGAGGTGGGGTTGCTGCTTGGAGCTGACTGGAGATTGGGTTGTTTTTATTCCCCTTCCACATGTGGTGAGCAATGGCGCATCCTTCTCTGGAGATATTCAAGACCCATCTGGATGCCTCCCTGTGTGACCTGTCCTAGGGAGCTGCTTTGGCAGGGGAGTTTGACCTGATGATCTCTGGAGATCCCTTCCAACCCCTATGATTCTGTGATGACTTGTTTTAATATCATTATTATTATTATTACTATTATTATCCTCTTGCTTTGTTATCCTCTTAAACTGGTGTTATTTCAACCCACAAAGTTTTTTCCATTCTCTTCCCCACACCTTGAGGGGTGGGGTAGGGGGCTGTGGGCTGTGAGGGGGAGAGCAGAGTGGAAAAGGAGGGGGAAGGTTAAGTGAGCAGCTGTGTGGTGCTTAGTTACCAGCTGATGTTACACCATGACATTGGCTAAGATTTCTCAGAGCAGACAGTGACATTGATCACCTTGAGCTTCAAGCAGGGAAAGAGAAACACTTTCTAGGGTATAAATCTGCTCTGTCTCTGGGGAAAAAAAATCACATCCTTAAATTGAGCTTCTAAAAAAGAGACTAAGAAATCCCACTTGTTGCAAATGTTTTTATAAACTCAGTGTCAGGGCTCTGTAGGCACTAGGAACTCTTAATGACCCTGATTAACCTCAGCTGGAGCCTCCACCTACACCCCTGACTAGAGACACATGAGCCCAATTTGATATGAACCCTCAGCATGTTCCTGCTCTAGGCATGCTGTAGTTGTGCTTGTCTGCTACTTTGTCTTCTGGATGGACCTTAGGTGTTTATTGCAGCGCTGCTTCAGGATCTAGCTCTTCTTGCTCTGGATGCACTGAGGTTTTTGTCTGGAAAATCACTCTTGCTGAAGCATTTGTTCCAAGGAGCATGGTTTGGAAACGTGCACTTTATTTTGATCCTGTGATCTGCAGGCTCAAGGAGGATTCAGGTACTTAGTTTCAGAACAGTTTCTCATCTTCTGTGGTCTGTTGTATACAATGCATAAGCAAGTATGGTGTTGCGTGCATGTGCTGGGGTTAGGAATGATATTAGAATAGGCAGGTAGCATCACTCTTATGGAAGAATTATGATGCCTGGAAAGTAATAATTATTTTTGAGATAGATATGAAAAAATCTCCATTATTAAATCTTAAAGGAAGCTCAGTAAAGCATGCTTACTTGATGTTATTGTGTTCTGGCATGTAATGTTGCTGTGAGGCAAAAATTCCTCCCAAATCAATTCCAAAGTCTGCACACCAAAGAGAGAAAGTTTACAAAAGTCTGCCAACGTATGTCTTGATGGGTGAATCAAATAGCTGGCCAAGGGCAGGGAACAGAGACTTAGATGCCATGCTATTCTGCTGTTAGTATTAGAATTTAAAGGTCACAGAAATTGATGTAGGCTCCATCAAAATTCTATTTCAAATAACTCTGGGTTTAGATATGTAAAGTTTGGCCCTAGAATTTAAGGAATAAGTTATTTGTGGGTTTGGTTTTTCTTTTATTGACCTAGTGGGTAGGTGTGGCTAGCTGCACACTTCTTTGCTTTCTCACATTGTGAAATGAAAGGATAATACCAGTGTTGTCTGAAAAATGTTTTGATACCTGAAGATGACAAGCATCACATAAGGCAGGCACGTTATAACTTAGATCATGAGGAACTACTGATGATAGCTTCATGGTTAACACGTTCAAACACCTGAAAAATCACTAGAATGAATCCAACCATGTATTTCTCTCCTACTGATGCTGCAGGAGTCAGTTAGTTTGTGCTCACTTGTTTCACAGGTCTGTTGAAAGTAGTTTTCCAGGTGCCTAAGGTTACACAGCTGTTTGCAATTGTGGAATTTGCAGTTAAAGGAATAAGCCCCAGTAATATCCCCTGCAATACAAGCATCTCTTTGTGATTTTTCAGAAATAGGCAGGAGTAGCCTCTTGCTACTGTCTCTAGACTTCAGGAGTGAAAATTTCTTTATGGGAAATTTATAATTGGAGCATAGAACAAACATTTCTAGGTGACCTGTGTGACACATGGAGCTGTTGTTCTTTTGTTGCTTGGTGAAATATTTGCTATGCAATTTAAAAAAACCTCAAACCCACTATTTATTAAATGTTCCTGTGAAATCTATAAAATACAGGTGTGGAGTCTTTTAAGCCATGCATGCTTTATATGTGATTAGGTATTTCCTGATACAGGGATATATCTTGCGTGTACATGTATATATACTCTTATATACTGACTGTGGTGGTAAAGTTATTAATATCTAAGGTTGAGAGGCCTGTCAAAGAAGTTATCCTTACTAAAAGAACTTTCTTTTTGATGAGAAGCTAACAGTCAGGGATTGTTTCCAAATCTTCACTTCTGAGCTAAGATAGTATAGGGTGTGCTGCTCCTATGGTCTCCACTGAGAGCCATCTCCCCATGTTTTTATGTTATTTACTGTTTGATTCCTTAGAACTGTAGTGGTTAGCAAGCTACTTAAGGAGTCCATCCTTTCCAGGGAATGGTATCTGGCTTTGCCACTGGAATGACTGGGGGTATTTTTTGTTGTTGTGGTTTGTTTGTTTTTCCTTTCTCTCTCTCTCTCTGAAACAATGCATAGGTTGAGTCTCTGCAATCACTTGGCAGAGAACAGGGGAGCAGAAGGCAACATGTTATCTGAATGTTCTCTCACTATGATAATTGTTAATAAAGCTTCTGTCTGACCTGTCCTAAGCTGTGCTTATGTTACTATGCAGTTGGAGTCCTCAGGTTCTCTGACAGAACATACTCATACGTCCTTTGTGTGTGTGTGTATATATAATTCCCGTGAATAAGAGGAGAGGAAGTTGAGAGGAATGGTTGAGTTGTATTTCTAGTACATTACTGCTTTACTCCTATTAAGTCTGTGTGTATTACGTTTACGCTTTTCTTTGAGGAAGGAGCAACTGTTCTTTGTTGTTGGCAAGTTCAGGGCTTAGTGTGTAACCAAGTGTGACCAGTTTGTGTTTGGGAAGTAGTAGTAGCATAAGCAATGTGCATCCTTACCTAATTGTATTATAGTGAAGGATTTCTCTGTGACAGGTGGAGGAAAATACGGAATGTCTTACCATCTCCCGGTCTTGTGTGGGCACAACTGATAAGCAATTGATTTATGTCATCCACAGGAAAGAACAGTTGACCTAAAAAGTGGCAAACTATGTGAAATGGAGTTAGGTCTGGTGAAGTGTAGACGCAGATAGCATTGAAACACAGTTTTTGGGTTGCTGGAATACCATGAAGGGAGGTATGATTCTTGGATGGTATGCTGAGTCAGACCAATGTTGACTGACATATGAATCTGTCTGTAAACTGTTAGCTCAGCAAATGCTTGATCACACTAAGAGTTAGCATTTAAATTGATTTAGCATTTATTTTCTAATAGTTTGGCACCACAGCAGCCAGAAATGTCTCAGCACTTGTTCTAAAACTATTTTGCCTGGGATAATAACACACATTATTTTGTCCTTGAGATTGAACTCAGTTCCCACAACAGGCAGAAGCAACTGCTTTTTCTTTTGAAAGACTGTGGAAGGAAATTTGCAGAAACTGTTTTGTTTTTTCATGGCCATTCAAAGCTTCAAGTGATGTCTTTCTATTGAAACAATGCTCTAAAGAGATTTCTGTATGGACGTGATTACTGGCCGCTGGAGTCAGTATAAATCCATTATGAAGCAATGACAAGATATTTGGAGATGTGACATCGTTCAACCTCTGGTTGTATGGTGAGTTGCTGAAATGCTCTGATGTTAAAGCCAAGGATTTGACAACATATTTCTTGAACAAAGCTATTGAAGACAAATAAGTGCATTAAAAGGAAGGGTGAAGATGGAGCAGAAATATGTACTGATCTAGTAGAATATTGTTCAATTGTCATCCATACATATTAGAAGATGGTCTCCCCCTGCCTCCCCCCTCTGACCCCAATCACTTTTAAGGGAAAATAGCATTCACCTAGGGTTTGGTTGATATCTATATATTTTTTAAGTATTATAGGAATGAAATTACTTGTCTGCAAAAAGCTGTAGGAATGTGGCTGTCAGGCAAGCTAAAATCAGTCTCTGGAGGAAACTGAGCAAATAGGAGCTAGTGACTGAGAACAGATTCTGTTCTGGATTTTTACACCTAATATCTTGCTCACCATCAGAAACTGCTTTTCCTAAATGCCTTGCTGTGCTTTCACATTTCAAACCTTAATTCACTGTTGGGCTGCCTTTCCCATGGGGGAAAGAGTATTTACTGGTAATCATTAATGTTTGGTGGGGAGAGTGAGCAAGGTGTGTATCTTAATGTTACATCTTGTGCTCACAGAAAACCATTTTTACCTTGAGAAGAACTTAAGCTAAAAACATTTTCAGACAGTCATTAAAAAAGAAAAAAAGCAGTATGTGTCAGTTTGTGCCTTCAGGACTGCAAAACAAGCAAAATTATAGGTGATTGTAAAAGGCAAGATTCATTAGAGCCAAACAACCAGAAAAAATGAACACATGGAAGAAAATCAGTCATCTGCTTTGTTGTGAGTGGGTAGAGAAAATTGTTTAAACGTCACGAATATTAAAGGGTGACTTGCCAGCTGATGACCTGCATAGGAGATAAATGTGGACAATTGAAACTGATTGTGTAGCATGGAAATGGGAACAGACTACAGGTCAGACTGAAGGTTTGCTCCCTGCTGAGGCAGATAACTGACAACAGAACTTTTCTTCAATTAAAACTTCCTGTGTGCTACAAAGGTGATCTTGAAAATTGCATCAGAAACGACATTTTGCTCCTAAGGTGCCGATAGTGCTATTATAGGGGTAGTATCTGATGGAACTAAATGCAGTATCAATCATGGTTATTGCTGGATGGCCTAATGCCAAGCTGCTGACTGTAGCTTTTAGTCGTGTGCTTGATTTCCTAAGCTCCAAAATGTCAGATGAACCATTTGAAGTACAAACCAGCATTTGCCTCTTCTCTGTGAATTATTCCAAGACTTAAAAATATCTACAGATCAACAGCATTAGGGTTTATTCACCTGCCATTCCACTTGCAGTGCCCTCTCCAGTGGGTTTGTAGGGGTGTGTTAAAACAGTCAGATTTCCCAGTGTTTTGGCATCTGCACTGCATTTACTCCTTTTCCCAATGATGGTGAACACTTCCCTGGCAGTGGAGCAGCATTCTGTCCTCATCTGCTGCTTTTCCTTGAGCATAATTAAATGGAGTGCAGACATAGGGAGAATCAGCCTCTAGAGCCATATTTGCAGTTCCGAATTAATTTGCAAGATAAGTCAGGAAATTTTTAGAATCATTCCAATGCTCTGAGGAAAGATTAAGAAAATCCATGATGACAAAAAATGTTAAAACAAGTTGTAGTCCTTCCCAAGGGCAAAGGGATTTTTACAATGCATACGTGTGCACCCTGTAAAATTAAATAACATTATCAACATTATCTTAAAACCTCACCAATATTTTAGTCTTTTGAATTGCTTTACTTATCTCCAACCTGTATTACCTTCAGTACTACAAATGCTGGGATTAACACATTGTGATCCTGAACATGCAGTAATGATTAGGAATGCTGTAGGTATGCTTTCTTGGTTGAAAGAGTTGGTGTAGAGGCATGGGAATCAGGGGAGTGTTCGGAATGCTGAAGACCTTATCTCCACTTGTTTCAGAAAGGAAGGTTAAAGTTCTCCTAAAAGAGGCTAAGGTGTGCATAAATGCCAACTCAGAAGGTTTCAGGCAAGTTAAAAAAATTGAGATAAACAGCAAGAATGATTTGGGATCTTTTCATAGCATGTTTCTTTCTCATGTATTTTCCATGCTGTGCAGATAACTAGTTGGCCTGTGATGACCACGTCATAGTAAGGACTGTTTTTCATCTCAGCATCTGACTAAAAAGCTGTGCCCTTTCCTCCTGGGTGAAAAGCCTGCTACTATCGTCCCTGCCTCAGCTTTACCAGTGTTGTACAGTTATGCTGTGGCTTACTTCAGGCTATGCTTGGATCCATTTAAAGTTAAATCTTGGCAGAGAACATGGCTATTAAATGCTTTGTCGAAAAGGCTTCTCTTTGTGTTGAGTGACTTGATGCTGACTAGCTATAGCAAACTGCTCCTTATTCCAGGTGGCAAGAGGAGTATTTGCCTTTACCTGTATTTCTGTTTAGACACTACTCACTTGCTGGCCTGGGAACCCAATGAGAGTAAATACTCCCTTCATTTAGACAAGAAATGCCATTGGGAAGGAAGGTCCATGAACCTGTTCTCAGTTTGGCGTTTCATTCCATGGCCCAGCAGTTCACTTAGCCTAATTAGCCACTCAAGCCATGGGTGGAAAGACCACAAAGTGTTTGAGACTGAGTCTGTACAAGGGCAGAGCAGACATTACTGCATTACCTGTACAGATGTGATGGTCTTGTTCCCAGCTGCATTTTTACATTAGATGGTGGATTAGATTTGTTGCATTTGTCCTGTAAAAGAAGTATGAGAGGTTAGGACCATGCCACGAGTGTAAAGCTGGCAGAATGGTGAAGGCATGCCACGGAAACTTTGCACTGTGAGACTGCATGTGGAGAAAGTGCCTGAAGGAGTCTTTTGAAACCAATGCCAACTTTCTCTTGTTGAAAACAGCAGAGCTTCTAGCATGGGCATGTTCTTTATGGGGTTCAGAAAAGCTACCATAGAGAGGAAACCAGGTATGTGGGTTACATGTTTTTGTTTATTTTTGGTTCTTTCAGATGGAGCTGAAGCATTTTTGAATTGGGCTAAACCTGTAGTTCCAAATCACATCCATGTAGTGTCTGTTGCCTGAAGAGAGAGAAGTAGAGGCAGGGACTCCTTGGGAGCAAAAGCCTTCCTGAGGCTCCCTGCTGTGCTGAGGCCATGTGTGCTCTGTCCCTGGTGCAGCACTCTTCATCTCTCAGTGCTCCTGGGAGTCCCCATGTTCACCAGATGGCCATAAGGAAACTCCAAATCCTTTGGCTACGTGAGATGAGGCATTGTGAGGGAAGTTTTAACTGTGCTGTTGTTTTTTAATGTGAATTTAAGAAGCTTAACCTTCCTCCTGTTAAAGGGCATGCTGCCTACACAGGTCTTCATATAAACCTCAGTCACCTTCCTTAGCAAGAGTGTGTGACTTAATGCCAGGTAATTACACCTTCTGTGATACACCGAGGTTGTCAGTGCTTTTATCTGAGAAAATGCTGCTTTGGAAAGCTGCTATCAATGGATGAACTCATTGAACTTCTAATTCACTGATTTCCTGGCTTGTTTGTGAATGGTACACTTCAGTTCCTGAGTGCTTGGTACTGTGAATCTGTTCCTTGCCTGTTCGTTCTGCATCCCTGTGAGTGCTTTGCATAACCACTACAGCCATTTCGTGCAGGATGGATCTTGAAGGATCTTTTGAACTATTCAGCCTTTAGCTTTGGCTTTCTACTCAGTAATTTACTGTATATGCTGAATGTGCCACTGCTGTGAGTTTGATCTTGGGCTCCAAAAATACCTATGGCAACATTAAAGCAGGATAATTAGTCTAAAATTTACATTGGTTACTTGTGCTACAAAAAAAAAAGAGCATCGGGGGTTCATCTCTGTTAGTCTGATCTATTTGCTGCCACTCCAATTAACTTTTTCAGAAGTTAATGAGAGGAAACATTTTGCTTTCTTTTTCCTTTTAAAGATAAATCTGTTCTGTGCCTTAGAGCTGCCCTCATAGATTACTGGATAGTTAATCAAAGCTGAGGCTTAACATTTTTGTATCCAGCTGTTTTCAGCAGCAAATGCTAGCGGGTCACTAAATGTGCTTAGCTTAGATTTAATATGCCTTAAAGCAATTATCTTCCACCGTGGAGGAAACAATTTTCCAGTTAGGATTTATCTTCTGTTTATCACTGCCTTTCCTGAAACTTTTGAGCTAGCACAGACCAACAGTGCTCGTGTAAACTCCCCGGCAGGTTTGCAGCAAGTCAGGTATTTTTCAAATAGATAATTGTAGAGGAAGAGGGATGAGTCTTCGTGTGGTGTAAAACCACTCTTCATTTTCTCTGTCTGCAAAGCTACTTAGTAGTCTCTCTGCACTTATCGAAACACAGGTTTTATTTCTGCTAGATCTTTTTGTATGTGATTCCTGGAGAAATCAACAATAGAATAGAATAGGGTTCTGATTTTCCCCCTCTCCCTCCCCCCCCCCCCCCCCCCCCCCCCAGCTTTTTCCTCTGTGGTTAAGCATTTTCACAGGTAAACTTAGTGTCTTGGTTTAGGTATCTGTCAGTGGATACAGCAAAGTCTATACCAAATTAAACAAAACTTCAGGTTGTTAGCAAGGGGGTACAGACTGGGCTTTAGGAGGGAAGGTTTAGATTGGATATTAGGGGGAAGTTTTTTACAGAAAGAGCGGTGAGGGGCTGGAACAGGCTGCCCAGAGAGGTGGTGGATGCCCCATCCCTGGAAGTGTTCAAGGCCAGGTTGGATGGGGCCCTGGGCAACCTTGTGTAGATCCAGGCCTGAGTTTGGTGGCCCTGCCTATGGCAGGGGGCGTGAAGCTCTATGATCCTTGTGGTCCCTTCCAACCCAGACCATTCTAAGATTCTTTAACACTCAGTAGTTTCCGCTGCTTGGGAATGCTGAGGCTTAGCTTGGTCACCTTTTACCTATGCTTTTTGAGGAGATAACACTTCTATTGTTGTGCAGGAATATTCCCCATCATTTCCTGGGGGGAAAAAAACTGAAAAGCATGCTAGTCTTTCTGTGTTTTTTCATGTTTTTATAGCTTTGCCTTGCTATGTACTGCTGACTGATTCTATTGATCTTATTGCTGAACAGCTAAAAATGTAGCATGAAAGCCAGGGATAACAGTACAAATCCTTTCCTGCTTTTCCACATCTATGATGAGATGCCTGTTCAACTGGTAATGCTTCAGATTATTAGAGTGAGAAGCTGTAAAAGAGATCCTCGATAATGCACGTGTGTGAATTTAATGGTTATGAGTAGATTAACCTTGATCCAAGAAGACTGACAACCTTGTCTTGATTTATAACAAGTAGTTACATTACTAAGGAGATTTAGATGGCTTTGAACGTTCTTTGAGGTGTGTGTATGTATGTATGATATTGCATTAGGTGCAGTACTTCTCATGGAAACATTGTCAGGGTTTTTCCAAGTAAACATTAAGTGACCTCCAAAATAGGCAGTTACGAGTCTCAGCATTTACCTTGCATTCAAACATCTGATACAGATATTTGATAACTACTTACTATTTATTTCCTTAAGTAGTTAGTGAAGGCAATCACACATTTTTCAAAACAGTTGAGTTTTATAAGCACTGTTCTAATGTTTTTCTGAAGAAATCTCACTTGTCAGAAATTCTAGCATCCTGATTACTCAAAATACACTGCTAAATTTCAAGGGTTTTAATTCCTTGGTAACAAACAAATCTTAATGAAAGAACATTGAAACAAGAGACAGTGCTGTCTGTTAACATTGAGTTTTGCAAGCATTGGAAGGCACCTGTCTGTACTACTGTTGCATGGCAGCTTGAATGCTCAGTGATGTCTAGTTTTAAATGGATTTAACATTTAAAAAGCCAAAATAATTTCACTGCAGTAAATGGACTATGCTTTGAGGCAAAGTGTTATTGCACATCTTGACATATCTTTACAACTGAAAACTGCTTATGGCTTCCATGTTCTTGTGCCCTTTTCTTTAATTCTGCGTGAAGAGGATGTTGAGAGGAATGGCAGTGACTGGAGAATATTGTGGGCTCCTGGGATAAGAGGTGAGAAGCTGATATTAATCTCTCTTAATAGCTGTGTTTTCAGAGATCTCATTTGTTGAAGTTCAGTGAATGGCAAATTGCTTTAAAATGGTAGAAAACAATTAAGAATGCAGTGCATATTAAAATAAATAACCAGTGATAGAGGATTTTATTGCTCTGTTCTTACACTCTGAAGTTGTGATGTAGATTTTAGAGCCTTATTAAAATTGAAAGGACAAAGTAGCATGTTTAGATTTGAGCACTGTTCCATGTTACGGGCTTGATCTTTGATTTTCTTTTCAGGTAATAGATATATTTCATTTTGAGTTACTGGCTGCACTTCAGACAAGCTCACATTACAATTTCTATCCCTTTTGAACAGCAGTTTGCTTGTCAAGAGGAATTTGAAGTTGATGGTTAGGTTTTTAACTTGACTTTCCACTGCCAGACAGATATAGTAGTATTGAAAATCTATGCCTGCTGTCTTCTGCGAGTTGTAGGAAGGAGCAAGGAAGGAATAGCTGGAAAGTTATTGGGGGACTATGGCTTGGTGGGGAGGCCTAAGATGCCCCCAAATCTCCTAAATGCTTCTAAGGATCAGCTTGTATTTCTGAGTCTTTTGATGGAAAATCACTAAGGACAAGTGCATCCCTCCATTTCACTGTGGAAGTGTACTGAAAACATATCTGACCTTTTAGTTGACTAACACTGAAACAAAGAGGTGTCTTTGGACAAGGAAAATTTATATCCATCCTCCAGTGCAGCTTCCTAAGGATGACTGGCTAGTATTTGCATAGGTTAATGTTTACCATTTCAAATTTCTGTTGTAGGTGTGCTTGCTTTTCCTGTTAAGTATCTGACATACACTTTCTCCTTACTACTTACATATTAGTGTATTGATTTTATCCTGATCTTACTGGTTATTAGTGGTAAGGGGCTATTGCATATTTTTATGTATCTTCAACTTTTTTTGCTCTTCTCTGTCTCGCAGTTGGCGCCATCTGTGTCACACTGCACAGATGTCTGTCTCGGGGTGGGAGCTGAAGAGATGCAGTACAGAAAGCCAAATTAGCTCTGCACTGCTCACTCTGCTGCCTGATGGCAGGGGACCATGCCTGAGGGGGATTTTATTCAGCACAGAGACATCAGGTGGCAGCATTGGGTATTGCAGTTGCACATCAGCAAGAAGGCAGTTCTGAGTTTCCTGAGCCGCCTTGGTTTCTTTGGAAAACGGATTTATCTGCCACGTAAAAGAGAGTGCTAGAACTTAGTTAGATCTTTAGAGACAAGGGGCAGAAGGCTTCCTTATTCTGCAGTTTGTTATAAAGGTTTGGGATGTATTGGTGTTGTGGTCTGACCCTGGTTGGAGGTCAGGTACCCACCAAAGCCCTTCCTCAGCTGGACAGAGAGAAGAAGATAAAATGAAAGCCTCATGGGTCAGGATAAGGACAGAGAGAGATTGCTTGCCAATTACTGTCACTGGCAAAACAGACTCCATTTACAAATTAGGTTAATTTTTTCTTACCTCAACAAAACAGAGTATAGTAATGAGGAATAAAACCAAATCTTAAAATACCTCCTCTCAGCCCCCCCTTCTTCCTGGGCTTCACTCCCAAATTCTCTACCTCATTCTCCTTGCTGAATAGGGGGATGGAGAATGGGGGTTGGGATTAATTCATCACACATTGTCTTCGCTGCTCCTTCCTCCTCAGTGTCAGTATTCATCATGCTCTTCCCCTCCTCCAGTGTGGGATCCCTCTGACAAGAGACAGTCCTCCATGAACTTCTCCAGCTTGAGACCCTCCACCATGGGCTGTGGTTCTTCATGAACTGCCCCAGTGTGGGCTCCTTCTGCAGCATGCAGACCTTCAGGACCAGACTGCTCCAGTGTGCATCCTCCATGGGGTCACAAGTCCTGCCAGCAAACCTGCCCTGGCAGTGGGCTCCTCTCCTCACAGGCTGCAGGTTCTGCCAGGAGCCTGCTCCTGTGTGGGATTCCCAATGGCTCACAGCCTCTTTCAGGTTCCTCCAGCTGCTCCAGCATGGGGTCCTCCATGAGCTGCAGGTGGAATCTTTGCTCCCTATTATCTTCCATGAGCTGCAGGGGGACAGCCTGCCTTACCATGGTCTTCTCCACAGGCTGTAGGGGTGCTTTGGTGCCTGGAACATCCCCTCCATCTCCTTATTCAGTGACCTTGGTGTCTGCAAAGTTTCTTACATCTTCTTACTCCTCTCTCTGGCTGTGAAAGCTGCTGCTAGGGGTTTTTTTTTCCCCCTCCTTAAGGAAGTTGTCCCAGAGGCATTACCACTGTTGCTAATTGGCTTGGTCTTGGCCAGCAGCAGGTCCATCTTGGAGCCGTCTGGCATTGGCTCTGCTGGACATGGGGGAACCTTCTAACAGCTTCTGACAGATGCCACCCCGTAGCCCCTTTGCTACCAAAACCTAAAACAATGGGTGATGCAGGTGAGTTACAGAACATCACTTTCCAGTAGCACTTGTGTTGCCAGTATCTTCATCATACACCAGAACTGCAGAAGAGCAGTTCTGTGACTATGGTAATGCTCCAGCTACAGGTGAAATGAAACTGCAGGCAGGCTGTCTCTGGAAGGATTATTTATGTGAATATCTTTGGTAGTACTTTTAAAATCTGCTTTTCTTCTCATGTGGAAAATTGTAAAGGATGTGCAGATGGGACCTTTTCAGGGCTGGATGTAGGCATGGAAGTCTGTGTTAGCATTTCTGGCCCCACATAATCTGCAGAGCAGTTCCTATGCCCTAGGGCAGGGTGCAGCTGCAGTCCTGGTCCTCCCACAGGCTGTGACTGTGCCTGGCTGACATGCCCAGCAGTAGGGACCCTAGGAGTCCAGTAGCCTGCCTGAGGAAGGATATAAGCACTTGTGAGGTGATGCATCTGCACAGCTTCCTATACAGGGGTCTGTGAGCCTCTCCTAAGCCTTTTCCTCTGGGCTGACCAGAGTACCCAAGCATATCATGGTCTGTAACACTAGTTTTGTGACAAAATTTATGAAAGTAGGAAAAGCTTACTTTGTTCTCTTACCTGCTATGCATTTGTGTGGTTGCAAGCATATTTTTTTGCCATTCACTTGTTCTGCTTTATAATCATGATGCTCTTTGAAGCTGACTGGCCTGGATTACTTGTGCATTATGCATGGGAAGCCCTACAAATTATTACCTGGCTTTGAAATTAAAAGGGTAATAAATTTATGGAAAATAGTTCTTGTGGCTTAAGATAGTTAATCACTATTTTCCATAAATTTATTACCCTTTCAATTTCAAAGCCAAGTAATAATCACATCATTCACCAATATCCCCTGTTCCCTGCTGGGCTCTGTGAATTTAACTAGGTTTATGGGATGTGGCTGTGCAGAGAGAACAGTGGCTGTGAGAGATGGCAATCCAATCTGTAAATGACCTTTTCCATGCTTGGCTTCTGTGACTGAATACTCACTAGTTCTGTTACTGGTGATGGGATTATGAGATGTTACTAGGAGAAAACCTGCTATTTGTGAGGGCTGTAAGGAGGAGGTGTCAGGCACATCAGCATTATCATCTGGGATTTGTCAGTGCCCTTGGAGCAACAGACTGCCTGCCTTCAAGCATTACATAGATGGTTTCTCTCCTCTTTCCCTTACTGTCAAAGCTCCTAAGTGTGGGCCCCTGTTTTGGCATTTTTAACCTGATGGGATTTACAACTGATGCCAAGGGTGTGCTTAGCAAAGCTTGTGAAAAATTGCCTGCACTAGTTTCCTCCAAAAATGAATGATTGTGTGGCTGTAGAACTGTGAGGTTTTAATCTGTGAGGACACTGCTTAGCAGTGAAAACTGTGATAGTTTAGTACCTGTAACTTTCACGCATCATTTTGCTCTGGCCAGATAATAGAATTTCATCTATTTAATCATAAATTAAAAAACCCCAACCAAACCAACCCCAAATAAAACCTATGCTAGCTGCAGCATTCAGTAGATATTCTGAGAGTTTATGTGCCCCTCCTCATGTCTCTGAAGAACTGTGCAGAAGAGACAAGCTAGTAGCCAATGTTTTCTCCTCTTTAATCCATATAGATGTTATATATTGATGGTGGATAGCTTGTTTTCACCCAGAGAACATCCAAAAGGACTGGACCATCCCACTAATTTATGTTTATAATAAAGCAGTAACTGAGACACGCTTCTTTGTCATCACCTAACTGCTTCTCTGCTTTTACTTACCTACTCCCACAGCTGTGGGATGACTTTCCAAGTGCTTTACTTGAGCTAATGTGGAGTGTACATAGACCAAGTGATGATGTAAAGTGCTCTCACTGACTACCAGACCTGAACAGTTCAGACTTTGACACATGTTTGGAGGGGGCTTGTCAGCCCTGATGAAACATGCTTAGAGAAAGTAGCCCAGATAAATGATTTGATCCTCAATAGCAATATGCCCTCCACATGTGTACAACTTGACTACATCTCAAGAGAAGGGGCTAAGAGCATAGAGGATAGAAAACTGAGAAAACAGTCTTTAGCAATATTCCAACTGTCAGACAATAAAAAACCCCAACATTAATTCTGCTTCTGGTATTATGACTGTTTTCCCAGAGAGGATGAATTTCATACTTCATATCTGTCCAGTCTGCTCTTTTGTAGTGATCTGATTGCAGTTGATTACTTGTGATTGTCACGAAGGGCATGGTTATGAATAACTATAACCTGTGCATTTTGTCATTTGGGAAAGATAATCTGTTTATCTCTGAGGGCAGAGGAGCAGCTTAAATCTTCACATAATCAGATACTGAGAAGCAGAGAGCCTTGAAGTTATGCTTGTGCCAGAATAATTGTAATTTATGTTTTCAAATGTGTATATATTTTGTATGCAAGCATTTGGAGGAAGAAGTAGCTATTTAATGAGGGAATTATTGAGTTTCCTATGGATTTTATTTTGGGTTGTGGATTTGGTTTTTGTGGGGGCTTTTTTTTGGTGGTGTGGGGTTTTTTGGTTATCTCTTTTTTGTTTTTCTTTTTTTTTTTTGGGTGAAATTAAACTACTTTTAACCTGCATCTCAGATCTATCCTCTCTTCTTCTCACTTGCCTATTTTAATTTAGTGAACTTTTGAGTTTTCATACTTGTATTTAGGATTCTTCCATGGGCATTGCAGGCAGCAGATGAGTAGCTTTCCTTGAATGAATCCTAGAAATACACCTGCTAAAATGCTCTGTGTTACTGTGCTGCTACTGTACCCACAGGCTGTTGCCAGTCAAATCTGTACACTGGTGATCTCCTGTACCCTGACTTTGAAAGATGTTCCAGCTCTGGCCCATCAGAAGTTCAGACACAAGGATTTTCCAGCTAGCACAGGCTGCCTCCCATGCTGCACATTTGCTCTTAAAATATCTTTTTTTTCCATTTGGCAGGATGAGCAGCTGAAGAAAGAATTCTCAGTCCTGAGGAGACTCTTCTTCCAGGGGGTGCCTTTTCTGTACTGGGAAAATTTAGTGACCCATCATAAGTGTTGGTGACTTTCCAATTATTCACAGAATTTTGATTTTAAAAAGGAATCTTTTTGGTGCTATGGGCACCAAATATTGCTACAGGCAATATTTGATTTTATTTTTATTCCTACAGTTCTTTTTTTCTTCAGTCACTGGCTTGTGTTGTCATTAATGAGGATTGATCGGAAGGAGTGTATCCCAAGCTTTCCTCTGGATTTAGAAGTTGCTTGTATGCGTGGTGCTGAAATAACCTGATCTTGAAACTCTTAGAATTTGGAATGATTATGGTTAGAATGATGCATGTGCTTCATTGTGGCTGTCATGCTATTTCCAAGACTTTCAATCTTGGTGTCTTTTTATTATGAATTATATTATGTGGTTTCTTTGACTGTGTAATTAATGCCTTTTTATCATCATGATAAAGAGCTACCACAGAATGATTCTGAAAAGATTTAAGCTTATTTTATTGAAGTTTTTGTCTTTGCAATTCATGACTGTGAAACACACATGAACTGCCTCCAGCATTTAGGTGAATTCAGCTTATGTCCTCTGCTCAGCCATTACCGTTTTAGACACGAGCTGGGTGATAGATGCAGGGGAAAGCAGAGAGAAGGTTGGAACCCAGGAAATGAAATGCAGGTTAAAAGTAGTTTAATTTCTCAGGAGTTATTTTGATTAACAGTGTAGCAGGGTTTTTGACAGCTTGGAGTTCTTTGTGCAGAAGTCTGAATTATAACTTGACAAACCTGTTTCTGTAAAGTGGGACCAGGGAGTCCTACTCTTCTGGTAAAGTTTTTCAGTGCTGTCCCACATATGAAGAAGCAAACTGGATGAATTCTGGCCAGAGAAGACATGGGTAAGACCTGCACTTGACCTCTTCAGCTGCAATTACAGCTAAGTTGTGAGAGATCAGTCTTGATTGTTTAGAAGATTGTACTGAAGGAAGGCAAACCTTGTTTTTCTGGCAGAGGCAGGCTATATGAGCTTGTGTTTGCAGGTTGTTTTTCTTCATTAAATAGCTGCTACAGTATGAAAAAGCCCCTTGGAGCAGGAGCTTTTCAACTGCAGAGGCAGGAGGGCTGATGGTTTCTGGGGTGCAGCCTTGAGATAGGGCAGTAATGTTGTGCAGTAGAGAAGGTTGGATGCCCTGTCTTGGCAGAGGCTGCAGTGGCAGCTTAGGTATTCTGGAGGTGGGGCTTTTTTGGCTGGGTTGTTTGAGGGTTTTGTTGGTTTTTGGAGAGCTATCTAGCCTCACAGTGTGCCCTGGTGTGATGGACTGCTGTTACGGGTCCACATGATACTGGCCATAGGTTTTCTCATAGCTTTGAGCACATGGAGAGTACAGCTGTAACATGCACACTGTTCCTGGAGGCAGGTTTGCTGTACTCTGAGATCAGTGTGAACATACTTCTGCAGGTTTAGGATCAGCAGTGGCAAAGGTGTAGGTGAAATAAAAGGTTTTGCCTCATTCCCTACAATATTTATTCCACCAGTTGGTGGAGGTGTGAAGAGACAAGCTTTGTCTTTTCTGGATGTGCTGGATGATTCAGTAAAAGAATATTGCTACTTCTACAATCCTGCTTGTGAAGTGCAGGAGCCAATTTTAAATAAACATGACATATTTCAGAAACTTTTAAAAAGGTGATAGGCTACTTATGAATGAGGCATGACAAACTTCAATGCAGGCCATATGTATTGCACCAGTCTAGTTTTTTCCCCATAAATTATCTATTTTGGCATTGTCACTCAAGTATGCTGCATGATCATATAATTACATACAGTGAGATGCCAATTAGTAGTACTGTTACAGCAGACCTTTACAAATCATTTTGACATGCATTTTTCCACTGTACACATTAATTATTGGCATAGTATTTCTCAGAGCACCTTCACTGTCTACGTGACAGCAGCACAACTCACCCATTTGATATTTCTCTTGTGTCTATACAGAAAAACTGCTGGAAAAGACAACCTGTTATTTGAAAATCAACACTGGGGACTTCCTACTGTGTGCATGCTGAAACACTGGAAAGAGCAAAGCAGCTGGAGGCAGGTCCATAGCAAACATTAAATGCCAAGCAGTCACTCCAGAAACAGTTGTGGGGAGCACAGAAACAACCTACTTTTCAGGTAGGAATACCTATTGGTGCATTCTTTGAAAGAACAGACTGACTGGTGTGTGTGGGTTCCCATTAGTGAGAAGCTAATAACTCATTTTATCCTGAAGTGTCTTTTTATCTAGTGAAGAATGCAAACAGCGTGTTGGACTAGATGGTCTTCTGAGGCCTCTTCCAACCCCTAACATTCTGTGATTTTGCTGTCTAAGAAGTAATGATGGGGTTCAATAATGTGTTCACACTGTTCTATAAAAAAAAAATAGCTCAAATAGTAACCAAAAAATAAATTCCAATCCTTTAATTCAAAACACATGCCACTTCCCATTTACTGGAACCTTCTGAAAGTGGGGATGTTCTTTATACATGATACTGAAATGTGCTGAAACAGATGGATTTTTTCCCCAGTTACTTTGTAATTACAGTTGCTAAAGTGTAGTAGTAGACCTCAATCTGTTTGACATCAGTCATGCCTTTTTAAGGCTGAGAATATTGAAAGGAGGAAGCCTGTAAGATGTTTATCAAAGATGTACCATCAAACTTTTGATCCAGCCCCATTCCAGCCAGCAACTAATACATATAGATGTATAAAAGCAAGTATGAGAGACTACATGTTCTCAGGCTTTATTTTTACATCAAAAGGGTAAATAAATGCCTCTTCTGTGTGCTGGCTGCAGGGTGAATAGACTTTATGTGTGGGCTTCT
This sequence comes from Laterallus jamaicensis coturniculus, assembly GCA_022605575.1. Lineage (NCBI taxonomy): Eukaryota > Metazoa > Chordata > Aves > Gruiformes > Rallidae > Laterallus > Laterallus jamaicensis. The sequence continues at coordinate 21,603,521 of JAKCOX010000001.1, forward strand.
AAATCTGTGCTTCTGACACAGGCTGTACCTTTTTTCCATCTGAGACTTGATATTTTATATTGTGAATTATCAGCTTGATTGAGGTTCTGCTTTTCAATGAAAGAATAATAGCTTTATAAAAGGTTTGAGGATGTAATTGAGAGGGTGGTGTGTGTATATATAGAAATACTAATTACACTTTTTAATTGGACATCTGAGTGAACAACTTTCCTTCTCTAAGTGTTTAGAGTAACAGTAGTAGCACACAGATTCTAAGTGGATGGTTCTGGATTTTGTTCATACATTTTGAGTGTTTCTCTGAGGTGGCAAAAGGTACAGAACAGCTTCTGTTGGTTTTACGTTGTTGAAGGGCCATGGGATCTAAGATAACTCTCTCAAATTTGATTAAACTCAGCAGGCTTTCAATAGGAGGTTGGTCTGTTTTCTGTTCCAACCTAAATTTTCCTATGATTCTTACATTTAGTGAAATCCCATTATAACTAAAGCAGCCTTTCTAGCTGCTGCTTTACTCAATCCTGCAATTCTACCATAACATATTGTCTTAAATACTTGGATAGGTTACAAGGGGAGCAAAAGCTGTAAGAGAGTCTGCAGGTGTTGTAACTTGGTACGTGTCCATGCTGTCTTTGTGCCAGATGTTCTACAAAGGAATGGTGCTTGTGTAATGTAGCGATGCTTTTTCAGATTGCATGTTTACTCTTGTCAGATTGGGCCATAGCCCCCTGCTCACTGCAAATGTACACTTGTGGGCCTTGGTCGTGTCCCTGCAGATTAGCTTCTCATTTAGTCAACAGAAAATGGAGAACCTGGAGGCAGACTTTACTAGGTGCTAATGTAAGAACTGTGCTGAAGTGTGGTAACAAAATTATTCAAGTTCAGGATTAGCATCTCTTTCAAAGACATCTTGTAACCCAGCCAAATAGCATTTTCTGAGGTGCAAAAGTATGCTGCTGCTGCTGGTAGCCTTGGGACCTACGTGAGACATCCTCACTTCTGCAGGAAGTGCTAATTCTGCGTTGACTGCAGCCGTGAGGTGCTGTGTGGGGTGACAGAGCGTTCTGTCATCGAAGTTTCTGGATCCTTGTATGTCCTCTGGGGAAACAAGCAGCTCATCTCACTCTTGTTTCTGCTCTCACCCCTTTCTATTGTGGTTGAGATGTACGGCGGGCTTATGCTCAAATGTCCTTAAGACTATCAGCATAGGATGCTGTAGGATAAATTGCTGTGAGGATGAGCTCACATGGACCCTCACAAGCTGCACGTTACAGTGGTTAGTTTATTTCTGACATCTGCATCAGCTCGCATACCTCAACACTACGTTAATGTCTGCAGTACAAACAAATCTTCATTGCTCTTGCTTTTGATGACATACTGGAGAGTGACCTGGCTTCAGGTGGAGCTTTTACATGACCCTGTAAGACAAATCAGAGTTGCTGAACAAAAGAGCTGTGGCTTTACTCTAACAGGAATAATAAAGAAAAAAAATTTACCAGTCAAAATGGTCAAATTACCAGTGCTTCTCCTCTTGCTTCTCAGGGGGAAAGCTTGCTCTCTTCCCCTGTTTTAGTCACCCTTCTTAATATCGGCTAGGTTCAGGATTAGGGTACTTGAATGACAGCTCTGTAAAGACACTGAATCTATTAGTTGTCTGTGGGGTTTCCTGGCAGGCAGTATTAAGGAACTTCCTGTGACTTTCATAAGACAACTCCAAGTTGTTTATTTGCTATGTCTCTCTTTTCATTACTCTGATTAGAATGTAAGGTTTTATTGAAGCATGTTCTTTATGTTTCTTCTTGGTCTTCTGCATTCCTGTTTAAAAAGCAAAACTAAACAACAATCCCAAAACCCATTCCAAAACAACAAAAAACTCCCAAACCCAACCAAAATCCAAAGGAACCCATAAAAACAGCACCTACAATATAAATCAGAGGAGGGTATAGTACTGATTTATGTAAGAGGAAAGGGGGGTTGGGGTAGGGGGGAAATAATTACAAAACAGGTACCAGAGAAAAGAAAGTCCCTCTCCATTAAGCTTTGTACTCAAAGCAACAGAACTGAACTGGCATAAATTACTGTGAGAGAGAAGGTGTTGCTGGTTTGAAGAGCTTTTGATTCTAATTGTGTGTGCTGCTCTGCTTGCATCACTTGGGACAAAATGCAGTTATAAAATAGGCAGTATTTCACAATTACTCTTTCTGCTGGAGCGGCTCTGGTCCCTGCAGGCTTAATTTTTTTTGGTGGTGTAACAGCTGGGTTTTCTGCCCCAGAATTTTCCTTTTTGGAACAAGGCACGGCCACTAGCTGTTTCTCTCTGAACCTACAGTCTCCTGCCAGGTTTTGATGGTACACTCTTCAGAAATATGTCCTTGCCAAAACACTTGCCACATGTGGGGAAACTTCTGAAAGCTACAGCTCAGGATGGAACAATTTCATTTAATCCTTTACTCAAGTGAGAAAACATGTTATTTTTGTGATTAATTCTTTAAGAAAATATACTTATTATCCTCTGTCAAAGAGATTCCATAGAAACTCTACTTCAGTTATGACATTTAGTTCTGAAAAAGCACAGCTTGTAGGGCCATAACTTGCTTTAGTCTAAAGATAGGCCCATGACCCTTAAGTCTATAAATGTGGCATTTTTCATTGCTGATTATCTACCTTTTCTAATAGTTTAGCCAAAACTCAGGTTTTCTGCAATTCTGTTCCCAATTCTCTTGCATAGATCAAGAATATACTATAGTTCCTAAAACATTCAGGCACCTCAGCTGCCTTCCTGATTTAAAAAAAAAAACAAACCCAGCAAACCAAGCAGGATAGACAGCTATAGGCTGACCACAGTTTTATTTTTATTCAGCCCTGTGGCTGTTATCTCTTTGTATACAAGCACGATAAAAATAGTTGTAGGCACTTGAGGGGATTTTGCTTTTACTTGCTTATGTGCATGAGACATCTGATTCTCATGCTCTAGGGAATCTCTGCTACTACAGTAGTAATAGGGGCCTTTAGACATTACTACTTCATTTTGATGTGTTACCATAAAAGGACTTGAGTGTAAAGGAAAATCAATTTTGTGGTGATTTTTTTGTAGAAATTAAGTCAATTTAAATTCATGATAATCTTGTTCTCTCAAAATTTTTGTAGCCATTAAGAAGGTGGTTGGGATTTCTTTGGGTTTTGTTTTTTTTAATTTCCTAGAACGGAGTCTTATGGCCTCTACCATAGGAGCCCAGATTCCAGAGTACTCTGACATTTTCTAGGCCTGTGAAGTTCTTGGCAGAGATTAATATTCTAGTGGAAATTGATGGAAAATAGTGGAATCCAATTATGGAAGCTGCTTGTGGTGATTATGTTCTGTCTGCTGGCTCTCTAGGCATCAAGAGTTTGTGTAAAAAACCTGAATATGCTTTGCTTTGCAGAAGAGAAGGCAGGAAGGGGTGTGCAATGCTGTTGAGAGTTACCGCTTGAATGGGTTTGAGTGGTCTTGTGTTTATAGAATCTCTTCCCTATCTAATGCTCCATTGAGGTCAGGACCAGCGTTTGGCACTCAGAATGATATCAAGAGTGAGAGTGGTCACAGTGAAGTTGAAAGATTTAATCAGCATAAGCAAAAGAATCCTTCAGACTAGCTTACAAAATATAGGAAGAGAAAGAAACCAGCTGAGACTTATTTCTGTTTAGGTAAAAAGTGTCACCCCCACAGGTAGACTAAGGATTAAAAAGTGGATTAAAGCAAGGCAAAGAAAGGCTGGTAACAGATGGCTATCAGTAGTTAGATGAAGCTCTCAGTGCCTGTAAAGTTCTGTACACGGTCAGAATCTGCCCTTATTTTCAGTGAGAATAACTTGCAAGTAGTGTAGTTATTTTCTTATTCTGATCAATGCTTTTCCCCAGGTATCACTTTCCTGTTCTGCTGTGTCAGCTTGACAGATCAAACCTGAGTTTCCACATTCAAAAATGGCAAAGGTTTTTTTCCCACATATACAGAGATAAATTGAATTGCAAAAGAATGCAGTATGTTAGCCACTGATCACGTTCCTGGACAAAAAGAACCTTGGAAACCCAAGCACCAGCAACATTGTTTGTCAAGCACGTTTGACTGATATGCTTGTAAAGGAGTTGAATTGATCTTTTTGTCTTGAACTTAATGACACTCAATACCACAGATACAGAGAGTGAAGTTACAGCAGGCTACCAAGTTCAGGCAATCACTGTTCTTCATTTTCCCACTAATTTTATGCATGTAATGTCTTTATTTTCTGAGCACTCTTTCATGCTGATATTAAGCCTACTTCCACTTTTGATAGTTGCATCAAAATACCTCTGTTAATATTTTCTATGTATTCAAATATCTAAACCTCTACATTTGCAAAATTGATCCAGCATTTTGCATGGATATGATAGAGACTAGTTTAGATTTTTTAAAAAAATCTATTCATATAAAATGTTTTTAAAGCAATAGATAAATATTTGATTCTTTCTTTTGTATGCTTTTGAAAGCAGTGTTTTGAGCTTTGTGGTGACGTCAGGGTACTCATTGTCTTTTTGATTGTAGAGTGATAACAACTTTATGTGTAAGAACAACAGCTGGCCACAATGTTCTATGAGTATACACAGCTTAAAAAGAAAGATGAGTACAGAACAATGATTTCTATAGAATTTGCCTTGCTTTTTGTCATCTTTTGGGGGGAAGAGGGGGAGGTTTTTCAACTTGCATCTTTCACATCTGTCAATCCTTTAATTTGAAGAAAGGAAATCAGTGACATTCTCTCAGTTACGGATGTAATGAGCTAAGTCCAGCCAGATAAACAGCACATAAGAGCTGCTCCTGAGGAGCTATGCAAATCCTTCTCAGCATCATCATTCTTCAACAAAAAATCAAAACAATCCTCCTGATTTTTTGACACATAGATTCTATACTCCCTGATTTCACACACACAAATATGCCCCAGTGCTTTAGCTGCTGACTGTCCTCTCAACTTTAGAGTTTTATCAACAATCAGGGAAAACTGCTGACTCCCTCCTTAACCCACTTCGTGATGATGCTTAGTTACTTTGGGAAGAAAAACATTACTGTTTGGACTGAATGCACCCTTACTTAAACAGACAACTAGATTTTCAGTGTGAAGCCAGTGCAATTCCTTTAGGGTCCATAGTGTGCAAAAGCAGGCATGAGACTTGCTCCTGTGTGAAGGCTGCTCCAATCATCTTCAGACCAGTGCCTAGTGTAAAAACTTTACTCTGGCTTCAGGTGTTTTGAAATCACTTTGCTTTACATGCCACATTAGCATTGCAGTGTTAGCACCTTAAAAATCTTAATAGTTGCCTTATATTCTTTGTTCTGTTGGAACTATTTCCTTTTACAAGTCTCTGCTCCAAATGTCACTCAGTTCTGAGAAGCTGCCCTAGTCACATCGTACTTGTGATGAATCTTGTGTTGTCCTGTGGCAGGACCATGTTGGAAGATACCCACAAAAACTCAGGACAAGAAAATGCTTTCTAAAAAAAACCAACCCAAAACAAAGCAAAAGACTTGATATTTTGATCCAAATTATTAGGATCCCCATTTCTATCTATGATCACATTTGGGAGTTTTAATCTAAAAATGTTTTTGTAAAAGTTCATAATCTAGAATTGGAAGCTTTTTAGGTATTGCTTTAATGTCTTCGGGGGAGTATCAGAATACCTCCAGGTTGGAGGGTAGAACACTGTTCCTTCATCTTATGGAAGAATGCAGGTGACTTGTGCTGACTTTGTGGTACTTTGTGGTAGGGCAATGACTGACACCAGATTGCTGTACTCTCACTGTCCATTCACCACTGATATGACCTCCCTTTCACGTAATAACCTCGATATTAAATGTACTAATGAATGACTAAGGGAAGGAAAGAAAAAAAGGAACAGCAGAATGGTGAAAGAGAAGAAAATGAATAAAAAAGCTTCTGACAACATTTTATAGGGGGAAAAAACTTTAAAAACAAAACCAACTATGGAGGCCTTTCTTGGGGAAAAATGGCAACAGCACAATAGCAAGTGTAATTTCAAGTTCATGGTCAATGAATTCAAGAGATTATAGCTGGAAGAAATAACTTAAACTACTTGGACACCTTACTGGGTATTACATTAATGGCAGTGTAATGATATTTGCAGTATCACTCCCTATCTGGAAAGGCTGGCCCCATAGACAGCGGCCGTTGAAGAGTAATAAAATAAGAGGGTGTGTGAAGAGTGGGAGGAAGATACCAGAGACTTAATGAACTGAAAGCAAAGCATTTGAAATATAATTACATGAAATGCCTTTGTTTTTCCTCTTGAGATTATGCTTGAATACTGAAGACTGCAGTGTTTCCAAAGGAATTGGGAAGTAAATAACAGCTAGGGATTTGTTTTCTTTTGTTTCACTAGGGACATGATTTAAGGTGTAGTATTTGATTTAAATGATATCTCACTGAATTTGAGAAGGGAAATAAAATTAAATCAGTTGAAGTCAGATGGGATCAGATCCCTTGTTGTGTGTACACAGAAATACTTCCAATTCATTTCAAGGCAGTTGTTTTGATTTATTCCAACTGTGCTGTACAGCAGTCACAGAAGCACTGGGCTACATTGCTTGCATGTAATTGCCCTTTGTGCCTGGTTTTAGTAAACCACGGTCGTGCATCTCAAATGAGGGAATGAGATTTGTCATGTAGCCTTTGGACATGAGGCTGTGTAGCAGGGAGGGGAGAGGGGCCAGGAAGTCAGGAAGGGCTACACTTTACCCTTTTCTCTCTTCTCTGTGTTAAAATGTTTCTCCTAGCTTCATCAAGTGCAGCCTAATTGAAGATCAGATCTAGTAAGGTGTGGACTGCCCAGGGACTGCAGTACTGTGCAGCCAGTCTGGAAATTGCAGTGAGATTGGTTAATTATATAAAGTATTCTGCCCTGATATACAAGGGTTGTTAAAAATATTCTCAGAATATAAAAATATTCCCAGAAAAGAGGTTGGTCTTTAAAATTGAATGACTGAAAACAGCAATTCAATTAAAGCTTTAGTATTTCTGGGAAGAGTTTTATGATGTAGCCAGAAAGACTGAGTTTCCTTCATTCTGATAGTTCTCCCCCAAACGTTGGTTTGCTGGGACTGAGGCATGCCGAGTGTCCCCTGGCATCCCATGAATGAGGTGCCTTCAGGTGTCCTGCTTATAACCTAGCTATGTCCTGGAGGCCCTGACAGCAGGACACCCATCCTGCTAGTCCCTGGGGTACTGATGGTCAAGCCTGGTCTGTTCTCCTTTCCTTGCCTGTACCTCTTGTGTCATGGGTGACCGTTGTCTCCCCTAAACCTCTGCAGGTCAATTAGATGCCCAGACTGAAGCAGGCTGCCCTAGGCTGGACATTTCAGCCAAAACTTCTTCAGCCCATCACAGACAGTAAAGATGATGCACCCTTTGCAGGTACCCTTTGGGTTGGCTGACCCTAGAGAAAGCAGGCTGCTTACTTTGTGAGAAGGTCCATTTCCAGCTGCTGTCCTTATGCTGCTGAGCAGCAAATGTCAAGGTGCCTCCTTGGCAGATCCTTCCAACTCTTTTTCTCTGTAGAGTTTTAAGTGGTTGTGAACAGACAGTAAGGTGTGTATGAAATAGGTCTGCTGAAGACTTAAATACTGTATTCAGTGTTTATTAAGCACAAGGTAAATTCCTTCCCCCTCCCCCAAATACGGGTATGGTAATTATCCCTTTTGTTTCTAAGGAGCGTGATGCTTCTCCTAGGGAAGGCTGAGGTAGGTTATTTTAATACAAAAATATTTTCATCTTCAATCTATTCCACTCAAATACAAAAGGCAGAAAGTGTAACATACAGGCTGTCAAAAAATGCCACCTTTAAAACCTTTTGATATGTTTAATATCCAAAGGCTCTTCTATCATTTGGCTACTAAGACTGAACGTTAGAATGAAATCCTTTAAAAATTGCAACTACTTCTCTGACAGACCAGGAAAGCTTTTAACTACTGTCACTGAAGCTGGATGCAAAATTGATAACTATAATTTTTGGCAAGGTGTGCCTTCCTTAACTTTGCTTTCCAGTAAATCAGAAACTTTCACCCATTTTTCTCTGCCAATTCAGGATCTTGACTCTCTTGATCATACTATGGCTTATTAGAAAATAATGAGCTGTACTAATCTTACCTAGCCTTGCCACTGGTTTTTTTGGGCTAGCAGTTGTGTTAGGCTGGACTGAGAGGTTTTCCTGCAGGAATGCACTGGGTGTTAGAGCAGTCATAAAGGACTGGCAGAGGTGAAGTTGACTGTGTGGGTACCCACCCCAACACTTGCTTCTTTCAGTCCTCCTTTGTCAACTCTATTGTGCTACAATTTTGCAAAAATGTGAAGGGGGAAACTTTAGGTCTAACAGACTTGATAGACATTTCAGCATAGAAATGCTTGTAGCTAGAAGTTATGTGGGACCCAGATTGCAGTGACTAAAATGAGGGGCATAAAAGGGATTTTTGGAATCCTGGAATGTATGTAATCCTGGAATGTATGGTTTGCTGGAATTTCTTATGCTGAATAGCAAAATGAAAGGTTAATTGTAACAGTACTACAACTACAATATGATGACTAATGATAACATTTGAAAATAATATGAAATTATAGTATTACTAAACTGCCTTCAACATTCATTATCCTCAATAAGCTTAAGGGCTCTCTGTTGTCTTCCTTGGTTCCTCAGGGTAGTGTCCCTGGGCTCTGTAGTCCTGTCAACCTGTTAAGATGCTGTAGAACAAACAAAATGGCTTTGCTTTAACAGCAAAGACTGATGAGCATCAGTCTTTTAGTTCTGTGAAAGATATCTGGCAGGGCTGGCAAGTGTTAATTTGATCTGATTTAACTTCAGTACAGTCTGGCAGATCACGTAGGCCTGAGGGCACATTGGCACCTATGTGTCAGTCTCCTGCATGGTGTCCTCAGTCTCTCTTCACCAAAGAAAGGCTGTTGCCATACTCCTTCCTCCGATCTTCTCGTGCAACGAAGAGCCTTGAGTGCAAAGAGCCTTGAGCATTGCCAGGGGAGCAGTCTGTCTGACAGTGTGTAAATAATACAGTGCATTCTGGGCTTTTGCATTTCATCCCCTTTCAAAAAATCATTAACTTTGCATTTTTAAAAGATAAATTTAAAATATTTTCACTTAAAAAATATTTTCCTGACTTAGAAATACATGCAAAGTATTTTTTTACTAGATGTGTAAAGACCTTTTGTGGTTTTCCTTTATGAAATCTTCCAAAATATTGCAAATATTCAGAGTTGATATCTTTCATTTACCCAGCCCAGCAGAAGACACATCCCTCTTGCTGGTATCTAGCTGTAGAGGATGATGGGAAGAGTAGCCTAAGTATTTATCTACTGAATGGATGTAACGTCCTCTGCTTAGCACAAGCTGACCTTGATTTCTAAAACTGTTGCAAAGAGGCATATTCATCTGTTGTTGGTATTGTTGTGTTGAGTATGGTGAGATGGTACTCCTGGTTTCCATCAATGAACAGTTCACAACTCTTAGTGTGCTCATGAAATGGTAAGTGGACTCTAAAGAAGGCACTTGTGTCCTTTAATACTCTGATTACGTGTTGAACTCTGTTTGGCTGGAGCAGGTGCTAATGTTCCAGAAAGCAGGAGCACCATGATACTAGTCAGACAGAACAGACTGTGTGGAATTATACTAAATGGGTACTCAGAAATAAAATGATTGGAAAATACCTTGCACTTCTGACTGCTGGCTACTAAAATACCTCTTAAATTTTTACCTTTGCCTAGCTGAAACATCTTTTTTTCCATCAGTAGGACTGAAGGCCCTTTGCCAGAATAGAAAGTACCAGGACTGTACAAAAAATCATAATCCCAGTGCTGTGTCTCCCTCAGTGCAGGGTTTTGGTGGTTCTCTATCCTATAGGGAGCCCTATAGCTCCTTACACTTTCCACAAGCTGCAGGTAGAGACTAAATTCCTGGAGCTACATCAAAGCTATATGGCCCAGGAATGCATCTTTCTCTAACCTGTTTTGTGGTGTGTGGTTTTAGACAGTGTTTTAAAGGGCTGAATGCTGACAGAAAAACATGGTTTTGCAAAACTAATGTATCCACTGCACTAAGCAATTCTTTCTTTCCTGATCATGCCTGGTGTGGAGCTGGTAACGAGCAGGCTGTGCCTCAGCGGGAACATGCAGGCAGTCAAACACTTGCCCAGTCCAGGCTCTGATCTCACATTAGTGTGAACCAGTTCGGTCCAGAAGCTAAACAATTTGGTTGTTGTGGCGCTGTGCCCAGGCAAATGTGTTTTACCTTCAAGCAGTGCTGCGATAACTACAGTTGCACAGCTCACCAGCCAGGGCTGCTCCTGCCTGCCTGCCCTAGAAGCGTCAGCAGAGCAAACGTCTTCCTCAGAGTGCATGTATCCTTTGTGCTAATATGGGTACATGGTCACAGGCAGGCTTAGAAATGAAAAGTATCAAAGTGCACTTACCTGTTCATCCCCAAGGATGTTAAAACCATAGGGACAACAAGACAGTCCTTCAGAATTGTTTGGCTTCACTTCCAGTCATCTTTGAAATGCCCTTGCTAATGTCTGAGTACCTGTGCATAGCTGTAGTGTAAATTCTTCTTCCTTTTTTCTTATTTTTTTCCCAAGCCTATAGGCTCTTGGGCACTTAATGCCATTGGTTGTTTTTTTTTTAAGTCATTTAAAAGCCCCAGAACATACCAACAAGCACTGGGATTCAGAATGTGCTACTGGTTTTGACCTGAGCTACTTAATCATCAAGGGTGTGTCCAAACAGGTTCCTACTGAACAGTGCCTGAACGTGCAGGCAGAGCCACATTGAGACACCCTGAACAGTGGACTCTGCCTAATATGAAACATGCCTACGTTTCTCATGGAAAATCAAGAACATGAGTGAGCACAGCATTAAAACAACCACTAAGGTTATTATTAGGCTCTAAGGAAACCAGTTATCTGAGAACAATCTCTATTGAGAATGGTTGAAGGCCTTCTGTGCCCTGAGCCTTCCCTCCTGCCTTTATCACTAGCACTGGTCTTGAGCAGACACCCCAGTATTTTTGAGGCTAGAAGGGATACTAGTGTTTGTAATTGGTTCATTGATGCACATCCATGTGATATACGGGTAGAGTGACAGCCTGCATGGATACACCAACAGGGGAGTATCCTCAGGTCTGAGATGGTACAATACTGCACTGAGGAGTTAACCAGAGTCAGGTTATTTTAGAGTTTTACTTTCCCCCCACATCTTTTAAAGGGGGTTTTTTTTGAGTATTCTGTTTTCTTTCAGCTGAACTCCTTCAGTTCATACAGCTCTGCTAAATAAGTGTGTGAGTGATAGAGGATCTTGCAGTGGCAAGGCTTGAGTCACGTTAGAGTCATTGAATAAAGTGCACAAAGAGTGAGATCTCTTCTGTCGTGTGTGCAGTATTAACTCATGACTTGCAGCCCCAGGAAATCAAACAGGCTGGTGTCAGGAAGTTGTCCAGGATCAAGGGCATCTTAGACAAATCTTGTGCCATGTAACACTGGAATAAATCCAAGGCTTGAGCCTGGGCATCCCTTTGCAGAGGGGAATTTCTCTGTAATTCAGCTGCTATGTATAGGAAGTGCTTGTTTGAGGGAGGCGATGACTTCTTATTCCATCCCGGGCTGAGAAGAGGGGAATGTAAGTAGCGTTTGCATCCAGAATAGTGGAAAAGGTCTGTGTTAGGCTTGCAAATCATGTTTCTCTGAGGATCACTGAAAGATAATAAATCATTCACAGACTTATTAGAGCAAGCTGCCTGCAGCACCCCATCTCTGTGGGTGTAGCTGAGCTAATCTTTATAAAATCAGGTTTTGAAAAGTGAGAATTATTCTTAGCTAACATAATACTTGGTTTCAAAACTGTCACTTTGTAGCTGATATCTGGGTTTTTAGCCAGTGTTTTAAAGAAGTTCTTTCTCTTCCATTTCATATGGATGTTTTTCATTAAATGCATTCATCACTTCTTTTAACACAGATCAAAAGACAGATATCTGTTTCTTTGGAGACCACATATTCTTTGATTCATATTCAATAGAGTACTTTCACACATTTTTAATGGAGTAGCCAGAAACGTTTTTCTTGTTTTTATGATGATTTGAGGTGAAAAATCAGTGCCAGGCTTTATTATAATATGAAAAGAATAAAAAAAAAAAATCTGACTAGGTTTGAAACATTTTGCTTCAATTCTGGTCTCTCATTTCTAACACTTTTTAAATAAAAAGTCATTTCAAAGCAGAAAGGAAGCAGATTATTTAAAAAAGTATGAATAAAACCTGTTTCTATAACTTCATAGTTTAAAGCTCAAACAAGAAGTTCCTCAGAACTGATTTTTTTGTGATTAATTTTGCTAAAGATAAATCAATACCTTCTAATAAAAACTATCTGTTAAAAAGACACTGTCCAGGAAAAGTATCACAACTTGTGCGTGTGCATGGTCCCCTTGTTCTCCACCATATATGTTTCAGAAGCAGTTTCTATGGGTAGGAAAAGCTGGGGCACACCTAAATGTTGAAACATGGGAACTGTTCCTTGCCCTCTGATTTAAAAGGCTGTTCAGGCCTGATGCGCTGGTGGGGTTTTTCATGGGCTGTGGTGTCTATGCACGTAGCACCATGTGCCCAATGCTGGAGGAGCCAGTGTAGCCCTTGGTGCGTGTGAGGAGGCACGTAGCAGCATTAATTAACTGAAGGGACCAAACTGCTTATCTTTACCTAGATGTCATTTGAAATTTCTAATGTGTTACACAAACACGAATTACTCTCTGCATTTAGTGAAAAGATAAAAAACTAGTGCTACTGCAAAGCTGACATGGGCTAAGAGCTGTGATACAATTATTACTTCTGCTATCTCCCTTCGAGATATAGGACTTGTTCCTATTAAGCTGCAGCAATCCCCATTAACGTGAAACTTCATCCTGCATTTGAAAAGTGGGGTTTTTCAAAAACATTCAGTGTCTGTCTAAACTGCTTCTGTTGAATTTCTGCCAGTGCCGTGTGCATCAGAAAATTAACTTGAGTGTTTTATACTTTGGGCATCTTGGCTGGGTATGAAATGAGAAAAGAAAACAAGAAGCAATGAGCTGCCAACCCAAATGACTTCAGCAGAAATCTTTAGTGTGTTTGTCAGAGCGCTGGCTCTTAGAAACCTCTGACAGACTCATTTTTTATTTAAACAGGACAGAAGAAACTTTAAGCTCCCAAACCTGATGGCTCTGGGGAAAATGTAATTATAGTTTGTTACTCAATTTTGTAAATTGGTCATTCTTAGGGCTTCTGCAAGGACTTGCCCTCTTGACTTCCCATGGCTGGTAATTACTGTGTCTGAAGAGAGGGGATGAAGTCAGGTAAGCTCATCCCTGAAATGAGGTGGAGAGCTGCGGGGTGAGAACTGCAATGCAAAATTAAGAAAACTGCAAATGGACTCAGTTTAGTGAAGTGGAGACACTTGCAGGCTGAAAATTTACCAATATTTAAAGAGACCCAACACCAAACCAACAACCAACCACCAAACCCACATGCAATAAATGTAGCAACTGTGTGATGGCTCATGGCCCATGCTGGCTTCTTTATGGTAACGTAACTCTTAAAGCTTTCTTTTTTTGACTTCAAACAAATGCAAACAGAAACTTCCACCCCTACCACACATAGAAGGAAATTCAGGCTTTGCTGAATAAAGGAGAGTGTAAGAGCTATGAAACCACAAGCTGAAAGTGCTTCTGTTATCTGTCTATTTAATTAAAATTCACTTTTATAGAAGATAAGTGAATCTACCTGTGTAGAAACTAAATCAGATTACAAACATTGCATGTCTTGTATCTAGACAGTAGTGAACATCTGTGTGGTTTTACCTCTAAAGGTTCTATGTATGGGTAGATGTGAAAGTTTCTATTTGTTCACATGGAAGCTTGTTCAAGAATTGCATTCTAATATAGTTTTTATTTATCTTAAATATCAATATGTTAAAATAAATAGAAAATATTGTGAGAATATAAAATATATATGGGTAGGTTCTTCCATAAACTCTAGCTGTCTGTGGGACCAGCAGGGCTAGTTTTGGTTGTGTAACAAGGAGATGAATCTCGTTCCCATTTGAGTGTAAATGTTAAGCACTCTGCCACAAGCAGTAACTGCTGACCTGTGTGGGCAGCTTACAGACCACTAACCACACAGAGCTAAGTATTCTCTAGAACCATCTCACTGCTGACAGCTTATATTCAACATTTAAGAGGGATTAAATAATGGAGCTGTGTTTACAATGAAAAAAACCTCAGCCTTGTCTTCTGAAGCTATTTTATTGGGTAATTCTTTGCTTTTCTCCCTTCAGAATTTGGTCGCAGATGCTGTTTCTGGTTTTGGGCTTTGATATTTTGCAGCTTAAAGCAACCCTGTTTCTCTCTCTCTGTTTCTCTCTTTCTGGCAGTCTCAGATAACAAATGCATTGAGTATCGTTCTGAGCCATATCACCACGCTTCTGTTGCTGAGAGCTCATTTTCTGTTTGATTTCTGGTTTCTGTGGTTACCATTTAGTGGAGAAGACCATGGTGGGAGCATGAATAACATACGCTGATGTCACAAAAAGTGCTAAGAACAATTACAGAGTTTATCCTTTTTGTGTATTGAAGGTACCCAAAACATTGGTTTTCTCAAATGCTCCACCCAATTTAGCTCTTCCATTCCCCTAATTTATTTATTTAGTGGGTTGTTTGGGGTTTTTTTTATCATAATGTTTGTCATCCTATTCCTCTTATACTCTGGAAGGGGTCTGATGCTGCCTAAGCCTTTCCTCGTTGTCACACTGAGTACCTGCTACAGTGTCCCCACCTATAAATGGAGAGAATGATCCCACCATGTATCTTCAAAGTCAGAGGAAAAAGTCCAGCATGTGTGAGCTGAATGTTACATTAAGATGATGATGGATGTTCAGAAATGAAGAACAAGTAACAGCCTTGTGATAGGAGCTCTTCTAAAGTGTCATGAAATGTGTGAAGGACTTCCATGTGGTCTGCCTTTATTAGTCTTGTGAGCTGGGCAGTGCTGTGGAGAAGTGATTGCATGATAGATATTTGCCATGACATCAGTGGAGTAAGGTTAAGAGCAATTAAGCCCTTTTTAAGAAGGCAGTTATGAGAAATAAAGATACTAAAATAGCTAGAATTGGAGCTTTTTTATTCCAAATAAGGGGGAACTGTGCAATGATTAATCTTTTTTTATCTAAATTAGGCAAGCTGACAGAAATGCAAGTTAATAAGCTTGTCACATATGCGTTGTAGTTTCATCTGCTGATTTCACTGCATATAATCTTCTTTCATGCCAGGTAGGAATGAAAAATGAAGGTACACTTATCATCCTCTTAGGTGAACCTGCTGTAATTCACTGAAATTTATTTTTCAGTGCCTCAGATATTCATTTGACATGAAGATCCTTCAGCTTTGCCTGCCTGGTCATTTATCAGAAGTGGAAGTAAACATTTTGTTTTCTTTTTCTTTTTCTTTCATAAATGAGTCTGTATTGATTTCCTGTTTGGATTCTCATTATTAGCAATAAGTTGTTCTAAAAAATACTGGGGGTTTATACAGAGCAACAGGCAAAGAGTAAACAACAAGCTTGCATCAGTTTAAACATCACAAGACCCTCTAAACGGTAAGCAGTCTGATTCCACATGTCTGCATTGTGCATACCCTTTTCTTACATTGCTTTTTCACCATGAGGAGATGTGTCCAACAGAGCACTTTGACCATATGGAGGCAAATCAGAGACATCATCCAAATTTTGCTGCAAACAATGCAAAGGTCCATTTACTAACTGGATATTTACTAGTTTTGCTGCAGTAGGTCCCATTTATCTGTGTACTCATGAAGAAGTCTAAGATCGTATTCTGGATCTCCGTAAGTCAGTTGGAATTTCATAGCTATCTTCAGAAGCCTTCAGATTTCTAGATAGCAGCAGTGTAGGGAGCTTAAGAAGTCCAGCTGCCCTGAAAATACAATTAAGTTGGCACTGGGACTACACACTGTTGTAGCTTTAGAGCAAATCTCAGTCACAGAAGGCCATGTATCTGTTGTTTCTTGGAAAACAGACATGGGAAAAAAAGCATAGAAAACACTAGGGTTTTTGGTGGGTTTTTTCCCTCTTAGAGTACTTAGATATTTTGTGGTGACTATCTACAGCAGGCAGAGCAGATCCACAAAACCCAATGAATTGAAGTTGTTTGGGTTTTGGTTTGTTTTGTGTTTTTTTGGAAAGTGCTGAATGGGAAATGGTGATTTCATTTGTATCAATCAGAGTTTTGCTGCTGTGTCCAAAGCAAACATATCTATCAAGCTTGGTTTGTAGCAACACTTAAGCTGTGTCTGATTTCCTTTTGCATGTATGTTATCTAGGTACCAGCTGACATCTTCCACTAGCACTGCTGCTGCCATAAAGTATGTAAGTGAGTTGCAAAGAGGCAGGGAAGACTAGGAACAGCACTTCAGGGAAATGAAAGGTCTATGAAACCTTTGTGTGGAGGCCTGTGTGAAGATCTTTATTGTCAGAGGGGTTTTTTGTGTTTTTCCAGAAAAGCAGCTATAAAACAATCAGAAATAACTTTACAGCAACTTGTATGACTATAAGCACCAGAAATTCCTGACCCTAACCTTTAGCCATTACAATGTCCAGGGTTTTCTTTCTATTACAGGAAAATCAGGAGAATGACCCTTATCGCCCAAGGGCTTAGGGAGGCCAAAAGTCATTATACAAAATGCCACTTATGTGCCTCAGGTATAAGCAAAATATAGCCATGACTGGAGCCCTCTACATCCTCTCTTTGCTGGGAAACAAACAGCTGTGCAAACCTAAAGCGCTGGCAAGTTCTCTGTAGCAAGAATGGCTGAAGTTAAAGAACATCTCCCTTTCTGTGCATAATGTATGATCTGAGGCTGTTGATGCTTAGGCTTGTCAAGGCATAAAGCAGGAGGCAGTTAGTAGTTTTTTGAGTTTGTTCAGTGAGAGGGTCTGCAGAGCCATGGCAGCACAGTGCAGTAACAGCATGGGATGCAGGAGCTGCCGCTAACTGAGCCCAGGGCCTGTGTAAGTTACCTGTGGCTCTTAGCAGGAAATGTTCCCATACCTGAGCAGAGGCAATACTATTTAAGGAAACACCTGAAAATTTGATACGTTTATCAAAGAAAAGCATTGCCTCAACTTTTCAGGGTCCCAAGCCCACTCCTTTGACCCACTGATCCGTGTCTTGTAGAGTCTGGCCATCTTCTCCTTATTGTGTGCCTATGTTAGGATATTCACTTCTGCTTGCTCCAGCTTTAATGCATAATGCAGCCGGTAGGATGATTACTCTATAAACCCCTGTTTTCAGTTCAAGGGCTTACACACTCTCACATAAACCTGTAGGAGCCAACAATATGTGTTCCCTCAAGCAGCAGTCACACTGGTGGAGGCTGTGAGAGAGCGCTTGGAAGGCTGTAATTCATGTTTGCTTGCCCTGATCACTTCTTCCTCCCAAGGTATCTGATTTTGGCTGCAGTCAGAAGCAGGGAAGTGAGCCAAATGCCATCCTTTGGTTCCTGAGGCAGCAGATAGAGTAGTTGCAAGTAGTGCTCAGCTTTTCATCCTTAGAGGGCATGACTCAAATGAGGTTTGCTGAGGCTGAAGAGCACACACAGGGATAGACTCCACAGCTCAGGGAAAGTGTGGGAATGTGTAACTCAATTCTGTGTCAGCCCTTGGAGGTATTGGCCACAAAACTTTGATTTTCAAAATTACTTTAGTCTGCACAGCTCTGAGCAGCCAGGGTTATATCTTAGCTGGTGTAATCCCATGTAAGTAGATCGACAGATGTGCCTGGCAGTGAGATCCTGATCCAAGTAAATCCTCACAGAGCCGCTGGTATTATTTATGGCTATGCACTCTTATACACAGCCAGAATGTGCCTCCCTGTGCAAGAAGCCCCTGGTGTCTTACATCAGCTCCTGTGTGTTTGTACCACTGCTTGTTGGTGATATGTTTGACTTGGGCTGCCCACTGTATCTGGGACAGCAAGAGGCAGCCAAGAGGTGTTTGTAATCATAGCCCAGTACTCAGCTTGGCAGGGGTCCTCGACTGGAGTCAGATGATGCTTTGTCATATGCGTGGCTTTCATTGCAGCTGGCCTCAGCTGCATATGCACTCTCTTGGTACTCTGCACTGGTCATTTACCTCTTCACCAAATGTGGAAAAGCAGCTGGCCCAAACTGGCTCAGCTAAGGGAAGATTTCATTGATAAAAATCAAACCAAACCACCACCAGACTCCAGAATCTGGAAAATCAGTTGGGAGAGGGTGGCAACTCATTTACGAAGCTAAACCTTTATTTAACATCCTAAACACATACAAATCTGTGAGATAGGATTAGATTTATCTTTTCAGAAACAGTCTATTTATATATTTTTCTGCAGTATTTTAAAAGAGGTTTGCTTGCTGCTTTCTGGTCTTCTGGAAACTATAACCACTACAAAATTCCTGCAAAGAAACACCATGGGATGCCTGACCTCTCACACAATGAAATACTAAACAAATGCATTTCAGAAAGGTTTGAATGCCAGATTCTTGCTCACTCTCTAGTTACGTTCAGGAGGGAAGGAAAGGGCAAACATCTCTCATGTTCAAGGAATGTTGTGGCTATGCTTAGCTGAAACATTGCAATTCCTCCTGTTGGGAAATCTCAATGGCAGTCTAGAAGATACAAACACAATATTTCAATTTGTTTTTTTTCCTTTTTTAAGGCAGGGGTATTTAAGCTGAAACTTTATGGAGGAGGTGAGCTCATATTGCTGCTGAGGAAGCTTGCAGGGTAAGAGAAACTGTGCAAAGGAAAAGCAAGAAAATAAGGTGCTGCCTATTTTCCTTGTAAAGTCTTGCAGAACAGCCCTCTGCTTGCTGGACTGGGTTTCTACTCTCTTTACTCAATCTCATGTAATGCCAGGAAGTGCCCTGTTTTCATCTTTACCCAGCTCAAACACTTACTAGTGTTTTAGGGTTTACTACATGAGGTCAAGGGAACCAAGAGTAACGGTGCTAATCACCAACCTCCCAGTCCTCCTATCACAACTTTACTGTTATTTGCATGTAGTTGACATTTCTCATGGTATTTTAAAAGATCACATTAATCAGTCAGGAATGTTTGTGGTGTTTTCCAGCATTACTATTAACATGCTCAAATTATTATTTTTGGTATTTCAAAAGAGATTTTTTATTTTCTTGGCAGATCAATAAGGCAAAATGCAATGCTTCCATTGATTAATAGTTTTTCTCCCTCTATGCTTCCTTGCTAGATCAGGAACCTGCAGAAACCCTTTGCTTTAAATTGTCGCATTTACTGTAATTTCTTTAGCTTCCTAATTTGATCAGAAAACTGAGCTGAAAAATAGCAGTCACTTGATAGGCAATACTACAGCTGAGCTGCTAACTCAGACAGATGTCTGCTACTACTGTTATTTCACAGAATTATTTTATCTCTGACTCTGCTTTAATTTACAAATATGTATTCCCTTTTTTATATGTAGGTTTCTAATTTCAGGAAACTATCTAGCCACATATTTTGAGTCTTTGTTTCATAATGCTCTCTTTTGCTAGTTGCTTCCTTTTCAGTCTTCATTATTTAACATCTTTAGATGTTAGAGGGGAGAAGGGGGGAGCATCTGGCCCTGCCAGCATGTCACACATGGAACAACGTTTTGGGGAGTCTCTTGGTGATTGAATCTTTCCATGCTTAAATCACAGTTTTATGTAGGGGATTTCTTCTGTGGTGTTGTTGAATTGTAGACTCCTTACTCTGTTGAAACCATCTAACCAAGTAATATTGTGATGTAAATAATGTGTAAATATAATTATGTTTTACAAGTGGGTAAATAAAGCACCTGCCCACACAGGCAAATGGCAGCAGATGCAAACCAGGCTCTGCTCAGTAATACTAAAACAGAAGCTGTTAAATGCCTTGAGGTATTGAAAACTTCACAGGAGATGCATCTGCCTGTGTTAGGATGCTCAGCTCTGCCAATACAAATGTTGGATACTTAAGGGAAAAGATCTTTACAGTTCTACTAATGAGAAACTATGTTGGGTTTACCAAGAGGTGAGTTTGCTATAAGGCAGTACTGAGAGTCAGTGATGTATTACTTTCAAATGGTGCTAGAGCTGGCTAGCCTGAAGAAGCATATCTGTATGTAGTCACAGGTGCCTGAGCCATTCTCTTCCCCCTCGTAGAGGTCTTTGGTACTGGGTGTTAGGCATTTGTAACTGTTGATCTGTTGTTTCTACAAATGTGGTATTTCAGTGGTACAGTTCCTGCCCTTGGGTCTGCTTCTGCAAGGTTTTTTTTTAGGACTGGATTTGAATTTTTATTTTTCAGTGTAGGGTGGTATGACACTTCTCATACATTTATCAAAAAGAGAATCTCTCCAAATTAGACTTGAAAATCAAGGGGGGGGGGGAAGGGAAAGATTTCCTGCATAGCAAATAACTTCAAAGTTCATAAGAAGAAAGGGTTCTCTGCCCTTTCAGCTTAACAAAACCAGGGCTCTGCATTGCAAAAATTTCTCTAAAAGCTGTACTACCTCAAAATCAGATAATTCCAAGTTAATTAACATGCCAAGCAACACTTTACTGTGGCTATGCAGCCACTGAGATGCCATGATAACTTGGGTATGCTTAGTTCCATTATGCCACTGTGGACTCACAATAAATTTATCATAGTCATAACTTTCTCTTTTAGACACCAAATTGATTCTGTTTTCCCTGTTTCACATTAAGTGTACTCTTGGGAATCTGTAGACTTTTTTTTACTTCTGAAACCTTCCCAAAGTTGCAGCAGGTGGGACACAAGTGCTATTGCCTATGCAATTTGAGAGTCATCTACTTACACAAAGGGATTAATAATGGGAAGAGGTTAATGCAGAGAAAAGGTGGAAATGCTTTTCATAACTGCTTTATACATTGTTGCAGAAGTTTGAAAAAAAGGAAAAAGACTGATTTTAACTCTTTTGACCTAAAAAAATGCTGTATTTTAAGGAAGATAAGTATTACTGCAAAATTTTTCAGTTATTTTAAAAGTTTAATTATTCTTGAATGCCTTGATGGTAAGTCTTCAGTCAGCTCTGACTATTGATCAAATGGCTGAAAGCCAAGAGTTATTTACTACCCAAGTGTTACTCTATGCCATAGTGCACAATCAAGGGCATTATCCCAATTATAAAATTATTATTTTGGAAGAAGAATGTGCAATTTGAATCCATAAATAATGCACTTCACCATCTTAACATGGTGAAGGGGGGCACTGGTGCTTGAGTAACTGCAGACTTCTGAGAAATTACTTTGGGGAGGTTTTTGAAGATGCCACTAGGGACACCGGTGTCTGGCTCCTGGAAGTCAGATGACAAATAGATATTATTTGGGCTTAAGTGTACCTGGTGCCTGGTTACTGCTGGATTGCTGTTTTTTACCATGGACCACCATTCTTGCATGGTCTTTCACGTACTCTGAAGCAAAATGGGGACTAAGTCATAACTGCAGCTTGAACTTCCGCTGTATTCTTGTTGAAGGATACCAATAGCTTGTCTCTTGGCAGATTCATGTCTGTTTGCACATCTGTGCAGGCCATCAGTGTTGCAGGAAAGGAGGCTTTCCTGGGGGTCCTGTCTTTTGTGTTCAAAGCTGCCTAATGTAATGCTGGAGATGCCCATTATCCCTGTGGTTAGTCACTCAAATTGTGTTCTCACAGACCAACCTAAGGGTTTCATGTTGCATCTTCCACCTCTGAATCTGGTTACTTCCCCCTGTCCATACCTGCAGCTTTGTTCTCCAGCTGATTGACCTGTAGCAGCACTTCTGTTTGTGTGTATTGGGTTGGGGTGAGTTCACTGGGTGTGTAGAATACTGTAAAAGTGCCACCTAATCTGACACATCAGACCTTGCCTTATCTGATGCAGAGCAATGCTGTAGTAATACATGGAGTGCCCACATGGAAATCTCTTGTGCTGTATTCAATTTAGGATTTGCAGCGATGCTAAGTAATCTTAGTAGGCTCTGGAGTCTGTAGGCGTTTAGTGAGAAGAGTAAAGCATCTGTAATAGGAATACTCAATAAAATAGTGTAAGACCATGTTTCAGAAGTCTGTCTTAATGCACAGGAATACAAATTACACTGGCACGTCCTGATTTTTTTTGCTGAAATTTAGTACTTGCTATGTATTACTTTGATTCTTTTTAATAGTGAGATCTGTGCTGGAGCATTTGGTTTGCCTGTATCCTTGGTACCCTTCCAGCTTTCTGGAATATAAAAGCAGAGGTAGTACTCAAATACAGACTTCAAGATGCAGGTTTTTGATTTATTGTGTGTAAGTAAATGCCTGATCTTGTCATGGTACTGGTCTTCCCTCCAGTTGGGTTTTCCATATAGAAAAAAAATTCTTACCTATTCACCTCTGTTAATGTTTATAAAGCTGACACTGGACCAGTAGCAGTGTTCTGCCATGATTTTTAAAATAGACAAAAGCCATCCCTGTAATCACCACCTCACTTCTTATTCTTGTCATTTTTAAACTTAGGAAGGCAATGGCAAGTCAAATAGGAGAAATGGGAGATTGCTTCCTATCAGGAATCTCTGGGCAGGATCTTTCTTGACTGTTCTGGGTCAAGTAACAGGAATATACTGCTACAGCCTAGATCCGAACTGCCATCATCCTGTTATCTTCAGTGAAGTTACTCCAGATGGGCAGTTGTGTAAGTGAGTAAAGGAGACCGTGCAAGTTTTGATAAGACAGATGAAAACCAACTGAAATTGCATGTGGAGTGCATAGACTGGTTAGAAGACTGTTCCTAAGGCTAGAGTGCCGTTTAAGAGTATTTTCTGTAAGACATGGACAAGATAAAGAGGTCAGCTCAAATCCATGGAGACAGGGAACGTATAAAAGTGAGAGCTTCATCCCAAATTTTTTAAAAAAGATTCTTCTGTAATAGGGACATTATTTCTTATATTCCTAGTTTAGGAGTTTTGGTCATAAGCTCCTTATTTTTAGTATAGTATTTTCCTGGCATGTACAAAGTAGCACTTAGAGTATTTCTTGAATGCAAATATTGGCTGCACATTCTGCTTTTCTCTTGGACACTGCTTTATAGTGAAGTACTGAAAGCTCAGTGAACTTTTACCTGTAGTTTTCAATAACTGAAATCTCAGAAGCCTAGCAAAAACCTCTATGAGTAACACTATATAGAAAATAAATGTTGTGCCCATGTGAGGTTCTAGAAATTATGTACATTGTTTGCAAATTCTTGTCTGGTTTTACTTTTTATTTATCAATCAAACCTTCATTTGATGAGATCCAAACAAAATGAAACAATGTAGTTTGTTTTGATTAAAATAAAACTTTTCTGCTGATGGAGACAGAAAAAATTCAAATGTAAGAGTCCATGCAAGACCTGAATGTTCCAAAACCCTGCTGTGAAATGAGTGGGAGCAGCATCCAAACTGCTTTATCAGAGTAAAGACACTTTATTTTCCTTTGTACTGAAAAGTTAAAGAAAGCTTAGGCATTCTTTGGAAAAAGAGACAAAATGCTAAATGATCCATTGATTTATCATACCACACCTGTTCATTGCCCAGGTTACAGGCAACTCTTATGTATATTGCATTCGTAGGCTGAATTATTACCTATTTCAAACTAAAATATTCATGGGGTGCCTCTGAACAGTTTCAGTAGTCATCCATTATAGATTTGGGTTGTGGTTTGCAGTCTGTATTCACACTTGGCTTGATGTGCAGCAGGAAAACATCTGCTTTGCAGAGAGTCAACCCAGATGCTGCAAGCACAGGGGGAAGGTGAGGCTGAGATTCTGTTCTCTGTGGAAAAGTCTGACTCTTTGCTCTGTTCCTGTGCTCTTCTCTCCAGTTCCTGCTGGAGGGAAACAATTAAGTCTTCCGTGGCAGGAAAGTTTAAAATGGGAAAAGTGGAAAAAAAAACAAGGAGAAAATCAACTGATATCGGGGGATAACAAATGATAATGATATAGAACAGCCTACCTCTGTATTCACAGTTAGGGAGACAATATTGACCTGTGTGAACTTGTGGTTTGACACGTTTTACCTGCTTTCAGGTTACTATCCCTGGGTCTGGAGGTGGGCAGAAAGAAACTTCACTCATGTAAAAACTTCCTCTCTAAGGAAAGTCTTTTTAGAACTTCTGGAGACAAGAGTTTGGTTATGCCTTAAAGTGAGTGGAGTTAGACTTCTTCATAGTCAAAATGCATGATTTCACTGATGACTTCCTCTTATGCAGTTGTTAATTTTTTAAGAAAGAATGTGTATTTTAAGAGATAGTAGAGGACAGGGTATGGTTGGTCTAGATGATCTTAAAGGTCTTTTCCAATCTAGTCATTCTGTGTTTCTGTGAAGAGTAGATGGAATAAACAGCACAGGAGATAAATGAGGGGTGCCCCTGTATTGTCCAGCATGGAAGGACTGGGCAGGAGAAGGGAGAACAGTCACCTTTTACTGCAAATAACCATTGCTGCTGCTTCTTTCTGCAGTGTCATTTACTCAACCCATTCCAGAACTTTTTTTTTTATGTAAAGAAAAAATATCAAAGCCAATGCTGTGTTCTGCAGAGCAATTGTTATTCATGTGTAGCGCTCTGCCTTAGGCCACCTCTCATGAAATTTGACATCAATCGGTTTCAATTGCACTTTCAAATGGGTTTATCATGTGTGGGGGCAGGAGCTTGTTCTGTGATTGATTCTTATTGCCAAAATTCATTCCTGGCTGCCAATCTGCAGAGGGATGTAGTGCAAAGGCATGCCAGGTCTGTTGAGATTCCTGTTTTGCGAGCTGTGTGTGATGCAGCAGAGCAGTAGTACCAGATGTCTACCTGCATTGGTGACCCCATATGAATTCAGCAGCTTCTCACCAGATCATCTTGCTTTAAATCAAGATGCATCACCCAAACACAGCCCTCATCATATGTAACTTTTTCTCCACTACAGTTATTGTCCTATTCAACTCCTCCAAAGCCAGGATCCCTCTGAGCTCAGGGTTATTATGATGTGCTTTGTGTGTACTGTGTATATGCTCACAAGCTTGGTAGAGGAGGAAAACAGTCTGTGGAATGAAACTTGAGCCTATAATGCCTTGGTTGTATCCAGTGTCCAGTGGCAAAGTTATTTTTTCTCATAATAGTTCAAGTTCTGATTTAAGCTAAAACCAAAGGGCAGTATTTCAGAATCATTCACAACTCCTGTCTGCATGTAGCAGCAGATCTCCAATTTTATCAAAACATTAGAATATTCTAAATGCTTTCCTTTGCTTGAAATGGCTAAGAACATTCCAGTAAATGTGCAGTGGGCACTGCTTCCAATAAATCATCGGGAGACTACTGCCAAGGCAGCCAGGTAGATGTTGCCATATGGCTGAGTTGGACCAAGGACTCTTTCGCTGGGGAGTGCTTTATGGACCAAGGGTCGTTGGTCCCAGACAAAGATATCCTGAGGCTACCTGTTTTGGAAGGATGCTAATGGGGGGGACAGGACCTTCCAACTCTGCTTGTTGGTTACCCAAACTTTGGAACTTCTCCTTTGCATGCAGTTTGAGAAATGAAAGGCTGAGTAAGCTTTGGCGTTAATGTTTTCTGAAGGTGATGGGAGAGGAGGAGCTGCTAGGAAATAGGTAATGTGAGGTTTTCTCAAGTTTCTGCTTTGCCAGTATGGCTTTTGTGCATCTCATGCTTCAGGGCTGATAATCCTTTTTGTGAGCCCTGTTTTCATGGAAAGACTTTTAAAAGTGCATTTTGCAAAAGGCCTATTGGGTAGAAATCATTAAAGAGAAATGAAGGATGCTTATTCTGATCCTATACCAAATGGATCACCTTTGCTCTTTCTAGCATCAAGTATGCTGCCTGTCTGCCCCCACAAATGCTGGCATCAGGTACCTTTTAAATTGCTCAGTGTATTGATCGAGTCAGCAGGTAGAAAGAACAAATGGGAGGTATTATCTGCATGGCTCTCAGCAGAAGTATTTTGGAGGAATTCTCTCTAAATTTTCCTGTTTCCTGATGTTTGCCTGGTACTATGCTTAATTATCTGTTGAACAAACAAAAAACCCTGTATCTCTCTAAGGATCTACAAACTGTAGCCAACAGCAAAAGCTTGGGTTAAAATGGGTTTTAGACACCTATTCCTCCAGAGGAAAACCAATCATTCTTGATTGCTTCTCTTTAGACATGGATATTTTCAACTCATAAATAAACAAGAAACAAATCAACTTCAGCTGAGACATTTGAATCACTGATCTTGTAGAGTGATCATTCCTGAGCCCACAGAGCATCTGTATTGTAGTTATCTGTTATCATTTGTCTTACAGTAGCAGCTAAAAGCCTCAACTGAGATTAAAAGCAAATTTCTGGGCCAACATGCCATGAGAGGCCGCTACTGCCTCAAGACATTTATTGCTTAAACAGAGATGGGTAAATAACACAGCAAATGTGCAAGGAGCCTGTGAGGAACACAGGAATATTTCCCCTGTAGAAATGTGACCCCCCCCCCAGAGCTGAGTGCTCTTTGGGAAGAGCTTTGGTTTCCAGCAAGAGTCAAGAGCAATCATCATCTGTCATGGTGCTGCTAAGGAGTCACATGGTCCTGATAGTATTCTGCAGAAAACAGGACTTTGAATTTTGTCTGCACAAGTATCGTACTCTTCTAGAAGAAAAAACCTGCAGCTTCCTTCTATCACTCTGCTATTTCTTTCCACTTCTTGTCCCACTGATTTAAAACCTATATAAAGTGCTTTTCTGCTTGGGGACTCTAATTAGTTTTTGAATGCTGGCACTTGAAAGATGACTGCAATGTTTTTCAGAATCACATGGGATATCATTTGGGTTCTTTGTCACACAGCTGCTGGGAACATGTTGCAATTTAGGAGCAAGAGCTACTCATTTTGATTTTTATCATGCTAGAAAAATCTGAGATTTAGTTAATTGGGAGTGAGAGAAGTGTTGGTGAGTAATAGTCGCTGAGAAAGGGCCGGCATTTGAATCCTATGTATAGGCTATGCATGCTCATCTGCTTTTACCTCGTACTTATTAAGCCACGTCATACCTGCAAAAGCTTATAGCTCAAGCAAGAAAAAGATAGATTCTGTATTGCATTCCCAGTACAAAGAGAAAGCTGTGAGCAAAGAGATGGGTTTAGAGTGTGTGTGAAGAAGCATCTTAGAGTAACAGGTGACTTACTTCACAAAGGGTGCAATTCAATTCAACGGTAGGAGAATGTTTTTAACAGAATTTCTGATACTGTGAGTTTCCTGTGGTGGTTGTAGATTTGTCTTGAATGAACTGGAGTGACCTTGAGGAAGATGCCAAGAGTAATTTCTGATATCCAGTGTGCCATACAGGTCTTGTGTACTTGACCCACAGAAGAGAGCACACCGTGGTAGTAGGAAAAGGCCTGTGAAGTCTGTGAGCTCTGAAGGTAGATTTAGATTAGAAGGAAGAGATTTTTTTATGAGGGTGGTGAGGCACTGGCATATGTTGCTCAGAGAAGCTGTGGCAGCCCCCTCCCTGGCAGCGTTCAAGACCAGGTTGGATGGGGCTTTAGGCAACCTGGGCTAGGGGCGGCTATCTACTGGGGATTTGGAACTAGATGGTCTTTAATGTGCCTTCCAACACAAACCATTCTGTGATTCTGTGGTTGCAGTAATCAAAGAGCTGTTAAAAGATGCTTAGCCTTCTGTAGACCCTTCTAGTAGTAGAATCAGCCTCTACCCTAGTTGTGCAGCTGCCCTGTGGCTCATACACCAAGTGGGATGAACACAGTGTGTCCCTCCTCTCCACCTCTCCCCACCCCCCTGTATTCAGGTGTTCTGCATCTTCTGTCCAATCCTGGCCTCCAAGCTTGACTTGTGATCCTATGGTGGGTTGCCAGGTAGGAAAGTCATTACACAAGCTGATGGTTCGAAACCATTGCAACTCCATGGTCAAAGATAACCTCCTGGAAGTTGCAGGCCTTAAGAAGGTATATGTGCTTATATGACTTTTGCTGTGAAATTTCAATCTGTACTGGTCTCGGTGTTGGCAGTTTCTTTAAGTCAGTATTTTGGATTTTAGCAAGAGCTGAAGGTTATGTTTTTCTCTTCTAGTGTGAAAATTGCTTTTCAAATGGTAATGGCCAATGTAAACTGCTTTGTTTACCTACTGCTGGATGGTAAAATCAACATGAAGAACTAATAATGCAGCTGGGACTAGAGGAGAGTAAAGCTGGAATGAAAGGCATAACTCTAAAATACGTAGGAGGATATTTTTTTTTTCCTTAAAAGAAAAATGTGGGAAATTGAGAAGAAAACATAGAAATGCCAAAGCTTTCATATTAAGAATTAATGTAAACCACTGACCAAACTTGAAATGACTTTTACTAGATTTTATAAGCACTTAAAATTTTCAGTTTTTCCTGTTATTGTTTTGCCTTTTGTTAGCAAAATCAGTGAACTACAAGACATCTAGCTGAAGTCTTTTCCTATGAGATAAGTTTACTTGTTTAGTTTCAAATGTGATACAGCATGGAAAAATACTTGTACTTCTTGAGATTTAGTTGATCTGTGCTACCAAACTATCTTTTGCTACATGCTTTTCTGGATAGAGCTCAGTTCCTAATGACCAACACATCCTGTCTTAAAAAGGGTCTGACTGTGGATGGCAAACTTCTGAACTGTGTGGGTTACTCCTTAATTAGCAAGTTCAAAAAGTTCATTTGTGTGTGTTTGAATTTGCATCTACAAAAATATCGAGGTGCCAACTGTATAATCCATTGCATTAATGACTCTACTTGATGGAGAGAAAACATTCCCCTTAGCATCATAGTGTGATGATGTTCTGATCTGGGTCTTTGTGTAGATCCAGGAAGCCCTGCTTGTGACTGCAAGGGTATTAATTGTCACCAAGGTTTAGGCTCACATATTTGAGTTTGTGTCTCAAACTCATTTTGATTTCTTCTGCTGAATCCAAGTAAGTTAATTGATGATCTGGCTTGTTTCTTACACAAAAAACTGCTTGCCTCTGTGAAGTGATCTATCATTTTGTTACCCTGTGGTGATCTGACAGGAGGATTAGAGGCAGACATTTCTCATCCATTTATATTTAATTAGAAATAGCCATTAGCAAGTTTGGGACTTTCAATAACTGTGTATTTCCTGCTTGCATTAATTTTTCCTTATCATTGCTTTCCTGTAACTCTTACTTTAACCAGTAATGATGCACTAATTGATTGTGAAGTTGTAAATAGGTAGTCAGAAATGGTGACTGCTTGTGATTCAATATAGGAACAGTAAGGCTTCTGATAACTGAGAAACACTGCATATTACCAGATTTTTTTAATGTTTACTCATACTGAATGACACACTTTTCTTTAGTTACTTCAAATGGCCTTGATGGACCTTAATAACTATATTGGAATAAAATATGTCTCCTGAATGCCAGTTAGAGTTTCAGAATCCCAGGCTAAGCAGTTTACCCAAGACATTTGCAATTTCTGAAAAGTTCATTAAAACATTGAAATCAATTCTCATAAATTTTAGAATAGTTCATTTTTATTTCAATAAATGCTAAGCACCACAAAAAGGGTAAGTTGCTGTTAGCAGTTACTCTAACACAGATTGTCTTGGATACCCTTCAAAAAACAACTTGCACTCATTTTAAAATAGTGTCATAATGAATTGCATTAATTGTTAATGTTCACTTTCAGTGTCCTTACAGAACACCACCTAAATCCTTCCCCACAGGACAACCAATTGGCAGTATGTGCTGAGAAGAGAAATGCAATAAGCCAGCGTATAATTATTTGTTTGTAATGGCTCAGACCCCATTACTTAGCAGAGTGATTTTTGCTCATGTGCACAAACTCTGCTGCTCAGTGGCAGAGGCCCCTGACAGATTTATGTGAGCTGCTTGCTTTGCTTCAGCAGGCTTGACTTCAATAGGATTTGTACAGAGCAAGTAGCAGAGCCAAAATGACTTCAGTATTAGCTATTGCATTCTGACACCATTCAGAGAATCCCTTTGCCTTTTTAAAAACTGCATAGTGTTCATCAAAAGGTTATGACATGAAGCAAAGCAACAATTAAAATACATGCCTCAAACCTGCATACTATGGGTGGTTTAAATTGTAAGTGGTGCTTATTTTCATTCATGGCAGATTTGATACAGATTGTTCTGGGTGTAATGTTTCTATTCTTTCTTATATCTCTGTACTGTATGTCCTTGGGGATCCACAGTGTTGGTCGTCTTCATGAGATGAAAAATAACTTCCAGGCTTTAAAGGACCTTTCTTGGTAGTTAAATGTCCATTAAGTGTTTGATTTGTTAAGCATTTATTGTTTATTGGCTCCAGCCACACACAGACAAAGCACGAACAGTTTAGGAGCACAAAAGTATGGTTTGATGTTTATAAGTTGTAGGATCAGGAGTCAGGTTCTGGGAGGTATTGCTGTATCTTCTTAAGCTTTAACTTTTAATTTGAAGAACTAAAGGGTCCCAGAATATTTCACCTGGTGCTTTAGGCTTACAAACCACATTGATAACTGTTTCTGGGTTCGAATGAAATAGAGCTTTCCATTTTAAACCCGATTGGAAGTGCTGAAATTCACTAGTTCAAAATCAAGAACATTAAAAATATCTTCGGTCTTTGCTAGGTCGGTTGTCTGGGAGGCAGATAGGTAAGGGAAGAGAGCAGGTGACATTTGGAAAAGGCAGGGAAGTTTAAGTAATGAAACAGAGGATAAAGGAAAATAAAAATGAAAAGAGCTTATGAGAGAAGAATGAGTGCTGTACTCTTACAGAACTCTTACATAGACAGCAGGTACCTTTAAGGTAAGGACTTTGGTTAGATGACAGGTAAAACCATACAAAATAAGAAAATAAGGAAGGAAGCATGCAGAAAGTATTGCAAAGTTTCCTCCTCTTGGAGGAAATGTAAGGCAAATTCACTGGTGAGTGCCAGCTGCCCTGATAGGGAAGGAAAGGCAAATTCAGAAAACTGCCACGATGCACATGGGCCGCAGGCAGCTCCAGAGGGTTGGCCCTCACATTCCCTCCTATTGAAGCTGGTAAATTTTCCAGAATGGGATTAATTATTTGTGAAGCAGGACAATATAATCTTTCATTTTGTTGTTTCTTACAGTCTCTTGACTTCTATTAGCACACATAAAGCTTCTCTTCCCCTACCTGCAGAGCAAATACCCGGAAACCATAGCAATCAGTGACACAGCAAGACAGGCATGTCTCTACTGATCGTTAACAGAGTCATCCTGGTGCCTAATTGCTTGTCATGGTTCATATGCTCCTTTGCAGACTGCCTGAGGAATCAGACGGGGACACCAGCTACAAGATCTGTGAAGCGTTCAAATCTTGCTGCATATTGGGATAGCAGATGCTGGTGTGAGTTACACCTTATTAAGGGAGTTTGGTCAAAGCAGTCATACTGGAGCCAGGATATCTGTTCCAAACAAAAGCAGTTCATGGGTAGGTGCCTATAAAATCCCTTCAGTCTTTTGCAGGTGTGGCTCACACATACAGCTCAAAGACATTCCTATTTACTTTTGGAAAAGTGACACCTGGGAGTCTAATGACCAAAGGAGGCAGACACAGCAATGCTGAGTGAACACTCTTGCTCTGTTTTGCACCATGATTGGATGTCAGTTAGGCTGTAGCTGAAAAGGTATCATACAGGCTTTGAGCGAATCTGTGAGTAACACTGAAGCACTGCAGTGTCCACACCACTGTTACATTAGTGAAGGGAAAGTCATAAGAGCTGCGGGTGTTTGGCATCTCTTGGGGTCTGGCTCAGGTGCAGCTTCGGAACTAGCAGTCTAAATCCAAGGTCTTGCTCTTTCCAAGCATGAACAGCTGTGTTTCACCTTGCCAAAACTCATATATCTACTGTGTAAAGACAACGCACACACGTTAGGCACAAGATACTTTGCTAATCAGAATGGTCAGAGAGATTACAGGAGAGGGCTGGAGCTGGTCTTTATTCAAATGCTGGCCTGGTAGAAAAGAGTTTGTTTTCCGCTGTGACTGAGTGCTGGGAGCCTCAATATGCCAAATCCCTACTTCTGTCACAGTCCGAACTTGGTGTGAGCATGAACCTACATCTATACTGAAACAGCAAAAAATCTTACTCCAGGGTCTTATGACTGCGCCTCAGTTTACTCTCCAGAGAGATTTTGCACCTCAAATTGAAGGACTTCAGTAGTGAAGCACAAGTGAGAACTTAGGGCAACCCTGTTAAAATTTGGAAGTTGAAGTTCCTCTGCCAGGAGGCAGAAAATTACCTGTAAATGATCCCAAACTGCTGTTGAAAGCAAATGGACTCAGCTCTATTTCCTTTCCCCCAGCTTTGCAAGCAGCAATGTGCCTTCAAGGTAATAGTATTGCTTTTCAGCAATAGGGGAAAAAAAAATCTCATTTTCTCCAAGGATTAGTCGGGTTTTGGGTATTTTACAGGAAGGTGGACAGCATGGAACTTTTTGACCAATGTATCCTTGATTCTTGCATACAGAGAGCAGTGAACTTAAGGCTGCTCTCACTTTCCCTCATCGAATGGATATCCAAAGCATGAGGAAGCTACCATTTCTTTTGAAATCTCACCACAAGCAGCAAGGCTAGATCAAATTCGAGCCTTAACAAGTATGTTACTTTGAGATGTTAATCAGTCCAGATCATTGGTATACTCATGTATCTTTATTGTGGGGAAAGGAAAAGAAGTGGCTGTTAGTAATGTATCTTACACAAGAAGCCAGTGCCTGTGTCAATCTGAAGGGGCAGCCTTGCAGAAGGATATGCTTTGAAGACAGGTTTGGCTGTTCATGAAACAAAGTTTAAAGGGTAAAGTGAAAAAGAAGTTGCTCATATGGAGATTGTAGTTTCCCTGCCTCACTGGTATGGCCTTTAACTGAACCACAATCCCCATGTCCCCTCAATATAGATCATGCCAGATCCTAACTTTGGAGATCTCTTACCTGAGCCATGCCAACACACCTTTTGGGGCAACTTCTCCCAGTCATGTAGTCGCCCTCACTCACTAGAGGGAACAAGAAGTGTTTTACCCCAGGAGAAGGACCTGGGGGTCCTGGTGGATGACAGGTTGGCCATGAGCCAGCTGTGTGCCCTGGTGGTCGAGAAGGCCAATGGGATCCTGGAGCGCATCAAAAAGAGCGTGGCCAGCAGGTCAAAGGAGGTAATTCTCCCTCTCTACTCTGCCCTGTCAGGCCCCGCCTGAGAATTGTGTCCAGTTCTGGGCTCCCTGGTATAAAAAAGACAGGGATCTCCTGGAAAGAGTCCAGCGGAGGCCTGGAGCATCTCCCCCCTATGTGGATAGGCTGAAAGAACTGGGGCTGTTCAGCCCAGAGAAAAGAAGATTAAGAAGGGATCTTATTAATGTTTATAAATATCTCAAGTGTGGGACACAGGGGGAAATGGCCAGACTCTTTTCAGTGGTCTGTGGGGACAGGACAAGGGGCAATGGCTGCAAGTTGGAGCACAGGAAGTTCTGCAGCAACACACGGAAGAAGTTTTTCACAGTGAGGGTGACAGAGCCCTGGGACAGGCTGCCCAGGGGGGTGTGGAGTCGTCTTCTCTGGAGATATTCAAGACTCACCTGGATGGCTATCTGTGTGACCTGTCCTAGGGAGCTGCTTTGGCAGGGGGGTTGGACCCAATGATCTCTCGAGATCCCTTCCAACCCCTACAACTCTGTGATTCTAACTAAGCCTCTGTCTTATAACTTTTCAGAACCGTGATCTCCCTGCTGTCAAATCTGATTTGCTGGCAGGGAAGCTCTCTTTCAGCTCATTTTTGCTTGCAAGATTAGGGTTGTGATTTATTTCCAAAGTGGTCATTATCAATGTTTATAGGCAATCTTGAAATACTCAAAGTGCTTTTCTTGGGGCAAAGAAACTTGCTCTGAAGCATGTTGCAAGAGCAACCCTAAAGAAGTAGGGCTTGGTCATTTTAAGCTCAGTAACACGCTGATATGTGATCCTATTTCCAGGGAAATCTTTCTGCATCTAACAGTATTGAGATCTAGGAGGGCAGACATGCATCTGAGTAAATTTCTTCAGAAGCCTAAGTTTAAAAATATGTGTGTGCATGTGTACAGATGTACTGAAGATGACTAAAAAAATGCTTACTGTAGTCATTATTTTCCCAGGAAAACTGTTTCACTGTTCTGCTGTGGCTCTGGGGAAGGATGCCCTCTACTTCTTTCAGCCATACTATATGGAAACAAACAAGGACTGAAAACCCAGCCACAAAACATGGAAGATCCCTTGCTCCAGAGTTAAATACCTGAATGATTAATCCCATCCTCCAGGGTAGGGGAGAGGCCATGCTTGCCTTTTCCAGGTAAGTCTAAATATATTGACTCAAAGTGCCTGGAAAAACCTCCAGACCCTCAAGAAATCCTAAGACTTGTCTTAAGGTTTTCAACCCCTTTAACTGGTGATGTGAGACAACCAAGGTGTGAGTCAGCCACAGATTTAGTGAAGGATGGTGGATGTATTACAAGATACCTATTCTCATGGTTTTCTGTCAGATCTTGCTCTTTGTGGTAGACAGAATAACAGACCATTGCTCAGTAAGCCCTGTTTTTTACCTTATTTGCTTTCATGGTCAAAGTACTCACAGCCTGGCTCTCTTGAGGACATCAATAACGTTTTGCTTGTTGACAGTGGCTGAGGACAGGAGCAGAACATGTTCATTAAAGCACAGGACATAGAGTGCAGCTAAGTAAGTGTCTTAATGCGGCCTGCAAAATTTGGAGAACGTCTCCTGCAGTAAGCTAGTGCCCATGCTGAAGCTTCAGCTTTGGGTTGGGTCTATCTACTTGTTTTACACTGCATGGGTGAAATACAAGCTTTATATATATGATCTGTCCCACTGGATGACCCAGTTGTCCTCTTCTCAGGATCTGTACTCCAAAAGGACTTCCTGTGGGAGAGCTCCAGTCTGTCTTTCAGGTCCTAATGGAATTAAGCCTGCAGCCTCACAATTCATTGTAAGGATTTCACTTGGAAATAAGAAAATGCAAATTCATTTCCTTTCTCATTATGAAAAACTGAATTTCAATTGGCTTTCTTCCCTCTCTCTCTTTGGATGGCTGCAGAGACTGAAAATGTTCTGCCTTAGAAATAACATCTTCCAGCAGATCAGATAATGCTGCCAGGCAAGTATCAAAAAAGAGCACTTGGCATAGTTAAGAGAGTGTGACTGTACCACTAGCAATGCAAACTCCTGTGCTTTTTGGTCTGCCTTTGGTACCTTTTGCCCTATCTTTTGCTCACAGCTCAGCCAACACAGCTATGAATTTCTCTCTGAAGCATCGTTCAGGCAATGCCTCTGGCACCAGCAGGTTGATCAGAGTCTGTTCAAATTGCAGAGAGGGAAATGAAAGTGTAGGGTTGCTGAGAAAGTTATAGCTGTTACACAAAAGTAGAAGAATAAAAAGGAGCTTCAGTTAAGGGAGGGAAACTGGGGAAACTGAGCTGAGCCAAAAAGCTGGAGTAAAACACACTGGGAGGGAGTACGCTAAAGGGAAGATGGTAGGGAGAGCAAGAGAAGGGCATGAAGAGATTTTGAAATCTTCAGATTTGTCTCCAAAATGATAAAGCCTATAATATGGTTGCCTTTTTTTTTTTTTTTGTACAGTGGGGTTTTTTACTTCAATATTTTGTAGTGTGTTTAATACCCTGGAACATGGCAGCCAGAAGCTGTCATGTGTGCCAGGGCTGAAACATGAATTAAAATAAAAGGCAACTCACTGAATTGTCAAGGTTACAGCAGCTGTTGCCTTGTGATCACTTCTTCACATCTAATTAGTCCTCAACAAGTCTTAAGATCTGTCTCAGCTATCATGAGCACATATTTGAGGAGGTTAAATAAAACAGTGATTTGCTTTTACAGGACTAGAGGCATCTTGCTTCAGAGTAAGGCTCATAGTGAAACGTGACTCACTCTGAAACCATTTCAGAGGATCTGTGCTGGTACAAAGCTATGGTTCAAGGCCAGCATTGCAACCATCAGTGGTCATTGAGCAGGTATGTTAAAAAAGAGACTCACATGAATGAGACTGTCCCCTAATTCTCTTCCAGCCTATGGTGACTTCAGTTTGGGTTTTTTATGCAGTTGTTTGGCTGCTTAAGCTTTCCCAGCACATCTCTGCCTTTCAAGCATTTCTCCATTCACAGTTAAAACACTTTAGATACTATAAAGCAACATGAGAAACAAGAAGCACCTGAACAGCATTGAGGACAGACTGAGAGTGCAGAACCTCTAATAGGAACAGCCAGAAAGAGAAACTTGTGACTAAATCTAAGTTACGCCCTGGCGGAGGGCAACTGGGGTTGTTTCCCAAAGGTTTGCTGTGGGGGATCAATGCACCAGTCCCATATTTGTGATAGCAGTCAGCAGCCTCACATCTGGATGCCACAGCTGCAGTGCAGCTAATTGCCAAGAACTTCAGTATATTCTAACCTTACTCACACCCCCTCAGTCTTCCCACAGGAATACAGGACATAGTGACATACTTTTCCTTATCTCCCTTCTCATGCTTAGTTTTAGGAGCAGACGCTCTAGGACACTTAATACTCCCCTCATTCTCCCCTGTGCACAGTGGCCCATATGTAGATGTGAGGAGTTTCTTAAGGGAGAGAAAACTAAAGAAGTGATCCTTTGTGTTAAATCCTACCCTCCAAGCTGGTTTCAGCAGACTGTTGTACCTGAGGAAAGCCGATAAGCCTTATCAAGAGCAGGCTGTGGTTGTACCTCAAATGGATCCATGTGTTTATCAGCAATTATTAGCCCCTGGTGTTCTACTGATTTCCAAGAAATTTGCTACCTGGATGTGTGAGACTGAAAACAAGTCTTGTCTTATTACAGCATTTACTGAATGGTCCCTTGGCTTCTGGTTAAAACTAAGGACGTAAAAATGAGACCCAAGATGGGAAATTGCTGATGCCTGAGTTGGATTTTGCAAAGGAGAAGGTGAACTTTTATTTTAAATCATGGTGCATTTTCTTGGCCCTTTCTTTGAATAGGTTGCTTTGATGCACTGAACCAAAAGAAGTTGATCTTTTGGGCTCAAAAATAGCAAGTATTTGAAGTCTGTTTCTGCAATAATGTGTTGAGAAGATTCCTAAATAGCTTATGAGATGATGTATGATTGAGGAAGTGCAGACAGTGTGAAGTGGTATCTTGCACTTTATTACAAGTTATCTTGATTTATCCTTCTCCACAGCCGTAGGGATCAACTTTAAAAGCTCAGGGATGTTGCTGTGAATTATGCAAGTTCTTTCATGTATCTCTAGGCATCTGTTGACTCCAGAAATTGAGTTATCACATTAGGCCTGTTGATTTAGCACGCAAATGCTTCTAAACATGATGAAATCTTTGCTGAAATCAATAAGCATTTTGTCTTAACAGGCACTGGTATTGCCTGTCCTGGTGGCTTCTCCTAAGTTCATCTCTGTACTTTTCTACACCCTACAATAGTAAAACAGAACAGCAAATGAGTCCTATGTGTTTCTCATTAGCTAATGTATCAGGTGACATCTGATTTTTCCACTATTTTTAAAATAAAAGTTGCAATCTGTTCATGCTATGCACCTTTACAGAAGTAATTTCAGTATAAGTTAGCATGTTTAGCCAAGAGTAGATATGAAAATACTCCTGCAAATAGCTACAGCCTTCTAGAAACAATAGACCAGAGATTATGGTCCTTTTCATTTGAAGTGGCTGAAAATTGATCCAGTATTCATGAAGTTTTGGGCAATTCACAGGGAAAGAGGAAGCAATAGTATTATGTTGTCCTCTGTGTTCAGACCCCCAGGCATAGGTTAGATCAAAGAAACATCAGGGTTTATTATTATTTAGCACTTGTAATAGCAAATGGCTTAATATCTGTGCCTACGGAATGGGACCTGTGGCACTGAATACAATGACAATCTTCCTCCCAAGAAGTTTAAAGAGTATTAAAAGGGCCAGTGGATACAGATCTCTAAGCAGTACTGGGATAAATGATGGGGGGAGTGGGGAAGATATATAAAAGACTTCAGACACCCAGAGTCAAGACTGTGGAGTTCCTTTTCAACTGTTTTGGAAATGAATTTCCCAAAACAGCAATTTCAAGCCTTATGATTGCTTCATGCATCCTCTGCAACACACATTTCCTATTTTATTGGGATACATTAAAGTTTCAATTCTTTCTTTTTGCACCTGCTTATTAAAATATGAATGGCTGGCTCACGTAAGCCTTTTGAAAAGCTACCAGTTTACCTCATTATGGGCGACTAAGCTGTATCCAGACTGTTTGAAGCCTTACTTTGCAATCACAGAAACATTTCCTGTGGGACCCCTTTTGCAAGGGCAGCCCTTTCAAGTGTGACAGTCTCTTTTGTCTGTGCAGGATGGGTCTGGGTGAGGTATGT
Source organism: Laterallus jamaicensis coturniculus (assembly GCA_022605575.1). NCBI lineage: Eukaryota > Metazoa > Chordata > Aves > Gruiformes > Rallidae > Laterallus > Laterallus jamaicensis. The sequence goes on from JAKCOX010000001.1 coordinate 21,642,058, forward strand.
GACGTGTACTGAACGGTGACAGTACTTTTGTCAGCAGTAGAGAAGTGAAAGCTTCAAAGAAAAACATTAGTGACAAATGTGCCAGAAATACAAAATACTGGCTGACTTGTCCTCCCCGGAGGCAAACCTCTCTTATAAATTAAAAGGTCTTTCTCTTTAGGTGGTCTGTTTATCTGTCCTAATTTGACAGTATATGAAAATGATACCTGAATTTATTTTCCAGAAGATAATTGCCCTGGCATTTAATCTCTGTGTCATCTTCTAAATCATTCCAACACCGTATTGCTGCTCTGTTCTCAGGCAGATTCTACATCTCCAAAATGAAGTGATATTTTCCCTCACACACAGTCACTCGGGGCACTGTTGCCAAGAGAACATACCTGCTTGCATGGGGAAGTAAGCACAGGAAGGAATAAATATAACAGCCAAGCAGTGGGGCTTGCAAGGTATGTTGGCAACTCTCCTTCCAGTACCTGGGGAATCTCTACAGCACACTTAACCACTCCAGGTAAAAAAATCATCTTTCTTTGATTTTAAACCTGCTGTAAGGAAAACAGGGGCTTCAGACACAGCACTGAGACATCCAGTGGCTTTGTGAGGGTGTCCATCACCTCCCAGGGTCCTGATCATGCCAGTTCCTCTCTAGTTCTCAATGATGATGTGTCTGTTAAGGCACTGAAGGGCATAAGGTTGCCCCAAACCACCAAAAAATACAAAACTTGCAAGAGATTCTGCTTGGCACCAGACTCCAAAAAGATTACTTTTTGTGGCTTTAGACTGTAAGTGTAAAACAAATAAATCTGTGGTACTACCCTCAGAGGACAAGGATAATTTGATGGCAAACAGTGTCAGTAACTGAGGACCTAAGGGTAATGTGCTGTCATCAACCTGTGTAGGATTTGCCCCATTAAACACTTTTTTACACTTCATTATTTTGCCATTCCTAAGTCAACACATTTTTTCCCTCTCACTGCCGCCCCCCAACTTTACTACATAGACGCTTTTACTAAGATTGGTTTTGAGCCTTTTTCAGACAGTAGCATCTGGCTTTCAGGTTCAATATATATGTTATTCAGGCCTCAGATTTGCTTTGCAGAAGTCCTGGGTTGTATATTCAAGGGCTTCCGTTTCATTTGTTATCTTATATTGGATTACATTTTGAAAAACATTTAGTGCTGGCAGTTGGGGTTTGACATTGAGAACTGCTCAGCTGTTGTGTAAGCTTTTTAGTAACGTAGCTCACTTTTGGAGCATCTGCAAATTTATTTTCCATATTATTTTTTTTTTCTCCTAGGAGCAGTCATGCTGCTCTGAGCCTTGACAGTCTGCATCCTTTATGAAGCGCCTTAGTTGGTGAAGCTGGATGATGAACCCATAAAAGCTGACCCAAACTGTGCTGTAATTTCAGTTTTGCTTTTTAAAGCAAGCAAACTTAGCAGGATTGCTCTGGAAAATGCTGTTCTTTCCAAGATGTAGGTAGGGTACTAATATTTAGGACAGTTTAAAAAAATTGCTGGTGCCTATTTATGCTCTAGGTGCATAAATTCCCTTATAGTTCTGTAATGTCATAAACCCTATCTATTCTCAGATGTTTAAATAATTTTGAAATCTAACAGAAATGCCCTTTTGAGTCTTTACCCTGAAGTCTAATGAAGTTATTGGAATTCCTACTCAAATTATTTTAGAAAGGCAGAAGTCCTGAAAAATACTATTTCTGCAATTAAATACTTCTGTTAACAATTACACATTTCCTCCTGTATTGCTAAAGTCTTTAATTGGTTTATTGAGATGTTTAAATTTGTCTTTTTCTCTAGAAGTGATCCTAGATTATTGGATTCTGCATTTTGTCAGAGCTTGCTAGGAAACAATACATCTCACATCTGTCAATGCAGGATGGAGGGATCATCAGGTCTCAGGACTATCTCAGTAGCTTTACATCCTGGAAATTTTTGTAGGTAAGGACAATAGGAGGATATTTGATAATAATGGGCTCTTATTTCTTTGGAAATGTATCCTGACTCATGTTTGTTAAAAATGACTATTTTTACAGCTTATGTGCACTAAGTTTAGCTTAGGGCAGTTCTCTGCAGTGCCTAAGATGTGCGAGATGTTTATGTATGTGATGCACAGAAGGGATCCAGGGATCTCCACAGCTTGGGCAGCATCTGCTGACTTTTTTGTGCCAGCAAAGACATGAGAATTGGAAAGGAAATTAACACAATGGGGATATGGGAAAGGAAATAGAGAAAATTAATTGGAAGCCCCCCCTCTCTCTTTCTCTCTCTCTCCCCTATTTCTACTGCAAAGAAATGCTTATAGGGAATACTTCTGTCCCATGTGTGATGGAGGATGTGTACTCAGAAACTGCTCGTTCTGCTCATAATTCTTATCCCATTTCTTTTCAATTCTACTAGGAGCTGCCCTGCATGCAAGCAGTGAGCTATCAATTTCTTGCTGTAAAACAAAAGAGTATAAGAATACATTTCATGTTGGTCTAGTCAGTTACTCATCTGTTTGCAGATTTTCCCTCCTGGCCAGCTTCACTGCAGCCTTTGGTCTCTCTTTGCTGCTTTTCTCCAGCTTTTCTGATTGCAATAGGTAACTGCTCCCTGTCTGCAATGCTGCAGGGAAGCAAACCCCAGCCCAGGGCAGTGGAACGCTGTCCCTCATCTCTCAGCCTCACCAGGAAGCTTCAGTCCTGAAACTCAAGTTTTTGTTTACAGGAAACTAGAGTGTACTTGGGAAGCTCATCCTTTCAGCCAGAGTGGGATGGGACTGGATTGCAGCAATAGCTCAGTGAGGAGCAGCGAGGCTGCAGCTGCTTAGCTTTTTAGAAATGCACATTGCTCTCACTGTCTGGGGAAGGTATAAGAACTCAGAAACTAATGGCCATGCAGGTATGTATTGGAGCTCTACTTATTCCTACAATTTAAAGTTGCTCTGCTCCCTACGAAAAGCATCTCAGAAGGCACAATGTAGAAATGTCCAAGTTGGCATCCCAATTCTATTAAAATCAATGCCAGAATTTCTGCTGACTTGCCCTGTTCCAGACAGGGTCTGCACTGAAGGTTTCAACTGCAGTCTGTTGCACACTGATAGGTTCAATACAGCTTAGTGCTGCTCAGCCTTGGTGTCCAGGAAGCGTGTATCTGCTGATTGCAAAAGATTAACAGATTAAACTATTTAAGAAACTTTAGGAAGCCTAGGTTGCTGTTGGAACCTTACTTTTTATAATATTGTGTTATCCTGCTTCTTTTAAAAAGCTGAACTTTGACTAATTTTCCTCAGTTTCTAGTTTTCAGAAACATATATAGCTGACTGAAAATGTTTAATGTTGCTTTTACTGAGGGTGTAGAGAAAAAATACTTTTGAAGGCAGAAAAATGAACAGTTAAGGCAAATCAAAGTGAAAGTAGAATGGCATGGCCATGTGAGAAGATAGCCCAGCCCAGAGTCTCTGCTTTCTTTCCTTCCATTTAAGGGATTCTAGTCCACCAACAAGATCCAACAGAGATTTGTCACAATATGTTTCTACCCTAAAACCCTCCCCAAAATATCCTTTCTCCAAAAGCAAGGGAAGTCATAACACGGATTGAGACTTGTGGATTAGCTTCCTAATGGAAGGATGAGGTGTTCACATTGAGAACTCTTCTGCTATTGCTATTCAGAAGTACTGTTCTGCTTCTGAATGAGCCTCTAAGCTCCTGATCGACAGAATGCAGTATCCGTCATCCTCTGCGCCTTGCAGTAAAAATGACTTCAATGATGTTCTATTATGGTCAGCACGAGGTAGCAGCAGTCAGAGCGTGTCTGTTAATTGAAAAGACTTATGTGCTGACCAGACACTGATCCTGCTCTGGATTATTAGCACAGAGTCCGCAGCGACTACCTTTTGGATCACAACATACCCTATGAAGGAGCCTCAGCAGCATCCCATTTTCAAACGCCCATCCCAGCCTGCTGGCGCCGCGTAGCGGTACTTCTCCCAGGAGACGGCTCGGAGAAAACCCCTAAAGCATGTTAAGCTGCACGTTCTGGGTCAGCTGGAATTAAAAATGCACGAGGCAGGATAGTGCAAGAGGGGGGGCTCAGCTTCTGCAAGCACCTGGTTGAACCCAGCAGCTGCGGTGTAGTGGCATTTATGGGATGACGGCAGCTTTAATGGGAAGCTGTTCAATTAACACTGCTGCAACCAGCACTATAGCAGACAGCTACTCTGCATGGGAGGGAATTAGGCTTGGGCAATGGTAATTAGCAGAGAGGCGTTCGGTCTGCCCAGCAGTCGAAAGCTCCTTATTACAGATAAAGTCACAGTATGGACCTGACAGGGCAGCCTGTATCTTGAAATGTTGAAAGAGGGCAAGTAAGCTGCTCTTTTGCATTGATAAATGTGCTGCAGCATTGGCAGGTAAATAGTATTCTTGTATTTCACAAAATACATCCTCCAAGATGCAGTTATGAGAAGTTCACCTTGGGAGCTCTCGCATGAGTTTATTGGGGGAAAAAAGGTATCCCTTAGTACTGGGATAAAGTAAAAGAACTACTATTGTGAAACATAGAAGAGATTGCTTTAGCCTTTGGTAAAACAAAACATGGATTTTAAGTACTAGAACTTTGCTTTCTAAACCAGCATTTCTTTTCTCTTGGGATCTTTTATGAAGTTGAAGAAATTACCCAGGTTTAATTTTGTCTTATGTGGCTTTATGCATTTCTTACAAGATTGTGATGTGGCATTATGAATTTCTTTGTATGAGTTGATCAATAGAATCAAATTTATTGTTCCTACCAGTTAAAATTTAGGGAGTTTTTTTGCCTTCAATTTTGTTAAAAGAAGGAAGCCTTATTCTTAATCTCAAAATATTTTGCAAAACTTCCACTCATTGACTTCTGCTTATGAATAGGAAAAACATGAATGCAGCTGGGCAAAATGCTGCTATGCTGAATCAATGGCAAGCTTCGGTGATGAAAATGTAGTGTTATCAGACCATCACTGTAACTGGTGCATCTGTAGTCACACAGCAAGCCAGAAGCAAGATTCTGATCTCAGGCATCCCAGTTATCAGCTGTTTCTTAAACAATCCTTTTCATAAAGTTATTTCCCTGGCCCTAAAAATGCCTTTGATTATCAGTTGCCTGGATTTGAACCAGACAAGGCCATTTTTCATCTGAGCAATTTTAGCCTGTATTCAGAGTGTTTGCTAGCAATACTATAAATCAAAGTAGCACAGTGTTCAAGAAGTGGCACATTTCTGAGAGTCTGAATATAGTATCACCCTGGGTGTAGTTTAATGAGAAGAGCTCTGGGCTGCGGTCGCACTCCTGGGCACGAGGTTCAGGTCTTGTGGCAGGAGTTGCAGCCTCCCAGGCAGACCTCAGTTGCGTGCAGCTCTTGCCAGCTTACTGTTTTGTTCTGCAAGACAATTTTCTCCTAGTTGGTATCAACTTTGCTCCCTTCCTGATAGAAGGAAGGATTAAAAAAAACAACTCAAACCATCTAGGTGTCTTCTCTTCAAACCTCACCTCAATGCTGCCTTACTTTGCCTTACAATGCTTAGGAAAGTCCGTTAATTTCAGGATGGGCTTGCATCTTTGAAGTGTAAGTATAAGCCTGTCTTGCATGTCATGGCAGAAAGTGGCTCAGATATATCAAGGATAAATTCACCTTCAGTTACCTCCATAGAAGCATTGTTACTTACTCTTTAGTAATTGTACAGCCACAACATTTAACAGATGTTGTCCCTCACTATTAATCAGCAAAATCCCTTAGCACCAGGTTCATCATGCTGCTCATATTCTGCCTTTGCTGCTGTGAGGAAGCAATGCAGGAACAAAACTCCACAGAACTCGTTTTTAAAGCTGTGGGTGCAATGAATGGCTGGTTGGGTGCAAGGTGGGTCACCACGGCTGCTCATGCTCCTGCCTGCTGTTTTCCCTGCCAACAGTTCTGCTTTTTGTCTGTGTAAGGTGTTGCCCAGGAAGTGTTTCTCCTGTCTCTGATTTGGTTATAAAAGGCAATTGCATCTTTGAGCACTGCAAAGGCATGAAATACCTGACTCCATAAGAGAAGGTGGAGGTAAAGTATCCCATCTCTAAATGCATATTCTAACTGAGGTGAGATCTAGTGCACAGAGAGAAACCCTCTTCATGCTAGATTTCATTATTTTTTTCCATGGAAATTGAAAAACCTTTATCCATGCCTTCTTGCTCTTCTTTTCTCACCCTTCCTTTCTGAAAAGGAAAGGTAGATTTTGGATGTACTCAGAGGTAAACAGAAATGTAAACTCAACCCTACTTTTTATGAGCACTGAGGAAGTAAAGTTGAATTGAGTTCAATGTAGTAATCAGAAATCAGTATGTGTTTCTGGGCATTTTTAAGTTTGGGGGAGTGTTTTCTATAGAATATACCAGTAAGAATGGGTCAGTTGAATTAACTCAGGAATCAGCCAGGTAAAGTGGCAACATTTCTATGTTTTTGAGAATATAGCATTGAAAAAACCTGTTCATTTGGACATTCATCATGCAATTTGTTACTGTACATTAAACATCCTATCCTTAAAGTAATGGCCCAGCTTTTATCAGCCACAAGATTCCCACTTCTTGGTGTCGTTCAAAGATTGGGATATTACTGAGGTTCTCCCAGGGTGACACTGAGACAACTATTTGCAGTGGAAAATATGTGTTTCGTTTGTGTCATAAAAAACCCACACTTTTTCATTTCCAGGTGGTATTTCAGTATTCATTAAGCAGTGAAGATGAATGGTGCAATCCTTAATCAGTCAGTCCTGAACTGATGGGAGTGGGTAAGGGTCACAGAGAAGTTAAGGATGACATTTTACTGCAGATTATCTATCTCTCAGTTTTTGCTGTTGATGCTATGCAGAGCTCAAGGCTGGGTACTCCAAATGAGGGGGTGGAAGGTAGGAGGGAGGAAGTGAGGAGATAAGGGAGGGAAGGGGTAGCTGAATTAATGTGAGAATGCTTTTGCATTTCCTCCAAGCTAGAGGCACCAGCCTCAACTCAAACCACAACTAGACTGTAGACTCCACAGAGTCTGCTATGCTGATAAATCAGGACTGCTGCAGAGATGGATGGTGTTGGAGGCACAGCATCCCATCCCAAGGGGACCTGGCTGAAGGCCACTACAGAGGTACCTGGGGCAGTACTGGTTAAGCCTTGCCTGACTGCTTCTAATGGCAGGTAAGAAGGGAAGGGGACCCTGAGCAGGGTTTCCTGCTGTGGGCAGAGCAAAACCATACTGGTACCAAGCCCAGAGGAGAGACTGGAAGGTAACAGCTGGGATTGAAGTAGAAATCCTCCTACCAGGAGCTACGTACCTACAGCTCCTACCAGCATCAATTAAAAGGAGGATGTTTGTGGGGGTCCCCTTGGTTCCAAAACCTCCTGCCCACATCTCCCCATTGCCAGACATCATAGCACTTAGAAAACTGCAACTGATTCTAATTTCAGTGGAAAACTCCTGTAACTTGATATACTCTCTGTAAATTACCATGTTTGCTTCTGCAGGGTCTGCCTCATCCCTTACATAAAAGCATCAGTTGCAGTTTCATTCCTGACTCACTAGTGAGGAAAACACTGGTTACAGTGCAAATCCACCCACCTGAGTGTGCATGAAGACACACTTTATCCCCTTCAGCACCAAACAGAGACAGTGTTTCTCTGAGATCAGTGTTCCTTGTTCATGTAGCACAGTGCTTAGGGGCCCCTGCTGAGCTTATAGCTTGAATGTGTCAATCATTGTAGATGCACATGGCAAAAGATGGCTTATTTACTATTTTTATTGATCTAAATTTTATAAGGCAGAAGATGTATAGGGTTTTTAATCCATCCAAGTGCTTTTTTAATATGATGGCCTGCATGCCAGAAATAAACTCCACCGGGCACTGCTTCTACCCACCAGCTCCAGCCAGTTCAGTAGTAGAGCAGAAGCTGCTAACCCAGGCAGAAGATGGCCCCTTGTGGCTGTCTGTTCCTTTTACCTTGTTTTCTCTTAAAACAGTTATAAGAAGTTGCCATGCAAAAACATGGCTTGAGTTACTCTGCCCACAGGTGAGAGTCAGTCCCTGTCTAAGGCTCACTGTCTCTTGTGGTGTGCACAGCCTGTGCCAGTTCTCAAGTGTTTAAGCACATTCTGCTCCAGGAAAAGTTCCTAATGCCATCTGTGATCTTCAGGGTGTCAGGAACAGAGCCCACAGTGGGGTTCAAATATGGTAGTATTCAGAGCAAGGTGTTTAAGTCAGGTAGATAAAAGATAAATTTTCTTCAATCAAGGGATCTGCCAGAGACAAACAGCTGCTTTTATGCTGCTGTCATTCTCCTCATTTAGCTAAAGAATGTTGGCTGTTTGTAAATTGTTTCTCCTTCACCTATTTATATAAAACATGGCATTAAGCTCAGATGAGTTCTTCCTTCCCTTTACTTCTCCTCCCTCACAGCAAGGGACATTTACAGACAGGTCTATATAAAAAACCCTCTGCAAAAAAGCAGCATACTGGCATGATGCACCTACCCTGCTGAGAAATAGCATCCCTGCAAACGTAACTCCTCTCTTTCAGAAATGAGGTGCTTTAGTTGCTGAGATATGGGAATAAGTGAGGCTGAGATACCACCTAAGGCTCAGCATTGCATAACTGGAAAGCTCAATGGGAAATACCTTGTGAGAGTTGCAGTATTTTGTAAGCTAAAAAGGAATCCTGTTTACTTATAAAATGAAAGCAGTTCAATATCTAGAGGACTGTGGGTGTCAGCAAGTAGCTGCTGCTTTGAAGTGGAGGCCTGGTTTGAGTCCAGAGATTACCTGGGTCCAAGCAGTCACTGATGCCACCTGAAGCTCTGGAGAGGTATTTTTCTGAGTTAGCCTGTCCAAATATAAAATAAAGATCATAGACCTGCCTTCCAAACTCAGCTTTAAGGAAACCCCAAAAACCCCTCCAGTCTTTCACTAGTAGAGCACAGTCTGCTTCTCCATTTCATCAGGCTCAGCTCATGGACCTTTACCACCAAGTCTCTGCCACCAGTCCATCCCTCTGGCAGAGGACCTCAGGCAAGATAATGGTGTCAATCACTTTTCTTTTTGTTCTGGGGCAGAACTTCCTTTTCTGCTCTTCAGGGTTACTGTATTTCAGCACAAAGGTGATCCTCTGTCTGGTAGTAACTCACCTGTGATAGCAGTAAAACTTTGCAAAGCCTTGGGCTTGAGCTAGCAGATGGGGGGGCTTGGTTTTGCTGATAGCTCATCTGACTGCCTTGTGTTTAATAAGGTGCATCAAAGAAGTGCATAAATTATCTGCTTGTGAATTGTGAGCTGTTATCCTGGTAACATGTCTGGAGTCCTGGGGTGGTGCCTGTGGTGTGGTGCTGTCCACACAACTGCCTTGCGATCCAGTGTGTGGTGCAACGGCACAGTGTCGACAGCATGAGCTTTTATTACTGGTTCACTGCTAAGCTTTGATTAGTCTAATTTCATTGAAGGAATCTGCAGAAACTTTAAGGGAAATGGGGCAGACTGTGTATTTTCCAGCACTCCTTTTGTGTATATGGTGTGTTAAGGGGGAACGAGTTGATGTGCTGTATGGGTGGCTGAGCGGATTGCTGTCTATGTTGTCTCTGTGTACCCATCTGCAACAGAGATCCTGGTCCCAGCTCACAGTTAAGGTGAAGCTTAGGTCATTCACAAATCACTTTTATGGGTAAATGTGCAGCATAGAATTATCTTTGAACCAAACATACTGTCGTCTTCCTAAGTAAATAAATTAATACAGTATGTGTACGGTCTGTCAGACATAAAAGGTTCAGAGCTCAGGGATCTGAACGTGCTGATCTGCAGAGCTTGGAGAAAGGAATTGATATGAGGCATTTACAAAACTAAAACTTACAGTTTTTTAACAACCCTGAAAAGACAGGGCATGAGGAACAAAGAACAAGGAGCAAAGCAATGTTCTGGGGAAAAGTTAAGATTGTTCATTGGACTCCTGTGTGCCAATTATTCCTTAACACAAAGCCTCCTGCGCTTTTTCTTGATTGGTGTTCATAATTATGGACTAAGCTTCCTTGTTTAGACCCCATACCCTGTTCTTTATCTCCACCATGTCTGGCAGAGATCTGATTTCTGAGCGTGAGAGGACTATGGTTGGCCATACTGGGCTGAGCACATTCAGAGTGGGCTTGAAATACTACAATTATTAACTGTAGGTTAATCATGCTGAAGCTCTGCTGTTAGAATTTTCTCAGGGAATGGCTAAATTCAAGGAAACTAAAAGGAAGCCAGTTTTCTTAGCTGATCTATTGGTAATGCAATTCTAATACCTACATACTGCTCTCGCATTTCTCACCCCCTACCAGAACAGATTTAAAGATGAAGCTGTTTGTGCAACAATGGCTTCGTAGTTTACTACTTAGTGCTGCCGTTTAAGACAGCTTCAGTATTTTCTGAGCTGCATTTTCATGTCAATATGAAGACTGAAATTAAAAAGTCTGCACATCTCAAAAAAAAAAAAAAAGTGGTACAGAGGCTAATGTGAAAAACACTCCCTGGTATTTTTGGAGAAACTGGAAATTTACCAATGGAGATGTCCTTTTTCCCCTGTGGCAGTGGAGCAAGGGCTCTGTGTGTCTGTTGTCCTGACAGGAGCAGCATGCAAACCCACAGAATAAAGGGAGCACCTGGTAGGTGGCACCTGAGCAAGGAATGGTGGGGAGGAAGGTCCCTTGGAGGCGCCAGTGCAGAATTTAAAAACAAACAAATCTCAGAGAAAACCCCACTGCTCAAAAAAGCCCACATATGGAAGGCTTAGGTTAAGGGATTTTTTCCCCCGTCCTTATCTTTACTTGAAGAAAGAGATGACCTTCCAGACACACCTTATATAGTGGGCAGTGTCTGAGAGATGTCTGAATGGTTCAAGGTGCTTCTGTGGCAATGTTAATGAGTGATGTGAAAACTGGGTTTGGCTAAAAGCAGAACTAAACATGACTCTGTGCTTACAAATGCTGCTTGCAGACACATACAAGCAAGGACAGAGCTCTCTGCAGAGGCCACACAAACTGTAATAGGAGCAGTGCTGTCAGGGGAAAAAATATTGTGATCTCTGACAATCGACTAATACAAAGTGACATCTGCTAAGTGAAGAGCCAAGCCCTTTGCTGGTGCCAGCCAGCCATGCAACTAGAGAATTGCCTGTGCTGGCTCCTCTGCTTTGCTGTACCAATGATGAGACTTGTGTCCAGAAGCATTAAGCCAATGAATGCAAATCCAGTCAGACAGCATCTGTGAAGTCATCATGAAACATAAATAAGTCTGTGGTGGTCCAGCACAAACCTAAAAATGCCTCATTTAGGAATATTTTTGTTTGCCCCTGTCACTGCTGGAAGAAAGCTTTGTTTCATACCTTGGAGAGGCACACCAAACATGTGGTGCTTTAGGCTCTATGTAAAACTTTGTGTACCACACAGTGTTGGCTTCTGTGCATCAGTGAGCAATGTGCACTGTTAACTGGGTGAGAGTCAGAGCAGTGACGCATGTTAATGAACTTTACTGGCAGACACAAGACTTAAAGCAGCCCCATATCCAACAGTGGAATTGCCTATTCCAGACCTGCAGGTCTCCTCCAGGAGGCATGATGAGCAGGACCCATTGCACTTAGAGACGGGTTTTATGCAAGCATGCCTTTGAGCATCCGCACTCAAGCTTTCCTTCAGTGTGGGGTCATCACCTGTATTTGCCCAAATACTGTTTCTTACTATGTACGTGCATATTCATGCAGTGGGTGACTTCTGATTTTTAGTAATCAACTCTCCACCCAACCCTTTAAGGAGCAAATAGCTGCAAGGCTTCCTACTGATTTCTTGACAGTAGAAAAAACAGACTGTAAACAAAATAATTTTAAATACTGAGCTTTGGAAACCATTGGTATTTGGGGTTCCTGTTGCAACAGCACTGACCTGCAGTTCCATCCCTGTTCTTGAGAAACACTTTCTTGCAAATAAGCAAATCTGCCCCATGCTATTTATCCAAAACTTGGTATTTCCATGCTAAACATGAAGTGGGTATTAGACAGAGAGACTTTACAAAGGCAGGTAGGGAATAGTGAAAGCAAATCTTCCTGCAACTCTTGTCCCCATCACATGATGAAATAAAAAGAGAAAAAATAAATCTTGAAGGCACTCTGGATTCAATGTGTAGGAGTAGGCTGAATAACTGCATGCTGCGGCTGTGGTGTTCTAGCTGAGCACAGGCAGAGATGGGTGGTGTGGAGATATGTAAGAGAGCAGCAGCCTGGATGTTCAGCAGCGGATGGACATCTGCTCTTAGGCTTCTGGATTGGTAATTAGCAACCTAGATTTTTGGAAGTGTTGAGCCTGACAGCTCCAGCTGGCTCCTGTCAGAATTATGTGGAGTTCAGTGTTCAAGTTCAATGCATTGGAAGTATTTTTTTGGTCTAGCCCTCCATTTAGAAATCTTAGTGTTAGCAGCAGTTTGCAATGCACTACTGACCAGCAGAACTTGGGGACTGATCCCCAAAAGCCAGCATTCCTTTTAGAAGCCAGAGGTAGGGTGGTTGTGCTAAGGTATACCAGTACCCACAGAGAAATGGGTCTTGAGATGAGTTGAAAGCTCATGGAATCCTTGAGCACTTCAAGACCTATTGATGAAAGAAAAAGCACAGGTTATCACTGAGACTGAGAAGGTGTCTGTCTAGCTTAGCTTCTCCTCTGTGTGTAGGATTAAAGCTGTAATGAATAGTGATGCAGTTATGAATGGCTCATGGGTACCTGGCTGGTGATGCTGTTAGTTAAATCAGAGGTGCAGTGTACTTGGCTGCAACCCAGGGTGATTTGTTATGCAAGGCAGAGATTGAAAGAGTTATTCTTCTGGTGTCTCTGGTGGTTGTGTCTCCTCTAGTGATCATGTATGGAATTCTTAATAGGATCTCAGAAACTTTTGAAATAACAATCGTGTTTTTCTGCACCTCAATGACAAGATACAAACTGCGTGTTTATTTCTAAATTCTTGCTGATACCAAATAACCCCCTTGGTTTGTCCCCTCAGTTTGCACAGTGAAATAAACTTGCTGCTTGCAACCCTTCAGAGACTTATGGTAGGATACTAGAGGCCAGACATGTTTTCAGTGTGATGCAGTTACCTGTGCTTCAGATCCTAAAACTGGCATTCAGTTAGTAGTTGCACTGTTCTGGCCTAGGCGCTGTTAGGAGCTCACTGGGTATGTTGGAAGATCATAGAATCACAGAATTGTAGGGGTTGGAAGGGACCTCGAGAGATCATCGGGTCCAACCCCCCTGCCAAAGCAGCTCCCTAGGACATATCACTCAGGCGTCCAGACGGGTCTTGAATATCTCCAGAGAAGGAGACTCCACAACCCCTGGGCAGCCTGTCCCAGGGCTCTGTCACCCTCACTGGGAAAAAGTTCTTCCGCATGTTGGGGCAGAACTTCCTGTGCTCCAATTTGCAGCCATTGCCCCTTGTCCTGTCCCCACAGACCACTGAAAAGGGGCTGGCTGATACCCCCTGCATCCCCTGCTTCAGATAATTATAGACTTTAATTAGGTCCCCCCTTAGTCATCTCTTCTCAAGGCTGAAGAGTCCCAACTTACTCAGCCTTTCCTCATAGGATAGGTGCTCCAGGCCCCTAATCATCTTCGTAGCTCTTCTTTGGACTCCCTCCAGGAGATCCCTGTCCTTTTTAAACCAAGGAGCCCAGAACTGGACACAATACTCCAGGTGGGGCCTGACCAGGGCAGAGTAGAGGGGGAGGATCACCTCCTTTGACCTGCTGGCTACACTCCTCCGGATGCACCCCAGGATCCCATTGGCTCTCTTGGCCACCAGGGCACACTGCTGGCTCATGGTCAACCTGTCATCTACCATGACCCCCAGGCCCTTCTCCACAGAGCTCTTCTCCAGCAGGTCATCCCCCAGCCTGTACTGATACATGCGGTTGTTCCTCCCCAGGTGCAAGTCTTTACACTTGCTTTTGTTAAATTTCATCTGGTTTCTCCCTGCCCAGCTCTCCAGCCTGTCCAGGTCTCGCTGGATGGCAGCGCAGTGTTCCTGCGTGTCAGCCACCACTCCCAGCTTTGTATCATCGGCACTTGCTGAGGGTGAATGCTATGCCCTCATCAAGGTCGTCAATGAAGATATTAAACAGGACTGGACCCAACACCGAGCCCTGGGGAACACCGCTAGTAAAGACGATTGATGGTATTGAAAGCAATTAATTATGAAATGACATTATGGAATGCATGCAATACCAAGTGAATTGTGTCTCTGTTATTTGGGCTTCTTGATGAACCACAACTTTAATGATCAGTGTCAACAGATCTTGCAGGCATTAGAAGTAAACTTTAAAAAAAAGACCTGCTACTAAACCCAGTTAGAAAGACAGACAAAGTCACAAGCAGTAACTTCAAAAAGTTTAAACTTCTGGTAAAGTTGTAAGCCAGGTAAAAGCAAGCTCCTTTTGTATGAAATGTCAAATACCTTTCATAGGAGGTGTTTGTACCTGAGCTCCTTTATGCCTGAATTTGAGTGAATTACTTTATGCAGTAGCTCATGAAATATTCACATTGGCTGAAATGGGAGCTTTCTCAGTTCTCTAAGTGAATGGCTGAAAAACACAGCAAAGGATGGCAAGTGTCAGACCTGAGCTAAAGCATCCATGTGGAAAATGGTAATAGCTCTTGTCCTTTTTAACCCCTTCCCTAGAAAACAGGACCAGAAAGTACAGAGTGTGGGGAAACTGCCTGAGGGTCCTACAGTGCACCTACCACTGTAGAAAGTTAAGGCATAAGAATGTGATGGCTGGTGGAAGGTAAGATGCTTCAGCCTGGAAAGGAGTGGAAAATCTCACCCTGTGCAGGAGCCAGGTGGAAAGAGAGGAAAGGAGCATGAACTGGGAGCTTGCAGAGAACAATGGGTGTGCAATTACAGAATTTATTATTGAGCAAGAGGGAGCTGGGAATACAGACAGAAGATAATCTGTTGCTCTTTCATAAATATAGACATGCAAATAAAATACACGATGCCTTGCAACAGGTAAAAGAGCAGGAGGGATCAGAGGACTGTTTCAGCAGTAGCTTTGTGTGTGGATCACAAATCATCATGAGCATCTCTCTGCACAGCAGTTGCCCTGCAACAACACAGAAGTTTCTGGCCATTTAATTACCAGGCAAATACTGACAGCCTGGAGGTTATTCTGGGAAAAAGAATGATTATTTTGAGAGGGCTGAGGGGAAAACTAATCTAAGCTGAAAGCCTAGAAGGAGAGAGGGGAGGGAAGTGGATGCCCAGGCTACTCTAGATAAGAACATTCTCTTTAGATCTGGTCAGTAGTTTCTTCACTACATGTCAAACATCAAATTACTTTCAGCTTTTCAGTACCTTCCTATTTGCTTTTCTGTCACTGTTGCATTTGTTTTGAAAATGTCTTGAAAATGAAAGCTATTTCCTGGAGGAGTTCTTGTATGTGTTTTCTCCTAGCAGTTCATCATTCTTATCTGCTATATTCATTGTCAGAGAAGATGGTGGTTTTGCTTTGTTTTGTTTTTTTAACATATACAGAGCAATTTAAACTACTTTCTCTCTTTTTTTTAAATTTTTTGGTGGAGGTTTACTTATTGACTAGGTCCTGCTAACTTCTAGTGTTTAACCTTTGTAGAAGCTTGAATTTATTTGTTTCTCTTTTTATAACCATTAGATACTTGGGTTTTTTCAGACATTGTTTTATGAATTCCTCTCTCACCCTTCACTAAAAGGATGCACATTTCATGTCCCACTTTCTGCAACAAAAGAAAGCAGAATATTCTGCTAATTTCCTGTCTACTACTTGGGAAACAAAGGAATCAAAGACTAAATATAAGTTGTGTGGAGTATGTCTAGTGTAATGACTTAGCCGTCCAGATGTTCATTCATCAAAATGCAGGCATCCATTTCATGGGATGCATGTCAAGCCATGAAGTAAGCTGCTTGTATTTAATGTGAATGCTTGAATGTCCTGCCCACATTACAGCTAACTTCCCTAAAGAGGACACAGAGATCATATTATTCCTTTTCCATACAGAAATCCTTTTCACAAATGGAAAATGGTGTTGGCTCCCCCTCACTGCTCTGAACATCTCACTCATGCAGCACGTTCACATCTGATGTTTATCTATCTTAAAAGCTGCTGACTCCCTGTTATTATCATCAGTCCTTTTCTGCAGAACTGTCAGCTGCCTAACTGCTCCTCATCTCACACTTGGATAGAAGATTATTACAAAATAAATGTAAGATATTTATTTACCCTTCTTTTTTCAGTCCGTTCCTGTAACATTCTCAAGAGTATTCTGAATTTTGTCCTAAATAGGCCTAGAAAAGAATATACAAAACACACATTATACAAAACACACATTCAGAATGAGAACTTTGAGGAGATTCATCACTGCAGAACAATCCAGTGGAGTCATCGTTAAGGGGAAATGGAGAGCCCAACAATGAAGCTAAGAAATGCTCAGCAAATCTAATTAACCAGGCACTGTGTTTGATGAAATGACATTTCTAATTAAATAGTTATCTTAAAAACAAATTAAAAAAAAAAGAAGCAATAGCAGGATTCATCATCACAGGAGAAAACCAAAGCTGCAGTCATCTGCATTGTTAGATGATACCAATTGGAAATAAGGAATCAAGAATAAAGGCTCAGTGGATAATAGAACGTGTACTTGGAATGAATCGATAGGCGTGAAAATATCGGGGCAAATGATGTTTCTGAGAAACTTACATATATTTGCCTTGTTAATGAAGTTTGGAGTCATGGTAACGCTTTTCTGCTTCATGAGAGTTTGCTTGCAGTCGCTTTTCTAATTGCAGTGTGTTCAACCTTTTCAGCGCACAGACTTGGATGCATGGGAGGAAAAATGTTTGATGTCTGCTCATTGACAGCACTGGGGTTCCAAATTATCCTAGTCAGAGAGGACCAGGTTATGTCTTTGCTGAACCTTAGACCATATAGAAAGAGCTTTCTTCTAAAAGAATAGAATATATAAGCAAACCTGTTGATTTTTACCCCTAAAAATGACTGTACATGACTTCACTCAGGGCGACCACTGAGATAGTGCAGTAAAATTATGCCAAAGTTAGTATATCTGATGCAATTAGTGCCCTTTTTCTTTAGCTGAAATTGAGGGGAAAATCTTCTGACTTCTGAAAGAAGTCACCATATGAGGTCCCCACTGATATCTGCAGGAGAAAAGGAAGGATGAAGTGACATGTTTATTGACTTGCAGGTCCTAATTTATGGGGCATTTATTGGCTTGTAATTCCTAATTTATGGGGTTAAAGGCTATTTATTGTTGGCAAAGTTATTGCTTGTTTTCAAGCAATTTAATTTGTTGTGGTTTGAGGTTCATTTGTGCTTGGGAAGGAGAGGGATCGTTAGGCTAGTTATAGTAATGATGAGGAAGAAACAAACACTTCATGGATAGGCTGTGAAAGAGTTTCTTTTGTAGAAGAGCTACCTGAGGAGGGCTTTGTGCGTCCTCTGGAAGGCAAGCTCCAGCTCTACCCTCCGTTGCAGATTTGGGGTTTCTTTCCTCTTTTTCCAAACTGAGGTTATGAGCAGGCTTGGAAAACACAGCTCCGGAAGGCATCCTAACCTTTGTTTCACCTGATGCAGCAGAACACCAAAATTATATTGCCTGAAGAATATAGTACTCTGATGTCAAATAGAGCTGTCAATAGAGAGATACTTGTGATATCAGAGAGATGCTGCCAAAGATGGGAATCTTAAATAGAAGTGTAGTTTTCTTTTAACAAAAAACAACAAGAAATAATTTCTCAACAGGGGTGAGGGAGGCTGGAACAGAAAAATAAGCACAAGTGATTTGTGCCTGAGTATTGATGGTAGCTTTGAGTGGCAGCCTAAAAATTAATTAAAAGCAAAAAAATCCCATACCTCCCAGCACTATCTACCAGCTAGGGCCAGTTAGACTCAAGTGTTTGCTATTCTGTAGTTGGTAACGACTGAGAAGCAAATAAGTTTTTTTGGGGATGCATGTTTAGCCCTGCAAATCCCTCTGACCTTTGAAGAGGTGCTTTTCCTGCGAACTGCTCTGTGATGCTTTTTCCCCTCCCTTTTCCTAGGGTACATGGAAAAGTGTGAGTACATCTGCTTCACTTAGGCTGATGGAGGGCATTATACGTTTAGAGTGAAAAATAAGTAACAGGGAAAGCGATAAAGAAATAAGGCAATATAAACTGGGCAGACTAGTAATAAAGGACTCAGTACCCAAGCCTATAAAACTTCTGTGACTAGTTGATGGGCCAGAAAAACTACAGGAGTAGCCTTGAAGAGATTCAGCCTAGAATTTGTAACTGGTGAGAGGGAAAGAGGATGAATAGGACCATTATGGGCTACTCAAAGGAAAACTGGGATTATGCAAAAGTTTTAAAGGAAATCTCCCTGACACATGCTTAAATCATGAACATGTCATCATGCGCAACACTGAGCCATAAAAGGGTGTGTTTCATCAAAGATGCCTTGTAAATCCTTGTGCAATCAATAACACCGTATATTTGTAGGAATTGCTACACATTTACACCCAGAGTGACTCTGGCTCACCAGCTGATTTGATTGAGCTCTGCTTCAGAAGCAGCTAATAAATCAAGAGAAAGGGAATAGGATCTGCCAGCGTGGGCATGCTGCTCATTTCAAGTGCGTCAGGCGATGGCCTCTGCAGGGAGGGAACAGAAAGAGATTGCAGTTACCTGAAACGTGGGGCTGGTCTGTGCATGCTGGAGAGGCAAAGGGAGTAGCAAAGCCTGGTAGTTGCTGCAGCACATTGAATTGCCAGGTTTTTCAGCAACAGAATGTTGAGGAGTTTTGCTTTTCGTAAGGATGGGATGGTTGGAGGGACAGGTCACTCCCAAGTGATAGTGGGATGTGACTGGCCCAGATTTAGCTCTTCCTGTCTTACACAGCCCTCCAGTGCTGTATCACCAGCTTTGGACCCCAGTGTGTGCTTGACACAGCTTGGTGTTATGATGTAAAATATCACTGGGGTGGCTTTTGATACAGTCACCAGGTTTATGCAGGGTACTTTGGATACCTTGAACTGGAAAAACACTAAAAATGACATCTCACGGGTGACTTTAGGCTGCAGGCTAACAGAAAGGGTACCAGCTCTTCCACAAAGTATAGAAAAGCAGTTGTGGGACACGAAAGATTCCTCATATTGCTGTGTAGACATTATCATACATGCATAATGATAATATTTCCCTCTGTTTTACAGAAAGCCACCAGCTAAACCTTGGCATGCTTTGCTTGCTGGTAGAGAACAGGAAACCTTATTTCTGGTAAAGGCAGTGGTAAGTTTTGCACTTTTTTTCCCCCCTTTATTTCTTTTTTTCATTTTCCCCATCCTTTTCTCAATTTTTGGTCTTAAAGACCCTGTGCTGGAATTGCTGCTGGTGTTGGTGAAACTGCTCCATGTTAACACTGCGCTTTGGCCTTTGGTAGTTCTAACAGAAAACAGTCCCACTGCTAATAAAGCGTTCTGCAGGGTTTATTTATGCACTGTCTAAATGAAAAGCAGGACTGTAAGCTGCCTATTTTTCCTTCTGAAGAGCTGGGCTGAGCAGGGTAAGCCAGGCAGCTGTCACACTGTGGTGACACAAAGCATTGAGCAGGAACACAACTCTGTGCAATGTTCACTTGGATGATTTCTTCCAGGAACCAGGGGTACCAGTGGCTACACTCTTACTGCCAAAACACGGTCCCTGATCTGTTTCCTGGTTTTACTCCTTGCAGGGTAAAATGTTATTGTATTCTGCTGAACCTGAGAGAGCAAACTGGGACAGTGCCTATGAAATCTCTGTGTACATTCAGGCATGCTTTTGCCATCCTGGAGCTAAATTCATTTGCATGATCTGACGTTGCCTCGCAGCAAGCTGGACATAAATTGAGAATTAAGCATAGCTGCAGGCAGCTAGCCTTTTGTGCACAATTGCAGTAATACTTTAGAATAATTTCTTTTGCTATTTTGTTATGTCAGGTTTTTTACCATTTGTAAGCTATTTAAAATGAAAAGATACGTACAAGGGAGTTTGTTATAACTATGCCTCCAGATGCCATTTAGAATAATTGATGTTGCTCCAGCTCTGCACAAACCCTTCACAGGGAGGAGATAAATACCATTTATTAAAACAGGAGATGTCCACAGTGAAGACCAACATTAAATGACTGCAGGAAGCAACATAAACATCACTTCTTTCAAAATTCACTCCTTTTGGTGAACACAAAGCCTCCATTCTGGCAAAAGTTTTCCTGAATCGCTGGGAACTGCACTAAAGAAAATCAATTTAAGGGAAAAAATTATGAACTGTGAATTATATGTGAAAGTCAGAGTTCATTAATTAATGATTCAGTGCTTTGATACTGTAGGAGATGACTTAAGATCAGGAAATGACTGGGAAATAAGTGTTCTCTGAGTTTATTGGGACATATGCTTCTTTCTTTTCAGTGTCCTGGGAGGGAGTAACTGGGTATGGTGCATAGTGGGATTTCATTACCTACAGGCTTCAGTTTGGTCTTTCATTTTATCACTCAAGTCTGAAATCCATTCACAAAACTGCAATAAGTGGAACATAATAGAAGAACATCTTAGCTAGTAATGTTTAATCTGTGTTACAAGCTCATCTGGATACAAAGCAAAGAGAAAAGTTTTATTCCCTTTTTTTTTGGTTTTGCAAGACGTTTTCATAGAACGTGGGAGATGGGTTGCAGAAAATGCCAATGAAACTCCCACTATTATCTGTTCTCCAATTTCTATGCATGTTATGGGAAATTGGTCTTGAGTCTTCCCATTCTTCTAGTTTCCTGGTAGAGTGGGGAAAAACACTTCACAATGGTAGAAGGGATCATGATCATGAAACAGAGCAGTTCAGTTTGTTCCCTGTTAGATTTGGAACTTTTAATGCAGCTGCTAAATAAATTATATGGGATGCTGGAAGGAAAATGGTACCTCAGCACCCGATTCCTAATGATATGTGAGATCCTCCATAAAAAAATTTACTACTGCTACTAGATTTTGTCCTTTCTAAAGATGGTAGCCATACCTCTATATAAATTACTTTGCAGCAAGGAGTAATTTTTTTTACATAATATGGCTTGTACATGCAAATCTGATAGTAATACTGAGAGTAATAAGGGAGAAGAATTCAGAAAATGGGGTTATAATATGTGGGTCAGGCTTGGCAAATGGGGATGTTACTGCATTGCAGTGGATGTGGCAATAGCAAGACCAATCACAGTACGTGTAGCAAAAATACCTGTGTAATGTTGTGAACAAAAGCAGTGAGTCCAGCCCTGGGCTAGAGGAGATTAGGTTTCAGAAAGTAAAAGGTAGGGTCAAAACAGAAATTGTGTGGTCTTAGAACAAAGAGCACATGGATGATGTGGAGGGGAATATGCTAAAAATAAACGATGGCAAAAGGATAAATTGGTCCAGACACCTCAAGACAACTGGGAACATATAACTTGGTCACAGTCTGTTCAAATGTAAAGCAGGCACTGGAAGATAAGGGAAATGCAGATAACAAGTGACATGGTGTGTTTCCCTCCCTGCTCCCAAGGACAACAGGGGTACAACAGTGACAGTTGGGACCAGGAGTCAGCGAGAGGAGCAGCACTGGCATCTGCAAGAATTGACACTGCTGAGCTAAATCCTTCTCTGTGCAGGTGTAACCTTTGGTGGCCGTGGCTGAGTATGGTGGAGAAAAGCTGTACCCACATGAGAGCCACCAGAAGAATTTAAAGGCTCCTTTTCCCTATTATCTCCTTCAACTCTATTTTCTTTCCACACCTAATTTCTTGACTCAACCTGCTAAGCACAAAAGGTGATTTTTGGCCTCCCAGGGAAAATTTGAATTAATCCTGAAATGCATCTTGGCATGGGGACCTCCTCTTGCGGTCCTTCCTTTCAGCTGGCACTGGGAATCTCTCTGTCTCTAATACCTCCTTTAAATCCCACAGATGATCGCACAGTAACAACCACTTCTTATATTTGTATTAGGGGGTCACAAAATAATACCATGTTTGGGGGATCTGGCAGTGACCTGAGTAATTCTGCATGACTAGACTTGGAGATTTTGCTTCAGGTGTTTAGGAAATCTTCTCTAAATACTGATGCAATGAACTCAGAGTAAATTATAACTGGTTTCCTTCTGTCAGTTACTAGACTGATTCTAGCATGGTTTGGGGTGCAATTATTTCCCGTGCTTCAAGACTGTTGGGAGCACTAACCTGAGACTCAAACTAATCCATAAACAATACTTGGCATTCAGGCAGAGTCGGTACAGGAGGCTGCTGAGTAATCCTCCACTGAATTCGGAGTGACATTTTTTCATGCTTTGGAAAGCAAAGGCCATGGCATTGGGAGCACTGCTTCATGTGTGGGGGGCCTCCAAGTTCATCAGGTCTGCTTTGCTTCAAGGGTTGCTGGTGGAGAGGGCAGGCAGGACAGTGTTGCTCTTCCAAAACAGGGCCTCCTCTTGCCAGATATCTCAGCATTGCTTTGTTATTCCTCCAGTACAGCCTCTGTCGTATATTTAATCCAACCTGTAGGGTCCTGACATTTTGGCTTTTTACCCCACTAACCCCCAAGGACTGAGGATCACAGTCTTATTCTTGCAGAAAATCAGTGCATTAATTCAAGAGGTAACTGGTCCCTCATCAGCTGCAAAGAGCCATAAACTGACCCTAGGATTTATTTGATCTGATCCATTTTGTGCTGAAAAGTTGGTACCAGCCTTTTTGGATGCTTGTGGACCATGTGAACCTTTCTGTGCATCTTATTCACTTTATGAAGTCACGCAGCAGACGATGCTCAGTGTTTGTGTTTGGAGTCTCAAGCTGGATGGTTTGTTATGACAGAAGTAGTTTGTGCTTTAACATGTTGGGCATTTTTCATGTTCTGGAAGATTTATGATTAGCAAGCAGTCACAGAGCAACTCATGTTTTAGTCTAATCAGGGAAACAAGTAATTATTTTTCTCAACAGTGGATCAGCGATTTGAATGTGTTTTCACAGCATGAGAGGCACCTTGATAAGCCCAATTAGAGAAATACTTGTATTCTAATAGTCTACATCTGTTCACATCTCTGATCTTGTAGGGAAGGCTGCCCTATTTTATTATTATTTCATCATCGGTTTCTTAAAGAAGCAGTCTTTGTCTTTTCATATGTCTGCAAGATCTCAAAAAGGAAAGCAAAGTGCAGAGTTTCTCTCCACTGAGAAGATTTTTCCTCATTCTGAGTTCGTTTTGGAAGCTTGATCCAACTGACAGCCACCCCACATTGCTACCCTGCTTGTTGCCAATGGTACTTAGATGCAATCAGGACTGGAGGCTTGATGGCAGCCAATGGTACCGGTAAGGAAATCTGCAGTGGCTCAGACCACAGCAGCACTGGTACAGGGCAGAGTGGAGGAAAAGCAACAGATCACTTAAAAGGCTAATTAGGCCATGCTCTTCAAGAGGATTTCTAGCACTGTTCTGAAGCTGGAGGCAGATGAAGGTACCCACTTCATATTACAAGTGCTACTCCTAAGTTTTCCAGCAAGCACTTTGTTTGCAAAGTACAGAGGCTTTAAAGTGCATTTTAGTGAGAAAGGTGGTGAGGTGTTTAAATAGATGATTCAGACTGTACTAAGACACTCCCTCCCTTCTCCCCCCAAAAATAAAAAAAAGTGGTCATTTATTTGTGAGATGAGCAGGCAGCACTCACCAGACAGGGTAATGAAGTACCTCCTTGCCACGCTGGCTCTTTCCCATCCTCCCTCCAAATAGCTACACATCTCAGAGGCGTGTGCAATGATACATTCAAGGAGTGATGCCTGCTCTGCATTGCAGAAGAGTGACGGGCCTTGCCAACCCGCACAGAGCAGCTGAGGGCAGGAGGTACAGAGGTGAAATCCCACATTCAGGGCTGCTTCTGCTGTGCCTTCTTTGTGAGGACCTGTGTACTGCCCAGTGGTCTTTCTCCTTTCATGCCTCTGTGTGCATGCTTGGGGGTTCCTAAAAACTAGTGATTCAGCTGGCAAAAAGACCTTAGAGCCTGTTGGGAGGAAGGAGTGGCAAGAGAGAGGGTATAAGCAGCACTTGGTATCTTTTCAAATACCCAGACACCAGTCAAGCAAAGGTGGGCATGTTTCCCAAAATCTGAAATGGTCACCCAGGCCCTTCATGGCTGCTCCCAGCAGGATCACAGTCAGAAACCGCTGGGAATAAACAGGACTGTCATTCTTAAGTACCTGTAATGCCAGTGATTAATGAATACTACACCCATGGCCAATTTCTCTCTGATGTAGGCAATTAGAGATGAACTAGAGATTCTGTCAATTGCTTTATAATGTCGAAAACCTTGGATTTATGGTCATAGCTGATGTTTTCCCTAATATGCATCAACTAATTTCTTTCTGTATTCGTAGCCTGCATGTCCTCCAACCAGCCTTACACCATAGCAACAATAACAAGCTGATTGCTGTACCATTGCAACCAACGTGGATGGCAGTGAATAGATGTATTGCTGCTTCAACAATAGCTGAGGTTTCATGTCTAAAGCCCATTATTTAGGTTTTTTACTCTAGTCACAGACATTATCTCTTTGTTTTCTGAACTTCTAACAAGGGAGAGCTCACAAAGTGCTTGATAATGTTTTCTGTTCAATGAGATTCGTGGCAAGAAGGGCTGAAAACCAATATGGACAGAAAGAGAAATAATTTTATGTTGTTTAAGCTCTTATTTACTCAAAATCTCTTAGTTTATCCTTCTACATGTATTGCATGCTATAACATTTCCTCTTTCATTTTCACTTAAAGGAAATCAGGGAAAGGGTACAAGAAAACACCACCCACATGCCTGGTGTGGTTTTCTTTAAACTTTTCTTGGTTTGATCAGTTTTGTTGCAATTCATAAATTCTGTTTCCTGTCAACACCTGGGTTGTTTACTTCTCTCTCTGTAGGTTTCAGTCTGTTGCTACACTGCCTTTGACAGCTCTGAGAGGCTGTGTGATTGTCCAGCAAGACAGCACAGGTTTTCAAAATTGCTTTTTGAATTAGAAGCTGTCTGGTTCTCTCTCATGACAATGCACTGAAGACGCGATCCAGCAGAAATCAGCTCTGCTCAGTACCTTTCATTATATATTTGCTACTGGAGAGAATTGAAGCATCTTATCTAGTTTTATTAACTTCCAGAAACTTAAGGCAGGGTTTTAGCAGTTCTCTGCTAAATATTCAAGGGGGAGAAGAAAAATCAATGGCATGTGTTTAAAATTCTCAGTCTTTTCTGTGCTAAGCATGTGCAATGCTTCATTTCATTCTGGGGCTATGTGTTCAGCTCCAGCATCGTGATGAGACATCACTGTGAAGATGCAGCTGAGAGTAGCTCCCTAACATGAGCAAACACCCCCTGTATGGATGGTGTTAGGAAAACTGTCATCATTTGCCATTTGTTTAGGTTCAGACCGTGGTCTCTGGGGCAGGAAAAAGCAAAACCAGCTCCTGGTGTCAGGGACAAGGAAGGGATGCTGTGTGTACTGGGGTGCTGCTGGGGAGGGAAGGCTCCAGTGTCTGGCCTCCCTTTCACTCCATTTTTTTGTCTGTGGGGGCAGGAAGGGCTCAGCAGCTCCGAATGCCAGTTCAACCTGGATGCCAGCTGATTTTGGTATCTGTAGGGACCAGAGACACTTTTCAGATTTACATGTGCTGGAATACGTGTGGCTTGTGATCCCACTCCTCTTCCTCTGTGAAGGTGCCTGAAGACAGTGCATGATACTCACTCCAAGCCACCTCTGGGACAGGAGAGGATTGGGGATTTGAATCATTGACCTCCCCTCTCCTCAGTCTGCTGCAGGCTCCTGGTCCTGTTTGCCAAGCTGGGCCTCCCACCGTCATCACGGCTGAGTTGCAGCCAGGTCTCCATCACCACTGTCAGCACTCCCTATACAGCTGGGTAGGCAAATGCAGATGGCTGTTGTATTCCAGCCCCCAATTTGAGTTTATCCTTTGACCCCTTTAGAGACTTTTCTTTCCTTTTCTCCTCAAGTTCTACTGCTCAGTATTTTTTTCCACCGTGCATCTCCTCTGGCTGCTGTGTTCCTTGTTCTGTCTGTTGCAGGGATTCAGATTATTGCTTACAGCACTCAAGTGGACTCCAAATTCAGTCCAACTGCATTTTCACCCCACACAGGAAATCAAACAAACACCCTATCAGAAACGCAGAGCTCCCTACTCTCTTTTTCCTGGGTAGAAGGAGAGGCTCTATGGTTTATGAAGCATTCTATGTCTCTCTTTTTAACATTTTTATTTCCTTGCATTATGAACTCTTCAGGGAGAAACTGTCTTTATTTTCTGTGAAGTATATTATCGGTCCTATCAAAGTTATATACCACTTAGAGTGTTTTTCCCCCAGAAAAAGGGAATGGAGAAAAATTTAAGTTTGCATGGAAAAATTTGAGTTGAAATGTTTTGTTCCTAAGAGTCATTCTGAAAAACAAGGTTTGTTCAAATGGGTTGTTTTTTTTTCTGAAGTAGTAAGAAAATACTCACAGTTTACTTAATTTTTTGCATCAACATCTTAACAAACAAATGGTTTTGCTACAAGCACAAAATTGGTATTTCTGTCTCCAGCAGGTTCAGGATGAAAACTTGAAAGATGAAGACATATCAGAGTATCTTAAAAAATGTTCTGCTCTTCCAAATAAGCAAAGCTATTAAATAATGAGGTATATGGATAAACACCATCCTACGCCCCCAGTCAGGGGATGTTAGAGGTTGAAGAGCATTATCTGTAATTAGCTCAAACTTTTTTCTCACTTTTTCCCAGGAGTCTGAGGCCGAGGCCAACTGTCACCTTCCAGAGATCTAATTTCTTTTTTGGATATTGTCTTTTGCAGATTATTCAGAAAGAGAAACAAAAATTCCCCAAGTGGATAGAAAATTAAAACCTGAGAACTTAGCCTGTTTTCTTCTCTCGTTATTTGACTGAGAAGAGCACAGCCTAAACATCAGGGGTGCGTGTGGTAGATCTTCTGCTGACAGATTTCATGGTGGGAGCTTAGCAAAGAATCTGTCATGAGGCTGCTGTTACTTTGGGGCATTTATTAGGAAGTAATTCTTGACTGTGAGGGTGGTGAGACACTGGAACAGGTTGCTGTCCCAGGTTCAGCTAGGACACGGTTAATTTTCACCAGAAGTTGGGATGGGACCAGCCAGGACAGGTGACCCAAACTAACCAAGGGGGTATTCCATACCATAAGTACTCATGCTCCATATAAAAGGGAGTACTCAGGGCAGAGTGGTGCAGCTCCAGGATTTAAATCTAAGGGGAAGGTCCACCTTCATGACCATACAGTCTGAGCTGTACGGTGTTTGTGGTTTTTTTCTGAGAAGCTGCATTGTGTGTCACCAGTTTTGCATGTTCTGTTATAAATACTGTGGTTGTTTCCCTCCTCTTCTGCTGTTCCAGTACACTGCCCTTACTCCAACCCACAAGGTTTGCCTTCGACCCCCCATTCTTCTCCCCATCCTGCTGGGAGACAGGGCACAGTGAGTGAGTGGCTGCCTGGTGCTCAGCTGCCGACTGGGGCTAAACCACAACAGTTGCACCTGAGAAGCTGCCCCCTTCCTGGCAGTGTTTAGGGCCAGGCTGGATGGAATCTGGGCAGCATGGTCTAATGGGAGAGTGTCCCTGCTCATGGCAGGGGGATGGAACTAGATGGTCTTTTAAGGTCCTCTCCAACCGAAACCAATCTGTGATTCAAGCTGGGGATGTGTGTATCCTGAGCAATGCAGCAGACACACACGTTTACAGCACCACATTCACCACTATCAGAGAACTGATCACAATCCCAGCAGGGTTTGGTCCCACTGGGCTGGAGCAACGGCTTGCTGCAGCACATCTACTATTGGAGTGAGTACAAACCCCAGCTTATTTCATGCTGCAGAGCTAACTCCCTGTATGAATCACTGGTGTTCTGCTGGAACTGGTACATATAGTACTGAATCTCCAACCCACAGCTGCTCCTGCTGTAGGACTACAGCCCTCTGGTGGCACCTAATGACGTATTTTGTGAAAAGCTGTGTAAGGATATAGCTACAGCTCGTCTTTGAGCCTTGACCTTTATGGTTTTGCGTGGAGGGGTAGGAATATCTTTGGGGGAAAAGTCCGTAAAGAAGGGTGCAAATCAGCATCCAGATGGACAGAAATCACTTACCAGAGAATAATTTCTAAAGCAAATATAAAGGCTGCAAGCAGGGGTACTTCAGAAGTGGGAGTGCATGGATCTCACAGGACTTTTAATGTTTATGACCTTGTTAATGTTTATAAATACGTAAAGGGTGAGAGTTGGGAGGATGGAGCCAGGCTTTTCTCAGTGGTGGCCAGTGATAGGGCAAGGAGCAATAGGTACAAGCTGTAGCATAGGAAGTTTCATGTGAATATATAAGGAAGAACTTCTTCACTGTGAGGGTGATGGAGCACTGGCACTGACTGTCCAGAGAGGTGGTGAAGTCTCCTTCTTTGTAGATATTCAAAACTCACCTGGATGCCTTCCTGTGTGATTTAGTCTAGGTGATCCTGCTCTGGCAGGGGGGTTGGAGTAGATGATCTTTCGAGGTCCCTTCTAACTCTTAATGTTCTGTGATTCCGTGGCAGGGAGGGACCTCAGAAGTCATAGCTAGGGCTCCGGGGCACTAAGAGGTCACTAAGGAACAAATGCCCTGTAGCATCCTCTCAGTCATTGGTATATTCTCCTTCCTAAGGTGGGATGAATAAAACATCCCTCAGTCCTGGGCAATGTTTGCTCACGCTTTTAAGGTTTCCAGTGACTGGGATTTTGCAGTCTGTCCTGTTTCTTTTCCTGTTCTTCATTAAACTGTTTTCTTCATAACTCATTCATGTCTTACATTGCACAGTTTAAGCTCACTTTTTCTTGTCCTATTCACTTTGGACATAGAAAAGAAAAAATGCCCCATTTTTCAGTGTGTCATACTTTCATATATGAATATACGTCCTTGAGTCTTCCGTAAAGCTAATCAGCACAAATTGATTTCACACCCCTCATCGGTCATGTTCACAAAAAATTTCTGCTTTGAATGCCTTCACAGTAGCACTTTTTAGCCATTGACATGGTTTTTCAACATCAGTTCTCAAAATCAAGAATAATCTCAATTTCCATCTAATGAAATGAAATACTCATGACGTATTTCGTTAGCATGTTAGCTCTGAAATTTTGTTCTGGACTACAGGAACAGGAAATTCTGGGCTAAAGCATCGAGTTCTGAATAAGCAGAGTAACTTGAAAAGACAGCAACAGTGAACCCATTGCCTCAGCTAGGCTGTACTGGTAGAGCCCCACCATTGTCTGTCATCTGTTCATGGCAGCTGAATAGACAGACCAACAAGCTGTTGCATTTACTGAGTTTGGAAGATTAATTTGAAAAGCCTGAGAAGCCTGCCTTTGAGGATCTGTCTCAACCACCAGTGTCAGAAGAGGTTTTCCTCATGAGCAAAGGAGCACAACTGGGAGTCCCCTGAGTAAGGAGGACACGGACTATGAAGCTGGCCCGCGACCGTGGCCAGCACAAGCTCAGCTACCACCCTGGCAGACCACCATGAAGGCTGGGCCCTAGCAGAAAGGTAAAGTTTCATTTGGATTGATTGTTTTATTTGCTTTGATTTATTGTGAGAAACTTATGTTGGCTTTGCTGAGCAGGAAATAGTGCAAGCAGGTTGATGGCATTGCCAAAATATACTTGTATTGTACATAAGGGATAGAGCCAAGATAGGTTGCAGAGGAGTTTATGGCAGTACAAGTAATTAGAGAAGAAACAAACCACCCACTGTACCAGGGATTTACTGAGCTGTGCAGCAGTAGGTAAACACCCATTCTGGGATGACAGTGATGTATCATGTAGCGCATTTAAGCTGCAGAGAGCCAGCCTTCAGACTTTGTTCGTGGAAGAACAAGTCACTCATATTCTGGGGACAAAGAGGGAAAGATACAAATTGTTCATGTTCCTTCTTATTTATACTGCAGGCGTTAGATTGAAAAGATTGTGTATTTTTGTGGTTTTGTATATACACTCTGATTTAAATCTTAAAAGCTTCCAAGCAGCAGTTCACCAGACAATTAATGTGTGTATAGACAAACCTTTCAGTCTTTGAGCCATCTCTAAATAAGAAATAGCGTGCAGGATGCCTTTGTAGGATATTCACCTTGGTGGTCCATTAGATTATTCAAGTAATTTGGTGTGTAACTGGAGCAGATTGATTTTTCTCTGCTGTTTTTTGATGCTTTCTGTTTGAAAAGAGGAGGAACAGTTGCAGTCTAGGCCAAACTATTTTTTTTGTTCTTTCAGGCTATCTCATTCTGCTTTCCTGCATTTTACACCAGTAAAGCAGTCTCTATAGCAAGTCAGCAGAGGCAACAGCCCGAGGTGACATCCTAGCGAGTCAGGAATCCCACCTTAAAGAAAACCATGTAATAGCAAAACATGCCATAGGATATAGAAATATATGCTATGGCAAACCCAGATTTTCCTAGTAGAAAGCATGGGATAAATATTAACAGTTGGGCCTGCAAGGGTTTCCCTGCAGACAGGCTGCTGTTTAGGGATGTGAGGTATTGCTAAGAGGTCTCTACAGAAATTCTCATTTTATTACTTAAGGGATTAAGGTGCATGGTCAGCGTGGAGTTCAGGGCTCCTTCCAGCCCCAGAAAGAGGAACGGGTTAGCACTCATGTGGGCTATTATTGTACTGAAAGGCTATCTAAAGCCTAAAAAGCTCTTGCCATGAAAATACAGTGCCCACAATCCATCAGAGTCTGCTTTCTGATCTTTTCTGGAAGACTTAACTTTGTAAAAAGCTCAGCTACCTTGTTTACTCAGGAAGGCTTGTGCAGCCAAAGAGCTGCAAATGCTGATGTGTTCATGCAGCATGGAAAGCATTGGTTTCATTCCACTGATATATAATGATCCCAAACATTTCTAAAAAGTCTACCCCTGTTTGGCCATTTATGAAGTTCAGAGGCTGCGTGTGGAGCTGCACAATGCATGTGCAAAGTGTTCTTTGATTTTCTGAAAGATCATTTGATCTTTCCCCATTGCACTTCCAAATAACCTGAAGCAGAAAACTTCTGAGATGTTTTCCCATTTTGATTCAGATTTGATCACACAAAACCCAAACTCTAGAGTTGCTGGAGCATCCACCTTCTCTCTCTGCCTCTGCACTTGCCATCAATGAGATCATTCTTCATTAAGGTTCCAATACTTGTAATTTAAATATTCATGTCGGATGTGTTCATTTAAAAATGAGAGTGTGACTTTTACAGAGATCTCAACATTGGAGGGACTTGGACTTTTTGTCTGGGCAAACAGATATGCTTCTGGAAGAACAGACCCAAACCTCAGGATTTTGCAAAGGGAAAGACTGGGGAGGTGGGGGGAAGTGCTAGAGGAAATGCATCCATCACTTCCAGAGAAACTAAAGCCTCTCAGGGAATGGCAGCACATGAGAGTTCATTATCGTGGGATAGAAGAGAAGGAAGGGTGGTGGCCCTCCATGGGATAATACGGTGTGTCCACCAAGTCATGGGACGACATGGCACTTAGCTATACCCAATTAAACTGGCCTCCCAACAGAGCCCTGTTTAACACGGGGCTTTTAGCACCATTGCTGCCTTGCTGCCTCTCATGCTGGTAGAAGTAACCTGCAGAAAGGGCTGATGTGAAGAAGCATGAGTGAGAACCAAATGACCAAATCTTGTACTTGGAGCAGGAGCAAGTACTGATGACTTGTATACACTATCCCGTCATCCTACATGACTGCAAAACTGTCAAATAACAGAAATCAAGTTGTGACAGCCACTCACACTGAAATCCTGGCTCAGCAAAAGGCCTCTGCATGCAGTCCTGGGGACAGCACCATGGGACAAAGCTCTACCCCCCCAGCACAGCCACGAAAGGCTTTGAGCTCAGCTTGTGAAACTGCAAAGCGCTCGTTTTGTTGTCTGTGGATAATGCTTTAATCCGCCAGGCGAAAGCTGGATGTTGCTCTCTTGTATTCTGGCTGTACACAAATGCATCTCTCAAAAAGAAAAGCCCCTCACCCCCCCATACCCACTGCTCCTCCAAACTGCTGATGCCTGGATGGGCAGCCCTGAGGCGGGGCCTTTGGGATTTATTTAGTTCACTGCTGTAGATGATGCCTTCAGTGCCACAAACTGCCCTGGAGTCAAGTCCTAATCATCTGGGGGGTGATTATGTTCAGTTCTCCCCCAACCCCCCCAGACATAATTCTGATCAAAACTGGAGAGAGAGGCAGGCACGCAAGAGGGGACCCCAGCACCGTACAGCCCCACCGAAGCCATGTACAGGAGCAGCTTCCTCCGCGAGGTGCGCAAGGAGAAGTATGAGCGGTCAGATGCCTACGATGAGCTGCGAGGCTCCCCTGAATTCGATAGTTTGGCCCAAGCCCGGGGCCTGGAGAACCTGCAGGAGCTCAACGAGCGCTTTGCCAGCTACATCAACCGGGCACGTGTGCTGGAGCAGCGCAACACCATCCTGCGCAAGCAGCTGGAGACCTTCCAGCGCATGGACGAGCTGGTGGGCTTGGACGAAGCCTTCGCCGGGCAGATTGAGTTCAACCGCCAGCGAATGCGGGAGCTGGCGTCTGACCGTGCCAAGCTGGAGCGGGAGGAGAAGGACGCCCAGCGCATGCTCGATGAGTACCGCAACAAGTAAGGCTTCTGAACCGAGGAAGATGGGTGGTGGTGTTTGCATAGCTGGTCTTTGCAGTAAGGTTGGGTTTTGTGCCACCGGCTGCTTTGCGTACACAGATAATCATAGAATCACAGAATTGTAGGGGTTGGAAGGGACCTCAAGAGATCATTGGGTCCAACCCCCCTGCCAAAGCAGCTCCCTGGGACATATCACTCAGATAGGCGTCCAGACGGGTCTTGAATATCTCCAGAAAAGGAGACTCCACCACCCCCCTGGGCAGCCTGTCCCAGGGCTCTGTCACCCTCACTGGGAAAAAGTTCTTCCGCATGTTGGTGTGGAACTTCCTATGCTCCAACTTGCAGCCATTGCCCCTTGTCCTGTCCCCACAGACCACTGAAAAGGGGCTGGCTGATTCCCCCTGCATCCCCTGCTTCAGATAATTATAGCCTTTAATTAGGTTGCCCCTTAGTCATCTCTTCTCAAGGCTGAAGAGTCCCCTTTCCTCATAGGGGAGATGCTCCAGGCCCCAGATGCCTCTCATCTAATGGGATGGCATGTAAGCGCATGATGAAAAGCAAGGTGCAAGACTTGGGGAGCTTCAGCTCTGCATTTCATGGCCTCATGAAATGAGGACAATTACCCTCTCACTTCTATGGCAGTAGGTCCTCTCCCTGACACACATTAGTTGCTGTTGCTCATTATTGCGCTCTGAACCACAAAGGGGGAATAACCCAATTAAAAAACCCCCAGAAAATCTTGTGTCTGAGCAGCAAAGCTAAACATTCCCAAACATTTCCAAAATGTGTAGGACATCTCTGAGAAACTCTTACTTAGAGGCATTGTGAGGCACCTGGGCCAGTTGGTTTACAGTAAGAAGTAGATTTGGGGTTTATTTTTTCTCTTAGAAGCTGCTGAATTTGACCTTAGGGCAGTCATGAAAAGTTCCTTCAGAGTCTGAAAAAAAATAGGTTGGTTTTTGAGTTGCAGTGTTAAAGCAAGGCTAGTGCCCTGATGTGGTGTACTCTGCCTTCTCACCTTGTTTCTAGCTCAAAGCCATACTGGTGGCGGTGATTTCAGCTACTTAGAAATACAAATAAAGCTCTCTAAACAAAATATGGGCGGGATAACCAGTGCCTTGTTATGGCCTTGCCATGCTACTGAAACTAGAAGCATTCCTCTACTGAAGATCTCTTCTCCTACTGGGGTCTGTGCTCTGTCAGCAGTGGGCAGTGCAAGTTTCATGCTTCATTTTGAAAAAAGCACCTGTTTTTGGCACACTAGCGTTAACCAAATCTCTTCAAGTGGAGCATTGTCTACCAATTACTTGACAAATGCCTGCTTCCTTCACTAACACAAAGAATTTTAGCTCTTACAATCTATTCTTTTACTCACATTCACAATTTGGAAAATAGATTTATATCTATAAGCAAACCTTTTAAAGCTGCATTTATTTAAGTAGACATTTTAAAGCTATGTTTAAACACAGTAGGGCCTGGGACTACTGGCAGTGTGCCATTAAATGTGCATGAAGCATTGAAAAATAGATGTTATGTTAAAATTTATTTTTAAATCCTCTATAGCCACATTCATAGCTTTTCACATTAACATGAATAATTCAGATTCTGTACCAGTGGAGAATTCTTCCTCTTGAAGTTGCAAAAAAAGCATCACTAAGAATTGTTTGGATGCATCTCATAAAACAACTAATTATGCTAATTTCATTGAGCAGCATTATTATAGCAGTATTGCGTTTGACTCTGCGAAAGGACTATATTTCTCTCTCCATGATATTAGGAAATATGCTGAAACCCAGATTTTTAGTGCCCTTGACTGAACAGGATTAATTAAGTTCGGAAATTAAAACTCTTGCTAATTGATCCTTTCACTTAAAATTGATTCACTGATAATCTTGTGGGTTTGCATGCAATATGATTCCTTGGAAGTTGCTAGACACGGAAATTGGCAGTGTTCTCCAAGCTACGCTCCGTGGTGATGCTCAGACTGATGCCCTTTGGGACCACAGTGGAGACCCAAAGCCCATGAGAGGCATTGAAAACAAGTAGGAAAACATAAGAGCGGTAGGGACTCTGTAGTTGGTGACCATTGGCAAAGCCATCTTCAAGCCCTGTCTGCAGGGGTTGTGTCTGTACTGCTGCTGCTGCTTCTCTGTTTGTAAATCATCCCTCACAGGACTCACCCTGGCTTTCAGGGTATAAAATGTAAGCAGTATTGGCCTGTCCATCATCCTTGTGGGATAATCATTTTGCAGTTTGTGCTCTCTTTGGAACCCAAATTACCATTGTCTCTATTGAGGTAAGGGTAGCAAAGTGCCACAGGGAAAATGAGAAGGAGAAAAATAATAGAAAAGATCAGCCTCAGCTTGTGACAAGTCAAGGGGCTTCATACATTGCTGGAACAGTTCCATAGAGTTCAAGAGAGGCAGTATTTCTCTTTATATCAGAAGCACAGGCTTAACACCAAACGGAGCATCTGACCATTGAGCGCCAGGAAGATGTATTGTGACTTTTCTTTTTGGAGGGGAGCAGCAGAGGCAAAGGCTGAATAAAAGGAGCCTTTCACTGACCCCATCTTTCAAGAGCAAGCACAGCCTGTCTGTCAGCTGGAGATGGGAAGAGATTTACAGTGCCATGCTGCTGGAGCTGGGCTTCCCAGGTGGAGAAACAAGCCTTGCTGTGGGCTTCCCTCCTGCACCCTCAATGCTCTTGCCAGGCAAGCTGTAGCGGGGCTTAGCAAATGCCTGTAGTTAATGCCCCAGCAGAGAGCTGCTAGCTTGAGAGATGTGAAGTAAATGGAATCCTTAAAGTTCTGATCTGCTTGCTTTCAGCCTGGCAGCACCCTCCTCTCCATTCATTTTTCCCTATGCTAAAAGCAATCAATATGCTACCATCCCCCCCTTTTTTTATCCCCCTAAATGGTCCAAGAAGGTTTGCACCCTTAAAGTACTTAAGTAGGTGAGAAGGAGTTTTTTTCAAAATCTGAATCAATGAACCTCATGGCTCTTAAGGCCCAGGAAGGGCTGACCAGCAACCCTCTTAGAAAAGCTTGACCTCTTTTCAACATGCCCAGGTAATTACATGCGCGTTGAAATCAGGTTTGAAGCATTACAGGGCTGCAATTTTTCAGCCTTTGCTCTTACATAGATTTCAGCAGGCACAGAGGCATTCATGATGTTTATGAAGTATTTCTAAGGGGTCTTTAGCCCTTTCGCACTGCTCTTCTGGAGTAGATGGAAAATCACTTGAAAGCAATCCCCCTTCAAAGGATAATCACACAATGCTAACTCTCTCAAGGCTGCCAGCTGGATTTATGGCTGTGTGACACAGCAGGTCTTTGGGTTATTTGAGAGTGAAGGAAAATGTAACTGAATATTTCAGTCATTGAAAAAAATTTTTGAGTGAGGGCCCAACAACTAGGCAGATTTGAGCAGGTCCCATTGACATTAGGGTTGAGGTTTAGACCCTGACCCTATTGGATGGCTGTATATTGCTGGGAGTGTAAATCTAGCCTCTTATTGTATCTCTGTATTTGATTATGTCAGAAAGTATTTGAAAACAATGAAGCATTTATTGTCAACTGCACACATAAATTTCAAAAGGTAGAAACCTGTGTGGAGTTGAGCTACTTAAACAACAGAAACAGAGGCAGTCTCATTTTGGAGGCTGAATATTCTTGGCTATATCCTTGGAAGTGAACCTGGTGTCAGCACATTTTGGCAAGAAAAAATGGTTTAGTTTTGTCAGAAAACAGCCCTTCACCTGAGCAGGCCTGACAGCTTGTAGGAGTGATAATGAAATAAAACCTCATCTTTTTTACTTGTTTCTTTGGTGTTCATGGTAAGAATTGAAAGCAGACCACTGACCAACCCTGATGATATTATGGGATTTCAAAAGGAGGGGAGGCTGAGAAACCAGAGCACCAAGTTCAGTCCATTTCTTTGTTCTGCCAAGTTATTCTTTTGTGGTCCTGGCTAGTTCATGAGTGACTCCGTGCCTTCAGCTTTCCAAGACATGTCAAAAGAGATGAGAACAACATTGGCTGTTTATCCTTCAGGAGATAAAAAGAAAGAACCAAGGTTGACATGACAATTATAACTTGATCCTTGATGTGTTCAACCTAGGAACTGACAAATTCCATGTTGACTGGAGCAATTCTCTTAGATGCTACCAGCATATCTAGGCTGAGCTGATGACTTTGAAAGACAGACAAGAGCTTATGTTCGGTTCTGAATTTCAGCCAGGGTTCATGCTTGCATTGATGTCCATTGCTTGAACTACAAATGAAGGGCATTCACCACCGGAGTTGATTTGTCACTCTCCATAGAGTTTTCTTGTAAAAAGTAATTAACTACGATCTTTCTATATCTCTGTGCCCCTATTATTTTAGGGAAAGCAAAGGGATAACTGGGAATAGACTGTATTTATATACTTTAGTACTGGTAGCAGATGGAGTTTGATGAGCCACTTGTACAGTACTAATGACAAAGTCTTCATTGCCTTGTACTATAAGATGTTTGGGGATTTTTTGTTTTTTGGGTTTTTTGTTGTTGTTGTTTGGTTTTTTTAATGGGGTCTCATTAAATCATATCTCAAATTAAACATTTTATGTATAGCTTATTTAGGGAAAGGAATAAACCGCAATAATCAACAAATAGGAAGATTTGTACACTGCAGCTAAAAGGATTTTTAGAAGATAACTGTGTAACATGCAAACACAGAGCCCTAATTCTTTAAAACTACGTGCAGTTTCTTCAAATCAAAGATAAACACAGTATACACCCATTTTTTTATGCAGTACAGAAACAATATGCACATTATGCACTTGTGGACATTTTATAAAGGCATAGGAATAGTTGGCTAACTGCAGTCCTTACTAAAACTCATATTCAATTTTGTCCAAGCTGAAATAAGAATTGCATTTAAGGAAGACACAAAGCTTGATCCATCAAAGCACCCTGATACAGCATTATTTACACACAATCAATTGCTAAATTGCAGCCTTTGTGTGTAATGCTAATGCATAAATAAACCCTTTGCCCCCTTTCAGGATGATATTCTGGTTTAGTGTGAAATGTATGTTGTGCATGATAGTGCAGATGAAAATGCAGTTTGCAGAAGGATGAGCCTTTGAACTCCTTCTCTTTTGTTCTGTTTGTAGGTACAGAAATGAACGTGAATATCAGCAGAGGCTAAAGGAAACTCTTGAACGTCTTAATAAGGTAAGCTTGGAAAAATAGGAAAGGTCTTTAGCTTTTTTTCCCTTTGGTTTCATTTACTACAGTAAGCTGTTTTGAAGACACAATGGGAAAATAAAATGTCAGAGTAAGACATTTCTTGTTATCATGCACTGATG
Source organism: Laterallus jamaicensis coturniculus (assembly GCA_022605575.1). Taxonomy (NCBI): domain Eukaryota; kingdom Metazoa; phylum Chordata; class Aves; order Gruiformes; family Rallidae; genus Laterallus; species Laterallus jamaicensis. The sequence goes on from JAKCOX010000001.1 coordinate 21,680,216, forward strand.
AAAAGTTCTCCTTCCCCTTCATCCCCTTCCCAAAGCACCGTGCAAATGGCTGAGCCTCGGCATGTGTGTATGCACCGTGTAGTCCCCTGCTCTGGGCAGTCCTCCTGACTTGGATGATGTAGCATCATGCCATCAGCAGCCCAAAATTTCAGCTGTGCTCAGGGCGTCATTAACTTTTCAGTAAGACCAAGGTCTAGGAGGATCTCCTTTTAGAGCATCAGCAAATGGCTCCTGCATTAATTTTGGGACATGGAGTTGAGCTACATGTTGCTTTTTCCATATCCAGTGTGAACTTTGCAGATTCACCCTTGGTGAAGATCTGGCACATGTTACCAGAGCCCAGCATGCGACCAAACATGTTTGATGCCAAATACCTTCTTCCCCCCACCCCGTACCACCGCCACCACCGCTTGCCCCCCCTGCCCCCCCCCCCCTCCTTTTAATACAGCAATTGTAGCAAAGTATATTTAGTACTGATACCACAGCAGGAGAAGATGCTGATTGTGTCCAAAACTTGAAGTCAGTCTCAATACTCCTCATTCCCTTGCAGGATGTTAGCCCTTCCCAGGACAGACCCTCAGCTTCCCACTAGGTTTCCAATACTAAACAGAAGCCACAACCCTCCTTCCCTCTGCCCTGGGTTTGTTCCTCTCAGAAGGAAAAATGAGGAATGTTTCAATTGAGCTATGCTTCCCTGAACTCATACTCTCTCCTCGTATTTTATCTTTCCCCAGTTGCATTTTCCACAGCTTATCCTTCATTTTCTGTAGTGGGAAACAATTATGGGTGGACTGGATAGAGATTTTTTGGTTTTATTTCCCAGCTACAAATGGCAGGAGCTGTTCTGCTTGAGCACTGCATGTTTTATATTAAAATGTGTACTTTAGCTCTTGGACACCAAGCAAGCTCTTAAAAACTATTTGCAGAAGCAAATACTTTGCCATGGGTAGCTGGTGCTGATGGGTCCAGCTTCATGCTTCCTCTCAGCCAATCTGTAGCTAAAGAAAAGTGAATTGATTTGACAACACCAGACAGAGCTGACATGATCTTGAGCAACTGGGGTGAGGCTTTATCCCTAGGCTGTGTCCATGATGCCCCAATTGCAGCAGCTTCTTGTATTAGGGCACCAAATGCTGGAGAGAACACAGCTGGTTTTCTGTACAGTGCTCAAGACATAGCCTAAACCCTGGATGTGTGGGTTTAAACTCAGACCTTTTCCAACAGATGGAGAATTGGTCTGGAAAATAAGAGAGCAATAATTCTGGAGAGATCTAAGGGATTTCTCTTCTAAGGTGAATGAAAATGCTGCTTCAGCACATGGATTTGGAATCAGCACCTAAAGTGGAATGGTTCTTTGGAAGTTGAGTGAACAGCAAATACTGCAAAGTTCAGAACAAAATGTGTAGGTACCACACTGTTGTGACACACTGTTGAAATCAGTGAAGCTGGTCTATCTGAAAGCAGGGAATGAAAGCAAAATTATCTTTCCCCTTTGAAGGAACATTTAGAAAGCCAAACGCTGCTTTTGCTTATTATATGCAGAAATTTTGGCTTATCAGTATTATCTAGGCACCAGGCACTTTTTTTGGCTCCCCCTCCAGACCTTCCAACATGCCCATTGTCCCACTGATCTTCCTCTCAATAGGAAGGCAGAGGAGTGCAGAAAAGCAGCGGGCATTCCTGATGGCTGGCTCCGAATGTGCTGGTCTGGGTGTATCTGAATCAGCCGCTGTCTCACAAAGCAGAGAGACCGCTGGAGAGGTTTCTGGCTGGGAGGCTCAGCAGCATAATGAGACAGCTAACATCTACACATTTTTGGGATAGCACATGCTGTGCATGTGGGGAAAGAAGAATCCTCTGCTACCCATCATGTGCTGCACCAATAGATTTCAGTCTTTTATTTGCAACCAGTGATCCACTTGTTGAGATATCTTTGCAGCTAAAAATGGCGCGTAGGTAATTTTAAAGGGACTTAGATGCAGAAATCCAGACTTTCTTGAGACAAATTGGAAACTAGCAGAGGAACTTAAAAGTTTTGTATTGTTGCAAGAAAGAGTCAGCTGACATCTTTCAGGATACTTTCTCAACAGTGCTATTCTACAGTATTAGTTAATGATAAACCTAACCAAGAAGGCATGTGTTAAGTGGAAGAATATAGCTGTTCCCTTCAATTACATATATTTGTAAAATATATTGCCAAGTTCTATGGAAACTATTCTGCATTCAAGGGCTTGTATTAAACAACAAAACGTAGGAAATAACCTAAATTAAACCTTTGAACAGAAATAGAGATTTCTCTGGATTTAAATACCAGTGCTGCTCATACTTGTGTACTCTGAGATCATGACTGCTAGTCATACTCCTTGTCCTTTGAATTAGCTAGACTTTATGGACTTTTATTCTCACAAATTCTCATGTACTAGAAGCTTCTGCAGCTAGCTGACTCCTATCTAGGCTTATAAATCTGTCATTTTTATTTCCACAAATGACTCCAAAGTGACAAACTTTTGTGGTATTTGAGAACACACCAGAAAGAATGACAATACTTTGGACCATTCTGGGATTTATTTTTTTTTTTATAAGGGATTCTTTACCAGAGTCATTAAAAAGATGTCAGGATACCTCAGGACCAGTCATAAACACTAGAGAAATCATTGCCTTAGTCTATTGATGTCACCTGTTTAAGATTCATGCTCCACTGCAAGCTTTTAACATCAAAGATGGGTATTTCATAGTGTCTATGACTTGGCTTCCTGAATTCATAAAGCACGTGGTAAACATCTTTTGACAGTGCCAAACTGTGCCAGAAATTATATTTGTGTGGAAAAGCCACACATACAATGGGAGAACACAATGAGGAAACTGCCAGTTTTTTGTTGATTTCATAATCCTTCTGATTCTCCAAGTAGGCCCTAATGCAGGTTGATCTCCATGTACAGTGACTCCCGTTATGGCTAAGTGGTTGCTGTGGTTTCGGCAGCCCAGCCATATGCACTGACCATGCTGCGTGTCTCTGTGTCGCAGGAAGCTGATGAAGCGCTGCTGTGCAACCTGGAGCTGCAGATCGAGTCCCAGTTCCTACAGGATGACATTAATGCCACAAAGGATAGATACAAGAAGGTAACAGGCTGCATTTGCCATCTTAGTCCTTCTAGAGATTTCTGTGAAACTTTGCCCTTCTCACCATGTGTTCCAGTGGCAAATTAAAGCAAATGTCAATTGTTATTTGGTGGGTAAATATAACATGATGTATTTTCAGTGAGCACAACAGCTGCAATCAAGCTGCAGGCATCCAAATTGGCTCCCTCAGGGTCCAATGCCTACAGCTGTAGCATTGTCCTGAATTTGTAGACCTGTTGTCATCGTTCAACCTGTCATGCTGGACAAATGGCCTTGCATTCCATGCTAAGAAGGTGTTGCTTTCATCAGAGGGAGATATCCAGCTTTCCAGTTAATAAGCAAAGCCTGTGAGACTATGCTTTAGCTACAGCTGACTTTAATGCACGCAGGCCCCTTCTCCTGCCTGGGACAGCAGTGGTGCTTGAGATTAGGCACTGTCCCATCTTTGCTGCTTTTGAAAGAAGAGGTTCACTTCTTTAGACGACATCCAAAGGTATTTGTGGTTCTCATTTTGAAAATCCCCCATGAAATTGTGTGTCATGAAATCTTTAATTAACACTATGAACTATATTGTTGGGTAGCCAAAAGCTTGTAATGTACTCTCAGCGTGATGAAACAGTTAGCATGCAAAATCCAGTCTAAAACCATGTTCCAAAATCAAGTCTGTATGTGACCTGGACTTTTATGTGCTGAAAGACGTAAATACCTAGGAACAAGCCCCAGAAGTGGAACACCTTGAAGGAAGCACCTTGCTACGGCATTTTCAGATGAAAATGTTTTGTCCTTCTCCACAGAACCTTATGGAAATCCAGACCTACGTCAGTGTTTTGCAGCAGATCATCCAGACCACCCCTCGTGTGTCCCCTATCACCACTGGCATATGTGAGGTAAGTATTGTTGTTGGTAACTATGAACTGCTCTAAGCAGAGACAATGTTTACTCCTAAAATATTCCCGGTCCTCTAACTCCCACTCTAATGTTAGATGAAAACCACAACAACTATGAGTACTGAATACTAAAGAGAGAAAAAGCCTAACTTTGGAAAACAGAATAGATCAGGAGAAGTTAGTCAGGAGCACTCAGCATATGTATTAACTCCAAAAATGGCTGGTTCAAAGGTAGTTGAAGTAGTTGTGCTTCCTATCTGAGGAATGTATGTGTTTACAGAGTAGATATTGTCCTGAAGGGGCACTATATGGTGGCAATTTGTAAAGCAAATAAATTGCTATGGACTAGATGAAAACCTGATGATTCCCACCAATATAAGTGGCTATGCCAAGAACGTTTGTTAGAAGAAGATATGTACAGCTACATCTACAGGGTCTAATTTCAGTGTAAGCTGTGCTTATATGGTCATGCTATCTCTTATTCTTAAAGTCATGACAAGGTTCATTGCCCATAATTTTATCTGTCTTTTGACATTTTGTGTTTGTCCTTACAGTTTATTTCCAGTAGTAGAATTACTTTTGGCTCTTTTTAAGAGAGTGAAATATACTTTCCTGTACAGCTGTTGTTTTCTTCCAACCAGGAAAAACTGATAGCAGAGAGGAGGATCCCTGTTCTGCAGAGCCAGCTGGAGGAATACAAGAGCATCCTCTGTCAGCTGCAGACACAGAAATACAAGCTGCAGACAGAGGTACTGCCACCACTAGCCATGAGCACAACACTAATGTGGATAACCTTTGCTCCTTTTGTAGTCACACGGTTAAAGAATGGGCTCTTGTGAATGTGGTTGATTTTGGAGGCAGGTTTTTCATTCTAGTTTTTCAACTTTTAATTCAGCTGTTTCATTCCTTTTCACTCAGTGGCCTAAGTCACCAGGTTAAGAAGGCCAGGAAGGGCTGCAGGTACCATAACCACAGTGAAGCTGTCTTTGCTTATCAGAGTTCTTACTTTGCAATTGGATTCCTGACAGGCAGAGTGAGCAGGAGGCTGTGGATAGAAAAGTCACACAGTGCTGGTCTTGCTTTCTTACTGAGCTTAGGCTGGAAATAGCCTCCATGAAAAATGATGGGGGATCTTTGGGGCTCTGCCCAGTGCTTTCCATCAGTGCCACTGCCAATCGTGACCTTGCTGTGAGGAGGACTGGACAGACTTTGTAATCAGAATTGAATGCCCTTTGATAAAGGTATCAAGCTATGCTTGGCATTCTGCATTCACTCACTGCTCAGCACCAAGTTCAAGGCCTCTCCTGTGCATGGAGACTACCAGCATCAAAACCACCTGCTTTTTCCCAATTCCTGATCTGCAGAAAACGACTGGCCAAGTCGTCACTCATTGCTCCCAGCCAAACATGCTCTAGCCAGTGTCTCTAAGCAAGTGTGCAGTGCAGGGATGAGGGTGGCAGGAGGTGGAGGTGCAGCTAAAGGCCACAGTGAATAGAAACCAGACCTGAATAACTGCCAATGGCAGGTCTACTTCCAGACAGTTGAATCTATCTTAGCAGATAGAGGTGGAAAATTACCACCTTATGGCCCCCAAATACAGCTTCCTTTGTGCCTTGAATTGTCCATCTCTGTTGGGGGAAGTGATACATTGGTATAAAACACCTGGTGGGATTTTGAGAGTCCTCTGGACAGTCATAGCAGCAGCTTCTCACTTCCTGAGCATAACATCTCTCACTGAGGCTCTTGAAAACAGTGCTACCCCCAGGTCTTTCCCTTGGTCTCTTTCTTGCGTCTGATGCTCTGGTGGAAAGGGGGTGTGCACTCTGGGAAGGGCAAGGATCAATATAGTGGTAAGTGAGATAATGTATCAAGATCAAAAAAAGGGAGAAAATCAGCCTTTGGCTGCAGATGGAGAGGCACTCTTTAGGGAATTAATTGTGCTGCTTTCAAAATCAAATCATCTCCCATTTAGAAAGGCTTTATTAATTCATTCATTCACATGCCTTGAGATTAAAAGAGAGAAATAACTTTGAGTGGAGTTCAATGCTGTGGTCATTTGTGACAGTGAAGGCTGGACCTGATGACGGACGTGTCATTGATCTCCTTTCCTGTTTCTGGCCCTGGTATCTGTTGCTGAGGGGTTATCAGCTCCACTGCAGGGCCACTAAATGCTAAAGGGGCTGTGGAACCTGTTGGTCCACTGGGACACTGCAGTATAATCAAACTAATGCCAAGGGACTTAGTTCCTAAGTTTAGGCTCTTAAAAGGTTTTTGAAAATCTTGCCTGTAACATACAGAAATAGATCAATTATTAAAGAATCCATTAGTCAGTTATTGCCCCATTAGATTTTTGTGAGTGCATCTCTTTGAAAGCTGTTTGAAAAGGGAAAGAAAAATCCCAAGTGGTAAAGGAAATAGAACAAATAGCCAAATATAGCAGAAGGTGGTGAGAGCAGAACTACATCAAGTATCTCACCTCTGTCTTGTGCCTTGTTTTGGCAAGGGACTCATCGCCACCTCCTGGCTGATGCACACTGCAGTGACTGGCGTAGGGCCTTACTGCACAGCAGTCATTTTTAGCACTGAATTAAAGAAGAAATTACATTCAATAGGGAAGCTTTTTATTTAAAAAAACCCCAAACCCCCTTCCTTAGCCTTCAGTGTTTGGGCTGCAGATCAAAGAGAAGGAAGAACCTGTTTTACCCAGAGACAGATCTCTTCTGGTTAAGCTGTAGGTCATGTTGTGAACTGGGGGAAGGAGATACATCACAGCTGTCTCCCTAGTTCATGGTTATGGTGGAGCTGAAGCCTTGGGATAAGGAAGGGGAGGGGAAGGTGTTCCTGGGTTTGCATAACTAGACAAATGCAGTGAAACCTACGCTGTTTCAGCAGCGCAGCCTCATGAGCTGTAATAAAACATGTCTTGCCTTTAACCACCCTTGAAGTACAGAGATGCTGAATGCTTCAGAGCTGCCTCTTTCACCCACCAATTTTGTTTACCAGACAACCATGCTGGAGCAAGCGATTAAAAACACCCAGGAGAGTTACGATGATGAAATTCAGCTTTACAACGAGCAGATCGAAAACCTTAGGAAGGGGATAGAGGAAGCCGAGAGGACCTTGGAGAAGTACACAACTGACTGCCGCCAGCTGGTGATCTACCAGCAGTCCCTGGAGAATGAGCTGGAACGGTACAAACGGATCATTGAGAATGAGGACAGCCGGTAAGGACCAAAAGAGGCCAGTGATCTATTTTATCTCCTTTGAAAAATGTATTTTCGAGGGCATTTGATCCACCCGTGGTCATTTCACGCCCTTCAGTGGTAGATGCACAGGGACAGGAATCTGAATAGATGCCAAATCTGGTCACGCCTCTGCCAAGGAAAAGATCTGAGCTCTTTGGAGCCTCTCTTTTCCATACAGAGTCCTTCCCATGTACTGTCCTGGTGTCAGTGAGCAGAGGCCAGGAGTGTATGAAAGCAGTTCAAATGTGCTCTCCTTTTGACTGCCAGGTGCTAGCGAAACGTGCTGGGGTGTCCTGGGCAGGTTGGTCTCGCAGGGCTCAGACAGGGTGTGTATCCTGTGGAGCAGAGCACTCCTCACAGCATGGGGAATAAAGAGTACACCAAAAGAAACTTGCAGGGATTTGGGCTATGTTTAAACCTATAGAGGAGCACTGGCTCCCTCTAATGTCAATCATAAGCCTCACACAGGAAAAGGAGCTGGACTTTCACAGAAGTGCCCGGTGCTGCGACTACGGACTGCCCAAACCACTGCTCTGGGTGGTCCAGAAGATTCAGGGGAAGGACACTCACTAATAGGCTTACATGTAGTGAACAGGTATTTCATCAGTTTTCAGTGTCTTGTTTTGGATGCTGCATGCTGCTTAGGAGTATCCAGTCACGGTAATTTCTAGCCCCAGAAGTCAGATAGTGTATATGTATGTGTATATATATTTATATTTACACACACGTGCATAGCTACACAGCATGTATATCTTTCCTAAAGGCCAAAATAGCTCACGTTCTAGCGGAGCTGACTGGATAGTCCACAGATACAGTAACTGGATTGCGTATAGACCAGACTCTAGGTGTTAACTTTTAACCCTTAATGCCACTGGCTCCTCAAATATTTTCCAAGGAAGGCTGTTCAGTTTTCTTCTTGCCCTTCTGAAGTCAGGCATGTGCAGGCAACATTGCAACTGCTACCAAATTTCATGCTTTACTGGCCAGCATGTACAGCTCTTGCTGACCTCTGATAGGCGCGGATTGACTGTTTGCCCATCCAAAATCTTCATGTCCTTTCAAAGTGTTGTGCTAAACTACAGACCAGTTGCTATGGGGTTTAATTACTGGTGTACTTTACCTAATGAAGCATCCCGCATGTCCTGCTGATGGAAACCAGCCTAACTCCCGCAAAGGTGCTATGGCTGCGTTGATTTTCCCCAGACAAGAAATAGGCTCCCATTGTTCTCTTTGACCTCACCACAGAGAAATACGCCTCTTTATCCTCCATGCTTCATTTTGCACAATTTCACTTGCTCTTGACGGAAACGAGGGGGAGAGATCTGACCGATGCACATCTTCTCCGGCAGGTTAAACTCTGCTATAGCAGGAACGCCAGTCACACTCTTCACACAGATCTATAGACCTGTCCAGCCTCAAGCTTCGAGGGGAAGAGGTAAACCTGTGACATGTCTTCCTGTGTTTGTCAAGAGCGGTATCACTGTATTTTAAGCTGTTTTTCCATTTGTCTTCCATACGAACTCCAGCCATGACAGCCTGACTCCAGGCTTGCTAAGAAAACCCAATGATTTCAGCTTACCTTTGCTGGCTTTGGGACAAGCTGTCAAAGGCCAAAACCACAAGCAGAAAAGTTCCTGTGCTAATTTCTGCAGTTCATTGTTTAGGCTGATCACTAGAGCAAAGTCAAAACGCATCCAAAATCGTGCTGGGGGTTTTGTGCTGACTTGTTGCAAGTTGTTGGCCCACACTTCAGTTACGTGCATTGGGGCATGCTGAGCGCTGCAGACAGACAGAGGATGCCTTGGGGAGGCTGGTTACATGCCATGGTTTCCTCTGAATGATGTTTCCTCCATGGTATATGATCGCTTGCTAGAATGAGGATGCTCATCTACATGGTGGCAAGGAAGTGCCAGGACTAAACTAGCAAGGCTTTCCTGGCAAAGAGAGGAGGTGGTTTGTAGAAAGGTGCTGTCGGTTCTGACAGCTGGGATGACTTACTGTAGTTCAACTCCAAGGCTCACTGGGGTTTTGCTAACAACAAACTGCCCCGAGAATTGAGCTAAACAGTGAAATGAGAGGTTTGGGGGCCTAGCCATGTGACTCGTAGCATTTTTGTACGAAATGGGTCCATAATACCTAAGGCCAAATCCTCAGCAGCTCTAAATAACTACTGTCCTGCATAGTGTTGTTTTACACTCGCTTAGGATTTGGCTGATCTCTAGCCACACCTGCAAGGGGAAAAGGGCATCGTATGTGCATCACTGTAACTGTGACATGGCACAAAACGGCTGCCTGCAGGAAAAGCATATTAATATCTGTCTGTCCCCTTGTTTCAGTAATTCCCAGTACCAAGCTCTGCCTGCTCTGCCCTAGCTGCTCATGCCACGAAAACCAGTAGCCTGCCTGCACTCCTACTGCTATCATAGGGTCTGTGACTACTGTCTGCAGGCAGGACTTCCCTCTGTGAGGGCATGGAGCTCAACATCAGTCTTTGAATGCTGCCAAAATGCTCCTCCTCAGCAATGTACCACTGGCTGGGTGGCTGCTTAGTTCTGTGCCTGCCATGTGCCCCCGACACACCTTCCTGCATCTGCCCATGCCCAAAATTGCTGTGAGAGGATGTGTCTGGCTCACTCTTAGCCCCCTCTGGACACACTGAGCCTCTCTTTGGCAGTGCTGGAAGAGCCACTGATGACACTGCCCTTTTCCATCAGGTGCTGGCCATACTGATTTCAGCAGGAAGGATTAAATAGGGCTTTTGGTTCAGTTTTCTGCAGGTGGTGTAAAAGCCAGGCAAGTTATTTCCACTTAATCTTACTGCCAGGCCATGCCTCTACATTTGGGCACCTGGCTTCAGCCTCTGCTTTTGGAGTTGAAGTTTCTTGTCTAGTTGACAGGACCAAACCCTGTCACAGTGCCTGGGAGGAAGGTGCTGAGCCTGAGTGCAGCAGCAGGCACTGAGTGCTCCTGCTGAGCTTTACCGCAGTCCCGATAGGCGAACGCTTAGTGTGGCTGCCCCTGTACATGCACAGGTGTATGGCAGTGGCCACCTCAGACACAAAATGGCTACTTGGCTGAGGGGGCCCACACTAAAGAGGAGGCTGTTTAATGTGCTCGTGGTTGCTGCTGCACTCAGCTCTCCGCCTGCAGCAGTGAGGGTGCACGGCAGCTCTAGCATTTGCAACAACTGTGTTCAGCCCTGTTTGTTGTTTGTTTTGTTTTGATTTTTCCCTAGATATCACCCAGGCCATGCAAGACATTGCCAGTGTAAAGCCCAGACAAAAAGCTCTGACAAAGAAAATTGCCAGGAAAAAGGGGCTGATGTCTAAAGACATAACTGACGGTCTCTCACCTGAAGGAATGTACGAAAGAAGTCTGGAAGATTTTGACCAAGATCAGTTTGAGTTTAGGCACGAAGGCTCAGTCACATATGAACCTGGGCAGGAAGGATTAGGACTTGATGAAAAAGAGGCAGGCCCAGAGGATGTACCTGATGGAGCCCAGATAAGCAAAGCCTTTGATAAGTTGTGTAACATTGTGAGGGAGAAAATACGAGTCTACAAGAAACCAGAGCCTAAACCTGATGCCTATCCCAATGGGCGTTATGTGCTGGTAACTGGGGAGGAAGGCTATGAAGAACCTTGCATCCTCGCCCCCTCCATCCCAGCTGGGGCAGGGATCACCGTTTCCACCAGCAATGGGAAGGTGATGAACGGTGGTGATGTGGAGCCCATACCGGAGCTGCCAGAACCTGCTGAACCATCAGAAAAAGAGAAGGGGGATATCTGGGAAAGGAGGGAAGAGTTTGAACTCCAAGATAAACATAAAGAAGATGAGAGAGAAATCATGCTTGAATGGGGCAAAAAGACAAGAGGAAAAATTGAGCAAATCACAAAGTATGTGGACATCTCTGAGCCAGAGACGGTTCCTTCCCCTGGCCTGGTAAGCCCAGCTGAGCCAGGAGTCCTTCGAGAGACAGAGTATGACCGAGAAGATAAGCAGGGCCTTTTGTTCAGGGAAGCAGGTTTGCCTGGCTCCATGAGCTATGAGAAGGTGGAAGTCGTGGAGTCCATCGAGAAGTTTTCAGATGACAGAATTCAGACGTACGAAGAGACAGCGATGATTGTGGAGACAATGATAGAGAAGACAAGCAAGAAGAAACCAGGTGACAAAGGCTCTTAAATCACACACACATACACACACACACACATCCCCCCTTGATAGTCAACTTGTCTGGCATAGTTACTAAACGACTGTGTTTTTTCCTGACCGAATGATACAGTAGTGAGAGTTTTGCTGTTTGGTATGGAACGGATTGATTCCTTGACGGCCATTCTGTCTGCTGTAGGCTCACCTCTGGTGCAATGACCGTTAGAGCGCTCCAGGGCAACAAGTAGTAGGCACATCCTGTGCAACTGATTTTTCATGATTTGGACAAGTTGAAAGTAATTACTATTACAGAGTTGTCTGGCTTTCCACAATATTCGGGACAAATTTGCGTATTCCTCTACTGCTCCTATAGCTGCCGTATGATTTCCCACCTCAGACAGCTACAAATGTTAACTTGTGACATCTGATTCATTTAATAAAAGTTTTGGCTTCTACTGAAGATACCCGCTGTGGGTTTGTGTTGCCGTTACCATTGACTAACAGCCCCTACTAGTAAGTGTCACGTGACTGTGTATGCAGGAGCTTTCCCAGGGGAAGGGTTGGATGCCTGTTAAATAACCTATTCCAAATCTCTCCCACTTACAGTCCTTCAGCAGAGATGAGCTTGGCAGACCTTTCTTTATGGGCTTAAGGACAAGCTCTCTGTATTTGAAATAAGCACCTTCTGCATATCTGCTTGGAGTAAAACTTGAAATTCCACCAAAGTGGGAGATAAGCTTTGCAACAGATCCTCAAGGCACTATTTGTCCTTCACCAACACGACTAAGGTGTTTACGAATGCCAACAAGCTTTTGAGCAGATTGTGGCCAACTCTAAAGACTGCATGTTTTGGTATTTTCTTGTCAAGTATTTCCTCCGACTATAGCGTTTTACAGCGTTTGATACTGCTGTGGGATCCTGTTGCAGCCCAGTCACCTACAGTCCCATGGAGCTCCGCAGAGTTGCTGGAACAAGAGATGCCTTCCCATGTCCCCATGCCTGGGGAAGCAAAAACGCAACACTTACACAACAGCCTCTTGCAGCTTCCAGAAACCTTTGCCTCAGAAAGGAGGGGGAAAAAAAAGAGAAAGAAATCCTACCCTTGGGTGCAAACACTATTTAAAGTGTAGATTCATCATTTAGGACTCAGCTTGACTCGAGGCACACGGCTAATTCCACTGGCGTGACGTACACACTGATGTTCTTTGGTTGGGCTCTACACACTCCTTCTCCCTCCCCATCCCAGTTCTCAGAGTATCTGATTCAGCCTTTATTCAGACTTACGCCTTTTCCTTCTGGCTGATGCCTCCTGTCAGCTGTGAAGGAGTGGGGCAGAATGCCATTTTGGCTGATCAGCCTGGGCTTCAGGCCTACCTTCTCCCACCACCCAACCTTTCCTTTGCTATTGTGTTGGGTTTTTTCCACTAGTGAGTTCCAGTGCCGGGTGGCTGTCAGGTACTCGGGCACCAGTGTCTTTGAAACACGGACAGGTGACTCATGGAGCCAGTTTTTTTAAGGTAGGATTTTTGTGTTGATGCTGTGGGACAAGACAGCAGGCACGGCTTACCAGTGCGTGTGCTGCTTCTCAGTTTCATTGATTAACGGTGTAAATAACCACAGAGAAGGAATTTATCAAGGTATAGATCAAGGCTGCACTCTGGGGAGCTGGGAGCAGTGGCTCAGAGAAACTGCTGCTGAAAGCAGTTTTTAAGACTGAAGTGGGAAAAAACCTAACCCTGCAGCAGCAGGCCCTTTGTTCAATAGTTGTCACTAAAATGGCATGTGAATAGTCAGGTGCTACCCAGAGGGAACTGGTGATGGCAAGGAGGCCATGTGTGAGGAGAGCCTGTGTTGGGTGGCCAATGCATGAGGGTCCCCCCACTGCCTTCAGCTGTCTGGTGCCGTGGTGTCACCACGCTTTGCTGCTGAGAGAGAAATGGTTTTCTGCTGCTTGTAAAACCCTGCTCAGCAGCTGGGCAGTATAAAGGTCACTCCTCAAGTGGGTTTAGTGGCACATATTACTAAGTCACGTACTGCACCAGCAGTGACACCTAGGTGCAACACTTGACCCAGGCTGGTGCTGAGCTGCATCTTTCTGTAAATTTGCATGAAAAATATATAGAAACCCACTAGCATTGTTTATAATGCTAACACTGAAAGGTTTCACAAATCTTGCAATCCATGGGCTAGCCTCTGCATTAAATGCAGATTGTCACATTCAAAGTCTCCAGGAAGCATTTACTTGCTAAGGTGTAACAGTGATGTACTTGTGAGCAGCCAGTCAGCAGCGCCTGGGATGAGACCCGGGTTACTTCAGACATGGTCTTGCCTCTGTGGCACCTAGAACCAGCCCAGGAGGTTCCCCTGGCCTCTCTCGCTGCTGCAGAAAAGGTAAGGAATTACAAAACAACACGTACTCTGTGCCATGGAAACATGAGCTAAAAAAAAAAAAAACAGATGGGTGAAAGAGGAAATGGTGGGATTTTTGGGGCAGATGGGAAAAAAATTACAACAACCAACTCCCCCAGAACCCCCTAATCAAAAACCTGTAGTGTTTCGTTGGGGCCAGAAATGCTTATGAATTGCAGAGAAAAAAATGTCCCAGTTGCTCTCCCTGAGCATCCCCTTCCCCATGGAGGGCAGCAGTTCGGCGCCCGCATTGCTGTGTGCCTCTGCCAAACTGCCCTTGGAGCAGGCAGGGCTGAACCCCATAAGTAATGCCCAAGGCTCTCCCTGGCCTGTGTCTTTCATCTTCTGTGTCCAACTACCACAGCATTAGGGTAAAGCCTGTTGCTTTTCATCTGTTGCCATCAGGTCTATTGGAGTCTCATACTTATTCTCAGTATCCCGCAGACACAGGATACATTTTTCTTTATCAGTATGAAAAGCAGAGGAGTAGGAGTTCATCCCACTTAGAGCAGCAAATCACTTCCCCGTAGCTTTGGATAGGCAATGATGATGGGACCTGCCAGTTTACAACAGCTCTTTATTTTACTTGTATTATAAAACATCATCACAGGGCTTTTAACAGTGTTCACCTGTTGCAAATCATGAGCTTCATTTTCCCTTTATTATAAATACTAACAAATTAACTTTATTTTTCCATCAGCAATACCATAAAAACTTCATCTAACTGGACATATTTTTTTCAGCAATCCCCTGATGCAAAAATTCTGAAGAATTTGAAGTAGATCTCTATATTGTATATATACACTTAGTTTTATATATACTTATATCAAAACTCACCATTTCTGTATAGCACTCATTATTGTGAGCTTTCACTTAATAAATTATGTCAGCATTATGAAAATATGAACCACCATCTAGTTATTTTGCTGCTTTATAAGATATTTAATGATTGGACAGAGAAAAACTGCAAAATTACATGAATGCAAGGGAAAGTCATGTACACGGTCATTTCAGGTTTCCACATGGACTTTTCTTACTCTAAAACTTTTCCCACATTGTAGAAGTCCTTCAGCTGCTTCCAGTTACCTCATTCTTTGAACACATACCCACAAAAGGTCACGATGTGTGTATATGTAATATATATTACATACCATATGTAACTCTAGATATAGTTATAGGCAAATATATGTAACATATTCTAAATATACATATCGTATGTAATATATATAGCAAGATACCACAGGTGTGCCGTATACATTTAAACATACAGGTGTATGCATAAGTATATCTATAAATATATCTATGGTAAATCCTTCCCTGATCTGTATGCGTTACTCTGAGAGTTGGGTGCCTTCCATGGAAACCTACTGCTCTCGTTGTGACCCATTCACTTCTGAACAGGGACACAACCAAACCTGTCCCGACCTATTTAACTTCAGGGAGCTCTGGCTCGTGGCTCACAACGTGGGCCCCCTCTCATCCTTGGATTAGGTCTGAAATTGCCAAATTAAACACAGCCAGCACAGTAACATCTAACCAAGAGCACTTAAAAAAACACAAACTTGCACGGAGCCTGATTCTTCGCCAGCTGATGCCCTTTCTCTCCCAGCGTGACTCGACCTGCTGAAGGGACTGCTGCACACAAGGAACCTGTGAGTAGTGCAAGGCTGCTTGTCTTGTCTTGAGAGTGTAATTCACATAGACTCTGAGTAGGTTGAGCTGTTACTTTTGCATTTGGATTTGTAAAGGAAAGAACAGGCTTCTTATGAAAAGATGATGGATATTCACTAGAAATAACAGCACAGATTAGATAATCTTAAGTGAAACGTGTGCACCATATAAACTTTGGGTTATTTTTAAAATTTGTTAGATAAATATTTACTTACTGAATGTGTTTACTATGCACCTGACCAACCAGGAAAACTCTTATTAAAATGTTTTAGATGAATGCTCTGCATATTAAAAATACATAATAAAATTCTGAAACTAGTTGTTGCTAAAAAGCCGATCTCAGATCCTGCAAAGATACAAAGCACCTGCTTCCTATCAGCATTTGCGCAGGGCTACTGATGGCCTTTACTGAGTGCCTAAATATCTGCAGAATCCAGACCCTTTATTTATTATTCAAAGGTTAAATTTGGGATCTCACACCTGAGAACATGCAGTGGTTACTACCATGTGTAATGCCCACCAAGGAGAATGTCGTGCCCTGCGACAACAGCAATAGCAGACTCGGAGGGGGAGAGCAAGACTTTACTCATGGATGAAAAGTGAAGGTGGGACTGACTCTTTAAGACAGCAAAGAGCAATGATTAGCAACAAACCTTCCCAAACACACTCCCTTTTATTTCCTAAGAAGGCCAAGTTTGTGTTATACATGTATAAGTTAGGCATATTTTTCTCCTTAAATATATTTGTAAAACATATAACAAATATCTCATTTTTTAAAAATGAAATTTGGATAAAAAAATTGCTTTGGGATGGAAACTGTGTACCTCAAATCTCTCCCACAACAACTGACTGACAGGCAGGCTGTAAACCCCAGAAAACAGGGCTGTGGTTGGAAATGCTGCAACAGCCTAACCTATGGCTGCTGTGGCATATCTCCATCCATATAGAGATGAGCAGATGCACTTTTGCACACAGGTTGCCAGAAATCCTACAGCTCGTTCCCTATGCACTCGTTCTCCTGTGAGATGGTACCTTATAGAAGTTGCCAAAGTTAAAAACAAAATCAAACCAGAAACTTGTGCTTCTAGAATGCCCTGACCCTGTTTGCAAAGCACTTCCCCGTGTCCCCCGGCTTTGGCATTGCTTTGCCTTCCCTTATTGCATGCCTGTGGAACCGTTCTGTGGCTGAAGTGTTAGCGTGGATGGGGTGTAAGTGTGTGGATTAAAGAAAACTCTCCAAAGAACTGGATTTCTGCAAACTGGTAAATTTTCTTCATCTCCGGCTTATTTCTTTTTGTAGGGTCCTGTGCTACTTCGGTTGAACCCAGTGGGGAGAGTCCCACTGAAGCAGTGGTGCAGAAGGAGCTGTCAGACATTCAAAGACCTCTCCAGCCAACCTCTTGTGATTCCCTCTCTTAACATGATTTTTAAAAACATGCCCATTACCCATTATTATCACCAACTGCCAATGTTAAAATTCACTTTTTTTTTTTTTTTTTGAATACAAACAACATTTACCACAAAAATATGAAGGGAAAAGCCATCAACTTCTTTGCAGGTTATTACCTATTTGTATGACACGAAAATCATTTACAGTCACAAACTGTACATAGTATTTGGTTGGGGATCGTATATTTGTGGTTTAGAGTAAAAAAAAGGATTGCCTCAGTGGTAATTAAAATAATTATCGACAAGATATAAGACTTTAAAATCAAGAGAGTGTGATAATTTGGCTACAGAGACGATCATTGGAATATGTCTAACACAGAGGTTTGGATAGTAGAAAGGTGAGTAGCGGGACCCGGGGAAGGACAGACACCATCATGCAGAACAGCACTAGTTCTTGCTCAGTATACTCTTCAGGCTCCTCTCCACTGCTTCATCCAATTCTTCTTCCAGCTCTTCCTTCTTGGACATGGCCAGTTTGGACTGATAATCTTTTACTATTTGGTCTATATAGGGTGCACTCTGAGTCCCATGCAGCATCAGTGTCCACTCCTTCAGCACACCCCGCTGAGGCAGGCTGCCGACAAACCCAATCTCTAGAGCCCAGGTGCCTCTCGGGTCTTCTCCCCATGTGTGTGTGGTCATGAAAGGCCATTTATCAAAACCCACCTTGGAGTCGTCATCCCGGGGACGGCGGCTCAGTAAAATGGACTTTGTTCCCATTGGCGAGGTCATGTTGATGTTGAGGTCTCCTCGCCTACTTGCATTCACAGTTATAACTGCTTGGACGTGTTCAAGGTATCGCACAAAGTTTTCCTTCCCCTCACAAGCATCAGTTGTAAGTGTGAGGACCAGCTTGCCACTTGGTGGTATCTTTCTGCAGGTCAAAAGACAATTAAGCAAATTAAAAGGATACAGACAACATGATATAGCTCATTCTTAAACTACTGGGTTTTGATGCCTCACAAAACCCCTGTATAATATTTGTTATTAATACGTGGAAAAGTAAGGCAATAATAGTT
The DNA here is from genome assembly GCA_022605575.1 of Laterallus jamaicensis coturniculus. NCBI lineage: Eukaryota > Metazoa > Chordata > Aves > Gruiformes > Rallidae > Laterallus > Laterallus jamaicensis. The sequence continues at coordinate 21,698,165 of JAKCOX010000001.1, forward strand.
GAAAACTTACCCAGAAAAAGAACATTCTCTTACAGAAAATGAGAGCAGAGTCTTAATTTGGAAATGCAAATGAATGTACACAATGAGAGAAGGAATACCACTGGGAATCACAGACTGCTATTTAAGAACCAATTGATAGCTGCCTTTACTTATCACTGTTATGTTGAGTAACTGCATCACAATGTATATCTTCAGTAGAAGAACCACGAGCCGTCAGTCATCTTAAAAGACAGCAGCAAGTGGCTGTCTGGGGCTAGAGGAGCTACTTGCCCAGAATTTCAGTGCAGTCACATTCAAGCCTGCATCTTTGTTCTGACTTGGAAACCAGCACAGAGGTGGGACCCTGGTTTCAGCTCACGTGAGAAGTACTTTTCCATTAAAATGGCTTTCTTTGAACTGCTCCTGGCTGGAGTGCACACATGCAGGAAAGAAGCTGCAGTTTCCAGAGTTGCCAAAGGGCTGCACCTTGCAGCTACACAAGTTTCTTGGTGATCACATTTCAGCCCTTACAAAGGCAACCTCACAAGTCACTGAAGGCCCTTTGTCCTGCTCAGGAGCCCAGCACTGGTCCAGGACACCAGTGCCCTGCCAGCACCCAGGCTGCCAAGTGCCTGCTAACCCCCTCAGGGTCAGGATGCAACCAGCATTACCAGCTGCCTCAGAAACTGGCTGGCAAACTACATCGAAGCGGAAACAAAATTCACCATCAGTGTGCTGTGAGCAGTGAGATGCTGTCCTCTGTCTAAAGGAAATACTTGAAAGACAAGAATTAGTGCAGTCATTAAAAAAAGGAGTAAGTCATAAAAGACTTGTTATTGTCAGCTTGTTATTACCTCTTCCAGTGGCTTCTCCCTGACCTAGGTTTTTGCAGTAAAAGGGCACTGACCACACTGCGGTAATGAATACCTTCTGGGCAAAAGAAATGAGCACCAGTCTTTTCCCTTTGCTACTGAAACAGTCTGTTCTTCAGAGACCAGCGAGAGCATTGCATTCAAACCCAGCTTACAGGAATTCTCCTCTTCAGATGAACTCCAGGTATTACAGCTTAGTACATCACTAATTGGCTCAGGCCGCTCTCCAAACCCTCCTTCCTAGAGTACTGCCTTCCTGAGAGTACTTCCAGACTAAAAAGACATTTGAGTTTAGGTCCTCAAGGCTTCAAACACTTACTTACACTGAAATCCTGCGTTGTTCTGACTCTTATAGCTGCCCTGGAGCAGAAGCTGTGGTATAACATAGATATTGTATAGCTAAAACCTTCGAACACACAATACCCTTGGGATTTAGTTTGTGTGCCCAAGCACAAGGAAAATGCACTATAAGCTGCCATAAGTGAAGGATCATCAGCATCATCATCTCGCAGCAGCCACATGGTTACAACTTCTCTGCATGGGAAGCATCGTCCTCAAAGCAATCTGAATCCACCTAGTCTTACAGCACTTTCACACAGCAGACAAAGCTCTGTCAAACAGTGCTTCATTCTAAGTGTGGTGAGAAGTGCATTATTCCTCCTCCAGTGCGTGAGGGAGGACACCACAACACATTTTCCATCTGTCATCACCAAAACCCAAAGAACTAAGAGCAGTTTTACCACTCCACTTGCTTTGCTGACAGCTTTTCACTCCACCTTCTGAAGTGCTGCAGTGCCAAAGTTATCTCTGCTCTCTAGAACATGAGAAAAGGCTCCCCCCCACTGCTCCCCCCCTCCCGCCTTCCTTTGAATTAGAGCCCAGCACTCTCTGCTTCACCAGACTGATTTCTACAGGACAGGTGAATTTTCCTGAAGAAATAAAAAGAACTGTGGTGGTGTAAAAAGCCTGACAGGAAAAGAGCAGAAGAGGACATGGGTTTTCCATGCTCTGACAGTGTGCTGCTGGCCAACCGATTCGTATGCATGTATATATATATATATATATATATATATATATATATATATGAAATATATATATGAAATAGCTTCACTTTTGTACAAAGTGTGGTACCCAGACATTGCTGAGCAGTGGGAGGTAACCAATCGCTCTCCCCAAGCACTTGCCTGTGCTCCTGTTTCTCAGCTAACAGACTATGCTGCCCTAAATCACCTTTGTGTCTCCCTGACCCATCCAGATACAGCCTTGTCCATTTCCGTTCTTTTTTGCTGACCCAACAAGAATCCCTTTTCAAGGGATATTCCTACTGTTGACAAGAAATGCCACATTTCCAACGCTAACTGCTTTCAGCACAGAGCTGTCTGTTCTGGGCTGTCAGTTCTTCCCTGGCCTGCTTCTGCTGACAATCCTGCTCTGCTTCACACCTCTGCATCAATTATGCACCTACCCAAACCTATACTGAGTATGTATTTTATATATACAAACATCTATACTTCTACAGAAATACATAGAATATGTAAAGAAAAATGCTGCTCCAGCAAAGCCAAACTAGAAAAAGAACCCAACTGTCCATGGCAGAACTGCAGCATAGTTTTCATTTCCAAGTAACCTCTGGAGATGCTGGGACTCAACTAATTTTATTTACAATGTAATTCAAAAAATGTAATGTTGCAAGTCATGATGCTTATTGCTTCCTGTCAGTGACATTTTCACTGCAGAATGTAAATATTACAGCAGTTCTATTAACTGTTTAATCCCTATTAATTACGGGGCGACACCCATACAGACCACACACTGAGATGACATGGCAGTAGAGTTAGGAGGCTCATGTGGTGACTGACTTGCTGGGACTTTCTAAATCTGTGTGCTGAAAGCATGAACCCTGTTCTGGAGCTGCTCTCCAAAGAAACCAATGCCAAACCAAAGTGTGTTTGTCCACACCAGAGCTTGTTGGTCAGCAACAGCCACAGGAAAGCTTTACTGAACTTCCAGATCCTTGGGCTGGAGGAAGTGCACCATCACCTCTGCTCTTCTGCCCATTCAACAGCAGAAACAGCACAAAAAAACAAATGTGGGGGAGACAATACTACTGTGTAGCACTTGCCTGACTGGCTCAGCCTGTTGCCAGAATACCTCTACTACATCATGTAATGCAGGGAGCCAAGCCTACACAAAGGAATTTTCCTCCAGGAAGATTCCCATTTCAATATATGGGGCTGTACTGAGATAAATAAGATGATTGTTAGTCTGCACTGAAATTATAAAAAACCCTAGAAATAGCTCAAAATTAGCTTCAGCACCCTCTTATTTGTTTCCTACCTGTGAGCATGCATAGCCCAGATGAATTAAAAACTCAGATCTCAGATGTAGAACCCAGGATCCTGCAAATGCAATCCCACCTGGAAGGTTGGGGACAAGCTCTTGGCTTGGCTGAGCTATCTGGCAGGGTGGCACACTGCTTTGCTTTCTTTTTCCAGTAGAATAATGATGCCTTCAAAAATGGCACTGAAATTCAAACTCCAAACGGTGCAGACATAAACCGGCCACAATTAGGTTAGTATTTCAAATAATTAAATTGAACTATAGCTGTTGCAGACAATTAGTATTAATTCATTCACTTGTTGACTCATTCACTTCAGCACAAGAAGGTAAATCAGAAAATAATTTGACTACCTAGCCTGCAATTAGAGATTTGAAGAACATAAACCAAACACAATTAAATTCTGCAGCATTCAAACAGAATCACTGGTACCTGTAGATGATTGTTTCAGTCTTCTGTAGATAACATTTTCTGCTGGAATACGTGACAAGGAGATAGGACCTTCCTGACAGGTATTTCACATGGCAGCAGTTTATGTAATTTACAGAGACAGCCTCCCCCATTTTCACTTGTGCACAGCAACAAGCTCTTTATTTACAGTAACTTTGGTACCAACGTACGTGTGAGTGCCCAGCAGAAACGGTTGCTGCTATTAATACTGCTCGCTCTAGCAAAGATGACACAGATGAGCTGTGGAATGCACTCCTCCAGCAAACCAGATCTGCAAGATCATGTAGTTTATTTTATCAACTGACTGAAATATCTGAAATGCTACCCAGTAATGTTAGGCTTTCTTAGAAAAAAGAGTTCATTATGTTTCTTCTACTATCTCTGCCTTTGTCAACAGGTTCTTCTAAATGCCTGGGAGAAGCCCAACACATACACTTGGCCATTTACTTACTCAGGTTCCTGTATTGACCCTCCAACACAATGGAATCTCTCAGGAACAGTCTTCCAGTCTTTTGCCATCTTGACCATTGCTCCTGCATCAAGGACACCGTAGCCAAACAGATGGTTGAATTCCAGCCCAACGCCATTTCTGCGCCACTGATGTACCTCATCGTGAAGCTGGTTCCTCTTGGAGGTGAGCACTGTCAGATGCTGCATGTCTCTCCATGTCAGATCCAAGCTGTAGAAAAGCAACACAGAAATCCAACAGAACAGTATTTCCAAGCAGATATTAAAGAAAGGGGGTTTGAGTAAGCCTTTTGATAGAATCTGCTTCTGTGATTACACAAATATTGTATCTATGGGTATATCAATAACAAAGCTTCTGTTGATTTCAGTGGGAACAAGAGTAGGTTTTAATTGTATAGTACCTTCCCAAAATATACTCCCCAAAATTGCAACATCATTTCTGATTGTTTCCTTGTTCTTGAAAACCACACATTATAGATCTACCATGCAAATTTTAAGCTAATAAAATAAGTAGGATACTATGCCAGATCCTGAAAAGAATACAAAAAGAGGAGGCTGACAACAGAGTTTTGCCTAGGCTCCCTCTGAAATCTTGCCCTCTTCTCCTCGCTCATTCTTCCTGCTTTTCCCACAAACCTGCCAAAACTCCCCCAGAGAAGGCCTAATCTGATGAAACTGATGAGCTGTAGAAATCAAGCTGTTGGTAATTTCAGAATTCGGCAAATAGGGCTATATGAGCTGTGGGTGGCTGTAGGTTTGCTTTGTAAGGTATGGTAGAGGTTTGTCACCTGTGATATACCAGCGCAGATGGATGCGGTCAATTAACATCTGTCTAGGCTCCATGCTCATTTTTCATCATCGACTCTTGTCTTCCTAGGTCTGCAGTGATTACCATGACAGGAAGGGCACTTACAAGTTATTATTCTGGAAGCTTTAGAACTGACACTCTAATTCTACATAAGTAAACCTATTCCAGTTGTTCTATGATGAACTCTTTCAACATTACAATATGTCTGATTTAAGCCATCAACCTAAAAGGATCCTCTTTTCAGCTTTCTGTGCCCCAAGCAATAAGCATATGTGCATGCTGAACGCACGCCACAATAGCCAATTACTGTCATTTTTCCGAGGTGGCACAAGATAGCTGAAACCAGATATCACTCGCATCATTCTTACTGAAGCCTCTTAAGAGCTGCTACACATCTTAAACCCATACTTTCCATTTCACAGATTGGTCTGGTTTGAGAGAGATGTCAAACAGATATTGTATGAGAGGTGAGAGACATGCTGCAGGCATGGTCGGGTAACTCATCCTGGGCAGTTCTTCTCATGGAGATTGGTTTTACAGGGCCTGGGAGGAGATGGGAGGGATTCACATTTTTTCCCACTCCTCGTCAGCCCCCTTCTTCTCAGCAAAGGCAAACCAGGGTCTTTAGTCCAATATCTGCTTGTGCAGTTTGGCAGGAGTAATTCTAATCTTTGTGGACAGCCCCTATGAGGATGTGTGCTAATTACTACTGTGATGCTATGGTTGTATTCCAGGTTAAACCAGTGGTCAGAAAATTCATTAAACTGCTATATTTTTATGGCCATAGTTATTTCTTAAATTGTGGCTGTCCTACTGAATGAATCTGAAGGTAGAAAAACTGACCATCCAAAATGAAACACTTGGCCTGTGTGTTTTACACATATAAAACCTGAAAAATGGGCCTTGGCCCAAGTCATGCTCTAAGGACCAAAGTCATTGCTCTCTAATGACCGAAATTTTGTCTATGCCCAATCTTTATTCTTCTGCACACTGTTGAAGAAAACTGTGTACACAGTCCTCATTTTGTACCGTGGTCGCAGCAGACTGGATATCTGAGCAAAGTTTGTCTCACTTCATAAAATAATTTCACACAAAGTAAAAAGATGGTTTAGGTAAGGAAAACTTTTCCTAATCACTGGAGAAGATGATAATAAAGCAAGATACATCAGAGGTGTCCAGTGCCATAAATAACATGGAGATGGCAAAGAGACCACGGTTATTTATTCTTTCACATGACAGATCAAGGATGTCCCACAGAAGCAGATCACCAGCAGCAAGTTAAGAAAAACCAAAGGAAACGTTCCCCACCACCCTCACCAAACACCATTATCACTGTTCGAACTGATTGCCACTGGATGCCAAATACAAGCAAGCTGAAAGAGAGGCAGACAAATTCAAGGAGGATAGATCTGCCTGTGGCTATTAAACAGGACAGGCTGACTGCTCTTTCCAAACCACTCACTGCCAAAGCTGCTGTTGAAAGACAGCTCTTAATCCCCGTTTGGGGTGCTCTCCCCTAAGCATCCATCACTGCAGATGAACTCCAGTCTATAGGCTTGTTCTTATACTTCTGTAGGCTGGGCATTCCAATGTGGGTATGTGGAGAAATGAAATAATCTCTCCCTCCAAATAGAGCTGAGGAAGACTAACCCCTGGCAGCAGTGGATGGAGAGGACACAGAGAGAGCGAGACAGCCAAAACGTATCTGCTACACAGCTTTGGCAAGACAGCCGCTCCATCTGTGAGTTACCATGCATGGCACTACTGCAGCAGGCAGCTCGGTAGCTGCTGGCTCCAGCCCCATGTCACAGAGAGCCAACCTGTATGATGTATGACATTAAACAAACCGCAGGCCCTCTCCTCTCTAGAGCTCACAAGGAATTTCTCAACAGCATACTTAGCCTCCAGGGCCAAGGCGAACACTCCGGCTGCTTCAGGGGCAGCTGCAGATGTTCCTGAGTGACGCAGGGTGCAGTTGCCATACAGATCCGTTGTAGCCTGCAATGACATTAGGTGTAACTAATGAGACAAGCCAGTCCATTTTCCTTGCAGGTACAGGCTCAGAAAAACACAGAAAGTGGAGTGTGTGCCCTTGCTCTTTAGAGTAATTGGGTGTTTGCCCCTAGGACCTGATTTCTTTAGAACAGCATATCAAGTTAAGAACAGAGTGAGACATAGCTACAGGAGGTGTGAATGCAAGAATAAATCATGAAGTGGTAAAACAACGCTCATTACCACCTAGAACTCGTAAACTCATATAGATGTCAATTATTTCCTACAAATGCAGGTTAAACAAAGGTCTTAAATTGCCCTGTGGTCATCAGAAGGATCTGAAACTACAGCAGTTAATGGTATTGAGGTTTCTAACACCTGTGCAACTCTAGAACTAGCAGCACTACCAGGCTGCTATCTTCTCTGCCAATTAGTCACTAGGAGAGACCAGAAGGAAAACTCAGAGATACATTTTATGGTGCTAATTACAAAGGTGCCACGGATCATCTCAGCTGGTAGCAGCATGGAGATGGTCTCAAGACAGAAACCAGTATTTTTCCATCTGCTACTGCACAGTCATTCAAATTTCTACAGTGTGCCTCTGGGCCTTGAGACAGCGCCAAGGAAAATGTGTAGAGGCTTCTGTCAAAGACAGTCCTTGGGCTATTACACTTGAATTTTCCAATCTCTGAGAGACTGTGTCCTGGCTAGTCTGAAGGTACTGAAGAGCACCAATAGATACAGTGGAAGATACACTTGAACAGTAGCTGCCTATTTTCCTGTAGTAGGTACGGCCCTGTAAAGGACTCGAGTGTGATGCTCTGCGCTGGTCAATATGAGACTGTATGCCTGAGGGTAAATCTGAATCCCACATTTCCTCTGGAGGTGACTGAATGTTTTTCTGCTGAGCAGTTTCTAGTACAGCAGAAGTCTGGTTCATGACTGCTCTGCCTGTACAGGTAAGAATGATCTTAGATGTCAATACTTCTCAGATGGATTTTTACAGAGACCTTTTGTCACACTGCCCTCTGGAAGGAGCACAGCTGAACTTTCACATCTGGTTTCTGATAACCGAAAGCACCAACTATATGAAACTTTAAGAGATAGAAGATCATTGCTGTTCTCAGTATTAATCCCACATCTTGTCAGCTGACAGTTTTGGCACAATCATGTACTGCAGATGAGAAAATATCCATCTGAACAAAGGACCATCTGCTGCTCCAAAGCAGACAGAGTTGTAATAGGTCATGGGAGTGCACAAAGACAGCAGCAATAGCACAATAATATCTGGACTCACCACACCAGCCTCCGGATTTCTCTTCCTTCCATTACTAAAGGTGGAGGCTAAGGTTGAAGAGCAACTTTCATCATACAGCGCTGTCCGTCCATCATTTATAGCAGAATTGATGGAGATTGTCCACATGCTGGATGCATAACCATCACAGTTACAGTCATCGTAGCTGCCCCCGTCTCCAGAGGCCCAGACATATATGCTTCCTTTGCCACCCCGGCCCTGTGAAACAGGAGAGAGCAGCTACTTTAAACTGTGTAAACTAATTGTAAAGCTAGGTAGATCTATAAAGGAGAAAACGGGTGCAAACAAAATATACATTAACCTTAAACTGAAATAACATGGACTTCTGGAGGTTATAAAATCCAGTTAACTGGCAGCCACAGCCAGTTCTGCAACCTTATGTACACAGAGCACTTCCATTTATCTCCTGTTTCGCCTGACGCCCTGAAGGCTCCTGCGCCAGATGCTAAGACATTTTATGGATTCATTAGCGTTTCTGTCAAGGTCTAAGTGCTATGAGGAAAGCGTTCTCTTAAAAGGAATATAGGTCATCTCACATACTGGGTTTGTGAGATCCAATTAGGCTCAGGCAGTGGCTAAAAAACTCTGTAAAACTGGCACCTTCTTCTCTCAATAATTTTTCTCCAAAGGTTTCACTGACTCAGACCTCTTTTCTGACAAACCAGCTTCTACTACTAAGCAGAAAATAAAGTTATGGGACCATATAAATCACCTATAGAAAGGTGGCCTACCAATTACACTGCGAAGGTGGGAGATGGATAGGAGAGACTCAAGCTGAAGGGCAGCTATGAAGGCTTCCCGTTGGTTAAAGGAAAGAAATCCTTACTCTTGCCCCCACTTCCAGCTAGGCCGAGAAGGGGAAGGGGTCAACTCAGCTTCTCATCCTGTACAAAGAAAGAGGCAGAGGCTGTCTGGAAGGGTGTTAGACCAGAGAACCATGATGCTCAGGGAAAGATCAGTGCTACTGAATCCAAAGCTCAAACCTTCCACTGATCCTGGCACAGCCACCATTTCTCTCTGCGTTTAACATAATATAATCCAATGCTTGCTCCAACAGCACCAGGAGGATGCAAGGCCTCAGTTTAACTGCTTGTATGGACTAGGCAGAAGGTAAGAAAAACCCCCCTCTCTTCCAGCCTCTTCATTGTCCAGCATGAAATGGAAGTTAAAAGAACATACAAACATAGCAACCAGCAAGGGTATTTTAATAGGGAACCTTTTCTGCCAGGAATTTAAATCAAATCTGAGCTCCCAGCAGTAGGTTCTATTTTTCATCATACCCCACTGAACAGAGCAACCTCATTATTTCAAGCATGTTAGTGAGCTGCATTATAATCCACTGAACTGCGCAGCAGGCTTGCTGCCACTGGGGTACGTAACATCTCAAGACATAGATTTTCATAATAAAGATGATGACTATGAAAAAGCTTATTGAAATCAGTCTAAGAACTCCCACAAAGATCTGAGATCAATCACTTGAGTTTTAAGAGAGGAGGACACTGCTGAAAAAAATACATACTCTAAGAACAAAATAATTCCAGGAAAATATTAAGAAAAAAAAAATCAGCGTAACGAGAACAGCTATGTCTGTTATCCCTTTCACCTTTTCCACATCTCTTCTCAGGCTCTGAGTGCCATCAGCCTACAGAGCCCAACTCTGGACTTTGGACTCCCTTCAGAGGCTGCATCCCAGCTTGCCACCATGCCCACGTACACCATCACACCTTCTTGCCACCATATGTCTCCCTTGGACAGCCTGAGTGGCAAGTCAAGCACACCTCTCTCTGTCCCAAAAAGACAGGCTGCTCCTAGCACAGAGACCAGGTGGCTGCTGGTGCCATGAATAGGATCTTTGGCTTGTATGGACCCATTCTTAAACAACCCTTTCCTTCCAGCCCTTTTAGAAGAAGAGGAAACACTATTTTCACATGCTAAGTCCACCCAAATAGCTTGGTGCCTGGAAGGTAGCCTCTGCGCTGGTCAGGATGAGGAAGCAGACTTAGCCCTGTTTGGCAAATTGCTCCACACAGCCAAACCCAGGCATTGCTCCAAAGGGTTTCACCCTGCAGCGGGGGGGAGTTTGTGGCACAATGGCAGAAACAGGTGTAACAGACTGCTGGTGGAGGAATCCACGGAGGAACTGAAACTTGAGCTTGAGATCCTGGGTGACCTTAGCTGTGGACTGGTTTTCTGCCTGTAATTGCTGTAAGGTGAGAAAGGCCTCAGGCTATCACATAGGGAAGCATGGCTTAGCATTAAAAACCATAATTCATCTCTTAATGCTCTACTTTCAGTTGTCTCTCCCTTTTAGGCAGGAGTGGAAAGAGGAGCAAACACTTCTGAGTAAACTGGTAGCAGCCCAAGTGCACTATTTGCAGTGATGCTCAGGACTTGCTGCTTACATTACCCACAGCCAGACCCACCACGGTTGGGTAGTTGGCACAGGCAAACAGTTTGGTTTCCTCTGGCATCCTTTCATTTACCAGGCAGAAATATAAGGCTTCGGGCTAAGGGAGCTTTCAGGTCCCTGGATGGCAGAAGTCTAAACCAGAAAAATCCCAGCTGAGTGAAGTGTTACATTTAATGCAAACTGAAGCTCCTATTTCCATCTCAACCTTTCATGAACCTAAAAAAACAGTAGTGTCACTCTACCTGGGCTGCTGTAAATTCAGGCCAAAAACAGGACCTGAGAAGGCGGTAGTGATACACACTACAGACACCAGAGAGAGCCTGAAGGAAGATCCAAGAAGAGGAGAGAAGTCCAGCAAGATAAGATAACACATTTTAAAGAGTTTCTTTCCCCCAGAATCCTGTTGAAACTTCTCATTTTCCCCAAAAGCGATGTGCAGTGTGGCACACACACTTCTGAGCCACCTGAAGCTATATCTCGGACCTGAAAATGGATCTTGCTGTATTTAGTATCAGCCCAAGGGGGCCCACATCTCAGTTCAGGCTAAACCAGAATTAAATCCTGGGCAAAGACTGTATGCTTAGAAAGTCACAGACTTTCTAAGACTTTCTTTACTCAGCTACTGAGAAACTCTTTGTGGAAACAGCAGGTTTTCTATTTCCAGTGTCCTTCGTGGGATGTTGTGCTACCAGCAAAAAATAGTTTTCTTACCCCTTTTTTCATCTTCTAAAGAGCATAATCCCAGAAAAACCTCTACACTGAACTACTCTGCAAAAATGAGTTAGCAGGGGACCACAGCCTAATTCACTATATGTAACTTACGCAAATCCTGAACCCTTTTTTCCCCCTTGTTATTATGTTCATACATCATGCTTGCTGGGCTAGTGCCTATGCCAGTGTTTCTCCAAGTTTTGATTGCTGGATCACACTATCCAGATAAAAATGGCTGGTACTGGACAAATAAGTCTCCTCCACATTCCCTGCCCTTTCCCATTCAGGCTGGCAAGGGCCCCTGTGAGGATCAGCTGGGCTTCTAACATGGCATGGCCTCTGCCTTGGCTCCTCTAGTTCTCCCACTCCAGCTTGGCCACTGGGGTTGTGAAAGACTGAACATAGGGGAGATAATGGTCTTTACAACACATTTCTGATACCCTTTGGCTTTGGCCTAACCTTTCAGTCCCAGATCAGGATTCACAGTTTCCAAACAGTATAGGCTGAATATAAAGAACAACCCCCTGCCCTGAAAAGCCAAGAACCAGGGAACACAGGCATCAGGATTCCAGCAGACAGATGGGCTCAGGATAAGAAGGGGACCCCCCCCCCCCCCCTCCTCCCCCAGCTATCAGCTGGTCAATGATCTCAGCACACCAGCCTAACTGTGAGGAGGGGTTTTTTTTAGGAGCAGTGAAAAGGTATTTCAGGGTAAGGGCTGCTAAATGGTTCAGTGATATTTATGGTCCCATATCCAGGGAGGAAAATGCAGATGGAACACATTGGAAAAAAATAGGAAAAAATACAGAACTGGGAATTGCTTTCTGTAAGAAATTCAAAGCACATATAATTTTATAAGCACCTTTCTTTTTATGTGACATACGATAGGGATTTTGTATTTCTCCCCCTGAAGGAAGCAGAAATGTTTCAGCACCTTCTATATAATTTAAGAGCAATTTACGTGCCTGCTATGGTAAGACATAGGCTGGTTTGCCAGGAAAAGGGGAAAATTCTATAGCTTTTTCAAGGCTGCCATGGGTCTTACTGACATTTGGATTGGACTTGGTTAGTTCCATCCCCTATTAATTTCAACTGTATTTTCCTTTGAAAAGAAGGTTTTTTTCTCTTCAGAACTGAAGTATTTGAAATTCCTTAATATGCTTTGTAATTAAAAGCTGCATCCTTCAGTAATGACTGTTAATTATCTCTGGAAGCGCAGCCCACAGCCCAGGGTACGGTGTGCCCAGAATACATCTCTCCCTGGAGCTGCTTTGCAACCGGCTCTGCCGGCAACACAAAATCACCATCGTACCCTGCCAGGCTGGGGCACATCAAGGCAAGGAGGGACTGTGGAAAAGCTGCAGGACCACATGTCATGACACCCGACATGTAGGAGCCTGTGCAGAGGCCCTGCTCTGCCTCGGTCTCCCCACCACTCCTGTGCACAAGCAGCCCAGCTATGCGGCGTAAGCCAGCTGGAGGCAGCAAGTCCTTGGCATCACTGAACTGCTGCTCATCTTCTGCGCTGCCAGGCTTTTCTGGAGCCTACCTGCGTGCTCCTGCACCCCTGACATGGTGCCAGCTGGATGGCCCATTGAGCCCTCGCTCTCCTGACTCCTCCAGCTAGCTCTGCATCTGCTAAGCTGATTTGCCCAGTGCAAGCTGGTAGCCTGTGACTTCCTGGATCCCTTTGCTCATTTCCTATACTGAGTGCTAAAATATAAAGCAAAATCTAGACAGAAACACACTCCTGACAGCCAGCAGAGTAATCTCAATTTAAGCACGCAGACACCGAAGTTTTAAGGAGGAAACATACTTGGATTTCCAAAGTTTGCCACTTGCACACATTCAGGGAGACAGCTGTCTTGTGTGAGCTGAAAGCCTTAGCACTTCTCCCACATGCAGCCCTTTCCAAAATCCTGAAGCTGCTGTACCGTGGCCCTAGAAAAGGCCAGGATATCTGGCCTGTCCAGCACACCCATGAGTCATGGAGTTCAGTACGAAAGAAACAGCAGCTAGGTTATCCTATTCACTGCTGCTGAAGGTGGTGTCCCTTCACTGTTGGCCTGTCTAAGCCTCAGGCACTCAGTGGGGAGGGAGAAAAGGCTGCTTGGGCAGGAGCAAGAACTCAGTTAAACACTTGGCTGCTATGCAGAGACCCTCTGCCATTTGGAACCACATTTCAGACATGTTTCTCCTGTTTCTGTCCCTTTCATACGTTGTTGTTTCAATACCTGGCTGCCTGCTTCCTCCTAGCAGATTTTTAAACTATTTGAGTCAAGTAATAATCACCCAAGTACCAGAGACTGCTGCTTACAACACTCAAAGAACTAAGCCCTATAATTGTGAAATTCTAACAAAAGGCTTTATGTCACTTATTCTAGACTTGGTCACCGAAGAGTACTGAACTCCCACCAACCAATCCCCAATTAACTGCATAATTGTTAATATCTCCTCTGGCTAAAAATAATGCTTGAGCCATTTTCTCTGTTGAAACTGGATAGACTTTCGTTAGCTGAGAGAAATGAATGGAAAATTACACTTCTGGTGAATACAGACAGCATTAAGTCTTAATTAGGGCTCAGTCCAGCAGGGAAGTGGGGAGCTTTGAAAATGCTGAGAAAAATCCTTTTAATTAGCCATTCCTTTATTGTTGGACCCTGGGCTGCGTATCACAAAGTGATAATGCATTACTCCGGTCCAGCAAGTCTGCAGGCCTAACTCTGGTATTGGTAATATCTGTAAAAATTAATCCCATCCTCTTTTCTGTACTTCTGAGCTAGGTTATCACTGAGAAAAAGATGCTTAAAAACCCAATTTAGCTTCTACCAGTGAAAATGCTGATTTCCCAGCCCAGAGCTCCCAACTAGTGTGATGAACCCTGGCCTTGCCGCTTCACCTGTGGTGCCTGCAACATTGTGCAAAGGTTCCCAACTTGTAGCATCAGCCTTCCTTGGAGGCTTAAGCACATGGCTGCTGAGTTGTGGCAAAAAACTCTCCTGGGGTCAGAGTGAGACAGCAAAATCTACATTTTGAGGCTACATTATTGTCTTGCCTCCTTAGAGAACAGTAATTTACACATCAAAAAAAGAAAATATTTATATTTGGAGCTTAGAAACATGCCATGTTGGACCAACCTACTGATACAGCAGCTTTCTGCTCTTCACGTGGCAGTCATGAGGGGCACAAACTTACAACAGTCAAAGTCTTCAGCTGACCAGGGCATCCCTGAGGTGGCCAGCATCACAACAGAAATCTGTGGCACTTGAGATCTGCCCCCCATCCTGAACTCAGAGGCACATGCCCATTCCCCAAGTTATGGCAGGAAGGCAAACGGTCACAGACTCATCTCCAAGCCTGTGTCACGTCCTCAGTCAGAGGTTGTGTAGCCCATCACCAGGCCAGAAAAGATGGTCACACTGTTTTACAGAACCCTGAAAATATCCCATTAGATGCACAGGATGACGTTAGAATTTCAAACAGATATAAGATACTCATGTGGGGTTTTAAAAAGGTTTGATTTTATCTTACATAAACAAGAGAAGGCATGGGATTATAATGCATACTCCAGACACAATGGCGATACGATAGGAAAGGGCTCCCAAGTTATAAAGAAGCTTGTAATGCTTCCTCAGAAATGGAGTAATCAGATGGTTGCCAGATCATAAACTAATTTCATTATCCTCACTTGGCTGTTGAGCAAATAAAACGATGTTAGAGGTATCTAAGTGCACATACGTTATTGACGTGCTATCTTTGCTATATTTCAAAGAACAGTAACACAGCATCTGCTGCCTCAAAGAGAGGCAAATGGGAAATATTTCCTTCCATTTTTAACACTGTCCTTTCTCTATCCATTGGTGAGCCTAATTATGGCGTCAGGACAAGACTATAAATTTTTAATACTACTTCCCTGGCAATTTCTCTGTACTTGTGCAGCATTTTCTTAGGTAGAACCTTATTATGGAAGCAATCACGTTTACACCAGCACAAATGGATCATGCCTTAGATATTCTGGCTAAGCTGATGAAGTCTCAAGAAATTAATTCAGTCCATGAGCAACTCCTTACAACCTACTAAAAGCCTACATCATAAAAATGCAATAGATAGAGACCTGCTTAGCTTGATTACTTCTTTTTACTGCCTTAAATGCCAGTAGCTGAAGCTGGAAAGAACTGGACTCATGAAATGGCAAAAATGTTTCCTGGGTATTCCATTAAAGACAGGATGTACTGTAAAACATGGGTGGAATTAGCTCTTGAGCTAGTTAACCTTTTCCTGTTTAAGATGACTTCTGATAGAACTCTGGATGCAAGGTACCAGAGAACAAATGGATTGTATCTAAGAGAATTGTGCTATTACAGGAATCACATTTATCATCCCTACCCCCCACCAAACCATCTAGCCCCCCAGGGATATGTAAATCACACCGCACTGCTTTGTCCAGATACTACAGATAAAATGCTACCAGGTCGCTCTCCCCTTCTCTCAAAGGAAAGAACCTCTCCTCAATCAGATGAGATAGCTACTGTGCTCAACACTGCTGGGCTGTTTGTTCCTAAGTCCATTATCCTGCTTTCTTGCTCTGCTCTGAATTTTAGTTTGCATTTCTGCACCTGCAGCGAAATCCCTACACACCTCATCATAGAAAAGTATCGGGTGGCACAGAGCAATTTAAGAGCTTTGAGCATATGAGCAGCCTGGTCTTGGTACAGGGCTAAGGCACCTCAGGACAGCCCAGAACAACATTAGGCTGGTGATCTACTGAGGCTGTAAAGAAACATATCCCTTTTCTCCCTAGACCTCATAACCTGCTGCTGATCATAGTCGTGGCTCAGTCAGAATCTAGAGGCCAGATAATAAAATCTCATTAAGAATATCCATTATTTGCTCCTGGCAAGCGTGTCTAAAGAAAGAGAGGGTGCACACGACAGAGTGCATTCTCTGAATCTCTCTTGCTCCAGACAGAGCAGCGCCTGTCCCTCAGCTTGTTGCACGTCCCCTCTCCCCCCGCAGTGGCTAGCTGACTCGGGCACAGACTCCTGTTAGAGCTGGCAGCCAGCATCAGGCGCCGTACAGCCAAGGGCGAGTGCAAGACCTCCTCATTAGGCAGGTACTGGATACTCCCAAGCTCCAACCTAGTCTTTAAAAAGTACAAATTGCATTAAGTCCTTCCCAATTGCACCCCAAATACATGTTCTCTAGCAGCTGGAATTTGCATTAGGTAAGATTGTTCATCTGTGGCGCTGGCCATTGCCAAACTGCTTGTGGGTGTTTATGTGTATGAAACTCTTTCATTCCCTATTCTCAAGCACCTGCTATTTTGGCTGTGAGCTCATTTATCTTTGCAGAGCAACAGCCACTATTCAGTGACCCAGTCATGCTGCTGACTATTGCCCCTAAACAAAAGTCGTGAGATAACATAGCAAAGAGCAGATCACACTAAACAGGAGGGAGATTGTGGCTTACTAACAAGCAGCTGCAGTCCCCTTCCCAACACCTTCTGATTACATGTATTACACTGACACCAAGTCCATGCACAAGCCATCCCCTTGTGCTTGGCCTCAGTAAAGCAGGTAGGAAAAAAGCCCATAAAGGACTTGCCAATGTGATGGATGGGTTCTGCTGTCCCTAATTACCCCATTTCAGGGCTGCCTTTATTTATGCTATTTAACTCACAAGTGAAGAGCACACCGAAGCGAAGGTACAATTCAGACAAAAGAATTAGCTTGACAAATGCCAGGAAAGGGAAATGGAAGAGGAAAGGTAAGAAGAGGTTTGTGGATGTACAGCTTCATGCTACAAATGCAGATATATAAACAAGAAGTTTCTGCAGTTAGCATCATCTTATCATTATCAGGTGACTAGTTATGCCCAGCACATCAGCATCTCTGAGAGGAGAGCTTCTAAAGGGCGTGACAGCAGAAAACAGTTTGGGGGAAGGATGAAACTCCTGTCAGTGAATTTCTCCTTCAGCTGGGTTCCTAAGTATGCCAGCAGTGCTGCGTCTGTCAACTCAGTTAACTGCATATTCCCCGTAAGAATTTCATATCACTCCCACTTACTTATTTTTAGTTTAGTGCATTAGAAGCAAAGATATTAATCTTGTTTTGTGCAGGAGATCTTACATTTCCTTCTGGGGTATTTGGAAGTATTGTTTTTAGTTTAATAACACATTTTTATTCTCAGCATGTTGCTTCTTCCCAGCCAATATTTCAGCTTCATCACTAATTCACGAACCATCACTGGTGAGAAGCAGCCCTAGACTGAGAAAAAAGAATTCCTACATTTATTTGTCTCTCTGTTTATAAAAGATACTTTTCTCTTTAAGAAAAGGGGGTTTATTCTGGAAAACTATCATACATTAGATTTCCATTTGTACACCCAATAGAGAATTTGGTGTGTATATTATATAACTAAACTAGGTAAAAGGGTATTATATCAAAGTTAGTCTTCCTTTACACGCAAGAAGGTCTGTAGTGGGATTTTCAAAGCACCACAGAGAGTACTCAGTATTCACTGACACCTTGAAATGCCTTTTAAAACATCTGGCTTGCTCCAAAAAGAGATCAAACCAAACTATATCCAAAACCCCCTTCTAGGACAGGAAACATAATGAGCAAAATAAGGACAGATAAAGGTACAGTCACAATGCAAAGGGCATCATTTGGGGTGGAACTGTCTCTCTTGTGCATGTATTGCCAGGAGGTAGCTGGGATAGCACCACTATAAGATAAAGTGTAATTGCTCCTGGACAACAATATCTTTCTCAGGTAGAATTCAACATCATTCCTCCTGCTCTCTCATTCCACAATGGCTAGTTTGCTAACACAGGCTTTCCTGTTAATTTTGTGCTTTCTGCTAAGGTACAAGAGCAATCTTTCCCAGATCACTGTCCCTATTCTCACTCCTTCGCAAGCATTCAACCCAGGAGATCTCAGGGCTCCTTCCAACCTTAATATTACAAATTATTTCTTAAAGCGAATTACAAACACTTCTCAGGGGAAGTAATTAAAAAAGTAATATGCCCAACTCTCCGAAGTATGGGACTGTGACCAGACAATAAAAGAGAAAAATCCTCCCTTGTATACTTAACATTCAAAGAGAAGGTTAATTCCAGCAAAACCCCACAAAGTAAAGCATATGGTGATACGATAGCAAGTTAATTGAACAATCTTTCAAATACCATACTACCAAAAAAAAACGTGACTACAGCTTAAATCTGCTTCTCTTCAGAGGGTAAAATGCCTCTATTTAGTTTAGTTTGCATTCTCCTGCCAGGGATATTAGTGCCTTTTCTGTTACTTTTAGTCGAGTTCTGCATGGGAGGAGAATAACTCAAAAATCCTACGAGACATTTCTTATTCAGAGATTGTGTCTGCTCCAACCAACATCAGCAGAAGGAAGATCAAGTAGCACTAACTGTAAGGCATAAAGGTAAAAATGCATCAACTGCATCACATTCCCAAGAAAGATTCTCCCTGAGGTAGGGAGTATTTAAGGGGATCTTTATGGAAGTACCAGAGAAAGGAAAGAAAGACACGAGAAGAAACACAGCTTGTGTAAAATGACTTCAGAGGGACTTAGAGCTCATCAGAGGTTTGTAAAGTTTATGCTACAAAACTGAGCAAACTCGGGAGAAATTTTTGACATCTCCCTGTGTCATTGCAGTACATTGCCAATTTTATGGGGGAGAGCATGAAGATGACTATAATTCATCTGTTACAGGCAAAACATTTGAGGCTCAGGATTTGCGAAAGCTTGAGACGCTTCCCTACCTACCACAGCAGTAGATTTAATTATCACGTCACAAAACATGGTAAACTGAATGTGCTGCTCACAGCGAGGTGGTGATGAAGAGTGGGAGAAACTGGCACAAGGAAGGGGAAGAAATAATTTGGATGGAAAAATGAGTAATAGCTGAGCTCCCACACAAAACCACCCCAGATGCTCTGCGGAATTTCAGATCTTTTCATTACAGAAAGCCATCTATGACCAACCAAGGGGAGGGGGCTCGTACCCTACAGCAGCAGGACCAGCTGTGGCTGTCCTGACTGCACAACACCAGAGATGGAGACAGAGCCATGCAAGGCTGGTTGGTTTGTTTTCTTTTTGAGTCACAACACACATTTTATTCAACCTTCTGATAGAGTACAGGCCTAACGGATTCCAGGACAATACTGAGTGTCTTTAACAAAGACCACTGACTGTTCCTAGAAGGAGGTGGAAAAGTGGAAATAAACAAGGAGGGTACTGCTACTGGGGAATAATATTACTTCATGGACAACTGAAGAGATGTGGCTCCATCACAGCTATAATAATGACCATATATGAGCGACCAGAAAGATTCTACAAATGCAAACCAGTAATTAAATTGGTAGCACACCAAATCAGACAAAGGGATGTCAGTAGTACAACTGGCATCTTTATACCCACGCAATATTTACAGGACCAGGCTCTTCCATTTTGACTGTGATGGCACATGAAAAGCATGTATACCCTGACCAGAGATAAATCCAGTTCCATGCAGGAGAACACAATATCCTGAGACTACGCAATAAAAACAATGCTACACTATTGCAGAGAAAACATCAAGGGACACCAGAATACACTGAAAGCTGGGACAGTTTTTTGCACAGTGATCTGCAACATCTATGGGAGGACCACACATCCCAAGTCATTGGTTTCAGCACAAGTGTGTATGTAACATTCTGCCCCAGTACCCAGGTTATTTAATAAGACCTGTTACCTTGTTTACACCATCTGCCATGGCTTGCAGCGTTAGCTCTCTAGGTCCATCCACTGTCTTTCCGTTATCAGTTGGCCCCCAGCTGGCACTATAAATATCTATGACTTGAGGCATGTGGCTGATGGAGGAAGCCTCAATAATGTCTGTCATAAATGGCTGGTCGAGCATTCGAATACCTGTAGATTTAATCAACATAAACATGAATTATGCATTACCCAGCACAAGATGAAATGTCAGCACCTGGAGAAACCCCCCAGTGGCAGGCAGTTTAATTCAGTGGCAGTTTCCCCTGCTCAGTAGTTCTGCACTGGCCATTCTCCTTTCACCAGGCTGCGCTTACCCAGCAGGACACACCAGCCACAGCAATGCAGCATGGCCCAGAAAGTCAGAGCACTTCATTGTTAGATTCCAAATTACATAGTATTTTCCATTTACTGTTTGAAAACGCTTCTAAAACAGCAATACTCAGCAGCCTCAGTATTTCATAGCATTTAACTAATATTAAAAGTATTACAATCGCCTTTTGTAGCAACTAAGGCAAAGAATTAAGGCCCCCCCCCCCATCTCTAATTCATAACTCAGTGATGCGTTGACAGTTCATTAGTTTTCCAAGTAATTTTTCTGTTTATTTTGGTTTTTCTCCAGAATTTAATTGGAGAGGGGAAACACACAATGCAACAACTTCCTGGAAAATAACACTGTGTCAACATGCAGATGCAACAGCAAAATATGGCCAGTGTTTGCAGAAAAAAGCAACCTAAGCTCTGCTTCCTTTCACCCATACTGCTGCAGAAATCGAGTCGAGAGTTCATACGATACAGTCCTAGGGCACATCAACTCCAACAAGCTTTGAAGTGTGGTCCCTAGGCAAGCTAGAGAGTGTGACAAGACAGCAGTGCAAGGCCTCGCATCCATCACAGCCCACACATAGGACAGTTTTCACTGACAGCCAACTCTCAGAGGCTTTTGGACTGTACCCGGGGAAGCAGGGACACATTCTAAGTCTTGTTTGTAGCCTTGAGTTGAAGTTTAGCTTTTCCCAATAGTTTTAAGATAAAGATGGGGCAGAAATGACTAGTACAGAGCCAAGCAGTGTGAATGACAGCAACGACCCTGATTTAGAAGCCGGTGCTTTTACTACAGTCAGTACAACATCCATGTGCCAAATGTGAGGCTGGAAAACGTGGTTTAAGCTTCAAATAGAAACCAGAAGAAGGGCGGCTTTTTCTGGTCTTCTAATTCAAGCTAGAAATTATTAAGTGGTACTCAATGAGATATCCTTTCACATGTTTGTAAAATGCAGATCTACACTGAAACGACAGATTTAATGACTTACTCCAGGGACACGGGGGAACACCAGAAGAAGCCAAGCCATCTGCTTGGACTTTAGGGGGAAAAAAAAGAGGTGCAAGAAGCAAAACAAACGATGGCCCAGATCCCTGGCTACAGACTTCCAACTCCACCTGTAAACATAGACCTTGGATGATGTCAGAAGCAGGCGCTACTGACCTTCCGAGCTCCCAGTGACCACACGGTGGTGCTACTGGTGCACGCTACCCTCAGGCAAGACAGGCTGGCTCCTCATAAACCCTTGGGCGTTCTGCTACAAAGAGGGCAAGTATGGAAGGCTATTTGTAGGCTGTTGGTCATCAGAAAAGGCCTTCACCAATTGATTTTCAATCAACCAGCTTTAAGTTGTAGAGTAATAGTAATAATACAGGTGAGGTCCAGCCAAAAATCCCATGCCTCAGTTCATGTTCCTCTCAAGGTCCTGACTGCCAGCGTGCAAATTTTGTGCAATGTCCCATCTCTGAAGGGTATGCTCCCACCACTTGAAGAAAAGAGACAAACACTACACCTGTCTGGCCACTTCTTAACTCTCAGTGATATTTCTGGGGATAACTGCTTAGCAAGCATTGCTTAGTGCCCTTTTACTGTGCAGATTCAGCTTTTGATCATGTATGTGACAGGTGAAATGCAGCCTTCCCCAGATTGTTCTGGCACCGTGGTGTAACGGGGACTGGCCAAGCAGAGCTGCCCATGAACACACACTGTGAACCATTCCCAGGAAGCAATGTGTACATCTACACTGGTGCTTTGGTGTGGATCAAGGAATGAAAGTGAAATTCATAAGCATCCTATCTCTGCTTGCTCTGCTACAATTCTCATCGTGGAACAGTTAGTTCTAAGAGTAGCAAAACTGGATTTATTCAGACTGGACTAAACTGACCCATGCTGCCCAAGAGTCTGCCTCACTCACATCACTGTATTCAGTCTGTTTACCTGAGGAGTGAGGGCTGGGTGCTAGGCATACTCATTTCATACTGAGCATCTGCTCCAATCTGCCTCATCGCTTGTTAAAATTGAGGAAACTGACAACTGCAGAGGTTTACAGCATGGCAGGTCCTGCCCTGTAAGAACCTAAAGCCTAAGAGCAGCATGGGATTTGCCTTTTCAAACAGTTCCTAAGTGCACAGGAATTTATATTTTACCTCCTGCAAAATGAGATTCATCACAAATGATTCTGCAACCACACTGGTAAGAAGCACTGAAAATCAGTATCCAACCAAAAGTTACCATAGGAAGGAGCAGAGCTGTTCCTTTGCAGCATTATTAAAAATGCTATATAAGGCCCTCAATTGAAAAGGCAAAGCCGTGGAGAAATTCCTCTCTCTCCAGCTACTGTGCAAAGTAATAAACAAATGGCCCAGTGCCAACCTGCAGTCCTGTCCTGGGCAGCGCTCCCTGTCTCTGCAAGGAAAGGTCTGCCCAAGGCAAAGTGGCATAAGGACTGTTTACACCTTGAATTGCTACCGTACCTGCCACCTTCGAGTTGTACGCAACTCCCACGCCGCAGATGTTGTTGTTGGCAGCAGCAGACACCTCTCCCGCACACCTCGTCCCATGGCTGCAAAAGGGAAGACAAGGACACCACGTAAACCCCAGCTAACACATGAGCTGAATGGAGCCTGCTCTCTGCCACCTTGTTTTTGCCTCAGTCAGCTCCCAGGACTTCAGAAGAACATCATTCCAGGGCAAACTGTTGAGAGTTGTAGTTGGATACTTGGATGAGCTCACTCCTTCCTGAAGCAGGAGATAATCAATCTCCCCTCTGCAACATGAGCTGCCCTTGCTCTGAGGTTAACATGCATACTTACACTTCATTTACTTGTAAAGTTATCCAGACTTTTCCTTTTCTACTCTGTCAAAAATGTTCTGCCTTGTTACTGCTAGTCAGGAGAAACAGTCCCTTGACAGAACAGTGTAAAAATAAGATCGGTAGGAATTCCTTTGTATTTGTGACTTCACAGAGCAACACCCCTTATTTTGAACCCCCAGAACAAACTGGATTGGCTTTTTGCTATTCGAACACGCAGTGGGAGCGTATCCCTGCCCACAGAAAAACCTTAAGGAAAGAGGTGGCTGCAACATCAAGCTGGAGCAGCAGAACGGAGCTGCACCACACTCAGCAGCAGAGCTGTGGCCGGGCTGGGCAGGCCCAAAGCTAGCCAGACCCAAGGCACGTGCATCCCTCTCCTCTAGTGCCCAATTCCCCGCAGAGCTGACAAGGTGCTCCAGCTGTCCGCTCACAGAGCTCCTGCTTTGTGCTCAAGTGGGAAATATCTCTGCTCTGACACAGAGGTCCAGGTTCGGGCTGACACGTGGCATTTCAAGAACACTTGTTGTCTCTGAAGTGCTTTACAGCTCTTAACAGGGACCCTTTAACTGGCAGTGGCTCCCAGGCAGGCAGATTGCATTTTCCTTTCTCCTAATTCATCACAGAAATTAAACCACGGAGAAGATAGTTACAGACAATATAATCTAGTTTAAAAAAAAACCCCACAGCACAGCAGCAGAGAAACTAATGGAACCTGTGCCATTGCCATGTTTTTTATGTTTAAGCTGTTGCATCAGTAAGAATTGATCCTATTGCTCCTATCAATCCACTCTGCATCACTCCTGTAGCATGCTAAGGATTCACACAATTAGCAGTGCTGTATTATAACAGCCATGCAGAGGCTCAGATCAGCCATCCCAGCAGGCAGGAGAATTGTTTTCTGTTAATCTTTTCTTTTTTCCCTCCTCTCTCCCTTTAAGCACTTCTGGCAAAGGTGAGGGTAACATTAATAGAGGGGTGAGAAGCAACACATTCTTATTCCTGTTGGACTTGGAAGAATATATTTTATATGCAGCTTCACAAAAGAAAATGACTGTTGATCATGGAAGGCTGAAGATCTCATGCAAGTTTTCTTTTAGAAAGGGGGCAGCAAGGAGAGTGAAACAGATTTTTTATTCAGCTGCTGGAAAATACTCTTTCAAAAACCAAGCAGGTTTTCCCTCATGCCCTTGTTCAAGGAACTGAAAAAAATATACTGTAGCTACATGTTCATTATCTAGTCATCTGTGGAATAGTTGCAAACCACAAAGCAGAAAAAAGTGGCTTTGTTAAAAGATTGTCTTGGCTGATGATGGGGTGCAAAAAAATCAGTGATGCTCCCAGGTGAGCTCTTTCTCTCCCAGAGGGAAAAACTGTATTAGAACCTTCCTGGTGAAAAGATTTTATCAGAGGGTCCTCTCCCCCACCTCACCACCCCAGCCCACAGGACAGAGAGACAGGATGCAGACCTGTTCCAGCAGCCCAGGCTTTGTATGTTGTGCTGCTGACTGGAGAAAAATTACTTGTGAGTTAGTGCAAACTCATTTGGTTGAATTATTTATGGCAAAGAGCACACTTTGCCAATTTAGCCCTATTTGCTATTCATGTATCACTGATAAATCCATTGTGGTTTCTATGAAGTGACCCGTGTCATGGGCACAAATCACAGCTTTTCCCTCCAACATTCACCTCTTACTATTATTTCAATATTTAAAACAAGGGGATAGAAAGCAATTACTTTCATCCATGAAAAAGTCACTTCAAAGGTAAACCATATATCGGCAGGCAGAGCACACACACAGGCATTGCACATGAATGTTCATGAAAACCTGAGGTGGGAGAAGGTGATTCCACTGAAAGTCAGTTTTGCCTTCAGCTGGCTTAAATAACCTACCTGTGCTACTAATGGAAACTTCACTCTGCTTTGTCTTTGAAAATGATTTCTATTTCTAAAGCCTACTGCCAGTCCTACTGCGCTTGCCCTTCTAGCAATGTATTTTAAAAAGAGTAGATGTGGCACAGATTTTCATCCAGGTTTCTTTTCATCTACTTTGAAATGCTTCTGCAGACAGCAACGGGCAGGATCCATCCCTCCTAACCTCAGCCAGCAGCAGGGCAGGGCAATGCAGAGCTGCAGTCATGATAGCTGGGACTATCTTGCTGACTATCTTGACCAGTGGCTTGCACTGGGCAGCAGTTAAATATGCAAAGTGCAGAGGGACACTTCTTTTACTCACATGACACTGTCAGCTTCTGAGTGTTGGCACAAGGGAAAGCATTCCCCTACTTTGGGGAATGTGCCACTCTGCCTGCATCCACACAGGCTGGGAACCAGCAGCAGGACTGCAGCTGCTCCTCAACACCAGTGTCATAACGCTGCAGGTAGAAGGAGCTGCTAAAGCTGTTTATACAAATACTCAATTATTATGTTGTTTCTGCTGTATAGATTGAAAAGTGAGGAGGAGGAGGAGGAGGAGCAGGTGTTTTACCCTGTTAATGAGCGCTGTCTGAAGCCAAAGGGAGCTCTTTCCTTCCTTGACTCAAGGGTATGTTGTCTGGATTCATAATGAGTAAAGAACATTTTTACCTCTAAAGAATATGGGCTTCCAAACAGTGAATTATTTTTGCCCAGCTAACTCTTATCTGGGTGAGAGAATATACAAGAACACAAACATGACAGGGGTAGAAATAAGTATTGGCTATTTGTATCACAGCAGAACATCTTAATCTCAGGGCTCTGAAATGGGGAGTCCTGAGTCGTGCTTTCTGGATGCTCACCAGAAGAAGTGAGAGGGCTGTATGGAAAGGCCAAGCTATCTCTGACTCCTGTGAGTACCTGCACACTGCACAATAGGGTACATGCCAAAATACTGCTTGTGTGCCAGGAGGACTGGGTGTTAAAAATCACAGGTGGCTCACAAGGTGGTTCCTAAAAACCATTCTGAGTGCCATGGGGCTGCCTCTGCTTTTGGGAACTGGACTTGGTTCAGGTTTCTTCGCTGCTCCTAAGGCTCAAACACAGCCCTGTCCCATGTTACACCCAGCGTTCCCTATCCTGACTTGGTCCCCAAGCTGTGTGTCTGAACACAATCAAGCAGTCAGAATGGTAAACACGGGAATAAATCCCTTGACTGCCCAGACATCTGCCTGTCTCTGCCTGCATCGGCAGCCTAACTGCCCATGTGCCAATTCCTGCCTAAGGCACATCATCCTTTTCCAAAACCCACCCTCCTTCATTTAATAGGCCAGTGGCTGTTAGATGGAAAGGCCAAAGTGCTTCCAGCAGCCTTAAAAAACACAAAGTGGAAGGGGAATCTGTACTTACAAGCAGAGCAGCTGCAATTAATGAAATACTCCATGCAAAAACCTCTCCCTTTTTTTCTCAAGGTCTAATGACACTTTGCACATGCAGCTGGCAGCTCACAAAAGCCCCTTGGTTCATCTCTTTAAAAAGCAGTCCTCTGCTTCTTGTTCCTCAAATCACTTGAATTGCTCGCATAGAAATGTATTCTTTATGGAGAAAGGGATATTACGCTATCCTATTCTGAGCCTGATCTTCCTGCATGCATAAAATTCAATGGGAGATACATCACTGACTGATGCGAACTGAGCAAAATGGAGCCTCCATTGCAGGTTTCTCTGAATGGCTTTTCTGTGTAACTTCTCACCATCGAGAGGCACCTGTCCAGCTACACATACGGACAGACAGACTGTGTCAGGCAGACAGTTGTAACCTACCAGTAATCATAATTTACCAGTTGCAACAACAGCACGTTAGATTGATTACTATTATAGCCAAGAAGTACACAGAGAAAAACATAGTTGCAACTACTCCTCAACAGCTGGATCTGGTGTGTTGGTTTGCATCTTAGCCCTGGAGAAAATAGGAAATCTTTCATCTGAAAGCCTTCTTGAATGGTGCAGGCAAGAAAGAGACGCTACTTTACATGTTGCTCCTGTGATTTGCCTTGTGATGCAGGAAACTCCTTGTCTCACCACAGAAACCCCAAGGTTCATGACAAAGAATGCTATGCTCTCTAGGGATCATTTTTTTCTGGAAAGGATAATGAAGGAAATCAGCACAGCAATTGCTGCATTGCTTGTCTCCTCCTGACTTGCTGACTTGAGCTCCTCATCTCTTCAGGAAAAGGGAAATACAAGGAAGAGTTGCAATTCTCCGAATACCTGAATCATGTTGTTCTCACTAATTACAGAGTAGGCCACAGATGACCATGCTGCTCACCCTTGATTCTTCACTTGGGCATCTCAAGTTAGACACAGGCACCTGGGGCCAGAGACCATAACCTTTGCCACATACAGGCTGATGAGGCCCATTTTAAGAGACTTGAGGAGGTAATTGTGCCTCCAGGTCCACCTTGCAGAGCACGTGAGGACTGCAAACTGTGCCCCACTATAAAATAGTTGAGAGCAGCACGATCACTGTTAATGGGGCTTGGCAGAACACACTTAGTTTTATGAAGTTCTACACTGAAAATGGTACACGCTACCATTACCCACTAAAAGTAAATTTAATTTTCCTCTGTGGTGCTCCAGAGCTAAGTGATATCTTTCTCCTACAAAGATTCTTTGCATAAATAAAGTGAGAAAGTCATCAGACCTTCACAAATTAAGAGTCCTAGTCCTTCTCCGACTTTCCATTCACTAATTGGATTCATACTAGTTTAAAAGTGTCAGATGTCCTTTCCTGAAATGAAGGAGAAATCTCATTGGCATGATGCTTTGGCTGAAAAAGGGCAGGACTACAAAGGAGGACATCACAGCTCAGCAATCTGTTTGATCCATTCCAGGAAGCCTGTCTGAGGTGGAAGCACAGCTGCTCCATGTCTTTGTTGTGCCACTCAGACTGAAGAGAAATTGATTTTTTTAGAAATAAAAACAAAAACCCCATACAAAGCTCAGAGGCCATCCATACAGCCATACAAAGTTAGAGATGAAAATCACATCAAAGAGGACTAAAGCATTTTTTTGATAAGCCCTACGACTGAGCCCTGAAACCTTTGCAAGTTTTCAAATCCTCAGTGATGCTGCTATATAAATGCTGGCAACATCAATCACATTTACACCTAGGAGACTTCCAGAAAGTTCACTGAAAATATCCTAAAACAAGTTTTACAAATTTACAGACCCCTGCAGGATGGCAGAGAGCCAGAGATCATCAGCTAATAAACACACCTTATGGGTGTGCCATGGACTCTGCACTCTTGACTACATTATATTTGCAGTTTAGCCTGAGTGAAAGGGCTTCTTCATGGGACAGATGCAGAATCCAGGGCATGGAGGCTTTTTAAAAAACTATTGACACACATTTTTGTTCCATTCTAACAAAAAATGAGTTTTGGAAGACAAAAAAGTCCACATCCTAACATTAGAAGCCAGACCTTCAGCTCCTGGAAACTGCCCAAGTTCTGAACACACTGAAGGAGTGGGTCTTGGGCAATCATGATGTGCTAGGAATATCACTAGCACAGCTACACTGCTGGTTCCAGGTTTACCAACACAGCAGAACAGTGTACATGTTCCCAGTCAATGTACATGAAATTAAATTCCTCCAGCAGCTAGAAATATCTCAGCCTTGAAGTGCTACCACCCATGTACACTGGCCTTAAATGAAGGTGAAAAGACAGATGATTCAGAACTTATGTAAGATTTAGTTGTTTTGAAACTGGTCCTTCTACATGGTGCTGCTTTTCTGCCTTCTCCGTTTACAATTGACTGAAAAGACTTTTTTGCTCCCAAAGCCTTTTCTTGTCTCCAGCTTACTCCCTTTAAAATTAGCTAGCAGTGATACTGCCTCTGACACAGTAAATGGGAAGCCAGGCAAAACTGTATTGGGCACATACAGATTTGGGTTACTGTAACATCCTAGGAAAGCTGAGAGAAAACACAGTATGTGTCTATCACCAGCAAAAAATATTTATATACGTATATACACTCTACTCCAAAGCAACAACTCCATTTATAAGTCATATGATGGTTGTTTAGTGTTATCTAGAGGTTATCTAAAAAACCCAAGTCAGAAGAAACCTCTGATTTTCAAGCTGTAGCGGGACTGCAGCACCCAGAGAGAACAGACATTCCACAGGCACCAACCAGCAATTATTATTTCTTAAGCAAACCAAAGTGAAGAGCAGGCTGATCAAAACCCAGTTACCTGTTAAACCAGTCATCTGTATAGCGGGGGTAGGGGTAGGGATCATTACTGCTGAAGTCGTAGCTGGCTTTGGCATTCTGCAAAACACAAAGAAGTTCAGTAAGTTCCTAGAAAAACAGATATGCAGGGGAAAGCAGAACACAAACTGCACAGGATGCTGACAGCTGTTTGTTAGTTAACTTTGCCCTCTTTGTTCTGTGAGATGCGTCTGGACACAAACTGGTCTGTGTTGTGCTATGCATCTCCCACACCAGCAAGCCTGGGGAGAGATGCTGCCTGCCATTCAAAGCCTCCCATGGACCATGAGTATTTCCAAATAATGTGACTAATGGTGTGAGAGCTCAGGCTGCTACTGTGGGACTGCTCACCAACACGTACCAGAGGATTTAGGTGTCATGCTATTTGGCATGGTGGTTCAAATGTTAAACCCTGCTTTCCAAACAGCTTTGGAAGTGACCAGACACTTGGGTCTTCCATCACAGAACTGTTTCTTAAAAGCTAATTTGTGGTACCACAGCAGATTTCTAAAAGCATTTTGATGCCTAAGAACGTACATTTCTCAAAATTCCCATGTGAAAGCTGCACTGATGGTCAGCACATGTGTCTGAAAATCCCTTTGCATATTTTCTTGGTCCTTTAGTTGTCTGAACAGCTTCACAAATGCAGCTTTCAGGCGCTTCTGAAATGTTATCCCATGTCTCTGCTTTTCATATAAATCTAAATCATCCCCAATTTTGCCCTGTCAGCAGAGTTAAGGACACTCAGCAACTTTTTGATGCTATATCTGAGAAGCAAATGGAAAGTTTCACAAAGTCAAGTGCCATCTTCTTTCTTCTCCCTTAATGAAAAAATAAAGAAAGGGTGACTGAAAATTAGGCTTTTAAAAATATTTAGAAGCTTCCTCTCAAGCGTATGTTCACAGAGTTTATATTTTAATAAACACCATACTCAAGGAACAGAATTATGTTAATTCTTAATTAATGTGTACTTGTATTCCTTTTAAGATCTGGCTGAGCATGCTATTGAAGATAATTTGAGACTCGTGTCTGAATAGCTTTTCTCCTAAAAACATTCCCCTTCAGCAAATTCTCATTTCCTGGGGTACAGGAATAGACAGTCCATTGGTAGCACCAAAGTCTTTGGGTTTTGGAATCGAAACCTGTAGCTCCCAAAAACTCAAGGCAGAATGAAAGTGGGACAATATTGTCCATGATCCTTGGAGGGTATAACTAAGTATCTTTCAAGATCGCTCATTTTTGAGTGGTAATTTCAGAAAGTCTGGTAGCTTATATTCAGCAGACAATAAATATTTTGCAGCATTTGAACAGAGCAGAGTTTTGCAGAATGTATATCACATGGCTTGCTGGTGTTCTGCAGATCAGGCACAGCTGAAGCCCTCTATGAGTATCCTTATCGATCTCTCCACACCCCTGATTTTCAGCCTGAAGATGCCTTCCAATAATTTTAGCTATAGCCAAAAACTTCTCAGTGCTTTTAAAGCCTCTATGCCCAGGTGCATGTTTCATTTACTTCTTTTAATTACCATAACTGCTTATACAGCACTTTGAATGGCATTAGATTTGTATGAGCTAAGAGTAAACAGAATATGCCTTTTCAGCCAGGGAAAGAAGGGGAATTTGACAGTGGTCTATAAATCATGAATTGCAGAGAGAAGTTAGACAGGGAGTTATTATTTACAACTTCTCATAATACAGGAACTAGTGGGGAACCATAGAGAATATCAGAGGGGCAATTCAGAAGCAGCAGAAAACAAGAAGTAATAATTTTCCACAGAACACATAATGAGTTACAAAATGCATTGTCTCCCAGCAATACAGAGGTTAAAAGCCTAATGAAATCAAAAAGTGGTTAGACAAATTAATGCAAGATAAATCTGGAAGGGGTATTAGATGCTGTGCTTCCTCCTTCTCCAACAGTCCATAAAACAGAAATGCTAGAAGCTGTGGGGGCCATGATCAGGTAAATACTACACAGTCTCTGACCTGGTGACCATACATCCACTACAGGCTGTGGTTGGATCCTGAGCTAGAAGACTTTGTGCCTCAGTCAGTGCACCTGCAAAAAGCCATCTACCACAAACACCCCATCTTAACGCAAGAGAGGAAGTTTGGATTCTGCAGTGCCCAGGGGAGCTGAGACAAGGATTTGTGCACAGAGCCAGGCTTCATCCAGTGTGTGGCAGTACAAAGAACAGAGCTTGTCAACGGAAGGTCCAGCCCTGTTCTTCATCCAATTGCAGCACCTACTCTTGGTGGGACAAGCTGGAGAACTACATCTGATAGAAAGTCAAAATAGAAACCATGAGACTCTCTGAGCAATTTAATTAGCAGATAAAACCTACTCTGTCACAGAGTCTAGCTTGGCAACCTTTGGAAAGAAATGCATTTCAATAACAAATTACAGAAACTTTCTTACATTGCTGCCTTGGACTAAACATGGGCTGGAAACCATGCAGACTGCAAGTAACTGAGCTTAGCAGTGATTTCAGATAGGTATAGTCTAACTCAGTACTAAATGTAATTAGTTCAATATATTCCCAGCTTCTTATTAAGTCAAAACTTCTGTTTCCATTCTAAAAATATTGTATAGATGAGAATTTAAACTCAGTCTTGGGTCAGCTGTGATTTTTTCCTGCATCTGGAAGGCTTGCAATCCTACTTACACAGACCTTAAGCTCAAAAGAGGTCTGGGGAGGTTGATTTTTTCAGGACATCATCCTACATGCATGCACCTTGTGGTAGCTATCAACTGCTCTTGACTCTAGAATTCCCTTATGCACAGAATTATGGATGGAAAAGCCCTTCTAGCGGTACAGATGTACCACTCATGTCAAGAGTAGTGATAAGTAAAGGGATTCTGGCACAAATCGTTCAGCCACCCTACAGCAGACTGCAGCACTGCTGTATGTCCCATGTAACCAAATGTCAGCTTATGGAAAGGTTGCTTTAGGCAGGCTATAAACAAAGTTGTGCAGCACTCTTCTACATCCTGTAGCTCTTGTACACTTGATTTTGGATCACTGCACTCAAAGGAAAAAAAGATTATCTAATGTAGCAGGAACCATCCACAAAGTGCAAAATTAAGAAGAATTCTTGGAAAGAAAACAAGTGCTGACTGCACAATTTATCTTCATTAAGATCTTTGAGAAAAGACAGCGAGTTTCAGCTTCATGAAGAAATATTCCGCCCACACTATGGAAGCAGTGGAACGGGTAATGAAACAGCAGTGACAAGTACAAATGGACTGTTTCAAGTTCCTAATTTAAAGATCACATCCCCAAATATCTATGCCTCAACCATTTTAATTTTTTTTTATTTTTTAAAGCATAAACCAGTGACATATGAAATCAGTTTCTATACTGGACCAAAAGGGGAACTGCTTTGGTAGATAGCTAAAATATTTCATCCTGTGTTTTGAGAAGTGACTATTAAGACATGCGGTCTGCAATTGTCCTCCACAGGCTGGACTCCCCTGCAGGCACCTGGAGGGAAGGTATTGCTAATGCAGAGGTTTAATCAGGGTAGAAACCCAGGAGCTGGCACCCAAAACCAGCACAGATGAGGATCTGCAACAGCACGCTGAAATGAAAACTTTTTACTTTTCAATTCAGGTGACTCAGTTTCCAGTTTTACTGCCAAGCTACTCAGTTTTCTGACTGGCAGTTACTTCTCTTAGACTCAAAGTGTCTAATATTTACTTTTCAATATCTATGTAGTGCCTGTTTTTTTCCTTCAGAGAGCAACTCAAGCGACCAGCCTCAGGCACTGATCACGGGTTGCGCTCTAGCCTTGGACTCGTCATTAGATACAGCGTTTGAATGAGATGAATCCTATCCCTCCTGCTCAACCAAGTCCAGTTCAGTGTGGCAAAGCCATTTGAACCTGATGTTTATCAGTCACCATCCACACACAATTACTTACAAATAACATCTATTACATAACCAAAATGCTCCTACAGAGAGGAATGACATTGTATTTTAAGGCATATGTCTATTTTTACTTTCTAGCCTCTACCCCAAATAAGATGTTAACAGAAGCATACTGGATCAGATGATGAGAGTCTTTAAGTGTTTTATTAAGTAATGGCTTGTATACCACCACACAAATAGATATCTTTTTCCTGTGTGTAAAATTCTGCTTCCCTTAAAAATCAGCTTAGCCTGGCGTTTTCCAAAGAACTGCCCTGTGCTTTTTAAAATACATGCAGCAAAATCTTCTGCATAAAACATCCATTATGTAAAATATGGCAATAACAATAAATCACTTGTCCCATGAGTTGCTCAGATCTGTAATAAAATTATGTACCTTGAATAATGCAGCAAGCCCATAAATTTTTGTATGGCTTTACAAGCCTCTAAAGAGTAATTCACGTATACTTCTTGTCTTCTCCATAACTGAAGAAATGTGCCTATTCTTACATCCTAGTCCAGAAGACAAACAATTAAAGACACGTGTCCCGTTGGTCATGGTCTGAATCTATCTGTCATGTTAAAGCACTGGTGAATTTAGCCCAGAGATTCGTAACTTTTAAAAGACAAGAAACATTTTTAATGCAGGTGGCATCTGGTCTTACCCTCTCCAGGCAACTGCAAATCCTTAGAGATCTGAGGCAGAAAGATACCTTTTGCTTGTTTGATTTCTTTCCTGATCCAGAGAGTGAGCAAACCCCTGGGCTCAAATTACAAGATGCAACATCTCAGAGAAACTGTACTAAAATAACACCGAATGTCATGCGGTGGAAAAATGGAATTCAGTTTTGTACACACAAGCTTAAGAAAATGGAATATGCTCACCAGGAGGCAATGTGGTATTCTGCCTAGGAGGGGTGCTATGAGGCTTCAAGGTCATTAATGAAAAAGAGGAGCGCTGTTGCTAAGGCAGTAGTCATACAGTAAGCCCTGTCCTCTCTGCCATGGGAAGCACACTGTTCTGTTTTTTAAATAGAAATGAAAAATAATTGGCAACTTCTTAAATAAAGGCCTCTACATTAACTAATCTACATGTCCTATATTGCTATCCAGCAAATTCACAGCTGCATTCAAGGACCTTGTCAACACCAAGAATATATCCACAAACTGATGGGCTATGCTCCAAAACACTCACATGAAAGACTGAAATTCCTCCTGGTGAGTACCATCATCTTCCTCCACAAACATAAGCCTTTTCCCCAGACCTTACGGGTATATCATAAAAGTGAAAAGACTCAGCCAGACACTGCCAGCCAGATCTTGAATAATGAATAAGACAGCAGCGCCCTTTTCTGCCATCCTCCCTTTCAAAACAGTCACAGAACAATACATTGGAGCATCATTTGAAAACGATGAAGCAGAGAAGTGTGCTGGGTACTGACTAATACTTGAGGTGCCCATAACCCCTCCTGGTAGCCCAGGTTCAGGTACTCATTAAAGGCCCTGCCTGGCCACAGAACGAGCAAATACCACAGTGGCGATTTCATTTTCTACTCCTCACTGAAAAAGCTCTTCTTTCCATTTCTCTAACCCTCACCAAGCATCTGGGACTAGGTCAAAAGAGAAACTAGTGGAATTACAGCCAGAAGACCATAAACAAACAAGCAAAAGGTGACTACTGCTTAATTTCTGACAGTAAAAATATTTTCAGTAACAAATCTAATAATCCAGCTATTAGAATTCCCAGGAAGACATATTTGCTGTCTCTGCACCTCCAATGCAGCTTTATATTTTGCAAAACTAAAACTTTTTCATTAGTTATATTTTAAAAAAACCCACCAAAACACAGCTGAAAGACATGGGTTCTCCTGTAAACACTCATATTTATCTTCATTTAGGTAGCATTACTTTTAAATTGAGTTATGAAAAAATATTGCCTCACTGCTATCATTTTACATTGTGTTCTCTCCCTAGATGAAGCAGATTTCTTTTGTCAAGAAACTGATGAGCCTTACTACAAGTGCCACATCACCTCGTTTTATTTTTCCTTCACTAATTTCTTTCCTATCTTGCCTGCAGACAACATCAGAAAACCAACACAAGTTACTCTGCTGGCTGGTGCTCTTCAGCACATGAGCATCTTCAAAATGAAAGGGTGTGGCTAAAAGAAAGGTTGCAGCTAAACAAGCCATTTCAAATGGGGATAAGGCACCCAGGCAGCACAGCACACAGTGAGATCTAAGCACAAACTTTTTCACTGAATCACAAGGTTGGAAAAGACCTTTAAGATCATCAAGTCCAACCATTCATGTCCTATGCTGAACCATATCCCTAAGTACCACATCTACCCTTTTTTTAAACAAATCCAGGGGCAGTGACTCAACCTCCTCCCTGGGCAGCCTGTTCCAGGCCCTGACAACTCTTTCAGTAAAACATTTTCTCCTAACATCTAATCTGAACCGGCCCTGGCACAACTTTGTGCCATTTCCCCTTGTTAGGACAAGGTCACCTGGCTGAAGAGACCATCGCCCACCTCTCTACAACCTCCCTTCAGGCAGTTGTAGGCAGTCATAGGGTCTTCCCTCAGCCTCCTCTTCTCCAGGCCAAACATCCACAGCTCCCTCAGCCACTCCTCATAGGATTTGCCCTTTTTCAAGCTTTAAAGAAGAGATGAAATCATTAATTATGTTCTTAGGCACCAAGACTGTTGAATGTTTTCTCAGTGTAGTAAACCAAACCAGAGTCCAGATGCATCCAGCTAAACGCCGTCTAACTCTCAGCGGCTGTTTGCTAATGCTTGGCTCAGGCGTGTGCAGTCAAACAGGACAAAAACCCCCAACAATCAATCAGAGACTCAGAGAAAATTTAGATTGGGCAGATTTTTTAAGAGGTTGAGATTTTTTTTTCCCCTAGCCAAGTTTTATAAATAAAGCTAGCTTATTGAAATGCCCTCCATTTACTTTCCCCTGCATCTTCACTTGACAAGGGAAAAAGCATAAGAAATGGAGGCAGGCATGAGACTTTATTAAAAAGCAAGCAGCCAAATGAACTTGTGCTTATAATAGAGAGGCTGCTTCACAATTTACCTCTTGGCATTCTTGTCCTGCTCCACAATTTTCAGGTTGATGTGGAGGAAACCTGAAGCACATCACCAGTTGCTAATTACTTAGAGCCAGAGCTCTGAAGGGAAAAGCAAATTAACCTACAAAAACCCAAAGCCTATTTCTGCTCATCCAAACATTCCTTTTCAGGGGGCTGGGACCAAGAATCTTTAAGCTGCACCTGTAACACACTGAGGGGGTACTGAATGTTCACATGGAGGCACACTGCTAAGATAATTAAATTAATAAAATAAAAGCAAATTAAGCAAGTGAAGATTTTCAAGGCAAGTAGCAAATTTAAAGCTTTACATTTTCGGACTGAATTCCTTGATTTCTTTAATTTGGAGGGGTGGGAGGGGAGCTGGCATCTGAATGGCTAGAGATATATGAGCCATTGAATTTTTTTATCATAATGACAAATATAAAGAGTGCAATGCCTTTTATTGAAAAATACTGGGAACTAACACACCATATAGCTTTAGTATTCCATTTTATTAAAAACCTGGCCCATATTCCCTTTCCAATACATGGATTTTCTCCTGCTGTAGATATTTCGGTTATGTATTAGTGTGACCTAGCAAAGTTGAGAGAGTAATAGAGGTATAAAGCTGGCAGCAGAGAAATGAGGTTCAGGTCCATTATTCTTAGCTACATTCCTGTAAGAAATAACTGACAAGTTTGTCAGTACATTAAATATAAGGTGGGCGCTGAGCTGCAGCAAAGGTTGTGCTTGCAGAGTTTTGATGGCAGCCAGCACTTAGAGCCTCTTGGAGGGATGAGCTAGAAGAGCAAGGGAGCTCAGGACCCTAGACCCTCTCAAAGGGCCATATCCAGAGCCCACCAAAACTTGTCACAGGCCCTGTCTACAGGCTATAGGAAAGAGTCAGCTCACACCTGGCATAAAGCTCTCTTAAGTGGCACATGGTGGATAAGGGATAATTTTTTCCATCAGTGGAAGAAAACGATAGCCCAGAGTTTGCAGTACCAAATCAGCAGTCAGTCAAATCCAGCTGTTACGCATGGCACAGTCTTGGTAATGAGCAGACACTTGCACTGGGAGAGCAAACACTTTCCCACTGCTGTATGTGCAGAGTACTGGGCATGCAGTTATAATGGCACTCATAAAACAAACCTGGCAGGGGGTTAAGGGTGACCACCTGAACAGGTTATGCCAATCACGTTTTTACAGGAAGGCAAACTGGGGAAATCAAGTGTCTCAGATGGAGTTTTCTACAACACACAGACCTGATTTGTGGCAGTTACAGAGAAAGCAGGACAGGAACAACTACTCTGGTCATATGGGGGAACTGAAAGTAAGACCAGATGAGACAGAAAAGTGGTTGGGTATTTTTCTTCTTTTGAAAGGTTTCTCAGCTGACAAGAGAAGCAGCCTTTACCAATTGCTCAAGTAGTGCTTCATCTAAATTGCATGAATATGCAAGATGATGAATGGAGACATAAAAGTGACGTTGCTGGTGAATCAAAAGCAGCTGACCATTTCTGAGAAGAGACTCTGCAAACTATTACCTACATTGCTTTTGTCACAAAAAGCAAACACAGGTTGACTTACCTGCTTCAGAGTGGTCTTGAAGATACTCTGATTTATTCCAGTTACATGCTGACCTTATTAACATAGTTTGAGAGCATCCCAGGGGAGTATTAATAATGTGACTAATATCTGTCAAGACATGCTGGGTTCCTAGAGATTTTAATGAAGCAATTTATATGCTTTTGCATTAATTAAAAAGTTTGTGCTGTTTCCATGTGGAATCAGCAAAACCTCTGGACAGCTAAATCTGAAATTCCAGAGAGAGAAGGTGGTAACTTCAGAAGAGACCTTCTCATGTCTGCACATACTACATTGTGCAAGTGCTTATGCTTTTATATAGTACATTCCAGGTTCTTCTCTTAAAGATTAGTATATTTGATCTCAGCTAATGCTTTCTCAGTAATTTACTGGATGCGTACATTTAAGAAATGTCCTAGACATCATTAGCTGACTGAAAGATTCATAATTACATCAGTCAGACATGGTATGACTGTTGACTAATTCTGCAACTGAGTTAAATGCCACTGAATTAAAGTGATTTAGTTTCTCACAAGAAGTAATCCGAAAAGACATGTTCAAGCATTGAAATGACGAAGTCCTTGAACACAGTATGGCCTTTGTGCTCTCCTTTGTATATATTCGAAGAGATTCGCCTCCTTTAATAAAATCCAGGCCACAACACGCCTGCAGAACATTTCCAATAATCCCCAATCTATACTGAAGCTTATGAGTGACGATAGCACAGGGAACGTGGTATTTCCATACCCACTTCCCAAAGTAAGCATTACCACATCCATTTAACCTTCACCAAACCACAGCTCTGCAGCACTGGAAGTGGCAGAAGTTTCATCAAATACATGCTCCTGTTCTACAGTAGAACATGTTATCCTGGGTAGTCCTATTTCCAGAGTTCTTCGTATCATTATTTGCTCAGTTGAAGCTAGGAAGCCTCTGCCTCTTACTGGGATGATTTTAAAAAAGGAATACACATTAGAATAAACATTACAAACCTGTTATTTACATGATCTGCCAAATCTCTGATTGCTCTGAACTTAATCGAAAAACTACCAGTGACTTCAATGAGAGCAGCATTTTATTAGACACCGTGCACTGCTATTCTGTTCCCCCGTAAGAGACGTTCATTATGTTTATTGCTTCTGTAGGGAATGCAACAGAAATAAAGAACATTATATTTGAATCAAAGCAATCTGAAATAGGGCAGGCATTTAAAAATATCTTAGCCTCCTACATAGCTACCGAGAAGTAAAATATTAATGTGGAGAACATAAATAGACACGTACAACTAAAACCAAACACCACAAAGCAAACAAACATGCCAAGATAAAGCTATAGGCCAGAAAAAAAAACCCAAATCGATTGCAAATGAAGCCATTTAATTTACAGACACAGTGACGGAGAGGTCTTTAAAGTATTGGTGATCATCTGCATCTTTATCTACTGTACTGAGGCTATTACAGTTTCACAGAAGAAATCAGACCCCTTGTGTGTCCCCACACTCCTCTCCTGCAAGTTTGGCTTATCCAAAGGGCTTGGCCAAAACTCTCCTTTTAAAATCAGCTGCACACTCACTAGGTAACAGCGGGTTGGAGCCTCTCCTTGCCAAAATCATCACTTGGCCTGAGAGTCTCTCCCTAATACCTGTCAAAATTTGATAAAGCTTTGTGAGGGCCTCGTGTTCCCCACGTGCACCATCTAATTCAGATTTCCCTGGTGATACCATGGTAGCCAAAGTGTAACTACAGCAGGAACTTTAATTAAGTTCCATTTCAATGCTGATAGATATTCAGGGATTTCAACACTGACTAGTGGCTTAAACTGTATGAGCAGATAGAATAACTATTCTTTGAAAAATAGGAAATAAAACAGAAGTAAAAATAAACAAAATAGAAGTAATTAAAATAAAAATTTTCAAATAGAAAATTTTTCAGAAGTGTTTTTTGCCTTTTTCACCCCAAAGTGTTGCATTTTCACTCTGGGGAAACAGCAGCTCTATTTCATTTTGTGGAACTTCTTAAAATTACTGGTGTGCATTGCTTCCAGAGGACCACGTATCTGACCTTGTTCTCCCAAGCAGACAATTCAGCAGAGTGGGATTTTGTTGCTGCTGCTTTAATTCAGCATGTTCTAGAAGTCAAATATTTTTTTAAAAAGGCTGAACTCATCCAAAATAAAAATATTTCACTTTTATTTTCCCATGGACGTTTTGGTTTTATGAAACATTCATCTTTACTAGCAAAACCATTGTTCTAATGGAAGATTTCAGCCCAGTTCCAAAAGCTAATTGGTCTGCAGAAAGGCAGGTATGAAAAAGCCAAAACAAAGCAATGCCAGATCCCTCCATGACAAATGGTTAGGACTAACATCTTTCTTCTACTTTTCTTGCCCCCCAAAAGAAGAAAATATTTCCAAAAACCTCACTTGGAGAAACCCTGGGGAGAGGAACAAGCCAATTTCAAAAAGCGACAGCCTGAACCGATGCAGAGACATCCTTATCTGGTCTCTTCCACCCCCGTGCATTTCTCATTTCAACAATCTTAATTTACTTTCCACAGATGACGCCTTAAGTGAAAATTAATACCACTGCTTAATGATTAAAGCGATTAGCCACCTTGCACTTTCTCTGTGTGCAGCTGATTAATTAAGTACATTGATTATAGAGAAAAATAAATGCTACAGATACTGAGTGGTCTTTAACTTGCAAAACAAGTGTCTTTGGCACCATCTCACATTGCCTGCACATCAGGCATGCATTGAACTTGAAGATTATCCCTTTCAGGTGGTTCTAATGCAGAATACAGCTGGAAACTTTTTGCAGCATTCAATGGTCTGAAAATAATTTCAGGCAAATGCAACTACAGTATGTTAATAACTTTTGGATTCCAAAGGAATTGTACTTTGAGGACACCCCATAGCCAATATAAATCAGTACATCCCCCTGAAGAGGCCAACAGCAGTGAAGCAATGCCAACTTCAGTGACATAGATATTCTTAGCACCAAGCCTCACAACTTGCCAAGCATTCAGGGTCCAGATTTCTCATAACGAGCTGTAGCAAAGCAGCAAGTGTAACATCTTTCCCTATGAGAAATCCAGTTTTCAGCTGCAAACAGAGCTCTGTATGTGACACAAATGTCCTTCTTAAGACAATCACATCTCCTTCAACCTCCTTTGCAGAAAAAGCCTCTTTCTAGGCTATCTGGCCATATGAAATAATCCAGAGAAGAAACAGTCTTCCAATTCTTTTTGCAGTTCCTTTTTTTTAATTGAGTTGAAAGCTAGAAGGCTGTGATAACATCGATGATTACAAAACATTTTTACCATTTATAAAATAAGAAGACACTGACATCTCCTTTACAGAGCACCATGGCTTCTTGCTCTTGTCAGTAGTGCTCACATTAAGTAGCTATAAGGAGAAAAGGAACTGTGCAGTCATCTTATTTAGACTTCGGTTCACGAGCACAACTGTGAAATGTACCTGCAAAACCAGTTACTCTTGGCAGCTGGGAAGGACTGCTGCAGGACCCCATTATATTTTCCAAGATGTGAAACATTTTCTGTACATGACAGACCCACGACACCCTTCCCAGTACAGAGAGGACCTTATTTGCCTGGCTGATCTTAACAGAGAAGGCATAATCTCTTTTTCATCCTTTCATATGTTCAGACAACAGAACTAGATTGCACAAAATGGAGAGATGAGCCCAGAAGCTGATCCTGCACAGAGGAGCAAAGGGGGAGGGTGGGGGGGAAAGGTCTGAAACAGAGATCCTCATTCTCTTCCCAATAACTTCTAATTTATGCTGGTGAAACTTCATTGTCTTGCATGTCTTGGATGATCATCTTCTAAATGTTAAAATCAGCCTACTAGCTGCCAGAAGCCACCCGAGCAGCATAAACAGCCAACAGAAGGCCATCAGTTTCAGTTGCTAAGGCATCAGTCAGCCTGGCATTTAAAGACTTGATCCAGCCTTCTATCCTGGCCAAAGAGAGGTTTCATTTTGTCTCAACAATTTCTTGATGAAATTTCTGCCACAATCTGCCTTAACAACATCCATCAAACAGTGTGCTGATTAGGTTTTCAGTGTTAGTAGAAGGAAGCTTGTGAATTTATCCCAGGTTTTGGCTGATAAACACTAGTACATCAATTAAAAATTATTTCAGACAACCTATTAGCAAAAACTCAAGCCCAAAGCAACATCAAAAACCAAACAATCTAAAGTCCAATTAGGGTTAAAATATTTGAAACAGTCTATTCTGTTTCTTACTCCTTGATAACGTGTTACTTCAACGTTGTAATTAAAAATAGGTAGCAGCACCAGTGGCCTTCACACGAGCCTGCCCATAAAATACCTTTGATGTATTAGCAGTAAAGCTTTATTGACATTAACTGTCTAGTGCATGTGCTTAATAACCCTTTGGAATGCAGCAGAAAATGGCAGGGTAACTGTCTCAGGCCCTTTTGAAAATCATGCTGTAGGAATCCGATCTTGTAAATCCGACTGAATCCATTTGCTGACACCAGGCAAGGATGAACCTGACTGCTATGGTTCACCCTTACATTCCCTGTGAATCCCCTGGGCTGATATTAATGACAGTACAGAGACAATGGGACTTTTCCAAGGTCTTCAGAGGGTTTCCAAAAAATTTCTGTCCTGGAAGGGCAACACTTCTCTCACCACCACTTACAGGTGAACCCTCTTTGACTTGGGCAATTATGACAGCTGGGATTTCTGAGGGGCAGATCACCAGGGTCAAAGCAGCATGGTTCAACAGATGTTAATGGAGCTTTGTCAACTTACAGACCCCCACAACTAGGCCCCAGTGATTTTACTGGAGATACTATTGACTTATGCTCAGGCTCATGGCCTCCAGAAGAATTTGCTGGTCCTTTCAATAGCATGCAGGGAGGCCAAGGCATACTCAGAAATTCACACTAATGAAGGAAACAGAGACATTCTAAAAGAAAGAAGATCCTTTATGCTGTTGCTAAGCTTCACTGCACA
This sequence comes from Laterallus jamaicensis coturniculus, assembly GCA_022605575.1. Taxonomy (NCBI): domain Eukaryota; kingdom Metazoa; phylum Chordata; class Aves; order Gruiformes; family Rallidae; genus Laterallus; species Laterallus jamaicensis. The sequence goes on from JAKCOX010000001.1 coordinate 21,741,187, forward strand.
TAGTGCAGTGTGTAATTTATGGACTGTACTATTTCTTCTTTCTTTTGTAGCTGTAAAGATTATTCAATGATGTTTTGTTCCTCTAGCAAACAATGGAAATTGCAGCTCCTAACAGAAGTAGAACATTTCCCTGCTTCACTGCTTAAGTGATAAGAAATTATTCCAAAAATATACTTTTGTTTGCCTCTCAGCATGGTGGGGGGAGCTGTTATCATATTAGCTGGTGACAGGTTACCAAGTGAGAGAGAGACTTCTTTGTGTTTGGAGACATTGCCAAAGTGGAAAGAGAAGACAAGTAAGACCACCTGCTGTTCACATTTCAGTAAGAAATTTCAGAAAACTTCAATTAACCCTGAGGTAAACTCTAGGAAGACTCCCCTCATTCCTTACATATGGCTTTTTTGCTCAGCAAATCCTTTCCTGAGTACAGCTTCAGTGACAACTGGTAAGGACCCTGGAAAATGGAGCATAATGCCGTACCATAAAGACATACATTAGAGAGAAGAAAAGTTAGGGGAAGGACAGTAATGAAGTGCTTCTAGGATGACTGCATGTTTGTGCACATTTTCCATCTGTGGATTTACAGATTTCAAAATCTCACTTCTTATCTGAGTATGTTATTTTACTGTCTATTATTATTGCTAAGAATTGCTGCATGATTCTCATTTTACAAGTATCAATACTTTTTAAAAAGTCACCCACTCACAGGGTCACCTCTGGTTTTCCTGCAGTAAATGTTTCTCTTGTTCTCTCTCCCACCTCAGTTGTTTGGTTTGGTTTTGTGGTGGTTTGTTGTATTTTCTTTTTTAAAAAACAAGCTTTCAGCTTCTGGCAGAGTTCAGACACTGAAACCAGCAATTTTTTTACTCCTGGCCTGAGTCTCTTGGTGGGACCCTGATTTTCCTCACTGCAGCTAATCAGGGACAAACCCACTTAGAGGAGATGATCAGCTCCCTGCTGCTGTAAATGGGATAATGCAGCTATGCTGACCTTCACCAGCAGACATCGGCCAAGTATACAAGTACCACAATACAAACTGATATGAGAGAGAGATCAGCTGATGTTACTGTTCATGGCACAACAAATCTCCATTTACTGTCTTCGTTTTTTGTTTAAAACAATGTACTGAAATTTGCAATGTATGCTCCCCACTGCCGCTGCCCTCATCTTTTATTAGACATATCTAATACGCAGCCCTTGTGACTTCACTTTTCTTTCTCACTCAGATGCTGTATCTTGGAGAAGTCAGTCCTGAAAATTGCTGGCTTTGTATGTACAGTCTGAGTTGAAAGAAAACCATGAAGTACATTAGGCCCCAGCTTTTTTAATTATCAGTTCATAATGAAGGGTTCTCTTTGTGGGGAAAAAAATAATTTCCTCAAGGCTGAACCTCTGCAGGGTTTCCAAGGCTTGGAAGAAAATATCGATTGTTTGACAATGAGTCTCTCTGCATTCACGGCGCAGAATGGAAAATTCCAGCTTTGCTGTAACACCCTGATCCCAGAAAAGCAAGTAGCTATACTGCAGTAAGCTGGGAGGGGGGTGCTGGGAGAGCAGTCCGTCGAGACCATGGGCAGGCGCACTCCTTTCCATGCATATGAAGTGCACTAAAGAGAAATGGATGGTTCAAGAAGTAAGGCTCAGAAACAGCAAAGAAAAATATGGATAGAAAGTGCACTCTATAGGATAAGTCATAGTTCAGCAATTTTTAGGAAAAAATACAAATTGTTTTTCTCTTTAGAAATGCCTTTCCCTGACCCTCCATTTTGTCTAAGTGCTAATCCCCATTAAGCTAATCAAGCAAGAAAACCAGCAAGTCAAAACCATAAAAGCCAAATTTAACTGAGTAACCAATGCCAAGGGTTTTTTTATACTTGAAAATGCTCAAGAGCCAAAAACACCACCTTAGAGAGAGACTTTCTAATTGCTCCCAATTTTCCAATTGGGAAGTCGTACAGACATTGTCAGGGTACACAGGCATTTAACATGCTTGAGAAACGTCAGCTGTAGGCTTTTAATTTCCTAAAAATAAGCAACATAAGGGAAAGTGTCCCAAAGTGTAAGTGTCATAAACCACCAAACTTATGGCAGAGGAATTGAACAAAGGTGACTGCAGTTGCTATGCCAGCCCAATGCGAGTTAACAACTCATTCCTTAAGAGGCTCATTGCATTTCTACATCTAAACTGATCTTTCCTTCAGCTGACTTTAAGTCCTTGTCTTTAGTTCATGCCCAAATTACTACCTACAGGGAAAAAAGGCCCCTGTGGTCTTTCAGACACAGCAGATGCTGTCAGAGCAGGATCTCCTAGGACTTGAGGAGGCCCACGCAGCCTTGCAGGGAGAGGAGAGGCAAAGTGCAGGTGAACCAAGCCCTGCAACCACTGGGCTGTCCCTGGGCATGGGAGGAGATGGCAGATTTTAGCAGCGGGAGCAGGAGTCAACCTTGCCCATCAGCCAGCCGCCTCTCAGACACAGCAACTGCAGCAGCTCTGAGTGAGAAGGTGCCAGCACCTGGTTACCTTACATATAATGTAACCTGCCAGCAGCTGGTTACCTTACATATAATGAGGTAGTTTATCAGCACATTTCCTTGCTTTGTCCTCCAGTACATTCATTCAGCATGGATTAAAGTGCAAACCTTAGGTAAAAAAGCTGAATTGTCTAAACTCAAGGGATTTTTTCCTTTCTCTGCTCAGTGCTAGGCCAGCCTAGAACCTTTAAGACTGATCTTTCAGATGGGTTTTCTGCTGCTCCTTTGATGATTATTTGCTTTACTAACCATTTATTCCTCAGTCTTTCCTCCCCTGTACCTGGCTATCTATCTGCCCTGCAAAAGCCAGACCTAGCTCTGCATTTTGCATTGGCCAGATAATCTTCTTCTGTCCCCCAACAGCCTGCTCATTGCTGCTCTACTGGACTGCTCTTTGCTTGGACAGATACTTTTTTCAGATTCTCAAGTCTTTTGTGATTGCCATTGAAGGTTTGCTGTCCCCATTCCCAGACAGCTTTTCTTTTCCAATTTTCATCCCAATATTTCTTTTCTGAGAGCTCAGATTTCTCTCTGGTTCCACTATTTTCTGATTTCATCATGTCTGCACATTGTCATTCTCTATGTCATTTTCCATTAATTTCTAGAATGCTCACTATTGCCTCTCTAAAAACAATACATTTCTCCAAGCCTGACAAAGATTTCTTTATCAAACAGAAAGCGTTTTTAGAACTGAAAGAGAAAGGACTGTATTAGAAAGAAGTGTATTTTTGGCTTCTGGACATCATCCTAGATTCTTTGTTAACAACACAATTGTTCTTATTTGACATTATCATCTGATACGGTGTACAGATTTTTTGCTTGTTCGTTTGAAACATGGTTTTTAGAACCAGAATATTGAAATATTCCTGCACATTTTGTTGATGCCTGCTGCTGAAGAGTGAGTAAAAAGCCTGTGCTGCCCACAGATCTCATACAAAAACATACACACAGAGCACAAGTGCTGTAAAAAAGGGCTCTCTTGTATAAGCCTCCTTATTTGTGTCCATTTATGGAAACATCCCACTGAGTTACTCCTCTTGGGTGAGAATTTTGCGGTTAGGGCACAGGGTTTAATTAGCTCTTATCAAGTTATTAAGCCAGTTTAGGAGGAGGGAAACTGGCTACCCTGTACTTTACCTTTGTCAAGCAGCTATTTCCCAAATTCTGTGCCCCAAGTGTGCACCTTCCAAATCCATGTATCCACTACCAAGTGTGTAAAAATAATGGTCTTGCTCTTTCCTCGTGTTGGAGCTGTTCTGTCTGAACAGCTCACATTTTTACTAAAATTTCCAGTTGTCTTTGTTCTTTTCATTAATTGCTATTGCAAACTAAACCACACTGCACAGCCAAAGAAGCCTGGGGTCCACTCAGGAGGCTGCTGACTGCAGAAGAAGAACAAGACCTAAAGAAAAGATGCTACAACCCCCTCAGCAAGGAGCCACAGATTCCTGATGCTCATCACCCACAGGACTGCCACAAGCATAGTGTGAGAGCTGCATGCCACAAAGGCAACCTACAGCCCATGGGTGCTGGGAGCTCTTGTAGGCACCTGGAAACAGGAGGGCTAGTGTCAGCTGGGGGCTGGGGCTAACCTGGAAGAATTAAGAAAGAAAAAATCTTCTAGTCCATAGGTCTGAAGCCTGAGGTAGGTTTGAGGAACAATAAATTGACACAGTGTGTGCTGAGAATATACAATCTGCCCTGTGCATGCTTTGAAGCGCTGGATCAGATCACCTGTTGTAAAGGAATTAAGCTGTTCCTGGAGGTTTTGAAGGCTAATACGTGCCTTGCCACAGCCCATAGCTTTGTGGTCCTCCAAGTGACAGGTGCATTCTGCATCTTAATAGTGGGATTTAGAGCCAATTCCCAGGTTACTCATTTCTGTCCTAAATCCAATACTGCAAGCTGCAGCTTATTTAATGTGAGGCAGCACTGCCATTCCTCCACAAAGAGCCTTGTCACCTTTCCATTCCTTGCACAGACAGTCCCATTTTTAGTCTGCTTCTTTCTACGTGAAATGTATCATCTGTAAAATCAGCAGTTCAGCTGTACTGTTGTTCCACTCATTATTTAATGTTTTGTAGCAGAGGGACTCTAAGAAAACCCACATTTTACAGAAAAGGTCAGCGTGTACTTACGTAATTTGATGCCAGATCAGGATGCAGATAATCAATTCCTGCAATAAGATAATGACAGAACAGAAACCAAAGGTTAAGAGTTTCAAAAAGGTTCTCTAATGATCACAGAACAAAGCAAGATTCCTCTGCAACCATAGGAAAATGATCATGGTGAATAATGCAACTGACTGAAGTGAGATAACAGATTTTAAATGTGAACTTTTCAACTGATGTACCATTTCTGATGCAGACCCAGATGGGAGTTTTCAATCGTTTGTGTCACAATCCAGGTGTCAATCAAAAAGGTGAGCCCAGTAACAAAATTTATTTGCCTGGTCTGTACACTAGCTTGTATTTACTTATTATGATTAGTTTAAATCACAATTCATCTTTACACAAGTTCAACCATCTCAAAGCATGCCAAAGCTAACAAGATCAATAAGCTCTGGATTTGTACAGGATATAAAAAGGAGTATTTTAACCACTGAAAACCGTAAACTAAGTAGACAGAAAAATGCCCAAACTAGATCCGAGGAGGCCACTAAGGCAAACATTTTGGATTATGTGTCTTTATAAAAAGAACCTTTAATGTTGTATTAACCCACTTAAGCAAATATCTAAGCATAGGGTCCAGAGCTTTGTAGTGTGCTAAAGACTGTCAGAGAGCAGTGGTGCAGAACATTCTCATTGTAATGCACATATGGCAAATCCCAGTGGATGGTGTAACAGAAGCAACAGATCTACATTCAGATGGGATAAACTGAGTTATTATGTATCCAGGTAAAATACACTAAGAAGTGGTCACCAATGTCATGTTACATTCTGATCATTACTCTGCCCCTTGTCTCCAATCACTGCACTGTAAGATGCTCACTTTTATATGCAAGGAGAATGTTGTATTATTGTGGTTACTCTGATGAAATGATTACTTTGATTATGTAGGGTCCTTAGCACTAGATTTGCACGAGGAGACAGACCCTTGCACCTGTGGAGCGACTTACTGATGCAACCGGTAGATGAACACTGGAAGTCTAAATGAAGAACCATGCCATTCAGGTGCCCTCTTCCAGAGTTACTGGGAGTGATAGGAAAATTGCCCCCTTCTCCAAAAGCTTTATCTACAGGTCAACAGCTTTGTTTGACTTGAAGCTCAAACAGTTTGTCATCATCCCCTTCACAGCCATGCTTAGCTATTCTGAAAGTTCTGTCTCTGTAGGATCAGTGAAATTGCCATTTCTCATGACACCAATATAGAGATGTCTACTCTCTTACTTCCACAAAAACCTCATCTTAGGAGGAGGCAAACGAGGAACAGAAGTAAGTGAGGACAGTTCTGTGTTGACCAGAGAAAACACATGTTATCCAGACATTTTAGTTAATTTTAATGTTATTCTGTTGCCATAAAAGGAAAACATTCAAAATTTATCCCAAAGAAAAATGCTGGTGCAAAGAAAAGTGTTGAGAGAGACCGTACAAAAATCCTGTACTTCAGCAAGGAACTGAAGGGTAGAACAGCTGTAACTTCAACTGTACCTTTTATCTTAATCTTCCTTGAACTTAGCCTCAAATTAGTAATATATTTAATATGTAGGTCTTTATTGACATTCAGCATGAAAGTGCTTCATTATTTCAGCTGTCAAGTATGACTTTGAGAATAATGCAACCCAGAAAACATTTTCTTAAGTACTTTTTGCACAGCAATTATGTTCCCCAGTCAGTGCCTAGAGAAGTCAAGGGGAGTCTTTCCTTTGGCTTAATGGCCATTAAAATGTGCCCTGAAAGATACCTGAGTGATAATTGCAATCTCCTTTTAATGCTTGGATATCCACGCTTCAGTATCCTTAGTGAAGACTTCATAACATACTTTCCCTAAAGATCTGAAAGTCTTTATGGAGGCTGGCAGTCTCACCAGCATAAGCAAATCCATTATTACTTTTTAATCTTTTTTTTAACCTTGATTACATGGAAAAAACCTACTTAAAAATACTAAACTAGTACTCAGAGTTCACTTACCATCATCCATAATTCCTATGGTTACTCCCTTCCCTGTGTATCCCAGCTCCCATGCTTCAGCTACATTAAGGTCAAGTCCAGGAGTTCCATCTGCTTGACCAGTGTTAATCTAATACATCAGTGAAAAAGAAGAATAGCTTTTTTTACTTGACAGACACATTTTCACAGCCACTGAATTTTGCTTTATGTCCTTGTGCGTATCTGTGGTATGGAAAATGTAACCCATTTGCTTTGGAGTGCACATCTGTACAGAATCATAGCTACTGCAATACCTGTTGAAAACCACCAAAACAACCCTGAGCAAATTCACTTCTTTGTGGTTTATAATGTTAGGTCAAACAATGAACCTTCTGGACACAAAAAAAAGGACTAAGCATGTCAGGGCACTGGGACAACCCAGAAAAAAAGTTTAGACCAGTGGAATTTCTTTCTAAAGGACTTTTTCATGAGCTTTCTTCTTGAAAGTAGGGATCTACTGAAATTCAGCACCACCTGGTTTAGTACCAGAAACAACTTCTTTGATAACCAAGTTAGCCCTTCTTTAAGCTGGAAAGATCACTAGATGAACTTCAAGTGCCCTTTCCAACCTCGTGTGTGATACTATAGTTCTGCTGTACAGTCAGTCCCCTGTATCTTCAGGAACTACCCATATTTTCCAACCTCATTCACAAATTACACAAGTTCTGTGGGAAAAATAATGTGGGGCTTTTGCTGGTCCTGAATTTTATTTTTTATTTCAACTTTCTGTCAGATATCTCATTTCAAAACACATTTTAAGGTACTTTATATAACCTAAAAAAAAAAGCTTCATAAAAATTTTCATAGTTTTTCATGACTGCAACATATTGATTAAAGTGCCAGAAAGAAGTGAATTAATCCACACTTGATCTTCTCATCACAGATCACGTTCCACTCACACTAATGTGCACTCATTAATCTGAAAACTTGTCTCAGAAAAAAGAAAACAAAACCCAAACTGCCATACTGGATGGATTCAAGCAACATAAGAAATGGATTAAGAGAGACTCTTAAGTTAGTAAATGCAGTGCTGCCATGTTAAGTATTTCATCATAAAGAGGTTGTAATGCTAAAACTGACCAAAATTGCTTTATCAACTTTTAAAATAGAAAGAATATAATTTTGGCTATTTTTATGTAAAAAATTCATTTTTCTTTTATGGCTAAAGACTTTTCCCTATAACTTGACAGACTGAAAATGAAATAATTAAGTAAAATATCAATTTTTTTTTTACATTAGCTTAAGCCAAAATTCATCAGTTCTGCTTTTGACAGAAGAAAGTTAATAATCAATTTTCTTTAAGGAAAGAAAAAGTGTAATTTTTTCTAACCAGTGCATTAGAACTTTTTGTTATAATTCTGTAACAACATTTTACTTGGCAACAGCTCAAAGACACGATTCATATGGAGTTTTAGGGGTCACATCAGCACACCAGGAATGCCCACAGGACACAGATACAGTTCTCTTTCAAGCCTTCTAAGGATCTTCCCATTGACTGAAATGAAATTTAGCTCTTAAAATGTGCTGGGTCTTCCCAGCATAGAAGACATTCAGTTAAAAACAATGGGACAGAGCCTTGGATCCATTCCCAAATTCTTGTGACAAATCTGGAAGGAACTCTTGCAACAGCACAAAATGGATCGAGTACCAATTCTTTAGCAACTATTACTGTGATTTTTCTATCAAAACTTACCAGGTACCATTGCTTTGTAAATAAAGGATCATTCATGTTGATGTCAATGTCGTTGATGTCTCTATAGCCACGCTTCCTTCTGCTGAAGCCTTCCTGTTGCACAGCTTTCTTGACCTGGAAGGGTTAATTTTTACACCTTTAGCTCAACATTCGAAACCAGAGATGTAAAGACTTTTTAGCCTTGTTTTCATGACAGATAAGGGTTATGAAGTCACGTTATTCCTTTCTGTGTCATTCATTTGCAAATTCTAAACTTGTGGCTGATTTCAGTCAAAATTTCAAAGATGTACAGAGCTGAAGGACCGCTACAGTGGATACATGGGGGAGAGATTAACAGAAACATCCTTATCTGGAGGAACACTACCACTTTTGAACATGTTTCTATACCTCACAATTTGCTTAAGAAAGAGCCACTGGTCAAACTGCATTAGTGTTACAGATCTTTTTGCCATACTTAGCTTTTTCATAGTCACCAATATCAAAACACTGCTGTCATTAGAAACAAAAATTATTTAACTAATTCCCACTATGTCACTGTTCCAAGCTACAGACCTTTGGTAAATGAAGTCGCAGGCCTCAACCATACTTTTACTTTTTCAGATTCAGAGTATTAGAAGGCCTTTCTTTCCAAAGGATTTGCTAGGAGAAAAATATCTGGGGTTCTGTGTTTTCATAATACTCCTGAAGTTCTCCAAATCGGCCTGCACAGTGATCTACTTTCAGGGATTATCCTTGCAATACATTATATTGACAAGAAAAACTAAATGCAAAAGAGCCACTAAACTGACCAAACTGGCTAAAGTGTAAGAGATAAAAAATAATGGTTATGAAACACAAGTAGCCAAAGGGTTTTTTCCCTATATGAACAGCAAATCTACAGAAACATTTAACTAAGCACTGTAGAAAACAGAAGTTAGACATGCAAGTATCTTTGGAGGCAGGAATTTCAAATGCCAGACCACAATCATCTTGTCTGTATCCATGTAAAAGAGCACTCCTCAAGGAGATCACTGAATGGTTGTAATTGTTGTTATAATACGTGTTAACACACTCCTACACCTTGCAGAAGTGCTGTCAAGTTTGGCATGCTCTTTTTGCACTCTTTAGCCTAACACCTGGAATCAAGTTGGCATGACTCCCAGAATTTAATTCAAAATTTAAAAAAATTTAAAAAAAATAAAATAATCTAGCCCTCTTGATCAAAGGCAAATGCTTAAAAGCATTGACTGACTTCACCTTGAGCTGCAGCAAGAAGACAGCAACCCCCCCTAATATTTCCTTATGCATTTACTTGAAATATAAATGCATGTTTATGAAATAAATCTAGTATCTCAAAGAACCGTCTCTACATGTGTGGCCTTGGCATTTCTGATTAGGGTGACATACACAGGAGTTACACCACTGTGTTGCAGTAACTCATGTAGAGTCAGTCAAAATCAACAGAGGAGAAGGCTAAATCAGATCTTAGGTCAGCTGACTCATTCTTAGAGGTGTCCTTCTGTCTCTGTTAATTAAAGCAGGAGCCTCAAAAGAGAGTGCACAGTGAGATGCCTAAGGCTGAGATGAAACTGGGATCCAGCTGATGGAAAACAGCTATTTTCCTCAGAGCTATATTGCTTCATTATAACCCTGAAAACTTAATACCAGTTCACAGTGAGCAGGATGGGGCAGCACGCCCTGAAAAGGCAGCATCAAATGTTTCTAAAAAAATCTACTTGTATGAATTTTAACTCCTTAACTGAATGTACCATGTGATGCAATATTGAATCAGTAGGTGCTTTCATTTATAAGTGCATTCCCATTACTTGTGCAGATTCATTAAAAGTGGAGCAGATTGAAAACAAAGCAAAAACCTAATACAAAGTAACCTGGAAAGAGGACAGTGATTAAGTAGGACCCATGCTAGGTGTAGTTAGTGGCTCCAGGTATCTGTACAGAGCAAAGAAAGGTATAAGCACACTGCTTGATACCTCCAAGATAAGGCTCGGTGATGCCATGGAGACCACAGAGCAATCACCTGTCATTATGCCTTCCTCCATTCCCACCCCTGCTTCTCTGCTTGCGACCGCAAACCCTGAGCTGTCACTACAGAAAATAATTATGAACAGAAGCCAACCCTCACTTAGAGGGATGCCAGAGAAAAAGATTTCATGCTTTTTGCGCTCCCACGCAGGCTTGCTGGCTCTGCAGGACCTGCTGCATTAAGGCACTGAATTAGGATTTAGTACAAAAGGATTTCAACTAATTAAAAAGCGATGCTGCGGAGCCCTGGCTTTTCTTTAAGACAACCTGGAGGAAGTGGGGGAGCAATTTTCAGAAATAGCACAGGCTGGTTTCCCTCTTCAGGATAATCTCATTTGTCTGATTTGTTCCATCTTCACAACAAAATAATATAAATATATATATATATGTAGGCATACTATATTATAATTTTCTAGGACAAGGAAATATGCCCCTCAAGGAGGTATAACCTTCTTGGAGGTGAAACCTCTCTGTAGGCTGTTTTCTGAATGTCTCACACGGAGAAGAGGCATGCAGGAGGTTACCATCCACAGATGTCTCAGAAACTCCGAGGCTGCTTTTTCACTACAGAAGGAGGAGGTTTTTCCCCTCACACAAGCAATGGTAACTCATACACCTGCATCCAGAAAAGATTAGGTGTTTCTGTCATGAAATAAGTTGAAAGGTTTGGGTAAGACTGGTAGTTTCTCACTTACATAAGCTACAAATTGCCTCATTCTGTTACCTTGTAAAAGGATAGCCAGCATAAGGTAAGACCTTGTCATTCTCGTGATGAAAATGTGTCCAGAAAGCAGTGATCCCAAGATCAGGAAACATTTTTATATTCCAGAACAACAACAACAACAAAAATTTAAAAATCCACCATAGAAAAACTTGGAATCCAGTTATTTGAGTGGACAATTGTCCATGTAGGGCTGCAGATGGCTGCCTCGGGAGAATCCGGGTCTTCTTGCCAACTGGGTAGCTACAATAGAAAGATGGTGATTTTTCCAGAACTGGGAACTTGTGCTTTTGTATCTAGTCAAGATCAGGAGAGGGACCACATCTGATTCAGCTTCTTAAAGAAGAGCAGGCCTACCAGTGACGTCATCACGTCATCAACATAAATGCATTAAGTCTCACATCACAGGTAATATGTTTCAAATACACGAACAAGAGAGAACATCTTTGCACGTGCAGTGGTAGACAATTATTGGAAAACATCCTGATCTAATAACAGCCATAATCATGTACTTGTGTCAAGTTCAGACCTGGAATCCAGCCCTCAATCCAAAGAGCAATGCAACTCATGTTGTCTTTTAAATACTTGTTCCTCTAATATAAGCAAGAAAAGCAATTTTTGTAAGACATGGGCTTCTGATAATTGCACCTTAAATGATTTGAGCCTGTGAAGCCAGTGAATAAACTTACTAAAGTAGCATGAATTTCACTGTCTCAAAATTAGGCTTATTTATCAGCAATAACAGCCTTTTGTTTATTTCACTCTTAATTCATTTTTTTCCTTCTTTGTTAGGATACAGGATTAAGTGGAGGGCAAAATCTGAGCATCTACTTTATTAGCACGTGGCTAAATCATGTAAAAGTTATGAGCTATGTTGTAACCAGAACGAAGGTCATGCATCAGAAGAGGTAGCCCATGGATGGTAAGGAAAGGAAAAAAAGACTCAAGTATTGATTTTTAATATACTTGTACTTATGCATGGTGCATAAAGTGAGTTGGATGATAATAAACCAGTGGGATACTGATGCAGAACAAATTAACAAAATAATCAATTGACTGCAATACTGCTCCGGGAGGGCTGGAAACCACAGCACTCTAACAGCCAAGATAATCAGCTCCTCGTTTTGACGGAACAGGGTTAATTGTACTGGTGAGCTCCTGCAGTTAAATGACTCTGTTATATTGAGCATGAATGACAGATTTACTAAATTATACCAGCGGGTGCACAAAAGTGGAACAGTACACACAACCCCAACCTCCAGAATCAAGAACTTCAGAAGAGGAGAATTTGGGCCAAATTCCAGAGGAAAAAGTCAATCCCACTGTGATGACATCCAGTAGGCATGGCTATTTGAAAAAAAAACAAACAACAAAAAACAAACAAAAAAACCCAACACTAAAATGGAAATCTCAAACTATAAACACAATGATGAGGTGATCAACCAAGGGAGTGTTGGTGGTTTTTTCCTTTAAAGCTTCAGGGTTAATATGGGTCCGTTGCTCAAGGTGAAGAAAGAGGCTGAAAACTCATAGCCTGCATATTTGAATAGATCAGGCTGGAGGTTGGAGATTGTACTGAAGATCACCCTCCCATGATGGTGGTTTGGCACACTGTGTCCAGATGCAGAAAGGCATCCATAAATAAACCACCTTCAACTAGTCTCCTGAGTGTTGTTATCATAAGTTTCTGATATACAAAGATGGCAAAGATGGAGGCAGAAAAGTTCAAGTGAGCCAGAGGGATCCACACACCTAAGTCTCTCTAAAAAGTAACGAGAACGGGACACCATGCATCTACAGCAGCTTTTCAGAGTCTTAGCTATAGGTGACACCCACTCTGCTCCTAAGCCCTTTACAGAGCTAATGAGTATGTCTTTTTCACCTCTGATTTCTGTCTAAAAATTAAATGTCTCTTTGTTTCCTACTATCCACTCCAACCATGTAAAAGTATCTGTTGGGGAAATACTGATCCCATTCACAGACTCATCACCTGTATTGGCCAACAGCTGCTTGCTGATAAGCTCAGATGTCATCAGGGAGGACCAACCATCTCACATTCTTCTAAATAACCAAGTTTTGCATGACTCTCCACTACAATATAAAAGGAATGATACTGACCCTCCTCGCTAGCAAAAAGAAAGTACAGACCTATTTGAACTCCAACTTAAGTTAGGGGAACCAAACAAAACTGTGTCATTTTTATGGGACAGGAAGTTTCTGCTACTGAACCAATAACCTGAGGAGGTGATGCTGCTGGAGTCCACCCAGCCATGCCAATGCAGAAAATTGGCGCCTTTTGTCATGACATAGCTGGATCCATCTGGTTGATTTCAAACTTTCTCAGCCTGGTTCCAGGCCCAGGAAGAATGAATAGGGATGTCAGGGGGCTTATGACTATCACTGATCATCCAATAATTATTTATCAAATGACAGCTGCTCCTCTTGAGCAACCCAATAATTTTCAACGGTTCTCATGGATCTCTCCATACAGAGCAATGAGTCCCAGTTGGTAACCATAGGTGTCTGGTGAATTATTATTATTCATTCAGAGACTCCAAGTGCCCCTTCTACCTGTATCTGCTAATCCCTGGGGAGTTTTCTATAAATGGATTCTTTCCCCAAGCTATCTTCCCACTCCTTTGTAGATACAGTATGAGCCACTATGGCAAAGATGTAGCTGCTGTTAAAGTACAAGCCCTCTGAAACTTTAGAGTTTATCAACACAACTTTCTCTGCCATTTCTAATCAAAGTACAGAGGAAGAAAGTTTATTTTCAATTTGATAAATTTCATGAATGTAAAAATGAAAGTCTTTCATCAAAATACCTGTATCACTTTTGGTTTACACTTTTTTAATAGCTACTTCCATAATAACAAGCACAGACCGCTCGAGAAATGCTTTGGTTTCTAGGAAAGGTGACATCCACCATAAAATACATCCACTTTTAACTGTTCTTAGCCATCCCCTCTACCTTGCTGCTATTTTTTGTTTTGTTGAAACAATGTCATTGATTGCAAGGACTGGCTACTTTTTTTGCTTACTACCTTACTGAGATGTTCTGGAGCAGTTCTAGTTTTCCAGATTCTCTAACCAGCCCCATCTTCCTGCCCAAACACTTCTAAGTTTATATAGACCACCAGCAGATACTAAGCCCTCTAGATGCTTCTGCTGTCCCCAGTCATCCCTCTTGGGATGTCTCCTCAGTTTTATTTGACTCCAGCTTCAGTTTTTTGACATTTTTCCTCTCACTCTCTGGACACAGTACTGCAAAGTTTCACCATCCCAGGACAATGAAACACAGATAAAATACTGCACCACTAAACTCTGATGAAAGACTGTTACCAATTACCTTGCAGAGCAAATCCCAGCATAGGTGAGGCTGCTCACTAATATCTGCAAAAATCACTGAAAATCCCAACACCAGAGGTACGGTCATTTAGAAAACTACCCCAGAAGTTCAGCATCCATAGTAAATTATGAAGGTGAACAGCCTGAACTCAAAGGTTCTACTCAGGCAATTAACCTTTCTTGATAGAAACACAATTTGAAGAACTTGTCTTTCAACCAGGTTCATTTAAAAAAAAATAATATGCAAGAACTGACTTGCTTCTGCCTTGTTTTGTGACCTTTTGTTTTCCTGATATTAGTTCAGTGCTTGGTAAATAAGAAGCTTTCAAAAATCAAAGAAGGGAAAAAGAAATCAATATTTTTGTCCATTTAGCAGGCCTCTCACAGTTCAGTGACATTCAGGAAGCAGTGAGTAAAGAGACAAGGAATCAATGAGTAAGAGGAGGCTGCAGATCATATTCAACCTGCTCAGCTAAGCAATCAATAGCGCTCCTCTAGCTTCTACTTTGAAATGTGAGTTGTTTAGGCTGCAGTGTAAAATGAATGCTGAGCGGGGGTGGTCTGCAATGGAAAATGCCAATTTGGTAAAGCAGAATTTTTCCTAGGATCACTCCCCCTTTGACAAGCTTCTTTGCTCTAGGATAGAGTTCATTAAGGTGAACGACTGAGACAAAGAAAAAAGCTGTAGGTATCTTGATATGCAGTGCAGTGCCTCAAGAACAGGCAAACTGCTTCACGCCTCTGCTCTCAGTTTGCAACAAGGGCTGTATCAGGATCCACACTATCCCAGGTGCTGACTATTCTAGGAACTCTATTCCTATTTCCATTTTTTTTTGCCCTGCTTAGACAAGCCAACAAGAGAGCAAGAGCATTTCTGAAATCTCAAGAAACTTTCGAAGGAATGAGAACCTGCTTCCTATTCTACACGAGAAGCTGGCATTACACTTTATGGTATATAATGACAGAAAAGTCAAAGTAATTTCTGTTTCAAACAGTGTCTTATTGCAAGACAGCACGACTGTCACTTCAGTTACAAAATCAAAGACCTCTGTAAGAAATAAACTCCCTGGAGATGGGTTGTAACTGCATGCATTAGGCTCTCCAGTGGATCTGGAGAGATTGCAAACCACAGGGACACTTTATCAGCAGCTTGCGGGTAACTTTTGCACTTTGCTGTCTCGCCACTTAAACTGGGCCATGGAAATGATCAGCCTCTCCAAATCAATCAGCATAACCACCTCTTGGAGCAGGGGTAAACAACAGCATGCCTGATGACAGAAAATTGGGTCCCATGCACATAAGACTGCAGATCCTCCCTTCTTGGCTGCAAAATTAGGTGCCACAAGTCAGTATTCCTTTCTCTTTCATCTCTTTGCCAAGTACTGCAGATAGACCTTTCTTAAAACAACAAGCTTGGAAAAATAAAAAACAAAAAAAATCCACACCACCACCACCTTCTTTTTCCTCAACAGTGAAAGTCTTTTCACATACTGATTTTCACCATCAACCTTTGAGGTGATAACTGAAGAAGGTCTAAGCTACGTTTGCAGCCTCTCATTGGTATTGAAGGGTTTTAGTTTAAATGGGAACCAGGCCCAGTTCATCTTTAAGACTGCAGACCTTTTGGCACTTAGACGAGCTTTTGGATGTATCTGTGCAGTACAAAGAGAGGTGCTCACATGATGCTGAATCTTCTAATTTAATAATTCTCTCTTTGTCATAATTTGTTCACTTATAATTTTGGACCATTTTTTAAATTCCCGGGCAGTCTTCCAGCAAAGGACTTTCCTCCTGCTCCACAATAGCTCGCTAGTCCTACAAGGAGAGGGGAACTACCAAGTCCACCTTTATATAACCTCCTTTTTAAAGATAGTACTATGGTTACTGCTTCCACACAAGCCATGAATATCTGATAACATCCCAAGAGAACGGAAGTGCTCATAGGCTAAAGATCCCTCTAACTCTGTTGATTTTAAGCTAATTTACTTCATGAAGCAAGTCTCCAGATAAGTGGGGGCTGGGAGAAAATATCACGTGGAGAACAATCTGTTCAGTTTGCTTTGTATGGGAAGACTCAACTGACAGGTAAAGTTATTGGTTTTTTGAAGCACAGCCTTGACTTGCCACTGTGCAGAAGAGACTTCTTGTAAACATTTGAATACTTGTGCTCATGCCCATAAAAACTTCCTGGCATAAAGCATGATTTGTAACAACTTTTCCTATAACTTCATGTATTTCCTTTCTAATGATGTGGATTAGCTTTATAGACATTGTTTAAGTATACTTCATCAGACAGATGGGGAGTGCCTTGCAATATCCCACTGTAGGTATACATAATTATTTAGGGAAACTGAGGCAGCAGAGGATGAGACCTTAAAGTAAGTCTGCAGCACACACTGAAACCAGAGCACTCAGTCTCCAAAGTGATCCTGGCTTTCGACCTGTGCTATAGCTCATAGTACTTCCACATCATTTGCCACAGCCCCTTTCCCACTCAAATTTCATCTAATAACTCAACATTCACCTTGAAACATCTGCTTGGAAAAAATCATACATGTTTTCACTCATAGAATTACTGATACTCCCCTTCCCACATTAAGAATAAATGTCCTAATGTCACACTCATTGAAGAGCTGCATTGAAGGTGCCCTGCCCTTTATGTAACTTATTTTGCTTTTCATGTGCATGAACACCTTCTAAATCAAAAATCCAAACATTTTTGTAGAGCTGCCCTCTGAGCCCCATAACAGCATTCAGTCATGGTAACTGTGGTAGGAGCTGATGAGGGTTCCTCTCATGCAATAAGACTTAAAGTTTACTTCAGCTTCCTCTGCTTTTTATGGCCCTTCTGAGCAGATGAGCCCCACTGAATCCAGTGGCAGTGAAAAAATTTTCCAACAAAATTGTTGCCGGAATCTCAGCTGAAAAGTAGCTTCCCAGAGTAAAAAAAAGGTGTCATGGCATTGGGAGGGAAGGAAAGCAGAATAATGTCAGTGTCATTGCCCTACATGCAGCATGTGAACCAAGCTGAAAATCAATTTAAGTTCATTTAAGAAAGCCTGAATTCAAAGTTACTTAAAAATAGATGTGAGTCCTTAAAACCTGTACTCACAGGGGGACAGTGAAGAAGAGGTTATCTCCACCATGCAGAATCCAGGCTCTCCCAAACCTGGGTTCAGAAAGGGCACAAGTACCTTTTGATTTCTTTTCCTGGTTGCATCCTTGTGAGTGCCCTCCAGAATACAGTGCTTCTCTTTTGTAACCTGTTCTGCACTGTCACTCCTTTCCCCAGTTCTCCTGCTCTGTGAGCAAATAACGCGGTACGAATTTGGGGAGAAACAGGCATCTGCTTCATTTAATGCAGAAGGGAGCAGCTCTGTGCAGAGCAGGCCATCACAGACAGACTCTTACTTTTCCTCTGACAGCTCCCGCGGTCTCTGACCGGCTCATGTCCTCACCACACCATGCGGTCAGGTTACTAGGACTGATTACTACCCACTGCTGTCAACACCTCCCCAGCCAGGTGGCAATGACATCTGCAGAAGGCCTGTTTAGCTTTAATAAAACACAGCCTACTTTTACAAAGCTGCCAGCCTGGAGTGATACAGCAACAACTGCCAAAAAGCCTAAGCTTATTCTGATATTTTGAACCTGTAATACCTGAGCTTCAAGGTTCACATGAGTGGCAGGGATGTATTAGCGAGCCTTTCTTGTCCATTTTTAACGCCTTCAGAGCTCTGTTGCTATCTCAGTGGAGAAGAGATACAGAATTGCAAACCGCTGATCTTCCTAAAGTGCTGCCTGGTGGGAATTACATGGGCTGCATAATGTCTTCTCTCAGGAAATTTCATAACTGGAAGCCAGATACAAAACAGAAGCCAATCTTATGACAGAGGGAAAACCACAATTATGCTGCTGCTCACATTCACGTCTCTGCTCATGCACCCAGTAGCCGAGTAGTTGTTTATAGCACAGCTACTTCTTTATTCTATTACCATAAATACACTGGACAGAAAAGACAAGGGAGCTTGCTCCCATACATGCCTTTCCCCGCCCAGCACGAAGCGGCTGATGATTTGTATCGATCGGGCCGAACGCGGTAAAGGTTGCGATTACACTCCTTCAGCTCCCAGATTCAGAGGTTTATGGATCCCCGTCACAAAGCACGTTAATAAAATCAGCAGAAGTTTATGTATCGCTGCTTACAGCACTGGGTTAGCAGCGTAGAGCTGCCAGGGACAGGCCATCTGCCACAGAGGAAGCATCAAAACACAACCATTTCTAGAGAACAATTTCGGTATCTAGAGAAAAAGTAGGAAAAGACAGGAAATAAGAGACGGGTTTGCAAAAAGGAAAGAAATAGCTGATGTCCTATTTTTCTGGTCTTTACCCAAATCAGGTTTTAATTTGATACTTTCAAAAGGCTGACCTTGATCCTAGTCAAGACATGCTGTATGCCAGAATCCTTTCTTTTAAGTGTCTAATGTTCTCCTGCTGCAATTCGTGCAGAGCTCGTTGATGCCTGGCACTGTGGCTGAGAGCACAGCCAAGGCAGAGATGTGCCAAGGGCACTTTTCCCACCCCACCCCACAATCCAGCTACTAGCAGGTGGCAGAAAATCACCCTTCTGCCCCTGAACCCCCAAACTGCCTAGCACCCAGCTTGAGCAGCATACTGAACCCACATTCCCCTAGGCAAAGCCCAGAGTTCTTTTGACAAGAAAGTCACCAGGACACAACTGATTCAGGAACGGGATCACAGGTACCATGAGACTGTAGGAAGGAGACCTAACACACAGCAGCAGTGGGGTCAAGAAAGCAGGGAGGAGGCAATCCCAGTCCAACAGGGCATGGTGGATTAAGAGGGAAGGAAAAACCTCTGAAAACGAGACATGCATTAATGCAGTTAGAGTTTATCCCAGCTGAAACTCTCCTTAGCTCATCATGGAGACACAGCAGGACAGGGCACAGGCATGTGGTCTCAATATTCTTTATGGGTTCATTCAACAACCCTGTTAGCAGAGAGGCTTTTCACATCCCTGCCTGTGTTCTACAGCAGCCTGTCCCATTGGCTGCTGGTCAAGCCTCTCTCCAAAGCACATCTGCACATTTTAAATTGTTTTCAAAAATTTTAGAAACAAAGAGGTTTCTGCCTTGATTTCAAGAGACCAGGACATCCGATTGGTTCAGATTTGTCACAGGCCCCTCTATTTATCCACTGCCTACAGCAATGAAGACTGTCCCCCAAAGACTACAAAACTCATTATTAATTGGAGTTGTATGTGCACTAGCAGGGATTTTGGTGCCAAAACTCTCCCTTGTCTCCACTGGGTCAGAGCAGAGGCTGGTTTAAACAAAGTAAAAAAATTATCATCCTGCTGCAAATTATTTGAACTATTACTGCTTCTTTTGGCCAGGAAGGGGGAAGTATCTTTTCAGTTGAGTTATTAGCATAAAATAATTAGACTTTGGAGTATATTTTCCTCCCTGTGCAAGTACGTAATTTGCATCAATATTAACAGGAACCTCTCTATCCCCACTCATTGAAAGGAGGCTGTACCCCAGGGACCAAGAAAGGCTAAAGCCTAAGTATGCTTTTGCTTATCACCGAAGATTTCCATACACTCCTGTAAGCTGCTATGCTCATTTTATACTTCTAGTTCTTCCTGGTTTATTTCCATTGAGACAAATGTTTAGCTAATTGTGGAAGAAAATTATTTGCTCATGCTTCACACAGGAGGCAATCAAAAATGATGCATGCAAATTCTATGGAAATCGCTCTTTGTGTCCAAACTTTGGGACCCGATTCATGTTATGGTTTGCACAGAATAAAAATTTCACAGAAAAGCTTCCTCAATGAAATGACACTTCTCTGGTATGAGAAGCGATGAGTTAACACTAACTGCAATGCTAATGCTAACAAACAGTGCCTGCGATGCACACGCTCAGGAGTTCTTGGCAGTTCCAGACTGCCAGCACTAACCTGTGTCACCACAAGCACTGAAGAAGTGCCTTGAGTCTACCAGGACTTTGCCCAGCAACACAAGGGAGATCTGGGGGAATAAGCTCCTCCAGCAGAAGGCCTGACTTTGCAGCAGTTTGAACAGCTGCCTGGAGTGGGATATAAAGTCTGCATGCCTTGGGGCACTGCAGTCTGAGGAAGCATAAAACATCCAGTGTCAAGTGACAGAATGATGGACTTGGCAAGCTGTTGACAACGTGATGATGTCAGCAATGATGTCCTTTGTTCTGGGCCTTTCCTTTAAGAGCAAGGTGAGTCGTACTTATGAATGACCACCACAAAAGGGAATGACGAACAACAAAGCTCTGCCAAAGACACATCACAGTTACGTAAAGGATGAAACTGCCAAAGCCTTGACACAAAATGTCATTTTAGGAAACTGAGGGTAACAATGGCATTCTGCAAAATGGGAAAACCTGAACAAAAAGTAGAAAAAAAAAAGAACATGAAGAGGACTGAAAATTACCATCCTCTCTACTTAGCAGGGCCCATCATCATTCTTCACTTCCCCTTCAGGAGGGGCCGACCCAGTTTAAGTTATTCCCTCTTGTTTTATCTCACTACGTGTGCCCCCAAACTGAACTGCTAATGAGATTAGGGAAAAGCTCTAGTTAAGAAACATTTTATAAAATGAAATCATACTCCCTAACCCAACATCATCTATCCCCCCACAAGTGAAGTGGGATTAGTGAGAAGGGGACAAACAGTGAGAACAGAATACCTGAACTCAGGAACGCCACTGAAAAAACCATCAGGTGAAACCATCACAGTGCAACAACAGAGCACATTCGGTATTAGCTCCTTGGCTAAGATTCAATTCTCCAGAAGTGCAAAGACACAGATTCCACCTCTTCTTGCCCAAGGGCAAGTACAGACTCATTCAATTCATTTCAGTGAAATTACTTCAGATTTTCACTGCTGCCAATTGGAGAAGCATCTATCTCTTGAGTTTAACACCATCCCTGTGAGGAGAAAAACTGTTAAAAGCCTCCCTCTAGTTGAACTCAAGTTCAAACGTGCTGGGCTGAACTTGTGAGCACAAATTATTAATCTTTACTTCAGGAAAGGATGTCTGTTTCCAAAGAAGTAATCAAATCAGAATACACAATTCATGGGTGAGGGAAAGATGCTGAGATATTGAGGGGGAACAAGTAAGTAGGGGTGCCCAAAGGAAGTGCATACCATGAAGTCAGAGCAGCACACAGAGCTCAGGCTCTGCAAGAAGCAATGGCACAGAGGCATGGCCTGGAGACCTTCCAGCATAGGTCTGCTGCTGGAGCTACCCTCATAAACTTTAAGATTTAAGCCAGGTACTCTCTTCTTCCACAGGTGATGCAAACTGTCCAGGGGAATTTCTCTTCCCCTTTATCATAACTCACAAAGCAGACAACATTCAGAGAGGAAGAAAACACAAGTTTCTTGTACATTCCTTACACAAGCTCCTTGTACATTTCGTACACAAGCATGTAACTGAGGTCATGGTTTGGTCAGGGATGGAGGAAGCAGATGGTTATTTTGTTTCTCCTTGAGATCTGTTATGAAAACAGAGTCCTGGAAAGCTACTGTCATGTCCAGTGAAAAAATTATTAGAGGTCCTTATGGAAAATACAGCTGAAAAGAAGAAAGTCCCTTTCCTGTTGTCAAACTTCACAACAAAAAATAAAGGCAGAACTGAGAAAAGTTCTCCCCTATTCCCCCTCTCATATGTCCCCTCTCAGTTTAACTCAGGGCTGGACAAAAAAATCCACATCAATCTCCAGGAAATCATTCATCATGTCCTTTCTCAAAATCCCTTGTTCCTCTAGTCAAGGTGGGCAGCTGCTGTTTCAATCAGGCAAGACATATTAAAACAGGTTTCAAATCACCTCACAAAGGGGACAAAAACTATTTATCATTTCATTCCACATCTCCAGCTGAGTGTAATGTGCTCAAAGAATTCAGCACCTCAGCCTGGAGGCAGTGCTGCAGTTGGGATCAGAGCTAAGAAGATGCCTTGTTCTGCTGTTCTAGCAATGCTCCCAGCACTGAACTGAACGGTACTAAACATCAATTTCCTACCTCTAGAGACCCAAGAGAGCTCCGATTTCCATGAGCAAGTAGTTGAATAAAACCCATGCAACACAACCTTAATCGCTAAGAAATCCCCATACATCCCTCTGACATACCCTACCTTCCCCAGCTGATCGACACACGTTTGGGGTTAGCAGCATAGTCTCAAGTAGGTCTGAAGCAACACAAGGACACCCAATTCCCTGACTTTCTGCCTCTTTCTATCTGAAAATGCAAAGGTGGGGGTGTGTTGGATTTCATTTTGTTTCTGGGAAACGCCACACTTGTATATTTTAAGTGTATAAAATGCAGCACAGTCAGTCAAGTAACTTATGCACAGTTTATGCAAAAAAAGAATTGCTTATTAGACAGCAAACTGATTAAACAGTAAATTAAAAAATGTTTTAGGTTACAGTCTCCTGAGCACACATACCTCTTACTCAAGTCTCTATTAACGCTACAGAGGTAAATGTGTTTCTCCAACTGCTGCTGCTGTTACCCAGGATGAGGAAGTGCCGTCCTGGGAATAGCTGGAATGAGCCATGGGGAAGCAAGGACAGGACCACTAGTGGTGGATTATACCTAGGGACAAATGCCTCCATACAATTCTGCTATTATTTTACGCTTAGATAGCCTCTAGCACTGTAATTTCCCCTGAGCCTCCAGATCATGCATGTGGAAACACTAAATGACAACAGTAATTACAGTTTAAGGTTGCTGTCCTTTGTCTAAGTCTTTTGGGCTTCAGAGGATCTGCACTAATCTCTTGTTTTTTTATTTTTTCCCCTGTTCTCATCTCAGTTTTCTTATTGCCCAGGTGCTGTAAAGGCCACAAATGGCTGTAATCCAACCTCTTTTTTTTTTTTTTTTTTTTCCAGAACAGTAGACTGGGCATCTGGAATTCACTCTACTTTTTTTCTGCTTCACTGTATGACCTTTGGGAAATGCAAAGTCCCCCTCAATTTCCAGCATTTGTAAAATGGGCATAACCCATATTTAAAACATGCTTTGAAACCTGTAGTTAAAATTATTTCATTACATACTATAAAAGAGCACAAATTATTTCAGATGGACAGAAGGACCATTTTAGTGGGAGATCTCCAGGTGATTAAATCAACAAAGCAGTCCCTTGCTCACTGTCAGCTATTTTGTAGGCAGATAGAAAATATTTGGCAAGATTTGACTTTTTAGTTTACTGAATTATTCACTGTTTGCAAGTCAGGTAGGTAATTCACCTTGCACACACATCTCAAGTACAGTGCTAATAAGAAACAGCACAATGGGTAGATTTTTATGACAAACCTTCTCAAGTAAACAGCTGTCTTTATGAAAATACATCCTTTCTCTACGCAAAAAGTGTTCAGTTTCCACAGAGAATGGCAGGACACCAGTAGACGTCAGTTTGACTCATACTCTTAAAAGCAATGTCCTTTCTCATACCTTCCAATCTCTATCTGGAATTTGTATTTCTTTCGTACACTCAGATGTTCTTCCAAACTCCACCAATGCATGAAAGTGAAAACATTTCATAATTAAACTCCAAACTGCACTGAGACAGCACATGGCAACTCTGAAATCAAACACAAACTCCATTTTTTCACTAAGGCAAGTTGCTCACTTCAGAAAAAGCGCAGAAAAAACCCTATTTTCCAGGTTTTTCTCCAATTAGGTTCCTGGAAGTTAAAAAAAAAATCTTCATATTGCTTCTCTATATCTGAAGTTAACTCCTGGGTTATTGTTTTGTTTTATTTCAGTTAATTATAGCTTTAAGAAAGAAAAAGCTTCCTCCTTTGGCTGCATCACTCAGCTCCCATTACCTCCTCATAACAGGGTCTGAGAAACTGCTGAGCACGCTCTTACCAAGGGAAAAATCTCAGCCTCCTTAGATGTGTTTAGAAAAGGCAGGGTGAGTTGAGCTCCCCCAGAATTGTTTGTAATAATTTCTTCAGGCAGTTTTGGATAACAACGGCTTCCGAGACTAACATCCACGTGGCTTTCAAAGCAGATGTTCAGCAAACTGTCATTGTTTAGTGAGTTAGTACTGATAGAAACAGGCACCTTGTGCCAAGCCCCTCTGCTCCAGTTTTTCAAAATGGTCACGGACCAAAGCCCCAGGGGAGGTTTCCCAGAGTTATCTGGCATCGGAGAACGAGAGGTTTGCACAGTGACCACAGTGGCACTGCTGCCTTTGAGTTTCTCCTTCGCCATTTAAAGTCAATTAACAGCAGCAGTGAAGTGAGCAGTGAGTTACCCATTTCTATGAGCAGTAGAAGGCTGTAGTCCTTGTCCATAAGCAGATCCTTGTTTCAGAGGTTGTCTCTCACTAGCTATTTTTCCCCTGCATGAAGCAAACTTTTCACACTGTGGAAACTGAACTCAGAACTATGGATGTCTGGAAATAGGATGTTCATCTGGGAAGAAGTAAGGAAACCAAAGAAATCAGTCAAAAATGATCATGAAACAAAATCTTATAGAGGTTCCAATCAGAAACACTGAAAGAAGGTTAAATACTTTTTTGTTCAATACAATCATTTGGCACAGTAAAACATTTGTCTTGAGTCAGTATTTCAAATATGAAAATTTAGATTCTGGTTCTGTCACTTTATGATTTTACTGTAATAATAAGAGTTGAAGTCTTAAAACACATTTTTTCTTCATGAAAATAATATTAATTAGTTGATTGTCTGATGGAAAAATTTGCATAAGTTTTCTTTATAACATGCACTGCACAAGTTCAGGAAGGACCCTTGAAATTTATGAGATAAGAATATGGCTAGATCTGGAGACAAGGAAATAAGAGCATAATGTGAAGGTTTCCCTTCCCCTTGTCAGAAACTAAACAGTCCAAACAGAAATCCTCTTCCTACAGTAATCAAGGGATTTATTCCAAGAAAAGCTTGTGTTCCAACACAAATAAAATGGATTCCTTTGAACATTTTCCCAGGAAAGCATCACAGTTCAGGAAAAAAACCAACCCAGAATAAAGCAAACACTGTTCAATTACATCAGCATCTCCTGGCCTAAGAGAACCCGCATTTCTGTCCAACCTGCCAGAGACTGCTTGTTGCCCCATGGTATCAGCTCCATGAAAGGTGAGAGGCAGGCTATTACAAGAATTCAGCTTGTTCCGAGCTGTGAAAACCAACAGTGGTACCGGTACCTATAAGGTTTATAAAAGGTATCTCACATTTTTAAGACACTCTGCAGATACTGCCTCGAACGTGGCTTCTCCAAGGAGCAGAGGGGCTGGGACAGCAGCTGCCAGCCCGAGAGAAAACATCTCCAGGCGTAACAGTGGAGGAAGCACGCTTTGGACAGAAGTGATCCAGAAGCTCTGCAGGGGAAAGGCCAGCTGAGTGCCTGGGAAATCAGTGGCCTAACACAGAAGATAGGCTCAGGATTGAGTTGATTTTATTTGCCAGATGACAAAGCCAAGTTAAATGGGAACAAATCAAATCAATCACTCAGCCTGACTCCAAAACAAAACACAGGGTGTCTCCTCACCACAGTGGCTTATTTTATTTTTCAGGTTCTTGATCAGGATACCACCAGTGCATCTGGGGTTCCCCCAAAGAAAAGGAACAGGAGAGAGTGTGCAGAGGTGGTGAGGAAGAATAGAACCAGCTATTAATGTTCAGCATAGCACTGCAGTGTTACATAAGCTAGAGCCCAGCAGTAATCAGCTTAGCAATACTGCTGTGAGACCAGCAGTATAAAAATAATAATTAGATCTGCCAACTCTGGTTCTTCTCTTAAGACTTCACATTTGCAAGGCTCATGGATCCCTTACTGTGTATTCCTCTGAATGGAAGAGTAATGCTTGGAATCGATAAAGACAAAATGAATGGATACTGGCTATTTACAGTTATGCGATGTTAAGTCTGTACACATAGTAAGAGCAGACTTCTGTTCAGCACTCAAGACAGTAAATGGCTAGCAATGTAAAACATGAAGCAGCTTCTCCACAGAAACATGGCCATTCAGCTCTCACTTCATACAAGAAAAGTTGCAGTACTGACCAGAGACCACTTATCATAGCATGGAGCTCATATTATACAACTAATTAGGAAAAAATAGGTAACATGGAGATATTAGGGTACTTCTTAGTTCATCTATAGTGTTTTATTCTACCTAATCCTGCTCCCTCCTCAGTATAGGAGTTTACAAGGCCAAGAAGCATTATTCAACTTCACCAACACATGACATACATATTAGCATTTTAATTACTACTAGCTATTCTCAGCTGTTAGAGGTACCTATTTTGCTGAAAAGCTATGTTCTAATGCAGCATCAAATAATTACTGCAGAAAACTATTCCGAAACAATTTAAATCTAAACCTTTAATTTATTTCCATTGTATCTCCAAATACTGCAATCAACTTTCTCTGACCTTTGTAAACCCATTTTTTTGTATTCATGGAATGCCTCATGCATACAAGCAATAATTTCACAGATGTATTTATAGCTCTTTGTTGGCTTCTGGGCTGCTGAGTTGGTAGCAAAAGAAGAAAAAAAAAGCCAGAAAAAAAAAGTACTATACTTAAAACACTGCATACACACTAAAAAGATCCAGAAACACGGAGCGCTTGTAGCAACAGCGTTTTGGAACAGATTGCAATAAACCCATAGACAGAAATGCTGCTCACAAAGAAAACACTCATCAAATTTTAAACCACCATAAAGTATGTTAAATGGCACGAGTGGATGCACTACACAATGCATTTGTTGTGTGATATAGTAGCATATGCCAGCAATCTTTTTAGCTTGATTAGTAGAAAGGTGGAGGGGGTTTATAACGTCACAGCCCTGTGACGCAAGCCATGGCGTGACATGCTCAGATATCCCAGAAAACCACACCAAAAAATGTTCCAGTCTCACGTTGCTATTGATTTTACTGTACAGCCTTTTATTTATTGCCAGTGTCACATACAGTAAGTGGTTCTGGTCATCTAACTGTACACACAAAAAACCCAGGCACCATTTTAATAGCTGATTTTCTGAAGTATAGAAAGAACAGACATAAATTGTTATAAATCTGCTTTGTTTCATTCTATGTCTACCACATCACAGTCTAACAGACATCATATACTATTAGGTATGATATTTTAATTAATTCTATATGCTCTCAAAGTACGTATCAACCAATGTATTTCCATTCTTTTGAAAGGGTTTTAGAACGAAACACATACACTTTCTAAACTGGACGTGAAGTTAACCCTACAGATGGGCTTAATGCATGGCAGCCTGGATTCTGCTGTAGCTTTAAGCGTTGGTGACTTGGGAAAGTAGAACTCTTTCAAACGCCCACATATTTTGCCAACACCAATCATCAGTGCTCCCTGGCCATGACTGACTCTTCCAAGCCAACCCCAGCTGTCCTGATCCAAGTCCTGACAGGAGGAAGGAAAAGGGTCACAACACAGGGCCAGGAGGTGCTGGTATGATGACAGCCTAGAGAAGGCAAACCCAACCAGTGCCTGCTTTCCTTCCACTTGCCAACACAGGCTGCAGCTGGCTCAAGATTACTAAGGGAATGAGGTACAATTATCAGGAGCACTACTACATCACTGGATCCAGTAAATGCTAAGATATTCACGACCTTCAGCAACTGTTAGCTTGGCACACCACAGCACTGCATTTCTTGTTCAAAACCAAGTCAACCTCATCCCAAGCCAAAGCAAACTTGTGCAGCACACTAGGTTCAGGTTAATTCAAACTCACTGGCTCACGCTGTCCATTCTTCTCAACACTTCCAACAAAACCCCCTAAGCCATATATTCTCACCACTGCTGCTGATTACATTATAACATTAAACAGGCCCCACTGAAGATTCAAGGCTGGAAATTGCCTAGACAAATAACAAAGGCAAGGCCTGCTCCACAAAACAGAGGCTCTATTCATCAAGGCAGGAAACAAGTGGGAGACAGGAAAAAACAGAAGGAGACGGAGGAGCAATGCTGCAGTCAAGAGAACAGACACCAACAATAAAGCAGAAACTAAACTAATGCCAGTTCAGCAATTTAAAGGCAGCACAGTGGAGGCTAAACATGGTCAGCTGTTTCAACAGGTTTTTTGGAAAATTACTGAACTTCCCACATGGTTACAAGTATTTTTGAGGGATAAAACTCTCGTTATTGCCTCACCCCATGTACCATTTTCAGCAATGTGAAAATTATATAATATGTGACTGGAAGCAACTTCACGAGGTCATCTGAACCATCCCAGGGCCCCACGGAGGAATCAGCCACCCTGAGTCAGTTATGATCAGTGTCTAACATTGTCTTAAAATCACAGACCATGGGGACCCCACAGCCCCCAGTGGCATCAGGACTGTAGTACGTCAGTACTTTTATTTTCAGAAAATTCTCTGTGACACTGTACAGATTGGTCTTCACTTATAATCTATTATCTTGCAATACATTAATTTATATTTTTTTCCAATTGGAATAGTCTTAACTCAGCCTGCAATTTCAGTTATACACTAGTTCCATAAGAGATGCACACATGTTTGAGTCCAATGTCATTTTGACAGTCTGTTATTTTATGATGTGTGGCTAATGGTGCTTTTTCATATCATACAAGATTTCCAGCATTCTTTAATGCTGATGTTGATGGACTTTTTTTTTCCCCTCTCCCTGAAGCTGTCTTTCTAGTTACAAATAGAAATAGAATAGATCAATTCAGCTTAGCATTTACATTGTGCTAGAGGTAACTCCATTTGCTCCAGCAGCAAATTTTTAAAATATTTAATATTCTGCCCTCAGTACTGTAGTACTATTTTACATTAGAGCTGTATTGCACATCACAAATACAATATACACACACAATCCAAATACCAGCCAGTAACACCACACCTAATATCAGGAATTCAGATTTAGATACTGGGAAATTGTTCTGCATATGCTTTACATACTCTGCAGAGAAGGGGACTACTGTGTCAGCCTAAGTGACAGCTTAAGTGACTCTAAGCCTTGTTATTTTTTATATCAGAGAGTTCTTTTTATTCTTATTATAGGAACTAACTCCCATGCAATAATCGTGACATCTCAATTAAAGAACAGCTAAGTGCTTTACAGTTGGAGTCACTGTTGGTCAACTGTGCAAAACCTAGCTGCACAAGGCTTTGTGAGCAGTAAATTCCATCAACCTCTTTCTGGGCACATATAGAGTCTACAAAGGCCAGGGAAAAGAAGAAATAAGACTTGCAGACTCATTTTTCAAAAAGTGATTACAGGGAATTTAGCAATTGTGACTTGCAGTGACAAGAGCCATGCTATGTGCACAGTAATCATGAGCCAAACTTGGTACTTCACCAAACTTCTAACTGCTTTCTTTTGACATTATCCCAAACACAGTACCACAGCCTAAGGACTAGTTTATCCTCTGCACTCTGGAGGCACAGCAGTACCCCCTTACTGCTGTCAGCAGTGCAAGAGCGGCAAAGTAATTTCTTAATAGTGGGAAAACTTTCTTCCTCACTTAGCAGACACCTACATCTCCTCTTTGTAGCCCTGTGGATTTCTTGTTTGTAACAATGAAGATCATACAACACATGTAGCATATTTCCTACAATTACTTATCTTGTCCTGTCAGCTCTGTGACCCTTTCTCTTTCCACAGATGAAGTCCAGGCTGAGTTCCACCTTTCCATGAACTGACTCTAACCACATCTGATTATTTTTTAAACACTGCTGTAATCTTTGCTGCTTCTTCCTTTTCATTTTCTCAGATAACCCTACTTGTGAACCTGTACATTAAATAACCATCCATCGATACCTGCAAAGGGTCTAAATATCATAAAAGCAAAATGCTTCATTTAAGTGTTGAATTTTCTTAGTAATAAGACACACACCAGATTATCTAATGCATACAGCTAAATAGAGTTTCCTCAAGAAAGTAAATTGGATTTTTTCCTTGTAATGCTTGCCAGCAGGCTTCATCACGAATTAGAAATACAGATTAGAAATACAACTTCTTAGCAAAGGGCCCTGAGCCGTATAGGAAGGCAAAACAACTATTTTTCAAGATGATACCCACCTGAAGAAGTTATTAATATAAGAAACAGGCCTCCCTCTGTGAGCTGGAAGAGACTTTTAAAAACCATTCCTCAGATACACTTTATCCAGTGTAAGATGACTTACGCCATAAACAGATAAACTAGGAAACCATTCAAGGAAGACACTGCTTGCTTTCTGCACAATATGCTTCATCAGGTTGATTTACAACAAGAACATCTTCAGTTCTTTGGTGAACAAGCTGGCAATGCAGCTTCAACCAACAGTGTGTAGGTTTGAGGGTAGCTGGGTTTTTTTCCAGCATTGGAAAGAAGACATTTTCTCTAATGAGTTTTCCTTGGCTGTTCAATATTTATTACAGGTACTTAAGCAGAGCTTTTATTACTTAATGTTCCATTTCCTTCCAAAAGGATAACACCAATGCTCATGTAATGCTGCCCTATAGTCTCATAAAATGGATGGCAGCTCCAAACTTTTCCTGGGCGTAATCCTACCAGCATGGAAGCCCCATGATACCATGTATTAAGGCAAAATGCTAAACAGACTTCATTGGGCAGTCTGTCACCACTACCACCTGCATTATGAATTTACATAAAAGATGAAAACGTGAAGGGTTTTCTGTCCTGCAATTTGCTCCTGTCTCTCTATCCTACTACACACATCCGTACTTCCCGGCCCAAGGGATAGGGCAACCCCTGCTATCAATATAGGCTGGGGATGAAAGAACTGCAAGCAGCCCTGCTGAGAAGGACCTGGGGGACTGGTTAATGAAAAGCTGGACACAACCCAGCAATACCCAGAAAGCCAATCATATCCTGGGCTGCATCAAAAGAAACATGGCAAGCAGGTCGAGGGAGGTGACTCTGCCCCTCTACTCTCTCTGGTGAGAACTCACCCGGAGTGCTGCATCCAGCTCTGGGGTCCTCAGTATATGAAGAGCACAGAGCTGTGCAGTGAGTCCAGAATTGGTCAGAGGGCCTCTTCTACAAAGACAGGCTAAGAGAGTCAAGGTTATTCAGCCTGAAGAAGAGAAGGCTCCACAGAGACCTTATTGTGGCCTTTTGGTACTTAAATAGGGGCTTCTGAAAAAGAAGACCTGCTGCAACAGGTCAAGGGGTAGTGGGTTTAAACTGAAAGAGGGTGGATTTAGATTAGATACAAGGAATACATTTCTTTATCATAAGGTTGGTAAGACACTGGTACAGGTTGTGCAGAGAAGTTGTGGATACCCCATCCTTGGAATCACTCAAGGTCGAGGGACAGAATTGCCTGTCTCCAGAAGGCTGAAGAAACAGGTTACACCTCCACAGCAGATAGAGATCTGACCAAATCTTGCAAGGAAAGCTATGATGGCTCCTACCCCTTGTATCTCTAGGTCACTGCACTCCACACTTACTGGAGAACTGAGAACTTCATCTTAGCAGGAAGATTCTTGTTTTGCAAAGAGGAGGATCTGTGCTGGCATCTAAGTGACTGAGGACAAAAGGCTCCGCCTTTCACCCATCTCAAGCCTGTCATTAATGCTGCCAAAAGGGCACTGAAAATTGTTCTGCTGTTGCTAAGGGCTGATGTTTGTTGATCAGTGGTCCTTGTCCCAAGCTGCTGGCTTTTTCCCCGCTGTTAAAGGTGACCATGGATGAAATATCCAACTCCAGCAGCACTTGACAAGCCCCTGCTTGGAATCACAGGGCATTTCTGCCTTCATATACTGCAACAGTCTGACTGCAAGCCAGTCACGTTAAGGGGGTATGGGAGGGAGCTGAGGTGATGAAGGATATGGAGGATTTTTATTTATTTAATTAAAAGCCAAGTTCATCTGCATTTACAGTCCCCTTTTCTTCCCTTGTCCCTTGGCAGAAGCAGTTTGGGAGTACTGTTATCCCTTGAAAAAGCTAGACTTCTGCCCTTCCCGGACTCTCGTACCAGCACAGGTACCAGCTAAGCCTCCCTTTCTAATCCCCTCCTGCAACATAACAATTGCCATCACTGGGATGTTTATTTCCAAAGAAGTCATCATCTAAGTGCCAAACTCACTCTCAGTGGAAGATTTTAATTTCACCTTCCCCCCTCCACACACATATATTTATTCCTCCAACACCAACACAGATGCACTCGCATATAGATACCGGTAATGGGACCCAGCTCTTCTCTGTATATTAAAGCCTCTTTCTTGAGTGGGATTAATCTTGGCAGCTGTCTGACAGGAGAGACTGTGTGGGAGTAAAATGGTTTTATCTAAAACTTGAAAGAAAGCAAAATAATCTTCAAGAGAACAAACTGTGTTTCAACTCTTGCTCCTTCAGGAGAAGACTATTTAATAACAGAAAATACCCAACAACAGCAAAAATACAGAAGTATTGCTCTGAAAGGTAACATAATGACCATGCATTTTTTCTTTCCTTTTACTTATATGGCCACTTTTCAAAACATTTATAACAGAGATGAGTCTCTCCATAGGAAGACAGGACCTGAGTCAGTTTTGAAAAATCAAAATGAAGCAAACCCTATGTTTTTCTTTTAGCAGTGGTGGAGCAGGAAAGGTCTCCATGTCCCATCCTGCCTGAGACAGGAAATCTAACAAGGCAACACGAGTATCCCTGCATTTCTGATGCACTTCTCCAGAGCAATCACACTGATGAAACATACCACTGTTCCTCATCATTAAAAACAAAGTTTGCTCTTACAGGAGCTGTATTTCCCAGTGCTCGCAGGAAAGTCTCCCTTGGAAAAGGTCACTTATCTCTAAGGTTGCACTGTGCCCTGCACTTGTTTGGCAGTGTGCTTTGATGTCAATGTGGACATCTTGCTCCCACAGTCTCTCTAATCTACCCCTGTTCTTCTCCACATCCTCCTCAGCTCCTGGGATGGCTCCATGCCCAAATCACAACTTTTGTTCTGACTCTGGTCTCTTGTTCCGGCCTGTCTCACTTATTCTCTTTTCACCTTCACGCTCATGTCTGGTCCCATCCTATTCAGAGTCCTCATTGGCTTTATGTCGCTCTAGGCCATTGCCCCCTGCTGTCACCCTGCTGGAAAATGCCTGTGCCCATGGGTCATGGCAAGGACTGCCTCCCTGCCTGCAGCTCCAGGGCAAAGTACAACAACTACTTAAGTGAAGGTTCCCAAGGCAAACCAAACCTAATGGCTGACCTTTTGGTCTGAGACATTTCAGCTGAAGCAATTAACAGATAAGGGCAGACAAAAATGCCATTTTGCACAGAGAATGCTGGGTATCTTATCTCATTAAAAATTCCAGTTTTAACATGTAAAATTGTTAAAGGGATTCCTCCCTCCTCCCCCCCCCAAAAAATAAACAACCCAAAAACTAAACCTAATTGGCACTATAGGTACATATGGCAAAATAAGAAAACACAAGTGCACCTAGAAATCATGGAAATTTGCAGTTGACAATACAGAGTTGTCTCTGAACAAACCTCTCAGCAAGGTTTTCTATACCTCAGAGAATGTAATTTAAGGAACTAAACAGTCTCCATTTCAATTAGTTCAATTCACTGTGGCATTTGCTACCCTGACAGCGAGGATCCCTGAGTGGGTGGTACTGACAGCAAGAGCCATGGTACTTCATGCGCATGCACCTTTTCCTTGAGCAGTTCAACAGCACAACGTGCTGTATGACACTGTTACACGGGCCTAATAACATCAAATCCATCTTATCTGAGGCTGTTCCTCAGAACAAAGATGGAGTTCTTGCTGGATCTCTAGGACGACATCTTAATGCTCCTCCATTCCCATCCCCTTGACAGCAATGTGGATTAGCACACAACTGCTGACTACATTTAGCTGTGTATATCCAAATTATTCTGGCAAAACCGTACATCAAATTTTACAAAACACAGCTTTTTTGGAGCATTTAAAAAAGGTATGTGGAGCATGAAAATGATGCAGCAACCTGTTTGCACAGTGCTCTGCCATCTATCTCCCTGGACTCTTGAAAAACTGACATGGGCCCTCAAGGGACTTACTTGATTAAAGAACATTAATTAATTGAGTGAACATCTGTGCTGTTTTTCAACTAATAATTAAAATTAGTCAGGAATTGTAATCTCCTTAAAATTGAAAAGTATACAGAATAACTGCAACCCACATCCTCACAACATTTGGGTAGGGCTAAGCAACTACAGCATTTACCAGAACGGTTCCTGGGAGATTTGAAAGGCCCCATGGTGGAAGTTTGCTTCCTGGCCAGCCTGGCAACAGGAACATTTTATTCTTGGCTTCACGCGTTAACATATTAACCATGACAGTGCTGACATTTGTTGCTAAGTAAAATTGAATGTAAATGGTCTAGAAAGCTGCCATTAAATTTAGAAATTATTTTTGGAGTTAGAAATTAAGTACTGTCAACACAACTCATGTTTCCACTTATACACAAATATGACAGGAATTTTAATGACTTCCCCAAACTCCATGTGTAAAAGAAAGAATGGAAATGCGAGTGATGATTTTAATTGCTCTCAAGCTGCATTACAAAAAGCAACTGACCTATATGGTATCATAAGAGCTCAAGGACTATCCAGCAGGACAGAGTAAGGAGGAGGGTCAAGTGAGAAATTGTCACGTTACACATGGAAATGAAGTGTTGTTTCCAGCCCCAGTGTAATCCATGAGGTTGGGATCCAGGATCATCCTTTTATCATTTTCCTCCCATGGGAGATAGGCTCGGCTATTTAAACACAGGGCTTTATTCCCAGAGATCAAAGGGGGGAGCCAAGAGAGCTGGAGACATTGGTATGCAACACCCAAAAGTAGTGAACAGCAAAAAATGAGATTTCATGGCACGTGACAGAAACCAAGAATTCAGAGACCACAAATATGAGATGACTGCAGAAGAAAGCATCTCTGAACAAGAAGGTAGATTCATTTAAGCTGTTCTTAATAGCACAGCAGCCACTTAGTCTACAGACAGTCAATGCAAGAGCCAGTCTGGAAATAGTGCAGGAGTACTCAGCCATGTAATGCAAGGCTGCGGTGAGAACTGGTGCATTCATACAAGTATTACAGGTATTTATAAAATGTTCAGAGGCTTACAGAAATATTTATTTCCAGTACAGGGTCACCTGCACAAAAGCAACCATACTCAATAGTTTGCAACGTACTCTGTTGTACCTTTATTCTGAAAGGGCTTTTAACAAGAGTGGGTGGTTCAGCGAAATGAAAGACACCCTTCTCAGGACATTTGCTTGCAATCCATTAATTGTAGATGTTTTCTCAACAGTTTACTTTCTGATATCTGCTTAGTAAAAAAAAAAACAGAGGAAGCCTGAGAATTTCTATCCCATGCAGGTTGAATGGATTTCTTCCTCACAGCCCCCTTCTCTGTACTTAATAGCAGCTTTAGAGAAGGGGGCCAGGAAGAGGTACCTTACAGCACTGGAGACCAGTAGCAGCCCCTGGAAACCTGCCAGCACTCAGCTCTCAGGATGAAGTGGCATGGGCAGGCAGCACCTGGAAACCACATTGGTTCACTCACACAGCTCCCAGACTGAGGAGCCACCAGCCACGTGCATCCCAGTTGGACCTGGGCCAAGAGCCACTTGAATTTTCTGCAGAAGTAGGAAAATTAAGCTGGGAATTCATCAAACCTTGCTTGCTCTGGTGTCACAACGACAATTACAATCGTATTTAACCTATTTTTCTTTTCTTCTTACTCATTTTTTCATTTCCATTGGTGTTCCAGTACTATAATATCTGGCAGTAAAACCCTGTCTGGAATAAAATTGCACCCCCCTCTTTTTCGCTCACAGTGCAAAGAGTTTAAATCCTACTGAAGGATTAAAAAATAATCTATTTGCTGTCATGATATCATTCCTCAGGCTTATCTAGTTTCTTTGGACAGTAAATACCACTTTTTGTGCTACCTGGCTTCACTCCAGCCCAGTATTATACTGGAGTAAAAACTGTGAAGAAGAAAAAAAATTGCTAGTGTTATCTCGTAGCCTTCTGCAAAAGTGGCCTTTCCCTCCCGTTGTAGGGGTTTATGCAGCTGAAAACAGAGCACACCATTTACAGACTCTGAAAAAGCCTCCAACTACTGAAGTTTGACAGCATACATTCTCTTAGCAACTGGTGTGTACACTATTCCCAGTGTGTACACTAGTCGCAGTGTGACTGCAGAGAAAGCACCACCATTCACACCACAAGGTACTCTGGGCTGGATGACCAGTGGTCTAACAGGATGCATGGGGGATGATGACTTTGGGATGTTCCCTAGATGACCCCTCCCCACAACACAGTGTGCACCAAGATGTCCTGGATACTCTGGCATCACTGAGTCTTACTGGACAGAAGATACATCTCAGAGATTTTAAGAGTATTTGTAGAAATAAAAATAAAAGCTAAGGCAGTTTGGGAGGTGTGTCACCAAGCTCGAAATAAGCATGGAGGAAAAAAACATAGCCATAACCAGAGATCTGATCATCACTGATCTCATAAAAAAAAGAAAACATGATAGGTGCACATAATGATGAAACACTTACCCTGGAATCCTTTTCCAGATGAAGCTTGTGTTGAAGACTGCGTCTTCTCCTGGCCTTGGCAATGCCATTGTGATAAAAGAAGTATCCAGTATCTAAAAAAGGGAGCTGAGGAAAAGAGAGAGAAAGAAAACATCATGAAGTTACTGGCTACTAAGAATGAAGACATGGAGAACTCTTACTTATGAAGCAAGTCGGGAATCTACATCCAGACTTAGGAAGAGTTACACCGAAGGGCCCAAATCACTGGAGAACATCACTCCTAAGTTACTTTTGAAAAGTGTGCCCAGCAGCATCAAAGTTATTGGCTACAGATTTACACTGCATAACTTCACTTGTATGCACTTGGTACTATTTTTGCCTTCTGTTTAAGTGCCAATATTTCTGCAGGACTTCCCAAAGCACATCAGGATTATTTCCCATTTTCTGAAAAAGCCTGCATAAAAGAAAAAAAATGAACTGCAAATTATTTGAAACTACCACAAACCATCTGTTAGTGTTGCACAAGTGCTTTTCTGAGCCATTGTAACACCCCCCAACTGATGCCATAAGCAGGAGGCAGAAAGCTGAGCGAATTCCACTCAGAAAAATACGGTATTTGTGATTTCTTCTGAACACCAGGAAACAAAACATAAGAACAATATTAAGAAAACAGACAGCTTACAGTGTCTGGGTGGGAACAGTCTTGTACAGCTTTACCGTCGAAGACATTAAGGCAGCAAGCAAACACCTCCCAAATGCTTTCCAGCCCCACCTAAGGCTGGTGCCAGGGAAGGAAGATGCATGCCGGTCATTAAGCACATCTCTCTCTGCAGTACTGTCCAAGAATGACTGGAAGACTAGCAGACACTGAACTCAGAGAAAGCAAAAGGAGACCAGCATCCCACTTCCAGTAGTCAATTAGAAAGCTCCATTTGCACCTCAAATAATAAAGCTTTTTCCTCATTCCAACTTAATAGGGAGATTCCAGTTAAAAGCTTTAATCTATGCAAGTACTGCACATTTTTAAAACAAGCTTCTCTTTGTAAGACTTGGGCGGGGAGGGGGGGAGGAGGGAAGGGCTGCTGTTGGGAAGTTATATATTAATGCTGTGAACATCTCATCTTCAAAGGTTAGACTACCCTGCATATAAAATATCTACTTAAAAGAGATACTCTTGAACAGCCATGACAGCCTGTTCCTCTCCTTTTTATTATCTCTACTTCATGATAACATAAGCCTCTTAGCAGGAGTTCAAAGTTCTGTACTGAGAAACTGAGACTGACATCTAGATAGAATATTAATTGTGAAAACCTGAGTTGAATAAAGGTAGCAGCATCTTGCTGCCATAAACCAGATTCTGTTCCTGTAAACAGGTATATACAGTTTGCAAATATAATTTTCCTTCTATAAAATCACCTCCTGTTTCATTAAATTTAGCACTGTATCTGGTGCAGTTCTACAAACAGATTTTGGCTTACACACGAAGCGGTGTGTAAATGGAAGATTCAGACTGAATTCTAAAAGTCTAAAACATGGCCACATTTTTCTAGAAAGCCCTTTTTTAATGTTAATTAAAACATATAACGTTAATGAAATAAAAACGTTTCATTTTCACTTTTAAAATTACAATGTATGTGATACATAACACATAAAAGCAAAGTAACTTTTTTTAAAAAATCAGAACATTCTATTCTGATAGAGAGATCTCTTTTTAAGTGTATATAAAAGGTTAATGAGATTTCAACAAAATCATTCTGGTCCCTTGGAGATAATTTGCAGGGCTGACTGGAGCGCTTTCCTGGGCAAAGAATCAGAATATTGTGCATCAGGCCAACGCAGAGGTGCAGAACACAACACTGCAAAGACAGGAGGAGAAATGAGGCCATGAAAGCTCATGGCCACAGAAGTCTCCATCTCTTCACATCCATTCTCAAAGCCACAGCTCTTAAGGATCAAGTTCTACCTGTGTTTAGGGCATCTCTTTAAATACAAATATGCTTTTTAAAAGTCAAGCCCTGACATCTTTACCAGCTGGATAATAAGGGATTTTCAGAACACGGAGTTTGGTGATTGATCTGACTGTCCAGGAAACGGCCCTTTCCCCATGTCGGATACATTACACATCAAAAGTACACAGGGAAAAGAAATATCTAAATAGCCAGGTCAGTTACAGCTTGAAATCCATCTCTCCATGCCAGCCATTACCATCCATCGCAAGCTGTGGTCCAATTACCCCTCTAATTCTCTCAGTGAAATCAGGCTATTTTCCTTCTTTCTGTCTCTCTATCAACCATTCAAATCAATTCCAGTCAAATACTGATCTTCATGTTCTTCCATTAAGATAGATTCTCACCCATTTTAAAGATATTTAGCCACGCACAACATTTCTTCCCTGTTTGTTTGCTGTGAAGGGCTAGTTTCTAGTGCCACTTAGAATGAAGCCATATATTCAATATGAACTTTTAAAGCCGGTGTCTTCAAGTCTGACCACAGGCAAAAGCAATTACTGCTCATACAACAATGACCAGAGTTACGGACAAAATTCCACTCTTTCCACAGATATCCCAGTAATCTTTGGGGAATTTAGATATTCCACAGTTTGCCTGGTTTTCACACTCGTTCAGTTAAGTTGAGGAGGTACAGACAGCAGGGCACCGAAGCAAGGCAATACCTGAAACGTGACGCGATCAAACGCCACGGATTGTGAATAATTCATAGCAGAAGCCAAGCCATTTGCAGCAAGAATCTAAACTCTCCAGTAAATCCTTAAAATGAA
Organism: Laterallus jamaicensis coturniculus; assembly: GCA_022605575.1. Classification (NCBI taxonomy): domain Eukaryota; kingdom Metazoa; phylum Chordata; class Aves; order Gruiformes; family Rallidae; genus Laterallus; species Laterallus jamaicensis. Next base: position 21,780,987 of record JAKCOX010000001.1, read on the forward strand.
TCAGTGCGCACGCAGGACAAGTCAGATGCCAGCAAAGGGCCTAAGATGTTGCACGTTTTGATAAGGATTTTGCACCAAGATCTGTGAATACCACAAGCAACCACTGAAGCCCTCCAGTTCTGATGAAGCCCTGCTCCTGAGGCAAGAGCTACTCTGCAGCGACCAAGCGGCAGGACGCAGGTAGCTCCCAGCAGGGCCTACATTCCCGCTATTAGCTTCTCCAGGAGGTCTGCTCCCATTTGGAGCTACAGCACAATAGCAAATAGCAAAATGAGCAGTGCATGTAATGAAGTGAAATGAAAACAGAAGGGCTCCTGTACATAAAAAGGCCCTCTGAAGTGTCACTAGCAGTAGCTACTCTGTAGTATTCTCTGGAATTGTATTTGAGTGAAATTCCTATTTTAGTAGCAGCAGGCTCTGCGTGAGGAACAATGTACTCAGCCTGCTGGCTCAGGTTCCCTCTGTAAGACAGAAGCAAAGCTTCCTGCCCTCAGAGAAAAATTAGCAATTGTGTAAGATAACTAATTACTGGAAAACACTTCAATATTCAAGTGAGGAGGATTATTTAGAGTTAGAAAAGGGTTTGCTATTGCCTTGATGTATAAATATGGTTTAGTACAAAGTAGGACTTTGAGAATCTCAGGAATTACAGGCACTTTGTTGCTTGCAGTATTTGCATGAAACTATGGGTAAGAAATACACACAAGCAAAACCAGAGCCACAAATACCACACAGCAGGTAGAGCAATACCTCCTGTATCCACCTTTTCTTCAGACTTGCAGCCTTACTAACAATACTACCTAAAGCAAAGATGCAGTCCTGTTTAACCTCCTTCCTGGAAAGGCCATGGACCAGAAAATAGCTTCTAAAAAATCAGTTTTCAACTAAATGGAGGGGGAAAGGGGGATGACCCTACCACCTCCCCACCCACCCACCCCCCCCCAAAAAAAAAAAAGGAAGAGGCTTATCTAGAACATAAATGGCTAGGATGTACCATTGGGTGTAAAAGGAAGCAGGAAATGCTCCATATCATGCACAGTTTTAGGACTGATTCCTCTGACTGTGAGGTATCTTGGTTGTTGTCAGACTACTGCTCCACCAGAGAAGTTCAGGTATAATTATTATTGAAACAAAAAGTTAAAGTCATGGTTCCTGGCCTATCCACACTCTCCTCCTTACATGTGACAATCTTCTTCCAGTGAGAAGAACGAGCGGGATGTTTTTCTGTGCTGCCCTCGATGCCATCTGTGGGAAAAAGGAAGGGCTGTACATTGGCAGCTACAACTCTCCCCTGCCAGACATCACTTCTGGGTGCTCATTCCCCTGGATTCAAAGGGAGAATGAGGGGTGGGGGGGCAGGGGGCAGAGGAAAAAAAAAAAGGTCTATCACTGAGCCCTGAACTACTGATCTGCGCAGAGAAGGAAAAGTCAGATGTAAGGCAGCCTGTTCCTCACTGACACCTGATCTAGGACTGGGCAGCACACATTGCTGTCTCAGAGCTGATGGCTCCTATCTCATTTTCTGAGAAAAAAACAACAAAAAAAAGAATAAAAATCAAAGTGCAATTCTTTTTTCACTTCTTTTTTGGTCTTGCCAAAGAATATACGAGAATATACACGGTGGCATCAGATGTAGCTTTGTTTATCTGAAAACAAAGGAGATCTATATCAACCGTAAAATAGTGCAGGGGTTTACAGAAGAGCAGTCACAGAAACACAATTCAGATGCTGTTCTTCATCCTAAAGCAGCAGCACTGGGGCCACCTTGGGCTTGGCTGACACGGACACCAACCATAAAAGCATCAGCATCATCTACCCAGAAGAGCCCATCTGTAATAAAGATATTACAAAACTGAAATAGATGCTAAAAAAAATCCCAACAATTAGAAACTAATTAAAAATATGCTGAATAAAGCTGCCAGTGGCATCAGCACTTTCCCTGGCTCTCAGTGAGAGGTCCAGAGATCACAGCCTGTCCCTACTTTGAAGATGTAACAAAACGCAAAAAAAGGAACTTTGGTTCCCAGGCTTATCTTTAACATTAAATGTTACTAGCTTGCTTCAGGGCTCTATCTTTTCTACACATACATCTCACAACCAAATTTAGGTGCTGCAGAAAGCTGACAAACCAATCAGAGGGCACACTCCTATTTTAATGGGACTGATCTCAGCCCTGTCTCCTTACGCGGCCTTACATGGTGTATCACGTAATGCAGCATCCCTCCCAATACATGGCTAGCTCCTGGATGCATTTCCAATGATTGTGCCCCAAGACCGTGATATTCTAGTACTGGCTTACATGAATCCATTGTTAGAGAGTCCATAACTTACTTCTGAGCAAAATCATTTAAAAATACAAGCAAAAGGTGGTTTATACCAATTTATCCCAGGGTCACCTTCTTGTATGATCAGCAAAATCTGCATAAATGGATTTGTCAGTGAAAGAGATTCACAGAAAGCCCTCACCCAGCCAGGCTGAGAAAGACTCTCCTCAGGGCTCCAGGTCTGCCTTGGCATGAATACGTGTCCAGGAACATGGGGGTTCAAGCAAAAGCTAGTGCTAAAGAAACTCTACCTGCTCTTAGGAAAAAGCCCCAACACTCATCTCCCAAGTAAAAGAATATTTCAGGTTTGTTTTGTTCTTTTTTTTTTTTTTAAGTACAACACAAAGCATCTCCCTGCCCCAGAGCCCAGCCATCGCTTCTGACTTTAAAAGGGGTCATAGATGTCACAGGTGAGCTCCTTCATCCCATTACTGCTCAGTAATTACACCAACAGAAAACACAGCTTAAACCTGGCACCAGTAAATGTACTTGGAGCTTTCACAGCCCCACAGGCCTCAATCCTTTGGTTGCTGTTACAGTTGAAGCACAACAAAGTGCCTCCCAGCAGAAATTAGAAACCTTTTAGAAACCTTTTCATCCCAGTTTCACCAAATGCACTGAGGATGCTTATAAATATTCAATATGAATTTTTAAACTCTCTTTTTCTCATTTTCCCTCACCCCAATTAGCATTAGAAATCGTTTTACTTTTAAATACACAGATGGGAGCCAAGTCTGAAGTCAAAGGCACTCACTCGCTGCAGTGACGAGGGCCACATAAGAGCAGAGCCAGCTAGAAGCACAGGCAGCCCCAGGCATTGAAATAACACAGAACAAAGCACAAACAAGAAAGGATTAGTCCAAATGGCAGTGGAGAAACATGAAATAGCACAGAGGACTAAAGCTGTGCCAGAACTTACCCAACATGAAATCCAGTCTTCTATGTCCCTATGACCCCAGGCAAGCATTTTACACCTTCTCATTAGCATGCTAGAATTACTCTGAAGGCTCAGCATAAAGACCCAAAGAGCCCTGAAGACTGGCACAGGCAGGTCCAGGTCCCAGAGTTATGACTCAGACTTCTCGCCCAGCTCCTCATCACACCTGTGTGTTGTTTAGCTGCCCCCACCAAGGCCTAGCCTGCTCATCTTGACAAACAGAGCTGGTGGAGGTGTTAGCCACAGCTTTATCACTCCCAAAATGTAAATCTCATATTAAAACACCATCAGAAGAAAATTCTTGTGAAATCAACTGATTAACATACAGTACAACATTACTCAGAAAAACCCACCTTAGATACATACATGTTTTTAGCTGTTTCATATACTTATCCAACCTCCTCTTAAGGGAACCAACAACAGGTGCTGGCAATAAGAAAGGATTGCATCCACTTGCTTGAGAGATCCAGCACCCAACAGAAATACTGCAACATGCACAGTAACAATCCTATCTGTTATTGCATACATAAGAACATGACAGCCTTGCTTAAAAAGTTCTAAGCCTTTCTGAAGCCAGCAAAAAATTTTTCCAGTAGTTTCTGAAAGGTGAAATGTCTTTTCCTCTAGAAAAAGCCAAACATGATATCCAAAGACTTTGGAGTATGTATGCCTTTGGATTTTATTTTATCCAAAAGGATAAAACAAAGCCTTTTGTCTCAATCCTCTTGCACACAGCAGCCACACAAGGTTCAGCAGTCTTCCCAACAGCTGGACATGGAGGGTTTTGCAAATACAGGGAAGTAAATGGAACCAGTTGTGGCTGGCTCTTATGTTTACATGTCCAGTCCATCCACATGGAATTCATCTGAGCTCCCCAAGGCAAAAGAAAAAACCCAAAAAGAGAAAAAGGAGGTACTTTCAGAGCACATTTTATCTGACCTGTTGCAGGTGACCATGTTAAAATGAGCAGAGCTGAGCACCTCTTTGGCTCCAGTCCATCAGAGGAGCACAGCTGTCTTCATTTAGGTAGATCGATTCTGATGTTAAAATCCTAGTTCTCATTTTCTCATTGGTTTTGTTCTTTCGTTATCATCACACAGTGCCTCCAGGTGCTTACAAAACACTGCTCCATCGGTTTGGTTTCAAGTTTGCAATATTTGGAATTTGATTTGCAATTGAATGAATCCTAGAGGGTTAATGTTTTATTGTATTTATACTGCTGTTGAGTTTGTCACTGAAGAGCTTCATCCTGCAAGCACGTAGCAGTCATATAAGTCATGAGTGACAAGACTGTGGATTTGCTGATAGCTTTATCAGTGACTTGGAGAAGCTATTTGAGGCTTTTTTAAGTTGTTCTGGTTTATGTGAATGGATCTGTGCATTTGAGAAACTTTATCTTGTTACTCCTCAGAAACCATAAAGCCCATTATCAATCCTACCACATGCGCTGCTGAAAGTAGGATACTTTCCAGATTTAGAGGAAAATGTTCTTCCTTACACACTGGAACTCACATTGGACCGTCTGGATTCATCTAGATTGTTGTTACCTGGAGTAGGTGACTGCTACTGTTTGGTTGACAGCCTGAAGTTAAGTTAGTTTAGCAATCATCACTATGTTCTCTTACAGAGAGTTTAAGGATCCTGCAAGAAGTACACCTCAACCAAGCCCTGGGCACCAGGAGGAATCCTGGTGCTCAGAACCCAAGAAAGTCACTATGAGCATCTAACAGTGGTGGCATCATTTTTAGCAGTAACAAATAGCCACTGGGAAAATACAACAGACCCCTCCAATTGTTCAGCTTTGTGGCTCCATAACAACCACAGACACAACAGGTAAACATACCCATAATTTATGGTATGTTTAATTCCACCAGAAGTTGAATTGGTTAAATTTTCTTTAAAAAGGCATAAACAGCACCATTTTTTTCCCCCAGAATTTGGGAGAATTTTACTCATCCTCTTAAAAAGAAAAAAAAACCCCAAATACCCAGAACAAGGCAAGCAGAAGTTAGACTCCTGATTCTCTTTAGGGGCACTTGCCCCTAGATTTAACCTTCCTAACTTGGTTATGTTCATAATGACTTCAAGGAATTGCTCCTCAACTGGACAGTGTAAATGACACCAGAGCCAGAAAGCTGGTGAGTATTTGAGCCAGTTAACTGTTCATTTACCCTGTGACACACAGTGCTTTAAGAATACAAGGGGAAGAAGGATGGTGCCCTAAAAGTGGTTTTGCCAGTTCTACGTTTTATGACTAAAAGCCAACAAAACTTTTGCAATTTGTGCTTGTCTCCTGCTCAGAGCAAATGAGTTCCTTGGGGTATCCTGCCACTCTAACAAGGTTCGTCTGTGTTCCAGAGCATCTTTCAAGGTGATAATACTCTGTGAGAGTTTTCACACTTCAAATAACCTCCTCACCAAGATCATCCAGGACCATTTAACTTGTGTTTTCCCTCTCTGCTGTTGCTTCACATGGTAGCACTCTGCTGTAGGTCAGTCAGGACTCACAAGACGTGAGTTTCAGCTGTATGAGGTTTAATAAAAGCAAGTGTAGAGACTTGCACCTGGGAAGGAATAACTGCATGCATCAGTACAGGCTGGGGGATGACCTGCTAGAGAAGAGCTCTGTGGAGAAGGTCCTGGTAAATGACAGGTTGGCCATGAACCAGCAGTGTGCCCTGGTGGCTAAGAGAGCCAATGGGATCCTGGGGGGCATCAAGAGGAGTGTGGCCAGCAGGTTGAAGGAGGTGATCCTCCCCCTCTACTCTACCCTGGTCAGGTCCCACCTGAATACTGTATCCAGTTTGGGGCTCCCTGGTATAAAAAAGACAGGGATCTCCTGAAAGAGTCTAGCAGAGGGCTACAAAGATGGTTAAAGGACTGGAGCATTTTCCCTACAAGGACAGGCTGTTCAGCCTGGAGAAAAGAAGGCTAAGAGAGGATCTTATTAATGTGTATAAGTATCTCAAGTGTGGGACACGGGGGGAAATGGCCAGCCCCTTTTCAGTGGTCTGTGGAGACAGGACAAGGGGCAGTGGCTTCAAGTTGGAGCACAGGATGTTCCACACCAATATGGGGAAGAACTTTTTCACAGTGAGGGTGACAGAGCCCTAGAACAGGTTGCCTAGGGAGGTTGTGGAGTCTCCTTCTCTGGAGATATTCAAGACCCATCTGGATGCCCACCTGTGTGATATGTCCTAGGGAACCTGCTTTGGCAGGGGGATTGGACCTGATGATCTCTTGAGGTCCCTTCCAACCCCTACAATTCTGTGATCCTAACTACTCCTTGTAGCTTGGCCCCGGCCAACACCATGAGTCTGTTCTTCTGAGATGCTGGGTAGCCCCACAGCCTCCTAACATTAGGAGAATCTCAGGCAATTACAGCTGTAATATTCTTGTTTCAGTTGCCTTGCATGGCAGTCTAGTAAGTGCTTGTTTACCTATTTATTTATAGGATTCATTTAATTAATGTTTGCACAGCACTATAGACTGTGCTATAAAGCTATAAAATGCCAAGTGCCATTGTAAACATATTAATGGGTATATCTACATGTGTAATATATATGTACATAATCGGGTATTTCTTTAGTGACAAATATTTGATAAACATTTTAATATGTTTAAATAATGATGGAAATCTCTTCTTCATATCAGTACAACTGTCTTACAAAAACTCATAAGAAATAGCTTGATTTAGTTAGAGTCTACAAATTTAAGTGACCATGGTGTATTTTTAACTGAGCAGGATCAATACTGCTGACAGCAATTAGCAGTGCTAACAAAGGCCGCTTTGCCTGATCCATCTCTCCTTTTAAGCTTGTAACCAAACAGGTTGACTACTATTGTCACACAAGGACCTGGTGCCACATCAGCTCTAAAAACACTGAGGTAAATGCTGTGTGATAAAGTTTCCTGTTTTTAAAACAGCATTAAGATGTCATGTGTCCCAGCCACAAATTACCAGCACTGATATCTCAAGGATGGAGAAGGCACAAGGCATGGCTGCCCATCGATACCCTGAATTTCAGTGGAGCACTTCAGTGTTACTTTAAAATCTACATCCACACAGCAAAGTGTGATGGACATAAACATGTGGAAGTGCTCAGCTACTAGAGCACCTACAAGCAGGGTCACAAACTCAAGCTCTAATGAAGTAGTACTATAAAAGCAGCTCAGACCAAATTTAGTTGGTTACCGACAAGAGCTACTCAAGAAAGCAGAGAAAAAGGTGAATTGTGCTAATGCAAAGATGCCAGCCCTTACCAACACTTAAGGAAGATTTGTCGCTCTCTATTCAAAACCTTTATTCTATTCTTTTTTCTCCAGTCTGTTTAATGCTAGGCTGCCAAGCAATAGCCCATTGACAGAAAGCGCTTCACAGGGAGGTTTCTGTTGTTAGACCACAACTGAATAAGTCTTGCAGTCCCCAGAGCAGCACTCAATTCCTGGAGAGAAATAGGTGCTTTAACAGCAGACAAGCTGATGGGTAACAATTAGAGACAAAATTGTGACACTAAAGTAACAGGCAGGCAGACCGTTTCTTCTTTTCCTTAAACATAAGATAGTAAGCTTCAGAAGAGCAGGGCACAGAAGCTTTAAGAAAAACATTTTCTGTCAAGTCAAGGGAGAGAAAATTTGGGGACACTGCTGTTTTCTGTATTTTTGTAAAGTTGATTGACTCTGCTAAGAGAAAGTCATGGACATTAATCCCCACTATTACAAAACCAGGTCAGAGGCGAATTCTTCCATCGTGAACTGGAGAGAGCTCATGTCAGCTCCGGAACACAAGAGCACAGCTGTCCCTGCACCACACTCACTGCTCCAAAGCTCCCTATTAGACAGAGGAAAAAGGATGGCCCATATGTGCCTGGCTGCTAGCAATAATGATGAGAAAGGGAAAAAAAAAAATAGTGCTACCACCCTTCCTCTTCCTCCCAGGACTCACTTCATTGACCTTTCAGGCAGCTGTGAAATAAGTCTTTTTACTGTTTGTTACTACCAATTAATAAATGACAGAAGTTTATTGCCAGCAGAAACAGTGGTCAATCCAGTGTGTGCTCATATGTTTTCTTGCTTTTATTACATCAGTCAAGCAAGGCAAATGGAGGTTCTCAACTAATCACTCAGCATGTTTCTGCCTTTAGAGCCTGGAATACTGTTTTCCCTACCAAGGTACAATGTATTTTACATGATTAAAATATATATTCAAAAGGAATAAAAAAGGATTTTACAGAATAAAATTGAGTTTTTTAATTCCTATAGAAGAAAGAGAAAAAAAATCCACATGGTGTTCTATCTGAGTTTTACTCTGAACCATACCTGAATTGTAGGATAAATTGAATGGTTTTACAGCTGAAAGAAGTACATTTATCTGTGAAGTTTTGGCATTTAAGTGGTAATGTAAAACTTAATAGACTGAAATGGTGCAAAGGCCAAAATTCAGTTGATGTCCTGATCCACTGATGTCATTCCACCAACGCTAACAACCCATTTTTCCAAATCTGTAGATTTTTTCAGGTTCTGATTTTTCACCCAAATTCAGAAGCAACAATTCGGTTTTACAGTTGATTCAGAGTAACTTCTAAATCACTAAACTTAGTTGACACACATTTCTAAAATTAATTGACACAAAGAAACAAGAGGTCCCTTTGGGACCTGGGAATCCACCAGCCATGGTTATAGCTAATTCACCATATCTTGGCTGCAGCTAAAAGCCTGAAACAGAAGCTTCTGCTGCACTCAGGGTTGCACAGTACATGACAAAAACAGTGCTCACCCACAGAGTGGATTTCAGAAACACATCCCTTCATTTCACCGGTGTTTCATAAAAAGTGACTAGGCAAACAGGAGAATCCTCTGTCATCTGGAAAGGGGAGGCCATATCCCACCTCTTCTACCACCCACAAGAAGAGATTGACTCGTTCGGTGCAAGTTTGATATCCAACATCTGTCTAGTAACAACACCAGTTTCTCTACTTTAAATAATAATAATAAAAAAGCATATGTATTTGTTGGATTTAATGTTTTCATGTTTTGTTCTATATGAGAAAGCAACTCTGACATTTTACCCTTCCACTCATCAGGTAAGCAAATAATCTAGTTCAGATACGAGTATCTGGGACACACTTGCTAACTGGTTTGATGCAAACACTGAGGTCACTCTTTCCATTTGCTTTTTGTGGACAAAGAAGTTAAGAATGTACCATTTACACATAAGTTTTGTTTGAGAAGGTAGGTAATACACGACACAGAACATTATGGCCCAGTTCAGTCCTTCAGTGAGTAAACTAGAGCTATCACTACCTAATTTATTTGTTTATAATCCCAGTGTATAAATGGTAAGACCGGGCTAGCGGGTAGTTTGGTTTTTTAGATCCAAGCTTCTGCTACTTGCTGAATAAAGCCAGCGTTCAGCTGAGTTAGACTTTTGAGCAACTGTCATAAATCCATCACCAAATTGGATTTCATGCTGGCTGACAAACTGCGTGTGGTGGCCCTGCAGAATTTCACACACCACACCACCCTCTCTGCGATAACACGCTCTGTCCCAAAGCACAGCCCAGGGCCGCTGAGCTGGAATTAAACTGCCATTTCAGTGGTATAGGGTTAGCTTCTTCAGTGAACTTCTGAGAGTTAAATGTAGAGCCTGCGTTGATTTACAAGAAGAGCAACACACCAGACTGCTCCAGGTTACTTGGAGAAACCCTGTCTTTGACAAATAGCCGAGCAGTTCGGCTTCCTCCCACCAGAGGCCAGTGATGGATGGAAGCTCTGGGCTGCTCACTGCAATATTTATAGCCACCATGCAGCCAGCATCCTGCAGAGACATGACCCATTTAATTATTTGAAAAAGTTGAAAGAAAAAGGGAAAAAAAAAAAAAAAGAACAGGGTTTCTGACAACTAGGATGGCATTACAGGACAAAGATAAATTTTAGACCCATTAACCACAGGGCTGAGTTTTGCACTACAGCTCTCCCACAAAACCAGCAACCCATGTTCCAGACTGAAACTGCACAGAAGGGTTTCCCACGTGTAATATTTTAATAAGAGCTGGCAGAATTTATCATTCAGTTTAGCCTTTTGGCTTCATTTCCAGCTCACAGAGTTTTCTGTGAGTGCAGCTATTTCTCTGGACTAACAGAAACTACCTACCAGATAAATTCTACATAAGATTAAGCAACTACTTTGTATTACAGCATTTCAAACTTGAGTTGCATAGATTAATTTTAATTGGAATAATGCCAGAGATAGAGGAGGGAAAAGGCCACATGCAAACTTCTACTTTGTAGAAGTATTATCAATTCAACTGTCCCAGGAAGGCTGATGCTCTTCCTTTGTTTTGTTGTTGTTGTGTTTCTTTTGTTTTTTAAATCAACGTGGTCTTGCTGGGAAAAGCTCTGGTTTAAATGAAATTTCTGCTAATAATGCCCTGACTTGGAATGAGTTAAACACAGTAGTACTCCTGCACTGGTAGTAACGATGCTGCAGTTGGGTTTGTTTTCCCATTTCAACCACAGCAGTTCAGTTACAGCAGTAGATTTCTAAGAGTGGGTAGGGTTTATATCTTGTGACCCATCTTATTTTATGAGAAAGATAGAGGCTATCTTCCACCTTCACACAAACGTTGTTTCTTCTAAAAGATAACATAAATTCAAGTGCCCCACAATGCACCAGAGTGCTCTTCTGAGGGAGTGAAGCCCAGCAGTGCTCTCAGTCCTGGGAACCATTTACCTGCTGATAAACAAATGCCACGGATGCCACCGGTTCTCAGGTGGACCCTTGGCAAGTTAGGAGTGAACTGACAATTTCTTTTGGCGCAGTGTTTCAATCTAGATTTCAACTCCCAAGCTAGAAACAAAATACCGTATTCAGAGTAACCTAAACCACCTAGTTCTAGTTGTAGGTCATCTGGTGATACCAAAACCCAAGCCTTCAAGGCAGGGTACTATTACAAAAACATTTACCCTCAGGTCTGGGGACAAATTCAACTTTGGTGTAGGCACTAACAACAGATATCCATGTTGGCTCTTAGATAGAGCTCTCAGACTGCTCTTAACACATGGAAAACCTATTCAGGGGAATGAGAGCTTCAAACAAAACCCCAGACAGAGCCACAGCATATGGGATCCCAATGGCAATGAGTATATCCGTATGTTGCAGAGTCCAGAAATAGCCTGAAAGTCATCTGCAAGAAAGCTATGTGGGCAGAAGGAAGGAGATCCCAGGCTGACAGCAGGACAGTGGTACCATACTAGTGGTTGTCGTTTCTGATATTAAAATATATGTTGTTGATATTAAAGTAACACCTTTGACTATAAATTCCATAGCACAGGTCTGAAATAGCTAAGGAACTGGTAGACTTGAAGTGAAGGGAACTTCAAGAGAAAGTCAGAGATCTGTTTTGTATAAAATTTGTCTCTCTTGGTATAAATCCTGAACTTCAGTTGTGTGGCAGAGAACTGTCCACACACATCGTGATTCTTTTACACAAAGGTGTAAGAAGAAAAATAACTGGGGAGCTGAGGTGACTACAGACAGTACTTTGAGGGGATTTCACAGAAATAGGAAAAGGAGAATCACCAGAGTTAGGAGAAACAGTATAGGGCAACAGGCTGGTTCCTACCACAAAACAGCAATGAAGAACTTGTGATGGCCCTGACAGTGGTTCCCCAGCCCACAAGTACTCACTGGAGCAGGGCTCTAGAAAAGAAGCTGGCTCTGGTCAGATGGTATCCAGGCAGCCTGTGGCAGAGATAAGCCTGAGTGAGCTGTTCCTGCTCCGCTGGCTCTGGCAAGGTGGGGAAAGGAACAGTCGCCACCCCCCAGCATCCACACTTTCAGCACTGATGCTCCTCAGTTGCTTATGCCCATCAGACCTGGAGCTACTTTGTGGCGCAGAAAGCTGTGCCTGATGACTTCATTCCACACTGCAACAAGTTCTCATCAGGTGAGCACTCTGGGCTAGACAGCAGGAGACAGGATAGTACACCCCATGTTCAGTTCTGGTGTGCTGGGATCACAGCGTTCTAGAAATGCTGTTCACTTCTCATGTTTTCCCTATTTTTCTCCTTGACACTGTCAAAACTAAATATAAATTAAATGAATACAAATAACTGCTCATCCCCAACTGGGCAGCATCATCAAAAACACAAGTGAAAGAGGACGTGTTGTAGCATATTTCCTGGGTCTCTACTACATGTTCAGTTTCACCAGTGAGTTGAAGCAATATGGAATAAACAAAATTATAAATGCAGGGAGCTTTATAAATAGCCAGAATTTCATATCTTTGTGTTTACTGAGCTACAGCTCAGTAAACAAAACTTATCTGCAAAGGTAAGGTTTAATGTGCGTGTTTTGCCAAGGAACAGAACTACATCATGTATTCAAAACAGTAATAGAGCAATTACAGCAGGGTTCTACAGTACAGGAGTCTGACCTTCTTGTTTTACACTCAAATAATAAATGCTATGAAAATCTGACAAGGTAATTATTTTATACCTCAAACAGAACACTCACCACCAACAAGCAGTCGGTTTGAGTCTCTGGTAGAGAAGGAGCTCTACAGAAACTGGGTTAGGGATGTACTTCAGCCGGTGGTTTACATTCCTCTTTTTGTTGAAAGTTTACAGGTTTACATTTAAGTAATGGGGGGTTTTTTTATGCTTTGAGCTAGCCAGTTTGAGTGTTTAACTCCAGGGCTTTTGCTGCATCCAAGGCAGAATACAAAATTTAAAAAAAAATTTAAAAAAAAAATCAAGAAAGGATAATTTTGCAAGTATTTCCACATATAAGGCAACCTCTGCTATTGCAGGAAAATGCATTTAATTCTACTACTGCTTGTCTCAAGTGTATATAGTAGCAAATGGGATTTCCCAGTCTGTGCCCAGTGATTCGTCTGGGCTACCCACAAGGAGCAGGTGAGGATCCCTCCAAATGCAGATGGCTGCTCTCTCTGCATCTCCCTTTTTTTCTGGGAAAGGAAGCTCTCCATCACCACCCAGCAGTGTCCCTTACCACTGCAGGATCAAACTCTTCCCAATAGTTAATTGCATTTTCCCTCTAATTCAAACATAGGAGCTCAGCCTATCTTCTGAAAACTGAAAGATTCTGTTATGGTGAGACCACCTACTGAAACCTCAGTACTCACACAATTACTATTCACATGGATTTTACTGTTCCTTATCTCAGCAATACAACATTGCAGCAGTGAAATCTAGGAAATTAAAGTCTTGCTTTCCTCAAAAAAATTTACATTGTATCTTCCATTGCTAAGAGGTTTTTTCTGTTTCCATAATAAAGGATTATTTTTGCCAACAAACATCCTTTCCCCTAGGCCAGCATAAAACACAAAGCTCATTAATTATTAAAGACATATTAGCGCAGGGAAACACTGCAGTCTTGAGGCTGGCTCTCAAGTCCTTGCGCTCCAGCGGGGCCACGCGGGGAGATCGGGCCTCTGCCTCCTCTTCACCTGGGATCGCTTCCACATCTGCTTCACACGTCTGCACCCTCCGTGCTGCCTTCACCCAGCCAGAAGTAAAACTGTGGCGAGCGCCTGTGTTAGCAGCATGTGTGAAGGCAACAGGGGCACGTTTATCAGTAAAGCATCCACCACTGCATACGTGCACAAATTGCCTGGTCAGTGTTTATGCACATAGGGGCAGCCAGGAGCCTGGCTAAGAATTCCCCCTTCTTTCTTCTTCTTTGCTCTGTGCATAGGCATTAGGAGGAAAGGAACAAGAAACATACGTATGTATATAAACACACATACCTCTAAGCACACATACAGACCCACATCTGCAACCAGCAATTTTACAGGCACAGAATCCCACCTGTCCATCACAGTCCATTCTGGACACGCAGAAGTGTATCCTGGCACCTCAAATACCAAGCTAGGCAAACAGCTCTTCTCCAGATTTAGGGGCTGATGTAAACATGAAGGGATTTTCAGGGCTTTAATGTGTGGACCCCAGGAGGAAATTTTCAGGATCCCTGAAGGAAATCCTGGCAAAGAGCCCCCAAAGCTAGAAACCCATTATTCTGCCTCCTGGACAGCTCTCCACACCACAACTCCCAATTAACAGGCTCCCAGCATAGATGCTGAAGGTGACTGCCACAGGAAGTGGCTGGCTTCTTTGTTAAGTTTTGCTTTCAGTAAGTCTGTATTTATACAATCTAAGAAAAACCAACCAAACAAGTTCCCAGCATTTCAACCAGAAAGCTTGGTCCTCAACGAGCAGCCTCCTAAGCATAAATAGGAACCAGAAAAGTCACAGCTGTGAGAGGTACCTTGGGTTTTGCAAGATTTAGAGGGAGAAGTAATTAGATGATACATCAAGGAAAAAACATACCAGTTTTAGGGAACATGAAATTCATGTTTTGAAATCTGTGTTTGGTTCTCATTTTAAAATCCGAGGCCACTGAATGCCAATTGTTTAAAATCCTTCACCTCAGTGCTATCAGAAGTGGGATATTTAGCTATGGTGGCATTTTGTACATTGTCTCGGTCTCAGTGTTGTTGATGAAAAGGAAAGAGATGTCTAAATCCTGGTCTCCAATTAGAAGACCTTTCCAAATGCTTCTTCCAGCTCCCCTTGTTAGAAATGAATTAAGAATTGCAAGGCAAGGTCAGAAAGCAGCTTTTGCCAGCTTGCATTAAGAAATGTATCCCAGTGGCAGCCATGCCAGGAGGCAAATAGAATAAAGAGAGATAGATGCTTCTTTTGCAGTTCTCACAGTTTAACATCTAGCTATTAGGGGGACGTCCTCACGACTCCTGAAAGCTTGACGATGGGAAGGCTAATCATTTTAAGAAAAGACTATACTCTGTCACAGCATCTGTTTCACCAGGAATGTATAGAATCAATTTTAGCAGGTATAAATTGATTGGAAAATTACAAACAGTAGGAAAAAAATAAATGAACAGGCACAACCAGAGTCACAAAGAGGTCTGCATTCTGGAGTAATTCAGGGAAGGTTAAACAAAATTTGAACAGTATTTTTGAGACTCTGTCTCATATCAGGATCCTAGATTTAAAACATAGGCACCTGTTTACATAAGTACAAAGCCCTTCTTAATTCATCAAGCACTGAATTTCAAGTACACATTTTAGCCCACCTGAAGTATTGGGGTGGTTGTAGGAAGCATGGCCAAATAATCAATTAGAAAGCACATCACACAGTTCATAACATTAATCTTCAAGGCAACGCTTTCTCTTGGATTTCTGCAGAAATCTGCTGCTAAGTAGATGTAATACACACTTGCTCAGAGATTGTTTGTTATTAGGAAAAATGCATAACTAGTAATATGTAATTTAAAAATCAGCTCCCATAAAGTGATGTTAAAAGAGGTCCGAGATACAGAGCGTGCATAAAAGAAATCCCTTTTCATACACATCTGAAATCCACAGAAAAAAGCTGCATCTGCCCTTGTGCAGATTCCCCAGTGGGAAAGTCCCTGCACTGAAACAGAGGTGATTATTTTCAGAAAACAGCTCTTCTCTGACATGGGCAAAGGTAACTGAATCTCATTTAAGTCAATATTATCCAAACAGCTCATGTAACGGGTGTATGCAAAGATCACGTCTTCTTGTGGTATAATCTGGGGTTTTTTTCTGCTATCTTTTGAATATTTCATTAGACAGCATATCTACACATGGTACTTTCCCCCCGAGAGTTTCCCACTAAGGGCTCTGTTTCCATACACACACATGGCCACGTTCAACTTTCTGCACTGTCGTTATCACCATGAAAGCTGAGTCTGCAGACTGTAAGGAGAGATGCTAGACAAGCCTGATGAAAGCAAAACAGATGAGGAGACTCTTCAGTTCAGCGATACTGAAGACACACTGGGGTAGATGGCACAAGCTTTTGTGAACTATTGCCACCCAAGCCAGGTTACAGATTCCCCCTGTAGAAGGCAGATTGTTATCAGCCTCTCAGGGATTAACCTCAGGTACAGACAGCTAAATGCCAAACCCTGCCAACTTTCCCTGCTCCCTAAAATTACCGCCTTGCAGAGAGTAGGGTGCTATTTCCTCCTGCATTTGTGGAGGAGGGGTGGGAGGCTTTCGAGCTTTTCAGGGACTGAGATGATGTAACCCAGAAACCTCTTGGGACGGCATGTGCTCTGTACAGGAGCCACCGTCACCATCTGCACCCCCACCCCCCCCACCCCGCGAGCACACGCACATCACACCACAGCTCTGCTAGGCTTCGTTCCTAAAGACGCTCCTGTCCACGGGAAGCACCCTCCCCCACCACCCCCCTGGCCCACATCCCGGTCCTGCAGCATGTGCTGGAAAGCAGGTACTCTCCTCTCTCACACGCCCGTGGGACTTCCCTACAGCTCTCGGCAGGGATAAGCTACAAGACTGATACCATGCAAAATCTGTACGTCTCCTAATGTGCCCAAAGCACCCTGGGGAGGGGCATGGTGGAGGGGAGAGGACTGTAACAGCCCAGAATTTCTTCATCCACAAAATCCCCTCTCTCCCTGTTTCTTCCCCAGGTGGGTTGCAGCATCATTTGAAAGCATCTAGCAAAACTATCAAGAAATTGAGCTATACAGAAAAGTACCCTTCCTTCCTTGTGAGGCCTTATCAGTCATATATCCCCAGGACAGGAAGGAGGGAGTGGGAAAAGGAGAGGAATAAAAAGGGGAAACTGTTGACCAAAGAGCCGTATCTAAGTTTCACATAACAAGACATACTCCCGGCAATGGATCTTTTCCCAAGGGCATCACCAGCCCAGCTCTGTCACTATCAGGACAAGGCTGTGAGCCCAAAACAAAAGCATCTTATCAGCAGCAGGAATTGGCTGTGGTCAAAGCAACAACGATCTTGTCCTCATTTCTCTAACCAGCTCCCACTGGATTCGAGACAAGGCAGTCAGAGGGAGGGAGTCTCCTTTCATATGCCTTTTTCTTTTTTTTAAAATTAAATCAATTTGACTCATCCAAGTTCGGGGTGCCATTCTCATTCATTTCCTTTCGAGTAGGATCAGGGTCTCATTACATAACTACTGTGGAAAAAGAAAAACCCCAAACAAGTAGCAGCAGCAATGCTCACAGCTCACTTTCCCTCCACACTCCTCCACGCCAAGTGCTACCTGGGCATTAAAGTCTGCCAGGTACTGTACCGACTCCATCAGCCTCTCCCTGTCTTCACCCCAAATACGACAGTACCCCAAGGTATCTAGGGGTCTAACTGTTACTTGAATGGAAGAGATTTCTAGTGGAGCTGTGAAGACGCTCCCTTTCGCTGTGTCTACCTCAGATTTCCCGGGACCTCAAGAGCAAAAACCAATCTCCAATGGCACTTTAAGTTTGCCAGCTTACATTCATTAGCGATAAGCACTGATTGCTTATCGCGCTTAATATTAAGCAGGTACTTCAGCCTGCGGGCATCCTGTTTCTCTGTGAGATTAACAGGAATATTAAGAAGCCGCCGCCTCACAAACTTGAGCGTCCAAACCCCAATAAACCCTTCCATTTAAATCGTGGGGGCAGCTTCTCCATGGAGATGCGGCTGTAATTGTTTTTTAAGTGCTGGGAGCAGTTTCAATCGCAGGCGTGCGCAGGAAGCCCTGGGCGGCTCCAGCCGGTCCTGCGCCCAGCCCCAGGTCCCGAGCCCCGCAGGATGGGAGCTCAATTGGAGGATGTTTACATAGTAAGTCAAAAGGCACCGAGCTACCATGTGGGAAACTCCTCTGCTTCCCAGTCCAGTAAAATCACCCTTCTGGGCCGCTGCTGAGAAGCACTCGCAATGGCTCTTTGCCACCGCTCCTCCTAAAATCCCCTCGGAAAGAGGGGGGGATCAAGGCGGGGACAGCCGGGGCGCACCCCGCTCCGACCCTTCTCCCCAGGTAAGTCGCGGGCAGGACCACGGCGGGGGCGGCCCCGCGCCTCCGGGATGCTCGCGGGAGGACGCCGTATGCCCTCAGCGCAACGTGAAGGGCACCGCACCTCCCCAGCGCCCCGAGCCTGCGGGGGGCTTACCTTCCGCACCCCACCGAAGCCGTGCTCCGCCGCCACCCGCTCGGCCTCCGCCTGGCCCCCGCCGTGCAGCTCCACTAAGAAATGGTTGGTGTAGACGGTTCCCCGGGCCGGGGCGCCGAGGAAGAGCAGCAGAAGGAGGAGGAGGAGGGCGCCCCGCAGCAGCGGCGGCCCCGCCGGCATGGCCCCGCGCTGCGCGCCCGCGGAGGCAGCCCGCCGCGCCGCGGGGAGGGCGCCGGGCGGGCGAGGCGGGGAAGAGCCCAAAAGAGGGGAGGGGAAAGGAAATAAAATTTAAAAAATAAATAAACCGAAAGCGGCAGAGACAGGAGAGGAGCTGGGCAGCGGGGACCGGGCGGGCTGCGGGGGGCTGCTCCGGAGTGTGAGAGAGCGTGTGTGTGCGCGCTGGCGGCTCCGCATTCCCAGCCCCTCCTCGCCTCCCATTCAGCGGCGGCCGGAGGGAAAGCACCAGCCGGGAGGGGAGATTGCCGCGCTGCCAATCATGGGCGAGGAGGATCGCCCCTGCCCCTCCAGCGCGCATCTCTCACGCCTCCGCACACCCCGCGGCCCTCGCAACACCCGTAACGCCTTCCCTACACCCCTCGCACCTCCCACTACGTACACCCACCAACACACCTCACACAACCTTCACAATACCCCCCCTCTCCGGAGCCCCCGGCCCACCCCCCAAATCACACCCGTACACCACACCCCAGCCCGTTCAGCACTCACACCGCCACCACCAACCCCCCCACTCCGCCTCGCATGGCACCAGCTCTTCTTCCTGGGGGGGCAGGGGCGAGGGGAGCCAGGCTTCCCAGAGCAGGACCCCATAGGCAGGTGGATGCCGGGGCAAGGAGGCACTTCTGCCACTTTGGCAAAAGCCACACGGCCGGGACCAGAGGCCAGCACACGGCTTTCCTTCTGAGCCCGGGAGTACCCCGGCGCACCCCTGCCCAGCTGGCACTCCACGCCAGCCGCTCACAGGGCAATCAGCAACGTGTTGCCATCCCTCTTTTTGCAGAAACCGAGACCCAGGGTGGTGGGGAGGTAGTTCTAGGACAAAGCCCGGGGAAAGGGTGAGGTCCAGAGCCCCCCTGCTCTGCTCCGATCACTAGTCTTGTACCCAGCGGCTCAGCTGTGCAGGGACACCCTGGGCATGAGCTTGCAGGGAAAGCACTGTCGGGAAAGCACCTGGGCATTCCCTGTGATCAGACAGCCGAGGGTAGGGAGCTGGGGGGATGTCAGAGAGGTGGCAGCACCTCTGGTGTTGGGAACTTGGGTCTGTGAAAAATAATCTACAAAACTCCAAGTGGGAACGAATGGTACAGAATAGGCAAGCGTATGTCAAGGGGCAGTTTAGCTTGGTCCTACATATATGTTTGTTATTTTGTCATGCCAAAGGTTAATCCTTTGATGGATCCCTGAATGGTCCCCTGGGAAAGACTCAGAGCGCAGAAAGCACGGAAAGTTAGCTCTGCCTTTAAAACAAACAGAATGATAGATTTACTGTAATCCGTTCTACAAATGGAGTATGGAGCTTAAATCAATCTGAGAAAACAAAGGAAAACAGCAAAGATCACAAGTGAAACTCTGCTTCCATTATCCTAAAATGCTTCAGAAAATGACAGGAGAGCTCACTGCGTGATTGTGAATCCAAATGAGCATCGGTTTGCCATGACAAATTATTGATTTCCTCCTTCTGGATGAAAGAAAATCCCTATTCAAACAAAAAGGAAATGGTAATGGAGCCTGATCCAAAGCCCATTTAAATCTACAGAAGTGCTGTAAATGAATGACTGATGTTGAAAAAAAAAAAAAATCAAACACAAGGGAAAGGTAGAACATTAGAAATGGCACAGTAAAGAAGGAAAACATCTTTGCAGCCTCATTAAGAGACTATGTCAATAGTATTCAGCTTTTAGATGTGTATTCTAAGCATAGGAAGTTATTAAAAGAAACTTTATATGTTATTTCTTGAAGCCAAGTTGTTTGTTTTCATCAATATTGAGAAACACCTCTCCTTTCAACACATTTCCCAATATTGAAGCAGATACTGCTGCATGAACGTGTTTCCAGGTGCCTTGGGGCCTGTGAGACTCTCAGGTTGGTAATACCTGCTGGGCGACTGCTCAACAGCTGATGGAGGCCCTACTGGTTTCCATCCATTGCTGTTCCTTGGGATCAGAAACCAAAGGAAAATATAAAATGAACAGAGAAAAGGATTTTTCTCTATTTTTAATTCCTGTCTGTGAAAAACAAAATATAAACCTTTCTTCCCTGAGAGATCTTCTCTTGATTGACATGCTTCTTTCCATTTTGTTACAAGTCCGTAGAAAGGGGAACATCAATAGCAAACTCAATGAATGGAGCAGCCCTTCTGGCTCCCTCAGGACGTATTCAGAAACCAGGACCATATCCCAGGGTTGGGTGAGGACCATGACCAAGCTGGTCACTGCCTGTCTTCTGATAGCCTCAACTGCTGGCTGACAGTACTGCTGTACAAGTGAGTGCCACTGAAGAGCTGTATGGCAGGGACACTGCAATGCTGAGGAGACAGCACCAACTGGCTCTAGCTCATAAACTTTACAGTGTTGAGCTTTGATGGTTTTGACTATCTAATGATGTTTTTAAAAAAAAGAAATAAAGAGAGGTGAAGTTGTGAAAGCCTGGGTTAAAAAGTCAGATCTGAATAACACTGAGAAAACTCAGTTCCCAGGGGCCACTTAAAGGCAACAGTCTTTCTGAGTTGATGACTATAGAAGTTTAAGACCAGATAGGACCTCTGGGATTGCTAACATAGTGCTTTATGTAAACTGTAGGGCTTATCTTTATTAAGTCTTGCTTCTGATCTGTATTTATTTTTTTCCTAAATCAAGGCTGATCTATTACAGCTATTGTAGAAAGTTCCAGTGATTGCTTACAGCTATTTGCAAAAAGTTGTAATTCTGCCTGTCCTTAAAATACTGCTTAGTCCTGTATTGACTTCTGGTGGGGGTTTTTTATTATGAATTTTCCCATGGATTTACCAAACTTCTACTGAATGTTTCCTGCCCAGATGGTAACTGTAAGGTTGTGAGGATAAAGACATCTAAAGAGCACTCCCTGAGTCTCTTTATGTAAAGCATATTTTCCATCCCTTCAACCATTCCCATTAAATCTTTCACACCTTGAACTGTGAACCACAGCTGCTGCAGGTATCTTCTCAGGCAGCACTAAGTGGATGTTACATCACATTTGTATTCTTACTGAGTACCCAGTGTTTTACCAGGCAAGGATTTCATTGTCTCCTTACCACCGAGTCTCCCCACTGTGTGGCAGAGTACCCATGCTGACTCTCGTTTCCCTCCAGCCCTCTTCAGGAGTGCTGCCCTCTAGGGCAGGTTGTTATATCCTACACAGCCGGATATATACATCCCTAGATATATATTACTCTACCTTAATGAAATACACATTATTTACTTAGATGCAGCTTTCCAAACAATCCAGATCACTCAGCAGTCCTCTCTCATAGTTTACAACTTTATTCTTTAAGCCATAAACCTTATCAGAAATGAATTTACATCGATGTACTGGATTTACCAAGATCATACAGAGATCGTTTCTTGGCCCCAGTCCTCTGGAACCTCTCCAGAAACCAATCAACTTCAGCAATGATTCCCACTTTGTAATTATACTTAAGAACCTAGCGTTTAATAAGTTTTTAGTCCGTTTCAGAAAGGCCATTTTGATTTTGTATCCAGTTTATTCACTGTCATGTCATGTGATATCAGACATAATGCTATAGAAAAGATGGATCAAAAGAGCTGCTTTGGTTTTTTCCCCAAATTTCATCAGGTGAGAGAGACTGAGAGAGTAAGTTTCCCCATAAATTTTGGCCCATCTAACAGAAGACAAATAAACAACACTACTAGTTTTACCAGTCAGAACTACAACAGCGTTTAAAAAATGATATAAAACTCGTTTAACAATTTCAGTTCCCAAATGGATTGCTGACTACATCTTTAAACAACCATTAAATAACTGTGATCATTTTACAACAAGTAGTTGGCATTCGGTATGAGGTAAACAAAGTACTAACATTTGCAGGAGATGTTGCTTTCCCTGGGGCCCACACAGAATGGTACCATGCCAAAGGAGACCAGTTGTTAAGAACTCATTTCCTCACTGTGGAAGTCAATCGAGCCCTAAGTATAAGATTTACATTGCTTTCATCTTGAATTGTTTATCCTAGCAGATGCAGGAGCAGTAGCATTCTGAAGAACTGCAGACAGAGTATCACAATGATTGAATTTCACACATTATGAGAACATGAAACACTCGAGCATGGTTTTGCACAAGTCTGAGTCCGTTAAACTTACCTTTCTGAAGCTGCAAGGTGAGCATACAACCATGCTTCATGTAGACTCTGGAACAGGCTCAAAGCCTACACTTGGAGCATCAGAAATGGGACATAAGGGGATACTTCAAAAAGAAAGGATCGGATGCTTTTTTAAAAAGCCTACAGTTGAAAGCAAGCAAAACAATATTGTTTGACAGGCTTTTTTAGAAGTTATAAGGACAAGGAATGAACAAGCCTATCTGATGAAAAGTGAGAACTAGAGTCTTATGTTCTCTGCATGCCAAGAACACCAGAGAACCTGTGTAACAGAATGTACAGCATGAAAAGGAAGAGAGTGACATGCTCTCAGGAGCTGCCACGGCAATTGAGCGTACCAGCTTACAGCTGTGAGTTGGCCCACATCAGCTGCAGGATAAATGTCACTTCAGAAAGACAAGCACTCTAAGGGTATGTGTGTGGATTGTTTTAGGGCAGTGTGTAAGAGCAAGCTTTAAACTGGCTTGATACTCATCAGCACGGGTATGAGGAAAGCAAAACAGAAACCACAGTGAGTTCTGAGAGAGCTCAGCTACTATTGCTCCACTTTGAGCTGATGGCCAAAGCAGCAACAACTGTCTTAAAGAGGGTTTTCATAAGACACATCTGGACCATTTGAGTCCAAGGATGAAAGGATGGATGGATGAGTTAGTGCAGCAAACTGATAAAGCCAAGCAAAACCGTGTTTCTGTGTTAAAAAAGTTGTGATACAGTTATCTTAATTATTTCAAGATTATTCACCACATTTAAAAATGCCCACCTGAATATTTCCACTGCTTTACACTGTCAGAATATTTTATTACTGTTACAAAGGTATTAACAATGGCAGCATTATTTACAGGCACATGGCTCCTGATCTGCTGTATGTTACATTAAATGCTGTCAGCAAAGAGAGGGTTACAGCAGGCACCACTTTGTATCTAAGATATGTGAACCCAGGAAGGCTGGCAGTTACCAGGTGAAGGAAGGAAGAACTAAAATGAAATAGGTCATGTCACCACTGTGTGGGACTGCACGAACCTTTCAAGCTTAAAGGACACTTGAAGACTGGAAGCCTAATCCACAGTTTCTGGTTACTTAGATTTTAAATTGCAGGAGGAATCCTCTGAAGACTCATTTATCTGTACAAGTGTTACACTGCCAAGTGTCAGAGTGAGTAAGAACTTTATGTACAATTTAGTGACATGATCTTGTAAATAGCAGAGTATAAGAATTGCCTTTCATCATCCACTGACTGCAAGCTAGCTGGGCTAAGCAAAGGGAGAAGGAAAGGTGTAATTTCCTCCTCAAGCAGTTTTGGTGTTCCTTCATTTATTACCTCCAGACATAAAGACCAACAGAGGTGCTGGTAAGCAACATGGTGTCTGACAGGCAGAAGGTGAAAACTGTTGAAGTAAGGAGTGAAAGCAATATCCTATGAGTACATAATCCAAAATGAACAGAGAAATAGCTTTTTTGTAAAATGCATGTTCACAAAGCAGAAGAATAAAGCCCTTGAAAGAAGAGAGCCTTTAACTGAGCCCATGAATAATGCTTAAGGGGAGGCCCATACTGAAAGTCTCACGGATTTCACTGGGACTACAGCATGGACGTGCCTGCTTGCTAAATGGGAATATGATTACCCACGGGCTGAAGTCGTTTCCTGAATCTGACTCTTGGCCACTGCTTAATATCCACGTAGATAAATGTTCAACTTAGGCAGCCGTGGCAGAGAGGTACTAAAAGTAATGAAAATATGAGGTTCATTTATATTAAAAGGATATGCTTGTCACATTTACCAGGCTTGTTTGGGTTTTATGCTACTGAGCTCTTTGCCGAAGACCGAGTCTGTCTGGAAACAGGGTCTGTGCAAATGATATTAGAGAACTAGAATTGCTCAGCAGCATCAGTTTGGAGCAGATGGTCTCAGTGGCATTTTAGAAGATAACAATGGGTGAAAGAAAGCTCCTAAGCAAGATCTGGAAATACTAGCGTAAGAAAACCCCAATAAAACAACACACCCAGACAAACCAAACCAAAATCCCAACAGCAACAGATGACTTGAAGGAAAAGGTCAGAAGAAAGTCAAGGTAAAAAGATGTTTGAGAACCATCGGAATGACTGGGCCAAAGGAAAGTGTCTGGATAGATGGAGTTAGGGACAAAAATCATGCAGAGGAAAGACTAAAAGTGGAATTCGAAAGGGAACATTAAAGGAGACAGCAAGATGGTCTCTGAGAACTTTCATGAATTACCAACAAATCTATTTGCCTCCAAAAGCTCCAACCATGTCCCAAATGACTTACAGAAAGACTTAGGGAAGGTGAGGGAGAGAGCACAGTAATTACAGTTCGTTCGACTTTCTGAGCCCTTATCTCTTTGACAAAGGGAAATGGCTGACAACACTCGTCTGCAACAACTAATAATAAGCTCTTCAGCTTTGCTGGAGCACTAATTGTGAAAGTTTGGCTGAGACATAGGACAAAACAGCTGCCCACCAAAAATGTAGTTCATTGCAATCAAAACTCATGGGCAGTATTGACAATTTCCATGACAATTTTCTTGGGCAAAACACAGGTGTTTGATTTCTAATTAAACAGTATTGACAAATTTGGGGGGTTCTATTGTCCATTTGATTTTAGATTTCTCTCATTCAAACATATTATACTCCCCATAGCAAGTTTAATGATTTTTATCTTAATGGTTAGCAAGTATGAAACCAAGACGTTTTCAGATTATTTTTTTCATTTCCATGTATTAAAATTCTAGGCTTGGTTTCTAAAAAATTAGAAAAGTCAAATTTATTTTTTTTTTTAATCTGAGTGCTAAAAAAAAGAGGTACATTCACAGAAAAAAAGTTTTACAAAGGCAGGACTGAAAATAAAACAAGACGTTGCTGCTATCTGAGCTGAAAGCTCTCTTTGAGATACAAGTTGGCTTCCATAAATTAGTGATCCAGCATGATATACACAGATAAATGTAGGTTTCTTACAATCTTTGAGATTCCAGGTTTCTAAAAAGTAAATTAAACTATTCTACTACTAACTTTCTTCCCCTTGTTGACAGGAAAAAAAATCATTTCAAGACTTCATTGCATAAATATCCTTTTGATGGATCTTACAAAATTCCTGTATTTTCCATTTCAAATTAAAGCCTTGTAACACACTGAAAAGCAGAGGCAACGATCAGAAAAAATATCTCCTCCATTTCTTCTGGGCTGCTTCAATCACTTTGCTCGTAATTCAGCTGCCAAGTGCTGCCAGAGTTAAGTAGCTTGGTACATGACTGAGGTGAATTTGTCTGTGCTCTTTCTTGTACCAATTTCATAGGCCTGCAGTTCAAATCCCTCCTGCTATAGCTTGCAGACCAATAGTTTTTCCATCAGGTAATTACGAGTTAAAAAAAAAATCTTAATAATTTCTATTAAAAATAGAAAGGAAAACCCCCAAATAGCTTAAAGCATCATGCCAGAGTAATAGTTTTAAGTTAATGGCTATTTACCCCTGTTAAGGTAAACATCCTTCAGGATCTCTGCATAGCTACCTTTAGATTTTGTCACATTCAGCTGTATCATTCCCGGGCCTTGCCTAAAAACCTTTCCCCTTGCAACCAGTGACCTTCTCACACTTCTGGTACAGAGGCACTGGAGTTGGGAATGCTGGCACAGAATAAAAACTGGAGCACAAAGCTCAGAGGATGACGCAGAGTCTTCTGCCGACACTGGCTTGGGCATCAGGAGGGTCAGAGTGTGACACATGATGACACGGTGGAACTGAGCACAGCTGCCACCGCCCACCAGCCCAATCCTCTGTCCCCAGTGGTGCCAGGAAGAGCAGGTTGCTAGAGACTGCAACTCGCACAGAGGTGACAGGTTAGCAGCAGGAACGGCACAGGGAGAAATGAAAACTTGAATTTTTCCCTCCATCTCCCATGCACCTTGCATAATCACTGCTTAGACTGTTCGCACAATGAAACCTCAATCCAGTCTGAGGTTCAGAAGTGCTGTGCTGTAGACAACAATAAACAGCCTTCTGTAAAGAAAAATTGAGGGTTTTCTAAAAGGCAGGCTATACAAAGCCTCCTGAAATTCAGTGGGAGACGGATGACAAAGCCTATCTGTTCCTTGAAATTTTCCCTGGGCAGAAATAATTTTGTCTGTAGTTTTGGCATGAAAACAAACACATCTCTTCCTACACCCTCTTTTCTATAGTGCTGTCCCTTTCCAAATCATTATAAAGTGTATATACACATACTGTCACACTAAACAGTATCATGGCTTCCTAAACAATTCACCAAAAAGCCACTGCACATTCATAATGGGAAAACAGAAAGTAAATTCTGATAGTGTACGAAGAAAGGAAAAAATATGAGCAAATAAATCATTAGGAAAAAAGCATGTCTTTTGTGCCCTAAACTGTTCTCATACCATCATTCTCTTCATAAGGAAATGTATTACCTGTTATTACTTCTTCTGCAAGATAATGATAATGAACATCACAGAAATATGCAGGCTCTGCTCAAGAGCTCACTTTAAACCACTGCAAAACCCCAGTGTTTGGCTACATTTTAATTTTACTTGTAGAAAATAAAGAAGCCATAAGGAGCAGATGAGAGTTCAAGCCACCAATAAATGCATTGATATGGCAAAAACAAAGTTTAGTTTATTTGGGGGTTTGTTTTGGGTCTGATTTTGGGTTTATTTTTCCTTCACAATCAGATTTTAAGGAGTGATTTTAAAAACCTATTTTCCATCAGAACTACCATGCTGGCTTCAAGGGGAGATACCCTTCAAGAGTCTCCTCAATAATTCATTATTTCTTTACAATGGGAGAGTTATTTCTTCTTAATGTGAGAAGCAGCTTGGCAGAACCACACACAAATTTTAAAAACATCAAGAAGAAAAAGTACCTGGCTCCCCAAATGTGTATTGCTGTTTTGCTCAAAGGTTTGTTTTGGCAGGTTGTTTTAGCTGTACTCTGTTCAGGTTATTCTCAGGAGCCATCCCTTTGAACCACGGTGACATGTTGCATGAAGAAATTAAGTGACAGGATCACCAACATCGTAAAGGGCATCACAAGAGAAAAAGAATCTTGTCGGGAAATGTATCCATTCAATCTTCTTATGGAAGTACATCATAGAGAACAGTCCAAATTTTGGCTCACAGTAATACACCGTAGATACTGAATAGCTGTTTGCATTACCAGGAACCCCAATAATAAAAAGGTATATGAAAAGCACCAGAAAAGGGAAAGAAGCCTGCACTGTTCTATCTGTAATGCAACCATCACGGATCTTATCAAATCACATCATTGTATCTTTGCATAGACGACTCTGTGGGGTTATTGTTGAAATGTGGGACAAAGCACACCCTATATTCAGTTGATACAGGCTGCAGAACATGCAACAGTGAATAAAGGATTTATTTTTTTCAAAATAAAGAATAGTCACCTTATTCAAGCAGCTGTTGGTGGGGGGGAAACCCAAAGATTCACTATCAGGCTTCAAAGACTAAAACCAGTCAGATTCATATGCACTCCCTCCTCCTGAGCAGAGGTATCAGCATTCAGCCACTAACTGGTATAAGACAGGAGAAAAGAAGTGAGGCGAGAGGGCTCCTCCTGGTCAGCTCTGCCAGCTGCTGTCAGTGGGATACGTGCCATACCTACAAATCTAAGCTGATGCTGAGAAAAACACCTAGCTATGCCTCAAGGCATTTTGATGTCCGAGTCCCACGCTAACAAGCAGAATTGCCAAAGAATACAGTAAAGAAATAAACATCTTAAAGCCTGTAAAATTAAAACTGAGTTATTTCAAGAGATTGTATGTTATCACTAGGTGGCATTGCTCTAAATCTTTCAGTTCCTCTTTTCTGAGCTCTTTACTGTATGGGTGATATTCTAACAGGTGGTGAAACATGCAGGTTTCACTGAAGTGGCACCAGCCACCCTGTTCAAAATATGTGTACAACACTTGAGCGAATCTGTATGGTAAGGGATTTTATTCTAACTTTAGTCTCAACTCTTCTGTTTACTACTCTAGTAATAAACTTTTAAAATTTTCCCCCAAATTCCATGGCCAATGAGCCAACCTAGTGGTACAGTGAATTAGCAAAAAGCCCTGGTTTTACAGCAGTTGTACAACACCCAAACATGAGCTGTAACCAACTCTGCTGTCCTTGGTCAAAGATTTGTGAAAGCAAATTGTGGAAGCGGGGAGCCATCAGAAGGGTTGGGGTTGTTACAAACGTCTGAGTAGATTGGGACTTTCAGTTGGAGTAATTGAACATCTGCTTATGGACTGTGTTTCTGGAACTATCTACTCTGTTGATTTGACAAGCTGATCTTTATTTGCCTCTGTTTCAACAAACCAACTTCATTAAGTCAGCAGCAATGACCCTTCCCATTTTCCTGAGCTCTGATCAACACCAAGAGATCAGAATATCTCCATAACCAGAAATGCTCATAGTGAACATATTTTATCATAAAAATGAGATGATTTGTAACAGTCACATTAATCAGTTTTAGGAGAACACATGGCCATTCCACCTCCTTTTAAACCATTTCAGTGCAAAGATGGAGCACTTTTCAGGAGAGAACTAGGTCAGTCAATAAAACAAATAATTATTTTCACTTTCAGTACTACACAGTTAGTTTCCAAAAATGCAAGAATTGGTATAAAACCTTTCTTTCCTTTATGCGTCTCCTTACATGCCTTCTCACTCTTGTAAACATGCACGTAACTATCTTCCAGCTCAGAGAAGCAAGACACAGCCTCACAGAAGTGGGCCAAGGAAGCTTTCCTTGCTCTCTGAGCCCATACAGCCTGTGTTTCCCTCACTAGGTTCTTCAACAACTGCTTCAAGCCTTTGTAATTGGGCACGTGTATCTCTTCAATCAGATTGATAACACTTACTCATCCTTGCAAAGCACTTGAGCTCCAGGGATGAAAGCAGCTTAGCACTAATGGTAACTATTGTCTTTAACCTACACAGGCCTTGAATACACACTGGGGCAAGAAAATGGGAAAAAAAGTTTTAGCAGTTTAACTGAATCAGTTTAGAGACAGTTTAGATAACATCAGTGAACATCCTTTATGCTGGCTCTCAAGAAAGTGTCTATAAATTGGTTTCTGAACCACTTAGTGGGAGCAGGAAGAGCTGTGCTCCCAGCCCAAGGCCTGTTGCACAATGCTGGTGTGCTGTTTGCCTGAGACACCCCACTGATGTCCTAAGGCAGCAGTGCTCCTCTCCTTTCTTTTGTGAAACAAATTTCATGACAGGTACAGCCAGAAAACAGTCCCTCTTTCATGAAGGGTCCAGAAATTTTTTGATTTTCCTCTTTTCTTTATCATCCAATCCAGCAAAGGCCATCTCATTTCCGCTCCTGCTACACTGCAAGCACCGTTTCCTCCCGAAGTAGCCTGGTACTGATAGACCATTACTGTTCATTTCCATGTACTTTGAAAATCACACATTGAATTACCATGGTTAACAGGTGACTATCACAGCTTGACACTGCTGTGTAGACACGGGCTGAGTGTACCCATTATGCTATTGAGGAATAATTAAGTAGTCTGTTAATAATCTTAACAACGAACAGTGATTGCTATTAATATATTAGTCATCCTAATAAAACTACCCACATATACATGATAGATGATGATGCTGACAATAGGATTTAAAAAGGAAAACCTGCATGATGACTGCATGTCCTCAAAGGGAAGTGAGCTCTCTGGTTCAAATATGTGGATTCAGAGACCAGATTCCCACTCAGGTCTGCCACTCACATCCAGCATTGCACTTATGTGAAAAATGGGGGCATTTATATAAATTAGACTTATTTAATCAGGCATACAATTTTGGAACATTTGCATGAGAGACCAGAGAAGTGCAAGACCCCACGTTTGCTGCCCCCAGAAGTAACTGGCTGGAGGCAACAAGAACTCTAACCTTTTGGCAGAAAAACAAGGTTTTCTTTCTGAAGAACAGACCATTCTTAGAGTTATTTATCCTCGGCCCTTCTCAGCTGCCTGATTAAAGTCTGGCATTTCCCTGCTCAGGAAGCAATTCCATTCATTTCTGTAGCATCCCTCATGAGAGTCTCAACAAGGCTGAGCACCGAAATGAAAGGTCACCAGGAAATCAAAGCAGGAGCGGACTGTGAGCTGGTGCTCATGACAGCAGAGAGAAGGATGGCTTTGTGGCTTCTGCCACTTGGGATTACTGAAGTTTTCTTGGCCTCCAAGGATTTGGCTAAGATGTCAGATCAGAGTTGCTTTTATTGAACGTACAAAACGAAATCAGGCAAATGCTAGAAGGCAGAATGCCTTCAGGGAAGAAGGCATAATTATAACATCATAGGAACTGCTTGTGCATATCTAAAGGAAATTGTACCTTAAAATCAGTATTTGCTGCAAGGTTAAAGGGAAACAGCATCTGAGATTGAAGTATTTATTAGCTATCTTTGTGCTGATAGCCATTGGTAATTATTAGATAACTAACATTTCTGAAAAAAATCAGGATCTGTCTTTAGTCAAGGATTTTATGAGCTGCACTGGGAATATTTGCAATAATATGAATGACTCTGGTCACTCAGATTCAGGAAAGACTGAAAATGCTGCCAGTATTAAAAAAAAAACCAAAACACAATAAACAAAAATCCCAGTGAGTACAGCCACAGGAACCAAGAGTCAGCCCAAGGGTTGTGAAACAGGGTTCTCTTCTGCTGCTTTGGTTGGTTGAGAAAAAGGACAGGGCTGCTCTGGAAATCACAAATACAGAATCACAGAAAACACATCTAGGGGAAATCACTGACAAGGAAAGGACACTTCAGACCAGTTGAAGTATTTTTGTAAGAACAAACGAGTATTAATAATCCATACTGAGGCACCATTACACTGAAAATTAGAAGATTAAACATTAAAAGAAGAGCTTTTAAAGGGGTAAGGTCTTGCAGCTGGGAAACAGGTCTTAAGACATGGTTTGCTAGCTTATTAAACAGGCTGTGATGGGGTGCATTCAGTGAGATGGGCTTTGAATTGCTAACCCAGTAGAACACGCTCAGTTCTTTTCTACCAACACTTTAAAAAATAAAATAAAATAAAAAGGTAGGGCTCACTGAAGGCAATTTTATTAACTACCCAGGAAAAAAATCTGCATACACGTTTAATTTGAACAAAAAAAAAAAAAAAGGTGTTAAACTTTGGGTTTCCCTCTATTAAAATTAAAGCATCTGCTGTAACGACATGGTCAAAGAGGCAACGAGCTAAGCATAAGCATTTCATCAAAGGGTGACAGGTTTTTGAAAAGTCTATCAGCAGGGCTTGGCAGCTAATAGATAAATTACAAGCCCTGATGTATAACTAAGTTCTGTGGGTTGAGAAAATGCCAGACATTGCAGATGATTTTTTTAGACTACAGAAACTCTCCAAAAGCAGGGATGGTTTCCAACACAGTGTGCTATCCCTTTGCTCTTAAGGCATGTTCTGTAGTACATTTCCCTCTGACAGGATAACACCTACACTTTTGTAATGAGCTTTACTGGTTCTGACTACATTAGAGCAAGGATGACTTGGGCAAATACTCCAAAATATTTGCTGAATGTGACTTGACCTGTCCTTCTCTGCAAAACAGTACAGGGGACCTAAGTGCTCCCAGGTGAGGCTTTGATCTGAATATGGTGGCTCAGGTCCTTATTGTACCTTGAGGGCCTCATTGGGAAGGGGTGGCACTCTCAGAGCCTCTCTGAAGAAGAGCCTAAGGTACAGCTCCTCTTCTGAGCTGCCCTGCACAACCCCACTACCTGGACCACATAGCATGGGAGGAACCATGTGCTGGTCCTCTCTTTTCTCAAAGCCAGGGGGTACCTGGAAGATACAATGGTTTTAAGGTCCAAAGAAGCTGCAGCTCTGCTTCCATTTGGATATAGCCACATGATTACACCCTACCAGCTGGCCTTTGTGTACTACTAAGGAAAACATAGGTAAAAATAACATCAGAAGAGTGGCAAAGTAATTGGGCTGAAGAGAAAGAACATATGAGACTGAGGGGGGGAAAAAGCAAAAAGGCAAGGGGAATTGCAGGGAAGGATGGAAGAAATGAAGTGAAAGATTACCTTTGGTTAAACCAAAGATAATATATAAAAGAAATATGGCATGAAAGAAGAGACATAGAGAAGAGATAGGGCCAAAACATGTGCAAAGCCTATCAGAACAGTGTAAGAAACTTCTCTGGAAACAAGAAAGCTGAGCAAATGCGTGACTGAGACTTAACTTCTCTGTCATGGCAAACCCACTGCCCCCTGTCTGACTGCTTCCCTGCAAGAACTTGCATTTCCATTACAGCTTCCCAGTAGCCTAAATGTTCATTTCCTTATGTACTTGTAATATTTGACATGGAATCTTGCAAAGTATGTAGAAACAGCTCTAAATAATTATCTAGTACAGTCTCTGCACATCTGTAAAGGCTTGAATGCATCACCTTTTCAGTACAGCATCATTACAGTATGCCTTTAAGCCTCTGCAAACAAATCCAACTAGTGAGCAGTTGTTGATTTATCATGCAGCTCCCTGGAGCCACAATAAGGTTGAATCCGCCTACTAGATTCACCACACAAATTCCTGAGAGGTGACTTGAATTACATTTAATCTTTGTTGCAGTATGAAAATGCTGAGGTACGAGATGCTTCCATCCTTTAAAAAGGAATAAATCGCCTTATTCCAGGAAAAGGGAAGGTGCTGCTTCAGCCCCATCAGACAGCAGAACTCACAGTGAGGTCAATGGAAATTTCACCGAGGAAATGGAAGCAGAACAGATTGCAATTCTGCACTGCTTTTATTTGGCAGTAAACATCTCTAAAGCAGACTGTGCCCCAAAGTATGCTTTCACACAAACCTGGTGTTCCCCAGCAGGACTGTTTATATGAACAGAATTTGGCACTAGCTGTCTCAGGTATAAAAGTGCAAATTTACCACTCAGACTGTGTTATTTCTCCAACACTTATTTGCTCCTGGCCTCCAAAAGTTGCCATAAATCAGAAAGAAACTACAGCTTTTTTTGTGAAATGACCGAAAAGTGTCAGTCCTCCCAGCTGCAGAGCTGTGAAAAGATGATGGCTGTTTGATATATTCATTCTGACTGTATTTTTACAGGAGGGAATCAGTGTTGAGCATGCACAATCCAAGGGCACTTCCTTAAAGATGACATTTGAAAGCAGCTTTTGTTGGAAAACACACAGAAACATCTTCAGGAGAACAGAGCTTCCTCTAATGCTAACTCTCTCCCTCTCATAAACCCCCCTAGCAGTCCATTCCACAGATCCATTCATTCCTGGGGTATCTGCATCTATCCATGTGGAAATACTGCACTCCCCCTTCTAGCAGTCATCCCTCTTTCGTGCTGTTCTATATCTACTGGAACACAACCAGAACTCAGGTGTCTGTTCCTAGGAAGCCTTTCCTCCAGTGTGGCTTCATACTCTGACCTGTTAATACTTCATTAATTTGTTTGCCATGATTACAGGGATCTCCCAGCTCTAACTAGTTCTGCCTGGCACTCTCTCTGCTGCTTGTATTTGAAGAGCTTCTAGAATATGTTTCAGAAGCAGCTGTTTGAAACTAAGAAACAGAGCACATAGACATATCTGAAGTTGATAGTGACACAGCATTCCTTGGCTCTCCTTAGGCTTGAGATAGCAGAGTAAGTATGTAATGAAAGAAAACTAAGGATTTGCAAAATTCAGCTGGGTATTTGGTAACAGAACTAATGCAAAACCAAATTAAATTCACCTTATAAACCCCCCCATGTCAGATTGTTTTAAGTTGTAAAAATTACAGAGAGAAAAAAAAGAATGAGAAGCATGTCTCGTAAGAGAACCAAGGATGTCAGTGAAAGCAGAAATTCTCTCTACATTCTGAGATAGTTTTATGAGCTAATATGGTCTAACCAATCATTTTAATTTAAGAAGCAGAGCACATACTTCTGCAGAGATGGAGCAGATGCAGAGTGGTCAGGTAAAGCTGTTTTACCTTGAAACACACTATGCCCTCATTTCTAAGTTATCTTTCAGTCTCACAGCTTACTTACTTGCTTTTCCCTTCTGGCACTTGTGAACGAAGACCACACTTCTATAACTAGTGTGTGCTCTAATGTTAATCAGCATGAAAAACATCCATGGGCATGGGATAGGATGCTGACTGTGTCAGGGTCACAAACCAACTAATTGTACTACTGATTTTGGCTCCAGGATTCCTAGCACTGGTCACCCCAACTGTTACTTTGCACTTCAATATGCAACTAACAGATTTTAGAAACACTTCTCAGAAGAGGTCCCATGAGCAAGGCAGAAGGCTGACTCCAGAACTCTGGTAACTGTCCAAGACACTAGGAGAGCTAGGACCCTCAGTGGCTCCACCACAGGGCAAGAAGTGACAACAGACTCATAGAAAAGACCTTTAATATAATCAAGTCCAACTACTAACCTAGCACTGTCAAGTCCACCACCATACCATGTCCCTAAGCACCACATCTGCATGTTACAGGTCTTTTGAATACCTCCAGGGATGGTGACTCAACTATTTCCCTGGGCAGCCTGTTTCAGTGATTGGCAATCCTTGTGGTGAAGAATTGAAAATGTTACACCCTAAGTAACCTCATGACACCTGCCACCATTAAGGCACCACTTATGTGAGAAAGGTTAATGACATAAGGAGTGATAGAAAAGAAAGTACAAAGCATTGGGCAAAGGAAAAAAGGTGAACAATTTAAGCAGCTTTTAATGTTTGATGCTGTACAATTTGAGTCCTTGCACACAGCAGGAGGTATTTGACATTTCCCTCTTCAGAGATTAGCACCTGCAGGTATTGATTTAAACGAGGATTTATACCATGACTGTCATTTTTACGAAGGGCACAATAAGAGAGATTAGCAAGAAATTGCCAGGCACACCATCCTTAATCAGCTGCAAACTGTTTTCATCCTAAATCTGCAGGTTTGTCAGCAAAAGCAAAATGCACATAACTAAGTGGGGCAGCAAGAACAGAGCACTCAGCCCAACGGCATTAAAACAGCTACCAAGAAAGGGTCCCCTAAGAGAGCTTCAGACTTTTTATTTCTAATCTGGAGCAGATGCACAATTTATGCCAACTCTTTCTAAATCATATTATCTGGTTTGAATTAGAATTCAAGTTCCTTCTCAAACACCAAGCTCTCCCCATGCCCTTTACAGGACGTGGGTTCCACTTGAGCATGTCGGAAGGCTGCCAGGCCAACTTCTCATTATCCAAGTCCCTTGCCGGATGCAGTCTCAAGGAATGTGCAGCATCCCTTCTTCAACCCAGGAGTCTTCCTTTAGAAGAAGTAATTTTAAAAACACAGCACATAAGGAAAAAACCCCCACCCAGCTCTGTGTGAATGAATATATCATTAAGAAGGATTTTTTTTTTTTTGGCACAAATAGAAGTAAAAGCCTCACTCCTTTCGATTTTCTGTAAGAGTTCAGCACCTACTTTGTTCTCAGTGCAATTTGCACAGGTGCCTTTCAACAGGCCTTGTCCCTCTAATCCATTCTGAAAATCCCATTTTTGCCTGCTTGGCAGTTATTGAAACATGTGCTACAGCCAAGGGTATTTCAATTAAAGGATAAAAATTGCAGGGAAAAAGTGTTACATTTCTGCCTCTCTTCTAGTTACCCAACCTCTAAATTAAAAGCAGGAAAATGAGTGCCTTTTTCACTGCTAAAGTCTGCTTGAAAATTGGTTTTCTGTTTAGCCTGCACCATGGAATTTAAATTACATCTTTCTAAAAGTTACAAATCACCAGAGATTCTTGCCTCCAAGTGAAACAGATTAAAATTTACAAGAATTATATCTTTCTTGGTAAGGTTTAATCTGCATAGCCCTAAATTGATGGTGCCTTGATATGACAGAACTGTTTCTGTTAGGGTTCTGTTTCTGTTGCTTAGATCAGGCAACAAGCATAGCAGGTTTTGTTCACGTTCTGCCTAGGTGAGCTCAGTTAAAGCACAGTGCTGGTCCCTATGAGTTGCAATTAATCTCCTGCATGGTAAAAACCTTTAATATCTTTTCTGTTGTGTCTACATCTCTATGAAAATTTCACAGCTGCCTTGCTAAGGGAGAAACATGTTGAAGCAGCACCTATCATTCATACTGGCTTTTGAGTTTGTGGCGCTGATTCACAGGTGACTGAAAGCACATCTGCAGTGAAAATAAAGGCATGGAGCTGGAAAAGTGGCAGAGCTGTCCATGCTTTGTATGGATCATCATGGATTTAGACACATTGTCTCAGCTGGGCCTGCTGTTACATTTCTGGGGAGCGCCTGAATGGACCCCAAAGCCACACTACAGTAAGCAGCCAGCTTTGGATCTCACTTTCCTCTCATTGTGTGGTGAAATCTTACTGAGGCCAGGCTGTGCAAGGCTACTTGCCATACCATTTGTCTAGCAACTGAAAAGAGGAAGGGCTGGGACAGAGACATTGAGCCTTAGTGGACAGCTTCAGAGGGAACTGAGGAGGTGGGGTGCGGTTGGTTATCTCCAGCCCCAAACAGCAAAGCTTCACTTCCAAGATATTTGGCTTAAATAAAATTAGGGGAAACATTTTGCTGTTTTTTAATCTGCAGCCTACACTTTGAGAAAACTGCTTCCCTCATCAGCACCTGTCCAGTAGGAAGCTCTCAAAGGAATGATGTCAAAATGCAGCACACTTCCACAGCCCAATGGGACCAATTTATGATGGTTGAGAATCTGACCCAGACTGCTTCTCTCATTTCTCTGCTACTCAATCTGTATTCAAAATGTTTTGCTATCAGAGGTTTAACTTATGAAATAGTAATACCACTCTGGCTTCGTGCCAAGGTTGGGCTAAGGGACAGCAATATATTAATGCTCCAGGTAATCAGCTCAGCCGCTTTCAGCTGTCAGTCACAGCTCTCAGACATTAAAACCAGTATCCAGCAAATGTGAGATTTACCTGTCTTTATATCCAACGGGTTGAACATAATTGCAGTGATCCATTCAACCAGTCAGAAAATAATTCTAGTTCTTATATAAACATCTATTTTTAAAGCAGGGATACACAGCCATCTCAGAGAGAACTCAATAAATATTTTTAACACTAAATAAAATATAACTCATTATAACTATCAAGTAGAAAATTTAGATTATTGTTATGCCCAAAACAGAAAGTTTCTGAAAGGGGGAAATAATTCTTCTTTTATGCATATATTAGTAGGGCTGTACTTTCAGTTAAAGCAAACTAAATTACTAAACTGGACTTTGAAGGGAGGACAATATGGCCAACCATCCAGACCATATAACCCTCTGTAGTTTTAATCTATAGAGAGCTCATGGTTTCATTGTCTGAGTGAAAAGATAAATCAGCTCTAATTCTTGTATGAAAGTTTTTTCCTGCATTATTGAGCCTCTCCATGCAGCATATTTAATATTTCCTTGATCTCCAAATAATTTATGGGCTTCACTGTGTCTCAGCACATCGAAAGTTTGCTTGTAGTAGAAATACACTGTGCCTTGTGATGAAGGAAAGATCGATAGAAACAAGAAAAAACATTGTTCATGTGGGTTTTTCCTCTTGGATATTTATTCAATTACCAGTAGCTGGTATGTTTTTATATTCTGACTTAAATCTAAATTTTTGTGTCATAGAAATGTAACTCACATAAATAATATTTTGCAAAGAATGAATGATGGCTTTGTGCTCCTTCAACAACTCTTTGCCTCCTGAAAGACTGTCTCTCCTTTTACAGGGCTGCTTTCCTCCATTTTGCTTTCCAAGTAAACCACCTCACCTGACACCTTATTCATCATCCACTAATGGTGGAGAATGTGAACGTGCTTGCACTCCTGATTTGTTACTCTCTTTTGTCAGACAGCATGAAGAGACTGAAGGCAACAATTTTTGAAGGGCCAAATGCTAGCAAAATGGTTAGCCCTCAGTGATTTGCAGGAAGTTAGAAATCATCCTTGCTTTTGCATTATCCCATGTCATAACACTTGCCTAACACCTATGATCAGCTACACCACATTTTTCCTCACTTGCTGGTAGCATAGATTTAGAATTAAACAAAAGCAAAAAACCCAAGCCATGAGATTACAGAGTCTCTATAGGGAGGGAAGAAGTTGAACTCTTGTTTTGGCCACAGCTCACCAGAAGATTAAAAATTGGAAAATCAAAGAAGTTTGGGTTGTTTACTTGGTTTTGGGGGTAATTTTTTGTTGAGTTCTTTCCCTCACCCCCTAAACACCAACGTGCAGTATTTCAGAAAGAAAATAATTCTCATGGAGCCTACAGCCCTTGAAATAGAACAGAAAAACAGACAGCATACTGAGGAACTACAGGAAACACTCAGGAGGATCCCAGGAAGAACAGCTTTTTGAGGCTCAAAGACTCCCCACTCTAATAGACAAACAGTAGTTCTGACACCAATGAGCTCTCCTCAAGCAGAAAACATAAAGACATTTTAGTCCTCGTCCTTGTGCCAAATCTCTCCCAGAGCTGGTGCTTCTGTCCTGAAATTAGAAAGTTTGAAGGAGCTGGTCTGTCCCCCAGTACCCCAGCTGCTGGACCATCTCTATAGAACCAGAATTCAGAGACATCAACATGAGACAACCAAAACTTGTCAAACCCCAAATACAGGGTCATTCCTCCCTTTACTCAGGAAAGAAATATAATCATCATTTTTCTTGTGCCCTGTTTCTGCCCTTGGGAATGTGCTGACCAGTATAATTTCTACATACTTCCTTAGCATTCTACTGTCTTTTTCCAACCTGGCCAGAAATGTCCTTGGACTACTTGAGTTTCTTGTCTTATACACATTCTTCCCAGGAGTGGATGATTGTACTTCAATGCTTACATTTCAATTACTAGCCTCCAACATCAACTCTGCAAGCTCTTTGCCATTTGATGAAAACATACTTGTTTTCCTGTTGACATACACAATAGCTTTTAGTTAATACACCCCCAGACCACTGAAGCAATCAATGAAATATTAATTTGTTGTGCTGCTTGAATTACAGTTCCTGGCTGGGCAAACTAAAAGGTCCTCTGTCAGAGGAATGAGTTTGTTATGCTTAATTACATGTCTTACACTCTTTCCTAGTCATCAAAATATTTGAGGTTTCTGGATAACGTCAAAATATCTGAACCAAGCATAAAAATCTAACAGGAAAACCAAACCTAAAAGGTGAATTGAATGCTGTCTCACACTGTCCCATATGATTAATGAGAATTAGAGAACAAGTGGAAAAGCCCTAGAGTCAGTGACACTGTTATTGGGCTGGAATGAGTATCTAGGGAGCTGCTGAAACTGCTAGCACTTAGGAATCAGAAGCAGTTTCCCAATGTTGGAGTTCAAATAATTAACCTACATCCTGTGTGCCTTGGCCAGCCCAAGGGAGGGGGAGTGGATGAGCAGAATGCTGGTCAGACCTGAAAATTTATGACATCTGGGATAGCTCAAGGGATCAGATTCCAGGAGAGCAGGTCCTGACATGGAACATGGAGCTGGGATTCGGGAGAGCAGGATTTTACTCCTGTCTCTGTTCAGGCAAAGAAAAAGACATTTTACCTCCCTGTTTTTTCCTATCCCTTTGTCTGCTCTATCAACTTAGATCAAAATGCTTTGTGTGCTTGCAAATTGGCACCATGATCCTGAGCAAGACTAAAAAGTGCAGCATGATATAAATAAGCATTACATTATCAAAATTACATTCATCTGGGAGGCCACGAGGCACATAGGGTCAGAGATGTCATTGCTATCATGCTTCATGATAATAGCCATTCCACAGGTAGTATCCCATCCTGCAACATTGGCCAGAGCAGATCTGAGAGGGGATCAGGGGCTGCAGGGGTCAAAGCCCATCTCTCTGTTTGAAGCTTTCTTTTATTTAAAACAGATGACCCAATTACCTATAAAATATCCCATAAAAGCACATTCACTCTATAGGAAAGATTCTATTCCTGCACAAGGTATCTAATCCAAACATTAGATTCAGTCTATTTCAAACAAAAAGGGTGTATGAAACAATATTATGAGAAAATTCTGGAGGAGAAGGGCTGGATAGATCTCCAAGTAGGTTTTTCTCTTAGGAATCTCTTCCCCAAATAAGGCCTCCATAAGAACAAAAAATCCTCCTGTAAACTAGGATTTTTCATTTCTTCTTCAATATAGGCAGAAATGACTCAAAAAGGTGAAGGAATGAAGAGAAGCAAAGGACTAGCTCCTCATGCTGTCTGTTGAGGCAGGCCCAGTGCAGCCAGGCAGCAATCTGCAGTCCCTCAGGTGAGCACAAAACAGATTTAGAAACACTTTGCCTCTCTCCTGAAGTTCCCCAAGGGGAAATACAGCTCAGCAAACTCTTTTATTCAATAAAAACCTTTACCCAGGAAACAGTATACTGTTCAAACCCACACATCTTATAACATTGCCCCCTAGCACTGATAGACTAAGATGAAAACTTGGCTCAGTTTGCTTTATGTAGCCATTGGAAATCTCTTGAAATGCCTTCAATCATTAAGAAAAGGCCTCTGTTATGCAGACACCAGGAAAGATGCACATTAAATTATTGCATGCATCTGTATCCATATCCATGTCTTTGTAGTCTTTGTATCTAACAATACACACCATTAGTACTTCTTAGTAGTTTGCTGAGAATGCCACTGCAAAGAGAGACTGACACATCTTTGTTTAGCAAGTTAATCATGGGAACTTATCTGTGTTTAAATAACAAGGCAACTGCACTTTTATTTGGAAAAGCCATGGGGATACTTTTTGTATTGTGCTGCAAAAACCAGTAGGAATGTTCACCTCTGCCCAGCTCTAGTCGAGTTTGCAAACAGTTTTTGTTCAACGAAGTAAAGGTATTTACATTTTATGTTTCAGTGATGGAAGGAATTAATTTCCAACAGCACTGGGGACTTGTGTAGATTTTAACTGAGAATGGTAATTTAAAGGGTTAATTCGATCTCCATCTCCCCATCTCATCCCACATTTTTACTTTTGGACCTCTCCATGCAAACCCTGCTCCCATGCTTGACATACTCTATTGGCTTTTAATATATTTACTTTTACATCTTTTCACAAAATATACATCTTCTAAGCCAGGCTCAGTTCTTGATATGGCACAAAAAGGGAAGTCAATACAATTTAGATGAAATTCAGTGCTCAAATTATTGCAGTCAGTCCAGTAGTTATTCATTAAACTATTAAGAAAAGTAAGGCTTACTAAAAGATATGTGCTGAAAGATATGCAAATTTCTATTAAAGAATTTACCCAGATCATTAACAATCTTACCAGATTAATAGAAAACTGATAGTCAGAATCAATATAGTTCCTGCCCTCTCAACTCTAAGCCTGCATATACCACAAGAGCAAGACATATTTAATTTAAAGTTAACCTGATCTAGGCTTTACTGTCCCTCTCTAAGGGCAAAGAATTCTCTGACATTTGGAAATGGCAGCTAGTTATACACCATGCATTTTTCAGTAGCATCCATTTCAAAGTGATATCATTACATGAATGAGCTCTACCCACTGCTTCTGGAGAGCTTTGCCTGGTCTGGTAAGGTTTTTTGTGTGTTTGGTTTTGGATTTTTTTTTTTTTTTTCCAAATAACTGTATAGTACAAAGCTCTGAATAGCAGCATTTATGAACCCAAGCATAAGCATGCTGCTATTGTCACAGAAAAACCTTCATTATAAAAGCAACCAGCACAGGGCTTTATAGCATTTACCTTTGGAAGACAATTGTTTTCATGGAGCAAATACCAGCAGCTACATTATCAAATAACCTGAAGACTGTGCTGGATAAATAATTAAAAAAAAAAGCCTCTGTGAGATGCAGGAGATAAAAAGAAATTAATATTTGCAACTCATCTTCAGAACATCAAATAATATATCTAACCAATGAAATCCAAACTGAAGATATGCAGACAGCACTTGTTTTATGAGACAATGTAAATGCACCCATAAGCACTAGAGGACAGATCTTACCTGGTACCTTTTAGAATCTGGTATTTAACCCAAAATCTTTTAAAAGACTGCCCAGATTTCATACATCAGATGTAGAATTATCTGCAGAGAGAAAGAGAAAACAGACAACTGTAAATATCCTGAAACGCAATAAGAATGCAATATCCCCAGCTGTGTACATATTTCATAACACAAACACCTCTATTTCCATGCATCCTGTAGAAAAAGATGTCTCAGTTCCTTGCCCTTACTACCATGAGTATGCAGCCTAAATTGCTGGCCCCTCTAAAAATTTTAAGGTCTGAAAAGCAGAATACCTCAGAGGATGAATATCTGGTTATCTTGAGATACCTTGAGATAATCAAGATACTTCACAGTGACCATGATTCTTTGTTGAGTGTAAACTCACCTATTCTGTCAATGGCTCATTTTGGCCCGTTGGTAACTTGTTAGCATGAATCCTGCTTAATTATTTCTATCTAAAACCAAAGTGTTGATTTAGCTTTCAACAAATTCTTCTAACAAAGTTTCCATGAAATTAAACATATTTATCCCTTTGTCTGCTAAATGAACCATCAGTGATGCTTTCTCTATATACCATATAAGACTTTAGCTATTATTCTAAGCAAATGAATTCAGGACAAAAATAGAAACAGCCATTAAAAGATAATGCTACTGGATAATTCTTGCTTCCAGTTCTGTCTATGCATATAAGCTTAAGATCTTCATGATATTCCAATCAAGCTGAATTAAAATGCTTTCCAAGTATAATTTCGTGCTGTTTAAGCTGGTCTCATTGAAAATTGGGAAAGGGGGAAAAAAGTAACCTTGTGACTATGCACTAAAATAGTGCTGGTACTGCTTTTTGAGAACCAGGCAGATTTTGTACTCTAACATTCCTTATTTTTACAAATGAGAGAAAATGCAATCAGGGTTTAGTCCATTTACTTGGAACCTTCAAAGCAGAACTTACAAGAAATAATAAGGCATCAAGCTGGCCTTCCAGAAGTCTCTCGTGCCCCAGAATCAGCAGCACTGCATGTAGTTCAAAGTGGCAAAGGGCAGAAAATGACCTGTCTTCTGCACAATAGCTAATAGGACTATTTTGACAACAGCACCTAAGGGATTATAACAATCACCTCCAGGAATATTTTTCTTGCATGTCTCCCACTTAACCTCAAGAGCATGTGGCGGGTTTGCAAACCAGGATGATCTGAAACACTGCTCTGTACAAACAGGTTTTTCATTTCCCAGTTAACAGAGCCTAGTACATAGTTACTCTGAGACTCCTATTTTAACTCTGAGGTTACTGAGACTCTGAAAGTATCCAGCATGTCAGTTTGCACATCGCTACAGCAAGTCCCATGCCTATTCAAATGAAGCAAGTTCCTCAAAGCCACATGTGGTTCATGCTATGAAGGGTTTTGTGTGCAGGGTTCCTGAAAGCTATCACACAGCAACTGTAGAGAAAGAGATAAGCTATCCTGATACATAGGATTGTCCTGAGCTGCAGACACTGTCAAGAACACCAGAGATTTGCACAAAGCAACTTGAAGCCACAGCGAGAGAGAAGAAATTACAAGAGGCTTATTATTCCCAATTACAGAAGAACTGAGAGCCAGCAAAGCTTCCCCTGATCCTTCTGCCCACAGCAGACCATTTGCACACACTGTCCATGGAGGAAA
Organism: Laterallus jamaicensis coturniculus; assembly: GCA_022605575.1. NCBI lineage: Eukaryota > Metazoa > Chordata > Aves > Gruiformes > Rallidae > Laterallus > Laterallus jamaicensis. The sequence goes on from JAKCOX010000001.1 coordinate 21,825,285, forward strand.
TGTGCTTCTTCAATCATGGTTATATGAAGAAAGGAGGGAGGCAGATCAGAGCAGCTGGTAGGGCAGCAAACCAGGGCTTTTGAGCAAGCAGGAACACTTGATCCTCTCTTCTTCTAATTATCTCTAACTTGAATGTAACACAACAACATATTAACTTCTTCCAGTCCTTATTGTACCGTATCTAAAGTGGTTATAGCTGCCATTCTGTCTTGGGATTTTCTGGTTCTCTATTTTAAATGTCACAGCTGAGTCAAGAGCCAGTGTCAGGAGAATGAATATGCAGTCACCTGTAGAAGAGCTAGCGCTGACAGATACTCTGCCTGTTCTCTCATCAAATCCATTTCTCATCTCACAATTTAGCCTTTAGGGATAACATGACCTAGAAAACTGTCAGTTTCACAGCAAAATATTTTTTAATAGAATGCTCTGCCCAGATTCAACAAACTCCATCAAACCATGATGCAATGGTGACAGAGTCAGTAGGTGGTGAGCAGCATCCTATTTGTTGAGGACTTTAAGCACAGACTGTTACCTGTGACTTAACTGGCTGCCCTTAAGGTGGTCTCAGGTTTCCTTGCTCTCTTCAAAATCTATGTTTATACTTGGCAATCCAGGTGGAAGGGAAATTACTTCATGAGAAATGGTTATCAGATGAATAGTGGTAGGTTAAGTGGTAACCATACTCCAGTTTCTTAAGCAGGACAACAGACATCATAACTAACTAGAGCCAAAGGGGTCAGGGCTATGTCAATACCAAGTTGATGGCAAAAAAAGGAAGTGTATACTGATACACAGATAGCTCCACATCAGTCTGCCCTTCTTTCTTTCTATTTCTCCTGCTTTTGCCAGTGCAGGCACAGAGGCACACATAAGCTATCTGGATTTCAGAGAACAATAATTGAAGTGCAATGTTAATGCTCCAGCTTGACTAGACGGGTAGACATGGGTCAGCAGAGTAAAAAAAGACATTCACAGAGCATTCTCTCCCTTATAACCTCTCCTCTCTAACATTTGCTGGTTTATCTTTGCACATCTAACATTTGCTAGTTTATCTTTGTACACAAAGCTTAGCTATGGCCTCCAACTCATTTCTCACTAATTCTGCTCTGAAGAACAATAGAGATTAGAGCAGAACTTCAGAAAAAATGCCAAAACAAAGATGGCAGAGAACTGAGCTTTTCACCCTTTGCACTCTGCAGTCATGCTCTAAGGACCAACCTCAAACAGTTGTGGTGTGCACTTGTGCTTGCCGCTGGCACATTTGGTTGCAGCTCCTCTGCATGCAGAGGCAGTTACCAGGAGGATCCCATGCTGTAGCTTCATCACATCACCACCACCACCAAGCTGACCTCCTGCATCTTGATCAGCCATCAGGACTCTTCTCCTTTACATGGTCTCTGTATTTGCTCTATGCAATAACAGCATGGCCACATTTTAAACCACCATGTTTAATTAAGCAGCGTTTTAAAGTCTCACTTGCTATCAGATACATGAGTCACCAAAAGGCAGAAAAACAGGTTATGGACATTGAATTTCATCTCTTCATGTTGAACCTTGGCACAGCTTTAGCATGTTTGATGGAACAGAAGTGATTAAACCAACTGAAGTCCTGGTCCAATTTTTGTGACTGTTCCTTTGTTTCAATGTAATTCCCCAGAGCCACACTTGGGCTAGTGGTGCTTGAGGATGTCTCTGTTAAGTTTGCTGTGGGGAACAAGAGGACAAGCACCTTTGATCACACTAATGATAATGTCACCTGTGGTGACAGCATGATTAAACAGGTGAAGATAGGGTAGTTTCCTGGCAAGCTGACTCCTCTTCCTTCATCAAAACAAAAGCACTTGCTTCAGCAGTTATCTTCAACAAGGAAATTTGTCTTTTCCTTCTCACATGGTTTTCAATTTTCTTGACATTTGAAAACAAAAGTACCTTTGGCCTTACTAACTCTCCCCCCACTGTTAGTACCTGACACACAGCTCTGCTGACTGGGCAGATGACCTTCTGCTCCTCTGAAATTAAATGAAGGCTCGGAGGTTTTGTTACCAAGGCAACTCCTTTTGATATTTGTACAAAGTTCCATGCTTTGGAGAGCACCTGCAAAGCTAACGAATCCTGCAGGAAGGACACCTGCAGCTTGCTCCTTTAGGCTCATGCACAAAGGACCAGATCCCATACAGGTTGAAGCTCTAACGAAGTCCTTTAACAGCTTGATTGTATATATCTGTCTAAAATAAAAGGAGCTCTATTGTGTGTAAGTAGCAACAGCTTTCATATTGCTAGAGAGGATGAGAAGTCTTTGCTAAACACTATGCCTTCGAAAGATACTTGGCAAAAAAGAGGATGACCAAGCAATACATTTGGAGCCCAAATAAGAGCACTAATTGCAGAAACATGGAATAGCTTTACAAAGGAGCACTAAAACTGAAGTAAGCCAGTACCTCTAGGTAGGAGCTGTATCAAATGTCCCACTGGGAGAGGAAGTATATTGGACACAATTCCAGAGGGTAAAGGACAGGTTAGTGAGAGCAGTGTTTCATTTTCGATGGAGGAAAACCAAAGTGAACATGAATAAGTTACACTGAAATGACTGAGTGCCAAAGTGCTCAGGATTTAACCAAGAAAAATTGACTGCCAGAAAAAGAGAGAAGAAAATCCTGACTAAATAAAGCTCACACTGAGCAATGCTGCAAACTCCAGGGCATGGCAAAGAGAATAAGCCTCTTGAGCAAGGGTCAGAAAGCAGCTACATCAAACACTGCTCTAGGTAACATAAGTCATGGAAATGAGAAAAGGAGGAGACTGCCATTTCTGCTGTTTTAGTCCTTGCATGGACTCCATGGGCTAACAAATTAATGAAGCCAGCAAGATTTTTCTATTACCGTAAAGAGACACCATTGTACATTTGTTCTTTATTTCCATTTCTGCTCTTACAAGGGACCACATAATATCCAGTTTATAATTACTGCAACTAGAATTCACCAACATTTCACATTATGAGATGCTGTTTTCAGTTGCTTATGACTTTTAAATTGCAAAAGCAATTTTAAAATGCCAAAAATAAAATTATCCCCTTCAAGCCTTAATACCTGCATTTTCTAACATAATGCTGGGCTGGGGTTTATCACAGCACAATGGCACAGAATGTAAAACCAAACCAAACCAAAAAATCAGCAAACTGAAGATGCAAGTGGAAGTGTAAGTTTCAGTTAATTCAAGGTTTCATTCCAATATTGTACAAGTGGGACTTCTGTGGAGATCTGTGTGGGGTGAAGACCCGGCTTGCATGCATTCCCAAGATAAAATGGGGCAACCACAATTCTTTACCAGCCTTAGTCCACCTCAAAATCAAATATTTTGAGCCTCTCCCCTTGTGAAGGTTTGACAGCTGACCAGGGTGAAACAGGCCATGGCTTGGGAAATGCCATGTCAGCCATAGATGTACTTCTACAGCACTCAGGTCCTGCTCAAGCCAATGAGATGGTCCTGTAGTGCAACAAAACCTTCCTGATTTATACAGTCGTGACAATGCTCCAGCCAGCAAGAAGGTCATATGAACTTGATGAAATCTCCTAGTGGGAAGGTCACAAGCTACCCAAGCCAGTTTGAGTGCTAGGATTGATTGTTGTTACATCCCTTAATTCTGCAGACCTAAACCAGCATCTTTCTGATGAGTAATGAACACCAGAGACACAGCTCAGAACACACACACACCTTGCTGCTGTATTTTCCCAGTAACAAGGCTCACTGTCCTACTTCTTGAAATAGAGGTGCACAGCTTTCAAAAATAATCACCAGCACGACTGTTCCCAATAATATATCTCCATGCTGGAAAGTACTTTGGTCATACTGAGACCTGTTCATCTCTCTTGGAATATAAAATAACTCATTTTAGTAAGATGATGGTGTGAATTTATTCTTAATTAGCAAATAGAACATTGATTGAAAAATAGCATTAAGGAGATAAAGAAACACTGTAAATATCTGCGTCCATGTGAACTAACTGTATCAAGACCACAATTCAGATTATCTAAATCTATCTTTGCACAAAACCCCATGTAATTGTTCTTTACTAGAGGTTCCTGACTTCAAGGGCATCTAGAAACAACAGAAGTGAGTCACACCAAGTTACTGTGAAGTTTGGGTTTGTTTTTTGGCTGTGGTTGGTTGGTTTTGGGTTTTTGTAGGATTGTTTGTTTTTTAATTAGTACCATACATGCTCTATTCATTTGGGGTTTAGGTAAAGAAGATATGCAGTTATTAAGTAATTTGTCAAGCAAATTTAACAGGATTGAACTTAGCCATCCTCTGCTGCTGTTAGCAACCTTCAGTCATGCTTCCTTTTGCTTTTCATGTTGCTTTGTTCCCTTAAAAGGAACAAAGCCAGCATTTCTTGCCACGGAAGGAAAATATTCAGTAAATGAAGTAGCCTCCAGCCTAACTAAATCCTGATAAAAGTTCACCCCGGCAGTACACAAAGACCATCATCACTGCTCCTGGTGGATTGTTAATTGGGTTCTCTGTCTTATTATACTCTATTACAGAAGCGACTGTAATCAAATGGCCGTGCACAAAGAATACATCAATGACCCACTGCATGCAATTTTTCTTGAGACATGCCCTTGTTTTTCACCATCAGCCGCCATTCCCTAGAGATAAACACACAGAATCCATACCATCCATCAGACAGCACCCTGAAGAGAGGCCTGATTTATCCCCAACCCCACTTTTTTTTTTATTTATTTAAAGCAGAGCAGATATTTCTGAAGGAAGGAAAGCAAAACTGGCAGAGGAAAAGATTATGTAAAATTAAACAGTGATGCTTGCATAATAGATGGCATGACTTGTTAGAAATCTTGTATTGCTTTTTACCATTCGTGCAAGTATTTTCAGATATTTATTTCAGATATACAACCTCCTGCCTGAAAATTTCTCTTGAGAACTCCAGAGTGCACAGGATCCCTCTGCCACCATAAGAGAGTACTTTCCCTCACAAGAACAGGCATACTTACAATGTGAAACCTAACTAGCAAAGCCAAATACAGTATTTAAAGCACAGAAGTTTACATATCACCAGTTACTGGCACTAATGAAAGACCACCAGTTTTGAACCCTTTATAACCATAGGTGAAACCTCAGTATTAGGGAAGTGGTAGGTTCAGCCCAAGTGCAAAGCGGTTTGAGAGGCTTATGTTTCTTGTGCTTGGACTCAAAATTACTTGGCAGCATGCTGAAAACAAACAAATGAAAAAATCTTTTTCTCCCCTATGCAATACTTAGTTTAATTCCAGAGCTCTTCACAACAGAATGTTGTGGAAGCCAAATTATAAATAGGTTGAATATGAAATTAGACTCATTCATCACTGGTGGATATTAATCAGGATGGCCCAGCTACAGTTGCTCAGTTTGGAAAACAGTACTCAGCAGATTACCAAAAGCTAAAAAGAAACACACTGGGAAAGCTTTTTTAGGCACACATTGCTTCATACACTCTTTTCCCAAGTTTCTCCCAAGTAGCTATTAGCTGAGACTATTTATTAAGTTGGATCAACTTCTAGACTGATCTGGAATAACAAACATAATGGGTTTAACAAAAAAAAAAAACCCTAAGAAATGTAATTCTGGTTCTGTTTGTTTTCCAAAGCTTGAACAGAGAATGTGACTGGAATTCAATAAAACTATACTAGCTATTGTGAAGTTTGCACTGAAAACACATAGGTATTTTATGGAGAACTCAAACCAAACATGGTCACTTAAGTTACCCTGTCCTTCATAACAGTCTTTCCTGACCTTAAAAGAAGCAAAATTAAACACAGAGGGGGCACATAAAAAAAAAAAAATCTATCAAATTCATGTACAGCTGACAAATGCTGCAAGGTTTGCACTGATGCAGCACACACAAAGCTTTCACCAGCTTCTTTCCATTTACCTCCCAGCAGAGCAGAGCGACCCACTTTTTTAAACAGCCCTTTGAGATTTGCCTGTTGCCAGCTATCTCAATTGCAACTACGAAACTACAGTTGTAGGAACAGTCCTTCCTCATGATGTTGCATTTCTAATGCTGTACTTGTGAAATTGTCATCAAACTGCAAGGGGGGAAAAAACTCATTCAAACAACTTTTGAATTACGCTGTGTACTGCAATACCTCCTATCTCCAGCATCTGACCTGGGACCACAGGTTTAATGCATCTTATCACAGAATCACAGAGTTGTAGGGGTTGGAAGGGACCTCAAGAGATCATCAGGTCCAACCCCCCTGCCAAAGCAGCTCCCCAGCTCATACTGCACAGGTCGGCATCCAGACGGGTCTTGAATATCTCCAGAGAAGGAGACTCCACCACCTCCCTGGGCAGCCTGTCCCAGGGCTCTGGCACCCTCACTGGGAAAAAGCTTTTCCACATGTTGGTGCGGAATTTCCTGTGCTCCAATTTGCAGCCATTGCCCCTTGTCCTGTCCCCACAGACCACTGAAAAGGGGCAGGCCAATTCCCCCTGCACCCCATACTTAAGATATTTATAAACATTGATTAGGTTCCCCCTCAGTCTTCTTTTCTCCAGGCTGAAACTCTGCAATGTAGAATAATGGTTCTAACAATGCAAAATCTTGACAAAGAGCCTGAATTGGGATCCTCAGGTCAAGTAGAGATGATGTTTACACTGATGTGCACCATTTCCATCAGACCAGGACAGACTTTAATGGAAGCTTGATTTGGACCACTGTCCTTGGAAACAGCAGAAACAAACATGCCTGGAAGCACTACCAACAGGCCTGCAGCTGTTAAATGTCCACCTCACGCTATGAAACACAGTCCCACACCTTTATTTATCACCCAGTTAGACAGACTATGCAAAATTTCAAACCTTTCTTGAAAGTACAAGCTGTCCTGCCCATTCACCTCCAGACAGTGCCCCATGTGGAGAAGAACCAATCCCCAGAGAAATCTTACATGGAAAAGATTTTCTTCCCATCACAGAAAAGCAAAGCTTTTTGCATAAAGAGCATCAATGCTCCCTTTTTAAATAACAGAGCTTGACTTTTTTGGCAGTTGATTTGACTTTTCAAACAAAATTCAGATTAAATTCTTTTCACTCCAAAGCTCAGTTTTTGCTAGAAAGAGTACAGTAACAAAAGAACAGCCTGTTTCTTCTGCAGCCATGCCCATAGCACAGACCTTCTCTGCAGTCAGGCAGGCTTGTCCTGATTCAGCACACAAGCAAATAAGAAACAGCCATAGGGGAACAGCAGAAAAAGCAGACTGTGAAAAATATTACTCAAAAAATGCATGGGCAAATATCAAGAACAGAGAAGGCAAATAATATCAGAAGCAGTAATACAGCTAATGGCATTCAAGGTAAATATTAGGTAAGTTTAATGCAAGCTGGATAAATTCATAAGAGTGTATGGAGACCACCCCATGCCTCTGCACCAGGAAGGAGGAGGATGATGACCACCCCTCGAGCTCAGACATTTCTGCAAAAGCTCTCAACTCAGAAAGATAGGATGAAGAAAACTTGTTGAAAATAATTCTGCCAGGCATTATCCAATAAACAAGAGGAATTATGAACACACAATCCAAAGCCTTGATAAAAAGCCAAATGTCTTTTTTTCATGAAGAGACTGGAGGGCAGTAAAATTTATGAAGTGAAGTTACAGTGGTATAAAAAGTATAAATCCGTGTTGTTAAGTAAATTGTATAATAATAATGAGGGAAGAAAAAATAAAACAATCTTCGGGGAAAAGGGCTGAATGGAAATCATATCACATGAGGTTTATAAGAAATATCTCCTCAGGAATATAGGATTATTCACCATGGGAGTAAAACAGGTAACGATGCATTATGCTAAACCATATGGATAGACATGGTGTAGGGTGACTGTTTCATTTCATCATATAGATGATCAATGAAAATGCATTACAGCATGTATATTGTAGATAAGATCCTTTAATATTAGATTTCAACTTTCCCTAGCTCAAAAAGTTACATTCTTAGATTATTGTTTGTTTGTTTTTAATTAGAAAGGACCTGATCATTCATGCAGTCCCCTGAAGAGCACTTTTTCTGCATGTTTGATATAGAATATTTACAGTACTAATGTTTATGCTCAATACATTTTAGTAGTTCTGCTTGGAAGTCTCTTGGGTAAAATTAAGACAAAATCCGAGTCTTTCATTACATGTTGCATTAAGCAGCCGAAACCAAGCTAGTAAGAGTCTTAGTGTAGCCACACAGCTTTTGTTCAATAGAGCATATAGTTCATGCATAATAATGTGATGGGCATTATTAGAATAGACTTTAAACATTCATACACCTAATTTTTATGATCACAAGGAATGGGATTCCTCACTGTTTGGCTTAAAGCTATTATTGCCATCAAAAACACTGACCCACTGAAACACTTTGTGAGAGCCATTGCTATTTGCAAATCATTGCTTCTTCTCTTCCCCATCTTAACATTTTTTTACTGGCTTGGACCAACGTTGTTCGATGTCATGTGGAAATACCTCCAGTCTGAAATCTCCTGTGACAGGCTTAGCTTTGAATCAATTTCCAGGCTGACCTGATTGGGAAGATGACTACAGCCTCCAGAAGGACCATGCAAAAGACAGGAGGACATGAGAGAGTTTGGGTTTCTTTGAAATTAAAAGACTGCTGTTCACCTCATCTAGGTTAGGCTTTCACTCAGCAACGTGTTGAAAGAAGTACCCTCTTCCCATCGTTCCTCCTAATTTCTCAACCATTTACCCAAAAAATTCATTTAAGAGCTATATGATGCAGACAAAACGCCAGCCCTGTCTCACAGATATATACCAGAGTGATAGCTTTCCAGCTAGCTCACATTGGGTGGCTTTGATCTTGAATCACATTCCAGCACTGAGGGCTCCACATTAACAGAGTTCTGTGTCATTCAAAATGAGTAATTATCGCCTGGAGCTTAGAGTTAATTTTGTAACAAAATTTAAACATTAGTCATCGATTTAATTCTGATCATTGACTTAATAGAATCATATCATTTTCCAAAACCATTTTACAAAATGCTCTTTAAACAACACCTTTGTACTATAGTATGATACAAAAACATTCAAAGATGACAGGCAGGTTCAAGCAGATGTGTAAACCTCAAGTGTCAAAAGACTGAACTAAATGTCCAAAGCCTGGGGTACCAGAAAAAGGACTGAGAGCTTCTCAAGCCTTATCTTTTCTCCTTCCTGAATGATTTTTGTGGCTCTTACATCTTCTGGTGATTTTGTTCTGGTCTAAGTAAAACCCCAGAAATTCTGGGAGAAAAATTGCTAATGCACATGTGCTATCATGATATTAATAGCAAAAGCAATGGAATAACTATGTGCTGCTCCTGGCAAGAAAGTTCTGTAGACCAGAAAATAGTTTTGTAAAAATCCCATAAGTTATGTGCAACGATTTCTTCTTGGGAATCAAGCTAACTCTGACAATGTTTGCTCACAACTGATTACGTTGCAAGAGCAGAGATATAACACAACTAATCCACTCCTCCACTCTATATTTCCACTTAAAATAGTAGCTGAATTTAAAGGAAACTGGCAACAGTACGAACCCCCTTATTGCCCCCCATTCCCTTATGGCTTGTGATTCAGATGCTGCTGTGAGGTAGGTTTTCCCTTGTCCTAAAAAAGAGCCACAGCTACTGAAATAACACTAGCTCAAAGAGAGGAGCTGTGCCTTTTGTGTTTATTTTCATCCTGCCTGCCATTTATTGTCAGTAGCTACCATATCCTAGATGTAGAGAAGTCCTGTCTCCATGCTTACTGAGTTCATGCTCTCTTTTTGGAGAAGCAAAATCATTAACAACTCCAAAAATAGCTGGAGCTTTTCCCAAAATAATAAGAGAACAAAACAAAGCAAGGGCAGCCAAACTACTCAAATAAAACTGGCTTGATTGTAGGTAGAGAGAAAAACATATAGCAAAAAATAATACCTCAAACTCTATTATGATGGGAGAAAGGGAATGAGTATAAATTAGTTGCCTGCCCCACCTTGAGTCCTGGGTTAACTTAGATACCACTTCCCAAGTGTGACATTCAGTGTCAATCATGAAGAATAATAAGGATCTCTCAAAATTTTGCAAAGAGGTATGAAAGAAAGATGCAGTTTTACCTCTGGGTAAAATGCACACTGCCTATAAAGTAACTATGGAAGAATCAAGTCAGCTGCTTCAAAGGAAGGAAGAAAGAATAGCAGAACATTCCTTCCTTAAGCAGAAATTAATTGTTAAAGAATTAAGAAAGCACACAGTTGCTACAAGAACAAATATATTTATATATATGACTTGGTGATGCATCATTTTACAAGTCACCTTTCTCTGTATGAAGGCTTTGCACAAGCGGGCTTGGTGAACATCTTCAATGTGTGTAATCCACTGGCAACTAAAGAAGGATAAGTTAGCCATTGATAAGCAAAGATGAATGAAGCAGCAAAGACAGCACTTTAACAGTGTCTTCTTCAAGAAAGTGACATTATTGAAGTCCCCAGAAAGAATAATAATGCATGGGAAGAGATAATAAACACCAGATAGGTGAGCATGATCCATGTTCCTGAACTGAGATGAATAAGGAGCAAAAGTATATGCCAGGAACTGTTTTCCCTTTCTGCAGGAAGTAGATCATTGCATTCTTTGTAGATGTCCAGCCTCTCAAGTATTTCCATCAAATGCAGCTGAAGTTGACAGACTCAAAATTCATCAGGGAAAAGGGAAGACAGACTCCAACATCCACACACACTAACAACCACTGTATGACTGAAAATGCCAGATGACCTGGGCAGCAAAAGAAGATTCCAGAAAACTGTTTCCAAAAAAACAGGAACAGAAGGAAGAATCTGACCTAATATATAAGAGCTGAAAGAGCAATGAAAGAGTAAGACTTTAAAGATCAAGGCTGGGTGTCAAGAAAAGCAAAGTGCATTTATGCAAAGCAAGAAGAGACAATGAAATTTGTCCGACCTCAAAGCTAGGTAGAAGCCCAAGCAGTGACAAAGGAGCAGAAAACCCCTTAAAACTAGCACCACAGAGGGGAACCCACCACAGAAGGAGGAAGAAAGAGGAGAGATGGAAAAGGCAAATAATCTACTCTGAAGCCTCTATGTCCCAAACATTGTATACATTATGGACAGTCAAAATACTCCATCTGAGGAAGACAGAGAACTGATGCGCTGAGCATCTGTTGGTCATGAAACAGAAATCAGATTGAACCAGCAAAGCGATAATCTGGTTTTTGTTGTAATGACCTGCATTCCTACCTCTGACACAACAGGTTCACATATTTCCCTGGACAGCAAGTATCAGCTCCAAAGACCCAACCTGAAGGGAAAGAAATGGATGAACAAGAGAGAACAACAGCTAAGTTGCAGTAGCATTTGCTGCAAGCTCCTCATCGTGACTGCTAGCCCTGTATTTGAACTCACAGAATGTGGCAGTACAATACTAGCATGTATCAGACCAAAAAAAATCCATAGAAACTATGAAATACAATAATGCAGGTAGAGTGGGAGGTTGCACTAAAATGTTTAGCTCAGGAGAAATCTCAAAATTCTATCCAAGGCATCACAAGTAACGCATATGCAGCTTTCCATCACTCAAAAAAAAGATCAATGGGAAGAATAGAGAGTGAGGAATGGTTTTGAAACCTGAGATATTTGAACAATCTAGCAACTGGGAAGATAAAGAGCAGTAAAGATAAGAATCAGATAAAATCACTGAAAATTCAGTGACAGGTAAAGTTAAGGTTGAGAAAAATAGGTTTTATAGAAATCAGGATTAGAAACTAGAAAGTCAATTAATACTGGAGGAGCTGATTCGAGAGATGAAAAAAATATAATATCATCCTGCCTGGCTTTGTTTTGCTTTCTAACCTGTCTCTCCTTACCATGAAATAAAATATTTGCACAGGTTTGGTAGACTACACAATACCTTGTAAACAGGACTATACAAAGCTTTGTAAACACCCTACTGATAGCTACAGTATAAGGATATTCTAAGAAAATGTCAGGATAAGGAATCATTTGTATCACTTGAAATGCCCCCTGGGGAAGTACAGATATCCAAGTACAGAGGCTGATTTTATATTCCAATTTCTGTTTCAGAGTATCAAAGCTGAAAATCATACTGTCCCCTGCTTAGATCACGTAGCTGGCTCAGAACAAGATGAATTTCCTACTGATACTATGCTTGAGGAAATTGCTCATTGCATGTTCCCTTGGGCTGGATGCCAAAAGGAAATTAAAGATACATTGCCCAACTCTGCTGCTATGCATTAACAGCATCTGAAAAACACAGCTCCTGATCTTTACCATGTCAGGGCAACCTCTCTGCAAATGAAAGCTAATAAGATTTGAATTGAAAGGAGTTGCGATGAAGAGTTTCTAATGTTTGGGACAGACTCTCCTGCAGGGACAGTTGTAAGAGCCAGGACAGAGTATTTGCCGAGGACCAGGACTCACAACATTGTCATATTTATTACTCCTCTTCCTACCAGCTGCTGTGCAACAGGGAGGAAAGTGCTGCAGCTCACCACAAAGTGAGATTTTGTCAGCATTCAGAACAATGCTGATGTTTTCTAACTGGTGCCAAATCAGAGTTCTCTGGTTGCTGATTTTGTTTGGGCAAGGGGAGGAAGAGGGTTGAAAAGGAAACAATTTTGTTTTCTTCCATAACTGCAATCCTTTAAAATAATCCCTCTGAGATTCATATGACTGGACTATTGGTACGCAGCTCTAAACAAAAGTATCACCTTAAACCAGCCAGCTGTTAAGAAAGCATCACAGCCAACAAACCACCAAATCACACAGACATTTAGAACAAGAACACCTGGCTCAGACTGCTTTCAGGCAATCCTCTCAGAGACAAAGCTTTCCCAGTCACACAGCAACTCAGTGAGGTATCTGTCCTTTGAAATACTGAACTGCTGTCCCAGTCTGGAACAACACTCAGGAATCAGTAGTCCTATGGACTCACTCATCTCTCACATAGTCTCAATAACAAAGAGCACACCACAATATCCAGGATTGAGCCCATTTTCCACATCACTCCATCCTTCCCACCACTGAGCACCACAGACTTCTGCACGTTGCTTCTCTGTACTCCTGTAAATAACAGTAATGCTCCTTTGGCAAGCAGGGAAACAATCCCCAACACGTATATGGGCTGCCGTGGACTCAGCAACTTGCCTTTCTTTGAACATTGCAGTCATTTGAATTTCCCCTATAAATCTTTCTTTGGCCAGCGTCCATGAGCAAGTATGATTTTCAGCATTATCCCTCATATGATTGCAGCATATCTAGAAGATGCTTCCAAGGCTCTGCCCGCTATGACAGAGAAGTCCAACAGCTATTTACTTAATGGAAGCTTAGGAAAGTAAGCAGGAGTTAAACATATAAGTATTGTTATGTATGCAAGGATTCTCTCATCTGGAGACTCATAACAAAATATATAAAGATGAATGTGAAGAGGAGATGAGTTTTTACAGATTCCCTCCTCCTATTTTAGCCATGATACCAAATGCATTGCAATGCACTGTCATATAGTGACACTCACACGTTGCACATGTCACTTCCAGGGAACACACCATTTATTTAGTTGACAGCAGGTGGGGGAAGCATGAGCTCTTCTTTTTACACAAGGAACATAAGAGCATCCATTCCAAACTTGCAGGAACAGGCTGGAATTTGTGGCTAAAAAAAGCCTTTTGCCCGCTCCGAAAAGAAAAGGTCATTCTCAGCGTAAGTTAAGACTACTGCAAGCATTGTCAGGGCTTGCTAACAATAACCCCAGCGAGAATGAGAATGGGCCTCAGATGCAGAGGGAGATGTATATTCTCCATGGTTACAGATTTCAAACATCGGAAGAGCGAGTGCCTTTATGTCCCATTTAATTCAATAAGAACAGAAGCATCTTCAAAAGCAAGTCACAGATCCTGTTTAAATGACAGCAAAAATCCCAGTTATGCTATCTGTTACAGAGAACTCTCCACAGAAAACACAGTGTGGTAATAATGAGATCAGTAAGATAAGTGGGACAAAGAAGGTTCATATTCAGCATGGGTGAAGGCTTGGCTGGTGTAATATGGCCAGTGTAAGCAACTATGCTGTAAGAAAGGCATAGATCAATTGGGAAATGATCAGAAGTCTGGAAGACATGACCTATGAGAAAAGATTAAATCAATGTTCAGTCTAAAGAGGAGTCATCTTAAAAAGGAGGAGTTGTAAAAGCATTCAAAAATACAAAAAACTGTCACAAGGAGGGAAAGGAACTTGGAAGAACAATTCCCTACAAGGTACTAAGTAGAGAAGCCACAACAGGCTCAGAAAATCCTGGCTAGCCAAAAATGATCTGGCCATGCTTTTTTAAGATGACAGTATCACGGCTACTTATTCTGTTCATACTCCTCCTTAGGCATCTTGTTGTGACTGCTGTTGGAGGCAGACTGCCATGTTAGACCTTTACTCTGGACCACATGCTGTCCACACCATGAGAAAAAGAAGTAAGTGGAAGACAGAACAGTCTACATAAAGGAAAATTCAGGTTAGTTATGAAAAAAGGGAGAACCATAAGTCTCCCTACCAGTAAGGGCTGGTAATTCTTCTGACTGCTCAGACAAAAGGCAAGATCTCCATTGCAGGAAGGTTTTTAGAAAGAAAACTGTTGTCAGGAGTTACACAAGTGTTAAATCCTACCTTTGGAAAAATGAATGGACTACATGACCATCAGGCCTACTCTCATAATATGAGGATTTTATAGTCAAAGCTTTTTAGTGCACCACTCTTCCTGTATAAAAGATCTCAGGACTGATTTCAGAGACCTGGGCTAGCTAAAAAACATATGGTTGGAGCACACCTACCATGCTGTAATATTATTTCCTTAGGAGAACAGTTAATTAAAAAATGGAGAAGCCAACTGCAGGTTATTGAGAAAGCACATCGCCAAGAGGCTCCATGGACCTCCTTTGCATGCTGAAAATATCTTGCAAACTGGTTGCTAGGTGCTCTGCTCCTTGACATTTACATGCTTGAGCAAAAACACATCTGCTGTTTAGCAAAACGTCATAATAAATGTCATTTTTAAGCATTGTCTGCTGTAGTTCTGATTAGCCTGTAAAAAACCCATGAGCATCATTTCAGTTCTTAGAGAGAAGTCCTGTTATGTGACACCCAAACACAGGCTATTTCTTAAAGTCCTGGGGCAGCCACTTGTAGAAGTTAAGCACATTTTACTGACAGTAATATTTCAATTTAAAACCTTCAGCACAATGTGTGTTTTTGTAGGGAAACTGCTATTAATTCATCACCTTTCAATAATTCAAGCTAGAAAGAATGTGAGAAGGTTAATGCAATCCGTTACATAACCTAAAAAGAAAAGAGAGCATATTTTTCAACAGGTACTAGCCTGAACATCAAAAAAAAAATGTATTTGATGTCTAATTCTGGCCAGTGCCACCTAGCACTATGCTGGATCAGTAGCTTATTCTCCCTGTATGGATTTTTCAGGTCTTAAAGGAGAACAATACTACTGTTGCCCAGTTTAGTTGTGCAGGGGCTGTCTCGCCATTGTTAAGTGCTCTGGGGTACCGTTGTGTCAGTACGGAGGCAAACACATAAACAAACACTGCAAGGTGGCTTTCAGAAATGGAGTTCTATGGTTTTGCTGGACCAATAAAACTCATGACAGAATGCTGTAAAACGTTTTCCTTTTGACAGTTGTTCACGTCAGCTTTGAATGGTTAAATACATCACTTGTTGAGCATGTCAAGGACTTGCTGCTGTTGTAGCTGGCTGTAGCAGGGGCAGCGCAAGAAGCGCAGTCACTGCAGCACCGCTCCAAGGAGGAGCTGAACTGAGAACATCAGTCCACATCCCACTGACTCTTGCTGAGCTGCAAGCAGCTGTAAGAAGGGCAAATGGAAAAGCAGGATCTCGTTTCATCCCTGATGTTATTATACAAATAAATCAATAGAGGAAAGAATCTTTCAACCTCTAAACCCCAGCCAAAGTGACAGTGGTCAAAAGCCTTTACTGGACTGGCTGTTTAGTGACAAGGGAATGAAGGAATGAGTTTGAGCAGCATGATACTGGCTCCCCCAAGGGGTTTATGTCAATATCCCAAGAGACTGACCCTGTCCCAGTGACAGCAAATAAATGAATGACAATTGTATAATGTTACTACAACACTACAGGAATTCTGAGTACTTCACTCATCCATGGCTTCTGCAGTACCACTTTGGACTAGGCTTGCAACCCTCAGCCACTACTTCTAACAGAAAATTAAAAAGAAAGGTCTTAGCAGACATATCTGGGACAACAAGGTGGTGGCAAGCAGGCCATCACAGACTGACGTGACATCACAGGCCATCACAGACTGACACAAACTCCCAAAAGCTGTTAAATGATGCATTTGGTGCTAGTTTGGCTTGACTTCAAGAACCAAAAATCTTCTGCACTTCTGGGTGCATTAAGCTACCCATTAGCTGATCAGAACAGATCGGAATTTAGCAACATCAAAGAAACCTAGCACAAGGGCCAGGTTTGTCATGGTACATCAGTTAAGGAAGCTGGAGAATCCTACTACATGCTGAAACATATGAATCCACATCCAGCCACAACATTGCATAGAGAATAAGGCTAGAAAACAAAGAAGGAAAAAATGGTCTTGAGAAAAATATGAAGTTGGGTTAAAACAGAGCCCCCTGTAACCTGCAGGGCAGACAAAGGAACCCTAAACATAGTGACAGACCACTAGTGTTAAAATTGCAGATGCTGCAGACTCCATAGTTCTTGGTACCACACTTCTCACTTGTATATTCTCTAGAAGGAAAATCACTGTCACTGGTGTAACAGCTTTGCCCAGGCACCATCGTCAAGCCCAAATACAGGGAGGCTCAAGCATCTTTCATCCTTTAGACACTGTTCATGGGCCCCATCCACATGCTTAGACATGCCAAGACAGTTTCTCTCCAACTTCTTGTGAAATATGCACTATTGCAAGAGGGAAGATGAAGATGCCATTGCTCATGGTCAGCACATTGCATCTTTGAAAAAGATAAATTAATGTGGTGAAGGATTTCCCATCATCTTGATACTAGTAAGACCTCCATTCCAGTGTTTCTAAGCAGGCACCAGTTACTGTTAAGTGATGTATTTTCCCTGAACCCTTATGGCTCAGTCTGTTGTAACAAATCTAACAGCCATAATAATGAAAAATTCTACTTCTGTCATAGCAGATCAAAAAGGAGAAATACTATGAGAAAAGGGTTTATCAATATACATCTGACAACACACATTTATAAACAATACAGATAATACTAGCAGGCATTCAGAGGCCCTAACTGTGTAAATCTGTTAATTAGAGCTACAAACAGTTAGCAAGGGAGGTCTCACAGCATCTAATGTTTATGCATGTTTGGGGGGCTATTTTTAAAAAGCTGAAGGCAGAGTAAGATTATTTCAGGAGCAGTTCAGTGTGCTGTTTCTCACAAAGCCTAAGCGATTAGTGCTGAGGGTAATTTGTGTGGAGGTGTTAATCACCTTTGTGCTAGTATTTCTTACTACTTTTTTTCCTATTAATTCAGCAGTTTGATACCCAGCTGACATGCTGAGGGCCGATACAATGAAAAAGCAGATAGAATACTATAAATAAAGACCAGCTCAGAGAGGGGGCATTTGACTGACACAGTGAATCACTGTGAATCCTCTCTCATGAGAAAGGATGGCTTTTCTGACTGCTTTCTGGAAAAACACCAGCAGACAACTATGTTTAAATAAGATGAACTCAGAATACAAAAACATAAGGTAAATGTCTTCAAGTTATTCAAGGCCAGGATTTAATAACTAGGTTGGGGAGGAACGGAAAGTTGAGTTTCAGGATCCTGCCTTGTGCCATATTTTCTTCCTATAGCTTTCAAATATCACGTGAATATAATTTAATCATTTGCATAATTGAAGATTTCGTGTATGCAGTAATAGGCTAGGAATATACTACACCTTTAATATTAAGAAACATATGAAGAATGAGGAGAATCCTGTGTAAATTGTTGCTAGAGTGATACCCTTCTTTAATGAGGAATGGATGACAGGGAAAGGATACTATCTAGTATGAGATACAAAGCCTAAAAATTAGGACTCGAACTTGAGAGAACTGTATTAAGTTCTAAATTGTATAATAACCTTACATTAATCAAGCCATGAATCAAGATCCATTTTAAGCACTCCTCAGAGTTAATGGTAACCATATTAATCAACAAGGTTTAATTCATTGTAAAGATGATTACAATAAACCTTTCAGACTCATGTCAAAATATCCCATTCAGATGAAGCAGTTAAGGAGCTGAGCTATGCAAGTGAAGTTAATGTTTGGATCACGTGGAAAAAAAGCCACAAGACAAAAAACAAATGCATCACCCCAGTGGAGTTTGCAGAGGCACTCTGAAAATTAGCTCTATCATTTGCAGTAAGAGGTATAGCTTTTAGAACGCTAAACCCTGTGGAGTGCTGGTCCAGTTACCATAACATCAAAGCATAATGCTTCTAAACTCATTCTTTCACACCAGTGGAGAGCAAAATGTCATGAAAGGTGGACACAGCCTTCATTCCCCCCACTGAGTATAAAGTGAGTTGTTTAACTAATGCTGACTTTCTGGTCACATTTTTGGATTACAGTGTATACCATAGTTTTAGAAACTGGAAATATCTCCCTCAAGTTTTGGTTTATTTTTAAAAAAAGAGCCCTTCATTTATTCTGAGGTTAATTGATCACACATGGTGGCAAATGCCACTTTTACATTTGCTGATACATAAGATCTGCCATTTCTGATTCTGTGTGCAAACAGAACTCTATAAAGCACACAGTTCCTCAGAAATAATTCCAGAGCTGATTACTAGATTGTGTTGCAGCTCCCTGATATGCATAGAAGAAAGATTAGCAAGAAATTTATTACATTAAAACATAGCTTGTTGTATGCTTTGTTAAAAGTGATCAGGAAAGACTTCTTATGACCAGGGAATTAAAAGTGAAAGAAAAGAAATGCTTCAAAATACTTTAATATTAAAATATTACTTTAAAAAAATTTAGATAAGCTTACCTGTCCTGAATAAAGAGATGCATATGAAATTTTTCTAATTTTAAATAAACATCTTACAAAATATTTTTCTCTTCTAAGTGTTGTGCTCTGGCAATTCATTTTTCTAATCCACTAAATTAAAATAGGGAATAGGTCAAATTATCAAAACCTAATTTGTAGCAGAGAGATCTCAGTGAGTAATCTCACTTAATGAAGCTCTAATCAAAGTCTGAGCAGGGCCGTTATTAGTATCATTACGTTATTTATTTATGCTCTGTACTGCTAAACTCTTCACCATGCACAGTCTTCAAAGGCACCATTTGCATCTGCTAAAACATGTATTACTCCAGAGTTTTGCCAACTACCTTTTATACAAGCAGCTCTCATGCCAGACAACGCAAGATCTAGAAGATCAGGCTCAGACATTGGTTAAAATCAACCTAAGACATCAGTTTTGCCTTTAGTCCACCCATTTTATCTGCTTTTTTGTAAATATTCTAGCAGTAGTTGGTGTTCTGATGGGACTTCATGCTTGTTAGTGGTAATTACTGTAGGAGCACCTCTGCCTGGACCCTTTCATACTGACTTGAGACCATATGATGTGACCAGACTATTCTCCCTTTGGAAGGCATTCTACTTGTGAGCAGCAGGATCTTTATGGCTGAAACCATCCCTCTCAAACTTCACTGAAAGCAACATAGTAAACTTAAATGTGAGAGTTAACGCATAGCTAAAATAATAAAATAAGATTATTGTGAGAAGGTCCCAGGGCAAGTGTCCCCACTGCCACCCACTGAAACAGCTCCTTTGTTTTGGCATGCCTGTTATAGCACATAGGCAATAGCTTTAAATGTTCACCTAGGACTCTAGCACAGTCCCTTAGCCAGTGAAGGAATTTCTCAGATGTTAAATAAGTGGTGTCATCTCACTGCACTAACACTCATGGTTTCCTAAACTGACTTTTCCCTCACAGAAGGAAGGGAGCATTTTTGTCACTACTGTTCACCAAGTGCCTGTTACACTAGTTCCACCCGCTGGCACCTGTAAGGGTTTAGGACACTGACACACAGAATGCGTGAAGACTCAAGATCTCCCCAGCACTAACAAGATACAAGGACAAGGGATGCAAAAGATGCTTTGTGCCAAAACCTCTAGAACCACCTCTTCATGCTGGAACAGGTAAAGACACCTGATAGAGGCTGTCACCTGGTGGGAAGCCAACACTCGAGCAGGCTCCTGGCAGGACCTGCAGCCCATGGAAAGAGAAGCCCATACCAGAGCACATTTGCTGCCAGGATTTGTGACCCTGTGGGGAATTCATGCTGGAGCAGTCTGGTCCTGAAAGTCTACACCCAGTAGAAGGGACCCATGCAGGAGCAGTTCATGAAGAACCATTGCTTGTGGGAGGGACTCACATTGGAGCAGTTCATGGAGGACTGTCTCCCTTGAGAAGGACCCCATGCTGGAAAAGGGGAAGAGTGTGAGGAGTCCTCCCCCTGAGGAGGAAGGAGAAGCTGAAACAGCATGTGATGAACTGACACCAACCCCCATTCCCCATCCCTCTGTGCCACTCAGGGGAAGAGATAGAGAAATCAGGAATGAAGTTAAGTCTGAAAAGGGAAAGGTGTGTGTGGGGAGTTTTAAGATTTGGTTCTATTTCTCATTATCCTGCTGCTAAAAAATTGTTTAAAAAATTAATAATTTTTTTTTCTCTTAAGTTGAGGCTGTTTTGCCTCTGATGGTAATTTCTGAAAAATCTCTCAACACACAAGCCTTTTTATTATATCTACTCTCCCCTGTCCAGCTGAGGAGGGGGAATAATGGAGGGGCTTGGGTGGATACCTGGCCTCTAGCCAGGGTTAAACCCACCACAACACTAAACCAGTTATTTTAATATTTTAAATATTTCATTATTTATATAAAAAACAGATAAAATAATTTATTGGAAGAAAAAAGTTCTCAGCTTTCTTACGAAAGTATTCAATAAACTGGTCAAGGCCTAAAAAGGCACAGCAGTCCTACAGGTCTATGGAAAAGTAATGAGATGTCTTTCCTCAATTAACCTCAGTCACAAGAGGTAGTGCTTATTTCATGAGACTCAGTTTACCTGGTGATATAGGGACAAAGCAGCATTTTATAATCTCCAAAAAGATGATCATATTCCAGTATTAGAAGCTCTATCCTATCTAGTGATACAAAAACTAAATGTTATCCTAGAGCTACGTGCTTCTTAATATCACCAGCCTCTGTCTAGACGAATATTAAACAAAGGCTAACAAGATGTGGAAAGCTATTAAAAAGCCAGATCCCTTTATAAACCACTGGAATAAATTAGCTGGTTTCAGCTAAAGAATGCCACACAGACATCTGGGAGACAAACAAATGCACTGACTGAATTTCACTTAAGAAAAAATAAAAATCAGCTTCTGCTGCTGCCTAGAAGTAACTTAAAGTAATTGCCTTTACTTGTACAACTGTATGACCACAAAGCTTTATGACAGCATGTTTTGAAATGATAACCAGTGATCCCTTTTTCAATTCATAATGTGAAGTTTGGATATCTATCACCGTAAGATCCTGTGTTGCTACAGAATTGAATCTGCAAGGTGATTATCTGGTTATTCAGTCTGTGGCCTATACACAACCTCAATGTTTACGCACAAGCCACTGAGATGTTCTGACTCCTTTAGATTCAGATGAAAGGAATTATAGATGGGAAATAAAGGCTTTAAAATTAAAGTAGAAGGTCAGCTCTTCAACTGTCAGGGAAGAGCTCAGCTCTGCTGATACAGTTTTGCTGTCTCCAGTTAAATAATCTTTCAAATCTACATAAAAATGCCAAAGGGAAAAAGGGGGAAGGGAGGGGAGGGCAGGGGAGGGGATGGGGAGAGGCAGGGGACATCAGCTCTCATTTCATTCCAAACTGATAATGCTCTGAGTTAACTTTGTGTTCATTTATATGGTAGAAAAATTACATATCTATTTTGAAATTATTGCTAGCATTACATGGCATAATTCAATTATAGTGATGCCAAGCTTACACCAGTGTTCCGTGCAGAAAGAAGCAAATTGTAATGCCGAGATCTAGGTCCTGTCTAACAGAGATCTTTTGGCATATCCTGCTTTATTTGCAAACAAGCATTCCTTTGCAAGGGATAAAGCTAAAGCAGAGATTAATTCCTTAGAGCTTTGCCTTAATGCACACTGCCAGCCCTATCTTTCTAAACACATCACATTCTGTGGCTCGTCCCCTCTTACGTGCTTCACACACTCAACAGTCAGCTATAGAAGCTGCAGTGATGAGGGGGACTACAAAGATGGAGACACTCATGCATAATTGGTCCAGTGTAGGGAGATTTGTCACACACCCCATCTACACAGTACTGCTTTATGTTCTCTTAAAGATGTGATAGAACACAAAAGCAGTCAACATTACCTGTAGGCTGTGAAGGAAATTTCTCCTGTCAGAGATCAACCAAGTTACTGCTGGCAGCTGCCCCTTATGAGAACAGCATCAAGATGGATGAAAAGGTACCTTAGCTAATTTAGCCAAACTGAACATGAAGACACTAGAAACACTGCAGAAAAGGATCAGATGACACCACTGGCACATCCATTCAGCACATCCATAGTCATTACAAACCAGCATGTCCTGGAAGAATTTCTTGTCAGAAAGACCCTAAGAAAGCAAAATATAATTTCTTGGCAGTTGACTAAAAATAGGCATTTGATAGCCCAGTTTTGTTACCAGAGGTGTTCTGTATCCTTGAGAGTCTTCTACCACACCTAGGTACATGATAGTTTACTCACAAAGGAATATAACTGCAGAGGATGAAGGATGGAAGGTTTGGGGTTTTTTTTTACAGTTGATGACTGGCAGAGAAAAATATCAAAGGCAGAGCCA
Organism: Laterallus jamaicensis coturniculus; assembly: GCA_022605575.1. Taxonomy (NCBI): domain Eukaryota; kingdom Metazoa; phylum Chordata; class Aves; order Gruiformes; family Rallidae; genus Laterallus; species Laterallus jamaicensis. The sequence continues at coordinate 21,848,267 of JAKCOX010000001.1, forward strand.
AAGAAAACCCCAAAACAAACCAGAATTCAGTTGTGTAAGGGAAAGCTGCTTCTTTTAAGAGGTGTGGAACTGGTTTGTACCTGCTGCTCTGGGTAGAAAAGGCACTCCTGTAAATTGACAGGGCTATTATTCAAACGAAGACTACATAATGCAATATTGTTGTACTTATCTATTGGTGCCTGTAACCATAACTAGCCCAAATACTCCGCAGTCAAATGTTAACCGAGTGCAGGAGAAAATTATTTGTCACATTAGTCTAACAGACGATGTTCAAAACAAATGCAGTGGTGAATAAGCGCCCTCTTAAGGGGATTTGGTACAAATAGTGTTCCCTCAACGCACTTGAGTAATTTTGAAGTTCAATACTGAACATTTCCTGCAGCTGAAACTGGCAGCTTCTCGCATTTCCCTTCCCAATATTTCAGAAGTACCGTGAAAGGGTTTGAAATATTAGGTAGGAGTCCCACTCATTTCTATTTCTAAACAAAATCTTCAGTCACTGGGGTTCTGAGTTGGCAAAAAAGTTGCACAAGTAGTATTCATTCCACTGCACGATACTCAACGGTTCCATTCCACTTCCAGGAGTTAATGCCAGTGTATTTTCACTTACCCAGGGGTGAATAAGTAGAGGGAGAATAAACTAAAATATTTAGTCTTATGCACAGTAAGCAGAACAAAATAAGAAATCTAATTACTCATATTGTAGACATTGCTGTTTTCAGGATCACACAAATACAGCCCAGCCTGAGAGGAAAAGAAAAATTCAAAGTTATATTACTAATTAAGACAAAAGCAGCATGTGTATCAGGCATGAAATTGCTTTCAGAAACGATAGTAAGTGGCATATAGGTCAAGACCTACCTGTGGTTTCAGAAGGGCTTAGCTATGCGAGGTGGGACCCTTTGGGAAAGCTCCCATGATTTTAGGATGCTGTGACAGTGAGACAGGACAGTAATCTCACTTTTTCCCTGACATGTGGTTATTGCAGAAAACAGGTTTACCAGGAACTGGAGCTTAGAACAGTCTGTAATACAGTCTTTTATCACATGAGAGCTCTCCTATGATCAGAATGGCAATTTCAGGCCCCAGAAAGTGGGGATAAGTTGAAGAATCTTCTCTCCTTTGACAGAATATGCTAATAGTCATTTTCACATCTTAGGTCAGGGAAGCTAGCATCTCAACATGAAATAGATGTGCTTACGATAGTGCTGCAGGGAACAGATACCTAAGATACCACCAGATGTTGTCATATTCATTCAGCTGCAAAACTAAGGCAAAACCAGAAAGTAGGTTCACCAGAGAGGTTTTCCATCTAGCAGGCCCTAAAATCCAGGACAACTCTATGCTTCAAAGCTGCTCATCAGGTCATCTAGCACTACATAGCCATCATGGACTTAACTTAGGCACTCTTTTGTTAGGAGATGCCTATAAACTGCTGAACGTGGGAAAAATCTTTCCCCCAACTTTGCCTCTTCAGCCCCATGGAAAACAGATGGTTTGATCCCCATGAAGGCATTAGTAAGGCTGTAGTTTGTTTTGGTGGTCTGGGTGTTGGTCTTTTTTATGTTCGCTTTACCATTTTTTTGTTTGGGGTTTTTTGGGCCATCTTCTCAACAGGCTACGTCCTCCTGGGTTACTTTGGTATGTTTCTTAAACATAGCCTAATTGAGAGACTTTCTGCTTTCAGAGTGGCTATAGCAGTCATTACTTCAGCAGCCAGACTAGCCTATAAGGAAAGATATTTCAAGAATTCCAAGTCTGAAGAAAGTCACCCCCCCCCCCCCATATTTCTTCTTCTATAATCTTCTATTTTAGATATTGCTTATGGAAGAAACTCATTTTTTGTCAAAAGGAATTGATCCACAAGTATTTGCTTTGACATTTCTAGACAAAAGCATGCTTTTGGAGCACACTTTCCAACAACATTCAACCAGCAGAGAGAGAACCAGTCCTAGGGAAAACAATTACCCATTAGGGCCAAACACGAGTGACCCTATAACCTTTCCTATCCTACTTTTGGAAGGGATTGTGTTGAAGCTTTATTCACTTTTACAGAAAGCACAAGAAATGAGGAGGGGAGCAGAAGAAACTGAAAGGAGCCCGTCTTAAGGTTGACCATAGAGTGATGTTCCACTGAAGTGTATCTTCTTGCCCCTTTTCTCACATCTTTAAGACTTTAACACCAGTTCCATAAGGGTAGGATGCATCAATTGCTGTGACACCATAAAATTATACTTTCAAACTGATGTTCCTGGCTCTCCACTATTTCAGTGGGCCACGCAGGAGAATGCCTAAATACTGCTCCCATTTTTCACTGCAGAAGTCTTTTCAGGTGACAGCTGGCAGCCTCATTTGGCCGATGTGAGAGCACAAAATTCCAAAACCACATGCCTGGATGTATACCACTACACCTATATACATCACCTTCCCTTGTCGGTTGACTGCAACTCCTCAGACTCTGCATAGTGGATAAGCACTTGCCAAGTGTTACATAAACTGCTTTAATTTCTTTGACAAATTATTTTTCTCAGGAATATAGCTGTTTAAGGAACCCACAGTAATCAGATGAGTAATCATCAATGATGATACCACAGTGGAAATTGATGTTTTACAGATTTAAACTACTAGGTTATAAGAATCACTGTGGAAATATTAGAAGTTACCCTTCTATAGCTGTTTCAATTTGTAAGAACAAATATTACTCAAAATAGCCTTCAAACAATTGTCCTAATTTAGCATAGCCAGTCATGACAGGCTATATTCGTGATACAGCATATACCAGCTGACCCTGTGATATAGTATTACCATTTCTATTAACAGCCCATAAGCTTCATACCAAGTTTGCAGAGCCTCAGGACTGAGACTTCCAAGCTTGCTCTATCTGAACTCATCCAGACCTGCCTGCAACTCAGTTTTAGCTTCATTTAGCTGTAACAGGGATTTTTTTTTTTCTAATTCACTAGGTGGCTATGCCTAATTCATTTTATTTCTATGTATCTTTGTACAATACTACCACAGTTCTATGACTAACAATGTGGTAGAGAGAAATGAAGCCTGATATGACATCAGAAACCTGGGGAAGCATAGCCACAGGATGCAATATAGAAGTACAGGCACAAGATAAGAGATAGGGCACATGCTCAGCATTGGGAACTCCACAGCTATGAACACCACCAAGGACTGGTTAAAAAAAAAATTTTAAAAAGCAGAGTGAACCTTGAAAAATCTTGGTTTAGTAGTAACAGTGGGAACAAAGAAACAGTACCTAACATAGGCAACATAGGTTATATATAGTAAATTTGAATGCAGCATGGAGCTGCAGAACAATAAAGAAAAAGAAAAGGTGCACAGCTATGTTAGCAGGCAGACAAAAGTGAACTCAAATAGATTCTAGGGTGAGAAAGAAACAACAACCAACAAGAAAATCCTATTTATCCTGGTAAAGGAATCCAGATGCTAACAGCTCATCTCAACACTACCACCAACACCAGAACAAAACCACAGGTCACAGGACTTCAGGAAGTACAACAGCTATTTGTGCAAGTTTACAGCTTCATAGTAGACTGGTTAATGTACTTTAGATGTTATTACTCTGTCATGTAAATATAGCAAGACTAAAGCTAGGCTAAAGGGATTTCTAAAGAATGCTGGACTGCACCGAGCAGCACATACCCAACCTAATACAGATCTTCAGAGTACTTTGTCTAAGTCCCATATCACACAGTAGTTCTGACCTGAGAGTTTAAATTAAAAAATATTATTTATTAAAATTTACCAATTATTAAAATTTATTTAAAAATAACTCCTTTAGTGGACTATAACCAAAATTACTGCCCAGAAAGGCTTTGTCTAATGCTGTTGTCCCAGGTAAATATCCTTGATTAACACGTAAAAAAAGCAAGCTACTTTCCAGCATTATCCCAGTCACACCTGAGCTTTACTAGCAACAATTTTCTCTTTAGACTTGTACTTGGCTGGTCCTAATTACATGTAAGGGAATTTTCTCTCTATCACACATCTGCAATCCCAGACACTGGTTAATGTCTAGCACTAAAGGGGATACTGCTAGCTTTACACCCTTTCTCCTAGTAGTCTTTCTTTGTCACAGCTCTTAAATTACAATGCCATGGAAATGCTAATTTCAATGGCCATGATTCTCCTCCATCTCTTTCCCTGTGCAGAGGTTGAGCTGGAAAGGTCTCCAGGAAGATGAAAACGGCTCTACCCGCTTCCATATAAAAAGAGGACTTTGAGTGCTAATGATATCTAAAGGGTACTCCTTGTGGCCTCAAAATATAAGCCACCACAGTTTTGTTAAGTGTCTCTTAATCACAATGAATCCATTATGAAATAGGTATGTCCATTCTCAGACAGGAAGACACCACATGTATTACTGCTTCTTCTGTTGGAATCATGGATTACTTCTGATTAGGTGTTCTTTTCAATGGGATATTACCAATTCCTTAAACTCATCCTTTTACAGTTACACACAAGGAAAACTTGTTCAGGAGATGCAAGTGAGAAGATGAAAGGCAGCTGGAAAAGCAATAGGGGTCAGTGACTAATGGACAAATTCACTCTGAATATATTCTCTGTGTAAACTTTCTATTCCTGCTTAAATTTGCTCTATGAAATGACATTCTCACTCCCCCCACATGCTCATTTGCATTTCACACACAGGTCTGACCAACAGTAACTGAGGAAGAGAAATACTATTATAGACAGTAGATGTGCAAACCCGACCTTTTCTCTAATTGGATAATGTCTCCTAAGACATTCAGAGTCTGATTTTGTTCTCAGTTACATGGATGTAAATCAGGATGAGGTTCTTCTGAGATCAGAACTATATTCTTAGCCTTTATGGCTTCTGGTGGTCTGTTACACAAAAGCACGCACATCCTTTTGCCATAGGTAGCTGAGACACTTCTCTGTAGCACATTGCCACTAGCTCCAAGATGAACATCACCAGCCACAATTGTTTGTCCAATCCCTGAATCACAAGCTTGAGCTCTAAACTATGACTTGGTCTTCAGTAACATGGCACACAACATTGCTGCATAGGGAAACCTATTCATGAGCAACTGCATTCCTCAGGCCAGCTTTTAAAGACTAGGTCCAGAAGGCAAAAGAAAATTAAAAGCTTTTCATAAACTGATGCCAATTAGCCTGTAAGTCGTCTGTACTGCTTAACATGGAAGTTTATCTTTATAATCACTAGCTACAGAAATAAAACTAGCGCTATAGTTTCAAACAGAATTCCCACTGTTTTCTTTTGGGAGGAGGCAACCTTCTGGCTATAAAACTGAGAGTTCACTAATGAGAGGCTTGGGAACAGCATGTAAGAATGAAAAAAAAAATAGGCTCTCTTGCAAGAGCTCAGAAGTTCTCTTAGTCTTAGTTTTAACTTAGGGAAAAACAAACTTTGAAAAAGTGTTCCAATTAATTTTAAGAAATCCACCAAAAAACATTTTTGATCAAACATACAATGAACCCTGATATACAGGGAACCATTTTTCTAAGTTAGTCACAGGAAGTGTTGTGATCATCATTTTTAATGAGTGAAAAAATAAAAGACTTTTCAGGAGCAGACAAACCACTGAAAAATGCAGCATGGCTGAAATCTCAGTCCATAAGCTTGTAGGAGAATAAACATCAAAGCATTTTATGGCATTAGCAATGAAGACAGATTTAATCAAAAGAATATTTACATATGAATAATATAGCCTGTTACACATTTATAGCCCTTCCATGGAAAATTAATTTGCAATGCAAACCAACTGGGTCAGCTAACGAATGCCAATGAATGATGAACAACACTAATGACAGAACTGTATTTAATTGGTTTAAAAAAAGCTTACTGCCTTTTGGTAAGTGCTTATTGCATACTATAAAGATTTTCTAATGTCACTGTGCAACTGGTGGAGAGACCATTACGGGTAGGGGGACAACACCAAAGTCAGAGAAGATTATGATCTTTGTATTTCCTTTTATACAAGCACAGATTAGCTTAATCAATTGAGAAAAAAATCTCAGAAAAGGTGGTTAAAAAGATGTGGAAGCTGTGCAAAATGCACTACACAATCAGCCACATCTTGTTCATGTCTATTTTATAAAGGAACCATTGTACGGAGAAGGAATTTGCCTGGTGGCATTTCTGTGCAGCTTGGAGGCAGCCCAAAAATTATTGAAAGAGAAAGAAAAACTGACCCTCATCTTCCCTTCTCTACCTTCCCGTCTTTCCCCATTTGTATGTTTCAGAAGTTGAGAGTATTTGCACCAAAGTTTGTGCTGAAGGTGACTGCTCCCATCTCAGACCTGCAGAACAGCCCAGAACCCTACACAGCATGAAGACAGCACCATCTCTAAAAATGCTCCAGCAATGCATTCCCAAGCCTCACTGGTAGAGAAGAGTCTGAGCCAATAATTAACCTTTTGGTCAGGTCTGAAGCCCATTTGGTGGGAGGCGGTCAATCCAGGAGATCAGGCTAAACCTAGTCCCAGTTGAGCCTGCCAAGCAGCACATAATGCAGACAGAGGTAGGGGCTCCAGCACAAACTGTTTTCATCTACTGGTTCACCACTAGTCCACCAAATTGCTGGCATATATAGCCTGAGAGCACAGGCAAAGAAAATAAGTTCTCTTAGAGAGCTTCCTGCAGGTTCAAATTATACACAAAAGTCACATAGAAGCTGGTTATTGAGACTAACAATAGTAACAGCTTCCCAGCTGCAAAAGCCAATGTAGACGCTCAAAGTTATACAGCTCATGAAACCAAGGGCAGGTAAATATCTTCAGATGCATTTGCTTAGAGTAATAGCATTTTTTTATTTTTTTTAATTCAAATAACAACGTACCCTCATTTCCCCTCAAACCTCACACACATGAATATTTTGGTGTGCCTAGAACTTCACAACTGCGAACTGTTTCAACCAATGTGCAATGAAGGCCCCCCAAGATTACCCTTCCACTAAGATGTGTCAAGACTAAGATAATAAAAATAATTACATTTATCATCATCAAAACATAGTGTATATTTTTCATATTATAGAATAGATAGGCCAAGACCCATTGTAGTAAACAATTAGTAGAAAGATTAGGACTCCACGTCTCAGCCCTCTGAGGCCGAAAGAGCATTTCAGATGTGACAAAGAAACCCCTTTCGAGGGATATTCCCCAGATAGACACAAGAAAGCTAAAGGCACAGGTCAGTACGAAGTGTTAGTAAGATGTGTCAAGTTTTGGTCATGGTTTATTTCATACTTGTTCATGAGGTGCTTTCTAGCTATTTTTACAGGAAGAAAGTAAGTTATTTATGTGCTCAGGGCAATAAAAATGAAGATTTGAGACACAACTAAAAAAAGAAAAAAAAAAAAACTACACCAAGCAGTTTAAGAGCAGAACTATGCAAAAGCTTTACTGTATCTGCCCAGAAAATATTTTATAAGGCAAGTTGAGTTAACATATCCAACTAGTGAAATATCATTCAAAGAAATGAAAAACACCCTCCCCCTCTAAATAATTATACCTTTCATTCATCAGTGACATGCAGTGGTTAGGATTCATAAGAGCAGATCATGAAGCTGTCTTTTCCATATTCTGCCATCTGGAAGCTTGTAATATCACACACCTCCGTTCCTTTTGGTTAGGAGACCCAATAACACTTTACTGCCATCTGTTATTTTGGGACGACTCATAACTATTTCATGATCCTGTCAGAGTGCCACTTTGCTGTTATTGTTTGTTATGGGGGATGAACAGCTATCTCTGACACCGCTATGTGTGTAGCTGCACATCCTGTGGTATCTGAGACATCTCCTCCCTCCAGAGGCTATTGTTAGAGGAACATAGGAGCCTGTAATTGAGGTGTGCAGAAGTAAAATTAAAAGCATTCCTTTGCAGTAAATTACACACAAACTGGATGAGACTGGTTCCACTCATCCATGATTGTTACAAGTTGTAAAGGTGCAGCTGTGGAGGCCTCTGTGACAAACTTTAGGACATGAAAGAGAAAACATATGACACTGCATTTTAACATAGGTTGTATTAAAAACCCCAGTATTTAACAGCAGGTATGAGGATTTTGTCAAAGCTTTCCAAGTGATTGAAGTTCTGCTCAAAATGATGAAATTCTTTTTGCTTAAAAAAACCCTCAAACACAAAAAACCTCAGGAACATATGCATTTAAGTATCTTGAGTATATCAAAACACGTAAAAGTGCAAGGAGGGTTTAGTAGTTCATATGAATCTCTTGCAAGGAACACTGTTGCCATAACAACAGCATATTAGAAGGATGAGGGGGGGGGAATGCCAGAAACATAACTTTAATAATAAAAAAGATCTAGTCTCAGGTCTTCTCTATTATATGCTACAGCTCATTTACCACAGCTAAATAAGCACAGACTGTACGCAATGCATTTCAAACCAGAAAGCATCTATTTTCTTCGCTACTCCTCACCTTTACTACATCTAAATACTTCAGAAGCCATTAGTCATTACAGTACCCTTGTGAGCAGAGTGGCTTTATCACCGCTGTTTGGTATTAAGGTAAGTCAATCAGAAAGTACCAATTAACCAGCCTCAAGCCATATTAGAAATCTACTTCAGAAGAGGAACTGTGTTCCAGACTAACACAACTGTACCTCAGGATCTCTGTCCCCACCTCAGAGCAGCTGCTCAGGCCCCTTCCCCAAGATTCAGAACAGGTCAGACATGGATATTTTGGTCATAGAGAAAGCACTGTACTGTCTAACTTGTGTAATGAGCATTAGAGGTTCCCCCCTGCCTTTGTTCCAATTACAAAACAGACTCCCCAGGTTCCACTAAAAAAGCGCGAAGACGTCCTCATTCGCACAAACTGTACTTACGTGGAAGGCAATGCCTGGAATGAGATCTCTAAGGACAGTAGTCTCCCAAACAATTTGCAAAGCATAAATTTATTATCTGCATGACATTGCCTGGAAGAATTGCCCCTCAGGACAAAGGACATCAAGCTACTAGTAAGTGTCATGTTTTTCTTCTATTCCTTCCTATCCCTTTTTTTTTTAATTCCTCTGGGGCCTGAATTACTGTATTTCTTTATTTCCCTGGAGTTCCAAAATGCTATTATTATTCCTTGGATGCATCTGACTCAGAACCTTACAACTCTTTTCCTGACAGGTTTCAGTCTAACATGGGACAAATTCTTATAAAGGCTTTTTAACTGATTTTCAAGAGTTTTGCATGTTGCTTAGAAGGCTGCTTTTTAGCCATGACCCACTGTACTTTATCAGTCTTCTTCCCTTAAATATATTTAGGATGTCAAAACAATTTTGTCAAGCTCTTCACTAGGCTACTGTTGAATATTCCTTACTGCCATAGAGGCTTTATCTTCTTCATATCTGTCGTGTGATTATGAAACTAACCCCCAGATGTTGTTTAAGCCAACTGCATCATGCATTTCTGTTGTTAACGCAGATGGATAATAGGACACTGGCAGGGGTGAGCAGAATCCTAGAATCCCAGGCTGGAAGGGACCTTAAGGTTCATCCAGTCTAACCTTTCTTGGCAAAAGCTCAATCTAGTCAAAAGCATCTTGTCTAGAAAAGACAGCCCAGCACTCTGTCTAGCCAAATCTTAAGTGTCTAATGCTGGGGAATCTACCTGCGCTGGTGAGATTATTCCAATGGCTGATTACTTCCATTGTGAAATGGTGTATATTACCTATAGCATGCTACTATGCCACAGCTTTACAGTGCCATTGGAGAGAAGTATTAGTCAGTGACATGGGACATAGCACCCAGGTACACATCTGCTCATGTTCCCTGCTCCCATTCATGGGGGGTCTAAATTCAAACCTCTGCTCCTCCCTAGGACATTTGATCCTATGTGTCCCATCTCTTACATGCTGCTCTCCAAGGCCTGAGAGATGGAGAGTGAGACACTAAGGAAGACTTAGGTTGTGTTTCTTCACTCAAAAAACAGAAAAAAGATGTTCTGTGTGACCACCTATCCCTCTGACAAATACTAATTTGGGTGTCATTAGAGAGAGTGCCCAGCCCTACCTGTTGACTAGCACAGTATTCAGCTCATCCTACTCACATGCTCCATTACTGCAATGAAAAAAGGCATACTACAAAGTGAGGATGATACCCCCACAAACCTCAGCTGGCAAATACTGCATTCTGGACTAGCACAAGCCTTCAGATCATAGCCTTGAACTCAGATAATAGGAGCAAGTACTTAATCTCTCAGAAAAACTTTCCTGACTTAGAAGAAATCCTTCCAACAATTACTGAATGCTTTCTTCTGCAAATGGCAGCAAGTCATTAGCCTCTTGATTTCCCATGTCATCTACCTGATTGATCTAATTGCTCTCCACAGGTGATTCTTCAGACAGCCAAGCTCTAGAATTATTTTACTAGTTTTATTTCCTCAAAACACAGAAGTGCTAAGTATTCTGGTTTTCCTTTGGTGAGAGAGTAGTGGGAATCTCTAAAGATAGGTATAACCATCCAAACTCTGAAAATCCAAGTGATCCAAATATAATTTTTCTTACATTCACTAAGACTCACTCAAGATCATAGAACAATTTGAGAGGCAGCATCATTTCCTTTTTCTAGACCACTGCTCTAAAGTCTGTAAAGTACCATCTTCAGTACCTCATTGCTTCTAATAATACTGCATTTTCTTGGTCATCTATTTTTCCTACATGTAAAATTTGGAGCAGTAGAGATTTCTTAACTATTACTACTATTACTACTCTTCCCCCCACAACCCCTTCATGATGACAAATACCACAACGGGCCTGCAGCAGGGCAGGTGTGATGTCACAGCCAAAGTTTTTTTAAATCTAGATTTCCAATTCATGAAATTTACTGCAAACTAACGTGCTTCCTCAAAATTGCATGCTATCTAGGACTCTTAAGAGAGCCTATATATTACTTCAGCATCTTTATTGATATGCATTTATCAGTGTGTCAAAGTAAACAAGTTTCACTGCAAAGACAGACCTTTGTCCAATGAAATGGTTTCTTTCAAATCCCTTTGACAGGAACTCAAGCCTTGAGAGCAAAAAATTGTTTATCCCTTCTTTCCATTTCTTATGCAGCATTGTACTGGAAGAGCACTTATACATTGGCCAGTAACGTTCCCCCTGGAGCTTGGGCACAGCATGTTCCAACTACAGAGAACACCCTTCTCCTGACCCTGATGAGTGATTACAGAGGAGCTCTGATTCAGCACTACCTTTCCTGCACTGCATCATTAAGCTGGAACACAATAAAGCTGCCTCGGCTATCATCCACAACCCTCAGCAACCTCCACCCTGATAAAAACTTGTTTTCAGCTTCCTCTATTAAAAAAAAAACCCCACCAGTATCTTTGCATTTCAACATGTCCATACCAGCCACTTCATTCTCAGATTCACTTTTATATAATAACCTTATCTCCCCCCAGACAATTAAAATCTTGGTGTTAAGTATCCAATCTTGCAAGCTTTATACTTTTCCAGAACAAACCCCCTTTCAAACAGGAATGACTGAAGTTCCCATCTGAACCCTACCACAATCCAGAAAAATTAAGTCACACATACTGCTTATGGTTTTGTACCCTCACTACTACAAATCCACCCAAAATACTAGCTTTCTAAAAGTTATTTTACAATGATGTACATACAGTGTATAAGAGAGATTAAGCATCCTTTATTACACAGAAACAGTGAGCAATTATTACTCTTTCAGAGTCTTCCCAAGAGCAGCCCATAAATAGTATGACATCTATTAAAGGAATACACAGGTCCTAAGTTTCCATACACAGACTTTATGAATTTACATCCACAGCCTCACTTTTTAATATAAATTCTACTAAAAGATTTCATAACAGGTTTCACGTAGTTCACAGAAGGAAGATAATTTAGTCTGCCAACAGACTAAATTATCTCACAGTCGTCACGCCTCCCTCGTTTACACCTACTCTGAGCTATGAGAACTTTAAGAACTTTGAAGATTGGGGTTTATTATAAGTGTCAGTTGCCAAACAGCTCTTCTCCCAGAACAATCTAGGTCTTCAAAATCCAAGGATTCAAATATCTTGCTTTCCCTGTATATTTAAATGCAATAAAGCAACTGCAGAAGGCAATACAGAACCACACGAGGTCACAAAAAAAACCCAAAGAATGGCTCAAAACTATGGCTGTATCACTGCTAACATTGGAAAGCAACATTAGCATGAAGCAAACAGTAAGAGAAAAACCCACACCTCTTCCTGCCACAAGGCTGTCTGTATCTAGTGTGATGAAAGAAAGGCATGAGATCTCAGTTTCACAAGCAGAAGAGGCCAAGAGGTATTCCAGAGTGATTCTCTGTAGAAGTTAAAGATTTGTAGATCTGGTACACTAAGAAAACCTGCATCCAAGAACAAGAGTTTCTCCTGGAATTCCACCTCATGGAATCCAACACTTCTCTCAGACTCCCAGTAGTAAAGTATGACCACAAGACTTTTTTATGCTTTCAGTCTATATTTTTTTTAAACCTGCAACAGGTTAAAGTGTAGGAGGCATTCCAACATGAGCTTTGTAGACAGTAACACCGATTTGGTCACTTTTTGTTCTTCTCATTCTGCTAAAGAAAATATCAGACTTCAACAACAAAAAACTGATCAGTCATTTGAAAATATTCACAAGATAAATTCAGGAAATCAAAATACAAAGATAGCAAAGTTCTGTGTCGGTAGAACAAGTGAGCCCCAGAAAAACGGATTTTCCAGGTACACTTACACATCTGAACCCAACAGGTACCAGTTCTAAATACTGATCACCTTCTAGCTACTACAAAACTAAAAATAGGAGCTGGAACTCTGACCAAAGAGTTACAGGTATAAAATTAATCACATTGCAGTCTAAGTGTCCGGGGACACACACAATGTGAACTCAAGTCCCCATTTCTTCCTTGCCCCTCTGAGGTAAGGCACAGGTCTTCTCTGCCCAGCTTTGTGTCACACTCATTTTCCTTGGGATAAGACCTGGACATCTCCACAAGGGATGTTTATGACTGACAGTCCACCTGGAGGCTCCTTGCCTCAGCTTTCAGAGCCTTCTTGCACACTTACATGCCACTTCTTCACAGAATATGTGAAGATGTTCTCTGTCTCAGAGTTTCAAGACAAAAAATTGAATTCAAACATCTGCAACGAGTTGGTAGGATTTTCAAGATTTTTTTGGAAAACAAACTAGATTATATGAAATAATCCTACCATACCAACCCACTTCAGAGGCACTGAAGAAAGTGACAGTTGCCTCTTCTTCAGCATACATAGCAACTTCAAGTGTTGTGCCCATTCTTTGATGAGCTTAAACCCTTCAAAAAAAGCTCTTTATCAGTTTGGACCACAAGTGTCATTGGCCTGATCTTTCTGTATTTGTAAAAAAAAAAAGTGCAAAGGTCTCCCGATGCTGTTGTATAAACAGATAATTCAAGACAGAAAAGGGAACTTGGGTCCAAGGTTGCCAACAGGATATGGATTCACTGTCCTATGAGGCTCAAGCATATTTTTGTCCTCAGCACGGATCAGAGCAGGGCTGACAAGGCACCACACTTGCTCCCTCTCACAATGAGCCATGACAGTTTAGGCAGACATTGATTAGAGTACCAGACTGCAGGCCAGCTCCTCACCTGCTGAGATGGAAGGAGCCCAGTCCAGGCAGTGCTGAATTCCTGCAGGAACAGAACCAGGGACTTTTGAGGCACTTCTGCATCACAGATTTAAGATATGAGATTGACTACATAAGAGGTAAGCATCCAACATACTCTGCACACACAGAGGAAAGGAGGTGGTTTCCATGGCAATGCTCATTTTAAGAGCTTTCAATTCATCCACCCTGCTCCTCTCTGCCCCGTATCCCAGGCATGCATCTCTCTTCTGCTCATCAGCACGCTCACAAAAGGAGTACTCAGGCATGCACAGCTTTCTGCCTTCCTTCTGCTTGCAAGATTCCCATGGGTACTTATGGGGGCAGAAAGGCCTTTGGGGACATGCCTGAATTTTTCAGACACAATGAACAATTCGATGCTGAAAGCCCCAGTGGGTTTGAGAAAATGGGGATATTTTAGCTGTGAGGAGTACCAACTCCAAATGTCATATCACAATACAAAAACACAGTGGTCTTAATAACCAGGCTAAGGTCCCTCACTTCAAGTTATAATTATTGCTTCAACAACCTAAAAGCATCTCTACATGTCATTTGTTCACTCATACTCATACCTAAATTTTCATGCCTGGTTCTAGCCATGCAAAAGGGTAAATGGAAAACCCCTTCAGCATCTGTTCTTATGTAAAGTATCTGAAACTGTCATACATTGTGTGTATCTCTGCATGTCTATCTGTGCGGACAGGCAGAAGAGGACAGAGCCCTGACCTGGCGTCCAAGCTACACAGAGCAGCTCCTCACAACAGCTTTAATGAGTTATTGACATGACACACTGTTTCCAAAACCAGGTATACGGGGAGGAAGAGTTGCATTCCTCCTCTGCAAAGTACATTGAAACCTAGAGAAGGAAGAAATGTTAAATTCTTAAAGCTGATGTCTTTCACCTAACGTTCTGCAAACTTAATATTTGTACAAAGCAATGCTTCACTTTCACATAAGAATCATGCATACCCCAGATGGGGATTAACATCTCAGTCACTGTATTCAGAGTCATCACATTTTACTGCATAGAGAGGGACTGTATTTCTTACATTGTCTCAGCTTTACTACTACTAAGTTGCAGGCAAGCAAAGTTTACATCAGAGCCCCCTTTCCTCCCATAGCTCTCCTACTTTTAATCCCTCACCTGTCCAGTACCTCATGTGGTCCCTCCCCAGCTCCCAACTCTTGCCATCATTTTCAGTTATGTAAGGAATAATTGAGATCTTTTTTTAATTTCTGTGTTTATAAAAGAAGCAAAGTACCTGGGTGTGCATGTAGCAGACTACAGATTGAAAAGGGTCTCATACCCCTTCCCAGTCTGTTCCAGTGATTTTGATTACACAGCACACAGCAATATCATGCAGCGTCCAGCTACAAGCACGACCAGGGGCACCACACAGAAGCACCTGCTGCTGCCACCACTTGCTTCTGGGGCTACCAGTGCTCACAACAGAATGGCAAAGCCTGGCAAAGCTTGTGCATCATGCAGCACTGCTCCTGGAGGGGTCACAACATGTTTACAGCAAATTCACCTTCAACTCTGAATTCTCAGTCTTGCAGTGCTGAGCTCTACATTCCAAGGTTGTAATGTAGGAGAAAGAAAGAATAGTAATTATTCTACAGAATAAACAAACACTTGACAATAAATAGTTTCTTCAGACAGACACCTCATAGTCTAACAAAATAACCAACAGCAAATCACAGCTGAAATGTTAATATACTAGTTATGACCTTAGCAAATCAGGAAATGGTTTCTTTGTGTTGAGCTTAGAGTCAATGACTAACAGTAGAAAAAAGTATCACGCCCCACCTTCCCATAGCACAAGAGATTACAGAGGATGCGTTAATCAGTGCAGGCAAAGGTCACCAGAGACTTGCTTTCTCTCATGAATTTGCCTTTCAAAATAAAAGCAATGCATCTTGCAATCACAAGCTGCACCTGAGCTGACATAAAGCTAGGGTGCCAGACTTTGGTATGTATTCATCTATACGGGTAGATACTGCTGAGTAATTTCACAGTTCGCTACAAAAGGTGTTGTTTGGGATTGGGAAAAAAAAAGAAAGGGTAACTACTCCCAAGTCACTGTATTTGATATCAAAGTTTCTGTAAACCATGAAAACCCACAACATAAAAATCTCTCTGTAATTTTTAGTTCTTCCTACTCATCTTATGGCACTACAGCTCCCATACAGATTTGATCTTTCAGACAGCATAACCACAGCTATTCTGGAAAATGTCAAAAAACATTTCATATCTCCTTAAATTTAGTAAGGATAATACAGTATTTACATGCTGTGTCATAATGACCTGTAGCTTCAATCTTCCAAAAGAACGACCATAAATGGAAAATGGAATGCTATAAAGATGAACTTTGTCTATCATTTGCTTCCAAGTGAAAGGAATATTTTTTGCATGAATAAGTTTAAGAGATCTCAAGGGCTAGAGGGACAAAAATGCCTGATCTATATTTACACTGAAATAAAAAAAAAGAAATGGAGCAGATGCAGACTTATATTGGAGCATGTTCTACTTTGACACCTCAGCTCTACCTTTTGTTGTTCAAAAGTTTTACAGTCCAAATAAACTGAAATGAAAAATAGACATAACAGTTTTCATGAATAATGCTAGCTATCTTTATTACTGCATTTTAGGATCCAATATTTCTCTGAAGATACATACCCAAAGAAATTAAATGTTTATATTCAACAGGAAAGGTTCTTGACAACACATAACTGTCACAATAAAAACCTACATTCCCCTCAAGCTCCTCCCACTTTCCAACCAAAAAACCCTCTATGAATATCACAGGCTCTCATGCACAGGCAGGTCTCGAGTAATTTGCAGAAAAAGGCAGAAGCTTTGCATCGGTCTGTGGGGACAGGACTAGGGGCAATGGCTGTAAGCTGGAGCACAGGAAGTTCTGCACCAACATGCGGAAGAACTTTTTCCCAGTGAGGGTGACAGAGCAGTGGAATAGGCTGCCCAGGGAGGTGGTGGAGTCTCCTTCCCTGGAGATAGTCAAGTCTCGTCTGGACGCCTATCTATGTAATATGAGGTAGGGAGCTGCTTTGCCAGGGGGCTTGGACCCGATGATCTCTTGAGGTCCCTTCCAACCCCTAAGATTCTGTGATTCTGTGCATTGTCCAACACTGCCCTTCACTAAGGGGCATCAGCTGACTGGGACAGGAACAGGCAGAGATGACCTGTGCTGTTACAAAGCTGCTAATGGCATAACACTAAAAAAGTATAGGGAGTGCAGAGCAGTGTCTGTAAACACCAAGTTCAGGAGAAGGCTCCAACACCGTCCCTTCTCCACCATGTCTACAGTGAGGCATAAGTGCGCGCTACTTACTTGTGGTTTCACAACAAAAAACTCTTTGCAAAATAGGAGCCCCATGTGAGACAGGATAGGAATTAGAGACAAAAGAGCAGCAAGAGCAACTAGCGTTAATAATCTGTGCAAGTGCAGCTCCAGTACATCGTGTTGTCCAGCTAGTTTGATATTTGGGAACTGTTGTACAGTCGCCCAGCACAGACCTTCCCAGAGCAGTGTACATGCTGCTATGTCTGCTTTCAGCTTAAGAACTTGTATTTTCAGAAAAAACTTATTCCAATAGCTTGAATGAAAAATTTACAGTGTCCTCAACCACTTCCACATTCCATTTAGCTAAACTAAGTTACACAGAATTTGACAGCTCTGGCACAAGGTCTTCTCATGTCATACTAACACAAGCTTTTTATACTAGGTCAAATTTCTGAGTGGTAAAAATTTGGCACTGCCCACAGAGGAGGTCAGAACAAGAACTAAATCAATTTATATTAGCAGTGGGCCAAGATCCAACATTTTTCATGCTAGAACTGGAAGGAACTTATGGTTCTAAGTTAAAATCTGTTGTCTTAACTCACTTCATAGTCTTGTTATCAGCTTTCTCTTGTTCTTCTTACTAGCTTAGATCTGAGTTAGGGCTTTCTACAGGAGGGAGGAAGTTGCAATCCTTTCAGTTACATTTAACTTTCACCTCTTTTAGAAATTGCCATAATTACTAATTATGATTATGCACATATCAGCATGTTTCCTTAAGAAGATTTTCTGTTTTAAGAGATAAGCTAGCTCTCTACCTCATGCACTCACCTACACTCCAGCACCATTATGAAAACAAACATACATTTTTCAAAGCAGCTGATGGAAGTCTTGGGTCCCATTCCCTAGTAGCCACACTTGATAAATTACCAAATCATACAAGCTTCACCTAGTCTGTTTGCTTTACTGAAAGTAGTTTATTTTAAATATTAGAGAAGGGGAAGATAAAAGAGCCTTGTTAAATAAAAGGAATCTAGAACTAGATTACTGGTCCTGGACAGGAAAAAAGTGCATGAGACTTCTGTATTTCAGATTACACACACATTGGTTCGTATAATTTTGAATTCTACCATGCAATCTATCAGGTCATATGGAGGAAATCAGGACTTTGGTACAAAACCCAGAAACACCCACTTAAACGAGCTATTTTTTGCACCTATTCCCAGTGCAAGTTCTGTACATGGTAATCTCTTCCAGATCTAAGCAAGGTCAAAAAGAGTACTTTATGTAAAAATAATGTTTGAGGTGGAAAACAAAACTAGAGCAAAACACCACAAGACCCTCAACAGTAAGGGAGCAAAACACCCAGAGAACAAATGCTGAGGGGGCAGAGGGGAAAGAAAGTCTGAAAGATCTAATGGCTTGAAAGAATACAGCATGCAATGCTATATGTATGTGCAACCACATTCACCCTAAATTTCTCTTTTCACTCCAATTTTTCACTTGCACACAAGGCTATAAAAACATAAGCTATTGCTGTTGTTGGAAAGGGCAGTTATTAATCCAGGCCTGTGCACAGGAATATAGTCAGTGACTTAAAGTCTTCTAAGACTTCCTGAGTCAAATCAGAAGCATGACAGTGCATTCCTTTTTGCCTCCATGAGGTAGAGCTCATCAATGTCCAACAGAGCCCACTGATTTCAGTGGGCACCAGGCTGGATCTATAATTGTACTAATTACAGCAGTAGAATACCTGCCAGCATTGACACTCATCAGGCTTCAAATCATTACTTTCAGGCTTCAAATCATCTTCCATTTGATAAATGATGGCCACATTTTCTGCTGAAGCAAGAGGAAAAGAATTAACCAAAAGTCAGGTTCAAGTTTTGACCTCCACTTGAAAATGTTTACTTCTCTGCACACACCTGAGCTTTCTCATTGACTTACTGCCAAAGACTGACTTTTCAGAAGCTATCTTTATTTGCAGCCTATTTATCAGCACCTAAGGGACCGACTCACAAGTTTTCAGGGCCATTTACAACTCCCCCCAACCCTGCAAATAAGACCATGTTCTCTGTGAGGCAGCTCCCTCACGTCTTTCCCTCAGAGGGAACCAGAACGGATTGGCTACGACACTCAACTTTGAAATACCGTCACTCACCAGGTTCTGTCAGCCCAAGGTCAAGCCCTAACAGCTCTCACTTTCTCTCCTCTGGATTTTAATAGCAGAGAGACATGAGGTAACATTTGCCATGGCATCCACTTACCTGGAATTGTCCATTTCCTCAAACCACTGCTAAAGGAGCCCATTTGACTACATCCCTAGGCACTAAGAACTATGGGTTTGCATCTTGGATAATGTGAGCAGCAGGTTGCATTTCTGAGCAGAAGACCTAAAAGCTAAGGGGGAATTCTCTCTTGGAAGCTTAGGGGAAGCACACAAGTGATAAAGAAAAAAATATAATTCTGAAGATAAATTTAAAACACTGCAGTCTACAAACAAGAATTAGTTTAGCTGTTCATGAAACACTTGAATGATGCACAAAATCTAAGCCATGTATTTAGCTTCTAAGAGTAATATTCCCGTCTCCAACAATTTTAAGACATAAGACTTGGCAGATAACACTGTTTACCAAGTCCTCAAAATGCACCATGATGCTGGCTGAATCGAGAAATCCAATTATTTTGCTCATCAAAAAGATACTGGATTGTTATCTTTTTATTTGATAAAGCACTCACCACTGCAGAAGTCCACACCTCTGCTCTACATAAGGTTGTGGACAAGAAAAAAAATAGATAAACCAAAACGCACCTTCACTTCCAAGCTTACTTTCAGGAATTTTGCTTCACTGAGTGTTTTTAGAGGGCAGAAAGAACATGTAGTTTTTCCCACTGCCCCATCTCAGCATAATGGAGACAAGGTTGTATGAAAAGAATGCATAGTTCAACTAGTGGTCTTCACGGTATTTCTGATGATGGAATGAAATCCTGATCAGGAAAACAGTGTTTAGTCTTCACGCTCATACTCAGCCCTTCTCAACTTTTTCTTACTGTTCTCAGCATATTACATTAAAGTCACTTGACTGGAACAGGCTGAGAGCAAGACAGTGATTATGAGGGACAGGAAAAACAGCTTATGCAGAAAGTGGCGAAAATGGGGCTGGAGGAGACTGCGACACTAGTACCCATGAGGCAAGAACAGGGTAAGGTATGCTGAGTACTGGACTAGCTTCAAACACTGCCTGGGGCAACTGCAGCTGAGGCTGCTGGCTGTGTAGGAGGGAGCTGGCAGAAAGATGCCTTCCTACAGACCAGGGTACTGCAGTGGTTATAAAATATCTACCAGGTCATAAATTAAAAAGCCATACTTGTCCCTACACACCTGAGCACTGAACCCCAGCTGGCACCAACCAGCTTTTCAGACTTTGAAGGCAGCAGCCCAGGATGTGTGTATCCAGAGAATTAACCTGGCAACCTGAGTGGGAAAACAGGAGGTAGAGAACGAAAGGGAGGGAAATCCAGTCGATGATATTTCAATAGCTGGAGGCTGGCACAATATTCTGTACTTAACTTCTTCCTTTGTGGAAGAAAAGCCATCTGTCAGTTTGCTTGATAGCCTAATTCTCCCCTAATTCAATCCTGTTAAATTCTGTTTTAAAATTCTACCAAAGGTATTTTTGGTGTTGCAGTTGAGGGGAGAGAGGATGGTTTTGTTTTGACATGGGAAGAATACAGATATAGCTTTTTAATTTTTTTATTATTTTTAAAGCTGCCATCATAGAAAAACTAGTAGAAAAGTAGATTTTGTGTCTCAGTGTGCATTATTCCACAGTTTTCTTTGTAAGCTACACAGATTTCTTAATAAATTAGAAGAGAAAAACTAAAATGCAGTCCCTCTGGATGATTTCAGCCAATAAAGATTTTTCACAGTCAGAGAAACTGATCTCCTTCAATGTTACTGGCTGATTTTTGCCTTCTTCATTTTGGTAGTAATTGCCAAGTAACTTGAATTTTCCTAAGGGGTATAGAGCCTCTTGTGCATGGGGCAATTCAGAAAGGGCTCTAGGCACCCACTGGGAACATTCAGAGTCAAGAATGTGACGACAACACACTAGAACCATTTGCTGGCTCATCTCAGCAGCTGCTCTACAAAGGTCACACGACACCCTTCAGCTGAAGGCATCTAAAACATCCCCAAAGAAATTACTCTTTTTTTAAAAAGAAACATAAGGACACACACCCACACACACTCCCAGGAAAACCCATACTACAACACACAGAACCCCCAAACAACACTACCTACACAATCATACTCTTGTACGAGGTGTACAGACATGGGGTAATATGGCTGACACTGGAGATGCCAAAGCTATGAAGTAACCTCAGAAACCCATCAATGCACAGATAAAAATAAATGTAAAGCCGGGACCTGGGTAACAGTAATTTTAGAAGTAGCAGAAAACAAGAACAGTTAATCCAACAAGTAAAACTCACATTATATATCTATTAAACTGGGATGTCATGTGGAGATGCAAGACAGACAAAAAAAGGCATAGAAGCTTGTTAGAAAACATTAAAAGAGATCACACCATATTCCTCCCAGTGACAATGATTTGAGACAGATATAACTCATTGTAAACCCTTCACCCCAGCCTGAGCCAGCCTAAGGACCCAGAGAGACTATGCCTGAGCAAGCATAACACAAACAGAGGGGTAGGCAGTAGGAAATATCACTGATATGTTTCTAGCAGTTGTTAAACACTCCACTACCAGTGTTCTTGTGCTTAAATATTACTTTAAGAGACAACAGAACAGATGTGTAGATGTTCAACATTTAAAAGATTCATTCCTCAAACAGCATGCACCTGAGTTGGGAAAAAAAACGTATTTAGGAAAAAACCCAAAACTTTAGAAACTAGAGGAAGAAAAGCTGAAAAGGAATGTTGAAAATAACTTCTAGATTAAAATGACACCAGCAGTAAGATGCGAGGAATGGAAGGACATAAGGTCAAGCATTAAAGGAAACCTGCATCCATTTTTCTCAGCCCAGCAGTCAGAGTTCACAAGACAGGAAATCAGCTCAGACTGTAAACAAACTGTCAAGCACAAGGGTTTTTTTATACTTTTAAAAGAAAATGAGACAAGGAAGAACATCATACTTCGAGTTTATGGGTGGCTATCTTCAGAAAAAGAAAGATTAACAGGTGAATGGCAACTATGATAAATATCCTGTAAATGCTATACTGCTCATTCTCCATCTTATTCATACTCATTAGCTTTTGCTTATTTTTAGACCCAAGCAAGTTTCATACCCATTTTCTGCTGAGCACTTTAGATAGCTAGTAAATTTACCACTTTGCATCCCACATAACCTTTTTATGGCTGTTAATCTATTACTTCATAAATTGACCCTTGACAGGGCATGAGGAACATTTTAGCACCCTCTTTACAGAAAACTGCTTAACATGTGCAAGTGAAAACTTGAGGTTTTGTATTTGAATTTGACCTTATGTGTAATCGTGCCCCTCAACAGGTACTCTACTAGTTTCTTCGTGTATTTCTAAACAGTTTGGTGTTGCAACTTGATTATCTGATAACATCTCCTAAAGTCTTCCTTCCTCACAGTTAAAAATAGTACTTTGTTTTCATTTAAAACAGTGTCTCTGTATTGAAGAGACAAATCAGCCAAAAAAAATTCACAAAACTTTACTTTGTAAGCATGATGAAATGAGCAGAGGGGTACTGATCTACAATTGTATGACATTTTACAAACATTGCTACTATGAGCAATGAGCAATCAGGCACAGGAAGAATCCAAAATAGATATAAGGCTTATATTAGCTCACTTGAAAAACAGTTATAGAACTTATATGTCTCTTCTTTACAGCTGAATGCCTGATAAACCTTAGTGTGAATCCACTAAACTTCGCTAAACTTCTCGAAGTCTTTAAAACTGATGGATATTTTACCTCATGATTCTCAAAAGAGAAGCAATAGGAGATTTAGGAAAATTAGATAAAAAGGAGGATCAACACATCTCCCTGGGCATACTTGTTTTTCCTCTAAACACACTATTCTTCCACTCACACAGGAGCATCTGTGATTCAGCTTAATCTGAGGAAAATGTATAAAAATCTCCTGCATGAAATGAAACAACAATGGTTCTCCATCAATTAGATCCCATTTTTCTGAGTACACTGATCAGAACAAATGGCCAGATGTTTACATGAGCCCCATCTGGTTTGGATTCACCAGCCAAAGAGAAGTAATGCAGGTAGAATAGTATTTCCTTTCATTAAGTATAAAGAGCATTATTCATCCAAAATATCTGCCTAATATTTCTCTCAATGCATTTCCTTCATTTTGCTAAAACCATCTTATATTAGCTTGATGTCCCATGGCCTGTCATCACCACAATTTTTACCATAGCAACTCATTATTCTACACAGTCACATGAACTAAAGCTGAACATGGCACTGTCCCTATGCATATGAAGTTTTAATTTAGGTCAGTATTCAGAGCTGCCAGCTAACAAAGCACAGTCACAGGCTGCCTCTCCTATCTGGAGGACAAGGAGACGCGTACAGTGTGTACCAAGGCAATTTATATAAGGAGGTGTTTTTGTAATGCCACAGGGTTGGAAAAACATTAGTTATACCTCTCAGTTTAAACTTCTGGCTACTTTTTTCCTTAACTACCGTAATCACTCTGCCATTTGTAACAGAAGGATTGGTGGATGAGCCTCCTAAGGATGCCAAGAACTTGTATTTACATACAACTGGAAGAATGTAGCTACTCTCTAGGCACCTAAATAAAAGACCACCAGCAAAGCCTTTAAAGTGCACTCCTGAAAGCTCATCTACCTTATTCGACTGCTCAAAGGAAGCAGGTAAGTTTTGGTTTATAGATACAAGTGAACTTGCATCTTGCACTGTCAAAATTAATCTCAGTAGTATAAAGTAAACCCTGGAACTGGAAGTCTAAACCCTGAAGGTATTAAGGAAACTTTCTCTGTCACTTCTGTAAGATGATGTGAGCTCTCACAACTTTAAGACTGATGAGACAGGAGCCATGGAACAATACAAGATCAGCACCAGCAACTAACTTGAACAAGTGAGAAGACATTTACCTGAGTTTAATACTGCATTTCCAGTTGTCTCACAGCAATTCGCTATTTGTTTCTCATTGCACCACTGAAGGAAGACTGGGGGGGGGGGGGGGGAAGCTACGTGAAGGACAGCCACAAAACAAAGTGAACTCTTAGCCATGGAAGAGGAGAAAGTACAACACAGTAACAAGTACTGAGTAGCCAGCAGGTATTTGGAAATTGATATTTACACAAAGTTATACAATTAAAATATTTTCTTCCGATTTTCAGCATGGAAAATAAAATCTATCCCCAGGAATGATAGGCAGGATTTCATATTAAGCCCACAATGCAAAGGGTTGTACCACTGAATAAAGAACATCAGATTTGAACCCATCTGAGGAGTGGGCAGGAAGATGATCCAAGCATGACAGGTTGCTTAGCCTGACCTCAGTCTAAGGCTTGAAAATGAAAAATTCTGAGACAGGAAAAAAGCAAACAAACAAGACTATATATAATAACACACATTTCCAGAGGGTCATTTGATGAATTAAAAGCAGAAGTCTAAACTACATGATCCCTAGAGAGCACCTCTCAGCTTTCCATTCCTCATCATGGCCAGGGCCAGGGAAATCATTTACTTATCATTGCTATGCCCACAAGTGGAAAGCAGAGCATTGATTCTGGGTTTTGGGCAAATTCTCAAAAAGGAGTCTCACGCTAGAACACACTATAAATTCCTGTTGCTAGGAAACCCTGCAGGCTTTTTGTTGTTTTGTTTTGTTTTTAAGCTTCATTTCCTTTCCAATTTCTCCTTCTCAATCCTTTTAATCACAGTACAATCTACAATTAGCAAAGTGGTGCAGATAAGTGTTCTCTATTTACAGGAAAAAACCCAACTCTAAAACTTTAGCAGAGATTTCCGATCCCCTGTAACAGTCCCTCCCTACTCAGGGTGTCATGTGAGCTTTAGTTGAACTCCAGATAAACCAGAGATGCCAAACACCAGTAATATGCAGCTCAGAGCACAGGCACTGGGTAAAGGAGAAAATGTAAGAGCTTAGACACACTAGGAAAAGACTTTGTAGGTACCATAACATCCAAATACAGCATTTAATTACTCACAGCGTACAGGAGTAGAGTCAGAAGCACTTCAGACTACTAAAAATTAATCTAAACGAAGAGAAGTTCCTAGGAAGTGTTCTGATAATTCTTGATTGCTACCTTGATCCACCCATCTCCCTTATCATCCAGGAAACAACAGCTAATGCAGTTACACACACATACTTTGTACAAAATCTCCTCCTCATTTCCTATTCTAGGACCCTTTTACAGGTGACCATGTATAAAAACAGAGTTAATTTGTTGGTTTTATTTTCACCTGCTTGATACTGACCATAACCAGATTCTGACCCACCTTTCTTATAAGTTACACAGTCATCAGATGAGATCTCAAATTAAATAGTGTCCATTTCCAGTTTTGTCTAAAATCTGCACCCAACAAGTCTCTTAAAAAAACCCAGGAATCTTAAAAAAAACCCTGGTTGAAAAGAAAACAGGAACCACACTCCTTACAGGTTAGATGTATCCTCATTGGAACCTCCTGCTCATGACACTGGGCCAGGTATTGCCAGTATTGAAACCCAAGGTCAAACCTTCCAGTTCCCAGGGCTGAGTGTGATAACTTTGTAAAAGTGTCCATGGAATGATGAATAAGCTGTATTACTTTTTCTGTAGTTTACTACTGTGCACAAAATATGCTTCATCTGGAAAATACAAAATCCACCTTTCTGGTTGGCCATTTTTACAGACATTACTCTGCCAGAGGAATTCTTTTATGGAGCAAATACTGAAAGTTCAACTCAAAAACAGACTGTTATAGCTTTAACTAACAACAGCATCTCTCAAAGTAGCAAAGACAAGCCCTTTTAGCTCTTTTTAAAGGTTTACACATTGCCACAAATTTAATAAGTCAACAAAATCAAAGCGCTCTTAATAAGCCATTGAATTGCAGCACTCCTTGAAGCTCAGGAGAGCAAGGCTACATCTACAGAATTGTAGCATTACAGATTTTGATTCATCTCCACCAAACAATAATTTGATCACATCTAAAGGGTATTGTTGCATTGTACCAATTTGTCTCAATGAAGCCACAAGGAAAAAGGAAAGCACGGGATTAAAAAAGCATCAATGAGGAGACAGCTTTAGTGAAAGTGAGAATATAATCAGTAAAAGAAAGCTACAGCAGCACTCTGAATTGGGTTTTTCCCTTGGCCACAGCTACATGGTATTAATAGCATTGAGAAACCAAAATAAGACTAAGTCTGTAATTATGGTACATTACCTTCCTGCTCTTGAGAAATGCTGCCAGTTTAGTTTGGCACTAAAACCCCTCAGAGCATCAATCCAATCCTTTGTTTGGCCAGAATGCATTCAGAGTGCTTATCAGGTGGCATTTGGGGAAAAAAACCCAACAAAAACAAGACAGAAAAATTATGGGTTTCTCCTGGAGTTCCAAACTTAAGCAGGTAGACACCCTCAGTTATTCACTACACCCTCATCCACATGCAGAGCATGCTTGAACAGCCAGCTAAGAGGCTTTAGGAAGGCAGACACTTTTAAAGGTACAAAAAATACAATTTATATGGGTATTTTCAATAATTGTACAAATCTTAATAATGCTGAAAAACTTCTTTAATGTGAATTTTGTTATGTTTTGAAGTTTGATCGTGGCTTTTGAGGATAAGAAGCTTTCTACTGCTGTAACAAGCATTATGTCCCAGTGTTTCTTTGGTAGGACTTTTCTATTGGAGAAGTATTAACATAATCCAACTCATCTATTCTTAAAAGTCACCATATAGGCAATTTATAAAGATTTATGTTTCCAGACAATGAAAACTTAAGCATATTTATACGTAAAAAAGTGTCTCAATGCCTTTCTTTAGTCTGAGATCACCCAGGCTACCACTCAAGATTGTCTAGATTCCTATCTAGACTTCGTGGAAGGACACTGCACAATACAGAACCTCCATCAGACCACAAAAAGCACTATCAACTGTATCACAGTCACTGATACTTCAGTGAAATGCTTATCAATAACTAGACAAACCAGAGAGATTTGGAAGTGTATTTTAGTGATAATCCACACCCTATATATTTTAACTCATTTTAGGAAAAGGTCTGTAGGAATATAGTTACTATATATATATATATATATATAGCCACAGGTAAAAGCTACTAGAGATATTAAACTCAGGATTTAATCTTCTTAATTGACTGCTTCCTGGCCAACAATGTTAGACTTAAGATGACAAGAATAGGATAAACTGTCAAGTCTCATTGGAAGTTCACTGCAAAGATTTATTTACTCCCCAATCTCCCTACCCTTGTGCTTTGTTCACAGGAATGTGCCTTTGTTTCAGAATGCATCAGAACATTCATCTCTCAAATGCTTGCAGCTTTCACTGATACCTTCCTTCATTTCTCTCAAGTTTGGTATTTTTCTCAACTGGAGAATGACAGACAGTATTAAATCACAGAACATAGGTACAGCTTAACTACTAGTACCAGTTCTTATAGAGCAAAGAAGAAACACAAACCATAGTATGTAATTTAAAATTAAATAAGGGCCGGAAAATTACCTGGTAACAACACAAACTCCATGTCCTTTGGACTCTGGTTTTTCTTCAGTTTCCAAAATCGCAGCAAACAGAGATGTAAAGAGGACACAACATTTCAAGTTCTCTAGCAGTGACAGGAAAGCTGACACTAGTATGTTCTGAGATGAACCAAAACTGAACAAAAATAAGGGAGGATTTCTAGTGGCTACCTGTAATGTTTGGGGTCCCCCCCAAAAGAGCAAGAACTTCAGATTTGCACTAGTGTTAGAGGAAGGATGAACCTGAAGGCAGACCAGATACCATAGATTCATAGAATTGTCTGGGTTGGAAGCGACCCCAAGGATCATAGAGTTCCAACTTCCCTGCCACAGACAGGGCTACCAACCTCCAGGTATGATCTAGACAAGGTATCCAGACGTCTGTTTTCATTGTTTCTTCATATATTTCTACATCAGCCTGTGATGTAGTTCAAAAGTCAAAGCTGCTACATCCATATGAAAAAATCCAACCCTTACAACAAATCCCATATTAGAAATTTTTGTCCCCAGGACTCAATCTTTCAGTTTTATCCCCTCAGTGCATGACCAAAAAAAGAGGCAGCAAAAGGCAAAAACTTGTATAGTTTCTCAGCACCCAAAACTAAGAGGTACTTTAGTCCCAGCACAAGGTTAGAGAACACCATCTGTTGTTCTACATTTCAACAACCACAATGACCCTTACTCCTTTCTTTCCTTCATTCACCTGATGATTCTGGGGATCCCAAATATTTAAGACATCTCCCCATGTAGAAGGAAAAATATTCAGCTGGCCTACAGTAATTGAGGGAGGGATTTTATTTGGGGTTTGGGTGATTTATCTTCTTAATCCAGCTTTATTGATACCAAGGGCATGGGTTACATGATTTGCAACATGTGACACTGGAGCTGCTGTAAATTATCATCAATGTCAGCTGACAGTTCTTTATCCAGCATCATGCTGGTGTGCATCTACCACATTGGCAGATCTGCCACCAGAAGTATATAAGTAGTTTTAAAACCCGATGTACCCATTCTCGTTTATATGTTTCTCATATGAATGTATATATAGCCTATACATAATGAAAAACAAATCAATGCTGCCTTTGAATAGCTTTTCTCTGGAATAAAGGGAGGAACATTTCCTTGGTTTGATTTTGATTATTTTAAAGCCTGATCATGTCACAGATGAGGTTCCAGGAAGGGCTAGCATTTGAATCAGTGTAACCAAGGAAGTGGTAACCATTGTGAGGACAGAATGAGTGACTGGCATTACTCAGATCTGTTATTGACAGACCAATCCTACATAAATACAATGTTTTTCCTCAATTTCACAGCATCTACTCATTTAATACGCATATTTTGTAACACACTTAAGCATGTTGTTGCTGCAGCAATAGCTCATCTTTGCCTAAGACACTGATGACAGTACTGTCACACACCTTCCAGGCTAATAAGAGTCACCAATAGATACCAGATAAAAATAAAGAGGTGAGAACAGCATTTTGGATATTTTGTTTTCCCCAAAGACGTAAGAGCTGGAGACAAAAATTGCACAGATCCATGTAATACATACAAGTTCACTGATACTACAAGATCAGACAGTAAATCTGTATTTCCTGTGGACTTTAATTAAATTATTTGTGGCTCCTTAAGCATTTGGTCGAAGTCCAGAAGCTGACAGTAAATAGATAGATAGTTTTACATAAAACCAATCTGAGCTATCAGGAATGCCTGGTTTATTACGACGTGCAATGGAGAGATCAAGTCATCATTCCCTCCCACAGCTCATCGTGCTCAGTACAGCATGGAACCCAGACATAAGCCTGTGCTGGAAACAGAATGCAGAAGTATTTAGACAAACGTTTCTGTTCATATACTGGGAAATCAAGTTAGATGTTGAAACAATTTATATGCCAGCCTACAGTCTTCTGTTTGGATTAACAAGTTACTTTGTATTCCATTGCAGACAAAGGAAATTTATTCAACAGTTTCTACCTTTAGGGTTAGATGGTTGAGCTGAACATGACTAAAAGGAATCTTTCCTCAGGACACGAGAAAAGGAGGCACAGGACAATCTAAACAGGTTTAGCTATTTCTGTATACCACTTGTCGCCTCCAGTACATTAACAGCAAAGCAAACTCACTATGTTATTGGAAAGCTAAGTGCAGAGAACTGACATCATCCCCAAAAGATGCTACCCTTTTACAAAATACCCCTTCACTGCAGCCTACAATGCCAGTTACAGAAAGAATGAACTCTGGAAGAAAACAATTTTCTGCTTGAATTATAAATGCCGTAGGAAAACTTCACCCCAAAAATGCTGTATTACCTATGAGAAGACGGGTGTTTTCTGTGCTAGACTGATGGTAGGGAAACGGAGCAGTTGTCTGCACCTATATGACAGCAATGTCTCTCAAAGTTTCTCTGGGCCTTGCAATAGTGGCTCAAATGAAGTAGTAGCATTTCTTGTCCCCAGGCCCAGCTGGCATACCCAATATCTTAAAGCTTATAAAATCCTTGTCTACCAGTAACAGGTCTTGCCAAGAGGCGTGACTCCTAGAAGAGCTCTAATTGTATTTAATTTTGCTCCTGAAACTGCTCTCTGCTTTTAGAAGAGAATGGGTAATCTCATAAAAATAGTCTGGAATTTACAGATCATATTGGGTCAAGCTGCTGCTACAGACCACACTGAAAAACATGGGATCAGGAGTCTATAAAATCAAGTACAATAAAGTGACAGTGAAACCTCCTGCTAAATAGCTTGACATTAGCCACAACTACAAGTCAAAGAAAAACAGCTGGGCTAGATTCAGTATAGATTTAATGCCAAACCATTAAGATATTATCCACCCCACGACTTGCACCTTTTTTCCCCGTTCCAGTGGTGAGGACTGTTAGTGTCATTTCAATTACTTGGAAGACACACAACATCTTTTCAGCAGTAAGTGAAACACCAGTGCTAAACCAGGTTCATTTTAGATCCTGCTGTGGGAATAATTTGCCCTTGTCTGTTCATTAATAAAAATATAATGCCATCAGTATACTCTAAACTTAAAACTACTATTTTAAAAATAAAGTAACTCTGTCATTAGATAGTACTCTTCTCTTTCTGCTGACTGGTTTTAACTGATGGCAGGCATAATATTGATCAATCTCTCCCTCTCCATTTACAATAACTAACCTCCAGTCAAATACCATGCTACCACTTATGAGGGGGCTCATTCACTAGTCAAGTGAGGGTTGCAGTAGACGTCTGGTTGATCTTGTTTCAGTGTCTTTATTTGAGACCTTATCTACCATATACTTACACAGTGGCTATTATTCTCTCCTCTCAGCCCCTTTACTGAGTATACTTCCAAAATAATTCTGCAATAAATAGAAATGCTACTGTACTCTTTGAAATGTGGCAAAAGAAGACAGGTCCCTGTCCTTACAGGGGTGCAGATATGCCTCAGCCTTTAAAAAGGGGCAATCAGCCTTCAGTTAAGCTCCCTTCCTGTACAAGGTGTGTGGAAGGCCAGGTGCTTTGCAAGAGCCAGGACACCCTGGAGAAGGTCAGCAGACTGTAAGAAAAACCTCTGTGACATGAGATACCCTGAACAGTATCTCTGTTTGGAGAGGACACACCTTTTTGGGAGCTGCAAAAACAGATCCACCTCACCTGGTGTTCTTATTTGCACAAAGACCCAAAAAACATTCAAATGTCACTCCAAGGTAGGGCAGGAAGCCGGTGGTACAGAGATCACTCGCTCACCCATATGCTTATCTTTAGACTCAGCAAGCAATCAAGGTAACTGATCCTTCCCATCTCTGCTTGTTACTGTTGAAATACATCTGGCATGCTGGGTGTAGTTCTGAGACACACATGGACATACTGAGTAAGACCAGCAGACTGCTACTAAGATGAGATGTTTGGACCATCTGACACATAGGGAGAGACTAAGAAAACTGAGCTTATTCAGCCTGGAGAAGAGAAGGCTCAGGGGGAATGAATGTATATAAATATGGGGTAGAGGGGAGCAGACACATGCATTATTAATAAAGAGCAAGCCAGACTTTTCTCAGTGGTGCCCAGTGGCAGGACAAGATGGCCACAAACAGAAAGAAAGGAAAATCTGTATTTATGCATTAAACATAAGAAAAAGCCTTTTCTGCTGTAAAATCTTCAACAGACTGCCCAGTAAACCTATGAGTCTCCATGTCCTAAAAAGATCTGTTTGACCTTTCTCTGAAGGAAGGGGTTGGGCTGGATCTCCAGAGATGCCTTCCAGCCTCAACTATTCTGCAGTTCCTCTGGTAACTCCCCACTGATCACAATTCCCATGCTCTAATCCACCTTCTTTTTTGGCAAGATTGGGAGCCTTGGCTCCCAGGTTGAACAACAAAGCCTTTTCCACCCTCTCCCCAATCCATCTGTACTCAATAGAGGCAAAGTACCTTCTCTGTAGTCCATTGTGCTCTACAGAGTCAGATTTAAAAATAAAAAAGCAACAACAAATTATTTAATTAAAAAAGACTAACAGGTTCTTCCTAACATCTTGTTTCCAAGAAGCGGAGCAGCACAACAGTGAAGCCTGGTCTCACAAGCAGATTAACAACAGGTTTCTGTAAGTTGCCAAGTTTCTTCCTGCTCCATGTGTAAAACCTTATATAAAAATCACAAGCCAGGTAACCCACATCATTGGAAGCACCTTGCCCACAACAGCAGTTTTCAGCTTTTACCCACCCTTTTACAGAGGTTGCTTAAAATGGCTGGTGGGTGGGAACAGTAAGCTCTTTCAGAGCTATGGAGAGGCAAGTTGAGACTGATTATGATTTGCTTGCCACTGTCTTTTTTTACATGGCCCTATTCCTACTTACTATCCTCTCCCATTCACTCCAGGTCTGCAGCAAAGCCACTAATTTCTTTTTGGATAGCAGACATCTTCGGAAGACTATGAAGAATAGTTATTAGCCATTCTTATGCCATAAGTATATATCCAAGATAGCTATCTCATCTGGGCTGCCAGACACAACAAGCACAAGATGCTCAGATTTATTTTTTTTTAAGAAAGGACAATAGAAAAATTTCTGGAATTTAAGAGAACCTTGTTCAAAGCTAAAAAAAGTCTTCCATTCCTGCATAGAAAACCTCCTCAGCTCCTTCTTCATCTTCTATCTCCAGAGAGAGCCGACTCCTCCCAGATGGGCCCCTCAAGCAGACTCCCACTTACTTGCTTTAACATCTGCTAGCTGTTTGCCACTGCATCTATTAATTCTAGTTCACTGAAAAGGTCTATTTTTCCAGCATGAAGCAATGTGAAGCAGAGTTACTGCATCAGAGCCTTAATTCAGATACACTTAACTGAGATATATACGTAAACTGCAGAGAGAACAGAAATAATAGCATATGTCATAGAAAACATCTGCTCTCATCACCCAACTCATGATAAGCACTCATCACATAAACAGGTTTACCCTCCTCCTGCAAACATTTACCCATTCTTACTTCTGCTCTACTGCTCCCTGATGGAAAACCAGCACCTCTAAGCAAATTGTTGCTCATCAGCTCGCAAGTATATACCTGAAAGTCTTCAGCTCATTTACCTTCTGATGTTGCACAACAGCCATATGTGCCAGTTCTGAAACTCTACTTGAGTTACCAACAAGTCTTATCCATCCTTAGGTATTAGCAGCTTTTTGAAGAGCTTGTATATTAAACCATGACATGTTTTGTGGCATTTAAAATACTTTATCAAAAGTAAAGTTTAAGAAAATGTTGAAAGATCCCTTGCATCATTATCCTTTGCCTGGCCATGATGAAGAGAAAGGTAAGATAACCCTCAAGAAGAGAGATTTAGACATCCATACACAGGCCACCACACCTACAAATCACCTGACATTTGTCTGCTGCCAGTACAGATGCCCATGACCTACTCGAGTTTAACACATATATCCAAAAAGATAAACATACCCATAGGCAAAACAAACTGTGCTCTGGACTCCTATGACAATTAAAAATCAAACAAGTGACAGCTTAGGTAGAATAGCCCAGAGATAGACACCTACATGGTCAGCAGTTAATCCATATTTAGTCAAGGAACTCTCAGGCTGAACTAAGAACTATTGGGAGCCTGCCGAGTTCAAGCAGCTTCTTGTTCCTAATGCAGCCAGCTACACAGAACAATACATTTCAGGGAGAGCACTCACAGGAAGAAAAGCAACATGAGTTTAAATCACCCCACCTGCTATGCTGTTAATGCACCTTGTTTGAAACACAACCCCACACCCCCTTGAAGTTTTGTGCCAATATGCAGCTGACAGTTTTCTCTCCAACCTGTAAGTGTTCTGTGCATTTGCCATTGTAGTATTTCCTTAACTCTGCTGTACGCTAGCTCAGAGCTTTTTAAAAGTCAGCCACTTACAGTCCATGTAGGACTCATTTATGGTCTCATGTTCATTAGCACTTCTGCTTGAGGTCATGAGATTTATAGTCAAGCTGCAGGACACAGCTCATGCAGAGAATGTTTTCCAAAGTGGGTACCACATCACAAAAAGCAACAGAATAACGTTGTGCCATTGCAAAGGTCCTACGGAGTCCCTCAGCCCTACAATTGGTCATTAAGTGTATAAAAAGTCACCCTTTCCATAAAAGCAGCAGTGCAGACCAAATCTCTTCATTTGCCCAGTCAACTGCCAGCTTTCATGTCATTCCTCAGACCCCAAATTAAACCATATCCTCTATCCCCACAAGTCTTCTCTGAACTGGTTGCTGTTTGTACTCAGTGGAGAACCAGTTTTATCACTGTTTACAAAGGCATTAAAACTACTTATGCTCCTCTTTTACTGTGCTAAATTTTGCTGGGAGTGGGGGAGGTGGGGTGGGATGCACACAACAGGGACAGAGGGGGAAGATGGACAGCATTTGTCCTCAGAAGGAGCTCCTATTATGCATCACTAAGTTGATGGCCCTGTACTAGGTGGGGATTTGATTTCAAGACTCCAGAGCAATCCAAGACCCCTTGTGTGACTATTCTGCACTTCTGTGCAATTACATTTTTTGGTTTAACCTTGTCACTAACAGATTGAATTCTTGCAGCCTGTCTTCTTGTAGTAGTACAAAGTTTCTTAAAACCTGCAATCAATACTAGAAAACACCGAATCTGTCCCCTCTCCCTTCTCAAGACTTCTTGTAATAATCCCCTATAGTTTTTTTTATTTGACACTGTACAAGCCTACATGACACCCAGACAAATTCAATGTAAGCATTGAGGTGGCAGTGTTTTCTGAAACAGCCTCATTTTTGTTATCCAGACAGTGTTTTTAGCCCCATTTCACATTTGTGCATCATCCTGCTGACATAATACTCCCCAAATTTCACTTCAGCAGCACAAACTTACTATCAATTCACAGACATTCACCCTCATTGTGACAGTATTTCCTGCAAGCTAATAATGAGCTACATTAGTCTGCATATACACATGAGTAATCTCTGTATCTGCAACATGTAGTAACAAGCATAGTAGTAGCTATTGAAAACATTGACCTGTAAGATGAAAACCTATAGAAGTCTGCATTTTTTATCCCCTTTTTAAGCCCTTCTAACCTCATATGCTCTGCTCCAGGGAAAGAGAGCATATATTTCAAAATGAGCTATTTGTTTATCACCAAGTTAAATACTAGAGCACCCATTAATGCTTTTGTTTACTATCTAGTAAGGAGATGGCTTCAACAAACCATATCTAAGGGAAATCAGCATTCCTAAAAAGTTAGATGCTAAAGCAAACACCCTAATTAAGTTTTAGGTAACAAGAAAGGCTAGGGAGAAGATCTGAACCTACACCACAATACAAAGAATATCTAGTTATGTCAGGAAACATGCATCCCATAACAGGATCACCCTTCTGTTAACACTCCACCTAGTGTGAAATTTTGTTTGAAGGATGTCCTCACACCTCCTTAATAGCTGAATGATATATAGAGAAAGAAAATCAGATATATCTGAGCTGGCAATACAAGGGGGGTTGCTGCAGGGTTTTTTTATGAAATCAAAGTATGGGCATCATGTTTACTAGATAAGACAGGAGCACAAAAACAGATTTCCTCTTGTATTTCTCATCCTAAAGCTGGGATTTGGTGGCAGGAGTGGCATGCCACTTTCAGGGCTGCAGCAACATCCCAAAGCAGAACTATCCTTTGAGCATGCTTCAATACACCAGCAAGGGTAGTAAGAAGCTCTGTAGGAAAGAAGAGGGGAAGATGAATTGAAAGGCTGTAGGACACATGAAGACATTTCCCTGCTAATTGCCTCAGAAGTACTGATGAGCTGAACAGTGTCCCTGTGAGATCAGGCCACCTACCACAGAGACACATCAGGTACAATTCGAAAGGGACCTCAGCTGTCAAAGGATGCTACCTTGAGCATTTAAGGAGGTTTTTTTCCAACTGATGTTTCCTTTGCTCCCCCCAAACTGTGATCTTATTGCAGTTGAACTATTATGGGCAAAGTGTTAATGCAACTTACATAAATTCCTTGGAGCTAAGGTTATTACTCTAACTCTTTCCAATCTCTGCAAATTCTTGCTGTCTTGCTGCATTCTGGCCTCAAACAGTGCAGCCATTGCTGATCAGCTGTTAGAATTAGAGAAGGAAAGTGCCCTGTTTCTGAAACAACCCTTCAGATGGAGGTAAGGCAGTTTAAACTGCCTGAAGAAAATTTTAGCTTTTACTTTTGTTTTTCCTCTCAACACTTTCTTCTCAGTATCTCCCATCAAACAGTAACAACTCAGTAACCAAAAAAAATATAATTAAATAAGAGGTCAGGTAGATTCAAAATCCTGAAAATTTCATCAGCAGAAGTGAATTTGAAAAAAAAAAAATCATTGCTAGAGCCCAGATTGTATGAGCTGCAGCTCAGGAAAGGATGATGTTAAAATATTTATACTCACAGCAATATTTGGATTGTAACTCGGTGGGGTAAGATTGTTTTCTACATCTTTATTCCTGATGAAGGACCCCTGCTGCAAAACTGGAATCAGTTTCATGGGTTTTTTAGTGTCATGACTCATACAATGAGGATAGGGATGACACTGTAGAGAAATAGTTTTGCCTCCTTCTCTCAAACTTTTTTACCCACTGCCTGACTGCATGACTCATTTAACATCAAGTACAAATATAATAAGAACTTTTATTCACAGAAAAATAGTTGTATTACATAGCTGTCTAATGCCAAAAGGAAAAGTGGGAAAACCTGGACTGGTTATTTATGTAGTTACATGGAAATTGTGCACAAATTTCCATGTTTGTGACATCTTTGAGTCCGACCTGTAAAAACAAGTTCAATCCCAGCTGAAGGATAAGACAGTTGTTGCATAAAATCATGTTTTATTCATGGGAAAAGCACCAGTACTGTTGTCTTTCCACACTCAGTTTTTCAGTGCTTAATCAGCACTGTTCACACTGAAGGAAATGGCAACATGCACTATCTTGAGAGAAACCCAGTCTTCAGGCCTACTGATGATGGATTTACATTTGTGCATCTTGCCATTTATCCTGGCTTGTGGGGCTCGTGAGTCAGCCTGTCACAAGCCAAATAAAAGGACTTTCACAGACAGATCCATCTCTAGAGCACAACACAGGAGAATTCAAAAGAGGAGTGTAACAACACATGGGGTCAGCACACCCTGTTCACTTGGATGGTTCCCTACAGCCTGCTCCGACCAACACAGAGATAGCACAGCTCTAACTCATTTAAGGCACTTGAACAACTAGCCAGCTCCTGATACAAATGGAACCCATAAGTTTTACAGAATCTGCTCTTTGTAACACAACACAGGAGCCTGGAATGGCTGAGCATCAGAGCCTTTAAATCCAACAAAGAACAAGCAGCACTAGAAGAAACAGAAAAATTATAGCAAACAAACCAACCAGTGGTACAGATGCCCACAGTGCAGAAAAGCAAGCAAAAAAAGCTATTGTAAGAGAGAAGTACCCTTCAACATCCTCTGAGGTTTTGGTCTACCACAAAAAAACATCCACAAACCTCAACTCATAAGGTGAAAAAGAAACAAAAATCAAAATCAAGCAGTCACCAAGTTTTTCTCCCAGACAAATCTGAATCTAAACCATCACTGGAGAAACAATCACAATCTGTTGCTGGGCTGCTATGTCAAGCAAAACTCTGCAGGAGCAAAGAAGTAACCCTTTGATTTCTTCAGCACCTACACTCTCCTGGAGAGTTTCCTCTCCCAACAGGAACCCCACATAGCTGTAGCTCACAGCAAAGAATGGGAAGTCCAGCACAAAAGTACAAGAAGGGGCAGCCATGCTTTGTTTAACAATGGGCTATATTACAAACAAAAATGGCTTCCAGGAACAGCTCTGAATAGTGCATTATGCCACACACCTCATTTCTCTGTATTATAGAAATATTCTTCAGCCAAGCCATAATGTGTCTTGTTTGCCTGAATCACTACAAGTGACAAAGTACTTGCATTAGCATTCACCCTAATGTTTTTTCATGGCCTACACTTTCACACTTTCTGCTATTAGATGGTTTTTAAACCTTCCAAGATCAATTCTGTAAAATGATCAATGACATTTGCAATGTTTAAACAAGAAAGAAAGAGTGTCTTAATGCTACTTTTCCTATTTGTACTTTTGCAGCTTCAATGGAAAAATCTACAAGCTGGCTATTGTTTGCTAATTACTTTAATTTGCAGCATGGAGAGAAGAAGGGTTAGCACATGGCAGATAAGCTTTACTCTAAATATCAAAGCAGCCACATGGCAGAGCATTCAGTCCCTAGGTGAATGATTTCCATGCTCTTTATGAATCAGAGAACAGTTTCATCTATAAATTAAATCTCCAGAACAAGAAGAATGTAGTCATGTCCCAGGCTCTACCTGCAAAGGACAGAATCAGCTCACTGACACTGTCCCCCACTTGGTTGCTTTAGAAATTTGACACTAGAAAGAGTTTCAAAATACAAAGCAAACAATTCTTTTTTAATGCCCTCCCTTTTGAGTGACTAGCACTGCTGGTGTTTCTCCTGCTATTTGATTTCTGCATGCTGCCATCTAAGAATATGTGTGGTCTTAAAGAGGCGATATACCTGACAAACCTGCAAAGCCTCAAGCCTCCAGGCAGCTGTTAACCAGCCACACAGTCTCCATACTTCAGTTTTAGCCAATTAACACTGTTCCTCAATATAGTGGGAAATTAGGTTATTCACTTATGCTAGGATGAGAATAACTGGACTTAATGACTGACATTACAAGCAGGTGCCCATTGCTCACCTACCAGACACTACTCTATGGGGGTTTTTATACTAAAAGGTAAGCATGTTTTCACAGAGGAGACGCTGAAGAGGTTCATCATAAGTTAAAGGGGCACCTCTGACACAACTCAAGCATGATATGCTGGGTGGTCCAGTCTCCCCACATACACAGAGAGCACAAAAGAGTGCATGGAGCTGCTCCTCCACCAATGTGTGGCCCTCACCCAGGTCCCTCACAGTGCTACAGACACTCACATCATCTCCCTGCTTTATGGTGGGCAACTGAGCTGCCAGCTGGGAATTTGCTAGCACTAAACTGATGCAGAGACCTCAAGTAATGAGCTGCAGAGTCAACTGCAGCACAAATACCACTAACTATAAATCAAGGAAAGCCTAATTGAAACCAATCTAGCAAACTAAGCATGAGGTGAATGCAAAGCTATTCCACCAGAGGAAACCCCACTGCAACTTGGCAAATTCATTTTTCCACTTTTTTTAAAGCTATCATTCTGAAGCACCAACATAACCTCATCATAGATATAACAGTGAAGGGAAAGGCAGTAGAGTTCAAAGTATGAGACCCCCAACCCTCACACAACAGGAAATGGGAATATGTTACTACTGTATTGAAGTACCAGTATTTAATTTTTCCCAGAGAAGGGAAAATCAGGTATTATTTCTCATTTCACCTTCTTCAAAAGTAGTGTAAGAAAAACAGAAAAAAGGGCAGTGATTTGAAGCATATGCTGCTTTTGAACACAGATGCTGTTCTCAACCCATCCCATAACTGCACGTTAGGTGAGGTTGACTCTCAGTGCCATTCTAACACAGCAATTCAAGCTGGACAACAGAGTACTTGGGTCTTACTATAATATTTCCCTCCTCTCTGCTTTTCAAGCTCCTGATAAATTCACTAGAAGATGTTAGCAAGGAGCTTGAGTTCTTCTCCTGAACCTAGTAATCCAGCTTGCTGAGGTGCTCCATGGTTTAGTCTCCTCTGCCACCCAGTGGGTTCCTGCCTGTCCTGCAGCCTGGCAACGCTCAGTTAAGCCCTGCAGAGGCAGTACATTTTTGCTAGACACTATGGAGTACAGTGACAGCAGAAAGCCTGTACACTTGAAATAAAGCCAAAAAAGCAATTTTGGGCGGTTCTGGACATTTCACCCAAAACAAAGATTCCCCCCCCTCCCCCCCAAAAAAAAAAAAAGTATTAAATTCCAGTAAAAACTCCTCTCATATTCAAGAGCAAAGTTTCCCCCATATGTTTTAGTCCTGAAGCAAGCAAAGGAAGGACTTAAATGGTTTTCCAGTGACTCAAGACTCTCAAGCTAAAGCAGTCTTAACACTTAGGTTTGAAGTTTATTTGGATGGGCTTTGTCACCAAAAGCATTAGAAGTGCTACTTGCATCCAGAGGTGACAAAGTCAGTTGGATTTGAGTTACAAGGACTTTGAAAGGAAATTGTTCTTCACCAAAAATTCCTAATGACTACTTGAAGTAGCACCTTTGTCCCACATTTAACTTGTAAAGCATTCTGACCATCTTAAATAAGTCTCCAAACATATGCACAATACTAACTTTATTTTCATTTTATCAGGTTTCATTCTTTTTGACCTTCATGCTTTTGCAAGTAGAAAATCACTTCCTTTAAGTAACCAATTGTTAGGACCATGTGTACAGATGTCCATGACTTGCGTAGCTTGTTTGGAGAGCAGACCTCACAGGAGACAGCAACCTGGCCTGTACATTGGATGCATTGCAGTTACACATCTACTGGTGTATTACAACAACATCCCATCTATCCAACATATTTCTGTTCTACATGAATTAAGGGCTTGGAGCATCCCCTACAAGGAAAGGCTGAATGCACTGGGGCTGTTCAGCCTTGAGTAAAGAAGACTGAGAGGGGGTCTTTTATATAAATATTTTTATAAATATCTGAAATATGGGAGACAGAGGGAATTGGCCTGCCCCTTTTCTTTGGTCAGTGGAGACAGGACAAAGGACAATGGCCTCAAGTTGGAGCACAGGAAGTTCCGCACCAACATGGGGAAGAACTTTTTCCACAGTGAGGGTTGCAGAGCCCTGGGACAGGCTGCCCAGGGGGGTCGTGGAGTCTCCTTCCCTGGAGATATTCAAGGCCTGTCTGGACATCTATCTGTGCAATATGAACTAAGGAACCTACTTTGGCAGGGGCGTTGGACTCGATCTCTGGAGGTCCCTTCTAATCCCTAAAATTCTGTGAATGTTCCACATCTGTACATTTAAAAACTCCTTTTTTACATTCTATCCCTTTTGGTCTCTTCTCCCTTCCAAATAAAACCCATCCTTCTTGAAATGCTATCAGGAAAGCCTTGTATACATGACCTTTCACACTGTATTCTAAGAGCTTTGTGCTAATGAAGTAGCTGCATTCACACAGAAACAGACAGTTTAATAGACCTCCAGGGCCCTTGAAAACAGAAGTGGGGGAAGAGGCTCCACTTCAAATTAGCATGTTGCAAATTGTCAGGAACATTGATACATATGTAGTACTGCAAATTAAATTACTGCTTCATGGGTGAAATGTCAATCTACCTAAAACCTAATGAGTAGCAAAAAGTGGAGAAATAAAGAGGTGGCAATTCCATTGAGAAAAACTACTCTGACTCTTGGATCTGGTGACATGAGCTGCTGCGTTTCACAAATAATGAGGCAGAGAAGACAAGCTAGCACACAGTCATCTGCCAACATCTGATCCATATGCATGAACTCCCAAGTTAGAAAGAAGGTTTGTTGTATATTAGTGAATTTAACTATATATAACCACTGCTTTTCTACTTCAAACTGGGTTTTCTCAAACCAGCCCACAGAAAAAAATAATCATGTCAGGTACTCTATAATTTTTCATGTGGCTTTTAAAGCCTGTCTTTTTAAAGCAGATATACATTTCAGTTATACACAAATTAGCACTTATCAGTTAGTTGTGCAAACAAAGTTTCAACAGAAGAAACTTACATGAGCACAAAGTAGTTGTAATATACATACCAACCCTAGTAACACCATGCTCTCCGTGTGTGCAGTTCATGTATCTGTGTTTAGTGGGCAAGTTTAGTGCATACAGGTACAATAAAATAGTCTGACTAAATACAGTGTGTGGTCAACGGCTCAATTTTATACAAAGATGATTTCAGGGATGTTCTCATCCCCATGGACATAAGAACAATAGTTACTTGGATGGCAAAGTGCAAGAGAAATTCTTTTTCTCATTTTTGTATGCATCTCTCCTTCCTAATTTTATCCACTTTTAGGAGGTGCAAGATACTGGCACAAAATACAGTGAGTTTTGCTTCAAGAAAAAAGAATACTAAAGGCCAAGAACTTGGCTACCATTATGCTGAAAAGACATGCTATTTTGGGGGCTCTTGTTTTAAGATATTTATTTTCTTTGCTCACCAAGCACCAGCAGACTAATATCTGTGATGCAGAACTAGGATGCATTAGAAACTGTATGAAAGCAATGTATTTAATTATAATGGACACAGTCAATCTGTGTTTCAGGCAGCCTCAGTCTCTTCCCCACAAAAATAAGATTAATACTGCAAAATAAACATAGCTTAATTGCTTCTGCTCTTGAGACATAGCTTGACCATGCTGGATGAATAGCAAAGCCAAGTTATTCGTTCAAAGTCTAATCAACTCAAACCTAGTTTGCAATTCCTCTTACAGCAAGAATGGTTTTGTTTCTGTGAAAGTTTTCATGGTTACTGAGCTAAAATCAGAAATTATTCTGCAACAGGAGCATTTTTACAGTAGGCTCCATTATTTGATGGGGTCACCTTCTCATGCTGAGCACACATATCTATGTCATCCTTGATTAGCATCCACCTTACCAATGAAAGGAGGCAGAGATCTCTTTCTGGCACAACACCTTCAACATCTCCCCCCTTCACAGGTTGTGCCAGGGCTCAGTAGGTTTCTCTCCTCTTTTCTACAGGCCCTGCTACAATGAGAATCCTCAAAGACTAACAAGGGCAACTCTCCCAGATGTCTGTGTGGTGGTTTGGCCCGGGCTGGAGGCCAAATGCCCACCAAGCCACTCACTCACTCACTGCCAGAGGAGAAACAGGCAGAGCCACCATGGATTGGGATAGGGACAGTTTACTGCCAAATATCAAAGTGAATACAGAACAATAATGGCTTGTTACACGAACACCCAGTGCTAACACAGAGTACCTTATTGATCCGGTGATTACCAAGGGCTGACCGATGGTAAGAACTGACCGACCCAACGTCCCAGCCACACTCTAACTGTCCTAGAGGCAAAAAACCAGCCCCCACCCTTCCCAAGCCAGCTGCTTTTATGGGCAAGTGGTGTCAGGTGGTGTGGAAAATAGCTCTGGTTAACTCACCTCACCTGGGCTGACTCAGCTCATCTGTGTTGGCTGATTGGGGAGATCAACCCTGGACTGGCTGGAACCAGGACACTATGCTTCCAAGTTCTCAAAGGGCTTCATGTGTTCCCCCTAATATCTATCCACAATAGCAAAAAATTAAACTCACTCATTTAAGCCACACAGTGGAATCTGTTTCTTGGTACCAGGCTAAATGTACAAGCTACAGACTGCAGTGGGTCAGTTTCTTATAGATAGCTCTGTCTAAATACAGTTACCCACACTTTCATCCTGTTGTGACTGACTTGTGTCTTATGTCATATTTCCCTCACAGCCTTTGACCAACACGAATATCTTACCTCACATGCTGATACCTCTAATCCCTCACCATGATAAAACCAGATATAACACACCGTGGTCTCTGAATCCTCTTCATCCCTTATGTTCACTCTACATTTTACCTTTCCAAACCCAGCACAAAATCCAAATTCAGACAGTTCTTCACTCTGTTTCCAAGTAACCATTTTCCCCTCTTAATTAACAAAAGAAAATTAAGAGGGGAAAATGGTTAATTAATTAACAAAGGAAAAAAACCTCTAGTCATGTTGATCTTTGAATCTTGACTTCCATGTCCCCCCATTTTTAAATTCCCACTTCCCACCCTTGACACATTATTTTTTTTTAAATATTGGAGGAACTGCTACATCTCCACAAGGTCCACGTAAGAAGATCTAAGTTCATATCTACTTAGAGATTCTGGGTTTCGTTCTGGGGAGAGCCAAATCACTAGAGAACAATTAATCTTGAGTAGCTACATTACAGGATATACTAGAAGAACTACCCTTTGAAGGCTCAGGGA
This sequence comes from Laterallus jamaicensis coturniculus, assembly GCA_022605575.1. Lineage (NCBI taxonomy): Eukaryota > Metazoa > Chordata > Aves > Gruiformes > Rallidae > Laterallus > Laterallus jamaicensis. The sequence continues at coordinate 21,892,445 of JAKCOX010000001.1, forward strand.
AGCATTTGTGTAAGACTTCACAGTCACTGGGTGACCTGATCTCTGCGCTCAGCCCTGTTCCTAAACTACTTAAGTAGTATGTACTGCATCTTGCCATGCCTAGCTTTACCTTCAGCTGTACAGTACAAGCAGGAAAAAGGAATTTATGTCCCCTGAAAAGTGCTGAAGTTCTATATCATAATCTTATCTTCTGCTGGTCAAATGAAAACTGTACATTATGCCTAATTTTAGGCACCATTCACAAAGTAACTCTCCACTTTCTCCTTTCCCAACCATTGAGCTGGTTGACCAGTTCAAGAGAAAGCTGCTTAGTTGGGATCTGTAGTCACATCTACACCTTAAAAATGGAGTGCATACTTAGGTGAGAGGAAAAAAGCCAAAACCATAAAATCAATCCTGAAGTAAACCAACAACAAAACAGCAAACCAGCCCATTAAGCAGGTTGTCAGGCAAGTAAGAATTCTCTGCCTCATAAGTACTCTTTTAGCTTCCCTTGTTTAGAAGTGGTTAGAACATAGACCCATTTCCAGGAAAATTCACATAAGGAAGCTGTTGTTTCAGACTTCAGCAAAGCCACACTGCATTTCTTTCAACTAGATCAATAACCACACTTCAATTGTCAGGTTTGTTTACATAAGACTGTATGAGCTGACAAGGCTCATGAGCACTGGATGGAAAGCAGCTAGTCACCCACTCAGCTCCACATTGCTGACATATTTGGTATTGCCCAGTCTAACAAGCCTTGACAGCCCAGGAGGCAGAAGACCTTTCCCTCTGCCCCCACACACATGTAGGAGGCAGTTCAGGGTGTGTGAGGGGGAGAAGTCTCAAAACTAATGAGCAGCACTTCACCTCCTCCTCAATTACATGGTTTTGCCCATGAAAAATATTTTAACTGTTTGTTTAGAACATTAGACAGACTAACACTGTCCTCACCCTCATATCCATGGGCTTTTATTCACAACTGTTGTTCTACTGGTCACATGGGTTTGAAAACTAGTAGTGTCATTAAGTCCAAGAAAGGCTTCTGGGCACTTGGCTGAGGTATTGCAATATTAAAGGGCAGCAACTTGCCAAGTGACATGGAAAATACCCGTGGAAGTTCAAGGCAAAGAAGCTCTTCCAGTACCACATTAGATATTCAACAATCGCAAAGAAATTTCTTCCCCCAGACACAATTACTAACAAACTTGAGTTTGTTAGAAGGCCTCTTCTATCTAGTACACTACTGACAAGTGATAAATTAAACTGAGAACAACAAGCTTTTGCCTGAAAATGAGTCCAGCATTCTAGAAATGCAGTAATTAATTGTGGCAAAGTCAGACCACAAAACCTTGTTAAGTCTCTAGGATGGAAACAGGTAGTAAAAAAGTGCAGTCAACCCACAGCCCCAAGACAGTCTCCATACAGCACACCTCTGCAACTGAGGAGAGATAGAAACAGAGTCCAGCCTCTTTCCTCTCCTTTCCCAAGCGTTCAAGTCAGACACAGAAATTCCAATTGCCCTTTTACATTGTCCTTTTTTGCTATTGTGGTAAACTCAAAGAATTGGAAGGGGAAGACAGAAGGTGCCAAGAAACCTTTTTTCAAATGGAAAAAGAAGGAAAAGAATGTAGAAGTGCTCCACACTGAAAATCACAGTCCTTTATTTACTGCCTTTTTTTACTGTTGCTGGACAGTCCAGCAGCACATGTCCATTTTAGGTGAATCCCCAGGATTTTCTTTGGTTAAAAGCATAGAAAAGAAAAAAAGCACTGTGCCTAGCACCCCTTAGATAGTGAACACAAAGTGCTATGCCCACACATTAACAGTGATATTTTACTTGGCAGGTAAATCAAGCAAAATTCTCCCAAAAGAGTTCATAAAGGGAGTCAAGCAACAGCAAAATACTGCATGAAGATTAGCTGTACCTCAGACTCTGAAGTTGAGCAAAACAATCACAAGCTACACTACAAAGCATTGCAACACAGCAGTCATCCTTCCACTGTTGTTACCTACAAATCATGCAGGAAGCGCATGGACCACCTGTTGAAAACCAGTTTGTAGCATGAGTTCCCACATGGAAGACATGGCCTACCACAGCTACCAAGCCTTAAGAAGTGATGTTAGGCAAGAGTAATAAAGATTTAGCTGTAGATTAAAAAACAAAGCAAGAAAAACACACTTTTACTCTACCCTGAGGCACACTGTTTATTTTAAAAAGCATTCACCAGCAAGTTTACCAAACCTCAGCATACTGCAATCAAGTATGCTTTACTTTCTCCAGTGACATGAAAACAAAAATTTGCCATTTTCACTTATTGTAGAATTATTGTCCTATATGCAGGCCTTCTAACAGAATTGCTGCTCTTTTTGGACATAATGCCTTTATTGCTTTTAAGAGATAGTAATACTCCTTGGGGGATACCGCTACATCCATTTTTAAAAAGAGCCTGAAGAACAGGAGTTTTTAAAAAGCCAACAACATGTAGGCCTGATTCCTACTTAAAAGATTATTTGCATTTTGCAATGCTTCTTGCAGGGCAAGGGATACCTCCCAAGTCTTACACTGCTTGAGACTAGTGTAACTTCACAGAACACCTGGTGTTGAAGTGCCAGCTAGACCCACAGCAATGCTCTGCAAGACAGGCAGGCTCTTACTGTGCCATACCCAGCACTAGAGAACCCACTTAAGCAGCTCAGGATGTCCAGGGGCACAATTGTTAGCAGAAGTGTTCTCAGAAAAGCAAAACACCAACATGCAATCAAGAAAGATCTTAGTAGTATTCACCCTCATTTAAATCTAAATATTTTTACTAAGTAAAATAAAACCCCCAAAAGTCTCAATGTACTACTCCAGACTATAGTTTAAATTACAAACCAACCCACCCTAGATCTACTATGAAAGAAATACTGTCTTCTCTGCCTACATTCATAGGACTGTGACTATACTAATATCAATATTATTCTCTACAGAACCTTGGTGCAGTCTTACTCCTCCAGATGCAATTGCTGTGTGCTTTGAAAAAACATAACTTCAAAGACCATTTGGTAATTCCAAGCTCCAGCCTTAAATACACCAAAACAACTATTAATGAATAATAAAAGCAAAGGATGGGTTTCCTTCTGTAACACATTTTACCTTCATGGTACCTGCTAATTCAGAAGAATCTATTTTTTCCCTTTGTTGGTCTTTTATCATCTTCAGTTTTGTTTCCTTGAATTTTTCTGACCCTACAGACTTACTTCTGGGTTTCTCCTTCACTGCATCTTTCCCCGAAACAGGCTTAATTGCTTTCTTCCTTGAAAGCAATACTTTTTCCCCCTTTTTGGTGCTTTTAATCTGCTATTACCCCAATTCATTTTAAACAGGAAGGGCAGGTAAAGACAGTTACTTCAATCATTGTAGCTGGTATAGAATACTTCATTAAAATCTCACTTGTTTATCTCAATACAACTTAATCTAGGATTAAAGTTATATATAAAAATCTGTAAGCATAAGCTATTCTTTACTGAATTTTAAGTTAGAGTCTTCTAAAACAAGGATCTGAGCAATTTGTAAGATGGCTTCAGTGATTTTTCCTCATTCCCTTTGGCTCCCCAGTATCTACAGACCATACCTTTGGGAAAACAATTTCCACTTAACTGACATGCCACAACAGTAACAAAAGTAGTGTTGCTTGTGTATGCAGAATCTCAGGCAACAACAAATGAAACAGAAAAGGATTTTGATATATGACCACCAAGTCTCAGATAGAAACATCATCAAAAGAAAGAATACAGAATTAAGATGTGAAATGACAAATGCAGATCATTGTAAAGAATGATTTAACAAGACACTGCATATTATCAAAAAAGCAGCTGGCTTTTTCATCATCCAATAATATCTTGTTTTGCTAAATCAAATGCAAATAGCTCTCCACAGCGACTTCTTTAATCTCAGTTATATAGGCAGAGAGTCTGGACTAGCTAAACAGAAGTGAAAGAGTTACATATATTTAAGGTCACAAAAACAAAAATAGAAGGCTTCACTTAAGGCTTACAAGGCCAGAGGTCACCATTGGGATTTATCAGGCTCCTACACCCTGCCCAGTAGCATTGCCAGCTGCTACCATCAGTCAATGGAGCATTCAGCTTCCATTCCCTTTTCTTAAACCACATTCACAGAAGAGGGGGAAAAAAAAAAAGAGAAAAACCTGAGTAGTGAGGCCAATATCCAGTTCTGTAGTTTATTTGATTTCTAAACAGCTACTCCCCTTTTACTGAAAAGGCCACAGCTTGCTGAAGTCTAACCCTAGCCAGTCCCACACTCCTCCAGATAAGCCAGGAATGGTGCTGCACAGGGCTGGTCATGGGCAGTTTGTTGTTTTAGTAAAGGGTGCCCAAACGGATCCAGTTATTATTTCTCTATTGCCCAACAGATACTCCTTCCTCTTTACCAGGTATTTGATGGAAAGATTGTTATGAGATCTTTCAATCTATAAGAAGCTTATCAGCTCATAACACTACAGAGCTCAAATGAATCTCCTTGAATTAAATCAATACTACAGCTGAGATTCAGGCTGTATCCATTATGTCATAACATTAAAAGGAAATATAAGTTAAGAAAAAGATTTTTTAAAAATAGTCACACACAGCAAATACAGTTAGAATATAAAAGAAAGCTGCAGACATCTTAATTCCTTTAAATTGAAGATCTGTAAGTATCCACACCTATACCCCAATTATGCTGGAGGAGGCAGACCTGCACATGAATGCAATAGACTGTTTTACAAGCAGATGCCAAGAATTAGGGATCCATTAGCATTGCAATATCCTGCTAAAGGCCTTTCTCCAACACTCATAGGTAACTATGTAAAAGTAACTATGCAAAAAAGTAACATAGCAAAGTAACTATGAATCTTCAGCGGTTTGTCTACTGTAAGGTTAAAAAACAACAACCAAACACAACCACGTTGCTAGTAGGGTGTTGTGTCCAAAGAGGTCTTGCCTCTGTTCTCAAATACCAATCCAAACAACAATCTGTTCATTGGCTCAAAAAGGCTTCAGCAACAGCCACCTCTGATTTCTCAGAGAAAATTGTCTCTTCAGATCCATGGAATTCTATTGAACCTAGTAATTATATAAACCTACTAGAAAGTAAATTATAGGGAAGCCCCCAGGAAGAGATTTTAAGCCGCATATCAAGAAATCACTGATATTTAGATTACTAACCCAGCTCTGATGCTGCTGCAGGCCCTTCTATCTCAGCTCTTGCCAGCACATCTCCCAAGAAATCTGCAGTTACCCTTAGCAGTGCCAAGCTCTGACAGGTCTCTGGAATGGGAATGTCACCAATGGAAGGAATGATGAAAACAGAAATATCATTTAAGTGGGGTGGGCCTGGCCTCATCTAATTCATGGCAAGACAAAATGTGCTTCATTACCCTATATCTGCAAAGCCCCAGTCTTTGCCATCAGGAAACCATGAATCCACAGTCTGAGTGAACCACCAGTTACAAATCCTTTCCCCATGCTTGGGCCAGGCTTACTCAAATTCATAAACTATTGTTTCAATTGTTCACATAATCAATTCTGGCTCTTGAAGGATTTACAATGGGAGTGCAACTCAAAGTGTCACTTGGATTTACAAAAACAAACTAGTGTGCTCTCAGCATGTTACAAAAACATTTGTGTCAGTTACTCAAAGGGAGTTGAAAGTTACAGCAGGATCACCCACAGGAAGTCTACAAGGCTCAGATTATTTGCATGAAGGAAGATACTTAAACCTTTACATTTTAAAAGCACCAAAACCTAGAGTGCAAGGCAGGTTTTGGAGGGAAGCATTAGTTAGATGTGCAGAACAAGCTAGACCTTGAAAAAAGCCAGTTCTTTCTACAGTAAGGGGACTGAGAATGGTTCTGTGAATCTCAATAGTAGAGATTCAATGTTGGGGTGCAAGGTACAATTCCTGTCTCCCAGGAGACTATGGAAAAGACAGCAGGTGAGGTTTTTATGCACATTTCTTCCCTAGGCTATCAATGGGAATGGACAGCTATAAGTAGTTTCATAGTTTTATTAAAACAACCTACCCCAAAAAGGAGCAAAATTTAAAGCAGCTGACTTCAGAACTTTGGAGAAAACAGACCAGGCTGTATATCCAAGCGGATGAAGAAACCAATGAGGCTGGTTTATGAGGAAGAACCTCATAGTGGCCACACTGAGATGACCATAGTGTCATACATTAAGCACACATATCTCTGCTGCTCTAAGTTAGTTACACTCCAACACCAACTGAAAGCCATAGCAATGAGCTCCATTACATCACAGAGACATCTAATCTATGCTGCACTGTGCCTCTCCAAAAAGAGGAATGCTTTAAAATGTGCTAATCTTCCCAGTCACACTAGCTGCTCTTTACACAACAACCAGACATCAGCAGCTACCAATGTGAACAGAATGAGATGTGAACATCACTGCCTGTACCCTGCAGCAGGGGCTTCACTACTGCCAGATTTAAGCTGTAGCACAGCTAGAGCCAAAGTGCCATGATCAGATCAAGGTAGAACAGAGCAGAGCTGTGGAATTCACAGCCAGAGAAGCATATCCATCACTCATTAGGCAATAGTTATGGTAGCATTTAGCTGACAGGAGGAGGGTGAGAAGCAATCATTATGTATGTTTTCAGAAAGAGTCAAAGTAAGCATTTTTCTGCTATGCTTTTTCCTCTACACAAACTCTACAAGTGCTGTATCACTTTTCTGAACAAGCTCCAGAGCTGGCCTGCAAGACTCCCCATATTCACTGGTCATGTTCAAGCAAATCAAAGCAACTCCAGAAATGTCACCTCACACTAACACTCAGAAATTGTACGAGCTTCCAAATGACTCTATATTTTCCTAACTGTGTCTAAGGGTCACAAATGAAAATACAAGCTACACAAAACTGGGAACCATTCCCTTCTGTCACCAATAGCTGCTCCAGTAATCTTCAGAAAGAAGTAGGATGCAGTTAGTCAGAGTTTCAACCACCAAAAATTATAAAGTGGATTTCCCTGTATCACAGCTGAGTGCCCACTCCCCTGGGTTACTATGCATGCAGAGGGATTTCTCCACTTCTGGCTTCCAGAAAGTCTGCCTGGGTCTCAAGCAACCTTGAGCCAACAAGGCATCACTGAAAACAGTAGATGCATAGCAGAGTACTGGCTGGTGCCGGCTACATTCCAACACAGCTACCAGCAGATGGACTAGCAGCTCCTCTCTTCCACACTGCTGTTCAAAGGGTATGCCACATGGGAGGAAAAAGAAAAGTCTAATCCAAACAGAGCTGGGTACTACAACTCCTGTGGCAAAAAACCAGTAGTGGAGACGAGTCTTCTTTCAGGGAATCCCCCCCACACACACACTGTAGGAAAAAGAAAACCTTGCTGAAGCCCTCTAACAAATCTCAGCATCACTGCATTACAATACAGAGAGCAGAGCCGTCTTTAAGCTGCATTCACACTGCATACCAGACATGTTTTACAGTTTGCATCTTGTTGAAAACCTCAGTTTTAGCCTAGATAAAACCAGGATAAATGCTAGAGAACACTTAGTTCTTCTAGCAGCTGGTGTAGTGCTGAGTTTGGATTTAAGATGAGAATAATACTGATAGCACACTGATGTTTTGGTTGTTTCTAGGCAATGCCTAGACCAAGTCAAGGACTTCTCAGCTTCTTACACTGCCCTGGCAGCAAGGAGACCGGGAGTGCACAAGTAGTTAGGGACACAGCCAGGACAGCTGAGCTAAACTGGCAAAAGGGATGTTCCATACCATGTGACATCATACTCTAACTTGGGCAAAACTGTCAGGACTGTTGTTCAGGTACTAGCCATGCATTGGTCAGCAGTGGCAAGCAACTGGGCTCTGCATCATTCGTTTTGTATATTATTATTCTCTTCTTTTTCTTTCTTATTAAACTGTCTTTATCTCAGCCTCTTTTTTTCCTCCCCATTCCACTGGGGGCAAGGAGTGAGCCAACAGCTACATGGCTGTTTTAGCTACCTGTCAGCTTAAACCCCATCATTTTACACTCTTCAGATATGTTCACACCTTTGTTTAAGGGATACTTAGAAACCTAAGTATTTTTTATATATATTCAACATTATTTATTAAGTACCCATGCAGCTTTACCTAATACCATATATTTTAAGCTCCTACTTTTCATGGGCTGGCAGCATAATTTCATCTGAGAAAGATAAACAATCAGTCAGCCTCACACTGGTTCCTTGTGATTTGTGTTGACATAGTACCACTCATCCATCCCAAAGCAGTTTTTCTACCCACTACTGAAAAACCCCAGTCATTTCTAACCCTGAAAACTATTTTGTTCCACAAACACATCAGTCACCTCCAAAGGCTGGTGACACAGCCACACCACACTAGTTCAAGAAAACAAAGCAGAGGTAGGAAGCTGTAAGGGAAGAAAAGCACACAGGCAACTTCATATCAGCCAATAGAAGATAAAGCATCTCTCCTTTGCCAGAAAAAAAAAGGAAAAAAGAGACAAGCTATCTTTCAGCTTAAATCAGGTGTCTCCAGTAAATAAACATAAGTCAGGAATTTTTTAATAACAAGCAGCATTTTAGGAATAAACTCACACATCAAGATTAACAATAATACTCTCAGGTGATGCTTTTCCTTACCTGGCTAGTCTATAACAAGGGTTCCTAAATCTCAAGGCCACAAGATATTTCAAATTTACATCAGAAAGGCATCTTCCTACAACAGCCAGCTCAAATAAAATACTGCAGGTAACAGAAAAAGAGTACAACCACCACATTTCAAATGAAAGGCCACCATAAGCTCATCTACTTCTGCATCTCCCCTTCCAACTTGCCAGTCTAACCTTACTCCATCCCTACTCTTCCTCCCCCTTCTGAGGCAAGTTATTTTTATAGCAGCTGTTGCTCATCCACTCCTGTATCCCAGTCAGGGTTGCAATTAGCCTTTCATTAGCCCTGCACCAGGGCAGCTCCTCCACACTGCAGCTGGTATGTGGAAAGGAACTCAGCACCTACCATCTGCCTGCTGTTTTCTGTGACTGAAGTTTCTTGTATGTAGCTGGCCAGCATGCTGGTAACACCACCGAAGTGTGGGTACAGGCACCTCAGGCGCTGCCTCTTTGCCACAGGGCCAGCACACCTCAGGAACACACAGCGCTCTCGCTGTCAGAGTGCATCAGCATGAGAGTTGTATTGGCAAGAACACATTTTCTATGGAAGAAACACGTTGCAGAAAAGCCCTGAGTGAACTCTGTCAGCTTTTGTGAGCCCTGAGGCATGTTTACTGTTAGAAAAACAGATAACAAGATACTTGCAGCAGTGTATGTAATTAGGAGAAAGTCTCTGGTGTGAAATGTTAGTGCCATCACAAGTAAGAATTAGATAAGCATGTGTGAATCTTCCATAAACTCAGTCATCCTTATTGTTGCCAAAAAGCCAAACTGGAAACCTGGCCTGCTGCTGCACAATTTGAGCATGTTGTGTGAAGAGACACTGAGACGGGCAGGGGGCTCCCAACCCTGACAGGAGAGGCTGACAAGCTGGACTTGTTGAGCTTGGGGAAGAAACAGCTTCAGGGGGACACAGAAGCAGCCCCCCCACTAACTACACAGAGTTTATTGGGGAGAGGGATCTGAACTCTTTACTGAGGTGCTCTGTGGAGGAAAAGGGACAATGGACATAAATTTAAAAAAACCCCAAAACAACAAACCCACAATAAGACAGGTTCTAGGTAAAGTTAGTCATTTCACTATGAGATTAACTAAGGAATGAGCTAGCCAGACTCCTGGGAGATTTTTAAGACCAGGCAAACCCATGAGCACTCTTGACGTGGATTCAGTGTGACCTTGCTTTGGACAAGGAGACTCCTGAGGGCTCTCCCCACTTGGAGTGTGCCTGTGGTGCTCTATCCAGCCGAGTCCTCCCCACGGATAGGCAAAAGCCACCTGCTGGATGTCGGTCACCCTGCGCTCACCAAACCACGCCACTCACAAGGCAAACAAAGCATCAAGTCCCATAGCACCGGGAAGGCTTTTTACTTCAGGTAATGATTTAGGAGTATTACACTTGTTCAAAGCTAACCTTGCTGAAAAACACAGTGGGTTAGTCCCAAAGCTTCTGAATCCCCACCTAAGGCTGAAAACTTCACGCTAACTTCAGCGGGTAACGGGAGATGGCAAGTTAACAGGGCAGTCCCAGCCCACATCAAGAGCCCTACACAGCCTTGTTTAAAGGCAAAACTGAAATACACATCAAACTGTGCCTATATTTCCCCTGTGCTGGGATAAAAGGAACAGAGGCAGACTACAAGATCTTGTCATATAAACAGCACACACTGCAAGTAAGATATTGTGTACATATTCCTAAAACAGTAACAGTGAAACTGCTGTGATTTTTATAAAGAAACTGCAAGGACAACTTTCCCACTGTATGGGAAAAAGAAACTAGAAACTCAAAAGCATCCTCCACTGCCTGCTAGCATAATATTGATTCCCCTCTACTTGCCCTGAAGTCAGTTCCTGTTTATTTCAGCTAGGTGCATGAGCACTTAGGGGTCTGAATGTCAAGCTGTGTTGTTCAGAAATGAGCTTCAGCTAAGAATGTGAGATGCAGAAAGCAGTGTTCAGTGTCAAAACTATTGATCTTTAACTGTCAACTTCACTTTAACAGTGCTGCCAACTGCAAGCACTCAAAAGTTTTCTGCAGGAATCCTCTGCTTCCCTGCCATTTCTCCTTTCCCCACTTCTCACAGATTTCATTGTGTAAGTTTGTGATCACTTTGGCATTAGTGCTGCTAAGATTAGGGTTGTCACGCTTCCCTAGATTTGTAAAGAGTAGGAACTTAAGACTTTCCTCTGAAAACAAGCAATTATCAAGCCTCACCAATGGGAATTTTAAATTAATCAACCATTGTGAAACTTGGAATAAAAGTGACAATTGAGGCACTTCTCTAGAGTGAGAAGACCCTGTCAGACTGCAATATCTCCACTCCTCGAAGCACACACATCATGCCTTGCAAAATGCCCAACATGCTTTCTCAGTGTAGCATTTCCAGAGAAGATACTGCCTTCAGGAAGGCAATGGTCATAAAGATCAGGAACTGTTCCATTCATTGCATCATGTCCCTAGCGACTAACATACGAAGTCACAATTCTCCTTTGGACAAGTAAAAAAAAAAAGGATCCTGCCAAAAAGGCACATGATGAAGCTATAAATTTTTCTTATACATCCTGGAGAGAGTCCAGAGAAGAGCTATGAAGATGATTAAGGCCCTGGAGCATCTTCCCTATGAGGAGAGGCTGAATAAGCTGGGACTGCTCAGTCTAGAGAAAAGATTAAGGGGAGACCTAATTGGTGTTTACAGTTATCTTAAGCATGGGATGCAGGGGGAATTAGCCAGCCCCTTTTCAGTGGTCTGTGGAGACACAACAAGGGTCAATGGCTGCAAGTTGGAGCACAGGAAGTTCCGCACCAACACGCGGAAAAGCTTTTCCCCAGTGAGGGTGACAGAGCCCTGGGACAGGCTGCCCAGAGAGGTGGTGGAGTCTCCTTCTCTGGAGATATTCAAGACCCGTCTGCATTCCTATCTGAGTGATATGTCCTAGGGAGCTGCTTTGGCAGGGGGGTTGGACCTGATGATCTCTCGAGGTCCCTTCCAACCCCTACAATTCTGCGATTCTGTGATCATACCAGCATTCACATTGTAGGACAGGTCACCAGTCCTTGTGAGATGATGGTTTTACACGATGTGGATGTATAAAACAAGTACCTATGACATTGCGCAGACAAAAGGTGCTATAAAGCTTCATTAGATTGGAAATCATCCAGCAGTTGCACATTAGAGACTGAATTCAGCAGAAAAGTAGCTTTGCCAGTAAAATGCTTCTTCACAGGCAGATGCTTTATGAATTCCACAAAGTGAACCCTTATCATACTTTCCTCAGAATTAGATTTTCAAGTAGCAAAGGCAGACTTTGATACTCCTTGGAAGTCTGCCGAGTTATTTTCTGCAGAGATCACTGCAGAATGGGGACTCTGATGGCAGCCAGGGAAAAGGCAGAGAGAAATAAATACATACAGGCCACATACTCCCACGATGGCCACAGACTTGCCATGATTGCCAGAAAACTGTTTCTCACTAATACTCCAAACACTGCCCTTTGTGCAAGCTCAGAAAGTACAATATATGTATAGCTGCTACTTGTTGTATGCATTCTGTTGTCTTACTGGGCTGATGTATCCATAGCTCATAGAAGCTAGTTAAAGGGAAAAACAGGAGCTGAAACCAGGTAACATCTGCAAGCTTTTCTTTACAAGGACACAGCTAAGTAATAAGCACAATGTCAAAACTAAAAACACTGGTCTCACTTTATACTACAGAATGTCCAGTTCTCCTGGCCTGGAGCTCCTGCATTGTAAATGAAGAGGACAGTATCTCTGTGGAGAAATGTCTATCCAGCTTTCTGCATCCGTCTCTTACACATCCATATAGAACTGAGTACACCAGTAACTCAAGGTCTCCTGTACCAGTGCTCAGGGGGCAACAGGGTTATCATTCTCTACCCAAGGTGGGGGAGGCCCTGGTCAGGCACTGTCCCCAGACTTACTCCATCCTCCTGTTCCTCCCCAGGCTTTCAGCTTGAACATGCCCAGTGCCAACACCCGAGGAGTGAGACATGCTTTTGACAGAATACTAAGGCCTGTATTTAGTTGCTAAGGATTCCTCATCTGGTGATTAGCTCTTATAACAACAATTACTTATTCCAGCAAGTCACAAGTGGCTCACCCAATGAAGGTAATTTTACTATCTTAATATAGGGTGTAAGGTTATGGTAGGAAAATGCAGGCCAAAATTGCACATCTAATCCCATATATGCAGCAGTTTTACCACACAGACTTACAGCAATTCAAAGGCTATTAGCTTTATTAACAAGTAGCAAAGTATACACAGGTATAATATTTCTAAAAACCAAATCCTGTGAGACACTATTTCCTCACCCCAAGTCACTCCCTTTAAATGAAAACTTTATTGCTTTGAAGAAAGATTACTTGTTCCACAAACATCTATTACAGGAAGGGCTGCATGCTCAGGGAGGTTGTCCAGGTTTCCTCGCATCAGCTTTCCCTAGCAGCAGCTGAGAGATTGCTGCTCTCAGCGTTATTCACAAAAGAAATCAATGTCCTGAAAAAGAGAGTTAAAAGGAAAGATGTTTTGAGATTACTGAAGGATTAACTTTACTTTCTCACCCCACCCCCCCAAAAGTACACCAGTAGATGCAAACACTGAATACACTATAACATACTCAAAGTATGTTCTCTATAAATAAACGTACTTCAGAGAACTGTGGAATAGGAAAAGATCCTTTGGCTTTCAACTCCCTTTGCAGAACTGGGATGATTTCTCCCTGACATAATTTTTTTAAGTGCATTAGGCAATACCACCTTCTCTCATAATTTCAAATGGTTCCTTTATCACCCTTTTTTCTTTTGTATTCCCACATCCATGCATATGACTAATAAATCCAGGTAACCCTTTATCCCTAAACAGTTCCTAATCACAGATGAAAAGGATACCTCAGACAGGATATGTGATAGAAAATGAATGCCAATATTTTGCTTGAAAACTTCCAGCACAGTATAGACTTCCACAGCATATTGCTTTATCTAACTTCCTGCTATTATTTTATATGGCTACATACATCTTGATTCTACTGCAGGGAATTATCACACTGTGGTGCTCAAACTGCACAACTTTACATTAGACCAGTGTATCATGAATAGCTGTCCACTGAAAGCAGAAGACAGGAGCTGTTTCAGAGGAGATGCTTACTGGTAATGAAAGTACTCTCATCTCAGCCAGCAAATGGCCAATTTTAAGTGATCGAGGGAAGGCAGGCAATCCAACACTGCTTTGTAGTACACACAGACTATTTTGCTGAGTCTATTGTGTTCAGTGTGACTCAATAGCTCAGAAGTAGCAGCACTGGGAGGGGGGGAATCTCCCAAGATTTATTGCCCAAACAGCAATCAACAGGCATGGATTACCCAGAGTTGTCCAAAAGGATGATGAGAGAAGTTCACAGGCAGAAACATTTAGTATCAGGTTCTGTAGCTCATGCATTGACTCCAACAGTGAAAGTTACTTTTTGGGGAAAAAAACCCATAAACAAACAAAACAAAACAAAAAACCCCACCACCAAAGTAAAATACAAAATAAAATGCAATATAAAATAATGAGGGTGAGAGATACAGGCTAATGTCCTCTTTCAGGCTTCTCTCCGGTGCAGCAGGTGCCCCCATTCTACTTTTCCCCATCTAAATCACTTTCAGTTGTTCCTCCATGCAAAGCCTTTCCTGTGTGTAACTCAGGGCATTGACTGGGGACAGGCCCTGCATACTGATGAACTGTGAAGCTTCGGGCATCATCAGGTGCCCTTAAATAAATGAAACACTATAGCCGAGGGGTAGGAGAAAGGGAGGGTGGAGAAGATGGTTCTCATACCAGTGGCAACCTCTTCCCCAGAGAACTATGTCAGGGTGCAACACCAGCTCTGTATAAAACAGAACCCTTGAGGGGAAACTTCTGGAGCAAGCAGAATGCCCATACACTGATTGGCCATGATGTGCTGTAGACCATTTTAAATGTGAATTTAGAAAGAGTCAGATCCTTAAGGTCACATTTGTAACAAGCAAAACAAGGTACATGTGCTGCCCTGCATTTTCAGTGCAAAGTTCCTGCATAGCAGAAGTGTGAAATGACTATGAAAGTCTGTACCACCAGTTTTGTGTGTTACTGAAGCTCACAGCACAACATCCAGACTTTAAAAAAAAGAAAGCTTTGAGTAAAACTTGTGGCCTTGAAGGAATACTATTCAAATCAAGAGAAACTCTAATAGGATGAAGTCCTTAATGCAGCATTCCTAAAGTCTGCAGTATCAGAGCTTATGTTAGGGATTTGATCAAGGCTATTTGCCTATGTAAAAGCCCAAAGATTGGATCCCTAAGCATCTGTGATATGCTACAATCAACTGCCACAATTATGATTTGTTTTTACAGCAAATTAGCATTACACATCCAAGTATAATTATGTAGCCAGCTGGGCTTTTTCAAATTCCTTACCGTTGTAGGAACAGTCTTATTTGCTTCTTGATAGACATGTTGTTCTGAGACTAAACTGCTAGGGAAGTAACCAACTGTCCCCATATGGTCTTCATACTGCTCTCCATAAACCTTCAAACAAGGAGATGTATAATTAGGTACCTTAAAACAGTCCTCATCTGGTTTGAGCTAGTTCATAATTTAGTCAAAAGCTGTTACTAGTAGTGTTTCTTACCCTAATTTAAGATTTCCTAGTTTCCAATTAGCTGGCACATGAAATAAACCATTACACAAGTTATGATACAGACATTCTCTTTTTGAGTAAATTAATGTTGCTTATAGTTTATCAGGATTTTTTTTTAATGAATGCAGCTAACACTTACCTTTGCTCCCCTTAAATTTAAGAGTCTTATGACCAGCTGTGTTACAAGCTATGACTCCATAGTTTCACAAACAGCCATAGAAAAAAAGCACCGTTGAGCCCTTCCATTAAGGTTTGGTTCATAATTAACATAAAGTTAAAGAAATAATTTCATTAAAAAAAAATAAATTGAACCCCTCAAGGCTCCTCAATCAGTTTAAATTTAAACATTTACTCTGAAAACTAAGTTGCTGCTTAAAACCCACAACAACTCAGAATTAGCATCTGTTTCTTGTCAGAAAAGCGTGTTAGTCTACTTCTGGTTTGCTCTTATATATAAGAATCTCTTCTTACGCTTCCAGCCCAGAATTCTCCAGAGTCTTTTTCTTTCACTAGCTTTGAGTAAACATAAATCAACTGCCCTTTTTTAATATTAATGAATCGGCAGTCTGGAGCATTATAATCCTCTTCTGCTCTGGCAAGGGAAATGGTGTCTAGAAAAAAAAAGAACAAGGTGCACAAATTTAAATACATATATACTTTTAGAGAGAGAGATAAAATATGTCTGTGCTCACATGCACAGATGTTCATATTAAAGACATCAAGAATTTGTACTGCTCATTTTTGTACTCCCCAGTAAGCAAAGTAACAGCTTAAGAACGTGCCATCTCATTGCAGTGGAAGGTACAATCCTTCTTTCTACACTTACCTTCCACCTGAGTGAAAAATGCTCCACACAAAGCCCTTTTTGCATGTGACTTTCCACAGAAATCCTCCCACTCAGCTTTTAAAGTTGATGAACCAATACAAATACAGTAAATAAGCAGAGCGGTTTTCTTTCACACTACCACATCCAAACTCCACAGTCATTTTTGGATAAGATTTTGTCCTCAAAATTAAAGGAAAACTACTTACAGACACAGTCATCATCAGCACACAACTTCTTGCTGGCAAGCTTGTCCATAAAAATTCCAGTTACGGGAGAATGCATCAATCCAAGACTCAAAAGTAAAATAACCATATAAACACGTTGTGTCATTTTTCCTTGCTGCGGTGCTTCGCCAAATGCGTGCCATGTCCTGGAAATCCCTGTCTTTTATGGCAGAGGCAGACACCTGGACAAACATGCCGGGCCAATGGGAAGGGGTTGGGGTGATATTCCACCCCACCAGAGGAGCCACAGGCAGGAGGAAAGACCTCAGGGTCCACTTATGAAACTGAATCCATTCCCATTCTGTATAACATTTCAATCAGCAACCCTACTATTTAAACATTTTAAGCCTTCCTGTCGTCCTCTGTAGTCTTAATCTTACCTCAAGCACAGTTCGAAAATGAAAACTAAGCCAGACCCTGGTAACCAAGCAAAGGAAATGACATCCTTCCAAATCCTCAAATGCTTGCTGACAAGCATAATCTTCCCTGGATCCTAAACTCTCTGTGACAGAGATTCCCGCCCACTAGGACCCCAAAACATGGATGCAGAAGTAAACAAACCATTAGGGAGTTGAAAAACAATAAAAGGGCTTTGCAGGTCAGCAATTTTAATTTGAAGCCTGAAAGGGTCGAGCATTTGTATGGGCAAGATCCCTCCCACAGGGAGATGGGGTGGGGAGGAAAGCACAGAGGTGATGCCAGGACACTAGGACACTGACCATTTCACTTTCACTTACATAGATGAACACAGTTGAGAGTTTGCAGATGTGAGATGCTGAACAACATACAATGCAACAGGCTGACTTAAAAGATTGTCTTTATGCCTTGGAGAAGGCACCCAAAATTCATCTAACCCCCCCCAAATCTTGTCCTAGCGTACACAAAGGAAGACTTGTAGAGACTAGTTGAATTAGAACAGATGCACATGCACACACAGAAGGACAACTACCAGAATTACTGCACTGTAAGCAATTCATACCACAGCTGTCAGGCTTCGGAAGGTGGTCTGGATCAGTCCTTAAAAGTGGCCAAGAGCAACTTTGAGAATTCCCTAAACCAGATTTCCTGATTCACAAGGAGGCCTGAAGAGCTGCTAGCTGTACCAGCTTTCAGTCCACAACAGGAGAGGAAGCTGTCCATTGCCATCCAAACGCTCCCAGTCTCTTCTAAGGAAGGAGCATCACACAATTCCTATCATCACCCTCCCACTACAACTGAATTCACCACCTTCTCCTCTCATCTTCCAGCCCATTAGTCCTTCCCTTCAGCATCCCACCCTGTACATAGTACCTAACTTCCTTTGCAGACAGCTCCACACAAACCCTTCCAGGTGAGTAAGTGCAAAGAGCAGCAGTAGTCTCATGCACACAGACTAGTGAGATTCAAGGACAGCGTAGAATACACCTACAAAAGTATGGCTGTAGAGTGAATAACACACAGTTCACTTTTGCTCCCTTATAGGCACATTGAAATGCTTTTCATGTGCCAAGTATTAGAATACCTGTGAAATCACACACACAAAAAAATCACAACAAAGAATGAAAGTTACATGTATGAAGATGACTAACTGAGAGGATACTGAAGGTGCATCATCTTGCAATGCACTATGGGAGCAGCAGATAAAAGATTTTCCAGGTCTTGTGCTAATAAAAGTGGTTCCTGTAACAAGTTTTATGCTTTCAGATGCACACTTGCTCAGAAATTGAGTAAACATGCCAGAACTACAATGAATACCACACTTCTATATAAAAAGCAGTCATGCTTCCCTGAGAGTGCAACACTGTCCAAAGAACAGTTCTAAGCCAGATCTCAATGGTTTCAGAACACAAACTGGAGAAACACTGCAGCTACAGCTGAGCCCATAGGACATGGTGACTGCACCCAGCCAGTTAGAGGGAAGTCTCCAGCCTCCAGCACCCTTCCTCCTGCCCCCATTGACCAAATTACCTTGGAAAAAGAAAAAAAAATAAAAATCAACACTTGCAATGTAATTACAATGCAAAACATCCTTGTGTAGTTTCTTGGTAAACATCAGCTCCTCTAAGGCTTGCCTGAAGTACTTCTAAAGGAAGTTAGGCTAACTCTATCCCATTACTTCTGTCAGAAAAGGTCATTTGAGGACTCACAGAAAGCGCGTTTGGGAAGTAAGGAGTGGTGCAACGTAACAAATGTGAACTCAGTGTGTCCCCACTTCCTCTCAAACATTCATCTTCCAGGGTCTGATGGCAATCCTCCATGCAACAGCTGCTCCAAGATTCATCAAAATTTAATCATAGTTCACATAAATTAAATCATTCTGTTAACCTAAAATACCTTTCTAGGTCTTCCATTGCCTGAACAAAAGGCTTCAGCTTTTGGAGCAATGTTTGCACCCAAATATTTAGAGCAGTTACAACTCCCAACACTGCATCCCATCACTACATTCGCTGTGTTTTGTGTCACATGAGACCCGTAAAGGTTTTTGACAAATGGGGAAGCCCCCCACCTGAGCCCAGAAATCATTAGGATGTGCAGTTTGAAAAACCAGCCCAGCAGAGCACTGGGCTGCACTGTCTTTGTAAAGAGCCAGAACGTTCTTCCTAAGCCATTTACTAAAATCACTGGTCATGGGGCAGGAAAGAGCAGAAGAGAACAGAAACTTTTGTTGTGGACCTGCTTCTGTTACCAGCCATTATTATAAAGGCAAAACCAAGCTCAACAGCAGTGCTGTCCAACTAATCAATTTTTACCCATATCTGGAAAAACCCCCACAATAATGACAACTTTTTTGAAGTGACAAAATGATCCTTCCTGCAACGCAGCTGCCCCCTTGATAATGAGGCTGAAGATTGAGTGTTGCATTCATTCTGAACATGCTGATGTTAGGATTCCTGCTCATTCTTTTTGCTCTGGAAAGACAGCTATTTATCCAGCACTCACTTCTGAGAAATGAGTGCCACCGTAAAAGCGGTTTAACCAACATCCTGAGTAAGCCCTGCAAACCCAACAGATCAGTAACAAGGCAGATCTGAGAAAAAACACGGCTTGGAAACAATATAAACTGAATTTATTTTATAAACCTCAGTATTTCAGCACAAACATTTACTGTCCAGGTGATCCATGGAAATCCTACATCTGACCTGGCCATTGTGGCAATTTTACACAAAGTCCTAAGTTTTCTGCAGAGAACAGCAAACAAGGTAGTTGACCAAAGTATCATCATATTAAGAAAGCCACTATCCACAGAAGTCCTTTACAGGAGCACCCGGTTATTTCTTCGCGTAAGTGATTTTCATGGCATGAGACGGAGTAATCTTGAATCCCTGGAGAGCATCTCGAGCAGCTCCTGCCTGATTCTCATTTTCAAACTCCACGAATGCAATGTCATGGCGCCCAGGCACTAAGCGTACTTCTTTGAATCCAGGAAACCTTTAAAATAAGGTTAGAGAGTCAGATAGTATTTCCTAGATCAGTAATACATCTCTCTGCAGTAGCAGTCAGACCTTAACATAAGCACCCAAGAGCATAATATTTACTAATTACTCAGCCTGGAGAAGAGAAGGCTGCAGGGGGACCTCATTGCAGCCTTCCAGTACCTGAAGGGACCATACAAACAGGAGGGGAATCAATTTTTTTAAAGGGCAGATAATGGCAGGACAAGGGGGAATGGTTTAAAGCTGAAGGAGGGAAGGTTTAGATTGAATATTAGGGGGAAGTTTTTTACGGAAAGAGTGGTGAGGCCCTGGAACAGGCTGCCCAGAGAGGTGGTGGATGCCCCATCCCTGGAAGTGTTCAAGGCCAGGTTGGATGGGGCCCTGGGCAACCTTGTGTAGATCCAGGCCTGAGGTTGGTGGCCCTGCCTGTGGCAGGGGGGTTGGAGCTTTATGATCCTCAGGGTCCCTTCCAACCCTTGCCATTCTATGATTCTAATGAAAGATTTAAATTGAGGGGTTTTGTGCTCACAGTCCTTCAACCCAAGCTTCAGTTAAGGATCATCACATGGAAGCAACTAAATCAGTCTTGTGCAGACACAGAAGCAACTACAGCTACTTTCAAAACTGTTCCTGCTGCTGTAAAGTCACCAGCTTAAATCCAGTTCAGACTGATAGTAGGTAACTTACACAATCCAAACCAGCTACAAAGAAATCGGATCTGCTTTCTGCACCAAGTGATCAGAACAGACATCTGTAGTCTTGGCAGTAAGACAAAACCACAATACCTTCAGAAGAAACTCATTTCTAAAGAGTCAGCTTGCCAACTGAGAAGAAGCATACAGGTAACAGAAGAATTC
The DNA here is from genome assembly GCA_022605575.1 of Laterallus jamaicensis coturniculus. Taxonomy (NCBI): domain Eukaryota; kingdom Metazoa; phylum Chordata; class Aves; order Gruiformes; family Rallidae; genus Laterallus; species Laterallus jamaicensis. The sequence continues at coordinate 21,913,107 of JAKCOX010000001.1, forward strand.
AAAGGAGTTCTTTCTATTCAAAACTTACTGATTGAATAACATGGACAGCATCATCTCATTTGTTTCCTCAGGCAAGTTATTAAGGAAAAGGATATAGTTTGGTGGGTTATCAGGCACCTGCAACAACAGAAGATCAGATCTCAGAAGAGTTCCTCTGCATCATTATTTGAACCAAAACACACATGAGACTTTTGTTCATCATGCTGCTAGCTGGACTTCAGTATACCTTCATGCAATACACAGGCATAGCCCCTTGGTTCTTTTACAGGGATATGTGAATTTGAAAAGGCTCTCATTTCCACAGAAATCACGGTAACGTTATGTCTTATATGTCATATTTAAACTTGATGGGTCAACAGCTGATATTGCAGTACCCCACCGCCCCAGATGTCAGCACTGCTGGGGTGAGATCCAGGTATAAAAGCACTGGCTGCCCAAGACACCTGTATGGCAGTGGAAGAACCTATGAAGACTCACATCCTTACAGTGGGAGGCCAAGAGACCCTGCTCACCTGCAGTAATAATGAAATAGAGTATCTGTGGGCAATTGAAACCTACATGGTTTTACTACAGTGTGATACTTGAATGTATTCATCAGAAAACCCATTAGATTTAAAGCTTCTGAGGGTCTTCAAACAGATATCCCTGCTAATATGAATGTGTAGCAACCCCCCAGGCACAAGGCTGAGTAGTCAGTTTGCTGACAGCAGACCGAAAGGCTGGAATCTCCCAAAGTCATCAAGGATAAAAAAAAAACTCTGGACACCACAACTTCACCTGTCCTCATAATGGTACCAACTTAATGCCTCAGCACAATTTCATTCAGCAGATGGAACTATTCCAGGCCATGCAATTAAAAAACAAACTTCTAAGGTTCAGACAAATACCTAAATGCTCAGTGTTGTGCTTTGATGCAAAGTGCCATACACTTACAGTGCCTTGTTATAAGTGATACCCCAAAGAAAACCCAGACCAGGAGCCAAACATCCTTCCCTGTGGATTATGTACACAGTTTTCAATGAGAGTACTTAAACACAGGGCAGGCAGATACTCTTCTGTAGTATTTGCCTTCCTGCACATCCTGGATCTGTAGCACTCCCACTGCTAATACATATGAATCATTTTGAAGGTCACTGAGCAGACAAGAGTGAAGTGTAGAGAGTTATTCCTGTATCTCCACACAATCCTTTGGAAAACTAAGATATCTATGAAAAGGGAACAGAGGGCCCCCAAAGCCCTGAACGGAAGCTTTTAGGCAGATAATCTGGTACCTTGTGTAATACTCCTTCTACTGTTCTAGAAGAAAAAAAGTTAAAACAAATTTTTTACAACAACAAAGCAAATTCCAAACTTAAGAACCAAGTGAGATTTGTTAATAGTGCAGTTTTCTGTATAATACTGAGAAACGACAAGTTTTCATTTCATGTCAATCAGGTACAGTAAAAGAGGAATTTCTTTTGTTTGTTTACGGTGATTTAGCTGTTAGACAGATTCCTCATAGAACAAAAAAGAAGCTGCAAAATATATCTTCAAATTTCCATTTGTAACAAACTATTATTCATAGAGAACAACTTTAAACATTAGTGCTTTCAGTCAGAAAAGAAAATCCTAAACATTACCTGCTGATTCTGCGCAGCAGTCCCTGGGGCACTGGCTGAATTTGGTGTTGCTCCCTAGGAAGTAGAGAATAGTTTTACAAAGGTGTTCTGTTAGAAATACATAAGCACACATCACCATGTTTCTGTACAGCTCCAGAACCATGCTGAGGCTTTTTTTAAGCTAATCCCAGGAACATCGGTTGTTTATGAGATACCTCCTGAAGGGAAATTCACACATGTGAACTTCACTGAACTCTAAAACCAGGCTAAGAAAGAATCTCAGTAGTGTCTGATCTAATGGCAGAGTTGGAAGACACAGTAAATCAGTGTTTCTCCACATGAAAAAATTTGGTTAATAGACAGGAAGAAAGTAGTTTGGAAAACGAAAGCCAAGACAGGACATACCTAATAGAAGAAAAACAGGTGTTTCCACTGAGGACTCCAGTTTAACAAGGATAACTAATTCCTTATATCTAGTAGAAATTATTCTTAAGAGATGTATAGATAATGATAACTTCAAATAAATACTGAGAAATCTGAATAGTCTACCTAGAAAGCATTGCTTTCTATGAATACTTTTACCTCTCCTTGATACCAATTTGCACTTTAGCAGGAAGAATAGTTAAACAACACAGTTCATGAGGGCATGTAGCAGAAGGATAAGGGGTTACAGTTTTAAACTTGAAAAGGGGACATATAGGTTGGGTATCAGGAAAAAGTTCTTCAATGTATGGGTGGCAGATCACTGGAACAGGTTGCCCAGAGAGGGAGTGGAGGCCCCATCCTTGGGGACACTAATGATCAGGCCTGATGGGGCTCTGAGCAATCTGATCCAGTGAAAATGTCCCTGCAGGGGTTGGGACTAGATGACCTCTAAAGGTCCCTTGAAACCTTACACATTTTATGATTCTATGTTATTCAAACTCTGTGCCTAGATGTTTTCTGCTCTACTTCAGCACATAAATTACTAAAATAATTCTTAGTTGAGGCCAGGCCAACCCTTAGTGGAGACATATTCTAAGCCAACTCCTTTTTATCTAACCATAAAATGAATTATCTCATTCTCATTTAATATTTTTCAGTGCTTACAGAGTGATTAGGGCACAAAACACTGTAAGAAAAAGCTGGTTGAGTACTTGAAGCTGCCATTAAAGAGAGGACACACCCCTCTTTAAAAAAAAAAAAGGTAAGTTTCTACTTGTCCCAGTTTTGGGTGAGAGTTAATTTTCTTTCTAGTAGCTGTTACAGTGCTGTGTTTTGGGTTTAGGATGAGAATAATTGTGTAATGCACTGGTGGCATTAGCTGTTGCTAGGTAGTTGTAGCATCTACAGCAAGTCAAGGACTTTTCAGCTTCTCACACCCTGCCAGGTGCAGAAGCTGCGAGAGCACAGCCAAGACAGTTGATCCAGACTGGCCACAGGGATATTCCCTACCACACATCATCACGCTCAGGACAGAACTGGGGAAGCTAGCCAGGAGACAGGATTGCTGCTTGGAAACAGACAGGGCATCAGACTGTTTTTTCTGCACATGGTAAGCAACTACCTTTAGGTATCACCTGTCACTATTACTACGTTTACTCTCCTTCTCTTCCTATATTATCCTATTAAACCGTCTTTATCTCAACCCATGAGGTTTTGTCCATTCTCCTTCCCATCCTCTTGAGGGAAAAAGGGTTGAGTGAGCCATTGAGAGTTGTGTGGTCCTTTGTTACTGACAGGTTAAACCACAACACTAATTTGGTTCTACCTTCTTCCTATGTCTTTTGTGTTCATCTGGTACTAAGGAAAGGAAGAGGTAAAAAAACCCCAATATATAAAACCAGAAGCAGCAAGGACTGTATAATCAGCTCCCTTTCCTTCAACTTTTAGTGAGTGCTCAAGAGCACTAGATATCAATAGACCATAATATCAGGAACTAAGGAGTGCCAAAAGACAACACTTAGTCCTAAAGAACCCCATCCTTTAAAAAAAACTCTTGCCCTGGTCAGGCCCCACCTGGAGCATTGTGTCCAGTTCTGGACTCCCTGGTATAAAAAGGACAGGGATCTGCTGGAGAGAGTCCAGAGAAGGGCTACGAAGATGATTAAGGGTCTGGAACATCTCTCCTATGAGGAGAGGTTGAGAGAGCTGGGGCTGTTCAGCCTGGAGAAAAGAAGGCTGAGGGGGGACCTAATCAATGTTTATAAATATCTTAAGTATGGGATGCAGGGGGAATTGGCCAGCCCCTTTTCAGTGGTCTGTGGGGACAGGACAAGGGGCAATGGCTGCAAGTTAGAACACAGGAAGTTCCACACCAACATGTGGAGGAACTTTTTCACAGTGAGGGTGACAGAGCCCTAGGACAGGCTGCCCAGGGGGGTGGTGGAGTCTCCTCTGGAGATGTTCAAGACTCATCTGGATGCCTATCTGTGCAGTATGAGCTGGGGAGCTGCTTTGGCAGGGGGGTTGGACCCGATGATCTCTTGATCAACCCCTACAACTCTGTGATTTGTTTCCTTTTCTCTTTTAAACACAGAAACAACTTACCTGGATAACCTTTTTATTTGCTGCATTGGCTGACTGCTCCAGAGATTTGGCCTTCTTCTTTTCCTTCCTTTTTTCCTTGTCGGCAAAAGTGCCTCGCATTTTAGAGATGATATCAGAGTCTGTTTTTGCATACTGAATACGCTTTTTAAAAAGAAAACCATAAATCAGGAACTGAACACTTGGCAGTCACTAACACTGAACATTTTGCACCACAACAACTGTGTTCTACTGTGCACTTATGCAATTCGTTTTCAGGGATTGCTTATATTAAAAATATTGTTACAGACTTTGGGTATGCTTGCAGAGCATCTAATCCTCAGAATTCATGCTGAACACAACTATGGAACTCACACACAGGCACCCCACAAGATGAAACTGCTAATTTTAACTCACTGAAATCAGAACTCTATTCATCTAACAGCATCTTTTAATCTTCTCAAGGTAACAGACATCCAAAGCGATAGAAGGACAATTGATAACACTGCATTACCTTCTGTTAAAAAGCCTGCAAGGTGGGGGTTTTTAACACATTTTAAAAGCAGGTAAAATTTTAGTGCTTTCTCAGAACTCTGAAGAAAACTGACTTCACCAAAACTCAGACTTCTTAAACAGAACGGCAAGCACCTGCCTTAATCCAAACTGGACTGCTTAGCTCCTGTCACCTGCACAACAGTGCTGGTTTTCTGACAAGGCTGCCCAATGCACAAGCCAGGGGTGTAAAAGCAGATTCAGCTACAAGCAGAGAGGCATGCGACATTATATATGCATAAAATTCTAACCACTTTTTGTTATGAGACACTACCTCAATACCAGTTGAAGAACTATTTTTCCATGCCTTTGTTTAGTGCTGGGATTGAATTCTGCCTGGAGCCTGCATAATTTTAAGAGAGAAATACACCTAAAAGCTTATGAAACCTTGATCTTTTTACTTCCTATTGAGTTTTACCCTTAAAGTGTCACGTGCTCAGTAAATGACAGAACTGAGCTCATGCAACTCCTTGTAACAAGGATTTCAATAGAGACTCTGAAAGTGTTAATGAAAAAAGCTTGTGGCTCGCAGCACAAGAGCTGCCTGTGCTCTCCTTAATGCTCAAAGCCAGGATTAATATATCCACTGAAGACAAGCAGGCCATTTACATGTTATCGTTACGCCTCACAAGTTATTGCAGAATTAAGAAGTGTCTAATGTTGTAGTGCTGTCCTGCACCTTATCAAGTACATAATTAAAACATGTTCTATCAACCAGCAGTATATTCACTTCACTGAGGTTATAGAGAAATTCAGTTACTTGGTTTGGTGACCTGGTGCATGCACAAGTAGAAATAGCCATCAATTCAAAAATACATCACTGGGCACATCTGATGATTTCTGGAAAGTAAAACTCTAGAGATCTTGACCCTTATCACCATTACCTCAAAAAGAAAGCATCATATTCCAGCTATTTATTAAAAACATAATATTAATTATGGTTACCCTAGATAAATTAACCGAAATGAATTAATTTCAGTAATATTACAGAATGAATTTTTCAGCTCATCAGATCAGTAAAATGGGAAGTATTTAAAATCTTAAGAACTTTAATCCAGCAAAGAAGAACATAAAGCCATCACACAGGAAACCTAAATGCCACACTCCACCTCTGTGTGCATTTTAACCAAACACATCCATTACCAAGACACAACGTGACTGAGCAGCAGTACAAACACACGTGATGGGTAATTCACAAGGTGCAAGTACCGAACTGCTGTATCGTACCACAGCAATTCTTTTTCTTTATAAAGCAAAAGAATTAACTTACCATTGGCTTCCCATAGAATGGAAAACCCTGTAGTTGCCTCAAAGCATTTGTAGATGAACCAAGTTCTTTAAATATAACAAAAGCCTGTCCTCTCATCTTCATGGTCTTTAATGCCACAATGTCGACCACATGACCAAACTGTGAGAATAACGCATACAAGGACCTCTTCAGTTCTGTTGGCAACATGAAGAAGTGGATTACAACAGGTTACACACAAATACCTATTTCTAGAACTTGCAGTGCATCAGGAACAATATTTTCTGCCAGCCTTAGCTCACACAATCATACATTACATGAGTTTAGTCTAAACTGCTGCATGAGCACAAGTTTATTTGCCCAGTTTTTCTCAGTTGGCATAAAAAGCTTTGTTTCACACCTCAAGTATTCAGCTGGTGAGAAAGCAGTACCACCATCCATGCTACCATTTGAAGATTAACAGTTACACAGGGGTATGACATACATATTTTCATGCAATACACACACACGCTCTCTCACACATTCAAGTATGATACACGACAGCCATCAAAGATGTATCAGGAAACCAGTACTGTAACATGCAGCAGTAAAGTGGTATGATTTAAACTAGTAAATACTTAAAGCCCAATTACATTTGGAAATTTTACTTGTAACTGTTTAATCAATTTTCTCATGCACATGAAGTACTTTTCATATCCTGGATCCAAATATGGTTTTGTATCTCACTGTACCTCACAGCTGCAATACATTTATTTTTTGTTATTTAAAATCACCTGACTACATGGCAAATCAAACCTTAGTCTTATGCAACAAAACTAAGTAAATTCTCTGCACTACACCATCTTGAATTGAAATATTTCAGCAACCTAAGCCTCTTGTTTACTGCTGTTGACACTTGGTAATACCAGCTCACTGTCACTTTCTCCAGCTGCACCTGACCAACCAGTCAAACATGTTCTTATCAGAACACTTTCTTTAAAAATAACTTTAAAAACATATTGAAAATTGCATTTGTAAGCTTGACAGGTATCTTGAAACCTTGTATTTAAAAACTACAACCACACAATTTCTTAGTGGGGACTAACCAGTTTGTAGGGGACACTTATTCTACAAAGCCCCAAGTTAAATTTATTCAGTAGAACCATCTTGACAAGTTCATTAGTAACGTCTCAGCAAAGCTGTTGCCACTTTCTGATCGGCCTCTGAAGCACCCTGAAGAAACCTTTAAGCAGTGCGAGTTTGATCCAGCCACTCAGTTCACAAATGGTGACAAGTGATCGTGACTGCTTCAGATCACAAGGTAAGCACGAGCACTGCGTGGAGGGCTGTCTGCAGACACTGAACATGCTGCCATGTAAGGGCACACTGCGAGGAGCAGAGCCACATCTCTCCAGAGAGGGCTGCAGTACCTGCAAGGCTGCATCTCTCACAGGATGATGCAAAGCAGGACAGCTCACATCACCTTCGCTGCTTTTGTGTGATGACAAAAGAAACAAGGAGCAGGCCCCATTTCAGCAAGAGGGGACTGCTGACCACTGAAACCAGACCGACATGCCTCTCAGCATCACTGGACATGCCAATTACTTCTATCGTTACTGCTATGCTTATCCCACGCGGTTCTACATGATGGGAACGTGCAGTCAGCTACAGAGCTACAGGAGAGGCAACCAGAAGCTTCCTTAAAACAAGGCCATGGCTCACAAACAAACCGCAGTGGTCACAAAGTGGTCACAAACAAAGCTCGCTGACTTGAGCCGCTGCCCCATTACGAGCGGCGTTTGCAGCCAGCTCAGAGCACGGCTACCAGCCGTACGGTGCCGCCGAGAGCCCCGCAGCCGCGGCACTGCTGAGGGGTGCGTGAGCAGGCACGGGAGGCTGCCCTGCGAGACTACTGCCGCTCCCCAACGGCGCGCCACGGGCACCGCTACCTTCTTTCTTGATCTTGTCGTTGATGTTGTTGATGTAGATGGTGTGGTTCGGCCTGATGTCCATCCTCCGGGGCTGCGCACCCGCCTGCGGGCAGAGCACACGCGGGAGCCGTCAGCAGCGGCCGAAGCACGACCCGAGGCCCCAGGGGATGGAGCTGCCGGTGCCGGCGACCCCCCCGGCCCGGGCAGCGCGGCGTGCGCCGGCCGCCGCGGGACCCGCGGCCAGGCCCAGGGGCTGCCCGCCCTCCCACAGGCCGCACGGGCACCCCGCTCCCAGCCTCCCGCCGCGGGCGGACCCCAAGGACGGCGGGACGGGCGCTCCCGGGACGCGCCCCCGAGGCGAGGCGACCCCTCACCAGCCCCCTCCCGCCCGGCGAGACCCCACGCCGCCGCCCAGCTCACCTCCTCCCGCCGAGCTAGCTGCCGCCCCGCCCCGACGGAGCGCAGGCGGCAGCGCCGCTCCCGCAGCAATCGATGTGCCGAGCGCCGACACGCCGATGCCGAGCGGCGCCTGCGCACTACTGACTAACTACCACGTTGAGCGGGCTGCTCAGGCTGCCCCCAGGGCAGAGAGGCAGAGGTTGCAGAGAGGCAGAGGTTGCGGAGAGGCAGAGGTTGCAGAGGAGAGGCAGAGGTTGCGGAGGAGAGGCAGAGGTTGCGGAGGAGAGGCAGAGGTTGCGGAGGAGAGGCAGAGGTTGCGGAGGAGAGGTAGAGGTTGCGGAGGAGAGGCAGAGGTTGCAGAGGAGAGGCAGAGGTTGCGGAGAGGTAGAGGTTGCGGAGGAGAGGTAGAGGTTGCAGAGGAGAGGCAGAGGTTGCAGAGAGGTAGAGGTTGCAGAAAGGTGAAGGTTGCAGAGAGGCAGAGGTTGCAGAGGAGAGGCAGAGGTTGCAGAGGAGAGGCAGAGGTTGCAGAGAGGCAGAGGTTGCGGAGGAGAGGTAGAGGTTGCGGAGAGGTAGAGGTTGCAGAAAGGTGAAGGTTGCAGAGAGGCAGAGGTTGCAGAGGAGAGGCAGAGGTTGCGGAGGAGAGGCAGAGGTTGCAGAGAGGCAGAGGTTGCGGAGGAGAGGTAGAGGTTGCGGAGAGGTAGAGGTTGCAGAAAGGTGAAGGTTGCAGAGAGGCAGAGGTTGCAGAGGAGAGGCAGAGGTTGCAGAGGAGAGGCAGAGGTTGCAGAGAGGCAGAGGTTGCGGAGGAGAGGTAGAGGTTGCGGAGGAGAGGCAGAGGTTGCAGAGAGGCAGAGGTTGCGGAGGAGAGGTAGAGGTTGCGGAGGAGAGGTAGAGGTTGCGGAGAGGCAGAGGTTGCAGAGGAGAGGCAGAGGTTGCGGAGGAGAGGCAGAGGTTGCAGAGGAGAGGCAGAGGTTGTGGAGAGGCAGAGGTTGTGGAGAGGCAGAGGTTGCGGAGCCGCCTGACAGGCACCTTGGTTTAAATCACGCGGGGAAACAAATTGTATCGGTTATTTGTTCCACCGCAGAGGTAAAGCAGCCTGCAGTCAGGTCTGGCCCCGCAACACGTACTGCCCGGGCTGGAGAGCTGTCACGGCTCTGCGGTCTGATAAAGAACCCAGAAAGGCTCCGAGGAGCTGGGGCTGTCTTTGGACCTGGCCCGAGGTGAGAGCAGGCTGTAGTTGGGGCTGTGGGGAAACGTGTGAGGCTGGAAGCAGGCTGCAGGAGGTATGGTGGGACACTGGAACAGGGTGTCTAGAGAGGTAGTAGAGGCCCCATCCCTGGAGACATTCAAGGTCAGGCTTGATGGGGCTCTGAGCAGCCCGATCTAGTGAAGGTGTCCCTGCTCACTGCAGAGGGTTGCACTAGATGTCCTTTCAAGGTCTCTGCCAACCTAAACACATTCTATGATTCTCTCGCTGTAGTCGGTGGCGGTGGGGCCGTAAGGAGTGGTAGATGGGATTATTGCTTCTTCACAACTAGCACCTGGCACAGCAACTTGTGGAGAATGAACAGAAGCTGTAATTTAAAAATGCCCGTAGACATTGGCTAACGTGAGAGTATGTTTGAGCACGCAATTTTTGAAGGTACTTTGAAAATCCCCGAGGTAGTGGCAGCTCGGGATAAATAAGTAGAGATTGAGGTTGCAGCCCTGGAATTTCTGGAATAATTTTGCAGGCCGCATACCTACATTTCTATGAATAATTCTGCAGTCTGCCTCAGAAACAAGCTGCAAAGGTTTAACCCAGTTGCATATCAAAAAGAAGTTCTTGAGGGGGGAATATAATCAGTGAGATTGTTCTGACTTAAACTATAACTTGTGTTTGGACAGGTCATCTCTTTACAAAGAGACAGGAATGTTAGAGAGTTCTTCGTTCAGTTATATTTCAGGAAATAAAGCAGCATTACTCCAAGATTTTAGAGTTTCTTGAGCAAAAAGAAAACCTGATATTTATAAACCTATAAAGAACAGAATGTATTAAAGTGAGCTGAACAGAAAAGGAAAAAAAATCTGTTGAGAGAGTATTTAGTGGTAGAAGAGAACAGTGTGTCCTGCAGTTGTTTACAGTATGGAAAATGGTATGTCAGTATGACATCATATGCAATGTATGCATGCCACAAATTCAGAAGATCACAGGCAGCAGCTCCAGGGAAGTTTTTGGGTCCTTTTCTATTTTTTTTTGTTATTGTTTTATAAGTAATTGTTAAAATAAAGCCTAACTTTGAAATCCAAGCATGAACACTACATTTTTTAAGTTGGGCTTTCATACTCCCTGAAAGTTGATGGAAAGTTGGTTGCCCTGACTAGGAATGCCCTGGGCCCAAATGTTATTGGTGCTGCTGGTGGGCTACCTGGGGAGGTTTAAGGCCATGAGCATCTTTCAGTGCTGGCACCTTTGATTCGGGGGCTATTGCTGGATGTTTAGCTTTTTGGAAGTTTGGCTTTCATTATTCCCTAAGTGGTGGAAAGTCAAGTTAGTTCCTTAGACTCGGAGAGCCCTGAGCCCCAAAGCCAGTGTGACTGCTGGTGAGCTACCTGTGGAGTTTTCAGGCCAGGAACACCTTTCAGTGCTGGCAGCGTTAGTTTGGGAGCTATCGCTGGACATTCAGCACTTCAGAAGTTGGGCGTTCATTCATAATGCCTGAAAGTGAGGGAGGAAAGTTACTTCTCTGATCCGCAATGTTAGTGCGGCCTCTTGTGGGCTGCCTGGGGAGGTGTCAGGCCAGGAACATCTCCCAGTGCTGGCAACGTTTAGCATTTTAAAAGTTGGGCGTTCATAATGCCTGAGAGTGATGGAAAGGAAAGTTAGTTCTCCTTTTCGCTCAGGTGATTTTTTCCTCTGTATCCCAAGTTGGTGGAATTCATCCACATTGTAGCAAGATGAACCTTTAACCAGCAGAGGGATTCCTTTATCTCCTGGATCAATACGCAAAATGCTTTTGGGTTTATTCAAACCCACTTCTTGCAATAACATTAGCAATCTCTCTGTGAGAAGGTGTGCAGCCCATCCTTTCTCTGTCCTTGGCTTTACTGTTGATCAAAACTCCAGACAAACAAGGGAAAACACAACGAAGAATCAAACTCACTGTTCCATCCTGAACTGTAGACTGGAAGTTTTCTTACGAGTTTTCCATCAGGTTCCCAGGTTTGTTGTCAGTTTTCATTGTCCTTTGCATCAAAATCTCACACGCTTACTGCCTAGGCTCTGCTCCTGAAGTTGTGCACTGTCCATTGTATGTCCCAGCTCAGGTTTTCTCTTTGATTCAAAAAAGCTGTGTGAAAGCTCTGCTGGATTTAGAGCTAATGGATTAAGTGTGGCTCACTTCTGTTTTGACAGATGTCTGCTCCAAATAAGATTTTAAGCTCGTTAGGGTAAGCAGACACCAGCCACTCAGCACCCGTGTTGTATTTATAACGGAAGATTTTGTTTTCTGCACCATATTAGGAGGGAAAAGGGCTTCATACCTGTCCCTCCTTTATATCCCCTGTTGCAGAAACTAACATAGAACTGACTGCAGAGATCAAAAGAGGCTGTACTTTCAAGCCTTTTTGAAGGGAAACCATTTGAACAGGTACTTAAATGCCTCTAGATACTTCTTAACCAAGAGAAAGGTGACCTTGACCGAGAAGGTCCCCGCTGGAGAGTACAGGACACAAAATGAAACGGATTAGAGATGCCTGTTAGACTTCTGCCTTGAGGGGCTTCAAGATTTCCCCCTGCTTGCAAGTGACAAGCTGTTTATATTTGCCTTCTAAGACTTCCAAACAAGATTTTCTTCTTTTTTTTCCCTTTTCCTCAGGTGATCATTCTTGGAAAGTAATTTTTTCCCTTCTAAGTAGCTTCTCAAACTGCACAATAACAGCACCTGTAGAATGAGTTTTACCTTTGTTAAGACGGTGTCAGTGTCTGGTAGTTCTAAGCTTTAGAATTTCAGATTGAAAAAAAAAATTCCTCACATTAAAAAAGAACTGTTGTTTGACTCATTTCTGAGGTCAGGGCAGAATAATGCCATTCTGCAAGAGAAATTAAAGAAGCCAAAGTAGGAACTGGCTGAAGCAGAAGATAGTTGTCTTTGCCAAGTATTTATTTATGAAGGGCAGTATGTGAATGAGTGGGACAATAGCAATCACCCCCAGTTTCCCCCTTCATTACTCAGAGTGGTCTAAATGGATTCATTTTTAGTTTCCAGAGGTAGCTTTCCTACTGAGGGTGGCCGTTTCCTGGTACCACCGGGGCTTCAGACAACAGCAGCCAACTCTAACGCCATCTAGAAGCCCATTGCTTCTCTGGCAATGAGATTTCTAACTGTGTGGCCATGGGTATCTCACCCATGGAACATTCCCAGACTTTAAAGAACTGCTTCCCTGATTCATTCGTTGGTGCTGGGCTGCAGTAGCTGAATACCTGCATGGAAAGTCACTATTTTCTGCAGCCTTATTGCTCACATCCCTTTTTCTGTTCAGCACAAGCAGCAAAATTACCTTGTTTGACAGGGGACGAGGTGTGACAGCGATTCCCAGGGAAAATGTTTAAAATTCTACATGCTGTTGTGTTTTTTCCCAAGCCAAGAGCGGAACGCCATGCAGGTGCTCTCTCTAAGAGGTGAGAGGGTGTAGGAGGGAGAATTGTGGAGGGGCAGAGGGGAGGGAAGGAAAGGAAAAGAAGCCCAAATAAACCCAAACCTCGCAGGTTATGATAAGGACAGTTTACTGGGACAGCACAGAGAGAGATATAACAGTAACAGGACTTTATAGAAAAATATACAGAATTGGTGATACACAAGACAGTTGCTCACCAAACTGTACAACTCAGAGCTGTCCTGAAACCAGACCTTCCCCAAAACTGGACTGTCCCCATAACCGTGTGTCCTGAAGCTGAGTGCTGCTCCACCACATCAGCCCTCTTCTATGCTGAGCATGATGGAATTGGCATGGAATACCCTCTTTGGTCAGTTTGGGTCACCTCTCCTTGCTGTGTCCCCTCCCAGCTTCCTTGGTGTTCCCCACCTTCTCATTAGCAGGGCAGTATGAACAACCGAAAAGTCCGTGACTGCTTGGCAACAACTAAAACCACCGTGCTATCAGCACTGCTCCCATCCAAATTCCAAAACACCACATTCCACTGGCTGTTAGAAAGAAAATTAACTCTATTCTAGCTGAAACCTGCACACCCCAAGTGTGATAGGGTTCTTGGTAGCACTGCAGTCCCTCTCCCAAGGTCTCAGCACCTGCCTTTCCAAGAGGAAGATGAGGTAAGCCAAAGCATCTGATATTCCAATATGCGGTTCACCTCGTGCTTCTCATCTGATGTGGTTATTTTCCACAGTCAGCTCTCCAACATATTTATGGAAACTTCTGTGCATTCGCCCCTTTCTGTATCTATGATGATCCAGCACAATGTCAGAACCAACATCCCGCACTCTTAAGACCAGGGATGGTGGTGAGGAGGAGGAGGAGGCAGCAGTATTCACGGGTACCTTAAAAGCATGTCCTCACTGGACTCAGATGCTGATGAATTCTGTAAGTTTTGTGGTTCCCTTTGGGAAGACTTAAATATGATTTTTAGATCAAAAGGGGCAAGGTGCTAGGAAACAGTTATAGGCCTGTAACTGATGGAAGGATATTTGCTTGTGCATGTGAGAGCAAATCCAGCTGTCAACCTTATCCTGGTTCTGACGATAAATAAGGAGTCATAGAGTTCCAATTTAAAAGCTTCAGCATGAATTCTGAGGTGCAATCTGAATACACTTACCTACCAGCTGAGTTGGAAAACCCCTTTTTCTTCTTGAAAAAGCAAAAAGCTGTAGCACTGGCCTTACAAGACAGCAGTGGTACTATTATGTGTAACAAGATAATGTCATCAGTTTAAGGCATGGTCAGGCAAAGTGAGGCTTCTGGAGCAGTGTAAGGGTAGTTGCCCTCAATACAGACTTGTGACTGCTTTACCATCACAGATGGTAAAGCTGATTCGGTGGGGATGTATGTAATGCCTGTAACAGTGAGAGGCACTTTGCTCCAAAAGGAGAGCCAGTTAAGGCCCAAATTGAAAAATGGCTCCCGTGTCTCAGCTGGAGCTTGATGAGCAATGTGTGATTCCAACAACCGAAAGTTTAATGGCGATTTATCAGCTTTGTATATTGTTGTTTTTATGGGTTGCGTTTCCTCCTTCGTCAGAATGACCGTGCTAAGAAAGGTTACCTTCTTTAATGCTATACTTCTCTTTCTGTCTCCTCCTATATTCTTTTATCCTTCATTTTCTTAAGGCCAGGATCAGGCAGCAGAAATGAAGGTCCTTAAACCTCTAGGGAGGTAAGTATGGCTGTCACAAAATGACCACTGGAATCCTGACCCATGGATGGCATTGTGGAAGTTTGTTTGAAACCCATCCTGTAACTTTTTTCAGTTTCTCAGTGTGCTCAGACAGGTCCCCCAGAGCCCAGACACTGGGGAATGTGCTCTGGTAATCAACTGAAAATTACTGCAACGTGGGGTTATGAACGGCAGGAGCTGGAGGGGTACCTTAGCAGCCCAGAAATGGACACAAGGAAAGGCAAACATTTCTTTACCTCACACTCATACCTTTTATCTTCCTGGATGCTCTCTAATGTCACAAATATTAGAGAAAATGAAGGCTTTTTGCATGAAATATTGCCACTCTTTGCTCCTACATGAAGAAAATAATTCCACGCCAGCCAAAACCAGCCCAGAAGTCCTTGTGAATTTTCCACTGACAGAGAAAGAAACATTAGAAAGGATCCAGCCTATGCAGGATCTGAGCTTTCTGTCCTCTTAAAGCACAAGCCTAAACTAGTGCAGAGGTAATGAGGTTTCCTTTTTGCAACTTGGTTACCTCAAAACACATACGCTAAGTTTATTGATTACAAATCTCTCCCCTACTCTGTTTGCATCTGTCAGTGTTGGAAACTGAGGTCGGAGATGCCTACTGGCTTCTCCTCCTTCCCTGCCTTGCATTATCACTAGCAAGAAGAGCTCTGCAAGACAAAATACAGTGTCTGGTGCATCTGTGTCAGCCAATATTTTTAAAGTTGAAAACTTCAGTGACACCGTTGCAGTCCTTTTGCCATCTCTGGATTTGTAGTGAGAGGAGAGATGAGAGTTTTAACAAATAGTTTTGTTGATGCAGAAAAAGGGATAAGATCCACTGGTCCCTCAGCTCAGTGTTAGTTCTGCCAAATAATGGGTAGGCCCCATAGGAATGATTTCATTATTGCTGATATGCAGCTAGGATGCTGAATGCAACTAGGGAGAAGTATTGCTGAGGAAGTAAGGTGATATTTTTTCTGGATACAGTCTGGACTAGAAATGAGCTATATCGTTAAAGCATCTCTCTCTCTTTTATTATTGACCTGACCGTTTTGCAGGGAAGAAAATCCTGATTTAAGAAAGTTATTCCTTTTTTACTGCTTGACTATCCCATGATTTTATCATCTGTGAAGCCGTGTAAAGAATGGTTAGTTTTCTGAGTTTTAACAGCTCTGTTGGAGAGTATTTCAGAATGAGCTGTGCTGTGCTATTCCCATTAGGAAAATCTGCTTTTAGTCAGGCTGCCCAGAAAGTGGGCTGATCTGCTACAGTTTAGAGTAAAACCTGTGGGGGAAAAATGATTTATCTGTCTTCAAGAAGAACACAATTCTGGTTTTGACCACACTCTAGCAATCCTAAGTGTTTCTTTGAATACCCTCTAAAATATTCCAGCAGAGAGGAGGAAATGTTGATTTCCAACTCTACAAAGGCCTATAGCTATTAAATAACAGAAGTTCTTTCAGTAACTGGGAAAAAGAGGATGTTTACTGAAATCAAACTGGATAGGAACAGGTAAGAATCTCTTTGGTATGGGCAATCTCAGTTTTTCTGCTGTTCGCTATCAAACACAGCTGTTCAGCAGAAGCAGAGGGCTGAGGCCTCTATCATGCAGTAGGTTTGAGTCTAATGGCCAGACATTTCTGCTGCCAGTGCAATATGGCAGTACCCCATTTGTTTGGAGAAGCTGTGTGCACCTTGATGTTCTCATACACAATCATATCTGTTTTATGAGACCTCCATACTCTGAGACCCATCTTGTCTGTTCACCAGCATGATAATGTTGGTGGTTTGAAGTCTGCTGATCAGTTATGTGAATCTGTGCCCTCGTTAACATGATGCCTCATTGAATCAACAGGCCTCCCACACATCCAGCCCAGGAAGTAGATCATTCCATGTGCCCTCAACTGAGCGATGATGAGTTCAACAGCAGTGGAAGGGTGAGGGCTAAGGACAGGGTCGAGCAGGCTTCCTTTTCAGTGATTGTTCAGTGCTTAGCACAAAGTGTCACTGAAAATCGTTATCTTTCTCTCTTGGATGGTGGATTCTCTAGGGAATACGTTTGACAGCTACAGAGCAATTGTTTGAGTATTTTCTCTAGGGCAGAAGACACTGGTTGGGAGGCGGTGCTAAGGTTACACAAGAAGCAGTCTTTATGTACAAAGGGCAATTCAGAGTAGATCTGAATGACAGAGAAGTTACACATCAGTGAACATGTGCAAGTGCATGCTCAGAGCACAGAAGGAAAGATTATAATGCTGAGTGTAAGCAAGTCTGCAAAATAAAATGGGAGAGCTTGTTTTTTCCTTGGTTACCTTACTTCCTCTATCTCCCAACCCTCTCATTCTCCAATTTTCTGTCATTAAGACCAGTGTTTCTCCAACTTGTTTTCATGTGACTCCTTTTTTTGGACCTTCAGAAGCAAGGAAATGAGAAGCAACTGAAATTACTTGGCCATGAGTGTTAAGAAACAGCAAATTACCTCTCGTTGCTGGTTCTTGCCATTTATTTGCCCTCCCTGGCCTGTAGGAACTGAACTGTCTATTCACTGGTAATGTCAGTTCTTCATTCATCTTGGAGCACTCCTATGACTCTTGGTTCAAGCAAGGCTTCCTGACACAAACTGAGAAACCATACCTTGGACCAGTGGAAATTTATGGTAATAAGTGTTATACATCACTGGGTGTAATTGTATGCCAAGGTGAAGAAAGGAGGAATTGTTCTGAAACTACTGGAATGTATATAGGACTGGATTAAAGACAATGATTCTCTATCACTGTGTCCCTCATGAGGTGTTGCATGTGGTTTGTATAGCTCTCTCTGCTCCATGATGTATTTCCTTTGCAACTAGATCCGTATTACCTTGTCCAAGTCAGCTCAGAAGAAAATACAGCAGAAGCAGAGAAAGATGGAGCTTCTCCATAAACAGAGGGGAAAGAGAAAGAAGAGTCCTTGCAGCTCCTTACACAGGGTGTTGACCCTGAGGATGCAGCTGAAAAAAGTAAGTGGTTGCTATAGTTGTGGGCCTTCTTGCTCCCTCGCTTGCTATTTGCATAGTGTTGCAAATGTCTATGAAATCAGACTGGAAGGCTGTTACACTTTATTGCCATTTTCCAAAGAAAAATGCATGAAGTGTCTTGCCAATGGCCCACACCGAGTCAGCCACAGAACATCACATTTCCCCCTTCTCCTATAAGTCTTTTAGACAAGATTATTCTGCCTTCCAAACTGCATCGGGGCTTTGGGCTCTCTTAATAGAGAATAGCCTGCAGGAAAGATGAATGGCTGAGTCCTAAAGAATGCTTTTCAACCAAGGTGCAACCTGGAAGAAACAAAATTAAACTATTTCTAATTAAAACACTAAAGAACTTGCTCACATGGTAGGACAGATTATCCTGCTCACACTAGTCCCTGCTGAGGACCTCACATCACAGAGCTGGGCTGGAGCCCCTAGCCAGCGATTATGTTTTGCCCACATGAGCAAGCAGCATTAGTGACTTAATTGCAGCTGACGGGCTCTGATTGTGAGTGCAGCAGCAGGGAACTTGAAGAGTCAGCAGTCAGCCCAAGGACATCAGGCAAGGTTATCTGCTCTTTTTCTTGATATAATTTTGTGGAGCACTGGTGAGAAGTGCTAAAGTGGGAGCCCTACAAATGTAACTTCCCTATCCAGCCTCTGAGACTGGAAAGCAAAAGAAAGAAAAGCAGTATCAAGTTTTCCTCATTTCTGAGGGAAAGCATAACTGCATTTGGTTTTATAATGGAAGAGAGCAAATTTAAACTAGATACAAGGAAGATGTAAAACACTGGAACAGGTCACCCAGAGAAGCTGTCGATGCACCATCATTGGAGGTTTCACTGAATAAAGTAGTGGCAAAGTAGGACTGCTCTGGGGCAGTGTGGCAGGGTATGCTCACCGTGCACATATGTGTACCACCGTGATCAGTTAGCTACCCACCATCATCCTCTGCCTGTGGTGCTGCCTGGCTCTCCAGCCAGCTTTTCCATGTTGCAGCATAGGTTGTCTCTGCATGGAGATCAGTGACTCGGTACAGTCACACTGTTGCACAAAGAAGTGCTGAACGGCTTTTAACCTCTCTCATCCCACCACCATTATGAAGCAGTGCCTCTTCTGTCCCCCCACCCAAACACGGTGGCTGTGTGCAGCAGATGACATACAGGAGAGGCTGCCTGCTACTCCCAGGCTGTTTGCTACCTGCAATAAATATTCAGCAGAGTGTTGAGTCCATAGTGATTCTCGTCTCTCCTTGATGGGTAGCCTACCTCATGTCAGGATCCTGAGTCGGGTGAGCTAAGCAAATGGAAACTAGGAATGAGACTTTGGATGCTCTTTTCTTGTGATGCTACTCCACTTTTCAGAATTGACCAGAACTAGGCCGACATGGCTCTCCACTCCTATTGGCTATAGATGTGAATATGCATGTACTCATGCAGTGACATCCCAATTAGTCCCCCTATGAACTTTTTTGATTGTACAGTTCCTCCATCTTCCATACTTTGCAGAACACGTAAGGCACCATAGAAGCCCTAGATTCCATATCAGTTCATCTAGATTCTGTACAATATTTATACCTGATACTTTTAGACAGCTCAGATGTTTTCATCTACACTTTAGAAAATGAGCTTTTGAGTGCAAGACATGAAATTTTTGACCTACGGTGCTTTTGATGACAAATAGGTTTCATAAAAAATGCATTTGTCATTTGAATTTTCTTATACCTTGTATATTTATCATCAAGAGAGTGTGTTTGCCAACCATTTGCATCTATATTTACATATTTTTATTCTCACTTCACATTTGGAAGGCTTTTTTGTCACAACTGCCTATACCAGAAATTGCATTTTTCCACAAGAGAAAGCTAAGGCATTGCACAGTTTGCAAACAAACACATTTGATGACAAATAAATTTCACCTCAGCATCTTCAAAAAACAGCCAGTGGGTACCTCTGAAATAGTAAATATTCATAACACTTGGAAAACAGCAAAATCCATAAGCTACTACTTTCCCAGTAGCATGCTAAAATGTATGTGTACTCAGCTACCTGCTGTCTAGAATATTTGAAGTAAATGGAAACAGAGGCACTGTCAGATTTAGAGGGTGACTTATCACACTTGTTCCCTGGTGGCTGCTACTCAGGCATTCACCAGAGCCCAGCAGGACTTGGTTGTCTAGGCTGACTGTGGGCAGCTGGGGGTGTTTCCTTGGAAAGTTAGATGGGGGCTCTGTCCCCAGCACTCCAGGTAATAGGGAAGTGCTACAGGGAACTATGTGTACATCTTCAGGAGCTTTCTCCTCAGGTAGCAAATCTTGCTGGGTGACACCAGCTTCCAGCAGGCATGAGCTCTGTGGCACTATGAATCTGCAGGCTGGCTGTGGTACCTGTATGGATTTAAGAACTGTCTGCACTTTACAGGTTTACACAAGGAGCTGGTGCCCAGCTGGGGGTGACTGGGAGATGGTTGGATGCTGGGGAAAGCAATGAGCTAGACAGCAGGGAGGTCTCTGAACCACTGCCAGTTTGCACCCATATGTAGTCTTGGCTGGGAGATTGTGTTGCCATCTGCTTGGTGGTGGGATGCCTTGCCCTGCAGTAGGGATGATGATGTCTGACCCTCTCCTTAACAGTGAGCTCGCTGCCTGCCATTGCTCTGGCCTTCCTGCACTGTGAAGATGAGGCAGAGGGTGAAAGTGCCTGCGAAGTCAGACCCTTCCCTGAAGCACAGCAGGAGCTGCTCAGTGCACTGACACAACTCAGCAGCGATAACTTGAAGAAAACACCTTGTTCACTCTTTCTCCCTGTCAGTGTAAAGGTAAATTAGAAACGTTTTTCTAGTGTCTCTGAGGCCAGACAGCTCAGACGTCCAAAGGGAACTAGTGAAGCCACTCCAAAGCAGTCACACTCTAAGCCTTTGATTTGCCTTGGTCTGTAGCAGTGCTTACAGCTGCAATAGGTCCATGCTGTTTCCCAGCTTTTCCTTTTGCTCTATGTAGCTACAAATGAAATCTTCAGGGAAGAGAGAAAGTTGTGGAATAAGATGATTTGCTGGCTGAAGCCAGAAGCAGAAGTGGTCTTGAGTTTAGAGATCTGGGGGCCTCAGCTCCCCAAGTAGGACTGATCAAGGATTTATCTCTGGTCCCAGCACTGGCAGCAACAGTAGGAGACAGGGCTTCCCTATGACCTCCTGCAGGTGAGTCCTGGGAGCGCCTACAGGGAGTTCCTGTTTCTAAGAAGTGGACTAAGACATGATGCAGGGATGCTCAGCCTGTCATTTCTCCTGAAGGAGAAAAGAAAAAATTAAATCCTGTGGCAATCTTGCACTTCTAGTATTAAACTTATTCTTTCTCCTGCTTAATATTGACCAAAGATGTTTGGTTGATAACCACAGTGTACCATGAAATTAGACACAGACAGGAGGAGACCCCTATAAATTTCAGGTGATGTTGGTTGTCCTTTTGATTTCTGGGTCAGCATACACTCATGAGGGCTCCATTTACACTGGGACAACGATGAAACATGTTCCATGATTCATCTCCTTGTGCAATCACTTTGTTGTGCCACTCTCCTCTTTCTCTTTCCCATTCTTTTTGGTGCCCTGTGAGGTACAGAGAACTGCTGCAGGTTGGAGGGTCTGTATTACACTGAGAGACCCCAGTGAGGATGGGTCCCCAGTCCTGGCCTGCAGTCTTAGTGAACCAGTGAATGTATCATGTGCCGTCATGTAGCTCAGGTCCTTCACAAATACAGTGATGAAAGATGCAGGCAGGTTTTACTACTTTTTAAATAAACATGTGTCTGTAAGTAGGGAAATAGGGTCTGTCTGGAAAATCCAGCATTTTGTCTGTTCTTGCCCAGGTGTGGAATCTTTTAGGACATACTACACTTATTTTTTTTAAACTAGATTGCAGAGTGTGAACTCAGCTAGGAGTGGCAGTGCAGAATCTCACTCTTGAACTCTCCTCTAGGGACAGCGAGGAGGGAAAATGCTGTAGCAACAGCCAAACAGGACGGTATCTCAGGGACAGGGTACAGGGAGGCTGCACGAAGCAGAAACATGTCAGTCCCCCAACTTCTACGAAGCAGCAATATAGAGACTTTGTGTGCTGGGAATTTCAGAAAGACTGTCTTGTTTAATGGCCACAAATTAACCCATGCACTGGGAAATCATCTACTTGCCTTTTAGATTTATGTATGCTTTTGACTGTCACAGCATCCTGTGGCAATGAGTTCCACAACTTAATTGAGTGCTGTATGAGAAGCATCTCCCTTTGTTTAAGCTGACACCCAGGTAATTTCAGAGGGTGCTGCCTGGTTCTTGGGTGGGAGAAAAATTAATCTTTTTGGTAATTGCCTTTCAGGGAGTAGAAGGCAGGGGGGCTTTTCAGCACCAGATGCCTGTCTATCTGCCACTCAGAAGTCCTTCTTTCTAGACTTCATGATGTTTCTTTGGTGGTTACCAAAGAGGTAAGAAGAATGTGTTTGTGTCCTGTGTACCTTGTACATGGGATGTAGAGTAGATACGTGCTTCTTCATTTACTTCTGTGCTCAGTGTCTGCCTCATTGCTATTTCTGGACCTCATTTTTTTAATACCTGGGTCACCTATCTGTATGATCTGTCTGTACATATAGCTATATTTACTGGTATATAGGGCATCTGTCTGTCTCCTCTTTGTGCTAGATGTCATTATAATGCAATATACAAACGCAGAAACTGAGACACTAATCAGGTGATTTGCCACAGCCTAAATCTCTGCCTGAGCTGTAATTAAAGACTGCAGCTTTTGCCTCCCAGGTTCCTCCCACCACCTCCTCCTCCACATCCTGGGCATTTGCTGCAGGTGTTTATTTTCCATTGTTTCCTGATGATGTCTTCTCCTTCCTTTCTGTGTGCTTTTTGGTGATCTGCTCTTTCCATTAATCTGTTGCCTCTGTGCACTGGTGACACTTTGCACTGCAGCCACTGGGTGGCTGGAGTGGCCTGCCTATAGGGCAAACCCTTCACTATATCATCTCTCACACTTTATTTATCATCTCTTACTTATAGTTTAAAACCAGCCCGTGCTTTAATTCATTTGTTTTTTTCATAAAAGGGCCTAAAATCAAAGCAGTAAGAATTACGGGCTAAGTAGTGTCTGGGTGAAACAATTTGTTGGTGTTCAGCCTCCTTAAAATTGTTTTGTATAAGTGAAGTTGTTTGTGTCAGAGTAAATGTGTTTCTGTGCTTTGGGGTCTTCTGCTTTTACTGTGCTAGACACAGTGAGAGGTCGTACTGCTTCCTTGGACTTTTCTCTGTGGGAACTGATTTTCTTTACAAGGTGATTCTTACATTTCCCCTCATGACTTGCCCAGGTGAACACCCTCTTAGTCAAAAGTATCTCACTTTGCAACTGGCACTCTCAGAGGCCACTTCAAGACCATGAAGAAGAACATGGACCATGAGGTCGATATGATTGTTCACGTCTTGCTCCAGAAGATGGGGGACCCAAGTGATTTCATCCAGAAAGGAACCAGTTGATCCTTGGGGCTCATGGTGGAGAATATCACTCCTGCAAGAGCCATGGCCACCTTCATGGGAAGTGGAATCCAGTATGTAGTTCTTCTCTTAGTGGTACCATTCACATTTGTGTGGGTGGGGGAAATGGATGGGAGGCAGAAGGGGGATGACAGAACCTTCTGTGATCTTGGTGATTAGATTCTCTGTTCAACCTCATTCTCTTCCTCTTGTCATCAACTTCTGCCCTACTGCAGCCAGTTTGTTCTCACAGTCTGTCAACAGTGCCTAGACATGGTGAATGATGGGGAAGCGAAAATCCATGCAAAGGGTGGTTTGTGGTTTTGCAGGAGGAGGAACAATGGCAGTTCCAGCAGTGAGCACCCTTTGATCTTTCGAAGTGCTAACCACAGAGGCACAAGGAGAAACCATGCATCATTATACCATTAACTTGAGAAATAAGGAGGTTAATTGCTGGGACACTGAGCGTGTGGGGGAGAACCTGCTAGGTGCAGCACAGCCTGCTCAACAGGCACAACTCCTGTTGAGAGGAGTCTGACTGTCATGTCTTCACAGCCCCACTTTCCATTCAAACTGATGCTGCATGCTAGCCTTAACATGGTGACCCATTTGACAGGTACCTTAACAGGCCAACTGAAGCAAATGCTGCCTTCAAATGTTAGTGCTGTGCCCATTTCAAATAGGCACCTTCTAGAAAGGACATCCTGGCTGAAATGACTGTTACCCTTTCCTGAACTTGTGAAAAGAGCAAAATATTTAAATGTACCTCTTGTAAACTCTCAAAACAAACTTGCATGGCTGGATATTCTGCAGCTGCATGCCCCACAGGGTTTCATCCCCCCCTGTTGTTTTTTTCCAAGGGTATGCAGAATTGCAGATTTCTTGCTGGAGCCTTCAGCGCTGCTCCCCCCTCTTCTTCACGGACTTTGGTGTCTGGAAAGTTTCTCAAATCTTCTCACTCTCATCTCTGGTGGCAAAAAGCAGCTCCTTGCATCTTTTTTCTCTTAAATGTGATCCCCAGAGGTGCTGTGACCGTTGCTGATGGGCTCGGCCTTGGTCAGTGGTGGGTCTGTCCTTGAGCCCAGCTGGTGTTTGCTCTGTCAGGCTTAGGGGAAGCTTCTAGCAGCTTCTTGCAGAAGCCCCCCCTGCAGCCCCCTCCCTACTCTACACCAGAACCTTGTCTCACAAAACCACAACAGAGATAAAGAGGTGGAATAAGCCTCAACCGTGCTGCAGTTCTGTCTGTGTAGTGGGAGCCCTCTGAAGAGTCAGAATGAATTGTCTTTCATTTCCCCCTGTCTCAGAGTTAATTTTGGGAAAGAAACAGAGTTATCACAAAATCCACAGAGACTGAATTCTTCTCTTTTCCTCCCTCTGTAAAATGCCCACTTTGTATTTATCTGAGGACAGGATCTTCTACAGGTGGCTAAACCTGCAGTGAGAACACACTCCTCCCTCTCAGCAATGACAGGGAGCATACTATGACCAAAGCCTGTGCTTCTGTCTTTCCTTTTCCCTCTGCTCCAGTGTTTGTTCTCTTGTATCCAGGAATCACAACGCCATGGTGTGGAAGTGTGCAGCTGAACACCTACTGATGGCAGTAGTGAAAATCAGAGCGGAGAAGCTCCTGTGAGGCAAACATGTCAATACCTACATGCTGGGTGGACATGCTGATGAGGCTGGCTCAGGATTCTCATCAGGACACGAGCTGATGATCTTTATTTCACCTTAAAAAAATTGAAAACTGCTTGATATCTGGCTATAAAAGATAAAACCACAGAAGAGTGGAAGCTAAAGTAAAGGTTAAGAAAGTTCCTTCACATTGTGCATAATGTTTGGGGAAATGACTGTATCGGGTAACGTGAGGTTGTCCAGCAGGAAGGACCATTGCCAAATTCCTGTGACTGGAATGATTATTCAGATCAGCTGAGCTCAGGTTAGTCAGTCAAAAAATTTTGTTTGATCTTATGTGTGCAAAGCAAAGCTGAAGTGTTGGTCACTATTCATCACTGGATGATCCAAAACACGTATTTCTGGTCAGATTAAGACTGTCCTAGAAAAATTACAGCTGTCTTCAGTGATGTATTCAGTCTTTCTAAATACCTTCTGCAGATTCAGTTGCCTGTGGTAGTCACAAATCTTTTTTTCCAATCACTGTATGATGTTGTTGTCAGTATCTGAATGACCTCCACATTTCCTCTTGAAGAGAATTATAATTTCATAGTAGCAAAGCCAAAACCAAAGCCCCAACCCCCCTTACTTTGATTATTAATTTAAATTCCTATTAATCGAAGGTAAGAACACCTGAGCTGCCCAGGTGCATACGTGCAGTTATAGAATAATAAAACACCAAGCATGAGCTGATTTATCCTAGTTTCTCTGCCAGTTTAAGAAGGGTAAATTCCTGTGCAGTGGCAGTAAGACACTGCAGATAAGCCATGACAGCACAGCAGATGTGCATTGCTCATCCTATGGGATCCTGTGATCCCACAGAAGCAGACTCAGATTTCAGGGTGAAACTGTATTTTCCTATTGCCCTGTGTTCTCCTGTTGCCTCTTGTGTTCAGCTGGTAGCATCATGCAGTGGCAGTAAGTGGAGGTAAACATCTCTTTGCTGAATAGGTAATAGGTATTACACATGCCAAATTTTAAATAGCTTATTTCATTAAGACTTTTTCTTTGTTTATTCACAAGGGAGAAAAAACAGTCATTCATTTTTTCTCTTCCCTATGTTAGGTATTATGGATGGAAGATGCTTAATATGTTGATGAGTCATCAAAAGTTTCCCAAGCATTTGAAACAGTCTGGCCCTGAACGTGATTTGAAACAAGTTATGGAAACAATTAAGCAGAAAGTAAGTACTTGGCAGGAGAAATGTCTCTCTTCTGCAAGTACTGAGATTACTAATATGAGATTAAACATACCTAATTTTTCTTTATCCAATTTCTTCTTCCACTGAATTGTTTTGCTCCTGGGAATGAAGTGTTGATCCTTAGCCTGTTTATCTGCAGACAGTGAAGGAACTAGTATAGTTAGAAATTAGGTGGGTGTAACTTGATTATCAGCCACAAACAGGAAAGGGAAGTAGGAGAAAATGGTTTTATCCTTAACCATAAAAAGCCCAACTCCAGCCTCACCCCCTGATAAAGCCATGGAAGGCGAATAGTGCTTCTGAGATAATAGAGTCTTTGTAACAAATGAAAGGAGTAGTAGTGCCAAGAAAAAATTGAAATATACAAAAGATGCACAGGTCAGTCACAATACAGCCCTGCTGTCATGCACTGTGGAGCTGGAAGAAGCCTCCTGAATTCAGCATCCAGTAGAAAATAATCCCCTCACCCCCCTCCCTTTTTTCCCCCCATTCCTTTCCACTTACTGTGCAGGAACAGGGAGAGTGAGTGTGAACCAAATCCACTTGTAACTCAATGGGCCAGCTTCCAGAGAGTCAAAAATTTCCCACTATTCCATTTAAGAAGGCTTGTTCCTGACCAGATTGTGTTATTCCTATTTGTGCTCAAGACTAATGAATTCAGGATTTTATACTGCTGCCCATTATGATACCATTGACAGCCTTGGGTTACTGAAAACAAATAGTAAACATCACTGTATTTCTGGCATCTCTCTCTCTCCATGACATGTTTCCCTAGGCATTTCTTGGTAGCCTTGATCCTGTTTCCTATTTTATATTCTGTAGATTCATGGGGTTTTTTTAAAATATATATATGTGTATATACAGGGAATAGAAGATTATAAATGTGAACCTCCATCTGTCAAAGTCCATAAGAAGCCTAGGAACAGCAGTTCAACGATGCTTCAGGACAAGCTGCCTTCTGATGGAGGGTACTGAGCACTTCTGTTGTATCTGACAAAGCACATGACAAGCTTTACATATCTCTTCCTCAGTAAATTCTTTCTGGTAGAGATGAGCTGTGACAGACGTTGCCTTGTCCTACAAACCTTCTGTGATAAAAAAAAAAGTCTACTGCATTAGGATAAACACAAGTTCTCTGGAGGGTTTTGCACAAAATTTGAGGGGAAGATCCAGTGCAGTGGCAAGGACAGTGTTGTGGAGGCTGTGAGAGGGCCATGTCTCTGCTGTTTGACTTGGGACAGGTAATTTCAATTAGGCTATTCTTATCTGAGTGCAGTCTTTTTCAGATGGGTGGTTTGGTACAGAGTCCTGGTCTAGAACCAAGATGCTATTCCCATAAATAGCACTTTCCATGTGTGTGGATTAGCCTGGACATTTCTTTCTGACCATGAAACAGTAACATCAAGACAATTCCTCAGCAGTTCTGGTTAACAGATGCCTCAAAGTAGACTTTTCTCTAGCTATTCATTAACATTCACACCATTACTGGTTGGTTGACGGACAGCATGTTTTTTTCCCCTGTGCTGCAATCAGCATTCAAAATAAGGATGTGGTCCTGGCTGTCTCCCCATGCCAGTGGGAGACTACTTGTACCTCCTCTCCTTTGATAGCAGAGTGGATTTATTTAGCTCTGTTGTGCTTTGCAGTGGCAGGAAGCTGACCACACACCTCACTGACATGGTTAGTGTGGCGAGCAGCAGAGAGCAACACGCAACTCGATATGAATTGTAGGTGAAGCCATTTATTAGGTGAAATCACCCAGATTCTATACCTTTTTTACTACCAACATGGCAAGCTAAAAAACTGCTCATTGGTTACACACACTGTTCACACCATATTGATTGGTTAGTAATTATTACGAGCTCTGATAAACCTACCTTATAGCTAAACATCCTTAGTTTACCTTTAATACCTAAAAGCATCTGCACACCTGCTGTTTTGACCCTCTTGTTATGGTTAGTTCTCAACATGTTCTGTTACTCCCAAATACCTTCCCATTACTCCTCCTTGGTTGAGTGGCCTGTACCCCTATCAGCAGTGTTTTGAGAATGTGATTATTAGGATCCTCTCTGCATGAGTAACTTTTCCTTTCTCATGGGAACAGAAGAATATTGTCAGGGCCTATGTCTTGGGAGAAGAGAGCTAGGCCGCCGGCAGGCCTGCTGTCTTCCCCGACAGGTTAGGATCTCCCCATGCTTGTGGCAGAGATAGGGTGATCCAAGAGTTTCGATTGGAGAACTCGTTTGTTCCCATTGGGTGTGTGAAGCTGTGGATCCAGTCCCTAGAGAAGCAATAACATGAGCATAGTAGTGGGATGGGTGGCTTCTGGTTTTTTGTCCATTACTGATTCTCTGAGCCCTTCAGATACGCCCCTCTGAAGATATGTCCCTTAATCTCTCTGGGTAGGATTCATCTGTTCAGATGTATCTGAGCTATTTATCCAGATTCCCACACCTGTTGTAGAGACACTTTTCCAGAGTAATTAATTTCCTTATAATACAGACACCTCCCATAGGATGAGGCATTTAAACTTTGAAGTAGTGCCTATTTTGCCCCACAGTGGGTTGCTAGATGAGTATCTGTGAAGACACCTCAAGGTAAGTTAGATGAATTCCATCCTCAGTGCTGTGGTTTTCCTGAGTAAGCACTAGCAATAATGTTCCTTTCATACTGCCTCCTCTAATGACTCTCATCAGATCAAAGTTGCTTTTCAGATCAGGATCTAGCTGAAATCATGTAATTAGGAAGTCTCCTTGAGATGTTTCCCTTCACAATTAACTGAAGATACTATCACCAAAAGGTCCTACCTTGTTTGTATTTTCTAGCTTGAGAACTGGCTCTGACATATGCACCTTATCCCATCAGACTGTCACGTGTCACTTCAGACTATGGAAGATACTGTCCAGCTCAGGGAGCTTTACAGGCTCCTGTCAGACAAGGGGTTTCAGTCATGAATGGAGGGATTGGCGCCTCTGCTAGAGTACTGCAAAAGCAGCCCCCAGCTCATTTCCAGTAACATGGTCCAGGTACATAGGGGATCTCTATTGCTTCTCCCCCCTTAACTCCCTTCCCGAGCCTGTACCACTGGAGCTAACTCTGTGTGTCTTGGCACCACATACTAGTTGTTTGTGACAGGCTGGTCCCTTCTTATCTACCCTGCGAGGAAAGGCTGAGAGGGCTGGGGCTGTTCAGCCTGGAGAAGAGATGACTGAGGGGGGACCTAATTAATGTTTATAAATATCTTAAGTATGGGGTGCAGGGGGAATTGGCCAGCCCCTTTTCTTTGGTCTGTGGGGACAGGACAAGGGGCAATGGCTGCAAGTTGGAGCACAGGAAGTTCCACACCAACATGCGGAAAAGCTTTTTCCCAGTGAGGGTGACAGAGCAGTGGAATAGGCTGCCCAGGGAGGTGGTGGAGTCTCCTTCTCTGGAGATATTCAAGTCTCGTCTGGACGCCTATCTGTGCAGTATGAGCTGGGGAGCTGCTTTGGCAGGGGGTTGGACCCGATGGTCTCTGGAGGTCCCTTCCAACCCCTACAACTCTGTGATTCTGTGATTGTTACCCAAAATAACTTAACTCCAGACTTTTGGGTAGATAATTTCAGTCCAGATGTATTTACCTGGCAGGTGCCCACGGTCGATGTTCATGAGACAATAGCATTTACTGTTGCTGTATCTTCTCTTTTCTACTACCACTTAGGTTGAAATAAAGGAAACCCAGGCACTGAGCTTGGAAATTATTCTCTGGTACAAAAATGGGTTGAGATGGGGGACAGAAGAAACAGGTTGTGTTGCTTTAAAAAAAAAAAGAAAAGAAAAAGGATGCTCCACAACTCTGGCTATTCACTTCTGTCCTTATCTCTTTCCTGCTTGGGAAGGCTTTTTCCACCCTTCCTGGAGGTCCTAATTTCTCTTTGGGAACAGAAGGAAAATGTATAGAGACAGATCTATTCCTTTTCCCAGCAGCTGCTTTTTACCCCTTTTCTAGAAAATGCTGCCTGATAATGTGTGGCTGTCAAGGAATTGAACCTCCACTAATGAGAACTTCACAGCACATTAAACTCCAGAAATCTACCTGTTAGCTAGACAAATGGTGTGGATCCCAAAGAGTTCATCAGACCTGCACTCCTCCAGATACAGGTTCTGACATGGAAAACACAAAATTTGGATCTCATCCAGCCACAGTTCTGGCAAAATTAAAACTACTATCAGGACTTGAGACAACTTCATGGAAAAATGGGCATCATAATTACCTGTTTGCATACCTCTATACTAAAGATACTATTTTGCATTATTAAAATGGGATTAATTTAATGATTTATAAGTAAAGAGAAACACCATATGAACTACTCTGTCCACACTCAAACCTCTTCATAAAATATGAAAATCTCTTTCACCAGCATGAGATTGTGCAACCCTAGGTAGCCCACAGGAACAGGGTGAGATTGTGCTATCAAGTGCTGGCCTGGCAGAAAGGATTGCATTAATTTTTTATGTTCCTGGGTACTTGTTTCTACATCCCTTCTTGAAACAAACACATTTTTATCCAGTTTTCATGCTGTTTGTTTTCTTAGCAGATTTTTGACATTTTGATCCTGAGACTTGATGATTACAACCAAAATATGAACCAGCAGGCACTAGAGGTCCTGGATTTGATGACACCCATGCTCAGAGGTGCCTTACACCCAGCACTAGTCTCTCTTGTGTCAGCAGTCACAGAAAACCTGAACTCAAAGCACGTGGGGATTCATGCTGCAACTACCAAGGTGCTCAAAGCATGCACTGCTCACCTAAGTAAGGTTGACCTCTGACTCCTCAACTGTGGCTCCTCAAGCCAAGTCAAGACTGACTCTGTTGATAGCTTTTGTTGTCTGTGGAAATACTCAGATGCTGGGAGGGGTTTATGAAGTCCTGCTTGTATGCGTTCTGTCCCAGCCTGTTGTATCATGTTGAGATGTGCAGCTGAATGACTGCTGCTTCTCACCTGGATCATATGTCTGGTTATTAATTCTGTAGAGAGGACATTCCAGGGATTATTTCAAGTTCCTGCTGGAAGAGACCAGCATCTGTCATGACAGGTTTTCCCCTTTCCTCCTGGGAAATTGCATGTGTTTTGTTTTTATTGAGTTTGGTTTCCAAGATGTGCTTTCTGGGAAGTTTACATCCACTAAACCAAGGTGAAGACAGTGTGTATTTTCCTTGAAGCACATGGTGGGAAGGGTAGTGGAGGCTTTGTGCTCTCACTGGCCTTTGTTCTATGCTCTGTCAGCCTTGGCTCTCCTGAGCAGATGCATCTGGCCCTAGCTGATGCTGGTATGAAAAGCTTTGAACTCAGTTCCTCATTTTGCAGTTTTAGGTAGTAGTTTAGCCATGTAAAGCCTAAATGAAAATGTCATTTTGAATTTAAAGCTTAAGACCTTGAATTTAATAAGATACTGTGTTATGAAAGATCATATCAGAAGTCAAATGAAGGATGAAATAAATGCTTGTTCTGTAGTCAGCCTGGAGGTCTCCATGTGTGCAGTCAGAAGTGCCTTAGCTCCCTTCCTCCACAAGGGTAAGGAGCCCATTATCATCCCCTATTCTGGATGCTTGAGCATGGGACTGTTGATATAAAATATGTACCTTTATTAAGGAGAGGGTGGTGTCCCAATATGCCCTGTCCCCAAACCATATGGCCAGCTGCAGGCAGTGCAGCATGTTTTCTGCTGCCTACTAAAGTCATGCTGAAACTCTTGGGGATCCTCAGGCTCATTTTGGCTGGGAGCCCCTGCCCTGCAGAGTACACCTCCACCTCACCCTGTATTGCTGTCCAAAAGCTATGTGTTTGCATGCAACAGCTTGGCAAATACAGTGGTGTGTTCCTTCATGGGTAAGTGCTGTGGAAATCTACATTGGTGTCTTTACAGTTCACCAGAACAACTTTTAACAGCTACTTTTTGGCCCATGCATTTGAAATTATTCTCTTGTGATCTCTAGGAACAGCTTGTACACAGGTGGGTAGCGTGTATTTCTTAAAAACATGGAGAGACACTATCCTGTTGTTAGCTCTGTGCTTCTCCTCCCTTGTCACAGGTTTATTTGCCTTAATTTGGGTGGTACCCTAAAAATAAGGGAGGCAGAAAACCAGAAATAAAAAGATAGGAGTAACATAGAATAGGATTATACTAAGATATTTTTTCTCTCTCACCTCAGTCTTATGGTTGATGTTAATGATTACCAGCAACATGAGTACAAGGCTACACAACAGGGTGGCTCTGATAAGTGAGGAAGGGGCTTGTAGGTTTGGTTGTGGACAGGGGACATGGTTGAAAACCAGACCCAGGTCTGTAGCAAGTCTTATTCTCCGTGATTCTTAGCTTAGTTTCAGACACTTTGTTTTAGGCAGCTGGATCCTCCTGGGGATCCAGCTGTAAGGATCTAGTGGAGAGGTGTTGCTGTTGCCTGTTTTACTTTTTGCACACCTTTCCATCAGGGAAGGGAGGAGTCTAAGGCTACCCTGTGTAGCTTGCTGGAAGGTTTCATGTGTGTCCACTGAAACCTCAGTGAAGTGTGTAAAGTTTGGCAAGATGAATCCAGGCCTGAATTCCCCTCTTGATCTTCTGGTGTAGATTCAGAAGCACACTGCCAATATTTGTGTTCCCACTGCTATTGCTGCAGCTGTGGCCAGAAGTTTCTAGTCCCTGGGGCTCTTCATCTGCTGTTTACTTCAGCTCTGACTTCTGTTGAAATGTGCATGCACAGAGTTTGGTGTGGAAAGATGAATGCTGTCAATCAAAGTGTTCACCAGGACAGTGGGGATTTTTTTTTTTTGTTTAGTTTTATTGGCTGGTTTGGGTTGGGTTTTTGTTGTTGTTTGTTTATACTGATCAAAATCTACTGCAGAGAAGAAGGTCCCACATAAAGTGCTTGGTTTCTGTAACAGATGCCAGGTTTGCAGATCACTTGTATCTTTTATGCTGTCTGTCCAAGGACCTGAATTCCTGCTGATCATAGAATCATAGAATCATAGAATCATAGAATCATAGAATCATAGAATCATAGAATCATAGAATCATAGAATCATAGAATCATAGAATCATAGAATCATAGAATCATAGAATCATAGAATCATAGAATCATAGAATGGCAAGGGTTGGAAGGGACCCCAAGGATCACAGAGCTCCAACCTCCCTGCCACAGGCAGGGCCACCAACATCAGGCTTGGAGCTACACAAGGTTGCCCAGGGCCCCATCCAACCTGGCCTTGATCTACCTGATGAGCTGGGTTGCCACAAGCTGTGGTGGTGCAGTCTTTATGCACTGGTTCCTACACTGGCTTGAATGTGTACCACCACATTCCCCAAGTTCCAGGAGCCTTTGACTTGTCTGCTCATCTCCTTTCCTACAGAAGGAACTGAACAATAAATCCTGGAATACAACTTTGATAGAATTTGGGGAAGAAGAGATTTTTGGAGGTTGTTTGGACCCAATTTGCCCTCCCAAGTGAATTGCTTTTCTTTTGGTGTGAAGGGACACTGGCCCATCAGAGCTTCTGCACTGGAAGACTCAACATTATGGGTATTAGCTGGTTCTATTTTCTACCTTTTTTCTTTGTCTTCTTTCTTTAAAGAGAATTTATGGTTTGCCAAGTTCATTTCTTTAGAACAAACAGGTATAAATCTGGCTGTAAATGATGGCTTGTTCCAAATGTTGTTCTGCATGGGGCAAGATTGCTGTAGCCCATAACTACATAGCCAAGGTCTGCTGTAAATTCCCCTGCCACACAGATTTATGGCAGTTGTGAAGACGCAGCACTGGGTGAATATGCCTGAAAAATTTAGTGTTGAGGGGGCAGACCTTAAAGGGGAATTAACAACTTTCTCCACATCAGCTGCTCTGGGAACACTGAGAATTTGCTGACCTCCTGCTGTTCTGCATCCCAGGTATAGGATGTTCATCATGAACTGGGGAGAAGGGTGTGAGATCTGTACTGCCTTTGGCCCTTACCCATTTTTTGTGGTGCCTGGGAGAAGGTTGGGGAAAAGCTGCAGAATCCTGCAAGCAGGATGTGGCAAATAGATCCCTTCAGGGCTTTGTATGGTGCTTTCTGTCATTCCCCTCTCACTAATTCCGAGCAATCACTGTAAATTTTCCATGCTGGCAGGTGTCAGAACAGGAGTAAGGCACATCTCTTTCTCAGTCAGGCAAACAAGCTGGCTATATTTTTTTTTGGTTCTGCTCATTTTTATGACCATTTGCAACAATTCAAACAGGCAACTAAATCACAAATATTTCAAAATTCAAGACCTAGGGCTTTAGCAGGGGAAGGCAGGCTCTGTGGGAAAAGTGCATGAGCAAAGCCTTCCCACATGCCTTGCAACTGCCTGCCTTTAAAATTTAAAAACCAAGTGGGAAATGACACACTCCCCCCCCTCAAAACTCTAAAGGATTGTGCAATGCTCCTAGCTTAGATGGAGCTATTGCAATGTCTTGCCCCATTGCTCCACTGAGCTTCATAGCTAGGAGCCCAGCTATTGCTCCAAGGCTGGGCTGATATGCCTTAGTTCTGAGTTTTAGATCAGAATTCCTCATCTGCAGCCTTTAATGATCCAGGCAAAAATGCAAGCCAGGTACAAAACTCTTTGATCACTTAATGTAAAAACAGAAAAACAAACCAAAAAAATCCCTATCCCTGAGGTCAAAATTCCACTTACAAACAAACTAGTTTGCTTCCAGATAATGCCAGAATCATTTATTTAGCTTAACCCTGACTTTGTCTTGGACATCTCCAACTGAAGGCTACACCCATACATTAGTTGTGATCTGGGACCTTAATCCCATTGTAGTGGGCCACCTTTTAGTAGGGCTGAATCAGCAAACCAAGCCCAACTGCAGTGGTACCAAGGCATAGATCTTGCTCTCATCTGACACCTGTCCTATCCTGTCCTCTGTCATGAAAGAAATTCCCTTCAGATGGCCACTAACTGATTCCAGGACATGAAGTCAGGCCAGCAGCCTGAGTAACTCCCTGAGGAGCCAGCCCTCTGCAAGACAGGTAGGGAAATTTCCCCTCTGATGGTGCTAAGAAGGGCCTGCAGTGAAAATGAGAGCCTGGAGAAGTTGATCCTTCTTTTGCTCATATTCCAAATGCTGGGCTCTCTGTCCTGTGGCCAACAGGTTTAGCTAGTATGTAGGGCAGAGAATTAAAGCTGAGTTAATAAGAATTGAACTGCCTGCTGCTTTGTTTTCTCTAGCAGCCATTAAAAGCTCCTCTGTCTTTAGGTCTCTCAAGGCTGCTAAAGTAATGTTTGGGTAAATTAGTTATTGACTCGAGCTTTACTGTTTCAAAATGCATTCGAAAGGGGAATAGTACCTACATACTGGGCTTCCTCAAGCCCAAGCAAGTTAGTAGTTCCCCTTCACCCACCCAAAATCCAAGTGTTCCCCTGAAAACCTGTGTAGATACTGATATGAACAATTAAATAACAATTTAGGCTTCTTCAGGATCTCTAGATTTCAGGGGGATTTGTTCAAAGCAGCACGTGTAAGGTAACTCTCCAGGGAGGAACAGCAAGTGTGAAACAGCATCTGCCAATGCTGCAAGAGTGTCAGGGGAAAAAAGTGAAGTGTCTGTTTAAAAAGGTGAATAAGAAGAGTGTAATTAACTAAGCAGAAGCTTAATTATGGTAGCAGGATCAATTCTTACTGCATGCTTGCAAGGAAGATCATTAAGGACTTCCTTTTTATCTCTCATGCAAAAAAGGAGCACTCAGTATAAGCACAGTGCTACTTAAAACCACGTTGGGACTGGGCTGTGAAATGGTTCCCAAAGAAGTAGGTTGCTTGCTGTATCGGTGCCACTCCTGGTGACACCACAAGGTCTCATGGTGCATCCCACCTGCAATCTGCTTCTAAGAAAAGCTGTGCTTGGCTGATCAAACTGGTAAGACTGGAGGCTCGCAGCCTGATTCAGGCGCCAGTTTATAAATTAAAACAACACACCAAATCGACAACAGGCAACACAGGGAAAGCTAAAATGCATACAACAGTGAAGTATTGGGAAATCAGCTAGTTTTCTATGGCAGGATCTGATTTCAGAGATGCTACAAAAGCCTGCTAGAGTGGATGGTGTTGGCAATAAGCAGTAATTCTCTCTTGTACGAGTAACTTGGAGTCTTGTCCATAGATCCCAGCAGATACCTTAAAGGTTTAACACCAGCTTATCCTTAAAGCAATTATGAATGCAGGGACTTCTGAGCTTTCTCACTGTTGTCCTTTGAGGAGGGAGGAGGTTGCTTGTACAAAGCTCCAGGACATGAAACCTCTCTACTGCTTACGTGCGATTTAAATTTTGAGGGCTGGGATGTGAAATGTTTAACACAGCTCCTTGTGCAGCAGTCAGTTTTGGATTTACACATGGGAAATGAGAATTCTTCTTTCTTAATTTAATAACCTTCCGATGTAAGCTTGAAGAGAAGAAGAAGAAAAGGAGCCAGAAACTGGCAGAAATTTATTTTAGGAAGTGCAGTTACCCTCTCCCCTGACACCCCTGCCCTTTTTTTTTTTTTGGTGTCTTACAATCTCAGAAGAATGACCAGAAATAAAATGTTTCTCTTTCAGATAACCCTCTGATGCTGCAAGCCTTACCCCAGCCAGGGCATTTGCTTAGTGGCCAAGCTCTGCTCAACGTCACAGAACGTATCTCAGGTATCACCTGCTTCAGCTGATCTCCACTTCTAAGTCAGGAAGTCTTCAGAGGGAATATTTAGAGGGAACACCTTTTAATAGACAGTGTGATAGCTCTTCAAGCACCAGAAGGTCCTGGGCGTGTCCCTCCTGCAAAATGCATATACTAAAATAGATTTGGCAGGGGTTTGCCTGGCTGCTGCCGAGGTGTGCAGCTGTGAGATGAGGTCGGCTCCAGCGTTGAGCTCTCACTGGGGCATCTCAGGACCCACCTCCAGGAAAGAGAGGGGCTAAAAATACCCTGGCTGGCTTCCCTCTTTGAAGGACAGTACAGTAAAGGTCATGGAGATCTGTAAGAGGTCCCTTTCCTAAAGCGAAGGACTATCCTTTAGCAAAAGATGTGATGACTGGCATTTCTGAGGATCAGCTTGGTTTGTCATGGCAGGATTCTCATTTTCCTGTTGGAAACTTTTGAGGCTGAACCCTACAGAGCCTGGGGGCTATAGAAATAGGGGGAAAATCAACACCTGTGGCAAGGAATCTGTGCGAGGCAGGGTTTGGGGACAGAGGGGGAGAAGCAGGCTGTTCAGCCCAACCCACCAACGCTCCGTGCCTGTATTGCAAATGATGACATTGGACTCTGAGCATTTTGGGATGTACAAACAGTCTATTTCTATATCAGTGGTGTATGACACACTACGAACGTAGCTGATAATTGATTTATAATAGTAGCTTGCTATGTCAGCAATAGCCAAGGAATGGAAACAATTATAATCTCAATACATACTAGAGAGGACTATTTATAGCCTTGCTTTAATTAGGACTAAATCCACTGCTAATTATGCCAGCATCTTTTAATCCAAGGTTTAATACCCTTTGATTCTTCATTATGAATCTCAAACAGGCAAGTTTAGCCAGAGCGAATGTAAAAGGCCCTTTAAAGATAATTTGAATAAAGTAAATCTCCATAACCATAGAATTTAGTTTTACAGTTATTTTAATCTCTCTTTCAAATAAAGCATTTGAACATAAATTTGGGCTACTTTAGAGTAAGCAGGTGTTCTCGCTGGGATTTAGTGGGAACAGGCAGCTCTTCTGGAGCTCCACAGTGACCACTGTGTTTAACAGCATTTAAACTCAAATTAACTCCCATTTTAAAATGGGTACCACAACCTTTTTCCTGCTTACCAGAATTGTTTCTAGGCACTTTGAGGAGCTGTTTAAATGTTGATGACTGATGCTAGATTAACAGTGTGGAGGAAATTAAGGTCCTTCCACTACAGAATAATAAATGGTTACCACATAATGTTCCCACTGAACAGAAAATAAGAACTCTGCCTTATTTTGATCTCTCAGCAAAATCTGCCATGCACAGAGCTTAATGGTTGTATTTAATAGTTCACTTCAGAAAATCAGCTGAGAGCAGACTTCAGAGAGAATGAGAAGGGAACGCTTGTTTTTTGGTTAAATTTCAGCCCCCTGTGTAAGATTTTTCTATCTCTCTTTCCCTATTTCAGGTAAAACTGTGAGGGCAAATACCATTAAGATTCTGAGATGCTCAAATACCATGGCAATAGGGTCTGAGTAATTATCTAAGATGTCCTGAAGTTTGAAACAGCTGCTCATTAAAAGCCACCAATAGGAGGGGAAAAAGACCTTAAATGAGACCATTCTGCCAAAGACATCAGTTAGTCACTGATGTTGCTAATAAAACTGTCAAGCAGCACACATCATTTGTGGGCTGGAGTTTTGAAGTGTGGTATAATACTGTCATTTGCTGTGTGCCACAGAGCAAAGGGAGCTGCTGTATTAGACTTCTGGCATTTTTCATCAAAGGTCGCAAAAAAGTAATAATCCTTTTTATTAGCAGCCTTTCGATCGCCTCTTGGGGCTGCATTTCAAAGCCCTGAGCAGCTGCTTTAGACCAGTTCTTAATGGAAATAAGCAATGGTTTGATGGTTTTGTCATTTGTAATGCAGAAGCAGGTAGTGAAATGACTTACAGAAAGCCTATGATTCACTTTGGTGAGTCTATCATGGATGCAAAGCCTCTGATTGGAGAAATTAAGGTCCTTTAGATTGGATATTAGGGGGAAGTTTTTTACAGAAAGAGTGGTGAGGTCCTAGAACAGGCTGCCCAGAGAGGTGGTGGATGCCCCATCCCTGGAAGTATTCAAGGCCAGGTTGGATGGGGCCCTGGGCAACCTTGTGTAGATCCGGGCCTGAGGTTGGTGGCCCTGCCTGTGGCAGGGAGGTTGGAGCTTTATGATCCTCGGGGTCCCTTCCAACCCTTGCCGTTCTATGATTCTATGATTCTCAGAGGTTGGCTGTTCAATGAATGATCAACCACTGTTGCTTGTTTCTGGACCATTGGGATCTTTATGTTTGTTGATACTAGCCAGAAAAGCCTTCCAAGAACCAAAAATAAAGGCAAGGAGCTGTTTGCATTAAGGTTGTTAAGAAGCTTCTCTCTCTTGCCTGACAGTGCTTATGGCATCTGTTTACCCCTGGAAGCCCCAAGCTGCCAAGCACTATGCTCTGCCCACACTCTGGTTCTTCCTGGGAAGCAGCCTCCTGTCTGTCCGAAGTGGCAACGTCAAGGCTGCGGTGACCGCACCTGCAGTGTCCCTCTACCAAGTGATGGGCTCCAAGCTGAAGGAGCATGCTGCCAGCCAACCTCAGCATGTGGCAAAATACCTCTGTACCTTTTTAGTCCTGAATGTTGAGTAAAGGCTTGGTGTGCTCCAGGAAGCTGATGGAGAGGTGTTGAGTGGGAGAGGTGAAGGCCAAGGTGGATGTGGCGTGGGCATTAGTTTTATTCTGTCTAATCTATCCAAGAGTTTCTAACTACAGATATAGGCAGCACATTTGGATGTAGTCCTTAAAATAATTATAAAGTTATTTGTCAAAAGTTTTGTGCCTTGAGCTCATCTTCCCTAAGAAGCTTGCATAGGTAGCAAAAATAGAAAACCCATGTGTAAATACAATTTGTAACTGTGAAAATGAAAAGAATATATTTATATGCACAGTTAGAAAGTGAGACATATGCAAATCAATAAATATATATATACAGACACACATTTACTCATGAAATAAGAGGTGGGCTTTGGAAGCATTGGAACTATATGATTGACTCAAGAAGCAGAGACCTGCTTTCCTGGAGGATATGTGGTGGGGTTTTGAGAGGATGCGCAGCTCACTGTATGTGCCAGTGTTTGCCATAGCCAGGCTGCCAGGTGGGCCCTTTACAAGTCTTTGGTAGCTGCTGGTGCAATGGCAGATACCTGAGCTGTTCCATGACAGGAGAAATCGCCCCGGGGGAGCTGAATTTTTCTCCCCATTTCAGGGGATGTATCTTGCCTGCTGTCCCTTGCGCTCCCCTGTGCAGTGGACTGACGTGGCAAGGTGACCTCTGCCACCTGATTACTTCCCTGCACTTTGGGGCACCCCTGGAGAGGCACAGGAGAGGGGCTCAACACAGGGGGCTGTGGCACCTTGCAGGAGGATCTGGGTGATATATGGGGTGCCAGGCAGTGAGGGGGCTGAGGGTGTCCTACAGAAGCTGCAGAGAGGTAAGCTGTGGCCAGGCATCATAGGAAAAGGTATATTGTTTTAAAACATGTATTTTTCTATGTTTTTTCCTCCCATCTCGTGAGAAGTGAAGGGCTGGCCTTACATGCAGTCCAGTGAAGCACTTCTGAACCTGAGATTCAAGAAACAGAGTGAGGAAGGGATGTGGCAGGCTTTCAACATACAAAGGGGGAGAAGTGATGAGAGAAGAGGGAGGGCTGAAAGCAGCAGGTGTCAGTGCATCTGTACAGTCAGATCTGAGAACAGAGCAGCCTGATCTAAACCTTCTAATATTTTTTTCCCCTGCTGTTTTTGTTTTTAACTCCCAGTTTCTGGTAGTGGGGAGCACTCAGGAGATCACTTCTCTCACGTTTCAGTGTGTGATCTAGGGACCTGGCTCTGGAACACCGATGCCTGGGGATCCTGCAGAGTCCAGTGGAAGTCCTAGCCCTTGCAGATCTGCTAACAGCATTTTGCTTTCATGCATACTGTTCCCCACAGTCAAGGAGAATAAAGCATTGCTTGGTGCTACAGCTTTTCTAGGTGCTTTAGTTTCTTTAGCTCTCCAGCTGAGATGGTTTCCCTGTGAGAGGGTCACTCCTACCACGCTGACCTCAAATTCAGCTGACAGTGTGACTGCCTGCAGTGAGAAGCAGCGAGGTTAATGACTAGGGCTTAACTCAGATCAGGTGAGCTCTCCTGCCACGTTAGCAGAGGTGTGCATCTGTGCATCTCAGAAGTTATTAAGAAGCTGCTAAGCTTAAAAAAAAAAAAAGAAAGAGCAGAGCAGTGTTGGGCCTTCTTATGGCACTGGGAAGGATTTATTTTTTAAAACTTATTTTTATTATACTTTTAGTATGGAAGTCTCACCAGAGAGGACACTGCAAGCTGCATGTGCAGGGCCAGTCTAATTAATCATTGCATTTAGTATGCAGTGCAGCTGCTAACCCACAGAAGTTAGTAAAGCAAAAGAAATGTATGGCGATCTTCTACCTTGGCTTACTCTTTCCCTACATCCTGCCAGAGTCCCAGGACAGACCCTGGCTGTCACAAACAGTTCCTCCTGCTCGCTG
The DNA here is from genome assembly GCA_022605575.1 of Laterallus jamaicensis coturniculus. Taxonomy (NCBI): domain Eukaryota; kingdom Metazoa; phylum Chordata; class Aves; order Gruiformes; family Rallidae; genus Laterallus; species Laterallus jamaicensis. The sequence continues at coordinate 21,954,407 of JAKCOX010000001.1, forward strand.
AAGGTAGGAGCTGCTCTCATCAAGGGAAGGTGGGTAGTAAAGATGGCATGATTTCAGCCCTCAAGGAGTGAAGGAAGTTTATGTTCCACAGAATAGGAAGAGAGTGATCTTGAGCTGTCTCCCTGTGTAGGGGGCACCAGAGCTCTGAAGATGTGTGAGCAGAGAGGGTGGTGCTACATACTCTGATTCCAGTCTGCAAAATTCATCATATCCTCAGATGGTCATTTTTTCCTCAGCAAGAGCAAAACGAGTGCCTGGTGCCACAGCTCATCTGCTGTTCAGAGTGCTTGTGCCATCCAAATGTGTTAGCCCAACCCCGAATTTCCCTGTGGAAATGCAACCACAAACCCTGGCAGGAATGCAAAGGCACAAACCTGGCAGTGCCAAGACATCAGGTATAGGAATGGTATGGAAAAACAAATGGCAAACAGGGAGGGTGGCCAGGGAGGGAGGACAAGGGAGGAAGGATGGAGCCAAAGTATAGTGGGGAGGTTGAAGGCTCCTGTTGTAAATCACGTCGATGCTGCCTCACGGTGCTGCTGTGAGAGGGGGAGCAGGGAATTAAAGAATGTATCTGAAGGGAGCTGCTTTAGTAGGGATGCAGCTGAGTCATGGGGTGTAACAAAGTGCTTCTGATAGAATTTGCTCTGGCCAAGGGTCAAGGTGGGCTTGGGAGCCAGCTGCTGAAATCCTACTCTCAAGCAGAGGGAGGGAGGCTGCACTGGGGCAGCTATTTTCATCCTGGTTAAATAGCGATGATGGGAATAAAAGTGATTGCACTGCTACCAAATCTCTGACAGCTGACACTGAATCCTGATACTGTGATTCTGCCTTTGATACAGGCAGAGGTGAGAAAACAACTCTAGTTAAAATTAGAGTTGACCCGAACCTTTAAGCCTCCACTTTGCCTTGGTATCTTCAGCTGAAAAAAGCAGTTAACTTTGTTTGCCAACAACCTCCCTCTTTATATCCTTCAAAGTCCCCCTTGGCAGTTTTTGAGTTGCAGCTGGCAGTGGTACAGAAGCTTATAAAGCCTCTCTCAGTGCTAATAGCCATGCCCTGGATAAATGAAGGCTGTGCCTGTTCCACAGCCATTTAGCGTGTTTCATCTCTGCTGCATTTGAGAGCAAAAAGTAAAAACTCCGTCCCCTTTGCAGACTACTGTGAAGGTTGTAGGATGTCACTGCCTGCTGCTGGGTCCTGGAGAGGACATACAGGCCCAGAGGCCAGCACTGTGGTTATGGCCTGGCTCTCAGGCACAGCCTGAAATGTCACGTCCCTTGTGATTCCACTGCTGCTGCATCAGCTTCCTCTGCAGGAGCGTGCACATCTATACCCATATCTATACATGAAGGCACTTCCTCTACACAATAGTCCTCCTCTGTGTCTGCTGCCAGTGTGTATAGTGCCTCAGGCTATGAAACTGCTCAGTGTTGACACATTTCTGTCAGTGCAAGTACCCAGATGGTAGTGCATGTTATTTCAAGAATGGAAATCAGCTGTACAAATATTACAGAATCACGGAACTGCAGGGGTTGGAAGGGACCTCCAGAGATCATCGGGTCCAACCCCCCTGCCAAAGTAGAGTCCCTAGGACAGGTCGCACTGGTAGCCGTCCAGAGGGGTCTTGAATATCTCCAGAGAAGGAGACTCCACACTCCCCTGGGCAGCCTGTCCCAGGGCTCTGTCACCCTCACTGGGAAAAAGCTTTTCCGCATGTTGGTGTGGAACTTCCTGTGCTCCAGCTTGCAGCCATTGCCCCTTGTCCTGTCTCCACAGACCATTGAAAAGAGGCTGGCCATTTCCCCCTGTGTCCCACATTTCAGATATTTATAAACATTAATCAGATCCCAGCTCAGTCTTCTTTTCTCCAGGCTGAACAGCCCCAGTTCTTTCAGCCTTTCCTTGTGGGGGAGGTGCTCCAGGCCTTTAATCATCTTCATAGGCCCCCGCTGGGGATGTAACTGTGCCAGTACAGGGAATCCTATCGCTCTGATTGCTGCATTATTCTGGCAGGTTTTTGTTTTCAGTGGCACCCACTGCAAACGAAACCACGCTCCTGTTTGCCCAGGAAGGAGGCAGCCCCCAGCTAACAGCCACCAATGGCTTTGGTGGGTACCTTGCAGGCCAGATCCCTGCCACAGTGGGGCTTCCCTGCACAGCCTGGCAGTGGCTGGCAGGTCCTGCCGTTTCATTTGCAGTGACCCTGCGATTAACACTCCCTTTGAAGGTAATAGTGGCAGCCTGGCCCTCTCCTGGTCCTGCCCAAGGGTGACAGGAGCTCATGTTTCACACCTGTAGGAAACTACTTTTTTAAAAACTTACAAATTACTCTTGTCTCCGTATGCCTGGGCCTAAAATAGACCGTGCTCACAGGGATGTCTGCTGCCTCCCTGGCTCCCAGGTCAGGGACATCACTAGGCAGCTTCCTAAACTGGCACAGCCCTCCGACTGCTGCCCACTTTTGGCATTCCGGGTTGGCAGTGATGAAGTGGCAGAGAGAAGCCTGAGGGCTGTTGGAAGGGACTTTAGGGCACTGGGGTGATTAGTTAGAGATGCAGGTGGTGTTTTCCTCCATCCCTACAGAAGCTGGGAAAACACAGAGAGGAGCAGAAAAACAAACTTGATCGACTCGGGGCTAAGAGGCCAGTACCAGCAGTGGAATTTTGGGGTTTTTGATCATGGAATGAAGAAACATTCAGCGCCACATTTGCTGGCAGCAGATGGGATTTGCCTGTCCCAAAGGGGGGAAAAGGATCCTAGTCCAGGATTTGACAGGGCTTGTGAAGAGAGCTTTAACCTAGATCTGAAGGGGGTAAAGCCAGGTTAGCTAGAAATAAGCCAAGGGGCAGCAAGTTAGCATCAGGGGTGGGACTAAAAGTCCACCTGAAGTGCGTCCACATGGCTGGTGATAAAATACTGGATGGCACACTACTGTCAGAGGTGCTGTGTGTCACTGAGATCCTTAAGTCCACTCCAAGAGATGCAGGGTACTTTGAAGCACATCTGAAGTGCTTCTACACCAGTGCACGTAGCTGGAAGAACAAGCAAGAAGATCTAGAAGTCCTGGCTGAGTCCCAGAGATGTGACATCATTGCCTTAAGCAAAACCTGGTGGGAAGAGTCCTGTGACTGATGTGCAGTGATGGATGGTTACAGGCTCTTCAGAAAAGACAGGCAGGGCAGGAGAGGTAGGGGGTGGTGCTGTATGTAATAGAGGGGCTGCGCTGCACAGAACTGTCAGTTGGGGATGACACCATTGAAAGAGTCTCTGGGTAAGGATTAAGGAACAAACAAATAAAGGGGATGTCACTGTGTGATTTTACTATGGACCCCCTGGCTGGAACAACAACATTGACAAGTTATTCTTCAGGGAACTAAGAGACACCTCTAGATTGTCTGCTCTTGTCCTTATGGGGGACTTCAACTTGCCTGACGTTAACTGGGAACACCACACAGCTCATACAAACAGGTCCAGGAGATTCCTAAAGCAACTGGATGATAACTTTCTTGTTCAGGTATTAAAGCAGCTGACGAGGACAGGTGCCCTCCTAGATCTCTTGCCTGTAAACAGAGAAGGTCTCATGAGGGAAGTGGAGGTAGGTGGCTGTCTTGGTCATAGTGACCACGAAGTAGTGGAATTTAAAATCTTTGGTGAGAGGAGGAAACCTGCCTCCAAAACCTCAACACTAGATATGGGGAGAGCAGATTTTGGGCTGTTCAGGGACCTAGCTGGTAAGGTCCCCATGGAAACTGCTTTTGAATGCCTTGGGGTCCATCAATGCTGGTGACTTTTTAAGGATCATCTTCTGAAAGCACAGGAACAGGCAATTCCAAAACACCTGAGTCAAGGAGGCAGGGCAGGAGGCCAGCTTGGCTGAACAGGGACCTGCTTCTAGAGCTCAGGTGGAAAAAGAAAGTGTACAGCCAATGGAAGCAGGGTCAGGCAATGTGGGAGAATTACAGGGACACTATTCACCTCTGTAGGGAGAAAATTCATGTGGCCAAAGCTCAGGAGGTGGAGCGGAGAGAACACTGGTCTATTACGCGATGAGAACAGTCATGCTACTAACAGGGATATAGACAAAGCAGAGACATTTAACACCCCACTTTCCTCTGTCTTCAATATATTTAATGGCTTCTGGGACTCCACATGCCTCAAGTTGGAGGACTGTGACTGTGGTAATGATAAATTCTTAGTGAACCCTGAACTTGTAGGCGATTTGCTGCTTTACCTAGATCCATGTAAGTCCATGGACCCCAATGGGATTCATCCCAGGGTGCTCAGGGAGCACAGCACTGAGCTTGGCTGAGTTCGAGAAGCGCCTGGACGATGCTCTCATTCACATGCTCTGACCTGGCTGATCTTGCGTGGAGCCAAGAGTTGACTCAGGATTCTTACAGGACCTTTCCAACTCAGAAGATTCTGTGATTCTATGAAAATTTTCCTTAGTGCAATTCCAGTAAGGAAAAAATCTGTTCCACCATATGCTTTCCTCACTGTCCCTCTCTTCCTCTTTTCCCAAGGCCTCTTTGTTTCATCTGCTGCTTCTATTGATTACTTAGCATTACCATGGTGTCATGTATTTACGTGTTTGGGGGACAATGTCCCTGAGAGGTCCTGTACAGAATAAAGTCTTCTAACTAGCATTCTGTGCTCACACTTGTTCTGAGCAAAGAGAGCAGCCCAAATCCCAAAGCTTTGCACATTTGCAATCCAAGCCATTTCTGGCTCAGAGCTGTCTTCGATCACAATTCTATATGGAAGAAGAAGAAATGTATTTCACTGGGAAAGCCACACTGGTTTTGAAAAGGCATATATATATATATATATATATATATATATATATGTATGCTTTCCCAGGACAGCAGTCAAGTAGTGTTGTTTGTAAACTTGTTTGCAGAAGAATGAGCAGACTGTGAGGCCAACAACAGGTGAGAAGGTAGTTGCAAGTCTATTTATACCCCAGCCTGGGTGCCGCTCAGCCCAGAGCTATGTGATAACTCATTGCCGCGGGCCGGTGCTTGCCAGCGTAATGAATGCCTGCGTGGCTGGGACAAGCGCTCCTGGTTTCGGCTCTGACTCTTGGTGGGCTGCATGATCACTGACAGTCCTGCCTTTTAAGGAACTATTCAACAGGTTCATTTCATAATCATTTGTCGCTCTTAAACTTTTAATTTGCAGGTGCCATTATTGCCCTGCCTTAGGGAAAACCACTTCACAGCCCAGTGCAAACTCTAACACTTTGAAAGCAAAGCCTACATGGTTGCCAGTCTCTGATGTTACAGAGGAAAACACAGGTCTGATATGTTAATTGGGCTTCCTGAAGGAAAAATATATGTGGCCACATGTGTTTGCTTAGCTAGGGATCTAATCCTGGCCTAGTAAAGCCCAGGCAGGATAACATGTTGTATGGAAGAAGAGTCTGTGAACTTATAGGGTTGCCACTACCACCACAGGGAATGTGTCCATCTGGGCTTTCCTTGCAGACAAAACTAAGGAAATAAACTGCCTGGTTTTGCCTCTCCCTGCCCCAATATTCTCTCAGATAAATACATCATAGTAAAGACAGTGAAGCTTTACACCTACCCATGTACCCACGACATGAAGGGTGGCATTTTTTTCTCTCCTTAAAGTCATTGCTCTTTCCTAACAGAAACATTTCTTAGTCTTCAAACGTGGTAATAAACAAACATGGATGATGCATGGTCCTCCTGCTGATGCTTCAGAGTACTGGTAAGTGCCTGGTTTATGAAAATAACTTTAGATATAGTTTGGGTCTTGGCTCAGTTTTATGCAAATTTAGGAGGAAAAGAAAATTTGAGATAGAAAAATTGGGATAATTGGATCCATTGGGCTTTGTGGTAGCCTTCTGCTTGCCTTTTTGCAGGACTGGCTTGTCATCCCCCAAATGGGAGAGTGGGAGGTGGTCAGCCCCAGCACTGCTGCTTTGAACTTCTGGAGCCCTTCACTCCCCTGGGAGGCATCAGCCACAAAGAAGCTCACACAAGTCCTTGTCGCCTTTTCACTGCAAGGAGCCTGAATTAAACCTGTCAAAGGACTCCTACCATCATTAGACCAGTGCTTATTTAAAGAAGTAGCATTCTGTTTCTGCCAGTTTGTAAACAACCTCTGAAGAGGATACAAGTTCCACCCTCTGTTGGGAGCAGACAGGCTCACTGGTCAGCCAAGGGACACTTGGGAACACACCAAGCTTCCAAATTCCTACCACGCTCCCTGTGCTGTGCTGTTTCCAGCAGCTTTTTTTTTCTTTTTCTTTTTTTTTTCCTGTGGAAAAGCTTAATCTAGCTCTTTGGCTGTCAAAGGAACTGGGTGGGGCTGGAAATGGCAAATCATTGACTTGCCAGGGCTAGCAGAGCTCGGAGTTGAAGTCCATGCTTTCTCCCTCTCTTGGCTGTTGGTAGGAGAAATAGTTCTGAAGTTCTGAGTTTCCACAAGAAGAAGGTAGTACTGCAGTTTGTTTTTTAAACTGCCCACTGTGTTTCCTGGTTTATTTCTTTATTTTGTACTGTAGAGATATGCTGTTACCAGCTGTTGCGAATATGATATGTGGATTGATGCAAAATTTGTGGCTCAAATTTAGGTAACTGTTTACAGGAGTCCTGTGCCTTACTAGCTGCTCAGCTGCAGAGCCCTCTGTAACTGCAGGGCATCCCTGATGCTCTGTTCCTTGGCTTGTCCACATGAAAAACTGAGCTATGGAAACCTGCTTGGATGCCAGGGCTTCTCATATGTGTATGCATCTGGTTTCTCTGAAATGGGAAGACGAAAGGATCTGTGTGGGTATTGAGTTATTGATAAAATCCTCCCTGTGTTAACAAGTGCAGAAAGATGCATTGCCTTGTGCCCTGACTGTTTATAAGCAGAGAGACACAAAGCTTCAAAGTGGAGGAAGACATTAAAAAAATAAAGCCACTGTATGGTACTGTCAGGTTTCATTTCCAGATCAGAGGTAAGGGATATCAAACTTCTGTCAGGTTTAAGAGGGGGCAAGGCTGAGAGATGAAGATTTCCCCATTAGATTGCCCTAGACTCACCATTAAAAGTCAGCAGCTAGTGAATTTGTGGCTTAAGTTTTATCTGCAGTCATCTCTGTCTTGCTATATGTCTTTGTGTATCTGCTGGAATGCCTGGAATGTTTTGTTCACAGCTTTCCACCTCCTGCTCTGGGGAAGGAAGAGCCTTTGTTAGCATCCTGAGGCTTCAGCTTTCCTTCATTCATATATGAAAGACCTGGTGGTTCAGCAGTGGTAATAATAAATGAAGGGCAGCCTGTCACACGGAATGCTTTCAGTTTCTCCTGAATTGCTGTATTATCAGCCCATCTTTGCCTCAAGGAAAACTTTATTAAAGCTGGAGGGAATCATGTGGAATAAGATAGGCTTATCACCCCTTTTTCCTTTAAAATAACCTTGATAAAGGGCATACGCTATACAGGCTAACTTCAGAAATCCTCACAGGGTTACTTAATGCAGTCACAGAGTTGTCTGTAAGTAAAGAAGGAGAAAACAATGTGAAGATGTGAGGTAAGAGGCCAGATTTTGAAATTCAGAACATTGGTAGAGAGGGGAGCTGTTAGGGATGGTGAAGGCTGTAGATAATTTTGTGCTAGCAATAGTGGAACAAGGTAGATGCAGGACAGGCAGATGTGAGATGAATGGAAATGAGATTGGAGGGATAACGTGGCCCTGGGTCTTGATCACTTTGTCCTCCAGAGTATTTACTGTCTGTAGCTGCACATCCCTTTTTGACATTAATATTGTCATTATTCATCCAAAATGGTCACTGGGCAAGAAATGCAAACTTGGGATCTCTGCCCCCAATTTTCAGATGATCTAACATAGAGTTGTGAGTTTGCATTAACTGTCCTGTTTACTAGCATGGAAGTGAGCCCCTAATCCATACTACAACCATTATGAAACCTTCAGGATCTTACCCAGGGAGATCAAAATCTCAGTTTAAAGTTCATACCCACAACACACACCTCTACATCCTGCAGTCATGATGGTATATCTGATGTGGAAGGCTTAATGATTTGCTGATCTAGAAGGGTTTCTCTTCAGGAGACGTTGGCAGCTCGTTACTGGTAAGATGTGACAGGACGAACAGGTCACTTTATCTCTGTGCTGCGGTTTCTTTCCTTCCTACTTGTCACAACGGGGGAACCTTCTCAGAATATTCCTCAATGCTAAAACTTCATAAATACTAAATGCTTTGTAGGTTGAGGTGTGGCAGTGCAAACACTGTAATATACTGGTTTTACTGGGAACCTGCATAGTATTGTTGACTGTATTGCTAATATCTGGGGTCGTTGCTGAGGTCAAAACCAGTTAGTGGAGTGTGTACCGTGCTTTTGTGTTCTAGTTGTCTTCAGATGCTGAGGATATGAAATGACAAGTCTCTTAAAGGTCTGAGGTTTGAGCAGTGTCACTGGCAGCAAGGGCAGCTGCCAGCTTGTTAAAGGTCTGCCGATGAAGCACAGCACAGAGCTGGTAGCTGCTGGTTTTGCAGCAATGAAGCACTGTCTGGAAAACCAATACTGCTTCACCCTGTGCTCAGTCCCTCTGCAATGAGACTCCACTGCACTGGGCACACTCTGAATTTAACCCTTAGGACAAAACCAGTACCCCCTACTCCAGTGACCTCTGGTTGTACGTAGAAGCTTAAATCAGAGCAGGGGAAGGGTAGAAGCACAGCTGCCCTCTGCTCTGCTCTGTCAGTGTCCAGGATGGATCTTGTAGCCTAAAAAAAGGCATATATGGTTATTGGAAATACAATCTAAGTTAGCTGAGGTACCAGTAAAACATAAAACCAGACAGGCTTGTGCTGTGGTGGGGAGGAAGCAGGTGGATTTGTTTATAGCACTAGTTAGTGCACTGAGGAAGGAATTAATAGTATAACATTGGGCTCAGATTTAAACCCTTTGTATGCAGAATGTTAAGAGAGATCAGACTCTTGTGTATAAAACCTTTGATTTATTTACACCAGTAAAAAATAAATCTTAAAGTTGAGTATGGCCTTATAAAACAGTTGTATTTCAGAAAAAGAAATGTATTGATGAAAAATGGAAGTGTTGTCAAAAAAAACTGTAAAAAAACCCCCAAAGTATTTTTCAGAAAAGTGGCCAGCCAAACCATCAGCTCCTGCACACTACAGCTGGTTTTAATCTCATGCTTGTAACACAAACTGAAGGTAAATGCCTTACTTGCAATAGTCCTGTACATGAACAGTACTGAAAAGAATCTGTTAGCTGTACCCAGTCACGAGTTCCCATCCAAACTTGTAGATCACTCCTGAAGAAGCTGTTTCTTGAGCATACTGCTCTGTTGCTGCAGCATCCTTCAGGCAGCATCAGAATCCTTCAGCAGTCTCACTTTGCTGGGGTGGTGTTTGCTGTGAGCCTCCTGACAACCATGGCCTTAGACAAAGCTGGGAGAGATGCTGTGGTAGGGTGCCAGCTCACGTACCATGTCCTCAGGAGAGCCTCGTTTTTGGGGAGAGGTGCTTTGGCTGACTCCATGTCCAGCTAGTACACGTGTGACGAGGTTTCCAGCCTGATTGCTGAGGTGAAGTGTTGCTCCATTTGCTGCTCTAGCTCTTGCACTACAGAACCTGGTGCTCGTGGGATATAAATAAATACTGCCTCTTACTACCCACCATGCATGCTGGGAGATCCCAGCATGAAACCATAAAGAGAGAAAATGATTGTAGTAGCTGAGAGAAGCTGTTCTTCCCCTCTGTTACGTTTTCATCTTCAAAGCTACATTTAGGGATGCAAAATGCTGGTTTTCTGCTCTCATGTTTCTGGTTTGTTTCTGTTCTGGGTGGTTATTGCCAGCAGAACAGACAAACCCAAAATGCCTGCAAAAAGGTATTTGTATTTGTATGCAGTTGGGAGAGAACGATGCTTCTGATGAGGGGAAAGGCTGGCCTGCAGAGTTTGCTCTGTTGATGAACTTTGCAATCTCTCCTTGGTGATTTTCCAACTTGGTAGGTGCATCTGCCTCCGTGCTTACAAGGTGGATCTGTTGACATCTCTTTGCTCTTCGCTACGGGCATGGCTGCTTTGCCACCCTAAGCTCACAAACCCCTGACAAAGCATCTATTCACTGCAAGCTACTTCTTCATATTCAACCTCCACCTTTAATAAAACAGTTAAGGTTTCCTTGTGTCAGTGGCATTAAATGGCACTGAACTTATTAAAGGATGGTTGTGATTAAGGCACTAGATTAAAACTCAGGAGTTCAGCATTCAAAGGGGTCACTGGTACAGCTTAAAACAAGCCTCAGTTTCCCCATCATGAAGGTGGGTAGGAAGGTTTAAAAATTCTGTGTAAAGTACCCAGATACCACCATCATGGAAACTGTAGGAAAAATTGAAACTATTCCTATCAAAATAGGTCTATAATTGGCTCTTTTTCTGGATGTTGTTCTCTACTGAAGTTGCATATGAAAACAAGTCAAATTAAAATAATTAAAATTAAATTAGTTAAAACTTGCATCTTAATTGCAATAATAAATTAGTTAGGTGGGCAAGATCCAGTACATTCTGAAACTGTATCCCAGGGGGTGCAATAGCAGCCTAGGATTAATCAAGTGTAAATAACTTGTGTTTTTTGTAAACAAGACTGCCTAAACTCTTCAGTGACATTACAGTATATACCCTCAAATTGCTTAAATCAGAAAGAATTTAAACCTCTTTTGGAAAGAATGGGATTATCTATGCTAGCATTTTCTTCTTTTAAGAAAAAAGAAGATATGTGTCCTTAGGTGCCTCAGGATTTATAATGTTGTTTGATTGGGCTATTACAAAACTCTTCTAATCAGGATTAAGCCTTGTATCCTGGAACCTAGAGGTGATGAGATTATGCGATAATCAAAGGTGATTTAGGAGATCAAAGCCCTTTTGAGGGAAGAAGATCTCTAATTTTATGCCTTTAAAAAGGGTTATTTTTATTTAACTTATATTTGCCCTTTCTCTCTCTCTGCATGTTGATAAATACCTAGGGTAAAGATGGGGCTTTGCTGAAGCCACTGATGTTTTTGCAGTAAAACTCAGTTGGTTTGGGATTTTACCTCCCCTTAGGTAATGTCACAACAGCTGCTTTTTACAAAACTGAAACTGTGATGCCTCCTGAATAAATAACTTGTCAAATAATAATAATTTCTGAAAGTTTTTTAACTCCTTTAGCTAAAGAGGAAAACAAAGGACTTGGCTGCAGGTCCCATCTTTATCGATTCAGTTTGCCCCAGACTCACCCCACTGCAAAGTATTTCCTTGGCTCAGAGTGAACCTTTGAGCTAAACCATAAAATGCAACCAAAGAAGAATCAGCTGATGGTTCCTTAGGCTGTTTGGGCCAGTTTGGGTTCTTAGATGCAATGCCATGGTATGGTTTCTTTCTGAGAAAAAAATGAAGCCACATTTTTGAGGCTTGGGTAAGGCTGCTTCCTCCCTCCAGGTCCTCTGGCCTTGCACGTGCCTGACTTCACAGGGTCTTCTGCTCTCAGTCCCTCTGCAGCCCCTGGCCCACAACATAGAGCTCAGGGTGGGAAGCAGATCTGTTGGATTCTTTAATTTCCGGGGTGCAAGGGCTGTTCCAAGAGTCGCCTGCTTTTCTAGGGCTCTCCTCCAAGCTGCAGAAGGAAAAGATGCTTAAGTTAAGAGGCTAATGAATTGTGACTTTTTAGAACAGTGCTGATTAGGCCACGTTAACCCACAAAGCACAAATACTGCACGATTCCCTGTCATTCCCTGTCTCCTCCTGCATACATGATCCAGATTTTATTCTTGTGATGCCAAATGTGTTGTACTGTCCCTTCCCAAAACCCCCTTGGGAAGCAAGCAATTTTTATGTTTAACAGGGGATCAGTGTGAATCTGGGTTCACTCACAGGTAGAGGCAGATCTGAGTGAAAAGCCTTCTTCCAGACTCCACCAAAGGAAATGTCTTAATTCTGTTAGGCATCTGCTCAGCGTAGTTACAGTGATTTTAGAGTATGCCAACAGGACTGTGGGATGTGTGTTCTGGTGGTGTAAATCTGACACTCCAGGGACAGGGGGACTGAGACATGGCATGTGTAAATGATGTTCCTGGGGTCGCACTGGCAATCTCTTGGAGTGCAGGGACTTTAGGAAACAAGATTGACTATAACAGTGGAGCTACCCATTAGTATCTCACACTATGGGCCTTCGTGCTGAAATGTGCTCTGTGTTGCTGTAACTAATTAAAGCGGTTTAAGCTCAACAGGAGGCAATAGTCCAGAGTTATCTGGGAATCATTATTGTGTTTTAAGTACATAAACTGCTAAACTGAACCAGCCTTCAAGTACAGACAAGCTGTTATGTTCCTATTCAGAGTGCTAGGACTTCAGCGATGTGAACCGCCAAATGAAGAGATTAGTGATACATGACAAGTCATGAAGCTAATCCAGATTCAAATATCCCCGGACTGCAGAAGGTCTCACTTGGGTCACTTGCTTTGGGCCTGATTCAGTCAACCCAATCCGTTCTCAAGCACTCCTTGAACAATATCTTAAAGGCAATATAGCGTTTAGTCTTCTATCTCTGCTCTTCCCCCTGGGAGATTAGCAGCCTCAATGAAACATTATTTCATTTAACTGCATATGCAGAAATCCTATTACAGATTAACAGGGTTTCTATGAGTAGAGAAATGTTATGCCCTGATAAGGCATATGTTATGTTATGTTATCAAGACACGTTATGCCTTGATAAGAGAGATGCCAGTAACTGCTGATTGCTGTCAAATGACTGAGCTTAGATACCAGCAAAGTTAGCTCACTCTCCTTCCACAGGCTGTCCAGATGGGAACCAGTTGTACTGACTTAAGCACTGAAATGGAAACTCTTGTCCAGGTACCCTAAGACTAAACACAAAAGCTCTAGGCCTAGCCTTAGGTAGGACTAATAAGCCCTGATATTCCTTAGAGCAAGGGATGGGCAGGAGACATGCTTGGGAAAGGAGTGCTTTTTGCTTTCCAGGGGAGCAGTGAGTGTGCAGAAGATGCACAAATCTGTGCACAGCACTGACATTTAATGCCTGGCAAAGCCAATTAGCAAAATGAGATGGAAGTCGCCTCTTTTTTTCTTGTGTGTGTTTCTGATAAAATGGGGTGGGTGGGGGAGGGGGCTCAGCTGCCTGATGAGGAACACATTGATCCTATCTTCAGCAATCTGCTTCACAGCAAATGGATATTTTACTTGGGCACGGAAAAAGTGGAGGGATATATCTTGGAGTTTGGGAGCATGGGAGAAACCCACTAACTCACTGATTTTCAAAATGTTTCACCTGTAAAAAAGGGATGCTATTGCAGGTTTGACTGTCTCCCCTGCCGCTTGTGACTAGTGCTTGAAGCTGCTACTAACACACAACTCCCACCAAACAGACAAAAAAGGGCATTGTTATACTTGGAGAGGAGAGGCAGAGCAAGGGAAGGAATGAAGGAAAGCAGACAGATAGCTGGGTGGGAACAGCTTGTGAATTTAAGACCAGATGCAAACATGGCCAGAATGAGGAGGTTTACAAACACTGCATCAGGTTTAGGCAGGCATTTTGAAATCTCCCTTTTGCAAAGCAGGGGAAGCCCCGGATGCTTAATGGACCTGAAGAAGAAAGATGGACCAGGGTGTGGTGGCTTGTTATGGCATCTGCTGTAAGAGCAGAGGTCAGCATCTGTGCATGGGGATGTGGTGCTCACAGCTGTGGCAACTGCAGTGATGTGAGGGGCTCTCAGAGCTTTTGACGCACTGTTTCCTTAAAATGGTCTTTCTTTGCCCAGTGGCACATTTGCTGTGATGTTTCTATCAGGCCATTCAGGGTCAGGTCTGTAAAAGTTTACTCCAGGCAGCTTATTTTAAGTGTGAGAAAACACACAGCAGTGTAGTGCACCTTAAATCACTTCATGTGGTAACGAATGGGCTAAATTTCCCTTCTGCTTACTTTGATACAAATTTATACTCACTCAATAGAGATACTTTTGATGTCCATTTGTATAAAGGGTAAGCCAAATTTGGCTTGGGATATATTTGGTTCTTCTAAAATGCTGTATATCTCAATGCTAGGAAATAATTCTTCCTTTCATGAAATGGATGGTTTTATTTACAGTGGGTTTTTTTGTATTACTATCTATGCTCTGACAGACTTCAATAGAAAGATAATACACCTCACTGAAGCATAAACTAGCTAACAATTTATAATAGAATAATAGACTGTTTTAAAAATTGATCCATAAAACTACTGGGGCTTTTGTCTTCCAAGGTTTGACATAAAGCCTCTGCTGAAAACATTCCTTTCTGCTAGGAGGCACTGAGGCAGGCAGAGCTGACTTCACACAGTACCTAACAACAGAAACACCAGCAACCATGTGCAGAACTTCTAAGAAGTCTTCAACTGCCTGAATCTCATGCTAAACAGCTCTTTGGTGAAAACATCAGGTTCCAACTAAACAACAATTTTAAGCAGAAATTGCTAACTTTCCATGGATTTATTTCTGATTCGTTAAATGCTTTTCCCAACAGAAATACCATACAGTTAATGCCTAATGGGATCTATTTTTCTGCTTCTCAGTATTTCCATTGTCTGCAATGGGCTTAGCTCCCACGCTCCACTCTAATCACCAACTCCTTATGAGAACTGACAGCACAGCCTAAGCTAAGACCACAGCAGACGAGAGTATAGGAACACTGTCAGGGAGGAAAGTGTATCCATCCAGTTGCTGAGGCCCAGCTGTGGTGCTCAGTGCTTTCATAGAGCCTTTTCCACCAACCAGCAGCCTTTGTTGGTTTGCCATACGTGCATCTCTCCTGTTAGGTTTGGCCTAGCAATCCCTACTCATGAGGTCAATTCATGTTATTTCAGCTGTTTTGTGTCAAGAGTAGTAATACTCCTCACGTGAGGGAAGGTTACCTGAGAAGGGTCTTAATCCTCTTGCGTAGCTTAGAGCTTAATGGATTTAAACATCCTAAGATGCTAAGAAACTAGAATAACAACCACACTTTGTACTTCCAGGCTGTTACACTGATCTTTGAGTATTCCCAAATACCCATTTCTCTTTTCTCTCTGGTTTTGTGCTATTTTTTTTAAGTAATAGAGAAAATTTAGAGCTAAGCCCAGATATTGTTTTTTTAAAAGGCCACCAATGGTTGCAAAGATGGAATTGGTGTGTGTTGATGGTTCGATTTCATGAAACTGACTTTTTCAGAGCAGTGAATCTCTAGTAGCCTTGGGAGGTTTTTCCATTTTGAAAACTGGGATTGGACTGTGGACCCATCAGACTTGAAATCAGCACCTAGATCTGAAAGCCTACACAAGAAGCTCAGAATTATAATTATGTCCATACGGATCCTGCCTACATAACATCTGTCCATCATTCTTGTCAGCTGATCTGAAACATTCTAATACAGATTTCAGCTGAACAGTTTACTGGCTTAGAGGCTGACGTTAGGGACGATATCCTTCCTCTCGGTCCAAGCCTACCTTCTCATGGTTATTTAAAGATGCTTATAACCTCAAAGCTTTTAAGAATTGAATGTGGATTTCCATAGCTCCAAGGCAAATAAGGGAAGTTCTGTGCCATGAAACCAACACTGGATTTTCCCTGGGTGCCTGTCACAGCACATGCATTAAGTGTAAGCCTTGAGAAGCCATGGAAAGTTAACTCTTCCCTTTTTTCAGGCTGGTGCTCTGCTGAAATCTGGGGCAGGACAATAGAACAGAGAAAAGAATAATGCAGTTGGAAGGGACCTAAAATGACCATCTAGTCCAACTAGAATGTTTTGGCCCAGCCATCTGTTCTGCACATAAACAGGGCACTTTTCTGGGAAAACTCTTAAGGACATTAAATTCCCACCAGGAGTTTAGAGAGCCAGTGCACTGCTATACTTCTGTTTTCCCAGCCCAAAGTGGAAAGTTTCCTACCTTGTTTGGTTAAGAGCGGGTTCACTGCTGGCTGTTACGGGAGCTTGAAGACGAAACTGGACCCCTGGTCTGCGGTCAGAGAAACTTCTCCTCACGAATGGCTGAGGATTGGCAGCGCTCAGGGACAGCTTTCTGGTCCGGTCTCCGGTCTGCCGGGAAAGCAGGCTGCTCTTTTGGGAAAGTGGTGGAGCTTCAGGCTGAGTGGTCACCTCTGCAGCAGATTTCATGGGTACGGAGGGAGGCCTGGCTTCGAATAAGGAAGAGGTGGCAGGGCAAAATATTGAACGGATATTGTTGCCCCTCTTGGAGGAGGACAGCTGGTGCTCGTCCCCAGCATCCAGCCCAGCTTTCGACCCCTTGTAGGAGCGGGATGGGGAGGTTGGTGGGGAGGGGGTAATGGGGAATGGAGGGGGGCTTGCCTCTTGTCGGTAAGCTGGGGAGCCCAGCAGCCGGTGTGACATTAGAGAGCTTTGCTTGTGCCCTGTGGGAGGGCTGAATGGTTTTCGCTGGGGTGGCGGAGAGGGCAGCTTCTTCTGCAAGGGTGGGCTGGGCATCCTGGGGCTTGTTGGTGGACTGGGTTTCCTCTGCATAGTGGGTGAGCTCAATTGTGGGTTGCTAAAAGCCTGGAAAGAGTGTCTGTGATGTGTTGGGGAGCTGAAAAGCCGTTTCTCAGTTGGTGGAGAAGGAGTTCTTGTTGGAGAGACCCTCCTGGCAAACACTGAGGCTCTTTCATTTCTCCTGAGTGAATCAGGAGAACTGTGCTTCTGGTACTGCGCTGGAGGCACAGGTGAACTGGGGTCTTTGCTCTCTGAGCTGGTGCTGTGTGCTTTTGCAACCCCACTGGGATTTTGAAGAGGAATAATTTTATGGGTTTGCTTGTACAAATCTGCAGCCTCTT
Organism: Laterallus jamaicensis coturniculus; assembly: GCA_022605575.1. NCBI lineage: Eukaryota > Metazoa > Chordata > Aves > Gruiformes > Rallidae > Laterallus > Laterallus jamaicensis. The sequence goes on from JAKCOX010000001.1 coordinate 21,971,260, forward strand.
TTCTCTGGGTTGCCAATATCTCCTCCTGGCTTGGGATGTGCACATTGGTAGGGTTTAGCTCCAGAGAGTACCTCTGGAGTTTCTCTTCCTCTGCTCCAGTACTCCTTAGACCTTTACTAGCGATTGCACTGGGGCCGCTGATATTTTTACTTGGCAGTAAGTCAATGGACTGAAGGGAGGCTTTCATTTTGGGGGAAACTTGTGATCTCTTAGTAGCATGTAATTCTGTTTTCATGGGGTTTTTTGCATCTTCTGAAGAGTTTCCTTCTATTCTTGCAGTTTCTTCAGGCTCAGATAAGTCAAAAGAAGTGTTCATTAACATTTCAGGTGGTGGTGGTGGCAGGTTCTCGGTGTCTTCATCAGTTTCTTCCTTTGTGTCATGCTTGCTTAATTCTGCAGCTAGTGCAGGAGGAAGTGCATTTGGAAAGCTAGAAGAAATCCCATTGATGTTTGAAAGGCTTGTGTCTTCTACTGGTGAAATACGATGCTTAAGATTTAAAGGTGCCAGGCCTCTCTGAAAGGGACCTGTGGGTGGGATGACCGGAAGCCCAAATTTTCTGACACACTTTACTGGTCCTAAAGATCTTAAAGGTGCAGCTTTTACAAGATTGTCCGTAGGACTGAATGTTTCAATGAGCTTTTTGACAGACTGTCGAGGGGCACAGCTACTGCCACTGAGCATTTGTGCCCCAGGAGGCTCCTTTTCTTTGCCTCCTGATGTCTCCTGGGTGGGCACAGTAGCTCTTAAAGGCTTCCTGCCTCTTTTGTCATCTGGCTTCTGGGCAGGATTTTGATCAACCATGAACAAAGGGACTTTATCCTGGTTAGGCAAGATGCTGAAATTTTTTGAGAGGCACGCCTTCAGTTTGCTAGAGGACCTAGATATTATTTGCTCATCCTGCAAATAAGGTGCTGTTCTTGATTTCCAAAGCTCTAGGTTGCTATCTGTATCTTTCTTTCCATAAAACATTTCCAGCCTTTTGCTGAGCTCTTTTTGAGTTCTCTGAAGCTCTAGGAGGGTCGGGTCCTCTGCCTGGCTTCTGAGGGACTCCTCTGACCTGGACCGTCGTTGTTTCCCAGAGGTTTTCTGGCTTCCTGTTGCTGTGCTGGGCCTTGTTGTTAGGACTGCTCTTCCACTCTCATCCTCTATCCATTCTTTACGCCCAGATTTATCTGGGACAAACTTGATTTTTTCACTGATGGCATCTTTCATCTTCAGAATAATTTCCTCTGTCTCTGCATTCTCTGTCCTCTTGATGGACTGCCTTTGTGCGGTATCAGTGACTGCAGGTGAAGACAGAGGCCTCCTTGGCAGACCATCCTTCCCCATTTCTGATAAACTTGTGCTGTCATCATCCTCCCCCATGGTGCTCCCTCCATCATCATCGTCATCATCATCATCAGAAGGAAAATCTGTTGATTCGCAGGTTTTGAAATGTTGACCTTTCTGAGTAGAGTCAAACTGGAAGGAGTTATAGGAACGGGATTTGCTCGAGCTTGCATGCTGGGGCATGGTAGAAACGCCTTCTGGTATTCCACCCTGGCAAGAAGCCACGTCCGTACACTGCACAGGTGAATAAAATATATCTTTAAAATGCCTTTCAAGCGCACAGTCATGGGATGTAGCTGTGTTGGGTGACACTGTGCCATCACGTACGTGCTCCGCTCTTCTGGTCTGCTTTTCAGATGGATGTCCATGTGCACGGGAATCACAGCTTGCTTGTTCCCCATGCTGGCTGAGAGCACTGAACTCTTTGAGGGATTCATTGTCCACGCCAATGCCACTGTCCTCAGAATACAGAGTCCTGTCATCACTGTGGGACTGAGAGGGCCCCACTGTTGAGGCTTCAAGCATCCTTACTGTCCATAGCAGTCGCTCATCAAATCTTTGCTTTACTTTCAGTTTTACTTCCAAGTTGCTCGCAGCAGACTGGAGGTAGCTGCATGTCTCCTGCAGTGCATCAGAAGTGAGGGAGGCCAGTGTCCCACTCAGTAACTGCATTTTATTGACTGTGTACTGCAGTAATTGTTGCAGAAGGTCAGGGTGTTCCTTCAAATCACCCTTTTCTGCTGGCCATGCCAGATTCCCACCTACATCTCTGAGAAGATTTTCCCCATCACTGGTAATTTCTTCCAAGAGCTGGTTGATTTCATCAAAGCGAAGCATGAGAAAGCTTACCATCTGCTGCAGGAAGAGCTGAGTTTGGGTAGCCTGGTTGGCCATGTGAAGTATAGTTTCATACTTGGAGAGGTTGGGATTTAAGTAGGCGTATGCACTCTGATGAGCCTTAACAAGCAGTTCTGGGAAATCTACCTTTTTTTCTGCCTCACACAGGGCCAAACCAGACTTTTCTTTAACTTTGCTAGGTCGACCTTGCTTTGCCAGCTTATGATTTTTTTGCTTCTTTCCTTTCTTTGGGATTTGCTTTGCATTACTTTCATTCTTGTCATCCCAAATGTGAGCTGATGCTTCTGATTCACAGGAGCTTTGCTTTCTTATCTGTATGGCCTCAGTGATGTGTTTTTGAGACTCAATCAGTTCAGACATAATGGCTTCAGCATCTGTGGCTGTCCTCTCAATTTTCTTGTCTTCCCTGGAAATCTGGGGATCTGAATGAGCCTTGGAAGATAACTGAAAATTATAATTTTTGGCCTGCTCTGATAGTTCATCCTCCTTTTCTCTCAGGTAATCTTTCCTCTGTATCCCAAGTTGGTGGAATTCATCCACATTGTAGCAAGATGAACCTTTAACCAGCAGAGGGATTCCTTTATCTCCTGGATCAATACGCAAAATGCTTTTGGGTTTATTCAAAGCCTTAAACCCACTTCTTGCAATAGTATTAGCAATCTCACTGTGAGAAGGTGTGCAGCCCATCCTTTCTCTGTCCTTGGCTTTACTGTTGATTAAAACTCCAGACAAACAAGGGAAAACACAACGAAGAATCAAACTCACTGTTTCATCCCGAACTGCAGACTGGCCTTTTTCTCACGAGTTTTCCATCAAATTCCCAGTTTTCTTGTCAGTTTTCATTGTCCTTTGCATCAAAATCTCACATGCTTACTGCCTAGGCTCTGCTCCTGAAGTTGTGCACTGTCCATTGTATGTCCCAGCTCAGGTTTTCTTCTTTGATTCAAAAAAGCTGTGTGAAAGCTCTGCTGGATTTAGAGCTAATGGATTAAGTGTGGCTCACTTCTGTCTTGACAGATGTCTGCTCCAAATAAGATTTTAAGCTCGTTAGGGTAAGCAGACACCAGCCACTCAGCACCCGTGTTGTATTTATAACGGAAGATTTTGTTTTCTGCACCATATTAGGAGGGAAAAGGGCTTCATACCTGTCCCTCCTTTACATCCCCTGTTGCAGAAACTAACATAGAACTGACTGCAGAGATCAAAAGAGGCTGTACTTTCAAGCCTTTTTGAAGGGAAACCATTTGAACAGGTACTTAAATGCCTCTAGATACTTCTTAACCAAGAGAAAGGTGACCTTGACCGAGAAGGTCCCCGCTGGAGAGTACAGGACACAAAATGAAACGGATTAGAGATGCCTGTTAGACTTCTGCCTTGAGGGGCTTCAAGATTTCCCCCTGCTTGCAAGTGACAAGCTGTTTATATTTGCCTTCTAAGACTTCCAAACAAGATTTTCTTTTTTTTTTTTTCCTTTTCCTCAGGTGATCATTCTTGGAAAGTAATTTTTTCCCTTCTAAGTAGCTTCTCAAACTGCACAATAACAGCACCTGTAGAATGAGTTTTACCTATGTTAAGACGGTGTCAGTGTCTGGTAGTTCTAAGCTTTAGAATTTCAGATTGAAAAAAAAAATTCCTCACATTAAAAAAGAACTGTTGTTTGACTCATTTCTGAGGTCAGGGCAGAATAATGCCATTCTGCAAGAGAAATTAAAGAAGCCAAAGTAGGAACTGGCTGAAGCAGAAGATAGTTGTCTTTGCCAAGTATTTATTTATGAAGGGCAGTATGTGAATGAGTGGGACAATAGCAATCACCCCCAGTTTCCCCCTTCATTACTCAGAGTGGTCTAAATGGATTCATTTTTAGTTTCCAGAGGTAGCTTTCCTACTGAAGGTGGCTGTTTCCCAGTGACACAGGGGTTTCAGACAAGCCCACTGCTTCTCTGGCAATGGGATTTCTAACTGCGTGGTCATGGGTATCTCACCCATGGAACATTCTCAGAACTGCTTCCCTGATTCATTCGTTGGTGCTGGATTCAGTAGCTGAATACCTGCATGGAAAGTCACTATTTTCTGCAGCCTTATTGCTTACAACCCTTTTTCTGTTCAGCACAGGCAGCAAAATTACCTTGTTTGACAGGGGACGAGGTGTGACAGCGATTCCCAGGGAAAATGTTTAAAATTCTATATGCTTTCTCTAAAGTAATTTTTTCTGTAACACATAAATTGTACTTAATACACATGATGGCACAGTCATTTCCTTCAGTGCTTTTCTGGAAACTGTCAGGTAGTTACTTCTTGGCTCTGCTGCTTACAAGTCATGTAGCTCACGCTCTGGCTGCTCCTGTGTCTTGTCACAATGTGGTTTCTACACAACAGCCCCAGCTCTTTTTGCCTTCCCTTTCAGGCACGTATCTAACGTGTTCGAAGTGGAGAAATGGAGCAGCTGCTTCATCCTAGAGATCCCAACGGGCAGGATGCTACAGCTCTCCACAATAAGACAAGGAAAACACAGCAGATAAAATAACTGGCCTTAGTGCCCCTCTTCTATTTATGGTGACACTTGAGAGATATCTTGATGGTGCTACTTAACATTTGTGCTGTAAAGTCTCTCGTGGCTTTTCTACAAAAGGCAGATCCAACATGTCCATTGTTTGCAGTGGAAATTTTAACAACTAACTCCATCTGAGTTTTGTTGTATTTGAGAAGTTTTTAATTTTCTTTTTCCTTTGAGTTTTGTGTGGCCTTTGTTTATTGTTTCTGTTATTTTCAGGCCATGCATGAACATCTTACAGGAAATACAGGTATGGTTAAAAAAAGCAAAATACTGCTTAATGATCATTTATTATGTACTACTTTTTTATTTGAAATAGTAATATGAACTCAATATTAACTTTATTATTTATTTATTATTAAATAGAGATCCAGGATCATAAAAAACACATTTGAACAAGGCATCTGTTTCATCCTAACTTTAATTGCATATTGCATGTACGTGCAATATGACTGTTTAATGTTGCCTCAAATTTTTTACCTTCTGTGATGAAGTGGGAACTTTTGATGTGCCTGTTTCCAACCACAAACAAAGCTGCATTTTCCTCATCAATATTCTTCTTACTAAGTACTTATATATTGCTTTGCATGTCTTGAGGCACTTCAGAGAAACCCAAATGCTTTAGCTCATGGAAAATGCCAAGGTAAATGCTTTTGTCATGCAACAAAAGAGAAGACAAAATGAATCTTAGGTAAAAGCAGTGGTAGAAGAGAAGTGTTTTTGAGTGTAAGAGGTTAGATGAATTTGTAATCAGTAATTTATGATTGCTATATGTCATTCCTGGTGCAGTTGCTGTACTGATGCATTTTGGTTTATGATGCTGCTGCTTGCCCAACACAGGTTGAAAAGGAAACAGTAGTTCACGTTCAAGTAGCTGCACAAGTGGTGTTACCTGTGCATTTGCTGACACGGGTGAGTTTACGAGTACCCCAGATGGATGCAAAACTGTGTTTGAGGAACAGACCCCTAGGAAAGCACCAAAAATAAACTAATGAAGGATTAAAGGAGGGTTTGCTTTGCATGTGGACTGTGTGTAAATTGCCTTTGCTCCTCCTTTCATATACTTTCTTCCTAATGTTAAAATTGCAGTGTTCTCATTTTGAGGGAGTTTCCTGGTCATGTGGCACTCCTGAGGGAAGAACTGAAATGTGCGAACCCTCTTAGATATAGTTGGTGCAACTGGTGATTAAAACCAAAAATGGGTCTGGAAGTGACCCTGTAAGTGCCCTAGAAAAGGAAAGAGTAAGTTGTGGCTCTGGACAGAGGTGTGTGGTACACAGACCCCAGGGGGGTTACCAATACCATAACTACAGGATGGATTTTTGGGGCCTTATGAACGGTCGTGTGATTAAAAAGTTATGAAATGTCAGTTTGAAACTAGTAACATAAGCTTAAAAATTATGGAAACAATGGAAAATGATAATGAGGGACTGCTTTTGAGAGGCTGTGGGCTTTAAAAAGGAAATGTGTGTAAATGCTTGTACCAAGTCTTAAAAATGTAAGGTTTGTATTTGTGGATGACTTCTGGGGAAACTGAACTTCTGCTCACTGAGGAATTGCAGGGAGCATGAGTGATGGCAACAACTTTAAAGAGCTATTTTACTCTGAATGAAACCTCTTTTCTTTTATGTCAGCAAATTGAATATAACCAGAGAGCTGTTCATATTGCTGGCCTAGATATCACTATATAAATAAGAAATTGCTGCTTTTTATTTCAGCTTCTCCAGCAGAGCTGAAACAGTTCTAGGAGATGGAAGAGATTCTCTCCTTTCTGTAATCACTTACAGAAATACTTAGAAAGCTTCACCCTGTTTCCCCTGTAGAAACCTGTTGACAATGGTAAGGAATAAGAATGTCATGGTTTGAAGGAAATCCAGTTGCAAAGAATTAAATGGAAGCAGTGAATCTATAGAGTGCCTTTATTAGTGGAGACGGTGCAAGTGAGAAAAAAAAATCATTTTGATTTCGGATCAAGGATAAACTTTTCAATACTGGCTGGCTGAAGCTTGACTCATGCCTTCTCATTTTTTCTTATTTTTATTTTTAACTTGTAAGTAAATTGCTTCAGACTACCTGCATGAGACATTATGAACTCGATGCTTTCCAAAACCTGGTTTACAAAACCAGAGCCTTTTAAAACAAACCAACCAACAACCAACCAACCAACAGGTAAAGAGCAGCACAAGAAAAACACTCGGAAACAGGTAGGAAGCTGGTTCCCTTCTCCAGCAAAAACACTTCATATGGGAATTAACATTCAGCTGACCCAAAGGAATTGAGAAAAGCTGGATGATCACTTGTGGTAGTTTTGTGAGATATATTTACATTTGTCCATTGTTTTTGGAATGTGTATTCTGGTTGCTTAGTCATAGTTTCTCTTTGCTCAGAAGTCCATGGGTACTTAAAAGCTTGCTGCCTGTAAGGAATAGATTCACTGCTGGTTTCAATGGTTAAGGCAGTGGCTGCCAAAAGGTAAGGGTTAGGACCAAGAATTGTGTGGAACAGCATAAAGCTTTGAGTAGCTATTTCCTGAGTTATGCAAATCTAGCAGATTAAAAGGGCACAGTCCCATTAGCCTAGGCAGTGCTTACATCAGTTCTCATAAGCAAAATAATTTCAAGGAATTGAGGTGCGGCAATTTAACAGGTAGGCGGTGGCTCCTGTCATTTAGAGTGAAGGTGATAGTGTTGATTTGGGATCTCGAAGTGACATCCAGGTGATTTATATTCCTGAAAAATACCCTAAACAGCTACAGAGAAGAGCACAGCTATTTAGCTTCATGACCCTTCCAGTTCCCAGTGGGTTCCATCACCTAAAGCGTCTCAGGGTTTGCCTGAAAACCAATATAAAACCAGCATTCCCCTGGCAGAAGGTCTTAAAGTGACACATGTGTGCTGACAGCTGCATGAAACCACATCGAACCCGTGGGCAGCCTGCAGCGTGGCACCTGCTGCCCAGCAGTATGGTGTGCTGGGGCAGTGGTCCTGGTGCTAGTCCGGATGTGTGTGTGTGTGTGTAGCAGATGTTTATGCTGGAGAGGTGATCTTTCACTGCCTGGGCACTAATGGGAGAGGAGCCGAGTGGCTCTTGGTGAAGTGCCAGGCTCGAGGCCGTGCATCCAGAAGCAGTGGAAGTGATCCGAGGAGCTGGGAGTTGCAGGCCTAGCACAAACTGGAAAGGGCAATTTACACTCTGGGGTGCTGACTGATGCTTGGAGGGAGGAAGGCAGGCATGTCCCTTGGGAAATAATGGGCAGGGCTGGAAATACCAACAATGATGTAGGAGAGAAATGTTCTGAGGGCAGACACACCGCTTCCTTGTTTCACACCCAGCTCTGAGGGTAGCTCATGGAGTATCCATGGTCTTTGGAACATGCTTTCTGTCGGAAGCCACACTGAAAGGTGGTGTGTAAGCACGCTCACTTTCAAAACCACTCTGCTGCCCTAACTCTTGCTCTAGAGTGGCTCTGCTTGAAGTTACAATGTCTTCCAAAGCCATTTAAATGATGCCTTTCCTCTTGACACATAGATTTGTGTAGATGAAGGAACTGGTTAGCAATACCCTATTTCTGCCCAAAGGAGAACCAGGAAGTGAAATAATATTTTAGTTAAAACAGGCTTGTTGCTCACAAGCATTGTTTCTCGATGTTCCTCCCAAGGCACAGCCCATTGTTTTGAGTTCTCCAGGTGCTCAGCAACTTTCCTGCCCATGGCAGCACTGAATGAGTCAGACAGGATAGCTCAACAGACCTTTATTTAGATTCATATCCTGGCACGTCGGAGTGGCTCTAAATGATACTGTGAAAAGGTACAGAATGAGGTGGTTTGGGTTTTTTTAAATTTCTATTGTAGGGCCTGAGGGGGGGAAGTCAGGACAGGCAGAGCTTTTGTCAGGCAATGGTGTCTGCTATTCTTTGCAGCTGTAGCACTAAGTCACAGGATTCACTGTGAGCTGAAATGTTTGGGGTTTTTACCATTACTGCTCCAAATAGAATGATGTTCTAGAACCCAAGATACTTTGTTAGGTGATTGCTTTCATTCCATAAAAATATTCACAGACATATCCTCACATTCAAAGTTTCTTTTGAATTCACACATCATTTTCCATGGTTAATGGCAGATGGCAACCATGCTGCCTGTCTCAGCTTTCACTCTGCTGCATTAAACAAGTGACCTCCTAAACCAGACCGTTCTTTTCCTTGACTGTGCTAACAAATCATCTCTGGACATGCTAGATTAGCTGCCTCTTGGTGAAGAAAGGTTGGCCAAAACTGTATGTCATTTCTCAAACGGATGGCAGAAACTGCTGGCACCAAGACTTCCCTGGCACAACTCTCCAGCTATGCACCCTAAGACAGGTTTGCTTTTTATGCCATTATATTGCATTGGTAATGACATTCATTGTGTAACTGTCGACTGCAATCACATCGTTTTCTTCTTCAGTCACTTCCACAAGATTATCCCATACATTGATCTTAGCAATTTTTAATTGCAGTTTGCATGTACGTGTGATATGACTTGTTAGTTCATTCCTTTCTAACAGCAATTCTTTCCTTTTTTTTTTTCCTCCTCATTTTGCTGTGTTTCTTCTGCCAAAATCATTAAAGAAAAATATTAAACAAAGATTTGTTGCAAGAATAATACCCAAAGGTTTCACTGGTAACCTCCCTCCGCCCAGTACCTTCCATTCAACTCAACACTGTTTCCCCTCTGTGCTTGCACTTTACCTCCACTGAAGTTCTCCTAAATTCTACTCTTCTTGAGCATCACTAATAATTTCCATTTCAGGCACTTCACTACAGTCCATTATTCCCTATCAGTCATAAAACACTTCCTCCTCAGAACATCAAGCATCCTAGAAAAGGCACCTATCAACTGCAGATGGAAAGCTTATATTTGATCTTGCTTAACATTCATGTCTTTGGTTATACTAAGAAATCTTTTCCTAAAGTACTGCTGAGGTCAAAATAGCAGGCCTGCATTTCTCTGCATTACAACTTTTCTTTGCCTTTTCTGAAGTATGGAACATTTCTAAGAAATGGAAAAATTATCTTAGTTTTTCTCTAGCCATCTGGTATGTTATTTACTATGGCAACTGCAACTCCATGTTCGCTTCTTTCAATTTTCAAGTCTCTGAGATCTGAAACTTTGCCTTTTCCAGCACTTCACTTCTCATTCCCATTATTTGTCCTGCCTCTGCTGCACAATTAATATTATCACTGGAAAAAAAAAACAACAAACCCAGAAGGAAAACTAGCTAAAAGCAAGTTATGTTTACTTAATAGTGGCTCACATTGAGGATAAAAATATAGCAGGACTTAGAGACATCTGAGTTTTTATCCAGGTTGAATTCCCTTTGAGTGGCCTGGATTTGAACCATTTACCATTTTAAAATGGGTTTACCACTGCATGGGTTTCTTGGAGATTACCAAACTTTGGATTTAGATCCTTCTTAGGTTTACAACACCCCCTGAAAAGCCCTCTTGGAAGTTGCTGCTTTTGTTCTTCCATTTGGTTAGTGGGGTAACTGGGAAGCGCAGATTTCTTAAGTTCTGTGCTTAAACCTAGCAGTGATTATAGATGTGTCCTTAACGCGAGTCCCTTTAGGCAACTGCTGGTGTGTGCACACTTTTTGGTGTGTGTAGGAGTACTCAGCCCCTGAAGTCCTCTGTTAAGAAGCACTGTGCAGCCATCTCTTGGCTCTCTGTCTTCTCCCAGCCGTACTTATCCTCACCTTTTATTTTGGGGGCGGGCAGGAGGAAGCGAGCAGTGGGGGCCCGGCGGGGAGCACTGGTATCATTTCCCTATTCACCCACGAACCCGAGCAGCGGTTCCCAGGTAACTCTCCCTTAACTTTCTTTCTGAGCGCTGGTGAGGGCAGTCGCAGCTGGGCAAGCGGTGTTGTGTGACCAGGGGCAGGTGCAGTGGATTAAGCAGAGGGATCCATCCTCTGCGTGGCTCAGGCCGGTTTCCAGGCCCCTCCCCGCCCAGGCCCAACGCTGGCCCGCAGCGCCCGTGGGTGAAACGGCCCCTCCGGCCGGTGTTGGAGCGGGGCAGGCTGAGAGCCGCCTTCTGCGGTCACAGCGGGCTGCGGCCGGCCGGCCGCGTCTTCCTTTTAGGAGACCGGCGCCTGGAGACTGCATCCCCAAGCAGCGACGCTGGTCTCACACCTCCTTTTGCCTCAGCGCCGGAGCTCTGCGGAGCGACTCGGCCCGCGCCGCCCCGCGTTTGGGCGGGGGAGCCGCTGAGCGCCACCTGACCCTCGGCGGGGCCAGGCCGCAGCCGGCAGCGCGCGCCAGGGCCCGGCGGCAGAGAGGGGCGGGCCGAGGAGGGCGGCGCTGCCGCCGATAGGCCGGCGGGCGGGGCGGGCGCGGGCCTCGCGCCGCTCCCTCAGCTCCGGGAGGCCGTGGGGCCGCTCGGTTGGTTTCTTCCCCAGGGGAACAGGTAGGGGATGGAGGGCGCGGGCGCGTTCCTGTGGGGGAGCGGGACGGGGGCCGGTGCCCTCTCACGGCGCTCACCCGGTGCTCTCCCGCCTTCCCTCCGCGCGGTGTGGGGGCGGGCCGGCCGCGCGGGGGTTGCCGCAGCGGGCGGGCCGCGGCCGGCCCCGTTCCCCGCGGCGCGGCCATCACCCCCCCGGCTGCGGGCACACGCGCGTCCCGCGGGGCCGTGGGCCAGCCCGGGGCGGCACGGGGCAGAGCGGCGAGGCGGGAGCGCCGTGTGGAGGGCGGGGGCGGGCGGCTCGGTGCGGTGTCCTTGCGGGGCCGGCCGCGGTGAGGTGTTACCGAGCGAGGCTGAGGCGGCGGCGGGTACCGCGTCTGGGACCCCCTTCGGCTGCCGGGGACCGGCTCAGGTGACGGCGGCGCGGTTCTGCCTGAGCCTAGCTGGCTTTCTCGGGGGGAGGTAACGCGGGCGGCGGAGCCCGCAGCGCCAAGCTGGACAGCTCTCGGACCTCCGCTCTCCCGAACTCCGCCTGCCAGCGCTAAGCGCCGCCAGCTGGGGAACCAGCTGTGAGTGTACCTGCGCGCGCCTGGCAGGCCTGCCGCTCGGGCTGTGCATCCCGGGGCGCCAGCCGCCCCTGTGTCCGGGCCCTGCTCTCTGAGCTTTGTTTTTCACCTCGAGCCCGTGTCGGTAGGTGACGAGAGGCCCGTTATACAGGGGTAGTGTCGAAAATCGCCTCGCGTTGGTGGCAAGTCCTGCTGCCAAAGCCCTAGCACAACTGCCTTCCGTTGCTTCAAGTGCTTTTATTAGCATCGGCAGGTTTTTAATAGCACTTGAGGGAAAACTTTGTACTTTAACACACACTGCAAATGGCAAAGTCTGGAGTATGTGAAAAACTCAGATCCTGTACTGTTCGAGTCTCTGTGTGCTTTGGGTTGGTTTTTTTTTCACTATGCAGACATACCAGGTGCTTGACTGTAACTTGTGGACATCAGGGAACCTGCAGTTGGTCTTCAAGTTTCTTTTTTTCCAGTGATATTTCTCTCTTTTTTTCTTTTCAGATTTAATTCAGGAGAACGTATGGCTGGCAAATAGTGAGTATGATACTCTGCTGCACTAAACCATGCTTAATGGAAGCTTGGCAATGCTGTGAGCAGGAAAAGTCTGTCCCGTCTCTCATTGAGTTTCTCTGTTTCTTTCTGTCTGGCTAACCTCATCTTACTAATGTGTGGAAATCTCTTCTGGAAGACCTTCCATTCCCTTTCACCAGGACTTCCCATCTCTGTATGTGTTACTAATACCTCAGGCACTTGTGTTTTTCCTCAAAACATAAGTCATTAAGAGGACAATGCTGGTTTGTCTTTTCCCTCTCTTTGAAATAGTTTTCAACCTTTTGCTTTTCTTTTGCCTTCCCAGGTATGCGTGTGTGATGCTAACTGATTGCGATGATCTTATACCTGACCTAGCAGTCTCTGGAGGTAGTCATGGGTGCAGAACATGTTGTTGCCTTGACATTGCATGGTTCAGTACTGTGTCGTGACATGGTAATATACTACTAGATCCAAGTTAAAGTTCCATTATGTAAGGATGTGTGCACTTAGGTCCGGGGGGTGTTGGCATTAGTGTGAACATGTGACGTGAACACACGGAGTTTGGACAGCATGTGTGGTGTTGCATTTGGGTCTCCATGTCACCTACCCGGCAACACGGTTGCTTCCCTGCCTGCTTTCCTTTGGTAGCTTGTGTGCTGAATTCTTCTCGCTCACGTGACAGATTTTATTATCCCTGTCTGGCCCCTCAGAGTAAAGATGCCCTGGATACTTGTGAACAGACAGTTTCTGTTCTGTTCAGTCTCCTGTGTGCATTAAAGAGTGGGTTTTTTGGGTAATAATTTTCAAATGTCTCTGATTTCTAGTTCCAGCAACTTTTGTCATCGTGTTTTACAAATCTCATCTCTTCCTGTTACCATCTGCTCAATCAGGTCTGGCAACTTTTCATTGTGTTTCTTTCGCTTCCTTGGTGTTGTACTGGCAGCGCTATATAAAAAGCTTGTAATTCCTTCCCTGACCTTCTCTAACTTAACAGGTTCAGCTATTGTCTCTTTTATACTCATGCATATTGTTCCTATGTGCATTTCATGAGTGTCTGATGTGCTACCTGTGAAAAAAACCTGTTGTGAAATCATGTGTTTTACAAAGCTTCGCATTGTTTTGCTGTAGCCTCTGAGCAAGTGTCTAAAGGTAGCAAATTTATTTCACTATTGCCCTATAAAAGAGATGTAATTAGAGACTTGCAGCTTAAGAGACTTTCTAGTCCCTTGAACAAGAAAGTCATTGCCATTGTGTATATGATGACTATAGAGCCATTAAAAATGTAAATTCAAACTTTTCCTTGCTGGATGAAAATAATAATTGAAACAATGAGTGATAGTTTTGGCCTTGTTGAATCTAAGAATGCTGCAGTCAATGCAATTTGGTAATACTGTGGGAAGAAACAGTTCTGCCCTTCCTAGTGTCTGCCTCCTTGATCTTTCCTTTGTGCCAGCACATGGACTTTACAGCTGCATAACACTGAGGAAACAAACTAGTCAGCATTTTTATCCATCTTGATCCTTTTTCCAAGCTGAGGACAGTGCGGACTGTGCAGAAGAGAAGGTTTTAATTTATTTATGTCAAGATTAGTATCTGTAATCCCTTGCTAAAATGCTTTTTATATTAGAATGTAGATTATGGAGATCCCAAAATAGTGTGACTAATTTATTTGGGGAAATATTAGCACAAATCTACGCACATAGATTGTTGTATCCTTGTAGGATACAAAAAAACAAGTCTCAGAAATTGACTACTTGTTATTTTCCCTGTTCATTCGTGTATACATTAAATGTAATAAAAACAAACATGCCTTATAGCTCCACAAATTCTTTCTGCCAAGCAAGCTGGCCAAACAAATTCCTGAATAAAGAGCACTTTGTAGCAATCTCCAGAATAAAAAAATTAGATTGTCTAGTAGAAGCACAGCTTTTACCCTCAAGATGCAGCATTTTAGTTTTCAACTATAAGATGCAGCCTCTGATAGGGAAAAAAAATGCCCTTTTCTATTAATAATAATGTGGGTTTTGGTTGGGTTTGTTGGGTTTTTTTGTTACTTGATTTGCCTGACTTAGGTGTCTTAGAAATGGTAACCATCTCTCCTCTGATCTTAGCAAGTGAACTGTAACTAGAATGTAACTAGACCTGGTTGTTAGAAAATGTCACTGTAACTGTGACCCTTCTAATGCATCTTTTTTTTCTCTTAGGTTTCTCTAAGGCCCGAACAATTGACTGGAAACAACCAGAGTGGAGGTGGTAAGTATGCTATTTTAAAGCATAGAGGGGAGAAGCTGGGAGAGAAGCTGCTGTGGAACTGGGAGTCCAGCAGTGAATCACTCGATGATGAATTGTCTGCAGCTTTGTGTGGGAAGATTAAAGCACTGAGAATTTTAAAAGAGGAAAAATTGGTAGCTGGCAGCATATGCTTGTTCACAGTGAAGGAAAGGAATATACATGCAGAGTATGAGGAGAAGTACTTGGTACTTCACATTTTCAGAAAGCTGTAAAACATACTAATCCATTCATCATCATCGTGTACTTCCTAATTGCTTTCGTTACTGCTCAAGTGGAAAACTGGGGAGAAGTATCATGTTTTATGTTAATAATATGCAATTTCAGTGATTAAGTCAAAACTCGGAAGTTGTGTGTTCTTGACAGCATGTTCTACTAGCTTTCACAATTAGTTTGTAAGAATGTAATGGTAGTTGTAACCTGTGTTTGCAAACAGGAAAGATTTTAGTTTCATTGCACATCGTATTTTACTGTGATAGAATGAATCCAAAGTATCTTGAATAGGGGTGGTTATTTTAATTTTTTTTTCCTCCCCCCAGCCCGCTCCTGAAGTGGTTTTCTAGAAGATGACCATAGAGGATCTCCCAGAACGTTCCTTAGAAGGAGATTCCTTCACTGAAAGAGAACGGCTCTTATTCCCAAACTCTGTTACTTTTTCTGTTGCTGCAGCACCAATGCCTTCAGACTGTGGTATGTACTTGCAACAGAAAATGTATTTGTCATCAGCTGAGAATATATTTGAATAACACATTTTAAGAAAAGCTGTCAGTTCTTCATTTATTCCTTCTTTTCAGAAAGAGCTTACTGCCTGTTAAATGTGTTCTGGTTTTCAGCTGGGATAAAGTTAATGTTCACAAGAAGCTGGGAGGGGACGTGGCCGGGACAGCTGACCTAGCCAAAGGGTTACTCCATATGGTATCACCTCAGGCTCCAGATACTAATGGGGGAGCTGGCTGGGGAGAAGGGATTGCTGCTCTGGGAGGGCTGGGCATTGGGTTCTGTGTGGTGAGCAAATTGCATTGTGTATCACCTGCTTTGCATATTCTGTTCTTAAGTATTATGATTGCTTTCCTCTTCCTTTGCTGTCCCAGTAAACTGTCCTTATCCCAACCCAGGAGTTTTACCTCTTTCTTCCAGTTCCCTTTCCCATCCCACAGGAGGGGAGGTGTGAGTGAGCAGCTGTGTGGTGCTTAGCTGCTGGCTGGGGCAGGCCATGGCAAATGTACTTTCTATTATTTTTTGAAAGAGGTGAAATGTGAGGGCCCAAGCTTTTTCTTTATTTCTTATTGTGTACGCTTTAAATTATGATACCTTGTCCTCCCCTATGAGGAGAGGCTGAACGACCTGGGCTTGTTCAGCCTGGAGAAGAGAAGGTTGTAGGGGGACGTCATTGCAGCCTTCCAGTTCCTGAAGGGAGCATACAAACAGGAGGGGAATCAACTTTTTAAAAGGGTAGACAATGGCAGGAAAAGGGGGAATGGATTAAAGCTAAAGGAAGGAAGGTTTAGATTAGATATTAGGGGGAAGTTTTTTACAGAAGGAGTGGTGAGGTGCTGGAACAGGCTGCCCAGAGAGGTGGTGGATGCCCTGTCCCTGGAGGTGTTCAAGGCCAGGTTGGATGGGACCCTGGGCAACCTTGTGTAGATCCAGGCCCTTCCTGTAGCAGGGGTGTTGGAACTCTATGATCCTTGGGGTCCCCTCCAACCCAAACCATTCTATGATTCTGTGATTCTTACTGTTTCTTCTGTGTCTGTGGTCAGATGTTTCTATGGTGGCTTTTTGTTGTTAATTACATCTCCTTGTAGAACTGGATAGGGTGTTAGCATGTAAAATTGCAGTAATTTAACGTAGTTAAGCGTCTGCATCATGTTTAAAACCTCTTGATTCACCCTTTTTCTCATGCTTTCAGTATGCAAACAATGCTGAAATTTCTGTTGGAAGTGTAGATGTTTGTGGTGGTAAGGATTGTGAAATGAGTGTTCACAGAAAATTACAGCAAGACTTTATTTCTGAAATATAAGTTGGTTCAGGTTAGTAGCTAGAAAGCTTCCAGGTAAAAGAAGAATCGTGCATGTTGTGTAAGATCATTAATTTTGTTGGCTAGTTGTCTATTTGCTTAATTGTTTTCAGGATGAAATCCACTGTGTCTTGTGCAGAAGTTCAGTATCAGTAGGTGAATCAGCAGATCTGTGCCAATGCTTGCATGGCATGTGGGCAAGAAGCACGCTTTGGGTTGTGCTAGGAAATAATGGGGTTGGTTTTCATTTTATATGCTAGGTGCAAATAAAAATTCATACTAAATATCAGCAAGGTTGTCCTCCTTTTTCATTCCTGTTGAATGAAGGCAATGCAGTTAGAGAAACTCTGGGTAGCCAGGAAGTGAGCTCCATAGGTTTACTTGTCAGTTAATCCCATCTAGAAGCATGGCATGCTCTTTTTGAGGAAAGGTTATGAAGATTCATCAAGAGGTAGTTTAAACCATGTCAGACACAAATGGCTGATGCTTTATTTTACTGAACCTGTATGTCTGTTCTGAGAGCCTTGTATCTGTGACTGCTGACATTGTACATTTATTTGAAGTGTTCTGAAAAGACAACTCCCTGATAGCTTCAGTGGGGGTAAAAGTTCATTGTTTTCCATGATTTAGTCTTTTGCTGATGAGAATAGGTTCTGAATCCATTCCATCTCCTAGAAGCTGTTGTTATTCAGATTCTTTCTTGGAATTTTCCAGAGTAGGAAGAAATTCCATAGTATGCATACAGTAACTTTAGTAGTAAGGTGGTTTTTACACCTGTACTTTGGGTTCCCTGAAACAATGTGAGGCTGAACATTCTAAAAGTGGGTTTTTTTAATCTCTCTTTTTTCTTTTTTTTTTTTTTTTTTTGTTACTTCCCTGATACTCATTCCATGGCTTAATTTTTAAAGATGTGTTTTACCTGCAGCCTCCATTTGCTGGGATTTATACACCTACAAAATATCTGAAAATAATGAAGGCTATGTAATGCCTTCACGATTTGTGCATGTGTTTATATTTTAGTTTGCTTCATGTAAATTGTCATGGAAAAAGAAGGAAAAGACATGTTTTGTAGTATATGGATAAACCATGTATGCATCTGATCACTGAGAGATCAAGAGGCTTGTTTGTGCTTGGGAACAGCTTAAAATCAGCAGTATTTGGCTAGTTACAGCAAGAGTAAACCCTTGTAAGCATATTTACCACCCATCTCAGTCCTTGCCTAAACTTAAAATCCGGCTTCCAGTACTGTTGTATTGGCTGCTGACTCACAGAATCAATAAGGTTGGAAAAGACCTTAAAGATCTAGCCAAACAGTCCCCCTACCACCTATTGACTAAGCCACGTCCCTAGGTGCCACATCTAACCTTTCCTTGAACACCCCACGGGACAGTGACTCCACCACCTCCCTGGGCAACCCATTCCAATGCCCAACCACTCTTCCTGAGAAGAAAGTTCTCCTAATTTCTAGCCTGAGCCTCCTCTGCTACAACTTGGCAGCCATTCCCTCTTGTCCTGTTGCCGCTTATTTGTGGGAAGAGTTTGACCCCAGCTCACCACAACCTCCTTTCTGGTAGTTGTAGAGAGCAATGAGATCTCCCCTGAGCCACCTCCAGACTAAACAGTCCCAATTCCTTCAGCTGCTCCTCTTAACCGAGAAGCCTGTGTTCCAGACCCTTCACCAGCTTCGTTGCCCTTCTCTGGCCATGCTCCAGGGCCTCAATGTCTTTCTTGTAGTGAGGGGTCCAAAACTGAGCACAGTATTCAAGGTGCAGCCTCACCAGAGCTGAGTACAAGGGGGATGATCCCTCCCTGGTCCGATTCAAATCTTTTTAAGAGTATAAGCAAGACCTTAGTAATAAGGAGAGACTAGACCAGATGATAAAGAATATTTCCTAAATTAATCCCATATTCTCATTTTTCCAGAGGGTCTCCCTCTGTTATTTTTTGCCTGAGGTTGAAAAAATCAATACATGTTAAAACTAAAACCATGTTGTACCTAATGATTAATTTTTATTTCTTTTTACAGAGTTTTCCTTTTTCGATCCCAATGATGCAGCGTGCCAAGAAATACTTTTTGACCCCAAAACATCAGTTTCAGAATTGTTTGCTATCTTAAGGCAGTGGGTTCCTCAGGTCCAGCAGAATATTGATATTATTGGGAATGAGGTGAGATATAAATGAAGATCCTTTAATGCTTTCAGTGTTAAAGAAATACTGTATTGAAACAGTTCAATAAGAAGCAGAACTAATCGTAAACACAGATACAGTTTCTTCCTCTTAGCTGGTAGTTACTGAGCAGTGCCTTGCATGCCACATGTTGTCAGCTTTCATTTGGAAGGAGAAAGATGATGGATAAAAATTCAGTAGATTTGGATAGGTGGTAGAAACAATGTTTCTTCTCAAATCAGTTCTTTAGAGACCTTCACCTTGGTGCTTTGGTTTCCTACATGGCAGTAATCATAAACTCCAATATATGAGGTTACAGTGAAGCTTGACCTAACGGGCAATGTTTCCAAGGCACAAAATTAGTTAGGAACTGAAATCTCTTTTGCAGCCTGGAATAGGCTGCTTTCAGAAGACTCTTCCTTTCTGGTAAATTTATCCCACTTTCTTCTGGATGATGGGCTTTTCTAGACAGGTGGGGAAGTATAGAAAAGATTCTTCATTCTGTAGTATAACCAGGGGCTTTTTTTTGCAGGAGGATGATGGAGGAATTGTTGAGAGATCAAAGAACAAGGGGAGAGACTTCATAAATGATGTAAATTTCAGCTTTAAGATGTGTAAACAGTGAAGGTCAAGGATGTTCATATAATACTACTCATTACGTTAGTGCATGTTGCTCAGTTTTGCCATTACAGTCAGTTCTGGTGGGCTTCTTTGTTATTAGCTGTTGAAATGATCCCAGGAGTCAATATATGTGAAATAACTTAATAATACTGATGCCAAAGCTAAAATGTGCTTGTTTTCCACTGGTCTCTCAGATCATTAAAAGGGGTTGCAATGTGAATGACAGAGATGGACTGACAGACATGACTCTCTTGCATTACACTTGCAAATCAGGGGCACATGGTATCGGTGAGTAAAAAGGCATCATTATTGATGTAAAATCCTAATTAATTCAGAAAGGCTAATCCCACTGATTATTACAGAATTATTCCTTGCAGTAGATTTTTAGTGCTTCCTTTTGGCTCTTGTAGTTGTCATCAGAAAGGAAGATACAGAGCTGTAGTGCAGTTGTGGCTCTGGCAGGTGTGAGTTATTTGAGTTGGTGGTATAGGTGTTGCGAACAAATGCTATGCTAAACATGTATTTAATGTAACAAAGGTTGTGTCATTCTGAGGAGCAAACTGAAGGAATCTATAGACAGTTTTCATATATCAGTGAAACTAGGACCCTTAGGTGATAGGCTGTTTTTTGTGTCATTGTCCCCCCCTTCAACTTCATTGTGTCAGAGTACAACAATAATCATTGTTTGCATTATTATGATAATAAGTACTGGAAATAAGAGCGTATTTATCTCTCTTTGAACGTCCCTGTCAGCTTTTCTATCTTGTGCTAGTTGGCCCAAATCTAGTTCTTGTGAGTTTGAACTAAATTTCTGAGTGAGGTCTGATAAAGGTTAGGTTCCCTGGTGTTGGCAGGTCTTGTAACAGCATATTGGTGTATATTTTTTTTTCTTCTATCAGATACTAAAATCCCTGGGTTCGATGGGCAATATGTTGCTCACATTAGAGGTAGACATGTAGTGAGTGTTAATATATGCTATAATAGAAATTTCAACCCCTTATGATAAAAGGCAAAGATTTTTATGTCCTAATAATAATAAAAAAAAGACATAGTAATTGTTCTGCTCTGAGCTTTAATGGTTTAATGTACATTACATGTTACACATAAGCATGTGAATGTTTTTTGAGGTCAAATAATGCAAACCTTATAAAATGTACCTTGCAGGTGATGTTGAAACTGCTGTAAAGTTTGCCACACAGCTTATTGATTTGGGTGCTGATAGCAGTTTGCGCAGCCGCTGGACAAACATGAATGCCTTGCATTATGCTGCCTACTTTGATGTTCCAGAACTTATAAGTGTTATTTTGAAAAATGCAAAGCCAAAAGGTAGGCTCTCTAACTTCTGCCTCATGTGGCTGTCCATGTTTTGTTGCTCTCTTGAATCTGAACTTGCGTGTAGTGGTATTGAAGTGTGGGGTTTATTTATCCATTATACATAAATAATTTCTAACTGCTTTTAATCTGCCTTACTGGTTCATTTTTCTCTTAAGTCTTTTTTTTTTTTGTGGTTTAATGCAGTGATTCCATTGCTGGTTTGTAAACCTGAGTCTTGTACAAGAAGGCACAGAAGTATCTAATTGAATGGAAAACATGCAGGTTAACTCTAAGTTGTTAAGTACTTAGAGAATGTATTTAGAAAACCAAAGGTGTAACTATTCTGGTAAACCTTAGGGGTTTTTAAGATTCATTAAGCATTGAGAAATATGTTTGAAACACTGGGAGAAAGGTAAAAGAGAAGCAATGGCATGGGGCATACTAGCGACTGAAGCAACATTGACATATTTTTCCCACTTCTTGGCTATCTAGAAGGTTATGTTTAAGGAACTGTTTGACTTTCTTTAGCATTTGGTATAAATACATCATACTTTTTGAAGTGATAACATAAAGGATTGGTAACTTATACTGATTCAAATGGAAATAAAGAAGTGGTCCTGAACCAGAACTGTTTGTTCCTAACTTGTTTGAGTTGTGAAAACCAGTAAGCAATTTTAATGATAAAATTGCACAAATGTTAATTTGTCCTTCTGAATATTCTTCTGATTGTGCCACTTTGCAAAATGCCTTTTTTTGATAGTTGTACCTAAAGACTGTCTCAAAAATCTGAAAAGCTGATCGGTTTTTGAAGTATACAGGTCTTGCTTACCACATTTTGAATCATAAGGGAGGTAACTTAAACAGTGCTGTTAGTGGTATGACATACTCAAGAGGTAACAAGAGTAGGTTGGTATCAAAAGACAAAATAAGACCACACAGTAGTTAAGTCCACATCACATTTCAATAGTCTGGTCTCTGTTATTTGCACCAGGAGATGAGGTTTTATTTCAGCTCTTGTTTGCATTTGTGTTTTCTCATCTCTTCCTGTGCGTTGCCTACAGAAGGGGTGGGAATTGGCTCAGATGAATTTGCTCTGGTGAAATGCCTGAGCAGTAGGCAACTTTTGGATAAGCAGATGACTTTTTTTGCATCTCAGGAAAAGTACAAAATATTTTGCCCTGTGATGTGAAGACAGTGGATAATCTCAATAGAAATTGCCTCCATGCTTCATCGGGCAGTTTGCAGAGAAAGGAGGACGTACATAGAAGGCAAGCATGCCTTGCATGGATCCATACTGAACTGGAGAGAAAGAGGTTGCTGATGTATAAATAACTTTTTAAGACTGGTTACTGACTCTGAGGCACCCATTGAGAAACAGCGAGTATCACAGAAAACTTCCTTTTGATTCACTGCTAAACTGGTTCCTTTATGACACTCTGCAGTTAAATCTGTATACATATTTACTACTTAATTGTGAAAACAGAGAGCTAGTTTGATCTTAGATTTTTAGAAGCTTTACATACAAAAATTGTTACAAGCTTAAGGATTAGAAATGTGTGGTGCTATTAGAAAATAACTGTAACGTGCGTGAGCTGTCAATGACAGACAGACCATTGCTGCATAGTAATTTACCCTAGATAGTTTAGGGGTAGTTTCTAGGTACCACTGGAGAGATATATATATGTGTGTGTATTTCTTTGTCAACTGCACTATGCCAATTTAGTCCCAGAACAAAGCTGTAAGAAAACAGTGTTTAAAAACTCCAAGCATGAAGCATGCAAGTCTGAGGAAGTCACAATATTCTAATAAAGAAAACCCAACAACAACAAAACAAAACAACCCTAAAACTATAGGTCATTAATTTCTTAAAATAGGAATACAGGCAGCTTTTGCAGTAATGTCAGCTACCAAGTCAGGAAATTCTATTTCTGGACACTGGTTCCTATGTTTGCAGAAAATACTTGATAAAAGTGTCAGTGGTTGGGTACAGCAACACAGCTTCTAGTTGGTTTTAAACTGGCAATGTTTTTTTGACGTTTGATCTGCAAAAGATACATCTGCATACGTAGCTGTCATTATGATTGTTTTTCCTGGATGTCAATTAAATGTAAAATAGTGAAGTTTGTATTCATATCACTGCAATTGTAGAACTTTTCAAACTTGATTGTAAATTTGTTACCTTTGATCTTTATAAAATTCTGTTAATATGTATGAAGTTGACATATCTATGCTGACATATATATTTAGCTGTCTTCTAGATACACTGATGTTTTATTTTGCCCCAAAAATATTGACTACTACAAGGAAATTGAAACAGTTGGGATATACTCTATCACATTGTGAAAAAGGCTAGTATTTTTGAGATGAAGACCGATACTGAAAAATACTAGGAGACTTTACAGCCCTGAGGTGGAAAAGTTTATGTTCCTTACCAGTATTTCAAATTGGAACATTATTGCTAATACTTGGTGGTTTTTGGTTTGTGTATTAAGTTAGCTGGCATTTTTAATTGTCATATACATCATTGACTCAAATTAACATCACATGTAGCTTAGGAGAGGAGCCAAGGACTAAATAAACAGGAAAACTCCAATCTTCTAAGACAGCAATAATTTCATAGCAGATTGAAAGCTATAGTGGGAGCAGTTGATGGAAATATGTTACTCTAAATCTCTTCTAGCCAAACACAGTGCTCCATTTTCCAAACTGTCAGCATGCAAGATGCTTCAGAGCACCGTTCTTTAAAGCAAAGAAATTACAAGAGTCAGGAGCTCTTAGTAATTAAATCAATGTAAAACAGGTATAATTAGTTTTCCCTTGCATCTGTGGTGGCTTGGGCTCGGCTGGAGGCCAGATGTCCACCAAAGTTGCTCCATCATTCCTCTTGTCAGCTGAATAGGGAGAAAATACATACTGAGAGGCTTAGGAGTCGAGATAAGGACAGGGAGAGATCATTTGGCAATTAGTGTCATGGGCAAAACAGGCTCCACACAGAATAAAGGGAAGAAAGTTATCTCATTTATTACACTAGACACACAGTGAAACCAGAGTCAGATACTGAGAAGTGCAACCAGATCTTAAAACACCTTCCCCTATCCCTCCCTTCTTTTCAGACTTCACTTTAGTCATGGCTTCTCTCCCTTCTTCCCTCCCCAGGATGATGGGGTTTCCAGTCAGTTCCTCATGAGTTGTTTTACTTCTTAGCTGGGGTCGCATTCCTCACTCCCTTCCCCTGCTCCAGTGTGGGGCCCCACTCACAGAAGGAAGTCCTTGGCAAACTTTTCCAATGTGAGTCCTTTCCCACGGGGCTTCAGCTCTTCACCAGCTGCCCCAGCATGGGTCACTGCTATGGGGTGCAGTCATAAATCATAGAATGCCTGCCAGGCCCAGGCTGCTCCAGCCTGGTCCCTCACAAAGTCACAAGTCTCCCCGTGAACGTGCTCCAGCTTGGGCCTCTTTCCATTGGCCATGGGTCCTATCAGGAGCTTGCTTGAACATGGGTCATGGGTGCCTTCTATATGGCGCCACCTGCTCCAGTGTGGGGCTGCAGATGGGGTCTCTGCTCCCCATC
The DNA here is from genome assembly GCA_022605575.1 of Laterallus jamaicensis coturniculus. Classification (NCBI taxonomy): domain Eukaryota; kingdom Metazoa; phylum Chordata; class Aves; order Gruiformes; family Rallidae; genus Laterallus; species Laterallus jamaicensis. Next base: position 21,995,505 of record JAKCOX010000001.1, read on the forward strand.
ATCTTCCATGGGCTACAGGGGACAACCTGCGCCACCATGGTCTGCTCCACAGGCTGCAGGGGCATCTTTCTCTTTGGCAACTGCAGTGCCTCCTCCCCGCTTCTTCAGTGCCCTCAGTGTCTGCAGTTTCTCACATCTCACTCCCTCCTCTGGGGGCAAAAAGCTGCTGCTTGCTTTTTTATCTTCTCTTCCTCTTAAATGTGGTCCCCAGAGGCACTGTGACCATTGCTGATGGGCTCAGCCTTGGTCAGTAACGGGTCTGGGCCTGGCTGGTGTTGACTCTGTTGGGCCTGGGGGAAGCTTCTAGCAGCTTCTTGCAGAAAAAGTAGTGCCTGGCCAGAACCAGGACACTGCAGCCCCCTTCCTCCACCAGACCCTTGCTACGCAAAATGACAACAGCATCTCATTTTAACAATTGATACCTAGAAGCAATAAAATATAAACATTTCAGAAACATTAATTTACATGCAAACCCAAAATTAAAACTTGTTAATCTTAGCACATCGGGCATCCCGAATAGCAACAGCTTTGCAGTTCAGACATCAGTATTATAAAATCAATGAAAGTAAATGCTCATCTTCCACATTGGTTTGTGGTGTGAATAAATAGATGCAGACAAGTTTGGTATTTTATGTAGAATTATTTCTCATATGCATTTATTTAGTACATAAGTAATGGTATCTGCATAACATTTAATGTAAACTGTAAAAATTAATATCCTCTTAGGGAATTTGTAGGGTGAAATGTTCAAGTAACAGACTTACATACCTCACATGTGATGTTTAATTGCAGATGTGGATGCCACCTGCAGTGATTTTGATTTTGGAACAGCTTTACATATTGCTGCATTTAACCTATGTACAGGAGCTGTCAAGTGTTTACTGGAACATGGAGCAAATCCTGCCTTTAGGGTAAGGAGTTAGGTTGTAGATTCACCAAAAGGTAAAATAAGTACCTGGAGAAAGCAAACACGTTGTCCAGGGTTTTGGTTAGCTGAAATATGTGTTCCATGGGGTGGTAGTACTTCAGAAAATTATTTATATCTTGTAGTGGCTGATTTTATATGATTGTCATACTTGTGTGTTGAAGTTTGTGCTTGTGTGTTGCAGTCTAGCTCATTAGTACAAATAGCTTTCAATATGATCTTCTGTTTCTTGCTCGAACTTTCAGTTAATGCTCCTTTGAGTCTTGCAACAGATGTCATGGCAGTGGTGGACCTCTTCAGAAATACAGAAATGCAGTCTGTGACCTCCTGAAATGCAGTGTATTGCTGAGCAGTAAACTTACTCTTAGCATAAGTAACTGATCATGAAGAAACGTTAACTGCTCTGCTTAATAACTGAATTACAGACCTAATGTAAAGTGCTGCTGTATAGTTTTGATTGGGGTTTTGATTTGGGTTTTGTGGTTTTTGGGGGTTTTTTTTCTGTGTAGGTTTTTTCTGCGGGTGTGTTTTGGGTTTGGAGTTTTTTTGCATGGCAGTATCTTGGTTTCCCATTTTCAAATTCAGTTTCTAGTTGTTTTTTGTTAATGAGAAATCATAATTGCTCTAAGGGTACTCAGAAGTCGTTATTTTACGTGTTACTGATGGTGCAAAATCTTCTGGAACATCATTGTTCATACAGTTTTTAAAGAGATCTAGGATTTAATATAATTTAAAATGCTGGTCTTCATCCTTGTCTCCTTACTTAGTGTGTATGTACCTATTTAAGATTCTGTGGCACCTGTAAGTTTAATAATCTGTTGCCACAGAGAATACTGCTTTGTAGTTGCACAGGCATTCTGAGCTGTCAGGTGTCTCTGTGGTAGTGTGTCGGCTTTTTGCCTCTGTGCCTCTGCTCTGCCCCCTACCTTGTGCTGACAGAAAGATTTGTGGGGCAGCTGGTGAGCTGATCTGACCGAAACAATCGCTAACACGATGACTAAAAACTTGAAAGCCACTGTTGCTAAAGACTTCCTGTTCTTAAGGTACTGTGTGACTTGAATAGGGCTGACTTCTTACTTAGAGAGGGACTGTCTACTTTTAAGATACGGTAGGTGATTAGTTCTTCAATCCCACAATAAATTTCTGAGCAGAGTTGGTATGTAGGCTTTGCTTATCTGAGGACAGCAGAGTGTAAATGCTGGGTAAGAATTACAGTTTTCTGGGGTTGAGACAGGGAGACTTATAGGGGGCTCAGGGATGTTGTGATTTTGGGCTTTTTTTTTTTTAAAGGAAATAAAGCAAATAGAACCGCACTTTGTGTTATTACCTCTTTGAGCTTCCTGTTAGTTCTGAGTCCAGGGGCTCATTTGAGGCGAAAGACTGAGATAATTTTGTTTCCACAAACTTTGTGAAAGTTGGCAGATAGGCAAGGACCCAAACGAATGCCTTTGCTGAAGAAAGCATAGGTAGAACATGCCATTGTAGCAGCCTGACAGCCCAGCAATGTACTTGGCCTTGAGTTAAGGTTAATTCCAGGTGAGCTGGTACTCCCAACAACTCTGGCCTAGGGTGAGCATCACATAGGACATACAGGGAATCACAATCTCTGCTCTCTGGGAACAGGAAGCATTTGGAAATGATTCTGTTCTCAATCTCTCATGTCTATCTAAAACTGAACAGATGTGTTCAAGTATTTATGTGAGACATCCACTTTGTGTATTCTATACATGCAACGTATATTAAACTTGTCTTACGTTTGGCATATGACTCACCAAGGAGAAAACTATACACTGGGTAAAGATAAGTTCTTTGGGAGGTGTTATCTTCACAGTATTGGCATTTCAGATCAGAATTACAGCTTTCTTCCCTCAATCTGTGTTCAGGTACATAGATAGATACAGAGTTCTGAATTGTAATAATGTTCTTAAGATAAAAAAAATTGGTAATACAGCACTGTTGAAAATAAGACACTGTAAATGCTACCTTATATATCTCAGGAGGTTTTGCCATCCTTATTTGAAAATGTGGCTGGTTTTATAGCTTTTATGCTTTTTTTAGTGGAGAGGATTAAAAACTTCAGGAACTGCTATGGTTTTGCCTGATTAGGTTCATCTCGTCACAACATGCAATCCTGTGCTATGTTATGTCTCTACAGAATGACAAAGGGCAGATTCCAGCTGATGTGGTTCCTGACCCAGTAGATATGCCACTGGAAATGGCAGATGCAGCAGCCAGTGCAAAAGAAATCAAGCAGATCCTGCTGGATGCAGTGCCTCTCTCATGTGACATCTCCAAAGCCATGATTCCAAACTACGACCACGTCACAGGCAAGGCCATGCTTTTATCGCTTGGCCTGAAACTCGGAGACCGTGTTATAATTGCAGGACAGAAGGTATAATGAGCAACCTGATACTACCCTCATCATTTCTGGACAGGCAGTTTATTTACCCCTTTGGAGACATACCTCAGATTTGATGGTCTAACACGGTTTCTGTGAGGTGTGAGCTCTGGATGGCAGTAAGGATCTGGCTATGGGAAGACAAGCCGAACAGTTATGCGTTAAAGTCACTACTATGAAAAGCTGTTTTGACAGGCGTAGTCTGCGTTTTGTGTCTGTAAACAATTTTTTAAGTCTCCTGTAGTCCATCAGCACAGCTCAGCTTTTATTACCGTTTTTGGTGCCACATCAAAACGATGGTAAATTTTACAGATGACTTTGTAAGTGGCCCAGCACTCAGTTATAAGTGCATGTTCATCAATTACCCCTGATAGCTTCCAGAAGGTGGTGAAAGAAAACTTTAATTCTCCTTAGCCTGTAGTAGCCCGATTTCACTGGTGCAATGCAGCTAAAATCTTTGAAAACAGTGCTGTGCCACCAGGGTTGTTCCAGTGTTGTGGGAAAGTATTGGAATGTAGTTAATGCTGGTCTAGCTGAAATGTGAATAGCTTTTAAGGAGATACCTTGCTAGAAACATTTTTTTTAAAAATGTATTTCAAAGATGTAACATTAATTGTGCAGTAGTTATTCATACCTTTTATTTTCTCTGGTAGCAAGGGCTCTGATATTTAAGAATGCTAGAACTCTTAAAGATTTCAAGTATGTTTCTGGTAAATATTGAAGGCATTTGTAAGCAAAATTTTGTTTGAGTAACTTTAATGATTTTTCAAGTATAACCAGATTTGTAAATACTGCAGCTTAAGTAAGTGTTCCAAAGTGAGTTCCACTGAGAGAACAAAGCAGCTTCCATTCTGTGTTTTCATGTGGTGTATTCTAGAAATTGGGTCAGAAGTGAAGGAGGGACTAGCTATACAGAAGGCTTTTTAGCTGAAGTATGTACAGGAAGCCACTTATTCTTCACAGACAGTAAGAAGGTCATGGAAGTTTCTTTTGCAGAGAGCCACTGCACAGCAAAAGCGAGGGGATATAATGTAACTGCAGGTTAATGGAGGCTTTATAGCAAGAAAGGGAAGAAATCAGACCTGTTGTGTATCTTTTCTCCAGATAAGGCAACTAAAACTGCCTGTACTGTCATGTGTTTGCCATATATGGACAAAGCTTCCTGGGTGCAGTTAGTTTTTTTTTAATTGAGTATGTGATTACAGTGGCTTTTAGGAAGTTGTTGGAAGCTGTTTTTCTGCTGCCAAAGGCCAGCAGGGCTTTCCAACTAGCTCTTTTAAGGGAGCCAAAGCTGTCATATGGCAGGTGGGAAGGAGGCATGTGACTGGTTTTTTGGCCTTCGTTTTCCATGTCTGCTTTTCACCCTTCTTTTGTGTGCAAGGAGCTGTTCTCATTACTTCTGCACCATTTCCCACCTACTCTCTCCCTTTGTCTGAATGGAGAAGTTGATCTCAGCCCTGCCTTCCTGTATCCCTTGATACTGGTACATGTGTGCAGGGTGGAGCAAAAGTGAGAACAGGATGATGAAAATGGGACCCATTTCTTAATTTCTCTTGGATCTGTTCTCATTTCTGGAATATGGAAGCTGGGACAAGGGCACGGGCACAGCAGCATTTGTACAAGCAGTGCTTATGGATTCCTGTTCTCTTTTCTGCTCCTGCAGTCTCTTAACACGTCAGCTTTAATGACACTTGAAAGCCAGGCACATTAGATGCCAGAGGGAAAATTGATTCTGCTCTTGATTCCCACTGCACCTGTCATTCTAGTTGTCTTACAGGGTGGGAAGCTGTGTAACAGGTGTTTATGTGTACATGATTCAGTATCCCCCAGCTTCACTGGTTCCCACTGTGATAGATTATATGTGATTTGAATGGACACTCAGTGAAATGTGAGTGGAGGAAAAGCAGTAGCTGGAATAAAACTCTCTTCGCCTGTTCCTGTCACATCTCTCATGTGGGATGTCCTCTGCTCCTTGCTTGCACAAGTCTTAGGCCTCAGTTTTGCCATCTCCACCTCCAATTTAAGATGCCTGCTGGTCTCTTCCCTCTGTTTGTTAAGTGCCCTTTGGCTGGTGCCTGCAGACTGGAGTTAGGCCAGGCTTCTTCCAGATGAGTCTGATGTCCAATTGCTAGCTGAAAAGTCTGTGTCTAGATTAGTGTGATGTACCTGCCGACAACAATCAAGTTTAGAGGAGATCTTCAGAGTAAAAGAACTGGCTCTGGATCAAGTTTATTTCTCTACAGAACATGGAAGATTTTGTAGTAAAGAAAAACATGGTTTCTGCCTCTTTACGCCCTGAGGGCTGGGTTAGGCAGCAAAGTCACAAAAAAATGAATTATTAAGGTCACGTGAGATAAGGAAAACAAAACTGAAAGATCAGTTTTTATTACTAAAACTAATTTAGAATAAAATATAAAGATTAATTTAAATCAGTGTTAAATGCATTTCTGTTAGTTACTTCTCACCTGTTTGGTTGAAGTGTGTGACCTTCCAATCTTTATTTATGGAGACAAGTCCACCAGCGATAGTGGTGTGTCTTGATGTTCTTGATATCCTACTTACCTGATGAGACAATATGGTATAGTATATGTTCAAACAATAGCAAAATGCTTAAAACATTTGTTGGCTTTTAATTTTTTATTTAATCATAAGGCAGGAATAAAAGACTTGTGAATGTTTTCCGAAGAAAAAGTTAAGTACACTCTGCAGTTTACTCTTTAACCTTTGCAATATATATATTATAAATATGTATAAACACATGCATGTAAGTAAAAAAAATTCTGCAAACATATCTCTGTGTGTATATAATGTAGGATTTGCAGCCCAGCAAGGTATCTAGCCATGATTTTGAAACTATTGTGGAAGACACAGAAAGTAAATCTTCTTGTTAGGCATGTACTCTACCTTGCTGACTTGGAGTTGTGTTGTGCAGTGGTGCTTACAGTCTAATTCCTCTCTGTTATGAGGTCTGTCAATAGCCACCACTTTTGCTTAGTACAAAACATGCACAGAAACACTAACATGTTCTGGAAAGTTCATTGGCTGGCACTGAAATATAGGGATGTCAGTAAATGAGGGAGATTACATTTGTATTTCTCTTCTGGTCAGAAACTTGGGAGTTGATTTGCCATCCACTTCATAATCTATACCACGTCCCCATGGACATTACTTGTTTAACAAAGTCATTCTGTGCTGATGCTTTTTGCTGTAGGTGGGTACACTAAGATTTTGTGGCACAACGGAGTTTGCCAGTGGCCAGTGGGCTGGCATAGAGCTGGATGAACCCGAAGGGAAGAACAATGGGAGTGTTGGGAAAGTCCAGTACTTCAAGTGCGCCCCAAAACGTGGTATGACTTTTATTGTTTTTCTTACACTTCTTTAAAACCTGCATTTTAAGAGAAAGTCGTGGAAGATAGGAACCTTTTGGCAGAATAAAAAGAGATAACAAATTCTGATGCTTTACTTTTTAGTGCTTGCTTTGTTTGTTGATTCTTGTAATTGTTCCTAGTTGTTTTTCTGCAGCTATTTGCAAAACCACTGAAACAACCAAACAGTCAAAATTTCTGGTTGTTTCACTGAAACTGTGAGACAGTTGTCTGTCTTGTTTTTCCATCTGTATCGGTGAAGCTATTTATTAGTGTTGTAACAGTAATAACCATGTTTCTTTACCTGCTTTGCCTTTCTTTTTAAGAGGTTCATGCCCATAGCTGTTGTCTACCTTTCAGCTCGAGATAATTTTAATTGAATTTTCATGGACAGGGTTGTGTTTTGTAACAGTGGAGCCTGAATGTTATCATTAGGGCAGAGACTGTGATTGATAGTTTTACTGAATTCCTAAATTACTCTTCACAAATTGCCGGATAAGCTTTTTGGTTTCACTGTTTATCCGAGCTAATCCTCCCCCAAAAGTGCTTTGATGGCATAGCAAGCTGTGATCATTGCTAAAAAGAGCCCTGAATTAATTGATGCAGTAGATAATAGCAAGAAAGTTACAGTGCACTATTGTTACTCCTGGTTCTTTTCGGCACGTGCAGGTATATTTGCGCCTCTCTCTAAGATCAGCAAGGCTTCTGAGCGCAAAAAAAGCTCCACACGAAGCTCTTCTGTGAGGTCTTCTCCTTTGGTCAAATCCAAAAAAATAGATGTGATGCATGTAACCTCCAAAGTGAATTCTGGTGAGTGTTTTCTTCTCTGTTGAGAAAGGATTGAGACACTAATCTTGAGGAATTAACACCAATCATGTAAATATTGGTATTATAATACTTGTTTGGAATTACTTCATCAGTTGGGATGAGAAGCTGGTATTTATTAACTACATGTTCTCATTAAATATTGAGTAGCCTTTAAATTAGTCCTGGAAGGATGTTGTGTGTAGTTGCTTAGTGATTATAGTGATCTGATGTACTAATAGAGGTCTTTATATACTTTATTAAAAAAAAAGTTCACCACAACATTTCTTTTGAGCCTTTAAATTAACTTATGTTTGTCTGTGATACCAGTTACATGTCTAAACATAATGTGATTTCTTTTGCTAAGATCTTGCTGGGTAACTTGAAACATCTCACTAAAGTCAGTGAAAATCCAGAAATCAATGTATGTAACCTTTTTGTATAGAAATTGAAGATACTTACTTTCTGGAACCAATTGTTTGTGTTATCTGAGTAAAGCCAGAAGCACATTAGAAGGGAAAGGATGTCCTTGTAGTACGGCCTCGGTCTACTGTCTGGAGTTACAGGTTCAGTCCCTGTCTCTGGCTTAGCCTTCTAGTAATTTATTCTAATTACTTCAAATTTTCTTCCTTGTTGTGTAGTAAGAATGATGCATTTTTTCTTGTCTGCTGGGTTCCAAGGTGTTTGGGTACAGACTCCTCCCAGCTGTGTACAGTGCCCACCATGCACAGTCTAGGCCCGTGTCTGGCTGGCTGTATCATAGTGTCATTAAATATATTACATTAACATTTCTTTTGCCTTTCAAACCTGCTTTAAGTGACTCACACTAAGGCAGCACAGCTTAAGGGATGGAAGATATGCATTCTCATCAAACTTATTCAGACACCCTAAACTACTCCACTCTTTGCCAGTCATACACAGGGTATAGAAACAAAGTGCCAGGCTGGTGGAAGAGATGCATTTTGGCAGGGTTTCGGATGACTTGCATAACTCTTCTCTGCATAGATTGAGGGGGAAGTAAGCCCTAATTATGTGTGTTTACAATTAGCACAAGATTTAAGCTATTTATAAATAGACATCCTACATAAAAAGCTGCTCAGAATAATCGGTTTGTTGAGAGTATTGCTCAGGATCAGATCTAAGCTGACCTTTTCTCTTAAATATTTTTCAGTGTTGGATTCAGGTTGTTGTGAACTGTTTGTAACTCGTTAAGCAGTATTGGAGAGTATTGTTCCCTTTGCCACAGACCATGTGTTCCAGAGGGTTTAGTCACAAGCCCCCTTTTTTGTCCTAAATGTACATTTATCTTTGTAAATTTTAAACATTTGCTGCTAGCTTGAGGTAAAAATCAGAGTGAGTTACGCATCATGTGCCAGGCAGAGCTTGCATCCACCAGCAGTAATTTGGAAGCTGCCCTTTGTAAGATGTTCCTGCCTTGAAAGGTCCATTAGAATTTTTGTGCCTGGCTGATTTGCTGGCTGGAGTTGAGAAGCTAAAGCTGCAGAGGCAGAACTTTGTGTTGCTGTGTTTACGTGCATCACCAGATTACATTTCTTTCCCTTCAACTTCGTTCTTGCAGTACACTGGTTTGTAACCATCCAAGAAAAAATAATACTCTTCTTGTGGATGATGTTATAAGCTGCAGAGTAAGATATAATGCTGTATAGAGATTTTCAGATTTTATTTGTTTCTACTGGATTTCAATAATCCCTTGGACTGATCAAAATAGGTCTCTCTCAAGTTTTTAGGAAAGGGATTCCTGTGGTCAAGCTAGTAAACGTGTTACTGGTCAGCAACACTGGGTTTTTTTACCTTTGCAAACTAATTCAGTCCTTGTAGCTGAATTAAACCGAGATGTAGTTAAATAAAAAAGGTGTGATTTCTGTTTTGTGACAGGGAGAGGATAAATCATAGATAAGCTTGTTCTTCATTCAGTTAGGGTAGGAAACTTAGAAATGCAAACTGCCTATTCACAGATTGTAAGGTGTGACAGTACTGGTTCCTATGTGTATCACAACATTGCTGCTCTAAGAGTCAGGCTCTTAAAATCCTATTGGCATGCTTCTTTCAATCTACAAATAACCAAGTGGGATTTGGTCTCAAATATCTCTCTAACTTTTATGTGTAATCTTCAGTGCAGAAATTGTGAAATTAGTACTGGTGAATAGTGTACCTTAAGTACTCTAAAAGTCAATGTTGTATTTATAATAGATGTAAATGTTTGAAAGATTTCCTTCAATATAAACATTTGTATTTTGCAGACAATTTGTTTGTTGCTTGGCAAGATAGTTTGGACTGTTTTAATGTGTTAAGGGGTTTAACATCTGTCCTTATCCATCAAAAACATCCTGCAGTCTTGTTTTACCCATTTATCAAGAGTCTGAGGAACTGTACAGCTTTATCTTTACCAACCTGCAAAACTCTCAAGTTGATATGGTACATGACTTCCCAGTAAAACTATTGCTCATTGTTAGGAAGTACGTATTTTTAATCTCTCTCTCTTGCTATATATACAAACATATATTCCTTTTACAGGCCTAAATATTGCAAAAAAAGACAGTGCTTCTGAAACCAACTTTTTGACTGCTAACAGGGGGAAATCTCTACCTGCAAAAGATGGTAAGTCAATTTTTAAAAAATTTTTTAACATCTTGAGAAAAATAAGGTAGAAGAAGTATTATTGCTACCTTACCCCTGTAACAAAGTCCTACAGGAAACAATTGCCTTGCTTGTCTCTATTCAAGTCCCAAACAGGCTGTACAGGTTTAATTTTACTGGGAGCAGGAGTACTTTGTGTATTGCTTGGCTGGAATTCTGTGTTGGTTTGGTAACAGCTTCAACCCAAACACAGGGACAAGAATATAGACAAGCCCTTAAAGCTGTCTCTTACTGAATGATCTAACAGAGGATCTGCAGAATTATCTTCTTAGGTTTCTGGGGGAACCCTGTGTCATTACTGCTTGGATTCCAATGATGAACTGTGCCTGTATTCCATTTTATTCTCTTCTGTATCTGTATGTTCAAGCTTGTATAATGAAGCACACATGTAACAGTGCTGAGCAGTCTTGGCATTGTGTCAGGGAAGACACAGTAACAGGCTCCAAATACAGAAAATGAAACTGTAGCTTAGAAATTTGCTTTTGCAAATGAATTGTTCTCTGCAATTATCTAGGTTCAGAGTTGGATATTGGCTTGTACTGCATCAGTGAGGTGAACTTCAAACACAAAGGGACCTCAGTTTCAGGGATGTCTTTAACAAGCTGTAAAATATTGGGCTTGAGGGATTATTTTTGTATAAAATTATACTTCAAGTGTTGGCAAAAAATAGTATTTCTTTGTAATAATTTAGACTGTGAATTGGAATGTATCTTTTTTTTTTTTTGAGGAAAAGCATCTTTTTGTATCCTCCACCAGTGAACAGGGGTGAGGAGGAGACATGGGGAAGAGACTATCATAATGTATTTAAGGTATCCTATATGATATGTGTTCAGAGGTGAGCTCAAAAACTCCTGCAGGCAGCGTTTTCCAACATGGTGTTCGTGGAGACACTCAGTGGCTCATTCTTCAGGTTCTGGTCACACAGTGAAATTCATTAGTAGTACAGTGTCTCAGCCTCCATAAACAGGACTCCAAAAGCTTTCCAGGCTCCAGATGATGTGGATCCCTCAGTTTGGGATCTGGTGGTTCAGATGGTATTGCCACAGGGCAGGTGCAGAACCTTTAGGAAGATCCAACATCCAACTTAGAAAGTAGCTGTCAGTGTTTGTTTGTCAAACAGAAGGCTATTTCAGCTTGGGGTTTGTGCCAAGTCTGGCAGTTTATTTTTTTCTGTGTTTTATGAACACTAGGCATGGAGGGGCTGTTCATGAAATATGCAGGTGATGCCTGGCACATAAATGATGGGCTTAACATTTAAAAAACCCCTACCTTGCCCCAAATACTCCTTGACAAATTGGAAAGAACATCTTGGGGGCGGAGGGGGGGAGAGGGCACGAAAGAAGAGTAAGCACAACTACAAGGTTATGTAGCAAGGCTGAAACAAACAAGTGTGTAAATGTACCCTGGGAGTGATCTTCCCAGTAGTGGTTTTGTAGAAAAGGGCATGGGGCTATTGAGTATGACAAGGTAAGTGTGAGTCATCTATGTCATACTGTTGCAAAGGGAAACATACTAGAATGTGTACAAAGGAGCATCAGCCATGAGAGACATGGTGCAACCTGTCTGCTTTACATGGCACAGGTAAGGCAGCAGCTAGTTTTAGATGCTGCATTTCAAAAAAGAGGTGAATCAACTGGAGAGAATGAGGAGAAACTGCCACAAAAACTGGAGGTAGAACACCTGGTTTAGGAGAAAAGACTGTTGGAATGTGTGTGATTAGAAAGGCAGATGATTAAAGGTATAAACCAGGAAGCTTTCAAATACAAATACACGCAGTGTAATCCTGCGTGTGCAATGAGTGTAAGAAATCTTGAGGTAAAACTTTGGTAATTTAGATTTTATATTAGGAGGAAAGCCCTGTAAGACTCCAGATGGTGATGTGATGAAATACGTTTTTGAGCAAGTTCTGAGGCCTCCCTGATGGGAGGTTTGTAAGACCAGGTCAAGCACTCACTTGTCAGGAGTGATCTGGCAAAGAGTTGTTTTGCCCGATGGCAGAGGGTTGTAGGATCCCCTGAGGTCCCTTCTGTGCCTCCTTCTCCCACCCCATGACTTCCCACCAAAATGATGACCTGCTGGAGAAGAGCTCTGTGGAGAAGGACCTGGGGGTCCTGGGTGACGACAGGTTGGCTATGAGCCAGCAGTGTGCCCTGGTGGCTAAGAGAGCCAATGGGATCCTGGGGGGCATCAGGAGGAGTGTGGCCAGCAGGTCCAAGGAGGTGATCCTCCCCCTCTACTCTGCCCTGGTCAGGCCCCACCTGGAGTATTGTGTCCAGTTCTGGGCTCCCTGGTATAAAAAGGACAGGGATCTCCTGGAGAGAGTCCAGAGAAGGGCTATGAAGATGATTAAGGGCCTGGAACATCTATCTTATGAGGAAAGGCTGAGAGAGCTGGGGCTGTTCAGCCTGAAGAAAAGAAGGCTGAGGGGGGACCTAATCAATGTTGATAAATATCTTAAGTATGGGATGCAGGGGGAATTGGCCAGCCCCTTTTCAGTGGTCTGTGGGGACAGGACAAGGGGCAATGGCTGCAAGTTAGAGCACAGGAAGTTCCACACCAACATGGGGAAGAACTTTTTCATAGTGAGGGTGACAGAGCCCTGGGACAGGCTGCCCAGGGGGGTGGTGGAGTCTCCTTCCCTGGAGATATTCAAGACCCATCTGGATGCCTACCTGTGCAGTATGAGCTGGGGAGCTGCTTTGGCAGGGGGGGTTGGACCCGATGATCTCTCGAGGTTCCTTACAACCTCTATGATGCTGTGATTCTGTGAAGCAGCACAGTGACTGGTTCATTTTCTGTATTGGGCGTCCATTGCTGGACTGACCTCTCAGTACAGGCTGCAGTTTGTGTTCCCATACACTCACGTACGTCTGTACCTTGGCTTGCAGCTGAAGTTGGCTGTTCAGCCTTTTGCCTTGTCTCCAGTGCTGCAGCTAGCCTTGAGGCTCCTGTCCCCGATACCGAAGCGTGTGCTCTGACCCACCACATTGGCCTCCCTGATGTTCTGGGTCTTTTTACCAAACTGGAGGATTAAATTGCATTGGACACGCTAACCCTGTGTTGGTACCACAGTGCTTTGTGAAAACGCTGGAATACTGAGAGGCTTCATTCATTAAAGTTTGTATTACCTTAATAATTTTTCCATTGAGAACCTGAGGTATGAATGTACCCTGCCTCACTTTTGGCAGCGTGGGTTGGAAAGTGGAGAACTGAGGAGAGCCTTGAAAAGGAAGGAGAAAAGCTGAATGTAAGTCTTACCAGGCAGTTTAGACATTAGGGTTTGCAAATGGAGATAAAAATGATTTATTTCCCATTCTTCCTTCATAATTTATTAATATTAAAATATGAACTGTCTAATGGAATATAGTAGGCTTTAATCCAGACAGTAATTCACTCATATAGTGTCTCCTTCCTTCCACTTCTCATCTAATCTTTAATAGGCTGGATGCTGGCAGTGTGGTGGTGTGATCCCTTATTCCTGAGGTCCCCTATCTTAATAACTGTGCTTGGGACTGTTGAAAAGAACTTTTACAGAATGACAAAGAAGGGGCTTTGGGAAATCTCTTCCAGCACTTGACTGCCACCCATTTCCCAAGGCAGGGTCAGAGGTACCCATGTCATTCCTGACAGGTGTCTGTGTAAATTCTGTTTAGCAGCCTCATAACTTTGGCTCTTTACTTTGTATTCTGCCTGCTGTAGAGAACAGGTAACTAACCACTGGCTTCAGAAGCCTTCCCTTCTGCTTAATATCTTCTGAGTATGATCTCTGAGGGAGTATTTCCATTATATCTTCCAGGTTTTCCTGGGTACAGCAGCTCTTCATCTTCGTCTACCTCCTTGGAAGGCAAACAGAATTACTCCAAGAAGCGGAACTCAACCAGCAGCAATAAAAAGGCAGTGACTCGAGTGCCTTCTGTCTCACCTAAAATTAGTGCTGGTATGTCTGTTGTATTGAGCTGTGTTACCACTGGTGGGAGGTTACTGCTGTATTGAATACTTACATACAGCTACTTGTCCTCTTTCAGGCCAAGATTGTTCAAGACAGGCACTTGGGAAGTAGTTTAACCATGAACTTAAGCTTAGCAAGCTTTGTAAAAAGCTTTTGGAACATCTTCCATAGGAAAAGTGTTCTTACAGCTGGGCACTGTACCTTCCAACTGCAGAGGAAAAGCTGCAGCCCAGAGTTTCCATGCTGAAACAAAGCGATTCTTTGGCTAAACAAACCTTGTAGTGTGTGCTGCATGTTATAGCTGGCTGGGTTAAGGACAGATGCTCTACTTACCTATCAATTGGCTCACTGTTTAAGGCTGAATTACAGATTTTAAAATTATAATGGCACTAACTTCAGATCTTGTTTTTCTGTTGAACAGGGTTGTATAGTTCTCCAGTTACAAGGAAAAATCCTTTTGATGGAGAAATTCAGGTGGGAGACCGAGTGCTGGTGGTAGGACAGAGGACAGGCACTGTTAGGTTTTGTGGGACGACAAAATTTGCACCAGGTATTTATGATACTCTTGCTGTATGTTGTAAAATCATCATGGAATAGCTTGCATGTGAGGATGTGAACATGGAGAGAACTCCATCTTTTCCTCCCTCCAAAAAATTGCTGAATGTAGTAGTTTGTTTTAATGTTTGTTCTCTCCTGTATTTCACTCAATATTTTTTTTTACTTTAATGCTACTGGGGGAAAAAAAATTGTTTTCAAATATGACTTTTACTTGTCCACTAACACAGCTCAATTGGGAGAAATATTTTGATGTTGAAATGTGTAGGTATTATTACAAAGATTTCTGAAAATCCTCAGTTTTGTCTCCAAAGTGGTGCGTAGTATATTGAGGGCACATGCCTTTGTGCCTTTCTGACACAGCTCATCTCTTGCAGTATAGATATTCTTACCATTTCATATACTTGACTCATTACTTGGCTTCTTTAAGAGGGTAATTATGAACATTTAAATCTCAACTAAGAAACATGTATGGCACAGAACATCTGAAAAGTTAGAAGCATCTCCAAAACCCCCAAATTCTACTCATTTTCTCATCCTTCTCCCTTTCAGCTCCTCCCTCCCTTTCCTTGCTAAAACCCACATGGCAGTGAAGCCAGATGTCTTCAGAGGAAGTGAGTTGTTCTAAATTATGAAAACTTAACCTCTGAACACTCATTCTGTAACCAAATTCTAGGTTCTTTTCTATCTGTAATCAAATTCTTGGCACCAGTATTTAAAAACAGTTGGTGAGTATTGGTGGAAGTACCCCTTTTAAATAAGGTCCATCTGATGGCTACCTAAGCAGCAGTATTCTGTCTTGATACTTGGTGGCATCAATAGTTTTTTAAAAAAACCACATCCAAATTAGAGTGACAGAATGGGAGGTTGTGGAACAAGCTCGGTCCTGCCCCTTTCCCCAGTTTAGTTGTAGGCAGTCCTTGCCTAAGATGCTGCAGATAGCTGATTCAGTGCTTGTTTACAGAGATAACAGTAAGAAAAGGACTGTTTTTTCCCAAAGGCACTGTAACAAGTGCAGAAGCAGAAAGCTGTTTCACAGTGTAAGTGTGCAAGACTCCTCACTCCCTGCCTTCCCCACCGTCCCCTTCTACCCTTCCCCCCCCATTAGGGAATAAATTTCTTCTGGAAAACCATGCCACCATAAGATGTGAGGGTAGAAAGATCACAAGTCCCCAACACTTGCAAACCCAGTAATTTATGGGAAATGTAACAGATGCATTATAGTATTTCAATCTTAGTATGTATCAAAGCTCTGGAAATTGCACAAACTTCCCTTTGCTGCAATGCAGATCTTTTTTTAATTCTAAAATCAGGAAGGGAAGAACTTCTGACGTACTGAGCCCGTATAATTCGTGAGCTGTCAGTACTTAGTTTCTTGAGCTGATAATTAGAATTACCATTTTATCTAGTGCCTTCATACCAAGTGACTTGAATTAAATTTTGAATCTTTGGGGGATGGATAGCATAAGGACTGCTAATGGAGTATGAAATTTAGCACCTTTACATAATTAGCTCACATTTATCAGAGGTTATGAATGATCAAGCTTATTAACATCTTGATGCCTATTCAGTGTTCTGCACGAGATGAATTGCAGGCCAGTTCTGATTCTTACACCCTTCTCTCAATACCACAGAGCCAGCCTCGCAGTTTGTATTAATTATAACATGCTAGAGGGAGAGAGCGAACGAATTACTATAAAAACTTTAATTTTACTGTTGATGATCTCAGCTGAGGCATAACCCATGTGGTCAGAGACTAGAGAGGCAGACTTGAACACCCCCCCCCACTGCTCTTCTTTCCAGTCTCCTTTCTGCAAAATAGACACTGTCATATTCAGCAACATTCTGCTCATCTTTAGCTTGTGCATGTATCTCTCACAGATTTGTACCTTTTCTATATTAATTAAGATGGCAATTAAAAAAAAAGCACATACAAAAATGCTGACATAAGTCTCTTTAGGTGTATTCTGACACCAATTTTTGCAGAGTTACAAAGATAGTAAATATCTAGACAGTTTCTAACTAGAAGCTCTTTTCCTCGGTGCACGGGAATGCCAGCTGTACCAGCTCTCCAGATGAAGAAGAGCCTTTGGTGGCTTATTTGAAATATTGTGATTTCCCTGTTTTGAAATGTAGGATTCTGGTGTGGAATTGAGTTGGACAAGCCTCACGGGAAGAATGATGGTTCTGTGGGAGGTGTTCAGTACTTCAGTTGCCTTCCCAGACATGGTATATTCGCTCCACCATCTCGTGTACAGAGGTAAGCATCAAGCTGCTTTAATGTCTGTGTTGCCAAACGCTCGCTTCATACACTTCCACTGGGAAACAAAGTTTTGTAGCAGATACAGAAGGAATAAATGTTTTCTGCTGCTAATGGAAGTTTATAACCTCCATTAAAAAGCTGTTGGGTTTTACATCAGCTTTTTGAAAGCAGAGTATAAATTGGAAATGCAGCTCTTCCCATTTCTCTTGCAGTCACTTCAAGAGTTTTCATTCCAGGGCTTCCATTTCTGCTACAGCCTGTGCTCATTAAACCTTACTTTCATGGCCTGATCAGGATGTGCTGAGCAAAATTTGGTTATAAAAGGAAGTTGCCTTTGAACATGACTGGAAATACTGTTCTAATTCCAGCTAACTGCACAGAGGAACCAAAGCACCCACTGCTCTGTAGTCATAGAATCCTAGAATCACAGAATTGTAGGGGTTGGAAGGGACCTCGAGAGATCATCGGGTCCAACCCCCCTGCCAAAGCAGCTCCCTAGGACATATCACTCCTTTTGTTAGGTTTAAGGGAGAACATCTGAGGAATGCTGTGCTCTTTCCCCCTGTATCTAGCTACTCTGCCAGAGACGTTCTTGCTTTCCTTTCCTGTGCTAGGATATTCAGGGAAAGCTGTAAAGAATTTGTCTCAAAATTATGCATGTTCTCTTGCTGAGTAAAAGGCAGGTAACTTGAATAAACTCGTTTGCTCCAGGTACCTCTTACATATCAGCCTGACAACAGCTGAAAAGTTAGCATCTCTTGGGGATGGACAGGAAAGGGAAAAAAACAGACCTTTATCAACATCTCACAAGGGCTGTTGCAGTAGGTTTGTTCAGAGCTGAGTTGAACTGACTACTTTATGTCACTGCTTTTCAGACTAACAGGTTCTCTGGATTCTCTCACAGAGACGTCGGCAAGTAAAAGAACCCACACTTTTCCAGGTAGGAGCACAAGACAGTGGCATTTGGCCTACGGTGCTGCAACCAGCACCTACAGCACAAAGCCAGCTTCTCTGAAAGCACCAGAGGTTCTCAAGGAACCCAAATGACAGCTGATGGTCTGACGCGTCTCTTTCTAAAAATGTAGCCTCCAGAAGGAACTGTGGAGTACCATGTTGTTATTAACCCTACACTGGCAGAAATAACTATGTTGGAGCTAACAGTCTTCCCTTGCCAGTGTACTGTGTTCTAACCAGAGTCGGCCTTGAATTGAACCTGCTCCTTAATCTACCTTAACATTGATGAAGGGCCCAGTGTAGGGAGAGATTCATATGAAATTACTACATCCTTTGTGAGATACTCAAAGTAGCTCTTTTTCCTTACCTAAGCTTTTTGGGAAAAGGCTGCTTCACATTACTCATTAAGTTTTCAATGAGGACAGAAATTAAATCTAAGTATGTTATAGACACTTAATTTCATGAGAAGTTTCATCACTTAATTTCTAAATCGGAAGGGAGAATGTGTAGCAAATGTAGTGGAAGCAATATAAAAGACCACACAGTGAGTATGGGTTCATAAATGTGGAGATTTTGGGTTTGTTTTATTCTTCTTTTCTTTCTTTAAAAAAGAAGTCCTACACAATCTATTATCTTTCCACTTAGGTTTTAGACGCAGTCTAAGCACCACTTCTGCATCTTCACAGAAGGAGATAAACAGAAGAAACTCCTTTGTTAGGTGAGTGTTTTTGAGTTGAAAATGTTGGTATGAGCTGGCTGTTAGCTTTATTGTTTCTTGGTCAAAAGAAAATCTTTATGCACGTATAATATCTAGAACTTTACATGTTCATTCAGGGGCTTTTTTCCTTCCAAAATGGACCCCTAGTATGTTGCCCTTTCTGTGGGTGTCCAGGGGTGCAGTCCTTGATTTTGGGTTGGCATTAAAATTGTTTCCAATTGCTCATCACTGCAGCTTCTTTAAGCTCTTTTCCTTTCACACAGCTGGGTGAAGCTCAGAGGGTCTTGTTCAAGGGCTTAGCTTTGTTCTTGTGATCCTGACTTATGTTTACACACCTGAAATTGCTTTGACTAAACTCTTTCAGGTCCCAAATGACATGTTTTGTTCTGCTTAATTCACTGATACCATCACTTGTGGTAAGCAGCAAAGATCATGGCAGTGTGTGAGAGGAAACTGATTTCCCAAGTACTTCAGACTGCCACGTGTACCAGCCTTTTAATGTTGCGTACACAACATGAGATCAAAGCCAATTTTGTTTTTAAAGCAGGATTTGAGGGCTTTTCCCACATGCCTCCCTGAGTTACAGGTTTAATTGGATATTTTACAGGTCAAAAAAAGGTCTTCCCCTCCCTTTCTCTTTTGTGTCCTAACTAGATCCAAGAGCTCCGTGTTCCGGCGCAGCTGGAGTAATACCACTACAGCCAACACTGAGGGGCCAGTGAAGCTGCACGAAGGTTCCCAGGTTCTTCTGACCAGCTCCAATGAAATGGGGACAATCAGGTACATTGGTCCCACAGACTTTGCACCAGGGATATGGATTGGACTTGAGCTCAGAAGTGCCAAGGGGAAGAACGACGGCTCTGTGGGGGAAAAGCGCTATTTCACCTGTAAGCTGAACCACGGGGTCTTAGTTCGACCTAGCAGAGTAACCTATCGTGGGATTAATGGGGCAAAACTCGTAGATGACATTTGCTGAGCCAAAGCCTGCTCATGCAATAGGAACTAAGGATTTTTAAACTAATGCAGGAACCCCCATCTAGAATGCAAACTTATTTTTAAATTATTAAATCAGCATTTGGATTTTACATTTATATTATTATATGTGTGTGTACATATAATATATATTTTAATATATATATATATAAAAAAATATATAGAGAAAAGGTTTGATTTCATTAAGATGTAAAACCACTATTCTGTTTCCAATACTGCACCAGCCCTTGCTTGGGGAGGCTGTTGCAAAAGCATCTTGGGTTTGAGATGCTGTATTATTTGAATAACGTTCCAGTCAGAAAATGTCAGTATCTCCACTGTTTCCTAAAGCTGCTCTGTGATTCATGCAGTATTTAAACAGTTTTTCCTCCACGCAGTAACGCCCTGATAATGCTCTGTGCATTGCCTGCTCTTGACAGAGGAGGCGGTTAATGAGCAGCATTACTCTGGTTACCAAGCACTTTGTCAATTCCAATACCAGCTGCTGGCAGTAAGAAAGCAAAAAACCAGGCAGACCCCTTTCTCAAGCAGTTCTGACGTTCTTTTTACATTTTACCTGCCCCCCAGAATGCAGAAGGGCTGATAAATAGAAGGATTTGTGATTATCCTAGTGAAACAGCAGCAATTACATATAAAACCTCTAAAAAGCACAACTACACTGCGCATCAGGCTGTGCAGTAGAACCCCACTGCTGTAAGCGCTTGTAGAAGGAGCTGTGTGTAAGAGCTCTCTGCAATATGCACTTTGCACTCTCCTGGAGAGTTTTCCTTTATTTTTAAAGACTTTTCTTTGCTGTGCTGCAGGCTCCGAGTGTCGCAGTTTTTGAATGCAAATAACCACAGAGTGGAACTGTCCATAATGGCCTCATCATAAATATTAAACCTGTATAAATACAGCATGGCAATTCCTGCCAGCGCTATGGATTGTATGCAGGGCTTTCAAGCAAGCTATTAACGTCATTGTGATACATGTTTCCTTTTGTTTCCTTTGGAACAGCTTCCATTATAAATTCCTTCTAAGAGTCTTAGATAAATGAGGGATAGTTCTAGGTACACCATTGTGAAACACCTTGAAGTGACATTATTTGCATATCAGCCTTTTGAAACTGCTAATACTTTGTCCATGTTTTAAACATATAATGTATTTTAATTGTTCAGCATATGTAAACATTAGCTTATCAGGGTGGTTTTGTGTTCAGGAACAGTCCTTTTATTCTTATAAGAAGTGCTGCTTGCTCTTACCTCCTTGAAGACGTGACACTTTCAATTGCATCATAATACTCTATTTTTAGACAGAATTCTGCTGCTGTTACCTTCCTTTAAATAGTGCTGTAGCTATTTTTCCTGAGCTGTATTTAAAATAATGCACATTGTAACTTATAGGAATTTTTAATTGGATATAAAAGCTGTACATTTTGAATGTAAAAAAAAACCCCAACTTTATATTTGATGATGCAAATATTTAATGATGTACTGAACATTGTCCAATGTCTGTTCCTTGCTCTTGTCAGTAAAATGAAACCTTGGTGGATAGTACAGCTAAAAGAACTTGCTTCAGGTCATTGCAGAATGTCCATCCTCTCATGTCTGTTCTTACATACAAAGTAGACAAACAGGGTAACAGCATGAATTTCATTCAGAACCTTTTCTATCCTCTGCCTAGTCGGTACTGAACTGGCACTTGTCGAACAGCCTTTGTTCACCATGTTTCACTGTTGCTTGTCCAGCCTCGTGCGTGGGCAGTTTGGTGTCTGCTTTTCCTGCCTGGCACAGCAGAAGGAATCCAAGTGCAGTAGGTGAAGGTTGCTGGATCCTCCAGGAGCTGCACAGGGGAGCATGTGCATAAGGCAGCAACCTCAGGCAGTTTGGTGTCATCACATGAGTTCTGTGGGGCCTGTCTTGCTCACATAAGTAATCTATGGGAATAATCTATTTGCAAGAGTTCCCTGATTCACTGATAACATTCCCCCCCCACCTCCAAGGGTGTCAGGCTGCACCTTCTACAGCCACTTCAGCTGGCAGTGGGGTCTGGGTGGCCTGGGCTAACAAAGACTGCAGGACTTCACTGAATCCTGCCTGAGGGCACAGATGCAGTCTGAGGGTGTTGTCCCTTCCCAGTTTCAGCTGCAGCTACCTGCACACTTCTGAAAGCTCTGGCTGTAATCAGTGAGAGCCATGGAGGTGAGAGGAGCAAGTCAGGGCTGCTCGCTGTATGGAGCTGTTGCGGTAGCACTGAGAATCTTCTGCAAGGAAGCAAGAGGCTGTCAATGTGTGCAGCCTGGAAACAAACTAAACCAGTCCCTCCATCCCAGAAAGGATTACTGATGGATGTCTTCGGGTTGGTGATGTGAAGGGACTTGTGCTTCCCTAAATCCAAGGTAAGTTGCCATAATCCTTGCCTCCAACTCTTGCAGGATGATACTTGGTGTCATTTAAAAAAAAAAAAATAATCTGAAAATAACTGGCAGTGAAGTTTGAAATTAGGTGTGATCACTGCACTGCACCTAACACAGAGAAAAGACACATGATCCTCAAAGTCCCTATAAACCATATAGATATTACCTGATTTAATAAACAGGCGCTCCCCAGCAGTGCTGTGCTCCCTGTGTGGACTTCAAGCCTTTTCCTTGTTCCACAGCATGGCTCTGCAGCCTGAACTCAGAAAATGTACTTCTTCAAGCTTTGTAGGGCACTGGATGGAAAGGAGAGGTGACAGGAGGGAGAGAACTTCATGTCCCATGCTGAGGAGTTCATTTCTTGTGACTGCAGTCCAGTTGGATTCAGTGGTCATGTTGCAGATTTAGACAGTAACAGCTTTCTGGGCACAGTGCCCGTGTTTTTGCAGTGTCACTATCCAACAGACCTGAGGCATGAGGATCTGTAACTGGTGCGGCAGATGTGCAAAGCAGAACCTACTCTCTCTGACAAGTTAGCTCTGTTGCCTCTGGAAGTCTTGCACAGATGGCAACTCCAGCATTTACCTCATAGCTTTAATGGGTCAAGTTTTGCAGAAGCCTTATCAAAACATCAGGTGGAAACTGAAACCCTGTCCATGGAAGCCACAGAGCCAGGTACCCACCTGCAGCCTTTTCCCTGCCTTGCTGCAGACAGGCAGCTCTGGAAAAATGAAAGTTAGGGCAAAGATTGCCAGCCAGAGCCAAAGTGGTGGTGGCTGGCGACCTGTGGTACTCCTAGAAGAGCACAGGGGTGCTCCCTTCTCAATGAGGATAAGGACGAAGCAAAGTAGAGGTGAAATAGAGAAGTCTTGTTAAATAAACCACAGTCCTGTCCTGCGGGAGAATGAGCATGTGGATAAGCAAGTGAAGTAGAGTAAGGGGTATAGCTAACTTGGTTCAAGGGCTGTTTCTTTGCAAAGCATGTGGCATGAGAAAAGGGAGCAGTTCAGGGCAGAAGCTGCCTCTTCCTATTTTTGGACTCCATACTGGCACTCCACTGGATTAAAATAGGGCTTATAATTAGACCTACTCCCAGTCCATGTCCAGACTCAAATTAAAATGCTGTCCTAGAGTATAAACATTTAGGAATGAAAATGCCCACAACATGCTCTTCTCTGGTCCTTTATATGGACCAGTTTCCTGCAGGTAAAAGCCAATTGTCATGGTTTGTAATAGAAGGAACAGTACTCCTCAGGTGGAGGTATGACATCAAGTCTTAAACACACTGTGGCCTCACAGGAAGGTGGCTGGCTGAGCTGAACACCACACCTGCTCCCTTGTGTGTCCATACCTTAAATCTGTCCTTCTACAAAAAAGAAACTGCTGCCTGGAGCCCTCCCTTGGTTACCTGACAGCGATAGAATCATTACACGGCCCAACACAGACAGCCAGCTACAGTCATTTTATTTGTCTTCATGCCTTGTGGTTCACTACACTTGTTTACAATACAAATACACTATTCAATACAAAATACTCAATGACCATATATTAGTATTTTTCCTCATGGTATCCCTGAAGTGCACAGGCCCTTCCTTTATCAACAATGTTGCATAAACTGCTGCACATGAGACAGACACTCTGACAATGAGGCTTTGTTACTAAAAGAAGCCGGATGCAGACACTTCAGACATTTTCCTGTGATGGGTTTGACTTTGGGACAGACAAACGGTGATGTCTTTGCTGCTGTGAGAGGCTGTTTTATGCTATTCCTATGTCAAGGTTCTTGTCACCCAGAAGACAGGCTCAGTAACAGGAGCAGTCGTGCAGAGTTGAATCCTTCATAGCCTATTTCAGACCTCTTACATCACACAGTATGTACAGGACTGCGCTCAGCAGTGCTGCAGCTGCTCCCACACTGAGCCTGTGTCCTGTTGTGAACACGGGAAAGGAAGCTGGTAGACCCCCCCAATACCACACCATTCTGAAAGGCTGACAGCCAAATTAACTCAGCCCTTGTGCTTTCAACCCCTGGTCCCTGTGCAAAGCCCCTCTCCCACCACCACTCCTCCCACTGCTCCTCCAGGAAGCAGAGCCACCCAACCTCTTGCCCCACTTCATTTCCAGACACATGATGGAGAAACAAGGTGCAGTGGCAAAAAGGACGATGCAGGGACAACTGGGAATGCAGATAAACAAACATCCCAACTTAGTTTACCTTCAGTGGCTTACAGAGTCAGAAACCTACCTAACAGCTATAGGAAATGGGGAGCGCCCAGGTGGAAATAAGCCATTTTCAGAGGATGAGAGTGGTAGCGCAGGATTTTCCCAGTCGTGCTTCACGTCCTGTAGATCATGCTGTTTCCCACATTTCCACTGTAGAGTGAGGAAGACACATAGGCCAGAATGTAAATATCACCAGTGAAAAAGATTAACAAACTTTAAAACAAGTTCCTTTAAAAAAGCGTGCATTGTCTCACTAAGCTGTATTTTAAGTGTCAAGCCCTTCAGAAGTTTCTTTCCCACTCTGCTGAACAACCTTCTGCAGGCAACTGCAGCTCCCTTGTGCTTAGGGGTTAAACGTCACACCGCTTCTATCAGCCCTCAGCTAGGGTTGAGCTGGGGGAGTAATTCACTGTGCCAGGGTGGTACATTAGTGACAGAGGAAACAGATACAGAAAATCACAAGGTTGGAAAAGGCCTTTAAGATCATCAAGTCCAACTGTTCCTGTGCTACGCTAAACCATACCCCTAAGTACCCCATCTACCCATCTTTTAAACACACCCAGGGATGTTGATTCAACCCCCTCCCTGGGCAGCCTGTTCCAGTCCCTGACAACTCTTTCAGTTAATCTGAACCGGCCCTGGCACAGCTTCGTGCCATCTCCCCTTGTCCTATCTCCTGTCACCTGGCTGGAGAGACCAACACCCACCTGTCTACAACCTGCTTTCAGGTAACTGTAGGTGGTGATAAGGTTTCCCCTCAGCCTCCTCTTCTCCAGGCTATACAACAATTATGGAAATCTTTCCCTGCACCATCCCAGTGGTACAATCTCACCTTGTCACTGACATCCTGGCACTGCCTTGGTAGCAGGACAGATACTTAAGCAATGTAACTGCAGAATGACCTGGAAACTCTTTGTGCAGCTGGCATGAGTACCAGAGCACACTTTGGTCCAGAGAAACTCAGGGAAATCATTTGTCACTGATAGTACCACTTGTTTTGTAAGAAGGGGGACAACCAAATGCTCCAGCCCTTGTTTCTGAGCAGCACAGGTTGATGAGCATCAGTATTTGCAAAACAATTTCTGCAAACTGGGGTGCTGTGCTTGGAGACCACCCAGAGGTACCAAACTAAACACTTGCTGTGGGAGAGCTCACACAGGACTATTTTTTCCCATGAAAAATAAGCCCAAACTCAATTTCTGAATTCCTCCAAATTCCAAGAGTTAGGAGGGGGAGATTTTAAAACACAAACCAAAAGCCAACAACACACACACAGAAAGCCCCAGCACAGCAAAGCATTTTACGCTAGAGACACTGGAAGGAGATACTGAAAGGTTTTTTTACCTAAAACCAACTGCTAGTGCTGAACATTATTAATGCTCCATACCCCACAGGCTGGAGAATTTCAGTAGAGATTTGCCACTTCCCCTGCCAGAATTCTCTCTTCACACACTTCATAGGTGAGAAGCAGCAGCGTGTTTAGTTCCTGTGGTGTTTACAACTCCTGTTCTAGGAGCATTTCAGATGAAATGCTGTGATACAGCAGCTATGCAGCACGAGCTGCAGAGCAGTCATAGGCTCTCAACCATGGCTGGGGAAAGCCTGCCTTTCATCCCTTCGCACTCCCCTCTCATAACCATCTCTTCTTCTGCTTTAAAAGCTTCTTTAGAAATGCCACCTTTAACAATGTAACCTGGCAGCTTCTCTGCATTGTGCCCCAGATCCCAGAATCCATCATTTCAGCTAGTCAAAGATCATGAATCATAGAACGTTTTGGGCTGGAAGTGACCTCAAAGATCATCTTGTTCCAACCCCCTGCCATGGTAGACCAGGTTCCCCAAAGGCCCATCTAACTGGGCCTTAAACACCTCCAGGGATGGGCCTTCCACAGCCTCTCTGGGCTGCCTGTGCCAGGGCCTCACCGCCATCATAGTAACGATTGTCCTCCTAACGTCTTACCTAAACCTACCCTCTTCCAGCTTGAAGCCATTACCCCTTGTCCTATCGCTGCACTCCCCGATGAACAGTGCCTCTCCCACCTTCCTGGAGGACCCCTTTAAGTATTGGTAGGCTGTAATTAGGTCTCCCCAGAGTCATCTGTTCTCCAGGCTGAACAAGGCCAACGCTCTCACCTTGTCTTCATAGGAGAGGTGCCTCATCTTTGTGGCCTCCTCTGGACTCACTCCAACAGCTCTATGTCTTTCCTGTACTGGGACCCCAGAGCTGGATGCAGCACTCCAGCTGGGGTCTCGCCAGAGCAGGGCAGAGGGGCAGAGCAACTTTTTGTTCTTCTATTTTAAGAAGACTTGTGGGCATCTGGGTGAGAGACTCTGCTCTCAGTGACATAAAAGGCAGGGCAGCAAAAGCTCGGGAGCATGCTCCTGTGCAAAGGGGAGCTAAAGAAAGCAGTGAGGAGCTTCAGCCCTTCTGAAAATGAGAAAGCTGGAGTATTTAAATGGAAGTTTCTAATTTATATGTGGAACTATTCTCACTGTGCTTACCTGCTGAATGAACCAATTTTCCCTAATCTCTGGAAAACGATCCCACTGAGCTTACTGAGCTGTAAAGAGTGGGCAGTGGGGCACTAACACAGCCCTAAGCTGGGCAGAATCGTGCTATTGTGTGATGAGGGCTGTGAGCCTAAGAACCCCACAGATCATGCACATTCTCTTAGTGCAACCTAACAACACCTGCACACAGCAGCAGATCACCTAAAGCGGGACCCTTATTATCCCCACACAGCCTGTGTCACAGAGGTGCGATAGATCACCAGGAGACAAACATGACATTCGGAGCAGCTCCTGACAAGAGCAGAGCCCCATTAGCAAACACACTGCTCACCTCCCATCTCCCCCAAGAAAAGGGATTTAGTCCCATGGATCAGAGATGCCAGATAGGTGAGGCAGGAAACCACACTACTTCCCTCCTGCCCCAATTTTTTTTTTTTTTAACAAGGGTGGTGGCCCAAACCAAGCCCTCAAATCTCAGCCTGCATATCTCAGATCAGGAGTGTGTAAACACAGATTCGGGTTTGTTCCCTGAGGAAGACAGGAAGCTTACCTCAATGCTGGGATCTGGGACCCGCTTCACTGAAAGGAAGAGTCTTGGACTGAAGAACACCTTCACATTCCTTGGCTGATGCTCCAGTACACCCATTTCTATGGAAACAGGCACCCCTTTTTTGGATAGCGTTCATGCTAAAACAGCTCCTTGCAACCCTAAGTTGAAGTTACTAATGCACAGCTTTACACATGAATTATTTCCTACATCTATGTTTAGACAATACACTTAACTGGAGTATTTTTCATGCACAAGGTGTACAAAATGAGTCAATGCAGTGCTTGTCTTTAAACCGCTATCATACACGTGTTTTGTTAAAGGAACAAGGGCTCTAAGCCCTTTAAATACAGACAGTATCTGGCATCCGATTGTGGCACGATATAGTCTTCAGCCTTTATGTTGTCGTTTGTACAGGGTACATCAAAGGCTACTGTAAGCCTCTGAGGTATGCAGGTGGCCATCCATTTTCAGGGCATGGTGAAGGTTTCTGTCATAACCATGGTCCTTAAAACTTCATCTTGGTTCCACTTGACACGCACCAGTTCCTGATGGAGGACATGCCTACTTTTGTAGGCCAGATGGAATTTGGAAGGGCTTTACTCAGTGTTTCAGCACAGGAAAAAGAAAGAAAAACAACCAAAATCCCACCCAAGCCCCCTCCCCAACCCAGAATTCCTCACAGCATCCACACCCATCCTCTATGCTTCCTCTCCTCTCTCAAGCAACGCAGTTATGACCAGTGTCTTTCTACTGCCCTGCCAACACCCGTAACCTCTGTGTACTCAAGGACTTTTGAAGACCGGACTGTAGCTGGAACACAACTTGTGAATGCACCATCGCGTCATCGTTCAGCGCTGCTGTGTCCTTTCTTCGATTTGAACAGGGGACACTCTCCCCAAACCCACTACAACCTCTGCCAGCTGCAGATCTCCAGGTGTTCCACAGCAACCACAAGTTTGGCACGGAAAACCCCAGACATGAAACACTCAAGGCAGTGAGCCGCAGCATCACACGTAAGCAGAGAACGCACAACTGAGAAAAGCTCACAGGAAGGGCGTGACAACAACCATGCGTATGAGTTGATGTGACAGCAGCTGGGCCTTGCAGGTAACATCTGTTTCCTGTATCCTCCCTCCCCCTTGTTTCTTTCACCGTGTCGGGCCTCCGGTGAGTTGAAGCCTCTCGGGTTAAGTTGAAATTACAGCTTTGAGGGTGGCACTTTTGGAGCAAGTTAGCACAAAATGTCAGGTCCCTTGCTCGTGGTGTATTGGGTAACAGGACATCTCTCCAAGGCTCAGGGGCCACCGGGGGGAAAGTCACGAGGGTAGGGGGCTCTCACGGCCCCTGCTGGGTTATGTGGCTCTTGTTTCTAAGGACGGGGTCCTCGTAACTGCTCGCGCAAGGTGGCGTGGAGGCTTCCAAGGGTAAGCCCTGCTGTTGGTATCCATAGTTGATGTTCCCACAGGGGAAGTGGCGGAGCCTAAAGAGAGGCACTTCTTTAACACTTGCTGTTAGGGATGATGGCTCTAAGAGCAGGGAGGAGCCTGGCAGCCTGCCAGTCACAATGTTGGGCCCCACAGTACAGTTTCCTTCCTGTCCCAAATTCTCCCTCTCGGGCATCTCCTTCTCCAGTAGAGAACTGTTTTTGCTGGCCTGCTTCTCTGCAAACCAGGAACCGTAGGTTGGGTTCCAGAGGTTGGTGGGCTTGTTTCTGGAGCCCCGGCTTTTGTGCAGCTCAGAAGGGGGATTGGACTGGGCATAGGCCATGTTGATATGTCCCCCCACTGGGGCCGACTGTACCTTCCCTGGGGCTGGCGGTTCCAAGGCTCCTACTTTCCCTAGAGGTTTTCCAGCAGTGATGGCTGATGGCAGGGATGCTGGAGATGGCAGAGTTTGCTTGTCATCCTTTCTATCTTGGTGCGTGGAAACCAGGAGAGGAGGAATCCCTTCTGGATCATCAGGGCGCATCGCTACCTTCTCCTCCTCCTCAGCTGATGGGCCATATTCTACTGGCAAAGCAGTGTTGATGACATCTGGATCCTGCCGGAGAGAACGATGAGAATTTCTCATTCTGCTGCCATCGTGCATACTCAGGCTCGACTAAAAACACAGAACATCTGACAGCTGCGTGCTGTGATCACAGAGCATCCTTCCCTGAGCCCATCTTTCACAGTGCCCATATTCCATGTGCTGAGGACGCTGACAAAATGCAGTTAGCTGTGAGATGTGATGGGATACCCTTAAAATCAAACTCTCTCTGAAAAAAAAGCAACCCTAAAACTCAGCACAGAAGAGCAGAGGCACAAAAGCAATGAAAAACATTTTTTATGTCCAGCCAAATTTCCTGTGGGAATGTTGTTTTGGAATCTATATCATCTTGAAGTTCATAACGTTCTCAGATAATATTGAGAAAGTTTCAGCCATGAAAATATTGGCTCTGCACAACGAGGGAAGAATGAGAATGCAGACAGAAGGCAATACTGGCAGACCCCTTGAAGCCTGAATCCACAGGGACTGCGGTTCTGAGCTATTTAAGCAGGTTTGGAAATTAAACTGAGAGAAAATGTGGTGATCTGGGCAACCTTTAATTATTGCTAGGTGCCACAGCGAGCTATAGATAGCAGAAAACAATGCCTCCCAATCCCAGGATCCAAACATCCATGGGAACCAGACCAAGCCTCTTGAACAGCAAGGGGAAGCAAACTGAGGCAAGTCACCACATGAGGCCACACAAGAGGCCTGCGCTGAGGCAGGCGGACAAACGTTTTCCAAATTACTCCACTCCTCCTAAGCTAAAAATTAATAAATCAATCAATCAGGTTTCAGCCTGGAAAGCCAGCCACCTCCTTTCCTCAGCTGCTTAGCCTTGGATTCCCCACTCCCTTAGCATGGCTGTCCCCACCTGCCTTCTCCAGCAGAGTGAGACCCAGAAAACTGCTGACAGCTGCAGGAGCCACCTGCTGAGGGTGCTCTGAGCCAGGACCATTTGTGCTCAGTGCCCACCAGGTCTTAAGGGCAAACAACTGGGATGGAGCGCCTGGCACGAAGCATATCAAGTGTGTATGGGTGCTGGCCTGGCTCATCTCTTGTGCTGGTTGGAATCTGTGCCTTCATAAGCAGGAGCAGAGCTACAGATCTGCTGTTTGTAAAGCTGGGGACACTTGTACAAGCCTGTGCCTTTCAGCAGGGAAGGACAAGGATCAACCACCTGATGGGTGTCAGGTGCCAGGGTGACATCAGTCTCCCTGGACTGCTGACTGCAATAATACAGTGCTGCCTTCTCATCTCATGTTCTGGCTCGCCTAAACTGCTCAACAGGAATGCTCTCCACCTCTCTCACGGGAGAGGAATGAACACGGATACCTGAGTGCAGTACTCGATCCTCTCCAAGATTATGGCAAAATTTGGCCGGTCTTCAGGCTGGTGCTGCCAACACTGGGTCATAATGCGGTAGCTGC
Source organism: Laterallus jamaicensis coturniculus (assembly GCA_022605575.1). Taxonomy (NCBI): domain Eukaryota; kingdom Metazoa; phylum Chordata; class Aves; order Gruiformes; family Rallidae; genus Laterallus; species Laterallus jamaicensis. Next base: position 22,026,223 of record JAKCOX010000001.1, read on the forward strand.
AAGAGCAGAATGGGAGATGCTCATAAGTGGCAGATCCTGCACACACACAACAGCTGGTTGCTGCAGCCTCGAAACAGTCAGCATCTATCACCACTCTGACTTACAATAACTACAAGTGCTCTGCCTTGCCCAGAGCTGGACAACTGATATACTGGTAACTGCTGAAAAGTGGCCACTGGTGGGGTGATGTCCACAGCACATGACAGAGAAATAACCCACACACCCGAAATCCCGTGGGCGATTCACTAAAGGTAGGCAGGGCTACAGGCAGCGGAGCCCAGTTTTCCCTACCTTTGAATGATCTCATGTACTTGCAGTTTCACAGCTAACCTAAGACATGGAAATATTGCACCACCTTTGATCAAGCAAGCAATGGTGAGTACTTCTCAAAGCAGCCCTGAATTATTCTCCAAAAGACACAAAAAAATTAGCCAGTAGAGAAGTCACTGGCACTCAAGGCCAATAAAGCAGATCGGCCAAGATAAGATCCACCTCAGAAGTCATTAACCTTTGACTAGAGGACAGAATTCAAAACCTACTTGCATGAATATATAAAAGTTAAAATCTCATACACAGGGCCAGGGCAGTTTTTAGGTGGATCCATCCTTCCTCCATTGGTTACAAACTCCAGAACCTCCTGGTTACTTTTGCTAGGGTAGGGCATATACCCCAAAGAGAGTATCTCCCACAGCAGTACACCAAAGGACCTGAATACAAAAGAGAAGGAAAACAAAGTGAAGGAGGCAGCAAGAGCCACCACGGAGAGGCAATGTCCTTAGCTGCAGTGCAGCAGCACTGCTCCCTGTGGTCTGTGCTCAGGCACCTCCTGGAAATCACTGCGGCAGGACTCAGACATAAATAAGCTGCACAGTTGCAACGATGGATTTTGAATCATTAGCTGAGTGCTAGGAGTTGACTGTTAAGTGAGTGAAGTCTACAACAGAAGTAGGTAAATCTGGTTGCTTTGCCCTTGTACTCAGCACCATTCAACTAGTTGTAACAAATAGGAAAGTCAGGCTGTGCTCTTCTGAGCCATCAGCCACTGCTGGAGATGGGGCTGAGGGGAACAGCGGCCTCACAATTATCACAAATTTTCCTCTTGAATAAACTACCCCGCATGAAATACCAAGCCAGTGAATCCCTGCTGATGCTCTGAGCCCCACAGCCTTCACCTGTAGCTCACAGTACAACAGCGGTATTCTCTCACTAACACCACCACTCTGGGCCTGTATAGGATGGTCTGCCAAGTCCTGGGGACAATGGCTGGGACAGGACCCCCTTCAAAGCATTCATATCTGGGAAGCAGCTTGGAAATCTTGTTGAACAAAATTGCAAAAGAGCTTTAGGCAGCAATGGGAATTCTTCCACTCAGTGCTGAGACTGGCAGCAGTTCAGCAGTACAAGTGCATGCACCTCCACCCCTCTACTGGGGCGTGCTCAGGGGCTGTGTCCTGACCACCAGCCCCTTTCCCCTCCACACCTGTCCAGAGGTCTTGCCTCCTGCTTACCCAAATTTCTTCCCCCTCCTCTGGCCAGCAGCAACTCAAGAGCTTACAGTGTTGCTGCAGGCCAGGACAAAGATGATAGCCACAATATGTGATGCTCTTCTCCCTCATAGGCAGGACAGACCCTGCCTGCAGTCTCCCATCCTGCTTTCCTCCCTGAGGAACTAACACTTTCCTCCCTGTAGCAGCAAAGCAGCACCTGCATCTGCTTCAACCTCCCTTCCCTGCCTGTTCACCTCCCCAGCAGCACCCACACTTGCACAGGTCTGATGTTCCCATGTCTTCTCCAAGATTACTGGCTCTGAAAAGCCCCACTTGCCTTTTTTAGTAAAAGAGAAATGAACAAGAACATGTATTTTTTACAAAATATTCACACTTTACAAAATGGGTTACATCACAGACAGGATGGAGAAGGAAAGGAAGCCCACCATGTATCTGTTTTTGATGTAAATATCCCCTCCATGAAAGCCTCAGGAGGCATCCATTTGACAGGCAACATTGCACACCCACCCTTCCGATAGTAGCTGGCTCTGCAAAGAACAAACAGAAGGAAGAGTCAGCCAAAGAATACAGAAAATGGGATTTTTTTAGAATTACAAGTATCAAAGTTATGAGCCAGAGGAGAGACTAATTTAGGTAAAACAGCATAGCAGAGCAAACGCTGAAGAGACTTGTTCCTTCTCACAAAACCAGTGGGAATGGGAAGACCATGGAGGGACTGGTCCAGTCTCCCTTGCTTTAGTCCTGATCTGGCTAACCCAAGTCATCCTTACCTGTGTAAGTACTTCTAGTGAGTTACACAGTAAACTGCTGCTGGCTGAACCATCCTTCTGCACTCTTCAGCCACAGCAACATCTCTACCTCACGTGTGGTGGGTCACCTTGACCATCCCCACCCAAACTAAACAAAGCCTGTCCCAAATGTACTTGGTCTGAAGTACTGCAAGCAACATCCAAACCCTCAGTGAGACCCAGGAGCTGGTGAGGAGGATGCTCAGCCCTCAGAGCCAGGGCAGTGTTACAAAACCCACTTCCTGTGCCCCAGAGACAGGAAGTACACCCATCCTTCCCTGTCGTCCCCATTTAAAGACAACCTGGAGCCCCAGATCCTGCGCTGGCAGCTGCAGGCGGGGCTCATGCAAGCTGCTATCCCTGCTCATCACCACACAGCCAGAGCATCCAGAGGATATTCCTGGACACAGAAACATGTGTAAACTTCAAAGGCACCTTTGAAAACTCAGCACCAAAGCGTTTGCCTTGGCAGTTGGTTCTGCTGATTGTGTGAGTGTGACAGATGCTGCTTTGTCTCAGCAGAGTCCCACCTGACAGTGGGGCAGCACGGGGGCTCTTTGTGAAGGAGGGGTGAGGAGGAAGCAGCTCTGATACACTTGGGTTTTTGAAGGTAGCACTCTGCATCACCTCAGGCTGTGATACTGTCATATCTCCAGCTAAGCAGAGCCAGGCCTGGCTCAGTAATTGCACAGAATCCCCAAGCAGGTAAAAAAAAAAAAAAGAAAAAAGAAAAGGAAAAAGGCAAGGCCCTGGAATAAACAGTGTGGGTGACTGAGTGTGAGGCATTCCTTCCTCCAAGTCAGAGGCAAATCAATTCCTCAGCACAGCAGGACGAGGTACTGCACTTCTGGAGGTGCTATCTGGAAGATGAGATATCAAACTGCAGCCCTGGCTGCTTGTGGTCATTAAAGATTTCCTGGCACTCCTTGCAAGAGCAGAGTAGTTAACCCTGTGTCCTGGCTGAATTCCAGCTGGGGTGATTACATTTTCCTGACCTTCCTCTGCACCTTCCTCCTTTATCTGCAGTAAATTGAGGAGATTTACTGATGTCACGAAACCAAAGGGGCAGGGGTAGTATCAAGGAGAGAGATTAAACTCAGAATGATTTGGGACCACAAAACAAAAGGGCACATCAATGCCATTCAGTGTGGAGAAAGTAAAGACAAGAAACCGAGGACAGAGAGCAAGAGGGAGGAAAAATGCCTCCCATGACCCTCAGACTTCATTACCCAGAAGAAAGCCATAAGGAATGGGAAAAGTCTCCAGAGCACAGTTAACTACAGATGAAGGCATCTACCAAATAAAGCGTTAGCTGGGATGTCTCCACTCCAGCCTTGCTAGGCTTATGCAGCACAACACATGAGCCTGATATCTTGCCCAAACACCGCTCCTCCCTCATGTGAGCCAGCCTCCACTTGCAAGCAGCCTGGGTTTAGCTCTGCTACCTGTATATATCCCGAGCCATTCCAAAGTCTCCAATTTTAGCCACTCTCCCAGGCCCTCGACAGGTAAGAAGGCAGTTCCTGGCAGCAATATCCCTACAAGGAAAAGGAAGAAAAGCAACAGAAAGAACCACTTAATCATTCGATGGTTTTGTATGCTGAAAAAGAAGCAAAATATATTACCTACTTACTTGAGCTGCAGAGAGCCAGAAACTCAGTGTTTATGGGTAACTAGTGATGCCCCAAATTCCAACCTATCCCAACAGCAGGACCAGTTTTGCTCTTTGACATTCCCTCCTTAAATTTTACATTAACAACTTCCAGCTCAAAGGATGAGCGTCCTGTGAGCCTCCTTTCATGGCAGGAGCTATTTTTAAACCTCAAAGGAGCTGCAAGCAGTGGGGCTCATTTCAGCAATGTACTAGTCCCAACATCAGGGTGCCTGGGGAACGGTCCACTGACCTGTTCCTAGAGTGCTTTTTCAAATATCATCAAATGGGTGTTGCACTGTCAGAGACAGGAGGAACAACACCATGCAGGTGCTGCTCTGAAGACTGAATCTGGGCCTGAATCTGCACGTGCAGGTAAAGCTCCAAGCTTCACCTCTGCTGTGTTGAGGTGTTGAGATCTGAGTGACATGGTGGCACACCTTGTGAGTGACTCAGAATCTACTACGATTTCTCTCTCCTCATGTCTACCCAACGCTAGGGGCCGAATTTTGGTCTCTTTGCAAACCCTGTTCAGCAGGAGCAGGTAACATTCACAAGGTGCTGCATCCCTGGCTGTACTTGTACAGCCATTCTTCAGGACCGAGAGGAAAACAGTTCCAGAATGAGCAGAAAGGCACCCTGCAAAATTTATGGCGGGGCGAGCTTTGAAGACTTGTGTCAGAAGATTGTGTTTCCTTTGTGGAGTAGCCAAATAGGTTGCACAAGTGCAGGCACTGGGACAGAGCTTGGGATCTTTGGTAAAACCACAGTCCTCTGCAACCTGATTTATAGCAGCCTTTCTGTTAATTGCCTTTATTATTCTGATTTTATAAACCTTGCTTAAAGGTATCCAGCCACTAGAGTGCAGCAGGACATAAACATATCAAGCAGGGCATTACTAGTCCACGCTGGCCTGTATGAGAGCCATGCCCTTACTGACACAGATGAGTTCACCTACCTGTGAATGAAGTGGTTCTCCTCCAGGTACTGACACCCACAAGCAATGTCACGAGCCACGTGGAGCAAGTCCAGCATGGAAAGGGAAGAGGGCTGATTCTACCAAAAGACAAGGGACAAACGTGGGTTAAAACCAAAAACACAGCATGATTTGTCACTGATACAGCACTGGGAACTCCCCCAACAAGTGATGTAGCTCAGATGTTAATACACAAAGGGACTGTAAAAATGCACAAGATAGGGTTCATATCCATGAACTATGCAAAGGATGTGCAGGCACAATGTCATACAAACCCCAGGGACAGATTCAGAACAGCTGGATCCGACTTCCCAGCTCCACTGAGATGCCCCTGTAAGCATTTATCCCAGTTGTCATGGGAGACACTTCAGAATTTTCAGCATGATTTTTGAGGAGGCCTGAACTGGTCCTCACTCAGTTTCTTCGTATTATTGCTAGCTCCTCTCTAAAGTCACCTTGAACAATGAAAATGACATTTTATACAATGGTGTGAGTCACACTTGCTCTTTCCCTCCTCCACATCTGTGTAGGTTTTGTCTTGCCCCTCAGAGCACTGACACAGGTTTGAGTAGCCAACGGCTATGGAAGACTAAAGGCTGCCAACTCCTTGTTCCTGCCCCTCTGCTGAAGACTGCAGCCCTTGCCAGCAGGAGCCAGATGCTTTAGTAAAAAGGTCAGGCTCAGCACCAGCGCACATTTGTTGGCCTCTGAAGCCAAACCATCAGCTTCTGCACTGAGGTGTGAATCAGTGATCCCTGTGGCCAGTCTTGTGGGGAAGGATGAAATGGCTGCACTAGTGGGAAGATGACAAATAACTGGGTGGCAGTCACTACTTATTCCACAGCAGCCATCTGCTAGCCAAGTGGTTGTGGCCTTAGTTATTGGAAAAAAACAGCTTATCCCACCCTCTACCCCTCTCTTATGACACCATTATCCCCAGTGCCCAAAAGGCCCACCTGTCTATGGGTCTCTCCCACTGATGCACAAGCCAGCATGGGTTCTCCAGCGATGGAGACTGCTGGCTCTGCCAGCCCATCTGTTGTGATGAAACATATCTCCAGCCTGATGCAATGCTGAGCTGGCCATCCCACCTGACCTAAACCACTGCTAACTGGGACTAGAAATAAGTTCAAGTTCTGCAGCAGGCAGCAGCCAGCAGTGAAACAGTGGACATTGCCTGAAAAAGTCTTAATGTCTTCTGAAGAGATTAGGTAAAACCTGGCCTCAATACCTGGCTAATGAAATAACTGAAAAATGCTGCATCTCTGTGTGAACAAAGCCTGTTTTTTTCAGTGTGGTGCCATAAAACAAAATCATTTATGACTATGTGTCACCTGCTTGTATTTTATTACTTACACAGTACAGTTCATTGCATATATATGTATATATACTTAACTGATCCTTGAAATTACCAGACTGCATATCCCCCCAAACCTTTCTTTTTGCAGAGTAACCAATTCCTGAAAACATAAAGCCTCTCCCCCCTGCCTTTCTGTGGGGAAGGAGTAATAATCTGTTTTACCTCTTTGAGTTAAAAAGACTCACCAGCTACACAAGATGGCTACAGTAAGAAAGGATGCAGATGCCTTCTTTTTCCCTTTCAGGGCATAACCAAAGGGAAATGAATATCTCGAGCTACCCACTCCCTCCTCTTCTGAGCAAGGGTCAGAAACCTGAAGTGAAAACCGAGTAAAAAGCCCAATTCTTTACTGTGCAATCGATTCCAGACCTGAGCTGTACTGCAAGGCAGTCGGTAGGCTGAAGCCACAAGCTGATTTGAACAGCATTTAGCTTTATTCTCCTTTTCCCTTTTTCCCCCCTTCCTTCCCCTCCCTGGATGAATCCCTTCCACCTTTTATTTGGCTAAATACAGTCCTAAAACAGATGTGACTGCCCAGCCAAGGACAATTTAGCCATGTAATTTGTTTGAAAAATGGAGGTTTGGGATTCATTTTGCAAGGGGAGCAGCCTTGAGACACCAAAGGATTCATTACAGCTTTTGGTCCCCAGATGAATGGACAATGCCAGCTGCAATGCACCGCTGCTCAGAGCGGCAGGCAAGCTGGAAGCACTGGTGTGACACCTCCCCGTGTGAGGGCGAATCTTGCTGAAGGTGAATGAAATTCTGTGTATTGTTCAGTGTAATCACTGCTCTGTGCAACAGGCTGCACCACACAAAGGAAGGGAATAATTTATCCCTGTATGATTTATCTTCCAGAGCTGTTCTTTGATTGCTGGGCTGTGTGTGAGAAAGATCAGCGCTGAACTGCCCAGAATGGACAATTCTGCAATGCTGGTAATGAGCAAAGGCTCCAATTCCAGGCGTCTCTGAAGCTACCAGACTGCCTCTCTCCAGCCGAGGGGGAAGGGGTAATCCTGTAATAGATGTGAAACTTTATTAGAAACGGAACACAGAAACCCTTCAGGGCTGTGAACCCTGGACCCACAGCAAAGTATGAAGCTGAGTAGACCTGGCTGGCATAAACTGACACCATTCCCCAGGAGTCACTGGCATTGTATCAGGGATGTTGGGCGAACATTTGGCTTACACAAGTGATCGTTCTTACATAGGGTCCAGAAAAATCATTATGTGTTGGTTGGTTGAATGTTGCTTTCCTTATTTACATGAAGAGCAGAGATGGACAACATGCAGTAGCCTGTACTGGCAGCACTGTGACCTCCCATTAAGTTGGCTCCCATCTCCTGTGGTAGCCCTAGCTTCCTATTTGCTATCCCTCGCAATGCCTTATGTTTCCCCTTCTCTCACTACACCTTCTCCTCCACCATTCCCTCTGCTCCCTTTCACATTTGTCAGCAGCTGAGTGGCTGGCAGCATGCTGCCTGTGTCTTGCTTCAAGTCACACAGGTATTCACTGGCCAGTGGCAAGCCAAACTAGACAGCTGCCCTGCTTAGTGGTCACTCTAGGATGGCACTTTCCTTCTTCTGAAGCCTTGGAATCCATGCCAAACTAATGCCTTTCACACCTCTATTAAATTTGACTGAAAATGGCAAATGAATTCAAAGTTACTGGCAGGGAAGTGTGGGGAACAACTGGGGGATGAAGGTAGAGATTGAACATGTAAATCTCTTTTTTGCAATCAGGCTGAAAGCAGAAGTAGATGAGAAAGACATGGTAGTAAGGAAATCAGCTGGAAAATAAAAAACCAAGGGGAAATGACAATAGTAATTCATACAGTGTTTGCTGCATGGTAAACAGCACGCTTCTGTTACTGAGTCAGTCAGCTAGGTCTTGTGTGTACAATTAATTCCTGCTAGAAGCAAGGCTCATCAAAGCCTGTTTACTCTGCACTGTTCCTTGTCTTTCCTTTCCTTTGATGGGCCTGGAAAGGTAGATGTCCAGCCTGCTACGCCTACCTTCTGCCTGTCTTCCTTGAATGAGCAATAGGAGGAACAAAGCAGCTCAGGGTCCATTAAGAGCAGTCCAAAGATACATCCAGCAGTAGTGAGCAACAAACTTATGTCCAGAGCCTCCGTCACACCTCAAGTATATGCTCAGGGAAAATCCACTTCCACAGCTGGATCCCATACTTCACAGAGTACAACGTGCTGTATGCATCTCATCTTTCATCAGTCAGTCTCCCAGTCTCATAGTTTCTGAGCCACCAGAGGCTGATTATTCAGCACTCACAGATACCATTAGCCCCAGAAGCTGCCCCAGCAGCCAGACAATGAATTGCCCTGGCAATCACTCTTGCCAGGCAGCCATCGCACAGGCTGGTAGCAGAAGCAGGGCAACACAAGGGGAAAAGGAAGGCTTTAGAAGAGGAGCAGAAATGTGGGGATTTGTGTCTACACACAGTCAGGCTGTCCACATTTACCCAACTGTTAAAGAGGGACTGAAAACTGTTTCTCTGAATCCTTTCCAGTTTGCAACTGTCCCTCTGTGTTTGAACCCCAGCTTTCTTGCAGTGAGACAGGCGGGGGACAGAGCAGAAAACAGCAGCATCAGTCCCAGCTCTGCTTCTGTCCTCAGAGGAAGTTAAATGCAGGAATAGGGGAGGATCTCCAAGGGGCAGGGAACAGGCCTTGTGTATGTCAGTAGTTATGGTCACTCAGATAACCTCAAACAGGTCAGTGAAGACAAGGAAAAAAGAGGAAGGGAAGGAGGGACTGTGAAGGCGGGAAGAGAAATACCAAGGAAGTAATGCATGCTGTGCCTGGAGTGACCCATCCACCCTTTCCAACGTTCCTTTTCACAGGGGTAGCACAGAGATAACAGAAATGGAAGCTCTGGCATGTGAGGACAAACTCATGACTGGGTTAGGGGCAAACAGAACTAAACCCCTCAGATCAGAAGGCCCCCATGACTGCATCCTATAAAGATTAAGGGCCTTTCATCCACAAAAGCAGCTGGTTCATTTTACTGCAAGAAGGCAGAAATTCCTGCTGTTTGGAATAGATTTCTTGGTGCTTCCTCACAAGACCCAGATTTTTACTGAGCTAGCTTCTTTTTTGTTTTTAATTTAACGAGCCAAAAAGAGGCTTCCACTGCAAAGTGATAGATGCCCTTGCCCTACACCCTTCTGTTTCACCTGCCACTTTGCACATCTAGCCCAGCCTGCCCTGGCAGTTTGGAACAGAGCACCTACCAGGCAGCATACCTTGCCAATGCCATTTTCCATCTGCACCAGGTGTGGGAGAAGCCCACATTGCAAAACATGAATTTCCCCATTCACCTAGTTCAGCGCATTTATATGAGGTAACAAGAGCATCTCTAGATGTTACAGAAAAACAAACTCTATAAAGACTGCTTGCTCACATTTCAAACATGTCGACTTTCAGGGTGTTTAGCCTTCTTATCTAGCCAGGAACAACCTAATTCAAGACTGTGGTGCTCCTGAGCAAGGCAAACCATTTTATACGTCTGAAAACCAGCCTGCAAGGGAAAAATACTAAGTCAATCTGTTTCCAGACAGCTCAAGGAAGAATCTTGTTTCTATCTGTTAGGCCAATGTGTGTGTCTCGTACTGATACAATCCAGCATTTCACCCGGTGTCAAAGTAACATAGAGACAGAGTATGAAGCTGGGCCCTGGTGCTAAATTGCAACAACATCTGCGTGCCTTTCTGATCCAGGGACTCTACCAGAAGTACTGTACTGAAATAAGGATTCATTTCTAGAAGTTGTAATTGATTTCTCACATGTTTCTAACTGACTGTCATTTCCTACTGATGCTGATTTCAGTGGGAAAGTCTTTGAAACTCTGGACTAAAGATATTTAAAGTCAACAGCTCCAGGCTGGATTCTCTCATTGCCTGTGTCAAACTTGCACTGACAGATATCCACAGAAATGCAACCGATCAGCAGTTTAAATAATGGATTTATCATTAATAGCTCAACGCTTCCCCTACACTGTCCCCAGCTGACGTGAGGAAGGTTAGGAGTAGAGTTTAACTTCTCTGTCTTTTAAACTTTGATTTTATTCTTTCTTTAGACAACATCTGCAAAATCCAGGGATGAGGCACCTCTGCATAACCCCAGCAGCAACCTTTCCCTCCAAATCTGTGTCCTGCCCCCACAGTGGTCTTTTAGAAGCAGAAATATTCTGCCCCTCCAAAATGCTGGGAAATAGCAGCTGCCTGGATCAGCTCTTTTGTCGTTAGGTATTTGCCTTGTGGCAGCAGCTTACTAAATGAAATTCAATTTTCTCTTTTCTTACCGGTCTGGGCCGCGTCTCTCTCAGGAATGATTTCAGGTCACCTCCAGCCATGAGCTCTAGCAGGATGAAACGGGGCAGTGCCTGCAAGCTCACCCCAATACAGCGCACAATATTCTGGTGGTTGAACTTGCTGTGGAGAAAGGGTGACTCAATTAAGGAGTAACTTTGATCCAAAAAGTGCAAGAAAATGTTTTGCTATGGGGAATGTTTTAGGGTGGGTTTTTTTTTCCTTCTCAGAAAGTAACAAATCTCAAAGGTAAGGTAACTGGATAAGGCTGAAGTGTTACCCTGTGCTCTGTGTCTGCCTGCACAGTGCAGAAACAGAGGTAAGAAAGGAGTGGCTTTTGCCTGCTTTTCCCCTTCTGCATCCTTTTTGGGCAACAGCAAGACTGTGGGCCCCCAGAAGACAGCATCTGATAAGAGACAAAAGTCTGCTCCTAATTTCCTTATTCAAAGGGCAGAGGATGGGCTAGGGCAGAGTTGTTCCAAAGAACATACTGACACAGGGATCTGCTTATGTGGGCAATATAACTCAAGATCTAGTCTCTAAAACTTCCTTATTTCTACAGACCTCAACATCTGGAAGCTGCTTCCACAGATTCTAGGACTCATAGGTTGCCTAGGGGGGTGGTGGAGTCTCCTTCCCTGGAGATATTCGAGACCCATCTGGACGCCTATCTCTGCAGTATGAGCTGGGGAGCTGCTTTGGCAGGGGGGTTGGACCCGATGATCTCTGGAGGGCCCTTCCAACCCCTACAATTCTGTGATTCTGTAATCATCTGGTGCCTCTGCATTTTAAAGAAGAATAGGAAATGGCAGCAATGCCTACCCTCTTTGTAAAATACTGACAGCCATGTGCTAGAACTGGATCTGTTGTACATATGGATATGTTGTATGGCTGTCACCTCTTGAAGTACCTTTTTTCATTATAGTGCTGGGCTTTGCAAACCTACACATGCTGTTCATCTTATTCATACACACCTAATAATGAGAGCTTCCATGAGGAAGTCCAGCTCATCTTGCTCTGAACACACTTCTGGCAATGTCTGGAAAAGAAAGAACAGGTTGACAAGAAGAAGATATTTAAACTTATAGGTGTAAAACACCCAACACAATCAAATGCACTAACACTGTTTGCAGCAATCCTTGCTTCTCTAAAAGAAGCCTCACTCTAAGATAATAGCTAGACCATTACTAAACTAGACTGTGAAGCTTGTTGAAAGGTAAAGATGAGAACACATGGCCCACCAACGCCACTGTCATCCTCCTCCCAGCAAAGGAAATGTTCCAGTGGCACAGGGAACAGCACTCAATGTATAGCACTCTGCTAGATAGAGGATGAGGAATGAGACCCCAGTTCCTGAGCTTACTGTCAGGTCAATACTCCTGCCTGCCAGCAAGGCTATGAACTATAACCAGTAGCAGGACTGTGCTGCTATGTGACATCTGGGAGAAAACAAGCCAGCAAGGCTGCTGAAGGCCTGGAGAACCCTACCAGGGTGTCTTAGGATTTAGCTTCACATCCAGTCCATGTCCATCCTGTACTGGAGGATGAGATACCTGGAAAACCAGCCATCTCTTGCCTGCAGGCTCTTTGATGTATGTGCCAGCTGCTCTTGGTCCTGTGAAGACTTTAGCCCTCTGACTTGAAGGCTCTGGACAGACTACCACACAGAGTGTAGCATGTGGAGGACAGACAGAGGATGGATTTATTTTTCATACCTGCAGTCTATTGCAGCTGTATGGGAAGTCTCTGCCTATTTACTACTTACAGACCTCTTTTAATAGTCTCACAAGCCCATATGCTACAAGCTGTACTATTGCTATGATGGATTAAAGTGCTGCACCAGAGCAGCAACCTCTCCAGGCACATCCTTCAGAACCACAGCAACGTTTAATTCATCTTCATTTTTATAATGCATTGGGACTCTTGGGTGAAAGGTGCATGAAAACATTGTAACTCATACACTGTCACTTACTTTCACAGCCACCTGCAAGGGAGTGGGGTCGCTGGGGATCCCTGTCACCTGACCTTCATATACCTCACCAAAGGCTCCGTGGCCCAAACCCCTGGACAGACCAGAGAAGACAAGAAGGTTTTACTACAGATAACACACATTAAAACACTGTGGTCACAGCTCACAGAATGGGCTCACAATTTTCATGGTAGTGAAACGCGGAGAGCTAGATACTGTCTCTGCTGATACTGCTCCTCACACTATGTAGGGGACCAGACCTTGATGTGATCCTTCCCAGACCTACAATGTATCTAACTGGTAGGGAAAGCAATGCTCAAAAGTGTACAGGCTCCTGTGAAATCAAGCTGCTGGCACTGCAGTTTGTAAAAGATAGTACTTTTCTGTGGCTAAGGTGCCAGTGCTCTAGTAGTGGCTGCTTCAAAACAGGTCAATAAAGATAGGTCTTAAGTCTTGGTGTTCCCCCACCCTGAACACATTAGTGTGTTCCTATGATGTTTATGTATCCCTAGTAAAGAAAACATAGAACAAGAAACTAGGAAGCACAATGGTTCTCAAAGGACCTGAACTCTAAACCTTTTCTGGAGTTATTTTGTGATTCTGGGTACAGAGCTTAGGCAGTAAATGGTGATAATAGTGCTTCATAAAGCACTTGGCCCTAGGAGTTTGTGCTGAGAATAATTTCTGACATACTATGAAATTTACTGTTTTTTTTCTGAGTAAGGGTACAAGAAAAAAAGATAAAAGAATTAAAGTAATCATGGAACAGATCTTGTCATGAGTCCTTGTGATACAGACTTTGCATACCTGTCTCTTCAGTCTTCACTCACTTAACATGAAGTCAATCGATACAATAATAGCTATTACCACATAGGTGGCGTGTGATAACAACATAGCAAACTTCAGCATAGAATGAGGCTGCATCCCAGACTCTGAGTGTCTCTTAACCCTGAGTGTTCTGGACATTAGGCAGTATTAGTCTGAGCCTCTAAGAGGCATCTCAATCCAGTTAAAACAGCTCCCATAGGGCTCTCTTCGACAACATGCACTTTCCTGGTGGAGCCAGGTCTGCCCTGAGAGCTGCACTGATTCTTTTCTTTGGTCTACTGACAGGCAGGTTTTGGATGGGCTGTTGCCCTCCTCTCCTTTCAAGCAGGTGCTGCTAAGGGCACTCTGCACTGCTGTGGCATAAGTTCTGGCTGTAGTTTTGCCAGACCAGTTTAGGCAAAGAAACCACAGCGAGGACTTGCGTTGCCTGTGACTCAAACACTTCTTTTAATAACATTTTGTAGCTTAAGACACTATTCTTGGCTATGCCTGATCAAATTATCACAAACTGAGGCATAAAACAGATCTCCAGAGCTCATAAATCCCACTCTTCCCAAAAAGCCCACTTTTCCTGCCCTTATAAATTCCCATCTGTATCCTCTGATCTTTGCTGCATGCCACAATTCAAAAATAATTTCAGAGCCCAAGTGACAAAGGCAGCAGCACAGGGTACACTGGAAAATTCCAGATGTAGAGTCCAGCAAAACGTGCAGGTAAGGGGGAATGAGATAAGAGACAGCAGAACATTGCAGACTGCATAGACTGCTCTGAGCATCCAATTTTTTAACACAATGGGCTTGTTAGTTTTCCAAGTTCTTCCTGCTTCCACTTTTTTGGCTTTTTGTGTAAAACTGCACAGTACCAGAGTAATGTCACATTCACATGTGGCATGTGCTGTTACCCTGTAGTAGAGTAAGGTCGAAAAGAACTCTGAATTTTCAAGTTTTTCTTAAGAAACTATTTCGAAGTTTCCAGAAGCTCTGATCTAGAAATGACTACCTCACTGCCATTATACTCCTGTCTTTTTTAATACTTTCTGGCAGTCTCAATCCTATTGCTTTTCCTGCTATTGTACTTAAGGATGTCTTCATCTTTACTAAAGATCCTAATCAGACTTTAAAAGAGCCTCCTACAAGCCTCAGCCTTCCTAGCATTTCATCAGTTAATACAGTCTGCAAAAGTGTGTCTGAATTACCAGTGATGACTCTTCAGTTCCTCTCATAATCCCAGAAGATTAACGCTGCACCTGTAAAAGGTCAAGGAGACTGCCAAAGCCTAGTCCACTCCACATAAACCTAACTACTGCAGCTTTACATCTGTCTAACAAAAAGGGGCACGAGTCTAAAAGGGCATGAGAATTCATACGTGCCTGCATGAAGACAGGAGTTCACAGCCACACAAGAGAGATGGTGTATGTGAACGTGCAGTGTGGAGCATGGGGAAGGCAAAGATGGATTTACCGGATAAGGGAGATGTTTTTTCGAGGCACCTCTTTCAGGTCACTAATGGATGTGGTCTTTCCTGCAAAGCAGTAGTTGGGATTGTAGTCAGTCATGATAGTGGAGGTACGCAGCTTGCTCAGCTTGTATTCTGGGCTCTGTAATTCCATCTGCATGGCTTGCAGCTCCTGGTGCTTCCGACGATACACTAAGCATGGAGAACACAGTAAAGCAGAGACACATCTTGATTCAGGAAGAGATCAGCAGCCATGTGGCACTTCTCACTGGAGCCTGCTGCATGGACACATTTCAGTGAATCAAACCAGAGAGTGACACCGTCATGTTTCTACACATCAAGTCATTACAGATAGAAAATGGGATCTGAAGTTATCCAGGAGCCTTTGATTTATGTATCTCAGCAAGAAGCAGGCTTGCTCACAAACTGTTGGGAAGAAGTAAAATAAATTTCACTTGCAGAGATCTCTGATTTCAGAGTTCTGAGGTTTTTTGGTTTGTTCTATTTAGTTTAACTGGACCTTCCAAGTATGAATCCAGCTCCAAATTTGAAGGAGTTTGTGTATAACCAGCTTTCCTAAATGAGAGAGTTTAGTCGGAGACTGAGAGAATTGGTCTTGTTCGGCCTGGAGAAGAGAAAGCTCCAGGGGGATCTTACAGCAGTCTTCAGTACCTGAAAGGTGACTTTAAGAAAGCTGGGGAAGAACTGGTCATGAGAGCATGTAGCAACAGAACAAAGGTAGCAGTTTTAAACTAGAAAGACTGGATATTGGGGAAAAAATTCTTCAATATGAGGGTGGTAGATCACTGGAACAGGTTGCCTAGAGAGGGAATGGAGGCCCTATCCCTGGAGATATTCAAGGTCAGGCTTGATGAAGCTCTGAGCAACCTGATCTAGTGAAGATTTCCCAGCTTACTACAGAGGGTTGAACTAGATGACCTCTAAAGTTCCCTTCCAACCTTAAACATTCTATGAGTCTATTAATGTTACCTCAGAATAACACACTGCAGATAAAATTAGCTCATTTTGCAAAACTTCCTCTGTTTCTAAACACCAGAGTTGGACTAAATTTGATATTAGTTTACAGCAGTGTTATACTCCTTGGATCGCTTCACTGATACTTCTGAAACGTCATTAGAAATCACACCCTGAAAGAAGACATCCTGTGGACAATTCCTTGAAATAGTAATTGATACTGAAGTATTTTCTTCAAAGCAAGATGCCAATCATGAGGAGGTTAAATCACTATTACCCTTATTATTGATTTTTGTGGGAGCTGGATTGAGCCCAAAGTGTGGCAGTAATAGCTGTTGCATCTTCTCCAGCAGATGTTTTAGAGGAAGAATTTAAGGGGTAAGCATGCACTTGCAAAGGCAGACGGATGTAATGACCTATCCACAATCCCTTCCTGTCCTCCATTTTCCTCTTCATTGCTTTTGCTTTCATTTTTTAAATCGCTGCTCTTTCCTGAGATGGCAATGATAGGCTGGTTGGATAGAAAGAGGATTACTCTTCCACTCCCTGAGAAGTAATTAGTAATTTTAAAGGGGTACTGTCAGGCCAGAAATCATACACATAGGACCATATGTGTGCAACTGATAACTCCTGAAACTCTGAAAACTGAAACAGCTGCGTAAATCTAATTTAATAGTTGCCATTTGCTGCTCTGGGTACATCCCTCCCCTCCCCCAGACTATAAGCAGTGTGGACAAAGAAAGGTGGCAGAGCTGTGGTTTGAATCCCTGGCTGCTTTTCGTTGATTCAAATCTATTCCCTTGCAAACAAATGCAGGAGAGCAATTGTTTAAGAAAATGAAAGGGTGAAAAATACCTTTCAGAATTTCAAGTAAAGGTGCCAAGAATGCCCACATCCTGCTAAGTAGCAGTTTGTAAAATGGGAACCTGTGTGAGAATTTAAAGCTTAAGTGTTATATGTTAAGAGTCTAAACCTGTATATGGACAAACAAATAAAGAAGCTTGTTTTTGGGCATTAAGCACCAACAGCTCTCACAAAACCAGCAGCAGCTGTGTTCTGGCAGCTTTATACTATAATAACATCTCCTTTTGACATGCAGTCAGTAACCGAAACCTCCTCAAATTGGTCACTGTGGTAGAAACAACTGCTGAAATCTGAAGTTAAGGTGTGTGTGGGAAGGTGTTATTAAATACAGCAGTAGCTAAAACCTGAATCCTTTTGCCTCCCAGCCAAATTATCCCTGGCACAGATCCAGCCCTCATATGAATATATCTTTTGCAGAGAAGCACTCACCTATCATGATTCCTGAAAAAGCCAAAATCAAAGCAGCCACCAATGCTGATGTCACTACAGACAAGACCAAGGAGAGAGGGAGATGGACCACTGGCTCAGCTGTAACAGAGACCAGAGAAGAAGGAATTACATGTGTGAAATAATCTACCAGCAACCACTTTTTCAGATTGTTCTGCTCTTCTTTCCATTTACTCATCTGCTGCCCCTACAGTGCAGGGGCAACCTCTGGTATGATCAGTTCTCAGGATCCATGACCTCCAATATCTCGTCGTTTCACTCTCCTCAATTAGTATCAAGCCATTAAAACAGATGGTTTGCTATCAAGGAATTAACATGTGCACTCCCTTGGTATGAAAACAAGACCATAAAAACCGAGGGCAGGAGGTTGAGGAGGTGGAAAGAAGGTTTCATTGCCAGGGTTAAAGTGCTGCTATCAGTGCCAAATCACAGCAAAAGCAGAAGGAGAACTGCAATGTATCACCTCCTAAATGCATCTAATCCAAGAAGAAAAACCTGATAACAGTAAGCATAGTACATAGTATTCCATAGCTGCATACTCACTTGGGACCACGAGGCATTAAATTAAGCTTTACTTCACCCTGGCAAAATGACCATGCCTTTTATCCATTTTACAGATGGGAATGGTAAACATACAGAACAATTTTCCTGCACCAGTGACAAAGCTGAGAGCAGGATCCCAAAAGCCTGGAGTCACTTGCTCTATCTGCTGGGCAAGAAGATGAAGGAAAACTAGTGTAAGGGAGCTCTGAGCACCTGGTTTTTCAAGTAAGGCAAGCCCAGGCACTGTCTTTAGCTTTCCTCAGAGATCTCTCATGCAGCATTTTTTTGCAGATTCTGCATTGGCACCTTATATACCCAAATCCACAGGAAGCACGTTCTTCTTCAGATTGTACAACTTTTTGGTTCTTAAAGAGGACTGACCTGGAATTTAAGTTGAGCTGCAAAATTCCTCCAGTAAGCAAACATTCATGATTCCAGAGCAATATGTGAGCATCACTGCGACTAAGAGCAAAACCTGACTTTCATCAGTGCTGCTGTTGTAAAACAAACCAACAATGCTGCTCTGTGTACCATTCATCAGCTCTGATGTGTCTACATCCCAGCAAAATAACTCTGCAGCACAGACCAGCAGGGAAGAAGGTAGCATTCAACAGAAGACAGTTTTAAGAAAGACTAGATAACTTTCAGGATGCCTTACAAGCCAAACTACAGGGTTTTGTCATGCATTTTTGTTTCACACTAACAGCCTATACCATACAACCACTTACCTATACAAGACACACCATCCTCAGCCAATTCTGTGCCAGGCTCACAAAAGCAAATTACTTTTTGGGTCTCAAGATCAACACGACATTCGTCCATCTCACAGTGACTGCAGTTAAGATGCAGCTTAATATCCACCTCTCCGTGCCCCTCTGTCACTAGGGAGTGGACAAAAGAAGCTGAGTTAATTACCATTAAGATCATTCATATCGTTTCCTTGAGCTCTGACAGAAACAGGGATGTGGTGGTCATGGTTGGCAGATGTGCCAGGGTGGGTCCCATCTAAGAAATCCATTTCTCCCTGCCTTCCATAGCTCCTGTCCTCTATTATGTAGAAAATAACATCCAGCTGAATTAGCCCTGCTGCAGATGAGGTGCACTAGCTCTCTCTGAACAGACAGTCCTGCCAGGTTAGCAAGGAAGCTGCTGACCAGGACAAGGGAAACTTCCCTTTCAGTGGACCGTGGGGCTCACCCTTTTCTTTCCTGGCCTTTACTCCCTCTGAGATCAAACACTGCAGTGATTTCAAAACTTTCTGGCTGAATCTACCAGGCCAGAGTGCATCTGTATTTGAAAACACTTCTGGCTATTCTAAAGCAGAACTTTTAGCAAATAGATATTTTTGTGTTTTCTGAACACATAGCAAACATATTCAAGACACTGACTTCTGGGCAAACACAGGCTGGAGTGGCAGTATTTATCACTCCCACGCACTGCTGGGCAGCACTCCTCTGTTTTCTCCATTCCACCCTGTGCTGAGGGATGCTCTAAGGAAAATAGTTGTTCATGAACAGCCAGGTGCCTTGTCTGTTTCTTTTGTAAATTATCTGAACTATGAAGTTCTGTTACCACTTCCCTTGGCCAAAATTAATCTATAGACTGGTAGACTATATTGTTGGGAAGTGTTTCCTAATAGCTGTGACATTCTCTGCACCTGCTTTCTTCCTCCTACCTCTGTTTATCCTCCACCGGAGTTATGCTATCCTTCTGCCTTCTCATGTTCATGACAATAAGCTGTACCAAAAGACAATATCTGAAGTGGCCTACAGATACTATTCTTAACATGAAAAGAAACCCACTAGAAGACTTCTGACCAACGTGAATACCTTTAAGCGCTGGAGTGTACAAAGTACCAATTGGATTAATGAAGGACACACCATCCTCCCCATCCATCTCTGGGTCATTGTCCACTGCAGCATTGCCACCTACATCAAACCAGAAGTTACCTTAACAGACAGAGGCTTGTTAGCACTAAAATACAGATAAGCATTGCAACATGCATTACTTCAGTATATTCAGGGATGCATTCAAATGAGAAAAGAGAATAAATCAAAGTATTTAACATATAGGGAACACTTAGTGAATCGTGAGATGAACGACACTGGTCTTTCATCTCTAGGGCTTCAATTTAATTGCAGCAGCTTGTGAGAATCAATTTCTTAGTTCTGTTTTAGGCATACTGTTGTGAACTAAGAAACACTTAAAGCACAGACTTCATTTTTAACCATTTGGATGCTGTGAAAACAAAAAAACCCTTCTTAAAATCAAGGTGGCCAAGAGACTGGAGAACACCAGTACTCAAGGGCTAAGTTCAGTACCCCTGCTGATTGAGGTATGTACTGTGTCAGCAGAGGGAATGAATAATCTGGTATTTGCACCCCAAAAGCAGGGTGCCCCGCCAGGGGTGGAGATTGAAGGAATTTATGAGTTGCTCATTTGTGCTTAGGCATATAGAACAGTTTGGGAGCAAAATACGGGCAATACATAGAATGTATTAGAAACACAGTATGGGCCATATATTCAGTACTACAAGCATGCAAAGAGTCCCCCAGCCCACCCAAAAATGGCCTTTCCTCTTTAACCATCTTCAGTGAAATTAGAATTATGTCATGTGAGGCATTCTGTTGGAAAAAGCAGCATTACACAGTAACATTGGTACAAGACATGCACTAAATCATTTAAACTCATTGCTTCCTCGCAGGATTTCTCATCTATCATACACTTGATTTAAGCTGTGGAAAACCAGGGGTTAAGAAGTTCACCACAGTGCAGATGGCTGAAGAAACTATGTGGCCCAGGAGATTATGGGTTAGTAGATCTTGAATCTGGTCCACACCAGTTATAATCAACATAATGCCATCTGACAGCTGTCCTGAGACTGCAGCACATGAAATTAGCTCCTTGTTGACTCAAGTCAACACCACCGTAGTTATTAAGATGGATCCTGGCTGGCAGCCCGAGCCTCTGCCCCCAGAGACCACCTGCGCAGGACCAAGGCCCACCCACAGCAGGGCAGGGCAGGGCAGGGCAAAAGTAGTTTTGCCTTTCCCCTGGCATGAAGCCTGGCTGCCAGACTCCAGGACCAAGGTACTCAAAACACAGGTGCTGGCAAACAGGAGCACATAGCCTGTGGCTGCTCCTTCTTCAAACCCCAAAATGGAAGGCTCAAGAATCACAGCAGGATCTTGATGGCACGTTTTGCAGAGTGCAAAGCCAGGATTACAGCTGAAGGACTGACATCTGGCTATTTGCTCAAAGACTGAATGCCATACGTTCATCTACTGCTAAAAAGGCAAGACACATACTAGTACATCACAGTCAAATATACTAGCTACAGGAGAATTATCTATCAGTGTTTTGCTGATCATTAGCACTAAAGGAGGGGAAGGGACACCTTGAACATGAAGCCACTTTACCTATATATCCTCCGCCTCCTCCACCTGAGGAGCACCCCCCTCCACCCCCTCCGAAACCCCCTCTTGTCTCCCACCCCCACTTCTTCATGGCCTGGGGGCAGGATCTTCCTCCAGTAGCACCTTCCAGCAAGGATTTTCCTGACCACAGGAAGGAAGTGTTATCATTCCAGCCACCTCCACCACCTGCAGTGAAGAGAAGACAGAAGGTAGAGGTGGGGGTTATTTTTGTGTAAAAACCACTGCAGGGATCTGCAGAACAAGCACTCCTTCAAAGCACCTCAGCTGAAAGTAAGAATCTCATGCCTTGGTTAGAAAGAGGGGATGTGATTGCTACACAGTGACCTTTCTATAGGGCTTTTGACTACGTTAATCATCTGCACCTCTTCTCACCTACTGTGCAATGACAAGTGTTTTCTATGGAAAATGTTAAAAGGTAACACTGCCTATTCCCCAACCACTTGTTTCTGGCTTACAAAGCCTTCCCCTTTTCTTTGCAAAAAAAATACTTTTGAAAAAAAGCTCTATGTCAGTTCTGAAGTGGAACAAAAGGAATTTCATGAAAGGGATGTGAAAACATGTCCCAGCCCCACTCTAAATGCAATATACTCACCAGTGACTCACTTTCAGCTCTGCTGGTTGTTCAGTCCAAGGTCTCTTCACAGAGACTTCTAGCCAGGGTGCAATTATGCTCTTTCTGCATAAGTCAGGGAAACTGTGAGTATGTCTACACAGCACAAAACAGTGCAGGGAGGAGGATGGCCACATCAGCACTGCAAACTCCCACAGCAAAAATCAAAGAACCTTACTTATCAGATGCACTATGGAATTTCGGGAGAATGTTGCCGTTGCTATGGCTGTACCATCTCTGACACTCCTATTTATACTAAGCATCCTGGACTGTGGGTACATCCTACATGCATCTGTCATACTTCCATATCCCCCTGAACTGTGTTTTCATGAGTTTCCCCTTATTTGTGAGGAGGAATCTGGGAGTACCACATATTCACAAATGTTTTCATAAGAAGAAACTTTCCTTACCTGCAGCTCCTGAATTTCCATTCAGCCCTGGAATAGAGGAATCATTCTCAAGTCTTTCTGGATGAAACGTGTCTGTTTTGGCCCTGTAGGCCCTGCCACCACCTCCTGCTGCAATTATCAAGGGGACTGGCTCTCCATTCTCCATCTTAAAAGATTCAAAAATAAAGGCAGTATTCAAACTGAACTAGACAAGCAAATAGTAATCCAACCACTTGCTAGCTACTGCTCAGCACTACAAATTACCACTGCATTGTTTAATGCATCCACAACATCAACAAGTTCAACATGTTTAATGAATAACTCTAGTCCTACCAAGTTCTGCAACAGAGAACAGTGGCATCAGCAGCTCTGTGAATTGTACCTACAGTGTGGATGGCTCTTAGAAAGGCTGTTACGCTACTGTGTGATGACTTTCATCAGCTGAAACAGCTCAGGAGCTCTGCTCTGTACAGTCGAATAATGTCTGCACTGGTAAGGGACTGCTACATTGGAAACTGTCTGGGCATACAGAGCTAGAAGTAGAAGATGGGTCAGCTAAATGTATTGTTAACACCTGAAAATAGTGTTTGAAATGTGCACTATCGCAGCTAGTACATGACAGGAAAGATCAGCAGCCCCTAGTTATAGGGTTGCCAACAGAAAACATACAGACTATCCTCAGCTTGCCTTGTCATTGCACTGTATAGGCCAAACGTGTAGCTGAAGTCTAATGTTCTACAATGACACATTTCAATAAAGTCCAGTGGAATTTGCCCTTTGCTGTAGAATTATGTTTCAGCCTCTCAGCTTGCACTGAAAAAAATCCAGTCCAAACTACTATGTTTGCAAAGGAAACTCTAAACCACTGAAGCAAGAGTGGCCATACTGCACAGTGGGTCTTAGACGTGCAAAGGGCCAACTCTATCACTACAGCTACCAACTGGAAATGAAGGATGCCCGGAGCCCTCACCATGGACCCTTCCCCAGAGGTGTATAATGGGTTTTCAGGTATTTCAGACTGCAACAGTAGAGGCCAGTGGCAGGATATGTTCATGCTGACGGTGGATGGGGACTGCATTTCCATACCTTAAATATATAAGTTGCACCTCCCCCACCTCCACCTCCTCCTGCCCATTCATTGACGCTTCTGTTCACACGGATCTCTTCTTCAATCACATTGTTTTCTCCAATGCAGACTTTCTGTATAACATCATTAGTCTGCAAACAAAACACCAGGTCTGAATTCTGGTTAAGAAATTTCCACGTCCTTGTTCACACACAAGCCTTGTGGACCCTTCATCCTCCCAAACCAATAACTCATCCTCCAGTGAAACTACATAAGCAGAGCAAGTGAATGCTTTTCTAGATGAACCGTGGTTTTTGCTTCCACATTCATCAGAAGAATTTGTTGATATTTTAATTCAGTTATTTTGAAGTGTGCTCAGTGCTGATATCTATTACTATGTAAAACAGCTCCATGAGATTTCAGCACACAAGATTTAGCAGAATTTACTGCAAATACTTTCCAGCATTAACACTGGTTGGGGCCAGGCAGCCAACACACATCTGTCCAGATCGCGGGTGTAATGGTGGCTCATGTAGATGTGGCAGAGCTAGCTTTAACTTAGTCACAGCATGGACAGTAGCAATAAGCTCAACATGCACCAGCTGCCTAATCTTGATCTAGACTTCCAAGCAAGTTTCGATATTTATCTGATGCTTGTGCTGTAGCAGACAGTGCGAGCTTGTTGAAAGCCTACTAAAATACCTACAGCCCTATCTTTGATTGCAATGTTGACCTGATGTTAAAGGAAACCCCTCCCTAAAAAGCCTCTCTATTTCCTATTTAGTATTTCCACCAATTATCACCCTTCTGTATTAGGCAAATCACTGCATTCACTAAGAGATTTCAAAAAACATTAGACCATCATTTATGAGTACTTCTGGACTATATCCTAACAGAGGTAACTGTTTTCCAAATTTAAATTAGAGCACTAAAGTGCATGACTAGCAGGACTGTGAGTATTTGTAAGTTGCAAGCTTTGCTTCTAGCTTATTTTACTTTACATGTTTCACCTCAGTAACACTATCTTGTTATGCACACTGAACTCACTAAGTCAACAACAGTTAAAGAGAAAAAAGCAGAAACAGTTGCTATAATAGGATTGATCTGCTTCCTCTACTTTCATGTTGGTGTTTTCTTTTGGAAGAGGAACCCAATAAAAGTTAAAAATTATTCTGTTGACCATAAAATGCGTCCTAGGTTCTGCCAGAGAATGAATGGCATCCATTTTCAGTGTGCAGACTTGCCTATGGAACTAAACAATCATCCTTTCCCTAGTCTTCCCTCTCTTTAATTGATTTGGGGTTGGGTGGGAATGATAAATAAAATGACAAAGTCAATGATCCAAAAGAACCACTAGATTACAATTGAATTAAAAAAAAAAATCCTTCATGGCAAAGACATAACTGATTACAATCCAATCTAGTAAAAGTCCCTTCTACAAGTCAATGCAACCTCTGCCTCAACGAAAGAATTACATTAGCACTCAATAAATTCTCACTAAGATTACAGTGGCCTGCAATTTAATGACCCATATATTACACTCAGCTGGAATGTCCTAGTTACAGACGTTAGATGGAAGTTTGAGTTAGGGCATTTCTCATTTCAAAGAGGCTTCATATTAATGGTTTGTTTGCAGATAGGTGTAATTCCAGCTTTAACATTATTTACTTCAGCACCCAGCCGTGAAAATCTCTCTTTCTTGACTAAAAACTTCAACCTTTCTCTGCTGCAACAGACTGCTAAGATCTCATCCATTTCATCTCAACATTAACAGTTGAGAAACGGACAGAAGTTAAATGTCCAGCTCAAACCTGTAGGTGGAATTTCATCAGAAAATGCTCAGTTTCCCCTCTTAGTATCTCCTATGCTCTCATCCTCCAAAGAATAGTAAATGATTAACAGCTTTTTGTGCCGGAAGTTGCACCTTTCTGTCAAGGCATTTGCAACAGCAATTGGTTAGTAACACAATCAGGACTGACTCAGCAGTGATTGTCTCATTCCCATACAGAGAATAACCAAGAAAACCCCATGGTATGGGTGACTCCAGAGTTGCAGGGTATTATGACAACGGCAGGGATAGGCTCAGCAGCAGAGCGAAGACAAAGCCCTGTGAAGTCAGCCTTGAAGACTGATCTCCAGAGGAAAGGAAGGCAAAGCTGTCTTCTCTCCAAAAACCCACACAGATGCTCTGAGATATGCAGATCAATTGGGAACATGCTGTGTATTAATGCTGAATGTTGAAGAGGAAGTAAGCACAGTGACATGGTACTTCATCTTTTCACACTCATGCCCTCCCAGTAAAACTGCAGCGATGCCTTGAACCATAGAACCCCAAACCCCTAAAAGGACAATGGTTTTCTCTGTAAACTCCGTGGATTTGTAGAAGGCATTAAGGTAAGACAGGGTGAGCACTTACACTAGGACAAGCATCTTCTCCTTGCTGTCCCACCAAGATATACAAAGTATCATCCTTCTGGAGGTCAAAAATTCCCAGGACAGACACGCCATGTGACCGTACCATGGTGTTCTTCCCTCCTTTCCCACCAGCAGCTCCATAGCCTGAGATGCTGCAGAAAAAAGAAAACAAGAGCCTGCACCTGAGTTGTCCCAGACAGGTGAAAGATAGTACAAACCACTTCTGGCCACTAAGCATTCTGCACACCTGAACTGTACACAACATTCCAGACCTGGCACTTGAAATAAATCTAACCTCAAAGCCTAAAGCCTGATGTTCTCTACATGGACCCATGAACTCGGGTAGCTACAAACAGCTTTCACATTAATTCTTGGGCAAACACTCGGCGAGTTAAGTCTCTGTAGTTTCAAACTTTAATATATGAAATACTATCGTGCTTCCCAGAAGGCAAACCCTTGGGAGGTTTTGAGCAAGGAAGAGGAAGAACAGAAGCAGGAGAACCGATAAGTACAGGACATATGGCCAAAGAGAACATTAAGTACGAGATTGACAGGGGGAGATTTGAGAAAGCAGACAGCATAACTGGGTCTGGTAGCAAGGACCAGATGGGAAACAGCTTTCTTATTCCCAGGACCAAGGAACATAGAGGAGTAGGTAGACACAACACTACCTGCAGTAAAAAAGGCAGGCAGAAGTCCCCTGGCTAAACTCACAGTGACCACCAGCACGTCAGTGTCTCCAGCCAGCAGTGGCTAGGTAGCAAAACCAAGGTGCTGCAGTCTCAACTGAAGCTCTGGGACTTTTATTTCAAGCATTCAAAATTCAGATGTCATTGTTGATGTACCCAAAGATTTGCTTGCACCACTGTATTTCTCAGCTTCTCCCTTTCCTTAATTACATAAACACTTTACATAAAGTACCTTCTACCAAAGTATTTCAAAGGACTTTATAAAAATCGTGATAATTTAGATCTGAAATAAGCAGGTGGTTCTCCACTGACTTTAGTAACTTTGCAGCTGTTTTCATCGGAGCAAAATTCGACTTGGAGAATGTAAACACTGGCTGCAGGGCTGAGAATAAAACACTTCTCCAGTTACAGTACAGGCACCCTACTTCAACTCCTCCTTTCCTCTAGCACCTGGTTGCTCTTTGTCCAGCACAGTCCTGCAAGCAAACAGGCTACAAGCACAGACCAGCAGGAGCAGCAACTTGCCTTACAGACTGGCACAAGGAACTCACCTTGTGATACCACTCTGAGGCAGTCAGCATGGAGCAGTTCTGGCGTCAAAGCAACTGTGGAACATCAAGTGCCTCATAAAGCACATTAGATCCTTGTAATGTGACAAGATTATGTTCACGCCACTGTCAATAACCAAAGCAATCATTCCTTGGTGAAGCTGCACTGGAGCCAGCAGAAAAAGGTGATGGACACAGTACTGGACTACCCTGAACAGATGCTGCATGAATCTGAAGAGTGAGTTGATTTGCTGCAGCATTTTGTAATGGCTAATGAGGTGCACTATTGGGGACAGCAAGCTGGCAGGGCTAATCAACTGCAATTAGGGGCCATATTTTTCTGTGTATGAACAGATTTTGCATACAAGCAATGATGTCAGGAAGTTCAGGAGAACCCATTTTGACCTCATTGAAAGGCTGCAGACAAATAAAAAGACAGTAGATTCAGATGACAGTCATTCCCTATTCAAAATCAGTGTCACTATTTGAACAGACAGGTTATCTTGACTTCAAGTTGTATGAGAATCCCTTTCCTTAGGCCCAACTTCCTTTTACAGGAGGAATTCATTTGACTATACTGGCCTTGAATGAAAATTCAGACCACCCTGAGCAGATATAACCAGAACACAGAATACCTGCCTCCTTTTCTTTTACTATGAGATTTGTAGGAACTGAAAAAGGAAGTTGGACCTAAGGAAAGGGATTCTGATACCACTTGAAGCCAAGATAACCCGTCTGTTTAAATAGTGACACCGATTTTGAATAGGGAATGACTGTCTTCAGAAGGGATTGGGATGAACAGAGTTCACTAGGTGTCCAAACCAGGGCCAGAGAAAAAAACCCAAACAAAACACCAAGTCATGGGACACACTGAAGCTGGTTTTGAGAACATGAAAAAATGCAGTACCTGGGCTAGTCAACTTAGGACACCTTTGTGCATTCCTCTGTGCTATGTTCTTTTGCTACCTTACAAGAAGGGACCAGAGAAAAGAGAGGACAGTGAACATGACAACCAATGAGGCACTCAGAAAAACGGACCAAAGACTCTTGCTTTAAAAATGGAAAGAATTCAGGTAATGATTTCTCTCATACTTGATCAAAAACCTAGATAGAAGATGACAAGACTGTCTGAGTGCTTAGAAGGAAACAGTGAAATAAAAATATTAATTTATATTGCCTAACTTTATTGTTCTACAACTTGGAGTCCTGTAGGAGCAAACCAGATGATTCTGTCCATATCAATGTCACAGAATGTAGGACTCCAACCCTCAAAGCTGCCTACAGTGTGTGGCAGCTTACCCAGCCCTTCCCAGAGGGAGGAGTTGTCTGGGTGTGCTTAGCTTGAGCCGGTAGTTTTGTGCAAAGTTGAGCTTTCTGTCTTTGCACTTTAACAAGGCATATCCTGTCTCATGGTCAGGGATCTATATCCTCCCTATATATCCAATTATCAGGCAGGTAACTCGCTGCTCTGCATTACACAGTGTAACAGGCACGGAGAGGGCCCAACAGCAGCCTTCCTAAGAGCCCGACAGCCAGACTGGGGATTTTATCTCCGGGTCAGGTATACTGGAGATGGCTATCAGACTAGCTTACAGAGCCCAGAGCGCAGCTGGCCTGCAGCAGAGCGCCAAATAAACACAGCGGAAAGCCCTAGAACTGATCCTGCCACTTGACAATTTCCTAGGGCTACACTATACTGGGGGACTCTGCTGCCCCTTCAGCAGCCCAGAATCAGGAAGACATCAAGTTAATTTAAGACTGCAATTGCCTCCTTTTTTCCCCAGGCTGTCAATTCTCTACTAGAGCCTTAAGAGGTACAGAAGAGTACGTCATCCATTTATATATAGGTTACCGATGACATTAGCCATTTATTAACTATACAGAACCTAAAAGACTGTTAGGTCATTTATAGGACTTAAATAGACAGGTCCTCCCTGCAGCACCTGTCTGTATTGTGCAGCAAAAATCAACCTCCAGTTGCACTGGAATTCTGTCTCTTATTGGGCTGTGATATTAAAGAAATGACGACGTTGTAAGTTTATTGCCTCTTTTCTTTTGTACTATACTTTATAACCATATTTACTGGATGCTGGCCCTGAAAAATTCTGTTCACCTCAGGCAACTCTTTTTTGATAGCTGAGTAAAATATCATTAATATTTTTTTCATTACCATCAATCCTTGTGGTAATAGGCACTCAGGCAGAACTCGAGCCTAGCCTAGCCAGTTTATTGAAACTGCTTTGTGGCAGACTTCTGTTAGAGATGGACACCTACCCTCAATATTCTTATTCAATAGAAAGACCAAAAAAAAGGGAGGTGTCAGTAGGTTTTAACTGAAATTTGTTCAAAGCATTCAGTGGAATGTTCTGCTTTGAAATCCACAATATCATCATTGATTCAAATAGGGAATATTGCATAAAGAAACCCACCTCTAGACAGTCATTGATTCAAACAGACAGTTCTGCTTACAAACTGATGCGAGTAATGGTTTGATGTTGCCACTCAGACACAGTGAACTAAACTTCAATTGTGCATTTCTCCCCAGCATGAGCAAAAAGAAAAAACGATTGGTAAAAATCTGATTAAGTGGCACTGAACCTTATCTAATCACATCCCTTAGAAAATAACTCCACAGATGGATTTGCACATTAGAACCCTCAGTATCACAGAACCTAACGTTTAGGTGTCTGGTTTCCAAAATCAATTCTACAGTGGCCATGCCTAGGTTCTGAACAGTCAAGATGCTGAGCACAGCTTGATGCAAGCTGTCCTATATGAAACGCTGACATACAATCATGCCTCATATACCAGTCAGAGAGTGAGGAAAAACTCACTCTGATCCCAGAATTCAATGGATAGCATACAGGATATGTCTGCCCCTTGGCCCATGGAGGTCAAAACACTTCATTTTCAGTTACTTATAAAGCTTTCCCAATTTGTAACCATTTAAGCTAAAGATCTGTTTGCCTCAGATAGCTGTTTCACCAAAAAGTCATATCATCAATATTTCCCACATGCCCAGCATGTATCTGCAGCTTGGAGAAATTTAGAACATAAACCTGTATTGTGACAATCAGAGACAATTCCCTTACCTGTATGTGTTTGTTGCTGGGACTCTCCAGATCTGAACGCCTTGGAGAATCCCTTCAGCTCCTACAATCACACTAAGGTTGGAGTTTCTGTAGGCATTATTGCATTGGCTCTGTGTGGGGCCATAGGGTCCGCTGGCACCGCATGTTGTGAATAACCAGTGATCTGAAATGAGTACACATACACAGCATAAGCCAAACATCCAAATATCAAGCAGCTGTTCTGCTCTTTATTCACTCTCTCATGTTGGACCAAAAGAAGAACCTGGCCCCTGAGGTTTATCCAGAACAAACACAGAATTCTTTTAAAAGACTCGTAGTGCTGTGTATCTCAATATTTGACAGCTTTTCATCTACACCTCCTGAAAGATACCACAACTAGAACATAGCTTGGCTTTTTATATGGCTCAAAAAGTCGAAGATCACAGAGCAGAGTAAAATGCAACACAGATCACCCAGCTCTCTGGGCTGTTAAAAGTGCATGCTCATAAGCCTCAAGTCTGGTGCATTTTAGCCCTTTCATTTTCTATAGATGTTTAATTATTCAATGTATGTTATGTGGGAAAGTAGCTGTTAATTATAGAAAAACCTGTACATACAACACCATCTCAGTGATTAAAACATAATAATAAACTAATTGCATTTCTAGTAATTATTTCCTTGCAAGAGATTCAAGTTAAGCTGTATAAGGCAAGACACCCGAGTCCTGTCAAACATGCATTCAGCTCTTCATATTCTAGGCCATATCTGCAGGTGTAAATCAATGCACCCCCCACTACAGACATTTTCATCAACTTGAGGCAGAAGCCCCATACAAGGTTCCTAGAACAAGGCTTTGTGGAGTTGTGCCTAAAAAAATCTGATTTTTTAATTGGAATACATCATTATGAGAACACCATCCTTTTTCCTTAAACATTCATTATTAGGGCCAGCACAGAGGCAGGACCACAATGCTCATCCTAATATATTTACTAGTATATCAGGAAATATTTCATATGTAATGAAGATCTAGATGGAAAATAAGTGGTCTGAGCATTTTCAGTGTGCATTACACAATCTGCGATTCATACTTAAACATACTTATCAAACTCTGTTAATTAATACTACTACCATTAAAGACAAAAGACTTGAAATGCATGTAAAGAACATTATTTCCACAAATAACATTGGGCCAGCCAGCCTCTTTATGGCCTTCTCAAAGGGCAGCATACCTCTCCCCCAGCTTCCACTAATGCAATATAACATATGCAGACTCTTTCAGCAATGGTATGAACTAGATTAGATAGAGCATTAGCTTGATCTGCTTCTTGGAATTTGGAGCTATTGTCTAAGCAGATCTGGTCTAGGAGTCATGGTCTGCATGTGTCTGGATGAGAGAGGCCAGCAGTTTTACCATTACTGTCACTGAAGAGATTCACCTGCCAGAAACACAAGGAAACACATTAGTTTGCCAGACACAAGATCTGAATTACCTCTTCACAAACTAACCCTTAACTTGAGCTAAATTCCTTCTTGTAAAAAAGTTCAGTGCACGAACTAGATCAAGTAATTTGGCAGGACTTTAAGCAATAAGGTTGTTGATGTTTCTGAAAAGCCTTTGTAATGGAGCCTTGGCCAGTCCAAGAAGCAGTGTAAAACTACTACTTTAGGAAAGCATCCCAGTCTACGTACTGCTGAAAGGATATTCTCTTCCTTCTTACTGCAAAATGTACACCACTCCTCAGAACTCCCCTGGAAGGGTCTTTAGAGACTTTCTACAGTTACTTTTTTTATATGGATACTCAAATAATTACTTATTTCTCAAATCCTTCTGCAATGATGGAAATACAAAGTCTTAAAAGAAGTAGATAGCAAATGGAAGATTTCTGCTCCACTCCTCTGCCTTTAATGCACCCCCTCAAAATAAAACCCCAACAACAACATCTAAGAGGGGAAAAGCACTACAGAAAGCAAGGTCTGAAAGTTCCTAAACAAAATGCTTCAGTAGCTCTGATGTCGACAGTCTTACACCAGACATTATTTATGTTTATTCTTGCAAGAAAACCCAAACCCAAAGCAAAATCTCACACAAAATGGAAGATGAGAGACTCATTCTGTCAGCTATCACAGTGATTTAACATTGCAGTATCCCAGTGGGCTAAGCCACCTGCACTGAAACATATGTTTAGTATAGCAGGCAGGTAAGTGTCTTCGTTTGGAACAAGAAGCAGCCATTTGGATGTCTCTGGTGAAACATCAAACATGTTCCCAAAGGTAGAAGCAGGTGACCTTCAAGGGGACAATAAGCCTGAAACATAAGAGAATCAAAATGGAAAACTGGAAGTGATAAAACCTAGGACAGATCACAGCGTGTGCATACTGCTGCTCTAGTTAAGCTTTACATTGATGATTTACTGCCTTCAAATAAATCTTGTTCCTTAGGTATCTGGTAACCTGGCCTTGGCAAAAGTACCTCTGGAGTATCACAAATGTAACACGCAGCACGGCCGGACCCAAAACTGGCAGCTCTTGACTCCCACTGGGTTCCAGGGAGAGGGGATCGATGAACTATGTCTTATTCCAAAATGCTTTTTAATGGCCCTCTGTCCTTTCCTTAAAAGCCCAATGCCCTGCTGCAGTCATTATGCCTCCAGTCTTTGAACTGAAGAATCCAGAACAACTTTTGGCGTTTTCTGCCCGTGGGGCTGACTGGAGGGTGCTCAGTTCCAGCACAGAGGCAGCATCAGGGAAAGTGCTGGTAATTCAAGATCGCTCAATGTGCATCTAAGCTTTTAGAATCTGGCTTTTAAAATGGAGTATGGGAAGTTTTGGGAATGAAAAACAACTGATATATTATGCCAGGGAGTGTGATGTAAGGAATCTGAAGATGACTGAGCACAGGAGGTACTATCTCAGATTTCAAAACTGATCCTGTTGTAATTGATACAGTGGCATATACAAGATCATGTCAAGCCTCCTGGGTTCTGCTGCAGTCAGTGCTAGAAAACGTATTACTTGCTCTTTTCAGGTAGAAAAGGAATGGGAGAAAACATGCTTCAGAAGTAGCAGAACTGGGAGTGACCTTTGCCCAAAACATTGCAGTAGGAAGTCTGTCCCAAGTGAAGCCCATGTGAAGATCGCCCCTGCTTCAAACCTGCAAAGACTTCAGTGAAACCGCCAGCCTGATGTCCTCATTTGTCACTGTGCTGGGGACTTGCAAACAGTCCTCCTGCTTGCACACACTTTCATATCGGATACTGAAAGCTGGTCCAACATGTAACAGCTTTGTTCCTGAATTAAATGGGACATGGGAGGAAGCCGCCCTTCATTTCAACATAATTAGGACAGATGGGTCTGTCTTGCATTTCTGGGTACAGACTAAAATCCTCATGCTTCCCACT
This sequence comes from Laterallus jamaicensis coturniculus, assembly GCA_022605575.1. Lineage (NCBI taxonomy): Eukaryota > Metazoa > Chordata > Aves > Gruiformes > Rallidae > Laterallus > Laterallus jamaicensis. Next base: position 22,059,538 of record JAKCOX010000001.1, read on the forward strand.
CTCTGCTCTCTGGAACATTTCAAAGCCAGCCCTCAATCTGCAGGTACAACTGTAGCCCAAGATCTCAAACCACTATCCCAGTATCAAAACAGAGTACTGCCAATCTTAGATAACCCACTGCTGCTTTTTTGAAGTAACTATTCACTCCCTGTAAAGTATTGACTTTCTCTGGATTCTAGAAATGACTGCACCACGTCCCACGAGCTCAGAGAAAGCCTTTCTACAGGTTGCTGCATGCCACAGCCATTTACTGTAATTCAATTTGAAGCATTATTTTAGTCTCCACAGACTTAAGCAGCAGCACTGAATCGAAACTCCTCTAAGCAGCTAGGTGAGAAGCATAGATTTATTTTTTTTCTATCAGTGCACAACTGTGGCCTGTTGCATACTGGATGGTACCTCCCCTTCCTTCTGCAGCCTGCGACAGGCTAATGTTGGCAGCACTTCATGATCACACAATGGTGGTGGTGGGGGGAACCTCAGGACTCTCTGCTCTGAATCCTCCCTAACAACTAGCAAATTTTGGAATTTTGCCCAGCTTCACACAAGTTACAGATGCCCAGTTTCCAGAAACACCTGAGCATGAAATACCATGATGAAAACTAATAGGCAGCTAAATGTAACATCCCTATATGTTCTGTCATTTGGCAGTTGCCAGATGCAAACTGGATTTAAAAACTGCAAATTCCTGTTTAAGGTGAGAAAAAAAGAAAAGTGAAGATTACATTGAGATTCAGAACTGAGGTATTACATTTCAGTGAGTAATTTATACATCAGTTCATTTGACAGAATCCCCACTTTCACAAGAAACATGGCAGAACAACCATTTGGCCTTCTGCCTGTTCACACACACACCTGCCCTCCTCGAGCTCCCCAACACATTGCTAAGGTACAGCAACAACATTTGGCAAGAAATGCCATCTTGACTCTTCTAAAACAGATTTTTAAAATCCTTCTTCCCACCTTTTCTTTCCAAATTAGGTTTGCTGATATATTTACAGACACAGCCACTCATGCTTGTTTTCTTTTTGCACAGCAGAAATTCTGGTTTCCACACAGCATGGCTGCATATGTAAAATGCACAGCAGTCAAGGCACTGGGTGTCAGCCACAGGAAGGGGGAGTCTTGCTTTTGGAAAACAAAAAGAACAAAACCCTCAAGACTTAAAATGACTAATTCATTTGGATCTCCAATACTGCTCGCAGCCCAAGGCAGCACTGCTGCAGGCACCACTGCAACTAACAACCAGCAACAATGAAAAGAAAACAGTGGAGCAAAGCCTAAAGCACAGTTGTACTTCTAATGCAGAAAGCAATTCCACTGGCGCATACAGCACATAAACTCCATATCACAAAACAGACATAGGCATTCTAGCTATACCTCAAGGGCCTAAATGTATTAACTGGCATTTGTTAAATTAAACTGTTTTGAACTGAGGTTTAACTTGTTCCAAACCAAAACTTTACTGTGATTTGAGAAAACTACCAACCAAGCAAACCATGGCGCTTGGCTTATTTTGGAACCTTGAGTAACGCACTCCTGAAATACATCAGTGCTTTCAAACAATGCATAGACAGCTTGTGGAACTTGCTGCCACAACCTCTGTTCAGGCCTAGAGGCCATCCCTACATCCTACAGAGTTAAAAACACCACCAGAAAGGGCTTTAAGGTCTCATGCTTCAGGGGCATAAGAAGCCCAGTGGCTAAACTTCTGGAGGCAATCAATTCCGTTAACTGTCCTTCAGGTAGTTCACTTCAGTTCACTTTATATCTACTATGGCAGATGTCATCAAACTTGATGCTATGATCAGTCAGGATGTTTGCTTCATCTATTTGTAAAAACATTCACAAGTTCCCTTGCAATATTTGGCTAAAATGGGAAATCTGAGGCTTACAGGGAATTGCCCATCTTTACCTTCACTAATATCTGGCTGCCACTGGCACCACGGTGTGTGTGGAGTGATATACCTTTTACTTGGTGCATGAGCAATTTCAGTTAGGCATTACAGGAATTCCAGAGTTGGACTGTGCTTAAAGTCTGTAGGTAAAATATACTACAATCATACATAAGAAACACAATCAGTGATGTAACGAAGGAGAAACCTTTCAATTTTGTTTTGGGTTCTGTTGTTTAACTGTATCATGTAAGCAGTAATTTGAGATTATTACCTTTTCCAGGACTAAATTTATCAGAGATTAATGAGGCAGGGAGAAGGGGTTGAAAGATGATAGTAAACAGCATAAGTAAGTTGTGTTTACAATCAGAGTGCCTGAACTGTTACACAAGTCTACACAGTGATACTAATGGGATATAAAACACACATAGAAATTAGCGAGTCTGTCCAGCAATACCAGAACCAGTTATGCAGATCCAGCTTTGAGTTACTATCTCTACCTCTGTCTTTCCATTTCCTAAATGAGGGTAGCAAGGCTTGGACGTGATTTTTAGTTCAACAAAAAGAGCATCTGCAATTGACTGATCCTGAGTATCATTTCAAAGAAATACTCAAAGCTCGATTCACGCTTTAGATTTTTCTTAAGGGTCCATATAAAGGAAACACTCTCAGAGCATCCTTGTAAGAAATTATCTATGGTCAGTTTAACAGGGCAAGGGCACTGCTGACTTTGAGCAGTGATGAGAATATAGCTCTGTTTCTTGCAACCTTCTGGAACCAAAAACTAACAAAGCAGCATGAAGAAAATTAATTTCTTTTCTCTTACATGTTTCACTTGAAGACACAGCAGGTGTCTTCCATAAAGGGTGTTAGGTGAGAAATGCCACTAGCTTTTTGGAATTTGCTTGTTCACAATTACAAAGGATAGCAGAAATGAGTGTTGGGTAACAAAGACCAACTTGGGTGATGGTGGAAAATTATTTCAAAACCTTTCCTGAGATTTATAGCAATTTCTGCACAATTGAAACTGCTATTCTTAAGAGTAAGCAGCTTTAAAATTAAGGTATAAAATGTGTGAAACGCCCGGTTAATTTCAATTGTATGATTAATTCTGGGGAGAATTTATGGCAATTTAACTTTTCTATGTTGGGACTTTTAGTATTGCACCTTTGCTGTTCTCAATCCTACAGAGAAAGCAAGTGCAAACATTGCAATAAAGAAATTCATGCCTACATAATCTGAGATCCCACCATTTGTCTCTGAATACTTTCTATCACTGTTCAGGAAGCTACTTTTGTTGAGGGGAGGGCACTGAGCTGTTATTCACTGTGTTAATTGATGCTTAATACAAAAATACAATTCTGCAGATACCTTTATTGCATTATGGCAACAGTTCAGTTAGTATAATTGCACACAAAGAGCAACCAAATGTAATTTTCTTTTACTTAATACTCACTCTGCTGTTCCTTTCAGCTTCTTCATCTGATTAAACTAATGTGACTCAGACTTCTTCCGAGAAGCAGCCATATAAGTACTCATAAGAGGACTCTCCCTGATGCAAAAGACAAAAATCTGTGCAACCACTAAGTGTTGTGAGGAAGAGACTAGAGGTCAAGGAAAATAGTAACCCAGTCTGGATGAGAAAATGATTTGATGATGGTTTCCATGCAAGAAACCGTGGTCCCACAATGGCTGGTGGCTATGCAGATCAGAGGGGATGCAAGATTTGAGGAGGGGAAAAGGTTAATCTTTTTGTACATTTTACAACACACTGTTTTTGTACTGTGTTCCCTGACACAAGTAAGTTGTCAATGGGACAGATGAGAAGCTGAAACACCAAAAGAGAGGCTATCCTCATGATGTTTACTGCCTATTCAGAAGCACCAGAAATCTTTAATTAAAGCTTGATTGCTCTGTGTCTTATTACCTCCTTTTGCCTACTGAGAATCCTATTTTGTCTCCTCCAGTTTCCATGATAGTAATCTGTTTACCTAGAGTTCCTCATTATTGCTCAGTGTATCTTTATATGCCTGAATTTCCCATATTCTGGCCTTGTCTATAAAAGGAAATTGCATTGGTTTGATATAAATTGGCTTTTTAATTGGTAGTTAAACTCCCTGTAGAGAAATGCTATGGGTTGAGTTGCTTTCAGTTTTACTTAAACTAATACCTAATCAATTTAAAAATGAAGCCAAAGGAAGCTTGGTTTACATCAAAATAAGCAGTGTGCAGATTTAACCCTTTCCATCAAAAATCCTAGCTCCAGTGAAGTTCTTTCTATCTTCTGGATATGCATGTTTTCTTACAACCTTTTTTTCAGGCTTCTTTTAGAATCAAGTTTCACCTGCAACCTTTCAGCAAGAAGCTGGCATGGCAGCAAATAACATGTCATTAATTAATTGAAAATGAAAGCATTTGCTTGGTCATCATCTTTCTAATGGCCACCTTGCACTGCAAGCAACTGTGTGACTTGAAACCTACAGGAATTTTTCTATGTTGGTCCTGGTTGTCATCAATAAACTTGAGAGCAACACCACCACATTAATCGTAGGAATCTGGGATCCTGCTCTCCTCACAGCACATTCAACATTCCATGAGGGACACATAACGGTGGTTAACAGACCTCTGGAACCTTGAGGATCTTTCACAGCATGGCTGTGTCATGTGTTTTGAACCTTCTGTGTTCAAACCCTGGAGACATGGCAAGACATGATAATCAATGGCAAGGCTGAAGAAGCAATTTACTGGGTATAGGGCCTGAGAACAGAGAGGACAATGGAGACTGGTGGTGATGGCTATCGCTTCTGCTGAAACTGGACTTCCCAGCGCAGGCAAAACTGCATGTAAGAGATTGTTCTCTGTCACAAAGGATTAAAATGAGGCCTTTACCCTTGAAAGCAATGGAACTTCTTTGGATTTACTGTCACATAAACAGAGCAGTACCTGTCTTTCAGACTGTACTTCCTGCTGTGTACACTGCGCTGACGTGGGGATATGGGGAGGGCACTTGGTTACCCTGCTGTCTCCCCAGCTATAGGTACACAGATCTTTGTTTTAGTATGATACCTTAAGAAGGAAGTACTATCCCCTGTGATCCATCACACAAGCCAATGATCACATTAGCTGTAATTGCTTTTGGCTGAGCTCATACTGGTCAATGCAGTCTTTGGGACTTCAGGGTGGTGCTGATGCTGGTGATTCACTCACACAACAGTAAATACGTGAGCAAAGTAAAGGCCTTGAGCCAGAGGTTTCTTAAATGCATTACAGTATCCAGAAAGAAACAAGATTAAAGCTGGGTTAAAACGCATAGCCCAGGGACCAAACAAGCATCTCCAGTGTTTACTGAGAGCCAGGACTCAGCAACACAAAGGCAATAGGTGTTTCAGTGCTGTGGAGACCCTCAGAAATGCCATGACTTCCCACTGCAAGACACTGCAGCTCAGCTTCTCTGCTTTCTTCTGCCTTGCCTACACTGAGGGCACAAAGGGGAGAAAACTCCTGTAGGAGTGATTTCAAACCTCAGGGGCTGGAAACAATTGTAGTCAGAACAGGAACAGGACCAAGGATAAAGCCCAGAAATTAGGCAAGCTGGGTTAGATACTGCAGGAATTGCCTTGAATTTTCACCCCAGGGTCATAACAAATTATTTGAATTGTTCAAAGTACCTCAGTGACCTTCTCTTCTACCCCCATGCAATCTGACTCCCACTATTTCTACTATTCAAGCATTTCTTTAAATTGCATTCCTCAGACAGGACAGGGAGCAGAAGAACTAGAAGATGCTCCATCACTTTAGGTCTAATACTATATAGGAAGTATTATAATTCTTGAAGAAACATACAGCCACAAGATTTCTAGCCTAACACCCACACACCCACTTGACATTAACTTTGCATCCAGACTCCAATGCTGCCACGCTCCGATCTGAACGTGGTATCTAGTGGCTTCTGTGTTACTAAAAGAGTAAGTACCCTGGAAGGAAATGTCCAGCTACCTTAGGGAACTATGCTACCACCTAAGCACTGACATTCCTATGGACCTACGTACAGATCCTTCCACAGAATCACTGACCTGAGAGCAATACTGAAAGCACTTAAAAGGTGGCTCCACTTGCAGGCAGGAAATGAAGATACAGGTATCAAAGGGAACACTTCAAAGGATCTTTAAAAAGGACATAAGGGTCTTTTTGGAAATTATACCTTGTGACCACCCCAAGCTCACACGACATCTGTAACAGAGCTAGACACAACCTTCATAGCTAAAAGCACGTCCTCTCATATGGCCTCATTCCCTCCATCTCATGCTCCTGAGACTCCTGCCAGTGCTCTTGCACTTTTCTTGCTGTATGTTGCTCACTACATAAAATACCAATAAACTCCACTCGATGGCAACTCTTGGTTTACACTGCAGACTGCATCATCAGCCTCCAGTGCCAGAGCTCACTTCAGAAGATAGTTCAGGTACCAGCAGCTGCCCTGCTGTGGCTCCACAGAGTGGGCAAGGGCAGGGTTTGAAGGTAGTGTGGGGCTTTTGTGCAGGCTGCTGTTGGCATCAGAACTAACAGCACCAGTTCATGTATTTCAACAGTACACTGCAGGCAGCAAAGTGAAACATAACCTAGAACTGAAGAGCCTCAAAGAAGTCTTTCTAAGGCAAAGGAGTTGGAGAGGAGGCAGCAGGAATAAACCCTCAGGCTTACTGATGAAGTAAAGGAGGCATATACCAACCATGCTGCTCCTTACGAAGGGTGGTATTTCAGATTGTTGGGTAGGTAGCTAGCCCTAAGTGAGGGGAAACAGCTGCACACAGTGCTGAAGGCAGCCGTTTCAGCAAGGGTTTGTCTCACCTGTAGTCACCCCTCATTTCCATGACCAGTCCTGTTTCCCCAGGTAGACTGGGGGTTGGGCCACCTGAACCAGATCAGGAAGAGAAGCTGGCAAGGAGGAGGGAAGGAAGTAGACTGCAATAGAAATGCACATGTAGAGCCCAAAACAGATACTGTGAACGTGTGGGCCAAGCCTGGGAGAGGGAAGAGACAAACATTTTGGACACTGATGGGAGTGGAAGGGAGATCTTCCATCTCTTTGACCCATGCCACTACAGCTAAGTTAGAAAGAGAAACTGGGGGACAGAGGGGAACAAAGTAACATTGATGATACAAGACTGACATTTCCAGCCAACTAAAAATTATGTTTCTAAAACAAAGCCCAATGCTGTATCCCTTCAAATAAGGAGTGAAAATGCTACTGAAAAAGCAAAGCTATATTACTTCAAACCAAGTCTGCATTAACTAGAGATGGGTGTTGAGGTTACCACATTCTGGACTCAGTCAATTTGGACATTTTGCTTTGATTCTTCCTATGTTTACATGTCCACAACAACAAACCAACCTGTCATACAGTTTAAAAGCTCTTTTTACTTTACAAAGGCTCCCTTTGGTTCTCTTTTACCAGCCAGGTAGAGTTAGCAGCTAAAGGTAATTGCTTTCTAGATCTTGTTTTGTTTTGTAAGGGGCTTGGGAAAAGCTCTGAACTAAGGCTCTGGTAAAAAAACAGATATTGCATGTAGCCACATCTCACTGAAATGTGTACTAGTCTGAAAGCTCTGCTGCCTGAAAATGTTTCTCAGACCAATTACCTGCTGGACCAGAAATGGGAGCAGTGTTGAGTTGGAGATCTCCCAGAAGCTTTTGTTCCCATCCAAACTTCTTCTGGCCACCTCTACTGGTGAGCAAATTGCTTGAGTCTGGAGCAGTACTTCGGAGTGGCTTCTCTCCACTGACTAGAAAATAAGAAGTCACAGACTGGTTTATCGCTGAGGGTGGCTGAGTCAGTATGGAATCCAAAACTGATGCTAAATTGAGGACTGCAGGATTCTCTGTTCAGAATAAGAACCTACAGTCACAGGATAAGACACTATTTAAAAGGAAAGGGCAGACTGACTTTCCACTGCTGTTACGGGAACTCTGACAAAAGAAAAATAAAGAGGAATGAGTTGGTGGGCAAAACAGCAAGTGAATGAAGACACAAAGCAGAAATACAGAATACAGTCTTAAGAAACTACTAGAAAGTTTCTGGTTTAGCCAGTAAAATGTATGTAATCTTTTATAACTACAACCCAATTTTAAGATGTCTTTATAATATTGGAACCTGAGGTACATCGTCCTTCTGCACAGAAACCAAGGGGTATTGCCACATAAATGCAGACTCATATCCCAGCCAGTGCACATTAATATAACACAAAGCAGATGAAACATTCTGACTAGTGTTGGAGGAGGAAGTGACTTAGAGGTTTTCACTCTGAAGAGGGCTTGTAGCCTCAGGTTTTCAGAGGTTTTCAGCCTGAACAGGGTTGTAGCTTCAAATCTAGGAGATGAAAGAACACACTTAAATTCTACTGCTCAACCCAAGGCAGCAGTTTCATGTGTTCAGAGCATCAATCCTCCAGTCCTCATATAAGTTGTTGGTGTGAGGTATAGAGTGACAGATCATTGAACATATATACAAATTAACCAATTCATTAGGGATGAGATTATGAAGGATGAGCCAGACACAAATGTTCAATAGAAGTTTAACCAGGGTGAAATCTGGCAGCAGAAGCCCAGACTGGGCAGATTCCAGAGGCCAGTCAATCACTAAGTCTGGATCAGAATCTAAATTTTTCCCAGTGGTAGGAGAGAGTAAAGATCCTAGCTTCTGATCCAGATTTAAATGCATGCCGGTCCAAATCAAATAACCTTGTTCTAATTTAACTGTGGGGATTCGTGCCTAATGTTACTGCAAAGTTAGTGTCAATCACAGGATGCCTGCCTTTTCCTAGCCAGAGTCCAACTGTCATTCATTTGGTAACCGTCACACAGCAAACCAGATCATGTAGAACTATCACAGATTGGCTTCTGCATCAGCCTGGGTGGACAGGTGATGCTGCTGTCACAGCTGGAAGCTGACTCTCCCATAACACATGTCTCACTACCCATTTACTGCCAAACTGGGAGTCCATTCCCTGGTCAACTCCATTAATAAGGTCTGCACCTGAACAGCCTCCTCCATCTAAGCACAGTTACTTCTGAAACATACCTTTCCATTTGAAGTCTTTTGAAGACACTCAATCCCTTTCCAAACTTCAATTACATGGCAAATAAAAGACATGTCTTTTGCACAGAAAAGGAAAACTTACTTGTTAAGTAACAGTCGAGACTAAGGGAGACATTGTCAAAAGCAATAATGGCATCAGATCCTTCCTCCCATGAAGCAATGAACTGAAACCAAAACCTGCACAGATTGTAAGAACAGGGATTAAATTCTGTTAAAGAGACGACACTCAGAGCTATTTGCAATTAAAGCAGTTTTAGTGGGGGGGGGGGGAAGCTGCTTTTTTTTTTTTGTACATATAAAAACATGAAGTTAACAGAGAACGTATCTTCACCCTTAAGAAGCAAAGATGATCCAAGGAGGGGAGCTGTACATGAATATAGACAGACAGAAAACAGAATACAGCCCTTTTCCCCCCTGCCCCGAGGCACACAACCTGAAGCAGATGCAAGTATATATGTCTGTGTGTATATATATATATATAATTTGTGTGTGTGTGTCTAGACAGAAAATAAAGTCCCTTGGCTCCTGGCACCAAAAAAGAAAGAAAATTGGACACCTAAGTGGTTTTACTCTTACAAGCGATTTACACCTTAAAGTGTTAAGAAAACTAAGCAGGCTGGGGATCTTGAAGTCATCTGGAGTTTCTAAAAGGACCTGGCAATCAAAGGCTGAAACCAATTTTAAAAGTATTTGGTGCTGATCCATCCTCTAGGAAGCAAAGGATATCTAACAGTCCTGGTAATCACAAAAGAGAGGAAGTGACACTGGGTAGTCCGTAGAAGAGCAGAACTCATTATCTCCTTGCAGAAGCTGAGCCGGTTTGCCTTAAATCACTTCCACGCTCTCACTGGCTTTTGCTGGGAAATTCTGCCACTCCTACGTTACCAGAACAAAGATCACTGTAAATTCACCCTCAGTGATATTAGAAGTAAAAATAACCCACAACCAAATACTTAAAATCTGATAGTATATTGACTGTGCATTAATTTAGTGCACTGGTGGATTTAGGTTTTCTCTTAGCTTAGCAAGTTCATGTTCTCCCAATGCACATCTGCCATGTAAAATCACACTACTCTGCTTAGGAAGGAGAACAGCTTCTAAAAGCAGCTGACCATGGCCCAGAAGTCATACATGACGCTGAGGGGTTGCATCAAGGCTATAACAACATGAAACAAGCTGCAAAAGAACATAAAATATTACTTAAACCTCATTCACTGCTGTGTCTTGATGTTTTATACCAGCAGATGTCAAGCCATTCATGGGTCTCCTTAATGTAGCTGTATTGCCAATGGTTCCTGCTCTTTTGGGTATGAGCATTTAGCCAGAATATGAATCCTTGCAGGTGTTCCCCTTTACATGAGAAACTGATGACAGAACAAAGTACTTTTGAGAAGCAGCCCCTTTTATTTAAAAGGCTGTAAAAATCTGGTCCCCTCACAGCAGCAAGAGTCTAAACATCAAGCTTACTTTTTTCTTCTCACAGACCCCAGTCCTTTATGCATTGTGTTATTTTCTCCCAGCATTTTGTCTGCTATCAGTACTCTTATGTTAGTCTTCTTGACTCCTTCTGTTTTTGAAGTCTACCCCTCCTTTACCAACAAACCAACCTCAAAAAATTCAAGTGAAGCTCCTCTGCTGGCAATGTCTATTTACTTTGGGACAGTGTGTTTTGAATGAGGGTTTTGACTGTTTAGAGCCTCCTGATTCTGTCAACAAATGTAAGCAACTTCCATGTTGTTCCCAAATACAGCACAACTTTCACCACCAGAGATGCCAGTGAGGTCTGGCATAAGCTAAACCAGACCCCAGGGATAGATGTGCCTTTTGAGGATATCCAGAAATTCTGTCGCTTTCTACAACTGGCATTTCTTGCTAAGCTACACAGAGGGACACAGTCAGAAAAGCTGACCCAATCAAAGCAAAAACTTCAAAGAGAAAAGAATCCTGGCAGCCCCTACAAGGTGCAAAGGGTTTAGAACAGAACACAGTCCTTTCACAGTTAAGGAGTCGATATAGTCACTGTCTTCCCCCTCCTTTATTTCTGGTAAAACAAAATGATGATGCTTCAATACTGAAATTCCTCACTCCTTGGAGGTATGCGTTGGACATAGGGAGAAGCTTTTCTAAGGTGGACTTTTTATGTTCTAAAGGCATGAGCAGCTGCTATGAAAGACCAGGTGATTGCCACAATGAAGAGTGGACAGGGTGAAGGAAGAGTATCCCTAGCAGCAAAGGAAACACCAAACAGCAAGCCATAATTTTCCTTGCTAAATGATTCCTCTCTACCAACTCGAAAGGTGGCAGTTCCATCCAAACAAATCTGAAGATCACAAAAGTTTAATTTTTGCCTTCCCAATCCACACTAAGTGTAACTGCAGTCTGACATTGTCAGAAGCCTCCTAAGTTCTTAGTTGGTACACCTGAAACCCATTGTGGGTATATCTAAAAGGAGAACTGAAAGGAACATAAAATTCTTGGATATTAAACTAGCTTCCAACTATATCAGCTGTCCTCCCACACCTCCTCGCTGTTTGCTCCACAGCTGACATCCCACAACACTTGAAATTAAGTTCAGAAGCTCTGGCACAGACATCAGCTATTCAGTTCAAGACATGCCACGTGAATCTTAAAGCTGTTGGACAAAGTGGACTCTGATCTACTTTTTCTTGTAAGTTACTGTCCCATCAAGCAGAGAACTATATGTGACACAGGTCCTGAACCACCAGAGGTCACAGTCTGGTATGTTATGGAGAACCAGAACCTATCTCTGCTATAAACTACATGCAATAGCTCAGCAGAAGCTTCTCCCTCCTGTTCCATGTTGTTGAAAGCTCCAGGAAGAGGTGGAAACAGATTCAGCCACACATCTCTCAGTTGGCTGTGTCTGAAAATCAATGTCTTGCACACACTGAAACTTGGTGTTACACTGAAGGGACCACTGAAACTGCATCTCTGATGCATTTATCTTTGGCCTGTTTCCTGGGGGTGCACACTAAATGCCACTTGCAGATGTGGCTGTTTTGATGTGTATTTATGTTTGCAAGGAGCTAAATGAAACTCAAAAACTAATTACAAAGACAAATAAGCAGTTTCTTGATGTCAGCTTCTCCCTCCACTTCTGCAGATTTTAGCTCAGGTTGCATAGAAGAGACAGATACTTCTGCTAAGACTGCTATGCACCTTCTTTGTACCTCCAGGCAATGAAATACTTCTGAAAACAGCTTCAAGTAATCTCCTTGGCAGAACGTAAGCTTCATGCCCTAAGGTGTTATCATTTGATGCACTGTTCATGTCATGCCTCTTTAGATACTAAAGGGCTCTTCAGAGAATTGCCAAATGTTCAGCCCCTCACAACAGGAAGGCATGATACAAACCAGCATATTTCTGTCACTGAAGGGAGTGCAATTGAATGTGTCCATGTAAGAATGCAATAGGTTGCTTTCTACTTTTATTTAGAGCTCATTCAAGTTAAGAGACAGCCTTGCTCAATTCCCTGCAGGACCAACGGGGCCAAAACATTTGAGAAGTTTCCTGAAGCTCACCAGGGATGAAAAAAATTGACAGAAATGCCTCCAAAAATACAAAAATAATGTGAATGTTAAACACTGTTAGGACCACGAATGCTGCTCTGGTTGCCTAATCTGATCCTTTTTTCCATGAATGCAGTTTCAGTACAAACCTCTTGAGACCAGCATTTCTGCAACAAATAGTTCATCTTTTTATCTTCCCCAGTTTAATGCCACTATTAATTTAGAAATATGATGTTTTTCAAATTCCATGGAAATAAGATCATCAGTTAACCAACATTTCAATCATTAGCTTTGGTGGTTTTAGCTTAATGGACTAATTAAAGGAAATTTAATCAAAACTGAAGATGGAAATGTCACACATCAGTGAAATGGAAAAAACCCCACAGACAATCTTGTTCCCTTGCTTCCCCTCCTTTTTTTTTTTTTTCCCTTCTTGCTGTTTGATCCCTGAAATCAATGAAACAACTCCCTTTGACTCTTGGTGGAAGCTGATACTGAAACACCAGAAGCATATGTTATTGCAGTGACTCAGTGTAATGCTGGAGGTGACAATGTCCCACGGATATTTTTGCACAGATCAAAGTCAGCTATGCTGACCCTGCATCCAGTACTTCAACTGGCACCCATACAGCATAGTTACTGGTCCACAGCACCATGTAGACATCACTCACTGCAAATGCAGATGCTGTGGCGGGTGGCCATGAAAGAGTATTCCTGAAGGCAATTATACAGGAGCAGCAAAACAAACTCTTGCAGGTTTGTCATGACTTTGTTGCTTAATAAAGCCCAATAACTTCCTCACATGGAATCCAAACCCTCATGAGATAAGTCTGTATTTGTAAGCTAGATTTCTTCATAGGAATCAAACTATGGCTGCTATGAAAGGCTTTAATAGCTTGGATATTAGAAAAATCATTACTTGAGGACTGGTGGAAATTATTTATCTGTCTCTTCTTTTGCTCTACTTGACCCCAGGAACACACCTAGAAAAAAGTTCCTTAGATGAATGACAGTTGGGAAGTAGAAGTTGTGTCCCACAGAGCTGAGTGGCTGCTGAGCTGTGAACACAACTCCTGAGGAGGCTTTCATTTTTTAAAAAAATCTGTTTGAGGCAGATGGGAAAAGCTGGACCAGGTGGACAAGAAAAACCTAATTCAGCTTGGCTGTCAGAGGGATATGAGTTTTACAATTCAAAACCCACTCAAGGGTGACTACTCATCAAATATTTCAGTCACGAATAAGAAATGGCACCAAAGGCAAAACAAATAAGCTTTTTTTGGTTTCTTTCTTTGGGTCAACCTGTGAAAACCGAATCCACATAAACAGTTCCTTGAAAGGTAGGACTAAGAATATTCCAACTCAGCTAAATCTGACAGAAACAGGGTAACATCAAAGCAGAAAATGCACCCTGCATTTTCTGTTCAGTTGGTTCTTTTTGACTTTTTTTTTTTTTGATCCTAACAGGAAGACTGGTTCCCCCCAAAATATCTGGGTCTTATTTAGAGAGAGAAACATAGAGCTAAAAATATGAAAATACATCAATAGTTATGATGGTATGGCCTCCGTAAGAACACACTGTTTTGTTTACGTCACATATCCTTAGCTGCTCACTGCAGAGAAATACTAGCTTTTGGGTTTATTAAACCCTCTTCTGCTTGGAGGGAAATAAAAACATTCTCCTTGAAGACCTCAGTAAACTGATTTTGTGCAAACTCTGTAGCTCCTTCCATTCTGTAACAACTCAGAATTCTACCTAAATATTGTCCCTGGCTCATACAGACCGTTCAGGTTTCCATTAGCCAGATCCAGGCAGCTGTCTTCATCCCATTATTTTAGAAAGGCTCATAACCATTATTTTTTTCTTTTTACCATAAAGATAGGGATTATTAACCAAGACTGAATGATAATCTCCTCTGTATTGAATCCCCCATGCAGTGACACAATCACAGCGTGCCTGTATGTACAGATCCTATTTCATAACCTGCAATGTTTTGCCTCTGAAGGAACTGATTTCTCTCTCTACCTAGCTAAAATAATTATGGCTGAAGCTGCTTGAGACCAAGGTACTTACGGAACGGAGAAGTTTCAGGTCACTAACCCTTATTACGTTCAGATTCCCATTAACTTCTCTGTTACAAATGATGCATTGTTAGCTCACTTCACAAAGGAATACTCACTATTTGGGACAAAAGACACACTTAGGTGGAATGAGATTATTTGGAGAAATGTAAGCATGTTAACCAAACTCAGTTACGGTGACAGAACTGCCATGCAGGAAGTTACTTAATAGCCAGTAATAAAAGTTCGGATTCAAAGGTGTTATTAAAGGCAACCATGCTGAATATAGACATGTACATGCAGGTACTCTGCACACACTGTCACCAAAACCCCACTTCTCAGATGCACAGAGCAGCCATCAGTAGAAAAGTATTTCAAAGGATGACAGTAGCCGATCTAGTTAATGCTACGGAGCAGAAAATCAGTGATATGGGCATTAAAGCCTCACTCTGTTTCTAACAAAGTAATATGGGACCACATCGGAAGAACAGAAGCTGGGGATGTGGGATGGATGTAAGAAGAAAGAGTAAAGAGCTCTGGGTATAGATGCAATTAATGATTTTATATGTGATAACGTGTAGGGAGACTTATAGTCTGTATGGAGGGTCCCTGCTTCTTCAGAGCAGAATTGGAAGAAAGTCAGGAGCAAGAGGCAAACATGTCTCTGGGTACAAAAATATGATAAGAACATTCTGTTTCTTTTTCTTCCTTGATGTGAAATCTGATGCCCAGAAACGTATTAGTAAGAAAATCCAAAAGAAGTGTGAGGAAGAAGCAGTACAATGCAAGAAGATGTTATTAGACAAGAAGAGTGTTTGGTCACAGCTGATAGAAACAGAGGAGCAGTGTATGACTATGTGACAACTTCTTTTCACTGATCTCTCTACTGCAGCAATGAGTGAGAGGCTCCCCAGCTGCTTTGGCTGCCATTGAGATCAGAGCTGCTGAAGAAGCCAGACAGAACAAAGGGTCTCTCACTCCAGAGGACTGAAAGGGAATCCCACTTTGATATGTACACAAAAAAATTGATGAGCCCTAGTGTAGCTCATAAAAGTCCAGTAAGCCAGCAAGACTGGAACAGGTAAAGAATCCAGTTTAAAGAAAGAAAGTATAATCATCTGGACATGAGTTTTGACTCATTGCAATGGAGTAGCACCTTCTGGGATTACTCAGGTTTGTAGACTTTTTTGCTTTCTTCCTCAGGAAGGTCACATCCATATCTAGCTTTCCAGGTAAGTCACATTTTTCTCCTCCAACATAGTAAAATTCCTCTGCCTGTGTTTCAGAGGAGGTCATCAGCAAGGAAATAATGGTGAAGCTCTCTGAACATTAAAAGGACACAGAGCCTAGTCTTTGTATCAGTTAGGAGGCAAACAGTGCTGCTACTTAAGAATAAAAATCTAGTTTCTCGGGACCTCAAGTAAACTCCTCCTCTTGCTCCTCCTTTCACCATACTGATTATCAATTTAGACTTCATAATGCCTAAAAAAAAAAAATTAAACTTGAGAAGGAAGTAAGCCAAGGAAACCTTTGTAACCAGCAAACACATTTACATTCCTGTTCTAGTTCTATACACCCTTCATCTTTCAGAAGGCTGTACTGAGGATGGACAGGCTTCTGTTCATACTTGCCATTTGTAAAAATGTTCCTCTCATGGAAGTTACAGCCAAATCTTTAAAGGAAACAGTAGGTATAGTAGAGAATATGGGCCTTAAAAGACCAGAGCTGGGCTGGCCTGGCTCAGGGGGAGTCCACATCCAGGCAGCTCCAGCCAGGTGGTAGACGGACCCACAGAACATTGAGCCTGCATGACACACTACATGGCTGGCCTCAGCTTCACCAAAGAAGCAGAAATCAAGAGAATTAGAATTTGTTTCTTAAAGCATTATTTCCAGCCAGGCTTCAGCCTATTATAGCTAATCCTTTCCCACCTTTTGGGCTGCCTAGCAAAACAGATGCCAGGTGAGTTGGTGATAATATGCATCAGCCTACAGCAAGCTCCAGAGAATCACTGTTACATGTGCTTGTATCTTATCTGTATGATATACCTTAACCGTGCTGTTAAATTAACAGAATGTCTCATTATTAGCTACACACATCACTCGTCTTCAGTTACATGAGGCTTCTGTTTGCTGTGGCTGTCACATTCGTATGACTATATTATTATTAAAATTTAAACTCCCATTTACCAAATGTATAAAAATGCAAGCCCCAAACTACCAACTGCAACACAGCTTTAAGGAGTTTTTCCTACTTGCATTTCTCTAAAGTTAAAAAAAGACAATTCTCAACAGACTCACCACTTATCCTTGGAAAACAAGCTGTAATTTTCCTCCAGATTTTTTTTTAATAACCATACAGTTCTCTACACTACTCTCAACCCAAATACTTTAGCACTACTTTAATGGGGAAATTCCAGTAAGTAAAAACAACCAATTCTCCATCTTTCCTCAATCTGTACAGATTATCTGTTTTTAGATAAAATGTCCTTCAGGGAGGGGCAGGAGACTCTGGAGGGGCCAAATTAAGTATAGTAAGGACTATTCATGCTGAGTGTATTTAAGTGGCAAGTTAAAATACAGCACCTCTGGAGACTTTGCCTTCTGCCTCTCGTAAGCACAATCTGTTCTTCCAACAGTTCAGGGAGCTCTTGCCCACAGCTGGCTTCTTTAACTGTAGCTGCTTTGATGGCATATCCTTCACCAGACCCTTTGCCCTCCCTCCCCCACGCACAGAACCACCTGAGCACTTGGAATTGAGTTACATCTCTATTAACCTCCACACCATGAGAGCTGACTCTCAAGACTGTTTTGCCCACACCTTCCAGAACAAGGAAGGATAACTAACTTCATGAAGACGTAAAAAGCCAGGACTTCAGCATCTTTAAAGTCCACACAGAAAAGGTAACACTTCACACAGGGTGAATGTTCAACTGGATGCTTTCCTAAGGTTCAAATGGGAGGAAAGGTGACAATCTCTCCTCCTTGTACTCTCAGAAATTAAGCATGTGTCCAGCACTGCCCAGGCTAATGCAGTGCTAGGAATCTAATATCCCTCAGTCCTAATTTAGCATCTTTGTCGTACTCCTCCCTACTTTCTGTTTCTGCCAAATCACCTGAAATGTTCTAGCTGTGATTTTCTGCCAAAATGTAATTTTTCCCAACAGCCTGAGGGGGTATCAAACATTTAAGAAAAGTCTGTTTCTAAAGATAGAGCTGATCTAATTTCTTGGAAGTCTTCCTAATGATTCTTTGAAGTGCTATAAGCCAAACACAGAAATTATGGCTAAGCAGCTTTTGAACAAGCATACTTTTGAGCAGTTTTAGAGCATATTATTTTTTTATTAATAACACTTTTCATTCAGTTTCCCAGTCACAGCAGAATGTGCTTGAATTTTGTGTGGAACTGGTACACTGGTGTGCTTTATTCAAAAGCTTTACTTCTGTGAGGTGATTTAAAGTCTCAGCTCTTCCTGTAGGAATATCTGCAATATAATGCTGCTTCTAACACAGACCCTCACAGCTACCAACACAAGAACCAGTTAGAAAGGGACAGACACAGAAAGCTTGCAGCACCACCAGCAATGCACTCACTTAAATACTTCCTACAGTTCAATAAAACTGTTGTTTATCTCCAAAGTATATATACTGCCGTCTCCCCAGTACCATTTTGGTGTACACTTCCATAGAGTTACTCCCTAATTTGTACAGTAGTCCAGATTTTCTAAGGAATGGGTTTCAAGTGATGAGAAAGAAGGCCTGCAGTATTTCTAAGTCTTACAGGAAAGTTTGTTCATCCTGGGAAGGACTGGTTTCAAGTAAATCAATCCTTGGGAAAAAAAAATTCCATTAAAATAGAGCACTGTTGTGGTTTTGTATGGCAAAGTTCTGGTGGAGGAGAGGGGCTGCAGGGCAGTTTTTGCAAGAAGCAGCTAGAAGCTTCCCCCAGGCTCGATAGAGTAAATACCAGCTGGGCTCAAGGATGTACCTGACACTGACCAAAGCCAAGACCATCAGCCTCTGGGAATCACATTTAGGAGAAAAAAACCCTGTAAACTGATGCCTTCTGCCCCCAGAGAAGGGAGTGAGAAGATGAAGAAACTGCACACATCAAGGTCAGTGAAGAAGGTGGGGAGGAGGCACTGCAGGCACTGGAGAGAAAGATTCCTATTGCAGCCTGTGGAAGACTATGGTGGAGTGAGTTGTCTGCTCACAGCCCACGGAAGATGACGGGGAGCAGAGACCCTACAGGCAGCCCATGGAGAGACCCCACACTGGAGCGGGTGGAGATATATGGAAGGCACTGTGACTCACATTGCAGCAATCCCCTGGGCAGGACCTGTGGCCCATGGAGAAGGATTTCCATGGAAAACAGGTTTGCTGGGGGGACTTGTGACTCTGGGAGGGACCAGGCTGGAACAGCCTGGGCCTGAGAGACTGCACCCCGCAGAAGTGACCCACACTGGGTCAGTCAGTGAAGACTTGAAGCCCCGTCGGAAAGGACTCAGGTTGGAGAGGTTTGAGGACTGTCTGCTGTGGGTGGGACCCCATGCTGGAGCAGGGGGAGAGTGCGAGGAATGTGCTTCCACCCCTGCCCCACCCTGGGTAAGAAAGAAAACAATTCGTAAAGAACTGACCAAAACCCCCATTCGCTGTTGTGTCACCCTTCCTCGTGCCAACCCTGAGGGGGTAGGAAGGGAATTAATAAATTTAAGGAAGTTATGAATAAACATAAGTCTGCTATTCTTAGCAGAGGGAGGGGTGGGGGAGGTGTTTTAAGATCTGGTTTTACTTCTCATTATCTGACTCTGGTTTCACTCTGTGTGTGTAGTGTAATAAATTAGGTGGTTTTCTTTTTTTTTGTTATTCTGTGTGGAGTCTGTTTTGCCTACAACACTAATTACAGAATGATCTCTCCCTGTCCTTATCCTGACTCCTAAGCCTCTCAATATATATTTTCTCCCCTGTCCAGCTGAAAAGGAGAGTGGATAGGTCGACTTTAGTGGGGCTCTGGCCTCCAGCCGGGGTCAAACCACCACAAGTACTTTCTGTGGGTAAATAAGGACACAAATTTTCAAGTGACACAGAAACTTCCAAATTTTCCTTCCTTATGTCTTAACCTACAACAAGCTCCCTTCCCTCAATGAGCTCAGCTGTCTTTCACTGTAAGTAATGGGGGAGTAAGGGTGGCAGAACCTTCTACATAATAGTCAGCACCACTTATCGGTTGGATCTGTGATTCCACATGAACCACTGCTAGCCTGGCTCCTAAGATCAAAGTATTCTCTGCCTGCCTGTATAACCAAAAAGAATTTAAAGGAAAGCAATAGTAAAAGAGTACAGAATAATTCAGGTACAAAACATTCCCCTGGCAACATTAGAAAATAAATCACATAAATAATAATGGCAAAATATACCATTCTTCAAAGGAAATGCAGCTGAAGGGAATGAAGCAACCAGGTATTTTTACAAATGGTGCTTCAGCAGTGACTGCACCATAAGCCTAATGCTGATATTTTTTAAATCTTTGACGCACACATATTAATTATACATTCAGGACCAAGGCGTTGGCAGTGTCCTTGTTGTATTTGCAGCCTACGTTCATCCCCAAGAGCTAGCAAGATAAAAGACATATTCATACAATGTTTGTTCAAACTTCTTATCCCTTAATGAAATCCATAATTTCTAGGGCACAGATTTCCAAAAAGACAAAGGACACCAGTGCTCAAGACACAGACTGTAGATGTATTTAAGAGCCTAAGGGCCAGGGCAGCAGGAGGTGAAGTATGTCTGCGTCTTCTCTATAAACAGCACAAGCCAGAGCACACACAAAAGTAAACAATGCACAATAGAGTATTCCCTTAAAGCTGACTTGTAAGAAACAGCTAAAATAACACTCTTTAAATAAGCATATGCTACCAGATTAAACATATGCTACCCTAAAAGCCTTTCATGCTTAAAGCCAGAATACAGTCATAACTGCAACAGCTCTTTAGTAGGTTGAACCTCCTGCTACAACTAACACAAAGGTGCTCAGATGCATCCTTGCCTGTTTGTCAGCAGGTTCTTCTCCCATCTCTTTAATCCTCAGAGCTAGACACACTGAACACTGGGCATTTTGATAACCAGAAAAAAATTAGCTATGGAGCTCACTCCAGCAAACCACATAAGAGGATCAAACGTGCTACAGGAAACTGTATGTGAGAAGAACAATTATTTCCAGTCAAGGAAATGGAGGCATTGAACTTAAAGCACATTGCTGTAGACCACCCAGCAACCCAAGTTGTGAACTAAGACCACCTCCTCTCAGGAGTTCTAAAATTAGGTGCTTTGCTCTCACTACTGTTATTCTCACTTGCTGCCTGTAATAGAAGATACCTCTGCAGACAAAGCATTCCTCTTCCTGAGGGTAGTACTTCCCAGAGTGATGCTGGCCATTTCCATTACCAGGTAGCTAGAGATGAAATGCCTGATCACCGTGAAGGAGAATGATGAGGAAACTCATACCTATCCAGTATTTCTGGGAGAGGTAAGACCATCCACTGCCATATTCCCAAACCTTCGCTGTTATCTGAATGCCAGAACAGCCGGCTCTGTTCCTTTCCTGTCTTGTTCTCGACCAGCACCAGGGATATATTTCCCAGGAAGAAACCGTGGATGAGCCATGACATTCGTAGCTAGAAGAAAGAGAACACAGGAGTTTAAACCTCATAAGCATTATTCAAAAGTTAACCAAATTCCCCACACTTCCTATTTCTTCATTTTCTAATCATGAAAAAGTCACATTTCTCTCCCTTACACCCATGTTAGAAAACTCCACAGCTGTGGAAGCCTGTAATATTTAGTATACTGTATTTAACATTGGCACTACTAGCCTTTCTTTTCGGTAGAGTCCAACGCATCTCTGTTTTGGCTTTCACAAACGTGTCTGTAATCTTAAAGGGATAAACTAATACCTCTATTATCTGCAGTACAGTAATCATACTCCCCTAAGGTGCCACCTAAGAGGTTCAAGTTAAGACTAACAACTATTTCAGCAACAAATTTTTATATCCCAGCAGCAGCAAAATCACTGGGAGAATAGCTGCAATAAGCAAGCAGCACTAGGAATCACGTCCTCATCCCCCAGATACTCTCTATAAAAATAAGTTTTTCTTTACCTCTTCCCGAGTTTCTACAGACTTCCCAATTAAATAATTGGGGGGAGGGGGGTGCTATTAATTAAAAGACCTTAGGGAACCAGTTTCCTAACATTTCCATTATGTTTAATGTAATTGAGTCCATTTCTATGCGTTTATCCCCATATGTAAAATTATTTCATGTAGTTTTCCATTTTATGACTTTCCCTCACTGCGTGAAAAGAAAAAGAGAAACACAAACCCTCCTACATCAGGCTAGTCTCAGAATCCATATTATATGAAAATATTATTCTAATTTTCTTGGGAAGAAGAAGAACTAGTTCTTTGTTGATAGAGAGCATACATAAAATACATCTGTATTATGTGCAGGAGCTGGGTCTCAGTAACCAGTAGAGGTGGGAATGCTGAAGGAATGAATTTATTAAATCTACATTAACGATAGATTTTTGTGTCCAAAAATTCATGTGTTTGGCACAGTACCCAGTGTCCGTGAATGTTAAAGAACAGCCCTCTGGTTTTTAACACTTCAAAGCCAACACCTCAGTCAGGAAGCTAGGAATTAAATTTATATTTTACAAAGGAATACCTGATAACATTACTTGCTTGCTTGCTTTGACAGCATAGAATGTTCATATCCAGTTCTCAGCATAAAACACGACTGCTAGGTTTTGCTGGCTGTTCCTATCTTCTGGTCTAAGTCTGTCCCAGCAGACAGGTCAGACTTAGGGTTTGAAAAAGCAGAAATGTATCTTACACTCACAGTTTTGGGGTGGGCAGCTGAAACAAAACTCTAAGTACCCATTATATTGATGACCACTAATGGATTTAGGTAAACAGTGCAGGTCACCTGCCTGCCTTCAAAGTCAGAAAAGCAGCAGTGACTTTGACTTCATTGCAAAAGTGTGACGGAGCTAAGAATTTAAACCTGATGGCTATCCCTCTCCAGTCCAAATCTCACTGCCCTTGCCTGGAATCACTCTTGAGTCTGCTAACTGCTTGTACATATGATGCAAGCATTAATGAGGTGTACAAACGGATATGCAGGTAAGAGTCTGTGAATCCATCCACCATTCAAACCTGGTATGTGCATGGCTACTCCTAACTCTTAGTGCATACCTGCTCTTAATGTCAGGTGACAATCAAGATTAAATAACCTGTTGGAGATTTAATACTTTTCAGTGCCTATGAAATAAGACTACTGAAATTATAGTGAAGATTGCTGTCCCTCAGATAGCATAAGGAAACCTTTCACATCCACTTAAATAATTTCCCTTAAAAAAAAACTGATGAGGACAAAACTTTGTTTGGTTAGTTTTGAAAATAATTTTTTAATGCCAGTGGACATTTAAAGCACCCAGCCTGTAGCAGGGAAAGTAACTCCTCTGAGACCACATGTGAAGCACTTTTAGGACCCTAATACCAACTCTATGGTTAATGCACTGTGTGAAATTTCTAATACAGGTAAGTTGGAGCAGCTTCAGTGAGCCATTTTGACAGATCAAAATCGGAGACGTAAAACCCTGAAGCTTCTACTGTGCAGTAGCTTTCAGACCTCTGTCTCTTCTGGAGACCTGCCAGACAGTGAGAGGCAACATCTACATGGTCAGAAGTGAGAAAAGAGCAGGCCTGTGATAGCCAATAATGTAACACTAGAGCAAAAGCTGAAGTGAATGATGAATTGGAATGGATGCCTTTGCACACATGTCAGCTGTTTGAAGGAAAGACATAGTTGGCATTAGATGTGGGATATCAGCTTGTTGGCAAAGTGCAATATGCAGACTCTAATGAACTGGCTCAGAGTGAACTGACTGGCACTGTGTCCAAATGGGCATTTTTGGCTGTGATTTCCATAGTTTCTAAGCTTCACAGCAGGGCAGTCCAGGTCTTTTCACACCTGCTGAAGTGAACCATAGAAATGATGAGCTGGATGCCACAGTAAAGACTTCCAAATGGGGCTGGCATTCATTCTACCGAATATGGTATCAGTGATGGCAGATGGCATTACACACAAGATGTCTCCTGCAAGTATTGCAGTGGCACATTTGGAAAAACCCGAATCTGGGCTGTTGGTGGCATACCCCTATCATGATACATCAAACATCTCCCTCTGTGTTAAACCAGCAGCAAAATATTCAGAAGCTAGAAACATCACTGAGAAATTAATTAAGCATTGCAGGTAGACATTGGCTCAATGGCACCGTGTTTTTCAGCTTTAGAACCCACCATAGCTGATGATTAGCTGTTCGTATGCAAACCCACTGACTCAGTAAATGAACTCCTCTAAACTGATTTGGAGAAAATTAAAGGGAGAGCGAGCCCACGGTAAACACAGAGCATATTGAGGCAAAGCTTGGGTCAGATGGCCACAGGCACTGTATTGCAAGCACCATCTGGAAAGATGCCTTCTGAGAATCCATTTAGCCTCCAAGTTTGTGGAATTTCCGAACTGATAATCAGGAGATTCAATTCATCCTAGAAAGAATAAAAAAACCTAGTCCTTATCAATATCAAGAGGGCTTGGCAGGTTTAACAGAAAGGTGAAGAAAAATAAGGAGGGTAGATTTTCTAGAAGAAGTTCCATAATTTCAAGACCACCTGAGAACTGAGAATGAACTGGTGCTTAGATGTCTGACTGAGGACCAATGGCACACGCTCACAGCAGCACAAACCAAACACTCCCTAGAGGTACTCCAGAGTTGCCCTTTCTTTTTCCTCCCTTTCTGTGTGGTAATGCCCCTGACTATTAGCATCACAGTCCCACCTGGCGGGAAAAGCTAGTTGTCCAACTTCAAACATACATCCAAATAAAAAGGAAAAGATGAACATACTTCCAATGGGACTTCAAGTGAGGTATTTTTAAGAAGATGGAGAAGAGCCAATAGACATCCTTCTCCCAGAGAAGTGCAGTAGTTGGATCCCAGTGGTGGCTATCTTGGTACCCACACCTCAACTCCACACCACAGGCTTACATCTTGTGCGAAAGCACATTATTTCCATCTCATGCCCCAAATCCTGGCCATACACCTGTAATACTTGCTCAAAGGAACTGCTCAGAATCATCCTGACCTGAAACTGTGGATTCTTAAAACAGACATTGATTTTGATGAAACACAGAAGTCCTTTCTTGCCTCTTCTTCATTGGTCAGGAAACAGCAGAAGTTGTTTTCAGACGTGAATGCACTGACCCAGTAAATCTAAGCCAGGCATTAAAGATGCTTGGAAAACACCTCATCGTTGAATAGAAATTGAAGCTGCAAGTTGGATTACAGTTTAAACAGAATTAGACAATAGCTGCAGACACCTTTACCAAGTCTCAGTACGTTTTGTGAATGACCATGTTTGAGGCATGAAGTTTCTCACATTTGCAATATTGATTTCTTACTAGAAATGACAGATGGTTCCACACAACAGTACAAGACAGACATGTATTAGGGCTGCTCAGCAATTCAGACTTGGACTCTCATGAATAAGAAAGACAACAAAAAGGTCTTGTTCCTGTTCAGTGCACAATCGTTCTCTCTTGTGGTCTGCTGACACTTCTGATTTTGGTCAGAACTCATATGTGCACTGAAAAACCTTACATAAATGATAGGTAACTGATCTGATCATGTAGCTTTAAAATATCTAGGCATGCAAGAGAAGCTTGTCTTTTATATGAACAGATTCTCACGCTATTTATTCTCACATGATTTCTTACTTAGGTTTACTTTTATAAAATCAAGAACCTCATAAAAGCACCTTCATTTCAGGAAACAAACATAAAGATGGCAACAAAAGAGAAAGAAAGAGTTCATAATTTTGCTGCCAGAGTACTGCAGAGTGGCCAGGCCTTCAAGCAATTTCAGGTACTACAGGTCCTCCAATCCAATGCCACCAAAGCCAGGTGGCAAAGAAAGCAAGAAAAGATAAAGGCAGATAACAATGAATAAGCTCCACAGATTTTAATAACAACATTTTAAAATTAAAAAAAGGATGCTAGCAACATTCTGTGAAATAAAGCATATGAAAGGCTGTGCTAGAGGCATATCCATGTTGCATTTTTCATGCTCATAAATGTTTGGAGTCAATGTTATTATCATGTACCCTTCTAAGTAATTTAAAGCTCAAGGAATAGAGGAGAAAGAGACATACTCTGCAGGTGTCGGCATGGGGCTCAATGCACTCAAGGAATTATTTATATTATTGATTTACATACTTTAAAAAAACCCACAACACTTTTGCATAAAAGAGGAAAGAGAACTGAATTAATAACCACAGAGGAGGAAAACATTCTTATTTCTATAAACCCAAGTGAGGGGGCAAGCTTCAACTATACTGTTTTACATCCAACTATACTATTTTATATCAACACATCACATTTATTTTCTAGAATAAGTATTTTTACATTCAAAAAGTAATTTCAGCCTTAAAAGGCATCCAGCTCAGTTTAGCACTAACATAACATAATGGTGGCTTTCAAGAAATAGCTAGTTGAAATGTCCAAATAGCATCAGAAAAAGATTTCCATTATTTTAAACACTGCCAAAAGCACAAATTCCTTTTATTATCACAGGAATCTGTCTTCACAGTTTTCCAGCAGAACTATACCTTTAAAATATTTGACCCAGGATGTACCAGAGAAATGAAACAGTCTGGTTTCCAATCACAGTGCAGTCCCCCTTGTAAAGAGTCACCCTTTTTTCTGGGGATGCATGCAATAACATTGAAGCCTAATTTCCATTTCACCACCCAGGCAGCACCACCTCTGTTGTTATTCTCTTCTTCTGTTACAGCCTACACCAAAACTGCTTGCACAGTACTTACTTCTCAGGGCACTAAGGTCTATCACAGACTCCCTTGTGCCAAGCAAAGCACTGCCTTCTAAAAAATCAGTCTCAACTGTTTGTGGTTCTGCAGCAACTTTCAAAGAGAAGTAATAGTTGTAAAGCCCCACAAAACAAAATCTCACAGGATAGATGTAACTACTGCTGCCCACACTGTACCAAGCCCTCACAGAACACAGTAATCTGGGACCTGGTCTTAAATCTTTTTGTAACAGAAGTCCAAACGCTTGGGAAGACATAGGTATGACTCTCATGATCTGCAGGCACTGCAGTGTGCTCCAAAGCTTGACCATGCAGATGGCAGGGAGCATCTCAGAAAAATGGATTGATAAGCAAGTCAATGTACGTGACTGCACTTGTTCAGCAACAATACTGAGACCGAGGGAGATGGGATTGCCTGGCTGTCCAGACGTGGAGGGACAGAACTGAGTCTCCAGCTTTCACATGAAGGTGAACACTGTATGGACATCTGCAACACTCTTGCATCAGCTATCTGACATCTTTGCAAAGCACTGAGCCGGTGGCCACTATAGTCTGGAAACTGTGCACACCTAAAGGCTATCAACTCTGGCAAAGCAATTTAGTTTCGCCATGGGTGGCATCTGATGACAGCACTTCCTTTGGACTTTAATTGCAATGGGTTTTCCCAGAACCCCATACAAGCAGTACAGCTACTGATGACATGCAAATGGCATCCATCATTTCCCTCAAAACAAGGAAATGTCTAACTGCCCTATTTGCCCAGTTGGCCTTGGGCAGGCCAAGCGATTCCCGGTCAGAGGAGGGGAATCACAGTGTGAAGAGAAGGGCAAATAATGCTGGGTTTCATTGCTTAATCTCTATAAGTTCTGCCTTTAAATCAGGCCACTGTTTGGATTAATGTGCATTCCTATGCTCAATTACACATGCTTTGTTTCCAATGAACTTTTTGCATGTGGGTTAAAAAATTTTCAACTCTTGATTAGTAGACTCAGTTTGGTTCCTGAAGCGTTTCCTGAGTTTTTGGTCATGTGTCTCTTTTCTGGCTACTTCAGGGTAATGGAGCATCTCTTCACGGACTACACATACCCCTTCCTGCATTCCCCCAAGATTTAGTAGGAATGCCACAGTTTCCTTCTATCACACAAATTGGATTTTAAACAGTTAATTTACACAGTTAACGGGGTCAGTAGGCAAAGGACTCTACCAAATGTACAAGATGAAAAAGATAACAAAGACTGTCTGGACTGCAAACAAGACTTTTTGAAGCCAGGATACTCTAGCCAAGATTTAATAAAACAACAAAAAGAAAAGAAAACCTGACCCAAGAACAAAGGACAGCATCTCAAACTAACCGCTCTGACCTGCCAAAAGCAGTGAAGAACAAAGAAAATAAAAATAAAAAGCTGCTCAAAACAAACAGGAGCAAAGTGCAATACAAAGCTATACACAAAGTACAATACGCGTTAGGGACAATCCCAAACATATGTGGGAAAGTATCAGCTGTGTTTATTACTTTATCTCCTAGGTGCATTTCTACTCTCCTATCTTTTGATGCATGTGGGGCAGTCCAGGGTAGGTCAGGCTGATTTTTCCCTTTCTGAGTGAATGAGGAGCCTCCCACTGAGCATGGGAAATGCTAGGGGAGCACAGCCTTGAAGCAGCCCAGCACACGCCTGGTGACTGACCTCTGGTTGGGGAGAGAACAAAGATGGAGTGTCACGCTTACCCTGCAGTTAGCAACAACACACATACCAAAGATCACCCAGGCTCTGGAATCTCCAAGTGCTAGCATCAGCACTACTGCAAACTGCTGCCCAGAACCACAGCAGGGAAGGTGTTTGGACCAGGCCACCCCACAAGTCAACAGGGTGTTAGCTATCTTTTTCGCAGACTGTTGTCTCTGTTGCTAGTCTATAACTGGAAGATTAAACAGCCAAGCTGAGGGAGAAAAAACAAGCCTGAAGCATTAGCAAAATCTTTGGGGCTGGCATCTACTTTAGACTGCTTGACTATTTCCTTATCAGCATTGAGTCCTGGTTTCATAGACATTCTGTCCAAAACCCAGAATCCTTCAGCCTGGTAAACACTGCAGCAGGTAATGCTTCTCACGCTGAGGGTGAAGTAATTAATTCCTATGAACACCTCAGGCTGAAAGGCAGGGTGTCAGCTTTTTGTGGTGGGTGTAATTGTCTAATAAGGCTGGATAAAATAAATGCAAATTAAAGGATAACAGAAAAAACATAGTAGCTTCGGTAAACAGCAGGTCTAGTAGTGCCCCAGATCTTCCACATAGCAAGGATAGGAGAGAGGGGAGTCAAGATCAGCAAACTGGGAACATCTGCTGGCCTCCTTGTTTCAATAAGGGCCTTTGATAAAGTCTGGTACATGGAGCAGGGGTAAGTTCTGCTGCCGCAGGAGAGGCAAGTGAACAAGCTAGTAGTTCAGCTGAGCTGAGCACGCTGATACTGGGGTAGACACGGCATATAAGGAAGAGGAAGGATGGCAAGGCTTAAGGACAGCCTCCGTCATGAATATATACTGGTGCAGGGTGGGAGTCTGAGCCAAATTTCTCTGGGATACTGGAACCAGCTGTCAGAACAAGCTATTCTGTAAGTGAACGTGCAAGGAGAGCAAGCAGATATCTAAAGGATCATGTGAGCTGGATCAAATACGAGAGGGAGGGCAGGTTTATGGCTTGCTCCGACTGTAGAAGAATAAATGGGTCTAATTCACACACACTTGACGAGATCCCTTTGCCACATGAATCATGAGTGAGTTTTGTCAGTGGGAATTCAGTTGCCAGAGAATCTGTCCTGCTTGTGACATGCCAGGTGGAGCTGTCAGCAGTGACAGGTAGAAGAAAACTCATCTCAGTGCCTGAGCTTGAGCCAGTTCAATCAGGAAGTGATTGAGGGTGAATAAACACAGGAAAGAATTATGGTATTTTCACAACCTCTTTTCTCACTATAATTTCACTATAAGGAAGTTTGTTGGCACCTATTGGAGGGATAAGTGCGGGGGGGGGGGGGGGGGGGGAGGGGGGAATATCTCCTTCCTCTTCTTGTGTTGTGCTGAAAAGTGGAATTAAATTATTCTGCTCACAGACAGATTGTTCCAGTAAAATAGAATCTGAAGCCACTAGGGGCTCATTGAGTAGAGAAGCTTTTACACTATATGAAAAGGCAAGAGACAAAACCCTTGCCAAACTCCTTCACTCTTTATTACCAACAGCTGCAATGCTGGATGCGTCCGGATGCCTTTTAAGTGCCAAGGGGAGTGACGGAGGTGGGATGGCATGTGAGCAGATGAAATACATGGCAGCTTCTCCCCCGACGGCAAGTTTAATTATTTGCACTGTTGTATACACAAGGAAAAAAATACACACATATTGGGAAATCATTCACTCCGATTCCTGTGTCAGGTGGATTATGAAAAACACTCGCTCTTGCCGGTCCGTGGCAGAATAAGGTCTTAAAATATTCAGAACCTGCATACGCCTTTGTCACAGAAGGGAGGAAAAACAAGGTAGGATGTATTTCCTAAAGAAGGACGCGGATATATCACGCGAGCAAAACCAGATGTGCTTTGCTACATGAACTGCAATATCCAACAGAAGGGAATGAAATCAAACTTCAAGCCAAAGAAACACCACCTTCTGTGTGCTTTCATTCCAGAGAACTATCTAATGCACCCCTTCTTGTCCTTTCTGCATTTTAAGGATCAGTGGAAGAGGGAGAATCTGATTCTTTTGTCTGTTCAGCACTCAACCAACAAACACCAAACAGTGTTTTGTAAAGATTGATTTTCCCAAATCCCTCTGCTCCGGGATCCAGGAGCTTGTGTGGTATTTCAGGGTGGCCATTCAAGATGTGAAATGTTCTGTGTTGCTAGACATGGTTCAAAGTCGTAAGTCATTAATAAATCCCAATAGTGGCAATAGAATCTGTGAGGTTCTAGACTTATGTTGAAAAGATGCAGACAGGTCACCTTTCTGTAATCTGCAGTTTAAGGGTTCAGTACAACTGACTCAGAAATCACAACCATTTGCATAGGGTTGGCAAGCCTCGTTATACTTGTTTATGTTTTATGATTGTCAACAGCTTTCCTGTTTGAATAAAAAACTGGTTCCATTCTACATGAGTTTCTCTCTGCTGCTGTTAATTTCAGTGCAGCTATGAATGCAGCCTACATGAGGACTGGTAGACTTGAGGCACAGCATGATGAAGACCTGCCACCTCAAATCCCAGCTGTGCTAGAGGAAGCATGCACTGTATTTTCTAAGCAGCTCAGGGCAGCCCCAAAGCCTATTCTTTCTCAGATCTTGCAAATCCAATGTTTGGTCATGCAGTAAGCTGCTTCCTCTTTGCACTTACATAATGCTGTCTGTCCTACCCTTACAGCACACACATGTGATTATGAAGATTGTAATACAGCATGTGAGGCCATACAATGAGGACAAGACATGCCAAGCTTTTCAGAGCGTATGTTGTGAGACTTCAAGCAATTAACTGTATCTTTCCCCTGCACACAAAGGCATTGAACAAGTATATTTTATAGATAAGCCATCAGAGAAAGTGATTGCTGTGCTACTGTCCTAGTGCCTATATCTGAAAACCAGAGTTGGACACACAAATAAGTTCTGTAAATTACAAAAGAAAAGGGAACATTAGGACTTGCCTCACAGGGTGAGTTCCTCAAAGGAGCTGGAAATGCAGTGCTGGTCATGACAGCGTTGGCTACTGCTGGTGCTTTGCTGGTGTTCAGGAGGAGTGCACAACCTGGATAAAAGAGCAGGAAGAAGGTCAAACAGCAGCACCCACCTTCTGATTCAGGGTTTGTAAAACCTACCCAGAACCTTTGTTAGCTGGCTCCTACTACCGGAGAATACCAGAGATCAGAAGGCTTTTTCAAGTTACTAAGGATGCAGCTTCACCCAACAAACATAGGAAATAATTTAAGAAGTCTGGCTACCTTCCCTCTACAGCTATCTGCTGTTCCTCCATGACCAGATTCATTCTCCTGGCAAGGCTGAATAACAACATGTATCTTTTATGAACAAAAAGTAACCTGGAAGAGAATATTTACCTTGTCCAATCCCAAACCAAAATAAAACCATGATAAAATATCACCAGAGCAATATTAATGCAGCTGGAGGCCTCTTTGCTCCTTTAATCATTTGCTGTAACAAGAGGAATGAAGGCAGTATAACACCAGGGGTTGGTTGGCAGCTCTGCATGAGAAGGTGTGTATTTGCACTATCTCAGTATGAACGAGCTCAGCTCAGGAGGGTACCACTACTGAAGAGCTTAGTGGATGAGGGTGAAGCTGTGGATGTTGTCTGTCTGGATTTCAGAAAAGCTTTAGACACCACAGCATTCTAGAGAATCTGGCTTGGACAAGTGTACTCTTCTCTGGGTAAAAAACTGGCTGGATGGCTGGGGCCAAAGAGTGGTGGTGAATAGAGTTAAATCCAGTTGGCAGCGAGTCAACAGTGGTGTTCCTCAGGGCTCTGTGCTGGGGGCAGGTCTCTTTAATGCCTTTATTAATGACCTGGACAAGTGGATCGAATGCGTCCTCAGTAAGTTCGCAGACAACAATAAGGTGGGAGTGTTGATCTGCTTGAGGGGAGGAAGGCTGTACAGAGGGATCTGGACAGGCTGGGTCAATGGGCCAAGGTAAATGGCATGAGGTTCAACAAAGCCAAGTGCTGGGTCTTACATTTGGGTCATAACAACTCCAAGAAGTGCTACAGCCTTGGGGAAGAGTGGTTGGAAAGCTGCCTGGCAGAGAAGGATCTGGGAGTGTTGAGTGACAGCCAGCAGTGTACCCAGGTGGCCAAGAAGGCCAACAGCATCCTGGCCTGTATTGAGAATAGCATGGCCAGCAGCACCAAGGCAGTGATTGTGCTCCTGTACTCGGTGCTGGTGAGGCCCCACCTTGAGTACTGTGTTCAATTTTGGGCCCCTCACTATAGGGACATTGAGATGCTGGAGTGTGTCCAGAGAAGGGCAACCAGGCTGGTGAAGTGGCTGGAGAATAAACGTTATGAGGAATGGCTGAGAGAACTGGGGCTGTTTAGTCTGAAGAAGATGAGGTTGAGGGGAGGCTTAATTGCTCTCTACAACTACCTGAATGGAGGTTGTGGTGTGGGTTGACCTTTTCTCCCTCATGACAAGTGATAGGACAAGAAGAAATGGCATCAAGTTACATCAGATAAGGTTTAGATTGGATAATAGGAAAAATTTCTTCAGAGAGAGTTGTTAGGCATTGGAACGGGCTGCCCAGAGAAGTGGTAGAGTCTCCATCCTTGGAGGTATTTAAAAGATGGTTAGATGTGGTGCTAAGGGACATGGGTTAGTGGTGGTTGGCAGGTTAGGGTGATGGTTCAACTCTTGGACATGATCTATAGGGTCCCTTCTAACCAAGGCAATTCTATGATTCTATTTAGACTTTAATTGACATTGCCACTACAGCATAGACAAATCACCAGTCAGCAGCCCTTTATTGCCAGCAGCCCCTCTCTCCCCCTCCCTGTACCCTCTTTTCTGGTTCTTTACCTATGCTTCCATCACTGTGGTCTGTAACGCTAGGATCTGAGCCATCAGGTGGCAAAAATGCACTGTAGCCTATGCCAGAATAAGTAGAGTGCGAGCATAAGCCTACACCACAGGAGCTGGGAATCTCACTGTTCACATTTAACTCTGAACCTAACTTTCTAAAGCAATGTTGGGATTATATACCATTAACTCTGCTGTTGTTGTCTTATCCCTTTAGATGCTGTGAGCCTCAGCAATAATGCCTCCAATGAGTTAAATCACTGCATTAGGAAAAGCTTATCCTGGCAGACAGACGATTTGCCAAAACTCAGCCAGGAGTTCAATGGTTCAAAAACTCAACCAGTTCAATGCCCAAGGCATAAACTTTCAATGGTTTGTATGAAAAGGATTAGAAATAAAGTACTGGGGTTGGTTAGAGGAGCCAAGTATGCAGCAATTATACATGGAAGTGGGACACAAGGGCCAAAGAGAATCAAAAATAGGAAATGGGAAGGGGAAAAAAGAAGAAGAACAGATAAACAGAGTAAGTTCATAGGAAAATTGGAAAGAAAAAATCAGATCAGTATGGAGAAGGACCATGGATATGAGTACTCAGTGTGAAGTTGTTTGGAAAGGGTCAAGATTGGTATCTGTTGTCAGTTGTGGAGACCTGAAGTACCAGTCTATCTCCACAAGACAGGCAGTGAGAAGGACAGCCTTTAGCTCAAGGCTCTTATGAGTAGACAGATAGCTTTTCTTTCACACAGGACAACGTGCCTTGTGTTTTCTCCCCTCTCCCCACCATTTGCGTACCTTTTTTGCTCTCCACTGTTGATTCTCTGCACTTACTATTTACTCTCACACACCTTCTATTGAAGAAAAGTGGTTGTGCTCCGGGCTTCCGATCCGCCATGGAGAGGGATGGGGCGCAGAGGAGCCCTGCATCCAGCCACAGTCCCCTTCTTCAAACGAACAGTAAAACCCAGGGGGAAGCTTTTCTGAAAGAGGGAAAGACACACACACACATGCACAGAAGAGCCCAGGTGAGCTGAGGAGGAGACTCTTGGGCACACAAAGAAGCTGTAGTGACTATTCTGACCCAGTTTGCCAGTTCACATGGGTTCCCCTCAAAGCAACTCAGTCCTTTTGTGTGGAGTCACACACATACCTGACCATGGAGAGGGTGGTGGCAAGGGAAAACCCCCAGACTGTGACTGACTCTCCCCAACTTTGGCAAACCCAAGTGAGAGGACATATCTCAGTGTACACTATGGGGTCTCCGCACAGCTCCACAGGTATAAACCCACTCAAGGTTACATCTTGGAGATAGCTTTCCTAACTGCAGCCCTACAGAAGGAGATCTTGGAGAGGGATAAGTTCCCAAGAGGATTCCCCTCCCTTACAGTTTAGGTCTCCAGCCAACCCAGCTCAGCAATATGCTCTCTTCTCTCTGTGGGCATTGATGTGGTCTCTGGTAAAGCACTGAATCCCTTTGTGCCTCAGTTTTTGTACCTGCAAATCTGTTTGCTGAGATGAATGGATAAAGAGACAATAGTTTATTTTAAGCTGTAATTTCAGCCTTTGAAGCCCACTCATTCTGTCACTGGCTTCAGAATTCGGGCAAGTTTCCAGATCCAAACAATAAAGATACACTAACTTTATGCCTTTAAATTTGTCAGTTTTTAAAATAAGTCATCTCACTCAAAGCAGAAGATAACTTCATGCCTTCCATCTCTTTCTCAACCTACATAGCACGTTTTTCCAACAAAAGGGTGTAAAGTACTACTCCTTTTGCCCCAAGACATCCTGTATGTCAGCATCATGTACTTGGCCATGAATCACCCATTTCCTGCAAACTCATGAAATATATTTTTTCCAGCATCCTCAGTAAACCCTCACTGCCTCCTCCCTAAATTTTACTGTTGTGTAGTTCTGACTTTTTATTTCTCTTCTCCAACATGAGACCAGATTATGTACTTATTTAAGAAACCTTGAAATTGGACCCTGTAAAATGCCATGTAAAGTCACTACCACTATAACATGATTTTTACTCTTAATGAACCACTAACGATCCTTAATACAGACTCCATGCCCAGGGTGCAGCTGATAAATCTGCCAAGCACCAAAAGGCTTCCCAATAACAAAAGGACACAAACTGGGTTTTATGAGGAAAAAGATAGAGCACAGAGGTAGCCTGGGTGAAAAAGGCATCCTTTTAGCATCATTACATTAAGCACTAAAGATGCCAGAATAGAAGTAAAGAGCGACCAGTCCTTTTACCCTGCTGTACAGACTAACCAGCCCTTGGGGCTGGCAGCACAAAGCCACTGAACACGCTTGCTTTAGGTTACTTCTTCCAATAACCTAGAAAAGCTGCTGTGATGAACAGATGTAGCTGCAAATGGGATGATAATATTCCTGAATTCTTACAGTTTTTAATGCCATGGAGTAATCACATCTGTACAAAAACCCCATGTAGCCCACATTTGTTTTCCCCTTCACTGTTCCCATTAAACTTCCCCTAAAATTGTCTTTGGGCTTTTTGTTGTGATGGTTTTTTCAATTATTTTTTGAAAGAAAAAAAAATGATACAAAGTATCTGTTTAAAATTGCAAGATGACAAATAAATTCCATTTGCAAAGCAATAGCAAACCTCCATATCCAGGAAGTTACTTTTTCCTGTCAACTGCTTGTTAAAATCACAGTAAAGATTCCTTCACTTACAAAACGTAGGGTAGATTACAAACTCCTAAAGCAAGAGAATCTGCTGGTCAGGTGATACTAGCAATTTCACTAGCTTTTTTTATGAGAAGAGGAGGCTCCTGACCTTACATTTGGTTGTGATTATTAAAACTTTTTCGCTCTCAAATTTTCTATTAATAAAGTTGTTATCAGACCTTGAGGCACCAGTATTCAAAAATCCCAGTCATTCAAAACGTTTAAATATCAGCAGACTCCCCTGGCTGAGATTGGAAGGTCAATTAAATACCTGTTCACAGGGCCTTATGCACCTCAAAAGGCAATTTACTGTCAGTAGCATATGCACCTGCTCCTTGGTTTACCTTGAAAAAAAAAAACCAGCTGGGGAGCACCATAACTGCAGCATCCAGACCAGAAATACCTGATTTTCTCAGAGGCTGAATCACAACTCACTTCACAGAAGGAACGGAAACCCATCTTACATCTGTGGCTTTTCAGCAGGGCCAAATTTCAACCTGGAGCCTGAGAGCCTTGTTTTACTATTATTTTCTGCAAGCACGCAAATCCGTTATGAAAGGAAGAAAACCTGTACTGGAGTTAAAGCTTTTACAAGTTTTTCCTTTCAAAAAATCTCCAAATTCATTCAGCCTGGTCGTTAAATGTGGAGCTATTAAGCAGAGAGTTGCTTCCTCATGTTTTACCCCTCTACAGAAGTCGATTATATTTCACTGCACAGCCTGAGGCTGGGATCCAAAGAATATGACAAATTATAATGTGCCCTGAATTCCTACTGAAACAGCTTGGCTCGGTGTCCAACTGAATTCATTTCATGGCGATACACTATCTAGGATGATGTAAACAAGTCAGAGCAGCAGGAGTCATCATCTAAGTAGCAATCCCTGCCTGAAGGGCCAGAAAAAGCTCACTGCCGATGAAGAAGGCAAGGCATAAATAAGGAGGTATTACCTTTCCCAGAAAATTTCATTCCTCCTCCACAAGTTTATTTTTGATGAGTTTTCAGATGTCCCATGCACTGGATGCATTTTCTGTGCTCTTCTTTCTTACTTTGAATGCATGCAGCACCTTCAGTTCCATGCACTGCTCTCCACAAAAGGTCTGACCTCTCTGGCTATAGCACGTCTCTGTCAATGCATACTTCCTAGTTTTCTGAGTGTCTGTAATCCAGACTCATATTAATGTGGGCACTGCACTGACGAGAGCAACCTAATCAGACTTTATTGGGAAATCAAGTAAATGAGGGGGCAGGAATTACACCTATTGAAACTTGCCATGTTGGATATTGTCATCAGTGACAGAAACCTCCAAAGTTTTAGACCTCAGTACGATTAATATGCAGCTTTTGGATATGGGGTAGAGAATAGTATATTCCAGTAAGAATGGAGTACTGTGAGAACGTGAGTCTCTGCTTTTATTTGACTAATGAAGTAGAGAAAAGCTGTGGGGTGTTAAACAAATATTGTCTAGTCTTCAGAAGGAATTACTTCTCATGGAAAATCTAAGTTCAAAGTTGTTATGTTGTCTTTCTTTTGTATTTAACTTTGATTCCTCATCCTTTAATAGCAAGAAAAATTATCAACTGGAATAATTTATGAAGCAGGCTCTTAATTTAAAACTAAAGTGTAAATCAACCAGATACTGCATTTTAAAATTTTGGGTGAAATTCTAGACTGGTATTATAAAGGACACAAGCATAAAAGGCTGCTCAGATGTTTAAGGGACACAAACCAAATTTAAGAGCAAATCTCAGAAACCAAATAGATCAACTACTCAAAAAAAAATCTAAAGAAGCACTTGAATCAAACATGAGTTTTGTTTCAACAGTTGCCTCCCTGCTAGCAAAGATGGTCAGTCAAATTCTACCAAGAATGAAGCATAAAAAGGGAAAATACACAGTCAACAAAGAGTTATCCTTTAATGCCAGAAGACTTTGCTGAGTTCAGAACTGATAGAGGTTAGAATTTGTTGTTAGAAGTACAGATTTTGATTAAGAAAGAAGCAAAAGGACTAGTGAATACAGGACAGGAGCTTTAAGAGAGGCACAGCATGGCAACAGGTTGCTACTTCATCATATTGCTTGCAGGGAGACTCTCCTGGGCTCTATCTATCACTAGGATGTAAACTTATCCAGCGGTTTCTTCATGCATTTTTGCCTGGGAAGTAAACTGGCCCCTGCAGAATTAATTATCTATGCTTTTTTGGTCATGTTATCACAATGTTAGCACAAATTCAAACTTTATAGGTTCCTATTCTAGCTGCCATCTGGTCTTTTGAGAGATGTGTGCATGCACCCCTCCAACCACTAAGCACAGCCTGAGCCACTGCTTTCATGAATCAGATACTAGTTTTTCTTACCTCACCAGTAATGTGTTTAACATCCTTAAATATTCAGTGAGACAAAGAGTGAAAATCTCATAACCCTGTAACCCAGTGGTTATGAGATTTATTGGAAAGAAGGAAGACATTACTTTCAATCCTTATTCCAGGTAAAATTTATAAAATGTAGAAGGAGAGACTTGAGTAACCATTTTCTTCTGAACTAGAACAGAACTCCTGACCATAATCTTGGAAATCCTGCATGGAGATAGGAAATACAGGCTCAAATTCACTTAGGTAGAAGAAAGAATCAGTCCTAGGTTTGTCACATTCTGAGGGAATCTTCTAAGTTCCATGTCTTTAGACAATAAATATACTATCAGCACCTCCATTCTTTTTGGGTTTTTTTGTCCTCCACATAATCCTTACTTTCCTAACATGCTTTGATTGATTAACCAACATTTTCCCAGGCTGATTTTTTTTGGTGAATTTGAGACAGAAAGTAAAATACTTTTAGACTAACCAGAAGCATATGCACTATTTTTCCAGAAAAAAAAGAACTAATATTTTTGCTCAGACTTGCTGCTCTGCAACAAAAGGTTCCTGAACCAAAATCCAAGATACTGTTAGCTAGAAAGAGAAGTACAAAACTACTGAAACAAATTCTCCCTTTCTGTGAAGCAGTGTTCTGCCAATCTGAAATAGTAAATAATTTGAGTTTTCATTTCTGCCTTGCACCATACCGAGTATATTACATATATGATTACTACAATAAGAGGAAGTATGGGGCTGTTTTGCAGTAAGTTATAATCTATGAGATCATGTATTTACTAGCAAAGACATAAGACCACCACTATCTCAAGTCTTAATATGTGTCTGCAAAGTAATTTCCAGTGTGGCACTTCCATCAGCCTGTTAAAGCTCTATGTCTGATCCCAAATCAACTCAGTTCAGCATCTAATTCCACATCTGTCTCTTGGAAGCTGTCTTTTCCTCCTGCAAGAATATTTGATTATGACTCCAACAGCAACATGCTTTTCTCCAGGGGTCATCCCTCTCTGATTTTACACTCTCTACACAAACTAATTGGTTGCATGCAGAACAAGCACCGTGACATTTCATTGGCCATTAATAAATAAAGAGATGTTAAGAAACAGCAGGCTTTAGGGAGATTTTTTTCAGCTACAAAAGGAATAAAAATCAAATGAACTGGAAGAAAAAAAACCCCTAGTACCTGCACAGCTAAGAGACTGTAAAAGGGAAAAAAACCCAACTTCTCCTTGAAAGTCAAAGATAGAATCCTTTGGTGAATGGTATTTGTGAAAGATCTCCCTGCAGTTTGGGGCATGGCTACATCTTTTGTGTAGGCAGAAGCATTTGGGAAACCCCTTTCTCTGCTTTATATATCTGATTCACTTTTTGCCACACTTGCAAAAAGCTGATGAAAACACTTGTGTTGCTGAGGAATAAAATGACAGCTAAAATCCTGAGAGACGATACACATTTTTTGTTAGGCTGTCATGCAGATGTAACTGACATCTAAAGCAAACACAAACCTGGTTTTGTGTAAGAAGTCTTGTGCTGACAATATTCAACACAGTAAAGAGGCAAAAGCAGAGAACCAAGCAGGCTTCTAAGTGGATTAGCAGACATACCCACAACCTGGGGTCTTGCTAAGGTAAGCACGATGTTTTTGTTGCTTGGATGGAAGATGGTGGGGTTTTGGGCCTTTTGGTTAGGAGTACAAAATCTCATTCCCAGTACCCATGGTTGAATACAAGCTGTGAGGGCTTCTCAAGCCAGGGAGTGATGCTCTAACTGGGTGGTTAAATATCTTCTGCTTCTTACATTTTACCATTTACATTCTCAGTACCTTCTTTGCTGACACAACTATAAGTGCTATACTGCTTTAAGCAAATAGCTACAGATGAATGCTGCATGGAGGGATAACATATGTGACAGAGTGACTGGTCACTTTGCCAGCTGGTTCACCATGGGACACAGGGTGGCAGCTATGGGAAAGCCAGCCTCCTGATACGCGAATGTGGATGAGATACCAGCCACAGGCACACCCACTGTCTGAAACATGTTCCTCTAGACTTGTCCCTTCCTGTGGTGTTATTTAGTTGGCCTCTGTGATTGGTACAACTCCACCTTCAGAGCTCTGCTGTCTCCACTGGTACAGACAGGCTGGTATATACCCCAGCAAGGCAGAGCCATTTATCACATAAACACACAACAGTGTACCTGGATAAATACTTGATGGCAAATGTCATGTCTCTCTATTTGAAGCAGCCTTCATGGCTTCACCAAGGGCAAGCACTGCCTGACCAACCTAATGGCTTTCTACATAGTGGACAAAGGAAGGGCAATGGGTGTCATCTCTCGGGACTTCTACAAGGCCTTTGACACAGTCCTCCACAACATTCTTCTCTCTAAATTGAAGAAATATGGATTTGAAGGGTGGAGCGTTCAGTGGATAAAAAACTGGCTAGAGGGTTATGAACCCAATGTCCCAATGGAGAGGAGTGATAAGAGGTGTCTCCTAAGACCCATACTGGGACCAGTGTTGTTTAATATCTTCATCAACAACTTAGTGGGATTGAGTGTACCCTCAGCAAGTCAGCAATAACACCAAGCTGAGTGGTGGAGTTGACATGCCAGAGGGACAGTATGTCATCCACAGGGTGGATGGACCAGCTAAAGAGGTGTACCCATGCAAATGTCATTAAGTTCAACAAGGACAAATGCAAGGTCCTGCACTTCGGTCAGGACAACCCTCGTTATGAATACAGGCTGGGGGATGATGTGATAGAGAGCAACTCTGCAGAAAAAGACTTGGGGATATGGATGGATGAAAATCTGGACATGACCAGCAACATGCACTTGCATCCCACAAGGCCAACTACATCAAAAAAAATGCGACCAGCAGATCGAGAGAGGTGATTTTTCCCCTCTACTCTGCTCTGGTGAGACCCTACCTGGAGTACTGTGTCCAATTCGTGAGCCCTCAGCACAAGGAGGACAGAGACCTATTGGAACAGGTCCAGAGGAGGGACACAAGGATGATCAGAGGGCTGGAGCACCTCTCCTATGAAAACAGGCTGAGAGAGTTGGGCTTGTTCATCCTGGAGAAGAGAAGGCTCAGAGGACACCTTATAGCGGCCTTCCAGTCCCTGAAGGAGACCTACAGGAAAGCTGGGGAAGGACTGTTTGTAAGGGCATGTAGAGATAGGATGGGGGCAATAGTTTTTAAACTAGAAAGGGGAGGTTTAGATTAGACATTAGGAAGACGTTCTTCAATCTGAGGGTGGTGAGACACTGGCACAGGTTGCTCAGAGAGGTGGTGGAGGCCCCTTACTTGGAGGCATTCGAGGTCAGGCTTGATGAAGCTCTGAGCAACCTGATCTAGTGAAGGGTGTCCCTACTTACTGCAGGGGGGTTGGACCAGATGACCTTTCAAAGTCCCTTCCAACCTAACACATTCT
Source organism: Laterallus jamaicensis coturniculus (assembly GCA_022605575.1). Classification (NCBI taxonomy): domain Eukaryota; kingdom Metazoa; phylum Chordata; class Aves; order Gruiformes; family Rallidae; genus Laterallus; species Laterallus jamaicensis. The sequence goes on from JAKCOX010000001.1 coordinate 22,101,118, forward strand.
ATGATTCTATCATTTGATTCTAGTTCCAATGAAATGAAAATGCATTCAACCTACTGATTATCATCATTTACTAGTTGGGTTTTTTGCTTGTTTGAGGTTTCAGGGCTCTGTTTTACAGCTCCTGGGTAAAAAGAAGGTTTGAATACCACTAATACGAAGCATTATTGGGTCTCAGGAGTTGCAAGTCTGCAGTGAGGACACTGTTCCTATGGAAGAGAATTTAACGTTCACTGAGTGTGTGTCACTAATGATTTTAATTTCAAATTGTAACAGCCTGTAATGTGATGGAGAAGCATATAATTTCAAGATTTTTACTACTTTACTAGATGATCCCCTGTTTTTTACATCAATAAAATCTATTACTTTATTTCTTTGTTAGCAGCAAAGAACTGGAATTTGCTAGAAGCCGTGTGTCTCTCTTTTGTTCATTTTATGCTAGAAACAGCAAAGGTACATTAGCCTAGACTTCACCTATACTAACACAGCTCCTTGGAATTACCTTACCCAGACTCTCCCCTGCTCTAGTTGCTGCATACAGAAGCTAAACTGAGAATAATTCCCTCTCCCATTCCAAAGGCTTTTTCCAGGGCTTGTATTTTGGTCAGAGGTTTTGCATGCCAAATCAATGCAGCTCTGCTGACAAAAGTCTGTAGGGCTAGATCAGTTGTGACACATGCACTTGAAACTGGTAAATTATGAACTCTCAACAATTTTTTTTCTTGATGTATTTTCCCTGTAGATAAACATTTGGCTAAGTATCCACCACTCCTAATTATCTGTACACTGGCAAAGGGGAAGACCCTAGAGATAGAACATGTAGAGGTATAAAAAAAAGATATAAGGAAGCTTCAAGACAGTTAAAGGAAGGTCCTAAGCATCCTGGTCATGCAGCACATTTACAAAGTATTCAGGCACAGGAAGTTTCCAGAAAACTAAGGCTGCTCTCTATCTTCTGCTGTATTTTATTAGACTTCTGTTGGCTGAAGAAGAGAAAGAAAACAAGAGGAATTACAAAGACAGAGGAGTTGGTCAAAGACAAGCTACTGGCTCTACTCATTTTTCATCTTAGAGGTTTTCTCCTTCATCTCCCTTCTCCCACATGCTGTGCTACATTTTGATTAAAAGCTCTAACAAACTACACATTTCATAATTCTGTAACACATCTAGCTATTCAGCTACACTTCCTTTGCATTTCTGATCAGGGCTTTGGAAGAGATAAGGCACTAAGAGCATTTTATGAACAGACCTGTCGCAGGTGAGTACAGGAACTTATCGAACAGTCCGCTCCAGGCAGACATCCAGAGAAACAGCATGTGCTGACAGGGACACTGGCCTTCTAATAGTACCAAATTAATATATTAGTGCTAAAGTCTCAGGTATTAACATTCAAAACAATCAATGCTTTTGGAATAAGAGGATGCAGGGAAGGGACAGGGAGAGAGGCGGTGTTGGATTTACTCACTGCACATATCTCCTTCATCTTCTCCCTTGGCGCAGTCATTGATGAAGTCACATGCCTGACCCAGCCTGATGGCTGTTCCATTCCAGCAGCTGAAGGAACCCTCCAGAGCCATTTTTGAGCCAGAAGCAGATCCTAGAGTAGAAGAAAACAAAACCGACTTCAGATTACTAAATTGTTTTCCTCTCAATCAACAGGTCACAGGATCCTGGATAATGCTTGGGAAATCCCCCCAATTCAATAATTAGTTGATAAAGTAATTATTTTACTTTCTTTGACCTGTTTAATCTTGCCAAATATCTAATGGTCCACCTAATGGAGAACTTCAGTTCCCCAGCCATTTCTGGTGTTTTAACTAGGAAGGCATCTTTGAGGGTTAAAATCCTGCATCCTGCTTTGTGGTACTTCTCAAGAACAGCCCAATACACATGATAGACTCTTAATTACATATGCATTTACTGCTAGACTGAAAGTCCTAAAGACTGTTATCCTCTCTGTCTAGCTCAGGAATAACATGACTAGAAGGTTTGGAAAGAACACAAGTTTTCATCATACCCTCCTGTCAACGTATTACCTATGAGACTTGGATGTATCATGTTGTCATATTCTCTCTGAAAGAAAGATTATAGCCTGTTCTTTGCCTGTAGTTTTCTTTCTCTTTCATACCCGCTTCTGCTCCTACATCTGCACTCCCCTCAAGTCAGGGAGCCCACAGCAGACTAAATCTAGCAAGATGCAAAAATCATTAACTCATTTTACCTATGCTAAGCAGCAAAAGGCAGCTAGCAATGTGGAAAGGAGCCAACTCTTACAAAATTAGATCACTGGAAATTACTATCAGAGGCCAGTATCATCCATTCAGAAATGATCTTGAGTACTTGTGCCTTAGCACTGTCCTTTTCTGGAGGCACTTGATTCCCTTGACAGCTGAGAAGTCAACGATCATCCAGCCTGATGGGTATCATTTTCCTTACTGTAGGAGTTCTCTCATCCCGAGACCTTTGATTGTAACCAAGTGAGATACTTAGAAGGACTTGCCGTAAGAACACATGCTCTAGATCAGCCACCTGAAAGCTTGAATTAGTTTGGCCAGTGCATACAGTACATACAGTCAGTATGTATGGAAAAGGTCAAGCTTGAGAAGTGCAAGAGCCCCTTCCACAAAACCTGTCTGTAGATGCAATTCACCAAAACCTTCCTGTCTCTCTGCAGAGATGAGCTTCCACTTCACTGCTCCTAGAAGGCAAGCCTAGAAGTATGAAGAGGTCTGTGCTGTGAATTCCCCACTGCAACAACTCCTACCCTATCTCATATTAAATGGGTAAATGCTCAAGATTAAACCAAAGCCTCTGGGCAGAGTGAGCCATTGTTTGCCTAACTCATCTGCGCTTGCTAAACAGCACAGCTACATCATGTTCTCTGGTACTACAGGGAGTTGGGAATCACTGGTGATTCAATTAGATGTGCACTTGATACTTTTATTTATATTGCCTGCCAAAACTAAAAATTAATGAAGCATGTAGGAAAACAATCACTATTTCTCTTCAAGCTTATTTTATGGTGCAAATCAATTCAGGAGTGGGGGGAATACATGCCAAACCTTTTTAATAAAGGACCCTAGCTCCTGAAAAGGGTGCTCTGTGTTACTGTCAGCTCAATTTTTTTGACTGCCTTAGAGCAATTCTGGCTTGCTGCATCCAGGTTGCCCTTGTATTTCAGTCAGGGTCAAGGCTGACTATAGAGGAAAGTTTTGCAGAAAAAAATAGACCAAGTAACTCAGAGCTGGTTGCTGGCAATTTCTGAAGGCCCTTTGGTAAGGACTTAAGGCATTAAGTAAGGACTTGGGCTTACTGTGCTCCTTCCAAAAATGCACTCATAGAGACACTGTTGAGAGCCTTCCCTATGTCAGGAGCAAAGCTCTCCATATGTCACAAGCCAGTCACAGCGGGCTCAGTTCAGCCTGCAAACTGCTAACAGAAATGCAAGGAGCGATTCTGGTAACTCAGCTCACGTGACCCCTTCTCCTAGGGACACGCAGTGAACCTGCACAGCACCACGCTGCTGGAAGCACCACCTAAAGAAAAGCTCAGAAACAAGGCCCAGTTTGCTTCCATAAAGCTAGGTAACACCGTGATGCTTTAAAAAATGTTGAACTCCTACTCAAATTCAGAAGTACTTTTGTCCCTCTGAAGTACCCCCCACAGATGGTTTGGAAAAAACACCCATATTTAGTAGCAGCTCTCGTGTCCCACCCAGTTTATCTGAAATCATTTCAGCAATGTCTGTGCTTTATCCCAGCAGCTGCTGGGATACGGTGCAGAGATTTGGAGGAGGGGTTATTGTAGGAAATGGAGTTTTTCTGTTTACTCAATTCATTTTAACTATGTAAAGGTCCTCAGTTTTCTGAGTACACCAATTCTAATGGAACCAAGGGATTCAAGTGCACCTATCTTCCCAGGTGTCTTTGTTGCAGCCTAGAGCACAAATCTCCTGGAGTCAGCTGATTGTGGTATTTATAAACCGTCAGCTACAACTAGACATCAAGCAATTCCAGGAGCTTTTCCTCCAAAACAAAGCAGCAGATTTGCATGCTCATTCATCTATGATGAGACATGGCTTGAATTAGCTCAGATTTGCATTAGACACGTATATACATACTCTTTGTATAGGTTAGAAAACACAAATAGCAAAAGCTGCAGCCCAGGGAATGGCTGAGCTCTGTGACAGTACGTGATTTATTCCTGTCTCCTGATGGCTTGCTTACTGTGTGCACAAAGGCAAAATGAATTGGATAAAGGAGATGATTAACTAGCAAAACAAATAGATAACCAAAAAAAGCCCAAATACAAATGACCCTTTTAATGGGCCACTTGATGCAGATGTTTGTATCCAAGCTCAAGCAAAGTGAATTTTTAATTAAAATACTTTTAAACAAAAATAGACATCTGATCTTTTCATTTCCCAGGCACAATCACTCCTGGCAAGGTGAGCCAGAATGCCCTGAATCACTGAGTCAAGTGGCCTCAACACACACACAGATGATGCGTAAGGAAAGGAAAATGAATGGTATCAAATAAGTATCAAAGTAAAATTTGTGGGAGACATCCTTTATATTTAGAGCGGTGTTTATGTAGCCACTGGCATCCATAAATTATAGCAGTCATTAAGCTGTACCATGGCGGGCTTGGAGTCTTATAAATCATTATTTAAACAGCAACATTAAACAAATGGTATTTCAGGCTCTAAATTGAAAGGAGAAACAAACAACTCCTTGGGGAACAAGTGCTGACTTTGTACCTCACAGGTCCTGCTTCTGAACACAGTCTAGCCTTGACAGTGTTCAAATCCAGTACCAGACCCTGAAGAGAAACAACAGCCTGGGCTCTTGACTGCCTGTGGTTTCAGATTTAGTTTCCATGTAGCAGATCAGCACGAAAGGGGCAAATCATATGGCTTAGCCTAATGCAAGATAAGCAACTTACTGCTCAGAGTAGGGGCCAAAGGGGATGTATTTCACTCCTCAGTAGATTTTCTCCAACTTGGGTTGCCTCTTCTCTCCACCCCACACTCTTGATCAGCAGAGAAATCAAAGTGTGTGGCAAGTTCTGGTGTATCTGTCTCTGAGGAATGTGGCCAGAAAGACTCTGATGCTTGATCAGTGCACCTTACCTTACTGCCACCACAACTGGCCAAGTGGGAAGGACTGAAATTCTTGCAGGCACTTCGAAAGTTATCCCTTATCTTGCAAACTGGCTATGCTGCTAATTATCATGCAGGATTAATCAAGCTGAACATAATTATACCTTCACGTGTCGCATTCAACTTCTCAGGTCATAATTTTTAATGCTACAGAAAGCTTTTGGGACCAACAGTCAGGTAAAGCCCTCCCACTCAGCACACATAAAGACAAGAAAGAACTTAATAGGACAGTACTGGGCTGTTGTTAAAAAATCCTGCCATTTCTGCTCTGCAAAAGAAGATGAAAAGAAATTGCAAAGACCCAGGATGAATGTCCACCCTCATGCATATTTTACCAAAAACCAGCTGCTCTATGGGCTATCCCCAGCTGGACCATCTGAATTAACTCCAATGGTTATTGGGGCAAGACCCTGTATGCACACACACAGCGAAAAACATCCACTTCTAAACGCTCATATGCAGCAAGAAATACCTACCCCTGGAGCTCCACCATGCTTATCTCACCATACAGGCTACCCCTTGAAAAGAAGTTTTCCCATTATTTAATTACAACTCTTAATATTTTCCAAGGGGCTGGTGCTACAGTTTGAATTTTCTTCACTCAACACCACTAAAAATCATGGATTGTGAAACCTTACTGACAATGCTTAGTTGTCACAAGTATTTGTCATTAACTTCTAAATGTCATCTGCTCCGCCTCTGGCTAGAGTTCAAGGCCTTGACTCAGAGATATTTAAAAAGAGAGTACTTGTGAGACTCAAGGTTGTGTGAAACAAAGAAAAGCTGCTGCCTAGCTATAAAAGGATAGGGAGCATTCTGGGGAGTTTCTGATTATTGATTTTTCTCCAACTCGCTGTTTCTGACAGGCACATCATTTCCTCACTCTTCATCTCCAACCCTCTAGCCTTATAGCAGTGCAGGCATTTGAAGGCTGATGGCTCACTTTCTCCATATTCCGTGACAATGTTCTATTGACACGAGTCATTAATACCCCTGCTTCCACCATTAGAGAAGTTGGAAGGTATGAAATACAGGCGGTAGAAAAGCGAAAGGAGAGTAAGACGAGTTCATGTTTAAGGGAACCGAAGTCATCCTTGGCAAATGGCCACTGAACTCCAACATGATAATACAGGGCAGATCACATAGCCCAAAACCTTCACAGTGAGTTAACGCCGCTCTCATTTTCCAGCCACCCACCCCAGGACAACCTGTATTGAGATCTGCAGAGAAGCCAGGCGGCTGCGGCTCCAAATGAGACCAGTGAGAGAAATACCTGGAAAACACAATGTCCTCAAAAAACACTTTGAAAAAGACTGGACCTCCAGGTTACTCTCACTAGGCAGACAAAATTAGTCAACACTTCATAATATCTGGCTTTAATCTTTGTAACAGCATTGTTACTGTCATTGTGTATGGATGCAAGCGAAGTCACATTTGTCGGAGGCGGCAATGTCTTTTTATTAGACTGCCTGATGCAGGCAGAAAAAGCAGCCCATGTTTGTGTATGCCTGAAAGCTTGCCTATTTTTCCAGTTACATAAATTGGCTTTAATCTTCATATTTCTCTTCCCATATGTAAAATGGGGATAAAGTCATCACAAGAGTTCTGTGATGTTCATTTCATTAACATTTGTAAGGAACTAAGATGTTATCATAACAGAGCCATGAAAAAAAAGCTGCAAGGAAATTATTTATTCTGTCTTCACAGTAGGGTTTGAATAATTTACAGTATAAAAATAACAGGGCCATACACTTGATGAAGGAAGGACAGAGGCTAGATAGGTACCCCTTGCCCTGCATCTAAGGAAGCAGGTCTTCACAGTGAGCTACTCCAAGGCAAAAAATCTTGTTCATTAGAACTACGTAGGAACAGAATTCTCATTTCACAGAAAATGTCAACATTTCAAAACATATCTTGCCAAAATCCCTTACAGAACAGAAGTTTCAAAACAATTCTGCATTGGAAGTACTGACTTAAGAGGTTTCACAGAATCACAAGGTTGGAAAAGACCTTTTAGATCATCAAGTCCAACTGTTCTGATCCTATACTGAACCATATCCCGAAGTACCTCATCTACCCGTCTTTTAAACACATCCAGGGATGGTGACCCAACCCCCTCCCTGGGCAGCCTGTTCCAGGCCCTGACAACTCTTTCAGTAAAAATTTTTTTCTAGTATCTAATCTAAACCTGCCCTGGCACAGCTTCATGCCACTTCCCCCTGTCCTATCTCCTGTCACCTGGCTGAAGAGACATGTTTGAACATGTAACTAAATGCTGTTATAAACCCAAGATATCTGAAGACATTTGAATTAAAGATAAAATGTTGGGCAGGTAACACTAGTGGAAACTTACTGTTTGGGAACATGCTCACATCAACAATTCAGCCATCTCAGTTCTAAGGTGCTCTCCTCCTCTGCTGCTGCTGTTTCAACATAGGGACATTACATTTAGTACACAAATCTTAAAACATCTTTCCCTGCAGCCTCACGTAATGCCAGTGTCATTGCTTACATGGAAGAAAGCTTTACAGCACACCTGAGGTGCTGACACTTGCTCACATACACGTTTCAGTAGCCTGAACCTTCTAGAGAGCTGTACAGCAATCAGACTAGCCAGGCCCTCCACATTCTCTTGGAAATGCTTTTGACTGGGTCTAGCCACTCTTCCTATCTTTTGACTTCCCAGCATTAACATTTTTGTGATGTAGCTTTCCTGAATTTACAGCAACAACTAGCTTCCTTAAAACTGTAATGAAATAAGAATGTGCAATAAGAAAGTTGGCTATATTTCATACTTTCTCATTTTTCAATTATGGAAGTTGACTGAGAATCTGATATTTATCTTCATAGCTCCTGAGACAGCAAATAATTGCTGAGCGCAATAAATGACATGATAATGTTTTCTCCTATTAATCTTGCACAAAATCTAGTTGCTTTTGGGGTTTTTTTTGTTAGGGGTTATGGGAACATATGTACTTATTCCCGTGATTGCTCACCGATCGATAAGGAGCTCCAACAGCACACCCAAACATTAATAGTAAGCAAATAAACAGCAGCAGCAGCAGGTTTTATAAAGGAAGCATGATTTTCCAGCATGTCTTGGTACCACACATTTGGGGATATCTGCAAAATTGAAAGGGGCCAAATGATACAGAAAATAAGTATTGTTTCCTGAATACGTATGACACACTGTGTATACGCAGCCACTGGACTTAAATAAATCTAAACCTAGCATACCTTTAAAGCTAAATATCAACATCCTGATAGAATAATTTTCTTAAAATCCCAAATCTCCTTTCTTTTGGTTGCTTTGTGCTGCCCTTGTTTCAGTATAAGCCTGCATTTGCTATTTAATTCCCTTTTGCCTTAGGTACCACTACATCTTCATGAGATTAAAAAACCCAACAAAGCAAAACACACCCCCTGCCCCACTCTTCATACCTCTCCTAAAAGCAGTGATTACTATACTTGTAACACTAAGCAACTGGTTAAAAAAGCCCCCAAAAAGACCAAGCAACCTTTTCTGTGATCTTTTTCAAAATACAAACCTAGGAGAGGGAAAATTAAAAGGTCTAACTTCTATTATTAGCTCTGCTGTTCCCATCAGACCTCTCAGGGTACGGATAGGTTTGGACACTGGTTCTTACCCACCAGCAATCTTACCCGCGGGAAACGCCAGCCAGACTGATTGCTAGCTCACTGGAAGATGGATGCTGCTTGCCAGGTGTGGCAGATGCTGACAAAATCATGAGGTGGTTAAGACCTCTGAGCTTATTTATAGGCAACAGGAGTAGATTTAACACAGAGTGACTTTCAACATCAGACATGGGACTGAATATGAAATAAAACAAGGCTACAGGAGACAGATCATGGAAGCAGGGCTTCAAAACTTCACGTGTGCTTCTTCTGAGTAAACCCTAGGACTTGACTAGATAGGAGCTATATGTAATTTTTCACATTTTGCTTCCTAGAAGGCTGGGTTCAATTTCTCAATTAAATTTTGTTGTTGCCTATTTGGGCTCCCCAATTCCAAGCACAACCAACACAGCCCCTACTTACAGCAATTTTTTTTCCCCCATTCTTATTTCTTACAAACATCACATCAAGAAAACCATCACTAACATTTTAAAGATGAGGAAACTAAGGCATACACCAATCAATTTCAAATAATGAAATGAGACTGTAAATTGCCCAAAAGTAGACTAATTCTCTGGCCCCTGTTCCAACATCTAATGGTTGGACTGAAGTTGACCAGATCCAAGGAAAAAAGCTGCAGAGAGACTGTAAAAGATAGCTTGGCTCATAAGGGCTGATTCCACGCAGGTCAGATATAACCTCTCTCTGAACCCTGCAATTGTAGCATCTCAGTAATCTCAGACATGCCCTTTCAGCACTGACAAACCTGTCAGAGGTATATTTAGATGCCTTGTCATGAAAAACACAAATAGAGGTGCGACACTTAATTGTATTCAAACATCAGTTTTAGAGTAGAATCATATTTTTCATTTCTAAAATGCAATTCTGCTGCTATAACTGTTTAAAGCAGTATCTCTCCTCTAGCTGTCAGCAGTATTAAATTAAGGTTGATGGTCTTACTGCAGATCAGTTGCTGGGGGAGATGGGCAGAATATCACAAATCAGCACAATCGAGAGTATGCGTATGTGGTCCCTTTCAGCAGGGTGCAGTGACGTATCCTCACATCACAGCTACACACTTTGCTGTGCAAAGCAGTGGTTCCACAGCGGAAGAGCAACAGTTGTTCCAGGAAGAAGCAACAGCTTACTGAGGAAGAAAGTTTCACACCATGCCCCTCTCCACTGAGCCAACCTCTGTGGAACTCTGTAGCTTTGTAAGTGCAACGAATTGTCATCAAGGATGTAATTTCCACTTTGATCAAAAACTGAGCAACAATACCTCAAGAACTCAAAGCATGAGCAAAATGAAATCGCATGGGAGCACTCACAAGGGAGAGCAGTAGTACTGGTGACATGGAACAGGTCTAAAGCTGGAAGGAGCTTGATACAGATGGAGGCTATTCGGCTTTCAGTTCCAGGGAAGCCAAAGGAAACACTGCAGTGTTACCCTTACCTCCACACATCCCTGAACATTAGGATGTTGATGGATGCTATGACTCACTGGTGACTCTTCCAGCTGAATGCACTGAAAACTGCCTACGTTTCAGTGGTTTGAAGCCAGTCCAAAGGGATGGAGAAGTAGCAGTTCACTGCTCTTGTGTATCGGGCTGTGCTTCAAGGCCTTGCTATGCTTGAGTGAAATTATCCCAGGAGCAAAGCTGCTGAAGGTCAATGGCCCTCAACAACAAGCCTGGAGAAGGAATGCTTCCTGGGGTTTGTGTCTCTGCCAGAGGATCTCTGCTAACCCTTCAACATGTAGAAGACATGAAAAAACCTCAGATGTCAACGACGAACAGCGTTAACTCTAGGTAAATAAAGGTATGCAGTGAAGATTTCAGGGAAAAAAACAGAAGAGATGACGTAATTCCAAAATGACCACCCAGGTTTCAGACATGCCCACCCTGTGGCATGATAAAAGACACTTTGGCTAATGCTCTCCATGCAAGATCTTTTTCCCAAACAATTGTAAGAGTTGACCAATATCATTACTCAGAATTACCATGCACTAAGGATGAGATGCCTGTGGTTTGCTGGCCACACCGCAGCAGCTAGACAAATGTTAAATAATATTTAAATGGCTTTGTTATTATTTTTAATACCGTAATAGGAATCTTAATAAAACAAGTGCCATGTGTAACAACGGATCAAGGAGACAGAACGTGTCTTGCATCTCTCTATGATTCTAGGTTTTCTTTAAGATCTTCACCCTTCAATGAGTAGAAACTGCAATAAAAATCCCAGATTCTATACAATTATTCAGGATTGATAGTTATTTCTTTTACAGTTCTTGTCTTCAAATTTGGTACCATAAAATGTATGATAACCCCAAATATTCCTTTATATCTGCTTTGACAACAGGATTTCTGTGGAGTGAGAGCTCTCCTTCACGATTCTTCCAACCTTCCTCCTCCCCCCATTTTACTGATTCAGTTGGTGATTAATTAATCTCTTAACTATTGTCAGAAAAGGTATTAAATTCTCACAAATTTGCTACTGTTGTTATTATGTAAAATGCTCCTCCCAGCTGGAGAGGTTTCAGCAAAGCGTAACACTGTTGACTCTAGATAAATCTATTTATACAATGCAAATGCACCTCTTCCTGGCAGACAAATCCTTTATAACTAAATCCTTTATTACTGCAATATGATTCATTAAAATAGAGAAGTAGGAGGGCATACATGCAGATTACTGTTCATTCTTCATCAAGACCTAGCAAACAAACATTTGGGTACAAAACAAGTAATAAAAAGAGAGTATGAAATGGGGATTGCTAGGCCCACTACAAAGTCAATGGGGTTAGCATGGTTTTGTGTCAAACATGTTGCACACTGTGCATTAATAATCATTGGAAAGGTCCAGAAGGAGGAGAAGATCACATGGAAATGACATACAGAACCCAACTCAGGCATGCACACATAGCATTCTGACTTGGAATCAAAAACCAACTAGGCATATAAGGTACTAAGGAAAAGAGAAATGTAAACCAATTTCAGGAAATAATGAAATTCTGTATGCTCTCCACCAAAGATCTACTGGGTTGTAGCACAATTTCAAAATACATGTTGGAAAAAACCCTATCACTTTAGGAGTGGATTACAGTTAACAAGCTACACTCCACAGCACAAACTGCACAAACACCCTGAATATTAAACCACCCAGCTTTCTTTTGGCTGTGAAACGGACTAGAAGACCTAAAAATTACTTTACGTTTACATGTATCTAGACTTGGTCTTGAAGTATCAAATTAAAAGACCAAATAATGATTAACAGTAATTTTCATACCCAGTTCGTCAAGCCTTCTCTCTGAACGGCGGCCATTTCAGGGAAGTCAGCCATCTTAGGGAGGCGAGCCATTTACAGGAGCGCAAACTCTTCCTGTTTTTACTGTGATCCACCGGTTGCTTTCTACTTGTACTCTCATTCATCCTAAGCTGTCCATGCTCCTCTCCATGGTATAGTTAAGTTATACTGAGTGCAAAGGTGTTAGATACCCTCTATATATTTTTTTACAAAGAGAGAAGTTAAAATACCGACTTCCAGCCCTCCTGAGGCTTTCATTTAATGGGACGTGGATGCAGTTCACCAGCCGTAACAAACGTCACTGACCAACTACGCACATCACTGCAGTTCCTCAAAGCCTGGAATGTAACTTATAGTGCATAGGGAATCTACATTCAGAAAGTTTAGTGAAATACTATCAACAAAATCAACTGCCCTGAAATTTTTACTTAAACCAGGAAAAAAAAACTTCTTGCCTCTTTTTCCAGGATTACTTGATAAAGAGCAGGACTCTTACACAGGAGTAGTTACAGTAAAGGCACTCAACTCTTCTTTGAGTATGCCTCTCCCCATCCCACAAGCAATTACCACTGCCTTTCCAGTGAGCAATATAATTTTAAACAGTCTGTCAACGAGGTATCACAAAGATGATAGAAGTGCCTTGCCCTAGCATCTAATATGGATAAAATCAATGATCCACTGTCCCACAGGCAGTCAGAAAACCAGAACACTGAGGCCTCAGCATCCATGGCAGCCAGGTCTTCATGGGCAAGAGCTGCTGCTTTCTCTGAAAGATTTTCAACCAAGCAATAGGACAGCTAAGGCAACCTAGACCTGGCAAAGATAGGGTAGCAAATAGAAATTATTAGCCCCCTGTATGTGAAGCATTTTCAACACACTACAGCAGTTCAGGTTTTCTCTGCACTACAAGAACTCATCTGTTCTACATCCATTTTACTTCCCTCTGCTGCTCAGTCCAGGGACAATCCTGCTAGGAAGGTCTCTGGAGAATTTTGTCTCCTCTAGAAAAACACAGATGTGAAAGGTATGTATAGCAGTCACTAGGCCTTTTCCAGGTAGACCATGGATAACTTATTAGCTCATCCAGTGTATGCTCAGAAATAAAAAGCCTGACATCCTTTTCCCAATGCCCAAGAAAAGGAAGAAAGAATTAAATAACTAAAGACTGAGCACAACACAGCCAAAACACAGCAGCCCAGCATCATTTTTGAGGTACTTCAAATCAGCACTCCCTTTGCACACGTAGGGGCCTTGAATTGCTAGAAAACTACCTTCACAAATGCTGCCTATCAAATAAAGAATCTGACAGTCAGTGTTTCCAAATTGCCTCTTAGGTCATAACCTCGGGTAAGTCTCTTCATTTCTTCAAGCTTCCATTTTGCTACCCATGACAGGAAGAAATAACACTTTGTAGGGAATATGTGGCCTCGCTATTGTTTAGAAGTAGCACTTATGTGAATAACATATTTTTGTTTGCACAGAAAAAAAAAGTATCTCATTTTTTAAGAGCTATCTAAAATGAAAATGCACCCTGCAGAAGAGAAATGTTTGCTCAGCATTATGCCGAAAGATTTTATTTGACCTGAAATAAAACAGTGGTTAGCTCCAGGAAACTTGTTCAAAATTTATTTCATTTCAGATATTTCATCCTTCCCTTATGCCTTTTAACACAGTTTCAAATAAAAAAACCTGAAATCCAGGGAAAAGGTGTTAAAATTTAGTTTCTTCCTTCTTTTTTTTTTTGTTTGTTTTTATTTACTAAATTTGACCAGAATTTTGACTGGATTTGTCACACTAAGTTGTATTTTTAACAAACCTAGAATAAGAATGGAGATGCTGCTTACACATGGAAGCTCTGAAGTGAAAGGCTATACCAAGTGTATCACTGCATGCTAATCACAAGCACGGAGGATGACAGAATTGCTTGAGTCATGACCATATGTTAATACAGCGTCTGTCTGAGGGAACCTTGGGTCATTTCAACTTGGTCCTGTCCCCTGAAACATACTCACTCAGTGCACCAAAGAGACAACATTTTAACATGTTAGCACTGACAAGAACGCTAACATTCTCTGCATTTGGCACCTAATAAAACATGCAAATATTATCAAAACACAGATTAAACTGAGGGAACCTCAGATTTGGAAGAAAGTGAAAAACAGCCACAAAGCCCACAGAGTTTCACATGAGCACTGTGGAGGCACCACACTGCTATTGCTCTCTCAGTGAGAAGTGGTACGGAAAACAGTTAATGTAAACTCAACATTAAAAATTTCACTGACAATTAAGGTGACAGATTAAACTGATCTACATGCAATCTGCAAACTGATTTGGCATTCACTGATTAATGCAGTAAATTAGATACTAACATCTCACATGCAATGTTATAAATCACTAACTTCACTCAGCAATGTATATGTGGTGTCAAACAATTTTTGATGCTAAGTTATTAAATTTTCTGTAGGTGAAGCACTAAGCATCTATTAGAGTTTTAGGATAAAATTATGAACAGAAACTTTCGGTTTCTGACCTAAATTATTTCCAGACTTTGTCTCTTGACTACTAGATACTATTATAACTGCTCTGATTTCCAAAATTCAAGTGGAAATTGCTTTTCATTGTTGTGGGAAATAGCAATAGAAACCTACCCGCACAAAGTCTTTACCCAAGCTTCTTTTTAGTGGACACCCATTTGAAGGTGCAGAGATACTTTAGAAGTGTGATTTATTTCTCCAAAAAGGTGCTTTCAAGAAATGTCCATCTCTGAGTTCTGCTGATTGAAGAAACTGCAGCAAGAAATGCCGCAGAAGAGCCCCCAGATCTGTTTTACTGCAAACAAGGCAAGGCCCCTCTCATGCCTTTCTAGAGTCATCACTCTCCATGAGTCAGACCCCATGACAACTTTCAAGTAAGCAGTCACAAATTCACAAGGTGTAGCTATTCCCCACCACAAATCCCAGGCAGTGCAAGGTTCTAGCCTTAGCAGCAACACTTCTGCTCATGGCTGTCACCGCTATGTCACCAGCTATGTCACCAGCGAGTTAAACTGGATTGTAATGAGATCTTGGAGTTATTTGTAGCTGTGGTACAGGTAAGTCCCCTTGGTTGCAGGCAGACATCCTCATCCAGCTGCATTGGCAGGAGAGGTTATTGCCTCCATCTGTTCAGGACCGCTTTCCCTCCTGATCCACTGATGAAGCAGCATGTGCAAGTACTCCCTAATTTCAGGCAAAGTCAGACAGGTGAGACCAGCTCTTACCTACTCAAGGATTTTATGTTAACCTGACTCATTTTCAAATGGCAGCTGCTCTCTGGGCTACATTAAAACATCATCTAGATTCTTGTCATCTGCTTAGAGGAGCAAAGCCACAATACAGTGGTGCCACAAGGTAGAGGAGCAAGTGAGTGGCTGTGCTCTAGTCACTTTTAAAAAATCTCCTTCCAGCACATGAGTTAATTCTGATACATGACAATATTCTTACTATTGCATGCAAAGCAATTTATGGCAGAAGGAGTATTCCCCATTCTTTCCCCCCCACTTTTAGTTTTAAGAGGCCATACAGAAGAACTGCTTTTAAAACAAGGAGAATAGAAAAATGCAACTGCAAATATGCTCGAGTTCAGAGGAAATTCTGTCTCAATTTAGAACTGCACAGAGGGACCTGTCTTTAAATCAGAGATAAAACCTAGTGTTTAAAGAAAATCATAGCAGCTTTCTTGCAGAATAGTATTCAAAATTATTAAAACATAATGCACATATAACAAAAAAGCCCCACCAAAATCCAATCCAAACCACTTGGTACAATTTTCTGTTCAGAAAAAAAAAATAAATTGTTTAACATTTTCCTGGTAAAGAAGCAGCATTGATTACACTAACACAATGAAATAAAATTCCCTGACTTGACTTTTAATGGCATATCATGCCTAGAATTCCTGTCAGTTAAAATTTAGGCTAGAACTCAGTGATCTATCTCTAGGAACTGGATTTGAAATTACTAACTTCTGAATATAACCAGATATCCTTGCATATGTAGGATGAATTAGGGTTCAAGCCAAATGCTGCATATAATATAGATCTTAACCTCATTTAGAAGCAATGTTGTTTAAGGATTTATTAAGGGATTTAGTTACTGCTTCTGCTTAAACAGAAGTGACAGAGTCATTCACAAGGGTAATAAAAATAAACAAGATAATGCAAGAGAGAGAATTGCACCTCCTGGTAAGGAAGTAACTGAAAAAATAATGTGGATCTTCTGTAACCACTCTGGAAAGCAGCATGGGATCCAGTGACCAAATGCAACTCAATTTAAGTAGATTTTTTCCAAAAGCCTTCATTGAGGCCTCCCATAAAGAAATATGCTCAACAGAAATTAAATTAAAAAAAAAAAAGCTTTTACATGTAAGTGATTTTATGAGGATGCAGAGAAGCAATATGATCTACTGGGCTCCATTAGAAGACTCTTGGCTGTAGCTCTGCTTCTACCAACAACCACTTTACTTTTGACAATCCAATTATATATCTGAATGTTCTTCTCTGTGAAAGTACTGTTTGTTTGTGTTTAAGAAATGTACCTTCTTTCCTAGACCTGTTCATAAAATACCTAGAGGATAAAAATTACTGGTTTATAACTAACAGATGTTTCCCAGCACAGCTGGTGTTTTTGGTTTTAGGGCAGAAAGGCTCCTAGGTCTGACTGGAAGTATCCTATCAAAGCTGCATGACTGAAGCTTGTTTTGGTAATGTTGGAATTGTAAAGTATTCCCACATACCACTATTAATCTTCCACTCAGCAGCCATTTAATTTTTTTCAGGCTTTATCCTAATAGACTCTGAATAAACTCCTGCAAAATAATTACTATGAAATGATTTATCTAGCACGTTAACCAGTGAGTGTTGAGGACATTCAATAGAGAATCTGTTTGTTAAAGATTCCTTGCCTGATGCTATTCATTCTAAAGTGAAGGAATTGGTGGGCAGGCTTTATAGATTACAGGTATTAAAACACCCACTGGCTTTAAAAGGATAGTTCTGTTAGAAATTCCAGGCTACAATTCTTCAAGCAAAGCATTGTCCCCTTTCTGACACTCTGATGATGCTATGATGTTAAAGGTGGAATGAATTGCTCTCTGAAGTGCTTCTTTTTCTCTCTCTTGACTACAGAGGGACCCTAGAGACTAGCTTTGACATGATGCCTAACTTTCAGATAGCTAAAGTCACAAAAGATGAATACCACCTTGTCCAACTTCATACAACAAAGCATCCGAATGTCTGAACTAAATCTTGCCTAGGGAGATTGAATCCCATGACGTCGTGAATTAGATGACTGGTTTGTTACACAGATTTTATTCCCTGACAGTTTAGCTGAGGTCTACACTGAGAATTGTGCTGAAATGCTTGGGAATCAGCTTTGCATGTTGGAGTCTATGAGATTTTTTTGGTCTCCTATCCACTGAAAATATTTTCCAGCCTTTGTTCAAAAGCCAAAAAAAGGGACACCAGAATCAGCACAATGTAGATGTGTTAAGAGGAGGTCTCCCAAAGACAAAGAGATAAGGAGAAAGTGACAACAGTCCACTGCTTGACTTTGTAAACTGGTAAAGAAACTGTCTGCATTTCAACTAATGCCTTTCCTTTGCATGCTTTATGAACACTTGGCACTTAGTAAAACCCAGGCAAGTACAGCAAGATTCCTTAGGCAAACAGTGAAGCTCTGCCCGAGTAACTCTGAGAATGAGTGCAGTTTTCTAAAGAGGAGTCCCCAGAGACAGCACTCAATTATACCAACATGGTCACAGCTTAGGCAATGCCCAGCATCAAGTAAAACTCAAAGTTGACAGTAAAGTCTGCTTTTTCCTGTTTCATCAGTCAAATCCATTGACTTAAACCTCTTACAGATTCACTAGTGAACTGCTGCTTATTGCAGCTGCCATAAATGGCCTGATTCTATTCACTCACTACTCATTTCCAAGATCAATGAAAAGGCTATTTAAAATTGTTTCCTCCCAACTAATTCCATCCCAGCTGTCAGCTGATCTCATGCTCACTCAAGTGTGGCCTGGCCACGGGGCTTTGGTCAACTTTATTCATCTGTTGCCGCTTGCCTTTGGATTTGCACTAAGGAATTCACCATCTAATTTCTTTGTCCTTTGCTTGTCCTCTGTGCACAGCACTGACCAGAGTCATCTCAGAGTATTCCTCTGAACATGAGTAAATGGAAACCATAATAAGCTCCTCTGTAGCATTTACAGAACAGTATCTCTGTGGGCCTGTGGTGCGGGAAGAGTAACTTTGCATGTCTGACTTCCATATGGTGGCATCATGCTCAGTCATGACACTTAGGTTTCATTTTGGCAATTACCCTAATTGTCCAGAAGAGGAATGCACTGCTTACTTGAAAAGTCAAAAATAATAGGAACCAGAGAATGCTCTGACTGCTATTACACTTAAGGTAACTGTAATGCATTATAGACACTGCTGAAGTCTGGTACTGCTAGGAACAGCAGCAGCTAGTAGAATCCCATTTATTATAATTTAAGGGAAGCTACATGAAGTCACAAATTAGCTCACATTCTACCAATCAACAATTAAGATGAAGACTACTTGCTACAATATAAACTTATAATGGAGCAGTAATTGCCCTACAGCTTTTGTGATGAGATTAGATAGGCAGGAATGTTTTACCACTAAAGGGAAAGAGGAAGAATAGTCTTATCAACCAGGAGAAATTGCCTGATTTCACTTGGGAGCACAGGAAGTTGGAGGTACTCCAAAGATAAAATCAGAAGAAAACAGAAGATGAACATCATAAAGCATGGACGACCACTGCAAAGCACTCTATTAAAAGATTTGCAGGCCAAACATCTCTTGGCACAGAACTTTTTTCCAACATATGATAGGAAAGGGTATTTTACATTTCTCATGTGTCTTAATCATTTTTAAGTTCTATTTTTAGAAAGTATACTTTGTACAAAACTCTTTGCAATCCATTAAAAAAAACCCAATATAACTTTATAGTAATCTGTACCACTGCAAACACTGTCAGCCTCCTTCACCTACAATGAAAGAACAGCTATAACTTACATCCAATTCTTCTGTTTTCAAAATCAAACTCTTCTGTTGACTGTGAAGAGCCCAGCAATTGCAAAGAAACTGAAGACCAAATCAGAGATGTTCCTATCAAACGTCTTGCTAGGCTCCTCCTTTTCAAAACACTTGTGTTTGTGTATATATATATATAGAGAGAGAGGGAAACACACACACAAATATTCAGCTGATACAAGTAGTCAAAGCTCCAACCATTAATGGGATGACATACAACGAGTTTTACAACTTTTACTAGCTCCACCCATGTTACTTGCTAGTCACTAGGTTCCTTTACTTTGGGAAACAGCTTGCATGCAGTAAATAGTTCCATTACTTTGCTGTCTAAGGCACTTGGTAATTTTGGTGGACAGGCAACCCCTTTACTACTACTTTGTTACTGATGTGTATAATAAAAGTGCCTGATGAGTTAACACTGTCATCAAAAGTTTATGCTTGGTGTTTCTGATCTTAGAGTGTTTGCTTTCTTTTTGTTATGGTTTCATTAACATGTTCATAAACACATGAACAGACACTGTTATTCCGTGAGGTGCTTAAAGAATCAACAGTAACTTTCTATAAATCAACAGCTAGAGTGATATTATTAGAGAAATATTGAAATTTCATCCTTTTCATATTCATCTTTTTTTGTGCAGTATAGCATGATGCTGGATTTATGCGGTTGCTGCTTACAGCTCTAAATGACATCTTAAAAATCCAATACATAATTTAGGCTTAAGTGCACGGAATATTCACTGCTGTAGTCTCTGCAAAATCATTTACTCTAGATTGTGGCTCGCACAAATCAACCACAACAGTTTAGACCCCAGTATGCTGCAACTCATCATCTCACAGACCCAGACATATTGCCTCTCAACCCTCAAAGTTTGTAGGTATCAAAATAGTTGCTTTGTTCATCTCTATTCACATAAAATGAAAAATCACCCACTGATATTATCTTTGGAACATGATAAATGTTTCCGTAAGAGTTGACTAAATGATAGTTCCTTGTGGATCCAAATAACATTTCCAAACCTCTCATTTTGCTTACAAATTTGCTGATGCTCCATCAATCATGCCCCATGAACAATACTCTTCAATCTGGAACTGGACCCAGAATTCAGCTGACTCATTTAAGCACTTGCAACATCCCAGTCATACAAAACTTCAGCACTTCATCTGGCAATCATTTAAAGAGGGGGGAGAAATCATTCTTCAAATTTCTTTCATGTCATAAAACCCAACAGGGAATTTAAGATCGTGCCATCCGCGTGTGACTTCTGGATCAATAACCCTTTCTAGCAGGGCTTTCAAAGGCTCAATTCATAAAAGCCCTGTATGCCTCATTTATGGAGGCACTATGTAAAACTGCCTCCATGGAAGCACAGCGCACGGTCTGGCCTTTCTCATCCTCACAGGTGGATGGCATGCCTCAGAGAAATTCAGTAATGATGGCATTTTTGAAAACTCCTGGGGGATTATGGAGCACAATTCCCATTAATTTGAGTTCTTAAGTCCCATGACAGCTTGTGAAAGTATCTCTCATTCCCAAGGTTTTCCATAACTTCAAAGTAAAAGAATTGCAACATGCAGGTTTAATGATTCTGACTGTGATTCTGTTGTGTAGCTACCGGCCGTGGGTTTCCAAATACAGAGTAAAGTAGTCTCATTTTTGGAAATGCAAAATGTTTGCATTTTGAAAACAATTTGGTCCCCCATTAGAGATTCTGAAGTTTTTGAGGGGAAAAAAAATAAAATCTGTGCATCAGGTTTAGTCAGTTTGCAACTTTATCTATGTATTATGGATTTGATTTGGAATCACAAGGTTGATGGCTTTTTGGTTTCATTTGTTCTGCTGCAGAGTGTCTACTTCACAGAATCCATCACTGCTGTCTCCAATGTGCTGCACCTCTCCCATACTAGATACAGTACAGAATAATTTAACAGTATCTGTGTTTTGATGCAGTATTTGGTTTCCTAGGAAGGGTGGCTGCATCAGACCATGCAGAAACACAACAGCAGGACAAAGCAAACAGAGCTCACTAAGGCAGGAAAAGGAAGGCTTTGGTCAAGGAAAGGGAAGAGCTGGAGAGTGTCTTATAGCAAGACAGGGACAGATTTGCAATGAGCCCTCTCAAACACAGAAAACAAGCTGAACTTGAATACCTCAGAAGATAAGCCCTGAGGTATAGAAGTGCCCTGAGCCAAACTCTGAAGAACTCTACACTGTGGTGAAGAAAGAGGAGGAATTATACTTTTTCTCCATCTGTTATGTGCTACATCACTACCGAGCAATGATACCTCAGAATCCAATGCATAACACTTATGCAGGCTTTTAAAAAATTAAGGTTCTTGCTGCTGACATTATTTTGCGTTCTACAGGCTGGAAGCACATGTGGAAAATCTTTCCTTCTTGTCCCATCTTCTCCTCAAAATTGTTCTTCACCTTCCAAAAAATTATTTTACTCATCAATGCCCCTCAAGCTCTGGTGAGCCACACCAGAAAAAGGGATTAGCTTCCACCTGAACACCTCACATATTTATCTTTGCATTTGATAATTTTAAATGTTAATTGATTAAGCCTTTTGTATTTCATTCAACTTTCACAATTCACTGAATTTCCCTCAGTCTCACTTTGTTTCTGTTTCTTTGCCGGTTCAGCAGATTACCCATCTAGTTAGTTCAATCTAGTTGATTGAGTAGCTATTTGATGAAGTTTGATTGCCCTAGTTAATTAATTGGATTGTAAATGTTTATTCCAATCAATTTCTAACTGGTCAAATTCTTTAATCATTTTCACTATCTAGATCAATTACTCCTGCCTGATATCCTGTCATTTGTTTTCAGTGTTACCAGCTTATCACTCATGCAGCCTGACTCCTACCTACCCTTTGTGCTTGATCATCTCTCTCTTCTGTTCTGTCTAAGCCTCCCTGCTGTCTCTCACCTCTTCTCAAAGACCACTGTTATTATTCACAAACATGAATCAAGCTGTATAGCCAGGTCTTAACATGTTCAAACATCAGTCCTGTTTAAATCAAAAACCTTTCCTACAACTATCAGGATCTCTATAAAACAAAGAGCAAAACCACCCCTGACTTAGTTTTGGGAAAATCAAGGTTCTGCATTCCCTCTGTTACAGATTAGCAGCCTTTTGAAGCTGTAGGGTTTGTTGCAGAGAGAAAAAGGGAGAGAGAGACTGTCATCTACTTACACAATGGAATCAACTTGCATAAATCTGTGAATCTGGAGTAATACTGGTTTAAAATCACTGGGTTATCTGTAAATCATCGTTGTCCGACCCATTTCTCAAGCGAATCATATGACTGTTTCAATAAATCCAAGCAGTTAAAACATCACAAGAACTAAGTGGCAGCAATTAATAGTAATAAAAATAAGTTCAATTTGGGGAAAGCAGATTACAGAGTTCATTTTCTTTCACTGAATCAATGGCTCCCCTGTTGAAATAAGCCTTAATTAAGGGAGAAGGTCAGGATAAAAATCATATACAGCATTAAAAAGATAATGTATTGGCCAATTCTTCAAGGTGTTAAAAAGTACTTAGACCTACAACTGCCAACATTTTCAGGGGAACTGAGGGATTTGCCATGTCTCTCAAGCAGTTTCCAGTATCTCTTATGAGCAGACCCTTCTCTCATGACTGCTAAAGCTTGGATTTAAAGGCTGAAATTTCTCAATTCTGTTTCTTAACCCAAATCACCTAACCTCTTTCTGAATTAGAGATGAACCTGCCCACCCTGATAAGACAATGACTTTGTGTAAGAAACACCCACATTTGGTCCTGCCATGGCAGATTCTACCCTTTCTACCTTCTGTATAAATGCATCCATTTTCCAGACCAGTTTTATGAGTGATATTACATCATCTAAAACACTTCTTGGTACCTCCCCCTCATCACATCTTAAAAAACCAAATATGTGATCAATCGATTACTAAATAAAGCAGACGACTAGGTCCCATTCACTACCAGCCTGGCATGACAGACCTATGAAAATCAAATGCTCCAGATATTCAGGTTCATTCCCTCCTCTTTGGTGAGTACACAAATGTTTTAAATAGATTAAATTATTTAACATAACCATCACTGTCTAAATTTGGCTCCACAAGAAGTAGGTGTTCACAGTCAGCAACAGAAATGCATAATAACTAATTCATTACTGTAAGAAGCCACTTTACCACTAATTGAGTTACTGTGCTTTTTCTAGAAGCAATATTAAGGCTAAATTTGCTTAATTTTTTATTCCTAGCGTTACCATGACTTAATTTTAAAAAGATGAAAATGAAAAATGAAAACAAAGATAAGGCACATAACTAGTGCATTAAATTTATTTTACTTAAATAGGCACAATCCACAAGTGAAATAATTTTCACTTTGGAATTACCTTAAAATGATTTAACTTCGCTACAGCCACCACACTCATCTGTAAAGGAGGGGGTTTTTTTCTCCAACAGAAGATCCCTACAGGATTAAAACACTAGCAGTTCAGAGATGGGTTTTGGCACACAACCTGAAATCAGAATAATCAGATACCTCTTGGGGAAGCAGAGGTGAATGGGGAGAAGGGTGGTTGCCAAAACATTTGGAAGCAAATATTCTTAAAATATTAAGGCTTTTCCAAATGCCTACTTAGTGAAATTAGATCCACAGGAAAACCAGCTCGGTGGAACTGCATAAATAGCATAGGCCACTCCAAGGAAAATGCAACCAATCTGCTTTTTTTTTTTTTTAATTATTACTTTTAATGAAGGATACTCAGAATTTAATCCAAACATACCAAGTAATTCCCACTGACTTCAATTAAGTCTGGATCTACCCTCTGGCTTGGTAAGCTCTTTAACTGTGGTTTGAATGCTGAAGGAAATTCTCCAGCTTCTTTTACACAAAAACAATCTGGATAGGCCAAGTAAGTACAAGTTGGTCCTAATGTTGGTCCTAAACCTCTGACAGAGACAACTACTTCTGAAATGTGAGACTGTCTCTTTTTTTTTTGTTAAATTACATCTGTTTTTCAGTTTTATAACAATAGCACAATACTGACTGTGCTCACTGTTCTGTCCACCTATTCCCCTGAAGTTCTGAGCAGTAGTGCATCTCCAGACTATATAAGATGACATGGTTGGTTCCACTGAAGGTACATGTCTTCTCTCCACCATCCTATCATTGCAACTAAGCGAATAATGAATTTTAAAAGAATCAACACAATTAATTTAGATGTTTCATAAATCTTCTGCAAACATCTTGCAATTTTATTCAACTGAAGTTTATAAAAAAAAATTATGAATACTTAGCATCTAAATTAGCAGTGTATCATGTGGAACTTTATTTAGAAACCTTTAGAGATTTTTTACAGTGAGAACAAACCATCTCTGAAATAACTTCTGCAAGGATGTGGTGAAATCCCCATCACTGGAGGTTTTCAAGATGCAGCTGGTCAGGGTGCTAGATAATCTTCACCTGGGATCCCTTTCCCAGGAAAGTTTGGACCAGACAGCTTTTTGAGGTCCCTTCCGACCCGGGCCGCTCCACAGTTCTATTGGACACACATATTATCTCAGTTTTTGGTTTGGAAAAGGTTAACTTTTCTAGGCAATTTACCCGTAGGAAGCATCAAGAATGCATTTTGAAAAGGGGCTCACTGGTATTTCATTAAGTTCAGTTAACCACAACATCCTGTCAGCAAATTAATTTATAAGACAAACTGCAGAAAGTGAGCATATGTGGGAAAACCAAAATGATACATATTCAGGTTTTGTCTGAATACACAAAAACATAATTTTAGTAATGATCCAGATACATAAGTAATCCTGTTCGGAGAAAGCCCTTATTGATTTCCTGCTGTTGATTCATAAATCGGTTGCTAAACTATTTATCAAGCAGAATCATGAAAAATTCTATGTGTTGGTTGCTCATATTTCTTCATACATGTTGCAAGTTCATAGGCTCACTCTTCCCAGCAAAATCACCTTCAGGTCTTCAAAATTTTCCCTTTCCTGAGAGGTCCTCCAAGGATTTTAATTTTAGTACAACCTTAACTTCAAAAACGTGCATATGTATTAGAACCATGAGATCGCGACAGAACTACTTACCTGTTCTGTAACAAGAGTATTTGGATGTACTGAAAAAGGTTATTGCTGAGTGGACAGAAACATTAACTTACTCAACAACACACAGTCAAAAAGAAACATGTTTTTTATGTTGCTTGCTGAGCTTGAATACCTGAAAGCTAAGTGCTTCCTCTCAGGCAGGCTGAGTGTCTGAAATAACTGGTTTTAACAGCCTCGGAGCATCACTAAACCTTTAACACATTTTAGAAGCATTTGATCTCCTCCCGTTACTTAAAAAGTTACTTAGAATTGATAAATCAAACATTGCTAAGTAAAACAATGTCTTGTCAATTACTTGTGCTTACTATTAAGTACTTTAATTAAGACTTTGGGAAATAAGTTAGCAAATTAATTAATTTACAACTGCAATAAAAATCAGTAAGAAACCCATTAAATATCATTAATAAATCAATACATTACTTAGGAGATGAACTCTATTTTTATTACTAGAAATTACCATCAACTATAAAATGCCACTGTAGCAATTACTTTACTTGTAGAAGGAACAAATTCTTAACTGATATTATTAAATTAATATATTACTTCTCTGCAATTTATAATTACTATTTTTTTGCTTTGGATCGTGCACTAACTTAAACAGTAAGTTGTAAGAAAGAAAATTGGGCAGTCGATAGCTTAGGTTTTACACACTGACAAACACAATCTGCTTCACATTTAAGACAGTAATTGAAAGTTAATTGGCTGTAGGGTGGTAGGCAATACTACTTGTTAACTGTCCTGATCCAAAACCTAGAGAAGTCTAACCAGCCTTTCTATTGACTGTTGAGACTTTGTGATTGGAATTTAATCCAATAGTTCAGGAAAACTTTCTACTGGGCAGGGGAGGCACTTAGTACTTGTTAAGTGCTAAAAAGCCCTTAAAGAATTAAATCCAGGGGATGGAGCAAATGAGAAGAACAGTGGTGAAGAATTACAGCAATGATAAGAGATGCACCAAATACAGTTTCTGCCAATCCTGAGCAACAGGGTTGTTGTAAAAACAACCCAACAAATAACACCACCACTACCATCCCACTCAAAGGAAAACCCCACCAAAAAAACCCAACAACATACCAAAGCAAAAATCCCCAAACCCAAATGAAACCCCTCAATCTATAAAGAGCTTTCCTTTCCTCTGTGTAGCTAACCCAATCAAGACTGATTATATGATGGGAATTAGGAAGCGCGAAGAGATATTCAAGTGACAAATCACTTTGATTTTCTAATCTGCTGCTCTGTTGAATGAAGAAAGAAATTGTGGAGCACAATTAAGACATTGCAATGACAGTTATGTTTCTACTCAACAGTTTTTAGTTAGATAGGATATGAATCTAGAATTTTAAAACTTGCAGAATTTTGTCAGCATCTGAATTTTTTCCCCCTAATTTTAATTCTCTGATTCATCCCAAGTAGACTTTTTTTTTCAGTTCAAATGCAATGAAAGTCCAATCTTTTCCATGATGGAAGAACTCAAAAAATGGAAGTCCAATGATCAAAAGCAAATCCCAACCTTAAAGGTCTACCATCTTCAAACCCTGGTTAGCATCAAATTTAAATCTGAACCTGTATCCACCCATGAAAAATTTCCTAAAATGTCTATGTTCCTTAATTTATTTTTAAATTGTGTATAAGCCTTCAAAAGTTTAGAGAAAAATAGGCTGAAGGCTTGTTTCTGTTTCTCGGATGTTTCTTTCTCAAATTCACCCAATTTTTAGGTGCTACAGTGACATTAAGGTATCTGAGTAGCTAGGCTGCCCAAAGGCTTCTAATAGCTGCAAAAAAAAAAAAATTAAATTCAGACCAATCTTTTCTTACTGTTTTCCCTATTTTCTCCAATGTTAAGGTGTCATCCTCAGCTACTTCCTTCTCATAAAAGGACACAGAACCACACCTTCAGCTGTGTACAAAGGCTTAGCTTTTTCAACCAACTGAAAAAAGAACAAGCAGTTTTATTCCCTGGTGGTATTATTCATACACCATGTCCTGTAAGCAGAGCAGGGGAGTAGCCAATTGCTACAAATCCATAAGCAAAACATGAGATTTGTTCCTTCCTTTGCTCACAATATATCTTAATAGCCTCAGGAACTGACACCTGTCATCCGCAGAACGGTACCCAGTATTGGTATGAGCTTACTCAGCCAACATTATGCTTTCGCTCAGCTGACTGCCCATCACCTACATCTCTCCTTCAAGCCCTCTCAAGAGAGGGATTCATGTACCTTTGTGGGAGTTGAATACCTCCTGCAGCATGTCATGAAATTTGTGGCAATGCATTCCCAGAGCACTGTGGATTTGAATGACTTTTGTCTCCTTTGCTCGTTTTGTTTTGGGGAGTTGAAAATCTTTCTGTGCAGCCTTAGAGAGATGCCAAGATGTGTTCTGAACAGCAGCAGCAAAGCAAGTGCATTCTGTCTGAACACCCCTTGTGCTTTCAGCACAATGTCAGGGTGTTTGTTCCCTGTTGGAGCTTAGAGATCACTGTTATGTATGGACACTGCAATAAAGCCCTTAATACAACTGGCCTCTGTGGAGAGCAGTGTAAATAACCAAAATAACCTATAATCTCCAGTAGATTTCCCTGTCCTAGACAGGTTGAAAAGGAGGACACGCAGCTCAACTCAGCAGTACTCCAAGTAAGTAAAACGGACAAAAGGTAACATCTTAAATGCTGTAATAACTTTCTTCACTGCCATGCCAACGAAAGATTTCGCTATGATTCACCAGCTCCATAAAGCTGGTACAACTAAAATGCAGCTGCATGAAGCACTAATTTTACGTACTGGAATTGATTATGGCACATGTATTTATAAAAGTAGCCCCCATTAAGGTTGCCCAATATTAAAATTCCTTACACTACACTGAGCTATTAGGGGTTACTCAGCAATAATTACTTTGGAACATTGCCAGAGAAAGGCATACTTTATCAGACTCAAGTTTTCCCACAGTTGTTTTAAAAAGACAACCAAACAACCCTTAAATGTGTTACCAAGAACATCAAAGAGATGGCTTACAAGCTATCTGTCACTCATCTGTTCTACTTCCTGCTGAAAGAAAGTGAAGCCATCAGGATAGGTATCTGGCAAACTGAGAGGAATACTGCTTTGGTTCTCCATTCCTAGAAACTCTTTCTAAAGGAAAAAACCTCTTTTTTTGTTCAATGAGATAAAAACTTCTAAAGTGATTTTTAAAAAGTTCTCTCTGGGAAGGGACCCTATTTTTACTTAAATGATCAACCTGATGAGAAGCTTTCATTCTGTGAAGGTTCTGTAACAGCTAGAAATCATGCTCCTCTCCAAAAAGGCATCAAAAGACAAAGAGTTTGAAGCAGTAAAATGTTACCTGTGCTGCAGTTCTGCATCGCAAAGGAATCCACAGCTGCTACACTCTTGTTCCCATTAGCAACATACTCCAGCGAGATCCGAAATGGTTTCTCTAGGTGTCCAACTCTCCTTTGAAGCAACACCCATCTGGTCTCATCATACAGCAAGAGGAAAGAACAAAGGAGAAGAGCGGTAAGAAAAGCTACTTTACAAGGACCAAATGCCCCAAAGCAGCAGCTCCACATGTGGCTACTCAATCTGTGCCTCACACCCCAGCCCTCACTCCCCTCACAGTGCCCCATGGTCAGGGCTTTTCCCTCCCATGAATTTTGCAAAATCAATCTTCTAAACACCAAGATTTCCACCTAGCTAAGCTGTGGAAACCCCAGCTAAATTGTAGCTTATTGCTCTTTTCTGTCACACTTCCATGCTCCTGGATTTCTCACAGATGTCTGTCTGCAGTTTAAAAGGAGCCTAACTTTCTTTGCAGAGCAAGCTGTGAAATCTGTAGCACACATGCACACCCCCTCTAAATATCACTCTTCTCGTTTCTCATCAGCAGTGCTCTTAGTCACTCAGGCAATGAGCCAGTCTCCAGGGCTTGCAGAATAGCTGTAATTCCCAGCACTTCATCTCTGGTTGAGGTAACACACTTTGCTTGTAATGTAGCTGGCTGCAACATCTACAAGTGCAGGAAGCACTACAACTAAACCAGCCAACCAACCTAAAAGTCCCACTGAGTAAATAAAGGAACCAAGGAACTGGATTATCAGCCCTGGAGACTGACATCCACGCTACATGAGTGTTTCAACTTAGTCAGCGTGTTGTCAAGAGTAAATGAGAACAGAAAGTCTGTACGAGCTTAATTTACTCTTTGAGACACAAGACAACATCAAGGCCTGGCTGTCTTTTGTGGCCACCTTCTCCCCTCTGATAAGCTGGCTCTGCTGCTCCACAGGAAACACCCTGCCAGACAGCACAAATCCTACCCCTAAGACCCTTGGATATTATGTGTCGCCCTCTGATTTAACTGTCAGATGTTCTGTGCCCACCAAGATGCATTTGAAGGTAAACAGTAAAAATAGAAGTGTTTGCCTTTTCCCCAATATACTGGAACTCTAATCTGCAAGAAAAATTTTAAATATTAAAATACTTCTATAGTAACATGCTCTGGCCTATTTCACCTTTCATCTTTGGGCCCAGGCTGCCAGCAAATGCCACTTGTTGACACAATTTGTGAAGGGCTGCTTCCCAACAGGAGTGTATTTATTACTTTGGTGGTGATACAGAGTGCATCACTCATTTCACCCCAAGTTATTCAGAGCCAGCTCGCTAATCATAAACACGATCAGAGAAGAGAGACTGTTGAGCCACTAAGTCACTGCTAATCCACTTTTTCACATCTCTGTTACAGGAACAAATGCAGCACCAAGGACCAAAGGTCTTTGCACTGTAACTGGTCCACTGGAGCCAAACAAGCCAGAAAGGGTCTAAAATAAAGCCTGTTAGGAAATGCCTTTTACAGCTCAAGCCGCAATTTTTAAGAGACGAGAGCAAAAAATGACTATGTTTCTTAAGTTGCTTTCAAATGCCAATATTAAGCATTTTTGAGGGAGACTGCAACTATTTCTAGATGACTTAATGGGTCAGGGACTAGACAGCAATGAAGCTGGAGAAGTGTCTAGGGCACAAGTCTCATGAGGAGCAGCTGGGGGAACTGTGGTCATTTAGCCTGGAGAAAAAGAGGACAAGGGGAGACCTAATTGTTCTCTACAACTACCAGAAAGGGGTTGTAGCCAGGTGGGTGTTGGTCCCTTTTCCCAAGTAACAAGAGGAATACGCAATTTTTTCATGCCTTAAGTTGTGCCAGGGGAGATTTAGATTGGATATTAGGAAAAAAAATTCACTGAAAATGGTTTTCAATCATGGAAACAGGCTGCCCAGGGAAGTGGTGGAGGCACAGTCCCTGGGAGTATTTAAAATACATGTTTAGGGACATGGTTTAGGGGTGGACTTGGCAGGGCTAGGCTAATGGTTGGATTCAATAGTCTTACAGAGGTCTTTTTTTTTCCAACTGAAACAATTCTATGATTCTATGGTTTTTCATTATTCTTCTGAAAACATTTCCTCCTGGGGTACCCCTATCAGCCCTGGCTTTGGGCTTGTGCATGGGCTGTGCACAAGCCAACATTTTTCTTTGGGAAGAGAAGCCATTGGAACAAACATTCTTAACAAAAGAAACTACACAGTTTATCCAGTATCCATAACAAGACATCTATATAACATCCCTAACAAGCAGGCAAAAATGCACATGTTATAAAGTTAAGACACACTTCCACAAGGAAATAGAACACGTGTACAGCAGTTGCATTAACCAAGCAGCACTTGTGCTTGCGACAAGCATGGATCAGTTCTAAATTATGGATCCCATACTGCTACCAGCTAGGACACTTTTCCTAGCTTGGGAGGCAGACACACTGTTTCTCTGATCAGGGACACAATGGTGTCACTATGGTCCAATGAAGTGGACAGAATTCCCAGCAGGCAAGGAAGCTGCCAACAGGTATTTTAAGAACCTAAAGAAAAGGGCTGCGTAACACCCTGCCGACAGCTAAACACAGTCTAACTTGCAACTCAGAAAAGCAAAGGCTGCTTTTTAACAGTTCCCTAGGTTTCTGCCTCCCTCCTTTTCCAGCTAGAAGCGTGAAACTAGACTGCTAAGTTTCATTACTTGTTTACAGTTATTTTCATTTCCACATCTCATCCTCTGACTTCTGTGCTCGAGGTTCCTGGTTGAGAAGGGCATATTGGCAGCCTCATGCCTTTTCTGTCCCTCTCCCTCATGTAGATAAACCTGCTTTTACTGAAATTAAATAAAGCACTGAAACTATTTTAAATGCCTAGCTTCTGCGTGCGTTATTTCTTTTGATGTCATCTCAGGTTAGGTATATTACATGGATTAGAGGATACGAATTTCCCTACAAATAGAGTAAAAAACCATCCTAGATTTAATTTTGGTTATGAAATACGGAAGCATCTGTATGTCATGAAAATCGTTCTCCTCAGCTTCAGAAGACTGATGGATTTTAATTCCAAGTACGCAGTGGCTCTCAACAATGATTTCCATTTCTGTGCTACTGCTAACCCTCTGGATAAATGTGCCAGGAGTTTTAGGAATTGCTTTTCTGAGTTACTGGTGCAATAACTTAAGTTTGAAATTCTCAGGCCTCTCATAGTTTACCACAGAAACTTTATTAACTCCCAGAGCTGTTGCCAAGCAGGTATTTTATATCACCGTAATGCAAGACTGGAAAAGGCAGGCTCACTCAAGTCCAGATTCATTACAGAATATATTCATATTTTGTGGTACAAATTACTACAATGAGTTGTCTGAGATTCAGAGATTCATGTGAAAAGAAACCCCCAAGTGTCAGCCTCTTTCTTCAGAGACATGAAAATAAATGATCTAAAGATGACACTAACTGGTGGATTTATCTGGGATACTAAAAATAGCTACTGGGTCAGCAGATACACCTGCAGGCAAATTCAGATAGGAGGCAATTCTATAGTCATTCCAAGGCAGAACAGGGACTCTGGTCACCAGACCTTTCCATACAACGCCGTGTATTTAACAGACCCATACTCATTTACATATCCTGTACTACAGGCTGTCTGGCAGCAGCAAGATCTACTTCATCATAACTGATAGGCATTAGATGCTAATTAGTAGTAGCTTTATTAAATTTCTATAAGTGTTCAGTGCATTACGAATCTTATTTTAGAAAGCATTTTAGCAAGGTGACAGAAAAGCTACTGCAGTCATCTTCTGAGATAGATGGGGAAATACCACACACAGAACCTCTTCACGCTGACACCATGCTTACCCAACCTGACAGCTTTCTACGTAGAGATGATTAACTTGGTGGGCAAGGTGGCACAGTGGATGTTGATTTGACTTTAGTAAGGTTTTCAATGCTGTTTCCCATCCTCACTGACAAACTGATAGAAGTACAAACTGAAAGCTGGGTTATCTCACAGGCACAGAGGGTTATCACCAGTGGTACGAACTCCAGCTGGAGGGCAGTCACTAGTGACATACCTCTGGGCCAATAGTAGGGCCAGTAAAGTTTACTGTGTTCATTAAGCGCCTGGATAATCAGACAGGCTGCACCATCAGCAAGTTTACAGGCAAACTAGGAGGACTGGTTGATACACATGATAGTTGTGCTGTCACTGAGAGGGGACCTGACAGGTTGGACATTTCAGCCAACAGGAACCTCACAAAGTTCAATGAAGGGAAATGCAAAGTTCTGTCACTGGCAAGAAAGAACCTCACGCACCAGTACAGGCCAGAAAGTAGTTTTGCAGAAGACAATTTGCAGGTCCTGGTGGACAAAATGTTGAACATAAGCTAGCAACGTGTCCCAGGTGACAAGGAAGGTTAATAGCTTCCTGAGAACAGCAGACTGAAGGCTGGCTCTTCCCCTCAGCACTGTGGAGACACATCTGGAGTGCTGGGTCCAGTGCTGAACTTTCCAACACAAGAAAGACATGGACTTACTGAAGTGAGTCCAGCAAATAGCCCCAGGGACGATTAAGGGACTAGAGCATCTGATGTACAAGAAGAGGCTGAGAAAAGTGGGATTGTTTAGCCTGGAGAAGAAAAGGATCAGGAATGATCTTATCAATGTTTATGTTACCAGAGGATAGAAAGGAGACCAAATCGGACAGTGGTATCCACCAAAAGGACAGCAGACAAGCACAAGGCCCATTTGCTTGGACTGAAACACAAGAAATCTCATTAAGAAAGAAAACTTCCTTACTTTAAGGGTGACTGAACACTGGAATAAGTTGCCTAGAAATCTTCACACTCCATTACTGAAGATACTCAAAACCTGACTGAACATGGCTCTAGGTAACCTGCTCTAGTTCACCCTGCATTGAGCAGGGAAGTTGGACAAGCCAATCTGAGACGTCCCTTCCTACCTCAACCATTCTGCAACCTGGATCCCCAAAGAAAATTACTGCAGGTAATGGATTGCTCCCGTTATCCTCTACATAACCTCCAAGCACTCTACAGAGAATGAATCAGACTGCTAACCTGACTACCACAAGGACAAAGGCATCAGTTACTGTGCACATAGCTATCATCTCAGCACAGCCTTCAACATCAAAACCTATTTTTACCACAACACTAGCCATAATATCCATGATGATCTCTCTAGATACTTCCTCAAGCAATAAAAAAGACCACACTTCAACATCTTAATTGAATCCTTTATGCTGTAAAGCATCACACTGTATTGCATTGTTTAGGCACTGCTCAGTGTCTTGACATATCAGACCAGATCCCCTCTCCAGGACCTTCACTGAAATTCCCGTAAGAAAGAAGTTGCCTCACATATCTAGAATCTGCAATAAACATAGACAGAAAATAACACCACTATGATCTTCAGTGATAGAGAAGCTCAAAATAGTAGCTCCAAATATTTTCAGACTTCAGACCAGCGCTGGATACATTATCTAGAGAGACTTCATTGTTTAAAGAAAGCCTGGGCAACACCCAGAGTTTCGCTCAGGTGGCTGTATGGCTCTGAAACAGAAGACAGTCTGAACACAGCACAAAGGCTGAATTTTCACACTTCCTGTATACTCAGTCACACTCCTTAATGAGAAAGTATGCTAGAGACCACTTTGGGCCTCACACTGCCCTGCGAGTGTAACATGTTAGATCCTGAACAACCCAAACTGCTTCTCTGTCACCTAGCCCACCTGCGACTCAATTTGCCAGGTACCAGGTTTTGCTCCCTCACTTATATTTCACATGTTCACCCAGTTTCATAAGCTATAATATAGTTTTCATGGAAGCTTAATTTCTGAAAGATATTTATAATTTAGATACTCTTTTGTTGTTCAGGCAGCATGTAGCTTCAGGAGGAACACATTCTTGATTAATTCTTATCAATAACACTAATGCTTCAGGTGCCATTTCTCATGCTCCTTTGGGCAATGCCAGCACTGATTAATTGCAAGTACAAGTCAGGATGCTCTCTTAGAGACAGTGAATTTAAAAAAAGAAAAGTCCTAGAACTCCCAAATAAAATCTGAAGCCGGAACATTTGCATCCTGCATTTTCTTCATGGACAAATGTTTTTGAATCCAATTAAGACACATGTATTCACTAAGTGCTCTTTCATCCTGCTGCAGAGGAGTTTCAAAATGCTTAATTCCAGAAAGCTTTGGGACCTCAGGCTTCACATCACATGCATAGCAACCATTCTCTAGACACCCACATAGCTTCTGGGAGGTAGAACTGATTTGGGTGCCATCAGCTAGCCTGACACCAAAGTCTTCAGTACAGCACATTCTAGGTTTGCACTGACCCCTAGGCACAAGTTAAGTTTCACTCCAAGTGCTATCCCAGCCTGGCTCTGACACAGCCACTGCTTTCTCACATTTAGAGACCAGTTGGAAATCAAGAGTTTTCAACATATGGGAAGAATATGGAAAGAATTATTAAGACCCAAAGAACTAATGCTTAAACCCTATTGCCTTAATACATGTAGGAAGTGAGGCCTAAATGCATTTGAATTGTGGTGTGGGAAATGAAGAGCTGCAATAGGGTCACAATTCAGCTGGTGTGCTTCCAGCAGCTATTAATAGGAAGTTGAGGGAAGACAAGATATTTGAACTATCCCCTCTCCTGAAGAAAAAAGCTCTCTGAATTCAAGCTGAGTTTCACACTCATCTCCGCTCACCACAGAAAAAAAAAGACTGGGGAATTTAACAGACTCCTCATATCCAAGTTGAGTTACAATGTGATTTTTATTTCTCCAGGTCCAGGTTCTCTCATCTAAAATACTTCTATTGTTACCAACACATTCCATGGCATGCCTGGGAGGAAAATGCAGTGCCTCTCAGCAAGGACTTCATTTTATCTCTTTGGTAAAAGGTTCAGCGACCTTTTGGGAATTACAAAATTAAATAGCAATAAGAGCAGCTGCATCAGAGTATTTCACATCCAAATCCACCTGTGGTGCGATAAAGGTAGTGAAAAAATTAGAAGCTGGTTTTTGAGAATGAAACCTTGTTAAAGGCAGAATTAAAAATTATCAGTAGGAGTCCAAAAGAATTTTCTCCTTTACTAGATGAATTGGTGAAAGAGCATAACTTTCTCCATCCTGATGCTATAGCATAATTATTCAGGAGTTTATAACAGATGTTAATCTTGTCTCCGTGCTGCACTCCAGAATTTCTTTTGCTTCAGCAATTAATGGGCACTGCACAAAGGAAGAACCAAAATAGACTTTTTCGGGCTGCAGCAAACAGAAAATTAAAACATGTTTTCAAGAAGATGCCAATACAATTCTAAGAGGCAGAAGGAGAAAAAATAAAATGACCCATTGGAGACTGTGTAAAGTCTTTTCTCATTAGTTCAAACAATACAATACAGTGTCTTGTAACTACTTTTAATTATCAACTTTAAATTAATTTAGGTTTATTGATCTTAAAATTACTTAAAAGACATCAGGGCCTGAATTTGACAGGTGATGATACAAGTCTTGAAAAGGATTTACATCCTAAAATGGCAGCAAATAAAGGTACTATATATTAAGCAAGAAATTATTTAGCATTAAAGGAGATAATTCTTGATGTGCAATGCAGAAAGTTTGCAACGTAAACTCTTCTGCTTATGGATCATTCTATTTAATAAGAGAAAGAAAAAACAGTACACATTTATCTCTATTGATTTAATGCCACTTGTCTTTCTACCCTTTTCTACATCCTTTTGCATAATCAAGATGTTAGTGACAGGTTAAATGCAGTTAAGACCTTTATTAGTGTCACTGGATCAGAACTTTAACATCCCTGTGACTGGTTCCAAGGATGCTTCCCCACTCTGCTCTCAAAACCCCTTTAGAAGATGGCTTTACAAAAGTTTTGCCTTTAAAAAAAAAGAGATTAAATAATTGTAATGTTTTTCCTACCTTTTGCTTCTTTTAAGATAAAACTACTAACAACAGACACCCCCTCCCTCCCCTCGCTCCTCCCAAAAATGCTCTGTAATTCTGCTAGGCTTGACCAATGAGTCAGCCGCTGTGCACAATTACCTTGCCTAGAACAGGAGACCAACAGGAGTTTGGCTCCAGACTACAATGAGACTGCCTCATGTGCGCTGGGAAGGAAGCTACCTCTACCCTCCTTTTAGCACTGCAATGCTAGGCTCTTTTGTACAGCTACTCTACTGACAGCTGTACAGCTGCAGAGGCATTCTAATGTGGCAGAAATTGCTTTAGGTTTCAGCGAGACACAAGTAGCCCATAAAGGATATTTTTATGTTAAACTTATTCTTGGATAACAATGAAAGTTTGCAATTAAGGCACTAGAGATTCATTGGTAATAGAATCTCCTTCTATATTTAGAGTGTGCTATGAGACCACACCACAGCTACCCTACAAGGGAAAATTTATTAAAATGGCAGCAGATAAAACCTACACAAAAATATATTTTCCTGTTAACTTTCATAGGGTTAAATATAATTAATTTGTATCTCTTTCTTAGGAAAAAACACTGTTCCAAAAATTTTGCTTTACTAACCTGGTTAAAGTAAATTCCCTGCTCTGAAAATTTGAAGACTTCTATTTGAGTGCTCTAAAAAATTGAGTCAGGTAACTGAAGACCTGCAGCCTCACAATTAAACGTAATTTTTGTGACTACAAATGAGAATATTTTAATGGAATTTAATACAGAGAAGTGCTGGAAGAAAGAGCACAGGAACTGCAAAGGAAACCAAAGACGGACAATAAAACCTTATGAGAAGCATCTGAGGGAGCTGGGGATGTTTAGCCTGGAAAAGAGGAGGCTGACAGGAGACCTTATCACTGCCTACAAGCGCCTGAAAGGGGGTTATAGAGAAGTGGGTGTTGATCTCTTCACCCAAGCAACAGGTGATAGGAGGAGGAGGCGGAATGGCCTCAAGCTGCACCAGGGCAGGTTCAGATTAGACATTAGGAAAAAATTCTTCACCAAAAGGTTTGTCATGCATTGGAACACGCTGCCCAGGGAGGGGGTTGAATCACTGATCCTGGATGTATTTAAAAGATGGGTAGATGAAGTGCTTAGGGATATGGTTTAGTAGAGGACAGATAGGGTTGACTTGATCTCAAAGGTCTTTTCCAACCAAGTCATTCTGTGGAAATTGTACCACATGGTGGAGGGCAAATATTTTTCCAACAGAGTAATTCCTTTGCACTGGAATGTAACCCACTAAATGGCAGGGTTATTATCAGCTCTGTTTTCTGTTTTAACATGTCTGTGGAAAGAGTAATCCAGACAGAGGATGAGTTTTCAGCCCATTCTGAAATGTAAACTTAACGCTATAGGCATGCTAGGAAACTCATCTAATCAAAAACCCCCGTGGGCCAAGCAGGGCTGAGACGTGAGAAAGCGTTGGTTTTTTAAACAACAGAACAAATTATTTTAATTAGCCACTTCATCACATCTACCAGACAGTTCTGAGTTTTTCATGGGAGCTCCCCACTGACATAATATGACTAATCACTCCAGTAAGAGAATATAGCAATTGCAATACGGTAGAGCTAAGCAGCTTGCCCAGAGGAATATGTTCATCTGGCACTGATCTTTCCTTTCTGTTCCCTTGTTAAACCACACAAGGCTGAACTTTCTTCCACCTCTGGACAAGAACATGGTTGGAAGCACTCCTGGGATGCTACAATGAGTAACTGTACCCAAAATGTAGCATCAGAACTGATGTGAAAGAACAGCTCAGAGTACTTTTCTGGTGGAAAATGGCTCTTTAGTGTCACCTCCCCTTGTAGTCCTCTCCCTATTTGCATATGAGGTTGATTACACTTTCTTTAATGAACCTAACACTGCCAAAAAAAGAGATTTCACTGTATGAAACCAAATTGCAATAATTGCTGGCAGCATGTAAACCGAGGCAATCCCAGGAACACTTAGTATTCACACAAACCACTACATCTTTATGTGCTTACACAGATCTCAGAGCCCCTTTAGCAAAGAAATCAAACACCTCATTTTTCAGGTGGGTGAAAAGGAGGCACAGGAAGGTTATATGACTCATTTAGTCAATAACTAGATGGCAGAACTGGGATCAGAGATAAAAACTTCTAATTCTTATTCCTATGTCCTAATCCACTGCATCATGCTGTTTCTGATGAAGGTAATTAAATTTCTTGCTTCAGGGAGCAACTTATTGTCTTTGAGGATCAGAAGGAAATTCCATCCTTTCAACCCCATGTACAGCACTGCCCAGATGTGCCAAAGAGTACTTTTCATTTTTTTTATTTAAATACTGAAAGTAAAATATAATCTAATCTTAATTACAGTCAAGTACAGTCAAGACTTCAGAAAGACAGGATGTCATCTCAAAGAGAAGAGTAGTGGCAATTTATTTTGAAATAACTGAGTTCTCAATCACCATGTCTGGAAGAACAATTAAACTGGGATTTTTACCTCAGCACTCAGCAATGGCTTTTCATGACACAGCTAAAGAGAAGTACAAATATTGTGTCTGCTAACCATTTATATGCTGGAATAAATCCCATGAAGCATTGGAGTTTCAAAGGCTGAAAGTGGATGAGAGGGAAGGCTTTACTTAAGAGAAAAGCTGTGCTTAACTCTCTATCCTTTAGGGATATGTTGCAAGTATCTAGCAGCTTTAGTAACATATAGTCTGCAACATACGATATCAATATATCCAAAGAAAGATTAGGGACTAGGTAAAGGACTGTTTGGTTCCTAAATTTCAGAAGGACTTACAACATCCACTCCAGGCACTCTGCCCACTACAGGACAGCTCCCAAACTCCTCTCAGAGGTTCCTGAAACCCATTCATCACATCAAACCCTATAAAAAGCTGTCTGGTTTGAAAAAAAATATAACTGGATTTCAGAGATTCCCAGAAACCAAAGAGACTGGCAGGAAATCCTGAACAAATGCCACCTTTCCCATAACTTCAGTTTTTCACAGTGCTTTGGCTGCAACATGAAGGTAGGCTAATGGTTGCATAGGACAGAGTGTACCATATATGGTACAAAACAGAAAAGAAAGTAAAATTAAAAAGTGGTACAAAATAAACAAAACTAAAATGCCCTTTTAACACTGTATGATACTGAAGATGTCTACAGACAAGGCATGCGAGGGGTAGCATGAAAGGGAATTGCAGGGGTGAAGAATAAAGATGCTTTTCCTGATGAACAACTTCCTCTTCCAATTTAATTTGCTTCCTTCAAACAGACTTTTGAAAGTAATGACTCATTAGGAAGGATCTGAATGGAGAAAGCTAAGGCTTGGAATGCAGACAGGTTGTGCCCATTATTGCTTACGTAGTTGGTACTGTAAGAGTCACCCTGTTGGGGAAGGGAGCCTTTGAGGTTTATGACTCAACTTTGAATAGAGAAAGATGCTGAATAAAAGAGAGAGTGACTAAAACAATTACCTGGTCACTGGACTCAAAGAAAAGGAATTTGGGGGGCCAGCATCTACTTGTCAGAGTAAATGGCACATCAGAAGTCAGACACACTGTACCACTTTACTGAAACATCAGCTTTAAAGAGAGAAACACTGTAGAAGTGAGGTATGCACAGCTTTCAACATAGCAGCAG
Organism: Laterallus jamaicensis coturniculus; assembly: GCA_022605575.1. Lineage (NCBI taxonomy): Eukaryota > Metazoa > Chordata > Aves > Gruiformes > Rallidae > Laterallus > Laterallus jamaicensis. Next base: position 22,141,387 of record JAKCOX010000001.1, read on the forward strand.
TCACAGCAACAGTAACAATGTCCTCACTACCTTAGCAAATTCAGAATATATATGAAAATACCATCTGCTTTGCGGGTTCAAATAGAAGAAATGCTGCTTGTGGTCAAGGCTAAACTTTGCCAGACACGTTGAGCCGGCTTCTGTCCCACCGATCTAATCTCTCTCATTTAGAATTAGATGTTTCTGAGAAAAAGAACCACAACAGGCCATGCTGAATATCCAGAAGGGAAGCCAAGAGTAGCCATCCACATCTGTCACTGCCTGGAAATACGAGTTTAAGCCACTGCCTGGGATCTCAACTCCCCAGAACCTGGAGCATGGGGATGTTTTATTTAGCTCTGCATACATTTGCCTGTTAGCCTCAACATTTGGCATACACAGTTCCTTGGAGCATAAATAAGAAAAGCCTTGACAAGGACCATGCATAGAAAACAGCCCCGCAAGATGTTCTAGTATAATTTACTGGCTCCTCACAGTCAAATAAAAAACTACCCAAACCAAGAAACTAATTTCCTTGGGTTAATATTGCCAATGAAACTGAAGGTGGTTTTGAACAGTGGTTTTAAAATAGCACAAAAACATGATGACTGTCTTCAGTGTTGACTGATAATGCAAATACCTAAGCTTTTTCATGCATTCCCAAAACACAGCAAGTCCTGCCAATATTGTTCATCTCAGTATCACATTAAAGTGTTTTTCAAATTCAAGTAGGTCATGACTTTTTTTTTTTTTTTAAATGACATCAGTAATTGCAATTTAATAACATTTGCTGGGATAGCTCTTGCCTTTAGACATCATTCTGGGAAGGACAGCATGCACTGCAGGATCCTGGGAAGTTCAGAAACATGAGCTCAACCTCAAAAAGCAAGTCTGGCTTGCAAGCTCACCCGTATTAGGTAAGGACTGGAAAGAAAATCATTCCACAATTCCCTCAAAAGGTAGAAATGGGGCAAAAGGTCCCTGTTATGACATTTCAGTGTGACTTTAGAAATACTGTGACACTTCTGTGAACTTAGGTATAAAAGGGTATACTTGGTGCTTGATAATACTGTAAGGCTCAATTAAGTTAAGAGGAAAAGGGCCAAATCAACAGGCACCATTCCTACAGTCTGACTTAAACCCTATTTTTGAATAGATAAATAATCAAACTCTGAACAGGGAACACTCTGCTCTATGAACCTGGAACCTTTGAGCACTTCAGCAGGTATGCAAAGTATGACACAAAACTGGGAGGAGTGGCTGACACACCAGAAGGCTGTGCTGCCAGGCTGGAGAGATGGTCAGGGAGAAATTTAATGAAATACAACAAGGGCAAGTGCAGAGTCTTGTATCTGGGGAAGAACAACCCCAGGTACCAGTAGAGGTTGGGGACTGGCCTGTTGGAGAGCAGCATAGCAGGGATGGACCTGGGGGTCCTGGTGGGCAGCAGGATGACCATGAACCAGCGATGTGCCATCATAGCCAAGAAGGCCAATGGCATCCTGGGGTGAATTAGGAGGGGTGTGGTTAGTAGGTCAACAGATTCTCCTTCCCCTCTACCCTTCTCTGGTGAGTCCATCTCGGGAATATTCTGCCCAGTTCTGGGCCCCTCAGTTCAAGACAGACAGGAAACTGCTTGAAAGAGTCCAGCCAGGGCCACTGAGATGATTTAGGGAGTGAAACATCTTCCTTACGAGGACAGACTAAAGTAGCTGGGCTTCTAGCATGGAGGAGACTGAGGGGTGATCTCATTAATGTCTATAAATATGTGAAGGGTGAGTATCAGGACAGAGCCAGGCTCTTCTCAGTGATGGCCAGTGATAGGACAAGGGGCAATGGGTGCAAGCTGGAGCACAGGAAATTCCATGCGAACATAAGGAGGAACCTTTTCACTGTGAGGATGATGGAGCACTGGCACAGGCTGCCCAGAGAGATTGTGGAGTCTCCTTCTCTGGAGACATTCAAAACCTACCTGGATGTGTTCTTGTGTGACCTAATCTAGGTGATCCTGCTCTGGCAGGGGGGTTGGACTAGATGCTCTATCAGTTTCCCTTCCAACCCCCAACATTCTGTGATTCTGTGATCTGAGCAGGGATACGTGTTATCAGCTCACCTTCAGGCAACATAAACTGCATAGCAACACCAAAACCACGTTTGCTAACATTAATCATCTGCTTCATGTCACATCAAGAGGATTTTCCAATGTTCTATTTTCTAGGATGGTTTCCTCTCTGTTTCTCCTATCCTGAACAAAATCACTTGAGCGGTGCAGGCTGATGGGAAAGCCATGGTAAAATTTCCAGCCCTTGCTTTTTCCCCTGTTTTCCCACATGGGCTGCCCGAGTACTTGCTTCAGAGTAGGATTTTGCCTTTTTCAACAAAATTTAGATTTATTGACTCCCCAAGTCTCACAATGACCTCTAATTTTCCCTAACAAACATACCCACAAAGCTCTCAAGTTCTCTATCTGCCAAGAACAATCAATATTGTTGAATAAAAACCAGCCTATGGACCACAGTGGCCCTTGCCTCTGCCTAGCTCAAAGGTTTTATGCCATTTCAGCTTGTTCTTGGGTGAACCAGCTCCTGGGTAATTTAAGAGTTCAGATGCTCCTGCACAATCCTTTTTGCATGGGTAAACTGCCTCAGGATATACTGAACTCTAGTCAGAAGGAGGTTAAAGCTGCTCAAGTCTGTAGGATACGCTGAGCTGAGCAATGGGCCGGAAGGAAGCTGCCATTATGCTAAAGCTCTGTCAGAGCAGTGAAGTGATGGTGATTTAGTCAGTAACTCCACCACTGCCAAAGCCCTACCAAACACCACGTTAGCCACCACCAGCCACCTCCTGGCTTTGCCATCAGCCCACACTGGGATGACTTTTCACTCATTAAATGCATTCATCTGACACAACAATGATCTTTCCTTTTCACAAGTGGGCTGCATACAAGGGTAATGAAAAAGTGGATAAAGTGTATCGAGCCAGGCTATGGGTATTACCTGTGCTTCTGTTGGCTGCCTGATGTTTTCAAGCTTTAACAAGGACTCCAGCAGCAATTTATTCCCAAGGCAAAGGGGCGTGTGTGTGTGCTGTAGAACAACCACTGGCCTGGGGCCTTTATAAATTAGTGTGGGCCCCTCCCAGTGCCCTGCACATTTACAGTGCGATTCCCAGAGGCTCTTCTCTCTATGTGCTAATTTAAAAATCAGCGCAGAACGTAAAAATAATGACCTTTTGGCCTAGTAATGTTTTACATCCACTTGTAGTTTAAGTCACTGAGAATAACAGAGAATTACAATGTCTGGTCTTGTGCATAAAGTGAATTTAGTCCAGAGTGGTTTATGGCCTAACAACAGACTTCCCCCTGCCCCCTCCCTTTTTCTTCTCCTTTTAAGAACCGAGACAACGCACTAAAAGCCATAGCAAATTCTCTTCATTAGTTCTATCTAGCAACTGGCTGTGTTTGAGATTCACATCTACAGGAAACGCGCAGAACATGCTACAGATCCATCAACATTTTTGAAGGTGAATGAATAAACTACTTGGAGAGCAGAGCAGCTGTTTCAATTATAGCATTAGCAGCCCAAGCCCTAAGCACTCAGTGCTCCTGGAAGCCCAAGGGTGGGTAGGGAACAGAGCCATCATTATGGATTATAATTAAAAGACCAAGGCCAATTGCACATTCGGAGCAAACAGACAGCAAATGCTTTGGTTGCAGTTGGTCATTTTCCGTTTCAGCCTTCCAGATTTTTGTTTTTGCTTTGCATATGTGAACAAACCCCTTTCAGAGTACGCCAAGTGCAAGCAATTCCAGCATTCCTAGCCTCCTGTTTATATATTCTGCAATTTCTACTTCATGAAAAAGAAGATTTAGGTACCTTCTCCTCTCCACTCCTGCTTTCACAGGGACAAGTTCGTATCCTGAGGCACTTAGTGGATCCAAAATGTTCATTTCCAAACAGGTAATGTCCCATGTAAATCATCGCTCCATTGCAACAAGAGAAGTGGTGAATCTATGTATTACATTTCACGCTTGCTGATACGAAGCATGTAAATTCAAGAACTTGCCTTATAACTTCTGTTAGTCAGGCATCTAAGTTCTCAGACAGCAATGATTATATAGAAAATAATAGAATTGGCTCAAAAACACACTGAGAGATTCTTCCCTTGAGGGGATTTCTGTTCAACCACACAATCGAGTGGACAAACAAACCAAATTCAATTTACTAAATTCTGACTAAACAAAAAGTCAGTTTTATTTCCCTCACCATACTGATATACCAGCATAATGTCGTTACTTCTGGAACAAGATCTGTCAGCATTTTACAGAGCACAAGAGCATAATGTAATCCCCTAGGCCTGGACATGAAGTGCCAGGGAAAAGCATTCTGAAATCCTCAACATACTGCTAAATAAAGATTCCTGATGGCCACTTGTCATGACAGTGGGGAAGCAGAGGGGCAACACATCAGAGGCCACCCCAAGGCTCTGCTAATGGCTCACAGAAATTGCAGCCCGATGTCAAAGCAGTGGATGTGGCAACCAGTGTGAGCAGCAATGTTCTTTCTAGGACGGATGGATGGGGCAAGCCCTGTTCTGCTATGAGCCCTGAACTCTGTCTCCATAAACATCCCACTGTCGTTAGCACAGAAATGAATTCTGCCAGTAGGAGACAGATTTCTCAACCCTACAGCCACATGAGTAGGAATACTTTTCAGATACCTTGACAAATAGATGTTAAATGAATAGCTTAGATGATGTCAATGTGAACAGTAGCATCTGACACATGCTTAGAGGCTGAACTGGGATTGTTTAGCCTGGAGAGAAAGCACCGGTAGCCTCTTACCAATACATACAAATATCCTGCTTGGGCTCTCCTTTGAGCAAGGGAGCTGGACTAGAGATTTCCAGATGTACCTTTCAACCTCAACTGTTCGTTGATCCTGCACAGGTAGAAGATGCTCCACTGGCTAAAGATCTCTGCCTTCACTGTTGTTGTCTGTACTAAAGCATGCTGAGTTACTGATGCTCCCAGATCAATGGTACAAGAGGCTCAACAGTAGCTACATCTTCATTTTTTCTTTTTCAGCTATAGTCAGAGGTTCAGTTGAATGAACCTAACTTGCACTGAAACAGGACACATTAATAAAAACCTGCACATCATTATCATCTTATCGAAGTAAGCTGTTGTGGTGGTTCAGCCACAAGCAGTGGCTGAGCACCACATGCCGCCCGCTCAGTCCTGTAGGAGAGACAGACAGAGCCTCCTGTGTTGGGATAAAGACAATTTACTGACAAAAGCACTGTGAAAGTAGAACAAAACCAGCCAATTACACTCAGCTTTGCTCCTGTTGATGTAGGCCTTGAAAATGCAAAGATCACCAAGAGCTACTGTTGAAGCTTCTGTCCAATGTTTCAAACCTTACTCTCCTTTGAAATTCACTTCAGACTAAAAGAACCATTTTCCTGTTAAATGTGCAAAAGTACTTCTCAAGCAGCCTTTCCCTGGGGGAAAACCCTCCAGACCCTATTAGATATTCTGCTCTATGTTTGATTTACCTGGTACTTTGTTTTTCCACACTGTTCTCTACCAACAGAGGGGGAAGGAAGAAAGGACAAAAGGTTGTTCCTTCTTGTTACTTTGTGTTAGCAAAGGGCAACTTTTAAAACTCTGGAACGTATACAGGTCTTTGTAAACAAGGCACTGGAGAATATGGGCAGATCATACCAGGCCAGGAAGTTCATCTGTTGAGTGAGTCAAAGAGCCAGAGCCGGGGAGGACAGCGGGGAAGTTGGAGAAACACAGCATTAGCAAGCAGTGAGTCAGGCAGAGCACAGACGAGCACGTGGATGAGAGTGAGACAGCCAGAAGAGACAGAGGAGCACAAGCTGCCTCGGACACAACACCCCAGAGGCAGCCAAGACTCTGACCACATTCTCACCAGAGCTGTGGTTTGCGGTTCCCACTGGATGGGAAAACAACAGCCTATCACAAGACAAAAGCAGCATGTTTAAATACTCAAAGGCCAGTCTGGACTGACTCTTTCTCCAGGTGAACTCCTCCTGTCTCAGCCTTGGATCGTTTTCCCTTTCCTTCAGCCCCTGGGATGTCAGGACAAGGAAACACCATGTGCTATTTAAGCATTCTCTAAAGGGCTCTGTGATACATTTCAAGAAGAAAGCCACTGAAGAAAAGGAGAGTGATCTTTCTGGTGTGGAAAACCAACCTGTACAAATTACAACCCAGAGGAGGCCTCAGCTGTTCTTTCCCTGAGACAATCTTTATGAATAATCCTGTACTTACACAACTTTCACTGAAAAAACTGTCCATATCAGAAAGAGTATAAAACAAACTTAAAGGTGTGAACCAGAAATTCTACCTACAAATGCCCAAGGTAAAAACAGTACTATACCAAAAGCAGTTTTACTAGTGAATTTCAACAACATAATTGTCTGGGAAACAGGGTTGACACAGAGAAAGTGACCCAGAAAAAAGGAAAAGAATGGGGAACAAGTTGAAGACAGCAGATTAAGGACAGGATACAGCCTCTTGAAATAGGCAATCTGTGTAGAAATGGGTGAGACTTGTGTACTTCCTTTGACGAGAGGAAAAAGAAATTCCATTACAGTAGAGAGACCAGAAAGTCACCAACTAATGTGCTCCAGCTCTCGCAATCCTAGTGACTGTTCCCATCTTATGCTTCTAACCTTAAATTATATGTTTTAACTCATCCAAAAGCTGATGATGATCAAAAAACTGTTTGCTCTAATAGCTTTTTAGATTCAAAGAGTTTGGCAGGGTCAAAGCCTTTTCCCCCAACTCCTTTTTGTTTTTGTTTTAAACTGTTACATCTCTCAATTACCAATCCTGATCCAGGTTTTCACCGAGGACAAATTGGACATGGATGTTGGGCTACCATTTCAGCTGTGTCTCTAAATTCTACTGAAAACCACCTGCTAAATATGAAAAAACACTTAATTTTATGCAGAAGACCTAAAAAATTCACTTGAGTTCAATAATCTCTTTTTTTTCTAACTTATCTGAAGAAATGCTAATGACAGTATGTGGATTATACATCACCAACAAAGTCAAGGTAAAAACAGAAAGGTATGTTCAGAGACAGGGCAGCTGAGATGACACGCAATGGAAGTCAGGGGAGGCACAGAGAGAAGGAAAACTGCTAGAGATAGGAACAAGGAACAGACAAAACCACAATAGAGAAGGATGCTGCATTCATATTTACGTGACTTCTGATGAAGCACCAAAGATGAAGATCCATATTCTCACCCTCACTATTCTCCTTCCCCATTTTGAGACAAGGCTCCCTTGAAAATCATGCTGGGAGTCTGTGCAGACCATGAAGACTAAATCCTTTTCTTGCCACTAAAAATTATGGTTTATGGTTAAAGCACACTAGCATGGCAGGAAAACATCTCTGAATAAATGGAACACTTAGTCTCCAAAGAGGCTAGTTCCACTTAATGCATTAAAACCAGCTAAAAATGCCAGAAGCATACTAAATGTCTGCAGTCTTTAGAGTCATGGCTAAATAATAATGAAAATGGGCATGATTCTGCTGCTGACCAGATCTGGGATTACCACCAGCTATGCTCTACTGCACCAACCACACAAGTGGGGTGATGACAAACTTGGCAAGTATTTGCACAAGTTTCCCATAAAGGTTCAGATTCCTATCTAACCTCATCTTTCCCATCTGAATAGATTTACCTACCCTTAGCCCCAGTCCAAAGAAATGTTCTTGGTAGGGCCTTTGGAGTGCTCTAACATATTTCAGTGAAGTAGCTTTTCTTATGCATATTTTCTTCATCTCTCTTCACATGTCTAGAAGAGAGAACTACAGTTGACTCATTTATATTCAGAAGAGATGGGTTTCTGTGGGAATAATGTATGAAAGCAACAGGTGGCTAGAACAGCACTTTTAGATGTTCTTTCCACTAAGCCTGCTAAGAAAGTGCGTGCAAGTTGACAATGTACAGCAGCTGTGTCCAGCCTGTGCTAGGCACAACTTGAAGCATTCTGCAAAAACTGCCAGCAGCAGAACTTAACGTGCATTTGAAAAGTTTTCCTTTACACAAACCCAGTAGTATCCCACTGGGGTTTCCACTGGCAAATTACTGGGGAAAGGCCTTCAAGATTATTACACAACCTTAGTCTGGTGTGGAATTAGAGATGCAGTCACCATCACCAACAGAATTCAGTCTTTCAAGCAAACACATTAAAAGTCTCAGCTGCAGATGCATCCTTCTTTTTAGGGAATGACATAGGAAAGTTGAACCGAAACTCTTCTGGCAGTGCAGATGTCCCCTTACAGACTGCACAGGAGAAGGAATTCCCACCTTCCAAAGCACATGAAAATACACAAAAATAATGCTGGGATGAAAAAGTAACTAGTAAACAGTCAGAATAGGTTTTCACCAGAGCTCCTCTGCTTAGAATTGTGTCATTCCATACCAGAATGAGAAGCAGGTATCTTCAGTAAAAGGGAAATTCTAAGAGAAAAGATAAATTACATGTCACAAACAATTATTTGTGCCTATTCAGAGGCTCCTGACATGTGAGGAATACTGCGTTCCAAAAATTTGTGTTAGAGAGCAAAAAAGAAGCCTTGAATCTCACCTTTGTAATACACAGATGTAACACAGATGTGACTCTACAAAAGGTCTCAAGGTAATTTTGCATTTAAAAAATACATGAAGCTTCCAAAACAAGAAAGCCATGAAACTGGCAAAATTTGGTTCAAGGTCTGGATTCCCCTAAATCAGAACAAATATTCTTAGATGTCTATGCTCCAATGCGTTATAAACAAGAACAGTTTCTAATAATACTGTTATGGCAAGAGTCCCCAAACAACACCGAGTTTTACAAGTCACTTTTCTTACAGCAACAGCATGACATGATCTTTGAAAACTTTATGTTATCAGTAGTTTTGTGATGCAATTTATTCAGGGGTGAATTCTGGCCAGCAAGCAGACTTTGCTCTTTTTGTTTTTCCAGCATCACTTCTCAGGGGAAAACAAACTGTTTCCTGAGGCAAGGACTTTTGTGCTTTGATCAAAATTCTGTGAAAAGATAATTTTCAACATATTGTTTGAGCCCACCTCTGCTCAAGAACCCATGCTGTAGGATGAAAAGCAATTTCCTGAGCATAAATTCAGGCTTCACATCACTAACTTCTCCTTTAACAAAAAGCTAACGTGGAAAGCTTCAGTGTCTTTTGCTGGCTTGCCAACATACCCACTTATGACATTCATTTGGTGCTTTGCATCCAGTTATGTAGGTTCATTCCAAACAGGCCCTGGGTACAAGCTGGGTTAGGAAAACATTCCACCTTTCACACTCCCTGGTGGGCAACGTCTCACCTTCGTGCACCTGACCACGTGCAGTGGAAGCATCAGGCCGTTGAACTTTCTACATGCGCAGGTGGCTGGAGGGGGTGAGGTGCCCCATGCTCAGCAGAGGGTCGGCAGGAGGCATTAGCCTACTGGCACCACAACTCACACAAACAGCTTCAAAGTAGGTGCAGTTGCTAAATGCATCGCTCCCTAGGTTGTCCCTGGTCCATCCTGTCTCTCAGGCAAGATGTATAGTCGCTCCTCACAGCTTCTTCATTGTTCAAGATGCTTCAGTGTTTCCCTACTGCTATTTGGATTTCTCAGTAGTAATTCCCATTCAGTTTGCTTAAAAGAGTATTAGAAAAAGACTAATTATATCTATCCTAAACCCAGTGCACTTCTAGCTTTAACAGAAGAGGTGCAGTGAAGCTAGCCAGTAAACTACAAGCATATCTGGTGACAAGTGAAACAAACTGCAGTCTCAGTTCAAAGCAATAACCTTTGAACATTTCTCTACTGAAAATCAAATAGTCATTATGTGATTAAATATGATTTGACCAAAATCTTTAAATCCTTATAATTTAAATTTTAAGGTACTCCTTTTTTTGCCTTGCACATAGAAATGCCCAACTTGAGACCATGGCTTAGATACACACATATTTTGGCAATTCAAGCCTAAGCATTGAGTGAATAACTCAAGGAATGATAGCATAAAGTTTAGATTGTTAAAGCTTGCAAAAATTGTCAAAAAAAAGAAAAATATCTAAGTATTTATCAAAATACTGTATGGAAGGTTAAGAAAAGTGCATTGTCTGGCTCCAGTGAAATAGATGCAACAAACTAAAGATACTGATTTTACAACTACCTCAAAAGACATCTTTCATGGTCATCAAAACAAGGAGATAGAAAAATAGAGTGGGAAGAATTTATTTCCATCAAGAGCATGGTAATACCTTAATGCTCTAACCCAGTCGGAGGCACCTCTGTGTCAAAAACATGGTGGAAACACTGTGAGGATACACCTGGTCCAAAGTACCTGTACAACTTGGTGCAGCTGAGAAAAGGCTGCAGGTCTTTGCCCTCACAATCCAGAACTGGCAGAAAGCACGTGTTAGCATTGCTATTTCTCACACTTTCATCAGCCATCGTGTTTCAATTTTAAAATCCATTCAAGCTGATGCCCTTATTTCCCCAACTTCTATTTGAAAGCAGAAAATAATTTGCAAAGTTTCACTGTGAGAAAGCTTTCCATGTAAGCTCTGGCACAATATTCTCACCTCCATCCTTTTCATCTTGGTTGTGTTGGATTGACAAGCCCGGCTCATATCTTCAGAGCAATTATGGACTAGAGGCAGCATTACAAGTATTTGCTCATTGCCCACCAGCCTGACCCAGCTACGACCTTAACAGCAGCTTTTTATTAAGAAGCAGAAAGCCAGGGTGGTCTCCAGTTTATTCCCTGACCTACCCACTAGCTCTGCAAACAAGAGTGCCAAGCAATGTCAGGTGGAAGGGAAATGGCTGTAATCTGTGCACTACGCATTGGCTTCTCAAAAACAGGCACTGAGGTGTGGCTGAACTTTACCCCAGATAAAGTCAGGGATGAAGATGCCTGCATCGCTGGTACAAGAGTCAGGCAAACATTCATACTTCCCAAAATCCCACCTGGGTTCATTAAGAGTTATGCCAAGTTCACAGACTCATTTCAAAACAAACTGAAGAGCCTCCGGACAAAAAACTTTTGATCCATGTGACAAATGATCAAGTGTTCAAAATCTTTCCATTTTCCTCACATAAAGAATCCAGTATTTCAATTTTCTATTGAACTTCCAGTTGCTCTAACCTAGCTCACCAGGGAACAGCACACCACCTGATCCTGAACTTCACCAACCTCCCATGATTAACCGAATCAAACCATTAACTGCATCCTCTCACACCTCCATATGGCACTTAAGTGTCCGTCCACATGCCAGAAAACCAATATTAGTCACTGCCTTGACACCTGCTAAATCCCTCAAAGATCATTTGCAAACTAGGGCTTAAAGCACCAGAATCTTGGAGCTCTCTGATTCAAGGCACTTCAGAATCTGACTCTTCCAGTCGACAGGAAGAAGCTCTCCGTGCAGTGAAGCACCACACATGATGTTATGCAGCATGGCTGAGAAAGCAAAGCGCTCGCAGGACATTAATTAGCTCTAATTGAGCTAGCGTCCTAACCTTTGTCTGGCACTAGTGTGCACTCTCTTTTAAACCTTTTCTGTGAGAAACCCCCTCATAGATAATCCAGAGCCAGTCCTGTAAACACTTCTCTCCATCAGATTCTTTTATAATTAAATACCAGAGAGGGCACCTGCTGGGCATGTTTCCCTCCGTACAGTTCTGTGTTCAAAAGGCCTTCTGTTGTTAATCAGCACTGATTACCGATCTCTTTGGTGGTAATTGGTGTATGGTGCTGCAAACCACAGCTCTGGGAGACATACAAAGTTTCAGTGAAGGGCAGAACCATAATCTCAGTTTCTGATCCACGTGGATACGCTCCAGCACCACAACAGTTACTTAATGCTCAGGGCACTGTAATTTGACAGAATGAAAGCAAATTTTGTCGCTTTACAAAGCATTAGAACATGTCTTTCTGTAACATTTCTGTCTTGCTTAAATCCTCAGGGCTATGTCCTAAAAACAGAAGTTTGATGCTGTCAGAGTCAAACTCAGTTAGTGAGTGAATGTGCTGGCAAGCACAGCTCTCTAAGCCATCGATCGGACAGTGCTTCTCTGCTCTTTTCAAGTTTTTATTTCTTCATGAAATTTTTACATCTTTTCTTCCCTCAGAATAAACGGCATCCCTTGAAGGATTTTTTAAAAAATAAATTCCCTCCAGGGAAACAGTTTTCCCTCTCACAAACATGGGCTGTTACCTTTAGTTTCATTTTAAAACGGGGGGGGGAAAAAAAAAAAGGGAAAATACTGAGAAATTCAATGTAGAAGGTGTGCTGTGGTTTTAATGGTAAAATCTCCCATGGTACAGCAAGAAAATAACACAGGAAAATAAAACCAGCTGTTATTGGATTTTTAGATTTTTGGGAACAAGAGGATGGGACTGAATGTCTTTTCCCAAGTCTGCCAGAAGCCATAAAGCCAAATGCTCACTTGGTATTTTATGTTCTGCTAATGAAAGACTAGGAAAAATGCGCTGTATAAATTAGGTATCTAAGGGACATTACCACAAAAAACCCTAAACCCTTAGTTCACAAGTAAATCCTTAGATTAATAATGTTAACGGATGCATTGTTTGGGAATTTAATAGCTCAGACTCAAGGAAAACAGGAAGAAGAAAAGCAAGATTAACAATAATTACAGATAGCTCTAACTCCTCATTTCACCCTCTGAGTGATTTTGACCACGAATCACTGTTCTTGCTGAGATTTTGTCCATGTCCCTTTCAACACAGACATAGAGATAAGTCACTAATTTGTGGTCCAAAATAAGTCCGTTCCATACAATGACACTGAGGCTACTGGAGGTCTCAAAGGTGCTAAATGTGTTTCTCAAAAAATGTTCTTGCCAAAAATTCTGAAACACTCTGGTGGCTAACAACAAGGGCAGTCTGACTAAAAGGAAGACTTTAATCAAAAGCCTGTTTTTCAGTTTAGAAGATAAAATCAAAATCCCACCTCAACCAGCAGCATGAGGGCATTCTAAAACATGTCTCCATGGTACGCACTTCATTTTATGCAACATACTACATACATGTAAGGAAAAAGCAAGCAAGAGCATGAGAAAAGCTCCATTGATTGGGATATTCACCTGGAAGTCAGCAGTCCCTGGTTCAGTGAGCATTCAGTGTTTGCTATTCAGACAGCAGAGGCTGCTGCCAGGAGAAATCAGAGCTGTAGTTCCAACACACACTGGCATGGGCTGAGAGACCTTCTCTAAAACACAAGCCAAGTTTTGCCCCATCAAACTGCATAGACTGTAAGTTATGAAAACACTAATGGTTGTCAGAAACAGGTCTATCTTTTTCCTTTCTCCTCTTTGGCATTTTCCTTCTCTTCCTCCTCCTCTTTTTCCCCCAACTTTGATAGTGTAAGGTATAAGGGAAGTGAATCAGCATGTCAGTAGGCTCAGGCAACAAAACAGTCTTCCAACTTTTAAATTATTTATTAAAACATTATTATGACATTGCCTTTGTCATGCCCTTTTTACAACAGCCAAAAGGTTGAAAAGCAAAAGAAAAGTTTGGTCAGTGACTCATCTCTCTGTAACAAACACAGAAACTACAGAAGGATTTTGTTCAGGGGGTTTGTTTTGTTTCTTTCTTCTCTCCTGCCTGTCTTTCATTACAAGAAGATCAGGCCTTTCCCTGTGCAGGAAGGCTCATTAGGTGGTAGGTTATGACTCCACAAAAGCTATATCCTTGCCGTACAAGTAGCCCTGAGGGAATATTAAGTCAGGAAGACACAAGGTTTATTTTCAACTCCTGAGGAGCAAGGTTTAGAAAAAAAACAATGCTTTGCAAAGGCTGCAGCTGTGGCAACTATGATAAGGAGGTTCCTCCAGACCAGAAGATAAAGAAATAAAGATTTGTTTTTTCTTTTCTCTTGCCTCAGAAATACAATCCTACCCCTCTCTTCAGAAAATGTCAGGAGGAAAGGGTGGGAAACTGAAATTTCTTTTTAAAATTACCAAACATTAGCAACACATTGTCTCTACTCACCACCTTTAAAATGGTGGGCATCAAATTAGCTCAGCATGATCCTTGGCTGCTGCCGAGGTGACACATAACGAAGGCAGAAGAGGCTGAAGAGATGAGGAGGGAGCTGCTGCTATCGCAGAGCCGCAACAAGAAGGCCCGCTGCCAAACTGGTTGGTGGAGGGGAGGCTCCCTCACTACCATGAGCTGTACACAAGTGCAGGGAGGCCCGGAGAAGAAAGAGCAGCTCTCAGGAGACACTCAGCTCATCTTCACAATCCTCGTGCCTGTAGCATCTCAGAATTTGTGTGGTACAGAGAGGATACCAAATGGCAACTCTCCTCTCTTTTTTCTGTAGCCCTGAAAGGATCAGCCATGAGCACACCCCACATATGTTGACAGGGTTCTCCGTTCTCTTCTAATGTCCTTTCCTTGAGTACTACAGATCACCATGAAGATACAGGTAAAATGAGGAGACACTATGGATGGGAGCTGCGAAGCAGAGACTGATGACTTCCATCTGCTTCAGGGCTTTTAAACACAGAATGACACTCATTATTTCAGCAATTGCTCAAGCCTATATTAGTTTCTTGTTGCTCTTGCTGTTCTCTCCTGAAAATCATGCTGGACAATTTCAAGCATGCATTCTTCTGGAGTTCACATAATATGCCTTGAGCAAGTCTGCAATGAAAGCCTAACCTTTCTCTGTACATAATGATGCAAGAGCAAAAAGCTCTAGCCTACGTTGTAGGATTTTGTAAAGCACAGAGGGGAAATGATCTTATTTCATTCTCCTTCTGAACTTTTCAATTCCTGAGAAAATGATTCTGCGTCTAGCCTAAACAGAAGTGAAGTGTCTCAGCTGCTTTGACCACAGTATCATGTTGTCTAGGAGACATGAGCTGACAGAAGGTATGGATAGGTCCCTCTTAAGGTATCATTAAAGTTAAGCTCTTTTGCCTGACGAGCTTGAGTACTAAAGAAGGCTAGCTTCCATGGGCAGTACAGGGAAATACACAATCTAAACACAAAGAGTGTACTGAGGGTGTCTAAACCACTATGATTTATACCACCACTTGACCTTCTCCATGAACATATTAGCAAAAGCTAAATTGGTAGATACTCCAATGTAGACTGTTCTACCCCAGCACCATGGGATTCTTTGATAACATTGTTAAATGGCCAACTAAGTACATACTACCAACTGGTAATAGAAGCATAACAAAAAAGCAGAATACAGCAAGGAATATAGGAAAGGGGATCGCTGTAGTTTATGTCAAAGCAGTCTGTCCTCTGCCACAGGTGTCACCTTCATAAATTTCTGCTCCTTTGCACACGCACAACAAACTTATACCTGGTTACATATGTTGAAGGGAGCTCGCTGAGGCTGACTGCACCATCTCTGATAGAAATCCTTCAGTCTTGCAGAGAGCCAGAACTCTGGAAAGCTGCTGAAAGTTGCCAGCTCCCCACAAGAGTTCTAAAAAGATCAGGACATACAGGGCACAGGATAACCCTTAGATCAACATTTGGGTGGACAAAATTATCAACTGTTTATGCAAATTGAGGCAGGACTTGTTAATGCAGATCTGTTACAAACTTTTTAATGTTGTTTCTTTGTTAGTCAGTTTGAATGAGGGAACATGGGAAAGGCAAAACTTACATTAGTTCATAGTAATATACAGTCAGCAAGTATGCTCCTGGGGGTGCAAATTTCACCATCAGTCCTTATATAAATCACAGCTTGGGATCTTAGTACTAAAACCTTGACAAGTCCCATTTTGGAAGGGTACAAGTGGATGGTAGAAGCACAGAATTAAAAAAAACAGAAAATCCTGACTGGATAAGAGTTACAGACACCTCCAAAATTACTCAGTTTTGCAGTCCTTAGTATATAAAGGGAGCTAGTCTAATCTAAATCTAAACTCAAATTTAACATGTCTTCTGTTTCCATTGTTGAAATCTTAGACATGGAAACAAGGCTTCTTGTTTGGCCTGACCATGCATGAAGCATGGCAGATTCTGCTTTCAATCATGCTGTCATAGCAAAAGGGCCAATGAATTTGACAATTCAGACTGGGTTTAGACCTGCTCAGCACCACAGAGCAATGACAGAACAGCTGTACTTTAAAACACAGTATGCTTAAGCTAAAAAAAAAAAAAGAAAAGAAAAAAAATTACACTATATAAATAGAGTTACAATTATTTATGTGATTGACACTTTTATTTTAAAAAGAAATTTTATATCCACTCCACCCCCCGCCCCCCCCCCTTTAAATGAGAAAGCTAAGACTGTTCAGGTCACATGTAATTTATTTTTTTTTAAGCACAATTCTGGTTTATGCCCAAAGGGATTCCAAGGAGCTGAGGGGGTGTTTCACCCATGCAGAAACTGTAGCATTTAGCCTGTACCAGACACAGAAACTCCATACAGCTCTAGGGAAAACCGGGATCACCTCAGAGAAGGCCCTCACGTAGCTCTAAATATCCTTTCTTTCAGTATATTTATTGACTTTCATACTTTTGTTTACAGCAGAATGATCACAATCAGGCCACTGCATATTTCATGCTAATGAGGACCAAGAATTAACAACTCACTGTGCCAGCAGTCAATTCTATGTGAAGGAAAAGGTAAGAAAACATTTGCAAAATCAAAACATGAGTTGCAAAGCCAAAATTATAGTGAGCAGCTCATGAGTGCAATCTCAATCAGTCAATTAAAAAAAAAAAGCAAGAAGATAGAGGCATGAGAGGTATCACTGGTCCTTCCTCAAGCTCCTACAATACAGCCAGCCAAGATATTTTGGTTTTATTAATTCTTTTTTCAAGAAATACTGTTCTGCTTAAGCAAGAGCTTTCCCTATGGACACACCGTTCAGCCAGGAAGTTCTGTAGATCCCAGCAGCATCTTTTCTGAAGGAGAAATCCCCCTTCTCCCCATACAAAGGAGACAGTAAAACAAGACTGGGGAATGACAAAGCCACTAGATAACAGCTGAAGAGAAGAATGATACCCCACACTTTCTAATATCTATATTCACCAAAAGCTATTATTAAAAAGTTTGCAATAACTATGAATAGAGACACTACAGTGACTTATTAATATTTTCCAACTCTGTCATCAATGTGCATTTCAATTTTGGGAGTCTTGGAGGTAGACTCCCTTCCAGTCTAAGGTTTTCCATGGTAAGTAGTTACCTCAGGCCAAGCACCAAAAAAAAAAAAATTCCCAGGTTAATTATTTTCTCTGGTTTGTTGTTCAGGGCAGTTTTGAGGTGGGTTTTTTTGGAAAGGCAGGAATCTTGAAACTGATTGCCTTTCTGCCAGTCTTTCACCATCCTAGTGAAATACATGGGAGATACCTTTTGAATATTTAGCCTCACATAATCAAACTGCTCACACACATCTCAAACTTGGCTCTTAAAAATGAGTGAATATTTTTGAAGCCCCCTTTTTCTCAGCTGCCCAATGGGAAATGGCAACAGGTGCAGGTTTTATGACCAGATTTATGACCCTGTAATAAAAATTACCTCCCCACCTGATTGGGGTGGCATAGAAACAAATAACTATCTGAAGTATTCAAAATTCTACTCATGAGTGTGGTAAGTATAAAAACCCTCAGGAAATGAACAACTGCCTTCTGAGCATGACTTGAGTCGTTTCAGTAAATAAACCACAGAGGCATTAACTGAACAATGAGAGAAAAAAAAATATTGCATAGCTCATTATGTGAGCATCATCTATCCTCTGTGCTGAATCAAGTATGTACCTTGTACTAAAAATACTATGATTCATATAATTAAAGACTGTACCATAATGAATATAATTACAAGAGGTAGAATGAAGATTGGACAGGAAAACATTCTGGCATTTTATAAATTCTAAAAGCTTGATTTTATCCTTCAGTAACATTCTTTGAACGTGCATATATACATAAGACCACAGTAAGCAGGGAAGAACATAAACAATAATGCCAGAGACTAATGTTCAGATGAAAAGAGAGATTTTGATCTTATTTTTAATTACAAGGTTTGAAGAGTAAGATTGCACAGAAGGGGGTAGAGGTGGTGAAATCTGACAGCAGTTTTGGTCAAAACGTGGGATGCCTCACACATGCTGCCATCTCAGACTAAAAGTGGATTAAAGCTGGTTTTGCCCTTTGGGTGCTTGAACACAAGAGAATGCCCCTGTGCTGAGGCAGCCCCAGAAGAAAAAGCTGACTTCGGTTTAAGGATTTGAAAACAGAAAGGCATGCATACATTTTAGTAGGCCATGATTTGGGGCTCTGGTGTTATTCTCTAATTAAATACAAGCAAACAAAAAGCCAACCAAAACACACATTCCCCCAAAACCCCCTTTTCAGGTGACACAACCAAATAAAAAGGCAACACAAAGGCAAAGAATTGAATCAATGCACAAAACTTGTCATCTGTTTCAAAAACATTTGAGAGTCAGGTAAAAATAATAAGTCTGCAACCTCTAAAAGCAGACTTTACTCCACTTTTAAAGACACAGAACTTCCCAGTGCTTGCATGTTCTGTCAGGCTGCCCAAACACCAGGCTGCCCAAACTAAGTTCACCACAGTGAAGCAAGTCTCCCACCATCAAAACCCACCTCACGTTGTTAAAAGACCACCATACTCAATTTAAAAGATCAATACCTGTTAAGATGTGCACTTGCAAAAAAGGAACAAATTTGTTCCTTGACTACAGAACATCAGAAAACCACGTACAGGATAAATTTGTCAGAAAGATATTACTGAAGTAACAAAAATATCCTGTCTTGCACTTGGCCACATAAAACAAATAAGTCATAACTGTGATTCCCTTCTCTTGAAGGCAAACCAACCAGAGTTCACTACAGAAGGACCACCCTGTTCTAAATAGAGCCCTAGACCACAGGGATAAAGAAGGTGGTTGAGAATTTGGATTGCACATTTCCCTGAAGATATCTAGACTAATTCCATGTGGATCGCTTCACCTGAGGGGTCAAATCAGAGCACCCACTAAACTGAAATCATAGAGGGAATTTTTTTTTTAATTGGAATGTAATTCTGGAGTTTGGAGATTAATGATGCTACTATGGATTGGGGAAAAAGGCAGGGAGCACATTCAACCTTGAGAATGATGACATTTCTCCTCATTCTTTAAAACCCATTTCTACACACTCCCAAGCCTGCCTTGCCAGATTTTTCTTACAGTTCTGCATCTTCTGCCTCTTGCTCCACTCAAACACAAATTCAAACTATTTCTTCACCATGTCTTCTACCCCCATCACTTCAGGTACAAAACCCATTCTGCACTGCAGATCTTGGCATTTGGAACAGGTCTCATGCAGCCACCATTCATTATTTTCCTACATCTGCTCAAACTAGATTTGTAATACAGCCCTTTCTCTGCTAGGTACACTTTGCAAAGTTTTATCACTTAATGTCCCCAAATGCTTTGGAGTACAAAAGGTGACCCAAACATTATTAAAGATGCAACCTCTTAGTCTAAATAGAAACTACAGCCAGTAAAATAATAAACTGCATGCAGGTATTTTGAAAGCTTTTGCAAACTCTGTTCTTTTTCTTTCAAAATCCAGTAATTCACAGGAACTTGGGAATACCAAAGTTTCTGAGCAGCTCTAACAGAAACTGAACTTTTAGCTCTGTACAATATGTTTGTGTCCCCCTCCAGAAACTGTGCACTAAGGTGAAACCTTCACAGTGACCCCCTTCAAAAGTTTAAGAGGATTTTATGTTGTTCTGTTCATTAAGGTATGTAGCAGTACGAGGCAGGGGTTGCCTTCTGACTGCCAAAGTCTGGCTGCTGCCAAACAGAACTGACTCTTTGGGAGGGTACGGCTAAACCGTGACATAACTCACAAAGGCAGGACAATCTCAGGTAAGGTCTGCAAGTCATTAGGAGCCAAAACAGCCATATATCTGTCCTCTTCCTCATGAGCTGCAGCAAACCTTGCTGAAGCTTGGAGCAGTACGGGCAGGGTCCTGCCTGGCACAGGAGGCAGCAGAGGTGAGCAACTGCACCAAGTCCCAAGCACTGGACAAAAGACCTCCAGGTTCACAGTGCATTTTGTTCCCTGGAAGAACCCTGCTTTGCTACTTTAAGGACAGTTACATTCAGAAACCCTGCTTGAGGCTATTTCTGCGTCCACTAGATACTTCCTATTGCTTTCTTTTGAAGAAAGCAGTTGAACCACAGGTGCCCAACTCCATCAACAGTATGCTGTGGATTATGCCCATTCTTTGAGAGGTTTGAAGGGACCACAGTTGAAACAGGAGCATCTGGCAAGTGAATCTCCACTTAGGAGAGCGTCAGATGCAATGGCCTGCACATGGAGTTGTAGCTAGAGGATTGGTGGCAACAACTGCCTAAAATGGGCATGCTACATGCTTTTGCACTCCTTCAGAACATGCTAAGGGACATTCAGAAGAGAGAACTTCAGATGCATCTGCAGTCAATTAAGAGTCAAATTCAGAGAGAGGTAAATACCTGCTAGAGATAAACGAAGAATGAAATGTGCAAGACGTGCTTCAAATTAAATGTGTCTGCAGAAATGATATGAGAAAGCGGAGACTCAGTTTCTGTCCAACCAGTTCATTTGCTGCATTCTCAAGGTTAACGTTTATCTGGTTTTATTAGACCAACTACATTACCAGCTGCATGGAAGCTCTAATAAGCACTGTATAAAACAAGAGAATTAATCTCAAAATACACTAAGACATACAAAGCTTGGGCACATCAACACAAACCTAGGGAGACTTCAGTTAATTGCACACATTAGTTATATATTTGTCTCCAGAGAACTCAGGAACATATCATATGCCTTTTTTTCTCCCTTGATATGTCAACATTCCACTTAATCCCAAGCATTTCAGAGAAACATAAAAATTACAATCACTTCTTACTTTTGCTTGTATGTATTTGCATGCACTCATTTTCCTCCTGATGGAAGAGGAGGTAGCGATGAAATGTCCACCCAGAACATAGAAGCCATCATCAATAGCACTGTAAAGAGCTATGGAAAGCTTTCGATAGTTGATGATCGACTGCTTTAACAGACAGTGAGTTGGAAAATTAATCCTTTTCAACTTTAAAATACAAACATAAATACAGGCAAGTACTTTACTAAGCTGTCCTACAGATCTGCAAATAATCATCAGTTTAGTATCAGAATTTTATGATCTATTAAATGTCAGGAGAAGCACAAGTGGGGTTTGGTACTGTTTTCCCTCCCTTCTACCAGACAAAAAAGATTATTTCGTATGTGTAACAGTTGACTAGAATTCAAGACAAAAAGTTCAACTCCTGAGCAAGTTCTCTGTTAGCAAGAGTGAAGAAGTGGGGGCAGGGGGAGAGAGATGGCTCCCAGGTGTCAGCTCTGGGGGTTGTTTATTGGAATGGCTGAGAAAATTCAGATGACAAATCCTGAAAAAATTCTCATTTCCAAGCACGTATGCCATCCTTATTCCAGAGCATCACTGACACACCATAAACAGTAAATTTTCACACCTACAATCCATAATTCCTTCTACTAAGATCACTCTATTGCTATGGAAAAGCAATACAATAATCATGTGCAAATCAAAACAGAAGTAGCAAAAAGCTTAACATCCACTCCTACTTTCCTTCTTTTTCAGACACAGAGTGCCCTAATAGCTAGACAAACTCTCAGAAGGAAGCCAAGACAGAAGAGAAACCACCACTACCCAACATAACCTGTTATTTACCAATAATTTCCAAAGGATGGTCAGGGATGAACTCATGGTTAAAATGCACATTTGCAGAAAATACTTTTGAAAACACATCTCACAGCACAGAAGTTCCTGCAGATTGGCTTGACCTCAAAAACATTTACCACAGTATCAGCAGCTTAAAATAAAGCATCAGGTTGAAAAAAGATACTTCTGAGAACTGTGTAAACCTTTTTAGGTACTCTGTTTGCAAAATGGAGATGAAAGGTTCCTGAGAAGCTGATCCAGATCTTAGCTCAGAGTCCTTCAACTCCTGCTCACAAAAGGAACCAGAAACACCAAAATATAACTTCACTCTCCCTTTTAACAAGTCAGTGCAGGCCCTGAAGTTTTGCAAAGTATAGTTGAGTTTGCACTCAAGTTTCTTAGTGGTGTGTGACAAACTTTGTCTGTTCCTCTTCATCTGTGAGAGGTTGCTATTAATGTACCACAAGGTACGTCACTAGGCCTAAGTAGTACCTTAATAGAAGTAGCTAGGTAAGATACTTCTATGAGCAGCTGGCAAGAACAAACACAACACTAACAGTTCAGGAAAAAACAGGTATAAAGAACCTATGAAGAGACAGGATTCAAACCCTTAAATTGGTTAGTGCCTTCAGCAGCTGTTACACATCTCCACTTCCCAAAACTCTGGGGAATCGTAGCTTCAGAAATCTCTCCCTCTGCTTCTTCCTCCCTCCTTAATTAAATTGAAAAGAGTAAATAAGAAATACAGCACATGGAACGTTTTGATGTCCCTCAATAAATCTACTGGTCATTTTTAGACAGTGCTACGATACTTTAAAATAAGGTGTTTGCTCCAGGCTCTGCACATCATCACTCAATAAGGCTCAGTAGGTCATTTTACAGAAGGACAAATCCCAGAAATATCCACCAGGAATCCAACTTTTAACCATATTCAGATTCTTTGCCTAAAAATTGACATACTTCAACAGTACAGACAGAATTTGAAAGAACAAATATCATGCCTGCATTTTAACAGTTAAAGTCAAAACTAAACCTAAAATCTGCTCTGAAGTTGCTGAAGCAACTTAGTCACTGTTTCTCAAAAATTATTACACCCTAAATACAGAAAAAAAATCCATTTGGTTTTAAAAGGGCAGTCAAAAAAGTAAATCAGATGATAACTGCTATTAAATAGTTTTACATGTTCCAAAACTTGTTTAATTCTGATTTCAAGGCAAAAGAAATAAGAAACATCAAGTGGGTTACTTTGAGATAAAGTATTTTATTTATGGAAGAGTTAAAGAATTAAGTGTAATGCTCCTGCAAGTATTCTACATCTGCATAAGGTAATGAAATGATGAATTTTGGTCAAACTTACTGAGCGCAGAGGGTGTGTAATACCCAGCAGGAACATGTCATACCCACCAGGAACAATCCTCAGTTTATATCACTTTAATAATCCTGTTAACAATAAATTAGGCTTGACCAAAAACATAATAATGCATTCCCTATAAATGAGATTTTAAAATGTTTACTCTGCAATCTCCAAGGAGCCACTAAAATTACTGCTCTTGCAGGCCTTGTTAAAGCCTGGTCCAGTTCAGTAAACTGTTATTATTCCGTGTAGGGGGAGAATTACACCACTCCTAAAGTCATTTTTGCCTTGGGGATAATTAAATGCATATTGTACCTTAAAGTTACAGCACCAGGAAGCCTTTCTATATTGAACTACTTTAATTAGAAGGCAGTTCACATATTTCTCCGCCCCAGTTTGTCGCCTTAAACATGCTGGTGAAAAATTTAAAGAAGGCTAAAATTCCTCCTTCCATTTTTTAACTTTGCTTAAATTACTGTTCATAAATATTACAGTGAATTAGGCCACTCAAGCCTGAACCTTTCACTTTTAGACTGGGGAGCACTTTCTACTTGCAGTCCTCTTTAAGGCAAGCCCTATAATCCTAACGCTTTAGAGAAGTTTGCTACATACTCAATACTCAGTCACTGCTCACTGGGGAAACACTAGTAACAGGCCAGGAAAAAAAATTGTAGCTTTTGGTGCCCATTCTCTCAATAGGTGACCAAGTGAACTCTATCATGACTACACAGCCAATGTGGATTAAACAGATCTGCTTTTGAAATCTGAATGTTGTTCTGTTATTAATTGGATGCAGTTACATTAAATGACTCAAGAAGCTAAAGATACCTGGGATGTGCATACAAGCAATAAGAAAACGTGGAGGAATTAGTTTTCTCCATCACCCTCAGAGGTGAGCATGGATCACAGCAGCTCAAAGCCCTCCCCCTTCAGGCTAGGTACTTTGCTCACATTAGCGTGACTAAGATGCGTGTCACCTCATCTTCACCCTCTTTTCACACAAAATATCTTTTAAAAAAAAAAAGAAGCATGAAAGTCTATTTTTGGAATGCTTATCTGAGAAGCCAGTTGGGACTCATGACCATGAGCAAGGAGCACAAAGAAGCTGATGAAATGACATTTCAAATTTGGTACCACTTTTGCTTTAGCTCCAGGGACACGTACAAATGAAATCTATAAAGGTAGCAGAACGTAATGCAGGTAGGAGAGACCTGTGTATCAGAGCCCAAGGAAGTAGCCCCAGGCTGATAGGATATGGTTACAGCAGGAAATCAGGGGAATAAAGGGATATGCTGCCTATTCGACTGTTAAGCTGATCGCAAATATGTTGAGACCCATCATTTTGAGGCCACCAAAGCTAACCACAACAGGGTACTGTGCTCATTTCACCTCTGTCCTGCTGAGGTACATTCCTAAACCTTGAAGATAGCTGTTTTGAATTAAATAGAGTCAGTGAATTTTAGGAAGGCTGAAAGGAACGATGGATTGCAATTTATATGCTGCATGATGCCTTCAGTTTAATTAGGACATATGCACTTGGAGTTTCTTTCAAATCAGCTTTACTGTAGACAGATTCAAATGGCCAGCAATCTGATCTGAATACAAACTGAAATACAATCAAAGAGTTTGAGATGTTCACAGTGAACATGCAGATTAGGCCCATTAAAGAGAAATTCAGAAGCATTCAATACCTTGATACTGATGTGTTCAAGTGGTTTGATCCAAGACTTTGAGGCCCTATTACTACCTTCAGCAATTTTTGAAGGAGAAAAAAACTTTCTTCTGAAGAGAAAACTAAGTAAAACACAGATAATGATAGGCAGAGACTTACAAAAGGAGAGTCAGCTTTAAAAAACCCCAAAAATACTGTCAACTCTGGTTTTGTCCTTCAGTCATGTGGGACCTCTGCTATTCGTGCCTTGATTTCTGGTTTCTGCAGAAGGTAGCCTATAATGCTTATAAGCTTATAAATGCTTACAAAACAGTGTAGCTGTTTTGTTACCTAGGCAATAAGCTTACCATTTCAATGGTTATTTGGAGGGACAGAAAGTGCCTTTTGCGGCTGTAACCAGAGTCAGCACATTTCTAGATGGCGTGCTAAGTCATTACAGCTTGAATGAGGCGGTACTGTGAGACAGGATATACTGCACAGAATGAAAGAGCCAACGTTTTGCTGACGGTGTAGCTAATACCATGTTAAAAGTAGCAAGCAAAGACCTACAAGTATATCAGAATGATGTATTTCATAAGTATCACATTTGATACCACATCCCCCTGATTACAGGTATTTATACTGAATTTTCTTTTTCTGGTAATGGGGGTGCTGGCTTTTTTTAAAGTTAAAATTATTTATAGAAAGTGTAAAATGCTGTTAAGTTAGGAACTATGAACAGAGTAAGTGTTGCAAAGTGCAAAGATTAAGAGAATGGCCCTGCTTTGCTTTCTTTTGCTGTTACTGCAAAACAAGTTTAACTCAGTTTTGTTCAAAGAAAAATGGCATTTCTCATGTCTTTGTTAAAAAAAAAAAAGCACAGCATGACAACTGGCTGCATCTTGGAGGCTAATTGCTTTCCAATTTTTCCTTGAACTCTGAACCATGTAAACGGACAGACAGCTGGAAAACAAACCACAAGTTGTTTTCCATAAATTTGTCCTTACGCAGCACATGAAATGACTGCAAGCCTCACTCTAATCCCTGAAACATTTTAATTATTACTTAATCATTAGTACTGGTATTGTCATAGCACACACAGGCCACAGCACTGTATTCAGACACTCCTCCTCCCCTACTATCCCAGACCTCTGGGACTGAGATCCACAAGACTCCACACAAATTATTGTATGCCAATGTACCATTCATGTGCTAACACAGAAACAAAACACACTTAAAGCCCTGCACGTTATGTCCTTACAGACGCAGTCACATCTTGTCAGGAGCAGAGATGAAATACTGGGTTGCACTGTGGCAGTGACATCTGATAGAATGCCTGAATGCCATGACAGGCTACAGTCCGAAAGGAGCAGTCAACTTAGCAGTTAGAGAATAAGAACATCACCTTGCTGATCATTTAATGCACGTGGACTTCCATCACAGAAGTACAAGCAACAGTGTTGGTAGTAAGTACAAATAGTTTCTGTCAGGATACAGAAAAAACATTCCTCTTGATCGTGTGATAGATTTCAGCCAGGCTTTCAAACACAGAAGCCTCATTTGTACCCAAAACAGACCCCTCGGGCTATAAGCAAGACAGATGCTTGAATGTGAAAATGAGCGACTACTGAGTGACACTTTCTGTACACAACTACTTACCAATAATTTAGAAAAGTGGATGTAATAGGTACATAGTCATCTATGTCTTCAAAATGCTCTGCCTTGCCATCTCTTGTGAATTCATTACAAGCTTTGCAATATTTGATGCCTTTCTCAATGTCAAATATCTATCTCTAGAAGTTTCTAGTCATCATTGCTTTGGGGGAAAAAGGTTTTACAATGTGAGGTAAGTTTTTAAAAGCTTAAGTCAAATTAACAGAACTTGCCAACAGTATTATTTTCAAGCTAGAGACATGATTTATAAATATTAGGGAGTGGAAATATGACTAATAAAAATAAACAAGGGGAAAAATTAGTTTGAAAGCAAATGCTTTATCAAGTTCACAGTCATATCAAGAGTACTAGGCACACAAAACAAAGAATTTGAGCAGACAACCACATACAAGAACCCAAATCAGAGACTCACTCTCCATTAGTAATCATTATACCAACCAGTAATCATTAGTAATCATTATACCAATTACAGATATTTTAAGGCAGTCTGAAAATTAACCTCCAAGACAAGCAGGCATTAGTTGCGGATGCTTGGGAAGATCCAGTCTCTCCTCATTCTAAGAGCTGTAAATTGAAACGTGCTAGTGAAGCGAGTGAAAAATAATATACTACTTCAAAATTCACAGTGTGAAAATTAAATTTGCTTTCATTTAATGTCCCACTTCTGATCACTTCTGTAACAATGCAAGGAGAAAGAAACATCACCACCCCTGAAAAGATCGTTTCAGCAGAACTCAGTGCCAAGGGCACTGATTTACAGCCCTAGAACATCTGTAGCCTAAAGCATTTTCCCCCAAGGCTTCTTAGGAAAAAGGAGAGAAAAAGCATGACTAAATCAAGCCAGACCCTCCCTGAATCGTGGCTGGTGAGGCCAGAGTCCTGCCCATAGAGACAAGAAGGCCATTGGTATGCTGGCAGTTACCCAACAGGGTTTGGTATAATCAATATGACAACCTTTGACTTTGTTTTGAAGGTAATAATTGAGGCTAGAAAAATAATTTATCCTATGAACGACTCCCCTCAGATGGCAAGTTTTTCAGGCAATTCTCCTCAAATATGTTTTTGTGATGGCAATCCACATTGTATGAATCTCAATTCAATTGTACACCACGGGATCATGCTGGATGAAGAATACCAGGATTCCAGAGAGTAGTAACGGAAAAACATTTATCCCCAGCAGACCAAGCTGTTGAGGATTTGATAAAACACTACAACGATTCCTTCTCCTCCACAATGCCATGCTGACCCTGGGGGTATTTTCTCCCATGTCTCCATCCTCACAAATCACTCTTGTTGATAGAACTGCAATATATGAGGTGGGAGGGAACATAAATACAAAGCCAGCAGCAGTGGTATCACGCTGAAGCTGATCAATAATAGCACAGAGCTTCTGGGGGTTTTGTTTTGTTGCTGTTTTTTGTTTTCAAAAAATAAAGCCACTCTCTCACTGAAGTCGCACAAAAGGCATGGAAGCTGTACCCTTCCTCTCCTGTGGCAGGTTCATTTCTGGAATCAGTTTGGGTGATTCCCAGCCATGAGGTGGCTCAGGCCTACTACAATAACTATTACAAGTGTCCCGTCTGAGCTGCTCTCTTAGAAAGCAAACACACCTATATGCATTCAGAAACAGCCTGCAGCATGGCAGCTTCATCCACTCCAGGCCGCAGCCACAGCACACACGGAACTCCTACTTGGCACCATTTGCACATATTTGCAGGCCCTTGCTGCCAGGTCCTGCCCCTCAGTCGTGCTTCCCGCTGAGACTCAGTCCCACCTGTGTGGCATTCAGCCCCAGGCTGAGGCCAGGGGTTCCAAGAGCAGTGGCAGCCCTGCCACGCAGCAGCAGACACCACCAGTGTGGGAACCTGGACTGTGCCTCCTTAGTTAGTACCGAGGTCTGTATTAAAGCAGACGAATATAAAGGTGCTTGAAAGGGCACAGAAGTGAACTGTAACAATGAAAATCAGTCTTGGCACCAACTTTTCCAGTGAATCTCTACATTACAGTATTAATTACTTTCATTCCACATGCAGGCTGATTTATCCAGGACTAGTTAGCTCTGACACAGATGACAGGAGCCCCGACCTTGTCGTGTCCCTCCCCTGATGCTCCATACTGTGGTAAAAGAGGCATGTAGGAGACAGAGGCTCAGGAGCTACAGCATGAGATTGCCAGGGCAGTAGGTTACTGTTAATAGAAACAGCCCTAGAATGTGAAATTCGCTTTTTAGCACGATTACACTGGCTTCATTTCATTAAGAACATTGGCATTTCACAAATATTATCTCTCAAAATTATTCACCGGATTAGGAAAAGAGCAAATTATTGTTAATTATATTCTGTTGAAAATATAATCAGACTTAAATTTATCTATCTTCTATTTAATCAAAGTGTGCAAACAGCAGTAAAAATGTCCTTCCTATTAAACTGAGAAGTCTCTCCTCACTTCAGAGCTGCTAGTGTTTAATTATACACTGAAACATTTAACAATATGAAAATGTAACATGTACTTGGCAAAACTAAACAGTTCTTATACCTAAAGTAGTAGTAAATAAGCTTACACTGCGCTCTACAAGTGCACACTCTACAGTGTTTTCCTATTTGCACATCACCTGAGCTTTAGATGTACCAGTCTATTGATGCCACTAGTTCTGTAGTCTGCCCCTAGTATACAGCCACTACACAATACCTGGGAAAAAGATAAAAACCAGCAATCCTGTAACATTAAATAATTGGTACAGCATGATAAACTGAAAAGAGATCAATCCTTTCTGACCTCTGAAAGGTGTTACATTCCCTGCATTTATTCTCTTCCCAGGTACTGGATGGACCCAAATTCAATGATCTCACAGAAAGAAATAAATTAATTATTGCATACTGATTTTCAAAGTATAATAAAGAACAAATACAAAGTATTTAAACTGCAACACAGAGCTTCAAGCCTGACTTAACCTTCAGGAAAGGTCACAGGAATTTTGATTTTGAACAATGATTTGATGTCTACCATAATTATATAGCATTGAGAACACAGGCAGACATAGATAACAAAACTTCAGCTAAAATGAAGCGAGGGTTCCATTTTCAGGCAACAGAATAATGAAATTGTTGGTTGGAAGTCATCCAGTCCAGTAGACTCTAAGATGATGTGCACAATGCCTACTCCAGGGATGAGAATGAGGTTGACACGCTCCCCCAGGTCCTCCAGTTTCCTGCCTTTCCAAGAAACTGGTATAACATTTGTTACTTTCAATTATCAGGAGTTTACTGGTCTCCTTCCCAGTTGCCATGATTTGTCATAGATGTTACACACCAGACCCACAAACACACCAGCTTACTTTTTCAGGACTCTGGGGCACATCCAGCTCCATGGATGTGAATGTGTCCACATTATAATAAAATAATAGAATCATAGAATGGATACGGTTGGAAGGGACCTTGAAAGGTCATCTAGTCCAAACCCCTCGCAGTAAGCAGGGACAGCTTCACTAGATCAGGTTGCTCAGAGCCCCATAAAGTCTTACCTCAAATACCTTCAGGGATGGGGCCTCCACTACCCCTCTGGGCAACCTGTTCCAGTGATCTACCACCTATTTCTATTGAAGAATTTTTTCCTAATATCCAACCTAAATCTACCCTTTTCTAGTTTAAAACCATTACCCCTCATCCTATTGCTATATGGCCTTGTGACCAGTTCTTCCTCAGCTTTCTTATAGCCCCTTTCAGGTACTGGAAGGCTGCTATAAGGTTCCCCCTGGAGCCTTCTCTTCTCCAGGCTGATCAAGCCCAATTCTCTTGGCCCATCTTTAAAGAAGAGGTGCTCCAGCCCTTTGATAATTTTTGTACCCTCTGCTGGACACTCTCCAACAGGTCCATGTCCTTCTTGTGTTGAGGGCTCCAAAGCTGGATGCAGCATTCCAGGAGACAGGGTAGAGGAGCAGAATGATCTGTCTCAATCTGCTGGCCACACTTCTTTTGATGCAGCCCAGGATGTGGTTGGCCTGTTGGGCTGCAGATGCACATTGGTGGCTCGTGTCCAGCTTCTCATCCACCAGTACCCGCAAGTTCTTTTAAGCAACACTATCTCCTAACCTGTATGGACAATGGGGATTGCCCCATCCCAAGTGCAGGAACCTGCACTTGGCTTCGTGGAACCTCATGAAGTTCACCTGGGTCCACTTCTCCAGCCTTCCCAGGTCTGTCTGGGTGGCATCCTGTCCCTCTGGCACATTAACTTCACCACTCAGTTTGGTGTCATCAGCAACTTGCTGAAGGTGAACTCAATCCCACTGTCAATATCATTAACAAAGATTTAACAATGGTCACAGCACAGATCCTTGAGGAACCTTCTGTAAGAGTCCCTAATGTATTTTCCCCTGACACTGGCTTCAGTTCTCCTTTCCAAGCTGTACTAACATGCGCCTAGGTCTGGGAACAGGATTTGCTTGTGAAGGCTCAAAAAGTACCCACTGCCTTTCCTGAATTTCCTTGTACTACTAGAGTATTGGCAAACTCCCTTCTTGTTAGCTTTCATATTTGCTATGCACTTATCTCCAGCTGGGCTTTGATATGGTTTTGGACAAAGTAATTAGATCAACATTTTTGCAAATTCGACTATTTTGGGTTCATAATTTAACTTGAAGGAAAGAACACAAGTTCAGAATATAACTTAACTCAGGGGATATATATATAAGGAAACTAAGCCATTGAATAGTCAATAGGCAGCAAGGTTGGAGCTTGTGGAAGTGGTGTGAAATTCCCCAAAGGCATTAGCTGGCCAAACCAAAATTTCAGGCAGACATAGCAAATACAAAGATGTGGTTTACAGAGCCTCATGATTCTGATTTTGTGGGAAAAAACCCAACTCCTAACTAGGGCCTCATTTCAAAACTCCACATGAGCACTCAGACATTTCCAAAAGACATTGCTGCCAAATGCTTATATTTTGGGTAGGCTAACAATTCTTTAACAAGGTCCTAATGTTCCTCAGGGCTGAGGAAATCAAGATAAAAACCCATGCTCAGGATCATCCAGCAGCTCAAGAACAAGGCTGGATGCAGATCGCCATTCTCTCCTAGGTGAGGCACTGACACTGGAATGCCTTGCTTGCACACAGAATGGGGAGCACAGTCTATTTAAATGAAAGGAGGAATTGCTAAGAAAGTGAGCAGAGGAGTGTTTGCACACTGGGGACACACTGCAGAGTGAGACCATGGATTCTTTACCTTCTTGTGGAGTCACAATCAGAAAAACAAACAAAAGCCCAAATAAAATAAAAAGCAACTAGGACCCTGGAGGTTCTGATATGCCACGTACACATCTAATATTACAAATAATCTCAAGACTAAGGAGTAACATCCCAGTCAATAAGACAGAAGATGCTAACAAGCCTCAAGAGCTATTTGAATTTAATTCAGTGTGATAAATGGATCTCAGGAGGGGTCTGTGAGTCAGATCCTCTTGCAGGGGAGTCTCAGAGGAGAACCTGAAAGGCAGTGGCATTAGCACCATGACAAGAGTTGTATGGTACAGAGAAGGTAACACATGTATGGAAAGCTCAAACAGACTAATGTCAATCACACCGCGACTGGAGAGAGATGTGGCAGCAGCACATACGAAAATGCTCATGTTGGGTGAAAAGGAGCAGATTAAGCTGTTAACTCTCTTCTCATAAAACCAACACACAGCTTTTAACAGTTATCACAACTCAAAGCATGCTTCCACAGTCACAACAATTATTCATCCTTCCAAACACTACAAGCTGGGTGACAAGTAATGCTAAGGAACAAGCTGTCAGTGCTAATACATGGTCAGAAAAGGACTAGGTCTTTCTAATAGCATCTAATATTAAAATTACTAAAAAGAAATTGTTGAGGAGACACTGTTGGGAATTTCTGGCTTAAAGACATTTTCACCTGAAAATTAAAATGTAATGGAACAAATTTTTTGCTAGAAACACACCAATTTCAATTATTCTATCTCAAAGAAGTTTTTTCACTTCATGGTGGAATTTCTATTAGCAGAAAGAGGGAACAAGACTCAGCCCTCCCCAAACACCCCTAGAATACAAATCCCAGCTCACAGGGAGGCGAGTGGTATAGGCTGTGGGTCTACTGCATGTACCAGGATATATCCCAGGCTGTTCTGCAGTACAAAAAAGAAGGGCCTGACTAGTAGATACGTACTCAATGCTTGAAAGGTGCTTCATTACAACATAAAACAATTAAATGTTAAAAATGAATTAATGACAAACTAAAACTTCCCTAAGATGTTTCTTTATTAACCTAATTCTTTCAAAGCCTTAAGCAGTTTCTAGCTATAGAAAATACTTGGGTAAAAAAAAACAGATAAAGTTTAAGATGTAGAAAAGCAGATAATTCAGCATCAACTTAATGCAAAGTTTTTTTGAAAAGCCTATTCCACTCCTGGAAACAAAATATTAGAACAAGAAATATCTGATCTAGCCCACGTTCCCACAAATCCTCAAAGCCAGATCTCAGCTTTCACATTTGTGCCCGTTCCCATGTTTGGCCAGCTCTCCGAGTTCACATGGGAAAACAAGGGAAGCCATACTGCACATCAACACAACCCTACCACCTGTGTGCTTGGATCTGTCACAACATGCTGGCAGCCAGCAGAGTGTAATACAGAAGGCTAAATGACCTCCCAAATTGCTGTATGCATTTCTGATTGAATGCCACGTGGGAGATCCATATGCTATATGCTAGGAACAAGAAAAGAAATGGTAGAAAGGAAAGATACCTAATTTAGCAGGTTACAAGTACATACATCTCCACTGATTCATTCAGGAGCAATGAATGAATGAATTTCCAGAGACCACTTGAGATTTGAAGAAACTGTATGCAACTTAGAGACATGAAAGCTTTCAACACTAGCTGCAAAGATTCAACTTACACTTAAGTATCACAATGAAGCAGAAAGCTCTTTTCACTCACTATTATGAGCTAAGAAATAATAAGAGCAGAGCTCAGCTGACTTCAGCATTTCTTTCTTTACAAATGTACCTCTGCACCGCTGGTATAACCTTTCTTTCCAGAACAGGGCTTTCCTGCCTCTTGTCCTACTCAAGGAAACTTGGACTCATCTGGCATTTACATCAACAACTTCTGAGAGATGAATGTCAACAGCTGTTATAAAGAGTAGAGATCTGGGTTAATCTTAGTCTCTTCGCAGCAAAGACTACACAGAATGTTTAGGATTCATCTCTCAATTTCAGTTCATAGAATATACTGAGTTGGAATTACTGAGTTTTATTTGTTATTCTGATAGGGGAAAAAAATAATTCCCAGTGCTAGGAGGAGGAGGCATACAGAAGGGAACAACAAGGACACAGGGCTCTCCAGTGGTCCCAAGTCTGACCTAACTCTCCCTATGCTGTAAAATTATCAGATATTTACATCTGAAGATTGCCATCTTGTCACACCAGCGACCAGCAAAGGTGATGAGCAGTGCCAGGAAGGGCACATCCCAGCAGGTCAAGTGAGTGTTTGCAACTAGTAGTAAAATATTCTATCCGTGACACCATACTGACTAGTGCTGGCAACCTGTATTCCAACTTGGCAAGGGTCCACCACCACCACTGACAGTCTGTTGAAGGCATCACGCTCACTATAGTGAGATAGATAGATAATAACAGCAAAATGTGAAGTTGTCACAGACTTGTCTTCCAGCCTCTTCTAGTGTGTTTGAAGGCACAAAATACCTCCAGCTTCAGTGTTGCTGCAGAGTAATATATTCTCTCTCTAGGAATCATATATTTGGGAATCTCTGTAAATGCCATGCTTTGCCCAATATTCAGAATTAGGGCAGGTTTCACTTCTCGCAGACTAATGTCTCTGTTCCTGTTTCCCAATGAACTCAGAAGT
The DNA here is from genome assembly GCA_022605575.1 of Laterallus jamaicensis coturniculus. NCBI lineage: Eukaryota > Metazoa > Chordata > Aves > Gruiformes > Rallidae > Laterallus > Laterallus jamaicensis. The sequence continues at coordinate 22,175,694 of JAKCOX010000001.1, forward strand.
TACTTGAAGATATCATAACTGCTCTGGGAAACAATTTATCCTCAACAGTGAAGTGATTCCATCTGCTGCTCTATTTTATCAGACTAAAGCCATAAAATCCCTAATTACAGAATTTGCTTTTAGCACTTGGAGAGCTGAAGGTTGGGATCCTGATTATGGCTGTGTGATGAAGAAACAGCAGTCACAGAAAAAAAAAATAAAAGAAGAAAAAGAGCCATATACAACATATGATGATAAAATTTTTCAAAGTTCAGAGCAAGAATTCAACAGGACAATGGCTCAAAAATGAGGAAGTCTAACACCATTACACACAACTGTGACACAGGACCGCTGGGCGCTGAGTACAGATTAGTGAACAGACTCTCAGCGTTGCTGGTCTTCTAATCAGCAATCAAGATTATCAATAATAAGGGGTTTTTTCAATGAAAATTCCTGCAGGTTTTTACCTGAAAGGTATTGTCAAAGTGCAAAGTGTTTAATTATATTTGGCTAAACTGTGTTCTATATCAGTATAACTTCTTGGTTCCTCTTTCTACCTCAGTGAGCTTTTCACACTATTGCCCCCTACCCCCAGGAAAGGTTTGATAGCAGCCAGCATTTGGAGTACCTAAAACCAAACATCTATTTCCACAATTGACCTGTCTGACTGTTGCTCCTTGAAACTGATGTATTAAAATCTGCTCTCTGAAATTTGTCTTAGAAAATAAAAAAAGGCAAGGGAGATCTGGGCATAGTTTCCTATTTTGCTTCCAAGAAAGAAAGAAAGGTGTGTGTCACATTTAGATAGGTGAGATTTCCACATGCCTCTTTCACCAAATTTATCTCCCACATGTTGCAGACATTAAAACAGAAAGATGTAAAATATGCTCCATAGACACAGTCCCTGATTCTACATATTTCAAAGCATAGTAGGAAGGTGAAATACATGGCTGCACTCCTGGCTGATGATTTAAGACCTGACTACTAAAGTCTATGGACAGATTCGTAGTCAAGACGGCCTGAAATGGGCACTGAAAAGACCTGATGATATGTTGTTGAAGACAAAACCCTCATGCTCCACTTCACTGATGCTATGCACATGTGATGACGCTCTTCCAGGGGCCAGCCTCAAGTGTTCTACACACGTTGCTGAACTCAGCCTTACTGCAACTGTACTTGACAGGCTCTCATCTACGGAAGAAGGCAACAAGAAGGTTTTCAGCAGCTATTTGATCTTTTAGAATCAGTTTGTCTGGCTTCAGATTGTATCTGCCCCACGTGCATTTCCTGCAGGGATCATTATAAACACATTTGCTACTACAAATGATCATGGAAGAGTGATTTTAAAAGAAACAGTACCTTACTCAAGCCAAATTTGGTCTCTATTTTTGGGGAATGATGATTACCACAGGAAAAACTTAATTTCAAAGCATTAGAAATATTGAGAAAATAAGAGGGGGGAGGTAAGGCAAAGACCTTTCTCAGATTAATTTCTGAGTCAGACTGCTTTATTTCTAGTCAGCAGGACACTGATAAGCACCCATGTAATATGTTGTACTTGCACTATAGAAAATGCAGTCATGTTTCCTCTACATAATTAGATTACATAGTTCCATTACAGTTTGTCTTCAGCACAATGCTAATTAAGATGCCCTCATTCACATTGAGCTCCAAGATTAACCCACCTCAGATGGGCAAATCAGCACCTGAGTTACTGATTCTGTGACCGTGCTACATTCTCACCTTTCTTCAGAAATTTTTGGGCCTTGTATCTTGACACTGTGCAGGACTGCAAGTAAATTGAGTTGCTCACATCTTCTGCCAGGCAATTGTAAAGAAAGAGGGAAAAAAATTCACTGTCATTTTGAATGCAGAGCCAGAGTATCTGAGAGTGACACTGTGGCTTGCAATCTCAATGTAAGAAAAAAGAAAATTAACTACTTTTGTTTAATTAGAGTGTGTTTCACTGGTTTTCTAGAACTATTTCTGGCTAGCAATAAAGTACTTAGCAAATATCTCTCAATGAAAAGCATTTTTAGAATACACTGATAAAGCTATACTATAATATCACTAAGATGTTAATGAAACAGTTAACACGAGATTAATGCAAATATAAAAGAAGGAATGATGTTGTTGATATGAATTGGACATCCTGCTGTCTTGATGCAACATCATTAAGGCACAATTGTGAGCAGTACATAAGATTTAAAAGTTAAGTTTTATGCCATGATTCTTTAGAGCCTTCTACAAGGCAACTATGTCCAGCATCCTATTCTATCAGGCCACAACAAAGGTGAGCAGTGAGTATTTGTTTCCAGAAAGCAGTAATTAGAACAGTAGAATTAAACTGATGCTAACCTCATCTTTTGATTTCTGCCATCAGCTTAGGTCTTCTATAGGTTCAGAGTGATTTGTCAGTCAAATGTTAAGATGTTACTTTGACCCCATTGAATCCTAGGCTAGTATGACAGTCTGCCAAACCAAAGAAGCTTAAAATAAAACACCATTTTTTCCTCCTTTCTACAAAAGCTAATGCAGAAATTTGAAATAGGACTCAGTTCCCCCTAGACTCAGTTTTCTGCAGATTAATGGAGCAGAGAACTACAAACGGTGGGGGCACACCACTTTTGGAATAGTTGTCTCTCAGGCTTTTCATCCAGAAACTAACATGCTGAGAAAAACTATTTCTCTCTTTCACACAAATCTGAAGCCGAATTCCAAAGTGCAAGTACATATCAATCACTTAATCCCAAAAGCAGAAAATGGTAACTGAGGTATGCAGTCAGAGCAAGCTAAACACAGCGCAAAGAGGAGACCTAGAGGCTCTTTCTTGGAAACATAAAGGGAGGGAAGTTGTGGACTGCTTGGCTCTCTGGTCAAGGGAGGACAGTAGGTGAAGATGTAGAAATTACACTTCTTCCTCTAGGAAGGAGGCTACAGGAGGAAGGAGAAAAGTCGACATTCTAACAACACAAAAACTTTTCTGCTAGCAACATGTTAATGCAGAACCTCTCAATAATAGTTTAAACTTTCTTCCAAACTGTTGTGGAAACAACTGTGAGCTGTACAAAGTCATAAAGTTAATTACAGCGTAAGAAGGTAATGAAGATAACCAGCTTTCCAAACACACCCCCCCTCCTGGGTGGAAAGAGGGGAGTGGATGAAACAAAGCATTTAATTAATTAAAAACATTTTGGCATGGTGGGAAAATGCAATTTGCACTCAGAGCACAAGTACTGTTATTTGGCACTATCCAACTTCTGCAACACAATGTCTGTAAATTTGATGTAGGAGACCACCCCTTTATTAGATACACCCAGCAAGGCTCATTTTCACAGCAGAATTCTTTAAGCACAGTAAAAATGAAGAGATTCACCTATTCAGCCACTATTAGTAGAACCTGAACTACAAGTGTAAGTCCATCGAGTATCCTAGGGACAACCAACTGTTGTGATTGAACTCAGCAGCCAGCTAAAAGAACCTCACAGCAGTTCACTCGCTGCCCTCCACCCCAGTGGGATGGGGGGAGAATTGAAAAGGAAAAGGTAATGCTCATGAGTTGACTTAAAAGCAGTTTAATAAGACCAAAGAGAAAGAAAATAATGATGATAACAACAATAATAACTAGAAGAACAATAGAAAAAAAAAACCTAAGTGATGCACAGCACAATTTCTCACCACTAGAACAAGCTCAGCTAGATCCTGAGCTGTACCAGATCCCAGACAACTCCCCAGTGCTATACCCAATGTGACATCGTGTGGTACAGACTATTCCTTTGGCAGTCTGGCTGTGTCCCCTCCCAGCTTCTTGGGCACACCCCACCTTCCTGTTGGCAGGGCAGTGTGAGAAGCTGAAAAGTCCTTGACTGCTTGGCAACAACTAAAACATCAGTGTGTTATCGACATTATTCTCATCCTAAATCTGAAAGACAGCGCTATGCCAGCTACTGGGAAGGAAATTAACTCTCTTACAGCCAAAATCAGGACACCAACTCATCATTCTGTGAAAGCATTAACTTAAATTTATAGGGTAGAACTGATATAGCCACATGCATAAAATCTTAAGTCTGTTTACAGAAGAAATACTAACTGCATCTTTCTTCCCTCGCCCTGCAACACACGCACTTCTCATTTGAAACAATAGCTGAATATGGAATAATAATTTGTAATGTGAAATACTGCTAATGTGTTTCCTCTGAGAGTTCCTCTTCCAGAAATAGCAGAAACTACTTTTATTGCTCAAGTTTTCATTACAGAAATGCCATAGTACATATATCTTTGGTCTCCCATGTACTTTGCTACAGAGCGTGACAAGCTAATGACAAGGCTTTTCTCCTGCCTCCCCCATCACCCTCCTCTTTTTTTTTTTCTATCTATCATCAGTGTACTAATATTTAGATAGATTTACTTTGGAGCAAATAGTAAATGACTAGAAAGCTGTTTCCACTTCTCATTCTCATTCTGATTAATGAGCTGGAGGAACACTCCCTCCCTTCTTTCTCCTCCTGTGGTTGAAAACATATTGAGCTTATGCCTCTTCTACATCATTAAAAAATAATTTTAGACTTGCATTCCCTAGCAGATGGATGGGACTTGCATAACACTGAAAGCCTTTCCAAAGGGGAATAAGGATCAGTAAACACACCCTACAGCAGTCATTCCAGGATGATGTAAGAAGGTACAGTACAAGGCTGTTGAAACAGAGTCAAAACCCAAAACGGATGCATGCATGCACATCTTACACACATTATAGGCACAAGCAATAATCAGCCCATAAAGAAAACACTTGCTCACTCTTTATAAAGTTCAGCAAAAAATCCCCCCAGAAACAAACAAAAAAACCCACCCCAAAACAGAAAGAAAGAAAACAAGACTTTCAAATCAGCAGGTCAACTAAAGCCATTGGCCTCATGGCCAACTTGTCTTCCTTACAAAGGCAGCTTAAGGATCTTAACCATGTAACTATTCTGGTCGAAATAGGTAACTCCATATAAAAAGACTGTCAATAAAGGCTATGTCTTTGACCCAAACTTTCCAGAAGGATGTTTCAAATACTTGCCAGAGGCAAAAAGGCATCAAAACCCATTTTACACCTAAAGACTGAAAGAAACTCAACCCAAACCACTCTTACTAGGGGTGCTGCGAGCAAGGAACAGAAACCACAATACTTTCTGATGGGTAATTGAACAACATCTGAATAAAGAATGACATTAACCTGCAGAAGTGATTACTACAGCTTGCTGTGCCAGTACGTTACAGTGAATGCTGTTCGTAAAACAAACTATTATCAGTCAGCAGATAATAACTGAGAACAACCATGGCATAAATTATTACAGAAGACTATAAGCAGAAGTCATTAAGAAAAAGTCAATACTGGGATAACGCAGTTGTATCAGTCCTAGAAACAAAACAAGTTGGTAAAAGGCAACAAATTTCAGCTCTGAAATCTAACAATTTGACAGACCACTTTTTTCATTCAACTATTAATAAAACTGTCCTACACTGAAGTGATTTTTCTCCATAAAGTAACTTTACTCTTAAGTGTGAGAAAACATGGAACCCTTTGCCATTGCTGTTACACTTCATTAAGTTCAAAACCACCAAACAATTTGTAAAGTAGCATCACAGTTGCATTTTTAAAGCAAAACATGGATGTTCGTTTATCAGCACGTTTTACTGTCCTTTATGTGGCTGACCTGCAGTATTTCTTTCAGTCAGTTCATCATGCAGTTGCACTCCCTTATGATGCTCTAAGTGCTGTTAGACACAGTCACCTATGGACATTCAAACGGTGTCTTTGTGCCTTGTATAGTTTTCCCATCAGCACTCATGATGATGCTCCTCAAGCCACGTTACTTCCATGGCATGCCACACCAATGGCATGCCACACCATGGCTGGAGGAAACACAGTCCCTCGTCAGAGCTAAAGAGCAATCCCTGCAAAAAATTACATACCAACTTTGCTGCACAGGAATGAAGGCAGCAAAATGACACTCACTCTACTGCTGAACAGACATCTAAGGAGGGATCTGGGGCCAGTCTAAGAAACCAGTATTTCACCTGGCTCACCCTAAGGGAAAGTACTTAATCAAAATTGAATTTTTCCCACAAAAAGTTCTGGTTGCATTTTCTGGATAAAGGAAATAATATGATTGTCCTAAAATACTTCTGGCTTTTCAGTTGGACACAGCATGCTTCATTCCTGCTTTTGCCCCCTCTGTGACATCCCTGAGACTCCTTTAAATATTAGGAGCTTCCTTTATTCTAAATGGTAGTTCCTTCCTAAGTAGAGTCCCAACTTCAGGAGAAAGGGAGAGCTCACTTCACTGATTCACAACATCTATCCCATAAATGTAGGCAACACAGAACAGGCTCCATGTGCTGGAACTAAAATGTAGCCTATCTGTGGCAGTTAAGCCTGCAGCTCTATCAGAAACAGAAAATTAGTAAGACATTCGATTCACTTGCTTAAAATAAAAAGAAAAAAGCCAACCAAACCCAACATACTACTCAACTTGACTGCAGAGGCAAATAACTCAACTAAAAAAAAGCTATCAGGATTTTGCAATTTTAATTTCTCTGCTCATTGAAGCTTTCTACTTTAAGGCAATTAAAACCAGGCATCAAAGGCACACAAAATTGGGATTGGGTAGTGAATCATTTGAGAAAGAAAGGTCTACAATTCAGTTAGAAAAAGTCATCCATGTCTTAGGACTGAAGAGAATTGATGCAATAAGCAGAGCTGGGAGAGGCATGGGGAAGAGAATGTGGGAAGAGTATGTGCAATGCCTGTCCCCTGTGGGGTGGAAATTTTTCTGTCATGGGGTGCTCATTATGAGGCAGAAGACTCAGGAGAAGATACAGAGTTAGAATTTTCCTACTCTAGCCTATGTATATTTATTTATTTCTTCTCTACTTTGCCCCTACAATTGTTTCTACATTGCAACAAGTGCAGAATCTAGATTTTTTGCATACATTGAAATTCAGCAGATTAACGCCAGCTCCCCAAACAGTGCTAGGCCACTCACCCAAGGTGAAGGAGATACACATTAACATCTCTGCTGGAATCAATTCCTTTGAAGACTCAGACATCAATGTTATTTTTCTCCATTAAAAACAGCACACTTCTAGGAAAAATAATGCCAGAAACACAGTGCCACTCAGCCCCACTTCTATTGAATCCCAACCTTGCTAATGATCTGCTAGAGTATTTCTTTAACTCTTGATTGTGTCCATCTGTAGAGTACCACCTACTTCAGTGGGGTCTTAATGTTTTTAAGAGTCCTTCAAACCACTCGATGAAAGTGCTGCTGGAGAATTATAGCATTCATTTCTATAGCCCTTTCTGTGAAAATTCATCTCAATGAGGTCAGCATGCAAGCTTCTAACAGGCTGAAGTTTGTGTCATCCTGGCAGAGATCTTCCTCCAGAAGCAGCTGATGAATCGCACATAGGGAGGTGTCCGGCACTCACCCTGAGCTGCTGTAGGCAGTATCAAATCTGGGCACCCAAAATAAGCTGCTCTGTGGCTCCCTCAGCCTTTAGACCCAGAACAGGCAAAGGAGGAAAACACCTAGGTCAAAGACAAGCAGGACAGAAGCAAGAGGCAGGGAGTGAACATGAAAGAAGAGAGAATAAGACCTGTTGAGGAGTTGGAAGGCCTGCTAAGGAGAAAAGCCTGGAAGGCAAAACTAGAAGGGAAGGGAATGTCGAGATAGAGAGCAGGAAAGAAGCAAGCCCTGGGTATAAGTGAGAAGAGATAAAAGACCTGATGGAAAGACAGACATTCCTTTGTCCAAGACAAAACCACTCTCCCTGTTTTCAAATTTTTAAGGAAAGTCATCAGTTAAATTATATGGGTTTTTTTTTTTCCTTTCATAATAGAATATTGGTGGCAAGCAGTAAGTGAAAACAAGATGTTCTTGGAAAAAAACACATTTAAAAACTGATAGCAGTTTGATTGTTGATAAACATTGAGGTTGATGGCATCTCTGTCTGAGAAGGGCTGTTTTACTAGGCACTGTCAACTGCAACTGCCTTGGATACTGGCAATCAAAATCTCCTATCTAAAACAGAAATACTAAGAGCAGAGTCAATTCTCTTAAAACAGTCCAGATACGTGCCCCAGCCTTGACCTGGAGAAATTGCCTAAAGGAATGAAAGGAGCCAAAGTTCCCAGACAACTGGCTTTGAAAAAAAAGGAAATCAACTTGTGTCAGATGTTATCTAGAGACCTCTAAGAAATGAGCCTCTGAATAGCTCATCTGGCATGAAATAATAACAAATTGCAATCATCATGGTTTTGATATGGATCTGAATTGTCAAAAGCAATAGTCTACACTTCCTACACCACTGCCTCCTGAAAGCCAGGCATTTCGAAAGGAAAGGAGCAGAGATGCAAAAAACAGTTGGCTAGAGTCAAGAACACTGTCTCCATTCAAACTAAGACAATATCCAGACAGATCATCTCACATTTTTATTTTCTGGCATGGTAGTATATTTAGCTAGACACTCTTAGGATGTTTAATATCCTAAAAATAATCAGGTCATCCACAGCACTTAATGCACCGATAACAATCTTGTAACTAAAGTTACCTTGCATCTCTAGCAAGCACACTGCCCAGTTTTTCTAGAATTTGTATTTTTCTTCTGCTGAATAAAATGAGATCATTTGGCTTCTTTACATTGAAATACTTTTTAATAACCATTTTTATAAAATCATCCCTGTAGTGTAATTTTGCTTATTATAAAGGAATCCTAATAACTGGCCACTGATCTGAATAGGAGAGAGCAGAGTTTGTCTCATTTACTGTACTGCTCGTGTTCCTTGCTAGATGAAGCAGTCATAAAAACTTCATTGCCTAGTGAAAGATTTAGACTCGTGCTGATCTTCTGAGGTCTCACCCTCCTATGAAGTTCATCAAGGATGGCAGATGGTGCTGCTGGTTCAAATCCCAGATTAGAATAGCTTTGTCTTCTCCAAAGGAACTTTATTACGCATCCTTGTGGCCTCAATCCATCAGCATGAATGGCATGAGAAGCCAGGGACGATCAGGGAAAGCTCCAATTACATTCAGTAAACAAACTTCACTGCTGCTGTTTCCAATAGGAAATCATATTTAGTCAGGCAGATATAGGAGGCAACAAATATCACAAGGTTATGGACTGACGTTTATCAAGAGCTGGCAACTGTACTCAGTGACTCAGAGACCTCAATATCCTTAAAGAAAAGCAGATGAACACACCACTTCCAAAAAAGGTAGGGAAAAGGCAAGTATTTCCAAATGCAATGAGGAAGACTCCTCATTTCTGTATACAAGATACTGAAATGCTCCTGTGCAATCTACAAATGTTCATGGCTTCCCTATATCACTTCACTTTAAGAGCAGGCATTATCCAGCACAGTGTGTGGAAAAGCCTTCTGCCACAGTGCTTGGAGTCAAGACATAGCTGTATAGAGCAGAGCACAAAGCAGATCTGACAACCCTACTTGAAACTTGTCCGGCATTGTTGTCAACCCAACACCATGTTTTTGCCAGACTATTTGCTGATGTTAATGGTTTGCCACTGCTTGTACAAAAGAGCCCTTGAGACAGTCATCATTTCGTTGCAGAAATATAATTCCTACCGTACTAGGCAGGTGCCGTAGAAGGCAATAAAATTGCAAGGCAAACAAAGGTGGCTATTTGACAGAAAAATGACAGAAAAATGCCTTCAGGTATTAGCAGTACTAGTTAGCAAATATAGTACATGAGTTTTAAAAGAAAAACTCTGCAAAGTGCTTTCACGCTGGTGTCAAATGCTGCATCCCTCACTGCACTCCTGCAGAAAGATGGCCCATTTGGTACTTTCCCCAATCTCTAAAAACAATCCCAAATCGCCTCCTCTGCCAATGCAGCAGGCATTAGAATGTGGATAGGTTTTTAGCCTTCATTTCCTTCAATTTCCCATTTGGGAAATTATTATTCACTTGCAAACTCCTGTAAAATCAATCTTTGGCTTTGTTCTAACAAGCAGAATTCAATTGTAAAGTATCAGTTTTATCAGAATTCTCTCTCTTCTTTCCTGCATGGAGAACACCTGATTTACCTGCGCTTGAGAATAACAGGCACCATTTTTGGTTGGGCAGCAAGACAGACAGTGTTCTTTAAAGTGAGGGTGCAAAGCTGCCCTGCCAGAACTGAACCCTGTGGTGCATTTCATATAGCAGAACTGAGACCATTTAAAAGTGATACACGAGAACCTGGCTTCAAATGCAGAATCGACTGCATTAGCACTGTAACAATGCTCTTCGCAGCCAGGTAGGTCAAGGACACGATTTTTAAGTCTTTTAAAGTTGTCAGCACCCAGTTAATAATTTCACTCTGAATCTGAAGGGAGAAATACTTGTAAATTTTCTTTAGTACTTCTACACAGGGTAGATTTGCCTTGGATAAGTTGACTCTTAAGCACTAGGAGGGAAAACCCAAAGGAAATTGCATACGATGACAAAACCACACTCCAAGGTGGGGCAGCCACACAGAGGAGGTTGGACAGAACTCATGTGGGTTTTAAGGTCAAAAATAAGTAGGAGATGCACAATTACACTTCAGGTCAGCAACTGAGGGGAGCAGAAAAATAGCTAGAAACAAGGCTGGCCACATTAAGGAGGCATGTTGCCTAGTCTCTGGAAACAAAAGGTTGGAAGTATACATGGACACTACATAGTACAGGGCCCAAAAGAGACTGTTTGCAAGTCTGTGTAGCAGAACAGACACCTATACCAAGAAAAAAACAGAAAGAAAAGGGGGAAAAAAACCAAAAGTACCAACGACAGTGCGTGTGAGCGATCAGGAAGAGGAGGCTGGGTGGTGTGTGCATGTGTGGCGAGTTGTTTGCTTGTTTAGGTTTCAGGAAACTGAAATTCATCCCTGGCATGTTTACACTGACAGGAAGTACAAGGGCTAGCATCAATGCAGGGCTGCAAAGACTATTTTGGGATGGCTTTTAAAAATTGAAGTGGAAGCCTCAGGTAGAGAGGGGGAAAAAAATAGATCTATAAAACAAGGGAAAGAAGTTAAAGGAATGAGAAAGCAGGGTGGGGAGCAACCCAGGCTTTGAACAGCAAGAATAGAATAACAATCAGAAAAGAGGAACCTGCAAATAATTCTTAAGAGCACAACATAAAAAAGTTTAAGAGGACAGATTTTTGTGCCCAGGATTTGGACAGTACAAATGTCAGATTAGATTGCTCAGAGTGATCTCAAGAAATTGTTTCAGCCACCTGAGAAATAATTTATATTAAGGAATCTTCAGTTTCATAAGATAAAACACCCAAACCATCCGCTTCTAAGGGTACCTCAATTCTTACTACCTGCAGAGTCAGATGTGCCACCCTCTGGGTTTTCATGCACAGAAGCAGCTCCCAGAGCCCAAGGAGGTCACCAAAAAGCGCTGCCATTATTTGGAAGCTACAAGGATTCTTGTGCACACTGAGCATCCAGCTCAAAACCCTTAGCCCTCCTCCTCTGCTACAGCGTGTTCAGTACTGCTTTAAAAGCAGCAGAAAAAGGTACTCCACTAAGTATCCACAACACTGAACTCATAACCCTGAAAACTAAGTTTCTTTTCCTTCTGCTGTTCCATTCACTACACATTAAGTAATATGTTTTTCTAGCAAGTCAAATTTTGATCTATTTGAAAGAAATTTTTCCTAATTTACTGCTTTTATTTCAACTTTATAACATCCCTTTTTCCCACCTGTCCTTTTTAATAATTTTAATTGGAAGAAGACTACACAACTTTGGCCTTGCCATTTGCATTTGAATCTGACAAAGGTTAATAAAAGGCAGCACTTGAACCTAATAACTGTTGGATAACATGTATCACAAGACAGGAAATCCTATGTCATTTGTACCACACACTCGCCACCCCCACCTCCCTGATTTCAAATCAGTTTGATTGGGACTGTAATGAACTCAAAGGAAGAAGAAAAGAAAAGAAATAACTGCATTTGTTTATTACTGAACTTATGTAGGTTGGCTTTGCTTGGTTCAAGAGGTCATATGATATTGCTGCTTCACAATATGATTTGCCTCAATAGTGAATGGAACTCAAAATTCAGTTTCTGGTAATATGACTATATAAATTTTTGTAATAAATAGTTCGTTTTCATACGCATGTCTGTAAGAGGAAATAAACTGCTACAAGTCCAATCTCAATTGACAGTGCAGTAAATCCTTCTGGAGCAGTCTGAAGCTACAGCTTTGTTGTACTTGAGGTTACCATGCAAAAATAAGGCAGGCATGAAATCTATTAAAAGGATCCTAGTTTCTCTCAAGAAATAATATAGCACTTAACAGTTTTGCTGCTGATTAAGACATTTAAAGCCAAAGTGTACAGATGTGTACCTATCTCTAGTGCTGAAGCAACAACTTAATCTACATAACCTAGTGCTCAAGTGGAATGAGAAAGCCGTCTTTCCACATCAGCAGACATTTGGGCATCAAGTTTGTACCATTTGATAAAGCTCTGAAAGCGTCCATTTCACCTTACACATTCTGAAGTGTTTTCATTTAAATCTCCTCATCCACTGAAGACTAAGTAGCACTGAACTGCTCAAGGTGCCACAACCAGAGTTAAAACTTTCTTCAGAGCTGGACCTGAGATACTAAAAGATATTTTGCTGGGTGTAGATGAAACACTTATTTCCCAACACAAGTACCCGCTAAGGAAAGGGCTGATTCTTCACAGGTGTCAAGGACAGTATCATTTGAAAAGGAAAGGACAAAAACAGACACCAACTTTTTTTTTCCTGATTATTTCTCTGCATTTAATTTGACATACTCAAAGGGACTAAAGGTTGGCTAGCAGATAACAGCATAGAGAAAGTTTAAGTGCTAATTTTCTGTCTGAAACAACCCAAGGTTTCCTCTAGAAGTAAGGATTCGTGTTGCCTTGCCACCAAGGCAGGAGGGTTTCATTTCTAATGAAACCATAAATCCAGATTGCTTTCCTGGATTACCTGAATTTCTCAAACTTATAGTTTAGACTAAATGACTTGAACTCTTGATTTAGAATTCTCTGAGAGTAAAATGTGCTGTAATTTTTTGAGACATATGTTGATTCCTAAAAATGAGTTTAAGTGCCCATATAAAGTACCATAAATGCACACACTTTGGTCTTTGTTCATCTTCCGTTGCAGCCCAGTCATTTGCAAAACAACAGCTTGAACTCTGCAAATATTTTTTTAAGGAGAAACAGGCAAAAACCCATCCACAAAGCTGAGCAAATTCATATTACCACTAACCTAAGGAAGGTTGGGGGGTTGGACCCGATGATCTCTTGAGGTCCCTTCCAACCCCTAAGATTCTGTGATTTTACTAGTCTGTGAGACAGACTACTGAAGCTATTGCAAGAAAGGAAAAAAAGAAAAAAAAAAACACCCCACCAACATGAAATGGAACAATAAGAGTATGAGGCATAACCTTCAGACTTCAAACCCCAAGGTCAAATGTGACAGATGCTAGTGATTCCTTCATTTATTTTTCTTGACATCTATCAATGCAATCAATCTCAAGTTAAGTTGTAGATGCCAGAAAGGGAATAGCCTATCATGATTTGTAGTAACCTTCAAAAACAGGCACTTTTTCTCTGTTGGAAGTGCTCTGTGCAGAAATATACATGCACCTACTACAGTACTGGCTATAGGGAGTAGCAGTATTTTATGGCTTCCTTTCTCATGCATCAATGTTCAGATCCCAGGTTTTATTGAAGAGACATCTTTTACTTCACATATTTACACAATAGTCCAGATGAATCTCAAGTTTGGTTAAGGCTCTAGACTAGAGGTCCTAGTCATACGGCTTGCAAGTAATTTTATGTGGTTTGTATAGCTACATCCATGTCAAAAGCTGTCTAGTTCAGTGCCAATAATTCTTTGCAGGGATACTTCAGTCCACATACCCTAAGTGTGGGGTGACAGAACGGATCAGGTTGATCTGTTAGTGCTACAGCCTCAACCTCCTTTGGCCTCTAAAGTGTTGCAGGGGATAAAGCCACACTAACATAAAGCAACTACAATATAAAAGACAAAAAAAATACCCCAGAGAAACTACCTGGCTCTTTCCTATGGAGAAAATGCAGCAATATGATAGAACAGGCAGTGTGCCCAGCTTGTGCAGGAAACGTGGGATAGATGTCAGAAGGTAGCTCAGTCCAGCACTTCAAACCTTATCTTCTGAATCCTCATATTCCTGCTCAAACAGATGACCCGAGGATATCCCCTACCTCCTCTCTTCAGGGAGGCCTCAGCTACCTTCAGTTGTGTGAGAAGTATTAAGAACCACTTGTTACAATATTTTTGGGGGCAAGAGCATGATTACGGAATTAATGATGAGGGAGGTCTGCAATCAAAGACCAAATTGAATTTATGCTGTCACTTGCTATGGGCTTATTAAAGGTTGGTTTGATGTACACTATATAATTCTGCAACTTACCATTAATAGTGCAGGTAGAGATATAAAATAATAGTGGCCATTAAAATGAACAATGCTGGTTTTGTCCTTGCCCAACAACCTTCTCCAAAATACATGGATCAAAACAATAAAAACCAATCCTGTATTACAAACTCTGACCTCACTGACAAGTTTTCCCCTGTGTTTTCCTCAGTCTACTAAACACATTTACAATGTTACTAGCTTTATAATTATAAATTTAACAGATGGGGGAGAAAAGAAAATGTGGTTAAATTAAATCAGTGACAGTCTGAGAAGCATCCAGAAGTCAACATTCAAACTGTGGAAGTAACTCTGCTTTGCTAAATAACTGATATGCTACTTAAACATACCTGCTGCTTCCTCACCTCCAGGACCACAAAACCAGGAAGTCCATTAAACAGCAACAAGATAGGACTATGTTCAACACCATGGGAGCAAAAAGCCAGCAAAAGACAGTACCCACATCTAGTGGCATTTGGGATAAATTAGAAGGTGCTGTGCTCCATGGCAGGAATGGTAACAACTCTTATGTCATTACAAAGAGTTAACAGCACTGCACTGATTCTCTCCCTGTGTTGTTTGCAGGGGCTTGTAAAACACAGCAGAATTGCAAGAGATGCCAGAAGAGACTAACTGGATCAAAAATACAGCTACAAAGTCAGATCATCTAGAAAGCTGACTGCACAACAAATCTATTCTAACAATAGAGCAACATGTTGTTCTCCATAGAAGAGTTCTACTTATTGTTTAGGAACTAAATTAGAGAAGGTCTAACCAAAGGTGTTCCAGAACTCATACATTAAATCCAGAGTAAGATCTTTTTGCTCTTCAAAGAAAATGAAAAGGTATACAATTCTGTTGAGCTGATGAACAAGGATGTAATTATCTTCAGAGCAGTAAGCATTGTTGTAGATATTATGTAGAAAAGCAGATATTATGTAGAAAAGCTATTACTGTATTTGGCAAAGCTTCTGTATAATACAAAACAAGCATCCCTTTGCCAGCCTCTGGTGTTTCATCACTCAGGAACCATTCATAGCTATCACTTCTGGCATATTCTTCCTGATGTCTGTTCCATCTGCCCTATCCTATTGCTATGTAACACATCTTAAATTAGCTAGCTTTCTTCCCACGCACAGCAGATCAGCTGGAGTCAAATATTTCAAGTAAGAAAATAAAACAAATATGTGTCTTCCACACAAAAATATTCTGTAATGACTATGCCTCATTATGAAATTGGTACTATTCTAGTCCACAGCTTGGGCTATTTTTATCTAGAGAGAACGAGACCAGAGGAGCAAACAGAGCATCACTAGTTCTGCCTTTGAGTCTCTGTGTGCGCTGAGTACCCAGTGAAGGCACATCTGGTGTTTGACACAAAAAGACAACATGACTGAACCCTGCTAGCAAATAAATATTGGGTGCTATGCAGTCTCTACCTGTCTAATAACATTTTGTAACTTTACATATATTCTACCTAAAGTCAGTTCCAAGGGCTGTCAACCAACAGCTTTGCTTGCCTGCTTTCACCTAGAATGTAAGAGTAATACCTGTCAGCATCTGTCTTTCTCTTGTACATGTAAGCAAACTGTGAAGAACTTGTAAGGTGCATATGTAACTCAGGGTATGCGGCTTATAAAGGGGAAAGAAAAATGGGCAGGGAGAGCAACATCCTCCCACTGTGCATAGTTCAAGATATGAGAAAATCCATCCTGGAATTAGTACTGTTCTGCCACCCTTCAGGGGCATTTGTTTTCAGTAAAGCATACTCTACCCACTTTGAGCTTGATTTTAAGCAATGGCACAGGCTTACTACTGCACGTATGGGTCACTGGGAACTACACACATACTTTACACCTCTTGTTTGCAAAACCATATATAAAGTGCACAGAATCAAAGAAATGTCACCTGTGAAACTTGAAAGTGCTTTTACTTCTAGCACAGGCTCATCACTGAGGAATTCAACCACCTGGAGCTAAAACCTTTATAAAGCTTAAAATCAGCTGGTTAACACACAGGCAAAGAATTTGTTACAAAAGCAGTACTATTCTTTGCAATTTCTAAGAAAAAATAAAGAATTAAACAGAACAGATTTCCACTGCAGGATTGCTAGTTCATTTAAGGACTTTACTGAGTTATTCCTGGCTTCTGATCAGCTATTCCTGGTTCCTATTTAAAGAAGATTTGTTACAAAAGTGAGATTTGCATGGCTTGTTATCCAAGCTGGGATAATCAAATATGATCATTGCAAACAAAGGGTAAAGGAGCACTCAAATTCTGGAACAGAGGACAAATGGTAACAAACCATGCCTACAGTCTGTGGCTAGGTACCAAACCATCCCCATGGACATTTATGCAGGCACAGTACTGGAGCCTTCCTGCATTGCTGAGCTGGGGAAAGAGCCACTACCTCTCACAGTGAAGAGACAAGACCAGAGTGGGGGGGGGGAGTGGGGAATGAGCAGCCAGTTGCTCCAATTGCAAAGTTTTATAGCACACAAAGTACCAGGGAGTCAGCCACACAAAACCATGAAAGCCACAAGCACATCCTTCCTACTCCATGTGCCAGAGAACTGCGGTTGGGGAGCAAGCGATACTACTTGCAATGTGTGGCATAGCCAAGCTGTATCCAAAACCATCATCTTTAAAAGCAGAGACCCTTCTACTGTGGTGATGATCTCCACCTGCAATGCACAGGTGAGCAGCCCATATTGTCTCCAGCAGATGGAAAACATAGGCATTTGATATGGTAGTTAGTGATCTTCCCCCTCTCTTCAAGGCTCCTTACATACATAACGTGTTGCACTTGGGCCAGAAGAATCCCAGGCAGATACAGACTAGAGAAGAGCACCTTGAGAGTAGCCCTGCTGAGAACCACCTGGGGGTTCTGGTGGATGAGAAACTTAACATGAGCCAGCAGTGCGCTCTTGCAGCTCAGAAGGCCAATGGTATCCTGGGCTCCATCAGAAGAGGGGTGGCCAGCAGGGACAGGGAGGTGATTGTCCCTCTCTACTCTGCCCTTGTGAGGACCCATCTGGAGTACTGTGTCCAGATCTGGGGCCCCCAATACAAGAAAGATGTAGAACTCTTGGAGATGGTTCAGAGGAGGGCCAGGAAGATGATTAGAGGGCTGGAGCACCTGCCCTACAAAGAGGCTGAAGGAGCTGGGCTTGTTCAGCCTGGAGAAGAGGAGAAGGCTGGTGGGGGAACCTCATCGCAGCCTTCCAGTATCTGAAGGAAGCATACAAACAGGAGGGGAATCAACTTTTTAGAAGATAACGTAGATAATGGCAGGACAAGGAGGAGTGGACTAAAGATAAAGGAAGGAAGGTTTAGATTAGATATTAGGGGAAAGTTTTTCACAGAAAGAGTGGTAAGGTGCTGGAACAGGCTGCCCAGAGAGATGGTGGATGCCCCATCCCTGGAGGTGTTCAAGGCCAGGTTGGATGGGGCCCTGGGCAACCTTGTGTAGATCCAGGCCTGAGGTTGGTCACTCTGCCTGTGTCAGGGGGGTTGGAGCTTTATGATCCTTGGGGTCCCTTCCAACCCAGACCATTTTATGATTCCATGACACCAACCTGCCCACATATCCTCCAACACAGCACAGCAAAGCATTTTTCACACAGCGCTATTCCCTGCAAGCGCCAAGGAACAGCAGCGCTGCCAATGCAGGAGGCACTTTGCACAAAGCATGTTTATTAGCTGCGACACAGAGCACAGCGTTTGCGAAGTGCTAAGGAAGAAGACAGCTGCTGCAGCTCCCCTAATTACCTTTCCCCAGACATCAACAGTAATTTACAATTTGGATGATGTCGCTGGAACTAAGTATGATCTAGATCCAGAGACAAGCTTTCCTCCTCGCTTTTACAGGCCATGTGTTATATGAGAATTACAACTATTCAAACTGTTTCTATGAGCTAGGTTCTCTCCTGTAAGGTTTTTTTATTGCTCATTCTCCTTTTGCTACAGGAAAACACAGAATTTGCTGTAGACAGTAATCAGATAATCACATCTTGTTACAAGCACAAGCCAGCATGACTTCTTATTAGAAACTCTCTAATCTATCACATCAAAACAAAGAACATTTGAGGTGCTTAGTAAAAATTATGCTTAATACACATTTCACAGCAAAAGTAAAAAATAAAACTTTTTTTAACAATCAGTGTATAGAACAGGTAGAACATTAACCTCATATATACATCCAGATTCAATTAGTTTTGAAATATTTACTGCATTCAGCTCCTGCTGTTTTGCTGCCAGCCAAAATTCAAGAGAATGCACAGGAAGTCTGACAAATTAAGACATCGACAACAATTAAGATTAATTGTACAAAGAGGATAAAACATTTCAAACAGTTGTACCCTTGAAAGATCAAAAGCTTTCCTCCTCTGGCAGTAGCTCTGAACTACTTTACTGACAAGAGACAGCTTTTTTTAAAAACACACAAATGCAAGATAAAAATTAAAACATATGCAGAGATGTGAAGCTGGAAAGGCTCAGTAGATGTTCTAAGCCCAATACTGTACTTGGGCTTAGATAGCAAATTAGATAGAATAGCTTTAAAGCTAAGGGTGAGTATCCACAATGCCTCTACTTGCATTGAGAATAAAGATGATGTCTACTTGAAGATTCACTGTTCCGTGAATCAAGTGGATGCTTTGTATAATAAAATAAGCACCAGTCTCCAGTTTCTATGATAATTTAGACCCATGCAAGACACAGATGTACTCAGTGTGGTGTCCTGCTCCCCTGAGTACTAGATGTCCAGCACACGTTTTGTGGCTGTATTGCTATGCCACTGTGTGATTCTTTTCAACTCAAGCTGTGAGTCAAATGAGAGGAGGAGACTTACCCGTGTTTCTCTGGACCCACCACTGATAAGATTTCACTGCTGCTTTCATCAATGGGAAGAAGACGAGCAATATATTCTCCACTCTGCTGGTAAAACTTATAAACAGCCACTTGAACTACGCATTGGTCACTGCTGCTTCTCAGCCAAGGGCTCAGGATGATGGGGCTTGGCCTCTCTGATGCATTGAGAAACAGAAACGAACCTAGAACAGATGAGGCAACAAGAAAGATTTTACAGAAAAAACCCAAACAACTCCAAAAAACCTCACAGAGTCCAGCTGAATGCTTGCAATTTTTCATACCCCCCAAAGATTTGGAAAGTTTGCCTATTTTGTATTAAACCTGTTAAGATCTTCCTGGGCAGGCAACATTCCAACTCACCTTTGAATGGTCCAAAACAAAGATTACATTTAGATTTAACTCCCAGAAAATGCATAAAGTGTGAAAAGCCATAAACATTAAGGGCAGGGAACAATAACAAACAGTAACAATAAAACTTAATCAACCAATAGACTTCCAAAGTTTAGCCCAGGCAGGTGATTAAAGAGTTTCAGATTTAGATTTCTTGCTTTCATGTACTTATTCTTCCTGGACTTCAACGCCATCTCTATAACTGCTCAGGTGTGATCCAGACCCAAACGTTATTACCTTGGTTCAGTGGGATCCTGATGTGACAGCTCTGATACGTAATCAATTTATTTTATAATACTTTCTATCCATTTCTCTCACCCAAATAAAGAACACAAATTCAATAGCTTTACTTTTGCTCTTCTACAAACATAAGAGTGTAGCATTTTTAAGTCATTAGAGTCAGGATAAAGGCCTGACATAATTTTATTTCTTAAGCAATTCATTTTAATGTATTAATTTTATATGCAGCTAATCCACATTAAACATTTCATTATTATCCACTACATTGACTCCCTTGGCCTAATTCTATTTCAACACAATCTGAGGCTTATCCAGTGGGACAGAGGCAATGCATTTTCATCACCCTGTTGCTCATTTCAGGTAAGTCAAATTGCTCCCTTTTGGCAGCTGACCAAATTTATCAATTTGGTCACAGAGCAAGCACACTGGGGTGTGCAGTTGGTAAATGAAAGGTGCAGTTAGGTAAGTGAAGGAACTGACCCTTGAAGCAAGAGAAATTGTGATATCGCACAGGTTCTAGCAAGGCTGGTCAGATGATCAAGACAATGAGGTTTTACTTCCTGGAGGTCCATTAATAAAGACTGTCCGTTATTACTTAAAACATGCAGAACTGATGAACAATTTAATTTCACAGAGAAATCACAGACTCATAGGGGTTGGAAGGGACCTCAAGAGATCATCGGGTCCAACCCCCCTGCCAAAGCAGGCTCCCTAGGACAGGTCGCACAGGGAGGTGTCCAGATGGATCTTGAATATCTCCAGAGAAGGAGACTCCACAACCCCCCTGGGCAGCCTGTCCTATACTTTACAGTCCTGTTAAGCCTTGATATTTAAGCCTTTGAAACGTGCATGAATTTTAGCAGGAGCGGCAGCTTGGTTTTGGAAGTTGAATCTTCGGAGGAATGATCTTCCACAAGACTGAGCACGGCTCAACTGAGATCCAGGGCATCTAAGAAATTCTATGGAGGAGACACAAATAGACCTTGTTCACCTTCCCCTTGGTGTCTAAGCTGTGGACCAGAAGGTGCAAATCAACCACTTTGAGCTCCTCTGGTAGTTTATCTCATCCTACAAAAGAACCGGCGAATTACCCTTTGGTGGCTCTCATATCTCTGCACTGAACTGAGGGTCAAGAACACAGATTTTGATATCTCACTGTCACACGCTGGTTAAAACAGAGGAATTGCACTCATGTTCACAGATGTCCCCTTTGAAAAAGCCTGATTTGGCAATTCATTACAGGTCACACACAGAGTAATAACAGAAGGGCTAAAAATGGAACCTGGATTCCTGTCAACCACCATGGCTCCCTCCCATACACACATTTATCATAGGCAACATTTTTGACATACTTGTCAAAAACAGTGTTCTTGACATTGGCATCACATTAATGACACATCTAAAACTGGAAAACATCTGTAATGACACAGATAGGCAGGAATACATAACATCAGCCTGCTCAGATGTCGAGGTTTGCAAACAGAGAGGAGTGAAATGTAGTCATAGCCTTTTTTTTTTTTAAATCACAAGATTCCTTTATATGAAATAACACCCTTTAATACAGTTACTAACAAAATGGTTTGATGAGTTTAAACAGACTCTGTAATTGTCAGAGTTATATATACAGGGTATTTTTGCTGGTCAGTAAAATAAAAAGGAAAACCCAGCCACATGTATCATCCTTCCTGTCTCTCCCTTCTGTTGCAAACAAAAGAGAATTAGAGCACTAAATCTTGTGGCTTTAATTGTACCATCCCCATAAGAACACTGAAATCTGTGACATGAAAGGGAGCAAAGAGACTTCTGCTGGTGGCAGAAAGACACTAAGCGCTGCAATAATTGCTATGGGAACTTGCCAGGTGCGAGAGCCATTTGCTCATCTTACTGCCTTGCAACGGGGAGTCAGATTTTAAAAATAACAAAGGCAGCTCTCATTCCTTGTTTTCTTGCAGTGGTTCTAAATAAAGTGAGCTTCCAAGGATAGTCCTTCCTGTGCCTGGACTCAGGGCCAGGTTTGAAACATCAGTGAAGTCCAGCAGTAGACAAGACTAGCTGCTACAGTAATTTGTCACATAGTCACTGAACTCCTTTGTTTTGGCTTTTATAGTTCAACTTTCTATTTACAGGGCTGACACTTTGAAATTGTGGCTAATTATTCATCACATGACCAGTTCTACCTAATAAATTACATTGCTAGAAGGAATACAATTTTGCCATGGTGGGAGCTACCATGGGACACTCTCCCAGGATGCTGGGAGGAACCGCCCCACACTACGCTGTTGTGAAGCTGTGCTGGGAAAATCACTCCCAAGGACACAGGTGGCCTCACCACCAGTACAGTCTTGCCAGAAAAGCCCTCCTTGCGTGTACTTCTGGGAAGATCCCCTACCAAGACAAATACTAGAGCTATGACAGATCACCTGTTTTGTTACTATTTTTTTTGAAAAGGGGAGAATAAACATATCTTTTTCTTGCTTTGGAAAGCTCAACCATCTTGAGTGTGACCTCCCTACCTGCTGCCGGGTTCTCTTCTTGGTCTTCTCGTCTAGTCCATAAGCACTACAGAAATAACAATCAGAGCTGCATTTGGCTGTGGTGTTTCCAAAGTTGCAGTGAGGGGTACTTGCTGTGAGACCACACAGAAACCGTACAGGCTTTGTTACATGGCAGAATTTGAAGATTCCTGCTCATGCACTACAACCTCAGTCTGCTTCTTACAGAGCAGACTGGTGAGTTCCTATAGCAATGGCCTGAAGGATACAGCGTACATTAACATCACACATACTCTTTTCCACATAAGCAAACCCGAAACACCAATTCAGACAAAGCCAGTTTCAGGAACTTGCTGTCATCAAAGCATACATGACACATCTGTCAGTCAGCTGCATACATACACAAAGGCAACAACCCACAGTGGTCCAAATACTCTTTCATTTAAGTTGTCAGGACTTATGCTACTGAACTCAATGGCGTCAAAACCCACAAAGGAATCATTAACATGTCTGAAGTGAAAAAATGATACAATCTGATCACAAAACATCATACTCCTCCCTTCCTTCAAATGCACAATCTCTCCATCACTGCTTGCCACAGTTTCATGTGATGGCCTCCCACAGGATCAAGATAAGCACCATTTCCAGGATCAAATTAGAGACTGCTACTTAGAAAGAGCTAAAAGATCACATAGAGATTGGTTCCTCGTCCACACCAAGGGACAGAAGACTATTCAGCTTCACACCAGTGGGTCTTTCTAGGCAAAATCAGAAGCTACATGTTCCTTTGCATTTCCCTCCAGTGGGAGGGAATCCACGTGGTACACAGAGATCACTATGCAGACTTGAAGACCCTGAGGTTCCAGCTATAATTTCCTTGCACTTATTTTCACCTATTAGCTTGCAGCTCTAATAAGGCTCTTGGGATCTTCCTGGGTGAATAGCTAGAAAGAGCACTGTAGCTTCAAACAAACTTCTGCTGCTATTTAGATATCAAGGGATATAAGCTGAGATGAAGGGCCCCTTCACAGTACCTGCTGCCAGTGTCACGTTCTACTGCTCAGGACTCTGAAGGATCTATTTGCTTTTCAGAACAATGTTCACCAATGAGGCATTTCAGGAGTCTTCCACTACAGGCTTTAAATTGGACTCTGGCGGGCAGCGCAATGCTGATATTAAAGAGATGCAGTTAAAACAATCACACCGTAACTAAATATACAGCCACAGACCCCAGCACTTAAGCACTTCCTGGGTCCTTAGCTTATTCATCATCATCACCACACAGAACCCTGTGGTTGCAGTGGGAACAGCATTCAGTCTTTTATACCAAATACACCTGTGTGTGCATTTTGCGACTAAAACCCTACCAGCAAATACTCCATGCTGTTTCAGAAACTGCAAATACTTTACTTTCCATGTTCCCCCTAAACGCTCACAAATGCTGGGAGAAGCCTACGAGTAGTACTTCACTTCTAATCATATTTTTCCTTACATTTTTAATACCTGCTGTCACCATGCAGTGGTTTTCCTGATTCTCACGTGTTGTGTCGCACAACATCTCTGGCAGCTTGCTGTCATCCCAGACAAACATACCCGAAGAGGATCTTTAACTTAAGCTCAGGGAATTACTGCCATTGGCATAAAAGTAGTACTGAGAGACAAATTAATGTAGCTTGCATGAAAAATTTGCTGTTGATCCTTTGGAATCTTCTTTACATCCTCTTAATATTCATGTCACAAAAAGGTTTATCAGCTTAGTAGCAAGATATTTTTTAAGATGATGAATACAGCTTCAAGTTGTGCTGTTCAGAACTAATGAGGTAACAGCTATATGTAAAGAAGAAATCTGATGCTAATGTACTATGCATGTACAGATAGGCTAAGAATAAAGTGCCCATCCAAAGAAGCTTTCAAATTAAGGGGTACAGACTGGTAAGACTCAAAATCACACCAGCAATGAAGACCATTTCTGCAATCCTTGGCTGAACATCCATCTGATACAGGTGCATAAAACATCTGAAACTCAAGCTAATAAGTACACTGAGGCAATCCTGAGATGTTCAAGAGTTAGCCATCGCTTGAGCCTAGGAACTGGGCAAACTGAGTATCCTATCGCTAGCCCCTTTGAAAGGTGGTTATCTGATAATTACCCAGTCACTTTGAACGTACCCTGCTAACTGCTCATACTCTAAATCCTTCCTAGCCAGTGTCAGGGTAAATGCAAAGAGGAGGCAGGTTGGTTTCTTCTACTAAGCAGCCTCATGATGCTCAGCAAGGTCAGTGCACCCTATTCCATACCAGTATCACACAATCAAATAAGATCTTAAAAACATGGCATCAAACAGAATCACTGGACGTAAAAATCAGTTACAGAAGTGCGATGCACTAGAATCCACAAAGAAGGAAGTTCAATTATTTGAAATCAATATTTACCAGCACACCAAAGCCAATAATACAGAGCAGACATCCAGATACCTGGTACAAATTAAAGAGTTCCCATGCCAGTTCAAGCAGATTGCTTCCCTAATAACCAAAGAGCATAGCTTTGTTATTTTAACTTACTTTCTTGAAAAGCAAGGCTGAAAAACACAGCTAGGCTGACTTAATCTGATCACAGTTACAAAGCAGCAATTTAACAATCCTTTGCAAAACCAACAGATTGCTATTCTGAACATAAACTCCATCTTCCTACTAAAAGGATTTTATTACTTTTCATGTAAAAGTTCAATACTCTACCAGATTAAATTAGAGCTGTAAAAACTATTAACAGTCAGCGTCTGTTGGGGACTGTACAGTAGGAAAAAAAAAAAATTAAATCAGATTTTATAGTCTTTGGAGATGCTGACTGGTGAGAACGTTTCCACTAGTATCACAAAACATCCCCCAGAGCTGGTCTCTGGATTCTTCACTTTACATTCAACTTCCAAATTAACTATCCAAGCAAAACTCTTATAGCAGGAGGTCGGTAGTTGGTAAGAGCCATGGAAGACCTGGGCACTACCTGAGTGACAACATTATGAAAATTTACTGTTACACTTTTCCTAGGCTTATTTATACAGATTTTCTAATTGCCTCATCAAGGCTCCAAAATGTGCTGAACACTAAGAATGTGAATAGTCTCCAATGTCGAGCGCAATGTGATTGCACAAGCACCAGAAGATTTGCAACACACCATACTTGCATCTGACTTAAAATTCATGAAGGTAACAGCCTTTGAATTATTACAAAATATGGAGCTGAACCATTCTTAACAATCTAATTATGGTGATAGGGTATCTTACCTCTTTTGAAGTCGATCAACTTTCTTGCTATTAGCTTAAATAGAGCCAGCATTTCATTTCTAATACTTCACAGGTATGCGAGCACATTCCTCTAGATGATGCAGGAGCAACTCAAACTCTAATGAATTCATACACACTCTTGTGGGCGTGTAATACATTTCACAAATGGACAAGGTAAGGCAGACATTAAACAACTGCAAACATCATGTGGCAAGATGGGTATCAGAGCAGAGATCTGCAAGTCAACTGTCTTTAAGATTACCTCCTATTGAAGTATTTTTCTTTTCCTAAATCTCAAGAGGAAGGCTTATATTTAATCAAAGCAAAATAAAGCCAAATTTTGTCCTCTCACTATGGCATCAGGCAGATTTGGTTTGCCCCTATGATTTTTCTTATATTTAAAGGCTTCACTCACATAAAGCCTTGTCCCTCAAATAACTAGCATTCACTGTGATCCTTGGGAACAGCAGCAGCACTACAGAAACATTGCTTGAGGTTAGAAAAGCCAGGAACCCTCCTTTTCTCACACCCCAGCCCCAGCGGTTTTCCTTATTGATTTACCTCATCTCTTAGAGACAACCCTAAAGCCTTACACACAGAGGGAGCAGTCTCCTAGCTGTGACCTCCACACAGCTCTTTTGCAGGTTTCCCCTGTTGCTTCCCTAAACTCAAGTATAGTATGTGAGCTTAAAACCAGAAACTATAAAACTTTACTACTGTTTATCAGTTTAAATTCCAGTAATCCCTAGCATGCCCATATGGAAAAGTGAATCCCATCACACTACTTACTTTACATGGATGACAATTAAAGATGCTTTTCTCACAAAACATGTTACATCCAGTTTCTCAAAAGGAATACATCAGAAGGAAGAAGATGAAAACAATTAAAAGCTCCAGGTATTGCCTTCTGTAATGGGAGCTAGAGCCAGATGCTGTTACAGCCCAATTCCTAAATGACTCAGCAGTGTTTGCTCCCAGCTGAAAAGCAGTGAACTGAAAAAAGTAGTTAGTTAATTAAAAACTTAAAATTCAATGCTGAAATTAAAATCTTTCCTAGAGAATGACAAAAGAGTGTTTAAATAATTCAGCCTTGCACAGCTGATTAACCAATATGCATCTTCTGCTGCTGACAGAGGCAAATGGCAAGTTAGAGATCTCTGTTTTGAGACTAGCAGATGGGAGAATTTTCTGTCATCATGAGCAAGACAGACAGACCTAAAGGGAAAGCTAAGAGGGAGATGGTTCTGTCAATAAAACCAGAAAGACAGAATGCCTGTTCAGTACTTCACAGCGTACGCAGTAAAGAGGAGGGTGTGAAAGGAAGCCTAATGCTGTGCCTCCAGTTACTACTTTGCTCTCAAGTGTGTTTATTTGATTACACTCAGAAGGCTAAAAGCTTAAAAATGAACAAGTCTGACAATACTCCTACACACAAGCACCTGAACAGAACTGGAACAGAACAGGGATTGCAATAACTCACAGTTCAGTAATGTCAGAAACCACATTAAACAAGTAACAAGTACTCTGAGTTATGCCACCAAAGAACTAGAAAACTTTCAAGAAAAGGTGCATAATCAAAGCTGTTTGCTGTTCTCCTCCTCCTTTGCCGTTCTCTGCCAGAATTAAACTCATCACATAGGAGCTGCCATTACGTCAGCTGTAAGTGCACAACAGTCATATAACTCAGACCATAGGAGAATCATGAAACTGGTCTACAGGCAACATAGATATTGAGGGATCGTGTATTTTAGTGTCTCTTATATCTTAATCTGTCCTTGTCAGATACATACGTGCATATCATGCACGTCGTACCAGGAGACAGCTAGGTGGCCAGCTGTCCCCAAAAGTACTGGGAAAGGCAATGATCCCATCCAGATAGCATAAAGACTCTATCACCAAATCCCTGCCCATCCTGAAGCTCAGACATCCTTCCTCCATCTCCAGGGTAAACACCACTTCCATCCCCACTTTGCCTTTCAGTAGCTCATTATCAGTTCTGCACTATCAATCCTTCATGCCAGTTTTGTCTGTCAGGCCCCTTTCCGCTCATCTTCTAGCTCCAAAGCTTCCTCATATTTTCTGTGCATTCCTAAGTCATTGTCCCAGGTTTGAAAAGAGTGGCTTGACACACCAATTACAGGACAAAGAAATGCAGATAGCAGAAACCTTTTGAGCACACACTGCTCCCCTGTGAAAACTGCTCTGGCTGCTGGCACAAAAGCCTCTGTGCATGGAGATTAGACAGTCTCTTTGGGAAACCAGTTCCAGCACCACACACCTCTCCTGGTCCTCCCTAAGGTTCAGTCTGAGCTTCCAAACAGCAAACTGTTGCCACCATCTCCTGTATCATCTGTTACTGCTGAGAAGAATTTGGCTCCTCTGTCTTTGTAACACTCAGTTAGGTGGTTGTAGGACACCACTAGCTCAGCTCTCTAATACCATTTTCCATCCTATTAGCTTTGTCCTTAAGTTTACTAGGGTCCCTCTGGAACAAACCTCTGCCATTCAGTGCATCAGCCAAGTTCTGTCTTCACAGTAGAGGATCATCTGGAAATTTGACCAGTGTCTCATCATGCAAGTCACAGATGAGAGCACCGAGCACTACAAGCCCAAGTACTGGCTTCTGGGAACACATTGATCCATGCTCCTGGGAATGGCTGGCTGCCACTGGGCATTATCCCAGTTTTTGGCTAGGACAGAGTTAATTTTCACATTAATAATCATCTTTGTGGCCCTCCTCTGGACCCACTCCGACAGCTCAATGCCTTTCTTGTACTGGGGACCACAGAGCTGGACACAGTGCTCCAGGTGGGGTCTCATCAGAGCAGAGTAGAGGGGCAGAATCACCTCCCTTGACCTGCTGGTCTCACTGCTTTTGATCCATCCCAGGATACAGTTGGCCACCTGGGCTGCAAGTGCACATTGCTGGGTGATGCTGAGCTTTTAATCAATCAGCACCCCCAAGTCCTCCTCTTCAGGGCTGCTCTCAACCCATTCTATGCCCAGCCTGTAGCTGTGCTTGGGATTGCCCTGACCCATGTGCAGGACCTTGACTTGGCCTTGTTAAACTGCATGTGGTTCTCATAGGCCCAGCCTCTCAAACCTGTCAAGATCCCTCTGGGTGGCATCCCTTCCCTCCAGTGTGTCAACCTCACCACACAGCTTGATGTTGTTGACAAACTTGCTGAGGGTGCACTTGATCCCACTGTCCAAGTCTCCAACAAAGATGTTAAACTATGCCAGTCCCAATACTGACCCCTGAGGAACGTCATTCATCTCCACTTAGACATTGAGCCAACACTCAAAATATCTTGACATATTTTTGCTACAATATTGAATCATAAATCCCTGTGCATTGTCTCTTCTCTTTGCTCTGCTATTCTTACCATGATTAACTTCAAAACCACATTTCTGCTGAGGAAGAGCCATTTCTTCTTTATTTATTCTGCAAAATGCCTATCAAACTTTTGGGCTCAGAATATAATGAACTAACTGGAATAAGGAGGATGCTGTTTTTTCCAGTGCAGACAACCAAGCTCTACGGTCTTCTTGCAGGCAAATACCCATGGGTTTTCAATGTGGGTTTCACATGAATACAAAATGTAAAAGTTCAAGCTCTCTATGAACATTGTGGATGAAAGACTGTACAGCTCTTTTGCTCTAAAAACAAAAAGCCCAGCCACAGGGGATCTGCCCACTGAACAGAGCATGCCAATCACCCCACATGTTGTAATCTTGCCTTCAAGTATGCCTTTTAAATTAGTGCTACTTCTGAAGAGATGAATGTTTATCTTAAAAAATAACAAATTGGACAGCATAAAGCCTGATTATAATGAAGAAATTTTACATGAAATCCAATTAAACAGCACTAACCATTATATATATCACAGGAATTCTCTTCATGGAACCATCAGAAAAGAATACTTAAACATCGCTGAAATGTCATCACAGCTCTACGAAGCATTTCTGCCTCAGAATCAAGCTGAAGAAGTCCCACACATTATTGCTGGGGAAGAGGTGGGTGGAGGTGCACCTGCAAAGTAGTACAAGGTTCTTATGACCAACTATATTCACTCTTCAGTCTTACTGAAACTATCTAATGAGAGGAAAAAATCAAATTGTCAAGATTTATCATTGTGTTCTGTTGGCACTGTGAACAAATTACCTTTAGCTCACTGACATTCTAATTTTCTAGAAACAGGCACAGTTATGGTTCGTGTATCTATCTAGGTTACAATCATTCCATCCTCTTTTCACTTCCCCAAAATAGAGCATAAATGAGAAATTCCATTCTATTTGCTTTGTGTTGGCTGCAGGCTGCGAAAACTACTGAGAGACTATCTCTCCACTCTAGTTTTATCCTAGAGAGAACAGAAAAAGGGCTGGATGGCAGGGTGAGTTGAAAATGGATTGTGGCTCATAACATGGATTTTACACAGCCCAGGACAGCACTCAGGAGTTTAGAAGCTGGCTCTGTCTAACAGAGTGATTCCAGCTGATGGTTTCTGGGAGTCCTCATCACCAAGCCATTGCCATCATCAGTACTGAAGCGAGACATTTTGGTGACGTGGTGGAAATGAAACCTGTGAGGTTCCTGTACTGCAGATATACAGAGGATCTTGACCTCAATGCTGTTAGATTCTATCTGCAGTAAGCCCAAAAGACCTCCTACTACTTACCCCTATGAAGCAAAAACTCAAAGAATGTTACTTTTGAAATTAACAGGTACATCAGGCAGCAAGTGGTGCAGAAGTGATTTAGGAGCCTAAAGAGATCCAGCCCATGAGTGAGGACGGCTTATCTTAACGGAAAGATCCTTCCCCTCAGCTTTTCACTCTGACTACAGATGACTTACCTGCTAGTGAAGCACAAGTAGAAACATCTCATTTCACAACAAGATGCATTGTGGTAGACTGGTGCAGTGTTCTATGCCATGATATAGATGAAAGTCAGAACTAAGCAGAGTGAATTTAAGGTACTTTTGGTAAGGCACTCATATTGGTTTTAAAATCGCCAAGGTCACTTGAACCAAAGCAACAGGGAAATACATTTAGAACTTACTTTTAATAAGCTCCTTGCTTTGGGTTTGCATGGCAAGGTTTTGGTAGTAGTGGGGGGACTGCAGGGGTGGCTTTTGCAAGAAGCTGCTAGAATGTCCCCCTAGGTTCACCAGAGCCCATACCAGCTAGCTCCAAGCCAGACTCCACCGTTGACCAAGGCTGAGTCGGTGGTAGAGCCTCTGTGATAACATTTTAAGAAAGAAAAACCAAACCACCCTGCAAATGGCAGCTTTTTGCAGCCAGAGAAGGGAGTAAGAACATGTAAGAAACTTTACAGACACCAAGGTCAGTGAAGGGAGAAGAGGAGGAGCTCCAGGCACCAGAGGAGAGATTCCCCTGCAGCTCACAGAGCAGACCATGGTGTAGCGGGTTGTCGTCCTGCAGCACGTGGAACATAATGAGAAGTAAAGATTCCACCTACAGCCTGTGGAGGACCCCATGCTGGAGCATGTGGAGACACATGAAGGATGCTGTGGCCCCATGGGAAATACATGCTGGAGCAAGCTCCTGGCAGGACCTGCAGCCCACAGAGAGAAAAGCCCACACTGGAACAGGTTTGCTGGGGAGACTTGTGACACACAGTTTTGGGGTGACTTGTGAGGGATCATGCTGGAGCAGTCTGGTCCTGAAGGTCTGCACCCCATGGAAGAGACCCACACTGGGGCAGTTTATGAAGAACTGCAGTCTATAAGAAGGACTCATGTTGTAGAAGTTCATTGAGGCCTGTCTCCCATAAGAGAGGCCCCACACTGGAGCAGAGAAAAAGAGCAAGGAGACCTCCCCCTGAAGAAAGAGCAGCAGAGAGAGTATGAGATGAACTGACCACAATTTCCCCTCCCCGTTTCCCTGTGCTGCTCAGGGGGAGGAAGTAGAGAAATCATCAATAAAGTTGATCCTGAGAAGAAGAGAGGAGAGTGGGTGGTGCTTTAAGGTTTTGTTTTAGTTCCCATTATCCAAGTTTGGTTTAATATGTAACAAATCAGATACCTTTTATTCCATTTTGAGTCTGTTTGGCCTGTGACATTAACTGCTGGATGATTTCTCCCTGTCCTTATCTCAACCCATAAGCCTCCCATGTCGACCTGAGGAAAAGGAGTCATAGAGTGGCTTCGGTGGTCATCTGACCTCTGGCCAGGGTCAACCCACCATGTTCCTTCAAAAAGCCTATGCTATAAATCACCATATTTATTGAGAGGAAAGATCTTGCCTGATAATTTACTTTTAGACTCTCCACATAATTTGCCTACATCTCGCATTTCACCCGCAGGTCATTTTTCTTTGCTTGACTATGCTGCCTTCCTTTCCTAATTGGAGGCATTAGCACAAGGCTGCCAAAACTTGTGGCAAGGGATAAGTTAAAGCCAGACAAGATTCTGCTTTCTTTGACTTCAAACAAAACCTTATGACCACCTGTCAAATGATCCAAGGTTCAGTAAACCTGCAGATTTTTTTGAAAGCATCACTTCTGGCCTTAAATCAGTCTGACAGCCTTCTTTTAAGGACAGAAAATAAACTCCCATAGGAATAAGCTAGTGGAAGCAGCAGACATGTAAGCAGTAATAGAACAATGAAGAGCAAACAGAGAGTTCTCCTATTTCTTGTGACATCCAGCCGCATAGGATTTACTGCTATTGCTTTTCAATAACCCGAGTCCTACAGAGCGAATGTGCTACGGGCTGTTATGAAGTGGTTGGCAGAGATCATAAAGGTTACAGGAGATACCCAAGCTTCACTGAATAACTGTCCCTCCCTCTTTTCCTTTTAGATAAAGGTAAACATTGCAAGGTCATATGCAGTGGAAATACACTGCTGACAGCACATCACTATGGAGGCACTAATAAGCCCACAGGTATTTGTGCATATACGTCATGTTTGACAGCATGCACTTTTACAGTTCCTGTAGGCAGATTTTTCATCCTAACTTGCAAGGTTTTAATGGTGTATTACCTAACTGTTGTCTAAAAAAAAAAAACAAAACCCCAAAACAACACAGGAATAACGTGTGTTTTCTTCACTACACATACAGAGCTGATCCTGAAGGGAACACTGCAGAGACTTTCAGGCTGAGGAGGCTTTCAAACTCTTTCCATCTGTGAAGATGAGCTATCAAGGTGCTTAATTCAGTTAAGTCTCAGTATGTCTATAGCCCTTGTTCTAGATATGGTTGACAGGGTTTTTTCCCTTTGAGACAAAGACGCAAAAGGAAACAGATTGCTGAAACTGAACCAAGCTGCCTTCTTCTGGGGGCTTTTAACACTGAACTACCACTCAACAGGACCCTTGCATCAAGAGAAAAGGTAGTCACTTTCAGCTCTTGGCATACTTGTAGGAAAATCAACTGAATGGGAACTCTGGACAGAGGGAGATGGGAGACAAGAAGAGTGTCAGTGAGATGCATGACACCAGCTTCTTCTCTGTGGGGCTATAATTCAGCATTCAAGCACAAATTGATGAGATGTGGAATCTTAGGGTCTTTGTAGCTTGAGATGTCTGATATTCAAAGCCTCTGCCAGAAGCTAAGCACCTATACATGATAGCCACAAATGACAGGCTGGTTCACTGTGATCACCTTTTGTTATCCTAGACACCACCACCTTCCAGACCACAACCAAACTGAACATTAATAAATGTGTCGTGTCAGTGAATGCTCATTCATTTTTGAAAGTTGCATAGAAAATGGTATTAAGGCCAGCATGAGCACTGGACCTTGTATTTCGGATGTCTAAGTACAAGAAGCTGATTCCAACAGCTCTATTTGCAGTGGTCCTTACCTGGGATCCCTTTCTAGCACTCTGTTTCAAAGATGAAGAAAGGCCTTCACACACTGCAAATACTTTAAGAGCAATCTCTGAAGTCAAGTTTCAAACACAATGGTAAATTAAGTTTTCACTACTGCTTCATATATGACATCTCTAGTGAATGCATGAGGCATTATTTGTAAAAATATCAACATGGTGCATTTACAAAGAAACCACTGAAAATCCACACACAGTTTTGGGGTGACCCTGAAACAAATTATCACAGTCACACAGTGGTTTGGGTTGGGAGGGACCTCAAAGCCTATTTAGTTCCAACCCCCTGCTGTGGGCAGAGACAACCTCCACCAGTCCAGGTTGCCTAAAGCCCCATCCAACCTAGCCTTGAGCACTACCAGGGAAGGGGCAGCCACAGCTTCTCTGGGCAGCCTGTGCCACTGTCTCACCATGATGAATTTCTTCCTAATATCTAACCTAAATCTACCTTCCTTCAGCTTAAAACCGTTAACCCCACATCCTATTGATATTTTCATTGACAAAAAAAAGTGACCCTCCCCAACTTTCCTGTAGGCCCTCCCCCTTTAAGTACTGACAGGTTACTATAAGGTCTCCCTGGAGCTAATTACAAATCATGTGATACACATTCGTTTCTTTAGAATACTGTATAAGCTTTATCACTTTTGAAGGTTTCCAATGTGCTCTAGGTGATCCTGCTTTAGCCAGAGGGGGTTGGATAGATGATTGTCCAGAGGTCCCTTCTAACCCCTACCATTCTGTCAATTTGTAAATAAAAGCTGCAGAAAGCTTTTAAATGAAGGAATGTTTTCCTTTACTTGGAACCAGCAGACAGTTAGAACTTGGTAGTCATTTTCTATCACTACATAGCCCAGAAAATGTTCTCTCTCAAAATACTAACCTGGTATAGCTAAATGAAATCAGATGACACCTAGTATTACAGCAAAAGCATCAACTTTGTAGTAAATGAAGAACACAAATCCCAAACCACACCAAACAGGATGGTGAAGAATAAAATACAAAGCCATAAAAGACAACCTTCATGGTCCTAGACAATTCAGTCTGCAGTCCTCAAATTAAGAGGGCAATATAGAGCAAACTCAATTTGATGCTATTGCTGGAAATAGTAAAGGGTGTTCCAGGGTTTGACATCAGGCTGGTATTTGCAGGTTGTAATACCTTATGTGGGGAGGATGAAAGCTGAACAAGGATCACAGTTCATAAACACTTGGAACATAAACCATTCTGAAATATAACAGCACTCAAAAGAATCAAAATATTTCATATTTTCTAGTAAGCTTAAGTCCTGGGTAAAGCTAGCACCACCTACATTATAACACATAGAATAATCTTGGATTTATAGAAATAACAGTGACAATTTGTTCCTTGGCCTCTAGACTTCCAGCAGGGTTATCAATTTATGACAGAGGGTTTCTGTCATGTGATATTTACCCAGTCAGAAACTCAGCTGCAGCTGCTATTTATTTCATGTAGATCATCCTAAAACCTTCACAGCTGGTAAATTTTGGCCTTTAAAATTCAGATACTGTTAATGTAGTACCTTTTCTCCCCAGACAGATGCTTCAAAAAAATGATAAGAGAATTGTCAGTTTTAGGGGAAAAAGCACTAATGTCCTGTCATAGTTCCTTACTATCAAGGACCACTTGAAACTGAAACCTTTATATATTGAGAAAACAAAGACACATTTTGCCCAACCTTTCTTCTTCTACAGCTAGCAAATTATCCCACTTCTGTCCTGAATAAAATCAATCTTTATCTTCTACAAGAAAAAGAGCCACACTTTCTGTCTCCCTCTGAGTATGTATTTTCATACACAAAGTACCAAGCCTACTGCTCCTAACATGCACTTACCACTTACTGCAAGGAGGGAACAAGGAAGATCATCACATACAGAGAATATCTGGGTACTGGTTCTGACTGGGGTAGAATTAGATTTCTTCATAGCACCTTGTATGTGGCTATGCTTTTGATTCATGATGAAAACAGTGTCGATAATTCAGCGATGTTTTGGATACTGCTGAGCAGGGCTTACAAACAGCAGGACCTTTTCAGCTCCTCACACCACCCCATCAGCGAGAAGGCTGGGGTTGCACAAGGAGTTGGGAGAGGGGACAGCCGACCATAACTGACCAAAGAGATATTCCATACCATATGATTTCATGCTCAGCACATAAAGCTGTAGGGAGAGGAAGAGGAAAGTCAGGGATGTTCAGAGTAATGGCATTCATCTTCCCAAGTAACTATTAGGCATGATGGAGCCCTCCTTACCTGGAGATGACCAGACACTTGCCTGCCCATGGGAAGTGGTGAAGGAATTCCATGTTTTGCTTTGCTTGCATGTCTGGTTTTCGCTTTACTCATTAAACAGTCTTTATCTCAACCCATAAGCTCTCTCACTTTTAACCTTCTGATTCTCTCCCCCATCCCCAGTGGGATGGGGTGAAGAGAGGGAGTGGCTGTGTAGTACTCTGTGTTTAAACCACATCAGTGTGTAACTGGACAAAAGGAAAAATTGCCAGCACCAGGCTGCTACGTATCGGTGGGGTAAAAACACTTAAAAGACAGAATACTGATGTCATGCTATTTGGGGACATTTTAATCTATCTCCTGGATTTGTTTAAAAGGTTTAAACACACACACCTGTGTACTGTGTCAACCTATAATTTAGCACTGCTTTTCCTGTTCCATGCAAAGGTAGCTTCTAAACATATATATATTTTAATACTGGTAGTACAGTGAGAGGCTATATAGTTTTTAAAAAAAAAATCCATCTGTGTATTTTCATTAAAACAAATACTTTTTTTCAGTCAGCTCCCCTTACCTCACTGTGGCTGGAACACTCATGTTGACAGGTGATTGCTTTGTGCTACTTTGATAACAAGCCAATTACAAAGTATCTGGAAAAAATGGTCTTCTATAAAATTACACTGTAGTTAACGAAGCACAGATACTGTCCTTAAAATTGAAAATAAAATAAAAAAAACAAAACCCAACAATCCAGAGACCTGACTATTAGACATGCTAGTAATCTGGCATGAAATGATAAAGGTTTGACATCCCATAAATTGCAAGCATCTAGTTCGGCTGTCGGGAAATTGCTTGCATACAAGTCACCTCAAATCCAATAAGCTTTCCTGAAAGTTTGATTATAAGTGAGATTATAACTCTATTATATTAATCACTGCAGAAGCAGCAGACAAAAAAATCCCATACCATACCAGACAACACCCTAATTGAGAACAATGAGAAAGATGAATAACATATAGTGGTTCACACATAGGTGCCATGACTTTGTAATTGCTAAATTCTATTAAAAGAAAAAGAAGTTGGAGATTCTGCTACTGCTGTGATTTGCATATTACAGTTTTTAAAAAAGCCTTTCAAAAACTAGACTGTGCAGAAATCAATCCTACAACACTAATAACAAAAAAGTCTCAACATTTTTTTATAATAAATGTCAATGTGAATTTGTACCAAATATGAATACATTACAAGGGAACTGTACATAAAAAAGTAATAAATATTCTGTGTTTCTGCAGCACTTTTCATCTGAGTCTTAAAATGTGATTCATAATATATTAATTCTCAGTACCTACACCTCATGTAAGCAAATGTCATATGGAGATTTAAATTGCTTGCCCAAAAAAGCATCACATTGAGAAAAGACCAGCAAGCATTTAATTGTGTCAAGTAACACCGTGAAAAAGGATAATAATCCAAGCAGCTCTTACCCAGAAAAGATCTAGAGAAAGGAACATTCTCCTGCATCAAGACCACAGCTATTATCTGAAATGGTCTTTTACCAAAACTTAGCTGTTTGTTTCAGCAAAAGAAATAAGACTTTCATGCAATCTCCTGGCTGTTAGACTGCAAATTCTCATTTGCTAATCTCCCTTACTTACCCAACCTAGGTCAGTACCTACAGAACCAAGTTTACAAAAACTTAAATTTACTCTAAGCAGAAGAACAAGTATCTGTCTGTTGGTGGGCTTGTCCCTCAAAATATGATTTTTTAGTATTTTCTTAAGACTAAGCTTTAGAAGCTTAAACAAAAGGATGACTTGAAATGAATTAAGCATATCAACATCATTAACAGGCTAAACAGCAATATGCTTCCAGGGCACCATGCCGCCTCCAGCCAAACCTCATTATCCTTCTGAACTCTAGTTAGAGAATAAATGGATTGACCTATTTATTTCATGTCTAAATTGTATTAGAGGATTAACTTATTTATTTAGCATTCAGCAATGGCAGCAGCAAAGGTATTTGTATGCTGTGAAGTGGTCTAAGAGAGGTAAAAGGGGCAACTGAACGAACTTTGTTGTTGCAACTGGATTGGTTGCACAGTGCAAATTCCTGCAATCAATATCACATTCTGTATGTGTCCCTCTCTGCTCTAGCTACTTGCACGTGGCAACTCTCCTGTTGGTCTCACACACTCAGTCTTAAATCACTGATATTTCACTTTGCATTTTTCTTATCTCCACTTCTGGTATTTTTCCATCCTGCACACGCTGGTTTCTCTTTAGCATCCTAGGGGTCCTGGTTGATGACAGGTTGGCTATGAGCCAGCAGTGTGCCCTGGTGGCCAAGAGAGCCAATGGGATCCTGGGATGCATCAGGAAGAGTGTGTCCAGCAGGTCGAAGGAGGTGATCCTCCCCCTCTACTCTGCATTGGTCAGGCCCCACCTGGAATACTGTGTCCAGTTCTGGGCTCCCTGGTATAGAAAAGACAGGGACCTTCTGGAGAGAGTCCAGAGAAGAGCGACAAAGATGATTAGGGGTCTGGAACATCTCCCCTATGAGGAAAGGTTGAGTGAGCTGGGTCTGTTCAGCCTGGAAAAAAGAAGACTTAGGGGGGACCTAATTAGTGTTTACAAGTATCTTAGACATGGGTGGCAGGGGGAATTGGCCAGCCCCTTTTCAGTGGTCAGTGGGGACAGGACTAGGGGCAATGGCTGTAAGCTGGAGCACAGGAAGTTCCGCACCAACATGCGGAAGAACTTTTTCACAGTGAGGGTGACAGAGCAGTGGAATAGGCTGCCCAGGGAGGTGGTGGAGTCTCCTTCTCTGGAGATATTCAAGTCTCGTCTGGACGCCTATCTATGTAATATGAGATAGGGAGCCTGCTTTGGCAGGGGGGTTGGACCCGAAGATCTCTTGAGGTCCCTTCCAACCCCTAAGATTCTGTGATTCTGTGATTCTGTGATTACCTTTTCTGCTGCAAGTAGTCTGTCTGATACTTCATCATCTCTACCAGTTTCTATATCCCGCTCACCACCATGGTCCTCTACTAATTTCCTTCTGTCTCCCTTCTTTGGGATTCAGCCATGAATTCAAAGATGAATCAGATACCAGACAAACACATTATCATCAGATTAAATTTATCATAGCTGCATGTTCCATCCCTGTAATAAGAGAAACTGAAGGGGAAAAGAACACCATGAAACATCTGACAATCACCCAAATTTATCTCTGTGACCAAGGCTAGACAGTGCACCCCTTCTAGCATAATAAATGAATAACCAATTGTGTAGAAGCCAAGGCCCTATTTCAGACTCAGCAGCAATGACTACCTTTTAGGAAGTACAACTACCATGCAAGTTCAAGTCTCGGTTCTGAAGCACACTGTGGATTTTGGTAAGACTTTTTGGTTTGCTTGGTTTTGAAGGCAACTGAGACAAGAGTCCTAAAGGAGGTGATGAGCAACTTGACAGCAATAGAGTGAGCAAGTGAAAGAAGATACTGGGTCTCTGAGACATTTTATTGGGCTGCTAATGCCAACTGACCACTCGTATGCCCCAAGCCTTTCAGAAGACCAGTTTCTTTAACAAGTTTTCCTATATGCTTCAGATCCTACAATAGCGTCTCAGTTGTTCTCTTTGCCCAGAAGAAAGGAGCACATATCCCCAGCTACATTTGATCTTTGCAACTTGGTGGGCAGTTAGTCATCATGTGCGACTCTACTGGCATGCCAAAACAAGCAGGTCTGTGTACTACAGAATTTGCTCAGGAGGATGGTGGTGATCACAGCCACAGTTACAAAAGCAGAAGTGCTCAAAAACCTGCTTTTCCCCCTGTACTTAATTTGTAAAAATCACAAGCAGGCATTTTCAACTTCCTATGACAAGAAAATACTGAAAAGCAATGAGAAATAGTTCCTAACACATAAAAGTACTCATAATAAAAAACGACCATTTGAAAATTTTCCATTGAAATGTCTAGGTTTTATAGTCCCCTCATCAGTTTCAGGGAGCTCTGAAATAACCTTTTTCATGTAATCTTCTTTTATAATAGGAGTGGGGTTTTTTTAATTAATTTTGTGCTTCCCTTCCCCAGGAATACAGATCCTGAAACACCACTGTAGTACAGATCATATGAATCATGAAATGTATCTCTGATGTATAACCAGACCTGGTAGGTCTTCTTTTGATTTAAATACCAACAGCTTTTGTATCATGTCTTATCAAGGCATTGCTAAAGTGCACATTGTTCTAACTGAGCAACACAGGAATATTCTATTAATTTAGCCATGAATTCGCTGCAAACAGATGCAAATTTTTTTAACAACATGCTCTACCAGAAATTATTTGGTGAGGGTTCCGTACGCAGTGTAGATTGCTCTTCAGCTGCTTAGGAAGTACATGCCTTAGAGAATTCCATATTCTTAATTCACTGTTTGAACTTTTACATTGGGTCTGTAATGCAAACGCACCCTCTGACTGGATGGGCATTCACTCCTAGGAGGCAGCGCTCCTTTCTTGGACTGACTGAACACACCACTGCTATGCAGAGCATGAAAACACAGAGGGTGCAGCTCACTCTTAAGGATTCAGACTGGAGGAGAAGATTAAGTCACAATATGAATAAGCTATTTCAAATAAAAATCTTCAAATGAACAAGCAGCAGGCTTATGATAACGTTTGTAAAAGCATTCCATTCTACATTCTTCAGACAACAGGCTGCTCACTACATGACAGTTATCTTTCTACTGGAGGTCATCTAAACCTAGACAGCAGGCTTTCCCTAAAAATCCTGCTTACCGGGGTCCTATACTACTAGGGAATCCGTGATGTACTACAGATATACTCCCAGTAGCCAGCTATGCAGCTACAAGTTTATGTTTGTCTCTGAGCTGCTTAGGCATGGGAGGTGTGACTTTTTCAGGTGCATCAAAGGAAAATACAAAGTTTGAGAACTGTCCTGCATTTTTTGGAAATGGTTTGGAAGTGCAGTGGTCATGGCCAAGCTCCCAGTTCAAAAAGTATGAAAATAATTGCTTTTCTTAAAAGTATATAGGTCAA
This sequence comes from Laterallus jamaicensis coturniculus, assembly GCA_022605575.1. Lineage (NCBI taxonomy): Eukaryota > Metazoa > Chordata > Aves > Gruiformes > Rallidae > Laterallus > Laterallus jamaicensis. The sequence goes on from JAKCOX010000001.1 coordinate 22,216,582, forward strand.
AATTTTAAAAACTGTCCCCAAGTACTACCTTGCCACCACGATATGAACCCATTCTAAAGACTTGACATGGTGGCTCAGAATCTTTGGCTTCACTGCTGAAACCATCACTGGGGTGGCCGATGAGTGTCAGCTCCTGCAGACAGTTCTTTGATGGAAAATAGAGTTCTCCAACACATTTCCTGCTGACTATCAAGAGCCCTGCCAGCAGCAATGACTTCCAGCATCGGGTGACTGGCTGAATCTGAACCAGTGACCCAGGTTTGAAAAAGTCCCAAACCCATGACAAATCTGTCTTATCAATACTTTTATTGCTGTGAAGACAAAAAGCTGGTTCTATCAGTCTGACATTCCACACCCAAGCACACAGCTGTACCAGCAAGGAAGCAAAGAGCACTCCTCCTCCAAGCACGTGTTTTGTTTTCATTTCCCCCCCTTGGGAAGTGATAGAGGTGTCACATAGAAACCTTGGCCAATTGCATAAATCAGATTTCACTTAAGTAGCTAATATCAGCCTTGGAGGGGGGTAGGGGTGGTATGAGATTAAGTGTTCATTTCCAGAGACCAGCACATCTTTGTGCTTCAAAAGTCCTGGAAAGAGTATAAATCAAAGCAGAATATCAACTGGCAAAGCTAATTCACTGCCTAGCTGTTTTATTTCAGTTGCATCTTTCTCAATCTCCTCAGCCAAGTAACATGGCCTTTCCTTGAAAGTTACACAACAAATCAAGGAAGTGGGTGCTGGGAAGAAGAAAAGAGGGGAGGAGAGGTAAAATTTATTACTGCCTAAAAGGGAAGGTGACTCATAAGAGAGTGGTATTAACAAAGTGACAGTATGAGACGAAGAGAGAGCGCTTTGAACTCATTCTAATGATCTAATGACTAATATAATCCATTAAGAAAAGCAAGGACAAGATCTTTTTCACTGATTAATGTTGTACCTTATCCATGTTTTTAATAAAAAATTTAATATATACTGCTCCTCAGCTATCTGCATGTTTAATTAAAACGCTGAAAGCTTCCAGAAAGTGTTCATTTCATTCCATCAGATGAAATAGTGAAGTATCCAACCCTTCACCACGGATCTAGAAGTAGTAGAACAAATTGAGAAGGAAAGGGGAAAAGGAAGAACTGTATCATAATAAATATAAAAGCCACTCACTGGCTTAGCTATGTACCTGTTAAGTATGATGTGTGAAACCCCTAGACAAATACTACAAGAACCTAACACTAATATTTTTATGAAGCAGATGTTTTATTAAAGTTCAAAATAGCACAAAACATCTAAAAAAATTGAAATTCTGGTCTTATGCTTCAGTGATGTATAAATGAATGCAATTTACTTACAGGGATGTACATGAACTTCATACAAGCATCACCACAATATTTAACAAAACAAACCCAAGTTATCACTACCTTTTATAAATTTCTAATGCCCTCCCATTGAAATTAAAGGCCTGCCTTCTTGATGTCTACTCAAGCATTATGCAATGACTTAAAACTGAGTTTCTGCTGTCAGAGAAGACGCATCAGCATGTGTGCGGCTAAGGTTCTGCTGTATAAATACCTTCCCCATTCAGACAGACCAACTGACATAATGAATTTTAAAAGCAGAATACTTAATTAAATTCAACTCAAGCAGGCACCTGAGCTCTTTCTGGTTCCAAATGATGGACAGGGATCTGGATCCCATTTCACTTTGTCACAGCTAGACTACCTAATCATAGTCTTGAATGAATGCGAAATGGAAGCCTCTTGCCAAGACAGCGTTCAGCTGACCAACTCAAATGCTGGTGAGTCAAAAGCTCTGTTAGGTCACAGTCCATCCTTCTGAAATCTTTGCTACTGTAAAACCAATGTATTCAACAGTGATTCAGAAGCAGTTTTTAGCAACAGCACTACAGCTTTTTCTTCTTTTTTTTTTAAGATACCGAAGTAGGTAAGAAGTATATGAGAAGACTACTTGCAACTGTTTCATATTTCAGCAGGAGATTATTATTCATAAGTGTTTCAATAGTAAATTCAGGAAATACTTGTGACTGCACAATTTTGACTAAATCACTGTGCATTCAACTCATCTTTTTTTTTTTTCCCCTTAACACAGTCAATCTGCTCTGATTAGAGGTAACACTGAAATATTGTGAAAGGCATGGGTAAAGGAGTTCCTAAGACATTAGGGTTTATTTAAATAGCTTCTAGAACAACAAGGAATTTTCAAGAGGAATTCAGCATTCTGAACACCAGGGAATCAACATGGGACTCAGGTTAAATGGCTTCAGAATTCACTGACGAGTCTTACAGTGTGACAGACAGGAGATGATTACTAAACAAACACATTTTCATAAGGGAGAGGGGAATGGGTCCTGCCATATAACACAGAGCAAGAAAAATACAAAAGCCAAGAAAGTCTGTTACTGACAAAAAGGTCAGGCATTCATAAATAAAAGGCCCAATTGTTGGTTAAAAAGAAAGTCAACACAAGCAACATGTATTTTAAAGTTCAGTGCCAAGTTACATGCAGAAAGAAAAACATGGCAATGGTGGCTGCACAAAGACCAGTTCTAAAAAGCAGTGGCACTGAAGAGTATATGAACTTGGATGGTCAGCTGAACCTGAGGGTGCAGTCAGGTAGCCCAGCTTGTGCCACCCTGAAGTGATGGTTGCACTGGGCTCCAAACAAAGACATGCAGAAGACCATCAGAGAGCTGGTATCTGACTATGGCTCTTTGGATCAGTAACCTGGTTTTGGGCCAGGCAGTGAGACAGAGTCTGGAAGAAGTCTGACTACAGCCAGCTAAACTCTTTTACATAGGGAGGCCCTGAACTTCGTATCTTGTAAAACTGTTTCTTTATAAGGCAAATCTAAACAATTCCAAGTCAAATGATGAATTACTTTTCAGGATAACTGCTGTATAAAGGATGTGCTAGAAAGCAGCCCTGAGGAAAAGAACTTGGTGTGCTTGTGGATGAAAAGCTGTAAGTGAGCCACTAATGTGCATCTGCAGCCCAAAAGGCCAACCACATCCTGGGCTGCATCACAAGAAGCATGGCCAGCAGATTGAGAGAGGTCATTCTGCTCCTATACCCTGCTCTGATGAGACATCACCTGGAATACTGCATCCAGCTTTGGAGCCCTCAACACAAGAAAGGACATGGATCTGTTGGAGCATGTCCAGAGGAGGGCCACAAAAATGATCAAAGCACCTCTCCTATGAAGCCAGGCTGAGAGAATTGGGCTTGTCCAGCCTGGAGAAGAGAGGGCTCTAGGGGGACCTTATAACTGCCTTCCAATACCTGAAAGGTACCTACAAGGAATCTGGGAAAGAACTGGTCACAAGGGGATGTAGCAATAGGATGAGGGGCAATGGTTTTAAACAGAGGAGATTTGGATTAGACATTAGGAATAAGTGTTCTTCAATCTGAGGGCAGTGAGACACTGGCACAGGTTGCTCAGAGAGGTGGTGGAGGCCCCTAATTTGGAGGCATTCAAGGTCAGACTTGAAGCTGTGAGCAACCTGACCTAGTGAAGATGTCCTGCTTACTGCAGGGGGGGTTGGACCAGATGACCTTTAAAGGTCCCTTCCAACATAATGCATTCTATGATACCTCACCAAGGTGCATTTTCAATAAATAACTTAGAGATCAATATAGAGATACTAGATCAATTTCTACCTAATACTTTCACAGGTGGTTAGATGATCTAATTGTGTCCTTTGGCTTTAAAATCTATTAGCTTATTTGTTTTCCACAGATGACCAAACATGAGTACAGAGAGAAAGATCTTCACAGTCTACCACCCTGGACAAGGAAAGTGCAGAGGACAGATACCTTGTTAGGGGAATCCTTTTTATTAGAATGTGTTAACTTTCAACTGATAACATTTGGCTGAAGTATACACTGGGTATAAATGTAGTATCTGAGAACACTGCACTGCTGACAAGATTAATGTTGTAGATGTCTGGGAGGAGCTCCCAGGCAAGCATACTATCAGCACCAATATTTAAAGATTTTGTCTTCTCCATCATGAAAAGCTATGGCAAAAACAGTTAGAAAAACACAAAGTCTGAGTATATCCACAGCAGAGGATGTCCAAAGGAAAAAGATTGAAGACACTACACAGGTGGAGAAGTAATCATAATTAATATGGGAACTTGGCTTTACAATGCATAATGTGATCACTGGTCTAGCTCCCTTGAAGTATCACCTGTGGCAGATCAAAGAGAAAAGCAAAGTGATTACCTTGCCTACAATTCAGCAGCAGCTTACTGGCCACGAGAAATAATCTAGAACAGAGATTTAGATTAGTCACATTAACAATGTGACTTCCAACTTCTTCTGGAAGGCTGAAGGCTGCTGTGTTATACTAACTGCAGCCTTGTGAAGCAAAAGGTTTAGAGAAGACAAGGTGAACTCTGATTAAGATATGTAAGTCCTAGCCTTTTATCTGAACTCATTCACCCCTCTTAATGCTTTGTTACTGTATGAACTACCCTGCTGCTGCTGTACGTGATGGTATTCATTTGTTTTATTGTATCTATCATCTTTAACTACTTACTACATTTTTAAGAACCTCAAACATTAAATCAAATGTCAAGATAATCATGTCACTCAAAAGCTTTTCCCAAGCTTAAAACAACAGTCAGCAAATGCAATCTCTCTGGAGGCCAACTTGAACATACAAGTGCTCTTTATAACAACGAGTAAGACTCCTACTACAACTGCCAACCTCCTAGCATAAGATGATAGGGAACTGGTAGACTGCAAGGGCAAGTGGTGGATAAACCTACATTCTGGGGTGGGGAGGAAAATCACAACAAACTAACCCCCAAACTACAAAAAACCCACCATGAACTAATCCACAACACAAAAAGCAATTTCCCCTAAAATGCACTTTGATGAATATTCTACTCATGAAGGATACCCTAACAATCATCCCAAAGGTTATTAAACCACAGCATTGGCTTGGTTTCTTTATATGAACACATCTGCAGCAGCATAGTACGGGGGAAAGCTCCAGGATTTGAACCAACACTGAATCTTGTTTAAAATGCTATGCAGTGCCAGCAACCCTGTGAAGTGTGCCTGGACAATTAGCAAGAGCTTGGGAGTAACCCCCATGCCCACACTGTGGTTTTGCATGGCAAGGTTCTGGTGGAGAAGGGCTGGGGGCTGCAGCAGTAGCTTCTGCAAGAAGCAGCTAGAAGCTTCCCCTAGGCCCAGAGTAAACACCAGCTGGGCTCAAGGACAGACCCACCACTGACCAAGGCTGAGCAATGGTCACAGCACCTCTGGGGATCACACTTAGGAAAAAAAACCCCACAAGCAGCCATTTTTCCCACCAGAGAAGGGAGTGAGAAGATGAAAGAAACTCTGCAGACACCAAGGGCAGTGAAGAAAGAGGGTGAGAAGGCACTCCAGGTGCCAGAGAGGGGTCCCCTGCAGCCTGCGGAGAAGACCATGGTGGAACAGGTTGTCCCCCTGCAGCCCATGGAGACACTCCTCACTGGAGCAGGTGGAGACATGTGGAAAATGCTGTGACCTATATTAGAGCATGCCCCTGGCAGGACCTGCAGCCTGTGGAGAGAGGGACCCATACTGGAGCACATTTGCTGGGGGAACTTGTGACTCTGTGGAGACCCAGGCTGGGGAGAGAGACTACACCCCATTGAAGTGGAGCAGGTGATGAATTGCTGAAGCCCTGTGGGAAAGGAGTCACACTGGAGAAGTTTGTGGAGGACTGTCTGCTGTGGGTGGGACCCAATGCTGGAGCAAGGGAAGACTGTGAGGAATATCCCCCCAATAATCACAGAATCACAGAATCTTAGGGGTTGGAAGGGACCTCAAGAGATCTTCGGGTCCAACCCCGAAGGCAGGAAGGAAGGCAAGTCCTAAGGAACTGACCAAAACCCCCATCCTCATCTCCCCCTGAATGAAGTTGAGCCCACAAAAAAGAGAGAGGTAGGGGGAGGTGTTTTAAGATCTGGTTTTACTTCTCATTAGTCTACTCCAGTATCAGTGTGCCTGTGTAGTGTAATAAATTAGATCGTGGGGTTTTGGGGTTTTTTTTATTCCTTAAGTCTATTTTGCCTGTGACACTGATTGCAGGATGATCTCTCCCTGTCCTTATCTCACTCCTGAGCCTCTCAATATATATTTCCCACCCCGTCCAGCTGAAAAGGGGAGTGACAGAGCAGCTTTGGTGGGCATCTGACCTCCAGCCAGGGTAAAAGCACCACAGCCCAGAATAAGAACATTTTGAAACAGTACTGCCAAGACTTATAAGAATGCAAAGACAGTGCAGGTGCATCACTTGCAAGCTGAAAAGAAATCGTTAAGTAAAAAAATAGAGAAAATTAAGAAATGATGCAATTCTATTCAGGAAAAAAAAATTAAAATTACATGAGCTCTCTACTACTTAAAGCAATGCCCCAGAAAAGAATGTTGCAGTTTCTCCCAGGTTTAGTCCTGTAAGATCCCAACCATGCCAGGACACCCATTCACATTCTGATGTCAGTGAGATGAAATAGGGAATTGCAAATGTTGATGCTGTGATTTACTAGGCAGGACTACAATTACAAGTGGGATTGTATCCTACTGAATTATTAATAAAAACATGCCCAATCATTACCTCTAATAGCACTTTCTCTATACAGTATATAGAATCCTTTAAGAAAAAGCCACTTTTGTAAAAAGGACAGAATTTTAAGTATTGTAAAGTTCTTTCTCTCAGAAAGCTATTGAGCTACCTGAGCTATTGAAGACCATTATGAAGTTTTATTAAGCTGCAAATACAGTTCAACTCCAGAACGGGTAATTGCTGTTATAAGCATTAAAAAAACGAACCCAGTGATGATGAATGCATCATTTTGCATCAGGCAGAAGAGAAATGGCTGCAGAGAAAAAGCAAAAGTCTGCTTGGGAGTGCCCAGGATGCCCCAGAGCAGTGTAGGACTGGTCCACACACTATTAATGAAACAATTCAACATGCAGCCATGCAATCTTTATTAAATCAGGGTGCTTTCTAGATTTATTTGCCAGATGTTTTACTGGGAGGGCCTCTCTATCAGGAATGGGGTTGCAGAAGGGGAGAAATCGGGGGTTTCCCCCCCTCTGCTTTTGTGATAGTTTAATCACACAAGTCTCTTTAGTCAAGAGATATTATGAGTCAATCCAAGTACTGTGGAAGGTATCAAAGAATGGTATTTCTATCAGTGATCGCTCTGAAGCCAAATGGAGTGGAAAGGGTTTCTTTCTGTGAAACCCTAAGGGATATTTCTGCAAGGAAAATACAAGAAAATTTTGTGGAATAAAAAAAGAACCCACAACATAATCTAGTCTGCAGGATGTAGCCTGAGAGACCTAAATGTGCTTCACCTCCATCAAAAGTAAAGCAATGTGACTGACCATACTCTTCTTGCATCTCCAACAAAGAATTTATTACGTTTCTGCCATTTTATATTGATTTCCTATAAATTCATTTAGAAACCATCCCTTTCTCTAGCATGTAAGATGATACATCATGCACAGAAGTTGGGGCTGGGGGTGGGGAGGTGCGAGTGGTGGTGTGTGTTTTTAAAAGATACCAAGGACATGAAAGCTGTGCATAATTCCAGGCAGAGATTTTTAATGCTTCTAAGCATTGATTCTAAGCATTTCCAATCATTCATGCCACCTGTTTCTCACGTTAATTCCTTGAAAAGACAGTGATGCCAGAAAGGGCAATTTTGCTTCAGATTTTAGAGCCTAAGGTTTTCTGGGTCACTTCACCCTAACTCCAAAACCTGGCATGTTGCTTCACTTTAAAAAGAAAACAAAACAGCAACACAAAACACACCCAGAACAAAACAAGCCCTCAAAAATTATAAACAATAAACAGACCATCATTTACTTCAAGACATTTTAGATATACAAAGAACGTTTGTCCACAGTTATGAGCCTAAAATAGGTGCAGCTTTAACTTCTAAAGTACACCAGCAAAGATTCCCAGGAAGGAATTGGTGTAAGGCTTTGTTTGCAGTCACTACCCTCATTTTATGCTACTGAAGGGAGAGGGCTTGCCCCATTTTTCCATTTGTGATGCCCTAGCCTCTGCCAACCCACAGCTCTTACGCTAAAGGCCATTTCCTCTGCAATAAATGTCACTGCCAAAACATCTGCTCAGCCCCCTAACGATGTTGCTCCATGCTGTGGTAGAAGATAGAGCTGTCCTCAGTTTGTGACTCCAACCAACCTCTCTCCCCTCTGCCTCTCCAGGCTTCCTCCTTTCCTTGAACAGCTCTTGAGAAACACAGTTTGGTCTCACAGTAGAGGGCAAAAAATCTCTTACCACCTTCCCTTTGTACTATTTATGAAACTTCTTATTTAGGTACAACTCCACATGCATTTATTTATGTTTTTAAATAGGATTTCAAGAAAAGAGAGAATGTGCTTTACAGTCACTTAGCTCCCATACCGATGGCACAATCTCTTCACAAATAAACTTTGCTCTTGTAGAATTTGGCTTTGTATCAACTTACACTGTAAATTGCAAACTAATGAATTTGTATTGGCAGAGGAAAATGTTTCTGCTTTTACAGACTACAGCATTTACTAGTAAACAAGATTACTAGGAACAATTCCCAGTTTCCCCAGCAACTTAGTTACTTGTCTCTTACAAGGCTCATATGTTGATTCATTCCCCTCTGTGGTCCCAGTATAATGAGTCTACTCCTAACCACCAGATAAAATTATAGCAACTGGATGCCAAGGTTTTGTGAGTTGTGATACTCCGGAAAGTTACAGGGTACTTAAATGCTTGGCACAGGACTTGGTTGTATCTTGATGTCACCAGAACTCTGTTTCTGCTTCAGGATCAACATCTCTGCATGTCCTTCCAACCACTGAGCTCAAAATAAAGATACACAAGCCGAAATCATACCTTAGCCTTCTCTGTCCTCCTCCCATGTCCCCATTTTGTAACACAATGGAGAAACCCTTAAGTTGTGAAGCCAGAATTACTGCACAAGTGAGATTCTACCTACAGCTCTTTGACAGTGGCCCTGGTAAGACAGTTTGTTGTCCTTCTCACCGGTGCCTTCCAAGTGCATTTTATTTAGAATAATGGAAAGAGGCTTATTTAACTTTCTAGTAGCTCCAGCTCACCAAGGCAGTTGTGTAACTTGAAAACTCCCTACGTTTGCCTCTGATTTTTATCTATTACGACTGAATCGTGTAGTAGGTTTGCATAGTAGTTAGAGAGATATTGTCAATTATAAAACAATGTACAGTTACATGATCAGTGCAACTGGCTAAAACCATGTTGTTGATGAAAAGCAATTTATGGTCTTTATCTGTATTCTTAGAAAGCTGGCTAATAAAGAGTAATCTAAGAGTAATATGTTCCTTTACATGAGAATCAAGTTAAGTTGCACTACTTCAATAGAAAGCTTCTGAAGTACTCATGTATATTAAACTATCACAATAAGACATTCTAACAGATTTGCTAAGCTTTGCTCAAAAGGTAAGCACAAACCACTTTGCAAACTATGGAAGAAGTCCACCCAATCAGTGAAATGCTTTGTTCAAATAAAGAAACACCTGTATAAAACATTCTTATTACAGTCTGGTATGGCTTAAAGTAAAAAGCACAAGTAAATAGCACACATCTGCTATAGACAGATTTTTTACAGCCTGTTAAGTACCTAACAGTGCTCAGGTATCTCAATCCCATGGAGATAAAGGAGAGTTGGATGCTGAAAGGTTTTTAAAAATAATTCAATAAATCCAGCCTTTATTTTTTAAATCAAGAGGAACATAATTTCCTGTATGTTAAATAGAGCTCTACTAGCATTAGGATAAAGAAAGGTCTAGCCATTGAAATTTATCAGTTTTCAAACTGATAAAAGAAAAGCCTTTTATAGAACACACTATTAGCTTCTGGTACTCACTGCAATAAAGGAAAAGGAACGACAGGCAAGGAAAAGAACGACAGAACTAGTTTTTTATGGAGATTAAAGTATCTACAGCTCTAGGGAAATACCTTAGCCATGACAATGGAAGCCCTCCTGCTGAAGAAGCTTCTTGCACCAGTCCAAAGAGTATGATACAAGATTAATGTCTGCAACATATCTTAGACGTTATGAAATGCTAGATTCATGGCACAAGAAATCTCACCTTCCTCCTCAAACAAAATTAGAAATGTTATCATTGCTGTTGCCAAACTAGGGCCTCCCCACAGAATAGTTCACAAGACATCACCATTAACTCTCGGTCTCTTCAAAATTAGCACCCGTAGGGGATTCTGGTTTCATTTTTAACAATTTACAGGGCCAGACAAGTTGGTTTTGAAGCTTCTCTAACAGTACAATCCACAGATACCTAAACATATACACAACATAAGAACAAGTCTAAGGGTTTATAGATTTTTTTTATGCTTTAATGAAATTCTACAGGACAACGAGGTAAAAGTCCTACAACTTAAAAAATGGTAATTTCTCCCCCACATTTTCATACACTCCTAAAGAAAAGCCTGAATTCCTACCAAATTGAGCTACCATACTTAACATTCATGTGTTTCTGTCCCAAATTAAAGACAAGGAAGGAAAATGAAATTGAACAAGAACAATTCACCAGGTTTCAGGCCTTGCAGAGTCAGATTTGATAGTAAAAAATTCATTGTGAGCATTGTTTTCTTTAGTTCAGCCTAATTTCAATGCCACGTGTGATATGAATGGTTGCCATGGACAGATAGCAAAGATGTTAAGGGAAATTAATTCTATGTGCTTCTGGTTGAAGGAAAGCTGATATTGCCAGTGTATCTACTGTAACAAAAGCTAGAGAGAACATCTACTGTTATTTCCACTGATTTTTATTAAGGTGATGAATGATATTTTAAGACTTACCTTAAGAGAGATCTAAAGCAAGCTTCTGTGCATTTAGGACCATTAAAACTATCAAAGTAGAAGCTGCTACACACAAAAACTCATAAAGAACTTGTTCCAAGGACATGTATCGTTCAAAAAACAGAGGAAGACCTATACCAAAGATGGCACCATGTTTAACTATGAGGAGCATTTTCAGAATCCAAGCACAAAATTTAAAAACCCATATAGAACTAATTAGATTTAATTTAGTTGATAACCTCAATGCCATAATAATCTGGTACCCACAGACCTCATGCAATTACTGCATTATACTTTCTATGTTTGTCAACCCAGTTTCAGGCACTAATTTACCAAATGATGATTGCTGGTTTTATGAACTACATTATCTGGAACACAGAGCCATTGATTTAACTTGTTCTTGTCTTCCAAAGATCTTTGCCAGAAGTTTAATTTTCAGACTGAAGTTAATATTTTCCTTCATTGTTTTCCTTTTAAGGAAAACTGCTTGTTCCAAAACTAATTTTTAGCAAGCCAAAGAATGTTTATACAGATTTGTGCCTTGCTATAGCTTTTACCAAGAATTAAAAAATCCAGGTGCAGCTTACTTAAACCAGTTACCATAATTTCAGTTCATGATGTTGAGGATAACTTATAATTCTACATTTGCTCATTCAGGAGAATTACTTCTGTTAATATTTTCAATTTTCTAAGGGAAAAAAATACATTTTGTAGAGTATTTTAATTTCTCTTAGCTAAAATCTGCACAAAGATTAAATTTTCTAAGTGGATAGCCCTTCAATGAAAGCTAATCACTTCCAAAAAGAATAGCTCAAGCAGACGTTCCAAAAAAATCAGTTCAAGTAAAAAGCCATAACATAGCATAGTTTTTCCTGTCTGCCTGACTCCTAGCTCCTGCCAGGCAGATGTGGGCAAGCTGTGTGGCTTTCTGTCCAGTTCACTGCACGTTCACACAACGCTTACTCCTCACAGTGTTGTCTAATTCCTACTTTGGGCCTCCAGGACAAACGAACAATAAAAATTTCACCTGTAGTCATCACTGGACAGCAAGACTGGAATTTTCAGGGCTGAAGGCACAGAACTCCACCTATTGACTCAAAGGACATGCTCAGCTATGAATGCTCTTCAAGATTGCTGGCATGGGATGCCCAGGTTTTTACTGGGATGAAGCTATCACAAAAAAACCCACACATGACTTTGAGGTGCTTTATCCATTTAAAATGTTAATCATAGAACAGCCCAGGCTGGAAGTGATCTCAAAAAGACCATCTGGTCCAACCTTTCATGGGAAAGGGAGCCTAGCTGAGATTATCTAGCACCCTGTCCAAACCTATCTTGAAAACGTCCAGCGATGTGGAAGTGGCCTCCTTGCAGCTGCCTTTTATGTACTGGAATACTGTGATAATGTCTCCCCACGCCAGCTCTTCTCTAGGGAAAAAAGACCTAACTCCTTTAGTCCTCACCCTCACTCCTTATCCTCAGGAGGTAGGTTCTCCAGCCCTTTGATGATCAATATCATGTTCTGTGTAAAGAAATCAGGTGCACAGTCTTGCACAGGGGCATGCATTTTTCATTTCAGGGGAGGTCAGAAACAATTCCTGTCCCTGAGAAGAGCACCATTAAAACCATATTACAACACTGAAAACTCAATTCTGTTCTTTGACTTTGTTCACCACTCAGCAAAATGCCTTCTTGTTAATTATCGACTTCATCATCGAGGGACAGTTTAATCACAAGACTGTCTGCAGTTCAAACTATCACAGCAGTACTAGCAGGGAAATTTGCACTGCACATAATTGGCCAGGTAATTAGAATACAACATCCTTAACTGCTCAGTTACCAAACTTTAACAGTGCAGCATGCAGTGCTCGACTGGTGGAAGACTTGGGGGAACCAATGCATCTGCCAAGTGCCCGCTCTTACTTGTCCACAGTGTAGCTAAGCAAGCAGCACCGGTGGCTTCCTGCCACCCTGTTCTCCTGGGGGGTGGTGGAAGTCATTTCATTCTGTGATGCGAAAAGAAATTCAGCAAATTGCTTGTAATTCAGGACATCTGAATCCACATGATAATAAAACCATAAAACCAGGATTTCGGAGAAGTAGAGAAAACCCAGTATCCTGTCAATGATGGCAAGTCAGAGCTGATTGTATGGAACAGTACCACTGCCAAAACTGACAGAGCTACCCACTGTGTGGGACAGGGTGCAGTTGCAGGCTGGGAGCTTAGTAATGGATCTGCAAGGTCTGAGCTACAGATGTTTTCAGCACACCACAGTTCTGTATAAACAGACAGGTGTGATACACACCTGGGAAAATCAATCCTGCTCTAATAATTGCCTTACAGATCACTCAGAGGTCTCCATAGTAGGTAGAAGTATGGATTACAATAATACCAGGAAAAGGGAGTTGATCTCTTGATGGACAGTATCAAGCACTATGTTAAAACTAACTAGCTCCCCTCACTGTCAGGCTAATTCACAGCTCTGATAACTCTATAATCTTGATCTCATTTCCATGCTAAATGAATTCATAGCCTGTATTTGTTCATGTGTTCTTTGATGAATGCTTCCCTACCCTTCAGCTAGTTCTCCTCCGTAATTCACCACTTGCCTGCCCTTCTTCAAATATAAACAGCAATATCTGCTCCTCCTGTCAGTAGACTAGAAAGGGTCATTCTGTAACATCATTAGGTGCAGCAAGACCTCTGCCTCCTAAGCACCATTTGAGGAACCCTTTTCTACACCCACTCCCACACTTAGATTTCCTTTCTCAAGCAGATGTGACCAGACTGGCATGCACTTACCCACATTAGGCACTGCTACTGTTTTACACTATGGCAAGAGCATCTCTCCTCTCCTCCAGAAAACCTTCACCAGTCTCACAGCTGACTGCTGTGGCAATTAACAGAAACTCTCAAGTCTCTTTTGCCACTTCCATCTCCAGCTGCCACAAGCCCTGCTTGGAATAGAAATTCTTACTATGTTCCATGTACAACATTTTCCATCTTCTGCTACAATTTTTGCCTCCAGCACTCCAGCCCTAAATGCATCACATTCTTCTTTACTTCATTCCACCATTATATTAGCAATGGCTTTTAATCCTAGGTGGCCACATATAATCCCACTGCTTCTCTCCTCTCCACACGGTCTAGAGATAACAGTTCATAAATTCTTGCATCAGTTGGTCTGACAATCCCACAACTGTCTCACTGCTCCTCATCTAGGACTTTCTCTCTTTATCTTGTGAGGAATCAACAATCACCCACAAAGGCTTTCCAAAAGAAACCACAATGCTTTTTTTTGTATAGGAATGGGATAAGATATCACCAGCCATAGAACAGATAAAATTTGTTTAGTTTTTAAGAGAATAAAGTTAGTTCAGGGCATTTGCTACTTGCCCGTGCTCTCAAACTAAGCCCTCCATTCAGGATAAAAATAACAGCATGAAATTCTTCAGACAAGCCCCACATAAAGCTGCTTTCTGGGCAAGAACAAAGGAAACTTTTGCAAGCAGCAGCTAATTCAATTGCTTGTTGCCTTAGTGTCCTGGTTACATTAAACCTGAACAACACAATTCTCACTGGAAGGAGAAATCATGAGCCAGACATAATCATTAGGCAAACTCAATCATGTTTATATTATTCAGATATAATTAGAACCTACTTGCCCTTAACATTGTAAGGTGTTTGAAAAGCACAGTGTTTATAGCAGGGGCTTCTTACCTCCCTTCTTCTATTGTAAGGCAACAAAAGAGAAAATACTGGAGTCTTCATAGATTCAATTCAGCATAACAGAAATTATTTTGCTGCAGTCTTAAAAAAAGGCAAAATAAATGTATAGAATATTTATCATTGGGCAAAGACAAAATGCCTTTGAGAAAGCAAGTCATATCTGGAATTGTAATAATCTGTGTACACACTCTAAAACAGTAACACTGTCTATGAAACTGTGTCTTTAAAATGTACTGAAAAATAAACAACACCTAAACAGAACTTATTTTCTATTCCAGGTTCATACAAATTCACAATCATTAATATAATTAGACTCTTTATACTGTGGTGTAAGGTCAAATACCATGCAGGTATTAAGTAAAAATTTTTCTTCAATTAATTTTCTTAATAAGCAGCTATACTAGTGCAGGATCTGTCTCCTGATAAAAAGAAAAAACCCACTGAATTTCAGTAAGGCTGTGCTACCTTACCTTACGGTGGTTTAGGACATTAGCCAGAAGCTCATTTGACTTAGTAAAAGGGTGGCCCAAACTTGTGCGAATCTCTGAAAGCTTGGCTGTCTTCAGGTAAGTCAACATAATACATCACATATTTCCCATTAACAGGGCTTGCAGCCCTTAAAGCAGACTTTTTTTTTTTTTAAATTTAGTCACATAATCATGTTCCAGAGCTTTGGATAATCTCTACTTATCACAGATGGGTATATTTTAAGCCACATTCATTCAACAGTAACATTTTCTCCCTAAAAAAAGTAGATTTTTTTTGTTGTTGTTACTATCAGAATTAACAACACAAAAACAGTTAACAAAGTGAGTACTTTGTATCAACCTTACTTTATATCAGTAACACTTTACAAAAGGTATTTGTTTACAACAGGGGTCTAGACATTAAATATCCAATCTAAAGGTGACATAAATCAAAGCTAAAAAGTTCATGCATTCCACATCATCTTCATATCCTTATTTAACGAAGTACAGTTCAAGAACATTCTCATTAACCTGGACTCTGGAAAACCTTGATGATAATCTCAGCCTCAAATTACTTCTGTTTCTAATTTCTGAAGTAAAACACATTCTACTGTCAGTCTAAATTCTCACACACCCTTCCCTCAAGGACAAATTACTAAGACGCTCCTCCTATATTTCAAGTACTTGGCCTGCCTAAAGAACCCTGTCTTTTCAAGTCATACCTGTTTCACAGGTTACTTTCTACTTGGCAAATTCATGGTCTCTTTCTTTTGTAAACCATACCTATGCATTCACACCAGTGGTATAAACTAATACCATTTATCATTAATCTCCAGCCCTTCATACTTTGCTGATTCTGGCATGGTCCTGTTGAACTTTGTCTTTCATTGTAATATGATTTAAATTCAGTGACTAAAAACATTTACTTTGAATTAAGATTCACAGGTACCCAAGACAAATGCTACTAAACCCATATCTCATGTCCTTATTTCTTAGGAAATAAGTAGTAAAAGTTTAATACAGAGAGTGAACCAAGAATTTAACTCTTTTCTGAAATCACTGCAGCAAGACCACTCTTAATGCATTTAGCAACAATTAATTCTCAAAGCCAAAACAGCTGCACATTGCTGATGCTCTCCAGATGCAAGCTAAGGAATTAAATCATGGGATAATTCAATTGGAAAATTGCTTGTAATTATGGAGAATGCAGCGTCTGCTTGACTCCTCATGGTGATTGGTAGTTGCTTTAAGAATAGTGAGGTAGTCTGTGCAATGCAGAGAGAATACAAATAAGTAGCTGTGTTAGGAGAAATCTCATTTAGTTTCACAAAGATATGGGTTTAACATTGTTAAAACTGTATTTGCTGACATTACTGATAATCCATTTTCACTGTCCCATTACTGCCAAGGAACAGAACGACCCACTATCACTTACACACAGAACAGTAATATTAACTTATAGCACCTTCCCTCTGAAGGAACTCAAAGTACTTTGCAAACAAACAGAACACAGTCCTGCTCGAAACAACAACAATCCAAGAAGGGTTTGTTCTTTCTCACCTCATTTAACATACATGGAAACAAACAGGCTTGTTCTAACGTGTCATTTAAATCTCTGATGCCACAAGGCTGACCATTTCTGGGAATGAAGAAGCATGCTCCTCCACTTCAAATAATAAAAGCAAAATTCTTAGTTATTATTCAACAACGGAAGAGCAGGCCTCACAAAGGCCTAATCAGAGGCCCTCTAGTACTGTTGACAACAGGGAAAAAAACCCTGAAGAAATTTGCCTTTCAGATTGACAGATACCCAAGCAGAAAAAAAACCCAACTTGTCATCTGTAAACTGAGCACATGTATTCTTAAAATAACTGGATGATGTATTTTTCTACTTTCTCTTTGTAAAACAGCCTTACTGGAACTGATCCTCATTAGCATTACAACACGTGACTATTTTAAAGTCTTCCTTGCTGGCAAACTAGGGGGACAATGTAGCAGCAGTATGTGATGGTATTGATCATATTCCTACTGATTCACTGATGGAATGGGAAGTCAACTAGAAACATTGATTTCCAGTTCCAACTATTAAAACACACAGCTCTTAGTTTATAGAAACCCAGTTATGGTAGTCGTGGTTACCATGACACATTATATTATCTAAGCTTCATCTACTAAGATGTTTGCCTTTTTTTTTCCTCTTTACTCTGAAAAGCATTAACAGAAAAACCTTTAGAGAACAAAAGATCAATTATTTACAAGTGGTTTCACAAATCAATCATCCAATATCAAAGTTGAAGTTGTTATTTTTAGCACTATTAACTACACAATAATTAAATTTGATTACAAAGTCACAACCCCTCATTAAGTTGCTGTCAATTAGGGGAAAATTCCTCAAAAGCTTTTTTTTTTTTTTTAAAGTGATTGTAAAAAGATTCCCATCAATTAAAGAGACATCTGGTCATATGGAAAAGGTGATAAATTATCTCTGTTCTCAATGCTAGTACTTTATAGACCAAAAGTAGTGCAGGGCAGAAACCTTATGATAGTTATCTTTGCCTGAAAAGGAGCACTGGGGCCAATGACAAGTCATTTTCCTTCTACAAATATATTCCATGGTGACCAAAGTGCAGGTCTCAGTAGAAAAGACCTGCTAGCAGGCTATCTAACAGGTAACATTCTGAGAACCCAAAACTGCAACAAAGCACACACTGTATGTCAGGCTAACAAAGTCCTTAAGCACATGGGAAGGAACAACCGCGTGGGGGATGACCTGCTGGAGAAAAGCTCTGCAGAGAAGGACCTGGGGGTCCTAGTGGATGACAGGTTGGCCATGAGCCAGCAGTGTGCCCTGGTGGCTAAGAGAGCAAACGGGATCCTGGGGTGCATCAGGAGGAGTGTGGCCAGCAGGTCCAAGAAGGTGATCCTCCCCCTCTACTCAGCCCTGGTCAGGCGCACCTGGAGTATTGTGTCCAGTTCCAGGCTCCCTGGTGTAAAAAGGACAGGGATCTCCTGGAGAGAGTCCAGAGGAGGGACACGGAGATGATTAAGGGCATGGAGCATCTATCCTATGAGGAAAGGCTGAGTGAGCTGAGGCTGTTCAGCCTGGAGAAAAGACAACTGAGGGGGGACCTAATTAATGTCTATAAATATCTTAAATATGGGACACAGGTGGAAATGGCCAGCCCCTTTTCAGTGGTCTGTGGGGACAGGACAAGGGGCAATGGCCTCAAGTTAGAGCACAGGAAGTTCCACACCAACATGCAGAAGAACTTTTACACAGTGAGGGTGACAGAGCCCTGGGACAGGCTGCCCAGGGAGGTGGTGGAGTCTCCTTCTCTGGAGATATTCAAGACCCGTCTGGACGCCTATCTGAGTGATACGTCCCAGGGAGCTGCTTTGGCAGGGGGGTTGGACTTGATGATCTCTTGAGGTCCCTTCCAACCCCTATGATGTAAGTATTTGAGCAGTCCTAAGGAACACAGAGAAGTTCTTTGTGTATTTTAACTGTCATACAGCTGATACTGGTCCTCAGCACAACAGAGCCCTATAGCAGTTTTTCCAGTAACCAGATAACCCACTCTTCCTACACAACATACCCCCCGCCTTGTTGCTCCACTTGTTTTCACCTTCCTCAGCTACATGCCATTGGTTTAGGTTGTAATTCTGAAGAGAAATAAAACAGCGAGTCCTACCCTTCCAAATTATAAAATATTCCAAATACAGTTTTCCAAACTGAAGAAGAGTTCACAAAATATGTTGTTTCTTCCCTCCTGAAGTTTCAGCACAGGCTGCCAGCTTGCCTTAACTTGGTTTAAGTTGCCAGACTACAATCAACTCTGCAAGGGATCCAAGATGATTACCAGGATCGTGCTCAGAAATGCCCTGTGCAGAGGTGAACCCCAATCTGGCCTTTCTGTGGTCCCTCACCCCATGCAGGAAGTACACAATACCCACATATGTAATAAGCACTAATTTCCCTCAAGTATACAGCAGTGGGGAAAAGTGGCACAACATTACTTCCTTACATACCACACCAGTCAGCATTTCTATGGTAGAAAGGACATTGTACTCATGCAAAGGGGAGGAAAAAGGAAACACCACACCATTGGTATGCTTGCTCTCATACCAGGACCAAGGCTGCCAGTGACAGAAGGTATATCTCTATAACCCTGAGGTGGTGTCAGGCTTTAAGGAACATCCTAGACTTAAGGTGATCTAGCCAGGACACTGGGAGCTACTTCAGCAATTTCACAAACATGCCCAATGCAAATACACCTGGGCTAGAAAAACACCACAGAGGAGGAGGGAAACATTAACACCTCCCCCCAAAAACACCCAACAACAAGACTTTTATTACATTGCAAGAGTATAAGTCTAATCTGTAGTTCACTGAAGTATCTGCAGTGTGTATTATGAACAGTTGTTTTAGCAACAAAGAATTGTTTAGTGATTCAGTTTCATTAAAAAAAGTTTGGCTTCTTGATATCAAGTAACCAACAACTTAATTTTCACAAGTCATTTAGGTCATCCTTGATGCAATGCCCATTAACAACTTCACACTCAGGTCAGGCTGCAGTGCTCCCCCCTCTCTGAGGGTTAGTGGGTGTAACATTGAACAATGCACATAGCAATCAATCTGTAGCTCCAGCGCAGTGCAGTTCACCTGCCCACCCCCACCTTCTATCTGAAATACATACAAATAGAAAGAAAAAAAGAAAGAACAAAATAACAAAACATAGTAGACCATGGTTTAAGGCATTGTCTGTAATGTACATCTTTTCCATAGTGTTAATTCCTATGACTTTCTTCAGCAATATTCCAGCCAAACTCCTACATGCAAAAAAGCTCTTTCCCCAAGTTAAGCGGTGCTTTACACCCAGGTAAGGTACCTCACCTGGTTAGAGCTCAGTTATTCCAACTACACTTGGTCACTCGCTCTGTAAACAAAATATAGGTCCACAACCACTCAACCGCTGCCCCTACTCCAGCACATTTTAAGGTTCCTCTTACATGTCCAGACAGACACCTTCTCATCATAAGTCAGTAGCAAGAACTGGAAGCACTCAGCTTCACTCAGCACTTGCCCATGACTGACTCCTCAACATCTCAGCTAAACACATAAGCAAATGCACAATACCAATATTATTGCAAGCATATTAGCTCTAGTATGGCTTTGCAAAGCGATTTCTCATCAATACAAAGAAAACTTGAATGCTGATCCCTGAAGTTTTATCTGCAGTAAAATATGCCTCAGTCCTACCACCAAGTCCTGGAAAATGCTCACTGTACAACACAGCAGGAGGCTTAGTGTTAACGGAAGCCCAAATTCAGTTTCTAAATAGTCAACTTCTCAACTTTCACTTCTTGAGTTTTCTTTGATTTTAAGGCGATTCGGAGAAATGGTGCCGAATCTGAGCATCCCAAACACTGCAGAAGTCTGTATTTGGTTCAGCTACAGAGAGAAAAACCACTTCAGTCCATTGGACAGCAAACACTAAGTGAAGCTCTAGGCCCTTCAACAGCTTCATTGCTTTTCTTTGGGCACGCTCCAGCACCCCATTGCCTTTCTTATAGTGAAGGGCCCAAAACTGAACACAGGACATGAGGTACAGCCTCACCTCCGCCAAGTACAACGGGACAATCGCTGCCCGACTGCCGGCCATGTTATTCCTGATACAAGCCAAAATCAGGCCACAGAGAGTGGTCTGTCTGCAGCAGGTCAAGCACCAACCTTGAAAAGGCCTGGAATACATTTTAGTCGTCCCTTCGAAGCCATTCCAAACATTACTGTTCCTTCATGAGGTTCATGGAGAACTGGGATGCAGATTTTCTGTTCTCTAATGAGGCGATCAACTCCTCCAGCAAAGCTAAGCCTCCACCTACTCCTCTATTCACCTTTCTCCAGAGCTGAATAAGTATTCCCACTTAAATTAGCATCTTTAAAGAAACTTACTATTAAAAATGTTAATTGTTGCTGTTTACACAGCTTTTGCCACTAACTTGTTTAGCACCTTCACTAATTATTTTCTTTTAGAATCTACTCTCAACGTAACATATTCGTTTGGTTACTCGTTAGAAAGGTGAAAGTCCCAGCTTCCAAATTAATATATATAACATTTTATAGTATCCTGTTATAGGATTCTTGCTTTTATCCTTTAATTAACTAATCTTTGATTTGTCATCATCTATATTGTTAATTCCTCAGGAACTTTGATTTGACAATGGCATGACAACACTAAACACACTGCCCTTAGCCAGCTGGATAGATAAACCAACAACTACAGCATTAAATGGTTTTGCACTACTGTGCAATTAGGCAGTAAGGCTACCAGAATGATTTTCTCTTTTCCCCTCATCTATGAAAGCTCCATATGTAAAATTCCAAGCTCTGTATGTCACAGTAAGCTTTCACCTGTAATGAAGTGACCTTGCTGACCTGCAGGATCAACCCAGGCAGGCAGAACTTTCCCCAGCCACAGCTGACAGCCTGAAAAGCTGCAATTTCTTAGGGCAGTCAAACATAAATCATCCTCTGCCTCCTCCCTAAATAGTTTCACACCTTTGGGAATAACACGGAGTGGAATTAAACCTGCATCATAATGTCATTTTAAGATGGCCTTTTTACTTCTTTAATGCTCTGAATAAACACCTTGAAACCAGAACATCCTTGAAACTTCAGCAGCTCAAAATCAATACCAGAGTTCTGCAGCTTGGGCTTTTCCATGATAAACAAAATTACTGTGACAGGTGAAAAGGAGCTGTGTTCTAACCTTTATTATGCTGTTTATGTGCCTTGCAAGACTCTGAACAACTGCCAGAGATGACTATCTGTGGTACACAGAAAAATACTTCCCTTCATTGCCTGACCTTTCCACTTCCCACTGGAAGCACACAAAAGCACCAAGATGACCCACACTAAAGCCAGCACACAAAGCACGCTAGTGCAGTTCTGTCCTACATCAGGTTTATTCTATTAAGCACAGGCAATGGCAAGCAACAAAGCTTACAGTTCTGCTGTTTGAACACCTCTTCAAATCTGGAGAAGACTACTTATAATACTGTTTACTCATGTTTACACCAGATAATTTAGAAAGACAGCCTCTCTCAGAGGAGTGGGAAGATGTGTTCACAGCCACAGAACAGGAAGAAGGAAAAAAAAGTCCAGAACAATGGGTAAAAGTACTATTACATTTCTTGAATTCTTAAGGAAATGCCATTTAGAATGAGGCGAGGCTTGCTGCTCTCATCTCTGTTGTGACACTGGAACAAGCAAACTAACAAAGCTGACTTTCATCTGGGTTTGCAAGTGATATGAACTCATTAATATCAAGACAATTATTTTTTAAAATACTATTTTTTTCATCTTAACAAAAGACAGTCACTTGTATTCATCTTCTTTTAAATTCTGTTTATTTAGGGAAGGTAAAAGACAAGGTCAAGCATTTCTAGATTCTTGCATTTGATAGACAGGAGAGACTGTTCCACTGAGACTAAAGGGACTTAGAGAAAGTGATTTCTTTACAGAGGGGGATGCACAACATAATATACTGCACAAAAAGGCAGCATTACTCAACAGAGGAGCAGGGTCTAGTATTGGAGATCCCAAATCAACAAGATACTGTAGTCTGTATCCCAGCAGACTTGTAACATAACATGGAGGACTACATTCTACTGCTCCCCTCAGTGCCGAGTCTCTGACACAGGCATGTCTGGATAGTGAAAGAATATTCTGGGAAGTCTGGCTGTACGTTTGTTTCCCTCTCCTGCTCTCCCAGTATGGCCATTCTCATTTTCATACATTATACCATCTGTTTAATCACTGTGCTCTTAAAACAAGCAAAAAAGGAAAACAGATGAAACTTCAGGGATAGCTTGTAACTCGTAATTGAATGGATGGTTATTCATTAGAATCTAGGCAAGTTGCTTGGGGCCTCCTAAACAGGCATTGCATGGCATTAAGAAAACTTTTTTAAAAGACACAACCCAGAATTCTCACTGTCTTATCTTTAAGACCGCAACCTTCTTTGGTTACTTTGAGTAGGAGAAAATAAGCATGCTCCATTTCAGTTGCTTTCAGAAGAAACTCAAGGATCATACAACTAAGCTCATAGGTCCTCCTCCCCTTTAAGGTAAAGGTAAATGAAACTGCTTTGGTCAACTCTAACATTAGAAATTTCCATAAGATTCCACCTCTGAAGGCATGTCCAGGGTGATACTTCCGGCAACACCCCTGAAGTAGAACATTCAGCTGTGTCTTTCCAAAAATGAAATATTTCACAAGCATTACAACCAACATATTCTGTACAGATTTGCATCTAAACTCAAATTTCACCAAAAAAAGGACAAAAATATTAAAAATTAATCTTCTCCTTTAACCAAATTTATCTATCTAGATTTGGTAAAAAGGTCAAGCTGCACTTGGGTTTAGCTTAGCCTACCCTAAGATCCTGACCAAATCATGGTCCTTCCTCTATCATAGTTCCAAATAAACACTTTTTTTATGTCTGTTTAATTACTCAGACTTTGTTCTTGGCAAGGATCACAGCAGTAAAACCTCTTGGCTTTCAGAGTTATGTGACTCTTTTAATGTGTTCATTCAAGCATAGGTGTGTAAGATAACTACTGCAACACAACAGACATTAGCATTGATGTTAAGAACAACAGTGAAAATATTCCAGTTCTTGTCAATTTACTGATGCTTTTCACATAATCTCACAAAACAAGTCTGCAGAAAATCCCACATGATGACATCTATCTATTTAAGTAAACCAAGTCAACTTCATGACACAGATACCATAGAAAAATGGGCATATAAGTGCTAGTACTAGTTACAGTGCAAGAGACGAACATGTTTGGCACAGACAGGAACACAAGTCAGCTTGGGTGATTGATTTAACCCCACTGTGCTTTAGTTTCTCTTTTATGGCATGGAGAAACACTTCTCCTAACTCTTTAAAACTGTATGAAGTGCTTTTTTAGTAGGCCATTGTCAGAGCATCATAGGTAAAGTACTAGAGAAACACTGGTTATTGTAGTAACTGGCAACAGACACGATCAGACTGCAGTTGGTAAGGAGTGGCAATGCGCTGCCAAGTGGCTACAAGGTTTACAGAGCCTTGCTGATACTCCTTTATCACATATTGTACTTTTATCTACAAAGCCATTTGAAACAAGAAAATAGAGGTGTGAGACTAGAAAAATTAGAATTATCAAATAAATTATTTCACTGAATGCCCTATTCTGGAAAAGCTCCACTAAAAAGACCCCAAAGCAAACATATTCAAGGACATACAAAAGCATCTGGGGATGAAGAACACTGCCCCTACACCACAGAGTAGATAAAGAACTACAGGTCTGTGTTAACCCAGTAGTCTTTTTATATATAAAGGTCAAACGCAGCCAAAAGCAGGATACGATTCCCTCCAGCTGTCCTTTTAATGCACTTCACCTTGCCAAGGAGAAACCATCTCTAAGAGTGAGAGAAATGATTTTACAACCCATTTATTCTTCATTGTCTATACCTTTTCTGGATATACTTGTTGAAGTACATTAGTCACAGGTATGCAGCAAGCCATTAGAGCATGCTAACATCTGATGCACACTGAAATTCATTTTTCTTTTTCAGCTTGGAGAACAGAATGCCTCATGTTGAGTCGCACATAAGTCTTCACTGCATTAAGGAATGAACAAACAAGATTTCTAAAATCAACAAACCTACGTGCTCATCCACAGCCCCCATAAATACACACCTACTCTATAAACACACACAGCGTCCTACCGCGAGACCGTAATTTGCCTCTTTAGAGCAGGCTCATTAAAGGGAAATAATTTTGCAATAACAAAGCATAAGTGTAGTACTAATGAGAAGAACAAGCTGCAAAACACTAAGAACATCTGGTCCAGTTCTTGTATTGACAGAGTATGAGCAAGAATCTGACCACCATAAAAAGGCTGCATCTTTTGTTTTCTCCACAGCCCACTCAAATCTGGAAACAAATTTGGGCTGCATGTTGTGTACTAACGTTGCACAGATGCCTGTGGGGCTGTGTTGCAATACTTGATATACACTGCCAAGTTGAGTATCAACTTTTAAATGTCTAACTAGAATAGCTAGAACTATTCACTGCAAATAATTTTTCTTTTTAAGCCCTCTGTTTACAAAGAGCTTGATAGTTATCCCTACAAATCCACAAATCTCTTATTTGCAGTAAGATCAGTGAATAATTTTCAGTCCATGTGTTGGTTCCAAACTTCCCTTAAATCTTCTGCTATTTTACTTGTGGTATGTAGCTGATCCTTCAACTCACAACAACTATTTCCACCACCTCAACAGCTAAACCTTAAAGCGGAAAATAACTAATAGGAAACTGAATACCATTTCAACTAAACAACAGTGCAAAAGTTTACTAATCTTCATAGGATACCTGTAGTTTTTCTAAATGTTTATAAATAATAAAACTAGGGCACCATCATACCACAGCAGTACCTTTTGAAGGCCTATTCAACCATACAGATTTAATCTTTTCAGACTACTATGATCCACATTCTTCATCAGCATTAAAGAGAGGGGTACAGTAAACATTCAGGTCTGCAAGGTTTTTGTCAAAATTTGTGGTAGGTTCAAAAGTTTTTCTTCTTCTGAAACAAAGTCTCCTGAGAAGACAGCTCTGGTGTGGGTTGTCTGGGTTTTTTCCAGATTCACCCTGTTAAAACTTCAAACTCTAACGATTTCATAAAGAAGTAGTACTCTGATAGCTTGTTTAAGAGAAACATAGATTGATCAATTCTATGAGATCAAGGCATATCCTCCAACCAGTCTTAAGGATTAATGTAAAGGGAAGATTTTTCTCTGTCTACCATGAACCCAGCTACACTCTTTACTGTTTATTCTTTCCCCTGGTAAATAGCTACCTTTTTCAGAAAGATTCCTACCCTCAAAATTTTAAAGTGGAATTATGTTACCAGTCTTTTTCTGTTTAAGAGCCCTACACAAAAAATACTTTCTAAACTACTTCCTATTCGCAAAGCCACACTGATTTATACTCTATTGTTTTGCTAATAAAGTGATAATCTGAGGCAAAATATTATTTATTATCTTTTATTATCTGCCTTATTCTTCTTTGTCTGAGGAATCATAAATCAAAGTCAACAGCCATTTTTATAATCCTGCAGTTCATTATCTCCCATTTCTTAATACACACAGTGCCTTAGCCTTGCTCCATTTCTTTAGTAATAATTACAAAAATCAAAGCCACATTAACACAATGTGCAGATACTTCTTGGTTTAGAACTTACATAAGAGCTTTTCAACTAATCAGTAGGACATTTTCCTCATTCATCTTCCTTTTCCAATGCCATCCTTCATGAAAGTTTAATCTACATTTTCCATTAAGGAGTTGTCTCAATTGGTGCTCATATTTGCAGGGTGGCTTGTTACTTTTTTGGTTCTTCTTTGAAATGGTGGTCATACCTCCCCAACTCATCTCTTTGCCTGGAATTTTTATCAAGTCGATGAATACTTTCACAGTCCTGAAATCTTCAGATAACAGAAGTAGAAATTCACTTACTTTATCTAGAATCACAAGATTTGGGAGGCAGGCAACCCACTTGCATCACTATAGTCAGGAGTGGTTAAGCCTCTAACCCATAAAGTTTAAAACTGCATTTACAATTGGAAATGGATCACTGACATTTGATCAGGCACAGCTCTGGATCCAGTTGTGTGTACTTGTTTTGGGTCAAGCAGCTGCTGGTCTTTCCACCTTAAATACACAAGATTCACTTTGTACAAGTGGTTTCTCTTATCTTCCTTGTAAAATTTGACTCAGTAGGATGCCATGACCGTGCTCCCAGATCAAGGACCACAATTATTGCATTTTACAAGTCCACAGGCAACACAGCAAGGCAACATTTCTGACAGAAACCTGAGGCAGTGACTCTCTAGAGAAAGGAAAACACAAGCCCTGTAACAAGGTGGCAGGAGAGGTGAATTCCAGAAGGCACACTTTCTGATGGATGTTACATCTGCTACTCAAGAGCAGTATCCTAGAGGCCTCCACAGCGCAGAAGACCCCGAGTTTGAGTAAAGAATTGAGATGTGTAGAGCCTATGGATGGTTTGACCCATCACAAGTTTATCAGAGAGGCAAATGCCTCTCAATTGCTCATGGCATGTCTGCACAGCTCCAAAACACAGCTTCCTTGGTCAAACTCTGACACTCCCACAAACTGGGCTGCCTAACATGCCTCCTTAGGAAATACTGCCACAGTTGCAAGATCTCCAATTCATCATATTTCATTGCGATAGACTGCACTACATTTACTGGCATAATATATTATGAAGGATCATAAATAATTAAGAATTAATCACAGTTGTCAAAATAAGTAAATGCAGTCAGTGATGCAGAAGGCTTGAATTTTTTATAGCATCTTTTTGCTTATTCATGAATTAAAAGCAGTCTAGTAATCCACAATGGATTGCCTACTCATTACACTACATACAGGACAAATTCAGATCCCAATGGCCAAGGTTTTCCTGTCAATCTTTAGCACATCAGTGGAATTTTAACCTTAAATCTCTGATCCTGCAAAAAGTTACATAAGTTTGACTTGGAAACATCAGTAGCTCCTGCAGATCTTCATGGACCATACAGGGCCTAGCTGGCAGAGAAACCTGTGATTCTATCACCCACTGGTCCAATTGCAACTGTTCCCTCTTATCCTGCAAGAGAAGCGTTTTAGCACAAAATCTGAAGAGAAAGGAAACCAAAACAATCCTAAACACACAAAGTACTTTGACAGCCTCCCTTCTGTACATTTCTGTAGACAGTCTCCTGCAATTCTTTGTACCAAACACACAATATTTTGCATGGTTCAATACCATTCACAAGGCTTTAAGTGAATAGCAAAAGAGCATCCAATGTTTCAATTGGACTCTCCAAATTTTTCCAAAACCATTAGTGAACATTTCCTTTCTCAAAGGAAATTAAAAACTGGGCTGGGAGGTGCGAGGACACACCACCTCACCAAGCTTACTGCCACAGATCTATGATCCATTAGTTCAGAAATCTGGCTCTGAAAACAAACGGGTGTAGATACATATGAAATAATATATAAGCAGGGAGAGCAAATAGTCCTACTTGCCCAGTCCTAGTCTTAAATGATCTACTGTGCAAGGACCTTAAGGCAGATAAAGTAGTCTTGAGAATTCAGTATTTTTCTTAAATATCTTTCTCCTCTGTTTTTTTTTCCTGCACATATCTTGTCAATTTGCATACCAAAAGGAGGTTTTAGCATCAACAATACCCAGTGGAAAAAGGTTCTGTAGTTTTACTGGTTGTTGCATACTGAAGGATCTCCCTTTGTTTTGAGCCTGACACCTACTAATTTCATCTGATGCCACCCAATTCTGTATTAAAAGTAGTAATAAATATTCCTTCCACACTCACCCATCCTATGCTTAAAGTCTTGGGAGTTCATAAGCCTTTAAAAATCTTTCATAAAGAATTTCTAAAATTCTGTGATTTTTACAAGACAGTCATGCACTCCTTCAGATGTCTCTTTGAGGCAAGGTAGCCCTACCAAACGTGTTTCTCAAAGACAGGTATTACACCTTTAGATCTCCCATGTTTCTGTTCTTTTAATAACTTTCCCAGCTGTACTACATAATTTTTGAGTCATGGGAGCCAGAACAGAATGCTGTATTCTAGATACAACTGCCCCACACATTTATACTACTGTGTATCATTTTTTATTGTCTCACTTCCCAGTTAAGTCCCAAAATCACATTTACTTTGTGACTGCCACTGAATTGTTTTCACAGCTCTATTCTTACCCCAAAAATTAGCTTAAGTGATTACAGCCAGCTCAGAGTCTGTCCTTATACGCGCCATACTCTGATCATTCCTCCCACCACTTCTATTCAGATAATCTACAATGAATTTCACCTGCCACAATTATCCAGTTAAGCATCCCTTTTCAATTCCTTGCAAACCAGACCTCCAATCTTTTCCTGTGAATAATTTAATATCAAACACTGCCACCTCCTCATCTATCCCTATTCAGAAGATCATTGATTTGTGTGACAGCACATGTTGAACATACCAAGTGAGCAGGGCACTCAGAGGTAACTGCAATCAAATGTTGAGACATATGAAACTAGTGCTTCCTCCAGGTAGCTCAACCCATGCCAATTTGATCCAGTTCCTAGAGACTGAACTGTATCATACTGGAGGGGCAAAAAAATAGGTGAGTTCTTCCAGTGTCTCCCTTTGGGTGATCTATCAATGATGTTCCACTGAACCTTTAACAGAAATGTATATGAAGCACAATGAATCATACCCAAGGCATTTGTCTCAATCAATGTCCTGACATGACTCGATAGCCAAGTGACAAGGATGAGCTAAACCATCCCAAAATCTAGTTACACTATCTGTTTATCTCTAGGCATTACTGTCTGCAAAGGAGATGAAATGAGATTGAGATAATTGGAAGTACAATTTGCAGGAAACAGTAGGGGTTCGAATTACAGTGCTTAATTATTTCAGATTGAAACAGACCACACAACTATCTGTGCCAAGCAGCTGTAATTAAAGTGATTTAAAATAGAGAGATGCTAGCTCCAAGTGTTGATTTTCAAATGAGTCTTTATACACACAAGAGTTACAGTCATCTAGGAGATGCAGACCTACAGCTCTGAGGGGCTCAAGAGAAAATTACCACTGACTACATCCAACAAGCGTGATAATTTAAAAACAAGCCAGCAAGCAAAGAAAACACCCCAAACAAGCCACACCGCCACCCCAGAAATCTAAACCCATTCAATATCAGTACTTGTTCACCACTGTTTTCTCCCATTCTGTGGGACAAGCTTCAGCCTAAAGTGCCTATATTTAGATGAAGAAAAAAAAGAATCCACTCAAAACTTCAGATTAAGAAATAGAATTTTATCCCAACAGGCAACTGGAAATCAGCAATCAACACTACCCTTGCTTTTGGGCTGCAGTCTCCCCTCTTCTGCTCTGGCAGACATATAAAGCTGACTAAATACAGACAAAGGTATAACTTTAGCCAAAAGCAACACACACCAAGAATATGCAGCACTACAGCAACCCAGAACAATGTGTTGATTTCCTGACAGGTTTTTCCCCACTCTGGGAAAGTGTCAACTACTCAACTGTCGGGGAAGACAGCAGGCCTATTAGTGGCCTGGCTCTCCTCTCCCAAATATTCTTCTGTTCCCATGAGAAAGGAAAAGTTACTCATGCTGAGAGGAGCCTAATAATCACATTCTCAAAACACAGCGGCATTGTTGATAGGGGTACAGGCCACCCTAAACCAAGAAGCAGTAATGGGAAGGTATTTGGGAGTAACAGAACATGGTGAGAGCCAACCACAACAAGATGGTCAAAACAGCAGGTGTGCGGATGCTTTTAGACATTAAAGGTAAGCTAAGGATGTTCAGCTATAAGATAGGTTTATCAGAACTCACTATAGTTACTAACCAATCAATATGGTGTGAACACTGTGTGTAACCAATTAGCAGGTTTTTAGCTTGCCACATTTGCAGTAAGAAAGGTATAGAATCTGGGTGATTTCACCTAATAAAATGGCTTCACCTAACATTCCTATGGAATTGTGTGTTGCTCTCTGCCGCTCGCCACACTCAATTCTAATCAAGGAGGTTTTAATTCTTAAATTCCACAAGCAGCCTGCTGCTTCTCCTTTTTCTTCACCTCTCATGGAGCAGCAGGCATTCAGACCTACCTGGAACGTTTGCCTAACTCTTTGTAGAGTTTACCATGCTCACGTACAGTCTTTGATTTGCCGGCATCACAAATGTGGTCTAGTTGTTTTACACAGGACACAGATCCAACCAAAAGGGCTCTGTTTGCTGATGAATCAGTGCTCAAGCAATGGGCCTTAGCAGTTAATTTACACTGGCTACCTGGGGAAAAGTACTACGCTATCATTACGGATGAGACAGCTGAATTAAAGAATAGGAAGGAAAGCAGCACTGAAAGTTTTCCTCAGTATTTGCCTCAGTGTAAGAACTGGTAGGAGCAGACAGAATGCAGGTCTGCAAAGTCAAATGCCATCTCTGACACTGGCTAGTAAGAAAAGGATCCTTTCACTTGCAGTTTTCTTTATAAGAGGCTTCTTGGGTCAGGGACTGTAAATAGACTATTGAATAAAATAACCAGTGATGAATGTATTCTGCAAGAATTCATCTGATTTTTCTTTAAGCCTATGCATACTTCTGGCATCCATAACATTAATTCATGCACCTTATTACCACAGTTTATTCAGGTACTACATGAAAAATACCTCCTCTTGCTGTTCTGTACCCAGCACCCACTAACTTCACAGCTGCTTCCCACTGCTCTTCAATGTGCATTTTTATATACCTCTAATTCCTGCCATCATAGACAAAATAAAGAACCTTTGTCTGCTTAGTTTTTTCTAGTACAAAAGCCATTCCATATCCCTCATTCTGCACTGTCCTTCCCTACACCTCTTTGTTCTATATTCTCCTTGCCTGGATGAAGCATTCAGCCCTAACACCCCTGTTTACATTTTGTAGCTCCATTCTCATCAGCACAATCCAAGCTTTACAGCAAGGGGTTTCCAGCAAATGTCAAGGAAGGACATTAAGAACTTTTCTTCTTTTCCAGAATTAGAAGAGCACAAACACAATAAGTGCTAAAAAGATTTTTTGGGGTATTAATGAAATATGTTGCTGTTCCAGGTACAATCATGAATAGAAAAAATTATTCCAACAAACCAAGTTTTCCTCCAAGGAAGAAGTTTGTGGCACTCCCCTCTTGTCGTGTATCTGAGGTCTCTTTAGTGAAAGGGATTCTTTTATTAAGTTAGGGGCAAAGCTTATCTTTCATTTTCTTGCCAAACAGAAAACCTAAGCTTTGGACACAAGGGTATTGCCTAAAATAGTCTTTAGACAAGCAGCATTAAACAGAGGTAAAACCAGCCTCTATTTTATTAATCTCTTCCAACTTCTGAATTACTTTCACCATAGTACTCTTCCTATCTGTCCTGGCTTCAGCTAAGAGTTATTTTCCTTTCTAGTAGCTAATATAGGATGTTTTCACAATTGATTTCATTCTGGTTTTATAACAGAAGACACACTGATGTTTTCAGCTGCTGCTATGTCTACACAAAGTCAAGGACTTTTCAGCTTCCCACCATCCTTCAGGTGCACAAGAACCTGGGAGAGCACAGCCAGGACATCTGGCCCAGGCTGGCCAAAGGGACAGTCCCTGCCATAGAACTTCATGCTCTGGATGTAACTGGGGAAGCTAGTCAGGAGACAAGGGCACTGCCCAGAAACAGACTGGGCATCATGGTGGGTTTTTTCCCTTTGGCATGTGATGAGCAATTGCATTTATGAGCTTGTATTATTGTTATTCTCTTCCTTTGTCATCCTATTAAACTATCTTTACCTCAACCCACAAGGGTTGAGATGGATTTTTTTCCCCATTCTTCTCCCCATTCCCTTGGGGGAGGAGTGAGCAAGCAGCTTCACAGTGCTTAGTTACCAGCTGGGGTTAAACCATGACATCATCCAAATACCATCTGTGGCATGGGTCAGTCCAATTCAGATTTTACACAATACTATATTGGCTATTTTGCTTCTTTTTTTAAAATATATAATGCGGATTGTAGACAAAACCAGATCCTCTACGTGCAGAATTACTTCCTTGTGTTTCTGACACTTTTGCATTCATTGTCTGCTGTAACAAAAGCATTACAGCTGTCAAGTATTTAAAGAGAACATGTTTGTTTGGGTTGGGTTTCAGTTTTCTGGAGGTGGAGAGGGTGTTTTGTTATTAAAACTAACCACTGCATTGAAGGCATTACATAGTTGTATTCTTCTTACCTTTCGGTGTATTCTCAGAGTGATCTCTCTCTGGCCCATCCATGATGTTTAGCTGTGAGATCTCCTCTGCATTTACTCTGAGCCAGGCATTACTAGGGGTTTCCTGATCTTTAGAGGAAAAGGAATATTCCAGATCACAAGGAGATTCAAAGTTGCAGTCAAATACTAGAATAAGAAAAAAGAAAAAGACATAGAATATACAAGGTTAATTAAATCCATCTTCGTCCATGCTGGAAGGTTTTATACCTTAGTAAGTTAAAGCTTGTTATTTTCTACTGTGAGGTAGAATGATATGGAGGAAGCCCATAAACAGGCAAAACTCTGTCTGAAATGGACCACAGAGAGGTTCTTTATGGAGGTACCAGCAAAGTGAAAGTCCACAAGCCATTAATTCCCCCTCAGGACAGATAAAAGGGCAGCACAGGCTAAAGCAGGGAAAGGGAGAAAGCCGATCTCTTCTGGGATGCCGGTTCAAATTCAACCCAGAGCATTCTTGTGCAAAGACTAACAACACATTTCACAGTCACGTTCTGGATCAGTGAGCACAGGGCAGCGCAGAGCAAGGTACCCTCAGCATGTGGGATGGGCAGGTAGCTGGAGGGACTGTACCCTGCAAAGCAATTTCTGACCCGCTGGGTTTGAAACACTTCACTGAGGCAGCAGAAGCTTGATCTGCTGCCACACAGCTTCAGCCTCCCGGCAACACAGCTGGCATCTGCCTCCGACACACACAGCTCTTTTTGAGATGTTTTCCTTTCAGACACCAATTACCCCACTGGTGCAAGTACAATTCAGTTCCCAGTGCCCAATTTACTATCACACCATAATTCAAATTGCTTAACACAACACGTGGTGGTAACCTGCATGGGTTTTACTTCTAATCTTCAAGATGGCTAAATTTTTGTTGAATGCCTTGTATACATTGCTTTTGTCGCCACAGTCAGCACTCAACACAGCATTCAGCAACAGAAAGAAACTTTCTGAACAGGCTAGATCCATTTGAAAAAGCCCAATGAAAAAGATCCTTTTCTTCTCTGGAGTATTGGTGTTGGGATTTGGTTTTGGGTTGGTTTGTTTTTTGTTTGTTTTTTTTTTTTACACTGTCCTGTCATAGCTGTGCAAGTGAAACAAATAGTCTGAAATGGCATGAGCTCAATTAACTAATTTTTTTTTAAAACTTCAATTACATTCTCTATTAAACACCTAATTCCTTCTTAGCATGCACAGATTTATGTAGTTCAGCCTATTCTCCCAGCGATATAACATTTTCTAATCTGAAGGTTAATACTGTTGCCCTCTTCCTATACTCTTCCCAGATAATTTGCCTTTCTAACAGCAAGCTGGAAAGAACAGAGTCTATTTTTCCAGTTCATGTTTGATTTTCTTAATCAGGTGTTTTATCATTCACTGAGCAGTTTGAAAGCCTCACAAACACCCTGGAAACCATACAATGGAAGGAATCCATATACACCACAAGCAGCAGTAACAAGGATTATACCCATTTCCTTAGATTTCAATTCACAAGTTGCCACCCTCTTCAGGCCTCTGAGTTATCAACATAAATTTCATGATACATGAAGCACACTTCAGTTTAGGCAGCAGGGAACAGTGGATATATTCATGCTATACAGTTTACAACTGCAATACCATACCCAAACCTCAGACCACTTATTTCTAGTGCCTTAGATTTTCTTTAAAAAATTGAAAAATCCAACATCTTTTTAACCCTAGGAAACGTTAAACTTTGTATCAAAGCCCAAACAGACAAAAGAGCAACCACTCAGGTACATGTTACAGAGGCTACATCATGGTTAATGTATAGTTTATTATTGGGAACACCTTGAGTAGCAGGTGCTTTAAGGCACTGGGAAAAAAAAAAAAAGAAAAAACCAAAGTGGGGGGGGAAATACAGCCCATACAAGGACTTTTTTGATGAAACCCACAGGACCCTGGGAAAGAAAGAAAGTCCAGGCTGAGTACAACATGTGGCAATAGGAATCATTTCAGACCAGCTATTTCATTCTTCATGGGCTTCTCTTCCCCATCAGTCTCTCCTGCTTTTATGAGCTTTCCCACAGTCACTGCCTGCTTCCACTCCTCTCCCATCCAGCTGCTGGGAACAGAAGCCTTTGTGCTCTCTTGCCCCAAGCCAAGAAGCCCTTCTCAGATATCTTCAAGGTGCTCTCCTCTTCCTCCTCCCGTCCTTGCCCCCCGACAGTCTGGTTATGGTGCCTACAAGCACTCGATAGCCATCTCACCTCCCCAGTTCAGCCTCACTTTCTAAAGCTTCCTCCTCAAAAAGGAGAGCTCTCAATCTGTTGTGGAGCCCTTAACACAGCAGGCCCCTGACCTACAACTGGGACAACTTAATTGGGGTATGCGATTAAATAACAGTCATCACATTTCGTGTTATGACCCCTGCAGACAACTAAAGCCTCTGCCTGAGGGGGAATAGGGAGAAGTAAAGCAAAAAGACAAGCAGCAGTATCATTTCTTTCCCTTGCAATGAACAGCCTACAGAGAAGCAGACATGATCCAACACGCCTGCTGCACTCAAGCTGAATGGCCTTCACAACAGGTTATTCCTTGAAAGAGGAGGAGACTACTTCTCTCAGGCATTTGAGAGTGCCTGTGCTTTAATAAGGACATACTTGCACCTTTTACAGAACACCACCAGAGTATCTGCACTCTTCATAGGGTCTTTTTTAAATTAATCTCATATCAGACACAAATTTAAGCCACATTATCCTGTTCAGGACAAAGAAACAATGACAGAGATGCTCTGATGCAACACAGCGAAGTCTTTGCAAACAGCATCCAGTCTTCCAAGCTTAGAGTTTACTTCCAACACTTAGGCTTTCCTTCTTTCACAATGTCCTTCACTACTGAGAATGCAATACAGCTTATAAAAAAAAAGCATTCTATGCAATGCATACATTTTTAAACTGATAAGCTGCTCGGGGTTTGGAAGCTGCTACACGACCATACAAACCACAGTCACAAACACTGAACCCTCATAATATTTTTGTTGTTGCACAAATCAGCTGCCTCTGCATTAAAACAAGTCTTTCTCCATTCTTTCTTAATGCTTTTAAATGCAACACACCAAGTTTGGGGCTTTTTTCTTGCCCAGCTAAGCACACAAAGAAGTTGCCACGTGCCATCAGAAGCTGAATAAAAACCATTCTGCCCTTTCCTGAAAAACAGCAAACACTGCAGAAAAGGTAATTAAATCTATCACAACTAATAGTGATTCTTTTTTAAACCTACTACCAATATAAATTGGCTAGATACAGAACTTTACTGACCAGTGTGCTATTTTAAGTCCTAAAGTGGGCTTTTTTGTGGGGTTTTTTTGGTGGTCTTTTTAAAAGAGATGTCACAAAGATTTATAGCCAGTATATGCATTTATGCCACAGATATATTGACATTATAGATTCCAAAGGCTCAAGAGGAAGGGAAGTCCAAGCAAATTGCCAAGTCCTTTTTAAAATACATTGCAAAAAAACCCCAGCCCCTGCCTAAACATTTTTTTGCATCTGCAATCACTGGACCCTAGAGACACAGAAGAGCTGATTTATTAGAAGTCTATTCCAACATCGTTAGACCTTTAAAGAGGAAACAAAAAAGTGATGCTTAAATTAAATTAAGGTAAACACCAATTCAAGAAAGGCTGTAGATAGCAATAATTTCTATTTCTTGTACATAAAGAGACAAAGGATTTTAATCATGGACTGAAAAGTAAATTAGGCTACTATACAGTTGAAAGACAGCGGAATCTGTGTGTGCCTGATGACAGAGTCTTGTGCTTCAATTTATTTATTTTTCATCAATATAGCTAAGAGCAATCATCTGTGCACAAATAACTAAAATACCTGGCAACTACTTCTGTTTCAATTTAAGTTTTTTAATAAAAAAGTTACTTAAAATAGTAGCATAAATAGTACTTAAATCACAGTAGTCTGCAGGAAATATCCTTTTACATTGCTGCGGATCAGATTATGGATCATTTGCTATTTGGATCATCTTAGATCATTTGTGTAACCACACATCATAGAAATGCCTTATTTAGAACAAAACCAAACCAATTTAGAGAGAGATACAAAAAGCCTGTTCTTCTTAAGAAACTGTGGTAGCTCAGCCCCAAACAGTGGCTGAGCTCCACACACCACTCACTCACTCTTGCTTACTCCCTGAGGAGAGACAGTGGGTTGGGGTAAGGACAGTTTACCTATAAAATCACCAAGAAAGAGGAACAGTAACAGCTCATGGCAAAGCAGACTTCCCCCCAGTGATAACACAGAGTACCTTACCGATCAATGCCATAGAGTACTGCATCAAGCCTCAGCCACGCACTGACTGCCCTGGAGGCACCCAGGGGTGCCCCTCCCCAATCAGCCCCTTTTATGTGGAAGTGATGTCAGGTGGTGTGAAACAGCCTGGGCTAACTCAGCTCACCTGGGCTAACTCAGCTCACCTGGGCTGGCTGCCTGGGGAGGGTAGCTCTGGCCTGACCAGAACCAGGACAGAAACTATTCTGATTTTTCTTTCTTCAGCTGCTCAACAATAGCCCAGGTTTGTTTTAAACCATATCTTCTTTCAACCACAAAAATCTTACCAGCAGATGATTTCCTCTTAAACTGTTCCCTTCTAGTTCTCCATGTGTCTGAGAAAGTGAGTCTTTTTGCTTTTGCAAATCCCTCCTCCTCCATTACTCTCAGCTGGTCACCCCTTTGAAAAGGTGTGGTTGCCTTCTCACCTCACTGCAACAGAGCAGAGAGCAAGTAGATGTTCTCTGTAGGACCAGCTTAGAGCTCTATGTCCTAACTAGCATCTCATCAGCTTAAACATGACTAATTTGTACTACATCTACAGGCACAGTTGTACAAGACAAAGGTCACTTACACCGATCAAGAGGGGACCACAACCTCCCTCCGGTGGCAACAATAGCAGCAGCAGCGCAGTAACAGCTAAAATATTCTTGGGCAGGATGCCTTTTTTTATTCAAATATTGACAGATATTCCTTGTGGAGGAGACATAATTTAAATTGTATAGTAGAGATGTGCTCTGCTGAGTGAGCTTTAAGACCTCCATCAATACCCACTAACCTCTATTATACTCATGTTATAAGGCCTATAAGCTTTTAATTTATGACAGGGAAATGACAAATTGATTTTCCAGTTATTAATCCTAGGGACAGAGCCAGTTCCTAAAGCTTTCCCCATTCCCTCTGGGTAGAAAAGGGCACAGGGCATTCAATACAAGGTTTTCGATTGCCTCATCAGGCCCTTCTGCCAATACAGGGGTGCATGTATGGAGCAATACAAAGCAGCCTGCAGTTGTAAGTATTTCTCTGCCAAAAATGAGGCATACATACGAGACTGTGCTCTCTGGCTATTTTCTCAGCAGCCTGCTGAACACCCAGGAGGATCTTGTGGAAGAAGGCACACCACATACAGGCAGGCCCTTGGAAATGAGCATTGCCCCACTGGCACAAAGAAGGGGTGAAACTCCTCACAAAAGGATCCCTGGTACCGCCTTTCCACTGCACAACTGGAGGCACAGCAGCAATTGAAAATGAGCTAATTTACCACAGGATGGAAGGGCATGGAAAAGAACACAAGGGGAAAGGGCAAAGGTATCAGAAGTCCTGCAAATTAAAGAGGAAATGCAAGTGCAAGGGGTTTACTGACTTGTTCCTGGCAAGAAAAAGAGCCTGGAGATATTTTCACCTACTTCCTTCCCTTGCTCGTGTCTGGCATATTTTAAAGGACAACTAGACGTGCGTGTGGCTGCCAGGCACCCCAGGCCTCACTACCCATAGCAAGCACCTGCACCAACAGTAACTGCCTGGTCTTTGGGCTGCCACTGCAGGAGCTGGCAAACTCTTGGGGAAGGTGAG
This sequence comes from Laterallus jamaicensis coturniculus, assembly GCA_022605575.1. NCBI lineage: Eukaryota > Metazoa > Chordata > Aves > Gruiformes > Rallidae > Laterallus > Laterallus jamaicensis. Next base: position 22,255,454 of record JAKCOX010000001.1, read on the forward strand.
GAACCAAGGAGGCGCTGGAGGAGCCCCATGGCATCACCACGTACAGCACGGCTCTAGGGTCCATCCTGCACCATGCCCCTCAGTCAAGTAGAAGTGAAGTTGTGCGAGCCAGGCAGCACACCAACCCCTCTCTGAGAGCCAGCCTGCATTCCTCAGGAGCCTCCTAACCTAGAGCTACTTGGAACACTCAGGTTACCACTCTGTGTCCATCCTCTGCACCAGCGTGTCTTCACGTATGCTGCCCTGAACTCGAGTTTACTGCCCTGAACTCGAGTTTACTGCCAGGAAGAGCTCCCTTCCCTCACCAGGCAGTGCTCGGGAGCGCTCAGCCTCCCTCCGCTCCCCCGCACAGCCCACCGGCAGACGTTTTGTAACCCCACGGGCCGGACTAGGGGCAGAGCTCCGGCCAAACCCCAGAGCGGGGTGAGGCAGCCGGGCCCTCACCTGGAGGATAGGGACACCCAACCGGGGCATGAAGGAGGACGGTGAGTGTCCCGTGGTACTCAGCGAAGGCAGAGCCTGGGGGGCCTCGCTCCGTTCGCCTAAGTACCCCGCACGCTCCTGAAGGCGGCCCCCCGTCCTCTCCTGCTGCCCAGAGCCTCTCCCTACCTGCCCCCTGTACGTATGCTTCCCCACCCTTGCAGCCCCCGCACAGCCGGGGGCAAAGCAGCAACCCAGCACGGGGCGGCAGCGCAGGAGGGGTCCCGGGGCCGCCCCTCCCCTCCCAGATAAGCCCCTCCGAGCGCTCGCCGAAGCTCGCTGCCGTTAAGGAGGGCTTGGCCGCGGCCGGTGTCTCCTGCCGGGGCGCCGCCGGAGCTAGCTGCATCAACGCCGCTGGTCCCCTCCCCTCCGCCCGCTCGGGCTTCCCTCGGGACGGGCTACCGAAGGTAGATCGCATCCGCAGAAATAAAGCTCCGGAGGCGCGGTACCCCGCGGGAGGCGCGGTTTCACCGGCTCGGCAGCAAGAGGGAAGCGCCGCCGGGACGGCCGGCTGGGCGAGGGCCGGGCCGGCTGCCGGCCGGGCTCCCTCCCTCCCTCCCTCCCTCCCTCCCGCGGGAGCTCGGGGCTCTCCAGCCAGAATCCTTTCGGTGGGGCCTCTGGGGAGCCGAGCCGCAGCTGGATGGGCTGCGCTATGGGAAAGCGGCAATAATGCGGCCATTCATTCGTTTGTTAGGAGAATCCCTAAACTGACAGCATATACTTTATATCCACCCAGCTCCGCGGCGTGCGCCGGGGACTGAGTCACCAAAGTCTGTGACAGCTGCTTTGTTCAGTGGAAATCGAGCTCCAAAGAAGAGGGCCGGGGCTCCTTTATCAATCAGCTATAAGCGCAGTCTGTCAAGGCGACTAGAGAGGGAGATGCGAGGAGGGGGTGTGGGGGGGACAACCGGCAGTAGCTCTCGTTTTCATTCCTCCTGCTCTAAGTGACAGAGCTCATCCTCCGCCCAAGAAACAGGTGCCCACCGAGTCTCCCGTGCGTGCAGCTAGAACGGTACATGGAAGTGCATTTCTAGTGCCAGTTTGGGCCGAGAGATTGAAGCTCCGACGGGCGGGGAGTGTTAGAAAACACGCTGCGGCTGGTGCAACCAGCGGTGGGGTGAGCTGTCATGTTTTGACAAGTCATAGAAGGGACCTCTCACGCGAAGTTTGAGAGATCTGTAGAGAAAATGAATACTTGAGAGACAGGGAGAAGAGACATGTGTTGCCTTACTGTATGTTATTTTATTATTGAAAAATGTTGAGCTGTCATTGGCATATTATCTGCAGATGAAAGAGGATATGAGGAAAATAATAGCTTGAAAGAAAGTACAAATTTCTCCCTAATAAGATTTCTTTTCCTTCTTTCTTTCTTAGCACAGCCTTCGGTTTAGCTAGGCAGATGCTGCTTTTCCTGTGGTTTTCCTCCCCCTGGATTTCAGCACCATTGCACATGGCAAAAATACCTTCTAATTTTGTTCAACAAGAATTCTTGCATATGCATATGGGCTCACAGCATCTGCTCTTTTACGTGGCGCAGTTCTATTAATCTGGTGTTAGTAACTGCTGTTAATTGAAGTCATGTCCTATTATATTCATAACACTACTTCCAAACCTATGTTAGAGCACTTCAAAGATTGCAAAAAAGGATGTGTTTGAATTAAGGCTGTACATCACTTTGCAATGTCTTTACTAAGAAAGCACTGATTCATTTGTTCCTCTGGGATGAAGAATTATTCTCCTCATTCTCCTCCCAACTTTATCTCACCTTCCAAACAGGAACTTGTAACAATTAGTTCTTATCCATGTATCTCACTATGGTACGCTGAGCCAAGTATCATGATAGCTTTATCACTCTGAAGGTGTCAGTATTAGTATGATTTGTTGTAGATTTATAAAACGAGTAGTCATGGGAATCTAACTGTAACAGGAATTCATCCGGCTGGTGCCCTCTTTCTCTCCCTCTTCCCTTTGATTTGACGTTCAGACTCATTGAGTCATGTCAACAGTGTCTTACCCGGTACCCAGCTCACATGACTGAGATGGCATTGTGAATGCATGCACATGAGTACTTCAATTCAGCAAGTTGCACTCAACCTACCAGAGAAAAAAAATTAATTATCTGATGCCTCACTGAGCAGGTGCCATGCTACCAAGCATCAGGTACGCAGCAGGAACCATCCCAAATTTTTCCCCAGTAAAATTAGTCCAGCACAACTTTCTTCTTCCTTTTTTTTTTTTTTTTTTTTCCTTTCTTTTAAGCAAACCCAATTAGGGAAATCATGAACTCATCACAGATGACGTTCCATTAGAAAGTGTTAAAAAAACCACCAAAGCAACAACCCTGTCAAATTCATTTTCTGAAGACATAGAGCTGTTATTAATAAGTTGTTAATAGAGGCCATCCTTTGGATTATGCTTTTAGTAGCTATTAAATCAAAGCTGTGAATAATTATGCACTTGTGAAGGTACGTGCTCCTCCTCTGCTGAACTCAGCTTTTGCAGACATTTTTTTAAGCACACTGGTCATTTGGTAGGTGAATCTGCTGTTACCCCCTGAGTTTTAGTCCCAGTTCACTTTTGAATCCCAACCACCACTGTTTCCCAAACAAGAGAAGAAGGGGGGTGTTGGGGGGGTGGGGAAATTGGATCAGGGCCAAAAAAGTCTGTAAACTGTATTTCAAAGGTCTGACACAGCCTGAGAGAGGTATGTCTGTGTTTTGCACACAGCTGGTTCAGAGCAGCCAGGGAGTTCCGCTGCCGATGGGGGATCTGGCAAGGAGACACACAGACCTTGCAGCAGCGTAACAAGAGTTAAAAAGCAAAAGCCACCTTCTGTTTCCCCCATGGTCCAACATGGCCATGTTTATGCCTGTTACTCTCATCAAACTCTCTCATGAGATGTAGAGGATGGGGCAGAGAGGGGTGTGTGAACTGCATGAAGGCTCCCAGGCCTTAAGGGGCATCCGTCGTCTGGAACCCCTGTTACAAGAGCTTAATGGATTTCATGCAGTGGACAATTGATTTCTTATACAATATCTATACAGAAGAGAAAATTAATATTCAACCAACCAGGACAAGGAATTAAATATGTGTCTGGGTGCCGTTAATCATGTAAGCCTCAGGACAGAGTTCCATCAGTGCTGCAAATGGGAGATTAATACACTACCATAAGCCCACATATGCAGAATGCATTAAAAGTTTCTTCTAGCCACAGGAAATAATGTGAGCATACCTCAAAGGGAACAAAATAAAACACAAAAATATGGAAATGTAAAGACTCCTCCTGCCCCGCAGGCTGAGTTCCCAGATAATTTTGACTTCACGTGGGGTTTTTTAAGTCTTTTATTTTTTGAAAGGCAGGTGGATTTTGCATCTCAGAGATGGTGGGTGATTAATCAATGCTTGGAGAGAGACAAATCTCGAAACCTCTAGACAAAATGGAAATAAAAAACCTCTGGTGAATGCATCACTCTCAAGTATCCTGTTGTGCCAGTGATTATCTTTTGCATGTAGTTTCAAAGATAGCATCACGCGCTGTTCCTGCCAGAACTACTAGAGGCAGTCAGTCAGAATTTTAATCCTGAGAATAGGAGCAAGGAGCTTAGTTTGGGAGAAGAGGAGGGACCCTACATTTCAATTTACTCAGTCCTTCAATCAAAGAGATTTCTCCAATAGCGGAACATGGGAAAAAAGTAATTAAGACAACTAATATTGCCCCACTCCAACAATGTCAGCCAGTTAATTAGGTGAGTCCCATCAGATGATTAGGCAAACAAAGTTTTGATAGTTTTATGGAGCACCATGTAATCTTAATCATGCTGGGAGCAGTGAGGAAAGCTTCTGACAGAAGAGGAAAACACTCCAGTAGTTACTGCTGTAAAGGACTGCTGGGTTTTATTTCTGCTAATGATTTATTGTGTCATTTTGGATTAACCACTTAATCAGAAGACAGGGGTGGTCCCGGGACAGGGTTAGCTCCTTAGGGCTGGGATGGTGAATCACACTTCCTGAGGGAGAAAACAGTTGAGACCTGTCCTGAGTGAAGATTGTGTTTTGTGTAACACTTCATCAAATTCCCACCTTTCCTTGCAAAACAGATGGTTGGAATATGGTCTTGTGCAACCAGCAAAAATCGTAATAAATCATTTCTGCTTAGATTCAGTGCATTTATCTCCATGTGACGCTGTCAGATGGAATCAATGCTTTTAGGTTTTAAGAACAAAGCCTTCCCTTAGAATGGTATTACTGAGGAAGTGAAAGAGTTTAGGAAGAAGTAATAAAGGATAAATTAAAAATCATCCTTGCAACTTCTGAGAGCGCCGAGTGAGGGGAAAAAAGATTGTACTACTGTCCCTTCCAAAATGAAATTGGTGTGTCCTCATCGTTCAAGCAGATACAACAGCTAGGAGCAGATATTGTATGCCAGTGGAAAGAATATATATTGCACACATAAAAGGCTGCAACATAAATTTGAAGAAATATGGGACTCCTTCATATAGGTAGGTCAAACTTTTCCCTCAAGCAGATAATTACAGGCTTGGGGTGAGTAAATCTTATTAGCCTCTCAGCACCTTATCTCCCCTCATAGAGACTGGTAGTAGATATATAGTAGATATATTCTACTTGAGTCGCTTTCTGGATTGCATATTAGATATTGCCTCATGCAGCTTGGTCCTAACTATGGCCAATAGCATTTCACAGTTGGAATGGCTGTGATTTGTCAGTAAACAGGTCATACCAGAAAACAGATTTTGGAAGGAATGGGAGTTATGGAGGGAGATGACAAGAAAAAGTAAGTTTGGTACACACCTCTTCACTGTATGGTATCACTGGATTCCAACACATCACCCTGACACTGCAGTCTGGGACCTAGTTTTTGAGAGACCAGGGCAAGGCCAAGCCAACCAAGGTCACCAGGCACCTCCATGGAGATGGTGATAGACTAAGGCCACATTGGAAGATCTGCCTGACCCCAGGCTGGGCTGAAAGGGGGCTCCCAGTCCCATGGGCAGAGTGGGAAAGGCCCCAGCAGAGGCTGGTAAGGGGCAGTAAGGCTTATATGTGCCTTCAGCACCTGCCAGTATGGATATTTTATCTTTGACCTGTGTTGATTTGCTCCAGTATTCTCAGGCAGTTAGTTACAGCCCCTTGAGGGTAACATAAATGCTACTTACTGTGTCGTCCTCTGTGGGAGAAGAAAGGAGATGTATCTCTCATGACCCAAGTCAAGTTCCAAGCAAAGTAACCATCAGGAGGAAGAGGAGGGCTGCTTGCTGTGAGACCAGAAGTGCTCAGACCTTTTGGTAAAAAACAAAAAAACCCAAACCATTATGTATGACATAGCTGTTTCTATACTATACATCAAGCATGAAGATCTTAAACAGCTTTATAAGCTAAATGCAATAAGCACTGATACTCAACTACTTCTTGGCTGGTCCTTCCTTCCCAGTACATGTATGCACGGGGAGAAAGGAGCTTTACACAGCAAAATTATCATCACCTGGAAAAAATGCCAACTTTAACCTCACACTGATTCTAAGTTGCCTTTGACCTTCCCATCAGATTGTTGTTTAAAAGTTTTGTTAGCACGTGGAGATCAGAGAACCACAGAATGTTAGGCATTGGAAGGGACCTCGAAAGATCACCTAGTCCAACCCCCCTGCCAGTGCAGGATCACCCAGATTAGGTCATGCAGGAACATGTCCCAGGAGGGTTTTGAATGTCTCCAGAAAAGGAGACTCCACAGCCACCCTGGGCAGCCTGTCCCAGTGCTCTGCCACCCTCACAGTAAAAAGGTTTTTCCTATACATGGAACAGGCAAATGTGTACCCAGCTTCTGTTCAATGACCCAGTGCAACTCAGAAATGGGTTTGGAGACTGGAATACTACAGCAACCCAGAAGAGATGAGGATCTCGCACAACCTCTGCCAGATCACAGTGATATTAGAGGTGCAAAGAGAAACAGTATCTGAAATAACATGTAAGGTTGATGAGCAACACAGAATTCTGTAAGCCCTGAAAGCATGGATTTTTCCTGGGAGTGTTTAAGTTGGATTTTCTGAAGATAACAGGATCTTGAGTATTCTCACCTCGGGTTTTTTTGAGGTACTCAGGGGAAAGGCAGGGTTTAACTTTATAGAAATACAAGCAGGCAAAACTTGGGTTTGGGAGGTTGGTTTGATGGAACAAAATAAACCTCTGGATTGCTGATAAGTTCTGAGTTCTCAAAGAAGTTATAAAAGGACTTGTTACTCAGAAAGAAAATGAAAGGTACATTTTTGATCAATTAAATGTTTTTGGGGGGTTTGTCAAGTAAGAATACTACAGTTGCTTGCTGGAATTCTTTTAGTTTAGGTGCAATGCTAGGCTTTGCTGTAATAACAGCAAAACAATTTGGTAATACCTCTCAATAAAAAGTTTGCAAAAACTTGCTGTAACAATGGGAATTAACTAACTTAGGGTAATAATTAATTCCGAGCACTGAAGAACTGCCTCCTTGAATGGATAAATAGTTACGGATAACAAAAGACACCGTTAAGAGGATAATAGCAAACAAAGTAAATGGCTAAAGCCTCGGGGAAAACACTGCTTTGATTCCGTTAAAGCTCTTCTTAGCCCCGCTTCCCCTTTCCACTGAAGAAAAACTTCAACGTTTCAGAGAGACTCGTCAGAAGCTTAAACCCCACCTATTAGTTGTGCCCTACCTCATTCTCAGCGCCATCTGGTTTTTAGTACCCTGAGTAAAGATAGCAAAACCAAGAGAAAAATAGCCATTCTCATGTAAGGGCTGTAACTCTTGCTCATTGAAGAACGGTCATCACACTGTATCATAAGCCATTCCTGGGTGGAAAAAATTTAATATCCCTAATGGCTCAATTAAACCAGGTCTCTGTGCTAAGTTACGCTACAATAACTAAATATCTCCCAGTGTTGACTGCAGCATCGAGGCACAGAAGATTGGGCTGGTGATTTATGAGGGCAGGTATCAAACCAAGTGTCCTGCCTTCAACTGTGAATGATGAAATGATAGGTAACCATAGAATAACCTTTATATTGGCTTTTCCTTCCTAACATCAAGCCATAGTTGACATGTCTTTCAGTAGCCCCTGATACAGCTGGTTCTGGCAAATCATGTCAGGTTTCTGTACTATAGCTATAATCGTTGCTAAAACCAGACTTTTTCCCTACAAAAGTGCTTCACTTTGCTGCTATTATAAAATAAAAAAGAATAATATTAATAAAAATGAGCTCCTGAAATAAGCTGGGTTTAAAAGCAATGTGCATTTTGCCTGATGTGAGCTGTCTGACCAGTATCAGTGTCCCCTCTATAAAATATCTGTGCCCAGTGACTCTCCAAGATGGGCAATGATTTAATACCCTAAACACAGATCATGGATGTCCCCTAACCAAGAACTCTGGGGCCTCTTTACCTGCAGCAGACCCAAACAAATGCAGATCTCATGCATTTAGTACTGATAGAGGACCAACCCTTGGGGTCAGAGCCCTGTGAAAACTTCACACAAACCTGAAGAAACAACTCGCTCCCCACCTCTGTTCCCATGGAAAAACCATCTGAGAGAAAGTCCCACCAAACATTTCTCTCCCTAACATTGCAGCCACACAACTCAAATCACTGCTACTGCCCTGGACAGCTTAATCTGGGGATCCATGACACGACCATCAGGAGGAGGGAAGGTTTAGATTGGATATTAGGGGGAAGTTTTTTACAGAGAGAGTGGTGAGGTGCTGGAACAGGCTGCCCAGAGAAGTAGTGGATGCCCCATCCCTGGAAGTGTTCAAGGCCAGGTTGGATGGGGCCCTGGGCAACCTTGTGTAGATCCAGGCCTGAGGTTGGTGGCCCTGTCTGTGGCAGGGTGGTTGGAGCTCTGTGATCCTTGGGGTCCCTTCCAACCCTTGCCATTCTATGATTCTATGACCATCAGCAGCAGTACCCCAAATTCCCTGGCACCTTCAGAAAAATGCTTTTAACAACTGTGATGTATTCTTTAGAAAGCATGCCTACTTCCACCGGTGCCTTCAGGATACTGAGATACAAAATAAAGTTGAACTGAGCAGAGAAGACAGGGCAGTCCAGGCACCTGAACCTTCCCTCTACCAACAGGGAGAGGTGGGGTGACAGAAAATGGAAAGTTTTTCTGTGTTTTTAAGAAACAGAATGGAGTCAGTTGAATTCATTTTAATGTAAACACTCTTTTTTTCTCATATTCTTTAGGATTAATTTGGGAACTTCATCTCAAATGATTCGCTTGCACTATTGGTCTGAACCTGAAGACAAGCAGATTGTATCAGAAGTTATGAATCTTTCCCAATTACGTTATCTTCAGCAAAAGATGCTGGGTAAAAGGTTTTTGTATAGCCAAGAGGCTACTCTTCACAGTGAGGAATGATTTGATTTCAGAGTGAGCTATAGGTTAGGAAAAGGAGAGACCTTTCCTCTTCCTCCTCCAGGGCATTTTACATCCAGAAAGGTAATTACTGAAGACTGTATCAGCCAAACAAATGCTTCTTGTGCAGCAAGGGTAATGCAAATGTTGACCAGGCTGTAGCCATTTTAGAAAAGAAAATGTTTTTTTCCCCCCTCTCCCAAATTCAATTCATACTGAAGCCAGAAAAGACTAAGAAAATTTTGTCTCCTTTTTAAATATGCTAACCTCCCATTCCAGTTGTTTGTACCAGGGTGCTCTGTCACCTGCCAACAGTAACCCCAACCTTTAAAAAAAATTAATGGATTAGCAACTGGAAGCTGACAGCTCCATTTTTAGTGGCCAGAAGTATGGCAAAGTACAACAGAGGTTTCTTTGATATTCCTGCCTAAAGGAATATCCAGGGCCAAATCCTGACCCACGGTATTCCATCACAGCTAGAAATGTGCACCTGAAGAGTGCATTTGACATTTCTGCTTTTAAACTTGTGCAAAGGAACCTCCTTAGGGGATGTGATTCATTCAGCCCTCCATGAGTTTTGCTAAAAAATAGAAAATGGTTCATGTGTACTGAACTCAAGCCTCAAGGCGACAAATTCATTAGATAAAATATTTATGTATTATTTTAATGAAAAATACCTCTTTCATAGAATAATCCTGCATGTTCACATGAAAATGGAACAACAAGAAAAGGTTCCTGCTTCAGTAATTTTTAAACAAACAGAATTTCCTCCCATTTTTGCCCTTTCTGGAAGAAGGCAGAATTACCCTCAGTAATTAACATATGTCATTTTGTAAAGTTCCTTGCAGTGCAGAAATGTAATTGAATTTTTATCAAAACACCCATGCTGTTTTAAACCAAAAAGTACACCAACGTATAACTGAATATTGCTTGTTGCTATCTCTGGATATTGCTTCCTTCCTCAGTGGATAAGCTTTCTGACTTTGCAGAGCTGTTTTATTCCCAGTTTCTCCATGGTAAATCTGAGGTGACAAACCTGCAAGTACCTGTCCTCTAGAGTTCAGAGTCACAACAGATGTGTAAGCTAATAACTCGGATCAACTTTCAGCTACATCTACTTCTGGAAAAATATCACAAAATCATTCATACTTGTTTGAGTGGAAGTCAGAAATCAACACTAGTAGTAGTTGTGGCTCTGATTTATAACAGCAATCAGTGGAGTAGCTGTTAGGAAATAGTACAATGATGTGTTTAGAAATAGGCCCCATTAAGATTTGGATTTTCCAATCCCTGTAAACACCTGCCATTTCAGAAAAGCTTGCTCCAGTTCTAAGTAAGAGGTAGTAAATTTTTACAGAAAGGAAGTTACACAGTTATCTTTTCCCCTATTAAAAAAAAAAAAAGAAAAGAAAAAGGGGGGAGGGGAAAGCACAAATCTACTTGGGACCAAGACAACTTCATTTCATTACTACAAACAAAAAATCTATCCAGGTATGGAAACCTCTGCAGACTTCTCCTATGAACCATAGGCAGGTCAAAGACGTATTGGGAAGAGGCAGATCAAACACTGCCGGTCCCTGAAGCCCAGCATCTCCACCTTGCAAAAGAAGTCTCAGGACCCTGACGTTTATCACACCCTGGCTGGCTCTCACTAGCAAGATATTCAGGCTTGCCCATGTCTAGCTGAGAGTGTACACCCCAGAGATCTCAATAAAAGATTCCTAAGCTCCTGGCTCCACACAAGTTCTGAGTTTCGGTTTTTGGGAGCTGAAGGGATAGAACTGGAGGGAAAAAGATTGCCTGAGAATTCTGTGTAAGCACTCAAATTCACAGCTGATCCTCGTGGTCACACTCCCAGTACTCATACAGCCTTTTAGAAACTTCCCTTTTTCCCCTCTTCCCATTCACAAACATACTCACTCATCCTCGAAAGCACAAAAAACATTACATAGAGATGACCAAGCAGCACCAAAACCCACCAACAGCTCAAGTAAATGCTATGTGAATAATCCACACTCAACTATGATGATACAACTCAGTGTCTAAATGACATTTAGAAGCAAAATTCAGATTTTTTTTTTATAGTCAAGCCAGAGAACGAGACAAAGGGCAAGTTCATTCCATGGAGATTCTTACTCTGAGTAGCTCGTGAGCTTTACTCACAGTAATGGGTGGATGTATCCCAGGGTTTCTCTTTACAAACCTTTTCCAAAGTACAAAAATGTTCGCTGACAGTCTGTCAAGTTTGTCTTTTTTCACTTGGAAAATACATTTAATAATGCATTAGGTTACAATGATTTTATGTCATATTGAAAGCCTGATGTGTGCAAATAAACTGGTAGTATGTGTGTCACTGAACCTGTGCTGGAATGCTGCAGAGAAGAAATTTGCATTCTGTGGGCTTTGCAGGCCGGTGGGTAGCGGGTTCAGCCAGGCACACTGCGTGAGGGATGGGAGTGATGAGCAGTGCTGGCTGGCAGGTGCTTGGTTAGCAATGCTGGGAGTAGCGTACGCTCCCTGTTACATGGAGAATGTGTCACTAAGAAAACAGCATTTAACTTAACAACCTGTGTTATCCTGCTGCCCAGGCTACCTTTTTTTTTTCTTTTTAGGGTTTATTTAATATTTTCTTTTTACCCCTTTCTGTCAGCAATATGGGGGGGGGGGGGGTGTCCATCTCCTTTTCACAGGGAATATTAACTTTTGATTGAACAAGCCCCCAGATGCCTCAAAACCGACTAATTCAACCAGCAAATAGGTACTTGGCAGCCCCATTCTCTTCTGCCAACTAGGCAGTCCCTCTGCCTACCATGTCCCATGGATGTGTACTGATGGAAGGCAAAGTTTGGGAGATGTATGATGAGCATATCTTGGCTCTGGAAGAAGAGGAGCCATAAACACCCACATTACAATTCCATCAAGGCATTGCAACTGGGAAATATTAGTAAGGTATCATGTGTTGCTGCTCATACAGGGAAAAACTACATTTTTCTATTAAAAATGCCAGGGAAAACAGTATTATATCTTTTGGCTTTCTCTGAGCTCTTCCTAGTATTTGCATGTATATTGTAAAATCTAAGAAGATTCTTAATTTGTACTTTGGAAGCAAGTGGCATGCAAAGAGCATTAAAAAAACAATTAAAATGGCCAAGTTTATATTCTACCCAGCTCAGCTAATATAGTTTTAAAATATACTGCCATCTAGAGCATATTACTGCGTCTCAGATGCTCTGCAGCTGCCGAAGACCTGCCCGGGAAGACACCACAAAATGGCAATGAATCACTGATAAAGAGCTCAGGGTCTCAATTACAGACCAGACCAGGAATGGCTTCAAGTTGTTACTCATCTACAAGAAACCTTTAAAAAATCCAACAGTAGATTGATCTTTGCCATAATAATCTTTTACAGCACAATTAAGCATCTCTGTGGGCAAAACAGAGAAAACAAAGGACTGAGTGTTAGTAATTGAACTGCTCTCAGCTCTGGTGTGTGCCCTCAAAAGCTGAGGCTACCAGCAGGACTGCGTCAAGGGATGTGCTGCTCCTGCCTGCCTAGCCTGCAGCTTTGCTGAACAATGGGGAAAAGCCCTGTAGCTGCTGAGCTCCATGTACAAACACTCATTCAGAATTTTGGAGGCTTGTGTCTTGTATCAGCTTTTAAATATTTTAGGATCACAACTAGAAAAAAGAGTGTTGGGGTGGTCACTTTGTGGGGCTCTGATAATTCAACACAGGGCAATATTTGTCCTTCTCTTTGGACTGATAACCAATGCCTGTGAATTACCAACCAGGAACACAGTGAAAACCAGAAACCATTACATCCAGCCGTTTCCTGCAGCATGGACAGACCTCCAGACCCTGCAGCCAAGAAGGAAGCGCAAGATAAAGTCTGTGGAATGGATAACCTTTCTGCTAAGGCACACTAAAGCACTTCAGGTTACAGACGTTCTGAGGTTATTCTGTATGTGTAAAAATGAATCATTGAATCATAGAATGCGTTAGGTTGGAAGGGACCTTTAAATGTCATCTAGTCCAACCTACCCTGCAGTGAGCAGGGACACCTTCACTAGGTCAGGTTACTCAGAGCCCCATCAAGCCTGACATTGAATATCTCCAGGGATGGAGCCTTCACTCCCTCTCTGGGCAACCTGTTCTATTGATCTACCACCCTCATACTGAAGATTTTTTTCCTAATCTCCAACCTAAATCTCCCCTTTTCTAGTTTCAAACCATCACCCCTCGTCCTGTTGCTACATGCCCTCGTGAACAGTTCTCCCCCAGCTTTCTTACAGGCAACTTTCAGGTACTAGAAGGCTGCTATAAGGTTCCCCCAGAGCTTTCTCTTCTCCAGGCTGGACAAGCCCAACTCTTTCAGCCTGTCTTCATAGTAGAGGTGCCCCAGCCCTCTGATCATTTTTGTGGCCCTCCTCTGGACATGCTTCAACAGGTCCATGTCCTTATTGTGTTCAGGGCTCCAAAACTGGACACTGCTTTCACCAGAGCAGGGTAGAGGGGCAGATCTGAATATGAATCTCTCAATCTGCTGGCCACACACCCCTTGATCCAGCCCAGAATGTGGTTGGCCTTCTGGGCTACAGATGCACATTGGTGGCTCATGTCCAGCTTTTCATCTATAAGTATCCCCAAGTTCTTTTCCTCAGGGCTGCTTTCTAGCACAACATCTCCTAACCTGTATGGATAATGGGGATTGTCTCGACCAAGGTGCAGGATGAAGTGTGGTCCTTCCACTGTTGTCTGGGGTATGTCTTTACTGTAGCTTAGAAAAGCCTCCAACAAAGCAACTGAAAAGCAGTATTAATGTTTGGTATGTGTGTCTCAACCTCAGAGATTTCCTCCATTCACAGCCATCAGGGGCCCTTTCAGGGCCTGCTGGACGGTTGCTGGAAAGACTCAGCATAACATTGTTGCTCATCCAAAGGTCTTCAGACCAGTTGCTTACCAGCATGATTGCTGTACCAGCATATACACTATATGTATGCACACACACACACACACAGAGGTATATACACAGCATACTAACCAAGTATGATTACTAGTGAATATGTTATAGCAGTATGATTCTCATCTGTCACAGCTGGGGTCCTGATCCCACATATTCCCAGTGTCTGTCCATTTGCATGGCTCAGATTACTCCTCGACACACATTCTCCCCTCGGCTGTACACAGTTAACATAACCTCTAGCAGCACAGTGGCCAGTCTTTCAAGGGAAAAAAAAAAAGGTTGTTTTGACAGTGTTCTAGTAATTCATTACACACACTGACATATATAGTGCCTTTACCTTGGATCTCTGCATAGCTGCTTCTGTATTTAACACATACACCCAGATGGAGTCTCTCGTCAGGTCTGCACATTTCCTACATCACTTTAAAGCACTGGGATTAAGGTAAAAGAAAGAAACAAACCCAGACACAACACACTGCTCTTTATACACTTAAACCCCTCTGTTGTAAGGCACTGACTGTGCTAAACCAGGATGCACGTACAAACTTACACCACTAAGCAGTTATCACTCTAACAGAGCTGCAGATACTTAGACACTCAGTGCCTCGCAGTTCCTGCAGATTTTAATAGAAGCTCATATTTTTCTCAGCATCTGCCTTTTGATCTGTGTCTCCTGTTTCCAAAGTGTGGCATTCAAGTACTCATTTTTGTCTCTGTATTTCTTAAGTGTCAGGGGGCATACAAAAAACCCCCAACCCTTAACCATTTAGATGTTGGGGGAATGGGTATTTGAAGGTTTCGGTGCAGATCTGAATCTCTGTGGCCTGCAGGAGGTTTTTCACCCTCAGAGCTGGCAGCCTGCATCACGTTTTAAAGACTTCTTTTTTTTTGATCCAGATAAAAATGGTGGTAACTCACTTCTCCCAAACTTTCATGCAATGGCAGTACCTCTGGCTCTGGAGGCACTTGTGTTAAAGTTTAGGGAACATTCTTTTCTTTCATGTGCCCCCCTTCCAACTCAAGTCTGCCTACAGTCACACATAACCTGAGAATTTAAAAACTTCTCTCCCACTGCACTGCAGCATTGAGCTTGGATGGGGGGTAGAAAGGAAACAAAGTGCATTTTCACATGCCTATTGCCTATCAGAAGGAAGGACAAACTGTTTTCCTGCAGTTCCTAACACACACACAAGAGATAATTTAAAAGTCCCAGTTCAGCTCAAGTTAATTTGAGAAGTGTCTTTACTTCAATCCAGCTGATTTATCCAGGTTTCCCCAGGAACTCTGATTCCCTGTATACCTTACTACTGCATCACAGACCTCTTTCTTTGAGAAAACAAACTTTTTTGGACATGTTCTCCATCCTTCATTCTCAAAGAGCAAGGGGCAATGTCCAAAGCAGTCACACATCTATCACCTGGCATAAGCCCACCGCAGGCACACATCGGCCTTGTTTCGCTGCCTGGCACTACTCAACTATGCCAGATGCAAGTTGTGGCCAGTAACTACTGGTTATTTGGAAGAAAGCAAAAGCAGTGGCATAAGTCAGCCTTATTTTTCCTCATTACTATCACTATTACTATTATTGCTTCTATGAAAGGAGGAAAATTCTATGCTTATTGTGTAAGTGCGTGTGAAGGATAATGTTGGCAGAAGGCTCAATAATGGTCTCACATATAGAGATACAAATCCGGGGGCTTTTTTAAAAACCAGACATCCCCACCCCTTCACATTCAAAATAGGCCACAAAGGAAATAAAATACATGAACTTCAGGTGAAAACTGTACAAAAGAGGCCGAAATCCTGAAGTGATATCTCCCATAGAAACTGCGCCTCGCCTGTACCCACGGGCAGAGGGAACACCTTCAGAAAGGTCACTGCAGCTCCACAGGCTTTGTCCAGCCTTAATACATGGAATAATTCTGAAACCTAGCAATCCAAAGGTGGCATTTTAGGAGAAGAAACCTTTGAAATCATAGAATCATAGAATTGTAGGGGTTGGAAGGGACCTCAAGAGATCATCGGGTCCAACCCCCCTGCCAAAGCAGCTCCCTAGGACATACCACTCAGATAGGCATCCAGCTGGGTCTCGAATATCTCCAGAGAAGGAGACTCCACCACCTCCCTGGGCAGCCTGTCCCAGGGCTCTGTCACCCTCACTGGGAAAAAGTTCTTCCGCATGTTGGTGCGGAACTTTCTGTGCTCCAACTTGCAGCCATTGCCCCTTGTCCTATCCCCACAGACCACTGAAAAGGGGCTGGCTAATTCCCCCTGCATCTCCTGCTTCAGATAATTATAGACATTAATTAGGTCCCCCCTTAGTCTTCTCTTCTCAAGGCTGAAGAGTCCCAGCTTACTCAGCCTTTCCTCATAGGGGAGATGCTCCAAGCCCCTAATCATCTTCGTAGCCCTTCTCTGGACTCTCTCCAGGAGATCCCTGTCTTTTTTATACCATGGAGCCCGGAACTGGACACAATACTCCAGGTGGGGCCTGACCAGGGCAGAGTAGAGGGGGGTATCACCTCCTTAGACCTGCTGGCCACACTCCTCCGGATGCACCCCAGGATCCCATTGGCTCTCTTAGCCACCAGGGCACACTGCTGGCAAATACACCTGCCATATCATAACGTAAAGTGAACACTCCAAGGAATGATACGACGCTCTACGTACGTACAGCAGACACAAACTGTGAAGCAGTGACAGTTATGAAGCTCCTGCCATTTGTATGGCTCAACCCATTTATCTGCTGCATTAGGCATTTCTGTTAAGATATAGTGTTGCAGAATAGCAACAAATGTGCAGGGTGTTTTGGTACCAGAGAAAATAGGAGACATTTGTTATTTGTAGGCAAGCTGCATTATTTCTAGAAATAGCAAAAGGGTGCGATGACTATTTCAATCTAAAACACAGCTGTCTTGGCAGTAACAATAAAAACTACTTCATATTCCCTTTACTGGGAAAGATGCCAATGTGCTTATATTGTCTATTTTCACTGCAACATTTAATTTTGCTTAAGGTAAAGGACAGCTTCTCTGACTACAACTGTGGGGTATTTAGATGTGAAAGTACTTCTCAGGGAAGTTCTGGAAGGGCTGCCAAAATGAAGGCCATAAAGCACCTGTGTGAAGCACAAGAAACTCCTTCCTTCACCCAAATAGACACCTTTGAGTTGATTCTCAGTAGAGATTGCAAAAGGGAAATTACTCATCATTCTGGTTTTCAGGTGCAAAAATACCTGAGAAGCAGTAACTCTGGAGATGCCCTGATTTGTTCACCTTTTTGTTGGGTTTTGTTCAGTGTTTTGGTTTGGGTTTTTTAGCACTGTGGCACAATTTTGCTCTGTATAGCTGCTTTCCAAAGATCATAGGTTTTAATTAATCCTCAGAATTCTCATAAGAGAGGTGAGTGATGTTGTAAAGCAGCTAATGCCCCCAGCCACCACTGTCCTCTGCTGGGTGGCACCGGAGTTGTTCAGTTGTGTGCTTTCTGTTTTCTCTGTTACATAATCTGACAGACTGCACGGCCTCCCTCAGATGTGGCACGAGAACCTGTTGAGGAGGGCTGGGCTGATAAAATGGCCCATAAGGAGCTCTTAAACAACTAGTAGAATACGTGTACCACATGGGGAAAAAAATGGAGGTGATGGATTTGTTGCAGAGTTACGTACTTCTTCTGTGTAAAGGCTCTAAGAAACCATGGGATTAAACGCTGCGCTCAAATTCATGTCACAAAATAGTAGCAATGTTTAGAAAAGAAAACAACCCTTGCTGTTCCCTTCCCCCTAGAGGGGCCCACTTCTTGCAGCCCAGCCCTGTCTCTGGCTCATGATTTCACTCTACCTTGTGAAAGTGGAATTCTGCACATCTGGCGCAGAGCCACTGTGTGGATGGAGCTTTAATCTATGCAAAAATAGAACAAAATAGCCTTGCAGGAATATCTAGAAGGACAATAAGGTATTTATTTTATACCAAATTTTGGTTTTCATTTCCCCCCAAATTTATGTTCATCTAAATCTGTTCCTCCCAAAAAGAAATAACTTCACTTCTCTTCCTCCCAGAATCTGCTCTCTTCAAAAAGTGTTTCCCAAAGTGATTACTGAAAAGTCCGTAAGAGAAATGATTACAAAGGGCTGAGTTAACTGCTCTGGATGGCCTCATCAATCATCATAATGCAGTCTCAGCACCAGGCTCATCAGGACAGGCAACTTGTCATGACAGATGACACCTCTTCGAGAAGACTATGGCTTTTCCCCAAGAAAGTCCTCCTGGGATAAGGGGCTTGCAAATAGCAGTCCTTAAGCAATAATCAAGGAGGACTCATCACTAGCTGCCTTCAGTGAACTGCTTCAGTGTTGGGTTGGGGGGGGGAGGGTTGGGTTTTAGTTTTACCTTTAGTCTCCGAGCGTGGAATGTTTTATCTGTGTGCACATCTTGAAATCAAAGTACTTTCAGCACTGAATTTAGAGATGATGGTAAGAAGGACAGACTAAAAGAGATGAGGCTAGGAAAGGCTGAGACAACACTGCTAGCTTTCCACTGCCAGCCCCAAATGCTATAAAAGAATTAGCAGCCTGTGCCTCATTTTCCACATCTAGAAAAGGAGGAGTGTACAGACCTCTTCTGTTGGTCTACTAGGGAAACAGGTGAGTTGATCTTTCATAGTTATACAGCACCTTCTGTGATGAGTGCCACACTAAAAGGGGAGTAATGGTAATCACTGGGCTTGGACAAAATTTTAATGAAGAAACACCTAAGCAAGGTTTTCAAAGTATTATTTCCCTTAAACTATTGTCCTGCTCCTCACATACAGGTTTTACTACAGCGAGGGGAAAATCCTTGTTTAAGAAGAACAGTTGGCTTCTTAATGACACCCATCTTAGTCACAGTGAAGAGGCAAACTATTTGCACTGAACAGTTTGTGAAATTTAGCACTTGGCTGTTTGTGAATTGTTCATGGACAGATCGCAGCTGATGAATACTTTGAAATTACTCAAATATTTACTGGGAACAGATTTCAGCCCTTGGGGTTTTCTGCTTGTTTGCTTTGTGTGGTGCTCCAGCTATGCACCAGTTGGTCTGTCAAATGCCCGTGGTACTGAGTAGGTGCTGGATCTGAGCAGCAATCTGAATTGCTTTGCAGGAAATTCCCTTGATTTCTCTTTCTTTCCATTCCACGTGTTGGAGTGAACAGGAATAAAGATGCAGTTTCCTGGAAATAAAGTATTGTATAGGAAAATAGCTTGGGAGCAAATGCTTTTGTGCAAAGGAATGAAAATTTAAATATCTCATGTCAATTTGATAGTGAAGTGTACTATAGTACAGTTTTAAATGAAGTAAATGATCCAAATGCTTCACTGTGGTAAGGTCAAAACATTTCATTTTCTCCCAGGCTGGGAAAGACCCCAGCATTTTGTGTAAATTGATATATTCCCATAGGAAGTGTAGTTTTCAAAATGATATTTCCTGATGGAAAATCTGCCATTAGAAAACAAGGTAAGTCATTCTAATTCTTATGCATCTGACAAGATATTTATTTGTATTGACAGAGAGGGAGCTCCATGTCAGAAACAGCACAACACACTGTGGGAATTACAACAGACTGAATCCCCAGCAGAATGATGCCACTGCTCCTTATATGCACACTGTTCCTTGATAACACTGGCAGGCACATGTTTTCCTATTATTCTCCAAAAAAAATCTGGCCTTTCTGTTCACAGGCTGCCCACACCTCTGGTCCTAGCTGTGCCTTTAACTGTCTTACAGTGCAAGCCGCAGATGCATCATGCTGGACCAGCATGTGTGGAGCTGCAGAGAGCCACTCTGGAAGTTTGTGTCCCATCAGGGAGGGAGGCAAGAGCATTTATACTTTTCATAATTTCTAGTTTCAGAGTCAGAGAGGTCTTTTAAAACAATCGCTTTTACAGACTTTAACCAAGGCCTGCCTAATACCCCTCTCTCAATGACAGTATTAGCAACCACAGAAACTATCAGGTAAGGATTTGGGCTGTTTCAGAGGTTCTTTTCATACAAGCAAGTAGAACTAGATGGCAGCCAGTATCACAATAGCAGTCAGCCCCATGGAATTAATTAATGAACTGACTAACATTCACTATCCAGGGCTACAGTTGGAGAAATTCTGGGAAACTAAAAAATTGCCCAAAGAACAAGTATATGTATCAAGTAACTTGTTATTCAAAACTGCTGTAGAGAGTTATTTTGCATTCAAACCTTTCCTGCATACCACAATGCTGTCTTAGAGCATCTTCCCCTCTCTGATCTGTGAGCTTTGAGATGACTGTATGGACTCTGGGCACATCCTGGAACTGCCCTACTTTGAACATGACAAAAGTGTGTTCTGAGTATGTTCTTCTGTGGATGAAACCTGCCTCTATCCAGCTCATGCAGAGATAAGTAGTCACCATCTTAAATGCTTGTACTCCCTGAGCATCCATGATCTAGATTTATCGGGGCAAGAGGGCTAACTTGTCCAATCTGCCCTTCCTGCATTGCTAAATATAGTAATTAACCTGTTTTTCTGCTCCTCACTATCTGTGGAGTACACCTGCTTACACAAGGTTGATCAGAATCCAGCTCACTACTCACAGGAATTAACATCATTATCTCCTCGTACAGACTGCCTGAGCTGCAAATTCACTTCCCCCGCGCTGAGTTTTAATCTGCCAGTAGCTCTCCTGCCTTCTGACCACTGAATCCTGAGCCGCATTTGGAAACGTCAAGAACTTTCCCTCCTTCCTCTCTGCAGCCTGTTCTGAAATGCAGACTGCCCCACTGGCCTTTGTGTCTCCAGCAGCACCTAGCCCACCATTTCCACCATGACCAGCTGGAAGCTTCCTACAGCACATCCACGAAGTCAAACCCCTTCGATCCTACTCTCTTGAATTTGGAGGCGTGCAGAGTCAAAATCAAACCTGGAACCCTGGCTTGGAGGGATCTGTATCATCTCACATCCAGTAACTGCAGAGTATGATGCCACTTCTATTGTTGTCTAAAAAGGCTTTTTCACAGACCTGTCACCACTGACAGGTCAATCACAGTGCTGCAATCAAAATCCAAACTGCTACTTTTAAGTCTATTTTTGTGAAACCTTGACACCAGACAATCAGAATTGATATGGGGTGAAATAAGCAAGATTGTGCTGAATTTCATCTAAACTTTTTAAGATAATCTGTTTTGGCTATTTATTTTTTTTTCTTTTTTTTTTTTCCCCTTAATTGAGTTCCTCTCTCTTCCAGACAATGCTGCTTTTTCCAGTATATGGATTCAGGCTGTATCTTTACCAGCCATAGAAACAGAACAAAATGCTGCAGGCACCAAAATTCTCTTCTCTTCTCTTTTTTCATCCAGTTTTGCAGGTGTTGGAGGTCAGTATCCAAATATCACCTCCAGTGGTGGTTTGGCCCTGGCTGGAGGCCAGACATACACCAAAGTCATACCATTTCTCTGCTTTTCAGCTGGACAGGGGAGAGAGAGGCTCAGGAGTTTGGATAAGGACAGGGAGAGATCATTCTGCAGTCAGTGTCACAGGCAAAACAGACTCAAACATGGAATAAAAATAATTTTTTAAAAGTATCTAATTTATGACACTGCACAGAGACACACCCAGTGAAACCAGAGCTGGATAATGAGAAGTAAAACCAGATCTTAAAAACCTCCCCTCACCCCTCCCTTCACCCCTCCCTTCTTTGCAGACTTCACTTTAGTCATGATTTCACTCCCTCCTCCCCCCAATACTGTGGCAGGGAATGGGGGAATGGGAGGTTCAGTCACTTCCTCAGCTTTTTCCTTCTTAGTCAGCAGTGGGGCATTCCTCACACCCTTCCCCTGCTCCAGCATGGGGTCCCACCCGCGGGAGATAGTGCTCCACGAACTTCTCCAATCTGAGTCCTTTCCCACAGGGCTTCAGCTCTTCACCAGCTGCCCCAAAATGGGTCCCTGCTATTCACAGAATCATAGAAAGGCTCTCAGATCCAGGCTGTGCCAGCCTAGTCCCCCATGGAGTCCACAAATCATCCCCCCCAGCAAACCTGCTCCAGCATGGGCCTCTCTCTCCTCGAGCTGGTATTTACTCTGTTGGGCCTGAGGGAAGCTTCTCACTGCTTCTTGCAGATGCCACCCCTGCAGCCCCCCTCCTC
This sequence comes from Laterallus jamaicensis coturniculus, assembly GCA_022605575.1. Classification (NCBI taxonomy): domain Eukaryota; kingdom Metazoa; phylum Chordata; class Aves; order Gruiformes; family Rallidae; genus Laterallus; species Laterallus jamaicensis. The sequence goes on from JAKCOX010000001.1 coordinate 22,277,454, forward strand.
CACCAGAACCTTGCCATGCAAAACCACATCACCAACTTGAGCAAAGTGAATGACAACTCACATATTTTAATGTAACTCTACTGCACAGAAATCAGCTGTGTGAAAATATTATAATGGGACTTTATATTAATGTAGCAACAGTACAGAGCTGGACCATGAAATACCATTTCCTAACCTGCAAACACCACCTAGGGTCAGAGTTAAGCTGGGTTTCTTCTGCCCTTGCACAGTGTACATAGCAGTAAAATCCCTGTAAACTGAAATAATGGTGTCAGTAAGACCCGAGCAGTCCTGGTGCTCTCAGTGCTCAGGCCAGGTTACTCACCAGAATTTGAGCTAACAGCACCATTATTGATAACTCTGAGGTGCCCAAGAGCCTCTGTGCTCTGCCAGCTACTCTTTTTGGTGGATGTAGTGTAGGAAGGTGAAGATCCCAGATTGCTCAAAGCTGAGTAGGTTCTGCAATGCTAATAGAAGTAAAAAGTAATAAAACCCATCACGTTGTCACTAACAGATTTTATATGTGTCTGAATGTACAAGGGGAGTTACTCTATTGATTAAACAAGGACCTTTCCTGAGTAGTCATTCTCTAGAGTAGAATAGCATTTTAAGATTGGTAGTGAATGACATTTGTTGGGGGATCTCATCAGGATGCTGTGGCATTCATGATCTTACCATGCTCCAGTCTTACAGTACTGGAGCAAAACTGCATGGTTGGTTTTAAGTGGAAGCAAAATCCATAGCTATTGTGGGGTCAAAAGCCAAAGAGTTTGCTAATATATAATGCTTCCATGTGCTGGCTGAACAGCAGAGATACATTTTACTGAAAAATAAATATTTTTTTTTAAAAAAAAAACCACCTCTGTGTGGTTTAAGCATTGCCTTTACCATGTACCTTACTTGTGGCTGAGCTCCAGGCAATACAGAACTAGTAAAAAAAAACCTAAACCCAAGTGGGATACAACCTAATGCCTGCATCCTCCAGAAGAATCAGAGAAACAAAGTTTCCTCTCTCAATGTATTGATTTTTTCCAGGCTTAGCTCATTTTTTTTTTTAGAACAAATATTCTTTGGAACTTGACCTCATCCTGAAAGGGGGGTGGTAGGGAGGAATATAATATTTGTTTGCTTTTCTGTTTTTAACTGGAGAAAGTCATGATCCACAGGTACACACGATCTAAAGGTGCGAGAAGGGTAAGTTTACTCACTGATTAAAAGAAGGATAGGAAAGGCATTCAGACCAGTGAGTTTCTTTGAACTCAAGGAAAACTCTCCTTGTAAATAAATTCTAAAGCAACTTCACGCTAAATTCAGCACAATTAGAGGAATTCCATGGAGGATGAACAGAAGCCACCAGTACTTAGATTAAGTTTTGTTTTAAAATCAAGTATGTGGATGACAATAAACCAGAGGATGCAGCTGGTATGCCAGAGGGCAGGGCTGCCATCCAGAGGGACAAGGACCAGCCAGGGGAATGGGCCAACAGGAACCTCATGAAACCCAACAGGGGCACATGCGAAGTCCCCACACCTGGGGAGGAGGAACCCCCTGCAGTGGTACCTGCCCAGGGAGCAGCTCTGCCAAAAGGGTGTGGGGGAACAGGAGGCTGGGCATGGGCCAGCAGGGCTGCAAAGATGCCAAAAAGCATCTCCAAGGGTAGCAAGAAGATCATAGACAGTAGATTATGAATAATTTCCTTTATTCAGCATCTATTAGACCACTCAGTCCAGTCTGGGGCACGCAGTACAGAGAAATAAAGTAAAGGAGGAGAGGGGAAGAGCAGGAGAGGGGAAGAGCAGGGGAGGGGAAGAGCAGGGGAGGGGAAGAGCAGGGGAGGGGAAGAGCAGGGGAGGGGAATCAGTTATAAGGAGAGAGTTCCGTGGAGGCCACCAAGCAGGGCAGGGCAGGAACACTTGCCCTGCAAGGAGACACTATGGGACTGGGTCTTCTTCAGCCTATGGAAGGGATGGCTTGGACCTGACAGCAGCTCCCAGTACCTTAGAGAAAGTGATTGAGAGGTGGAACCACGCTTGTCACAGATGTGTGGTGGGAGAACAACAGATACGGGCTTAAACTAGACCTGGCAAGGTTCTGACTGGACATAAGGGGAGGGGGAAAATCCCTGTGAGAATGACACAGCAGTGGGACAGGAGCCAAGAAGGGATCTGCAGGTTTTCAAGCCCTGACTGGACAAAGCCCTGCTCTGAATTCATCGTTGGCCCTGCTTTGCACGGAAGGCTAAGACTTTACATGGAGGCAGAGACCTTCCCTGTTCCCTTCCAACTTGAATTCCTCTAAGATTCTGTGACAAAAAAAGTTGTGACCCATAGTCCATTTTCAAGATCACTTAGAGGACTGATGAGTTTTCATTTCAGAAAATTATGACTTCTGATGACTTGGTAGAAAACCTATTTTGGATGCTTTCCTTCTGTGAACACACAAAAGCACAATTCTGCTTGCAGAATGAACCCCAGCAGGTCAGCACCAGAATATTTTGCCTAGATACCTTTTCTGGCTTCCCTGGGTAGTTTGAGGCACCCAATAGCTTTATTTTGCAGATGTAGCAGCCATCAGTTTAACCGACCTGCTCATGTTTGTACAGATTCTATATGAGAGCCGAAATCTATAAGGCGTGATTCGCTCTTATTTCGTCCCAGAAACACACCTTCCAAGCATTTATGAAAGCTTTGTGTATTAAACAGAGCCTTTGTGTAATGATTATAATGGTTTTAAGACAGCTTCTTGGTGCTTCTTTGCAGAACACAATACTAGTTAATTCACTACTGAGAACAGCAGAGGCTCAAACCCCAGCTCTGAGCTTTAAAACACAAAAAAACCCTAGAATTTCCTTTTTTTTTAATTTTAATTTTTGTTTTTCATTCTATTTGTGTTCTAGGAAACTGGCCTAATAGTGCCACAGTAATTCTATAAGTACAGCTTAATCTTAAACAATAACAACAAATGAGTTCCATTTGATCTGTTCAAATAGAGAGCGTGCTTGACAAAAGCGCCAAGGGCTGCTGGTGTTAGAGGGATATTGGCAGAAGCCATTTCCTCAGTTAGAGAAAGGAGGAAAGGAGACCATTTTTAGCATTTGCTGAGGCAGTTGCAGCAGATTAACTTTAGATCAATGAGTTGCTTGATTATTCTACTTCACCCTCGAGTCTCTTTCAAGGCTTCTCTTTACCATCCAGGAAAATAAATACACAAATTTAAAACACTCCCAATTTTTATCTTCATTCACAATGAAGGGATTTTTCAAAAGTGACTGCAAGGCATCTGCAGCAAGGCAGAGATGCCAAAGTGTCACTGGGTGTCACTAACTACCTAGTGATGCAGTAGGCACCCAGAGGCATCTTCAGAGGGGCTTTGACAACTCCAGCTCCCTCAGGCTGTGACAATGAGTTGAGAAATAGGGGAAAAGTACACGTCTCCCATTTTTGCTTATATCACACCTCCCCCCCTCCATTCTAAAATACCCTTAAAACTTGTTTCCCTCTTTCTCCTTTGCCCCCTACTCTACCTTGTCCCTGGCTCATGAGTTATTTGGAGGACATACAAAATATTGCACCTGCATTCATATCCTCCAGTCCCACCTTGTGTTCTGCAGAGCTCGGAAAAAGTCAAGCTGGAGAACTCAGACCATTAGCTGGCATACTGAGTGTCACACCCTTGCAAACATGTTGGGAGGCACCAGCTTCTGCTTACAGCAAACTGTCTGCTCACAGATCATTAAATCTGCCTTTCCTGAGCTCCTTACCTCTTTTCCAGTTCTCCTGGCTCGGTGTCACTCAACCACTCATGCTGCTCAGATCCAGCTGCCTTTAGACTCAGTGTTATTCTACCTGAGATCTTCCAGGTAGGCAGAAGAGCTGCCTCCTCCACATCCACTACTGGTAGAAGTCACTGTCAGCCATGGCCAGGATCTGACCAGCCTCTGGAGAAGAAGGCTTCTAGGAAAACCTTTTCTCTGAATGCTGAACACAGCTGGGTATCTGGCACTAGAACACCGTGAGACTGGTAAATCCATGCCCTCTGATGTTAGTAATGTTTTTACATGAACATTACCATAGAAACTTCCAGATCCCACTTGACTGTCTTAACTAATAATTTATGTGAATATTTGGGAAGCTTATCGTCAGTAAAAGTAGCTCTGTAACAACCTCCTGCAGCATGTAAGACTTCCTATTCTTCAGCAACTAGAAGAATAGTCTGAGTTTCATATTGTTATTTTTCCAAGCTCTGCCTGTTTCAGAGATGAGGTTTGCTTAGCAGACAATTATTCCTCTACCTCTCTATGACAATCAGCCTAAGCCCTGAAGCAGAACTTAAGCTACCCTGAGTTTGTTATTTTTCCCTTTGTTCAGCTTTGTTTTGTTGAATGTTTAAAACAAGATACACCATCCCTTTCTGGACTGACATCAGGTTCTTAATAAGAGTTCTCTGGGATTTCTCCCTTATCTGGCAAAGTCCTCTGTCCTTTCAGCTGCATAAAGTAATGGAATTTGTAGTCATATAAATGCATTAGCGCCGGGCAATGTGATGAACAGACATATACAACACTGCAAATGAGTTTGACTGCCTTACAACTATGAAGCCACTGCTGCAATCATTTGCTCATCTCTGCACACATGATATCCCTTCCTTGTAAGAGCATGAATAAAGCTTACCAAACTGAGAGGCCCAGGAAAGCAACTGTCAACAATCACCTTTAAAAGGCAAAACAAACCAACAAAAACCAACCAAACAAAAAATCCCAAATGTGATAGAAACTTACTTTATCTTCCAATGTGTACCTAGAACATAGGCAAGAAAAACTCATCCCTTCCTAAACAAACCTTGGGCTTGGGAACAAGACTCCTGGGTTTTATTGTACCTCAAGTTCTGCCTTTCACTTCTCTTTCTGCCTGTGGTAACCTTCTACAAACCACATAACTTTTTAAGCCTTGTTTCTCTCTTGGTCTGTATTTTGTGGCATCATTTAAATGTGCAAAAAACTAAAGAGGATATGCTAAACCTTTACCTTTTTCTTATGCTACTTAATATGCATTTAGCCAAAACTTTTACATTTGAAAACATCTGAGCATACAAAGAACAATCAGATGTTTACTATTGTCAGATAAGAGGTATTTTATAGCTCTACTAATGGACACAAGCCAAAGGGTATTAAGTAGGGATGGATGAACTGGAGCAGATATAGCAATATACAGGTTACTGACATTGCTTCTAATGAAACTCACATTATTTATTTGCATTGCAGCATTTTATTGCTGTTTCTTGCACCGCCCCCCCCCCCTTCTCCAGAACACCTCTCATTGCAGATGAAAACACAGACATTGCATAGACTCTAACGCACACTGGTGCCTCATTAGCCAGGAATCTTGTGCAGATCTGAAGTCATACTTGAGCCATGCATTTTCTTCCAGCTGAGGTTTGGATTTTCATGAGAATTTAAGCAGTTATCTTTGTACATCTCACATAGCAGCCCAGTAGCTTGCACAGAACAGTATTTTTGCTTCATCAGGTGACTAACATGGAGTTAGTCCTCATATGCTTGACATCCATTGGCACATTCCCCTCCTCATTACCATTATTTGGGTGCCACTCATAGAAAGCATCACAGCCAGCTCCTCAACATATTTGCAGAACCAATTATACAACAGGATTCCTCACACAAAGATGACATAAGGGCAGCACTTGAACATTTGCTCTAGTATTGCAAATACATTTATGGAGCTAAGCTCCAGAGAAAACCCTGGGCTTTTTATGATCACCCTTGTTTGTACTGGGAGCCAAGCAGTAAGCTTTCCTCTAAGGAACAGGCAATGCAAACATTTCAGGTATATGCTAACATATGAGGACCAGAAAGCAAAAAAAATACATGGAGGCACTGTTTGCCTTCCTAAACTTGGTTTGGCTTACACAGAAATCATGAGGAAAAGCAATAAAACTGAAACCCTGCTCCAGAATGTTCTACCTGAGAGGTGTCGGTCAGGGAAGGAATGAAGACTGATGCAAAAATCAAAGGTTTATGGATTGTTCCCTTTTGCTCAGGGATATTAGGCAACTAATTCAGCCTCCTAATTCCCCAAAGTGTAGTGGTCCATTAGAAGAAAGGGATTTTCACACATTTCACCACCTCTTTAAACAATTTAGTGTAAAATGGCTAAGAGCCTGGAAGGTCTTCATATTTCTCTTAAACTGCCAAGACCCATTCAAGGATCTGGTCTTCTGGAGTTTTTCAGGCAGCTGTGAACTTGCTCTGCAAGTCCACCTTGTCTTGCATGCCCTAAGTCATGTCAGAACATCATGACACAGAGCATTAGCTACCAGTGCTAAAGCAGGTGAATGTGTTCCCCGTTCAGCAGGGCACAGCAGTTCCACATGAGTACAGCTTTCCTGTGCTCACGTAGCCACCAGCAGGTTAAGAACATCAGCACATGGGCTCTCATCTGCCTTCGAAATTTCACACACACCTGCTTGAAGGAAACTTGTACTTCCTGACACTAGACACAGTCCCACAGTCACTCCTCTGAAAGATGTTCTGTTGGACTTCCAACCCTTTCCACCTCAGGAACAAGATCAGGTTTGTTTGGGGGTTTTTTTCAAACACACCTGCTAATTTTCCTCAGACTCCTTCAGTGTCTATCTTCCTTTCATATAGGTTTGGTTTTGGCTACAGCACACAGTCTCAACTCCCCCAGTGCCCCAAAAGACAACTCAAGGCTATTGCCATAGTAATGAAAGAAACTGGCATCCTTACCATTGAGCTAACTGTGCTTACCTGCAGCCAAGGATCACCCTGCTAGCAGCTCTACCTAAAAGGCATCTTAAGTCAGCTGAGCCCTCTGATGAAAGGTACTAACAGCTGATGAAGAAAGAGCTCTTGCAGAACAGGAGGAGATATGAGAACTGTCACCAATGCTGCTTCATTGTGTCATTCTACATTCACCTCCCAAAAAATAGACATTAAAAATGAAGACTAATTTCTCTGTGTAGGTATGGCAGAAGGATTTCCTCCCCCTTCCAAAGGCTTCCGCTAGCAAAAGAAGTAGGGAGGCTCAGCAAATGGAGAAGGGCAAATCAGTGCTATCCTGCTGGAAGCAGGATTCTGTCCTGCTTCTGGTGGCTTGAAGTGGAAGAAAGAACACTATGAATGCAATAAATGGATTGGCCTGGAAATCTTGATGATTTTTATCAGAAATCTCACTGATACTAAGCTTGATTTGAAACAGAAAGGTAGTACATACATGATCTAATACGTGCAATAGCCAACAGGTTGGTTCTTCATGGTTTTAGAGCTCTTCCACTGATTACATGTAGATGGAATGGGCACAAAATGAACAGATCAGTTAAGGAATTATATATATTTATTTACTTATTTATTTTAAGCTAGGGTGAGCCCCATGGAAAAAAAATACACTTTTGTATACATAAAATACACCTGTTCCAGAGCCTGTCCAGCAGTTCCCTGAGCCTCAAAGGACAGAAGCCTCAGGAATTTGAGTAGTTTAACTTCTCTTCTGCTTACTAGCAATGTAAGATATTATTGCCTCCCTCTCCCCTACCATCATTAATCCAGTCATGCTACTTCCTTCAGTCATGTTTCTATGCTCTCCCATCAAATTATTTTCTCAAGCCTTGAGAAATTTGAAAAAAACATATACATATATATAAATATACATACATGTAACACACACACACTAGCAATTCAGATGACTGATTGGAGGTAAAACTCAATTATTTTTGGCATGCAATCAAAGCATTGACTTTGGGCATTTTCCAGAGAATATTTGTTTCAAATCTTTCACATTTGTTGCAATAATAAAAAAAAATTTTAAAAAAAGGCAGCTGATCCTTTGTCCACGAGCTTGCTGATTTCAAAGAGATATTTAAGCTCAATATTTAACAGTTAATTCTCCTTTGACAATGTTGAGAACTTCCATTAAAGCAAAAATTATTATTAGCATTCAGTAACCCTTTGTAAACGGGCCCATTGTTCAAATAAACTGACCTCTGCAGCAATTGACCTAAACATTGCTCAAAAGCTTGACAGTCAATTATCTTCTGATCTCCCTTCAATGGGCCTTGTGGGTGGAATAACCAATCCATCATCTGGAAGGTAAGTATAATAGTGTCTCAGGGGCATTTCTTCACTACTTATGCCATAAACACACCGCTGTAGAATCAGTTGAGAAATTCTGTCTCAATCCCACTGAAGCATACCTAAAAAGCAATGATACCCCAAGAAGCTATTCTCCCTTGCAAATATCTCTGAACACACAATGAGAACCGTGATGAAAAATAACTCCTGGGTCGAATACAATGTGATCTCCTTGTTGGCAATAGCATCAGACTCACACACGGTGCTGGACTGTGCCTTCACCAGGTACCACAACACCATTAAGTCTGTAGGACATGGATTTTTGGATGCTGTAAGAAGGTTAAATTCTATTTCTCTCTCTCTCACTCTTGCTTCCAGTTGATCTGATCCCACTGGGGTCTGGGATCTGCTGCTGGCAGGGGATTCCAACACAGTTGTGACTACCCTTCCCTCTCTCTGGCTTCTAAAGTATGATCCCCGCTTCCCTACACACCACTGCGACCCCCACGTTCCCTGTTCAGCCTGCAAAGATAGGAGCTCTCCTCTGACACTCTGCCTGGGTAAGCAAGGGGAGCTGCCAGCACAGAAGCATCACTTTCACCCTGGGGAGACATGCACAGGGCTGGCTGGATGAATATTGCAGATCCTGGCATACTGCTGGAGCCTGAGATCCTTGCATTGTTTTCTGCCCTGCTCATTTAGAATTGCAACACTGTGATGGCCTTAATACATCACCTCTCCCCACTGCCAGCTCAAAGCCAGAAGTGCTATTTACCATTAAAGTTGCAATAGTGAGGAGTTTCTTTTCAGCAAGCAAAAAATCTTTTGCACTTGACCCTTTGAACTTAAGACTTAAAGGGTGGTATAACTTCTAATATCACAGAGCATACAGTATTAAAACTGCAGAAATATTAGTTTATTGCTAATAAAGCAAACCTCAGCTGTGCTCAACCTTGCTCACACAGCAGAAACTAATCACATCCCTAGCACAGACATTTCTTCAGTACAGACAATGCATCTTTACAACACAGACTTTCATAAACAAGGTTCTATAGAAATATAAAACTCAATGCAGCCTTTTCCCAGACAGTATATTGGGAGCTGGAGATCAGCAAGAAAGAATAAAAACCCAGGTTTCTTGAAAAACAAACAAGAAAGCATGGAGAAGGAAGCTGGAGGAGAAGAACAGACGATCAAGAAATGGTACAGCTGTGATTGGTAACTCTTCTGGGGTTTGTTAGCCCAACCCAAGGTTTATGGAAGCCTCACAAATAGCCCTCTATCAGCCAGTATGAACTACTGCAACTTTTGTTATGAGTTTAACATTCAATTATTTGCAATTGAATGCCTCCATGAGCTAGAGCAGCTCACACGTGCACACGCACATGTGCACACACTCAGGACTGTGCCCAGGCAGGACAGGTCACAAATGATGCCAAGACCCAAAATTTCAAGTTGCTAAGCTCAGGTGGTTCCTGATGGACAGAAAAGCAGGATGAGGTGAAGAAAATAATCATTATAGTAGAAAAATAAAACCATAGAATCATTTTGGTCAGTAAAGACCTTTAAGATCATCAAGTCCAACCATTAACCTAGGACTGTGAAGCCCACCACTAAACCATGTCTCTAAGCACCACATCTATGCATTTTTTTTAAATACCTCCAGGGATGATGATTCAACTATTTCCTTGGGCAGCCTGTTCCAGTGCTTGACAAGGTTTTTGGTGAAGAAAGTTTTCCTAATATCCAATCCGAATCATCCCTGGCAAAACTTGAGGCCATTTCCTCTTGTCCTACTGTTTGTTACTTGGCAGAAGAGACCAGCTCCTACCTGGCTACAAGCTCCTTTCAGGTAGTTGTAGAGAGCAGTGTAGGATGGAAGTAGAAGAGTAGGATGAAAGCATCTGAAATTATTTAAACAGTTAAGTTAGAGATGAACTGTCTTGGTGTTTCATGGTATCTCTCTCCTGACATTTAAAATATGCTTAAGAGTATCCTGAATGTCAAAAGAAAATATATACCAAGGACAGCCACCACAGGACTCATCAGTAGTTTGCCTGTTATTACTGAACTTACTAACCATATGCAACAGAACAACTGTGACTAACAGCCATACAAGAAACCATTGAACTTCCCTAACACAGCTGAAGGGAAAAAAAAAAAGATAAAAAAAAGTCTGTTATGGCATTTTAGAAATATCAAATTTAAAACCTGCATGAAGACAGTTTATGGTCTACACAAGGGTCCAGCATTTCACCAGAAGTCACAGTCTGCTGTGTGTCCCCTAGAATGCAGGCAGAAGTCAGCAGCCCAAGTACAGCTGCTTGTTAGCTGTGGTGATTTTCAGCAGTGTGAAACAGAAACAGTTCATGATGGTCTACAGGACTATGTCCCACATTTACCTGCTTGTTCTTCCACACATAAAATAGAAGGTGCTGACATGTCTTTTGAGTTCATTTACTTGTCAGTTTTGGTATCCCTGATATGGTGGTCAGATAACTAACTGGTGATCAGATACTATCATTCTGTAGATTCTCAACTCCAAGGAACTCAGTCCTCTTGGTGGCATTATATTTAGCAAAATTCTCCACTGTTCAGAGTAAGTAATATTAAGCCTCATGCAGAAGAAGTAGCTGTCCTGGACCTCAAGTCAGCCAATGCCAATAAGGAACATGCAGATTGTGAAAGACCCCATCAGCTACTCCAGGGAAACCTTAATGGCTTTTCTCACTTGTGCACAGGAAACCCAAAGAGGGTTAGTGTGAGTGTGAACAGCAGATTGAAACAGGGACAGAACTCTGAAAATGTGCTGTATGTATCTATTATAATCAGTGATAAGTTGTAAATCTGGGAAAAGTGCATCTAAGAATCAGAATCACAGAATCTCCTGAGTTGGAAGGGACCCATAAGGATCAAATCCAACTCCTGGCTCCACACAGGGCCAGACAAGTCAGAGCACGTGACTGAGTGCATCGTCTAGATAGTTCCTGACCTCAGCCAAGCTGGGTGCTGTGATCACTTCCCTAGAGAGCCTGTTCGAGTGCCCAACCACCCTCTCAGTAAAGAATCTCTTCCCAATACCCAACCTAAACCTCCCCTGTCACAGCTTCATGCCATTCCCCTGGGTTCTGTCACCGGCCACCAAAGAGAGATCAGTGCCTGCCCCTTTGCTCCCCCTCATCAGGAAGCCACAGACTGTGGTGAGGTCTCCCCTCAGGCTCCTCTTCCCCAGGCTGAACAAATCAAGGGACTTCAGCCTCTCCTTGTAAGTCTTCCCCTTCAGACCCTTCACCATCCTCACTGCCCTCATGGATCTTCACTGAGCTAAGCTGTTTTCCAGCTGGAGACCTAGCAGCAAGGCAAGATAACAGAAATGAGATCTGAGAAAAATAGTATAAAGAAGGATTACTTAATGTGTAGGTAGCCTACGTCTCCCAATTAGCTAGCTACCACTTCATCCTGGCCATTTCTTCCATCACTAGATGCTCCCAGAGGAAGTAATTTTGTAAGAGAGAGCAACAGAAGGGAGTAGCAGATAGCCAACTCCAGAAAGTGTACATACTTTATCAGGATCCTAGAAGATGGCACTGTGCAAACAGTTTGAAGCTTTATAAAAGTCCAGTTACAGGGGAAGAAAATATCATTGGTTGTCACTATAAGCCTTGCCTACTTCTGTTGCAGTCTGACTTATCATGTCCAGCCAGGTTCAGCTCCATTTTCCAATGTGCTGTCTGCACACAAAGAAAAATACATTCCCTGCCCCAAAAGCTTTCTTTCTGCTCCAAACCCATAGGAGACATTGGCAGGGAGGGGGGGACTTGGTACTGCTGCACAGGTACTTTGGAAGGCACTTGTTAAGCTGATACCCTGGCTCAGTTTACGGGTATGAATGAGGTGCTACACCTATCAGCATCAGAGGTGTGAGAGCAAAATTATCCCAACTTCTAATCAGTGAAAACCTCTCAGGATATTTGTGACAAAACTCGGATGCAAGGCACAGGCTGCCAGGTACATCCTACTTGGGAGAACTGCCTGGGGCTGCATGCTCAAATTTTACCTGTGATTTCACATGTGCTATTACACCTTGCCTTGCAATGGCTGGGTACAATGTTCCCTCATACTAGGAACCTGCTGCTGTATTATGACCTGCAAGTGCTTGTTTCAGTGGTGAAGGTGGGACATGAATTGCTGAAAATGTGTGAGAATGAAAAGCAAAGATACCTAATTGGCACAAATAAGAAAAAGTTCTGCTTTGAGAAAGCTCAGATTGAGAAGATTCTGTAACACATAGGTGATATTGATAAAGCTATCATCAAACTGGTAGCACATGGTGTTACTCATTCATTGCTTGGTTATGATCTGAACTTCCCTCATATCCTACCTGGGATAAAGAAATGAAACACATTGCATTAAGTGGTGGTTTTGGCAGGACTAGATAAAGCAGACCTAGATCAGCTATAGATAAACAGGAAAGTTTCTTTCTCATTCTTCATTCTTTCTAAGCATTACAAACTTGATTTTTCAGTTCCTCTCTGGAAACTTAATAGGCCTTCAAGGAGGACCATCAAATGGCTAAAAGGTGGTTTTTATTTGTGTGTTCTTAATAGCACAAATAAAAATCTCTGGCAACCTGTGACAGGGTGACAAATAGGCAACCCTTGCGATTATTATTAGCCCATCTGTGAATATCCACAGTGGAGTGCTCTGAGGAGAAAAAGCATGAGACAGAAGAGAAAGGAAGTACCCTGCTGTAATTTAAATTCATAAACACAGAAAATATGAACTCATTCCATTGTAGTGTGTAGCCTTTAGTGCCAGGGACCATGGCTCATAATAATTTAAACAGCCAACAATGTAAGATTTATGGAAATAATTTAGCATCTCTTAAACAAAAAGTCTGGCTTACTCATCTCATATGTATGTAGAACTAACACTTGAAAAAACAAAGCAGATAACAAAAGCCACTGGTATATTTACCAGGGTCTTAAAATTATATTACTGGCTTAACTTAGGTCCCAGCTACACTGACTTGCCAATCTTAGAATGAATATTTTATAGGTATACAACAGCACGCATGTAGATGGATTTTTTTCCAGGCCCAATTAGCATTAACAGATGCAAAGATAAACAGATGGAGGTATGAAGAGAATTTGCAATGACCCCTGTGTTAGCACAAACCCAGGGAACATTACATGCCAGCAACTGAGTGGACAGCGAAGGATGTGGCTGTAGAGGTCATAAGGACCCCCCAGGTCCTGGGAGGGGAAGCTCCTGGGGGAAATTGTGTCTGGAGGATCTTCAAGAGGGAAAGAACGTGGCCTAGCCACTGAGGTAGACCAGAGTTAGTTCTCGTGGGTCTGGGTGGGTTTTGTTTGGGTTTTTTATTTTTAATGGGAAGAGAACAACAAAAATAAAATGTTGAAAATCTCCAGGCTGTCCTGCTCAGGAAAATAGAAGACTTCCAAAACCTCAAATGCACACATTTGCCTGAAATTAAATAAGTCCTGCCTTCACCTAGAAGAAAAGCTTTTCAGAAATTCATTGACATGGCTTTAGATCTAATCTGAGCTCTTTCATAGCAATGGTCCTTACATTTCACTTAGTTGCCCCTTTATTAAGCTCCATCCCTTCTGTTTAAAACAGATCATCCAGAAAAGGTGCCCAGACTTGACCTGAACGTGTTGGCAGGGGGAGGATTTGCTGTTACACTTTGTTTCAACACTTCATTACCCACTCTCCCCTTGATAGAAATCTGTGCTTCTATTTGGGATTTATCATTTTGCACGTACAGTCCTTTTCCTATCTTGCTCCATTGAATTAACATCCATAGCTACAGCCTGAGTGAGAAAAACAGGACATAAAGTCTCCAAAAGTGACCCCTTGATCTTTTCCTGATCACCTAAAGGGACAAAACACTTCAATTCCCTCACACTAAAGCATTTCCATTGGCTATTAAATAACTTTCCAGGCTTTTCTTCATTATGATACAGGTCAGGTGAAGGGAATGGATGACTGGTTATGACCTTCAGGTGAGAGCATTCAACCAGGAAATGGGTTACTGAGATTCTGCTTCAAAGAATATTCAATAGCTATACACAGAGCAAAATAGCTTCTAGAGAAGATATTGAGAGAGACAGAGTGCTTGGCCAGCTGAGATTTTCACAAAAAGGGGCTTAGAGGTCACCTGGACTTCTAAAGCCCAGTATTTTCATCTGCTGCTTTGCCAGTAAACATTTGTTCATTTTTGCATAAGTACAAGTTTTTATTTATGTTCTGCATTTGCTTGCAGTCCTTTCACTCTTCAACCTCTCTGGAACCTCATTTTTGACCCATCTGTGTGCTTATAAAAAGCTTGTGTCTGCCCATCATTTGGATCCCTGCTATATTGTATGAGCTGAGGCCACCCTCTTCAATAATGCATGAAGCTGCAGCACTGGCTCCTGTGCTCAGAAATGCAAAGAGGATGTCTTTTAAATGGCTTGCAACGTGCCAGAGACAAATGAAAAGCAAGTTCAGTAAATATCAGCCTATCCCACAGCAGAAATTCACCTCTCTAAGGATTCAGATGCAAGTAAAAAGTTACATCAAAGCCCCACTGCTGTAACTTTAGGTTAGGTACTATGCTTGAAATTTCATGCAGGATTTTTAAAACATAGTCAAATGTCCTTTGACTACAGTAACTCTTACCCAAAACTCAACAAATTTAAGGGTCTGGCTAGATCCTTAATAATACATCTGGAGAGATGTATTTTGGCAAGATAAACTAGCATGCAGATTTACAATGCATTAGTCGCTCCATGATAACTGTGCACACAGAATCATAGAACCACCTAGGTTGGAAGAGACCCTTTAGATTATTGAGTCCAACCATAACATGTGCTCTCTTACCCAGGAGCACAGGAGGCAATAGCTGAATCTTTCTGAGGTTGCCTTGATCATGGGACACATCAGATCTGTCCTGCTGCTGCATTAAGACCATGAGAAATAAAGGCAGAGCAAGTTCTGAGATGCCTAAACCCATCTGCTAGACAAGCTCTAAGCATGGGTTTCAGATGCAGGATACTGGGTCTGTTGCACATGAACATGCATCTCTAGAAGCTGGTCAGAGAAACTTGAAAAACCTGCTACTTCTCCATGCCAGAATGAGATCTGTAGCTAATACAAAGACTCTTCAGTCCTGTTGTCCCTGGTTCCAGCCTCTTGGATGAACAATATAGCTCATGGAAATGGTGTCATGGTGCATTATAAACAAAAGATCACTCCTAATAAAATGTGTGTCAATAAGAAAACCTTGGGAATCAGATGGACTTGGAAACATCCAGCTAGAATCATACAGAATCATAGAATCATAGAATGTCAGGGATTGGAAAGGACCTGAAAAGACCCTATAGTCCAACCCCTCCCGCAAGAGCAGGATTACCTAAATTACGTCACACAAGAACATGTCCAGATGAACTGTCTTTTCCAATGTGGGAATTTCCTGGGAATGTTGTTCAAGATTATGGGAAATGTGGGGGCCTTGGTTTCCTCAGGATGGGGTATCAACCCCACAGGACTGACCCAGAATCTTAAAATAGGGATTAAATATCTCCAGTTAACAATAAGATCAAGCCAGCTTTGCACATAAACACATTCTTTTTCATGTAAGTGGACCAATTGCAAGTAAAACCAACTGCTCAAGTTTTGGGTGTTTTGGGAGGTTTTTTTGTTTGGTTGGGCTTGGGGATTTTTTGTTGTTATTATTTGGGTTTTTGGTTGGTTTGGGTTTTTTTTCTGAGGTTGGTAATTTTGTAATTATCGAAGAGTTAACTTTGTGATAATGGGGAGAGGGGATGTGGAGACAGGAACAACACATGACCAACCCAAAACTCATCCATGCCTTTTTTCCACCTAGGAAAAATACTCAGAAAACAAGAAGAATTGGCCTGGGATTTCAGCAGTTTGCTTTCAGTGGTTTTGCGTAGCCCTTTACACACTGGGCACATACCCAACTAACAGGTAGTTCCAAAGAAGCTTGGAGTGCAGAAACTCAAATGCTACCTTGAACTGTCGTGTTTCCCTGAATCAAGGTCCCTGACAGAAACACTGAGACTCTCTCAGCAAGAAATTACTGGTTGTCCTGTTGTTAAATGAGTTCAGTTCATATCCATCATAATAAAAGTCATTTGATCTAATGCAGCATTAATGCAGACACAAAAGGTACAGGAGAATCTATTGTCATTAAGTGATTCATTGATTTGCCATTAGGGTGTTAGCATTTTAATTTATTTAAATTATTTGTTGCATCTTAAATGAGCAAAATAAATATGCAGGTTCTGTTTGACTCGACTGCTGCTGCTCACACAAGCAGCGTCAGCAATACGCCCTGCTCGCGCTCGGCTCAGCGCGGTGACCTCGCCGGAGCTGGAAGTCAAACACAACTTGCAAAGTCAAGGAGTGAAAAGTCAGACGATTCAATCCTCACTGAGGTCTTTATGAGTGCTCGGAGGCTTAGCTGTGCTGAGCACCCACCAACAGTAAAAAAGCTCCAAAGGATAGAACCCTGAAGGGAAAGTCTCCTTTTCAATGCCATGGCTCTGTAAAACACTGCACCCTCATTGGCTGTGGGGTGATGAGATGTGGCCCTGTTTCTTTAGCAGACTTTATGCCTGGCTGTTCCAACACACATTGCTTAACAGAGTCCACCTTGCTACTGCTGAACTCTAGTTCATGCATCCAGAGCACGTCACCTTACCTCGCTCTGTGTCTCATTTGCAAATTTTGCAAGTCTTCTACAATTTCTTCAGCTGTGTGTTAGAGGTAACAAGAACTTTCTGGAAAATCCTGTGTACAAACATTCCCTTTCTACAATAACTTGTTACCTCAAAATGTTTCGTTTACTTAATGTGGCCCATGTTGCTTTATGCAGTGCTTCATCAAACATATCATACTGGAGAAAATAAAATGCCTCAAACATGTCTTAAGCTGTACTGTGCCAGTGCAGCAACTTTGTGACATTACAGAATCTATGACTAAAACTTACACTGAGCTGATTTAAGAGCAATGTCATTTGAACCTGTTCAATCTGTATTTTCATAGTTTGGCAAGGAAACAAACCCAAAAGAAGACAGATGGGTAAGCGGGGGCAGGGGATCTGTTTGGGGTCAAATAATGGGTATACTATGAGAAAGAGTACCCCAGTAAGGATGATCTCTCTGTGCAGTTGCTAGCCTGCTGGTGAGGTTCTCAGACATGGTGTGAAGATGGACTGCAGTCCCCATTGCGTGACTCATATCAGGGCTGGAAAAGCCCAAGGGCATGGCACAACACAGGTACTGACTGGGGCAGCTTTCCATTTGGTCTACATCTCAATCAATACACAATTATTTTAGGTTAAATTCACTGCTTTAGGAGGGAGGGAGAGAATGCTGAAATACACCCTGCAGCCTGGGAGGCAGGGTGTCTCCAAGGCAAAACTGCTGCCCTGAATCAAGCAGACACCTAAACATGGGACTACTAGATGAGTGTTTCGGCTGATACCAGGAGAACTGAGGCTCCTTGGTTTCTGTGCCTCGTGAGTCTAATCAGCAAGATTCAATGGGTCATAATTTTTAATTTTTCTTTCATTTTTCATTTTGATTAAACTGTTTACCAACATTCCCCTCTCCTTCCTGGCAACAATTTTAGTAGCTGAGATCACGTTTCTTGGCTAAGCAGCTATTCTCTTCAATCAAAATGAAGCAGAGCACACACGCTCCTGCAGCAGTGGCCTAACTTAGGCCAGACTACCAGTCTGTTTGCAGGGTCCAGTCTCCCCAGCAGCAAAGCAGCATGCAATCCCATGCCATGTCCAGTCACAATTTTGTCCTTTGGGTATTTCTTTCCCTTTGTGTTTTCCCCATCCTCCCTGTTTACCTTCCTTGGCTTGCACTGATGCAAATGTGCACAGGGCTGCAGCCTGAACTGGATGATACCCAAGGAACAGCACAGTGCGCTAAGCAGTGCGAGGGTGCCTTTTTTAAGCCCTGCTCACTTCATTGATTTGCCTTCCTGTTAAGTCCTTCAAATAAGCATGCTGCTACAGCTATGGTGAGGGCCAGAAGGATGTGGGCAGGAATGAGTGAGCATGGTGAAAAGTCAAACTGGTTCTGCCACTAGAGACAGCACAGAGTGCAGGGTTGTCAGAAGGTCAAAAGTGACTTCTTAATGACACCTGATTGATTCTGGGCTTTCGCTTTCCACACTGGCTAAATTGCATATCTGCACTTAGCACGGAATTTGAGCAATGGTACCGGCAGGGGTAAAGGAAACAGAAGATTAACAAGGCAGATTTGCACTTGTGAATGAACCTTCAGACAAACTGGCAATTTTTATAATGATGAATGCTCAGTCTCCTCAGTTCTTCCTTAATAGGATCATGAAACAAATTTACTGTGATCTATTACAAAATGATCAGGCAAAGCTTCAAAAAAAAGCCACACAACCAAGGCCAATTTCAACATTGCTTTAGCAAGCAATTTCACCCAGAGATGAAAAATTCCTGGAACAGCTAAACCAATATTATGCAAAAAGTATGTTGTATTTACCAAGAGCCAATTTTGAGTCTATCACCATAGCATCTAAGCAAACAAGATCATAGCCTTGCAATTATAATAAGGATGAATTGATTTTGTCTCCCCTCTGCTTCACCCAGGTTTTATGATGGCCTTCAACAGAATAACGTGTTAATTTGATGCTGGTTTTGTTTTAACTATATGGAATCCTTTTTTCTTTGCTATAAGAATGAAGTGAGTTAGACTTTGTTTGTGCATTCATAAAACACTGAGTAAAGGATCGTGTAATAAATCTTTGTATTCTGTCTCTGTAGCCATCTTCAGTTCAGTTTTTCCACGGTTTGGTCAGGATGTACCAAAAGCAAGCAGTTAAGACCATCTATTGTTAACAGTGATATTACAGGGCATTGTAGAAGGAAAAATGCTTCTCCCACTGTCAAAGAAGGAATAGGCTGTGATTTTGGCTGAGATTCTAGAGAGATGTGACTTTTATGAAATGATAGCCCCACCCTACCTAGGGCTGAATACACCTAGGTGTATTCATGGAACCACTCAATTGAGTTACATTTTACACAACTCACAGTCCTGGGCAATTTAATCATGTTAGGATTTTTCTATCACAATCAAGACAACAGGATCCAGTACCTGTGCAGAAGCAGTTACACACAGACTGCTGAAAGCACTGGTGATGACTCCATGCATGACCGAGCTGTGGTGGACTCCTGCCTCAGCAGCCACTCAGAGTGAATGCTTGAGCCATCCATCTTCCTTAATCTTCCTGTAAGCACTTTGCTATTTTGGATCCTACCGTTTATATTTATTCAGCATTTTGGATTGCTTTATTTCCATCCTCCCTGTGCAGTTTTCTTGGAGGAAGTTATCATGCTGCTATCAAATTGCAAATAAAGTCAGGATATTGGATCACAGCTTTCATAATCCATCAGACATTTCAATTCAGAGCAAGCTCTGCAGGACCAGCTTGAAAGATGAGGCAGAATCTGAACTCTAATAAAACATTTCCTAGAGGACCCGGTTGGATTTGGAGCCATATAACCTACAACACTGCTCACAAACTTTTTAAGCAGCAGTGTTTGCTGACGGGTCACAGAACAGCCATTCACTCAAGGTGAAAACCACTCTTGTGCTGTGCAGGTGGACACTGAACACAGAATCAGGCCCCCTGCACGTCATAGAGTACATATGATGTCTTGTTTGCATTATGCAGTTTTCTTAATAGGCTTGACAAAGTGCATCTTAATTTCTGCTTCAGATTAGTTAAGCAAGACTACTCTCTCTGGAAATAAATACCCATGGAACTAAAAGAAACAGGCAAGAATAGCAATACAAGCCTTTCCTCCTCCATAAATCCCCTCAATTTTCCTATTTAGCCCCTGAGGTGCTATGAATTAGTAAATTTCAACATGAGATAAGCAGCAAGTCATTGTCACCATTGCATGTGGAAGGAGAAATTGGGGCCCAGTTGATAAGGAGGCTCAGGTTGGTGGCAGGCAAGAGACTGAATGGAAAACCCTTGACAGAGTAATGCATTCTCCTTAGAATTCATGGGATGAATAAATCAGCATGATATAGTCTTGGCCATCTCAAGTTGGCTATTAAAGAAAATCTCTTGGGAGAGCAACCACTAGAATGGACCTATATTCTCCTCTTATCTGTAACAGCAGGTCAGAGGTGTATACAAGTACTATACAAAATGGTCCAGGCAGGGTTATTCCAGAAGTTCTGAACCGGAATGTCACAATTCTTATTCCAGCCACTACTTAAGACAGTGAAGCTGTCAAATACACTCAAGGAGGGGGCTAAAGTACTCTATCAGCAGAACTAAATGTTAGTCAACACAAAGATAGCAGCAGTGCCTGTAAAATGCAAGTGAGTAGGACTGGCTCACCCACACAAGATGTAGCAATAAAGCCAGAGAAGTCATGTGTTTCTCTGAATTGCAGTCAGATAGCCCAGCAGATGATCTGTAATCTTGTCAGTTCACAAAAAAGATAGAATTTTTGGCCAAATAGTTCTGTTTGCTCATCACTTCCACAAGCTCATTGTTCATGTAAACCTCTCAGTCACTTTAAAAAAATGAAAGCAAGCACAGGACCCAGCTACACAGATCCTGGGTAGAGGGAAATATTCAAGTGGTTGAGCAGTGAGCAGAGAGTGGAATTTTAAAAAGGCTGATTATTGCTTCAGCAAGTTTTACGGAAGTGAAAATACATCACAAATGGGACAGATCAGCCTTTCTGAAGGAAATGGGGACTGCTTTTAAAAAGCATATCAAAGACCTCTTGCAGCATTTGTTTGAGATACAAGATGTCTATCTGCAGGCACTTAGATCCCTTACAAGAGATGTTTGCAGGTTTTGCAGTCTCCCTTGAGGGGACAAATTCAAGGCTTAAAAAGGACAGAAGTGCCTTTCTGGAAAAGGGACACAGAAGATGTAGGCTGAGGAGTGCAGGAGAACCAAATCTCAGAGCCTCTCTGCTGTTTCTCTGGGTGGTTAGAAACAAAGCTGGTGGGACTTTACGAAATGCCCACTGGGTTAAAAGAGCTGTTTGAGAAAGCACTGGCTTACACCTACACAAAAGTCAGTGTCTGCAGAATCAGGACCTGAAGAGTAACATCTCCAAGGGCAGCAATACAGATACAAAAAAAGCCCTTGTACGGTGAGCAGATCCCTCTTTAAGGCCAACCTCCAGGCACAGGGTAACGAGCTGAACTCCTTTCAGGAGATCAGCATTGTGTTGACACGGCCAGCCCTTGTTCCTTACCATGCAAAGGGGATGGATGCCATCTTTGTTGCCTCCCACTTCCTAACAAATTTAAAAAAGAAAACCAACCCAAAAAACTAGGAAATGGCCTGCCCATTCTCATCCTCAGGGTGAAGGAACAACACAGAACTCTCTCTGTCCAGAAACAGCTTCAAGCATTGATTCTTCCAGTTCTCACTTTGAAATGGAAATATGAATCATCAAATATTTGTTAAAAAAAAGTCTTCTTTTCCAATGACAGATGAGGAGCTACAGAGACGTAGGGGAATGATTGAAACTGAAGCTTTTTAGCATTTTACCTATCATTCCTTCCCATGAAAAAGAACAAAACAATCAAATATTCTCTGTGGTGCTTGTAAATTCAGCATCTAACCAAGGTACCAGTGCACAAACCAGGACTGACAAGAAGGAAAGTGCAAAACTCACTTGTCTTATTTCACTGGGGAAATAAATGATGAAGCAATAAACAAAATAGATGGTTAAAAGTAATTATACTTACACAGCACAATGCTTTAAGGCACCTTTTTCCCCCTGAAAAACAGAAACTAGACTTTCAAAACACTTGTACAACTCATAATTTGCAGTCTTGTTCTAGTGAGTCGGCAAGACTGCTTTCTTCATAAATATAATAATTTAATCTTGAGAGCATTCCATCAACAGGGCAAATTATAAAACAGGCAAAGAAAAGCAGATAAATAGAATGTGAGAAAAGGGGGGGGAGGGGAGAAGGGAAAAGAGGGAAAGGGGGAGAAGAGAAGGAAAGCAGGGGAAAGAAAGGGGACAGAAAGAGGGCTAAGCTAGCTAGCTTCAGTAAAGTCAAATAAGCCCGAGTTAAGCAGTAAGCAGTAATAGCAAGTGCATATGGGCATCAGGATGCATAATATATGTTTGGAACAGAAATAGAAAGAACAAAATAGATCATATTTCAAGGAAAGAGAGAATTGGAGAATGAGGAGAGAAGAGCCAGGAAGTAATATAGTATTTTT
Organism: Laterallus jamaicensis coturniculus; assembly: GCA_022605575.1. Classification (NCBI taxonomy): domain Eukaryota; kingdom Metazoa; phylum Chordata; class Aves; order Gruiformes; family Rallidae; genus Laterallus; species Laterallus jamaicensis. Next base: position 22,299,859 of record JAKCOX010000001.1, read on the forward strand.
TCCCATTACTATAGGACCAAATCTAGAGGCTGTATATCAGTGAAGGAGGCAGTTAGAATATTACAGAATGAATATAAAAACTGTAAAATATATGCAGCATTATTCAAAATGTATTTTCAAGCAGAATAGTAACTGCATATCTTCTGGCTCTGACTATAACACTAGGGTTTAGACAAAGCATGCTGTGGAGCTAACCAAAAGGAAGGAAAATGGAGAAATGCCCAGCATGTTTCAAGGACTAACAGGAATGTCATCAGCAAATAAGGATAATCAAGTCCAACAGAGAATGCCACAGTAAAGCTATTTCCAACCACTGTCACGTCCTAGAAATGCCCAAATATGATGCAGTTTCATGGCTTCCCAAATTTTCCAAATCTGTTCCATGTAATGACTCTAACCCATCTTCCTGGCTCCTTTCCTCTACACTTTCTCCAGCTTTCCCCTAATTTGACTTCATTACAAAAAAAAAAAAACCAAAACCCTAATACAACAACTAAAATGAGACCAGAGCTAGGTTTTTTCCCAAACAAACTCCACAGTTTTGGGTTCACCTAGAGCTCCTGTCTCATCTCAGGACTTTATCAAGCAGAGCATTACGTCCTGCCTGCCTCAAATGCACAGTCTTCCCAGAGTGGCATTAGTAAGTCACCTGCAAGATACATTTAGCACTTCCTTGCAGGACCAGCTAATAAAGCTGGTCCACAAAAACCTGGAGAATTATTCCAGGGCTACTGGAGAGAGTACCTTGCACGTCTTATTTTCTTCCTCAACCAAGGAGTACAGTTCAGCCAACTTCTCCCTTGCTGATTAGTGCTTTACTTTGCAAGTAGCTGTTCTGAGATTAGTGTGCAATGTATTAATTTATCACCCTCACAAGAGCTGCCATCAGGCCCTGCAGGTAACCCTTCAGCAAGCAACCATGTAAGCACAAACTCTCAGAGAGGAAATCCTCTGTCAGCCAAACACAAGTAATGAGTCAGGGTATGAGCTGTGCCTTTACCTCCTTTTGCAATGAGGGCTCTTATCTCCATATCACTGGGTCCTTCTGCCAGCACATCCCAAAATAGCTAAGAAATTATTTAAAAGGAAATGTTATGGTACCACCCAGAGACAGAGCTGGGCTTGGTATTAAGATGCAGTGCTCAAGAAACTGGAGTTTCAACAGGACAATACCCCACTGTGACATCAAACAGCTTTACCTTCAGTGGAGTGAATATACAACCAGAGAGTAAGTGTTCATTTGAAAACAATATTACATTTCTGAAAACCTCAGATGCACTTGCTAAAGCCACATAAATTGTGATTTCTAACCTAACAAAACTGTGTTCTCCAGTTTTCAAACATAAATCTGGTTCTCAGATAAACTGCTGGTTTCCTCTCCCAAACCCCTGGACAAACCCTGGGCTCTTTCCAGTCATACATCACCAGTTATGGGGGACTTGATAGCTTGTGTTATCTACACTGGGCAACACAGTCATCAGAGAACCCCTTAGCTGACAACCAGAGCTGACTAGCTGTAGGACCAACATGACCATCTTCAAATTCCAACTTTATATAAGCACACAGCATTTATGCACAAGTGCCTGCCATTACCCTCTGTACTCATTCACATAAAGGGAATGGGTATAAATGAGCTTCTGGACAGACAGGCAGGAGCCTCCAAGCACTGGTGCCAAGTCACATGGAGAAAAGCAAACCAACTGTGATCAACTTGAGCTTAGTAAAGAGAGGAGAATCATAGAATGCTTTGGGTTGGAAGGGACATCAAAGATCATCTAGCTCCAACCCCCTGCTATGGGCAGGGACATCTTCCCCTAAATCAGGTTGCCCCATCCAACCTGGCCTTAAACATTTCCAGGGATGGGGCTTTCACAACCTTTCTGGGCAATCTGTTCCAGTGCCCTACCACCCTCATAGTAAAGACCATAGAGATGTGATATGCAGGGAAAACTGCAGCATCATTTACACAGCAGAGCTGCATCCTCGGTGACCTTTGATATGCCACGTTAAGGTGTGAATAGCCATTATGTTGACGGTGCATTTGCTTAAAGCCCACTGATGTGAGGAGGGCCAGCTCCTGCCGGTGCTAGTCACACAGCGGTGCTGGGTGCTCACAGAGACCTGTGGGAGAGGCCACGTGCAGGGTCTGTTCCAAGTGCTGCTGAACCCTGCACTTCACCATGCTGCAGGTTCAAAACAAAAATAATGAGCTGAAGAAATGTCTGTTGATTTGTTGCCTTTTGCCACTGACACCCAGGGTATACAAGGAACTCTGTGAGGACAGTTCTTACGCATCTGGCCCAGCTACAAGTAGAAAGGAAGAAGCCAACTACCTGACAGCTCTAGCCCAGCCTGGCATTAACGAAGAACCTTAATAAGCTCTGGGTAAATATTTTGGTACTTCAGCATTCATTAGTCAACTCCCAGTCACAGTGTGTGGAATCTACAGTTATGGCAACAGCTGCAGGTTAATGCAGATATCTACTGGTGACAGCTTCAAGGTAGCACTTAGCTTCCAGCCACCACATGCTGCAAAGCCCACCTGAAAGGTAGGATGCATAACCCATCCTTGAGCTCCACGATGCCATAGGTAGTCCTCAAGTGCACCACAATACAATCTCTTATGTGACTTCAGTTTGAAGGTAGATCCACGCCCTTGCTGTGGTTTCTTCTTGTGAACATGCCTCTGGGTCTACTAATACGGGGACTTCCCAAAGCAGCAATGTGAGGGGAATACTCTGGCAACTGAAGGAAGTCTAATGTTTGAAATCAGAAGCATTTGCAGTGGAAGTCTGTACCATTATCCCCGAAAGCTGGGATACTGCAGGTGACAGAAATATGACAATGCTTTCATTCAATCTAAGAGAATTTCAAATTACGACTGTCAACGAGATTCGCTGATCAGCTTACGGGTAAGCATAAGCTGGATGCATTGGCATAATAAACAGTCAATCAATAACAGTGAAAGGACAGATTAATAAAAGTTGCTTCTGTCAGAGGACAAATTGAGGACATCAGAAAAGATGAAATTCTATGAATACAATTGCTTCCTGTGAATAGTAACATTCAGCTCTTGTTCTGATTAGATGGAATTGGTTCAGATGAGCATCAAACTTCTGAATGCTTTTCTAAAACTGCTGAGGCTTGTAAAAAATGCACTGCACCAATGCCAGAAAAAGACAACAAAGCAAAACACCAAAAACTCTCAACTCAATTCTGAAAAAATCCATGGGATTTTGCAGCCGTCCTTATCTGCTCCATTTGTGCATTCCAAGTTTTCTTATCTGCTCAGTAAATTTGTATCACAGGGTACCTTCAAATTCTGAATAGGTTTGGACAAGTGAGCTGTGTGCTGCTTTGCCTTATGTGACTCTAAGAAAAATGGCCAGTCAGTGAAGCCCACATTCTAAACACTTTACTGTGGGCAGTGATGATGATATATGAGATGGAAAAATCCCACAACCTGATTTTTCTAAGACCAGCATGAGCTAGCCACATTGGCAGATAGAAAAAAATCTTGTTCTGACTTGTAGTGCTGAACAAATTTGATGGATTAGTCACTTGCTGAGAACTGATATAGAGTACCACGTTACTGTATTGGACATTCCTCTGAAAACAATGCACTATATTAAAATATATAAATGTCATCATTTAGAAGGTAGCTTTCTGATAATGTTCCTAAAGAAACACAACTCTGATGTGTTTAGCTGCCTTGGTGTTTATGCAAATGCACACATGTGAATAAGAATATCATCTGAGTCTTATCTGAAACATTTTCTTTTTCCTATTTCCCTAGCAACCCATGTCATCCTCATGAAAGCAAGAGAAGAACACGTTAGTGGTTATCCTCTGACTGCTCAAAATGAAAACATTCCCCAGGTTGAATTTGTAAAGCAATAGCAGGAGAGCTCAGTTTTGTCTTTAGAGACAAGTTATATCCATGGAGACCTGGATGTTAAAACAAACAAAATAGAGAAAGAAAATATTCAGAAATGGCTTTTGTTCATTGAAGTTCACATATGCTCCCTAAAAACATCAATGTGGTTTATACTTTCATCAGTTTTGCTATAGAACATCCCTAAGGAGGCAGATGTCGAGTGTAACACCTTCATACAGTTATACAGTCAGAGAAGTCACACATTGAAAGATTGAGAAATGTTCAATGTACTAAATCAGAAGAACACAGAAGTATGGGAGCTTCAGGTCTTTATGAGGGAATACTGCCTAAACAGTCAAGCTATCCCAAATGATAATCTGGGAAACAGAGAGATGATTAGCTACTTGCCACCTCATTCTTTCTGTCTTCCATCCACAGAGAACAAAGCAGGGGTGCTGACTGAGATAAACTGTTGCTGACTTAGGAGCCCAATACCTATGGAAACAACCTTAACAGCTTCTGACACTTCCAACCTCAGGGTGCCTGCTGGTGGCCCAAACACTGAATCTCCCTCACTCCCGCCATAAGGAATGTAAGTTTTCCTTCTTAAAAGAGTGAACACGCATTGAATTTACACCAAGCAGCAACAGACAGAATAAACCCCAGCAAAATACATGCAGCATGTGCACATGAATGCTACAGTGAAAACTTTTTGCACATTTTCTGAGATCCTAGAGAACTTCCATGTCCTGGATTTGAGGACACCACTGGATGTCATGTAGAGGAGCTCAGAGCCAGTGCTGCCAGATTAAGGCCACAGGGAGGCAACAAATGGCTCAGGACAGCAATGGATACACTGCTGCCCCTCTTCAATCCTGACTAATGCATCTTCACACACTTCTCATTGCATCTTCAAGAGCAAGGTACAAGAAACACACATTCCCTCCAGTGAGAAGAGTCATCAAACTTGAATCAAAGGCTTATGCAGCTTTAATGCATGCTACTTTTCTTTAAAGGGCTTCAAAGTCCTTTAGTAAGCAAGGTAAGTTTTATCAACAGTCCCAGTTTACAAGCAAAGGAGTTAGGCAAACTGGTCCACAGGTATCAGCCCACAAACCACAGATAGTGACAAGAGTTCAGAGTCCTCATGAGTTCATCTAGGACCATCTTGAAAGACATTTCTCTCTCCTCCTTTGCCTTCTTTCTTTAGTGTAATCTAGCTGCCCCCAAAAAACGAGATTATTGCTACTGCCTACTTCATGGATATAGCAGAAGTGAAGCAGAAAAAAAACCCCAAAACTAATTAAAACCACAAAGCTTTAAAAATTAAAATCAGGTGTAAAGTGCCAAGTTGTAATGTGATGGTCCAGCTTTTACATCATTCATTTTTAGGTTTATACCATCATTTATCACAAGCTTCTAGTTAGAAGAAAAGCAAGGTTTTCATGGAGTACAAATTTTCAGTGCTATTTTGCTAATGAAAGTGAATTGCTTTTCTTTGCTGAGATTTCCTATGCAAACCAGCAAAGCATTTCTCTCTACCTCTGATTTATACCATTAGATACTATAGGCTGTTTCAGCCTTGAACTGGAAAAGAAACTCAGAAGTTTGTCTCTGTCCAGCAATCCCTCTGCTGAGAGTCTCTCCTGTATCCAATTCCTGTTCCTCTTTGTTCTCTGCTATAAGACACAGCCAATTGCAAGTCAGCAGCAAGATTTATTTCTTTTTAAATAAATCTATCAAGTCAGCAGTGGTACCATATGACCAGATATGTAGCATCTGCATCTAGTAAAGAGGTGGATGATCCAGACATACAGGCTTGTTAGCCTGACCCTGGCAGAATTCAAGGCTGAACAGGTTCTGAAATGTAAATGATGGGAGGTGAATGGGAAAAGGGTTGGATGGTGCCTTGGGTTTAGCAACAGCTGGCAGATCTAATGCAGCTATTTGCTAAGGGAACTGCTTTTCTGACCAAGGGCAGTGCCTCATATTCCACCTGCACAGACAAAATACTTGAGAAACAGCACCACAGTGGGAATCTATGAGACTGGGAAAGCTGAAGGTTAGTGGAGGAGCTGAGAGAGAAGCTAAGGAGAAGCTAAAAGTAAAGCAGAGCTAACTGGCTCTCCTGGAAGGGGAACACACAACAAGAGGTCTTCAGACTATTCCTACAAATATTGTTGGATACAAACTCTGTAGCTGTTTTCCACACTGAACTGAAACAACTACCTATGGCAGAAGGAGTGTTGGGGAAGTTACCTGCACACAGGAACAGGGACTATCTCAGTGTTACCAGGACAGTAGCTCAGCTTTCTGGGAAGAGGAAGAGCAACATGAAGTCTGAAATGAAAAACTGGAGGCATGGATAAAAGTACCAGACCATGGACATACTTGGACTTTAACAGAACTGCATACACAAGCAACCAAACAGCAAACCAAGCAAAAGGAAGACAGTATCAATTACCCACAGGAAGTTTGCCAATGGCACCAAGCTGTGTGCTGTGGTTGACATGATGAATGGAAGGGATGCCATCCCCTCCCTTTAGTAAGCAAGGTAGGAAGAGGGATCTTGGGCTTGAGAGGTGGGCCTGTGTGAACCACATGAAGTTGAACAAGGCCAAGTGCAAGGTCCCACATGTGGGTCAGTGCAAGCACAGGTACAGGCTGGGGGGAGAATGGACTTAGAACAGTCCTGAGGAGATGGGCCTGGGCGTGCTGATTGACAAGAAACTCAACATGACCCAGCAACACACGCTTGCAGCCAACTGCAGCTGGGCTGCATCAAAACTAGCATGGCCAGCAGGTCAAGGGAGGTGATTCTCTCCCTTTACTCTGCTCATTCTGCTGAGACCCAATCTGGAGTACTGTGTCTAGCTCTGGGTTCCCCAATACAAGAAAGACATGGACCTGTTGGAACAAGTCCAGAGGAGGGCCACGAAGATGATCCAGGGGCTAGAGCACGTCTCCTGTGAGGACAGGCTGACAGAGTTGGGCTTGTTTTGGTTTACTGCAGCCTTACAGTACCTAAAGGGGGCCTATGGGGAAGATGGAGAGGGACTTTTTATTAGGGAGTGTACTTATACAACAAGGGGTGATGGGTTGGAAGTAAAAGAGGGTAGATTTAGATTACACATTAGGAAATAATGTTCACTCTCAGGGTGGTGAGGCCCTGGCACAGGCTGACTAGAGAAGCCTTGGCTGCCCCCTCCCTGGCAGTGTTCCAAGGCCAGGTTGGATGGGGCTTTGGTCTAGTGGGAAGGTGTCCCTGCCCATGGCAGGGGAGCTGGAACTAGATGGGCTTTGTGGTCCTTCCAACCCAGACCATTCTGATTCTACAAATACTGTTTAAGTGGACAAGGCAGTAGTATCATTTGAGTTTTCTGCTAAGCTGCAAAAGAGAAGGAGGGGAAGCTAGGGAAAAATGCAGTCAAAGCTATGTAATTCTCATCAGTGCATGAGGTTAACCCTGGGAGTATATTGAAATACTCAGAAAACATCAACCACCAGATTTTTTTTTTTTAATTACTGTGATGTAAAATAGAACTACTTTTGCAGGACAGCAAAGACACTACCTCTACAGCAATCAAAGGCTATGGAGGGTTGCTTGCACAGCCAACAAGCCCAGGATTCTTAGCAGCTTGGTAGTCCCTTGTTAAGAGAACTTCAAACCAGAAACCAAGTGCTTCTGCTGCTGTTAAGGGAAGCCCCATCTGCGTTGGTAATCACAGCAGCAGCCGAAAACTGTTGTCACTCATCTGTTCAGGCATTCAGTGAAGGAAGGAGATATCCTAGACAAGTTGCTGCAAAGAGGCAAATTCAGTGTATGTGTTAAAATCCACCAAGCAGAGGGAAGAGATGATACTTCTGTCTACCTGGGCTGGTCCAAGGCACGGATGGCACAAGGACAAACAGGCCACAGGGGGAGGTCTAGGACGACTTAACTCACCAGAAGCCCCTGTGAGGCTCTCTGACAAATCTGGCACAGAGATCTGTGGATAATAGTGTCCCTGGAGTGTGCAACAATTTTTTGTGCTGTGGTTTAAAACTGGCCAGAGAAAACATGTGCTGTTTGCTGGGAAAAAGAGAAAACAGGGTATCATCCTTGGGGACCAAGGTTCAATTCTCTGCCACAGGACTTGTTATGGATTGCCTGCTGATCTGATGGGCCTCTGGACTCACATGGTAGGGACTGGAGTTTTCTAAATGTTATGTAAGGTTTTGAAGATGGGAATACCAACCATTAGTTCTCTATCTCCCCTACATGACTACTGCAAAGATAAGTACCTGAAAAGATTCTGAGGTACCCAAATGTTCTGATATTAATAACTTAGATTGACAGAAATTGGTCATAATTTTTAACATGGCCTTGATAATTGGTAGGTAACTGAAGGATCTACACAAGGCCCACTTCATTTCTGTTGAAAAGCAAGTTGAAAAAGGCAAATCTTTGAGATAATTGAAGTACCAATCTTCCCTAATTATCTGTATTTCTCTTTAGTACCTTACATCCTCCCACTACCAACTCTTGCTTGTTCAGGCAGTTATCGTTGCAGGAAATAAACAAGATTTCAGCCACAGTCTCTACTTATATCTCTGTCACAGCTGCAATGAAGAACAGGCTGAGGATCAAGGAGAAATACTGACAAGAAGCAGAGGGTATCCATTAACCTCTTCAACAATGAGCATCGAACTCTAAGTTTTGTTAGGGAGCATAGGACAGCTTAAGAATAGCACTCCTTCCTGCAAAATTTAATTAGATTGTGATCAACAGCCCTAGTATATTTATCAAACAATGACTAAATTAGCCATTGCTTCTCTGAAGAGAGTTCTTGGACTTCTTGTTCATAGTTCCCTGAAAACATCACCTCAACACTTCAACATAAGTTAAAAAGGCAAATGCAGAAAATATTCAAAAAGAAATCATGAAAAAGCAAGAAACATCATAATACTACAATTCTAGTCCCATCTTACCCCTGAGATGCCTACCTCTTCCCCTCATTCTCAAAGCATGAAAAGCTTCAGGAACAAAAATGATCAGCCAATTGGCAGACCCGGAGAACCTAAATAGGCTAGAATTCTTCAGCCTGGAAGAGAGATGACTAAAGTGGTTTATAATAAGGGAATACAAAATGATGACTTGCAGGGAAAAGATGGTAATTATTTTTCATAAGTCAAGACCTAGAAGTTCACAGTAAAGTCATCTGACAACTTTTAAAACACAATTGTTTCTCAAATGATGCCATTATTAAATTCCGGCATTCGGGTCCAGAAAATGTCATGGAAGTACAAAGGGTTCCAAAAGAAATGACACAAATTCTAGGAAGAAAGGTCCATGAAAAGCTATTAAACAAGATGATGCTGATAGAACTTCCATCTCCTGAAGGTCTTCTAATACAAATAGCTGGAAATTGGGATACAATAATACCTAGGAATACCGCTTTAGATGCACTCAGTTCTTATGCTTTTTTTTTTTTTTGCCTTTCTTTTTTTTCTGGCAGACCATTGGCAGACATCATAGGTTCCTGGTATGATCCAGAGTAATCACTCAGTGTTAGAATGGTGCCAACTAATTTTGGAAGCCAGCAAGGATGATTACGCTCACTTATTACACAAAACAATGACTATTACAGAGCTGCACCATCTAACTTCTTCAGTCTCAGATCTCTGGTACAGCTGAGACATGGAGGATGTGTTTACAAGACTGCAAAAGATATGAGTCACCACCTACTTTGCAGGTAGTCGTCCTAGCTGGTTACCATTCACAGTCTTTACTTATCTCCTTTCTGAATTTGCATTACTCAGGTATTCACTTCTTTCACTACAGCCATATATACCACATCAGAACAACTGGAGAAGTCTATAGTGTTACTTGTACAGTTAATAAGATCAGAAAGTGCAATGAAATTCATCCAAATGAAATCCCCTATTCACACAAACTCTTTTTAAAGTCATAGAACATAGCTGTATCTAAAGATGTGTAACTCATCTGCTATCTGAGGTTAAATATTAAGGGAATGTTGAAAGTAATAATAATGGGAGGCAGAGTATTTTTGAGTCTTGTGGCTGGATTATCCCAGGAGGGAAGACAAAATATGACAAATCACTAAAGTGTGCTGGCTTATCTATCAGTTCATCCAGATGATAAGGCTTTGCTGCTCGCTTTCATTTGTGCTTGTATGTCATAGTTTTAGCATTCATAAGATCATTCAGGCTTACAGAAGCCTCATGCAATATTAAAATGTTTATGCAACCCCTTTCTGTGCTTTAAGCAGCGACAACAAGTTCTGAGTATGCAGAGAACAAGAAAAAATAGGTTCCACATCTCAGGAGAAAACCCTACTCCAGTCAAATGATGGTCTCTGAGCCATCTTTTGATGAATCAGAGCAGTAATTTTTGCATCAATTAGAGTCATCTGCATTCCACCACTCATCCTCTCTTGGCACGTGTTTAGAAGTTGCTTCTAGGCTTAGATGCATCAAAAATCTAAAGAACATGTTTTTATTTCAAGTAATTGTCTCCGCAAAATCATTTTTTCCCTACAAGTAAAGCATTCAAGCTATATATCATGAGACAAAGATTAAGATGCCTAAAGGAGCACACCACTTGGATCTAAATGGCATTTTACAGAACCACTTGATGCTTAATAAGATGTAAGTACTATAAGCAGCAAGCTTCAGAGTAGAATCTGGAGAAGACCTCCACCTCATTGTACCTTGACGTAGCAGCATGAATTGCTTCACAAAAAACTATCATGAATACAGTAAAAAGGAAACAAAAAGAAGGGGGGGAAAAAAAAACAGAAAAGCATTCTGTCTAGTGTGAAGATGTTAAGAGGACTAGCTTTCTCAGATGCACAGCTGGACTGGGACTGTTTCAGAGGCACAAAAGGCCAGACCAGGAGATTATGGGATAAACAGAGCTCTACAGAAAAGTGGTACACTTGTACTCTCTGGAGGTTTCATGCCAATGTCTGTACTGCTCACATACCCCCTTTTAGTGTTGGACCACAATTCAGATGGAAGCAGCAGACCCTCATCCCATGCACGTTTCATCAGTGTATTACTTTTCTGCTGCTCTTTACTGCAGAACCCCTCCATTCACACTGCGTGCACAGCTCAGGCCTCAGTTCCCAGCTCATGTCTGGCTCTTGCAATTAGCTGCAGTTCAGCCAAAGTCAAGCTTGGTCACAGAGCAGGCTGTGGTACAGGAGGGACTGCATGATGCCGCCCCTCACCGCTGCATACCACTTCACAGCATGCTTTTTCTACATGGTGAAGCCAGATCCTAACATCAGTCTGGGTGATAACCAGGAGATTTATTTGTTCCCTTCGTTTCTATCACCTCTTTTTCTGACATTTCCTGATTAACTGTTAAGTTCAACATCTTACTGTGTGTTGTCCATTAACAATTTAGGACTCGGATGAAGCCAAGCTGAACAATTCATGCTCCACACTTGGTTTGACCATCTCACACACAGCTGCTAACTTGCTTGACTGGGGGGGGTCCACTGATGAGCTGGATGAGCTGCATATGCACTAGTAAATGCCTTGCAGGCACCCCTGGGCTGGGCAGCAATGCTCAAAGTGGCTCTTTAACATGGCACCAGAAGGCTGTTTAATCCCACACTGCAGCCTTCCTAGATGATCACAAGGAGGCTTAAGGAGGCTTCAATTAATTAACTTTTTTTTTTTTTTTCTAATGACTTAAAAAGGTTTTATTCTCTAGAATAGCAGGGCTTCCATCCTTCAGGAACAGTTTGGATAGCATTGATTTGCAAACCTCCTAACAACATGGTGCTTGTTATGAATAAGCATTAAAACTCAGTCTCCAAATCCCACCTGGCATATGGTTGCAGCCACACAGGCAGCATTGTGCTGCATGCTCTGAACCAGGCCACAACATCAAGAATGGTCTGAGGTTTTCTCACTTCACAGATAAGTGTGGCCTGTAGTTGCTAATTTTAACCCAGTGGGACACTTCCCAACAATACATTGTCCAACAAGTGTTAACAGTGGTTGTTTGATCCAGTGATGAACTCCATGTATCAACCAGCCAAGATTATTGATTTTTTAAAATTTGTTTACTTTCAGAGATTCTCAAAAAGTATTATTTTCTGAAAGAGTTTGAAGGCAGTAGGCTTCACAAAAGGGGAGAAAGAATGAAAGCCTTGACAAGACTCTGTGTAGCATTCACCCAGTCTAACAAAAGAGCTATAGAAAACCAACACTTATAAATATCCAGCACAGTTTTCCCTCTTGTTTCTAGGCATAGCACTGCCTCACTTAATATCATGGACAGTTAAAAATCAGTCTAAAACCTGTTCTATTATCACCTCAGCTGTTTGCTCTTAAAAACACCCCACAACACAAACACCAGCCCCCCCTCCCCCAATACTTCCAGAAGTAATTGCTGCCTTCTTATTCTTTTCTGCTTCAACATGTCCTAACTTGCACATCTTTTCTCTGTTTGGATTAATGTTACAGGAGTCATAGAACTACCAGTTCAGCTGCAAAAAAAAAAAACCAACAGGGAGTGTGTGTGTGTGTGCAGCAGGGAGGGGAAGTCCCTGTGGGAAAGGGAGTACAGTCTTCTCCCATCCTCTCAGCCAGATCCAAAGTCAATCTGAGACCAGCTTCTGAGGAAAGCACCCTACAACCAGCAAGTCACAAGACCTTACAGTGTGTGTCACCTGCAGCTTCTCCCAGTGGAGCTGTCCCTTTTTGTACTTGAATATCCATGGCCAGTCCAAGGGGGAGAAGATGATGCAGTGACTTCTAGGGGCATGTCTCAAGTAGCAGGTGGGAACTGGAGCTCCAGCTGAAAAAAAATATCCAAGACCAAGACCTCTGAAAAAAAAAATGGAGCATCTGACAGGGATGCAAACTGATTCAGGCAGAAAAGAAAATCAAATCTGGAATTTCTCACCCTGGGTGACCACTCTAACCAGATAAATATACAAAAGAAAACCACTGGCCACTCTTATAAATCTAACTCCAGATACTTTTCCCAGCTGCAACTATTAAGTTAATATATCCAAATTTGTAATTGCAGATTTCTTTATCAAAGAAATTATTCTGGAGGGGTGCAGCCAAAGAAGAACAACACCCTCAAGGAAATAATTAATATCATTTATTTTATTAGTTTGCACTCAAACAATTAGAATGTTATCAGATAAAATTCCCAATCAATGCAAACAGCACCACAAATTCTTGTTAATGGGAACTGGCACCCTGAAACACTCAGCTCTCACAGCCCCAGAGAAGTACCATGACCACAGCTCACGTGTAAACCTAATAAGGCTGGAACCTCTGCGAGCAGCTCTCCTGTGCACCCATTTGTACTGAACTACCTCATTTGGAGCTGCCTCAAAAAGCTCGAGTGAGATATGGCATGGTGCTGCATGGATGCTCCCCAGTGTACCAGGCAGCAGTTTCAGGGTTCTCAGTCTGAATTGCCACAGAAAGAGTTATGCAGAATGTAGGTGCCCAGAAACCTCTGCAGATCTGAAGCCAGAAAATTTTAAAATGCATCAATACAAATTAATAATAACATATAAGAGAATTAACATTTCTGGGGTGGAAGGTAATTGCCCATTCAGCTCCTTCCTTCCTTCCTGTCTCATTAGAACTGCCCAAAGGATATCAAAGTTGCAGTATTTCAATTATGGTGCTTAAAATACAGCTTTGTACATTCAAACTCATACTGAAAACCAGAGACAAAGCAAAAAGAAAGCCCACAAAAATAGTTTTCCAAGTCAAATATGACAAATCCAGCACTAGAACATATTTTAGTCTTTTTAAGTTTAAACTAAAATTCATCAGAATGGTAAATATCTTGTCTGCTTTTTAAAAGCTAGAAAATCAAATATCTTCCACTGGTGAATTTGTCATATTTGATTTGAAAAGCACTGATTTTTCTCTTCTGTGTTTCACTTCTAAATGAATATATACAATGTAAATGAATTTATGTAATATATACAGCCTCCTTTCAAAGAGGGCCATTTGTCAACGGTACATTAGCTAAGCTCTGCACTGCTAGCACAACTGACACAAAAATAGAACAACTGCAATATAAAACTATACGCAGCTCATTGCGGATGCTGAAACCTTTTAATGACATATTAGCAAGTTACAGAGGATGTACTGCAATATTTTCTGGCAGCATAAGACCAAAGTATACATATGTGTTTACATGAGTGCAGCATCTTCTTCAAAGTGGTATTCACTTCCTTGAATGCTAAAGGAATTTTTCTGTGCAGTGGCCAAGTCCTCTCCCTATTTCTTCCCTGCCCTTTGACAGGGGCTGGCTGAAAAAAAGTAGGAAGAGTGAAGAAACAGGGAAACTTTATGCTCCTTTATGTAGAAATGGAAATGAAGCTTCTTTCTTTAAAGGTTTGGCTAAACCAGGTCCAATTTCAAATTAGACGCATTGCTACAGCGGCTCAAGGCCGCCAGAGCTGTGGTGAGTCGATCTGCCGCGCGTTGCTGGAGTGCAGCCCCTGCAGCGCATTAAACTTCCTGGGTCAGGCAAACTCACGTACTGTTGATATCCCTGGCTGAGATGCACCACAGAGAGTGTAGCTGAGTTGATGCCAACCCCACAGGGGAGCTGACTTCTCCAAGGCAAGCATTCAAGTCCATGTATTTTTGAGAGCTTGTGATTTTAAACCCAAATATTGGAGGCTGAGTTTGCTCCACTTGCTCCGCTGTACTCTTCCCCCTCCTTTGCCATGCAAAGAACAGACTGTCTTTTCACAAAAACCTAACAGTTCTGTCAGATCCAAGAGAGGAAGGTTGTTGGGTCTTTGTAAGAAAAGATATCAAATACTGTAAGGCTTGCAGTAAAATGGCAGGAGTTGGCAGAAGTGCAGCTGTGATTATAAAGGGCTGTTACTCTCTGAAGTTGCAGAGTATTTATATATAGGTGGCATCCATCACCTACCCGGCAACAGACCAGACACCCCAGCACCCTGATCTCCACCAGAGTGGGGCCTGGGTCAAACAGTATAGCTTTGCTCATGATCACTCGTGCTGCAACAGTCCAGAATACATGTTTTAGTACTATGGATTGCAAGAGTGGAGAAGATCTAGTCTTCACATAAATTATATTTGTGATTTAGTACTGTAAGATTCCTTGGATTTTTTAATTTTTTTTTTTGCATGCAATCGATGCAAATTGTCAGGAGTGCAATGGTTTCCTGTTAAATAGAAGCAGCAAGTAAACTGTTTCTCTATATGATAAAAATGAGATGGCTAAGGTTCAAATTTGGGATCAGTTTTAGCCAGCATTACATTTTAAGTTACTATACTGTAGTTTAGCCATATTTAAACATGTATTTGGTTGACAGTTGGGGCTTTATGGCTTAGTTATGGAGAAATCAGAGACTCTTTGAGCACGCCAGAAGAACAAGTACTAGAGCACATTCAGATTTCTAGAAAGTAGAATCTGAATTACAATTAGATGTATCTATCTAATCAAGAGCATGTCTTAATATCCTAATTATGCAGTCTCTGCAGCTGGATGAAATACGAGATCTTGAGAACCACTGACCAAGCAATTTTAAAGGTTGGCCTAACATTTTTTGTATTCCTCAAGGGGGGAAGAACGAGTACTTCAAGTTTCTGAGGAATAATGAAGTAGGGATGAAAGTAGTGATTATTACTGGCTAATCCCTAATTGCCAAATAAATTGTGTAGCTGTTTGATACATCTATAAATAAATGCTTCCTTCATTCCCATAAAGCCTTTCCACACACTGGACAGTTCCTATAACCTGGCTCCAGTTACCTTTGGATTAGAAATACCATTTTGAAATATCCTATTGGAAAGGATCTTCAGCCTGATCTTGGTTATAATTCCCTGGAGGAGATCTGCCACATTAATGTAGCAACCTGTGCTTAATGTTCTGAAACTCCACTTGCTGGGCATTTCTGGTTAGTAAAAAGTGAGACTGGGTTAGTGGTGATGGTCCTCAGGGCTGAACTTCTCCTTAAAGGTAATATTAGATGCCCCCTCTTACTTCTTTTTTTTTTTTAATTTAAATAATTTATCTACTAGTGAGTATAGCTGAGAAAAGCCCATTAATAATCTGCACCTACACAAAAGTAGACCTAAATAGAAAAGCATCCTCTGAACCAGTTTCCAATCACTCAGACTTCAGTGACAGACTGAACAGTTAAACCCTAGAGTGAGAGATCAGGTGAATGAGGAGACAGTGCTGAAGAATATCTTACATTCAAGGGGATATATATTTATGGTGAGGGGTTGGTCATGGCAGAAAAGAGGGGACAATTTGCCTCCTCACTCCCCTTCTGTGCTCCTTTAGAAATTTCTACCCATGCATTTCCTATGCTAAAAAGAAAATCAGAAAAAAAGAAAGAAAGAAAAAAAAAAAGGAGTATTAGACTACTGGGAAAGTACAGTACTCAGAAAAGGCAACAATAAGTAATACCCAAAAAAAATTGTGGTTTTGGTTGGGTTTTAAAAAAAAGGGGGATTAGGCGTACAGGAGATTCAGTTAAGGTGTGATTTAAACTCAGCACCTAAAATAATGGGAAAAAAATATATAGATAATAAACATAATTACAGGCCTAATGTCCAAACTACCTCCTGTACAAGGGTCCATGCCTTGATCTGTCAGAAGGACTAAATGTTCTTGTTGTGTGAGCTCCCGGGGGATTTCTGAAAGGCCTAATTTTTCACAACCCCATGCTCTCCCTGTCCTCAGAGCATGTCCCTCACTTGGTGCCTGCCCTGTCCCTGGTGATGCCTGTGTAAAGAGCTGCCAGAGTCTTCAGCACACAGCTTTAGGGTCTAATTAATGACATCAAATACATTATTTGCAGTAAAGAGTTTTTAATTCTCTAAATATACCAGTACTAAAGAACAAACACTTTCCCAGCCCTGGCCATTTTGCTGGGGTGAACGTACGTGGTTTAGTTGAGGCAAGAAAGCAAGCTCCACATCACATGTTGCATGTCTGAGAGACACATAATACTGTTGGCTCCAGGGTTTAGATTGCCATAACCATGTGCCAGATCAGCAATGTCTGGCGCTGCCCTTAGCAATCTCCAGTTATTTTGGCGTCCTGCTGCCATACTGTCTGTATGAATGCTCACACAAAGCAATACAGTATCCATGTTTGGGCCATGGGACAAAGCTTTGATTTCCACACTGAAAAGCAATTGTACACACAGTTGTACTAGACTTCATCTATTAGATCACAGATGGAGATCCATTTTAATGTGCTAATAGTCTCATTACTTAACCATTTCAACCATGAACATTATACACTCAGAGTATTTAGGGCTCTGGATTTCAGAAGAAATCCTTGATTAAGAGCCAACTCATAACCTTTAATTAATTAGCAGACATCCAAGCACAACATCCTTGAACTTTCAGAAGAATTAGCGTAAGAGATGCAAGCAATTAGTTAGTGTGGTTCAGAATCAGACAAGACAAGAGCGCACAAAGGGCGGAAAAAAGAATCCTGAAGAGATAACGAGACACAAATCCTGTTCTGTGGGAGAAAGGAAAAAAGAAAGAAAACCAGATGGAAAAGTACTGGTTCTAATTTTATCAACATTCCCTTTTTAACATCCAGGGTATTCTGTGCCTTTTGATTTGGGGCTAAATTATCCAAGCATTAGTGTGGCTTGAATTTGCAGATGGCTTGGCAGTTCAGGCCAGCACTGACACTCTCATCTAGCCTTCCCCACAGTCTCTCAGAAGAAGGTGCAGTAGGACCTCACTGGAGAACTTCCTCCTCAACCCTCCTTAATTCTGGAAGAACCAGAGATCAAATGAGATCAGCTGACAAAGTGGCTGTGCAATGAAGAGTACCAACTGGAAAGGCTGCTTTACAAAGCCACACTGTGATCCCAGGGAACTCACCTAGCCATAGTCTGCACATTTATATAATCTACCTACCTAAGAGAACTGTAATGATTCATTAGCTCTTCAAGTGCTTTCAGATCCTTGAATGAAAGCAGGAACTTTTCCCTGAAGTACTTTAACCCTGTTATTTCCAGACTGGCTCAAAAATCAGTAAACATAGGACATGAAGAAAACAAAAAAGCCCAATAAGTATTGAAACTTCAGAAGGAGATTGCATCACTTTAACCTGGGGGAAAAGTGGGATTTCAGACATATTTTATTCCATTTGAAATGACATGGTCTGTTCCCATTCTAGGCTACTTCTAGTGAAATTTCATAACATCTGTTGAGGTTAAATACTTCAGACTAGAGGAATCCATTTAAACCTTTTTTGCAAGACCATATTATTCTCAAGGGTTACCACTTGGATGCATTTAAGGAAAACATCCATCAGGAACTTATTTCATGCTCAGAATGAGGAGGATGAAGACCAAGATCTCACTGTTGGTTTTGTTGGGTTTTGTCTCTGGGCAACCAGATTATGACATATTCAAGTCCCACTTGTTATCCATGGCCTGACATTAGTTCAACTGGTAACAGTGAGTCTGTTTGAACTAAAAACTGATTGAAGACAACTTCTGCACAGTTTACCATCCAGCATGTTTTTGTGACACAGACCTGACTGCTAAGTCTCCCTTCATGGTTTCTGGGAGCCCTGATAATTTGCTTTTACTGAAATCTTTGTCATTCTGGGCATGGAAAATGACCTCCTAATATTTGTACATTCAGTCCCATCTTGCTCAAATCCCAGATTTTATGTATTGCTTTTCAGAAGTAGCTTTTGATGTAATATCGTAAAAGCATTTAAGCAAATTATGTGTTCAAGTCCCACTATATATCAAACAGAACTTCAGAACATCCCTTTTTCTGGTAAGCTCCTAATCTAAATTTTGAGTCATATGCAAATAGTGAAAAATCAAAAGAAACCTAGCTATTCAGAAAAAGCCTAAGTTCCTCACATGACAGTTAAGCTTCCTAAAACAGGAGACTGGAAGGAAAAGAATGCATTCTGAGTGGCTTGCAAAAAGCAGAATCTGAAATGCTCACACAAGAGTGCACATTCAAGCACCTGCACCCCTTGCTTATCTTTTCATGCACAGGTAGCCTGAGCAGCACTTACATCTGTTGTTGACACAACTTAATTTGCTATTTGTCTAATAAATGCATAGAGAACCAAGGTCTTCATGCCTCCTTACCCCCAGTTTAGGTTAGGACTACTATGTAGATGCAGAAGGAGGAAGTCATTGCTCCTTTTAGACTTCCACAGAAAGGTGGCTATGGAATTTTCATACTATGCAGGAGGATAGGTGGTTTGTAGAGGAGGGTGGGAGAAGCCAGTTTTCAATCCAACTGCTTAGGGTTCCAATTTTTCATTTGGGTTGAAATGTTACACAGAGCATCTCTATGGACTTTTCCCCCATCTGGTGGAATTTTCTCAGCCATCTGCTGGCTGGCCATACATAATCCTCAATACTTCTGAGTGTGCACTTTATAGACTTACATTTTTCAATCATTCTGTTTAACTTGACAAAAATCTCACAACATGTCAAAAAGTTATGCTGCTATAGCCACCAGGGACAATGTGACACAGGGCTTTTTGATGACTTACTTAAGAACATACTACAGGGCAGCTACAGACTTACAGGCCTCTCCTTAACACAATAACACAAGACCTCACCAGGTATTTTTTTCTTAGCCTGACCTTCAAAAATGATCATCAAGTTGACACAAGATCAGTAAGACCTCAGGATATGACTGAAGAATGCAAATACCCACCAGTAGGATTAGGTCTCTTTCACATTCAGAATGAGGGGCCTCTGCAGAAGTTGTTAAATTAATAAAGAAGGCAGTCTACACTTTCAAGGGGCTGCACTTGTCCATCTTTTTCCAGAAGTAAAGGTAGTATCTGGGAGAGGTTATTCCACCAAGGGAGGAAAAAAAGAAAATGTGATCATATAGAATGACCCATCTTCATATAGAAGGTCACAGAACTTTCAGGATGCCCAAATATACATCAAAGGAGAAAGATGCATCCTTTGTTCATGAACAAAGAACCTTTCAGAGAGTTCAGAAAGAAAATACAAAACATGGCTATAGTTATGCAAGCCAAGCTCAATAAATAAAGAAAATAAAGAAAACAAGGACACCCTAAAGCAAGTGTCTCCCACTGGGAGACATTCTTAGCCTTAACTTCAGAAGCTCTGTAAAAGTTTATCTTACACAGCTGATTATCCCAATCTCTAAAGACTTCAACCTATTTTAGGCCATCTATAAGTGCTTCAATAGAGAAAAGAAAAAAAAAAAAAAAAAGAAGAAAAAAAGGGCAGCAGAGGCAAATGTTCAGTTGCCTTCTGTGCAGTATTTGTATCCAACACAAGTCACAATAGGATAGTAGGAAGATAATTTCATACATTATAATGTCCATATGCATATAAACACACATCCCTTAAGACCTTCTTTACTTCTGTTGATACTTCAGAAATTATTCATCTGATTAATGAATTATACACTGAATTTATATATTAATGCCTAATACTGAGGCCCAAATAATTCCTGGACTAATATATTATTTAAAAGCATGTAGGAAGATTAGAAACTGGGTTAATTTACTAGTATCTAGCTTAAGGCTCTAATTTTCTTAAAGCCAAATTCATTTCATGAACAGGCAGTTGAACATATGAGCACATAAACTTTCAGATGTTTCAGTTGTTGGAGCAGTTTAAATAGATTATCTATAGAGAATGAAGACTACAGTGTAAGCCATACTTCAAAATGGTAAACTAAGACCTAAAAGCCCCTGACAAGCATTTCATGAAGTTCTGAATAGGCATCATTGATTATTATCAGCAGAAATAGGAAGAAGCAACATCCATGGCAGCGGTGGCCATTTCAATCCTTTGCTCTTAACACAGCAGAAGCTGTCCATATGTTCACACTCTGTGGCAAATGCAGTGTCAGATCTAGTTCAACAAAAACAGAGGGGAGTGGAAAAAGCACATCATGTCACAGTCAGATGCAAGACACACTGATACACCACCAAAAAACAAAATCACTTCCCTTCTCAAGAAACTATTTCTGTTGCTGCAGTTCAAGGGTGTGATTTCCAGAAAATTCTATCAGATGATATATCAGATCTTAAACACAGATGGTTTTGCACTTATACTTCATTCCAATCCTTAGAACAAACACACACAAAACCAAGCAAACATAAGGGATGGATTAAACTGATGCTGGCAAATTCATTGGCTCAATCTCAATTATATTGTCAAAGATTTAGCAATCACCATGTGATGGGGAAATTTGGCATATAGCTTTACATAAGATCTGCAGATTTGACTTCCTGAACAAGCAATTCCTTTTAATCAATCCATTGATTTCAAATTGCTGCAACCTTTTGGAAATCCAATGGATGGTCTGGCAAAACTTTTCCTAGTGTTTTATTTATACTCTTGCAAGTAGTGAGACTTTGCTATTGCTGACATTGGTCATCAGTCCTTCCATGACAATGCTAGCTCCATCTTCCCCAACTCAAAGAAGGAAGTTCGTTATCAATTTCTTTAAAATTCCTATAATAAAATACCTTAATATGCTTAATTTAGAGAGATAATGAGATGTCCTAGCTGAAACATTACTCAAAAAGAATCTTTGGCAGGTGATCAGCATGGAGAATTTGCTTTTCTTAAGCTTTAAAGGCTGAAAATGATCATAGAATCATAGAATAGTCTGGGCTGGAAGGGACCCCAAGGATCACAGACCTCCAACCCCCCCCCCCCCCCCCCCCCCCCCCCCCCCCCCCCCCCCCCCCCCCCCCCCCCCCCCCCGCCCCCCACCAAAGGCATGGCCACCAACCTCCAGGCCTGGATCTACACAAGGTTGCCCAGGGCCCCATCCAACCTGACCTTGAACACCTCCAGGGACGGGGCATCCTCCACCTCTCTGGGCAGCCTGTTCCAGCACCTCACCACTCTCTCTGTAAAAAACTTCCCCCTAATATCCAATTTAAACCCTCCCTCCTTCAGTTGCAATCCATTCCCCAATGTCTATCCTTTTAAAAAGTTGATTTCCCTCCTGTTTATATGTTCCTTTCAGGTACTGGAAGGTTTTACAGGGGAAAATATTAAGAGAGATGTAAGAAAAACCCAAACAAGCCAATTATGGTGTGTGGAAATGCTCATCAGTGTCAGCTGCACACGTGTAAGAAGTTGGTTTTACTTCTTTATGTGCTACAGCTCTAGCAACCACCAAGCCAGGACAACCTCTCAATTTAGAGATAAGGATGTGGTGAGGGACTGTGTCAAAGGCCTTACACAAGTCCAGGTAGATGACATCAATTGCCTTCCCTTTATCCACCTATGCTGTCACTCCATGATAAGCAATCAAATAATCTTTTAAGTAGAAAGTTTGGGGCAATGTTTTCTATAGGCACTGTGATCTAGGCTCCTATAATATTATATAAGATGCCTGTTCAAAATACTGCATTTAAATGAATCCTTTCAGTAGCTTTTACACTGTGTCTTTTAGTACATGACATATTATAGACTGTATCATGTACTAAAATGTGATATCAGCAGTTTCGTGCTGTATATACATTCAGGAGTTACTACTCCATATCCACAGTATACTGCACTAACACAGTGGCTCAATTATATCAATATACTGCCAGCTTTCAGGGGAAAATGTTCTTCCCTGGACCCACTACTCACAAACAGTTGCCTGCACAGACAAACAGTAACAGCTCCAATGAGAGATAATCAACTTTAAAGTGAGGTCGATGAACCCCTGAATAGATTTACTTGATAATTGCTGCATGTGACGAATTCTCCCCACCTCAGAGCTTCACATGACTGCACCACATCTTCTATATTTCTCAAATACATTCTGAAGTTTCACAAGCTCTGCATTTTAGGACACTGCAACACAAAAGGAGCAGGGAAAGGCTTATTCCAGCATTTGCTGAACAGCCAACCATAAATATTTTGAATTCAGCTATCCCTAAGTGAGAAAAGGGTAGAGACTATTCAACAGAAATCAATGGTCATGCTTCATGTATTACTTGATGTTTTACTTTTTTCTGGGGCTTTGATTATAAAAATGCACCACAGAATGAGCAGATGTGCATCTCCTGCTTTATGCCTTTTTTATGTTTTAGCTTTGCTGCCTTCCCTGTTCCTTGCCCTGTTGCACTGCCTCTTAGGGGAAAGCGGATGAGTTTCCTCAGGGAGATGGTGCAGTCGCCCTGCTCCTCTCTTGTGGGACAGCAGCACTGAGCACACACTTGCTGCATTTCAGAAGGGTACTTAAAGACAGGATACAAACTGTACAACATGGTCTTAAATCCAGACTAGGTCAGGGATACTTCCAAACAATTGTCTTTTGATACTGGCCAAGTGGCATATTCAGTATTTGACAATAGATTGAGCAAAAAGCATAACAGACAACTCCCCAAGACCACCACCACCACAGCTTGCACTCTCCGTAGCAGGCTCAGCAGAGTATAAAAACTGTGTGAGCCAAGGGTGATTCCATTCCATGTTGCTTCTAAAAATAGTCCTGCAAAAGCAAGAATGAGGTCTCAGAGACCAGAGCTGATCATGCCATCATTTGTATTACATCTCTGCAGAAGGAGTTTAAGATTTAGGAACTTAAGGAGCATCAGAGCTTGTGAAAAATATACTCTCTGCTGTGTGATCAACCATATCCTGAGAAGAGCAAATGGTTAATGCAAACAATTTAGGAACATCCCAAGAAGTGAAATGTAATCTACCAGCTTCTTGACTACTGCTTTTGAACCTGGTCCATGTAGTCACCAGTGATCTTGAAACAGAATCACAGAATTGTTTGGGTCAGTGAAGACCTTTAAGATCATCAGGTCTGACCATTAACCTAGCACTGCCATGGCCACCACTAAACTATGTCCCTAAGCACCATATC
Source organism: Laterallus jamaicensis coturniculus (assembly GCA_022605575.1). Classification (NCBI taxonomy): domain Eukaryota; kingdom Metazoa; phylum Chordata; class Aves; order Gruiformes; family Rallidae; genus Laterallus; species Laterallus jamaicensis. The sequence goes on from JAKCOX010000001.1 coordinate 22,323,602, forward strand.
TACACATCTTTTAAATCTTTGCACAGATGGTGGGTCAAATGCTGGACAGCCTGTTCCAATGATTGACAACACTCTCAGTGAAGAAATTGTTCCTAATATCCAGTGTAAACCTCCCTTGGCATAATCTGAGGCCATTTCCTCTTGTCCTATCACTTGTTACTTGGGAGAAGAGACCCATGCCCAAATGGCTACAAGCTCCTTTCAGGCAGTTGTAGAGAGGGACAAGGTCTCCCCTCAGCCTCCTTTTCTCCAGGTTAAACAACCCAAATTCCCTCAGCAGCTCCTCAGGTGACTTGTGCTCTAGACCCTCCACCAGCTTTTTCGCCCTCCTTTGGACATGCTCTAGCAGCAAAATGGTGAATTACACTGTTACACAGTAATTTGTTAGACCTATATACAGAATTCTATTCAACTGATAAAGAAAGTGGGATATAAGCAAAAGGGAGTGAAAGAATATTTTACTGACAACAATACTCCAGATCCACCCAGAGCAGTCATCTAGGAGACATACAAAACCATGACATAAGGAACAGGGGGGTTTGTGTTCCTCCCGAAGAAAGTAAAACTACAATATAACTTATAATTAGAACAAACAGAAATGAGGTTAAATTCACAGTCACATATTGTCAGGGAGATTCTAACAGGCTGAATGAAAAAAGCAGAATATAGGCACAGACAGACTATAGGCAGAATTTCAGCAAGTAGAAATAGGAGATATTTATCAGAGTTACAAGACAGCAGGAACGACAGGACTATTAAATTCACATGCAGCTTTCTAAAATTAATTTTCACTGATATTACAAACCACCAGATTTCCAACACTGGCACTCTATACTATGGAGCCAGATACTTCTCCCATATTATGTTTTTATTCTCCTAAAGCCAACAATGTAATTTTTTTTTTCTTTGCTCCAAGCACAGTATTTTAATGTTTCTTACTGATCAGGTGAATCTTTCACTAGGGGACCTTCCTGATGGAAGCACTGGTGGGGAGAGGGAAGGGGAAGAGAAGCAGCACAAGATAATTTACATAAGTGCATTGCAATTATTTCTCCTTAATTATGCATGCAGCTGGCTCTATTTTAAGACATGCCATTGCATTGCACACACAAGCACTACGGGTATCTGTCACTCCATGTGTCAGGCCTTTAAAACTCTCACCCACCTGCCTGCAAATCACTAGCAACCAAAAAAGCAGCAGCCAGGCTTGTGGCCACCTGTCCTTCATCAGTTTTGTCAGAATACTGCTGGTGCCTGTACATACTTCTCTCACATCAAGCCCTTTCTGTGCTGTATTCAAAATAACAGGTCAATTTGCTCTTTACTATTAAGTTTCTCCACGAACTTCTCACTCACCATCAACCCAGGCAGTCTCATTTCTGAAAACACAGTCACACAAATCTAAGCTGTCATTTAAGAACAAATTGAATTAGTACAAAAATCTACACAGTTGTGTTTATATTAATTAACACTGGCTTAAGATGAAGCTATGCAAAAATCAGCTTTAATCTCCCCTCAAATGACACTGCTGTACTTTTTCTTTTCCCTCTGGAGAAAATTCTATTTTTTGCACTAGATGTTTTGTCCAGGTACACATCAAGGAAGTGCTATGCTTGTCCAGGATTTCAGAGAGCCTTATCTTTGGTAGAAGATATTCATCCTGTTACACCAATGCTATGTGAATATGCTCAGGAGAATCAGGATCTTTCCTCAAATACAAGGCAGCACCTAGAAACTTGTGCCACCCACAGCATAAGGACTCATACCACAGCCATAACACACAAGCACAGTAAGTCTGAAGCTTATTAATAAGATGACTCTACTAATAAGATGGCTCTACCATCTCTCCAGAACAGAAAAGAAAGAAAAACTAAGATAGAAAATCTCATGCTCAGCAGCCCAGCAGGTTACTCCCCACATGATCACATCTGCTGACAAATCTCTTTACATGGATGCCTGTGTTGTTCACTTCTCTGTGCCTTCTGCTACTTCTTTGGGACAAACTATCTCATCAGTACATTGCTCTCCTGGCCTCAGTACTGAAGAGGGGTCATAATGACCCAAGGCAAAACTCTGGAGAATCGTTAATAGTAAGAGTTAGATACACCTAAAGTAATTAAAATAATGGGCTCTTTCCTAATCTGGTACCCTAGAAATCCTTTAGTCAGAAGCCAGGTCTTTCCACACAGAATTCCTATGTATGGACATATTTTTTGGCATTTGCAGCACTATCCATTCCCATTTTGCTATAAATATTCAGTGTCCAGGAAATGAGCTTGCATGACAGCCTAATGCATACTAACATCTAGGTAGCATCACTCCCTTCTTCCTTACACCCAAAAAAGAAGAGGAAACACAGTTGGCAAAACAAGAGTCAGGCCTCACCAGATCTAAGTATCTATCTTGTAGGGATTGAAAAATGGTTATTTACTTGGGGGGACTAGTTTTCAAAGCACTGAGAAATCTCATTAAAGTGGGTAGAAAAAAGCAATTGGGCTTTCACCAGCTGTCCTTTCCTATCACTGAAGCTTATTTTCATTTCAGATAATCATTGTGTTTCAGTAAACTATGGCATGTGAAGCTATGAATTCAACTTTTAATTTGTGCTAAAACTGACACATAGTCAATGCTGAAAACTATAAAACACAATAGGTCCTTAGATTGCACTAAGTCACAGAATCACATAATGTTGGGTTGTTGGAAGGGACCTTGAAAGATCATCTAGTCCAACCCCTGTGCCAGAGCCAGATCACCCAGATTAAGTGTCACAGGAATGCATTGAGGTGGGTTCTGAATGCCTCCGGAGAAGGAGACTCCACAACCTCTCTGGGCAGCCTGTGCCAGTGCTCTGTCACCCTCACAGTGAAAAGTTTTTCCTTATGTTCACATGGAAACTCCTATGCTCCAGCTTGCACCCATTGCCCCTTGTCATATTGTTGTACATCACTGAGAAGAGCCTGGCTCTGTCCTCCTGCTTCTCACCCTTAAAATATTTATAGACATTTATGAGGTCACCCCTCAGTCTCTCTTCTCCAAGCTAAAGAGACCCAACTACATCAGCCCGTCCTCATAAGGAAGGTGTTCCATTCCCTTAATCATCTTAGTGGCCCTTTGAAAGATCTGGACTCTTTCAAGTAGTTCCCTGTCCTTCTTCAACTGAGGGGCCCAGAACTTGACACAATATTCCAGGGCAGAGTAGAGGGGAAGGAAAATCTCTGTTGACCTACTAACCACACTCCTTCCTATACACCCCAGGATGCCATTGGCCTTTCTTGGCCACGAGGGCACATTGGTGGCTCATGGTCATCCTGTACACCCCAGCCATGGGGTAGGCATTATATAGGATGCTAAAACCAGCATTTTACTTAGTAACACATGTAACAAAAATTATTTAATTCAGTTTTGAATTTTTCCTTGCAGTGCTGCTGTGAAAAGTGTTCTGCCTGCCTTTGGTGTAATATCCTACAAAGAAAAACTGGGAAGAGAGTGATGATGCATGCATTCAGTAAAAAAATTAAGTTTTGATCACATGATAAATTGTTAAAACCATGTCTGTACCACATAGGTCAATAATTGCTATGGCATTCACCATTGAAAGTCATTCATTGACATGAAAAATTCCAAGGGGCTGTAGAAAAACAATACACAGACTCATCAAACACCTTGTTCTAACAGCTATTTTTGAAGCAAAGTATATAGGCTATTAGAGTTCAGTAGATTATGAAACTGTGCAAAATCTACTCATTCATGGAGATAAGATTTATCAAATCACTAGGACACGTTCCCCCTGTTCTTTTAAGGTATTTCATAATGACACTGACAGATGAAAGGCTTGGACGCCTGGCTCCTTAGCCCATAACACTGCCAATACTGCAAAATGTATCAAAATGACAATTCAAAGCTGTTTGCCCCTAGTTATTACAGAAGGGTCAGTTGGATTTTACACAGGTCATCTTAAATGACCGATGAAAGACACTGGAAAGACAGTCACCATTGCCTTCCAGGTATGCAATAGGTTGCTCCAAGCTGAAATGCTAGCCACACCTCTGGATGCAAAACATGCTTTATAGAAGGTGTTGATAAAACATGGGCTTTGGGGAAGCATCTTTTTGTTGTTGGGGTTTTTTTGCTAATAAAAATAAACATTTTCTATTCCTGTGAAAGGTATGTGTATCTGAAAGGGTGTTTGAGGAGGATACAGAAGAGGGACTGGTTACAGATGAAGGTTAGACTAGAATTGGAGAAGACTTCAATGCTAAGGTCTTGCAAACAACTCAGACTGTCAAAAAATGGTTAATATCTTGCCAGATTAATTCTCTTAAGATCTGGACTGGAAACTTACTCATAAAAAGGACACTTTGAAAGGATTTTGACTGTGTGCAATATAGAAGGTAACATTTGAAGCCACTGGAATCCTCTCTTCTATATCCTTTGTAGAACGTCAAAAAGGCCGAAGGATAAATCATTCCTTTTCCTGATTTTCTCTATTTTCCTGGTAGAAAGGAAAGGCCCAAGCAGAATGCAGTGTTTGTATGGCTGCAGCCTGACCTGCCAGTGCCCCAGTCTGATCATAGGAGGCAAAGGTCTGTGACAGAGCTGGAAGCCGCCTGTGTTTTCATTCCCAGCAATGCTAGTTGCATGAAGTTGAAGAGAAAAAGCAATTTCCTATGGCTTTTCTGAGGGTTTTGTTTGGGTTTTGGGGGGTTTGGTTTTGCTTTTGCTTTTAAATATGCAGACAGGGATAAATTTGACAAAGAAATCGGCTATCTTTATCAATTCATTGAAGCTAATCCCAATATAGGACACTTCTTGACTCCAAGAGGCTTTGTCACCTATACTCTTAGCAGATGTCTATTAAAAAAAATCCATAAACTACTTGACAAACAGCAGAAAGCCCTTGGGTCACTTTTACCTACTTTCTGCAATGCATAATCTTCAAAATTCACTTCATTTTTTCCATGATAATTTTGTGATCTCTTTTGATGCTGAAAATGTTATTTTCTTTTCTTTCCTGGGAGGAACTGCATTTTTAATCAGGCTTCCCAGAAAGAGCTTTTGCTGATCTTAATGTGAAAAGAAATCTCTGGGGAAAAAAAAGTATACCCAGGAAATGTTACTTCAGAATGACAGAGTTCATTTGACAGCACAGAAGATGAAATGGTTTAGGTCCTTAAATTCTCTCTTCTCTACAGACCAGAGAAGAGTGTTCACAAGGCTGAACACTGAAATACAGTTATGTCTAGAAACTGCTTGGCTTCTACCGCACATCACAGGAACATCTGGAGCTATGCAATTAGAGCACGAACAGCTGCAATGCCCCTGCATCCTAATATGAATTGTTTCATCATCACCTTGTGTGCCCTCACTGACTGCTGCATCTACTGTGTGACCTGCATTTTATAATCCAGTCCTCAGCTGTGCTGTATTCCCACACAAGTATGAAGCAGCAGTAGGTTCGCTGGTCTGTTCACAGACCGGGAGGGTGTCAATGGGCTGAGTGAGTCCCATCTACCCACCCAATACCCCAGCCATGCCCTGAAGCAGTTAGGGAACTCACACATGACTTGGAATTCAATGATCTCATCAAAAATCTGTCACTCTCCTAATGAGAGATACTGCTTTACTCTGTGTGTGGTGAGCAATCACATAGGCAGAGTATCATAAATCTGAGCACAATATTCCAGGCAGAGATGCTTAGAACGCTGGCATTCACAAAAAGACAGAGTAATACAGTTAAGAACATGTATCACAGGGCAACAGCACAGCTCAAGCTGCCCTAAAACCCTGCTTATTGACATCTGCAGTCACAGATCTCAGAATCAGAGAGTGGCTGAGGTTGCAAGGGAATTCTGGACCTCTTCAGGAACTGCAAAAGCAGAACTCCATAAAGTTTTTGGTGTGCCTAGAAACTGACCTGCAGCTTGTAAGACAAACTGTCATGGTATATAGACATTGGCACTTCACATACGTCATGCAGGTAGAGAGGAAAGCTGTGATCTTCAGTTACTGCTCAGATGGCATTTGATTACAGACACACAGTTCCAACTGAGGCACAAGAGCTCTAGTGACCTGAGGAAGCTCATGTGCCAGAGCACAGGCCTATGGTGGCACCGCTGGCAATGCCACCCATCCCCAAGCGCTGACCTGGCAAGTGCACTCGCTGCTGGTTTCAACTAGGGATGCAGCAAGCATTTATCAGCACTGACAGGTAAAATTGCATCAGACTGCAAAAGAAGGAGGAAAAGAACATGAAGTGTTGTAAGATTAAAGAAAACAGGAGGTCAGAGATTCTTATCTTCCCTGCAGTATCAGAGATGTTCCCCCATGACACAGATCATAGCACAACCCATTCAGCAAAACTCCTTAGGAGAAAACCAAATTCACTTCTGTTCCCTACCACCTCAGCAAGATTGCAAGGTTCATTGATGTCATTATTTTATTGAAAAATTAGGATCATAAAGGACTGTGGAACTGCTACAAAACTACACTTTTCATCACCCTCAACTCTAGCAAATTGTCATTTCCTTGGGTGTCATTCTTACTTGTTTTGACCTCATCAAGAGTTCTGATTTTAAAAACTGCAGTTCAAGGATGGCAGTGCACCCATGAGAAAGATGTCTTGGTCTTGCCATGAAATCAAAACTACAAATAAACCAGATGTTTCCCAGAATGCTACCCCAAAGGAACAATTGTTGGACCAGTTTAAAGACCAGGATAAAATTATTTCTGAATTATTCTAGCTTGAACTAACACAGGAAATTAAATGGCACTTCCATATTAGCTGTAAACTAGTTTGGGTAAGTGTTTTCATTATGTTTTAGGTACTCTGTCTGCTCTTTGTTGATGTGGCTTTAATGTAATCTAGTTTGACTCTCATATTATTTTTCCTCTCCTAGAGCATTTTACTCTGGACCCCAGGCCACCATCCCCAGGTGCTTCTGGGGAAAGGGATGCAAGTGATGATAAAAGACATGATAAGAGACAAGAGCATACTTCAGCTCTTTATCTTTGCAGGTAGGTTTGGCTATCACAGATACTTTGGAACTGATTTTAGAGGCAGGAATGATGTGTTATCTGTCCCTTCTTGAGTAAAAAGGGGTGTTCTCCATTCAGATGGACATCTCAAGTTACTTGACTTTTTCTTTTCAGGCAGGATGTTGCCTCACTTCCAATCCTCTTACCTTATTTTTACAAATAAGTTATTTTCACACTCCTAAGTGACAAAAGTATACTTGAAATAACGTTAGTATCAGATACTGAGAACTTTGTCACGTGGTACAAAGGGCAAATCTGTTAACTTTTTTCATTTCAAGCCTGGGGTACCATCTACAAGTGCCTTTCCATGATGGCATGACCACAGTAGCACAGACAGGGTAGAAAAGGGGATGGGTACTTATCCTCAGTTAGGAGACTCACCTGGTCAGTTTGTGGCCTACAAACACAGCACAATGGTTGAGGCAAATCAAACACAATGTTGTCTTAAGTAAAGGTAAAAAGCTTGAAACTAGGGCTTCAGGGACACAATGCTTACTAAACAGTGGATGTTAAGTTTTTAAGAGATAACTACCAGAACCTTCCATTTCTTTAGGTATATTCTGATAAGCTGGACAAATGCTCTCCTTCTGTCACTGGAGAGCTGATGGACTTCCCTTTGCTTGCACTTGGATGCTCTTACTCCTTCATTATCCCTTATTGGGCTGATGCTTCCCTTTTTTTTCACTCACCTCAAAACCAAGACAGAGGATGCCAAAAGTCTAAGTTGGCTACATGTTTCATGGCTAACCCCCATGCTGTGTTGGAAGGGTTTATGCCCAAAAGTCCTTCCACAAAACAACAAGAAATCAAGAATGAGGGTTCCCAGCATCTCACATACTACATCTTTTTTTGCTTACCACCTAGATTAAGTGCTGACAAGAACTGCCAGACTAAAAAGAACTTCTATTTCTTCTCTTCTGACACAAAAAAAATGAGGTGTGATGCGTCTCCCTGTGCACTCACAGCAGGTAGCCTGATAGCAGAGAGCAGGAAAGTGGTTCTTGCCATACATGAAAGCAGGAGAGCAGAGAAGATATGAAATGGGAATATGCCATTGGCTTAGGATCAGCCTCATATACCTCTCATCAAACCCCAATTCAACACTTTCAAGAAAACCTGGAAATTATGACTTCATGGAAGAGAAACCCCTGCCTATGCCACAGCCTAAATCTGGGACTTGTCTCCACTCAGTTTGATCATTCGTATAGGATGACAGTCATTGCTTTCTCCACAGGACTTTATACTTCAAAGTGAAGTAATATACTGCCTTCAGTTACACTAATGCAATCCCCTTTGATTTATTTCTTCTACCATTTCAGTCAACATCCCAGCAAGTCATCTACTTACCAGCTGCACATCTGCTTGACAGCTTTAGGGATCTTTCTCAAGCAATAAGTCCTGAATGTCTTTCCAGGGTCTTATGCTCCAGCTCTTTAGTGTTTAGAGGATATTGCTCTATTTATTCTCAGCTTCATAGTCCTCTTAATGTTTATCTACCAGCATTGCCATCTTTCAAGCCACTGTACTTACAGATAAGGCCTTCTGCATCTGATTTCTGGTCCAGTTGTTATTTGCTGTTTTGTCCTCTATATTTAGATGTATTTTCCATGTTTGCTGGTTTCATTTCCACACACTATTATCCTTGTCAGAGATAAAGAATAACAGTTGCAGTTGTAACAATGATCCTGTAGCCAGCTCCACTAACATTTTGCTAATTCTGCTCCCCACTCACACCTCCTTAGTCATGATACTCAGAGTTAATAACAGCTTGCAACTTAAAGTGAGCTGGAAAAGAAAGATGAGCTACAATTTCATCTGTGGGTTTTTTAATTATTTCCAATAAAAATACTGAGTTATTTGTCTTTTAAGCTTGATATTTCTATTAGTAATAAAATATACCTTTAAACTTTTATGAACTATCTAATTGAAATGTGACCTAGGTTGGTTTTTTTATTATGTTTCACTTGCATAGGAAAATCTGGCTAGATAAGAACCAAGGAAGATCTCACTGACTTCTGCCTTAATCTTACACCAAGTACTCACTGAGATACTTAAAAGAATTGTATTTTGGTTGTAAAATGACCCCTCTTGGTGCTCAGACCCAGCTGCAGCAGTGTCATCCTGGTTTTCTCACAGGCCTGCATTTCTCAGAACAAAAAGAAATTTCTAAGCTTCCTTCAACATCCTTATCACCAGCTTGGCAGATAACCCATAGACAATAAGTGAGAATTACAGTGTGTTTGTCTCACAGCTGCTTTATGTTTCCTACCTAGGCTAGGAAGGGGCTCTACAAATGCATAACATTACTGTTTGCAGAGGAAACCCGACTGTCCAACTCGATCTAGTGTGTCATTGTCTGTTTTCAAGCCTGAACTGTGTCTTTCATTACACTAAAGGTCTCCCTTCCCATTAATCTTGTTGAGCAGCTCTCCTCTCCAAGCTCTGCTGCCCACAATTTGTGATTCCTTATTGTTGAGCATCCATCACACGTAAAATCAGTTCTAAGCACCCCATTACTCACATATTTAGAGATGTCAAAGCGAGGCCTCCATGTAGCTTCCAGAGCACTTTAGAATTCCCTCCTGCTTTCCCATCAAAAAGGCAAAAAGGACACAAGCAGACAGCAACTTAGTTGAACTTACCAAGTGAGGTAGATTTCCTTATAGGGAAAGTTGGGACCAGGAGCAAGGCAGAAAAGGTAACTATGTAGTAAGTCACAGTTAATGATGCATGAACAAGACAAGGTTCAGCTGAGCAAGGTCTTTCAGGTGACTTTATCAGTGCTGATAAAACAAAACCTCCCATGTTGACCTGTATCGAAACTACAGTAGGTTTCCTTTCTCATATTGTAAGTTGTATTAGACCACTGTGGACAGCACTTCAGGACTTAGAAACCATCAGAGCTTTCTTCTGCTGAGCCTCACTTCCAGTTTTGTTAAGGGACCACTCCATAAACAGTCATGACATGCAGACATACAACTGTGTCCCAATGAGATCAGGGAAACCAGGAAACCACTAATACGAGTTGTCTAAAATAGTTTCAGCCATTCAATAACTCCCATTACTGGGATAAGCCTCAGAGGAAGTTCTGGAGCTCATCTCTAAATGGCATCTCTGAAAACTCTGAATTCACACACTTCTTATTAAAAGGGAAAGGATGATCGATTGGTCTCCAGGGTCTATCCACTAATGGATTCTTTTTTCCCAGCACAGGATTGCTGTAGCTCATTCATTCACTCACTCACTCATTCATTCATTCATCACAACCCTGCAGTTGTGCAAACAGACTCTGTAAACAAAAACTCCTCACCAGCAAACTCCCACCGTGCTAGCAATATTAAGTGCTGTGCATGGGAACACCCTGCAGAGAAGCAGAGGCAAATAGTTCATTGATATTTCTTTTTCATCTGATCGGTGTAGTTGATACTGCTTTACAACTGATGTAAAAAGCTAGGTTACGCTGGTAATAAACCTCAATACATTAAGTCTCCATACAGACTGGTTGCTGAAGGCTTAATATCAGTCATAATTATTATCCATAAAATGTTATTGAATCAGATCTTAAAAGTTAATGCTGCTTTGTTTCAGGAGATAAAGGACGGGAGGCTGGCAAGGCAGAGAAAGAAACATTGGGCTTTTGATCAATCTTTGTGTGATTTAAAACCTTATCCACAAAAGGTACTCAGCACTTCAAATATGATCCAAAATCCTATGAGCTACTCTAAGCAGAGTCTTGTGATTACTCAGAGAGTTTTATCTTGGAACCCTATGCCACTGCTCAGATGGAGGATGTTAACTCTTTTCCTGAACTGCCAAATGCCATCCTTTGGAGACACTGAGTCACACCGCAGATCCTAACGTGCGCTTAGTAGATAAATTACCCCAGCACCAAGGGGCTTTCCTAAGCTGCAACCTCCCACCATCCCTTTGAGCCCTTGTTGCTCACAGCACCCCCTTCAAAAACAGACATTTGCCTTCACAGCCCCCGTGTTAACACAAGAGCTCTGCATCTGCAAAGAGGTGCCCTGACAGAAGGCATCGGGCAGCCGGTTAAGGAGCTCATAGGCTGCCCTAACACGTACAGCTAACACAGACTGACACCCTCCCTGTCCACAGGCATTTTTATTCAGCTTCCCACAATCACAACACCACTAATCCAGGCCTCCTCTTTTTGTTGTACAGTACTATAACAGTCTGAAGCCATTACCCATCTCCACAAAGGGCCAAGAAGTGACAACATGAGAGCTGGGAAGGAGCAAAGAGGGCCAGTGAGAGCCCTTCCTGCCAAAAGCCACAGTGCTTCCCAGTGAGAAAGAGACCTTGGCTCCTATGTAACACAAGTCTCATCTCTTCCCTTCTTTGGTTATTCAGCAAATACCAATCATCTCGTGGACACCCCAGTGCCCTGTAAAGTTGGAGAGATGGTTAAGGTTGACCACAGGCTCTAGTCCTTTAAAAAAAAAAAAAAAAGGGAAGCAGGTTCCAACTTTCATGCCAACTCTCAAGCCAGCCCTTTACCTCTGTAATGCCCCCGTTTTGCAAAGCAACCATTACATTTGGGAGCGTTAGGGAATACAACATTTTTCAAATCTAAAAAGCATGCCAAGGAAATCATGCAGAAGGCTAATAGGAAATACTTGCAGGGAGACCTATTCTGAATTGTCTACACATAGATAAGGCACAGAATTCCTTTCCTTAAAGATTTTATTAACCTTTTGATGATGGAAAGAGATTACTGATTGAGAGTTAGATGAGGTCAGTGCAGCAATTATATTTTGAATCCTCTTCAAACAAGGCTCCTGTACAACGTAAGAAAAAAAAAGTTGACAAAATGAATTGTTACTTAAAATGAGTCTTTTAGAAGAATAATTAACCTATAACTATTCTGGCCTCCTCTCCAGCCCTGAAAAGTAATCCTTTCTCATTAGTTTCAAGTTTAATTAGCATCAATAATGAAATGTCCCTCAGAAATAACCACTGCATCATGCTCTCTAGCGCTGACATACGCTACCCTACAAACAGAAAGGCTACAGGGTGGGATCTGAAGACAGGCAGAGGCTCAGCAGTTCATAGATCCTTCCCCAAAAAAAAGCAAACAATATTGTAAAAAGTGTGGAACGTGATAAAACTGGATTTATTTGAAACACAAGTGTCACAAACACAGAGTGGAGCAGAGAAGACTCGAAAGTGGTTTTGCCAATAACTGCTGCAGTATTTCCAGTGAGTTACTGAGCCTCTCAACTCTAATTTCTTGTTCTTTCTTGGCCTTTTGGCTGAAGCAGAGAGAGACATCACTACTTAGTATATTCTATATGAGAAAATTGTATTCAGCACTTGCAGTCTAACATAATCAAATAATGCTTTTTCCATCCCTGGCTTCTATGATCTCTCTGTAAAATAGATATAATAATGCTTAGCATTGTCACCAGGGTGATAAGGCTTAAAGTACTTTGAGAATCTAACATGAAAGAGGCTATAAAAAGCCCAGACTTTCTGATACATCTGAGATAGCCCATTACTTAACAGGCCAGTAGAAACAGCAGGCGAATGCCAATGTACAAGTTGTAATTAGAGGTCTGATGCAACTTACAGAGGTCTCAAAGATCACCACAGATTTCTAATAGGTGAAGTCACAGATATTCCACTGCATGTCACAGGCACTACAGCAACTGCATTCAGAAGAACAACGTGAGCTTTCAAAACTGAGCTGGAAAGAAATCTTCAATAGCATTAAAGTCCTAGGAAGAGTATGACATACAGAGAAACACGGTTTATGATATGCCTACTGATGCACATCATTCAGTATCTACTCAGACTGTTATTACCTCTTCTTAACAGCCATCAAGAAATACATAACACAAGGATACACACATGGCCATATCACACTGAACTCCCACCCTCACCACTGCAGTATCCCTGCTTCTTCCCCCTGCAATCACCAGCAAGTGTCCTCTGCTCTTCACCTTACACAGAACCATCTTCTCTCCTGTTGCCCAGCTTGTACCTTAGAGACAGACTTACAGAGTTCTTTCATCACAAGTTTTTGTAAGATATGAGACCTGAGAGAATTACATGTCAGTGAAGAAAAAAGGGGGAGAAGTTTGCATTTCCTTCTTCACAGTGCACTGCTACAGGGGAAATCCCAGTCTGAAATGGATTCAGCATATGCCCTTGCCTGGGCAGGAAAGTTACTTCTGCCTTGATGTAAGCACTGGACTATCACTGAAAGACTTTTGAGATTTGAAAACTGAACTTAAGAGCTGCTAGAGACAAATATACAGGGATGCCCATTTCTAGAACCATCTAGATGAAGGGTTCCTGCCAAGCATCTCCACTTCACCATCTGTAACCCAGAAAGAAACAGACAGGCCTCTGAGGTTTTAAACATTCTCAACCCCCCTCCCATTCTGTGTTAATTCTTTGTGTCTTAAGTAGGAAACCATAATTTTTCCAAAACCAGAAACTCAGCATCTTGTAACATCAAACAAAATCAATGACATTTTGAAGTTTCAGAAGTTTGGTATCACTGAAGTAAAGAAGATAGCAGTCCTATGATTAGCACTGCAGAGATGGGAATAAATCAATATGGTGGGACTTTTCCTTTAGAAATCTCAGCGTTTATCTTGCACCTTACAGACTTTATTGATGTTCTTAGAAAGTAAAAGTACTAGCAATCCACAAAAAAACCCTGTATCTTCTATCAATGGACTTCAAATGCAGTCAAAACTACCCTTGTTTGCAAAGGAAGTATCTATCATGAAGGGCAGTATTTCTTGTCACAGGACACATCAATGGTGGTGCTGTGTATGCACAAGCCCTCTTCCAAGCCCAGTTCCTCATGTGATTCTCCCCTCCTCCCTGCTTGCTATAATCACTGATGACAGACCTAATGCTGCAAGATAATGAAGTTGGAAGTCAAAGCAGAACTCAATTCTTGCAGCTACCCCTTGTCAAACACTGAAGCTCTTTGGTGAAAGGAAAAATAAATGCAAACTATTAACCAGTATGCTGTTCTCACACCACGAGGATCACTTCACATTTGGTGCCTATTCCATGCTCAAGTCCATTGGTATGTACCAGTTTACCATCACCTTTAAAACACCTGTTGTTAGAAACCAGTCTGGAGTCTGTTGGCAGCCAACCACCATCCCTTTCTCCTGGACACAGCTAGAATGCTATAACCACGTATCACACATCCTACACAACTAACAAGGGAAGATGATTCTCCTTCACTACAACTCAGATAGTTTATAGCTTCTGAAAGTAGAGATGTCTCAGTCCCATCTACGCTGTCACAGGAAATTTCTAGGTAGCCATGCTAAGCAGCATAGTGACATCCATGAAGCTACTTAGCCACCTCAGTCACAAATCAAAAAACTCATATAAATTAGACTTTAGTCTCAAAATGTGTTTCTTGCCTAAATATTTAAACACATAAATAACCTCCAGCCATGCCAGCTTGTCACTTTAAGCTTTCTGACATTTATTGTTCGCAAGAAAAGAAAGGTCAGACTTATCAAATCTGCATTTATGCTTCCATGACATTTTTCTCCAACCAAATTTTTCTGAATTAGAGAAGCAAGACAAATGTGCCACATTTCATAAAGGACCTTTCTCAACTCAGCACAGCGGTCTCAGCAGCCCCGCTGAGCTCAGAAGTGGCTTCTTAGGAAGCAGATGCTGTGGCTCAGAGGATAGAAGGAGATTTGGAAAGCAGGCAACCTGAATTGCTGTTTCAGGTATTGTAGGTAAATCACTTGCACCAAAAAAGTAGATCTCCTAGTCCCATCACTCTAGTTCTGCATAGCCAGGTGGATGCTTTGTTGTAAGAATTAAAGAGAGGAAAGGTCCAGGCACAGCACTGAATTTGATGCCACCTGAGAAGAAAACCACAATTTGGACTCCTAAAACACCATCACCCCAGATGAGCTAGCACTGATATATTGAAGTTGTGATACCTTCTTTACAATGACAAGGCATGTTTATTTTGGAATTTAGAGATCCAGTCTCCCCTCACTTTGCCTATTGGGTTTTTTTTGTTAAATCACAAACATTGTCACAAACACAGATTCTGTTTCCTTTCATGCAATGGTCACGTGAGATGTGCAGTGAAACAAATGACCAGATTACTTCAGGGTACAATTTAAATAAGACACTGCAAAACTGCCTTTGATTTTGAAATATTTCTTTGCATATGTAAAATGAAGCACTGAAGCACCCCAGGCCAGTGCACTTCTTTGCTGTAGGCATTTATTCCCTGGTTTTAAGGATAAGGAAATAAAAGGACGGCAAGTTTAGAGAAAACATCTTTTTAAAACGTGCCATAAATGTTCATTCAAATAAAAAACTTAAACACAATAAACTTATACTTGTGTGCCTTTTGGCGTTTGTTTATGAATATTTTACTGAATATGCTCATTAATAAGACCATTCATAAGAACAATGAGCCTAAAAGCACACACAATTTGCAGAAAACAGACCTGGAAATCACACACACATTGGGCATAGTCTTGACTCACATCGACAAGCAGAAACAGCGCATGACTCTGCTCCAAGCAAAACCATGTGGAATAGTGATGACAGTTTGTTGTCCATGAACCACTCCAAACTGAAGGATCAGTTCTAACATTATCTGCCAAATAATTGCCAACATATTTGCAAAGCTCTAAATTTTTGTGGTAAGCACAGAATCAGTGAACAAGGCACTATCACTCAAGAGAGTTCCCTTGGTGCCGGTGGAGTAGGTAAGTGACTTGGCTGGGAACAAGGTACCAGGGATAGTGCTGCCCACAAGCCAGGCAAATCCATCTCTAGGCAATGCCTCTTCAAGAGGCATAGGCAGTTCAAGAAGAGGCACTGCAGACTACATCCCCATTTCTGGAGAGCGCCAGTCACTAGTGAGCAGCAGAGGGAGCTGCTACAGACCTAACGCTTAGGGCAGGAAGGGTCAGGACAGGTACTCCTAAGCATTTGCTGTGATTTAGCAACTGGCAATCAGCATGCAGCACACTGGCATCCGTGACAACCAGGAGTGGAAAAGGAAAACTTCAGTTTGCACTAATTCATGTCTAGAGTAAACTCAAGTGCCACTCAAGCCCATCGCCAAGCTTTGGACAGGCAAAGCTGGCCTGATAGCCAAGGCAAAGTGCAACCCCCCCAGCAGAAAGGTTCAAAACCACCTGCACTAAAATGGAAACCTTTCAGAAGCCCTACTGCAGTGCCTCAGTCTTATTCACCGAGTTTTGACATTGATTTATCAGAAGAGAAAGATCAGATCTCAGATGTTGTATGCAGTTGAGGATGAGAGGAAAAACAGCCTGACTGGAAAGTGACTGGTGCCTTTTACCAGTTTTCTACTCGGTCTGGCACAACTCCAAACCTCGTTCTCTGAAAGCAGAGAAACAAAACCCATGAAAAAACCCAACAAAAGAAAAATACATCTGAGAGACCTTGATCAAGTGTTGGTGCCTGTGAAATACGTAGAAAGAATTTTGCAGATTTTACTAGCAGAGTCAGATTTCAGCTCGGAGCTCTGATTTTCATTTACAAAACATCCACTTTCAAAACCCCGTTTTCATCTGGTCTGAAGTTCTTTCTAATCTTTAGGCAAAGGGTTCCTCTTTGCAAATGAGTTCAGGTGCATGGTAGCAGTACCCTAAAGATGTAAAGCCTAATTGCCTCAGCATTATAATAGCATCGGTGTGTAGTGAATGCAGACAGTTTCAGGGAGAATACATGTGGCAAGTTAATAAAATTTTAGATGAAGGCCACAGTGCAGGAGTAATATTTCCCCTAGCCAGAGGATGAAAAGTTATGCATTGCTATTTAAAAAATATAATTGGAATGTTAAATCTATTTCACGAACGAAAGTACATTGACCTTTAGAGGGAGGAATGACTCATTTTCATCCCTCTCTGCCCCTTTTTAACATATACTTCCCACCTTTGCATATGTAAGTAGCAATTAGTTCTCATGGGAAGTTATTTTATGACCATTTCAGCTTATTAAACTTCCTGAGTAAACTCACAAGAAACCTATTTAGCAACATTGGTGGCTCAGGTACCCCACGGTGAGCAGACTGGTTACATGTGATGCTAACATGACGAAATCCAAAGCACTGATGCAGGGTTAGGATGCAGGGGTCACTATGGAGCCTGCGCTGGAGTAGACTCGGGCTCATCCAAACCTGTGCCTACCTACACTGTATTGCCTGTGGGCTCGCCAAGGTGGCTTCCATGAGACCTCTGCACAACACATCCTATCCTGTCTGATCTTAAAAGTCCTGGGAGCAATTTTAGCCAAGTAGAAAAGGACTGGTCATGCAAGGGGTAGTCAGTGCTGACACTCAGACAGTTCTTTAACCGACAGTCTCAGTACAATTTAGGACTTTTTTCCAAGAACACTCAATAACCTGTCCAGAGTACACAACTGCAGAGACACAGTTTTTCCAATCCTGTAAGACCAGAATGAAAACTGACCATGATTCCTCTGACAGAAAGGTTTGCTAGTTGTTTACTTTCCCATGGCAATGCACTCACTTTGCTTAAACTCTTGGGAAGGGTTTCCTTGGAGGTAGGGTGGAATTTCCAGTCAAAACCAAAGATGATGGCAGCAAAGCCAACAGCAACCTGGTAGTTGTGAGACTCACCTATAATATGGGAGATCTGCAGCACTGTAATTCTCTCTGAACTCACCTCTCCCTTCCTCTGCATTTCTTGTTGTGTTTTTCCACAGAAATGATTGAAATTCATTTGATTTTGTGTCCCAGAGTAGCACTGGGGGAAGGAGAAGTAGTCAATATTACTTCTGAAAGCATTTCCAAGCGAGGAAAACGCTCTCCTACCTAATTTTCAAAAGGCCAGGCTGACACAGACATGGTAGATGGGCTGAGGACCACAGCTTCTCTAAATGGAAGCTTTTTGTTGCAGGATGCTCTGTTCTCATGAGGCTGAGTGTGGGAGAGAAATCTAGCATTGAGATTTTCTTTGCAGGAGAGCCCTGAAGAAATTCCCATGAACTTTATGCTTTGTCTGTTAAACAACAGCAGTCCAGTCAGTAGAGCTTTTACTAATTGTCCAGTAACACACTGAGACAAATTGCTTTACGCTTTGTGCAAACATGCTGTTAAAAAGGGAAAAGGTTCACCCCAATTACATATCTTTGAGCCAGTATCAAAGAGGGCAACAGTTAAATGAAGAGATTTTTGTAGGACTCTGCTATTACCCTTAAGGTTAGTGGGAATTTAGCCCCTTGAAATTTTTTTCTCATTCTAAAATGAAATTAATTCTCCCTTCACACAGAGGATAATTTGGTGAAAATAATTTAGCAGGGTAATTATATCTGTTCCTGGGAAGTGCTGCAACCCTGGGCACCTCTGGCAGAGAAAAAAAATCTAAGTATGTCAACGTAAGTGAGGCAGCTTTACATTGTTGATGGGAGGATTGTGTTGTTTGAAATCCATTTCCAATTAGCTTAAGCAATGAAGGAAAGGCTCAATTGCCTTAGGAAGGGCTTTAGTTAAGACCCACAACGCATCAGCTGCAGTGGCGTTAATAATTGCTGGAATCTCCAGGCTTCTGGGCTGGTGGGTGCTGTTCATGCTTTTACCACTGTGTCAGCACATCCTGCTGTTGGCAGGGCTACCACGGCAGGAGCGTGAGCGCTGCAGGGACATATGGTGCTCACTAGGCAGCACCTTCCCCGAGCAGAAGAATGTTTTTAAACAAGCCCGTGTTACAAATCTAGCGCAAAGGCACCTAATGGCATTGCTACACTAAGGCATCACTGCCAAAAAAAGAGAGATACAATGTTATAGGGACACAACTTACACATTTTAGCAACCTTGCTGGAGAATTAAAGAAGGGATGAAGATTTTTACAGGAGAATGTGGACAGCTGCTGGAAGTTATTACTGTGATACAGGTAAATGGGGTGCATATCCCTTCTGCTCCTCCTATTCCTGCACCCCCTACAATTGACATTGCATGACTGTTGCAGTAAGATCAGCAGAGCCTTGTCTCCAACGTGATTTTAGAGGGGCAGAGCTACCTATTACTTACCTACCTGCAAAAACATGCATTTCTTTTCAACAGACAACATCCAGAGTCTGGGAATTTTAGTAACTCTGGTTAAAGCTCTGTCTGCATTGCATTCATGAGATCAGAGTACCTGTTAGTTCATGTATGTACCGTCCACTCCAGTTAAAAAACCCCCACACTTTCATCCTTAAAGATGACAAACGCACACCCCTTGGGCTCCCTTATTGCTCTAAGCACTGGACTCACAGTGGCATTAAAAGCTCTGGCAGTATCTTCACTATCAAAGAGAAAGATCTATAAAGCAAAGTAACTGCTGCTCACATAAATTCCCTGAACAGAAAAAGAGAGATGATGGGCTTTGAAGTCTTTGATTTTTATTAATTATTCTTTTTTTTTACTGCAGTGTAACAAGGCAAGACCTGCTGGAAGGTAGGGTGTGTTGACCTCACCTAGCCACCTTGTGGTAGACAGTACTTCTGCGTTATGCCTACCAGAACAAACACAAGAAGGGCTTGTCCAGGTGCCTCACTTAAGCTGCAAGTGTAAGACTGACTCACACCCAGCCTGCTCTGACAGTCTGCTTTGATTTTCACTTCAGCCAGCAAGGAATGATGGGTTCACTTAGTAGCAATTCAAAGTAGTGGTCCAGCTTTTCAGCTGAGAATCAAAAATCAGTTTCTCCAACTTTGTATTCAAAGCCCAGCACTGACTTGTCTCACCTCTTGTGAGACAAGAATATACTTAAGTGTATTCTGTGGCCCATTAAGTAGGTGACTACTCAGGGACACACCATTGACTTCTACACAGCTCCATAAAAGCTACCTAACAACTCACTGTGACAAATTATTTGGCCCTGCGGTCCTCTAGGTATTATATTCCTTTCGTGGGAGAGCCTGAATCATAGCTTGTGTTAAAGGTACAATGCACACTCAGAATGGAAATCTTGCTTGGTCGCTAGCCCAGAGACCTGATTTGAGGGAAGGTGAGCTGCCCCAAACCCTTGCTGCAAATCACTGCCATCCAGAAACAAAACGTTACGCCAGGTTCTCTCTTCACAGAGGTGCCAATGCTCTGAGACCCTTCTCAGACGCACAACTTCTTGCCTTACTGTGGTGGATACAGTACAGATGTGGTTTTACAAGGGGGTAGAAATGAACTCAAGTTCCAGACACATGAAACTCAAGAGGAAAATCTGCTTCTTGCAGGTTTATCTATCAACCATTGCCTTGTATGTTTAAAGAGTAATGATATTGATACTAACACCTGATAGCATTAATGGACACATTTGCCAGTAAGCCCCAGCTCTGGAGATGTTTCTGCTGCTCCCTGAGATCTGCCTGCACATAACCTTGGAAGCACTCGCAGCACTTTGAGAAAGCTTCCCCTTTTAAGATGGTATTTTTTAAGTTTCAAAGAACCTGATCTTCTCCTTAGACCAAAGACATTTAACCTCTGGGTCTTGCGGCTGCCTGGCATAAAACAAGTCTTGGCATTCCGGAAAAATCCCTCAGTGTTTTCAAAACAGTCCTGGTCCCACAAAAGCCCCTCGATACATCTTGCAGTGGTAAAGCGCAGCCGTTAAGGACAAGCTGTTCGGGGAAGCCGCGACTGCTCGGGGGAGCTGCGCTTCCCGTACATGCCGGCTGGCAGCGACCGGGGCTACGGCGCCAAGGGGCTGGATGCGCGTCCCGGCGGAGAAGGCACGCTGCACCGCCGGGACCCCGCGCCCGCGGGCTCTCCGTGGGGACACACGCCGCGGGGGGCTCAGCGGGAGAGGGCGAGGGGCCCTGCCCGGCATGCAACGCACGGCTCACCTGCCGCGGAGACGTGGAAGAGGAGGCGGGGGCGGGCGGCGCGGATGGCCGCCGACAGACCGCGCTCGCTGCCCGGGAGGGCGCCGCGCCGCTCGGGCATCAGCCGCACCCGCAGCCGCCCGTCGCCGGCACGGAGCCACCAGGCGAAGAGCTCGGTGAGGTTGAACTCCAGCTGCGCCCCGCCGGAGCCCGGCGGCGGCTCCCCGGCGCAGCCGTCCCGCAGGCTGCCCTCGCCCACCTCCAGCACCAGCTGCTTGGCGCGCCGCAGCCGCCGCCCGGCCGCGGAGAGCCCGCCGGGGGGGCCGGGCGGCGCGGCCCGCGGCAGCCCCCCCCGGGCGGCGCGAAGCAGAGGCGCGCAGTCCAGCCGCAGACGGCACCGCGCCGCGGCGCGCCCCGGCGGCCCCAGCACCAGCTCCCGCACGTAGGTGCGAAACAGCGAGGGCACGACGAAGTCCACTGCCAGGCTCCTCCTCTGCAGCCGCGAGAGGCCGGGGCTCTCCCGCGGCCCCGCCGTCACCGGGACCAAGCTCAGGGCGAGGCAGGCGGCGGCCAGGAGGCGGGCGGGCAGCCTGCCCACCGCCATGACCCGCCCGCCCGCGGCGGCCGGCGGTCCTCCGCGGGGCACCGCACCCCGTCCTGCGACCGCGGGACCGGCGGCCACGCAGCGGCGCCGGGGAGCGCTGCGCCGTGCCGAGGCCGGGCCGCCCGGGGAACGCGATGTGCGGCCGGACCGCGCGGAGCCACCGCCGGAGCGGTCCGCCCGGAGCCGCCGCTGCGCGGGCTTTGCCGGCTCCAACTACCCGCCACAACGCAGGCATTACCCGGCGAGCGCTGACATCACGCCCGAGCCCGCCCGCTCGCAGCCAATGCCGTGCCCGGCAGCCGTCATTATGCAAATGTGCGGGGCGGGGCGGGCGGAGACCCGGCGCGCGGCGGGGGGAGCGCGTTCATTGAGAAAGAAATGGCCCGGAGGTCCCCGGCCGAGCCTCGTCCCCGGGCTGGGGGCGGCGGGGAGCGCGGTCCCCCAGCGCGGGGCTGTGGGACCGGGGGAGCGGCCCACAGGGGGACGGCGGGGCTGGAGCCGCACCTCCACATGGCCCGGCGGGGCCGGGGGTGGGCACCTGCCGCGACGCGCGTGTGGTGAGGGGCTCTGGGGTCCCGAACCCGCCTCTCCTCTGTCTCTCGGTGCAGGCAATGATGGACAGAGCTGCTCCTTTTCCTCCCTTCCTTCCTCTCTTCCCTCCCATCCTTCCTTTTCCTCCCTTCTTTCCTTCTCTTGCCTGGCTTCCTTCCCTACCTCCCTAAAGGCTGACGTCCCGCCAACAGCCGTGTCCCTGGATGTCTCTGCTCTGTAGGGATTTAAAAACCAGAAGTGAGAAATAGGGGAGGAGAAATCTTGGAGCATAAGTAAATCTCAAAACCTGAACAAAAATTCGGACTGAAAACAACAGCCTTAAGAAAGGTTCGTGCAACGTTTCCCCCCTTTTTACCTTTAATAAATACAGTATAATTACTGTAATTACATTAGTGCTGTGCCTTAGGATAGCTAATCATAACTCATTCATATTTCTGGAAGTTGCCTATATGAATTAATGACTTATTATTATCTCTTTAGTTTGATACTTAAAGCGTGTATATTTTTATAATCCAGGTACTTTAACTATATAACCATTAGAGTGCAATTATTCTGTCATGCGGTTATTCTCCTGCTTATATCAAATTAATGTTAATATACAGATACTGTAGAGCAGACCCACAGTGTAATGCCTCCCTAATTGTGGTGCTGAAGAGCGTAATTGCAGGCGCGATGCTAGAAAACGGAACCAAGGAGGGGGGGGTTCTGTACAGAAGAGTTGAGGAAAGAACTTCAGGGCAATTGCTGAAGGATTAGTTAGATAATATGCTTAATTAAAAAAAAAAAATACCCAACCCCCCAACCCTACACTTCAGCGCTGTATGCAGCCCCATACAGTTGTGCTACTTCGAAGCCCACCCAAGACAGTGGTGTTTCCTCAGCTGGGCTTTGGATGCCTCCTCATTTACACACACACACACACACACTCTTCTTATTTCACAGTCCATGAAGTGCACTTGCCCAAGGTGTGAACCCTATTCCTTCACTTTTAAGTTTCAGAGGTGCTTTGGGGCTCAGACTTCCTTTTGATAGAAGCAGAAGACAGCTGGAAACATACTGATATACATACAAGTCTTCTGTAACATAAAATCCAACACAAAAATAGTTCAAATTCGTCTGTATACTTCTTTGGAACTCAGATTCTTTATGAGAAGAAAAAAAAGTTAAATGCACTGAATTAATCACGGGTCAGCGCTCTACACATTCAGCCTCTTCTCTTACCCTAGTGGGTGTAGTCATATTGACATACACATTCATGGATTGAGAACTACCTCCTCAAACCTGCCCTCTTCACCCTATTATTTTGGACTGTCATCTTACTCCACCTGGGTATCATATGCTAGTGAGAGGAATGACAATTATTGCAGAAAATAGTATGCTGGGCAGAGGGGATGTTCTAAGAATCTCTATAAACAGACTCTCTTCCTGCTCGTACAGAACGTATTTCCCTCGAATGAAGTCGCTGCTGTGGGATTTATACAGGTCTCAGTTCTATTTCCCTCTGGGATTCAATCAATTCGAGCCCATGGGCTCATTTGGGTGATTGGTAAGTCTCCTGTTGACTGTAACTGGGTAGACCTGGGAACACAGTTCAGATATTCAACTCAAATACTAGGAACAGAACAATTTAATTGATTCCTTTATCCCTAACATCTCTCTAAGAGTCCGTGTCTTCCCCAATTTACTCTTTATCCTGGAAATGATACAGGTACCTCACTGACCTCCCTTGGGGACAATATGGAAGAAGCAAAGATATGGAAGACAAAGATAGGGTGGTCTTTGACAACATTTGAGTGTGTTCCTAAAGCAAACGTGGCATTCAATAAAAACATTTGTGTCTGCTTGGGGGAAAAATAATAGGGTTCTGAGACTGTCATGGCAGCCAGGGAAATCTGGTGCTTCACCAAGTTATGCTGATGTGTACTTTTCCCACTGTTTTACATGTTAAATTCCTCTGAAACATTAGAAGGTTAGAGCTGAAAACTGAAATGAAGAGGTGTCTTTATTAATAGGCTTTAAATGAAATAGGAACAGCTGTTAATACATTGGAGAAGTGAAAATTGACCCATTAATGAATGAAGAGAGGCAAAGAAATCAATGAGGGATCTCCAGTGGTTGAGTTGCTGGGCTGCCTTTTTATCTCCTTTCTTTAATTGGTCTATATCAAGACGAGGGATATGGACATTTGGGAAGGAACAGAAGCCTGGCCAATACAGCTGCTAATGAAGGCCAGGTAAGGAAACACTTTCTTCAACTCTGTGATAGGTTGGGATCAGCAGATCTGGACAATATGCTTCTCAGGCTTTTAATTTAGCTAATGAATTGACTGTGTCACTGGCAATTAATTTTGAAAAGCCCAGGAAAACCAAGGAAGTCTCAAAGGATGAGGGGAGGGGTGGATTAAATGCAGTAACTAACCTTTACAACAAGAGGAAAAAAGTCACAGCGGTGGGTCTACATTTCAGTGCCAGCAGAAATGAGAAAGAGGACACACCAGACAGGGATCTCCAGTAGCAGCATAGCAGTGTGCAAGAGCTGAGGGTGTGACATCCCTGGAAGGCACATGCTGCTGATAAAAGACTCCTAAACCTCAAACATTAAAAAACAAAGTGCCAGGAAAACTGCATTACCTGTTGGGGCTCTAATTGCAACTGTGAAGATGCTGGAAAAGCCCCAGTAAATGTCACATACCTGCACTTTGCCAGAACTTCATGGGAAATATTGCTAGGGGAATGGAGCTGAGCAGTATCACGTGGCCTCAAAACCAGTCAGAAGGCTACTGGAAACTGGAGTAGTGTGAGGTGGGTATTTAATAGACTGAGTAAGCACCAGCGACTGCTTCAACATTTCTGCTTGTACTCAGCTGAGATTGTAAACAGGGTCAGCTCCTTAGGCAGCACTGCCTTGGGAAGGCTTCACCCACAGTCAAATGGGGAGGCAGTAATTTGGAAAGGAGTGTCAGAGCACAGCAAAAAGAGAGAAAAATTGTTAAGGAACTAAGCCAAGCTATCAACACAGTATTGAAAACCTGTGCTTTTCAGCTAGATTTTGGTAAGAAATAGCAGCTACCAAGCACTTCTGGTGATACACAGAACATAGGCAGATGGCATCTACGCTTTCTCCCTTCCACTGCCTTCCCAATACAAGTCATCCAAGTTATCTGTGCTCTGGGGTATGTTCATTCCAAGATGCAGTGGCAACACCTCACACCAAAGTGTCTGTAAGCCACAAATAAACAACAAACATTTCAAGGAGAGACCTGAGGGTGGGAACCAGTCCCAGATAAAGTATTCTGTATCCAGACGTGTCAGCTTGGCAGGAGGGATGCAGAGGGAAGTGGCAGTGGGATATAGCTATGTACCTGTTGTTTGAGACTGTGCAGGAAGAGAGCATACTTCATGGAGAAGCAGCCATAGTGCCCCCCACGCTGCGTGGTCTTGCTCCTTAAGCCTGCTGAGGTAAACGGCCTGAGAGGTGTGTGTCCAATGGGTTGACAGCCCAACCTTTCCTTCAGTAGGTCTTTATTTACTAGGGCTAGGCAGAACAACTGCTGATCGATTTGCATCCGATTTGTGAAGGGCAGAGGTTGATTTCCTTACTGTCTGCCTTGCTGCTCAGAGTCCCAGGAAAGGTGAGACTTTGATCTAGAGGCTGCAATTGAGAGGCCAGATCTGAAAGTCTGTAAAGCTCTACTATACTCACTTCGGTGAAGCTACTTTGAATTTACACTAATGAGGCAGAAAGTAGATTCTGGCTTATCCTCACCACGTTGTAGTCCTGGAGACAAAAGTGAATCAACAACGCTCACTCTTTCGTTTACTATATGGCTTAAGCTCCCTACCCTTTCTTTGGCTATTGAGTGTTTTTTCTAAAGTAGCCTTTCATTTGCCGAGATAAAGCATAACAGCCTCTTTTATTACATTCTCTTTTTTTCATCACCCTCATCACGTCAATTAGTGTGTTTGCATGTTTAACAGAGACCCTGCCTGAAAGCATTCTGGCCGCTAATGTCACAATTAGTGTTTCTTTCTCTTGGACCAATTATAGGTGATAATGTTACTATTTGACAGTGTTTGTGTTCTAATTAAGAGCCTGATTGCAAATTGGGTGCTCAATTCCAGCCAAGCTGCTTCTTTTTCTTGGGTATCCCCTAGTCCTGGCTTTCTACACATCCCTAGAATTATACACCAAAAATAAAAATAGATGAGTCATCACTTGTATGAAATATTTCTTCACCTTCATCCAGATTAATCTTTCCTCTTTCCTTATTGAATACTCTAAGCATTTTTTCTTGTTTGGTGAGAATCTTTATCAAGGACAGAGCATGCCACAGATAAAAACAGGACAGAGCTTTTGAGTGACAAGTTTAATCCATCACTTAATGCCTGCACTGTATCAGCCACGAACCGACGATTGTTAATATCACCCAGCACCGAGGTCCATCAGTACAACAGTTTTGCCCATTAAGAAAAGCAAACAAATAAATGCTGAAAATGTGTCAGGCTATAAAATGAGAAAAACAACCCTATAAAGCAAGTTTGGGGACAAATATGGAGTAAGATGAATTACTAAGTTTATAGGGGACAATGCCATTCTCATTTCCAAAATATATATATATATATATATATATGTTCTCATCTTACTTTTATCACTACTTAAAATAGCACAGGGACTTTTGACAGCATTACCTTTCCTGTAATGCTGCTTTCCCCACCATGCATGAATCCAGAGGTCTGCTTTAAAATCTGCACCAGAGTTTGCATCCCTTTGGATGCTGGCGTGCACAAGACAGGTTATAAAGCATACAGGTAAGAATGCTTTATAAGGTTAGAACAGGTAAGAACAGAGCGGGGTGGAAGCTGGTAAGCAGCATGTTTGTGCAGGCTGTATTGTGCTTTTCATACCCTGTAGGATCAAACACATCACCAATGAAGTGTGATTTCTTCCCTGATCACCTGAATGAGCAATATACAGGCACAAATATGAACTTGCCTTGCTTCAGTGCCCTCAAGTGAATTGTGCTTACAAGAGGGAAAAGGCCGATTTTATGGCATTTGAAGTGATGGTTGAAATTTCAGAAGCAGTCAAGCTAACTACAACATTCCTGTTTCACAGAGAGCAAAGGACCTTGCAGAGCAACTCTGTGTCTTGGAAGCAGTTTCTCCAAGAGGACTCAGTTGAACACATTAATTCAAAACACCTATACTGAGAAATCAAAAACGTTTCAGCATAGTGTAATGTGCCCAGTGTGAAGCCTGTTCCTATACTGGCTGGTACAAACCACAGTTCCCAGAAACAAGGCATCATGGAAAAGCTGTTGGTGTGGCTTGCTTTCAGACTGGTAAGAACTCTTGCTGTCCCTGTACTCATTAGGCAGCTCCCAGTTGGGTCTTGCCTTCTGCCAGATATATCTACCTGAATAGTCTGCAGAACCAACGAAGTTTTGGACACAGGTTCCCTGTATCTGAAGCTTATAGAGGAACAGCAACCTGTAGCTCAGCTTATCCAAGTCCCTAGGTCTGCTGCTAATCGCTTTACAGCTTAAAGGATTTTCCTTGTAGGTGCTCTGGACATACAATGCACTTCTTCAGGGCTTTAATTAAACATATGGCTACAACATACCAACATGGTTATGTAAAGATTTAGAAGGACAATCACTTTTTGCTTTAAGTGCTGACATGCTCAAGGGAATCATATTGTGTACATTTTTCTGCCTCCATTCCTTTACTGCTGTTCCAGGCTTTTGAGGTGTTCAGGAGTCCTCTTGACCTCATGGCTTTTATTCTGAACCACAGAACCCATCTCCCACCTGTAGCAACACCCTTTTCCTCTCAGCTAGTCCATCTTAAGGGGGCCATACTGCCTTCCTCTTCCCTGTCCAAACTTCATGTGCCTGAAATTCTTCTGCATTTTGTCCAGGTGATCTAGCTCTATGGCTTTCAAGGTTCCTACTGACACATGGACTTTTTAAAGCACCTACCTGGCACTTTTCAACTCTTAGAGCACCAGACTCTGTAGCCAAGCTACACTGGAATGCATTCCTCATAAAACTAAAGCTTTTGTTGTTTTGCTACTTCAGAGCATGAGGCAGGCTCCCTCCCTAGCACACAGACCTACTCCCCCCAAAATTGCTGGAAATAAACTATTTCAGGTCTGCTTTCTAGGCTCGTATCTTGGCACAGTGGCTTTTGAAACAATTTCTGAATTCCTTATAGGCAGTAGCAGGTTTCAATCCCAGTCTCTGCAAATGGAACACAAGTTCACTGAGGCTCTTTGGATTATCACGTTAGGATCATAGGTCACACTTTACCTTATGGCAGATGGAGTGAAAATGTCCTTTCCTGAGAGGTGTATTGTGACCCTAAATTCAGGGAAGTGAATTTTATTTAATGTTTGTTATGTTATCACAGAAGCATGATTTTTCCCATTTCAAAGCCAAAAAAAAAATATAGTCACAGCTATTCACCTCTCTGTGAGGCTAATTTAATGCTGAGTCAAGCATTGCAAGGGAGACAATGAACAGTAAGTGCATATGCAAGAGACTTTAGGGAGTGGACTTCTCAGTTCACTGGTACGCTGATATTTAGTGCTGACAGCAGAATCAGCAAACTGCTTAATGAAGATGAACCCACTGCACTTAGGGGTTGCTTGTCTTCATTAATTTCCTGAAGTAATACTTCCCCAAAACTCAGTGGCTGCCCAAGAGAGGATGGCTTTAAGGTCTCCCTCAGCTCTTGGGGATGGAGAGGGAGTGTCAGGAATTCCTGAAGAAATTTGTTGGGTTATTGCCTTTCTGTGTGACAAATCTGTCAAATACCCATTTGCCCTTGCTCCAAACTTTTCAGGCTGGATAAAAAAAGACAGTAACACTTAACTGCAGAAGACCTTCTTTCATACTGAAAACATAATAGTGTTGCAGGCACATTTGGAACGTGTTTGTGATACTCAGGAGTGATTGCATTGCCTAACTTTAAATGGGAAAATGTTGGCTGGGAGCCTAATTTTCATAGGCGATGAACAAATGCCTTTCCCATTAGTTTCAGTGAGATTGCTGCTCAGCATCTGTGAGGTGTTACTCTGAGCTCCCAGATGTGACTGATGTCAGCTTTAGACATGCTGCCAAGCACAGGAGGGTTTTGGGTGTTTTTTTTTTTTAATAAAAAATGGAAGGATCTCATAATAAACATAGTATTTCATTTCACTGTAAAACCAGAAAAAAAACCAAACCCAAAGTTCTGTATGTTGCAGAGTGCAGTAGAAACTGTCCTCAAGAGTCCTCTTCACATGCCTGCCAATTTTAATGAAGCAGTTGGTTGCAGATACTACCCAGTGTAGATATTAGGCTGAAGAAACCAGAGATTTGTTTCATGGTTTTTCATGGTGCACCATGGCTATGAAATCCCACCATCCCTATCTGGGGCTGTTTCACAGGTGCTTTAAGATATATAAAGGAGGAGCTGTGCTATCAGGGTTGTGGAGCTCCAAGACAAAGTTGAGGAAGCTTGGCAGCTCTCTTCCTTGTAGACTGGTGATGGTGAGGACTGATGGAAGACCATGCAGTTCTGGAATAATACAAGCAAAAGGAGCCCTACTCTCATCTCTAAGTTACTAATCCTTCCTTCTTGGCACATTTTTTTTCTGCTTGGATATTTACAAAAATGAAACTCACTGCCTGTGTATCAAGGTTCACTGAAATTTGAGAGGTACTGAGATATATCTGCCAGCCACTATTATTAGCCTGAAACAGCTTTTTCTTAGTACCTTTCTGAAGGTCTTGGCTTACAAAAGCCCCTTAAATCATTCACAGAAACGTGCAGGCATATTTATAATTGCTTCTAGTTTTCAAGTAGGCACAGACACTAGAAGTTTATAAACTGTGTGCATCCTTCCTCTGCACTAACTCATAGGAAGTCAGTGATCCCTTCTGGTCCTCTGCTCCTATGGCAAATACAATGATAGGGCATAAAACAAATGCCAGATTTCCAGATCTTTCAGGTAATAAAGAAAAAAAATATTAATGGAGAACAAGCTCTTTCCCGGAAAGTTCTGCAGCGCTGTATGAAGATATTCTTAGTGATTAAAGAGGGTGTTTTATTAAAAGCTGCATAATCAGGCTAGTATTCTGTCTGAATGCCCCTTTTAGTCATCTTTCTATTCCTTTTGAAGCTTTAATACTAACAAGCATAAACAAGCTAGGGTAAACCTTGAATTTACTGTTATTAATAGGTTCCAATCTGCTGCAATATCATCCCATGTCTCTCCAGGCAATTAAAGTTGTTTCTTGCTTTTAAAGAAGCTTTAATGGGTGCAGCCAATGGACCATCTATTATCATGAATGAACTCAATTACTATCTTAGTCACGATCAATATTTGCTTACACCAAGTTAGGAAAAATACTGAAAGCTTATAGAGTGGTTAAATGGCTGCTGATGTTAAGGCAGCAGGAAAGCCTGGGAGCACTGAGAAATGTACCCTTAAATAAGTGCAGTTTGTCTTGATATTTCTGAAGTCATCCAGGAAATAAGTGCTGATGATCATCTTTTCTGACACTGGTACTGTGAATTTGCATCAAGGAGATAAAGACTTACTAAATCTCTCAGTGGGGGAAGGTTAAATATTAACTCACACTTTCCCCAGTCTGAGGAAGAATGTGTTCTAAGATGCAAATGCACTATAGAATGCTCTGCAAATAAACCAGGAAGATGTACATTCATGTTCATACGTGTGGCTGGCTGGCCTAGGTGGAAAAGCCACTGCTTTATGCTATTGCCAACCAGCTTTGTAAGAACTTAGTGGAGGAATACTGTGTCCCAGGTGGAAAAGTCACTGCTCTATGCTATTGCCAACCAGCTTTGTAAGAACTTAGTGGAGGAATACTGTGTCCCAACAGGATGACTGCTTCCCCTGCAAAGGCAGCACACTGGAGCCAAAAGAGTTGAATGTCTCATAATGGGCTAAAGAGCAAGTTTCATCAGTAGCAGCCCAATGGAGTTGTCTGCATCACCCCCATATGATGATTTAATCATTCCAAAGGGGGGTTGTTTGGTGATTCAGATGCTGGAAAGGGTATGTGGAGTATCTGAACTCTGTGTTACTTTTTCTCCAATTGAGTCACTTAACATTTCTACTTCAGTTTCCAGTTTTATAAACTGGCTTCAGAGTCTGAGAACTGAAAGGCAGCTAAGCACAAAGAGGGTGAAAGTGTAGGAGAAGCTAACAAAAGAGGTCCTAGATTTTAGGATAGTTTGTTTCCTTGTTTGCTTATCTTTTTTTTTTCTCTTTCTTTTTCTTGGGTTTTTTTTTTTATTCCTTCTTAAGGCTACCTCCAGGGCATTTAGAATATTATTTTGCCCTGGAAAATCAATGGAAAAGTCTGAAAACGTCTACCTTCTCCAGGTTTTACTGACTGTCTTAGATGATTAAGGTTGTCTTTGCTATAGCACAGCCATGAAAGGCTGACCTATATTTCAAAACAGGCTAGGAGACAATTAATTTCTTCGTGCCCTTCTTGGATGATGTCCCAGAGTATCCACAGAGGCTGCCAAGCAAGCCATCAGCAAAGGATTACAGATTTCTGATGGAGAGGTTTGCTGATGGTCTATTCCCTACATTGTGATAGAAACATTCTGGCCAGGTGAAAGGAAGGCAAGAGTTTCCAATTAATCATCTACACTTCACAAATGAATTGTTAAGTAACAACGGGTCAGTCATTTAATCTTACTGAATCTTAATTCTCTGTCTTGACAATGAGCTGAGAGCGCTCTGGTGTACATGGCAGGGAGCTGAGGGGCTATTGCAAGCACTGATTTGTGTCACACTCTGCAAAGATGTGAGAGGTCATGCCAGACTAACGCTAGCAGTGACGGCGGGCCTAGTTCGCGGTTACACCGAGTCCACTGAGGCACCACGAAAGGGTATCTGCAAGGATGGAGCTTTGCTCCTCTGTGAATCTGCCTGATGGCTGTCTGGATGCAGGTAGTCTGCACTTCGCCCAGGCTGCTTTCTGCATACCAAAAGGACTAACTGGGTGCAAAGGGTGATGAAAGAAATTCATATCAGAAAAAGTGCATGAAGGTCTAGTGAAAAGGAGGTTTTGTGGCTTCCCCCCAAACATCAGCACTGGGGGCAAGTAACTCTGATCACTGCAGACTGTTCTGCAGGTCTTCTGAGACATATTGGCAGCCCTGAGGATCAAGGACACTAGCCAAATGAAAACATCAAAAAGTGGTTTGATTTGTTCAGACCTGAAACAAACAGGCAAACAAAGGAGAATAATTTTCCAGCATGAAATACTCCCTTATTCCCCTCCTCCATTTCCTCCCATCAATCATTTTCAATCAAATAAAATGTCAGGTTGGTTTTAGCTTGGTTTTGTTTTTCCTTCTATTTCAAAACTTAAGTGTAAATGTTTTAATGAAACATTCCCCCTTGAGGAAACAGCAAACAAACAATTTTAGTCTTCAATCAGAAATGTCTGTTGCTAACACATTTAATATCAACATCAGTTCTTAATCAGATTTGGACTGACCTAAATCTGCATTTTTCAACAAGTGCAATATTCAAGCAGAAAAGTGTCCAACTCTGAACTGGCACAACAGTTAGGGCAGCTGCTCATCTGTGTACAGCCTCATGAAGAATGAGATCTGTTCTCTCTTTCCCAAACATTTAGCATAAAGAAGGGATCCAATTCTATGCCATCATTAACTGCATTAACCTTCAGTACCACCAGTGTGAAGATGTTTATTTTCACAAGTCTCTGGCTGTGCAGACTCTGGCTGTGCAGAATGCTCACACGGCTTATTAGAAGTGCTGGGAGGTTCTTGAACACTCCTTAACCATCTCATTCTGTACCCATCTTGACTCTGCTAAATGCATCCGTGCAAGAAAACAAGAAAATCCTACTGAAACCAGAAATAACTATATTTTAATCACGGAACTTCACTCTGTCAGTGTATCCTTTCCCAACTGCTTTATAATCCTACAAACAAACCAAAACAAACCACATGGAAACCTGCTTTCTTATATAATTGTTTGTTACTATCCCTAACAAGTGATCACACCATTTTCTTCTATATTTGTTTGCTGAAAAGTAATTTAAGTTTCTGTTGCATTCTGCAGTTGGCACAAAAAAGCCCATAAAGACACTGCCCTTGGCAGGAAAGATTGCTTGCTTTTCTCAAACCCTAATCCAGAGAGGTGCAGAGCAAGCTCAGCCCCTCCTGAAGTCGAGACAAGGCCTTTGGAGATTAGGACTTCTGAGACTGTTTTATTTCCATTGACTTCAGACTTGCAAGTCTTTGTTTTTCATCTTTCTCTAAAGTTATTTTAATTAAAACAAGTCAGAAAATCCCACATTTCGGCAAAGCAAGGTCCAAAATAGCCTTGTCTCTTTGTGTTTGCTTACTAGATCCTCTTAGGAGTTGGGGCTCCAGTTTAAAAGCATGTTGTATTCATGTGAAGGGAGAATGGAAATTTCCGCTCTGCAAATTTTCCTTAGAATATTTCTGTTGGGAACTGCTCTGCATAAAAGAACAAATTTGCTGTAGAAGAAAGTATACCTTTCATCTTCCTAATACACGTGTCCTTTGCCATCCAAGCAAATCATACAGAGCTAACATGTTGCCCACATGGAAAACCATGCTTCCATCCCAGTGCCAGGTGAGTAGCAGCGGTCAGTGCAAAACAGTGGTGAAAAGCTAGTTTGATTCTAAGGTTTTGATGATCTCTGGAGGTCCCTTCCAACCCCTCTGATTCTGTGATTCTGTGTTTCAGGCCACACGCTGTTGGTGGAGACAGGGGAATCCTGTACACAGCATTGGTAAGGCCTCATTGCAGTTACCACAGTTCAAAACCCCCTGAAATTAGAAGGGATGCAGAGAAAGGTTTCTAAGATGAGTTCAGGAACAGAGCTATCTTACAAAAAGAGATAAAAAGAACTTGGCTTGTTTGGCCTAGTGAAATGAGACTAGAAATGGGAGATAATGCCTCTTTACAGATATACTGAGGAGTAAATATTGAGGAGGGAGAAGAATTATTTAACCTAAAGGATAATGCTGGAACAAGATGAAATGGATATGAATTGGTCATGAATAAATTTAGACTCAAAACTGGGAGAAGGTTTCCAACCATCAGAAGAACGACATTCTGCAATAGCCTTTCAAATAGAGTAGTGATGGGCAAAGAACTTCAATTTAAACTTGTGATATGAGTCCCTGAATAGTCAAGTGTGTTTGAGAAAAAGGACTTCATCAACCATTTGTTGAAGGTGTTGCTTACACTATGCATTTACATGAAATTTATTCCATGCTCTGGACCTTCTACTGATTACCTGCCAGAGATAGGAAGAATCTTTTTCCACTTCATACATAATTTTGCCTCTTGGGCTTTTTTTTATTTTTCCTTTTGCCCTGAAGTACCAGGGATTTAGCCACAGAGGAAGAGTGGAAGTAGAGATAGATGCACAGACATTCCTCAAAGTCTTAAAGTCTTCCAGGTGGCTTTGGTTATGTTACCTAGGTTCCCACTGATTGTCAGATCTGATGTCAATAGGTAATCTCCTCCTGGTTTGGCTTTATACCAAAGAGGATAGACTTGTCCACTACCTGAGAATTTCATCCAACACATCCTAAATATTACCACATTCAAAATATTACTGATAAAGTTGATCTCTGGCTCCCTTCCTGTCAGAGACGATGGCTGCAGCTGAAAGGCTGAGAGAGTTCTGTATCGGGCAAGAGCTGGTGAAGTAGTGCCAAGCAGCTGTTCCACAGTGCACAGGATGACACGCCAGGATGCAGGCCTTCCAGACCTGGAAATCTGGAGTCTTAACACTTTGAAACATAAAGGGTGATAAAATGTTGTTGCTGTTGCTATACGAATGCCTCTTACCCAGCATTCATTTTATCCTCTTTGCTTTTTGGCCAAAGAACATCACGTCGTGATGTGTGGTGCAGTTTTCTATTTCTTGAATCCAAGCCTGAATGAAAATCATGAGGGATTTCAGTATGGTGAAACATGGGAAGAGGCAGCCTTTTGTCAAGGCAGTAACCATCCTGCATCATCACTAGTCAACCATGGATTGGAACAACCAAGCTCAGCTGCTGAGTGCATAGTGCAAAGGAAGCCCATGTTCACAACTTATGGTCAGTTCTCCATAGCACTTCCCTTTCTTTAATTGCCACCATTTTGTAAGGCAGTTGGACTCATTCTCCAGCCCAGTACCATCACGCTAAAGCTACCTGCAAAGCAGAGCTTTAAAAACAAAGCTTAGGCAAAATGCAGTCCTGCCTTTCCCTCTGAAAAAATCCTAACCTTTCTGCATACTATTACCAGCCTCTCCTCTCTAACCTGACCCGTGTCAGGCTCTGACATGAAAGACCATTCCCCTCCTACAACCTGCTTGTGGCTTCCTACCGGTCACTCACTGCTCATTTATCTTATTGATCTGCTAATTATACTAGGCCAGCGAGGTCCCAAGTCCCTTGTCCATGCTGGGGCAGCATACTGTTACAGTATGAAGCCCATATATTTAGAGTTGATGTTACCATTTACAATTAGGAACACACCAAGCAAATTCTTTACCCTTTCCTTTATTTATCACACAAGAAAATCCACTTGGTCTGCAGATCTATTTGGTCCTGCAGGTTTTGCTTATGTTGGTAGCCCATTGTCTCTAGTACATAGAGATGTCTTAGTAAGCAAAGGTTAAAGTCTTTGAATTTCTCTGTCATGCAAACTCCTTCTCTCAACTGCTTTACAGAAACCAGTAGTGTAGCTTCAGAGATATGTAAGAGCAGGAAGACATAAACAAGGGGGAAGGGAGGAGTTTTCAGCTATGATTTGAAATGAGATGGAAAGCCAATGGAGCAGAGAAATACAGAAAAACCTGTTCCAGATGGCAGGAGGCATAGAGGAGAAGGTCCTCATCCCACCTCTGGCCAGATTGCATGGAGGGACAGAGAACAAGTGAAACTTGATGAAATTAAAGGGTATTGCATGTAGGAATAAAACCCCAACCAACCAAAAAACACCCCAAGCAACCAAAAAAACCCTCAAAAGAAATGCTTCTCTGCACAGGATGCAGTCAGCCTGTAGAATATGCTACAGAGAAAATCATAGAGTTAAATACTAAGACTGGATTTTTATAGGAGTTTGCTCATTGTGTGATTATCAATAACATGCAGAGCAGTGCCAGGTAACTTAAAGGAAATCAAATTCCAAAGCTTCCTAAGAGAAACCATCCCTTACCAGTCAGGAAGACATGCTAACCTTGGAATGTAAATGCTCAAACAAAATCCCAGCACTAAATGGGAGAATTATGGGTGTGTGTTGCTATATGCAAGAATCAAATACTGCTGGAGACCAGGCACTTGCCACACTGACCAGTGCTTAGGCTGCTTCTCTGTGACCTTGGTGCTATTTGTCCCTGTCAGTTATACTGTTCCTGTTCATCTGGGTATTCAAATGTATTTCTTTCTTTGTATAGTCAAGGAAAAAGCGAAATTATGTGTGTCCCTATCCACGCTCCTGGAGGATTACCGAAGGTCAAAGCTAGGATAACCAGCATTTACTTCATGCAGGGTTGCTGTTATCTGAACAGTTCAATTAAGATGAGGCTGAAAGGAAAGCAGCTGGGGCTTTAAAAGCTCTCATCTCTCAGCAAGGCTGTCTTGGTGTCCCACACATCTTACCCACTTGCCTCCTGTTCTCAGAGAGCCCTAGGATTCCCTGAAATATATTCAGCATATGGGGACCTTCAGTTACTGCCCCAGCCTGCCTTGCCTCACAGAGAAGGCCATAGCAGGTTGGAATGCACAGGAATAACAAAAATTGTTTACAAATGAAAATTACATAATTTATCATAACTTTTAGAGAGACAATAGGGAAATCCCTTCTTCCTCTTTTCAACCTGTTACATTAATTAGTTACAAGGACATTCTCAACTCACATCAACCTTTGCATCTGCCCTGGACTACCCACAAGAGCTGATGCAAGGCAGTCCTTCCACATTTCTGTGGGACTCCTGGCTAAACACTCCTGGCATGCACAGACAGTGCTGGGCTCAGTGTGAACTGTAGTGTAACAGCTACATGCCAGCTGGTGAGGGACATTACAGCATTGGTGACCAGCTTTGAATAAAAGCACAGTGGTTAAAGCATTTATTCAGGAAGCGAGAGACGAGGATTCATTAGGAACGTGCCTGGAAAGGAACTTGAGTTTGGGGAGCAGGCACAGCTAAAGCTCTCCTGTCTCTGCTGAAGCCAACTCCTGTGCAACGAAAATGAAAAATTCACATGCCATAAGAAAAGAGAGAGAAACACCAGGAGACTGAGTGGTAGAGTGCTGAGTGAGTTGGAGGTCAGTGAAGCAGGAGGGTATGTTGCTGGTGTGGAGTGGGCTTGAGGCC
Source organism: Laterallus jamaicensis coturniculus (assembly GCA_022605575.1). NCBI lineage: Eukaryota > Metazoa > Chordata > Aves > Gruiformes > Rallidae > Laterallus > Laterallus jamaicensis. Next base: position 22,361,029 of record JAKCOX010000001.1, read on the forward strand.
TGAGGGACTGTTGTAGTTTTGCGTGGCAAGGATCTGGTAGAGGAGGGGGGGCTGCAGGTGTGGCATCTGCAAGAAGCTGCTAGAAGCTTCCCATAGACCTGACAGGGTAAACACCAGCCAGATTCAAGGACGGACCCCTGCTGACCAAGGCCGAGCCCATCAGCGATGGTCACAGCGCCTCTGGGAGTCACATTCAGCAGAAAAAATAAAGTAAGCAGGGGCTTTTTGCCCCCAGAGGAGGGAGTGAGATGTGAGAAACTGCAGACACCAAGGGCAGTGAAGAAGCAGGGAGGAGGCACTGCAGGTACCAGAGAGAAAGATGCCCCTGCAGCCTGTGAAGGTGACCATGGTGGAGCAGGTTGTCCCCTGCTGCCCACAGAAGATGATGGGGAGCAGAGACCCCACCTGCAGCCTGTGGAGAGTCCCCCCACACTGGAGCAGGTGGAGACAGATGGAAGACAGTGTGACTCGTGTTGGAGCAAGCTCCTGGCAGGACCTGCAGCCCTTGGAGAGAGACACCCACGCTGGAGCAGGTTTGCTTGGGGGACTTGTGACTCCATGGGGGCCCAGGCTGGAGGAGCCTGGGCCTGAGACACTGCACCCCATAGCAGTGACTCACACTGGGGCAGCTGGTGAAGAGCTGAAGCCCTGTGAGAAAGGACTCATTTAGGAGAAGTTTGTTAACGACTGTCTCCTCTGGGTGGGACCCCACACTGGAGCAGGGGAAGGGTGTGAGAAATGCCCACCCCCTGCCCCACTAAGAAGGAAAACCACTAATGAAGAACTGACAGAAACTCCCCTGGGAAGGAGAAGGGGTAGAAAGGAGAGAAATCATGACTAAAGTGAAGTCTGCAAAGAAGGGAGAGGTGAGGGGAGGTGCTTTAAGATCTGTTTTTACTTCTCATTATCCAGCTCTGGTTTCACTGGGTGTGTCTCCATGCAGTGTAATAAATTAGATGTTTTTTTTTTCTTTTTAGTCCGTGTTGAGTCTGTTTTGCCCATGACACTAATTGTGTAATGATCTCTCCCTGTCCTTAACTCCTGAGCCTCTCAATATATATTTTCTGCCTTGTTCAGCTGAAAAGGGGTGTGATAGAGCAGCTCTGGGGGGCATCTGGCCTCCAGCCAGGGTCAAGCCACCATAGGGACACAAGTATTATGTATGCATCCTCCATTGCCAGCTGGAAGCACAGGTGAGAAACATGAGGGACTTGCTATTGTGTGCTTATTTCAGTTGTTACCTCTTTGCTTCCAGAGGCAGCAGGGCTAAAGGCTGCAAATCACATTCTGTCTTACTCTAACTAGGCTGGACTCTAAGGAATCTGACTCTTCACTTAAAAAGACAAAACCAATTACCAACAATCTGCTTCAGAGGACAAAGAGACCAGCTTGCTAATGAGGGCCTAAGAGGAGCCCATTCCATCTGAAAAGAATTTCCTACAATCCCACTGTCTATTTAAACATCTCCTTTAATAGCCATATATTTGGCTGTTACTAGTCAGAATACAATCTTTATCCCTATTGTCCAAAGTGGAGCCCCAAGGATTTTAATGGTAACACTGATGTTATTCTGTGTAATGGAAAAGGAGATACCCTCTAGATGGGACATAAGAAATGGTGCAGTCTGGATCATACACTCTACCCTGATCTTTCCATTTGGCTTAGGAGCCATGTAACCATATAGACTGAAGTCCAGAAGTTCGATTTTGGGAGAGAGGGGCAGTTTTCTCTATCTGCCACTCTAGTTAGGTTCCCTTTACTAATTGGCCTCCTCGGCCAGTAACAGGACCAAAAATCATCCATGGGAGAAAATTCCCAAATGCAAACTAACAAAACAACCATAAAAAAGGTCTTGTTTTATGACATGCTCCATTGGTATTGCAGCATTCTGCCTATGTGGGCATATTTTCTAACACATTATGCAAAAACAAGTCAGGGAAGATGCTGAGGATTGTAATTTTCTAATTTAATTCTGCCATTTCCAGTAATGGAAAGCCATACTATGGCTATTTATCTTCATAAGTGACAGATGCATTTCATTAAAACTTCCTTAAATAATTTCTCATGGCACTTGAAGGAGGAAAAAAAGGAGTGAGAAGATATCTATTTTGTAAGCACACACACATGGATGTTTTGAGAGCTGTTAAACACGCAAATGATCTATGACTTTGCATTAAAGAGGTCAAGTAAAAAGACATTTGTCTGGTGTTTTTTGAAATGTTGATGCCTGTTGGACACATCATGAAACAATCTGACATTGACTGTTGCTGGATGAAAATATGCTAATAATATCACCATACAGTGATATAATGACTGCCACTTGGGAGAGTCCCAAAGCTTGGTGTAATGCTATGACACGCAGACGCTTCCCCTCCAGATACTGCTGAAATGCTGCCATGTAGGAGCAGGAGGATGCAGCAGCTGTAGAGCAAATGACTCTGCAGAATAATTTGGCCAAGAAGTGAAGAACTTTGTATTCAGTTGAACTGGCATTTAAATAAGCAATGTTCTGGGGCAGGTGAATATTCACTTAATTTTCTTTCTGTGCCAGACAGCTGATAGTGGAGTAATAAAGCCTCTCTTGAAGAAATCTGCATCATATGCTGATGCACTTCTGCAGGGTAGATGTTCTGTGTAAAATCCTAGTCCAGGTCTTGGCACATAGGTGTTGCAAGAAAGCAATGAAAATTTCAGAGAAGGAAGAGTTGCAGGTGAGATCACATGCCAATTTCCTGTTGTCCTCATATTCCATACAGCTTAGGGAAGTTTGGAGGCTTGCAACAGTTCTTAGAGGGTCATTAGGTGAAGGGAAATCACTGGTGCATCTAAATCATTCTCCTCATACACCCATTCCATAAGCCTGTACAGAAGAAGATGGAATGGAGAGCTTTAGAGGTAGCACTGTTGTTACATGCTCCTCAGTTTGGCATTTAGAATAACTTTGTAACTTAGGGGGTTAGCAACAGGGGACAGAGTGGCAAGGAGAGTCTTGCCCAAACTCCTGCCTCAAAAGCCTACCATCTGGTCTAGCAACTGAGGCCCAACAGTGCTGTCAGAAAGGCCAGTGACTAGGTGAGTTCTTGAGAAGGAATTCACCTCCAGAACAAGGAAGTGGTATGTATGGAGAAGTTTTCATGGTCTGTAGTCAATGCTGTTCTTACTCCAGGGTCTCCTGATTAAGGCCCCAGAGGTATCAAGTGAGCTGGAAGAGTGTTTGCAGTCCCTGTTGTCATCCCCCCAGCACTCTGTCTATTTGGCCTCAGCACCTTTCCCTGACTCTACATTTGTTCTCAGCTCACTGAGCAAATAAACCCAAGTGAATAAGCTATTCAAGAACTGCTGCCCTCTTTTTGGTTCATGAACCTTGCAATCCCCTCTCACTGTTATTTCAAACTACTCACTGAACACGCTCCATTTGTTATTCTTGCCTAGTGGAGTTTGTTGACAAAGAAGTCATGGTGAGTACTAGAGCAGTGTAAATCAGTGTGGACTAGACAGCTGGTCTTCTTCCCACACTGACTGAAGAGATACTAACTCTATGACTAAAAAAAGTCACTTTCTTAATGGAAACATTAGCAAATAAGCCAAAGCTTGCTTCCTGCAGTGTGCTTAGCATATGTGGTTTCCATAAGTAGTGTTCTTAGTGCCTTTCAGAAGGTACAAAAAGTCCATGCTTTGGGGCCAGGATCTGCCTCCTCCCTCCACCCAACCTGTAACCTGCTATGAACATCAGGGTACCCACTGCCCAATACCTTTGTACTTCATCAGGAATCTGCCTCCTTTGAAAACTCCAGCTCTAAAGGTATTTGATATCATGGTATCCCCAGGTTACCTGAACCCATTCCCCAGCCAGCACTGAGGACCCCAATCTGCAGTAGCACATAAACTGGGGGCAGCACGTATAAGATGTACCCCTTCTCTTCCCCCACAGCTCATGAAGTTAGTCTATATTCATCTATTACAGCAATGCTGTCTGAGAAGGTGAGGCAGAACTCCTGCAGGTCTCCTCCCTTGCTCAGTTTTCTGGTGTTGTTACCACTGATTTTTAGTCACTCCAAATTCACGACAGTCGCCATTGAGTCATGATGGCAGGTGGCTCTGGTTGGCCCTGGCTGCAAGCAGATGAGTCTACCTATTTGGGCAGAAAGGGCTAGTGCAGAGGAAGTCACACAGAGAGCGACTCAGGGGAGCCAGGTTGGCAAGAGGAGCTGATGTTGTCAGCTCATCAATAAAGCCAAGCTTCCGAGGAGGCTGAGCTTTCTTACTCATGCTCTGGTGTTCAGAGCATGACTCAACTCCTTCTCACCACCCAGCGCTCGGAGGCCAGCCACAAGCTAAGTCTTTCATCTGTGGCATTTCAGCTGGGCTGGGCTGCCACCTCCTCTTCCTCTCCCCTTGTGTTTCTGTGCAGGTGATTAGTTAGGACTGACGTCCAATGCTTTTGTGGACTGGCTTAACTGTTACCAAAAAGCAGAAGTCAAGGAGGGAAGTAAAAATTTGCCTTGCAGTTAATCACTGGCCGTGCTGTGGAACTCATCAAACTTTGAGGAAGTAATTGAGGCTATTTGCACTTGTGGAAAATGGGAAAGACAAAAGTACAGGAAATTACTTGTTGTTTTGCTCCCAGCGTGACAGCTATGATTACTCTCTTGTTGGATGAGATTCCCTTAGAAGAAATGGCTTCCAGCTCTAATCCATAAAGACAATCTCATTGCATGGAAGAAACACCCCCCTGCAAAATGGGAAGCTGTATGGCCCAGCGGAACACACTGCTCTGGCAGCTTCACCTGACAGAGATTAAAGTGAGGAGGGTTAACTGGAGCACTTAGAGAAAACATTTTTGGTCAGAAATTGTTCTTATATGTAAAAATATAACTTTGTCATAGAAATTACATATCTGTACTTTTGTTTGGAATGGCCAGTAGCATTAAGGTTTACCATCACATGAGGCACATGCAACAAATACAATAAACAGACTATCCAGAGCATCAGGTCTCTGAGTGAATGGAGGAGCTGGTCCATCCTCCCAGGGCCAGTGGATCCCCAAGGTGGCCTGGGATCCCTCTGAGCAGATCTGCAAACAGTATTTCCTGGAATGCCCCTTGGAGATCGCTGTAGCAACAATCTCTCCCAAGATCAATTTCCAAAACAGGTAACCCCAAGACTGGAACTGTGTAGGGGATACGGGCTTTCTGACAACTACTTCCACACCAAGAATTTAATATCTATCTCTCTCTCTCATTCTCACCTTCTCTCTCTCTCTCTTTCTATGTTCTATCTCTGATTTCCACACAGTTGCTGTGAATTGCCTCCCTCTTTGAGGTTCATGTAGCAGTACTAAAAATTGTGACCTGAAGAAAGTACTTCATAAAACTCCACATATAAAAAAAGCATCTTGGGCCAGACCTTCTGTGGCTTCAGCAGAGTATGATAACATTGAAATGAGTGGCAATACACTGGACGAGATATCTTCAGGTGACATAAATCAGTGTGGTACCATGGGCTTCAAGCCATTTGTAGTTTAAAGTCTCCATCAGTAGGAGTAACATCACAAGGAGAGTGTGTCAAAATTCTGTTTGTCATTTTCTTGTCTATTTTCTTTGCTATTTTATTAGCACTGTCATAGACCCATAGCAGTCCTTTTTATCTCATTACAAGAATAAAAACCTTGGGTCAGTTTATAGTACATGATACCTGAACTTTTGACTATGTATATGAAACCAGCTGTAATGGCCACTTGATGCTGTGGTCCCATCCACAATAACAAATGATTGCAATAATACTATTGGATAGAGGTTTTCTTTTCTAAAATAGGTTTAATTTTTGCATCTGCAGAGAAAGAGTCAAGGGAAGAACCAGTGAAAAAAAGATCTGTTATGTAGTTGTTGTTGCATAACTTTAAGATTTAAATTCTTACTTCCAACGGAGTTGGGCCTAGACAAGTGATGTACTCATACAAATGCTATGAGGATAGGAACTACACAGCAACTGAAATATTTAATCAGATACTGAAATGTCTGAGCCACTTCACATTAAAGTGAATGAGAGCACCTTAAAAGCAGTAATAGAAGCACAAAAGTGAGCACTAGACATTTTCCAGGCAAAAAAAAATAGCCATGGTTTTTGTATTAGTTTTTTAAGATATGATGCTATTTTAAATTTATGTGGGAAAGCAAATAAATCCCTGTAGGAATGATGCACTGGGTCCTGACATTTCCAGTTGATGGTAGAATTGACAGTGGCATAGATTTGTCAGATGACACATGAGAAAATGCACAGTGTAGTGGTAAACATGAAGGTGACATGAAGGTAGGAGTTAAGTCCTGCTTTCATTTGTACCATTCGGTCCCTTGGTAAAAACCACTTCGGGATGTTCACTAGGGTATATGAGATCAGGATTTTCTACCATGACTTGCCTTCTAAGGCATGCCAGTTGCCTATGGTGCTTTAAGGGCATCCACGTGGAAATACACATGAAGTTTCCACGATGATACACATGGAAGCAGCTCCTTTGAAATCTGCACCCACTTCCATCAGTTAAATGTTTGGCTCTGTATTTGGGGTTTTGACTTTTTCTTCCTTTATGTATTATCTTTCTTTTTAAGATGTTCATTGCATACCATGAATGGAGTTAAGATTTTTGTTTTCACCTCTGCAGGGCCCACTTTTATAAGTCATCCTGTCACTCTCTCATTCGCTGCCCTTTCCCTCCCTCTTCCTTCTTACTCTGTTAAATCAGAGTCCATTCTTCCCCCAACTGCTCCTCACAACCTTGCCTGCTGCATATTGACCTTTCCTACGCTGCCATTCGGATCACCAGCTCCAGCCATTACATTAGCAACACACAATTACACCCTCAAGGTAGGATCAAGTGCAGATCCTACCTCTACATAAATACCTTAATGAAGGGAAAGATGCTGATGTGTGTCTGAAGTATGTTTTCAGCTCACGTACGAGAGAAGAAGGATTCTGCAGAAACTTGAAACTGTGGGTAGTGATGGGAGCATTTTCCAAATGTTTCTGTTCCACCAGAGTGCCCCCTGCATGGTGCTGTTCTCCAAAGTGTCCGTGCATTATATGGTTTTCTAGAGGTTATTGCCAAAGCCTCACCCAGCTGTCACAGGAGGACTGTCCCATCTAGTGAGCTCAGATGGTGGCTCTAGGTTGATGTGAGGACACGGCACTTTGCAAATAAGTGTTCCTGTCACCTTATTTGATCGGTTGTCCTTTGGTATGAGCCACCATCCTGATGGGATGTAGTTTGGTGATATCTGTTGCTCTTTTGGGAGCATGATGCAGCCATGAAAGTACCTATGCCTTTTTTTTTTTCCTTCTTTCTTTCAAAAGTTCATGTACGTTTTTCTGTGAACATGCAGTGTCAGATCTGAATGTTCTGGCCACCCTCTCAACAAAAGCACAATCTGACAATGAAATATGTCTAATCTGACATATGAAAGAATCTGCCCTGTGGCTGTGTGGGTAATGAACATACAGCTATGTGGGATATGAGCTAAGGTTTTCTTTGTAGTCTTACAGTTGTGATAAATTGAGCAGCATGTGAAATGATGGTTTTCAACCAGTTCAAGGAATTTTTTGTCCAGATTATCATGAATAAATTTTGCTCAAAGACCCCTGAGAATGCACCTTCCCCCTTCTGCTGCGAGAGAAGGGAATTGGGACAGCGTGAGGCTAGCCTATGGACAGTGTGTGTACCATCTCTGTAGAAGTGGCTTTTACTCTCCACAGTGTCTCTCAAAGGCCGTTTTGGGCATGTGACATCTGGCCCACAGCAGTGATTCGCTACAGACTCCAGTACCAATTCATGTCTCCATAATTCAACAAAATAATCATCAGGCATTATGCTGCTAAAGGCATGCAATATTGTTCTGCTTATGTTCTTTACTGCACAGACTTTGCAAATGGGACCTCCTCTGATTTACAGAAATCTAAAATCAGTAAATGTAATAAAAATCTGTGGCATGAGTGGCCAGTCCATTATGCCTGCTTCATTAACCTGTTCAAAAGAGGTAAGGAAAAAAAGAGACCTCTCCTGAAAGATCCCAGAAGTTTGATGTAATGACTTCAGTAAAACCAGAGTGAAGAGATGGAATGAATAAGTGTGTGGAAAGAAAAAAAAAAATGAAGGGAAATTTAGCCTCTTTTTACACTTGTTACAGAAAAGCTTATCCAGAGCTGATCCATCATAGAAAGGAGTTTCATCACTGAGATCTTCCTGAGAGGGGAGATGCTGCATCAATCAATCACTGCCTCAGTGGATCTTCGAACAGCCTGTGGCCCTGCTGGCAAACACATGCACCCTCCCAATGGAAGCAGGTCTTCCTCAAAGCTAGCGCTGCCTGGAAACAAGGCTTTCAAGAGAGAGGGACCTTTAAATAGTCAATGTTTTTCGCTGGGCTTGAATGAACTAACTGCAGCAAAAACTAGGCATGTTCACAACATGGGCTCTGGTAGGATAAACATGACTGAAACTCTGTAAGGCTTTTGGAAGTGGAAGAATGTGTCGTTTCTTTGTATATCATGTACGGAGAGGAGAGCTGTTGCACAGACATTTGGAAGCTTAGGCCAATATTCATCATCCAAGGATTTAAGTTCAGTTAATTTGCCTACATTTTCCTAGTTAATTAGACAAATCTGCTTGTTTACAAAAAGCTGAGCAACACGGCAACCTGTATTTGAGGGTTTCTAAGCAGTTTTATTCTATACCCACCAGTGTTTAACATTTCTTTTTCCTCTGCCTGCAGGGTTGCAGTGCCACACAGGTAGTGACACTGCTGCTGGCACAGCATCTCCACAGCTCCCCTCCCTTCCCTGTGGTGTACTGCCTGGCATCATCCTCAGAGCAAACCTTAACTCAGTGTGGCCAAGCTTCAAATCTGGTATGAAGAGCTGCTTTGCAGAAAAATTCAGTGTCATGACATAACCTAGACTGTTAGTGAAGTCTGAATGCATTTGGGACAATCACTTATGACTGGCATGAAAAGAATGAGGGGAAAATTACTACTTTTGATTTTGACAATTTGTAATATAAATCCTTTTACTTCTCATCCCAGCAGGATCTTTCAAGGCCAAATTCAGTCAAACTTACTTTTCACAAGTTAAAACAAATGAATGTCCCTGAAGCACACAAATGAAGCTCAAAACTAAAGCTTCCTGGTCAGGTGTCACCTGGGTCAACTCAACCAGTCACAATTTTTCCTGCTCTACCCATGCTGTTGCAGAACAGAGAATAAACTGTACAGCTCAACCATTAAAACATGCTTCCACATTTAGCCACCTCAGAAAGCAGGTGCTGGGGGAAAGCACAGTGTTCACAACCAGCACACGCTCCCACGGACACACGTTTAATGCAGCACATAAAAATCTGCAATAAAAATATTTATGGAAAATTTGAAGAATGGGCTGTGAGCTCTCAGCTTGTAATTCTGTTTTCAGTGGGATAAGCCATTTTTCATATGCTTTGGCAAATTTTAGCCTAATTAAAAGAGCAGGTAGGTAACTACTGTTAGTCTATGTGGATAAATTAGAGCAATAACCTAGTCATCCATACCAAATCTGTCCAGAAATTTATGAGGACTTTGATGAGGTGCAGATGGGACCCTTACAGCAAAGACTGTATGGAGTCTGGAGGACTCAGGATTCGAAATTTACACATTCCATGAAAATTTGCAATTCAGGGCCAGTTTTGTTCACTTGCAGTAACAGACATGCAGTGCAGCAGAGAAAACCATCACAATATGCATAGTGGTCACTGTTACACACTAAATGACTTAATTCACTGTGTTCTACTGTGACATTTTTTCTTTCATCTCCTGAAAAATGCCCTCTCTTTGTCTGGCTCCACTCCTCATACTTCAACGTCATCTCCAGAAAAGGATCCAGGAATGTCAGTAGCATTCTCTTAATGATATAATCCTTATAAATTAAATCCCCTTAATATCAGCAGAATATGTGGGCAAGGAGATCTGCTCATTGATGGCAGCAGGTTTCTCAGATTCTGGTCTGATGCGATAAGGGAGCCTTAACAGTCCAACACTCACGCTGTGTTTATGTGGAGAATCATGGTTTTTGAAGGACACCTTCACTGGGGACCTTGTTGGTTTTGATTGCATTTCTACCCAAATCTACCCAATCTATGCAATTCTGGTATTTAAAAAAAAAAAAAAGAGCCTAGGGAAAACCTATTCGCTTTACTTCCATGGGTGTCCACTTCCTGTCACCCTTAATGCACAAGATCTGATGTTTCCCTGTGATGACATGAAGTAGGATGGAGGGCTGTTAAACAAAAGAATGAGATTAACTGAGAAGTCCATTCTTCTCTAACTACAAGTTTGCACCTTTCTGACTCACATTCTGGCTTCCCCCACCTTCCCCTTAAAGTGCCCTTTAACTGCTGGAAGAGGAAAAATCCATGCTGGATCCCAAGAGCTGGGAACTCTCTGACTTCCTCACATCAGGAAACTCTGTTACTGCTCTCTGATGTTTGATCCCAGGCCTCCCACACATGGCAGGATACAGGAGGGTCAGTACCTTGGAGGTCAGAATGGTAAGAAATATAGATCCGTGATGAGAGTGCAGGGAATGTGAGTCAGACACGAGCAAGACCCATATTACTGTGAGCAACACACCATCTGAACAATCTCCAGTTAATGATGGTCAAAAAATCAGTACAGCTCACAACTAACATCCATTTTCCAGGATCCATGGTAATACTTTGCCATTCAATAATCTGCATTCTAGCCTGTAAAAAATCACCATTCTTTTTGCTGTCTACAGCCTTAAAAATTGGCATACTTCTCAAAAGAAAAGATAATCTTTTCACTTGTGTTCTCAATCAGAAAAACAATCCTATCTCCTGCTTAACACATCACTTTTCACTTTGAAATCTCATAGTTATCATCAGTGAATAGGCTGTATCCTGCTGAATGTATAGGAATATCGAGGCAGCACCTGTGCTTTTCATACTCTAAACATTTGATCAAAACAGAGAGTCAGGAGGAGATCCACACACAACCTCTGCTTCAACCCCTGGAGAACACAGCCTGCTTACCTATACACATTACACACGCAGAGGTCTTTGCACAGGTTAAATTTAGACACTTACAACCCCTGTTCACTTCTCTAGCGATGCTCATAGGTGGCTTCACACGTGGCAGTAAGAAGTACAGAATCCCTTGTTTATAATATATAGAAAGAGTTGCCTTTGCTCTTCCAGTAACTCCATTTGAGCCGTGATTATACTTCATGATATGTCAGAAAGAAACTCTAAAATGAAATTAAATCACCACAGTACCATATGCCACAATCTGCCTAGGCGCAGCAAGAGTAAGTTGAATTCACTATTGCAGCTGCCAGAGTGAATTTGTTTGTTTTTATTGGTATATGACTCAGCTTTAATATTTTTCTAAGACAGTTCTTGATAATGCTATGGACAGATAAGTGACATTAACAACACAGAGGAGCCCATCAGTTCCTAGTAAACCTACTCTGGGTATAAAGGAAAAGCAAACAAGAGTCAGAGCATCTAGATTTTCTTCTTTGGAATGGAATACTCCTAACCTTTCTGCCCTGGACAGATTGAGAGAAAGCATTATTCAGGGAGTATCTTACAAAAGCTGAAAGTACTGAGTTCCTATCCTAGGTCGGAATATTGCCTGTGGTGTTCTTCAGTAGCTCCTCCCCCAGCCTCAACCTGTTGGACCATGAAATACAAATAACCATTTCCCTACAGCATATATGCAGTAAGGCCTTATCAAACTTTCAATAAAGTACTTGGTAACTCTGGGATGAGAATATAAATGCAGAATTAGGTGCTGCTAACTTATATAAGTTCCTGATAATCAGATGTGGAATTGTCCCCCATACAAAAATAATTAGTCTTGCACCAGTGGAAAAAGTCTCCTGAAGCTTCTGGAATTTAAGTGGAAATAAAGAAAGAGATAAAGAGAAGAAAGGATGGATCTGTCCTTAGACAACAGTAGCACACATGGCCTTAATTCTCACATTTCCTAACCTCACATTTATGTGATGTTGCACATCACAAACATCAGTGGCTTCTTGTGAACAGCATCTTTACTTATTGCTGCTGACTTCATTTTCCTTTAAGAAATAAAGCTGTGTTACTGCTGGTGTTATTGGTCTGCTCTCTCTATTTTTTCACAACTTTGAACTAAATCCAGCCACCACTTCTCTCTTGTGAAGCGATACCGAGCGCTCTGCTTCGGTTCACAGGCTGCAAAGTGTCATTTGGTCTGTTTTAACTGTAACCATATAAAACAAAAGGAGCTGCATTTGCCACGACTCCTGGGTTTTGTAGATCTCTCCAAAAAAAAGCCCTAAATGAAATATCTGGGATATTATATTTCTGATACTGCTTCAAACATAAGTGTTTTCATTTCTGTAGGCTAACCCCTATTCCCCTCTTCCACCATTTCACATCAGCCCCTAATGCTATCACTCCCATCCTGAGTGGCTGTGTGCAAGCTGGGTCTGTCTATTAGACGGAGTTAATTCCTTTCAAGCTCCTTCTGTGCATGGCTGTGACTGACAGAGACGGGTGCTGTTTGCAAGTGTCAGTGGAGCATGACCTCCAGTTAATATGTTGAATGATGAAAGAAAAAAATATTCATTCAGCATGTGAACTCTTTGCTGAGATTAGCCAGAAGTACTGAGCACAGACCAATTGCTGTTTTGTCAGCACAGTGCTTGGTGGAATTTTTAAATATTCCAGCTATTCTGAGCCATCATCTTCAAGGCTGGGGCAACTAAAAAAAAAGAGGAGAATCAAAATAGCATTTCCAATCCAAATGGCATTGTTTCAGATAAGAGGTTTGAACCTAGATGCTTAGAGCAACGCATGACCTCCTGGCAGCTGCAGCCCTCAGTTCGATGTGAAAGGACTTGCAGTAACATGTACAGAACTGTTAGAAAAACTTAGGAAAGGGGGACCACAAGATTTGTAGCCTTTTGGTGGTCCTGGCCAGGAGCAATTGCAAGTTACAGGACAGCCTATCTGTGTGCTAATTGCTCTCATTTCAGTTGCCTATGGACATGTTGGTCTTCCAGTTGCCATCTCTACATTGAGCAGTCAAAGACTACATAAGCCATGGTAGGTGACCTCTCAGCAGTTCTGTCCAGACCTGAGTCTCTCTGTTAGCATTCAACATGTAGATCTTACCTGTAATTGGCTAAAAATTCAGAAGGTTGAGGAAAACCCAGGAGAATATGAGCAATATTTTTTGAAGGTTTTTTGTTGGTCCTTCCTTAGAATTTAAAAAACAACAGAACTGTTGGCAGAGGGATGGAAGAAATAGAGTTTCCTTCCCTCCTCTGACTAGTTCTATCACCAGAGGCAGGATTGCAGAGAAGATATCAAATCTCTTTCTATCTGTGCTTCCCATTGTTGACTTTGACAACTACATCCATTTAGGGTCAGATCCTATCATACACTGCTGCTTTGAAACCAGCAGACATTTGGGGCAGACAATAAATGCAGAATTTAGAGTATAATCACTTCAGTACTTTCAGTGCAAAGAATCCTCTGTTCACATCTCCTCACTGCCCGTCTCCCTCATGCATGGTTCTCTCACCTTTGTGTCTGACCCTGTGTTCAAAAACCTCTGCATCATTTGTTCCTCTTGCAGTCTTGAATGAGCTGCTTCTCTCTATTGCCATTGTCATCTATCAGTTTTTCTAATCCTTCAAAACCATGGGGTCTGAAGGGTTCTTGTCTTTTCTGAAAGGTGATGAAACCCTAAGACAATGCTTACTGCATTCTCCTCTCAACCCTCTTCTAACTCCCCTTTAACAGCTGCCTCATGGAAAGGGGTGTATAAAAATCAGCTTGAGAGGCAGAAGAGAGTAAATGTCTTCTTTTGTGGAGGCAGCAAGATCTATCCTGGGGTTGCTGCAGCCCACTAAACCGAACACACAGCGATATTGGGGCTTCTTTCTGTTAATAAAATTGGCTTTTTAGTTACTAAACAGCAGCAGTAGCTCTTAAGAGAAAGATAAGTAATTTCACAAGCAGATACAGTTTAGACTACCAAATTATTGGCAAGACTTCTGTGTAATATCTGTTTTCCCCCCAGCAACCTCTATCTGACTCAACCCAAAGACATCGACTGCAGCTCAAGCTGATATTAAAAGGATCCCAGCTGATATTGGCCAGTTTGTCATTCACTATTTGCTTTTTCTCTCTATTTGGTCATTTGTTCTGCCCTCTCACATGATTTCTCTCTGCTTTTCATGTGGGTCACTACATTGCTAAGGAGTAAGCAAAGGGAGAAAGGAGAGGGCATCTTTATTAACATGCAGAATTATATACTACTACATATTTATGTACTGTCACTTGTAAAGCACTTGCTCTAAAGGCATGATTTCATTCACTTGCTGCTGTGGGCAAAAGGCAATGCCATTTGTTTGCAGGGGCACATGTACACAGAAGACTCATGCTTGCTGCTGACAGGACAGGTTGGTCAAACTGCCAGTGAACAGCAGATTTGAGTCAGCAATACAAAATTAAAATTTTAAGACAACAAACCCACAGACTAAAAAAAGACCAGGCAGCATTTCCTAGAGAGCTCTGCAGGCTTGCTGGGACCCTCTTAATAGCCTTGCAGAGCCATGTGCAGGCAGTTGTCACTAAACCGTGCAAATGGGAGAACTGCAGCAACTCGCCATCTTTCCACAGCCTCAAGGCTGGGAAATTCCTCGAGTTTGGATTCAGACGTGGTAAGCCAGACTTGCTCTGCCACCTCCTGGCTGCACCAGATACCGAACAGAATTCAACGTGCTAAACAGCCTGCTTCCTCTCTTGGTACCTTTCGGGTCATGGGCCTGATCTAAAGTTCACTGAGATGACCAAGCTTCAACCTAGCCCAGGAAAGCATATGCAGAATGGATCGAGGCATAGACAATGCCTTTTGGAACACAAATATGAAATAAAAGTTTTGCTGACCTTACACTGCACTCTACGTGTACATTTCAAAATACAGTGAAAACATCATTAGAATTCTTTCTGTGCCTGCTTCCCATACAAACAGGTTTTATGAGAGTGTCTTACCTTAAAGGGGAGGGAGATGACTCCCTCTAGAGGTATTTCTAATGTTGTAGTTGTTGGACTTTGTCCTCCCAAATGTTTAGGCATCTCTGCTTCTTTATTGCTCTGTGGAAAGGAGGTTCTGTGAGCATACAAAAAAAGACTATATACTTGTTTGTTTTGTAACATGGGACTATAATATGGAAAAAGGCCTCTAGTTAATATTCTTCTTTCCTTCCTAGCTTGCAATGCCTAGCAATATTTCCTACTAATGTTGGGGCAGGAATGGAGATAGATATTGACTTTCATCTCTGTACAGAATTCTGGCTTTAGTGCTCCATAAACTGCTCCAAGAGAATAATAATAAGATGATGTCGTGATTTATAAGCACAATATAGTTTTTTACATTTTTATACAGTTTCAAATAGTATTTGCTTTCACAGTTTCCTTTTATCTGAACTTCTACTCAATAGAAAGTCATAAAAAATCTCAAGGAGATTGTAAACCTAAGGAAGGACAGATAACCTTTGGCAATATGAGTCCACAGGTAAAGAGGGAATGTGGGTTTGGACCTCTTGTTGCTCCTAGTCTGCCCTTTAATCATCAGTTTACAGCTCAGGAATACATCACTTATTTCACATTCATTAAGGGCTCTGATAGTCCTCTGAGTGATATTACCCTTTGGAAAGATTTTTCAGAAAATGTAAACCAAGACAAAAGCACAGTGACTGCATTTTGAAACCCACAGTATCTTTGCTCTGCAGCTGAACAACATCAAACCCACCTGGTAGGAGCACATTCTTTTCTTGGTTTACATGTGTGTAAAGAAGTGATATATTTTTAATGAGATTTATTCTCATGACAGGAACTGCATTGATAATTTGCATTAAAGATAAGCTAAATTAGCTGCTCAAGTGTAGAACCATCTTTCTCACATTTCTTTCCTTTAATTAACCCATATAGTATCAAAAACCTGGATTAAGCCCTGCCTTATGCCATCTATGAGATCAAAGTCATCCTTCCATAAAATCTTTGATCACCTCATTTTCTTCATGTTTGTTAACCCTTTGAAGACATTGCTTACAGATTAAAATTAGAAAGGTATTTTGCTTTGTTGTTCTACCACAAAAAATACAGTAACATTTTTATTTTTTTTTCTATTTGGTCTCAAGTGAAATGGCAATTGTCAAAATTTTCAGCTGGACAGAAATTGTATTTCCAGCTGGGTTTACTTAAAGTACCTAGTAATTTATTGGAATTATCAAGTCACTTCCCATATTAATCAAAAATAAATTATATTCTATGAAACCCTAGTGACCTCTAAATGGAACTAAACCTTTTAGGTTCCCAGTACAGATCTCTACCACATGTGCTAATAAGTAATTGGTAGCAGTAGATGCTTGTTATCATCCATAGGGATCAGCTGCATGAAGAAGAAACTCAATCAACAAACTTGAGGGATGTAGGATACATACTTCATCACCAGATAATACAGATATCTGGCAACAGGAAAAGAAAATGGCCATCCAAGAAAGCCTTGAATTGTTTCAATGCTGGATGAGAAAGAACAGACATGTGGCTGTATAAATGGTGGTTCTGCTTTCTCCTGCCTATTTTCCTTCCTCACATCTTCTTCCTTCCTCTAATACCAAGTCCTAGTAAAAAGTCTCCAGCTTTAGCCTGTTGCAACTGCTTTACCTGCCTGCTGGCCCCACTACCCACTCTTCTCCCTGTAGTCCTCTGCTCTCCACAGAAGAAGCTGCCAGCTATGGATTGCAGCATGGGGCTGCACCCAGGCAGATGAGCTGGCAAGGAGAAACTGGAGGGCTGGAGGATGCTCACAGCAGATGTCACCAGCCAGGGAATTAGCTGCCAAATTCTAACAAGCTCCTGCTGAAGGTGTCCAAATTAAAGTTGGTAAGAGTTGATTATTTGGCCAATTCATGTTTTCCTGGAGAGTAAGAGAAGTAAGTAAAGAGTAAGAAAGTAGGATTTCCAAGTCAAGTATTGTAAATTTTTGAATGAGGTTAAAATATTTGCCATATTCTTATTTTATGTGTGGTTGAACAATTTGAGGTAAAATTTTCCAAAGTCTGGCTGCCATGACCTGTGGAGAAATGGTGCTATGAAACATTTTAGACACCTCTGCAATGTCTGCCTTCTGTCACAGTACCACACAGCCTAATCACATCTCATTGCCATAATGGAAATGTCCCCGTTACCCTCAGTCCCAGAGCGTGAAGCACAGGAGACACATCTTGAACCTCTTTCTGTGACTCCAACAGTCACATCAGGAAAAAAAAGGGAACAAGCACAGTATACACCATACCCAAAGGATGTAAAGTCTAGGCCTGGGCATAGACTTGGGCCAGGGAGTCTCTGTGCAGTTCAAAGGCTAATACAGTCCCCTGGCACAGGTGTGATCTGGGTCAGCTAACGCTTTTCCAGACAATGCCTGTATGTGACTTGGGGGTGGACAAAGGCTACAGATTGTTCCCAGTAGGAAGCCTGGATGCAGCTACCTTGTTCCAGAGTTTGCATGAGTTTAGCTGTACCTCACCAGGAGTTTACTAGCTTGTTTACTACGTTGTTTATTTACTAGTAGTTTGTTTACTACTTTGTTGAGAGAGATTCAAACAGGCTCATAACTCAAAAAAATTACTGTCATCACCCAGGGAGATGGTGTGACTGTAGCTGACTCTTCACTGACTTCCCCTGCCATTTATCATCAAAGAAACAGGACAGTTGTACTCAGGTTGTTAAACTTGCCAAGTAACAGTTAAACCACCTATTTGGAACAGAAGTTTTTAAAATTACTGCAAAAGAATAAGGAGGAAGGTCAGTTTTATACCCGTAGCAAGAGACCAAAAAGATAGCATATCAAGCACATTTTGGCAGGAGATGAAGGCAAGGATCATTACTTGGAGGATTCAATAAATGTCATTAGCATCCGTGCTTTTTCCCACTTTGTTCCTATTATGACATCTTGGCAAAGTGCTAAGAGCCATTTGTAAGAAAAGGTTGCAGTGGCTGGCAGATGGGGGCAGATGGGGGCAGATGGGGGCAGAGAGGATCACAAGAGCTCCAACCTGGGGAACATTATCTGCCAAATTTAAAAAAAAAAAACAAAAAACCCAAAAAGTTTTTGGAACTAGCAAAGAAAGGTCAGAAAGAACTAACATGGCAAGGTAACAACTGCAAAGGTAAGACAGACAGGTATTTTTTAATTATGTGCAAGAGTGCAAGCATCCTAATGGGAGCAATAATTAGAAATTAGGAGAATTCTAAAAGAATCCAAAGCAGAGGAAATGTGTAGACACATCAAGGAACCTTTACAAAGAGAGAATCATTTATCTGGGAAGAGGTGCTTAAATCAGTGCCATCCAGAAAATGGATTAAAATCACAGAATCACAGAATCTTAGGGGTTGGAAGGGACCTCAAGAGATCATCTGGTCCAACCCCCCTGCCAAAGCAGCTCCCTATCTCATATTACATAGATAGGCGTCCAGACGAGACTTGAATATCTCCAGAGAAGGAGACTCCACCACCTCCCTGGGCAGCCTGTCCCAGGGCTCTGTCACCCTCACTGGGAAAAAGTTCTTCCGCATGTTGGTGCGGAACTTCCTGTGCTCCAGCTTGCAGCCATTGCCCCTTGTCCTGTCCCCACTGACCCCTGAAAAGGGGCTGGCCAATTCCCCCTGCCACCCATGTCTAAGATATTTATAAACACTAATTAGGTCCCCCCTAAGTCGTCTTTTCTCCAGGCTGAACAGACCCAGCTCACTCAGCCTTTCCTCATAGGGGAGATGTTCCAGACCCCTAATCAACTTTGTCGCCCTTCTCTGGACTCTCTCCAGAAGGTCCCTGTCTTTTTTATACCAGGGAGCCCAGAACTGGACACAGTATTCCAGGTGGGAATACAGTGAGTTCCAGTCCAGAGGGAAGCTCTAAAGCTAGATTTTAGAAAGCAAATATGGTTCGATCTGTCATCGTTTCTCTTTGAATCCAGTAACATAAGTGGTGGTGAAGCCTTGTGAACCTGTAAGGAGGAAGATAAACAAACTTATCACTGATGATCATTTAAAGCAGATGACTAAGGAGAATGGAAAAAGAAAACCATCTTTCTGGCACAATCAGTCACAAATCAGCAGGCATAACTGAAGGCTGAAAAACTTGGGGAATCTCACATACAAGCAATTAGAAAAACACACCAAATAGGGGTTTTTTTCTGACAGATACTGCAACCCCCTTCAAATAGGGGAGTTTTAGGGCATATTGCAGAAGCAACAGAATTAGAAAGGAAAATAAAGTCATGAAGAAAGAAAGTGCTGTTCTGAAAGCAGAAGCAAAGGCATATTCCTGTGTTTAGATCATTCAATTAAATTAGCTGTGTGGATTAACCTTGCGTGGAGGTGAAGTGAGCCTGCAGCCAGCTACACGAACTAATACTGTGTTGAAATGCAAATCTTGAGGCATAATTATGCAAAAGCTCTTGCTAGGCAAATTTTTGGGGGGAAACCTTAAAAATAAATTGTAAAGAACAGCCTGACCAGAAATGAGGCAGCACTGTGTAGAATATCAATTACTATGCCAGGAGAAAGAAGCGAAAGGAATGTGCTAAGAATGTCAACTATGACTCTGCTGTGAAACAGGGATGTTCCCCAAAGCATGAAGGGAGAGGGGCTAGCACTGTAAGCCACCATCCTACTGCGAAAGAGCTGGGCACTAGAGACACATGCCCCAGGCCTGGAAGAACATCTCACCTGCAGGAAAGGGTAAGGTCACATCCAGAGCATGTCCTGGAGGTCTCACAGCTACACAACAATCAGAAACAAATGGGGGACATCTCTGCTTTTGCTAAGGAATAAAGATCAAGGCATCACACCTCTTCAACAAGTATGAATTAGGTGAAATGGATTCCCAGATACAGGCAAAGCCTCTGGTAACCTGCAAACAGTCACTGATCAGCTTTCTGACATTTGTTTGCTCTTGATAAAAGAATCTGCTTCTTCATTAACCTTAAGGCCTATAGTAACATGGCTTCTTGTAATGACCAAGCAACCTCAGGTTCTCTCCTGCACCTCAGTCCACTCAGGGGAGAATTACCACCAATTACAACAGCCTAATTTTCACAATTTATGAGGACCAGTCTTTGGCCCTTGAGTAGATTAGTGCACTCAAAGGACTGATGAAATGTACACCATTTGGCCATTTTCCCTCAAAAGATGGAAACAGAATCCAATGAGCCCCTTCCTTCTGTCTATGTTCAATATTCCCCATGAGCTGTCTGTCCCATGCTTGAGGAAAGGTGGTCTGGAAAACTCCCGGCATCAGTATGAACAGCATCCAGGACAACAACATCAGCTTGGCTGCTTTCTGGACTGGAGAATCAGAAAAGCAAGAGATAAGAGCAACAGCCTTGTCCTTGATCAATTGCTGCTGTCTGTTTTTGAAGATGGTTGCTTCAGACAGAGTGATGTGATGGTTCTCTGACATGCTGCCTGTGATCCCAGCCTATGCTTTGTGTGTATTAGAGAAGCTGTATTCACACTTGTCTTGAGTTTCAGCCATGCAGCATCTCTGTAGCACAGCACTAGTGAGGACAGAGTGTGTCCACACAGTGCGTACAGAAGCAGGGATCAAGAAACACGGCTGCTTTCTACTGCATGTTCTGTTGATCTCTGGCAATAAAGGACCCACCTTTTCTCCAGCACCTTTGTTGTACATTTGGGAAGCAGGGGAAACAGTGTTCATGTTCCTTTGAAGAACATTTTGACTGTGATGGAGTTCAGAGTGAACCAAAAGGAGACACTGCTGCTGTAGCTAAATAGATGCAAACACCCTTCCCAGTGCTGGATTGATGTGATGTAAAATATACAGTTATAAACTCTGTAACTTCATGAAGTAGCACAGTATAAGATTAGAGGCACCTCCTTAACTCTGCTCCCTTGCATGTGTGCATCACAACACGTCTCTGATGACATGATTATATACGGCTTCTAAAATAATATAATATCAGGCAGTTTTGTTCTACAGCCTTATTTAGTACTTCTGAGTCTGTTGGCTCTATTTAATCTTTTCCTGCCTGGAAGAACATCACTCCATCAGTGAATCAGCATCTCCAGAGAGAAAACGAAATGGAGCCCCGTTCATAATATACAGCAAATTGCTGTCTTAACACTCAGTTAATGTTCCACAGTGGATTAAGAATTATTGTCCTAGTATTTCAGCTTAGTCCAGATTTAGTGCCCCAGTGGAAGAATTAAGGAGTAGATGAAACTGTGCATGTAAAGCTAGTTTCCAGAGCAATAGAGGAGCATGTTGCTACCACAGTCAGGTATGTAAAAATCAAGAAGATGTCACAAAGCGATTCTCTTTTCACAAAAGCTTGAGTAAGGGGAGAAAAATGCATTTGGATATCACAAGAGATTTCAGTGATATTGCTGGAAAGCAAACAAAGATAAGCTGTTTAAACAGAATTATTGTAATGGGTGTCATTTTAGATGGACATATGACTAGTACCTCCGTGGTCCATGTGTTGTTATGCATCATCTGGTTAGGCACTGCCTGGATTGGCTGCAAAAGAGACACGTCCTAAACCTTCACTCACAGAAGATTCCCCCGAGAGGTGACGTCTTCACCGAGGATCTAAATTTGATCCTCATCAAATGATTTGATGATTTGAGGATTTTAATCAAATGATTTGAGGATTTTCACTCAAATTCCTACCTCTACCCATAGAATATTCCTGCAGCTCCATATCTGACCACTATTCTCCCTTTCTCTTCTCTGCCTCTGTTGTGCTTTTGCAGGTCTGTGATGACTAAGGGTTGTCGAACTATGTGTACTCTGATGGGATCTGAACTGTAAAACCCAGGAAGAAATGCTCCCTTGGAGCTTCATATGATGCTCAGTCTTCCTACAGCTTCAAATATCAGCTGTGCAACCATGAGCTCACATATCTGACTCACTGTTTCTCATCTGTTTCCCTCAACTCAGCTTTGCTTTGGCAATAATGCCACCTCCATGTCTCCTGCTGATTGAACTCCAAGCAAATTAAATCCTGATCTTTCCCTTTGACTGTCACATCTTGTTCTCTTCGTTTTTTATAACTAAGATGCTGCCATGTCCCCTTGCCTTCAGGTAAGTATCCAGACAGCTCTGGTTGCTTTCTGTACTCTTTTGCACATTAGGCTATACCTAAATACCAGTGATGCTTCTTCAGCAATGTTTCTAAGACCCGGGACATGTTCTTGCCCACTTTTCCCTTGTCTTCTGCCTGATGTTACCTCACTCCTTTCTGGCCCTTCTGACACTTCAGCAAACCCAAAGCACAGCTTCCAAATCAACCTCATGCCCTGCACAATGACAGTATCATTATCATTAGCACTTTTCCTTCCTCATCTTTGATCTCCTACAACAACATTTATTTCTAGACATCTCTCCACAGTGCCTTTACTAACCTGCTTGTTTCTGACATTTACTTTCTGTTCTTCCCTCCCTCCATTCTGACAACAGCGCTGACTCTTGGCACTGACTTGTTTGTCAGTCCATCCTCTTCCATCCTGCTGCCATGACATAAATGACTTTTCTTTTTGGACCTGGCAGATCAGTGGCTCTCCATTTGCCAGTAAAGCTGTCTCTGTCCCAGGAGCCATGCACAATGACACATATTATCCCATGTTCTTTCAAATCCCTCTTCAAAACTTATTTCCTTTTAAGGCAGGCAACATAAAACCAGAATAGCCAAAATACACAATTATTAGGCTTGCTGAGGGAGCCATAGCCATGCATTTCTTACCTGGGCAGCTAAAAAAAAAAAACCACTCAGGTTTAGAAAGTGAGATGATAAATGGTGTTATTGAGCATGGCATGACAGAGACTGAGAAAGAAACCCCGAGGTTTTAAGTTCATTCTGAACTTCACTGAGCAATATGATGTCTACACTGAACTATACAGCCTAGCACAACTCTACTAGCTCAATTACCACCAACCATTTTATATAGCCATTCCTGGGAGATACAAGTGGGGCTGCTGGTTCCACTGGAATATATTGACACATTTTCCACTGACCCTGCGCAAGATAACTATTGGCAGAGGCTACACAGCATAATGTGTTGGTCTCTTATCCATTTCTATATATTAGCTGCTTATTGACTGTACAAATTACATTTTCTGTTTTCAGTTCTTCCATATCTCTACCCTTGTTACTATAAACTGATAGCAGATATCAATCTTAAACACTCAGGAACTGTCCCACTGTTAGGCTATCTCCTTCTCATCTGACCTGGAGAAAGATGAAGTGAATACAGTTTACTCATTAATCTAACATGGGGTTTCTTCCCAGAGTCCCTGGAATGCCCAAGGCTTGTAATGTCTTCCTGTTACAACATAAGAAGTCTTTCTGGTTAATCGATTCCTAACACTAGCAAGTGGGCCATCACTTTGAAGTTGGTCCCTCATGTTGCCACTCAATGCAAGTCATGCTACTTTGCCACAGCTCTAACCTTGACCAGAAAGTGGGCTGTAAGTGCCTTTACAGTAAGTCTAAATAGTTGGATTTGGAGAGAAGAATAGGGATAGAGTGCTTGTGCTACTAGCTCAAGTCAATCATACATCATTTCTGCTCTTCATTTTCATGCTAGTCCATGCCTAATGCTAGGACACTTTGTTGTCCAATAAGATGGAGGGACATTCATTCCTGGGGGGGAGGTAGATAATGCTGCTAGTGTAAAAGAATGAAGTGGACTTTTATGAGCTCTCTGGCCTGTGTTTTTCACCCTCAGTGTTCTGTGATTCATCTAATTAAGGTACACAGCCTGGAAAACAAGAGGCAATTTGGAACTTCTACTCATTAGCTGGGTATGAATGGGATTTTTTTTTTCCTCTTGACTGTCTTCATTTTATCTGAGGCAGTTCTTCGTGACTCAGACTCCAGAAGGGCTCATGATTGTGTGGGTTGCCTCTGGCAAAGGCAAGCAGCTTGAAAGTAAGTGTCTGTCTGTCTGTCTGTCTTTTACTTCTCTCTGAAAACAAACACTGAAAAGCCTATTCCCTGTGTGGCTGACCCAGCTGCCATGTCTCGCCTGCTTGTTGGGCTACAAGATGATTAATCTCCTTCTACATAGTTCAGTACTTAAACCGTATGTGAAGGGGGCACAAGGGCTTTCAGATAAAGCATGGATAAAAAAAGACTTGTTTTACGCTTAATGAAGAAATCATTTCCTTAAGAACAAAAAGCTCCTAGCAGCCAGTGCTTATAAATTGCTTAATTGGAAATACACATAACAGTCCTATGAGGATTATCTGAGTGCTTCTGGCTGGAATTAGAGTCAGGAAAGAAAAGTTATTTTAGATATACTAATAAAACAGGAGGTTGTGAAGGCTTCTGGGATATATACAGATGTTTTATTTTGGGCTTTGCATATAAAGCTGATTTTTAACCGATTTGTTATTGGTTGGCAAGCTCTGCTGATTAGCCTGGAGGCAGAGAGGAGTAAAAATAAAAGAGACAGACCCCCCAGATCAGAGGGCGATAGCTCCAGAAAGATACATTGATTTTTGTTAGCTGAGACTTCACTCTATCAGGCCTGCTACCACTGCCTAGGGACCTATTTGAGATTTAATCAGATGTACCAGAAATACAGCTAAAGACATTTTTGGCAGTACCTTTCCTTGTTCCTGATAGGTACCAACCCCCCTCAGTGCTTTCTGCAGGAGACAGCCGTGCTCACAGGCTGGCTCCGTGCCCGGCCTCAGTGGAAATGCCTTCCTCCACATCCTGCCACCACGGTCAGTCTGGCCAGCCTCCTCTTCCGAAAGGGGAAAATGGTGGCTCTTGCAGCTCCACCACCTCCAACTCCTCCATTGAGCTGTTTTCTGTGTGCAGGAGTAGCGCACCAGTAGGGCTGCGGCACAAGCCTGGATTTCACAGCTCTTGGTTTAGAGCCTTGCTCCAATGTCAATTTCTAGGGTACCCGAGGCCCTTCTGTTTCTGGAATAAATACCAAAGCTTTGGAGGGTGACGGTAAAGGCACCCACACCACCTTCCTGTAACTGGTCTTGCTTATTTGGATTTGAGTTGGACACTGCATCCAAAAGTTGTCCCATCATCATCAGCCGGGCATGGCGAGCGGCGAACGAACGGCGGCGGGGTCCCCTCACAGCCTCGGGTCCCCTCACCGCAGCCAACGTCCTCGCCTTCCCTCCGAAAGGGTCGCTGCGCCATCTTGTGGCCACGGACGGCGCAGCAACCCCTCGCTCGGCTGAGGCGAGGCCGTGCTAGTTGTCAACCGGCAAGGGCCACCGGCATGCTCCGTTTGATAGGATCATAGAATGGGCTGGGTTGGAAGGGACCCCAAGGATCATAATGTTCCAACCCCCCTGCCACAGGCAGGGACACCAATCTCCAGGCCTGGATCTACACAAGGTTGCCCAGGGCCCCATCCAACCTGGCTTTGAACACTTCCAGGGACGGGGCATCCACTACCTCTCTGGGCAGCCTGTCCCAGGACCTCACCACTCTTTCTGTAAAAAACTTCCCCCTAATATCCAATTTAAACCTTCCCTCCTTCAGCTTCAATCCATTTCCTCTTGTCCTGCCATTGTCTATCCTTTTAAAAAGTTGATTTCCCTCCTGTGTATAAGTTCCCTTCAGGTACTGGAAGGTTTTGCTGGGGAAAATATGAAAAGACACTTAAACAAAATCCAAACAAGCCAATTATGGTGTGTGGAAATGCTCATTGGTATCAGCTGCACAGGTGTAAGAAGTTGTTTTTCCTTCTTTATGTGCTGCAGCTCTGGCAACCAACAAGCTGGGACAAACCTGAGGGAAAGGAGGGTTGTTCATAATCCCCTTTTATTTTTATCCTGCTTCGCCCAGCTGAGTTTCCTCCATTTTATGACTTGCAATCTTTATTTTCTCTTCTAACAAAAGGTGGCATTTGAGTTCAAAAACCCCACATGGCTCTTGCAGTACAGATGATGAAGAGAGGCAGAAGAAAAGGTCTAGATGGATCCACTTCAAAGCTGTGGCGATTTAAGGACCATGGCAAAAATGCAGGGAGTCATGGAGTGAATCAGATAATAGCCAGGCAATGCTGGCCTTTCAGACAACACTGCAGGAATGAAAGAGGAAGAAAAAACACTTAAAGCATTAGAGATGTAGAACTTAAACACAGGGCTTTCATTTCAAAATACACTCTTCTTATTTTTAGCTGGTGAGAGTACATTCATTAATAGCTCCCCAGGTCCAACAGTTTTTAGATTTTATTGAGGATGGTATAAAGGTCCACACGGAGAATAAAAGCAAGAGCTACTACAAACTAAAGCTGCAGTCACCTATTTAAAGTTTTACATTATTTTCCTTGCCTTTCTGAATCTTAAAGTAGTTGTACTAACAGGTCCAGCATGGAGGCTTGGAGACCATGCTAAAACCTGGCAAGTTGACACCAGCACCAAACTGGGACGTTTTGTCCCCAGAATTACTCATGGAGTCCTGTGTGGCTGAGGCAGCGTCTTTTTACCCAGAGACCAACAGGGACAGTGGGAATGGGACTCATGCAGGTCCTTCTCTTTCACATCAGACATGATGCTTGCATGTGCTTTCATGCTGTATATCATGTGCAGTAATTATTAGAGCTTTAAATTTGAGTGTTCCCCCCACAAGGCAGTGGGGACAAAGGCTCAGGCCATGATGGAAGGGGTTCCCCAGATCTAAACATCTGCAAAATGGGGCTAAGAATGGACATGGACAGGTCTAGGTTTAGATGTTTAACTGATGTTTAGTACTTGAAGGAATGATAGTGATGTGTGTTGGGGTAAAACAGAGACCTTTAGAAACCTGGTTTATGTTGGAACACAACTGGTTTTTTGGAACACAAAGCACAGATCTGCTCCTAGAATCTGTTAACTCTGCAAAAGGACAGATGGGTGAACTTATTGGAAAGCTACCCTCAGCCATCCTGATCCCAAATTTTGGTTACTTAGTGTACCTTATACCTTCCTGAAGCTCATGAGGTCTTCTAGAGGTGGTCTAAGTAAGCATGTGGATTTCTGAATGCTTAGGGGACATACCTTTAAGCAGAAACTTCATTTAGGCAGAGGTCTTTCTTTCTGTCTTATTTCCTTTCATTTCATTAAATCCCAAATTATGCATGGAATGTAATTTTATCTCTGTCTGTCACCATACAGGGCTCTGCTGGCTGGTACAGAAGTAAGCCAAAGTCTGTAGATACCACTCCAGCTCAGTTCTACCCACAGGCCTCCTGTAAAAAAAAACCCAAACATTTGATCAAGCAATCAAACACATAGGTGAGAAGTTTAGTGTGTGAAAATATATGCATGACAGCTGAAAATATCATCTCTCTACAATCTGTAAACTCAGAGACTGCTTACTGTGTCGCTGCCTAACACCTTCCAGGCAGAGAAACAGAGATTTTTGTCCTGTGGCTGCTCATTTTCAGCTTCAGTCAAAGCTTCAAAATCTGAAGAGGATTTTTAAAAATCTCATCTAGATTTACCCCTGCAATCTCAAGACAATATGCTTTACTCTGTGATGGGAGTTGTTCCAGAGGAACAGGGATTATCTCATTGATAGAGACCCTACAAGTACTTCTTTCATTAACTGGGCCTAATTATGTTGAGTATCATGTACATGTAATGCAAAAATGTTCTTCAGGAAGTTTTTGGGATGAGGTCAGTAAAGAGAGACAAGTAGAAAAGAAGTACAACTTGTATTTGTCCCAGTAGCAGAGGTGGATGTATATAGGACAGGGATTTCAGGTCTCTATATGCACTGCTATATTTTACGAGCCTGGAATCTAGCTTTTCAAATCTATTGGTGGAAAGGACAGCTGGATGGGAACATTTCCACACTGGGAGAGATACTTCTGTAAGCAGACTTTGCTCAATTTCTGAAAATCTGTAGGTTCTTCTGATGGACAGTGCTTTTTATTTCTGATGTCTCCTGTCAGAACAGGTTTTACTGCAAAATGGACTTTGATAAAAATTAAATTGTTTGTAAATGATTTGTCTGATTTGACAAGAGATCCAGTAACCATAATGTATTTGGATTCTAAAAAAACTGTTGGGAAGGTTCCACACCAAAGTTTATTACAGAAATGAAGCTGTCATGGGACTGCAGGAATTATTTCGTGGAGTGGAAGATGGTCACAGCATGGCAAAGGGCGAGATACAGTGGTCAGCATGGAGAAGAGCCATAAATGGGGTCCAATTGTGGCTGCAACAGTATCAGCAGGCTTAAAAACACAAATCTGGGACACTAGATCAAACAATCAGTATTGAAGAACTAAGCAATGCCATACCCTCAAACATACTCCATCCAACAACTGTGGGTACTCAGGCAGTAAGCAAGGCACGTGCTGCAGAATGTGACCAGGCAAAGGGGCTCTCTTCACCTGGCCTCTCCTGTTGCCAGTGCTGGAGACACAGCTTGTTCCTGGGTGGATCCAACAGCGTGAGTTTTATGGTCCTATTTTGACAAAATTTCTGGTAGAAGAAAATCTGAACAGAGTTTCACCTATCAGAATAGCTTGCTTTGATAAAGAAAATTTTGACTTTTATTTTCTTTAATTGTGCTACTACCAAGGAATTTAAATGCATGTTATTTTCATTATTTTACAGTGCTTTAACACTACAATGTATATGATAAAGCATTAAAAATATGAAGCAAAATACTACAACATTTTCAAAATTTTGCTGTTCTATAAGAAATATTTTGATATATCTGTATTGTTGTTCTTTATAAAGCTGAGTCCATACCAATTTTGGTATTTTGAATTTTTCATTCTGAATCAGAATTGAAGCTTATTTTGCCATTTTGTAATATTTTTTTTTAATAGAAACATCGATTTCCATTCAGCTCTAGTGGTTATTCCCTTTTCTAATGCTTGTCAGCATCTTCTTCTCCCATTTCAGAAGCTTTCACTTCTCTAAGCAGACCAAGCCTGCTCTAAGGTATTTCTTATGTGTACATAATGTACACCATGATAGAGGGGCCTTGCTTCAGCATTACTAGAGCTCTCCCCTATTTGTGCATCAAAGACCAAGATCTTCTACTGCTGAAGCTAAAAGCAGCCTTGGAAAGGAGTAACACCACCTGCCTGGCTGCTCATTACCAGGACCCTATCCCCTTGGATGGCACCAGCACTGGTACAGCAGCAGTGTGACCCAGCCTTGCTGGGCTTACTCGGTTGAGGGCAGGGATAGGGAGCAGGGTGGCAGACGTGTGTCTCTGAGCTGTTGATGCCAGTACGTGCTTTTGGCAGCTGAAGTCTTCATGGAAATGTCTCTCCATGTGAGACAAAGACCATCTGAGCCAGGTGTCAGCTAGAATGGGGACAGGGAGGGCATTATACTGCCTCACTTCTGAGACTCGTACCTGACATTCTCTGTGACCCTGAAGCCTGTTGCCAGGAGAAAGTAGCAGGGCATGGTTTCTCTGCTTTTCTGTTTTGTAGCTTGTACTACGGTTTGGGATTCTCCATACTGTTTTCCCTATTTCTGTTCAACTGTAGGAGCTGCTCCCCAGAAGGGATCTTTCCATAGTGCCTCTCTCTACCCTTTTCTTTCCTTTTTTTCTCCCAGATTTTCTTTTCTGAGTCTGACAACTCTGTGATAATCATTCCTCCTCCTCACAGCTCTGCACAGGGATCTGCCCATCTGATGGCGTGGGTGGTGGAGCTGGTGTACAGAGCACAGCTATCTTCTCTCTGTATGTAGTCATGAATTTCACCCAAACCCTTGCTACTAGCAATAAACTCCTGCTTCACAGGAGATCCAAAGCAAAATACAACCACGCTTGACTAGCTAGAACTAGGACCTGGTCTGGAAAACTACATCCAATCCAAAAGGCCTTCGGGGAGTCACCCCCAGAGAAACCTGGCTTCTTGGCTTCAGAGAGTCTTCTCAAGTGCTAGAGACAACTGTGGGCATGTTGGGAGCTGGGTTCCCTGAAGGATGATCAGCTGAGCGTGGTGGTGCAGCAAAACACAGCGCATGCTCCCAGGAAGGGTTGCTGCTGTGCTGGCCAGACAGACGCAGGTTACTATGGCGCATGCCAAACCCATCATCTGCGTTGGGGGTGACTCACTCTGGGAGAAGCACTCAAGTAAGGTGTGGGCAGCATTTCAGTCATTGCATCATCTGCTCCTGACAGTGCTTCCCCCCCCTCCCCTGCACAAGGGAATATACCCTTTAAGTCTCTCTCTCCAAATGCCTGTCTTGCTGCCTCTTGGTGCGTGGGCTGCGACTAACTAAAAAACCTGATACCTAGGTGAGGCTGGCTCTGAGTGATGCACCAGCCCAGACTCTCAGCTGCCAGAGCTGCTCACTAGTGCCCTGATGGTCCAGCCTCAGCAGAGATGCCAGGGCATGAAAGAAATGGAACCAGCTTCTCATTCTCAAATACAGGAAAGGTAGAAGGAAATAAGACAGAAAGCTTACATCTCTGGAGACCACATTCTTGAGGTGAAGCAGTTCAGGGCTAACCCTCCCACCCTAAAGGAAGAGGAGATACACCCTTTTAAAGTGAGATTAGTGAAACAATTACCACTTTTCTCATTCTTCCATAAAACCATTAACTTATTATGCAAGCAAAAGCTGAAGTACTAACTCCTTTGGTTATAATTTCCATGTACATTGAGGAGATCTGTAGGTACAGTTGATGGTAGAGTCCAAGCCCTGTGATCATCATCATCATCAAAACCAGGGGCCCATGACCTGAAACAATTTGGGTAGCTGTTTTTGGCAGGGCAGCAGTGGAATTGGGTCCATCAGCACAGAAGCTGGTGGACCATTACCCCAGGCAGAGCTCAGCAGATGTGAGGAGCACATCTGCGTGAGGACCTTCAGCAGCAGCTGAACCTACAGGAGAAGTTGGAGTTGGTGGTGGGAGCCTTACTGGGACATCCTTCCTCACAGAGAAAAACCTCAGGAAGGAAAGCAGCCTGTTGACTACAAGCAAACCAGATAGGAAAAGGCTAGCATCTTACATCCACTGCAAACAGCTTTGTCATAAGCTGTTGTGAGCTGAACTCAAACCTAAAAAATGAAAATCTCCAAAACCAATTACTACTTGCCACTGTTGTGCCCCTTCTTCTGACTCACCACCACCTTGCAGGAGATTTGTGAAATGTGGGTTCACCTCATCACTTGAGGTCATCCCCTGGCAGCACAGACAGCTACTGCAAGCCTGTGAAGGAAATATTATCATCCTCAGATCTCATTTTTGGAGGTAATGGCTCAGCAGTCAGAATGAGATCATCAAACACCAAGATGAACCAAAGCAAAAGCAATAGATACTGGTGGGTGGTTTTGACCAACTGGGTATTAAAAGACACATCACATTTATATTGCAAGTTTATTATAGCAATACAGTCAGATTAAATTATTTTCACACCTAATATACCAAATGATATCAGGGTTTGTATATATAGATTTTATTCCCAGCACATTACAACATTTTTCTTTTTAATCATGCAGCGAAGTAATGTACAAACACAATTATATGGAAGATTCCCTCCCCTCCCCCTAAAAAAAGAGAAAAACTAAAATTACAAAAGTATGGCTTTATAAGAAAGTCATATCATACAATGAACATTCATTTCCATTCAGGCATGGCAACATTCAGTCTTAATCAGTGAACAACAGCATCTGTCACTGTCATGCCGATTCCAAAAAAAACCCAAGGGAACTGGGAACAGGAAAATGCCCATCAGGGTCAGAGAGATGGAAAAAAAATTAATATATATACATATATATATATATATATATATGTACATTCAAAGTACCAAAACTGTAAAAAAGTGCTTTCGGGGGATCAAGCGCCACATTTACTGAGATGCTGCAGTTGGTTATGGAGCCTTGAAGAATGTAACTGCACAAACAGTTTCTGTTTCCCTTTACATCAACAAACATTGGGAGTGATGCAATTGACTTAAAAAAGCGTTACTTCAGGTGTAAAGAGGTCTAACTGATGTCAGAATCTGGCCTGTCCTTCCTGCTAATGTTGCTGCAGAAATAGGCAGAAGCATAGAGTTAGGAAGTCGTAAGTGGCTGAGTTTTGCTGGCAGCCCAGAGAAAAGAAATACAAAGATATATGTTTAAGAGATTTTCTTTAAAAAGACCAAAAAAAAAAAAGGAGTTTAAAACAAAATGTGGCTACTATCACAAGCTTCTCTGGATGGATGTGGTTGTTGTTGAGCAGAAGCCCTTGTGAGTAGTGTTCAGAGGTACAACACCCATTTCAAGAGCAAAGCTGCTGCCTCTTGCAAGAGGAGAAATGTCCTTACCTGTTAGCAGCACAGAGCCTGCGGCACAGTTACCTCCTGGAAAGGCTGCTTGCTTAAGGCGTTGATCACTGGAGTGTGCTAGTGGGTAAGTGCTGGAAGTCAGCTAGGAGCTTTACCAGGAGAGGGCAGACGGACACAGACATACAAGAGCACACGTGTACACCGCCCCCCACCCTCGCCCCACACACACACGCACACACGCCAAGTCACTCCCTCACTGAGGTGATGCTCCTTGAAACTGAGGTCACACAGACCTACGCAAAACCACCCAGATCCTTACAATGCCACTCCTCAAAATGGAAGTTGTAAAGATGTCACCCACAGACCCAGCCCGTAACCCAACGATTAGCGAAGACTTCACCCTCTCCCTTTTCTCTCTTGCTTTTTATTCTTGTCCCCAAGTTCAGAAATACAGATCACAGCTACACTTACTCAGCCTGTGTAGATGCAAAATGTAAACATCACCACACAGCACCTAGCACCCTCCTTGATTAACAAAGTCACTAACAGAGTTGCCATGCAAGCACAGGGATTTTTCAAGACTACATACACACTGCCAGGTTGCAGGAAGTGTGGGAAATAGTTTGTGTTTACTTTTGCTAATGACCTGGCTTGGAGAGCATGGAGCAAAAATCAACAGAGATGGGGCTGAGGTAGATTTGGCTGTATCTGGTGTAATGTCCTTGTACTGAGCAGGAAGACTCAATAGGGTCTCAGGCTAACAGGCAGGTGAGCATGAGACAAGCAAACCAGGGTGAGGGAGAAGATTTCTCCATTCCAGCAGGACACCCCATCCTACTACAGGCGATGGAAAGAGTTGTTACCACAACATTAATAGCCCTAAACTCTTGCCCAGAGTTGCCACATGTGGAAGGCCCTGAGGGACTGCTGTTGCTTGATCTCGTCAGGAAAGGAGGAATGAGGGTGGGCTGAACACGCCAGAATTTTTGCATGTGGGCCAACAAGGAGCCAGCAGCTGCCTTCTAGGCTCTGGTACCAGATGCAGATATGCCCCAGCATTTGAGTTTCTTGAACAGTTGCTGAGAATCCACCTCTCATCCAGAGTCTGGGCTGGTGGATAGAAGGTAGCCTCCCACCTGGACAAGTGAATGTGCATAAGCATCCTGCTGCTTGCTACACAACCCACCCATTAAACCTGAAGTGTCTGAAGCCTGACCTTTGCAATGATCCACAACTATTACAGCCAGCAAGGGTTCTCTGCACCATTTTAGACCCACTTACTCCCAGTGGGCTGCTCTGGGTACAGCTCCCTGTCTTGTTAGAAAGTGCTGCCTCATTAATGCCAAGATTCCCTACCTGCCTCCCTTGATTCATAAGTGGAAATGCCTTCCCCTCCCTCCTGTCTTTTCTGGAACTCTTTATAGCACTGAAGCTCTCACGCTTTCGAGCCAGCAGAATAACAGCTGATGTTTTCCCTTCCCTCCTTCCCTGGGTTCTTTGCTCCCGGGGCCTAATTACTATTCTAATAATAACCAACACCAGCCTCCTCCGCCTCTCGCCCACTGACATCCGGATGAGATACCGCATTGCTGCTGGGGACAAACCCCGTCCTGCTCCTCGGGACTCCGGGGGTGCATGGGGGGCTGTGTTCTTCATACTGTGTCTCATCAGCTTTGGGCAGCAGGTGTCTGCTTTGTCCTCTGCCTCCAGCTCAGGGGTGAGGGACCCCCGCAGGGCTCGGCAGAAGCAGCTCAGCCACTGCTTACAATGCAAATCTGCCGTGGGTTCTGCATGGCTTCCCGAGCTGTGACAGCCTCCGCCTGCCGCAGAGGCTGCTCACTGCAGCCTCTCCGGGAAAACCTCGCCCAAGGTTTGCCCTGAATTTCTCCTCCACCCGTCCACGCTCTCCCCCATCACCCAAGGAGGAATAGATACAGACGGGGAAAGACATGCAAATCCCCAGGGGCAGGGGCAGAAGGACACTGCAGCACCAGGGACGTGGGTTTTCAGGAGAAGGATTAACCCCTTCGTGGCCTGCTTGCCACTTTTGGGGCTCGGCCGACATTTTCTCCATCTCACAAGCAAGCCTGCATCTTCACCTAACACAGCGTGGGCGGCACTGGCACCGAGGAGACCGGGAAGGGATGTCTGGGAGGAGCATCCCAGTGCCCCCGAAGTATTACCCAATTGGCTGTGCCCGGAGTGTTGCACGGCCCCGCAGGAAATCTCCACCTGGCCACGGCTGGCAGTGCCAGCGTCCTGGCACACAGAAGGTACCCTGCTCGAGGGGAAACCCAGCACAAGTGTGATGGGAAAAAGGCACAGGCAGGGCATTAGCCAGATGAGACACCAGCTGGTTTTACACAGAGCAACTGAGATCCAAACTCACATCCTTCCTTAGCCAGAGCCCTGTAAAAGGAGTTTGTGCCCTGTAGCCTTTGGCTCCACATTTATTTGAAGAAATGAGTGATTTCTTCACTGTTTTTCAGTACAGATCTGGGGAAATGGGTTACACTACTTGAGCAGAGCAGAGGGTTGAGCTTGTATAGAGAGGAGAACATTGGGGCCCAAAATAAAGGAGGTCCCCCAGAAGGGGTTGGGATTCTGCCACTGCTCCGTTGGTGCTGAGCTCAACCGGGAGACCAGGACTGGCACCTTGAGCAGACAGGGCTCTGCCTGGGCAGCGGGCTCAGAGCTCCCCAGAAAGCAGGGCAGTCTTAGCCCTGCCTTCACAAACCTACCCTGCCTGCAGTGTCCCAGGGAATGTTTTTATATTTTCCAGGATCAGGCCCTCCATCTCAACCCAGGGGGCAAAAATAGTCTCTTTGACAAGTGGCAACTTTTAACGGTGGAGCTTCATACCTCAGCTTAGGATAACTCACAAATGCCTGTGGCTCTGAGACCCACTGGGAAATCAAGTTAGGGAGCTTGATTCTCTTGTGGAGACAGATCTAGCCCTTGACACAAGTCAAGGAGAAATAATGTCCCTTCCACTGGCCCTGCTCTGATTTCCTTTCTTTTTTTTTTTACTGGACAGCAGGAAAAATGGTTCCTTCCCCACTGCACAAATCTGTAGAGGCATCAGGGCTGGGATTGCCTTTAACCCCCTCACTTCCAGGTGAGGCAGGATGCTTTCTGTTAGCCTTTCTGCCGATCTCTATTCCCTCCACCCCACACCCAGGAACACTGACTCACTGCCCCTGTCTGAACTCACACCCTCTGCACTATGACCTGCTATAAAGTGGCAACTCCGGAAAATCAGGTACCCCACTGGACTGGCTCTACATCCCTGCAGCATCAGCCATGGACTTTCTGGTTATTACTAGATGATGCTGGATCCTTGTTAGAAAGGAAACCTGATGTTTGAACCCTGTGGGTGCGGGGTGGTATTCCTCCCAGCTGTACCAGAACACAGTCCCATAGTTACACCCTTTGAAAATCCCACTGGGCACAGTTGTTCCTTTTTACCCAGGTACTTAGACAGGATACAGTTACACTGAGAATTCAGATACACTGATACCAGCTGACAGCTAAGAAACCAAACATAACACAGTCTCAACCACAGTTAACCCTTCACATGCACAATGAAACAGAAAACAAGGAAGGTTTTTGCCTGTAAAAGTGCCGTGCCTGCAATCAATTAGAAAAGACATTTAAAATCTTGTCACAAAATATTGGATTTTCCAGCATAGCCTAATAGGCTAAGTACTAAAATCACACTAAAATGCTGAGGGCAGTGGATGACCAGCTCCCCTTAGTTGCCTTTGAAAATCCAGGACCCAGTGAATAAAGTCAAGGAAAAACATTTACCACATTTTTTGCCGGTAGCTTTTTGCCATAGGAGGGCAATGGCTTTAGTGCCTGAGGTATAGGTAGTTCCTGGATGCTTTTAGGGAAGTGGGAGGGGGGAAGAGTCTGGAGAATAGTTTGCATAGCTTGCAGATATAAAGAAGCAGGTGTGTTCCCCACCAGGCTGTTGAATTTGTCTTCTCCCAGCAAAGCTGTCCAGTGGTCCGGGTGCTCCTGCAGAACTTTCCGCATCTTAAACTGTGGGTTGGGCATGAAGAGCAAGAGGTAGTCGAGGCAGAGCTTCTTTGATGCCACGTTGACTTTGGAGTCCCACATCTGCTCCAGGATGACGTCCAGCGGGGTAAGCCCTTTACTGTCCTCTATCCTGGGAGAAGCTCCATTCCCGAGGAGGATGAGGACCGTCTCTGACCTCAGCAGTTCACAGGCAAGGTGCAAGGGGGTTTTCCCATCTTCCAGATGAAAGCAGCCAGTCCTATTGATGTAAGAGTTCAAGCTGGGGAGCTTGTGTGCAATTTTGATAATCAGTCCCAAGATATCTCTCCTGTCATATGTGACTGCCATGGCCAAGTGAGGAGCAGAGGATGGGCAATAGCAGAAGTGTTCCCCAGGTACCTTGAGAGCCTCCTCTGGAAAATGAGACAGCAGATACTGAGCATAAGGCAGGTGGTTATGCACCACTGCATAAAGAAGGGCTTCTGAAGGTGAGTAGGTTCTCAGGCTGGCATTTTCCTCCCAGTAAAAATACTCCATAGTCCTCATGTCTTCCAGCATCCACACAGGCTTGTGATCTCTCACAGCCTGGTAGAACATATAGGATAAGAACTTGCAGTGCCTGCTCTGATCATCCTGCAGGCTGGCCTGGTTACTGGCCATGGCTCAGCAAATAAAGAGCAGCTCCTCGTAAAATCTCTCCAGACTGTACGATCTGTGCACTTGGAATGCAGATCCCGATGCTGCTGCAACCTTCAGGCTGTCATTGCTGCCCGGACTGCACTAGCTGGAATGCATGGGCTGATCATCTCCACCCATTCATTGTTTTTCCCCTCACTGCAGTGGTTTTGTTTAGGTAAGCACAATCCCACAGGCTCAGTTAACCCATGCCATGCAAGCAGATGGTTAGTAAGTGCATCCCGCTCTGCGCGTGGCACAGGTTGCTGGAACGCTGTCAGACTGCCAGTGATTTTATGCACACACAGCTAGGGAGAGGAGAGGGAGAGACTAAAATTAGCTGGAGAGGTGAGGTGGATTTCTGTCTGCATTTCATGTCTAACCAGATCAGCTCATGCATTGCAGTGAGTGCAACAGCAATATTCGTCTGGTTCTGTATGGCGCTCACACACACGCAGCTCTTAGGGAGCAGAAAATCTGTAGCAGTGTAAAATGATCCACAGCTGAGAACACACACGACTGTGTGCTCAGGAAATCATGGTATCTCCGTAGCCACAGCATTAGGAAGGGGTCCCTATTTCATAAAGAATGGTATGGCTAACCACTTAGGAGACACTGATGTTAATGGATTGTCTATAAGGCATTAGTGGTGCTTAAGATCCCAGCGTTAATCTCTGCAGAGAAGAGTCAAACAGTGTGTGGAGTAACCGTGCCCAGAGCCATAAAGCATATCTCTGGGTTTAAACACCTGCCTTTGTTTAGGGAGGAGATATTTGAAGTGCTTCGCTGTTGCACAGCAGGTACATAAACAAAAGGTTAATGGCCAAACCCCACCTGCGGGCAGAGGGCTTTGATCTGAGCGTGTCTCAGGTGTTGTGCTCCAGGAATGGGGTCAGAGCCAGTTGCAATGGGGTTTAAGCAATCAGACCTGTGCAACACCGTGGTGAGACACAGAGGACCAAGGCCTACAGGCTTGAGGGGGCAGTGCCTCTACGACCCGACCCAAACTAAATTAACAGAAAAGAACTGAGCTCGGCACCCTTTATGGCAAGCTGTGTATAAGGAAGGAGGGCTTCCATGCATCTTATAAACCAACAGAGTGCAATAAGATGGTGTCACGATCCACAACCTAGACAAGACTTTGGTTTGGCAGAGGCTAAACCCCCTTGCGTTCCAGCCGAACCTCAGATCGCTCTGGGTGGCTGGGGGCAGCTGGGCTTAACCCCTGAGTGATGTCCAATCACTGGGTGTTTTATCGTGATAAGTTCTTAATTAAATTCTCGGAGAACAGAATTGAGACTCGAAACGGAGTCAAGGTGAAGGTTGTTTAATTAGAAAGAAACGTGAAGGGAAAGGGGGGAAGAAAGAAAACGGGGGTGAAAAAGAGAGATAGAAAGAGAGAGAGAGAGAGTGGAAAAAGGGAAGAGGGGTGAGGGGAGGCTATATCTACCACCACGAGGCTACGGCATTCCGTCCGATGGCAGAGTATTCTCTGGGTCCGATGGGATGGGAGAGCGCTCCCTTCGTTGTCCCTCCATGACGAAGTATGAAGATAAAAAGCGTGGAGGATGCCCGTTGCTTCTCGTTGCACCCCTTTTTATCGGGATATAGTGCCTTTGTCTCACTACAAGCTTCCACCTGGCCTGTAGGAATGCTCCAGGGTGGATGACGGAGAGTTTCTCGGAAGCCTGGGCCTTGACCGGTGGTGATGTAGTGTTACAGGAATGAAGTTTGGTAAGGTGAGAGGAGAAGAGAGGGGGGTCGGTTCTGTTGGCAAGTGGTAAGGCATAATTCCGGT
The DNA here is from genome assembly GCA_022605575.1 of Laterallus jamaicensis coturniculus. Lineage (NCBI taxonomy): Eukaryota > Metazoa > Chordata > Aves > Gruiformes > Rallidae > Laterallus > Laterallus jamaicensis. The sequence continues at coordinate 22,399,857 of JAKCOX010000001.1, forward strand.
ACCTTACAGATGGTATCTCACTATCTTGATGGGAAAACAGGGAAAATACAGCAAATAAAAAAATCTTCTTTCATTCAAACTAGAGAGTATTCAAATAGCAAATCTGGACACCTCCAAAATATGTCTGGGGTCATTCAAAGAGAAAACCAAAGACTCACATAGAACTGGGTCTAGTACATCTTCCAGAGTTCTGTAGGTTCAAGTCCATACCCCAGACATTTAATTTTAAGGCCAGTTTCCATACAGCTGGAATAAACAAGTATGTGTCCAGTTTTCACCTACCATTGCTGTACAGTTATGCGTGGAAATGCTTCTACATAGGCATTTGGTCATGGTATGGTGTGTCTTGTACCATGGTCATAACAAACCATGTGCATGCTCTGGGCCAGGTCCAAAGGCTATGGAAGTGCACAGTGAGGTACCCACTGACTCCAGCATGCTCTGGATCAGGTATTAGTCAAGAACTGCAGCATGCACACGTTTGTTTCTCCTGTTGCTAACCCAAAGCATCTGAAACTTGGACCTCATACTCCAAAGAGAGATAAATTAGTATTTTAGTGGCTAGGTACTTTTGTCTAAAGCTCTTACAGGTCTTTCCCTACCAGTAAATCACTGCTTTACCCTAGAAATTACATGGATTTTGTTATTTCCATGATGCAGGTATGGGAAAACGCATACACACACAAATACTTTACATAGCCCAGTTTTACAGAGCAGCTCACAGATGGGGCTGGGCACTGAATCACAAACTGGTGTGTCTTTGCCCAGGGGTTATAGCCATCAAGCAACCCTCACCTGCTACTGGTCTTAAGATCAGGCTCCCCAGGGGAGTGGTCACAGCACCAAGCCTGTCAGAGATCAAAGGGCACCTGGAGTGCTCTTAGTCATATGTTTTAGTTTTAGATAGTCCTGCGAGGAGCAGGGAGTTGAACTTGGTGATTCTTATGGGTCCCTTCCAACTTGAGATATTCTATGGTTGTGTTTTAAATTGAGATGCTGAGAACATCTGTATAGGGGACTCAGTGCTTGGTACACTGTGAGGGGAGTTACAGAGCACTGGCTTTTCCATAGGGGTTCAGTGTGCAGACACTCTCAGAGGACGTGGTGATGGGTTAGTGTTTTAGTACCAGGTAGCCTCATGCTATCTCTCCCAGCTTAATCCATAGCATGTTGATCCCAGCACAGAGAGGCTCACAGGCGTCTTCTCTGATGTTAAATCCAGCACCCATGGCAATCATCTTGCTCCAAGTGTTTCTGGCAGTGCTATGGCAGGGTGGTGACTGGCAGAGACTCCCCTACAGAGCCTCCCGCAGCTGAGCCAGAAAGCAACAGCAAGCTCACAGGCTCACTTGAACCAGAAAGTTGACCATGGTTTTTTGGAGATGGAGAAAGGATAATTTGGCACTGACTCCACTTGCTGACTCAGCTGACCCTAAGGCTGCAGGACAGCTGGTCTGGCACAGGGGACAGTGTAGGAGTCTTCAGCCCAGAGAGTGGAAATGAGGAAGCCAGATCCTTTCAGGGACAGCTCTCAGTCACTGAGGGGTGACTGCAATGTCCAACCTAATGTGTGCAGAGACACCAAAAAGTCAAGAGAAAATATCCTGAAACTATCTCCAAAGAAGAGGGAAGCCTAAGTCCCAGAATCAGCAAAGTCCATCAGGCTTCCAGCAGTTGCCTCTATGCTGCAGGCCCAGGATGTCCAGGACATGAAAACATCTGCAAATTACGGTAGGTTACCTTGTCATTACAGGTTACACTCTAGTTCTGTCCAGGAAGTCCAGCACAAAACCAGGGGAGTCCTCTGCATGGTGTTAAATGGCACAGGTCTCTGCTGTGCTGGCCCCTGCCCATGGCCTGTTCCTGGGTTTTTCAGTAGCTCAGAAAACCTGGAGCCAAGGGCACATGTTTGATGGCAATGTATCTCTTCTGAATTTTATTATGAACATAATGCATCTAGATCTATTAGAAATGGAAGGCACTAACACAGAAAGCTTTGCTGAGGAACTGGAAGGAGTTTGTTTGTTTCTTTGATTTTTGATCTGTGGTTAAAAATAACACAGCCTAAATCATAAGGTATTTGTTGTGGCTTCCTTTGCCAAATTGCAGGCTAGAAGGTGAGCACAATCACTTTTGACTCATAGAGGGAGCATCCAAGGGAACACGAGCAGCTTGGAAGGGTGGCACATAGGAAAAAAAAGTTGATTTTACCCAAAAAGGCATTTACCCTCTCAGCTGAGGCCAAGAGGACCTTCAGCTCATGGCAATTTCATTACTGTGAGCTAGTGAGAAATACAGTGTGTTTCAAAATTAATTTGGGAAATTTCTTACAGTGTTATGCTCAGAAGGTACAAGATATGTGGCAGGTCTCTATCTCTACTCCAAGGGGAAGCTGAAAGCATTTTTCAGAGCCACTCTCACCTCTTAGGCATACATAACCTCACTGTGCATAACTGCATGGCACTGGCCAACTACAAAGGTGTGTTGAAGACTGGATGTCACTTGAAAAGCAGAGATTATGGCATAATAGTAGCTGTGGCACCAGACTCTAAGGGACAAACCTCCCTTACTTGCAGATGAGAGATGTAGGAATATCAAGTCTTTTCCAAAGCAGTTTCCCTCCTATGTCTCGGCATGAGGGATGCTGCAGGAGGCAAGTGTTGGGGTCTGAACAAGCCTGAGCAAGGGGGATAGGTGCTGAGGTCTCAAGTGGAACTGGGCTTAGGACAAAGAGGGAGCTGGGCCAGGAGACAGGTCAGGAGCAGAACCCAAGTGAAGTGGCAGAATTGAAGAGTGAACTTTTGCAGGGTGCTGGAGAAGACAGAAAGCCATGAGGTGCCACTGCTCCCCTGCTTCTGCCTGTGTTCTGAGTGGGGATCTCATGGATATGGAATCTAGGACCCAGAAAAAGCTATTTGGCTTGCTGAGCCCTCTGTTTTCAGGGCAACTGCCTGTGAACAGCTGTTGGGCTTGCCAGAGCCTGGGGACTGTTGGGTGCTGCGGGCTGGTCAGGGCAGAATCCCTACTGACATAAATCAAATGCTTTTTCCCTGTCAGCTCCTGGAGAGGGACTGCCCATTTCTAAAGGCAGGTGCTCAGTAAACACTGGAATAACTCCAAAAGAAAGACAAAAATGTTTCTAACTCTCTCTGAATGTCACACATCTCTTCAAATACAGGTTAGACCAAGTAGTATTCTCGTGTCTGGTGGATGAGATGTCAGTTCAGTTCAATCAGCTACAAGAACAAGGCTTCTTTTATTCCAGATTGTGAAAATGCTTTTCAGACCTGAGTGCACAGACCCCACGTGCCCAAAATCCTGGCGCCTCCCATTTCTGTGAGCCTTATTTGTTTCTGGTCCCAATTCCTGTCCTAATTTGAGACCACATCTCCCAAAGATGGTACATAAATAGACAGATTCCTGTGCCTCTTCCCGAAAGTAACCTGTCAGCTGAGCTCTGCTCAGAGAACAAAAAGCCCTTGCAGACAGTCTGTGCCTACAGACACATTGAACCAGATGCTGCTTTTCCAGTGAATGGCTGAGACTGTAAGACAGTCTTATATTCTCAGACATTTCCCTTTCTTGTGATGGTCATGGGTATCAGTGCCCTGTTCTACTATGCCTTTACATAAATGGCAGGGCTGACAACTACAGAGAAAGCATTCAGGAAAGCATGAATGTATGTGGTTTCCAAAATAGATAAACATATATGTGTTTCTACACAACCCATAATGAACTCAGTATCAGCAAGGTCTTCACTTTGCAATCTTCAAAGCAAGATTTTGGATTTTCTCTTGAAACAGTAAGGTCTTTGCTCTGTACACATGCAGCAGCTGACACTGCACCAAAACTGTGACTCCAAGGTCCCACCTCCATGCAGATGGGCCAGCAAATAAAAGCTATAGTGCTGCCATCCCTAACACAGCGACCACAAACTTGTCTGAACCTTCTTAGCAGTTTTAGCACTCTACAGTATGGTTAATTCAGTTATCAAGAGTGCCAGTTTCATCAAGAGGGCCCTGCGTTTCATTGTCTCCCAGATGAGATACTTCATCCAGAGCCAGAGATAATAACTCACTACTCTGTTCTCTGCAGTTTCCAGTGGGTTTTTCTGCAATGGGCTTTTAATCTGGGATAAGTGCACAGTCTGATCAACAACAAGCACTTCAGAAATACCTGAAAATTGTATTTGTCCGAGTAAGATCCTTCTGGACTCTATTATCTCTAATGCTTTGTTCAAAGAATTGTATTGGAATAGTGGATTGCCTTCAACAGGCCCTTGTGATGACTCAGCCAGTGACAAATTGCTTCCACTACCACATCTAAGGAGTTCAGAGCCTGCTAACCTGCACCTCATCATCTGCTTCCTTCTTCTTCGTGGTTTAATGTATATGTGAAGTTGGCCAGTGAGAATTCCCTCAATAGCAGATGGATTACTGGCAAAATGAAGCAGTGTAAAAGCAGGAAATTCTACAAGGCTGCTCAAAGGAGAAGCATTTTGATGCTCCAGAAATGCTTTGGGCATGGTGCTTTCCCATTAATTCCATCGAAGTACAGCACTTGCTTGGACTGTGGACTTTCTGTGGGAGGGAAGGCTGCCCCAGTGCTCATTCCTCAGCACCTAGGAAGAGCTCATCCTGGACACCTCTGAGCTGTCTGACAATACAAATACTATAAATACCAGAAGCCCTGAAGAAGCTGTTAGCCTATAGCAGCCTTTAGAGAGGCCCCAGCTACGAGCTGCTGAATTGAAAACTACAGGAGAATTTAATGAACATCATGGTAGTCAAGCCACCCTTCCACTGATTGAAGCCTCTGGCTCACATATCTAGTTGATTCAGGATAGAAAAACAAATTTCATCAGTGCCTCATTAAACATACTGCAGCCTGGACTATAGCAAGGAAAGGAAATGTCCTAAGCAGGTGTTTCGCCCACCCAACTGTTTGTACGCCCACCCAGGGTTTTCTAGGCATAGCTACAGAGGCAGGGGTGCTGTGTCAGGGACTACAGAATGACACCCCCTCTCTTCCTCAATATACCATCACAACTGCCGACGGAACTGTACCCTCCTCTCTTCTCTCTCAGTGTCTTGAACTGTACCCTTATCTCTTCCTTCTCTCAATCTCTCTCAATCACCGTAAACAATTGCCTCATCACCACCTCCTTCAACAAAGGGAATTCCTCGAATTCCACCCGTTAGGAAGGGATATCTGGCAGGATGTAGCCCATATCCTCTGCTATGCATCTAGGCCCAGGGACAAAGTGTGAGGGATCTTGGACCCTCTCGAACCTTCGAGGACTTCAATGATTTGGAGAGCAGATTCTATGAGGAGTGGCTGAGGGAGCTGGGGATGTTTAGCCTGGAGAAGAGGAGGCTGAGGGGAGACCTTATCACTGCCTACAGCTACCTGAAAGGAGGTTGTGAAAAGGTGGTGGATGGTCTAATCAGCCAGGTGACAGGAGATGGGACAAGGGGAAATGGCACAAAGCTGCACCAGGGCAGGGTCACATTAGATATTAGGAAAAAATGTTCCACTGAAAGAGCTGTCAGGGCCTGGAACAGGCTGCCCAGGGAGGGGGCTGAGTCACCATCCCTGGATGTGTTTAAAAAAAGGCAGATGAGGTACTTAGGGATATGGTTCAGCATAGGACAGGAATGGTTGGACTCAATGATCTTCAAGGTCATTTCCAACCCTGTGGTTCTGTGACCCGTTGGAGGTGGTACTGGGCAGGTGGAAGGTGTGGCCATGCAAAACCAAGGAAGCTGAGGAGGGGAATGTTCCCCCCACTGGACCTGAAGACATCAGACTGACAGGACGCCACAGATCTGTGGTAGTAGCTGAAGCAATACAAAAAAGACTGTTCCTTCTCTGGACCTGAAACAACACACGTTCACCCCACCAGACCTGAAGACATTGGGCTGACAGGATGCTGCAGATCCCTGATGGTAGCTATCGCAATCTCTCCCTCTCCTTGCTCTTTCTCCCTGTTTTCCACCCTTTCCCTCTTTCTTCCCCCCTTCTCTTCCATGCTTGTTGTGGGCCAAATAAAGTGACTTGACACCTGACTCCATTTTGAGTCTTAATCTTGTTCCTGAGAATTGTGAAGACCTGGTCATGATAAAACACCTAACTGAACATCACGCAGGAGTTAAGCCCAGCTGCCCCCAACCACCCAGAGCAATCTGATGTCAGTTGGAATGCAGAGGGGTTTAACCTGTGCCAGGTCCCTTCCAACCCCAAGGATTCTGTGATTCTGTGATCTTGTGGATCATGACATGCTGGGTGCAAGGTTGTGCCAGAGATGTGCTCAGAACCCATGGGCAAAACCAAGCAGTCAAAGCCACATGGTCCAAGAAATGGGCTGAGGAAACTTGGCAAGGGATTAGAAAGATTTCTGAGAGCAGGCACCAGGGTAGCAATGCGAAGACTCTGGTGAAAGTAAGGCTTTGGTCATCATCCCACCCTTCAGCATCTGCCTGATGTCTGCTGGATGGGTCTTTCCCTTGAGCCTGAGAGAGCTGCAGGCAGGGAGCAGCTTATTGCATGCTGCCAATAGTCTCAATTATCAACCAGGATGTTGCCACCTAAGGTGTTGTATGAGCACAAAGTAGAAAACTGTCCTGGCCCCAGAGAATCTATGACATAACACTAGACCAAGATGTGCAGCTGGGAAAGTATGTACTGTGACAATGGCTGGGCAGTGAGAGAGGCAGCAATATGAGCACATCGGCAGTCTGACCTCTGTCAAGTGCTTTTTCAAGTCATGACACTGAAATTGAGTTTAAAAAAAGGGTTCTGGAAAGGAAACTTGAGCCAGTCTTAGAGACATTGATGGGGATTTCCTCTTTGCTGTCCCAGACATGCCAGTGTGGAAGAAAAGATGAAGACACTCACTTGAAAAGTCCAAATACTGACGACAGCAGGTACTTCACAGCATCAGTCAAGAGATATCAGTATTCAGCCCCTGACTGTCAGTGGTGGAAGGATGGGGACCTAGAGGCTGAGGTCAAGGGCAGTGGACATTTGCAACCTGGATGAAAGGGAGTGAAAGAATCCCTCTAGTGGGAGAATCCCAGGAAGGTGATCACGGACATTCAGCTGGGGAAAGGATCCCTGCACTCTGGATGGTCACCAACACGAGTCAGGATTGGCCCATGAAAGGGGCAGTGGAGCAGAATAAAGCCAAGCCAAAAAAAAGAGGAAAAAATCCCAACTGCTTCTGTCAAACTGATCACAACAAAAGCCTTTCCTGACCTTGTATCTGGCAATGGAGTCAAGCCTGAACATGTGAGCAGAACATGCCAATCATGAAGACAGGAGACTTTAAATTAGGTAGAAGAGCAGAGTGTTTCACAGCCCCTGCTCCAGAACTCCCTGTTCGTTCACCAGGTGCTATGGAATGTCATGGAGACACTGATATGCTCATAGGGGAACACTGGCCCCACCTCTTGTATGAATGGTACCATGGAAAGGGAAGAAATACTGACTTTCTCTGTGTCTACCTCAGTGTCCAGTTTGTAAAGTGCAGGTTGAATAGCATTCCTACAGTCCTAGCAAAGGTTGTGTGACAAAAAGTTGTGAAGGCTCTGAAATGCCAACATGCTAAAGTCAGGGAACAGGATCTGCTTCTGGCTGTGATATATGATGACACCATCTTTTTACAGTTTGCAGATCCTGTTTTAGCACTGAGCTGCCAAATAGGACAGTCAATGAGGTCCATGGGGGGAGTGGATGGCTGCAGCTGCAGAGCAGGCTTGCACAGTGCCCCTCTCCAGAAGATGTTGCTGACAGGAGGACAACGCCTCAGCCTGATGGAGAGAAGTCCTCGTTTCCATGGATGAGGAAGATAATACATATTAGCCTGCTTTGGCAGGGGGGTTGGACCCGATGATCTCTCATCCAAGGTCCCTTCCAACCACTACAACTCTGTGATTCTGTGATTATCCATCTGTAATAGTTTCATACTTTGGATTTTAAGAAGCATCAGCACATTCAATGTTTCCACCTATTTACGTAGTGCTCTTAGGGCTGTATTTGACAGGCTTCGATGTAAACATGGTGTTGCTGGTGTTCCTTTTGTTAGGACACTGGGTCTTTCTGGGAAATCTTATCTCTGTGTATTTCAGGGAGCTGCTATGTTTGCCTGGGATCTACAGCTGTGTGGTAATCCCACTGTTGACTCCCAAAAGTTTGATAACTCCCTAGATGTGCACTGATTCTGTGACTGCTTTGCATTGTGAGAGCCTGTGTACCCATGGCATTGTGCATCCATCCCACTGCTGCATAAAATACATGCCAGGCAGCCAATGCCTCCTGCAAAGTCTGGGGCTTGCTGGACACAGGCCGTTGTTCTATTCATGAACATATGCCTGCTGCTTCCCAGAAGCTCTGCAGTTAAGGACACATGCTGCCATTGCCAGGGAAGTCTGGAAAGGCAAACAAAACACCACATGCAATAAATTCTTCACCTACTTGCATGAGTTTAGTGAATTTTGTGATGCATGGACTGGCTGTCACAGGAATTTCATACCTTAGAAAGACATTGTATGCAGGACAGGCGACCTTTCATGCACATCTCAGTGGTTTTCCTCTGCATTTCCTCTATAACTGAAAAGTTTTGATTATTAAATCTGTTTACAGTTTTCCAATAAGATCCCTAGCAAAGGCAAACAATCAATTATGCCATGAGTTCAGCTGGCAGAAAACAAGCAGAAAAACAATTCTGGACGACCACGTAGACTTTGACAAGCAGCAAGACATCAGCCTGCGCTTCCTTCACTCTTCAAACGCGCCCTGCAAAGTCAACACGTGGGAAAAAGCAGAGAGAGCTCCTCGCCTTACAGCACCCACACGGTGGTGCCATTCCATAATTTTAGGAGAGACTTTGCCAAGGCGCTGGAGACGTCAAGATCCACGTCCCCTCATGAACTATAGCCTATTGCACAAGCTACTTGTTTTTCTAAACTGTAGGGCAGGCATCAATCACCCCAACAGCATTTGGGGTGATTCACATCAAGGATTCGCATCAAGGAGCACATCAAGAATCACATCAAGGATTTCTAGCTGCTGCCTTGTGTTTCATCCAGCCTGTTCCCTCTCACAGGGCTGTGCTCAGCTCCACGCACAGCCCTAGGGTCTTCCTTCCATACGAGATGGCTCTGCAGCATAGTGCATCTCAGTGTCAAGCCCCTGTGTTAAATAGGTGTCGCCTTTAACCTCATGGCTCCAGAATATGCAGCTTAGTTTGCTATGGATAGGATAACAGGCAAAGGAAGAGTCCCTGGCAAAGGTAACTGTCAGCCCTGTGCGAATTCCACTTCCTCCACAGAGGCTGCTTAGGCTTTTCTGCATCATCATCTCTTGCTCACAGGATAAACACTGTTCTCTGTTAGCAAGAGGCTCAGGGTAACCAAGCCAACAGAGTGAAGGGTGGAAACCCCTTCTTTCAGGATTGGCAGGACATCATTAGCTGTACTCTGCATTGGTTTTCCTGCTCACATGGAGGTGACCAACTTACTTTCTAGCAGATCTTGAATGAACAGAAGATTCTGAGGACTCAGAGCCTTCCTCCTGCTTCAGATTCAGACAGGTGGCTTAGAAGTGTACCAGTGCCTCAGACCCAGGCTGAACCCCTTTGCTCTAGCAAAGCTCCTCCTGAGGTCAGGGTGAGCTTTTCTGGGGTTCAGCTGGTTGTTCCTAACCAGCAGGTTGCCTTCCTCCCTTCAGGCCTGTTCTTTCCTGAGTATTAAACTGCTGGTAAGATCAGTGACTTCTAAATCATGCAAACAGCATATGTCAGCCAGACATTAAAATCATTGCTGGAGGATGCATGCTGACTGTCCTCATAAACACAAACACCAGATTAGCAGAGTAAGAAGCCAAAGCAATCTTTCAGAAAGAATTACAGCTCTTTAAAAGATCAAGTTGGTTTTAGTTTGGTTTTTTTTTCCCAGGCAACTTCATCCATAATTCTAATGAAATGCAGATGATGATCCATCTGTGGGTCTTGATAGCACCTCTGCCTGTGGCCATTCTTGGATCTGTGGCCTGGAGGAATGCAGAGGAAAATTGTGTTTGCCTGTCTTTCAAAGGCAAGGAATTAAACTTTTGAGCATTGCTGTCTAGAGTCTGTCAGTAAATCCTGCGTTTACCATTAAGCAACTGCCAGAACAATGCAGGTAAACGAGCAGGAAAATGGTTGTTTACAGCCTCAGTTATTCCTAGTTGTTGCTTCCTAGTGGAGCACCATAAAAACAAAGGAGAAGGAAACCAGGGGATCAGGCTCATGAAGGCAAGTCCTGCCTGACCAAGCTCCTCTCCTTCTACGACCAGGTGACCTGCCTGTGGAGGAGGGAAAGGCTGTTGGGGCAGTCTGCCTCGACTTCAGCAAAGCCTTTGGCACAGTCTCCCACAGTATTCTCCTGTGGAAGCTGGTGGCCCATGGCTTGGACAGGTACACTCCTCACTGGGCTAAACACTGGCTGGGTGGCTGGGCCCAGAGAGTGGTGAATGGAGTTAAACCCAACTGGTGACCGGTCACAAGTGGTGCTCCCCAGGGGTTGGTACTGGGGCCCATCCTCCTCAGCATCTTTATTGATGATCTGGATGAGGGAATGGAGTGCACCCTCAGTAAGTCTGCAGACCACACCAAGTGTCGATCTGCCAGAGGGTAGGAAGGCCCTGCAGAGGGACCTGGACAGGTTGGATCAATGGGCAGAGGAATGGGAAGGAGTTCAATATGCCTAAGTGCTGGGTCCTGCACTTCGGTCATAACAACCCCAGGCAATGCTACAGGCTTGGGGCTGGGTGGCTGGAAGCTGTATGGAGGAAAAGGATCTGGGGGTGTTGGTTGACACATGAGCCAGCAGTGTGCCCAGGTGGCCAAGAAGGCCAACGGCATCCTGGCCTGTATCAGGAATAAGGGAGTCAGCAGGACCAGGGAGGGATCATCCCCCTGTACTCAGCACTGGTGAGGCTGCACCTCAAATACCGTCTGCAGTTTTGGGCCCCTCACTACAAGAAAGACATTGAGGCCCTGGAGTGTGTCCAGAGAAGGGCAACGAAGCTGGTGAAGGGTCTGGAACACAGGTCTTAAGAGGAGCAGCTGAAAGAACTGGAACTCTTTAGCCTGGAGAAGAGGTGGCTCAGGGGAGACCTCATTGCTCTCTACAACTACCTGAAAGGAGGTTGTGGTGAGCTGGGGTCAGCCTCTTCTCACAGATAAGCAGCAACAGGACAAGAGGGAATGGCTGCAAGTTGCACCAGGGGAGGCTCAGGTTAGAAATTAGGAGAAATTTCTTCTCAGAAATAGTGGTTGGGCATTGGAATGGGTTGCCCAGGGAGTTGGTGGAGTCACCATCCATCAGGGTGTTCAAGGAAAGGTTGGATGAGGTACTTGGGGACATGGTTTAGTAAGTAATATAGGTGGTAGAGGGAGAGTTGGTCTAGATGATCTTGGGGGTCTTTTCCAACCTTAATGATTCTGTGATTCTATGAAATAGAAACTGGAGAGTCTCTAAAGCTTACAGTCAAATGAGGCATGAGGAGTCACATGCTGCAGGGAACAAAAGGACAGGAAAGCAGGACACAGCATTTGTCTTACACATTTTTGTCCTCTCCTTTCTTCCTAGAAGAAATCAAACTAGCAATTGGCAAGTTCTCCACATGCAGAGGAAGTGGTTCTTCATACACTGTGCAAGAAATCTGTAATTTCTCCACTCCTGAGCCTCTCAATATACATTCTCCCCCTGTCCAGCTGAAAAGGGGAGTGATAGCATGGCTTTGGTGGGCATCTGGCCTCCAGCCAGGGTCAAACCACCACAGACAGCAATTCCTCCCTCAGACAGCTGCAAGTTGCTGGGTAGGAGCTAGGCACCTGGTGTGGAGAGATGCTACTGTCTCAGCCTGCTTGGTGGTGGTGAGGCCACTCCTGGGTTGCCGTGTCCACTCTTGGCTCTTCTCTCCAGGGGAAGCTGGTTGTGGAGAAGCTCGCTGGGCCAGTGTGGGGCTGTCCGTGTGTTCAGGGGCCCACAGGATGTGTCCCCATGGAGAGATGGAGGGAGCTGGGCTTGCTTAGGCTGGGAAGAGGTGTTTGAGAGGGGAGCTGGTGATGGCCTACAACTACCCAACGGAGAGGCAGAAAGACAGCAGATACTTCTCAGCAGTAGCAGGCGGTACAAGGGGTGGTGGCCTTGGTTTCCTCTTTGAGAAGTCCAGGGTGGACTTTAGTGAGATGTTTTCACAAGGAGACCTACAGAGGGGACTTCCAGCCCATGCTGCCATGGTTCTATGTCAAAGCTGAACACTTGCATTTTGCAGGATCCCCAAAATGGGGAGAGGGGGATTTCTAAGACAAAATCTAGAGATAGCTGGGGTCACCTCCTTATTATTATCCCTTGTGTTGTTCTGGCACCGTTACAGGTTTCCAGTGAGACAGGCTGTTTATGCACCTCATTAAAAGGACCGTTCTCAGTGTCACTGGGACGACATCGTTCTGTCTTTGCATTTTACCAGAAGCAATGCAGCTACATCGTGTACACAGGCCCTGACCTCCACCAGTAGCTGCATGAGAAGGAAATGCCCCCCAGCTCAGAAGCAGGGTGCCTGTTCTCTCAGCCTCCCCTGGCTCAGCATTCACAGGCTGTTTTGGGCCACAGTCCTCTTCCAGCTCAGTATGAACGAACTCATCAAGTCACCATCCTAAAGCAGCTCACTGTTCACAGCATGTTCATAACTTTATGTTCAGAAAACACAGGAGTACCAGTCAGAGCACCCAACCCTCTCGTGCTGGCTGAGACAAAGGTTGGGAGTAAAATGGCCAACAAGGCCCCCAACAGTCTCCAAGGCAGAGGGAAAAACGGAGCACATGCTGGCTGGGGGCTAAAAGCAGGCGCTACCAGACAAGCGAATGGAGCGGCACATGCTGCCAACTTTTGTTTAAGCATTTGGGTTTCCTGACAAGGATTTCAACAGAGAATAGCAAGTGAGATCCGGGGGTGTGCTGGGGGAGCTCCTCCCAGCTGCAGAGAGCATCATGAGACTCTTTGCTGAGGAAAATATAACAAGTGAGGGAAAAAGAGCAAAACAGGATAACAGGAAGAGCTTGTAATGTACATATGTAAGGGCCAAGGATATGCCATGGAAAGAGAAGGCTGGTTTTTGTTTGATAAACGAGAGAGCATCAGAGGAGGTATGTACAGAAGGGATACCACTACCTTCCCCTAGACCTCTTGCTGGTGCAAACAAGCTCTGCTGAGTGTGTAGGGAGTTGCCTCTCACCTTCTGGAGAATATTTCTGTGGTTTATCCATCCCTCAGCTTCACTGCTAGGGCTAAAAAAAAAGCTCATCTGTAACCTCTTGGTGGTGTTTTTGTAGATTCCTGTCAATTAGCAAGTAGAAGGTGTCATATGTTCCCTTTACTGCCTGTTAGGATGGGACCTATTCCTGTCTGAAGTGTCTCAATCGAGCTCCGATAAGGGTGTATTGCAGATAACCCCAGAACATCCCAGAGCTTTCAAACATGTATGGGAAACTATGGGGGGAAATGGGGAATCTCTCCCCACTTCTGCCCCCACCAGTGCTGGATAGCTTTTGGCATATTTGATAGCAAGTGCTTTATCCAGCCAGGTTTTAAATTGCTTAGTATTTGTATGGCCTGAGATTACTCATTTCTCTAAGATCTCATTGTGTGGGAGTTTATTCCCTTACCAGCATTATTCTTTATTTGGATTCATCACATGAGGATGAGGAAGCTCAGGTGAAACAGTCTGCACCCAGAATGTGAAGACGTGACAGTTCTGGACCTCAGGTTCCCCAGGCCAAGTAGCACTGCTCTATATCAAATGTAAGATTTCCTTAACGTCCCATGATGCCCAGGTCTGAGGGCTTTGAGCCTGCTTCTACATTAATGTGTCATTTCTCTTTATTACAGCTTTTCTGTGCTAGCAGAGAAACTTTAATGGAGGAGCCACAGGCTATCACTTGCAGCTGCAGTCCTGCTGTTTGAGGAGTAATCAATCAGCAGGCCGTGGAACATCACATCTCATAGCCTGGACAGGCAGCCTCTTCAAAATGTTTTCCAAGAAAATTATCTGCACAGAGTTCTGTAAAAATCTAATTCTACTCCATTAACCAATAGCTTATAACCAGCCCAGAAAAAAATATCCAGGTATAATAGCCCTATGACAAATGTGCTAGCACTTAGTCAATTCACTTATCTATTCACTAAATGCATGCTGTAAACCCAAGAGCCTCACCCCTTTAACCTCCCTGGTTAATGTTTCAAGATGACATGCCAAACATACCCATTTTGTAAAGCCACATTAAAATTAGAGATGAGAAAAGTCTGGTGGGTCATCTTGGTTAAGCAGGATTGATTCCAAAAGAATAATACCAAAATTGTATTAACAAAGCTTCAAGAGCCTTTTACATGAAAAAGACTGATACTCCTTCTCCATTTTTCTCTAGCCAACTTGCTCATTATCTGCATCTGAGCTCAGAGCTCCAGCTTTGTACTGAGGTGCCCATTGTACAACGACAGAAGAGCAAGGTGGCCCATGTGCCAGCAACCCAGCTCGATGGCAGATACACGACAACAGAGATGCCACCTCACAGGTCAGCCATGCTCAAAGCAGAGCTGAGTTACATGCTGCACAACGACTTTTCCACAGAGCTTATGACAGAAGAATGATAGGATGGAATTTATAGGATGGCCTTGAAGCATGATGCCATGCTGTTTAAATGGAGAAGCTTCTCTGCTGCAAGGTGCACAGTGGAAAGAATATCTAGGCAATGAGACTGCTGCCCTGAGTGGGAAGAACGTCTGAGCAATGGGACTGCTGCCCTTCGGTGAGTGGAGACATCTGGATTGCATGAAAAGGAGCCACAAAATTCTTTAGAGGCAAAGGTAAGAAATTTAGTTGTGGTGTTGCTGACAGAGAAGTTTGCCAAACAGCACATGGGGTGGTGATGATGAGGGGATAGTGTGGTCACTCCTTTTGTCCTCCTCAGTGCTCTGCTCTCTCCCTTCTCTCTGCACAGCATCCTACTCAAGTGACCCCCACTCTCCCTGTCCCATATGCCTCAACTGACTGCTCCTCTTAGCCTCTTAGATGGCATTGGATGTTCACACTCAAACTGTGAAGGTTTTGCCTTATTCCAAGCCAAACAAACAAACCCACTGGACATGAGAGTTGTTTTGCTGTGTCAAACCATGCAGCCTCCCATCCTGTCCCAAACAGTGGCCAAAAAAAAGAAGTTTGGAGAGGGTTTAAGAGATGAACCCGGTCACAGACACCCAGCAGCTATTTCACGCAGGCCCTCACTGCGTGTGTTCTCCCTACTACTTACAGGAAGAGAAAGGACCAGAGGTATGCAGGGATGGAGAGGGAAGGTCAGTCAACCTGCCACGGCTATGCAAACACCCAGGGGTGTTGCAAGGAGTCCAGAAGTGGAGTTCTCTCAACCCATCCAGCACCACAGCCTCTCTGCTTCTCAGCTTTTCCCTAGCATGCCAGAAATCTGTAAAAAGCTGGCATCAGGAGTGATCACCATTCTGAATGCATTATGGAAGTGGGACATTCAAAACCACTGGGATAATCAGATTTACAGCCCAGGAAACAAAGGACATGCAACAGCAGCTCCTGAGAACTTGTCTGGTTCTAATCAAAGTCAGAGGCTGGATGCATTTCGGGAGGATGAAGATCAAAGAATCAGAATGGAAGACCCTTTAAAAAGAAAATAGATCACAAATGTCAGGCTTGCTTGGAAAGAGTGTGGTATCTTTGCTACTTGAGATCGTTAAAATATGTTCAGGGTGATCTAGAAGTATCTGCTCCTGCCTCAGCCTAGGTTTGGAGGTGTGTGATGTCCTGACCCTTCATTTCCTGAGTCCCTGTGAGCCAGATTCTTTTTTCCCCTGAGTGTCCTGACAGCTGGGGGCAGCTGATGCCACTGAAGCATTCCTCTGATGGCAGCCTGCTGAGGGGACTTGTGGTCAGGCATTTGCACAAGCTGCCCTCACTAAACTTAGAGGAAAAATATTTACCTGCAGCAGAGCACAGGCAACGGTAGCTGCAGGCTTCTCTCTATTTATAGCTGGCTAGCACAGGCAGGCTGCTGTCTCCAGGTCTTTGGTCACCTGCTTGTATCTGAGGCTCACAGAGGAGTAAGCAGGAACTCCCTGAAGGCTAAACTACGTTTACAGGAAAGATTGCTTTGCCCCAGTCTCCACTATGGGCTGTTACAAAGTAACCCCAACAGACATCCCAAGGCTAAGCCTGCTTATCCAACAGCCTGAGGTCAGAGGAGGGACCAACCTCCTGTATGTGTTTACACTAACATTTGGGATTGCTTTGCAAAAAGATATTCCTTTAAGGGTTTCTTCAAAATAATGTCAGGCCAAAGTACAGATTCTGGAGGAAATTGGGGTTTTCATAATATATCTCCCCTACGAGAAAAGGCTGAGTGAGCTGGGGCTGTTCAGCCTGGAGAAAAGAAGACGGAGAGGGGATCTGATTGTTTATAAATATCTCAAGGGTGGGATACAGAGGGAATTGGCCAGCCTCTTTTCAGTGATCTGTGGAGACAGGACAAGGGGCAATGGCTGCAAATTAGAACACAGGAAGTTCCACACCAACATGCAGAGGAACTTTTTCCCAGTGAGGGTGACAGAGCCCTGGGACAGGCTGCCCAGGGAGGTGGTGGAGTCTCCTTCTCTGGAGATATTCAAGACCCGTCTGGACACCTATCTGTGCAGTATGAGCTGGGGAGCTGCTTTGGCAGGGGGGTTGGACCCAGTGATCTCTTGAGGTCCCTTCCAAACCCTATGATTCTGTGATTCTTCTGCTATCAGGACACTTTTAATCACCCAAACACGGAAGAGCTGTGAGGTTTTCTCTGAGAGCTCAAGCTGATCAGATGTCATCTCACAGGATTAAGCTGGTGAGTCCAACAGTTAGGAAGCAAACTCTCCTCACCAGGCACAGTTAGTACCCACCAGCAGCCGAGGTCTCACCTAGCCTCTGTGGCTGGGCACAGGCTGCCATGGACCCAGATCCAAGTGCAGGCCAACAGGCCAGTCAGCACTCATGTCCAGTTGGCCACCCCGTTCTCCACAGAGGGATGTGCCTGGCATCCCACTGTATCCAGCTGACATTGGTCAATGGGATCCCAATGGGTACAACTGAAGTGGAAACAGATGGGCAACAGAATGAGAGTGTAAGCTTCGTTTCCTCAGAAAACCAGGCTAAACTGTCCTCTTTCTGCAGAATACCAAACAGGAACTTGCCTGTGCACAGCAACTGCTTGCTACGGCCTGATGTCTCCTTCAGCTCCAAAGCCAGGAAAGGCCTATGGAATATTGCCACAGCCCCCACTCCCAGCTATTGCAACTCAACTGCTCTCCCCCAAAAATTCGAGTTACATTGTTCAGAGCTCTGCTATGGGGCATATCATGTCACGTAGTGGACCTTCTCCTCTTCTCCTTCCTCACCATTGTCACTGGGTCTGAGCCTAGCCCTGAAGAATACAGGCACTCTGCTTCTCCATCATTACAGAGGGAACGCCTCTGAGAGAAGGTAACTCAGTCAGAGCTGAAATACAACCATGGATTATGTTACAGGCAAGCACTGCAGACATGTACCAACACAGCGAGTTTTTCTCAGTAATATTGACAATGTATATGATAATTAATGCAATAAACTTCACAATATCCCTGCAAAATGTCATAGAGGAATCCAGACTAGTATCACATTGACTCAAAGCAGCTTGGGCCTCCCAGTGAGTTTTAGCTCCTATCAGTCCCTAAACCATGCATATTCACCAATAGTACCTGAGCCCTGGAGCAGAGCAGGTTGGTCAGTAAGACAAGACATTTAGGTAGAGACATTCCCCAGGTCTGCAGCAGCTTGGAAAGTGAAGTGGACCCAGTGAGAGAGGAAAAGGGAGAAGGATCTATCTGTGGGTGGTAGATGCTGGAAGAGAGGGGCAGCCAAGGTAGGCAGGGAGCACATTTTGGAGCAGGCTGATGGGTGTCCCTCTCAAAAAGACTAGGTTCGGCCTTCAGAGTTAGCAATTTCTGCACAACTTGTGTTACATCAAAGGATCCAGGTTTTAAGAGGTTCCTTCAAAACAGCCGCTTTCCTGGCTCCCTGTAAGCAGTATCCTGGCTGCCTGGTCCCTGCAGTGCCAAACATATGTCCTTGGCCTGGAGTCTCTTAGCTCTCCCTGTCCCCAGCACAGCTGCCTTCCAGCCTCGGGCAGGGCAGATTTCGGGAGGCCTCGTGGAGGTGAGGAACCGGTGTGCAGCAATGCTTGGCTTATCCTCATCAGAACAGACAGTATCAGTCCTGTGACCAGCTGAAGGGATGAGGCCACTTGGCTCACCATTTCTCTCCTGAGGGCATGCAGAAGCAAAGCAAACTCTGGCATAACCCTGGACTATGTTATTCATCAGAAGTCACCTGATGGAGGAATATGGCAACTGGCCAGTTCCACAGAGTGTTTCCTTCTTACAGCCACCAACATTTCATCTTCCCTATAAACATCTGCAAATTATCCTCCTTGAAATCTTTGCTGGGATGCCAATGAGAATGGATATGCTTATCCCACAGCCTCTGACGTGATCTGGCCTTGTTTCATTCTCTCTTTTGACATCTTTTTGCTTCCCTCTCTGAAATAAAGGATGCTAGTTCTCAACATGATTCCCAAACGCTGTTTACTCCCAATCTGTGTTGTTTCCATTTCTGTGCCTGCAAATACAAGCTACTGTTGGAGCTCAGTCTGAAAGAAAATCTCTCAGCATATGGTCGGCAAACGCAGCACGCTCAGCTCCTGCCTATAAACCCTGTTTCCCAGAACTACTTCAGGGAATCAACGCTGATCAAACGCGCCAGGAACTTACATTACATTTGGAGGATGTGCAGATCACACTTCAGAAAAGTAACTGAGTGACCCAGAGCAGTTTGCTGCATGGTGCACACTGCAGTGCCACTTTGAAATGGTTAAAACCCAGCTCCAGGTAGGAGACACCTCATCGACTCCTATGCCCTTTAATCCCTTTGTGAACAGCAGTTAGTGGCATTTGGACAAACATCTGCTGGCAGTGTGAATGAAAGCCACCAAATTCATACCTGAGTGCAAGAGTTCTTCAGGGTTTCCCAAGATTTATAATCAAACACCCTCAGACTCCAAGCCTTCTCCCTCAGACATTGCTGCTGATCATGTTTCTCCAAGCCAACATTTATTTTCTCTTTGGGTGGAGAATCTGGAGTTGGGAGGATCTTTGCTGGTACGACCAATGATGTTACCAAGCCCTGCTCCCCAGGCCACCTGCCCGAAGAAGCAAGGCCCTGGTGCAGCTCCTAATTTGGCACAATTTGGCAGCCTCAAGTTTTGGTGACGGGCAAACACCAATCTTGCTCTAAAGCAGCAAGGTTTGAACTAGCAACATAGCGTGGGAAATATTGGAAATGGTGCTTTTGCAAACCAAAATGGGTTGCTGTAATTTTTTGTGCTGGCTTGTAAAGTGGAGAACTAGAAGGGAGTACGATTAATATAAGTTTTGCTGTTATGGCAAAAATCATTCTCTCCAATAAAAGGTAGCTGAGGGAAACAAAGCTCAACCAACAGGTTTCCACAGTGCTGATTCATACTGGGGCACCAAAACTGCCACATTAAAGCAAAGGGGCAAGACAATGTGGGGTTTACCTAATCTGAAACCTGTATGGAGCCTTGACTTCCCTCAGTTGCCAGGAAGAGTTAAGATAAGAACAAATGTTTGCCAGTAAGCAGTTGTCCCAGACAAAGAGACTCATGCATTTTAATTCTCTTCACCTATGGGAAATGGGAATCTGCCAGACCCCTGACGACCACCACCATGGGACTACCCGCAGACAGGATTGGAAATCATTTCCTAGAACTCCTCTTAATACGAAGCAGACAAGTAATGAATAATGTATAAGAACATGGTATAAAAAGGCTGCGGGCTCTGACCAAAGGTGTGCCTACTTTTTGGGTCACCCACTCTTGCAAGAATGTATAATAAATTACTGCTTCACTAACCTATCTACCTTGAGTCCTTTTTTTAGGACCTTTTGTCATTTCTAACAATAGGATCCACCTTACTAGCTCAACAACATGAGCCACCTCTGCTTGATATCAGGACCCCGTAACCCCAGAAACTGGAGACATTCTGATGTTTTTTTCAAGAAAGATGATATTTTTCACTGTGCAGGGAAAAAAAACCCTCAACCCAAACAACGAAACAGCCAAAGAGCATGTGAACAGACAGCACCCCTTCTGTCCCTCCAAAACACCGTTCATTATTATTCTGCCTCCCCACCTAGAAGACAAGCCAGAGACACTGTGCCATGTTGTCCTCACGGCCTCTTTTTTTGGCTGGTGTGACACAAGCAGCTTGGCCAGGACTGGAGATTGCAGCCTGTTGTTGGAAATCAAATGTAATGTCCTGCCAAAGCCAGGAGTGACTAATCCACTCAATTCTTTATGGGACAGATGATGATGATTTTCAGAACCCAATATTCCCTGTGAACCGCTTGCAGATCTGTCAGTGTGCCCTCCACCTAGGTCCCATATTTATTTGCTTCTTCCCTTTCCCATTCCAACCCAGCATCCCTCCCCGTTTTCCAAGGAGCATAATTTTAGCTTCTGTGAGAGGAAGAGAGGAGCTAATACTGTGTGGTTTTTCCACTGCACAGGTAGCAGAAGGTACAGTGTGCAGCTGGAATCACTCCCCTCAGATGGAACTGGCAATTATTCCCTGCTGGCATCTTCTGCCAGTGAATTAAAAAGCCCCATCTCCCTGAGGGGCTGTCCACACAATGCCTTTTGGCCCAAGTTTTCCAGGTGGTTTAGTACCACTGGTGGGATCATGGCAGGGGCCACCAGCACAGATGCTGAGTCTGGACAACATCAATCATAAGCTTGGGCTGGGAATCACTGGGCAAGGAGAGAAGAGAAAGGAGGAAGGTAACATCCACACTAAAACCCACGATCTCTAAGAACCAAACGTGTGCCTCGGTGTCAGCTCCAGGCTGAATTCCTACAGCTGAAACTATGTTCTGACACTAATTTTCCTCTCCTTGCCTGTGTTAGCAGACCCTGCCTAGCAACAGAGGTTACTTCTCCAGGTTGCCTCTCGCAGCGCTCCACGCGGCTCTGCGCCGGCTGTCAGCGGCTCCTTCCCATCCAGACAGCCGAACAAGAACAGCCAGTTTCTCTTTCTCCTCCCATCAGTATCATCCTCCCATTGCTGTGTGACAGCCCTGCTTTGTGGCATTTCACACGATAAACACTGTCAAGGAAGATTAAATCCCCCAGAAAACAATTCCTCTTTAAATAAAAATAAGTATCTGTGAATCACTCCTTTTAAAAATAAGCACTTATCAGAATTCCCACTCTTTGGGGGGGTAGGAAAAGCTTCTGTTTGCCTCTAACACAATCAGGGTAACTCTGATAGAAATGTCTGGCTCCCTTAAGATTTTCTTCCCTCTGCTTCAAGAGAGAATAAAACCCAGACCACTATGGTACCAAAGAGTCCCAGCTGTTTTCTCTGCTTCTCTCTCCCCAATCAGGGTGGATTTAATCTAAGCTCTTAATTATAGACCCTACTCCTAAAAACATTCCCTGCTAAAATAAGGTACCAATTACGCAGGGCTCCTCTGTGGTGCTGGGGCATGTGGCGAGTCAATCAGTTCCCTCAGATCTCCACAGAGCCTGGCAAATCACTGCCTGCTGAGTGCAGGGACAGACTACTCCCTCCCGGGGACAGATTAACCCCTTTCTCACCAGCACCTTAGCTGGTGTGTCTGCGCAGCTGGAAGCCTAAATGTTTCACCTTCAGCTCCCAGGTCCCAGCAAAGGCCTCTGATTTAATATAGGGGTTTGTATGGAAAGAAAGAGACGAGGTGGGTTTCTGTCCTGATGCAGAGCACGAAGGGTGACTTGCCAGTAGGATCAAGAGCAAAGCCCTTGTGTTCTGCCAGCCTTTTTCTTGCTGTTGTCATTTGAGTGCCTTGTGGAGACCTCCTCCCCTGCTCATCATCCCACGTGCGGCCTCCTCTTCCCTTCCCACCCACAGCTCAGTCTTGCTACAGCTCCAACGGTAAAACTAACAGGAAGGTAACATCAGGAAATTATTTCCTACACTGGCCTTTCTGCTTGATGCGTGCTGGCTTCTAGAAATGAAGAAAAAGACCAATTATTTGGAAAGCTGAGACCTGCTCAGCTGGGAGGAGAGAATTCCTTGATGCTGTGGGGCTGAGGGCTGCTGTCATGAGCCAAAAATTGATTTCTAAATTGCTGTGTTTCATGATGCATATTTATAATTCTACAACGCTGTCCTAGAGAGGCGGCATCAGCCAGCTTAGCCCAGGCTTAAATGACTCCACAAAAAGCAAAGCACCGGAGAATCAAGCATGCTGTGCACAGCAGGGAGGAGCAATCTGTAAGAAACTCTCAAACACCAGTTTATATCAGCAAGAAAGCAAATGGGACATGATATTACAGTGAGATAAGCCTCTTTTATAAGGTGATCTACCTTGGTGGAATACTTCAGCTATTTTCAATTTTTATATATATAGATATAGCTATTTCAGCTCGCTGCTGGCTCAGTTTGCTTACTTCAAGCAGGGGTGTCAAGACAAATTTCTCTAGTCTGCAATTTAATGTATGTTTCTCAGCTTTGTTCCAGCATTACTTAAGACTTCTGTATTCAACAGCTAACTCAGAAATGGAGCTTGCCACTGCCTACATGAAAACAAAAGATCAGACTGGGGGTGTGGGCCAAGGAACTGATAAACCAAACAAACCTGACAGCAGTAATTTAATGGATGAGGGCTACGGATCATTTGCCCTCCTGTCTGATGAATCAATGTGGACTGAGCTATGCCACACAAAAGAAAACCTCCCAGGTTACCCAGAAGAAACCCCCACGAATAAGGAAGTCTTGATTGAACTAAATCGATCATTTAATAACCCTCTCTTGTCCAGTCCCAATTGTGTTTGCTGACATTTTGCTCACAGGCGTGCGCGGTGAGTCACTGCACAGCACCTCCCCCCTCCCTCCACCTCCCTGAGAGCCACCACGTTCGTTTTGCAGCAGCTAATGACAACTATTAGTAACCACCAGCTCGTACAGATGCAAGTCTGTGGGCTGCCTGCGGATGGCTGCACGGCAGTTCAGCGTGGCTTACGCATGCATCGCTGTCCTAGCAGTTAGGGATGTAGGCAGAGTGTGATCCTTCCTACGCTACCAGTAGCCAGGAGCCACTGAACAACTACAGAGAACCCACCAGCCTGACACATGGTTCAGCTCTGCTTTCAGGGGCTTACCAGGTGCTGAAGTGAACTTGCCAGGGAAAGCTTTCCTGGTGTTCTACAGGGATGTTGACCTGTTTATTTTAAATTCACCTCTTGGCTCTGTCGTTTTTCTTTTCTGCCCCTACTCCTGAGCTATTCTCTTTGTTTCATCAGCTCCCATTTTTTTTTGGCTGTGTCACTGGATTTATCTTGTTTGCTTGCTGGTTTGGAGGAAGGAGTACTGCGTTGTTGTGTTCCCTTGGGAGCTACACACAAGAAGTCTTCTGAGCAGGAACACATTTGCTCAGGGTTTACACAACCTGAGAGAAGCAGCTTCCTCTGCTCACAAACAGTCACACTGTCTGCACCGTGAGGTTCTGTGTTTGCTACTCAGCTTAAGGAGAGGAAAGGAAAGGAAAGGAAAGGAAAGGAAAGGAAAGGAAAGGAAAGGAAAGGAAAGGAAAGGAAAGGAAAGGAAAGGAAAGGAAAGGAAAGGAAAGGAAAGGAAAGGAAAGGAAAGGAAAGGAAAGGAAAGGAAAGGAAAGGAAAGGAAAGGAAAGGAAAGGAAAGGGAAAGGGAAAGGGAAAGGGAAAGGGAAAGGGAAAGGGAAAGGGAAAAGGGAAAGGGAAAGGGAAAGGGAATGGGAAAGGGAAAGGGAATGGGAAAAGGAAAGGGAAAGAAAAACTCCAGTAGGCTGGACTAGGAAGAAAAGTGCAGAAGGACTGTGAGATTACTACTGAATTGTTACTGAGGAGACAGAAAAAGAAGAAAACACAGGTCAACTGAGTATCAAGTTTAAAAGCATCCTAGTTCTTGGGATGTGCTGCTTCTTTGCTTACTTTGTTTTCACCTGTCCAAAATGACAACTCTACAAAGTGAATTAAAACCTGCCAAAAATGTATGATTATTTTGGTAAATATCTGCAAGGAATTGGAATGAGATCAGACACATTTCTCTTGCTGACAGATCAGATTCAAAAAGGAGATCCACCAGACTAAGGTCAGTACATTTCCAGGGAGCAAGATCAAACTAAATTAGCATGGCGTTTTGACCCTGGCTGGAGGCCAGATGCCCACCAAAGCTGCTCTTTCAATATTGAGAGGCTCAGGAGTGAGATAAGGACAGGGAGAGATCATCCTGCAGTCAGTGTGACGGGCAGAACAGACTCAACATGGAATAAAAAGAAAAAAAGCATCTAATGTATTACACTGCACAGAGACACACCCAGTGAAACGAGTCAGATAATGAGAAGTGCAAGTGCCCCACTGAGTCACAAACATCCCCCAGCAAGCCTGCTCCAGCATGGACCTCTCTCCACAAGCTGCAGGTCCTGCCAGGAGCTTGTTCCAACAGGGGTCACACCGTCTTCCATGTCTCCACCCACTCCAGCTTGGGGTCTTTACGGGCTGCAGGAGGGGTCTCTGCTCCCCATCATCTTCCGTGGGCTGCAGGGGACAACCTGTTCCACCATGGTCTTCTCCATGGGCTGCAGGGGCATCTTTCTCTCCAGCGCCTGCAGCACCTCCTCCCACTTCTTCATTGACCTTGGTGTCTGCAAAGTTCCTTACATCTTCTCACTCCCTCCTCTGATGGCAAAAAGCTGCTGCTTGCAGTTTTTTCTCTTAGACATAATTCACAGAGGTGCTGTGACCATCGCTGATGGGCTCAGCCTTGGTCAGGGGGTGTCCATCCACCTGGGGGACGCTTCTAGTAGCTTCTTACAGAAGCCACCCCTGCACCCCTCCTCCACCAGACCCTTGCCACACAAAACCATAACACTTATAACAGTTGAAGTTTTAAAAAACAAGAGTTAGGAAACACCAGCATAAAGGCCGTACTGTGACAAGCTCAAGCTAACCTGTTCCTATCCTCCACTTCCTCACTTAGGGGTGCCATTTATTCTCTAAAATATAGTCATGGCCCTGCAGGCACTAATAGGCCATAATTGCACCAGTCAGACTCACATGGGGCTCCCACACACACACCCTCCTCCTGGGCTCCAGGGCTCCGCATAAACTCTGAACTGATCATGTGCTCAGTTCCTGCATGACCTGTGAGTGTGCCTGTCTGCAGTTCTGCCTCTGGCCTTGCCTCTGGGATGGACCATTGATCTCCACTGTAGGCAGTTTTTCTCCTGGATGGGTCCCTCAAGTGTATGTTCCAGCTTGTCTCTATATACAGTTCTCTTTGTTCCTGCATGGAACCTGGACCTGGTTCATTGCTTGCAGTGCCTGGGGCTGTTGATGGACTTAGCTACCAGCATCTGTCCCTGCCTGCTGTGTTTATGTCTTGTGGGGCTGTGCTCCATCACTGAGGACACTTCTTGTGCTGGGACTGCCTTTGGCTTCTGAGTTGCAGGCCACTGCTGTTTCCTGGAAAATATCCTGGAGTCAAGCCTGTCCTCCTTTATGTTTTTGGGAGAAGCCATTTAGTCTAGCACCCCTTCTGCTACAGGTTTCTTCATATCTATCTACTCATCCCTCTGGAGTTTGCTTTTTTAATGCTGTTGAGTTAGTCGAGGTGGGGGTGGCTGATGGTGTAAGTAAGCAAGGGCTAGGCATTCCTGTCATGTCTCCACATGGTGTGAACTGTGAGCCCCTTGGTGCCTTAAGCTCTACTTAACCAGAGAGACATCCAGAGGATCACATGCTCTCAGAGCTCCTCCATACCTGCATCATTGGCCTGACTAACTGGTCTATAACTAAGTTATCTGGCTGGCTCACCAGAGACCAGCCTGGTAGCCCATGAGAACAGCTCTGCAGTGGCACCGTGCCTGAAGGGGAACCTGAGCGAGCCCAACACCCAGCTCCCCTGCTGAAGGTAGCAGGCTGTTTCCCAGGCTTGCAGTCCTTACCACAGCATGTTTCTGTTAAACTAGACCCTGTCCTGCTGTGCTGGCCTCGTCTCACTGCTGTTCCCTTCTCCTCAGGGCTGGATGGTGGATGTATCCGAACAGGCCGGGAGGAGGCAGAGCACACTTTGCAGGTACACCACTGTCTTTCCTGCTCAGAACTCGGTATGAGGTGAAGATGGCTCTTCACACTGGTTTTCTGGGGCTAAGATGCAGCATCACATTGGTTAGTCAGCTCAGCCTAATGAGTCTTTTCAAACCAACGTAGATTTTAACAGGATATTTGATTTTAAAAGGATATCTGCTTTTTGCTGGTTAGAGATCCACAAAGGAGTGATCACTTCATCTAGTCTCCCACGTTCCAGTCTGAGGCTGGACGATGAGTTCAGTCCCTGTTGCCTAAATCTCTCTGAAACAAATGGGAGTGAGGCACCTACATGATGCCTTTTAAAAATCTGTCTAAACACTGTAATAATAATAATTAGCTGTCACATTAGCAGATGCCTAGAAGCTTGACTAATAATGATGCAACAACGGTAATGATGGAATACTTTTCCATGCTTTATTGGCAAATTACTGGTTTTGCTTGCTTTGTTCCCACTTGTGGCTCCTCAAAATGCATGGTGTGTCCAACCCTTCCCTTAAAGCCTTTCTCCTCCAGGACCCAGACTACTGTGCTCTCCACCATGTGCTTTGTTGGATTTTCAGGTCCCACACCAAGCTGTTATTCCTGCAGCTTAGCTCTCTGCTGAGGTACTGTTGATGGCTCATTGCCTGTCTCTGATCTACCAATCATAGACTCACAGAATGGTCTGGGTTGGAAGGAACCTCAAGGTCCATCTAGCTCCAACCCTCTGCCATAGGCAGGGACATGCTCCACTAGACCAGGTTGCCCAAAGCCAAGCCCGGCCTTGAACCCTGCCAGGGAAGAGGCAGACACAGCTTCTCTGGGCTGCCTGTTCTAGTCCCTCACCACCCTCAGAGTGAAGAATTTCTTCCTAATGACTAATCTAAATCTACCCTCTTTTAGGTGAAACCCATTACCCCTTGTCCTGTCACTACACTGCCTTGTAAAATGTCTCTTTCCAGATTTCCCATAGGCCCCCTTTAGGTACTGGAAAGCTGTTTATAAGATCTCCCCAGACCCTCCTCTTCTCCAAGCTGAACAATCCCAACACTCTCAGCCTATTTTCATTGGAGGTGTGCTCCAGCTCTCTGATCATCTTCATGGCCTCCCTGGACTCACTCCAGCAGGTCCATGTCTTTTCTGCACTGGGGGTCCCAGAGCTGGACACAGTTCTCCAGGAGGGGTCTCACCAGAGCAGAGGGGCAGAATCACCTCCTCGACCCACTGGCCATACTGCCCAATGCAGCCCAGGACATGGTTGGTTTTCAGGGTTGCAAGCATTCATTGTCAGGTCACATTGAGCTCTTCATCAATCACCATCCCCAGTCCTTCTCCTCACGGCTGCTCTCAACCCAGTCTCTGCCCAAAGGTGCTAAACAATGCCAATCCCAGTACTAACCCATGAGGAATGTCACTCATGACTGGTCCCAGTATGGATATTGAGCTGTTTACCACAACTCTTTGAGTGTGACCATCCAGTGAACCCACTGAGTGGGCCATCTGTGGAATCCATGTCTCTGCAATATAGAGACAAGCATGTCGTGCAGGATAGGCCATAATCATCTCTGAAGGAAACTGTCCTTCTTGTGTCAGGTGTTGTAGATCTAGGAAGAAGGCTTGCTCACCTCTGCCAAATGGGACCAGTCTGTGTGTGAAGTCCCAGTGAAACTAGAGAACTGAATCAGACATGGTGTGGGTTGCTCACACTCATGCTGTATTACAGTTCTGTGAGCCCATCTGAGTTTAAACCTGGAGTACTCCTTACTCTTGTTTTCACTTATTTCACTGGCTTTTGAGTGACTCAGGCTACCTTTAGCAGAAAGCCCCTTGTTATTCTAATTCTAAGCCTGTCCTGTGTAAGGCCAGTCACATGCTGAATAATGCCAGTTTGCCATGTAAGCATCTGACCATATGGGCACCTCCAAGCACCCTTCCCTTGAGCTCTCAGCCAAACTGGGGCCTGGAGCACAACAAATGGCAAGTTCTTTGCCTTGTGCTCCTGGTCTAACCCTGCCATTCCCTAATTTTTTTCTCTGCAGCAAGAATGGTGCTGCTTGCTCAGCTTAGTAAAGCACTTTAAAATCTTTGTGTGCATGATATTGTGTATGTACAAAGTCTCATCACCATATGTTCAGGTGCAGGACCTGAAGATAGCTTCCAGCTTTTGGCTACTATTGTATCTGGACAGGGAAGAAATCCTTTCTTACTTCTGTGGTGGTCTCAGTAATGCCCTGGAATAAACCATGTGTCATCTCTCCTTGCTTTTCCCAGGGGCAGGAATGTTTTGTACTCAGCTGTACAGCTGGTCTCTGAGTTGGCAGCCCTCTCACAGACCTCTAAAGCTTTTGCAGAAGGGGACCTAGGCATTTTCCATTTCATCAGGTGCTCTCACATGCTTCAGTTACTGAAGCACACTGTGCCTTAAGGTGCTGTCATCCACATGTCATTGCTGCTTAACAGAAACCAGATTTTAAGCCTGCCTTCTCAAGGTTTCTCCACCCTGGACACTGGTTTTAAACATGGACACACATCGGCTGAGCTCTCCCAGTCTTAGGTGCACCCTGCCTCCACAGGAGTATTTGTCTATGACCAGGTATGATTAGGTTATCAAGAAGTTTACAAAACAAGCCTCTCCCACACCATTTCTGGTGGTATGGATGAAGGTACTCACTGGGTAGGCTTCCATGTCCTCTTGCCTTCCCTTGCCTGTCCTGTCTCCCCTTTCTATGTGGGCCAGTTGTTCTTTCCCGCAGGCTCTGCTTGCCTTTTGCTCTCTGCTCCCTCTGAATTTAGCATCTTTGATAAAGGTCTCTGGGTACATAGCCATGGACAAAGAGCATTATAAGCCTGGCTCCTTTTCTTTAAATAGGCTCGCCTTTGAAACCCAAAAGCATGCCTCCTGAGCAGGGGCTGGTGCTATTAGAAGGCTGATAGCAATATTGAACCAGCTCCAGGACCTTCAAGGAAATGTTGCGTTGCCTGTTGCTGGGAAACCCCACCCAGAGGTCTGACAACCCTACAAAGATATTTTTTTTACTCAATTTCCTGTGAAATGAGAATTGTAATGGACCAGTTCCATCCTTCCATAGATGTAACCCAAAAGAAACAGTTAGGGGCATTTATCCAAGCCTCAGGTGTTTGTACATATATATTGCCAAGCTAGTAGATTCCTCTGATTACATCCAGTGCAGCCTTTAAAGTGTCCTATTCTGTATGTGCTCTGTCTCTGTGTGGGGCCCTTTCTAGCCCAATCTGTCTTTGTTCTCATCCAGTGCTCACAAACAATAGGGGCAGCCCAGGCTGTTTGATGAAGTCCACGTGCGTTAGAGTAGCTGCTCTCCCCTAAAATGTTTCTCTCTCTCTCTCTCCTGGTAGACAGCTGTTGAGACATTTTTCTGTGCCAGATGAATGGTTCCAGCTTTACCTCCTCAGCAGAAGAAGAAAGCTCACTTGAAATCATCTACAGCTGGTAGCTGGATCATTGCCTGCCCTGTTCAGTTGTGTCAAAGGAGTACCTCCCTGTTGTATCTTCTCCCCAGTTACACACATGTGCATCACACAAAGACTTTGTGTGGAGGAAGTGGTATCATCAGGTGACTATCATCCATTTGCTGGACACCTGATAAAGTCTCCCTCAAATAAAATATTGGTAACTCATATGATCTTGCAGAGCATTGCCTCTGTACAGCCATTTGTGAGACAGCAGCAGAGGAAAGTGCAAGTACACTGCTGCCATACAGGTAGCCTGTCCCCCCAAGGCCTCTTGTGATCTTCTGAGCTGGGTCAGGTTTCTTATTTTTCAGAAAGGTGGGATGAAGTAACCCTTTCGCTTGGCAAGAGAAGGTGGTTATGGGAGTCTATATACAGAAAGAATAATAAAACAACCTGGCCCTCTGCAGGACACCACAGCCTGAAAGCTCTTCTTTTTCCAGCAACTGTCCTCCACCATGGAAGGCCTAGCACTGCAAAAGACCTGCAAGTTCCCTGTCCCGTCTTTAAATGTGTATCACCACCCATCCTTCTCAGCAGCCTCCTGTCTTTGCCAGGGCAGTGAGTCCTGCTCACTGCAGCAGTGACTGCCTTCAGGGTGATTAGTGTCCCTCTGCCGGCCTCCCTGAGCTGTGGTGTCCATGATGACTCTTCATTTCCACAGGAGAGCATTATGTGTTCCCTGGCACAGGGCCTGTGTACTGTCTCTGTTCCTGACATCTTAATAATGGCATATAAATTCCGAGTCCCTCTCTGGACATAAAGTTCATCCTTTCATACAGCTCCTGGGTGCTTTAGAGTTTTATGCTTAAACACCTTTTAAGATCTGCCCAACGCCTACTAAGTATGGTGACAGGGTAATGAGACCGGCTCTGCTGTTATGGAGAGGGCACAGTGGCACCTCCTCGTGACTGATCTTCATCTTCTGATCTTGAGATTAACTGTATAAATAATTTCCCCTGGCAAAACATTGCCATCTGAAAATGTATCTGTAAATGGCACTTGTGCCCACGTTAGCTTTCAGGCCAGCCAAAAGCAATAGGTTTCAATTTGTGAGGGAAAATAAAAGGCAATTTATTTTTTGTATGTATATGAGTAGGCTTATTTTATGAGAATGAAGCTGCAAGCTTTCCATTGAGAAACACAAGCTATCAGTAGCCACTATCAAATAACAACAGCAACTAGTGGGATGAACCCAGCCTTTGATGTGAGGCAAAGCAGAGGGGACATCTAGGAGTCAAGCTGCCTCTCAGCAGCAAGCGAGGCCAGCCCTGTATTTCAGCTGCCTCCTCTCTGCTGCCAGAATGTTGGGCGCAAGAGAAACAGCAGTGGAAAATCCCACTAGATCACTGTCCCACCTCGGGCACGCCTGGTTTAGTAGGCTCAGCTTTGCCACACAGGAATCCACAAGCACACTGGAAAATGAACAGTGGTTCTGGAGACTCAGTAGGAATAAAAAACCCACTAAGCTGTAACATTTTCTCTTCAAAGAGAAAAGATGTGCACAAGCCCCCGCCCTGAGCCCTGACACTAATTCAATGGGATGTACCCAGGTCCTGCTAAATTCCACTGAAGTTTTGTCAGAGATTTTATTTAGATCAATATGTTGGTGTCAAGAGTTTCACTGCACAATTCTTTCTGCGACTGTGATTAATTCCTTAGTCACCTATTTTTTCTTTGAAATGTTTTTTATAGCATGGCTCACAACGCTGGGGAGTGAGTTTAGATAGGATGAATATTAAGGGTAGGCCTCAATAAGGCTCTTGGGCACATACATCTACCCCTCTTTGGTGTAGTTAAGTTCCAGGTCTAACACAGCCTCTTCTGCTCACTTGTGCTACACATGGGACTGGCTTCTCCAGAGTCACCTGAGCTATAGTGATATGAGTCAGCTGTAGAAAAGGCCCAGGGTCTTCCCAAATCCCAGCCTAAGAAGTAAAAGAGCAAACTGCTGACTGCATTGCATTTCCCTGTTTCAGGGGAGGCTTAATTAGTATTTTCAGACGGCTTTAAAAATTAAAAGTGCCATGTGGTACAATACTGCTGTTCCTGTTTTTCACCCTGTAGCTGATATGTAGCAAGTCCCCTACAAACTAATTGGAAATTGCTTTTGGTATTTTTTGGTATTTTTGGTGTTTTTCAGCAGAGCTACTACAGCTTGCTTCGTTCCAATAAATGTGCCCTACCTCACCCTCCCCCAGCCCACTTCCTCTAAGCTCCTCTGCAAGGGAAATAAAAACATCAGACCCTGGCACCATCTGTCAAGCACAGGCTAATCCATTCTTTGCTTGTCTCATGGTCAATTTGGTTCCTCTCTGATTGGTACTGCTACCCTTCCTATTGCTGAGAATTTAATACTATTCATAGGTTTGGGCTTTGCTTTATTTTCATGGTAATATTATTATGTGGATTACAATGTTCAGAGATACATCCCTGCCATAAGCCCAGGCTGGAGAGCAGTACTTAGGCAAACATGCAACTACCTTGCAAGGCAGGTAACATCACTTTCCCCATTTTACAGAGAAGAAAACAAGACAAAAAGAACTGTCTTGCCATGGGATGTACAGATGCCTCCCTCAGCAGCAGAGCAAAGCAGAGAGCTCACAGTTATTTGGGTAACACCCAGTCACTGATGCCAACCAAACCACCATTGCCTTGCCTCTCTTCTTCCTCTTGTTTTGGCTTTGTTTACCACGATCTCTATGGTAGCTTTGTAAACATGATTAAGACATGGACCTTCATATAGCTCTCGTGATGAGACTCAGCAGACCCAGCAGGGACAAAGCTCATATCTTACGCATCAAGGCACAACAGCGGTTTTGGTCAATCTGTTAACAAACAGGGCATGATAGACTGGTTATTTATTGCATTTCCTGGTAGCAAATGAGACACCTGGCATGGTCTTTAAGGATTCTTTCTAATATTCTTGGTACTGCTGCTGTCCTTGTGCCATTAACTGAGAGGTGACTGCTGCCTGACAGACTGCTCCAACATTTTTTGCCTCCTTTGCATGGTCTAAAGAGAAGTTTGATGACAGGCCAATGAGAAACATCAAGGCTCAGCTCTGTTCAGGATCACGCCAGAGCTGACCATACCAAAGAGATCTCAGTTTTTGGAGGGCTGCCCAAAGCAAAGAGTGGTTCTTCATGTATCAGTGTTGACCCATCACTGCCTGCTCTCATGCAGGCAGTTGAATTCTCCCCCACCTAGCAATTTCTATCAGTAACTGGTACAAGATGCAAGCTGAAGAAGAGCTGGGCATTTAAGTATGTGCTGTCTGATCTATGTTCACAGAGATGTCCCTTTGCCTTTGAAATGATGGAAGAGCCCTGCGGAGTCTTTTATTCCTGCAATTACTGCAGCTCCTCTGGTGATACCACGCGGATAGACCCAGGAGTCACTGCACATGCTAAATGTACTTTCTCTAAGAGGTATGTGATATAGTTAGAACAGAAATCCTTAAAATGACATGGCTTGCCCCACAAAAAGAAAAAAACCCCACACGTTTTCCCATCTTGTTCATAACCAACAACTCAGAAGGGCTTTTTTCATTGCATTTTGGCCAAGGCCACTATTTGTTTGCCAAGGCTGCAATCTGCGTGTGAGCATTGAGCCATTAAAACTGGCAGGGAACTGATAACGCTTGCAATCAATAGCCAAGGGCCACAAACACTTTGCTGTTTTTCTTCCCTGATCATTCATCACCATCATGGACAATATTTAATGTCACACGAAGACTTCAACTTGTGTGGCCCAAAACACTGCAAGCATTGTCAGTCACAGCTCTGCTGTGGTGGGGATGTGGCTGAGTCACCTCAGTGCCTTTCCCTGCCTCATACCCTCACAGAGACCTCTGCTAGGGTGATGCTGGGGCAGGCCGAGCCGCTGGGCATGCAGGGGCGGTGGGAGGACAGCAGGCCTGGGGACGAGGCTCCCCTTCTTCCCTCCAGGCCTCTGTCAGTGTGCTCTCGGGGCACGGGAAGGCCGGTCAGCGTGCGGGCTTTTCAGCCCCCGCAGCAAGCCGTGGGCAACTCTGACAGCACTCCCCCGGGGCTACTGAGGTAAGGGGGCCTAGGGGGCAGATGGGAAAATGGAGAGCACCAGGGTCGGGGCGGCGGGTAACAGATGCCTGGGAGAGGGAAAAGCCAGGGCCCAACTCCTCGCCGCTCAGGGCCGCAGAGCTGACAAATAACAGCACCGCCGTCCCGCCGGCAGCGGCCGTGAACCGACCGTGAGGCGACCGGGGGCGGGCCCTGAGGCCACAGGGGCGGAGCCTCTGCAGCGCTGATTGACGTGGGCGGGGGCGGGGCCGCGAAGGGGCGGAGCTGCTTGTCGAGCCGGAGCGTCGGGACTGTGGAGGGCGGGGGAAGATACCGGGCACGGAGCCGTCGCCGCCGCCGCCGCTGCTCCCCTGCGCCAGGTAACCGGACGGGGGGCCGCGTTGCGGCCTGTATCTGCTCAGGGAGACCGGGGAGGGCTGCTGGCGGCGGGGGAGGGAAGCGGCGGCCTCCGCTCCGGGCCGCAGCACTGTGTCTCTCGGGCCGCCGCGGGGCCCCGGGCGACCCGCTCCGGCTCGGCGGTGCGGAGGGGGGCAGCGCCGGCCCTGCCAGCTCCGCTGCGGCCCGGCGCCGCGACAAAGCACCGGCCTTGCCCGGCTCCGTCCCCTCCTGTGTCAGCGTCTCCCAGCGCCGCCCAGCCTTCCTGCCCAGCCCTCCGCCCAGGGCCGGCACCGAGCACCCTCAGCCCGCTGCGCCCACAACTTCCTCCCCCGGTCCCACACCGCCGGCTCCCCTTTCTTGCGGGGCAGCGGCAACTTCTCGGCCCGGTCCCCGGGCGGAGAGGACCAGGAGCTGTACCCGGGCCCTTCCGCCAGGTCCCCCCACCGCCTCACACGCCCGGAGAGGAACAGTAGCGAGGGTGGCGGGGCCGCCCGGGTGGGGCGGTGGTCGGCCCGGGCGCCCCTCACGGCGGTGGCGGCGGCGGGGCCTCCCGTCAGCTGTTTCCTCCTGTTTGTTGTCAAGCTGCCTGCGCTGCCGGCAGCGCCCGGCGGCGGCGCCGGGGGCCGAGCCGGCGGCGGTTGGCTGCGCGCGCCCCCGTGACGGCGCTCAGCTGGGGCCCGCCCCCGCGCGGGGCTTTGTGTGGAGCAGCGGCGCGGGGGTAACGGCCGCGGCGCGCGCGGCCCCAGCGCGCACGCGTGGGCTGGGGGCGGAGATGGCCGCCTTTCGCGCCCCCCCACCCCCCCCCCCCCCAGACACCGGACCCCGGCCGATGGCAGCGGCCGGCCCTCGGGGCTTCACGTCGCTTCCGCCCGGGGAGCCTCGGGCTGCCGCGAAGGGTTGCGCGGGGGCTAACCGCCGTGCGGCGGAGGCCGTCGCCGGTCCCGCCGCCCGCAGAGCGTGGGTCAGAGCTCCCCTTACCCCTCTCGCTGCCGGCCGGTTGGGGCAGCCGCGGTGCCACACAGCGGTGGCACTTGACGCATCTCTCTTCTCCCTTACCAGTTAGAAGGTGCTGCTTGTTCACCGCCCCTTGAAGACTTACTCATCGCGGGAGCAGGCTCGAGTAAGCCCCGTGTCCCTGCCTGACAGGCGGCTCTCAGGGGAAGCCGGCTGTTAGAACCGAGTGGGGTTGCTCTCTGCTTATGGAAGTGCTCTGGCTCTTTGAGCAGTGAGCCGGTTGGCCTGTCAGCTCCTAGGTTGGGTTTTGCCCGTGAAAGTATGAATCCCCAGGGAAGTGAGATACTTAGCAGGCTCTTTTTCACTCTGGGAAAGGTTCTGGTCAAAGCAAAAAGGAATGCAGGCTGTCATCTCTAGGTTCGTTTGTACTCCATGTACAGACCTCGGCTGTAACCGTGCAGTTGCAGATTAGATCATTCCAGCATGTTTCTTTAAGAATACAGACGGTCTTTAGGCTCATACAGTGATTTCATCAATTGTTTTTCTTGATTTTCTTTAAACAACATACATGGTATTAGATTGAAGGAATAACAAAGCCAGTCTTGTGACGCAAACATAGGGCATGGCTCAAAGTGTGCTAGGTGTGGCACAGCAGTTCTTGATGTCAACAACTATGGGTATTAGATTAACCATTATTGTCACTAAGTTTTGTGGCTGGTAGCAGAAAGCGATGGAACTTGATCCATGGCTGTAAAAATTCCTTCTTGCGGCTGGTTCAGCTATATATACAGAGCTATACAACAGCTGGGTATGATGCTGCTATGTATAGCCTTGTTCCAGATAGCTGACTTCAAGTAATGTTTGTGACAATGATGCTGCCCATTTTTAAGCGTTACACTCTTTTTCTGATGTTAGTCTTTATAAATAGTATTTGGAGGCTTCTGTCATCTGTTACTTTCACTTCTGTAGCTGTGGAAGCACTTAATTTATAGAATGCAGATCTGATTGTTTATATATACATTTTAATAATGATGAATGAGTTTCAGACATGACTGCCAAGTGTGTGAGGACAAAAGAAATTGCACCTCAGAGCCTGGTAGGGAAGATGATGAGAACAGATATGATTTTTTTTACTTGTCAGTTGATTGAGAGTTGCACACATGTACAAATATATGTGTGTGTGTGTATATATATTTAGCATTCCCTCTGCCTCTAGTCATCATGAGCTTGAAGTAGTGTTGTCCAAGTTTTTCATGTTTGTTTACTATCATTTGACCTATGTTGAAATCTTGAGTTGCTTGGGTCTTGCCAAAATACATAATTCCCTTAAGCAATTTTTAACTTAAAAATATATTGTTAAATGTATAGAAGAAAAGCCTGTGCACTGTGGACAGCTGGTAGTAAGTCTCTTCTTAATTTTGGAGCCTTTATCTACATTTAGGATTTTTTCCTATTTGATAGAAGAATTTCTTGGTCTGATACACTAAGCATACTGGCGACCTTTCTGTCAGTGGATGTAATTTGTATGTAAGTTTGGATGATAACTATCTTTTCACTATTTCATTAGTTTTCTTAAATCATGGGGAACAAAAAAAGTTAATGAAGCCTGTGGTGCCTTCAGGTAAAGAGTTGTATTGCTTCAACACCTGACTTAATGAAGGCAGCATCACTAAAGCTTTCTGAAAGTTGCAGAATGGATTAACAGGCAAAATTTGTTTTTCCTGCTGAATTAGTGTAAGAATGAATTTATTACAAATCCAGGAAATAGAGCTTTCTTAAAAGCAGTTGAAGGCTTAAGAGAGGAAAAGGATGTTAAGAAGGGAAGGGGATAAAGAAACAAGGAGGCAGGAGTAGTTGCTGCTTTTGGATTCTTTGTGTAGTAGTGGGAAAGAAAATTAATATGAACCTGATACCATTTGTAAACTAATACTTCTCTATGTTAGCTAGCAAGAGTATTGTGTGAATGTAAGTTACTGTGTTGGGAGATGCTGAGATATGTGGGCTGTATTAGAAACAAGCACCCATCTGTATGCCTCTGCTCTCTGTAAGGATGAAACAAACTACCCTGGATTATTTCACACACCAGTATAATGTTGTGTTAACATATTTCAATGCCAGTATCCCAGTGCAAAGCTTTTGCCTTACATGGAAATAAAGCCAGTTTGCAGTAGCAAATGAGACTAGTGTAACTTGCACAAGCACAGTTTCATCCCGTGAGGCACCCTGTTGGAGGTGGGTGCTGGGCGCTGCACCTGGGCACAGCTTTCATTACTTTGCCAAAGTCTCTTCAGTCATTTCACTGTATTAACTTCCTTGTGCAGTTCTAATGAGCATTGCACAGTGTCCCACTTCGCTTTCTTCCTTTGCATTTGGCTGTGTGTGGTGCTTTCTGATAATAAATTCTTGCGTGAAGGCAGAGGCCGGGCCCAGCTTACTTCAGCCGTTGCAGAAGTCAGCGGCAGATGGCTGAATCTCAGACCTCCTAAGAGACTGACTGGCTGTGTATGTTCAGATGCACCTCAATTTGTGAGCAGCAGAAACCTGGGAAGGTAAAGAGCAAGTTTGATTTCTTTGCTTACCCTCTTTAGTGCATAGTTTTCTGTAGCTCTGCTAAGTGTTCTTTTTCCTCTCTTGCCCATTGAGATGAGAAGAGGAAGCTTAAGCCGGGTTCCTGAGATGTGAAGATGAAGTTTAAGCACGGTTCCAGAGTAAGTACATCCTGAGAATGTTTTACTGTGCCTAGGGGAATGCAGAGCCCTTTTTCAAGGGCAGAGTGTGCTTATTGGTTCACTGTACAAAGGAAAATGTTTTTAGTCAGTGAAATGTCAAAAGAAAGGCTGTCATAGTTTTGTATCCTTTAACTAGCATCTGTTTTCTGTTGTAGATCTGAGATGCAGTAGATGGTGCTGAAGCAACACTGAAGTTCCTGAAATACCCACAGTCCAGTGTATATATAGAGAGTGCCTGCTGGCCTCCCAAACGTTGATGGTCCTGTGTCTTCAAGAGATGCACTCTGGGACAAGAAAACACTGACTGTTAGTTTTTAAAATGTTAATAAATAATTATTCGTGTTACTTTTTTCTTATTCATTGATTGTGAAGGTAGGCAGATTAGGTGGTGCAAATACCAACCAAGTAGTGCTTTGGGTAGCTTCAGTTCTGTCTGCAGATAGTGGTCATATTTAAGCTGTTGAATGTCAGCTCTTTGACTGCTGTTGCTCAGTGTTGCCAGAATCAATACTGAAGCACAAGTGGAAGTTTGGGACTATGCTGTTCTGGAAATGCATCCTATATAACACACAGCCACAGTGCTTGTGATTCCTGTCTGACCATGCACTCACTGGGAGAAGCATGCAGGCAGGAAATGTTTCACAGTATGACTAAGAAGTTGTATCAAGGTTTGTACTGTCAAAATAATGCACTGTGAGTAAGCTTTACAAGCTGGCATTGATTGTTATGACAAAGGTCTTCTCAATAATGCAGGTTAATAGTGGTGGTCAGTGTGCCGACTAATGACATCTGCTCTCAGTCCATAAAAGCATCTGTGCCTTTGAACTGTGTAGATTTGACAAGAAGTGGTAGGCACCTTCTATCCCATTACTGAAAGTAGAAAAACCCTTGCCTTTTTTACACTGGAGCCATTAATGTTATGGCTTGTGTTTGGTAATTTGTATGAGGGCAGGATTGCTAGGATTTAATCTCTGACACATACCCAATAAAGAATGCTTAGCTGATAGTAAAGGTGAAATCATGGACCAAGAAAAAAAAAATCCCTCTTTGTTCCTCAGCCTTTGGTTTTGTGAATAATCAAAATTCCTGTCTCCTGCTTCTGAAAATTCTGCTAGTAGCATGATGGAATTGGTGTGATACGATAGTGTCACTTTGAGGGGCTGTGAACAGCAATAGAACTTGCCTGGCTCCCTGAACCAATGGAAGTTGTTTTCACTGCTTCTGAGTGTAGAGAGTGGATGAATGGGTAAGTGCACTTCTTGTATTTTCCTCCCCCTAATTGGAGGATCTTAAGCTTCAGAAATGCCTTACTGTTTCACAAGTCTCTGGCTTTTCTTCGTTTAAGAAAGCCCTCCCACTGGCTATAAAAGCTGCCTATAAGTGGCTTTTCATTTATGTATGTGTGAACATAAATAGACACCCACACCTTTTACATGGGAAATGAAAACTATAGGAAAAAAAATTACACAGTTATCTTGGGTGACTTTGTACACACCACTTCTGTATGGAAGGGATACAAGCCTGAGAGCAATGGAAAATTGCTTTCCCTTGTTCTGTTGTGCTTCTGCTTTTTCCAGTGCACAGTGAATATGCCCTACAGGATTCAGAATCCTGACAATGGGAGAGAGAGAACAGTTTTGATCCACAACAAGTACCTTCTGAATTGGTCTTGAAAGTGAAGATTATGTTTTTAGCTTGGAGGCTGGGGAGGAGCAAGGATGTGAAATGATCCCAAGCTGAAATTAACTTCCTTATGTGAAAGGAAAAAAGCAAAAATTCCTTGTTAGCAATCAAATGGGGCATTTGAAGGCTGCCTTACTAGCAGTCATTTAATGTCTTTTTTTTCCCTACTGTGAGTCGTAATATAAAGACTGGTGAAAGGGGACTGGTTTTATAACGCCTCAGCTGGACCCTCACAATGAAAACCAAGAGCTAATTCTATTTGTTGGCTGATACCTATTTTGACTGAAATCTACTGGGGGCAGTTAAGCATAGAGGTTATTTGAAATGTTATTCATTCTAGTATGATTACATTATTTTAGCAGTTTCTTAAACCTAGTAGGAATATGGACTGTTTTGACTGTTATGCAGATTGTAGAATTTAACTTTCTAAATTTTAAAATATTTATTTCAAGAATCCATGTTTTCTTATGCACAGTGTTCTGGAGGAAATGATTCCTGTACCAGTTGGTTTATTAGATTCTGCTGCAACTTTAGCCTGATTTCTCACAGCTTGGTGCTGCATCAGATGGCTCACTTTGTCTTTCTTTTGGGAGCTAAGTCTTACAGGAGGTTTCTTTCTTATTTAGATACTTGATGAGGTTACTTCAGCTTTTTGGGATGATTTAAATAAGGTAAGGGTTTAGGCCTTGTATTGCTAGGCAGGTTTTTTTCAGCCTTAAGTCTCTGAACATTTTCTTTACACGTTTATTTTAGTGTTTGCTATCTTCAGGTCTTAAGACCTCAGTCCATGTATAGTGCTGTGTCCAGAAGTAATACAGCTGTATGTCACCTTGACTTCTAACTTGGTTGTAAGAATTACACTCCTGCTCTCCTCTGAAATATTTACCTTTTGGTTTGAGTGACTTTGGGTTACTGCTTTTCTGGGTGCAGTAACGTGAGTTGCATTTTTAGGTAGGTGGTGTATTTGTGTTTAAGTGTTCACATGCATGTGTTGCAAGGTCAGTCGGTATAATGGGTCTTGTCACTTAACAAGCTTAGAGTTTGCATTGCTTTTGGTAAGAGGGATGGGGTTTGATTTGTTTTATGTTAGTATCTAAAAATACTGACAGGGGGAGCATTGTGTTTACCCTGAAAGAAATACCCCTTTGGATGTTGATTCTGCGCTTACAATAACTTACCATTGGTTAATTGTTTTTAATCCACAATACAGTCAACACAAAAATAATACTATCCAAATTTAGTAAGGGTGGCATATGGAGCTAGGCCAAGTGCCTTACGGGCATATCTGTCACAATTGCTTTTATTGCTTGTATTTGTGGTTTCTTCTGGCTGGAGACTTTGACTGATACTTGTTTATTCACACTTATTGTCTGTTGATTTTCCTTCATGCCATCACTATTCGTATTTTGGGTTTTGTCTTTTGCCTTTGCTTGCTAGAAAAGATAAAGGCATATTAGAAAGGTATGATGCTCAGAGAAACTGAAGGAAAATGTATCATCCCCCCTACACTCAGCTTTGACATAATTTTGTCAAACTCAAAGCCCGAGTTAGTTATCCTTTTGAGAGAGGGAGGGGTATTACATCACCTTTAAGGAAGAGTCATCCCATTGCTTTGGATTTTCATGTATCCTTCAGATGGGATACAGATTAGAAAAATCTGAGTGTAAGGAACTTGTGCTAAAGTAAATCACTGTTCAAGAGTAGGAACCTTTTTCACTGCCACACTTTGTAAGAAAACAAAGTGGTTAAATCATCTGGAAAAAAAGGAAAGTAATTTCAGTGACTTAGGATTTTTACATGTCAAACTGGTATTTTAAACTTTGTGTGCAGGTATGTGTTTTAATCCATTTGCTTCGTGCATGTCAGAGTCAGCTTTA
Organism: Laterallus jamaicensis coturniculus; assembly: GCA_022605575.1. Taxonomy (NCBI): domain Eukaryota; kingdom Metazoa; phylum Chordata; class Aves; order Gruiformes; family Rallidae; genus Laterallus; species Laterallus jamaicensis. The sequence goes on from JAKCOX010000001.1 coordinate 22,441,329, forward strand.
AGAAACTGATCCCCTGAAACTTGAAATGGGTTTAATTTAGGTATTTGTGCTTCTTAAAGGCATCTGACAGAATATTCAACTTGAGGAGGACAAAATTTGATTAATTTCTTTATGAAGCATACTATCTTCTGCTCTGAAGGTAAAACCCACACAACTTAAATATTGCAGTGTGTCAGATTTACTTGGCATTGCTGTGCATGAAAAAAGCAGAGACATTACTCTTTTCTGATTCCACATCTGAAGCATAAATGGAGGTATATTTAACTTGTTTAACTATAGATGTTCAGTCATAAAACTTTTCTGCAGTTGAAATGGAAATAATATCATCATTTAATTCCTTTGTCATGTTATCTCATCCTTCGTGATTTAAGTTTTCATCTGTCTGATACATTCTGTGCCTACTTGCTCATTAGCTTTGAGTAATTATGTTAGTTGGTGAGATACTTCAATTTTCCCAAGCAGTGAAGAGGTTTCTTTATCAGGTACTGCAGATCCACTGCTATTAACTTTCTAGGCTCTCTTTTTTCTGCTCATTGGAGCTGCTTTGGTGTTTTTGTGATCATGCTTTGGAAATAGCTCAGGTACGTGACATAGGATTTTGCATTGTGATTAGATAGCTTCACATGTTTGTGTATAAAGGTGTCTGGTGCAAAGAGTAGGTGAGTTGCTTATTATGTGAAATAGCATCCAAACCTTTTCTGTTTTGCTATGTACATGAAACCAGTGTCAAGTCAAATACAGCAGCCCAGTCTGCTATACAAGATGACTAAAGCATCCTGGATGGTGGTGGTGGTGTGTGGCTGCGTGTCATAAATTGTGCAAAGCTGAGGGGAAGTGACAAAATAAAGATATATTTTAAAAGGGGGATGGTGACTTGGGACAATTGAGCTGTAATTGTCATGGTGACTCAGTGTACTTCTCAGTAAAGAAAGAACTCTTCTTAACCTGATGAGAAAGGATGAAAGCAGTCTTCTTAAATTCAGTAATTCATCTATGAAGGAAAGAACATCTACAGTATTGTTTGCAAAATACTCTGCTGCATACATAGGGTTGGGAATTTTTTGCTGCAAAGTAGATTTATTTATTTTTTTTACATGTACATGATCTTTCTTTTTGCTTTCAGGTCTTGAATATAAACTTACAAAAGCTCTAAAAATGGGAAGAATTTTTCTGGATCACATCGGTGGCACTCGCCTGTTCTCCTGTGCAAACTGTGACACGATCCTGACCAATCGTTCTGAGCTCATCTCCACTCGTTTTACAGGGGCCACAGGAAGAGCCTTTCTTTTTAATAAGGTTGGTAAGAAGCTGAGAAGGAACTAGTATTGGCTTTTGAGAAATTAGTTTGTTGTGTGTGAATCTGTCACTAAAACTAAACAACTTCTTTGTTAAAGTGGTGTGCAGTTACTATTTTACTTTTTAAAATTTTTTATTTTACTCTCTTCAGCTGTCTTTGAAGTCAAATTAGGCAATTAGTATTGATGGCAAGCTATCCAAATTCATTTATCTGCAATACAAAAAGGCTATAAAGAGGGTTGTGTATATGGAGGCATCATGCCAAAAAGCATGGAGTTTTAACTTTGGAGACTTCTGTAATATGAACCTCAAATTCGCTGTGAGAGTATCTTTTATTGAAGAGCTTCAGATGCATTTGTACTTTGTTTAAAAAAAAGTCAAGATAACTGACTTTTAATTTCTAAAATGCATTCAGGATAACAGTAGTTTGGCAGTTTTAGGTAACCACAGGGTTTTTTACAGGCAGTAATACTCTGATTTAGTTGTTTTTTTTTTTTATTGCCCAAAAGATTTAATTCAACAATTGAAATATGGAAGTGATAACTTTAATTGTGGCATTGTTTATGAACCCTTCCATACAGACTTGTGTATTAGACTCATTGAAAAAACAGCGATTGTCCTTTACTTTCTTACACAGTTCCTGGTCACATAGTCATTGCTGTGTTTTGGTTTGGGTTTTCTCTTGGAAGCCATCTGGCCAGCAGCAGAGTTGATAGAGGCATTAGCAGTAATGTCTTAACTGTGCTTGGCCTTGGGATTTCTGGTATGCTGAATCCTATCAGTAGTATGTATGTACAAGTGTTGGGCTGCATAGCTCTAGAAGAGAGATGCCTCTGATTTCTTTCTCGTCCCCTGGATCCTGGGGTTCCATTTTGTCATATGTTATGTAGTGGGGTTTAATTACAACAGTTTGGGTTTTACATTTCTGCAGTCAGAAGCATTGCATCAGCAGTGAGAGCAAGCACAGTCAGGTGGAAAGCTGGGAAAGCATGCAGCTCCTGTCTTTTAGAGTCCTACCACATATTAGTAGTTTAGATACAGTCCTGACATCAGCTTTTTATTCAGCCAGAATTACAAATTCTTGTTCTGTGGTGTTGCTGCCAAAACAAGTTAAAAGTGTATTTTAAGCTGCTGAGGTCACACACAGGAAAAGGTGAATGTTTAATGCCTAAATTCCTCACCACTGAGCCCTCCTCTTTCTTAGATGATTATGGCAAAACCACTCCTGAAATTTTTTAAGTACCTCTTTTAATACTTTGATTCTGATTTCTGGGAATAAGTGCTGACATGGGTTGCAGAAATGTGTTATACATATTGTAAGTGGATTCCTATCAATTAGAGAAGCCATTACCTGTGAAGTTCTCACCCAAAGTTGAACAGAGTACTCTGCTCTCTCATATATCTTGTGATAGCATTTTGTGTCTCGCAGGTAAGCAGTGAGGGTCAGCCATCCATGTGAAGCACATCTTTACAGTGCTACCATCTCAAGCAGGAGATTTTCAAGGGATGTTGACTTCTTACACTGCAGTTTTCAGTTCCAGTGCAGAGCCTTTACTCTCCTTGCAGGCTCCTCACTTGACTCACAGGCTCTTCACTTTTAACATGTTGACAGTCATGCACATTGTTAGCAAGCTTTGCTCTAGGCAGACTAATCCTTTCTCTTCCCTGTCCCCTGTGTGTACCAGGTGGTAAATCTGCAGTACAGTGAAGTTCAGGATCGGGTCATGCTCACTGGCCGCCACATGGTTCGAGACGTGAGCTGCAAAAACTGCAACAGCAAATTGGGTTGGATCTATGAATTTGCCACTGAAGACAGCCAGCGCTACAAGGAAGGCCGTGTTATCCTGGAAAGAGCGTTGGTCCGAGAGAGTGAAGGATTTGAGGAGCATGTTCCATCCGACAATTCCTGAAGAGACTCGAGTCTTCTTGCAGGTTCTCTTCAATTGAAACTCAAAAATAATAAAATCAACAAAAAAATCTGCTTACATACACTGTCACCTTAGCATCAGAGTCGGATTCATGGACTACAGAGTGGGAAAGATTGTGAGAGTATTTCAGATGGAACCTTCCTTTCTTTATTCCTTTTATATTTTACTTTCCCTCTTTGTTGTGCAGATGCTGTAACTTTTTCTCTCTTGCATTTACATCTGTTAGATTTGAGATTGTATCTACAGATACAATGGGCTAAAAGGAAAATGTTTGAGGGGTTTGTCTTTCGTTAGAGAGAAATCAGGTTTCTTTTTAGTTTGCACAAACTGATGTCAGCATAAAGTTATTTTAAAACTACAACATGTTTTTTAAAAAGTATATTCCAATTTTTGGCTTAAGTTTTTAGCTAGGTTGGTTTTTTTTTTACCCAGTCTTTTCACCTGATTTGCTAGCTAAAGTAAAGAGATCCGAATTTGTGCCGAGTGCTAAAGGTTCAGTGTTGGTACAGCTTGGGCTGGCCCTTGTGCCATATTCTTGTTGAGGTTGATTGGTAGCACAGAGCCCATTATTTCTTGTCATTCTTGACCCAAAGATGTCACCATTCCTTGTTTATTTGTGAAGTCCCATTCACCATGTAAACTGGTGTTGATTGGAAACTATTCTTGAAATAGGGCAAGACTGCTTGGCTTTTTTTTTTTTTTAACTTTAACTGATGTAACTTATAAGCATAATAATATAAAATAATAGTTGTCTGTTTAGTCTTGCGTTGCTTACGAATCAAGCTGTGTTTGTAATGATAGGGATCCACTGAAAAACTACTGTTTCAGTTGTAATTTTTTTCATTTCTCTACTAATCTCATTAAGTAGACAGGGAATTGCAGATCTTAATTCTTCTTCAAGTAGCTTTCTTTAAACCCAGAACTTCCTATGTTAAACACAGCTGCTGTGTAAAAGGAGAAGATTGCCAGCATGTTTGTTCATGCCTAGAGTTAGGCAATCTGCAGCTCTTGAAAAGATTAACTTAAACAGCTTGTTTTCAAATGCTGCTTCTGGTGTTGAAACCTTTATCTTTCAACTTTGTTGAACCTTTTCATTGTGATGTTACATTTTTATCTCTCTGGGCAGCAGTACATGTTAGCCTAGTAGTAACTAGTGACTTTGATTCCTGCTTTCTTCTTGTAGAGGTCAGCTCTGTTTAAAACAGTGATATTGCTTGCCTTTTTAGCAAAAACGCTCTTCATTAACTTAACTCAAGGGTGCCCAAACACTTTCATTGTGTCTTAAGCCATAAGTTAAGATCTTAAGGGCTGAAATTTATTTGAATGTTAGGTCTGTATGATTCTTTTTCAGAGATGCAAGTTGTTTTGGGGTTTTTCTTTTTTGTTCTTATTGGATAAGTTGTGGTCAATGTGAAATAAGTTACTCGCTGACGTACAAGACGGGAGTGGGGAAAACCCCTCACCCGCCCGATCGTGGCTCTGACCTTTCAGAATAACTTTTTCTTCACTAACCACAGCTCCATATCTGAAACTAAAACGTGGAGGGTGTTTTTCCAAGTTTGTGCAGAGTATGCAGAGTATTTTTCTCAATTCTTTTTTGGCTGCCAAGTGGCAATTTGGACACCCCTGACTTGAATCTACTGCCTGTTTCATGTAAAAGTAGCTTTATTATAGAATTGCCACATAGAAAGAAAACAGAGTAGATCACATACCAGAGCTGTGCTTGAATCAAGCTGCTTAAACAATAGTGTACTTGTGCCTCAAATGAATCGGTTTTTGCACTGAGTACAGTGGTACCCCATTATCTTGTACTTCTGTCCTTCACAGACCCTGAAAGCGCCATTAGCATGGTTCTCTGCAGTACTTTTCTTGTACTTCTGACATTACAGTACAATAAAGTATGTTTTGTCCTGAACTGATCATTTGCCGTTCTTTTTAGTAATTTTCATGAAGTCTGTCAGCTGAGTGCTGTAACCTTTATTCTGCTCCCTATATTGAGTAAATTGTTGTGGTTCTACAGCACAGTGACAAGCTGTCGATGAGCATCACCCTCTGAATAGGTGGCAGAAGAGAATACTGTTGATTTTTGGAAGGTAAAGCTTCATGCATACCACTTGGACACTTGAAGGCCTTTGATTTATTCCTGTTGAAGAGAAAATAAAACCAGGAAATTTGTCATTTAATGGGATTCTGGGTACAAAAAAATCTTTCCCTGTCTTTGAAAAGACAGCGGGCTAAGCAAAACTCCAGCTTCTGTAAGTAATCTGAAGTTTTAGCTTCTGAAATGGCTCAGGAATAGAGGAATTGGGAATTTATCTGGAATTCTGTGGCCTTTTTTCTTCATGTGCAAACATTACAGGGGAGCCTTCTGCTAACAGCTGATCAACTTCAGAAGCTGTAGCTGAAGAACTGAGGTGAGAAGATAATTATATTGCTGCAGTGTGAGCCTGAGGAGCTCATTTTAACTTGTATTAAGACGTCTTAGTTTTGGTAGAAAGTTAGCCTGAGATGTTGAAGATTACTTTCCCCAAAGTCTATGATTTGAAAAACACTGAGGTGAATTCGTTACAAGCCTGTGAAACTTCAGCAAGTCCACTGCAGCTTTTAAACAGTAGGCTTTGCGTTGCTCTCTTTGTCTAAGTGCTGTCTGTTCCCTTCCATATCATCTCGATGGCTCCCTGGGAGAGTTTAGCCTCCTAAATTTTGACTGCTCTTTGAGATGCTTTGCGTGTGAATACAGATAACTTATCTGTAGGGAAGGAGGCAATTGGTTACAGTTTGACTAGGGATAGAGAGGACATTGCTGTTTAGCATTAGGTGTTACTTTGTAGTCGTGCAGTAGCCTTGGATTCCCATAGGAGGCATGTCTGGCACAGCAAAATGTGCCCTGACAGCTCGCTTGGGCTGGTGTGTGATAGTGTGAGTGTGTGCTGTCTCAGGCAAAGAAGGTAGCAAGGAAATGCCAGTGCACCACAGGCTCCACCTTGCACGTATGGAGACCTCTGGATTTGTGCTCTTAGACTGCAGCTCGGGCTGGCAGCGGTGCTGTGACTGGTACGAGAGTTTATGTTACCCGTGCTACGGTCTCATCCTGTAGTTGCAGTGTAGGTACCCCCAAAACTGAAGTACTTCATACATCTGACTGCTGTTTCAGCAAAACACAGCTTTGGAAAGATGCAAAGATTGGATGGTGTGTTTGTGGATTAAAAAAAAGAATTCTAGTTAGGCTTTCTGGGGATATTCAGAAGAACTTTTGAAATAGCATCTGTGTGTTGTGGCTCTGTTGGAGAAGGTAGCGTTACGCTGAGCTCTGGGATGTTGCTGTCACAGGCTTGTTCTTACAGGGCAAACCAGTTCTTCACATTTCTGCCAGAGCTGTAGGGAATAAAGTCCCCAAATAATGGATTAACAGGTAAGGAAATGGGGAAGCTGCAATTAGGAGGACGAGGTGACTGGGAAGGTTATGGCACTGATGTGGGAAAAGGCTAGCTGATTAATCAGCCCTATTTTAGAAGAGAAACCTAAGCTGTGGTGTTGCAGTACGGTTGTGCAAATGCCAGAAATAGTGTGTTGTGTTTCCATCTTGGGCCTGACTTCACTTCTTCAAGAAAGCAATCACCAGTAAAAAAAAATATGCAGTGAGGCTTGGTGTCCTGTGGATCTTGAGGGCCTTGTACGCTCCCTGATACCTGACAAGGATGAAATGCTTCGGACTGTTTGACTGGGGCACTGATTAGGTTCCCTCTCTAATCTGGGACCTGTTTTTATAGGGCTTTACAGAATTAAGTGATTTCGAGACTTCTCTCTCTGTAAGCTGGAGCTAAAAGTGCCCAATAACTTAAAAAGATCCCTGTGTGGAAGAGTCTGACCTAACTGATGAAGTCTCTGTGTAAGCCTTTTTCTTCTTTCAGGAAGTCTGAAATACTGTGGCTAACGAGAGTGTGCTTGTGTCTGTCTCAACTATCTTATAGCAAAGACATTCAACAGCTGCTGACAAGCCTCATTTTGACAGTGTGGAGCTGCTCTGGGTCTCGTGGTTACTTCCCTCATCCCCTCTCTCTGCCCTAAGGATTTCTGGTAGGTGTAGGAAATTACAAAGGAAGAAATCTCACCTTTGCCTTCCCATCTTCTGTTTGTTTACTGACAGGATTGTTTTTGTTTAAATGGATTTGTGTGATAATAGTAAAAGTGCTGGCAGCCTCCTGCCCTTCTGGCAGTGTTAGTGACATACCATCTCTCTGATCCTCAAATCTCAGCAGAGTGGTATAAAAAGGACAGGGATCTCCTGGAGAGAGTCCAGAGAAGGGCTACGAGGATGATGAAGGGTCTGGAACATCTATCCTATGAGGAAAGGCTGAGAGAGCTGGGGCTGTTCAGCCTGGAGAAAAGAAGACTGAGGGGGGACCTAATCAATGTTTATAAATATCTTAAGTATGGGGTGCAGGGGGAGTCAGCCAGCCCCTTTTCAGTGGTCTGTGGGGACAGGACATGGGGCAATGGCTGTAAATTGGAGCACAGGAAGTTCCGCACCAACATGCGGAGGAACTTTTTCCCAGTGAGGGTGACAGAGCCCTGGGACAGGCTGCCCAGGGAGGTGGTGGAGTCTCCTTCCCTGGAGATATTCAAGACCCATCTGGATGCCTATCTGAGTGATATGTCCTAGGGAGCTGCTTTGGCAGGGGGGTTGGACCAGATGATCTCTGGAGGTCCCTTCCAACCCCTACAACTCTGTGATTCTGTGAATGGTACTAGTGACTGGACACCCTGTTTTGGGTAGAGGTGTTCTCAGGACACTTCCATTTTATTGCTTTGCTACGTCTCTTTCCATCTGATGTTATTGCAGGTGAGATCTGCTTAAGATAGTATTACAGCTCCTTTTAAATGGGATGTGACTGGGAGACAGCAGTGGGTGCCTCTGAACTGTGGCATTTCTCTCTTTAAGGACTTGAAATACCTACAGGTTGGTACAGGCTGCTCTCTGCTGTCCAGTTGGAAGGGGTGGCTGTGTTCCTGTTTGACTTGTTACTGCAAAAATAAACCCTGGCTCTTGTGTAAGAAATGGCCAGAATCTCTCTGCAATGAGAGGCAGCTTATCTCAGAATGACAAAGTTGGAAAAGATCATCAAGTCCAACTATTCCCATCCCATGCTAAACCATATCCCTAAGTACCTCATCTGCCTTTTTTTTAAACAAAAAAGAGAAACACAGATAGGGAAGAGAAACCCAGATAAAAGAAGAAGGAAAACATTTGTGTGTTTATGGGAGGGGAGGGGGTTCAAGTCCTACAAACCAGACATTTGCTCAGAGGCAGCAGAGGGGGTAAATCTTAGAAGGAAGCTTGCACTTTTTTCTTTATGACTTGTGTGGGTTCAGGGAAAGCGGAAATCATTTGGGCAATGTGGAGGATCTGAGGTCCCCTGATAAACAGAGGAAGAGACTGAGTGTAAGTACTTCTGCTTCTTTTGAGAAACCTCACTGAGTGTCATCGCTGTAGGATACCGATAAGGGGAAGTGCAGACCATGGCTAAGTGATAAGGGGAAGTGCAGACCCAGGGCTAAGTTTCTGGCCTCACTGTGTTTGGGTGAAGGCAGATGGAAAGTATTTGTCCTTCAAAGTAGGCTCTGTTTTTTTTCTCATTATCTGAAGTGTTTAACACTGTATCAGACATTTCCATTTCTTAGTTAAAATAGAAGGAACAACAAAAAGCTACAGCATTAATTTGTGTTTCTTAAGTGTCTGTTGGGTTGATGGGAAAGAGAAGGGTGCTGAGGCCATACATTTTGACTGCCCATGAGAGGTGTATTCTTGCCTGACATCAGGATCCAGTGTTTCCTTCAGGGATGTTTACATACAGGCTTTTGCTTTGTCCTTTTGATTTGACTGTTGTAAACATTTACAATTGTTTATAACAGAAACTTCACTGAACTACAGCAGTCTGCATGCCATAGTTGTTTGCAGACTCATGGCAGATGTGGCAATAGATGCAGTTCGTGAAATAGGGAGACTCCTTTCCTACTGGGGGAACACAGAGCAGAATGGCTAGCTCATACAAGGGTGCCTAGCCAAAAAACTGCCCCATGACTTTTAACTGTGCTGTTAGACCACCTAGGAATGACATGGAAGAATTTGAGGAATATTAGTCTAAGTGCAGCTACATGATAAGTACAGAAGGAAGAAGAGGGTGTCTGTTCAGTTTTCAGGGGTAGACCACCAGGAAGGGGGGGTCCTCTGAGGGAGGTGGTGAAAACTCAGGTGCACCCCACAGGGTGCAGAAACAGCCTCTGTGGCTATGCTGTGACTGGTATTTGGCCAGCAGATCTTCTTCCCCATCCTACCAGTTTTTCTTAGGTTTGGTCTGGAAATCCATGTGCTTTAGTCCACACAGTGCAGCTGCCCATGCCCTTGACTTGCTCAAGTTGCTTAGGCTTCCTTAGGGCAACCTTTGTGCTTTGGGGATCAGCAGGAAAGTAAAACCTACCTTGACTCAACTGACACCCACAGATGTATGTGGTGAAAAGCATTAAAAAAACCCCAAAGTGAATAACTGCATGAACCTGTAAGTAGTGATTGCTGCGCCTTCCCTACAGAATTAGCACAATCTAAGGATTTTAAGTGCCTGCTTTTGGCAATATTAGAGGGTCACTTCTAGTACCAGCATGACTGATTAGTCATTCCAGCTCAGAAGGGATCGATGGATTGTCTATTCCCCATCTCCTTGCTGAGGAGGAATGAGCTTAGTGCTGTGTTCAATCAGCCTCCACTCTTGGGATGAAGTTTCTCAGCATGATTTCATACTGTAGCAGAAAGTGCATTAGAGAGACACGATTTAGGTCACAAAAGTAGAACACTTTAAACATGCCAGATTTCCAATGGGTCAATGGGTAGCACATGGTTACCCTGTCCCTCAGGCTGAAAGTGGTGTGTGATGAAAAGGGTAAGGCTGGCACTGACATTACCCTTTTACAGGTATACATTGAACTGGCACGTACAACCTCTGTCTCACCATTCCTAAGCCTGGACTCTAATAATTTTGTCTCTAAGGGTGGTTTGGATATGAACTGCCTAACTTGGGTTTAAATGGCAAAAGTGAAAAGAAACTCAGATTAAGCCTTTGTAATTGCTGGCTTCCTCGTGACCAGGGTTTGAACTGGGAACCCCATTTGGTGCAGTAACTGTTACTGCTTAAGCTCTAAGGCTGACTGCTACTTAACCAACATCTGCAGGAAGCTTTTCATCAAAGACTGAGCAGATGTCAGAGCTAGGCTTTAGAGATTTTCATGTGATGTAAGGCCTCAGCATGGGATAGGGAATTTACTTTCAGTTTGCATGCTGGTTCTGGTTAGGGGAGGGTGTGTGGGGGGGCATGTTGTTGGGATTTTGATTTTATTTATTCAGGGGTTTTTTTTACCCTCTTGATGCCTGGAGCTGGTAAATTTCCTGCCCCACATAAGACTTCGGAGGAAGAGATGGAAAGATGAAAATCACCCTGTATTTCCCACCCAGGCTGCCTAACTGGCTCTCTTGGTTCTAGCCTCCTGAGCTGGGAAAGTTCCTCCTCCATGCACATTCCCTGTCAAGAAGAGAAATGACCCATGTGCCATGATTCATGTGCCACATTTCTGGGAAAGGGAGGAGCAGTTGGAGGTGGATTTCTACCTCACCCCGCTTCATTTGCTCTTTCAAGCTGCAGGTAAGCTCTGGGCTTCTGGAAACTTTGGCTGCCTATCAAAACAAACCTAAGGCAAAGAAAAACAACAGCTTTTAACACTCAGTCCAGTGCAGATTTAGGACAAAAAATTCTGATGTTTGTATGATACCAAAAATAAACATGACAGCTATTTCCCCCATAAAACTCACTTCAGCAGCATTGGTATTTTTATGTCAAAAGGCTGAAGAAGCTGGTGGAAGCCTGCCACCAGGGAGAGAGGGGAAGGCAAAGGAGAGAAGGACACTTTGCCAGAGGTTTTGCTGTTAGTTGCTGGCAACTAGGTGCTTAGATATTGTCTCCAGGTGCCTTGGGGAAGGTGATACTTATTGCTGGCTCCTTTACCTGTTTCCTTTTCTACCCCATCTCTGCCTGTTCTCTGCAGCCCTGCTGTGTTTTGTTCCTCCTTTTACAGTCTGTGCTTCTGCCTCTTGTCATCTTCCCACACTGCCCTTCATTCCTCCCTCTCCTTGCCTTGCTCTGTGTCTCCCTGCTGAGCTGTCAGCAGGTGACCTTGTTCCTCCCAGTACAGAAGCTTCAGTTCGCTGGTTTGGGGCTCAGCTCTTCGCTGTGGGCTACTCCTCACCCCTGTCACACCACTGTGGCAACAATGCTGGTGGCATGTCCATGTGGTGAACTGGTGCAGGGAGAGAGAAAAGCTGTCGCTGGTCTGATTCATCAGGCTGTCACACAAGCAGTGCATGCACCCTTACTAGCTGTCTGCTTGGGGACACACAAAGAGCAGCCAAGGCTTGCTTGTGCTGCTGGCATTGCCTATGAAATCAGGTTTCTATCCCTGTCCCTTCTATGCTGGCAGGAAGGTACAAAGAAGACAGACAGAAGTGAAGCTACCTGGCTGTTCTCTGCTCCTGCCCTGGTGGTTTGGGAAAGGTAGATATGGAGAAGGCTCTGCTTATCTCATCTGCATGAGAATAGCACCCAGCAGGGATGAGGAACTGAGCTGCAACACTGGCACATCCCTCTGCAGACACACAGGCGAAGGGCAGAAGGTGTGCAGGGGTGTGACAACCCTACCAATTTTCAAGGCCCAGTTCCAAAGTACTGTGTCACCAAATTTCTTTACCAGATTGGACACTTTGTTTTAAACAGGCAAAATGATATACATCAGGAGCCCTGTGTTCAGAAATGCCTGACGATTCCTAGATCACAGAACTGTAGGGGTTGGAAGGGACCTCCAGAGATCATTGGGTCCAACTCCCCTGCCAAAGCAGCTCCCTAGGACATATCACTCAGATAGGCGTCCAGAGGGGTCTTGAATATCTCCAGAGAAGGAGACTCCACCACCTCCCTGGGCAGCCTGTCCCAGGGCTCTGTCACCCTCACTGGGAAAAAGTTCTCCGCATGTTGGTGTGGAACTTCCCAAAACAACCTGTCCTGAAGCAGACCTCCAGCATGGAAACCTCCAACCCAACTGTTTGATGCTGGATAAATAAAATTATAACCAGCTGAAATCAGAGCTGTGTGTTAGAGAGTGCCAGGCAGCCTTAATTTAGGTGTCACTTTTTATACAGACACTGCAGTTTGCCAGGAAAGAAAGAAGAGCCCAGCTGCCAACAAGTGCATCAGTTTGGATAGAGGACTGGAAAATTACCTTTCATTTGTTGTGCTTTGATATCTCTTTCCTGGATGCATGCCTGCATCTGGTTTTTTCTTCTCTTAGATGGGTAGTTGTATAAAATCTAGCAGACATGCATGATTTTGTCCATCTTTTAATACTGCAGAACTCTTTAGAGTATTGCCCTAGAAATGAAATACCTTAGTTCAGTAACCTTTTCTAGCACTGACCACCTGCCAAATAATCAGTGTTTGAAAGATTCTGGACCTGATTCTTCTCTCCTTTATGCTGTTTTTCCCTCTTGTTATCAGCTGACTTTGAGCTACTTGTTGCCTACAGGCTTGTTCTGAGTAGAAATATATATATATATATATATATATATATATATATAAAAATACTGATTATATATAATTATATATATAATATAATATATTAACATTATATTAATTAATAACATAATAGCGATATTATATACTATTATAATATTAATTATTATATTATATATAATAACATTATATATTATTTTATTTTTATATTTATATATATATTTCTGTGAATATATACAGAGTGTGTGTACATATATAGAGAGGAATTATATAGAGTAGAAATTAAATCCTAGTAACTGGTGGGTTTTGGTTACACTTGACATCGTGCTGAGATCACCAGTCTCCCGAAGCACACTTGTAAGCACCTTGTCCCTGAAGAATACCCCTGTAGCTGTTCCCTGTGACTTTGCTGTTAGCTGTATATTTCCCCTTCTGCATCGGACTGAAATACTTGTTTTAGGAACACTAACCCATCTCTTTTTCTTCTTCTAGGCTGTACAAAATAAGATCCTGCTTTGAGGTCTGAGAACTGGGAGCTCAGGTGAAATGCATGTTCTAACAGCTCTCAGCTTAGGCTTTGCACTGCAGTATTGGGAGGAAGTGGTGTCCTTTCCTACCACCAAGCTCAGGAACAGCTGTGTTCTGTTTTGGAACGGCTGTAGTAAATCAGTTTTCCACGCTGTGCGCCACGTGCTGCGCGTGTTTATGTTTGACAAGTGAGAATGACATTACCCAGCATTTTTCTATAGGGCTTTGACCCAAGGCCTCTTACAAAACAGGCTGAGAATGACTACTCTCTTTTGCATATTGATGCTCAGAGACTTCAGATTATTCACCCCGAGTCTACACTGCAGTTCTGAGGCCTTACAGCTTGTGACTCTGGGAAGGCATTGACCCCGAGTGAAAACCTTTGTCCATCAACGTTGGATTGCTGGTGGCAGGGAGGTGCTGGCTTGAAGGCACACTGAGGATGTGTAAGCTGAGGGTAACGGTCAGTAAGGTTATATTATCCCAAATATTAACTCAGTTGTGCCTTCTGGCAAGGCTGATGCTGAATTAAAAGGACAGCAAGCAATGAAACAGTGTCATTTTTCAGTCACCATTCAGAGTGATTCCTTTTAGGTCCTCTTAGATAAACAGATTTGGTGATCTGCCATCTTTGTTTCTTCTCTGGCCTCAGCCCTGTTTCCATCTGTTCATCACAAGCTGAACACTTCTCATTGTGACTTCCCACCAAACCACCATCCTCTTTCTTGAAGACCTTTTGTGCCCTGTTGTTCCCCTGTACTCTGACTAGACTCCACCCTTCTCCAATCCAGTCATAGGCTTTCTTTCTTTGTCCTCTTTCTACTTCCCCAAATTCATGTTGTTTCTTAGATCAGGTGGTGTTCAGAGCTCTTACTGACTCATTTTTTTTTCCTAGGTCGCAGGTAGTATTGGTGTGAAGATGCCAGAGACTAGAACAAGGATCCACAGCAGACATTCCACCTCTCTGCTTTGAAACTGATCCTGGAAGTCTTTAGTGTAGGACCATTTCCATCACTCCCTCAGCAAGCACAATGATTCTGACTAGGTTGCTGCCTCCATGTTTCGAGCGTATCTGATTCCCATCTCCAGCTTACCTTTAAGAAAACCCCAAGCTGCCCTGGCTGCAGCTGCTGGTGTGGGATAGAGGTGACAAAATCAATTTACTTGAGGGGAAGCAAGCAGTGACAGGGACCCCTGCATAGAGATACCTTTATTTTCTGTTACCAGCCTAAGAAAGAATAGAAAAAGAAAATGCTGCAGCTGGCCCCAGCAGTATGTTTCCATAGATGGTGGACTGCCTTCCATACTCCCTTCGATATGGGTGTTTTGATCTCCTCTGATATCTGATGTGGCCAGGTTCCAGAAAGGAATGCCAGCCACTGGCCAATGTTGCTTTGTTTGCGTGTCCGTGTGAGGTAAAGGCAGCTTCTCTGCAAAGCACCAGTGTTCCACTGGTCAGCTCCATTTGATGGTTTCTGTTGTTAAGAGAACACTGTTGGGCTCCTTCCAACATCAGGTGTGAGCTGACCCCTTGGGGTGCTCTGAATCCAGCCCAGTGCCAACTCCTCTGGGGGCGTCTGCATCTGACTCCCCCTTCGGTAGCTGTCACGGTGCGATGTGACCCATGTAATAGCTGATGCTTCTGCTTGGAAAATGTTACTGGCTGGCTATGTATCACATGCCAGCTGTTACCAACCTCCTATTTTAATGAGGAGCTCTTCTTTGAGTGCACAAAGGACTCTGAAAATTTCAAGTTGTGGAAATACTGGGGAGTGAAACCTGAAGCAAAATTTGGCAGCTTGCAGGTTAGCTATTACCTGGGACTTTCACCGAAGCACCACAGCCTAGAGATGTGGTCCTGCCTGATTTCTTAGCCTTTGCCAGGTCTCCCTGCCTAACTTTTAGCTGAGGGGTGGCCATGCTGCCCTTACTGGGAAGACCTTTTCTCTGGTGAGTGTACCAGGGCCTCAAGACAAACCTGTGTCCTTAAAAGCTTTTCCCCTGAAAAAATTCTCATTTGATTTTTCTGTTTGGTGAAAGCTGCTAACGATGATTTGATTTGTCCTCGCAGAGTAACTTCAGCCTGCAGCCTGCAGGCTGCACTTGGAATTTGTGATCAGAGCATTCCAGTGTTCCTGGCTGAACCAGCGCTCCATGGAGTTGCAGGGGATGAGTGTTTGTGATTCAGTTGAAGGACATATGACACCTGACTACAATCTTTGGGGTAAAATACATCTGTGTCACTTCAAGTTCTCAGGTCAGATCCCAAGTTTGTATTTGTTTCCTTCCAAAAGAAAACTTAGGTCAGGTTCCTCTCAGAGCCATGCTCCAGCACTGTTTAATGCAGCATCAAGCTTGGCGACAGATGTTGTTAGTCTCATATTGGTTGAAAGGGTATTTATAGGAAATCTAAAGCAACTTTATTTCCCCAGGGTTCCACACCAAGGATGTCAGGTTTGGAGCTTTCCAAGGAAGCTGCTGCCTTAAAATAGACCAAGAGAATTCCTATTGTTCAGGTGACATAATGAGGCTGAGCTGCAAATGCAGAGGGAAGCAGTCACTGGTATGTTTTGACTGATTCTTTATTAGTAGTAGTATTAGTATTTGTATTATTATTTAGTTTTGGGTTTTGTTGTCTGATTGGGGTTTTTTATGAAGATGCTTTATGGGGGAGAATAGAGGCAGGTCAGCAGCCATCCTCTGGCTGGTGACGTTGGGATTCGCAGCCCATGCAGAGGGAGAACGTGACTTAACGCCTACATCTGGCAGAAACCCATTTAGACATTGTCTCCATCTCTGCAGAGGGCTGCACTGCAGTACTAAACACTGGTGTCCGATTAGTTCCCCCCTCCCCAGGAGGAAGAAGCAGAAGTTAATGGCTGGTGGTCACTGTAGCTTTATATAAGCACTAGACTGAACTCCTTGACACAAAACATGTGGGTAGGTTCTGGTATAAAACCAGGTCCCCTTTGCAGACCATAAGCATTGCACTGTGGGGAGGAGGAGCTGCGGGAAGCATCACTCCGACCAGAAATTCTGCTGAGGACCACAGAACACACCTCAGTCAAGCTTCAGTGAACCCAGCATGTCCTCACAGACTGAGTGAATCAGCATTTACTAGCATTCATCTGATTTTGGTGTTGAAAATCCTACTTGTGTCAGGTGGAGTCAGGAGGGCAGCTGGTACAGCCCTGGAAATGAAGAGGCCTCAGGTCTATGCCCAGTTCTGCACCAGCCTCCTCCTCCAACTCCCTCCCTACAAGGTCATTTTACTTCTTGTCCTTCAAGTTATATCCATCCTGTGTGAAACGAGGGCTGAGAAAGACCTAGAAGTTGTCTGCCAAAAGTATTATTTTGTCAACTAGAAAAGCCATGGCAACATAAAGCTACAACACAGTTTCCATCACAAGACTAACTTGAGTCAGTTACTGCCTTTGAGACATCTGTGGTGTGAGCTAAAAGTAGACTTTCCTACCAGAATTTGAAGTATGTTGAAGGACTACCCAAAAATATCCCAAAATAGGGGGAGGGAAGGGGGAATACCAGATAAGGGACATACACAGGAGTGCAACAGCATTTATGAAATGCTTCAACGGTTTCTTTGCTACTGTTGTTGCTATTCTCTTCTCAGCCAAACACCTGGGTTTACTGGATTTGTTAAATTGTAATATAGTGAACAGAACCACTTGTTGAGTTGCTCATTAAGTTTCTTAATGCTAAAAACATTCCTGCAAGGAGTTACCTGCAGCTGGGCATTTACACCTCTCTTGCCTCTGTAGAGATGGAAAATTGTAGGAATCTTCCCTGAGGGCTTTATGTAGACGCCTGCCAGTTCCCATTTTGCCTTTATCCTATGTTATGCTAACTTCTATGCTCCTTGCAGCCCCCAGTGCTCTAGGAATGAATGTATCTAGAGACTGGGTATAAGGGAATAAGGTCACCAGATGATATTTTACCTGGAAAAATGTAGAAGTATGGTCCTGTATGGGAAAAAGTTGCTTCTCTGGGAGATTTGGAGCACCTGAAATAGCTAAGATGTAGCGGAGAACATTTTGGACATGACTCTGTGATGTGACTAGCCAAACCAGCCAGTGTAGGGCCTGCCTGTGTGAAGGCAGCGTGCCCTTGGGCACACTGA
This sequence comes from Laterallus jamaicensis coturniculus, assembly GCA_022605575.1. NCBI lineage: Eukaryota > Metazoa > Chordata > Aves > Gruiformes > Rallidae > Laterallus > Laterallus jamaicensis. Next base: position 22,458,827 of record JAKCOX010000001.1, read on the forward strand.
GCTTGCTGAGAACTGTGAACTGCACGAAGGACTTTTATTGAAGAAACACTTTTCTTGCAAGGCTTTTCACTCTGCTATCTCAGAGTGCTTTAGTGGGCTCAGGAGGTGCTGGGAAACAATCAACACAGCAGCTGCACTATGAATCCTGCAGCATTTATTTCTATGGAAGTCATTGTTTTCTCCCTCCCTTTCTATTCAGACCTCAAAAGGAAAAGAACAACAAGTCGAAGGCCAAAGAAAAGAAAGGAAACAAACAGCACTGCATGTAAGTAACCTTTTTTTCCCCCTTGTCTACTTCTAGGCACACTTGCACTGGTGCACTGTAATTAGGCAGAAGGCACTGAAATCAGTTATCTGTCAGGCCTAACAGACAACAGTGTAATTGTCCCGTTCCTTTAATAGATGCCTTGACTCCTGCAAGCTTGGAATCAAAACCTTTATTGCAAATGCCTGCACACTTCAGCAAACTTCAGAAATAATTGCCAGTTTGGTGATTTGTACCTGGTGTTATGTTGAGCTAAAGCCAGGGTTTGAAAGTTTAGAAAATACAGCTCCAGACTCTTTTAGTCAAAGGCCATCCGAGATAATCAGCGAGAAGAAAGGCAGAGTGCTAATGGTTTATGGGTCAGGCGTGCAGGGCGGTGTGATAGACTTGGTGCTTTTAAGATGTGCCAGGATGTGTAATCCCAAGGCCAGGAAAGCAACCCAGCAAGCAGAGGAATTTGGATGATAAAAGAAAGTATCAACACAAATTTGAGGACTGCTGTAGTTAGGGTGTGAGTTAAGGGGAGTTTAAAGCCCCCCTTAAAGAGAAATAAAGGCTCTGCAGTGCTGTTAGGAGATCGTTGTCTGAGGGATGGACCAACTAACTATGTGGGAGAAGGGGGATAGGATTCTGTGCAGTCTTGAAGGAGAATGAGGGGCCATTGTGGCTCCTGTATGCACCTGCCAGTGCCATGGCTGAATTGAGGGCCAGGTTTGCAGGGGTGTAGCAAGCATCTTCTGCTCTCACAGAGGCAAGTGAGAGTATGGGCACCTGCTTGCTCTGAAAATCAGGTTTTGCTGTTCTCAGACAAGCTGTTTTTATAAATACTGACCTTGCTGGGTTTGGTGCATTGTCTTGGTACAGGAATATTTGGAGATGTTCTTATGCAAAGGGCAATTTCTTCTTGGTTTTGTAATATTTTATGTTAAAACCTCCTGTAACCCCCTCCCTCCCCTTCCCCCATACTGTAGCCTTCTGTCTATGGAAGGAGCGTGCCTGCCTTGGTCACCTCTCCATCCACCCCCAGGACATTAACCTGTGATGAAACTACACTCATGAGGAGCTGATGAAAACTGTGTGTGGGACCCTGAGTGAAAAGGCATGCAAAAGTCAGGCACCAAGGCAAAGCAAATCTTTTCAAATCCCTTTCTTGGCAAGCAAAACAGGAACAGTGTCTGGCTGTGATTGGTAGGGTGCGGTTCATGGTGCTGTGCCACCTGTACCACACAGTGCTCTGGCCCCTGGGGTGACTCTCCTCTTCTGAGGGCTGGTGGCACCAGCAGCAGAGACTATGAATGCAGTGGGAAGTCAAGAATTTTGTTAGAGGGTATTTATGCACACCAGTATTAGATATGTGATACAGCAGCTGAGTCTCACAGTGTGAAGCCTGCATCTCCCATCATCTCGATGAAACGATGCTGGGATGGAAGGACCGCTCCCCCCACCATCACAGCTGATAGCAGTGCTCTGTTCCCCTGTAATGGTCAGTCTCCCTGCACATCACAAACAGCCTTTGGAAGTGTTCGGGTGTAAGTAGGCCTCTTGACTGAACATTCACTCTGTCTCCTGAAAGAGTACTCACTGAGTAACCTTTATGATATACTAGTTTCCACATGGAAGAGAGCAGAATCCAGGCTGGCTGTGAGTGGCCCTGTAGCCTTGTGTGTGCAACAGATGTGTACACCTGGCACCCTGTTCTCTGTGTTTTTGCACAGCCTTTCTGAGGGAATACAAACCCTGTATCCAGCAGCAGAGCCCGTTCTTCTGCTGCTCGGTCTTCTCTCCTGTGGCTGTCACAAATAAATGCTGCTCTTCTGACCAGACCCACACGTGTACATGGTTATTCCACAATGGGATGAGGGAGGAGCCAGCCACTTGCACTATGTTTGACCATCTGAGATGCAGCACTGTGGTGGGGCTGCTGATGTCAGAAGCAGGGCTTGTGCCCACGGTTTTCAAGTGCCTGTGAGGCTGTGCTGTGACAGTCAGGCATGTCACTTACTTCACGTGTACTGTGAGGAGAAGGCTCACTGAGTCACACTCTGAAGGAGTGGCAGCGCTGCAGGGAAAGGCTGAGAAGGCCCAAGCTGGGGGTTGTAGCCTGGAAAGACAGCAAAGGGTAGTGCTTGACCAGACACAGGTTTCCTGAGGTTACCATGGGATGCTCATCTTTATCTAGGTTAGTAAATATTGCCTTCACAAAAGGCTTTACCACAACTTGTGCTATTTATCTTGGCTAGAGAAACACAACTTGCATGAGAAGGCATACAATTTATTGTTGCTCTACATAAAAGCTTTAACAATCTGCTCAAGGAGTCTACATCAATCCACTTACAATGATGCTAACAATAAGGTAGAATATTAGAGAGAAGGGGATAAAAGAAAAAAAAACCCTTAACACACCAAAGTAGAAACTAACAGACACACGGAGCCCTTTAGTCACTGCAGCTTTCCCCAGGTTGTCCTCACCCCTCTGCTGCCCAGGCACTGGATTCAGGGGTGCTGGCTGTCCTGTAGGAGAAGGTGTGGGAGCTGCAGGTATTGTAAGATGCACTGAGTCCTTCACCCCCAGCAGTGTGATGCCAGTGATGTGGCCCCTCCGATGCCTCTCCAAGGTGATGGTGGTGGGAATTCTGCCTCCTCTTCTTCTAGTCCCACTGGAGTTGTTTTCACCCTGTTTCCAAGGCTCTCTTCGCCGTGCTCCTCAGTCCCCAGAGCTGCGTACGTCCACACTGACCCTCCAGGCAGAGCTGTGTTCCTTCCTAGAGCAGACCTGCTCCTCACCCTCCGAGCTGCCCGCGAGCGGTGCTTCGCAGCCCCAAGGTCACCCTCCTCCCTTGATGCAGCAGCTGCCCACAGGGGAGTCATCCACAGCGCCGGGGCCGCTGGTATCACCCTGTGCTGGAGGTTTCAAGGCCCTGCTGCCCTCCCCTGCCTGCACCCCCACGCTGTGCTTCTCCTCCTGGCTCAGGAACCGATTGCTGTGCCTGCAGCTGCAGAAATACAGCCAAGCCATGCTGCTGGGGGCCTTTCAGCACCCCTTGGACCAGGCAAAACCTGAGTGCAGGTGAGTGAGTGAGGGCTCTGGGTCACTAGACAGCTGCTGTTACAGCTACAGAGCTCATGGAAGTCCCAACCAGAGCAAGGCTGGCACACCTCAATGTTAGTTTGTGTGTATTAGTACACAGCCTGTGGCCTGTTTCTGGCTGCAGCAAGACCAAATTTTGTGGGCCAGGAGCATACAGATCCCCTGCTGACAGTCCATGGACATAGGCTGTCACACATGAGTCCAGCAAGGATGTTGCAAATCCTCCTGTGGCTCAAGGCTCCTTGCCAGGACCGAGCAATCGATCTTCTTGGAGGCATTTGCTTTTTCCTATCTGGTCTTGCCTCATGTGGGTCAGAGTGGGACCTGAAGGTCTTGGCTTTGCTGTATAGCTGCTGCTGGGTTTGCTTAGATATTTGGTTTTATAGCCAGGAAAATGTGCAAATAACTGAGCTCTTACCTGGGAATACACTTCTGGGCTGTGCAGTCTAGGTAACAGCTTCAGCAGCTGATGGGAGTCCTGCCAAGCTGAGTTTTACATGAACCATGAAGCTCAGCACCTTTTATTGAGGTTGTAGTAAGAGCAACGTGCTCATGCTTGTCACGTACTGCAAGCCTTGCTTTGGTGGCTTATTTTACTGCCTGTGGGACAGCAAACATTACAGCTGGATGCTCTGTTACCTGCAACAACAACTCAAAACCTAAACCAAATGTTACTAGGCTTCATTTAGTACACAGTTTAAAAGTTTCTAGTGATTTTAGCGTTACTTCTAAAAGCATTGTATAATTAAAATCATATTGCTAAAGTTATGTTATGTGCACATGTGTTATCAAATTAACTTTAGGCATGTAGAGGTGACTTCTGGATGCTGGGTATACATGCAAAGGCAGCTTGAGTCCACCTAGGTGATTACAGGCCCACCAAAAACCAAAGGACACATTTGGTATTCACTTCTGGATAAACTCTGTCCTAAACTGATTGAAAAACAGTTTCTTCTCATATGCAATTTTCACACATAAGGGCCCCCTGCTTGCTGGTGTCCTTCCAGAGGTGGGGCTGGGAGCTGCCCATCATCACTGGTGTACAGCTTTCATCTCAGAAACCCTCCTGCTCTAAGTTTCTAAAATCATCTCACTGTGTCCTCCATAACAAAATAAATCTTTTTCAACAGACAGATACATGATTACATAGCACACACTTATGTAGTATATTGATATCCCCTTCCCTGGGGAGCCTCTATAGATTCCTACCCATCCCAGCACCATCAGTTCATACATAGGTACTCTAAATTATACTCAAAACCACGCTATGCAGTTTACCTAATGTAAAGCTACACTAATAGTGTATTTTTTGAAAATGTAACTTATCAGAAATTTCTACATTGAATTTGTCTATATTTCATTTTGTACTACTCGAAATACCCTAACATCTTGCAGAATGCAGCTACCTATTTCTGTGTCACATATACAGGCATCTCATTGTATGCTGGTGTTCTATTCATGGTGATCAGTGTCGATAACAGGAGGTACATCAGTTCTCATCAAGAGAAACAGGGTTTCTCTTGTTTGGAGACAGTGACTCCTTTAAAACAGATCAGTTTTTTCTTTTCCTTGTCACCACAGCTTGCCTATACTTTTCTCTTGTTTGACTTTCAGCAATAACAAGTGAATTAAAAAAAAACAAACCCTAAAAGGCTATATTTTCCCCTTCATCTATTTTTTATACTATAACAAATCAAAATAAAAGCAGGAAAGAAAATGCGAAGCACCACAGAACTAATAACATCCACAGTGTGGAATGGCCAATCTTCTGTGCTACTGATGGAAGAGAAAACCAGCAAGGATTGTTATTAATACCTTAGTTAATCAAGGTAGATCATTTACACCCAGAGAGGAAGCTAACAAACTGCATCTTTGTATATTTTATACGATTCATTAGCTTATGTTCTGCAGCCGCTGCTCACTGGTTCTCCGTCGCATTTGTTTTCCGTTGGTTCTGTCTCTTCTCTGTAACAAAGAACTTTATAGTTTAATTAGAAATCTATTACATTAATGCATACTCTTTACCATGTTGGTCTTTTAAATTTTTTTTTTTCATATTACCTTTCGCTCACTCAGAACAATTTCTGGTGTTAGCACACCAGCTAGAATCATATACGACAGGCGTAACCTTTTGCTCTCAAAGTGAACTTTGTCCCAAGATGATAAGAACATTTTATCATTAATTTCCCCCCCAACCCCCCCCAACCTTTATATACACATGCTTAATCTGCCACTTTTCCAGCTTTGAACTTTTCATGTATGGGAAGCACTTAGCTAGCATTCCTGTTTCAATCTTTTTTTTTCCCCCTCATTGTTTGGACACCGCTCCTGAATTTCTTTCCCACAGGTACTTCCACTTGCTCATGTGAAAACACACCTCTGAAATTAACAATATTAATGCAAAGGATGAACTGTTTCATTTGTGTTGTTATCTTTCGAATTTGCTCTTCTGGTGCCTCTTGATTTTTGCTGCTTTAACTCTGATAACAGGCAGATAGCATTTTTTTAAAGGGTGTGCTCCCCCCTCCCCCCCCCCCCCCCTTTTTTTTTATAGCCCAAACCATTCTGGATAGCTTACAGAAGACTCAGAAACAGATGTGATTCTTTTCTCTTTGCTTCAGTCTCAGGGTTTGTACTCTGCTTGAGACAGGTTATTTTATATATATATATATATATATATATATGTTTATGTATATATGTTTGTATATATAAAGCGCCTATTGCTGTATTGATAAACATTCTTTGGAGCCACTTGTAACTTTCCTTGCACAGTCCATCACCCCTATAGCTCGGTTATTTTATATATATACATATATATGTTTATATACATATGTTTGTATATATAAAGCACCTATTGCTGTATTGATAAACATTCTTTGGAGCCACTTGTAACTTTCCTTGCACAGTCCATCACCCCTATAGCTCGTTCTCCGTCCCGTTGCTGCACATCACCGCTCACGAATGCTGCTGCACGGTGTGGCAGCTGGGACTCGCTCCAAGTGTTTTATCAGGCCTTAAAGTCTCCCGCTTTTTTTTCCCCCAAAACAGCCTCTACTAACCCAGCCTGAGCAGCGTGTGGTACCCCTGCCCCGACTCCTTGCAGCAAAACAGGCACCGAGGTGGTCGTGGCAGAGCTGAAGCAGCCTCTGCTCACTGCAGCCCTGGCTGCCCGGGCTGGAACAGTCAGCTTCTCCCTCTTCGCTTCTCTTGTGAAAAATAAGCAAACAAAATAAAACAAAACGAAAAAAAACCCGTAACGCTTCGCCCCTCCTGTGTTTTCTCCGTCAGAGGAGCCACCTTAATTTGCATCGCCCGCAACATGCATGGGGCGCCCCAGTTTTTCATGCGACACAGGTGATCCCCCAGCGCTCCCAGCACGGAGGCCTTCCCCAGCAGTCTGTTTCTGGTCTGGTCATGGGACTGGGGAAGGGGAGGGACTGGCTGCCCTAGACTATGATGGGGAGGGCTGGGTCCTCGGGCCCATTTCCCTCTCTTCTCCCGCTGATTTCTAGCAGACGATCCAGCAGAACCCTGGTGGGAGCATTATCCCAGCGGGACATATCCTCCCCGTGCTTCCGAAGCTGCCTCCATATGTCCACTCGCATCGTGCTTAACTCCTTCCTGGCCGCAGTGTTTTGTCCCGCGGCGCGGGGAGCTGCGCTGTGCCGCCACTGCCTCTGGCCCTGCCACCTTCCCTTCCTCCCCTTTCCCGGGGAGGGCACCTGGGGGGTCGCACCGGCGGAGCCACCAGTCTGCAGCGCCTCTGCGTCCCTCCTCTCCCTGGGGTTTTCCCTTCCTCTGCCGCCCCTTCCTCCCCCAGATCCCTCTCCATCCTCCCTTGTCCAGGCACTCCCTGCGGACTGCTTGCTCCTTCCCGGAGCGCTCCCCGGTTTGCACCAGTGCGGACCCGGGGCAGCGGCGGTGGTTTCCCCCCTGCTGACTCGATCTCCCTGCGGCTGCACGTTTCCCTTGCTTTTCCCCTCTGTTCCTCCACCTCCCGTTTTCACAGCCACCTGAGCACTGGCAAGTGAAACAGGGTTTGCTTTAGACCTTGCCGGCGCCTCAGAAGCTCGTGAAGGAGAGCTTGCAGGCTTGCCCTCCTCTACGGAGGGGATGCCTTTTGGATTAAACCATCTTCTCCTGTCCCGCTGCTCATCCTCTCCTTGGTAGGGTGGTTTTGTGAGGGCCATGGTGGCGCAGTGCTTTGCCCCTAATGCTGCTTTTAACTTTTCCATCTTGGCCTCGCAAGCTCGGTGGTCTACTTCCTTCTCTCTTAGGATCTGTATTTTTTGCACTAATAATCTAATCAGCCCTTGCACCTCCTCTATAGCTCTCATACTGACAGCTAGTTTTCTCCTCAGCATCTGATTTTCATTCCAAATGGCCTTTTTTTGTTCACACACCTCTTGATACTGGAGAACACTTCTCACTTGCTCCAGAGTCGTAACTCCTTGAGTTTTACCCTCCTCTAGTTTAAGTTGCTGAGCCTTTATTTCTGCTTTCAGTTTGTTGTTTTGCTCCCGTAGGTTCTGAATTTCTACCTGGGCTGCCTGGTTTTCTTCAACTAAACTTTTGGCCACTAACCACACCGCCCACACTCCAGCACATTTTAAGGATTTGCGAGGGAAGAGTTTAGACTTCACTGTCTCTCTTAATTTGGCAAACTCAAGGTCTGCCTGCTGGATACTTTTGCAAGAGTTTGGACCCCAGGGGTTTGGTCCCCACTGCATAACCCAGTTTGCCAGCTCTGACATCTTTTTTGCTCCCTTGAAGGTATTTCAGACTTTACAGAAAGGGTGGCTTCCAAACTACAACTCAAACAGGCTGAGAGAAGATAGCAGAGGCTCAGCCAAGTTTGGGCTGCTAGTATACTTCTTCCCTCCAGAAGATTTTCACAACCAAGAAATCCTCCCAGGCTGGAATTTCTAATAGAGGTCTTCTCACAGACAAGGAAGAGGGCTTTTGTTCCCCTGTCCAGGGATGGTCAGAGGCATCTCTTGAGCGTTTCTCTTCCTAGGCAGAAAGCAGAAGGCTTTCCCTCCTGCTGGATTCCCTGCTTCAAGGTTTTTTTTTCAAAGAGCTTTTAAAAGGGTGCCCACCGAAACCAGGTGCTATGCTTTAAGCAAGACACTGCTGGGGTTATGGGAATGGAGGGCAGCTTTGTTGTTGGTTGTCTGTGACTGCTACAGGATGGCACCTGAGAAAGGCTCTCCCAGAAGGGCTCCTCACAAAAACGCCATACAGATAAGGGCTCCCAGGAGGGCACCTGCCTTCTCCCCTCGATGCACCCCAGCTCGTGCCTTTACGTGGGCTAGGGAAACGTGCCTTACAGGGTTTGGCAGTCTGCTCAGAGAGTCCTCATCAATCCACTTCCCGTGCTAGACAATATTACTGAGAATAATGGAGAGGAAAAAGTCCCGTCTCGGTACCAAACCCTCCCCTCCCTCAGCTGCTGCTGCAGCTTTCCCTGGGTCACACTCACCGGCTCGCTGCCTGCGGAGGGCTGCGCCCGTCCTGGCCCCCAAGGCCTTCACCCCCAGCAGTCTGACGCCAATGCTGTGGCCCCTCCGACGCCTCTCTAGGGTGGTGGTGGTGGACTTTCTGCCTCCTCTTCTGCTACAGTCCCACTGGAGTTGTTTTCACCCTGTTTCCAAGGCTCTCCCCGCCGTGCTCCTCGGTCCCCAGAGCTGCGTACGTCCACACTGACCCTCCAGGCAGAGCTGTGTTCCCTCCTAGAGCAGACCTGCTCCTCACCCTCCGAGCTGCCCGCGAGCGGTGCTTCCCAGCCCCAAGGTCACCCTCCTCCCTTGATGCAGCAGCTGCCCACAGGGGAGTCATCCACAGCGCCGGGGCCGCTGGTATCACCCTGTGCTGGAGGTTTCAAGGCCCTGCTGCCCTCCCCTGCCTGCACCCCCACGCTGTGCTTCTCCTCCTGGCTCAGGAACCGATTGCTGTGCCTGCAGCTGCAGAAATACAGCCAAGCCATGCTGCTGGGGGCCTTTCAGCACCCCTTGGACCAGGCAAAACCTGAGTGCAGGTGAGTGAGTGAGGGCTCTGGGTCACTAGACAGCTGCTGTTACAGCTACAGAGCTCATGAAGTCCCAACCAGAGCAAGGCTGGCACACCTCAGTGTTAGTTTGTGTGTATTAGTACACAGCCTGCGGGCCTCTTTCTGGTGGGTGAGGGTTCCAGGTCATTAGACAGGTGCTGCTACAGCAGCAGAGCTCATGCAGTGGCCCCATTCATGCCAAGTCCCAACCAGAGCAAGGCTGGTGAACCTCCATGGTCAGATGCTGGCAGCAACAAGACTATTTCGTGGGCTGTAGGCATACATTGCACCACCATCATCCTCATTTCCCCAAGATCCATGTGCTTTTTAAACAAGAGCCGTAGGAATAAAGGAGCAAGGGCCTTGTGCTTCTCCCTGACCAAAGAGACCGTGACTGATGCTCCTCAGCATTTTCACCAGGAGCTACAAGGACAGCAGTTGGTCTCTGGGGACTTGATGGGACCACAGGTGATGTCCTGACCTGCCAAAGAAATCTCTCAGGCAGCACTGGCAGCAAATATGACAATCCTACAAAGAAACAACTGCCCAAATAAGTAAAACAAGGAGAAAGATTTGAAGTTCTGTAATTATTAAAACACATAAATCCCTCCTCCTAAACCCCAGCATCCCTGCAGATCAACCCAATGAGCGACATCTGAAGCTCTGTAAACTAGAAGATATAATAGGATTAAAGCTGCAATGTGACAAGACAGCTAATTTTTAATTATTTCTAACTCCTTTCTAATTTCCACTTCATTCTAAATATTTAAAAGCCCTTCCAAATGTATTTCCCAAGTTTCAATAACAACCTAGTAACTGGACGTGGCATTATAGCAATTTATAATCACCTCCTAAAACGGGGCTCTAAATTAATCTTTCTACATCTCATTAGTTTAGCTATCGGAGATCTTTTACAAGATAATTGGCTTTCAGTGGCTTTAATTTAATTTATTAATATCTCACATTTATATTTCATAGATGCTGCTTTAATTATTGAACTGCTACATTCTCAGAAACATAATTCTTTTATATAGCCCCAAACTTTTGCTTTTAGGGCTCTGGAGCCTTTTCAAGGTGTTTTAATGAAAAATAATAAGTCCTTGTTTGCATTTGCCTTTCGAGTGGCTATCAATTTACTTTTGCCTGAGGTTCCTGCAAAGGAAAATTAGATCTTGTTTTGGAACATCCTGTTTTGCAGATGAGGCTGGCTTTATTCTGAAACCAAAACTACTCGGCCCGACTTCAGAGCGGATAAACACACCAAGAAACCAGGGAAGGGAGGGAGCAGTAAAACCAACGTGTAAGGAACAGGTAATTCACACCTCACAGGCGTTTGTATAAAGGACTCCAGCGGGCAGCCCCGCCAGGGGTGCGGTGACTCCGGTTGGGTTCTGCCCCGCGGCTGAGCTCTCCTCTGCCAGCAGCGATGCTGCCCTGCTCAGAACCTCTCCTGTGGCCAGGAGCACCCATGCCCACCCTGCTCAGAACCTCTCCTGTGGCCAGGAGCACCCATGCCCACCCTGCTCAGAACCTCTCCAGTGGCCAGGAGCACCCATGCCCACCCTGCTCAGAACCTCTCCAGTGGCCAGGAGCACCCATGCCCACCCTGCTCAGAACCTCTCCTGTGGCCAGGAGCACCCATGCCCACCCTGCTCAGAACCTCTCCAGTGTCCAGGAGCACCCATGCCCACCCTGCTCAGAACCTCTCCTGTGGCCAGGAGCACCCATGCCCACCCTGCTCAGAACCTCTCCAGTGTCCAGGAGCACCCATGCCCACCCTGCTCAGAACCTCTCCTGTGGCCAGGAGCACCCATGCCCACCCTGCTCAGAACCTCTCCTGTGGCCAGGAGCACCCATGCCCACCCTGCTCAGAACCTCTCCAGTGTCCAGGAGCACCCATGCCCACCCTGCTCAGAACCTCTCCTGTGGCCAGGAGCACCCATGCCCACCCTGCTCAGAACCTCTCCTGTGGCCAGGAGCACCCATGCCCACCCTGCTCAGAACCTCTCCTGTGGCCAGGAGCACCCATGCCCACCCTGCTCAGAACCTCTCCTGTGGCCAGGAGCACCCATGCCCACCCTGCTCAGAACCTCTCCTGTGGCCAGGAGCACCCATGCCCACCCTGCTCAGAACCTCTCCTGTGGCCAGGAGCACCCATGCCCACCCTGCCAGGTGCCTGCTGTGCCTGCAGCCGTGTCACTAGCTGGCTCGGGGGTCTCTCCCACCCTTCCCTTTGCTGATCATCCCACGGGAGCAGAGTGTTTTTGAGACTTCAAGCCTTCTCTATGCCTTGGCTGAAACGAACCAGCCAGAACCCCCTGGGATGGGACGCCAGATTTACGGGGTATAAACCCCGCTGGTGCAGCCACAGCTGGTGCACCCTCGGGGCCGCTCCCCCCCCCTCTCTCGGGTACGGAAAGTGCCGGGACGCCAAATCCCGCAGAGCCCCGGCGGAGCCGGGCAGCGCCCGGGGTGCGATGCGGGCCGGGCTGCGCACGGGCGGCGAGGAAAAGCAGCCCGATACCCCCCTCTGCTGTCAGCAAACCGCTCCGCAGAGGCTCCGCACCGCAGAGGCTCCGCACCGCCCGCCGCTCTTCCCTCCCCCTCCCCCCCCCCTCGAGGGCAAGCCAGCAAAAAACCCCAACCCAACCCGGGTAGAACATTGATCTCACCTGCAAAACGCACCCAACTGGACTCATTTTCCAGCTAGCGCATACAAAAAAGGTTCTGTTTTGGGTTTTGTTCCTAGCAGGAGAGAGGAACAGCCACCATAGCGAACCTCTGCTCGTTTGTAACAGCGCCTGAAGCCATTGGCACTGGGGTAAAGCCAGTGCTGGATTTAGATGGGCTGTTGGTGCTCCTCAGGCTGCCCTTTCGGCCTGAGGGCTCTTGTGCCCTGAGCCTTGATCACTGTTGTGCCTCTTGGGTGAGTGAGGGCAGGTAAGTTTGCCAGGAGGGAACGGATTGAGGGCGAGATGGGTGAAATGAGGATCAGAGGCATAAAGGTTATCACTTAATCACACCCCTTCTGCCCCATTCTTCCCCCAGAGAAACAAATTACTGCTGCACAACATGTCTCTGCAGCTGCAGCTTCTGCCAAATCCCTTTGCTTTTGTAAATCGTGCCCTCTTTGGATATGGGACTAGTCCTCCAGCATTGGGCATTATCTGCTGAGGATGGAGGGCAGGAGGGCATAGAAGAGGCCAGATGAGTTCCTATTGCATTATTGTGTTGGTTTGGCCGGTTATACAGAGGGGTCTTTTGTATTTTAGAAATATTTAAACATTTTAAAATAACTACAATAGTAAAAACATGCTGTGAGTCTTTCTTCTTTCCATTGCCTCTCCAAGTGCTCCAGGCTGGCTTTGCTCTTTCTTGTGCAACCTGCTGCAGCCAGGATTTTTTTGATCAGGTGGATGCTCTTGGCAGCGCCCCTAAGCCATGAGGGGTGCCATCCAGCTGCAGCATGCAGGGATCGGGTGTCAGGTGAACCAATACCTCTGTGAGCCTTGAGGAACTCTGCTGAGCTCATGGTGCTGCAGCCACAGGTCAGGCTGGGACATCTTTCCCTTCTCCACCACACTTCACCCACAGTTCAAGGCTTTTCCTTGACAGCTTATTAATAACAGCATACAAATAATAAATTCTTCATCTTCTTAATCAAATCAGAAAGAGGGTCAATTGAGTTCATTTTAGATCAATCTGAAGTGATTGTCTCTGTAGTTTAATTTTCACAGCACAATGAAAAATCTTCCCCAAAAGACACTGCCTGAAGCCAGGCAGGAGGGCATCCTCACTACTGTCCACAGCACTGCTGTATCCATCTGCTGGTTTGCACTGGCAAACATCCTTCTTTAGTCCAAACCAACCTCTTTTTTTTTTGGTGGATAAATGGTTGGCCCCACCTTGCCCTTGAGCTCTATTCCTGTACTAGCCACGTTCAGCTTGTGACTGCAGCAAGGTGTGCTCTTGCCCCAGACAGGCAGAAAGGTGAATGGACAATTTCTAGACAGCTTGGAGAGTTCTCCCCTTGGAAATCCTCAGCTGCCACCCAGGCCTAGCTGTTTGCAAGACAAGAGGAGCAAGGAGTCCAGAACGTGAGCCGAGATCTGGATCTGGCCTCCCATGCTTCCACCACTGCCACGTGAGCCTTTTCTCCTGGCCTGCTCAGAGGCAGGGCAATTAGTGTCCCTTGTCAATTAAATGAAAAAAAGAAAAGAAGGGTCCAATTAGGCACCCTATGGTTAAGGACTGGGCTGGGGATCTCACTCATTGCCTTCTGAAAGTCGGATGTACTGGAAATGAAAACATCTTCCTCGCAACCTGCTCTGGTTCCTCTCCACTACCCATCTTCCCTGCAGCCAGACCAGAGCGCTGCATCCCAGGACTCCTGCCTAAGGGATGTTAAATTTCCTACCCGTTTCCATGGGTCAGGGTTCAAGCTGCTAAGCCACCTGCCCGCTGGGACAAGGAGCCACTCTCTGAGGTGCTGCCTGTCACGCTGCACGGCAGCGGGGCTCATCAGGCTGCAGGACAGCGTATTCTCGGCTGCACAAAAGGAGAGTACATTGCGTTTTGTCCTTGCAAAAGCTTGTCAGAAATGGTTTGGTCTCTGGAGAGCTCAATTAGATCTGGGGACTCTTGCAACGACTTCGTTCCTAATTATGGCTCAGAGACTTTGCAGTAGTCAGAAGACAAATGGATCCCATAGAAAGAAGCAAACAACAGCAGGCATTTTCCTGGTGCCCTCTTTGCTGCTTATTAGCTGTGCCCTGTCCCGCAGCAAGCACTTCAGTTCCCACTTCCCAGATTGTCAGATTTCTCTCCCTAAGTTTCCATGTGTCTCGGTGCAGCAGCCAAACACGCCACCTGCCAGTGGCACCGTCCTGTCACCTTTGGGAGCTGATAAATTTGGGAAAGGAAAGCCACCGCACCTAAAACTGCCTCGTGCTGACGCTGCCACGCAGCGGCTTTCACTCTCCTTCCAAAGTCCACAGGAGATCAGTCCTCTCAGATGACTTCTAGCTAAGAAAGATAATGAAACCCTCGGGACATGAGACTGGCAGATGCTTTTTAATGGGACCTGATTGTCCTGAGTCCTGAGAGTGGCCTGGTTTCTTGGGGATTACAGTCGGCCTTATTTCAACTTTCATCTCAGTTCAATGTGGTCACGGAAGTCAGGTCAGCTCTTGGGGAGGACAGACTCCATGTGAGCAAATCCGCGTAGGAGAACCACCTGGGTGCTCCCTCTGGGTGCTCCTTGCTCTGAATGCTGCTGCTGGCCATGGGGCTGCCTTTTTTGCAAGTCAAAATAAGACATTTACTTTCCTTTTCTTAGTTTTCCCATCTATAAGACTACACTTATGGATAGGATTATCATTAATAACGTGTCATTAAATCCTGCCTTGGTCTTTGCTGCTTTGTTTGCAGTGACTCATACTGTAATTCTTTTGAGTATGGGTCAAGCAGGAGCCATTGCTCAGCACCTGCAGTCCTGGCTCTCCCCCATCTCAAATGCTGACGGCCCCAAGGCCGCAAGAAGGACTCTTCCATTGGCGACTGAAAGATGAGGGGGTCCCTGAGCCAAATCCCCTCCCAAGTTAAAGCAACAGCAAACTGGCTGCTGGTTCCCTGCCAGCTGTAAGCAGTGGGTTTTGTCCTTTGGGACCAGTCCCATGTCCTGTCTCAGCAGCTTCAGAGCAGGTGCAAGGCTGGACCCAGTAAGAGGTTGGGTTGGGTTTCTCCCCTCCTTGTCTCCCAAGCCCCTGTGCCACTGTGCTCACGTGTTGGGTACGGGAGTGGGTGACAGCTCACATAATGCAGGCTGGCAGGTGACCACGGGAAATGCAGCACGGGTCACATCTCTGCAAGCCAGGCTCAGCCTAAGTCTCCCAAGATGCGTCACTAAGACTCTTAGGGCTAAATCCCTCCCTGCCTAAGTGCAGCCAGCAGCAACCCTGCAGCAGGGATGCGCTCGGCCCCCACACACGTGCTCAAATCCACCTCACTTGGCTGCTGGTCATCTCTGTGTTTCTAACTTGGCTTATCAAACGGCTTGTCACGAGATCTCCTTAACCAGGATTTTGCCTTTCAGGAGCCCAGAGCATTGGGAAAGATTTCACCTTTCTGTACCTGAGAGCGAGGTGTGGCTGGGGAGTGAAATCCTGCCAGACTGCCCATTGCTGGGGGGCGGATGTGACCCCCCAGCTGCTTTGAGGCAGCCATGATCTGGGGGGCCTTGCTTAGAAAAACTGGCTCTTGCGCAGGCCCGTGCCCTGCCTCTGCTGAAGGTCAGGCTGCCCTTTGGATGGCAATTCCCCATGGCACCTCTTTTGCAGAAAAGGCTGGCACTACACAAGCATATTACCCCAGCTGCCCCTGTTTGAACCCAGTCCTGTCCTAACTCCACGGCTCTCATTTCTTGCCAGTCATGTGTGAGCCACCAGCCAGCTCACGTTCATCTCTCTCATGCCCTGACTTTCCTCCTCCCCTCCTATCTTGGGACCCTGCCTCTACTAAACTGGTCTCACCAGTCTCTGCCTGGATTTTCTGCCTGTTTAATATCTTCACTGTTTAATATCTTCCACCATCAGCAAGTGCCGATGATGCAAAGCTGGGAGGGGTGGCTGACACGCAGGAACACTGCGCTGCCATCCAGAGACCTGGACAGGCTGGAGAGCTGGGCAGGGAGAAACCAGATGAAATTCAACAAAAGCAAGTGTAAAGACTTGCCCCTGGGGAGGAATAACCAACTGTATCAGTACAGGCCGGGGGATGCCCTGCTGGAGAAGAGCTCTGTGGAGAAGGACCTGGGGGTCCTGGTAGATGACAGGTTGGCCATAAGCCAGCAGTGTGCCCTGGTGGCTAAGAGAGCCAATGGGATCCTGGGGGGCATCAGGAGGAGTGTGGCCAGCAGGTCGAAGGAGGTGATCCTCCCCCTCTACTCTGCCCTGGTCAGGCCCCACCTGGAGTACTGTGTCCAGTTCTGGGCTCCCTGGTATAAAAAAGACAGGGATCTCCTGGAGAGAGTCCAGAGAAGGGCTACGAAGATGATTAAGGGCCTGGAGCATCTCTCCTATGAGGAAAGGCTGAGAGAGCTGGGGCTGTTCAGCCTGGAGAAAAGAAGGCTGAGGGGGGACCTCATTAATGTTTATAAATATCTTAAGTATGGGATGCAGGGGGAAATGGCCAGCTCCTTTTCAGTGGTCTGTGGGGACAGGACAAGGGGCAATGGCTGCAAATTGGAGCATAGGAAGTTCCGCACCAACATGGGGAGGAACTTTTTCCCAGTGAGGGTGACAGAGCCCTGGGACAGGCTGCCCAGGGAGGTGGTGGAGTCTCCTTCTCTGGAGATATTCAAGACCCATCTGGATGCCTTCCTGTGCAATATGAGCTAGGGAGCTGCTTTGGCAGAGGGGTTGGACCCGAAGATCTCTTGAGGTCCCTTCCAACCCCTAAGATTCGGTGATTCTGTGATTCTGTGATTCTGTGATTCTGTGATTCTGTGATTTCTGTTACACAGATGGCTGTAAGAGACCAAAAGGTGCTGCTCAGTGCTGAACCCAGCTGTGTATAAAAATACATTGTTCCATCCATCTC
The DNA here is from genome assembly GCA_022605575.1 of Laterallus jamaicensis coturniculus. NCBI lineage: Eukaryota > Metazoa > Chordata > Aves > Gruiformes > Rallidae > Laterallus > Laterallus jamaicensis. The sequence continues at coordinate 22,475,828 of JAKCOX010000001.1, forward strand.
CACGTACTAAACAGATGAAAGAGGAACGCAGTGTGTCTCTAACCATCTCCAAAGCTTTATGTGGGCCAAGCTGTGCGCTTTTTTTTCTTTTTACAACAAATGGAAGTGGAGCAGCGGGCTGGTTTCAGAGGAGAGAAAGGAGTGGGAGGCAGAATATCACATCCTATTTCCTTTTTTAAACACTTGGCAAGGGAGCGAACTTTCCATTCCCATCTGGCACAAGCAGACTAAACACAGGTTCCTTTCTGATAGCCATCTGCACTCTTCTGCTACCTTTTCCCATCAGTCTTCTGCAGGCAAAACACAAACCTGTGCACTATTTAGAGATACTTGGATTTAGGGAGTGTAACCAAATGATCCCTTTTAGTTACCCTCTTTCCAAGTTACAGAGCAGTGAGAGCCAAGCCAAACAATAACCCTGGTTAATCAACAGGCTCAGGACATGAAAGCAACTCCATTTCCTATTTGTGAATGCACACATGTTGTTTGTCTTGGATCTCTTCTTGTTGGTCCCCCAGGATTAAATTACAGGCCTTTAGGTAGGGCATGAGGAATTGCTTTTCTATGGATGCTGTCCCACGGCAAGGCTTGGCCAGCCCTGCCATGGCACTGTCCTCCTTCCCATCTCCCTAACGATGAGTCTCTCTGCTGGCCCAAGGGCTCCCTGCAGGAAGTGAGACTTACTGTGGTGTCTGGCAGCATCAGCTCCAGCAGTGCTCGCTGCTGCAGAGTCGGGTTATCTGGCTCTGCACCAGGCTCACCATCAGGGTGGTAGGGCTGATGGCTCTCAAGGTGCAGGTGCTAGCTAGGCTGGGTCAACCTAAGCACCGATAAGGGAGCAGAGTATCCTTGCAGACATGGACATGGGCACCTGACTCGCCTGTACCTCTGTGTCCACCCAGCCAGGCCCCACCTTGCAAGCCCAGCGTGATTTTTGCCAGGGAACACCATGTTTCAAGCAAGGTGCTGGTCTTGGTGGTGGTGCAGTAGGTGCTATTGCTATGAGAAAGACCATCCCATGTCAAGCCCCTATCCCATTCCTCACTTCCGTGCACTGAAGCTGGGCTGCAGGTTTTGACTGTGCCCAATGTACGCCAGTGCATCTACTGGCTCCATCTGTGAACCAGCTTGGCCCCATGTGTCCTGCAGCGGTGAGGCTCCGTGGTCCATGCTGGGGTGTGGAGGATGATTCCTCCTCCATACAAACCAAGTTTCTCTAAAGGTCCAGGCACATCTGCCACCCAATGCTAAGCTCTAGCCACCAGGCAGGGGTGACTGCAAGGCCTCCTGCCCGCTTGCGTGGCCTTTAATTTCAAGTGGAGAAGGCCACCCTTGTCCTTCCCCACACCTGTCAAACTGCTATGGAGCCCAGCTAGCATGGCCTGATCAGCAACCCTGCCCACAGGGATGGCTGTGCATCGCAGAGGTGTTGGCAGTGCTCATGTGTGGGGTTCACAGAGCATTTTGTGAGGCTGCCTGTGGGATGAGTGCTACTTCTCATAGCATCAGTTGTGACTGTGCTCACAACCTGCTTCCTCAGCTGTCGAATGCTCCTTTTTTTGGGGGTGAGGGGAGGGTGCCATCGGGATATTTCTCCGTATTGCAGAAACACCCTGACTGCAAGACAAAGCTAGTGGTGGCTGGGGCTGTGTTTGGAGAGACACCTTCCCACCCACAAACCCTCTGGCACCATCTGCCTGCTAAATGGGAGTCCCCTCCACAAAACCGGCACTCAGGCTTTCTCTGTAGCTGTGAAATGCCGAGCAGCTCTGAGGACGGAGGGACTTATCTGTCCTGCATACAAAGATAAATGGGTGCAAGTACCACCCATGGGTGCACATACCGCCCTGGCAGCCAGGGCCGGGCTGCAGCTGCTTCCCGCAGAAGCAATGGCGAGGAGATGCTGCAGGGCCACGCGTTCCCGGCAGAGAGCGTGTCCCGCACACGCCGGCGAGTGCAGGCGGCCTGCACACAAGGAGGAGGAGGAGGCAGAAGAGAGCCATGGATCCAGACCTCAGCAACCAGCTGCTTTCCAGGCTGGGGCCCTGCTCACCAGGGCTGCAGAGGCAGCTTTGGTGTGCCTGACGTCACTCCAAAATGACTCAAAGCCCTGGGCGAGCATCAGCTCATGCTGCTGGTGCAGCTCTGGAGGCAATCTTTCCCCAGTTCACTATCTGCAGGAATTTCAGTGCCCAGGTTTCAGTGCCAGGGAGGGGGGCCGCCCACACCTACAGGTGTGGGGTGGGCCAGGGGACCACTGCCTATCCTGGGTACCCTCAGAAGCTGGGAGCAGTGCCCACAGCAAGGCAATGGGGGTGGGTTTCCACCCCATGCAACTGCACAGAGGTCAGTAGAGAGAGGTGAGCAGAGAATTTGCCTCCTCTGTGGTGGCATGACTGAGCTGGCTGAACATAATTTTTCAACAGAAATGACAGATTTAAGATAAAGCCCATGTCTTCCCCTGCAGACTGACCAGACGATGCAGCTGCCAGAGGACAGCAGCCATCCGGATGCTTCCTGCTGTGGGAAGTACCCAGGGCCGTGCAAAACCAACCACACTGACCCTTGTTGGGGTTCATTATGTGGTGAAGACTGTCTCACCCCCCGTGTCTGTAACTATACTGGATGTGAGGAGCTGGGGCCAGGGTTCTTTCCCTGCTGCTTTGAGAATGGTGGGAGTGTGGTGGGCAAGGGCAGGGAGGAACTGACCTGTGACATCATTATTCTGGGCAGTGAGTGATGAGCAAGGTTCCTCACCAGCATGAGGAGCCCATGTCTCTATTGGGGCCAGGTTGCAGCCTTTGGAAAGGGAGGGAAGAGCTGCTGCTGAGCAGGCACAGGACTGCAGCACTGAGCTGCTTGAGCTATTCACTCCTTGAGTCCCCAAAGAGGCAATTACTGCATCGATCCCTGTCTTAGCGAGCTCTGGGGGCAGAAGGCAAAAGGATAACTAGCCTCTGCTCTTAAGTAGGAAGCTGAGGATTTTATAGGATTACTTCTTGCTCCTTGACAGATGTCGGTCTTTTTAGGTCAGAGTTAGGGTTGGTGCTGAGCATTACGGTTTGATTTAGTAGGCACCAGCAAGAACCTTTCACCAAGACCAGGATGGGAAGGCTCGTGACCATATGGGACCACGCTGGCCCTTGCACACGCGTGTATGTGAGCGCAGGGAGACGAGCGTCACCTAGACCCATGCAGTCAGAGCCTCTGCCTTGGATCCTCTCCCTGAGCCTGGATGTACCATGAACCCAGAGGAGCTGGATGCCTGCGAGGAGTCAGATCTCCTGGTGCATCCCATCCTATGCCCCTCACCTGCACTGTGGTTGCAGCCCTTCCTAGTCTGCCCAGTGGAAACTGGGGCTGAATGCTGGGTGAGCAATTATACTCCTAACTTCATTAAAACTGCAGTGCTAATTGTCTCTCCTCAGTCCTTTCAACCCTTCTTAGTGAAGCTGACCTTGCTAGGGGAACCCCTGGGGGCTGCCTCACACCCACCCCATCGGCCTCTCCCATGCTCCAAGGTGGGGACTTGATGGTTTACCTGCACTTAGAGCAGCTAAAGCTAGAGCATTGGCTCAGTTGTATCAGAACAGATGTGCCTGACATTGATAACCCTAGTCCTCTTTCCGTGCAAAAATAGCATTAGTGGTGTAAAAGCTGCTTTGTGCTATTATAGCAGCAGCCACAGCAGAGAGCTGCACTGCTTTAATTATGGCACTAGGGCCAGCAGAGCAGTGAATTGTCCCCAGACAGCTTCTGTGTTTTCTTGCCTTCCTTGATGCATGGATTTACATGTTGCCTCCCTACCTCTTGGACAGTGGGCTCACCTCTGTGTTTCTGAGGCCCTCATGGTCTCCCTGGTGCTGGCAAGCGGCCTGCTAGAAGGTGGGGAGGCCTGGTGTAGCCTCTAGGGTCAGCGCTTCTCAGGTAACTACTCATCTGACCAATAGATTAAAGAAGGTACAGAAACATCAGTGGGACACCCTGTTAAAAAACAAATAATAAACCTGCTAAGAAGTGAAACCCTGGCTTAGTGCAAAGGCAAAGCACAGTGATTCAGTAAAGGATTCCATTTTTTAAATGAAAATATTTTCCGTACACCAATTCCAGCCAAAATGCATTTCATTTCCCCTGACACAATATAAATATTAACACAGACACTCTTTGTTCTTAATGTGTCCTTTCATATTGGCATGATCTGGAGCTGCTCTGAGAGCCCGCATCTCCTGCTGGCTTCTTTGTGGACACTGGGTCCTCGGTGAATCTCCAGAGCAGAGCAGCAAGGACACCTTCTCCTTCCCTGAATGGGAGGCTCTGCTGCTCAACCACGGTGTTTCGGAGCAGATCTCAAGCCAGGGCCAGTCAGGGTTCAGCAGAAGGATGGAGATGACATCTCCTTTTGCAGGAACCTGAAGGAGGTGCTAGTGGGACATCTAAGCCATGCAAGATCTCAGTCAACCCCCCAAGCCCGGGGTTTTGAGCCCAATTCTCTGCTGCTCAGTGGACTTTATCTTATTGCAAAATAGCTGTGAAACTTTGCCCTTCTGGTGGGAGCAGTGGGCCAGGGAAGAGAAAAGAGGCTGTTGCTGCAACCCCTTGGCAGTTGACTCCAAGAAAAAACAACCACCAAGCAATTGCTTGTTTTTAACAGCACAGAAAATGAAGCCCCACACAGATTTTATACCCCCTTCCTTTGCCCCTCTTCCCATCCTCTGTGATTCTTACATTGTGTCAGGAAAGAAAGTCTGGGAAGAGCTTTGCAGGCATCACCTTCCCTTTGTCTCCATAACAGAGATGAGTCCTGAGGGACAGATGTGTCCAGGAAGCCTGTAGACTATGTGGAGGCACGGCCAGGACCAGGTGTTAGGGTGAAACATTGGCCAGAATGGGCATGAGGCTAACAAGCTGTGCTGTTCTTAGCAATGGAGAAGAAAAACAAGGAAAAACACGCAGAAAGCAGGGTGGTGATATCTTGAGTTTCTTAAGCCAGAGGTCTGGTGGTGTCCTCTGTCTTTCCCCCACTTTCATCACCATCCCCTCTGCTCCTGGTTATCTACAGCAGCTGTCACCGTGCCAGAAAAGGCCCTAGTTCAGTAAAACCCTTAAGCACAAACTTAATTACCAGGACAAGCTTAAAGGCTTTGCTGAATTGGGCCTGCAGAGCTGGATGGAAACCTGCCTAGCAACCCTGGTCCAGCCTCACCAGAGGGCTGTGGGGTCTGCTTCCACCATGGGCCATTCCTTTCTGGGGGAGGTCAACATAAAATAAAACCAGAGGCAATATTGCAAAATCAGATCCAATTCCTGGACCCTTGGCAGCCTACCCGGCTCCGCAAAATCAACCTCCTCCATTCTACCAACTGTATCCATCCTCCTGGCTTCTTGACACGGGGCACAAGCCCCATTTTTCCTCTCAGCTCCGCACCAGGCCTTGCAGCCAGGCGTGCAGGGTGGGAAGGCTGCAGCACGTCAAAGTGGCACTTTTTTTTCCCCAAGCACCATCTGGAAGTCACTGCGAAACGCGATGCTGTGTGGAAAGTGGCTGGAAAGAATGACACTCTGAGAGCCTATTTTTTTTTCCGAGGAAATAAATAGACCACGCGCCACAAGCGCAGAGCGGAGAGGGTTCGTGCTGGGTCAGGCACAGGTAGGGGCCATGCAGGGACAGCCCAGAGCTCGTTTGAGTGGTAGTCACCACATCTTAGGAAGCTTTTGCTGGGCAGAGGCGTATGGGACAATCTCTGGTGATCCTACCAAGGTGGCGAGCTGCGGGTAGCAGTGGTTCCAACCTGTCTGTAGCGTCACCAGGCATGCAAAATGCAGGGGAGCAAAGCAAGCTCCTGCATGCTGCTTGAAAGCTCCTGTGCCTGCTGACCACTACGGCCCTTTTGGCTGAGGAGAGGGGCTTTAATGTCCCAAGCACTGGCAAGGGTGTCAGGCAAGCGGGAGCTTGAGGCCTGACTTGGACATGGTTGCGGCCATGGCCTGGATTCAACTATTTCAAAGGGCACCAGCCGGTCAGACCGAGCCCCAAATTTAAATTTGTTAAAATAACTTTTTGCAAAACATTCAGATGGAGAGCAATGTTTCCATGGGTTTGTTTTTAAATTCCGAGTGGGAAGAGTTTATTTTTTCACTAGGAAAATTCCCCCCTAGGATTTGCAATGCTGGCTGGGAGACAGGAGCCAGCAAGCTCTGCTCCTGAATGGAGGTGACCGCAGGGGTGACCCTGTGCTGGTCACATTGCTTTGCACAGCCTTACTTACCCCCTTGGCAAAAGGGAGGTGGCAGAGGCTAAGACTGCGGTGGGTCTGGGATGCCAGCTCTGCTGCAAGGATACTCAGCCCCATGGCTACCATGCTGCTGGCCCCATTAGCAGCCAATGGATGTAAATCTAGGTGTGTGGAATGGTTATATTTGCAAGGTTGAAGGCAAATGCAATGTTGCGAGCAGGTTAGGGGAAAACCTGGGGAAATGACCTCCCTGGTAGTTTTATTTCTCCTTGGTTCTGGCTATGCACAAGTGCCTGCAGCAGGGATAGCGATAGACTGTTCTCCACTGGCTAAAGATTTAGCTCCTGCTAAATCAGTGGTAATTTCTAGTGTAAGAGTGAACGGCTGTTACCACTCGTTTGCCTTCCATTGGTTTATACTATCCCAAAATATTATAGAGATTTATAAAATTAACTGAAAGAAGAAAAAAAACCCCAACAGCCATGAGAGCTCATCTGGTTTCAATCAGCTCAGTACCCTGGAAATGAGTTTGCTGCAGCTGAGAGTCCAAGAACTGCTCCCTCTACCCCCAGGTGACCAGGTTATCCCAAGTGGTTAGTGCAAAAACAGGCAGCAGTGAAACAGGGGTCTGGTGAGCACATGAGATGAGGGAAGAGGTGGAAATCAGGGCAGGCTGGACTCTGTCTACTAGAACTGACTGAAAACAAAAGGCCAAAACAATATGACATTTTTTAAGTGCTCCCATTGCTGGAATGCAGAGTAAGAGCACAGTGATTCATTCTCAATTGCAATGAAATACTTTGATCCCATTTTATTCTCTCCTCTGGTGTATTGCTCCACAGCCAGGGAGCCATGGGTGGCAGGAAACCCCTCTTGCTTTGCCCATGAGAGGAGTGAGAATCTGGCCTTTTAGGGTGTGTGATGTAACGAAAAGCAATTGCTTGGGCACATAGATTTCCAAGGCGGTGGCTCAGCAGCTGAAGGGTTAATGGGGCTCCCTCACTTTCAGCCCAGGCTGACCTACAAGGGAAAGCTTGTTCATAGGAAGATGGGTGTTGCAGACAGGGAGTAACAGCTCATCCTGCAGACCCAGCTTTTCATACCCGGCTGGGGCAAGCAGAACAACTCCCCTGCATGGAGAACACCTCCCCAGGCTTATAACGTATCTCCCATCCCTAGGATACCTGAATGCCTTCACAAAGACTTCCGCCAAGGGAAGGGCCAAAGGTGCAGAGTTCCAGGTACACACCTCTCCCAAGAAACATTACACTCCTTGGTGTGTGTTATGGGGTGTGTGGGTGTGTGTGTGTTTAAGCTGCACCTGATCCAGCAAAGCACCCAAGCGCAGTTGATGGAAATCATGTGAGGTGGGCCTTTTCTTTCAAAAGGACTATTAATGCACTTATGGTTAATCACACGAATAAATCTCGAGGTGGCTTAGAGCCAAAGCCAGCAATAAAAGCACCGATCCCCAGGCCTCCCAATGGGAATTGGCCAGGGACGGGGCCGATGTTCTCAGCAAGTTGCTGGGAAGTAATCCGTGCCCTCAGCACGTACACGCCTGGAGAGTTTTGTTTGTTGTTTTGTGTGGGGTTTTTTCCCCAAGAAGGCTGTTATCTAGGTGGAACCACAGAACTCTGCTGGTGCCAGCTGAGGCGGCAGAACAGGAGTCCTGAGGACGTGGGTAAAGAGATGATCTGAATTGCTTTGTCTCTGCTATAGTTGTGGGAGCCCTGAAGGTTGGCTGGAGGGGAGGGTGAGCCCTGGTCCTGTCTCCTTCAGCAACTTGGGTGTATCGAGATTTAGATGTTTAAAGGAACATCTTTTCCAGGGAGGTGAAAACCCTGGACCTCCAGCTCTGCCATGTGTAGGAGGGCATATAGAGAGACAACTCAACGTGCCTGGTGCAAGAAAGATGTGGAGTTTTTATTGGCTTTTGGGTTTTTTTATGGGCAAGACCAAGAAATCGATAGCAAGTACGCATATGTCTGCAGGAGACAGGCAAGCCTGTTTCTGATAAAACATCCCAGGGAATTGAGCTGTGGCTCCATCTCACATCCCACATTTCAGCTGGACACCGTGGGAGATGAAGGTATTCAGGGCAGGCTGTAAAGTTTGTTTTAAGAGCCTTACTAATATGGATTGACATCCCCTGAAGCACCCTGCCTCTCCCCTTCTCACAGAGTGGTCTCCCAGCCCCTGTACGTACCACCAGGCACTGACTTCAACCATTTAACTTGAAAAAAAAAGACTTTAAAAAGTTGAGTGGGTTCTCTGGGACAGAAATTAGCAAAGCCAGTAAGTGCAAGCATGTGATGTGCATCCCAAGGTACACAGGAGGGAGGGGGTCCTGGCCACCAGGCCACTGAAACACAGAGGAGCCCTTCCCGCAACACTTTTCAGACTTGATTGTCTTTTTACTCCTCTCCCTGGCTCCAAACATTGCCAGGATGCTTGATGGGGGCAAAGGGGGGGCTTGTGTGCGCCACATCCACTCTGCTGCCTCCCTCCCATTAAGCTTGCAGAAGGTTACTGGTGGTCCTTCGCAGGAAGCTCACCTGCACCCACCTGAATTTCCACATGTCTGCAGGGGCTTGATCAGCTCCTTGTGATTCATTTTAATCTGGCAGGGAGCAGCAGCTTGCAGAAGCCTGATGTAGAACACCCACATGTGCTCCTATTATATAATATGAATCTAAGAAGATTAAATTATTCGGTCTGAAGAAACACATACACGTATGTATGTACACACTTGTATACAGTCTGGGGGCTGGCTGGCTGGAGTGGAGGGCAAAGCTTCCCTTCAGAAACACTGCACTTGCCCTCGTAAGCACTGAAGTGCTGAGGCAATCAGCACGGATATGCCCATGTGTAGGCACATACGTGAAGATCTGCAGCAGCTGTACGCTCCGCACTCCGAGGTGAGACACAGTGACGTGAGGAGCGCGTGTCGCCGTGCGCTTGGTTATCCGCTCTGCTGGCACCAGTCCCTGCGTGAAACTTTACCTGCCAGCACACGGCAAGATACCACACACTGGGGGAGCAGGGGGGCGAACAGTCCCCAAAACCATCAAGTATCTCTCAGCAGCCTTGGAGGGCCTGGCTCACCCTGAGGCCAAGAACCGAGCTCTGCGGGCATCTGCCTTGGGGCATGGCCCGTTCCTCAGGGGGCTGCGTGAGTACTATCAGCGGATCGATGTGCGCAGCCAAGACTCCAGCTGGGTTTGGGGGTGCCCAGGCCTTTCACCCAAAGGTATGTTTTGCACTTTCACACTGGGAAGGGAAGGCGCTTCACCTACAGCTGCCCGCGGTGCTTGTGCGCTTCCCGGGCGGCAAACGGATTCGCCTCCTTCTCCTCCTGCGCCTTCCCGTTATTGATTCACATCGCCTTGCTAAATATAGCTCGGCCCGGGGAAGCTTCTCACTCTGCTGCTGCTCCAGCGAGAGGTGCTGGGCACAGGAGGCGCTCACAGGAACCGCGACGGGCAGGGCATGGCATGGCATGGCATGGCATGGCATGGCATGGCATGGCATGGCATGGCATGGCATGGCATCGCTGCGCTCTACCCTCCCTCCCTCCCGCCCGGCACCCCCCTTCTTGCCCCCCCCTCCTTCCCCCCGCTCCCCGGCGGGGCGTGCCGAAGCCATTCATGAAAATGTTGACGTCAAGGGGGGGCGGGGACGCGCCCGGGTCCCGCCCCCCGGGGCCATTTAACCCGGCGCGGCCGCAGCCGCCGGGCTCAGACGGGAGGTGGCGGCTGTAGGTGCGGGAGAGTTGCGCGGTACCGGGCGGCTCAGCGCTCAGCATCGTATCGCCTCGCATCGCCCCGCGGCGTCCGCCGGTGCTGCTCTGCTCGCGGGGGTAGCGCCTGCGTGCCCCTCCCGCCCCCCACCCCTGAGGGCGCGGGGCAGCATCCGCCGGGACTTCATGTCTGTGCTGTGTCCCCTGCCCTGGTGAGTGGGGGGCTTTACGCGTGGGGAGGGGGGTGGCTGGGAGCTTCCGAGCCGGGGGTGCTGCTGCTGTGGTTGGGGGGGGAGGGGGATGTGTGCTTGGAGCGGAGCCCCCCGCATTGTCTGCCGGGGCTTCGGCCGCCGTGGCCGCGCCCGGGAGGAGGCGATGCGGCGGGGCGGCGTGGAGCCCCGGGACGTGATTTTCGGAGGGCGGGGAGGGGGGCGGCTGGAAGGGGTGCGAGCGCAGCGGCAGCGGCGGGATGATGCGAAGGAGAGGAGCTGCGGGCTGAGGGAGTTCGCTTCGCTTCCCCGGGCTGGAAATGCCATTAAGGCTGTAAAAGCCGAGCCGGAGTTGGCGCCGTGCGCTCCGCTGCTGTGCAAGCCCCCGAGGCTGTGAAATCCGTCCCCGGGAGCTGAAGCACGCCAGCTTTTCAAAAAAAGCCCAACAAAACCCAACCCAAACCAAAGACCCCAACAAAACGCCCCAGCGCTTGCTTTGGGTTGCGTCCCGTGGTTTTTTTACGTTCCCCCTTAGGGGGCAGCGCGGGAGGCAGCGGAGTGAGGAGCGAGGAGCTGCCGCCGCGGCCTCCCGAGGTGTTCTGGAGCTGTGCTCCTGGGGACGGGGCGGGGGGGCCGCTCCTGGGGGGCAGGGGGCGTAGCGCTGGCTCGTTAGCTCCTTCTGTCCCCTTCCAAGGGGGAGGGGCAGGAAGGAAAGGACCAGAAATAGACCGTCCACAGCCTCCTCTGCGTGCTTGTGTCTCCCGATGCTACTTAAATCTTGCTCGGCCCTTCTGGAGCCCCTCAGATAGTTTGAACGGTGTCGTTTGTTTCTAGCCCTGATTATCTGAGATCAGCTGAAATGACTGAAGTGATGATGAACACCCCAGCTATGGATGAGATCGGGCTAAGCCCCCGCAAGGACAGCCTGTCGTATCAGGTAAGTGCTTTGCCAGCTGCTTAGGCAGTAATTCCCTATGGAATTGCCTGGGCTGGACTGCAAACTTGGTCTAATGTATCTTTCCATAGCCTGACCTAATAGCAGGTCTTGCTGTAGTGAGAACTAGTCAACAGACTGGAATGTTTGCTTGGCAGGAGCTGGCTGTCTAAGATACCACTCGGTATCAGACTGGATTGGCAAAAGCTTTAGTTGTTTCTGAAGTGATGGACCCTCCTCTGCACCCCCCCCCTTCCAGCTCATTCGGCTTTCATGGCTATTTAGGGGGAGGTGGGGAGCTTGGTTAGAGAGGGATTTGCTCCATTCACTGGACCAAGAGGGTTTTGGGATGTCTGTAATGCAGCATACACATCTGCCTGGAGCAGGAGGGAAGGGTGTGTATGGCTCTTAAGGCTTTTGATCTGTTTCTTGGCTTTCCTGATGGATGGGCTTTTGGGGTGGGTAAAACGGTGAGATTCAGTGAGGCTGGGCACAGCCTAAACAGCCCTTAAAATGTTACTGGAGATACCTGAAGGCAAGACCTGCATTCACTGTGAATGTTGTGATTAATTTAGTTAGCTGCTAACCTCGACATCAGTGACTGGGATGAAGAGGTGGTCTTTGAAACTACTTTTAGCCTTAATTCTTTGGTCTCAAGATCCATTTAATTTCCTAGCTTACAGTGAATCAAACGGGGAGTGATGCATCAGCCTACTAGATCCATGTTTTCCTGCTCTTCCAGGAGACTTCTTGATGAGATTTAGCACGGGCGCTGAGCGCGTGCAGATGATTTGCATCTGGTCTGTGCAGCAACTGACTCTTAATGGCAGGTCTTGGTGCAGGCTTCTTCCTTTGCAGATGTTACACAACCTGCACAGAGGCACTTGCTCTAAGTGTGCATTCAAATAAGGTGTGCTGGTTTATGCTTGCGTGCTTGCATCTGAAAAATGAGCCACAAGGTAGTAACATTGCACTGAAGCATGAAATCAGCTGAACCTTTGGGCCATGGCTGAGGCGTCCAGCAGCAGCCAAAGCAGTGGGAGGAGAGGGGGATGCATTGCTCTCTCTTTTTTTGGTCAGAATGCTGGATCTGGATAGTACAAGTTGTTTGGTTTATTGCTGGTGTGCATGGAAATAGCTGTGCTTCAGCACTTGAGTTAGCGGAAAGCATGTAGCCTCTCTCCCCTCTCCTATAGAGGAAGTGCAGCGATGGGAACAATCTGAAGCAATTAAACTAGCCTGCCTAGGATGCTCAGCTGTCTTTATGGGTCACCATATGAAGAGGCTTAACCCCGTGAGGTCAAATGCCATCCAGCCTGCCCAGTGGGGGCAGAATCCAGGTGCCCTGCTTGTTCTAATGATGGCTTCGGTGAGGTTTTTCCCCAAGTGCTAATGACCTTGGTAAGTCTGCTTGGCCCAACAGTGGAACAGGCCTGTTCAGTTGTGAGTGGATCATCTGAACCTGAAGGTGAGTCATAAGTGCTGACGACTCATATCTATGCAGGGCTTATGCATCCTGGATCTCTCCTCTGTAGTGGTCTAGTCATAGATGGCTTTTTTCTAAATGCCTGCAAAGAGGTAGGAACTGCCTGCTGGCACTTAGCTTTGTTGTAAGCCAAGCTGATGGCAGAAAGGGCTGTGATGTTGGCATGGAAGATCCTGATGAGGCAGATGTAGTGTGTGGGCTGTGAGTGAGGTCGTCTTCTAAATCTGGTTAGTGTAAAGAGGGCTGGGGAGCAGCCTTCCTTCTCCGGCTGCTAGACTGAGAATGTGACAGCAGACACCAAGGTTATCTGAAAAGCATCCTTAAAGGGTTGAAAATTCAAGTTAAGAGTGGTGAGGACACACCTGGTGCAAACTGCACCGTGAACTCTTTGTTCTACCTCAGACTTCAGCGCTTTGTGCTTCGTCTCGCTGATTGAGGGAGTTTGGTACATGGAAAATTGAATGCTAGTCTGAGGGCTGTAGTGCAATAACTTAAAACCAGACAGGGCTAATGGACCATGACTGCTCCTACACTGAGGCTGCTTGTTCTAAGCAGCAACATCTTCCTCCCCTCATCTGTGGAGCAGGGTTGCTGCATTGTATGTGACAGCCCTTGGCTGGCTACGGGACACAAAAAAACTGGAGCTGGAACTGGGAAAGGCAAACTTTTAGTTAGAGAAGTTTCTCTTGTTCTAGGAGTAGAACTTCTACTTATATTCCTGCAGAGGCAACCTCAAAATGTCCCTCTTTGGGCTGTGTACAGCCAGGAATGCCTGGGAGCTGGCCCACAGGCTCCTAGTGGTTAAGCTGGAGGCAGCTTCTGCTGCCACATGCAGATGTGAAACTGGACCAGAGAAGATGGTACAACAGTTTTTCTGGAGCTGTAAAGCACATCAGTATCTGCTGCAGACAGACTTGTCTAGCTAACAGCATTGTTTCAAAATATTTCTGCCTTCACCTAGAAGCAAACTGAGGAAACAACCTCAGAATACGAACTTCAGCAGTCTGATTCCTTTGTCCACTGGAGTTTGCACAACTTCAGGGCTCCTGTGTGTCTTGCTGGTTACGGAGGGGACCTGGCTTGTAGACTGTCTTCTTTCTGCCTACTCCCCTGCCTTGCCTTTGCTCTTGCTCTGGAGAGTCTGTCTAGCCATCAGCTGAAGGGGTGGACCCCCCAGCAAAGCCTCGTGGCCTCTGGTGGGCTGGCCATCACAGCTCTCAGCAGTGATGATGTGGAAACTCAGGCTGCAGAAGTCATGTCACTGAGAACAGACTTGTCTGTGTAGGCTTAGTAATTAATACAGTTTCACTTGCAAAATGTGACCTCAGCAGAGATGCCTTTTTCCAGTTAACATGCAGAATGCTGGTAAGCTGATGTGCTAACTTCAAAACTTCTTTGTGTAAAGCAGGGTTTATTGCTGTACTTAAGCTGAGCTGCTCCGAGCACCCCAAAGGTGCTTCAGCCAACAGCTTGAAAGGGTCTGAGCAGAACTGAATGCTGAAATTGGGGCATGAGTCTCAGAACGGGGGGGGGCATAGACAAAACAGAAGATGCGGCTGAAGAGATGATGTCATGCTGGGTCTTGTGCCTGCAGTGAAGAGCTATTTCTGGATCTTTAATAGATGTCCCATAATTCCCATGGGACTTACTAAACAAAAAACTTGTTGAAATGCAGCTGATGGCTCAAGATGCCCCTGCTATGAACAGATGTGCCTGTGGAGGTCTTCATGTGCTTCCTACCTGGCAGTCTCCGATGTGCCAGGCCTTTTTCATTGCCATTCTGAGCTAATGCACCATTTGCAATTTCCCAGCCCCTGGATTTACCTGTGCTCTGAAAAGTCTCATCAGCACTCTGCCAGCTTGTCTTCTGGTGCCATCTTGCAGCAGTGTGGATGATGCTGCTTAAAATTAATCTGAATTAACCGCTTTGCAGAGCTGTTGTCAAAACAGTACCTTGGCCAGAATCCTGCCTTGCTGCTTGAAAGTGTAGCTGGTTCTGAGTGCAGCTGAAAACATTTAGCCCAAAGTTGTTTTGGGCAAATGCATGCTCAAGTCAGGACACAGCTGCTTTGTTGGTGGCTTGCTGGTCCTTGTGGGACCTTAGGCTCCCTTTTTAGGAGATTGGTATGTGGAGGCTGAGCTTGCTTCATGCCATCAGCTGGGTTTTGGTTGTCATGGGGAGCTTGAGCTCTTTAAGTCATGATTGCATCATGCTGGGATCTGTCTAGGTTAATCACACCCACAGCTAGTTGTGAATGGCGTCAGACTGAATCTAGGTAAATAGGCTTAAATCTCCATCCAGTATCTAAGGCAAAAGCCTGGTTCATCTGTCTTGTTGGGGGTATCAGTTTTGGTGAATGACACCTCTTCACAAGCACCAGTGAAGCAGTGACTTTTCCAAGGAACTGTGGTGCTTGGTACTGGGGTTTAGGTTGCGTCTGCTGCATATCCCCAACTAAACTGGGACCAACATGTTACTGACCTGGGGCTGATGGCAAATGTGGAAACTAGGCTTTCTCTGTTATTGTCCTTTTTACTTGCAAAGTACTTCATCTGTCTGTGCAACCTTGATTTGTGCAGGAGAAGTATTAGAGCTGGTGCTCTCTGCTGTAGAAGGCTTTGCGACTGGGCTGCAAAAAGGTGGTGCTAGCAAGCAAATTGAGGATAACTTGTTTACATAGCACATCCAATGCATGGCTACTGGACAAGATTAGTAGACTGAGTCAATGTGTGTTCCAGAGTCTGGGGCCTTGACTGAAGATAGGAGCAGGGTATGGGATAATAGGACTGGTTCAGGCTCTCTTTAGCATCTATGTTGCACAAAGAAGTGTTCTGCTGTAATGTAAACAGCAGCTAATGGGAACATTGTGGTACATGTTTTTTCCCCCCCTACTTGATGTGGTGTTACTCTGGAAAATTGCTACAGTGTATGAAGTTTCCCAGCCACTGCCCCCCAAGATGGGGCAACGTGTCTGTGTGGAGATGTGATAGTTCCTAAACCTGAGTCACAGGCTGCAGTGTGCATGCTAGATGGAGCTCAGTTTGAGTCAGAGCTACTGTATGAGTAAATGTAGGTATTAGCAGTGCTTGTTACAGCCGAAGGAAAAAATCTTCCAAAGAGAGCACTGAGAGATGATGTAAATATTCCCTGCAGTGAGCCTGCTGTGCTTCTCAATGGCAGTGACGTTTCTTTTCAAGGACTTGAGTGCCAATTTGGAATACTGACTCCACCATGAAGCTGTGCAAAGCTTAGCTCTTTGGTGCTGGGAGGATGAGTGATGTGTGTACATTGGGGTGTATCCTACACCTGAAGTGGTGTGCCTCCCCATGCAGGCTTTCCAGTCTTGTGCAGCATTGCAGTGAAGCAGAGCTCTTCCCTGAAACAGTAACTTAATTTGGAAAGATCTCCTTACCTTAGTCTCCCTGTATGATAACTGAAGTAGTTTTCATCCCTGTGGGGAGGGGGATGTTTTAACTATGGGTGTTGGTAAGGAGCACACATGTGGAGGCTGTTTTAAGTTTACAGGTGTCACTTGGATTATGGTAGCTCTGAGCTAATCCTCTTAATTATCTGACATCTCCCCTGCATTTGGTGTTTCATCCCTGTGAATGCTGAGAGGGTATAAGCCTTCCCAGGGCAACAAAACCTTTCCATTCTTGCCAGGACTCATTCAAGGATAGTAGAACTTAGATCATCCAAAACAGAGGCAAACATGATCTTTATAGAAGATTCCTGCTTTTATTTCAATTTTTGCTCTTTGCTGCCCTTTCTAGCTGGAAGGCAAGAGTTTGGTTGGCTTGTATATTGTCTGTGGGGAGAGCAGTTCCCAAAATGTAATCTGGAGAGGCCTGTGAATGCTAAGGCTTTCTGTAAAAGAGAAACTGTGTTGAATCGTTTTTTTAAGAAGCAATACAGGTGTTTTCTGTGGGCCCTTGGGCAGGAGTTGGGGCTCAGCTACAGAAGGGGGGGATCTGATCAGTAGAAGCAGTTGCAGCCCCTCATGTGTTATGCAAGTGAAGGGTAGGAAGATGCCTTTGAATTACTGCTAAACTTGCTTTTTTAGGTAGCCTTTACCACCAGCCACTTGTTGCCATTTGTCCCCCATGGAGTGACCAGCCAGTAACAGGCATCTGCTTCAACATCGTGCAAGGTGGCTCCTCTGGTAAATGGGGAGAGGTTAACCCATTGCTGCTGTACTCTTTGGCTGGTGGGGAGATGCCAAGCCTTCCTCCACCACACCTGAGCTGGGTACTGGAGCAGGAAGGCTTGTAGGCAGGCTTTGCAATGCAAGCTGTCCCAGCTGATGTGCAAAAGGGTGCAGAACTCACAGGTCAGAGCTGAGCTGCTGCATTCCCAGCAGAGACCTTGCTGCAACTTGGAGTTGTTTTTTTAATTTCCCATTGTCTAAATCTGGAGTGGAACCAAGGGTTAGGCATATGGTACCAACAAACAGTGCATGGCAGTGTCAGTGTGGGACCACAGAAAGGGGGAGCCTGGCAACACAGCTTGTTTTGGAGTGGGTGGGGAGTCAGGTCAGGGTAACTTTTCTACCTGCCCTCCCCAGATGTGCAAACAGTGTCTTCATCTGAAAGCCCTTTTTCCTTTGGTTCCTGTGCTTGGCTGCTGCTTCACCCCGCTCATCACATGTGAGGAAATCTGTCTTTGTGTACTTTTTCCATTGACTGTCCACACCCCTTGAAAGTGCAGTTGCAACATCTCTCTTCATGCTGCCTTGATGATTAAAAAGCATGACTTAGTGGAAAAAATCCTGACCTTCTTGGGTTCGGCCTGTCCTGCAGCTGTTTGAGATAAGATTGTGCTAGGGTTTTTTTTATTAAAAAAAGCTGTGCACCACATTTTGGGGATATTTGTTTGTAAGGAAATGACTACTACTTAGTTTCTGGAAAAAAAAAATCTGGCAGGCTGTTTTCAAAGAAATTGCTCCAATTTGACCTAATGTGCTTAAAATTACAGCAGCCAAAGGTTAGTTTAATTATTATACTGCTATTTTTCTTGCACAGGAGGCTATTTTCCTGACATTATCAGCTTATGTAACCTCCTGAACCACACTCCTTTTTCCATTGCAACCTTCTAAACCATGTAATGTCAAGGGTACTTTTTTTTCCTGTCCCAAGTTTAGATAATGAGTTGATGCTTAAGAACCACCGACTACTTCCAGTAATACACTGTGTTTCTGAAGCTGTCTTTGGCCACATAGAAGCCGCAGAGCTCTAAGAAAATGGTTACAGGCTTGCTCATGCTCTGACTGACTGATAGCAAGTAGCTCATACTACAAGTGTTGGTGTTACGGTGGCTGTGCTCCCTCCTGTGCACTTGAAAAGTGTATGGATGGTGGGAGCTGCACTGCTGTCAGCAAAGAGCTCTCCTGTTCTGTGTTACATTTGCACTGAGATGCTTGCCTGACTTTGCATTAAGTAGTAACCCAGTGGCTTTCTTGGGTTGGTCACTTGGTTGCCACAAAGCTTTAGATGAGAGGGAGAAATGCAGCTGAACAGACAATGTTGTGTCCTGTTCTGGAGTCCCCAACATAAGAAGGATGTGGAATTGTTGGAATAGGTCCAGACAAGAGCCATGAAGATGATCAGGGGATGCTGGAGCAGGCTGAGAGAGTTGGGCTTGTTCAGTCTGGAGAAGAGAAGGCTCTGTGGAGATCTCATAGTGGCCTTTCAGTACCTGAAGGGGGCCTGCTGGGAAGAGACTTTTTAGAAGGGCATGGAGTGATAGGATGAGGGGGAATGGTTTTAAATTGGAAGGGGGTAAATTTAGATTGCATATTAGGAAGAAATTCTTCACAAGGGTGGAGCAAGGTGGGCACTGACAGAGGTTGCCCAGGAAGGTGGTGGCTGTCCCCTCCCTGATGGTGTTCAAGGCCAAGTTGGATGGGCCCTTGAGCAGCCTGGTCTAGTGAGAGATGTCCCTGCCCATGGCAGAGGGGGTTGGAACTTGATGATCTTAAACATCCCTTCCAACCCAAATCATTCCATTCTATGACTGCTGACTGGGAGGTAATGGTGTGGTTAATAGTTGATAGGCTGATTGAATTGATGGGATGGTTTTTTCACTTTGGGGCTTGGGCCAGGGCTTCCCAAGATGGTGGGTATGGTCATGATTGGTATGAGGACTCTGATGCTTTGTGGCTAATGTTCGTGGGTGGGGGAACCTGCTTTTGTGTAACTGGAACCACAAAGATCAAAGCAGATGAGATCCTGCTTGCCAACTGACGTACCTGTGAGCAGTGTGCCCTTCTGAAGCTGGCAGGTGCAAGGATGCTCTGGCAGCCTGCTCGATTGCAGCAGCCCTTCAGAGAACAGCCCAGTGCCTGACTGGCCTCATATACAACCTGGAGGGGAACATGTCTTTTACAACTGACTCATTTGGGGTGTTCTAAATGCAGCTGTAATGTGAAATGTGCACTCTGATAAAATTGCTTAAACAAATGCTGCCTGTTCAGTCTTCTGGTTACCAACCAGGGGATCTGAAGTAGCAGTTGCTTCTTGTCACCTAGCAGCTCTCTTCTGGGTGAGCTGGGGTTTGAAGCTATTGCGCTAGCAGGATGTCCCTGCAAGTGACAGCAACATCTTCTGTTCATGCTGCAATTCAGCCACAAAGAACTGTAAACACCACACCAACAGTTCTTCCTGTACCTTTGGTGTTGCCATCATTCCTAGCAAGATCAAAGTGTGTCCCACTGCTAGTGCTTGGACCTTGGTGCTGCTGCTGCAGAGCATGTGCATCCACATGGCAAGCTATGAGTGCAAGGGAAGGGGTAAGGTATCCTCTCTGCACCTTGGGGGGTGGGGCTGGAAATAAAGGTGTCTTCATACTCCTTGCACTGGGGTACCTAACTGCAGGCTATGCCACAGGTACCTCATGCCTGAAGAAATATGGTCCAGTCTCCAGCTCTCCACAAACTGAGTGTCTTGCTGAGTTGCACTGCTCATGTACAGTAGCTGTAGCATGCAGAGCACTGCCAAAGTTATCTCTAAAATGCAGCTGAACTTCTCTTTTTGTTCTGGTGCTGCAGCCCTGGAACATGTGATGCAGAGCTTTGCTGCGAGGGTTGGCACCGCTCTGGCGCTGGGCTGCCACATGCCTCCTCTCCCTCCCAGCAGCAGAGGCTGGAGCAGGAGCCTGCTCTCGTGTGTAGCTTGACCAGCAGCAGGAAATGAGATCTCAGATTCTCAGGCTGAGATAGCTCGGTGTGCAAACTCAGGAGTGCTAATGCAAAAGTGGCTGGGGGGGTAAGAAGGGGGAGGGAAGGTGTGAGGTGTTGGCATGGATATCCAGAAGGGCAGATGCCTGTTTGCTGGGTGCTATCCAAGCAAACATGTGCTTTGGAAGCTACTTGGGCGCTTCAATGCTCTGGGATTAGTGAGGCTTATTTACAAGTTCAAGAGACTTCCCATCACTCAGTGGTTTACTCTGTGTCCAGACTAGTCTGCCCTGGTGACCCAAGTGTCTCGAGTTGGGTTTTGGCTAAGACTGCTTGAGCACAGCCCCTCTCACAGGCTGTTTCTTGTCTCTTTCAGATCTTCCCGGATCCCTCGGACTTTGACCGTTACTGTAAGCTGAAGGACCGCCTGCCCTCGATCGTGGTGGAGCCGACGGAGGGTGACGTGGAAAGTGGTGAGCTGAGATGGCCACCTGAAGAGTTCCTCGTGCAGGAGGAGGAGGAAGAAGAGGAGGAAGAAAACTGTGAAGATGCCAAGAAGGACAATAAGGAGCAATAAATGGCGTTTGAAGAAAGTCAAGGGACTGCACCCTTCTGAAGGAAGAGCCACACTTCTTTTGAAAGTCTTTTTTAAAAAAGACAAGTTCAATTTTGCACCTGCGAGATCTTAGTTTTTTTGTATTCTCTGTATCAAGAACTGAAGCCCTCGGTGTCACCAGACCTCCTGAGGAAGGAAGGAAATAACGCAGAGAAATGTTTGCTGTTCTCGAGATCACTATCTGTGTTTTTCCGAGACGGAGGCAGCAGTGAAATTCCAAGCACATGGCAGAGGGGTGACCACACAGGGACTGCTGGAGGGGGGAGCTCGGGGAGGGGGAGGAATGTCAGAGGCGGCAGCAGTTGGCTGGGAGCTGCCTCCAGCTTGAAAGTATGAGAACAGAGTCGTCATCTCTCAGATTTGCCTTTCTTACTGCTTCCATTTAGTGTCTCGGGGTGGAAGGGTGTCTGTAGTGAAGCATGGCAACTGACAAGGGGCCTGTAGCTCTCCCTAGTTCAGCACCTCCTAGGGTAATGTGAGCATCTGTAGGAGTAGTTGGGTTTCTTGCTGTTGAGCCTCTTTTCCAGCCACTTTTCCCAAAGCTGTTTTCTCCCCCTCTGTTTGCCTTTAGACTCTTCAGTGCTGAACAGCTGTATTTGCAGGATAATGTTAGGCTGCTGCTTGTCATCTCTACTGCAAGGCCCTCGTTTATCTTGCAGGTGGTTGGTGTGAGGTAACGCGCATTGGGTGTAAAGATGCTTCTGTCTGCAGCAAGAGCTCATGTAGGTTTGAACACACGGGATTTTTCTCTCCTGTTTGCTAAGGTGGCTGTGGTTGGTCTCATGTACAGCACCCAAAGCCAGAGGGTGGGGATTATGCCTCCTTACCTCAGCGTAGGTTGTAGGGTTTCACATCTCCAACTCGCTGGTAGATGGGTTTGTGAGGGCTGGGGATCTTCTCCAGCTTTGTGGTGCAGGAAAGGCGGGGGGGGGGTGGTGGTGGGGGGTGTTGCCAGACCTGGAGCTAATCCAAAGATGAGACACCAAATCTAGTGTGACCGTGAGTGGGAGAGGGGAGGTTTTGCAGTATGGGTCTGTTGGGAGAAAATTAGCCCCGGTGTCCTGAGACAAGGCATCTCTGCTTCATTTGGCAAGGGTAAAGTGTTTGTGGGTGTTCAGTGAAGTGCAGACTGGCTTGCAGACTCTGTGTCTGTCCTCTTCATATCCTGCTCTGAGGAGAAGTCATTTGTCTCTGACTGGGGAGGAGGCTGGTCTGCTGACAGGCAGGGTAACCCATTGCTTTCCTGGACAGGGATAATGTCACGGCTTTGGGGACCAGTTTGGGAGCCAGTTGGTCTTGAGGTAGGATGAGAACCATTACCACCTAAGCCAAACCTGGGGTCATGGAAGGGAAGGAAATGTCAAGGCCTTAACCAAACTTTCATAATAATCCCAATGCCACCCCCTCTGCTTAGAACTGGTTCCATTTTTAAAATCTATTTGGACATGTGTGTTTGTATTTTTAATACCTCATGAGTAGTTAAATGCTGGTGGGGGTTGGGAACTGCTTTTAACATATTGGCAGGATTGTTTTAGTCTTGTCTTGCTTGTGTTTAAACATAATGGCAATAATTTATCAGCTCTGCATAACTGCTTTGGACAGATAGGAGTTTGGACACAAATTGGCACAAAGCAGGAGAAACTCAGTGTTCCTACACTGCGGCTGGTCTCTGGTCCAGCAGCACAGACCTGGTTATACATGCTCCCTGCCCATTTTGGTGGATAGCTGGTCACCAAATGGTCATGATGTGGTGATACCATTTTCTCTAGCAATGGATTCAGCTGTTGTATCTGTAACACTTGTTCTAGTCTTGCTGTCTTACTGGAATGAGCTTCTACACCTGCATACCAGCCAGTTGTCTTATTTCTAAGTGTTACTCTCTATTGGTCTCTACCATCTGTACCACCAAGTCAAAGCTGTATATCAAAGATACTACCAACATGGGCAGCATTGAGATGGCAATCCTTGGACTTCAGACCTGCTGTCTGCCCTAAAGACTTGCATATTTGTCTGCATCCTTTTTTGGAAGTATTGTGTATATTTCTATTTGTTGTTGAACGTATATAAAGAACAAAGCACTCCAGTAAATCTCCTCCTGTTGTATGATATACATTCTATATTTCTGTAATTCTTTTTTGAGCCTCAGGGAGAAGCTAGCATTTTTTTCAAACTACATTTTTGTCACTGTGACAGTTGTAAATAAAGTTTGAAAATGCTTTCCAAACATACTGGCTTCGTTCTTACTGCCAAAGTGGGTTGGGTAATCAACCTTCCAGACAATGACCAGTCCTTGTGTTTTCAGGTCTGAGGTGTGCTGACTTACAAGGCTAATGCAGCTTCCTGGAAAGTTGTGTCTATCAGCTGAGGCTCTTCTGTCAACTTGGAGATGCTTGTTTTGTGTGTGGCTGACCACAGAGCATGCCCTGAGTGACTGTAAGCTGAAATCAACTTGAGGGAAGGGGCAGCATCTTTGCTTTCCATCTTCCTTAGGGTTGCTTAGTGCTGTGTGAAGGGCTGCAGCAAAGTGGTGCTCCATCTTATGAGGCCTGGGAAAAAATCTGTACTTGATTGTATGTAGTGCTCTGACTTGTCTGGCCCTGTGTGGAGTTGGACTTGATGATCCTTATGGGTCCCTTCTCACTCAGGAGAGTCTATGATTCCATGTCTAACTCCTCACTGAACCTTGTGAAGCATGAAGTCATGGAGAGCAAAGGTTGTTCCTAGCTGCTTTTAGTACTAAAGCAGTACCTGTGCATGTTCCCCATGCATGCACTTACCTGGTTCTGAGCAGCAAGTGTGATAAGTCTTGCAGTGCTGTGTGCTGTTAGAGCCTCAGCTGAGCTACCTGGGGCTGTCCACTTTGGCTGGTTTGGGTGTAGAGGTCCACTTTTCTTGACTAGTCAGTTGTGCCTTGTCACACAGTAGTGCTCACAGGGCTGCCAGAGGAAAATGGGGGCAAACAGTGTTTCAGAGTGTGATTCTGAACTACTTTGGTACCAAAGCAATGACTTGGGTGTAGAAAAACGACCATGCCAGGATTCAATAATCTGAACTGCATACCTAATGGGATTAAATTTTCCACTAAAACCAGATAAGAAGCGAATATCCCTGTTTTTCAGATACATGGAGTGAAGTTCCTGTGTTCTGCAAGTGAGTTCTGCAAGTAGCAGACTCTAATCTTACCTATGCAAACAAACTGGGCTAAGGCTAGTGAGTTGTTTGCATGAGACTGGTTTAAATACACTAATAACCCTGAGATGCAGTGCTTGGACTGAGGGCATGTTCAGCATCGACACCCACCATTCAAAGATGAATTGTATTGTGCTCAGCCCTTGTGGATGTTTTCTGCTGTAGAAATATAAATGTGATGCTGGATGATTGCCTCTCCTGTTCTTCAGCTGACCTCTAGCTAAGGTATCTTGACTTCTTTCCCTCCTTGGGAATGGAGTTGCTTTGCTTTTAGAAGAAGCTATGGCACTTCCAAAAAATTGCTGGTCTAAAATAACTGAAGATGTTTAGTCTCATTTTGCTTCCTTGTGCATCATGCTATTTTTGGGTCAGACCATAAGGGCTGGCCTGAGGGGTTCACTCTGCTTGGGGGATTGCCTTGGCAATAGGCAGGACAGCAATGGTGTGAAGGGGGTTCTTCCTTGGTCCTTGGCTCCTGCTGTTATAGTAAAACTGGAACTTCCATCATCAAATGAGAATGGGTTGCTGCTGAATGGTTGACCCTGAATTGTCCCTGAAAAGTTCATGAGTGGAGTAAGGCCCATTCTTTGCATGCAGAACAATGTTTCTCCTGGCTCTCAATTAAACTTGAGTCACTTGTCCTCCTCAAAGCTTTGCCCTGTTGTAACTGACACAGCAAGCTGTAGGCTGTTGACCTTCTTTGTTCAGCCTGTGTTCACTCTCCCAAATACTTGGTTTGTTGGTTTTGGTGTGTGTCTGCTTCTGTTTGGCTTCACCAAAGCACAGTCACTTGAAACATGCTGAGCAGAGGAACTTTGGCACCTGTTTTTGCCTATGCTTGGGGGCAGCCAGGTGAAATTGTTGCTACGTTGGTGTGCAAAGGTAAGTCACCATCAGCACTGTGCAGGGCGAGCAGCCACCCTCAGCACACAGGTCCCCTTAGTGTGCATCAAAGTCTTCCTCTGCTGTAACCATGCTTTTCCTCATCACTATGAGCAACAAGAGAACCAGGACTGCCTTCCAGTTCCTGGGTAAGGATAACCTAGGCTGCTGCCTCCCCATTTTAACTCCTGTGCAGGGTTTCATCCTTGTAATGCTGCTCTGCTTTTAGAAGCTTTGAAGCACAACCAAAAAAAACTCAAAACAAAATCCTCTAACCACTAACCTACTCATCTGGAAGGAAATGAGACAGCCTGAGCTATCCAAGTGCAATCCTGGGCACCAAGCATCACTAAACAAGAACAACGACAATCCCTAAATCCTTGCTCAGGGAAGTGGTGGAAACACTGTGTGTTTTATGGCTTGAGTTGCATAGAAAAGAAACAGTTCTAGGAAAGCAAAGAGCTGTGCCTGGATCTGAGGGGAGCATTGCAGAGTTTAATCATGCCCCTCTCTGGTGCCCTGTGTAAAAAGCGCTGGCAGTTTGTGTAAATGGATCTGTGCATCCACGAGCATCTTGCGGGTCTGTGTCTGCCCATCTTGCTGAGAGGTCATCACTGCTGTGTTTCAGGGTCTCCTGGTGAAAAGCTGGGATTAAGGGAGGAGGGGGCAGGTGCTGCTGTGACCTGTTTGGGTACAGTCAGGCAGGGGTGAAGTGTGCCAGGGCTCCCAGCAGCAGAGGGTCTGCTTGTGAAGGTGTGGGGCGTCCCTTGTGCCGCAGTCCTGTCCGGGCCCTACCCGTGGTGCCGACAGCACAGTAGCATTGGCCTTGCAGGGGTGACTCTTCTACAGCTATTTTCCACTCTCAGAAAGGGCCAGGCTGGAGAGCAGCTCTGCTGAAGTAAGAGCAGGCTGGTCATAATGAAAATGAAAGCTTGCAGGTGGTGTTTTTAGGAGGGGGAGGGAAAAGATTTCAGAGCCAACACCTAGGGGGGAACACTGAGTTTAGAGAAACCTCTAAGTAGCGTGAGCTTCACCCAGGAAACACCTAGGACCAGTGGTAGCACCATGCATGAACTGGTGATGAGTGGAACCGGGAAAAACGAGAGCTGTGAAGAAGGGCACTGGGGGTGGCTGTCAGCTAGGGGCAGAAAGGGGAGGAGGATGGGGTTGTGGCAGCTGAAGGCTTCGCTGCTGAAGCTCCTTTGTAGTCATATGGTTTCTTGCCTGAAGAGCTGGATGTGCAGCCAGGACATAGCCCAGGGTGTCCACACCCCTCTGCAGCTCCTGATAGCACTCAGTTGAGGTTCACATGGAGGAAGGGGCAAGTGGGACTTGGCTTTGCCATGCTGTGCTGTGCCATGGCATGAGCCTGGGGTAGCTGCTTGTAATATCCCAGGGCAATTTGTGTGCCAGAAGTGAAGACAGACTGGGTGGGGAAGAGCTTGACAGCATAAAATTTCTTCAAGTACAACGAGCCGTAACCCTTGTTAGTGACATGCCATCAACAGAAATAACTTTGGTGGGATTGAAGCACTGGTAAATCAACTGATGAGGCTCTGGTAGCACCCTAGGAGACATAGATCATCACTACCAGGAGCTTTGGGAGAGTGTTTAAGGACAGGTTGGATGAGGCTTTGGGCAACCTGCTCTAGTGAAGGGTGCCCCTGCCCTCGGCAGGGGGGTTGGAACTAGATGATCTTTGATGTCCCTTCCAACCCAAAGCATTCTGTGATTCTATGAACTGGTGTGCACAGCGTAGGAGAGAGCACTAACCTTTATGCTCTGGTCTCACCTTCCCCATAATGACGCTAAAAGGGGAAGAAGTGGGCTCAAGGCAAGAGAAGTAATCTTTTTTGTTGTTGTTTAATATCTTAACTGATCCTGTCAGTTAAGGGCTTCTTCCCCCAACCCATGCTATCAGCCCCACAATAGCTGTTTGTGTATTTTCCACATTTAAAAAAAAAAACAAACTAAAACAGCCCCATGCTTGGGGACAGGGACCTGTACTTTGCCCACTGAAGACAGTGAAGGTAGGACAAGAAGAGTGGGAGACAGCAGAGTCCAGCAGGCCAAGCAAATTGAGCCTGGAGAAGCGAACCCCTGCTCATCGCAACAGGCAGCATTCGCCACCGAGGCACAACAAAGTCAAACTCGCTATTTTCAGAGCCCCGAGGGGTGGGAAGGCAGAGCAGGGAGGGAACCACAAAGGAAACACGCACTGAGCACTTGTTCAGTGCCAGAGCTGTAACCGCACGAGGTTACCGTAGCAGCGACCATCAGCTTCATCTGATAAAAATAAGCAAGGAAGTCAAGTGTTCGAGAGGGAGAGGATGTCAGAAGCCAAGCATGAAAATGTCACAGCAGCTTTGCTTTTCTTTTCAATGCTTCCTTCTTTATTCTGCCCTCGGCCAGCTTGGGAGCCCAGAGATCTACTCCATCAGTTCCAGGGCGTGTTCTGCCATTGAACACTTCTCTGCCAAACTTCCCCCAGCCCCAGGTGCCTTTGTGGCCGCACACTGGCAGCGGCCTGCTGCGAGCCACGCGCCTGCAGCCTGCAACTCAGCTGCGAGCTGCAGAAACACAGCAGCCAGGGCTGCTGCCTGCGACAGCCAAGCAGCTCCCCAGCTCTGCTGGGTCCCACCAGCTGATGCTTCGGGCTCTGGCCTGCAAAGGTGTGGTTCAATAGAAGGGAAAACACTTATGAATAAAATCCCAGAGTGGTAACAGCTTGCTCCTGCTGTGCTTCGGGCTAGGAGCAGCTCAGCTGGGGTTGGGAGGTGGCCCAGGATTGCAACTTTCTTCAGCTGTGGTAGGGAAGGTGGAATAAAAGGGTGGCTGTGTTACAGGGGTTTTAAACTCTTCCCACAGGTTCTCCGCATTCAGGAGCATGAGCTGGGCAGGTTACAATCAGCTCAACAAATATTTGTCAAGCGCAAGCCTTCCTGAGTGGTGTTTGACAACTCTTTTTCCACTGTGGTTGTTGCCAGTGTTGTGGCTGTCGAGTCTGCTTTGGATGCTGCCTGTGGGGGTGAGGACCAACCCCAGCTTCAGCAAGAGCAGCAGTGGGATTTCCTCCAGTTAAAATAGTGCCTGTTTGGTGGCTGGGGTGGCAACACCTTTGTGTCCTTGGAGGAGAAGGTGAGATGGCTGAAGTTGTATTGGTTGGACAAGCTGCAGAGGTGGAGCTCCTTACTGTGCACCTGTGGGTGGGGAAACTCTTTCCAGTGTGCTGAGAGGAGTGTGTGTGTGTTCATGTGTGTGCATGTGTTCATGTGTGATGTGCCCCTATGCCCCCCCGTTCTGCTTCAGCCTCCATAACTTGCTTTTCCTTCTGCACAGCATTTGGAATCATTGGCATGTTCTGACATTGAATTGATGGATTTAATCTGGTAATGCTCCAGCAGATGGGATTTGGGATACCCTCACAAGAGGGAGAGGAAGAGGTGGCTTTAGAGTAGGGTCTTGTGTGTAAATTTGCTGTGACAGTGGGACCAAGGGGAAGCTTTGCAGGGGCTCATCAGTCTCCATCAGGCTCAGCTGATCCATTCTGGGGTTATTATCCCCTGTTCCCTGAGAACAAAGTGACTCTGTAGTGTACAATCTCATGACCTGTCTACCCATGGGACCTTCAGCTGAGCTAAACTGGAATTTGCCAAAATCCACAGCAGTTGGATGCCAATTCCTGGTCGGATCTGCGCTGGGAGCCTGCGGCTGTTCATATAAGGCAGGTGACAGCCATGCTGTGCACCTCCCCCAGCACTCCCAGATGGATGCCCTGATGTCCTGGCTTGTTCCAGGGTCCTTCTGAGCCGCCCAGAAGGTGCTGTCTTCAGCATATTTGGCAGACTGCATCCTGCCCATGTGCTCTTCTCCACGCAGCATCCTTTCTAGTTTTCTGTGGAAGCAGCCCAAGAGTCTTCTCCAGGACCTCCTCCTATCTCTGCCTTGCTTGATCTGGGCAGCTAAACCCCTGCAACTATCACTATGTGCTGTAAAATATGTTCAGCCACAGTTTGCATGAAGTATAATATTTAGCTTAAGTCAGTATTTGGTGTTTTATAGGGACTTGCTTTCAGTGGCTTTCCATACCTTTCTTTTCAAACAAACCTGGAAGGTTCCCAGTGTGATGAAATGGCAGTCAGTTTTGAGGGAACTTGATGAAAAGAAATCTCCAGAGCCACTGCTGTCATGAGAGATGCTGTACTTGGCTGAGTCTCACCCTGGGAGACAGCAAAAAGCTGCCAGTTGCAGACCCTTTTGATGCCACCTCCCACCCTGGCACTGGGCTGGTCACGCTGAACTACCTCCGTTGTAATTAAAATGTGTGTATCCAGCCTGAGGTAATTGTTTAGTCTCCTGCTGTACTCCACAGAAGGAGGTAAACACCAGAAGGTGATTCATTTTAACAGCCTATCTGGAAAGAACGACTTCTTAGATGTCCTCCAGCTCTCACAGGCAGGAAGATGTAGTTAGCCATGTGGTTTGCATGCTCTGTCTCAGGTAACATAAGTAGATGCTCTGAACCTCACCTCTAGTTCCTTTTGTGCCTTTGCCTGGTTGAGTTTGCACCTTCATGTGTCAATGCATCCCATTTCTCTGGTGTAAGAAAGTCTATGCATCCATGGCCACTCATCCTGCATGAGCACAGTGGACTGAGTCCACTGTAAAATTCACATTCCTTGATTGCCACCAAAAAAACTCGAGCTGGCAGGACATTGAAGACGTGCAGTAACATGACCAAGTTAAAAAAAAATCCAACCAACCCAAAAATGGGAAAAATGAGGAAAAGA
Source organism: Laterallus jamaicensis coturniculus (assembly GCA_022605575.1). Taxonomy (NCBI): domain Eukaryota; kingdom Metazoa; phylum Chordata; class Aves; order Gruiformes; family Rallidae; genus Laterallus; species Laterallus jamaicensis. The sequence continues at coordinate 22,505,084 of JAKCOX010000001.1, forward strand.
CAGTGAGAGCATGCAGTGAAGACCATGAAGATGAAAGGTGAGCTTGCAGGGGCAAAGCACATACAACTTGTGCCACCAGCACGATGCTCGTACTGGTTCATCTTGATGGAGGAGGGGAAGGAGGAAGGCAGAACCGTCCTCTGCCTCCCACCCAGGTCCAGTTCAGCAGCATGTTCACTCCCACTCACAGCTGCCCGGCCCATGGACATCCCATTGTCTTTGGTCATGCTGAAAAAGATGTGTGTGCTGGAGATGCTACCTGATGTAGGGAAGAGCTTTCTAAAAGCATGGCCATGTAGCACAGGCTTCTCTTTAGGCTGGAAAGCACATGGTTTACATGGCATTGTTCTCCCCTGAGGCGGTGGGGGGGGGGGGGAGGGTTGCAGGGATTACTTTAAAATGCAAGAAAAATGTGGTTTTGAACTAATTTTCTGGGCTGTTTGAACCCAAAATTACCTGGAGAGGCTCACAAACCTTTGAACTTCATAAGGTTCATCCCACCTGAGCTGAAGAGAGCAATTAGACTGAAAAGGTTAAATGTGCTCCCCAACTTTTGGCTCCAGCACAGATGAAGGGCCTGTTTGCTTCCTCATTCCCTAATATGTGGGAATTTCTCTGGAAGAGAAACCTCTGGCTGCAGGTAGGTATCTTTCTGTGTGCATTGGAGTTTCACTGCAGCAAATGGTAGACAAGCACAATCTACTTATGACGAATCACTTAAGTTATTCCAGAGAAGTTGTTCTTTTCACTCTAATTTTTCATGTTAAAATGTTGTGGACTTAAGTGTTTCTCTGGAGTGTGTTTCTGCTACCATGCATGCCAGTCTAAATACCAGCAGCAGCAGCTCACCTGTGCAGGTTGGCTGGACTGCAGTCTTCCCATGGATCTGAAAGGGATGCTGTTTTTTCAGCCTCCTTTCCTGGGGTCTTGCAACTGGTCAGGGAAGAAAATATGAGGACCACCAGTATACCAGAGAAAACAGCAGCTTCCCCTGTCCCCTTTGAAACAATTTTGCAGGCTGAACACCTGTGAGTGACAGTAAGTAGCAGATTGCCATTCACCCTGCGTTGGGCTGCAGATGTGGTGGTGTACAGGTAGTAAAATGCTTTGTGAGCAGAGCATGTGAAAGCCACCCTAAAAGTAGAGTGGGAGAAGCCTTGTTAGCAAGGATGGTATTTTCACTTTGTCTCTTGTCAATGCTTGCCTAGCCATAACTAGAAAGAGAAGTGAGAAAATGAGGCCTCTAAAGTTTTGTTTCATGTCTTGCCTGCTATTTCACACTGCCATGAAGACCTGGTATAGAGCTGCTTCAATAGTCAAGTACTTAAAACAAAGATGTGTGGAAGGGCTCACAGATTTAGGACCTCTCTTCCTCACTGCCTCAGTCCTCCAGACAAAATGACTGCCAAAGCTCTGCCTGTGACCAAAGCACAGTGGAGGACTGGCATGAGGACAGGTTAGCGACAGGAGCTGATAACAAGCTGACTTGGCTAATTACTGTTTTTAAAGTCCAAAGTCATTGGAAAAAATGAGTGAAGTTACATCTTGCACACCAGCAAGAAAGAAGAAAGCTCACTGGAATGTCTGAGTCACAGCTCTGAGCACTCCTAATTACACGGAGATACAGATTTCATACTCCACATTGCTTATTACACGTGTGCAGAGATGCTTGGAGAAGAAGCCCTGTGGCTGTCATTATGTATGATTTACCAGAAGCTTTGACACTGGGTGAGAATGACCCAGTAGGCTGCAGTTGGAGGGGGTTTTTGGGTGGGTTTTGGGGTGAGGGTCTTTTGCTTCTTTTTGCAGGTGATTTTATTTGTTTTGTGGACATTGGAGTGGTGTCTTAAGCAAGCAAACTCAAATAGCAAGTAATGATTTTCTAGTAGCCCAGATGCACAGCACACATGGGAGCATGGCTCACCCACCCAGCTGCTTCATGCATGTGTGCTTCACGCAAGTACACATGTACATGTGATGAGCCTTCTACCTTGAGCCTGTATGGTGCCTGGCTCGAAACCTGCTGCAGTGCCCTGTCCCTTGAGAGTTACTGTAACAGATAATTTTGCTTGTGTGTTTGTGTATGTGCACCAGCCTCTTGCTGGCAGTGAAAGTGGCATGCTGAAACCAACTGCTGGCCCAGGCCAAGCTGCATCATCAGCATCTGAACTCCTCAGACTGAATTGAAGCAATTGTGCAAGTTGGGGCAGTGAACCCCTGGGAGGTTTGTCCTATAGGTAGTGTATGGCCACCGCTGCAAGAGGATGATGCTCTGGTAGGCCCTGGACCATATCTGCCAGCTCTAGGCAGGTCTCTCGGGCCCCCAAAGGCATCTCAGAAGGCAGTAGGTTGGGTTCTGCGTACTTCCTTGGCCATCAGATGGCCTTACGGGGCAATCCCAGGGCAACAAGAATACAGGGTGTGCTATGAGCCAAGCTTCCTGCAGAGCATGTGGATCAGGATCTGGAGAGCCAGCATCTGTGTGCATTGAGTGGTGTAAAGATGCCCTTTTGCTGAGTGACCTGCTAGGTTGCTGGTCCCGAGGCTGTGGGCAGAGCCCGATACCAAAGGCAGTGCCAGTCCCCGTAATTGGGCACGCTGATAGTACTTTTCCTGGATTACTTTTGTGCCCGTGTGACTGAGCTTTCCCAACAAAGCATGCAAGCAATTAAGGAGCTGAGGCCTCATTAAAACAGAAACCACACAACAGGGCTTGTGACAGGTAGCTGGTGTCTCCAGCACAATTATCCGGTAAGTGTAAGGCTCTGGAAAAATCCAGCGTGGAAGGGGTTAGGCACTCAGTTGCGTAATTCCTTTAATAAGTTGTTTTGTCATAAGCCATATCATAAACAGGCAGGAGCAGGGGCAGGAGGACGGGAAGGAGGAGGAGGAGGAGGATGAGGAGAATGGAAGGCTCCTCATCGCTTCCGCAAGCTGAGGCGGCTGTAGCTCATTTGCTGGGTTGTGACTAATGTTGTTATCTTTTTTTTCCCCCTTGAAGTGGTAATGTTTCATCTGTGGTTTAGCCTCTTATCCTTTTGTTCAAAACACGCCTGTTCCCCTTTTCTTTTGCATCCCCCATCACCCCCTCCCTTGATGGGATGGATGTGTAGGGCAGCCTGCAGGCTCCCCATGAGCAAAGATGTGCAGCCCCAGGCAGTGAGCTGGGGGCAAAGGGAGGGCCCCATCTTGGAGAAAAAAGGGAAGTTTATGAGTTTTGGACTTCAGGTTTGTTTTCTCTTCAACAGAGCTGGCAGCACCTGCAGCAAGGTTCTCAGCCCCTCCTGCTCCACTGCCACTAAAATTTCCCCAGCTCACAAGCAGGCATTTCAAGAGAGGACAACGTTGCATTGCAGTGAGGGTTAGGGATTTTTCTAACACAGCCTCACATGAAAATAACGCCTGTGGGATGGACTGGCTTTCTGCTGGCCCAGGAAAAACAGCAGCAGGGACCCTGTGCTGCCCCAGCTCCAGGGCCTGAGGGCAGGCAATGATGGGAGCCACTAATTGCTGTGGGGAGCTGGAAAGACAGCAATTAGTCACTTGTGCGGTGGATAGGCCCCACTGAATGCTTTAGGTAAGCTAGTGTCCCAGGGTGCTTTGTTTAGTCCCCCCAGGCCTGGCTTTCTGGTTTTTTTAGAGCGTTCATATTTTCCATCCTATGTAGGAATGGTGCCTGCCTAATTAGTGTCACTATCACCCCAAGAGGAAGCCATATACACTCTGGCACGGGTACCAGCAGAAGGACTTGGAGATACCTTGGCTGCACTCAGGCTTTCCAACAAAATTCAAGACAAACAAGGGGCAGGGGGAGGGCAGTTGTCCAGTGATAACTGCATGTGCAGCTGTGTGCATGTAGGAGCATCTCAGCCTCTCCTGTTCACACACACTTGTGCCTGTGTATGCACGCGTACGGCCCTACAGCTAGCTGCTTGTGGGACAGTTTTCCCTGTGGTACACGGTGCTGGGGGTGTGTGTGTGAACATGTGTGAGGGGATCACTAGGTCTTCATCCTGCTCCCCAGTGTGTACTGCAGCAAGACAGGCCTGGTTTGTCTTGGGGGAAAAATATCTGGCTTGGGTGACATAAGAAATGACATGAAACATAGAGCTGAGACACACTTAAGCATAAAAATACCCCAACATAGGAACCTTCTGGTGATGGCATCCTGGGGCCTGAGTTGTTTTATGGAGGCAGTTCAGTGCCATGAGATATGCAAGGAGGGAGGGGAGGGGCGACTCTCCCAGCTCGTGCTTGCTTTTTCCCTTTGGGAAAGGCATTGTTCTTATATTTTACATCCAAATGCTTTTATTCCAGCTGCCAACCCAAGCTATGAGCATTTTACTCTTCAATTGGAGGGGGCCAAGGAGGAGGTTGAACTGTGAGCCTGGGTGCAAAGGTGCAAATTCAACATCAGCAATGCAGGTGACACCAAGGGAGCTGCAGCCCCTATTGCTTCTGGAGGGTTAATTAACCCCCAGAGGTGGCTATTGCCTGCTGTTTTAGGGAACCAGTTTACAAGTCAGGGGCTGGAGGGACTGGCTGTTAGAGGTAACAGGGAGTGCAGAAAGGAAGGAAGACTTCAATTTAAATGAGCATTTGAAGCTTGGGGCTGGGGTGGCTGTGTTTGTGAGAAGGGAACAGAGAGGGGATCTAATTTTAAGCAATCGCTGTCCCATCTCTGCCTTGTGCCAGCTCCCCCCCACCAGTAACAGTCTCCTTACCATGATGCAGAAGGGAAAAAAAAAAAGAAGAGAATAAAAAGCAAACGGGGAAATTCTTGAGATTCTTTCCAATGGAAAAAATGTCTCCACTTATCACTGAGTATCAACAGCAGCAGACACCTGTGTTTAAACACCCAACGACGAGCGGCGAGCCAAAAGGTAACTAAAGCCTCTGCTTCCACCTCCCTGCCCGCACCCAGGCGGGACGATGGACTTGGACCCCTCTCCATCAGCCAGGCGGGGCTGCAGCCTGCTTCTGAGAGCCATGTGAGGGCAAGCTCAGAGGTGGCAACACTGGCAGCATCCCACGGTCAGGAAATGCCTGCAGCTGGCGTGAGGCATTATCATGTGCTCCCTTATTAGACTGTCACCTACTAATCCCTCCCATCTCCCGTAGTACTTCCTCAGATTCTTGCTTCATCACTTGCAGGAGTAATCCATGGGGCTCACTACTTTCCTGAACAATCAGCCTCTGTGGGAAGCTCAGGAAGGAGGATGAAGGTATGATGAAGGTATGATGGTAGGTAGGTAAGCAATGGGAAACCTAGCACACGCTTCCCCCAGTCTGAGGTTCCGTGGAGGCTATAATCTGGGGTGAAGTGATGTTCTGTGACTTAGGTGCTGTCATGGTGCCATGGCATGGCCCCTCATGCTGGCACACCTGAGCCATGTGCTGCCCAGGAATGCCAGGCACTTCACTTACTTGCTGCATGGGCATTTCTCAACCAATCCACCTGAGCTTCTGCTCTTCCCACCTCCCCATCTGTCACTCTGCTAACCAGTATCCATGAAGCAGAGGTGAGGATCTAAACAGACCTTCCCCTACTCCCTTTCCAACTTCTCTCAAGTTTTGTCCATGGAAATCAGACCTCCAAACATTACAGCAGCCTTGTGTTTTCCAGGTCCTATGTAATGCTAAGGTGTTGGTAGGAAGACACTACCATATGACAGTCTGGTCAGAGGAACGCCTACTTCCCATCCCTCAGACAACACCCATTTCCTGCATGCTCTTGAGCTTATCTTCTACGTTAATTTCTCAATTAATGCTTAATTTCATCTTGATTCCTACAAGTGAAGAAAGAATACTGAAGCTCTTTTGTAGACCGTGCAGAAATACCCTGCATGTGAACACACAGAGACGGTCAATGATTGCTGGGCATATGTCACCACAAGCCATTGCTGAACACGTACCCATCGTGTTTGCTTCATTATTTCCATGCTTTTCTTTTGGCTTAGTTAGTGGCTATACTGTTGTTTTCTAACTACTCTCTAACCATTTTTTAAACAAAAAACCCCACAGCTCTTGCAGTCAATATGAGTTAGCTTATCATGCTAGGAAGATGCATCATGGTTAAGGTCCATGCATCCCACAGAATCTGAGCCTCCAGCATGGAAACATCGGCTCACACTTGCCTCCGAGACCTAGTTCATCTTGGCCAATGCTTGACACATAAAGAGCTTGGATTTGGTGTGTAGTCGTTCTCAGCACCTCTTACAACAATGCAGATGTTCCAGAGGAGGATGTATAGCTTTGGTAGGTTGAAATGTTCCCTAAAAGGACAGGTCCTCTCCCAGCACAGATTTAACTGTTTAAAATGTGATCCCTCCAGTTCAGCCACGCTATGCAGCCGAAGGTGGGGGTGAGCCAGAGGAGTCCCTTTTTTTTTTTTCTAATAAAGAACAGTGAGAGGTTTATCTAGCAGTGCTGTATCTTTCAGAGAAATTATTTTTTCTCACATTATCCAACATTTTTCCCCAAACCGACCCACTAAGCAGTGTCCGCTAAGTGCTGCGTAATTCAGCATCATTTGGTGCCTGTAATGCCACAATTACTCTTCAAGGCTCATTTACTTCAAGGTCTTCAGGCTGTAAAGTTATGGGAGTGTGGTTTAGTTGATTTTCAGGAATGTCTGCTCTCTGGCAGGGGCTGGAGAAGGAAGGAACGGAAAAGAAATGCATGCAAATGCAATGACATAGCAGGAACTTGAGAGGCGTTTCAGCACAGCGATACCCACAGGCAAAGAAATCATAAACATTCAGGGGAAATACAGCCTTGCCAACTCCTACGATTTTATCAGGCGTCTCATAATTTCCAGAGTGTCCTTAAAAGCCCAGCTGCAGGAGTCATCCCATTGTCAAAAAGCTTCAGCTTCCTTTGAAATGAAAAGGAATGTTTCCAGACTAAATTTTTTTTTTCCTTCCCCAGAAGAAACCCAAGAGGAAGTAAAGCAGGATGAAGGTTCAGAAATGGAGGGGGGAAAAAGAACTCAGATCATATGAAAAACAAGCAGAAAAACAACACAAAAATTAATGACCAAAACCATACCTGGCACTTTTTGGAAAAACCTAATGCCAAAATCAAACTGATTGCTGTTTTTATCTGGACACCTGATTTGCTGATGCTTGTGCTTGGCTGTCCCAGCCTCGTGTCCTTACCTTGCAAAGGAGCAGGCAGCCTTTGGTAGCTCCAGGATTGAGCAGGAGGCGATGCTGAGGCTCTGCCCTTGTTCTTCTTCTTTCTCTTGTCCCCATTTTCCCCTGTGACAAGTAGTGCTCTAGCTCTTGGGCCATTGTCAGCCCTAAATGTGTGCATATCCTGACACAAATGTTTGCTTCTCTGCTCCTGGCCGTGTCAACTACTTGTATATTCTTTGGGCAATACCTGCTATAGATATTCCCTGCTGCTGTGCACAGCAAGCCCTTACAGTGCAGATGGTGGTGGCATCCAATGTGACTCACTGTCCTGCATCCTTTCCATCTCTGTGTGGTGGCTTAACCCAGCCAGCATCGCTCTGTTCTCTGAAGGGGCTGCTCTCCTCCATGTTTCCATCCAAGGTCACATCTGCAAGGATGTCTCAGCACACATGTTGCCTGTGTCACCTTGCCTTGGCTGTCACCTGGTTGCACACCCAGTTTTACCCATTATGAACATCGTCCCAGCCCTAGGACCCCTGGAGAAGCACGATCTGCTCCCATCAGTGTCCAGCTAGATTTCCTAGAGCCAGTGAGAATTTGGTGAGACCTGTAGAGAGTTAACCTTTGTGGGGACGCTTGAAGGTGCTTTGGTGAAGGGAAGAGCAGGCTGGTGATCCTGGCACGGGCAGTTTTTTGAGAGCTGAAGTAGTTATGTGGAAAGTTGGCTGTGCTTTGCTCTCTTTCATTGTTGTAAGCAGACTTAAAACCATGATAAGTATGGGGGAAGGTGGAGGGATTGTAGCTCCCTGGTGTTGTAGTAACAAGGTTAGGTGAGGAAACTGAAAACCAGCTGTGAAGGCATGGTTATGTTTGAGGGTAGCTGATCCTTTAATTATGTGAGTAATCTTCCTGAGCAGGCTTGTGGAGATATGAGTGATGAGCAAGTGCCGCAGGGTCATGTTTGGAAGAAGAGTGTAGGCTTGAGGGCCAGCCAAAGCCTGCACATGGACATGGAGGAGAGGCAAGGGAAGGGTAAAGGCGGGTGTGCAGAAGGGTGAGGGGAGGAGAGGACTCTGACTTGACTAGAGAACAGTGTTTTTTAACTTGCCATCTTTTTTAAGCAGTGCCCTTTTGCATTCAGAAAATGGCACTGTACCTTTTTGTATGGGGGCTCTGAGTCTTTATGGTACCTTTCAGCTGTACCATGAGGCCATCCCCTCATTCTTCAGCGCAGTCACTGGAGCAAGGCTGAAATGTAAACGGGGATGGGTAAAGCTTCACGTGCTTAGAAACTTCACTCAGCACTGGATCAGCACCCAAAGGCTTCAGCACTTGTTTCCAGTATGTTTGGACTTAATGGAACCTCTCTGAGGCAAAAATTAAGCTTTGTTACAGCATTTGTCCTGCTTCCAACAGGCTTGTGGCAGTGCAAGCACAGTGCTGCTGTCCTCCAGCCCTTGGAAACAACCCTTTGGCTAATCAAGAAGGTTCCCCATGTGTGGAATCTTATCCCAGCGAGCTGGCAGTTGTCACAGAGGAGGTATGTGCACGGTGCTCTCTCCATGGCGTTGCTGTTGGTCTGAAATACAACCCCCAGACTTCCAGAATGGATTTTGTTCTTTCCGTGCATGGAAGTGTGAAGTGTTGTGGTTCTGCAGGCTGTTTACCGGGCTGCAGCAGCTGGGATGTGAGGATTCATTCAACACGAAAACAAGATTCTCCAGCTCAGGCCCTTTTCTGTACGACCTTTGTGCCAGTGGCTCTGCGGACTCCAAGCACGGGAAGAACTCCTGCACCCTTCATGCAGCTCTGAGCTGTGATCCCCTCTGCTCTTCAGTATTTCAGAGAAGCCTCCCTCTGTTTCACTGCCTGCACAACTCTGCCAAAGGGTTGGATTCATAATGCTGCCAAAATGGCTTGCTGAAATTCAAGAGTGAAAATATTTCTGTTTCTAAAAGGACACATGTTGCTGCTGACAAGGAGTGAACTCTTTCTTTCCATAGACAAAACCCCAAACATCTGTTCTGGCTCTGAGTAGATATTAGCTTCAGCCTAAGGAAAACAGCAACAAATCAGGAAAGGAGGAAAGCCGAATTTCCTGCAGAAAGCCCAGTGTTTGTCTGTCTGGTAACTGAGTGCTAATTCCAGGAATAAAACAGCTGCTATCCTTGCACACAGGCAGTTGTCTTGGAATTTAAAGAGGAAATTAAATGGGGAAAGGAAACAAAACAAAACAATTTAAAGATAATGCATAAAACCTTGCCAAAGGTGTAGAGAAGGAGAAGTTCTCATTTAGTGAAGCATTACATGATTGCTTGATGGGTCAGCAAATACTGTGGGTGAAATTCTGGGTGCTCTGAATTTATTTGTCAAAATTCGGAGGCTGGATCTTTCCCACAGACTAAGCTGTGCATGTGTATCTCATTTTGCCTAAAATGGTTTGTCTGCTTTTGTACTGTTCATGGGAGAGACTGAGTCCTGATCCATGAAAACAGCGCCCAAGGTACAACCAACACTAAGCTGAGGTGGTCACACAAGTAAAATTACAGAGAGATTTCCAAACCTAGGAAAAAAGTGTTCACTGAGACAGCTTCCACTACTGAGCGAGTTGAAACAGAGAGTTTTATTTATGTGGGAACTTGCACAACCACCATTACTTTATCATCTCGGTGCTTCATCATCTTTATTGCATTCATCCTTGTGCAGCCCCAGGAGATGCAGGTCTCTTTTGGCACAGGTGAAGAATATCATCAGAGAGATTTACTGACATCCCCTAGCCTGGCTGCTCTTGCCTATAAAATGCCTTAGTCTTCAGCCATGGCTTTGTATTGATGCAAGACCTTTCCCTGGTATGCCCCTTCTCTGCCCCTTTCTTCCACTGAGTGTAAGTATTGTAGCGGGGATGCTGTGTGGCACTGAAAAGCAACATCCTGAGGTAATCCCCAAAGTGGTTTTTATTTATGCTGTCCCACTTGTTGTTGAGAGCTCTTGCTTTGCTATGTCTGATTTACCCTCTTGTTCTGTGTTCCCTTCTTAAAATTGCCTTTGTGAGACTCCTGTTTTCTTCTCTCTCTCCTGGCCTCTGCTTTGTTGTGCATCCCCACTGATGTGCATGACCTGGGTAAAGTAGGCTATGGGAGTCTGCTGTCTCTTTTTGGGGCAACTCGGGGCCCTGCTGGCATGCCCTTCCTTTGCAGGAGGCTCCTTGGCTGTGCAGAAGGCACCAGGTTTTTCGTGGTAGAGCATTGATCTGTATGCATCAGAAAACATAGTGGCTCTGGAGAAGGGATTGCTTTGGACTAGCTGAGAAGCTGGCATTCCTTTAGAACTCCTGTCATTTGGTCTGTAAGGGCTTTGGGGTGCATTTGCATCCTCTGGATTGCCAGAGGAATAAACCTACCAATGTCCTTTTTGTCTTTTCTATTATCAGAAGATGCCAGAGGAGGGAGAAACTCTGCTCCCAGCTGTCTGACTGCCGTTCTCCGTTCTGCTCCTGTGGCAGGAGGTGGGAAGACTCCGACCTCACCGAGCCTTTTGCTTTGCCTCCCTGCAAAGCGGTACCGCTGGCAGGGAGCGGTGGCTGGGGCAGCCTGCTGGGATGCTTTGCTCTCTCTTCCTCTCTGCTGGCAGCCTCCTGACTGCATGGGAACAATGGGATGACGTGACCGGAGCCCTGTAAATACTAATTCCCCTTTGAGGCTGTCACACCAAACAGGAAGTGCAAACAGCCCCAGAATAGCAATTCAGTCCTCGCTCTGCTCCTCGGCAGAGGCTGCTCCCAAATAATGCTGCCTGCCAGACCCCTCCTTGCGTGGCCAAGCTGCTCTGCCCCTCGTTGTGTTCCCCAGACCTTGTGCTCCAACTGAACCATGCTCACAAGGAGGTCAATCTCCTCCCTGAGACTGGCAGGCAGATGGGGTTTGGGATGTGCCTTTCCTTGGCAGACCTGGGGCTGGCAAGTGCTTTCTATGAGGATGGATATATGTTGGGAGGGTACCAGGAGCCTTGGGAAGCTGAACCAGGAGGTGACACTGGTTTTGAGGACAGATCACAGAGGGAAGGCTGTGCTGCTCCTGCCCATGACACCCTTGCTCTGAGGTGGGCTGCTTGTTTCCAGAACGACAAGAATCGCATCGACCTGCCAATGATCTACCCCCTCAAAACTCATTTTCTCTTTAGCGTGGAGCAGCAGGGTGCTAGCACATGAACTTGTGATTGCTGCTGGGCTGTTGTTCCCTCTGTAACACGTGTACTGGGATATTTGTTGAAATCAATAGGCCATTAGGATGCACCCCATGCAGAGTGAGGTGTTGATCCAAGTGAGAACACACCCCAGGTGAAGAGTTCGGATGTGTCAGCTGGATGGCAGGACCTCTGCTGAAGCAGAACTTTCATACCTGGTGCTGTTAAGTTGCCCTGAATGCTCAGAGCACCCCCCCTTGCTCCCTTTGCTCGTCCTTCGTATCTGGTGTGTCTGCAGTTCCTGTGAGCAGGCATGCTGCATTTAAATGAGGATTCAAGCATTGTGACCTGCTGCTCCTCATTGCACAGTCCAGCAGTGACCTGACAGTGGTGGATTTTGGGTGTCAGAAGATTAACTGGTGCTGAGCACATGCAGACCAATGGCACAGAGACAGAGCTGTGCAGGGTCCATGGGGCTGAAAAGGTGCAGAAGGGGGGTGGTGCAGTATGGTATTAAGTGTGGACTCAAGGACTGCCAGAGCCTTGTCTGGAAAATCCTTTTGTCTCCCAAGCTCTGTCTGGCTTTCTTGAAAATGAAGATAATTGAACTCTACTGGACAGAGCTTTTTGGAGCAGGCAAGGCATCCTAATCTTCCTGCAATAATCAAGTCCCTTATGCTGGCAGTGAGGTATTGCTGCAGCACTGGCCTCTGGTATAAAGGCAGGAGCCATGCTATAGCCAGAGGTAAATCTGTGATGGTGACTTCAGTTGAAAGTGCTTGGACCAGGAAGGGGCTCACAAGAGATACTTACGAGAGACAGTCACAAGGATGGTGTCCCAGTGTGTGTGTATGAGTCTCCCCTCAGGGTGAAGATAGCTTTCTCTGGGGCTTTCTCTGAAAATGGGGACATCCTGTCCTGTGTTGGTCACAGAGGACACAGCTTTACTTCCTGTCCCTGAGTTCTGTGCTTCTGCCTCATTTCCATTGCTGTTCCTCAACCTTAGCCTTGCCACCTCCTGACAGCTCTCCAAAAGGGGAGGCAGTGATGATCGCGTGCTGCTTTCATATACAGAGCATGGTGGTTCCTATTGAAAACTCCCACGAGGTACTACTGTTCTGCTGATAGGGGAAGGATTTTCTGCCTTGGCACTCAGGGTCTGCCAGGCTCCTGGTAGGTATTCAGGGGGTTCACCAAGCTTGCAAAGCTTTAAGATGGGAGGAAGGCTTCCTGATATTTCCAATAACCATCTCTAATTATTACTTTACCTAAGGGAGAATGGATTGAGCTTGTTACTTGTGTGAAACTGACGGTGTATCTGGTTTTCAGCAAGCGGTTTGTAGGGTAGCAGCTCTCTGGAGTTAGGCCGAGATAAAAGAATACATCTCTGCTTTCTCCCATGGATGTGCCTGAAGTGTCCAAGTTGCAGCACCATGTCTTTTCAGTTTCCTGCCCACAGTGCTACTGATGATGCATGTTTCCAGTGTCTAACATGCACAAGATTAAATATGACATCTCCTGAAGTGCTGAGAGTCTTCTTCCCTGCACCCTCAAGGTGACAGACGAGGAGCAGATCTACTGAAGCAGGGAAAAAAAACCCCAAACCAACAACCCACACCACTTGAACAGGGAAATGTGTTTTCACAGGCTGTCTCCAAGCTGAGATGTGAGGAGAAAAAGAGCATGGACCAAGCTTCTGTGTAGCACAGTGATCTGTCAAGAGCAGCAGCATCTGGGACCTGCATGGCTCAGGAGGCTGGGTAATGGGCTATGAAAGTCCTTCACTTCTGGGCTTGCAGTGTCCATCTGGGCACTGGCCAGCCAGCAGCAAGGGAATATTGTTGCTCTGGCAGAGCTGCTCTGTGGTTTCTGAAAATAAAAGGACTCAGCACTGCTCTGACAAGCCCTGTTCCTGCTGTGGCTCCTAGCAAGTACATAGGGAAGCAAGAGCTGGTTCTGGCAAGACTCTTGTTGCCCCGTTGGAAATTACAAGGAGATATGGCACCAATTAAGCCAGCTGATACTGGTGCACTCTTGCGACTTGGACACACAAATATCTTCTCATCTGTTTGGTGCCAGTTAAGGAAATGTGTGTGCTCAGATTGAGAGAACTGAAGTGATGGGCTGGATACCAAAAAACTGTAACTGGATGGGCTAGCAAGACAAGAAGCGGGTGGGAATGCATTCATGTGAGCAGGTCAAATGTTGCCATTTGCAGTTGGTTGTAATCTTGGATGATTCTCCAGGCTCCCAAGTCCCTGACTGTCCCTTCCAGGGAAAAGGAAGACTTCCTGGAAACCACCACACACTCTGTATTATTGGTACCTTATCAAAGTAATTGCTGTGCCAGATCTTGGAAAAATTTGCATCCAAGATAGAGAGCTTCCTAGTTGAAGGGCCAGTTGGCTTGAATTTCAGAAAGGAAGTGATGTAATAAACACTTGTTATTCAGGAGAGTGCTGGGAAGGTGGCATCTGCTTTTGGTGACTCTGTAGGGGTCAACAGTGACAAGGCATAAACCACCCTAGCTACGGCTGCAGTCAGCTGGAGCTGGTGAAAATGCCAAAAGGTTGGTGCTAAGTGTGACTACCTCAGCAGCAGTGAGCAAGGAGTGAAATAATTGGCTTGACCTCAGGATAGGTGTCAGACAGGCTTGCGCTTGAACACCAGTTTGTTTCAAGAGGCATTGGAAAGAAATGTTCAGAGCCAATGATGGAAAATATCCTGGAGGGAGCTTCGCAGCCCTGAGAGGATGAGAGAGTAGTTAACTCTGTATTTCACTGGTGAAACTGGCCTGAACAGGAAAGATGATGAAAATATTTACTAAAGAAGTTCAGGAAGAAGACACCTTAGTTCTAGAGAGCTAATTACATATTTTATGTATGTATCCTATGTATTTTATGCACTTTGGCAATGTGATGATGAGGAATCATAGAATATACCAAATTGGAAGGGACCCATAAGGATCATTGAGTCAAACTCCTGGCTCCACACAGGGCCAGCCGGGTCAGAGCATGAGACTGAGTGCATCGTCCAGGCACTTCTTGAACTCAGCCAAGCTGGGTGCTGTGATCACTTCCCTGGACAGCCTGTTCCAGTGCCCAACCACCCTCTCAGCAAAGAATCTCTTCCTAATATCCAACCTAAATTTTAGGAACTACAAGCATTGCCTCAAAATCTGATGTCAAGCTGGGCCTGTGACCCTGCTCTAGCTAAAGTCACCTGCTCTTAGATGAGGCTTTCATGCTACAGGTTAGTGTGAAGTTAAACTGATGGTGCCTGACCAGGGTCCTTGTACCTGCACGTGAGATGGGCACAGAGAAAATCTGGTGTTCAGAGGCTCTCTGTCCTGGGAAGGTGAAGCTGGCAAAGCACTAAGCCCATGGGTACTCAAAGGCAAAGTGTGGCTGCAACCTGGATTTACTGCACCATCAGTGGTGACGTCAGGGGGTGAGGGTGAAGGGCTGCAGCCAGAGCGAGTTGATGGGCTGGCAGCCACTGCATAGAGCACCCTGGAGAAGCTGTGACCTGGCTGAAGAGGGTGGAAGCACTCAGAGGTGGTGGAGGGTCGTGGCTGACCACCACCTTCAGTGTGTGCATTTGTTGGTGGTGCTGGTACCCAGCTGTGCTGCACAGCTGGAAGCAGGAGGGAATGGAGATGATGCCCAAACTGTTGCGTGGGAGCAGGTGGCAGTTGCATCTTCGATGCTAGGGTTGGGGGAGCTGCTGTGAGCTGGTGCCATGGATTGAAATCCTCCTGTCAGAGATCTGGGTGGGGCTGTGGCTGTTCCCTTTACCTTAACATCCTGTGCCAGCTCCCCAGAGCTCCTCGGGGCTTTCTGAGCCTATGCATTGCATTATTGCGGTGACCTTTCTCAAATTGCTTTGGGCTCAGCATCAGCACAGTCTACCTCTGTCTGTATTGAAAATAGGATTACTTTCTGCTTTCCACCTCAAGAGGCAAATCGGAGTCCACAGAGCAGGATTTAAGCTGTTAAGGCATTCCTATTTGTCTCCAGCAAGCTCCTTGGAAGGGGAAAAGGCGGAGAGGTAAGATTCAAAGCCCCCCATCTCTAGGGTGGGCTCTGCAGAGTTGTTGGGGTTTTTCTTTGCAGTTTATTCTGCTTCTGAGGTAAGTATGCTCGCTAATGTCCCGTGGGGGGAGAGCAGGGTTTAGCAAACAAAGCCCTGTGAAAAGGGAGAGCCAGAAATAGAAAGACTGTGAACGTAGAAGCCTCAGGCAGCATCTTCCTCTGCCTGGAAGAATCTTTCCTTATTACAAAAGCTACCCTCTGACTGGCTCTCCAAGCAGCCAAGGAAAGCAAGGCCATCAGAGCAGGGGGGTTTTTGAGACACTGTAAAGGCCTATTCATAAAAGAAGCAGCAGGAGGGAAGGTGGGGAACTGAGGAGGAAAACAAAGGGAAGTTGTAGCCAGACCTCCTTTCATTCTAAGAAAACAGTCTTGATGTTAACCCTTGAACAGTGCTTTGAGCATCCTCAAGCGCTGTGAATCTGCTAATTAACCACAGATTGGAACAGAGTCCTGGAGATTTTTGGTAGGTTATCCATCACCACCCTACCCTTCCTGGCAGGCAGTGGCATGGTTCTATCAGGCATATCCCTGCAAAAGACAGACCTTCTGGTAAGGAAGATTTCAAAGCCATTTCAAGGAGACTGGAAGCTCTCTTTGAGTTTTGTCCCAAATGAGAAGCTTGCTCACTGGTTTGAACTTTCTGGTCTGGTCTGGTCGTCTTTGGTGAAGCTGTGTCTTTCAGCAAGAAACCGTAAAAACTTTGCACAGGGACAAATTTGAACTATGTTTTGCCAAAGAAATGTTCTTCTCATGATTAATCCTTATAAACAGGAGTGCTGAAACCAAGGAGAAAGTTCCTGGGACATTAAATGGCTGAAAGGAGGCAAATGATGCAGAAGGAACCCCGGGGGAGATCTGGAGTATAAGGCCTACTGAGTCTAAAATGCCCCTGTTAAAGGTATGGATGTCAAGTCCTCTTTGGAGAAAGTGTGACAAGTGTTAAAGGGTTAAAAAAGATCAAAAGGCAGAAAGTGTTCTGGCCTTTACAAAGTGATGCTCATCGTAGTTAAGCGATTAGCACAGAAGACAATATTCTGTAATATCCCTGTGTCACTCCACACCTCACTTTAAGATGCTTTAATATAAAAGGGTGACAACCATGGGTTTTGTGCCTTAGGTATCCCAACTAGCTTCAGAGGGACTGCTCCATATCAGAAGCAATACCCCTGTTCCTGGGGCTCAACTTAGAACTGCAAATCCCAACTGACCCCTTCCCAACTCTTGTGGCCCTGCTGTATCTGAAGGAGAAGCTGTGCTTGAGTAATGATTCCTTACATGATTCCTTACATGCAGACAGGCAAGGCTGTGACTGGGGTGTAGTGTGTCTGACCAGGAGCAGGTGTGGGGTGAACAAGCCAAACAGCTCCTGCAGAAAGCTCATGGGGGGTGCAGAGTTCATTCCTTGTGTACAAGTGGCAAGTAGGTTTGTTCCAGTGAGGTTACACTACTCACCACTCATTTTTTTCACAGAAAGTCACTGGGTGATTGAACATGTACCATGTCTGTTGGGCTGACATGTAAGTTGCTAGCCTGAATTACTTGCACCTAAAGCATCTCAGACATGTGTATAGCGGCTACATACAGTTAGAGATCTCAGGGTGACCGTGTAGTTGAGGAAGGGTTAAATAGAAACAATGGGATAAACTAGGCAAGGGGAAATGCAGGCTGAATACCAGGAAAACATTTCTTCACACTAAGGTCACTTGGGCTTTGAGAGGGGGAAGTGGCAGCTCACCAGGGCTGCCTTCTCCAGGCACAGGATGACTGTGGGGTTGGGAAGCTGGGTGAAGAGGGGATGGGTTCCACGAGGAAGCAGGCTGCCTGGTGTGTGCTTTCTGCCTCTGCTCGTGAGGGACTGGAGAGGGAAATGTCCTAATGTTTGTGCCTCATGAGGGCTTTTACAGCAGCAAGGTTGGGATCTGAAATAAGAAAGAAGGAAAACCAGGAAAAGGAGTGGCCATAAAGGAATTTCCCTGAATAGACAACAATCTTTGCCCAGAAATATCTGCAGAGAAAGGTATGAAAGGGACACTTTTTGCGATGAATCAGGGTGATCAGGATTCCCTGGGGGCACAGGAGGATGGTAAGCTGGAGTTATCCTTGGATTTGGAACTATGGTGCCTCTGGCAGTTTCAGCTATAACATTTTCTTGTACCCCCTACCCTGGAAGAGAGATTGGCAGATCTGGAGAAAATTGTGCCTCTCTGCAGCCTGATTTTCTGTCATGGTGGAAGTAAAGCATGTTGGTCTAAATCTCAGCTAGATAACCACAGGCTGTGATGTGGATGTGCAAAGGTAAACTGTTGCGTGTGGATATGACAGATCTCTTCTGCCTGAGTGTAAGTCTAGATACATACAATAAATATAGCATCTTGGAAGAACTCTTTTCTTCGTTTAGTTTTTGGGGGTATTCAGCTCTTTTGTGCTGAAGACTGTTTACAGTATGTCATTGAAGGAAAGTGAGGCTCCAATGGGGTACTGGAATACGCCCTAGCTTTTCTGTGCTGTACTTTTCTACCAAAAAATAACTTGGTAAAGCTGTTTTTCTTCTTGCTCTTGAAGTTTATGGAAAATGTTTTTAGGCCAAGCCTTTCATTGCCCTTGTAAGGGTGTCTGAGTAGGAAATGGTCTTTGTGTGATGAAGCTTGACTCCACCTTTTTTGAAAGGTCACTGTTGCAGCACAACACAGAGATGGCTGACACAATTAATTCTATAATAATTCACCCACCAGTAGGCTCACTCACCTGTGCCCCTGAGTTAAATTTCCACCCCAGTTACTAGAAATCCTCTTCAGTTCTTCTTAGTTGCTAATTCAAGTAGCAACTGAAGTTTCGTAAGAAAATGTGAAGACCACCACCTGAAGTGACTTGGGAGAATTGCTCCAGGTATACACCTGTGCACTGTGAATGAAGCTACTGAGCTATTACCATTTTGGGGAGACTTGTAACCAGGAAACCTCAGAAAACCATCCAGTTAGTTCATCTCTGAAGCTTTTAGAAGCAGTAGCTGGATGGGAAAGGGATTTATCATTGAATCTGAAGAAATTGGCATCTTGTTTTGTTCTGCCTGGGTATGAAACACCTGAGGATGGTTGGTATTTGAAGGCTACTTCTCCATATGAAATTGTTTGGTGGACACTTGGTCTCATCCCACTCCCTGATCTAACTGACCTTCTTGAATTCAGCTTTAGTAAAGATGGTGCTGCCTGAAAAGGTGTGGGGGGCAGCTCAAGCCTTCACAGAGTCAGAGGTGAAGAACTTGTTGGGGCTGTTCACTTTCAGGGCCAGTAGTGTCATTACTTCCATATGGTGTGGAGGACACCGTTGTTCAATCAGTCCTTGGCTTGACCTTCCCAGTTGCACCAGTGATGCTGATGGATCTGTGATCTTAACACATGGATGCTCCCAGATGGTGACTGGGCAGCTCCTGAGTGGCATCAACTGCTGGCTACTGGTGCTAAGAACAACTTTTGTTATCCAAAGTGGATGTCATTAGAAGCATCCCATTTTAGCCTGCCATACGGGTATGCCATGCTCCCCTGTGCTGGGGCTATTGTGAGACCCCCACATGGGCATGAGCCAAGAACAGCACAGCCAGCATTGGAAGGGATTATGCTAGCTGGGGGAGCATTAGGGCAAATGTAGGCTTTGCCTTTTCTGCCAATGGTGATGTGAGGACAATGATATGAGTGGTGGGGCACTGGGTAGAGTCTGTTTGACCTGTTAGATCCTCCTGCCTCCCATGTACTTCCTCTAGAACCAGCTGCTGCTGCAGGCAGGGACTGAAAAGAAATGACACAATTAATGAATGGGAGAAAATTGAGTGGTAGATCTTTCTTTACTGGCATCTTAGCTAGTGGCAAAGCATGGATAGATGGGGGATAAAGTGGCTGGCCCTGTGTGAATCTGCACAGAGGCTCCTGGGGCAGCCTAGGAGAGCAGGAGGTATTAGGCTTGGTGCTGTGCTATATGATGAGCAGTTTGCTTCCTTGCTGGAAATCTTCCTTCTGCTTGGAGGTGCTCTCTCTCCCCCTCAGTTTTCCTTCTGTCTCCCTTGTTTTTTTCTCTCCATGTTGTAGTAATTCTGCTTGGGTGAGACAGAACTTGTTTTGCTTTTAACAGCAGAGGAAATCCACCAAACACTGTTAAAACTGGGATGTGATACACTTGTTCTGTAATGGTGAGTGGGTGGTTGTGAGATGCTTGGGGGCTGCCTGAAGATGCTGGAGGAGAATAAACAGGAATAGGAAGCCCCTACCGAAACAGACCTAAGAGCAGAGATTATGGTTGTGAGATGAGTGAGTACAGAAAAGCCTTTGTGATATTGCATAAAGTTTAAAGCTTTGCCTTTGTCATTGTAGAAGCACCTCATGGGATTTGCAGGGAGAAGGAGCCCTGGGAAAAGAGGGATGAATGCCTTGAGCCAAACTGTCCAACAGGACGGAGAGCACCAAGTCCCACAGGGGCCATCTCCTAAACCTGCCAGAAATAATCTCCAGTGCTCAATCACCTTGTTAGGAAAGCAACTAGTGCAGCAGCATTACTCCAGAGCTTGGGATTTGCAAGGGAATGGTGAATTTTATTTTGTTTCTCTTTCCTTTTTAAATCAGAGCAAAGTTGTTCCTCCCCCCTGAAACCATCAGACTGAAGTTCCATTCCAGATTACACCCACAAAACCACACTGACTTCAGTATGTGAGCTGAATTTAGCCTTTGGCTCTAAAACCCAGGGTAGTCGAGACACCTCAGTTCTGGGTTTGGCCAGCCTGTATGAATGCATGCTCACAATTCAGACCTGGAAGGTGGGGCTGGAGAAGTCCCTGCAAGCCTGCTTTTTGACCCTTCAGGTTTTGCAGATTTTCATGCAGGTCTGTTTAGCTTTATTCTAGCAAAAGCATCTGTACACCAGCATGGTAAATGGCAGTGGGTGCTTCAGCCAGGCTCCATTACCCAATATGAAACAAGATGCTAGCTGAGAGCAAGGCTTCAGGGCTTCAGAGACTCTGCCATGGACTATTTCATCCCAGGGATGACCTTACATGAAAGCCTGATGGGGTTTTTTTTTCGATTTCTGATATCATTTTCTCACCAAGCTGGTGCATGGAGAACTAGGTCCCTGCAGCACAAGCTGGTGCAGGGCGAGTGCAGACACTTGTCTCGATAGCCTGCTCTGACTGGAAGTGGCTCTGAGTTTCCTGCATGGTGTGGTGAAGGATCCCACCCAGAAGCAGTGCCCTGAAAGCCATGGGGCAGAGACCGTGCTAGCACCAGCAAGGCTGCACACAGCCACCAAGCTCTGCTGGAGGACATCTGAGTGTGGGGAGCCTGTCCTGTCTGCTTGCTCTGGGGCATCCTCTGGGGCATTGCCTGTGCCCCAGACAATGGAGTATTAACCTGAGGAGCAAAGTGGCTGTGGCCTCTGTCTGAAAGATTTTCTACCACTACGTACTTCAACAGAAGTGGTCCTTTATCCTCTTTCTCAGAGCTGAGTAAGGAAAGCTGAATTCCGACAAATCCCTGTATTCAGACACCTGGGAAAGAGGTTTTGTGTATCACAGTGTGACTGATAAACCAGGTTGCATTGGCTTGATTTGTTTGGTTTGAGTTGGGTTTTTTTAGAGATGTTGAGCACGTGTGATCCTTGTCTGACTGTTCTTGTAGTGTGGGTGTTTGCCACTCTCAAGATCAGGCCATGAAAGTATTGGGCTAGGAGCCTGGGCACTGCAACTCCTAGATGCAGGATCCCACTCTGGAAACCTTGCCATGGTAGTTTGAAATATAAAACTAGAGGTAGGAGGAAAGGCAGCTGGTTAGTCCTGTTTGCTGCTATGTTTTCTAGGCCTTTGAAAGACTCTGTGAAACTTGGAGAACAAGGGAGCCTGGACCTCTGGGCGAGCAGTGTTCAAAATATCGTCCAGGCTGGCATAAGACCACGAACAGTCCTTGATCTTTGGGAAACTGTATGAAGGAAATAGAGACTTCTTGAAGTGAAAGAAGGATGACCTTACAGGTTTTGATGGAGAACTAGGTTTGATTGGGAGGTTGGGTTGGCATGAAGTCTCCCCTCTACCATGGACTTTCAGTTTGATCACAGTCACATAACCTCTAGCCTGGCTGAATGAAGTGACAAAGCTCTGACTTCAACAGAGTTGGAAATTCAGCTACATAGTTTAAAAATTACTGTGCATTTGATTCCTCATAGGAAGTGGCATTTGTTGTTGGACCAAAAGTCTGTACAACTTGTGTCTCTGACGCCAGAAAGCAGTGAGAGGCTGGGGATAAGGACATAAAGAACAAGACACATGTAGAACAATCACTGTTTAATTCTCTTTCATAATGCGCTTGTTATCATCTTAGCAAGCCCAGCATTTGAGTCATTCTGTTCTCTCTGTCCCTTCCTTGGTTATCTCTCTGCTCCCAGTGAAAACGATTTGACGTGCAGCAAGGCCAACGCAGTGTTTCCAGCCTCCTCGCCTCTGCTTGCCTTCCAGCATGTAAGCAGCATTATACAAGCTTGAGTGAGGAGCCCTCCCTAGTCTTTGAATCAGATGCTTTCAGAACAACCCCCAAGTTCCTGGGAATACTTAAAGCAGCACACAGGAGGGTTTTTTTAGCTCTACATTGACATTCCGGTCTTATCAACCTCCAGAGCTTGTTGCTTTTGTAGGAAGGAGAGTTGTGAATGGCCCAGGAATGTGATGTTCCACTCACTTAAGCCTGTCTCTTATCAGGCTGTTGTCTCTTGTAGAGAGCTTTTCCTTTGACGTTAGGAGCTTGTTTCTGCTCCTACAGCTGCTTTTCAGTCATCCATCCCTAACTGCAGCTACATCATTCTCTTTGAAATCACTTTTGCCCTGCCTGTTCCCAGGAGCCCAGGGCAGGCTATTCCCACTTTCCATGGGAGCACTTGGGCAGAGTGGTTTTGGAAAGAGCCTTTTCTGAAGAAGTGACAGCTATAGGTATGTGCTTCAGAGGATGCTGATGGGCAGGGAGGCTGGTGTTGCAGGGAGCAGTTCCCTGCAGTCACCCCCTTTGCCTGATGGAGAGTGCAATTAACACATGTGCCATATGCAGGTATAAATATTTGTGTAGATAGCTGTAGAGAATTATGTCTTTACATGACATGGGATCAAGCACTGAACCCAGGGGCCAGGCTTTGCCCAATGCATTGCTTGCAGCTCGATTACCACAACAGGCACCACTGTGACAAGCTGTGGTGTTTGGAGAACCTGACCCCTGAAGGAGCCTTTTGGAGAGACTGATGAAGATGACCAGAGCATAAAAAAAAAAACCAAACAGCAAACCCAAGCACCCAAACAACTTTGGTATTTGTTTAAGAGATTAGATAAGCTGAAAGAAATGCAGAAGATAATTGTTTACACATGCACACAGACACATACACCAGGAAGAAAATTCTTTTCCAAAAATAACCACTTTTTATTTATAGATTCCCCCCCTCCTTCCTTTATTCTGAGATGAAGCAGAACATTTACATAAGGGGCAAGGAGATCTGATGATGAATAACTATTTCTTGTTCAGACCAAAGTCCTCATTAGACCTGCCAGCAGGGATAGATGTCTGGGCCTAGCAGAGCACCAGAATTAGCAAGTATCATTTAACTGTCTGAAGTCTTTAACACTAGAAAATCTTTCAGAAGTTTAGTAGGATTTTTTTTCCCCCTCAAAGCATCTAAATGATAACAGGCCTGACTTATTCCATTTAAAAAATGTCATGGGAGAGAAGCAAAGGCTTAGCTTCTGTCTGAGTTACACTCTTTCTGTTTTGGCTCCTGCTCCCACCCCCTCTCAGCCAACAAAATAATAGTGATACTGGGGGAGATTAGGCTGTGCTGCCATCTGAGTGTTACAGAGGGAGAAGCAGAGGCACAGTGGCTTTCAGTGTTTGGCCATCTCCTGAACGTCTTTCTGTAGACTTCTGTGGATCTGCACTAAGGCACTGCCCCAAGGTCCCTCAGAAAAATTTGGGCAGAGCAGAGAAGTGATGATGCTGCTGCATTGCCAGGTCACCTCTAAGATCGAGGGGGACTCTTTTCCTTCTAGTGCTGACTGTTACTAAAATAAAGCAGCTGCCAGCTATGAAGCTGCCTTTCCTCTCCCAGTAGCCCACAGCCTCTTGTGCTGCCCTCACCTGCCTGGTGAGGCATCCTCCCTCCTCATCACCTGGGGTCACAAGGCCATCACTTTGCAAAAGGGACTTTGCAGCTGGCAGGTAGGGGCTGCCCCAGATGCTGAGCACAGTCTGGCTTCACAGCTGCAGCGGTTGCCTGTGACTACATCAAGCAAGGTAAACCTGATTTTCTGCTCCAGTGTTCCTACCATGTTTCTTTGTGGTAGAACTGTGTGTGTGTGTGGTGTCCTGTACAGCGGCCTAGCAGAGTGATGAAGGTAGAGGAGGCGGTTGGCTGTAAAGGAGCAGCCTTGCTCTCTGTGCTGTGCAGAGAACTTTTGGCAGTTGCCACCGCTGGGAAGAAGATCATGGGAGAAAGGGCAAGGCTGCTTAATTCACTTTAGAAACGTGTTCCTTAGCTTTGTGTGCGTGTATTTTTAGTCTCGTAGAGTACAGAACTAAACTTTGAACAAAAATAGCCATCTACTTACATAACATCCTTGCTTCCAAAACTCCCACAGCTTAAGCTCTCCGGAGGCTTCTGGAGCAGAGGGCTGTCAATCAAATCAAAGCCATGACTCAGGCGCGTACGCACATCTCAACAATGCAAAGTCAAGATTCGCAACGTTAACACAAGATACTCTGCTCAAGGCGTGTGACAGCAAATGCCAGCAGCATCCTGGCTTCCCTGGCTCAAAGACAAGGCAGGGTGCTGACCCGAGTGGAGAGGCACAGACAGGGCGATGCTTTCCCTTTCTTTCCACTTATCCATGGTTGGGCAGGGGTAGGAAAGGATGAGGAAAGGATTTTAATTGTATGGGTTCCTGGATTTTATTTTGTTTAGGTCTTCTTGAACAGTAGTCAGAGTCCGGACACAGAGCCCGTGTTCTCCATTGACTTGCAGTGGGTGTTATTGGTCATCTGATAGAGCCCAGTTTTAATGTCCCTGCATCCCTGCTACTGCTGTGCTTAACAGTCTGAGCAAAGAAGCTGTGGAGCTGAAGAGGTTTGGAGTCACAGCTCTCTCCTTGACCCTCTGCTCAGGACAGAAGCATACTCATTCTATGGGAAAAGTTATCCGGTCGCAGCCGAGGCTTCATTTATTCCGGTGATAAATCGGGGAGGGTAGGGTCAAGGGTGTTCATTCTTTCCATTTGCACTTTGAACATGCATGGTTAGAGATTAGTAATGTGTCATCCTTTCTTCATCCTGTTTTCCCTTGGCAGCCATGCTGTACTTGGATGAGCCTGGGCAGGTAGGTGATACTGGTTTGTTTGCCAAAAGTAACATGAGGTTGTGATACCACACGTTGACTCTAAAGGACCGATTCTGCTGAACGTGCTTGTTTGCCTGAGACATCAGGGTAGAGTAGGTTTTGGTTAAAAATAACCGACCTCCCCATGCTGAGCCTAAGCATTTCTTCCTGGGAAGCCATTTTTAACCACAGATGGTCACCAGACACAGTGGTTATCAAGGAGATCAAAGTTCACCATGGGGATGAGCTGAATTCTTTCCTTTTGCTATCAGACCTTCTCAAGTGGAGCACCTTCTTGGTCATCTGGTGTGAAGGGAAATGTCTGTCTGAGGCAAAACATGTGGGAATGAGGGACGTGCGGTGGTGGGTGTACATGTCCATGCTTGGGAACAGGCTTTTACCACGATGCTGATGGATTCTGAGAAAGCCAGGGATGGCCGTCATGTCTCAAAATAGCTCACAAAAACAAGCGGCCTTACACTGTTTCCCTACTCCAAGATGGAGATGTACAGCCATGAAACATAATTTGTTATGCAATTTATCGAAATAGTTATCCTCCAGGGGCTTTAGAGCCCTAGCAAAAAGAGACAAGGAAATCTAGGGGCTAGCTTCCTTCAGTGAGATAAATAGTAAGTTGTTTTCTGAATACCTTGGAGTGCTTTCATGGGAAGTTTTATCTGACCTCAGTATACAGTGGTGCATTTATAGAAAGGTTATTTTTATCTTAGCTATGTGGCAGACAGTGCTGAAACATCCATATTGTTAGTGACTGTGAGCAGAGTATCTTCCAGTTCTGTCTTTTCAACTCCATCAGCTTTGGATGCTGTTGTAGATCAGGTCTCTTCTCTCCTTCTCACAGAGGCACGTACATGCATCACATCTAAGGATGCAAATCTGATCATATCCATCAGGGAGAAAGTATAGCCTAGCAGATTGGGTGTTAGACAGATTTGGTTTCAATGCTGCTTTTCTTCAGTGTGTCAGACCAGGCGTACTGCTTGCCCTCAGAGTTGATGCTCTGACGCCAAAATGTGGAGAGCCCTTCCCTGTGTCCCAGGTGGGCTGTGATGGCAGGATCCATAGCTGCTTTGGAGGTGCCGTCAGGCATCTCCTATCTCTGCTATAGCAAGGCTGAGCTATGTTGCACACAGGTACCATTGCTTGCTTTGGACTCGGCCACCAGCCCAACATATCTCATTTTGGCAGTTTCTACCACCAGCTTTTTTTAAGCTATTACTTAGAGAAAATCAGATGTTTCTGAAAATAAAGGTAGTGAAAAGTCAGTGGTTTTTCCCCTGTTAATAATCTGGCGAGCTTCTTCTAGAACAGCTCTAATAGTCACACTGCTGGGAATTATGAAATCTGTTGGAACCTGGTCTGTTTGCTGGTACATCAAGGTTTTGTGATGTTAAACTTCTGGGAAAGGAAGTAATTTGCATACCCTCATACGGATTTTACAGAGAAATTCCCAGAAGACTTTATAGGCTTTAGGCAAGTCCAAGCCAGGGACTAAGACGTTGGCAGCTGGCAGGTCTGGGTCCAAACACCTGAGTTGGAGGCAAGAAGACTTCCTTTTGCTATTAGCATTTGCACTGGTGATACGCAGACCGTGACGAAGATCAAACAAAAATACCCAAGACTATTAACAGACCTGTCTTCAGAGCAGAGTCTGAGTGTGGTACAATAAAAAGGCAAACAGAGGGGCGTAAAATGAGATCCTGAATTCTCATTCAGTGAGTGATCACGATCCAGAACAGGAACTGAGTGTGGGAGGGGGAAGTATTCTGCAGTCATGTAGCTGATGATTATGTGGTACTACCTGCACAGGGAGTTACAGAGCACACTCCCCAGTGTTTCACTTTACAGCATATTGTTGTCTTTCAGTGTGGGCTGCTGTGAATAACATGGCATGAGATGTGTACAATACATCCTCTTCAGGATGGCTCCTGTATTTTAGCAGATATGGAAATTTGTTTGCACATACAAACATAGGGATGTGTGTTTATTATCACTGGTCCTGCTGGTATACGTGCGGGAGGAAGGTATATGAGTGCTGCAGGTAGGTCTATGTCTCCACAACAGCTCAATGTGTCCCTGTATCCCCAAGAAATCTGTAAGAGCCATGTTTTGTCTAAGTCCCACTGTAGTTGCTAAAATCTGTGCTGCTAGCTCCCTTAATGCCTTGTTGGTGGAGGGAGCAAACCCCAAAAGCCTTTGGAAGCTCTTATTGAGTACTGACTCCTGTAGCTCTTGTTTAACACTGTCTTCTTCTGCATAATTTGCTGTTTCCACAGCCTGGATAGAGTTCAAGATCCAAGAAGATTTTGCTATTGATTTTTACAGGACTGAGATATTGTTGTAGGTGTTTAACATCGCTGCTGCAGCTGTGCAACTCTACATCTCTGCCTAGGCAGGCTGAAGGAATAAAGTGAACCCATTTACCCCAATAGCACTTGAAAGGATGTTCTGTCCCTGTGTGATGGTTTTTCCTAGAAGTTTGGAGTATTAAGAGAGGGCAGGTTTTAATGAAGAAGCAAGTCACAGGCAGATCCAATCCCTAGCACTTCATTACAAATAAGGGAACAGAACTAGCATGGAAATGTAATTCCCTTACTATATAAGTAATGCCATGAGTGCTTGTGAGGGGCTGGGGGCATCAAGGGCCAGCTACCATCAAAAGTGGCCAGTGTCATCTTTATTTAAAAGTCCAGCTAACCAAATGAGCTTTCCTCTGCAGAGGAAAAGCAGGTATGTGCTGGGTCCTGTTTGTACCCACAGTGCTATGCCCGTGTTCCTAACCTTTTATAGAAACACACTTGGTTCTTTGGGTGGGGGTTATTCCATGGGGATTTATCCCACCAGTTGGTCTAATCAGCTCCCAAAATTTGAGTGACCATGGGAAGCTGTGCAGTGAAAATAACTCACTAGAACCAAAAAAGCAAACCGCTCAGGACATTCAGGCTATTAATAAAGGCAAGCGTGGCAGAGCCCCGTGTAAGCTTGGTGCATCAAGGACACAGAAGCAGCTACTCAGACCATTTTGGCTCTTCCAGCCAACAGAGCACTTCCAGTTCATTATGAAGCTGCTGCAAACCTGCCCTGGGGACCCAGCTGCGGCACAGCTCCTTTCCCACTGGAATGCCATGGAGCACCCTGTGGCACCTCTCCTGCCAAGGCGCGGGATGACTGGTGATTCAGGAGCCTGCACCCACAGCTGGCGTCAGAGAATCTCAGCCTACAGCACAACTGGGTTTCTTCCACATTTACCCATGAATGTGCGCTCTACTTTAATCCAGTGCCAAGCTTCCTACTTCTTCATAAAGTACTTGCAGCATTGATTTCCAGTCTTTGCACTATGGGAGCAATAACTTACGGAGATGTAATGTTTTCCATTACATATTTAACTCCGTATGCCTGGTGTGTCATTGCCAGTGCTATGCTTTTCTGCTCTGTGGCCTGAGACATGCATGCACGAGGTACATCTTTAGGAAGGAATCCATTCAAAGGGATGCCTTCACCACCACAATTTCAAAGCTCAGCGCACAAACAAATTGCTGCCTTTCTGTGACGCTATAAATGCAGAAAAAGCCTGTTTTGCTGTGTTCTGCGCCTTCCAGTCAGATCCCAGCCCCCACCCTCTGCTTTCCTCACTGTTGTGCTAAAGCCAAATCAGCAAATGTTCAGAGAAACAGGATAGGCTGCAGCTGTAAACCAGCGATGGCATCTTGTGTGTCGGGCTGTTTGGGGTTGGGGTGGGGTTTTTTTTTAGTGTGAAAGACTGGAGTAGTGCAACACTGAAATTGGATTGGCTCAGATAATAAATGGATCGGACAAATATAGCTGGGCATATGCTGAGTGTGGATATGGGTTTTTAATTTCCCTTCTTCATACCCAGATCTATAATAAGATGTTTCCTGGCTTGTGTGTGAGTGTTTTTAATAGCTTCAATTTTTTTTCCTTACTGGATAGTTCTGGATGTGGCTGTACTAGCCAAGCCCTGCACAGTAGCTACAGTGAATATTGTTTTACAGCTCTGAGCTGAGAGTACAGTAGGTGCCATAAACTATCCTGCAAGTCCGCTCTGTCAACAGCTGAGCACATTAGCAGCCTTTCTTTGCAAACCAAAGCATCAGAGATGGCAGAGGAAAGAGGTTTTGTTTGCAGGAGAAAAGCACGCTTCTCTGCAGCTGGTTAGTGGCTGTCAGAACAAGGGAAGGTGTGCTTTTATTTTATCCACCTCTGCAGTCATAACAGGTAGTGGCATTGCTTCTTGATCTTCTCCCTCACCGATCCCAAATCCAGCCCAGCCTGGCTCTCAGTTCCACTCTGGGTGCTAGAAGATATCATGGCCATGCAGGAGCTGCTGCAGGACTGAGGGGCAAGAGGAGCTGGTAAGCAGAAAGCTTCATGCAGTGCTGTGCACAGGTACACTGGCAGCGGTCAGAGTCATGGGCTTGCCTGGAACCACTCTTCACATAAGCTTTGCTGAGTCTGTACTGCAGCCTTCATCTCTTAAAATGCGTTAATTGAGATTTATATTCCCCATCCCTGTCCCACTTTGGAAAGTCAGGACACCCATAGAGTCACGCTGTGCAGCAGCACAGAGCCCTGGCTGCTGCCTACCAGGTTTCTCCATCATAGCAGGATCCCATACGTCACGATAAAGCAGGGCCTCAGGGCTGGAATGAGTCATGTATGGTGACCACTCCTTGCACTGGGCATTAAAGTGCCTGCCAGTGGAGGCAGGTTTTTAGGAGCTCTATGGAGTGCTTGTGCTTGCTTAAAACCCCATCTTCAGACGTCATTTGAATGCTCAGCTTTCGCGTGAAGTGATCGCATATCCAGCCTTAGCAGCTTTGCCTGGGTGGCTCAGAAAGCTGAAGGTGTATCCAAGGTAATCTCTTAATTTAACCCACGAGGTTTATTTTGAAAGCCAGTGTCATGTCTGGGAGAGGCCTGAATTGGAGCCATCTTCAGACTGGAGCCAGTTCCCATGTCTCAGGTAGGACATTTCTAAGCCTTCTGCATAATTCTTGAACTTTATTTTGATATGAGTCAGCACTGTAATGATGTTATGAAAAAGGCAGGCATCATACTTAGAGATGTGGTCTACGAGAAAAGGTCAGATTAACTGGACCTACCGAGTCTGGAAGAAGAGAAAGCTGAGGGAAGGACATGTCTCTGGGCCACAGCAGGCCACCTGAGAGACAGAGACATGTTTCTGCTGGCCTACTAAGACACTTGCATCTCACTTCCATGGGATCAAGTATGGGGGTGACATGGGATCAAGAAGGGTGACCCAGCAGCGGTGGAGCATCAGCGATGATATCACATATCATAATTTCAAGGCCACATCAGTCTCTCAGATGCGGAAGCTGATAGCTCCGAGCGGATGCAGGATTGAGAGTCAGAAATGGCTTTAGGAAAACTATGTGTGAGCATGGGCTCTCCCATGGGTGGAGAAGGACACCACCCTGATCAGCTGTGGCAAATAACACACGTTCCCACTGGAGCTCTGAAGCGCTTAGCAGGTGCCAAGGAAGGAAAATAGGACCCAAACCTAGCATTTCTAGTGGGGTACAATTCACTGCTTCTTCCTAAATACCAGCTCCCATTGTGCTTTCACCACATCATCCCCAGTGTGGTCCCAGTTCTGATGAGCTGATCCCTAATGGGTCTGCATGCAGGGTGCGTGTGTAGGGCAGCATGTCTGGAATCAGCTTTACAAAGGGGATCCTTCTTCCTCTTCCCTCCGTATCCTGCCTAGCGATGCTCAGCTGCTGGGACAAGGAGAGCTGGGAGCAGCTGCAAGGGCAGCTGTCCTGCCGAGGAGCACATCGCTTCTGCTTGGCCTCAGCCAGGACTACCCCACTGCTGGTCCCATGGTAACATCTCCATCCCCAAGGCTCTCAGCGCAGCTGCCCATTCATTAGGACTGGCTGCAGACATAGCCAGAAGTGTCCAGGGCTGGGGAAAGCAGTGCTGCTAGAAAGGTGGCATGGTGGTGGATGCTGAACAGGTTTTACCCTTCCTGTGAAAGCTCCTCAGGCTGGTTAAATGCACAGTGTTTTAGTGAAAGCTTTCCCCTGCTCAGCCTGCACTCTGACTGAAGCTACAACAGAGGCAAAACTCACATTATTGTGAAATATATTGAGGATCTGTCTCTGCTTCTCAGACCTGTTGGGTGTCAGACTTATCTGGGCTAGCATTTTGGCTTTGGGCTGAAATGACCCATGACCAGCCACTGCTGTCAGGAACATATTCCAACTGCACCCAGCTGATTTATCACACCCTCAGCGTTGTATCTCTCCTCATTGATTATCCTGTATTATAACAGCTGGAAGGGCCAGGATGTCTCTGTGGCAGGAGCAAATTCTGGGCTGCAGGTGTGTCCTCCTCCTGGTATAGAAGGCTGGAGGCACATGGCTACAGTAGAGACTCTGCCCTGTGTGTTCCAACACAACCTGCCTGTGTGGAGAGCACACCTCATTGCCTTAGCAGGTACACTAGAAACAGATTCCTGCTCACAAATGCAGTTGTGGCGTTTGTGTTCCTTTCTTCCAACAGCTCCCGCTTCCTGGGTGTTACCAACTCATCCATGATCCTTTTGCAGAAGCAAACTGAGGACCAGGGGGCTGTGCAGGTCTTCTGGTCAGGCAGCGCCTCATGGACCATCTCTCTGTTCCCAACATCTGTACTGGGTCCCTGCCTCTTCCGACAGAAGCGGTGCAAGCAGGGAGTTGAGATTGCACGATGCTTGCTAAATAATGCAGAGATACCTCCCTTTTGGGAGGGTGCTTGGGAACTCCTTTCTGTTCAAATAAACCTGCAGCTGGCTGCTTTCCTCCTGTGCTGATTTGTGCCAAGCAATCGTTTGTCTTTTTACTCAGACCCAGCTTTCCAGAGGTACACGGACACCTCACCCTGGCCAGAGATGGAGCCCATGCCATGAGACCCACCTCATACCAGCCAGAGATTGAGCCAATGCAACGAGACCCACCCCACCCTGGCCAGAGATCAAGCCAATGCAATGAGACCATTGTACCTGCGAAAGCAAGCCCATAAAATGTCTTCTATATATGAAAAGAATGATTGGCTTTGTGATTGCTTCTGTTGCTGCTGTAGCATTGTCCTCCCTTGGTATACCAATTACCACCTTCCCTCAGGGGACGTTTTGGTTTTGCAGGAGGTTGCAAAGCTTTGATCATGGGAATGGGATGTGATACTTAACTATCCCTAAATCCTTATGACGCTGCCACCAAGTAAGATCAAAACCTTGCTGTTGATGGGATGGCAGGGTACAAGGCAGGGCACACTGCACGGTGCCTCTTGTGCCCAGAGAGAGATGGGAGAGGTTTTCCCTGTCCTCAAGGTGAGTGGGGTTGATAACAATATCCTTTCTCTTGAGCCCTGATGGGAGAAGGGGTTAATTCACTGCAGACACAAAGTGATAAAGTGTTTCATCTGGCAGCCAGTGCCAGGTGGTAATACACTTTCTATAGAGAGAAATTATGTAAAATGGAGTGGTGACCCAAGGAGGTGTAATTAGCTCTGCTGTCACATAGGAAAGAACATGTTTGTACAGATTATTTCCAATTTCTAGCAACACCTGCTCACTTGCTTTAACCAGATTTCTCAAATAGGGACTAATTAGCACTTCCTTGGAAGCCCAGCTCTCCCCAGGCAATGGCTTTACCTCTCAATCGGTATTCCTTCTGCAGGAAGGCACATTAATTACTATATCAGGAAAAGCTGATGGAAGCAGGAAACTGTTTACATGCCTAAAACTAATTAAAGGAGAAGGAAAAGGTTGCTGGAGTTGGTTTTGTTTGCCCATATAAAGAGTGAGTGCTGTATGGTGAGGTTTTCTCTCTGTAGCCTTGAATGAAAATGGCACTTTATAAGGCTGCTGTGGGCAAGGGTTGTGTGGTGTTGCTCCCCTAGGGTTTGAGCCCAGCAGCACTCCTGCTGGCCTGGCAGTGGCACAGAGCTAACCTTGGCCAACATGGTGGCTTGAGACCAAAGGGGGAGCCCCTGTAGCATCTGGGCTGGAGATGTCTCCTGAATGAACCTGTGCTGGGGGGGTGGATAGGCTCCTTTCTATCTATTCATCTATCTACTTATTTGCAAGTGTAACTATGTGTGGGGCTTTGACCGTGGTTAGGTATTAACTACAATTGGGGAGTTAATGGTATTTATTTATGCTACTGTCTGTAGAGCCCCAGTCTAGTCAACCCCTTTCTCAAGCAGAGGATTGTGATGAAGTTAATGAGGTCTCTAAGCACCCTGATTGACAGGTGAGTGGTGTTGCAATGCTGCAGGTGGGTGTGCCAGGACAATCCTACCAGCCCTTCTTTCCCTGCTACTCATCCCTTCCTCTTATCTCCAGCTCTGCTGAAGCTTTATAGCAAAGAAACATCCTTTGGAAGCCTCCTGCTTTCCTCTCCTGCTTGAAGGGATCAGGTGTAGCCATCTAACTTGGCTAACTCCAACCCTTGCCTCCTTGTAAGGGATGGGACTGACCCTTTTGTCCTGGAGGTGTTTCTGTTTCTACTCAACACCTGTATCCATGAAATCAGTCCTCTTTTGATAGCTGCAGTTTTTAGGAAAAGATACATTTTTGAGAAGTGATGTGTACTGAACTGACTCCCTAGTAGTCTGCTATGCACTGTCCACAAAGCACAAAGTGAGAAGGCACGGCCAGTCCCACCTTCTCCATGTAACCACACCTCATTGCTCATGCACCAAGTCTGTTAGCTTGTGTTTTGGATAAAACATATCTTCCAGGCAGCTAGCCAAGCTGGTTTTGGCCACCTCAAAAGATGGAGACTCTGCTGTTTCCTTTGGTGTTTGACTCCAAAACTGCAAGCTTGCTCTGTGTATGTATTTCTGGCTTGACTTGTCCAACTTCAGTCTGCAGCTTTTTGGGTTTGTTCTTTTTTTTCTGACAGAGTTTAGTGCCTGAAGCTAAGTGCCCGATGCCGTAACTGAATCCACCGTCTCAATAAGACAGATGGTTCTCCAAATGCCTCCTTATAGGCATCTTCTCCAGCTCTGAAGCTACATTTGTGACCTGCTTCTGCCCTCTTCTCAATTTTACCATATCTTTTTGCAACCGTGGGTACCAGGACACGGATGTTGTGTTTTAGCTCCAGGTTGAACACTCCTTTGAATGTGTATATAGGGCTTTCGTTAACACTTTGTGCTACAGCATTGCTTCCTGTCCATCTGCAATTTCCCTGTATTCCTTTCTCTGTTTTCTTCTCCTACCTGTATTGCACTAAACTCTTGAATTCTAAAAGAAGCAGAAATTTCAAATCTTAGTTAAGGAAACCATTTGTATTCCTTACCCAACCTATGTGGAACTGCTGCCATAAAATAAAAGTGAGGCCAAGCATGGCAAAATACCCACAAATAACAGAAACACCTACAGAAATAATATATTTATATATATATTTAAAGACCTTTTGGAGAGCTGTACATCCTTAAACCCTCCAGCAGTCTTAACCTGTGGGGGTTTAGAAGCTTTGCCTCAGGGAGGTTGTTACAAGGGGAGGTTGTACAGTGAAACATCTGGCAGTGGTGACTGCCAGGCCAAGGTAGAGAAGGAAAAAGACTACCAGCCTGAGCCAGCGTGACAGCTCCTATGTATCAGTGCTTGCTGTAGTGTCCCTCAGAGAGAGATATGTGACCTTCCAGAGAACAGAAATCTCTATTTCCCAACTGACCTAGTTTATTTTTACGCATCATTTAACAGGCCCAATAATATTTTATAGACTCATTTCTGTAACTTAGCACTGAGCTATTATTTAATGAAACAATCCCAAACAGGGACCAAGTAGGAGAACTAGTTTTACATAAAAGCTTTAGGGGTGGAGCGGTGGGAAGCATCCACAAATACTTTAAATACCGAATTTCACTTCCTTTTTTTATTTTTAGGCTTGGTCCTGGTTGCAGTTCTGCAGATACACATCAGCAGTAACATTGATTAAACCCCTGTGCAAACCGGTATTAGAATCAGGTTCATAGAAGTAGTGTTTAAAATCTTCTTTGACCATTTTGTCAGCTGGGACTCTATTTCAATGTCATCAGTAGAGGTACGAAATTTTGAAGGGGGGAAAAGTTCAAGGAAGACCCTTTATCAGCTGATCTGAGAGTTTGGATACATTCCCAGGCAGCTCTGAGGTTCCCCTGTGGATCTCTATCCACCTCCATGGCAGCAGAAGCCTGGGCTATGGGTTGGGCAGCACCGGAGGGAACCCCCTTGCAAGAAAGGAACATCTTTGTATTTATTAATTTTATTGTATTTTTCTCATTGCAAGGTCTGCAAAATAACTGTGATCCTTTAGTGTTCGATGGTCACTTCAATGCTTGGTGAAAATGTGACAAAGTGTTCTTTTCTTTGTATTGAATACTACCTGGTATCCCAGCAAACCTGCAAAGCATTGCAGCAGACCCCAGGTGGAAGTCTCACAAAGGATCATACAGAGGTGCCCATCATGGCTTCGCAGTGGGGGTTGGACTTCATGATCTCTGGTGGGCCCTTCCAACCCCTACAATTCTGTGGTTCTGTGGGAAGTGGGAAATCTTACCCTTCAGGACCTGGAGGACAAAGCATCTTGAGGAGCATCTGAATGCTTTGGATGGTATGAAGTGCAAGAGGACAGAGGAGCTCTGCTTTTTAACCCACTGAGGCTTTTTAGGATGCCAGTTGCCACGCAATGAGGACAACTTCCAGCACAGGCTGATGAGTCGTTATTTTTTCTGCTGCCGCTGCTGAAGCTACTGGAAAAATCTGATTGATCCAGGATGTCACGTCAGAGTCTAATTCCCCTTCTGCAAACACCCATATGCTCGTGTTTAGGGCTTAATAAATGGTAAGCTCCAGTCAATGGGAAAATGTGCTTAAGAGCTTTATTCACTTTCTTAAGTGCTTTGCTGGGTCTGGCCCCATGCAATGTGTCAAGCACCCATTAGTCTCATCTTTTATCACTGTAATGTAGATAGCTCCTTGGAAATAACCCTTTCAACACAAAGGTGGGGTTTTTTTTGGAGGGGGAGCTACTCTGTGCGTGTGCACTTACTAATAATGACATGCGTTCCGGTGATGTTCTGGCTTTCTGCTCTGAGGAAATAAAGGGAGGGAAACATGATGGTCTTGGAACAGATACAAAGCTTTCAGATACCTGGCTCAGATGAAGTTGTAGAAAGCATTTCTCTTTGTGTTGCCAGGCCTGGCAGCCTGGCGAGATAATAAAAGGTAAAGCAAACTGCACGACAATGGAAAATGCTGAGCTCCCCGAGTAATTAAAGGTTGTATAAGACAGTCGCATGGCTTGCAAGGATTATTAATACAGTCACGTTTGTATTATATAAAGGGGAATTAAAATGCAGGCTGCTTACCATTGATTATACCCTTTGCCTGGCATTTGTAGTGGTGGGTGCACAGTCAGGCTGCAAAGGCAACTCAGGAGGCAGCGACTGCTGGTGAAAGAAGAAGCTGTGGGGGTTGCAGAACACCTGAGCCCATGGGACCAGCACTGCACCGTGGCTTTGGACAACTCACCCTGCAGACTCTGTCCTCTTCAACATGGACAGGAGGGTGCTTCTCCTCCTGCCTTGCTGCAGCCACAAAAGCTTGCTGACAAGAGCCTTCAGGGGGTTGGCAAATTTGGTGAGCGGTGGGGTTATCAACAGCTCTGGACAGAAGGCTAAGCTGGACAGGGGTTGCAGGCTGGTGCACCTGCAGAAACTTTGCCAGGGTATCCTAAAGAAGCTGGGAAGTGAGGGATGTCTAACGTGGCATGAGGTCATTGTCTGCAGCCGCTGTGCAGCTGGGAGCCACCCTTTGCCCCAAGCAGCCTGCACTGGTTTGGCCAGCCCCAGTCCATGCAGGCAGGCAGGCAGCTGAGCCCCACTGGTACCATGCAGTGCTCTCAGGAGCGCAGGGTGGCACAGGTCAGTGATGAGCAGCTTCCTGGGGACATGCACAGCAGACTCGGGCAGTGAGGCCTGAAAGACGGGACTGGGCCTGGTTGCGGCTTTCTGGCAGCCCTACCTTGAAGATGAAAGGCAACTTCACTCATATGATCCTGGACATGGAAGTGCACACTGAGAGGGATCCGGAGTGATACGTCACTTGCAGACAGCATTTTCCACCTGTTCCCACTGCAGGAAGAAGTGAGGTGCCCAGACCAAGGAAAAAGGAGTGTGAGCTCCCTGACCTCAGCTCCTGTGAGCCCTTGTAACCCCGTTTTGCATTTTCTGTTGCATAAGGTATGCTGAAGAGGGGTTCAGGTGGAGCTGGGGAGGCTTGGTCTCTGCAGGATGCTCCACTTTTTGGAGTTTTGTGCTGTCTGCTCCTGGCAGGGCTTGCAGAGGAAATGCCTCAAGCCCATGTACGAGGCTGTGGGGATGGTACGAGCACACCATGTCTCTGTGTTCCTGATAATTTCTCCGTATTCCTGATTATTTCCCTGGGACTCCTGTCCTTGGTGCAAGAGTGCTTTTTGGGCAGCAGCAAAGGCAGTGCCTCCGAGGGAGCTGGAGATAAGAGTACATGTGAGAATGAGCCGGACCTACCGTTTTCTCCATGGAAACACAATTGGCACTCGGCCGTTAGGCCCAGTAAATCCAATTACAGCTGTAGACAGGGGAAAAAAAATAAAAGCCAGGCTGGTGGAAATGAAAGTATAACTGTGTGCTTCAGAATTTTGGGGGCTATTTGCTTTTTTGCAGTCCCAACTGCATACTGTACCCCTTGTAGGGGGTGCATGTTGAGTGATGTGTGACTCTGCTGCCCTATGAAGCCACAGTACAGCACCCCTGGCTTGTGGTGGCAAATGTTGGTTTCTCCTAGCTCTGATCCTTCCTAGGGCAGCCAAATTTCAGGGCTGGATAGGCAGCCAATGCTGAACATCTAAAGCATGAAATATTTCTAGATAGTCACTCTCCATGCAACAGGCCTCAATATAAAAAAACCTGAGCTCCTGGAGATGACAACAGGGAGCTCCAAGCCTTCCTTTCAGCCACTCCTGACCCAACAGCCCTCCAGTGGCTTGTGAGAAATTGCTTTTAAATAGACATTAGCATTCCTTGCAATTCAGGACACCCTTCTTAAGGACACTTGAACTATGCAGAGAAATGCTGTGAGGTGGGGAAACTACAAGCTGAGTTTGAAAAGCCTGGTTACAGCTGGATTTCCGGCCCAAGTAGCCACTATGAGCTTTTCCCCTGTGTTTATATAATTCCCCATCCCCACAGGTGATGTGAAAATAACTTCTTGCTGTTGAAAAACTGCAACTGTAATCTGAATGCAGCACTTTTCCAAAAAAACTCTGGCAAATTTAGATAAAAAGTTCCCCCAACCACATCCCTACCCTGGGCATAGTGTTTTATGCCACCCAGCCTCCTCCACACAGCCCTGGGTAGCACTGCCAGAACCTCCTGCTCCCCAGACCACCATATCAGGCAGAGGAAAAGCCCTTCATGCTGCCTTTTCCAATTTTCAGGTCATAGGGAGGAATCTGCCAGCAAACCACAGACTTCAAAACTATTTTTTTCTGTCTGTGGAAAGAACTAATTGCTTTAACTGCACGTTGTGGTGGGTACAATTTAGTATCTTTTTAATTGGCATCTCATCTGTGCTTTCTGCATTCCCTCATGACTGGTTTGAGGTCTATTTTGCTTGTTTAGTCCCTGGGTGGCAAACCCGTGAAGAAGACAGGAGATGTGGATAGCTTTTCCAATGCTGCCACTGACTTTGCTTGACTGGCTTTCAGATGATTATCCAAAATATGATTTGGTTTCCCATCTGTAAAATGGAGGTTGTTGTTTAATCCCCTTTAAAAACTGCTCTGAGGCCTTGAGGTAGAAACCAGCCAGTGGGCTCTAAGTCAAGTGAGTTTCTATTTTTCAAACCTATGGCAGATTTTTCTGAGTTCTGTGCTTTGAAATATAGGAAAGTATGGAAATGTTTGATTCTTTCTTTGTGGGGGAGGTGGCTTTTAAAAAGCTCTGTAATTTTGGCATGGTGGAAAACGTAAAATTAAAATCTTCCCACAGCAGTTTAGTTTTGTACTGGACCAAATCTTGAAGGAAGCAGTATTGCCATTGGTTACACGTCAGGCATTGGCATTTCTCTGTTGTGGAAACCCAGTATCAGGGTTAGATGGAGGGTCTCACCCCAGCTGCGCTGTGCTTTCTCATCCCAGTTATTCCTGTCTGAAAGCAAAGGGTATGTTTCAGGCTCTCTGGGGAGGACGTAGCACCCCGTGGTGAGGCGGCTCCCTCTGTGGAGGAGTGCCCTGGCACAGGCAGCCAGGCATGCTCCTGCATGTTGTGACATGGAGAGGAATCACACCATCTTCCAGGGGGACTCTCACCTTTCATCCCCAAAACCAAGCCTGACCAGCTGCTCTGGAGAAGTCATCATGCCCATCTTCACAGCATCAGGCACGTCTGGGCTCTCTCATTCTGTGAACTAAAGGAGAGCTGGACCACCTCCTCCCTCCCCCGAATTCCAATGTCTTCTGTAGGTCCTGGGCAGACAGGGCTCCAACCCACAGCTGAGAGCAGCAGGGCGTTCATTCCTGGGACGGTTCTGTCCTGCCCCGTGGTGGGTCCATGCTGGAATGGGATGCCCTGGCACATGGCCACAGGAGGTTCTCCAGTTACAGTAGCGACCCTGTGCAGGTAGTTTTGCTTAATGGTATTAAACCAAGAGTGATAATGTTACTTTGGGGATCAATTGGTGAGCTTTACATAGCATGACCTTCAGGAACCTCTCGTGCCATGGAAGGACCTGGAATGTCACAGGGACCCAGTGGGCAGGGGGCAGATTTACTGGGGAAGGAGGCTGATGCACTGACAAGGGAATAGCTGGACTGCCCGCAATAAACCCCACCTGCTCCCAGATATGCAACCTCTCTGTTTCAGCCCCCATTTCATTTTTCAATACTCTAACTATTATTTTGGGGCCACCTCTGAACAAGCTGAAGTTATTCATCCTCCTCCATCTCCTGTTGCCTAGACCTATCATCAACCCAGGGCTGCACCCAAACACATGAAAGCCATTCACCCTTCTCCATCTCCTCTTGCTCAGACCCATCATCAGCCCAGGACCACCTCCAAACACGCGGCAGCCATTCCTCTCCATCCACCTCCTCTTGCCACCACTTTCTGCTGCCGCTGGTGGAAGTGAGCTCCACAGTCACACACAGCCGTTCAGAGGAGGCTGTGTGTCTGTGTCTGCAGGGATAGAAGCAAATAGCAAATAGCAAATCAGCGAGGCAGCCTTGAGATCTGCTTGCTGATACGTGGGTGGAGGGGAGACGGGGAGCGTTCCGAGAAGTTGTTGGCTTGGCTATGGTGACAGGGTGACTTGTCCTGTCACCTCCCCAAAAGGCTGCCCCCCCCAAAAGGAGCTGCAGCTGCTTGCCACCCCCTCACTAGGGCAGCCAGGCTTTGGGCATCCAGCTATAGAAAGAAGATGCTATAAGGGGTAAGTTATGGTGTATATATATGAGTACACATTCATATATGTAAAAGTATACATAAAAGGTGCTGTTCGCCTCCTTGTCAGTCCAGCACATGGCAATGTCAGCCATATTAAACTATTAAACAAGCTGCTTGCTTAACTTCTGGGAAGGCAGCATGAATTTCTGGTGGGTTTCTGTTGGAAGGGAGGGCTGATGAACTTTTGATGAACCAGGGCTGGAAGCAGACAGTCGCTCCTATTGAATCAGCATCGTGTAAGGCTGGCCTCATTAATGAATGTCAGCGAGCACGCCTGAATCAGAGGTTTCAGGCCTCTGCTTTTTCTCTTTTAATTGCATTTTCCAGAGTTCACAGGCCAGAGTAAGCAGGGAAATTTGTGATGGGTCAGAAATGGCTGTGGTTTGGAAAGAATTTCAGGCATCCTTCATGTGACCTTCTCCTCCTCCTCCTTGCACACAATTGTTGCTTTTAAAAGAAGCAGCGATAATGGGGGACTGGGTGAGCTGCCTCACAGAAATCTCGCTCTCAGCCCTGCCATTTGCAAATCCCTTCTTTGATCTGCAGGCAGGGAACAATCCAGGCCTGGGGGAGACGTCCAGGGGCAGGGGGCCAACAGCCAGGCACCCCCCATCCCAGATGAAGCAGAGGAGCTGGAGCCTACAGCAGCGATGAGGCATTTTACAGTAGCGGCTCCAGAATTAGTCAGCCACAGCTCCTGTGCCATCTGTGGGGTTTGGAGTTAATCTAGAGCCGAGTCAAGGCTTGCAAGGCCCCAGGAGGGGATGGAGTTTGCTCCCTTAGCAGCCTGTTTGAAGACAAGGGGGGAAAAACCCCTTGTGCTCCCTTGCTGACTCAGCTGGTCTGGGCAGCTGGCCTAGTTAATCTTAAATAAGCCAATTAAGGCTGCACGTCAGGAATGCGTCTCAGCTGAAGGTTTGCTTGAATAAAGGCTGTGAGATTTAGTTAAAAGTCCCCCAAATCTTAGTGGAGTGTTTTTTATGTAGAGGGTCAGTTGTGGTCCCCTCAGCTCTCCCCATGCTGTGAGTAGGCTATGATTTGATTTAATTGAATCAAGCCTACCAGGGAGTGAGTGGCAGCCCCAAGAGCCAGTGTGTCTGGGGCATGGCAATAAAGGGAGCAGCTCAGCTCTGTCAGCTGATGGGTAAGTCACGATATAGCTCTTGTGTGTCAGTTTCCCCATCTGCAAAACCAGTGATGCTCCTGGAGGGCATGGGATATCCCATGGTGTCCTGTGATGTATGTGTGGAAGTTGGGGCACCAGGTTAAATCAAGTGTGTGATTAGGGGGCACATATGGTGCATTATCACATTGTATGTGG
This sequence comes from Laterallus jamaicensis coturniculus, assembly GCA_022605575.1. Taxonomy (NCBI): domain Eukaryota; kingdom Metazoa; phylum Chordata; class Aves; order Gruiformes; family Rallidae; genus Laterallus; species Laterallus jamaicensis. Next base: position 22,546,717 of record JAKCOX010000001.1, read on the forward strand.
GCCCAAAGAGCTAGGCTTTTGGTCATCTCCCTGCCAGCCTTGTGGTGATTGCTTTGTTAAGCGTTTTTGGGTTTCCTGATGAAAAGGTGAGGCAAGGCATCCTCAGCTCTGGGTGACTGCCCTGTGCTTCCTGATATGAGCAGGGTAGAAAGTCTGACCCAGCACGAACAGGCAACTATTATCCTGTAAAACTCCAAACCAAGTTGCTTTCCTCAAGCCTGAGACCTGATGCTAGGGCTGGCTGCAGCTCAACTCTACCTGTGCTTCCCAGGATGCAAAAACCTGCTGTGATTAAGCCAGAGAGGCAAGGTGATATGCAGGGGCCCAGATCCCTCCTTAGATGTTGTGTTGCAAACTTGAAAGGTGTTTGCAAGAGAGGGAGGGATGGGGATTACCCCCCCCCCCTTTTTTTTAATAATTAATTGTAAGAAGAAAAGCTCCCTTCAAAGAACACCTCCTTGTGAATTTATAGCTCTCTAACCCAGTATTTTATGATCTCAGCAAGAAGCTCATAAAACACGTGTTTGGAGAGGGGGAGTTAAAAAATAGTGTAAAAGAGGCACCGGCAAGTCTCAACTGCAAAGATGGAGCAAGGTTTCCTGAGGCAAGCATTCCTGTAGAGGGAGCTGGACCGGTATGGGAGGGGAGGGTGCTGCTATGGGATATCTTGTACTTGGGCTCTTCTCCGTGTTGGTGGGTCAGGAGGCTTGGCAGTGATGGCCTCAGTGGAGGGGCATCCTACCAAAGGGTGGGGAGAGGTGATGGGCTTTACTTCCCCCACTGGAGAAATCCTCATCCCAGGGGGAGGTCTCAGGGGGTCTGTGAGGGGATTGCCTGGCTAGTAGAGGGAGCAACTCATTTGGAGAGGGTGTGGGTCTGGGGGCTGTGAGTGCAAATGTTGTAGTGAGGTGGGGAGGTGTGTGTGGAAAACTCAGAGCTTGGCATTTCTTCAGGGACATGGATAAATGGATTTGGTTTCTGACCCCCTTCTAGCTCCAGAAGGACAAAGGGAGCATGATGCCCAGCAGAAGGCCTTCTCCTGCATGGGGACAGGACAGACACTGCTCCTTAAAGATGCTGAGGGCTAGAATGGCAGGGCAGAACACACCTTAAAAACCCCAGGGAAATGCTTAAAATCCAGTATTTTTTCTCCTTCCTGCAGCCTCAGCTTCTGTTTGTGGGAGGAGGATTTATTTTTTAGAATGTATTTATTTTTTCTTTTTGCCCTCTTTCTCCCCAAAGAAGACACTGTATTTAAGGAGAGGTTTTTACATGCTCTGGCTCAGCAGCCTCAGAACACCTTCCCATTTCGTGGTGCTGGACAGGAACAGGCTTTGCTCTGCAGAAGACACCTTGGTGGGTCTGGTCTCTTAAGCATGCCCTGGCTGTGCAGCTCCTGGGAGCTTGAACACCAAAGCAGTAGTTTTCCATCACTGAAATAAAATCAGGGCTCCCTTCAGGCACATTAAAGCCAGGGAGGAACATCAGTATGATCCTCTTCCCTTTAGCCAGGCACAGCTGATTTTCCTGTGTCTGTCCTGTCACACTTCTGTGCTGGATTTGAGTCCCATAGGTCACCCCATAAAAGCAGATCTGCTGTAACCAAACCCCTTCCCAGTTCACCTGCACCCTTTGGGGTGCTTCCTCCCTTTACAGTTCCTGGGCTTTTCACACATTCTCAGTGTGTCTTTCAAATCAGTCCTCAGCACCCAGAACCATCAGTGTGGGCTGGATAAAATCGAGTCCTGCTGTTGTTGGTGATGAGCATCCTGTAGCACGTTAAGGGCTTGTCCATCCTTTTGCAGCTGGGAGCTTGGAGTTCCTTGTCTGCTCTGACCAGCTAGGGAGAGGTCTAATGTGTGCCTGGGACCTCTGGCCTGAAATGGGGAGGCTGTGGGCAACTGATCCCCTAGAGCTGGCAGTGGAGAGAGGTGGCAGGCAAAGCTATGGGTGGCACCAGTGCTCCAGAGTGCTCTTAGGGACAACATCCTTGGGTGGCCTTAAAGGGGCATTAAGGACCCTCCTCTGATATAGCAGTATGTCTTGCTTTTGCTGCTTCTTTAAAAAAAACCAAACCCAACCTCCGAATGGGTTTAATGATGTGCAAGGGTGACTCTTTCATAATTTGTGCTTTGGAAATGGGGAAAATGTAATACCTCCCCTGCACTTGCTGAAATTCACTCAGTTTTTCCAAACAAGGAATCTGCCTCCTGGCCAAGGGCCAGAATGGAAAATTAAAAAGAATAAATATTTCTGAGTGTTTGGTTTTGGAGGGGAGTGTGTATTTTGTGGGCTTTTTTTGGAGGGTTGTGATTTTTTTTTTTTTAAATTTACTTTTTTTTTTATTGGTAGAGGGTGGCTGCCTTTGCCCTCTGACTCCTTGCAGTGCTGCCATGGGATGTCCCTGTTTTGAGAGGCACGAGCCTCCTTGGTTTCCTCCCCAGTTTTGACTCTGGGGCTGTGAAAGAAACCTTGGGGAGGACAGCCCATGTAATACCTGCCTTGCACGTGCTGGGTAGGTGAGCTTGGGAGCAGCAGTGTGGCTGGGCAGGGCTGTGGCAGATGCCACCTGGGCACTTCTATGCCTATATGCTGATGTGCACATGTATGGAACCACACAGATGAGCATTCTTTCCTCCACCACACCAAGACACATTTAGGAAGAAAGAAACCTGCTTTTATAGGCTTTACCTCCTCCTTTATCCATGTGTGGCCTCAGAAATATAATTATTGAGTGAAAGCTGTTGGGAAATGGCCACAGGAGTCCATGCATTTGCTGGTAGCCTCATTTCCCCTGCATCCTTCCAGCCCTGCATTTTAGAGAGGTAAGAGACTTATTACAAGGCAGTGCTGTGGGGAAAGAAAACCTTCCTTAGAGAAACATGCTCGATGACCTAGGAAATCCTTGAGTAATGGAGCTTTTTGTGGGCTAACAGAATAAAACTGCTCCCCAGAAATGTTATCCTTGGGAACATAAGCTGAAAAAGGAATGCCTCATGTGAAATAGGGAATGTGCCTTTATTTCATATGAATCAGTGCTATGCAAAGTGGGAGAAGGGAAGATCAGCACCCCAGAACTGCCCCTAAGCATGGAAAAGATAAAACACTTTAATTAAAGACCTCAGTGGGAGGTAGTAAGGAGGGTGAGATACACATGGGAAAAGCACAGGATGTGGATTCCCCAGGGCTAAGGAGAAATCCATGTTAGAAGCCTGGGTGATTGCTGATAGAAGGCAGAATTTCCCATGTCTTTCCATGCAAGCTGAAACAAATCTCTTCCCTTCTCTGCACCTATGCTATCTCATCTAGGAGCATGAGAAAAGAAACTGCTGCTGAAAAGGAGCTTTGTGGGCTAAATCTGCAGTTTACTGGGAGCTACTGCTTCAGAGGAGGCTTAGTGGAAGAGATTTGGGAGGGTGGAATCTGTGACCTAGTAATTTATTTTTTTTTCTTGAGGAAAAGTTATTCCAGTCCATTAGGTAGTGTTTCACAGGTGGCAGAACTTGTGGTCCAACTCACTAAGGGCTTCTGAAACCACCCCCCAACTTCTGGTGTTCTTACTGGCTGAGGTGAAGGAGGAGAAGTAAGAGGTTTGGCTTTTGTGACAACTTTGCTGGTTCTCTGCTTTGCTGGAGCCATCATGGTAGTGCTGATGTTACCCAGTGGTGCATGCAAGCCATGGGCCCAGGGGACTGACAGGGCCAAAAAGCTACATATGCCTGTATATCATGTCTGAGCCGTTCCCACCTCTGACAGTCCCCTGAGGTACCTTACGGCTGTATTTGGACTGGGACTTTCTGTCACACACTATATTTAGGCTGTGGATTTGCATTGTTTTAATGAGCAGGTGACTTGCTTGTCACACCAAGCACTCACCTCCTGTGGGCTGTCTCTGTGTTGGGTGGTCAAGGATGCTGCAAGAGGGGAGAAAATATGAACACCTAGGTAAAAACCTGTTTGGCTTCTATTTAGAAGCAAGGCCCTCCCTTATTTTTAAAAAATTTAATAAAAAAGTAAAAAGAGGGGAAAAAAGTAAAGAAAACCCTAAAACCTTTATCACAGGTAGGACATCCACCTGTCCAAACCCTTTGGCAGGCTGTGGATACTTTATATGGCTATAACTCACTTGGGGGTCCCTGTGGAGTTTTGCTGCTTTGTGGTAGCACAAACACAATGGCCCCAGGCAGGTTTGGGGCCTTTGGGTACGTGGGGAGATCCCTGATTGCCAGGACTACCCTTTTCCTGCACACTCATGGCTTGGACTGCTTTGTGGGGTTTACTGCTAAAATAAAACGGTCTGAATGACAAAAGAGAAAAACTGGTCACCAACAACTCAGAGAAATATGCTAAAAATATATGGCTATTGTTCCTTTCTGTATGACCCAGCTGGGGCAGGTTGTTTTATAGAGGAAGTGGTAAGATAAACAAACAATTCCAGCATGCAATGGAGAAGGCTGCAGTCCAATTTCTTTCAGCTGCCTGAATTTGACTCCTGGATCCTCCTTTGCCATCAGGCTCTCCCCTCTCCAGCTCCCTCTCAGAGCCAGAGAGCTGGGAAAGCTGGCTGAGGATGTCCCTGTTGAATGCAGGGCTGGGATACCATGTGTAAGGGATGTGCTGGTGTGCTCAGGCTGTGATGCTTCTCTCCAGGTCACTGATTCAGCTGTGGGTCATCATGATGCATTGCAATGCTGGCTTGCCCTGTGGCACAGCCTTGGGAGCAGGAAGCTGCTGGGGATGGGAAGTCCCACTGATGGCTGTCACTTACCTGGATGTGGACCTGCCACACAGCACCTGGATGTCCACCAGTGCTGCTGGCAATGTCTGATGAGACCTTCATGTGAAGTGATCCTGCTGGCTACAGCCTTTATGGCTTCAATTTTCTGGGCTAATGGGGGTCTTCCTGCACAGCCCAAGCTGAGCCACTCCTTTCTTTCCACCTTCCAGTGGGGCTGTCTCCCTCTGTAGCACTTTAACCCTGTCACCTCTAGCTTGGCCTTTCTGAGCATAGAGAGGAAGCGTAGCATGCATGAAAGTAAAAAAACCAAACCTCAAGCAAAGTATATTGCAGGTGGCCAGAAACTGGCATCAGGATACAAATCACTCTTTTGGAGGAAGGAAGAGACTTTTAGCAGCAGGTTGACCCATAACAGCTCATTTCAGGTTCGATGGTGGGTTTCTCCAGTACTCTCTGGCCTACTGACTCTGCTGGGAGAGGACACTGGTCCCTCTTGTGATCACACATGCTTGCATTCCTATGTGTTTCCTAAATCACAGCAAGTGACTTAGAGCCTCACATGGCCTTGATTTGCCTTCCCACCCCCAGCCCCTCCATTATACAAAATAAAATATGGAGTGAGGCTTCCCAGCAACCAGCCCTGCAGCTGGAGTCAGTCAGCCCAGCTCTTTGGGTTTCTTTCTTTACACATCAGAAATGGTGTGACCACTCACACGTGAGGAGTCCCTCTAACACCTGCCCCTGTATCAGGCCCTGCACAAGATCCCCACCAGCAGTATTGAATTTTGCAAGCACGGTGCCCAGCTGCTGCTTTGTTTTTCTGGCAAGTTGCTTGTCCTGAACAGTGCAGGAATGGGATGAGAAGGAGCAGCACATCTGTCTCAGCGCTGTCCCAGTGCCTCTTGGCTGCATTTAGGCTGGCTGATGGCTGGGAGGCACTGGAGGGAATTAGGCTGCCTCAGTGGTTCTGGTCTCAGTGTTTTCTCTCTACAGGTTGCTTGCCAATCAGGGAGAAAAAACCAGCATGAATGTTTTCCTGGGGTGATGGGGAGAGGGGTCCATGTAATAACCTCAGACCCAAGCACCCCTTCAGCTCCAGGCATATCTGTGACTGAGCCTGGAGCTGGAGTTTGGTCAGTGGCTTCCTGGAAGGATGCACCACACCAGCCTGGCCAGACCAGGGCCCAGCTTTGCTGCTGAAGAAGCTGCTCTTGAGCTTGGTTTAAATTTAGGGCTCAGGCTGCCTAGGGGTGTGCTCGTGTACCCTGTTGGGTTTGGATGGGAGCACCCAGGATTTGGAAGGTTTACCTAATGTAAACTGAAGCTCACAGATGTTTGTGAATCCATAATGTTGCTTTTTTTTGTCACATGAAAAAGACCCTGGTATTCTCAACATTTTAATAACAAAGTTTGCTGCTTCAGTAGGTTGGCAGCCTGCATACCAGGGCTGAGCTGCTGGGCAAGAGGCATCCAGTTCCTCCAGTGCAGCCTGAGCCTTCATCACCCAACACTCCTGCTGATTTGATAATTTCCAACACATTTCAGCTCTTCCTAAAGACTGATGTGTGACACCTTTCTAATGGCATGTGGAGTGCTATCACTTAGGACACCTGTAGGGTTTTGTGCTGTCACCCAGTCTCTGGTTAGATTAGCATGATGCAAGGTGGAGGTTAGTGTAGGGCTGGGAATGTCCCTCATGCTCCCTATCTGAGGACCCCAGTCAGCCTTCAGTACCTCCTGCCCCTGTCCACCCCTGCCAGGGCTACAAGCACAAGGTGGGCTTGGTGAGCAGGTCATGGGAAGGGTGAAAGTAAGGGAGAAGCCATCATCCTGACAGGGTGCCTGGGTGTCTCAGGCAGCATTGGCACCTCAGAGAAGGAAGCTGATGGGTCTGTGTCCCTCCAGCTAGTGGGGAACAAAGATCTGTTTCCATTAAGCTCCATTATGGTGGAACTGAGGTGAAACTGAGATCAAATTCTTCACCAAAAGGTATGGCAAGCAGCTGCCCTTGCTCAGTGTTTGATCCCTGCCTTTCTCCTGCCTCTGCCTATCCACTCCTGTCACTGAGCACCTGGAAAGAGCTGACTAATGAAGATGTGATGATGTTCATCAACTTCTGCATTATGCAGCACATGGCTAAAAATAGCCAAGGTTGCAGGTCCAGGCCCAGCTCTGCTGGGACAGATTTGCAGGGCAGAGTTAAGAACTGATTTGTTCCCTGGTGCCATGGCAACAGGCCTCAAAATGAGAGTGGCAGGATGGTGGCAACATGGCAATGCTCCACTGGCAAACAGGATGATCTTGGAGAAGTGGGCAGCAGTAAGGTGGACCACAGTTCTCACCAGCTGCTTGCAGGAGTCCCTCCTGCAGCCCCTTTCCCCAGCCAGCAGCCACCAGCTGGCAGAGAAGAAAAGGCTTGTGGAAAAGGATGGACTGAGATAAGGAAAGTGAGTTTTGTTGCATTTGTGTTTAGGTGGCAAAGATAATGGCAATCTAGGAATTACCAGCAAAGGTGATATGGGAAAAATCACAGCAGAGAGTGAGCTGTATTTGTGTTTTGTAGGTGTAAAAGTGCCAGTACTTCTGTCCTTCAGGAGTTTTCCCTGTTCTGCTCGTTTCCAGGTTAGCAGTATCCTGGCTGTTAGATGTAATGCTCTGGGTTTGTGCTGGAGGACGCTTAAAGAAGGCTGAAGTCTCACTAGGAGATGGAGCTGACCAAAAGCGTTACAGATGCTGTCCAAAGCAAAGAGAGCAAAGGTCCATCCTCAGCTTCTTGGTGATAGCTGTCTCAACACGTTGCCACTCTGCTGTGTGTCACATTTGTCACACAGTCTCTGTGGGTAAAGCTTTCCTGCTGAATGGGAGGAAAAGGAGATGGGAACTGAGCTGAGACCATTCAGGTACTCTCTTGTAAAGGTTTGGGGGTTTTTTTGCAAAGGGTTGATGTGGAGGAGGTTTGTTGTTCTTTGTGACCTTTGTGTGTTTAAGTGACTTTAGGGGAAAAAAAAAAATCAACTCTTCTTTGCAAAAAGTTGTTGGATACATCTTTGTTTTCCACACTCTTCTCACCTGAGGGAACAGGCTGAATATCCTGGACCTTATTTTCATGTATGACATGACCTATCCCAAGATTCAGTGGATGCTTGAGATTTATTTTTTTTTCAGGAGCTTGGGGTTTTTAATCACCTCAGCACCAAATATGATACATGGCCTGGTTTGAAGTGGGTCGACCATCAGGCCATTTCAGGCCCCTTGGAAACCTCACTGTGGGCACCCAAACTCAGACAACCGAAACAGCTGGCTCTGTGAAAGTGCCTTCACCAGTGACACCAGGGCTAATTACCCATACAGGCTTTAACTAGATGGCCTCTGGTACTTGGTGAGCTCATTTGAGTAAGGGATGGGGTATAGGAAGATTGGCATTGAAAGGAATGCATGTCCAAATGTTTGGGTACAGGAGAGAAACTGAAGCATAGCCAGGTTTTGCAGAGTCTCTGCTGTCCCTGTGCTCAGCACTGAGCCCTGCACAGGAAGGTGCTCCCTTCTGTGGAGCTGGATCTGTGTTGTAGGCTGGACGTGGACTTTTGAGGTTGGTGGGCTTGGTTCAGTGGTGTGAAAAGATGAAAACCATTCAGGAAAAGTTTAATTCAGTTTCAGGCTTAAATTTACTGTGCAATTTCTCAGATTTTATAAGTTTGGGTGCGTGAACTTTTTTTAGCAAGGCCATTGGTCAGTAAGGCTCTGAAGAAATGTCCCTGCTCTGTGTCAACCTCTGTTATGGGAAAGTTAAACAAGAACAAATGTGCTGCAGAGAGATGGCCCTGTCTCAGAGGGAGGGACCTCCCCTATTTCAGAGTGTGGGGCAAGTGTTCCACCTCTCTGTGACTGAGCAGGAAGGATGGAAGGGGAAGGACAACAAAAGGAATAGGATCTAGTAATGAAGTACAGTCACCAGCATTACTTCTGGGGCTGGGCATCCCCAAACTCCCATTTTGATGCCAGAGCAGATTTAACAAGGCGTGTTAAATGATGAGTTGCTTGAAATAAAAAGTCTCTGTCTCTGGTGTAATGAGCACCAAAAGCCAAGGCATGCTGCAAGGAGCAGCCACATGTAAGCCTCAGGCAGGTCTGCAGCAGCTCTGTCTCTTAAGCTGCTGCGTGAGAGTGTTTCTGCTTACACCCCTCACAGAGGTGTTGTTCCCCTTGGCTGGAGCTTGTTTTGTCTTTGCAAATGCTGGTAGCCCTCAGCCCATGAACAGAGACAGCAGCATGGTCTAGCTTTGCATCTTTGCCTGTGTATCTGGGTGACCAAAGCATGGCTCAGAGCTGGTGTCACCCTGGAGCAGCAGCACAGCACTTCTTTGCACTCTCACTTGTGTTTTCCACTGCTGGATGGCCTCTAACATAGCAGAGCTCAACTCCCACATAATCTGGATTTTTTCCCTGTGATACCAGCTTCTTCCCTTTGATAACAGGGGCCTGTTGAGATAAGAACCATGTGTGAAAACACACCCAGGGCCCTGGGCAGGGAAGGTGAGGAGCTGTGTTGTCCAACAGGTGCCCACAGAAAGGTGACAGGGTAAGCAAAGCACCTGTGGGAGTCTCCAGGCACCAACAGCCCACGCCCCCATCACCACAGCCACAAAGTGCAAGTTATTTACTGGGCATATGACAAGGACATGCTGGAGAGCAGCTGCTGAGGGGATGGTACCAGATCTGTGTGCACATATGTTTTTACAGCTGCTGAAGAAATTATTGCATATGGTTGCTCAACACTGACTTCCCCTAGATATTTTGTTTCCTTCAGATCTGCTCATGGTGTGGCTATCTGCAAAGGATCCCAAGCAATTTGAATCATATTTGTGTAAATAGCTACATTCCAGGGTTGGTTGGTTGGTTGGGGTTTTTTGTGAGCAGGATGTCTTTTGGGCTAAGTGGCTCATAGTGTTCCCATGAGTAGCTCAGTGAGCAGGTAACAGCCTCCAGAAGGGCAGTCAGAGCTGGACTAGCTGCTCTTTGTACATACACAGCCCACAGCTTGGCCTGGGCTGACCCCCATCAGCTCAACACGGCAGTACAGGTGGCACCTCTAGCCCCAGGACCTCAAGGAAAAGCTTTGGTGAACAGTAGGTGACACTTCCTTCCTGTGGCCATACTGCTGGTGGTTACACCTTACCATAACCTGGTGAGTGTAGTTGGCCTCATGTTCCCAGGTACAACAGCCTGCACAATCTCTTATGGAAAGGCTCGTTGGTCCATTTATCAAGGCAAGCCAGTCTCTTCCTTCAAGAAAACAATAGGACTTTTAAATCCTCAATAGAAAATGAGTAGAAGAGACAGCAGTGAACCACCTCCCCCCAGGAAGGATGACCAGAAGTGTGAGACTGCGAACAGGAGCAGTGTGCTGCTTTCCACAAACACAGGGTCTGCTGCATCAAACCAAATGAGAGGATAGTTTTCTTTCATTTCTTCTCACTTTAAAATATCCTGGGTGAGAGTCTTTATCTCGAGGTGTCTCACTGCATGTGATATGGAAGAAAACCAGTGAGTTTTGAGGTCTGGTGTGCCACATTGGTAGCTTTCCAAAGCCAAAACCTGATAAATTAACATCTGCAACTGGATGTAGTGTTCTCAAATTTATTTCTGCCTGGAATCTAAGAATTTAGTTTGGCCTGTCTTAGGAGAGGAGATCCTCTACTAAACTTCACGGATGGTCATACCTGGGATCTAGGTTTCAGCCCACTCCTTTTTCCACATCTCTGGACAGGACAAGTGTATAAATTCTGGACTCTGAGAAGAAAAAGCAGAAGCTTCCACACTGGGATAATTTATTTTGTGTAACACACTTAACTGAAGTCAGCCAGCTTTCTGCTTTAGTTGCAACCATGACCTGCTGCCTTCTCAGGACCAGGTAGTTCCATCCATCATCCACATTGTCTCTGCATGGCCGGTGCCACTGCTCCTTCTCCTTTGTCTGCTGTGTGCCTGGGAAGTACATGTGGGAGAGGTGTTGTGCTCCTCCTGTGGAGGTCAGACAATGCAGAGGTGACCACTGCTGAGGTGTGAGGCTACCAGGGCTGAACGCTCCAGAGTCACAAGAGAAATCAAGCAGAACTAGATCGTTCCAGCCTAGTACAACAATCTACTATGAAACCACGAAAGAGAATGAACCACAAAGATGGAAAGGCTGGAGCCAGTTCCTGTGGTACCCCTTGCAAATACATTCCTTCCCCAAGCAGCGAAAAAATAGCCCATCTCTTCCACTCCCTCTGACAAACTGCAATTATTTTTATAAGCAAATACCAAAAGCAAGTCAAAATATTTTGGAGGTCCTGAAATGTTGATTCACTTCATGTTCCAGCCATAAAGGAAATAAAAGGCTAGAGATCAAAACTGTTTTCAAGGTCCTGTCTAAAATGGGAAAAGAAATCATGGCAACTCAAATGTGTTTATCTAAACTTTGCCTCTAGTTTTGGGTTGATGTCTGGCTACCATGTTACGTTACGGGTGTAATTTCTGTCAGCATTGCAAGCACGGCTGCTGTTGGCTTTCTACTGGATAAGGCCTCTTTGTTCAACCTTGGCAAGACAAAGAGAGGCCTGACCTAGGTTTGCCAGATAAAGGAAGCCTCTCGGGCTTTTCAGACCTGGGGTCTGCAAGGTGCTACCATGGGTTTGGGTGTTTGAGCTGGGTTTGACATTTGAACTCTCTTGTTGGCTGTATCTGTTCCTGAAGGCAGACACCCCTCAGCACATCCACAGACCATGGGGATATGTAATAGCTGTTGGAAGCTGAGTCCCTCTGGAGCAGCCTGGCTGCACCCACGGCTGCATAGCTCTCAGCTTAGGTCTTTCCTGGGCCACAAGTTATGGCCTTGACACATTGCTGGGTTTTTTTTCTGTGAGGTTTTTTCCATATTTTTTTTTCTTTCCCTTTTTTTTCTTTTCCCCTTTCCATTTTCCTATTTCTCCAAAAAGCCTGAAGAAATGCATGTGTGGGTGTTGTAACCAGACAGGCTGGCGCTTTCATGGCGTGATGCTTATGGTATGTGTTGCATGCTCTGGGTTACTGTGTGTAAATATTCAGAAGAGGTTAGTGTGGAAGGTCCCAGAGGAGCACTGAAGGACTGTTCCAGGAGAAGGGATCAAAACTGTGGCCTTCCACACCTACATTGCTTGCCTCCTGGAAGGTGTGGGGTCACAGTCCTTTCAGCCATGCTTGTTTTTCCTTCTGGAAGGAAGTACTTTGAGCAAACAAGGAACAGGGTGCCCGGAGAGGTGGTTGTTGCCTCATCCCTGGAAACATTCAAGGTCAGACAGGGCTCTGATCAACTTGATCCAGTTGAAGACATTCCTGCTTATTGCAGGGGGGTTGGGCTAGATGACCTGTAAAGGTCTCTTCCAACCCAGGCTATTCTGTGATTCTATGAGCATGGGGTATGGATGATCACATATTTAGGGCCTGGGAGAGAGGGAGGAAACTAAGCTAACTGTCGGTGTAGACAGACTTATTTACATTTTAAGCCAGACTTGTATTGGTGGGTTTCCAACAAAAGGGGGAAAAACTGGATCGGTCTTCTGGGTTCGGTGTCCACACTGGAAGAATTCAGCAAAAGGAAAGGAGGAGGAAGTGACTTATCCCTCCTGAAAAGGCAGTGCAATGAAATACAGCATGAAGTTCAGTAGTGGTAAATATAGCTAAATCAATTGAGTTTAGTTCACATCCTGAGAGCCATAAATGTACACAGGTGAAATTTTATGAGCTTTTAAAGAGAACTTTATGAGCTTAGAGGGAAAAGCAGTATAATTTGAAACTAGCAATGGAAAAATAATGTAATCTGGATCGTGGCATACCTAGAAAAACCTGTTAACTTAACCTACAGAAGGACCATAACACATAAGCGAGTAGAGGAGGCTTCTAGAAGCTGTAGTGCCCATTGAGATTGCTCTCTGGGCAGTCCAGTAGTCTAAAGGACTCATGTGCCAATGCCTCAAAGGGAAAGAGTGAGAAAGAGGAAACATGCAAGTTTGGTAGTTCTCCATCACTGCACTCTAGCTTTCCTCCTGGGGAATAGATACTGCCACTCTATGCACCTGGTAAGAAGCAATGTTACAAGACATTTAAAGATGCCCAGTCTCATCTAGCTGGTGTAAGAAGGGTGGCCTGTAGCCTCACCTGAGACATTTGAATACCAAAATATGCTGTCTCCAGAAGGTCATCTTTTATGAGTAAATTAAGTGCCCTTAAGAGCAGAGGACTGATAGCAGCAGAGGAAGGCTCAGAGTGGTGCAGACTGCTTCAGTGTAACTGGCATTTAAGAGACCAAGACAGAGGTTGCCCTGACCACTGACCCCTCCTGAGCTCCCGATGAGCTCTCTTAGTGCGTGGAGCTGTAAGTGGTATCTCCTGTTCAATGCTGCCTTTCAACAGAGACTGTCAGTTCCTCTGGATTGCAAGTCAGGCTGAGGAAGTTTTTGGAGAGGGGAGCTTGCTTGTGGCTTCGCTCCATGACAGGTTAGTCAGCTGTGCCATTAGCTTCCCTTCAGCCAGAGGCCATGGTGAGATAGGGCTGAGAGCCATTCCTGATAATTGCCAAGCTGACTGACCAGGTTTAAGTAACAGCTTTTCAACAAGTTCAAATAACCCAATGTTATGGGTGAGCAGGATGGTATGTGAGTGGGTTGATTTAATTTAATGAGGTCCTGACAGCGTTTCCTTGGGCCTCTTACTCTTTTGAGTGTGGTAAGACAGGCTGTAAGACAGGGGAGTTGCACATCAAAGGAGAAGTCTTTCTGACTAACCAACCCAGTCTGGTTCAAAATCAGACATTTAGGAGTGAATTTTCATCAGTCAGCTAGATCTAGAGTAGCAATTAGGGCAAGAACCTATTGTGGACCTCTTACCACAGGCAAGAACTTATGCTAGAACAGGAGTAGCCATCCAGCACAGGATTTGAGACGCAGTCTTCTGAAGTAAAGGCTTTATTCCAAATAAAACGTTTCCCCCAAGTCACTAATCAGATCTGGCTTTGACAGAATAGTTATCAACAGAATCCACGTATGGTGCTAATATCTAAGCTTTGCCTTCCTCAGTTGTGTTTGGTTATGTATATAAATTTAAAGCTCCTCTTGTTAATGCACCAAGTATGTGTAAGCAATTAACAGAAGATTGTGTTTGATTATGGCTTACAAAAAGGTCCCCAGAGAAGTTAGTGTTCATTACTCAGTGAGCAGTCCTTTCAACCATGAATGGTGACCTTGGAAGAAAGTCCCAGAGACCACAGAATTAATTGAAAAATTTTAATAAAGGCTGGTGCATGGAAAAAAAATATCTATATGACTAGTGCATTGTTTGCTGGTGACGGTACGTTTGGCAGATACCTATCCCGTTACAAATTCAGATTCTGAGCTCATTGCTGAGCTGAGCTTTCAGGCTAGACTTGATGACACACTAGAGAAAGGCAGCTTTGGAAAATGGTCCTTGATACGTTCTAAAAGATGTTTTGCAGTCAAACAGAAGTGGAGGATTGGTTAATGGGATTCTGTTGTCTTTAGCCAGGTACTTTCTTGGAATAGCATTTTTCCATGGCATCATAGTTACAGAAGTGGTTGTGAGCACGTTCATTAACTCATGTGGCCTGAAGGAGTTTTCTTAATGAAAAAAAAATCCTTACATGCTGATTCTGTTTGCTGTTGTTCCTTCAGCCATATTTTCCTGTTTGTAGCTGCTCTGATAACTCTCTGCAACTTGAATTCACTGATGTTAAAAAGGGGAGGGCAGAGGAAAGATGTGAGAGTGGTCATAATTTCGTATGCAGTCATGGCCAAGTTTCAGGCAGGGCTTTGAGATCCTTAGGTAATGCTATGGTGGCACAGAGGGCTAGCACACACACACACATGGCGTACGTGGGGTATCTTTCTGCTCTACCAGCAAATGTATCAGCAAATCAAGGGCTGTGTGCTATCAGGTATGAATTTTCCCCAAAGTGACATTATGCCCACTGAAAATAAAGATTGAAAGGAGCCTCATAACTTCTCTTTCTCTGTATCAGGCTATGTTGAAGGGACCGCAGTGTTATTTCTCCTTGTGAAAGGAGAAATTATGCAGTTGCATCAATAGATGTTCAGAGATCTGGCCTCTATCATTATTGGATGGTGTCTTCTTGAAATGTGTGGACCATGGCTGTGGGGAATCCCAGGCAGTCATAGAGAACCTGAGGTTTTAATCAAAGCCCACTGAAGTCTTTAGGATTCTTTGTACTGACTTGGATGGGGTTTAGATTGAGCTCTTGAAATTCCACAAGTTTAGATAAATAGGCATGAGTAGCAAGTTGTTTCTCAAAAGCTCATTCTGTCATCAAGAGGAAAAAAATGCACTGCAGATGCTCAAGATAAACAATCCAAGCAGGGTGTTTGTTGGGTTTTTTCTTTTGATCAGAGAAAAGCACATTTTTCTCAAAAATACTAAAACATGGAGGGTTTTATCAACTTGAAGCAAAGCTGTCCCCACTTCCCCATCTGTCTTCTAATTGAAAACTACTCTTTTCTTACTATTTGAGGTAAAATGAGATGTACTGTTAGCACAGTGCAGGAAGATTTACTCCAAAGGGTATAAAAACCTTAAAAACATGGGACAGACTGGAAGCTAGCATATAACCAGCAAATAACCATCCTGCTCCTATAATGTGGGTTCAAAGTTATTCTCTGGTTGGGCTTTTATGCTTATTTTTGTTAATAGTCTCCTCAAACAACACCGTTGGGCTATAGAGGAGCCAAAATATCCTGCCTGAACATCTGTGAACTTTGGTTTTGGAAGCAAACCCTGGCATTGGTGCCAGCTCTCTGTTGGTGTGAATGATGAGAACGCAGTTGTGTCTAGGTTGGTTTCCAGGGGCTCGGGTCCGAGCCCGGTGCTGAATTTTGCCCTTTAGGAAAGGCCACCTCTTCCCTGCCATCCCACCACGCGCCAGGCGGTGGGACAAGCCAGGAGACAGGGACAGAGTGTCACACAGCTCAATGAAGAGTGTTAATATGAGTAATTATTGCAGTATGTCACTGTGCTATTTTAAGGCTGCTCGCTGCATGCCAAAGAGTGCTCTGGGCAGGGTTTTCATTACAAAATCCTGCCAAAGCACTTCCTGAGGGGATCGTGATAAATATAGATAGTGGAGAGCCGGTCTGAATCCATTGCAGTGAATAGCAGCAGTGCACATGCCTTAAGGTCCTCAAGGCTCATAAAGCAAAAGATACTTGAGTTGGCTGAGGTCCCTGAATAATTTGGCTGACTCTGGTGAGGGATTTTCAGGTAGCCTTTTGATATGGTATATAAGACACACTGGGGAATCGGCTCCCAGCTCTCCCTACGAGTGCTGTGGGGGTCACTTTTATTTCTGGCCCTTGATTAATCATGATGGATACCTGTCAGATGTGTTAGGCCAAGCATTTTTCTCCTTTGTTACACAGCTCTGTTGTTGACCATCTGTATAACATTGCTCTTTGCGTCATGTCATGGCAGAAAATTAAAGAATAAAGGAAAAATGTCTGGCTGGTTTTAAACTCTCCCTTTATAGCAGCACAATTCCCAGTTGCACATGCACACGAGCAGCCCTGCTGCTAGTTTTGCAGTTTTATGTTCTCACTGTCTCTAGGGCTGGCAGAGGTGCCTAACCCAGCTGTCGCATCTGCAGTGTTGTCTAAGGACTACTGGGTGACCCTGACCATGTCCCAAGGCTGCCAGACCTTGACTTTCCATTCAGGTAGTGCAAAGTAATGACTGCATTGAAGTCTCTACTCATAGGGGTCTGAGAAGGGTCACTTCCCCTGCACCAGTTGGTCTGGTAGCCCTGATGCTGCTGCAGTGGGGACTACTGTAAGCCAGAGACCTCACATGTGCAGCATAGGCTGTGATGGCAGCACTTCTGAAGCAAAATGGCATGCCGTGTGGGATGGCTATGCATTCCATAAAAGCTGATTTTCATCATCAGTCCTGCTGGGCAACGCTCAAAGGTGCCAGGTGTTTCATGTATCTGTGGGTTAGCAGAGTTTGGGAGTAGAAGTGTCTTCATGGTGATGCGGAAACTGAGACATGATGGAATGCACTACTTCTGCTTGGAAACACATAGTTCCTCTTTTAGGCTCAGTCTCTGGGGGCTGGTCTAACTTGTTTCCCTATGTCATTGTTGGTTGTGGGCTGTTGCCAGAGCGTGAGATAGGTGTTCTGTACATTTGCCCTGAGTTTCTGCTCCTGGTTCACAGCAGCATATCCTCTGCTGAGCCCTCTCCTGCTCCAGTGACTGAGTCTGTTGTGGTGTTTAACTTGAGGAGGTCTTATACGTTTCTTAAGTTGAATACTGATCTACTTTGAAACTTTCTCATCTCTTCACGGGAGAGTCCAACAGACATAATGTTCCTGCAAGTGAGGCCTCTGAGTTCTCTCCCCATCCTGGCCTCATAAGTGACTTCATCTCCTCTCCCAGCAGAAACTAAGGAGCTTGCTCAATAGGTGAAGTCATGAGGAGCAGTGGGGAAAGCTAATGAAGGGGACAGGCTTCTTTCTGGTGCCTCTCTTCTCCCTGTCCCCATCAAGCCTGTGTTTCATCCCCTCTGCACTGTGCTGGGCTCTTGCTTGCAGTACGCACAGGGAAAGGAAATGTATCAGCAAGTTAAAACTTCCCATAGCTTCCAACAAGTGTGTCATGTTTTTCATATGCTTTTCCAGAAAATACCTGTGTGCTTTGAAAACAATACTGCCACAATGACTCTAAATGTTTGAGGAGAAGTAAAATGCTAATCGCCTCACTGAGATGTGATTGTGCCTCAGTAGCAAATTAACTTTGGTCCCTGTATCTAATAGACCTTGTAGCTCTATGGAAGGAAAGACACAGACTTCATCATAATTTTCAGCTCTTTTTCCTTAAGGGATAAGGCTATCATGAATTGAAAATTGCCTGAACTAGGTGAGGGGTGTGTGTGTGTGTATGTCCCCATTGATGCTTATTTATTTTATTATTCATGACCAGAAGCCTGTATCAAAGCTAAAGCCTGTTGTCTTAGCTCCTGTATAATTCCATGGGGAAAAAACCCCATCCAAACAAAAAAACCCCAACCCAACAAGAAATCAACCCCAAATTGTATTGTTGAAGTACAAGAGATGCTAATTTGCTCGTAAGTTTGTTACTGGGCAGTGCAGACAAAGTATCTAGTAGTAAGCCTGAACAAAAATGCAGGAAAGGATGTTCTAGCAAGGGTGTTCTCAGCTTCTGCATTGCTTTGGTTGTGAAGAATAACAAGCTACTTTGCAATAAGGAAAATGTCTACCCCAGCAGTTTTTCTCCTCTGCAGAGAACTCCCTGTACCTGCCAGGAGAGCTGGATCAGTTGACTGCTACCTACTCTATTTAATCATCTGTTTTTGTGAGTGCTGAGAGCTGGAAAACAGGAATAACAACATGTTTAGAGGTCTGATCCTTTCTCATGACCCACAAAGACTGTTTCCACCGCTCATTCCAAAGGGAGAGTTGCAGGTAGCGGAAGTGGAAAACGTTATGAGGAAAGATAGCTGTGAAGGTTTGGTTTGGACATGTTCAACTGAGCTAAAAACAACAATTATTTCCACTTCCCACCCTCATTGTCCCAAACAGCAAACTGACCGGCAGTTGCATCTGTAGATACGCTTTTGATGTACTTCTCTCTAATATGCATAAGACAAGTTGGGTGGGAAGGGAAGATGTGGGGTTCCTGCCTTTTTTCTACCTTAACCCTCTCCTGTTATCTTAGCTCCCTTCTCCTCCCCACTGTGTGCCTTGACTCTTCTGCACTGTGCTTCAAAGGGCCTGCTGAAAAAATGCCGAGTTATTCCAAGCCCCAGAAATTTCCACCTCTTAGCTACAACTATGAAAAAACAAGACCAGCCACGCCAGAGAACCTGCACCAAAGCAAATGCTGCCAGAGTAGTTCATGGGACCTGTTATGCTAGTGTCATTCCTATTTCAGTTCCATTTTACCCCTTGGTTTCACACAACTGATGTGTCGGTGGACCAGGCTCCAGACATGGAGAACTGGTTTTGGTGAGGAACCCTGACAGTCACCATAGGATCCTGGTGACCTTCAGACTTGTGTAGCTGCTAGGCCTATAGCTATCTGTGACTGAGGAGAAAAGCTTCTTGGACAGAGAATTCCAATCACGGACCTCACCAGGACAAAATTCCTATTTTGTGGGGGGGAAAAACCAACACAACAGAACTAAGAGCTGTAATTGGGAAGCACAACCTTGAACTGCGACCAAATGGGAATTGGAAAAACATGGAAGTTGTGAATTAATGTCACATTCTTCCCTTATGCAAAATTTACTGTTGTCCCTAGAGACTGGTGATTTGTCTTTACTTCTAAAGCAGCAGATCTCAGAGCTGCATTTTTTAACATTTTGATTTGTAGAGCCTACAGCTTTCCCAGCAGCACAACTCCCAGTGAATCCAAGCCTCCTGACAGCATACTCACTTCTCTTGTGTCCTTGCTGGACCCCCTGGACCTCCTTCAAGACCCTCGAGGACCTGCAAGCAACAGGGTGGACACCTCTGTCCCCTAGCTCTGAAGCAAAATCCCGGTACGAGGTCTCTTTTGTAACCTGAATAGATTGAATTATATTTGAGCTTTGGATTATATTGGAGAAGGGTGCTCTGCCTCCATCATCACCTGCCTAGCAGAGCAATATATTGCTTAAGAGCAAGAAGTAGGGAAGCAACAGCTGCTGTCATGGCTCAGCATCCTGAAAACTCCTTGGGGTCAGAGAGCTCCTCCCCAAGCAGAGTACAAACTATGCTTGAAATGCCTTTTTTTTTTCTTTTTTAATTAAAAAATACTGTTCTGATCTGCCTTTGCCACAGCACAAATTCCTTACAGGCTGAGTGGTTTCTATCCAACTGAAACACATGCTCAACACCGAGAACATCCCCTGCCAGTTAAGCAAAATGAGTAGCGAATCTGTCGGTGTGCGAGCTTGATGTAGGTGAGCCTGGAGCTTGTCTGACACATCAGGGTCCATTTGCCAAGTTGCTGTGACCTCCAGGCAGTGACACTGGCCCAGTTGCAGCCACTCATTTATATCCACTATACTCACACAGGGCCAAGCAGAGCACAGGAGAGTTTCTCCAAAGCCATGTAGCTCACATTGCTGGGGACAACTAGTTTGTAACCCTTTGCATGTCCAAGATCCTTCTCACCTGAGAGTGTTGGTGGCTGAGAACAAGGCTGACCTCCCATGGAATTCACACCAGTAACTTGCTGTGGGCCATTGGATGAGCAACATAACTTCTTGGAGCTTTCGTTGCCCCAATTATAAAACTGAAGTAAAACCTTAAGGTGTTGCCTGACAAAAAACAGCGCAAGTCTGGGGATCTTTGACTCTCCCTGCTCCAAAAGCACGGAGTAACCCACTTCACTTAGCTATACTGCATTTCAGAGGTTAGTCAGTACTTGTATGCCTATGGGAATGTATTAGGCACATGTACATGCTATGGAGTGTTACCTCCAATTATTTCTCACTTGCAATTCTTTAGATTTTTTTTTCCCAACCTTATCTCTTTTCTCCTTCTCTCCCCTTTTGTCTAGTAGTATCCATAGAGAAAATATAGGAAGGGCAGAAGAGTAGTAGCAGAGTATGTGAACAATATTTAGCTCTTCATGCACTGGAGTAATCCATGTAGAGTTGACATGCAAGTACTGGTTCCCAAGCCTTAGAGAAATTTAGATTCCAGTTTGCTGCTTGACTCTTAGGACTGCAGAATTGCCTAATAAGGAGACCAATTAAGGAGTTACTGCTCTTAGAAACATCCTCTTTGCAATTGAGTTTCAGATCAAGGTCTGAAAGTGGTGGGTAACCTTTATCCCTTCCTCATCTCACTTCAGAAAATTGTTGTCAAAAGTCACACCAACAACCAAACCCCAGGTGAACTTACAGTTCCTGCCCTGTTCTGTTTGAAGGCTTCACTTCTTTTGATCTCTCCGGGGCAACAACCTGGCTCCAGTCCACGTGGGTTTTTTTCTACTGCAGCAGAAACCGGTGAGTCCTTTGTTCAGCACAGTGTTGGTAAAGGTCAAAATAGAAGCAAATGTGGCTTTGTCTGCTGTGGAAGAGCCAGCAAGGGGTGAGGCTCCTCACAAGGGCAGGTGGGAACGGCTGCACAAAATAGCTTTAGATCCTCTGGACAACTGGCAGGCCAACCAGCCTAGTGTTCAGTTCTGTGGGAGCCACTGCTGCGTTGAAACGAGAAAAAACACACTTCTAGACAGATGGGAATCTTCCTGGTCATTAGGTAACAACCTTGCTAGCACCCTTTGGAGATTGGGAGAAGGACATGGCTCCAAACATTTATGTGCCAAGATATCCAACAATCTGCTTCATCACCGTCTTGCAAAGTCTTGTGCATCAGGGTGAGCCTGGCATTGGGTGGGTGTTCTGACATTTTTTTCTCTAGCTGCGCTTTCCCCTTACATTGGTAGGGTATCACAGCTCTTCACCCCTCCGCCACCAGCTCTGCCTTCTGCAGTCTGGTCCTTGCCTAATCAAGGGAGACAGCTTTCCTGTTGTTACTGTTGAAGCTGCAATAAATAGCATATCCATTTCTCCATTTATCTGCTTTTTTGAAACCCAGCCTGTAACGCCAGCAATAATTACTCTATTTCTATATTTAGAGATCATCAGCACCTCATGAATATCAAACTGTACTGTTATTATCTCTGTACAATATGGGCCAGTCTCCTATCAGTGTAAACATTTATAACAGTGATTATCAGTAGGACTGCTAGAAATCCCAAAATAGACAAGGCTGAACAGGAGCCTGCCATTATTTGTTTACTGGGGAAGGCAGATGTCCTGCCCCACAAGCAAATTCCTTTGAATGCTTCCCTAGGGCTTGTTTTTAGTATTTTTCCTTGTCCTAGAGAAGGTGATGTTTAAATCTCCAGTCTGACCAGCCTTGTAAATCATAGAAATGTAATTTCCAAATTATAGATTCAACTAATTTTACTGTCAGCATTAGCTGGCTGGGGGGGAAATGGCTGATGTCTCTTATGCAGCCATTCCCTGGCACAGATGACGGTGTTTGCCCCTGCCAGGCAGTGCTTGGAATGAAACTGTGCTCTGAGTTCAGGCAAATAGCAGGATGCACAGACAGGAGGGTGGTGAAAGACTGCTGGTAAATGTTAAGGGCACGGGTGAATGCCAATGGGTTTTGTACTCAGCTGCTTGTTTGGGTTTTTTTTTTGTTTTGATGGATGTGCTGTATTGCATTGAGAAGGGCTGATCTAAACCTCTGTCAAACAGCTGAAGCTCAGAGGATCTGGCTGCGTCCTAAGAGACCATTTCCCCTCTGAATCCCCAGCTGAGGAGGCTCACAGGGGACAGTCACTCCCCATCACCATCTTTCAGAGCTGTCAGGCTGCTTCACCAGCTCAGCTCTTGGCACAGCTTCCCAACCTTTGCCTGCCCTGATATGGCCCGTCATGCATACAGTTTTCCATCCAGCTTCACGCTTCCCCATCACAAAAGGTCTTTCTGTCACTAATAACTCATTGCTTAATTTAATTACCCTTTTTTCCCCCTCACATTTCCCTAGAATTATTGCTCTAGGGTGCTTACTTTGCTGATCTGTGGCCACCTGGGCATGGCTAGGCAGAGCCACCTCCTGGCAGGACAGTAAGCCAAGCTCTCGACCTGCTGGCCTGCTGCTCTCCTCTGCACAAACACTAGACTATGGTCAATGATGTGTCCCCCAGCCTGCAGACTGGGAGAGCAGGGTTACATCTCCGTGCCTCGCTCTTTCCACCCAGAAAGGGTGTATCTATGCTTTGTGGAAAATATTTTATATATAAAGTGGGGGTGCTCCAGCACAGGAAAAAGGATGGATGGTTCATTAATCAGGAAGTAGGTATGGAAGTGACTATGCAACCTGAGTGTGGGCAGGTGGGTTGCTTGCAGACACAGGGGTGGTGGATCTGAGGGACGCCAAGAGAATGGTAAGACCTCCTGAGAACAGTCTATGCTTTGAAATTGCAGGTTCTGTTTTCCCATGATATTTCACCCCAAGGCACACACACACCCCCAAGCACATGCTTTAGTTTCTAGCTCAAAACACTTGAGTAACAGCAAGTCCAGGCGCCGGTACCATATTTCCTGCTCTGGACAGAAAAAAAGTAAATAAAGCTGGCTTCTTATCAATTCCTTGTCCCTTAAAGTACTGTAATACACCCACCCACCTGACAGTTTCTGTCCTAGCTAATTTCTTGAATCAGCTCTCTTTTCAGAGAAGCCTCTGCCAGAAGAGGACATGACTAAGCAAGAGAGGAAGCTCAACTGCAGCAGAAAGTGAGTGAAACAGAAAATAATCATTGAGTAAACTAGTTCTTGTCTGTTCAGCGGGGAAAACAAATCTAGATCATTCTGTGCAGCTTTGGAGAGTTCCTGCTGGCTCTAGCACAGCTGGCCTGGAGAGGCGAACAACGCAGAAAACAGGAGGTAAGGGCTCCAGGGCTGTGCGTGGCACCTAGCGCTTTCATCTCTTGCACAAGGGGATGTGGCCTTCTGTCGAGAGAGCCCTTGTACACGTGTTTATGCTGTGAGAAAGCTGTCTATGTTTGGTTTGGAAAAGCTATGCTCGCTTAACAAAACCTGAATTTATCCCTGTAATCCTTCCCTGTATCTCCGTGGCCAGATTGGAGCAGCCTGTGGAAAAAATTCCTGTCTATTTTCAGAAATAGATAAAAGCATTCAGATTACAGAGTGCAAATCTCAGCTCGAAACGGCTGGAAAAAATCCATTCAGCGCCACTGTCACTGACCCCTGCGACCTCTCCAAGTAATGAATTTCAGTCGCCTCTGCCTCATCCCCCCTCTGCCTCCTTCTCCTCCCGCTGCCGGAACTGCCTGCGCTCCCAGCATCTGCAAAATGTCAGCCTTGCATCCCACTGTTTATCCCACTGGGAGGGAGCCCTTATGTGAAACAGTGGAGTTTGTGGAAATTATTATTGGTCTCTTTGCTTAAGACCATCAGTGGGGTCTGTTTGGCCCGGTGTTTTGGCAGAGCACTGGCACACCAAGGAGGAAGGGATCTTATGCACCAAATTAAAAATGCCAGGCATCTGCCTTTTTGCCCGTGCTCATCTTGGGGCTCTACTCGCTGACACGCTGGGAGCTGGGTACAAGTGTCATCCCCTCCACCACTGGGAGCTCCTAGGGAAAATGAGCCTTCAGCATCACTTATTACTTCATGAGATTGAAGATTTGACAGAGGAGAGTACTGATCGTTTGGAGGGATTGTGTGCTTTGGGTAGCCCCTGAGGCTTGATGAATTCCTCCTCGTGGTGTATTAGATGCCCTGTTAGCAAGCAAAATATTAAACACAACTGCAGCGAGCTTATATTTCACTCAGTATTCTGCTTTATGAATTGCAGGGTGAGTCTTCATAATTGATAGTAAGGAAGAAGACATCCAGATGGACTGCGGCTTTGGAAAGATTAACCTTGATGGGATTTATTTTTTTAATTTAAAAGTTTGTTTTTCTTTCTGTGATGTTCAGAGCAGACCTGCTGATAGCTTTGTGCCCAGCTCATTAAAGTGTCTAACAGAAATCCTGTGGTACTCCCTTGAGATTCAACCCAGCTGACTGCACTTGAGTCTCCTCTGACAAAACTAGGTTGAACCCTGGGAGGTTCTGAGCAACCCATTTTGGAGTTGAGGGTGCTTCAGAGGTCTGTGGATGATGAGCAGGACATGAAAACCTAAAGAAACAGTGCGTGCTCTAATGCTGAGTACGTGGCTTGGGATGATAACACTGCTGTTTGTTGCTCTTAGGGCTGCTAATGAGCAAGGACTTGGAGGACTCGGCCCACTTCACTGGGAAACTTAGAAATATATTCAGTTTGTGGCAGTGATGAGAGGGTTAATTTTTATCTAGGGTGGATACAGTGAGGCACAGAACTGACAGCACTGCTAGTAAAACACGCCAACAAGGTACACCAGCAGCTCATGACCACACCCGTGGGTTATTTGGTTCTTAAATGACTTTAAAATACTTTGAGATCTTTGATTAAAGGACTTCAGCAATGCATCAAGTATGATGTAAACACAAATTATGCATCTACTGTATGTTCAGAGCTGGATTATGTCTGTGTACGTACATGTGCCTGTGTACTTGCATGCATGTACATCCTTCAAAATCCAAACACAGCTCAACTGAACATACAGGTGAAGAAAAGGGGAGAGTGTGTGTATATATATATATACGTTCCTTGTATGTTGAGTATAAGGGCCAAAATACATTGGAAAATACAACACATATTACACTCTGCCTACACATCTAATGCTAAGACCAGAATTTGTTTTATCCCACTGCCTGATTTTTAAGGCCCAGAGAAATACTCATACTAGCCAAAATAATCCAACTCTTGAGCTCGCTTCACTATTTTCCACATTTTTCAACCTGCTGTCAGATGAAACTTTGAGCATTTGTAAATGGCAGTTGAATTTTTAAAAAATGCTAGAACCACATAATTTTAAGCAATGCAAGATTGTTCTTCCCATAAGCTATTACATATTCAATTTAATTTTTTATTTTAAGCCTATATAATTATTGAATATAGTCTTGAATATTGAATATATGAAGCAAAGGGCATTATTTCAGATAATAGTACACAAACAAGGATACCACTAGAAAGGCCATTATTTCCTGTAAAGATTAATTAATTCCCCTTAAAGTAGTCATGAAGGAGTGCATATTGATTCAAGGTTCCTGGATCTACCTATATTGAACACAAGCTGAATACGTAAGACAAAACTGTATCTATATAACACAACCAAGGCATTCATTAGAAAGAGGAACCAAATTGCTGGTTGTAACAGGCTTATTTTAAATGTCTTCAGAAGATCTGTATGTGTTTCCATTATGACTGTGAGTCTGAGAACTGTAACAATGCCTTCTCTAAGTGAAAATCTAACTTGTTAGGAGAAAATTAATGTGGAAATCCATAAAAAGATTCAACTCTGACCCATTTGGAAGATAAAATAAGCCTCTGATATCCTGTTCGTTCACCAGGGAGTCATATTTATCATTGAATTGTTACAGGTAGCCAGAATACAAGTATTTTTATATTCTGTATGATCTAAGTGCTTAAAATTGCTTTCGACTGTTGAATTCAGCGGAGATGAATGAAGGAAATTTACAGGACTGCTGCGATCCAGGTTCTTCCCGTGGTGTGTAATGACCCCAGGAATATCTCCTCTGTGCATCATACCCATCCGTTCCAGGAGTTCCCAGGGCATCGTGCACATCCTACAGCAGAGACGTCACCGCCGCCGAGCTCCCCCACTGCCAGCTGATGGCTGCTCGATAGGAAACAGCTACATGGCACAGGCAGCTCGTAGGGCCTTTTGGATAGGCACTTTCTGGAGAAAAGGAAAGAAAACCAACAACCAACTAAAACAGAACTAAAATGTAATGATTCAATATGGATGGGAAAGACGGATGAGTCCTGTTCCTCACTGAAATTGTCCAGACCGACTCTCTTACCTCTGCCCACGTCATGCGATGTGTTTGGACAGCCAGCAGAAAGGCTGGATGCCTTATCCAAACACTGCCTAACAGTCCTCACCGCTCTGCTGCGACATTGACCAGTCAGCATAGCTTCCCCTGGACATGAGCCACGCGTGACGAAGGCAGAGATGAGCGAAGCTGCCTGCATAAATGTCTGTGGACAATTTCTGTTTCCTCTTTGCTGCTGTTTGGACTATCTGTGTCTTTTCTGTGTACTTTCCTCCTTCAGTCCTGACTCCTGTCTTGCTGCTTCTTGCTCTGGAGTTGAGGCCATGTGTTGTTTTAATGGAGGATTTTACAAAAGGAGAGAGCATTTCCCTTTCCTTACAGGGAATGCAGGTTTAAAGGGTCTCAAAAGGATTCTCTTAGGTTTTCTGGTTATATTTCCAGGTTTAGGATGGGAACAAAGTATAAATTAGGCAAAAAGCTGTAATATGTAAAACCTGAAAAACATTCTCCCTCACACAGCGTTTTCCACACAGACCTTCCCAATCATTTCTAGTTCCACATAGTGGAATAGTTTGAAATTATAGTGCTGGGCAGAGCAGCTCACAGCAACCCAACAGACAGGAGAGGTGACGTTCCCACCTTCAAACAACAGACAACATGCAACTTCCCAGTTAAGTAGAACTGAGGTGATTAAACAGTTTTGGAAAACAGTTATTTCTTTCCAGCCACTTGAGACCCAGAAGACTTAAGGGCCCTTGTGCTCTGAATGTACTAATGTGGGTGCCTGACTTTTATTACACTGTCTTGGAGGAAGCAGCATCATAGTTCATAGTTACATGAGTAAGAAAAGTGGTTAGTCCTTTGCATACCTGATTGCTTTAAAAACATGCCATAAAGCGGGCTGGAAGAATGCTTCCCCCTCCACCTCTGCCTGCAGGCTCTACAAGGAGGTAAGAGTGTGGTAAGGGTGGCGCAGGAGGGTAGACCACGCTCCAACACCAGTCTGTTGATAACTGGACATGGGTTGATGGCATTCTTCTGCCTCAGCCTCTGCCCTGCTGTTCCATGTCATGTGGCCTGATTTGTTCCAAGGGGCCAAGGTACATCAGTGTGTGTTGTCACCAGGTCTTTGTGGGGTTGTGCAGGCAGGCAAAAGCTCTTCTGTCTGTAATACAGACAGCAAAGTTGTGATCCCCCGTTGCTGCCTTGGGTAGGACTGCTAACCCTGGGTGAGGTGATAGAGCCATGGGGCTCTCTCTGGGGGACCTTTTCACCACAGAGAAAAAAGGGAGAGTAAGGGTGCCCCACCAACAGATCTGAAAAAAAGGAGGGTTAACTCATTGCCTGGATATATATTGCCATTGCTGGTTTTGCCTGGCTTTATGACTGTGCTCCCTCTTGCCTAATAAAGATCTGGGAATGCATGTGAGTGGTAGAAATCCATCTCTTTAAGAGCGCTGAGGGAGGGTATGTTTAGGTTTGTCAGGTTTCTAAGTGGAGCTTGGAATGTAGTCCTTTATCAAAAGGGGCCAGGGGTATGTTAAATCCAGACGTTTTCTCTGTTGTTAACCACCTGGCAGAAAGGTCACACTAATTGCATCACATTTATATTCTCAAATTTTCCTGATTTGATTGTAAGCATGAGGATTAGGTCTCCGATTGTGTCAGAGAGCCCAGCCTGACCTTGGGAAATGCAACCTGTCTTATCCATATCTCAGTTCCCAGATGAACCAGGTGACAGAGAAACTCCTGCTGGAGGTATGGAGAGAGATACAGGTGGGTCATGAGAGATGACCTGGCAGACATGATCCGATGCTGTCACTGCGTGGAGGCGCAACACAAACAAATTTTAGGTTGTGCAAATGACTCTCTACCTCCCACCTGCTGGTCAACAGACATTTTTTGGGACTACCATTTGCAAGGATGATGGGAATGGTGAAAGAGATGTTGGGTTGGTTTGGAGAGAGAGGAAGAGAAAGGAACCAGAGGTGTGAGAAAGGCCATGCTTGTGACACTAAAGATGAGCCTTCATCATCTCCAGGGTGGCCAGCTGTTGTCACAAACACTGCAGTACCACTTACACAAACTGGAGTGTTTGTACTTTTATTACTTTTTTTTGTGTAGTATTTTGTTGGGTTTTGGTTTTGGTTTTTTTGCTAAGGGTGCCTCTAAATTTTGACATGTTAAGTTGTGGGCCAGGCTTTGGTGGAAACTTATGGTGCTAGGATTTTCTTGGAAAGCAGCAGTGTTAATTTTTATCTCCATCCAAAACCGAATTGCCCAGAAGTGACAGTGGCAAAACCAGGTTTCAGAAGGAAAGAAAATCATTGTCATGCTCAAAAGAGAGAAGGACAATAGAAAGTCACAGTTAAAAAGGGAGAAAAGTAAAATATGGTTTGACCTTGTTCGTTCAAGATGAGATGCAGGCATGAAACTGCGTTGTGGGCTGAAACCCTTACATTTAATGACAGCTCTTCTGACATTTTCCTAACAGATGCTTCTGTAGATTGGAAATGAGCAACAGGGAAGAAATACGGTATTTTCTTACATGATGCAACAAGATGTTGTACTTCCTGGCCACATATAAAACGAATTTACAAGGGAAACATGCCAGAAATGCCTGAGGGTAACAATAGCCATAGAACACTGAGGGTTTTTTTTTCCTCCAGCATTGAATAATGGGACTGAATGTCATTTTTCTTAAAACAACCCCAGGATGTGGGGCTGGATAGTGAGATCAAAGTTCCAAGTTTTACAGGGCACATTGGGAAAAAGATACCGTGTAATCAGATCTTATATGCACATGACGTCCTCTGTCACACACATTAAGATAACTCTTGAGGTTACTTATTGCAACAGACTCCTGCAGTGATTACATTATGAAATTAATATTATTACTATGAATGATTGTGTCATTCTCTCTGATTCTAGTTATTCTTGCTTTCTGCTAATACATGCATGTTGATGATGGAGTGACTGGAAACATTTCACATAGTTTGTGGGAGATAGTTTTAATGTTCTCCAAGCAAAGGTGGAAAATACACTTTGACTATTTTTCACCTTGAAACCATGCAACAGATTTGCAAAATATTTAAGCACGGGGCTACCAGGCTTCTAGCAAGGTCACAGTAGCCTGGAAAAACATTCCTACTCATTTCATTGCATTCTACATGATAGAATCTGAAAGACCCGAACAATCAGAACAGCCTGTTGGTATGTGGAAGAGAAAAGAGGGATATCCAATCAGGTAATGCATATTCAACAGTAAATTGACTTGTACCAAGACTTGTGTGTCCCAGAGGGATGAATGGCAGTGCTGAGCTGTAGGTGATGAAGAGCCATGGACAGAGAGGGGCGGATTCGCGTCCTGATTTACAACAGTGGTAATCTCCCTTTTGGCATAAGCAGTACTTTTGACCCTACGCAGGGAACAGGAGAAAATGCCACCAGGGAGTAAGTTAAGAGACCTGGAAGGTTTTAATGCCTTAGTTAGGGCTGTTTGCCTTAGTGTCAGCTCTTCCACAGCGATGCACATATGCTTTCCTAACCACAGTGCTATCCGAAGCCTCCATCTTGGTT
Organism: Laterallus jamaicensis coturniculus; assembly: GCA_022605575.1. Lineage (NCBI taxonomy): Eukaryota > Metazoa > Chordata > Aves > Gruiformes > Rallidae > Laterallus > Laterallus jamaicensis. The sequence continues at coordinate 22,576,564 of JAKCOX010000001.1, forward strand.
AACATTTCATCATTCACACTCCGGGAATTATCATTTCCTCTAGACATGCTGACAAAGCTCATTGTTTATTGCTCACAGCATGTCAGAACTGCTGGTTTTGCTTTGGACTGCAAGATGTTTGGAAAGCCACATGCTTTTTCTGAAGCTGGCTTAGTCCCCTCCGTGCCAGCCTCAGCTGCTGCATTCACTTTAGCCCAGAATGCCGGATCATGTCCATGATGAGTCAGAGCAGGGGAAAGCATCAGCTTGAGACTGACCAAACAGCACTGGATTTCATGTAAGCACGGCCAAGTTCTTCCTGGCAGCCACATGTACAGCCTTTCCAGAAGAGGTGGCTGGTGCTTTTCTACCTTGCTCCCCTCTGAACCAAAGGATAAGCCTGTTTGGGTAGTGAGCCAGGGAGGGTGATCTGGAGATGTGCCCATTATGCTGTTCCCCCCACCCAGGGGAGATTATGATTCTTCCTGGCAGCAGTATTGCCCATGGAGGGATTGTAATAGGGAAGGAGGCCATGCACCACCCCTTCTGGAAAAGGAAGCGATTTTCAGCAACGGTCCTGTGCTCTAGGTCTCCTTGTCCAGAAATGGGGGCAACACCTGGCTGTTAATACACTCCAGTCATGAACAGTTGCTAAATGTTGCAGTTGGAGAAATGCAGATCATTATTTATTAGTTACTGCATTTCACATGACAGGACATATGTTTATCCATAAATCCCTGAAATCTAAACTAACACAGAACACACAGGACTTGTCCTACAGGTCTGTATGATGTTACCTCTGGCTGCATGGCTGAGCCCTCATTTCAGTCCAGGAGGAGCAAGACATGAGATTTAGTTGAAGGCTCAAATATTGTGTTGTAGAGAAAATCCTCAACCACATAATCTGAGCTACCCAGCTAAAACTTGCCTGGACACCCTGTCTTGCTCACAGGAGTACCTCCAGGAGAGAGGACATGTGGCACAGGACCTGCATAGGGCTCCTGCACATGAGCTGAACCCACCCAAAGGTGGGCAGGGAGGCCTCCTGCCTGCTCAGATTCAAGAAAGCAATGAGCAGAGGCAGAGAAACTGAAATGGACCAAGAGCAGTAGCAGCCGGGGGCTGTCCTCAGCACGTGGCAATTTGTGGCTAGAGATGAGCAGGGTGATGGCAGCATTCCTCATTATATGGGGCAGTGGGGCTCTAAGGCACAGGGCACATCCTCCACAGGATAGAGGTCCCTCTGCATCCTGTGATTGCTACCGAGGTTGGGTGGCTCTCCCCATGGTAACCCCAAAGGGACTAGTCAAGCCCAGGGAGGTAGTAAGGAAAGGTGGTGAGTTTGTTATCACTGTGAAATCAACAAGGGGTTTCAACAGGTTTTGGGAAGGGCAGAAATCTCCCGAAGGTCACTGGTCCTGATGACAAACAGCAGCGTGGCCACAAAGATCATAGTCTCTGCCTCGCCTGGCTTCCCAGCAGCATCTCACCCTGTCTCACTTTGCTGCTCTGTAGATGTGACCTGTCTCTTGGAGCTTGTTGTCCCACATTTTATTTGCATTGTGCTGGATCTGCCCAGGTGATTAAACAAAAGACATCTTTTTATTATTGTTGGTGGTGGTTTTACTGTGCAATTGCTTGGTCATTTATTAGGGCTTTGCTTTTCCTGTGAAGAATAATCTCTGGAAACTTGGATAGGATCCTTTGGCTCACACTAGAAAAGGTAATAAAATCCTGGGAACCCAAAATGCTTCTCTGTTTTTTTCACCAAACATCTTCTCTCATTTTGAAAAATGTGCTTCTCTGTTCTCATTTGTTTTCCAATTTAGGGACAATCTCTTCCTAACCTTCCAGCTTACCTCCTGTCCAGGCATTTGAGAGGCTGTGACCAGGTGTTCAAAGGGCTCTGCAGACTCCACCACACTTCTGACTCTCCTTAGAGTTACAGGGAAACCACTTATTTTCTCATCGCTCTGGGTTGTCCATCTGCCACTTTATGATATAATATTTACTTACCTTTTCAAAGCATTTTAAATCTCCATAGGAATGCATTATAACAGTGCATTAGTGTTATTACTGTTCTCCATTGTGTAACTTTGAGGAATGGCTTACATAAGGAAGGCTCCTCTGTCCCCTCTCTGACCCCCATCCATTGTCCTGGTGCTGCTGCCTCCTCCTGCATCAGCAGCAATTAAGGTCTGTTTTCCCCAAGTATCCCCCCAGGCTCCTACACAGGCCTTGAGGAATAACCATCCAGTCCCCTCTACATCAGCTGTCCTAGTTCTGGCCAGGCCAGAGCTAGCCTCCCCTGGCAGCCAGCACGGGTGAGCTGGGTCAGCCCAGGTGAGCTGAGTTAGCCCAGGCTCTTTCACACCACCTGGCATCACTCCCCCACAAAAGAGGCTGGTCTGGGAGTGGTGTTCCTAGGTGTTTCCAGGGCTGTCTGAGTGTGGGCTGGGGTGTTGGGTTGGTCCTTGAGTTGTTCAGTACTGCTCTGTTATCAGAGATCAGGTTGGTAAGGTACTCTGTGTTATCACCAGGTGTGAGTGTAATTTGCCACAGGCTGTTATTGTTTCCCTTTCACAGTGATCTTGTCAGTAAACTGTCCTTGTCCCAATCTGTGAAGGCTCTGGCTGCTCTCCTCAGGGAGTGAGCCAGTGTCTGTGGTGCTCAGCCACTGCTTGGGGCTGAACCATCACATTCCAGGGATTGGCTGCTTTGGATTCAAAGGTCCTGCTGCTTCTATGCTAGGACCTCCGTTGGACAAGCCTGTGTTTAAATCCCCATGTATCTCTTCAGAGACTCCAGAAGGCCTTGTATGATCTCAAAGCGCCTTTTACCAGCATCTCTAAAGTACCCCATCAACAACAAACTTAGAAGCTTCTTCACAACCCTGATGTGATCTTTATTGAGAGGACATTTGAACCTCCTACCCCCATGCTCTCTCAAGGCTCAGCTTTCACAAACCAAGTATACTGGGACCATTAGAGCAGTCAAGTAGTAACCTAAAGCAGAACTTATTCAGGTGGTATGGTGGGAAGACTGAAGCTCCCAATGAGAATGACATAGCTGAATGACGATGTGCTACTACTGAACATGACCTGCTTCTCTGCCACAGCATTTTTCATTTTAGTAGGTAAGTTAATTTTTTTTGTTCCTTTGTCTTTCTGTCATGCCAAAACAAATATTTTCAGTGAGATAAAAGGTTGTCAAAACAGCAGGTAGTTGAACTAGCAATGCCCTGTAGGAGCTTTCACTAAACAGGCTGGTGACAAGAATCTCAAGGGTGTGAACTAGTGAAACTCCTCTATGCCCTTCTTCCTTTTTTCTCTTCTTCCTTCCCTGAAGGATACTGGTCCATATCCTTACTGTTTTATGTGAAACAGCTGCCAGGTTTCATGCCAGAGGTGACTGCATTTCAGAGACAAGCAAATGTACTGCTGTATTGCTGCCAGATACTGATCTCATGTACATTAGCCTTGGCTCTTCAAACAGCTCCATCGACTTTGGCGGTGCAGCTCCAGCCTGAACCCAGCATAAGACGTTTGAGCACAATCCATTATTTTTTAGCATTCAAAAAATGTGAAGTATGTGTCTTATAACAATGTACCCATGCATTCTGCCATCCTGTTAACTCCTCTCTCTCATAGCCAATTTAGGCAAGAACTGGTGACTAATAGAGGCAATTTGTAGGAAACATGCTGTTCCCAAGTCACCAAAAGCAAATTGCTAATGACTGACATCAGAATGACCGTTCTCCAAAGAGGAGTAGTTGAAAGCCCACTGTGCACAGCACTGATCACATTTAACAACAAAGCAATATCCTCCCCCCCAGTACTGGCACCTGCCATTTCTCCTGGCTGCTGCTTGCCTCTTTTCTCTGGTCCATCTGTAACAGCAATTACACTGAAACGCAACAACCACATATTTGTCTACAGAACCATGAAACGTGTTTTAAAACACTTCGGTAATGTGACCTTATAAACTCAATGAACAGAATATTAAAAGTACAAATGCACTATAGGGAGCAATTCTGCGCTGCTCAGGAGATGGATCATAGGGCTTAATAGATCATTTCCATTTCTGAAATTTCTGAGTCATGATGAATGGAATTTCTTACTGTTTGAAACAAGAGAGGGGCACGTTTAAAAAGACTGGGGAGAACTGCAGTGTAAAATCTTTGCACTATAAAAAAGGCAGCCTTGGTTTTTACTGCCTCTGCGGGGAGTCTCCTGTGAACCAAACAGCAACTAAATCAAATAAACATTTCTGAATTAAATCCATCTTCTCTTTAGCTTTGGGGAGTTTAAAAAACCCAGTAATTTACTGAATTGCCTTTCATGGTTATACCTGCAGATGTCTTTTGAATTTGATAGCAAAAACATTTAAAGTCAGTGTTTCCCAAATCAGCTAAATCCATTATATCACTTGTGCCAGTTACTATATTTGTAGGGCAGTAAACAGTGGTCTTTATTGTTTGCTGTTCATGGGACTGTGCATAAGAATGAGCTTAGTCTGTCTCCAGAGATATATACCCACCTTACTGGCACCAGAAATATTATACCAGCTTAAATCAGTTCAAGATTTCCATGCTGTCACTGCCTCTCCTGTTTTGATTCGGTGATGGTAATCCCTACTCGCTGCTGTGCTGATACCCTCTGAGTCAAGGACCCTTCTCTACTTCTGCCATGTCCTAAAAAAATGTGACCATTGCACCTTAGGCACCTTCTGAACGGTTACGTTTTCTTACCTGAGGGGGTGTGTGGACTTGCCTATGTGGTTTCCTTTGTGAGCAGGTGGAGAGGTAAAAATCCTCATGTGGGCTTGTCATATCCTTATCTCAAACCTTCCAGGAAAGTAGGAGAATGAAAGTGAGAAGGTGAATGAGCTAGACATCAAGGAAGTTGTTCTCACAGGCAGTGAAACTTGGTTAGAAAACCGCAGAGAGAGGAAAAATCCAGGTGGATAGGGAGTACTGCAGTTTCAGTGAATGAGCTACATGAGGAGCCTTAGGGCAGGGCATGGGGATTAGGGCAGAGCCATCCTAAAGGGCTTTAGGAGAAGGTCCTGAGGATGGTATCTGCACTGCACTGCTCTCTGGATCACAGCCCATGACCTTCCTCCTCTTGGATTTATGAGCCCTTCTCATCTTCCCCTTTCCTCTTCCTCTTCTTCCCACCCCTTTAATTTGTTATTTTGTCATATCTCTGAGGTTAATTCTGCAATTGTTTACGTGGCATAGGATCACTAGGAAAGCAACTTGTTCTGACATGATTTGGGAGCTAGAAATAGTCATGTGAACAGCAGGATCTCGGCATCCCCCACAAGCGGCTTGTGGGTTACAATTTGAACACGTTTTGATTCAGGCACAGCCCCTAGGCCATTTAGCAACAGGACCTCCTAGAGAGTCTCCTCATTCAAGTGGCTGAGGCTTTTGCAAGGAACAGGTGAACATGAATTTTCTTTCTGCTGTTTTTTTGGCAGTTCTAGGGAGGCATGACTGGCTGCTTAAAGATATTTTCCATACTCCTTATCTTTTCTTTGGAGTGCCACATGGTGTATCATTTCCCTTGGCTCAGATACAGGCCCCAAGGGGACTTGGTCTGCAAGTAAAACACAGAATTAAGCAATAGTGCTTAAAATACAAAATGTTTTAGGCATACTGCTGATATTAGTGAAGATGTTTTCAAATCCTCTCTTCTTTTCCCTCTCTGAGCAGCTTCCTATGGGCTCCATCATGGCACTTGTCACCCAGGTTAGTTATGCCAACACAGGACAGATGGAAGGGCCCCACTGCAAATCATATTACTAAAAACCTTGTGTAAAGCCTACCCCAGCTACAGCCAAAAACTTCCTTTTTCCTGTGTTACTGCAATCATCTTAAATTCCTCATTCCATACATTTTGAGGTCCTGTCAGTGGGTGGATGGTATCTTGTCTCATTTCCTGTTTCCACTTTCTATTTCTCAGGTGCTGGCACAACTAATCATTTTTCATTCACCCCCTTGCAAAAAGGTTTTCATTGATTTACTTTTTCCCTCCACTGCAATCACCTCTTTATTTTTTTCAGCCTGTTTTTCCACATGAACGTTGTTCATGCAGCCATGCTGGCTTCAGTCTGGCTGCGAGTCTCCCTTTAACAGCTTTTGAAGCTTTTTGATGAATTTCTGTCAAATTTGATGGAAGGACAGTAGTCTCAGAAACAATCATGCTCCTACAAGATCTATTCATACAGACAGCATGCCAGAGGAGCGAGACCAAACCTCATGCCCTCACTGAACAAACATATTGTTTCTCATGGCAGCTGGTACTCACTCATCGACCCACACCTATTGCTTCTTTCTTTGTGGGGCTGTTGTCCATGGTGTGGGGAGGAGACAAATTAATGCAGTGGGGACAGGGATGGGCTGAGGGATAAAGGCTGTTGGAAATTAGACCTTGCTGCTTCCAGCTCTCCCTACAGGAATCATTTTGTGGCCATGTCCTGCACTTCAGTTGCAACAACCACTGGCAGGGCTACAGGCTTGGGGAAGAGGGGCTGAAGAGCTGTCCAGCAAAGAATAACCTGGGGATGTTGGTTGTGTGCCAGCAGTGTGCCCAGGTGGCCAAGAAGGCAAATGGAATCCTGGCCTGCATCAGGAATAGTGTGGCCAGCAGGGCCAGAGAGGTGATCCTTCCCTTGTACTCCATCCTGGTGAGGCTACACCTCAAGTACTGTGTGCAGTTTTGGGTGCCACAGTATAGGAAGGACATAGAAGTGCTGGAGAGGGTGTAGAGAAGAGCAACTAGCCTGATTAAGGGTGTGTAGAACAGATCTTGTGAGGAGAGGCTGAGGGAGCTGGGACTGTTCAGCCTGGACAAGAGGAGGCTGAGGGGGAGACCTTATTGCTCTCTATCATTACCTGAAAGGAGGTTGTAATAAGGTGGGTGTTGGCCTCCTCTCCCTAATAACTAGTGACAGGCAAGAGGGAATAGGTTCAAGTTGTGCCAGAGGAGGTTCAGATTGGATATTAGGAAAACTTTATTCACCGAAAGAGTGATGAAGCATTGGAACAAGCTGCCCAGGGAGGTGATGGAATCACTGTCCCTGGGGCTGTTCAAAAACAGGTAGATGTGGTGCTTTGGAAGATGGTTTAGAGGTTATGGTGGTGTAGGGCTGACAGTTGAACTTGATGATCTTGAAGTTTTTTTCCAACCTTTGAAGATTCTATGATTCTAAATTAAAACTGTATTGGTTCATGTCAAACATGCTGGAAAGCTCGACGTTGGCTTCAAATGGCATTATTTTTGTGGAGGTAAAGCCAGTACCTTAACATTATTTTAACAAAGCCTTTTGAAATGCACATACGTTTCCAGTCTGCCAGATTCTTCCTTTTTGCTGAATACTGAACATTCTTTTCTTCCCCTCACTGTTGTCTTTGGCTGTAGAAATTGTACTTTCCACTTTCACAAAAACTGTAGGGGCATTATGAATGCCTGTATTGTACTTGAGCAGACTTTTTGCTTTCTAACAAAACGGCTATACTAGTTCACCTCATGGAATTTTGGTGTTAAGTATATGATTGTAATGCACAAGGTGCTTATCTACTTTGCCTGTGTAGCTGCAACTGAAAATTAAATTCTCCTTTGTACTTTCTAATAGACTGCCAGGGTGAATGGTTGAAAAGATGTCATGTTCTTCTTCAGTTGGCTGCATGTCAATGTAATAGACAAAACGATTTCTCTACAAACAGTACAAAATTGCTTTGAGGTCCTTAAGGAAAACAGGAACACAGTTACTTGTTATAATCTGTCTTAGCAAATTATTTTCTCCACAGTAAAACTAAAACATCTTAATTGGAAGTTTGTATAGGCAGGAGTCAGCATTGTAAGGAGGAGAGCTGTATAGAGTTTCATACCTTCTAATCAAATTATGAACTTTGATTACTATCTCCTGACAGCACTCTCAGCAAGAAGAAAGTGTCATTATTCCTACTACACTGAGAGGGAGAATGAAGTAATTTGTCTGGGGTCACCCTGGAAAGTCAGCTACAAAAATCTTCAAGGTTTTAACCCATTTTACCACAGATTTCTTCTGTACTGAGAGCTTCAACTTGAGGGACATTTAGCTGTATGCATTTTTACCCATTAATCAAACTAATGAAAAGAGCTGTCACTTCCCTGCATTATCAATACCAAAAGCCACACGTAGATATAACTGCAGTCTCACCTCTCTCACCTTCCTATATAAGAGCAGTATAATAATTTGGAGACAGATTTTTGTTTGCCATTCCTGGGTTGTCCCAAGGGGACTATTGCAGATACCCTCACTGCAGATGCCCTGTCCCTGCTCAAACTTTTGAGGCTGTTCAGGAGCCCTGGCCATGAGTCAACGTGTGACAGCTCAAGACACATGTTCCCCTCTGAGCCATTCTTCCTATGTTATTTATTTCATCCTAAGGTCTTCTGCTCTGCTACCTAAAATTCTGCAGTTTGCCTGTGTTTATTTTCAGGAGGCAGCAGTGAGGATCCATCAAGCTTTAACTATCTGGTCTGACTAAATGACTGTTTTATAGTTAGCACAAGTCAGGTGAGCTGAATCACCTGACAAATGACCCCCATACACATTCAAGCACTTTACTATCCTCATTTTGAAGAATTCCTTCTTAATATCTAACTGTGATTTCTCTTGCTGTAACTTGGGACACCTCCAAGAAGGGTCCAGCTTTGCCTTCTCAATAACTTTCCACTAGCAGAAGACAACAGCCAGGTCCTTCCTTAGCCCCAGACTAAATGAACAAAAGAAATCCCTCAGTCTTTCTTTGAATGTGCTTCAGCCCCATGGCCCATCTTAGTGGTTTCTGCTGGATACATACATCAATTGTTGCCTTACACTGAGGAGCCCAAATATGAAGATGGGACTCCAGGGCTGATTTGATAACTTGCAACTGTCTGACATGTAAGTGTCATGGCACAGATAGGCTTTGAGGAAGGATGTAGAAGAGGACAAGGTGTTGACTATGTAGTAGAAAGATCATCCTGTGCATCCAAGAGGCTGGAAAACTGGTTAATGAGCATGTTCCTAGCAGTAGGAAGCCAACACACTAGAGGAGAAGACTAAAGAAGGGTGGGGAATTGTTTGAAGTTTTAAGTGGTGTGAAGGAGAGGCTTTTTCATCTGAATTTGAAGTGCTCTGACATTTCAGTTGAAAGTTGTACCACTTAAAAAGTTCAGCTTTACAAACAAAGGGATGAATATGGAAATTCCAATACTTTTAAGAAGAGGTTCCCAAAGTACTCATTCACTTTTAAAAAATTGTTTCAGGTATTGACCAAGTTGATACACAATTCTCAGCTCTTCAAAGGTACTCATTAAGGCAATGAATTCTCACTGATTAACTGTAGGCATTTCAGAAGAGCCAATGTTGTCCTCAAAACCAGCTGCAGTAGAAAAGAGGGATCCCACCAGGGGAGTGGCTACGGAGCGGTATATCCCTTAATGGTTATGGGATCTTTTTTTTCCATGGGGTTTGTACTTTGCCAGAGTTTTGCAGAGCATCATGTTTGTCCACACACATTACATTGTTGTGGGGTAAAAAAGAGAGTCACTTTGGTCCCAATCCAACAGCTCTAGCTAGCAGGGCAGGGGTTTACGTTGCTTTTACACAAGCATAAAACTTTACTTGAAGCCTCCTAGAGTTTTACTTCTTGTGTCAGAGGTTACACCAGACTTGTTTACCTTATAAAAACATACATGTGGAAAGAGTGTAAAGAGGGTAACTGCGTCAACAGCGAGCCACCCTAAAGCACAGTGTAGTAAACTGAAAATATCGCCAGTTTCAGAGAAAGTTAACAGAAATCATCCCCTTATGGCAGTGGAAATCATGCCATGGTCGTTTTCCACTCTCTCACATGTGACTGGCAGTTTTATGACAAAACTCATGCCTGACAGTAGTAGGGTTTCCCCCTCGTACAGCACCATAATGAATCGTTGTCCCTTTCTAGCTAATAACTGAATTTAGAGGAGTGCTGTTTGTTTCTGTGTGCCTGCAGCTGTTCTCTCCCACGCGGGAGCAGTAGCAGGGTTCTGTGTGCCCCGAAAAGCCTGGGTGGAAACTGCTTTTGGGGTGACAGGGTCCAGGCTCCCAGGCGGGGGCCTACAGGGCACCCCGTGGCTTTGGGGGGAGGGAGGCCGAGGGCAGCAGGGCTCAGCCCCAGGGCGGTGGTGTGTCCCTGCGTGGGATGGGGCCCGCCGCTCCCCCAGTCACGGGCCGCGCCCAGGCCTGTCACCCACACGTGTATGCGTGGGTATGAGTAGCGGGGTACGCGGGGCTGCCCGCTGCCCCTTTAAGGGAGGCCGAAGCCGGGCGCGATGCCATGGCAACGGCTTGACAGCCGTGACCGGAAGTGATTTGGGGTCAGGGGTCGCCGGTGGCAGCGGGAATATGGCGGCGGCGGCGGCTCCGGCGAGGTTGGGCGCTGGTAGCGGCGCGGCTGCGCTCCCTGGGGTGACGGCTCCTTGAGCGGGGCGGGGAGCGGGGACTCCTCCGGCCGCCGCGCTGCCTCGTCTCAGGTGAGGGCGGGCGCGGGTTCTCCCGCGGCGGGACCGAGCTGCGGGCGGCTGCGGGTCCCCGCTGTCGGTCGGGCTTTGCCGGCTCCCGGCCGCCGAGGCGCGGCCTGCCGGCCGCTCACCTGCCTCCCGTTTCCCCGCAGGTATGGTCGCCGCGCTGTAGGAGGGCCGGGAGCCGCGGCGATGCCAGAGGAGGAGCCGCTGGAGGAGAGCGCTTGAGCCTGTCTGGGTGCACGTTCGGAGGGTGTGAAACGTGTAGGTTCCCCCAAGCCGCGGTCCCGGCGCTCCTGGCCTCGGTGCGCTCAGAGGAATAAGCGGAGGGGGGTGGTTGTAGCCTCATCCTTGGTGGCTTTCCTTCTGGCACAAAGCAGAGCCTCGCACGGCTTGCCTGCGTACAGGAGTCAGCTGGGTTTGCCAACCGTGGCCGGGTGGTTTCCCCGTTCACGGTGCCTGTCGTCGCCTCTCCCGGTGGTAGCGGCGCTTAAGCCGCAGTCTGGGCCAGGCTTACCCTTTGGGGAAGGCTAAACTTTGTCCTGAACGGTCTCTTGTGCAAGCGGCGCAGGGTGAGCGTTGGAGCCAGGCTTGTTTCGCAACCGGGCTGTTCAGAACATAGCTGTGGCTGCAGAAAGTGCCACCCTGAAAATTAATGCCACTATTGAACTGTGTGGGCAGCTCTGTGCTGGTGCTTAGGTGGGTTCACTGTGATGCACACTGAGTGGTTGCTAGCCTTTTTTTTTAAGCTCCACTTACAATAGTGCACAGAGCGAGCTATGCTCACGTAATGGGTAGTATATGTTGCATATTGCTTGCTAAGTATCTCCATATCTCACTTACTTCATGCTAGCTGTTGCTTGTTTTGAAGACACCACCCACCCGCTGCTTTTGGGCCTTTGGACTTTTCAGCACTAGCTACCACAGCATTACTTTGATGTTTCCAAAGCAGAAACTTCTGCTGCTGTAACACAGAGGGAATAACAGGCTGTCTTTTTTTTTTATTTTATTTTTCTTCTTCCTTTATGAATGGTGAGGCTAGCATGAAAAAGGGAGGAAAGCCCAAGTCTGTCTCAAACACATAAATCTGAAACAAGTTGATTGGCTTTTCTAATCAGGTCTTATAGCATTACACTCCAAATGCAAAGCTTGAGCGCCAGCTGTATTGTCTGACTCTTCAGCAAGTCAGAGTACAATTTAGCAGTGTGAATACATAGTTTGGTCAATGTGTGGGCTGCAGTTGAAGAGTGTGGTCTCACTCCTTTGCCATCACTGGCCGTGCGTTGTTGCTGCTCTCTTTGTAGTGGATTCAGCGGTTGGATGGTTGCAGGGAGAGTTGGTCTAACGGTTTTATGGGAATGGCTTTCTGTCAGATGGCAGCTATTCTAATGAGTGGTTGATCTGATACGAATGAAGGCTGCTCCTCTTGCTCTAATATAAGCCAGCTGTGGGATAAATATAATGTGAAACTACCTCAAGAAACCAAATCTCAAATTGGCCATTCGGAAAACTGCCCTTAAAACTTCTGGAGAGTTTGGATTAAAAAAGGAAAATCAGCCACATGTAAGGAATATGTGGTAAGAGTGAAGGGAGTATAAGTCTGTGAAGGAACTTTTTTGTCTTTCCAGTCCTTTGCCATTTGCTTTCACCAAAGAGCTTCTGTGCTAAAAAATTGAAGCCTCTTACAAAGCCTTACTTAGACCTTAGGGGCTGGTGCTCTGTGTGTACTCAGTGAGGCAGGAATCTTGAAGGGAAAATATTTTATCCTACTATGAAATCCAAACACATTGTGCAGAGAAACCTTGATTCTGGTGTGTTCCAGCTCCTTGATCTTCATAAGTTTTGCTTTCGTGGAGTTCCCTACCCTCCTCCAAAAAGCAATCTGAAAAGAAAATTGGAAGTGTAATGAGGCATCATTTTCGCATCTGCCTGGGGTTTTAGCAGTGTTAGGGTTACTTGATCCAGCAAATCTTTTCTTCAGTTGTTCAGATGCAAGCTGTCATGTGTTTCATCTGTTACTGCAGAGTCTTTACTTCTTCAGCAGCTATTTTTAATATTGCCAGGATTCTTAATCACCTGAACTGTGTCAGGCGCAAATCCTCTTGTCCTTCTGCTGGCTTACTATTTGATTCTGTCCAAGACTTCTCCCTGTAGCTTCTGTCTCTTCAATTTGTTTAGTTTTGTTTATCTCCTTTCTTGTCATTTGTCTTGTCCTTCAGTGTGCTTCTGCCCCCACTCTTCCAACTTCTGCTTTGACAAAATACACCTTTTCCTTTTGTTGTTGTCTTCTTCCAGTTTCTTGGGACACGCAGAGACTTTGCTTTCCTCCTACCTGGTCATTGTTTGTGAGCAATCTTTGTTTTCCTTGGTCCTTTCTTTCTTTCCTTATTTCATTCTCTGCTCTCCACATACAGTTTTGTTCAAGATTGGCCCTTCCTTGTTCCCTTGTTTCTTCAGATTTTGGTGCTGAGAACACACAGACAAGATATTTCATGAGCTCCATAGTCTGTTTTAATCATAGAATGCATTAGGTTGGCAGAGACCTTTAAAGGTCATTTAGTCCTACCCTCCTGCAGTAAGCAGGGAGACCTTTAACTAGATCAGGTTGCTCAGAGCTTCATCAAGCCTGATCTTGAATGTCCCCAGGGGTGGGGCCTCCACCACCTCTCTAGACAACCTGTTCCAGTGAGCTACCTTGCTCATATTGAAGAATTTTTTCCTAATATCCAACCTAAATCTCCCCTTTTCTAATTTAAAACCATCACCCCTCGTCCTGTTGCTACATGCCCTTGTGAACAGTTCTTCCCCAGCTTTCTTACAGGCACCTTTCAGGTACTGGAAGGCTGCTATAAGGTTCTCCCAGAGCTTTCTCTTCTCCAGGCTGGACAAGCTCAACTCTCTTGGCCCATCTTTATAGGAGAGGTACTCCAGCCCTCTGATCATCTTTATGGCCCTCCTCTGGACATGCTCCAACAGGTCCATGTCTTTATGTTGAGGGCTCCAAAGCTGGATGCAGTATTCCAGGTGACATCTCAGCAGAGCAGGGTACAGGAGCAGAATGACCTCTCTCAATCTGCTGGCCACTGCTTCTTTTGATGCAGCCCAGGATGTGGTTGGCCTTTTGGGCTGCAGATGCACATTACTGGCTCATTTACAGCTTTTCATCCACAAGCACGCCAAGTTCTTTTCCTCAGGGCTGCTTTCTAGTACACCATCTCCTAACCAGTATGGATAATGGGGATTGTCCTGACCCAGATGCAGGACTCTGTGCTTGGCTTTGTTGAACCTCATGAGGTTCACCTGGGCCCTCTTCTCCAGCCTGTCCAGGTCTTGCTGGGTGGCATCCTGTCCCTCTGGCACATTAACTTCACCACTCAGTTTGGTGTCATCAGCGAACTTGCAGAGGGTGCACCCAATCCCACTGTCAATAGCATTAATAAAGATATTAAACAACACTGGTCCCAGTATGGACCTGTGAGGAACGCTGCTTGTCAGTGTTTTCCGTCTTGATGCTGAGCCATGTGACCATCCAGCCAATTCCTCATCCACTGAACAGTCCACCCATCAAATCTGTATCTCTTCAACTTAGAGAGAAGGATGTTGTGGGGGGACTGTGTCAAAGGTCTTGCAGATGTTTTATGAGCTATGGACTGAGGAGAGTTGGCTTGTTTGCCTTACGTGTGTGGTGTTTGGGCAGCACTTAGAGCCAGGAGAGGGTAAAATGGAACCTTTAGAGAGTTGGCTTTTGGAAACCGGTCCCTGCTGAGTCTGGGCAAAGGCTTGTGGTTTGTTGACCTGGCCAAAAAGTAAATTGCTCCTGAAAGACAATTCTGTGTTCTAGAGTCCACTGCTGCTGCTGTAGGGTACAGTGAGATGCAACACAGCAATGTCAGCAGACTTGATGAAATGTAGACAAAATGTTTCTTCTTTTCCCTAGTCTTTTTGTCTTAGCTGATCTAGTTTTCTTATAAACTTGTTTTGCTATAATAAACTTTATGTACTTAATTTGATTTGTCTGTATTAGGGTTTCTTACATGTTTAGGGGTTCAAAGCTGGGGGAGTCTTTACTCATCCCTATAAAATGAATTGCTCCATTAGGTTCACATATTATCTTTTCATGTCTTTGCAAAAATGAATTTGCCTTTTTAATCTGACAGCAGGCTTAGTTTTGGTGTTTTCTCTCCCTCCCCCTCCCCCACCTTCCCGCCCCACTCCTCCCTGAGGTTCCTTGAAACAAAACTTTTTAAAAAAAACCTTGCTTTTAAACATGCCTTTCCAAGACTTTGCATTTGTGATACTAAAACTCCTGTGACTCTTGGGTGGATTTTTTTGGGCATTCTTTGGTATAATACCTGCTATTTATGTTATTTTAGGTATCGAGAGGGCAGGTATCGCTTTCCTTCCAGTGGTTCTGAAAGGTATTGCTTAATCTCAAGTGTTTTCTCATTGAGCTTACAGTGGTTTTGTTGTTTTTAAGTCATCCAGCATATTTTACAGTTGGAAGAGGTGATTGCCCCACTCTACTCTGCATTGGTGCAGCCTCACCTTGAGTGCTGTGTGTACTTTTGGGCACCACAGTACCAGAGGGACACAAAAGTGTCCAGAGGAGGGCAATAAGGATGGTGAAGGGTCTGGAGGGGAAGTCTTAGGAGGAGAGGCTGAAGTCCCTTGGTTTGTTCAGCCTGGAGAAGAGGAGCCTGAGGGGAGACCTCATCACGGTCTGTGGTTTCCTGATGAGGTGGACCAAAGGGGCAGGCACTGATCTCTCTTTGGTGACCAGTGATAGAACCCAAGGGAACAACATGAAGCTGTGACAGGAGGTTTAGGTTGGGTATTAGGGAGAGGCTCTTTACTGAGAGGGTGTTCAGGCACTGGAACAAGCTCCCCAGGGAAGTGGTCACAGCACCAAGTTTAAGAAGCATCTGGACGATGCACTCAGTGACATGCTCTTAGCTGGCTGTGTGGAGCCAGGAGTTGGACTTGATGATCCTTATGGGTCCCTCAGGAGATTCTGATTCTATTTGCTTTTATTTTTTGATGGCAGCTTTGCAGCTTCAGTTGTATCATGACAGCTAAAGGAGTAGACTGCCTGATGAATCTGTATGAAGCAGTTATGTGGATCACCACATGTATCCTATAGAAAGAGAATTAATTTTTCTTGAGAATGCTCTAATCTTTTATAAATTACTGTTTGAATCATGGAAGCATTCCTATAAACTACTTTGTCCCCAGACATGCTCACAGTTCCTGGGTGCTTTAATATATAGATCTTGTTATCTTTCACCAGATCAGTGTAATGGTGGAGTTAATGGGAGTCAGAAGATAACACGCAGGCTTTTACAGGGGAAAAAGAAAGAAAACACAACCAAGCCATTCATTTTTCTTCCTAAATCAAAGGCAAACAATAGCAGGCAGTGCAGGTACTGACAGGTATGCATAATGATGATTTTTGAAACAACAGTGGAGTTCCTTTGATTTCCTGAAATCATGTTAGTTACATCAAGCCAGTTATGGTTGTCGCAGATCAAGGTTCAACTTCATGCTCAAAGTAACTGGAATTTATTGTGGTTGTACGTGAAATGAGCATACAGATCTTGGGCTAGTGCATGAACTTTCGGCATAATCAGTATGATCATGATTTCACCCAAATATAAATCTTAATTGAGAAGTAACAGAAAACATGTTGTATGGCCCTACAAATATCTATTGGGGAGAACCTCCCTGGTCGCTGACAGCAAAAATGTTACTGTCTTGCTACATGAGAGGTGGTGTGAAATGCTTGGTATGGCCCCTGGTGCCGTTTTAACAGAGGTGAAAGCACTGAGAATCCTCTGTTCAGCTTGATCAGCTCTTGCAGAGGGACAGAAGCAATAGATAAAAGTTTCAAAACTTTTTTTCTTAAAGAAAATTCTTTATGTCTAAGTAATTAATTCCACATCACTTGGTAATATTGCTCTTAGGTTTCATTATAGTTGCTCTTAACTAGTGTTAGTATTGATTTTTAACATCGATTTCCCCAGTCTCCACACAAGCAACGATCTACAGCCTGCATTTGTGCAGACCAAGCATTAGTATTATGTGTTTGAATTCAGAAGATTATTGCACATTTTGCAAATTACCCAATGGCTGTTTCATCTTGAAACGTTTAGAAATCCGTTTTAGTTTCTCATAATTATAATGTTTTAGTCAGACAGCAATCTAAACTTAGGACAGCACTTTGGCAGTGATAGGCTTGTCTTTCTAAAATGAGGAGTTTCTGTGGTTAAATTTTCCTTTCATTTAAATATAGATTTTAATCAGTGTAGGCCAAATTTTTCCAACCATGTTTTAAATTAGCCCAAGTTGTGTTTTAAAAAGTATGTTCTAATGTGATTAAAGTTATGTAGATAAATGTATGCAAAAATGAATGCTTTAAGCTGATTAATGCTTTTGAACTGTTTCTAGATTTTATTTGGAGGGGGAAAAAAAACCCTGTTTATAGACTGTCTCAAATATGACTTGATACTAGTAGTCTCTTTGTAATAAATACCACTGAAAGTGCTTCATGCTGTGCTTCTGAAATTTGAAAGGTAATTGTTCAGAAAGAAACTGTAAATTCCCCTCATCAAGCAGCTGAGTTACAACATCAAAACCGAAGTCAGACGCTTGCTGTTCTTCTAGCCTTCTGTGCAAGCGTTGTTTTGGAGGTGACTGAAGCTTTCATTGGTCATCTTGGATTTCTTTAGGCAGGATGTAACTACCGTTTTCAGTTGGTAAGCTGAAGTTGTAAATACATTGGTAGCAAGTCTTAAGCTTTGTGTAGAGCATATTCACATCGGATGCACTCCAGGGAAAAAAAAGTGGGAGCAACTCAGAATTTAATCTCTCCGGTGGGTATTACACTTCCCTAAAGGACTGCCAAATGTTTCACTTTGTTTCTAGAAAGGTAGTAACACCTCCCCTCAAAACAATACCCCATGAAGCAAAAAGCCCCCCAGAACTGTTACTAATCTTATATCCCTGTCTTTACCAAAATGCAGGGAGAATAGTCTGCAATAACCAGAAAGTTTTCCAGATAGATGTGAGGACAAATGTCCATGATACAGAATGCCGTGGGTTTGTGTGAGATGTGCTGCTTAGCTTTAACACACTGTTTCTTTAGTGAAAAGGATGTAGAAAAGAAATACTGTCCTGGTTTGGATGTGGAGCTGTGTCAAATGCTGGTTTTTTTTCAGTTGCTGGAAGGACTAGATCCTTCTAGTATTTAATAATCCTACAGTAATCATGCATCTGTTCAGCTGATCAATTCCATTTCCTATCACAATCACGTTTGTAACTGTGACTTTATTGATATGCTGGTATTGAAAAAGCTGATAGCCCTATACCAATAGTAAGCAACAACAAATTTATGAATGGCTGGTGAAGCTTACCTTTTACCCAATTGTTTCAGCTGTCACTTTTAATAAACTTAAAAGGAACAAACCCTTTTTAATTTCACTCAAAGTTTTTTTTTTTTTTTCCTCATAAACTGGACTGTTACTCAAATTTGTGTGGTACAGTGGGAATTTTCCAAGCTCACTGAATAGCAGTTAGATGTTTTGTGTTGATTGAAAAACAACTTTTAATTATTCTGGTAAGATAACGAAAGGAGGCAGTGGTGACCTGATGGGTTGCATCAAAAGAAGTGTGGCCAGCAAATTGAGAGAGGTGTTTCCTCACCTCTGCTCTGGTGAGATCCCACCTGGGATGCTGCATACAGCTCTGGAGCCCTCAACACAAGAAGGACATGGACCTCTTGGAGTGGGTCTAGAGGAGGGCCACAAGGATGATAAGAGGGCAGGCTGAGAGAGTTCAGCCTGGAGAAGAGAATGCTCAGAGGGTATTTATAGCAGCCTTCCAGTACCTGAAAGGGACCTACAGGAAAGCTGGGGAAGGATGGTTTGTAAGGACATGTAGTGATAGGATGAGGGGCAATGGTTTTGAACTGGAGCAGAATAGGCTTAGATCAGATATAGTAAGAAGCTTTTTCAGTATGAGGGTAGTGAGACTCTGGAACAAGTTGCCCAGGGAGTTGGTGGAGGACCCATTCCTGAAGATGTTCAAGGTCAGGCTTGATGAAGCTTTGCGCAGCCTGATCTAGTTAAAGGAGTCCCTGCTTACTGCAGGGGCATTGGACTAGATGAACTTTAAAGGTCCCTTCCTAACATGTTCTATGATTGTATGACTCCGTGCTGATATATGGAAGTTAATGTTTTGGAGTGAACCAAATTGCAAAGTGGCTTTCAGGCTACGGTTGGAACTTAAGGTGTGTTTCTAGTTCTTCTGGACAAATTTGTTTTATTATGTATCATCCATTGTTAGGGGCTGTGTGCTCCAAGGAGGGCATCACTAGGTCTTTTAACAAAGCCAAGAAAAGCTATGAAAAATTTCTTAAAGAGCAAAGCAAATACAAGAAATATTTACCTGGTAAGCCTCTGTTGGGAGTCAGGCTATTCTGGTAGGTTGTGTGGGTTGGTTTAGGGTTTGTTTGGTTTTTTTTTCTTAACTCTTCGCTCATGGAAAACGTCTCTCTTGAGTACAACATTTCAGCAAGTGTGAGATAATACACTAGTGCCAAGGTGATTGAGCCAATCTGTAGAGTCTGGTAAGGTAAGGCTAATAATTTCCTTTCAGCCTCCTGCATAGACAGTAGCTTTCTTCTGGTCTTCTCTCTTCATTGTGAAAACATCACTAAATCTGTCAACTTAACTAGTGAATTCTCTTAAAAAGAAAACCATTGTAGTGATTTCTTTCAGGGTCTCTTGCTCAGCTCAATAGATTTGTCTTTAGGACAAGTAGAAATGATGCACTGCCAGCAAGCTATGTGCAACTCCTCACCAGACAGTGGAAACGGTGTTCTGGGAATTGGCATGTGTTTTAACTTTGGAAAAGGGATATTTGGTTTAATTTCTGTTAAATAATTGTAGACTGTCCAGGGAAGGTGGAATATGACATTCTGGGTATGTTTGATCTTTCTGAACTTCAGCCACAGACTGTCTCAGAAAAGGGTCGATCTTGCGGCATTTCGTGCCGTCTCCATGAGATGGATGGGTTTTAGAGTTTCCTGAGAAAGAGATGTGTGTCAGTCTCATTTACAAGAAGTGTTTTTGCACTCATCTATTTCTAACCACTGAAAGTGACAATGGGTGTGTCTTGCTCTGGCTTTGCTCAGAGAAAGTGTGCTCTTTTGTTAGAAACATCAGGCTTAAATTTTCACTTGAATATCAAGTTTTAAATAACATCCCAGCACTTATCCACTATTTCCAGTGCTTGTGTGGGTCTGCTATTCATTACAAAATGGATACATCATTTTTTGTCATACATACTTCCAAAATTTATTTGGTAATTTTTATAAAAATGCTTGGCAAAGAAAATCTTTATGTTGCTATAAAGGTAGGCATTGTGGTTACTGTACCTCAGTCCTACTCTTAAGAAAGAATCTTGATGTCTTTTCTAAATATTATTATTAAATTCTAAGCATTTAGTTTTGCACCTCTGAGTACAGGGTTGGAGTGTCAAATCCGCTAAGCAATAAAAAAAACAACCCACTTTAAAGACAGTGCTTTAAGTGAATAACATGTCTCATTTAGATTTTGACAGTAAGAGATCTGTGTGTTTATCTTGTGTGTCACCTTAATAGTTTTTGAATGAAAAATGCTTGCAACGAGGTCAAGGGTTAAACAGCTATATTTTTTGTGTGTTATTACAATAGGTAATGAATGAAGGACCTTGAGAGTTGGCTGATCTGTGAAACTGAGGCAAAGGCTCTGTGGTTATGGAAGTGTGGAAATTAAATATAGGCCGAAGCACATATGGTTTGAGTGGTCACAATAGGGATATTACTAAAATGATTGTTGATAACACAGGAATATCTATTATTTTTTCTCTAAAGCTAAAATCATTGGGTTTTTTGTTAATGTAACTACAGTAGGCTAGCCCTACTGAAGAGCAACGTGACGTGATAGGCAGCACCCTTGTGCAGTAGAATATCTTTGAAAGTACACTAATTTCAATTATTTTGAATTAATGAAACAACCTCATGAAAAGTTAGAGGATTTATCAAAGTTTGATTGTGTTAGTCACATGTTAGTAGGTTTTTCTTATGGGCTGCTTCTCCCTGTGCCTTTACTGCTTGGCAGATCATCACCCTTCTGCAACAGTGAGATGCCCTTGAAGCGGCTCTAGCAAATAGAGCCCACCTTTTATTTCTACTTTTAGAGGGAAGCTGTAAGTTATTCCCATGTTGCCTGCAGCCCTAAGCGTGTTCATAGTCTGGTTTGTTCTAATGTAGGCAGTGGCAAAGAAAGGTGGTAAATATGGCCATTTTCTTCTTTAACTTTACGTAAAGGCATCCGTAGAAATCCACTAAGCAAACCAACATTCCTTACCTTGTCCATAGTTTTCCTAACAGGAGCGCTGGGTGTGCAGGCTTAAGCTTGCTTTCAGAACAAAAGGTAACATCGTTGTGAGCAGAATGCTAACATGTGTGCTTGTTAGAAGGAAATACTACACTTCCTCTCTCCATCGTCTCTCACTGTGTCTTGAAATGCAGAATTAGCTGAAAAAGGCATATTTAGGACAGGATTTTGCTGGTTTAGAAGCTCATCGTTTATTCATAAACATAACGTAAGCAAACCTTAACATTTAGGGAAACTGCCTGGTAGCTTTGGATTTCAGTGCAAGATAGTCTGTATTTACAGTATCAGCACAGATGATAACATTTACTTAGGAGCATCACAAAATTGTGTATTGGCTATGAGACATGCAAAAAAAATGAAAATAGTTGCAAAATATCATTGTACAGTGATTTCCCAAGGTTGCAGGATATTTTAGAATGAAAATTTTTAGCAGTACTGAAAATAATCTGTTTTGGCTGGAGAGTAACATTTTAATAAATGCTTATAGCATGACAAAAGGAAGGAGAAATTATCAACATTTATTTCTTCATCACTTGAAAACTGCTGTGGTTCTTCCAGCCATTTAACCATTTAGAACCTGTGTAGGGATTATGTGTTACAGATTTTAGAGCGAATGCCTTTGGCCTCAATATCCTGTAAAGATACCAATTACCAGGATTTTGCCTCTGGGACCTTTGTTTTCTGCATGCAACTAGTGTGTGTCTCCCAGCTCCTAAGAACTTGGGATTTGGTGTTAGTATGGAGCGAAGCTTCGAAAAGCCGAAATCAGATCCATCAGGATGAGTAGCCAACCCCCAGGACTTGCATGTTCTTTTGTGAGACCTTAATGTCTGTCCTTCTCTTGAGAAAGATTGTGGTATGCCTTTCTGCCAGTTTCAATGCCTTGAATGATTTTAATGTTTAGAGTGATGCTATCATAGAATGGTCTGGGTTGGAAGGGACCCCAAGGATCATAGAGTTCCAACCCCTCTGCCACAGGCAGGGCCACCAACCCACAAGACCTTTAATTTCTGGTTGAGGAGCTATTCGATGTAGAACCATGAACCTCTTATTTCTTAACAAGAAGAGTGTTCTCTTCTTTACATCTCTGCTCTAAGCTCTAAAAGCTGTCAGATTTCCACCAGACATGTACTGAAGAGCTAGAAAATACCAGTGAAAGTTGGAATGAGATCTGGAGAGAAGCAAAGTTGCGGGCAAGTATTTTTCCTTCTTCCCAGTGTTAAGCTACAGCCACGTTAATAATATTTCTACAAAAACATTATTGGGCTAATTTAAAGCAAAATTCTAGAACTGTTATATCCAACATGGCATGAAACATTGCTTTGTGTTTTTTTTTCCTCCTGGTGTATTAACTTCTTACACAGAAAGGAAATGAATTTTAGAAAGAATGTTATATATAAGCTATTTGAGACATTCTCTGTTAAGGAAATACCAGCTGTCAAGAAAGATGCAGGCAGTGTTGAGTTATATTAAAAACATTCTAAAGGAAATATTTGTCAAGGAAAAGTGGATTAATTAAAACATTTCAACTATTTTACTCTGAAAGAAGGTTATGGAAGTTCTATATAAGCCTCTCCTAAACACAAACATTATTAAAAGTCACCAATTCATTTCTTCAGAAGGAACTTGATTTAGGCAAGTTCTTCTCTAATGCAGAGTAAAGATATTTTCTGACTACTGTGTAACCAGTAGGGGGAAAAAAAAAGACAAAAAAGGCTTGACATCATTATACTTAATATTACCTTCAGATTCTGTAAGCTTGCTTTCATTGATTCTTCTTGATGGACAGAATGTATATCAAAAAGCAAATAGGCTAGAGTTTAGGATTTTAACATTTTTATTTGAAAATAATTTCTTTTATGAGCAATTAATAGCATTAGGAGGCATGATTTTGTTTCTGTAGAGGAAAATAGTGAAGTGTAGATAAAAAGGAACCTGATTCAGGCATATGAAACACTAAATGTGATAGGATTTACTCTTTCTTTAATCCTGACTAGCCTGTTGGCTTTAAGGAGCTGTACGTTGAATATGCAGATTTACTGTAACGGTTTGAAACAAGCTTTTGGTTTAACTACCACTTTGCTCTTTTCCCCATTAATCTGTTGATGCTATCAGATCTGCCCTGAAATGTAGCAGATACAGCGACAGTTATGACTCTTTAACTTTCTGGGTAGAGCTGTGATGAAGAGGTTGAAGGGAACGCACGTAGTTGTTACGGTTATGTGACCCGCTGAAATGTTGAGGTTTGGATTTTAGAAAAGCGTAAGTATTTTCTATGGGAATGTTAGGTCTTCCTTGATTCAAGATATCCTACCTGTTCATTACACTTAATTGCTGGAAATTCATGAAGATCAGAGTGTTTTCTTTATTCCCTGAAAATATTGAAATTACATTTCCCGAGTTCCATGACTGCTATTAGAGATGAGCAGCTGTTCATACTAGGCTTGTGATCTTAGACTTTGTTAAAATGCCAACAGAAGAATAAGTACCCAATGATATATGGGCTAAATTTTTTTTTAATGTCACATCTCCACACTTGAATTGACAGTCTGTAATTCCATTAACACGCTACCTTTTTTCTCCCCCTTCAAAAACTTGGCATTCCTAGAGGTTTGTGTTTTAGGAATGCCTTAAGGATCCAAGGAATGTGGTCTGCAGAACCCATTTTATTTGTTGCACGCGCTTTATGATGTATACTGAACTGAAATAAACGAGCAATTTCTGTAATGCAACTCTGAAGAATGGGATTTTGCTTTTTACTCCGTAAGCAGGAATCCTAACATGGTTATTAACAATAACTAATTGTGATCCTTGTATTGAATAATAAGGTTTAAAGCTGGACACCTATAGGATAAAGAATGCAAAGCTTTCACAGCTGTGACTGAAGCTAATAACATCTGTGAATTGTGCTTGTGATGTACTGGGTAGTGACAAATATTCTGAAAAAAATTTTAGGAAGGACTCCAGACAAGGTAGGCACAACTTGCATACTTGCTGCTGTGGATGTTAAGTTATAAAAATATAAGTAAAATCTGTTGTGCAAATAAATAGCTGACATACACCACTTTCAGTTAATAATATAACAAACATAATACGAAGAAGGCAAAAAAGGGGTTTCATGCTAGGATTTTAATAGCTTAGGCTAATTTTAGTGCTGTACTGTGAGAAGGGTAAAAAGAAATACAAAGTAATTTCTCCCTGTTAGCCCTGCTGTCAATGCATACACATTGGATGAGACAGGGTTCCTGCTGGAAAAGAATCAAAACCAGGCAGGAAGGAACAGCCATAATTCTGGTGGTTTATAATCTGTATGTTTGACAGTACAGCTTTAGTGTCCCAAATGTTTTTTGAGTGTAATATGAAGGTGACAGTTCACAAACTGTGCACCCTGTGGTTCCAAGTGCCCCTGATCCTTCAGCTGTGGATGTAGCAGGCTGTAATTATACTGTGGATGGCCCCTTACAGCACGAGGGAGAACATCACTTCTAGTATCTGACCTAAATACTTTTCAGGCTGAAACTAGCTGTTGTATGTTACTGTGGAATCACTTCATTTGTAGTCTGAGGCTATACTGGCAGTGTGTTTTGTTGTATGCAAAATGACAGATAGATCAGTGATGACTCCAAGGAGAGTAGTAGACTGAGTTCCTGAATGTAACACTGGGGCCACTAATTGTGTCAAGGCTAGGAAAAAAACTCCATCTATCAGTATTCCAAGTTATTTATCCAAAGCAGTTAACAACAGTAACTGATTCTGCAGTTTCAATTCTATAGATACTACTTCATACTTCCCACTTAAATCTCCCTTTTGTCCAGGGAAGTAGTTCTTTGTGCATTTACTTTTGCATGATTGGGCATAAGGTTATTGTTCCATGGAGAAGGGGGAGGAAAGTAGCCTCTTCTAATCTGTTAGTTCATGTTTTGAATCTCCTTTTTATAGTAACTCTTGTGAAAATTATATTAGCCATATACGACCACTCTCTTCAATTTCAGTCTGATGCCTCCGCAGACAAGATAAAGGCTGTTGATTGGGATGTCTGTCTTCTGAGAAATTGATACTGAAGCACTAGTCATTGATTGACTTGTACTGTCTAATTAGTGATAGACCAGTTTGCCCAGTCTTTGTTGGCTTTCACAGTAAAGTTAAGCCTGAAAACATGCATGAAGTTATTTGATCTAAATATACCAAAATTACAGGTTGTAGTCGGTCTTTGATAGGGCATCTTGCAGCTTATTTGAGCTGGTTCTTGATGTATAGCAAAATCTACTTTGAGTTTAAAAGGATCAGTTATATATCTTGATGTTATTTTCCATCTATATGCTTGGTATCTTTATCTGACAGTACACAAGCTAGAGATGGGACGTTATAAAAACAAATTATTAGACTACATTAAGTGTTATGGGACAATTGATAGATGAATCCCATTAGCCATGTTGTGTTGAACTGCAGCCAGTCCTTTTGGAATACTTCAAATGCCTAGTGTTTTTGGACAACTGCAGGAGAATTGTTTTCTGAAGTCCCTTCTAAAAGGGATTAATACTTACTTTTGTTGTAGTTTGGCCTAAGAATTTCAGGGAAGTATCTGGAAATTATTACGTTTCTCCTTAGTGACTAATGTAGTAAAAACTGATTGGAAGCTTGGAATTTGTAACCAGTTAAAGGCTTATGATTATGCTGCTAGATGTTTGAGATCACTGTAAATTTCTTATTTCCACAAAATGCCATAAGTCCCACCAGTGTAAGTCATAAGCCATGTATCTATATGTCTTAATTTTATTTGTTGGATAAAGAATCCTGTAAGACCAATCCTGTGCCGAACTAGTTTTGAAGGGGTTTTTGTTCTGCTAGTTATACTTGTGTTGATGCTTTTCCATTCTCAACCCCCTTCAAGGTTTCTAGTTTATCAGCATTTTGAGATGCTTGGTGGTTGGTCTGAGTGCCTTTTGTGGTATGTAGTTGGAAGATAAGATGTGTCTGTAGTAGCTGCCAAACTGAAGCCTGAAACAATGCTTTATTCTAGTGTTTAAAGACAAACTCCCTCATGCTGAATTCAGAGGGCCATATGCTCTCTCAGTGTAGAAATGCTGTGCAGCAGCTAAAGGGACACTGAGGGGCATCTCAGCTAATAAGAGCATTATGGATGCTTCTGGAAATTTTAATGGTTGATAGTCTGTGCAAGCACACACTAGACGTGCCAGAGAGAGTTCAGTGAAGGGTGTCAAGGATGGTGAAGTGACTGGGGCATCTGACACATGAGGTGAGGCTGAGAGAGCTGGACTATTCAGCCTGGAGGAGAGAAGGCTCATGGAGGGGGAATCTTATTGATGTGTATATATGTCCCTGAAGGGAGGATGCAAAGGGGATGGATGCTCTTCTCAGTGGTGCCCAGTGACAGGAGCAGGGACAATAGGCATGAAATGAAACACAAGAGGCTCCTCTTGAACATCAGAAAACACTACTTTTTTTTTTTTTTATTAAATTTTGTTATTGTGAGGGTCAAGGAGCACTGGCCCAAGGAGTTTTGGACTCTCCCTTAGAGGTACTCATAAGCTAACTAGGCACGGTGCTAAGGACTGGCTGTAGGTGATCCTGCTTGAGCAGGAGGTTTGGACCAGATGACCTCCAGAGGTCCTTTCCAACCTCATCCATTTGATTTGATTCTGTTGTTCAAATGTGATCCAATCTCTATTGGTTTAAGATCACCCATATGTCATTTGTAGGGGAAGATACCAGATTCCTTTAGAAGTCTCATCAACTTCAGAGGAGATAGATGCTTAGCTTCAAGTAAGTTGCAGGATAAGTGATGTTGCTTGGTATATAAAGTTCCTTTCCTCTTTTGAGTATTGGGAAGTGTGGGAATTGAGAAGTGAAGTGGTAGTTCTAGTGGCTGTTAAGGCAATTTAAATGTTCCACTTGCTGCATACTTGATTTTGCTATAGGCTGTTTCTTTTCTTGTGTAATGGCCTTCTGTTGTAAGAAGGGTGAGAAGCACTGTAAACACAGGAAAATGTGGTCGTTAAGCCACAAAAAAATAAGAGCCTTCAAGAGCATGCATAGTATCAAAACCCACTTTTTTCTCTCATTCTTGATTTTTCTTTCATTTTCAGAATGATAGTTTACTTTTTTTTAATATATTTTTTTTTTACTTCCCTTAGGTGGCAGAAATCTGCTTGTCACTTTTTGTAATGAAAATGCTCCCGTTTGAAATGCTGGTTTATTTTCACAAGTTTGGAGTGGCTCTAAATTCAGTGCCTTCAAAATGCACCTGAATATTTTAATTTGCCTTCCTGAAACAGGCTTTGTTAGAAATGAAACATTTTTGTTGGCAAAAAAATGACTTACCCCACCTGTTTTCATTTGCTAGTGGTAGGAATGGTAAATTTAAAGGCTGTTTAAAACATGCAAAGTGAGTTCTGGGGTCGTTCCTCACCTGTTGATTGGTTTCTTGCATAAACCAAAACCAAGTGAGAAGTTGATGTTGAAGTAGTAGTTTTTGAGGCTAACGTAATGGCATCCTGCAAACTGTAGACTCAGACAATTTACACATCAGCAGGTCTGGCTTCTTCAAGCAAAACTTGGGACTTCTGGTATAATCAATGCTGAACATCTTGGCAAGAAAGATAATTTCTGAGCTTTAAGGTAACCTAGAGTACATCGTACTTAGTTGTGGAATGAGACAGTAAATACAGAAAATCTTAGATTAACTTCTCTTTTTCAGAGTGTCTTGACCTTTATTGAGTTCCCTAGCTGACATTTTTAGAAGACTTTTAGTACTACTCCCTTTCATTATGAAGAGTGTGTTTGCATATTTGCTCCCACATATTCCTCTCATCTTCTGTGTGTACAGCTCATATCAGCATGGTTACTCTAGTAGGGTGGTGATGTAGTCCTTTTATATGAAATTCTAGAGATGCATTTCTGTAAGTAGATGTTATCTTAGTAAGTGAAAGAAAAATAAAGCAACCACCAGTGAAAACGTAAAACAACTGGTAAGCGCCAACAGAAACATCTCAAAGATGGCATAATATTCAAATGAGGAATAAATGGCATAGGATTCACAGCACATATCTTTCTATTTTTAGTTTTTAAATTGCTAGCTGCGTTGCCTATTTAAAGGTAATGACATTTAGTCAGATTTAATGCAAGTGAATCAGTGTTGCATTGTTACTGTATAAAATAGTGATGGGCGGTTGTGTTTCTTAGACTTCATATTTTGGAGGGGGGGGAAAGAACTACTTTTCTGTGCTCTGCAAGTTGCTCAGACATTTCTTTGTCTGGAGTGCTGATGAATAAATTGTACTATAAATAATGCAGGCTAATAGATATTTTTGTTTTGTTAGACTTGACTCCTTCAGCTGGCGTCTTTCTTTCCTTTTCTTTGCAACCCCTGTGGTGGCAGCAACGTAGGCTGTATGAAATGGCAAGTAATGTTTTTCACAAGGAGTCATTGCACGCTTCATCTTTTCCGTGACTGGTCATACTGGTTCTACTGTCTAAGCTGGTAGCTCCCAGCCATTCTTTAAAGGTCATGCCAGCGGTGGCTGTTAATATGGCTGTGTCCTTCCTTTCCCCAGTTCATGTCCTGCTTTAGCCACACCGGAGCGGGAACCTCCTCCAACAGGTAAAGGCTGATTAAATCCAAGTAGCTGGCACCTCGGACCACTTGCTGTCTCAACAAGATCTTCCTAGCTTGGAGACACAGCTTTTCAAGACCATCCTATGCTCTGTAATAGCACTGAGCAAATCCCAGATGTAAGGTCTAATTTTCTCTTTTCTAGTTTCCTTCTCTTTAATACTGTGTTCCCTGAAGTCTTTAACTTGTTTTACACAATCTGAGGTGCTGCTCACAGGTTACAATGCTTTCTGGTGAGGTGTTGCATAACATGGGAACTTTTCCTTAGAACAAGATAGAGTTTAGGCTTTTTTATTTTAAAGATTCCTGGAGAAGGTGGATGGTGATGATGAGAATCAATGGTTGTTTCCTGTTAAGAAGGCTACAGGCTTTTAACCATCTCATGCCCAACCTGACTGCCTGGTACTGGTAATTGAGTGAAACTGGGGTTGGGATTTGTTGCCCGAATGGGCGAGTTGTTTGGCTGCTGACAGTCCTTTTCGTTTATGGAGTTGAATCCTCAGCAGCAGTGAAGAAGGTTTTAAAGATTGCTGATAGGAAAAAGGGATTAGGTCTGTTTATATAGAAGACAAGATCAGCTCACTAATGAATGACTAGTGTTGAGAAGGATGTAAGCCCATGTATTTTATGGCTTAAGATAAATGTTATACAGAGACTAAGAATAAACTTGCCATCACTGCCTATTGCCGGCTTTCTTCCTCAATTGTGTGCTTCATAAGAAGGTGCAAGAAAGACACTGTTGGACAGAATGACTAGGTGGACTACTGCTGGCTCAGTTTGGCAATTTTGATGGTTTGGGATTTTTTTTTCCCTTCACTGGTCATTTCTTTCTTCTACAACATACAAGATAGCAAAATCTCTTCGGTCAAGACACAGTAAATATTCGTTCTTCATAAACATTCTGCTAAATTCAAATCAGATCTGAGTTTACAGAATCCTTCCTTTATTCAGCCTGGGCAATCTTCCAATTTTCTGAGGGCAAGCAGCCCAGCAAACACTGCTTCAGACAAGTCCTCATCTTTCTCCTTTTTCCAGAATGAAAATCCAAAAATATCAGCAACGGGGGACAAAATAACAAAGGAAAAGTGGGTGTTGCCGCTTCTTGCCAGATTTTTTGTAAATATTACTCTCATTCCCTGTCCTAGAATAATAACAAAACTTCCCAAAGAATCTACAAAATAAACCAGTCTCTTTTTTTCAGACTCTGATCTAATTCAGAGTAGATGCCATAACAAAAATGCTAGAGAACAGAAACTGTAAAGGGTATACCTTTTATCTGACTATTAAGGTTTTAGTCCTCATCTGTTAAGGCTGCAAGAAATTCCAGGGCAACTGCTATGTCCTTGGTAATGTTCAGCTTCTGTTCTCATTTCTAGGATATCAAGTGGATTGATACCGGTTGCTTTTCGTTTACTTGATAGTGAGGAATCTTAAGTGGGACATGTATGGATAGATCCTATAGTTTAGGACAGGCTAAAGTGAAATATTATGATGATGAACTGGAAAATCAGGGTATACAAGCCTTGGAGAGAGTGATCTTAGGCAAGAGGTTCTCTATTTCATGTTTGCTTGTTCCTCTTCAGCTTCTGTGGCATGATCAGAAGTAGTAAGTGTGGTGATGGGCTACAGAAAGCAGGAAGATCCAGGTATCTGTGTTAAGCAGACCAGAGGCGGGATTAGAAACCAAGGCTGTGCTGGTGTATTGAGTTAATGCAACAGAAGGGCTGAGAAGCAGGGTCAGAAACTAAAGACCAAATGACAGCAAGAGGGAGAGGAAGCAGGTTTTCAGACCAATTTGGGATGTTATCTGCGGCTCCAGAATAGCTGTTTGATGTATGGCAATCATTAATGGAGTTCACAAGGTCAGTTCTTTGGCTTGTTGAATGCTGGTGGTTGGCTGAAGTGTGCCTGTCTTGAGTGGCATGCACTGCTGTTTTCTACAGGTTGTTCCTATTTTAGTTGAAATTACTGGTGTTACAATGAATTAGCTATTGTGAAAGCTTGAAGAGATTTCCCCCCAAAGGTGTTTTTTATCAACAAGTCTTTGAACTTAACCATGTTCATATGTGTGATAGGAAGGAACATTTTTTCTTCATCAGTGGATTTACTAAAGGAAGTTCTGCCTGGGTTTATGCATTCAGACTTTGGGAGTCCTGACTTTTCACCTGTCATATCTACAGGGTTGAGCTGTATAAAACAATGACTATAAACCATGCTGTGACACATTTAAAGAGCTAATAATTGATTCCTTGAAGCCATTTGTACCTGTGTCAGTCATGGTGGACTTGTGACCTCCCTAAGATGTTTTAAGGTTAATAATTCTGACCATTCCCTAAAGGGCAAGTATCTATGAAGTGTTTCCAGGTCTTTCATTGTCAGATTGGAATTCCCAAACCAGAGAGAACAGCTGTGCAAACTCAGACATAACCTGGAATCTGAGGACTATATAAGAAAAGACCTAATTTTCCATGCTTCTGCTTCTATTTTGATTGCTAATATAGTTTCTGTTGGGTCTTTTCTGTTGTTGTTGTTTTGGAAAGTGCAAAAGCTAGAAAGTGTGATTCATTGAGTCTACACAGTGTCTCATTGAAGGACTCCTGGAAAACCACACTGCCAGAGACAAACACCATGTCATTTCCGTACAGAATCCCTTTGTGAACCTCCTGGAAACAAGTGTTTTCTATGAGTATTCCATTTATCTTGTTCTGAATTCATTCAATTAAATTACCCTGCAGACTCAATTTGTGGTAAACTTTTGAGAAAGTCTTTTCTTGAATCCTGTTCAGAATCAAGACTAAATCTGAGTGTGGTTTAGAAGTTGCAAGCTTGTTGGTGTGTGAACAGGTAAATGGATCAAGCAGGGCATTGTGCCTCAGTCTCCTGAGAAGCTAGGAAGATCAGTGCCCATTAAAGCTTCCAGCTTGTATTTCCATCTGTTCTCTAAAATACTGTGTTCTTCATAAAAATAGTATGTTGATCTGAAAAATTAACTCTATCCTAGCTGAACCCAGGACAATGGAATAGCAAAACAGCTTTGCTTTTTCGTTCTTAAATAGGTGATGACTTAAGATATTTACATAGAAAGAGGATGATTTGCTTAAGTAAGCCAGTTGGTAGTAGAGGTGTTGAGGACCTCCCTTCATCTGTAGGGATCTTTTTCTCCTTCTGCATCTAAACAATCCCAAGTTTCTGGTTTCTGTAGTACTGGAGCAAAGATAGGTTGGGTCAGAGCATTAGGGGGAGAAGCAAGACATAAAATGACCTTATTGGGACTTTTGACACCTTTGCTTTCCAGCTGATCAAGAACACAGCCCAAATAAGAATGTGCTTGGGAATTTTCCACCTGCCCATTTAACATAGGACAAGAAAGAAGCCATTAATTTCCTGACAGCACATCTGAAAGTGGAGTGGTTATTTAGTGTTTTGGGGTGGGGTTTTTTGGCAATCCGATTCATGGGGTTTGAATGCTTATAGTTGCCTGTCCTTGATGCAATACATATTTTTAATATTCATGGCATTAAAAAAAGATGCAACAGGCAAAAAAACAGGCTGTCAGAGCACAATGTGGTCTATTCTCTGTTTTGTTCTCCCTCTAATAGAAGGATAAATAAAAGTATTTTGAGGCCTGTCCTCTTCCATCAAGTGTCTGAGAAAGAGAAAAGAAAGGGCGGAGGGACACAACTGAGCATGGAAAATTTTGTGAAATTGCTCATGGGTTTCCTTTTCATGTGAAATTTCCCTGAAATTTTCCCCATGACTCATTTCCTTCCTGATTCCTTTTTAAGTCCATAGTTTGGGCTTTTAAAAAATTTTTTTTTAAGACAAGTAGGTAGCTTTTTCCCTCCCAGAGTAACTTAGATTTTACAAAGGTGCATATTCAGCACTGAAGTTCTTCTGCATAGTACTCAGACATTGCAGTGTGTTTCCCATGGGGACGGATGGGCTCTTTCCTTGACTCCTCTTACAGCCCATGGGTAAAGACAGGAAGCAAGAAATGCACTTCCAAAGAAAACGGGTGTTAACCAGAGGTGTATTGTGCAAGGGAAGAGGTGATGGCAAGTAGGGCATTTTATTTTGGCAGATGTCTGTTGATACTTGCAAAGATCTTGCATTGACAGGAGGTCAATGAGGGAATTAGTTACAGTTTCATAGTTTCTGGCTTGCAGTTTCCAGTTCATGCTGATGGTATGTTTTTTCTGCTGGGTGTAGGCTTCTCTAGAACTCATTCCCTCAAATGCCATGTGGCATCTTCTGCAGTGGGAAGGAGGGCTCTCTTCTGAATTGAAAATTTGCATGAAGAATTCCTTTTTATTGGAGATACAGAAATACTGTCCAGTGTGAGTGATGTAAAATTTTGATAGAATGCCAGAGTCCTTCACCAAGCTATAGTCGTTGCCATTTCTAAGTTGTATGGAATCCGTACTGTGAGTGCATCTAGTCTGACCAAACTCTTGGACATGCTTAAAGCTCTGCAGAACAACTTTTCTTACAAAGGAAAAAAAAAATCAAGACTCTCAGGATTCTACTATCTGTAAGAAAGGGTTTATTTCTTTTCTAGAAATATCCACAATAACATGTTCTTCTAGTGTCATTAAAATTTAGTATAACCATTCTGTGCATCTGAATCATTGTAAGCCCTTGAAGATCTTGGCAGTGTTTCTTGGAATAACTTATTCCTTAAATGTTATCTGAATGTTTCTTGCAGTGAATTAAGGCCCCCACCCCTTCCAGAGTTCAGATAAATCATATTATTTACAAGACCCGAGTCTTTTGGAAAAGCATATCATCTCCCTAGTGCAACAAATGAAATTATTTAAATTCCACTTTGCTGGACAATAAGGCTTAAATACTAGGAGTAAAATTGCCTGCAGGGGTTAATTCAGTTTTGATATATGTTGGTACAATCTTTATGTAAACACATACTAGGTTTTTTTTTTTAAGCTGTTTCCTTTCTGTAAACTTACAAGCAGCCAAACAGGTATCCTTGAATGAAGAATGTCACTTACTCATAACCAGAAATATGCCTACCTGTCCCTCTCATAAGCAGTGCAGTCATCCTAATGTTGAAAACTTGATTTTTCAGCTTCTTATTCATGTAAAATGAGCTTATTTTGTAGAGAAACTCAGCTGACTTCTTAGCTAGGCTTTTTCCATATCACTAGTAGCATAGTTTCTTCTGTTTGGATAAATTACTACATCTGAAACAAGTTTCAGATACTTGAAGTCTTAAGAACAAACTGGAAACTGAAAACCAAAATAAGATTAAAATAAGAAAACGCAACACTCACCCTCCCCTTCCCCCAAAATACCCCCGCACACCCTCTCACCCCAGTGTAACCAGAGAAATCTTTTCTGCATTAACACTGCAGCTATTATGTCAGAGGAACTTGCAAATACTGGAGGTGGCAGGTTCCTCAACTGTGGCAATGCTGCCTTAGTTCTGCCTTTCTAAAACAAGGGGAGTTTTCCATCAAGGAATAGGTAGATGTATTACAGCTCACTTTAGATTTAGGTATATTTATACATTTCCATGTGCAATGTATAAATTCTTAACTTGTCTTGATGTGTTGGTACATCAGAGTACCAATATAGACTAGTTAGCTTTTTGTTCAACCAAATAGGAGCCGTGAGCAAAAACTTGCTGTGTCTAATTTTTGCAGTCCTGTTTTTGTGTTTGTGTGTCTGAATGTACAGACAACTGCAAGTATTTGTTGGTAGGCCAAGTTCTTGTAAATCAGGTGTGTGCTCAGAAAGTCCCTTGATAAACCAGGCAAACGAAATTTCCCAGCTTGGTCACTGTTTACTCTTTTCAGTTACAAGTAAATTGACTGGAGACAAATGTGGCTGTTCCTGAGTTGGGAGAGAAATTATCCAGTGAATATAGGTGTCATGCCAAAAGGACAAAAACTTTTTTTGAGTCAGTGGCACTTAAAATGCTACTGCTTTAGTGACTGTACTAAGTATTCAAGGGGCAATGGCTGTAAGCTGGAGCACAGGAAGTTCTGCACCAACATGCGGAGGAACATTTTCCCAGTGAGGGTGCCAGAGCCCTGGGACAGGCTGCCCAGGGAGGTGGTGGAGTCTCCTTCTCTGGAGATATTCAAGACCCATCTGGACGCCTATCTGAGTGATATGTCCTAGGGAGCTGCTTTGGCAGGGGGGTTGGACCCGATGATCTCTCGAGGCCCCTTCCAACCCCTACAATTCTATGTTTCTATGATTCTATGATTCCATTGTTAAGGACTGGTAGCCTGTTACTAATGTACTAAATATAGAGAGTGTGTACAGGGTGGGAGGTTGGGGTACTCATGGCATTAGTAGTAATTGCATTGTTGGGAGTGTTGGAGGGTAATGGGTTAACCTCACAGCATAGTGAGTAAGGAATCTTCCTAGCTGATGTTTTTTATCATTCATTAGGTTACTTTTTAAATTTAGAACTTCTTTTGAAAATAGAACTGGCTAAAGGAACATTCTTGTGGTCACAATGATGCTTGTTCAGCATGCATCTGGCCTAGGAGGGTCTCTCAATATGTATGATTATATGAAAGACGTGTTTGGCTGATTAAATTCAGCCCTGTTTGTAGTGTTTTACTTACCTGTTAATGGCAGATAAACTGGACAAATGTAATAATATAAATGAAGACTGAAGGTTCATAATTAGTTTGTGATTATCTGTATGGAAACAAAATTATTCAATCAAAGTATGGGTCAATATTATAATAGTGGGAGATGTTAGATATCCACATGCTGGTATTTTCAAACAGGGCAACCTTTTAGAAGGTTGTTCTAGACAAACTATTGTTGGCTAAGGGAACGGAGTTAAATAGCCTTCCACAAACATTTGATTAAATGATTGAATGGTGTCTTCTGGCTTTAAACTTTAGAAGACAAGCCCATGACAACTAAAATACAGTTTGAGTCTAATACAGTTTGACTCTAACACAGTTTTTCCAAATGTCTTTTGATGGCATTGCTGGAATAATATTCTTTTGTCAGCAAGAGCAAACTCAAAGAAAACCGAGGAGGGACCTGTTTTGCAAAAGCATTCTGTTTTGCAACAGTTTGTTTTTATTGCTGAAGTCTGTCATGACTCTGCATATGTTTAGTCACTTCTTGTATGTTAGGAGAAAAATGGCAGTTTTTATTGTCACTTTTTATCCTTCACATATGTAAATGTTAGCCTGATAACCTGGGTCTTGAGCAGAACTCTCAAACATATTGAAAGGGCTAAACATTCTTTGCTGAAACTCTTTTGTTCAAACTTCAAGCTGTGTAGCTGCACGGTAATGGTTGTTGTTGTAGGAAAACCTTTATTCATAATAGGAAACTCTAGCAGGGCATCCTGTGCCCTGTTCCTTTCCTCTCTTTTCTCAGAAGAAAAACTTGAACCTGTGTGGTGTTTTCTGTTTGGATGGCTCTAATGTCATGGAGATGTGAGGAGTGAGGCATCCCTGAAGTTAAGCGTGTGTCTACCTTTTTCCTACCATGGTTGCAGAATTTACTCACAAGTTCTAAAATTATTAACTCTTTGTGGATCAAACCTTCATGACAAGCTGTGTGCACATTTGCTGCTTTGCAGGAAGAGCAAATGGAGTTTTCTTTTGTGAAATTAGATTACAGGATCCAACTACTAAATGAAGTGATATGGGATACAGGAAATAATTCCTGTGACCCAACCTAAAGTACTTATGTAAATGACCAAAATGAAAGAAGTCTTTCTTTGACAGCTTGGTGCTGAGCTTGGCAAATTCAAAATTGCATATGGTAGTTTTGATCCAGGATTTTAAAAAGTCTGTACTATTTTGCTGGTATCAAGCAGAAGATAGCTAACTTCTCTTCAATTTAATCTTTTCTCTCAAAGATTTGGGAAAAATCAATAACCCCTTAGTCCAGAAACAGTAACGTTATTGTAATATACATACAAAAGTGGTGAACGCTGACGTAGAAGGCAATTCTTAAAATTACTTAAATTCTTTTGACTTCAGTGTCTGTTTAAACTAAAACACTGGAAGAAATATGCTCTTTACATAAGCACGTTTTCCTCTGGAAGCTGCTTGTGGTTTAATGTTTCATCACAGTAATGGCAGCTTGTATGTGCTGCCAAGAGACCGTTGCTGTTTCTTCTGGTGCTCGGGCTGTGCCAGTGAGATATCTTTAAGGTGAGAAAACGCATATTTAACAAATCCTGTCATCGCTGCCTATTCAGTGAGAGAGCTTTGTGGGGGAACTTCTTGCCCTGTTACATGAGTTCTATGGAGCAAAGTCTAAAAAGGCAAAAAAGAAGGCTGAGGTACAGAGACAGATGTGATTTACAAGAAGAAACTTTAAAAATGGCTTACATAAATAATAAAGATTATTTGATTGTAAATACTGTAGTAGGTGCACAAAAAGCATTTTGCTTTCTGCAAGGAAATCAATAGGAAGGCTCCTCTGCTGATGCTGGAAAGTTCTTTAGAAAATGGATTGTGCCCTGATAAAGCCTTGTTCCTTTGAATTTTTTGGTTTTGTCCCCTAATGATACTCTTTTCAAAGCATCAGCTGCAGCTTTACCTCCACATCCTTTGCATAATGGACACACAGCAGTGACACACGTGTGTGCTGTTTGGCCAGCTTGGTGATTCCAAATGAAATTTATATGCCTATGTTCTATATTCTTTGAAAAGACTGTTAAGTTGTGATATGAGTAAACTGTTGATCTAAAAATCCTGGTTTTGGTGACTATTGCTAGTTTGTAAGTTTCTATTGAAAAAGGTAAAGGTGTTACTGATTCTTTTTTTTTTTCTCCCTGTCTGTTCCTCATCCTCTATAGCAATAAACCCAAACAAATTAAGAGAACTTTAAGTAGCAAGTATGGATAGAAATACCATTAAACTGAATTACTGTATGCATTGCCCATAAAACTTTGCTGAATATTGATGTAGAAGGCTGTTTACATTTCTTAATATAGTCTAAGGCAGAGGGAAAATGACGTCTTTAAGAATAGCTTCATGAACATTTGTCTTCAGTATATTTTTCTGAATACTCTGTTTTGATGTTCTCATCAATACATGAAAATTAGTAATCAGATTTAATTGCTCATCAATCCTTGACATCACTTAGTCCAATGATTGATTCCTCTTACCAGCATTACTTTGATTCCTCTTACCAGCAAACATATATATGTTTGATCCCAAAAATTAGATCTTTTAAAAAGTTGTTGTGAGAGCTTCTTTTCTTACCATAATGATTCAATAAAATGTTCAGCTCTGGCTGAATTGGAAAGGAAACACACATTGCTGTAGCTTGTATCTATGTTGGAAAAAAAAATCAATATAATCTTAGCTGTTGAAAATTCCATGCATAGCAGGAATCCATGGTTCCTCAAGTTGTTTTCAACTTTTCTCCTTATTGCAGTATTCAAAACTCTTACAACCAGCTTTACCTCTCCTTCAGTGAGTTAGACAAGGCTTCTTGGGAAAGATGGGTGATGGAAAACATTTAATTTTCGGGGTTGTAATTGGCTTCAAATTGTCTTTGTTAGAAGGCATGTTGTTTTGCCTTGCTTAGATGTGACACAAGGCTTTCCAATAGCTCTGGGCTTTCCCTTTGACATAGTGTGTTCCTTTATTCCTGTTGCTTCCCTGTCTGGTTCTTTCTCTCTCCCCTTTCTGGCTGTTCAACTGCAACAACAGGAGGAACAGGTGAAAATGATCTGTGTGGGAAGAAAGTTTTGAGTGCTAAGCAACTTTACATAAAACTAAAAATTAGATGTTTTAGCCTTGAGAAATCACAGGCTTAATCCAAATTATTTGTGTTTCTCCAAGTGTATAACTGATACTATAACAGCCTGGGATTTTTCTCACATTACATTTATCTATACCATACTAGAAGTTGCAAACACTTATATTCTTTTTAAACTATGAAAAGTGTATTATTATTTCAAGGCTGAAACAACATAATTACCTGTGCATTTCTGTGGAGAGCTTGTAAGGCCACCTACACATTAAGAGGTAGCCTCATGGGAAGACTATGAATTAAGAGCTACCTTCTTGCATTAATTTAGATCAAAGTACATGCAAGAAATCAGATTTAGGGTTACAAGTGGAAACACTCAAAAAAAGCATCTGCATATATTCCCCTGTGAAAGTCAAAATTAGGGATTTTTATCTTAACACCTCTGAAAAAGTTAAACTATGATTATTGCCTCCATCATTTCTCAAGGTCAACCTGCTGAGGGGAAAAGTCAGAACTCTGAAGGAGAGGACCTGTGCCCTTGGCACCAGGGCTTTAGTTTTAGTGCTGTTGTAGAGAATTAGGCTTGAGACCCTGCTCAGTATGAGGTAACATATATAGGTGTGTGTTTCTTCATTAGGTGCCTCCACTAGAATAGAAACTCACATACCAATTATTCTGCCCATGAGCTTTGAAAGCACCATCTCTGCATGTTGTCTTGGTTTTATGACTCTGGGAAAGATGGCAAATTGGCTCAAGTGACAATTAATTTATTTAATTTATAACAGTTTTACAGAAGGGTTGGAACCTTGTTCAAAGGCTTTGTAACTAGAGTTTCTCTAAATAGTTTCCATGCTTTTGTTAGTATTTACTCGTGCTAGCATAAATGAAGAGCTTTAATACATGGTACTGTGAAACATCAGGTCTTTGATCCTTGTGTTGTGCCATTTGCCATCACTGCTGTTGCTCTTGTTTATCAAGGTGTTTGCTTGGTGGTCATGCTGGCAACAAATAATTTGGAACTCAACATCTCAGTATAGGTGTTGGGGGTTTGTGTGGCAAGGTTCTGGTGGAGGAGGGGAGCTGCAGGGGGGGCTTCTGCAAGAAGCAGCTAGAAGATTCCCCCAGTCCCGACAGAGCAAACACCAGCTGGGCTCAAGGCCAGACCCCCCACTGACCAAGGCCGAGCCCATCAGCGATGGTCACAGCGCCTCTGGGGGTCACATTTAGGAGGAAAAGAAAAACCAAACTCGCGAGCCACTGCTTTTTGGCACCAGAGAAGTGAGTGAGAAGATGTAAGGAACTGTGCAGACACCAAGGGCAGTGAAGAAGGGGCAGGTGGTGGGGGAGGTGCTGAAGAGTGATATCCCCTGCAGCCTGTGGAGAAGACCATGGTGGAGCACATTGTCCCCCTGCAGCCCATGGAAGATGACAGGGAGCAGAGACCCCACACTGGAGCAGGTGGGGATGTATGGAAGGCGCTGGGACCCATGTTGGAACAAACTTCTGGCAGGACCTGCAGCCTGTGGAGAGACCAACCCACACTGGAGCAGGTTTGCTGGGGGGACTTGTGCTGTTGTGGAGGAGCCAGGCTGGGGCAGTCTGGTCCTGAAGTACTGCACCCCATAGCAGTGACCCACACTGGGACAGCTGATGAAGAGCTGAAGCCCTGTGGGAAAGGACTCGGGCTGGAAAAGTTTGTGGAGGACTATCTCCTGTGGGTGGGACCCCATGCTGGAGTTAGGGAAGAGTGCCTTCTACCTGGCTAAGAAGGAAACCAACTTGTGAGGAACTGACCAGTCCCACCCGCTCTGTCTGTGCCACCCTAGAGTGGAGGGCAGGGGTGGAAGGGAGAGAAACCATGACTAAATTTAAGTCTGTGATGAAGGGAGGAGGGGGGGGAGGTGTTTTTAAGATCTGGTTTTACTTCTCATTACCCGACTCTGGTTTCACTCTGTGTGTGTGTGTGTAGTGTAATAAATTAGATGCTTTTTTTTTATTATTCTCTGTGGAGTCTGTTTTGCCTATGATGCTAATTACAGAATGATCTCTCCCTGTCCTTATCCTGACTCCTAAGCCTCTCAATACATATTTTGTCCCCTGCCCAGATGAAAAGGGGAGTGACAGAGCAGCTTTGGTGGGCATCTGCCCTCCAGCCAGGGTCAAACCACCACAGTAGGATGAGCTTTCTGTTCCACGCACAGGTGAAAAATGACACTTGGCTCTGGGACATAACAGTGTTGACTATGAAATATTTTTAATGCTGGTGCTTCTGTGGTCAGCTTTGTAGCTGTGCTTGTGGTGTTTTCTCGTTAACTTCAGCATGCTTTACAGTCATACCAGAAGTGGGCTAATTTTCTTGCAGCAGTGTTGTTTGAAGGCAGAGTGTTCCAGTGTGCAAAGATACACTGTCCATTGGTTCTTTAGGAGCACTGAGAGTTTCAGCAGTGTGTTTACTTTCGTAAGAAACGGAGAAGCTTCAAACTGATGAGGAAGAGAGGGACATGGAATGTCACAAGCATCTGTTTTTTGACAAGTCTGTGATTTATAATTTCCCCAGCAAAAATATCACCTCCACATTGCCCATTGCAATGAGTTCATTAAAGGTGTTTCAGGAGCTGGGAATTCTTTTGAAAATGGGACTGGAGATGTACTTGTTTCTTATATATCTGGATGCTCATGTATCTCACTTATTAGCATATTTTAAAACTTGAAGATCTTCTGGCTTCGGTTTCTGTGATATTAGTGTGCTAATCAGAAATAACAAATTCTTTCCAGTAATTCTGTGGTTTTGAATACTCTTCTTCCTGAAAGGTCAGGGCACTTGGTAAAAGGGAAAACACATAACAGGTTGTGTTCCCACTTGGAAACAACTGAAAGAATGCTGGGAAGAGAAATTCTTGTAGCAAGAGAAGAAAAAAAAAAAAAATCTGTATAATGAATTTCTAGATCATTAATGCTTAACAGCACTGGAACAGGCTGCCCAGGGAGGTGGTGGAGTCTCCTTCCCTGGAGATATTCAAGACCCGTCTAGATGCCTATCTGTGCAGTATGAGCTAGAGAGCTGCTTTGTCAGGGGGGTTGGACCCGATGATCTCCTTAGGTCCCTTCCAACCCCTACAATTCTGTGATTAACTCTGATCCAAAAGAGAACTCTAGACACTGCTGATACTAAACCTGTTCCATGACTACAGAGCCTGCTACGAGAAGATTCCTGATTTACATGTTTCTGGTACTCTGATCTGCCAAATTTGGATAATACTTTCCTTTTTTGGCTATGGTTTATGTCGTGCAAAGATTAAGCCATTGCATTTCCTCTTAGATTCCTTTTATTATTTCTTTTAAGGGAGGAGGAAACACCACTAAGTAACTTTTTCTGGATTGCCTGCCTTGTCACCTGCCTGCTTTCTTCCGCGTGATAGTTTTAGTGTAGGTCAGGTATTCCTTCTCTTCCAGCCTCTCATCCTTTAAGTATGAGCAGCATAGTTTCCTTACCTATCCAAAGAATATTTAGCTTCAACAATTAAGGTCTTTTAAAAATTGTTCTGTTCCTTTGCTGTATCACTTTGCAGTGGCTAAGGCACCTTCATAGCAACATTAGCAGTACTGAGTTGGATGTAGGGGGTCAGCTGGTGTATAACAGTGCCCCAAATGTGTCTTGGGAGGCTCTTAGCTCTTGCAAGGCTTCCCTTCTTTCTTCCCCCCTGCCTTTTTTTTTTTCCCCCTCTAATACTTCTTATTAAACTAAAGCATTGCTCACATGTGAAAAATCTATAGCTACAGTGGGTTGTTTTCCTGACTGGGTCACTTGCTGTTCTGTAATTATTTCATGGATACTTTATTTGTGGATTGCGTAGCATCTGTCTGCCACAGCATGTCGATCTAATCGTCTCCAATGGCCAAATATATTTGTAGCTGACTTGAAACTCATTCTTACTGTAACATTGGCTATGTCTTTGTGAAGGGAAATGTAACACCTATTAAACGGCTTTTAATCTAGGTTTGTTTTTTTTTAATAAGCTCCTTTCAGTTCTGGCAAAGTTTATTAGAAATTGAGATACTGCTTCAAATGAGTTACTGTTTTACATAACACAAAGCTAAAAAGCTAGAAAACAGCCTTAAATGTTGGGTTTTTTACCATTTGTCTTCTGGCAGCTTAGTCAAGTATTGCATAAGCATTGGCAGATAACCTCCCCAACTGCTTCAGCATTGCATTACTTTATTTAACTTCTTATGCTGGTAATTTTTTTATAGGATAAAATGACCTTGCTGAATGCTCACAGAAAACATTTTGCTATTCATTTGTTAATAGGGCTGGGTCCTTTGCATCTAAATGCAAAACACTTTAGAAGGAAGAGTCACACATTTGCTCATATCTTACTGTATGTTTGGGGGACCAAAGTCATTCAGCTTTAACAAGAAGCAAGAGTTGCTTTATTATATTGTATTGGTAAAACATTTTCTGGCTTTGAAAACACTTTAAGTTTGAAGAAAAACTGAATCAGCTTCAGTAGCCCTGGAACCAGAAGCAACATATCTGCATCAGCCTGGTGCTGTGCATGGGCTGAGAATCCCTGCTGAGAGATGGAGCTTTATTAGCTGGAGTACAGATCATCTCACTCAGCTGTACGTCTTCCCAGGAGAAGCTTGCGTCTGTGCTCGGCACCGCGCGGATGCTGAAGGAAGAAGTGTTTACGCTCTGAAATGCAGTGCTGCGTTTGAAACGGCTTTGAAG
This sequence comes from Laterallus jamaicensis coturniculus, assembly GCA_022605575.1. NCBI lineage: Eukaryota > Metazoa > Chordata > Aves > Gruiformes > Rallidae > Laterallus > Laterallus jamaicensis. The sequence continues at coordinate 22,619,596 of JAKCOX010000001.1, forward strand.
ACCTGGATCCACTTGAAGCCTTGAGAGACTCCCTTTGGAATTCTGTCAGAAGAGAAGTTTCCCTTTGTAGCTGGTGGAAAGAGAATTATGGAGCTGAAGAGGGTGTTAAAGCTGCAGTTCTTACCACTGGTTTGTAATGTAATCTTAGAAATGACCAGATCCTGCCGATTGGCTATGCAAACAGGATTTGAAGACTGTTCTCTAGAAGGCTCTGAAGAGCACAGCAGAACTTCATCTCCTAATGTCTTGTCTTGTAGCAGAAATACTACTAGTTAGTAGTGGAGCAGGAATCTGGCAGTGTCATTTTGGCTGTGTCACTTCAGCTGTTCTATCTTTACCAAAACATAACATTTCATGACCAGAAATGGATCAGATGCAAATAAACAGTTTCTGCTGCTTCTAGTGGGAATGAAATATTGGTAAACTTTCTGCAGAACTACTGCACTTTAACTCTTTTTGCTTTGAAACCTGACAGGTAATGGATCCATCCTTTCTACTGTGCTTACCTTGGAAAGCAGCCAGCTTGTAAGCATAATTCACAAGAAAACTATAATTTGTGTAGCTTTTGAAGTTGTTATAAACATGTGATGCTTGCTATGTGTAAGTGCGCTTCACAGTACTGTATATTCCTGATACAAAGGCAGCCCTGCAAAATTTCAAATTCTCTATAAAGTATGGACTTTTCTAAGTGGCTAGAACATTAAAAATGTTATTTGCAAGGGTGTTTTCTCTTTGATATTTCTCTTGGAAATACATTTTTAAAAGCCTGAGGCAATTGCACAGACTCAGATGCTTGGCAGAGTTTTATGCAATTGATAAGAGCAATTTATCTTTATTATTATTTTAAAAAAATCCCAACAGCTTAATGGCATAAATTTGTCTGTAGGCACTATTCTCCATCTCTTGTGAAAGTATGCTTTAGCCAGAATGACTTGCACGGTAGGGAAATGAAGGTATGTCTCTTATTTTCAGGCCTTTAATGATTCGGAGAGTAGATAAAACCCATCATCTGATCTCCAAGTTGATTCTAGGTGGAGCTTAGAATCAGACAGCTAGATTTGGAAAATGGGCTTGATGTACTGTTGGGATTTTTAACATGGGGCCTGCTGAAGTTTTATAGCAAGAAAAGGAATAAAATTCTTCAGCAATTGTTTTTACAGGTGATGGCTGTCAAGGTAAAAAAAGAAAGGAAAAGAAAAAGATGCTTTGGTTAAAATAACTAAACCACCGTTCTCTGATATCCCTCCAGAATTAAATTAATTTGTAGCATACATACTAACTGGAAAAGGATGAATTTTTTGGGTTATATTCTGTTCTAAAACTGAGGGAGGTTTTTGTAAATACAGAGTTCCCACTGAAGCTTTCTTCTAGTTGGGTACCTTGCCTAAGGCCTCTGTCTGCTTTTACATCACCTAGTTTTGTTTTCATGATTGTACTCTTCAGGATAATATGAGCTATTAAGTTTTCTGTCATGCTGTTACTATCCTAGAGATCATACGTGGTTTTTGTTGTTTGTTGAATAGGCTGTTTTAATTTTGTTTATATAGGTCTCCTGTATTTCTTTTGAGTTGTTAACCTGATGAGAAAACTCTGTCTTGGTAAGAGTCGAAAAGCCACTGGAAGTTTCACAGATATGCCCTTACACAGAAGGGAGTTGTGAGTTACTACTCTGTGAGCAGGCTGAAAAGAGTTTATCTTGTAAGTGGCAAAAACACAGCTAAGGTTTTAGAAGCCTGGAAATTCAACTTTTTTTTTTTTTTTAAATTCTGTGTTCAGCTCTGTTGTAGTGTGTATCAGTAACGTTTTTTGGTTCTGTGCCAGTGGCAGAGATCTTGAAGTACTCTACTGAACACTACCTTTGTCTGAGAAACTATTCTTCAGCACGGAGTCCTTGATTTCTGTTCCCCAGCTGAGGATGTTATTGTGAAATAGGTACTTCTGAAACTATAAATGCCACCTTCCCTGCCAAGAATAGCTGTGAATGAAAGTGTTGGGGTGCTCCAATCTAGGGGGAAAAAACATGGTTAGTTTGTTGGTAACATCTCCAGCTACGAAGTGGAACATTTTATCTGATTTTCCATGTTTTTCACTCAGATCTATTACCTATCACAATTGTTCAGCTTTTTGGTCTGCTGTAGATATTAAAAAACAGGGGACTTAGGATGCTTGCAGTCAACAGCTGGCAAATCTTTTTTTGCCAAGTAGACTGTGCCTAGAGCTGGCCTGCAGGTTTCATACAATATACAACTGCAGAACTGCCCACTACTCAGTGTTTGTTGCAAGGTTATGGGTTTTCTTTTGGTTTCCTTTAAAGATGGGGGATAGAGGGAATACACCAGCTGTTCTTCACCTGTCAAACCTACTTTTGATGACTTGTCAGCCTACTTATGTTGCTTGTGGGGCCACAGTAACTCAAAGGCTAGTGCAGAGAGCAGCTTGTGGTTTCACCCCAGATGGGAGCTGAGCACCATGCAGCCCCACTCTCTGGGGGGAGGGAAGAAGGAGGGGAAAAGAAAAACCAAAGGCAAACCTCATGGGTTGGGATAAGGGCAGTTTACTGGGACAGCAGAGAGATATAACAATAATAGGACTTTATAGCAAAATACATGAAACTGGTGATACACAATGCATTTGCTCACCAAACTGTACAACTCAGATCATACAGCTCAGAGCTGTCCCAAAACTGGACCATCCCCAAAATTGCATGTCCTGGACTCGTACCCTCCTCCCCTCATCAGCCCCTCTTTTATGCTGAACATGATGTAATTGTCATGGAATACCCTCTTTGGCCAGTTTGGGTCACCTGTCCTGGCTGTGTCCCTTCCCAGCTTCCTGGGTGCAGCAGCCCCCCCCTCCCCCGCCCTTCTCATTAGCAGGGCAGTAGTATGAACAACTGAAAAGTCCATGACTGCTTGGCAGCAACTAAAACATCCATGTGCTGTCAGCACTGCTCCCATCCTAACTCCCAAACAGGCACTGCACCAGCTGCTAGAAAGTTAACTCTCCTAGCCAAACCCAGGGCACAGCTGTGTGCACAGAAAACCTAATAACAAAAAAAAGAGGTGTGTTTTGGTATCTGCTCTTGTGCAGCTCTTCCTAGGGCAGCTTAAACTTGTTAATTCACCTAGATTTTCTGAATATAGCAAGGAACAAAAGCAAGCTAGGTTTTCATAAATTGCTTCTTTGTTTTCAGGAAGCAACTGTATCTGTTGCTTGATACCCTCTTACAAATTATTTTAAATACCTTAGCTGAAGCTCTCATTCAATGTTTATTGCTCTAATGGTTGTCTGGAGCAACAGTGGAAAGACCACAGGTAAACAAGAGTGAAAAAGCAGCAGAGTGATTTGATGACTGCACCCTGACTGAATTACCTCCTTTCGGTATCTATAGGCTGTGCTGCAAAGAATCTCAGCCAGTTTTTTTGCATTTGGAAAGACACAATTACTTGGAAGAGCAAATTGAATATTCTACTTAATTTTTTTATTGGATTACAACAGTCGGAATAAATCTTGGCAAATAAAAGATAATAAATTGTAAGATGCAGCAGTAATCATATTTTATTGGTAATTTTTACGGAAATTACTCATTAGGTATTGTACTTTTTATTTTGTGCATGTGTAAGCTAGTATCTGCTATACTATTAGAGAGGGTCAGGGATGTGGTTTGTGAAGATAATTACATTTTATTGCCCTATCCTATATTGTTTTATGATACATGTGTTAAATCCCTTAAAGGATTTTAAATGCAAGAACTGAATGAAAGGAAAGTAGTTCTAGTGGTCCAGTGCCTGTTTCTTCACAATTTTTTTTTTCTGTGATAGTGATCTGTGACATATGTGTATGTTCCTTAAAATACTTCAGTACCCAAGAGAAGGATCAGAAATAAAAAGGAGCTCATGCAGTGGTCTGTGGAAACTCATGGAGCTTCTTTCCAGTATCATATGGGCTACTGTTGAGAATGGATATCTCTGCAATTAATAATTCAGCTGCTGCTTGTCATTGTTTCCCATATAACTTCTGCTATTTCTGCTGCTCTTGTGAGGCACAAGTCAGAAGTTACATGGTCAAGGAAATGGGGTAAGTTGTAGATCAGAAATATAACTGAGGCAGTCTACAAAAGCTTCCTGTAAGCAATTCTCTTTTGAAATACTATGCTACATAGAAACTGCTTTTTTTGCTCCGAGTACAATTGGTAAAATTTTCCTTTGAGATGTTGTTACAAAAAAAAAAAGCCCATAAAGTTCTCAAACAGAAAAGCCTTGTGATTTCTACTAGAAATGTTCTGCTAGGATCTGTCGTTTCCACTGATACACTGCATGGTTGAGGTTTTGTCACTTGGCTGCCTGCTTGGTGATTGCCAAGACCCCTGTGTTACTTGCCTTGCAAGCTGAAAACAATGATCCAGCTGCCTGCTTTCCTGTCTAGGTGATTTTGTTTAGTAACCTTAAACTAGTGAACAAGGTGAAGTTTCATTCATTTAATGGCTGCTTTAATGAACTCCTGGGAAGCTGGCAATCTTTGTTCCCCTCATGCTCACCACCTTCAAGTCCAATTCACTTCACCCAGATGAAAGGATGTTTAAAAATTGTTGTGCAAATGCTGTCCTCTGACTTGAAAATTTTGTTTCAGAATGCAAAATTCAACATGAGAGCTGGAAATTCCACCTCACCTCTTTGATTTGCACTGCTTAGAGGAAATGTGAAACTGAATGAAGTCAGTTCACAGTTAACTGGTGGCTTCCTTTGCAGAACTGTGAGAGGAAAGGCATTGCTGGCCAGCAGAGCAAGTTTCTGCTTGATTTTAATTGAAGATAACGTTTACCTTTTCCACTGGTAATTGACTGAAAGATTTAAACCAAATGCCTGGTATTTCCCATTCAGTTCTTGAAGACTAACAAACATGCAGCTTTATTGCCTGTGCTGACTGAATGGAAAGACACTGACCAATAGTAATACCATGTTGCTTCATTGGCAGTAAAGAGCATTTCTTTATTTTTTCAGTAGTGTAATTAAACCTGGTTTGCTGACTGTGTTAGTGCTAAGTGCTTGAAAAATCTCTCTAGTTATTGGGCAGCTGGCTCTGTTTGTCAGGTAGTATTGCTTAATTCCATACTGTAGGTTAAGTCTTGTTTCGCATTGAACCTGGCAGATAAATTAACCTGTTTGCTCAAGAACTTTGAATTAGTCAGGAACTGTTAGGGAAATACAAAGTGCATGGTGAGTCTCAGTTACTGTCTAACTTCCATACCTTTAATTTTAGAACTTTTTTGTTTCTAACCAGATAGATTTATTTTGTATCCTTTGTCTCTTTCCAAGCCACAGGAACAGTTGTGAAGATAAACTAGTTTTGTTGTAGAGAACAGGCTGTTAAAAACCTTTTGAAGTTGTCATCATCATGACAAGCCATGGTTTGTCTGTCATTCCAGCTGTACCTAGAATAAAAGCATGTAGTTGATAAGCAAAACAAGCCAAAATCCAAGCACAGGAAGAGGCCTCTGCTTTATGTTACTCTGCAAGCACTTTGTTTGCACGCAGTATTGAAAAAATTTCAAGATAACATTCTAATAAAGGTGAAGTTTACAAAAATGCAACTGTTTTGCAAAGTAATTTGTGCCACTGTAGCCAAGAATTTTTAAAGCTATCTGCAATTTAAAACAAAAACTATATTTTAAGAATTAGTTTCCTGTTACCTGGAGATAGAGCATGTTTTCCTTCTGCTATGGCAACAACATGTGAAGTGTAGTGCCCCAATAACTTGGAGTTCTGCCACAAAATAGATGAACTACAAGCCCAGTATGAGGGCACTGTCCTCCTCACTGTTTGCAGCCTGAATCTTAAAATAATTTTGACTGTTATCCCACAGCTCTGACCCACATAGCAAATGGAAAGTGGCTTTAGGATGGATAAAGGCTGTAAAATATACTAAATCCCCTGTTGGGAGCGATTGTTGTGTTAGGAGGAGAGAGTTGTTGTGCAGCAGTAAAGGAATACTTCTGTACTTTGGAAACACTTGGATTCTGTTATTCAGAATTCCTGTCAAATCCTTGAATTACTTTCTTGTATGCTTTCACATTTGTTTCAGATCATTTTGCAAATCCTCATTAATTGCTATATTCCCTTTAGAATTATTTGGCTGGGTTTTAATCATATTCTGAAGTTGCAGGTGTGTATCTTGCATTGATTTGTAGCTGTAAGTACTTCTGTTGAATGCGTCCGTTCTGTTTGGGATGGCTAACATAGCTATCTGTGAGGATACTTTGGTTCCAAGCTGGGTATTGAAGGGACTGAAGTTCAAGTAGATTCTAACAGAGTCAATGGCCTGTTGCCTTTGACAGTGGCTGGCAGATCCTCAGGTGACTGACACAGTAGTAACCAGGTACCACAGACCACATAAAGCCAGCACAAGTTGATGCCAGCATACAGAGCCTCAGCTGGCGGGACTCAGTAGCTGAGCCTGCACCCCGGCCTTGCAGGCCTCAGCGTCATGGGCGTCCTCCTCATCAGGGGCTATGACCACTTGGAGTGTGTGGCCCTTCACCAAGCTGGTGTTGCATGGGATGTAAGGGATATGGGGTGGGTGTAGGGTAGGAGATGTGGGATATGGGGCTGGGAAATAGGGTGAGAAAAAAGAGAATGCAGAGCTGAGGAAGGACAGGCAAAAGAGGGTTAGGCAAGTTGTATTACAGTGTGAACATGACTGCTTCAGAGGTGGCAATTCCCAGACTGTACTGAAGCTTCAAATAGGATGCAAAGATGGGACTAACTAGTCTGACCAGAGCTTGCTTTGCACAATTTATGAAGTTGTGCAATGTATTCCTAGTCAAGGAGATGCTGGAGCTCACTCCCTGTGGCACTGCTTGAGTTAGGGCACATGGCTTCAGCAGTGCATCCGGTCTGTTGAGTGTGTTAAATCAAGCCTGGGGCTTCAGCCTCCCTCTGCCCTTCCTGCTCTAAACACATAGAGCAAGGCTTTTGGTGGCCAGCCCAGGACACGGGCTGTTGGCAGTCAACAGGCCCAGCAGTTTGTATGATGAATAGTCATCCTTGACTGTTGGCTAAAATGAGAGTATGTAAGTGTAGGCAGATGCAATTTGAATCATGTAATCTATTGTCCAGGCTGTAACTCCACCAAGTGAACCCATAAATGAAAACAAATGGGTTGAGTATGCTAACAGTTTCAACTTGTTACTAATATGAGTTTACCGAGCATGGTTTTCAGAAGGCTAGCTTGGATGGATGGTTGCTCTCTGCTGTAAACTCTTCAAGTTATCATAGGCTTTTCATTTTGCAGTTTTGCTCAAATTCATTAAGAGGGTTAGAGTGTTTTTCTCTTCTCGTATCTGTTTGCATGGTCTGTGCTTTATTGCCGTGGAGGTAATTAGGAGACAAAGTCCTGGCCATTATTCCACATAAATGCATGTGCACATGTGTAAACATATATAATGCAGTATATACAAACAATAAGCAAAATATGGTGTGTGTCACACCTTTAAAACGTGCCTGTAAGAGAGAAATTACATCAATTAAAACCAGACATGGTATCTCTTTTTTTTTTCTAGAAAAACATTACAGTGTTTAGCCCAGTGGAATGCAGAATAACTTATCATACACTGTAGTGTTAAAAAACTGCCACTGGGTTACAAGTTAGAGAGAAACTTCAGAGCTTCCTCAGGTCTTTGCCATAGCAAATTTCTGTAAGGTAATCTTTCACATGAAGAGCTGATGCCGTGAAAAGTCGAAATGAAAACTCAGTAGCCTTGGTGACTACTCAGCAGGTATTCTTTATTGCAGTGCTGGGCGCACAAGGGATCAGTCCTCCTAATGTGTGTATCCTAAAGGGTCAGACAGCTTTTATACAAGGCACATAAAGGCATTATGCATATTGATAATATATGCATATTCATAGGGTTTTCAAGGAATGGTTAATTTTTCCATTATGAGTGGTCATTATCACCTACCCAGCTACCCCACTCTCATAACCTCTTGGTGGGCTTCAAAGACATTTCATGTCCATTTACTTCATTTACTCCTCTTCATTACAGGTCCTTTTGGTGAGCTTTAGCTTTTGCCTTGCTAACAAAGTCACAGAGCTGGTTCTGTGAACTGGAGGCATCCTCCTGTTCTTTCTCCCTCTTCCTCTTTATCACTCCCTTCTCAGAGATCCGTTGTTCCTCCTGATGTATCACAATGCATACGGTGTGCTAACATTGTGGTTGTTTAGGTGGAACTTTGCACATCCTTTACATAGTTCGTTGCTGGCCAACTAATACTTAATGTGTTCTTCGCTTCAGCCTGTTGCTATAGGTTTCCAATTTTGCTATGTCAGGAGGCCTTTTCCTCTAGTCCTGCAGCAATTGATGCTTTTCTTTTCCTTTCCTGTTTTGTTCTTCTCTGGGTTTCAATTGTGTCCTCTGTCCTTCTGACTTCCTTCACACAGGGTTGCAGTAACGAACACAAGGAGGCAGTTGGAGCATTGTTTCTTCAGTGCAACACTCTTCATGGATCCCTTGATATATTAAAATTGATCCTACTTAGTGCCTGCATATGTGGCCAGCTGGTTATTGCATTCCTGCTTGTGGCAGGAAAGAGAGGGCTCTCTACTCCAGGACGTAAATAATGTTTGAATTCAAATTTCATTGTGTTAAAATATTCTTAAGACAGCAAATGTTTGCATTTAGCGTTACCTCTTCTTTCCCCCCATCCCCGCTGCAGAAGTTGGGCTAAACAGAGCTTCCTATATCCTCCTTACGCTGACAGATTTGCATTACTTCTTCTTTTGGCCTTCCTCCAAATAGTTTAGGAAATCGCTTAGAGCTAAAAGTGTCCCTGAATAGGGATACTTTCTTGTTACTTGTCAACGTGTAGTAGCAGAAGAAAATTCATATGCCAGCAACACTAATGTTGCCATTTCATAACTTTTGAATGCTTTGCTGGGCAAACATTACTGCTGTGGTCCTTGCCCAAAACATGCTTGAGGTAAATCATGTATGTTACAGTACACAAGGCTTAATGGATTACTTTTCCATTGCTCATTTTATAATTAAGAATGCCAGCTTCCTGTGTCCTGAAGTCCAGTCTATCTGAGCTCTTAAAGTTTCTAAAATAGCCTGTCAGAAGAGGAATTCAGTGACTGAGAAGTGATTTCTACTTAACCTTTGATTTTATAAACTATTGTTTGAGTCCAAAGTAGATTAAACCAGTCTATTTTTAGGCCCTAATTTAGAGAATTGATATTTCCATATTTACTTTGTCATAGCTGGTAGTAGCGGCTGAATTGTGAAAGCTTGTAGCTGTTACAAATGCTCAGAGGGTTGCTGAGTGTTCTGCTGTAATGCATTAAGAAGTTCCTTGTGCTGTACTTTTCAATTTATAATAAGGGAGTCAAGCTGATAGCACAGACACTGAAATACCTCAAGTCTAGACTATGGTCTTAAAAACCAAAGGCTTTTTGGTGGAATAATTTAGAAAATAACTGATAAGTACAATTGAAGTAGAGCAGACTTGAAAAAGTCACACGTTCTTGAAGCTAGGGTGAGTTAGAAGGTTTCAGTCACTGCTTGCCTACCGTGTTGTGATGGAAAGGGAGCTGGTGTTGGAAGTGGCTGATCAGTCTCACAAGGTTTCAGTAGTTTCTGAAGGTGGTGGTGTGTCAATTGTTGTCAACTCATTGGAAGATGAGTTTCTGCAACACTGTGTGGTAAGAAGAAACAAAATGGCAAAATAGAAAGGCAAAGTTCCCTGTCCTCAGAAAATGCTCACATAAGTACTTTGCCTCCAACAAAGATAATAGCTGAGAAGTTCAGTACAACAGGCATCCTCTTACATAGCTCTTTTGTATATTGGGTTAATATAGATAGCTTGCTGAAGACTTTAAAGTGGAACTACATATTGTAATAAGTGGAGGAAATTGTGATGTAGCTGATACTTTTAGGACCCCTTTAATATCCCAGTGTTCCTTCCAAATTGCTGCTTATGAAGTTGTTCTCCTACTGCTGCTTGTGAAGTTGAACTTTCTGGTTGAGTTTGCTGTCATCATGTGTCGTTAGCCATGGGAGGGGGGAAAAAGAGAGTATTACCTCAAGCTGGACTTAACAGGTTTGAAGAGTTATGTAATTGCTTTGCTTATCTCTCTAACATAATCCCACCTTTCTTTTTCAGAGCCATGGTGTCATGGAAAGGTGTATACTTTGTACTTGCACTATTCTTGGGAAGTTTTTTTGGAAGTATATTCATGCTTGGTCCCTTTCTCCCTCTGATGTTTATCTCGCCGGCCTGGTACCGCTGGATCACCGACTGCATTGTGGCCACGTGGCTCACGCTCCCAGTGGTAAGTCACAGTCTGAGCCAAGTTCTGGGCAGTCATTCATAGCACCATGATTTAGGTTGCTCACTAATGCTTTTGATTTCATTTTATTTCTTATGCTTTTGACAAAACATGTCTCCACAGATAGTAAGTGTGTTGAGGCCTAGGGTTTAGCTCAGTGTTGCAAATAGTATTCTTGTCTACAGTCCCCCTCTTCTTCCACAGTTTAATTATATATAAGCTTAATTGCAGTCTTGAAAAGGCCTTTTTGGGACATCTCCTGCCAGTGTCAGATGATGATCAGCAAGTGAAATGCTGGTAAGCAGGAGGGTTTTTTTAACCTGCAAACTTCCTAAGTGACTTGTCTTTTAAACTCTTCCTTTCAAGTGTGCTCCAACTATCTAATTTGGAAAATTGTTCACTGTTCTGGTACATTGTTGCTGACCTTCACTGTTCTCTTACTTAACCCTCTTAGAATTTAGTCCTTGTAGATAAATGATTTCAGGTGAAAAACTTCCTTAAGAAATGAAGTCCTCCTCACTTATAATGCATCAACTTTATAGCTTTAGGAGTCTGGAAATCAATAACAAAGCTCTTCCCTGAATTGTTTCTGAGGAAAGGCATTTCATCAGTTCTCTAAAAATCAGGGGATCTTGTTCCTGTAGGACTTTAAAGATCTGTTTACCTTTTTCTAAAACAGAATCACAGAAAGTTAGGAGTTGGAAGGGACCTCGAAAGATCACTTAGTCCAACCCCCCTCCCAGAACAGGATCACCTGGACTAAATCACACAGAAAAATGATATATTGTTATGCAGAAATATGTGTCTTGTGGCATAAAGGAAGATTTGTCTATTACATATCATACAGCTTCTGCTTTTTTTTTTGTCTTGTGTGTTTTCGAGGGGTGTGAGCTGTTTAATGTCTAATTTTTTCTTTGCTTGTTTCCATTGTTAACTAAAAACAATGAAATTAGGAAAGCAGAAATAATTGCCAGTAAAAGAAATAGAAGGATTGTTATTTCTTGTTGTGCTGGTACTTAGCTGAGTACTGATAGCATCACAAAATTGACTCTTTTGCTGTTTGTCTCCCAATTTTTCTAAAATTGCAAACTTCTCCAAATCAAATACTGGTGTCTCATTTGATTAGCTGCCTGGACTTTATAATTCTGGATTGTTGCAACTAATATGTAATAATTTTTGTGGTCTAGAAGTTTGATTTCAGCCCACACTGGACCTAAACCAAAATAATTTGAATATTTTTGTGAAAAAGACTTCCATCTCTTTTAAGAATCTTGGGGATTTAGGTTCAGGAAAGGGGTTGCAAAGATCTTGCAACGTTTTTGAGGCTCAGACCTTGTCTTCATTAGTTTTCTGCTATTGTACTTATTCCATTCTTAGTAAAGAGAAACAGGAATTTGGTTTTGTGTGTCCAGACTATAAACTAATGCTGTCCCAGTTGGACTCCAACAGGGAAGCTCTGATGTTGACCTCTGTATGTGTAAGTAATTTCCACCTTCCTCACTCCTCTACCACTTATTTCCTTTCTAACAGTCAGCAGGATGGGATAGTGAGATGGGTCTAAATGGTTTCAGTTTAGTTTGGCTTATACTAGTATTAAGGTACATAGAATGGGACATCTGTTCATTGTTATGCTTAACTAGGTATTAAAGATATAATAAGTTTCTTATTAAACTGTCAAAAGAAGGCGGCTTCTCTTTCTCTTCTGAAAAGACAACTGTTCACCATTCATAGCTCTGCAACCTCTTCTGCTTTTGAAGTGGTCCATAGTTGCTTGACAGCCACACCTATACAAAAACTAGAGTGAGCTGAGTTACTAATATTTCGTACGTATGATGCTTTTCATTCTGAGATCTCCAGCCATTTGCGATTGTGAGAATGTCGTTCTGGTTTTACAGGTGACTTAGGCTCAGAATTTTGTGTTCTTTGAGGTTCTGTGGCACAGAGGCAGCAGAAATATGAATAGAAATATTGTTTTGCTTCCTAGAGCTCTTTTTAAATCCTGAGACTCTGCTCTTTTTCCATATCTTTCTGGAGGAGGAATAAGGAAAAGGTTAAGTAGGGAGTAATTTAAAGTGCTTCCATTTATTTAAGTTTATTCTTCTAGATGTCTGATCATGTTTTGGTGGTTTCCCTTTCTGAGCTAACTGGGTTGGACAGTGTCCTGCCAGTGGCCTTGACCAGAGGGCCTCAAATCATACCTCTAGGTAATATCAATGGTCTGTCTCCATTTCTTGGTATTTTCTGTCTTTCCATTGTGTTCCAGTAGGCACGAAAAGGTTGCAAGGAACTAGCATTCAGCCATCCATATTTTTTAATTATTTGCCTGCTTTTGGTCTTCTACTATAACCAACCTACACTTCCCTGCATGATTTGGGAAGGGTTCTGGGTCAGAAACTGTTTTCAAGAAGCCATTTGAATGCAGTGTGAACTTGGCTAGAGTGGGCTGCTTGGCTCTGCTGTATACAACTAGTTACATGTTTATGGTCCAGCTGTCCACATTTTGAAACCAGGCCCTCCTAAATTTACTGTGTAGCTCTTGCCTGCTTTTTCCTTCTTATAAGCCACTGATGTATGATATATAACTTGACCTTTCAGAGCCACATATAGCAGGTAAAACAAGAAACGTGTTTTTTATGTTAACTTCTAGTGTCACTGTCCGTTTAGGCAAAATGGAGAAAGCTGTTTGCCCAGCCTTGTGTCCTTTCCAAGTTTGAAGTTCATTCCATACTTTGGGAAGGTACTTTGGAGCTGATTCTGCACTGCTGTTTGCTGGTTGATCCATCTTGCTAAGGGCAGGGTGGAGGTCCAGGCTTTAAGGCTGCACTACAGGTCCGTACAGACCTAGGTCTACATCACTGTGCCATGTTCAAGCTTGTTTAGGGTTTCAGCTCTTCTTTCTGCAATTAGATGCTAGCCATTTTTTACTTATGGAAGTCAAGCACAAATGCATTCACCACTTGGACCCAAGCAGAAAGCAAGGCAGCTTCTGATGCCTCCCCAGCCCTGACAATATTGAGTGTTAGATTATTCGTGCCGCCGGTCTCTCCTTAGATTGCTTACCAAGTTATAACCCATACTGATTCCCTTACTTTTGTTCCTATTTGATAGTATTCAGGGGAAAAATAAGTTTAATGTTGGACATGGATTGTAAAAGAGTGCTTTTTAAGACGTGCTATGTAATTGTTGTTTCCTCTTCCGTTAAACAGCTGCTACTGTGAAAAAGCTGGCTGCTTTTATTAAGAAACAGCCAGAAGTTTGTTTACCAGTGGTAATGCGAGTGAATAAGTGAAATGATATAATTCAAATTAATTTCTATTGCTAATGGGCTGATGTTTTTCTTTTGGGAATAAAGCTGTAATACTGAGACGTTATTTCTAGGCCTTGCTGGAAATGGTGTTTGGTGCCAAGGTGGTCGTCACTGGTGATGGATTTGTTCCTGGAGAAAGGAGTGTCATTATCATGAACCATCGCACACGAATGGACTGGATGTTCCTGTGGAACTGCCTGCTGCGATACAGCTACCTCAGACTTGAAAAAATCTGTCTCAAATCCAGTCTCAAAAGTATCCCGGGATTTGGTAGGTCACTAAACTCTTGTTTAAATTCTGCCCAGCACTGTTCATGTTCTGTCAAATCACATAGCTTTAAATTTAGTTTTGGTATTTAAGAAACAACTTGTGGAAAATATTGAGCAATTAAACCTGAAACCTCCTGAAGAATGCCTGGACTACATGCTTAATCATTTCTCTTTAAAGATAGTACATGTGCTGCTTGTTTATAGGTAAAGTATTTCTGCTTTATGTACTGAAAGCATTTTAAAAAATTATGAAAAAAAGATTTTGAATCTTTTCAAAGTCTCTTTCAGAGCTTTATTTTTGGTGCTATTTCACCCCACACTGCAAATGCTCTCATCAAGCTTCTTTATTATCCAATTTATACTATTGAGAAAAAAAAAAAAAGAAAAAGCCATATAGGTGATTGCAAAGTTGATGGTTCATTTAATAACTGTAGTTTTGAACTGAACTTGGTTACACTAAGTATGCTGTACAGGATATGAAATAATCAGTATTTATAGTGCCGTTGGCTGGAAACAGGTCTGAGTTGTTCATACTCAGAGAAGTCATTTTAGATAGGCCAAAAGTTGTTGCACAAATGTTTTTTTGAATAAATTGGTAGATTTATCTGAAATAAAAGCATCTCTCTGCATTTTATTTATCTCTTAGATTTATTTGCTGTTTTATACAAAACTAGTTTGGGCAGGATATGCGTCAACTTTATGATGTTGAAAGAGTTACCTTATTTATGGTTCCTTTTTGCCAGACCATCTATCTGAACAGATAATTTTGGCAGGATTCCATACTGAGGAAATCTCATACTGTTGTGCTGTTGGGGCATTTGCTTGTTGGGCCTTTAGTCCTCTTAAGTGTAAGAGCTTGCAACTAGGTGGCATGCTTTAAAAAAAATTTTTATTTCCCTAACAGTCAAACATTAAGGTCAACTTTACTTGACAAAACACATCTCTCTCAACATTACAGAAAATGAGGAAACACTTGTTTAGATACATGTTTTATCTTCATAATACAGCAAAGATGTTTTAAAATCTTTGAATCAGCTGCATATGCAACTTTTTAAAGCAATAATGGGAGATGCAATCAGAAGTATAGTCTAGAAGATTCATAGGCTTATTTCTTCAAAAGTAGGATATATTTTGTTTGTAAGGAAACATTTGCATGTATGATTGTTAATGTCTTTAATAAAATTGGAAGGTCAGCTCCAGGATCTTGGATGCTAAGCTTGGCAAAAATTGGTTCTTGAAATGCTATTAGGTGTTGTTTAGAGGTTGATTTTTTTTTCCCCCTCCAGTTTTTAGTTCTGGGTATAAACTGAGCATTTCTAATAGATGTAATGAATAGGCTCAGGCAGGTGGAGCTGTGGCAGATCCATGTTAGCAGACTGCCATGCCAGTTTTGTTCATAGTCTGACACAGTAGCTTAATCTGCTAATGAAATTCTGGGCTCATACTCAGCTCTGTGGGTTGTGATGACAGAGGTGGCACAGACAGACATTTACTCCTGTTGTTTGTGTTACAGGATGACAATTTCTGGCAGTAGAGTAGAGTGGGTGTCTCTATCTGTAGTGTTATAAACCACTATTAATATGCCAGGTTCCCAAGTGCCCTCCACAGTATATGGGTTTTGAGTACTTTTGTCGCACTGCTGTGAATTATAGCTTACTTTTTAGTAAACTGTTAGTGTTGTGTTATTAGTCACAAGAGGGGACTTCAGCTAAACTGCATCCTTCACTCTAGCTGTGATTCAACAGCTTAAAATTGAGAATGATCAGCTTCTGTTCTGTGGTAGTGTATTTTAAAAGAGCCGTTGAAATACAGATCTCCATGTTCAGTCAGGTTGTGTTTTGGGTGGCAGACTCTTGCAAAAATGAAGGATTCTCTACAGTCACGTAATTGGGGGACAGTTGGAAAGTGAGACTTGGATTAAAGGAAGATTGATGAAAAAAGATGACTCCATATGAAGCTTGCTGGGGCACTGATATAGGAGAGAATAGTGTCTAGAGAAGACAACTCTGAATATCATCAGTAAGAGCAGAATTTCTGCCTCTAATGGCCCTGCTGTGTCATGTGAAGAGATCAACACCAGAGCAGGTATGTCCACACCGGGGAAGGGAATTGTGGTGAAAAGAGCTGACTAAGAACTCTTCTTGAGGCTTTTTGAAGCCAGGACAGTGACATGCTTGTGCTGGGGGCTTGTGGGCAGGCTGCTGATACCGCGTAGGCAGAGCCAGCATCATCCGCAGCACATCTGCATAGACACGCCAAGGGTTGCTCACTGAGATCACACCCTCCTCCTCCTAAAAGAAGCTTAGAAGGAGAGCAAAGGAGCCATGAGTGGATGTAAGTTCATTGGCAGACAGGGCAAGAGGACAGGGCACTAAAAACCAACAAAAAAATCCCCAAAACAAATAAAAAACACTAAGAAAAAATTACCAGCTCGGTCAAAGAACAATGGTCTCCACCTGGTGGAAGATCATGCTCCTGACACCAACCAAAATGGATATGGGAACCCAGACAGAGGTCCCACAGATGGATGTGGCTGTGCAGGCCACAGGCTCCTATTGGTAGCAGGGGGCAGCTATGAGTATGGCTGTGTGTGGTGTGAGTAGGTAGATGACCTGCTCAGTTGAGCAGCACAGCTGCAAGATGAGGTTGAAAGGCTGAAAGATGAAATAGAGAAAGGCTTAGGAGCATTAGGGAGGCTGAAATGGAGATAGACCGGTGGAGCCAGGCTCTGCCCTTCCTGCAGTGGAAATGGGAGCACCCACCAGATAGGACCCAGGATCAAGGGCCCCCTGAATCCTGCCCCGTCAGGTGGAAGACAGAAGCCTAAGTGAAAGGGATGAGTGGAGGCAATTTCATAGCAGTGGCAGAGGGCTAGCACCCACCTTGCTTGCCTTGCCTCCCCAGGTGCCTCTGAAACATAGTTATGAGGCCCTGCTGGAAGATGGCCAGTCTGATAATGAGGTGGATGATAGGCAAAAACTATACCAGAGGTCTTTCAGTTCTTGCAGCTGTATACCAACCTCTCCTATAAGGAAGAAGACAAGAGTGTTAATTGTTGCAGACTTGCTGCTAAAGGGAACAGAGCGCCCAATATGACAGGTTGACCCTCATCATGGAGAGGCCTCTCATTTTCCTGGAGCCTGAATCAAGGGTATTACTGGGAAACTCCCCAACCTGGTGCAGTTATCAGACTGTTAACCACTACTGATCTTCCAGACTGATGGGGAGGTAATTGCATCCTATAGTCTGAGGGGAATGAAGAGAGACTTAAAGGCATTGGGATAGTTGGTAAAAGAATCTGGGGCACAAGTTTTTTTTCCTCTTTCCTTCTTCCAGTTGAGGGTGATGACATGGGATGGAATAGAAGGATCCAGTTTGTAAATACCTGTCTCTGAGACTGGTGCTACAGGCAGGGCTTTGGGTTCTTTGATCATGACTGGTTTTATAAGATACCAGGTCCACGAGGAGTACATGGGAAAGGCTTGTCTTCCTGGGGAAATGAGTTCTAGGACAAGAATTAGCAGGCCTCATTCATAGGGCTAGACAGGCTAGAGAGTTGGGTGGGAAGAGATTTAATAGAATACAACAAGGACAAGTGTCTTGCATCTAGGCAAGAACAACCCCAGGTACCAGTAAATGTTGGGGACTGACCTGCTGGAGACCAACATCATAGGGGAAAGGAACCTGGGGGTCCTGGTGGGCAGCAGGATGACCATGAATCAGCAATGTGCCCTCATGGCCAAGAAGGCCAATGACATCCTGGGGTGTATGATGAGATGTGTAGTTAGCAGGTCGTGAGAGGTCCTTCTCCCATCTACTGGTGAGACCCCATGCAGAATATTGTGTCCCGTTTTGGGCCACTCCATTCAAGGACAGGAAACTACCTGAAAGAGTCTAGCCAGGGCCACTAAGATGATTAAGGGAGTGGAACATCTTCCTTATGAGGAAAGGCTGAGGGAGCTGGGTCTCTTTAGTTTGGATGAGATTGAGCGGTGACCTCATTAATGTTTATAAATATAAAAAGGGTGGGTGTCAGCAGGATGGAGCCAGGCTCTTCTCAGTGATGTACAAAAGGGCAAGGGGCAATGGGTGCAGGCTGGAGCATAGGAAGTTCCATGTGAACATAAGGAGAAACTTTTTCACTGTGATGGTGTCAGGGCAGTGGCACAGGCTGCCCAGGGAGTCTGTGGAGTCTCCTTCTTGGGAGACATTCAAAATCCACCTTGATGGGTTCCTGTGTGACCTATTCTAGGTGATCCTGCTCTGACAGGGGGTTGGACTAGATGGTCTTTCAAGGTCACTTTCAACCTGTAACACACTGTGATTCTGTGAAGACCTTTAATAGGTGTGTCGGGGGAGTGGGTTGCCCTTTTTTTTTTTTTTTTTTTAAATTGTCTTGTGGTTTTTATATTAAAGCTTTGTTTATTTTCTGAGTTTGTAAAAGTGAGAAGATAGTTTGAAAATCAACTGGACAGTGTCAGTGCACTGCATCTATAATCGTTACTTTTGATGACAGTCATTTAAGGTGTAATATTTGTGGGATTTTAAACCACCTACTTTCATCATGTCTTTCAGTTTCATCTTTTCACATATTTATATGAATTAGTTGTACATGGCCAAAAGAATAGGATGATGGAAGTATTGATATATTGGCCAAGTGAACCTCTAAGAAATCTTTACCTAATGATAGTCTTGCTTTGGGCTTGAGAAGTATTTGAATGAATATACTGTATTGCTTTCAGCATATTTTTTTCTGATCTTTCAAAGGCTTTATTTAAGCATGTAACTGTGAATTTTGCATAAGATAAAGTTTAGAAAGCTGCCTTTGCATTTCCATGTTTCTGAAAAACTTGTGAATATTAAGCATAGCAGTTTTGGTGTCGTAAGTACTTTCCCATTTGGGGTATAAGAATAGGTCTGTGAGAGATTGTACTTATCCAAGTGGTTTATATGGTAGGTGAAGGGCGAAGCTTGGAATGGAAATAAGAGTCCTTGCCACCCCCTTTGTAGGTTAAAAGTGTAAAGGTATCAGATTTAGTGAGTCTGTATTTAAAAGTAAGCCGTTATTTTCTGGTTAATTATAATTACAGTCTGAGGAGTTGGTATTTCACAGGGACACATTGACTCATTCATCTACTTAAGTTATTAATTCTTTGCATTCCAGCATATGAAAAAAACTTGAAATGGATTAAAGGTGAGCCTTAAAAAAAGCCCAAAGAAAAACAGATGGTCCTTTCTTCCTGGAACTGTAGCTTTGGCTTGATAAATGGTGTGCAGGAAGGTTTTTGAGAAGAGGTATTACATTTCAGTAATCTCAATTTCGGAAACATTCTTGCAGCATTTCAGTCCAACTTGCCAGAGTTAGTGTCTTGAGGGAGCGCCGCTCTGCTCTTTGCTGTTGCCGCAGTTCCTCATCTGACATCATCAGAAACTACTGGCACATTCTGCAGTGTCAGTTTTGAAGGAGAATTTCTAACAGCAGCGACAGTTTCCTGCGTGGTCTGGCAAGATGGGGTTTCTCTGCAGTCCTTGTAATATCTATGTACAATTTATATTCTTGCCTGGTCTTAGTTACTAAGGAATAGTATTGGAAGTGATAGAGATTGTGATGCAGTTGTTCAGCATATGCTGTGGAACACATACTGTTTGAGTAGGTGCCACGGAACATACACAGTACTGTCAGATAACCAGGTAATGACTAGAAGTTAGTTGTATCCTTTTTATTTTCTTCCTTATATAGTTTTATTTGTAGAAGTCTGGTTCTGATATGAACTAGTAAGACTTCACTGGCAGCAGTGATGTGTTTTAATGATGGATAATTCATGTGTGTTACTGCAACTTGCATTGCAGTACTACTTGGATTTTAGTGGGTAAAATGCCCTCGATGTCTACATGCAAAACAAAAAAAAATAAATTTGAGTTCAATATGAGCACACTTGCTTAAACTGATGGAAAGAAGAGAGAGGGTAACCAAAGGGGGTTCATGTCAGTGCCTGGCTGCAATCTGAGATATTAACAACCCTACTTTTGCTTAGCGCAGATGGAAAAGATAATTAGAACTGTAGCTCAGTGTACAAATGTGAAGTCTGGAGGTGCTGCAGGCACCATTGATGGACGTATCTTGAAGATTCACCATTTTTGAAAGGCTCACTGAGAAATAAAGCAGGACATTATAACTGGAGCAGTTTGGGGCAGGAACAGGTAAGGAAAGGATGAGGTGATGAAGGAAAAAGAGAACAAGCGCAGCTGGCACACCTGGAATTGTTAGGAACAGAGATAACAGAGTAACTATGTTAAGATATTCATCTCTGCATTCAAGCTATCCTGTGGCTAGCATGGCTCTTGAAGAGACTGCAAGACATAGGAGCTTCTTAGTTGTTTTTTCACTTGTCAGACACAAAACAAAATAAAACCCAACCCCCCCCCCCCCCCCCCCCCCCCCAGAAAACAAACCAAAAAAAAGAACAAACCAAACTTCTATTTCAGTACTGGGCTTAGCCCCATCAACTTCTGACTGCATGTCAGCTGATCCATTATAGCTGCCCGTGTGAGAGCTTTGCCTGGAGCAAATTCAAAGTAACTTGAGTCATCTTAGTTTTCAATGAAGCAGGGCAAAACTACACAAATTATCCTGCCTTTGCCATGGGCTGGGAGCATGCACACCAACAGCTATGATGGATCAGCTACCATGAAGTAAAATATTGGTGTTGCTAAGCCTAGAAAATTTTAGCACTTAACTCAATTTAAAGCAGCACACTGCAGGGAATCTGTATGGATCTGTATTGGCATGGAAGTGTTTGCGCTGCCAACATCTCCTTCCGTGGGTAGGGGCAGAAATACTTCATCATAAAGCTTCATTGTTTGGGTTGTAGCTGGATTTGCATTTAGAGTCTTATCAATAGAGAATATTAGTTTAAAAAAATTAAAAATGTAACCTACTGAACTTTCTAGTATACCTCAAGTATCTTTGTTATGTTAAATTAGACTGAAATGAGAGTTTTGAGGAGCTGTGACATTTTGTCTTCTAGCAATTCAATTATGAGCTGCCAGGCTTAATTACCTTCGAGTTGTTATCTGATGTGATTTTTAAAATAGAAGTTGAAAAGCAGGCTCTCTAATTGAAAACACAATTCTTATTCTACCAGTTGTTCGGAGTTTTAAGTGTGAGAGAAGGATTGTACTTTGAAACAAAGATGCAGCTTAATTTGCCTGTAACTCTACAGGCTTTTTTTGTGGGGAATAAATACATGCCTGTTTCCTAGCATAGCTCTTCGAGGAAATGCATAATAGGAATATTTTCAAAGGTATACCATGGAAATTCTCCCAACTCTGTCAAGGGAAAAAAATACTAGCCTGTATTCCATTGAAACTTTCCTTATCCTTTCTATATAATAAGGACTCTTCGCCTCTATCAAAGGGGTGAGATCAGATGCTAACCTTTCTCAGGCTCCCCATTTTATAAATCACAATAGATAATGACGCTAATTATTTTTTTCAAACTCACAGAAAAAAATACCAGCAGAAATTAGGCTGGCAAGCTTTCTGGACTCCCATTCCTAGCTGTTATCAGTGGGTTATGGATCAGCTGTGCGAGAGACTCACTCTGATAGGGCTTTGTTGTTTCCTTTCTGTCTTTGGAGATTCTGAAATTATGTGGGACCTATTTCCAGTATTGGGCAGCACTCTTTTTTTTTTTAATACCTATCTTTTCATGGGCTGTTCCACTGTACTGATATATTTTTAAAATGTGTTAGAAAAAGCAACCTTCTAGCCATCCTGGAGGTTCAAGCCTTCACTTTAGTTTGCTTCAGTTTTGAGTTTTATGTTACTCTAATTTTAGATTTTAGTGCATAAAATCAACTTGGAAGTGTTATTTTCAAGATAGATATTGTAACTTGATAGGTTTAATGTTCCTCAGTGCAGTTTTTAGCTTTTTGGTGCAA
The DNA here is from genome assembly GCA_022605575.1 of Laterallus jamaicensis coturniculus. Classification (NCBI taxonomy): domain Eukaryota; kingdom Metazoa; phylum Chordata; class Aves; order Gruiformes; family Rallidae; genus Laterallus; species Laterallus jamaicensis. The sequence goes on from JAKCOX010000001.1 coordinate 22,641,438, forward strand.
AGATTTTGTGTAAGTAGCACTAATGCACTGGTAGAATTATTCATCTGATTGTCCATAAAAATGGCATAATTTAGGAAACAGAATGAATATTTGACTATGATGTGTCCACATAGCATCTTTCTGATCCATGATTAAGGGGTGGAATGGAATGTTGAAATAATACTTTCCAAGACCATGGTATATCTATAGGTGCTTTATATAGATATATGTGCTGCTACTACTGTAATGAGTTTTTGCGATGTGCTTTCACAATTTTTTGGTGTGTATGGGCCAGGAGTTACCAACTCTTCAATGGATTTTCCTTTCTAGAAGGTTTCACAGATTTCCACAACTAAGACATAGGCCACCGTATCTGGCTAGGCTTTTGACAAGATTATGATTGCCCTGACAAGTAAATCTTATATTATAAATATTGTTTGAATAAGCTTCTAATTGTATTATAAATGAACAATACGATAAAGCAAAGGTTTCTACTGGCACATAGAATCATAGAATGACATGGGTTGGAAGGGACCCCAAGGATCATAAAGTTCCAACCCCCCCCTACCACAGGCAGGGCCACCAACCTCCAGGCCTGGATCTACACAAGGTTGCCCAGGGCCCCATCCAACCTGGCCTTGAACACTTCCAGGGATGGGACATCCACCACCTCTCTGGGCAGCCCATTCCAGCACCTCACCACTCCCTCTGTAAAAAACTCCCCCCTAATATTTAGTTTAAACCTTCCATCCTTTAGCTTTAATCCATCCCCCTTGTCCTGCCATTGTCTACCCTTTAAAAAAGTTGATTCCCCTCCTGTTTATAAGCTCCCTTCAGGGACCAGAGGGGTGCAATGAGGTCCCCCCCACAGCCTTCTCTTCTCCAGGCTGAACAAGCCCAGATACTCCTGAGTGGGACTCTGGGGCTCCTGGGGCAGAGGAGAACGAGGGACCCACAGGCGAGCAGCGAGGGCTCCCCTCCCCACGCACCAATACATACGGTATTCGCCCACAAATGAATGAAGCAGAACAAAGGAAATATAGAAAGTATCAATATTTGAATGTGCCTTAAATATAAAATTTAGAATATTTTGGTACTGAAATGTTTGCATGAGAACTGTGTAGGAAATCAAAATTAAAAGTCATCACAGCCAAACTGGAGTTTTGGGTTTTTTTAGTTACCTTTAAAATTCTGTGTTTCTAAGAGTGCTGTTTGTTCACATTTGTAGTTTTAGTAAGAAAAAAGGTTTAGGCTTCATGTGTTGGAGGGTTTTTGGTGGACAATAGGCACGTGAGCAATCCAGCCTTTGAATCGTAACAACTGCGCGCGTGCTGTGGGGCTTGTAGCCAATCACAGAGTGTATTGGGGCGCGTGACCACAGAATCACAGAGTTGTAGGGGTTGGAAGGGACCTCAAGAGATCATCGGGTCCAACCCCCCTGCCAAAGCAGCTCCCCAGCTCATACTGCACAGATAGGCATCCAGATGGGTCTTGAATATCTCCAGGGAAGGAGACTCCACCACCTCCCTGGGCAGCCTGTCCCAGGGCTCTGTCACCCTCACTGGGAAAAAGCTTTTCCGCATGTTGGTGCGGAACTTCCTGTGTTCTAACTTGCAGCCATTGCCCCTTGTCCTGTCTCCGCAGACCACTGAAAAAGGGCTGGCTAATTCCTCCTTCATCCAATGCTTAAGATAATTGTAAACACCAATTAGGTCTCCCCTTAATCTTCTTTTCTCTAGACTGAACAGTCCCAACTTACTCAGCCTCTCCTCATAGGGGAGATGCTCCGGGACCTTAATCATCTTCATAGCCCTTCTCTGGACTCTCTCCAGGAGATCCCTGTCCTTTTTACACCAGGGAGCCCAGAACTCACCACTGGTTGGGGTTTTAGCAGCCTCAGTGTGTATTCTCTGGTCTCTAATACACAGTGCACTCTCTCTTTCTGTGGGGGCCTCTTCTGTTGTACTGCTCCTTACCACGAAGTCTAAAGGCACTTAATTGTGTTAAAGTTGTCCACACCCTCTGTAAAGTTCTGTTCAAAATATCTGCTAAACTCCTATGCGCTCAACCAATTGGGGCTGGACGCGTGCACATGGCAGGGGTGGAGCTATCTGGATGTGAGCACACGGCACGGGGCTGTGTAAGCTGATGAACAGTTTGAGTAAAGGGCATTCACCTGATCATATTGGTCCTTATGTGTATGTCTGGATCTCCCACGCTCATGTATACTGGAAGAGATGATATTCTGTCCAAGTGAGAAGTAGACTATGTAGTGTATACACATATGAAAAATATACTCTGAATGCAAACTGAACGTGACCGTAAAAATAATTTAAAACCAGATGTAGATTAAAGTAATAGAGTTCAGAGTCAGGCTGGGCAAGGCAACAGTGAAATCATACCCATATTTAAACAGACACTTTGCAAATAGATTGAGTCAAATGAATAAATAGACTGAATCAGATGTTTAAGTATAAAATCGGGAGTGCTACTGTGAATCTGTATTTGTGAGTTTTATCACTTGGCTAGTTTTGTAATTTTCTCAAAGAATTCACCAAATCAGACGGTAGTTGTTCATTTCATTGTAGTCTTATTAATTATACTATTGGAAACGAGCACAGTTCAAAAAGAACTTGCCAGCATCAGAGATTGTGCATTGCCAGATCATTTCAAGACTCACTTTTTATTTATTTTCCTAGTTTTTGCACTCAAGCTTTAAAGTTTTTTTAAAAATCATCTGATTTTTTTAATTCAAGAGAAAACAGTACTATGTTTGATTGAATTGAATTTGTAGAAACCTCTTTAGCAGTCTGTAGGATGAAATCTATATATGCACAGTAATGTTAAATGGCTTCCTGTGTCATTTTTCTGTGTGCTAACCTCTGTTTAGTACCTACCCATCCTTAACATAAGGAACACTGAGAACTGTTTGGTTATGCCTTGTGGATGTTTTATGTCGCAAAACACTTGGAATAACAAATTGTTAATGGCCCCAGTTATTTGTATGCAGTGGGATGATGCGCTTCCGAGTGATTTCCCTTATTAAGCCTAGACGTCTGGTTCACTGTTGCTTCAAAATCCCTGATCAGGACCAGACCCCTGCTGAACACAGGCACGCTGAGTAATGCTTTTATTTTAGACCAAGAGAATTATTGATATGAAAAACCACTGAATAATGCAGTGGAAGGAGAGGAAAGAAGAATGTGTAAAAGAAAAAAAAAAATCCCATAGTTAGACCTTTTGCTTTCCCACTTGCTTCTGTAGTTTTGAATCATTTATGCCATTTGTGTGTTTGCTATTAGCTGTTCTGTTGCGTTGCTGTATGAAATACCATTTTCTTGATGTGTGTTTGTTTACTTTTGATTTCACCCCTGACATTCCTCCTACAGAGACATTACCTTTTTGTGGCTATCTCATTTCTTGAGATGCCTACACAAAAATGTAGTACAAAGCCAAAGACAGACTTTTTTCTGAAGAACTCCTCTTTTTTCCTCTTTTGTTCATTGACTCCTCCATCTCTAGTATCTACCTACTCCCAAATTACCTTTGCAATGAAAACACACTTAAACCTCAGCTTCAAGTGTTCTTTTCTTTTAGAAGATTTTTGGGCTGGGGAAAACAGAAGTACAGGGTCTTAGACTTTAAAAAGATTTATACTTGCAGCTAGCATTTTTAATACAATGCTGCAAATTTTCAACCTACATAAGCTATAATTTGTTTCATCCCCAAGGCAGTAAGGGAATTCTTAAGTACAGCACATTTCTCTAGTTCAATAGCAAGCTTTTCTTTTTGTGTAAGTGTAGGGTTTTTTTCCCTTTCCCATTGTAGAATTATGTCCTGATAAAGCCTTATTGAAGTGTAGAACAGGTATCCTCAGTGTGTATGTGTTACTTGAGATTTGAAGCTGCCATTTTTATTTTTCCAGCTCCGAAAAGTTGATTTCAAGATCCCTGTGGCTAGCTACTCTACCTAGTAGGTTTTTGTGCTGCTGCTTTGCAATTTTGAACAAGATCTGCTCAGTGTGATGCTTTTTGTATACTTTTCCAGCCTATGTTACTTACCAGAAACTTTAATCTATTACAAGAAGACTGTTTTAGTAAAGAAGTGGAGTTGCACCCTTATGATTTCTTCAGCTTCACTGTTTCTCTGCTGCATTTTTGTAATTGATGATTTCTGAAGAATCTGAAAATCAAGAGACAACTATTTTCCCCCAGTCAAGCAAATACTGTGTTTGTTAGGAAAACTGTTGCCTGGGAGCTTTTAGAAGATCAAAACCACTGTAAAAAAGGGTGAAATAGAATTACTTTTCTTGGACAATATATTGACCTAAACTGAGCAATAATTAACTAAACAGTGTGTCTCACTGCAGGCTGCACATGAGAAGGTACTTCTTGCTGATGAGCAAAACCTTTCATTTTGGCAGTGGCTTTACCGAATTACTCTTCCTTGAGCATTGCCATTTGGATCCCATGTCATGTCTCAGACTTGTTACATGTTGTTTTTTCCAACAGCACATGCTGTGTAATGGAAATCAAAGCAAGAGCTGCTCTTGCTTTGTTCGTAGGCATGTGTCTGCAAGCCTGTGCTGGGTTTCCTCTCCTGCTCCAATCTGGTGGGACAGTGAGACATGGAAACAGCAGGAGTTCCTTGCCATCAATGCATGGACTAGGCTTTTGCTTAAAAGGCTGTAATTCACATTTGGTTGCCTTTCACTGGACACTTTAAAGTTTGAGTGAATGTGGAAGATGCTTCTGCTTTCATAGACAATAGAATAGTTTGGCACAGGATGCTGTATTGGGGTGAGTGGGGAGGGAAGACCTGGGTCCTTTACGATTAGTCATCTGCCTGTAGATAATCTTATTTGAGTAGTCAGGACATCTTTATCTAACTAGATATGCACTTGAAGGTAGAAAAATTCTTCCAAAACATTGTGTGGTAAAGAGTGATTGTTAGAAAGAGTTTATGTGCAAGTTTCCATATAATTTAAAGCCTTGTGCTGCATGGAGAAAGGTAGTGAGAGGGTGGGATCTGGTAGTGAGGTATTTTCCATGCTCCTGTTATGGACAAAAATCACTGTTTCTAAGGAGCTGCTGACCTGGGAAAGTATCAGCAGGCTTCCCAAGTGAACATTTATTTTCCTTCTTGCTTCCTTCCTTTCTTTTTGCATACAGACTCTTCTGCAATGAGAACTCAAGGCCTGATGTGTGATGCCACACAGTAAAGTGGTTTAGCACAGTATGTTTTTTGCATAAACTAGTTTAGGTGTAGTGTTTAGGCTACATAAAAGACACAGAAGGTCTGGACTGGGAGGCAGGAATGACTGGAAAATGCCAGAGCCATGGCACAACTCTCCAGATCTGTTTTTCCACTCTGTCCCATGGAGCATCTGCTTCCCCAGAATTGTAAATGGTGTGGTACAAGGCATCTCTGTTTGTGCTTAGTCAGCATTTTTCCTTTGCTGTGACTGTTCTTAAGAATTTGATTTCAGATGAGGTATCATAGGATGCAGAAGGGACTTATAAGGAATTGAGTTCAATTCCCTGCTCCTCTCAGAACTACATAAACCATATGACTAAGAGCAGCATCCAGATGGTTTCTGAACTCTGACCTGCTTGGTGCTGGGACTACTTCCTGGGGGAGTCTTTTCCAGTGACTGACCACCAGTGACCTTTTCCTAATGCCCAGTCTGAACTTCCCCTGACACAGCCTCACGCCATCTCCATGTATCTTCTACAGGAGCCAAACGCTCTCTTAGTGAAGCTGTACTGGTGGGACTTGGCACTGTGGGAATGTAATATGCATGGGGAGAAGTAAAACATGGTCGAAGCTTAGTGTGGTTTATAAAGGGTTTTTAACAAGTACAGTGTGCAAATTTTAAAAGATTTGCTGAGATTGCATTCTGAGCATTTCTTAATTCATGTAATCACTTCTACTATTCAGTTGTCTGGGTGTCATTCATTACCTGAATATCTGAGACTCACCAGGTACAGATTGCAGAAGGCATGCTAGTTATGCTTGTTATCCTTGTTGTTGATTTAAAAATAAAAGGTATCTACCCCATGATACAAGTTGCAAGCCTTTAACAGTGCAGTTAATATTCCTAACCAGTAGAGGAGAGATGCAACTTGGTTAATAGATTATACAGGCTGAGTGACTGAAGAAGTTGATTTAGAAACTGATGACTCTTCTAGCATATGTTTCTTGTAAGTTACTGCCACAAATGGAATAGAAAGGAATCCCTGTAAAGAGGAGCTGAAATAAAATGCAAGAATAGCATGCTTTGAGTCACAAGAAAAGCAGACCTTGAGAACTGTGGTGAGCAAAGAGGAGAATGTCAAGATAAGGTGTTTTCTCTTTGATGTAGAATATCTATCTGCAGCTTTTCTGATGAGGTACGAGCTAGCCAAGTGTGATGATAAGGCAATGTCATGCTCTTCTGGGCCCTGTTTAAGAAGGGAGCATCATGGGCATGTGGTGGAACTGGAGCCCTGATTTTTCATCCTGCTGTCTGAACTAGTGAACAGAACTTCTAACGTTATGTGATAGATCGTATAGGAAATTGCGCCAAAAAAGCAGTGGATGTTTATGGAAGGTAATGGCGTGTGACCCCTGAGCTGCAGGCTCAGCAGCAGTTTCATTTATTTAACTGCATTACATGGCCAATTTGATGTCAGGCTATAAATCTTCAGGGTTATCTTGTGTATTAATGCAAACAAATGGTTATACATAATTTTTTTCTATAATCAAGTGTAAAGAACAACTTTATATATTCTTCTATTAGTAATTAAAATTAAAAGAAGGTATATGAGATGAAGGCATCAAAGCAAGGGATGTGTGTTCTGTACAATGTGTATGGTTAACATCTGCTATGAAGGGCAACAACCTCTATATCATACAGCCTTTTTTCCCCACCCTGTAGTGTATTGCTGAGGTGTTGGCCCACGGGGGCAGTGCCTTTCCCTGAGTAGAATAGTGCTGCAGTGATGCAGGACATTATAGCGAGGGCTGTGGCTTTATACATACTTCATTTAATAGAATCATTTAGGTTGGAAAAGACTTTTAACATCAACTTCAACTGTTAACCCAACATTGCCATGTCCACCACTGAACTATGTCCCTAAGTGCCACAGCTACGTGTGTTTTAAACACCCCAGGGATGGTGACTCAACCACTTCCCTGGGCAGACTGTTCCAATGCTTCATAACCTTTTCAGTGAAGAAATATTTCCTGATATTCACTCTAAATCTCCTCTGGCACAACTTGAGGCCATTTCCTCATGTCTTACGGCTTGTTACCTGGGAAAAGAGATCCACACCCACCTCACTACAACTCCTTCCATAACAGTATCAAACATATTCTCTGGAAGGCTTTTCTAACTCTTGCAAAACTGTAGCCACTTCAAATTTATATAGATTTATTTATTTAAATTACACATTCTTTTTCTTCCTAGCCAAAACTCCTTTTACAAGATAACTAAGTGCTCTAAATCAGAGTTGAGGACAGGTGGGCAGTAAATAAAATGTCTAACACAATTTATAAAGTATTTTGGAGTAACAGACACTGTGGTATCAGAGTGAAGTGTTACTAAAGGTGGTGTGTTGTTGTTGTTGTTTAACTTTAGGCTGGGCAATGCAGGTTGCTGCCTTTGTTTTCATTCAGAGAAGGTGGGAAGATGATAAGAGTCACTTTGAAAAAATGCTGGATTATTTCTGTGACATTCGTGAACCACTGCAACTCCTCATCTTTCCGGAAGGAACCGATCTTACAGGTAGGCTGCAGTTCTCATTTCCTCAGGGAATGTTCAACGTGGAATTTCTATGGTTTAAATACTTGTAAAAAGTACAAGGCAGGAGTAAGACTGGGTTCTCAAAAACAGTAGAAATTATAATTAATGATCATATCTGCTGATTCATTTGAGAGACACAAACATAGCTCTACTGGGAGGCTTTGCCAGTCTTTCTGAAATAACCGTTACATTTCAAAGCATCTGATAATGGAATTGGTTTGAGGTTGGTCCGTGTTGTGTGTACACTGCATTAGCAAAAGGAGGTGTCAAGACCTGGAATAAATCACTCCTATGTTCCCATTTTCTGTATTCCTGGGGCAAGCACTGCAAAATCATTTCAAACCTATGGAAGAGTGATTGAGGAGGATAACTAATGATTCTATTAGATTACTTGCCTAGTGTTTTAAGAGGAGAAGATGAAGATATTTGTTCCTTAGGCCACTTAAGCAATCTGTATCTGCTGCTATAAGAAAAATACCTCCCTAAAACAAATGTCGACGTTATCAGAAGAGTAAATTTAATGAACTGGATCCTGTATCATTATTTATTAATAAAATATTTACCTTAATCCAGGCATCTTATGGCATCAGTAGCAAGCTGTTGAAGACAATTCAATTGTGAATAAATCTATGAACATTCTGTGGTTCTTGGTGTCTGCAGCATGATTTGATAAGCGTCATCTTTAAATAGAAATTCAATTACCGTTAAACCTCTACCTTTAGTTCATTTAAAAGATTTATTTCCATTGCAGATATTCTGAAATCATACTTTATTGCAATGTCAGATCACTGGCCTCATATACACAGTATAAAAATAACTAATGTATATTGCTTTTTTTCCTTCTGTATTCCTGATGCTCTTAGAAATGGGTGTGTATAGTAAGTAGATGCTGCCGCTGTGTAGGGAATCGTCCTCACTTGTTCAGCCTTCCTGAAAGAGGATCAATTCGTTGCGTGTTCTGGGACTGCTTCACATGGTATCTCTTGCTGAATTGCTTACTTTGTATCTGAAATTAGGAAGAAGGATGGAAATTACCTCATTTTAATTATTTTTTTCTTTGAACTGATGAACAGCTGCCTTCTCCTAGCTCTGAATTATGAGATGAAATCTTAATCTTATTCACAGAGATTACTCCTCAGGTCACTCATGCTCTCTTTCTGAACAGGTGTTCCCATCTCAAGATGATTGAAAGAATTTGTTTGTTCGTCATTTATTCCATGTATTTATACTTTCTAATCCCTCCCACTATTCCTCAGAGACAAGGCATTTTAAAGAACTGAAGTTTTGTAGTGCAGTTTTGAAAAAGAACTAGCTGAGGGCTGAGCCAGCCTCACTGTGTTAACACTTGTGTTGCGGAGCCCCAAAGGCAGTGATGGGAAAGCTCCCAAATGTGGGGTCGCTTAAGGAAGTGCAGGGTTTTCTCTCCACTGTTGTAACTGATATAAATTATTCAGGCTAAATTTAAGTATATGCTGTTGATACCATTCATTGAAAAATTAACTTAGACAAGATTCTACACTTAATATTAAAAAAAATTCTCTAATGGGATTTCTGAAGCTTTTTTTTCCCCCAAGGTTTTTCTGTGTTTCCTCCTTTGTACATATGTAACATGTACTCCTTAAGTCAAGACTTAGAAAGTCAAGTGGCTATCTGCCCTAACTGTGCTGCTGTTCTGGCATCAGTTTAAGCCTCCACAGGGGACTGGTGATCGTTGCTCCCTGTTTGACTGAACCAGCCCAGGGAGGAAGCAGTGAGGTGAGAAAGCCGGACGTGTGGGCAGGGAGGATGATGGGGCACTGCTTCCTTGGGCAGCTGTGCTGGCTCCTGACATGTTAAACTGCCTGCTGGTTACCACTCTTACTTCCCATCGGTAATCAACTTCCCCTGGGTAATCAGTGCCACCTTGACAGTGTTATTTGCGCATAATAAGATGTATGGAGACAAGCACAAGCCTGGGGCTTTTTCTGTGAATGTAAATAGCGATCCTTATCTAATTGTCTTCACAGGAAACATTAGCTCATGGATTTTAAAATATTATAGGAGACAGGGCAAAATCCCTTGACAAGCTAATCCTGACCAAGGAAGAAGTTTGTGCCATATGAGAATGATAGAACGTAGCAATGTAATTTGTGTAGTGTTTTGAAAGATGATTCTCAGAAAACTGTTATATTACCCATGTATTGGGACCTATTGCAACCTCTTCTTTCAGAGTAAGAAATAAACCCCAGTTTTGTTCTGAATGCTCACTTGCTATACTAGGGAGCATTTCACAAAAAAAAAAAAAAGAGGTAACAGCCTTTGTTTTCTGGCCAAATTCCAAAGCTGCCAATTAATCCCCAAAACAAAATTCTTCTGGTGCTTAAAAAGAAAATTTTACATGGACTTCAGTGAAAAGCAGAATCACCAGGCAGATCTGTGCTACTGTCATTTTTTTATCCTTTTAGTGGCTGCAGGGCAATGATAGGTATATTCTCCTTGATCTGAAATCAGATAATGTTTTCAGATTTCTTTGAAATCTCCCATTCCCAAAATGAGGATTATGGCTGTATTTATACACGGGGCTCTACCTGGCTTCATGTTGGCAAAGTAGTTTGCAGTGGAAGATGCTATGTAAATAAATGAAAAATAGTAAAGTTATGATCCCTGTACAATGTAATTGTGGACTGGATGTATAGGGTAATAATTATATACTTATTTCTGATAGGTTGGTCATCTTTTCACTCTGGAGTACTTCAAGGTTAAAGCTAAGTGCATCAAAGGTATTTTACTGTAATTGCTGAAAAAGAAGCCCTTGGCACATAACCATATAGCCAGAGTTTCTGAGGTCCTGAAGAAAACAAAGCAACAATCTAGTCTAGTGCTTGTGGAAAGCTGGAACACAACCCACAATTTTGCTTGTCTTTTATTTTTCTTGGTGTTCCTTACTAGACTGTATTCAGTAATTCTTCAGAAAGCAATAAGAAAAAAAAAATTATTGCTCTGTGCCTGTTCAAGCCTCATTTCCTATGGATTTGTGTTTGCATCCCTATGCGTGGCCTCTTCTTCACCCTGACTTGTCCTTTTCCCTTGTGTTTTCTTCTGTGTGACGTTTCCTCCGTGGATCTCTTGCTGCTCTCTCAGCAAGAGGCATCGTGTTAACCAAGAAACCACTGCATGTTGTGCTGAAAGCCCTGGCATGCTAAATGCCCATGGAGCCCACCCTGGCTTTTCCCATTTCTGAGGCCTCTGCTCTCAGAGGCTCCCCTGTGTTCAGTGACTGGGTTTTGTAAAACTTCTGTGGAGCTTACTTATCTTTGAATCTCTTGTCTCTGTCCAACTTTGTCTGCAGATAGCAATAGCTTCAGAAGTTATGGGAAACAGGTGGACAGAGTGTGATTGCACAGACCTTTTTTACTTGAGGAGCATTCAACAACAAGTAGGAAACCTTGCTAGAGCCTAGATTTTGGAATGAAAGCTGTGATGTGGATCACATGCTATGTTCTATCTAGAAGGTAACAATGTACTGCAGTTGGATTTTTAACTTTTCTAATAAATGTGATGTACTCTGGTAATGCAGAAGAATATTCAAAAGCCTAGTACAGGTTGACTTAATATGTAATAGTTTGAAGGTAGCACAAATTTAAAAAATTACTTTAAAGTTAATTTTTTACAAAAAGCTGGGAAGGGGGCACAATCAGGACAGCTGACCCAAACTAGCCAGACAGATATTCCATACCAGTATATCGGGGTGTGTGTGGCTGGCAGGGAGGAGGGGCTGATGCTCAGGGATGGGGCTGGCCATCAGGTACCAGGTGGTCAGCAATTGCACTACCATCTGCCTTACATATTCTTTGATTAGTGGTGCTGTTAATTCCTACTCCCTATGCTGTCCCAGGAAATTGTCCTTATCCCAACCTGAAGTTTTACCTTTTCCTTCTGATTCTCCTCTCCAACCCACCAGGACAGGAAGGACTGAGCGAGCAGCCATATGGTGCTCAGCTGCTGTCTGAGGCTAACCCACAACAACTGGGAGCTAATACAGCTTTTATGCTTTCTCTGCAAACCTCTAATAGATAAATGAGGACTTTTTTTTTTTTTCCCAATTTTTAAAACAGAGTTTTGGAGTACTTGTTTATTCTTGCACTGTCTGGTATATCAATATCATTTGAGAGCACTTGAAGTTGTGGAAGAGCACGCATACTTCTATCACAAGTCAGACAATAGGAAAAAGCAGTGCTTACTATTCAAATTTTAGTGCCCTATTACTAGCAAAACAAGCAAAAGGAGTCGAGGGCTGATCAGAAATAGTTGTATTGAAGTATTTGGAATCAGCTTTCCAGTGGGATGATGAGGAAGCTTATGCTTTTGAGCCATGTCCAGGAAAACACATCAGCCTGGACAATGTTAAATCTGTAAAAGGATGTGAGCTTGTTTGAGAGATGCTAATACTGTGTCTGTATTACATGGGGAGCACAGGCTCAGCTTTTCATTGGGTACAAGGCTTGGAGTTTTAGTTCCACTCATGCAAAGGCAGCTTGCTGCTGCATTTACACCTACCATCAAAGTTGAATTGTAAAGATTTTTGTTTTAATGCAAAACTAGCTTACAAATTAAGAATACAATTTGACTTGGGAAAAAAATACTCATTTTTTTCATGTTATCCTCTGGTTTTCAGGGGCAAAACCAATTTAACTTCTTAATCTGTAACTCAGAAAGGAAGAAAACATGTTAGGATAACTTCTTCCTCTACTTAACTTTGAATGGAATTCTGAAGTGTGAAAGTGCTGACTTTCAGAGCTTTTCTAGTAATTTACAAATGTGATAAATGGGATTTGTTCACATAATTTTGAGAGAAATGGGAAAAAATGTAATCAGATGATGTACCAAAGGTAGCACAGGAGCAAAACCAGAAAAAAAATTACCTAATAGGTATGATGAGCAAAAATTCTGGGGTTAGATTTACTTTGGTTTAAGTGCAGTGTAAAAAAAGGAGTACTTTTTTCCAAGAAAGGAATGCTTTATCATATTTTTTGGAGAGAATGAGCAAGAGGGGGCATTATCCTTAGCTGAATGATATGAATGACGTTTTGGGCTTGAGACCCAAAGTGAGTTCACTTCCAGTCCCTGCTTCAAGCGCTGCTTTATGCAGTTTGTGTTAGTTGGCTGGAAGAAGGGAACATATGTTTCTTCTTTTTAAGGAAGTGTTTTCACTATCAGGCCTACAAAGGCATCTTTCACCTAAGAATCAATGTTACAATCTGGACTACTGAATGATGAGTCATTGGGTAAGTTTTGCAACACTGACAATGTAGTCTATTGATAAGGGATTTTAGAGAGGTGTTTGTTGTGCAACTTCCCTTAAATTGGAGAGGATATAAAATGGGTTTTCAGTTTCCTATTTCAGTTTTCTAACTTCTGGGTTTCATAGAATGGGGAAATCACATTTTCTGCCTTGTGATGAATCCAGTGCTGAGCGAGAGACTTCCTTTGAATTTCTCCCAGAAGGTTTAGGCACAAGTGTCTTGCACAGGGATCCCAAACAGTGGTGGGCACCAAGGAGCTTACACCAGATAAGAGGGCAGTGAGTGTCTTTGTACATCAGTAAGAGCAGATTAAGAGACTGTTTTCTTCAAATGCCTGAGAGTAGCAGGAAGGGGTGGAAGAGTGTTATTTTTACTTTTCAGTAGAGTGAAGGCATATCCTACCCTTGCTTTCAGGATAGCATCAAAACCCTTTGACCTTCCTGACTTGCTGCAATAAATATTGTTTAATGCACGAAGACCTGTGGTTTGGTAGTTGTTAGGAAGGGAAGAGGGAGATGTTTTTTCCAGATGACAATGATCATCGCATGAGCTGGGAGCATTCTAGCTCTAAAATTCCATTACATGCCAAAGGGGAAGGGAACAATCTCTGTTATATAAAACTTACAGTCCAGAGGCAAGACAGGGATACAGATATCAGGAAATAGCTGACTAGTGCTGGCTGGTGTGCTAATGTCCAGCTGTTCACACATTTTTAGATATTTTGCAGATGTTTACAGTGAGTTTTTTCCAAGTCCAGGGAGGTGCACAAAGAGGTCTGAAGATGATTACTTCAATGCAATGGGCAGTGGAGGTCCCAAACAACGTTTTCGCAGCATCAATTAGATCTTGCTCAGAAAAAGAGGCTGCCTATTTACTCTGGTTTTCCTGTGGTGCAGCAGGAGTGCTTTGCAAACACAAAGGATTCGTTTTCACACTCCCTCTGAAACAAAGTGCTAGTGAGCAGACATATGGAGAGAGTTTTCTGACTTCTCATTAACAGCTTGCAGTTTCAGATACCTAAGACTTAAATGTAATTATTTTTATTTTTTTTTTAGACTGCTTAGCATTATGTAGGCTTATGGCACTTGTGTCTCAAAGCTTTGACTTGATTTGCAGGTTGCAAATATTCCAGAGTGAAACCCAAACTTGGATATGCAGAAAACGAAGAAGATACTTCTTCTGTCCTTTGGAAGAAACAATATGTTAGCTTAAAAACTTTGTGATAGATTAATGTAAAGCATTTTACATGAATTGTCTCTGAATCTGGAAAGGAACTCTTGGCTTACATACTTTTTATAGGAACATGCTTGATGATCATATTCTTTTGTAGAAAATAAACAGTTCAAGTTGTTGAGCTAGTACAGCAAGACAGTCATGTCCAAGAGGCAAAATTTGGCTTTTCAGGGGAGCATTTAATAATTACCAGGTTACTGTTGCCTTTTCTGCCATTCCAAGTTTTTCTCACAACTCACATTGCAAGCTTTGCCATCCCAGAGGTAGAGGGTTTAAAGGCAACTTCCTTCACTGATTCAGAATAGTCAGCTTCAAAATTGAATGGAGCAGTAGTTAGGCAGACAAAAATAGATACTTTGAACTTGTGGTTAAAGATATAATGCATATGTCCAAAGAAAGATAAATTTAAGTTGTATGGCCAAGTGTAATTTTAGTATTTAACATTTTCATTAAATTAACTTAAACACTTTTTGAAGAGGTCATATTTTCAAGTATTCGTACATTTTGGCAATTTAGCAAGAATTACATCTTTGGTTTCTCTTTACTGAATCACTTGTTTGGCTGCCATGCAACAGTGTTCCTTTCCTCCAAATCACAAGGCCAGGAAATCTGTGTGCTCAGTCTCCAGGGCTGCATGCAGGAGAAGCAGTATTCCTACCCATGGAAACAGCGGGTCACAAGGGAAGAAACTTCTCAGTGTGCTGACACAGTATAGTATTTATTAGTAGGTAGGTAGAGGGTCCTTTAGGATGGACTCATTTCTTGATAAAGAAAGAACTTGTATAATTTAGGCCAAGAAGAAAGGTGCAGGGTAGTTGTGTTACTTGAATAATGTAAGTTGCATTACTGCGTTGCTGTCGATTTGTCCACTCGTGCTCCTGTTCCTTTACAGGAAGAACTGTCATGATTGTAAGGGAAAGGCCTTACCTATAAGTATCAATTCCACCAAATTATTAAGCAGCAATGTGTTTTTCATTACTTTAACAGAGATGGGAGATAAACTGTAGACACTTCAAGAGCTGTTTCTGCTTGGAAAAGTTTATATAGCACTTCAGCAATGACTTTGTTCCATAGAGCTGTTGCTGGGATTTTGTCTTTTAAAACAGCTATAAAACTTGTATTTATATAAGTTATTTAATAAGTTAGCTGATCAAACTGATTTGTTTTTTCTATGTTGTCAAAGGACCATTGCATGTGTCCACTGCCTTTTGGCCCCTGGCAGGAGGCACAGCAATACTCGTAAACACAGGAGTAAATGTAGCCCACAAAGTCCATTTGGCTGCTGAGGCTGCTTGGAAGAGGCTCCTACACATCACTGGAGAACAAATTGCTTCCTCTCTGCTTCTCTTCAGAAGTTTTCACTTTAGTGTCCGTGTCTTCCTTGCTTAGTGGTCTGTTAGCAATTGGCTCTGAAAAGCCTTTGTTCAGTCTGCTCACGAGAGACTTCTTTTTGCCAGATGTTTGAAATGCATTTGTCACTGTGTTTAGCTGCCCCACTTTCTAGATGCTTCCTGTGTACTCTGTGCACAGTAGTAAGCATGTGTTGCAACGCTGAGGTAGTTGGTCAGAAAAGTAAACTGGTATCAATGTCCAGCACGAGTCAATGAATAAAGTGTGTCAAGTTCAGAATAAAGATGTAAAATGCCATTTAAATGTATTAGATTAACTGTTTTCCTCCATTTAATGTTGTATAATAGAAATAAGTTTATGGTGGTTAAACATTGACCTCAAGGTATTTTGTACATAATATCAAACGTGCACTGTGCCTTTTGAGTTTAAAAACAAAAATATCCAGCCATTTGACACATTTTACTGTAAAGTGGGTGTCAAAGGGTACAGAGAAATCAACAGACTTTAATAGGCTTCAGATGGCATTTGATAAATATGAGGGGTTCTCTGATTATTCTCTCAAACAGACCAAGAGGGTACAAAGGCTTTCCTTGCAATCCACAGCGCTCTTCCTCATACCGTGCTGCCGCCAGCTGACAGTGCACTGGCAATCTGTCTCCATCTGGGAAGCTGTTGCACGTTTGTACTGTGTGAACTGCTGCTGTACTGTTCCTGTCATATAATCCTTACATTTAATTCTTGGTCTAACTGCATGCTAATAGAAAATGCTCCTTGTCACTCTTTTCCTCAGCCAATACCAAAGGCCGCAGTAATGAATTTGCTGAAAAGAATGGACTTCAAAAATATGAGTACGTCTTACATCCACGGACTACAGGATTCACTTTTGTGGTTGAGCATCTAAGAGAAGGTAATCCTGCTCTGTATTTATATGGTTGGGGGTTTTTTTTCCCCTTTAAGATTAACTAATCTCACCCAAGATGCAGAAGTTGATGTTCACAAAGCTGCTTGATGTGATTTTGGAAAAACTTTATCCTGGTCCCAAAAAAAGCCCTTGTTTACAGCCCTACTTAAAATGAATGTGACATTGAGAGATTTGAGAGAGCTGATAACAGATACTAATACCACTAAGAGATATGCAGGGAACGAAAAAACATTTTCACTTTTTTTAAAAAAATGTGATATCTTGTTTATAGAACAAGAACCTCAGAAAAATAGAAAACATCCCAAGGAATTTCAGATTTACTGACTGTACCGGTCCTTAACCCTAGTTGGGTGCTTGACATCGAACACACAAACGTTTGTAACACTGTAAAGCTTCTGGTTTTAAGTCTGAGAGCTGAAGAGGACAGGTTGCTGTGTTAAATGGGCAAGGGGAATGCCCAGCAGTGTGTAGATGCAGCGTGTCACCTGCCCAGTGCTGCCAGCTCTATCAGGTGGTGGTGACTTCAGGGGAGCTCCGTACAAGGGGCGTTGTGATGCTTGGCAGAGGGGTGAGTAAGGGAACGTGCGAGACTTGTTTTTTACCTAGGAATCACAGAATTGTAGGGGTTGGAAGGGACCTCAAGAGATCATCGGGTCCAACCCCCCTGACAAAGCAGCTCCCTAGGACATATCACTCAGATAGGCGTCCAGACGGGTCTTGAATATCTCCAGAGAAGGAGACTCCACACCCCCTGGGCAGCCTGTCCCAGGGCTCCGTCACCCTCACTGGGAAAAAGCTTTTCCGCATGTTGATGTGGATCTTCCTATGCTCCAACTTGCAGCCATTGCCCCTTGTCCTGTCCTCACAGACCACTGAAAAGGGGCTGGCTAATTCCCCCTGCATCCCATGCTTAAGATAATTATAAACACCAATTAGGTCCCCCCCTTAGTCTTTTCTCCAGGCTGAACAGCCCCAGCTCTCTCAGCCTTTCCTCATAGGAGAGATGTTCCAGGCCCTTAATCATCTTCGTAGCCCTTCTCTGGACTCTCTCCAGGAGATCCCTGTCCTTTTTATACCAGGGAGCCCAGAACTGGACACAATACTCCAGGTGGGGCCTGACCAGGGCAGAGAGGAGGGGGAAAAATGGTCTTCCATCCCTGTATTATCTGGGATTAGAGATTGAGTCCCAATTACCAGGGGAACAGGGTATAAAGATGCAATTGCTTGTTGGGTTGAGATGTCTGTGGCTTGTGTTTGGAATGGGCATTTTGAGATTTGAGGCTGTAACGGAGTAACCATGAAATGATGCCAGGGTGGCAGTGATTCAAATACAGATGAGTGAACCTTCACAGGATATATGAATGTATGGTCGAAGAAAATACATGTGTACAGCAGATAGGAAGTGACTTAAAGGCTAGTTCTTCAGGGTAAAGTGATTCTAGATCTTTGACACATGCTGGTTATTCAGACTGACAAAGGAAGAAGCTTGAGATTATTAAAAAGAAAAAGGGCCTGCTAGTAGCTTCCCCTCCTTGCTGGAATCCTTGCTTGCATTTTAGGAGCGGAGCAAAGTTGTATTTTTCCTGATTCCTACTGAGCAGATATCCTAAGGTCACAATAAACACTTGATATTTTTGTCCAGCTGGACCATGTATCAATTTGACCCTATTTTTATCAGACATTCAGTGGTGGAAATCTTAAATTTTCATCTATCTTGAATGTTATTATTCAATTTGCTAGAGTTTAAATAAAAAAAGAAAGCCATATACTCAATTTCAAAAGGTTGTATTACTAGGTTAACCTAGTGCATATTAATATTTTTAGCCTGGACTGAATTTTCAGTTAAAGGAATGTTTTCCACTGAAAATGTTATCAACTTTAAAAAAAAAAAAATGTTCCTGTTTTTGCTGCAGAAATGAGCTCTCTGGTTATAGAATAATTTTCTAATTTTATAGAAATGTTTTTGCCTTCTATTGCTGTATGAGAGATCTATGCAAATTAGACTATTTGGTTATAAAAAGGAAAATATTTGAGGCTTGTTTTACTGATTATTTTATGCATTACAAAGCTGGGGAAAACAGGAAAAAAATTTTTTTTTTGCCCAGTCCTCCAAATGCTTTTAAGACTTATTTTTATTTAAGGCAGGCAAATATTGTTCAAAATATTAATGTCTCTTTACCAGTGAATTTACTAGGTATTGGGTACCTTGATAGGCGAGCTATATATATTATGACTGTGTATTATTATGTAGTATATGTACTATTATGTAGTAAATTATGCATGAGAAGGTAGCTCAACTAGAATTTTAAATTACTAACTTACTACGTACTGTATTTGTGTTGAAATGTTTTATTTCCATGGACAATGTAACTGTAGTTGCTTGACATTAAAACACTTCAGTATATTATATACCTGCATATATATTTTTTTTCCAGCTGTACAATATAGGCACCTGTATTTGAAAATCTACCTGGGCATCTCAGTTGACCCCCTAGTGTTATCGCACAGCTCTGATTTGATTTATACTATTAGAATGTCTTTTTTACAATTCTGATTTCTGATACCAGCAGTAATAGAGAAAACCAGGATGGTTAAAGCCATGGTGTTAACATGAGTTCCTCTTTCTGGTTTCTCCTAATGCTACAATAGTAGCATTTATCATAGGAGTAGACTTGTTTCCTTTTTCCCTGCTCACAGCCACAAGAGCAAAGCTGGGTCTGTGTGACTTTAACATGCAGGAGGGAGTGGTGAAGATTTTAACATCATGTTTACGTCTTTGAAAGTATTTTTGTGCATAGATGACAACCTTATTGCCCTGTAGCTCTCCTGTGAATACAATTTGGCTTGTGGCTGTTTTCCATTCCTGAGGCTCAAGTGTCTTTACTTCAGGCCTGAGTACATTATTTTGCTCCAAAAATAGGTTGATGAAGAGAGAGGGGAAAATGTCATTAGAAGTTTAACTGCTTTTTGAATGTTGAAAAAACTAATTTAATTTGGCAAGAACCCTGATTAATATGCATCACAAGCTGTAGCATGAAAGCATTACCTGTTATTACATAAAAATAACTATTAGCAAGCCTTCTGAATAGCAAATGAAGAATCAGGAGAAAATAACCTTCACTAAAATGTTGGTTGTATGTCTGCAGGAGAGTTTCTTCCTAGAGGAAGCACTATCAGCATTTTGACAGCTTAATCCAAGCAATTATCAGGCCTTTGCTTTCCATAGGTGGCAGACATTTTTAATCCATGTGGGTGGATTTTTGCCAGTGATGACCAACACTCGAAATTCCTCTGGCTGCCTTCTTGCTCTTATATGGTCATTATTTCTACTATTTCATCTCTTTTGACAGTAGATGCTGCTATGATGGTTTCTAACTAATTGCTGAGAGTATGGGTGCTAAGGGTAAAAAAAAAAAAAAAAAGTCTATACAGTCTCCACCAAAAAAGCAAAAAAAATTGTTTAGGCAATAGATCTCCTTAGCTTTTGAGTCTCTTACCTTTTTTCCACATTCTAGCTCTTCATGAGTGATTGCTGCTACCCCTTTAGCTGACCCTTCTAAGCAGAAACCCAGGTAAAAGCTGACTGGTTTTACCTTTCATTGTGCTCAGGTGCCAAGCCAGTGAAAATACTCGTTTACTTGTGAATGATCAGATTACTCTTTCTTCATTCATACAAACCTTAGAATCACCCAGGAGTAAACACAGACTATGAGCGTGCTGTAGATGTATAATTACTCAGGAGAAATCAAGGCTGCAGCTCTTGCTATCTTTTAACCAAGAGAAAGACATACATTCAGTTCACCATTGATTTTTGGAAGAAGTGTATTCCTTTGGCTCAATACTAAAGTAGGATGGTTTAATAATAAAGTAGGATGGTTTAATACAGCGTCATTGTTTGTGCATGCTGAAACACAGTATAGACATGAGAACACGAAGAGGTAAAGCCCACAGGGTAGCTGGATTAGATCAGCTTGCTGCCTGATAGGCAGTAAATGCTGTTACCTGAAGATGTGGAAGTGAGCAAGAGAGGAAGAAGAATTTCAGTAAGGACTAATGAAAACAGAAAAGCATTAAATATATTTAGACTAAATATAGATTAACAAAACATAAGCATTTTTTTTCACCCTGCAAGAATATCATCCTTCTTGGGAACGATTATCGAATTTCCAATAGACTGTGACAGTCTCTGCAGCAGATAAAGCAGCTTGGTGAGATTCTTCGTTAATCTTCACTCATGCATGTTACTCAAAATAGCAGCAGCCTTTTTCCCTACCATGCTTTAAGGTTTGCTTCTGCAGGCACTCTGGTTCTAGTCTGTCAAAATACTTAAGAGTGTATGAGCTCAATTAATGGCACGTTTTCTCCATGTTGAAGCACATTGGGTTGCTTTCATCACTTTCTGTGGTAGCCAGAGGAATTAGCCTGTGGAAGACCAAACCTTTGGCCAAAGTGACCACTGGAAAGCCACCCACTTTATTCAGAACACTATTGCATCTGTTCAGTGGTCTATTGATAGAAAGCAAAGGGAAACAAAATAGTTGGTTTGCTTCTTTCTCATTCTGCTCACTTGGTTGAATGTATGATTTGTCTTGCCTCAGCTCTTATGAATCCTGGTTTCAGTCAGCACCTGGTGAAAAATTACTAGAGCTTAAGCTATATTTCCTTGGGGAACGAAGGCAAGCAATTTTTGGAAAGACAGAACATGTGAATGAGCAGCAGAAAATAAATTCTAGACACTGAAATAAAGACTGGTTGTGATTTTAATGTTTATATATATATTTCTTCATTATATACCTCTCTTTAACCATCTGATGTTATATATGGAGTCATATTTGGGGGAACTTGGGTTAAGGCAAATCATTTCCTTTTACAAAATATGGGACTTGGAAAATGGCAGAACATGCATGAATTTACATATAAGCATACCTTTAACAAAGTTAATTTAAAACATTTCTGATATATGTAATGCTCCTGAAGACCTAATTTGTTAGATCCTTATATGAAAGGTCAGGAGGTTACTCAGAAATTAAGTACAGCTTTCAGCTATACTTTTCTGGTAGCATTTTATAAAGTTTTTTCTCAAGTGCCAAATGACATTGAAAGTTCAGATGGCTTGAATGTTCCGTTTCAAAGAGATGGAAAATAATACTAGTTGATTTGATCCAATATTGTCTGGATTCATTGAATTACATATATCATCCTGGCATAATATCTGTAATTGTAGCCAAATAGTCTGTCAAGAGAAAATAGTTGTTTACGAATATTTTCTTAAAATTGCTTCTGCCTTTTAAGTATTTTCTCAGGACTAAATAAACAGTAAGTGTTAAGACAGGGCTGAGATTTTAAAGCATCATTAGAAGATTATTCATACTTTTGCAGACAATCATTTCCGCCAATGTTAAATTTTAACTGACCTCTTTTTGACACTTCCTCTATATCCATCAACAGTCCTTCATATCTGGGTATGCTGGACTGGATGTTCCTATTATGGGGTTTATGTTTTACACTATGATGAAGAGTCAGAATTATTGCCTTATTATAGTATTTCAGCTTTGAATTTATTTCTGGTTCATAATTAGCCAACTGAAAAAAAAATATTATTGCAGATAACAGCTGCCAACTGCACCATCCTAAAATAAAGACAGACACAAATTTTACATGCTTGCTTTCACTGCATGTCCTCACTGGTGAAAAACAGGATTCTCATCCTGTTCCATGATTGCTTCAAAATGGATAGTTTTGCCCCCAAATAAATGTTTCCACCTACACGGTCAGAAACCTGCTTATACCAGAGTTTTACGGTTGTACATCATTTCAGTAATTGCATGCAAGTAGCCCAATCTGTTTCATTGCTAGGGCAGGAAGATTGTATTTAGGTGTCCATTCCAGGATATGTATATCTCTATGTAAATATTTTAATGCTGTGACACTTACTAACTATATTATGTAGATAGTATCCATGTACATGTATTTATGTACTCTTAATGCTCTATATTTGGGTTCCTATATGGCACTTTTGAGCTAATAATCTAGGGAGACAGTTTGCAATTTGCAGACTGATATGTATCTAAGGCAATTAATAGCAGCTGATGATCAGCAGTTACTGAAAGCTGGCACATATGGGTCTGTTCACCTTTGCTGGGGTGTGAAGTAGCCAAACACAGGAGCTCCTTGTAAGTGGCATCTGGGTGTCCTTGCTATGCATGGAGAATGTAGTAAGGTCTCATGTAAAGTCCTAAGTAGCTTAATGACCATCTTTAGGAGCTACCTGCAGTTGTCTGATGTGACACACTCATATCTGATGTGTTTGTGTAAATGGTATTTCAAGTTGAGACTCTCAATTTAGTATTTCCTTAAGAGAACCCTCCAACTTGAGGTAGCCAAGGTGTATTAGCTCTCAGAGCTATTTTCTTACTCCGACCCTGAAAGAGGGAGAGGTAGGAGGCTGCTTTTGAGTGGATGAAATGTTAATGAGGAATGCTACCATGATACTGCCGAAGGCATGTCTTCTGATACAGGTGATGCTTCTATTCTCTGCACAGTTATGTCTGAATTACCTACAGCTTACAAGAATGTAGTAATTCGTTCTGTCAGATGTAAAACAAAGTCAGTTTCTAAGTGTGTTATATTTGGGGTTTTTTAAGGGAAAATGGATGCAGGTGTGTAAGTCAGGTCTGCAATAGCTCTGTTCATTGACTGAAATGCTCAGGCTATAGGGGGTGGGGCGTATGAATGGATGTATACATTAAATATACTGCTTTCTGTTTTGATACACGGTGTTTCTTTCCTCTTCATATAAGTATTGGGTGAGGCATGTGGGTCTTGCTCATAGAAATGTCTGCTGAATTACCTTCAGAGTTTTTATGTGCTCAGACTGAACCATGTAAGCAGGACTTCAGTAGTCTTCAGGTTTGTGCCTGCTTTGTCTTCTATGTAGCAGAGGTACAGGACATAGAATGGCCACACATTGCATGATGTTAAGGGTTAGACCTGTTGTTTTAATGAAAGCTAGCCTCCCTCTTCGTGACTGAACAGATCTCTGTCTCCCAGAATGATATACTGGGACACTGCCAAAATTTCTGTGGGTTTTGGCGAGGCCAGAGTTTGTACACTGATCGGCACTGCTCTCTCTCAGAGCAGCCTGTGCCTGTTTGTTCTGGTTGCTCTGTACATGTATAAACCAAAACCAGTCTGTTTTGGAAATAGGAAAATATAAGTGGCCACATGAGCATTAACTTTAGGTCTTCAATCAACTAATTCCACCCGTATGTCCATCAGATTTGTAGAGCTTAAACAGCAAGTCTAGACCATGCAGTTCCTTACTGCAAGGAAATTCTTTCTTCCCAACTTCTTTTTTGATCTGTGCCCGTGTGCCTCCAAGAGCTGTGATGCTATGTAGATGGATACTCAGGAATTGCAGAGCTATTGTGTAAGAGCTTTGAGCAATTCTTTAGCTGAAAATGCAGTATCAGAGCTTCACTGGTTGCCGTTATAACTGAACTTGTACTTTTATGAGAATTGGATCCTGTGCATAAAATGGCATAGCCTTTGATAAAGAAATGTCAGTATGTAAATTGAGGCTTGTCAGCCTTTTATGCTTTTTGTGGGGTGGTAGAGATTATAATAAATTAGTTAATTAAAAGAAAACCAACCAGACAAAACACCAGCAAATACAACTCTCCGCTCCCCCTCCCCTTCCCCCCCAAGCCTAACCAAAACACCAACAAACCCACCACCACTACCAAAAATCCTAACAAAAAGCATGTGGAAACACACACTTTTCTCATGAGCCCTGTCTGTGAAATTCAGCAATGCAGGAAATCAGGTGCAGGCTGTTTCACTTTATTGCAAATGCTGACAGTTGTCTCTGTAATCTGGAACATGGGAAAGGGCAGCCTGACTTTTTCCAGAATCATGTTAACCATTGACAATTACCAAATCTTGCAAACATGTGTTGGATTTGACCTCTTAAAATGAGCACCAGCTTTGTTACACATTTTCTGGCCTTTGGTATTGAAGTTTCTGTTGCTGTCTCTCATGTCCTGCTGGAGCAGTGTTCTGCACTACTTGCCCCACCTCTGTGGGAAACAATCCATCATCTCAGTCTTCCTGGGAAGGATTTGTTTTTCTCCAAACCATTCTCTTCTCTCAGCCCTCATCCTTTCTCCTTTCCATCCTCTGTTACTTTTGAGGAGAGAGTGCAGCCTTTCACTGGAGGGTTCACAGTGGATCCATGTCAGAGTCACTACCTGTAGGGTAGGGTGCTACAGGTCGGCATGTTGTTTGTGCCACTCATGCACCCATGGTACTCATCGGAAGTATTTCAGGTTTTACATCCTTGACCATACCCAGACCCATCTACTGAAGTATCTCCTTACGTTTCCTTCCACACAAGTCATGGCTTGTGACAAGCAGATATACCATGTGTCAGATCATTTTCCATTTACCTCCTTGCAGGTTATTAGTAGCCGCTGTGGTAAGCATATGAAAAAGTTGTTATTTGCCAGCAGTTACCCCACAGAGGTACTAGAGGTTTCCACTGTTTTCTCTTAACTCAGAATACACAGTGTCTGTGGTAACGATGTGGTAATGTCTGGCAAATGTGGACTTTTTTTAATTGCTGCAATGGGAGGCCTGGAACGATGTTAGCTCATCAGATCACATATGTAGAAGTGAGGCTTGGCCACAGATGAGTTTGGGGAAAAATGATTGCTCAGTAAAAACTAGAATTATTTTCTTCACAATTGAAAAAATGTTCCTGCTTTTGAAAAAATCTAATGGTTATCTCCTCTTCAGGATATTTTTAAGAAAGTTCTTTCTGGTTGTTTATGCACTTTGGCTAGGCGGTGGACCAAGAATGTGTGTAACAAGATGTATCTGCTGTTCTAGGCTTGGTTAGCGTTTCTCTGGGTGTGCATTTTGAAAGGTCATTCATCTGATGGAACGTTTCTTTGGTTTGTGTTTTCCTATAGCATTACAGCAGCACAGTAAGCTTAGCAGGGTCTTGTAACACCCCTGGTGCTCCCCTGCATGAAACACCAAACAATCCTTTCATGGCTTTGCTCGCTCCACCCTTGTACACTGGACACTGTAAGAATTGTCATGGGGATTTGGAGTTTTGTGTGCAGAGTACTGAGTTTGTGGCTGGTTTTGAAAGGACTTTCAGCTGCAGGAGAGTGAAGGTGAGCCTCAGGTAAAGTTCAGGTTTATTAATTACCGCTCGTTCTTGTGAGCCGATGATCCGTGATGCTACAAGTGATGCTACAGGTGATGCTGGTTGGATTAGTAGCACATTTAATTATTACTGAAATTGAAATTAAGTCCTAGAAACAGAGCAATAGTATTGATATCTATTTATTTCATATGGTGTTACCAGATGCTCTACACACAGCATACCCATTTCTTGTCTGTGTTTATTATTAAGGCAGATAATTGCTTCAAGGAGCCTTGTGTAGAAAGGGGCCTAAACAGACCTTTTCCAGGACAAACTACTGCTTTAGTTTCAGTTAGATTATGTTTCCTGATGTGTTTTATTAGGAAAAGAACATCATCTACAAGCTGAGCAAGCTAATCCTAAATCAGTTTCTCAGTCATATTTGATGGATTCTCCACTCTTCCATTTTTTGCAGATGCCAGCTCTTTTCATTTCCAGCTGCATGAAAAGTTGCTGCAAATGTGTTTTGTGTATTCCCAATATCAGTTTTCTATATGAGTAATTACTGGCAGGGGAGAAGGTCCATGGAGTATCTCTCTGGTTACTGGAAATGTTGCAGTCCTCAAGATGTCCGGATATAGCCCCCAAATCTGTTAGATGGTCATAAAACTTTCAGTCAAAACTTGTTGCTTATATTAAACATTATCTTGTTTGTTTCATTCCTTTCTGCTGTTGCAGCTTCAGCTCTTCTTCCGTTTGCCCTCCTCCCAGTCCCCTGCCATTATTTTCAGGGTACACTAGAATTAGCCCAGCATCATGCTGTTCTTAGCTGACTCAGTTCCCTGACTTTGGCAATCGTTTGCAAGGCTCTGCTCCAGAGATGTTGAGAGCCCTGCCACATTCATGAGTCCTGGATGTTGCTATGGTACAGATACTGAAAAAGGAAAAACATAAGAGGGCAGAGGAGCTTGGGAAAAATTGTAGTTGGGTACAAATGCTTTTTAAAACAGATTTTTATCAAAACATAAACTTCAGCATAAATTCAGCTCTCCACCTCATTCATCACCTTATATGTAATCTGAAATACTGCTGTCTTTTGGACTTATTTTATCAACCTTTTCCTGAACTGCAGGAAATAAAACTTTGGCTCTCAATGTTCTCACCAAATTTGGTAGATAAAGGAAGGATTTCCCTTTGCTGCCTAGGTTCCACACCAGTTATTTGAAGTGATGTACAATGTAATATATCTGTTATAACAAAGTATATTATAGATATAAGTTTGAATATATTTTCCATAAATTCATCTGTCTGTGGAAGGACTATCAGTTAAGAACTTTTCAGTATGCATTCAATATGGCAGTGTTTCTCTTTAATCCTATTTCATATTGTTAAAAGCTAATGATACCTTAAAATAAACATATCTGAAAGGCTTCTCATCTATATTTAGGCTTCTGTAAAACTGTGATTTTGTGCTGGTATTCGTTGCTGACCATGCAGTATGACAATAGAAGTGAGTGCTCTTGGTGAGTATAAGCCAGTTTTAGAAGCAGGGATCTGAGCAACCTTTTGGCTGGCTTGTTCTGATCCCCAGTTCTTCACTGTGCTGCTCTGAGAGAACCCAGCCTGTCCTGATGGTTTCTGGCATTGCACAGATGATAAGGACATCAATTTGGAGAAAAGCATAACAGGTACAACAAATTAAAGGAGAGACATTTTCAAAAATGCTTCAGGGACTCTGGAATTTGTGAGCAATGGCACGTTTGCGTTGCCTGGAAATTGCTATGGGTACTGATGTTGAAAAGCCAAACACACAGAGGTCCCATTTAAAATCCTGTAAGAATTAGTGTTCTTTAAATCTACTTGGATGCTTTTGAAAAAACATCCCACAAAAGGATTCTTTGCTTTAGTGCTCTCCAGATTCATCCTGTCAGCAGCACCACTCTGATTTAACCAGTGCTACTTCTGCCTTCACTTATACAAAAAAGCATTCCTTCCAGGAGACCTGAAAGCTCTTTGGTGTCCTCTGTCAGCCTTTTGCTTTGCTGCTCTTGTAGCAGGGATCGGAGAATTAAATGAAACATATGCTCAGCAGCTCTGTGTCTCCTACTTTCCTTCCCATTTTTCACATGGCATCTGCTAGGACTGTGTCTTTTTGAGGCAGGTAGCAGTTAGGCTGCAGCTGTCTCAAATAGTGCACAGTGTGTCCAGAGCATTGCAAATATTTAATAAACCTGTTAATAATACATCCCAAGCCATGCTGAGAGGCTGGAGAGATCTGTCACAATTTCTGCTACCTGTGGTGCTAATGAATGCAGTTAACATTGCACACTGAGACATGCACGTTCGCATGCACTCAATTTCATAACACATATATAATTTCTGATTTATAAGAGCAGTGTTGTACATTAGGAGGAAACATTTTCTTAGGTTTGTTATCCTCCTTGAAGGGATAAATTCTCTTGACTTTCTGTATACTGGCACATGTTGCAATCAACCAGCAGCATACTCTTTTTCCCATCTTGTTTGGATAGCAGTGGACAGCACGGAATTGATTAAACTTCAATAGCTAAGTGCTAGTGGAATATAATGAGCTTATGACTCAAATGGTGTGCTTTTTCCTGAAAGGTGTGGTATGGTATATGTACATACTAGGCTGCATGTATATGGAGAGAGAGGAGTTTTGGTAGCTCATTTCTGTCTTGGCCAGCTGCCTAGGGTGAGCATCATAAGCTAAAACCTTGTTAATACAGTTTAGAGAAAACAAATCTTAATTAGCCATTGTGAATTCTTGCAGCAGGGATATATCCCCCCAGATTTTTTACAAGCAGAATGATTTTATTCTGCCATTTCCTCTGAGCTGACTGAAAGCACCATAGGTAGGCAAGGGCTGCTTTACACCCAAATTGAAGACATTGTGATAATTAAACCAAGATGGGTTTCAACTACTCCAGAACATGAGTGAAAGGAGCTTGATCAGTCCACAAAAAAATTTGGGGGCATCCCCAAGCCAGTTTAGCAGTGGTGGTGTACAAAATTATTTCACTGGCTTCTTCCTAGAAGCCCTCTTACCTCCTCTTAGCTGGCTGAGAACAACTGAACCAAGCAGGTATATACCACCTGGAAAACATCCCAGAATCCACTGTTGGGATGCGCTCGCTGTCTTGACCTACAACACAAAAAGCCTCATGAGACCCTGCCCCTTTTCAGAATGAAAGTGTTGAAGGTTGAGGTTGCATAACTAAGTGCTGAGGAAGAGGAATTTCGAGAAGTGAGACTGACTGCAGCCCTCTTGTGGTGTCTGCTTCCGAGCGAGAGAGCAGGCCTCGCGTTTGGCCAGCCTGCTCTCTCCTTTGCTGAGAATGGGAAACTTTTAACTACCTGCTTCATGCTTTTTCATTTCAAATGAAAGGAAAAAACCCACCCTGGAGTCAGAATGAAGAGCTTTTTACCAGCAGGGCTTTGAGGTGGTTCTGTTTATGCAAGAAGCTCCAAGGGAATAAAGCACGCCCTGTAATCTGCAGTGTTCCCTGGAAGAGCCTAAGTGCTGAACCTGAGGAAATGAATGGAGTTTCTGCCTCTGAGAAAGGTGAGATTTGGGAGTATCAGGTTATAATTCCAGAAATGCTGCTTTCATTTTCAAAAGTTCTATAGTAACTCTCTTGCACTATCACCTCGTATTGTTTTCTCAAAGTATTTTGCTGTCCAGAAATATGTTCCTAATTTTTTTAAAATCTTATTTTAGTAGAAGAATTGTGACAAATATGAAAGGATGGAAGTAGTGGAGGTAGCTGAAAGAAGTAAGAGAGCTTTGAAGATGGATACTCTTGACAGCACATTCCCTAATCCAGATATTATAAATACAATTATGTGGCTTGAGTTGTTCAGAGTACGCATTATAGTGCTGCTATATCAAACAGGATACCTGAACATGGCTACATGCTGAACATCTTCTAGGTCTCAGAGTTTCCTCTCATAAATAAACACTACCACAAACAAAAATCCCAGTACGCCCTCCACATCCCCCCCAAAAAAAGCCAACTCCCCACAACCACCACCAAAACACAAAAGATTTTCTGGTTTTCAAGTTACATGTTCCTTCACTGAATTTCATTAGTAAATTGTACTTTACAGAGCAGAAATGTCATGTTGCCTTTTCCTCCATGGAATTTGCTGTGTATATCTGGTGCCATTATCTTGAAAAGAAACACCAGCATAGTTCTCATCCCAGAAATATGATACTTCACAAAAAAAATCTTTCCTGCAAAAAAAAATAAACACACTAAGCAACCCATTACAAACAAATAAGAAATGAGCAATATGCTGGTCAGGCTTTTGTCACAAGATAAACAAAAGCATTGAGGACTGAACATAAAATATATTTTGTCAGCTACTTAGCACACACTGTAGCTAAAATGGAAAATTCTGTACAGCTGAATGATAGCATTAAGTGAATTGGCATTTGCACTTAGTTTTCCAGTGGTTTGGTGATATTAATAATGCAGCAGAAGGACAGGATATCCTTCAACTAAGTCAGTATGAAAAAAGGTTTTTCATTAGCATTACAATGAACTCGGAGAACCAGCTATTCTTATTGGAAAAAAGGTTTGGGGAAGTAAATTTGGGGCTTGAAAATGTTTGGTGAGTTTCAGAGAGTATCTAAATATGACTTATCAGAAACTGTTTTTAGTGTAGCTTAGGCATAAAGTATCTTTCTCAGGCTGTTATTGTAATTCATAAGATGTTATTTTCAGCAGTGTTTATTATACAAAAGAATGTTCAGAACCAGATAAATACACTAGGGAGCCTGGTTAAATAGGAATAAACCAGAGGAGTTACTTAAAATTACAAGAGAAACAAAATGCTGACATAGATGAGATAAATTCTTTCTGTTGTTTTTCCATAATAATCTACTTTAGTCAAAATCAAAGAGCTGTAACTAATGTATTTGTATATTTGTGGGCGACTTTAGATGAAGAACACAAATGTTCTGTGTTCTGATTTATCAACCAAGGCAAAAGGAGATAAAAGCAATCTGGTCTGGAGAAGCTGATGCTTATCAGCAGAACCTTGGAGCTGAGAGAGATTAATTGGAAGCCATCAAGTGCAGGTTGATGTCAAGGGATGGGTGGGCAAGGAAGCAGTTATGCCTTTTTATAGTTGTCATCACCACAGAGCTTGTGTTTGTCAGAATGGTTGAATTAGTCCAGCCTGCAGAACAGAGTATGCCGTTCTGAAATGGAAATGACTACCTGGTAGCCTACAGCAATTTTGGAATTTGCTGCCTTTGATGTAACCCATTCTGAGTTATATGCTTAGATTATAGCCTTGATGCCCAGCGACATCTTTATCGGCCAGTAAAGCCAGTTATTTTGTAGGTAAATGCCTGTTGCATACTGCTGTGCAGTTGTTCAACATCATTCAAACTCTTCCTCTCTTCCATCTATTTGGTTAGAACGACATCCAGATTTTTTGAAGGATCTCCTCCTACACCTCCCTGCAATAAACACTCCACACACACTTCCATGTAATCCTTCTTCACTAAATTCCAGTGGTTTTTTCCTCTGCATGTCCTGGTGCTTCAGGCCTGAAAGAAGAGTATTATAAGTGGCCTCACCAGTTTTGCCGAAGACCGTTAATTCTGTTTCTCCTTCTGTCTTATTCCACTATCACTATGTCCTTGTTTCTGTTTTCATATGAGAGCAGAAGGAAGAAACTCTGTCAGCTCTGAAGTTCAAGAGAATTAAAATCAGGAATACTCAAGTTTTCTTGTCTTTTGGACTTCTTTCTACTCTCTGCACACACCACCACAGTCTTGTTCCAGCACTGGCTATGGAGCAATTAATTACTAGTAACTTCTGTTTATTATGCTTAGCTTGTTTCTCCTCTTGAAAGAAGCCGAAGTTTGGATAGGTCCCTCTCTCAACCATAAAAGACACGATGCTTTGCTAGCTTCCCAGAAGGACCCTGCTGGAGCCTGTGTGAGGTTTCTGCTCTGTGTATCTTCACCAGCCTTGTTGTTGCTGATCTCTGGCAGTTGCCCAGTACAGTGATGTTTGAATCCATTGTACCATGGATCAGATTCCTTGTCATTCGGCAGACACTTGTGATAGTGATTTCCAAGTCAACATTACAGAGAGTTTCCTTACCAGCTGCTGTCCACAGTAGTTTACTATATACCAGCTATATTTGGTTCCTTTTTTATTTTACGCTCTCATTGTCCAGCAGAAATAACACACCCCGTATATGACATTTTGAGTGAAACCCAATCCAGCTAGTATAAGAGTAAGGTTGGTTAAGTTCAGTAGTTCCCCTTTGTTTACCAACATAGGCTGGTCGAGGTTATTCAGTAGAGGCAGCTTTGGGTTGCTGTACTCTGCTTTATAAACAGTTGCAAATAAGGTCCTCCCTGCCAAACTTGCCTTCTGGATGACAGCTGGTGGCTCTCAAAGGAATTTGCTTCAAGTGAGTTACGTGCTTGAATGATCCTATCTACCAACATTTGGGGGCAGATCCATGTTGAGTAATACTGCCAGAGAACGTGCAAGTACAATTTGGTGAGGGACAGGAAGGTCTGTACCAGAGCTTTGAATAGCATCTGAGCAGAGAGAAAGGACCTGGGGTAAGGTATCCAGCTGTAGCTTTTCCATGAATTTTTGTTTGGCCTTGAAACTAAATGACTGTGACTCTAAGTCTGGAAAAGAGGAACAAATAAGCCTCCACTGGCAAACAAAACAGCAAGTAGTCATTTTGCTAACCAAAGATGTGATTTGGTCCAGAGTGTCTAGCATAAGATTAGCAGATGTGAGTGGAACTTAATCCCAGAACTGCAAACAGCTTTAAGCATCATAAGAGGGAGGGAAATGGCTATTAAACCCATGCCCCAGCCACTACAGTACCTGAATGTTCCTCAGTCTTAGTGTACTGTTAGTATACAAATATCTTAAGAGTTTTGTGTGTTTTGCTCTATCTAACAGTTCTTATCACAAGGTAGAATTTCCTTTGTGGGAATGTCTGTGGCCTTTTGTGCAAAGTTAGGTTAAGATAATTTCAAGTGTGTGTTTTAGCCTTCAGATCTTTACCAGAATCCCTCACTTGTTGAAGTTGGTAGAAAATTCCATACTGACTGTACTGATAGAGTGGTTGGATGTGTTGTTGCACAAGACAAAAAATTGTATAGTGTAGGCTTATGAGAATGATTAAAATCCTGGTGCTTCCAATAGATATTAATATGTTTATTCTAAAACTCTGTGAGGCTTCTTCTGCATACCTGTCTTGGATGTCAGTATGTTAGGATACATAATACAACATGGAGAGAAGATAATATAAAGGAGGTGAAACAAAGTCAGCATTTAGCTGTCCGTGTTGAGTGCTCGTTTAACCCAGTTAGGCTGGATACCCGTGATGTGTCTCTTTAGTAACTCAAATGTGCATCCCCTTTAAATGTAAAACATCAGAAAAAGTATCGAAACACACAAGAGGTGAAGATGAGTGGGGAAATTGCTACTCATCTGTTGAATGGAAACTTGATGTTAAGTAAGATCTTCTTGCGTTTCACCGGTTGAAACACAGTAAGAGTTCCAGGAACTAATTATCTAGCGATGGATGATGACATGGAAATATATTAAATATACATAGATAGCTAACCATGAATACTTGATGCATGCAAAAGAAGAGTCTAGTTAATTTTTATGGAAATTGAGCAACATTGAAAGTGGCAATACATAATAAGCAACAGCACTGTTTTGCATTTGAACAAAGGAGCAAAATCATACTTGAAATAGAACCTTTCTTCTTAAATTGCCTTTTCCCAGGTAGGTATTTTAACACATGGTTTATTCACAGTAAACCTATGGTCTTCATTGATATGGTCTTGTCTAGAAACAGTGATGCAAGTTGGACTTTTAAAAGCCAATTAAAAACTTTGGTGGATATCATGTCTGTGTTATCACTTCTGCTGATTAAAGGGACTGGTGTTAAATCAGTGCGATAAGCAGGCACAGTTAATACCAGCACTGTGTTAGGACTAGCTTATTCCCACAGCTTGATGGAAGTATTGAAAAGGGGTGTGCTCTCTGCCAGGGAGTGAGAACGTTGAGTGTGAACAGTCCCAGCAGAGGTAAGTGCAGGCTTAGCTGCCTCGTGCTGCTTCCTTGGGGAAACAACTCCAGCGTGAATTGAGCAAACAGGTAACCTCTTATTGTGGAAGATGGGAGACTCACTTGTGGTGCATGAGAGCAAAAGAAAAACTGAGGAGGAGTGAGGAGAAGAAAGAAGTTGAAAAAGTGTATTGGCCTTCTGCTGCAGGTTGCTTGATATATGGTAAAGCTTTTCCTGACTTTCTGTGTGTGGTTTATTTGTGCTGCTCGTATTGCTTCATTTTAGAGTTGTGCACAGATATATAAAAAGTTCAGATCTAGATCACATAAGAGCTTTTAAAGCTCTTGGACCTGATAGTCTTTGTGGGTGAGGGAGGAAGGTATTAAAGCAATTATTAAATGTACATTAATATGCACTGTTAAACAAACTTCAGAAATTGTTAGAGAACAGATGCCTTTGGGACGTTTCAATGGCAAGCATATGGCTATTCAATTTTGAAATACAAATCCCAAAGCATTTAGATCAGTGCCTGTCAAATTCTTTGTCATGACAAAGGGTTCAGCTTGGAGCTGCAAATTCAGTCCTGTTCCTTCTCTCTAATCTACTGTTGAATTTGATTAGTTGAGCCACCTCTCAACTTCCTGCAAGACACGGGCCCTTAATCTGCACTGAGCATACAGCCAGAGGGACGCAGGGCACAAACCTTTACCTCTGTATTACTCAGTGCTGTGCGTGGCATAGGTTTCGGGTGTCCTTCGCATGGCTGAGGGCAAGTGTTTATGTTAGGGATAATTGAAGAAAAAATTAGAAGCGTTTTCTGAGTTCATATTGTAATGCCCAAAGTAAGAATATACTCTTATTGCAAACAGCTTACAAGTACAAAGTTGAGGTAAGGCTTTAACACTTGAGCTGCAAGACACAGTGACAAAATCCTGATTTTTTTTTTTTTGTTTTCCTTAGCTTGTTTCCAAATCAATGACTTCCACGTGAAGTTCAACTCTAACTTGGATACTTTTCATTTATACATGTGAGAGGCAGGATCAGAAAAAATCATCATGAATTAGCTTTGTAGTTGCTAATGAGCACTGCTTTATTAATGGAAACCTGTAAGACTTGGTCACTGACATTACAAAATTTGGGTCTTCCTTCACAGGTCAGGTTTGGGCTTTGAGTTTAAAAGCTGATGCAAAACTGAATGTTTGAAGGGGCCCAATGCGCTCTTTAACAGCGAGGACAGATTTCTCAACACCTTTCAGCATCCAATACCATTAAATCTTAAAGGACTGTTTTAACCCATTTGGGGGACTGGTATTTTTATGTAGATGAAACCAACAACGAAAGCAAAGTTACAAAGGGAGAGAAATGCTTGGAAAATCTGGC
The DNA here is from genome assembly GCA_022605575.1 of Laterallus jamaicensis coturniculus. NCBI lineage: Eukaryota > Metazoa > Chordata > Aves > Gruiformes > Rallidae > Laterallus > Laterallus jamaicensis. The sequence continues at coordinate 22,676,621 of JAKCOX010000001.1, forward strand.
ACTCAGAAGTCAGCAGACGTAAGAAATCTGTTTGTGGAATCTTAATTTGGCTTTCTTACATGTATATATGAGATTATTTGGTCTTCAGCTAAATGATTGCCTGCCATTCTCCCCACACACACATCCTCTGCCTCATTGAGCCCTCACTGAAGGAGCAACTTCTAAATATTTTGTTTTCTCCTCATCTTCAGTGTGTGGCCCCAGGGTTTGTATGCTGCACTGTTCAAGCTCTTCTCTGAAAACAATTTCCATATAAGCATCTCTGCTGCTTGCTGCTCCAGTACTGGAGTGCTTCCTGATCTTAAAGAGGTTGCTTTTCATTGTCTGTTTTTGCCTCATGCATGTGGGAAATTGAAGTGCGACAAGACTAAGGTCAGGTCTGCTGCCTGGATTTAGACACCTGTGGGCTGATTTTTCAGTCATAGCGCTTTCCATGCAGCTTGCAGCTGGGGGTGCTCAGCAGCACTGTAAGACTGACCCTAGAAACTTCCAGTCAGCCAAACCAGAAGATGAGAAATTGAATTCTGTTTATGAAACAGGCAGAAATAGCATACTGTTCTCTTGAGTTTTATTTAGCATGCAGATTGGTTTGAGACTCAACTGCCTAAAGTTGAACTTGTCCTGTTCTCCCCTCCCTCCCCCCCAATTTCTTTGGTGTAGACCTTTCTGGTCCTGCAGCAAGTGAAGCAAAGCTCCCACACTCTGTTGTTATACAACCCTGATACACTGCAAGTTCAGGTCCTTGGGCAAAGGAGTATATAATCAGGGAACTAAAGTTAATATTCATTGTATAGGCAAAGGCAACCTTAGGTCTGACATTTTCCTGCATCTTAGTATTGAACTTTACAACCTAATGTTCTCTACTACTGATGTATTTTATGTTATTCTACAATGTTTTTAAACACTAAATCAACAGCGGATCATGAAACAGATGATGACTCCATCCCTCCCCAGGCTGGGTTTCTGCTTTGATGGCCAAATTCCTTTCCAGACCTGTTAAATAGCTATCTCCTTTGCATTTTTACCAGAATGCTTCCTTCCCTATGCTGTGTGGTTGGCCACATGCAGGAGCAGTGTGGGGACCTGGCATGGCCTTTTACACCCAGGTAGTGGTGCATGAACTGAATGCTAGAGGTTGGGAATACTCAATAAGGACAGATTCTTCTTAAATTTCATCTGTAAACTCTATAAAATGTTTGCTAGGCGTGTGCAGAATTAAGATTCTTCGAAGTTTGAATTTGTTGGCCAAATTTGGGATGTTTTCTTGGAAGTTGGCAAAAGGCGTATTACTGACACAAATACCGGCTCCTGCCAAACTTCAAGTCCCTGTTCCAAGGCTTGGGGATGCTGGTCCTTTCCAAAGAAGAAACCATGTGAATTTTTTTAGTGACTTTTTAAGTAACAGAAACATTTCTTTCCATAGCCTCAGTCTTTGATAGAGCTGAATTGCTTTAGCTGAGACTGTGGTGGCCCTTCTCCCCTTCAAAAAAGGAATCTGAGGCTTAAGGAGCCTGCAAATATAAACCACTTCAGTCCAAGTGGTTTGAACTTGGTGTACATAGCGATTACAGTAAGGTCTTGTAATGGAAGAGCTGGGAAATTGTAATGTGGCTGTACTAAGCCGGCTCTGTAGTATGGAAATTAGCTGTTGTCATCTGAGTTGTTTCATACTCGCATAAAATTGGTGTTCAGGAACTTTTATTTTTAGACCAAATAACGGAATCTGGACTGGACAGCTTGTCCTACTTTGATTTTTGCTTGATCTGGAGAACGTATGATATGTTGGCATTGCACTGTGCAGATTCAATCCAACCATCTAAGGCTAGTTTCTTAGGATATCATCTTACTGTACGAAACGTCTTTCCATGAAAAGAATGCAAAGAATTTTGTTACTAATAATGTCTTACCCCTTATGGGTAAAGTTATTTTGCTCACTTCCAGCAGGAATGCAGCTCTCACCAACTTCAGTGGAGATCTGCTTCTTTCCTGCTTTGCAAGGCTGGATTCTTAGCTAGGGCTAATTAGTTTAGCTCTGTTGAAATACATACAAATTTGACACTATACATGCAGTCAAGTACTTGCACTTCTTTTAACTGGAATGTTTGAGTTTGCACTTGGAAGTTTGGAGTTTTATTTTCCAGCTGAGCTTCAGTAAAAATAAAACCAGGATGTGGTCCTTAAGTCCGTTTGCTTCTCAACGAGTTGCACAACTGGGGCGGAGGGCACTCGAGGGGATTATTGGTCCACCCAAAAGCTTTGTAACCAACCGTGTAGTTTTATGTGCATGTAAACCAGCAATTGCCACTGAGGGGAAAATACAGGAAAAAGATTGTTTTTCAGCGGGAGAATTTTTCTTATATGATTCACCATCTGGCCTGCAAATGTTTGTGTCATAGCAGTGGTCGTGCTGGGAGGGAGCAGCCCTGCGATGCCAATGCCAAAGCTGGAGAGCAAGGGAGATGGATGAAGCTGTTTTGTTTTGATGGCAATGCCAGCCCAAGTGCTGCAGCTTAACCTAAAGCAGCAGGGCAGTTAGACCAGTTGACGGGGGAAAATAATTGATTCTCACATATAAATAGGCACCTGACTGAGTTTGCACCTGAAAAGACCACGGGGTATCTCCCTTCCTGACTTTTGTGGGAGGTTGGCACCCGATGAGTCCAGGTCTACACAAAAAAAAGCCCTCAGCTTGTGGGTGGGCTGCTGTCGTCATGTAGGCAATGCCAGCATCACTGGCGGCACATCTGAACGCGGCGTAAACACGCCAAGATCACTGGCCAAGCCCAAACCCTCCTACTCTGAAAAGCAGCCCAGAGTAAGGGAGCCCTGCCTGGGTGAGTTGATTAGCAGCTGATTAGCAGGCAGGCAGGGCGGTCAGACAGGGCACTGAAAAAAAACTCCACAAAAAAAATCCCAACCAAAAACCAAACCAAGCTTTCTATTTATTTATTTTTTTAAAAGGGACTAAAAACTCAGAAGGAGCCTGGCCATGGCATCCACCCGCTGGAAGGCCCTGACCTCTCTGCTTACCAGAAGGACTTTGACTACCCAGTCAGGGCTGCCACAAAACCATGTGACCAGCCAGAGCCCAGGCTGCGGGGAGTGCCAGAGCCTGGTCTGGTAACCAGGAGCAGTAGTGAGAACGGCTGCGTGAGGTGTGACCAGGTGGAGGATCTGCTCAGCCTGGTGGTGGGGCTGCGAAAAGAAGGGGACAGGTTGAGGAGCATCAGGGAGGCTGTGAAAGAAATAGACTGGTGAGCCCAAGCTCTGTCCTCCCAGAAAGAGAAGCAGGAACAACCACCAAGCAAAACCCAAGGTGGAGGGGACCTTGTATCCCCGCCCTGCCAGGCGGAAGCCCGTGGCTCAGAAGGAGAGAGTGAATGAAGGCGAGTCTGTACTTGGTGAGGTAGCTGAACCTCCTCCTCCTCATTGCCCACCTCTGTATGACAGGTGCAAGGCTCTGGATGTGGAAGTCTGTTCAGTGGAGGACATGGGTGATAGTGAACTACACCAGAGGTAGCACCAAGGCCAGAAAGTCCTGCACTGCGTCACGTGCTCCCCTCTAGCAAGAAGAAAAGGCAGGTTATAGTTGTTGGGGACTCCTTTCTGCGGGGAACAGAAGGCCCAGTGTGCAGTGCAGATCCTCCTCTTCCAGAGGTCTCTCTCCTGTTAAGGATCTCACTAGGAAACTCCCTACCCTGGCACCACCCTCTGACTACAGTCCACTACTCCTCCATGTGGGTAGGGAGGAGGCCACAATGCACAATGCCAAAGGCATCAAAAGGGACTTCAGCATCTTGGGATGGTCTCTGAAGGGTTCAGGAGTCTAGGTTATCTTTTCATCCCTCCTTCTGGCTGTGGGCAGTGATGTTAAGAGGAACAGGCAGATGCAGTCCATTAATACCGGTCTACGTGATCTTTGAGGTGCCTTCCAACCCAAAGCATTCTATGATTATATGAAAACCTCCTCCTTGCACTCACACATTCTTTGGGCTACAAAATTAATGTCTAAATCTGATGCCTTGGCCCTTTCCTGGGATACTATTCATTCTTCCAGTGGGTAACTAGTATCTCCTGAAATTTGGTAGTTGATGTCTCCTCCTGTATATGGACAGAGGTTGCTAAGAATCTGATGGCTTGTTTGGATCGGTCAAGGGAAAAACATTAATTCATCACAAGTCAGCTTGAATATTTTGTGTCAGACGTTGCTATTTTTAAATTGATTGCACCTTGTTGATAAAATTCATTATAAATATTAACAACAGTTCAACAATTTTCTCTTGTTAAAATGTCTTTTAGGGGGTTGTTTGGTTTTTGGGGGATGGTGGTGGTTAAAGTTTAAGCAGTATACTTGGTATAAAATAAATTCCCTAAAATACTCACAGTCTCTATTTCCAGATTAGTCTATATTTAAAAATGACTGTAATACTGGAAGGTAAAAGATACTTACACTTACAGATATTCATCATGTGTTTTTGATTTATGTGCTATTTCATGTACAAATAGTACAGATACTGTATGATTTAATTCTTGTTTTGTTTTTTAAACAACAGGAGTAATGACAAAAGAAACCAAATGTTCCACTAAATATAGCTGTTATTCTGTATTTAAAACCAGCAGGCTGTATTTAAAGCCAGCACTGTTGTAGAGACCTTAATAAAGAAATAGTTTTGATAAAATTATGACATGGTTTATGGCATGTTGTACTTCATGCGAGACAAGAGCATTCTAAAATTGTCAAATGTCTTCCTCACCCTAGAAAATACAAACAAAACCCCTTAGACAGAAACAAAATTACCTTATTGAGATGGTTTAGTAGCCTTAGCAGCAGTTGCAATTTTATCCTTGTGAGAGGTTCCATAATGGAAATTTAACACCTAAACTATTTAAAAGGAGCCATTGAAGCTGAACCTCATAGAAACCTCATAGCCAGCTTCGTGGAAACAGTGGAATCCCACCTGTCTGCCTGCTGGCATGGTCTTTGTGGGGAAAGTGGGTGTCCTCTCCACCATCCCAAGAGTTTAACTAGGCAGAAGTATATTCAGAAGGCTGGTTTGAAGGTTTGAAGGGTAATTATTTGTATCTGTAATACAAAATCTTATACCTGTGCTGTCTGTTGTTCTGTAAATTTCCTAAATGAGTTCATTTTGTGCTGGCTGCTAAAGCTTCTCTGAGAATGTCTGATGAATTGAAACTCCAATACACAGTTAGTTGTAATAAGGGAATATAAAAACAAATGAGTATTTTTGAAAGACAGCAAATGACAGACTATAAGTCATCCTTGTAAAACACTGGTGACCTTTCTTCAAATTTTCAAAAAAGAGCCATTTTTTTTGTCTGTCTTTCATGCCTGGAGCTTTAAATTCAGAGCCTCAGCCAGGAAAGGATTTCTTTAAAACAATGTCTTTAAAGATCCATTAATCCATCAGAGGTTTTGATACAGTTTCTTACGTGAAGATTTGTTTGGGAACCTGCCTTTTTGCCCGTTGTGCTTGTGCTTAGCCTCCTGTCCTCTTTTGTCTCCCTTGTTTTCCTGCAAGGGGAACACATAAGTGTCTGGTTGAGTGCAAGCTTCTCTTTGGTGGTTTCTTGAATTAGGTCTTGCTTCTCCCGCTCCACCCAGCTTTTTCCTCATGACTCATGCTAATTTGTTGACAGCAAAAGAATTGGGATCCACAGATTCTTCTTTCACCACTGCTGACTTGCTTCCAGGAGTGATTTAAAACCATAGTGGAGCCTATCTGTGAGGCCCTCTGCAAATTGTACCTGAGTCTTTGCCTTGGGGCAACTCATGTAAAGGCTGGCTCCCTTGGGGGAGATTGTTTTGGGTATTCTTTTATACGGCAGTAGTTCTTCCTCAGCTCCACTGTAATTTTAAAAGCTGAACCAAAGGGCTAATGGTCAAAATAGAAAAGCAAGGGGCATCAGGTAGAATACTGTGGAAGGTAGGGGTAACAGCGAGTCTCCCGTGCTTCAGGAAGCAGAGCACTGAAGTTATAACTGAGAATGTCTGCTGAAATTATAGCTGAGAATCTATACAGAAATCTGAGCAGAGGATGGGATTTGAGAAGGCATTGCAGTGTTGGCAGCAAGGGTCTTTCAAAGGAAAATGACTTACCTTTAAAGATACTCAGCTGCTTCAGGGAGAGCTGCAAGAAACAAAGAAACTGGAGTAACCAGCCTGACTATGAATCACCTAAAGAAGTAAATGCTCCTAGTCTGCTGTCTAGATCCTTGCTGGTTTGCTACAGACACGGAGAGTTCTCTACATGGTACAACTCTGAGTCTAGAAAAATTTGCTTTGGTGAGCTGTGGCAGGCAGACAGCTGGGACACGTACTGCAGTTGTGTGCAGAGTGCCTGGGGAAATGGCTCATCTTAACAACTGAGATTTGTCAGTAAAATAGCCCTGATACGTCTGTCAGAGGCTAGCAGAACTATTCACAGGGCCCTGACCCTGTAACTATGGGAGGGAGCCTAGTGAAATGCTGATTCTCCCATCACTAATTACAATGCTGTACCAAAACCAACATATCTGGGGGTTTTTTTGGTGTGTGTCTGGAGTTTTTTACCCTATTCTTTTGTTACCTTAAATGGGACCTCAGTATTCATGTATTGTCTGGTTTTATTCAGTCTTAATTCCTTGGAGTTTAGTTTTTTGGAGGGTTCCCATTATTGATGCATTGAAGAATATCTTGGACAGAGGTTACCAAAAAAGGGTGTGACTTGGGAGTGGAGTAAATTTAGCACATCCACATTTTATGAAATTTATGACTCATAAAATGCTCGGTATTTCACAGAATAGCCAACTGACCCTCAATTTGCTTGTGCTGATGGATGTCCTGAAATTTTGCCAAATAGTTTTGGAACTATATCCTCCAGAAAAAATGTTATTGCCTATTAAAAGCTTGAATGTGACCTTTTCTCCTTTCTCTTCTCTCTGACCTCTATCTCTGGATACATCCCGTGTTAAAATTCTTTTGCTCCTCTGTCCATTCAGCAGAAGGATTCCACCTCTTGCACACCCTCTGTTGTGTTTGAGTAGAGATGAAAATGGATGTTCTTGTATGCTGCACCGTCCTCAGTGTCTTTCTAGAATAACTTTGTTTCTGCATCTGGACATTCTGAAGCTTTTATATATGGATATTTGTAAAAAGCTTCATCTCCTTGATCAAAAATGTTTAATTGTGAAGGGTTTTAAAACTTGTTACAAAATGTTCCTTTTTGTCTTGGTGGGGTTTTTTTCCACCCCATACAGCTGTTGACATTGTAAACTGCACGTTTGCAGGGATGCACGTGCCTGCAGCCTTACAATGCTGTCGGCTTTTTAGTAGTTTTTCCTGTTTATGGACTAGAGAACATTTTGGATGGAGAAGACCAGCTGGAGGGAGAGCAATGTCAGCATTCCCTACCGGGATTTTGATCACGCTAAATTCTGTTAATAAAATTCAGGGTCTCTATATCAACATAGAATAGCTTGGAAATGATATATAAACATCTTTAGTGGGGACTAAGGGTCTGTGAGATGCAACTTTGTCGGGGAAGACAGCAGGCCTGCTAGCGGCCTAGCTCTCTTCTCCCAAGATTTAGGCCCTGACAATATTCTCCTATTCCCATGAGAAAAGTTACTCATGCTGACAGGATCCTAATAATCACATTCTCCAAACACAGCGGCCTTCTTGATAGGGGTACAGGCTGCCCTAAACCAAGAAGCAGTTATGGGAAGGTATTTGGGAGTAACAGAACATGTTAGGCACCAACCATAACAAGATGGTCAAAACAGCAGGTGTGCGGATGCTTTTAGGTATTAAAGGTAAACTAAGGATGTTTAGCTATAAGGTAGGTTTTTCAGAACTCGTTATAATTACTAACCAATCAATATGGTGTGAACACTGTGTGTAACCAATTAGCAGTTTTTTAGCTTGCCACGTTTGCAGTAAGAAAGGTATAGAATCTGGGTGATTTTCACCTAGTAAAATGGCTGTCTTTCTGGCTTCCTGGCTTCACCTAAAATTCATATATTGAATTGCGTGTTGCTCCCTGCTGGACGCCACAAAACTTTAAATGTTTGGGTTTGGGATTTTTTAGAATCTTTTCCTTTCAGATCTGTACAGAAAGCTAAGGTTTTTCCCTAGCATCACTGGCTGATTTTTTTAAAAGCAAAGATTTAGGAGCCTTTTTTTGGTAAATGTTAGAGGTAATACTTTTAATCATAAGCTAAGCCACACCTATCAAAATAACCTTTAGTGCTGGTTTTAAAATTGCTAGCTCTGAAGAGAGGTGGGCTTGCAGGAGGTCGCTGCACTGTGATGTCGTTTGCAAAATGGCTTTACACGTATGTGCTTACCTGACCCGTGTCCTACTGTGGAGACCACATGTACAAACAAGAAGTGACATCAGCTCTGCATTACCTCATTCCCTAATCCTGTGTCCAGGGAAATCAAATAATGTATGTGAGGGGAGAGCAACACGTTATATATTGCTCTGCTGCGTAACACAGTGCTTCTCTTATTCACTTACTGCCTCAGCAATCACATTTGGCTACTTCATGGCTTCCTCTGCTTGCAGGGAACGTGGTTTGTGGGCTGGAGGAAATAAGGAGAAATGAAAGAGATTGCTGGCATGGGGAAAATTAATAAGCACACACAGAGGGGTTGTAAGCCAATCGAGGCACTGGTGACTCTGCATGTGAATGAACAGGTAGGAGAGGTTAAAGGACGTTTTTTAATTTAGATCCTAATGTAGCAATTTCATTTGTGGTCAAGGGACTGCACAAATACGCAAGGCGTGCTGTGCACATCTGATTTCAGGAGTTTTAGTGCATTAGCTTTCTGAAAACAAAAATAAAGCAATTTATATGAAACCCAAGCAGTGTTCTTTATGTAATTCACCTTCTGTAGGCAACTTTTTCCTTTTCAAACATGTTGAAACACAATGTGTTATTAGTCTCTCTGTCAACTGGGGAAAAAAAAAAAGCTTGTTGTTTTTATTGTTGTTGTTTTATTTTTCCTCCACGTGTATTTTGCACATTTAATAGAATGCTGTCAGTAATCATGTCCTGTCCAATTGGAATAATATTTTACTCAAAAGCTACAGGAATAAAAAACTTCAACTTGCTTTTTGAAGACAGCTACAGATGTAGCTATATTATATATAGAGAGAGAGATGCAGTTTTTCAGATCAGGATTTGACATTTTTAAAAACTCAAGTTGCATTTGCTAGTGTAGTAGGTTTTGGTATATGGAAAAATCTTTTCAGAATGACAGAGTAGGTTGTATTTGTTGGTGCTTTCCCCTGTAAAACAAGATCAGGCATCTTTTTCTGTAGTGGCTTAGTTGGGGTCTCTTTCACACACGGGACATTCAGTGCTATAGTGTGGGTAAGGAATGCAACCAAATACAACTCCATCAGCTTCATTTCAGAAGGCTGCATTTATTTATTTTTTAATTTCCAAATAGCCCTTCTCCTTTCTATTTTGGGGAGGAATATAAAAATAACTTTTGTGAAACATTGGTTGATTTCCTCTGGAAATGTATATGGTTAACATTCAATTGCGATCTGTGCATGAAACAGGAAGTGAATGTATCATTTAGTTGTGTCATCATGTTTCTACTTAAGAAATGGAAAAGTGCAAACTCAAGTTCTGTTTCAGTAAGGCATCCTTATTATTTCAGTTAAGCATCAGAGAAATGTGGGTCTACTACACTTAGAAAATACTTTCCAGAAGCAGGCAGCGAAACACCCCAGAAACTATTTAAAAATCTGAGCCAACCAGCCTGTGTATCTTTAAAGGTAAATCATGTCCTCCCTGAAACCCTCTGGATTGTTTTGAGATTCATCTGTAAAACTTAAAAGTTGTTAGGAACCACACGGTAATAACCTTCTGCAGGTCCCAACTAGGGCCCAAGTGTTTGATTCCTATCTCTAAAACAAAGGGAATGCATGATAAACAAGCAAAAAGAGACCTTCCTAGAAGAGAATTGTTTTCAGAGGTAATTTTGCTCATTTTGCACATGGTGGGAGTATTCCCAACATGCCACATGAAACAGCATTGTGCTTCCCCACTTTGGGGATTGCAGCAGTGGGTGGGAGAGGGAGGGACCCAGGCAATTCACCTGCAGCATTGCCAGAAACGTGCCTGCCATGCAGTTGTCTGCACTAAGGAGTTCTTGGCAGGTTACATTTACATGGGCGAGTCACATCCTTTGTAATAAAGAATCCTATGTGCAATTTAGGATGGAAATTCTAGATCTTTCATAAAGGCAGAAAAGATAATCAGGCAGGTTTAAGCACGCGTGTTTTTTGTACATGTTGTATACAGAGAAAAGAATCCTCCTATCTCCAAAAAACCCTGTGAATTCCAAATATTAAGCATTAACCATAATTTTATAAATTTTTATAGCAGTAAGAAAAGTCATAGAGGAAAGTGCCTGTGTCTAGTTCGGGGCTGTCATTTTCATTCCCCTTTGTAAATCTTGTTTTTCTTTTTTTTAGCTGGAATGTTTGCTCAGAGTTTTATTATAAAACAGGTACATGCCTTGCAGGGCTTCTTATAAACAACCCAGGTGAGCTTCAGAGTTACAATTTCTGTCTCTGCAATCAATTCTTTAGTCAAGCACTTTGCCATTTGTAGAACAGCACAAAGACTGAAGGACTAGGCAAAGTAGGGGATTTATCTTGTTTCAGGTGCAATATTTGATGTACTCAGGGTTAAGATTTTTTCCTCATTTTCAACAGTGTTTTCTGCAACAGAAACATTTGTTGCACCAAGCATTAGCACTGTTTGATCTGTCAGTTTACGAATATATGTATTAAGTATTCAGAGAAATTTGTGGTTTGAAACTGAAAAGCACTGGAAGCCTGAAATGAGCTGTTCACTAAAGACAATATTGGCTTTAATATGTCATAGAAGTAGCTTTAAGCATCCTACACTGTCATAAGGAAGATAAGTGTTTTGTCAATTCCCCATCACTTAGGATCATCATGAAAGAGCTGGGTGACTGATGGGAGAAGAGAAACACCTTTTAGAAGTAGCTGTATTGAAACGTGGAACCTCAGTTTGGAGGGCAAAAAAAACCCCCTAAAAAATCAACTAACCAAAAAAACAACCCAAACCAAACAAAAAACCCCAAACCCTGCCCTAAACCCAAAATTATAAACTCTAGTCAGTTCTGCTTTTTTTCTTCTAGTTGAAAGGAATGAAAAAAGCTAAGGAACTGTTCCACTCTTTTTCTTTTTTAAAAGATGGATTCTGCAAAATTCAAATATCCAGGAGTTTCAGACTCCACATCTGCAGGTGGTGGCATGGTCTGGTCTTGGTTCTGTGCTTTCCTTGAGGCACTGTCCCATTTCTTGAGTATCTCCTATTGACAGCAGGAAGGGGTCTGTGTGTGAAGGTGACAGAGCTGATCACTGATTGATGGCAGAGGGTGGCATCTTGCGCTGTGGTTTTCTTCCTCCCTGGAAGATCTTGATTTCAGGAATCTGCCAAAGTTGTTGCTACTCTAGACAAATTAATGCATACAGACACTGGGGGAGGGATTGCTGAAAAATAAAGGTTTAGCATAATTTGGTTACAACACTGCTATTTTCTCCTCACTTAGCTTGGAGTCTCCTGTGAGACATACACCTATGTGTCTAGTGCCTGTGTGTCAGTGTGCCTGTTCCATAATCTAAACACTTTAATGGGTGGCAAAGAAATTTGGGTCTGAACAGCATTGATGCATCTAGCTGATGGGCAGAGGGCCTTTGTCTGCAGGAATGGAGTAGGTGCCTATACCTCCTAAGGGAGTCTGGAGGGTGTGCTGCTCACTTCTCCTGGAGTGTGTAGCTCGGAGGTCCTCTTGGGTGCTTCACCATTTCAGAAAAGGAACAGCTGTGGTTTCATGCCTTTGTTTTTTCCATCTGTTGCTAGCCAGGAATTTGTGAACATCCTTCTCGGATGTGGCTCTTGCTGAGGTTATTCATGTCTTTGTCACCTCCCAGGCTGAAATACTGCAATCCAAACTTGGAGCAAATGCCATGAGCCTCCGGAGCATGTAGCTGGTGTGTAGGAAGCAATGCTGTACTTCCTGAGTGCGTTTAATCAGCATGGGCTTGATTTCTGCAGATAGCTTTGAGCCCTTTAGCTCTGTGATGAATTTGCTAAAAGCTGCAGGTGTGTTGTATCTCTGAAAATCAGGTCTTGGGAACACACCGAGCTCATGTCTGCTGCTCTCCTCTGGCTACCTAACTGGTTCCAGATGCTGTTCTAGGCAATAGCAACTAATAGAGGAAAATGCTACTCTAGGCAACGGTAGAATAACGAAGAAAAAATGTTCCAACACTTGGCCTAGAATTCATGTGAATTACAGGAGGACGCTGTGTTCTGTGTAATCTTGTTTTTGCATCTTACCAACACAACAGATGTGAGGTGCAGGTTGGGTCTTCTGCCATGAGAAGACAAGCCTGCACCCATGTCTCAGATGGGTGGGGAAACGGAGAGTTCTTATCCCCTTTGATGGGTGAAGGAAGACGTTCCTAATATGAAAACATGCTGTGCATACAGCATCCAGTCCAGCCAGATATGAGCTCCCCTGACTCTGAGCTAGCAGTGGGAGGGAGTTCCTGTGTCCCACTTTCATCAGGTGTTCAGATTCCCCAGCACAGCTCTCTGGCAGGGGTAGCTTCTGCCAGCACCCTGTGCTGGAAAGGCTCATGTGCAGGATCAGGGGCTCCCCCGGGAGCATCCCATGCAGGGCAGGAGGCAGCAAGATCCCTCCTTTCAGAGCTGGATTAGTACTTGAGTTGGTTTGGCTGTATTCTCCACATCCTAACAAACCCACCTTTTGGGGAGAAAGGTGTTTGCTGTCACACTGAGCAGGCTGCATTTCTGTTTTGGCAGCATATTGAACAGTTGTATTTATATTGAGCCCTCTGTCCAGGACATTTGTCTCAGCAGTTCTAGTAGCGTAAGCACTGGATCAGAAGGCTCCATATTCAAGGTAGTCCCAGGGGTCAGAGAGCAGTCCAGAGCTCAGATGTGTTTATTTGCCTGTGATAACATGGATCGTTCTGCTGATGATACAAGACCATCTCAAATACGTGTCTGCAGCTGTTCCTCCTGCTTGGAGCAGCCACTTTCCCTGCAGCTGAGTTCCCATGGCAGGGCATGGTGCACGTTTCATTAAGTCCTGCCAAGCCATCTCTCTGTAGCTCATACCTAGGAAGACCTCAAACAGAAAGAGATTTCTGGAAATCTCCACCTCGACAGCCAGGAAGATCGCCTGGCCATGTTGCAGTGGGATCAGGCATGATATTACTGTTACATTTTCAGTGGTGGCATTTTTAAACGTACTTACTGAATCCTCAGTGCAAAGCCCTTGTTCCAAGGGGACACAGAAAGAGAGAGAGAGGGAAAGAAAGGGAGAAAGAGGATGGAAAGTACAGATACTGTATACAGAGATGCCTCTTGCCTGGAAGGGCGATGCCTATAAAAGGCTTACAAGCAGACTGCTGAAAGTAGTAAACATTAGTAGCCCCTTCTTGCAGAAAACAAGGGGTTTCCATAGCAGTGCTTCCCTGTGAAGTTCTCAGATTTAGAAAGATTGAAGAGCTATTGATGGACTTTTTTTTTTTCCCTTGTTGTGAACTTAGAGCTGCCTATGTTATAATGGACAAATATAAAATACCCTGTAAGGACACTGAACCAAATCCCCTCATTGCTGTTGTTGAACTCTAGCTTGCAGACTTAGGAAAAGAACTGAGTTGGAGAGTCAGTTGATTTCAGTATTTCTCCAGACCTGCTCTCATCTCTAGTGCTGATCAATTATAACAGCAGCAGCAGATTGTATGTCAGGGCATCTTAGGAGCTGAGAAATTAGAAGTGTTGAAAGCTACTTCACAGATGTGTGAACCCAGGAAGGAATTAGACTCGAATGATATCTATAGTGTTATGAACTGAGTCTGGCTTTGGATTTGTTTCTATTTTTTAATACTGTGATAAGGACTAAACTTATTCACAGGAATTCTACAGGTATGTCCTCACTGCTATGGTTTTCTTATTCTCTGGGTAGAAATACAGCATTTAAAGCAAAGCCAATATTGATTCATTCCTCTAATAAGAAATAATGAAGAATATTTATACATGTCTGTTCACTGCGAGTAGTGAAGTCAGAAAATGAAATGCAGCTCTCAGTGGCATTTAGGAACATGGAATTTATGATGTGCTGCAGTTCCTTGTTTATTGTGTATTGTGTTTCACAACATATGGTGGTCTTGCGTTTCCATCACTGTACCTTAATGCCTGACGTGCCTCTGGTGCCAAAATATCACACTGTGGGTTATCCTCAGGCTACATTGGATTTATGCTTTCCTGTTTCACCTTTGTAATCCAGAATGTTTTCTGTGTATTGATAGATGAGCACGTTTTACCATAAAAATCTTACGTGGGAATTCCTGAAGCAACTAGTACACAAGCTGTGGCATGCCATATGATATAACTTTGGTTTTGCATTTAGGTTGAATTGTGAAAGGAAGACTGAAATCCCTTTTCTTAACATAAAATATTTTAAATCAAGCATTTATTATGCCTAGATTTGATAAGGCTACTTACCAGCCTAGACATGTTTGCACACAGCAGTATCTTCTCATTTAAATTCAATCACAGTCACAAAACAAGCCTGGCTTAGACTAGCTGAAGATATAAACTTCATTTTCATCTCATTAGGCCACCTGGAAGCAGCAATCAGTGAGTAGTCCTGACGTCAATGGTCTCTCTACTTCATTAAAATGTTAATTTCATGGCTTTAATTCCCTTTGTAAAACGTGCTGCTGCAGGACACTATATGCAGATTTATTCTGAAGCAGACAAATCTGCATGCCATATTCCTTTTTTAGTGCCTTAGGTTCCTTCAGATTTTTATTTTTAGCCATTCCTATTTTTGTAAACTGCTGTGAAAAGATGATCACCATAACAACCAAAAAGTAAATATTTTCTTAAAACAGCCCTTTGAGAATGTATACTTAAGAATCAGGAATTTGGGGCTTCATGCATTTAGTGGTATTTTGTTCTGCTCTTCCCTTTTCAGGATTCAAAAATGAGACAGGTATTGTTGCTGGTTAATGATTTCAGACAGTAATTTTTCAGGGAAAGCATCATGTGTAATAGAGCAGAAGCAGCTACATAGGTCAGCTGTAGCACCAACATTTTTAGTTGAGGTCCTGCTGATGTCAGGATTAAATGATGGACTTTTCATCAGTTTCAGAACCCTTCCTTGACAATATGTACTTCCTCAGCATTTAGGCATCTTCACCTTGCTTTAGGGGCTACATTTCTGGGTTTGTAGTGTACTTCAGAATTGTACGTCATAGATCGAGGTCAGTCTTGGGTAGAAGTGTGTCTCCAGTGCAGGGGTACAAGAGAAGGTAAGTGCTCAGTTAGTCTTTTCCCCTTTTACTGTATACAATTATTTTATTTTTTTTAAGAGTCTGAGTGCTGTTGCATATTTTTCAAAGTGCCATGTAAACTCTAATTATGTATCCCTACGCTATCTATAGATAGCTGTAACTTATACTTCTATTGGAGATGGCAAAACCCAAGTGTGCAGGGTCTGAACTTCTGGAGGTGCACTGCTGACTGAGCTGCCTGGATCAGGCACACTGTGCTCTGCGTGGCTTCCATGCTTTCCTAAGCACTGGATACATCTGAAGTTTTTCCTCTGGGAGTGGAGTCCCAGTGGGACTTCCCTGCAGCTAGCCCCAGGAGGATGCTCCTGGGAAGTGCTGAAGGACAGGGAGTTAACTTGGCCTCTGCACCTGCCCTGGGACTGCAAGGAGAGCAGTGTAGGAGTAGCTGTATCAGTCTGCTACCATATGCATCTCTGGTAGTTCTTTTGAAGGTGTGTGGCTCAGAGAGCGAAATAGAAGTGGGCCCTGTGATTGTAACTGAGAAGTAGCCAAAATAGCTTTAAAGATGTGAATACAGTAATGTTAGACATCTTCCAGACCTCCATCAGCTTCCTATTTCAGATTAGGTAAAATAATCTATAAAGGAGTCTAAAAGCATGTTGGTACCTATTTTGTCACTCTTAGTGTCAAGGGGGAGTGTTTTAGAAGTTTGTGAAGATGGGTGGACTGCAGCCAATTCATTTCCATCTTGGGGCTGCTGCCTATGACGTTATTTCAACACAGGCAGCACCATAACTCAGTGAACCAGTCAATTTAAAATGCCAAAGTGTGCCAAGGCTTTACTCTATAGATGGAATTATTCATTCATGTCTGCAGTTTGCAAGAGTGGAGTGATACTATGATGACTTCTCCGATCATGGATTGATCTAGAAAAACACTCCACTTTGCAGCCTCTCTGAGACATTGGCTGTCACCGCAGCAGCATATTCGCTTTCCTAGCATTGTGGTTTGATTTGGAGTACAACTTGTCTGATAAACTAATGAAAGAATTTGTCCCTTTGGTGTGCAGTCCACTGAAACGTGAGTTACTGCAGGTGTTGGAACAGAAGTTGTTTGTTTGCCAAATGAATTTTGTCGTCCACCTTGACATTTTGAAAGACCATTCCTACAGTAGAGCAACACAGTTGAAGTTGCTGTTGTCACTTAATGAACTCATGACTGTAGGTTGACATGGTTTTGGGACCATAAAAATAAAGAGACTTTTTTTGGTTTGCGTTTCTTTTGCCTCAGTCACTAATTATGTGTAGTTTCAGAAATACTCATGCTATAATTGCTTATTGTTTGGTTTGTTTACTTGCTTTTAATGCTCCCAGAAGCAGGGCAGATAGAAGGCTTGGTGGGAGTTAGTTTGTGTCCCCATTGCTTAGGCAGAAAATGTGCTGAGTGATGAACTTTGAGTTTCAGCATTTGTCATGTTTTCCATGTTTCAAAAAGTAGAACGAAGCTGCTAAAGTTCTCCTTTGATTGTGTTTGCACACAGAGGGAGAGGTTTGTACCAGAGCTACCTCTTAAAGCTAAACTGGCTTTGAACTCAGCCAAGCTCACCGGATTTTTTCATCACCCCATCGTTTATTTGTGAAAGATCAACTGGCAGCTCCTCATTCTGCAGCTCTTGAAAACTCTTAACTGTTCTTCAGATGAGAGATTATGCTCTTCAGGTAAACTTGAACTCTCTCACCACCTTTGTTGACCTGCCATGTGAATCAGTAGCGGCTGCTTTGTTCTGATTTGTAAGGATAGCCTTTGTCCTTCCCACTGGGATGGAAAATGGGAGACATCCAGTTGCTCCTGGCTGATGAAGACATTGTGTTGTACCATGGCAAAACCTTCCTGCGGGCAGTTCAGGGCTTTCTACCAGCCCTGGGCCAGGTCTCTTCCTGACTCTCATTCCACCAAAGCACAGGTGTTGGTGCTTTTACTGGTGGTGAGGAGGCTTCCTGTCCTTTCCCTCCTGGCTGAAGCTGGCCACAGTGGTTTGTGCCTGTAGACCAAACACGGGTAGGGATAGCAGTCTTCACCTGAAGCCTGTGCAGATGGTGCCCAACTTGTTCATGGCCTTTAGGAGAAAGTGTTGAGACTTGCATGGCTGGATGTTGACTGTAGCGAGCTGTGTTATGCACACAAGCACTGGAGGGAAAATACCAAGGTACTACTGAATTTCCTGGGATGTGCATGTTTCTAATCTCTGTTTGCTGTTCCTGTACACCTCAGGACCTCCCAGCGGAGGAGGCTGTGGAGCAAGAACCACACAATGCCTTTTGTGCTTTCAGTGGTAAGCCTGGGGGCAGCAACACCCAGAGACTGTGTTCAGGCGGTCTCCAGGGAAAGTTTCTGAACTCAAATGTTAGATACAGCAAAGTATGTTTATGGGAAACACAGCTCAAATAGATTTTCTGCTGTGGCAAATAGTTTCTCCCCTTAATTAAGCATTGTCCTCTCAGTGCACTATGTGAAACTTAAGGGACTTAATTCTTCCCAAGTTAAAATACTTAAGGAAAACAATTGTGTGCTGACAACAATGGACTTTTTAACTTACAGGCCATTTGTTTCTATAATTTGTATGAAATAAATTGAACTGCCTAAGATGATTTTATTCATTGTGGTTTAGTTATGTACATATTCATATTTGTGTCAAAAAGATATGTTAAAAACGTTAGTAATGACTGGTGTCAGAGCTTTCTAGCACAGAGTGCCAGTGGAGTTAAGTGTTCCACTGGAGTTCAGAGATGGAAGTTTATAGCAGATGTTTTCAGGAAACCAAGTTTAGCCTTCTGTTCAGAGGGGCCTGTACAGCAGGGATTTACAGTGGTTTCTCATCTGTGATGTCAGCTGCTACAGGGTTGCCTCCTGATCTGTGTAAAGAAGACCACTGCAGCCCATGCTTTTAACAGAGGGTACAGTGCTTGGCTTATGAGCCTAAACCCGGTCTGCTTGGCTTGAGCAGAGCGGTGCATTCGGCTCAGCGTTGGGCCGCTGTGCTGCTGGGATAAGTGGTCTCTACACCTCTTTCTTGCAATACTGAGACCAGATCTGAAGACAAACCGCTGGCCCATGGCTGTCCTTAAGGTAGGAGTCCAGCTTTTATGTCTCAGGCTGGCAAGCTGACAGCGTCACGCGTGTGGAGGTACAAGATGGATGCCCAGATTTCAGCTGCCTTCTGGGCGCAGGAATGAATGTTCAGGCACTCTCAGCAGGCTTTGCTCATTTTCATTCAGAGGACTGACTTTAGTATAATTTTTCTAAGCATCTCTATGAGCGCTGTATTTGAAACAAAACCATTAGCAAATCATTTTATTTCTAGAGACAGATCTCTTTGCTGCTGTGCATTTAAAATGATGACAATCCCTCATTCATCTTCAGGCCACGAGGCTGTGTTTGCAAACATCCTGTGGTCCATAGCATCCCTTTTACTTTTCCATGGCACTGTCATGACTGTTTCTGTTGGTACATCCATTCTCACATCACCAATTAAATGTAACTGATTTGGAGCTAAGGGCATTGATCAGGGGTTCCTGCAGCCACCGTCAGAGGAAGCTCATCTGCTCCCAGACCTCTCCTTGTCTGTTTTCTGCAGGGCACCACGGGGTGGAGGAGCAGCTCCTCTCCATGCTTCCTTTTTCCTAGTGCTTCACTCATGAGAGGAAATAAAACATAAAGGGCCAGCAGAACACTGTTTGCAC
Source organism: Laterallus jamaicensis coturniculus (assembly GCA_022605575.1). NCBI lineage: Eukaryota > Metazoa > Chordata > Aves > Gruiformes > Rallidae > Laterallus > Laterallus jamaicensis. The sequence goes on from JAKCOX010000001.1 coordinate 22,695,747, forward strand.
TGATGCTGTAAAAGCATGATGTAGGATAAATAATGCTTGAGTGAGTGAGTGGGGTAACAGCTAACCCATGTTGCTGGGGAGACCACCACCTCAGTGCCATTAGGACACAAACAGTAGTATGACTGGTCATACTGAAAGAATTACTTGAGCTGCTTTCTGTCTTTTATGGAAGGAAAGAAAAATAAGAGACATTAAGTTACATGCCATGGGTACCTGTAGGGCCATGCCTTCCTAAAGAAATGCTTCCTGATTGAGAGCAGTCAGTCGAACTGGAGGGGGTTTGTGCTGGCTGCTCTCCCCAGTCTTCCTCGGTTGGAGCTGGGAGGGCACATGTGTTACGTGAGGTTTCTCTGCGTGAGGACAGAACCAAAGGCCGTCAGACACTTCAACTTTATGGCTCCTTTCCACCAGAGAAGCTCCACCAAGTAGCTGCAGTAGGGTTTGGGTCTGATCCCATGTCGTTAGGGAGGAAAGGAACTATATAATCATTATCCGTTTTGGAAATTTTAACCACAGCCCGCGGAGGGATGGCAGTACTTTATCTAACAAATAAGTCAGTGTCTTTCATCAGCTGATTATAATCATCTTGGAAGTTCCAGTGTGTCTGTTTTTCCCTATTTTTTTACTATTGTGTTTTGTTTAACTTTCCCTAATGAGCCCACTGAAAAGCAATTGTTCTAAATAAATCATGTGCGCTACACAGCAGTATATCACAATTAGGTTTCCATTATACTTTAATTAGGCATTCCATTATTGAATTGATGTCTTTGGCTTCTTCCAGGTCTCAGACTAATCCTGAAACAAATTCCTCTTTGTGGATAAATATTAGTCAGTCGTAATTAAAGAGTATTCATTGTAGTTGCGGCTTTTCATTAAATCCCTTTCTGATTAAGATGGCTCCCTCAAGTACTGGACTGATTAAATTTAATAAGATTTGTCCTCTTGTGTGTATCATGGTCTGGTGGAAACTGTCTTAGCACCAGGGGATTGCGAGCAGTAAGTTCATATCTCAGTGCAGGCAGACCTGGGTCTAAATGCCTGTTATGTGCAGTGCTGGATGCTCTCGTGTCAGGGGGCTCCACCGTTCGTGGGGTCGATCAGTAGAGGGGAAAAAACCCCATGGAAATTGAATTAGTAATGTTAGGGTTGAATATCAAAGGGTTAAGCTACATCTAGAGGGTTACAGTAAGGAATCACAGAATCACAGAGTTGTAGGGGTTGGAAGGGACCTCGAGAGATCATGGGGTCCAACCCCCCTGCCAAAGCAGCTCCCCAGCTCATACTGCACAGATAGGCGTCCAGACGGGTCTTGAATATCTCCAGGGAAGGAGACTCCACACCCCCTGGGCAGCCTGTCCTAGGGCTCTGTCACCCTTACTGCATAGAAGATTAAAGTGTGTTATAGGCTCCTGTTTTGTTGACAAATTCCTGACTAGGGTTTTTCTGCGTAATGAAGGCCTGAGTGCTGCTCAGCCCAAAGTGATTTTACTCAGTGACATGTATAGATGAGCTCGTTTCCATGTAAACATACCTCAGCTGCCAATTCAGATAATAAAACCGAAGTTCTTCTAACAGCAGAGTATGAAATGTTTTCAGAGCAAAATCTTTGTCCTGGATTTAAAACAAGGTGAAGCAAAAGCACCACCTTTGGCTTTATGATGGCTCTACATCCATCAGAGAGAAGTTATAAGCCTGGCAATTTCCATGTGCTAAATTCACGCCGCCTTGTCAGGCTGCTGGTGCTGTTCTGCGTTCTTCTTGCTTTGTACACAGAAATGAAAACAAACCACTCTGACCAAGAATGGCAGTAGCACAAATTGGCAAGGCATGAAATGTGAGAGATTGGCTAAGGACATCTACGGAAGCACTCCATCCAAATATTTGGGGTGGGTGCTAGCAGGTGTTTTTTCAACATCTGGTTCATACCCTATTTTTAGGGCAGAGTACATTTTCATCTAGTGTTTTAATATAGCATGGGTCATGTTTGTAATGCCAAGTCTCTCAAAAGTTTCTTATGTATTTTCAGTTTATCCTCACGTACCCCAAATGTAACAGTAGTGGCTGTCTCATCTAGCCCATCTTTTGAATGGCGAGGAATCCGAGGTGACCTCTAATTCCAGATTGCTCTTCCTGGGGATGCACTAACCATGAGTGATGCCCAGGAGGGTTTGAAGAGGGCAGGGTTAGAAAGTGGTGTCAGGTCACTAGGCAGCTGAAGAGTACTCTCTGGTGGTTGGCTTTGGGTAGTGATAAGAACAGATGGCAAAATGCACCGAATTACCAGAATGTCACTCGTCTGTAGCCATCAGAAAAAGGGACAAAAATAAAGTGAGGTGAGGAAAGGAAGCTGAGCTTTCTCTCTCTGAATTATAAAAACCGAATAGATTTAATGCACTAGCAGCCAAGAATAAAATCTCTTTAATGGTTGTCATTTATTTACTTACTGCTACCGTCACAATACGGCATTGCACGGTGTTAGGCTATTCATAGCACCATCCTTCCACTGGTATGAAAGAAGGGCTGATGGGAAGTGACAAGTCCACAGCATTTGTGAGGAGATAGGATGCACTTTGATCTGTCGATTACTGAGCAAAAATTGCCACAACTGCTTCCTTCTGAGTATCTGTCGTGAATTATTTTTCTCTGCTCCTCACAGTGTCTCACACTGGCTTTGTAATGACTTCACAAAAGGCAAGACTCAAAGTAAGTTACATGTTCAGCCTGCAGATCAGCTGGGGTTTAATGTTCATCTATCTAAAACAATTGAAAAATTATTAAAATCAATGAGGAAATGATGAAAAAATTCCTACCCTACGTACTAGAAAATCACAAAATTATTTAAAAAATAAATAGATGTATATGAAAAGAGCATAAGCAATACTTTTGGAAGACTTACTGGGAAATAAGTAACATCCAATATAGTGAACAGGGATATTGGGAAGGGTAGCTATTTTAATGCTTGTATTTTAATTGTTTTCATAGGATCACAGATTATCCTGAGTTGAAAGGGACCCACAAGGATTGTCAAGTCCAACTCCTGGCTCCACATAGGGCCAGCCAGGTTAGAGCATGTGACTGAGTGCATTGTCCAGGTGCTTCTCAAACTCAGCCAAGCTGGGTGCTGTGACCACTTCCCTGGGGAGCCTGTTCCAGTGCATGACCACTCTCTCAGTAAAGAACCTCTTCCTAAACCTCCCTTGTCGCAGCTTCTTGCCATTCCCCTGGGTTCTGTCACTGGCCATCAAAGAGAGGAGATTGGTGCCTGCCCCTTTCCTCCCCCTCATCAGGAAGCCACAGACTGTGATGAGGTCTCCCCTCAGGCTCCTCTTCCTCAGGCTGGACAAACCAAGGGACTTCAGCTTCTCCTTGTAAAACTTCCCCTCCAAACCCTTCACCATCCTCATTGCCCTCCTCTGGACACTCTCAATAGCTTTGTGTCCCTCTTGTACTGTGGCACCCAAAACTGCACCCAGCACTCAAGGTGAGGCCACACCAGCACAGTGTAGAGGAGGGCTTTCACCTCCCTGGACCAGCTGCCCATGCCGTGCTTGATGCACCCCAGGATATGGTTGGCCCTCCTGGCTGCCTGGGCACACTGCTGGCTCATGTTTAACTTGGTGTCAACCGAGACCCCCAGATCCCTCTCAGCATGACTGGCCTCCAGGATCTGATCCCCCCGTCTGTGGGTGCAGCCAGGGGTGTCCCTTCCTGGGTGCAGAATCTGGCCCTTGCCCTTGTTAAACCTCATGCTGTTGGTGACTGCCCAGCTCCCTCATCTGTCCAGGTCTCTCTGTAAGGCTTCTCCACCCTCAACAGAGTCAACAGTTCCTCCCAACTTGGTGTCATCTGCAAATTTACTTAAGGCACCCTCTAGTCCTGAGTCCAGCTCATTTATGAAGATGTTAAACAGAATTGGACCTAAAATGGAGCCCTGGAGAGGTCCACTAGTGACTGGCCCCCAGCCAGATGTAACCCCACTCACTATCACCCTCTGAGCCCGACCCATCAGCCAATTGCCCACCCAACACATTATGGCTTTGTCTAGCTGTACACTGGACATTTTGTCCATGCTGGATGTTTTGTCCAGCAAGATACCACGAGACACAGTATCAAAAGCCTCACTGAAACCCAAAAAAATAACATCAGCTCATTTCCCTTGGCCAACCAGCTGGGTGACCTTGTTGTAAAGGGAAATCAGATTGGATGGACAGGACCTTCCTTTTCTGAACTCATGTTGGCTGGGACCAGTGACTGTGTTATCCTTCAGGTGTTTTCCAGTAAATCCCAGTATGATTTTTCTCCATAATTTTACCAGGCACTGAAGTAAGACTGACAGGCCAGTAATTACCAGGGTCATCATCTTTCTTACCCTTCTTGAAAATTTGGATGATGTTTGCCAGCTTCCAGTCAGCTAGGACCTCTCCAGATTCCCAAGACCGCTGAAAAATAGTTGAGAGAGGTCTCACAATGACATCAGCCAGCTCCCTGAGCACCCTGGGATGAATCCCATTGGGATCCATGGACTTATATGGGTCCATAATGCTGAAAGCTAATGCATGCTTCTGCACTCCGAGATGGCAGTTCACACACACCGCTTCTCCTTACACCTTTAAAAGAAATTCCCAGGTTTTAAGCCAGCTGTGCTGTTTACCTAGCAGTAATATCCTGCTATGTTGAGCATCACTGGAATGGCAGTTGTGTATGTAAACTGTTCCAGAATGGTTTTGCTTTACTGTTAACGAGGCCAGTCAGAAATGACAGTGGAAACTGCAGATGCAGCAGCTGGATTCTGGCAGAACTGGAATAGGAATGCGTTTTCTCTGGTAGAGATTGATGTTTAATTCCATCTGTATTGGAGGGAGATTGTTCATCCAGGCAGAGAGCAAAAAAAAAAAGGTCCATGGGTCAATTGTTACTTTCCCAGGTTTCTGGTGCTTTCAAATACAGAGGGATTCAGTATAGTCTGTTGTATTCAAAGAAACAAGAAGCTTGAGCTGCTTTTTATCTGTGTGTTTATTTTAAGGGTATTTGTTATCTCTCTTTTTTTGTCACAATACTTGGCTTTCCAGAAATACTTGGATGACTAGTTTCGTATGCTTCATAAAAGTGGTTTTTTTTTTTAAAAAAGAGCTATTTCCAAATGTGTGTGTATTTGCCTGTCTAGAAAGGCATCACGACAAGGTAGAGTACGTGTGATGCTTTTTAAGGGGATTTCGCTGCAGTGTAGTAAATTATCTTTATTTAAAGCACATTTGTGGTTCTTGTCAGAATTTGTTGGCTGTTTGCCAGGAAATTTGTTAGGGCTGAGTGGATTTGGAGGGTTGCATACCAGTGCATTAGCGTCTGTCTGTTATAGTTTTTTGTATGACTTAGCAGCATGCTATAAACCTAGGAATGTCTTCTTCCTGACATGTAACATACCCGTGAGAATCAAGTCCCATATGTGTACGAAGGACAGATAAGTAGTATGGGAATGACCAGATATGCAGGTGAGGGGAGAAATGTGGCATTTTTGTTATCTGCATTTGACAAATATAGTTTGGGAATGATAGAGTAGAGCGTGGTGAGTCAGTTATGCCTGATCATCCCTAGTGACTGGAAATAACTTGTTATTCCAACCCTTTTATCCCTCCTCTCCCTCCTCCACATATGTTGTACTTTAAATATAGCTCAACTAGCTTTTGCTTTGTAATTTGTTAAATAGCTCTTCAGAGCTGGGGAGGGAAGACTGGAGACAACAGCCCCCGGGCAGTCTTGCAGATGGAGCCATTGCGTCTGTGTGTTCCCCATCATTCCCCATCCAAGTGCCTGGATCCCTCCTCTCCCCTGAACACCCTTCCCTCACCTGCTCAGACATTCTGCTTTTAATCGAGCAAACTCAGTTCCTGAAGTCATTAGTTGGTTTGTGTTGAGAATGGTACCCACGAGCCATGTGCGGTGTTTCAGACGAGCTGGCTGTGGCTTTGATAGCAGCTGGGGTCCAGGGAGAGATGTTAAGATAGAGCTGTATCTGTAAAGCCTTAACAGAGGTTGTAAAACGGTGTGAAACATGTGAAATCCAGCACCACAACCCATACTTGTATTTTGCTTGTAAAGTGTAGTTGTGTGAACGATGCAAGCAGTAGTAATGAACTAAATCTTCTGTATTTTGTTCTGCCACGATAGGGGCTTAAGTATTTTTGTACAGTTTAATCCAGAAACTAAGAATCAGTTTAGCATTCAATGCTTGCAGACCAGGATAACGCACTTCATGATCCGCTCTTAGCTTTCCCAGCTTTCCCACAGCACTGACTTCTCATACCATAATAGCTGAACTACACCATGTCTTCCTTCTTGTGTTAGCTCTGATTTGGTTTGGAGAGGAGGAAGGGAGCTGGCAGGTGCGTCATCTGAAGAAAATAGCATCCTTCACATTCAAATAGAGAAGTGGGACAGCTACTCCTCCTGCTGTAGTAATACTGGTTTATAGTCCTGCGAAGAATCACTCAGTCAGTAAGAGGCATTTAAGTTGATTAGATTTTATTGGCAGTCCAAGTTCAGTGTAGTGATGCTGATTTAAGAAAAAAAAACCAAGAGGAATTGCCTACCTCATGTTAAAAGCTTTAAGACAACGCAGGATGTCTGTCTTACAGCATCCCATGGCAAAACTGAAAGCGTTCTGCGTAAGCTCCTGTGGCCTGTGTTATTCAGGAGATCGGATTAGATGATGCTAACATTCCAATCTGGTCTTAAAATAATTAAATGAGGTATTTAGAGAGATTTCAAAGTCAATGTGCATCTCTTTCTCCCTCCCACCCCCCTCTCCCTCCTGACAGCTTCAATTAGTGGTATTGTTTTACACATTAATAAGATGTGGTATCAGGCTGCAAAACTATGTGGTTCAGGTGTGTTTATGAAAATAATTGAACATATGTAATGACTCTTGGTATCTCTGAGGATGTCCTTGTATCTCTCAATCTTTGCACAAGCCAAACTGGAAGTACTTTTGGAGGGGACTGCGTTGCCCTCTACTCCTGCGTGCAGCACCCAGAGCACAGCTCCATCCTGCTGGCCAGGGATGTCCCTTCCTTGGGCTCCCGCCCTCAAGGACAAGAGGTGTAGTTTCCTTAAGTCCTTCCTGTGGGCAGATGGAAGGTCTTCCCCTTTCCTTATATCAAAGGTACCACAATGCCACTAGAAAATCAGATAGCTAGAGGAAGAACTGGTATGTAGGATTGCTCTTCTCTGTTAATCAAGGCCAGCATTAGCATTCTGTCTTCTTTGTTTGCTTATTTGATTGCTACACTTACCCAAAAAAGATTTCCAATGACTACTGAGTTGAAAGTGATTTAGATTAACCCTGGGTGACACTGCTGCTTTAAAGAGGGCTGCCTGAAGTTTTAAATCTTCACAAGGATGATACTTCCCAGGAGGGGTTGTAAATCCTTGAAGTTGCTCCCTCCTGATACTGTGTTCTCCAAGAAAAATGGCTCAGATCTCAGGAGCCAAGACAGTAATATTTCCCACTAAGCAGTTTTACATGGCTTTTGTTTTAATGTCCAAAAATGTATCCTTGTCTCAAAGCTAATGTGGAATACTCAGACATTGTAAGACATAATTAGTTTTGTTCTACTTGTTTTCATATCTATTTTGATTATGTTGCTGGTGAGTTTATTTACAGAAATGCCAAACCTCCTCCTGCCAGGTTTCCTAAGGAAACATATACAAAGTTGAGAATATTAAAGGGTGGGTGGGGGAGCTAGAACCAGAGTTTTATGGAAGCCTGGAGCAGTGTGGAGCATCTGGAGCTGTGTGATGAAGGGACAAGTGCGCTGCTTTGCAGGAGGAAGGAGCTATAGTTATTTTGCGGTGGGGAGTGGAATGGCCAAGGGCCTCACATGTTGGTCCCACTTTTCACAGAACAGCTTATTTTAAGGTTATGATGAATATTTTGTTGTGAGAGCATATCAGTATACCTCTCCCTGTTCTGGCTCAGCAATTCAATGGTGCACTGTTCTGTGATGGACTGTGGTTAAGAATAGCATCTTCGCTGCTGGATCAATACAGGGGAAGAGACTGTATAATCCTCATATGATTTAAAGTAATGCCAATGATAACTAAAGTAGGACAAATTACAGCTGCAGAGATCCTTGCTAGGGATGGAAATGGGTGATAGCCGCCACTGTTAATGCCAAGGAGACTTGGCTGCCAGTTCACCTTCTGGACTGCTGAGAGTCTGAGCATGAATTTCCCTGGGGCCCACCCTCATTTTTAGCTCACAGAGGGTCATTTTGGCTTGAAGAGCTTTTGTTCTGAATCATCATTTTGGCGCTCAAGTCGCTGCTTATATAAAGTCGGTGCTTATATAGATCCTTCTGTCTGGCAGTGAGCTTGCTCAGCATCACTTGGTCCCAAGTATGAGCAAGAAAGTGTCCTTGTCATTGACACAAATCAAAACTGAGGAATGAGCTGTGCTGGAGCTCCTGAGTGATTCTTACAGCACAGGGGTTGGATCCCTCCAACCAACCCACTTACTTGAGGCTCTGCTGTGGCGCTGAGCATCACTTCAGGCAGTTCTCACCAATTGCAGCTGCCTTTCAGTATTTGCTTGGCAAATGGATTTGAAAGCAGCTTAAAGGAGTTTAATGCTTCCTTGTACCTTCAGGATGTTTTTCCCCCTAGAATTAAAATACTGTCCTGACATTGTATTTAATACCCACAGTTAAAAGTAATTTCCAGTTTACCTTTATCCTGAACCAAGTAAGAGGCTCTTGGTTGTAAGGGTTTTTAATAGCTTGCGAATGAGCAGCTTGTCTGCACACACACACGGAGCACAGTGGGAGGTAGAGAAAACCCTAAAATCTAGACCGGGAAACAGATCCCCTACCTTGGTTCCTTCGAGGGCTGTAGCAGGAGAGCCATCAGCTGGTGGGCCAGGGGTAGCAACAATCACGGTGAGTCAGTGGGAGAGGCTTCTGTCCATCACCTGACAAACTAAGGGGTGATGCTGCTTGCGGGGCTTTGGGACTTGTTAGGGGCTGCCCAGGAGGAGCATTTGGGGGTTGTATTAAATTTATTATGCTGTATTTAGAGAAGGAACCAAAAGTGGGAAAGGGATAGTTCAGGGTGGCTTGGGAGGAACAAGTTTGGGAAAATAGTGGAAAGAGGGATAAAAGGAGCTGGTGCCATATAAATGGGGCTGGTCAGTACCTGCCTGTGCCTTGTGCCTGATCAGTCCAGTTCGCTCCATCTTCTCATTAAACTCCATTTCTCACTATTTTCCTGGGCAAGGGGACTCTGGGTGTGCATATAGAGGTCCAGTTGCCAGCAACTGGATAGACCAGGGTCCGCATCTACCATGCAGATGCATATGTCATATGGGATCACTAGTGACTCCCAAGCAGGACTAGCAGGCAAGCAGGGCAAGAGGCTTGGGAGCCCAGGTAATAAAGAGGCTGTAAGTCCTGGTCAGATACTGGAGAGGTCAGATGGTCACAATTTGCTACTGGAAGGACTTCAAGACCATAGCCTGTGTTTGAGGAGACTGTGAGGTCTGTGGTTAACTGAGATCAGTTTGTGTGTTTGTCTCTGGGTGAGGCAGCTGAAGAACAGAGGATCTGAAGACCGGCTAGTGGGTTGCCTTGACTGTCTAAGGCCAGTTACTGGAGGGATCAACAGTGTCTGTGTGTTTGTGCAAGGGATCTGTGCCAGCCACTGGAGAGGGGCTGCGGCCACAGAGGCTCATGTGCCAGTGTGCCAGCATCTGGGAAGACAAGGACCCAGGGCTAGCTACAGCATAGACTGTCTATGGCCAGTTCCTGGAGGGATCCATAGCCTGTATGCAATTCCCACCATCAGACCTTTAAACTAATCACCCAGGGAAGAGAACATGATGAGGCCACTTTGCTTGAGTGCAGTGCCTTCTGTCCATGTTGATCCACATGTGTCTGTCTGTCTGCCTGTGTCCATGCGCTCTGCGTGTGTGTGTATTGGGAATCTGTGCTCAGACTCACTCCTAGCCGGGGCAGGGAGATACAGCAGCTTCACTTCTACTGGGCTACCAGATGCTGCCACTTCTAATGGAGAATAAAAATTCTGATGGAACAGCTGGTGTAGTGAAAGAAAATGTCCTAATTTTTCCTTGGAAATATTTTCTGAAAGAAGTCATCTTCCTCTGCTGCTGTTATTTTAGTAATGAGCCTGGTTAAGTTCTTCCTCTGCCACCTCTGAGCGCAATGCCCAAAGCAACCAGCTGTGCATTGTGATTGCACGAAGTAATGTCGTGTATCAAGAGAGCCTGAAATATAAATAACTTTGATTGGAGCACAGAAAGTTTCAAAAGAAGAAAGAATAGTGCTTTTTGAGGCACTTTGTCATCCCAGAATGGAGAGCGCTACGCAGATTAATCATCGTCTGCATGTTGTGCAGGTTAGAGCTGCAAAACAACAATTAGAAATAAATTTTCTATTCAGTCCTGAGCACTGTAGTAAGCTTTCCTTTTCAGAGGTGCTTTTATAGAGCATGGGACAGAGTATTGTTCACAGGTATGAAGGATACAGGTTCCAATGCTGCAGAAAGGAAGACTTGAGACTGTGAAGCTACTGAAACTGGTGGTGTCTTGTAACGAAGAGCTGGGCTACCTGCCTGACTTTTTAGCCTTAATGGCAGTTTCTTAGGTTAATTAGATTTCAGATGCAAAACTGTGAACATTATTTGATTTCCTCTGCCCTCCATTCCTTCCCCAGTGGGATGTGGATACACTTAGGATGAAAAAGATCCCTCTTATCACTAAAATCCTTCCACTAAGTGGTTTGTCCACCAAGAGCTTCTCTGAACTAAGTGCAAAGACTCTTGTTTACTTCATGTTTGAGCCACTTAGAGAAGTAGAATGTTTGAGAAGTAGAATGATGTGGCTTCCCTTAGGGCAATTTCTTCTTAAAATGTGCAGAAGCAGTTTGGGATTTTTTAAGCAGATCTTTAAATTTGGGTGGAAAATTTTAAAGACAGGACTGGCCTTTGTCTTCACTTAGGATCATTTTCTTATGCTGGTTGATTAGCACCTTGCTTTTGGTCTGAAGCATGTGCTGTTAGCTATCTCCAGACTGCAGAGAGAAAGAGATTAACTTCAGAGGGAAGTGGAGACACTAAAGATGCTCTAGCCAAGGTTGCAGGTTCAAAACTGCCTGACTAAACCTAGCCTAAGGGAATTCTTGTCGCTGCCCAGAAATGGTCTACCTTCATCTGCTGCAGTAACTTTTCTTCTTTTTAGCAGATTTTCCTGTAGCATGCCTAACCCTGTCCATATTAAAAGATCCCATTGATAAATCAGAGAATATGCGAACCCTTTCTGTTCAAGTGTGCAATGTGGGTCCTGCAGCCTTCCCTGTGCATAAAGCTAGCAGGACATGTTTCTTTCAGTCACTGTAGAAAACTGATTGAAGCTGAGCCTTTCCACATGCCTGGTTTGACAGGGAATTAAAGCTTCAGGCTGCCATTTGTGTGGAGTTTTTAAATATGTATGACCCAAACAAGGGGCCTGTTGAGAAAGGCTCCAATCCCCTTGCATCTGCAACCTGGTATTCTGCTCTTGTCTCTTTCTGATGTCTCTGTGCTTTCAGATATGCTAAATCTACCTTTGAAGCTGCATTTCTTCTTGTGTAAAATATCCTTTAATAGGTAAACCTTGCAACTGGGAATTAGGACATACCAATTCAAGTTGGACACAATGAGCAGTTCACATAATCACCCTATGCCTCTGTTTCTCCATTTGCAATGCAGAGAGAGTAATACCCACCGTCCTGTACACAGCTCTTTGAACTTTGTTCTGGGCAACTCATTTAGAAGCCATGATGTAATGTAGACTTTGCACAGTCTAGCATGAAGCCCTGCTGGAAGGTATCTGTCTGGGGATGCCACAAATCCATAGGTAAGGGGTAGAGGCTTCCCTATTCCCAGTTAAGAACTCATAAGCAGAAATATACCTGCATGCTGAAAGGAGCAGACCAGCTGTGTGGGTGCAGGGAGTCCTGCCCAATTCCTGCCAGTCCAACACTTTCACAGAGTCAGAAAATCAGTGTCTGAAGCAAATCTGATGATTGACCAGTCGCCCATGGTCTCTGTGCCAGTGATCCTTAGGTGTAAAGCCTTGATTCTTCAGAAACATCTGCATGTAAAGGTAGGCTGACTGTTGAGCTGCAAAGATGCAAAGGACTGTAAGGTGGGTGAGAACCTCATGTAGCCAAAAATCTCTCTTCATAGAAGGCGATTTTTGTGCAAGGATCTCTGGAAGACTGAACTTTCCTGGCATCCCTCTTGAGGGAAGATGTGTAGGTTTTATGTGCCACTAGGACCTGGGGAGCTATGAAGGATCAGGAGGAAGACGAGATGAGTATCTCTTAGAGGCTTCTGTAGCAGCCCTTCTAGGTCATACAGCACGCCTTTCTAAAACACAAGGCATCTCCAATTAGGGGATGTCTGTCTTGTATGGCTACTGTAATTCCTTCTAATGGCAGAAATATTTGGAGAAGGAAAAGTGCAAGCTGTTTTCAAAATGCTTAGGTGACCATCATTTGCTTTTATTAAGGGCAGGGTTTCTAAGACACATTTGATTTTGGCATCTGGAATGAGATCTGAAAGGTTTTGTCTGTGCAGAACATGGTGACTCTCTGCTTATCTAAGGATGTGTTCCCATACAAAATCAGGAAAAAAACTCCAGACAAAAGCTGGAGTATTGGGTATTGAGTTCTGATGGACCTCCTAGGAATTCTTTAAAAACCCAAGTAACCTGCCACAAAACTGTCCAAGAGAGATCACTATAAGACACCACAGTTATAAAATACTCTTTAAGGCTGTATAGGGTTTTTCCCCCTCTTGTGATACTTGGAGCTGAACTTCAGATACATCATTTTGAACATGGCCTCTTAAAGTAGCTTCCTATTCTGTCCCTGTCCTTTTGGAGCCATAAAGGAAAGCCAAAATGCCAGGGATGGGGAGCAAATGAAAAGGGGGAGAGGGGCTAAAGAGTAGGTTTTGATCATCTTTGCGAGAAGTGACATCATCTATGAGAACAAAAGTCTTCTGTCACTGCAACTGGAGACAGCTCTTAGTCTCCAATTCTATTTCGCCCTGAGCCAGCCAGCCAGCCAGCCAAATAAAAACAGTGGGATAAATCACTGCTGGCAGAACTTAATGGTTATGCAACATCCAGTGCACCACGTGCCTATTTTTAGATCAGTTTTACACTAGCAGAATTTACTTTATAAAATCTAAAAAGAATGTCTGGTCAGAGGCCAGGAGATAAAGAGGGTATTTAGAAAGTGCAAAACCTAAAAACGCTGGATGCAAAGATGTGCTAGCAGACCCCACTGCCATGGTCCAGCCCCAGGCAGCAGCTCAGCACCATGTACCGCTTTTGCTCACCCCTGCCCCGGGAGGGGAAACAGACAGAGCCCCGTGGGTTGGGATAAGGACAGGTACTGACACAGCACAGCCAAAGGGGAACAACTACAGAGCCCAAGACAGGATACACACACACACATACACACGGTGCTGACACCAAGCACTTTACCCACCTGATGAGGGGGGAACACAGAGCACTGCAACTACATGATGACTGACCCTACACCTGACTGCACTTGGACTGTCCCAGAGCTACGTGGACCTGCTTCTCCCCATCCAGCCCCTTTCACAGGGGTGTGATGTCAGGTGAGGTGAAAAACAGCCCGGGCCAGCTCAACTCATCTGTGCTGGCTGCTTGGGGGAGTTCACTCTGGCCTGGCCAGAACCAGGACACCCATTTTACCAATACTGATGTCCTTTCAAGAGCACTGGTTGAATGAAGCGTGGTAATGAAGAGTGGAGAGGTTTTTTTGTCAGTGTTCCTTTGCAATTCTAATCTGCAATTGCTCTGTAAATATGTCAATATACTCACTGTTGTGGTGTAACCCAGCAGGCGGCTAAAACAAACACACAGGCATTTGCCCACACACACCCACACACCCACAGTGGGATGGGGGGAGAATTGAAAAGAAGGAGGAGGAGGAAAAAAAAAAGTAAAACTCATGGGTTGAGAGAAAGACAGTTTAATGGGACAGAGAAAAGATGATGATGATAAAAGAAAAAGAATATAGAAAACACGCAGCGCGCAGCACAGTTGCTCACCACCCAAAGGCAGTGCTCCACTAGTTCCTGAGGCAAGTCACTTCCCAGTCAACCCCCCACTTATATGTGGAGCATGATGTCATATGGTATGCAGTATCCCTTTGGCCAGTCTGGATCAGCTGTCCTGGCTGTTTCCCCTCACACTTTTTCCTGCGTGCTGGCCCCCACCACACCCCCGTCCCCTTCTTGTTGGCAGGGCAGTGTGAGAAGCTCTAAAGTCCTTGTCTGTTTGGCAGCAGCTAAAACATCAGTCTGTTACCAACATGATTCTCATCTAAATCCCAAATGCAGCCCTGTGCTGGCTCTGGGAGGAAAATTACCTCTAGCCCTGCCAAAACCAGGATACTCACTTTATCCAGCTAGCTTCAAGTAACCCACATACAGTTAGTATGTGGGTTACTTGAAGCTGTGCTGCTCCACCATTTATGCTGTGCTTTGTCTTTACCAGCACTGGAATGCAGTAAGCAGCAGCTCATCTCCTTACAGCACTGACTGGTCAGATTTAAAGGAACTGTGAGGGACAGGACAAGGGAAAATGGCTGCAAACTGGAGCACAGGAAGTTCTGCACCAATATGCAGAACTTTTTCCCAGTGAGGGTGACAGAGCCCTGGGACAGGCTGCTCAAGGGTGTTGTGGAGTCTCCTTCTCTGGAGATATTCAAGACCCATCTGGATGCCTATCTGTGTGACCTGTCCTAGGGACCCTGCTTTGGCAGGGGGGTTGGGCCCGATGATCTCTGGAGGTACCTTCCAACCCCTGTGATTCGGTGAACTGTGTTAACTAGAGAGAGTAATCATATGAAATTCAACAAGGGCAGGTCTAGGGTCCTGCACCTAGGGAGGAATAACCCCATGTGCCAGTATAGGTTAGGGGCTGACCTGCTGGGAAGCAGCTTTGTGAAAAAAGCCTTGGGGGTCCTGGTGGACAAGGGGCTAACCAGCGCTGTGCCCTCCTGGCCACAAAAGCCAGTGGCATCATGGGGGTGTATCAAGAAAAGTGTGGCCAACAGGTCAGGGGAGGTTTTCTTCTCCTCGACTCTGCCCTGGTGAGGCCTCATCTGGAATATTGTGTGCAGTTCTGGGCTACCCAGATCAGGAAGGACAGGGAGCTACTGGAGAGGGTACAAAAAATGGCGATGAAAATTATTAGGGGACTAGAACATCCCTCTCATGAAGAGAGACTAGGGGACTTGGGACTTCTTAGCCTAGAGAAGACTGAAGGGGGATCTTATCAATACTTACAAATACTTGAGGGCTGGGGGTCAGGAGGGTGGGGTCAGTCCTTTTTTGCTAGTTCTCAGTGACAGGACAAGAGGCAATGGGCATAAACCTGAATATAGGACATTCCACCCAAACATGAGGAGAACTTCTTTATTGTAAGGGTGACCAGAGCACTGGGACAGTCTAACTAGAGAGGTTGTGGAGTCTCCATCTCTGGAGACATTCAAAACCTGCCTGGATGCTGTCCTGTGCAGTCTGCTCTAGGTGATCCTGCTCTGGCAAGAAGGTTGGACTGGCTGATCTTCAGAGGTCCCTTCCAACCCCTGACATTCTGTGGTTCTGAAGAGTGCTCTGCAAAGCCAGCTGAGCTACAGAGATACTCCTCATCCTTTGCAAGATACCCTAGATTTAACGAGCTACTGACATTTAGCTAGCATATGTTTCATGTGTGTTTTCTCAGTCTTTAGTAAATTAGAATTGTGTGTGCTGCTTGCTCCAGCTTGATTCAGCACTCACAGGAACATACACCAAGTTGTATTCCATTAGCTAAAAGCAATTTCAGCTTGCAGCACAGGTACAAATAACTGAAGATTAGTCTTGCATACTTTGCACTTTGTCCAAGACCAGATGTACATCTCCTCTTTTAATTTTACTTTATCCTCTTAGTCACTGTTGCAGTTCTACATTTGTTTGTACTGTGTATAATTTGTTCCCAAATTTTTCTGCTCAGGTTCAGAACAGACAATGATTGGGAAAAGTTTGACCTCTGAGCCTTTAGAAATTCTAGCAGATGAAACATGCCCTGCATAGCTAATGTATCTGTGGGATTTCTGCCACCATTTTGACAGTTTCCCATCATGCCTTGAAGTGACTTGGTGTTCTGACCAGTGCATCATCCATATTGATATTTTTCTCTAAACCTTTCTTCTAGGTGACAATCTCGATGCCATCCATGACATAACAGTGGCATACCCCCAAAACATTCCTCAGACAGAGAAGCACCTTTTGAACGGCAACTTCCCAAAGGAGATTCACTTCCACGTCCAGAGGTACCCCATAGAGACAGTGCCCACTTCTAAGGAGGAGCTGCAGCTCTGGTGCCGAAAGCGTTGGGAAGAGAAAGAGGAGAGGCTCCGACGCTTCTATGAAGGTGGAAGGTGCTTCAGTGCCACAGGGCAGAGCGTTGTCCCACCCTGTAAATCTGAGCTCAGGGTCCTCGCAGTGAAGTGCATCTCGCTGCTGTACTGGACGGTGTTCCCCCTGGGGGTGTTTGCAGTGCTGTACCTGTACAGCTTTGCACGCTGGTATTGTGCAGCCATGATCACGTTTTTTGTCGTGCAGCAGAAGGTATTTGGTGGGCTGGAACTGATTGAACTCGCTTGCCATCGGTATTTTAAAAAGCAGCAGGAGTTTCACAACAGGAAAATAAAACCCAATTAGATCTGGAGGAGAGAAGGGTGTTAAAGGGGATGGGTTTGAGATGTCCTGCAAGTTTTATGCACAGGGAGGAGTTTTTGCATGAGAATTGTCTTTTACTCTTGCCATTGTTAGACATTTGCACTCGGTTCTGTGAAAAGAGAGAAAGTTGTTAGTTATTGCTACATGTGAAAATGGTAGTTTTTATCTCTGAATGTAATTTCAACATTGCTCTTGCAAGCACCTAGCAACTGCATTCTGCTGTAATTAAGAAACAAATTGCTGGATTATCGAGTACTCACAAGGACATTTATTAATGTCACATGCACTGAACTTTGGTGTAGAAACCCAAACGGTCCAGCTGAGAGGGACAGATGTATGACTTTGGTGTAATCGTATTCGCATAGGTGAGCACCCCATGTGGAAAGCTGGTAAGTTTAACAGTGCTTTGATGGTAGGTGCAAGTTGGAGTAGTTCTGTTTCTTTTTTCTACTTCAAATATTCAAACTTATTTTAAAGAATCATTTTTGCATAAGCTTTCCTGAACACTACTGAACCTACCACTATTCAACCATCCTGGCTTGGTCACCCTGAAGGATTTTCAGGCCTTGGAGTCTTGTGTTGTAGTACAGAAAACAGTGCTGGCTCTGCCTCTGTTTAAGTCTTAACCGATTGCTTAATAGATCTATGCAGCTAAGTTTTGCTTTCTCAGTGTTTCATACTGGTTTGGTCTCCCTGTTAGCTGGGGGAGACTTGTTCCTACTGTAGTATACAGACCTGCAGGGTGGGGGACCTGGTTGCTTTGTTGTTTTATTGGTGGCGTTTTCTGGGAAGGGCAAAAATAAGTGTCTGTCTCTGAGTAGCTGGCAAATGTATTTCTGAGAGGTCTCCTTGTAGAGGTTATTTGATTGAAAACATTTTCTTTGTTTTTCAGAGTAGGCAAGGTATCTTTTTTTAAGCATTTATTTTGGTTTTCACGTTGCTTCCTGGAGCGTTTCAGGTGTCCATATAGATGAGCAAGAAGACTGCTCATTCGCTGAGTGATAGCCAGACCTGTTGAATTGTAGAATCATAGAATGGCAAGGGTTGGAAGGGACCCCAAGGCTCATACAGTTCCAACCCCCCTGCCACAGGCAGGGACACCAACCTCCAGGCCTGGATCTACACAAGGTTGCCCAGGGCCCCATCCAACCTGGCCTTGAACACCTCCAGGGACGGGGCATCCACCACCTCTCTGGGCAGCCTGTTCCAGCACCTCACCACCCTCTTTGTAAAAAACTCCCCCCTAATAGCCAATTTAAACCTTCCTTCCTTTAGCTTTAATCCATCCCCCTTGTCCTGCCATTGTCTATCCTTTTAAAAAGTTGGTTCCCCTCCTGTTTGCATGCTCCCTTCAGGTACTGGCAGGCTGCAATGAGGTCCCCCCACAGCCTTCTCTTCTCCAGGCTGAACAAGCCCAGCTCCCTCAGCCTCTCTTCATAGGGGAGGTGCTCCAGTCCTCTAATCATCTTCATGGCCTCCTCTGAACCCTCTCCAACAGTTCCACATCTTTCTTGTATTGGGGGCCCCAGATCTGGACACAGTACTCCAGATGGGACCTCACGAGGGCAGAATAGAGAGGGACAATCACCTGTCCCTGCTGCCACCCCTCTTCTGATGGAGCCCAGGATACCATTGGCCTTCTGAGCTGCACACTGCTGGCTCATGTTGAGTTTCTCATCCACTGTGACACCCAGGTCCTTCTGGTCCTTGAAATGTGTCTGTTGTGACGACTGTCCTCTTATAGGTAAAGGAGATGGGTTTCAGCCTTATCACAGCCCAAGGCAATAGAGGTACCTCTTCCCTTTGCAGTGTTCTCATTGATTGCCTGATGTTTTTCTAACCCCCTTCACAAACTTTTTTTTTGGGGGGGGTGTTCTTTTAGGGCTCCCACTATAACACTTTCCCCTATTTTCATGACATTCAGACAATCTGCAGGTTTAAATACCAACAAGACACTTGCAAGTATATTCCTTATATGCCCTATGTAAATAATGCCCACGCTTGCGTAGTGAAAGACACAACCAGTGCCAGCACTTAGAAGACACTTCAGGTTAGATTTATTTTACAGCCTCAAAAACATTAGACTACTGGATCCACTGTATTGCTGCAAAACCTTCCCAACTTACTACATGTTTGTTGTTTGTTGTGTGAAGGCTTGTTTGAGCTACACAGAGCTGTGTTGAGTGTGAAAGTAGAGAGTGCAAAATGTACCTTGTACTGTGCTGAGTCTCTCAGGCATCAGGTCAGCATGGTAGGAGCATCTGTTCTCTTCTAAAATACAATTCTTACTGTGTTGTCTCATGTGTTTGTATCAAAGGCCACTTTTTGAAACAATCACCAGCCTCTATTCAGCTGTCCCTTGCAAGGTGACAAGTATTTTTTAATCTGTGCTTCTAATAACTCTTTATTGTGGGGAAAGAACTCGAGGCCATCTGTTTTACTCTGATTTTTTAAATGCTTTTTTTCTTAAAAACAAATAAAACTAGGTTTATATTTAGGGTTATGTTTCTTAATGATTTTTTTTCATTCATATTTGAGTAGCTGGTAACTGGTGTTTCATTGTCACGAGTGGAAGAAGGTCCTTTCTGCAGCATGAGGACTGTTTTTTAACCTAATTGTGTGATATCAAAAGTGTAGTTGCAGCTTAAATTTACACAGCCTGGTTTTTCTTTGCCTAACACTCTGCTTTGGTGCAGTTCCCTGCACATCCAGGTAAATCACAACAAAGGAAAAACATGAAAACCTCATTTATGGTTAATGCAGAGGAGACCTGAACAGCTTCTTTCAGTCTGTCCTGAGCCATGGCTGTGCTGTCATACCAGGAGTAACCATGGTTAGCCTACTCCAATAGCCTTAATATAGTCTTCAGGTATGACAGGAGGACAGACTGTGTTGGTGACATAAACACCACCTATCTACGCTTTTCTCACTTGTTCAGAGCCCTTTGTGGTGTCATCATATGTATCAGAAACATCAGTGTGATCTTGGTCACAGAGCAGTGAAAGATTTCTGTCTGTGTGTGATTGGAGTTGGACTTTGCACGTGTCATGGAATGCAATCCATCCTTGACCCTTACAAGGGCTTTTCTCCCATCTGGAGCCAAACATGTAACCTACTGTCATGCAGTAAATACCCTGCAAATCTGGAATTCGTCCTCCTCAAATCTTTGGATTGAAGAGAAAAAATACCCTTCTTGTCAGCAGCTAATGTCATATTTGCAGTGCCTGGTTCCATGATGCAGGGCAGCACATGGTTAAGTGGACAATCCTCTCACTGGGAAGGGTGTTGGTTGGTAAACTTGCAGATTATGTGCATCATTTTCCAGGTCAATTAGAAATTCAAGATGAACAAAAAGAAAAGAAAATGAAAAGAAAAAAAGCTTTGTGGATATAGAAGGTTCTTTGTTTAGGAAGTGGTTATGGAACTGAGGGAAGATCTTCCTGTGAATGTTGGGGTTTTTTTCTCTTTGATCAAAATATAATTTTTTACTCAAAAGGTTCTAATATACAAATTTTTTGGACACTGGTTTTTTTCTTACCCTGTTTCCCTGTTTGAAGTGCATTAAGATGGCACTTAGGGACATGGTTTTAGTGGTGGACTTGGCAGTGTTAGGTTAATGGTTGGACTTAGTGATCTTAAAGGTCTTTTCCAATCTAAACAATTCTATGCTGGGTAAATCACTCTGAAATGCTTTCAGTGCTGTTAGGTTAAAGGTAGTAGTAGTACTTCAGGAATCACACACACCCTCTTTCATGGGATGCATATTGGCTCCAGGACTTGTCTCACTCATTAGCTCATTTGTCACGGCACACCTTCTCTTGCAGTCCCATCAGTCACAGGACTCAACCAGAACTGCTCTATTTATGGGACCTACAGGGCTTGCTAGGTCTTGCCTACATTGTCTGAGATCAGTGACATGCTTCAAGGAGCCTGCTCTCATTTGCTCAATCAGATGTTTCCTCATCAGCACCAGGGGTTTCCTCCTCTTTGCTTGGAACAGAAGGTTGAAATCCTGCCATCTGTGTATGCCATCAAGATCACCTGGGTAGCAGGACTTCAAGCCATTTCTCTTGGGTATGAAGCTGTGAGGCCCAAAGCTGGTCTGTAAGATGTGGTCTGGATCATCTGAAATGTAGTTCCTAGTTTTGTGCATTGCATCCGTCTCTGTCGTTCAAAAAAGATCCGTGTTTTTATAACCTGATTTTATATGTACACTGTGTGAAAGGAAATATCAGGATACCACAAGCCGACAGAAAGCCTTAGTTTTCAGAGTTCACCGATTATATTGCAATGTTTTAACCATGTACCAGTTACTCTACAGCAACAATAAAGACCTGAAGCATTGCATGTGTTTAATTTTGCTGATTTCTTTTTACATGCATGTTCTGTGTGCAGCAGTAAGGAACAAGGCTCGTCTTCAACCGTATGGCTGGCTGTCTCGGGCAGGCCGGTGTTCATGGTTCTCATGTTTTGTTGCTGTTGGGGTGGTGTGTCTCCCTTCTAGCCTCTTCATGTAATAGGATGCAGAAACCTTTGGGGGTGCAAGAGATTCAGCTCAGTTTTAGCCTTGCTCTGCTGCTTAACCAGGTAAGAATAAGCTGTGGTTCAACAGGGCATGTTAGGTACTGACACGTAGGATGGCCCTCCAGTTTGGCCATAACCTGTTACCACTCATGTAATTACTGACACAGGAAATGATCTATGGCACAGTTCATGTCCTTAGTGGGCCTGTGTTCAGCGTAACTTCTGACTGCAGGTTCCTTGATTTATCTCTGCCTTGTCCATGAAGCTGATCCATTGTGGATGGGCAAGGGCCGTGTTTCTCGGGAGCTGCTGTGCTCCTTGTTCCCTAATGAGGAACAGCCTTGCTGGGACTGCTGCACCCCACAGCAGCCACAGCAAAACACCCACATCTCCAGCAAGGGCAGTGTGTCTGAAAGACCATAAGAAGCGCAGATGCTGGTAGCAGTTTCCGCAGCTGGAGATGGTATTTGCAGTGCATGTGTATGCTCAGAGCATTCCGATCAGTCCTCCAAAGTCAAAATAAGCCATGCTCTGTACTGAGTGACTTTGTGTC
This sequence comes from Laterallus jamaicensis coturniculus, assembly GCA_022605575.1. NCBI lineage: Eukaryota > Metazoa > Chordata > Aves > Gruiformes > Rallidae > Laterallus > Laterallus jamaicensis. Next base: position 22,717,642 of record JAKCOX010000001.1, read on the forward strand.
TCTTGTCACCCTCCTCTTTGTTTCCTTGAGGCTCAAAGATGTGATGAAAATATTTCTTTGTATGTTTTACCTGCTGTTACAGAAAATAATAGTAGCAGAGGCCAACGCTTTCACCCTCAGGCCTTCCCTCCACATCCATGGGACGACACCCAGCAGAGGAGGACAAGCTGCTGCTGGGTGCGAGAGCGCAAGAAGATGCTGCAGGAGGAGCAGGAGGCAGCAGCTTTCTGCAGAGCCCTAACCTGGCAGTAACACCCCACCCTGGTTTATCCCCTTCTCCCCCAGCAGTATTTCGTGGCCTGCCATAGCAGCTTGCCTTGCTGCCTGGTCTGCTGGCTGGCTGGTGAGTAATGAGAGGAAGGGGCTCTTGTTAACACTGAGCCTGACAGAAGGGAGATGTCAGGGATAATGAGGTGCCAGGGAAGATGGTGGCTCCTGCCAGTGCTAGGTACAGCTGGTTGGGAGTGTGTTGTCTTGCTTCAGAGGCTGAAGGAAGAGTTCTGCATTAAGAGACTTGTTTACTTCAGTGTCTTTAGAGAAAGTGGATAGAGAGAACATCCTCCACACAGAGGTTCACAGCAGGGCCCATGAGCTGCCCCATGGAGAGCCTCTTTACGTGCTCACCTGACAGGCTCCCCACCAGTGCTGGCATCACACACGCATGCTTATCACTAGTCAGGGTGATATCTCTTCTCTTTCCATGCTCCTGAGCACAGGCAGCTCTGACTCACCTTGGGCAGGGACAAGAGCGAAGGATGCCAAACCCCCTCCCATACAAGAGCACCCCAGGAAGCACGGCAAGCAGGATGGGCAAACAGGGCAGCAGCCCCCACTGGTAGGTATGCATGGAGGGCACAGCCACCCTGCCAGGTGAGTCCATCCGTGGTTATCCCCACCTCAGAAGGAGCCTGGCCACTGCATACAATGGGCAGAGGGCCCAGATCTCTCTGCTTACCAGTAGGACTGTGGCTACGCAGCCAGGGCTGCCACAAAACCACGTGACCAGCCAGAGCCCAGGCTGCGGGGAGTGCCAGAGCCTGGTCTGGTAACCAGGAGCAGTAGTGAGAACGGCTGCATGAGGTGTGACCAGGTGGAGGATCTGCTCAGCCTGGTGGTGGGGCTGCGAAAAGAAGGGGACAGGTTGAGGAGCATCAGGGAGGCTGTGAAAGAAATAGACTGGTGGGCCCAAGCTCTGTCCTCCCAGAAAGAGAAGCAGGAACAACCACCAAGCAAAACCCAAGGTGGAGGGGACCTTGTATCCCCGCCCTGCCAGGCGGAAGCCCGTGGCTCAGAAGGAGAGAGTGAATGAAGGCGAGTCTGTACTTGGTGAGGTAGCTGAACCTCCTCCTCCTCACTGCCCACCTCTGTATGACAGGTGCAAGGCTCTGGATGTGGATAGTCACACTACACCAGAGGTAGCACCAAGGCCAGAAAGTCCTGCACCCCATCACATGACCACTTCCACCAAGAAGAAAAGGGGAGGCTATAGTTGAAGGGGACTCCCTTCTAAGGGGAACAGAAGGCCCGATATGCAGGGCAGATCCCTTCCAGAGGTCTCCTGCCTGCCCCCCAGAGCCCGTGTTAAGGATGTCACGAGGAAACTTCCTACCCTGGCGCCACCCTCTGACTACAGTCCGCTGCTCCTGATGGGAGTCACCTTTCTCCAAAGGGGAAAAAATGTCTTTCCCCAGGAGCTTGTGGGGCTTATCGACAGGGCTTTAACCTAGACTCACAGGGGAAGGGGGATAGCATCAGCCTTGCCTGTGGCAGGCTGTGGGAAGTGCCCAAATTGAAGGGGCGTGCCCAAATTGAGGGTGCTGGAAAGGGTTCTCAGCCTGTTGCTCAGGGACACTGCAGCATGTTGGATGTCTATGGGTCATGACCCAGGGTTTTCTGAGGCAGTGGGAATGAACAGGTAACCACTGGGAAAACACTTCAAAGGGACTCCAGCTAGCAAGTCAGCCTCACTGGGCACCCGGCTGAATTGATGCTATGCAGACCCATATAGCATGGGGAACAAACAGAGGCTGGAGACATGAGTATGACTGCAGGGCTGTGATCTTATTGACATTACGAAGATGAGACATGGTAGGCTGGCTCCTATGTCTGGAACATCGGGATGTAAGGTACCAGGCTCTTTAGGAAGGTCAGGCAGGGAAAGAGAGGAGGGGGTGTTGCTCTCTATGACCAGCTGGAGAGCATGGAGCTCCACCTGAGGAAGGATGATGAGCTGAGAGCTTATGGGTTACAATCAGAGGGAATGCAGGGAATGTCATAGTGTCTGCTACAGAACACCTGACCAGGGGGACAGAGTGGATGAGGTCCTCTACAGACAGATAGGAACAACCTCGTGTTCACAAGCCTTGGTCCTTATGGGGGACTTCGATCACCCCAACAGAATTGCAATGTGACGTGTCCATAGAGGAAGGTAACAGGCAAGAATGGGCATGCACCCTGCATGACTTTGATAACAACAGAATAGTCACAAGCAAGGTAAGCAAAGTACAGCTGTCCCTTTGTGTGCAGCGTCTGCTAACAAGAGAAGTGTTTTATAACAGGAACATTTTTTTCTTCTATGAAATAGAGGTGTCCTGCCAACTTAAACAGCAGTTTCCATGGGCCCTTCCCTCCTAGAAACAATCCCACTGGTAGTTTACTCTTTTCAGACGTACTGCGCTGCTTTTTAAGCTGGTTGTTTTTTAATATCTGGGCTTAGCCTTTACAAAAGGCATTTCAGGGGGAAAAATGTCTGAAGGAACTGAACAACTAAACATATCATCAGAATAAACTCCTGCAAATGTATATTGTTCTGGCTTCCACCCTGCTTTTCAGAGTTGTGCTAACCAAACAGCAAGGTGGCTTTCTGACATTCTTCCCAGTAGGACTAACTATACTGTTCTGTTGTTTTCATGAATACTAGGCTCGTGTCTGCCTTCTCCCTCCAAGTAAAAATAACAGTGATGATACTTGCTGGAGGACCATAGTGGATGGGTGTCACAGCATACCCATGTGTATTTTTTATTTTCAGGATGCCTTCAGGTGGTATTGCCTGTGCATGTAAGAAGCTAAATACAAGGATGTGTAGATTAGAATACAGTCCTTTTTCAGAACTATTCCTGTCCAAATTGAATGAGCCAGGAGTGGGACTTGATGATCTTTGCGGGTCCCTTCCAACTCAGCATATTCTATGACTCTATGATCTGTTGGAGGGACAACACAGCTGGGCACAAGCAATCCAGGAGGTTCCAAACAAGAAGGAGTGGCTTCAAACTGAAAGAGGGGTGGTTTAGACTAGACGTTAGGACAAAATGGTGAATATGGGGCTGGTGAGGCCCTGGCAAAGGTTGCCCAGAGAGGTTGTGGAAGCCCCATCCCTGGAAGTGTTTAAGGCCATGTTGGATGAGGCTTCAGACTACCTGCTCTAGTGGAGGGCGTCCCTGCCTATGGCAGGGCATCTGGATGATCTTTGAGGTGCCTTCCAACCCAAACAGTTCTATGCTCAAGTTGCTCACTTGATGTGCTGGGTTTCAAGACATGCAAATAGCTCCTCCTGTTTCTTGGCCTGGCAGCTGTGCAGGACTCTGAGATCTTTAAGGATAGAGTAATCCTTCACTGTCAGTAAGATTCCCACCAGCAGGCTGGGAAGATGCCCGGCTTGCTGGGGAAGCTTGCAAAATCCCTTGTCAGACAGGGCCACCTCATGCAGTCTGTGCATTGCCTGGCAGTCAGGTGCTTCCTCTCCTCTTCCTCAGCTCTATTTATCTCCCTGTCAAGGAGCTGCCTCATCACCTCCCTCTCTACTGCAGCACTTTTATTTCCTTCCAGATTACCCACCAAAACTATTCAAGTAGAGATGTTCATGCTGGTAGGTCTGCAGGTTTGCTTCCTACTGCTTTCCCTACCCCACTGCTGTTCAAAGAGTTTTGCAAAGGGCAGTTCTGACCTCCTTTCACTTGAGAAGTGTCCTTCTCATAGCTACTGATATGAAGGTCCCTACTTCCCAGGGGCTTTCCTTGGTGCTTTGTGATGCAAGGGTGGGAGGGGGTCCCTTTCCAGTACTCGGGTGTCAGTTAGGTCAGACTACAACCTGCAGTCCTGGACATGGGGAGGTCAGGACCTGAGCTCATGCCGCTTCTAACCAACCTTAATGACAATGAAGCAGCCACTTAAAGGAAATAAGCAAAACAACATGTTTTTACAGCAAACAAAGTTTTTCTGATTCTCTTCCTGCTCCCACCCAGAAGCAAGAGAGAAGTATTTAGGACAATGCTTCAGTGGCTTAAACCAGGAGAACATTATAGACATGATTCTGGAGGGGTTGTCTCACGTGCATCAAGTTGTGCTGGCCAGGCTCACTAGGCAGGACTCGAGGACTGCTCAATACCACAGGCTCCCTGGAAAGACCCACAGGGTTTCCCACCTAGTGCTGGTCTTCTGTGTGGGCTCATGGCAGCTGGTTCATCCCGTTGCACTGCTATGTGAACAAGGTGAGATCATCACGACCACTGCAAGGACCATGGGCCACAGAGCAGCATCCTGCAGAACCATGGAGCTTCATCCCCCAGCTGGGAAGCCGGAGAGGAGTGTTTGGGAAGGGTGCAGCTATGTGCGGCCCTCCTGACTGACAGTCCTCAGGAATCCTTGGTGGTCCTCTCAAAGATGCTGCGGGTACTGTGGGCTGGGGACAGGGATGGGGCACAGATGTCACTTACTGCATGGCAGGGATGTGTCCAGCACCAGGCACTAGCACTCATGTATGGGTTTGAGGTTGCATGTGCTTCTGGGACAGGTATTTTTCCTGGTCCCTGAGGAACTCTGCTGTGAGTGAGTCCCACTGTCATGGGTGGGACAGCGCGGGGTGTGGCTGACCCACAGCTGCCAGGGTAATGGGCAGCAGAGGTCGCACTGCCAGTGGCAGCGGGGACAGGGTATTTTATCCAGATACAGGAGCTCAGCTGCCTGTTCCCATCCCTGGCATGTACCCGGCGCGTGCACCCCCCAGGGCATTCATCCTAATAATTCGGTGGGGTTTTGTCTGCCACAGGTGGGAGGAGAGCTGAGGTTCTGCTGTGATCTCTGCTCTCTTCTCACTCTTCCTGCTGCTGCACCGCATACGGGGAGGCCCATGTAGTCCCAGGCCATGGCGTGCCTTGGCTGACACACCAACTGCCCAGCCTGGCTTTAAATTAAGACACTGGATGTCTCGGGGTAGTCTGGCTGCACAGAGCTCAATGTGGGCTACTCTGCCCTGCTCTTGACATGTAACTGAGCTTGCTCCAAGTGCCCCGCTGCCATGGCCAGACAGCTCTCCTGTACAGCAATTTAAAAGCCTAATGGGGGATCTTTGCAAGCCTCTTCTGCAGCAGGAGAGCTGATGGGACTTCCTTTTCGTTCCCAGCCACTTGTAAAGAGCAGTGATGGAGGCAGGAGTCCAGCTAGAAGCATATGACCTCTGCTGCCTTCTCCATTCCTACACTGGGGTGAGCTGCCAGGAGCAGCATAGCTGGATCAGCCCCCTGTGGTCCATCACTTTGGCTCCTGCAGCTATACAAGGGCAAATCTAACCTCAGTGGTCAAGTGTCCACTGGATGTGTGACATCTCCAGCTACCTTGCAGAAGACACCACGCTTCTTTAGATGTTTTGCTTTTCTGCCATTGCCAGGGAAGGGGGTAGGAGGAGGTGGGGACAGTGAGTGTCTTTTCTAGGAGCTCCCATGAGAGAATAGAAGATGTTTTATACAGGATCACAGCAAGGTGTTTGGGTCTGCCCCTTCTCAACACGTGAAGGTTAAAGGCAGGCTCTCAGCTTTCTACCGCTAATGACAGAAAGTGCTATGTAAGTGAGAGAGCACCTAATTAGGGATTAATGAGAAAGGAGCCTGTGGCTTTATTATCTGTTGGACATGAGTACCGTGGATGAGCAAGAGAGGCTGCATTAGCTGCTTCCTACTGAGTCCTTCCAGCAGGAAGGTCTTTAGCAGACTTTCTGCGTCATTTAAGACCAGGAGCTAGAGGAGGGTGCTGTGGGCAAGGAGCGGTGGGGCTTGGTGTCCTCTGCTGTGGGCAGGGGCAGACCCTCAGACCTGTGGAGCTGTGAGTGGGGCACAGAGTTTGGGGCAAAGGCGGTTTGCTGTCTGCTTTTTGGTGTGCCACCAACCCATAGTGTGTGTCGTGCACCTCCTGCTTCCCAGGTGGTTCAGCAGGACTGGGGACACACTGCTGCTGGGGACACCCACCACACTATGCCAGAGACTATTATTGTAGGTAAAAAGGGGATCTAACTCCCCGAGCGTCTGTTAGGTCACAGTTGTCCCTTCTCCTCAGCCTGGTGACAAACCACAGCACATCAGGAGGGAGCAAAAGCACAGCTCATTCCTTCTCTGGAGGCCAGAGCAGAGCCCCCCTGCTTTGGGACCAGCCCGCTTTCCCACTCCAGCCTGAAGTTGATAGTGAGGGACGCTGGAAGACATCAGATTGTTGACTGATGGATAAAGACAGGAATAAAATCAGGGAGGTTAAATACCTAAGCTTTAATTAGCTTCATCATTCCTAGCGGTTGCATAAAAGCTGTTAAAGTTATTACAGGGCATGCTGAATGCTTGCACAGCAGGAACAACAAATAAAACTACAGTCCTTGTCAAAAATATCACTCAAGCCATCTCAACAGCCCTCTTTGCCATCACGATGCTGCTCTCAGCCAGCCTGGCTGAGCGAAGCCAAGCCAGTGGCAAGTGGTGGGTGTATTTGACAGAAACAGCTACTTCCCTTTCTAAATAATAGGAGGCTCACACGGGTTCATGATCAGCAGATCCTGGAATGTTTCTCAAGGAGACAAACATCCTGATATGGGGCAGGTGTTTCTCTGTGTCCCCTCCATGAGGCTCTTGCTGCAAGTGCCACAAGGAACCGGAGACCAGGGTGAAAAATCACTGCACAAAAGCCTCTCTGCCTCTGCATGCATTTGTCACAGCTACGAATTATGAGCTTCACACTGTCTTTTGAATGCTCTATTTAATGATTGCTTTGCATTTCATACCTCAGCAACTGCAGTCACATCTAGGTCCTAAGGACATTCATTCTGTAAGATCAGAGCTCAACACTTCTGAAGTCTTGCTCTTTGGTACCAAGGTGTCTTTATTGCCAGGCATGTGGACCTTGCAAGCCTTGGCATAGCATGCAGGTAGGTGCTTTTGTTGCTCTGTTAAACAAATCAGGCCCCTTTTCCAGTGACAGACCATTGCACCCTTAGGTATAAAGTCCTTCAGTTATCCCTAGTCTGCCAAATGCTCATCCAGTTAGGAGATGAACCCAGCATTTAGCTAGGTCTCTCCAAACCCTAACCCTCCCATCCCACTCTGCCACGTCTCCCGAAAAAGAGGGGAAGGTTAGGCAGTGGTGGTCAGAGCAGAGCAGCCATGCTGAACCTGGAGTACTTCCAGGGCCACCGAACCTCGCTGAGTCACTCGTTGATACAGCAGAAAGTCATCAAAACCAGAAGACAGTGGAAATAAAACAAATAACGAGGCATCCATTCACACCCTTGGCAGAGGTGTTTCGGTTCCTGGTGCCCCATGTGCCCACAGGGAGGACAGCCGCTGCTTATTAGACAAGTTATGTAATTGAAGTGGTCTATATTTATCAGGAGTGCGTGGCGTACACACCTCAAGGGTCAGACGCCCGGCAGTTTGAAGAACATTAGCTCCCCTAATGAATCAGCAGGGAGAAGGACCTAAAAATACAACTCGGCTGCAGAAGGGCATCATCGAGCTGCTCAAGGAGCCAAGGTCAGGAGGCCCCGATGTGCCTCTCCAGCTCTGGCTGGGGTTGTGATGCTATGCTCAGATGCTCGTTGCCGCTGAAAGGCAGGATCCACACTGCACTGAGCCGCCTTTCAAGCTTCGGCTCTAGTGTTGGTTGTTGAACCGGTGCCTAAAGGAAGAAAAAACCCCTCTTGATCTATACCATAACCACCATGTTGTAAAGTCAAGCTCCTTTTTGGGCTTGGCAGTTCTGGACTTGCAGTGGTACAGTTTTCACAGGCAGGATGCTGGGCTCGCCTGCCTGCTCTGAGTTTCAGCTTTGTGACTTAAGGCATTCTGTGTGGAAGAAACATAAAGGCTGGGGATGGCCCAGGCTGCAGGTTTCTCATGTCCCATGTGAGCAGGTCTTTTATGATGCCCTTTTCTTTCACCCTGGCTGTGCCTGCTGCATCCCAGTGCTGTGCTGGTCTGCAGTGGGAGAGCACTTGAGTGGCGTTTCTGCTATGTGGAAGCCCTGGTCAGCAGCAACTTTGGCCTTGAATTGGCTGGTGTTTACAGTCTGGGGCCTGCAGAGAATTACAGCAGCTCCTTACAGCAGCCATTTTCTGCAGCCCCCGTTCTCTCCCAGCGCCCAGACTATGCAAAACTGAGACACCTGAATACGAGTGAAATGAATCCTCTTTTATAGGGTGTAGTACCACTAGAAGTGATTGATTTCATTCAGGGGTCAGGGCAGTCCTTGGCTGGTACCAAACACGGAGGCTGGTCTGTACCATCTGTGCTGACACCTGCTCTGGGTGCTGGTGGGATGCATGCTTTGTGCCCCTTCCTCAGCCTAGGGTTGCCTCAAAGCTTTGTGGATGGCTGTCAGCATGCTCAGCTGCCCAAATGTCTGCAGCCAACTGGGGCTCACTCATGCCAGGCAGAAGACATCTTGCAGGAGCTGCCTGAGGGCAGATTTGCTATGGGGGTGTTGCTGAGGAGGTTATGAGGATAACTATGTCTTCTTCACCTTGGAGCTGAAAGCCAGAAGATATCTAGCTCTCTCTCTTGCTAAAAGATCCCACCATGTCCTCCTGCCAAGGAAGTCCTGCAAACTGTGAGAGGGGGACCTGAGGAAGGCTCCTGCCAGGTGTTGCCCACCTGTAGCTGAAAGGAGCCCATGGAGGAAGGCTTGTCTCCATCCCGTTCAATGAGCAGGCTGCAGGAGCTGTGATGGTGCCTCATGCTCCCCCAGATGTTGCGAGACACCACAGCAGGCTGGAGACATCGAGGTGAGTAGCCAGCTGGAGGGGTGTTTGTAATGTTTTGCAGGAATAAAGATATTTAATGAGAGCTTTTTTTAGGAAACCAGAGTAGGTGGAAGGAAATAAGAGTTCCCATTTTCTTGGTTTCGACTATTACAAGTGCATTTGTTTGCCCACAGTGTCCCAAAGCACAGCTCAGTCCCCTGGTCTACCCAGAGCAGGGTAGGCAAAGATTGGTCCTTACCCCATAGGCCTGATGATGTTCTGGGGCTGTGTCCATACATGTCATTTACTGTTTTAAAATCCTAAATACTGTACCCTGGAGTAGATTCTGCCTTCCTTTAAGCCTGGTGAAGGACCTGCCTGCCAGAGGCAGAGAGCAGACCCTGGCCACACAGCCTGTCCTGCGAGGCTGGCCATTGCTCAGATAGCTGTGCATCCCTGTCACATCCCCAGTGACATCTTTGGTCCTGGTCTTCATGTGCTTAAGCAGCCTGCCCCAGGTCAAGGTGGCCTGGATGGGCCTGTGCAGCTCAGAGTGAGCCTGCCCTCTGCTTGAAATACCAATAACACTACAGAAGTGCAAATTGCACAGAGTAGTTAACAACCCATCACAGCCAAGGTCGAGTTCCTCTTGACAGGGTTTGCAGAGGATTACTGGTACCAGTAATCCCAGGGGTTTGCTCTGACCTGCTCAAGTAGCTGTGCTTTGTTCTGGTTTGGGAAAGCTTGGTCAGGAAGTGCTTTCTCATTGCTCTCTGTGTGTTTCAGGAGAACAGGGGGTTACCTACAGGAGCAGTAGAGCTTCCTGACTGTTACAGCCAGTACTAATTAAGTGTTGAAAGGAGGATCCTGCTGAGCTGTGGGGTGAGGAGCAGCAAAGACTTGGGGGGCAGAGAGAAGAGGGGACTCCAGAAGTTCAAGGGCCACCCTAGGACAAAGAGATGTAGGCAGGCGCAGGCACCAGGTAAGGGCTGCCTGTGGAGCTTTGCAGATGTTGGGCACAAGCTGAGATCCTGCTCCTCACCTGAACCACTTCTGATGCCATCCTGGAGATGCTGGCAGGCCTGACAGGGAGGACAGATGCCTGGAGAAGGACTGGGAGGTCAACACCAGCAGTCACATCCATGCTGTGGGCCCAGACTGATGAAATAAATTTTTATTTTTGTACCCTAGAACACAAAAGCCCTACCTTTATCATTTGCCAGCAGGCTCAGCAGCTCCTCATGTCCTCATTAAGCAACCAAGGGGGTTAATGGGATAGAAAACCAGCAAACTGGATTATGGGTCATGCAATTTTATTCTCCTCTTTGGAGACACTATTTAAATAATCCTTTTATTTATTTATTTTTAATCTCTGTAAGCCCACACCCTGAGGGAGGATGTTTTCAGAGCTGGAAAACCACGAGCCTTTGGTCAGCTGGGTACAAGGAGATGCCCATGGGAAACCAGTTTGAGTGGCAGCCTGACCCCCTAATCTGGGCTGCTTCTAAGGAGGACTTGGGAGAAGGGTTGTCATGCAGGGGTGCATGCCTATCCAGAGCAAAAGATCCCCAAAACACTCCCATTTGGATGTAAATGACTGGGTGTTTGGACATGGTCTGTGGAGCTCATGTTTTGCTCAGGACTACCTCCCAGCTGGTTGCTTCAGCCACCAAACCCACCAGAGACTCTCCCAATGGAAGGGGCACGCTGCATTTTGGAACAGAGTGTGCACACCCAAGTACACACAAAGAGGGAATCACGACAGGAGATGTTACAGCGTTCCAAGTGATGGGAACATGCTCATAGGTAGGAATGACACGTGTGCTGTGGTGATGGGAGAAAATGTGGTCACTGGTGCTCGTTCTGGGGCTGGGAGCCTGCTTTCCAGAAAGTACTAGGGCTGGGCCTGCAGCTAAATTCCAGCTTGACAAGAGGATGCTCAGGAGTCCCTGCTGGAGTACAGTTCGCACTGAGACAGCATCAGCTGGTACAGAAATTAACTTTATTTCCCCCCAGCTCTCAGAAAAGGCTTATGCTGGGCTCTGTCATCGCACTGAGGTTTAGTACAGCTCTTGTCTCAACTAAATTTCTTCAGGCATCGCTAATCAGAATGAATTTACTGGGATGACAAGTGCCTTTCTTGTCTTGCCCACAGCTGTTGCAACTGCTGCTTGGGCTCCAGTGCTGCCTGTTCAGTCCTTGGGCTCTGGCAGTGACAGGCTCAGCCTTGCACAGGGACCTGCATGGGACATCCAGGGCCCCCTGGGGCTGGCTGGGCTCGGAGGCACTGCCCAGATGCCTCTTCTGGTGCAAGAACCAAGGGGCGGACCAGCGATCAGCCCACCCTGGTTGATATTTCTGCAAAGAATTCAGGTGGCCACAGACCAGTCTGTAGGTGCCACCTTATCCTCCTGTCCGTGCTTGGTGGCGAGAGTTAATAATAGATGTTGGATGCTGCAGGAAGATGCAGAATTTAAATTAATTCCCCTTCTCAGTAATAAAAATGTTTTTCCCCTAAGAGTCCCTTGATTAATTGATCCGGCAATTGGCAAATCAAGGATGGGAGCGCATAAAATCCAATAGAAACAGATGAAAATAGCATTATGTAGCATCTGATGCAGTCAGCAATATCACACAACGAAATGACTGCAGAAAAATAGGGCCTTGAGCTGGAGGAACCTTCATTAAGATGTGGCAAGGGTATTATTAAGTAAAAGAACATTGATTTTGTTTGAAAGATTTGGCCATCCATATTAAATATAATCTCAGTAATGTAATCTTGGTAGTTGCTTTAAATGTCAGCCTCACTTGGCTACATCTGCTTGCCGGGGCTGCTGCGCTGAAATGAAAATGGGAAGTTCATCCTCATTTGCCCGTTGCACTCCCTGAGCATCCTGATCAGCTTTGCCCATACCGGGGGAGAATCAGCGTGTAGGGTTCCTATAGGGAGTAGGCCTATGCCAGGAAGGCCTGTGTGCGTACACAACGTGTGTGGCGGCAACGAAACGAGTGATTTACAAAGGCAGAAGCAGCCAACACACGGGCTACATCACAGCCAGAAATCACCTTAAACTCCAGGCTTCCATGGGGGGGGCTTGAATGCTGGTCCAAGGTCTCTTCTGCTGTTAACACACATAGTTCTGCTGATTTCAGCTGCATGTCTGCAGAAGCTGAAGGACAAGCAAGCCCCAAGTCCTATCTGGCAAATGCTGCTGGAGAATTCTTTTTCTGGATCCCAGCTGTCCAGATCCAGCCACAGCAGTGCCTGCCCAGGCTGCCATGGGTATATGCTGGAGAGAGGTAGCAGACAGCAATGGCTGAGAAGTGGATGCTTCAAGACTGGGGGAAAGAAGTCCTCACCCAGGTGAGTGGTCCCACAGCAAAATGGTGCCTGGTATAACCGCTCCTGACTGGGAACATGGTCCCAAAGGGGTATGAACCTCATGTCCTTCCAAGCCTCAGAGCAGCTGGGGATAGCATCCCCTGGGGCACAGCACAGGAAGGACAGAGGAGGAGGATCTCTGCCAGAGACATAAAGACAAACCCAAGTAATGAGTAGTATGGGTCCTCTTCACTGCCTGCTGGAGGTCTGCAGTTAGAAATCCACCACAAGAAGTGCAAGAGGTACTGACCAAAGACACTGACCAAATTCCTGCCCACGTCCATCTGAGCTTGAGGCACTTACCCTACTCCCACAAGAGATCTTCAGTCCTGTGCTCTCCCCATGAGAGAGAAACAATGGAAACAAGGAGCACTGCAGGACAGGAGGGGCTGTGGGCTCTAAAGCAGCTGGGAAAACATCGTCGGGACCAAGGAAAGATTTACAACCATGTGGAGAGTTTCCACACAGTTCTTCCTGCATCCCTGGGGTCCAGCGGGCATGGGGAAGGGGCAGCAGTGCAGAGAGCAGGTGGCTGAGCACATCACTTACACGGCTCTGCTAAAGGAGCACAACGAAAGGCATCAAAGCAATTTTCTTGCGAATCAGAAGTGTCCAGACACAGCTGAAGGCACTGAGCCACTTGACTCTAATGGAGTCAATTTTCTCCTTCAAAGTGCAGCATATAAACCTTTTTATAGCCATACACCAGCAGAGCTATTTTTCTCCCTGCCAGCTGTTGAAAGCCATTTCTGAGGCTCCCTCTCCAAGCCTTTGCTTGCTACCCTGCAGCTGCCACGCGAGGCCTGAGAGCACAGCTTTCGTTGCCCGCCTGCAGGCCGAGTGGGGAAGACACAGAAGGCTACTGCTCCGCTCGGACATTGCTCTGGGTCTGGGAAAGCGTCTGGTAGAAGTGGGGACTGGACAAGCAATGGGCAAAGGGGACCTGGGTGAGCAACCATGTGTGGTGAGGCTCACCCCAAGTCCCTCTGACATGAGATCTGCTCCGTGTGTCACCTGCAGAGATGGGGCCGCAGCAAGAAGGAGATGGCTGTTTGCGTGGTGAGCAAAAAAGCCAGGGAGGGCCTTGCCCTGGGATGCTGAGGACACCGAGGAAGAAGGAAGAGATTTGGAGAGGTAGGTAGTGCACAGAAAACATCTCTGCTGCAGAGCTCCTCAGCAGTGCAGTGCTGGGGATGGGTAGTGTTTGTGAGTAAGAACTCTCAGTCCTGATTTTATTCTTCTCCTAATGAACCCCTTTCAGGTAACAAACCAGCTTCTACCCGGCCCAGTGTGGAAACCTAATGAACCTTCCTTAGGTCCAATGACTATTTTTTCCATCTCTGTTATACCCATGAAACAAGAAATGACATAAACCATCCACCCAAACCACCCTGCAGGCCTTTGCTGGGTAAAAGCCACATGACCCTAACATAACCATGACCTGACCATTAAGCTGGGACCAGGAGGGGCTTTTCTCAACCCCTTTCCTCACAGGAACTGCAGGGCTTGCACAGTGGTACCTTTCCCTGCGGCAAAGGGCAGGGGCACTGTGACTACACCTCTCTGGAGCAGGCACCCTTGGATCAAAGATCAAACATCGGGCTTGACATTCAGGGCACAGATGAGGCAAAAACACCTGCATGCCCTCATGATTGGTCCTGGGGCGGGGGGTGTGTGTGTGTGTATACAAACACAGCCTCTCTCCGGAACAAAGGGACAAAAAAGAAAATGGAAAGAAAATAGATTTGTGTTGATTGGGTGAGTCTGGTAGTTTTGTACAGCCACAGAGCACAAAGGGGGAAAACACACACGGAAAGCAAAATATAGAAGCTTTTGTGTGATGCCAGCAATTTTTTTTTCCCCTTCACCAGGAAGGGAGCTGCATGAATGTGAGGTGTTGGGATTTGCTCTTTCAAGCGGCTGAGTCAAATACCAGCTAAATTGCAATGAGCCATACGGAGACATGAAGGACATGTAATGACAGTATTTTGTCATTCAGATTAGATGGATACAGAAAGCGGGAAGAGGAAGAAGAAAAAAATGCATTAGGATTCAGATAGGATTTTGATAGCAGTTATTAAATGAAATTTAAAGGTTATTTTTAAACCCAAAACCTGGGTGCTGCTCCAAGCCTGAGCAGACTGGCAAATGATCTGAATTTTTCCATTTTCTTAGCATTGCTCCTATGGATGTGTTTGCCACATCACCAGGCGCTGCAACCTTAAATTAACAAAAAGAAAAGAAAGGCAGAAGGAAAGCAAGCATTTTTCTGGGTATGTAGGCAAAATACATACCAACAGAGCCACACCTGGAACTGATATTTCATTGCCCACACACCTTGCTCTGGGATAACAGCAACCATGAGCAGAACCGGGATTCGGAGGATCAGTGCACTGATTCAACTCTCTTGGCTTCAGCTCTTCAACACTGAATACATCCCTGGAGCAGAGATTTGTGGCCAGGAAGGCCAATGGCATCCTGGCTTATATCAAAAATAGTGTGGCCAGTAGGTCTAGGGAGATGATTGTGCCCCTGTACTCGGCATTGGTGAGGCTGCACCTGGAGTGCTGTGTCCAGTTCTGGGCCCCTCACTATGAGAAGGACATTCAGGTCCTCAAGCGAGTCCAGAGAAGGGCAACCAGGCTGGGGAAGGGGCTGGAGGGCAAATCCTATGAGGAGTGGCTGAGGGAGCTGGGGGTGTTTGGCCTGGAGAAGAGGAGGCTGAGGGGAGACCTTATCACCACCTACAGTGACCTGCAGGGAGGTTGTAGAGAGGTGGGGGATGGTCTCTTCAGCCAGGTGACAGGAGATAGGACAAGGGGAAATGGCACAAAGCTGCACCAGGGCAGGGTCACATTAGATGTTAGAAAAAAATTTTTTACTGAAAGAGTTGTCAGGGCCTGGAACAGGCTGCCCAGGGAGGGGGCTGAGTCACCATCCCTGGATGTGTTTAAAAAAAGGGCAGATGAGGTACTTAGGGATATGGTTTAGCATAGGACGGGAACAGTTCGACTTGATCTTAAAGGTCTTTTCCAACCTTGTGATTCTGGGATTGAGTATTCTGGGAAGGAAAGGTGCCTGCTGTTGCCCAAACTTGGCCCAAAAGCCTCCGTAATGATTCCTGTTGACTTTGCAGAGTCAGTTCCACGTGCAGGTAGCAGGCCTGGAAGAAGCCAGCAGGGCATGTGGAAGGCTGGCAGGATTTTTTGAGAAACCCAGGCAGGCTTCACACCTGATTTCATAATAAACTTCTTTATGTCTGGTTTCTGGTCATTGTTCTTGCAGAGTTTATGTGGTATTCAGCAATGCTTCGACCTTGTCCTGTCTCACCAAGGACCTATGGTTTTCATCTGAGGGAAGAAAATGTTACTCACAACAGAAGAGTCAGTCTTGAGATCAATCCACCAAACCTACTGGGGTGATGGACACTGCAAAGAGAGGAACCACCAGACTGTCCCAACCCAACCGATTGCATCCCAGCCTGCAGGTATCCTTTCTGCACTGTTCAACTCCAGCTGGCCCTTCTTCTACCACATTGGGCTGCAACCTTGGTTTTGATCAGCTCCTCACAGGGGCTTGTTTCATATCCTCCCCTCCAGCTCTGTCTTCATCTAGGACTTCTCCCTCTCCCCCATTATCTGGCAGGGCCAGTCCATTGTGACCTGTGAATAACTCATCTGATGACTTGAGGTCATTTGTTGTTTTGTCTACATCACAGTCAGAAGCCACTCGTGATCCCTCCCACGTGTTCAGGGCCAGGACTAGCTATTGCACCTGCCTGGCAAGATTTTCTTCTTTTACCACAATTTACAGTGCTTGTCCTTCTTGAGGCTTTGACAGCTGGTTGTGGCTTTTGCAAGTGAGCAGTAGTTGGGTGTGGAGGAGCGTAGTAAACATGGTGGTTGCCCACAGCACTCATTTTCGACTGGGGTCAGAGACCATGTTCCCTAGCATCCTTGTCCGAGTGCTGTAATATGGTATGTTGGGGCTGGGATTGGCATTGAGGTCTGGTTAACAACGTGCCCCTTTTCCAGCCCTACCTCTGAAAAGCTCAGCACTGCAGGATCTGGACCCTGATGCCAAGCTAGTGTTACTTACACAAACTCTGGCTTGCTCATTCTTCCTGGATTAATGTGGCATTATGCGTCGTTCCAGTTGACTCAGTTGTTGGTCTTTAATATTGTCACCTTATTATTTTTGGTGCTACTCATCATGAGCATCACAGCGTAGTAGCAATCATACTACTGCTGTGAGAGCTTGTGAAGCACTGTGTGCTGCCAGTGACAAGCAGCAGCTCCCTCTCTTCCCGGCCCATGTGTTCACTCTCCCTTCACTGGCGGCTGCCATCCTGTGGGAGCAAGGAAAGAGGGAGGATGCTGCTGCCTTACGAAGGAAGGGTTGCCCATCTGTATGCTATCCATGACCATGGTCACAAATGTCAGGTGTGGGATCATGTGGGAACCACCCAGTGTCAGGAGGAAATGGTGCAAGGCCTCCCAGCAGGCCTGCGCGCTTTGCCGGGGTGAGGGGCTGTGGTGTCCATGGCCCTGCGGTGCTCTTGCCCCATCCCACTTTTGTCCGTCCTGGCATGTGCACACCTAGGACTTGCTGCACTTGTTTGAGCTGTGCACTGAATGATGATGAACTGACATTGTCATGGCAACACATGTGCATTTCCTGGTTGCGTAGCAACCTGATGCAGGCTGATTTAGGATGTGTGCTTGCTTCCTCCACTGGCTGTGCCCCCTTTGATGTGTCTGTGAGATTTGGGCCCGGTTTAGTTGTTGTTTTTTTTCATCTGTTGGATGTGCTGTGACATCAGAATGATGAGAATGTTGTTTTGTGTGTGCACAGAGGGGAAGAGGCAGAGATTTTCTCCCCTGAGAGCTCTCATCTCAGGCTCTGTCTTGCTTAGGGGCACTAATATACACAGCTCGTTTTTAGTAGTACTTAATCTTGTATTTATTGTAATTAGTTTGTGTAATATAGACTCGAGGAGACAAGAAGCTGCCTTCAAGTGATTTTTGTCTCCTCTTGCTACCCCTCTTGATCTTTCCATTAGTCTTGTCAGATGTACAATATTCTTGTGTGTGGAGCAACTGTGAACAAGTCAGATGCTTTTCGCAGCACCGCAGCTCAGTGCCACAGGGAAAGCTGCAGGCCTGGTTTTTGTGTAGGCCGAAGAATCTGCAGAGCTGGCTGCAGAGCTGTTTCATGGGTCATCTGCAGTACAGAAAGGCTAAATCCTTGGTCACCATCACACTGAATCTTTGTACCCGACGTGAAATGGAAAGACTCTGCAATGTCCTGCTTGTGTATTGAGTGTGTATATTTATAGTGAATCACAGAGTCACAGAATGTTAGGGGTTGGAAGGGACCTCGGAAGACCATCTAGTCCAACCCCCTGCCAGAGCAGGATCACCTAGAATAGGTCACACAGGAACGCATCGAGGTGGGTTTTGAATGTCACCAGAGAAGGAGACTGCAACCTCTCTGGGCAGCCTGTGCCAGTGCTCTGTCACCCTCACAGTGAAAAAGTTTCTCCTTATGTTCACATGGAACTTCCTATGCTCCAGCTTGCACCCATTGCCCCTTGCCCTTTTGCTGGCCATTACTGAGAAGAGCCTGTCTTCATCCTCCTGACACTCACCCTTTATATATTTATAGACACTAGTGAGGTCACCTCTCATGCTCTCTTCTCCAAGCTAAAGAGGCTCAGCTCCCTCAGCCTATCCTCATAAGGTGTTCTACTCCCTTAATCATCTTAGTGGCCCTGGCTGGACTCTTTCAAGTAGTTCCTTGTCCTTCTTGAACTGAGCGGTCCAGAACTGGACACAATATTCCAGGTGTGGTCTCACCAGGGCAGAGTAGAGGGTGAGGAGAACCTCTCTTGACCTACTAACCACACTCCTCCTAATACACCCCAGGATGCCATTGGCTTTCTTAGCCATGAGGGCACATTGCTGGTTCATGGTCATCCTGCTATCCACCAGGACCCCCAAGTCCCATTCACCTACACTGCTCTTCAACAGGCCAGTCCCCAACCTCTACTGGTTCCTGAGGTTGTTCTTCCCTAGATGCAAGACCCTACACTTGCCCTTGTAAGCAGAAGGTCTTTACAGTGATGCTTTTGGCTTTAATCTCCATTGATGGCCAAATGGTCGGGATCTACAGATGTCAGAGCACATACCTGCTAAACATAGGCCGGTTTGCTGGCAGCAAGGACCAAGGCAAGATGCTAGAGGTACCTCTTAAGAAACTCACGTTGCCTCAGTCTTCTCCTTGGTATCTTGCTCTGGAAGAAAAATAGAACTGTAATAGCTAGTGGCCTTAATGGAAGATATTAGTTCTATTAGCACAAAATTCTCATCCTTCAGCCTGCTCTGCCACAGGATGTGTGGAGCCACAGAGCATGAAGCAGCCAAGTCAGCACATGTGCTTGGAGAAGGGTGGCCTAGGGCCCTACTCTGGTCATCACATGTGCAAATTAGGTAAATCACGTACCCTGTAGGAAAAGCAAAGCTCTTCAGACTCCTTCATTGGCTTGTTCTGGTAAGGGTGAGAAAGAACCCCAGACTGATCCAAGGAGTTTGTCTCTGACCTCTCGTCTAAGGTCATGATGGACCTTCAGTCATCTGGATCCCTACAGTGCAAAAAATTCAAAACAAAGGATGCTGAATTAATCTGGGGAATTAAAATAATTCAGCAAGTTCTTCCAAATCTACCAGAGCATCCATTTCCCCCTGCTTGGCCCTTTGCTTGTCCCATATGGATCAATGGTAGATGGTAAAACACTTCTAGAAATGGTACGTAGGCCCCAAGGAGAGAAGCAGCAGTCTATGAGATAGCCTGATAGGGAAAGGGGCAGCAAGCCCCTAAGGACCAGAATCTGCATTATTGAGGTAGCATAGAGGGATAGAGCATTCCTGGAGGAAGCCAAGGCCACCTCTGTCAGTCAGTTGCCCTTGCTCAGAGAAGGATGGAGCTGGAGATAAGGGACTTTTGCATATAAACTTGTGCCTGTATTTTTTTGTGCTCTGTAGGCTGGGAAGACTGGGCACTTGGCAAATTATCCATCCATCCATCCCTCCATCCATCCACCCATCCATGCCATCATTCATGAGCAAACATTGCCCTAGATGGTTTGGGAGAGGAGAAGGGATTATATATTTGTGTGGAGTGAAGAGGAAGAAGTCCCCTGGCTCAGCCAGGATATCCATGCACAGCCCAATAACTCAGAAACCTAATAAGTGCTGATCATGATAAATAAATAACAACCAACCAAATAAATAATAAAATAATATTCCTGCCAGATTTCATCAATAAGGCACTGCCAACTTTGCTACAAAGTGTTTTAAAAGATCCGGAAGAGATTTGTATCCCTGGTTTCCCGTCATCAGGTCCCAGAGATGCAGATGTAAGGGAACTGATCTGAAGGCTTTTATCATCCCAAAGACAGGCTGAATGGCTGTATACATCACTTCTCAGAGATGTGGGGGATTATTTAGAGGTGTCAGTCTCCAAACAGCTTTTCCACGTGATTGATGGTAGCAAAAAGGTATCCATCACTGTGTGGCTTCAGGTTTTTCACACAGAACCATGTTTTATACTGTATTTGCTCAAAGAGGAGAAAAAAAAACCCAAAACCAACTAACCTTTGACAAAGTCTTTATTTATTTGCCAGGAAATTGTACAGAACCTGGAAAATGAGCACACCAAACCAGAGGTGCTTCTTCCCAAACCGCTTGGATGCAAGTTCTGAGATCTGATGCCAGAAGGGCAGTCAGCCCAGGTGCTCAGATGGCTAATGCTTCCCATTCTTGCTTGAGGCAGACCCTTCAGGCACCGCCATTTTTGGACATTTTTCAGGGATTATCATCACACAGAAATTTCCTTCTGTGAAGCATGAGTTCACAATTCATGGAGCAAAAATCAAAGGAGCTTTTCTGGAAGCCTGCTCATCAGGTGCTGTGAACATGCCAAACAAAACAAAATTGTTGTTGTCTCCTAAGACATGTGCCTAGGAGAGGCTGTGGCAGGCTCTTAAAAAGCCTATTCAGAGTCAGACAAGTGACCACCTGGATAGCATAGCTCTTTCTCCTCTCATCCTGTTCCTGTCACCTCTCCTTTCAATAGCTGATGAGCACAGTCTCTCCCTTTCTCTTTCTTAGCTTTAGATCTGTTGTCTCTCCATTTGGTTGCATTTATTGTTTCCTTCCCATCCCGTCCTGTGCTGTTTGATCGAGTAATGTGTTTGAGGGTCCACATCTGCAGCCCTACCTCCACTCTGCTCACAAGCCTGCCTCAAGCCCTGGCTGTGTGACTCAGGCAGGCGTGGCTGGGCTGCTTGGCATTTTCTCCCTAGGGCCATAGTCTGACTTCTCAACAAACACAATGCTTTGCCAAAGAGGTGGCATTTCCATCAAAAACCTCACATGACTGGTAGCACCATGGTAGAAAATAGTTTTGTCATCCCTTGGAAGTTGTGCTGACGTGTGCATACCCTTTGAGGTGCAGCTGTGGTGCCTGAACATCACTGCTCCGGCCCAACCCCAGGGCTACCTGCATGCACCTGCAGCAGAGGGTCTCTCCCTTCTCCCCTTTCCCTTATCCCTCAGCCCCTGGCCACTGGTGCTTGGGCTGGTCCCCAGTATGCGGCTACCAAGGAAGGGTTGGCTCCTGGCTAGCATTCCTATTGGCTTCCCCTCCCTCTCCCCCACCGTGGTCCTACTGCAATCATGGTGTTTCAGGAACATTTGTGGCAAGACCCGGGGTGAAAGTGGGTTTCATCAGCCCCAGAGTCATTGTAAGGAAGAGCTTAGCCTCTCTCTTAGTGGTGCTCAGGCATTGCACCAACAAGGGCTGGAAAACTAAGGCAATTTTCAAACTGGTTTGACCCCTAGCCACCAGTATTGGACTAAATCTTTCTTGCAGTGCAAAAACTCTGTATAAAGCTTGGGGGAATTTAGTGTTTTTATTGTAATTATTAATATTTTGCAAGCACAAATGACTTCTTAGGTGAGAAAGTACCGTGTCATCCTCATGCTTCCTCCCAATACTCACAGCTTTGCCACATCTGACAAAGGGGGAAGCAAGCCTGACTTGTTTACAGCCACTCTTCTGCTGGCTGTTGTGCTAGGATGAATGGTTTATTCTTTCCTGCCTAATTGCTTTGCTTCCCAGGCCATTCACAGAAAATTTGGGAGCAGCACCCGTCTGCCTCCCAGCCGGGGGTGGAAATAACAGTCCCAGCAGATGACATTTGCTGTTATTTTTTCAGGGGAGGTAATTGCTGCTTTTATTTTTTTGCTTATGAAAGACTGAGAAAAGTCTCTCTGTTTACAGATTGATCTGTTTGCTTTAGTTTCATCCCATTTGATTGATTTCTAGGAAATCAGACACAACTAGCTTGGTGGAGGAGAGACCTCTTCCACCTCTCCTTGGCGTCATGCTCCTCCAAGAAAAGAACGAAATGCAATGCTGGGTAGCAGCAGGCAGCAGCCTCAACTGTGGGAGATGAAGCTGTTCTTATCCCTGCACTGCTGCAGACCTCACTATCTGTTTGGAACATGGCATTGCCCATGGAGGTGACTACAACTCTTTTGGACCTGGTCCTTCTCACTTTCCCCTTGGCAAGATGCAGCACATCCCGGAGACAGCACTGGAGGTGGTCTCTGTCTCCTTTGCATAGCGACTAAGCTGTGAGTTGAGGATGCTCCTACTCACACCCATTCCCAACTACCTCACAGCCTGGGTTTGAGGGAAACAATTGATTTCTTTATTATTTTATTTTTCTCATAAATGCAATGTGGGGATTGTTCTGGTATTTGGAAGGGAAACATTGCTATTGCTACTATTACTTACTATCTCCTAAGTAGGAGGATGAGCCCGATGTTGTCCCTGGTGAATCTGTGGAGCCCAAGGAGGGGCCCTGCCCCAGTGCTCAGATCCTGAAGGGCTGTGGAGGGAGCAGACCTGAGTTGCTGGGGGAGATGTGGCGAGTGCCAGAGGGGAGCTGCCAGGAGCCAGCATGGGCAGGAGCTGGTGCCTCCCAGGCCAAGGCAAGTGAAGCTCTCAGCCTTACAGAAATGTAAAATGCAACTGCAGCCACCTTGGGTTAAAAAAGACTGGCCCCATGGTTTCTGTAATTTATTTCAGGGTCTCCCCAGCCCTGACACCGTGTCCTGGGAGACCCTGGGCTGCAAATTCCATCTCTGTCCTGGGGCCATGGAGGGAGGGTGAACAAGAGTGATGCCCTGATGGTCTGGTTAACGAGCTGGCTCCAAGGCTTAAGAGCTGCTTCTATCTTGGTGCTAGAGGAGGAGGACAGGGTCAATTTTTGGTTATTGCTGGCAACACACGGCAGGATTTCTTCTTTGCACCCAAGGCTTCCCCTGAAGCAGCAGTGGTTGTCCTGGGTGTGCAGCCACTTGCCTCTGCATTTGGATTTCTTCTGAGCAATTCCATGCCAACAGCATCCTGGCCTGTGTCAGGAATCGTGTGACCAGCAGGAGTAGGGAAGTGGTAGTTCTGTTGTACTCAGCTCTGGTAGGGCCACACCTCAAGTACTGCGTTCAGTTTTGGGCCCCTCACTTCAGGAAGGGTGCTGAGATGCTGAAGCACATCCAGAGAAGGGTGATGAAGCTGGTGAAGGGTCTGGAGCACAAGTCCTGTGAGGAACAGCTGAGGGAGCTGGGGCTTTTTAGTCTTGAGAGAAGGAGGCTGAGGGGAGACCTTGTCCCTGTCTACAGCTACCGGCAAGGCAGTTGCGGAGATGTCGGGGTTGGTCTCCTCTCTCTAGTGACAAGCGATAGGACGAGAGGGAATGGCTTGAAATGGAACCAGGGGAGATTTAGGTTAGGTATTGGGAGGCATTTCTTCACTGAAAGGATTGTTAGGCATGGAACAGGCTGCCCAGGGAGGTGGTGGAGTCACCATCCCTGGAGGTATTTAAAAGGCGAGTGGATGAAATCCTTAAGGACATGACCTACAGGTGGAGTAGTCAGGGTTAGGCTGTGGTTGGACTCAATGATATAAAGGGTCTGTTCCAACCCAGGGAATTCTGTGATTCTATGTTTCACCAGAAGGCTGAAATTTTTGGCACTGCAAGTGAAACACAAGCAGGGGTTAATTAGAGGACCTGACCTTTCCTTAGAAATTCCCCCCCACTCCCAGGTGTTTCTGCTGCTGCTCTCTCCATGGTGTGAACTGGCTGGCTGGCTCTGGGCTGGCTCCTGAGTGGGACCAAACCAAGGACAAGCCCCTGTGAAACTGCTGAAGCAAGGCAGGTCCGTGGGAGCTGCCACATCCGGGAAAACGCAGCTGGGGCTGGGAAAGCAGGAGATGATTGAAACAGCTGAAGGCTTGTGGCAGACTTTTGACTCCAAGCAAAATGGTTCTGTAATGTTCATAGCAAAAGAGAAAGACATTTTGCAGGAACAGGGCAGCAAGAACATCATCTGCTCTGTCACTGAGCGATGCATCTGTCAGGAGGGATGATTGCAGGTGCCTGGGCCTTTCTGGACAGATGCTGATGATCTGGTTCATAAAGGCACCCCGGGACAGGTGTCAGCAAGGTCTCCAGGCAGCCTACTCAAGTGTTTCCTTACTGCTGGAAAGATCTTTCTAGCATCTAATCCAAACATTTCTCCCTTCTTCTTTAACCTGCACAATCCAAGTTCAACCCATCTTTCCTCCCAGGTCATTTTGTGAAGACTAGTGCTTGTTCTCCTGGTGGGTGCTGGCAGCTGCACCCCAGGCAACCCACTCTTCTCTCACTCTGAGGTGGCTCTGTGGCAGCTGTTGGGGACAGGCCATGCTGGAGGGGAGAAGATAAAGGGAAAAGAGGAAATAAAAACCAAAAAGCAAGGGTGAGGACAAGTGGTAGCGATTTGCCTCCCAAGTTGCTCATTCCAAGCATGCTTGAACGCTGCCTCTGCATAATGTGCAGAGCTATATTTGTCCATGAGACAGAAAGAGAGAGAGAGAGAGAAAATATTTTTCCATTGAGGTCATTCTTGCTCACTTTTTCCTCTAAGAAAATCAATGTCCTCTCTGGTCCTTTCTGTTCCCTCGCTCTCCCCGCTGCAGACTCATAGCCCTGCCTCTGCTGAGCAGTGGCAGGCTGGATTCCCCTCAGTAATGATGGCCAGGGTCTTCTAATCTCATGCCTCCATCCTATTCTGTCTGGCTGCTCACCTGGTAAACATCTTCTTCCCCTTTCCTGTTTCAAACCCCCACATTCATCCAGCTGTCCTCCCTTTCAAAATACCCAAGCAGGAATGGGGATTGGAAAGCCCTTTTTTGGTCCTGGTTCCCAAGGGCTCCAAACCAGTTGCATGGGAGAAGCCATGGTGGGAATGATGGATGATGGTACCTCCAGACTGGGTCCAGCAGCCCCAGGCCAGTGCTTCCCTTATCTGGGTCATGGCCCATATGTGCTGGGGTGGCTCAGAGGTTATTTCAGAAGGTTCATTTCCTGAGGGTACTCGTTAACTTATCTGACAGCCACCAGAAAACCAGAGCAGTTTCTTTTTTTCACTCACAACAAAGCAAAAGGGTGGCACAAAACAGAAACCAGCCTAAAGTAGAAACTTCAGATTTAAGTATCTTGAGGAGAACCTGGCTCCTGAGCTTGGGACACCAATCTCCCTTGTCCAGGGAGATTTTCAGATCAAAGAATACAAGTTTTTCTCTAACAAACATGCCAGTGAAAACATCTAAGACCTTTTTAGTGTAGCCCTGGAATCTTTTCCTGTGTGAGACAAAAAAAGATCACAAAACTGTGATTAAACTTGATTTCTTTTTTTGGCTTTAAATTAACCTGATAGCTGGAGGATTTCAGTATCACCCAAGGAAAACTATATGGTAATATTGACATTTCTCATTCCCTCTGGTATTCCCTAGGTATTAAACCTTCATAAATGCAGAGCTGCAGCTATGCAAGTCAAAAAGAGATGCAGCATCTTTTCCTGCCACTGTTAGCTCAGGTTGTGGCTGCTGGAGAAAAGCTGAAGCTTCCAGGAGAAGGCGGGGAGAGCGTTTAAGCTGTGTTTGAAACCATGCAAGCAGAGCTGACAGCCTGCAAACGCTGCTGTTTGGGTCTTGTGTTTAGAAAGGGGCAGCACGAAGGAGGTGGGAGAACAGTCTCTCTGTGATATGTCCTGGAGGGGACTGGGAGGGTGGGGGTGGGAGGGCAGCTTGCTTGCAGAGCCAACCCACCAGACTGTTTTCCCAGGTTTGTTGAGCAGGGTCAGACAAGCAGCGAAAATCCTCCATCCTTACCCCAGTCATCCACAGAGCTTCATGCAGCCACGCATTAGGAATCTCGCTGCAGCTGTGGTAACGGTTCAGAAGTGCAGTTCCAGCCCTGGCTGGAGGCCAGAAGAGCACAGGCTGCATCATGAAAAGGTTCCGCTTGATGGTAGGGACAGGTCTGAGTCAGTGCCGATTTGAGTCAAACCAAGTGTTTCCCCTTACTCCTTCCAGCATCTCTGGAGCAAAGAGATGCCACTGCTTCAGGCAGAGGACAAGCAGCAACAGGAAAGTGTAGGGGCTGGGGTCTGTCCTTGCCTGGGCAGTGGCACGCATGTCCCACCTGGGGCCAGCACCAGTTGGTATCTCGGCACAGCATGACAGGCAATTTTCTTAAGGACTTTAAGGTTTGGTTTGGAAACAGATGCCAAATAAGAAACTGGTCCCAGTCCAGCATAGACCAAAGTTAATGTGCTGGTCTACCTGGTCTGCCTTGCCCGGGGACCAAATCTCTTCACATCTGTCTGCGCTGAAATCCAGCCCTGCCAAGTATGCCACCCACACCCACCTCCTCAATCCCACTCTAATTGGTGTCTGATCATGCCCCTTCCTGCAGATAAAAATCGGGAGCTGGACATTGGCCTCCTCCTGATTTGATGCCAGGAGGAGTGGGTTTGGTTTATGGAAACTGCCAGCTAAGCCACTGGGAAACCCTGGGGAGTTTGGCACTGCACTTCCATTGAGATGTCTTCCCTAAAACTATAATCTCAGTTTTCTGATGTCAGAAGTGTCTCACATTTATTATATGTTTCTCTTCACCCCTTTGCTCTAGTGTTTTGTTTTCAGGGAAGATCAATAAAGAAGTTAAGCTACCTGACTCTGAGGGCATTGGTAATACTGGCTCTTCCCCTGCTTTGTTCTTCAGAGGGTTTTCAATTTGCTGTTCAAAAACACCCCAGCGTGTTTCAGGGCAAAGTCTCTTAGAGCTGATGCTTAAAATACTATTTGTTATTTAGGTTGCATTAGCAACCAAATCATAAGAGAGGAAGGACAAGGAATTCTTGCAATGGATGTGTGTGTAGTTCAGCTCCCTTTGCGAAAGGGGTAACATGTAGCTGTAATGTGTTGTAGTATGAAGCCAGGCAATACAACTCATGGCCCCCACGTGCAGTTGAGGGAACACCTACTGAGGACCTTATCCATCCTTTTTAACTCCATAGTTGCAGGGCAGGAGGGATTTTAAGCTGAGAGGGATTGGGTGATGCAGAGGAGCCAGGCTGTGCCGGCAAGCTGATCCCTTTTGACGGCCAGAAAGTCTGTCTCTACAGAGCAGGACTACGGATGCCTCTGAGGCATCACTACAGGGTCTATCCTTAACTGCATGAGGTTTAACAAGGGCAAGGGCCAGACTCGGCACCCAGGAAGGGACAACCCTGGCTGCACCTACAGACTGTGGGATCAGATGCTGGAGGCCAGCCATGCTGAGAGGGATCTGGGGGTCTTGGTCGACATCAAGTTAAACATGAGCCAGCAGCGTGCCCAGGCAGCCAGACGAGCCAATCATATCCTGGGGTGCATCAAGCATGGCATGGACAGCTGGTCCAGGGAGGTGACTGCCCTCCTCTACACTGTGCTGGTGTGGCCTCACCTTGAGTGCTGGGTGCAGTTTTGGGTGCCACAGTACAAGAGGGACACAAAACTATTGCAGAGTGTCCAGAGGAGGGCACTGAGGATGGTGAAGGGTTTTGAGGGGAAGTTTTACAAGGAGAAGCTGAAGTCCCTTGGTTTGTTCTGCCTAGAGAAGAGGAGCCTGAGGGGAGACCTCATCACAGTCTGTGGCTTCCTACCAAGGGAAGCAAAGGGGCAGGCGCTGATCTCTTTTTGGTGGCCAGTGATAGAACCCAAGGGACCAGCGTGAAGCTGTGACAGGGGAGGTTTAGGTTGGGTATTAGGAAGAGGTTCTTTACTGAGAGGGTGGTCATGCACTGGAACAGGCTCCCCAGGGAAGTGGTCACAGCACCCAGCTTGGCTGAGGTCAGGAACTATCTGGACGATGCATTCAGTCACATGCTCTAACCTGGCTGGCTGACCCTGTGTGGAGCCAGGAGTTGGACTTGACAATCCTTGTGGGTCCCTTCCAACTCAGGAGATTCTATGATCCTCAGGCCCTTCAAAGCCTTCAGCCTCTCACAGCCATGCTTTTCTCTGTACTTGTGATGATTTTACACTTTGAATGCCTGTGAGCTAGAAAGATCTCTGATGCCCACAGACTCCTTTAAAACAGGGTGCGTCACCACCAGTTCCTTGTGGCAGCTGCTTACTCTGCACTCCATGTCTCTCATCCCTCAAGGAGAGTTGAGGAAAGTATGGGAAGATAAGTCCCTGAAGAATTGCAGCTATCCTAAATGTGTTTGGTCCTGAATTAGAACATTAAAAAGTCCAAATTCCCCATCTAAAAAAAAAAAAAAAAAAGCCCTGAAAACTCCACACCCAGCTTACTTTGCTTTATTCTGGCTTTGTTCCCTCATGCAGTTAAAAACTCAGTTTAAGGGAGCACTTAAAATTCACAAGAGAAAGCTGGTACCCCAGGCTAGCTGTACTCAGGGCTCAGAGCCCTCACCCACTGCATGCGTCTGTACCGTCTGTACACACACAGGGGCACACATGCACCCTCCCCATACCCCCTCACACACATGTGTGTGGCTGCCCATCACTGCATATGCGGCCATAAATGGATTCCAGCGTGACTGCGTGAGATTTGGGGGACGGCAGATTAGAGCGAGCTGGCCCCTGGCAAATGCAATTATGGAAAAGTAGTTCAATAAATAGAATTACGCTCCCCCACCCCAACAAAGGATTACACCCAGGATTTGAGCAAATTTAGGATAAGCGGAAATCAGGCCCTAGACATGGAGATTACTGAGGATCTGGAGACAGGCCAGCTGAAGGGAAAAGCCCAGCACGCTTGCCTGCATGGATTAGTGTTTGCACGGATGCTGCACTGGGCCAGGCTGACCCTATTCCAGTGCAGAAAGCCAAGGGCAGTGCTCAGGTGGGTCCTTTCCCCCCCTGTCACCTGCCACAGCAGCAAGCTGGGGCATGGCATAAACAAAGATCAGACATGCTCTCCTTCCTGGCTGGCCAGTAACCAAGTGATTTTATTTTTTTTTCTCTTCATTTAGTGACAAAAATGTGAGGAATATTCTGCCAACACACCTTTACCAAGTGCAAGTGATCAGAGACACATATATCCATACACTTTCCTGTAGCTATTAACCAGCAAACAGTAGCTGATTCCACTGTAATAGGCACTTTCATTGGCCAGTCAAAAATAAATAAACAACTCTAAATGATCTTGCATGAATCTCATAGTAGCACATGCTCCATTTCCCTTGTAATCACAGCCTTGCCACTGGACAGAGTAGCATTTTTCCTGCATCTCCATTACCTCCTGGGGTGGTATGGATACACCGATAAAGGATGAAGAGGCCCAGCCCACCTTCCCATCTCTCAGTTCTTCGCTATTACTTAGCTCAGCTTGACAGTTTGAGTTAATTTCCAATGACCCAATACCCACCTTGCCTCTCTGGGCACAGAGGCCCTGGATGCACCACCACTAATAACAAGAATCTCCTCCGGGTGTTCCAGGGGCTGAGCCCTGTGGTTAGCAGGAGGGTTGTGGAGACACAGGGTCATCAGGTGTCATCTCTGCCTGTGTTTTAGCTGGGATTTTAAACCATTCTTTATTCTTTACTTCATTTGTGCCTAGCCAGTATTAAGGGATACCAGACCCGGAAACTTTGTCACACCAGTAATCTGCCTGTGGGCAGGTACACTAAGGCCCCTTGTCAAACCTGTCCAGCTGGCAAGCTGAAAAGTCCTGAGGAACTGCATAGAAGGTTGATTGGCTGATGCCAAGAAGCCAATGGACCCAAGTAATCGCTGATCAGCATTCTGTGTTACCCAGTTGTTAACACCAGGGCATCAGTGTTCCCAGCCTGAGCGTAGTGCTGAGGCCCTGCTGTTCCAGCTCTGATGGCTTTAATAGCTGCTGCTGCCATCGTCCCACCACACTGACAGTGGAGTGTTGACTGCTAGTTAAGCAGCAGTGCTGAAACCAGCGCTGCCAGGAAATTAGGGCTGTTCCCATATTGCCAATTAAGCCTAATTAAAACGGGAAAAGAGTTGTTTTGCCTCAAAGGGAAAATAGGTTTCGAGAAAGGTGCTAGCTCAGAAGTTGTAACTCCAGAGGCACCTGTGCAGTGGTGTGGGTCACCATAGTTGCCTGATTCCTCTTTTCCCCCTGCTCCTGCTCCCCCTTGTAGTCATGCAGATCCAGATCCATTAACTAGACCTCTTGTTAGGAAATCCATGCTGAACCTAGGGTTTGCTTGCTCCAGCCTTGTGCTGCACTTGGAGGAATGTGGGCAGCCAGGGCTCCATGTCTGCTGGGGTTGTGCTCAGGGACACAGGCACACACTGCATCCTCCCACCAAAACCGTGCAGCTCACCACAGAGAGCAAAGCAGCTAGCTCCCACACAGACTGTGGAAGAGAGGCAGCAACCAAAATAGCAAAGGCCTGGCTTAGGTATGAGCCATAGGCAGGACACAGGCCCAAACTCTGCCTGCCAAATGGTGATGCTCCAAAGCACAGCAGTCCCGATGCTGGAGCTCACCCTGCCTTTCCCCACTGGCTCTAACTGAGTGCAAATGGAGAAGCTCAAGGAGATGGTAAAACACTATAATCCCACACCTTTGGAAACCCAGAGTCAGGAATCATAATCACCTTCTCACCTTCAAAACTTACTTAAAGGTAAAGAGATTTATTTTTCTTTAAATACATTGTGGATCTTCTGGCCTCTTCTAGCTGTGTCACAGGCTAAAGCTTTTCTCCTACAAAAGGTCTTCTGGAAGTGGAAGCTGCACACCTCGCTGCAACCCCTCACCCGGGTCCCCAGGCCATGGAAAGTGCTGGATCAGGCTGCTGAAAAGGCTGTTAGCACAGTCTCCTGCCCCAACAGCAGACATCTTGAGAAGGACACAATGACAAGGACCGGGTTCTTCATGAACTGGAGTGGGTGCCTTTGAGCATGGTACCCCTCTATTGATTCCTCTCTAATGAAGTCCTCAGCTGCTTTGTGAAGATCTGCGAGGGTTGGCAACCCCAGTGTCCTGCAGAGATGAGCCCTTCCGTTTCCAGGCCGTGTGAAGCAGTACCTCCTTCTGCCTGACTGAACAGCAAGTGATTTATTTGCTGCTCCTGGTGCTTGTATTACATTGAACACCCTTTCTTACACACCTGCTCTCTACCATCCATGTAGTCATCTCTCTTCCAGGCTAAGATATCCTAATCTATTCAATGCTTCCTCAGCCAGAAGTTGCCCGGAAACTTTGATTATTTTTCGTGCTGTTCTCCATACATTTTTCTGTTGTTCTTCTACACGTGGAGGAAGGTGGGTGCAGCCCCCTCAGAGCAACATCAGTGCCAGCAACATCGGCTGTGAACCTCCGTGTTTGTGGAGGAAAATGATCCATTTGGCAAGAGAGCCTTAACATGCCTAAAGCAAGCTGCGTGCTGGGGGTGTACCACGAGCCTCCCCTACGAGATGCTGCACCTACCTTGATCTGTCGGTTGGAAGTACCTGGTTTGGAGAGCAAAGCAGCGCTGGTCTCAAAATGAGTCTGCAGTTCAATTCTGCCATCTGCAGCTCAGGCCTGAAACTGCGGGAGGCTCTTCTGCCCCACAGGCCAGCTCCCCGTTCAAACAATCTTCTCTCGTAAACTTTGCGGAGGCGAGAACCAGAGAAACAGTGAATTTATGAGGAATGAATACACTGTAAATGAGATAGATAAATGACTAGTTAGAACACACAGCTTCAATGACAAATTGAGATTGGTTTCAGGGGAGTGTCTCCACATCAGCAGTATGGGGCTTTATAGCTGTTTCGCTTCCCAGAAGGTCTTATCTAATCTGTCCATTTTTGCAGGGTGGAGGGGGTGGAAAGTTTGTTCAAATGCTTTGGTCTGGGAAACTCCAAGGCTTTGCATGCCTTCATTATTCTTCCAGGAAAACAGTTTGGAGCTTGCCTGTTTCTCAAAGAGTGGGTACAGACTGATGACCCAAAGAAGTTGGTAAATGCTGTCTGAATTCATAAAACCCTGCCGTTGTGCAGAGCTCAAAAAGCTTAGTAAAAGAATGGTGTGATGACTTCTCTGCCCCAGCACAGCACCAAACAGGTTCTTCTGCCATTGTGTCTCTCCAAACCACACCAGGATGGCTACCACCATAACCCAGGTAGCTATCATCACCCAGATCTCACCACCTCAGACCCACAGGCTGGAGTTGAACATCGTGTTCCATCTGCTGAATTCCTGCATTACATATGTCATGAAACATGCCTGGATTAACGAAGTCTTCATTTAATCTGAGTGTATCTTGTCAATAAAGAGAAACAATCAGTTCATGACCTAAAAATTTCTACTGCTGACTTTTGGCCACAGGTTACTCTTGAGCCGCAAGCCTTTCTATAGGCTGTCCTGTTGTTCAGTTGAAAGCAAAAGAGAGTTTTGGAAATGCTGCCCCTTTTTGTCTTGCTTACCCTGCTGTTGACTTGCTGTGTCACTAGAGAAGGAAATAACTCTTCTACACCTCAGTTTTCTCACGTGAGCAACAGAATCAATGCCTACATAATGTGCCTTAAAAGCCATGAATATTTGCCAAAAATCCTAATGTCAGTTATGTCTCAAATGTATTAGAAGTACATTATTACACTGAAATATCTGAAGGCTCTTGCTTAGCCTCTCATACAAAATTGCCATCTCAGTAACAGCAGTCTCTTCATTAAAGAAATTATTTTTTTAATGTGTGACTCATGACAGTCTGTAGTGTAGGTCAATGGGGCTGTGTGCCACTCTACTGCCAGCCCAGCAGCATGGAGGGCATGTCCTGGGGCACAGCTGTGATGGCTTGGCGTAGGTAACACATAGTTTCCTGAACCCTTCAGCAGCTTTGCAAGCAGCTCCTGGCTGTTGCATTCCTCACTTTGGTGCTTCCAGCTCAGCCTGGTGCCTCTTCAATGTGACTAGTCAGCACGACACTCTCCCAGCCTTGGAGAGGAGGTGAATAATAAGACCTCAAAGTGAAACTGCATCAGGGTAAAACCCCAAAAATCAGTTTTACAAATGTGGTTAATGGAAATAGGATTCTTCTATCCCATATTCTGAATTTGGGTGTAAAAATAGTCTGCTGCCTATGAAGAAGTGCCTGCAGTGTCATGTCTTCGTGTCTCAGCAGTGGAGATGAGTGATTGCAGATGTCTGCCTTCTCTAGGACTTGCTCACATTAAATGAACATTAAATAGGAGGGCTGGATCCATCAACTGCTTAAAAAGCTGAGGCAGAAATTATGTTTCCCAGTATTTGTTAGCATAAAGTTGTCAGGTGAGCTGTTAATGGCTGGAAGGAGTCAGAGCTTGTAGGTCCACAGCTTAGCCCTGCTAGCACCCAGAGCAGAGTCAGAGCCTGCAGGAAACCCATGGATAAGATGATACAGATCGACATGCAGGCATACACTGAGGTCTCTTAGCTCCCTCCCACTTGTCTGGTGTGAAGTGCAACACCAGCCTTCCCAAGTCCTCATGGTTTTGTTTCAGGGCATTGAGACACAGAAATATCAACTGGACCATCTCTGCGGCCAGCTTTGGCACATGTGCTGGCTGAAGGGGTCGTTGCTGGCACCGCACAACCCCTGGCAGTGGCACAGAGCGTGCTGCCTTTGCCTCTGCACACAAGCCCAATCCTAGTCCATGCATGGCCAGCTTCATACCCCTCAGGTCCTCCTTCATTCCAGCCATGCCAGGGATGTCCTGCTGCCCCATTACAGTTCAGGGAGAGTTTCTGATGCCTTCTTTTTGGAAGGAGAAATTATGTCAACCCCTCCCCATGCCAAAGGCAACAACCAAATGAGACGTTCAAAATGCTAAGTGTTAAAAAGACAATTTGAAAGTTCAAAATTCCCCTGTACTGCTGGGAGGTTATGAGCTCTCCTTGGACTTCAGTGCCTGGAGAAGCTGCTGTCCACTACTGCACGTGTGGGGACAGCCTGTCAGTGCCTCTGACATGGTCATAAGGCAGCAGATAGATACCTTCCATCCTGCAAAGGCTGGGGGGCTGGCAGAGGGCTTGTTCCTCCTGTCCCACCTGCAGCATCTGCTTCAGTCAAGATGTTGATTTAGCTTCTCACAGCCCGGGAGATAGTAACAAGTATCTATGTCTCCATGCATATAGAAAACAGAGGACACTGAAGGAGGAGGTGCTGGTGCTGGGGAAAGCTTTCTGTGCCTCCTTGCCCTCAGTTCCTCCAAAGCTAATTTTATGAGGGCTTATCTTCATCCTCACCCCATGAGAATGCTGCTAAGGGAAGCAGGTTGGAACACTTTAATTTCTGGCCTGTTTGTTAGCTCACACTTGCTAGGTGGACTTGGCTTGAGAACCCCTAATCTGAGCTCTATCACCTACTGGGATATGTTTAGCCTCTCCCAGGCACTGTTAGGAATCATGCACTGCAGAAGGATGGAGATGGCAGTGCTTCAGTGGTGCTCATGCCTCACCTTGCTGTCTCTCTGGCCGTTCTCATCCTCTCGAGATTTCCCATTTTATCATCCAGAGATTTTTGATCTCATGAAAAAGGCCTGACTTGACCTTTCTCTTGAATATTCCCAAGAGATAGCTTGCAGGATGGGCAAGAACCATTTCTCCTGCTTCTCATCCGCAGATTTTGTCCTGTGGGAGAGCTCTGCTGCACTAGGCTGCTCACTCCCTGATTTCAGGCTCTGCAGACCCGCAGTGCCTATGTTACAGCACCCAGCGAACGCACATTCCAAAAAGTACCCCTCATGTGAGGACTAACATTCCCTCTCTCCACAGTAGGCATTTCAGCTCAAAGCCAGAAGCAGCTCAATGCTTCTTCAGAAGGTGCATTCATCAAGTGGTTGAACAGTTCAGCCTATGGATACTATATATTTACCCCTTTCTTGAAGGCACTGCTTTTAAATACTTAATACTGATTGCACAATAATCCAGCCTCGATACAGCAATGTTTCTGTGGCAGCTCTGTGTTTGGTGCTGGGTGGCATCGATCCCGACGTGTGGCCTACCAAGCAAGGACATCGTATTTCCTGGGCCAGAAAGCTCTCTGTGTTATTTAACCAGCAGCAGCCTCACCTGGAGCAGTTTGTCTCTCAGGGAAGGGACAGGGGTTGCTCCCCCCCACCCCAAACCTTTGTCATTCCAAACTTTCCTCCAAGTGCTACAACAAAGATCATTCCAACAGGCAGTTTAGGGAAGGAGGACTGGGAAGGAGCTTGGATTCACCTCTTGCAGTGCTTCACCCTTAGGGTATGGATGAGCTTCCCAGGGGCTTCCTAAGGAGCAGGTTTTTGCCTGCTGAGTGCTGCCAGCAGCATAAGCAGCGAAAGCTCGGGCCAAGGAGCCTCTAGATGTCACTGCCATGCAGCAGAAATGGGCCCAAGTGCCGCAGTAGGCGGGGGACACTGGGGCCAGGGCACCACTGGCACCGCAGCTGGCAGTAGGCACCCACCAGGGCAGCACTGGCCAGTTTGGCAGAGGGCACTGGGAAACCTGCTCCAAAAAAGGCCAGTGCGTGCTTGGTATGTCTGGGCATCCCACCCCACCCCAATTAAAAGGTGCAGCTGTCGGGTCGGGATGGGTGCAAGGTGTGTAGCTGGGAATTGCAGGATAAGGTATTTCGGATAAGGAATTGCCAGGTAACAGTAAATTGTTTCAGCTCCAGCCCTGCATCACAGAGATCCTAAAAGACAGTAATGCCAAGCACAGCTGGTACTCCCCAGGGAGAAATGGTCCTCACATTTGCCCATGCTCCTGCTGAGCTACCTAAACACAGGAGAGGTCTCTCTTGATGGGCTTTTCACCTGCTCCCTGAGTATAGGGTACCAGGAGAAGGTACCATCTCACTGAAGGCAGCAGCAAGAACTGAGGATTCCCAGGCTTGGAGACATCTCCCCAGGCTGCACATGGCCACACCAATACCTCACCGTTGCACCCTTGCCTGAGAGATACCTGTGACCTTGCAGCCCATGGTCAGAGCATTTGTCACAGCACAGCAAAGTTGCTCCCTGCTTCACAGCCAGGGTCAAACCCAGGCTTCTCTGCTTCAACCATGCACAGGGTTATGAGATAATGTGCCCTTTTGGTCTGGTTTGGTTTGGTTTTCTTGGTTTAGTTATTCTGTAGAAATCCTGCAGCAGTTTGTGAGACGCCTGAGGTCCAGCCAAAGGTTCAATTACTCTGAAACTGGCCATGGACACTCCCAATCTCCCATACCACAACTGAGGGATGGGTTCACTGAAGCATAGGGACTAAACCCACAGCCTCTGAGGATCCTGGGCAAGCCTTAATCTAGGCTGCATGCTCTGGGAATAGCAGCAGGATCGGGCCCTGTAGACATGACATGGGAGAGCTTCCTCCTCCATCCATCCTGAGATCGCTTGGGCACAGCCTCTGCCAAGCAGACACCAGACATGGGACCTTCAGGGCCCAGGAGAAGGGCAATTAGCAGCAGGGCTTCAAGATCTACATCCAGAGATTATGTTTGCAGAGCCAGCTATCACCACAGTTACACCAAAGTCCTTCTAATGCTAATGGTTTTCTCAGATCCTACCTAATTTCATCAGCTCTTTATCCCATCTTCAGTCCTATGGAGTTCAGCATCACTAATCTCATCCACTTCAGCTTCTGCTTCTTCACATTGCCTGCTTCTTACCCTCTTGAGGGTTTTAACATCATGAAGATTTAAAAATAAGGCATTTGTTTGAGGTTTTTCTCTTCAATTTCTAATAGCAGATCCTCTTAAGGCTTTTCAGTCTTGTGTCCTTGAGGACTA
The DNA here is from genome assembly GCA_022605575.1 of Laterallus jamaicensis coturniculus. Lineage (NCBI taxonomy): Eukaryota > Metazoa > Chordata > Aves > Gruiformes > Rallidae > Laterallus > Laterallus jamaicensis. The sequence goes on from JAKCOX010000001.1 coordinate 22,754,192, forward strand.
GAAACTGATTTTCATAAAAAACAAAATTAGAGATGATGTTATTATAACTGCATGAATTTCAGAGCTTTCACAAATGCCAGAAACCTCATGGGGATTGCACTAACATTTCAGAGCTGGCAATCACAGATGACGTTGCACAAAAGATTTTAATGGGGGCACCATCCCATAAAGCTGGCCTTCACAACTTAAATCACACAAAGTTGAGATGCAGAAGCTTTCCCTCTTTATCTTACATCTCACTGATCGGAGCTGCCTTTGTTTTTAATGTTAGCCCCTGTGCTCATGAAATGCATTAAGCTTCTTGTTGCTTTTGGAAATACTAATCACTGCTGTACTAAGGCCAAATCATTGTTTTTTTCCCTATTGACCTGATTTTAATTTTTTTTTTCAGGCTACCAAACACCCTTGACTTTGCTTGTGGGATGGTTAATCAACAAGTCTGTCACAATGATGGATTCCTCCTGAATTGTTGCTTAATTAGCTTGGTTGGAAGTATAAATCAAGTGGAATACCAATTCTTCCAATGCCACAGGCAGGCAGCCACGCTCAGCTTGACAGCAGTGAGTTATTACTTTCTGCCCCAGCATGGGATCAGCAAGCAGGCGCCAGCCCACAAACCCAAAGGGGCCATAGGTTCATCCTTGGGACCACTGGCATGCCCAGACCATACACACCAGGGTGAAGGGCTGGTGTGAAGGAGGTGGAAGTAGGCTCCAGCTGGAGCAGCAACCAGCTGCGGGGGTCTGGCAGGGACACACACACAGCCCTTGTGTGAGAAAAGCCAGGGAGACAACCTTATACATCAGTGATGCTTCTCACCTGGGATGTCTGGTGTCTGTGGCCAATGTTTTAATGAAGAAGAAACATTTTAGTCCTTGGCCACACTGAGTTATTAGAGATGAGGATCTTTGTCTCCTGACAAGCAGAACTGCCTTCCACAGCAAGGCAATTATGTATTGTAACAAAAGGAAGGAAATGCAATACATTGTCTGCAAATTAAGATTTTTAAGACTGATCTTAATGCGCTGCTCTTAACAGCTTGGTATTCTTATAGCATGGACTTCCACACAACTAGAATGTATTTAAACTGAATTTCACCATTTTACTGTGAGCGATTTCTGTGTAGGTACAAATAGCTTGTTGCCAGCAGGTCTTGAGCCAGCTTGAGCATCCCTGAACTGCTTAGTGAACATCATACAGAAGTACTCCCAGATTTCTACTTACCCTTTTTGAACTCCCAGACTACACTAAACAAGCATACTTCTCTGAAATGGACTTACTAATGCGCCTTCTTAGCAAAGCATATTTACTTTCTCATGGCCACCTTTTTATTATCTTCTCTCATTGCCAACTTTGGGTTTTATTTTCAGACAGCCTAGTTAATGATTAATGATTTCAGAGGGGATGTCTAAGTCACACTTTGGAGAAGGGATCAGTTTGTTTAAAAATAATTGAAAAATATTGGAGTAGTCTAATTTTGTTGGGTTTCCTTTTCCCCACATTTTCAGTGAAAGGCTGGATTCAGCAGTCCCCTCTTGCGTAAGGCCTACCAACATGAGCAGTGCTCTCCAAGCTGCAGAAGGAGACACTGCTGCAGACCAGCCTCAGGATAACAAAGACATGGAACCCTTCGTTACCTTCTGACGTAGCTGTTGCTCTAGTGTGTAACATCTCTCTGCCAAATGAGTAGATCTGCTGCTGGCATGTGGATGCCTCGATGGAAACTTGTGTGGAAGGTCTGTGTGAGGCATGGTGTGAATTATATTGCCATGGCAACCCTGAATTGCTTTCATCCATCAACATTTGCATCCTTCTTTTTGGCATTTTCACAAATAGAGTCTTCAGAGATTTTTTTTTTTCCCTCAATAGTAGAGTAGAATAGATCACTAGCTTTGCTTTCATCACCATGATAAAAAAGTATGAAAGCAGAGTTTGTGTGGGGGCTACAGAAATGTTACAGTTATTTAGCAGATTTAAGTTAATTTTTGAGCAGGCATGACATCTGAATAAGCCCTATATTTTTAAAGCCATCAGGGCAGGGAAAGGGAATGCAGTTCAGATAAATTTGTCTCTTCCCAGATAATCATGATATAGATGCTGGAAATCAGGAAAAAACACAGAACAATCTGTCCTACGACTCTACTATGCCTCTCCATTGCCATAGTAAATAAAATGGAATTCCTGCAGTTGACAAACTCAAATATGTACAAAACTTATTTTTTTTTTAATAAAAAGTAAAAAATAATCACAAAGCTCCTGGTGTTATTTATGAATTACAATTAATTTCTTCAACCTTTTTCTGGCATTCAGAAATGGCACACAAGCAAATGAAGAAGTAATTAACATAAAACTGTCCTAATTATTTCTGTTATCTAAACAACAGGCACTCCTTCCATGCAAAAGACTTGATTCTGTTATTACTTGCAATGAAGTTAATGGGGCTGTTCCTGACTTCTTTGCATTGACCAGGAAAACTCACCACACTATTGACATGAAGATGAGAGGAGATTCCACTTGGCACTACCAGCTTGCCTATGGATCTCTCTCATTACTTCCTCTTCTCTCTGCAAAGAACTCCAGTTTGCCTGAGAAGGACTCTCTACCCAGGCATCCGAGTACCATGATGCATAAGCAAATGTCCAAAAGAAATCTGGTTTCCCCCCTTCACAGTGTTCACGTTTTCAAGAGCCCCATGAATGGCTCTTGGATGGGATGGCCTTGGGCTGGGTCATACTGAGGAGCAGAAAAGCCACCTATGGGAGAGGTAGAGAGAAACATGCTCAAAACACAGACAGCTGGAGGCCAGTCTTTAGAAATCATTAACAAGAATATTTTTTCCAACAGATTTGTTTTCCAACAAGCACCAAGTATGTTTTCTCACATCACTCATGGTTTGTTAGGCTCTAGTTTAAAGAGTTGTGGTCCTCTGAGGTGCCCATGCTGAGACTGCCCAGCCTCCAGCTGCAAGAGGCTGCTGAGTTGCTCAAGTGAACTGCTTAGGAACACTCTACAGGCAGAATTTAATTCAAAACTGCTAAGTGAAAATGATGATTAATGATGTATTTGCAGAATTTATGATCAGTTTATGAATGATTCAAGAAAGGAAAGAAGATGACTAGACTATGAATATCATTTGCAAGCAATAATTTAATCAATTTCATCCCCTAAAGTCAGGTCCTTCTAGTCTCATATTTTCCTAATGATATTCTGTGTAGCAAGGGGTGGATGCTGTGTTTGTGAATAACCTGTTGCTACACATCAACACATCAAAATTCAGCTTTGCTGTTGCAAAGGGAAGGTGCACTGTCCAAAAACTCCCTGAATGCAAAGGGCAGACATTCAAACAATAAACTGTGTGCAAACAGAGCTCAGACAGGTTACAGCATCACAGTGTTGAGTGGTGAAGCCCAGCTCCTGCTGCAGATGAACACATAGGATGCAGTGAGCACCCAAGACAGAGGAGCAGCTGGGTATGACTGCTGCCCTGGAACCAAGGGTGAAAGACACAGAACTGTCCCTAGCTCAGGTATGAATCTACCATCCTTTTTCCATGGGAGAGTGTAATTTACATCCTGATTATACATTTCCTCTTTCAGCTTCTCACCAAAGCTGGCATGCAACGTCACCTGCCTTCAGAAACAGGATGTGAGACACCAGAGATACTGTTCATCTATTATTTATTATTGTAATTCCTGTTTATAGGAAGGCTTATCTTGATGCAGTCCCTGGATTTCAGTGAAGATCCTGGGTTTGGGGTGGTTTTTTTTTTAGGTTTTCATTCCATTTTTGGACTGGGTTGATATGGAAAATTTGTTACTTTGCCCAAGGGTGCACCCTGAGTTCCTGGGGTCAACCACAACACAATGACAAGAGGCTGCTGGTGCTTTGCTGGCTCTCTGACTGTACCTTTTAATTCCTCCCTGTTTTCTCCTCAGTACCAGCTGTCTGGGACCAGCATTAGTGCTCCACCCATGGCAACTGGGCCCAGCTGTGTCTCAGTGGGTTACTAGAAGCATGGTGGCCAAGATGGTTTATGAATGTATAGGACAATTTTTGGGGGGAAAAGGCAGAGTCCTTCACTCCAACCACACAACAGAATTGAAAAGTCCAGGCAAATTCAGGCCAAAAAAGCCCCTCTTCCAGGCATGACATGGAGGGAGCACATGTCAAATGAAGCACAAGCTAGGGACTGATGTTCAAAGCTAAACTAAATTACACAATTCAGCTAAAAATGTGAAATCAGCCTGACCAAGAAATCTAAGTGACCTCATACACCCACCCTCTACTTCGTTTTACATGTGCTGCAGCTGTCTAAGGTAAGGAGGAGTAATCACATCCCTTAGAATAAGAGAGAAAAAGACAAGTGCTGCTAGTTGATCTTTTGAAAATGTATTACCTCAGGTGGGAACAGAAGGCAAGTGGCTAACAAAGCCATTGGTGGCCTGAGCAACTGATATGGCAACCAGCAACTCTGAGAAAAAATAGCCCAAAGGCCAATTCCCCTTGTAGCCCTTCTCCAGCCTCACTCACACTGCACCATAACTGCAGGGTGAGCTTTCTGCAAACCCCCCACTGTGGCAGCTGTAAGGGCACACACCCCTTTTTTCTCAGTATGTATAGCACTAAGGGGATTTCTTACCAGCCACGCTGAGCTCTGACATCTCTTTAGGTGTACATGACAAGAGTCAGCCACTGGAAAAAGAAGAAAAGGTGCATTTAGACAGTGACATTGTGCTAAGCCTTTGGGCATGCCAGTCCCTTCAGGCTGTGACTATGGTCCTTTTATCCTGCACAGGACAGTTAAAGGGTTTTGGAACTGCCTTTTCCCCTTGTAATAATTCAGATGTTCAAACACTTTCCATATGTTTCTTTCCATGATAAATTATTGCAGCAGCTGCAGCGAAAGCAATTGTTGGGAAAGGATGGCACCCTGCATGACTGCAAGGTGGCAAGGCTCCGGGAATGTGGTTGTCCTACAGACTACCCCCTAAAACACATTCAGGGCCTCTGCTTGGAAACTCTGCTCAGCTCAAAGATTTAATGAACTATGATCCACTGAACTAACCAGGGAGCATAAACAGGAGCTGGCAAGATTGTAAAAGGTTTTGGAAAACAAAAGTTTAAGCACTGTATTGTCAAGTAACAGTCCCCAGACTGATAAAGTGTAGCACTCAGGCACATCACCATGGAACACAGCAAGATATTTGCTTCAGACTAGCAAATAAAAAGCTTGATGTATCCCCATTTGGCTAGCTATCCTTCAGGCTGTGCTTTTAAGACAAACATCAGCAGCAAGCATTTGTCTGCTATTTCTTCCTTAAAACCAAGATGTTTCACGATTCAGAATCAAAACGTGGGGCGGTAAGAAATGAGGGCATGGATTTTTTTTGTCACTTCCTCAAGGTCACTTTGAGCAATGTTTCCAGCTTCACTGGCATTGGTGAGGGAGGACTCTACTGTGAACGTGGATGGCCACCACAGAGCTGTGCTCACCCCAGCAAGGTGGTGTAACTGGGGCCAGGGAACCTCAGGGAAATACCTTCCACCATTGTGCACATCCAGCCAGGTGAAATTCTCACTGCTTTTGGTGTCAGAAGCAAAAAAACCCTAGTGAAATATATCACACATCATCTTTACCTTCACCCTCCTGCTAATGTGACACAGTGGTCCTACTCTGGATGAGGGGAGAGGAAGGGAGGGGAGGAGAAGCAGTCTTACCTCCATTGCCGTCATCAAAATTTGTGATCTGCCTCCTGCTAAGTTTTGAAAGGCACCTAGGTTTAGAACAAAGAAAATCTGATGGCATGATGATAAAGCAAGAATGCAACACGGACATAAAGCTGTGGCAGGTGGGATCCTTGGTCTGGGTTGAGTGTCTGCACACACTGTCCTGCCGAGCCACACGTAAGTTCTGCTCTGGGTACTTCCTCTGCCCTGCCCCTTGAATCGCAGCCTGGAAAGGCACCCCAAGCACAGGGCCAGAACGTGGCAAAAGCATGGGGACAGCGAGTGCTCAATGTGACTGCTTTCATCTCCTCTCATAACTTGTTTCAGTTGTACCTCCTGCCTGAAGACTGACAGGACTGCAGACAAATGAAACACACCTTCCCAAAGGGAAACTTTCTGCTGGTCCTTTTCCATCCTCTCTAGCAGTGAGTGATCACAGTGTGCCCTAAAGAAAATTATTATCTTGAAGTCATTAGTATGCCTTGCGAGCTTTTTCCAGGGAATATAAATGCAGATGCTGCTGTTATTCAGCTAGAGTTTGAAATTAACATTGCTGAAAGTTTTCTGATGAACACTTTGCCATGACAAAATTCAAATCCATTCAAATATTGATATTCTATGTGCACATTTACACTGCAGTTTGTCTAGGAGAAATGTTCAAACCCAAGTGTTTGGATAAAATCAAAACACAGTATTTTGAGTTCTCTTTATTTATTTTGAAATTACTTTTCTCTTAGAAATGGGCTGTTATAAAGAGTAATAGAAAAAGTTGAAACAAATTTAATTCTGTCTATCCTTGAATGACACATTTCTCCAGGAGCTCATTTCCCACCCTGAATGGAAAAGGCACTGTAAGATGGGAAATGCTTTGAAACCTGCCCAGCTTTAGACAAAAGCAGAAGGCTGCTGGAAGACTGTAGGAACAGGGCACAAGGGCACATTGCTGTTCTGCCCCTTAGGAGGCAGCCAGAACTGTCTACAGAGAGAAAGCAGGGAGATGAACATCCAGCCAATACTCCTCTGAAGAAAGGCACAGAACAAGGAAATCCCTATGTCAAAATCCAAGGGGGAAGTGTCCCCTTGACAAGGTTGTATTTGCAGGTGCCGACTTATGCCCAGCGGTCCTCTTAGGAACAAATGGCAGCGCTGAAATTACCTTCTCTGGGCAGAGGTAAGTGTCCCTTTACTGCTTCATTTAATACAGTTAAATAGAGTTTGCAAAGAAGCTGCTGCTTTTGGTTTGGGTCTCATCTCTGTTTATCTTGAAAGGATGAGTAATGATATAAATGGGGCAGATTTTATCTTCCCTGATGCATTCACATCATCATAAAGGTGAACCGCCTCTTATTCCCACTCGGCACCCTTATCCTTCTCCTGTGACAATATTCACAATGAATTGAAAAGTTTGAGAAAGGTATTCCACATTAGACCCTCTGTAAAGTGATAACCGTAAGAGTTAGGAGCTCTTTCAGGTACTCATTACAGACAGCAATGAAACTTTTAGAGATTCCTTTGCACATAGATGTAAAGGAGCTGTCTTAACACTGGCACTTAAAATGTAAGATCTTTTTTAGGTAAAAAAAAAAAGCCATGGTGCTAATTTAGGCAAAAGAATTTTCATCTACAGCGAGCGACATGTATAATCACAAAAAATGGATGTTTACAAGTTATCTGTTTTTTAATGAAAGCATTAAAATCAGGACATGCTCTGACTTCCTGAGCTGCTGCTGCTGCTGCACGCACTCGAAATGGGATTTTAGGCAGTGCCACCCGGGCGGATCCGCTGACCGCTACTGGCCCGTAAAACATCGGCGCTAAAAAGCACATGGGAAAAAATGAACACTCATTTCCATGCGCTGCTGGAACCCAGCTCGTTCCAGAGATGAACTAAATTGCTGTACCGATGTTCTAGCACACGGGTCACAATTGCTGGGTTTGTCTAACTACCAGAATTTCCAGTCAAAATGCTTATTATTAGAGTAGTGAAAATGGTGCTTTTGCAAAACAGAATTCCATTAACTTTCCGGCAGAGGCTCATTTACAGATACTCCCTCCTCACAGCTGCCAACAAGAGCTGGACACAGCACAGGGCATGAGCTTGTTTATCCACTGAGAGGGATCGCAGACCTTCTTCTTACCAAAAAGCTGAGAGAATTTTACATAAGTTGGTGGGAAAACATGTCTCTATAAAGATTTGTCTATAAAAAAATAAGCAAGCAAACCCAAAAAACCCCAAGTCCACCACCCTTTGCTGTGATCCTGACTTTTAACTAAAAGAGAAAGTCTTCTACTTGAGATGTGCTGTCTCATTCCTCTTCACTGGGCATGAATGTATGCAGTATCCCTCAGCAGTCCTGGCACTCCACATACACACACACACACCCCCTTTCGAGGAAGCTCTGCTGTGGAGCAGGATGCTCAGCCTTGTGTGGAAGGGCATCAGCACAAAAACACATCTGGTTTTTAGAAAATGAGTGTCAGCACACAGGGGCTCTAAAGACAAACCTTCAGAGACCAGGCTAAACTCACACAACAAAAAAGAACAGGTGGCTGAATAAGCTCTGGCTACACATTACCATTGCTCCTTGGCAGCGAAAAACACTTGACAACAGGATACACCTTATTGTGGTTTTGCGTGGCAAGGGTCTGGTGGAGAAAGGGGTGCTGCAGCAGTGGCTTCTGCAAGAAGCAGCTAGAAGCTTCCCCTAGGTCCAGGCTCAACACTGGACCTGCCACTGACCAAGGCCAAGCCCATCAGCAACAGCCACAGTGCCTCTGGGAGTCACATTTAAGCAAAAAAGAAAACCGTGCAAGCAGTGCCTTTTTTGCTGCCAGAGCAGCAGTGAGATGTAAGAAACTCTGCAGATACCAAGGGCAGTGAAGAGGAGGGGAGGAGGCACTCCAAGTGCCAGAGGGATTCCCTGCAGCCCATGGAGAAGACCATGGCAGAGTAGGTTGTCCCCCTGCAGCCCATGGGAGATGATGAGGAGACCCTACAGGCAGCCCATGGAGAGACCCCACGCTGAAGCAGGTGGAGACATATGGAAGACACTGTGACCCGCGTTGGAGCAAGCTCCTGACAGGACCTGCAGCCCATGGAGAGAGAGGCCCACGCAGGAGCAGGTTGGCTGGGGGGACTTGTGACTCCATGGGGGCTCAGGCTGGAGCAGCCTGGGCCTGAGAGACTGCACCCCGCAGAAGTGACCCACACTGGGGCAGCTGGTGAAATGCTGGAGCCCTGTGGGAAATTATTCACATTGGAGAAGTTGGTGGAGGGCTGTCTCCTGTGGTGGAACCCCATGCTGTAGCAGGGGAAGAGTGTGAGGAATGCCCCACCAAAGGCTAAGAAGGAAAACATCTTGTGAGGAACTGACAAAAAACCCCATTCCCTTCTCCACCCCCCTCCTCCCATGCCACCCTGTGGGGTGGGGTGGGAGAAGGGAAAGAAAGTGAAGTCTACAAAGAAGGGAGGGATGGGGGGAGGTTTTTAAGATCTGGTTTTACTTCTTATTATCCAGCTCTGGTTTCACTGGGTGTGTCTCTGTGCAGTGTCATAAATTAGATGCTTTTTTTTTTCCTTTTTATTCCATGTTGAGTCTGACACTGATTGCGGGATGATCTCTCCCTGTCCTTAACTCCTAAGCCTCTCAATATATATTTTCTCTCCTGTCCACCTGAAACGGGGAGTGACAGAGCAGCTTTGGTGGGCACCTGGCCTCCAGCCAGGGTCAAACCACCACCCCACTGAAGCCCACGGGTGCTCTGATGGGAAGCTGGAAGCTGACCTCCTTCCAGCCCCTTTCAGTAAAGGCATTTTCCAGCTGCTGCATTCCCAGCACTAAACTGCTCACTTCCAGCCAATTGTTGCTGTGAGATGGAGGCAAATCTGGCTTTTGGCAAACAGGTTGCCCAAAGAGATGCCTGGACCATGCCTGGGTACTCTGGGCAGGTTTATTATTTCCAAGCTACACCGTTAGGCAGGTACTATCATGTCTAGCAGTGTGTCCCTTGCCTCCAGCCACTGCCCTCAGTCTGGCTTTGCAAATTCCCCTGCCCAACCCTGGCCCCTGCCCAACCCAGGCCCCAGCACCAAGACTCACTGGTCATGGTTTCAAGGCGCAGCATGCAGCACACGAAGTCAGAGAAGCCCATTCTCCTAGTAGCATCGCCATACCGCAGGATCATCAGGCGCAGGAGCTGCTCGTTGGCAGCCAGACCTGCAGAGGGAAGAGGAATGACGGCATTGAGGACTCACTGTGGAATGATGGACTGGCTCTGACGGCCTCATATACCCTGCAAAGAAGCTGGGGCCCTCCCTCAGCCCCCCACCATGCCAAGCTGGGTCTCCTCTGAATCCCTGAACAACTGCTTGCCTTTCCCCCAGGCTTGTGCTTAACAGGCAGAGCAGGGCAATGGACAAATCGAAGTCCTTCACTTACTCAAATTGTGGGCTTGTTCAGCAAGCAGAAAACATTGAGCTAAATAACCAAGTGCTACCTCACTTTGTCTTTTAAACTTTTCTTTTCTGTAAGAAAGGGTGATTTTCTTTGGCTCATAGCTGTTAAAAGTCTGAGCATAGCATTGGCAATACCACTGGTGCTTTCTGCTAAACAGGGAGACGCTGCATGTTCATGCTATTATGCAGTATTGCATGCCTGGGATTCCTAATTTTTACATTTTCTCTTCTATTAGAAAATGGTGAAGGGTGAATTTCTTTTTTATTAGCTGATCATTCAGTATTTGTGTCACAATCTGTTTGGATGGAAATTGGTATTCAATTGAAGGAACAAAAATTGCCTTCTAGAATGATTCTTTTATTAGTTAAATAAAACTACCCTGAATGTGCTGGCTACATAAAAGAAATTATTTAAATATATTTTGCACTAAAAGCTGATTTGCTAAACAAAAGAGAAATTTCCTACAGAGAGCCGGACTGATAGCTTCAGCTTAATGCATTCTCTGAGGCTTCAGAGAAGTCTCATTCTCTCACCCCTAGTTTTGAGTGGCTCAGCTGGAAGAGAAGTAGCTTTCCTGTTTTTTTCAGATTTAAATGAATTCATTGTGGAGCTAAATTAGTTGAATAAAAAGAAAATAAGGAAATGGTTTCTCTATACCTGTGTAGGGGGAGATACAACTGGTGGAGGTGGGTTACTAAGTTGACAAACTCTGGTTGCATAAGCCTAGCTGAAGAAGGTCTCCAGCAGGAAGCAGGCAGACAATGCTGACTATTTAAATAATGGAAATACATTTGGGCTTAAGATAAACCCGATTTTAGGTTTTGGTTGGGGCTTTTTTCTAGTTTTTTTTTTTTTCTAGGAGGAAAAGTTAGTAATTAAAAAAACCTAAGTTATGGAATTTTGTCTTTGAATCTGGTTTTAAACTACTACCAAGAACCACAGTAGTAGTAAGCAGTGAATCCTACCACATTTTTAACCTTTTGAAGGCAGTGGGAATTCAATCTGTCTAAAGAGCAGATTTCAGCAAATATTACAATGCTACTTATGAGATGCTATAATCCTATCTTACTCTAGTAAAACACCATCAATTTGGCATGGTCGGTCTACTTGCTCTGAAATCTGCTCACCTGGCAATGTCTCGGTTAACCTCACCAATGAGACTGAAGTGTCAGTCTTCCCTGTTCCCAAGACATTTCAGGTATGTGCTGTTGCTTATTTTTAAGGTTATTCCCCACACCTTTTGTCTGTTGGATTCCTCACTCTGGTTTTACTCCAACTTCAAAATACAGACTGGATATTTCCCTATTTTTTTAAATTATTTTTTGATGCATTTAATATTGCCAGTGAGGATTTTGTAAATACCCCAGCCCAATGCTCCTGCATTTCAGGGCGGCACTGCTATTAATGCAGCTACACTGCTTTGCACTGGCAGAAAATTTGACCCATCATTAGTATGCTTTGAAGCTTGATGACAACAGTAAACATTAAGCACATACTCCAGTGCTTTGCTGGAGAAAGCACTGAACGCTTCAGGGAACAGCTGGCTTGGAGCTGTATTTTAATACAGCCATTCCCAGAGGTAGCACCAACCTCCCAAAGGCTTTCTGGGGCTTTCCACTCCTTCCCACTTAAAAGCCAGGGCAGGGATCATCCTAATGCAAAGGCAGAACCAAATGCAGCTGTCTGGCTCAGAAAAAGCAAGAGTGAGCTTATCATTTTATTCCCTTTCCCTGCTAACTGCTTATAGCCTATCATGTATCGAATCTGCCAGTTAACAATGCCTTGTTATACCTTCAAATAGCCACACTGTTTTGGCTGCCAGGACTTCTCAGTTTTCCTCCCAGTTTTCTACTTTGGCACCTTTCTTACAGAACGGGCCTGGCAGCTTCTCCTTGGACATCTGGCACATCCTCAGGCAGAGGCTAATGCTCTGCCCACCTCTCAGCTACACAAAACATTACACGTGCATCCCCTGAACGGATGCTTTCCCCAGACAGCACTTCTGCAGCAGGCTTCTCCTGGGGACACCACCGCTCCAAGCTTGTTGAGATTTGCTAGGAGCTTCCCTGCTCTACGATTATAAGAGGATTGCTCTCTCAGAGCTGTATTTCATGGACAAAGTCTTCGGAGAGACCATCCAGCTAAATACTTTGCTGGTGTGAAGAGGCCCCGTGCATTCCCTGCAAGTTCCACATCCGTGTAGCCAACAGAGGTCAGTGCAAACTAAATAAATGCCTGTCACTGTGCTTTCCCTGACAGACTGTCACTGCCACGGAGAGAAACTGCAGGAATTGGGGTGAGAACAAGCACTGACTGCTTCTTGCTCCTTTCCTCTGCTGGATATTTTGTCTGTGGCCCAGAGATAGTACACAGGAACCAGTCTGCAGGCTCCGGCTGTGCTTCCCTGCACCTCGCTGCTGGCTCCCCTGCTGCAGTGCAAGGTGTTTCTCCCTGAAATGAGCTTTCTGTCTCAATGCCCTAAAACAATGCAGATCTCTGAGCAGAGCTGTGATCTAACTGCCAAAACAAACCACTTTATCCCTGAAGCTCCTTTTTTCTTTCCTCTCTCTTTTTCATCCTTTCATCCTACACTGCCAGAGGGAGAAAGGGAGCTCCTCAGCACCTACAGACATACCTGTTGTCTGTAGTGCGCTTTTCAGTTCAGACACATCAAGAAATCCAGAATGATTTCTATCTTCCATGATGAATATATCCTAAAAAACAGTGTAAAAGCAGGTTTCAAGCCCAGATCAGCAGTCCCCAAGTTGACTAATACATTTGATTATGCAGGATGCTTTCCCGCCTTAATAAATAGGCAGATGATCAACAGATGGTACAGGGTGACCATGACAAAAGAGACCCATTTCCAGAAAGCTCAGATAGTACTGTCACTGTGGAAAGAAATCCCACAGTTTTGGGTGGCTGGAAGCCTTTTGGCTTGCTCTGCCTGGTTTATGTATGGGGGCAGCAGTGGGAATACACCTCTATTGACAAAAGGATATTGTCTATAATGCATTAAATAAGCCAGGAGTCCCTGAGTCCCAAAATGGTGTGAGCTCATGTTTCCCAACAGACCTTTGAAACTCCTCAAGCCACACTTGAGGTGCTGTCAGTGGGAAAACCACCACTGCTAGATAGGGAACTGGCACTCCATGTCCTAGGTTGCATCAGACCATCTCAAGAGGTTTAAAACAAACTATAACCCCCCCCCCCAAATCTGAGGCTTCAGGAAATCTTCTCATCCTGCAGCAAATCTGACGGGAGAGAAGGACCTAAGAACCTGCTTGACTTAGGTGGGACCCTAAATACCAAGCTACCATCCTCATTGGTTCCAGTCCTAATGCTTTCTCCCAGACAAACCATCCGCAGATCTTACACATTTTCACTACAAACTACAGCAGTGAGGAAATAACATTTTTCAGAGGAGAGTGTTCATGAAATTTATTTTAGCTTAAAAAGCTTTTTAAAAGAAAATGTTAGTGATGGCACTCAGAGATTTCCATCAAATTCTAAGCCTAATTGGCCTTCCTACCTTTTCCTCAATATTACCTGCCCTAGAAAAGCCTTGGCTACTCCTGCCCTAGAAAAGCCTTGGCTACTCATTTGGAGCACTTCACACACACCTCTGCTTCCTGAGCTCCCGACCTTTGCATGAGAAGATGGAACTCTGACCCACTAAAGCATGCAACGTTTGTGATGTTTTTCCCTTGCAGTCCTTTGATATCACAGAGCATCTGCTCTCTGCTGATGGAAAGCCCAAGAACACAGTATTGGCAGAAAAGAGAGTACCATGTACTTAGTGAGTTTTCGCCAGAGGCTCCCGAACTCCTGCAGTGTGAGGTGTCCATTCGAGTTGAGCTGTGCATTTAGTTAAGAACTGAACGGTTAATGAGAGCTAAACCTGTCTGTCTTCATTCCCAAGGAGGCTGCCTTCACATAAAGTCATAAATGCAGTATCTTCTGTTCATTACTTTGTGTTGAGAGAGCCAAGAGCTTTTCTGCTCTCAATTACACTTAAATTCACACTGTACAGCTGCTCATAGCTGTGCTCACAGACAACAAAAGGTTTCTATTTTTATGGTGCCTTTAACCATGAGGGAACCTGCAGTGATGGCTCTGGTTGACATATAGCCACTTAACACAGAGAGTCCTGCAGCAGAACACGACCCCATGCTCCAGGCCACACACGACCTTGCCTCATCTGTCTGCACCAGGCAGCGCAGAATTAGCTCTGCCTGGGTCCTCCTGGCCCAAAAGGTACTGAAGTAGCCAAGAGCACAAGGAGCGGATCCTGATGCTTGCTGTCAGAAGGCAGACACAACCTTTGAGCCACGCATATGCTTTGGGCAAGAAAACAGTTCCTCACCATGAGCTGAAGGAGCCATGGGTGTTGGCAGACATCTCCCATGGATGGAGTGGGATCGTCTCAAAGGACTATGCCAGTGGACCTGCTCCCTTCCTGTACACCACTGAGGAGTGCTGAGCAGACATGCAGCATCTCACCTAATGCAGCTGGGATGGCAAAACCCCCCAGAAAGCAGAATTCATCACCAGTAAAATAGAAGCAGACAAGTGACGCTTGCCATGAAACCTGATTGGAAAAAGCTGACCCTGTCTTTACAGGCCAGGCCAGGTCATATTATACATGGGCTGTATGCAGCCTGGAGAATGAAAAATCCATCTTGAAAAAAAGCAGAGCACTGGCTTTGTAGGCTCTTTGCATGTGCCACACATTCACAGCACCCACTTAGTCTGGGAGGGGCTTTGGAAAGGGGGAAGCTCTTTCCCCAGCTGGCTGCAGAAAGCTGGAAAGAAGGACTTGTAATTTTTATTCATTCTCTCCCAGTTCGTAAAGCTCTGAAAACGTCTCAAAGTTATTACAAGGCGTGGAAGATAAGAGACAGCGAGCAAGCAAGGGGGAGAAAACACACAGGGGAGAATTTATGTTTTCATCAAGGAGTCTGCTTGTTCTACAACGGCCAGCAATGTATTTCCAGTGTTGTCTTGTTAACAGTAAAAAGGCTGCATGATCCATCTAAATAGGGAAGGTAGACTGGGAAGGATGAATGGCCTGCCAGGCAAGTGCCTGTGATTCCACAGTGACAGCGCTTCTCCCCCCAACACCGGCTCTGCTGGCAGTGCTAGCAGGCTGCTCCAGCTGCCATCACAGGCCAGCGTGGCTGCAGCCGTGGTGGAAGAGCTGAGTTATGCCTGAGCTCTGTGCTGCCTCCTCACCTTGGGCTCTGCTGCGACCTGACCCTATGCTCAAGAATGAAACTTAGCCAAGCCCTGGACTCTGTAGAGGGGAAAATGAGCCCAAAGAGTTAGCTGGTGGCAGAAGGCTGAACCTCACCATTCATCAGAGACCACCAGAGCCAGGGCACACATGGCAATGCCCTGCATAGATTCTGGGACAGTTAGCTCTTGAGGACTGTGGCTAG
Source organism: Laterallus jamaicensis coturniculus (assembly GCA_022605575.1). Classification (NCBI taxonomy): domain Eukaryota; kingdom Metazoa; phylum Chordata; class Aves; order Gruiformes; family Rallidae; genus Laterallus; species Laterallus jamaicensis. Next base: position 22,769,817 of record JAKCOX010000001.1, read on the forward strand.
TATTTCCTTGTGGGTGCTCACAGCGGGACACACAGCTCAACCATAACTCAAGGCAAGGATGGGCAGCACTGGGGAAGTTTATTGCTTCTGCTGAAAGGATACATCCATCAGAGCTAAGATGCCTCTGCAGGAATCGAAGCTTAATTTTCCTCCCAAGCTGGTCATTTCATCTGCAAACATTGACAAAAAGAAAAGGCATTAGCAATAACAAGAGGGGTGACAGAGGTGTCAGGTCAGAGGGAAGGAGGACATCAGTCTGAAAGTTCACATGGGTGAAAAGATCTGTCTCAGGCTCTCAAACAGCAGCAAGGGCTACGTGCCAGGCTGAGGTCCACTGAGGTCATCTGATGTGTCTCTGACATTTCCACTGCTCCCTTTCCCAGGAACAGGTGCCCTGTTTGGGTTTACTATTCCTCATAGTCTCTGCCCAGTTTCTTATCCTGATGGAAGCTCTTCCCTCTTGAAATACAGAGAAGGGAAATGACAGTGATAAGAAAGGCCATTTGTGCTGATTTGGTGAGTCCTAAGAGCATTTGGAACCTTGTGCATGACTGAGTTGACACAAGCCCTTCAGCTGTGCCCCTGTCTCATGCTGTTTTCAAAGTGGTCTGGTAGAGAAGGCTGGGAAATGCTGAAAGTCAGCCTGAGGTCTCTGCAGAGGATCATTGCAGGCCAGGGCTGACCTGGAAGAAATTGGGTGACAGGAGAGTGGGAGACACAACTCCCTGGGGCTCTCATTGGTGCAGGCCAGCCACGGACAGGGTTCCTGCTGCAGTTGGTGGCACATAGAGCAGGAATGGTGACTCAAGGGGGTTTCAGGGACATCCGAGGAGCAGGGTAGTATGGGGTGGGATAGGGTAGGTCTACTGAGCAGTTCTTGGCAGAACTAGGAGAAAAGAATTAAATTTAGCAGGCACACAGCTTTGCTGATGTCCATGCATTAAAGAGCATGTTAGCAGCTGGTCTGAGCTGTATTGCCTTCTTCATCTGAATATCACTTTGTTTTTCTTTAAAAAACAAAACCCAACTGCTGTGCATGTAAAAGGAACCCTGGTGAAGGCACTTTGGATTTTTCAAAATCCAATAGTGCAGCTAGCTGTGCTGAGGATTCTTTGAGGGCCATCAAGACACCACTAAATCCTCTGTCTAATTTACACTGGGCTAAGAATAGTGAAGCACGAAAGACATTAGCTGGGTTGTAAAAGCTTTACCTTGCAGGATCACTTCATTAAGGAGCTGTTGCAGCTGCGAGGCATCGATAGCTGAGCCCTAATGCAGAATAAAATGCAGAGAGGTGTGTGAGCATAAAGCTTTTCTTCTGTGTCACTTATACCCAAAACTTCGCTCTGTGGCAACCAAGGAGGACCTTTCCTTATATCAGTGCAGCAGCAGCATCCCCTCAAGAGCATAACAAAGCCCTCCATGCTGTTGGGCCAACTTTCTGTTCTTCCCTATGACACTGCAGGGCAGTTACAGACACATACATCACCATGGGGTATTTTCAGCAGCGATGGGAACACTTGCTGACCTCACCAGCCCCTTGCTGGGAAGATGCCAAAGGGCAGGCACAGCAGGCAACTGGGTGAGTGGGTTGAGAGTGAAGGCATTGCTGCCTGCTTCACTTTGAGTGAATTTTATTGCCTCCCTCCTGAGACACCCCCAGGGCATTTCAGCATTGCAGCCCGTGTTCATTTTCACCTTCACATATTGATATAACTATTAACCACAAGAGGTCCATTGTGCAAAGACTTTTGGCACTGATTTTTGTTTTTCCCCCTCCTCTTTACTAAGTCAAGTTGTTCTTTCTAACAGTTTATTAAACCATTAAAAGCATCTCCTGTGAACACACAGAGTTTGGCTCTGAAAGAGCAGGAATCAATTACTCAAATGCTGACTGATGTCTGGTTTCCAAATGCTGTGAAGGCAAATGGAAAATGATGCTGATGAGAGGGGGGAATACCCAAGGCTTTCTAATTGCTTTCAGTAAATAAATGAACCAAAGCCAAAAAAAGACACATGCAAGCCCATCACTAGCACAACCACAAATCTCCAATCCTCCACTGATATATGGGGCTAGCCAATCTATCCCAGCTGGATGTCCCATTTTTCTAGGGATTTGGGCAGGTCAATCAATACTGTTTTCAGGGTATCCACTTGAGGATGGAGCTACATTTCAAAACAACCCATTTTTTCTAAATTGATTTGTAACAACATCAGAGATCAGGTCTTCTTTTTGCAAGTCCACATGCCACCCTTATTTTTTAGCAAGATGTTTTAGATACAATACCTGCTTAGCGTATCTTAGGAAGACAGCCTTATAGGAGCTGTTCTGGTTCTGTCTTGGTACCTCCTGGATAAAAGGCAAAGTATGCAGATAAATAATTCAGTTACAGAACAACTGGAAGCAGAAGTCTGCAGATCCAACCAGCACTTTAGGGAGGGCAGGGTATGTACAGTACAGGCTGCAGCTTTAGCACCCTGAAAGTAAAGTGGACTAGGAGTGAAGAACAGCCACTGCAGCGAAGGAAGAACCATAGTTTGGATGTTATCACTTAATACCACCAGGAAGAAGCAGCTCAAGGCCTGAGTAAGACAACAGAATACATCCAGGGTGTTGAATATAGAGATAAAAAGCCTGATCCTTATTGGTGGCCCTCAGTTGAAACCACTGTCTTAGGGTATGTGAAAATTCATGTGATCCAAGAAAACAAACCAGGAGTTGACTTTTCCTTTCTCCTGTACCTTCTAAACCCCAAGACAAGCATGCCTGTACCTGAGCAATTGCAATTCAATGGTTAGGGGATTTTTTTTTTCAATACTCCAGTGCATAGATCCACCAAGCACTAGGGGAAACTATCCTTAACATTACAAAGTTTTTTAAAAAAATTTAAAATCTAAGCCTAAGTCCCAATGCCAATTATCTCTGTATGAGCTAATTCACACCAGTGAAGCCCAAATATGTGAACAAGAGCAGAAAGTATGGGTACCACAATTCATCAAAGTCAAAACATTGGCTAACGACAACAGCCAAGTAAACTGACAGCTCGTCAGTGCAAAGAGATAATAAGCCACCATTTACACTACCCCTCTAATGGGACTTAACTGTCGGCTGGAAAATGAATCGCAAGGAAAGGACTCTGTTTTCTGTTGTACTGAAGCATCTTTACACCTCTGGCTTCAAAGATCCTCAGTTTGCACTGCTATAAATAACAGCCTCTCAGCTGTGAGGCAGCAGCAGGGACTGGACCAGCACCGGCCATCTGCCAGTCGAGCAAGAGCTGGTAGCTGGGCTAGGCAGGCAGAAATGCAAGTTGAAGCAGAGGTGCTACCAGTTTTCAAGTGTAATATCCCTTATGCCTGTGAAGACTTCTTGATGAAAATCAGGAGGAAATCTGCTTTGGGGCTTAGGTCCATGGAGTCTTGCACTTTATAATAGGGTGCAAGCACTCAGATGATGGCATTCCCATGGGGAAGGTATGTATGACACCACTCTCAGGTGACAAGTCTTTTCAAAAGACACAAAATCAAGGTATGACTTCTTCATCAAAGTTCTCCTCCCCCCCCCCCCCAAATGCATACCCATTTTACAGGCATGGCAATAATTTAGCCTCTTTGAAATCCTTTCCTCCCCTGCTATAGTTGGTTGGTCAGAGTGTTAAAGTTGGCTAGGTGAAAAGATGTACAAGCTGACAGAGGGACTGCGTGAGATGTGTTTCCCTCAAAAATGAGGCTCTGAAAGAGACATATGTGAAGAGGAGGTGCTTCACTGTCACGTCTGTCTCTTCAGAAAAGTACCCCAGGTTGGACACGAGCTCTCCCAGGAAGGTTGCAGGGTGCCAGGGTCCAACTCTGGGGCAAATACTTAGTGGTGAAAGGACAGAAGAGCAACGTGCTGTAAGGTATTTACAGAAGGAAGAAGAGGAGTCAGTAGAGGTGGCTAATGAAATGTCAGTTCCCTGGGGACCATTCACCACCACCCATATCTTCATCAGTTTTCACAGACTCTTACCATTGGCAGCACTGGGCTGGGCGGAGAGTTAGTGTTCCTAGAAAAGAGTTACAAGAGTCAAACTGGGCGAGACCAGGCCTCGTCAGAGCGCAGCAAAAGGTAGGCACCAACAGGAGCACTCACCCAGCCACAGCCCCATGACATGCTCAGCACCCACACCTCCCAGCCTGTCCCAATTCAGCCAAACCTCTTGCACCAGCCCTGGCTCTCTCTGTGCAAGCAGACATGAGCACGCCTGAGTCTCTGGCTTCTCTGGGGCTACTGCCTTCTCCGAGCCAGACCTGCTGGCACCAGCAGCAGAGAAAGGGTAACTTGTCTCACTTTGGGCATGCCAGGACTAACCTTACCACGCAGAAGAAAGGGCTGTCCTGCCGGGAGCCACATGAAATTTTTATCTGCTTTCTCTTTCCCTAGTTTAATAGTCAGAAATAAAAATAGCACCTGGGCTATTAAAAGACAAAATTTTTTAATTATCGGCAGGCTGCCTGAAATTGAGCTGGAGTCACCATGCCTTCTGAGACTCTGGAGCAACATTCAGTACTTGAGTTTTGCTTTTGGTAGAGAAAGCAGGCAAGCCAGACACTATTTTTATAGCATCTACGCTATTATATAGGTGAGTACAGCAGAGACCCACAGGAAGGAGATCCTCATGCTCGGGTAGGTCTGTGAGGGTCAGAGGCAATCCTGGAAAGCGCTGTCTCACAAGGCTGAGACATCTTGTGCATGATTCATCATGCTGAAAGCAGTCCAGTCCGGAGCACAGACTTCTCATGTTTGTTTTCCATAACTAAGGAGTCGCCTTAGTTGGCTCAGGGATATTTTTTGCCAGGGGCCACAGCCTAGGAAGCAATCTCATTGTTAAGATACGGGCCTGTGAGGTAAGAACTGCAATTACCTCCACTATACAGCTTGCTGAAGGAAAGCCACTGCATATCGGATGCTTGAAGGTCATTTGGTGAGGCTGAATTCCACGGCTTGCTTTTTTTACAGAAAGCACAGCAAGATATTTGTGTAAAAATGTGATAAGAGCTGCCTTTGCATGAGCTAAGATACCATTTTTCCAATAAACTTATCTTCAAGGCCCCTCTCATACCCGCAGGGAGCCCTGCCAGCCCATCTATGAGATGGCTGGGTGAAATGATCAAGGCATCTCACTGCTCTTTGCTTCTTTAGGCTCTGCTCTGAGCAGAATGGGACCTGATCTGTGTAGGGGCTAGCCAGCATACTGTAAGAAACTACATAGCAGCTGGTAAGAAAAACAAGATCTGAGAGATTTCTCCGCAGTGTCTGTGTGTGTGTGGGGATGGGGCTCTCTATCATCTTTGACAGATCCTGGACTACAGGAGAAGTGCCTGAAGATTGGAGGATAGCCAATGTCACTCCAGTCTTTAAAAAAGGCAAGAAGGAGGATCCCAGTAACTATAGGCCAGTCAGCCTCACCTCTGTCCCTGGAAAGGTGATGGAACAGCTTGTTTTGGATGCCATCTCCAAACAACTGGAAGAGAAGAAGGTCATGAGGAATAGTCAGCATGGATTCACCAAGGGGAGATCGTGCTCGACCAATCTCATAGCCTTCTATGATGTTATTACCAACTGGGTGGATGGAGGGAGAGCAGTGGATGTCATCTACCTCGACTTTAGCAAGGCTTTCGATACTGTCTCCCACAACATCCTGATAGAGAAGCTGAGGAAACAAGGGATAGACGAGTGGACAGTGAGGTGGGTTGAGAACTGGCTGTCAGACCGGGCTCAGAGGGTCGTGATCAGTGGAGTAGAATCTGAATGGAGGCCTGTGACTAGCGGTGTTCCCCAGGGCTCAGTGTTGGGTCCAGTCCTGTTTAATATCTTCATTGACGACCTTGATGAGGGAATAGCATCCACCCTCAGCAAGTATGCCGATGATACAAAGCTGGGAGGAGTGGCTGACACGCAGGAACACTGCGCTGCCATCCAGCGAGACCTGGACAGACTGGAGAGCTGGGCAGGGAGAAATCTAATGAAATTCAACAAAAGCAAGTGTAAAGTCTTGCACCTGGGGAGGAATAACCGACTGTATCAGTACAGGCTGGGGGATGACCTGTTGGAGAAGAGCTCTATGAAGAAGGACCTAGGGGTCCTGGTTGATGACAGGTTGGCTATGAGCCAGCAGTGTGCCCTGGTGGCCAAGAGAGCCAATGGGATCCTGGGATGCATCAGGAAGAGTGTGTCCAGCAGGTCGAAGGAGGTGATCCTCCCCCTCTACTCTGCATTGGTCAGGCCCCACCTGGAATACTGTGTCCAGTTCTGGGCTCCCTGGTATAGAAAAGACAGGGACCTTCTGGAGAGAGTCCAGAGAAGGGCGACAAAGATGATTAGGGGTCTGGAACATCTCCCCTATGAGGAAAGGTTGAGTGAGCTGGGTCTGTTCAGCCTGGAAAAAAGAAGACTTAGGGGGGACCTAATTAGTGTTTACAAGTATCTTAGACATGGGTGGCAGGGGGAATTGGCCAGCCCCTTTTCAGTGGTCAGTGGGGACAGGACTAGGGGCAACGGCTGTAAGCTGGAGCACAGGAAGTTCCGCACCAACATGCGGAAGAACTTGTTCACAGTGAGGGTGACAGAGCAGTGGAATAGGCTGCCCAGGGAGGTGGTGGAGTCTCCTTCCCTGGAGATATTCAAGTCTCGTCTGGACGCCTATCTATGTAATATGAGATAGGGAGCCTGCTTTGGCAGGGGGGTTGGACCCGAAGATCTCTTGAGGTCCCTTCCAACCCCTAAGATTCTGTGATTCTGTGATATCTCACAATTACTGTTTGCTTGTGTGGCTCCTTGTACCAAAGCTGAGCCACCCTACAAGGTGGCTGCAGATGAGCTATTGCCCTGTTCTGCAGTGGCCACTCCTATGCATCCAACTACATGTCTGAATCTCCTCAACAAGGTGCTTAACACTTGGCCATGCCTTCCCAAACCGCTTCTAGAGTCCATTAAAAGCAAACTGCCACATTACTTAACTTGACATTAAATTGTTAAATCCTGGCACACTGTAAGTCTGGAGCCCATAAAGAGTACTTATCATCTTACTCATTGTAGTCTTGATGCCTTGTGAAAATTCGCAAGAGAAATTCAAATTCTTGGTCCTCTGTTGTAGCAGGAACAACAGCATAGGTCCCAGGGCTCAAGGTAAAGTAGCTGGTCACATCTCGAGTCAGGGAAAACATTTGTTTCACAACTTTGGAATCCTTCTGAAAGAAAAATCTAGCTGGCCATCTCCCTTCCATGTCAGGAACCAAAGTAAATCAAAAAGTACATCCACAGCCGTCTTACATTCCCTCAAGCTTTCTAAATATACACTGCATATAACATGCCTTAACCTCCCCAGTGGCATAAAAAGCCCATCCAGGTGATGGACTTGGTTCAGGGAGACATTAAAAATGCACAAGGGTGGAAGAACTGAAAGATGCAGGAGGCAAAATGAATGTAAGTCGATTTGAAGAGAACTTCAATTAACATTAAGCAGACTGGAGTTCATGAAGGAATCACGGATGAATACTCTTGCTAAAACTTCCCTGAGATCTAGCGTGACTCAGAGTGGTCAGAGACTGACTAAGCATCGCACCCAGATGACAATGCTTCAAGAATCACAACCCAAACCTTCCAGCAAGTGTCACAGCAAAACAGAATACCCTGGTCTTCCTTCTGTTATTCCAGTATTTTTGCTGAGATAAAACAAATATAATGCAGCAGCTATTACTGTGATGACATGTAAAGATAGCATAATAAAAAACCCTTACTAAACATATTCGCCAAAATACATCACTGTGTATAAATTCCATTTAGAATGGTTATACAGCGTGGCAGAGTTATTTATGAGCCATGCCTTTGGGAGAAAATAACATAAAACTGCTATTTTGGGAGGGGAAAAAAAAAAAGATGACTACTGTTACAGACAGCTGGGAGGTATATAGACTGCCAAGTATTATGGGTCGGATCTCGAGCAAATAGAAATGGGCAGTGCTGCAAAGAAATAAATGGTGTAATCCTTTTTTTTTACTTTTGGGTCTCATTCCACATTCCTTCTGGTAAAAAGCAGAAGCAGATTAATATCTCAATGGAGTAAAAAAACTGGTGTGAGAGAAGAATCAGCCTCTATACATTGCTCAGCTTTATCATACAACATTAAACTTCCCTCACAGCCATGTATTAGTATTCCACGTCTATATTTAATCAAAGGCTTCCTAGAGCTATCAGATATGTCCATTCTGGTTTGCATCCTTGCCTGCACTGCATTCCCCTCTCATCCTGCCAAGGGAGTATACTTTCTTACTTCACAGCAACAATTTGAAGCATCCCGGGAGGTACTGAACAATGAGTGATGTTGCTAATGAATAATGGCAATGAAAGCAGTTCAGGGGAAAAAGTAAAGCCATGTGAATCTTAGCAATCGCAGTCTCCTCGTGCAAAGTAACCCCCTTGTAAACTTTTATGCAAAGATGCCACCTCTGACTGCCCTCAGTCCAAGGGAATAGCACTGTGCACCTTCCCTGACTTACTACTAGACTGGGCTTTTATTGCTACCAGAGCAGGATGCTGGGCTGGCAGTGAGGAGCTGGTAGACCAACTCTCATGTTAAAATACTTAAGCTGTGTTAGTTGGGAAATATTCTTTGTATAATCTGCCATGTGGATTTGTACCAATATCATTACATTACTAAAAGCTATGGTGTGACAGAGCAGCATCACTGTCCCCTTTCCCTTATTGACCAGGTGCATCACAGTTATCCTGGTGCATCTAGTAACCTGTCTGTTCTGGCTTTGCCCTTTAGATCCTGTGCAGGAGATCACCTGGGATCAGATGCCCAGACTTAGCCTGAGGCAAGCTATGGGCTGACAGCCACCAGAGGCCATGTCATCCAGACTTGACACATTCATTGAATTTCCTCCATCCTTGGGAACATACCAAGGGAAAGAAAAACTAAATGAACACACCTGAGCATCAACTGGAGTCAAAGAAAGAAAATTTAAATGTGAAGCAGGAATAATCTGTCCCCTAGTCTACTTCCTGATTAAACAATCTCTTTCCAAGGGACCCAAGACCTATGCCATCACATCCCATTCCTGTTAAAATGGGTGACTAATCAATGTGGACATGCATAATGCAAGAGCATGCAAGCACCTCCATGTCTGGTGACTGTTGGGGAATAGCTGATGAGAATACTGGAAGGATTGAATTCCCCATTTACCAGGAGCAGCAGCTCTTTCCTAGTGACACAGCTAGCCCTGTGGAGTCCTACAGGCCTGATATCTGTAGCAAGCAGAGGATCTCCTTGTGTAGGAGTAGGGAGTTCCATTTGCTGGAGGGATGCTCTTTTTATTTTACTTCTCAGACCCTATTTTTTATGAGCTACAAAGCCATGCTCTTCCTTTATTAGAAGCTGCTAGACTTCTGACATAAATTATTCAAGCTCTGGGACTAGGGTAGACCTCTCCAGTGATCAGGAGAACGTGAAGTTAGGGTCATAGCAATCTCTGCTTCCTTTCGTTCTTCAGGTTAAGAGTAACTCCATCCCACCCTCATCAGCCAACAAGAACACTTTGGTAAAGGCTAGCATCCATCCACACTAGCAACTGCATTTTCAGAAAGCCTGGTAACACTCTGACAGCACCTGCCCATGAAATGGCTCCTCCCTGGGCAGTCATCAAGAAAAAAACCCAAACAAACAGCAAACTGGAGTGGAGGTCCCAGATATCGTAACCTCTGCTCTGGTCTTGAGCAAAGCCTTCTATGCCTTTTGTAAATAGCTTTTGCATGATATTTCTGTGATAGAAAAGCAGGGATGAGCAAAACAGACCCATTTTGGGGAACAAAAGGCTATTTGCTTCCCTACTAGACCTGGAGCACTGCTCAAGCGCTCTGGTTACTGCTGGTTGTCATTCCTTGTGCCAGTCCAGCAAGGCATGTCGCCAGTACTGCTGGGCACAGAGGATGTTGCCCTGGCACATTTTGTATCCTGGGGTCTCGTTGAGTTTTCCAGGGCTATTTTGGGATGCTACATAACTCAAAGTTCAGCCTTTCATCTCTTAAGACAGGATTAAAGGAAACTAAGCCTGCCTATCTCTACTTTTCCAGTCATGCTCTATGATAGAATTCATCCAGAAATTCACTTCAACTACTAACCACTCTCTTTTTACAGGCCAAAAGGCAATTCAGTCTTTCACTTCCATGTAGGGGCATAATTAATCACACAGAAAACACCAGTGCCTACTAGATACCTGACTGTACTTACCATGGTGATAAAAAAGCCAATCTTCTTTCTTTTTGCATCCCGCATACCCTCAGCATGTTTTTGCATGAGTGAAATGACTACATTATAGGTTCTGGGTTCATGATTTGGCACTTTGAAAAAAAACTGAGAGCTTGTTGAGCCCGTACCTGCTGAGAAAGTGTTAATAGATTAATAGTAGCTATAGAGATGTTCCAGTACTAGCCTATTGTGCAAGATCTTGCTTACATGTACCCAGAGGAATAGGTAGTTACTACTCCAAGATCCTTTCAATACAACAGAGCACTGTAACCTCTCTACAATATCCATAGGAGTTGAGGCATCTAGAGTTTAATTGCACATTAATCATTCTAGAAAACTCTGGCAAAGTCATGCAGATTTCTCAGCCCCTCTACATCTGCTTCACCTACAGGGCACATTTCCCCCAAGGCAGCAATACTTAATCAGCCACTTGACCCACTGGCTGAGTTGAAAAGGACTACAGCTAGGAGATCAGAAACACATAAAAGAAAAAGACAATATGGTTCAAAGCTATTCTCCCCATCCTTCCCATTAGTGTTTGTGATGGAGAAGATGGAGTGTTGAACACCAGAGGAAAAGACTGAGGTTTTGGTTAACAAGAAGTATCCCCGATGAGAAAGCAGTAAGAAGCCCAAACTGGGGGAAAAGGACTGAGATGGCAGCATCTGCTTAAATCAGTCTAGACTTTAAGCCATGTAGCTGTGTTGGGTGGCCTCAAAAGCTTCGATTGTACTTAGACAGGAACTTTGTTAGAGGGCTTGTGGAAAACACAGCTCCAAGGAAAATAGCTCTACCCACACACTTTCAGCTCAGCCTTTGCACTTCCTTGCCCAGTCCCAGTGCCCATAGCATGGAACAGCACAGGCATTGCTTTGTTATCACCCCTTGAGACACGGTGATCAAGGTTATGACGAGGAGGCTGAAACCTGTGAGCCGTAACTGGTTTGCTGCTGATTCAGGGATCAGCGTTGCAGAAAAAAATATCCTTCACTGACCCCATGCTACCATCTTAGATGAAAACAGAGCCCAAATAGTGATGTTGCTGTTAAAAGAAAAAGTAACACAATATAAAATTAATTTTCTTTTTAAATTATAATAATTGGAGCTTCCAATGCCAGAAGAGTCCAGGCAGCAAAAACAGTGGTCTTATGTGCTCAAAAGACTTTCTACCTTCAAAAATAGAGCTTTGTAGGACAATTCTTCATTTCATATCCATTTAATTTTGGAGTATTTCTTGCTCTGTAAAATCAGCTACGTATTTCCCAGACCAGACCTTCCAATTAGGTCCCAAATTAAACCTATTGCACCTGGCTGAAAGAAGATAGACAAGGCCATTTTGCTTTATAGAGTTTAGGGTTTCTAAATCACAAGTCTCCTAACTGAGCAACCAAGTGCTGCTGGCTTGTTTTTCCCTCTTTAGCTGATAGGTGCTGTAATGGGAAAGGGCTGGCATGAATAGTTGGTAACAGCTTGGGGTGAATGTTTCACTATAAGCACCAGTGGAGAGGAGGAGAGGACTAGGTGACAGCAGTGAGCATTCCTTACCTGGGGAACGGTTGTTCCTGCCTGTAGGAAGGACTGGACGCCACAAGTTGCTATGCTTCTCTACAGACCACGTTGTGCAGTGCTGATCTCCAAAGTCCAGAAATGTTGGGGTACTGTTACATATATACAGCCAGGAAAACTGCTCCTGGAAGTTTTCACAGGACATCCTGCAGAGAAGAAGAAAATCTCACCTTTCATCAAGATTCAACGTTCACCTGTAGAGCACTGTAGGCCATAGCTGAGCTGGTTGATACCTTGCAGAAGACATCAGCCCTCACTGCATTTGGGCTGCTCAAACTGCACGTAAGACCCCAGGGAAATTACAGGGCGTGCTCAGTATTTCCTAAGTGCAGCCCTGGTATCTCCAACACCTTTTTGCCTCTGCATCTTGCTTTGCCCCCATTCAGCATCCTGCCCTGCACTCACGCTTTGCTCAAGCCTGAAGTGTCCATCTTAGACCAGCCAGCTGCTTTACTCTGAGCCTCATGGGGCAAGTGTGCACTTTGGGAGTAGTAATAACTTTTCTAAAGGATGGCTCAAACATGACTGAAGTGGATTAGAGAGTAATCAGAGGCACTGAAAAAGCACAAGCACCTGCAGAGCAGTCCAGTGCACAAGCTGTATGACCGGCTCAGCCACCTGTCCCCTCTGAGCACCGGGCAGTCCAAGGTTCAAGCTAGAAGCTTTAGAGGAAAGATGTGACAACACTGTCAAAGTGTGACAATATGACTAGGTCTCAGGGAACAGGATTTTTACTTCTCTCACTTCTCATTTTTTACCACCAGCTTGTTACTTAATCTTGTCCAGCTCCATTTCTCCAAATCTTGTTTCCTCTGAAACCATGGGCTCAGGACAGCCTCCAATTTGCTGTTTGCTCACAGCTAACACACAGAGTGCCTTGAGCTATCATTAAGACCAGGGATCTGATGAAATTACTCTTACTTCATAATGACTCTTTTTTTTCATAATGAACCTGTCAGAGAGAAGGATTGACAGGGAAATACCAGAATTCTCCATCATCCTTATTTCTGAGGAGGTCTTCTCGGTACTTAGGATCAACATGGTCCCACTGAGGAGAACTGTAAACAGGAACAAATGAAAAAGCAGATGTGAGGCACAATTTTCCAACCCTCTGGCCAAGCCATTCTTCAAACTAGCCCATCAAGTCATGAGGGATAAGGAGGGGTGTGCAACCTGCACATTGAAAACAGGGCTTTTGTGGTTTTGCCCCAGCTGAGAGCCATGCACCATGCAGCTGCTCTCTCCAAGAAGGTGTGTGAGTGGGGACTTGGGGGTTCAGAAGAAAGGAAGGGGAAAGAAAACCAAAAACCAAACCTCATGGGTTGGGATAAAGACAATTTACTGAGACAGCAGAGAGATATAACAATAATAGGACTTTATAGCAAAATATACAGAACCTGTGATACACAATGCAGTTGCTCACCAAACCACACAACTCAGGCTGTACAGCTCAGAGCCATTCCCAAAACCAAGCTGTCTCCAAAACCACACGTCCTGGAGCCACTCACTCTGCTCCCACCAGCCCCCCTTTATGCTCAGCATGACGTCATTGGTATGGAATACTCTCTTTGGCCAGTTTGTGTCACCTGCCCTCTCTGTGTCCCCTCCCAGCTTCCTGGGTGCCCCCCACATTCTCATTAGCAGGGCAGTATGAACAACTGAAAAGTCCATGACTGCTTGGCAGCAACTAAAACATCGGTGTGCTGTCAGTGCTGCTCCCATCCTAACTCCCAAACAGGCACTGCACCAGCTGCTAGAAAGGAAATTAACTCTATCCTAGCCAAACCCAGGACAAGGATGATGGTCAGTGCCTTGACACCCAAGGCCAGCAAACAGAGCTCTACACCTTTTCTGTGCCTGAATTAATTGCCCACCCAGGGATGAGGAATCCTGCCTCTCCCTTCCAAGCCCTGGTCACCTGTCCCCATGCTGGAGAGGCTAGTGAAGTACCAAGTCACAGCACTCTGAGGTGCTGACATTACACTGGCATGCAGAGGGCACATTAGCCAGTCAAATGTGTTGTTTCCAAGCATCATGTTTATAATTAAGTGATAATTGTACTTTCTGCAGAGTGTAAGATAAATAAACAGAGCATGAATCAATAATTTATTGATTTATGCTGCTCACCTGTGAATGTGCTCTACTGACATTTCAATTAGAGTTAGGATTATAGTTTGCTGTCCTGGCTCTGGCAAGGACCAGCACAGGTGAGCTGAGCTGGCCCAGGAAGTGTTCCACCCCACCTGACATCACACCCCTGTGAAAGGGGCTGGGAGGGGAGGGGCAGGTTCCTCCGGCTCCAGTGCCATCAGGCATAGGGCAGGTCATTGCGTTGGTGCAGTGTTTTGTGTTACCCCCTCGTAGGGTGGGTAAAGTGCTTGGTGTTAGCACCGTGTGTGTGTGTGTGTGTGTGTGTGTGTGTGTCCACCCACCCTCTGTTACAGTCCCCCTTTCGTGGTGCTGTGTCAGTACCTGTTCTTATCCCAACCCGCGGGGCTCTGTCTGCTTCTCTCCCAGGGTAGGGGTGAGCAAGTGGCACATGGTGCTCAGTTGCTGCCTGGGGCTGGACATTCACTATTCCAAAAATGGGAGGATACTGTCTAAGCAGACAGCTATTATCCCAACCTTACACGTCTGTGCCACCTGCCAACCCCCCCAGACACAACACGCTAGCCTGCCTTCTCTCACCAGAGAAGTTTGGAGCAATCCTAGCAACAAGAACAGGTAGGATGCTACTAAATCATGTAAGAGTGACACCTGAACATCTCTCCAGTCAGGAAAACAGTGATGCAATTCCACCAGGAAAACTAATATTAATTAGTTTTTTTGTAAATATAATTTATTTACGAAACAGTGTTGCAGTCTTCCTCTATATCATTCCTTTTCAGGGAAGAGAGGTTAAACACACCAACAAAGTGGTTCTTGCATCTCAAAAGCTGCATGCAGGAAACAAGAGATCAGCTCAAGCCATCCAGCAGCTCTTTGCCTTTGTGACAGCCAAGGACCCTTTTTGTCCCTGTCCAGTACTGCATAAAAATACCACGCTACTCTCACAGACTCCTAACCTTTTCCTTCCTTCCCAGCTAAAGACTAGTGGGAAGGGAAGAAGGAGCAGGAAAGTGGATGCACGGTTGCTACAGGAATATTTAGTAAAAGCAGCAAGCCAGTGTCTAGGGGCATGGCCAGAGCTTACCTTAGGTAATAACAACAGCTTACCTGGAATGACCCACGGGGAGAAATGTATGCAGAGACAAAAAGAGATGCCTGCACTAGGCCTAGTGAGGAGCACATATAAAACCAACGTGGCATTAGTTTTCCCCAGATTAGATTTCTGTGGGCAGCTGCTTTGCAGAGGGAAATAATGCTTATAATGAATTGATTTAGAAATTAGATTTCATTATAATGAGTGCAAGGCAGAGGTCCTTTACAATAAGCCTATAATAAAGAGTGATTCTCCTTATGAGATTAAATCATTAAAACCATACCCATCACTCCAGGGCCCCTTCCATTCCCCATGGCCCCACGGATTCCAGATCCTGATGATATGTTTCCAGCCGTTCTTGTATGGTATCTGGGAAAACAAAAGTAAAATAAACTTGGTCACAGTTTTTCACAATTGTGCTATTCAGAGAAGAGATGAGTATTAAAATGGAGGCCTGTTTTAACTTCTGGTCTCATTTCAATCAGTGCCTTTTGCTGCATTGTAGAGGAATGATGTTTGGGAGAAAAGCCACACCCATTCTTCTTTCCCAAGGACAGTAAATAGCTGACACAGATGGAAGCAGCAGCATCCCTGCCATACTGCATGACAGCCTTGGGAAAGTCCAGTGCCTAATCCTGCACATCTGACACACTGAGTCAGCAAACAGAGGAAGCAAGCCACTGTGAGACTGCCTGGAGTGAATGTCAAAATGATAAATAGAATCTATGTCTCTATATATAGAGTATCCTGGTTTCCAACAGCTGGAGCTTTGGTGGTTTTCTCCTCTTGCTGTTGGGTGCTTTAAGCCAGAAGCAGTTCACTTTCATCAGTGAAAGTGAAATGGTGGAACTGGAGAGGAGAAGGAAGCCTTTGTGTTCCTATTCTTTCTTATGCACACAGGGAACACTGAAAACAAATATCATGGCAGTCTCTTCCCAGGCAAAGGCCCAGCCCCTGGCCAGCCTCACATCATTTCCCCATAAGACACCCCCCTCAGATGCAGGGGCAGTACTGTAAGGTAGGGCAAAGACTGCTTCTCCTTTCTGCCTACATCATGAGCAGAAGGAAGCTGAAACAGCTTGCTTACTGTCCAACAGGATTCAGGATCCTTCCACATTTCTTCTTCCATCCTTCTTCTTAGGGAGAACCAGATGGGAGCTTCTTTGGAGCCTTGTAACCCATGTCCTTCCATTTGAGAGCCTCTTTGCTACAAGCAGCCATCCTCCAAGAAGACTATGATGATGGCACCGAAGGTGCCATGGCAATAAGGGGCTACAAACCAAAGCCAGGCTCATATGGGATACCATTAAAGAAAGGGGTATAATGGAGAAAACAACATAGGGGAAAACAATTTCCCCTTTCCAAAGGACTTTAAGTTCCTTGATTAAAATGTGTTGTAGCTTCTCTTGCATGATAGCTCACTGTTAACACTCCCTGTATGCACTACAGCTCATGTTCTGACTTCTGGATGCAAATTCTTTTGACTTGTGTGATAAATTGGTCCTATTTTCAGATCTGTAATATTATTATCTAGTCAGGAGAAGATCTGTATGAATAGAACAGCTTTAAAAGATGGAGAAATACTGTTCTTGAACCAGTGAGTTATTTAGCTTTCACACAGTGATTTTTAGCATCTTGTGATTGAGCTGAACAAATGCAGATTTGCATCATATGACAAGTCCCAGAATTTCACACAGTACTTTTATTCCTGTTTAAAACAGAAAAGTGATTTTTTTTTTAATAGTCACCATGGAATGAAAACCCCCAGAAATGTTGTATTTGCTATTGAAGTGTCCCAAAACAAAAGTGAACTTAAGTTGCATTTTTCCATTAGAGAAGATAACAGGATTCAGATATCCTTCCTCTTCCCATTGTGCCAGAAACCTTCCATCTCCTGGAATTTGAACTAGTTGCTTTCAATAATCCCTCCTCAGTGTGAAGCTAATTAAAATGACTCTGAAAGGAACAAGAGTGTGACTGCCCTACAGTGGATCACCCATACAAGATCACCAGTCAGGAACATGTCCTTGCTCTTACCTTCACAGCTCCTGTGACAGTGTAGGCATGACCCTGTACAATCCCATTCCTCAGCTCTATGTTCCTCAGCTGCAGAAGGGAGAAAGCACAGCTTTTAGCTCTCTGCCACACTGCCCAGGTATGGCCATCCAGTATGGCAGAAAAAAAGACGTTGACTGCAGCAGTATCTCAGACACAGTGGCTCCAGAGGAACATGACTGTTGCTCCCACTGCAGCCAGAAGCAGTCCAGTAAATTTAACAAAGTCACAGGTCTTCACACATTTGCAAGTTCTTCAGTGATCCAGAGCAACTGCAGAATGACCCAGACTGGCTGAACTCCAGAGGTTCATGGTCACCAAGGGCTCAGAGTCAGCCCCACCTGAGTGGAGGGGCTAGTCCTTGGCTTATTTGCAGCAGCTAAGCTGTCCTGATGAACCAGGCACTAAAGGAGCAATGCTGCATACTTTGCAGTCTTCTCTCACCTGCTATAAGAGAAGCCTTAGCAGCTTTTTAGCAAGATACTCGCTGAGCATCACAAAGCCTTATACAACTTCCTAGCATTAATACTGGTAGCCTGCAAACCATAATGCAATAATAGCATCCTCTTGCAGGAGAGGGGTGCATTTGGGCCTTGCTACAATCAGTCACAAAGCTATGAGGCCAAAATCAGCCCTACTGCAAGAGCATACCACTCCATCCCAGTGGGATTACCCAGGAGATGACACAGAGACCTCCCCCTCTGACAGACAATGCATCAGCCCAAAAGCCTTTTAGTGGCTTACTGCATAACCTTATCTACTTTGTACTGCCAAGTTCTCCCCAGGCATCCATAAGCTGCAGCTATTATGCAGAGTGGTTATGGACTTCCTTCTTCACTTCACCTTTAAGCAAACATGGTAAACCAAGAAAGGCACACTCCTCGCCCCGTGACGTACCTGGCCTGAGGTGCTACACCCCATCAGACACTGAGATCTGGCAGCTGCTCTTATTATCTCCTGCAGATGAGGAGGGGGTTCCTTCAGCGAAAACTGCACTTGGACTCCACCTGTGAGGTCTACTAAAGCATCAGAAAGGTAGCCTCCATGCAAGTTCTGGTAGGAGCCCTGTAACCTGTGGGAGTGAAAAAACCCCACAGTGATTAGTCCTTACACTGTGTTTTAATAAAAGTCAATAGTGGTAGTTTCCAAAACGGACATGGCATTAAAGTGGTGAGCCTGGAGTGTGTAAACACTGGGGCTAGTTAATGAAAGGAAATGGGATTGAAATACATGCCCAGACACAACACATGGCCTGTGGAATGAATGAGGCAAAGAGGGACTTTTTCTTACGTATTTACTCCCATCTGTGGCAGCTGTCTAGAGTCATTTACAGGCAGTGGAAAATAATAACATGCAACTCATGCCAACGCAGACATTTTAGGGAGATGAGCTGCATCTCATCTTAAAGTATCTGGTTTCCTACTTCTGAACAGGAAGGGAGCCAAGGGTGACTAGTTCAAATGGATTTTTCAGATCAAGTGAAGCTGAACTGTTTCTACATCATATTTTGTCATGACTCTTCACATAAATGGCCAGTATCCCTTTTGCAAATGAGAAAGAGGAAGACAAGAGAGCTGAAAGCGTTTGCCCATGCTCCCAAGGCAAGATAGAAACAACTTCTGCCCCAGCAGAACAGCACTGTTCCAAATTCCTCTGCTAGAGTGCAATAATAGGATAATAATTTAATATTGCAAACACAGTCCTTGTTGTTTTTATTGTGTGTTTTTTATTGAGACAGCAAATAAGCCGGAACATGCTGTACTTAAAACAGGTAGAGCATGCTGTAAAACCCCACCATACACACTGTATTTAATGAATGTAATCAAATGAACTCTGCGGCTAATTGTATTTTGAAGGGTTGTCCTTGTCCTACACTGATGAAAAGAATTTGCCATGGGAAGAACTTCTCAAATGGGAATCTCATAAACAGCATCGCTTGCAACTTTAATTTAATAGAGGTTTGGTTTGCTTTGTAATTAAAATCTTATGCAGCAAATTGATACCAAATCCTGAGTCAACTTTTCTGAGATATCTCAGGGCAAAATGCATCTATTCCTAAGTCATTCAGATGCTGCTTTAACGTTTGCTTATTCCTGACCAAATCTGCCAGAATAATGAGCTCTCTTTGTCAGGTCCTCTTTGCATTGAAAATATTACACCAGCTTGATGTAGGGCACATGCCCCAAGTTCCAGTCCTTCACATTACCCCTAGCACAGGAATTGATTTTCAGCACATTTAATTATGGGCAATGTTACAGGTGCTAAGGTACCACACTCTGATCCCTTTATGCCTCAAAGTTACCTCCTTATTAATTGTTATTAACCCTGCAATACTCTGGGGACCTCAGCCAAGAGCCCGAGCTCTCTGTGCAAAGTGAGAGCTGACTAGAGGCTTGCAGGAGTGCATGTGTTGTGCCTGGGCATCTTCTTCAGCCAAGCTTCTCTCATCACCCCCTCCAAATGTCTGCATGGTCTCTGACTAGCAACTGCAAACAGAGGTAATCTCTGCTTGGAGTCTGGAGTTTTAAACAGTGGAAAATACAGAAAACAGGCAAATAAGTTTAAGATAGAGAGGAGATGGCCAGTCCTTTCTGTGTCACCAGCCACTGCCCATTCATTTTACTTCTCAGGTATCAATGTCACAGAATTGGACTGGGTGCATTTAGGTCTTCAGCCTGAGACCAACATCTGCTTATGCTGACCCTGTGTTTGTGTTCTGCCACAGTTCCCTACCTAAGCACAGCACAACATATGCACTGCTAGCCTGAACCCCTCATTGTCTACTTTGCATAAAGCAGAGGGTGAAACCACTCACAGAAGGCACTCAACACCAGGTAGAAGAATAGACCAGGTATATTTACTTGGCATATGCTTTCTCCAACAAGGATGGCCAGAATTCATTTGACGTTCGAGGGTGTACAGACAGGTATCTTCCATTTAAGAACGGCAGCCGGTCGTCTATCACTACATCCACCCAGTCTCCATATTGCCAGAACTGGAAAGAATAAAAAAAGAGAGAGAAAAGCATGACCCTCTTTTAAGAGCTAATATTCATGCCAAGAAACAGCCTCCAGAAATAGCACAGGAATTAATCTAAAGCATGGATATATGCAAGTTCTCTCCTGAACTGCTTCAGGCTAATGGTCCACATTGTTAAACAAGCTACCAAGTGGCTGGATTTCCGAGTGGCAAGGGAAGTCATTTGGGAATATAAATAGTCCTGCAATCAGTGGGAGGAAAGATTCAACACGAGGAATATGCTAATATTATTGGGTGATAGCAAGCGTTCAGGATGATAAAGAACAATCACACAGATGGTTCAGTGAGCCTTACTCCTCAGCTGCACTTGGATTTTCGCCTCTAGCACAGCCTCTGTCAAGATCCAGTCTCTGGATTTTCTTTCCTCTGTGTTTCAATTAAGATTCATGTGCTGTCATGGACAGGGACAGTGTAGTGACTAAAGACTGTTTTGAGGTGTTATCCATCTCCGTGATAGATGAGGAGGACACAGGTGGTCTCTCCAGCATGTCGACAGAGCAGGTGTTTCTCCAGCTGAAGAAAACTTTCAGGGGAGAAGATAGGGAAAGAGATCTATGGGGATGAACTAAAGGAGCCATTTCCAGAGTCATTAGCAGATTAGTAGACCTTAGCATGATTCTCAATCATAAGAGGCCAAGCTCTTATTTGCAGTAATGCTAAGGACTTCTGTGGAAGTATGCCAGCAATAGATTTAGTCTAGCATGATTTTATTTCTACAGCTTTGGTCAATGAAAAACCCCAAAATGAGCTGTTCTGTTAGAAAAGCGCAAGACCAGATCTGCCCAGCAGCAAAGCAGCTTACAGTCCACTAAGCCAAAAGCAGATTTGATCCTACTTATGCTCTGCCTCACCCCAGCATCTCACTTCCTACATTAGTGGTGGCAGGAGGTGGCAGGGTTTGACTCTCTGAACCTGAGCTCCAAGAGTGGTTTGAGACTTCTACTTGATTTTGGCAGAACGTGATCAAGGAAAAGCCTACCAGAAAGAGAGACAGGCAAAAAGGACAACCTGAAAGCAGATACCCTTTCAGTCACCTGACATGTCATCCTGTTACATGCGGAAGCAGGTCTGTATGGAGAAGAAGTGTGACATCTAGCCACATCTCCCCATGGTGCTTAACTTGCAAACGCAACAGGTAAACAAGGAGAACAATATAGAACTGTCTGTGGGGATTAATGCAGTCCAAACCCACTGAGTAACATTTTTCCAAAAGCCAGGTTCCTTGGCCATCTGCGGTAAGGAGCTCAAGCTTGGGGGCCTCCCAAATGCAGCCCTGTATTTTTCTTCAACTGGATAAAGACAGCAACTTTGTCCTGACTGCCCCAGGCTTTCAGATCATGGTCTTAAAAGGACAAGAAAAGCCACAATAGGAATGAGAAACCTTATAGAAACTCCTAGGATGCTCTTGGAGTGCCAGACTGGTACAGGAGAAGTTATTCTTCACCATATGCCTTCAGGCTCCCTTTTTATCTTGGGAGCCTGGCTTAGTGAAATTTCTTTATACCCTCAAGATTTAAAGTATACTGCAGCTGGGAATATGACACTAAAGGAAACAAAGAATCCCTATTTAGCAGGCTGCAAAGAAATAAGTTCGTTGCTTCCACATTTGTGGTGAGCCTCTGAAATCAGGACTTTATTTTCCTGGGCTTAGAAGAGAAGGAAAAATAAATGGACAGTTGCAAGATGGCAACACATCTAGGGTGCTGGTCAGAGAGGGAATAGTGTGTGGTTATTTTGCGTCTCTTTTTCTTTCCTCTTTTGACAGGGATCTTTGAGAAATCCAATTCTGGAAGTGAGCAAGGTGAAAAATCCCACTCCTTTCAATCACTCTCTTTTGCATAGCATTTGAAGGCACCTTTTCAACATGTCCTGAAACTGATGTCTTGACCACTTACGGCCTTTAAAGTTTTCATCAGTTTCTTCCTGAGAGCAGGGACATTAACACTCAGGGCAGATTCACCCTGTTTTGAGTGGATGCACTGTGCCATAACCCCCTGTACCCCCCAGAGTATTTTTTGTTTCTTCCCAGGCTGAGCTGCTGCTGCTCACTGTCACAATTCATGGCACACCCTGCCTCAGAGGCATCAGAGATTCTGTGGTAGAGAAAGTGATTCCAACACAAACACCAGATCAAGTGAAATCCCGGTTTAATAATGTCTGCAATTATTCCCTAGAAAAAAACCCATCACCATCTTTACTACAGTTGATTAAGTGCTTAACACCCTTAACTCTTGCAGCCAGTTTTGTGTAGGGAGACTGGAACTGCCCTCTGTATTCCCAAGAGGGGACAGGCTCCAGATCCAAAAACATGAAAAAAGTTATAAGCTAAAATTTGTACATTAGCATATGATATGCCTTGTTTGTGATTCTTCACTGAGCTAAGGACTGGTGGCTTAGCCTGTGGATGGCAGTAAAATATCTTTGATGGAATAATTGAAAGGCATTACTGAGAAGCATTTCCATTCAGAGTAGCTTTCTCAGGGGTTTACTGCTCAAGGAAAGCCAGAAACAGTTGCATTGATTTGCAGACGAGATGACAGGGAAAACATTTTCAAATACTGTAAGGTATTTATACTGCTTAAGATTTAAGGATTGCTCCTAACTAATCTTTTCAGAACTCTCATGAAAGACAATCAAGCTTGCATCCTTTTAATGTGTTTTAAGCTGACTGAGATTCCTTCAGATAGTTTATCTCATGCACCTCTGCATGCTGGAAATGGGCCAGGACAGAAACATCTGATATGCTGAGGAGCAAAGGAACAGAGCAGCCTGCCCATGAGATAATCCTCCTGGTGCTGCTCCATGAGACCCCCAGGGAGTCAAAGTCGTCTCACTGGCAAAGCTCTTCGTTTGGTACTAAACTTCATATAACAAAACACATGTGTGATAAAAAACCAGGATGATGAATGGCCAAGTATACACTGATTCTCTCTACACCCAGATTAGCTTCTGGAGCTTAATGGTACCGCAAGTACCTCTGATCCCAAAAGATAGTCAGTCAACTCAGATACAAGCGAGCATGGTCGGCCAGTTACTATCCCAGTCAGCCTCCTGGGAGATTCAGAGAATTTCAAGACGTGGTAGAAAGTGAGATTTACACAAAAGCCTTAGTCTTCTCCCTGAAACAAATCTCTCTTCAAAATATCAAAAGCATGGTCCTCTGATCTGTCTCCAAGGATTTGCAATTTCCAGCCACTTCCATGAGCTAAAAGAAGAAGGTGAAGTGTATGGAGATACAGAAAATGAGTCTAAATAGATAACACAGGTATGCTGACAGCCTGTCCAAATCAAAGCAGACACCAGAATGCCATCTAAAACATATGTGCACACAAATCTAACTGAACAGCTGGTATCTGTACCTCTGGAGTCATAACTTTAAGAAAAGGGCTTAGAATTCCCTGAAGTATGATTGCACCACCTGAAGCACTAGGAATCATTAGAAAATTTGGGGGGGTTTCTGCAGAATTCTGAACAGGGAGCCAGGGCATTCAAGGGTGTTGAGATCCGAGACTGCAGTTTGGACCCCTCTATAAGCCAAGCAGCCAAGCCCGGGCAGTACCAATACAGCAGGGAATACATACCCTGAAGTGAAAAATCCCAGCATAATCATCCTGGAATCCTTGGTCCTTTGGTAAAACATTTTCCAAAAGTTCCTTCTGAAGTGTCAGGGATCCCAGGGCAGCCAGCATCCAACAGTCACCTCAAGGGGAGGCGGGGAAGAATACAGTGCATTCAGCCACGTACTTGCTTTCATGGACCATAACTAACTCTTCAGGAGAGTGTACTTCAACATCTAAAACATCTCAGAAGCACCTTGTTCTAAGAAACCAAGATTCTTCTGTCTCCTTTTCCCAAAAAGACTGAACCACTACTCAGTATTCAGCAGCAAAATCCTGTGGGAACCCTGATGCTACCCAACCATCTCCTTCTACCTTCACGCTCCTCCTGTCTTTGGTGATCATGTTGCAACTTGCAGTTTAGAACATTGTTTAGGAAGTTTTCAAACCACTAAATGGGGTGAGAAATGGGAAGACATTGTTTTCTATATTGGAGCAGATCTGCTCCTGAAGACAAACATGATTATGGGCCAGGAGAAAAAGTTGGAACCGATACAGGGTACAGACACATGTCTGGGTAAGTATCAGAGAAGATGGACAGAAATTTCCACAGGAGAGAAAAGAGAGATAGGAGAAAGTCAGATGAAAACATTTAGGATGAAAAGAAAATTAATTCTTACATATGTTGGAGCTGGGGCTACTTACCCCAGAACTGTGTTTGACCCTTGTACTTGAAGCATCTGCCTAATCTCAGTTGGATTTTCCTTTCTATGCTTGTCATATACATAAAGGGCAGGTACCATATATAAGCAATAACAATTAAGAGCTGCTGCATTTGGAAATCCTGTTAAATATCTGCAATAACTTGTGTGTAGACTTGTGTGAGTCTGGATTTACCTGCACTAATTGTTTACTGCAGCTTCCCACCAAGCCCTCAGAACGTAGCAAGGCAATCACAGGTCATTGCTTTGTGCCAGTGTTTTCCAAAAGAGGCATATGAACTTACCTATTTCTCCTTGCATTATATCAAATCTGCTAACTCCATTTGTGATCAAATAAGGATTTCGCTGAATTTCCTGGAGGAAAGAAAATGCAAAGAGCAGTATGAGTACACAGCCTTTGCCTTGCAGTGTTCCTATCCCTTGAAGACTCTTGCTTGCCCACCTTTTCCACAGCTGATAAGTGTTTCTCTTGAGCCCTGATTATTTTGTGGCCTGTCACCAACAAAACTAGAGATACTCAGGAATCTCTTCTTTAGTCTGCATGGCTATTCCTAGGGATGAGGAGCTGAGGCTGGGTGCTCACTGAGTTTTCATTTGGGTTTATCTAATGCTACACCGTTCAGAGCGGGCTCTGAGCCTGGCTGTGAAATCATGTGGTTTCCTGGGGGGACAGTAGGGCAGACACACAGGGGTCACCAAGCAAAGTGGAGCAGAATCTGTACTTCAGCTCAGCGCTGGATCCAAGAACGTTTTACTCTCTGAGCCTTTTGTGTTTCTATGCAGGGCTAATACAGATCAGGCTGAGCTGCTTTTCATCACTCTGGTGAGGAAAGAGAAAGAGAGCTTAATCTCTGGCTGCCAGATCCCATAGGCCTGGTTGACATTTTTAATTCATGGAGAATATTCCTTGCATTCCTTGACAGTCTTGCTTGGGCAGTGAAGTGGGAAACGCTTCATGGCTTGGCTTTGCACACAGAAACATGAACCATTTTCCCACCTGTGCCTGCTACTGGCCTGCGATAGCTGAGTTCTCAAGTAGGAATGGCCCAGGCATCCCCTGTGAGTAACCCTTGGCACACCCCAACCAAGAAAGGCTCTGTTTTGAAAGAGTAACCAGCTTTAAATAGTGCACCTAATAAAATTAAGAGATAAAAGGGAGAAAAAACATCTGAGTAAGAAAAATAATACAGCAGCTCTTCCTTAAGAAGGCTCTGGCATTTCTTCTCCCCAGTTGATGTGACATGCTGCACAAAACCATACCAGCATACAATGTGACTCATGACTCACACAGTTGCATGAGCTCAGCGTTAGCAAACACTGTTGGTTTTCTGAGGTGACTTCATGGTGATGAAACTCCCCTAAGAAGTTTCCCTGTCAGGAGGTGATGCAAAACAACTTTGCTGCTCCAGGCTGACGGACAGATCATGCTCCCACGGCACTGCTGACACTGGTAAAACAGCCTGGGCAGGCATCTTCCCGGACAGATGCTTTCACACAGCCATTCACAACCATCCCAGGACTTCGGGGATTTGCAATGGGAGATATACCCATAGCATGGGAGCAGGCCTAAGAAGTGGTGGTCACCAGCAGCAGTTGGTCATCATACAGGGAAGCAGCAGTGCTTGGCCATTCCACCTTCCCCTCTACATCTGTCCCAGCTTCCTCTTCTCCCTGCCTCTATTTTCCTGACAGTAGTTTACCTCCCACAAGCAGGAAAGAGTACCTTGCATGACAAGGGTCTGAACTTGGCTTGTGCTTTTGTGGGTGTCTGGCTTGTCAACAGTTATTCCCGAAAAACAACAGCATAAAGGAATGGGTCTTTCGGTTCCCCTGTCATTTCTGAGGTTGATGAAATCTTAGTTGCCCCAGGCAGCATGGCTGTGCTCTGGTAGATGTGCTACAGTGTATAGCTGCCACGGAGGCAACCACCATCAAGAGACACGAGCCTGAAACTAATGGGAAGGCAGCTGAGTCTCCTATGGGATTCCCAAGGAAAGGGCTGATGCTCTGCACTGTGCTGCAGCAATAAAAGCTTTTAAGTACAGTGTAGATCCTGCTAGCCTGTTATGGAGATTAGCTGAAAGGTCAGCCTATTGAATACCTCAGCAGATACCCTATTGTCCACCAAGGTATTTGTCTCCCTCATGAGAAAATGATGGGGATGAGTTGAAACATGAAACAGTTTTCTTGCTGAGAGAAAACAGAACTTTTGTCTAAAACCCAAAAAGATATGACCTGAGGTCAACCCCAGACAGCATGACTTGACTTTACAAAGGGGGTGGTTGGGTGCTGGAACAGGCTGCCCAGAGAGGTCGTGGATACCCTGTCCCTGGAGGTGTTCAAGGCCAGGTTGGATGGGGCCC
The DNA here is from genome assembly GCA_022605575.1 of Laterallus jamaicensis coturniculus. Taxonomy (NCBI): domain Eukaryota; kingdom Metazoa; phylum Chordata; class Aves; order Gruiformes; family Rallidae; genus Laterallus; species Laterallus jamaicensis. The sequence continues at coordinate 22,796,610 of JAKCOX010000001.1, forward strand.
TGGGCAACCTTGTGTAGATCCAGGTCTGGAGGTTGATGGCCCTGCCGGTGGCAGGGGGCTTGGAACTCTGTGATCTTTAGGGTCCTTTCCAACCCAGCCCATTCTATGATTCTATGACTGTGCATACAGATAGTTTTGAGGCTATCAGACAGAACAAAAGCTGAAGTCAAAGACTCTCACTGTAATCCCCACCCTGCTTCCAGTGAAGAGCACTCCCCACAGGCTTAGCAGGCAATAACTGGAGAGCAGCTCAGTGCGACTAGCCATGGAACAGCTCAGCAGCTGTTCCTCTGCAGAAGCCAAGCAGCAAATGCAAGGTGAATTCCCACTGAGCTGACACCAGTACCATTGGCTGAAACAGCAGCAGCCCTCCTTTCTGCATGCACTGAGGGCAGAAATGGCCAGGGAGGTTTTAACAAGAGGTTTGTGTTTCTGAGTGTAGCCACCTTTCTGTGAGCTGGAGGAAAAGGGGCAGTATGAGTGTCCTGGATATGGCCAACAATGATCACACTTCAAAAGGATGTGTGCACAGAGCACTGGCTCTTTGCACAGTGTTGGGTGTGAGCCAAGGAAGGGTAGGGGACAAGCAGAAGCTGAAGCAAAGGCAGGAGAGGGCAGTGGTGGGAGCTGCAAGACCAGATACTCAGAAGAGCTCTGGAAGAATGTGACCTCTGAAGCTGGTGGGGGAATGGGTGCTCCTTTTAAGGATCTGTGGCTCTGTGGAGCCTGAACTAAGCAGGGTTTTTGAAAAAGCTTCAAGGGGACATAATTGTGATGAGTGCAATGCTTTGGAAATCTAGGCCTTCTGAACTGGAAGGAAAAGAAGTCTCCAATTAGCTCCTCATTCTTCAAAGGCAAGGACACAGCAGTGATAAAACATGAGAAACTATAATCTATTATTGAAAACACAGCTATGCACATGGTTACCACTGCACAAAATGTGCAAGTCTCACTCTCTGCTAGTGCTTAAATTGAATAACAAATACAGAAAGTACAGATATAACTACGCGTGTCCAGCAGTGCCCGTCTTCACTGAGAAATTATGATGAGACTTTGTGGCATTTTCTCCTATACTTTTCAGTTTTAGCTGGAGGGGGAAAGAAGAGGGAGCTCAAAAAGGCATGTGGTCTCTTCTCAGAGCATCTCCAAGTCCAACAGTGAAGGCAACCATATAGGCTGCAAGTCCAGCGCTCTGCCTGAACTCACACACCCCACCCCACCCTCCACTCACCCCCTCCCCCCCCAAAAACCCTATCATCACTCGCTTTCCCTGGCACACTGAGGACTTAATTATATATTCAAAATAAAAGAGAAGATCAAGTTCAAGCCAGTTCATCTTCTACAGAATGATATTACCACAGAAGTACTGCTCATCCAAAGGCAAGATGGAGAATTAATTTGAGAGGTGGAAGCAGAGCTCCCTGTGCATGCATTTCTTTCTAAACTCATTTTTACATTTGTTTGGCATTTTTAAGGAAGGGTGAGTCCACAGAAGCTGAAGGCAAGTAGCAGGGATGTAGGCCACAGGCAGACACGTGCAAAAGACACGGTCAGACATTTTGGTGGAAAATGAGGCAGGACTTCACAGGCAGTGCAAGCCAGTCTGACTGCAGGCAGCTGCCCAGCATGGTGGTCTGGCTGCTGCCACTTCCCCATGGATTCCCCCACTGACCCGAGTGATCCTGAGTGCCCACAGAAGGCCACTGAGGGTTAGGAGGCAGGAGATGACTCTTTACAGAGCCACCTGCCCAACAGATCACCTTAACCCTGCAGTAAAATCCCAGCCCTGCTTCTGCTCCTGACACAGCACCACATCTTTCCCTTTGGCTGTACTTGCGTTGCTCCCCCCTGCTCCAGCTCCACCTTCCTGACAGGTCCTGTCACCCTGATCGACAGGGCTCCCTATTCAAACCACACCAATTTAGAGAAATAAAAAGGCAGCTATTGATTGAAAGCCAAACTCTGCTCTCAGCTGGAGAAATCTTAATTCAGCATCACTGCTGTGCCTGTAATCGTGTTGATCTGGATTAAGAAGCAAACATGGCATTGCAGTTCCCTGGGCACTGCATGTGCTGAGAAGGGGTCAGGCACATCACTGTCAGGCATCCCATAACGGCAGGGAGCCTTCACAGAATAGCTAACACAGAAATAAGCCAGTTGGAGTAGGGAGGGAGGACAAAACAAAGGACAAGCTTTGACGGGTCACACCGAAGGTCTACCTCTTGCAATGCCTCATCTCCAACAGCTCAGAGAAAGAGCAGGATAACTGGGAAAGCTGAAACTAATGCTCCTCTTGCATACATCCTCCCACTCGCCATCACTTGGAGGCTAAAGGGCTTCCAAGGCTGGAGGCTCTACCCAGTTTTCTGTTTATTAGACCTCATGGGAATAAGGAATCTGTTCCCTTGAATCTGCCTAATTTATTTTTTAAAAAACTCATATTCTGCTTTTCTTTGACATTCTCTTAGATGGGAAAAAACAGGCTAATCTCAAGGGGTTTGCTAGCACCACCAGAACTCAATTCCTTGCTTTACAGCAGCATAGCTCAATTCCTAATTGCCTGTTTTCAACAGAAATGCCTCAGTTGCTTAAAAAAAACCCCAACCCTCCTGTGCTCCAGCTCTCTCACAACAGAGGAATGAAGGCCTTAGACTCTGCACAGGTGGGGAGCCCACAGGTGGGAAAGTAAAGTCCTGCTTTGCAGGGCTCAGTACTAAAAAACAATGACAAGCGCAAACAAAGGAGGCCAATACAAAGGAGGCAAACAAGGGAGGTAGCCCTGCCTGCCCTGAGCCTTTGAGAGGCAGTTTTCTTAGAGGTCTTGAAACCTCCCACTCAGGCCACTCCGTGCAAATTTTAAAGCAGCACGGTGTTATCAACCGTTGCCTGTGGCCACCACAGCCATATAGAGTGCTGCTGACTGACTCCCCAGCCTGGAAAGCAGGAAAGCAGGTGAATCAACAGACCATCAGAGGAGCGCTGCTTTCCCATCAACCCGGGATGTGTGCATTGCAACTCCACAACAAGCCCTTTCCAAAAGCAACAGGAACAGAGATACGATGCAAATACCACCCCCCATCTAAAGCCTGTGCAGAAAGACAGATATAATAAATGGTGATGTACTGCAGTTTTCTCAGCCCAGAGATACGAACTCTGTAGTCGAGGTCAGATGCAATCAGCTGAGTAGGCAAGGGCTGAGACAATGGCTGCCTGGAAATGCTGCTCCTGCTCAATTACACTGATTGCACACGCACACTCAAAAATAAGGTGAATTGATCTTGATTTTCATCAAGGAGAAATACTGAACAGAATCTAAGGAGCTTGTGTGCCCTGGGAAATACTGAGGCTGTGAACTCCACCATGAACTACTGGTGAGAGGCTTTGGCTCATGCCAGAGAATAGACCCATGGGGACAGACCTCCAGACAGTGCAGGACAGCACTATCCCTCATTGCCATGCATTTCCAGTAACTTGCTTTAATAAAGCAGCTCACATGATAACACATTCCTTTTCCCTTTTTTTTTCTTAGCATGTTTTTCTTTATTTTTCACCTGTGTTATCAGAGCTGCTTTTAGATTAACATCAAACTGTTGTCTGATTTCTTGCCTGAATTAAATCTGTCTTTTCTTCCCTTCCAACTACAGACAGGCCAAGACTGATACAGGAAGAACTCCAGCACAATTTACCTGGCTGGAAAGATCCTAACTTCAAAAGTACTTTTTTTAAAGCATCCATTCTGGTTCAGTCAGCTCCTGGGTTTGAAATCCCTTACCATTGATATTAATTCCTAAAAATTAAATAATATTCCAATAAACAAATAATCACCAAAAGCAGTGGAGAATCATGCCAAGCACTCTATTTCTGAAAGAAGGTTACATTTGATTTGGGAAGGGACAGAAGAGGAAAGGAAAAATATGGTCAAGCCCTTTTGAAAAACTACTGAATCAAATAACAAAACCCTTTTCCCAGCAGACGAGCACCAACTCCAACTGTATCATTTTCCCCATTTCCCCAGTGCTTTTTAGATGCCACGTGCAATAACACAGCTCCCTGAGTCTCTGCTAAGGGAACAAGGCATGTCTCTGGCTCAAGCTCCTATCAAAGCAGCCTCTTTCTGTGGCTTCTATGCAAAAACTTCTTTTAGGTCCTACTCTTCTCCTGACACTAGACAAATACCCAACAGTTCCACACCCTGATGCTATGAACAGACTGCGATGATTCAGAGGAAAACCCTTGTTGGCTATTTCAGACAGTCCTTTCACCATCCAACTTCTTACAGTAAGAAGAGGCACTCAAGGATTTTTTTCTTTTCATGCTGACCCTCAAACCTCCATTGACTGTCTTGCAGCTTTTCCCTCTCTTCTGGTTGCACACCGTCATCCCCCACCCCCCCACCTCCCCAGGGGACAGAGCCTCCTACACCAGCTTTTGATCAGCAATCCCTTAATCCATAAGGTAGCTACAGGGTCCTCAAGAGACCAAAGGGTGAGCCAGCTGCAGGAGCCATAGCTTGTGACCTTGAAGACCCTTCAGAAAAACCTTCAAGCAGCTTTATCCTCCACCCATTTTAGCCTTATAAAGCATAAGCACTGAAGAACAGGGACTATCGTACCAAGCACCATGGTGGGCTACCCCTGGTGCAGGGCCAAGCCACTGCCATCTATGTGGCAGTCTCTCTCCCTTCACACAAAACACATTTGAAAATATAAGCAATGTTTGGAAAATAAGGCAATCTAAATTCAGCACCACCACAGTTCACATCATCTGGATCACCCTAATTCAGCTTCTTTTTGCACTTATACAGTATTGTGCATTGTGATCCTTACAGCGGTGAATCTTTAGCTAAAACGTTGGTTAAAAACCCATCTTCAGTAACAGCAGATCACTTTGTGACTTCCTCTATTCTACTCAGTTCTTTGTGTGAAGGAAAAGCATCAAGCAATGAAACAATGAACTCTGAATTTTTGTTTTAAGGGAGCATCTCCATTTTTAAAATATGACATAACTCATCAAGAAGAATTTCCCTTCAATCTTCAGAAAAGCCTTTGTTCAGTCTAAAACAGGACTCCTGCACTCCTCCAAACTACAGGTGAACCAAGAGGGCAGTTAATTGCAGAGCTCCTGCTGTATCTGGCACTGGCAGCCTCACCTCTAGTAATGCTTGGAGTGCCACATGCAAAATCTTTGTAAGAAACTGCACACATTTTAATGGGCACAAACTGAGGGCCTGGGCATGAGAACACAGCCCAGAGCAGTCCCCATCTGAAGGGAAACTGCAATTACTGTGCAGCTCAGAAAAATGGATGTCTTGGTGCTCCTCATTCACCTTCCCCTTCAAGGGCTCCCATATTAAATCATGTCACTTTACAAGTAAAAATAGGTAGTTTCTGACTGTCACCACTGACTACTGCAGTCTGAAAAATCAAGCTGTTTTCTCTCTACTTTATACATTACTGCCAGATACAAAGTCTCCAAACTCTGAATGTAATTGACAATCCCCTTGACAATGTACAAGGTAAAATAGGAGCAGCACGTTGCTCAACTGCTCAGTTGGATCTGGAACAATTTATAATTGCTATCTACCACTTAAATAACCAGATACCATAGGACTCAGTAGATGGAGGCTAAGAATAGTAAGATCAAGATGCCATTTCTGCCACAAGCACATTTCCAGACATTTTTAAATATTTTTTTTTAAATGTCAGAGGGAGCTAACGGTGAAGGCTGAGAAAAATACAGACATAGGTTAAATTGGCCATTGTCTCAGCAGGCAACTACACTCACTCTCTGGGTGATGCAGTCAAGTAGGAAAAAGTCTTCCTTTGGGAAATTATATGTATTTTTTGCTAAGTAGTTTAGGTAGCTTAAACGCCTGGGTTCATGTATCCTTACAGTTAGCACTGCAGTGACCTAGGAGCAAAGAGTTTATTGAGATTTCTGCACAAGTGAAAGATGCCCAACTGGAAAACTTCAGGTTTGGGATACTTTGACTCCCAACACTGCAGCCTTCCTTCTTCTTTCCTGGGGATCAAATTCCAGAAGCAACTGGACACAATGCTGGCCTCACAAGACAAAAAAATACAGGTTTTTAAAATTATATTTCTGCTGCTATTTAATGGCTTCCTCTGCCTCTGCTTCATTCTGCCAGATGGAGGCTATGCTGTGATGTCATTGCAATACAGCATGGGTGTTGCATTTACTTTTGAGAACTTCTGGTTGGGCTCCCCAGGCAGCTGATGCTATTGCCCTTCATCTTGCACCTTGGCTAGCAGGAAGGTTGAGAAATGGCTACATGTGGAAATTTTGATCAAACCAAGGAAAAAAAATATTGAGCCTTCTTCAGCACTGAACTCCTGGGTTTCTCTTCCAGGTGAGCCAGCTGAGTCAGCAGTCTCAGCTTTTTTTCCTTGAGTATGTCACAGAAGAGCAGCTGGTGATGCTGCCATAACCTCTATAACAGAATAAAAGCCTTTTCAATGTTTGTGTTGTGAACCCTGAGCCATGAGCATATGGTTTCATTTCTTGGAGGAGAGCTCTGGCAAAGTCAGTGATGACTTTTCATTTTGCTCCTTCCCAAAACAGCCCCAGAATATTTTCGCAAGGGATTGGGTTTCAGTCAGTGTTGTGTGTGTGTGTGTGTGTGTGTGTGATGCTGGAAACAGATGTGTAGCGGTTGCTGGGAAAAAAGAAAAAAAATACTTTAAAAGAAAAGTGTTGGGAAGGAGAGGGCCACTGCAAATTTTTTAAACCAGTTTTCCCTCATCAGCTTAATCTTCGTGGATTCAGCAAAATGGAAGGGGGGTTTCTCTTGACACCTGCCTCACCAGCAACCCCAAGTTCTCCTTTTGGCCAGGCATATCAGTTTCTTTGCCTGTGAAGCAACTATCAGGACAAATGAGTAGGATAAATGTGCATTCCACACCACAGTGCCTCAAAATTAATGGCACTTAAATTTCTAAGTCAGTTTGCATGCTTTTGAAATCCCAGGCTTCTTTGCTGCTCCCAAACCCTGGCACAGTTTGTACTTAACGGAATTGTATCATAACATTTTATTCTATTTTATTCATCTTTAAAACACCCCTGAGAGCCCTTTCTAATATCCATATTTGTCTTTTGTGAATCTAAGGCTTAGTTATTGCATCTTTGGCTTTCTCAGTCTGGAAACGGTAGCAGCTAAATCCTCTCCTTTCCAATTTTTTAGTTACTCTCCTACTGTAGCCCCCACTTCAAGAGACACATTCCCCACCTGCTACAACCCTGTAAGAGAAGTGCTGGTGTAAAAACTGCAGTATGAGCTACATTCTCACTGGGCCTGAATTTGAAGAAAGATGGCCTGAGGAGAAGCCCAGATGTTCAGCTTCTGTGGAGAAGAATGTTCCCTTTGTAGAACCTCCAGAGAGGACATTCAGACATCAGCAGCCAGCACCTCCACACCTACCAAACCACTTTGCAACACATCAACCCAGATAAGAAGTGCCCATACCTCTGCAAATACAATTTCTCTGACACTATCAGGCCCTGCTGCTGCAGTGGGCTGTGAGAAGTTCAAGCCTTAGGCCCCATCCCTTTTACCACAACACTGCAGCTACATCCCTGTTGGTGTCCAGACTCAGGTTCTGCTCCATCTGGTATTTCACCATATCACATTCCTTTTACACTAAGGCTGGGGCTTCTCAGTTTTCCATTTGAGCATCCATACCCAGCAGCTATGTTGGCTCTCTGTGTTAGCCTGCTTCCTTTCTGGGACCCACATCTTTCAATGTCTTCTGCTGTTGCTATGCCAAGCCCAGCACTCTGACAGGCTCCAGCATAGCACTGTTGTCCTGCCTGCATCTGCCATTCAAAGGAAATGTTTTCTAGTCATCTTGTCCTGTCTCTACAGTCTCACAGTTACTGTCTCCACACCCCAGGGGGTTGCCTGCAGAGAGGTGAACTGATTTGCTCCAACCCAGGGAAATCAAAGGCCCTAGGCAGTAACAGTGTGCTCAGCAAAACCCAACAAAAGGGCAGCACATGTCAAATCCAGTATCTGCACCAGCAGGAAACGGTACACAGCAGTGCTAATACAGCACAGTCCAACCATGGAAAGATTGCCTGAATTAGATCCTAGGATAAGAGCTGAGCATGTGATTCTACTTCCCAATTTAAATATCCATTTGCTAGATGATGACAACTGCCTATTAAGCTACAACTGGGAATCAACAGACAAAAGTACTTCATCTCACGCCTTGTACCAATTACTTTGAAATAGGTATTGCTGAGTCAGTGGTTTAGATTACAGAAACAAGAGATCTTTAATAGAACATGACAGCTTTTCAGCTTTGTATGAAGTCCTCTAGAAGCATGCAAAAGTGGGGAACACTAGTTGTAGTCAGGTTCACAGGTGGAAACAAGCTTCCCACAAAATGTACCCAATGAATTCATTAATGTCACAGAGGTTATCTTCCCTACACATATCCCAGAACAAGCATCCCTCCTTGCAGCGTGGTGCTCCTAGTGTTCCCCTTGGGGTCTACATCCGTGCTTAGCACAGACCTCTTCCCTCAAGGTGAAGGCCTTTAGCCCCTGGCCACCAGCACTCCCATTCAGCAGCAGGGCTACAAAACACCCTGGCTGGTGTTACTCACAGTTGGTCTCTTCCACTGTATTTGATACAGCTTATCCTCTGGGAGCAGGTTGGGACCAAGAGAACTGACATCAGCGGGGAAAGTTGCATCCTCAAAAAGAAATCCTTGTCTCTGACACAAGGCTCGCAGGGAGTTGAAGTCCTGGTTATTAAATTTCTTCAGGTTCTGGAGGATTCCTGTTGCTTGCCAGCTCTTCCCGTTGCCCCTGTTGTTTTCCAGCGTCAGAGCAGAGCTGGAGGCTAGCATTGTGCCCCTTTCCTGTGAAGGACATGGACTGACATTAGTTTCCTGATCCAAAGTGATGTGGGAAAGCAAACTTTCCTCTCCCCACCAAGAGGATTGTGGAGCAGCAGTTTGAAAACCTGAGGGCAGTCACAGTGACAAAATCCTTATTAGCTGGAAATGCCTGGGGAAAGAGTAGTCGTCAAATCCCAACTGTTTTATCTTAAACCAGTGCTGTCACTGCTACAAATTCAATTTTGAGTCTTCCCTGAGGACAGAGAGCAAAGCCATTAGTGAGCCACTGTGTTAGCACTGAGGTACATCTGCAGTGTAAGCAAGTGTAGGGGATGGAGCAGGAGCTGCAGACACAGGGGAGGAGGGAGGTGGTATGAGCAGGGAGGCCACTCAGAGGTACCCAGAACTCTCCTGACCATGGATCACATCTGTGCCCAGGATCTGTGCCCTGTTCCTTGGGATCACCACCAAAGACCTCAGGCAGATTAAGGAGTGGCTTCCTATCAGTTTACATAGACATTCACAGACTCCCTACAGTTACAGTACTGAGATGGGACCAAGCTGCAACATCCAGACCTGGATCCCTCCTGTACTACTTGCTCACATGAGCATGCACCAACATCTGTGGGTTTTGGACTCGGTAGTTCATTCAGAGGCCAGTGTTTAAATGTATCAAAAATTGTAAATTCATATTTAAACTGGGAAGTCATTGCATAGCATCTATAGGTGTTCCAGTGTGGAGCTTTGTTCAAACCCCTCTTTGCTAATTTACTGAAGGAAAGGGACAACTTGCTGAGGAAAAGTGAACATTTCCCACATGCAATGAACCCCTAGCCCAGCAGACCTGCTAACATGTGTGCTGACACTGCTAGGGAAGGATGCAGAAGCTAAAATCATCTGTCTGAACTCTGTCCCCTTTGCAGTCATCAAAAAACACAGCAGGACTCTTGCCATCAAAGATCTAGACTTGCTCAAAAGCAAGGTAGTGCATCTTCCACAGACACAGAATCATAGAACAATGCTGGACTGTGGGGTGGGAGGGCTTTTAGGACAGAAGTAGGAGAAAGGCACAAGAAGGAGGAAAACCTGCATGTTGGGAGGGGCAATGTGCTAGACCTTAAAACGTGCTATTTGTTTTGTCTAATCAGACTACAGGTTTTCAGGTGTCCTCCCCGAAGCCACATGGATGCACACACACACATACGCACGTGCATGACATCTTGGATATCTTCCTTCAGCTAAAGATCTCTGTTGCTGATCTCAGAGTTCAGAGAAGTAGCAGAAAGGTTACACAGCTTGCCTTGCCTCCTAGATCCTCCACCACCTTCCATCACACAAAATTACGTGTTGTTGGATCAATATATAACTCAAGATACACACCAGTTTCCACTTGTCATTCACACTTGCCTTCATAAAACCAAAATTTTAACTTTCCTAAGCAACAATTCCCCTTTTGACCCTTTCCTTATAAAAAGGGAAGCCCGTGGTGAAACCCTGTGTTAGCAGACTTTTAAGAGCACGAAGGATCCCTGTGCTCACCTCCTCTGGCTTCTTGCATGACAGATGCCACTACACTTGATGCAGCAATTCCTAACCCAAGCTCCTGACTTCCACTTAAGATGTACCTACTCATAAATTAGCACTTGGAAATACAGCACATGCCCCGGGCAAGCCACTCCTAGAATTAATTAGCTTTGCAGTGCTAATTTCTAACCTGAAATCACTCAGTTTCACTTTCAAGCCACTGAATGCCATAGCAGTTTTATTATTATTGTGGGTTTTCATTTTTAGTAGATGAAAGTTCACTCTCCTATCACAACACTTTTATCTGTAGATCTGATATAGTCCTGGTGTGGTACAAAGAGATCAGATACCTCCAGTAAGAGCAAAGTCTCAGGTTTTTAGTGTCATTTGTTCGCACATGAGCAAAACAGACCAGCCACACTGAAAGCATAGTACAGTCCCAACACACACACACCTTTTACTTAGTGCCATCCCCTTTCTCAAGTCACCTGGCCTCTTGGTATTGTAATAACAGCCTAGAAAAATAATGAGGTTTGCATCCCATTGTTGTAATTAAAAGCCCCACAAAGAAAAGAAATCAAATGGAATTCAGAAATCACCCTTGGCCAACAAAAAAAGAGAGAACATTCCCCTTGGGCTTGCATTTTTTAGTACAGTGGAAATAAATCTCATGTAATGTACCATAACACGACAAGGGAATGGCTTCTTCTTAACAAATACCCATTTGAAACTGTGCCCAGGCCCCATGCATGCTAAGATCTATTTCTTGCAACAGTGTTCCAGCAAAACTGATTACTAATTCCAAAACTCAAATTAAAACTAACAGAGCTTGAAGGCTGGGTCTGACACGCGTTCCCTCTCTTCTGACAGAGAACAAGAGTTTTTAAACACATGTGTGTGTGTTTAATTATATTGTTTAACATATCCGGAATAAATTAGCAACCAGACTGAAGAAAATAATACACTTAAATACTTTTCCCTTGCAGGAATAACTTCATCAGCATTGTGTTGGGAGGCACATGTGCACAGATACACAAGGCTCTGCATCTGTCTGTGCCACTGCGTAGGCAGCCCATGGGGTCACACACACCTGTCCATCACTGTCCCGTCCACCTTTTCCAGAGCAGCATCCTGAGCCCTGGGCCATGAGCTGCATCTCACAGATGCATCAGCAACGACATAGATCACAACAGCTTTCAAAGCAGAATATTGCCTGTCTGGTTTAGGAGCTTCTTACGGTTGCTGAACTCTGAGGCAGACAGACTGTAAAAGGACAAAGTTATAATGCAATGGGTCCCAGAGGCATTGCCTTTGCACTGCTCCTTGCCATGAAACAAGAGGAGGGGTTTTAAGCACTCACACGAGCTGGTTCAGGCTTATTGTGAAACACAGAAAAACAAGAGACTGCCTCTCAACTAAGGAAGGAAATTATTATTCAGAGGGGGTTAAACATACATTTACTTAGTCACTGGATCTCTTCCAAACATGTATTTATCTGAAACAGGGAAAGGGATCACACCCAGATTTGCATCAACTGCTCGTTTTTGGGCCCTCTTCCTTCTCAGTAGAGAGAGAGACGCCTTCTTGTCGTCTGATTCAGAAAGAGTCGGTCAAATGACCAAGTGTGAGGGAAGGAAGGGGAGCAGTGGAAAAGCTAAAGAGGAGAAAAAGAGATCAAGTGTGACAGTTGGAAATGATAGGAAGGAAAGGGAAGATTCTGAGGACATCAGAGCAAAAAGGTTGGTGACCCCCACAGAAATTAACCTGGGAACCCCAAGTACCCACCATTTTCTGCATTATACAGCTTAAAATAAAGGGTGTCTGACTCCGCTCCCTCCTGCACTCATTCACGAAATATGTCAAGCAACTATTATAATCAGGTACTCGATGGTGGCAAATGCTACTGACAGCTAATTACACTTTGCATAAAGATTTATGTCAGAGTACAGACATAATTTCCTTCAATGGCTTCTGATATTTTTCACCGAGTAGGAAGTGGAAATAGGCAATTAGAAACATGTATCTACTTCAGAGTTAACTATCCACCTTCTTCTCTCCACCGATTTTCTCAAAACATTCCCATTACGTATTGACTCAGCTGGGTTTCTGTACTTCAGCAAGAGCAGCTGAATTGTCTCAAACACTACAAAGAATGCCAAAAAGCCAGCAGCCTTTCGTCCCGTTTCCTCTCAGACACTCCAAACTATCAATGTACGTTTCATCTCACCCATAATATTCAATACCTACTACAGCAATGCAAGCACTCTTTTGCTGTAAGACCCTGTCATTCGTGTATTTGGAGCACTGTATGAACTTTAGGGATAGTCAGCTCCAGAATTGTCTTATAATGAAGGCAGGCATGAGGTTTTCTTTGCATTCAAATAAAAAAAAACTAATGAGAGAGTGCTGCTTTTCAGCAGTATGCCCACAGTGACTGCAAACTGCAGAGCAGATCAGTGACCTCAACTTGAGTGTCCCAGACCTCCAATGGACAAGAGCTCCTTCTACCTCCTTGTACATACAATGTTTGAAAGCATTGAGTGCCTCAGAAAATCAAAACCAAAGCCAGGCACTTTGAAAACCCTCCAGATTACTTTCCTAGTGGCATCTTGCATGACCTTCTGCTCCAAACAGTCTGTGAAGTACTCCCTTCTGGCTATTTAAGTCAATTTTCTCCTTGTTTTGCAGACATAGCATAGGACAGTTCCAGATACCTTTTTTCCTACCTCGGTTAACAGCAGCATGCAGTAACCATAGAATCATCTTCCTCTTAGGATCTCCACTCCCACTTGATCCAATTACTTCTGACAACTTCCCTTTTTACTGTAAGGCTATTTCTAAGCACAACAAATTCATATTTTCTTTTCCTCCAGGTAACATTAAGGATGGGGACCCTAATTTATTCTGTATCCCCAAGACAAACCCTTCTCGATGGGTCTGAGGTACTTTTCCAGCATTATTACTTGTATTTCAGCTGCTTCATCACACAATAAGCAAAACAGCAAAGTCACATTTTACCTGCAATGCCTCCGGTGTAACTCTCTGGTCAACACCAATGAAGTAACAGGCTGGCACTATCCCCATTCTCCTATATAGGGCAGCCTTTTGCCACGCCTTAAGTAAATGTAACCAAGTTGAAGTTGAGTTCAGGGCCAAAAGTAAAGCAATCTGGCTGGGGTGTAATTGTTTTTTAATAGATACCATACTGTGGAGATGTAAATATGCTTCTATTAGCCACACACAATGAATTGTCTATTGACATATGTCCATAAATAGCTTCCTGTTACTTCAGTTGCTGTTAACTCTAAGAAAACAGTGTTTGCTTGCACCTCTCATGCTTTCACATTATCTGCTTTCCTCCTCCCTCTCATTGCCAGGAAATGCAGCAATCATCCTGGATCCAGGCACAGCCTGGCAGGACTCATCACAAGTTATCAGAGCTGTGTGTCATTCTTTCTGCCGCAGTAAAAGCAGTGGATGCTTTCAGCACAATGCCTGTTAGCACTTACACTGGGCTCTAACACAACTCCACATCAGTTCACTCACCTGGGAAGGTCATTTCCTCCAGGATTGCCTGAGGAAGAGTTATCCATATGCTTAGGAGACCTACAGGACTGTCCCCCATTATCTTAAATCTCTAAGTCTGAGAGTAACTAGGGAAAGTAGAGGAAGAAAGAGACTATTTCATTTTTGGGAGGCCAAGCTGAGATAGCCTAGAGAGGCCCAGAATCCAAGAGAATGGGTGCAGCATGTTCTCAAGTCCATGTTCCTGGCAGCAACACAAAGTGTATCCCTACAGCATGGTTTTTGAGAAAAGGTCATTGGTGCCCTGGTGTACAGCAGCCGAACAAGGGCTAACAACTCACCCTTGCAGTAAAGGAAGCTGACACCACCCTGGGACGCATGAACTGCAGCAAAGTCTGAGGGTCAAGGCAGGGAGTCCTTCCCCTTTGTGCAGTGCTTTTGAAACCAAATCTGCAATACTATGTCCAGTTTTGAGCTGTCTGGTGTAGGAGAGATACTGAAGGTGCAGCAAGCCCAGTAGAAACCCATCAGGGTGGTCAGAGGGCTGGAGTACACATGTGAGAGAAGAGGCTGGGAGCCTGACTGCAGAAGCCTAGAGACCCAGTTGCAGTCTCCTACTAACCAAAAGATAGTTACAGAGAAGGTACAGCCAGACTCTTCTCAAAGGTGCACAGCAGAAGGGCAGAGGGGATAGGCACAGGGAGCAGCAAGGGAAATTATGCATGGTTGGAAAGAAAAATATTATTCAGAGTGGTTCAGCCCAGGAATGGATGCCTGGAGAACATGGAGCGCCTCAACCCTTGGACACAGTCAGCTGGATGAGACTATGAGCAGCATCACTACCTTGGAAGTCAACCATGCTTTGAGCATGAGTGGGCGTCAAAGACCTCATGAGGTCCTTTCTCTAAAAAATATTTCTATGCTTCACTGTTTCTGTAGCTCACATGTCAGCATCCATGCTGCCACGTGTGAGTGTGACACAGCAATGGCAGCACAGAAGTCCACAGTGGTTGCAAAGGTCACTTGAGCACTTGCATGGTAAGTGGACTTCAAGCACTGTGCAAGGGTACCACTGCTGTCAATATTCAAGCTAGCAAATGGAAAGTCAGCTCCAGCTAAGGCTGCATGTACACAGCAGGTTAGGTACTTATCCCAGTAATAACCCTCTCTTTTTGAGCTACCACAGCTTTTTCATCAAAAGTTACTCTGTAGTGAATGTTCATGAAGTTTAGCTCAGGGCTTAGCAGAAAAAACTTACCAATGTGAAGTTCTTTCCTTACCGAAAGTAACAGAATCACCTGGGCTCAGAAATTTCTTCAGAACAAGACTTTCAACTTGGACTGCAGGCTTTCTGGGGTGGGATGTTAGCAGTTCATCCCTAGGAGCCTGGGGAGATGAGAAAAAAAACAGTGCTCCTGAAAAAGACAGTTCAGCTTCCTCATCAATGTTTAATTGAGTTTTGTGGGTCTCCAGACCTGGATCTTCAAAAGTTGTGCACTGCATTCTGCTTACTCACAGTTCAGGGCTCTCATTTCTGCATGAGAAGTGAACATTAAGCAAACTCTAACAGGAAATGTATCCATGTAAATTAGAGAAAAACCTGCCCCAGAGAGCAAAACAGGTGTAGTTTTCCTTTAAGAGCTATTTTCCACAACCACTACATAAATAAAAGCTGATTGCACTAGAAGCAGGGAGCAGAGATTTCCTTCGTTGCAGGAAAGGAGCTCTGGGGTGATAAATGCCAGTGCTGCTAGCTCATCTGACAGCACACATGCTGTTAATCGCCTCCTCTCGGGGAAACGGCAGGTATATTCCCCTCCAGGTATGGTGATTCATTGTCTGGAACTGATATCTCTGCTTAAATGGTGGATTAACATGATTTAAGAAATATTCATTGCAAAGTTGATTAGAAAGCATCATCACCAACCTGGCAGGAGACTGCAGTTATTACAGCATGACACCATTTTGAGATTGTCAGCTTTTCTGCAGAAGGTTATATTGATGTGTCCATTTTCACAGTGGCTCCAGAGAAGGAAGCTCAGAAGGCTGAGGGATTTATGCACAGGAACAAGCCTCTGGATTATTTGCTCTTCTAAGTGTTGGTGGAATCCTGCAAGGGAAAAAACCCAAACAAACAAACAAGACACATTTGAATGAAAAGCACATGGCTGTGTTTTCTGCTAGTGGCTCCCCTGTGAGACCATGGCAGGTACAACATCACCCTAACTTGAGGTTTGCTTTTGCAGAACAGGGACATTAACCCACCCCAAGGTAACTGTGCAGTTTAATCCACTCATGAGCAGAAGATGCTGAGGGATCACTGAAAACTCAAAACTGCTTCTACACTGTTAGCAATCACCTCGGGGCTGTCTGATGGTTGGACCTGATGATCTCAGGGGTCTTTTCCAACCTTAAAGAGTCTGTGAAGAGCACAAATAAAGGAGGGCCCCTACGCTTAAACCCAACAGATGCAGCGAGGTCCCTCCTCTGGTCCAGTGGGCACTGGCACCAAAGGGCAAGTACCAAGAAGTGCTGTTGAACCAGTATTTTCTATGCAGTAAGTGTGGCGTGCGAGGTCTCAGATGGCACCGCAGAATTTCATGGATTTTGGGATTTAATCAACCTTATTCCTCTCTGCCATGGAATAAAAATACACACACCGAAAAAAAATGCACAAACCCTGGGCTGCTTTTAAAGGAGATTTTAGACTAAATACATTTCTCCTCTCCTTTGCCCAGCTTTCCTGAGGGGAGGCTGCTATTCTGCATAGCGACCAGCCTCCCTGAAGCAGTGAGTTTTGTATCATCTTCGGGTGGGGGGAACACAACTACACGCAGCCTAATTTTGGCTAAGTACCGGTGGAAGCTTTGGCACTAAGAAAGGCAACTCTCCTCACTCCACCCACAGAGCGTATGTGTCGAAGTATTAAGACTGCTATCTTTTGCAACATTTCAGGCATACATCTTCATTTCTTCCTTCCGCTGCTTTTACCCCTGTGAAGATCTCACACTTCTTAGTGGAAATACTCCTAATTTACACCATGGTAACTAAAAGAAACAGGCTGAGAAGTTTTCCAGGGCGGCACACACAACAATGTTTTGCTTAAAGGGGAAATCTTCCTTCAATCACCTTCACATTTGCTGCAGTGGCTGGGTTTTTCAGTGCCTTTGCAGTACTAATGGTACTAATAGAAGAACACCATGAATCCATTTCATTTCCTCATTCATAATTTTGTATGAAGGTCAAGTGTTACCATTTATTTGCTTCTCTTAGTCAAGCTGCAGGGAGGCCAGGAATAATAATACTCACGATCTCCTTTGCTCTGTGTTTACGTGTTTGTCTTTCTGGCAGGACCTGCTCTTGTAAAGCACAAACTTTTATAGCCATGTAAACTATCAGGCAAATAGCAAAGTCCTACTTTAACATCTGTTTTTACCCAGCCTTCACCCACGAGCTGGCCCTCGGCGCAAATTCACCATGAGCCGCAGCACTTTGCCATATTCACATATGAATCATTTTGCTTGTAAATGAAGTACAACTGCTGCTGGAATGAAATGTGGCAGCTGCTTAACAGTACATAATGAATCCACGCAGCTAGATCCTACTGCCACTTGAGGAAGGGGGGGATTTGGTGTGAAAAATATCTCTCTCTGGAGCCCTATTTTCAGAAGAAATATCCACCAACTTCAGAACTACCAGTGGGAATTCTTCAAGAATAAAAATAAAAAGAAGGAAAAAACCCAACACCCATATTAGCACTACAATTTCCCAGTAGAATATTTTTCCTTCAGAAAAATGCCAGTCTGTCAAACATGAAAGCCACTAGCAATGAATTTTCACCATGAGAAAGACACAAGACATTTCAATAATGCCACTAGGCTCCATTTTGATTTGGGAATGGTCTCATTTTTCGCTTCAGGATCCTCTGAGAATCATCTGTCATTTAAATACCTCCAGGGACAGAGATGCAATCACTTCCCTGGGCAGCCCATTCCAATGCTTGATAACTTTTTGGGTCAGTTGTAGCAAGCTGGGTCTCAATCTCTTCTCCCAAGTAACAAGTGATAAGACAAGAGGAAATGGCCTCAAATTGTGGCAGGGGAGGTTTAGCATGGATACTAGGAAGATTCTTTATCACAAGGCTTAGCTTAGGAACATGGTTTAGTTTTAGACTTGACAGTGCTAGGTTAATGGTTGGACTTGACCTTAAAGTTTTTTTCCTTACCCAAATGATTCTATGGAAGTTTTAACATTACAACATAAACAAAGATTCCAAGTGTTTTTGAGATAGCTCACTACATTCACTCTGACATTATTTTTCAGAACTCAGTTTCTCGGATAATTTCAGACACTGTTTCTCATTTGAATGAGGAAAAGAATAAGAAAGCATTTGAATGTACTAAATTTCCCCCAAACTGAAAGCCTAGTTTGGCCCCACAGCACCTAGCACTGAACCTCTCCACAGAAATGAGCCCGTCCCACCATCGTGACTAACATGAAAGCATTTTTTTAACAGAGTTGTCATGACATTATCCTTGCAAATGACATGGATAACCTTTCATCTGGTCATAGCATTGCTGTTTGGCTTACCAAACTTCACTATCAACTGGTCAGTAAATAAGGGTATACACTAAGTAAGCATGTATGCTTCGTAAGCAAAGGAGCAGCTTTCCCCGCCTCATCATGGTGTCCCTTATCTACGTCTTCATAAATGGGTATAAGGGTCCATGAAACAGTAGGGGCTCCATTAGAGCCAGACCTTTGTGGAGGGCGCACCAAAATGAAACTCTTATTTTCATCAGCACATTAGCCCTTGCTCAGCCTTTCATAGCCCTTGTAAAAGCCCTGTAGACACAAGATAAACTATTCCACACTTTAAATCTTGCTTTTGTCTCGGTGTGAAGAGACTGCAAGAGTCTCACATTTGTGTGTTTTTCAGAATCATTCCTGCTATCCTCTAGTGAAGAATCCTTGACCAGCAGAGCATTAAGACAGTTTACTAGAAACATTTGTAATTCAGTCTTTGCTGACTAGTGACATATATCGCATTGGGGTTACCCCCCAAATCCAGGCAGGGGAGAGGAGGGAATCTGAAGTTAATTGTGGCAAGCCTTAATACCATCACTGTGGAATTAAGACCATGAGGTGGCTGGAAGTCACAGGCATAACATCCTAGCCTTGCTCTGTAAGAAGAGCTGGTGGAACTTCTCCACCAGTGAGCATGTTGTATGCTAACAGTGCCAGTCTTGTTGGAATATATTGGTTCCATGACATGCAAAGAAATGAGAGAAGGAGAAATTGGTGTCTCACATTAAGACTCCCAGATAACACTCCACAAGCAGATAAGAAAAAACCCAGCAAACAGATGTTTTTTATTACTATCTTGATCTTTGATCCAACAGAAGTGACCTCATCTGAAGCAACAAAACCTAAAAATACATACCTCTGAGGTACCTAGTAGTTTAAAAAGCAAGATTGTCTTGAAAAAGCATGTCAAGATACAGAAACTTGCTGTTAATGTCTGAAAAAAAGCATGTACATCTCAGTCATCTTGTCAGGTAAGTGTGGTGGTTCAACCCCAAGCAGTGGCTGAGCACCACAGCTGCTTGCTCACTCATTCCCTAAGGAGAAGCAGACAGAGCCCCCATGGGTCCAGGTAAGGACAGTTTACTGACAGAATCACCAAGAAAGGGGAACAATAACAGCCCATGGTAAATTTCTCTCACACCTAGTGATAACACAGAATATCTTACCAACCATAACAGAGGACTGCACACTCAAGGACCAAGCCAACTTCCCCAAACAAGCTCAAACTTCCCTGAAGACACCCAGGAATGCCCCTCCCCAACCAGCCCCTTTTATGGAGGAGTGATACCAGGTGGTGTGAAACAGCCTGGGCTAACTCAGCTCACCTGTGCTGACCCAGCTCACCTGTGCTGACCCAGCTCACCTGTGCTGGCTGCTGGGGGAGGTTAGCTCTGGCCTGGCCAGAATCAGGACAGTGGAACAGGCACTGGTTTTTTGCCTCTGGGACTGGGCAATGGGCCATTCTCCCTGCAGCCCCAGGGAGCATAGGTATGAGGCTCCTAGAATCAGGCTGAGTTCCTCTGGAATACACAGGATGCCTAAAACATGTGTCTGTAGCACCTGGATAAATTCCCATTGTGTCCCATTACAAGTATTAGTTATAGAATCACAAGGTTGGAAAAGACCTGTAAGATCATCAAGTCCAACCATTCCCATCCTATGCTAAACCCAAGTACCTCAACTACCCTTTTTTTAAACACATCCAGAGAATGTGACTCAGCCCCCTCCCTGGGCAGCCTGTTCCAGGCCCCGACAGCTCTTTCAGTGAAACAATTTTCCTAACATCTATCCTGACCCTGCCCTGGTGCAGCTTTGTGCCATTTCCCCTTGTCCTGTCTCCTGTCACCTGGCTGAAGAGATCATCGCCCACCTCTCTACAACCTCCTGTCAGGTAGCTGTAGGCAGTGATAATGTCTCCCCTCAGCCTCCTCTTCTCCAGGTTAAACATCCCCAGCTCCCTCAGCTGCTCCTCATAGGATTTGCCCTCCAGCCCCTTCACCAGCCTGGTTGCCCTTCTCTGGACTCACTCAAGAACCCCAATACCCTTCTTATGGTGAGGAGCCCAGAACTGGACACAGCACTCAAGGTGTGGCCTCACCTATGCCGAGTACAGGGGCACAATCATCTCCCCAGACCTACTGGGCACATTATTTCTGATACAAGCCAGGATGCCATTGGCCTTCCTGGCCATCTGGCCACACTGCTGACTCATATTCAGCCTGCAGTCAACTAACAACCCAGGTCCTTCTCTGCCCCACAGCTCTCCAGCCAGTCTCCCCCAAGCCTGTAGTGCTGCATGGGGTTGTTATGTCCCATATGCAGCACTCTACACTTGGCATTGTTAAACTTCATCCCATTAGTCTTCCCATAGGTCCAGACTGCTCAGATGCCTCTGAGGAGCCTCCCTACCCTCAGGCAGATCAACACTTCCTCCCAGCTTAGTGTCATCTGCAATGTTACCATCCATTGATCTCAATAAGTGACATTCCACAGTTCCTTTCACATACACTGAACCCAAATTCACTCATCTCACAGCATCTCCTACTTGGCAGAAGATGAGCCGCAGCACAAGATGGAGGGTGGCTTCTGCCTCTACCCTGCATTCAGTTGCTCTTAGAGCTTTCTGTGAAAAATGCAGCCTGCATTCTGTACCCCCCTCTCACCAGAGACCCATTTGTTCTCTCTATGAATGATTTTGGCCAAGAGTCATCTAACAGCTTTTGTAACAGCATCAGCACTTGCCAATATCACAGGGTTGGGCTGTTAAGAAAAGCATCCCTAAAACATTACCAGCCTGAGTATTGCCATGTTTTCTCATCCTGATGATTTTGCAGCCAGATGTCTCTGAGCTGGCTCATCTGACTGACAGCGAGTAAAAAACAAACCACCACCCATAAAGAAGGCAGCTCAGCTTATTCTTGAGGCCATACCTGTGCAACATCGTTCAGTGGTGCTGCTTCAGCACAAACCAAAGGAGATTTTGACCACTTTTTTGAAAGGCAAAGGAAGGAGGGCAAAGCCATGGAGAAAATCTCTAGACAGAAGCAGGCTCCTCCTGTAATCCAGTCAGTTTTGCCACTGAAGACACATCTCAAGAGAGGAGGGAAAAGCAAGAAGATTTTGTATAGAATTTAGGGATTTACCTGGATAAACTTTTAATACCAGCACAGACTGGGAAGGAAGGAGAATTTGTTCTTTTGCCATATGGCTCTGGTGGGTGCTGTAGTGCCTAGGACACATGGAAGGCTCAAGCCCGTCTGAGAAGAAAGAGATGCAAAGTCCATGTGGTGAAGGTCTAGAGAGCAAGTGGAGAATTTCAGGTTGAGCATCCAGTGGTGCCTCCCTGGGGCTGTCATCATGAGCAGCATCACATCAGGGCTCAGCCTAGGTTCAGACACACAAACAGCTGAATGCTGGTGGAGAAAACCATCCTCCCCACATTCTATTTTCCAAGACCAGCAAGGGGCCAGCTGTGACTTGCATGAACAAATGTATTATTAGTACATGCCACTGCAACACCCTTGAAAAGAAAGGGTTTCTGTGTTAGATCTCATTTTCCAGCCTGTTGCCACAAGCCTGTGGTGCATCAGGCATGCTGGCTGGCACGCCGCTTCCCATGCTGGCCCTTTACTGTAACCTCTTTGCCCGCACTGTGCTGACAGCAGGCTCCCATTACGTGCATGAGCAGCTTCAGAACAGCTCCAGCCCCAAGCTCCTTTGTCAGGATCAAAGTCTCCTCTCAGAGCTGCACAACACACTTTGATAACACAGGCCTGCTCTCCCGGCTCTGCTCTATCAGTATGCACAACAATGAGGATTGATACTATATCAGAGGTATTAATTAAATACCTTACATAGATAGATAAAGCATTTAGCTAAGGCTCAGTGCCCATAGGGAGAGCAAAATACCACTACAGAGTATGGTCCTTAGTGAACACTCCTGACACTTTTCATTGACATTCCAACTAATGTTCTTCCCTGGTTGCCTACTTTCTACAACATATTAACAAAGCACATCACAGATTACATTTAACTTTTCCAGACAAACTGCACTATATTTCTAAAGACCTCCTTCTTCTTGGGGGAGGAGGAAGGGGAGGACTAAACCTTACAAAACATCTGAAGTCAGGCACAGGAGGCTATGGGCAACATTTACAAGCTGGGATAGAAATGGGGCAAAAATAGAGAGCAAGAATGTAAATAGAAAGGCAGAGTCTCAGGAGCTTTAACAAGGATCACTTCTGTGAAAGTTACTCCATTCAGTAGAAAAGTGTAAAATACCAAGCAATGCCTGAAAGGGAAAACAGACACTGAAGGAGCAGACAAAGCTCAGCAAGACTGGGCCCAGGGTGAGACAGGCTTGGAAATGGTCACACCCCATTGAGGTGAGAAAAGCTGGTACAATGTTGTGGTGCTTTGACACTGGCTGGAGGTCAGATGCCCACCAAAGCTGCTCTATCACTCCTCTTTTCAGCTGGACAGGGGAGAAAATATATATTGAGAGGAGTCAAGATAAGGACCGGGAGAGATCATTCTGCAATTAGTGTCATGGGCAAAACAGAAAGCCATCTAATTTATTACACTACACACACAGAGTGAAACCAGAGTCAGATAATGAGAAATAGAACCAGATCTTAAAACACCTCGCCCCACCCCTCACTTCTTTACAGACTTTACTTTATTCATGATCTCGCTCCCAGGGTGGCATGAGTTTGTGGGGGGGAAGTGGGGGTTTTACTTTGGGGGGGGAGGGGGCATTCCTCTTCCCCACTCCAGTGTGGGGTACCACCCACGGCAGACAGTCCTCCACAAACTTCTCCAATGTGAATCCTTTCCCACAGGGCTTCAGCTCTTCACCAGCTGCCCCAGCATGGGTCACTGCTATGGGGTGCAGTCCTGTGGGGCCCAGCCTGGGCCCCCACAGAATCACAGGTCCCCCCAGCAAACCTGCTCCAGTGTGGGCCTCTCTCTCTATGGGCTACAGGTTCTGCCAGGAGCTTGCTCCAGTGCAGGTCACAATGTCTTCCATGTCTCCCCATCATCTTCCATGGGCTGCAGGGGGACAACCTGCACCACCACGGGTTCCAGGGGAATCTTTCTCTCTGGTGCCTGGAGTGTTTCCTCCCCCCTTCTTCACTGACTTCAGTGTTTGTACAGTTTCTTACATCTTCTCACTCCATTCTCTGGTGGGAAAAAAAGGATCTGTTTGCAGGGGTTTTCTTTTTCTCTTAAATATGTTATCACTGAGGCACTGTGACTGTCACTGATGGGCTTGGCCTTGGCCAGCGATGGGTCCATCTTTGAGCCCAGATGGTATTTACTCTGTCGGGCCTAGGGGAAGCTTCTAGCTGCTTCTTGCAGAAGCTACTGCTGCAGCCCCCAGCGCTTCTCCACCAGAACCTTGCCATGTCAAACCACAACAAATATCATGCTGGGAAGCACCCAGGAGAGTCTAAAAATAAACTGGAAAACAGTATGAGAGTGCCTCAATTCCTGTTGCATTTTCAGTTTTAACTTTTTCTGGAACACAAGAATTTTAAATTTGGTGAGTTATTAGAAACTCCCAACCCAAATCACTAATCTCACTATAGCAGCACTAAGGGTTTAAGATGGATCAAGAGCTGTTAGAAGATGTCACATCCCCCACAGCCCACCTGGTGAGAAAGTTCTCGCCCTTCTTACAAGTCATCTCATTTCTTCCAGCTAGTCTGGTGCTTGGCGGGGCATGCAGAGATGCAGAAAAGGAGTGAGTGTGAAGCAGAACTCAGTGAAGCAGCTCTTCTGACTCACTAATGGAAAAGGCAACACCATCCTAGCAGCTCCCGAGAACAAATCAGGGACCTTGACTGTGCCACAGCAAACCATGAAAAGTTTGTTCTCCAAAGCAAGAAGATACTTTGAATTTAAAAACAATCAATGCTAGGACCTCCCTGTACTGTCACATTTTATTCACAAACGTGGCGTAAGACTTTGAGGCAATATTGAATCAAACCCCTCATTTTTCTGCATCCAAGGGAAAACTCTGTATAAGCATATGTGGGATGTGCTGACATGAAGACTAAGCTATTTCTCTCCTGCAGCCTGAATTTCAATTATTGGGCTTGTTGTAGCATACTGGGACCAGGCCTCAGTAGCCATTAGCTGTAGCATCAAACTATAATGCATTTGACCCAGTAGTGAGTGACAGGGAATGGTATTGAAGAGGAAATACTGCAGGCTGTGATAGATTGTATTCTTAGAACAAAGAATTACCTTCCTGTTTTCTACTCTCTTTATATCTCCTGCCAAATCACTAGGGATGGTCCTCTTAACTATGGGCTACAGAGAGCATTGCAGAATCTTGCAAGGAAGCCACAAAGGTGGGTTTCACACTGAATAACTGGGCTGTCACAGACAGACAGAGAGAAGATGACACTTCATTGCTGAAAGAGAAACCCTGAAACTTATATAGTCTGATAACCCATCCTGCAGTTTCCTTGGGACCGCAGGCTACTATTTATCATGTCTGTATAGTGCCTCATGCAACAAGACTTTGATCCCTAACTGGAGCTTCTAGAAACTCTGTTAGCCAAACAGTAATAACAAAGAATTACTCCATGTCAAAATGATGAATGATTAAAAACATTTTATTGTATTTTAACAATTGGGCATATAAAAACCACATGGAAGTTTCAGAACAGTTAATCTTTAATTTTTCCTTTTTTTATTAACTACAGTGGCTTAATAAAATGCTGGCCATGTTTTTAGTGAGCACAGGTACATGCCGTGCAAAAGCAAAGTGATTATCATAAAAATTATGCTTTATGAAAGTTTCTGTGCCTTTGTTTAACTTGCTGTTTTACCAGACCTGTACACAGGCCACAGAGACACAATACAGATATACAATCAGTTTAATTCCTCCTCCTTTCAAGTACACACCCTTTGCCCTTTTTTGCCACTACCACCAGTGGTATTTTAGAAGCAGGTTATGCTCTGCTATCTCATTCAACACTGAATAATAGGTGAAAGGCAGAGTTCCTCAACTCCTCGTCACTACTCAGAGTGGACAACACTGAAGGCTAGGACTGCCAAGGCTGTGCTCCACAGTTTGAGCTGTGTGCTTTGTACCCGCACTTTGAGCTCCAGAGAGAAAATTTTACTGGTGGAGCTCTCACAGAGAGACAGCCTAAAGCAAAATCAGAAAGCATGTAGTTGGAAAATTAATTCCCATTTACAATTCAAGAGTCCATCTCAGAAACACACCTGCCATTCTTGTTTCTCTAACTGGGGATTAGCTCAAGGCCTGGATTTCCAAATGAAACCATGAACCAGGATCTAACCTGAAGGTCGCTGACTTTGACAGAAGTTTCTGCAACTTCAGCATGCCTTGGGGCACATTTTCTGGGATGAGATAAACACTTTAGCCCTGCCTGGGGTTAAAGGCAATATCAGAAATGAGCCACAGACACTGAGGTTTCATCCCTACTGTTAAATACAAAGGGAGACACCAATGGCCCAGTTCTGGCCCTAAAGCCAAGTGGTGTGTGTCCATACCACAGACTTACCTTCTACTCCAAAAGAAGGCACTGTGATCCATGCTGGCAGGGGAATGGTGTCCACAAACTACTATCTGGGAAATAACACTTCTTTGCTAGCCAGCAAAACCACCACACCAACCTTTTTTGGGTAGGATGGCTTTAGTTTCAGACCTGAAACGAGTCCTATATGCCTGCACATTCTCATTTCCTTTCTTTATCTCTATTAATAGCCCTAACTCAAGGCACTGCCTCTCTCTGCCAGTCTGACCTTGATCCTCATTTCAGCATTCCTCTCCAGCACCTCCCTAATGTCCACCCTCTGACTTGCATCTGTGCAAAGCCATTTGTTAAAGCTTGTGTCAAAAGTACTTGAAAAGTAAATCTTTGCAAAGACCAGGTCCACTACCTGCTATTACCTGCATTTGTATTCCTCCTAGACAGTGAGTCAGGTGTCACCAAAGCACAGGGAAGTTGATTCGTGTTTATGTCATCACCTGCAGTAGGTATTAGAGCCTGAACTGTGGTACCCAAAGAAGAATTTTAGGTAAGAAAACTCCCAGAAAGCCTTGTTAGCACCAACACAAAAACCTGAGCTTGGATTTGACTCACACATGGATTTATTTATTCTTCATTGAGTCAATCACTTACAAACGACTCCAGACAGCCCTGCGGCCTGGCCTTGCCTTGCCCTCTCAGCCACAGGGTGTTCTGCCCCAAAGTCATAGCAGCACCTGTGATTTCACAGAAAGCTACTCCCATTGATTCCTCTCTCTTCCCCCACTGACCAAAGTACATACTTCCAGGAGATGGCTGGGTGATGTCAGCCTGAGAGTGCTTTTTGTAATGGAAACAGAGGGAACTCCATCAAGGCTGTGGACGTACCCACTTGAAAGGAAATTGGGGTGGCATTCAATGAAAGTAGCTTGTAAACCCCCTCTTATTTTTCTGAGGAATTCTTTCCTCTTTTTCAGGGAGTTGGTTGTTTGGTTTTTTTCTAGATTCCTGCTACTTTAATGCCACTGTTCTACAATTGTGCTTCTAAGTAATTTTACTGACAAGAATATATTCAAAAGTAGTATTCTGAGCACACCTTTGAGTCACAGAAAATAGATTGAGCATTGTGTAGACAGTCAGTGAAAATAGACTGAGTTTCGATCATTTGGGTGAAAACACACAGAATTTCCACATCAACAGACAAGTGCAGTGTCCAGTCTGTAGCTAAGGAGATGCAGAAAGCTTTGCTAGGAACACTCCTTATCAGAGAAGGCATTCATACCGAAACAAATCCTCCCCTTCCACCTGGTTCTTTTTCTGGGAAAAGGAAAGAAATAATATGGGACAGATGCTGATGATTTGCCTAGGGTGCTTCTGCAAGACACTCAAATATGGCAAGGCGATGCACAGATCAAAAAGCTATTCCTGTTGAAAGAAGCTGAAGGAAAATCCACTGCTATCATTTGTCAACAAGCAGCTGACAGCTGCTCTGGATCATATTCTTAAGGCATAGGCCTTGCTAAGGATTTTAATGACTTATTTTAAGTAGTAAAAAACATTTAAAGGTCACACTCATTTTAGTCAGAAAACAGAAATACATCAGGAACCTTAATGCATTCAGACCAGCTAATCAACACATCAGCACAGCTAGGGTTTTGAATCTCAAATACTTTACTTTCAGCTGCTCACTGACTGAAAAATTCAGAAATTACTAATGGACATATTCAGCAAATAATTTCAGACAGTGAATACATTTGAGAAGCCCTCAATCTGTCCATAGGAAGATCAGAAATGATAAGAAGATGTGACTGGCTGTCCTTCTCTGGGAAATGATTTACTCATAGGAAACCCTGGTTGTTTGGCTCCCAAGACACTGACCCTGAGGAGATGGGCAAGCCTGGGTCCAGCTCAGGGCATGGTCTTCACAGTAGTAGCAGCTGCCCTACAGAAAGCCTCAGGAAAAAGTCTGCAGAAGCTATCATGTTTATTTTTTTAAAAATAAATTTAAAAATCTCTATCACTCCATCTCCTGTATTGACTCAATCCATCAGGAAAAGAAACATCTGCTCCTGCAGTGTCTGGCTGATTTCTCCACTGAACAGCACATGTGGCAATAACAAAGCATTGTGAGCTTTTAAAATTAAATTTGTTATGAGATTGAAATTGGGCAGATCTGCAGCAGTTGCTGTAAAATCATATACGCCCAATTAACAGCCAGCCATCAGGCAGTCACAGCACAGGCACTGCAAGGTGACTCCAAACCCTCAGGCCCATTCCCTGGCTCCAGAAGAGCTCTGGTTTTGGCATATGCCCCGCTTTTGACCTCCCCACCCCCCCTCAGACCAGGCTGGGGGCCAGATTCAGGGCAGTAGCCATCTCAAGGCGCCCAGGCTCAGGGAAGCAGCTGGAGGATTTCACTGCTGGGATGACAGCACAGCTCCAATGGGCACCAGCTGCACATGCTAAATAACACCACTCCAAACACTCCTCCCTCTTCCTCAGGAGACCCAGGGGCAGCTGAGGAGAGGAGTTACGGCTCTTGGATCACTCTAACTTGGGGGGCATATCTCTGTTCCCCTGTGTAGTGTGTGCCCAGGGTAATGTACTAGTGGCAGGCAACCACCCGCCCTGAGCTGGGTCCCACAGCAGCCCCACTGCATGGCCCACCCAGCCCAGTTGCTCAGCCAGAGTGGTGGCACCCCACAGAATCACAGGTTCACGGAACGGCAGGGTTTGGCAGAGACTGCTGGAGATCATCTAGCTCAATCCCCTGGCTAAAGCAGAACCACCTAGAGCTGGCTGCACAGAATTGTGTCCAGGTGGGTCTTGAATATCCCCAGAGAAGGAGACTCCACAATCTCTCTGGGCTGCCTGTTCCAGTGCTCTGTCACCCTCAGAGTGAAGAAGTTTTACCTCATGTTAGGATGGAACTACTTGTTTTCCCATTTGTGCCTGTTGCCCCGTGTCCTGTTACTGGGTACCTGAAAAGAGTCTGGCACCATCCTCTTGACACCAGCCCTTTAGATATGTAAGTATCAATGAGATCCTCTCTCAGTCTATACAGACCCAGCTCTCTCAGCCCTTTCTCATATGAGAGACGCTCCAGTCCCCTCATCATCTCTGTAGCTCTCTGATGGACTCTCTCCAGTCATTCCCTGTCTTTCTTGAACTGGGGAGCCTGGAACTGAACACACCAGTCCAGACGTGGCCTTATCAGGGCAGAGTAGAGGGGGAGGATAACCTCCCTCAACCTGCTGGTCATGGTCTTCTTAATGCACCCCAGGACACCACTGGCCTTCTTGACCATGAGGGCACACTGCTGGCTTGTGACCCTGGGGAGAATGTGCTTAAGGAAAGGTGAAATGCCATGAAGACAGAGAGGACTAAGAGAAAAAATGAAAAAACCAGCCCTGCAGAAAACCATCAGAGGAGAAGGTGCTGCAGGTGTTGGAGCAAGGTTACTCCATCCCTTCCCTGGATCTCCCTCCTGCTGCTCTCCAAAATCTCTCAATGGGGAGAAAGTCCAAATCTCACCAGCTCTTTCCTTGACTCTCCAGAAAAGACTGCCTGTGAGGAAGGAGGGCCAAAGCACCTTCCCCATGGGGAACTCAGCACCTAAGAATCCTCCTCATGCCTTTCCCTTTTGCCCAGGGCAGTGCTCCCAACAGCCCCATCAAACTGACACATACAGAGATGTCCACCTATGCCAGGCCCAGGAAAACCTGCCTCTGTGCACGAGGGAGAGTGCATGTGCAAGAACACAGGACAGCCAAAACATGTGTGCACACAAGGACCATGGCACAGCCACCAGCATCGGATCCGAAACACCTTGTTCTTTGCCAAAGCACACTCTGGACCCTCTCACTTTCTTTCCTCCTGCACAGATCTAATTAAAATGAAAAGAAGCTGCCAGTCACGGCAGCGGATCAGCCCCAGCCAGCCATGCAGTTCAATGCTGGGTATAGACTTTACTGTCAGATACTCTCTAATCAGTTGAGCTCTTTTGCAGGCGTTTTTTCTGTCTTCTTTTTTTTTTTTTCCTCCCCTCTTCCTCCTTTTTGTAGTTGTTTTGTTCAGGGCTTCGCTGCACTGGCAGAGTTCTGCTGGGCTCCTGGGCAAATCATTCACTCCACAGTCTGTGCATGCCACAGACCGAGGGCTTTCACTGGCGATCACTGTAATTGCTAGCATTTATCACTTTAATAGCCTAATGAAGGTGAGATGTAATTAGAAAGGGTGTCAACTGGAATATGGAGTTTGTTTTACAATTATCTATACAGTGGGTAACCACTGGCACAGAACAGGGCCTTTTAAAAAGCTGGTAATATGTGGCATAAACGTTCATCACTGGGTGACTTAAAGTGACCCAAAGCCACATTCTGTAATTGCTGCTTTTATTCCTAAGTGCTTGAAAGCAAACACAAAAAGATTGAGCCCCTCCCAAGGTGGCTTTTCCAACCGGTGAAGATGGTTTATATCCACACAACTGAGCCCATATAACTGTCACCTCGACATCATTCCCACTTGCAGAGTGATCAGCAGTGATTTTGCTTGAGTGATTTCTGTCTGTGTAAGCAAACTTTAATGAATGTAACAATAAGAACTCCCAGCAGAGTCATTGCCACTGCAGAAAAAAAGTGCCACACACACACAATCAAATCAAATCACTGAGAATTAAAAGCATAAAAGCATATCAGGAAGTTGCATTTCTTTCTGTTATCCTCAAAGTAAGTGTTCAGACAAGTTGAATTTGTTTCTGTCTTACTCAAAGTAAGTGTTCATACTCAGGCTAAAGTGAGTTTTATGCCATTGGCAGGATGGCTGACCCTTCTTTAATGTCAAATTATTTAATGTAAATACCAGGCTTGGATATTGTGCAGTAAAGTAATGATGGTTGATGGTGCTGTTAGCAGATAGCTTAATGTTGAATGGTAAGCTGGAGATTCAGGCAGTCAGGAACCTCCCAAGCCAAACAACCACAGTACAAAGTATGCTTTATTAGCTAATCTTGTTTCGGAATAACAGAGTGTAGTTTGAAATTGTATAATCTCTTGAGGGCTGGACAGATTACTGGAAGTGATTACTTCAGAGAAACAGGTTCTTTCCTCTGTGGAATGGAAGTGTGGACTTTGGTACTTGGCTGACACCGTGAGTGTGCTCTAGTCCCAGTAGCTTTCTCTGGATGTTATAGCTGCAGGACCTGTTGTACTGGCATCCCTGACATTATCTAAAATGGATTTTAATTTAGTGCAGAAGACTGACAGGGAGTAATGTTGAAAATTTTAGCTCAAAATGTCAGCAACAGTGAAGACAGAGCTGGCAGCTATAACACTCTGGGCTTCACTCAGACCTGCTGTAAGGTGAAAGCAGAGGGTCTTGTGCCTGCCTATGGGGTGCTTCCATTCAGTCCATCATGCCAGGGTTCCCCTAGGTCTTACAAACCCAACACTGGCTTTGCATAAAGCCTTCCTGCTGCAGATGCAGCAGTGGGTTAGATGAGATTAGATTTCTAAAGCACTCATGGAGGACACCAGAAGTCTCAATAGCTACTTATCAGCCAACGCTCTTGTCACTAGTCCACCATTTAACACTTCCACCAGACAGTAGGAAATACTGAGGTCTTCCAGAAGCATCGTCCTAACAGCTCTGAACTGAGCCCCTTTCTGAATTATGTGACCAACTAAAGTACTTTTGAAGAATGTGGTCACAGCCTTAACTAAGCATCAGTCTGCCTCCTGATACACACTCTCAGCCAGGGCTTCATTTCCTATCCTAAACAACATGCATATCATAGAATCACAGAACCATAGAATCATAGAATGGTCTGGGTTGGAAGGGACCCCAAGGATCATAGAGTTTCAACCCCCCTGCCACAGGCAGGGCCACCAACCTCCAGGCCTGGATCTACACAAGGTTGCCCAGGGCCCCATCCAACCTGGCCTTGAACACCTTCAGGGACAGGGCATCCAGCACCGCTCTGGGCAGTCTGTTCCAGAACCTCACCACTCTCTCATATCACTTCTAGGTGGAACTTACTGTCATGGTGACATACAAATTGAGTTTATAAAGCTCCTTAAAATCCAGTTTGAGACCTGATTCCACCTTTCCTGTACTTAGCGTGGCCACGAGAAACTATGCAAAGAGGACACGAAAAATGATTGTTTCAGAAAGGCACCATTCTGCACTCACCTTACAGGGTTTTAGGTGCCTTCACAAAGAAGAGGTAGCAGCCCAGGTAGTCTCTTTCCTTTGGTCAATTGGACACAGTTTTCTTTGATAGTCTCAGAAGAATGTCTTCTTGCCTACAGTCATACTGCAGCAGAGAAATCGGACTTGTCATTTGGGAATCATGTATTTATTTTCTATGTGGACATCCCATAAATGAGAATCAGCCTAAGTTGCCCCAACAGGTGGGAGCCTGCAGAAGTGAGAGCCTGCTATAATGTGGAGGCCATACGATGACAGTGATGGCTCAGAGAAAGCGATGCTGCTAATTGCAGCAATTAAACAGTAATGATATAATTAATGCAAAAATTATGCATGGCTCAAATCCAAGCTATTGGAGTACAAGAGGTATTCATCACACCTAGATGAAAATCATTCGTGTTGAGATGCTATCAAGTCTGCTTTTATGACTTGAGCAAGGGTAATGGTTACAGGAATTCAGGGAACAGTGATGGACTGTTGCTCAGCAGTAGAAATAGCTGATGGGAATGGCAATGAAACACAAAAGGATTTTAAATTTGATTGGACAAATTGAGCACTGAAGGTGAGGAGAACTGAAAAAGTCTTGCAATAGCAAGATCCTACAGATCCATGCCCTAGACTAACAGCAGATATTCTGCCCCACACAGATGGAAAGACTGTCTTCACTTGCCAACATATTCAAATGGACACTGGGCACACCTCCTTCCAAATGCATGACAAGAAACAGGACTACAAATGTCAACCAGTTCATTTTACTTTTTATGAAGCAACCTTTGGTGAAGAGCAGGTTTAAAGAGCAGTATTAATTCTTTATAACCCACATCCCACATTTCTGTTCAAGCATATTCACAAATCCCTAATTTGAGAACTGAAGGCAATTAATTTAAAGTGCATCATGGTATTTTAAGAAATTTGTGTAATACCACTTATATTTCAGAAATCAGCTGTTCCCCATTAGCTGGTAAAAAAGGGTGAAAGATAAAAGGAGTCTGCCATGTGCTCCACACCTGCCCCAGCACTCAGCTCATGCTGCAGTTTAGCTTCTAAATTGTGAAAATCCACCTTTCCATATTTTAAGGTATATCCCATTAGGGCCATTGGGAGAACATGTTAAAAATATGGCTGAGCTGGCCTCATAAATTGCAAAGGAAAGTCTTCACACACACAAAATCACAGAACCACAGAATTGGAGGGGTTGGAAGGGACCAACAGAGATCATCAGGTCCAAGACCCCTGCCAAAGTAGCTCCCTAGCTCATATTGCACAGATAGGTGTCCAGACAGGTCTGGAGTATCTCCAGAGAAGGAGACTCCACCACCTCCCTGGGCAGTGCTCCAACACCCTCACAGTGAAAAAGTTTCTCCTTATTCTTTTTTTTTTTTTTTCTCCAGTTGTTTCTTTGGGTTTTTTGGTTTTGGGGTGGGTTTTTTTTGTGATGTTCAAAGCCAATTGTTGTAGCCCACAAATATGGACAGTCACATCAGTCAGATGGCTGTTCCCAGTAATTCTTTCTCACATTTAGACCAGAACAGTGTTGCTGTGATTGCCATTTGATTGTGCAGCAGTAGCAGAACTATGAAACATGTAGAGTTGCTCAGCCATGCTATACATTGAAAGCCTTGTATGTTTGTTGGTCCTACAGAAGTGCTTTGGATTTGCATGACTGAACTGAAAAAGCAGCGAGCCCCAAGCCTTTACCACAAATCCAGCTTGAAATATTACTACATTAAGTGGTAGTTTTGTGGAAATATATTACTCATAATTCCACATTGGGTACTTTAATGTAGCGATAAATAAAACCAAAAATGCTTGCTGTGTATTATTACACATTTTCCTGATTGGTCTTCCTATGGGCAAGGACAGAAATTTAAGGAAGAGGGAAGGACTCTGACCAATCTCCAGGCTGCAAGTACACAGAGCATATTAGAAAGCCATCTAGTTGCTATCACTGAGGAGTATTTTCATGTATTTTTCTGTACTATGGCCCACATGCAATCATTTTTAACCAATTTCTCTGTGCTGAGCCCAAAATCCTTTCTCTGGTTTCTCAACAAATCACTAGGCTGAAGTCACTAGAGAGTTTTGAGAGTCAAAATTAGCACGTGGCATACAGCTTTGTCCTCCATGAAGTTAAAACAGTTTGCTTTATTTGTCTCTAGCTAAACACAGAAAGCCCAGAGGTCCAGTAAAGTGGACCCAGTATTTGTGTTCATGCAGGCATACAATATATTGGCCATTTGGCTTTATGAACATACCTTGTTTGGTGTCTAAGGAGGAGTAATGGTTTTCCATTTAGACTGTGGAGTCTAGTGCTTAATAATAAATGCACTCCTGACATTGCTAAATGATAGCCTGCTTCTAATAAACCCCATGCTGATCCGTGTGTTGGTTAGAGTGGGTAATTCATCTTCTTGTGCTGTTAAAACTTCAGCTGGGATTATAGAGACAACATGAATCAAACACCATCAGCATGTCCCCTGCTGGTTTGCTCATTTTCTCCCCATAACAAAACACCGGCTAGTTTTCTCTACGCCTTGCAGATCTTGTTATTAGTTGATTTCATTATTAATCGTTCCTAAGGCTTGGGAGGCACATACATATGGGATCCACACGGTCTGCTGCAAAAGACTGGTATAGTTTCATGCTCACACTTCTCCCAGGCTACTTGGAATCAAGTTGTAATCCCTTTGTGTTACTGAGTAAAGAGCCTGCAGCCACACTGACTCCACAAGAATGAACTGAGTGTTCCAATTTTTCCCTTGATTTGCCACCAGAAAGAAAGAAAGAAAGGAAAAAAGAGGAAGGGAGAAAAAAAACCCCAAACCCATATTATCCTCAAATCTAATTATGGCCTCAATAGCTCCTGAGGATTTGGCTTTATGAAGTGGCTCATAAAAGCCTTCCTTTGTCATCATGCCCACTAATATCCTTTGGTCTCATGTGCTGATAAGGGCTTATTTGAGTCATTTTAAATCAGCTGATAATATGACAAGGAGGCTGCGGGATGTACCAGGCAGCCAACTGCTCTAGAAAAAGCAGCCTCCAAGGAACAACTTGCAACTATCTAAACAGCCCTGGCTTCTCGCTCCACCGAGGTGTCACCAAAGGTAAACAGGCTCCCACCGGGTGGGCACTGGTCGCCCCCAGAAGGAGGCATGTCATACCAGGAAGGTATAGCATACCAAGGGCAGGCACTGCTCGCACCACTGATCCTCTGCAAGCTATAGCTATCACTGTAAGCCTGGGGAGATAAGGGCTCCCCAGGCCCCAGCATGGCCCTGCACACCTCAGCACACAGGACATCTGATTTAGAAAGCAGAGCTTTTAACTGCCCGTTGCCTCACGTTACAACAGCTCAGGACTGACCTTTTAAATCGCAGACTGGCTAGCCCACCCACAGCTGCTACCATTATTATTTGCTACAGCAAGTTGAAGTCAGGTTAAGGGCACGTTCTTTTTCTTCCCCCAATCTAGTTCCTTCTTACAATATTCAGTTGGAACCATGATTTTTCCTTTTCCTTCTGGATGCTTGTACTCTCCTTTTGACAACAACCATTAATTACTGTGATACATGAATATGGGACCGTTCACTTCCACAGCTGCATACAGGCAGACCAACAGAAGATTTGCTTTCTGCCACCAAAGACAAGAAGCTTTGTCACACCTTGTTCCCAGCAGAACCACCAGTGCCTTCCCCAGGCCTGGTCAGCCAGTGTCTTTTCCCCTGTTGCCTCAGGCACGACCTGAGTTAGCATCTATCGCTAGGACTCCATCTGCTTCTGTTCAGGAACGGCTTCTCGGTGTTCATGAGCCAACCTGACACTCCTGCCAAGGGAAAACAGCAATGCAGGACCCACAAAACATACTCAGTCTTGGCACAAGTGGAGCTGGCAGACTGGTGCTGAGGGAAGAGAGGGGATGACTCCAGGCAGGAGTTGTACTGCAAGTGAACCTGTATCTCCAGTACCAAAGCAGTGTCAAAATACATGTTAGATATCCTAAAAATTAAATGTTACTACACATCAGGAAAGCCTATTACAAAAGATCAAGAGAGATCAGAGGGAGGGAGGGAGGGGAAGGTAGTGGTTTTGTTATGGTTTTTCTTTCTCATGGCTTTTCCCTTCCAAGCATACTCTCTGCTTTGCTGTTTTCTATAGGTTGGCTGCCAGAGTAGCTAAACAAACAGGCACCAGCTGAGGACCAGACTGCAAGGAGAGAACTGGTGAGCAAGGGGAGAAGAACAACGCAAGACGCTGAATCTATCCAGAGAGAAAAGCAAGCAGCATGTGTGACCCACCAGAGTCACCACTTACCAACTGGCAGCACAGGCAGAACCTCACAGGCCAGCTTGCTGCTTCCTGTAGGCAGCGGGAACATCCCAGCATCTTGCTTGCAAGGTAAGTCCCCCAAAGCACACAGAGCTGCCTCGCTTGGCCTGGTAATAATCTCTGGGTGACACTAGCAGGCCTCATGATTCTCTCTGAGATGACTGGGAAATATGAAACACCTCTCCTGAATTAGAGCTGATAGGTTTATCTCATTTCAGAGCCAACTCACGGCTGGGTAGAGATCAGATCAGCTGTAAGAAATTCCTTTTATTGTGCAACTTGTTACTCACAGTAGGGTGAAAATGGCTTCAAAGGTGATCCTGTGCACTCTGAGGGATATCTTCTTATATCTAATGTAGTTTATACAAACCAAATTGGTTTTTGCTTCAAACATCTCTCTGCAGAAGAAAATCAATTTCAAGATGCAATGGCTGTGATCTTTCAAGCTAAGGATCCATTGCAAACATACCAAGTGTTTGGCAATGCAAAGCTGCAGAGACAGGACAAGTAATGCACATTATCAATCTATCTGCTGTGTCCAAAGTTGCACTTCCAAGGCTCTGAATAATCCACAGCCACAATAACAACAGTTTCACTAACAGAAGTGAAAATATGTTGTGG
This sequence comes from Laterallus jamaicensis coturniculus, assembly GCA_022605575.1. Lineage (NCBI taxonomy): Eukaryota > Metazoa > Chordata > Aves > Gruiformes > Rallidae > Laterallus > Laterallus jamaicensis. Next base: position 22,833,777 of record JAKCOX010000001.1, read on the forward strand.
CCAGATAAGCAAACTTATTTTAACTCCTAAAGCATTCTGGGGCAGCCATTTCAAGCCAATTGATCAGTTACCAGTTAAAATTAAAAACCCTGAAAGCGTAGGGTGCTGACCTTATTCCCCCAGGCTCTCTGCACCCAAGAGCTGGTGTTTTCATCCTCAGATGATTTGTAACATCCCCAGTCTCTACTGACCTGCTGCAGCAGCAGGTTCCTCACATCTCCACTTATTGTGCATCTTCTGAGCCCACCTGCTTTGCCCTCCATCAGCTCTTGAGTCAGTCAGACTACTTGCAGGTGGTTGCCACCACTGCCAACCCTCCAGGAAAACTCCTTTTCACCTTAGCTTGCACAGCTCTCTCCAGATCAGTGCCCTAAGGATTAGTGAGGAAGTGAAATCTGCCTCAGAATGACAATTAGGAGCACTCTCACCCAACACTACATGCTCTTCTACTTCTTGTGAAATGATCATTGCTGGCCTTGTTATCAGTGGCCATGGGCAGCTGATGTCCACTAATAGCTATCTAAAGTGTGTTGGCTTAGCCCAAGGGTCAGAGGAGAGGTTAGTAATAACCTTGGGTCAAGTTGTGACTGCATGTAGACTCTGGGTCTGAGTCTATATTTAGAGAAAACAATCATCTCTGCTAGAGAAAATAGGCTGGATGTCCATGAGGGTAATCCAGGGTATGTCAGCAGGATCAGAATCCAGGAAAACTGCTCAAACTGCTTCTAACACAGATTCTTCAAAAACATTTCAAATGCAAGAACAACATTACAGAACCAGGTTGCTGACCTGCATTAAAATAGGTTTAGGAAACTTCTCCAAAGCTGAGAGAAGAAAGCATAGCACTGTATGTCTGCTGCAGAGACAGACAGACGTGTGGATCACGATGTGTCTCCATGGTCAGAGTTAGCTGGGACCCTGCAGTGCATGTTTGACACCTGATACAGGCATGGCTGCTCTGAAGGACCGCGGGAGCACTGCAGTGGAACCCACTCTTTTCAGTAAGAAAACAGAGGATCAAGGGGACTTTGCTCTGCTGCTGTGTTACAAAGCTGACACCCTGGCTCTGACCCACTAGAGCTGAATTTGCAGCTCACTTGGCCAAAGCACGGCTGCTCCAGCCCACAGCCAGGAGGTCACGCTGCCAGTTTGCAGGTAAGAAAACTTGGCTTGCAGAGACTACAGGAAAAAGTAACTTTACAATAAGTAAGTGTGTTCACACTTAAGGTATTTTTTCTACCCTTCTCTTAAAAATAACCCAAAACATATTCCTACTAACTTGTAGGCTCCAAAACCTTTCAGCCTGATAACAGTCCTGATCTTGCAATACCCATCTTTTATTACATGTATGAGGTCACATACAAGCTTTCAATGCTCCTTTTCCTTTTTTTTTTTTTCCTTCCTCTCCTTGGCTGGTTGGTTTTACAACTGCATTTAACCCCATACAGTAGTAATGTCTTGTCTGGAGACTTCTTTCACATGATTCACAGAAGAACAAGATACAGCAGTCGTTGAGATGGACAGTTGACAGATAATTGCTAGATGAGCACGTACACAACATCTAACCTTGAAACTCAGTCACGTTTCCTTCTGTACATCACGCACAACCAGCTTGGATTTCCTTAGTGGTGCTCCAGAGAAAACAAAAGCCTCTTACACCACAATAGCAGCATTCTTACCTGCACATTTATATGTTGCTTTTCACCAGCTCTAAGCTAAAATCCAGCTCAACTTAAAGCTTAATTAGACTCAGTTGGAGAGGTAGTAGCTTGTAACAGGTTTTTATTTTTACAGGGTTCCGAAGGCACTTCCAGTGAGTAACAGAACAGTGGACATATGGAAAACATCCATAAACTTGGAATAATTCCACTGGATTTCAACCCGTAAGTCTCAATGTGTGGTGGACACCCATACCAGACTTCCTTAAACTCTTCAGCCATCTAAAGCAGCAGCGTAAGATGAAAACTGGAGCTGGACTAATCATTGAAAATTAATTTAGCCACAACGTTAATGAGCTACAGTTTCTTCTACTGCTTGTATGATGGTCATCAGTAGTTTTCAATCTGCTTGATTTTGCTTCTTTTACCACCTACAAATAATTCTAGCCCATACATTTTTACTAAAGCTTGTAAGATCTAAGATTTGAGCAGCACAGACCCTATTGCACAGTTGTCATCAGTCCAACACCAGCCAGCTGGTGTTCAGACCCTGGTTTGCTTAGCGTAGTGTGATGAGTTGACTCTGGCTAGCAGCTATGCCCCTACCTACCCAGTTACTCACTCGCTGTCCCCCCAAATAGGATAGAAGAAAGAATCAGAAGGGCAAAAGTGAGAAGAACTTGTGGGTCAACATAGAGTTCAGTAAGTGAAGGAAAAAGGAAGACCTCCCCCAAAACCTCAAGTAATGCAAAATCAGTCATTTAATACCTGCAGATTGATGCTCAGCCTGAGTAACTACTACTGTGGAAAAACTACTCCCGTGTTTTATCGCTGAGTGTGAAGTCACATGGTAGGGGTTATCTCTGGTCAGTTTGGGTCAGCAGCCCTGGCTGTGTCCCCTCACAACAGCTTTTCCGACCCTAGCCTACTTGCTGGGGGAGCAGAGTGAGAGATGGAGAAGGCCTTGCCATTGAGCAAGCTCAACATCAACTAAAACACTTGTGTGTTCTAACACTGTTTTGATCACCAGTCTGAAACAGCACCATACAGGCTGCTATGAGACAAATTAACTCCATCCAATCCAGACCCTGTACAGGTTGGTAATAAGGGGCCATGGGGCTAAATCCACAGACTGACAGTCTATTGCCAGTCCAGTGTGCAACAAAAACTAATATTTGGCTTTCTTTCTTTTCAAAACACTCAGTCTTCACTAAATGTTTGGCAAACTGAGGCAGGGAAATGAAGTACAGTAGCCAAAGTCACTCCTAGAAGCAGTAGAAGGGATCAGAACCCATTGCTGATGCTTGTCTTGAACAGTCCTTGAACTCCCATCTTCATTCACCAGCCAAGTTTTCTAATTATTTCACTGAATAAGGTCTTTGAATTTAGTTTTCTTCTTTTGACTACTAAGTTAATACATCATCAAGTTGTAAGCAGAGATTCCAAGCACTGATGCTTTCTGTTGCTATCTCATGCATGGTACTGCACTGGTACAGAGAGAGGATGAGCACAAAATATGTGGATATCAAATGAGCAGCAAGGCAGGGACTGTAAGACTTTCCCAGGTAGGTTTTTCTCCCTGGAACATGGGTTTCCTTCATGAGGGAAGGGTAAGGTTAAGGTGCTTTTTTTTTTTTTTAATAGCCTTGGTTGACTCTTTAAAAAGACAGCAATAGTTTTAGCCCTGCTCTGAATCTAATTTTCCCAGGGCACAAGAAGTGACTTACCTGGAGATCATTAAGGTTGCCACAAAGCTCAACAGATAGGATTAGAACCACATTTCCTACTTGATCTGCTGTTCTTTCAAGTCAGTGCAAAATGTTACCAAAAAGCATTACTACCAAATTACATTTGGGCTTAAGAGCTATAGGCATAGGGGCCCATCTAGATACACCTATCAATGTCATGTAGATCTATTCACAGCATCATACTAAATATCTAGGCAAGTAACAAATACAAAACAAAAAAAAGGTTCATCTGTCACCAGCATATTTTAAAATAACTAAAGGTATGAGTTGGGCTTCAGCAGCAGTTCACCTTTCCCCTGACAGGAGGCAAGGTCTCTTTACAGAGACACTAACCAGAAGATGTGCTAAATGCCATATTTGGGCTAACTCTGGAGACTTCTATTCCATTGTCTGCTTATATAAAGATTCCCAGGAGTCAGGCTGAAACTCTCAGGCTTCTCCAAAAACACTGCTGATACTTAGGGCCAATCTCATTTCTTGGACCATGAAACAAGCTAGAAGGGTTACAGCCAGTGGGTGCACAAGACACAATCACCAGTTTGCCAAGTGGCTGCTGCTCCCCAGGTCTGTTAGGTACTTGGTGGCTTTGGGGCTTGCAAGAGTCTTAGCTGAATGATGCTACTCCCTTGTAGGGGACACTATGCCCAGTGGTACCTTCCCCACTGCCTGCCTTCCACCACCCTCAAACAAATTGACAGTGATCAGCTTAGCACATGTTTTGGAATAGGAGGGGTTTGGTATAGCTCTTGGTTTTCATGAAATGCAAGACAGGCAGAAAGCTGGACAAGTAACTTCTTCCTAGAACACAACCCTGCAGGTCCCAAGGGCCTTTGTGCTCAAGCAGACACATGTGTAGTGAGGTAGCTCTTTCTGCTAAGGCAAAGAAAAGCATTACCTGTTTAGAGAGCTTTGGCTGTCAGCAGAACAGGTATTTTTGGCTTAGGTGGAAAATAACAAAGCTAGATTTGTCTGAGGTCCTAGTCAGAGCATACCTACTGAGTGCTGGGCTTCAAAACTGATGCCAAGTTCTTTGTCCTTAAGTTTTCAGAATTGAAGTGCCTGTGGCTGTACAGTCCGGGCTGCAGGTATGGTACAGAAGTGAACACATTGAGCTGCAAGCTCTTGGGAGCTGCATTCCCTGGTTCCCTTTTCCACAAGGAATTACTACCACTTTCTTGTCATCACTAGTGTGAAAAGTAGGTGCGATATTTCCCCAGTTCAATTACACAGGAGTCCAAGGTCACTACCCTTCTTTGTAAAATGGGATCCATTCCAATACTTCCTTTTGTTTCCTGCTCAAAGTGGTGGCCTGAAAACAATGCCATCTCCCACTGTGAAATGACAGCTTACTCCAGCCCTTTCATAACAGAAGCCCTTGAGGTTTGCATCAAGAGAGCTTGATTAGGTTAGTAATCACTGCAGCACATGGAAAGCATTTATACCCTGTGACCTTTTGTAAAGAAAGAATTATATTGGTTCTGCCTCTAAAGCCAGATAGATTTATACACACAGCTTTCCTCCCAGCACCAAGGGATGAGAAACTGAGGCAGTAAAATCATGAAAGCCAGCAATTTATTCAAGAAGGAATGCTGAGAGCACTTCAAGGCTCAAAGCTTGTGGAATTTTACCTATAGTTTGCAGCACAGAGAACAAATGATAGGATTTTCATTAAACCCTAGCATTCTGAGAGGCACAAACTATATGTTTTGTAAGTCATATTGACAGTCCTACAAAAGTTCTCTTCAAGAGCTGTTACTACATAAGAGCTGTGTGTGAAGCTCTAGATGATTCACTGCCAGCTACCTGTGCTGATTTGCTCTGAAGGACAGGCTGAAAAGGACCTTCTAGTCTTCTCTAATTCCCAAGACCCCTTGTAAATTCTCCAATTCCCAAGACCCCTTCTGAGGCCTGCTGTCCTATTTTCCTTTGGCAGTCACCTCACTATCACATAGCAATAGCATATCTCCAAAACCTGAAGAAATGATTTCTGCCAAGTCTGCCGATGCTAAAAGACTTTGGGAGAAAGTTGCTGTATGACCTTGGGTTCCTTGCTCACAGGTGTGACTGGGGGAGTCCCAAACCTTTTCTTCAGTACTTCACATTTTGGGCTGCAAAATACCTGGGAATCGAGGTAATATCCTTTTTCTTTCTAAGAGTAGTCTCTAACTTTAAAGTACCTCCTTCATTCCTGCAGTAGCAGCACTTCATGGGAGTTCCTTCCTCTGTAGTCAGGAAATTGGGAAACACAAATATGACACAATTACCTTCAATTACCAAAAATATTGCTTTTATGAAAGAAAAGTGAAAATTTTACTTATTCCAGATCTGAAGCAGTGAGACACGTATAGTGAGATTATAGGGGAATTTTCAGTGACCAAGGCTTCAAAGAGAAATAATCATGTTACTGCCTTTCCTGACAGCTTCACAGCAGTTTATGTCCTTTAATCTCACACTGAATCCTCCGTTTGTTTGGGCTTTGGAGATTCAACAACCCCCATGTGCAGTTAGCACTGAGCAAGACTTCCCATTACCTGCTAGCTGGAGACTGGTCACAGCCATAAATGACTGCCCTGCCTCTGTATACACAACATGTACGTGGATCAGATACAAATGCAAACACACAACGCAGCTCCACCCACGCTGTCTGCAGAAGGCAAACTCATCCACAACAATGAAAAGTGCAAAGATAATTCAGGTTTTTTCCACTTGATCCCACGTGATGTTTCTTAGCATCCCTTGCACACTGGCCTCACGCCCCCAAAAGCTATTGAGACTCTTGTTTTGCTGAGTCCAAGTCTCCTTTTGGTCTCCAAGGCTCTTCTAGCTGTGTTTCCAGAGATTCATACTGTGCACACTCAACTTCCATAGGGCCCATCACAGGAGCCAGGGTATCCCTCTCAAACATTTCAAGCTTGTGTTTTTTGTTGCCCCTTCTCGTTGAATGTATGACCACCAAGAGGCCAGTACCAGGTTCATGCCTTGCAGACAACATCCGCGGTTCAACCTGGAGCACCATGTCCTTATCCATATTTGAATGACCCCTCTCCTGTCCCAGGATACACAGGGATCCCCAGTGGTTTTGCATTTGAGCTCCATCTGGTGCATCTTGACTGCATGTAGAAACGTCTCAGGGCTCACTCCCACTGTGTGAATCCTCCAGCAGGTCAAGACATCACCATGTCCCAGCGCTGACTCATGGCTGTGCTCTCACAAGGGTTGATGACAAACTCTTTGGTGCTCTCATTTGTGTCCCCAATCGTCTCAGTGTCCAAACAAAAGCGTGAAGCTATGTGTTCGATGTGTGACCCAATTTTACCCCATTGCTAAGGAGAGACACACATGAGAAGAGAAAGAGGGGTGAACAAACTTCCTCCTTGTTATGCTTTTACTGTACTGTTCCAGTATCAAGAGGACAGTCATCACTAAACCTTTGTGGCCTGATACTGGAAAGTAAAGGGTCCCCACCCCACACCCAGCAGAACACACTCTTGGGCATTTCTCCCACCAGAAGCACCCTCATTTAAGCTCAGTCTCTGCCTGATTTCAGAGTGATAATGTATTACTAACAGTGTTTTCCCCAGGTCACTGGTTCAAATGCCAGCACATGATTAACTGCAAAGAAATGTTAGTGTCTGCTGGCTGACTGGCAGCCCATGTGAATTAAATTGCCAGTTTTGGTTTGACTTCTGGAGATAAGTATCCAGATCACCACCCGGACTAATAGACATCCTTATCAACACACTCATTTAAGAGGCAAAGGGCTGAAGAGGCCAGAGTCTCTAGTCCCAGGCAGACTGTGCTTCCCGGATGAATTCAGAGCACATGGACAATTTGATGTGCAGTAATTCTGTGGTGAAAAAAAGGGAATGTCAAAGAAAAGGGGGGATCAATGAAAGGGCTCACCTGCTTGTTGTCACCTTCTTTGCAAGGTAACAGCAACACCTGGGAACCTGGGAAGAGGGTGTACACAGACAAGCACAGCTGCTGCTGTCGGACTTGGTGGTTGTATGTGTACGTCCATTCCTGTAAAGACAAAGGAGATGAGAGATCAGGTTTGGTATTCTTCTAACTGGAAACACTTTGACTTGGACCCTGCCCCACTGAACCAAACACAAACCTGACTGACTTCAAAAAGGCACAAGTACTGGTCACTAGGATGTCTGAAGCCTCCCCGAAACTGGGGACTGTCATTAGGAGACTGCAGGTACCAAAGAAAATGTCTGTGGTGGTTTGACCCTGGCTGGAGGCCAGATGTCCAACAAAGCTGCTCTGTCACTTCCCTGTTCAGCTGGACAAGGAAGAAAATATATATTGAGAGGCTCAGGAGTTGAGATAAGGACAGGGAGAGATCATTCCGTAATCAGTGTCACAGGCAAAACAGACGCAACACAGAATAAAAAGAAACAAAAAGCATCTCATTTATTGCACTGCACAGAGACACACCCAGTGAAACCAGAGCTGGATAATGAGAAGTAAAGCTAGATCTTAAAGCACCTCCCCTCACCTCTCCTTTCTTCGCAGACTTCACTTTAGTCTTGATTTCTTTCCCTTCTCACCCCCCTTCAGGTGGTACAGGGGGAGATAGGGATGTGTGTTTTGGTCAGTTCCTCAGCAGTCGTTTTCCTTTTTACCTTCTTAGCAGTGGGGCATTCCTCACGCTCTTCCCCTGCTCCAGCGTGGGGTCCCACCAACGGCAGACAGTTCTCCACAAACTTCTTCAACATGAGTCCTTTCACACGGGGCTTCAGCTCTTCATCAACTGCCCCAGTGTGGGTCACCGCTATGGGGTGCAGTCTCTCAGGCCCAGGCTGCTCCAGCCTGGTCCCCAGCAGAGTCAGAAGTCCCTCAAGCAAACTTGCTCTGGTGTGCCTCTCTCCATCGGCTGCAGGTCCTGCCAGGGGCTTGCTCCAATGTGGCTCACAGTGTCTTCCATATGTCTCCACCTGGTCCACCATGGTCTTCTCCACCAGCTGCAGGGGAATCTTTCTCTCCAGTAAAAGCAGCGCCTCATTTCCAACTCCTTCTTCACCACAATTGGTGCCTGCACAGTTTCTTACATCTTCTCACTCCCTTCTCTGGTGGCAAAAAGTGGCCACTTGGATTTTTTTCCTCCTGTATGTGATCCCCAGAGGCGCTGTGACCGTCACTGATGGGCTCGGCCTTGGTCTGGCCTTGAGCTGGGCTGGTATTTACTCTGTCGAGCCTGGGGGAAGCTTCTAGCTGCTTCTTACAGAAGCCCCCCCTGCAGCTCCCCTCCTCCACCAGAACCTTGCCAGGAAAACCCACAATATCTACAAAAGTGCTGGAAGAAAATGCTTCACAAGGCAAAGTCTTTCATAGACAGATCTGGGCTGTGGTTGGGCAATGGAAAAACAGCAGAAGAGAGGCAGAAATACTACATACAATGTGCAGTCCTCTTTTTGTGAGGAAGAGCAGCAGAAATACGTTGCGGATGGCAGTGAGAGGAGGTGATACGTCGCAACTGTTTCCAATTCCCAGGATTCTGTTCCCCAATATGACAAAAATAAGGGATAACATTCCCCTTTGTAACACAGGAACGGGATCAATCTCCAAATGTTTGATGTGTGGGTTTGCTATGACCACTGCTGTTCCTGCTCCCCTGGGCTGTCTTAGAGCATAAGTAGACCTTGTGCTACTTTTATTATTCACCTGCTCTTTATCAGCTCTTTAGCCCAAGAAACAATCTTTGGGGGAACACATGACTCTGCCCAGTGTAAAGCTTACCATACAACAGGAGCTCTCTGGGATTATCCTCTTTTCCACCCATGGATGTTTTTCTTGGGAGAAAAAGAGAAGTAGCCGATAGTGAAGTGCGAAACACAACAAATGTTAATCTTGTCAAATAAGTATCAGCAACCAACTATGTAAAAAAGGATGTTCAAAGTCCTGCCTAAAGGACCACAATGTTAGCACATTGTGAAACCTCAGGAAGAACAAGTGATCTCTGAGAAGGGAATGATAAAGAGGAAGAGAGGGAAAGAACAGGAGGAAGCCTCAAGGCTGCAGACCAGCTCGCTGGCTTTGTTAGCAAGGCAAAAGCTAAAGATTACCAAAAAGGACATGTAATGAAGAAAAGTGAATGAGGTAAATGACCATCCAACATCTCTGAAGCCCACCAAGAGATTATAATGCACATGTGAGAGTGGGGTGATAATGAGTTACTATAATGGGAAAAACAAACCATTTCTTGGAAACCCTATGAATATGCATATATTATGAATATGCATATGTGCACATATTATGAATATGCATGTGCCTTGTATAAAAGCTGTGTAACTGACCCTTTAGGGCACACACATTTGGAGGAGCGATCCCCTGTGCACCCAGCACTGCAAGAAAGAATGCTGACTGAATAGTCACCAAGGCTACTGAGTCTTGATTCCAGCTTTTCATGGCATCAGTAGTTTGACCAGGATTTCCAAACATGCTGGGCAAAGCATGTACACAGAAATTGTCCAGAAGTATTTCACAGAAGTTTACTCTAACCTTTATTCCAGTTGAACATTTTCTATCATTCACCTGCGCTCCTATGACCCAAGTGCTCCACCTGAGCATCTGAGACTGCCCAGGCAAGGGAATCCCTCCTGTTTCTGTGCATAGACAAGCAGAGAAGAGCTACTGTGGCTTGAGGGAAACCGCGAACCACGCTTTCACATAACCTTGAAGAGTGACTTCTGGAGCAAGGCTTTTTGCTTAAAAAAAAAAGAATGGATCTGGAAGAGGTTTCTGAGCACCCCTAGCCAGGATGCAAAGCAGGATCAGCTGTAAAGAGCTGTGTGAACAGCTCTGAGCAAGCTGCTCAGGCAAGCAGCAGCGTGAGCTAATGTAAAGCAAGCTGCTGAGCTGTGACAGGGCAGGTGAGCAGTACCGGGAGACAAAAAGCAGGCTGGCTTTGCTAGCAGGGGGCAGTAAGGATGCAGTAAGCAAGGCCAGGGAGTGAGAGGGGTTCTGCAAAAGGCCCCAAGAGCAAAGGCAAATGCCTCGAAAGGGTACAGGCTGAAAGATCTGAGAAAGCTGCTGTGAAAGGAAAGGTGCAGAAAGCAAAACGACTGAGAGATATGGAAAAGTCAGAGCTCTGTGAGGAGCGAGGTGAGTGGGGGTGCTGGCAATGGAGGGGAAGGCAGCACTCAAACATATGGCAATTTAGGCTGGGTCTAGAAAAATTAAGGGGAAAAGGTTCTCCTGGGAGACTGCAACCCTTACTGAGTGTGCCAGAGGGGGAATGAAGAATGGCTACCCTGATCTCAGAGCTGAGAACACCTGCAGCTCTCCCCGACTTCAAATGGTGGAGGCTTTGGGTTGCACTAGCATGAGTTATTAGAGCAGGGAAATGCTTCCACCCCTTCGGTATTTGTCACCAGCAGCAGCTCAAGCTCCTCTCCCTGACTTCAAAACAGACAGCTACAGGCAGTTAATTCCTGGGAATATAAATCCAACTTCATTCAAGTTCTTAGCCACCTGGAAGGGAAAACATGCTTTTTTGCACAGCAGACCCAGATCCACAAGGACTTCACACTGTGATCCTCACACCCTGTGTTTCTTAGCCTACTACTTTCCACCAGCTAATGGGAATCAAACCTGGCTTTCCGAACAGCCTGCCCCCAAGCTTCTCAGCAAGAGCTGCCCAGGATTTCAGCACATAACAAGCATTTATTTTCAAAGTCACAGTCTGCACCCGAGGGCCTTCTGGCAACTACTTCTCCTTTGTCAAAGGGAGGAGAGTTTACCTGATCCTACAGTGAACACATCCCAGACATCCCAATCATATACAGTCAGCTGCTCTGTAAACCACCAGCCCAGGAAATCAGGTGCCAAATTAGTCCTGCATCTGTGAAGAACCAAACCCTCTGGGTAAGCTCCAACACCTGTTCCTGTTGCCCTCATCCCTATAAGCTGCTTTGAAAAAAACACTTTACATTTTTAACCAATTGTTGGTGATTTTAGGCCTGAGCCACACCCATGAAGTGCAGCAGCAGCAACAAGCTAATCCTGTAACTCCTGTACATGCTGAATTCTCCCAACTAACTCAGCTCATGGGACTTTCTTTTGCTTTTGCTTTGACCTCTTAACCTCCCTGCTTTGCTGAGGCACCTCACAGAGAACCCAGAGGTTCCCCATGGTTGGGTTTTTTTTCCAGACCAGGCTCTGTTCAAACCTTCCTAACAGTCACATCATCCTAAACAGGACTACCCTCTCAGTCAGCAAGGTGCCATGGGATAGATGGGGTGGTGGTCACCATCTCTCCTAAGCTGTCCTTTGTTTTAAGAAGTGAGGCCTTCAGAGCTAGATACGTGTATCTGCTGGATAACTGACATTGGATCCTCCCCTCTTGCCCCCAGGCTGTCCTGCTGCTGTCTCATCTGAACTGACAGATTTTCACACGGCTCTTCTATTTTAGCAGAATGGCTTTTTATGGAAGCCAGTCCTGTTGAAAATGTTTTATCCAGTTCTAATCACGTCTTGTCTCTTTTCAGCCCTAGATGAAAGCCAGAGAAAATGATGCATAAAATGAAGAAATTCAGGGGAAGGAGTCACTTCAACACCACAGAATCCATTAAAAGCTTTTGAATTAGAATACAGGCAAATAGCCATGCAAATTTCTATCTTACCGCATCTCTTCCCTTATTTGTATCAGATGGCATGAAAATTCTTGAGTTTTTTCCCATGAGAAACTACTTTATCTTCTCAACCCTGGCACATAGAGGACTCGCATGGCCAGTACAGCAACAAGGGCAGAGCTTCGCACCCTGGTGATTGCAGTGAGTGGAGCAGCCCAGGGCACTCCAATGAGTGGGACATTTGAGGAGCTGACACAGCTTCAGAGCTGCAGACTGGCCTCAAAAGATGCCAACAGGGTAGAGAGCTGATCCCTGGCATCAAGGTAAAACAGCCAAATGAAGTGAAAGTGAGATCAAGATCCCCTACCTTTTCTAAGACAAAGGAGTTCCTGATGAAGTGGTGGTAGAGCAAGGAGGAAGAGGGTGGACCAGGTGAGCAGAGCTACTAGTTGCACAGCACAATCCCCCTCCTCTAAAGCCTCAGATAACTCTAGCCCCTATCTGAGGCTTGTGACTATTTTTCAAGGCTTTAGCATCATTTGAGCAGGCACCTGCCACTGTTACTCAGCATCACTGTGAACTGAGAAAATTATTTTAAAATGTGACCTTCGGCTTGGCGCAGCCTGGCTGGCAGAAGGAGAAAGGAGCCCCTCAGCCTAGCAAGGAGCAGCCCCTTGGGAGCCCAGCATTACGTGACAGAGCAGTACGTGCTCTGCTGCTGAGCAGGAGGTCAACCATACCCTAAAGCCAGGGTAACAGCTAGAGGAAAATGCTTCTGAAGAAGCCGGGAACAACCTCAGCCCTTAATTATTATCTTCTTGAAATCACAGGGAAGGATTTCCCAAGGCACTTGACTGCATGGTTCACCTAAGGACACCAAAGTGCTTCACTCATCAGAAGGCCCTGAGATGCAACTAGCTCTTACACATAACTCAGGAGAGGGAAAATGCCAGAAGTGCCTGTGGCAGCCACAGCTCCAGCTGGCCTACCGCTGGGGCAAGACATGCCCATGGAGGAGAACAACAAAGGTTTTTGAGGGAAGGAAGGTCAGAAGAGAATTTTTATGGCTGAGAGGTCTCAAGAGAGATGCTGTCAGGTTAGTGTGGGTAGATGCTAAATGTTCTACAGAGTCAAATGTCTGTTCCAGAGACTAATATCAACTAATACTTAGTTTGAAAAAACCCAACTACTCACATCTTTATCAGATAGACCAGGACAAAATGATGATTAACTATTTGCCCTTAGATGCATTTCTCTCGTGACAAAGAAAATCAAAGATTCACAGAATGGCAGGGGTTGGAATGGATCTCTGGAGATCATCTAGTCCAACCCCCCTGCTAAAGCAGGATCACCTAAAGCAGGTTGCACAGGATGGTGTCCAGCTGGGTTTTTAATATCTCCAGGGAAGGAGACTCCAAAACCTCTCTGGCCAGCCTGTGCCAGTGCTCTGTTACACTCACATGGCCAGTACAGCACAAAAGTCTCTGCCGGGTCCTTGTGAGAGCCACCCCAGGGAACAGAGCCCTAACTGCTACCAGACCTTTTTGAGAGGAAGAGCCAAGTAGATTCCAGGCATGAGAAGACAGCTCTCCTATACAAAGAGCATGGGTCTTCTTGTGCCTCAATGCCCCTTTTAGTCATTCAGGACACCACTAGGGAGGATCTGTGAGACCTGCTCGGGGTGTAAAGCCTGTCAGATTTCACTGCAGTCACTCTTCTGAATTTGTCCAAACTGCTGATGGGGCCAGAGGGCTCACAACACCCTTCCCCTGCACTTCAGATAGAAAAAAATAAAAAACAATTGATTGCCACCTGATGGTTCTCCTCAAGCTGCAGTCATGTGTGACAGCTCAGATCTTCTCAAACCTGGTCTGAAGACTTCATGCATGTAACATTGGGAAAGAGCCTGGGGAGCCTAGTAGGGAGATAGTTACAGAAGGGGAATCAACCAACCAAATCAATGCTACTAAAACAAATAAGAAAGGATCTGGATGGCCAGGATATTTCCATAGTACCTAGTGAATGCTAGGAAAACAGAGCTTTAATTTAGCTAAGCCTATTTCTTAAATAATGAAGCTTAGGGTAAACAAGGTGTGACTTCAGTATGTTAAAAGTGAAGATTATTGCTCTATTCTGGTTGTATCAAAGTCGTAAGTAAGTACCATTCATGACTGCTGCCTAATCTATCCTACACAGGTTGGTGACTATAATCCCATGTCATCCACAAGTCCAGGGGTTCTTGTAACGAATGTGTCATTAAAGTACAAGTTTCTATTCACAATGAAAATTGAAATATCCTGCTTTCATCTGAAATATTCTCCACAGGTACAAGTAACAGAGAGCTATTCTAGAAAGAGAGAAAGATAAAAGGAAAAGGTTTTTCTCTATTCCTGTCTGTGTATTGAGTGTAGCTGTTCATCAGTGTTTGTAGTGCCTTTTTCTGTTCCCCTGCAGAGTTAGTCCTGCACGTGCACAGGAAGCAGAGGTGCTACACAGTGGGAAGTGTTGACCTGTTGCAGAATCAGAATGGGAAGATGAAATGTTGTGGCATGAAAAATTCCCCAAAATTCCTGCTCAGAAAAGTCAAACCAAAACGTGTTTGATGGGAATGTAACAATCCAACTCGTTGGCATGACATTTCTCATTTTAAAACATCACATCAAATTGATATTTCTGAAAGACCAGTGCCATTTCATTTTGAAATGCTAGCTTGCAGTGGCATTTTCCATTCCTTTCCCAGATTTTTAAAAAACCATCCAATTCCTTGAAAGTTTCAGTTGTCTCTAAAGCATTCTTTTTTTCCTTCAGCAGAGCTGACCCTACAAAACACGATGACCCACTCTCATCAGCTCGCTTTTCTTGCTGTTTGTCTAAAAAGTTCATGCAGCAGTGGAAGAATGAAAAAGAATTCTAAACCCTGGAAACCAGTTAAACCTCAAGAACTGTGGCTCTGTTGTACTTGCAGTTATATTCAGTATATTATCTGACTAAAACTCAAGTAGCCATTGTTGATTTTACCACAAACAAATATCATTTTCCAGACTAAAGGCAGGTATGCAACTGCATGCAAAAGAGATGCACAGAATGAGATGCTTCGTTTGCACATACAAATCAAGGGCATTTTCTGCAGCATCTCCACACTTGTCCTTTTATGAGCACAGCTACCCGGTTAGAATGCGTAACCACGAGGGTTAAGGATGTACAGTCAAGTGGAAGCAAGCGCACCCTTGCCTGTTAAATTATTTCACGGCACCCTGAAGAAGCAAGTGATTGTTACCCTCTCTCTGTTATAGATGGGAACAGTGAGAGAACTTACGGACATGCCCAAAACCACACAGGCAGCCTGAAGCCAAGGCAGCTTTTGAAGTTGTGTCTCTTCAGGGTCTCGCTCCAGCGACAACGCTGCAAGGCACGTGCACGTGCACCTGCTCTCAGCTCTCATGTTTCCTAGAATATGCTTTTGAGAACACTGTTTCATACAGCTTTTTCTCATCTCAGTGAGACTGAAAAAAACCGAGATCGAAGAAACCAAGATCATCCTCATTAAATTCTCACTAGTTTAATGGGCAATGTAATATCGAGAGAATGGAGACTATGAAGCTACAAATACCACTGCAATTCGGTGAATTTGAAAGAAATAAGGCTGAACAATGAGAGGAAATTATAGTTCTCTTTGTCTTTCTCTGATCTCGGCAGATGAATGGCACGTGGTGCTCCTGAGTAGTAGCGAGCGCTCAGTGCAAGCTAGCAGAGAGATAAGCGTCCCACCCTGTACTGTGGCTCCTGCACCAGTCCCTGCTGCTGCCTCCACTGAGGTAAGGAGAACTTACTAGGGTTTAACTACATGCTACCGTAGAAAAGGAGTTGGCAGAATGGGTAATTCTCCAGCAGAACTTTAGCAAACTTAGAAAATCAACTTGAGGCTGCCCCAGAGCCTTCTCTCCAGCCAGCATCACACATCTTACCTGTGCTGTTGCTGCTGTGCCTTTGCTGCTGTTACAAGGATTTAAGCTCAGGACAGGGAACTCTTGGGCTTCAGCCTTGAGCGACTCCAGGCAGCTCTGCCTTTGCCTGATCATCCCAGTCTGATAGAGCGATTCCTTGGGAATCCTGCAGGAACAGAGTGAAAACAACATCCCTGCTTCTCCAGGCTCAGAGGGAGGCTTAGTAGGGTAAGAAAGGGGCAGTCTCACCATTTCACCTTCAGAAAATGAGAGTGGCAAGATGTATTACAATACTGAATCACTGAGAGCTGTACATGGACAGGGAAGCTGCAGAAGCGGCACTCAAGAAATTGATGGCTGGCCTTTATAGGAGGAAAAAATAAATAACACTGCACAAGGCAAACAGAGGAGCAAGGAATAGACTGTGAGCAGGCTGAAGGTCACCCTGCTGCTTACAGAAATGGGGAACTTTATAACAAGCCACCACAGAGCCCTAGCATTCCCTGTCCATGCTGCTGTACAACACCTCACGTGGAAAAAGAAAAGCAAGAAAACAGCTTGTCATGGTCCAGCCCTGGGCATCAGGTGAGCACCACATGCCCCTCATTCACCCCTGCCCCAGGAGAAGAAACAGAGCATTGTGAGCCTGGATAAGGAGAGGTACTGACACAGCACCGTGAAAGGGGAACAACAGAGCCCAGGACAGAGCACACACACACGCTCGCGTGGTGATGACACCGAGCACTCTACCCACTTCATGAGGTGGTAACTCAGAGCACTGCACCAATGCAACAACAGACCCCATGTCTGACAGCACTCGGACTGTCCTGGAGCTGCCTGGACCCACCCCTCCCCAACCAGCCCCTTTCACAGGGGTGTGAAGTCAAGTGGGATGGAAACAGCCTGGGCCAGCTCAGCTCACCTGTGCTGGCTGCTTGGGGGAGTTCACTCTGGCCTGGCCAGAACCAGGACACAGCTATAAAGCCTTTTCACACTGTGGGATTATTCTGCACTCAGACACTGCACCAGCAGGTCCCTTGAGTTATCTCCAGAACTTTTACACCCTTTCTGAGGATGACTCTTGATACTGACTAAGGGAATGTGTTTTGGAGTAATTTTGGTGACTAAAAGGGATCTGTTCAAAAGCAACCATGGAAGTGCATATTAAGCAACATTTTAGGCAAGGAGTAAGGCACAGCCACCTGAATACAGGTCAAACTCCCAGACTGAATGGTTTCACAACAGAGAAGTCTTGAGTATCACAGAGTAGCACAAAAGGACTGGAAATGAGGTGGGTTTTTGGTAAGCAAGCATCATTAATACTGAAACAATCCACCAGAGGCTGTGGTGGATTTTCCTCCTTAGGATACTTTTCTAAGGAAAACTGCCTGTTTCCCTATACAACCTGTCCCACAGCATGGGCAGAGGGATACTGGAAGGAAGCCCCAAAAGCTAAGAGAAATAACTGGTGCTTTTCCCTTCACCAACCCTGCAGGAAAGAGCCACAGAGTCTATAAGATGGCATAGAGAAAGCAGGGTCACAAATGGACCTGTGTCCAGAGACACAATGGCCCTTCTGTGAAAGCCAAGGGAGAGGGTGCCTGGAGCAGGGGGTGGTATGGGGACTGGAGGTATGGAGAAGAGGTTGGTGGAGCAGGAGGGATGGGCTAACCACTGGCCTGCCAGAGACACGTGGAGATCTCATATCCATACCGAAGTTCAGGATAAACATTTTCCAGGTACCATTTGAAGCTGTGGCATTTCAACCTCTTCCGAAGCTCTGCTCTGCTCTGGACACTGTGGGAAGAAAATATCATAAAGATACAATAGTAATCATGAGGTGAGACCCAATGCACTGGAAAAGAAGGCTGAGAGAAACCCAACAGATACACACAGACACCAAACACAAGAGCATCAGTGGCACTATTGCCTGTTCTCTTCTATGTGAGTTTTGGTGGTTGTTTTGATCTCTGTCTCTTTGGAGGTCTCACCTGGTGCCATTTTAACAAGGAGCCTGGAGTTTGGTGGATGAAAAGGTTCATGGAAAAGTAGTCACTTAAAAATGATTAGTAAAAAAAATGTATGCTATCTACTATATGCAGTAACCATTAATTTAATGTATTGTTGTACTAGGAAATTAATATATGCTATTATAAGTTACTCTTAGTTTACAGGACTAGAGAAGGCCTTTATTTCCAAGAGCACCTAAGCACACCTTTTAGTCAGCAGCAGTTAATCACATGGTGTAATAGTACTTTTGTTCATTAACAGGGGCAAAATTTCTGCTGAGGATCATGCTGTATAGTGAGTTTCCAAAGTCCAGCTCTGTCTTGGGCCAGCCTCCACCTGTGGACCTGTCATGATCTGGCATTTACAGAGCAGTAGGAAGCCTCCAGTACCTTCCCTTCACATAGGCTATCTTCTCTACACTCTTATATATTTAGCAGGACAGAACATCGATCGGTGCCGATGGATGGGAAGAGGATATGAATTCAGTGGTAATAGGCTAGTCAACAGGACTTCAATTTATTTATCCTGGAGATTGAAGAGAAGCCACAGGGAGCTTGTGTTTGGATTTAGAACCCTTTGTGGCCCAAAGAAAACTTTCTAAGGGAAGAAAGAGCATATGAAAATGAGAAATTAACTCAAATACTTAACAGTCCTCCTGACAGGGACGCATTTCTGACTGTTCACAGGAGTGGCAAACTCCCTGCATACACTTTGTCCTTCCTGATAAAGCCTTAGCAGGCCCAGAATGTGGTGATTTTGTTACCCCTCAGCTGCCAACTGGACTCTCCTGCCAAACTACTCTCTGGGACCAGAAGTGCTCAAACATGATGCCAAGGGCAGGACGTAGCAGAGGGGGTTTTCCCCCACCTTGATACGGTTCATTCACTGGGATGAACTACCACAGCATATAAACTAGCTGTTTATATGTTTCATTGCTGTGCTTATAGCATCTGCCTACCATTAGCATTTAATTGAGTGTTACTACAGAAACAGTGCGGGTGGGTTTCTGCAGCAGGGCGATGTCACCGTGAACACCAACTGCAGCAGGCAGGGCACAGGCAGCAGAGAGAGGCACTTACTTTCCATAAGGCCTCCCCTGGGCCGCAGGACGAGCCGCGTAGTAGTACTGCTTGAATTCATCCATCCACACCTCTGCGGTGCGCTTGGTGTTTCTGAGGGAGGCAATAAAAGGCAGGTGAAACCAAGGAAGCCTCTGAGGTGACATCTTCTACAGTGCATCGACTATTCCATCCTGCTCTCCTCCCATCCTCAGCTTGGTCTGTGGCTTCACACAAACCGCCTTTGAGCTACCTCACCCCTCACTGCTAGAGAAGATACTCCTCTTCCCTGTTACTCCAGGGACAAATCAGGAAAGGCAAAAGTTTGGGTGATGAATTCCCTGTTTCAAACACAGCTGTATGCTTTTCATCCATCAGAATCAGAAGTGAAGCTTCTCCTAAGTGCCATCTCCCTGGGAGGCATGTCTGGGATTTTATTCAGCAGCAGGGTGGAGTTCTGAAAAGTGGTGCAGAACTTGCCAAAGACTGAAGGCAAATATTTCCATTGCTTCAATCCAGTATGGACTCTCCTACGTTGTGCCCCTGGATTTCACTGGGCCAAATCTCAGCACTCAAAACTTAAGAGAAACCACCCCAATTACAGTGCTGTAGTGTGTCAGTCTTCCACACCAGCCAGATGTCTGCAGAAGGTTGTGAACCTCAGGAACTCTTCTGTTGACTTCAGATGGCACTAACTCTCCTTACAAACAGCTCTGCTGCTCCATGCCTATTTGCCTATCCCTGCCTGGTTCAGGGAGGCCTCCAAGCTCCTGCTCCAAGGCAAGCCAGTGCCTCCAAGCTATTGTTACCACACTGCAGGGCTGCAGGTGCCACAGGGCAAAAAGATAGATTGCCTGCATGTGAAGCCAGCACAACACCAGAGCCTGAGCTGTATCTCGCACTGAAGTAGAGGCCGTGTGGGAGGAAGGAAAAAAAAAATCAATATCTGGCAGAAAGGTGGAGATATTTTTTGCTAACATCTCTGTTTAAACAGGTACCAGATAGCATCAGGTTGCCAGAAGCTGCTTGTCCTCTCAGTCCATATACTACAAGATTAAATTTAAGGCTGATAGATACCATAAGATTAATAAAATCCCAGTTTCTAATGCCTACAGATATGTTTCTCCAGACTGCTTTTTGGTCCCTTGCTGATTCATGGAGCTTCTTCCTCTCTTTAAGGCCCCTGCAACAGCCTAAATGCTCTGGCTCAAGAGATGCCTATGTCACAGAATCTACACCTGTGCACTTAACCTTCCACAAACAGCAGGGTGTTTTTGTCTGGCTTCCTGATCTTGTTTGGGTTTACAAAGAACATAGGGTTAAATACTGAGGCTGACACCTAGGCATTCATTCAGACCTCTCCAAAGTCCCTGTGCACCTCAGTCTGGGACATAGCCAGAAAAGCCATATCCATCCAAGCTCCCTCCTACTCCTCATGCAGGTGATGCAACACAGACCTTTCCTTTTCACTCAGGTTTGTGCAAATCGGGCAGTGTAGATTTTGCCCCATCCCAGTCTCTTCTGTAGGAGTCTGATTCCACTACTGAAAAAAAGCAAGCCCTCCTCCTAACTCTCAAATCTTTGCCCTCCTCCTTGATGTACTCTGCCCCTCACCGCCACCTTTCTGAAGCCAGGTTCCCTTCCTGCCTGACACACTGCGTGGCTGGAAATCACACATTAGATATAGCAGAGAGATGCAGTTTGCACTCCCCCAGTTCGTTGTTTCCCGCAAAGCGTAGGAAAGCTGCAGAGAGACAGGGTCAGCCATAACCCCACTGCAAGCAGCAGGGTCTTCACAAACACTGTTGTCGGCTCTGTGTGGCACTGGGGAAGCCACACTAAAAGGAATGCCTGGTGTGAAAACACACACATACGCAGCTTAGCTGAGAAACAACCCTGCATTAAATATAACTTCCCCCGGTGTGTTTCTCTGTCATTTACTTAACGCGCAACCTTCAGCCTCATGCTCTAAAAGAGGAGAAAATTCCTTCCTGACTTCACTAGCTGCTCCCATCACCTTTCCGATGCTGATTCAAACTTCTGGACTACCTCCTTCCTTGCCAGGACCTCAGCCCATTTCAGCCAGCTGTTTTGGATCCCGAGCATGAGGACAGGTCCCCTTCAACTGGAACATCACCACAGTTCCTTCAGTGTCCCCGCCAGCAAAGCACTCTGCTCAAGAGACAGCACCAGCCCTGGGGCAAAGCGACCCACTCCAGCATGCTGCTTGGCTGCCCTCTTGGAGGCACATCGGGAAACAAATTTTCTGGTTCAGCTGAGCCACGCTCAGCCCTGGGTACTGACACGATATTGCTGGCAGCCTCATTTCAGGTCATTATAAATGTATTCTGACAACCTTAGGGTATAAACCATTTGCTGTTACAGTAGCTAGTGTTCAGGGAGATGCTGGGGCCGTCCCTCCATTTCTGAGTCGATAAAAGGTTCCGTGCAAGTGTCCTATTTCTGTCATATTCTCAACACTGTAGAAATCCTAAGGGAGAGTCATACCAACTTGCATTTTCTTTGGCTCAAGAGATTCCTGCCCAGGGATATTTCAAAGTTTTCCAAACAAACTTTCCTCCCCGTCTTCTCTGCTCCCCTCTCCCCACAAGGCAGCACCTTATTCTGTTCCACAAAAGGCAGAGCAAGCACAAAACACCTACTTAATATATGTATTGGCATTCCCCTCTGGAAAGATGTACGGATGTTTCTTCCGGAAGACATGTCCAACACGGCTGCAGGGGATGATTTCCAGGCTCCCTCCACACATCCACACACGGAAAGAGATTTCTACAAGAGAAGCAGCTTCAGCATTTTGTCTTTTTGTCCTAGAGCAGGCTGGATGCTGATGCTACCTCTCACTTCATCCTCTGCCACACTAAACTGGGGTAAATCAATTACCAGAGGGACTTTTCTAGGCACAACTCCTTAAAAATACATTTTAAAGTTTCTGGCATCTGTTTAAAGTCAGTGTACTTGAAACCTGCCTGTAGCACAGCAGGTGCTATCATGATGGCAAGAGCAAGATGGTGAGTAGGTTCTTTTTCATGCAGCCCCGCATACATCACAGAATCCTCTTGCCAGTTGTGTGCTCCCCTCATTACTGCTGCATTTCCTATTTCAGAGTCATTTCCCTTGAAAGGGCTGTCAGGTTCACCAGGAGAGGCCATGAATTCTGTTTATTAATGAATACAACCATCGTTATCTTTATGAATCCACCACTGATTCTGCAAAGTTTACAGAGCTGTGCATCCATCACGCATCCCATAATGGACAGGAGCTTACCCTGCTCAGCATGTACTCCAGACCGTAAGTAGTAATGCTGTGGTTGAACAAGACACACATTTTCACACAAAGGTCAGTGATGAGAGGGATTAACCCCTCAAAAAAATCTGGATAAGCTGTGAGTACAGGAAGTGTCTCCCAGTTGCCCCAAGCTGCTCTCTGGCTGGTCCACGGGGCCCTTCTGGAGGAAAATGAGCCCATGGCACAACTGACACTAGAAGTTACAGGGCTCTAGGCAGGGAGCTGGATGAAATCCTAGCTGGCAAGGTAGGACGGGTGAGCAGAATGGCTGATCTAATGGGTCCATCTGCTCCTAATGCCTGTGAAGTTTTGAATCTGCAGCTATACTGTCAGAAAGTCATGCTCAGGCAGAACTAGCATGGAAAAGAAATGAAATTAAATAGAAATGACTCCTGTGCTTCTTTGCATCCTGTTTTATCTGTTGACAGTACAGATCTGCATATAGCAAGTACTTACTCCAAAACTACAAATTCCTTTTCACTCCCCTCCCACCCTTAACTGCAGAAGTCAGACACAGGGCTACCCATCGTCTTTGCCAGCTCATGCTCCTGGCAGTCCCCTCACATACACCAGCACTAGGATGACTTACCCCAGGTTGGATGTTGGCAAAACAACATCCCACCTGTGGCAAGAAGGCCGCTTGAGCAGTGTGGACAGGAATCCTCCTCCTTCACTCCCAGCCCTTCAAAAACAACTCTGCTTCAAGGAGCAAAAGAGACTGGCAGTGTGGACCTCTGAAGCCACCTACTCCCAACATACATGGCTCAGCCACAAGGTGTGGGTCGCTGTGGAGATGGGAGCAGGCTTCAACAGTGCTCCTGTCCCTGCTCCCAGCACACCCTCCTGGCTCCTGCACAGATAGATATGGGAGGCTGGCACAAGGCTCTCACCTTGACACCCAGGTCCAAAATTCAAGCAGGGGCCAGCAAAGACTGGGCTGGGAAAGCACAGCAGGGAGAAGGATTTTCCTTCCAGAAATCCCCTCCCCTTGCCTTCACTGTTGTGGTTACAGGCAAGAACAGCTGGAGCCTCAGCACTTTCCCCAGCGCTTGGTACTAACAGGCCAATAAAATGTGCCCTTGCACTGCGTCCTGGTGCTATATTGGGAGCAACCTTAATCACAGCTGCAGGGAAATGAGATTACGGCAGGACACGGCCACTCTAAGCTGCTTGCACTCAGTTCCCCTCACACGTGGCTGTTGCTCTCATTTCCCTGTGTGTCACAGCGCCGGCCATGCTGCTGGCACTACTGCATAAATCTGAGGGGTGTCTGATAAAGGGGGACAATCAGCTGAGCAGCTGTGAACTGCAGTGTGGCTGCTGCGCTGTGCCTTCCCCTCCTCTGGTCCTTCTGCTCAGGATGGGAAAAGAGCAACTCCCTGAAGCGCTGCAAGGGAAAGACTTGCACCATTCAGTCCTTGCCTGCACTTAATTTAAAGCCTAATGAAGAGGTGAGCTGAGGTCATCTCTGTACACTGAGAACGGGAATGAGCACACAGTACTGAGGAGGTAGGAGATGGTAAGAAGCCCAAGCTCTCTGCTGCAGACATGTTGTACCCTGCAGACCCTGCTCCAGTCCCAGGAGAAACAATTAAACCACAGGTTTCAACATGTATGAACAACCCACGGAGCCACCCGTGGCAGCTAACAAACAAGGCCTCCAGATGTGCAGCTAAGAGCTAAATGCCTCAAGAGGAGGTAAACTGAGGGGTCCCACCAGTAAAGGCATGGGGCCAGCTCAGGGGAACCAGAGGAACAGGAACCAGTCGTGGATTTCACTTGACCCACGAGGGGTGTCTGTGCCACAGCTGTCCCCACTGAGCAGCCCCCAGATGTGAGCAGTAGTACATGTTGGTGCACACTGAGCTTGGCAAAATACCTTCAGTGCTTCCTGGTGGCCTGCAAGTCCTTCTGCCATTACTACTTAATCCCCAGAAGATTGATTGATGAAATTTAACAAGTAAAACACCTATAATGTCCTCCTCCTAACCCAAACACATATGATTTGGGGTTTTTTTTGCCTGGAGTGCAGACTCCTCTAGCTGCCCAGTTGATAACATTCAGGGCAGCAGCAGTGGTCCCCAGGACTAGAGTCCTGCATCCCCTCAGGACTAAGTGACGAGAAAAATCAGAGTTCACTGAAAACACCCAGACTGGTCAGCTCCTGCCCTTTGCAACCTGCCCAGAACTGACCAGCTGCCCTTGCCTGCATACAAAGGAGAGGTGGGTCATGGTGCCCTCCAGTGCTGCGTCTGCAGGATACACAGCATCGAGCCAGACACGCTTCTGCTCTCAGGACAACAGACAAGATGGGATCTGCCCTGCTGTTACACAGACCTGCACTTCTTTGTTGGAGCTTTAATCCATCAGGCCAACACCCTGAGGCAGTGTTACACCCAGCACCGAAGCACAGCACCAGCACTGTGCTCCATAGGATAAGCCACAGCCAGGTGTAAGGAGCACAATGACTGCTGTTGCAGGGCATGGGACAAGCTGTCAGCACTGAGCTTCCCCAGAGGGGAGGCCAGCCCATAACTGTTCATCTCCCAGGAGCAGCTTGTGCTGGCTGCTGTCAGAGATGAGTGACAAGCCGACAGACAGTGGGTCAGGTGCAGGGCAGCAGTCCCTCTCCTCCTGTCTGGTTTCCTTCTGGAATGCTTTTTTTGGAGGCGGGAGAGCTGCTGCCGCTCCCTCCTAGGTTTCCTCAGAGCCACCCCACTCAGAGGAACAGATGCTTTGGGTCAGACCAGTGGTGAGACACCCACCCACAGAGTGAAAGCACGAGGGCGAGAGATCTGACTGCACAACTAGATATAAATAAATAAAATATGCTAGCGAGAAAAGGGAAAAACAGTGCCAGGCAGTGGATGGGGTACTGCAAGGCAGCGGCATCTGTTCCCTCAGATGAGTGACAGCGTTGCTGTAGATGTTAAAACACAAGATCCTTCCTTGCCAGTCATACTCCCCAGAGGTGTGAGCTATTAAAGCCAGGTTCTGATCTCTCCCTGACATGGAGTGCCTCCCCCTTCTTCCACGGATACAGCTCATTGCTCTGATCCACAGCATGGCAATGGCTTCAAAGAGAGAAGAGCCCAGCCTGATCCCACTCCTCTTGACACAGGACACAAGGGATGGCTGTTATCGCTTTCATGCGCCCTCTCAAGTTTGCGTGAAGGACATTTCTTCATGCCCATCTTGCCCCCATGATAATGGGAAGAGGTGACTGAATTTAGGTCAGTTCTTAACCTTTAATTCCATGAAGGAAAAAAAAATAATGTCAAGGAGAAGCTGGCAGTGCTCAGCCACCTGGCGATACAGGGATAAGCAGCCATGTTACTTTGCCACCTGCTTGCAGCATGTCGATGGAGTTACTGTTTCAGGCACTCTGCAAATTTAGGGAGGCACTGATGCTGCAGTTTGAAGCTTTGAAATGCTGCCATCAGACAATGGAATAAGACAACGTCTTTGCTTTATTAATGAGAAAATAAGATTGGGAAGGAAGAGCAGGGGATGTGTGGCATTCTCTCATCTGTTGGTAACACCAAAGCTGAAAACTCTGTGGTTGAGGGTATTTAGCTATAGAAAAAACAAAGCAGAGTGAAAGGCAGAAGTCCCAAGTACTGACAGTTGCTCACTTCCCATCGTTCATAGCTGTTGGATGCCTTACCTCAGACCATAAGTGAGGGAAACCATGCAGAGCATTCAAAGCAAAGTCCAAACTGACCTTGCATCCATCTGGCATGACTCAGGAAGAGAAGCCAGCACATAAGGCACAGGAGGAAGAAGAGTGACTCACCAAAGTTCTCCCCACCCCAGATGTCCATGGCACTATCGTACTTCCCCAGGTGGTTGAACCAGGCTTTGTCGATCACAAACAGCCCCCCGGCAATGATGGGAGTCCTACAGAATGGGTAAGGGAAGAAGGGGACACTTTCTTAAACACCACTGCAGCACCTGGATGGACAGAAGCAGCCAAACCTTTGCCTTCTCTTCTATCATCAGGACATTACTTATGCATCTCTTTCTCACCAAACACACCTCAAAAAGCATCTAAGCCTTTCTTTCAGCTGCCTTGGTATTTTGCTGTCAATCATAAATTGCCTGGCACTTAATGACTGGCTAATGCACCCGTCAGCACAACTCCGACAAGCCCAAAGTTCACAGCCCTGATTGTAGGCTTCAGCATCAAAAATGCACTTAGTGCTCAGGGGGTTATTCACTCAGATGGGCTTTTTGCCTGGAGCCAGCCTATTAAAAGCACCATTCTACTGGGGAGGGGAAGGCAGAGCCAATTCAGACCGGCTTTTTAAAAGCCATCACTAGCTGTGTGATCTCTATTTCAAAACAGGGTTATTTTTCGTTCTTTGGATTAGCTAAGAAAACTGCAGAGAGAAGGTCCATGGAGGAGGGGAAGGCAGACCCGGGAGACAGCTCGAGGAGACTCGCCTGTCTCAATTGCAGACAGCGTGGATGTCTTGGCATAGGCTCAGGAGGAGCTGGGGTGACTGCTGCACCCAGGTGAGTCTCGGCAGCGCCCTACATGGCGGGATAACTGGGAACGTGAGCTTTCAGGAAGACAGCAAGAGCTCCTGTTAAACATCATCATCCTAAGGAGAGGTGGTGCTTTGTTTCTTTGTGAGCCTTCTAAGATCCTGAGCTCCCCTCAGTAGTTGGCCTCCTCCGTGCTGCCCACCCCAGTACTTCAGGGCTGGAGATGCAGACACCAGCACCTGGCATGCTTCCAGGAGAGATTTTCAGCAGGAGTGACTCCCTCCATCCCACAGCATAAGGACAGATGGCATCTCTCCCATCCTGTTTTGCTATCTCTTGTAATTTCTGAGGAGCCTTCAGCAAGGTCTGGAGGAGTAGCTCTGGTTTGGAAAGGCTTGACTAGACACCACACTGAGGACAATGCCTTATTTTTAAGTGATAGCTGAGCTGAGAGATGCAGGCGTCTGAAGCACTGGGGTTTTCCCCTAACTGTATTCAGCCTCCTTAGCATGACCAAAACACAATCATAAATGCACCCCTTCTACCTCTGTAGCACCTTCAGGCTTCAATGTTGAGAGGTGAAGCTGTGCTGCAAAAGCCAAGCTACGCAGAAACTTGCTATAGACGTTAGAAGTTCAGAGCTGTCCTGAAGGAATATCATACTGCTATGGTGCACGGTGACACACACAAGGTCAAATGAGATGCCTGTTCTGCCCCACGCTCCTCAGGAGCCTCCTTCTCCCTCCTGACTTACTTAATGGGTTCAGTGGGATCAAGTCGTTTGGCTTTCTGCTCTGGGGAAAGCTGCTCCCATTTGAAATGCAGACTCCAGTCAAAACCTAAAGCCAAAACAGAGAAGTACCATGGGGAAATTAGAAATGGGTATGGATTAGGAGGCAACGCAGGCTGCAGAAGCCATGCTTCCCCACTTTCAAATCACTTAAGCCACAGAGATGCAGCTCTTGGGAGAGCTGTCCAATGACTAATATATTTTACTACTGCATCTGAACAAGAAACAACATACTGCATTACAATTGCAAAGTCAAGCACTCCAAAGACAGGAAAAGTCAGAATTAAAGCTGCTGCTGAAACCTCACTTTGTCCCCTTGTGCACACAGATACACGCTCTGATGGATACTGCGTGCTACAAATAGCACAGGCATACTAATAAGCCCTACAGTCGCATCCTCTATTTGTTGCCTAGACATCTCCCATCTGCTCTTCTCGGCAGCTCGGCTCTCAGTGTGGCTAAGGGTGGCTTTGACATGACCCTTCTTTCTTGCCTGGCTGCCTTATCCACTGTAGCAAACACCATTCCTCATGCCACACTCACCTGTCTCTAAAACAGCTTGAGAACAGCCAGCGGGGAGCACTGAGCAGCACTGACACGCTGCGTGCAGGATAGTGGGAGCCAGCGGTGCGGAGCCCCCAGCTCCTCAGGCCAGCACGTGTTCCCTCCATGGAATGGACATCCACAGGGCATGCAGCTGACTTGGACTTACCTCCTCTGAGGTCTGAGGAAGCCGCCACATAGGCAAAGGTGTCCAAGTTGATGATGTCAATGACAGGGCTGACCACTCGGGTGGGATCCTAGAAAGCAGAAGTGAAATGACCCACTACTTCAGATCGCACTGCTCAAACTGGTCAAGGGAAGCTCTCAACTCCTGGAGACACCAGGTGGCTTGAAATCTTGGTGTCACTCAGGTTTGTCAGGGACAAAAGCCCATCGGTGCCTCCTGCTCCTCAGCCATGACATCAGTTCAATCTAGGGATTAATGGCAGCAGCACCAAGTGGCAGAGGAACTGCTGGGAGCCTGGGAAGGTAGACCCCATCTCTCCTGGGAAAAAGGACTGCATGCTGCTGGGCTACCATCTCGCACCAGCGTTGGCTTCACTCCCAGTCCTCTGTCGTCCCCCTGCGTCCCCTCACCCAAGCTCTGTGTATACTCATCTGGGTGCAAAGCTGTACCTTCTGTAAATTCACCGATGTATTCCCCATTCACCTCCCTTAAATACTTGCTACTGGAGCTGAGATGGCAGGTGACAAAGCAGCAGTTGAAATGACAGAGGGAAAACACAAGCAGTCGAGCAGCTTAAATATCATCATTTTTTAAATGTACAAATCAGGGGGTACAGTCAGAGTTACACCAAAGGTACGAAAGGGTTAAAAAAAAAAAAAAGACACAAATTATTTTAAATATCTGGTGGTGATTTAATTAACATCTTGTTATGGGCAAAGAGATTATACAAACAGTTATGAACAAAAACATCTACAGGAGAAAGACACTCTGACAGCTTTGATTGGTCTCTTATCTCCCTTTTTCTTTTCAAAAATCCCAAACTCCAATTATAGCTCAAACTCAGAGCTTTTACCCTCGCAGATGAAATCATTCTGCACAGCCACGCAAAGGAAAGCATCTGAGCACATGCAGGCTTGCTCTCTCACTGGGAAAAGAATTTGTTTTAGAAATTAGTCCTAACAAAGAACTATTCAAATGCAGCTGTGGGAAGAAGCAACCAAAGGCCATGAGCTGGGAGCTGGACTAGAGCTCAGGTTTTCAAATGAGCACAAAACGTACTTGGTATTTCCATAACAACGTCAAGTCTGGTGTCTTAACTTGACTTTTGCTGAGAGTTAAGCATCCCACTGAAAGGGCAAGGTCTGTTGTACCTACATACTGTATGGAGAAACTCAAGTCATCATGTCCAAGAGCAACGAGGTTTCAGAGGCATCGTAGCTGCTGCACGGTGCTCCCTAAGCTGCCACAGCTCAATATATCCAAGCATCCTTCAGTTGCCTGAGGGCAGGGGAAAGGTTTAAGCGAAGCATCTGCTTTGTGTGTTGAACACTATGGGGAAAGGATCATATCTAATCATCATCTTACTGGCAAGCACTCCTAACTAGTCCACACTTGTTCCCTTTTTCAGTTCCACACCTATAGCCACTGCACTTCTTGCAAGAAGATCCCCCTCACCTCCTGGCTGGGCGCATTACTGCAGAGTGCTGGCAGCCTTCAGTAGCACAACCTGTACCCTGCCTCGCTTTCCCTGCCACGTCACAGGGACGTTTATATTTACTCAGCTTTCATGAAGGTCTCTCTGACCCTCAGTAGAAAAGCACGGCATGTTCAAGAGCACAGCGCTACTGCTATGACTTATTTTTGGTTGAGCACCAGATCTTATTCTAGGCAGCTTCACCTTTCTTTCTTTTTTTAATACCCTCCCATGCCAGGGCACATTAATATTTATAGTACCCAAATCTTTGAACCTCTTTTACATTAAATTCTCGAAAACCTGAGAATGCATTTCTCCAATACGCTTCTCAAACAAACCAAATTACAGAACTAAACAAACTGGAAAACTCTGAAAATGGTCCTGAAGATATTGGCTATGCTTCAACAAGGTTAAAAGAAAAGTTAAAAAAAAGCTTGTCTCCTAACTTCTACATCATGACCTTGCAATGGTCAACAAAAAGAGCCATGGTTACTCTTCTGGCCCCACAGAAGCACCAGGCAAGGCAAAAGCATCAAACTGGTGGGGGGAGGATGCTTGAGCTGGAACTGAGGGTTCACAATCCACTGGTGCATCCCAGTGCCATTTGCAAACCCAGTTTTGGGGCAAGCTCATTGAGTCATACTGGGAAAATGCCTTGGGCTGGGTAATTACATTTTTGGAAAAGTTATTCAGTTGAAATGCACCGTTAATGGCTTCAGAGGTATTTGTTCTCTAAGTAAAAACAAAGGCCCACGCTCACAAACACACTGGTGCAAAACACCTGCTGTCACTGCTGCTCCCTGAGACCTCCCCAGACCTCCTCAGACCTCCTCTCTTCCCTCAACACCCCTTCACTTGCTCTGAAACTTTCTAACCCTGCTTGTTTCCAAACCCACGTGCTGGGTACATGCTGCCTGTGACCAAAAGCAAGCGTGGGCCTGGGGAGGGGTGCCATCAGCTGCCAGGAAAGCTCGACGTGCCACTCAGAGGGCACCTTCACAGGTGTCCACGTGGGTGCATAGTGGCACAAAGAAGCTCTGGTGTTTCCCACCATGGAAAGCTGCAGAATAGCTGCTCTGCTCGAGAAAATAAGAGAGAAGCAACGCATGATGGGATGGCTGGTGGTGGTGAGAGCTACTCACTGCTCCTTTGCGTGAAACTTAAATCACATTAGCTCAAAGCAGGCTGCTCTTAGGAGTAACGTGGAAAGAAAAAGCTTTCTAGGTGGCTAATCCTGAAAGCAGCAGTGGGACAGGGAAGCCATCTCTTTAGCGCATCCTGAAGGTGGCAGCAGTAACATTTAATACACTTCATTGATCACTATTCTAACCCTGATGCAAAGGATAGATATGGTGGGCCTGGGGGGAAGGAAACCGAGGACCCTCTGTCCTTACCCTGCAGCTTCTGTGAACAGTTAAAAAAACAAGCAAGCAAGACCCCACTTGGTTTCCATGTCTTGCAACACTCTCCATAGCAATTCTCTGTTGCTGTCTTTTGTCTGGGCGGCCAGACACCAGGCAGGGTAAGAGCAGCACCAACAACAGTGCAGGATTACAGGCTGCCTTACTTCCAGCCAGGGAAGGATTTAACCCAGAAGAGCAAACAAAAAGAAGTTAACAGAGGTGACACGTGCATTTGATGCTATATTCAGACTGGGATGCTGTGAAACTCCTATAGCAATGCTGCATGGTGACATCCACAGTCACCTGCCCCACAGGCACAGGGCACAGTCCTGGAGCTGCATGGGAAGGCAGCTCTGCCTGCCCCTTCCTGCTGCCGCTGCTGCCAAACCACATCAGAAGTTCTGCTGAGGAAAGGAGTGACTGCTCTGAATGTTCATCACCAAAATACAGCAGGGCTTCGGCAGAGAATGAGCAATGCCTGCCTTAAAACAGCTCACAGGATCAACCAATGTAGTAGGTTTAGTGCTGAACCCCACACTGGGGCAGGCCAGCTATGAGGCTCAAGCAGGGCATCAGAGCACGTGTTCCCGTGATGCCACCGGAGCCGGAACCGGTAACACGAAAAGGCCACTCCCACTTTCATTAGATTACCATTTACCAGCAGCGCCATGACTGCAAACAGGACTTTGGACCTCTCTGGCACTGGTTGCACTATGATTCCCAGCAGCAACAACTGACCTTGCCCACTGTGGAGGGGCCTGACCCTGTGCCATGCCACCTATACCCATGCTGTTGCTCCTGCACACAGTGGACACGTGGCCCAGCCAGCAAAGCTATGACCTATGGAGGCACACGAGAGCAGGATGCCTTGCCAAGGGGAACTGTCCCTTCAGCTGGGAACACCAGCTCAGCAGGTTTCTCCATAACCCATTGGCTTGGCTTCTCCTTGCTCCTCAGCTGCCCTTATTTCAACATAATTCAGTTGTTTTAAAATTGCTGAGTAATAAATACTAGGAATCATGGGTGCAGCACAGCTGGAAGAACAAGGGACAGTGAAGGGAAAGAACCACCCAACCACAATGGAGCTGAAGGCATTGCCCCTACCATGCCAGCAGGTCACTGGCACAGAGCTCCCTCTGACTTGAGGGACAAGGCACTGGAAACCTCCGTGCACGCGTCTGGTGAGAGACTCATCACTGGAGAAAGACGAATGTCATTGTTTGCTCTGAAATCAGCAGAATTTAAATCCTATTAAATCAATTTATTAGCGCTTAATTTGCATGAAATTAAATTCGGCCCCTATTCAAGAAGCCGTCACTCCCTTAAATCATCAGCACTGAGTATTTTACATGAGCCTAATTAAAAACTCTGCTGGAGTACTGCCCACCTATTCCCCTTTCGCCACTCAACCTGTGCTTGTCAGTTAGAGCCCTGCTGCCCCAGGAGGGACCTTGTCCTACCCACTCACAAGCTCTCCCAGCCACAGAGGTAACCCTGCCTGCCTGCTGAGTGGAGGGAGACCAGAAAAGGCCACTTTGCACCTGTAAAGCTCGTTGCTTTCTTACTTGGATGGCTGCATGCAGATGGTTATGGATGGGCTGGTGATGCCCATTGAGTGGATGTCAATGAGGTGTCCCTCCGAGGGTGGCTTTGGTCTCTTGGGAGCACTCACCTCTTTGATCCTCTGCAGTAGCGGGAGCAGCCAGTCCTTATTCACCTCACAGTGACTGTCAAGGAAGGTCAGGACTCCTGCTTGTGCCACATCTGCCCCTCGGATTCGAGACCGGATCAGACCTGTTCAGGGACACACCACATGTTCAGGGACACACCACATGTCAGCTGCCACCTAGGCCACTGGGCAACATCCCCAGGATGCTCCAGCACAGTGTCTGGTACTTGCTCATCCCCTGAGATAAAAGATTTATCCCCATTTGTATAAAACAAATGGGTTGGGTTCATTGTCTCCTTCCCAGTGCTGTGAGGCATGCTGATCATTTCCCAAGGTCACCAAAACAGATAAATGGCTCCACATAGGTTAATGATTTAATGGCATTTATGCAGGGTGGCAGGGGGTTCTGTGGGAAATTGCCTGTTTATACAGGAGTCATCTGGGTTCCTGACACCCCTCCTGCCCGCAGCTGATGCTCAAGTGAACCCCAGCCTAGGAAAGGAGATGGTCTGTTGGCAAGCAGGAGGACATGCAGGTTGCTCAAAGGGAGCAGAGCTTCTTAAAGAAAGAGAAGCAGCAGTAATATGAGGAGGGAGGGGCAGACAGAGACAGATGGTTTCAGGGAGCAGTCACACATCAGGTCCACATGGAAGGTCACAGATTTCATATTAGAACTCCTCAGAGGAAAGGGGCCAAGAAACAGCCTCTGAGCCGGAGGGGAAGGGACAGCAGAATGAAACCTGAAGCAATCCAGAGTTTGCCAAGGCTGCCTACTGCAACGCAGGACATCCCTCTATCTTGTAGGTAGGATCGGACTGTTGTGTTGACCTCAGGCCTCCTCAAATCCTGGCAGGTCCTGAGGAACACAGCTTCAGTGATCTATTAAGTGAGGTAAGCCAGAAGGAGGTGTAGACCTACAGAGACCTCCCGTACCCTCCTGCCAATGCGGATCCATCTCCGACACCCACAGCAGGGTGATGCCAGGCTGACAGCACAACTGCACTGTTGAAACCTTCTGCAAAAGGAATCCACAGACAAACCCTCTCCACGCCTCAGTCTCCCCAACCTGATACACACCTGGACTCACGCCTTTGGTTTTCAGTATGAAAAACCTTCTTTGTTTTTTGTTTTCCTAATGCTGTAGAGCAGGACTTGAAAAGACCCATTCAGACTATGGGGAGCTGGAAAACGACGTAAAAGCTTGCCAGCAGTGTCCCAGTAGGGCACACAGTTATCATCTTCCATATAGCCCTTCTAAAACTCTCAAATATAATTAATTAATTAAAAAAAAAAAATCCCACAGAAGCAGCAGGAGCAGACCTCCTCTCTTTCATTAGAGCAAACATCTTTAAAAATAAGACCTGGGGCTTTATTTTGCCTGTTCTAATTTTCTGGCTAATAAGCTACAGCTGAGCCTCACTGGATATCTTAATAGTCCCATCTTTCTCAGCAAAGGAGGGGGATCTATTTCACCTCCCAGCCCTTCATCACATCTCCTTTTATCAGGGCCCCCCCTAAACCCCAGGAACTGCTGACTTCCCTCGTCACTCACTCCACTGAGGTTCACCTCCCCAGATCCACCCCTCTCACACCTCCCAAAATTTGGGCTTCCCCACGTGAGTCATGAGCAGGAAGCTCTTACCTTCTCGCCGTCCGTTCCGTAAGCACTTCACCTTGGGTAGCTTGCCCAACAAGCGGCAGTCATCAGCTTGGGAAACACAAAGGGAGGACATGTCACCCTCAGCCCTCATGGTGGCTCTGGCAGCAGAAATTGTCCCAGGGGAAATTTGGAGCAGGGAGAGGACCCCATCATGAACTGGTTGGTGGCTTACTGGCGCAACAGCACTGCTAGGGCACAATGGTTTTAGCCCACAGCTCACGCTGAGCAAATCAGGACTGTCAGAGCAGCAGCTTTCATGAAGCCAACATAAACCCAGCAGATTTACACTGAGAACAGCTGAATTCCATCGTAAAGTCAGCACAGAAGAGCCATGGTTGGGGTCAGACTCTGAGTTGTTGCACATTAATGCAGAAGACTATTTTGAGTAGCTGCAGAACAACACATAAACGGTTTGATGTATGTCTGCCTGGCAAGGCAGGAGCTTCCTGAGGTGGCCTGTGAGCCCAGAGTCAGGAGAAAGGGATGGTCAAAGAGATCCCTTTGGAGCAGCTGGGAGCTCCTTGTGCCCTGGGCGGCAGCAGCTCCATGGGATGGAGAGGCCCTACAGCCTGTGACCCTGCACACAGTTGCTGCCATTGCTCTTGTCCTGGTGCTGCCTGCAGCCCTGGTGTTCCTCCTCACCTGGATTTCTCCCAGCAAGAGCTGGCTCTACAGGCAGGTGTACCTCAGCACTATAACCACATGTGTGTATGGCCCATCCCTGCTACTCACCCTGCACATACCATACAGACCTCCAGGCACTTTCATCCCCTTCTTTAGCAACAAGGGACATCACTGTACAGATATCCCTAACAGCTCTGGTATGCAGCTGCATTGCTCTGCGCACACCAGGGGAGCAGCAGTGGCAGGGGCTGACTACAAACCCACAGCAGAATTTGCTGGGAAGAGCAAGAACCCCTGTGCAGAACAGCTCCATCCCAGGGAATAAAAGGTTAGCAGGTGGACAGAGGTGAGAAATGAGGCACAACTGGGGAGCAGATAAAAGCACCAGTTGCTTGGGGTGGGTTGCAAGGGAAAAAAAAACTGGCCGTGTGTGTATGGCATATTATGCAAATACATGTATTTTATGTAAATGCATGCAGACTAGATGCCAGCAGGCTCAGACTATCACAGGAAAGGAGATGTAAGACAGCTGAGAAGCGCTGATTTCGAGTAGCCGAGGGGCTGCTCCAAGTTACATGGGAAATTTTCTCCCCGTGGCTGCCCTGGGATGAGTTGAAACCCAGCCCTTCGCCTTCTCCCCAGCTCCGGTCACACTGTGACAGGGAACTGCATCTCTACAGACCTTTCTCCTTCCTGGAAGGTAAATGCTGTGTCTATCCAAATAACCAGCATTTACTTCCTCCTCCTTCAAAAAGCCTGCTCTGCTGTGCGCCAGGTCCCCAGGATTGCCTAGCCTGGCCCCCAGTCACCCCCCAAAGCTCACTGAAATCACTGCAAACCCTTCCCCTGGCTCCAGCGATTCCCCAGGGAGCCGTCAATGCCGAGAACTGGGTCTCGCGTGAAATCTTTCCCTAATGCTCTCTGAGGCATTGCCTATTTATAGCATCCAAAAGCAAAGTGTAGATCCTTTTTTTGTTGTTGGTATTTATTTTTTTTTATAAACCTCTCTAGCTTTGTTTTCACATTTCCTGGTGAATGGCTATGTTCTGCAGCTCCTCGAAACCTAAGTGCCACCGACCGCTCAGCCCAGGTGTATTTTATCACCTTTTGTATGCCTGAGAGTTTTTTTGAGCGCTTGCTCTCAGCAACTGGATCTTCAACTAACCCATCTCACTGGGTAAGGTCTTCAGCTGGGAGCCCCTGGGACTTCAGCTACTGACGACTGCTTGAGATCAGACCTATTGATTTCACTTGAGTCACAGGAGGATGTGGGCTGCCTGTTGCATACAGCACTATTTATGGTGCATCTCAGAAATGGGCAGCCCATACGGGAAATTCTCTTTACATGGGTGGAAAAAAACCCCATGTGGAGAGTTGTTGGCCACCTACATAAATGTATGCAGAACATCATAAACGTATGCAGAACATACACATACACCAGGGGGGACAACCCAGAATTGCTCCTGGCTGTAGCTGAAAGTCAGATTAAAGACATCATGGCTTTGGCAGGATACAACCAGGTAAGGATTGAATTCACATCTGCTGGGTGTAAAATGATTTGCCATGTGCTTTTCTTGTGTTATTTTCATGAGAAGAGGTTTGGCCATTTGGAATTTGAATTCTCTATGTGGCAATGCAAACCCAGCACAGGATGGTTCACTCCCTACACCTACAGAGCTTCACATTTCCTTTCCCTTCAACAAACCCTTCCCCCTTCTCTGTGTAAACCCCAGCTTCACAGACTCTTTGGGTTCAGCCCCTTGTTTTTAACATAGAAAAGTTGACTTACGATCATCACTGAAGTCATCCACTAGTATGATTTCATGGACGAGGTGCACTGGGGTGCGGTTCAGCACGCTAAAGAATGAAGAGAAAAAAATCCATGACAGTGCTTGACCAACTCAACAACCCAGCAAACAGGGCGGGAAAGCATTCCCTGCCAAAACACAGACCAGCTTGGATTTCCAGAAAGGATACACTAAGTAAGATCCAGAAACCATCCCCCCAACCATACCCCCAGTAACCAACAGTGCCCTGTAGCCTGACCTAAGAGCCCAGTGCCCGGTATTCCTGGGAAGTAGCTGAGATTCACCCATACCACCTTCGGGAACAGAAGCAGAGTGCCACATAAATCCAGGAGAAGCTGCCTTTTCAGCAGCATGTGCATGGCCACAAGTTCCCTAACGGGGCTTACAGCAAAGCTGCGGTCACCTCACCACCTCCACTGGAGCTAATGATACCCTGTCCACGGATAGTAGGGCCAACACAGGAAATTACCCAACTCAAACCCATCTTTAAAGAGCTCACAGCTGAGTGCAGTCCTGATTTTATCTGCAAGCTGATTGCATCTCAGAGACTGCCGAGGAGATAAGAGCAGGCTTGGAGCCCACCTATTTAATGAAAGATAGAGGCTGGAGGATGCAGTTCATGGCTCCCTCCAGGTGGACAGACACTGTGAAATGGGGCTGAAAGCTGCAATCTTCCCTTAATTATGACAACAAGGTATAATAACAACAACAATAATAATAATGAGGAGGAGAAAACTCCAGAGCATCTTAAAAATCTACAAGTACTTGACATGGGCTTTGATAAAGCCAGGTGGGTTGTATGGGCTTTACCAGCATTTAAACTGCTTTGCTTTCATCCTGAGCATGGTTCCCTTTTCACTCAGGATTTAAAATCCATGGATGTCCCCCCCAACAAATTTCACCCCTGAGTCTCCCTTCTGTTCAGGGTTAGGAGAAACCTTCAAGCTTCCCACTGGCATAAGGCAGCGAACACCCTGCTGTTGGTTAACAAGCTCCTGGTACCTCCAGATCCTGACTGACAGGTTTCCTCGGCCTCTCAGGCTCCATCAAAAGTCCGGAAAGTCCAGAAAACCACATTCCTGGAACAGGCTCCAGGCAGGCAGGCTCTGAGGGGCAGGATCCCCAGGGGACAAGGATGCTTGGGAGCTACCAACCCAACTGGTAGGAACCCAGAGGGGTCTCATGGCATCAGCCGTGGCTATCTGAGGACATTCAGTCAAAGGGCTGTATTTCTCTGATGAAATCTTCTTGGAAAGAAACAGCAAGCCTACGGCACCCAGGAGGGTTTGGAGTACCTATGCCTATTGCCAAGTGCCCACTGCCTGTGCTGGTGTACCCCCACATCCCAAGGCAGATACTTGAAACGGAACTTCCCTCTATGTGTTTGGTTTTGGTTGTTTGGGCTTTTTTCCCCAGCAGAAATCCAAAAAAAGTGTTTTTATCTCAGACCAGAGTGGGTAAGGCTAGCTCCCTGGTGGAGCTCCCCAAAAATCACTTCCAAGAATTACTTTCCCTGGAAACATAAACCCTTCCAGCTTCCTCCACTTTGAGGGTCTTGGCAAATCCTATGATTTCCCTCCCCACACATCTGATGCTTTGCTTGTTAAGCTTGGGGTGGGGAGGAGGAGAAATCCTTTATCAGCAGCCATGGCAGGAGCCCTAACAGCCAGCATGGCGAAGGCTTGCGCTGCGTGGGGTTAGACAACACCGCCTTGCCAGCGCCCGCAGCCTGCGCTAGGTATGAGAGAAAGCAGCTGAACCCCCCTCCTCCCACTGGGGCACACGGAGCAATTTAGATGTGCTGCTCCCACCTGTCAAATGTTTTTTAATTATTATTATTAATAGGTTTGTTATTTAAAAAAAAAATTAAAAAAAAAAATATATATCTAAATCCCCCTATGCCAGAGCTGAGTTCAGCAAATTACCGCAGCCCAGCATCAGTAGAGAGAGAGCAATATCATGCTCGGTGGAATATTTAACAAGCGCTGATTGCCTGGAAACTCAACGTGGTGAAACCTGCGGGAAAGCAGCAGACTTGTAAAAAAGCCAGCAAAATAAATAAATAACCTGCCAGGAGCGGGAAGGGGGGGGGGAGGCAGCAGGCAACTTGAATAATCAAAGCCTGCCTCTGCCTGGTCTCCCCTGTAGATTCATCTGCCAGAAGCACAATGCTGGGCTTAATTCTACAGGAGGGTGGTCACACAAGGGCTGGTTCTGATTTTGTTGGTACCAGCAACAATAACTCACCCGGAACTGCTGCACTGGGTTATAGACTCAGACCTGGGCTCTAAGCGGTACTCAGTGCCTTGCAGGAATTCCCCCCACAAGGGGACCTTTTCCAGAAGAAATCCCAGCATGGACAGCTTTCAGAGCACTGGGCTGGGGAGATGTGCAGCCCAAGCTCTGCTCAGCTGCAGGCTCACACTGTTCCTGGGTCAAGCCATTCACTGCTGACCGCATGCCACTACCCTGAAAATTGGGGACAGTGTCCCCTGAATGCCTGCAA
The DNA here is from genome assembly GCA_022605575.1 of Laterallus jamaicensis coturniculus. Lineage (NCBI taxonomy): Eukaryota > Metazoa > Chordata > Aves > Gruiformes > Rallidae > Laterallus > Laterallus jamaicensis. Next base: position 22,873,235 of record JAKCOX010000001.1, read on the forward strand.
TGGCCATCCATGGGATGTAAGGGGTTGATCAGAGCAAGAGCGGAGAAGTCATCATGCAGACTGATGAGGGAGGGACCGTTCCAAGGCTTGCCCCAGCTCCACAAACCATTACGCTTCCATGGGGTTAATGATAGATGTCACCATGGGTGACGCAGCAAACCCTGACACTGCAGACAGCCTCACCCTGCACCACCACAGCCCTCTCCTATCACTTCCCTGTGGGACTCGCCTACTATCCCAAATCCCATGTGAAAAAAAGCCTTTGGTGAAGGTGGTCCAAAATCTGAGTGGACCTTAGCTCCAAGGGACCAGCCAGCCACTGATTTCAGCAGGCTGTGAGGTCATTATGACCCTGACAAATCTGCAAACTGACACCTGCAAGCCCCAAAACCCACCACCAAGCTAAGGACCACTCCATGCAGGCACAAAGTGATCCCCACCAAAGGCTGCAAGACCACAGCAGCAGCCTGCTTTCCAATGCAGCCAGTGGCAAGCACAATGGCTTTTCAGAAAAGCCAAATTCACATCTCCAGCGTACCTCCTACCAGCGCTTTATTAATCACGCGATAACACGCCCATGCCACTAGAGACAGAGGAGATTATAAACACCCCTCCTGGCGCATTTCTCAGGGTGGATGGGAGACAGAGGCACCAGTTACAGCATGTTTCCAAAGTTACAGGGATTTTTTTTTTTCCCCAGATAGACTACAAAAGCACTTTTAAAAATCCAGAGCCAGCTTTGATTTTTTTGTTAATACTTTCTCTTCTTTCTTTACGTGTGTGCATGGCTTTTTTTCCTTTTATAAGGGTAAAATCAGAAGACAGTTAATACTACTGTGCTTTGAGGTCCCTTGTTATTTATAGAATTTTTCCCTGAAATCAAACACAAGTAGATACACTGCAGCAATGGGCACATTTTAACAAATCAAAACAGCTTTTAAGTTCTGCTGAGCCACATACCACAACACTATGTCCCTTGAATTGCCCAAAAACCCCTTACACAGAATGTTAGGAGTTGGAAGGGACCTCGAAAGATCATCTAATCCCATTACCACCAAAATGAAAACTCATGCCTCTAGTTCGGTAAGTGCTTCTGTGTTTTCAACTCCAGAAGACCAGATTTGTTGCTGAATTATTTTGAAAAGTTAATGAAGTTTTCTTTGTTTGGATTTAGCAGGTGTTATGCAGATGTAACCACAGAGAATTTCACCTTAAATTTTCATCCTCCTCAATAATTTGTTGGGATCCTTTTCTGTACCTCAGCCCTCCCCTCAAGGTAAACACTGGATTTGACAAGGTCATCTGCAAATAAATACCAACACAAAGGTCTCCCTGATGTATAAGACAGAAAATATTTGCAGAGAGGAATTCAGATCTCCTGACTAAAGGTCAGTATGTTTTTGGTCATCATGCAGAATAACTTGCTTTAGAGAGGTGACTGTGGACATTGTTTTTTGGAAAGTCATGAACCCAGTAATTCTCCCCATGGCAACATATTGGGACTTGTTAGGGGGAAAAGAACCCAAACCACCAAACAACAACTAAAAAACCCCACCTTTGGGAGTATAATAAAAGTGTCAAAAGGGCCAAGGGTCACAATTATCAAAATCAGACCAAGAGCACAGTGAGAAAATGCCCACCAAAATGAACTGCTTCAACAACCCAAAATGGCTAATTATGTAGGAAGAGAGACATCACACCAAGAATAACCATAATGAGCTTTGATTACACTGAGGCTTTCGCATTTTATTCTTTCAAATACCCACCAAGCTCTTTGAAATTCAAGAGATCTCTTATGTTAACATGAAAAGGTAAAAGCACATGGAGGGCTGTGTACTTCGTCACCGCAAGAGATGATTAGCAAATTAAGGAGGAAAAAAAAAAGTCCAGGGTTTAAGCAAAAAGCATAAAAAAAATAGTCAGCACAAAGTGCTAATTATGCAGTTTCTGCACAACACCTGGCTTGGTTTTGCTCCTTTAATCAGGCTCGTTTCAGTTAAGGTACAGGCTCTATACGGTGCCACCGCTGCCTAAGGAAAGAAACACATGGCTTTGTCATTTCCCTGCCTCGGATGCAATCAGATGCAGACAAAGTAGCAGCAAGGGGGAAGGTGCGAGACGCTGGCTGTCCAGGACATCACTTTTCTTTCTTACAAGCACAAGAAAATGAAAAGTATGATATTCTCCCTCTAATTAATGATCTAAATATTTGATGTGGTATTCACAGCACTCGCATCAGGACTTTTGCCAACGAACGTGGTTTGGTTTGTCAGTGAGAGGTAAATAATTTAAGTTTCCTTATTCCTGTTCTGAGCTCCCCAGCTGCAAGTTTGAAGAATAAATAAATAAAGACCATTCAGCAGAGTAAACCAGACTGCCTCACCTTCCTGCACTCCTCTCCTGCCCAGCCTGTGCCAGCACTGACTGGACAAGACACCTCCAATCCACTTGAGAAAGTCACATCATGGTGGTCACCAATGTTCTGGGAGCAGAGCATCACCCCAGGCTGCCTGCACATCTCCTTCCTCCAGCTCTCCCTTCCAGGCAGGCAGCATTTCTCTCCCTGCCACTCCCAGGTATGCAGCATGCACTGAGCCTTGCTTCCTGCAGCCCTTGGTATGGTATGTCACACTGCATTGTATCCTGAAAGCAGAGCTGGTCCCCCAGAAGCAGCTGCATATTGGCATGTGAGCATGCTGATGCCTGCAGAGGAGGGTCAGCAAGGAAATGGGAAAGATACTCTTATAAAGAAGCCATGAAGTAGATCCCCCTAGCCACAGGGGTTACAATATGGGGAGGCGCTATTACCCATTGTTGTTGAGAGCCCCAGCACCCAGCCTGGCCCCAGGTGGCAAGAAGCATGGCTCCTCTCCCAGACACATGGCTCTTCCTCCTCCAGTGACTGCTGAGGCCTTTGGGACACCCTTAAGCTCTCCTTCTGAAGGAGCTGAACAGCTGGAGCTGGGCAATGAGCTGGATTCCCTTCTTAAACCCAGGCTAGTACACCATGGAAAGAGACAAAAGAAAAAATGGTGGGTTTCTTTCTTCAATGCCTCTGTATTACTCACTCTCCCTTACTCCTGCCGTCCTTCCTTGGTTTCACTCACACAGTCTCATCCCTGTGCTGTTGGAGACTCTCACCAACTTTCATGTGCTGAACTTTGGAGTTTGAAATACATGAAACCAGACTGTGGTGGGATAAGAAACTTGCCTCAGGTCATTTGAAAAGTAAGTGGGTGAAACAGTCCACAGTTTCTTCACTGTCTACACCATAAAAAAGAGAGTCCCCACAGGAACCACTTCTCTATTCACCATCTCCTCCTCTCTGGCCTCTTCTCCCCTCTTGTCTTTCCCTTTCTTACATCACCCACCCCCTACTGCCTGGATGCTTGCACACATTGACAAGCAGTTACACTCACATTTATAAACACTGACTACATCATCTGCAGAGATTTGGGCATTTGATTAATTCAGTGCTGTTTTTTCCCTCCCCCTTTTCTTCCACCTGGCAAACAGTCAGAGAAAAGATCATGAAACTTTTAAATTAATTCATTATTCAACACAGTCCAGTGGCTTTTCTCAATAGCTCTGAGGACACAAACTGTTCGTAAACAAACTGTCACAAACCCTTGCAGCGTGCCCTGTGTAAGGGGTGCTGCAGGGGCTGCGTGCTGGTGCCTCTGCTCCACGGGTTGGGGCACCCATGTCCTCACCACAAGCCAAACACAACAGGCCGAGCCTGCAATGCAGCACTCTGAGAGCGTTAACGCTCTCAAGCACCCAGGAAAAGCATAGGAATAGCAAAGGTATAGCAAAATCTCTCCTGCTTATCATGTGCGTGGCCCCTTCTGGAAGAGCTCATTTCGATCCCTGCTAGAGGGTGTTTTCACCAGCACTTCCCTCTGCCACCCCTTTGTGTTCATATGGGGCCCTGTACTAAGAGCTCCCTTTGGGGGTTGAGTGCTCAATGGTCCCACAGCTTTGGGCAAGCCAAGCCATGTCTCTTTGCCCTGCTTCTTCCTCCTGCCATGCAATTAATGGAAAACTAATTTTGCAATGGGGCTGGAAAACCCAACTCACTGGAACTTGGGAAACAACCTTTGCAACCCGAAATCTTTCACCAGCCAGGGACAAATCACCTTCCTGCTCCTCAGTCTGTCCACCTGTCAGCTGGGTTATACCAGGAGTGCACTGTGGAGATGTACTGCTGAGAATAGGGTAGAAGAGGTGCCCACGACTACCGTGCTTAAAGTGCTTGGAGATACTTGGCCAGAGTCTGCTCCAAAAAGCACAAAGCAGCATCAGGAGGACAGACTTTGTTTTGAACGGCCATGGAAAATGATCCATATTGCTACAGCCACCATGGGATGGAGTTATCTAGAAAATCTAATTAAAATAAGCATTTGTCAAGCAAGAGGGGAAAAAAAGCGATCCATTAGAAGGCACAGTAAATTAACCTACAGAGGCTGAAGAGGCAGATGAGCTCTCAGCTGGGTCCAAAACCAGTCAGGGAGGTGGCAATACACACAGAGTCTGGGCCAGAGAGGAGTGGAGCAAAAGCCACGTCATTAGCACAACTTGCCACCAAGGGCTTGTACCTCTTGGGTCAAAGCAAGCCTCTAAGTACTGCATCCAGGAGGAAAATGGTGAATCCTCAAACCAGGAGGCCACTTCAAGCCACAGGGACCAAAAGAAGGTGGGTCTGCTCTGGATCTCAATCCAGGGAGAGGCATGGGAGATGGAGACCCAAGGCTATCATCTCGGTTCCTCACTGCCCAGGCTTGCCCCTGTGGTGCAGCTTAGTGGGATGCTCTGCAGGGTTCTGGCACTCTTTGGAGATCAGCCTCCAGGAAGGAGGGCTCAGAAGGGGACTCAGAGCTGAGGAAAAACTCCCTGAAGACAAAACAGCAGCACTGGAATTGCCAGGGCATGTGAACAGGGAGGAGCAGTGCACAGGGGCAGAGCTGTGGTGGAAATCACATGTGACCAGGTAAGGCAGGCAGTAAAGCCAACTAATCAAGTCAAGCAAAGACGAGAGCAACAAGGAGGAAAGTCTTTATAGCTGGAAATCAGAAACTTCAGAGGAGAATGGAAAAAGGAAAAATCCAATCTGCCTGTATTTCTAACCTTACCATCATTGCAATGAACAGTTTCCAAATGAAGCTGGATATGGGGAGGTCTAGGTATAAGAGCCACGTCACAGGTCTAACATCAGTTAGGTGACAACATCCCTCATGATCACACCTCCCAGGACAGCCAAGTCCCGAGTTATGGGGAGAAATGAGATTGAAGTCCATCCCCTGCACTTTACATGTTACAAGCATCCTATATCTCAGGGGCTAGAGGTCTGCGCTTGGCTTTGCCTTGCCCCCTCACAGGGAGTTCTGGAGAATGATAAGCCTCTGCAAAGCACAGTAAAGATAAACAAGAAGGTCCAGGATCAAGGAGGTGTTACACAGCACCGAGTGTCAGTGCTATGCACACCCAAAATCCACACACCCTGGAGAGAAAAAGCGGTGATAGATTATTAAGTGTGAAGCAAAGGAGATGGGATTGGGCAGGAAACCATAAAGCAGAGCAGGAATTCAATTTCAGGACTGTCAAACTCACTTGTGGCACTGGGCACGTTCACCTGGGGAAGGATGCTGTTTGCAGAAAAGAACCCAGCTAGGGCACAACAGTGAACAGGGTACAGCTGAAGTCTCCCACACAGCCAGAAACCCCAGTCTGACTGGTACTGACAACAGCAAGGTGTCCCTGGGGATGTCAGAGGGCGACTGACAAGGCTTGCAGCATGGCACAAACCTGCAAGTATGCGGGCATGAAACACACCTGCAAAACACCCATTACTGGCACAGAGCAGAGCACACCCAAGCTTGCAACAGAGGAACACACCAGCCAGGAGCTGGAGACCACCCCCTCAAAGGTCATGGAATCTTCCCACAAGAGAACTTGCAGATTCAAGGCACACATTTGAATTAAATGCTGATTTCAAAAACCTGCAGTGAAAACGAAGCCTTTAGTCTTTCCACTACAGCAAAGCACAGCCAAGAACAAATCGACAAATGAAGGCATGGCCGTATGCCCAGAGCACTCCACCGTGCATCCGGAGGAGTACAGAAACTGTCCTTGAAAATCCAGTCCGCATGTGCATCATTAGGGCTTCTCAATTAGCAAGCCTTTCTGGCACTCGATGGGTCACTGGAGAAGCTCAAACAGCGGTACCAGAGCAGACATCTGCAGAATAATAGCTGTCCCTAGACAACTGGGACAAAGTACAGCTGAGCGCTGCTACCCAGCTGGATGGGAAACCACTTATCCCAGTCTCTGTTTATTGTGCTGCTGCTCCCTCAAGAGCACCCCATGCTAGACCCTGCAAGGCAAGCACAGCTTACTTTCCCCAGCATCCCACTGTAAAACCAGCCTCCCCGAGATCAGCTTTCAGGCTAATTTTTCTCTCTAATCACTTGAGACCACAGTTGGTAGGTCTGGTCCCACTGCCGCAGCGAGAGCCAACAGATTCCGCCTCTTGCCACAAAAACCTCTGGCCCACTCGCCCTCCTTTAAGAGCAGACTGGGACCTCTCACCTCCGAATTGTCCTCAGCAGGGTGGACCTGGCCTCGTTGTGGAAGGTGATGATGACGCTGGTTGGTGGCAGGTCCTGGCGATAGTGCAGAGTCGTACACCTGGGGAGGCAGAAAGAAACAAGGCTGTTCAGGCACTGGAAGTCAAAGTGGGAGCTCGCCTCATTAACGAGGCAGCAGAGTCCCTCAGGGGACTGTCCTCAAGCTGTTGCTGAGAAGAAAAAAAGAAAAAAAAGGTTTTCTGCATGACTCTGTTCTGAAGGAGCCCAGAAGCTGCCAAGTACGACACCAAGGATTAAAGCAACAAAAAGAGCTTAACTGCCACTAATAATAGGAAGGGATGAGAAAGGAGGCACCTGCCCTGCAGCCCTCTTCTCTAACCATCGGCTTCCCTGCTGGCACAGGCTCCTGGTGCCACCAGGCAGTGGGAAGACAAAGCCCTTCTTCCCTTTTTAGACCAGTTAGGTCAACGCCACCTTCGGCAACGATGCTCCTCAGGGCTGTTAGCATAACGGTATCAGGAACAGGTCCTTCACCAAAGGTGAGGCACAAAGGTAAGCTGTAGAAGGCCAACTGCAAGTCTTATGCTGCCTCCATGGCTTTGTGAGCTCCATGGGGCTTTTGGTGTCATTCAGGAAATATTGGGTCATCATTATGAGAGTTTTTTCTTCCTTAAATTAAGGCACAGGCCTGAGCACTCTCATGCCTACCAGTAAGAGCATCCATTGTTGGAGCTCCAGCTCTGAGCTGCATCTCTCCTACCTCTCAAAGCAACAATTTCTACCAGCCAACTGCAAGGTAAGCCAAGTGCTGTTTCTAAATTGATTGTTTTCCTATTCATTCTGCTTTAGTGGTTAACCTGACTACCAGGAAGATAAGGATTTAACCATTTCCAAGCATCCTGCACAGGGTGAAAACCACAACTGCAGCCACAGCCTCTGCTGACTCCCTCCCAGGAGGAAGTGTTGCAGATTGTCCAATTACTTTGACCTTTAGCTGATGAAATTTGTGGCTTTTACAGACCGATGACAACATATTCCTAGCTCAGGAAATCTGGCTATACCTCTTAGATCTGTGCTGCCCTGACCGGGTCCCTATCAGCTCCTGTGTTGGCCTTAAGATGCCACTCCAGTGGCAGGAAGACACCCTGTACCCAGCCTGAGGAGTTCCTCATCCCAGCTGTCATGCCCCTCCCCAGACACATACCACTCTCTTCTCTTGCATCACTGCCTGAGCGCTACCACTAGCATCCTCACACGAAGTAGGAAAAAGGACTGAGCTGCCACTCTTTCACCAAGCCATCACTTTGCTCCCCCAAAGCACAACATCCACAAGGCATCATAAAAACAGATGGAAAAATGAAGGTGGGGATGGAGAGGAAGGGGAAGGCCAGTAATAGTAGCCAGATATTGCTGGTTTATGCCATCGGCAACAGCAGGTTGCACCTTAGAAATGCCAAAACACTTGAGATATTATTTTAATGATGTTTTCCACCTTTTCATTTTGAAATTGCATTTCTGATTATTTACCAAGTGACCTAAATTAAAGGAAAAAATTGTGCAACGGGTGAAGTAATGTGGTGGTTCAGCCAAGCCACACACCACTCACTCCCAGAGTTGGGATAAGGACAGTTTACTGACAAAAGCACTATGAAAGGGGAACAATAACAGCAAATTTCACTCACACCCAGTGACAACACAGAGTACCTTACTGACCCAACAATAACAGAGTACTGCAGGACACCAGGACCAGCCCAACACCCCAGCCCACACTCAGACTGCCCTGGAGACACCCAGGAGTACCCCTTCCCCACCCAGCCCCTTTTATGGGGGAGTGATGTCAGGTGGTGTGACACAGCCTGGGCTGACCCAGCTCACCTGTGCTGACTGCCCAAGGAGGTTAGCTCTGGCCTGGCCAGAACCAGGACAAATAATTACAAAAATAAGGGGGAAAAAAATGATACCTTGGCTGTGACAAACTATTTGCAAGCTCATGCTAAATTGGTGCCTTCTCTCATCAAAACCTTTCCCAAATCCTGCCTCAACTTGACCAAAGCAAATTTCTCATTACCTCCCTGCTCATTCAGAGTAGTCACCAACCCCAGAAATTCATCATTCAAGCCATTCTAATTCTAGGTCCATCCTCCAAGGATGACAAAGTTACACAGCCACTCCGCATGCAGGAAAGAAATTCCGTGACACTGCCCTGTGTGACAACACCCTCATTCATCACAGTTACATCTCAGGGATGCTAAAAGCAGCAGGTTTCTGAATTACTAAACAGCACCAGCTTGTGCCCCAAGCTGCTCCTCTGGGTCACTGCAGCGGCCCCTTGCATCCTCCAGTAACCAACTTCAGCTGCACTTTCCCAGCCTGACACAAGAAACAAGCTGCTGCCTGATGCCTGATGCCTGATGCGCTGCGCTCAGACTCCGCTCTCATCTGCTTTGTGGAGCTGTAGGGACAGACTACGACAATTGCTCTCCCTGTGCTATTTATACACCATTATCTCCTAACCATTCCAGATGCGTCTCCTTCCACCCACTTCCAGTGCAGCATCAGGAGGGGTTGTGTGGAGCAAACAAGGAAGCTATTTCTGGAAGAGGGCAGAAAATACAAAGTCATCACTACTTTACTCATGTTATTACAATAATTAAGGAGCTGATAAACAAAACCGTGGTGGATGTGTGCTGTATCACCCGGCAGTGGGAGTGCTGGGGGTACTGCACGCTGGCTGAGCCTGCTCCTCATGCATGACAACAACTTGTTTTCAGAACTCCAGATGTCTGCGTACCAGATCAGCCTGGCTAGACAGCCTGCATGTGGGAAACACCGAAATGTCACACACAAGCACCTCCAGAGCTCAGTCTAGATCTGCAACCTGGCCCTGACTTCTAAGGAGGCTCATCGCATCGCAAAGACGGGACCGATGACCGCGCTGCTGCTGCAGAGCAGGCAGGGGCCTGGCAGCACCCCCAGCCTCGCTTTGCCTGCGTGACTATCCAGGCACTACAGGTGAGACTTTCCTCCCCAGAAAACAGCCTGAAAAAGGGTTAGGCTGAGCTGCTGCACCTGCCAGGGCTCCTCTGGAGTCCCTGCAGTGGCCCTGACTCTGCCCTTGCACAGGATTTTTACCCCCAAGCCTTTCCTCCAGGAGCCCTCCCAGGTTTCCTCCAGTTGGTCCCTAATTCTTCTTTCCTTCCTCCCCCCCACAGTGTAACTGCAGCTAAATACCCAGCCACCCCAGAAAGCAGATTTCAGTTTAAGTTGTTGACTACAAGTGGTTTTTTGGCACTTGCTTGGGTAATAAAAACCACAGCTTGGAAAAGTATTAAATCCACCATGTCCAGAATTATTTTGTGTGACAATTACATCTGGGGTAATTTCAATTTAATACCTCACTGCAAGTGAAAATTGCAGCATGCAGCCCTAAAATTGCTGTAATAATGAAAATAAACCCGCTAAGAGCTGCCTGTGCTACCTCAGGCTGTCACTGGATAAATGTTCTGTGCTGCTTATAGTATTTCATAGGTCACCCAATTGCCACAAGGGAAAAAAAAAAGAAAAAAAAAAAAGAAACAAAACAAAAAGACCCAAAACCAAAACAAACCCCATACCAAAACCGACACCCACAATGTTTTCAGGAAAACAGTGAAAGTTGGAGCCTTTTTTTTTAGGTTGTTCAAAAAATAAATTAAAAATAAAACCAGCAAAAACCAGTGAAAAAGAAAACAGTAGCTGCATCATTTATCTTCACAGTGCACTGAAACTCACTGTCTGAAGTCATTACAAGTTTTGTGCTCTGAAACCTTGCAGCAGGACTGGGGAGCAGCCAGCACAGCAAGGAGCGCTGCCAGGCTGACCTGCCCACAACATGGGCTGCTCCCCCAGCTCCTGGCGTCTGGGGGGCTAGAAGAGGACAGAAGCTAGGCTGGCATGCCCTGCCCCAAAAACATCACAGAGCATCCAGCTGGAGAAACAATTATTTCCTTCTTCAAACCCAGAAGTCAAACTTTGATTTGATGGGAGGTTTCACTTTTTGAGGTTATTTTTCCCCCCTCAAATTCAAAATCATTTCAGAATCAGAGAGCTACGGAAGGGGCATTCTGGCAGCTCGCTGTACTTCCTTTAGGGCAGAAGGAGCAGCACATCTCATCTCCACATTACAGAATCACAGAATTGAAGGGGTTGGAAGGGACCTCCAGAGATCAACTCCCCTGCCAAAGCAGGTTCCTTAGGATAGATTGCACAGATAGGCGTCCAGACGGGTCTTGAATATCTCCAGGGAAGGAGACTCCACACCCCCCTGGGCAGCCTGTCCCAGGGCTCTGTCACCCTCACTGTGACAAAGTTGCTCAGGAATAAATTACAGTGCACACATTTGCGGGGACAGGGAGCAGACAGATGCAGTCCTGCCCTCATCCTGCAAAGTCCCAAACTTTGGACACTCCAGCATCCCTCACAGACCTCTGAAGTCCCTTGCTCTGAAGGACTTTTTTCGTGGGTCACTTTGACCCTTGTGATCCCAGTGAGTGTTGGGGTACCTCAACCTGGTGGCCTTTGCACACAGCCACCCCTCATCCCTAAAGGCCTTCCAGATGGAGCAATGAACACCCATTCCCAGGGCATTTCAAGCTGTTTTACATTTTAAATGGCATTGTACCCCTCACCAAACCAAAGCCCACCTTGGAGACACTGGCAGCAGCACAATGGTAGACTACAGGTGTGAACAGAGATGGACCTTGTTCTTCAACCCCTCCTGGTCCACACCTCCAGGCTCATCCAGAGCATATTTTCTCCTTGATATCAGCCATCATTACCCACAGAATTGTGCCATGCCTCCCAAAACCTACCTCTCAAGCTTACTCTCTCCTGTGCCTCGTTAACTTCCCTCAAGAGATTATTATCCTCATCCCACTCCCCCAGCTTCCCCTGCCAGGCTCATTCCACTTTTCTGGTTCAACAGCCATCACTTCCCAACAGCTCTGCTTTGAATTTTTAATGCTGTCCCAAGTCTCCCTCAACACAGCTCACCACTTCCAAAGCTCACTCTCTGTATGTTTATTTGCAACAGCCAGCCACACCAGACAGAATCTTTCAAATTCCCTCCTGGCTTCTCTCTCCTCTTTGGAAACATGTGGGAGAGCAGTCCCACCACACATCTAAACCATGAGCGTTTAGGTTTGTCTCCACAGCACACTCACATTGACTCAGAGGACAGGGACCTGCCCTCAGAAACAGTATGAGCTCACACCACCACTGATGGTTGAACCTACAAGTACTTTGGTTTCCAGATGATGTTTGAGTCTGCCTAGCTCTCCAAGCTTGATGGCTCTCTTGAATGAAGACACATGCAAGAGTCATGTCACAGCTATGCAACCACCATGAGCTGCATGTGACTCAGACACTCCACAAGTGGAGAACAACTTGGTGAGGAAAAGGTAAAGACTTTATAAAAAAATCAGGACCAGAGCAAGCTTCTGCTCCAGCCTAGCCTTGGGCTGGACTAAGTCACCCAAGCTTGGGAGAAGCCTCTACTGCTTTGCTCAGGCTACAAGCCAGTCAGTCAGCAACTACCTCCCAGGGACCTTGCTGCCACCTCACACACAGATGGAGAGACAGAGCAGCAGGGAAAGCAGAGGAGAATGACCACGGATGCCAAAAACACACCTGTATCTCCCCAAAAGGACAAAGAGCCAGTCTGCTTCTGGAAATGAGTGGCAGTCCACGAAAGAAAAACAAGGAGAGCTTGCTTTTACCATTTTTCTCACTTACAAAAGTCAGCTCATCCATCTCTAGGTTGAGCTGCTTCACCCAATTACTGTGTTCAGGCATCCTTGGTGTAGTCACTGCAATTCTTCCCTCCAGGACTCCAGAGGAAACTGGAGCAAGTCTTGACAATGAACAAGGTGTGAAAAACAATTCCTTCAGAGGAAAATGAAAATTACCACCCTACAGAGGGAGAAAGCCACCCACTATAGGCAAGCAAACAGCCGGTGGTGGGAAAGAAGGTATTACAGCCCCAGCTGCCTTGCCATGGACAGCACCAAACATGCCTGGGCTCCATATGACTGCAGGGATGGCAGGACGTACAGGTACCTTGACCATAACCCTCAAGACAATGTCTCAGGGTGGCACATCCCCCAGCCAATGGGAAACCTTTGTGCCTAAACTCTAACTTTGAGCTGAGGCAAAATTACAGGAGACTTCCATGACAATACCCTGATTGAGGCCCTGGAGTGAGACCAGAGAAGGGCAACCAGGCTGGGGAAGGGGCTGGAGGGCAAATCCTATGAGGAGCAGCTGAGGGAGCTGGGGATGTTTAGTCTGGAGAAGAGAAGGCTGAGGGGAGACTGTATCACTGCCTACAACTACCTGAAGGGAAGTTGTAGAGAGGTGGGCGATGGTCTCTTCAGCCAGGTGACAGGAGATGGGACAAGGGGGAAATGGCAAGAAGCTGTGCCAGGGCAGGGGCAGATTAGATAGTAGAAACAAATTTTTTACTGAAAGAGTTGTGAGGACCTGGAAGAGGCTGCCCAGGGAGGGACTGAGTCACCTTCCCTGGTTGTGTTAAAAAAAGGGTAGATGAGGTACTTAGGGATGTGGTTTAGCCTAGGATGGGAATGGTCTGACTTGATGATCTTAAAGGTCTTTTCCAACCTTGTGATTCTGTGATTCTATGTGTTGTGGCTTAGAGCTATATAGCAACGTATGTCCCAGCTCATATGGAAGTCAGCAAGCTCACAGAGCACATTGCTGGAGCAGACCATGTGCTGTCTCACCTTCCTTCTGGGTAACGTGGTGACTCTGTGACAGTCACCCGTGTGTTTCTCAGCTATCCACGCAGTAAGGCCACCAGCTTGTGTCTGTCTGACTGCAGAGAACCTTTCAAACACTCACCACTTCGTGCCCTCCAGAGATGGAGAATCCAAGAAGTACTTTTCACATTACAGTCAACACATCAGCCTCATACAATGGCATAAACTGAATACAGCAATTCAGTGTTTTCATGACTGGTGTACACAGGGCTGGGGGAGCAAAAGGGGGAATAACTACACCACCCCCTTCTTTCCCTTTGGGTTAAATACAGCAGGTCTTATAATGGTTTTTGGAAATTTTCAATATCCCTGGGATGTTCAAACTAGCAGTGTGGTATCATTAAGCTTTCTGCAGGTGGTCCAGGTTCTGTTCTACATGGAACTTTTGTTTAAGAATGCCTCTCAGGGATTTTGCCCAAGGCTGGATAATCAGGAGCAGCAGGGCACATGGCAGAGTATGGGCAGGTACCTAAGGACCTTCTCCCGAACAGCTACAAGACCCTGATAAAGTGACAGCATATCTGAAAAGATAAGAGGAATCTGTGCAAGTCCAAACCTCTCCCCTACCCAGCACAGGCCACTGCAAAAATACTAGAAAATGGGCAAAAGAGAACAGGCCTCACAAGGGCAGGAAAAGATGCAGCCACCAGTGAAAAAGGTCTTCTCATCCTCCGTGATTTTCTGAAGTCAATGTGCTACCATGAATGTGACATCTAGTCACAGCTAATACCTTCCTGCCTGAAGGCAAGCAGCTCAAAGCCTTGACTACCACACACCCTGTTCACCAGGGCAGGGACAGGCAACAGGAATCCAGGTTCAACCGAACCATGGCTTGACCTGAGGGTCAGAATTCTTGGGGTGACATTTTTCTACATCACTTCTGGAAATTGAACCAGTACTATATTTGGCTAGTGCACAATTAGTATTTCCTCTAACTCACTGCCTCTTTTGGTCTCTTCCTTTCTTTCTTTTCCCTGCAAGACAGATATCTAAAAAATGAATCAAAAGGCTAAATTTGAAGAAAAGGAAAACGCAGGAGGGCAAAAATAACCTTCTGTGAACATGATGTGCTGCTGCCTGCAAACCTAACTGAGGAGATGATGCATTTATAATTTATTAAAAATTTGCTGGATTTTTGTCTTTGGGAAAGGGGAGGGGAAAAAAAAAGAGATCCTACTAAAAAGGAAGGAGAGAATAGCACGGCTGCATTTAAAAACAAGTTAAACTAGATTTTGTGCCTTGATTTTCAAAGCAACTCATGCATAATTCAAACTTCCAGGGCCCTCCTCACAGACTCAGGGTCTGTCTCGCTTCTTGACTTTCCCCATCCTTCCATCTTCAGAGCTCAGGCAAAAAGAAAAAAGGAGCCAACAAAACTGAAAACAAACCCAAACAAAGCAACCCCTTTTCATTTTCATTAGAATTTTAAATTGTGGCCAAAATTCTGAGGTCAGTTGTACTGAAATACCAGAGCTGACATTAAAGCTTTTCACCTGGTGTAAGTGAAAGCAAAATCTGGCACCTTGCACCTTCCTGGAAAGGCACTGATCCTTTAATAAAGACCTTTAGAAGCCAGGACAACCTCATGTTATGTGTTCAGAGGGTGAGAACCACAGATGTAAAGATTCATTAGGGAGGGCACTTTCTGACCAGAGCTTCCTGGTACCACATGGTAAATCAAAGCAGGGAAAGTGTGCATCCTCGCAGCACACCTGAGGTGTAACTGGAAAAGCAGAAACCCAACTCCACACCATGATAGCTCAAAAACACTGGGAGCATGCAGGTATCCGCAGTGCTTACAGCAAAAATCCAGCCAAATGGCCTATGATCATCCTTTTGCTGTTGCTGATGGAGTAGGACTTTAAAGTGCTGGGTAGCTCAAAAAACAAACAAACAAGAGTTTGATGGAAGAAACTGACTCATGCCCTTAATTATCCTTACTAGCAAGCCTCAGAGAATTCGCTCCATCACTTACTAATACTCGACTTCGATTTCAGCCTACACAAACATATTGGGTCAATAGAAACACCACAACAAGCATGGAAGTTAAACAAACAACTTTATATTGTCAAAATTACTTGGAGCCAGTTATCAAAGTCATCGATGGCATGTAATAACTATAAGACAAGTGGTCAATATGTTATAGTGGTCAAAGACAGAGGATGGCTCTAGCAGAGAGTGATCAATGGCACCCTGGGAAAACTGAAGCACCTGGTGATGAAGTGATGTCCATCACAAAATCATCAGTAGCATCTGCTGTGGGTTAGCTGGGTGCACTCTGCTTCCGATGAAGGGCACCAAGACAAGCAGGCTTCCTCTTCCCTATAAAAATCCTAGGAACCTCTCTGCCCATTGCAGAGGAGGAGGAGGTCAACTCATGGAGTTCAAAGAGGAGACCCCATGCCTCTGTGGATTGACAAGCAGTGGCCTGTCCATTCTGAGGTCAATAGTGGTCTGTCAGACACCCCTATCCATCCCTCCCTCCAGTGGGAAGGAGCCCTCCCCTTGGCGCAGTGACCACCACAGCAGTGTCACATCCTCCCACCAGCAATTCCCATAGCCACTGATGCACATCATGGCATCATTTCCACTCCAGCACATCATTTGTTCCAGAGAAGCCCAACGTGTACTTTTCATCTGATACTCAAAATCACTTGCTTTTAAATACAGCCTGTCATTTTTAGATGACTAGAAGTGTCAAAAACATTTGAGATCTAAATGAAATTTTTTCCTTTTCAGGATGAGAAAAACAGATCCCTTTGGCCTTAAGTTTTCCAGAATTTTTTACTTTTAGGTTCACTGAGAGCTTTGCTTTTGGTTTATCCCAATATTGCTAATGCCTGGGTTTTCTTTTTCTCAAGGAACCTAAACACAGTAATACACTCAGCTCTACCGAGCCTTGTCCACCCACAGAGCCCCCAGATTCAGGCTCCGGAGATGTGGCACTTGACAACACGGATACAACAGGTGTGTGAGGAGCAGAGTGGATCCTACTACCTGCTCAGTCTCCAGATTCAGACTCTCAGACAAAAGTGGCAGTGCCTGTGCCAGCAAAAAGCTCACCTTGAAATGGAGCGGTTCATCCCCAGGGCACAGTGACTGGCAAGACACCATCTTTTATTAAAAATTCCCAGCTCTCCCCTCTCCCTGTCCCCCACTGTGACCTGGACACGCAAAAAGATCACTGTGCCATAGACAAATATCTGGGGAAGAAGCTTTTATCTCTGGGTGAATGTGTCACAGAAGTGAAGCTAATTAACTGGGGCTCTGTTTTTGAAAAAGGTTAATATTTTATCACATGTCTTCTGTCTTGAGGAATAATTAGCCCTGGCAGTGCTAGCTCTGCCATGTCCCAAGGGACTGAGCAAGAGACTGGAGGCTGGAGAGAGACACGTGGTATTGACAGATAGACAGCATCTCAACTCAGGGCTAACGGTACATCTAACTAGAGGGTGCTTCTCAGCACGAACTAACCTGCTGCAGAATATTAACAGTGGCAAAAATCTGCTCCAGAGGCTGTATGTATTCTGCTCATTCTATTCTGTGCCCTCGGGTACGGTAGAGGATGCTTCAAAGCAAGGTACTGCAACTCAGCCAGGAGCCTCACAGCCGCACTCGTGGCACTGGAGCACCAGTCCAAGCCCCTTCTTGCCAGGCACCGCCACCAGCTCTGGGGTAGGCTCTTCCAATGCTCCAGTCTGCACAAGACAGAAACCCCAAGGGCTCTCCTCACCCAAATTTCCACAGGCATTGTGGAGAAGAAGGTCCCTCCAGTGCTCGCACAGCAGTCCTCATCAGGGTCACAGCACACGGTATCTCTCCACAAAGCTGCCAAAGGCAGAGCTGGGATGCGCGCAGGGTGAAGGGAGGAATTGGAGCAGGGTGAGGGAGGAATCGTTTCAGATTGACCCAGAACTATTTTGTGCACATATTTTTCTTGGCAAAATACAACAGTGGGTGGGGAATTTCCAAAATGAAATCAAAACTGTCTCACGGGGAAACAAAGCCAAAATAACTTAGGTGAAGGAAATCTATCACTTGGAGTGACAGATCACACTTTTCAGCTTTTTTGTTTTTTGCTCTGGAACAGCAATTTTTGGCAAGCAAAATGTCAGTCCGAACAAAATAAAGATGTTCTCCTCCAGGGAAGAAACAGCTGGGAGAGAGGCTGTGTCTCTGCCTGAGTGAGCTCCTTGGACTCCTTGGAATCCTCCTCTTGGGAGGACACTTCTCCCAACCAGTGAGGCACCATGGGGCTAGGACAAGGGACAGCTTGGAGAAATAAAACACAGCACATAGGAAATTTAACGTTACACCATGGTGTTTGTTCAAACAGTCCAGAGTTACCCTCACCACCTGGAGCTGGGGTCTGAGACACCGAGGTTCTATAGGCCTCCCCAGTACCTGTGCTGCCAATCCTCTTCGTCCTGCAGACACCTTTTAACTGAGAACACAGCTCAGGAGTTGTTTCTGCTTGCTGCACAGACAGGTGCCATAACTCACTCTCCCAGCACAGCTCTTTCAGATATAACTACCTTCGCCCTCCAGAAAAAAACCCAACCAAAAAACAGTAACACAGCCACTTAACTGACACATCCTCCCACATTCAAAACACCTGCCTGTGCATTACCATCAGATCCTCATACAGTCTAACTCACTCCTCAGCTCCTTCCCAAGAGTCACCCCCAACCTTCTCATTCAAGAAGAAAAAAATAAAAAAGGAGGGGGAGAAATAGGGCTGGAAATACTGGAAACCCACCACTGCAGAATAAGCACCATCATTTGCCATCTCCCTACAGCACCCATGTTTCAGACACCACCAGCCCTGCCCCAGCATCACTTCCCAGTACCATTCTTAATTAAAGTCCCTCAGCCTGCTTTTCTCTAGGCACCCCCTGGAGATGCAAAACCACAGCATCTCATGGCACATCAGATCCTGATCCCTTGGTGGCTGTGCACATCCACAACCACAGCCCATGACTCCAGGGAATAGTTAACAACCCAGGGATCAATTGAGCTCTTGTGGGAGAACTTGCACTGCCAGGATGAGGAAGACATAGCACCTCCAAAAACAAAGGCGTGGCCATCCTTTCACTATGATGCAGGTAGCCTGGAGGAAATGATTCCCCTCCATCTCTGCCAAGATGCTGACTAACTGGACCCACCACCTCCAGCTCCAGAGGATGATCAGACAGGCATCACAGGCTGCCTCAGCCTGTTGGGATCTTGGCACTCAGAAGCCTCTCTTGTCCCCAGGGAGCTCTGTGCAAGTCACACCAGGTGGTCTGGATGCCGATGGAGCCTGGGGAACACACTATCCCCCAGGACAAGCACCCACAGAGCCAACAGGACCACGGCAGAAGCCCCACCACATCTGAGGAGGGAAGAACAGGCTATTTATGACAAGTGGGTGTTGGGATGATGGCCTGGCTAGCAGCATTGTCCAAGGATGGTCCCTAACCCAGGCACAGGCAGCCACCTCAGGGGAGATGCAACCTTTCTCAGTCCTCAAGCCCACCATAACCTCATTTCATGCAGTCCCTTTTGCTACTTCGTTCCCCTCCCATTAAAAAGGCAAACCAGTTCAGAATAGGGCTTTAAATATAAAGAAATATTTGGAAAAGATAATCTTATTCAGCAATTTTCACCTCCTGAAGCCACCAGCTTGTCTCAGAAGCCATCAGGTTTAGGTGGCTTGCTCCTTAAGACCCTCACCTCCTGGCAAGCTGCCCCACAGACCAACAGACAACAAACATGGGGCAGCAAACATCAGTGATGCTGTCACACATTGGGACGGCCACAACCATTCCTAGGATAGGGACTTAGACATACATCAGCCATTTCCCAGGACTGGGCATCTGAAGCCTAGTTTGCAGCCCAAGAGGCTCCAAAGAGACCCATCACACATTTTGCATGAGCTCTCCTGAAGCAGCAGGTGCAGCTATCAGAAAGGGCTGCCTTACCAACTTCTTACCAGATGTCCCCACATCTGTACAAGATGCTAACTCCAGCAGAAGCAGGAGAACATGGAAAACTGGTTTTCTGCAGCACAAAAATGGTCCAATGAGTATTATTCTCCACTTTCAAGCAATGTAATGGAGTGGGGAGACTGTTGGATTTTTGTTTCTGAATGGGAGTGGGTTTTTTTACTCTGACCAAGTTTGTCTCAAGCCTTGGTAAAGAAAAAAAAAAAAGTGGTTCAGTTCCAGCTTGAAACAAGGAGTCAGGACCACTTATTTTTTGCCAGTTTTTCCCCCAATGTTCTCTGAGCTGAGGTCCAGACAGACTGCAGCCCTGCAGTCTAGGCAGGATTTAGCCAGGATCCTCCTCTCTTCCTTGAGGAAAGTAAAAGGTCACAGCCATTCCTCCAGTGAGTTCAGGTGTCCCTAGCAGGAAACACTTCAAATTACAGGTCCTATTCTCTCAGAGAAATATACATAAACCATGAACCTCTCTACTGGAAGAAGTGAAGTGGTTTTGCATTTACACAAATGTAAAATGTTGAGTTCTGTGTGTACAGAATATTCTGAAATACCAAGGACTAAGCAGCACATGGACATACAGGGAAAACACTGGGTGCTGCCTACAGTCAAGCTATTCAGGCTTTCTCCATTGTTGGTGGGGCTCTGGCCAGCTGACATGAGGAGGCTGCATCTTTACAGCAGCCTTGGATGGATGCAGTGCTAAGGCCACTATATCTCACACTGGATGTGCTGCAGAGGATGCACAGGGGAAAGCAGGACATCACAACAGCTGGAGAGCCCAAGCAATATGAAAAGCTGACAGAAAAGCTGTGGGGACTGCACTGGAGCCTAAGCAACCCCACCACTGGCAAAGCTTTGCGATGACAAGCCAGACAAACATGAGTGTCATAGTTAACTGCATTGCTTTTAGGTGGTGAACCCCAAGAACTCCCCTCACCATCGTCCCACCAAGAATGCCCTGAGGACACACGGACTTTAGGCTTCATGCTTCAGTTCATTCAAAAGCCTCAATTCTCCAGTAACACACAGGTCTAAACTGTGAGTGACAGCGGGTGTAAACTCCAGCATGAAGTTAGAGGTTTTGGTGAAGGGAGCTCCATACCGTGCCTCTTCTTAGCAGGGAGCATATTTTCCCAGCAAGGGGAACTGACAGGGCTTGTAACCAACTTGTACAGCAAAGACCTGAATTCTTGGAGAGCTAAAGAGCTTGAAAACAGGGTAACTATGAAGAAAGGAGGTCACAGTGACAGTTCCCTGAAAAATAAAATAAATCTCAGCTCATGACTATCCCCTCTTACATAGATGCTATGGCAGAAACCCAAATGGTTGACCAGTGGTTGATGAGCTGGCTGCCCAAAGCCATCTCTCTTCCTGACAGCTGCTGAACATTTAGGGAAGCAACAAAACAAATTAAGATACTTTTCCTGACATAATCCACCAGTGCAGGCTGTTTCTACTGGTGTCAAAGGGTTACTAGGTTGCACAGAAGAAAAGGCACAGCAATTCTCTCTTAAGACGTGGCAGAGCCTGTGAAAATTTCAAACTTAGACCCAAAAGCCAGCTGATCGATGGCAAAAAGCCAACCTTGGCTACTTCAGGCAGTTCCAAATTATTCCTAAGACACATGCCAACCCCTGCCTTGTTTGATGGACTGTTCTCATAACTCCATCCCCAGAGATCACAGCCTACAGAGGTGATGGAAAAACACTGTGTCCAGCACCAACCTCTTGGGGTTTGGTGTCCAAGAGACAAAAGCAATGATGCTGTTTCCTAATGGAGATACTTTTGTCTTGGATGTGTTTTCTACCATTTGTGTAACTGCTCACAGGCAGGGTCATGCTGTGTTCTTGCCTGTCATTAGAAAGAAGGAGGAGACCAAGATGAAAGGCAGGGGGATGCCAGATCTTTTCTCAGCCAGCTAATTCAGCCTCAGAATATGCTCTGCAGACAGGAGATGCACGGTCAGCCCTCATATATGCAGTACTTTGCCCAAACATGATAAATCTCATTTTGTAATGAAATCACAAATGCCCTGGCCCTGTCCAGAGAAGAGTGCAACAGCTGGAGTAACAGATCAAGGGGCAGAAAACCTCTTCAGGACATTGCTGGCAGTCACACAGCAGCTAATGACAAGCCCTGAAATCAAGAAGCAAACAGACCTGTGTCCCCTCTCCCCCTCCCCCCTTGTATACAACCACCCCCAATCACACAAGCTATCCCCAGGGCACCTCACAGGAGAGCACCTGCACAAGGACCCCCAGCCCACACAAGAGGGTGCAGGACAGAACAAAGCCAGCAGCACACACACATGGCTGCACGAGGACAACTCCTCTAGCTTTCAGCAATGCCTGAGCCTGGAGATGTGGCAGTGTTTGTGCTCTTCTTCTCCCCCATCCTCCTCACCGGGCTCCCGCCTTCACATCTTAGACTGCACGGCTCCATCCATCCTCATGGACAGATGTCCATCTGCCTTCTCTGCAGTCAAGGCAGCTCTGCTCAGACATGCCCTGATCCCTGCTGTCCCACCACCCCTTTGCCCTGAGAAGAGGCACCTGGCAGCATCAGGCACAGGGAGTCCAGAAGCATGCACACCCATACCCACACCACGTCTTGCCCTGGTCTACAACACAGTGCATCCAGAGTCAGCAGCTCACAAGATACTGCCTGAATAAGCACATTTTAAAAATAACAGACTCCCTCAGGACTTAGTCTGCGTTACGCAGGAAACTGGATTAGCTCAGCAACAATCCAGAGGCCACAGTGAGAAACACATGGAGTCAGCAGAGGGAAACGCAACAGTGGATCAGGAAAACCTCTAGGTTCAGTTCCACTCTCAATTGTTCAAGGTCCATCCAGGCAATGTCCTGGCACACCTTCCCTTGGATCCAAAGGGGGTTTGGCCACCAGCAGGTACCTACCTGCATCTGCAGGTCTGATGTTCGGATACTGCCGAGGACAGCAGAGCAGAGCCCCACCTCTGCCCTGCCTGTGCAGTAAGATGGGCTTTTCCACACGTCCGTCTCCAGACATTAAATTCCTCCTTTGGGGACTTTGAGAAACCAGGCAAGAGAGAGATGATACCTAAATCCTGATGTGGGGTAAAAACTGTATGTTTAGCTGCTGAGACCCAGTGTTCACCTTGATACATCTCAAAGTGGTTTTGGTCTAGCAGGCAACAAAGTTGAAGGAAGACAAGTCAATGTGAGAAGTCCAAGGGGATAATAAACAGCAAAGGCAATGCTGTCAAAATCTACTTTTCTCCCGTTCGACTCTTCACTTCCAAGAAGATATTACAATGCTGTCAGTGCACTTGACTGCATGCCACTCCTGAGACACAATCATCTGCTCAGCCAAAAACAGAGCCACTTCAAAACCTGCAAGTGATACAGCTGCCCTCACGCAATCTGCAATCGACCATCTACACATAACTTCCACGTGCTGTGCTCCAAACACGTTCACACAGGACATGGAGACACGTGGTGGGTGTGCCGTGGTAGAGATACAGGGTCAGCCCAATGTGCCCGCGTACACAGGTACCACACCTGGCAGAGGCAGGACCACCCTCAGGACAGTGTGTTCCTCAGGATCATCCCTAGGCACGGCACAGTCAGGTATCTTCAACTATCCCAGCCAGAGCTGCTGAACACGCAGCCTCCACACCCTTAGGATGCATACTGCAATTACTGGGCACTTCAAGGCTGAAATCCTGACTTCTGCACCTTCAGAACTCAAGACAGCAGCTCCCTGCCCCATCACGGGCAACAACTCTCCCTGCACCTCCATGAACAGTCCCTATGAGCAGAGCAACCAGCCCTGGGCAGCTCTTCCACCCAAGGGACACTCTCCAGCTGTCACAGCGCTGCGGTTTGAGTGAGCAAGCCTGGAGGAAGTCTTACACTGTGTGTTGTTCCCTGCAAGGGAACAGGACAGATGACAAGGGCAGAGCTTTTCTAGGGGGCACAAGCTGGCATGACCAGGTCGCCGGACTGCCAGGTTGTTCTCACCTCCAGCAGATGACGCGATGCCTGATATTCCTATCTGCCAGCATCCCTGCCAGCCCTGCATTTCGATCTCAACTTGAGTTTAGCAGCTGCTTTCTCTCTCTGAGACATGCACATACTCCCATAAATGCACCCCCTCAAGCACCTGAGAAACTCAAGTTTAGCTGGGTGGTGCTCTTGCAAAGCACTTGGTACTCAGAGAGGGGGGAGCTTCAATAACTCACAGGATTATTGCCGTATGCCAGGATTTGAGAGGGCTCCATCCCTCTCCTCCTTGCTCTACCAGCTCTTGAGAAAGCACTACTAAATTCAGCACTCTGGAGGAAAAAACCGAGGCAAACAGAGGAACACAGGCAGCACAGGATGCGTGAGGCTGGCTGATGTGACTTGCAACAGTGAGATGAGTCTGCTGGAGGTTCCTACATCTCCTCCAGCCACTACCTTCTCATCTACCCTCCTCACTCCTGATTTCACCTCTCTGATTCACCACCATCAAGCGAGCACACACCCCAGCTCAAGTCAGCGCTGGCCACAACTCTTGGTCCCAGCCTGGCAGCCACAACATCATCTGCATATCTATGAAACCTAACAGAGCATTGGAGAGGCAGAGGTCAGCCTAGCAGCATATGGAGCAACCGCGTGGCAAATACAGGCCTCCCCAGGAGCTGTCTGCCACAGATGGATAAAGCCCAGGAGCCATCATGATGAAATCTTCTGGCTGGGGGCGACGCATCCTCCCTGTTGGCTTTCCAAGCTGCTGAGCAATACTGGAAACCTCAGCTCCTCTCCCCACGCATGCGTGCCTGGAACTGACTCACTTGCTGCCGTTTTGGTCCTGCAGTTTGTCGGTGGGAGTTGCAGAAGGTGAGAGATGTGGTGATGAGGTAATCCCAGTGGCATGTGGCCACTGCAGCAGAGGAGGACTAGCCACCCACTCCAACAGCATGAGCTGGCTATGCATGACATGGATGTTCCACATAGATCCGTGTCCAGCTTGCTGCTGTGGTCATTAGGATTTTTTAACCTTGACTCTTGGTGGGGATGGAATATGCCACCATGGGACCATATAAGGTCCTCTCCTGGAGAAAGGCATCCCTTTACGTGGTCGAAGGACTTGGTCAATGTGCAACCAGGAATGCAGTTGATGGCACCGAAATGCAGCTGTGAAATCTCCAAGGCCAAGGGACATGATGTAGTCTGCAGAAGCCGACGTTTCCCTGGCTGAAGTCACCTACACACCACGTACAAGCTCACAGCCTTGTGCTGGCTGGAGACAGGCAAGGGGAGTCACCATAGTTTCTCCAGCTCCAATTCCTCGGAGCACTGCGATTCCTCTCCATCTGATCCATTCCACTGGTTGCAATTTAAAAACAGAATCAATCCAGCAAACATTGCTAAGCAACTGTGTGTCGGTGCCACATCCCATCCCACTGAAAGTATCTGCCATCCCCATGACCTTCTGGCAAGGAGCTCACTGCTCAGCCCTTGCCAGATTTTGTATATTCAGCTATTGTTGGCAAGTCCAGATGCTTTGCTGGATTAGCAATGAAAACTCCAGGAAATCTGCAGCCATCCTGTTGAAAAACACCCTACGGTGTGTAAGGAGCACCATACTCCATGTCCTGGGCACTAGGATGGGGACTACAAGGTTCCAGTGACTCAGCATTACCATGGTCTGCAAGACTGTGAATCTTGGTGCTGCCATGCACCATAAAGGGAGGTAAGAGAGAGAGCAAACACACCAAAAGCCTGTTTGGAGAGCAGAGCAATCTGCTTCAGGCAACAATATCTGGCTGAGAGGCTCAAGGAGAACCTGGTCACCCATAGGGATAAGCTGAAAAGGTGGGTGAGACCCACTCCAAACCCTCCTAAACCCTCATGTGAGCTGGGCAGGAGCCCCTTGGCATGGAGGACCCCCTCAGCACCGCTCCTGGCATGCTTGTGTCCCTTGGTGTGGTACCCATACTAGGATGTACCTTCCCCCAAAGTCATATAGAACTGAATCAAGGTCCAGCCCTTTGGCTTTGCTGTCATACAAAAAAACCTGAGCACTTCCAGCCTGGATCACACTGAGCAGGCTAAACCAGATTTGCCATTGAAACTAAGTCTCTAAGCACAGCCTCCAGCAGGTCACATAACATAAGCCCTGGGGGTTTCTTCCCTTTCATGCTAGCCCAGTCTACAGTACTCTACCCTTCATAGAAGGGACCTCTCCTAGTCAATCCCATGCTGGGCTCTCTTTACATGCTCTTCTTGCACAATCACCAGCAACTTCTCCCTGCTCCAAGAGCAGCTCATGCTCATCCACACTTTCCCACCCAGCTCCAGCGTGCAATTTAGGACCTACTCCCAAGGTGCATGGGAGTGCCAGAGCATTGCCTGCAGCTCCTCAAACACTGCACTATGAGCAAGGATTTATTTTCAGAGAGGGCTATGCAAACTCTGCACCTTCCTCTCCCTGCTGACCACCATACCCAGACCCTTCTTCCTCCATACCCCATCAGTGCCTGTCTCTCCCAGATCTTCCAGCAGCCCCATTTCCTCTGTGGCCACTCTAATGCTTGGCTAATGGTGCATCAACCGCAGCACTGTTCAGACATATTCAATAAATCAGAATCCAATTACAGGGTTAAGGAAATTGGAAGCAAATGCAATTAGCCCCAGCCCCTCCCACGTGCTGTGCCCTTGCTTCCTCCTTAATGAGAACTTTTCTTTCACGGGAGCACTCACCACCGCATCCGCCTGCCTGGGGACAAGGTGGCTGCCACTGCACAGCAGGGGTACAGAGAGGGGGCAGCCAAGTCGATCTTCCCTTTTAATAGGGCAGATGGTTAATATCCCTGGCATTAATTCTCTCCAGGAATAGCACACACTTGCTCTCCGCTCACCTATAACAGGCGTCCGTCAGGGCTGACAGCTCCTCTACCAGAGAAAGTAGCATCTGGTCCTTACCACGAAAAGGAGCTAAAAAAGCTATGTAAATAAAACCCCATCACTTTTTGCCGTGGGCTGGAGAACTGGTGCTGTTCAAGCCTTTCAGGCTGAGTGCTGCTGGAACAGGGGGAATTCAGCATTGGGTCAGATGCCAGGAGTTGAGTTGCTCTGACCTGGGAGCAAGGTGTAGCCTGGGCAGCACAGGCTCCAGAGCTCGAGGGCAGAAGAGGATGACTGCTGCCCCTGGGGCTGGGACATCATGCCAGGTGCAGGTCCTTGGGAAGGGCTCGCACTGGCAGTGAGCTGGGGACCACCAGCAGCAGCCAAGTATATGCTCTGCCCTCAGAGAACAAGTTGGGAAACTGCATCAGGGCAACCTCGGGAGTATTTCCTGTCTCAGTGGGACACCCTGGCATCACTCTGTCCAGCAGACTTAACAACTAACCCCACTGACCATCAACCACCTGCAGCCGCAAAGGGCAGTACTCCCCTAGCAAGTTTGGAGAGGCAAGCAGAGGGAAGCTACAGCTGTGGCTCACAGAAAGCCAAGGCGCTCCAAAACTCCCACCCTGCTGTTCTCACACAGTCAGCAGCAAGGGAGTGTGGGCTGTGCAAGGCAACCCTCACTGCAATCCTCCCCACCTCCCTCAAGAGGTTCTTTGGGAGACAAAGGGTATTTTTGATGGCAATGGTGCTAGAGCTGCTAGTAACTCTAATCCAACAAGTTCTTACCTTCCTCTCCACCTCCTTCAGCAACAGCCCACATTAACTCCTCTCTCTGCAGCACAAAGTGCTATTGCATCACCCATCCTGCACACACAGCAATTTTCTGAAGGGAAAAAATAAAGGCTTTTCCTTTCTTTCCCTCTGGTCCTGGAGTAATTTATACAGGTTTTAATTAATAGGTTTAGGACTGCCAGGCATGCCAAGAAATGAAGTGAAAGATTCAATCCTAAAACTTCAACCCAGGCAGAACCAATCCCAAGTGCACCCACTAGGCATGGCTGGAAAACCCAGAACCACCACCAAGCATCCCAAAACCACAGCCTTGAAGAGGAATGGGACTATCCACTCATATAACAAAGTTTCTTGAGGAAGGCCAGGAGAAACCGGGGGGAGGCAGAACCTGTGATGGCGGGTGTCGCGGACAGCACGGTCACTGGGGATCCTCTCGCTCTCTCGCTGGTTAAAGGCATGGAGCCGGTACGGGTCCTCGCCGCCCTTCCACCGCCGGGCGCTCAGGTACCTCCGCTCTTCAAACTGATCCCAAAGGTCGTCCCAGTCCGCGTCCGAGCCCTGCGCGCACAAAGTCAGCCCCATTAGAGAGAGGAGGAGACCAGAGGACACCTGACCTCTCTCCAGAGGTCCTCCTGAGCCCAGCTGGAGGTCAGCTGGCCCCACAGCATGAGCAAGCATCACAACAGCAGGCTAACAAGGAGCCTCATTAGGTCTTTAGGTTTTGTTTTTTTCCTAGGTTTTGAATCAGCATGTCAAAGAGAGCCTGGCCATTTGAATTTTAAATGACCAATTTGAAACCGAACTCGGGTCTCTGGTGGATCCCCCTCTCAAACAGCATGGTCCCTAGAAATATAAAAGCGCAAAGGTCTTGTTAGGGTTTTCATTTCTCTCCAGCCAAAAACCAAAGGTATTTCAGACTACATGTTCCCTTGCCCCTGTAACCCTTCAGGTGGGAAAGGGCCGTCAGGCAGGAGCAGTTTCATCAAGTACAATCCCACATTTTCACAATCGTACCCTGGCCCCAGGGCCAGCTCCAGCAACCCAACCCTGGAAGAAGGGGGCCGTGGTCCTCCCAGCCCGGCTTTCATCCATCTTTGCCAAGTCTCCCACCAAGGACTTCAGCCCTACTGCAAGGTGAAGAGTGGGCACACACCTGTGTGGTCCCCAGCTCCAAAAGGATGAAAGAGCTGCATTTCAGGGTTACCCAACAGCCATCATGGGGTTTAAATATCTCTTGGTATCTTGGTGCTGTAAGAGGGTTTAAGCATCCCTCATCAGCGCGGTGCTCTTGGGGGGTGGTTGTGTTAAAGGTTAAAGTAACTTGGAGCGATGCCCAATTTATCATTACAAGTCCAGTCGTGTTCCATGCACTGAACTATCATGATTACAGACACAGAGATAACAAGATCCACCTTCAGCCCAGTCACGTTCCATGAACTACCAGGGCTGCACTTCACAGTTCGGTCGTGTTCAGTGAGAACCATCCCTGCTGGATGAATGACAGCGCAGGCTGTTACAGCAGCAGGTACACGGGCTCTCTGGACTGGCAACAATAAGGTGACTGCCCACAAAGCACGTGCAAATACCAGAAGTATAAGTAACACTACTTAGCTACAAACACATTACAAGATACACAGCGACTCTAGAGAGAGTTATAGTTTTCCAGGGGGGCACTTGGTGTAACCCGGTGTTCAAACATTAGCCAAAGGCATCCCAAGGGGAGGAAGAGAGGCTCAGCCCATTGACTGATCCCAGGGGTCAGGATGGAACTCGATGGTAACTTCTCATACAATATGGTGTCTTCCCTGACATCCTCTCTCCCATATGCTATTTTTATGTTATTTCTTATCTCTGAGGTGGAGCTTGAGTGCCTCCAGTCACACGTACCTTTGTTAGGATTGGTGTAAAATCCTCTCACTTTGTGTTTAAAGGCTCAGAGGGGGCTGGTCACACCCTGGAGGCAGGTAGCTTTCAGGGTGGAGGTGTGTTGTGATATTATAGTGCACCAAAACGACAGCATTTTGTCAAAACATGACAGACTACTGGCTCAGGGTAGCAAATACACAGCTTGTCAGTTCCGTCAACTTTCAAGCTCCCGTATCATCATCAAGCCCGGCCACAGTGTCTCCACTCTGCTCCACCCTCCATGCAGCTATCTCAGGGTTAGTACATCAAGCTCTCCTGACGTTACCAATCTCCAAGACTGCCTTGGAACTTAATGCAAAAAGGATGTTTAGGAACTTATTGCATACCAGCCATTCCTCACCCTGAAAGTTTCTTAAATGCTGAACCTTTTCTTTAAGTATGAACATAAGCTTAATTTCCAAGTTACCTCCAGCATTTATTCCACGGGTGTTTAATCATCCCTCAGTGGCACAGTGCCAAAGATGGGAAGCACAATGCAGTGCGGGTAAGATCTCATCATTACAGCAGCACAACCTCTTTGATCTCAGCCTACATGTAACACGGAGAGATGCAAACATTTACAGACATCTCAGCCCCAAAGAAAATTGTGGTCTTATCCAATAATTGATCTTTTCTTCTTCTTTTCTTTTTTTTTTTTTCCCCTCCTCAGTTCACACCATCTCAAAGCCGATTTTGCCTGCTAATAGCACAAAATGAAGCTTTTGAAACAGGAGATTTTTATCCCATAATTGATTTTACTTGCATCTGGCAGCACGGTTTCTCTAGTTGTATGAAGGGGAGGAGGGAGCAGTGCCCCTGCAAGTGAACCACTGCAGGACCAAGCCAGGCACCTCTAGCCACACACCCCCCAGGTCACAGTGACAGGAGCACCCCAAGAAAGCTAACAGACCACAAGGATGCAGGGGTTTCCAGATACAGGGTCCTGGTGTGACTCCATGGCCTTCTTGGGTGCTGCTCTAGCACTTACCCCACTGCAGAGATTAGAAGAAAACCCTGGACCACCAGCCATACTGGTAGAAAGTTATTCAGGGCCAGGAGAATGTTATTCAAGGCCGGGAGAAAGTTATGAAACCAGTAAGGTCACTGCAGGAGGTTTACAAAGAGGATGTACATAACCTGCCTGCGGGCTTTCGGGAGGACCGATGTACACAGGGTGATAAATATTGTTTATGTTTTTTTCTAAGGCAACTTGCAAAATGTGATTTACCACCACAGTAAAAGATGAGGGAAAAGTGAGCCGATTGCATCGCAGAGCCAGCGACAGCCTGATGTTTATGAGATTTCATGATGACCCCGGGGGGCTGGTACCATTAAAACAACCACCGCACAGTTGCAGTCCCTAAATTTTAACGCTGTGAAGAAAAGTAAAAGTTGGTTTTACCAAACTTAATAAGAAGATAAATGACTTTTAAAAGCGGCCACATAGCACCTAAGGCTGTTGAGATAAATGTATATATAAATTTTTTATGGGTTCCTTTAATGTCAGTTAAACCCAATAGCCTTGGATCAGCTAGAAGGGTGCAGGCTAGGCAAGCATCAGGTGGTTTGAGCAGGAGGGCTGGCGGATTCCTGCAGGCAGCTGTGTTTCCAGGAGAACGGGAGCTTCTGCACATGCTGCAAGTGCAGTGAGGCTCCAGCCAGGGCAATGGGGTGTGGCACGCAGGAGGGTCCTGACATGGGCTGGGGTGGCATTTCCCCATCTGTGGTAGACGTACACCAGTGCCCTATCCTGTGGTATTTACTTCTCACCCTGCCTGGGGTATGCTTTGCATCCAAGGGCTGTATTCTTGGTTCGCACCCCAGTGAGTAACTAATATCCCCAGGAATCTACAATTGAAAGACACCATTACACATGGACTCACCCAGGGTGTCCTTTTTGGGCTGAGGAAAGCTACCAGCAGGATGGTTCCTAAATACTGGGTACCTAAATACACATCCGAGATCAAGAGCAAATAGATGGCAAATAAAGATTTAAGAGTAGTTTTGACCACTACCTAGCCAGAAAAGAAACCCAGGAATTGAGTTAATTTTCTCAGTCAGAAGTAGATATCCAGGTTTGGTCATTTGCTTTTGGTCCACATCTCCTGTCCAAACCTTCCAGGTGTTCTCCAGCTTTCCATCCAGTTTCCACTCAAGACTAACTGGAATCAGAGCAGGATGCTTGGACACACACACACACACAAACCACAAACCTCTGCAAAAGAACAGCTGCACAAAGCAGCGAGGGAAAGCAAGGCAGCGTTTCTGAATGAGAAGCTCCCAGCTATGCAAGCAGCAGGAGCCAGAAGACCTACCAACCTGCACACAGGGACTTGCCTGTTTCTCAGTGCCTGATCAGGGATGGGGAAAACAAGTTAAGACAGAAGCAGAAATCCCCTTCACTCACCCTGGGACAGCACATCAGTTACAGGTTACTGGATAAGGTCTTCATTATAATATCCCCACCATGTATTATCACCTCTTCCTCATACCAGAATTCTGTCTTGGGAGTTATTTAACTGATGTGCAGAAATCTAAATTTAATTTATTATGATCTAACTCACTTTAGAAGCCAAATTACCCTGCACTAGAAAAGGATCAAGTCAATACTCCACTTGCCTTTCTATTTATCTTCTACGGGGTTATTCTCTCCAAGTTTCATATTCATTTTCTTTCATGTACTTGTAATAAATTTTCTCTTTTTTTCCCTTGGAATTAGGTAATTTCTCTTTCAACATTGCAGTTTAATGGCTGGTATTAATTATAGGAAACACAGTCAATGCTTATAAGAGTTTGAGAGACTAAACGAGTCTGCAAGAAAGAGAAGGAAAAAATATCCCAATGGCATCCAGAAAACAAGTGCCACTCCTTGCACCAACACTGCACTGGGGGGAGTCCCCAACAAGAGGGAATCACAAAATCATAGTGGTTGGAAGGTACCTCCAGAGATCATTGGGTCCAACCCCCCTGCCAAAGCAGGCTCCCTAGGACAGGTCGCACAGGGAGACGTCCAGACGGGTCTTGAATATCTTCAGAGAAGGAGACTCCACACCCCCCTGGGCAGCCTGTGCCAGGGCTCTGTCACCCTCACTGGGAAAATGTTCTTCCACATGTTGGTGCGGAACTTCCTGTGCTCCAGCTTGCAGCCATTGCCCCTTGTCCTGTCCCCACAGACCATTGAGAAGAGGCTGGCCATTTCCCCCTGTGTCCCACATTTCAGATATTTATAAACATTGATCAGATCCCCTCTCAGTCTTCTCCAGGCTGAACAGCCCCAGTTCTTTCAACCTTTCCTCATAGGGGAGACGCTCCAGGCAAAGAGACATGGACAAAACTCATTACAGAGAAGCTCCCATCTCATACTGAGTGCAGGGCTCACCAAGAGCCTTCTCCTTCACCAGCTTGCTAAAAGCATACCCCAAAAACGCCTGCTAAAGGCAGCCGCCTGCCAAAACCACCTGCCGTCTTGCAAGCAAAGGGCAAACAGCAAAACCCCAGAGCAAGCAGAGGCAGCTTTTCACTGCAAGTGTATTTTAAAGATCAAAAGTCTCTTAGTGCAAAGATGCAATTCGTCATCTGCCTCTTAAATCACAACTCAGAAACAAAGAAAAGGGAAAAAATAGTATTAAAAAAGGGAGCGGTGCTGCAGGGGGAGAGCAGGTCATTAGCAGTAAAACTACAATATTCAGGCAACTGCTAACGCCTTGTTTATGTGGATTTCTGCAAATATGACATTTTAATGGCATAATAATTGTGTGATTACAGTACATCAGGGATCACTGGAGCGGGAAGGAGGAACAAGCAACCCAGCTGGCTGCTGCTGCAGGCCCGCAGTGGCCCCACAGGATCCTCTGCCCACTTCTGCCTGTACCCGCAGGCACCCCCAGCACACCTCACTGGCTCAGGAAGCCAGAGCGGGCCAGAAGCCAGGCAGCAGGCCGGACAGAGCATTGCGGCAGCACCTTGGCTGTGGTGGAAGGGCATTTCAGGTGAAAGCCTGGCCTGAGAGGAGCCAGTGGTGACTGCAGACAGGCAGGTGACACTGGTCCAGCTGCCCAGAAGGAAAAGGCAGCATGAGCCAAGAGCAGGCTCTGATTCACTTCTTTTGCAACACTGTTATAAAATAGAGAGCTTAAGCTTTTGGTAAAATAAAAGGTATTTTCCTTTTGGGGCAGCTGAGTGCTGCCATTAGACCAAGGCGAATGGGATGGGCACTGTGCAAGTCCTTTCTGGAGGCAGCAAACCCAAGCCAGCCCAGCGGGCAGGCAGAGCTGCCCAGGTTTGCCAGGGAATCACAGAATCACAACATTGGAAAAGACCTTTAAGATCATCGAGTCCTAAGCTAAACCATATCCCTAAGTACCTCATCTACCCTTCTTTTAAACACATCCAGGGATGGTGAGTCAACCCCCTCCCTGGGCAGCCTGTTCCAGGTCCCCATAACTCTTTCAGAGAAACATTTTTTCCTAATATCTAACCTGACCCTGCCCTGGCACAGCTTTGTGACATTTCCCTTTGTCCTATCACCTGTCACCTGGCTGAAGAGACCATCGCCCACCTCCCTACAATTTCCTTTCAGGCAGTTGTAGGCAGTGATAAGGTCTCCCCTCAGCCTCCTCTTCTCCAGGCTAAACATCCCCAGCTCCCTCAGCCACTACCCATATGATTTGTCCTCCAGGTCCATCCTGCCTTCCCTGGGGCTCAAGCATCAAATAAAGAAGGGGAAGGGAAAATAATACATCAGCCGAGTGCAAGCAGAAACTCTAGAAACTCAAATGTCCTATGGCATGTCACTGCCTGGCCTTGCTCTGCCACTTCTCTGCCTGCAGATGGCTGGAGCACACGCGTGCGTTCAGCCCAACTCAGGGGCACTGGAGGCAGAGGGCAATCTTTCAGCAGGAATTGCAACCAGGCATTAAAGAAATGAGATTTAAACATCTTGCTGATGCGCAGGGCCCTTGCAAGCAGAAGGTTCAATTATAGAGCTGTTACTGGCCCAGGCACTAATGCCATCTGAAAGGATTATAATACTTCAAAGAGGGCAGGGTTCATCCCTCCTCATCCCCCAGTGCCAGCACACGCACTGAGAGGGACCACAGCTCCGATCGTCTTCCCTGTCTTCCCAAACAGCCCAGGTGAAGCATCAAGGTACAAGATCCTTGAGTCAAGCTTTGGTGCAGTTTTTCTGATGCCAGAGCCCAGCAGCTTGAAGCTTAGCCCCACACATGAGGTGCTGCGCATCCTGATGGCTTCATCCTCAAGATAGAAGGGGGACACAGAGCATCATGGTTATGCTCTTTGCCCTGTTTGAAGAGCATGTGACTACCAAAAACAGGCTTTAGGTTTCTGGAGACCAGGAAGGAGAACACCCTGCAGCACATCCTCTGCTGCTACCAGGTACCACTCAGCAACAAACCATCACAGACCCTGGAAGGGTCACATCCCACACCTCCTTTCTCTCATCCCTCTGCCCCAAACTGCAGAGCCCCCAAGCCAATAAAGCACTTAAACACAAACTTAAGTGACACCAGGAATTTGGAGGAGTCCACTGAAACCCTGTTTAAATGCAGAAGTACTTGCTTAAGTGCTTCATTGGCTCAGTGCTGCCTTCTCCAGCTGTGTGCTGTCACCAACCATGCATCAGAAATGGAGACAGCGCTGAGCCCTGGCTATCATTTGCCCTTAATTAGTCTTCTGCCCCATGGAGAGTTTAGCTCCAATTCCTTTCTTTGAGGGCTGTGAAGCTCCTCTTCTTCTTGCATTGGTACCTGTGCACAACATGCAGGTGAACCGTGGTGGCAGCTCCTCTAGGACTGTGTGGGGATGCACAGCAGACCCACGTCTGCCAGGATCCCACCCTGTCCCACAGAGGACCAGCACCTCCCATTCCTTGGAGGTGATCTACTGCCTCTCAAGGGTGACTTGCAAATCTGAGTCTGTTCTGGCCTCACTTGCTGGGGAAAGAATGAACAAAAAAATCAAATATTAATACAGATACCTAATTAAAGCAAAGCACTTCTCCAGCAAAGCCTGTCCTGCAGCTGGGATCCCTGGAGAAGCTCTGAGCATTCACCATTAAGCTTCTTGCTGCCAATGACCTTTCCCTGCCTGTGCACATCTACAGGTATGCTGCTCCTTCTTCAAAGGACAGAGCATCACCACCTCCTCAGCTAGCTTAGCAAGGAACACGAGTCCCCGAGGACCTCCCAGCAAGTGTCCCACTTTGTCACCTGGCCATGAGGCCAAGATCACCTTTGCTGCCCTCCCTGCCCACTGCCCTGTTTCCTTTACCCATCTCTCTCTGAACCACCATGCACTTTCTAACACCCACTCTGGACTGCCCATGTTGTACACACACATTTACACAATTAAAACACTGAAACAGGACTAAAGAGGCTGGAAAGTGGCCGTAGAAGAGGACTTGACTGTCAAGAACTAGAGCTGCAGCTACTGCCTGGATGGAAACACTCTTTAGTGTCTTCCTCTGATTGTCCTCATGCCCAACTCACATCAACACAGGCAGTTGACCACAGACTCAGTGCGAAGAGCCACCCCAAGGCTAGGGCAGCTGGGCCATCGTTACGTCAATCACAGCTAGAACCAGCTCTTTGTGTAACTTCTTGTCTGTATGTTCCTGTCCATATCTGGGGCCAGCAATATGCAGGGTTCAAAACATACTCCAGAGGTTGAAACCTTCTGAAGTCTCCAGCCAAACACAATGATGTGAAAAGCTGTCGGATAATTATTGATGCTTTTTCCAGTAAGGGCACCAAAGCTTTAATTTTAAAACAGATGGCCAGGGCTGCCACCAAAATAGGGAATTCATTTGTAAATCAGGAGCTGGGGACACCAAGTTGCAAGTAGAGAAAGATGACAGATCCATTGCTTTGATGAAATGCCAAATTTCGTTTCCAGGGCTTCCCTTAGGAAAGCAAGTCAGCTCAGAGTTCACACTGTGCTTGTCAGCAAGCACTCACCGTGCCAGCAGCAGTGCCAGGTGAAAACATACTCCCATCCCCACCCCCCAGGTAGGCCAGGCCTGAGCTTCACGCAAGGATGACACCTCCATCCACTGGCTGCAGCATCAGGCCACTGCCCTACCTCTGTGGGGGGGAGAGGCAATGCACAATGCTGGCCTGCATCTCACATCCCAGCCAGACCCCAGGGAACCCCCATGATGATCCCCATCATTTCCAACATGCTAAGGAACCTCCTGCCTCCCTGTGATGATGGAGGAACGGTGCAGAATCCAGGTCACTGACCTCTAGAAACAACATCCAGCTATAAAATTCCCCATGTTCCCACTTAGAAAGATGCTTTTCCCTGTTGGACCCCCAAAACCAGGTGCACGCAATGCAGCCGTACAGAAGCACCTCACTGCATAAGGAACAGAGACTTTAATTCTTTAAAATAATAAATTAGCCCATAGGGCAGCCTGACACATGAAGACAAATCCTGTATAATTAAAAAGGAAAGGAAGCCGATTATATCCTCCTGGAGAATATTGCTGCCTGCTTCTGTTTTATTTATACGTTACACTGTATAATGAGCTGAATATTTAGGAGGTCAGCACAAACCAAGCTGCTGACTGGAGAAAAGAGAAGACCCAGCTCTGTCTGTGCCAGGAGCCAAGCAAGAGAATAGAGGGGGTTTTTGGTCATCCTCTCCTCCCCCTTCCCACCGGTCCCCTGAGATGCTGTGGAACCGCTTGCATCAACTGATCACACTCAAGGGCTTGTGCTCAGGGAAGCACTGGTCTTGCCAAGTCTTCATCAAAAAAGGCCTGGGCTCCCCCACAGCCCCCCAAGAAAGGATAAGCAAGGTCAGCCCAAGCCTGTTGGTGCCTGTGAACTCTTCCAATGGGTCTGCAAACAGCAATTCTGGACGGCAAACAAGACCAAATAGCTTTTAAGAGTCTATAAGAGAGTATCTGCTTCCACCTAGAATAAATTTTCTTTAAGATTTCAGGTTAAAAAACACACCAACCAACCAACCAACCAAGGTGTAAAAACACCAGTGTGGCAGCAGGTTGGTGGGAATAGTCCCCAACTGCTGTTCCCACTGCTGCTATTACCAGTGGTAGGAGGCCCACAGCTCCCCTGGGCCCTCTCCATCCTTTGCTAATGCCAGTTCCCCAGAGTGCCTTTGCCCCCTGCCAGAAAGGTCTTCTCCACACCGCCCTCCAGGCTCCCTGGGAGACGGCAGAGAGCATCTTTGCAGAAGAGCAGTATGGGCAGCCCTTCCATGGCTCACTGCCATGCACAGTGCCACTGCCCACTGTCAGCACAGTGTGAGCAAGCCCGAGCGCTGCTCCCCTGAAGGTCAGAGGCAATTACACAGGGCACTAATTGGGAAGGAAAGCAAGGCAGCACCCCCTGTGCTGTGACACCGGCCAGGTTCAGCTCACTCCCAGGATCATCAGAGTTCAAATGCATCTGCAGAGAGCCCAGACCTACAGCGGGTAAATACAGAGTGCTGAAAGTGAGCTCCTGTGTGGACAGATGGTGTCTGTTTTCCTTCTGTGCCTCTTCAGGACAGACACAAGCTGCTTCCCAGCCATGACAGTCAAACCGGCCTTCCCAGGCTTCGGCAGGAGAGCAGATGATGTAGTGCTGAGCAGCCCATAGCTGCACTTGGTCTCCAGCTGAGCTCTGCTCGTCCTTCTGCCAGAAAGCCAAAGCTCCCGCTCAGCCACAGAGCCTGAGCAGCTCAGAGGCTGGAGGAGGTCCCTCACCCTTGACCATGGAGCTGCGGGTCCCACATGCTAGATGCGACAGCCCAGGATGGGGTACAGCGAGGGGAAAGGGGAGCAGGGAGGGAAGGGTGAAAGAGCCAGCAGCAGGAGCCCTGCTCTGAACCCAGGCCTTTAAAAAGCAGGCGGCTAATCCGAATCGTGCTTCCTGAGCAAGGAAGGGATCGTGCTGTTAATACACTCGGCATCCTCGACCTGACATGGCCTTTTCACAGCAGCAAAGCCAGGGGTAATCCATCTGGTAATTGCTTCCATGGTGATCTTTACACAGCTTTAGAAACTAATGCTGCTATCCTTCCCTGAGCAGCCGCCCTTCCAAACCGAGCGGCAACAAGGGGTGATGGATAACAGCAGCATATTAACATGAAGGGAAAAGTGCCTCCAAGGGAGCGAAAGCTCGGCCTTTATTTTACCTTGGTTTATTCTAATAGGGGGGAAAAAAATGCCAGAGATTAGAAAAGCAGATATTCAAGCAAAATAAAGAAATTGCAAATAGGCAAGGCAGCTATATGCACAGGTTCAGTCATTTTCAGGAAGCCACCAGCTTGCCTTTCCCCCTCCCTCCCTCTGCCAACTACCTGCTTTGGAGGAGCACAGCTTTACTAAGCTGGCACAATTGCACAACCTGATTCAAAGAAGATGCTCAGCAAGGACAAGAAATGCCATCAGTCAAAACTCCCTGCTCCCATGACTGATCTCCAGCTCTGGAAGAGCCTTGGCCTCACCCCCAGTTTCCCTGCTTCTACAATTAACCTACAAGGCTCCCACTTGGTGAGAGGCTCCCAGGAGCATCACCTGCACGGAGCAGCTCCAGCACAATGGCTTTTTTTTTTTCCCACCTCTCTCTCTTTCTTTGCAGAGTGGGAAGAGCAGAGGAAAACCCTTCCCAAAATGCTCTAAGCCCTCTCAGAGAGCTTTCCTGGGTGGATGCACAGTGTGCAATGATGTGCTGTGCACCAGCCCAACCCAAAACATGCCAAGCAGCTACCTTGGTACTGGCAGGGAAAATCTCAAGTCAGAGAACAACTTCAACATATTTAAAAGCACTGCCAGAAAACATGTGGGCTGCCCTGCCCTGCATTGAGAGGATGCAGGAGCCAGGGCTGGGTTTTGTGCAGTGGGCTGTGGGGTACTGACCCACAGGGCAGCCTGCAAAACAGTTGGATGTGCGGGACCTACCAGCACCCACCTGCCAGACACCATTCTACCAACAAAGACTGCTAGGGCTTCAATGTGACCCACCTCCTCATCTCATGTGCATACCTTTTTGCAGAAATGCAGGCGTTTCTGTAACGCAGAGCTGGGAGATGAAGCTCAGGTCACAGCAACGACACTCCAGAGCGCATGTACTACTTGGCTGCCAGCCCATCCTCCACCCAACTATCCTCAAGGAGAAATTAGATATAAAACATTTGTGACAGCAAGAACTGATCTAAACCTTTGATCCTTAGGTACCTGCTGCTGGAGCGCCTGCGAGATCCCGGGCCTGGGAGCAACATGACTGACAGCATCGGAGATACAGCGGCATAATTCAGAGTGTACATGTCAGCCCAACCTTCTTCCATCTCAGTTCAGTAATAGGGCTAATAAAAAAAGAGTCCTAATCCTTGGGAGCGAGAAATGCAGCGCAGAAAGGTACAGCCAGGTGGAGAGCAAGTCAGTCTGCTGAGGAAGGACTGCAGGTCCCTGCCAGCTGAAAGCACATGTGCTGCAGAAGCTGTAAGGAAGGTGCTGTGCCGCAGGTTTAGCTGGGTCAGGGGGACCTGAAGCAGGGCATGGCTGTTGCAGCCTGGCCAGGCTCACCTCCAGCAAACCCTGAGCAGAGCAGTGGCCAGCATGGGAGCAGGGGCATGGGACACACCAGGTCAATGGAGCAGGCACAGCCTGAGGACAATGCAGTGTTGACAGCAGTGGCCAAAGCTCATATGGAGGCCTGAGCAGTATATTAGGGTGTATTTTCTCCCAAAAAATCATCCCTACAGGGAGACAGTGATGTGGAAAAAAGATTAAATAACTGCATCTTCTTCTGGAGCAAAGACTCCTGGCCACTGCAAAAGCCACTGGCTTCCCTCGAGAGACAGGCTTAAGCAGCATTGTCCTTCCCAACACGAGCAGCAGGCCGATGCACAGCCCACAACCCCATCCTGCTCTGCTCATGCGAATGCACAAGCCCAGCTCCCCACATTACCAGGAATACCAGAGGTGCAAAAGGGAAGCAGAAGCTGGGGGGACACAAACCCAAAGCTATAATTGGGTTTGTAGTAAATGACAGAAGCAGCACCAGTGCTCTGAACAGCCATGGGTTTACTGGAGGAGGAAGAAAAGCAACTCGCCCAGGGACCTGGCAAATCTCCACAAGCACCTCAAACCCATCAGAAGGGAACCTGGGAGAGGCAAGTTTTGCAAGATCTTTGCTGCTCCGTAACACCACTGCCTCTTCTCTCCCCTCCCATGGCTTTGCAGCACAAGTAAAGGAGAGGAAATGCACCCACTCAGGAGGAGAGGAAAGCTTGAGCTTCCTTCACAGGTGTCCCCAAGCCTGAGGTTTCTGGCCTGCTGCATTTAATGCCAGCTGCAGAAGAAAATACAGACAGGGACCCAGAGGCTTTCCAGCCACCCCTACAACAGATGCACACTGCACCGGCGGTCTAGCCTCCCTCCTTAATCTAGAGGATGGATGCCTTACCACCAATGGCCCATTGCTGGAGCTCTGGCACATCGCTGGAGCTCTGGCACCCAGTTCAAAAAGCACTGCTATGTCAGAGCCCAGGGACATGGTGCCAGCCTTCCCTTCCCCCTTTCCCTAACACACTGGCAACTGCTGCAACTGCTGATCAATACTTCAGCACATCTTCAGAAGACAAAAAAAAAAAAACCCAAAACAAAACAAAAGCAAGAAATTGGGAAAAAAAAAACCCTAAAAATAAAATCCAAACCCACTGCTAAGTCACCTGACACAGCAAACTCAAAACACCGCCTGAGAGCATGGAGATCTGGATGGAAACCAGCAACCAGGCACTGAGCTGTGTTGTTATTATTGGGAAAAAATAAAATCTGTGTTTGGCACTGGTTCCCTCTCACATGTACACACAAATTTCAGTGCAATAAGGAAAAGAGGATTTCTGGAGTCACCGCTTGGGAAAATGTA
The DNA here is from genome assembly GCA_022605575.1 of Laterallus jamaicensis coturniculus. Taxonomy (NCBI): domain Eukaryota; kingdom Metazoa; phylum Chordata; class Aves; order Gruiformes; family Rallidae; genus Laterallus; species Laterallus jamaicensis. The sequence goes on from JAKCOX010000001.1 coordinate 22,914,099, forward strand.
GCATGAAAGTCTTGATGGGTAGCTCCTGCTTGGTCATACACCCCTTGGCTGGTGCTAGAAAATGTTTAATAGTTGGGCTTGATGCTCCTAAAGGTCTTTTCCAACCAAAACAGTTCTCTGATTCTGTCTCCTCTGTTGCAGTGAGGCAATATGGCTACCAGTTTCCAGCACACTCCTGCCTGGCTCCACCATGACCTCCCACACCATCTAACCCACACCCAGAGGTGGCAAGTTTGCCATGTGCCTCAACACATCAACCCCCAAAACCTTGTCAGACAACAACATGCTACTGTAGATGGCATTTTGCATTAGCACACAAAGAGAGGAGGCATCGTTCAAACCAAGCCAGAAACAAGCCACACTAAATCTGCTGGATGACAATGCCTTGGCAGCGCTCAGCTTGGATGGGGCTGGTAGCTGTGGGCATGGTACAGTTTCTTACAGCACAGTTAGGTGGCAAGTCAACAGATGCTCCATTCATCAGCAGGGAGGTGCCACCACCAAAGGCTTGCCCACACATCTTACCAGGAACGAGTTGATAGGCAACACTTCCAGGACCTCCATACTCAAAGAGTGATCACCAAAACAGCCTGATGCTCTCTCTTCAATGAAGAGTATCCTGTGCTGGGTGAACATGTTAGCCCTACCAGACGCTGTACAGAATCTACCAAAGGCAAAGGTCCCTGCTCTGAGAAAGCTGTAGGGGGGGGGAACAGGAAGCATCCCACACAATGTGAGCAGCAGAGAGCAGCAGCTGGACCCACTTTTACAGAGCTCCATCACTCAGCCGGACCACGGCTGATCCCATACGCCTTTGATCCTCCTTGATGCGTAGCGACACACTTCCCTTGCCGGCAGCGCCCTGCATTAAGGATTAGGTGGGATCAGATGTGGGATAATACAAATGAGGTCGCGTTTGCTGCTGACAGTAGCTGCAAAGAAATGAGGAGCCAGTCTTCCCAGCCAGAGGGAAATGAGATGCTGTTAAGACTCCAGCCAGGCAGGAGAGGAAAGGCAGGGTACGGCTGAGACGGGGCTAACACAGCTTTTCTGCCCACAGGATTGGATATACCACTGCAGTGCCTGATGGCCTCCAGCTATAGGGCAACTCTCCTTGAAGAGCAACCATGTCTCCAGCTGAGCTTCCCTGTGGAAAGCTGGGGAGGTGGGGAATGGAAGCAGCAGTGAGGCTCCCCACAGCTGGAAGGAAGTCTCTTGTACCACCCCTGCATGGGTCTGTGTAAGCAGAGATGAAAGGAAACCCTTTTATTGCCCGGACAGTTCCTGAAAGCATGTGGAGTTAAGCCCCAGACTGATGGTGCTGTTTCCCATAATGCTGGGGATCCACTGGCTTATTTCTCCATCCTCAACTCCTCCTGCGTCCTTCCACAGCAGTCTCCTCCCAGCCACAGACATGCCTCTACCTGCCTTTGCTCCCCAAGCCCTTGGCACCAGAGCCTTCAGAGAGGAGAAGATGATGGTACAAAAGACTTGTGGGCACGTTCAGACTTTAATATGCACACCAGAGCAAGGAAAAGCCACAGCGCCTTGTGGAAGGACAGGTGGGCAGCAAAACCCCTGTGGACAGAGAAGACCTGCCATGGAGCAGATGTGCTATTACCCAGACCCTTCCCAAAAATACAGCAATGAGTGCAGACATCCTACCAGCCATAGGATGGGCAGGCAGGCTTGAGCGCCTCAACCAGCACAGGTCGTGATAGCTCCAAAAATACCCCACCTGACTGCTTTTATATCTGATTTACTGCTTGTAAAGGCACCTCCAGAACACAAGCTCCAGCTGAGCACTTTGATACTCCTTCTGCCCTGTCCGGAGCCTGAAGGAGAAGAAACTGTCATGAGACAGGAAAAGTACTGGACCCATGGCCAAAGGCTCCCAGCTCTGAGCCGGATGCCCGGGCACCAGCTTGTGCTTGGCCCCGGGGGAAGGCAGGAGCCCAGAGCCGCAGCTGCAACGCCCACCGCAGCCCGGGGAGCCTGCACGCAGATGGTGATGGGACCGCTCCCTCTGCAGCCAGCAGCATATGCTGCTGCTGCCCACATCAACGCAGATGCCTGGAGAGATGCACCAGAAATAACTGGTTACACAAGCCAAGACGTTTTATCCTACGCAGGGAAAGAGAATTTTAATCCCAAACTACTGGGTACAGCTGAGCACCTGAATGCACCCCCCTTTTCCCAGCAGAAGTAACAATATCTCAAGGGTGACAATATGCACCTAAAATAGTGCTGAGACAAAAGAAGGCCAGCGGGAGGTACCCGTGGCTTGTGACAGCTGGCTGGTGAATGTCTGTATGGCAGAGCTTCTGCTCTTGGCCTGCCAGTGACCTAAAACAGGGGCAGTAATGCTCACTTAAGAGTCTCATGCTGAATTAATTGATGCAAAGTACTCTATGGTTCGCCAACGAGAGAGGAAGGCAGCACTAAGTACGATCAGAGCTGTACTCAGTAAGGCTAATGGGCTGTGCCATGCTATGGCTCCCAGTAAGCTGTCCCTAACACCACTTACTGCTTCAGAGGATGACATGTGGCAGGGGTGCACCCTCCTGCCTGCCCCAGATGGGTACCGGCAGCATCTGCCCAGCTCCCTGCACCAAGGGTACAATCCCAGCCAGGCACAGTCCTGTGGTTGCCCCCCACCACATCACCCAGCTCTAAAACCAAGCTGGGAAGCATCATGCTGTTAGAGGAGTCATGGGGAAAAAAAAAATATTTAAAAAAATAGGGTGATGCTACAGGGAACAAGTTATTTCAAAAGGCTCCCTCCTCTCTGCCAACTCCTGAACTGCTCCTGGGCTATTTGCCTGACAAGCAGCATCAGGCAGGGTGAGGTACAGGCAGGGCATTCAGAGCAGCACCTGCCCAGGTCTTGGTATTTCCTACTTGTGGCCAGTGAGAGCCGCATAGAGTGGCAGGAGAGGGATGAGGGTTTCAGTCCCCACCTGGCCCTGTAGCAGACTCTTGTCCTGTCCAGATGGAAAGGAGAACCCTGCCCACAGCTCCCTCCCTGCCAAGCTCCTTATGCCCAGCCCCAGCTTTCCACAGTCTTAGTTTTCTTACAGGGGAGTGGTAGATTAAATATATCAGTGTATATGTGCATATCTGTGTGCACGCTATGTTTTTCCTGCTCATTTATGCACCCTTCCCTGCAAAGAGCCTCCAAGCTGAACCACTACAGCTGTCACAGGGATGCACTGGGGGCACAGGATGGTAAATCTGGTCCATGGGAAGCAGGGTGACAGCCATGCACAGAAGAGTTGCTCAGAAAGGCAGAGGTGCTGGGTCACACACTCCAACTCTGGTGGGAGTCTCAACAGTGAAGAAGCAGGTAAAACAACAGGAGAGTCAGCACAGGGCCACTGAGCAGCCTGCGGCTGCCAGCACACTCCCAACTTCATGTTTAATGCCTGCACAGACCTTTTTCCCACACATTGTCCAGTCACACTGCTGGGCCCACACAGGCTTTCAGCACCTAGAAGGTTCCGTCAAACCCTTGCACCCATCTGCACTGAACTTCCCCCCTGCCAGCTTCCTCTGATGACCCCAGGTTTTGTTCAGGAGACACAGGAGGCATTTCCTATCCAGATGACAAATTCCAGATACCCAACACAACGCACTCTCCTCCATCCCAGGTTACAGGGCCCAACCCTACTTCTCACAGAGAAGCCCTCCCCAAGCCTCAACTGCCCCGTGTCCCCGCTTTGCACTATTTCCAGCTCTCAAAGAGATTGGCAGGGAGCTAAGGACAGGCAGGGATCACCGGGGATTCATGTGGCAGCACCCTGCTTGCCCTTGCCCCCTAACCATCCACCCAACTGACCTGCCCCCATCTCTCACTATGGGGCTGGCTGCACTCCCCAAGCATCACTCACCACTGCTGGCAGCACAGTAAAGCCCAGGCACAAGTCACCTGCAGGATGCCATTCAACAGCCCTGTCTTCTGCCTTGCTACCTAAACATCTACAAAAAGACAAGCAGCAAAAGCCTTATTATTCCAAAAATATGTGTTCTAGGCTGCTAAAAGGAACAGAGGCTGTTGGAGCAAGGTACATCAGGACAGGATGTTTCTCCCCATTGAGACGGGATACAAAACCACAAGACGTTTCATAGGGGTTCAGGAACAATCGTTTGTATCAGTACAGGCTGGGGGATGCCCTGCTGGAGAAGAGCTCAGTGGAGAAGGACCTGGGGGTCCTGGTAGATGACAGGTTGGCCATGAGCCAGCAGTGTGCCCTGGTGGCTAAGAGAGCCAATGGGATCCTGGGGTGCATCCGGAGGAGTGTAGCCAGTAGGTCAAAGGAGGTGATCCTCCCCCTCTACTCTGCCCTGGTCAGGCCCCACCTGGAGTATTGTGTCCAGTTCTGGGCTCCTTGGTTTACAAAGGACAGGGATCTCCTGGAGAGAGTCCAAAGAAGGGCTACGAAGATGATTAAGGGCCTGGAGCATCTCCCCTATGAGGAAAGGCTGAGTAAGTTGGGACTCTTCAGCCTTGAGAAGACTAAGGGGGGACCTAATTAAAATCTATAATTATCTTAAGCAGGGGATGCAGGGGGAGTCAGCCAGCCCCTTTTCAGTGGTCTGTGGAGACAGGACAAGGGGCAATGGCTGTAAGCTGGAGCAAAGGAAGTTCCACACCAACATGCGGAAGAACTTTTTCCCAGTGACGGTGCCAGAGCCCTGGGACAGGCTGCCCAGGGGGGTGGTGGAGTCTCCTTCTCTGGAGATATTCCAGCCCCATCTGGGCGCCTATCTGAGTGATATGTCCTAGGGAGCTGCTTTGGCAGGGGGGTTGGACCCGATGATCTCTGGAGGTCCCTTCCAACCCCTATAACTCTATGATTCTATGATTTCCAGTGCCACAGCTGAGCTGCAGCAGGCTCACTTCGGCTTACCCCTGGCACCAAGCTAATCCCACCAGCCCCTTACTTTCTGAGACAAAACTGGTGAACACAGGGAATAAAATCAAGATCTTTCTTTGTGCTTTGGTTTAATATTTTATCCATATCGGAAGCATCGGGGAAAACACGTGGGAAACGCGAAGCGTGTAACCGCTCTGGCTTGATAGCAGGAGAAGCCAGAAGAAACACCAGGGCATCTAGGGTGAGCTCTGCGAGGCTCATTTTAAAATGTTCCCTCCGCCAACGTGGATAAATATTTGAGCAAAAAATATTACAGAAAAATTCAGCTGACTCACAAAGAGTGAGCACGTTAAATATAGAAAATAAATGAAATAATTAAAGGACAAAAGAAATGGGATTTTAGCCCTGCTTTGAGCATAAATTCATTACAGCCTTATACAGGGACCTACCAAGCTGCTTTTAAACCTCAATGCGGGCAAAGCAGGCGTCAGAGCGAGCTTTTGCTGCGCTCATGGGACGTATTTATTATGTCCAGTTCTGGGTTCCCTGGTATAAAAAAAGACAGGGATCTCCTGATTAAGGGCCTAGAGCATCTCCCCTATGAGGAAAGGCTGAAAGAACTGGGGCTGTTCAGCCTGGAGAAAAGAAGACTGAGAGGGGACCTAATCAATGTTTATAAATATCTGAAATGTGGGGCACAAGGGGAAATGGCCAGCCCCTTTTCAGTGGTCTGTGGGGACAGGACAAGGGGCAATGGCTGCAAGCTGGAGCACAGGAAGTTCTGCACCAACATGTGGAAGAACTTGTTCACAGTGAGGGTGACAGAGCCCTGGGACAGGCTGCCCAGGGAGGTGGTGGAGTCTCCTTCTCTGGAGATATTCAAGACCCGTCTGGACGCCTCCCTGTGCGACCTGTCCTAGGGAGCCTGCTTGTCAGGGGGGTTGGACCCGATGATCTCTGGAGGCCCCTTCTAACCCCTATGACTCTGTGATTCCCTGCTGTAGGGAAGTGCAGAGCAGAGGGGCTGGTGTGGAGTGACCCACTAACTTGCTGTCCCGTGCCCCCATGGTGCAGCACAGCCTCATGCAGGGCTCCACATCCTCACAGGGCAGACTGCCCTGCCTTCAGTCCACCATGGGATCCAAACCCACCAGGAATGTGCTATAAGCTGTGAGCCCAACAGCTGGGCTCTCCCAGAGCTGCAGGTATAGGTCCCAGCTCTTTGGGTACAGTCCAATTCAAGCTTTAAAAAAATAAAATCCCAGCTCCAAATAGACTCAAAGCTCTTGGGGCAGGATGAAAGTTAGGCTACAGATGTTATGGCCAGATCCTGTTATTGTCAGGAGCCAAGCCCTGCAATTTAGAGATGCTCTGGCACCAACCCACCCCAAACGTGGCTCCCAGCCTCTGCTGCACTCATAAATTAAACAAGGCAAAAAAGGCAAGCTTAAAGCATCAGCACTGCTTTTGGAAGCTCAGCACTGATCTGTCTTGCCAAGGCTTTTATCCGGTCTCCAGGCAAAGCAGAGGAGCTCCCAGCTCAGACCAGCCAGGAAGCTTGAAGCTGCCTAGGAATGAGAGAGCCATCCATGTGCCCCTCTGCTCCCAGTAACTATTCCCCAACACTAAGGCAGGAGAAAATCATGGCAAGGCCATGCTTGCAGGTGCCTGCTGTGGCCAGGGGAACAGCAAAGATCTTGGTCACACATCTCCATCTACCCCAACACCTCTCTTTCCACAGACTGCAAGACACAGCAGGTGAAGGATGCGAGCAGCAGGGAAGAGCTAGGCAGAGAATAAGGTGAGCACTAGGCTCTTTGACTAATATTCATATTCCTCCTTTTTCTTCCACCAAGCCCCCTCAAAAAAGTCCCCCCTTCTTTTCAGAATAACATCCTCAGAGTCTCCACTGCCACGACACTGGGGCAATCCTGACAGCCCACAGAGGTGAAACAGGAGAAATTACTTTTCTGTGTCATTTCTGTGTCTGTGATCAGGAGGCTGAAAACCAGCAGCATCAGTTCCCTAAATTGCACCAGTAACATCTGAGGCTACACTGCTGATCTCGGCAACAGCCCCCCAGCCCAGCTGCACAAAACCTATATAGGAGAAAACATACGTACGTATGCATATGACTTGCACATTATATTGCCTTTCCTAAACAGTCTGAAAAGGCATCATAGATTTGCTTTTCTGAAACAGGAGACCAACGTGCCCATGGCTAAGCAGTGTCCCCCCACCCACTGTGTCACACTCCATCTCTAGCTTGGGGTGCCTCTTCCTCTCTGCCAGTGCTGCTGGAAGTTGTAGAGAGGACGGTTAAATTGCTACACCAAACTAACTGAAACAAATCCGAAATACTCCTAATCTTCATCAGGCCACCCGCTTTGTATTTATCCCAGCATCAGATTTAAGGGTGTGGAAGAGAGAAACACATCCCTAGGGCTGCTGCCCTAGCAGCAGGGATGAATTCAAGCAGGGAGTAACAGGATTGTGGTTAACAGGTTGCAGGCGTTTTATGAACTGGCTCATGTCTTCCACAGTCATGAGCGAGGCCTGTTGGTCACAACAGGCCCTGCACCCATAGTATGTTTGCCAGCGCTGTCCCCTTCAATACATCCATAACATACTGTACCTTGCAGCAAGCTGGACCACAGGGGAGAGGAGGTGACACTGGGTGCTATCAGTCTGTCACAACAATCAATCCCCCATCGGGATGTCACTCCAGACACTGCAGGTACCCTCTAAAGCATCCCCTCAGCTCCCAGCATAGCCGTATTCAATCTGAAGCACCAAATTTGCCCACTCTCCCCCAGGCTCTAGAGTGACCCTCAGAAAATGTAGTAATCACAAAAAGTGTTAGCCTGCTGCTCTTCCTGCCTTGCATCAATGCATATGGCTCAGCTTTGGTGCTAACTGCAAAGTCCCCACATCCCCCAAACCAAACACAGCTGGAACTGAAATGGGAAAGTAAAAGCACCTCTGAACAAAAATCAGAGCTCTGCACTGCCAAAACTGAGTGAGAGGCACAAAGCAGAGAGCTTAAAAGAGGAGGGGGGGAAGCAGAAGTTACATTAATAGCATATTTTCATTCACGATGATGTTATTTAGACTGGTAACGACACTGGAAGGTGAGCTGTCCTCAGCTCAAGGAGACATGGATATTTATGAAACCATCTGGCTGTCAGCCACAAAAACACCATGTGAAAGCAAAGTGTGAATGGCCACTGCATCACATCATCATGCCAGCTGTGGTCAGCTAGACCTGTGCTCCATCCTCCCCCCAGCAGCAGGGGAGGTGAAAAAATTCCAGAAGTCACCTGCGTTATGGGGAGAAGCAGCTGTCTGCAGATGACAGGGGTAGGGTTTTTTTCATGGCCTATAACTTGCTTATTTAGGAAGAGGTTTATAAATCACTGCTTTCCCAAAAGCAGGCACAAAGTAATGGCTAGAGGAGAGCATTCCTTTGTTTTTAAGAAAGCACTGCACAAAGATGACCAGATCTATTTAAAGGGTTGTTCAAACAGCGCAATGCCAGCCTCTTATGTTATCCTGCTTCCTAATGATTTTATTAACAAAAGAGCTGGAAGGAGATCAACTTGGCATTTCTGCTCTCTGCAGCTACGTTCTGCCCAGACGGCAGCAGGAGCAATAGCCACGCAGCAACAGGTAGGAAGAGATTTAATGTCCACCTCTATAACTTGACTGGTTTGAAATAGTGTCCTCATGCCGTTTACTGGCAGTGAAACTAATAGGATTCTGCAAAAATCAATCCATAAACACACAGGCACTAAAAGGAATGGTTTCCTTTCTGCCCCATTTACGGGAGGGCTCTTTTATGGATATCTATATGCTGGCATAAAAATTTCAGGAACAAGTTTTCCAAGTCTTCGTTAAATTCCAGTGGACTTCTGTAGAGAAGACCACTCTAAAAGAAACTGCTACTTCCCACCACAGCTCACTGTTACCCACAGACCTAAAAGAGCTTGTGAGCACTGCCCTGACAGCACCATGTTCCCAACGGGCACACAGGAGCCTTGGTGGAGGGGAACCGTGCTTGAGGTTAGGATGGGACATCAAGCCCTGTGCCCAACACTGGAGCTTTCAAACCAAAATGATGTACCATCATCCATCGGCATCCCTACCCCTTGGAGAGTCGCTGCTCATCCCACAAAACAACAGTGCCGATGGCACAGTGCTGCTCAGGCTCACCCCTGGGGACTCCAAGACAGTGACAGTGCCAGGGTCTGCCCTGGCAGCGGGGGACTGATGTCTGCAACGTTCCCAGATGGGAGAAATATAGCCATTAACTGAAACTGACAGCTTTTGGTCCAGCCAAGGGGAACGTTTCTTGATAAAATACTATATATAAGATCTTATATATCACATAAAGCAGATGACAAAAAAAAAAGGAGTATTTCTTCCCCCTGTGTTAGTGGCAGGGGGTTCAGGGTTATTGTGAGGAAGTAAAAAGACTGTGTGACATGTTTCTCACTTCTGAAAACAAAAGTCAATCAGAGCCACTACAGATTGAGGGATTATTCATATTTCTGTCTCCACAGGATTTTTCTTCCATGGCAATTTTCCTGAAAGCACCACAATAATTGTTGCCCCAGAGCTGAGACAAGGATGCCAGGCAAACCCCTGTGTTGCATCCCCTTCTCACCTCCCAAGACCTGCAGGCTCTAGGATTAACCTTAAGCCTTGGTTTGGGGTCCCCTTTGTGCAGACAGGGATGCTGCCCACAGCTTCCTCCAGCACTGCCCCACCAGACTCCCAATTTCATTGGGACCACTCAGATGCCATAACTCTGTCAGCTCTGAGGGCTGAAAACAGAAGGGCAGATAAGAGTCAGACCAGGCACGGACAGTCCACAGGGGATATTGGCTCCCCAGCTTTCCTCAGTAGAGGAGAAGACAGCAACCCCACAAATCAGCTTCACCACTCCCAGCCAGTAACACTGACACCCCTTGGTTAATCCACTGGGATGGCCTCTGGGAAAAGGCAAAAAGCAGAAACCCACTTGCATACCATCAGATGCTCTACCAGAACAATTTTCCACAGGTCTTACAACCCTCTAGAACATAAATGGGATAAAAGAAACAACATACATCCAAGCTCTTTGTGCATCTGCAGTGGTCTGTCTTGTCTCTGGCAGCTTAACATCTTCAGAAAGATGCCGCTCAGCTGTAGGAAAAACTGCTACTAAGTGCTCCCAGTCCTGACAGATCCTAAGGCACACAGCAGAAGTTCACCACAGAGTCCTGGCCAATGGCCAGGCTCACAAAATTTAATCTCATCTCACCCTCTTTCACCTCCTCCTTCAGCCACAAAGGCTTTTCTTTAGCTGTCTTTCCTCACACTTCACTTCCAAGGGCGTAGGACTAGAACAGCGTTGGGTTTTTTCCTCCATAACCAGCCTCAAAAACCGAATCATTCCCAAACCATCCCACCAGACACCTTGCCTCTGACACCAGCCAGCAAGATTCAAACCTCTCTGCACTCGTTAGCTACATGCAACTCCCTCGTAAGTGATGCTTTTCCCCATTTTTTTCCCAGCAAGAGCCCACCTTGAGTCAAGACTTTTTTTTCTTTCCTCTTGTAAAAGCTGTGGCTGAGGATGCCCACACAAGTCCTCCTGCTGCCAGACATCATGTTCTTGACCCCACAGAAGCCCAGCAGCAGCAAGGTCCACCAATTAAATTCCCCTCTCTCCCTGTAGATAACTTTCCATCTCCCACCTTGACTTCTTCCAATTCAGGACCCCTTCCAGTGTGATGCCCAAAGCTCAGGAACGTGCTCAAAGTGGGGGCCAGCTCCTGAATTATCAACCACTGTCACAGCTTCATTAATGTTACTAACTCTTTGCTTTCTCCCTTGATTTCTGCTTTCCCCCCTCATGCAGAGTGACAGTTTGCTGATGGTTTGTAGCTGAATTTAACTCAATTTCAGTTCAATTGGCTAAGATCTTTCTAAACTTGGCTAAGTAGCTAATTTTACACAGCATCCCCCCATCAAAACTCCCTGTGCCTTGAAGTCCCCGTCTACAAAAAAAGAGGAGAGAAGCATTATGCCTGGTCTGTCTCCAGACAACAGAGGCTTTGAATCTCTGCCACCTGACATCTGCTTTGCGGCCTGCAAAGGGAGCTGCTTTGCCCCACTCAGCTCCAAGTAGATAATTAATTACCTGCTGGTGGGGATGCCACTGACTGGGCTCCACACCCCCCTTCCCCAGCCCCAAAGCACAGGCCACTGCTGCGGGACAGAGTCTGGGCAGCCCAGGGACACAGGAACTGCCACTGCCTGCAGAAATCAGCAGAAGATCTGAGCCTTGGGGGCTGTCAGGTTTGCAGCAGCAGGGAAGTGCTTTGAAATTAAAAAAAAAAAAAAAGAAAAAAAGAAAAAGGGGGGGGGGGGAAGTGAAACACAGCTAAGGCAGGCAGCAAATGGAGAGGTTGCAACCTTAAGAGCTGCAGAGACATTCAAACAACAGTATCTCAGCTCAAACCTTCCCTACAGCTGTAGACAGCGAGACTCTAAATTGGCCTATGATTTAGCTCCATTCGGTGCCCTCTATTCAGTCCTGTGCCTCGGCACACGCTGCGGATACCAGCTTTCCTCCTAATCTCTTCCATCCATTAGCTGCTGTCAGTAAGCGAGGGGCAGGGAGGGAGGGAGGCAGGATGCCAGCGCAGCTCTGCTGGCCCGTTGGGGTACCTGCCAGGCAAGCACAGCGAGCACACACAGGAGCCCCTTTCTCTTCCCCAGCAGGTCCCATTGCAGTGCCTCGAGTCGTGACTAGGACCACGCCGCTGTGCCGAGGGGCCTTGGTCAAGGTAGGTATTTCATTCCATAGCCCATCCGTTGTTGAGCACACTATTTTTTTTCCCAATTTTTCCTTTTTTTTTTCCCTCCTTAATCTGCTCCCCCTCAGTTCACATTACAGCCATCATTTATCTCCTCAGCTCTGGCAAGCTGATCTACTGCCTTGATCAGTGCAGCTCTGGCACGAGCCACGTAAAAAAGGGATGCATCAAGCCCAACATGCAACAGGGACCCAGGCATGAGAGCCTAGCAGGACAAGGGGGAGAGACAGGAAAGAAAATCATCCCATGATGAACCAATAGCACCAACAGCGCAATTTTCTTCACTCACTGTAAGAAATCCATGAGGATGGGGCAATGCCAGGGCAGATGGACAGATGCCCTGCTGAGAACTCCTGGAAGACCGAATGCTTGAGGCTAAGCACTCTAGGAGAGGGGGGAGGTTTGGGCAAGATGATTTTTGCCCCCTGTCGCCCCCCAACCCAGCAGTTGAGAAACCTGCTCTGTCAGAATGGACTCAGAACAATTCTGCTACGTGCCTAATTCGTTCTCCCTCTCCTAATGAGCAGCGTGACAGGCTCAAAAATCAATGGGGATTCGGTGAACCCTGAGCAAAGGCTCCTGCCAGTGCCCAGCCAGGCGTCCCGGTTGTGCTGCTCTCTGTAACCGAAACCGACGGGGGAGCGATTAACCGACAGGTTGGTTAATGGCCACCCCATCAGCACTCCTCTCACTGAGATCCCGTGAAAACGAGCCACATAAACGAGTCATTTTTGGAGGTGTCAGCTCTCTCCCTGGCAGTGGCAGTGCAGAAAAGAGGGCTGCTGAGGCCACCATGGTGCCTATGGGAAATGGTCTCTGGAAAGTCCCCAGCCTTTCCCCACTGACAAGGATGTTTGACTCAGCACCCCTCTCCCAGATGCCCAGAGGCTTTTCAAAGCCTCCAGCCCCACAAGATAATTCCGAGTCTTTGTGGCCAGTTGGATGCTGCACATTTTTGGGCAGAAGGGAAGCACCTGGGCACCTCTGGGACAAGGTGCCGGCTTCCAGCACCTATGGTTGAGGCAGGAAGCAGGCAGGGAAGGGAGAACATGGACCTGGGGGGCAGAGAGGGGTGGGAAGCAGCCAAATACATGAAGCAGGGTACCAAGAAACTGCTTTTGGCTCTTTTCCCTAAACTACCTGGCAGGCTGAAGCCTCCCCGTGGTGGCTGAGGCTGTGGTGGCTGTGTGTGAGGGAAGAGGCTTTGATGGGAAAACAGCCAGTCCCAGCGCCAGCCAAGGAAACCTGGGAGCTGGGATCACAGTGCCACCGCAGCAGGGAACAGATGTTCCCCAAACCCAACACTGAATGATGCACAGAAATAACAACAACAGGGAGCAGCTTCCCCCCACAGCACCCAGTATATATTAGGATAGGCTGGGGCCTTTTCAGCCCAGCAGCTGCTGGCTTCAGCTCCAAAATCCCTCCCACGTCCCTGCTACAGCATCCTCCCCTTTTAGAATCATAGTATCCTTAAGGCTGGAAAAGACCATTGAGTTCATCAAGTCCAACACTTTGGACCACCTCGTCAGTTAAACCATGTCCTGGAGTGCCATGTCTACATGTTTTCTGAACACCTCCCGGGACAGTAACTCTACCACCTCTCTGGACAGCTCATTCCAGTGCCTGACCACTTGTTCAGTGAAGAATTTTTTCCAATGTCCCATCTAAACCTTCCCGATGCAACTTGAGGCTATTTATTCGCATCCTATTGCTAACTACTTGGAAGAAGAGACCAACTACTTTTCAGGTAGCTGCAGAGAGGAATAAGCTCTCCCCTCAGCCTTCTCTTATCCAGGCTGAACAGCCCCCAGCTCCCCCAGCTGTTCTTTATAAGATTTATGCTCCAAACCCTTCATCAGCCTTGTGGCCCTTCTCTGGATACACTCCAGCACCTCAACGTCTTTCTTGCAGCAAGTGACCCAAAACTGAACAGAGAGCTCAAGGTGTGGCCTCACCAGGGCCAAGTACAGGGGGATGATCACTTCCCTACTCCTGCTGCACTACCAAGTACATATGCATTAGTGTGAGTGTGTGTGTGTATATATAAAATATATATATATGTATATATATATATACACACACAGAGATACAGGCACATATCTTACTCAGCATACTGCTTTTCCTATCCATGTTTGGAAAAAAAAACATACAAGGAGAAGCAGCACATATAGCAGCATCGCACCAGAGAGCCACAGAAAGATTTGGGTTGGAAGGGACCTCAAAGATCATCTAGTTCCAAACCCCCAACCCTGAGCAGGGACACTCTACACTAGGCGAGGTTGCCCAAAGCTCCATCCAACATGGCCTTGAACCCTGCCAGGGAGAGGGCACCCATAACTTCAGAATTTAGGATTAAGAAATATAGCAGGGAAAAAAGTATTGAATAGTGTGTCCCCCAAGCACCCCCTCCACATCTCCTTTCCCTCACAGCGCCTATGCCCTGTTCTCTTAACCTCTCTGCAAGGGGCTTGTCCCCCACCTTGTTCCAAGGCTCTGCACCAGAACCTCTGTGTTCCGATTGCTTAAACAGCGCCAAGAGACACGGAGGAGAAACAAGGAGGTGAGCAAAGGGGAAGAGATTTAACTCTGCCTTTAAATCTCCTGGCTGGAGGGGCTTCACACGCTATTCAACGCAGCAGCATCGGTGATTTAATCACTGGCTCGACGCTGTTGCAAACAGCAGCAGAGAGCAGAGCCCCCGGGAGCAGTGAGCTCTCTGACAGCATGAATATTACGGGTATTTAATAGCCCTCGCAATCGTACCCTGGCTCCTTGCAAGAGCACAGCCAGGCAGCACGGGGGCAGGCAGCAAACCACTGGCTCCTTGCAAGAGCATAGCCAGGCAGCATGAGGTCAAGCAACAAACCACGCTCCTGGGCTATCAAACTTCACCCTGTGCCCCACGGCATCTGGCATCAGCCCCACTTGTGGGAAAGCAAGCGCCAGCTTCCCAGTGCCTTCCACTTGAAACCGAATCCCATGCAGCAAAAGTCCTTCAGCTCATACTGGTATGAACTGGGTGGCTTTAAAATCTCCTTCAGCAAGAGCCGGCCTCATGCGGAATTTGGGTCCCTGTAACATGCAGCAAACATTAAAACCTTCAGCAAATTAATCTTCTGTACCTGTGTTTTAGGCACTGAGAAAGGATTACTGGTGGACGAGAAGAAATCCTGAGCATGGCATGAATTTAGCTGCACCTCAGAAAGAGAGACCCTTTTCAGGTCAGCTCCTCAAAGGATAAAGATGTCCAGCTTTTACGCTTTAAAAACTTCTACTTTTCTATAGGATTAATATAAAACAGAAATTTTTCCCCGTAATTTTGGTGCAGAAATGGCCAGTTATGTACTGCAGCCTACTGCAAAAAATGCCTGTGAAGTACAGCAACTCCTGCCCTGCAGATGTGAAACACGGTGTTCTGGAAACAAGAAAGAAAAAAAAAGGGGGGAGGGGGTGGTCAGGACACAGAATTAGTCTGCTTTATCTCTCAGATATTGTAACAGCTCCCAGTTCTACCTGAGGATGGGGAGAAGATCTCGGGAGACAAGCCTGCCTTCCAGAAGAGTGATGCTGAGAAGGCCATACACACTGCTGGTGCTAATGCCAAAACTGGTATTAATACAAGGAGAGCCATGTCAAAAACTGGTTGAACCCAGCTAATATTTACCTATAAAAACCCAAAAGAGTTTGTGAGATGGCGCGGGTGCATTTTGGTTGGACTAACACCCACACTGCCAGGTGCTCCCACGTCCCCGGGTACCTCAGCGCAGACTGCACACCAGAGGGAAGGGCAATAACCACACAGCCTTTCATTCACACCTTTAATTACTCAGCTTATATTCATAATATCATTAACTGAAGCAGAATGAGGTTTTATCCCAAACATGAGTGCCTGTACACAGGCAGCACCAAGATTAAAAAGCGCAAATTACATGCAATTTAATGAGCTCGTTTCCAGCTATGGCACAGGCAAACCCCTGTGCTGGACCTGCACATGCTGCTCCACCTACAGCAGCTCCACCTTCACATCAGCATCTGCCCCAGTTCAACACTGTGCTTCACGTACAACACACTGGGTCAAGGGCAGATGTACAAGGGTCTGGTTAAATAGTAAGGAACATTCTTCATCTTCAGGAGGCATTCAGTGTCAGGATTTGACCACAAAGCAAAGAGCAGGACCTGATCTCCTAAGGATGGAAGCAAGCAGAGGGACCTGATCTCCTAAGGATGGAAGCAAGCACTGAGAGCAAAGAGATCCTGTTTTACAGAGCACCACTAGTGCCTGTTGGAAAAGGTCAACCACGCTTCAGCTCCCAGCAGTGAGTGCCCTTGAGCACCAACACATTTTCCTCACCTCACACACACTAGCAGCGCTTTCCACTCGCCAAGGCCAAATCAGAACTGACTTTCCTTCACTGATGTTGCCTCCAGAAGGGAAGGTGTCCTCACCTCCCCAAGCCCTGTGGCGCCTCAGGTGAAGAAAAACATCCAAACAACCTTCCCCAACATTCAGATCAGAGCCTGTGAGAGCCAGAGCCTGCTCTCACACTGTAAGGTAGATAGTGTTTGCATTTAATGTTTGGTTTTGGAAGCACCATGTTTCTTGAGTGCACAGGTGCATCCAGGAGGTCCTCACTGAAGAGATACGTCCGTAACTGAGCGCAGTAACGTGGGTCACGTCACCGGCAGCAGTAGGGACCACCGACGTACTGCTCTTCTCATGATCCAATTCTGACTTTTTTGCCACTTCCAAGTCAAATTTCAGCCTTTGGCTATGTCACTTGAAAATCTCCTGGCTGGTTTTCTACTGCAGGGGGATTGAGGGTCGGGCAGAAAAAAAACAGACCCTCTTTCAAATAACAAACTCAGGGAAGAAAAGAGTTGGTTTGGTCCTGTTACTAAATCCTGATGGCCTCTGTTTTAAGACATCCTTCCTTCTCCAAGCCCTGCGGGGGCTGGGACTTCAAATCACTTCTGACAACAGCTTCCGTAACGGTCTGAGATATCTCACACCCCCATCCCCGCCAGAGAACGCCACCAAACCAAGCAAAGGGAGGAGACTTTGCAAACCCTAATTTTGCCCAAGAACCTGACACTTCCTAAGATGGCAGCAGATTTCAGGATGTTTGTAGGCTTGACCTTCTCACTGTTTCTAGCAACGACCAACTTCTTCATGCAGTGCCTCTGCAAGAGGAATTTCTGTCCTTACTCATCCAGCTGAGCACAACAGAAATGCCTGTGTGGAAGTGCATGATGTTGTCCACTATCTATGGGCTCCAAGCTCAGCAGGGAGCGGCAGGAAATAAACCAGAAGCATCGCCTGAAAAGGAAGCAGACCCCACCATGCCATGTGGTTACTCTCGTACGTCACTGCATATGGTATCTTCATGGGTAATTAATTATACGGAAAAAGCATCAAAACTAGAGAAACAAAAGGCAAACAGATTGTCCCTCTTGCTTCCCAGGAATTTCAACCCCACAGTGGAATTCCTGCTAACGGCTTCCCCAGACACGTGCCACTCCTCTGCCACAGCAAGCTGCCTCTCCATCCCTCCCCAGCTCTGTGCCACATCAGCAGAACAGAGAGCGCCGGTGCTGGGCAGCCCTCATCATCTCCTCCACCCCAAAACAGGCTCTTCTCTTGGTCATGGCCAGCAGAAAGGACCGCTGGGCCACAGCTGGGCTGAGCATCCATCCCCAAGGGCTTGACAGAGGTTGGCTCCTTCTTCAGAGCCCTAAAGCAAAGACCTTGATTTGGGACGGGAGGGCAGCGTGGGAGGGCTCTTCACAAAGCATTTCACGGTACCACAAGGAGCACACCTGATGCAGCCTATGTGCCACACATGGTTTAACTCAGCGTTATACGGACAGTCATGTGTTCTGATCCCAGTTGCAGGAGCAGATGGCTAGTTTATGCACGTTTCAGTCTCTCTCCATATTACACTGCATTATCACGCCAGGAAAATGCAACGGGCATTATAAATGCCATGGCTCTTCCCCATTTCCTCCCTGTCCAGCTCTGCTCTTTGCAAAACGCAGGACCGTGCCACAGGACAGCATCTCTCCCAGCTCAGCTCTCGGACAGCACCAGCTCCAGCGGGTCCCTGCATCTTCCCATCACCCACCCCGGTTGAAGAACCACCCGCCTCCCCCAAACAGACACCGAGTTTCAAGCTGGGCAAGGCCAAAGTGCAAAGAGGCTGTATTCCAAACATCCCCCAGGGCAGACCCCAAAGGGTGTTAGGGGACATTATTCCATCCTGAAGGACCCCAAAGCAACCCATCAGGTAGAGCAGATCACCCTGACTCAGAGTAATAATTTAAAAAAACCCTTAAACATTTTTTTTTAAAAATTTAAAAATCCAAGTTAAATAAAAAGAATTTACCTAAGCCACTGAAAACAAGCCTGCTGTCACCTGTAACTCCTCCCTCCCACCTTATCTCAGTCTCTCCTCACAACAAGCAACTACAAATTCAATGCACAAGGAAAAGATGTGCACAAACTCCTCCCAGCCCCGGGGGTGGGGGCTGCAACTGAAACCATATTCATGTCTTATTTGTGAGCCACGTGTCTCAATAATGCGTTATGAAGTGTGTTTGCAACCAGCGGATGCCACAGTGGTCCTTGAGGAGGAAATAACATGTGTCTAAATGCAGGCAAAGCTATTTAGGAAGCCAGATCAAAGCAGCCCTGGCTCTCCTTCCTCGGGCCAAATTACATCCTTTGGACTTACTCCTTCACTGACTTAAAAACAAATATATAAATAAATGAATAAAAGAATAATCTGCCTCGATTTTCTTGGCTCTGTGAAACATGTTTAGAGACTAGAGTGTGATTTTAGAGCTCGTTTGTTATTTGCACCGCACGAACCCTGTTCTCCTCGCATCACCTTCCAATCAGGTTTATTGTTGGCATTTCCAGGAGAAAGCTGAGGAGGGAAAGGCTAAAATCCTCAGCTGCATATGAAATGAGGGCAGAAGAAGAAAAAAAAAAATCACAGTTAAAAATAAATAATTAATAGTAGCAACAACAATAAGCTGTCTTCCCATTGTTTTTCAGCCTAGTCTGAAAACGAACCTGTTTGGTTGCTGACTCAATTCTCCTCTGGCACCACACCTCCCCATGGCCCTTTCTGAGATGAGATGTAATCATTAGCTTACTTGCTCCTCCAAATAACACCACAAACCAAAGCTCGAGCTGCTTTGCAGTAAATCATCACTAATTTCTGCCTACGCGCAGCAAGGCAGGGTTTGGCAGGGAAAACGGGGTGCTGTGAGTGTCCCCCACCCCGGGCCTGTGGGTGCCACCACCGATGAACATCTCCATGTCCCATCCAGCTGGGAGACAGTCCCCAAGCCACCGTATCCCCGCCACGGAGAAGTGAAACCAGATCACTGTTTCTTCTCTGTGACACGTGAAGGACTGCCGCGCTGCTCCCCCAGGGCTGCTGGAAGGGTTAATTAAGGCTCATAAGGAGCTTCCAAACAGTGTGACTGAAGGCAAACTAAGAATACTGCTAATGCTGCCTCCAGAAACAAAGCAGTGAATTCCTGCTGAATCTGTCACTGCTGATCATCTTCCGAAGGCGCGTGTTAATGAGGAGAAACCCTCCTCTTCCTCCTCCTGCACCCTGGTGCCACAGGCACCTGAGCCCCAGTTTCCCTGGGTCACTCAACATCCATCCAGCAGCCCCTTCAGGATCCCCCCCCAAGTCCGATCCAGCTCACTCTAGGGCTGCCCTCCCCACCAGAGCAGTGGCTCTACAGGCAAACCTGGATCCAGGCAGCCCAGCTTTCCCAGCTCCTACGGAAACACACAGGCAGAGCGGAGCAGTACTGATTTAGATGAGCAGAAGATGGGGCCGCAAGATCTCATCTTTGGCTCGCTCATCCCGTAACGCTGACTCCTGCTGAGATTTTGGAACCAAAAAGAGGAAAGAGGGTGGGAAATCAATTTAATTGCCGCTTAGTAAGCAACTGTGTAGCTGGCAAAATCTGAACATTTTACTGTGAGAGAAAGGGGAGGGGGGGAAATGGCTTTTACATTGCATGGGAAAGTGGATTGAGAGCAAAGCTCCCCCTCCATCATCTGCTCCGCTGCACCCCTTCCTTCCTTAAACAGAAGGAAGCCAGCAAGAAACACACAGCTAACGCCAGCAATCTCCTGCTCACACTACTCCAATTAATAGTCAATCCACTGCACCCTTTGTCATTAGGCTACACGTAATTACCCCTTCACGCAAACGTCTTTCTTAAACAGATCCTACTTTTGCTTCCTCTGCAGATACATTCCCTGTAATTGGTTTTATCGCACCAAATGCCGAGCTGCCCTCATGGAAGGGAAGCAGTTACCACTGTGTTTCTCTCTCCCAGTCGCAGTAGGCTCCTTCTGTGCTTCCACCACTTCTCCCAAGCTTGCCTTCTTCACCAGCAAAGGCACCAGAGCACCCAGAAGTACCAAACTGGCATCCCACGGGCTGCGGGCACCTGAAGTGCACATGCACAGATCTGAGAAAAACACTGGGCTCACAGGCCCTGCACGCTCTGCCCAGGTCTCTAATACCTTCTGCAAACTTCTCAGCATTGGGAAGGAAAGAAAAACTCCAGTCCCAGTACCATGAAATGGTCCGCAGACCTGCCTTCCTCAGGCACAGCCATTTGTAGCCCTTACCTTGCAGCATCCCCGTGTGCCAAGCCCCCTGCCTGACAGGAGACACACAGCATGCTGAAGAGCCAGTGGCAAGAGACATCTGGGCAGAGAAAGAGGCGCAAACCCAGGCGAGATAGCCACAAGCACATCAAAGTAGATTGGGGTGATGTTCTCTTACCACAGAAAGCAAGAGAGTAAGGAGGAGAAAACAGTGTGGGGTTTTGTGTGAATAACCCACCTCCTTACAGATCTGAGATGGCAGGAGGATAAATAGGATGAGGCACCTTCCCTGATAGCTGATGTCTTGCTCAAGCACAGAGACACTTCGCAACACACGTGCTGTGCCTATGATACCCCAGCATCCAGACACAGAGATGATTTCAGATAGTTCCCTGACTTTCTTCTGCCAAGTCCACCCCTAAGGATCCCCAGCAGCACAGGGCCATGAGCTAGAACAGACCTCTCCTAAAAACCCATCTGCGGGGGCCAGGGCTCAGGCCCTTCCCTGTCACCTACCACGGGGATGCCGGCACACCATGCCATGCCAGCCGGTGAGTGGTGCTGCAGCCCCGAGCGATCTCACTGGCAGTGTGCAGGGGGTGGATTACAAGGGAGATTGTGACATTCCTGAGCCCAGCTCACCCCAAGAGCATCACCACCTCCAAAACCATCCCAGAGCACAGCAGCAGGGCTCTTTCAGCTCCTATCCTTCCAGAGCAGTACAAAAAGTATATTTCCTCTTCTGATGCTTAACACCTCTTGTTAACAAGACACGTGCACAGAAACTTCCTTAGCATATTACCAGCAAAGTGGCACAATCCTTGCATCCTCTCCATCCTCCACTGAGGTTGTTTTAAAAGCACTGAGCTAGGAAAAGCACCTGAACATCCCCAACACTCGCTGTTTTGCAATGCCAACAGGTCTTGTTCGATCAATATTTATGCCCCCATCAGTCACAGCTGCAACACGGAGCTCTACCAGAATGTAATGGGGGTAAAAACCCTTCATTGCAATTAGCAGTGAAAAATTAACAGGGGTTTTGTTGGCTGCTTATTGTTTTGCAGGTACCTTGGAAGGCACGTTGATGCATCGCCTGTAGATTAATTGAACAAGACACACGAGACAGGCTGTTTGCAGCTGGCTTAGTAGCCAAGGTGACCGGGGTGATGACTTTGGCAGGACTTCTGACCCAGCTCCTGCTCCATGCAGACACAGGCGACTGCACAAGGAGGTGGCCATGCCGAGCAAACTGCTTTCCCAAGCTCACCAGAAGGAAGGCGAGTGCCTGCAAAACAGCACCCACTGATGCACCAGACCTGCCCCATCTATTCCCACAGACAAGGACAGCTTGGGTATGAATGTCTGGTTTATATTTCTATATCCATCACGAAATACACTGGCGTCAGACAGCAACTGGATTGCAGCCGTCTCCTGCACCACCAAAGCTTCTGACACCCCAGAAAACCTGGGTTTGCACCTAGAGATTTCAGGGTGGGTTTTCACCAGCAAAGCATTACAGAAGTTGCCTCTTCTCTCCCATCCTGGCCCTACCTGTGCCCCCAGCCGACATGAGCATCCCTGCCTTTTCTTTCCTGACAGCTTTGGCACTTCAATCCCCTAATTGTCAAGATCTGAATTTTTGCAGGATACACAGTTATTTTAATCTGTTAAGTGGCTTCTGCTGCTATAAAACTGTCAGGAATTTAATATCTGGAAACTGTCAGCTGAGCTCCAGGTGCTGAGTCTTTCTAAACGGCAATGATGCAGAAGGAAGCGCCGACTGGTGCAAGGCGTGCAGGCACAAAGCTGGCAAGCACCCCTTCACACCAAGGCCCAATCATGCAGGGTGCTGAGCACCCTGAAGTGCTGTGAGCAGGTGGGGAGGATAACAAGCCTCTTATCACCTCCCAGGAGCCATCCCCCAGCTGCATCCTAACACACTCAGAAAGGAGCCACTGCACAAGTCATCAGGTCACTTCTGTTAACAGAAGACACTTTTCTACCCTAACTTTTCTTCTGCAATCCATTGTGTGATGCACCCAGCGATGGACTCACTCTCACTCCAGAGGCTGTCAGCTGTACTTCAGCCATTCATCCGAGGGACCAAGCTGGAGGGAATGAAGAGAAATAAAACCCCCAAACCCAACAGCAAAGTTTTCCTGTCCACACACTGCTGGCCCTGAGCAACATCACTTCAATCTGCTCAGGATTCACCAGGTGACAGGGACAAGAGGAGCAAGGGGCTGTCACCCACCCACACCTCTCCTGCTGCCTCCTTAGCATCCCCCAGGACGACACGGCTGCAGCCTGGCACAGGGCACAAGCACAAGGCAGCATGCTCATGAGACATCCCTGCAGAGCCAGCTACACACACTCCTCACAAATCAATTTGGGAATTTGCTTGTAATTAATCCTGCATATCAGTTCCTCTCATTATTTCTTAATGTAATTAAGTTATTCATTCATATGTTGTCCATCCCCGCCCTGTTCCCCCACCCCCCACTTCCCAAAGCTAGGCAGAGGGCTGGATCAGAGGGAGGCAGGAGATGCGCTGGGCAGTAGCGCAGCACTCTGAGCCTGGATTCCCAGAGGAGGAGCCCAGCCCCAATTCTGCCTCCCTTTGCGGTGGGTCATCAGCAGCCTGATTTTCCAAGAGGGTTGAGTGATTCCAATTCCTCGGGAATCAGTGAGAGCCAGAAGGGTGCAAAGTTCAATTAACCTCTCTGGGTCCCAGTTTATCCATCCGGAAAACTGCCGGGGCAGGGAGACAGGCTGGAACTAATTAATGCTTGCAAAGCATTTTTAAACCCTCTGCCAAAAGGCACAGGGGGGGCAGGAAGCCTCCATGAATCCCAGCTGATCCGTGACCCAGAGCAGCCCCATGTCCTTACACCCTCATCCATCAGACCCGGCTGTCCAGCGGGCTGAGCCCACAGCTGCTAACCAGGGCCATGTGGGCAAGGCACCCCAGCAGAGGCAGGCATGCCACTACGGCTCCCGTTTCAGGCAATTTATAGGACTTGATAAGGGGCAGGGAAAGGGCAGGGTAGGTTTTGCTTACTGCACTAGCAGGGTTCAATCTGACCCTTGGAAAAGTGAAAAAAAGAAAACCAACAAAACCACAAAAAACCCAGCAACAAATAAGAGCAGTAACAGCATCAGAGGGACAAGGGAGTTTATACTGGGAACAGCTTCGCATGAGCAAATGGAGCAAGTGATGTTGTCCTACACTCTGCCAGCCCTGTGAGGTTACAGCACCACACAGCCAGGAGGGAGTCCCACACCCTAAAAATCCAGCCCCAGCCTGCTCCGGCTGCCCCAGCGCAAACCACCAGCAGCTGCAAGCAGCAGGGACAAGGAGGAGGGAAAGGAGGCAATATGGACCAAGGGGAGGAAGGGCTGGCAAGAAGAGGGACCCTCTGGGCCTTCCCACACCGAGCAGCAGTAAGAGATCCAGAGACGGGATTAAGAGAGAAAAAACCTAAAAATAAAATTTTAAAAACTAAATAAAAAGGGGGAGGTGAAGCCAAGCTAATTACAACAGGCGGCTGCACCTACCTCTTCAGGCATGAGCAGCTCGGGGAAGCTAAGCTGCTGCTGTCAGACCTGCCCGGAGCACCCGCCTCTGCAGGGGGCCCGCAACGGGCCAAGCAAGCAGGGCATTTGGGGAATAGGCAGGAGCAGGCAGGACCTGAGTACCACAGCAGACCCTCCACACCAAGCACCTGCTCCTCAGAGACATGGCTGGGATTCTCCGGCTATAGGAAAAACATTACAAACCTTCCTTTGGGAAGCTGAGCACTGGATCTGGCGCAAGATTTGGGGTAAAGGGAGGCTTGGAGCAAAGGAAGGGCAAGCCCTCTGTGCAGTCGAGTGCAGCAACTCCTCAAGCAGCAGCTCTGCTGCCAGCCCTGGATAAGCCATTGCCATGCTGTGGCTGGCCAGCAAGCAATGGCCTTCCAGCCTCAGATGCGTGCTGTGAGCCCTGCCAGGAGACAGGCACGGGCAGGAAGCAACATTACCAGCTGGAGCCTAACTAGAGGGGTCTAGAG
Source organism: Laterallus jamaicensis coturniculus (assembly GCA_022605575.1). Classification (NCBI taxonomy): domain Eukaryota; kingdom Metazoa; phylum Chordata; class Aves; order Gruiformes; family Rallidae; genus Laterallus; species Laterallus jamaicensis. Next base: position 22,938,544 of record JAKCOX010000001.1, read on the forward strand.
GTTAAATGCGCATGAGGCATGATATATGGTGTGCATATGGCTGCAGAAATAAAGCTCTGCTGAGCGAGAAGGCAGGGGGGTGGGTGTGATTAAAAAAACCACAGCGGAAGCGCTGCCAGGAAAGTTGACGTGGATTTGCTCCATTTCTCCACCGTAGCTGTGCTACGAAGTTTGCACTGCTGTTAGCAACCTACTACCTCCACTTACTTCTCGTGGAATTTGGGAGGACAACTCTTATCTGCTCCAGTTTTCAGCAGCAACAGCCGATCCCGCCAGCCAGGGGAACAGGACACACTGGCAGGCTCCCCTCCAGATCACGGCATCTCTGGTACCCAAGTCAGCTCTGCAGCCACTCAGAGGGGTTAACTGCAGTGACACCACATCCTCATGCTCACAACCAGCCTATAATTCATACTGCTCAAAAGCAGTTTCCAAAGCCAAAAAATGTAATGCATTAAATAATAAAATAAATTAAAAAAAAAGAACCTGCACTCTATGGATCTCAAGGGGATGCAACTATTTTGATGGAAAATTCAGAAGAAATGAAGGAGAGGCAATTTCAGCAGTCAAATTGCTGGAGTTACGGCAACTTGGCAGTTGCAGCTTTGAAGCTCAGGGCCTGATCCTGCATGACAGGAGTTTGTCTGACTAGCGGTGGGAGCCCAGCTGTGCCCAGATTGGCATCAGTAACCCACACCATGAGGAGGGGGCGGGGGGCTTGCCCCAGGAGCAGAGTCAAAGAGGGGCTGGAGAAAGAAGCAGCAATTCAGCTGCAGCTGGTGCTAAGCGAGAAGCAAGGTTCATTTCAAGGAGAACATCATCGCTCACGTCGAACCAGGGAGGTCTTACTTCGCGAGTTTGAGGAACACGGTTCTGATAGAAACCTACTGACACCAACGCAGCGTTGTGGCTAGGAAAGCACCTGCCTTCTGTTTTCAGAGACTTATTACCTTCCCCCACTTCAATAATATATGTATCTATAATTATTTATGTCGGGGCCTGAAATTGCATAGATTCATTCCCTTCTACTAGGGCTGAAAGATTTCCAAAAGCCTGAGAAAAAAAAACAACCCTCCTCAATCATTTTTATTTAAAAAAACATGGAAAACCAATAATTCCTCAGGATGAAAAATCAAAGCAAGCTTTACAAGTCCTGACTTCTTTTTTTTTCCCTCCCCAGACAGGTCGTTAATTCTGTTTCGGAGGTGACACACATAGCAGACTCTCTCAGGATCTGGCTAGCATGGTATCATTGCTGTAAGTCCTGGGCTAAACGCTCAGTTAGGTGTCACTGGCACAAAAACAGGGCTGAGGACTCACACCCCCTTCTTCTGTCACAATAATCCTTAATCACAGCAGATTTGCAGGACCTGGGCTCTAACCCCGATTAATTAATTCAAGATTTCCAGCTGTATAACTAAAAGCGGCATCTAATCCGCATCCTTCGGACGGTTAACCCTCTGCTCAGCTCGTGCTGCTGTTGGCCGTCAGAGAGGACACGGGACTTTGTTCCAAGGAAGCTGCTCCCAACTCCTCTGCTTCACTCTCCGTGTGGAGAGGGATGCTCTCCGCCTCTCCCGCGCTGTCACCCCAGGGGCCCAAACCTGGCGCTGAAACGCGACTGCAAACGCGCACTCCTGCTTCCTCCCTGGCTAGGACTTACAGGGCAACGCTCCCACCCGCTCCCCCTTCGAACCCGACCCTCGGGGGCAGAACCGGCTGCGTACCCGCAGCCCAGCCACGGCACGCCGGGCGCTCCCCGGCTGCTCCCCTCTCCTTTCGGCCAGGGGGCAGGATCGAGCCCTTCTGCTTTAGGAGAGGGCTCGAAACGCCGCGTGACCCACGGGGGGAAAGGACTCACCTGGCCACCCCGCAGGGGCCAGGTCACGCAAAACACTAGCTTCGTTCTTGGGGAGTAACGCCGGTGTGTGTCCCTCCCCCAGCCTCCTTGAGGTCCCGAGGCCCGAAGCGAGGGATGCTCGAAGTTGGCAGCAGGGCGCAGAGCTGGTTCGGGGAGCCCCGACGGCTGCAGCCCCCGCTGAACCGTGGCGAGCACTGCCGAGGCTGTGCGGGGAAGGAGGTAGAACCGCGACCGGGGGGCGTTAATTCGGTGGGGTGGGTGAGGTGGGGGGGTATCGAGTCCTGTCCTTACCACCTCCCCCCAGAAGCACAGAGCCGGTGCAAAACTTTAAGGGGAGCCCAATGGGGTGAGGGTCCCGAAAACCGCCCAGAACTTCTTCCCAGGGTGGCAGCGGCGTGCCCCCCCCGCCGGGGCGGCCCCGGCCCCACCGGCCCTTCCTTACCTCCAGCGTGCGTGCCTCGGCTCCCGCCGCTTCCAACTTCCTCCTCGCCCCGAAGAAGAAGAGGAGGAGGGCGGCGAGCCAGAGCACCCCCAGCAGAGACAGCGCCAGCCGCCGCGTCGGCCGCCTCATCCTCCGGAGGAGGGGTGGGAAAAGTCCGGGGTGGGGGGAGAAAGCGGGAATGAAGGGCTGGGGGGCACCTCCGGGGCGGCACCGCGGGGAGGAGGGTCTCACCCGCCCGCCCGCCTCGGAGCCGACGATGCGAGTCCCGGGCTGTGCATGCTCTGCAGGGGAGGGGAGGAGGAAGAGGAGGAGGCGCCGGCGCCGGGAGGAGGGGGGTTGGAGCCGCTGCCGGGGGGAAGGTGCTGCGCGCAGACAGCCGGGCTAGCACCCCGGCTCCGGCCGGGCGAGCCGCGGGGCTGTGCTGCGCTGCTGCCCGCTCTACCGGGGACCCCACCGCGCCGGGGGGCGATGCGGGCACTCGGGGACGGGGACACCGGGCACAGCGGTTGGGAGGGCGCGTAACCGGGGACGCCCATCTCTCCCTTCCCGCGTACCACGCGTGGGCCCGGGCCGCCCCCAGCGCCCCCCAGCCGAGCGCGAAAGGATGCGCGGGGCCGGGCAGCGCCGCTGCGAAGTTGGCCCGTCCCGGTCCCCGTCCGGCTGCACGGCGCGGGGAGGCCACGGCTCAACAGCACACAGAGGAGGCTCAGACACATGACGGGAAGATTAATTTATCCAATTGAAACAGCAGGGGGAATTCAGGTAGGTGGAATTTAATTACTGGATTTGGAGGAGAAGATGCGAGTCTCCGGAGCTGTCAAGAGCACTTAAAAAATAATATCATAATCATCAACGCGGAGCCGGGCAGCTGCTGGTACACACAGCAGCTCAGTGCCGGGCCACAGTCCTGCAGGGATGGCCACAGTCCTGCAGGGATGGCCACAGTCCTGCAGGGATGGCCACAGTCCTGCAGGGATGGCCACAGTCCTGCAGGGATGGCCACAGTCCTGCAGGGATGGCCACAGTCCTGCAGGGATGGCCCCCGGCTATCATCCCTGTCCCGCGGTGTGATCCCTGCCGGTTCCACACACAGCCCTGGCACAGTGACCCCATCCACGCAGGGCAGCCAAAGTGGGAATTACAGACGTTGCCAAGTGGGGGGAGGGGAGGGGGAAACAAGCCCGAGTAGGACACCTCTCTCCGCTGTCCCTGCTCACCTGCCTGACTCGCCACTCTTCCCTTTCTGCCACTGAGAAGGATTGCAAGAGCTGAGCAATCCCTTGCAGAAGACATGAGAGAATAAATGAAGTATCAGAGCAGATGTGAGTCATTCATGTTAGTAAAAAAACTATAGAACATACCCCATTAAAAAAAAAAGAATCCATGCATAAAGTAACATATGGAATGAACTGGAGATAAGATGTCAAATGCTGGAAAGCCCAGTGCACACATAAACAACCTCTCCTCTGCATTTCCCACACACTCTGCCTGGTTTTATTATTTCCTGCAGTTTTCTGTCATTTGCTAATTTATCATTTGTGATCTCCATCCTCTGTCCTCATTTATTCCCAGGGTGCACTAAGTCCTTCTCCCTAACACGTAACCTGTGCCTCTCAGGTCCACCATTCACAGACAGATTCCTGGATAAAAATTCCATTAGCATCCACAGAAAGGGACTTCCTTTATTTTAAGGCCACCTGACTTTGAAACGCCTTTAACTGACCAATGAAACCCAGGTCCAGCAGGCAGGCTTAGGCTGAACTTTGTTTTCCAGCAACAGCAGTGACTCGGCCAAGCAGGAGCAGAACTAACAAGAAGAAAGTGGAAAGCCCTCAGACTGCTGTGGTGGGCTGCCTGCCCAACACTGCACAGGAGGCCCGTGCCAACCTGAAAATGCCATCTCTTCCCATGGTGTGTGCATCATTTGTCATGCCAATTTATGTTCCTCAGCTCCGTGCTTGGGGTAGCTGTACCACTGCCCTCTGGCTCTGCCCCCATGAGACATCTCTGCCCAACCAAGAGGCAACCCGCAGGTGGGTGCAGGTGTTATTCTTTTCCCCAAACAGGGGCTTTCTGCTTGCTTCTGAAAGCTGAGGTGAAGCACCTGAGCAACTTTCAGCAGCTGAGGCACATCAGTGGTGGCTTTTAACGTCATTGTCTTCTTATTTTGTGCTCACCCCAGCTATTGGCACCAGCTAGTTGCTCCTTCACACATGCATCCCTCTAGGAAAGGCTTTCTGACCGAGACAATCATCTTGCCACAAGCAGAAAGTAGCTGCTGGTGTTTTCCCAGGTGGGACAAAGTGACCTCTGCTGCTGTAACGCAGCATCCCCCTGACCTGGGTGCAGAGCTTTTCCCACCAGCCCTCGCCCCGCGCTGGGGCAGCTCTGCTAGATAAAGGCACCTGGGTCACATTGCTTAGAGCTGGATGTAAAACCTCATCTTTCCCATAAGTCAGACTTCCAGCCAAAGCTGCTACAAAACACAGGGGGGAGCAGGGAAAAACGTCCGGGAGATCCGCTGCAGATTAGATTACCGGTAAGGTAATAAACAGGACGTACCTGACAGCAATGCGACCCGAGACCGCTCTCAGTACCTTGAGAAAGAACTCCCTCTGCTGAGGGAAAGCCTTATCAGCAGGGCCCGCGCAGCGATTAGGGACAGCCCGCTGTGCCGGGCAGGGGTACGGGTACAGACCCGGCTCCTCCCGCCCGCCGGGAGCATGACACCACGGCTGCCCTGCGCAGGCATCCCACCCCGAGACGGGAGATGCGAGAAGCTCTAGGGATGCAGGAGATCTCCAGGGATGCAGGAGATCTCCAAGGGGGTACGTGCCTCCTGACTGCGTGCATGCTGGGACAGGTAAGGTATGGAGTAGCTGATGCTACCAGCTCTTTAAAGGAGCACAAGGAGAGGACAAATCTGGGGGTTCAGAGTTGTTTGGGGTCACAGAGTTTTAGAAACTTGAATAGAAATCCTACTGCAACTCCATTATTAAAGCCACGGCAATAAAAGCACTGTTGTGTTATTGATACCCATGTCTTGCCTGCTTGCCTACATCTGCCAGCCTCAGGTGCTTCACAAGTGAGGGCTGTAGCATACTACCTGTTTCCAGGAGAGTGAAAGTAAGGCCAGCAGGACAGACAGAAAACCAGCCTAGGAAACAGGGATGTCACGTCTGTTGGTGTCCACAGTGCAAAGGTGATGAAAGCAGTTGTTTCATGAGAGCAAAAAAATCACATAGTGTTTGTGAGCACAATTGCACAATTGCACAATTGCAGCCTCAAGCAACAGCCCTTTGGGGTCCTGCCCTTAGGAGGGGGTGGTAGGGGAAAGTAGCTATCCTTGCTATTTAAAAGGCATCTCTAAAGCATGTTGCAAGGGAATTCCGTCTCACCAGATCCAGAAACAAACTGGGCACTGCTTCAGGGCAGTTTTTACTAGAACATTCCCAAGTCTGAGTTTGGTTCGCATCCAAGATCCCATCCACAGAGGAAAAAACACCCCCATATTTCAAAGAGAACTGCAAGTAGTTAGTGTTCTAGAAAAGCTGGAGCAGGCTTAAACAGAGACACTCAAGAGGAAAGAATCAAAATCAAACCCCAACTTGGGATGCTGAGGAGCCTCAGCTGAACATCACAGGTTACTTCAAGACCGAGCAACCCTGCTGAGCCTCTTCCTGAAGAGAGGCTTCTAGGACATGGAGCCCTGCTGCCAGGGTAGTCAGTGGTTTGGGGTAGCCCAGCTTGCGCTGCTGTGCATGGCAGCAGTTCCCCCACAAAGAGATGCTGCTTGCAGTAGCAGACCCATCTGAAAGTGATGTTTGTTTGCAAAGATAAGCAATCAGCATTTGAAGAGGTCACTGTGGCAACATGTGGTTACACATCCTTGCTCCAGGCTTGGGGAAAGAAGCAAACAGAAGTTTCTCTCCCCCCTCCCCCGGCAGAGAGTGTGCTACATTTAGTGACTTTAACCAGGCTGAGAAGGGGGCTGAGGAAGGGGGAGAGGAAGAGGGACACAAACTGCTCCCAAATAGCTGTTCTGGCAAGTGCTAAGCATTGGCATGTTTCACAAGCAGCCCAGCTGCCCCTTGTCACCTAGCAGCCAAGGTGCCAGTCTGGGAATGGGACCTCCAGCAAAACAAGACCACGTGTGCCCAGGCTGCACCCCAACAGCCCCAGGCTGCTCCCAGGGGATGACTCAGAAACCATTTGCTACTCGTCTAGCAGCAGAGCTGTGCTTCAAACATCATGTCAGTGACTCCTCCAGGTTATATTTAATACTGCAACAAAACCCCACTTTTGGATCCACAGCTGTTCAGAAGCCTTCCGGGTTACTTGGCCTGTTCCTAACCCAGTCCATGTGGGAGAAGGGGAGAAGGCAGCAAGTCCTTTGCACAGGAGCAAGGAGAGATACTGCCTTTGCTATGTGGCGTCCACCAGCTCCGCAGCACATCACCACTTTGCCTGAGCCCCGCGGCACGTTGCTGCAAGAGTGCAAGCATGTACCAAAGTGATCATTCCTGGCCACAGCCACCATCACATGCAGCCCTCAGGGCTGCACACAGTAGTAAGGGCTCTCTGGTACCTCAGGCAGTACTTTACCTTCTCAAAAAGCAGCCTCCATGAAGGCTGTTGAGCATGCCATGAACAGTATCCCACATTTTTGTGGCAAGTACACTCTGCCTGTGCTTTTGTGCTGTGATGGGAGACAAAGACCAGTGTTTAGTGCTGAACAGCATTCTCTGCATGTCCTCAGAGAAGGCCACAAGTGTTAGAGACAGCTCTAGCCCAATTCCAAGAGAACTACAAGTTCAAGCTCTTCTCCATTTCCCATTAAAAGCTTTAGAGTTGTCCACCTCCTTTCCCTCACTGAGATGACAGAGCTGTAGCCTGTCCTATATCTGCAGCCTAAACTGGAGGGTCAAACATGAAGCTGCAAAGCACTCACCTTCTCCACTCGAGCAGTGATGTCATTCTTCACCTACTGCTGCAATCAAAAAGGTAAATGGAGGAATTCCTGGGAGCTTCTTGCCACCGTTGGAGTTTCAAGCAACTGAAAAAGATCTTTTTTCACTAACTGTAAAGGATTTTTTCCCTCACTTTAATTAAGCCACAAACATTCTTCTCTAGCAAACTTTCCACAATGGCATCTCCAGTTAATTAAAGGTTTAAGCTGTCAGGAAATGCTATGTATAAGAAAAAATAAAATAAGAGGAGAGCCTCTTTAATAGCATTTGCTAATTGAAGTTCTCATCAAGTCAGCTGCAGGAACACGCGATGTTCCCTGAGTAGATAGGCACCAGCACACATCTTTGCATTTGCCTGCAGTTTCTACAAGTCAGGCTCCTGCCCTCAGCCCACTTTGTGTGGTACCAATGGATGAGGTACTCAGCTCTCTCACCAAAAGGACAGAGCCTTCTCCACAACAAGACCAGAGGAAAGTGGGAAGAACCTTTGCCTACCACAAGGTATGATATGTTGCATCTTTAGCAGCTGCAATCCAATGGCCACCCACTTGCACCTGTGTTTAATTCACATTCTCCCTAGTCTTTGTCTCCATTTGTTGGAGCATAGGATTTTTTGGATTAGATGCAGCTGTTTTACTAGCTCCCAGCATTTCCAGGTGCCCAGCGTTGCCAGGACAAGTAGGTGTGAAAACAAGAGCCAGAGCGATGGGAGACTGATTTTGGCAAATGTCTGGGGGATATATTAGGAAGCACAAAACAGATCCCTTGGGCAGTGCTCTTCCACTGTGACTACCCTCAGTACTGCTTTTGACTGACCCAGCCTTTGTGTAGTTTCTTGCCACAAGCTTTCCAGGCCCTGTCTGCCTCCAGAAGCCTCTGGTGGTTGATAGTCCCTCCTGATGCTCACCAACATAGCCGTTCCCTGGTGAAAGCCCATGGATACGTGATGACTGCTAATCCCACAGCCTGTTTCATCAGAGCCTTGGCTAGGGGGAAGCTGTTAGTCACTGTGTCAGCAACCAGTGGCTGCCACTGCAGATAGCCACAAAAGAGCACTGAAGGCAGCAGACAAGTTCTTGGGCCAAGTTGCAGCAAAGGATCAATAAGGCAGATGAATCATTACCAGCAGCACCTGAGCCCATAAGATCTTCAGCACCCTGCCGTCCTCAGCATGGTTCTGGCAGGCACCCATGGTCCTGGGGACCCATGGTGCTGGTGTAACTCTACAGGGGAAGCAGAACTGCTCATCTGCCTCCCAAAGAGATGTGCTCCTCTGTGCAGGGGTGCATGTGCACTCATGCAGCTCTAAGAAAGCAGAGAACCCTGCCAGGATTCAGACCAAACCCTTTTGTTGCTAAATATGCTAAATCAGTCCTTTTAGCCAGCTGTGGGATGATGTTTCTTAGATACAACCAAGCCTGTAATTGCTGTTTGGACGGGTGACACTCAACAGAATAAAGAACCAGTCGGGTGATAGGTGAGAGAACACATTAGCCAAAATAAAGCTTTGTCCTTAAAGCACCTTTAATGCCTCTGTCCTTTTGTGTGCAGGTGTTAAGCAGGCTTCAGAGCCAAATCTCTGCTTCTGTGATATGTAAGTGTGGCCCGATGCCAACTGGGATTTAGGCATCTATTAACACAGCTGGCAACGTGTAATACTGCATCAGGCACTTTGTGGGAAGGAGCAATTTCGCAGCTGGATGAAAAGTTTTACCCTCATCTTCTTCCTAGAAATTTTTTCATAGAAAAAATTCTTAAATATTCATCCCACCCCTCTGCTGAGGGATCCAAAACCAGAAAGGAGTGAGCTACACATCACCGAATTTCTTAAGATTTCAATCCTGCTTTTTAGGTGAAGTGTCTAGGAATAGACATTTCTCCCATATACAATGCAACACTTTAAGTATAAAGATGGAGTGGTTTATATTTGACCAAAAGCTCCAAGGGGCTAACACCTAGCCCCTCATCTCCTCTTAAAAATAGTTAAAAGTACACAGTTACTCTGTGCAAAGACAGTGCAAAGCATCAAGGTCTACAATCACATCAATCTTTTCATGGGATCCACTGTGATCTCCTGCAAGGAAACAATATTCTACCCTGAACGTGCTCAGGTGCATTAACATCTCACTTCCCACCACCAGATCACTGATGTTGGTTAGAAAGCAAAGCAGCAGCTTGATTTCCCCCACTAGCAGGACAAAACTTCAAGGCTGCTGTTTAGAAAACAAAGTAATGTTTAATTGCACACATTTGTTTTGCTGTTATTGAGCTAGAACAAGCTAGAAGCCCGACAGCATTATTTCTCCTTCCTCACAAAGCACCTCATTAATGCATTCAAACCTGTTAGAATTTGTTGGTCCCAGAGGCTCTTGTTGAACCAGAACGATCAATAGATGCAAACAGAGCAGGTAAAGAGGCAATCAGGCTCCTAGAAAGTTAAAATATTTTCCATTAGGACACCGTAATAACTCCCCCTCAACAAGTGCTCCAACATCTGGCGCTATGAGCAAGGGGACATCCCAGGTAGGAGCAACCTGGGCAAGACATAGAATCATAGAATCATAGAATGGCAAGGGTTGGAAGGGACCCCAAGGATCACAAAGCTCCAACCCCCCCGCCACAGGCAGGGCCACCAACCTCAGGCCTGGATCTACACAAGGTTGCCCAGGGCCCCATCCAACCTGGCCTTGAACACTTCCAGGGACGGGGCATCCAGCACCTCTCTGGGCAGCCTGTCCCAGGACCTCACCACACTCTCTATAAAAAACTTCCCCCTAATATCCAATCTAAACCTTCCCTCCTTTAGCTTTAAACCATCCCCCTTGTCCTGCCATTATCTGCCCTTTTAAAAAGTTGATTCCCCTCCTGTTTGTATGCTCCCTTCAGGTACTGGAAGGCTGCAATGAGGTCCCCCCGCAGCCTTCTCTTCTCCAGGCTGAACAAGCCCAGCTCCCTTAACCTCTCCTTGTAGGGCAGGTGCTCTAGCCCTCTAATCATCCTTGTGGCCCTCCTCTGAACCCTCTCCAACAGTTCTACATCCTTCTTGTATTGGGGGCCCCAGATCTGGACACAGTACTCCAGGTGGGGCCTCATGAGGGCAGAGTAGAGAGGGACAACCCCCTCCCTGTCCCTGCTGGCCACCCCTCTTCTGATGGAGCCCATGCAAGGGAAGAAAGACATCTCCACATAGCTGCATAGAGCAGAATGTGCTCTGGACACAGTAAGATGTGCTCCAAACAGCTTGGGCTACCCCACCAGGAGAGGTATTTCACGGGAAATTCTGTGCCTGGGAGATAATTGGAGGAAACCACCCCAACATTTCAGGTTCTGCTCTCCTCACAGTAACGAGCGCACAAGCAGACGATGCATATGCATGAGAACATAATTAAGAGTGGTGAAACCTGGAAGATTTTCAAACTCTTTGGCAATTACCAACTTAAACACACAAAAAATTAAGATAGCCTTATACCCAAAGGAAAGTTATTATTCAAAGTGCCTCGCCTCATTATCGTTAGCTCCAGCTCAAACAGCAGGCTAGCGAGCAGGGCAGAGCTGCCTTCCATTAGCAGCAGGTGCCCTCCCCGGGAATGGAGGCAGGATGCCAGCATCCTTCTGCTCTCACTGAGACATCTCAGAGGGTCGCAAAATGCTTTATTGGAACAAAAATAGAAAGTGGAGGGCACACCTGACTGGCAGCTTGGGCTCCCCTGTTGCTCTTTGGGCCTCTCTGGTGAAGAGCGTTCATGGACGGAGAGCTACCCTGTGTAAATAGATTCACTAAATAAATGTGGTAATTAGACTGAATATTATTCTCAGTAGAAACAGCAGCAGGGAAACCATTTGCATAAGAAATGTGGATTATTCATGTAAATTAATGTGTTATTTGTTTATGGAAAAGATTAAGTCTTGTCTAAAGACCTCGAACTCAGCTATATATACCAGCTAACACTTAAACAGCGCCCTGTGCCTTCGCTGTGCTCTGCCCACCTTCAGTGAATTCATCTTTGCACGACTAGGATGTTTCTCTCCTCAGCCCGTTTCGCTAAAGCTCAGACTCCCCTCTGGCCAGGGGACAGCCAACCTGCTGAAGGGAGCTGGGTTTGGCTGCCGTTCAAGTACCTTTACAGGAATTCAGGCTTTTAATCTTTGTTTCGCAAGCTGAGCCTAGTGTGGAGAGAAAGGGGAATGGTTTCTAGGGTTGAAGAGCTCTACAAAAAGCTGGTCTTGACAGGATGGATGCTTTCATTTTCTTCCCCCATGTGTTGGATGTGAGGAGGGGCTCGGGTCCCAGGCTAGCTCTGCCCCGCACAGTCCAAAAGCAGACAGGAGTAGCCTCAGTTTTTGGGGGGCAAGAGTATCTCAGGGCAAGCCAGCATAGCCTCAGTAATGCAGAAGGGATTAATCCCATTACATCCACCTCCTGTGAACAGCAGGACAGCCTCATCCCTCACCACAGCAGTCCCAGGGCCAGGGTTATTATTCAGCAAGGAGACCTTGTCACTAGGCTTTGTGCTCAAGAATCTGCTAACTAGAGGCTGCTCTACTTCCAACCAAGTCCTAGGCTGCATCGAAAGGAGTGTGACCAGCAGGTCAAGGAAGGTGATTCTTACCCTCAACTCTGCTCTGGTGTGGCCTGGCCTGCAGAACTGCATACAGCTCTGGTGTTCCCAGTACAGGAAAGACATGGACCTGTTGGAGTCAAGTCCAGAGGAGGACCACAAAGACGATCAGGGGGCTGGAGCACCTCTCCTATGAAGACAGGCTGAGAGAGTTGGGCTTGTTCAGCCTGGAGTACTTGCAGCCTTCCAGTACCTGAGGGGGTCTTACAAGAAAGATGGGGACAAACTCTTTAGCAGGGGCCATTGCAATAGGACAAGGGGTGATGGTTTTAAACTAAAAGAGGGTAAATTTAGACTAGATATAGGGAAGACATTTTCTACAAGGGTAGAGAAGTAGTAGATGCCCCATCCCTGGAAACGAATTCAAGGCCAGGTTGGACGGGGCTCTGAGCAACCCAATCTAGTTGAAGATGGTTCTGCTGATTGCAGAGGTGGGGTTGGACTGGATGAGCTCTAAAGGTCTTCTCCAACCCAAACTATTCTGTGATGCTATGAGTCTATGATTCTATATGCTATGTCATTGAAGAGAAAGACTCTCAGCTGATTCTAACATTGATGTGTATGCAATAGTGTAGGCTGCCTGAGGATTTGTTGCCCTTAATTGCTTTAAATAATTTGAGGAATGATGGATGCCTGCCTCACAGTGAGAAGGGCCTGATTCCCTGTCACAGTAAGCTCTCCAGTGACAGTTGTGTCTGTAGCTGAGGTTTTGGCACCTTAATTCAGCAGGGCAACGTGGATTTCTCAGCTTGCTTCAGCTGTTTCAGGTGGTCAGAGCTGACAGAGCTTCTCTGGTGTTCTTCAGATTTATTGCAGCATCTTATGTAATTTAAAGATCAGTGTTGAGGAGCAGCACCCCTGCACGGTGTTTCCACCAAACTTCTGTGATTCTGTATTTCCAAGTACTTGTAAACCATTAAAAAAAAAAAAAGATGAAGAAGAAATAGGGGTTTCTTCTACTAGACTCAGCAATTTATTCTTGCAGCATATGAATTATTTGCTGTTAATTCATCCCCTAAGTTCTTTATGTGCTTAGCTATGTGCTAGTTTGATAGAGTATCCCTTTCTTTTTTGCATTTGATACAATTAAAGTTCTGCAAAAGTCAGCGGTTTAAACTCCTGGATTCTTGTGCATATTGGAAACTATTGATCCAGGCGATGGCTAAGAAGTGACCAAGCCTTGCTCCTGAGCTCTGCCTGCACAGCCAGAGGAGCGGCCTGCAGTGGCAGTTCTTAGCAATGCTCATCGCTGGTGTTGAAAAATGGTGAGCCCTTCAGATCAAACTGCTTTGGGGAGGTTCAGGGTTGTTTCTGTTGTCCATATTTGGCTGATGAGTGTTGGGAGGCCAGGAGTCACAGTTCCACACAGTCCCCAAGGATGAACATCGTAGCACCAGGCTAGTGTTTCTCCAGTATTGCTCACAGGCAGGTAGCCTGATGCTGGTAGAAGTTGGTGTGGTGGTGTAACCATGGCTGGAGGCCAGATGCCCACCAAAGCTGTTCTATCACTCCCCTCCTCAGCTGGACAGGGGAGAGAAAATATGATTAAGAGACTTATGGGTCGAGATACAGTCAGAGAGAGATCATTCACCAATCACTGCCATGGGCAAACCAAACGACTTAGAAAAAATATTCTAATTTGTTACAAAAAAAAACCCCAAAGAAAAGTAAAACCAAACCTTAAAACACCTCCTCCCACCCCTCCCTTCTTCCTGGGCTCAACTCTACTCACAGTTTTCTCTATCTCTTCCCCTCAACAAGTGACACAGGGGGGCAGGGAATGGGGGTTGTGGTCGGTTCATCACACATTGTTTCTACCACTCCTTCCTTCTCAGGGGAGAACTCCTCACACTTTCCCTCCTCCTATCCCACACAAGACACATCCATGAATTTCTCCAACATGAGTCCTTCCCACAGGCTGCATCTCTTCACAGACTGTTCCAGCATGGGTCCCATTCACGGGGCACAGCGGTTCAGGACCAGACTCCTCTAGTGTAGCACCCTTCCCCCTCCCCCACCAAAATCTTGCCATGCAGTCCCAAAACAGTTGGCCACAACTCTGCCTCACCTGGGTTTCAGAAAAACTGCTCTGTGAAGCAGAGCAGTTAGGAAGAGCGTGCGATACCACACTGACTTTGAAGCACAATAAATGACAATAAACACCCAAGTTACAAAGAAGGGGCAATGTGAGATCTCACACCCAAATATCTGCATGCTTTCAAGATACTGCCTGCATCCCAAATGGCCCGTGGCCATTTGCACGACCCTTTCTGTGGAAGGGGTGTGTTTACTGGGTGCTCTAAAGCTCTGCATTGCCTGCTCAGTTTTTAGGGGAAACACACTAAGAGGGGGGCTGGATCTAGAGACTTGCACAGTAGGCACAGCCAGAATTTCTGGAGCCATACTGCTAGCCAACACTTGGGTTTTGAGGGAGGTAGCAGAAAGAGAAAGCAGTAACCCCAGACAAGACCCTGCTCCTTGCATCCTCTGGAAACTCAGTGCTAGCTGCAGGGGCAGGAGTCTTCCACAGGCTCAACCCAAGCAGAAAGCAACATTGCTACTGCCAGCAGCCAGGCTGAAAGCACCTAGGTCAAGGTTGCTTAAGACCCAATTTCTCACTCATGAGCTCCAGCTCTTCAGCAGTGCAGAGCTGCTTTCAAGCCATAAGTGGTTTATGTCTAGCTGCAGCGTATTTATGAGAAAGAAATCCTGCTTTTACCTGAGGAAAAATAGCTACTTTTGAGTAACTACCTCTTTCATTTCGTCTCACTTAATGAGCACCAGCTAGAGACATCCTTCTCGTAGGCACGTTTTCAGGAGCGTGAGGATCTTCACATTTTTGCAGGCTGCTGCTGGGCTTTTAACCCTTCCCTCCACAGGAGATGTGTACATGACTTGGTAGGGAAAAAAACTGATCTTTTTAAAATATGGGCTCTTCATGACAATCCAACATTCCGTGTCTTTTGACTCTGAAAATGTAATTTCCACATTTGTACATGGGTCACTAAATAGTCCATCAAAATGGGCTTGGAGAGAAAAATGATTCCATTTAATTGCAGGTTTTCTTAACAGAGATGTTCTATGCTAGATTATGGGTGCAAATTTTCCTACCAAAAACTTGCCCCTTTCAACAGCTGTAGCAAAGTCTGTTTCCATTGTCTCACAAAACAGCCAAAAATTTCTGCAAAACCCAGCTTTGTTTTCAACCTGAGTCTCACTACAAATCGAGACCCCAAGAACCAACCTGACCATACAGATATGTTGTTAGTCATCTACAATGTTATTAAGTGATAAAGGGGACATGTAATTCACCCAAGAAACATTTTCTACGACACTTTCCACCACTTCTTTAAAAAAAACCCTCAAACAAACCAAAACCAAACAAAACCTAGGAAATGAGCCCAGGCAGCACTCCTTCCACCCAATACCTGCAGCCACCATAACGCCACGCAGGTGCTTGGTAAGTGGCACCAGTCTCAGCACCATCATGCTGGGTAGAATTAGTCAGGATTTTGCAGATCTTTTTTCCTTCATCTGTGGAAAGTCAGGTTCCTACATTACATAGCTGGTCTGAGCAAAACAAAGGTCTGCCTGCATTGGAAAGGAGCGCGATGGAGACATTAATTTCCCCAGAACAGGGAGTGTAACAAATCAATCTTGACTGTGTTGATAAATTGAACTTCAAGTTTGATGATGCTGCTTTTCAGGTCTAATCCAGTGTAAGACACAGCAGGAAGGAGAAGCAAAGGCACTTGTTAGCATTTCGTTCTGCAAGAAGCTGCTCCCTGAACAGGAGAGAAGAAAAATAAAGGTTGTCTTTTCCCCTTCTCTTTCAACACAATATTGCAACTATTTTTGAGGAAGGAGACGTGGGATGCATGGAGGGGAGGGCTGTACATGCAGATAGTGAGGTGCAGAACAACTGGGCTTCTTGCCAAGCTCAAAACCTAGGGTTAGGATCATAACTCGAGCTCAAAATTGCCAGCAAGAAGGAAGTGTTGCTCGTGGGAGAAACCTGGCTCAGAGCAGGATGGGGCTTGTAAAGCAGCAAGGCCAAGGTAAGAGGAGTTGGTGGGCTGGGCTTCAGGAGACAGGTTCAGATCAGGTCTTCACTGCAGAGCCCCAAGCTGAACACAGATCGCCCCCCAGCAGGCACTGCAGAAGCTGTTTTAAGTTCTGCTCTCTGGGTCACACAGCAGCCAGCGCCCCGGAGACCTGAGCTTCTTCCCTTCAGCACTGTGGCACTGCAAATAATAACAAAGGGGGGGTTTGCCCTTAGCTTTTCTGAACCTGGGTGTAAATGTTACACCTGTGGGAAGCTCCAGCTTTTCACCTGTCTTCCACTTCAGAGCACAGAGTCCAGCAGGACTCAAGTAGGGAGAAAAGTCTCCACAGCTCTCCATGTTTGGGCAGGCAGCATGAAACATGGATCCAAAAAGCTCACAAAGGAAATGAAAAAAGACTTAAGGTTTGTACATTTTGGCATTCTATTGTTTTCACTGAGCCTCCTGGTGGGGTTGCAGGAGTGGAGAAGGGATTAGTGAGGACAAGGAGGCTAACAGCATCCTAGCCTGTATCAGGAATAGTGCAGTCAGCAGGAGGACCAGGGAGGGATCATCCCCCTGTACTCAGCTCTGGTGAGGCCCTACTTCGAATACCGTCTGCACTTTTGGGCCCCTCACTACAAGAAAGACATTGAGGCCCTGGAGTGTGTCCAGAGAAGGGCAACGAAGCTGGTGAAGGGTCTGGAACACAGGTCTTAAGAGGAGCAGCTGAGAGAACTGGGACTGTTTAGTCTGGAGGAGGCTCAGGGGAGACCTCATTGCTCTCTACAACTACCTGAAAGGAGGATGTGGTGAGCTGGGGTCAGTCTCTTCTCACAGATAAGCAGCAACAGGACAAGAGGGAATGGCTTTCCAACCTTAATGATTCTATGACTGATGGACACTTGGATTTGGCCATCATTTTGATTCCATGTTCCCGTCTTGATCTTTTTCCCATTCCTGCCCCGTGCAAAGGTCTGCACACTACTGGCACACCTTACACCCACTCTGGTACTTCTGCATCTTGTGGCAATACGCTCTAGCTGAATATATTGTTTGCAAAGGGTTGATTAGTTTGTTTCCATTTCATCTTAGCCTTACTGTTAGAGCATACCTCATCATCCAGCTCCTCTTGGCTCCCCAGCCACTATTTGTTATTCTTGTTATTTTCACCCACCTTTTCCAAAAAGGACCTTTATTAGCACTACTAGTGTCAAGCTACAGCCACAGCCCCACTTTTCTTTCATTTCTGCTGGAGCAATACCACCCACTGCAAAGCTCAGCATCTCTATAAACACTGTGGTTACACACGAATGCATCCTTCAGCAGCCTTTTAGACCATTTTTTTCCACAATGCACATTGTAAATGAGGAGTAATATATCTTCAGAATTGCCTAGAAAACGTTATTCTGTTAGCAGTATAAAAGCCTCACACTGTCCGAGTAGGTGCCCTTGCCAAAAACATTTTATTGTGAGCCAGATAATTCAGTTTGAATTGTACAGGGTTTGGTATAATCATTCTAGTAAAGCATTCTTTACAATTCTGTAACAGCAAGTCACGTGGCTCAATAAAGTTTATTGCTGCAAATGCTTAGTGATTCACGACATGGATGGATTCTGTTTCTTTCCTGGATCAAGGAATCGATAGCAGAATAATCTCCCTGCAATTACATTGCTCTGCATTAAAGAGGGGTGAAGTAAATAAGTACAAAATCCCATATAAAACCCAATGTGTACAACATGAAAATGAACTGCAATTTGAAACTGGGTGTCCTGCACCACGGTTTTGCAGCACATGGCCTGTGGCAGAGCTATGTCACACATACTCCCGGCCTGAAATGAGTCTTGATGGGCTGGTTACACCCTGTGCAACAAGCCCAGTTGGGACAGACAGATTTTCATCCCATCATGTCCAACAGAGTCCTGCTGTGAACATTCTGCACTCACGCAGACACCCCCCAGCCTCCTCCACGGGTGTCAGGGACCCTCTTTTTTTTGAGTGCACTGAAAAAGGAGGACCTATGCTCTCTCAATCAAGCTTTTTGGTTCCTCCAGTGCTGCTCCTGCACACAGTAAATCAGTGTTTATAACATCCCCCACTGAGCTGACTGCAATCAGGCTAATTTAGTTTGCACCATCGTTTTCAGCTACCAGTAACAAAAGGAAACAAAAGGAGGTACGACAGTTGGGATGGGGCACATGCTTTGTGAGGAGAGCCACTGAGGGGACCTGTTCAGGAGCCCAGCAGGATGCTGCTCCGGGGCCCTGGGTATCCCTGCTCCCTCTAACCTCCTTTACTTCACAGATCGTAACCCTGGAGCTCCAGTGACACCACAGTAGGTCGCTCACAATAGATGACAGATATATCATCTGTAATAAACAAGTACAAACACAGTTATCTATTTATCTGTTTCTAACAGTTTTCTCATAAAACCAGTATGGAAATGATACTGTTTAGAAACAGACTGTTCTGAGAAATAAAGTGTGTGCTGTTGTTTTTACTGTTTAATGCCTCCTGACTGGGAACACTTATACTCGATGGGGTTTCTCTCTATATATGCTTATGCTGTTGCACAGGCTTCAGTGCAGTGGCAAGCAGACACCTGAGCCTTTTGCTCGTGTTTACATTCTCATCCACAGCATGCCTCATCCCTGAACCTCATACGCACTCTAAAAGGATAGCTAGGAGATGAAGAACCTAAAAAGTCATAAAAAGACAGAGGGAAGGCTGCCAGTGCAAGCTTAATACCAGCCCTTCCTACAAAGGCATTAGAGTATGGGCTGTCATTACACGTTCATTCCCATCGGAGCGCTGTTTCATTCGGAGCCCAGGCCAGGCTGTGTGCTGGAAGAGAGCCACAATTGTGCTGTCCACAAGAATAAAAACATTTTTATGAAAAATAAAAATCGAAGCAGCAACCCATAACTGGCACTTAGTGTGGAAATTTCCAGCCTAGATAAGTGGTAAAACGGTGAAAAAAGGATCCTACAGATAAATGTATCAAGTAACTCTAGCAGCAGCAGAACTGGGAGTTCCTCTGTGAGGTGCAAGGCTGCTTAGGGCAGGGGCTGTTTCTGTCCCAGGCTCAAGAGCCCCACCACCAAACACAGCCTCTGGGCACTACCACCACGCATGCATCCTATAACATACAACATATGCTGTCCTATAACAATGACAGCCTAACACCAGCATTAAATAGGCAACCTCGACACAGCCTCTGTGCTCTGAGGTGTCACACTGTGCACTCATCGTGGTTGGCACCCAGCAGTCTCTTCTCAGAAGGGTTCTCTGAAGTGAAATAGGACTCAAAATAAATACATTAAATCAGCAAAACTTAATTCACCAAGTCCATGGTTATTAGGTCATCTGCCTGAAGGGAAGACTCCTCATACAAGGTAAATGGCAGGGCTGAGCTCAGAGAGTCCAGTGTGTACAGAAAGTCGATACAAAGCAGCTTTCTTCATCCTGCTACAGGCCTGGATCTTCCCTCCTCTAGAGCCTTGCTTCAGGAATACAGTGTCATCATCATCCACTGTAAAATAATGGGGAAAGTAGATTGAACTCATCAGTCCCTGCAAGAGCCCTGTGATAATCACAACTGAACTGGACTATGGGCATTGGAGATTATCTGTCTCTAGGAGCAGAAGCCATAATAAAAGCAGAAGACTGAGAAGTCTGAGGCTCCTTGTTTTTTCAAGCCTAGTGTGTGAGTGATCAGGTAAAGATACCTTTCTGAACACTACAGAACAAAACATGCAGTGCCACTTGCAGTACACTCGTCAGTCAGTGACCAGACCTTACCTCTGGTTCCCGGAGATAGATCCCTTTGCCATCTTGTGTCAAGTTGCGAAAGGCCTCTGCAAGAGAAGTGAGTGAGCATTAACTTGGTAGCAAAGCGGTCAACAGCAGCCAAGTCACACTGTCTCAGGCAAAACCTCAAAAGCAGAGTTTGAGGCCTGTTCACAAGTGCACTGAGCTTCTCTGTTCCGTCACTAAAAGAACTCAGGGGGCTGGTACACAGGGAGCAGCTGAACAAAGCCAGGCATGACACGGTCTGTCCATCCAGCTATGAAACCTCAAAATGCAGGCGGGTCCCAACCTCACCCACAGCAGTATTGAGACACGTGTGAAGTGCCTACAGTATGAGCTCACAGACTGAACATCAGCTGCTTCACCATCACAACTGCAGTCCCACCAAAGTTACATTCCCAAGTGCTCTCCTCCTTGGAAAAGGAGCGGTTTGCATCTGTAATTTACCTACTTCCTCCTACAACAGGACGGTGCTAAGCTGCAGGGAGCTAAATCACTCTGGTACATGTACCAGAGAGCTTGATTTCCTCTGTATCTGTCCATTGCTTTAAGTTAATTACTCTTGGTCTATTTAGAAACCAAATCCTTCTAATTTTGACCTTGCCAATGCCATCTGGAGCAGCATAAGAAGTCCCAGGGCTTAGCTGAGCAGCCCAGCTTGCCCAGTCAGACTCACCACCCATGATCTCCACTCGAAGCATGAAGCAGACAAAGCTCTCAAAGCTGATCTTTAAGTCAGGGTCACCATATCTGATTGCCATCAAATTACAGACTTCATTGCTGAGTGAAATGCCTTTGTGAAAGGGGAAGAAAGAAAGACAGAAGAAAACCAGAATGAGATGACAGCTCCCAACTGCACACAACTGAACGTGCAGAGCTCTGGATCTGTACACAGCTGAGAGCATACACAACGGAGTGGCCTTCAGCCATTCGCCAATAGCTTGGTTTTTCAAACCTTCCCCAGGATCATAAAATATTAGCCAGCCCAAAGCAGAGCACTACACACATCTCCTCTAAGGTTACAGTGGTTCAGAACTGATCCCCTATACTCACAGTCCTGTCGCAGTTGGAATAAAATACACATGGGCATCCTTTGCTTACAGGGTATGAGGGTAGTAACAGCAGGTGTGCTAAGAGCAATACTCCACAAGAGGGTAGGAGAGGAGATGAAAATCAAACAGAAAGCATCAGTCCCAATGTCAGGCAACGTTTGCAAGGAATAGAAGCATTTTCTATTCATGGTCTGGGATTTGAGTTTGCTTTAGCAGAGGTCTGCCTGGGTTTCTCACTGTGCTTTCACTGACTCAGATGAACTGGATGAACCACACACCAGAAAAATGAGTGATATTTAAACTGTAAAGATGCAATAGAAGCTACAAGACTGAGCACCAGCCTCCAGTCAAAGCCCAGGAACAGCTTGGTCCAGTATTTGGACCCACATGTATCGTCTTCCATTTCCAGATCAAACTTCAGACATTATACATTAGTGGAGTCTGGCACCAGCATTGCCTCTGTGCAAGTCCTGCACTTCCTGATTCAGTCCCTGAGCTGTCATCTTCAGCAGAGGTAGCAATTTAATATGAGTGAGATCCGGCCTCCTGCACATATCCACACAATCCCACAGAGTCTTTTAAAGTGAAATTAGAAACAAATGGGAAGGGATTTAAACACTGGGTCTAAAATAGACAGACACTTCTGTTTCAGAGAACTGTCAGTACGAGACCACCCTGGGGCACAGCTTAAGTAGCCCACCCCACAGCAAAATAATTTTCAGATGTGTTTACCCAGCTAAAGAAGGGAACAGAGATGGCTAAGACCATGCAGCCCATGATGTTTTCCACACACACCCCCACCCCCCATCCCCCCCCAAGGTTCTACCTACAATTCTCAAGATACTTCCCAGCACTGGGCTTTTTCCAGCCTTTATGAGGAAAGAGGAAGAGACTTTGCCAAGATGTGCTGCAGGCTCACCTGTCTCCTGTACAGCTGCATGCAGTTCCACAAGGTCAAGCTTTCCTGATCTGCTGGTGTCTCTCTTCTGGAAAACTTCCTGAGGTGACAGGGGGAATGTTTTTAAATAAAACAAGTCACTCAAAAAACAACAGGTAACACCAAAGGGACTGTAAGAAGGGAGATACTGCAAGGGGAGCCAGAAATTATTGTTATACCAAATAGAAAAGCAGCCTTTTCCACAGGACTCTGAATTCCTGTATACTCAGTGTTCCAGAGGCATTCAGCTTTGTGGAAGAATTAAGATCAGAACATCTCAATTAAAAGTCAGAGAGCACATATTACATTAAAAAAAAAATCCAAACAAACAAAAAACTTCATAGCCACTCTAACAGTCACACGATTATAATATGAGGATAATGATTTCTCAGCCCACAAACCTATGTATAGGCTTAATCCTCCTCCCACTAAAGTTAGTAGAAACCTGGCTGCTGATTTCAGACAGGCCAGGAATCAACCCCCTTCCCAAACCAATTCCATTCTGTCACAGCTGATGTGTTATTATGGAGGGTGAGAAGTTCAATAGGCAGGGCCATGTCCCGGTGGTAAAGAAATCACAGTAACACCAAGTCTGCCCTAAGATATAATGCTCCAGTGAAGTATTATACGAGTCAGAAGTATCACTCATGCCAAGGATACATCCAGGAGCGCCAAGATACCCTGGCAAGCATCCAGGCTGAAACTCAGGCGAAAACTCTGGAAATCTGGAAGGGAGAAAAAAAAAGAGAAAAGAGAAAGAAAAGGTTTGTTTTGAGGAGCCACTGAACATCTCTCAGAAATACAGACTTTCACCAAATTCCCCTTCACTTGGGGGCTCCGGCCCCAAAGCCTTTGTGAAGCTTTAGACCCACTCGAAGATGTATCATTTATGATGATAAAAATATGAGGCAACAGGATGGATTCTACTAGTCTCAGAAAATCCAATATGAGCTCCCTGCAGGCATGCAATACAGAATGAAATATGGTGCACTATCTCCAGCTATTAGAGAAAATGGAAGGAAAAGGACATCCAAAGCTGTAATCCCAAACAGAATTTACTGTATGACCTTGAGCAAAGTAACTTGACCTGAAGAGCTTTGGGGAGCAGTGCTGCAGATTACTTGAAACCCTTCTGCTAAATAATTCTCTCTTTCACAGACACGCTGCCAGGTCTGTTAATATAATTAAAAGTACAGGCATCACTGAAGATACAAAGCTGCCTTAAAGCTTAGCATTCTTGGTTCATGCAGAAGTTACACAAAGAGTAACAGAAATAGACTCTAATCTTACTGCAAATCACGATTATAGATTGTCTGTAGACTTCCACTGAGCAAAGGACAGAACCATAACTCACCAATTCCTTCCCTGCAGAAAAAATGTTTTAATCTTGTAATAGCTCCATTTAGTAAATATGAATCAAGCACTGTAAATTTTTAAAATTAATGTCTTAAAATCAATCACATATGAAAAAATAAAGACTCTGTTTAACATAGTCTTCTCATACATAAGACAGTGCCTGGTGGGTCACTTTGCAAAGACAGAAGAGCTATCCTTGTCCACCTCTGTAGAAGGGTAGCACTGTCAAATTCAGCTTAGGTGGGAAAGGCATCTCAACAGTCTTTTATTCGTCGTCTTTGTTGCCTACAATGGCTGGATGGTGTCTTTTCTGTGCTGTACATTGGTTGCTACCAGTGAAGAAACTGGGAAGGAAAACTGGATTCATCATCATCATCATCATGTCTGTAACATCACTGTTGTTCAGATCAAACAGACACTGCAATACTTGGCTGCTGCCCAGGGACCACATTATGGACTTGTGGAATGCTCTGGGCTGCCACTGGCAGAGCCACTGTCACAGTCCTCATGAGAGACACAACCCAAGGGCTCACCTGGTTCTCACAAGCATAAGTTACACGGGCTACCTGCACCTCCGTCCTGCCTCCCAAACACAAGCAGAGCAAGGAAAGCTCTAGGCGTGCATAGCAGGGAAGAGTAAATACAAATAGGCATGATCCAGGCACTCAGAGGAAAAGACAAGTCCCCCTTCCACCACGTAACTGCCAACAGACCATGCTAACTTTATACACCTTCCAGTGGTGGCGCTGCTGAGACCATGGCAGCGGAACAGGGCAAAAGGAGATGCAGTTTCAGAATCAAGGGTGAAGATAAACTGGGTCTGGAGGTCAAAGTCAGGTCCTGCATCCACACACAAAATCTATGCTTGCTCTTCCCTGTCATTCCTTCTGTTGTTGAAATTCAAACTAGATTAGCTTTGCTTAAAAAATTTCTATCATGTTGATGCACACCCCAGCAAATCCTTTCTGTCTGGAAATCTAACATGGCATTGGAAGTCAATTCAGTCAGATTCAAGCCAGTTTCTCTTCCCAGAATTCAAGAAACAGATATAGGAGCTGAGGGTTTTCTCTAAGAAGGTTTATTTTACAGAAACATTATTGCTCAGCACTTACTTCTCCAAGATATATTATTCAGGATCCTCTGGAGCTGAACAGCATTTATTTCAGGATTCTGTGATATGGAAGAGAATTTTTATATATTTTTTAGAAGTATTAAATCACTTTTCTCCCTCTTTTGTTTTCCCAGCATGTCCCATCTTCATTCTCTGCTTTTTGGCCCTACTCCAGCCACTGTGAAAATCAATAGAAAATACTCCCTTTGAATATGACAAGATTCTTAGCCTGCAAGAGCTGCAATCTGCTCTGGGCTAAGTTCTCAGGGCTCCATGTAGATCAATACAGCAGTGCAGATTTACCCTGAGTGAGAATCCAGACTGTTAACATTTCAACCCTGGTGCCATCTGTCCCATCAAGCACAGTGTCAAGAGAACTATTTCAAATATTTCACTTTTATCATTTGCAAATAAAAAGAGATGGAAACTTTGGAGTACTTCCTTCCTAAACTTTTCAAAGCAGAGACTTCCCCTCCTCATTGCTGTACTAACGTTTACAGGTTTTCCCAGAAACTGAGAGATTCATTTGGAGAACTTTTCAAAATGTCACTCTTCAAAAATAAAACCTCATTTGCAGATCGTTGAGGCATGCCAGGATAGTGTTTTGAGATGTGGCAGCACTGTTTGCCTCTGTGCATACTCAGACCTCTGGACAGTGAAGGACCAGCACCTTGCTATACGTGGCAATTTCTAGCACATCTGAAAGCCACACCAGTCTCAAAATCAAAATCTTAAACAAATGACAAAAAGTAAAAGCACTGCTTGACTTTAGTAACATCAAAATACTGTTATCAAAAGAGCAAATGTGTTTTTGTGGAAGAGTGTTTGCCAGATACAGGGCATGTTCCTAAATAAACACAGCCATCTCTTCTGAAAGGCGAAACACTTGCAGCCCTCACCACAGTTAGTGGGATCCCTGAAGGTCAACTCCATCCCAAACCAGGCCAGAGAGAGAGAGCACTAAAAAGAATCTTTCACAATAAGGATCAAGCTTCACTAGGAAAAATTGTAGGGGGAAAAAAAGCAGTGATGGGACACCTGGTACTTTGTGGTAACACAACAAAGCAAGTTAGCTGCCATCAAACTGTGATGAAGGATGTATGTGACAAATGTCGTTATTTCAGGGGATGTGCTCTAATAGGCGACTTTCCCCAGTGAGTGTAAGAACACCCTAAGGGGTAGGATGGATCCGCACAGTCCATCTATTTGCCTCCACTACAGGCAACAGGAATTAACATTTAGGGAGAGCATATGAGTCTGGACAGCTTCTGCAGTCCAGCCTCCTGTTTCCCTGGCACCAACACCTGTTGGAAAGAGGATCTTACATCCCTGCCTAGTCCTTTAGTATCTGTTTATGGACCTGCTGTGCATCAGCTTGCTAATACCCTTTAGGCCTTTGATACTGTCAAATCCACAATGTCCTGTGGCATTAAATTCCAATCATTCACATGCTGTTCCGTAAAGAAGTATGCCTGTCTCAATGCTAACATATTCCTAAGCTCTGCAGTCAAGTCTGCTGCATGGAATCAGCACTATGCACAGCCCAACCTCCTGCAGGCCCTCTCTGTTCCCCATGTTTGTATGTCCAGACCACCCTTGAACATCCACATGCTTTTAATTTCACAGAATAGCTCTGCAGGAGTTTACCCTGGCAGCTCATACACACACTTACCTGTTCAAAATGCTTTGTGAAAAAGTCCTCCCAAATCTTGCCTTCATACCTATCGACAATTTCCTTCACAATATTAAAAAAAACAATAATCATTAACTCCAGGAAGAAAAATATTGCCATCCAATACAGAGATGCTTTCCCAGAACTGCACTCTTCCCCTGCCCTTCCACCTTCTGCCCACCACTGCAATAAATGCTGCATACTAATGCAGCTCAGTAATAGCTCCCCACCTCACAGAAGTGCTGTTTCTTGGAAAAAAAGTACTCAGATATCATTCAATGGGAAGAAACATTTCCCCCCACCGACCCACGCAGCAACAAAGGATGTGGCTCACTCCATGCCAAGGAGAGAGAAGGGTATCTGTCCTGCTTTATAGAGGAGAATAGGGGAGATGAAAGGAGGAATGGCCCTGTTTACGCCAGTGGAACAGACTATACTATAAACTCCCTGGCACAAGTTGCAGACACACACACACTGCCATGGAGCTCCATTATTTTGAAAATAACCTATATGCTGCTGCATGGGAACAATACTATGCCAGTTCCACATTGTCTTCAAAAGTTTGAAGGCATGAAAGGAGCAAAGTGCAAGGCTGGACCATGAGTCTCCAAAAAACCATGAATAGGAAAGACCACTGCAGACCAAGTGAGATGGTGTCAGTTAAAAGAAGTTTGCAAAAGGACAGCTAACAAAATTTGCCCGTCCTCCACTCCTGACTACATCTGTCCACCTGATCCAAGAGACTCCATCTGTAAACCCAAGCTGCTCTTTCAGATGTGCTGCAATGAAAGCACCCACATTCTCTCAGCCATTCCACTGCGCAGAGCAACAGGGAAAACCCAACACCTGGAGCTGAAGGCCAACCCACAGACCTCAGTCCCCTTATACTCACCTTAGAGAGGGTGAAACTGGTGTTCCCACCCATTTCCCTGGAGAAGCAAAAAAGCAGGCACATGAAAGAGATATCACAGAGCATTTGTCTTATTATAGGTGGTATCCCCCATCCCCAGAAGGGTCCTCAACCTGCTGTTGCAGCATATGGGTTTTTTCCTCAGTGCTACAGCAGCAGTAAGGGAAGCCCTCACATCCATACAGCTCCCCAGGGACTGCTGGCATTTGAAGTCTCCCAAGCATCATTTTTGCACCAGCAGCCATCCTAGCATCACTGGCAAGGCCTCCTGGCAAATCAATGGTGCATTAAAACCTGCTGTCCTTCTCCACAGTCACAAACATGAGCACATAGCAAGAATCCCTGTGTGGACCTAGCCCAACAGTTCTTGAAAGCATAAGGGCAAAAGCAGTGCTTCAGCCACTGAGCACCCTAAGATCGGAACACCCCACAGGCAGACTCTCCAAAAACAATCGTGCTGCTTTTTGCAGAGTAAAGTCTTTATGCTGCCCCATTAGACTAGAAAGACCAGAGTATCCCACCATCCCAGAGAATTAGGTGCTGCCAGAGGGGCAGCAGCACCTCACCGAAGAACATGCTTCCTGGAGAAGACCCGCAGGATGAATTCAGACTCCTGCTGAGGCTCCAGGGTGGATGGGACAATCACATAGACACCAGGCTCCAGGTGGAAGTCATGAGTCACTTCCCGCTCATCAAGGAAGACCTGGTGCTTGTTCACACGCTGATGTCGGGCAAAGAACGCTGGGGGCAGCTTTCTGTTGCTGTCCTGGTACTGTTAAAGGAAGAAACAGAAGATAAATGTGTTCTATACCAGCTGAACAGATGACAAAAGGCACATGGGGAATTCACAAGCATGGCAGTTTTTTACAGCACAAGCAGATCACAGGGCCCAAAAGACTCAGTCTCTTCCCAGGATGTGGTGGTTCTCACTATGCATTGCCCCTGACTTTAGTTCCAATACCTTAGTTGCTCTCAGTTTGCCATCTCTCTCTATTGGTCTTGGCAACTGCTATAAACCTGAAATTAAAGACCTGGGCACCATCATTCCCCCTCAGGTGCAGCAGCAGTAGTGTACTAGGGTCACACCAGGCCCTCTCTGCCAGGAAGCTTAACTCACTTGTGACCCAGACAGTGCCAAAAATATTTAATTCAGGCATTGGAACAGGCTCCCAGGGAGGTGGTTGAGTCACCAATCCTGGATGTATTTAAAAGACAGGTAGACAAGGTGCTTAGGGATATGGTTTAGTAGAGAACAAGTACAGTTGGACTAGATCTCAAAGGTCTTCTCCAGCCTAGTGATTCTGTGAAGGAGTGGCATCTTACCTCATGGCTACCATACTTGGAAATTCAGTAACTGGGAACAGAGTTTTGCTGCCCTGACTATACACCCAAACTAGTTCTTTGCTAGCCCAAATTCAAAGGGATTCTCATTTAAGAGGTGTTCTGAATAGCAACCGAGCGGAAGCAATGCCCTTTCGAGATAAAAGGAGCTAAGCCTTTCTCTGTTTTAAATGGCCCTCTGAGGTCAGGGACAAAATTAGTACTCACATCAGGGTTTAACTTCCAGAGCCCTTCCTCACCTCCCAAAGGCTCCTGGCTAAAGGAAATGCTAGCAATACAGCTGTCCTGGGAAAGCTGAGAACACCCGTGGTATCAGCTCCAGAGTATCCCCAGCCAGGAAAGGAAACTGAGCACCCTGGGAGATCCCTGACTTGTATGGGAGACAGGCTCTGTTCCCACCTCATCCCAAGACCAGGAAGCAGCAGAAAGGTCATTCTGTCTCCAGTGAGAGCTGCACTGAGTCCAGCTTAGATACAGCCAAGAATTGGGGCACCATCCACAGTTGCAGCAGGAACAAAGCTGATCAGGTAAACAGTGATGTGACTTCTCCTCTGAAGACCCAGTGCAGAAGCTGAAGAAGTACTGTCCCTTTTCAAGGCCAAATGAGCCCTTCTGACATGGCTTCAGAAGAGTCAGTGGATAGCTCTGCATTAGCAGTGACTCGCTGCAGTGCCCCACTGAACTCAAATACAGCATTAGCAGCTGTCAGCCAATGAACAAAGCAAACATAACACCGTAACAGCTGCACCAGCCCAGGAGGTCCCTCAGCAAAAACCCAGCAGTGATGACAAGGGACTCACCTGTAGGTCTACCTGCAGAAAGAAAAGAAACAGAGCATCTGTCAGACAGTGACCTCTGGGTCCCACATCATGTAGCCAAAACACTGCTGGAAAGCAGCTTTGTACAACCAGCTGGTTTTCCTCAGCCCCTCCACCTGAAAACCCTTCCCTAGACCCATCTTTCCATAACTGTGGAAACTGAAAGCAGCAACAAGATCTGTGGCTCTATTCAAGGGAGGAGAGTGGCTCTGCAAGGCACTCAGATAAGCAGAGAATTGAGGTGGGGGAAGGGGGGTGGAACTCTTGCTCCTTCTAGTGATATCTGCCTACCCCTGGATACACAGGGAACTAGTGGTATTCACACGTGGGCAGCTGCCACAATTTTACTATGGTTGGAAAGAACCTGAGGGCAGCACTCTCCCTGCCCCAAAGTAAGATGTCTCCTGGCACTCTCTCCCAGATCTTGCACATACTCTCAGAGAGGGAAAAACAAAGCCCAGTGTGCTGTGAAGCAAGAGGCATATTTTGCTGCTCTGCAGGCTGATGCACAGTATGCCAGAGAGAAGGCAAGTGGGACACAGAGCCTGAGGGAGCCTAGCCCTTCTAAGTGAGATGGCTGGGCACAGGCAAGGAGAAGTGAGCACAGATCATCCTGCACACACCAAAACTCTCAGTCTGCAAAGCTCTACAGTTCACAGGGGCTGGAAGCTTTCCTATTTGGTGAAAGCAAGAAAGGGAAAGCAATTCTCTGCACCTTGAAGAGTGAAAAGCCAATGAAGAGGTGAGGAGCTAGGTTCCGGTGTTTGCTGCTGTATTTCTGCATAAGGGATATAACCACATTGCAGGAACCCAGGCTTTTTTTGCTGTCTTCAGCTGGTAAAACATTCAGCCAGTACTGAGGATTCATCCAAAAGGTGCCTAAGCAAAGCAAGAGAAAACAGTTTTATGTCCTCTTCCATCACAAAATTGGTTGCCAGCTTCCCACATGATGCCTGGCATCTGACTGAATAGGTCACAGATGGTAGGGACCTCCAGACCCCACAGGGATTTGACCTTAGGGTACAGTTTACAAGTTTAGCAGTGCAACTGCTACATAGGACAGGAAGAAGGCCCAGGAACAAGGAACATTTCTGCTCATCTGCAACTATGAGCTCATTTTGGATATATATATGTATATGTATATGTCTCACTATTGCTCTATCACCTCCAGCCTATCTGACTTCAGATGCCATCTGCTCTGCTTCCACAAGGGCTGAGCCTCTGCATTTCCCATTCACTTTACCTAAAATACCAATATCTGGAGATGCTGAGGATGCAAATTTTAACGGACAAGTCTCATGCCCCAAAGCAGCTCAGTGTTTGCAATTGATCCTAGGACTTCTGCAGCTCCTTTTGAACCACAACCAGCCCACAGCCCTACATTTACAACTTCTGTGAGAGCAGAAGCTAGTCAAAGCCCTTCAGCTGCTTGTTTCTGATGTTTGTGTGGAGGGTGAATCAGGAAGAGAATGTTTCTGTTGTCAGTTTTGTGTTAATGGGCACAAGGTGCTGGTAACTGAGTCAGCAGAGAAGTGTCACCCATCATCCAAAAGGCTCCTAAGCCCTCCTCACCGTTACAGAACCCCTGGCTTCCTCCCGCTGTGCTTCCTTTAACCCATCTCCCACTCTTCAGGGAGTACATCCACTTCTTCCCATCTTCTCGGCTCATCAGGTCTGGAGTTAATTTACAGATCACCAGATCTACAAAATGAATCTTAAAATCTTGCAGAGACATCCTGGGAAAAGAATGCCAAGAGATATCTTGTCAGCAGCTTCCTTTAGTCCATATGGCTTATAAAAAGAAAGGGAAAGGGAGCAGGGAATTTCGAAGCCGCACCAGTCTGTGCTACATATGGTAATGCTCATATTTTATTAGGCAGTAAAGAAGAGAGCGTCTGCTCCAGCAGCAGCACCTAGCAGTACCAAATGCACGAGTAAAGTTTCAGCAAAGGATAGCAGCACAGAAATGAAAATAATACTGCCACCAAAGGCACCGCAGTGAAATGACACAGCTGACAACATTGCCACCTCGTGGCAGCAGCTGTGGAGAAGCCACAAACACACAGAAGGCAAGCAAGAGCTTCCCGAGCTATCTTAAAAATTAATGGAAGCTCAAAAGCTCCTAAAGCTGCCCATGTCTCCAGAAGCCCTGGGAGATCTGGCAGTGTCCTGCTTCTCTCTCATTCCTCCCCTCGAATGGGAGGAATGGCACATCTCTTCCATGTCAGCACAGCTACTGCTCCTCACATCATCAAGCAGAGGAAAGCAAGAAAGCAAGTGTGGGCTGTTACAAAGCAGATCACATATGTCTTGATTTAAGTGGCAATGTGATGCTTCATCTCCAGATGCAGCCTCAGAGAGGGGAGAGTGTGCCAGTACCAGAATTCTCCATCTTCCTTCTTTTTCCTCAGCAAAATTGTCTCCTTTGGGCTCAGCAGTTCCCATTTGTAAGAGCTGAGGGCAAAAACATGAAATGACTAACCAAATGTGGCCACAAATTCAAGGCAGAGTACCTAGCTTTCATCTGTAAAAAGAGGCCAAGTCCCCATCCCCACCTATCTCCACATTTATCCTTCACTAAACACAGGCCCCCTCTGGCTGCAGCCACAGGAGACTCTCCCTAAGCATCCTGGGTCCTGTGAGAAGTAGCTAGACGACTCCAGCTTTCTCCAACAGAAGACAGAAATGCTCCATTTCCATCAGCTAGTCCATTCACTTGCACATGCAGCTTCCAAGTACTTAAATATAGAAATCTAGACCTGTTTTGTTGGTTAATTTTCTGTCAAAAGAGACATAATAGGAAGAGTGTTTGGCATAATGAATGAATGACTAGGACAGCACAAGAGGCAGCTGGGAGTCGTTTAAAAGGCAGGCCTACAGTATGTTGCTCATTATGCTCTTCCACTGGAACAGCTGGTATGTTGTCATTATGTGACAGACACGCATCAGAGAAGTTACTGCTTTGCAGACAAGGTGAAAGTCACTCACATTCCCAACACCTCCCTGTGCTCTTCCCTTCTCTCTACCTCCAAACCTCATCAAACAGCGTCTGTGCAGGGAATGAAGTTTGGAATGTTAGATCATACTCTGCTTCAAAGAGGAACAGGACACAAGTCTACAGTTGCCTGTGATCTAGAATGCAAACCACTGCCTTTCACAGATCCCAATCAAAAAACATGGGCCCTATATTTACATCTGCCTCACTTGTTGCTTCCTCTGATCTCCGACTCCACAGCAAGGATGGAGTGCTCCTTTGCAGCTGCCCAACTCCAATACTTTGCAGCTCATGGGGGACTATCACAGACTATCTAAGCAAACATGCAGTTTGTTTAGAGCCTCCTGCACAGCTATCAGTCACTTCACATGCCATCCAGACCACAGCAATGTGGTCAGCATCTGATAGTTGTATTATGTTTCCTCTGGCATTCAGTGAAATGAAAAGCAGAAGTGAGCCTGTTGAAACTGTGTGTGTGAAGTGAGCCCAACTACGTAAGCATTATCTGCTGGAGAAACATGAATTTATTGATTCTCTGCTTTGAAACCAGAGAGTCTGCACAAGCAGCTGTTACCTATCTTAATGCTGCTCTCAGCACTAATTCATGCCTGAAGATGGCAGCATCTTTCCTCCAAGAAATTCCCTCACGATCAGCCTCAAACCTGTTGTAAACTCACCTGTCACTCCAGTCTCCTTTCCATTCAATTTTTCCCCATGGATTTCTCAGTCTCACTAGGTTTTCTGGTCCATATTGACAGGTCACCTGCAGAAAACAGCAACCCTGTACTTACCAAAGTCTCAGCAGTTCTCATTTGCTTTCACTGTACTGTGTCAGATAGTAACAAAAAGTGTTTGTTCTCATAAATGCCAGCAAGTATAATTAATGATTTTTCAAAAAATAATAATCTGTGAGCATGCAAGTTGCAATGCCAGCACAGAGATTAACCTGTTTTATCTTACCTTCTATAACCAAAACCAGAGACCTCACAGATTCCTTGTTTGAAGACTTAACTGCAAATTCCTCTTCCTTTCCAACATCTGCTCCTTGTGTGCTTATGTAAGGGCAGGACTGTACTACTGTGAAAGCTAAATCCTACCCTGCTGCAATGGCACAGCACAGTACAGCCCATGGGGTTACCACACAGATCAGGACTTCCCAAACTGGGGCGCCATGATGGGAGAAGAGGGAGCAAGGCTGACAGAGTGCTCTGTTGGCAGCATACAGCAGACTGCTCCATGTGTTCAGTCAGTCCTTCACTCCTGCTTGGCTCTTCATCCCATCAAAGGAGCCAGACTGACAGACACATCACCAATAAAGTCCATACCTAAACCCCTCCTGCTGTGTGTGGGAGACACAGGTGAGCATCAAGCAGTTCATATTATCGCTTCCAGCTTTCCTAGTGTCTCTTGCTAGAGGTATTGAACATCTATCACTCATATCCATATCGCATATCCAAAGCCCACAAAGTCCTTTGCCATCCCTGTCAACCTCCTTTAAGGCTTGACAAGACAGTCATCCACTAGGAGGAGAAAGCCTGAGCTTTCTCCCACTCTCTGGGACCTGGTATTTTACTGTCCCTTACCCAGAGACAAGTATCTTTAGGGGACTCCCAGTCATACTTCTGCAGATCAGTGGGCTCCACCTGCACTCTCTGCAGAGAAGCCCAGTTCAGTTCCCTTGCACACATTTCCAGCTGCAGCTTTTCATGTTTTGACCCTTGTATTCCATTGTCTCTACTTCTCTATGGCCTCTCCTCTGACTTCAGAGGAAGGCTTTTGACCCCAAGTAGGTTTCAGCACATTCTCCTGGCATCCCCACAGGCCATCCCTTTCATCCTTAACAGCTAAGATCCATTTGTAGGTAATGATCCCAGCAGATCCCTATGAACCATTCCCAGCCTTAGAGGTATGCTGATCTATAACCATCGCTCTTTACACCAAGGTCACGATATTAAGATGGACACACTGGAAAGTGAATCTTTACAAACTGCAGTCTCTTTTAGCCTCAGACAAAGAGAAGAGCCCTGGGGGAGGAGATACTGTAGTTGTCCCAATGAAGGGTTGAACCTGTGACTACCATAAAAATTGCTGACATCCAAATAAACCTGGACCCTGGGACATCAGGGCTAGTCTTACCTTCCTAATACCAGTTACTGTGTAGGCATGGCCAGCAACAAGCCCATTCTTCAGGACCTTTGTTGCCTGTATACAAGGAAGAGAAACAGAAAGAAAATAAACCTTTTATTCTGTCCCTTTTTACACAAGCAGACTCATACCAATGCCAGAGACCTGTACCTATGTAAGCAATGACTCTCAAAACAAATGGAGAATGGTTTCAGCTGAGAAAAAAAGAAAAAGTCTAAACTCCTAATAGCCATATTTCTCAGTATGCTTGGAATTGCAAGGTTGGTCAGGAAGGTCCCTTAAATTGTGGGTCTCTAGCTAGAAGCTCTTTCAAAAAGCCTAGGAAGTTATGCTTTGATTTTCAGAATAGTAAGGTTTGCCAACATCTGAAGTGTTAGCATAAGGCTTGGAAGCCAAGATTTGAAGTCTGTTCTGAACTCCACACCCCTCTGTCTTAGCTATAAACTCATTCCACAGGTCTCTGTGCCTCACTGCACCATTTGCAAAAATGGAAAAAGTATTTAGCAAAAATGGAGGAAATGCAGTAGGTCCTTACACTTTGATAAGTAACTCAGTTCTTAAACATAACAACAGGGAGCTGAGAGCATCAGGGAATCAATAAATGTGCAGATTTTAATGTTAAGCATTTGATTTCTACAGAAAGCCACGTGTGGCAGCTTTGATACTTTTTGAGTCACAATGGCCAGCTGAATAGAGAAAAAGAGGTCTAAAAAGGCTTTTAGCCATGAAGCCATTTGATGTCACTCCAAGCCTTACCCCTAAGTGTGTCTGACAGCCCATGAGAGATCTGCTGTAGGTTGCTCTTGTCAGGATATCCCACAGATCAGGAGGAGCTGCTGCAAGCTTGATTCTTATATTAACACCACCTGTAAAATCCACCAAGGCTTCTGAGACTTGCCCAATTTGCAGATCTTCATAGGAGCCATAGAGTCTAGGAAAAAAAAAGCATCAATCTATTCTCGGGGTTATAGGTTGAGAACAGCATGCCAATGAAAACATACAGTAAAGGTTTGTAAAAGCAAAAGGAAAGCTGTTAACTCTTTTTTATCTTAGGGGAATCCGTGGCACTTGGGAAGAATGGAATCTAGCAAATTGCCTCCAAGGTTGGCCATAGGGACTCTTCACTGGCATCCCTCACTGCCCAGGAATGACAATATATCCGTCCCTACTTCTCTGATAACACTCCCTTAGCAAATGTTGTCTGAATTTATCACCACTGTGCTGCGTCTAAGATAAAGTGCCTTGAGAAGCCCACTGTTTTGAGAGCTCAGTCTCTAATTTGGTTTTCTCTACCGTTGTAGTGCAACTTTCTCCTGGTTTTTTATTCTCACACTAACACTGAGTGAAAATAACTGAATTTTTTCTCCTTTGCTGTGATCTTTCTTTCAGTGTTAACCAGGATTTTTCCCTGCTCTGTGGAGATTATTTCAGCCCAGGATTAACAAACTCCATCAGTTATGCCTTGTTGCTTTCTTCTTAGTCCTGTTAAACCACTCTAGACAAAACACCCTACAGGGAAGCTGGTATTCCTGCTGTGCCACATGACTTGTTGAATACCTTTGTTTTAGGGGCCCCAGAGCAGGAATTCCTACCAAAACCAAAGTACAGTGCTTCAGCAACCCCCCAAAATAAAACTTGGAGGTTTCTCAAACTGATAACACAACAAAGGAGGCATCAGAAATCATTCACCTTTAAAAATCCCTATCTGTGGCCTTCTGATCCTCTACAGTATTTACAAGGAAGGCATCATCCTAAGCAATACACTCCAAACAACGATAACATTCAGAAGACAACCTCCCAGGATAGCTCTGTTTCCACACCTACTCCTGAATCTTTAGATTTAAACTCTAAGGCCTGGATTGATAACAGCTACTGCAACTGCAGCTTTTCCTGTGTAATACTAGAAAGATGAGAACCATTTACTACACTCCAAATGTGGCAGGGCCTGGGAGATGCATTTATAAACAAGAACAAACTGCGTAGGCACCAACCAACATATTTCAGAGATACTATTTGCGTAACTTGGAATGAGTCACTTACTTGGCATATGCCTTCTCCAGAAGGGCTCCCCAGAACACATTCTTATAGACCGAGGAAACGAAGACCAGCTCCCCTTCCTCGTTCACGGGCAGCCGATCATCAACAACCACGTCAACCCATTCACCGAAGTGCCAGAACTGTCAGGGGAAAGGAATGAGGTGATGTTTCCCTTAGAAGGAACCTCCCCTTGAAACAGGAAAGGAAAGATGGCTTTGCTGTGGGCACAGGACAAGCTACCTTAGGGGAGGGCTGCAGTGGGTCAGTAGCATGTGCTGACTCACCCACAGACCCAACCCTCTGTCCTACCCTGCCACAGGAGAAAATAAAGCCTGTATCATGTGTGAAGGGATTAAGGCACAGCTAGGCTCTGGACCAGGCATTCCTAACTGAAGGGCAGCAGAGATGCATCAAGAGCTGGGCAAAAGGGTAGAAGTTTGAAGCAGATGTGCTCAAGCCCTGCTGATTGTTGCCATTATGGAAGACTTTTGTCTGAGCTAAAACACGGGTAGGACAGAGCTGGAGGGAAGGGCCAAGCGGAGGTATAACCCTTAGACTGGTTTGTAGCTAATCCACTCCCTGCACTGCTTTGTGGGTGTGGTGATGGGCTACCCTGCAGGCCAGAATACCCTCTGGCCACGGGGAACCAAAACATAACATGGGATTTTTCTTAAGACTTCCCCATACTCCAGGGGCACAGATGTACCCGGAAGTGGAAAATGCCAGCGTAATTCCTCTCAAAGCTCTGGTTTTGTGGCACGACTGCAGCCAAGATGTCTTGATGGAACGTGAGGGCTTCCAGGGCTGCCAGGAACCAGCAGTTCCCTGCACCAAGACAAATGGACATATACAGTTGGCTGAAAAGTGAGTTGTCAGAGAAGTTCAGGAACACCACCAAGATCCTAGCAGAAGAGCTGTAGTGCTGATGTTTTTAAAATTATAACAGATCATACACAGAAAATAAACATAACACCTCTGGATTGTCTCAACTAATCCATGATTGATTTGTAACGGTTCTCCCAAGATCTTTTCATTTGGATACTGTTTGGTTAAATGAGAAATTTCAGCAAGAAACAGCTCTTTCATTTTCTACTGACATTGTGTGTTTTTTTCTGTCCTCTGTAAAGACACACTATTAAAAAAAAACCCCAACACTTTTCTCTTTTTCTTTGAAAACACTAACTTTTCAGAAGGAAAAAAAATAATTTCTAATAGATCTTACATGCAAGATCCATGCAAATTTTTATCAGTAAAAAATAATTAGGAATCAGTAAAAATAATTTTGTCCTGCCCTTATCTGTGTTGCAGATGACAATAAAACTTCTACTTCAGACCACAGGGGGATAAACATTATTTTTCTAACTGCAAAGCTGAGAAGAGAACGTGTTCACACTAAGCCTTAGCTACAACATAGTGAAAGTCTTGGATGTTCCTGCTTTTGTGGTCTCTGTTCACCAAGCAGCAACTTTACAGACTAGTAAAAATACAGGATCACTTTCTATTGCAGTACTGGTGGGCACAGAAGCAACACAGAGAATGGCGATCGCAGCTCATGGAGATACTTCTCACCCCTCAAATCCCACCTTGAAGCTTGCCAGTTTTTTTACTGAACCTATGCCATCTTAATGATGGCTTCATCCACACTGTGCTAAGTGAAGGATATGCATGCCTTCTAGTTCTATGCCAAGTTTTATACAGTCAAAATTCCACACAAAATGTTACTTTGTACAAAGGTATATTTGTACAAAGGAACTTACTTACCCACCAGTCCTTGACAGAGATCAAGTTGCTTTCTGTTTGCAGCATAAAATATGGGACTTCTGTGCAAAGCCTGGGAAGCACACAACCAAGGGAAAAATAAAGGAAAAAGAAGAAAAACAGAGTAAAGTCGGTAAGATGAGCTGATGAGCAGGTTTAGCTTGAAGTCAAGGACTTTGAGTGCAGAGCTGCAATCTTGTAAGATGGGAAATCCAGCAAGTTACTAGTTTAGGATGCAAAAACCTCATGGATATGTGACACAAAACACTCCATCTGCCTGTTCAAAGCTTTCAAAATACTTAGGGTCCCTGTGACTCAACAGGCATTAGTCTGGTTCAGGTGTAACGCCAAAGTTATTATGTGCTCTGGCTAACCTGACACAACCCTGAGCACACATCTGTGCTTAGTCCACACTGAATTTGGTCTCTGACATAAGCCACTGGTGTTCCAATGCACTGCCAGAGGTGTCCACAAACACACTGAGAAGACAACCCTTCAGACCTGCCAGGCTAGCTCCTCCATAATTGCTGAGTTTCAGCCAAAAGAGGCTACAATGGCAGAGCATAACTGTTCAAACTTCCACCTAATCTGCCTGACGTCTCCACAATTTGACTGACAATCAACCCACAGACTAACTGATGGCTGCCACAGAAGTTCCAGTTGCTGTGACAAGATTGCACCGGTGAAGAACTGTTCAGAGAGAAATGACATTTTTTTCCTCTCACAAGTGCCTCTGGGTGTAAATTAATAACCCAACTGTCAAACTTATGCTTCACTCTAATGACCCACAAATTGCTCAAGCTAATTTTCACACTGTTGGCTTCCCCTTCAGGCAGCAGCAAAGAACAGCAAACCCTCAAAAGGCAGTTACAGTAATTAGACACTAGCCCCTACCCTTGGTGAATTTTGGTGTTCAGTTTGCAGGCCATCAGTCATAGATGCATCAAGCTACAAGCCTGCAGGCTGAATAGCAGAATCTCTCCATTTCCTCTGCTGCACAGGGACTGAGTGATGTACAGTATCCATCCTCAGAGAGCCTTTGCTGAGCTAAGCTTGGCATTTGGAGCAAACAGTAGCCTTCTTCACAAGACAATTTTAGAGCATCAGAGCAAGCGGACTGAGCGCTGGAGCAGATTTCAAGTCCGTTCCAATATCTCTGGAGTAGAGTAACACCTGAAGGGCTTTGTAGAAGCCAGAACTCACACTGACCTTTCCCTCCCAAATACTTCTATGCTGATATAGCTGCCTCGCCTACAGTGCCTGGCACAACCCAGCTCAGGTCCCCTTAGGAACGCACTCTTCCTCTGCCTGCAGATCCTGACTTAACACAAACCATCTGCAAGACCTAATTACTTGCAAAACCTTGAGAACCAGGGCTGTTATTCCCAAACCCTCCTGCTTGCTTTGCAAAGGTGCTTCTACTTTCCCTGTGATTACCATGAATTTTGCAGAAACTCATCCCTTGCAAGAAATTAGTTCAATCTGACAAAACATGAAAGAAGAAAAATAACTTAGCTAGGAGGCACTATCTTGTATTATCTGGCAAAATTCCCTTACAGACACAGTAATATAAGGAGTAGTTTGTGCTGCTGACATTCTCAGGTAATTCCATACATTGCTTTCATGAAGATCTGATTGTCAGTATGTTGCTCAGTGGCTCAATAAAAACAGAACTTCCATTGTTAATAACAGACCTTATCTAACTGTGCCAGGCCCCTATCCTGGCCTTCTAGACTTGTTATCCCTTTGTTATGAGACCCTGTGCTGTGACCAGTGCTTGAAAACAGGTGTCTCGTGATGTTCAGTTTAAACATGGGATACCAGCAAAGGCCTTGGAAACAGAGAGACCAGTAGAAAACAGAGACCCCAGAATTAAAAACAACTCACTGACTGATGGTCAATCACTGTAGTAGAAACTCAACCTTGAGATCTGGGAAAAGACTGCTCTACGTGCAATAGACTAAACAGTTAAGCATGAAAAAAACAGTGCAGCAAGATAAGGCACCTGCAGCTGCCTCTAAAAGTAGCAGCCTTCAGCACCACAATGGTACGTGGTATATGGGAGTGGGATTAAAGGCTAAGAACTGTCTGGAAACTCAGAAATCTTCTAAAGGTCAAGATCTCAAATTTTGGGGAGAGGCATCATCACCATGGGAACTGTCATGAAGGAATCACATTGGGATCACCAGACTGTGAGCTTCAATGACACAGGCTCCCCTGCTGTCTTTGCCTTCTCTCCCTGCCTGCTCTGAATGCTACTGGATATGAAACAGAATCACAGAATCTCCTGAGTTGGAAGGGACCCATAAGGATCATTGAGTCCAACTCCTGACTCCACACAGGGCCAGCCAGGTCAGAGCACGTGACTGAGTGCATCATGTGGACCCTTTTGAACTCAGCCAATGAATGAGGCTGGTTATGATTTTGGGCAACAAATGCTTCAAAGGCAATTCCAAAATTCCATGCAGCCCAGCTTCCAAAATGACAGCTGATACAGTAAGTGTAATGTCTGGAGGCACACCTAAATTAAAGTCTAAGAGTCGTCTGCTCCATATTAATACTATTTGCTGGCTATCAGCTGTAATCATCCTCTTACACTACAGTATTCACTGAAAGTCACTTACATGTGGCCTCTTCCACTGTAAATTTTGGGGTAGTTTCTTTAGCAGTGGTCCCATTCCAATAGAGCTGATGTGAGCAGGGAAGCTGTCATCTGTGAACAGGCGCTTGTTCTTCAAGCACGTCTCCAGCAAGGCCTGGTAGTTCTGCTGGATGGGTAGGGTGTGTTTTTGAAAGATATTCCTGCCTAAAGGCACAGGTGATTTCTTTTTCTTCAAGCATGGCAGAAAAAGCATGATGGTGTCCACAGCACTGCCAGGATAACTTTTTCCACTGAGGATTCTGCAGGGATCTCACCCTGCACAGTCCTGCTGGAAACTCCTGCTTTCTCAGAAGGAGGTGTGTCTTCTCCAGAAGAATTCCTGATATTTAACATAAGAGTAAAATGTCAATTTAACCATGGCTTTTAAAATTTCTCCTCAGCTTGTGGAGGCGGGGGTAAGGGGGTGGCATTCCCAGGACAAGTGGGGACCTGTCCAATTCTAATCTAGCACCTATCACTGCGGTTTCAAGGCTTTACATTCTCTGTAGATCTGAGTGAAATCAAAATGAGTGATCCTATTGCCTTTTGCTGGGGTTTTGAAGACATACACATGGCTATTCTCAGTCTCTCTCTGGACTATTTTAGGCTCTCCAGGGGATTTTCATAACATGCTGCAACATGAATGGTAGTTTTTGTTCAATCACATTCTGGCATGTGGTTATTTCCCCTCCCAAAAAAACAATAAAGTAAGATAAACCAAAGACTAACAGAAAAATTGAATACATTAGGTGTTACAAAGCCATTACTTAGAACACCTCCAATGGTTATTTTGCCCTTTTTGCCTCATTTTGGAGAACGATACAATTTTCCCCAAGAGATCACATTCCATTTTGCTGATTCCCACAGATTTACACATGAAATTGCAGGCTGAGATTTTTTTTTCTTCTAACATTCAAGGCAGATGTTTCTCATCCCTCCACTGAGAACAGCAAAGAGTGATTTCATAGCCCTTTTTTAAATATTAGCAGCTATGCTAAACATTAGCAGCCATCAGCTCTTCCTGCGAGTGGTGGGCTCCTGGGAGAAACCATGATTAACATCTCATCAGGCAAATCAGGCCCATCAATGGTAACAAGGTGACCATAAGCATAGCCTTCTCATTACAGCATGGACTGAAAAAATGCATTAGGCTATGAAGTTCAAGAAATGGTTCATATTCCATAATGATACAGTATTTGGAAGGCTTCCCTGCAGAGGAGGCTCTCTGAGCCTCAAAATCACTGCCCCGGGCACCCTACGAAACTGGTCTCAGTTTGGAATCAGTTGTTATTCCCACCAAGGTTGAAGGTCACCAGCATTCCCTGTGAGAAACCAAACAACCACAGATTGTGCCGTACTCCCACACCGAGACTTTGTTTGTTATAAAACTACTCTACAACTGATCCACAAGGCTTGATCCTCAAGGGCAATCAAAAGAAAATCTTCAAAATATAACCCTGGAATCAAAAATTCAATTTTCTATTGTACAGCAGACATTTCAGACCTGAACAAGGATTTAAGTGCCTAACAACTTGCCTTTTATTTTCTCCAGATGAGAAACAGCATCTCTCCCTCCAAACCTTGCCCTTTTACACCCTTCATGGCTACAACAACATGAGCAACAGACAAAGAGACAGATTTAAGAGAAAAACAAGAGGAAGAAAACATCCTGGAGACTGGCTGCA
Source organism: Laterallus jamaicensis coturniculus (assembly GCA_022605575.1). NCBI lineage: Eukaryota > Metazoa > Chordata > Aves > Gruiformes > Rallidae > Laterallus > Laterallus jamaicensis. The sequence goes on from JAKCOX010000001.1 coordinate 22,980,748, forward strand.
CTTTATATAGACAGACAAAACATGTATGATGAAGAATTTCTCACTTCGCTGCTCCACAGGAAAAGCAGCGGTGAGCAATCGACATCCTCTGAGCTACAGTGAAGAGCAAATACCAGAGTCTTGATTTCTGGGTGTGCAGAGCATCCCCAATGCCTGAAAAAATTACTGTAAACCTTCACCAGTTCTCACCTCAGTCTGGCATCTATTTGAGAAAGAACTAAGCTTTATAGACAGGCCTTGAAACCCAGAGATAGTATGAAAAAAAACCCAACACTATCAAAAATTGAGGTTTAAATCACCTGAATACGTAGCCTTATTTTCATGAAATTCAGCCAGCAGCCTCAAATGTAACAGTGTGTGTTGAGAGTCAATGATGCAGCTACTTTATGTTTTTAAAACCTTGCAGCTGAACCTGACTGTAGGTTTATCATTTTAAATTATTTTCCAAATTACCTGGAAATCTTCGAACAAAAGATTCAGTGAAGCATTTCATGTGTCATGAACAGTCATCGCTTAGGCAGCTACAAGGTGTTCCACCTTGTGTCTTAATCTTCTGCCTGCTGTCTGGCTGCAGTTAGGTGTAAGAGCAGGTGCCTGTATATGACTATCCAAGGCATACCTGGAAAACACTTGTACTCCACTCAGCAATATTACTGAAAGCAGACAGAAGTGGAGTGTCCCGCTGTGTCCTCTGGCACGGGTGGGGCTGAGTGTGGGCATGTCTCTTCCAGCAATTAAAATTTCTAAGGGAAAGCAGCCAAGTGTAGCTGACAGAGGTTAAAAGCTTTAGATGAAAGCTGTGAACCAGTGGATTGGATGGATTTAATTCTCTATTCTTTGCATGTTCCCCTACTTAGTGAGTTTGCCATCTGACCCAAGTTCTTCCACCACATTAGCATTCTATGATCTCCCATGATCTTTCTCAACATCTTAGAAACTTCATCCCTAAGTCTTAAGATGACAACCTGAAGAATCCAGAGAAAATCCTTCACTTTTAGTACATGTAATTGGACCGGGAAAGAATTCTCTGCGAGCCTCTTACTCCTTCTATGAGAGGATTTGTCTCAGGCAACGCTGGAGCACTGGGCAATTTAAGGGCTAAACCTGAAGCTGGCAGAGCTCAGCCCAGCTCCTCTGATTTAACAATCTGTATCTGGGCTGAGGAGCTGCTCCTGATTGTGTGGAACAGAGCAAATGTTTCTATGCAAAATAATAAATTTTAGTGTGAGCAGAACAAATGATGCAGGACCATCCCTTACAACCATTCTTGCATGCAGCAGAACATTAGCTACAGAAATTAGCTGTCATTAGTCAACATAGAAATGTGACTGCATTAGGCTTTGTTAATCTTTATTAGTCTCTAAATACACGGTATGAAAACAGCACCTGCAGGTACAACCTCACGTCTTTGATTGAACATAGCAGTGTATTTCTGAAATAAAAAGTCAAAGCTGACTCCCACTCTTCCCTTTTAGCAAATAGAAATATCCTGAATAGAAGCACTGAACTTTGTTTTCTCACAAAATGAATCAACATGCAGACAGGTGGAGGACCTGGCCCTGAATTTCATGTGCTTAGATTACTGGCCCAAAAGTTGACAAACACCTTCTGGTGCTGAGATTTTCAAGGCTGAGCAGCAAGCCTGCCCCAAGAGCCTCCCACTGATGTTAACAAGTTTGTAGCAAAAATGCCTGGCTTTCAGAACTTCAAACAATCCCTCTCTGAGAAAAGATGCACTTTTAAACACTCTGAGAATTTAAAATGCATACTCTCTGCTGTCTAAATTGTCCATGCTACATCGAAATCAGTGGAAATATGAAAATCCCATTTACTCAAGATCTGTCCTTTCACACTCAAGGTTACAACATCGTATTCATAACCTTCCTAATCATTAGAGATTCTGACTGCCCACAACTCCCATTAAAGTCAGATGAAACTTTTGATCTCTGCAGAATCCTTTGCCATCAAGTATCAGCTGAACCACCCCTAAACAGCAAAACTGAGAGAACAAGGGTGCACAAAACCTTGGCTAGCTAAAACACCAGTCTCTGTTCCCAACCATTTGGCAGGCAGAAGCTTCAGAGCTGTGATATATGATGCAGTGCATGTAATTGCTTTACATCACGCCAATTCTTCTCAAGTTTACTGATATGAACTTCTTGCCTTTCCCTTCAAAACTTCCATAGAAAAGCACAGCAACAGCTGCTCCACCCTGCACAGCCAGCAGTGTCGTGTTAACTAATACACCCATCTGATCCTAGAGGACAGCTTCATCTCAGCACTGTGCTGTGGTGACAGTCACAGTGCTTCCAAGCCCCTGGAAAATCCTAACCATGCTAACCACAGATGACTGCTTGAACACCCACACCAAAACCCTCTACATAACACTTGGGGTTCCTACCTTCTCCAGGTGTGTCCTCACTGTGAAGATAATTGTTCCACTGACAGTGATGAGTGCTGTTTTAAAATAGTATATATGTTATCTCTACCTATATGTGTATTTATGTGCACATGTGTGTATATATATATACACACACACATATATATGTCTTACCTACGTAACCCTGAGAGCTAGTCCTAACCTATCAGGCACTGTGATAGAAGCAGGAGGCGGGGAAAACAAAGCACACTGAGTAATGCCAGAAAATTTCTGAAGAGCTCAATGCAATATGATCCACAGAAAGCATGAAGGAACAGGTCAGTCCATCAATGCAGACTGCCGTTTGACTCACTCACTGCTTCAGTGGAAGGCAGCTTCCTTGTTTAGTTAGCCACTTGATTATTTAAAACACAAAACTCCACGTCTCTCCATATATTACTGGCAAGGTAGAACAGGAAGATGTGTCGTAATACATTTTAACTGGATTTCTGCTTTCACATAAGAAAAAGCTCAGAAAGGAACTACCCTCAAAACCCCCTCAAGTTTTCTCAAAACAGGTGGGGCCACAACAGTCCCACCACCTTGTCAATCACTAAATCATAACAACTTCAAAAAAGACCATTTATGTGAGTTTGAGGGAAGTATACATCCTATGATAGGGACAGCCAAAACCATCCCAGAGTTACGAGAGAAATGTCCAAGCTTCTGCACTGCAAAGGGCAGCGAAGGGCTCAGAGGTTTTTTCTTCTGACACTATTAGAGACATCACATGGGTCAGGTTCTCTATGTGCAATACAACATACTTTGCTGTACAAATTTATATGAACCCTCTAGAGGTGAGCATGCTTCCCACTTGCTGTACACACATTATCCAACCCCATATTCTCCTTTCGTGGTGGCACTTCTGGGCACTTCTTTGTTCAACCCCAGGCAAGGAGGGAATAAGAGTAGCATGGAGTGGGTTGGGAAAAGGACAGTGTGTGTGTACCAAGCCATCTGAGAACAATGGTAGGAGAAACATAATGGGAAATATTTCAGAGGAATATGAAGGACCAGTGAGGGCGGGAGAGGAAGGTAACAGCTTTCTCAGTTGTAAAGGCAAAGCAGTGAGTGAGGAAAGGGATAGATGATGTTACAGATGATTTTATTTTATTCCTAGGCCACATGGTAACAGCAGGCAGTGGAGGAGTTTGATCTAGCTGAACCAGAGTAAACTCCGCCTCACTTCCTTATCAAATTAGTGTATTTGCCTTAATTAAGGGAGCATCACCTTCTCTCCTCACCCCTTTCCCACAAACTTGGTTTATTCACTGCTGAACTCACCATGGCTGAACTTCTGACTGTCTATTTGGGTTTCTTACTCGGTAATGAACAAACAGTGACAGTAACTGCACCGGCAGGAAGTGAATATTACTGAACTTCACTGCTCCTACAGTCTTCTTCAAGCTGTCAAAATGTTACAATACCAGCTGAGTCACCACCTCTTTTCCAACTCCCTGACTTGCTAACGTTCCCATCCTCAGATGGTTTCTTTTGTAGGAAGTAAAACTGTCCAAACTAAGACAGGAGTGAAGCAAACACACACGTCACCGTGACTTGATTTCACATGAAACGAATTTCAGTTATACGACAATGTGTTTCACCCCCAAAATTAGGTTTCATTTTGAAAGCAAATACTGTGGGACTTTTTCTAGTCATGTTCACTTGCAGAAAAGCGGAAGTGAGTCTTCTCCAGCAAAGACTCTGTCTCCCGATCAAGGCAAGCACCCAGCTAAGTGACTGCCAGACAGCAGGGACATGACTGAGAAACTACAGAGCTGAAAGCTTAATCCATCACAGCTTGGGAAAAAAAACCCAACAATTTCTGTAATAGAGGGCAGTAGCAGACCCCCATCAGTATCAGATACAAGTATGCCCTGAGTACTTGCAGGAGCATAGTTTCTGTGCAGGGCAGTCAAGAAAGAGTTTTTGCATTTGAACGGCTCCAAAATGTCAAGAACAACAGCTCTTCCTCCAGCAGTGAAATCTTAGATGAAAAATCATTGTTTGAAAAAGAGATTTAATTGGGTTTGTTCTTTTCTTGCTTTCAAAAATTTTTTTTTAATTGCCTAAAGATTGCATCGTGAGACCAATCTGTTCAACAGAAAACCATCCATTAGAACATCTGCTTAAGAAATTAAAAGGAATAAACAATAAAGACAGATTAAAATTTTGTTTGGATTCTGGCAAAAACTAGAACCAAATTATACTCTAAACCTCCCTTCCTAATTTTGCTTATCTTTGTTTTTGACAAGTTCTATACTTCAAGGTAAAGAGACTGCTTAAGGAAGTAAGCCTTCCAGAGAGAAATGACTAAGAAAACAGATTGAAAAATAAAATTGTGAAAGTTCATTAATCACCTAAACAAAGTCTATAAAACCTGGCAAGTCTGGTTATGATCTGCCCTGGTGACAGAGGAAAGGGACTCTCTTCAGACATTTTCCCACTTGGCCATCACATATACATATTTATGATTAACACAACTTAATGATTTTTTAAATATCCTCTTCTTGTAAATGTGGGACAAGCGTGCCTGTGCCGTACCTGTATCAGTTAGTTCCCATAGCTTGCACAACAGAAACCTTGCTTTCCTCTCCCATTCATTGCATTCAGGAAGGACATCAAGCTGGCCTGGGGAGATTTACAATCAAAGGCTTCCTGGCCTGACCCTTACTCAGCTCTGAGGATATCACAAGCAGGCACCAGTGAGTCTCCATATAGCTGTAGAAATACCAGAATGGCACCAGGGGAGCACAGCCCTTAAATGGCAGAACTATCTAGAAAATGAAAACAATTTTTTTCCTACAAAAATATAAACTCTTGCCAAATTCTTCATTTCTACAGGGCCTTTGATTTCCAGTTTTCACTGTAAAGGAGTAATCAAATTCTTGAAGCCAAAAGTCTGTGTTTATAAAAGTAAAAAAGTGAGAGAAATTAGTCTTAAGGAGATTGCAAAACATTAATTCCACTTTCAGACTAGCTTTAGGCGTTGGCAGTAAAGCAGAGAACCCTGACCTTCAGAAAATAACAGTCACTGTGCTATTTTCTTCCAGAAAAAGAAAACAGGTCCCTGGAGTGATTGCTTGCACCTCACAGGCCAGGCCACACCACAGAGTGTACAAGCGCATGGGATCACACAACAGAATAGCCAGGAAAACAGCTGCTCCTGCAACCAGATGCATAGAAAGGGTCCTGGATCACTGCCCCCTGGGTGGGGACCACATACGCCTTGAGGGGTGTGTGTGTGTCCATGAAAAACAACCTCCTTTAATGCACCGCCGCCTCTGCTTACTCAAGGCTCAGGCTCCTCCTGTCTACAAATGGCTGGGAAAGGGCATGAGCCTGACACATCGCAGGACCGCTTCCAGAACTGCTTCTTGCCACATTTCCCAGACCTGCTGGAGAAACTGAAATGAAAAAGCCATTTGGAGATATTTTTAGGGTAAAAAAAAAATAAAAATCCCTGCTCTGTCCCAGCCGCTCAGCTCTGAGGAGGAGAGCTCAGCAGCACAGTGTTATGGCTGACAGCCCGCTCTCGAGTCATGCTAAGCCACAGGCCGCCATTGGAAAACCTGTGTAGGCTTTGGCCCGAGTGCTGCAGCTTTTACTCAGCAGCTGTCCTGTCAGCCTTAATTGCTGCAAGAATAAAGAAGACAGCAGCTAATTTACCCATCTCATCTGCTTAAATGGTGAACTCTTCTGGGCACATCCTGAGATGTGAGGGATAGCAGCAGTGCAGCAGGCTGGAGAGTTGGGCAGGGAGACATTTACTGAGATTTAACAAGGGCAAATGTAGGGTCTTGTATCTAACGAAGAACAACCTCAGGTACCAGTAGAGGTTGGGGACTGGCCTGTTGGAGAGCAGTGTACGTGAGAGGGACTTGGGGGACTTGGTGGATAGCAGGATGACCCTGAACCAGGAATGAGCCTTGATGGCGAAGAAGGCAGGTAGTATCCTGGGGTGTATTAGAAGGGGTGTAGTTAGGAGGTCAAGAGAGGTCCGTCTCCTCCTCTACTCTTCCCTGGTGAGACTGCCTCTGGAATATTGCATCCAGTTCTGGGCCTCTCAGTTCAAAGAACATAGAACTCCTTGAAAGAGCATAGGACCACTAGGATGATTAAGGGAGTGGAACACTTTCCTTATGAAGAAAGGCTGAGGGAGCTAGGTCTCTTTAGCTTGGAGGGGACTGAGGGATGACCTCATTAATGTTTATGTAAAGGGTGAGAGCCAGAAAGACGGAGTCAGGCTCTTCTCAGTGATGGCCAGTAACAGGACAAGGGGCAGTGGGTACAAGCTGCAGCACAGGAGGTTCCATGTGAACAAAAAGAGAAACTTTTTCACTGTGAGGGTGATGGAGCACTGGCACAGACTGCTCAGAGAGGTTGCAGAGTCTCCTTCTCTGGAGACATTCAAAACATGTCTGGATGTGTTCCTGTGTGACTTAGTCTAGGTGATCCTGCTCTGGCAGGGGGGCTGGATTAGGTGATCTTTTGAGGCCACTTCCAACCCCTTACATTCTGTGATTCAGTAACTGACTGACAGGTTTGAGGACCCAGCTGGAGGTGGCAGCGCTCAGAAGGAGCTGACTCTCTCTCAAACACGCACAGGCGGGCGTCTATTTTACAGTGAGGTGAGAAGGGAAATTAAAATGGCGGCTGGGCTGCGAAGTCCCGCATCAGAGCCCACGAGCCACCCCGCCGCACCGCGCCGGGCGGCGGCCCCGCCTTCCTCCCCCCGCCTCTTTCCCGTCTCCTAGCGCCCCGCCTCAACATGGCGCCTCCCAGCACAGCTTCACCCGCAGCGGAGAACTAGCAGCCGGGAGCCGCCGACTTCCGCCTACCAGCCCATTTCCTGGAGCACCGCCCTTAAATTCCGCCCGGCGCTCTCAGAGCGTGCTGCTGCCGCCACCGCCCGCTCTGCCTCCGCGGCATGCCCACGCTGGGAGCCGGCGGCGCGAAGGGAAGGCGGCGTCCACCCGCGGGGAACGTTTTCTGACTGAAACCGCCGGTGCGGGTCACGTAACGGAAGGCGGCCCTCGCGGGTGGGCACTTGAGGGGAGCGAGGCCTGTCGGGCCGTCCCCTGGGCCCCGCCGCCCGCCCTGCCTGAGGGGGTTATGCGGGGGTAGCCCTCGTCGGCAGCCAGCCAGCGGCGCCTCCCTTGCCCGCCGTCACCCCCGCCCCAGCCTCCCTGGTCGCTACGAAGCTTGCTTCAGGCAGCCCCAAGATGTTCAGCTGGCTGGGCACCGATGACCGCCGGAGGAAGGACCCCGAGGTGTTTCAGACGGTCAGCGATGGCCTGAAAAAGCTCTACAAAACCAAGCTGCTCCCCCTGGAAGAGCACTACAAATTCCACGAGTTCCACTCGCCGGCGCTGGAGGATGCGGACTTCGACAACAAGCCCATGGTGCTCCTCGTGGGGCAGTACTCCACAGGGAAGACCACCTTCATCAGGTAAAGCCTGGCCTGCCTGCTCCCCTCCTCCCCCTGGGGCGTGCCCGCACTTTCCCCGGCCGTGGTGGGGCAGAGGGAGGGTCTCTTGTGCCTGTGCTATGCCTGGATCCCTCCTCTGTGCCATATTCTGTGCCCATCAAAAGCTTCCAATTCAAAAGCCACCTCTCTGAGCTCCTGAGTTTACTGTTCCTTCGCAAGGACAGGGTGAATGAAGTGTCCCATGGAACACCGACGTGGCAAAAAAGTGGCTCAGAGCAGGGCTGAGGAGTGCAGGCAGGGTATTATCGTGGAAATGTGAGTCACTCGGGGCCCTCTAGTCCGTTCAAAGTGCAAAGGCTGTGAGAAGCCATGCACAGGGTATCCCCTGACTCCTCCGGTCAAGGTAGCTCCTCTAATAGCCCTTTGCTTCAGCTTGGTGTAGCTTTTGGGTGGTGGGGATAGCCTCTGGCCTAGGAAGCCTTAAAGTTGGGTTTTGGGTTTCTAATGGTTAGTCTCTCTCTGCTCTGGGCCCAGAGGCAATGCCTAGAGCCTAGTTAGAGAAGCATGGGTGCATGCAAGACCAGCCCATCTTCTGGGCTCCAAAAGTAAGCCCTGATTTAACTGTCCTTCTCTGCTGAGATACTGGGAGTAGCAAGCTTGTTCTGAACTGTAAAGAAGGGGTAGCTACCAGCTATGGGTTTGATGGGATACTGTCAAAGAGAGGGTTAAACTCTTCCAGCTGGTCTTGGTTGCAGGAATTTGTTCAGCCACACTGCTAGTTCAACTTGCAGCAACCTTTCTCTTGGGATCATAGCTGAAGCTGTGCTGTCTACGTTTCCTATGTGATTCATAAGCTGAGCATTAAATTCCAGCCTTTTTCTGGTGTGGCCATGTTGAAATCTGTGGAATTACCCCAGTGTAAATCTGGATGCAAGCCACAAGCAGCCAGCCCTTTGTTCTGCCACTGTGTCTTAGTGGAGGAGGGAGCTCTGGAGGGTAGAGAGACGTGAATCAAATTGACTGCACCTCTTAAGGAGTGACCTTGAGAAATGTGGAGTAAAGTGGTGTTGTGTGTGCTGTAATATTCCTGCTACTTAAAGCCTCAGCCAGGAGCCAAGCACAGAATACATGTTTGCTACCTTGTCATGCACCTGGGAAACAAAGTTGGAGTGAAAAGGCTTTTCTTATGTGAGCAGGTCAGGTAGGTGGTGAAGGGGTATGAATGACCTTAAGCATTTGGCTCATAGTTGGAAAAGTAGTTGCTCCCCTGAGATGCTAACTAGGATAACACAGTTGTCTGGTTCCACCTCAGGTCTTTGTTCTGTGTTTTGGTACCAAACCTGTTTGAAAGGGTTTTTCTGTCCTCTGTATTACTGACACCTCAGAGCAAGCTTCCCCTGAACATGAGTAAGCTGCTGAGTGTCCATTCCTGAGGCTGCTAGCTGTGTAACTAGAGCATCTCTTCATAATACTTCTCTCTGGGTTGCCAGCATCAGCTTCTCCTGCAGTCTCACCTGCCTGCTGTTGTTAGCAGAGACTTCCTGCCTTTGCCCCTTCCTGTTCAGTCCTTTCTCTGTAAGCCTGAGCTCCTTTTGCAAGTTCATGTGCTTAAAGCATGTTACAGGCAAGAGGAGAAGACTGAGTCTTCACTCATGTGGTGTGACAGCAACTCCTTAGCTCTCCTGTCAGCAGGCTGATCTGAGCCTCTCCTCAGACACTGCATTTCATTCATTCACTCCCACCCTTCTCTGTGCCTGGGGCTGGGATGGCCCTACTCTGAGGCTGTGGTCAAGCAGAAGTGACCAGGAACCTTTGCTTCACAGGAGTGCAAAATGGAGCTGAGTAGGCCACCCAGGAAGGCAGAGTTTACTCTGTGCAATAGTACATAAGAAGGTGAAAGCAGAGAGAACTTGAACCCACCTGACCTCATAGTAGCAGTGTGAGGGTCTTGTTCCCAACCAGAGGCAGGAGGTGCCAGAAAAATGTGTGTTGCTGGGGACAGGCTTCCAGTGTGAGCTTGCAGCTGCTGGTCATCAGAGAGCTGTGATAAGCAGCAGATTAGCATCCAGAGTTCTTGTGGGAAGGCAAGTGGGAGCTAAAACTGATAGCAAGGAGGAGTTAAAGGGTACTAGGGGAGGAAGTGGGAGGGGAGGCAGCCATGATGCCTTGGCATTAGAGAGACACAAGGAACAGCCTCTAGTCATCTCTTCCATAATCTAGTCAGGATGGGGGATACTTAATGTTATCCCTATGTATTCACTCTTATTGCATCCTAATTGTAGTGCTGTGCAATTTAGGGAAATGACTTAGTGCCACTAAACACTTGTGGAATTAACTCAGTCCCAGTTTACCTGGATCCCAGTACACCATTAAAAAGGGGGCAAAGGTAGTCACCTACCTGAGGTGGGCTTACTCACAAACATCTTCCTTGTTTCACCTCTGATTCCCTATGAATGTGAAAGGTGCTTCAGAGCCTTGTGTTTCTAAGCTGCAGTGCATTGCAGTGAGGCTGTTTGCTTGTCAGGAGCTGATGGTGGAAAGAAGGCAGTCAAGGTCAGCAGCAAGAACATTCCTAGAGGCAGGGAGAGGAGGGAGGTGAGTTGTGTCGGTCAAAGCCAGTGAAGCAAGACCAGAGCATTGGCTTGTTTTTAGTGTGACCATGCTGTTCTTCCCCCTGCCCTGCTTTCAGGGACCCAGATAACTGAGCCTTATTTTGCTGTGTGAAAGATGTAGTGTCACTAACTGCAGTCTCTTCCATTCCTGCTTCCTGCTGTATCCTCTTCTTGCTCACTCCCATGTCCCAGCATACATTTGGCTGATGCTTTTCTATAGAACCAGGGTCTGAAAGGTGATGGCAAGACAGCACCTGTACCTGTGAACATCTGACAGCCACAGCAGGATGCCAGCAGAGCCTGCCAATGCTATTGCTTTTTATGTTTCCTGTAAGAGGGTGGGAGTGCAGGACAGAACATTTTTCTCCTAATTAACTTAGATTCTGTGGTCTTTTCTAAAAATAATCCTGGCTTCTGTCCAGCCATCCTGCTAATAAAATAAACAAGCCTGCCAGAGTCCTACTGACTGTCAACATGGCTTGCTTTTCTGGTGTAACCACCTTTTCCTCCTGCTGCTAATCATTTGTGTGTCCTGGCCTCTCCAGGCTGTTTGTCACAGGCTACACACAGAACTCTGCTGTGACCTCCTTGTGTGGCCCTGAACCTTTCATCTCTGCTTGCACCAGGCAGTTGTCACCACTTCCTCCTGCTCTGCCCCTCTTCCCTTTCCTGCTCCGCATCACCTCTGCTGCCACACAGAGCAGCATCCTGCGAGGCTCCAGCGTGACTCATCATGGGCAAGCAGCCCCTCTTCCCACATCCTGCAGCGTTCCTGCACAAAGCCAGGGATATCCTTGCCTGGCTCCTATGCTGCTCTGAACCTGCCTGGGAAAGGGCACACCAAACTGGGGTGGCACTAATGCAACCTTCCTACCCTTGGCCTTCACCAGGAGCAGGAACAGGCCTGAAATGGGGCAAACATGATGCTCCTAGGTACATGTCAACTCCAGACACTTCTCCAAAAAACAGACTGGTCATAAAAAACCCCACAGTCAGCTCTTGCCTGTAACTCTCTACAGGCTTCCCCAGTCTAGCTGGAGGTCACTGCCCTGGGTCCCTTTAAGGATGTTCAGCATCTCATAAGAAGGCATGCAGCAGGGGAAATTGCTGGTTGGTGCTTTCCACAGCTATTTCTCTCCCAGAAATCCCCACAAATGTGACAATTGCATGTGTTCTCTAGCTTGCTTGCATTATTAGAGACAGTGTTTGTCAGCTGCCTTGCAGAAGTGCCTCTTTCCCCTCAGTGTCAATAAATCCCTTCTGTTTGTCCTGCATACAATGAGATTCTTGTGCTGCAGACACCCTGCTGCACAATGTACCCAAATCTCCCAGAGAAGCCTTACTTAAAATAGATGCTATGATACTAGACAGTGCAAATCTTCATCTCTCTGATTTCATACCACTTGTTGCACATTAAGTCAATTAAGTCATTGCCTTGTAGCTGCTTCTGTGTGAGAGTGCTTTTGTTAGGGTCTTTTGTTTGTGTTTTAGTCTTACAAGAGAAATAAACACAGGAATGCCTTGAAACACTAGCTGAGTGGAGCTGTGATAAAATTTTGAGCAGCCTGTCTGGAGGAGGAGTGTTGCTGTTATATGCAGGACTTTTGCTTAGGCTTTCTTGGAAGCTTTGTCTATAAGTGACAACCCCCAGGCTTTTTTTCCTCCCCTCTTGCTCCAAAGCCATCATATTACGTGTGCATATCACCATAAAAAAACCAAGTGGGTTATTGTTACAGCAAGGCTGCAACATGGAATTAGGAGTGTGGGGTGGCGTTCTCAAAAGCACTTAAATTTATTGCATTAGTCAATTGTCACTACCTGTTGTTTTTTCTCCCTAGTATTTGCAGGGGAGAACTCAGAGGACTTATTTCTATGGATTTAATGTAAACCTTTCAGTATATTGCTTTTTAATACATTCTGTTAGACTAAAAGCAGAGTACAAAGTGGGGGCAGAAGAGAGCCAATAGCCATGACTAGCATCACAGCAATGCCCATCAGGTGCTAACACTTGAATTGCCATCCTGGAGGCATGACCTTAGTTTCCAGAGCATGGCCAAGTGGCTTCTAACCTAGCAAATGGTTGTGCTAGTGTAAAGAGCTTTCCAGGAAATGGAGCCAAGAATACCTGTATGAAAGTCTACAGAACCCTTGGTGGGAGAAAAGTAGCTGCTTCAAGCTAGAGAGGAATTGCTGTACCTGCCAGGAAACTGTATTGTGATCACCAGTCAGGGAGGGGGCATATACCAGCATTAGTCAGTCTACTCACATTTAGTACTGTCCCACTTCTATAGGTTTGAAGAACCCCTGCATAGTCTTTAGGTAGATAGGATGTACTCACCTTAGTATAGGAAATCAGAGAGTTGTTTCATTTCTGGAATCCTTCCTATATTCTTTCAATATTTTAAGAAGTGCAAACCAGCTGCTGTTTCATCTCACAGTTGCTCCCATTTGGAGAAGTCACTTCTGGGGGCAATCTGGTAAGCACAGGACTTGGAAAACACTTCAGATGAAAGATACAAGAAAATACATGATAAAATACCAGTAAGGGAGATGGTCAGCACTTAAAGGAATTCTGGATATTGTTGGGATTCTTACTGCAGGCATTCTTCTCATCAACATGTATTAAGCCAGACGAGTAGCAGAGATTTGCAATATATCCTGGCCCTGTCCTTGCTATTTGTACCTTTTGATCTAAGTGATTTGGCTTTGCCCATTGGGAATTGAAGATTCAGTTGCTGACATGATGTCAAGTGAATACCCCTGCTGAACAAGCACAATTTTTTGTTGTCCCTAAAAAGCTGGATGGTCATTACTTCTGGTGAAACCAGGAACCCAGAAAAAATTTTGGAAGCCTTTATGTCAATGGTCCTGTAATCCCTCACACATGAACTTTTACCCTTTGTGATAAGGCTTACCTCAGTGAACCAATGATGATAAACACTCTAGTCTGTCATGAAAACTCCTCAGTCCTGTTTCCATTTTTTCCCCCATCCCCTGAATCTTTTAACATCATTATAATTCTGTACTATCTACTTTTATTTTCTACCTACAAAAGACTAGGTCAAGCAATGGAAGAGGAAGTGTTAGCTAGCTAATTTTCATGACCGGGTGGTCTCATGTTCCTCATGTAACAAATACAGAGCTTACCACCAGGTCAGGTACTCCAACACCATTCTATACTTATAGCTAGACCAGCTCTAGCACCCTTTTGCAAGCTACATGAACACTATAGTCTTAGTTTTTAGTACAAGACCAGCAGGTGGGATGTCTTCTGCACCTACACAGACCTACCCTTGGTGATGGCATCTGGCTCCTTCATGAGCCAAAGGGAACTGTCCCACATACACTGTTGACCCACCCTGAATTTGGCAGGGTAAGATGAGATGTGCTGCCAGGCTCCTCTTAAGTCCTATAGTCTCATGAGTGACTGTCACTGAAATTTGCTAAGCTGTGCCCCTGCAGAGGCTTAGCAAACGAGGGACACTGTGCTTACTGTGCTGTTCAGCTTGATAAAACGTTGGGATATACTCTGCCACCCACGTGCTTAACGCTCAATATGCTTAAGCAGTTTGTGTTGCAGACCTGTAGCTGCATTGCAGAAGCGCAGAGGAAGGCTGGAGACTTCAACAGTCAAGCATAGGAAAAGTTGGCATCTGAGTGACTGATTTGGACTGGGGGCTAAGCACATTAGGTGGATGAGTCTGCTGAAATGAGCAGCAGTCAAGTAATTGATATTGGCACCAAAGGCCAGTAAGGTTTCAGGATTAACTCTGATTGCAGTGAACTGCTGGTTTTACTTTACCATGCTCAGTCGGTTCTAAATGTCTTGAGGATCAAATACACAAAATGATCAAACATGATGAGACTCTCTTCTCAGCAGCTGTAATCTTCTCAATTTCTTAGTCTACCTGAAATAAGAAAGCTTTGAATGTCAAGATCCAGAGTAGAAAAGCTACCACAACATTTACCAAGAGATTCTGTGACAGTGCTAAAAATAGCCTGGGAAGGATCCATACTCTTGAGCTTTGTAATTACACTGCAGTCTTTGGTACAATTCATTTAGGACTTAGGCAGCTCATGTCTCCTGCCCACACCTTGTGTTTTTCACCTACAGGTACCTGCTGGAGCAGGATTTCCCAGGGATGAGGATTGGACCAGAGCCTACAACTGACTCCTTTATAGCAGTTATGCAAGGAGATGTGGAAGGAATTGTTCCTGGAAACGCACTGGTGGTGGATCCCAAAAAGCCATTCAGGAAACTCAATGCCTTTGGCAATGCTTTTTTGAACAGGTCAGTACTCAAGAATTTTGTTGCTCTGGAGAATAAAGCTAGAATCTAATGAGCAGCCTAGCTCACAATTCCACAACTTCCCCTCCCCCCAATCCACATGACTGATGCAAAGCCATTCCAGTGCTACCAGGTGTATGTAAGTCACTCACTGAAGGGCAAATTCAGGTGGGACAAACCATATTATTTGAACAAACTAACAAAAGCTACAGCACCATCTGATAAGTTCATCCTGTAGGAATCTAGAGGTAAATACCTGCATTAATATTTGCCCCCTTGCTTTTATATTCCTAGACTCTCTCACTTGCAATCACTTCAGTCCCCTGAAACAAAATAATCCAGTGATACAGCCACTGAAGTCAGTAGGGAAGTAGAACTGATAAAATATGCACATGTTTGCTTAAATGCACCTCTCTTACCAAAATCAGTCACTCTCCATTCTGATGGTGATAATACAACCTGGGTGCAAACTGAAGATAGCTCTAGTGTCATTCCCATTAAAAAAAAAAAAAGTAGCAGGGGGTTTGAGCTGTGGCTCTGACCTGAGGAATGCAACCTTTCCATCCCCTAGGCCTAGCCCAACCATACAGAGGTTTGGATCTAGGCCTCACAGGAAGCCAGCAGCACACACCCATATCCTAGATGAGCACAGACTGTGCTACAGCAGGGAGATAGGAACAAACTGACTACGCCCATCATCAATGCCTTCCCTGCTAACAGTGTGGGAGACATTGCAAACATGGCAGCTGCACAGCCAAACGGCCAGGAAAGCTGGGCTTGGGCTCCTCTTATTGCTTCCAAGCTCAGAGAGCTTCTCTCCCTGGTGTGCAGCATCTCTTAACAGTACTGATCGTAGGAGTGCTGGGGTAGGCTGCCACAAAACAGGGAAGGGACCTGCAGAGAAGCATGGGGAGAAGCTTGGGGAGAGAAGGAGGAACTGTCTGGAGTTGCTACCATGCAGAGAACCTCACAGTGCCTCAGGGTGACTCTGAAGCAGAGTCTATTCACAATGCAGGCTCATCATTCAGTTACATCACCATGGACCCGCACCAGATACTTTTGAACACTTCCAATATTTAAGACCCAGAACATCTGCACCTGGCCAACAGTTAGGTCAGGCAACTGCCTGCTCCCTACAGCAAGGGAGGAAGGTGGCTTCAAAGAAAATAACAGGCTTCCTAGGTGGAGTGCAGAAGTAGTAGATGAAGAGAACATAATTCATAACAGCTCAGGTGATAGCCAAAACCAGCCACAGCTGACACTTCACTAGAGAGACGTAAGGAGGCCAGGCATGGAGGGCAAAAAGGTGAACAGTCCCAAACTGGATGGATTGATGCATTCTGAATGCAGTTTGCTCCTAATACAGCAAGAGATCGAGCTGAGTCCTAGCTCATTGTATCGTGCTGTGCTCTTGTTTCTGTCCTGCTACTCTTCCTGTGAGGAAAGAGTTAAGTGTCTGCCTGTGAGGACAGCAGGGCAGAGGGGCACAGCAGTGATTCAGCAGAAGCAGTCCTGCTACCAGTGCTGAGAGTAGCCATAACAGCTAATTAATGTCTTTTCTGCTGACATATTAAAAAACAGGTAATGATTTCTGAACTGGCAGAGGAAGACACAGTAAGGGGAACTCTGAGCATCACAGTGCTGAAAATGCAGATGGTAATACCCAGCTAACTAGTATATTAAGCATATGCAAGAATTGACTCAGAGGGCCAGAAGTTTAGCAGGTCTATCAGTGTGTACCCACTGGACCAAGCCATTCAAACTTAACCCCTGTTGTGGGCCTGGCTTTTTGGCAGGTGACAATGCAAAGCTGTCTCTGCCTTGCATATATCTTGCTGCTGCTATGTGTATACTATGGCACTGACCTCAGCTAGGAGGCTGTGAGCAGGAGATATGGAGAAGGGAGGTAATCTCCAGAAGCCACTCCTCTAAGAGTGTGACCATGGGCAAGCCCAGTTTACTTGTGGATTGTTAAAAGGTAATGTTTGCTATGGGCACCAGTGGACAAGGGGAACACATAGCAGCAGCATTCACACAGACCATGCTGGTCTTGGCTGAGAGGTGGCAGTCCACAGCACTGTGTCCTGTGGGGTGCAGAACCTGCTGTTCCAGGGGAGCTAAGTGAAGGAGCCGGAGGAGTGAGATTCCAGCCTCAGCTGGTACTCCTTTCCCAGCAGAGACTGGTATCTGCTGCCTTCCAGGAAGCAAGGAAAGAGTTGTACAGTCAGGATTTGGCTGGGAGACAGCAGCTAATTGTGCTGCTTGGAGCCTCCCTCCCTCCACTGGAGATGGAGCACCTGCCCATACCTTCTTGTGTAAGGGCAGAGATGGGGCTGACAAGCTGCTCAGGACTGAAGGGAAGATACCAGTTGTACAGTACCCTGTCTGTTGTCTACATCTTCATGTCCCAGGTGGTTCCTGGGTATTGAGAGAAGAGCTTGTTTAC
Organism: Laterallus jamaicensis coturniculus; assembly: GCA_022605575.1. Lineage (NCBI taxonomy): Eukaryota > Metazoa > Chordata > Aves > Gruiformes > Rallidae > Laterallus > Laterallus jamaicensis. The sequence continues at coordinate 22,997,944 of JAKCOX010000001.1, forward strand.
CTCAGTCCAATTGTGCTTGGCAGTACCCCAGTTCTGGAGGAATCCCAACATGTTGCACCTTGTTATCAGGAGGGCTTGTTTGGCACCAAGGGCCTGGAACAAAATCAGGCATCTCAGCCATTACTTTCCTATCATATTGGCTTGGTTGCAAGATTCCTCCTACCCACCAGAGTCTGTTTTGGGAAACTTAAGGTGGAATCAGTCCTGCTTTTGTGTGGTAAAGATTCTCTCTTCACCCCATGCTCTGTCTATAGAGGTGGTAATGAAAGTCTGGTTTGGCACTACATTCTTCCCTTCATATGGCCTCAGACAGAACTAGGTCATGCTCCCTGAGGTCTTGCAGTTCTGTAGGGATAGCAGGAAGGGAGCAGCCTTAACCACCTTGCCAACAGCCAGAATGTACTCCTGCTGACCTCTGACCTTATATCTGAAGTCTCCTGTGGAGTACTTTCCTTAGAGAAACTGGTGGAAAATCCCCTTATCTGAGCCATTTAATATTAGACCACAAGGAGTGCTCAGGGCACTAACAATGAAGAACATACCTGGGCTGACAGGACAGGGGAATAGCATGACATCCTGAGCCTTTTGTTCTCTGCTGCTGTACCTAGCACTCAACAGCAGAATCAGGCCAGCCCCTTGCTGCTGCAGGAGGTGTCACGCATTCAGAAACGCTGCCTGTTGCCACCTGCCACAAGGGTTCACTTCTTGTCAGAAGCTTCTTGGAGTTGAAAAACTGGGGTGAGGTGGTAGTATAGCTGCAGGGACTGCCAAGAGAACCTGTGTGCTGCAGGTCTCTGGCTGCCTTGACTGCTATGTAGCAGCTGTTGTGCCAACCCCCATGCTGTATGTGGTTCTGCTTCCTCCCGCAGTAACGTGGGTTTTATGCCTGAGTGTCACAGCACACCCTGTTAATATGCATCCGTACATATACACACACGTATTTATAGCTGCCTGGAATGCCATCACAAAAAGGCTATCCATGGAATGCTACCAGGAGCCATGTAAACACACAGGCTTTTACTGTCCTTAGCTGTTAGTACTAACAGAAATAGCTGAGCTGCAGCCCTCTAAGAACAAGTTACTCTTAGGCAATGGTTTGCCTAGGTAGAAGATGGGGAACGACAAGCTAAAGAGCAATTACACAGAGAGGGAGCTGCAGCGAGGGGAGGAGTGAATTACAAGCTGAGTATAAGTCAAAAGTGTCATACCACTGCTAAAAAAGCAAACATCTTACATAAACAGGACTGTCACATGTAACAGATAAGGAGCAATGCATCCCCTCTGTTCACCACTGGCAAGGTCGCAGCTGGAGTACTGCATCAGCTTGGGGCATCATGCCTGAAGAAATACGTGGAGCAGGTAGGGAGGACCCAGAAGAAAGTCACAAGGGTCTTCAGGGAAATGAGCTGGAAAGGCAGCTAGAGAGAACTGAAAGATGGGGAGAACCACAAACACACATCTTTTAGAGGAAAGTCTGAGGGGAGACAGGATGACAACAGTGTATGTTGTGACAAGAGGGGTGGGGAAAGAAATAGTTTTCCATGTCTACTGTTGGAGGCTGAAAGGCATCGTGACATGGGACATTCAGATTAGACATCAAGAAAAAGTGGTTTTCCTGTAAGGATGATTAAGTAATGGAGTAGACTCCCAGCAAATGTTTGTGAGTCTGCATTGTTACATTGTTAAGAATTTAAAGAACACTTTAGACAAGATCAATCTGACATTTGCCTTGAGGCAGTAGGCTAGACTAAGCACCCTCTTGAGATCTCCTTCTGCCTGTACTTTAGTATTTCTTTGGTGCAAGAATGGCATGCTTTCTGTCTTTTTAAGACCAGATTTGAAAGAACAGAAATCCTACAGTGTTAGTTATTTTTTTAAACAAGTTCTTTCAGTTCACTTGAGTTTAGGAACTCTGTAGGGGAATGCTTAAAGAAACAAACCAAAACACAAAACCAACCACCAAATACCACTTTTCACTAAGATCTAAACAGCCAATGAAAACATTTAGATTTCCACATTTTCATTAATAACTCACAACTGGGGAGGGGGGCAGGATGCAGGGCACATAAAAAATCCTGTCATAAGTCATATCTAAGCCCCATGTTCCAGAAGCAGTCAAGTTCAGTTCAATTAGAGCTTATTTCTTTAAGCCACCAGTAGCTCTGACTGAAGACTTGAGATCAGAGCCTGGCTTGTCCTGTGCTGCCTGTGATCTTCACCACATCACAGATACTTTTGCTTTTATTTTAAATGCATTTATTTCCATACAGGTTTGTTTGTGCCCAGCTACCTAATCCCGTGTTAGAGAGCATCAGTGTTATTGATACACCAGGAATCCTTTCTGGAGAAAAGCAAAGAATTAGCAGAGGTAAGTTCTAAGCTTGGCTCTTTTCTGAAAGAGAGGGTCCTCTTGGTTTTCACTACTATATGAGTTTTGCCTCAAGCTCTGCAAGCTTTAGACAGAAGCATTAGTAGGAGCCTTTCAGATATACAGCATGACTTTGCTAGTGTCCCTTTGGATTTGATTTGCATTCTGCTATAGAGAATTCAGATGCTCTCAGGCAAGGTTGCTGACAAGCTCAGCAGTACCTGTGTCACAATCCTCTATTTCCCCAGTGGAACAGATTTCCATCAGAAAGCTGCTCTACAAAAATACTTGCTTTCAGTGACCTACTGAGGAGCCATAGGCCAGGCAATCAGTCTGGTCTCTTTCCAGCTGGCCTCCCAGGTATTTTGCACTGTCCAGGCTTCCTAAATCTAGCACAGGATTGATTTGGTGTAAGAACCATTGGCACCCATGTTCCTCATTGCAGTGAGGATTCTGGAAATCCTGGGGGCATTAAATGGATCTAATGAACAACAGATTCTCCCAGTGAACTTCTGAGTGTCTTAGGCTGACCCTCTGAAGTGTGCAACATCTTGATACTTTAAACCTAACATCTCTGGTTGCTTTTTTGCTCTGTAAGGTAGTGGTGGCATGACTCACATCTCTTGCACATTCCTTAGACAAAGCTGGTAGCTATGCATCATTTCATTGGAAGATAGCCAAGAGTAGTAATCACAGTGTTCAGGTTTGAGAAGATCACTTCTCATTCACACTGCCTAGTATTAATGCACAATTGAATTTCAGCAGTACAGGCTCTGCCCAAAGTGCTGAGGCTTTTCCTATCTCTGTGTTCTGCCCCATAGGATTTCTTATGACTCATGCCTTTCCCACTTTTATAACATTCCTTTGCAGTGAAATTGTTCTTATGAACTTCCTTTTCTCTTTTAATCAAGCAGCCACCTTGCACAGACCCAGGTCTTGTTTCTTTTACTGGGATCTACCACAGGGACCTTAGCTGAAGTAGCATCAATAAAGTTACAAGGGATGGCTAGAATTAGTTGAAAACTCACATTAAGCTTTTTCAACAAGGGGCTGTGCAGTGCTAGGAGATCATAACTTCTTTCCAGGCAGTCTACAAAAGGTAGCAAGATATGCTTCATCAGAAGGTTGAAAAACATGCTGTGCAAGCATTCCTCCCTTCAGCAGAATGTTTAGAAGGGGAGATAAACAAAAATTTATATTATGAGGTGTAAACATTTTTCAGTTAAGAAATGCCACTGAAAGCAAACAGTTCTCTTGTGGAACTATCACCATGAAGAAAACTTGCTTAGGAAGAAAAAACTTCTTTTTTTCCCAAAACCAAAAAAGTCAACATTTCAAGTCCCCAAAAAAGGTTCCATAGCCCCTTTCCTGAGTCCCCTCATCAATTCAAATTCTGACATATATTGCAAGATTTTCCTATTTTCCAGTTATTTCCAGTACTAAAAATATCCTCCTGCAAAATGTACTGGCACTTCTTGTTCCTACTTTTGCAAAATTTCTCTATCAGCCTCCCCATGGGCCTTAGTGTCCCATTCCTGCAGCTACTCTAGTATGTGCCAGCAGTGCCAGAACACACAACACACAGCTGTGCACTGTTAGGAAAGTCATTGGTGCACTTTGACCTGAGCCAGTAATGCCTCTCCAAACATCTGGGAACAGCTGAGGGACCATTCCTCATAAGCAGAGAAGGCTAAAGGGGAGCCCCAGTTCTGTAAGTTTTCATATGCTATACCTGTTTGTAGGACTGGAGGTCTGTCTGAGCATGTGGGGCAAGTTCTTCCTCTGCCCTTAAGTGCTTATGTGTTGGCCCTGTGACTGCTGTATGTGGTCACTCCACCCTTTTGCCAGGAGGTGAGAACTCTAGGTAGTGCAGAGTGATTGCCTGTTCATCCTGCCATGCCAGGAATTTGCTCTGCTACACCTCCAACCAGAGAAAGGGACTGTCACAACCTGGTTATCAACTGACCTAAGCACAGCAGTTAAATGTACAAGGGTAGGTGAGATCTCACAAAGTCAGGGCAGCCTGTCACTGGTCATTTCAACCACATCAGATGGCCTTTCAATAGCTGCAGGACAAGATCATCATCTGGTTTAGATAAACACACATTTGTTGAAGCTGGCAGAACTCCAGCCATTTCTCTCTGCAGGGGATCCAGCCCAGGGAGCAAAGAGTGCTGAGGTGCTTACAGTTAAGGAAGGGCTGCTGCCAGGCATTGCCTTGAGCTTATCTCAAAGAGCCTGGTGTTTGAAAGGGAGTGCTTTCCTCCTTGCTCCTATGGAAGAAAATAAAGGGTGGTGAGGCTGGTGCCTGTGCCACCAAGCTTATGAGCCAGTTGCCCTCATTAGCAAGTCGGTTTTGAAGGCAGATAGAGCAATGCTGTGGTTTCCAGGCAGAAAACAAGACAATGCTAAAAACTGCTGACAAAAAAAGTGTTCTTACCCTCTATACCTTCCCAGCCTGCTCAGATTTCACTTGGGAATGAAGCAAGACCTGAGGGAGTCTTGCAGAGGTTTCTCAAGAGACACTGAAGTTTCTTAACTGCTGGCAACAGGGGAGCTCTGCTTTCTCTCATTGTTTGCTACTATGTTTTACGACCCTCAGGCTGGGGTACCTGTGATACAAAACCAGAGTAGGGAATGGATAATAAAGCAGCCATAAGTTTGAGGTAAAAAGTAAAGTTGCAAAAGATGTGGCAGGCTTTCCCAGCCTGCCCATCCTATGAGAACCAGCACCATTTCTAAAAATAGGAAATTCCTCTCACTGGGAACATTGTAAATCTGTCTCCTTTCCCATTAGATGTCAGGAGCATTAGCTAATCTATACAGTGCCAGCTTAGCAGAATACCATGGTATCAAAATTTAGCAATCCACAAGGGTCACCTTAGACCCCTGATTTTCAAGGCAAGAACTTCTTCCTCATTGCATCCATGTCTCCAGCAGAGGAAACTGGGTTTAAAGAAAAGATTCAGGGGCCAAGACCAAGTTCTGAAGCTCTTAATTTGTCTCAACTCCATTAAATTCACTGCCTTTTGCTGTTAAGGAGGCTAACATGACAGATAACATAATCCCTTTCCCAGTGGACAGGCTGGTGCTAGCAAGACTCAGCTTGGTGTAGCTAACACAGGGGTTTGTAAATAGGTAGCAAGCTTTCCTCCAAGGAATGCTGTGTAATACTGAGAAATGGAGCTCTGTGCTGGCTCTCTTCCAAGGCACCACTGCATGATCATGAGAGCCACCTTTTCCCTGCAGTGCAGCCCAGGAGGTGTTTCCAGTAGCAGACCTGCAGGTTCAGGACTGTCAGGCAGTCAGTAGGTGCAGTATGTCACAGCTGAAGTCCACATCCCTTCAGCATGCAGTGAGATCAGCAGCACTGACACAGCTGCTACTGCTCTTAGGCTCTGGCAGAGAGTATAACCAGGGAGCAGCCTGCAGGGATTTGTCCTACTGAGCTCCTGTGACTCATTCACTTCGTGATGGGCACCCGTGGTGTCACAAGTGTGACAGCTGGACCCATAGGATATACATGTTTCATTTACAGGCCTCATAGGAAGTGTTCTGAGGATGTCATGGCCCAAAGCATCCTGCCCTTCACTGCTGCTGTATGACCTGTAGAACACATTTTCCTTCTGGTCTCTTTCACATGCCAGGGCATGGATCTGTGTCCACATCTAAAGAGCTAGTCATTGCATTGCCTTGCCCCTCACCCTGTGTACTTAGGGATATGGTTTAGCATAGGACAGGAATGGTTGGACTTGATCTTAAAGGTCTCTTCCAACCTTGTGATTCTGTGACCTCCTTTCTTTTGTTGTTTCCAGCTGAGCATGAGGCAACAGCAGGCTACAGAGATATCCACAGGGAAGATATATGTACCAAAGCAGCACAGTCTTGGCTGCTTTGACAATTTAATAATAATATGGATGCTGTCTATTTGTAAAACATTGTTCTGGTGTTACAGTGAGCCCAGGCCATCCTGCTGAGACAGAAGATAGAAAAGGGATAACTGTGCTGGAATAAATGAGGACAGAGGGAGGACCACAGGTCAGGTCATGTAGTGCAGCAGAGCCAGGGCAGGAGTTAGGACTTCCTCATAATTCATCATCCTGCACAGCCTGCCATGCTAATTGAGCCACCTGGTAACAGCAATTCATGCACTTCAGTAGTCATTCCATCCCTGGGGAGTGCTCCTTACACACTCTGCTGTCAGTCTCAATCTACACATGCCCTGAACAAAGCAGATCCAAGTCTGCCAAGTTCAGTGATGCCCTGGCCAGGGGTAAGTACTTTCTGAATATACTCTGAAGATTTACTTCATTTTCACCTTGTGTATGTCACCACCTTTTCCCACATTAGTGGTGAGCACAAACTCCTAGCCAGGAGGGTAAGGACTGGCAGCATCTTTCCCATATCTGCTGGAATAGTATGTGCTATTCCAGCCTTTTTTCCATCCTTCCACCCAGTTCCATTCTACTAGCTGCAGTGCAGCCCAGGCTTCCTGTAGTCAAGAAACAAAAACCACACACTAGCTTCTGGCTGTCTCTCCTGGGAAGTAAGAACTCCCAATGACCAGCAGCTTCTGCACCTGGGATATTTAGTCAGTCACCAGCCTGACAGTGCCAAGAACAATGCTAATAGTAGTGACCCTTTAGGCAGTGCAGAGCACCCAGACTGTTTCTCAAACAGCCATGCTTGGAAGGGAAAGGCAAACACCAAGGAAATTGAGATTTTCCCACCTGATGCAACATTGTTTACAGTACAATGGCAACAAGAAAACAGTTTTTCAAAAGATTTTTGTCACATGTGCTAACAGCAGCATGATACACAACTGACAACATGCCCCCTGAAAGCCTTTAGAAGGGAGACATTTCAAATACTTGCTATGGTAGCCTGCACTGGGTGTGTTTGCTTGTGTTCTGTGTTCATTCTGCCTGGGAAAGTGGAAGTGCAGGGGCAGTTTTGACTTCCCAGTTCACCTCCATCCCTGCCGTGCAGTAGCCGCTCTGCCAACTCGCCTGATTTTATCAGGCTCACAAACACACACTGTTCCCCTGAAAGGCACAGTGCCTACAGTCACACTGTGCTGGACTTCCCCTAAGAGCAATGCAAAAGGGAGCTTAAAATCTGCACAGTTCTGCCCCTTATCACTTGTACAAATATGTGAAGCCACAAGTCTTAACTCTTCTGACCTAAAAGAATGCAGACAAAACCTTGAGAATATATTTGAATTTTGGGAAAACCAAATCATGATTCTGTTCAGGGTGAGGAGAGAGGGAAGGTGCTGGCTTCATTATTTGGGTTGAAAATACTGCCATGTTTTGCATTTCCAGAACTGGAAGAGTAAAAATAATGCAGTGGTATTGAGATTAAGTTGTTGCATAGATACAAAGGGCTGTGCTTATTTTTTTATTCCTGAGAACATATAGCAAGTACTTGATTTTTGTCTGATTTTGAATCGTTGATCTAATAAGTCTGATTTTAGATCAACCATTCAGTTTGCCCATTTTATTGTCCAGAAATATCCTAAGTGTCAATTTCCTCAAGGAAGGAGAATCATGTCCATCAGTATCTCAATTTGCATTATTTATGCACATCACATTCTTTCAACATCACAAACAAGAAAGGAGCATGAGTGTTTTCTTGCCACTGGTATCATTTACTGATGGTCATCTCAGGCCAGATTTTTAAACATCATTTCTCCTTAGATTTAAACTACGTGTACTGGGAGAATTCACTTTGTGTTTGGACAGTGTAGTAAAAAACCTTCCTTGGAATTCCAGCTATGTATCAGCACTGCTCAGCAGTGAACTCTATTCAGATGCCTTCTGAGGTCTTAAAATTTGGCTAGGAACTGTTTAGAGGATTGGCTCAAGTACAAGGAAACAGTCCATCTGTCACAAATGACAAAGATAAATGTGTAAAGGGCAGAGTGGACAAGTTCATCTCTGTGCACATAGAAGCTCAGCAGGCAGGCTTAGGGAAACTTTGCTCTGGACAGCACTCTCATCAGTTTCACTCCACCTGACTTGAACACGCTTAGTGAGGCTTCACTCCCTTTCCACTGACATAAAGCAAGAGCCCTGTCAAGCACCCTGAAACTTCTGCAGTAAACAACATGAAACTAAGAGACTACAGCCTGCCATGCCAGGTACTAGTAAGGTAAATGTTAGCATGAGAAATCTGACACCACCCCACCTTTCCTAGCTAAGAACATAGGCAGATTTATTGTGCTTTATTGAATTTTTTTGCCTTTGCTTTGGAAACCTTTCAGTCTCCAAAAGGTATGTAACGTTTCCATTAGTTCTTGGTGCTCAGGGTGAGGAAGTGCAGAGCACTGCCTAGCTGGAGGATGTCACTCCTAGTGCTGTGAATCACCAGCTCCAGGACAGATCAGTTCTTAGAGTACAGACAGAAGCGATTAGCAAACTGAGGCCCACTCTAGAAATTATGACATGTAACATCCATGGAAATCTTTTCATCCTGAAGGACTTCTGTCTACTTCCCAACACACCCACTGTTACACATTACAGAAATCTCTTTATATCCCCTTGGAAAGCAGCCACCTCCAGAGAAGAGTATGGCAGCTTTATACAAAGACTTGTGAGATAAGCTGCAGTAAGGTATATCCATTCCTCACTTTTCATCTTCCCTTCTCTCCTTGCTGGCACCACCAGCTCCTCACCATAAGAGAAGCTTGTTCTTCCGCACAATCCCAGCTGTTTCATCTCATACTCTTCCCTCTCTCCACTGTGCCATCCCTCCTTGGGTCTCACAACAGCTACCCACCCTGCTTCCCACTCACTTTGTGCATCCTTAAGAGATACGTGTTAGCCCTCTCTCACCTTCTCCCCTCATTTTCTTCTTCTGACCACCACACTGCCTTCCTTCTGCTTTGCTTACAGCCATCTGTGACATTCAGGTAGCACCTGCCCCTCCTGCCCTCCTGCCACGTTCTCCCCTTCTGGTGTGGGCTGCTTGCTTGTTTTGCCATGACATGGTCTTTTTCCCTGTACTTTGAAGGGCCAGTTAGACTAAGCCTCCAAATCCTCTTATTCAAATTAAAATTCAGATAAAGTCATTAGCTCCCTGGAATAGGCATTCATTTTATCTCCAGAAGCTGCTCCCTCTCTAGGTAGCCAGTGTTTGCCATGCCAGCTATCCCACCTTCTGATGCTGTCCTCAGACACACAGAGCCAATCTATCAGCTGACAAATAGGGACACAGCCATAAAGCTCTGCCCTACAGAAGTCTGTGATTAGGGAATTTTTGATCTCTGGGTAACACCAACTTCAGAAGGACAAGCAGCAAGCTCCCAATGACTAAAATTCATCATGAAAGAAGTGAATTACTAGAAGCAGTAATACAATTTAAAGCACTAGTGACAGCAAACTGTGAGGTATCTGGTACAAAGCAGCAGCTTTCCGTTTTTCCAGCATTTCTTGATCTTACTATTCTCATTCCACCCAAACTCCACCACCCCAGGAGCTGTGGCCACAGTCACACAAGACAGTAAGCACACTGCTGGCTGTCCTATCAGACAGGACCACCAAGCAATCCCAAACAGCCACTAGTGTAGCTGCATGGTGAGAAATTCTGAACAAATACATGCAGTCTCATTACTGGTGTAAATTGGCTTTAAAACATTACAGGCAGGCAGATCTTATGCTGGGTTGGGTATCATCCATCTTCCCACAGTCAGCATGAAGACTTGTATCACACCTGGTCTGCCTTGACAGAAAAGTAATTGCCTAATCCTGCCAGATCTCAGTGAAACTAATGCTACCAGGTAGTCAGTAGTGCACAGACAAGTATTCATTAAGCCAGTCTGCCTTATGGAGTCTAAGTGGCAGGCTGTCTGCAAGAAGGTCATTTTCTCTGTAGGCTGAATCCACTGACAGTCCTTCTGTCTTGTCAGCTTTGTTTTAAAACTGTTGAGTCTTTTTCATGCTGTCAAGAGAAAAATCTGTCCCATGGAAAAAGTATCTGATAGAAGAATATTATCATGTTAATCTTGTCCTACCACTGTATGGTTGGGGCTCATTTTCTATTCATGCTCACTTTATCTGGAGGTTGTGAAAGAAGCTGCTTCAGCAATATCAGAGCATGTTTTAATACATGTTCTATTTTTCAACAGAAATGTAAGTGCAACCACAAACAGCCAGGAATTAACAGAACAGAAAATTCTCCCCATTACATTTCTGCCTGAACATCCCTGTAATAATGGTTTTGCATTTATGCAGCTTCAGCAAGCAGATGGCTTTCCAAATGTCCTGTAACTTCACAATAAAGCTGTGCTATGTTCTGTGGATAGCTTTGCCCATCACTGAACTGCTGCCAAATCAGAGACAGTACTGGCTGCTTTTGTGAGAGGCCCTAGCAACAATCTACAACACTGAGGGCGTAAAGAGACATAACACATTTGCAGTGGAATGAGCAAAGGGACACCCTGAAAACTCCTAATTTGACTGTAGATCAAGATCAGTTCTTGGTCTAAACTCACTTGCTTGTAAGCTACCAGAAGAGTCAGGCCTTAGGCATCTGTGAAATAAAAAAGGAGCTGAGGGGGAGGAAAATCCAATTATAGCCTCACTTGGATTAGTTCTAGAATGAGTGTTTTCAGGTGGTGGGCTCCTCCAGCTCTGGCTGGAGTCAGGCAAAATACCTTGAGTTTTCTGGGCTATTCAAGAGCCTTCTGAAGAGGAAAGCTCTGAACCAAATGTCAAAACAGGAGTTTAAGAACTTAATTTTAAATTTCTTAATTAATAGCTTGCCCTTGGAGTTTTACACTGTTACTAAAGCATTTAGCTAGCAGGGTGACAATCTAACCTTTTACATGCTAAAAGCAAAACTAAAGTCAACCCTATGAATTGCTTCTGTAGTGGCTCTCCAGGCACTTCTCTGTGTGAGAAGTCTCCATCACATCCAAGCAGGTATTTGTCAACAGTGGCCTGTCCTACCTGCCCTTTCCATGTGTCCTGCTACTTGTTAAGGAACACCAAAGAGACTCATAATATTGCTCAGCTGTACATCAACAGGAGAGGACTCATGCTTTTCCTAAGCATCACAGCAAGCAGGAACATACAAGAGGAGCATGTAGGTTGGCCTTTTGTCCTAGTACAGGGTGCAGATGAGTCCATGCTGTTGTGGCTGCTCTGAAGCATCAGAGAGTGTAACTGCCCAGGGCCTGGCTCCTTCTTTTAATGGAGATATGCAGGAGAGCTTTCAGGAGGGCATCTCCCAACAAGCTAAGGAGCTGGGAAAGAAAGTCTGCTAATCAATCTAGACATCTAATGAGGTCCCCAGGGAAGTTAGAGTCTCACTGTATGTTACTGTAGCAGCTGGGAACATACATGTGGCTTGACAAGATTAAGCACACAAACATTTCCAAACAAAGTTGCCCTGACTCACTGCTTCCATGGTGAAAAAACAAGTTGTGTAGCTCTGCATGTGAGGAATAAACTATCCTGCAGTGCTGGATAACTTCAGCCTGGGCTGTACTGGACATGAGATGTGGGTGTGCACACCACATTTAGGTTCAGGGGGGATGGGGATAGCCTCCATTTCTAAATTTATTGATCTGCTTGCAGAGGTACAGCTTACAGCCTGTACCCAGTCCAAATGAAATTAGGTATTGGCATTGACTCTGCCCTGCTGCCAGTGCCTCCTAGCACAATTTGGGAAGGAGTCAGTACCCATAGCTTTACAGCAGCTATGCTGTTAGACCCGTGCAGGTGAGCTCCGTACAGTGAGAGCATCTAAAGTTAACAAGCTGTTGCTGTCTGAAAGCAAGCAGGACCAAGTTTATTTCAAGTGTAAGAGGGTCTGACTCACAGCTGGTACTGAGGTCAGAGATGTGGACTTGGCAAGATAGACAGATACAAGACATGGAATGCTCAGCAGGTCACTGTCAAAGACAAGACAAATTCTTAATTCTTTTAAGTTCTTAGTGTCAAACATAGCTGAGCTGAGATCTAGGGTCCAGCACTGCTTGCTGCTGCTAGGGAACCCACTGGTGTCCTAAGTGAGGAGAGGGCTACTGATGGGACACACATCTGGCTCCTCCAATCTGTGATTTCTGTATGTCCCATGGAAGAGAGCAGGGCACCATCCCCTTGTAAGGAGTAAAATTGTACTTCACCAAAGCAAAACACTGCCCAGTATTAGGACTGCAGGTGTCTAAAATTTCTCAGTGAAAAGCAGTTAACACCAGTTTATCCAACTAAAGAGGAAGTTCACACAGGTTTTGCTCCCAACTCAAGAGCCAGAATTTCATCTCATTTGCTCAGTCACAAGGGAGAGAAGGACAGTAACACACACACAAAAAAAATAGAGGTCAGAGCTCAGCAATCCTCCCTTCTGTAGTTCTCATCTCATAATGACTAGGATGCAATGATTGCCCTCTAGGTATTAGAGAGGACAGGAAAAGAAAAGCAAAAAAGAAAAAAGGGAGGAGGGGAAAAGCACTGAACTAATTACCATACATTTATTCATGAGAGCCAGGATTAAAATAGGATATTAAAGGATTTGAATGCAAATAGTATATGCTTTGTCCTGATCATTCCTAACAGAGTGCAGTGCTCTGACAACACAGATAACCCCAAATGTTACACAGCATAGGAAAGCTGACAGGGCAGAGGGAACATGCCAGTCTCTCAGTAAGGCTTTAAAGAAGGTGAAAAAAAACCACTGCAGAGCCTGGAAAGAAGGTCATTTTGTTGCAATTACCATTGTTTTAAAAGAAACCAAAACTTCTCCACACACACCATTTATCTGGCCTAGAGATGGACCCAAATCTAACGCTGGGTGACCATTTTTGGTAATGAAATTTGAACATGCAGATGTTCACACATCAATGTTAGCATGAGATATTTGAACCCAACATTCATAACTTGAGTCTCCTCTGGTGTTCACAGCAATGCTGCCTTCTAAGCATCAAGTACTCAGCAAAGTAAACAGAAATCATTTTGCTTTGTCCACATGCAGCAGGTCTGACAGGACAATTACTCAGGCAAAGCAGGTTATTTGCATCCTGGGTTTTGAATTGGATGGGACAGTCTCACACAACTAGACAAGGACCTGAGAGTTATTAAGTAGTAGAGATACTCAAATCAGTCTGGGTGCAAATATTGCCATTATCAACTTTCTACAGCCTTTGTAAGCTATGCTAATGGATAGGAATTCAGAAATTAGATCTCTCTTGTTGCCCCATGCAAGACTTCTACAGCAGCTCTTTGAATATTCCAGCTTGCCCATGATACACATTCAAATGAAGCATCTGTAGCATAACTTTAAGAGATAATGTAAAGAAGTCTTAATGTGGAGAGGGTGAGAGCTGTGCATAATTATGCACATCTTGGGTGCCTCAGTGCAAAGAACAGTATCTCATCTCCATCTTCTTTTGGACAAGGAACAATGTTTCACGTTTCCTTTGTCAAGATACCTGACCTACCTGTAAGCTTCCTCTTCACAAGCTTACCCTTGGGTGGCATGACTTGGGAACAGCAAGCAGGCTTATGAACTCCTCAACTCCCATGCATGTGTATCTCTGCTTTCCCTCAACCCCTTGCAGGGTATGACTTTGCTGCTGTACTGGAGTGGTTTGCAGAGCGGGTTGACCGCATCATCCTCCTTTTTGATGCGCACAAGTTGGACATCTCTGATGAATTCTCTGAGGTCATCAAGGCCCTGAAGAACCACGAGGACAAGATGAGAGTTGTTCTCAACAAGGCTGACCAGATAGAGACTCAACAGCTGATGCGAGTGTACGGTGCGCTCATGTGGTCCCTGGGAAAGATCGTCAACACTCCTGAGGTGATCAGGGTCTACATTGGTTCTTTCTGGTCCCACCCGCTGCTCATCCCCGACAACCGCAAGCTGTTTGAGGCGGAGGAGCAAGACCTGTTCCGGGACATCCAGAGCCTGCCCCGCAATGCAGCCCTGAGGAAGCTCAATGACCTTATCAAACGAGCACGGCTGGCCAAGGTGGGTGTTGGCATAGAACCACCCCAGCATTCAGTTTGGGCTGTTTGCAGCATGCAGGCTATGGGGAAGTAGGTTTGGCCAGTTTGGCTGGCAGAGCTGGTGGGTCCTACTTTTTTTCCAGTCCCATTTTGCTCAGGCCCAGCATATTAGTTCTGTGCACTTGAAGGAAGAAAGCACCTGTTTTGCTTGGTGCATCAGTCATGACAGGCCAGAATAAGGAAGGTACCTACAGATCAAAGCAGGTAGCACTTAAGGGGATGTGGAAAGCAGCTGATTTGTGGTAGGAACTTGAGAACTAGGACCTAGTAGTTCACTGTGTCAGAACTACACAACTGGGAACTGGTAAGTTCCAGGTCTCCTCCCTTAAACTAACTTAGCCAAGAGAGATACCTAGCTTAGAATGATGCAAAGGAGGTACAAGAATGGCAAATAAGCCTGCCATGAATGTGGAAAAAATAGCTTTCAGGGTACTGCCTGATATTAATGACTAATTAATTACTAATTCTACCTCTGAATATTTTAAATGAGCTGAGTGGAGCCCTTCAAAATACAGGGAAGAGCCCCATATCAATTGAGAAAATCCATTGAAATCTCCCTAAAAGATTTCAGTGCTCCCTAGAAGACTTCATTTTCAAGAGAAAACACTTGGTCCACCATTAAAAAAGCCAGAATGTCACATAAGTTAAGGACCATTATTCATACTAAAACACTGAAGAAAATCTAAAGAGCTCCAAAACTTGTGTGTTTGGTTTCTACTGAACACATACTATTCACAGGAAAGCCATTCCCAGTGGAACAAAAAAATCTCAACAAATCCCCATTTCTTCCAGGAAATGAGTCTCAACATTACTCTGTATGCCCAAGACTCATACCCTGTCCTCACCTTGTCTCAGCACTACCAGGGAGGACAGCTGAGCAGCACTCAGCACAGGAATGATACTGATAGGGCAAGCTGAGCTTTCTATTCAGAGTGGGACAAGATGAGGTTGACTCTTCAGCACACATACCCTCTGCTGAGAAGAGTTTTCTGATGTGCTCTTTAATACTTAACCTCTTCCTGCTGTATTATTTCTTGTCCTTCAGGTCCATGCCTACATCATCAGCTCCCTAAAGAAGGAAATGCCCTCAATGTTTGGGAAAGACAACAAAAAGAAAGAGCTTGTTAACAACTTGGGAGAGATTTATGCCCGGATTGAACGGGAGCATCAGATCTCACCAGGAGATTTCCCTAACCTAAGGAAGATGCAGGTAAGGTGTGACATCTTGCCCACAACACCAAGCATCCAAGGAAAGAGCATTATACTAACTGCAGGAAATAAGAGAGGAGCCACACAGACCTTGATTCTTGTTGCTCATGGGAAAAGCTTGATGTAATGTTAAAGTTGGTCTTGAAATATATGCAGGCTATATTTGCACATGAACGCCTTTGGCACATAGAGCTCATGTGAAGCTACAGCTGCCTTCATTTCTCAGCTCTCTCCCTGAATAGCTCTTTACAGCAAGTTATTTCTTCTCTTTTCCTTAATTTTTAATTCTAGGTTCCATTTTCAGATTTTTCAGGACTAAGAATGCTGCTAATTTGTATTAAAAGGAAGGCTATATCCAGAAAAGCCTACATATGCCCCTCTCCAAGAGCTGTATTTTATGTCTTCTATTCCATTCTTTGTTTCCAGAAGGAGAGAAAACTTAAAGCCCCTTTTCTATTTTAAGCAGAGAAACAGGTTTTCTGATCTGTAGAGCCGAGACCCAAGGGTTCACCTAAGTCAAAAGCTTCAAAGGACCTTGGATCAGGGCCTTGCATTGTATATTCAAACAACACTGGACGCTGCTGCATTGCTGCATGGCTTCAGTCCAAGCAGAAACCTGTTCCAAATTGCTAGCTGTTGAAGTCATTCTAGCTCCCTATGGAAAACACAGCATCTGCTCTTTTTGTTTTTATTATTTTCCATAAGTTTTTGGGAATGAGATCTATGGAGTGTATCCAGTAGAGGATCTCACTTACAGCTTGTTAAAATGTGTGTTCAAGTGTGTAAGAATAACTGTATCACTCCAGTAGGAGTGAATAGATTGGATTTAACAAGTAGAGGGTGAAGTATAAAGTTGTAGGTCATTCTGCAGTTTTTCAGAGAGCTATCTGCAGGTCCTGCTCAAAACACTTGGCTTAGCTATTAAAAACTACAGAACCTGAGCCACACTGTAAAGACATGCTCATATCTTCACAGGCATGCTATCTTTACAGTATCTGTAAGATGCACTGCATGATGAGGGTTTTACCAAAGCAGTACCTCCTGCCCAGAGTGCAGCAGGGGAGAAAAAGCAGAGCATTGGCTAGAGGTTGTAGCAAGAGCTGCACAACCAGTTTGCCTTGAACAATTTGATCTTCAAGGAGATTGTTTCCACATCTTACTTGCATGTGACAATCATCCTGGGCCTTTGAGTGAACCACGTCACCTCTGTACCACATCAGCCCCCCTTTGTAAGCAGGGAAGATTGTTTTCTGTAGGGCTTGAAGAAATTACAAGCAGGAGCAATGGCAGCCAGGAAGACCCCATCACATGCTGAGGAGCAGGGCTCCCCACTCATCCTTTGCAGTAGTGGTTCTTTGAGCCAAACAGCAGACAGGCATTCCACTCTCCCCTGTTACACTGCTTGATGTGTGGCCATGTCGCTCACCTCTTGCTATGTTGTCCCATTTTAAGGATCAGTTGCAAGCCCAGGATTTTAGCAAGTTCCAACCTCTGAAGAGCAAGCTGCTGGAGACAGTGGAAGACATGCTGGCCAACGACATCGCCCAGCTCATGGTGCTGGTACGCCAGGAGGAGTCACAGCGGCCGACCCAGATGGTGAAGGGAGGAGCCTTCGAGGGCACCCTGCACGGCCCGTTTGGCCACGGCTACGGCGAAGGCGCTGGTGAAGGCATCGATGATGCCGAGTGGGTGGTGGCCAGGGACAAGCCCATGTATGATGAGATCTTCTACACACTGTCACCTGTCGATGGTAAAATAACTGGTGCCAATGCAAAGAAGGAGATGGTAAGGTCTAAGCTGCCCAACACAGTGCTGGGCAAGATCTGGAAACTGGCTGACATCGACAAAGATGGCATGCTGGATGATGAGGAGTTTGCCTTGGCGAATCATCTCATTAAAGTCAAGTTGGAGGGTCATGAGCTGCCAAATGAGCTCCCTTCCCATCTCCTCCCTCCATCCAAAAGGAAAATAACAGAATGAAAGGAAGGCTACAGGGGAGAGGGAAAGGGAGGGGAAGAGACCTAGAAAAACATGTTTACTTAAGTTATACCTTTAGATGTGAGATCACCTTTGGATTTATAACTGTTTTGCTGTAAGAAAAAAACCCTGAAGCAGAACAAGAGTCCAATCCTTCACAATAATATGCAATTAATTCTTCTAGTGTAATGTCCCCACCTTCTAACGTGTAGTCTATAGTTATGAAGGTAAAGAAACAATTTTGAGACTAGGAGAATCTAATAAGGATGAGCAGAAGGAATAAAACTAACCTGAAGTGGACTGCATTTTTTGAGGGTGGAGTAGGCACCAATAGAAATCTAACTTCATGTCACTCCTGAGCTTTGGCTGCACCTTCTGCTGTTTAATGGGTCTCTCAAACCTCAGGAGACTTGAGTTCTTGATAGTGAAGAAGAAACCAGAAGTTCTCAAAGCAATTGGCCAAACTAAAGAGCACTTCTTAATCAACATAACCCCACACTAGATACTAAACCCCAGAGTTAAGAATTTTAGAAACCTTCATTCACTGTTAGATTGAAATATTACAAGCATTTCCCTGTCCTTAAAAAGAATACAAATAAAATCTGAAACAGCTCTGAACCGGGCACCTGGAGTTACTCATTGTTCACTGTGGGACAGGCACTGAGCATCCCAGTCACCTCTACCTCCCATCCAATCCTCGGGGAACATTTCTTCTGCAGGTGCAGCCAAAGAAACCACCCCCACAAGGGAAACAGAAGGAGGGAGCACTGGAGGCAGACATTGGGTGGGTTGGGAGGGGGGCACGCTGCTCCCAGGCTCACCAAACATGTCACAAACAGCAGGTAACGTTTTCTCTTTGAACAGTGCTGCTGGTTATCATGCCTTGCTCTCATCACACACAATGAAAGCTACTAGGTCCCATTCTTACTCCATAAAGTCAGGAACCCCCCATCATCATGTAGGCAGATAGTCCCTCATGAGAGCAGAGAACCCAGTTGGGCAGAGCTTGCTCTCATGCCTGTGCCCCCACAAATACAGCCAAAGCACTGAGAGCCTTCACCTACCCTCCTCCTCACCACACAGTAACACTCACTCCCCTCCAGAACCTTTACCCTGAGCCAAGAGAACTTCCCCTCCTCTTTCACACTCTCAAATTTTTGTTTTCCAGACCTGGTTTTGGCTAGACTCCCTTAATTTCCTATTTTGTTTCCTAAACACACACACACTTCTGGGTTTTGTTGTCGCTTTGGAGCAGTGTGTTGTTCCAATTCCCACTGTCACTTTATATAAGCTGAGCTCCTACTGTGATGAAAAACCAAGACAAGCATAACTTATTTTATATCTGTGTTCATATTATATAGATAAATATATTCTGTGTATGTAGAATGTGCTTATCGCAGTACATTTATCACTTGTCTGAAAAATTAATGCATTAACCTCTTTTGTACCCTGGTCCTAAAACATTATTAAAAAAGAAAGGCCAGATCTGTCTATTTCTTTACATAGCAAAAAGAAATGCAGCCAGAAAAAAAGGGAAGCATATTTTTATGGGCAATGGAAAGAGGAAATAATCTTCAGCACATTGCCAGACATGCACACAGAGATCTGCCCTGCCAGACCCAGGCACGCACTGCTGACCCACTGGTTAACATCTGCTACATCTCCTTTCTCTTCTGGCAGTCTAATCACGACCTTGGTGCTTGCTGAAGCAAGTGGAATTGTACCCACCATTCCCCTTGTACAATGTAGGGAGGATGTAACAGCCAAAAAAAATCCTTCATTAGGAAAAGGAATATATTGGAAGAGTTTCCTCCTGCCAGTCAGATGAGAATACCACAAGATCTGGAATGGACACAAAAAAACCCATAATTTTAAATCTTACTGGCTCTAATTCTACTTCTTGTCTTCATTGTAATACACTCATAAAGAAGGGCAGAGGTCATTATCTCCCAAGTGTTAGTGCATCTCACTGCCTTAACACAGTGAGAGCCACCATGAAAGTACAGGGGAGTACACACTGGGAAGTACCCCCCTCAAAGTGGGTATGAGCACCAATGGTTAGCAGTGTTTGGCCTTTGTACAGGGTGAGAGAGGGGAGAGGAAATCATGGGGTAGAGAGTGAGAAGTGGTAAATGCAAATTTAGAAGTCAGCAGACTGTACGCCACTCCAGTTCAGCTACCCAGTAACCCCCAGTTGAACCACCCCAGTAACCCCCAGTCAAACCACCATTACAGCACATGTGTCTGCTAATGCTGTCCAGGTCTTTCTGTGGGATTTGCATCCTTCTGAGCACAGCTGGAGGGACAAGCCTGCAGCTGAACCAGCCCTTTCACTGCACAGGCACGATTTTCTGACAAGCTGCTCATGCAGCACATCGCTTCACCCTGCCAATCGCGTCACGCTGAAGTGTAGCACCTCCTCAGAAAGCAGAAGATTGATGGTTATCTCAAAGGGAAAGGGAGGTGATGAGGCCTACTGGTCTTTTTCCAGTATGCACCAACAAGGTGCTCAGGTAGGCCAAAAATTCTTTGCAATAGCTATCAGATGGGTTTCAGGGTACAAATCAGATGGGTTTCAGGGTACAAAGCCTTTTGGGCTTTGCTGGATGTACAAGTTCCAAACCAAACCACCAGCATGTTGGCAAAAACACATGTATGAGGTTAGCTTTCATTGCACTGACTGCAGCTGTGCTTCAGCCCCCTTAAAAAAAAGGTTTGCTGTTAATCAGGAAACAGCAAGAGATACCCTGCACTGCTGGTAGCAGCAGGCACTGCCTCGCCCCAGCCAGGGCAAGCCAGCACCGTGGCACGCACCACAGCCCTGCCTCTGCAGAGGCTTCTGCCCTTCACATCCCAATGCCAGCCTCTCAGGGACCTTTTGGCAGGATTCAATGAGAAGAGCCAAGAGGATGACAGTACAGAGAGCTCTGCCAGCACAGGTCAAGTGCACAAAACAACACTGCAGCACAGGGCTTTTCTTCCAACACTCGCTCAGAAGCCACCTGCGCTGTCAGAAGCACAACTTCCCCAGTCACATTGCAGGGGGAAAACCACACAAGCATTTCACTGGTGAGCGTGCAGTTACTTCACACCACAGCACCGCGGTTCAGGAGCAAGGCAGGAGGCGAAGCAGCCCTGTGACAGAGGAACAGGACAGCAGCATGAGAGCCCGTATTTCCAGAGGCAGTTTACAACTAGTCCACCACGCTCAGGCAGGTTTACCCAGCAGGTTTCATTCTCGCTATGCTCGTCAGGAAGTTTAAAAGGGAAAAAAAGCCAGGAAAAGCCCCGTACCAATCCTCAAGCACCTTGAGGTTGTCTGTACAAAAATACTTGTAATCCTGTCTCTCCAGTACAGCCATGGAAAGATGCATGGGTTTACCGGTCCCCTTCCCTCAGGCAGGGCCACACCCTCTCCCCCCCTCCCATCAGACCTATGTCTATTTGGGCAATCCCAGGCACCCATACCGTGTCCCACATTTGCAGCAAGGATGTGATTTCCTCAATTCACCAGGACCTGTGCACGTAGCCCTCCAGCCTGTGTGTGTTCCAGCCAGTTCATGGAGCCACGCTCCCAAAGTCAATTGATATCTGTGGCCAACAGGGCTTCCTTTTTCTAAGAGCAGTTCTCCATTACTGAACAAGATTTCCCCAGGAAGTTATACAGAGGAGCCTATTCATTTGCTCATGTCTGTGGGTGGGTTCTATCACATGCATATACCACAATCACTTGCTTTCCTCATCCTCTCATGCCCTTCTCTGCCCATTCTCAGACAGAGGAGCTTCCACAAGGTCAGAAGAACAAAAAGGTCCTTTCTCTGAGTAGGGACTGCATGTAGCCAGCTCTCTTAAATCCTTCCCAGAAAGGAACAGAGAAATGAAAAATCTGTACTGACATGCTATATGGGCTTAATATATGGGCTTCTTGAAAATTAAGTTCTCTCTACTGTGGAACATGACAGCAGATTGGATCAACAGTGCTATATAACCATTTATTTGCAGGGAAGGTTAGTAATTACACTAAGTTCCTTGAATAAAATTTTACAGGAGGTGTGTAATGCAGTAAAAGGCAATTACTTCTGAGAGCTGGAATTTATCCAGCATGCTGGAGTTCAGAGGGATTTTTAATCAAAACATTAGAGGTTAGAATCAGTTTTTCCATCATCTTAAGTTCCAACAAACTTCATACAACAATGAAATTCAGATTTAGGTCTGGGAACTGTTCTTTAAACTTGCTCTCCTTATTATGCCTTAATGCTTTGTCCATATGATGGAAACCTTTGCTGGGGAACACAGAGTTACAGGTGACCTGACCTTTATGTAGAGTGACAACATTCCTGCAAGTCCAGCAGAAACCAGGGACAGGCTTCTCCAGAATTCACTTTGGAACATGCTACACCTCTTGCATCTCTGACAGCTTCCTCCTCTGCTATTGTTTTATCTCAATCTTTCACTTAAAGGACAAGCTGTGAGAAGAGGAATTAGGCGACTCCACATTTAGGTTTTGGCAAATCAAGGGACATAATAGACAGTTTAACCCCTTCCTAGGCTCAGAAGTTCAAGTCCTTCAAAGCTTGATTAATGGGTGTTCGGAAAGACTCTCAGAAATCAGCACTCATTTATTGCAGAGGAGCAGCTTGATAACATCCAAGTTACTTTTGTGGAGTTTTCACAATACAGATTCTATTATATTCTGGTCTTGCCCTTTCTTTCCATGTGCCCATGAGCCCTTGCCCTCCTCTTCCCAGTCTGTGCAAGGGTGGGGGAAGACAAGCCTTAATTTGTAAACACAACATGCTAAGAAGTTTAAGGCTAGTGCAGGCAAGTCAATCACCATGTAGCTTTCTAGCTCATTCAGCAGTGCACACAGAGCAACAAAACCAGTATTAAAGTGGGATGAATACACCTTGAAACAATTCCTCTCTGCCCAAAGGGAGAGAAATCTTTGGTGAGTACTGCTCACATTCTCCACATCGTGCCCACTCCACTGATGCGTGTGGTCAGGAGCACATCAAACACTGAGCTGCCAGGGGTTAAAAAGGGCTCTTCTCCAGCGAGTTACATGTCCTGTAAACAAGTGTCAGCAAGGGCTCCATTACTGTCTCCTGAAGACGTGAACGTGGGGGATATTTATAAGCCTTGGATCATAATGTCCTCCTTGCCTGTGCCATCACACAAACAAAGATCATACGGGTGGAATTCCTCTCCTTACACTCACCAGATCGCTGCTAGCAAATGCCAACTGAAAACTTGCTCTAGATAGCTTTTACCCACGACTCAATCCACCCTACACTTTTATCACCCAGATGAGAATCACAGAAGCTCCTAAGGTGATGGCAGCACAGGGGCCAGAAGGAATGCAGCTCCCAGGGAAAGCACTCTGGCCAGTTCTTCGACCTCCTTCAACCAATAACTCGCAAGGCAAAGTTTCAGCAGCATTTTTTCTAATGACAGGGAAAAGGAATCAAAATAAGGGCTTGGCACCTGTCTGCCTACCACGTACAAGTTATTCACAAAGAGGGCAAGAGAGGAATTGTCTGCATCCAACCACCTCTAAAGCATGCACATCACACAGCAGAGGCATCTCCGGTTTGGGCCAGAACTGTGCAGCTCGAGTCCCAGCTGACAGCTGAGAGGCATGCTAAATTCTCAAAAGCAGAAGTGCTCTCTGAATAGAATGGAAGGACCCAGTCCCTGAATAAAGAGTTCCTTCATATGCCTGTCAGGAATCTTAATTCTATACATACAGAAAAGTCTTAAGCAGCTAAAGCATCTGGAATAGCTAACCAGCACACATCAATCCAGTTCAGGTGTGGAGCAAACCCTTGGGAAAATTGTGAACTAACACTATTTGCCACAAAGGATGATTAGTTCTCTAATTAATATCATCTTTGGTGACTCATCCTGCCAAAGGAGTAAAAGCAGGCCAGTGACCATCCTACTAGCCAGGAAATCACAGCTTGCAAACTAAACTGTAAGAAGAAATGGTGCCATAGGATATGTTAGGTTGGAAGGGTCCTTTAAAGGTCAGCTAGTCCACCCCCTCCGCAGTAAACAAGGGACACCTTTAACTAGATCAGGCTGCTCAGAGCTTCATCAAGCCTGATCTTTAATGTCTCCAGGTATGGGGCCTCCACTAGCTCTCTGGGCAACCTGTTCCAGTGTTTCCCCAGCCTCATAGTGAAAAAGGTTCTTCATAATGTCTAATCTAAGCCTACCCTGCTCCAGTTCAAAACTTTGGGGAAGTACAGATCTCCATCCAACCTGCACAGTGGGAAGGGGGAAGAAAAGAGCTTATTCTGACCCCAAAGACCTTTGGAGAAGAGCAAGAGTGATGGCTCTTGTCCTATACCATCCTGGAGAAAGTCAGTCCATATCAGGTCCTAAAGCAACACAGCAGAAGTGGCTTCCCAGCCCTCAGGAGAAGCTGCACAGAGGAAGCCACAGGGTTTTGGAGGTGAGACCAGGGGGAAGCTGCTGGAAGTTAGCCAGGGTACCATGTCCATGCAGGCTGATGCACGTAGGGCATGTCGAAAGCAGATCGTGCCTCCACAGATGCCATCCTGGAGCAGCTACTCTCTACCCAGCAGGATACATGGTGTCTCCTCCACAGAGCAGAGAAATAATCCCTGCAAAGTGGGAGATAAGCTACTAATGTGACAAACGAGGACACGCTGCCTTTTTCGGCTGCCTCCATCCCAGCCCTGCAGGGGTCACACAGGGTCACAAATACTCTAACAATCTGCTTCCGATGGGTCACCTCACTCATCTTGCGGCGATGAGAGCGCACTGGCAGCCCCTCCCCGCTTCCTTTCTGGAGGACAGTTAGGAACAAGAGCCGGCACAGTCCTGACAAGAGCTGCAGGCCAGTGTCACAGCCCCAGAGGCACACACCAGCGGCAGCCCTTCCCTTTCCACACGAGTGTATTTACTGCTCCAGCTTCTCGCTGCAGACACAGACATCAGAGCTGTGATTTATGTGGCAAAGCTGCCAAAGTCAGAGCACAGGGCCAGCAGGCTTGCCTCAGCCACTCAGCCCCTGGGGAAGGAGGATGCTCAGACCTGGCTTCCCACCATCTCCAGGGCTGGTCAGACCTTGTCACACCTTGCTTTCCCATCCCCCACCCCAGCCAAGGAAAATTCCTTTCAAGACCCCGTCACCCTGGATGGAAGTTTGCAATTAAGCCACTGGACCTGCTTGTGGCATTAATTACTTTCGAGGTGCATCAGGTGCAACCTCATCACCTAGCCCAAAGTCCTCCACCAGATGACCATCTCCCAACCCCATGAGCAACTGCTGACTTCAGCAAGAGAGAGCAGGTCAAGAGGCTCCTCAAGAGAGGCAGGCTGCTGTTTCCACTCCCCAGGGATAAGCGTGCAAAATACCTGTCACATTATACCCTTTGGACCATTTGTATTCAATTGTATGCCCAAGAGGGAAGGGGAGGCAGTGAAGAAAGAGGCTCTTGACTTCTGCCCAGGAAGATGAGGTGAGGTACAAGGAGAGGAAGAGTGATTTTTTAAATTATTTTTTTTTTACTGTCCCAGCAGCTATTTACTTCCTAAGTGCTAGTGCAAACACTGACTGTAGTCCAAGGAGAGAAAAAGGCCACCATTTACCAGCATCAGATAAACATCTTCAAATGTCCCATTAGAAAGATAAGAGCACATTAATAGAAAGTCATGGGTTCACTGGAGTGCAGTTGTTATGCTGCATCTCTGTATCAACTATGCTTGGTCAAAGACTTCAAGCAATCATGAAGTGACCCTATTTTCCAGAAGCACCTAACACCAGCATGCTCATCTTTCTGCTCCGGGTTTAAGACCATTGTTTAAAAACTGGGGGGTGGAAAAAAAAGTTGATCTTTGTATTGAAACAGATTCCTTTCAGAAACAGATATCAGACTAGCAGCTGATAAGCACTGTCAGGTTTCAAAGTGCACTTGTTATCTGTTACAAGATGGAAGGATGGAGATCCTTAACCTCACTGATGCCGTTGTTAAAGGAACTCCTCCAACCAAGAGACACCACAAGCCAAGCTAAAAAATTCATTGCTCCCCAAAAAAGCATCACTCCACACACTCCCAAAGCCTGGTCATATCTCAGCATATTTCTAAATGCCAGGCCAGAGCCCAGGAGCCAAGAGAGACATACTCCATTGCTGCCAGTGACACTCAGTGAGCTGACCAGGAGCATCCTCATGGCTCCTCTGCACAGTCCTGCTGCTCAACTGTGTACAAGGGAGCTGGCCATAGGTTAGATACTCAGAAGTTCTTTTCCCTCCGTGGTCCAGAAGCTCAGCTTTCCAGACAAAAGTTCAATTCTTATTTTTAAGCAAAAGAGATTTGCCAGCACAAATGAAAAGATAAGCACTTTAGTCAGCAGTCAACGCGACGAACACGATAACCTGGAAGCAGCTCTGCACTTCCTTCTTCACATCTTACGTGCCCAGTACAGCTCGTGGTGTCAGGTGACTACAGGGGTGGCAGCAATCAAACAGATAAACCAGGGGACAAAAAGGAAAAAAAAAAGAAAAGGGAAAAAGCAATATAAAAGGAAACACTAGGCACAGAGCCAGGGCTGTTTAACACAACTACACGGCAGATTTGGATTGTAAGCTTCTGATCACAATACAGAAAGCACATGTGCACACACACACACACACACAGTGTCTTTCAGAATTGTTTTACTACTTCACATACACTGGGGCATGAAAAGACAACCAAAACCAACCAACCAGCTAAACCCCATGACAGGTTCTAACAGCTTTCAATATATAAATATGTAGCTTTGTGCACAGACACGTATGCAGATCTGGAAAGCAAGCACACCACTTCATGTGGTAATAGTTTAGAGATTCTCTTGCCAATAAATTACATCTCAAATCCCTCGATTACTCCTGCTGAATAACAGTCACTGGAGACTGAGCTTGTGCATTTTTTGAAGACATAAGCTTGTTGCTTCCCAACCCAAACACAGAACAAAAACAGGATCATAATTTACCATAGAAGACAATGAAAATCTTATCATTGTAAATATACGTAGTAAGATAATACAAATCCTGTTCCTTGGTATTTCCCCTCCACCCTCCACTCCTACCACTACCCCTTCCAGCTTTAGGGCCTCTCCCCTGCTTGCATGGAAGATTTGACGCCCATCTCAAAGCCATAAATTACTCACAAACAGCTATTGAAAGTAGCAATGACCGTAAGGTAACACTTCCACAAAGCAATAGAGCTTCCTGGCAAGCTGATAAGAGTTTCCTGTTTTGAGTTCTGGGATGGGTTTTTTTTTTCCCCCCTGATAAAAATTGACTCTCTCAAACATCTCAGAAAAGGAAGGACAGACTTTTTTTTACATGTTGTGTTGCAAAATATGTTCTGTTTTGCTGAATGTGAAACAGGGATCAGGTCCAAAAAACCCAAGCTCATCACTACTTAGGGATAATGGGTTGGCTTTAGCAACACACCTTTGGTCCTACCCCGTGCTCTGTCCTCTCAGGTTCTGCTCTTTGCATTCCTGCTGGTGACATTCACAGTTTCTAACACAGACCAAAATAAAACCAACAAAAAAAGCCTGAAGTCTCCAGAAATTTAACATTTAACCCCTTGAAATCACTTTACATTAAGAGAAGATAGGCAACTAGAAGTTCAATACACTCCAGAAAGCAAAGTAAGGATAGCATTAAATGCTCTTTTTTCCTCTGATACACAGTCCCTGTGCCTGGGAAGAGCAAAGGCAGGGGCAGAGCCCACCAGCTCCTCCAGCACAGGAGCAGCCTAGACTGTCATAGCCGTGATTTGAAAGAGGAAAAACAGCAAGGTGATGCAAAACAGTCTTTTATCCATAAGGAAGATTATTTTAAGGAATAGAATTCAAGCTAGATTGCACCCCACGGAAGAAGAGCAACTCTCCAATCAGTGTTTCTTCCGAATTCGACTAGGCAGTGTTTCACATCACTTCTCCTCTAAGCCAGATTTCACCACTCCATCTTACAGTAAGTGACAGAAGGGAGAAGTACTTACACAACATAGCAAAGATCACAGACTTACATTTTTGTGGGCTTTCAGATATTCACTTGCCACTGTGTGAGCCACATGCAGTCATTCACACATGGAGCTGCCCAATGCAATTTAACTGCTCACCCATTCTAGCTAGCAAGGCTGACAGTGGCTCTTCCCACATAGACCCCCCCACACACCCCCAGCATACAAGAAGGTAAGGCAAAGCAAGTGATAATGCAACATTAAATTTCAAGGCACAAAGCCAGAGAGGCCAGCCCCAAACAGGAGCAATGATAGATGTTGCAACCTCACCATCTCCCAAAACCAAAATGTCACCTTCTGAAAACAAGAGCACAGCTGAACCAGCAGCTCAGGCAGCTCCCTTTCCCCAGAGGCATTCAGGAGCATCCAAAACCAGCACCAAATGCTTTCTCACCATTCAGACCTCCTACACTTTTCCTACCTGCTCTCCAAAGGCTGTTCCTTTCCCACACCTCTCAACAGCCACTCAACACAACCATCCTCCCAACACCCTTCCAAACCTACCTATAATTGCATTAAGTAGGAGGACATCAGCTCAGGTGAAAGAAACTCTGCTGTCAAACTCCTCTTCACCTGGCAAGCCAGAGCTCTCCTGAGCATTTGCAGAGGTCTAGCTAACTCAGGCTGCCCCACTCAATTTTTCTGGGCTTCCCTCTCCTGATGAAGGCAGCAAATGCTCTTAAACATATCTTTCAAGCAAACAGGATCACAGGGTATATTTTACAGCCAAAAAGCCTAGCTGCAGAAAAAGGTCACCACACAATTTTGTTTTATCCCCTCTCAGAATGAACAGCTCAACTGGGCAAAGCTTGTGCAGGGCTAGCCTGGGCAGAGCTGGCAGCAACATCCCCAGGCAAGCAAGGGCTGAGCTCCCTCAGGCTCAGCTTATTTCACTGCTCCCACTGAGCTTCAAAACATGGAACTCACCCATGCAGCTTACTACCTCCGACTGCCATTCACATTCCTCTCACGACCTTTTGGAGACAGGCTGCTATTCAGGGCTGTGGCAACGTTAATGGGCTGCACTCCTGCACCGCTTGTCCTCTGCGCTGCAAGGCTCCCATCACCATCCACACACAAAGCAAGCCAAAGTCATCCCTCTGCAACCCCCATCAGCTGGCTACAGGCCTCTGCTGGGTTAAAGAACCTCTCACCCACCTGAAAACAATCTGGTCATGCAAAGAGCCTCCACCTGAGCTCAAAAACCCTTCTGCTTTCCTTTTATACTTGTGAGGGACTTTTCCCAGGCAGGAGGTAGATTGTGCCTATACCTACATACATATGCACACACACACACACGCACGCACGCACACGCACACGTATGTCTCTGTGGTCAATCAGATGTGTGCCTCATGCATTGACTTTTACTGTGTGACTTTTCTGGACACGTTTTAATTGCTTTTTGTAAGCCAAGCAAAAAGACTTTTGGTTCAAGGTCCAATAAAGATAAGCCTGAAACAAAGTGCCAGACAGAACTGCTAACAAGGTGCCATCAGGGCCACCTTCGGGATCAATGGTCTCTGCAGGACTTTCCCCAGTGCCACCCTGCCCACAGAGCTGGTAAAACTGGTGCAGCTCAAAGGAAAGCCCCGAGTGCAGCTTTGGCTGGCAGAGCCCTGAGATACCAAAGAGCAAAAGTGTGGCTGTAATGGGTTGCACTGGTACAAATCACAGGGGAAATTAAAACACGCAGCCACAACATTGTCCTGGCTGTTGCTTTTCAGCATTGGTCTGCAGGAAAGGGAGCGATCTGGGGATTGTGGCTCAGAGCTTGTTTCATTACTGAGGATCCAGGAAAACTTTGTAAGGTGATGCTAAAAATCCAGACCAGATGTGCTGGTCCATCCCTTGCAGGTGGCAAGACCCTCAAGACACACACCAATAGATCATGTTGGACTCCTGGATGCAGAAATGCTTCGTCAGAGAAAAGGTTGAGCCAGGCCTAGGACAGGGCAGCTCGTGGAGCAGGCAGAAACCAAACTCTTTGGCTCAGAAATATGTCAAGGAGTCGCACAAAGAAGCTGTGAAAGAGCCTTTTCCTGCTGGCACAGGACACAGGGCTCGGACACAGGGCTCAGCCGCAGCAGTGATCCAAGGTGGTTTATTGAAGCAGAGAAGAGCACTGCAGCAGAGCAGACTCCACCAAGAGCAGTCGGTGGCAGCAGGCTCCTTCCTGGCGTTCACCATGGCTTTCTCAGTCGAGCGAGCAGCAGGAGCCAGCCATCAGGGGAGAAGCTCAAGGTTTAATTTTAGCCTGCACACCCCATGTGTATCTTTCCCTTTTATTTTTAATCTGAACTTCATGTAAAAATAGAACTTCCTGCCGCCCAAGAAAGGATTCCTGTTTTTGTGGCAGGTCCATCTTCTTCGGTGCGTACGAGGTTATTGATGGATGCTTCAAAGCCTGGCAGCCCAGCCGAGGGAGTAGGACAAACAGCATTTGGGATTTACATTGTTCTTGCTTGCCATAGGGGAAAGAAAATACAGTGGTTGTGCCCCTGTCCCTTGATGAATTGCCACCAAATTTAGCATTTCCGGAACTCTGTTTTGGAAAAATCTCTGTTTGCCTGAATATTTTTAGTAGTGGGATTTGGGTTTGCATCCTTCCAAGGTAGATGTTTCTGAGTTGTCAGGCTCCAGGGAGGCGTATCCTGCCTTTTGAGCCTGGTCATCAACCAGGAAATCAATCTAAGCTCGGGAGAACAGTCCTTCCCCCACCCTTCCCACTCCCCCACGGACATGGTGCCCACACTCCGCAGCACAGCTCCCTGCTCTATGGGGAGGAGCAGTGCACAGGGGACTTCCTCGGGGGGGGTTGCTCCCCACTTCTGCCCGTGCTTTGCAGGACACAGGAGCACCACAATTTCAGGACAGTTTTCTGAGATTCCTGTGATGCAAAAGCATTGCTCAGCTGTGATTGCACTGGGCAGGTACTCATGCTACAGAACCTTATTTCAAAGCCACCACGGTCATCAGCATCATTTATGAAAGAAAAATGCTGGCAAAAGCACTGCTGCCCACTGGCTTCTACTCTCACTTGCCTACTTTTCTCTGTAACTGGGGAACAAATCCTCAAGTGTTAAAAGGAGGCGTACCAAGTGGAACATGAAAAGGAATTAATGCATCTCCCAGGTCTCAAGCAGAAGCTTCCCTCAACCCCCAGCAAGCCATTCCTCCTGGCAAGCAAGTAAAATGGAGCAAGAGTTTTCCCTGAGAAAAGTGCCTCTTTTTCTTTCCTTTGCAGAACAAATCTTGGTTCTCTCACAGGGGGGTGTAGGTGTAGGTGATGTGGCACTGAGGACTGAAAGCAGCTTCTGCTGCAGCCCATCCACCCGGACCATTCCCAAGGACTCAGCCTCACCACGTGAAACAGCTCAGAAAGTCCATCTGGGCAAGGACAGCCTAAGAAACGTCCTTTTAGGCCAACCTGAGAAATACCAGTGCTGCTATTCCCCAGGCTGCCGAGCACTTGCTCCTGCTTCCTTTGCTTTCAAAGAACAATTTATCCCGGTACAAAAAAATTTAAGCATTTTATTTAAATCAGACCAAGGGAATGGAAATGTTACAGTAGCAGAGAGCCACCACTGCATCACTTTTATTAATCAACTGAAAATCAAAATGGAAGTCTTTGAAGAAGGTATTAATAGCTGTTTCTCTTGTGGAAGTGCTCACAGCCCAGCACCCTACAATGTGGTGATGAGAGGCAGCGCTGTGTCTGCCAGGGACAGAGCTCTCTTGGTTATAACAGAAGTATTTATAGAGGTAGGTGGCACTGGCATCTCTCCTGGGAGACCAGCACGGGCTTCTGCACAGGGGCTGCTGGGGAAGGAGTAGGGGAATGGGAATGTGCTAGAGCAATGCACCAGCCAAATGCTGCTTTGGCACAGGGTCTACAGCATCTCTCCACCTCTTCCCTCCTGGCTTGCTGTCATGGTTTAGCCCCAGCCAGCAGCTGGGCACCACGCAGCCACTGGCTTGCTCCTCCAGCTCCCAGTGGGACGGGGAAGGAGAATCAGAAGAAAAAGGTAGAACTCATGGGTTGGGATAAGGACAGGTTGCTGGGACAGCACAGGGAGCAGAAAGCAACAACAATGCTAATCAAAGAACATACAAAACAGGTGATACATGGTGCAATTTGTTCGCTGCCTGGAGCCCAATGCCTAGCCTGTTCCCAGGCAGCAACCTCTCCTCTCTGGCTGGCTTTCCCCCTTATATGCTGAGCATGACACCATACAGTATGGAATAACCCCTTAGCCAGTTTGTGTCAGCTGTTCTGGCCATGTCCCCTCCCAGCTTCTTGTGAAAATTAACACTGTCCCAGCCCCAAACCAGGACACTTGCCCTCCATGAGGGGTCGCAGTGAATGACGGGTGCCCTTCCCGCAGGAGGCGAGGTCTGTGTAGGGCTCCCAGGGGGCAGAGCCCAGTGCCACCTCTCCGTCACGCATCTTCTCGGCCCTCCTTCATCATTGCCAGGAGAGGCAGCTGAGGATGCTCAAGGACCCACTGGGGTCACAAAGTCTTCATTAAGAGTTCGCAACAGTGCACCTGGAATCTCTGCTTCCAGAGAGCTCACAAAAGATTCGTTTTTCCACACATGCTGCACTCAGTGGCCACAGGTGTAGGGGAAGATGAAGACTTGCAGAGTCAGGCAGCTGCTGGGGTGAAACAGCCGTTCACCCCTCCTGAACTTTTCCTTCAGGCACAGAGTTCTCCAGTCCCCCATTTTACACCTTTCTTGCCCTGTTAGTTTTATTTCTAGCTTTTGAATTCAGCATGTGGGGCAAGTGGAGCAGCAGAGCCTGACTTTTTAACAGCTGCTGCTGCACTTTATGCCCTGCGGTAGGAAGCATAGCTCAAATCCTTTGGGCTTTTCTAAATCAGAACTGCCTCAACTCCAGGATCTGCTGCTTCTTTAATCATGGAATGATTTACTCGATGGCTTTGCTTTACTCATTGGATTTACTGTCTTCTCAAGTGATTTTTCAGTGTTTTCAGGCCCTTTCATTCAGAACATCAAGTTTTTGGTTCTGGGGAAACACGGTGCTGCAGCTGACTAGAAGTTGCTTCCCTGGTCTCCAGCCTGTTTGGAAAGATTGAAATCAAATGCACCTCAGGACCTGTAGGGAGATAAACACTGTCCCACTGAGTAATACTGTCACAGCTGCTAGAGAGTAATCATTTCAAGGGGAGGGGGGGAATAATATTTAAATCAATGTCATTTAACACCTTACGTTGCCATGCTGCAGTTGCTGCACCCCAAAAGGGAAGGAGCACCAGCAAGGAGGACATCATGTGCTGCTGGCAATAGGAAGGCTGGCTACCAAAACTGATGTCCTTCACTGAGCGGCAAGAGGTGTGTGGGCTGGTGGCAGGAAGACTGTGCAGTGAGGCAACTCTTCTTGTCAACCCAGATGTACAGATAAAGACATGGATAAACAGCAGTGACAGAAGTGCAGGGGTGTATATCCAGACCTCCCCAAATACCCCCAGATAGGTCCATCAAAGCTCTCAGCTCATGGAGTGCACCTCCATCGACCTGTATCTGACATGTGGGCTCCTCAGAGAGAAGGGTTGGGTTTTTTTTTCCCCAGAATGAAAATATCTGCAGAAACACCCAATTTACAGGCAGTTCAGCAAGGTTAACTAATAAAAGTAAAATAATGGGAGGAGGTGACAATTTTTGGCTGCATTTGCCAGCTTTGAATGAGGGAGAAAAGTCATTTCCCCTCTTCCTCTGTCCAAAAACCCTGGGAAAAAAAAAGCAATAGGAAGAGAAGTTTCTCTTTTCTTCACTTTTAGATAAAAATAACCCCAAGGAAATTTAAAAAAAAAAAAAGTTCTGACTGATTTTGAGATCAAGAAGGAGGATGTTGGACTCTGCTGGAGCTACAGACTGCAGTGGAGCTGTGAGCTCTTGGTGCTTTCTCAGAGTGCCTGTCCCAGGGTGAAGCTGGTGGAGCCACCCCAGGAGTTGCTGAGGTTCTTTGGGGGTAAAACAGGCACTCAAACCCCCTCCCTGGCCAAGAAAAGTTGTGTGTGTCCCCCAACATGTCTCAACACTGGTCAGAGGGTCGGGCTTTTTAATTTTTTTCCTTCTGCCCAAACTTTCCATGTCAGACAAGCAGCTAGTGCTCTCTGCAAGCAAATAATTCAAAAAAACCCAGCCAAAAGACCCAAGAAGAATGTTTTCAGATTGTTTTATAGCCTTCTTGGTTGTACCTAGTTATAAAGGGCTGCCCAGCTCCCACAAAAAACATCTCAGGTATACATTTTGTTTGCAGGAGCTTGCCAGTATGGAGGAGAGGATGAAAGAGCATGCCTTGGCTCTGCATGGCCAAAGGGCAGGAGATGTGGCCCTGGGAAGGTATCACTGTATGTGGTGTACCCCCAGAGGAATCCTGCAGCTGGTCATGCTCAGATAAGGCTCTGTCAACAAGGAAAGGCCTCCACCAGACAGCTGAATGGGGCTGGGCATCATTCCTCACTGGCTCAGCCCCAGCTTTGCTGCCACTCCTGCCTGCAGCAGCTAAATCCCCTCAGCTGCAGGACAGCATGAGTCCCAGGGACAGCCAGTGATGGGGGCACACAGGTGTGAGGTAGATGCCCTCGGGTGGGATCAGGTGCCCTGGCAGGGGCCAAGCAGAACCAGCCCAAAGCCCAGCAGCTGAACTGAACCCTTCCCCCATGATGCCTCTTGCCCTTTCCCTGCACAGCATCATGCTGGGAGGTGCCAAGCTTTTGGGAAAAATGCAGGCAAGCAGAGTTTTGGTTCGTGTTTCACACCCTACAGACTCCAAAGCCACTTGTTGGATGAGGCCACCACCCAGAGTCCACAGTCCCACATCCCACAGGAGCTAGTGGGAGAGAAGACAGCAGCGTGGGGCTGGCACTGGGGCCAAGCTCTGCCCTTCCTGTGCATCTGCTCCCAACTTTAATGTCACCAATGGGGCATAATCCAGGTGTTTGTTCTCCTACTGTGCCCTCCCTGGCTGCACTGAAGCACCCAGGCCACCCGTGCATCACATCAGCAGCATCAAGAGGCTTCTGACAGCCATGCCTGCCTGCAGCTGGGTCCATTTGTCCCACACCATCTCTCCCCACCCCAGGAGAAGTAGATGTGTCATTTTCCTTTCACAGGACACAGAGCAGCCTTATCCAAATATAAACAACCCGGGAATATTTGCTGGCTTATTGTCTGGGCGAATAGGTAAAACAAACAGACCTTAAACCCTTTTCCCCCTGCCACTTCTGGTACAGTAAACCAGCCGGGACGAGAGACTCCGGAGCTCCCGAAAATGTCCCTCGTCACTAATAATATCCCACAAAGCCAGGTGTGGCAGTAGCCCAAGCCAGTCATGCTGCTGCTGCATCCTCTGAAAGTCACTCAGGGAAAAAAATAATTCAGAGATGTCTTCCTAGTTGAAGAGTTGGTACATGAATAATGGAAACAACCAGCATCCAAGAGAATGTGATAGCACAAGGCAGCGCTCCCTCGGGAGAGCCCAGGAGTGATGGGCAGGTGGGTACACCAGGAAGAAGCTCAGCTTTCAGGGAGCATCGGCAAAAACCAGTCCCTGGCTGCCAGACACAAAAAAATGCAGCAAAAAGGGGGGAAAATGATGCCATAAACATAAAGCAAAAGTGCTTCCCCCAAATGAATGGGGCAGTTGCAAGGTGGAAAGCCGGTCTGCAGTGAGGGAAAACAGGACCTGTGGGAGATGTCAGCTCAAATCTCATGAGATCCCATCTTGCTTTCCTCACACCTTTCCTTCTGTTAAGGGACCACAGGAGTGAGAGCAAAGTCTGTCTCTGGTGAGAGATGTCTGGTGCAAGATTTGCTTCCTATCATGCCAACATCCTTCTCCACTGCCACTTCTTTTCCAAGAGCTCCTGAGATGTTTCAGGCCCAAATCGCTTCTGCACAGCCCCCAGCAGTGCTGTTGTGGTCACCCAAGGAAGGAAAAAGGGCAATCTCCATGAAGCTGGGTGTCAAGCACATTGATTTCCCCCACGTCAGTGGGGTGGAAAAGTGACTCTCAAGAGTGCTTTGTGGATTCCCCTCTTACTCTAATCCCAAAGGGAACAGCAGTCCGAAAAGGGGAAGCATCTGGATGGAAGAAATAAGCATCTGACTATGCTATTTGCTTGCAGTCAGGGCCCTAAAACATAACGGGCAGCTGAGAGTCCCACCCTAGAGCACATGTTGTTGAGGAGCGTAACAGCCAGGACAAAACTTGCTTTATATTCTTAAAAAATGAGAAATAAAAGGTGAAGGACTAAATTTTCCAAATTCCCACTCACACATCCGTGCTGCCTGGTTTCTCCAGGAGCACTTCGGGTTTCTCCCCAGTCCCTGCTGTGCTACTGCATTCTCAGAGCCAGAGGAAGGCCAGGAGCAGCCAGGAGGTGCTTGAGATGCAAAGCAAGGCTGGGATCTGATTAGAGAAGTGCTTGGCAGTAAAAGGTCCTGGGCAGCACTGCAAAGCTCTGCGACGAGCTGCTGGGATGTAGGTGATGGCCACCAGTCCCATGAGCATCCTTTCCCTGCACACATGGCTCCAAGCACATGCTATTTTTTTTCCCCATCTGCTACAGCAAAGAGATGGTGGCTGCAGTCCCCTGAGTTTTTAAGAATTTCAGGCCCATTGAGTCCCCCAGTTCCCCTCTCCCAGGAAACCCCCCACCCCTCAAAGCATGGGGAGGGGGATCCTCCTGACAGACACGTGCAGAGGCTGCAGGGCTGCCTCAGCCCCTTCCCACCACCACCGTTGGGTGGCCGTGTTCACGCAGGCCCATCTGAGTCAACGCGAAGTTTAACAGCTTACGTAGTAATTAAGCAAAGCCTCTCAATACAGCATTGCTAATTACACAAATCCTCACTAAATTACCAATAGTTCACAGCACCTCGTAAAATCCTTGTGGAATAGCCTCAAGAAAGACATGTCCCTCAGCGCTGGCAGCGAGCCACGCAGCCCGTGCGGTGATTCCAGAGCACGTTGGATGTTTATGAGCTTTTTCTTTTTTAAATAAAAAATCTAAAATGTACATTTCCCCCAATGACTCTGCTCCAGGGAGTATTAAAAGCAGCACCTTGACTCAGCCTACCATATAAACATCCTGCTGCCCCCGGACAGCCCGATATCGCCTTCCTCCCAGGATGAGGAGCTGAATAAGAAGTGACAATCACAGCTCCTGCCCACAGGAAAACAGGAAGCGCCAGAGTTGTACAACCACTCCAAAACATTGTCCTACCTGCTCTGCTCCTTGGGTGCGATGTGAACTTGCTTTCCTTTCCTTTCCGCCTTGCATAACTATTTCTGGTCCAGCACTGGACATTCCTGGGATTCTGCTGCATGGGGCAATGCCGGTGGCCTCTGGCTTCTCCCCACCTGCCTAAAGCCAGCCTGGTGCTCTCTGTCCAATGCTGAAGAAAAATCTGCCTTTCTAACCCACCGCTAACACTGGCAGCCCAGAGACAGGACTGAATGCAAGTGCTGGAGGAGATGGAGAAGGGCCCGGGGTGCTGGGCAGACTGGCTCAGCCCACAGCTGCCCACATCTCACAGGAGCTAGATGGAAGAAAAGCCCAAGTCTTCCTCCCCCCCAGGAGGCAGCCATGGACAGCTGCTTTGGCCAACTCTCTTAAATGACCATGAGACTAAAGGAGCCAATGTTTACAGACATGCTGTGATCCATGTGCTAAACTAAGGAAGTCCTGCAGGTGGGTGATGGGGTAAATCTGTGCCCCAGTGTTAAAGCCAGCTGGACAGCCAAGCTTCTCCACAAGCACACAGAGAGGAGCCCAGGGAATCTGGAGATGTGGTGGAAAAGGGGCCACCCGCTCAGCTTGCAGCATCCCTGGTTTATTCACAAATGCCTTCCACCCCTCAGTTTTTTGGTTTGATTTCAATGAATCCCCCTTCACTCAGTGCCACACATGCCCAGCAAGCAGCCCAACAGCCTTGCTCTAAGGAGCCTCCTTCCTGAAGGCAAGAGACTCTTTCTGTGTTAAATGGTGCTCTGGGAATAGGGCACCCCATTCTTCCAGCTGCTCCCACCTCCTTGCTGAGCAACAGGCCCAACTTCATATCCAATTTTCCAAACAAGATGGGAGAAAAGAAGAAGGTTTCCTATCTGCTCTTCCTTTACTCACAAAGTGAAAACATCCCTCACCGAATGAGGTGGCCTTTGCTATCACTTTGCAAAGTTCACATTCCCACAAGTGCAGGAGGGTGTGATGAGAAACAAGGAACAAGGAGGGGGGGAACAGCACACCAGCGACTGTGGGTCACGGTCACACAAGACAATACTTTGCAAAATTTGGAAGTGTGGGAGTAACATGGGAAGGCCGAAGACGAGGATGTTTATTAACATATAAGAATATCTCCAAAGGGTTTGCATCCTATGGGGAAAAAAAAGGGAGCCCGAGGCAATCCAGCTCGAGCTATCGTTGGGGCTAAATCTGGAAATCCTTATTCAGACAATCCTATTGCTGGGGTAAAGAAAAAGAGAACAGCCTTTTTTCTCACATTCACAGCAGTAAGAGTTTTCCTAAGTAAGGTGAAGCCTCAAATTGATTCTCTAATTAATTCCCCTGCGTAATTGCATTAAACAGTAGGATACAAGTGTGTTTCCACACTTGGCTCAGCCTCTGTACCTGAAAAGGGTGCTGCCTCCCTACAGCATAGAGCAGGAAGCCTTTCAGTTCAAGGACTGCAGTCTCAGCCTTCTTGAGCATCTCTAAGCGGTTGGTGGAAGATGAGCAGGGAAAGCCTGTCAGTAAGTTTAAACATGAAGTGTCTGCAGACACTTAAGAAAACTTTGTCACATCAAAAATAGCTGCAAACCTGGGGAAAAATAAATATCCCTGCATTAACCATTAAGTGGCAGGTATGAGTTAGGGAGAGAGGGGAGGATCCCTGCTTTCCTCTTCCACATGCCCACACCAAGCTGCACCTGCAGCCTCAGGCAAACCTGGGAGGGGGCTCTGTGGCCAGAGGGCAATGCCAGCTGTGTGAGGTCCTCACACCCCCAGGCTGTCAGTGTTGCTGTTGATTAGGAGAAACACGGAGACCACCTCATGGGTTTCACAAGGGTATAGGAGTGGAATTTGGATGCCAATACCCACAAGGCCCCACAGGGCATCACTGACCATCAGGGCTTAGTGCAGCCCCAGTACTGCCTGCCATGAAGGGGGGCGGGGATTGACCTCCAGGTAAGGAACCTAATCAGTTGTGATCTGTTAACAAGGGGAAATCCACATTTGGGGCACAAGCTCCCTGGCAGCATTGCCACGGAAGCAAAGAGTGCAAGCAGCTGCTTCCCAGAAGCAGCCCCAAGCAGCTCAGGAGCAGTTTCCTCCTGGTTGCAGGTCACAAAGGCAGAGCAGATGCTGTATCTCCTGCTCCTCTGAAGACACCCATAACAATAAAGTTTTCTAAGTTCTGTTTCCTTGCAATGCAAAGGAGGCTTTTCACTACTGTCCCTTGATAGAGAGCATCTTGTTGCTTTCACCTTATGACTGTGAAACCAAACTAAACCACATTTCTCCCTGACAGTTTTTGCTTCACTTTTGCTCACCAGGGCTGCGGTTCGGCCAGTCCCTGCTGAAATGTGATATTTTAATGCAGGAAGACACGTGCTAAGAGTTCCTCCTGCCCTGTTCTTTTTTAACCTTACTGCAGACAGCTAATAAAAAGAACCTCCTTGCACTCAAGCTGGGCCACTGGTGGCTGGATGGGCCCTTGCCATCTCCTGCCTTGTACAGATCCCCATGCTTCCAATCATTACCTGTTGATCCTGCAGTTCTTGTGAGGTCATCAGCACTAGAGAAACACAAGAAACACTTGTTTTCAGTTCATATTCATTCTTCATTCAGGCACCCTCCTGCCTAAGCCCCATAGGGCTGAGAGGAGTAAGCATGGCACTGCAACTCCAAGTAAAATGCGTGTTTTCTACTGGGAAGGAAAGCAAAAGGTGGCCATTTACTCCTGCCCTCATGCACCCCGACCTCAGGCTGTACCATGCTTCTCCTGGATTTGGGGGGACAGACTGCACGGGCACATGCAACAGGGTCCAGCCACAAGACCTAGCCTCCCGATGTGGGGATCCCATCACTTAGAGTAAACACATCCTCCTCGTTTAGAGATGAAAAACATTTCACAGCCTTTCCCAGAAACTTTCCTAAGGCTTGAAGGAGACCCAGGAGACTTTATAAGTCACAAATGTGGCCATGATGGCCATGAAGTTTGTTCTTTAAACCGCAGTGGGGAAGCCCTGCACTGAGCAGAACTCCACCAGCCTGCAGACGGGCAGGGGTTCCTCAGGCGTGGAGCACCCTCTGGTGGGAAAATCCCGGTTGTCCAAACAAGAGCAAATCCACCCGTGCGGCACAAGTCTGGGCTCCATCAAGACCTTCTGGGAGGTGGACTTCCACCACACCGGCTTGCTTCACTGGCAGGCTCCCATGAAACACAGGTCTTGCACCCATGCCTGCTGGGCACTGCCCAGCTTAGTATCCAGCCCCGCTTACTCTCCCCAACCTTCAGGGCAGCAATCCTTCAGCCACTATAGCCTCTTGCAGCCACAGGGTCTTTAAGCCAGACTGTGTCCCTGCCACATGCCAGCCCACAGATTGGCTGCCAGAGGGATGCTGCTGGTGGCCTCATAATGTAAAGGCAATTAGTAAATATGGACTCTCATCATGAAAAGGCAGTGATAACCCTGTGATAACCATACAGCCACGATGACCATGGGGCTGCATGTGAGCAAGTCACACTCCCCAGGCTGCTGCAGTCCCCTTTGCCTTGGTCAGGCTGCAGCTTCTTGGGGCAGGGGAAGAGCAGGATGTGCACTGGCACACATGTGAGTGCACCCCCTTTTCGGTATCATGGGGCCTCTGCTCTGCCTGGAGTCTCTGTCTGCTCTCACACAAAACAAGCTGCACTCATGTAGTTTAAGCAAAAAGGGCACAGGCAGCATTTCCGTGCTTCCAGTCACTGGTTAGTCATGGGCCTGCCACGTGACACTGGATGTGCCCCATCACGTCACCGTACCTGCCCCAGCTTCTACCTGAAAGATCCCCTAGCACTGCAGAGGCAGGACCCACAGCCCAGCACTCACTGGTTCAGCCCCAGTCCCAGGGCACACCACTCTCTGCAGCAGCATTCCCCTAAGCAATGCTTTGCCACGCAGCAAAGCCAGTGGAGAACAAGGTGTACCAGGGGACGGGGACATCCTGGCTCTGCAGGACCCTGCACAGGGCTGTGGGTGCAGGGCTCATTTCTCACATGGACCGCTGAGTGTGAGAAAGGAGCCCTGTGATCATCTGAGTGCTGAGCACAGCTCAGAGACTGAATAAAACAGCAGGTTCTGCCTCAAAAGTTCACATTTAAACGTAAGGCAGGCGGCACTTCTTGTGCATCAGGCCATTTCCCTGCCCCTAGCAGGGCCGCTCTCCAAACAGTACTTTAACCCAGCTCTGGGTGTGTTTCTGCTTAAACAAACATAGGTGGTTACCAACACCCTCCTTCTGGGCCCCCACCTACTCACCAGCTCTGCCTCGGTCTCCCACTACCACGGTGGCACCCAAGAAATGCGCTTCCTTCCCCGCCTCATCATCTCAGCTGCCCTAGGCATTGCCACCTTCCTCAGCTGGAAGCTGCTGTTCCAGAGCCTGGTTGCTGTCCAAGGAGGTAAGGTTTGGGCATCATGGCAGTTCTACAAGGCTGCAGCTTTTCTGTACCCTGGGGGAAATGACCTGGAGCTCTTTTTCAGAGGTTCTTGGTGGGGAAATACCCAGACCACAGAAAATGCTGCTCATGCAGCCCCAAGGGTAGGAAAATTTGTGGAGAAAGCCCTATGGAGCCCTGTGGCTTTATGTTCTTAGTGGGGGTCATTGATCTCAGGTGTGGTGTGGAAACCAGATGTCAGACTGGTGAAATAATTCCCAACACCTTTGCTGGGAAGGGTGAAATGCTGGTGGGAAGGCAGGAGGGAGGAGGGGAGTCAGTGATTAATACCTCTCTCCCCTAAAAACAATATGCATCCCTCTCCCTCAGTCCCATTCAAGCCAGGACAAAGTCACCACTAGATTTGGCAGGTATTATCAGTATGGGGCTAGGTGAGTCAATGAGCAGCCCAGGATGGCTTCAGGCACTGCTGCATTTCTTCCTACACTGCTGGTGTCCTTTTCCTAATTTTAACTGTGCTTCTCTTCCTCGTGCAACTGCCTCCCCAAATTGGTGGGAAAATTAACTTCCCAGGGAGCTTGGAGAGACCACGAAACTGTCTCCCTGGGGCTGCCAAATGCCTACACTGAGCAGATGAGGCAGACATGCCTCTGCTAAACCAATTCAAAAGTAAAGCAGCAAGGCAGACGTTTCTCCCCTGCATCCGAACTTACTGTGGCCTCTGTAGATCAAAAATAAAAGGCAAGCCTGACATTTGGGAAATTAAACCAGCTGTCATAGAGTCTTTTTATTTGCTTTTGCCTCTTGTATTTGCTTTGTTGCCTTCCCACTTCTATTTGCTTTGGCCTTTTTATCTACAGAAGAAAAAGAATTTGCATATGGAAGTGATGCAAGACCTTACGTCAATTGAATGCCTAAACGGCCCTGAGCCATTAGGAAAAAACCCCTCTCCCTTGTGCATATATTTGATTAAGCAATTAACAGATGCAAGAGAGTTTGTGTATTTGTAGCTACAAACCAATTTACTGCTTCTCGGTCTCAGAATATTTCTGCCTGGCTTTAGTAAACTCAGCTCAGTTAAGCTCAGATGGAAGCGAGGAGTTACAGTTTTATCAACAACAGGGCTCATGGCACAAAGCTCTGCTCGAGATTGGTGCACAGACACCGTGGTTTTGGGAGAGCAAGGTCTGGGCATTCATGAGCTCACACATTCATGAGGACAGAAACCTGTTTCACCAGCAAAACCGAGCTCTGTGCCAGGCAGGGATGGTCTCCCCCACTCCTACCCATTTTCTTCATTCATGTCATATCCTTTCTGCACTGGAATAATGGGAAAAGAGCCTGACACAGTGTCCTGTGCTGGGGGGCTGTCTTGGTGCAGAGGTATGCCATGGGCTTTCCTCATACCCATCTTCAAATGATGTTTCCCAGGTGACCTGGCCCACAAGGCAGAGGAGGGTTTCACTTTGACACTGGACACCTTTCTTCACGTTCAGCAGCTCAGAAAGAAGAGACTGAGAGCTTTTTGCAGTCAATCAGGCAAAGTCACCACGCTGCCGAGGAACCGGGAGAAGAGAGCCCATCTGCTCTCAAGTCTGAGGGTAAGCAGCAAGCTGGACCTTCTCTACTGCCAAGTGCTATCAACTGGGATGGAGGAATGGCAGCAGCTTTTAGAGAAGCTAGAGGAGAAGGAAAACATGACTCTACCGGTGCCGCTTCCCTATCCTTGGCGGCACACTCCAGAGGCACAGCTGAGTAAGTTCAACCTGACAGAGACAGAGGCCATGTTAAGGTCCTATACGAAAGTGCTCTTTGTCAGGGACCCTTTCCAGAGGCTGATCTCTGCGTTCATGCAAGGCATGGGTAGCAGCCCTTCCTTCAGCAGCTTTGTTCAGGACGTTTTAGACAGCGGACAGCACAAAGCCAGTGTGGCTTGGAAACCTCTTGTCAACCTCTGTCGTCCCTGTCTCATCCAGTATGACTATGTGGTGATGTTTGGTTTCCTCAGGCAAGAGCTGAGTCATCTGCTACAGCGAGCTGGGCTGCCTGTTGACAGCCTCCTTCCTAAGTTCACCGACACCCAAGCGCAGTGGACCTACAGCTGGTTATCAGAGCAGATGTTCAGTGAGCTCTCCCTCCAACAGAAGAAGCAACTGTCTCATTTCTACCGCCTGGACCTTGCTGCTTTCCCATTTTCTAGCAGTTTTCTGTCAGAGCTTCTCAGTACCCCCGAGAACTGGTAAAAGTACTCCAGATGAAGGAACTGTTTTGGAGACTGTTAATCCAAATGCAAGCACTTCAAGATACCAGCTGGGTCACAGACCGACCCTTGCTCTACAGCTGTATATGGTATGCTTGTCCATGTCACAGCTCTGAAAGGCACATCAGAGCTGAGATGAACCCACTGCCAGGGACAGGGTATCCAGGCTCTTCACAGGGCTGAATTGCATTTAAGCATGACAAGGGCAAGCACTAGGGTAACACGTGGCATTGAGGTTGGGAAAACTGCATGAAGTGGACTGGAATGGGGTAAATGGCTCTTGTCAAGTCTGTGATTTCAGGTAGAGTGGCTGGCATCTGCTGCAGATCACCACAGCATCCACACATACTCTGCCTGGACTGCCATTTCATGTTCTGGGCTCCCCCTTGGGCCAAGAGGTTTGGCAATGGCTTTTGTGACAAATCCCCCATGCAGATACTAGATATGCTCCCAAAGACATGTCACCTGGAGTCTGTCAGCTCTGCTCAAGTAGGTGAGGTATGACTGTCCTGGTTCTGGCCAGGCCAGAGTTAACTCCCCCAAGCAGCCAGCACAGGTGAGTGGAGCTGGCCGGGGCTGTTTTCCACATGACAGTAAAAGGGGCTGGTCTGCATGGCTCTGGGACAGTCCGAGTGCAGTCCAGGCATTGGGTCAGTCAGTGCACCAGTGCTATGCTCTGTGTTCTCTGCTCTCATGGGGGTAAAGCACTCAGTGTTACCACATGTGTGTATCCTGTCCCAGACTCTGTTGTTGTTCCCCTTTTGTGGTGCTGTGTCAGTACCTGTCCTTATCCGAACCCATTGGGCTCTGTCTGTTTCCCCTCCTGGGGAAGGGGTGAGTGAGTGGCAGCTGTGTGTGATGCTAAGCCACTTCCTGGGGCTGAACCACAACAACAACAACACAGGGCAGCATACCCTCCCAGGGAACCACTGGTAATGTTCCCAATCCTGTCATGCTCAGGGATAGCCAGGCCCAGCCCATGATCTGATCTTAGCTGTCCTACACTGTTCCTGTTTTACAACCTCACAACTCCTGTGTGTTTAGGCTCATGAGGGCCCCAAGGCTGCAACATGATGCTTCATAGGGCTGACTCACCCACTAGCAATGAGACAAGGATATGGCAGTCTGGACCAGGTACTGGCCACACCGTGCAGCCAGCCAGCCTCCCACCTTGTCTCCACAGCTGTAGAAGGTGACT
Source organism: Laterallus jamaicensis coturniculus (assembly GCA_022605575.1). Lineage (NCBI taxonomy): Eukaryota > Metazoa > Chordata > Aves > Gruiformes > Rallidae > Laterallus > Laterallus jamaicensis. Next base: position 23,042,708 of record JAKCOX010000001.1, read on the forward strand.
AGAAGCATCAGGATGCATCACTGTGCTGCTGTGGAGAATACAATACAACTACTGTAAGCTCCTCATGGTAAGAAGTGTAAGGACTGAGTCTGCTTTGTCAGACCGCCAGCACGGTCTGGGAGGAGGCCCAGGCTCTCCAGCAGGCTTGCTGGATGCATCTGACTGGCAGCCTAGAACAGCCGCCAGACCTCTCCCTGCCTTGGCCACACAGCTGATCTGCCTCACAGCCTCTGGGAAGGGTCCATCTTTGCCGAACACCAAGGAGGAGCTGGGCCTGTCCAGCTCTCAAATCATGACACAATTTTACCATCGCATACTAGTTCCCAGAATATTTTTTAGCTTTATTTTGCAGTGTTGTGACATTCACATAGAATTCCACATACATTCATTTGACAAAGACATCAATTTGACAATACTTATTAAAGAATGATAGCAAAAGCTGGTTTAGGTCAGCTCCAATCAACAACTACTGAAGCCGTGGCCTCCTTTCACCTTCCCACAAACTGTCTGGCTACAGCATTTATTACCTGTGTCGTTACTGTGAGTAATACTTTACAGCCTAGCAAGATGGCGCAGTTCCTCTTCTGAGGATACAGTTGTGGGAGGAGAGAGCAGCAACTTTCCAGTTATGCATAATATTAAGAGTTGTGCTATGAAAGGAACATTCTTCCCTTCGTAAGTAGCCTTCCCTTCAGCGATTGCAGGCTGATATCCCACGCAGCAAGATGTGCATGGAGAGATCTGATGCAGCACCTAGCACAGGACAGTGCTGTGCCCTCACAACAGGAGGCCTGTTCTCGGATAGCTTTGTAGTGCAGACTGTAGCTTCTGCCAGGCCACTGTACAGCAGCATCACCCCCCTCCTGCCAACGGGGTGCAGTCCTTCCCTAAAGTGCCTGGCACTTAGTTCCATGGGAAAGCAATGTATGAAATGTTAAGACACTGAGAGGTGAAATTAAAATCTCAGCTTTATGTTCCTTAGGGTCCCTGTCTCACCCACAGCCCAGCCAGGTATTACGTTGTCTCTGTAATTAGTCTCCAAGCTTCCCTTTTTCCTACATCCTCAAAGCCAGTTTCTGTAATTACTTCGCAGTCCATTGCTTGCCCCCTCCCCCCCAGTTTGATAACATATGCATTGAATTCCAGTGCCACCCCCCGCCCCTCCCAAAAGAAGGTGTTTCCTCCTTCCATCAGCTAATGAATGGAGACAGGTACAAAGAGGCCTGACCTGGGGTGGGCTTGAGGAGAAGGACCAGTTTCCTGGGAAACAGTGGCTCACTGGTGCTGCAGGAAAAAAGGGCTCTGCAGACTAAGGTCTGCACTGAGCTAGCCTGCTCTGACCATTACATGTACCCATCACTTGGCAAACGCACTTCAAATTAACACACAGAGCAAATATCAAGAGAGAGATTTGATACATCTAACAAAAAATTTCACCTGACCAGGTAGCCACCGTGGCTACACAAGGCACCACCAACCCTGAGATGATGGAAGAGGTGCTCCCAGACCCATGGGGGATAAAGAGCACTTACACATCCTGCTTGTGACATCCCACCACCCACCCCCAAGAGCCTCACAGGGAGCAGGCCTCTCCTGAGCACTGGCTGCTTTCCCCTGAGACAATGCTGGAAGCTCCTTGACATCACTCTCTTCCCATAGCTCCTTGTGCTCTACATTAACACACATTATGTTCCCTTTGTACTTCTTCTCAGCCTGGTCTGAATAAGCATGTCCGGCAATCTCATGAGGTGGACGCCACAGAAACAGTGATGATGCCAATCTGCCTTACAGAGTTTGTACTTTGCACCCCTCCTGGGCACCCAAGAGCATGGATACACAGGCTTTGATAGCTGTTCTTGCACACAAATGATCCCATTTTCTTCTGCTAAGAGGTTTTTCACATATTGCCAGCTTTCAGGAAAAAACAAAATATGTTCTTGCCTGGTACCTCAGAGCTTAAGAATCAACATCATCACATTTCAATTAATAAATCAATTACATAGCAAGCCCAGCAGGCACAAAATAGTTTCCACAACTCACATATACAAATGCCCTTCTTCTAGATGGTAGAACCATAATATTTTAAGCAGAGAAGTAAATCTACATATTTCTAAGCTATAAACCCTGGAGTGCTTCAAAAAATATTTCAATCTGTGCATCCATTGTTTTGTTCTAAGATGGAACCAATGTTGAGAGAAAAGTTTTACATAAGGCAATGGAGTTACATTCTCTTGCACTGTATTTTTTATGGCCCTAGGAGTGCAAAAATAGAAAAAGGACATTTTCATAAAGCTGTGGGCCAGAGAAAAGGATAAAAGTTTGTGCGTGATGAGCAGGTACTGTACATGGCTGACATCACTTAGAGATAACATGATGCTACGTGTTCAATCTGACAGCAAGAAAACCTGTGGAGGGGGAAGTCCAGTGTGAAATCCAACATGAAAAGTCCATTCAACCCAGAAGGCATGAGGTCATCACATTTTTCAGACAAGCAGTTCCTGTAGCAAAACGTACCCAATTCTCTTATATTCAGCAAAACTAAGAGTCGTCTTGACAAGGTGGCAAGGCCATAGCATGGCAGCAAGGGATGGGCCCCAGAGGGCACCCAGAGCCAACTGATCCTCAGCTGTGCCCATTCTCCCCTGTCCCTTGCCTGGGCTGGTATAAAGTGCCTTGGGAAAAACGATGAGTAACTTTTTCAACTCCAAGGTCTCTGATGCCCTTTTCTATTTAAAAGATGGGGAAAGATGTGGAGGTGTGGGGCAGTGTCAAATGAAGCAGTGACTTGCTGGAAGTCTTCTTGATATCTCTAGTTTTCATCTTTAATCACAGAAGACAAGGTAGCTTGTGAACTAAGAATTCATTAAAGCCTGGGTACGGACAAAACAATCACCATTTAACGTTGGATAAATCAGCTATTGGTCACATTTTAGGGTTTTCCTCTGTGCCACTTCCGTCACATAGGCAAGAGCATCCTCATTAGCTAACATCAAAACTCCTACTTGTCTTCCTCTAGTTTATATCTGGCTTTGTGTGCAGATGGGACACAACAGGGTCCTGCCCTCAGTGCCTCATGCCTTCCCCATCTCAGCTAGAGGACTGTTAGTCTGAGTTCAATGCATTTAGTCATCCTTAGCATAGCATCACAAGGTGATTCATCTTTTCCCCCATTATAAGGGGGAAAAAAACCCCAAACAACCCACCCTGCCATGTCACACTGGCTGGTAATAAGCATGTTTCCCATCCTTGCAGCAATTGTAAAAGAAACCTGTAAGATTTTTTCAATTACACCTGGATAACATCACCTTCTACTTACTCTTCATTTAAATATACAACATAGCTATAATCCAGCAGCAATTCCCTCTCCTAGAGAAAACCATGATTGGACAATTAAGTGTGAAAGCTCCATGAATCAGTGGATGAGCCACATGAACGCAGATTATTTTTCCCCCATTATAGTCCCGCTGCCTTGTGGTCCCTCTGGTGTAAGCTCAGTTTCATGAGGAGAGTTTGCTCCTCAAACCTCCCTTTTACACACGCACAGACCATGGCTTAAATGTCCCTGGTTCAGCAGAAGGGCACTGTAAGAGAAACAAAAGTTAAGTTAGCAACAGTGAGGGTCCTGGCCTAGGTTTGACATGCCCTACCATGCTCCCTTTGAGGTGGGTGACTTGGTACCATCAAAAGTCTGAGCTCCTATCTCAGTCTTTCAATCCACAGAGATGCCTCTCTTCTCAACTTCTGTTGGAGGCTGTGCCTGGCTCTATCTGAACCATTTCTTAGTCCTTCTTCCCAGACAGCAATGTAGGTGTTAGGTGAGAAGGACTAAGAGATCCAGGCTTTGCTGTTAACAACACAGTGGGGTTAAAGCTAATGAAAGCCACATGGACATACAGCTGTGTTTTCTGAGTGACACAGGAATTTGGGGGGACTCTGTGCAGGGTGCCACTCTTACCTAACTCTGTCACAACACTGTAATAGAGGAGGTGCCTCTGAAGAGACAGAGACAGCGTCAACTCCTGCACTACCTTCAGATCAAGCCCACAGCTTCTAAGGAGACTTCTGTGGTCACCACATGCAGGAGAAGCAGGCATTTTCAGTAACACTATCCTCTCCTGCCCTCCCTGAGGTACACCAATAAATCACAGAGTAGACCTGCAAGATATGTTAGCAGTGGTGATCCCCTAAGAGACAATAGTTGGAAGCATCAGGAGAAGTCAGTGCCTTTGTTCCACAGGCAGCACATGCAAGATGGAAGGATGAACTGCAACTTCACTGATACTGCATGGCAGCCCTTCCTGTACTGGGAGTCCTAGCAATGCTCGTCTGTGGATTTGTTTCTCAGTTGGTGGCACATTAAATGAAGGATAACACCCATGAAATAAACCCCATCTGTTTAACCAAGGCCACAGGCTCCCCATACTGCCCAAATTCCAGACCTAGGCTACGGTGAGCAGCACAGACACTTCATGTGGGGAAGGTTGGCTAGGGAGCAGACTACAAAAACAGAATTTTACCATTTTGGTGAAGATATCCACACAAGCATTGCGGATCCTCTCTGGCGTGGCAGGGCTGTCCAGCCTAAATGGTCCAGTCAGGCCAGACTCCTTCCTTGCTGAGCAGATGGCATCTTTAATGGCATAAAACACTGAGGCAGAAAGGAACAGAGGTGGTTCTCCCACAGCCTAGACAGAGAACAAGCAAGGGTAAGATTGCAGCCCAAAACAGTTCTGGCCTGGAAAGATTAATGAGGGTAACAAAGATGAGCAAGCCCTATGTGACAAATCAGGAATTGTTTGCATTCCAGATGTGAACAAGAAGCAAAGGGAAAGCCAAAACAGCCCCTTGCCTTCCAGACGTGAAGCTCAGTCTACCAGATGTGATCAGTGAGGAAGCTAAAACAATCCTCAGTCCATTTAAAGAAGAAACAGTAGGAAAACACATGCTTTCTGACACAGCAGGGCTGTTACAAAGGCAAAAGGGACTAACCCATTCCTACAGCCTGTTGGATGATGCCAAAATTGTAGCAAAGGGAATACAGATAAAGCAGTGGTGAGTTGTCTGGGCAGACAGCATGATGTTCCACCACTGGGGGGGGTCTTGCAAACCAGCAGGAATGCCTCCCCCAGGGATTACACAAGTATATCTAGTCCTGAACTCCCTGCCAGACCCTTTTTTCCCTTAATTCTGTCATTACTGCTAATCACAATAAAAGTTCTTTCATTGCTGGAGATGTTGCTGTGGATGGAAGGAAAAGGAGATGCTGTAAGGAGGCAGGCAAGGCATATACAGATAAGGGTGCTGGGTGGCCTGTCTAAATGCTCTGTTGAGCCATAAAAGAAGACAAGTGCAGTGATGGTGTACATCCAGCCCCACTCTGTGCAGTCCTCACGAACTGCAGCAAACAGCAGTGACTGCAGGGGAAACAACTGAAGGACACATGGGTTAACAATGGACCTTTAAAGGGTGGCACAAGCACTGTGAAGCAGTAAAAGCAAAACATGACAACTCAGACACAAGATCTTGGTAGATCAGATCTGAGAAAGTGCCACTGCTTGAAATGTTATCTGCAGTGGTGCCAGCTCAGTGCAACTGAAGAGCTGACATGCAGGGAGAGGCTGGCAGCCTCTGTTACAGCAGAACTGGCACAGCAAAGCCACTTCGGTTCTCTGTAATGGACCATCAGCGCAGCAACGTGCGGGTTACTTTAGTGTTTCCCGACTATAAACGCCAGTATATGTATTTCTGTTAAGGAATGAAGAAACATCCTGACCCCAGAATAAAGCCAGCATAACAAGATTAACTATTTAAAGACATATGCATCATTATCACACTCAGCATCACAGAATTAGAGAGCAGTAAGAGGCCTGCAGATACTGCAGGTGTACCTTGGATGAATAAACTGCCTTGCTGTTTGGACAGTCACGGAGAAGAGACACATTGAATTCTGTTGGAATGTCTCCAAACGCTGGGATTTTGTACATCCCAGGCCCTCGTGTGTACAAATTCCCTTCTGGAGAATAGCGCAGCTCCTCCATGGTGAAGAGCCCAAGGCCCTGGACAAATGCTCCTTCTACCTAGAAACACATCCAAACAAGGTTACATTCTTTTTGTTGTTCTTCCCTGCACAAGAACAAACAGCCATGATTTTCACCAGAGTTTTCAGCCCTCCCCTGACTAATTTCCCCACTTTCCATCTCTAAACCCTCGTCCCTTCTGCTGAGAAGAGTTTGGTACAACTCCTCTGTTCCCATATAGATGTGGTTGCAGTTCCCTTGCAGGTGGAGTAATTTACAAGTACACACAAACAGACATGCTGTAAACACAGGACAGGAATTTTCTGAGGAAGCAAGTTTTTAAAATAAATAACCAGTGCCAAAATATGGATGCCTTAACAGACAGAATAACATTGAACAAGTTGTACTTGCTGATATATCAAAAGAAGAGACAACATGTCTGAAGACAAACTATTTTGCACATTCCATTTCAGTATAAATGCTTTCCTAAGTACTGCATACTCTCAGGCCACCAGTAGACACCCTCAAAAACACTCCCAGATACATTCAAGTACTAAAAACTTCTTTACAGTTTTTTTCTACTCTTAATTTCAAGAGGGGGAAGAAAAAAAAAAAAAAGAGAACAAGCTATGAGAGGGGGATGTGCTTGAACAACCCTACATGGAAGCTCTACTATCTGTGCCCACAGACAGAGAGATCACACAGGCAGACCAGTCTAAAGATTTCATACAAACATCCATTAACCCAGCTCTATGTACCTGTGGGCCTGCATTACACAACATCTTTTCTCTTCTGTGCCCCCAGATCCTCTACAGTTATTCATGGAAGGACACAGGAAATTGATATTTCTTTGACAGGCTCCATGTAGCCCATCTCTTTAATCCCAAAATGCCAGGCTGTGAAGACTGAAAGGCTTCTTCTCCACTTGGCTATTTTGAAAAAAAAGTCTCTTCAGGATAAAATGTCTCTTTCAAAAAAGTTTAATTTTAACTGTAGCAGAGCTCTGCAGCTTATGCTCTCCTGCAAACACAAAACCCTGATGTGGTTTCACTGGAGTAAGACTATATCAACACATAAAGGTAGCAAGCAAGCTAAGACTGCTAGATGAGCATGTGCAAATGACTAACAATTAATCACTGAATTAAATGGGACTTGATATTAGCTGATAGGAGTGTAAAAATCAGGTGTGGGATTTAGTATCACATGTCACATTGTAGGAACCAAGCCTGGGATCATATTAGTATTATCCGGGTTCATTCCTTAGGCAAGGTAGATGCTGAAAAGCATCAGTGTTGTGATAACTGGAGAATATCCTGTGGTCTTAACATCCAGGGCAAAAAGCCCCAAACCAACAGGATCTCTCCTCTGTGCTTATTGCATAGCTAAGTGTAGGTCAGACCGGTGTTTATAGCTAGCCTAAAATGCTTCACTGGATGCCCTAGTTTAAAATGCTCTGCTTGCAAAGGCACAACCTGGAAAAGGATAATGACTCATCTAGAAAAGCCTGAGAGTAGTGAGTTTCCTTTACCACAGTTGAAGTTGTAGTGATGTGGGTGTTGGTCTCTTCTCCCAAGTAACTAATGATAGGACAAAAGGAAATGATCTCAGGTTGCATAAAAGTCATGTTTAGATTGGATATTAGGAAAAGATTCTTCACCAAAAGAATCAGGCATTGGAACAGGCTGCACAGGTAGGTGGTGAAGTCACCATCCCTGGAAGTGTTCAAAAAAAGTGGACGTAGCACTTCAGGACGTGGTTTAGTAGATGTGATGGTGTTCAACTGATGGTTGAACCTCATGATCTTAGAGGTCTATTCCAACCTTTAAGATTCTATGATTCTACGAAACAGCAACAGTATTTCACTTACCTGTCCTATATCTATGGCTGGATTCAAACTAGTACCAACATCCATAACAATGTCCGTGCGAATGTTCTAAAAGGCAGAAATAAAGAATAAATCAGCACAGGACATTGAAACTGGTATATCATGATCTTGTAGAAGGAGGAGTAATGCATCCAACCACTACCCAGATTTGGCCAGTATTCAACAATCTATCTCAGCTCAACTCTTCTCAATGATTTATTTTTTATTTGAGTGCATCCCCAAAGTAAATCAAAGGAACTCACTGCAGGTTTCCCCAGAGATCCAATGGACCCCATATATGTAAGGTTCCAAACTGCTAGTGTTAGTTCCCCCTATCAGAGCATAACCAACTAGGACAGATTCTGATGAGTTCTGGTTTTTTTCCTTTTTCTTTCCTTGCTAAAAATCTCCCGGTGCTATTTTTAATGATTAACTCAATTCCAGTATGTTTCTGTTCTTTTGTGCTAACACAGTGCTGCTATCTCTTAAGCAAATCCAAGAACTTTTGCAATCATTCATTAAGCCTCCCAATATCCCCACAGGGTAGATAGTTATTGTTTTATTATACTTCATGGATTGTTGCACTGTGGAACGGAGGAGTTAAGAAATTTACTGAAGGTCATACCAGACCAATGACAGAGCTGGGAGCAGGTTGACAGTCTGTATTTGTTCCCACTCTGTGTGAATGTTTCCTTCACCTGAGTACAGAGAACTGCTGACCCCCTCACCTTATGGTCACCTGTCAGGCAATCTATTTCAACCTCGGAGCAAGCAACGCCATAACTGAAGTAGCAGAACGGTTTCCCTTCGTTCTTTTCAAAGTCGTAGCCAAGGTCAGGAATTCTTGTTACAAAGAAAAACAACCACATTTCATTCTATCAACAGTCAAAATGGATACAAACACATTGCAACTTACTGAAATCCTTATTCACTTGTGTTTCCATCACGCCCATGCAGAAATGAAAAATGTAAACAGCTGTAACTAGAAAGCTGCCCTGTGTCGGGGAAGACAGCAGGCCTGGTAGCGGCTTAGCTCTCTTCTCCCAAGATTTAGGCCCTGACAATATTCTTCTGTTCCCATGAGACAGGAAAAGTTACTCATGCAGAGAGGACCTTAATAATCACATTCTCCAAACACAGCGGCCTTGTTGATAGGGGTACAGGCCACCCTAAACCAAGAAGCAGTTATGGGAAGGTATTTGGGAGTAACAGAACATGTTAGGAACCAACCATAACAAGATGGTCAAAACAGCAGGTGTGCAGATGCTTTTAGATATTAAAGGTAAACTAAGGATGTTTAGCTATAAGGTAGATTTATCCGAACTCGTTTTAATTACTAACCAATCAATATGGTGTGAATAGTGTGTGTAACCAATTAGCAGTTTTTTAGCTTGCCATGTTTGCAGTAAGAAAGCTATATAATCTGGGTGATTTCACCTAATAAAATGGCTGGCTGGCTTCTTGGCTTCATAGCTTCACTTAAAATTCATATATTGAATTGCGTGTTGTTCCCTGCTGGACGCCACAGCCCTGTATTCCAAAACCTGATTGAAACTACCAAACCATTTTAGCTATCTTTTCATTTTCCCATGTGATAACCATTATGAACTCATTCCCACCAATCTAGTTGCAAATCTTTTGCTTTTAAAGGGCAGTTGGACATTTCTGGGAAGTCACTCAATTCTAGAGTATACTCAAGTTGAACCAGAAACTGAAACAGCACAGTTCATGGCAAACTTTGTATCTGGCTACTTATACTTTATCTGAAAACTCATTTATTAAAATACTGACAGTCAGTTGGCTAAGAGAAAAATATGTTTCAGAGATGCAATAGAAATGAGTTCATATTGTATTTTAAGACTAAACAACATTGTGTTTAGTTTTTTAAGTCAACCACTCTGCCTCCAAGATAATGGATCTCTGTTTTCCTCCAGCAGTAAAGTTGACTGAGACAAGTCCATTCTTTCAGAACTGCACAGATACCAGCAAGAATTTAAAGGGGGAGAATGAAATTGAAAGCACTGGTATCTGCTCATGCCACTACAGAGTGTCAATTGCAGGAAGTATCTTTGTCCTCAAGGACAACTTCTGCCCCCCTTTTCCTGGCATGGCAATTCTAGTGCAACACTAAGTCACGAGGCTGACAGAGCAGAGCCCCAGGCAAAGCTCTGATTTCATTTATGCCTCCTCAGACTTAGGTCAATTAGAGGGAAGTCAGATCTACTTCAGATTTACATGAGAGTTGATCCTGACCCCAGGAGATGTGCTCCTTCAGGAACCAAGTCTGCCCAGACAGGAGAGTGTTAAACTCAGCTTAACATTTCTAGGTAGGAAAGGGCATGCAGCCTTAAGTTAGAGCAGTGACAGAGGGATAGGGGCTGTAAATCCTACCAGAATTTCTCTGGATGCAATCTTTCCAATGAGGAGAGAGGTGTGCCCCTGCAGTATGAATATTCACTCACCTATAAAACCCGGTGGCTGACAGGCTAACACAGTTCTCATAGGCAGCTTTAATCTAGCAAAAAGAACAAGAGTTTGAAGTTAGTAACTATGCAGGCAGTCCCTAAAAAATACCTACCCCAAACTAATTTCCAGGAGAGCCTGAATAGCAGGCGTCCAGTGACAGACAGCTGTCATGCTACCCAGCACTAGTAGTGCCAAGGGAAACATCATGATGCAGCTGCTTCCCCAGATAGCCTTGTCAGCAGCTACCAAGGACAGAACTTGCCCGTTGACAGGGGGATAAGACTCACTCTTGTTTGTCTGGCTCTAAGCTACAGGTTAGACTTTTAACCTCAGAGACAAAGGTTAAACTGGCAGTCAGCTTGACTTCAGAGAGGCCAGGGGAAAAATCTTATTCAGACTTCCAAATTACAACCTCCTCACGTGAAGAGAAGAGCTTGGATCTGAAAACAGCCCAAGAGCCTTACAGCATAGCAGGAGGTGGATGGCAGCTCAGCAGAGCCATATTTATCACAGAATCCCCTCACTACAAATCAGGTTTCTTCCTGTCCTGGACTGCAGCCTGACGAGAAATATATATGTAATGAGCCTAGACTTTTTGGGAGGCAAGTTTTTCATAGGCAGAATCCAGGATCTGGAGAAATATCTGTATTAAAGTCATGGCTGATGTTCTAGGGATGACCTCTTGCAAGCTTTTGTTACTTCCCTTGCCACGTTTCTGTTTTGCTGTCTATGCTTAAATCTGCTAGCAAATTACAGAAGGTCTGGAGGATACACCTACATATAAGATTTGCCAACTAAAACTATCTCTGGCAATGCCCACTTCTCTTACAACAGATACAAGCAGCTTACCCAGTCTTCCCAGGATCCTTTAGGATTAGACTCTTTGATGGGCTCAAGTCTTTTTAAGATAGTCTGACATGCGTTCTAAAAATGAGAGAGAACCATTAGTTTAAGATTTGACGAGTCAGCTTATAGTATTAAGAATAAGAATTTCAAAGACCCTTCTGTTTGAATCTAAGTTGCCCGTAGGACTCTGGCATATCATAAAAAGGAATAAAGTTCACTAACTCATTTACACTATATATGTGTATATAACTTAGTTATATAGGAAGAAGCGTCGACCAAAGAGAATAAGGATTTTATAAGAGTGACTGTGTTCATAGCAGAAGGGGACCCCAAATACAGCACAGAACTTTCCAGACCATGACACAAAATATCAGAAGTCCACTCATTTATACAGTAACCGTATCTGTACCAAGTCCTATCAGGACACCTTAGCATATCTAGCAAGGTGATCCCATAACACTGAAAAAAAATATTCTTGCTGAAATTCAGACTCAGGCAAGCTGTGCAAAGAACAGAAATGGGCTTCCACATGGCATGAAACCTGAAAGTGACCAGAACTAAATTGTTCCTTTCAAGGGAAAAGGCACATACCATGCAAACCTATGCATTGGTAACTCCACCATATCAGCAACAGTCATGACCATGCCATTTGCTACTGAAAGATGTTTGCTCTAAGTGTGTCAACACTTAGAGGTCTTTGCTTCTGGAGTGCAGTCCACAGACTGCCTGCTACTAACATTTGCCCCTCAATGTATTTGTTGTGGATGAGACCACATGAATTACTAAGCAGCTAGCTATTTCCATGGATGCTTTGTCCTCCTGTTCATTTTAAGTAATCACAAACAGTCTGTTTTACAACTACATAAGGACTGAAGGACAGTTTCAAGCAATTTAAAAAAAAAACCAAAAGCAAACATACAGTCATTCATCCTCTATCCCCACTAGTAGTTACAGCAGTTAAAGAAGCTGTGAGGCATCCTTAGCCTGGAATTGAATTTTGATGGTTATATTTTCCTTTAGCAAAAGATATATGCACATCAACTGTTCTTGTTTTGGAGTCCCAGTTTATAAACCCCACCAGTTAAAACAACTCAGTTTCCATACGTGGACTGCCATTCCATTGATGTCAGCACTGACAGATGCAGCTGTTGGGGAGGTATTTGGGACAGTGTTTGTGCTGGTCTCACTGATGTAAATTTTGGAGGTGGGGACTCCCAGTGACCTGCTAGCAACCTGCAGAGCAAAGGTAAACAATTGGTAAGCAGCTGCTCTTATACATGAGCAAAATCCTTCATTGCTTACACTGCTAGGATCCACACTGCAAGCTCTACCCTCTCCTGGCCTTAAATCTCATTTTTTCTTGGCAACTCTGTTGATTTGGTGACAGAGATAACAACATTCAGGCTAAGCTTGTGTTTCACAGACTGAACGTCTGTGAGCACATAAATGTAGACAATGGCAGGTGTTCATTTCACTACTGTTGGACTCCTCTTGACGGTTGAATTGTATTAGCCTTCCCTTGCATTTCCCTGCCAAAGCAATGCTGTTACCTTAGGCCTTTTCAACTATAAAGACATTAGCATATGCAGATAAATACGTTTACAATATGACTATTTTTTGTTTAAAATATACGTAAGCTTTAATTTTATGGGATGAAAAGAAATGCCAGAGAATGGATATCATAAGCGTAACCCACGTTACCACATAATATGTGTTCAGATCATGAATATTCTGATACTGACTTATAATAATACTCTGGAAATCTAGCACTGCTGCTGAAATGATTAAGAGTAATTAGTCATGATTTATTACTCTACACATGTACATAGAGATAGTATCAAGCTTTCTGAGGCAATACTATACAGTGAGTGTAATTTTCCTGAAAAAATGTCTCATTCTGTTAAGTCCAAACTCATTGTTACCTGGATCATTTTGGTGTGAAGTCCTTGACCCATCTCAGTCCCACCATGTGTCAGTAACACAGAGCCATCTGTATACACATGGACCAGAGCTCCAGCCTATAAAAGGGAAAGTTGATCCAACATTAATCATAAAGGAACCAGTGAAGTGCCTGGCAGATTGTAGTTACAAACTACAGAATACATAGCTGAATGGTGGTGGTTTTGGACAGTACAAACTGGTAATTGTGTTGCTCATCTTAGTTTGAAAACTGTGTGCTTCCTTAACTCATTTGCTACTTCTTCTTTCATCTCCCCTATGAGGAGAGGCTGAGGGAGCTGAGTTTGTTCAGCCTGGAGAAGGCTGTGGGGGACCTCATTGCAGCCTTCCAGTACATGAAGGGAGCTTATAAACAGGAGGGGAATCAACTTTTTAAAAGGGTAGACAATGGCAGGACAAGGGGGAATGGACTAACGCTAAAGGAGGGTTTAGATCAGATACTAGGGGAAAGGTTTTTTACAGAAGGAGTGGTGAGGTGCTGGAACAGGCTGTCCAGAGAAGTGGTGGATGCCCCATCCCTGGAGGTGTTCGAGGCCAGGTTGGATGGGGCCCTGGGCAACCTTGTGTAGATCCAGGCCTGGAGGTTGGTGGCCCTGCCTGTGGCAGAGGGGTTGGAACTCTATGATCCTTGGGGTCCCTTCCAACCCAGACCATTCTATGATTCTCTGAAAAGCTCTAGTTTGGTACAAAGGGAGGAGGGACTGGAGAAGGCAGCATAAGTCTATCCTCTCTACTGAAGACATAAATGACACAGACCTGGTTCAGAAACGGGACAGTGAAACTGATGCCAAATTTGGTAGGAATAATGCACATTCCTCTCTTCTTCCAGCGATTCTGCCTGCAAGGAAGCAACATTATTAGTATACTCACTAGGATTTTATCACGTATCAGTGGCATGGTTCCCTGCAACAGTTTAGGTATCAAAGCAGAAATGAAATAATTGAATCCAATATAGAATGAGTTAATTGGTTGTTTGTTTTTATTTTAAAGATTAGCTTTGTTTATGAGTGTCAACAAGAACAAAGCTAAGTTGAAGATGCTCCTCCTAGCATTACAGTAGCAATTGTCTGGATTACTACCTATTCAGTTGTATATGTAACCCAACTGAAAAAAGAGACAACTATAATGCAGTGGAAAGCCTACACAAATTGCCTTGACAGCCACCAGAAAAGCCCAGCTAGACTGGCACACATCCCCTTAAAAATTAATGTTGTGCCAGATCAGATTCCTGCCTTATCTAAGCTACTAGATCACTGACAAAGATTTCTTTCCACGGTGAAACTGAAAGAATTTCAAACAGAGAAATTTTTAGAAGTCACTCTGTAAATACATGGTCTGACTGCACATCGTTTGATACTACAAAGAGAACTTTAGAAGTCAGTAGGCAGCAAGTATGCCCAATAAAAGTCAGATCCAAGGACACCTACTTGTTGAAGTCTTCAATTTCTTTCTTCCTGGCATGGTAGCTAGAGCTTGACAAACATTCATCCCAGCATCTTCGTAGAGTAAATCCTTCCAGCTTTTGGTTAAAATGAGTCAGGTCTCCTTCATTATAAAGATTGAGCTTCCGCACCTTCCCAGAGACACATAAAAGACACACCAAGTTTAACATTTCAGGTTAGGTCTTTAACAGATTATATCAAAAGCACATTGGTTCCTAGTTTTACTACTCTGCTCAAGCAGACATTAAGGCTGGGAATTTTCAATAGAGACTGAGACCTAAGCTCATTGTTAGAAAGATTAGGGTACCGAGTGCATTTGGATTTTTTTTTTAATATCTGTCATTAAAGCAGGTGTTACACAAGTGAGGCTGCTGAGGGAATGTAATGAAGCAGAAAATAATCCATGCTATAATATGGCTGTCATACAATAAGTCTGAGATCCTGCTGAGGGCTTAGCAAGACATAAGCAAAAGTTCTTATACTTAATAATTTTCTGTGGTTGCGTCCAGATCTCAGAGCTTGTTCAAAGGCAGCACTGCCCTGAAATGTGTCAGTGTATCTGTACCTCCTCAGGTGGCAGGCCACACTTCAGAGCAAGGTCGCTCATCCAGCACTCAGCAATCATCATTCCTTGGGGCCCTCCAAAGCCACGGAATGCTGTGTTGGAAGGCAAGTTAGTCTTGCAAACAGTGCCCACGCTGCTGACGTTGGGGATGTTGTAGGAGTTATCTAAATGAAATAGGGCTCTGTCCATAACCTGGTGAAGAGAAGGAATGGGGGTGGACACATTTTACATTAATAACATGTCAGACTTCTCACCAGCTGCCAAAGACAAGCTGGAAAGTTCTAAAGCTTATTTGCAATCACCAGCACTATCACTTGCACCCTACAGTCTACACAGCTGAATAAGCACTGAGGGGCAGCCAGTACTCCTTCCTATTTGCAATGAGGTGTCAAGCAGTAACCTCCTGAAGGACAGAACAATAAGCACACTTCTCTGTTGACCTTAGGACCCTCAAACAATTGAGTGTCAAAGTCCTTTGTTGACCCTGGGCTCATGCTGAGCCAAACTGCTACTAAATGCCATCACCCACCTGGAAGAATCAGAATCTTCTTTTAATCATACTGAGTAATCTGTTGCTGGAAAATAAGTCTTACTGATACCATGTGCCTCAGCTGCTGTGCTATGGCAGTAAAGGTCAACTATATAAAATAAAGATTGTCAATAGCTACATCTAAACAGTGGACTACAGGCTTGACTGACTAGGCTATTAGGTTGGTCACACTACAGAAAAGGAGAAGGTTGGGTTTTTTTACTCATCAGCACAAAAACCTTTGGAGACAAACTCGGAACTCAGACCCATTTTTGTCCCTAGTGCTGCCTAGTTAGCTTTAGCCAGTCCTTAACAAGTTTATTTATTTAGGCACTCTGCCCTGATCAGCCTATTTACTTGGATGTTTCTTACTCCAAAGATTAAGGCTCCCTAAAGCTGGGGAAGTATCAGTCGTCTTGCATTGTGCAAGAAGTTTCTCATCACAGCCCTCTGTAAAACAAATTTTCTTGACCCTTTTGCCTAACGCAAGTTATTACAACATCAGGAAGAATTATGTGGCACATGCCAAGGCAGGTCAGTTGGCTCAGAGAGCAGCTGAAGCTCCAAGAATCCATCAATGTCTGGTTTTGTTCATGTTGGAGAGCAGGATATGCAAACAATGACATAACAACTGTCTGAAGCCAGAGCAAAAGCTTGCATGAGGAAACATCTGCCTAGTTAACCATCAGAAAGTTTTACTTACACCATAAGAGAGGTCTATAGAGTTGCCCCCATTGCTGTAGTATGACACCTCCAGACTCTTGACTTTCCCATTCTTCATGAAACCAACCTGCCAAAAGAGTCTCCTCAGTAATTAGTTTTCTACAAAATGCTCTGTTTCGTGCTTCCCTCCAAAAGGTGGATGGATCTTTCAGGCAAAATGCTGAACATCCTCTGCTACAGCGCAGGACAAACACAGGC
Source organism: Laterallus jamaicensis coturniculus (assembly GCA_022605575.1). NCBI lineage: Eukaryota > Metazoa > Chordata > Aves > Gruiformes > Rallidae > Laterallus > Laterallus jamaicensis. The sequence continues at coordinate 23,059,317 of JAKCOX010000001.1, forward strand.
AGCAACTGAGGAAGTTTCCCAGTAAAGGGTCCATGTGTGCATCAAATCTTGCTCCAGAGAACACTTCTATAGCCAGTGCTGTCCACTTGCCACAGCCACACCTTCCTTAACAGGTTTTTGCTTTGAACAGCAGTAGCAATTAGATGGGGATTGAAGAGGACACAAAGGAAATGAACAGGTGCAAAAGTCTTAGGTGCAAAGAGGAGGGGAAGTATTTCTGCTGAGGTGACAAGAAAGGAACCATCCAAGCCAAAAGAACTTCTGCAGGGCTCGAACAGGAAAAAGCTGTACCACCCAGCTGACCTGATCCATTTGCGATAGGGAAGATCAGCAGTGAATCAATCAAAGCAGCAATTTTTTTCCACAGTATCTTACTACTCTCTGATGTTCCAGATGACAACACGCATTTTCTTTCATACGTATGCATACCTTGTACCTCCCCAGGAAGGGATGCCTCCCACCGCTTATCAGCATGTCCTCGTCTCGATCCAGCATGCACCTTACTGGGCAGCCAGTTCTGTCAAAGGATACATTTATTGGGCAAAGCCTAAAACATGCAATACAGTTCCTAAAGTGCAAGAGACTCTTCTCTTTCTGGTGAGCATTTTTTTCCAGAGTGGCAATGAGGATTCAGAGGAAAAAGCCCCATTCCCCATGCCCAAACCTACTTGAAGGCTGCGACAGCCACCACAGTTGTCAAAATAGTATTCCTAGTCTCTTTTCCTCCAAATCCTCCTCCCATTCTTTTCACTCGAACCACAATCCGATTTGAAGGGACTCCCAGTGCGCTAGCAGCAAATTCCTAAAGAAAAACAGAACAGCAGAACACCTACAGAGCTGAGCTGGTGTTAAGAATTTAGCACATTGTCTTTCTGCAGCCATTGCAACAGTGCAAATGCTCGGTCCTATTGGGCCTGCAACTGAATTTATTGCAATTGGAAACAATAAACCCAGTATTTAATCTCTGAGATGGGAAGGCAATCAGTGCTTCAACAGATAGCACCAGATTCAGGAAGACTAACATGAGATGAGATTTACAAACAGGGTTTGATGGCCGTACTACGCTGTCCATTCTCCTCACTCAATGCTGAGACCTTTGGAGAGTCTTGGTGAGTCAGTAAACAGACCAAAGACACCCTATCATAGTGCCAAGTTACCTATGCAGGTAACAAATGAGAGTTGGTATATATAGTCAGGGCTTGCACCAGCTCTTTCTGTCACATCATGCAACAGCCATGCCTACTGAGCATCAGGCACCTTCAGAGAGGGTTTAGCACGCAATACCTGGTGACAGAGTTGTGCTGCCAATAGAAACATGTCTGTCACCTGGGAGTAGATTCGGGTCACCAGTAGAATAGTTATGAACTTTAGATACATTATCCAACTACAAGGCCATGTTTTGGATTAGTGTTTTTATTCAAGATAGGATGGGACCAACTTCAGAACACCTGAGTCTGAACAACAATCTAGTCTGAAACTGAGAAACAAATGCCTTTTAGGTGGCATGTCAATGAAGTAGTACCTGTGTCTTCATTAGGTTTTGGGTTGACACAAACAGTTCCATCTCACCATCCTCCCCCTTTGGCACAGCCACGGTACAGTGAGTTTCCAGATAAAAATGCTCCTGCCCACCAAGGTACATCTCTCCTAGAAAATGAAAAGAAATTCCCCAAATGTCTCCCATCATGTGTTCCCTGCTAGCCCCTGCCCTTTGCACTGCCCAGCACTGGATATCCCTAGCTTTAAAACTGACATTTCTAGTTCAACATTCATAAAAACCCAAGACACCCAGGCATGCCCCTCCATTTTCTAGAAATATTCTGTCAAAACCACAAGTGGTTGGAATTAAAAAAAAACCAAGCCCACCCACCATACCATTGATCCAGCATCCCATAAGCAGCAGTGTTTGGTGCCTTACAGACTGCCCTACCACCACCTCTGAGATAAAGGATCAAGCAAATCAAGTACAGTCTAGCTGAGATCCAATACGAGGTTACATACTCTGAAACATGACACAAAAAATGCCTTAAGAAGATCTAACTGGAAAGAAACTTTCTCTCACTATATGTGGCTCTTTCCTGAGGCATCTTTCTTGTCAGTACAGCTTCCAGGCATATTATACACTATTAAATGTCAGAATGAACCTCCTTTCTCAGTCATGGTGCTGGTCTACTCAGCTGCCACAAAAATTAATCTTCTCAACATTCTGCTCCCCTTTTCCTTTTATTCAATTCAGTAGTATCAAAACAGTTGCCTTCAACATGTACACCAGTGAGAAATGCACATTTGTGTGAGACAATGCCTACTTTGGTGTGTTGCAGGGGCCTTTCTCTTGTCTCCTTGAGGGGGGATGGCCTGGCATTCACACAGTACTGCAGCCTTCTAAATAACCTGTTCTTCTAGCTCAGAAGAATTTCTGCCTTGCCTGGCACTTGTAAAAGTATTTTATGTAGATGCCAATGTACCAGAGAGGCCATGGAGGAACTTGAAAACCAGCAAGTGGATAAGGTTGCTAGAACTGAAGTGGCTCAGGTATATCTAGACTGGCAACATAAGGGTGAATTATTTATTGCTCGACAGGCTCATGTCATATCAGGTCATCAAGGGAGAAATGCAACATATAGATGGGTTCGTGATCAAGGGGTGGACTTGATCATGGACACCATCTCTCAGGTCGTCCATAAGAGACATGAGCTGCAATCAAGCAAGCCAAGTGGTTAAAGCCTCTTTAGTATGGAGGACAGTGGCTGAAATATAAACATGGGGAGGCCTGGCAGATCTATTACATCACACTCTCACAAACCCACCAAGGCAAACGTTATGTGTTTACAACAGTGGAAGCAACCACCGGATGGCTGGAAACATATCCTGTGCCCTATGCCACTGCCCAGAATACAATCCTGGGCCATGAGAAGCAAGTCCTATGGTGACATGGCACCCCTGAAAGAATTGAGGTCGACAATGGGACTCAATTCCAAAACACTCTCATAAACACCTGGGCCAAAAGCATGACATTGAGTGGGTGCATTACATTCTCCATCATGTACCAGCCTCTGGGAAAACTGAATGATACAATGAGTGATGCAGAAGAATGGCGAAGTGTGATGCGTACCCCAAGGAGATCTGATTTATTGTGAGAAAAGCCAATATAGTCAATACAGTTTCTGCTTTATTATGTTAATTGCTAAATAACCCTGCTATTGTATATCATTATTGCTACAATTGCTATATGCTCTGCCAATGGAGTGACACAAATTGATGAAGGATGAGTGCCACAATGATGGTACTGGAACTGGCCTCAGCAACCAGCACCCAGCCACTGCTTCGAAAACCAACACCTTTGACCTGCAGACCACAAGCGTGGACCATGCCAGATGCACCAGTTGTGAGTCCCAGATGCAGCATGCAACAGGCTAATAGCACACATCATCACTCCTGCCCTGAGAAACTGTTGTGACAGCCCAAAGCAATGGGCTGAATGAATTGAACAAACATTTTAGAGGGATAGCCCATAGACCAAGCGTCTCTATGTGTTTATGTCTATATATATGTATGTGTGTGTAGGATGAGAAAGTGTTGATGCTTAAGGGACTTGTTGGATCTGAGCATAATGTAAATGGTATAGAATGGAGTGGATGTGTCCTGGGTATGGCTAGGATAGAGTTAATTTATTTTTTAGCAGCTGGTGCAGTGCCTGTTTGGGAGTTAGGATGGGAGCAGTGCTGACAGCACACAGATGTTTTAGTTGTTGCCTAGCAGTCACAGACTTTTCAGCTTCTCAGACTGTGCTGCTATGAGAAGGTGTGGGTTCCCAGGAAGCTGGGAGGGGACACTGACAGGAGAGGTGACTCTAACAGGCCAAAGGCCAGTTATGTCATACTCAGCATAAATGGGGGGGAGATGGGGGACAGTGCTGGTGGGGAAGGAGCGCACGGCTCCAGGATGCATGGTTTGGGGATGGTCTGGCTTCGGGATGGCTCTGAACTGTACCGTCAGAGTCATGTGGTTCAGAGAGAAACAGCATTTGTATATCCCCAATTTTGTGTATTTTGCTATTAAGTCTTCTATTGTTATTTCTCTCTCTCTGCTGTCACAGTAAACTGTCCTTATCCCAACCTGTGAGGTTTACCTTTGGCTTTCTTTTCCCTGCCCCTCTACCCTGCCCCTCTTCCCAAGAAAGTGACTGCTTGGTGCTCAGCCCCCAGCTGGACACAAAACCATGGCATCCTGCAAGCCTTACTCTCAGGAGTTCAGTCTGGCGTGCATAAAAGGGAGGCTGACTGACTACTTTTGTCACTAAGTATCTTACTTTAAAAGAAGTATTAGTGCTTATTCTCACCTTCTAAAATGTGATCGGATTCTTCAAATCCTTTCTTCACATCTCCCCTATTAATCCTCTTTATAGACTGGAAAAAGGACTTTTTCTCAATAGCTTCCTAGGACACATAACAAAACAATTAAGTTATCATAGAAGTGGAGTGAAAACAAAGCTTCCTCTGACTCAAGAAGAAATATCCAAGAGAAAAAGCACAAGAACTCATCAGACACTAGCTATGGTAATAGCCAAGTGACTTTAAGATTTAAATATAAAGTATTTTTTGTCAGCAAGGCAATATCACAATAAATACATAGTTTGACAGTCTTAGATTGCTCCTTGTGACCCATTTTACATTAAGGACACAGAACCTCAAAGTCTATAGCCAACCAGAGCTATGACTTACGTTAAGCATTGTCTATGGCCCAGAATGCTGACAAAGGAGGTGGAGGGGGGGGGGTGTGTGGAGAGAGAAAAAGCAGAGAAGCAGAGGTGGAAGGAGAAAATTAATCTCTCAGATGAGATGAGAACTTCTGCAGACATAGCTCACTTCTGAGCTTGTATACAATAATCTTGCTTGGGGAAGTTTTACAAATGCAGTTCATTTTTGCCAAAATGAAGCTTTCTATAGTGAAAGACATCCACAGAATGATCAAACAACCAAAAAAATCCAACCAAAAAAAACCAGTACATTGTTGGCTCAGCTCTCATCTTCCCTAGTTCAATAAACAAATAGAAGCCTCAGAAAAGTAAAATTTCTCACACTTTGTTTGTGAACCCACAAATCATGCAAACAAACCAAAATCTCTGTCCACAGATGACTGTACCAATGGTTGTACCAGACAATGCACAGACTCTGTATTTGCCTGAATACAATTCACATTACAAAACAGATGGTATAAAGTACTGACCATGGAAAAAATTAATTAGAATCCCATGGTTCCAAACTCTGCTCAATAAAATTGACTTCATGCTTTTTTATTTTCCTAACTTCTAGATGTGAATACTGTGTATTTTCATTTGCTTTCACTGTCACATAAGGAAATCTTGTTAACAAGCCTTCTAGTTAAAAGAAGGCACAAAATGGTCACAAATCATTGAGAGAAATTTCTTCAGATTTGAGAAAAAACATTTAAGAGTCATGTCCATACAGTCAGTGGAAACATTCATAGTGGAGAGCGAACTCTCGAAAGTTAAATTCATCGCCTTTAGAGACTAGGCAAGTGGTCTGTAGAAATCTCAGGGAAGCAGGTGGCAGAGCTAAGAGACGTTTTCACACCCTAATATTGCGTATTATAGATCAGAGAATGAAGAATGCATGAATACCAATGAGGCCAGCAGGGTCATACCAGAGAACACTGAAAGCAAGTACCTGTGGGTAAGAACGTAACTGACAGTAACCTCGTTAATTTAGGTAAATTTGTGCTGAGCACAATCTATCTACTAAAGTTAGCTTCATTTATTTTAGCTTTAAATAGCACAGAACTAGTCAACATATTCATAATCAGTACCACAATGGTGTGTCCTCTTTTTATTTAAATATACAGGTTATTCCTGCTGCACCCACAAAGGCTAACAAAATGTATGGCTAAATCACCTCATGTATGAGAGCAGAACTAGAGATCAGCAGGTCTCAGCCTGCAGAAGCAGATCTGGGCCATCTTACCTGAATTGTGACAATAGGTTTGAGCTCTTCATACTTAATCTTCACAGCTTTAGCTGCTCTTCTGGAATGTTCTTGAGTGTCTGCAACCACCGCACCGATGATATGGCCAACGCAAGTGACCTACAAGCAATGGACACAGTGGTGTGTATTTACTGCAGTAACTGAAAGGCTCGTAATCCTCTTCCTTTTACACAGTTTTTCATCTGTTTATTCAAACTGATGTATTTTAATCCAGTTGAGGGACAATGATCACAAATAACTTTAGACAGCAAGGAAAGGAGTAAGCCTGTCCCAACAGCCTGCAGCTTAGAGGAAAATAACGCAGATTACAGAGGGGAGAGGCACTGGGCAAGGGGACTCAAGCCTTGCTGACTTTGGCACCAAGATTTCAATTGACTTGAGTTCAGCCAGGATTTAATCTCTGTATAAGGTAGAGAACTTCTCTGGACAATATGAGAAATCCTATCTCCTGGGCAGTGCAATTGAAAAAGGCTATTTTTAACCACATACCACATCCTCAGCAAAGACAGTCTCATCATTAGCAATGCCAGTGATGTTGCTGCCAGGAACATCCTTGGCGGAGACAAAACACACAAACCCAGGAACACTCCGGGCTTCAGATGCATCTATAGAACTAAAGAAGGGAAGAGAGGCAACATTATTGGCAGTTATTTTGGTTTTGTAAGTGCTTATGAGATACCAGTATATTTCCAGGCCTGATTCCCTGAAATTTGGCTATGCTAAAGAGGAGTTTACCACATTAATATCGTGTGAGACCAGGAATTGAAAACAATGCTGGTTTTCTTCGGAAAGTTCACTTTGCCCTGCTTCCATGATAAAGCCTCAGAAACAACCCGCTGACAGCTTCCCTTAATTAGAAATACAGAGGCAAATGATTTCTGATTTACACAGACCAAAATCCGATTCAGGCGAAGTGGAAGTTTTCAGAGTCAATATTTTGACCAAGAAAATGATATGCTGAGATACTTCTGTCACCTGGTGAAACAGTCTACTACTTCTTCTGCAGAGCGATACAGGCTCACAGCTCGCATTGTGAGTGCACAACCTAAATGTAAGAGAATGTGTATGCTAACCTCTAGAAAACACTACGTATTGTGGTCATAGGCACAGATCTGATGGGTTCTCTGTTTCATTCACACTGGTAGTAGTAATAGTACTCGATGCGCTTGCAGCGCTCATCAGTGACCATGCTGCAACACTCAAGATTTAACCATGTCAACAGAGCAGTTTCTTTCATAACCAGGGAGTTGACTAACTACGTCTGTGCATCCATGTCCACTGTGCTGCCTGTCCCATGTTACACCACCATGGGAAACCTAAACAGGCAGGAAGCATCACCTAAGGAACAAACAGCACATTGCAAGGCTGTCAAGGATGTAAGCACTACCAGGGATGGTGAGAGTCAGTCAGTCCCACAATACAACAGCATTAAAACTCATATGAGAACATAGGACCTGCCAGAATAGGCCTTCTGGAGTTAAGTCAGTTACCTCGGTTATAAATTGTGCATCATTCATGCTCTGCACGGACAAGATGTTTTCAGAGCTGCACTTCCAAGTACTGATCTACCCACCTTGCTACAGCCAAGCACAAACAGGTTTTCATCTAACAGCTGAAGCCAACTCAGGTAGGGACTGTTATGCAGGGGGCTTGATCATAGCTGGTAGAAAGAAGGACCATGCAAGGCAAAACCCAGAGGACTCACTCAGCTGATTCACCAGCCCAAGTGCTGTGGCAGAATTGCATGTTACAGCCTAAAATTTTTAGGCAGATAAAAAAAAAGGTGTTCAAGTTGCATGCTCTGATTAAAGTGACATCTCCTCAGGCATCGTGGAGCTATACCCAGCTCCTTTTTAATCCTGCATGCTTGACTGTTAGACCTGGGACACGCAAGAAGGTTGCCTAAGGCCGAGGGCTTTGTGCTTCAGCAAAGCTCTGAGTTCAGAGTTAATTCCCTCATCTCCCCACTGACACAGACTCACAAGGCAGCTGTGACATATACCGGCTGCCTCCATGTAACAGTAAGCAAAGAACTGGAGTTCCCACTAATGCAAAAAACTACCTCACCAGCAAATTGTCAGTGTTTTCTAAGCCACCTGGCACTGGATGCTTCCAATATCTGAACCTCAGAAGAAACTTACAGGATCTTAGCATGGGCTTTGGTGCTGGTCACCAGCGTTAGATACAGCTCATTCTCATAGTGAGGGATGTCATCGCAGTAAACAGCTTCTCCACATGCTTGTTTGGAGGCTGAAAGGTGCACCAGAGGCCGTCCCACCATATCTTCAACTGCCTGCCCACTGGGCACTTCCTGGAGCAAAACAAAGGACAGAATATTACTGTTTAGATTGCAGGGGACAGAAACATTGATGGGAGAGCAAAAGGCACAGTGAAACATTCTGGTGAGGTGGGGAATGGGATGGGGGCTCAGTCCTGTGCGAGGGGAAGGTATACAAGATGGAGTAACTACACAGAGGGGGCTGTAGAGAATGAAAGGGATTTAGTTTTTGAAAGCGCTATGGAAAAGAAAGGTCTGATGTCACAGCTTGCATAAAGGTTCAAGTTCTGAAGCTAGCTTCTACTATCAAAGCTGAAGAGAAGAGGTTGTTAACAGAAAAATAAGGAAGAAGATAACACCTGAATCTGAAGGTCAAGAGATGCAATGAAAAGCAGGCTGTAACTGAGGAAAAGAAGGCAGGCAATTTCAATTTGGATATAGAGCTGGCTGCAAGAGGAATGTGCTATGCAGTGATTTTTACAAATCTGCACATATCAGGAACAGTCTTGGGCAATGTCAGGAAAGAACAGTGCACCCTAAAGCAAGGAAGGGACTGAGATCCAAATACAAGCCTTAGGAATGGCATTATAGAAGTTCATGTATTGCCCATGCTCAGGGAGACAAGATAAAAAGCACAGTTTGAGCTACAGAAAAGCTTGGGTCTAGATCATGCAGGTACTGCTACTTACTTGGAAGAGCTGGACATTTGCAATGGGATCTTTGTGAAACAGCTCTGTGGCACTGATATAGCTTGGGGGGACGGGCTCACACAGATTGGTCTGCCAGAGAAATATTAAAAGAACAGTCACCTTTGCCAGTCTCTTTCTCACATTCCACAGTAGCCCAGAACATACTCCATTCTCCATCCTCAGTGATTCATCTTTTACTGAGTGAAAGGCAAACACGTGCAAAGAATAGCTACAGACCCATGACAGCATGTAATGCCATGGAGGGGAGAAGTCCAGGAATCCCCCTGTGAACCCACAAATCAGCATCAAGGAATGATTTAGGTTGGAAAAGACCTTTAAGATCATCAAAGGTCCAACCATTAACCTAGCACTACCAAGGCCACCACTAAGCCATGTTGCTAAGCACCACTTCTATGCATCTTTTAATACCTCCAGGGATGGTGACTCCACCACTTCCCTAGGCAGCCTGTTCCAGTGCTTGATCACCCTTTCAGTGAAACCCAAAGTAAACCTCCCCTGGCATGACTTGAGGCCATTTCCTCTTGCCCACAGCAAGGTGGGGATGCCACAAGGGAGGAAGCAAGTAAGAAGACACACTTGTCACTGTCATGAAGGTAAGGATTGAAGTAGCTCTGGCAGCTATTGCAACATGGAGTTTGTTATCAGATATGACTCTTGCTTGAACCTGAACCCTCCCTCTGACTTCCCACCAAGACAGCACATAGAGGTCCTCCTTCTCCAAATCTGCCTTCCCTAGCAGCACTCACAGTGCCACTGTGGTTCTTGTTCAGTTTCTGAAGGACCGTCAGGTAGAACTTGAAGAAGAAGCTGAGCGTGAGTGTGCGTCGGAAATCCACCATCCCACCAGGCGCAGAAGGAGACAGATCCATCTCACTCGCCAGTAAGCGGCACGCATCCTGCAGCAGCTTCTCATTCCAGTGTCTGGAAGGGAACAAAGGTGACACAGAGCCCTTGCTCAGCCCTAAATAACACCAGGGCAGACTAATTCTTCTGACATGGCAGCACCACTAGCTCTCAAGCAACAACCACCTGTTCTATCTCTGTTTGTAGTATGTCTGCAAGCCTTGCTCTCATCTTGGGCTCATGTCATCTTGGCTACAAAAGCAGCAAAGCTGTTAAATAAGAGCCCAGATTTTTCAGTCCAGTTTGAAAGAAAAACAGTTTTGTAGGTCATGCCACATCTATCTTCTGCCCAGTTCAACTGATAAGTCAGCTTACCAAGGAAATGTCTGTCTGAACGAGGGACTGACACAGACCTTTGAGGGTAAGGAGTACTAGAGTAAGCAAGACACCACATGAAACAGACTGCTGCAGAAGTGTAGCTACGCTTCTTCCCCTTGCTCCTTCTGTATGCTATCCAAGAGTGTTTGAATCTGCACCATTCCAGTAGATAGCTTTTATATCACAGAAAGGTTCCTACCTGCCAGCGAGCTCTTGGCAAGTTTTTAGTGCCAGGACGGTTGTAGGAGCCATCCCTCCGTAGCTTAGTTTTATCTCCTCTACTTGGCTAGTGCCATCCTGGAACAGGACTCTCATCCCACAGGTCACAATAGCAATGTCATCCTCCCGACGGGAAGCCTGCTTGAATGCTGAAAAGTATTCACCCTAGAAGACAGGAAAATAGTTCTTTATTCTCTACTTTGGCATGCTCCAGAGTATGACTATGGAGAAGCTGTTAACCTCTCTCTGCATGGATGAGCTGTTCCACAGAACTGTATCTGGTTAATTCATCTTGCAGGGCCAAGCAGGACGTGTTTGTTCAGGCAGCACATGACTCAACAATTAATTCTAATGTATTAGATCAGTAGCTATTAGCCAGCCTAAGGTTGTGTGGAAAATGAGCTTTGAAAGTGATCTGCTCCTACCTGTAATGTTTTTCTATATCTTGAGAGGAAGAAACAGGACAGATTTTTTCATTTATTTTTTTTTTACATAAACAAGCTTACAGCTCCTCGGGAACTTTCTTTCTCTCTCTCAGACTGCTAAACTGGAAGCCTAAGCAGTTAAACTCATATCCAAGATCCCTTCCCTTCAGAAGTCTTTGCACTCTGAAAGAACTGAAATCCATAATCACAAATGCCTCAGAGTTCTGGAACAGACCAGACAAATTAATAAAAGACAATTTCAATCTTTTGCTGCAAATAAAGTTGTCAGTAACTATCCCAAATCCTCTGCTGGTATCCAGAGAGCAAGGAAATTCTTTTAAACGCAGCGACAACCACAACTCACAAAACTCAGCAGCTCTCCTATGAAGAGCAGCAGTAAATGCAAGATTAACACTCTACCAGCGTACACTGAGCGGTGCTGTCACCCTGGGGTCACACGCAGTCAGCACTTCCCCCCGCCTGTCCTGTGGATTAGGATGAATTGCTGTTCAGGCACCTTGTGGGCTGAGAGAGGAATCGGATCTGATGCCTTTGCATAGCCTTTCTGGAGGGTTTTCTACCAAGCTTCTAACAGCTTAGCCAAGCGACTCTGCACAGCACAGCCGCTTGGTCCATTATTTCTAATCAGAAGCAGACAGCAAATCTTTCACTATTGTAAAGAACAATTCCTCCATTGCTGGCAATAAGAACAGTTTCACAACAGGCCTCTTTGGTGCACTGAGAACTTCTTACTGGAGGTATTACTGAGAGCATCCTCCCAGCAAGGACATTCTGCCACTTTGCCAAATGAATTGATTTTCGAAGAGGAGAAAAAGTGGCCTCTTATTATACACTTCATAGAAGGTTGCAATAAGAGGGCAACATTTGCCTGTACTCCTTGCAAGACACCTTAGTTGTCTTGGTACAGAAACCTGTGGGAGAAAAGGCTGTTTTTCCTTACTAGGAGTTTAGGTAAGGCAACCATCCCATCCACCACTCATGTCTGCCCTTCCTCTTGGCAAAACAGTGGAGTGTGTCCCCTCTAAACTATTTACACAGGAAAACCAAGCAAACCTTATTCTTAAGAGCTGCATATTAGGACCTAGATTACTCTCCCCTTTTGGACAAGATATAGCACCAGGTAGGAGCACATTAAGAAATCCACATGCTCTGAAAGATTCATAGGCAATATATGGACCAGGTTGCCCAGAGAGGTAGTGGAAGCACCATCCCTGGAGACATTCAAGGTCAGGATTGATGAAGCTCTGAGCAACCTGATCTAGTTAAAGGTGTCCCTGCTTACTACAGGGGGGTTGGACTAGACGACCTTTAAGGTCCATTCCAACCTAACACATTCTATGACTCACAATTGCAAAAACATTGATTCTGTGTGAATTTTTCAGTCCATCACCATGGAATAGAGAGATCAATAATGGATGAAAGTTGGAGGACACAAATTAAAAGGATTAAGTGAGACTTAATGACTGCCTTCTGTCTCTGCATGGCAAAATTTGTGATACTACGAGCCTATCATAGCAATACTGAGCAAAGAGTAGGTTAAGATTGTTTTATAAAGATAGAAATAATAGACATTGTGTTGCCAGGCTTTATTTTGCTTGAAAACCAGTAAATGCCTATGTGATACAGAATAGTATAATCATAAAAATAAGTGAAAAATATGAAAGAACTGAGAAAGGACAGGACATGAAAAACTGACAGTCACTAAATGAGTAATAATGCAAGTGGTGCATAACATTTGTGAACATTATCTGGGGCACAAGGTATGTTTTATGTAGTCCAGAAGAGAAAGAGGGTTGTTAAATAAAGGATATGTTCAGTTCTAGGAATGCCTTGCAACATTCAAAATCTAATCACGGTTCCAGAAGTCTTTGCCTGCTACATGCCAGCACCCTCAGACATCCCCTGAAGAACTTTAGCCTCCCGTGTTTGTGAGCAAAGATCAGCCAAGGAACCATGAAGAGAGTTCAAAAGTTTAGTTTTTTCAGATCAATGAGCTGCATACAACCTAGGGATGAAGCCATTGCCCTGATGGTAAACATTTGTTTTGTGAGATTGCCATATGACTGTTAGATGGATGGAGGAATATGGCATTTTCCATTTATTTTCTCAAGCAAAATTCTCATTTTGGCAAAAAACAATGTTTCCTGCAATTATCACAAGATCAAAGAAGAATCACTCAGAAATAGAAGAAGACTATAAATAAAATAGCTGCACTCCCTTAATGGCTAGATAAGATATTAGAAGGGATAGACAAAGGATGTATTGGTTCCTTTGCATAACATGGCATCTCATGTAAATCGACATTTTTCATTTATAAAGCAAACATGTCACTACATTGTGAACCCTTGCACCTTATAACATGTAGGCTCAACCCCTAAAAAGGTGAATACCTTCACAGCCCTAAAAGTACAGTATGATGTTCTCAGCCCTAAAAGCAAAGAATAGTTTTACTTCTTTGACACTCAGTTACTGTTCATCCTCCTAGAGAAGTGTTCAGTGTTCTGTTTGAAGGAAGCTTAGCAGGCTCATTTGAAGTTGCAAGTCCACATTGACAAAATGCAGTAATCATCAGTCCTTGTCATTTGAATTGTGTAAGGCAAGGCTGCAGAAATTGAACATAACACTATCTGTACACACTTTTCCCCTTTCCCATTCACAGAAATGAAGCAGGATCCTCAGGAACCTTATGTTCACTTCACTTCAGAAACTGCTAGGATCTTTGCTGCATGATTTTGCAAACAGAAAGTAGACGTCTGGGAACATCACTTTGTCATCTTTTATCATTACCAAATGCACTCAAAAAGCTCCAGACAATAAAGTGAAATTTTTATTTCTTGCACAAGAAAGCTTCTTGGGCTTACTACACTTTATCATAGATCCCAGCTCCCATTGCTTGTCAAAAAGAGTATGTTGCTAGATTTTCACCAGATAATTTCCTTGCTCCTTGTCCACTAGGGACTTCATAAGCATTTGGAGGTAAGTGTTTGAGGAAAAAAGGTACCAAACATTGAAAATAACACTCAAGTAACAGCATTTTAGCTCCATGAACATGAAGCTTACCTTCTTGCTGTAAGGTATTTCAACAGAGAGAAGTATTTCTTCAGGCTTAACTATTGTTTTTCTGTATCCGGTGAAAAATTTCTCATCCATAGTGATGGTCCTTTTGCCCTCTGTAGAGTAAGAAAATAGTTGGATGGCAGATGAATAACCGAGATGAAGAATGGCAATTCTGAAGGTGAAAACCTTCAGCTTACACAAATCCCTCTTGATATGATGTCAGGTTTCATTTTTCTACCCTCATTGTCCAAATCAGGAAGGATTTTGAGACTTGCTTTGGTTCTTATGGACTCTATAACAGTTTCTGCCTACATAGAAAGTTTTATTCACCCAGAAACTGATCAAAGAGAACTTTCTCCTTTATCTAATTAAAGCTGAGGCTCCAGGTGAACCATTTTCAAACATTCCCTTTCCCTCTTCCTTAGTCTGCACACAACCAGTACAAGAGAAAGTAATAAATCAGATGGTGCACTTACTTCACAGGTCCTATTTACAAAAAATTCTTCCTAAGAGCAAATACAAATTAAGCCATTTTCTTCAGGAAAAAAAAAACCAACAACCCCAAAAAACCCCACCTAACAACAAAAAACCCAAACAGAACAAAAAAACCAACAAAAATCCTCACAAGTTTCAATATCCAAAAAAGCCACAAGGATCAAACTATGCCAGTGGCAGGATGGACATTTTCAACCAGCTTTTCACAAGGACATGTCTGTAAATACATATACAATACCAAAGGTTCATTCTGGCACAGAAGTTCAAAATTCTTTAGGAAGCCAACCTTAGGCTTAATCTGGACTAAGACTCAGCTCTAGGACTTCAGCCTCAAAAAGTGCAAAATCCCTGAAGACTAAGCCTATTTCAAGTAATGTTAACTTTCATTTTTAAGTTCTGACCCATCTAACAATGCACAGCAGAAGACTGCTGGCTATCCCACTCCCCTCAGTGCCACAAGGAAAGGCAACTTACCGTTTGATACCAGAGTCAGCTTGCTTCCACTGGCCATTAACACAGGATTTAAGTCAGAAATTGGGCTTGCTGTCATTATGTTCCCACCAAGAGCCTAGAGTTAAATATTAAAAAAATGAGAAGTTACAGTCATAGCATCTTGTAATCCTGCATTACTCTATACACAGTGCACTAGAGGTGCGCTCAGATTGAGCTTGCTTTTATATCTTCTTTTTGCTCACCTAACAATTCTAGGCACTTAATGAAGTTGGAAAACAAACCCCATGAAATCAGTCAGTGTCCCAGTCAGTACTAACATTTCCCTGAAGCAGTTTTAAGAACAATCTTTGGGTAATTTATCAAAACTACCTTATGCACAACCACATATGTCCAACAATACCAAAATTCAGTCACTGTAGCTGCAAATAAGGGACTTCCTTGGAAGTACAGAGCACCTCTTTGCTAACATTCAGAAACCCCAAATTTTTGGCTGTAATACAAATGCCTGGCACAGTATCTTGTAGAACACTGTTTTGTGCTTGGTAAGTTGGCTCATCTGCTTGCTTGATTATTTTTCTTTTACTCTATGGAGTTTGAACACACCAAGATCACCTCTTTTTTTTTTTCACAACTAGAGGAAAATTTGCCAGATCTGATGCATTAACACCATGACTACCATAATTGCACTGGCAAAACACAGCTTGTCTAGCACCCTAAATGCATATTTGTTAAATTAGTCAAATCTCCCCCCACCACTTATGCTGATAACAGCAATGGAAGACCTGGATGACTGCCATGTTTCTTTCCCTTGCTTGCTAAATCTGGGATACTGGTCTAGCACAGACACCATCTGAGACCCACATTGCTACCAGTTCCTGGGGTTGTTTTTTGTGTGCTAGTTTCCTTGCCTAGGTTTACAAACAGTCTCATGTGAGAAGCACAAGGCACATCAACATTAGATGAGGCTGGCCAACTCCTCAGACTCTGCTTTCCATTGCAGTCCCTGATGCTCCTGAGTCACTTACAGCAACATTCCTGATCTGTGGCCCTGCAAACCACCGCAGCTGTTCAAGGACAGCATGGAAGACCTCTGCTTTGTAACAGGGAATCTCTGTCACCACTTTTTTCAGCACCTCCTCTACTGAACTCAAGGTACAGGCAGCACCAAAGGTGATCCCTATAAACAAACAAATGAAAATAACTGTTATTCTCCCAAACATCAAAGTACAGGAGGACAGAACAGTATCTACAAAGCTTAGCTGCCACTGAGTTTGATTAGACAGCAGGGGTTAGAGAAAACATTCATTCACACCAGGATATTCACCTTCAAATCACAGCACATGGTGGTACTGCCTCTCAAATGATAGTAACCCATCAGCCCTTTGCCTCATGTATTATGAAGAATATTGCCCTCCTGTAAGGTATTAGTTTGTCCTTTGAGAAGTGAACTCCAACTCCTCTCCAATTTCCACGCCTTCAACATGCCACCAGGCATTCAGCCTCACACACTACATTGTCCTAATTGCTTCTATTTGTAAGGTCAGCCTGTTTCCACCATGAAGATAAATGTAATATTTCACTTAGTCATTTAGATTGTCAAACCCAGCATCCTTCCCCCAGTTACTGATTTTAAAATCATTCTAAATAAAAAGGCTTCCTACTGAATCCCATTATTAACCCAGTTAATATATATAAAACACCATGCAAAGAGATAAAAGGTATAATATACCTTCTAGTGAAAGCCCTCTGGTTCACAAATTATTTTTACATATTATTTGCTTGATTCCCTGAATAGGAGAGGCATTAACATATACAGAAAGCAGTCACTGAACTGGGGACTTCCCTTATATCCCCTGAATGAGTCCCCCCCCTCACTTCATCCTGCCCCTTTTTTGCTCACCTGTTTCAGTATGCTGAACAGCGTTCATTTCAGAGATCCACGCTGGTGCTATTATCACTGGATACAACATGTTCTTTAACCTCATTTCAATACCTTAAGGAAAAGTAAGGCTCATTCAGTTACACACAGGTGACAGAGGGCTTAAGTTAACTGCTTCCCAATGAAATGGCAGCAGGCCTGCCTATTAAGGAGTCAATTCATTGGTCATCTGTTGCACAAATTAGGGGAGGTCACAGAGGTACCAAGCTAAAAGCTGTTTTTCACTAGTACCATAATTCTCATAGGGAAGTTTTAGAGACTCTTTTCTAGGCTTACAATGACCTTAAATACATTGCTTACTATTTGTATGAGCTAGCTGTTGAATATAATCCTTCAGGAAAGAGCAATGAATACAATGAAGCATGCAAAGTTTGGGGATTGTTTCCTGAACCAAGTGCCCAGGCAGGATAACCAAATACTAAATATGTCTGAACTCTCCTCCTTGGCACTTACTTTTGCAGAAGCATATAATTGGGGGGTTGGGGGTGGGTGGAGAAAGCAAGATTTCAACTCTTGAGAGTTTACTTCTCACTCAAAACAAAATCTTTCAAAATGCAGGTTTCACAAGTGAGTTCATTTGTTTACAAGGACACTTCACATTGTGCCACTCCCCTCCTCCACAAAACTAGCATAAAAGCTCAGAGGTCTAATTAAGCTTTTTTTCCCCCTCACCATGGCAAAAAACAGGTTAAAATGTTCACTGTGAGATTAATCTACCTGAGAAGAGAATTTCTTCCTATATACAGCCTGAAGACTGAACAGCTATTGAATAGCAGTGGCATAAAGGAGGTTTATGTTTGTGCTGTTCTCACAAAATACTCCAGAGAAAGTTTTCCCAACTGCCCATAATAAGCATCAGCTCTTCCTCTTACCCACTTCTGTGTTCCCCACAACGAGCTTGGCATTGGGGTACTGGGATTTGAGAGCCACCAGTTCCTTGAGGGTTGCAGGCTGGATCCAAGTCACACGTTCACCTTTGAAACACATCTGCTTCTGCCCTTTGTCGCTCTGAGTCTGCAAAGGTGAATTCAGATAGAGCTCAGACCCCATATCGAGCCAAGAATCCCTGCTCACATGCTGCCCATGCCAGGCCAGGCTCCATTACAGTTGAGTTACTGACAGATGGCTAAGATATCTGCACTGTTGATTGCAGTTAGCCATTCCCATCCTTCTGCTAACAGTGACAAGAGCCTTTTCCTACTGAAAAAAGTTTTCCCTTCCTGATACTGCCAGGTGTGTTCTGCTGCCACAGCTCCCTATCAAGAACTCTGCCAGCAAGCTCCACCTCAAAGTTCTGGCAGATGCCTGCAGTTTCAGCCATCTTAGAAGTAATGGGCTTTCCATTCTTGTATTACTGTGAAAATGTTGGTTTCTAGCACTGCTGAATTTGAGTCACCAGCTGTAAGGTCATATTCTGGTTCCCTTTTTAATTCCATCATCCAGTGCCTGAGGAAAACAGACTAATATGGCTGCATCCCAGCAACATCAGACCAACCCTGAGGCAGGAGAACATCTTAGAGAAGGCGCAGAGGGGACCTATCACAAGCTATGTGCATATTATGCTATGGTCTATGAAAAACTACTCATGCTGCAGCTCACGACATGTTAAGGATGGGTGCAGCAGCAGAACTAATGATTGAATTTCTGTTGTTTGTTAAAGGTGAAGAAAGCTGTAAACATGTCATGTGCTGGGCTAGATTCTTGTCTAGGACACATTTGCTGAGGTGAAAACTACCCCCAAAAAAGATAATAAACATGGAGAGAGACTAATCTCACATAACTTTTGATGTTAGTGTAAGCCAGCCAACTTCTACCCTTGTTACACCAGTAGAGAGAAATTGGTGCTTTTGGGAAGTCATCTAGTTGAAACATATATTAAACTACATCCCATAGTACCTAATTCTCTTCCTACACTGTAAAGGGACCATGGGGCAGTTAACTCAGATATGGTTGTATTTAATGTAGAAGTTCACATCTGACCTAGTAAACTGAAATCTGAATGTCATCAACTGTTCCACCTTTGGATGGGCAGTGACTGGAAAGGAAGGCAACCCAAGAGCAGGCAGGTACAGTAAGAAACAGAGAAGAAAGCCAGCCATCTGGGGCAGGCATCTGACCTGCACATGCTTTAAGCCACCCTGGCTTAAAACCCTTCGCCTATATAAAACAGGGAAGCATTTATATTCATACACCTTTTATCAGCAGCCATTTTTTTACACTGCTTTTTCCTTAGGGAAGAGATACTGTGGACACTAAAAACCTGTGCAGAACAGAAGAACATCCACAACAAACTACATAACGATTTCTTTTTGAATGAACTTACCATTAACTCTGGTGGGAAGATTGGCTCCTGTGTAGGGTCCAATGGCTGGAACTCAGAAGGATTGAACAGGCTGGAGGACAGCATTTTCTGTAGTAGAGAAAATGCAAATAGCTGGGCAGCAGAGAAGAAACCTATCCACATACAACCCTAACTCATTCCACTTTCCAGCCAAATAGCTGTTATTACTTCATGGAGCAAATAATGACAAACAGAATAGAGATGCCACCTGATCCAGTGCTTCAGGTTCTTCAGTCATGTTTCTCTGATGACAATGTATGTCTGTTCAGAAACCTGAACCCTGAGCACACCAACGGGTTTTTCTCAATCAAAAGTGACATCACATTCACATATCAAGGATCTAATCTTGATGAAGGGTCATTAGGAGCAATCATCATGGTTTTACCAAGGGGAAGTCATGTTTGACCAATCTGATAGCCTTTTATGAGGGCATAACCAGGTGGATAGATCTTGGTAGGACAGCGGATGTAGTTTATCTTGTTTCAGTAAAGCCTCTGACACCATCTCCCACGGTATCCTCACAGCTAAACTGAGGAAGTGTGGGCTGGATGGTAGTGAGGTGGATTGTGAACTGGTTGAAGGAAAGAGGTCAGAGAGCTGTGGTCAGTGGGACCGAGTTTATCTGGAGCCTGTATCTTGTGGAGTCCCTCAGGGGTCAGCACTGGAACCAGTACTATTCAACACGTTCATCACCAACCTGGATGAGGGAACTGAGAGCATCATCAGCAAGTTTGCTGACGACACAAAACTGGGAGGGGTGGCTGACACACCAGAGGCTGTGCTGCCATCCAGAGAGCCCTGGACAGGCTGGAGAGCTGGGCAGGGAGAAATTGAATAAAATACAACAAGGGCACGTGCAGAGTCTTGCATCTGGGGAAGAACAACCCCAGGTATCAGTAGAGGTTGGGGACTGCCCTGTTGGAGAGCAGCACAGGGGAAAGGGACCTGGGGGTCCTGGTGAGCAGCAGGATGACCATGAGCCAGCAATGTGCCCTCATGGCCAAGAAAGCCAATGGCCTCCTGAGGTGTATGAGAAGGGGTGTGATTAGTAGGTCAAGAGAGGTCCTTCTCCCCCTCTACTCTGCCCTGGTGGGACTGCCTCTGGAGCATTGTGTCCAGTTCTGGACCCTTCAGTTCAAGGAGGACAGGGAACTACTTGAAAAAGAGTCCAGTGCAGGGCCACTAAGATGATTAAGGGAGTGAAACACCTTCCTTATGAGGAAAGGCAGAGGGAGCTGGGATTCTTTAGCTTGGAGGAGAGGAGACTGAGGAGTGACCTCATTAATGTTTATAAATATGTAAAGAGCAAGTGTCAGGAGGACAGAGCCAGGGTCTTCTCAGTGATGTCCAATGATAGGACAAGGGGCAGTGGGTGCAAACTGGAGCATAGGAGATTCCATGTGAACATAAGGAAAAACTTTTTCACTGTGAGGGTGTCAGAGCACTGGCACAGGCTGCCCAGAGAGGTTGTGGAGTCTCCTTCTCTGGAGACATTCAAAACCTACCCAGATGTGTTCCTGAAAATTACACCACAGGTACATTTCCTGAGGTAAAGCCAGCACAAAATATAAATTAAACTGTTTTGCTTAAATACAGCTAAATTTAAAGCATCATGCTTTGGCAAGGAAAAAGCCAGAGCTAAGACTACAAAACATCAGAAATTGAGAAAAAAAGTAATAGTTGAGAGGCATCTTACCAGATTGTCATCTTTTCCATTCATGCAGCAGCCTGGACCATTGGCTTTTCCTCTACAGCAACTCCTATTCTGAAAAAGAAACAAGCATGTTTCAGCCACATGGAGTCAGAATATTCCAGTTTTTATATGATACATTCATCTCCTTTTATCAATCCCTGAATGACAGAACTTTGCAGTAATGCTTTTCATTAATAAACTACTGTGATGAAAGAACACCAAGCAGCCTTAATTGCTAGAATATTTCATGCAACACTGATATTTCACTCTTCCTTACAAAGAATTCACTAGAATTTCCTGGCAAACTTTCCTAAATCCACTCTATACTTAGATCCCCTTATGCCCTAATTCCTTGTTTTCATCCCTCCATTGTTTGTTCCTCATCTGGTACATAAGATGTGATTAACTTTTTTCCTCTAGCTATCCCAAAAGGTTCCCAATGCACAATTTATTGGGATAGTGATTAAATTATCTCATTCTTCATTGGTCTGCAAAGTTTGGGGAAGATCACACAGGGAAATGAACTGGTTTTTAGATCTTTTTTCACAGAAAAATGGATCACTTCAATATACCAGAGGCTGGTAACATATTGCCTGTAGTTGTCACCATGCTATTTCACAAAAGCATTGCACCTCACAGATTCAGAAGGAACATATCTAGCTCACTGTTGTAAAGCCTCTGTCATAATGTCTAGCCTTGCTAACCAGGACACATGCAATCACAGTGTTTTCCAAGAGACAGACATTCAAACCAGCTCTCCAAATATCTACACCACAGTAGACACAGTGAGGAAACTAATACATCAAAACTCCAATATTATATTGCAAATTGAGGTTATGGCTTTTAAAATTCAGCTTACCATGCTATTTTCCCTCTCACTACGGCAACATCCAGTGCCATTGGCTACTTTGCCACAGCAATTCAAGTCCTGTGGGGACAAAAACACATTCTGAGAAAAATGTGCAGATTCTAAAGAATCTAGTCATATTAAGACTAGATTCCCTTCTGAGATAAATTGTTCCCACGTTTATTATAGCCAAAGCAGAAATGAGAAGCTGAAAGTGCTAAGCAAGGAAGTGTTTTCCTTGCCAATGGAAGGCAGTATCCTGCAGTGTGATGGCCAAGTCATGCCCAGTCTATTGACAGATCTTTCTTTCTGGTTTAGAATTACTCTGACCATTCAGCCAGTGTCTCTGGTCCAGCTGGAGCTGTGAGGAGACAGTAAAAGGGACAAGCACATAGAACACCTAGTACTTCACCCAGCATCCATCTATGTTCAGCTCAGGGGACTACCATAGTCCAGTGTGGTTTCCAACTCTTTAGTAACCCTCAGCAGCTCTCCATCCAAGTACCTGTGCAGTTTCCTCTGGAGCCTGTGCAAGGTTTTGGTGACCACCACACCCTTTGGTGAGTTCTACAGGCCAGTTAGCCAATACATGGTGGATCATTGCCTTTGTTTTCAAGCTGACTCCTACTCATTTAATTTCTTGACACTTAGGTCTTGTATTGGAAGAGGCAGCAAACAGCAGATGCCCGACCACATTCCACCTGAGAGTCACAATTTTGTTGATCTCTAACAGAAGTTAACACAAACCACTATAGGGACTACGTGGAGCCCCTTCCCCTCCCTGACATTTTTTTTCCAGACTGAAACATCCCAGTCAACTCAGTGCCTTCTTGTATGAAAGCCAGATAAACACAGATGTGATCTGTGTTCTGCTTCTCTGAATGCTTTCCTATTCTGCTACACCGTTAGAGATTAGAGGACCAGACCTGCACAGAGTACTCAAGTACATGATGCAGACAGTGGCATGGCAGTGTTTTCTATTTTGTTTTCTAACCTATGAACTGTTGTTTTGACTGTCAGTGAGCATTGAGCTGATACTTCCATGGAACTGTCTACCACACCTCCAAGATCATCATCCTGCATGGTAACAGAAAGATGATCTTGTGTCTGCTCACAGCCTATCATTTTACATGTGAATGAGGACTGCCTTTCACTCTGTAAATTGCTTGTCATTAATTTGTCCTTAATTGTGCATCCCATTCTATTCTCCAGTCTTTCAGGTTCATAAAGTCCTTCTGAAATTCTTCAAACTCTGTTCTTGTAACCAATTTATTTCACATTAGTGCTTGCTCTCCTTTCCACCTCAGTTAAGGACATCTTGTTCCCACCAGAGGTCCCAGCAGAACTCCACCAGTGACCTCCCTCTATTGCAGAAATACACCATTTTCTCCTACCTGCCATTTCATGCTTTTAACCAACCTTTCATCAATACAGAGATCTTCCCTCTTACCCCATGGCTGCTTTAAAGGCCTTTGGTAAGACACTGTTGCAAGACTATTGGAAATCCAAGTAGACTATATCAACTGAGTTTATCAACCATTTTTAACAGATCTCACTCCTGTTTGCATTCTCTTTTGTTGAACACAGTTTTGGAAATTAAAATGCAATTAATAGGCTGCAGTCTAAATTCTTTCCTTTTGATATCTGCAGCCCCATATGTGGCTAGTATTCACTGAGGTACCTTATAATCTACTTCACAGCCTCCAACAGGCTTTTAGGAACAAAGGGACTAGAGAAAACCTATGGGAAGCTTCATACCTCACCAAAATCAGCAAATGAGTTCTGGGCAAGAGCTACATACCAGTGATTTCAACTTCTTTCCAGAGCTTTTTCAGCTCTGCAGCTTATCTTTCAAGAAAGCAACTTTCCTATTAGATTCTCCCACAGTACATCCCTATTTGTGCACCATACCTTTACACTCTGTTATATAGGGATGCTGAGTTTTTCAGAGACTTACAGAAAATATTACAGGCTGAATACCTGCAATCCAAAAAGGGACCATCAGGTGGATCTTAAAACACTCCATTTCCAGCAACCTGAGTGACTGCAGCAGTTGTTCTTCTGGCATTATTAATGCATGAAGCACATACAAAGGAGTCAAGAGTGGGAGGAGGGGTTTTGTGGTATGCATACCCCCTTCCTTCCCATTTCAGCCCATTGTGTATTTAGTAACAGAGAGAAAGACAGCCAGCTCTCCAGATTTTTTAAAAACATTGTCTGAAGCCACTTACTTTAGCAAATGTCCTGTATCCTTCCAGAATGGGCCTGTACCCTGTACACCGACACAAGTTCCCTGTGTTATCAGAGCAAAAGGATAAAGATTTAGTGTCATTTGGCTGAGAATTTATCTTCATTTAGAAGATTTTATTGTTTCTCACAGAAGCTTGTCAAATCTATTTAAAGCTAATGAAAAAACTGAGAGGTGGAAAATTTCATTAGTAATCTTGCAACAATCCTACCATTCCTTTTTTTGGAAATTTTAACTTGAAATTTATTTGGGAAAAGAAATCCAATCTGTCTTATTCAGTATTCATTTACATCAATTGTGAGAGTCTGATCAATATACTAACGATCCATGATCTTTAATTTCAAAGAGGTTGCTTCTCCTGTATCTGATTTTCTCTCAGGCCACTGCTGGAAGCATGGTAACAGCTCTAACCCCAGCAATAACAGCATCTTCTCAGGTGATTTACCTCACTCCATCATGTATACTGCTGTCTTGGCCCTTTACTTGAGGTTGCCTGGCCCAGATACTCTCTGTCACCTCTGCAGACTCTTGTGACAGCAATGAAGAAACAAGGAGATGTAGAAGCTCTTATAAGCAACAACCCTTTCCCCCCACCCCAGGGTCAGGCCACTTTTTTAAAAGCTAAAACCTAAACCAGGACTGAGTTGCCTCTGTTTAAGGACAAACAATGAGCTTCTGAGAGATATTCCACAGGCCGTTTTTTTTTCATTCCATAACACCTGCCCAGTCTCCTAGTGGAAAAGCTAGTTATTAAGCTCATAAAAATCAACTATCTTTAACAAAATACAGTAAAAAAGGTGCACCTCCATCCCATTTGGTGAAGCAGATGTAATGCAAGCAGAACAGGTTGCAGCTCTGCAGAGCTACGAGTATTTACCTTGGAAAGCATCTTCTATATTCTCCATTCTGGGCTCGGGGTTGTTCCGGAGCAATGTGTACATGGACATGACAATGCCTGGAGTGCAAAAGCCACACTGGGACCCATGACTTTTTGCTATTCTCTCCTGAGAAAAAGTGACAACCACCATCAGCTCATAATACCAGCGTGAGTTCACTGTTGTGCTTGCTACTGCAAGATCACTGTTAAAAAAACCACAGCCTCACTAGAGACATGGGCCAAATACAGCTACATAGCCAGAAAAGCCTTAGCAATCCAGCCAGGATAGTGCCAGTTAACTTGTTAGGGTGTAAGAAGGCTGCAGCACAGACCCAGAAGTCTGACTCTGACACTTAGCCATTCCTGCAAGTAAAGACAACTCCTGTGGAAAGTCAATGACCTCATGACAGGCATCCCAACATGTGAGAACAAGATCAACATAGGAAGAGAACATGGACAAAGGGTTTAAAGTTACCAGTATCAATAGCTTACCTGGACTGGGTGCAGCCTGGATTTTGTGTTTCCTATGCCTTCAACAGTAGTTACAGCTACATGATGCAGGGCACAGACAGGGAAGAGGCAAGCATTGGCAGTATGGTGACTAAAGTAATAAATTAAGGTCATTTCATGTGACAGTGCTGCTCAGCAAAGGGAAAAAGGGAACAGGAGGACTACAGAGTACTCAGAAACCATAGCAGTGGATGCAGTAGGAGAACTTAAACAGATGTGATACAGGTATTAGCTACAAGTCAAATCCTGGAGTACCCACTCAGTCAAAGTTCTCATCAATTTCAATTTAAGTTTAAATTGAGTATGCATTATAGGATTTAACCTAGAGATAACTTAAAATTACCTCGTTGCATGTTAAGCTACATAACACATCTCAGTAAGTAAACTATAGGGGCAGACTACAAATACCAAAATGATACACAGCTGGCCTGGCCCACTAGCAAAGTGACATAGGAACACAGAACTCTTTGGCCTTTTACCTAGGAAACTCTATATGATATGCAGGGGAGGGGAGGGGAGGGGGAAATCCACACTGAAGGTAAAATACAATAATGGTGCTAAACTTCTTATAGGAGTTAGATCTATTATTTCATTTCTACCAAGACAGAGTATACACCCCAAATATATCCTATTCAAAGCGACATTACTGAGAAGAATCACCAAGTTAAGTCAGATGACCCCAAGTTGAAGTATCTCCAAACATTATTCCAAATATATCCAAGATATCAGTGCTTTCCATTCCCCACAGAACCTGGGCCTGTCCCTTTGCCACACCTCCTGTCCCCATTCCCTTTTTTTGTTTGATTCGATTGCTTCACTCACACAGTTAATTAAAGAAAGAAAAGAAAAGAAGTTTGCATGCCAAAAAATAAGAGTCATTCTGAAGGTTACAATAGAAGTAGAGAAAAAGTTAATATCTACTGGCATGGAGAAACCAGATTATTGTAGTCATACAATAGCAATAAAAATTTTATCACAATAGTCATCAGAGCAAAAAGTTATATTACATTACAAGCAAGGAACATAAAAGGGGAATTGGGGAAAGGCAATTTGTCTACATGCTAGAATCAGTGCAGATATTTCAGGATGTGCTTAAGTAGCTCCCTATCAGTACTGTGCAATGATGTAGGGGGAAAAAAATCACAACAAAACCTTCTGAGTTTATATTCCAAAAGGAAAAATTATGCTTTGGCAGAAACATACATTATATATATATATATATTAATAGTACTACATCTGGAATGTCAAGAACCTGGATCTGTCCCCATTTCATTTCCCTGGTGGGGAGTTCAGATTGCAAAGGATACAGGATTTTCTTCCGAAAGGGATCATACTTGGATATCATAACAGTGCAAGCACCACATCCACCTTCTCCACAGCCTAGTTTGGTTCCACATAGGCCCACTGAGAGAACAGGAATCAAGGAAAACACTAAGACTGTTGGCAGAACCCTGCTCAAACACTTGTCACTCAAGGCTTTAGCAACAAGTGCTTGCTGGAAACGAAGCACTTGTTTTTCCTGTTTAGTTATTTAACATAAACAAAGTTTCAAATGCTGGCATGTGAGCTTTGAGATCAACACCCAAGGCCCTAACAAAGAGACAGTCTGTGTTCCAAAAGACTCTCAAAATAAACAAAAATTTCCTAACTTCAGCAGATTCCACTTTCCCTTTGACTCAGAAAAGGAAATGTCATAAGGGAGACAAAGCACTCAGTAATTGCTGAGCAGGAGTTGGTCAGGCATGCAGCCACGGTCCCTGAGATGCATGGTGACATCTTCAGCACCTCTCACCAGTACTGGTTGACATCTTCCTGCACCTGGCAGTTCCTACCACCTAGAAGGGACTTGGGCAGGGCTGTCACAGTGCTACAAGTCACTGACAGAGGAGCTATACTTGAACCACTCACAAACTACTTACATCTCAAGTGCCATAACCTGGCCACCCCAGCTTTTCTCTCAACCCCATTTACAATTGCTTCCCAAACAATGGGGAAGTCTAGGGGCAAAAGCCATCCAAGCACACTCCCTAGCAACTCGGTTCCCCTAGAGCCACAGGAGGGAGACACTGACAGCCAGAACCAGCAGAGATGCAGAGACACCTGGGAAGCTTATATGGACTGGCCTAAGCAGATTCCTTCCCAGGTTTCAGAGGGCATGTCTATACTTTTCAATCAGGAATTAGATCAAATGTTCTGCAAAGGGATTGCAGGATAGCATTCCCCACTTCTGCCTTAGGTTACTTTATGACAAGATAAGTAGACTGCTGTTATTTATTATGAATGGACTGGCCAATGCAGAGAAACTTTTGATGGGAAAACAGCTGTTTTAAGAGGCAATAGACACATGGGTGTACTGAGATAATCAACTTAATGTCTGTTGCTTCTCCACAGGTCTATGATATTAGGGCATCAAATCGTCTTTGACTTCACTACAAAGATTCTAGAACCAATTATTTTCATACATTCACATGCCTGCTTAGGCAGAAATATAGCCTCTTCCTTTGTCATCCATTGCTTCTCTTAACTGTGCTAATCTGCCCCATTGAAGCATGTTTCTGGAAGTGTTTGTCTGGCCCTAGCCAGATGTCTACAAAATAAGTTTACTAGAATGTTCATGCAGACAATCAGAAGATTTTGAAGCACTCAGATGATTTGCTTACAAAGCTATGCACATTAACAAGCTTGGGCATAAAAGGTTAAATGGTAAGAAGTACACACAGGCACAAGTCTTGCCTCCTATTTTTCCTCTGTACCACTCAAGGTACAGTCAGACAAAATAGGCCTGTTGATAATGCTGCTGGAAACCTCAAAGAAGAGCATGATTTATATCCCCATGCTTCCTTCTGATCCCAGACAAAGAGAACATGGCAGCATGGTGAAGCAAGTAGGTGTTATTCTGTTTAAGGAATACACCAACGTACACACGAACAGTGTGGTGCATGTATGTGCCCAGCTGGTCAGACAAAGACTCAGAAAACATGGAATGGCTCTACTTACTGAACCAGACCTAGTACAGCCAGCCTGGCCATCACAGTAATAGATACCCAGCTCCTGAAGCTAATCGGACTCATGTCAACCAGTTTCAAACTGGAGTGAAACCTGGCTGTATCTACTCATGTAAACATGTCATGGTATGTGGTGGGAACCCCTGCCTCTGAGTTTGCATCCCTGGGTCATCAGATAAACAGGGATAATCAAGTTATTGGTTATTAACTATCCAATAATATTCAACTTAACGGATGATATAGCAAGCAGCTCAAGAGCCTGTAATGTTTTGGACAGAAATTTCTTTGCAATGTGTGGAACAATCCTAAATTTCCTTCAATTTCATTGTCTCTATGTTGCTTTCTTTCCATCATATTCTAATTACCAGCAATTCTGAGAGCTTCCCCCTTAGAGTATTGAAAAATTACTCAAATTCTATTCAAATTCTATTATTATAAATTTGCTATTGTTTAAGCTTGGACTACCAGCTGTAATCTTTGCCAGCAAGAAATACCAGACCACGCAGAGTGCTCCCTCCTGTACTCTGCACAATCCTTGCCTAGCACTCAAGACAGGCAGAGCAGTAACCAGGTATGGAACGCTGTAGGCATTTAAAGCCGCCTGTAGTTTATTCTGACACTGGATACGTTTTCTTCGTAGGTAGGTTAACAGAGTTGTTTCTGGGTCCACATCTTTTTCCACCACCTGCAAGAAGGAGAAGGTGCCGTTACACAAAGAATGCTTTACAACACAGCTATGGTAGTCAGAAGGAGAAAGTTTGGTCTTTTTGCAACTTCTTTTCCAAACCAAGGAGCAAAACAACTGATTAACTCCTGTTACTGGGTTCAGTGATAGTGGTCAGGTATCTAGACACAATGTTTCCTTGAATTCATTGTGACAGAGCAAAAATTATGTGTGCTGAGTTACAGAGGGGTTTGGTTTGGGGTTTGTTTTTTTTTTTTTTCAACCATAGCACACAGAGGCACATCTTAAAAATCTTCAACAAAAAAGGCAAACAGAATTAGTAGTGAGCAGGGAACTGCATTTTGTACTTGAGTTTTGAATTCTGAGCATCTCCTCAGATTGCACTGCATCGTTACTGACCACATGTAACGGATCTCTGTCCCTTCTTAGGAGAGGCAGAGAAACTGAGCTGATAAACATAATCACAGAAACAGCATCAGTAATAACATTTGCAGAAGAAAAAACCCAGTGAAAACCCTCACACAACCAACACTGCAGGACAGGCAGCAAGAAGCAATCATCTCAAAGTCTGGTTTTTTTCCCCTGCCAGTATTAAGTCAGTGGTACATTTGTAGCCATTCTAAATGTGGGACTGTGGAATTCCAACCAAAGAGAAATCTCCTCTGCACATTTGAGTCAGCTCCATCCTAGTAGTGAACAACACTATTAGCAGTTATCTATTAGGCATAAAATTAGATATTTATTTTTTCAATTCAACCTCT
The DNA here is from genome assembly GCA_022605575.1 of Laterallus jamaicensis coturniculus. Lineage (NCBI taxonomy): Eukaryota > Metazoa > Chordata > Aves > Gruiformes > Rallidae > Laterallus > Laterallus jamaicensis. The sequence goes on from JAKCOX010000001.1 coordinate 23,089,104, forward strand.
GCCCGATGGTCAGAAACCAAAGTTCTGCCCTTGCCTCCAAATGGCCATGGAGCTTGTCTTCCTCTTTTCCTGTTATTAATAGAGTGTCAAGAATCTTTTCCAAATTCCCTGTGTGCCAGAATGTAATCATGTGTTCTTGGCTCTTACACTGTGCAAGTCCTAAGTACAATAGTTACAGTTTATTTAAATTAATCACTGCCAGTCTGAAGGGCAACTTTAAACAAGGGCCATTTGTGTGAGCTGCTTTTCCTCACCGATAAGAAATGTCCACAACATATGTACTGCTTCAATTTTATGCCTTTGGCATGTGAATGCTATGGTAAAGAGGGAAGGTTCATAGATGCTATTTGATGTCTACATTTTTAGAACCATCCAATAAGATGCTGCTACAAAACACAGCAGGTTGGGTTTGGGGATTCTTTTACACACCTTGCTCCTGCACTGGGGATAACCTACAAGGAAACAGAATTCATTCTTCTAGCTTGGGGGTGTCTTACTACGAATCATCCAGCACTCGATGCTGCTATTCAGAGCAGAGTGCTCCTGTTCCCTCACCTTCTGGATGCACAGAAACAAACCTAGAGCATACAGTCACGCCCTCATGGACAGTTGGTACTGAGTAAGCACATGCATCCCTCTGCAGTAGTTTGACTGACAGACAGACAGACAGACACAAGCAGGTAATTCCAAAATGCCTTTGACTGCAAGTGCTCCATGAACAAAAGGCATTTTACAGGTAAAGAGCCTTGCCCAGCTCATATCTTCTCTGTCAAGCCTGTCTTCCCCGGGGTTGTGCCAATGGCCATTGTAAACCCTTCCAAAGTAGCTCCCAAGATAGCCAGGCACAGAGAAAAACTTCAGAATAGTTTTCCAGATGGCTGAAGACCACTGAGATGATTCTACACTTAGATCAAAGAAAACATCTCAAGAAGATTTCTTGAAAGAATCCAAGAACCACTCCATTATGAGCTCAGACCAAGTAATTAAAAATATTGCCCAATGGCTCCTTTAAACACAGGCCTAAGTCTTCATTCAGCAAGGCATTAAAAGCATGTGGAGCTGAGTGGCTTAGAGAAGTGTTTAAGTCAAAGCTTTGCTCAACTTTACCAGAAAGTAGTTCCCACTACACAGGAGTACATGTCCTGAATAATCTGCTGTTACCCTGTTCAAACCACTATCTCCAATTCCTACTTCAGTCACTTCAAGCTACTCTTCTGCAGCTGTATATCTGCAATACCTGCAGAGACTCTCAGTGGGCGGTAAGTGGTAAGAATCTGAAGGACATTCTGGATGAAACCAAGTCTCACATGTCAGAGAGCAAGGAACCATACCTAGGCACCCAAACTCCTCGTAGGGCTGCGCTTGTTTATGAGTGTCTCCTGCTGGCCACAGAGTAAGAACATGTTACTGTTCCTGCCTTTTGTTCCATGTCATTGCTGCTGGTTTTGTCCTCCAACATGTCATCCCTCCAGTGGTTTGTTACACTCACCTGCTGTGATTTGTTCTTAAAATATTTTAAAACCCCGTGGGTGGGGATAACCACTTCTCTTGTCTGATGCCCAGAACAATATGATTCACAGCTCAGTATCTTACCCATCAAAACAATTATTGCTCACCTCCTTCAGCGTCCTTGTGCAAAAGGAAACTGAATTGCACCTATTGCAATAGGATGAGCCTACTTAGGTAGGCCAATTAAAGAAATATTTCCTTTTTGTTCAGTTAGTGAGCCTTAGGGGGTTTGTTTGTTTCTTTGTGGGAGTTTAGGATTTTTAAGCCAAACACACCAGATTAATGACTACATTTTAACCAATCCAAACCTATGTATTTTCTTGCATGTGGCAGCTTAAATATTAACCAAATGCAGAAACAAACTTTGGAAATCTTAGGTTGGCACTGACAGTCAAATGACCCCCAGCATGTTTTCTCTTTACTGCAGTGTTTGTACTAAAATTTCTTCACTTATTCAAGGAATCTTAAACATTCAGATCACATCACCAGGGAGCCCAGGCTGATCCTAGAGTTCTTCAAGCTTTAAGTACTAAACAGAACAGGCTCCTAGGCAGTACTCCATACTCATACAGCCTGTGGCCTGGTCCAGAGACGCATTGAGCTCACCTCCCCATTACAAAACTCAGATCTCAAATATATTGTTTGCAGTTTTCTATACCTGTCTTTCACTAGCTTGGATAACTTGGCCTTTACAACATAAAACATCATACTTAAATTAGTATTCCCAGAAAGCTAGAGAATGGACTTTTCAATCTAAAAGAACAGTAGAGTAAGGTAAACAGAGGAACAAAACCCAGAAATATTCCCAGTTTACCAAACTACATGCTAAGCTTTCCATCAGCTAGGATCTTTAAGTGAGAAACGGAGGCTCTTCTGAATGACATGCCCCCACTCAATAACTAGTCCCCTAATTGCTCAACTGATTGCAAAAAAGAGAAGGTGAAAGGTTTTAACCAGGCTGCCAAACAGCAAGTCAGATCGGTCAATGGTAAAGGTCCCCTAGAATCTTAAAATCTGTGATTGTGTATGCCTGAAGTAAATGAGAGATTCCAAATTCATTTACTAGGGAAAAGAATTACAACAGAGATGAACAAACTGAATATAACCAGACAATGCAAATCTGGTATTGGTCATGGGAACGTTTTGTTCTGTCTTAAACTGGCACACTGAAAACTTGTACTTAGGACCCAGAAAGTCCCAGGGCTCAAAAAAATCCTTGCTGATCCCAACTGCAAACATCTACAGGCTATGGAAGAAGTCTAATGTAACTTCCAGCACAGGCTCTCTTCTTAACAGTCAGGATAGAATTAGAAATATTGACTCCATGTGTTTGAACTAAGACTACATGCTACGTAGGCATTAGACAGACTCAAGGAAAACAAAACTGTCACTATTAGCTTTAAATTGCATGTTTTGTCTTCCATTCTAGTCCATGCAGACTACCAAGATAACTTTGTGTTAGCTGTGTGCCAAGGTTTATGCCCAGTGAAGTAAACAGGTGCTTAAAATAAACAATCCTGAATGTGAAGTATGTTCAGCTGTTCTGAGGAGACTTTTTCTTGACAACATTGCAGACTGGGCACACAAGAGAAGGACTTCCTGCCATGAAAGTCCCTATCTTATCAACCACCTCTTATCATGCAATTTTGTATTATGACAGGATATCAGCAGCCTGTTAGCAATGTCAAGTTGTCACAAATTAATATAGCAGTAACTTTTCCCACTAGCCATGACATTCTTTGTAGGGAATCAACTGTAATTTTTAGTCAGATCTCCAGGTGGATGGAGCTGTATCCAAGCTTGCTATCCACTGTTTCAGCAGCATTGCCCAGGCACTTCCCACCACCCCTTCCACCACATAAGCTCTCATGTGCAGAAATGTCCAAACAAACTCCACATTTGTTGCCACACGTCAGATTGCCTCACGAGTTCCATCCTCACTCCTGAACCTGCATTTGATGGGGGTGTAACTCAAGTTACTTTGGCAGCACACCTGAAAAGCTAATAAAGAAAACACATCACTGGAGGCTCTGGGTAGAGCACAAGCCCTCTCCTCTCTGATCAGGTAAAACCTGCACCTTTGCTAGCACAGCCAGTTCTATGAGCCAGCATGAAAAGGGTGTTGAGACAGCCTTGACACACGGAATGGGTTGGTATAGTTGGTAGTATTAACAGTTTCCTGGTGCCTTTTTTTTTTTCTTTTTAACCCAACAACTGCCAAGATCACACTGTGATAAATCCCTTTGCACACAAAGGTCAGCTCTGACTTTTGAAAACAGGCACTGCAGTTCCATAAAAACTGCTGAAAAGCACCCTGGTGAAGCCATTGCCAGCATGATTGTTAGCTCTAGGACACAGCAGGAACAGACAGTGGATACCAAAGGAACCGGTTGTTTTCTGCTGCTAGCCTTTCTAGAAACAATGAACAGCTGATATTTCAATCAACATTGACATATGAACCATTACTGACATATGCTAGCAATGATTCAGTTGTCATCCTTCTTTATAAGATCTCAGAGTCAGGGCTGGGTTCCCCACTAGTATTCCACTCAAGAGCTCTTAGACTAACTCATAATCCATACTAGATAAACTTAACTCTTCATCTAAACATTGAAGCTCTGTTTTATCTAAGCATCAACGTCAAATGTCCTAGTGCCTCGGAAAGTTCAAATTCCAATCCAGTTTAGGATCCAAATTCATAACTAAAACATCCTAATTGTAGCAACAATCTTATCCACATTTACACTTGATTTAATTAGCAGGAAAGAGCAACAAAAGCAAAGCTGGTAGTAATCCCATGCCAGGGTGCAGGGCAGACCACAGAGCTTTTTAACCCAATAAAAGTGTTGTGCGATCCCTCAATGGAATTAAAAAGTTAATTATCTACCCAAACCCAGCGTTGCATGTGATTTGCCCCCAAAGCATTGCACACGGAAGGGCCACGAACTCTTGGCTCCATAGTACACACTGGATATGCAACCCTGTCCCCTCCCCAGTTTCCCAGAAGGAAGCTGCTGTGGTGTAAGTTTTCCTGCCCAAGTGTCTAGGGAAGAGGAAGGAGTGAGAGCAAGATTAGCATTGAGTTGATCTCAGAAACATCGCTCATAGTTCAAAAGTCAGGCAGCCTGGACTTGTTACAAGCTTCTGAAGAGTCAAGGCTGCAGTGCTAGCCAGGAGAAGTCTAAGTTGAGAAAGAGGGCTCTCACACTCTTCAGAGGTGTCCAGCACGGGCAAGGACCACCCCATCCTCCTGTGAAACACAGGTGTTTTGTAGGTAGCTGTCAGCAGTTGATCAAAGAAACAGCATCAGTTAATGAGGTTTGATTTAAAAGACTTTCCTAGCTTCTTAAATGGAAGTGGGATGAACATTTTATTTAAATCCTTTTTAAAAATCAAAAATCAGAATTACTTACTGAACATATGAATTAGGTATGGATGTTCACATATGAGGTACATTTACCAGATCTGCTGTAATTGCTGAAATGATTCCTACTAGAAATGCCTGTATAAAGTCAGCACACACTTATTTAAAAGTAGCTCTCAGAAATGCAGTAAATTATTGCCAACAAATCTAAAATGTAACAGGCATATTATATAGTTGTGTTACTCTCTGAATAATGCACAAGGTAATGCCAAAGAAGAGAAAAAGCCACCTAGCAAAGCAATAAATAGTCTTCACAATTTAACATTCAAAACTCAAGACAATTGTGCTGGTATTAGAAAACTTCTGAGGAGAAAGGAGACTAAAAATACAACTAATCAAGGCATAGACCAGGAGCAAGCCAGGCAGAAAGCTGGAATTTTCCTTACCTTTTTACCATTCACAAAGAAAACAAGTTCATCCCCTGCCTCATTTGGAGCCATCCTGCACACCCTCCAAAATTCACTCAAATAGGGCCAGAGACCACCCTCCTGAGAGCAGCCGGACACCCCTCAGCGAAGCGAGCGCCAGCAATACTACAAGTAATATGAGTCTGCCTCGAGAATGTTTGACTTTATTTCTACATCAGTGCCCTGTGAAACCCCATATTATATAAGAGCCAAGGAAGAGGCGTGCCAGCTGCATTTGGTTGGTGCTTCTGCAGCAGTAATGACAGAAAAGGAGCTGGAACGAGCAGAGTGACCCGCCCCCTTTTATATAGCAATAGATCGCAATTCATCTGCATTCCCTTTAGATTATACTGCCAGGCTCAGGGCACTCGGAGTGTGCCACTGCAAGGGCTGCCAGGAATTCACTGCGTTTTGCAATACAGTGCAAACTTCAAGGGATGGGAGGGGGTTCTCCCAGCTATCCCTCCACAAATATTGACAAGAAAAAGCTCTCTTTCTATTTCTCTATCCACCTGGCATTCACCACACCAAGGTCTTTCTCATCAGGGCACCTGCTTATTTAAAAACGCCTTGATACATGCACAGGAGTTAGTAGGCTGACTGCAGGACTAGTTTACTGGTTTTCCTTAGGGTTTTAAAGCTACAGCGTCCTCCACCTGCAAGGACACAATTAAGCAGATATATATTTGTCCAGGCAGAAGGAATTCTAGAGAACTGAAACTCTGATCCAGCACCTCAAAAGAGGCGCTAAGACCATAATGTTTTCACTGAGCTCTTAAAGCCTTGGGACTTACCTTTTTTTTTGGGGGGGGGAGGGGCACTTAGTCCTCACATTCTGAATCTTGGATGCATGTTGCCAGTGTGAAACACAGAGGAAATCCAATTCTTTGAAGAATTTTTTGTCTTCCTTGGTGGTGCTTTCTTCTGGTTTCTTCATTACACAACCATTCATGTGGCATTGTTTAAGTCTTCCTATTTTTTTCTTCAAAAGTAGTCACAGAATTGTCCATAGACCCCTTGGTACGACACATGTTGGTTCCATGGACCAGATACTTAAACCTCTAGTTCTGGCTTAAAATCCCTCCACAAAACAGCACGATTCCAAAGTCTCATGGAAGTTTCCTAGCACTGTACTTAATCCTACCTGCTCCATTCTGACTTTTGCAATTTTTGGCTATCTTCTTCAGCATACCAGGCATAGTAGTTTCAATCAGGTTTTTTTTTTTTTTGTTTTCTTAAAATCCCTGGAAAAGCACCACATCAAAGTTTCCCTCCCAGGAACTTCTTTGAACAATTCACAAAACAACAAATCCTAATTAAATTACCATTTTCAGAAATCATTTTTCCTTTAGCATTTTGGAAATATGTCAAGAGAACACAATAGATACGTTATTTTTACCAGTTTTTATCTTCTGACTTAGGTATTCTACTGGCCAGTCTATCCCTTGGAAAAACTATTTTATAACAAGTGTCAAGCTCTGTATCAGCATTTCTTTGCAGGCTTTCAGTTTGCTCAAAGTCACAGCAAACCTGTGCTTAACACAAGCAGCCTGAATCTACATTTGCAGTGAAGCCCTGCATAGCTGAACCGGTGCTGACACCTATTGTTTGGCACCTCCCACTTTGTAATAGAAGAGGATAGAAAAACGACACTTTCCTCCAAGAAAACTTCAGCTCTGTTGCTTTACACATCTGTGTGTAAATTTACATAGCCCCTTTCTCACGTCGCAAGCATCCACAGCAAAATTACTGTACACAAGCTTAGTACTCATAAGTAGTTTTGTAATATTTTAAAGAACAATTATTACTCATAACCACAGGTAACATGTTACAGCAATCTTAATGCCCTAATGGCTAGTTGCTCTAACACAAAAATCAAACACGCTTAGTATCCTAATCTGTGTTTTCCACAATGCACAATGCTCTCAGGTTTAAAGAACACTTTTAACCACATCATCTCTTGTTTAAGGAAACTGGTGTGCAAATTTTTGCCTAGTCTTAGCTATAGCCTTACAACTAAACTATCGATAACCTTGTAACTCTACTGTCCCTTTCTGCTAAAGCAGCAAACAGCATCTTGTGATATTTCATCACGTTTATTTTTGACCCATTAACCTACTATACCTCATATACAAACAAAGATAAATACATCTGTGACCTCTATATGCAGATATAACATCGGACCTAATCTCAACAGCCTCACTGATCACACTATATTGAATTCAATAATCCTCTCACAGCCCTGATGGGATAATGCATTTCTACACCCATTTCACAAGCAGAGAATGAAGAGGCCTAGAACAGGAATTTTCCCAAATTCTCTAAGTAACTCTGGAAGATGAGAGCTTGCGCTATCGAAGTCTCTCATCCATGTTTGGAAATCCAACCCCAAACAAAACAAGAGGATTACCAGCAATGACAGAGGTGAGTGTAAAAAACCAACCCAACAAAACCCAAAAACCACAAAACAAAAACGCTCAGTAAGCTTCTGTAATGTAAGAACACCTCCCTTAACACAGAACCCCCTTAAGTGAGATAAAAATAAAGGCTTTTGTCAATTCAAAGACAAACAGGTTATGAGAGGGTATTCTTACCTACTGGTCAGTTAAAGTCTAGCAGGTTTCCCATTTCAGAAACCATCCCTTTGCCCATTCATAACTCAGACACGGGTAGTTCAGAATTCCCCGTGGTCTCGCTCAGAAAGCAGCTGATATTAGTCAAGAATCATTACCAAAAGAAAAAAAAAAAAAAAAGCTTTTCTCCTAACTGGTTAATCCTGCAGATCTGGCTATCTGGCTGTCGCAATCATAATGATAATCTGTTTTGCAAATGATCATACACGTAGCTCAATAAATACAGTGAAATTTACGGAAATACCATCCCTGCCTAAGGACTTTACCACCAGAATTAGTTAAACGCACCAAAGTCCAACCAATGCCACAGGTAATTACAGAAGGCTTCAAACAAAGATGAAAAAGTTTTGTAATGTTGTTCTTGTGTCCTACTTGCGGGAAAAGGGAGGGAAGAAAGTACAGGCAGCTCTGTAGAGGTTTTCACAAAGGGCTCTGTGAGGAGCAGTTTGGTGAACAGAAAAAGAAACTGATTTCCTAAGTACTGCTTTAATGCAATACTCCATATATCAAACACATATACTCACATTAGCTCTGTGTGCCTGCCCCCCCCCCCCCCCAAATAGCTGGGCTACTTCTACAAATGTGTTAAGTATCGATGTTGATAAAACATATGGTCGGCAATAAAACAGACGGACAGTGTCTTTCAGGTGAAGGGGAAACGCCTTGTTTGCTTTCGATCTGGAAATCCCTCCTCAGGTGGCACAGATACCTCCTTTTCTGAGAGCATGCACGGGCATTCTGTTTTCAGGGATTTCCACAGGTCTCCACCTACTCAAATGAAGGTCAGCTATGAGGGCATGCCAGGTTTGTTAGGGCTTTACACTGTCTTTCTTACTTTTTAGCGATTCCTTTCCAGACCATGCTCATTGTTACTTCGTGAGAGTTCTCGGTGTAAGTTAAATAAATAAATGAAATCACACTATTGATCACACTATTCTGACTGTGAAAGCAGAGAGCACCACCTGTGGATGTCTGTTCTCCTCCCTTGGCATCACCTATTGAACACTGTTGAAACCAGGCTCCTGAAATAGTGGACTTTTTTTATCTGTCTGGAAAGGGACATTAATACTTTATTGCTAGTGCCCCAAAATAACTCAAAGAAATGCAGTCTTTTCAGGATCTTAATACAGGCAGGAAGCCTATTACTTTGCAATAACAACAACAAAAAGATCCAGAAAATTGCCATACAAATATGAAAGTAAGGTATTGCTTATTTTTTTCAGAGGCATTTCTAAGTTTTACATACTTTCTTACGAGGTACCCAAATTCCTCTCTGGTTACAGACAGAGGTTCATAAAGGATCATTGTCACAAAGCAAATATAAATGGGATATGGTCATTGAGGTATTCAAATGGATGCTAGCTCATTATTCATGAATCACTAATCAGTGTTCAGCTTATACCTGTATGAATATCATCTAATTGTATGGATACATTTCACAAATTCTCTCTTCACCTGCTGTGATGGAAAGGCACTCAACTGCAGGGTTTAAAAAAAAATATTTAAACACCACATGCAGATTCAATACGTCACATTGGAGGTTTTAGGGATGCAATGGAGAAATGTACTACTGCAGTTTAGAAGTATGACTACACTTCTTACAGCCACAAGAGATTCACAATATGCACTGCTGAAACCACAATAGAGTCACAAAACGCAGTGTTACAACCCACAACAGTCACAAAACTCACAATTACTGCCCACAGACAATTCACAAGATTCAATATTACAACTGCATCAGATTCATGAAATACACGATCACAACTCACAAGCACACTAAACACTACACCTGTGTTAGTCAATCACCTGTGACTACAAACCTAAAGCATATCAGATATTCACTTACCCCTCTCTAGGTAAGGGTTCTCCATAGGTTACCTTAGCCAGCATCCTGGCCAAGGAGGAAGGGTCTCCTTGCAGAGTTGGAGAAACAACTCCCAATTCTCAGCCCAAATCTGAGGGGTTTTATTTCCTTGAGTTACATGACAGTGGGCAGGACTGTGCCTGAGTGGACAATACCACCTTCCATGTTTGTTGTTAGCAGTCTTCCCCCTTATCTTAATTTACTCATGGTTGAGGTTCACTTTGGTATACCTTATCTTTTGCCTATCTTCATATTGTCTTTGGCCCATTGAAGCAAAATGGGGACCCTTATGGCTTGTCTGTACCTTACTTTTAGGCAGCTGAACAGTGGTTTGATTTGGGCTCAGGGCATGTGGTTTGTTGAAGGAATTCAAGGCTCGACCCAGGTTTCAGCTGGTTGAATTATGCAGCACTGCCCTGCTTAGTCTCAGTCTACAGGACAAGTCAAGTTTGAGCTGTCTACACAGTTGTGTCTGTGGAGATGGGGCCTCAAGGCAACCCAAGGCTGAGCTGCTTTTACAACCCCCCATGAGTTGCCTGGTGCACTAGACATTACCAAAACCTGTTTGCTGAACTCAGAGCCCCACAATCCTTACACCTGCATTTGAAGATGGGTGGAGTTTAATTATAGTTCTTCTCATAGTCCTGACTCCTGGGTTCCTCTGACAGCAAGAAATGAACAAAGTTAATTCTGCTTTCTGTTAAGAAAGTGGTTGTTACTATTCTTCAGAACAATTAGCAAAGTAAGACTCCCATTTCAATTAATTTTCTGTCATAGCCTAGTTCCAGTGGAACATATGGCATTTCAGGTATCTGATTCAAAGCAACTTCTTTTCAAGCAGACATTTTAATATGTTTCTAGTCTTCAGCAGTAGATAATATGACACTCATCAGTTGTCTTTTACTTGCTTCCAAGGGATCACGAGAGAGAAACTTCAGACTCCTGTCCTGATAATCTAACTCATTGAAATCCGTAAAATACTTCAATCTTTCTTCCTGGCCTGGATTTCTTTTCATCTGCTGATGTTCTAGGAGCATCTTTTGTATTTAGCCACTATAACACTGTCCCAGGATGCACCAGATGGAAGCTGGGTCTCCTTATGGAGACCATGTCTTTGTCACAAGTGGAAGCATTCTCTCCACTGAGTGTTTCAAGGAGAAAAGGTGAAGAGAGAAGCTGTAACAACCACATAAAGCTCTTAATTCTTCTGAACAGCTGGTAAAGTGCCTCCTCTCCAGCACCAAATAGTACCCTGGTAATCCAAGATCCCTGAGCAGGCAAGTAAGAGCTTCTGGACCACTGTAAGTAAAAGCTAGTTCCCATACCTAATTTGCATAGGACATAACTAGTTTTCCACTGCTTTTCTTCACAGGAGACAGCCTCTATTGGGGTCCACCCCACTTGCTCTCTTCTGCCCCTGTGAAGGTATGGATGAATGTTGCTCAGGAGATCATTAAATCTGCTTTTATCTTGTCTACATGCCAGATGCAGTCTAGAATATGGCTCCTTGCCAAAACTCTGACACCAGCTATATGATGTAAATTCATATTTAATGTACTGTCCTAAACTTGTCTGGGCATCTGGCTGCCCTGTGTATCTCACCACTGATAACATTGTCATTTGAGAATGCAGTATTTTGGGCAACAGCTTGTTCAGAAGACAAGAAATCCTTCACAGCTCCTTCTGCAAAGAGGAATAAAAAAAAAAAGCTTATTAAGTCAACCTAACATTCGACTCTTCTATCTAGGTAGGATCTGTGTGCCAAAAGCTTGTGAGCATTCTCCAGCTAAGTTTGACTAAGGAAAAAAACCTGCTTCTCTTCATAGACCCTGCCTAAACAGAGACCTGAACATCTTAGTACCTTGTACAGTGATTTCCTTCTAGCTCCCAACAAATCTCCACCATTGCAATAACTGACAGTTTTCAGAAGCAGACTTACCCAGATTCAATACATATGGCAAGTCAGTCCCCGAGTGAATTTCAGAAGAAATTTGTTACCAGTATAATGCAGGATAGCAGTTCAGTTGAAAAGGCTGGTTCTCTCAAATTACAGCCATCTTGGTCAGCTTGTTTTCCCCAGACAGCCTCTTCAAAATGAACTTCTTCTACATAATTTGCCACTAAATAACAGTAGCAGGCAAATATCAGGCAGGAAAGAAAGCCCCACTGAAACATCATTGACAGTGCTGGCTCAAGAGCAATTGCTATAAATTCAGCATGAATCATTTAAGGTGAAAATTAGAAAAGCCATAAACATTATTATAGCATTAATGTTGAAGAACACCCTTCCAAGAGAAGCGGTGCATGAAAGAAAGATTAACTGCTTTCAGAATGAACGCTGAACAGCTTACAACCCGGGGAATATGTTATGCATGTAATAGGAAAATTGAAACTTAAATTACTACAAGCCCTGTGCTCCCCCTCCAATCCTACCTCATGGCCAAAAGACAGGTTTTCTTAAGTTGTGTTCCTGATATCCTACAGTCTCAAGCCAAAATTTAAAAAGTCTTCATGCTCCCAGTTATTTTATTAAGATTGGACAGAGAAGAGAGCTGACTGTACATAGGAATCCTGGAATTATGTGCATCTTAAACATCTGTATGAATGCCTGACTACTCAGAAGTAATATTCTTAATTATCTGGATTATTCTCAAATGAATACCTCATAATAAGGCTCACTGCTTTCAGTGATAGATGTCATGCCCAGGTATGGGCATGAAAGACCCTGAACAGAAATTATACATTTTCATCACTCCCAAAGCTATTGTAATTCATGAAGAACAAGTTACCTCCAATTCCAAGAATTAACTTGGAAACCAGTTAGAGACACTAATGTAATCCCTCCATTACATTTCTTCCTATATTTGCACGATGAACTGACAGATCCCAAATATTTCTGATCATTTACCATGACTGTCCTTTATTCCACTTGGTGGCAAATATGACTAACAGTTTTTATCTACCTCTTGAAGTGGAACAGCTTCCTTTAAGATGACTGGTTTCCCCAACACTGTTATTTTGTATCCAGTATTATTTTATCTCTGACCACAAAAGCTAGAGGTGATAGTTTTCATGGGTTGGCAGCGAAATACTTTGCAGCATTCAAGCAGGCAAAATGAGGTTGAGATATTTACCAACAACAAATGAATTACAGGGCTGTTGCAATAAAATATCCAGCATGACTAATGTGGACACTTAACTAGAGTAGAAATGTACCTGTAGTTTCCAGAGAATGCTGCTGATGTATCTTCCTGTAAACGTAGTCATAGAAAATCCTGAGTTGGAAGGGACCCATAAGGATCATCAAGTCCAACTCCTGGTTCCACACAGGGCCAGACAAGTCAGAGCATGTGACTGAGGGCATCGTCCAGACACTTCTAGAACTCAGCCAAGCTGGGTGCTGTGACCACTTCCCTGGGGAGCCTGTTCCAGTTTCCAACCACCCTCTCAGTGAAGAACCTCTTCCTAATATCCAACCTAAACCTCCCCTGTCACAGCTTCATGCCATTCCCTCAGGGTCTGTCTCTGGTCACTAAAGAGAGGAAATCAACACCTACCCCTTCACTCCTCCTTGTCAGGAAGCCACAGACTGTGGTGAGGCCTCCCCTAAGGCTCCTCTTCTCCAGGCTGGACAAACCAAGGGACTTCAGCCTCTCCTCCTAAGACTTCCCCTCCAGACCCTTCACCACCCTCATTGCCCTCCTCTGGACACTCTCAATAGCTTTGTGTCCCTCTTGCACTGTGGCACCCAGAACTGCACCCAGCACTCAAGGTGAGGCCACACCAGCACAGTGTAGAGCGGGACAGTCACCTCCCTGGACCAACTGTCCATGCCGTGCTTGATGCACCCCAGGATATGGTTGGCCCTCCTGGCTGCCTGGGCACACTGCTGGCTCACGTTTAACTTGGTGTCAACCAAGACCCCCAAATCCCTCTCAGCATGACTGGCCTCCAGCATCTGATCCCACAGTCTGTAGGTGCAGCCAGGGTTGCTTGTTCCCAGGTGGAGAATCTGACACTTGCCCTTGTTAAACCTCTTGCTGTTGGTGACTGCCCGGCTCCCTCATCTGTCCAGGTCTCTCTGTAAGGCTTCTCCACCCTCAACAGAGTCAACAGCTCCTCCCAACTTGGTGTCATCTGCAAATTTACTTAAGACACCCCCTAGTCCAGCTCATTTATGAAAATTTTAAAAAGAATTGTCCTTTAAAGGGAGCCCTGGAGAGCTCCACTAGTGACTGGCCCCCAGCCAGATGTAACCCCACTCACTATCACCCTCTGAGCCCGACCCATCAGCCAATTGCCCACCCAACACATTATGGCTTTGTCTAGCTGTACACTGGACATTTTGTCCATGCTGGATGTTTTGTCCAGCAAGATACCACGAGACACAGCATCGAAAGCCTCACTGAAACCCAAAAAAATAACATCAGCTCATTTCCCTTGGACAACCAGCTGGGTGACCTTGTTGTAAAGGGAAATCAGATTGGATGGACAGGACCTTCCTTTTCTGAACTCATGTTGGCTGGGACCAGTGACTGCGTTATCCTTCAGGTGTTTTCCAGTAAATCCCAGTATGATTTTTCTCCATAATTTTACCAGGCACTGAGGTGAGACATGATTAACAGCCTCATTAAATTAAGATGATAAGATAGGCTTTATCCAAACAGCTTAGAACAATACTGGGGAAAATTATGAAATACTAAGATAAGGTATAAAGTTGTGTGTATACAGGAATTTTCAAAGGATTTTTTTCCAGAACAAGGTTAGGAAGGTCTGTAGAAATTGATAACACACTGCTAGTTGTTGTCTGCTCTCTGTTATCTCTCTTACTAGTAATACAGGAATGTTCAATCACACCTCTGGCTTCTGCTGAGTAAACCCATGGTTTCTTTGAAATGATTTTTCAGGAATTCTTCCAGAACATAAATCAGATCTAGATAAAGCATCTAAAGTTTAAATGATCAGAGCAAACAACATTGCTCACTTTATTAAAGATGACACAAAAGCTTTTATTCCTTTGAACAAAGTATAAGCTATGTAAATAAAACACAATAGAGATGAATCCAGAATTTCAAGTTTATTGCTCTTGAAGACTATAATGGGTCTGATCCTAAATCAGATTCCATACACAAAAGCTTTGACCTTTCTGTCCCAGGAGAGCTGCAGCAGTGCTCCTATAATATTATTTGTTTTATTACCACAATAGAATAGTTCCAATAAGAGAGATTTCCATAAGCTTTGTGGCACAGAGACTAATCGAAAACAAAAGCTTCCTAATAAAAGAAAAGAAATGGGCTAAGAGAGCCCAGAGGAAAGATTAAGTTGTTCTTATTTGATGCTAGAGATTACTGCAGCAGATAATGGCTTGGAGCCTGTAACATGCAACCTGATGCATGTTCCATGTCTTACAGAATATTAAGCACAAAAATACCAACAGTAACCTGACTAAAGATGAAATAACACAAAACAAGGAGACAGGATTCTAGCATCAGTGCCACCAAGCCATTGATATCAAATACACAAATCCTAAAGGAACTTCAATGGTCACCTGAATTATCCTCTTTTTTTCCCATCGTCACCTTTTTTCCTCATCAACCTGTGGCACATCTGTGCATGCAAGAGGCAATTTTTTATTACATCTTTACCTTAGTGAATTTAACTCTTGTCCTATTAGCTAGTATTTCCATGTGTTCATAGATCTTACGTGTTACATTTAATCCCCCTAGTCCAGAAGTTTATAATTTGCAGCCATTTTTACTGTGTCAGTGAACAAAGACCAAGAACAAGGCCCCAGTCTGTTTGTCTCTTTGCCAGTTCAGAACATGGACTTTCAGTCTCCTCTCTACCTCTTCGACTCCAGACAAAGCAGCTACAGACTAAGGGAAGAACCGCAACCTAGCAGAACTCACATTAGACCAAGGAGTGGCAGCCAATTAGAAACATGATGATTATTACTTCAAAAACAGCAAAAACTTATGGTAGACAGGCTTTGCCTAGACTGTTGTAAAAGCTGCATTTTAATCTTTGAAGGCAGGGTCCATTTCTTGTACTTGCCTCTTCCTTTACAAGATGCAAACCTTAACCAAGCTGGCCTTCAAACCCCCACTTTGATCCATCTATTGGAGTCGTTCATTAAGTGGTCTCCACTTTTCCACAAGTAGAACCAACATTTTGACCAAAAAAAAAAAGAAAACAATTCAGATTTTTAACTAATCTAAAAGGTAGGTACAAATGTGCACAGATCCATCCTTTTAAAAGGAACACCTGTAGAAAAGCTATCTCTTTAAACAGCATACTTCTCATTTCTCTGTGGATTTGAAAAGCTAGTTTGAGTTTCTTGTGTCACATGAGAAATTATTGCAGTACAGAAAAGTTAGACAACTTGACCAGACAGCAGGACAAACAGAGATGACAAGGGTGAAATTTTAAAAGAAATCAGTACTGAGCTCCTTTCTCACTACACTCAGTGGGAGAGAAGTTAAATAAACATCAAATGCTTTCTGAATAACTCCACCTAGTGAGAAACCACCCACTATTTTCACTGAAACCAGAATCTGAACCTAGAACCTATCCCCTGTTGACTGAAACATAACATGTACATATCCTGACTTTGTTTACAGTTCCCAGCACTGATGCCCCCGCAAAAGGATGCAAAGTCAAAGTAAGATCAATTAAAACAAAAGTAAACACACTAGACTGTTTTCCCACACTGACCTGAAAGGCATGAAGGCAACATCAGCTTGGGGACCAACGCAAGTACTACCAGTTTTCCTGGAAGGGTTTGGGTTTGTTTTCTAGAATAAGAAACAGCTACAGAGCAGGAAATTCTCTGGGTTATGCATTGTGGAATAAACAAGGGCAGGAAAGTTTAAAGCAGATTCTGTTACCACAGCTCCTATGTGTCCATATCTTATTTGGAGAAAGATTTTTACAGTCACTTAACTCCAGTAATGTTGCAGCCTCCTAAGATGTAAACTGTTGGAGAGGGTTCAGAGAAGCCACAAGGATGATTAGAGGGCTGGAGCACCTGCCCTACAAGGAGAGGCTGAGGGAGCTGGGCTTGTTCAGCCTGGAGAAGAGAAGGCTGCGGGGGGACCTCATTGCAGCCTTCCAGTCCCTGAAGGGAGCATACAAACAGGAGGGGAACCAACTTTTTAAAAGGGCAGACAATGGCAGGACAAGGGGGAATGGTTTAAAGCTGAAGGAGGGAAGGTTTAGATTGAATATTAGGGGGAAGTTTTTTACGGAAAGAGTGGTGAGGTCCTGGAACAGGCTGCCCAGAGAGGTGGTGGATGCCCCATCCCTGGAAGTGTTCAAGGCCAGGTTGGATGGGGCCCTGGGCAACCTTGTGTAGATCCAGGCCTGAGGTTGGTGTCCCTGCCTGTGGCAGGGGGGGTTGGAGCTTTACGATCCTTGGGGTCCCTTCCAACCCTTGCCATTCTATGATTCTATGAATAGTTTAATGTATAACTATTCACATCTCTTCCTTGTATCTCAGGAAAATCTCTTTAGCACAAGAAATGCTTTTTACCTTTTTTTAAATTAGTGTAATTCATTGATTACCCAACCAATTTATTGATTGTTTAATTAGTGTAATTTAATTGATTACCCACCAGTTTTGGGGCAGCATCGACAACATCTTGGATTTTGTGAGATCTTTTTCCCACACTTCGAGTTTCCCAGGTCTCCTAACTCCACTGGTGTTCATATCAGCAGTTCTTGCAAGAAAAAACATAGTTGTCCCTGATCCCTTACCTAACCTGACGTCAGAGGAAGTTTGGATGCAGAAAGATGACACGATGTTCAGGATAAACTAAAGGAAAAAAAAAGTTAAGAGCTTTCATGGTCAGGGTCTGCTGATCTATGAAAGCCTGACTCAGCAGTAGCTTAGCAAAAGCAGGCTCCTATTGGGCAAGAACAGGGAGCGGATCCCAGAGCTGGTCAGCTGGAGAGGTCAGTGGCAGGACTACAGGGAAGGTCGAGGCCCTGGCAGACAGTGCCTGGGCCCTGTGACAGGCGAGGGCAGGTAAGGATGGACAGTGGGGCACCAGCAGGGTAATTCTCTTGCCTGCCCTGGTCTTCCCCACAGCACAAGACCCTAGCTGTGGGATATGGCTCACCATCCCCTGGCAGCTGCTCCTCCATATCAAGGCTTTGAGGACACCAACTCAAATGCAAACCCTCTCACGAGCAAGCATTAAAAGAAAGGGGGGGGGGGGGGGGCTATAAAATAAACAAACAACCCCACTGCTTCTACAAACGATAGCGGTGAGCAAGTATATAGAGCACATGGAGCTTCAGCGGCTCGCACTGCCCGCACCTCAGCCTGAGGCATGCCATCTCAGTGGCTGCTCTCTACAGCTGGAGATGCTCCCTCAGCTGAAGTCTGGGAGCACCCTCTAGTTCTCAAGGTAGACATGCGGACAACATAACCACCAAGAAGCTGAAAATATCAATAGCTAGAGAAAGGAAAGAGCAGAGACACTTTTAAAGTGACTTAAATAATAATAAGGTGCACAGGAAAATTATTTGATAAGACAAACAAGATACATTTGTTTCTCTGGGGGGAAAAAAATAAAAAAAATTAAAAATCTCAGTGTTCTCATCTAGCAGTTAAAGTCTTCTGGCCCTACCCAGACTGCCAAGGCAGGGTAGAACGCTTTCCTATCAGACTCAACTTTTCCTGCATTGCCTATGACACTTCAACAGCTGCCCTGACAAGCTATAAATAATTAACTTAATCCACATTGTGCAAGCAACAGGGCAAAAGATTACAAAAATCCATTTATGCAATTGAGATATGTTACCTTAGGACACTCAATACATCTCAACAAACTGATTGTCCTCTTCTACTTTATACATAAGATGGAAAACACTGAGAAATACAGACCTAGCACAAGTTTGGGGTTTTTTTTTTAATATGGAACACCTAAACTGCGAGAAAATTATTTTTAGCACTCATTAAGACTGTCATACAGCAGTACATGCTGAACAAGAACAAAAAACCCAACACAAATAATTGTTTATTCTATTTATTCCATTGTAAAATCTGAAAAGGATCCAAAATCTGGCAATTGTTATAAATGATGTAGCTTATTTCCTTCCCCCTTTCAGTTTTTGTTCTGACAAGAACAGTTTTCCTGCAGGTTTTTTTATTTTTGAAAAGACTTCACAAATAAGCCCAGCAACACTTTCATGATGCAGCAGTAATGCAAATTTCTGCAAGTGTCATCTATGATGCAACACGTTTCCAAATAATTGTGACTAATGACAGTTCTGCATACTATTCAATATCACCCCACAACTGATGGTAGTCACTTCCTCACCTGGAGAAGGCAGACTTGTCACCACTGCCTGGTGAGACTTTATAACCCTCTTTTGCTGACCCACAGTGCTGGATCACCAATCAAGCTAAACTGAGCACTTTTGCTCTAGCCTTTCCCTATAAAAGAGGCTTCAAAATCACCGCACACCCCAGATCTGTTTATCCCACATCTCACACAGTGTGTTGAATAAGCATCTTTAAGTGACAAGAGTGAGAGTCATCAGAATAAAGAGCTGATTACCAAGTCATGGCAGTACATTGGAATTCCCTTTCCTCAAGGGACAGGAGAAATCACCCCACATTACACCACCTTTAATAGGGCAAACCCCATACTTGGGAAAGAAGAGGCAGGCAACACTCTCACAAAAATATGACAGCATGCTGATGCATAGGTACCAAGCAGGTTAGGATGTGAAAAAGGTCTAGACAAGGTTTTTTCCCACTGTGATGTCAGAGGGCACTTATTTGTTGCCATATTTTGTATTTCACGAGTCATCTGCCAGCCCTGAGCACAGCAGTCAGCCTGGGCTGAGCAGTTCCACAAGAGGGAAACTGTTTGACAGCCCATGGAGCCAGCCAAGTTGAATGCACCAAAGTTCATCAGGGTTCTGTCTGCACAAACACGCCTGCAGACCGAGTCCTGCAGGGGTCACAGTGCTCACACAGTCATGCATTTCATCTGCCATTATGACAAGTGCTTTGAGTTTCACATCCAGCTGCACAGAACTTAAGCGAGCTGGAGAGGAGAGGCTGGAACAGATGGATCTTAATCTTTCCTTCTTGTCATTCCTCATTTCCTTCGGCTTTTAGTCTTAGTCCTCCATAATCACTGTCTTAAGACCATAACTCTTACCCCTTTCAGCTGGGAGTTTTTACTCAGAATTGACTTTAGCTTTGATTCACCCAGAACCGTGACTCCAGAAGTTCCTTCAAAGTTTCCAAACAGAAGAATAAGAAGTATGCTTTGACAGCTGTTCCCCTAGAGATTTTTTGAATTGATTTACATTATCTATCCATAAGTCTTCCAGATCTCCACAGATGATCATTAATTTCTGAACATCCTGGTTTATTCAGGACACATGCCAGGTGGTTCAGTCTCTCCAGACCATGCCTGCTACTTGCTAGCCTGCAGAATCACACTTCTCAGCAGATCACTGCTGCCTCAAATCCCAAGCATGCTGTCAGAAGATTGTTGCCTTTCTAATCCAGATTGCTTGTCTAGAAAGGTGATAATATATTTTCCTTCCTTGCATTTATCACCTATTCAGTTGTCTATCCCTACTCTGCAGCACACTGCCTCAAGGCTGGCTTACTTCATCTAGACTTCCTGACATTGTTTGAATGTCATTCCTTTTATTTCCTTCTCCTGGGCTGTGCTTCATAAGACCCATGCTTTAAAAAGCAGTATCACTTTCATTTGACTTTCAAAACTTGTGCTTACTAAAGCATATCACAGAATCACAAGGTTGGAAAAGACCTTTCAGATCATCAAGTCCAACCGTTCCCGTCCTATGCTAAACCATATCCCTAAGTACCTCATCTACACTTTTTTTAAACACATCCAGAGAACGTGACTCAGCCCCCTCCCTGGGCAGCCTGTTCCAGGCCCTGACAACTCTTTCAGTGAAAATTTTTTCCTAACATCTATCCTGACCCTGCCCTGGAGCAGCTTTGTGCCATTTCCCCTTGTCCTGTCTCCTGTCACCTGGCTACAGAGACCATCCCCCACCTCTCTACAACCTGCTTTCAGGTCACTGTAGGTGGTGATAAGGTCTCCCCTCAGCCTCCTCTTCTCCAGGCTAAACATCCCCAGCTCCCTCAGCTGCCCCTCCTATGATTTGCCCTCCAGCCCCTTCACCAGCCTGGTTGCCCTTCTCTGGACTCACTCAGGGACCCCAATGTCCTTCTTATGGTGAGGGGCCCAGAACTGGACACAGCAGTCAAGATGTGGCCTCACCACTGCCAAGTACAAGGACACAATTACCTCCCTAGACCTACTGGCCACACTATTTCTGATACAGGCCAGGATGCCGTTGGTCTTCCTGGCCACTGCTGACTCATATTCAGCCTACAGTCAACCAACACCCCAGGTCCTTCTCTGCCCCACAGCTCTCCAGCCAGTCTCCCCCAAGCCTGCAGTGCTGCATGGGGTTGTTATGTCCCACGTGGAGCACTCTGCACTTGGCCTTGTTAAACTCCATCCCATTGGTCTCAGCCCATCAGTCCAGTCTGTTCAGGTCTCTTTGAAGAGCCTCCCTACCCTCAGGCAGATCAACACTTCTTCCCAGCTGAGTGTCATCTGCAGACTTACTGAGGGAGCATTCAATCCCTTCACTGAGGTCATTGATAAAAATGTTGAACAAAACTGGACCCAGGACTGAGCCCCACAGGGCACCACTCGTGACTGGCCTCCAGATGGATTTTGTTCCATTTACCACCACTCTTTGGGCACAGCCATCCAGCCAGTTTTTAACCCAGCTGAGGGTCCACCTGTTCAGGCCAGTGGCAGCCAGTTTCTCAATCAGAATGCTGTGAGAAACTGTGTCAAAGGCTTTACTGAAGTCCAGGTAGACCAAGTGTAGTGGGCTTGGGTATTTTTTTGCTGGTGCATCTTATTTCTCACACATCATCAACAGAAGCCTCCTTTCACCTTTCAATTACTGCAGAGGATCCTTAGGGCAGTATAAGAGAGCCATAGAATCATAGATTAGTTTGGGTTGGAAGAGACCTCAAAGATCATCATGTCTAATCTAAACCTACTCTTTCAGCTTAAAGCCGTTACCCCTTGTCCTATCGCTGCACTCCCTGATGAACAGTCCATCTACCACTTTCCTGTAGGAACCCCTTTAAGTATTGGTAGACCGTAATTAGGCCTTCTCAGAGCCTTCTCTTCTGCAGGCTGAACAAGCCCAACTCTCTCAGCCTGTCTTCAGGGGAGAGGTGCTCCAGCCCCCGATCATCTTCATGTCCTTCTTCTGGTCTCATTCCAACAGCTCTATGTCCTTCCTCTGCTGAGGACCCCAGAGCTGGACACAGTACTCCAGGTGGGGTCACAGAGCAGAGATGAGGAGCAGGATCTTCTCCCTCAACCTGTTGGCCACACTGTTCTTGGTGCAGCCCTCCACCTGTTGGCCACAGTGCTCTTAGCACGATGAGCCTTCTGAGCTGCTAGAGCACACTGCTGGCTCATGTTGAGCTTGTCATCCATCAGTACCCCTAAGCCCTCCTCCTCAGGGCTGCTCACAATCCATTCTCCTCCCAGCCCGTAGTTATGCTTGGGATTGTGCCAACCCACACACAGGACCTTGCACTTGGCCATGTTGGACTACATGCAGTTTGTGCAGGCCATGTCTCCCACCTGTCAAGGTCCCTCTGGAGGACATCCCTTCCCTCCAGCGTATTGACCTCACCATACAGCTTGGTGTTGTCACCAACAAAGATGTTGAACAGTGAGAGTCCCAGTACTGATCCCTGAGGAACATCACTCATCAATTACCTCCACATGAACATTGAGCCATTGCCCACAAATCTTTGAGTGCAACTGCCCAGATAAGCTAAAAAAACATTGCAAATACACATGTCAGGCATTCAGGTCTGCTGTGGACAGACAGGAAAGTATACATTGTTCTAAACACAAGATTCATTGCAGATGCAGTTCTCTGATCAGTACATTTAAGTAAGAACTACTAAGAAACCTGAGAATCAATATCTGAGTAATCAGATATATATTTCATATCCAGACATCTGATTCTGTTGGGTTTCTGTCTTCCTGTTCCTATGACAGTGACCTCTCTACAGTGTATGTTTCATGACTACACACATCAGAATCAGCTTCCATTCTTTGGTTTTCAGCTGGTTCCTCCTCCATGGAGGAAACAAAACCTAAATAAATACTCCATAAGAGTTTCACTTCCTCTTGAAACAAAAACGTCCCCTAACACATCTAGGATTTTGACAGTCTCTGTACTTTTTTCCCCAGCTGCTAACTTCAGTTTCTTGTTTTCTTCCTTTGACTTTTAATCTTCAGCATCCAGAAAAGCTGGTTTAAACCCTCCTTCGGACCTGTACTTTCCTCTCTGAACAGTTAAAGTCTTTCAGTTGCTACCTATACAGTACTTTTTCCCATAACCCAAGTAGTTAGAGCCCCCAGTCTGCTTCTCTGACACAGCTAATAACACTTCCATGCTAATTTTCTCAGTCCTGCAGTATTTCTTAAGAGCTTAGGAACTGAGAACTCAGTCATCATCATGAAGAATCCATAGGTATGTCCATTTGGCAGAACAAGAAGTCAGACCTCTTTAGGACAGACAATTGAATCATTACCCTTTGAGGGTAAAGGCAGTGAACATCCATCCTTGGCTATGTAGTGCTCCTCGGCATCCCCCTTCTTACTTCTGACCTCAATGGAGAGAAAATTTGGATGCAGAAGAGACCGTCATCTGCCAAGTGGGTTTGCCTCCTTACAGCTGTATTGCTGTATCCCAGGATGAAGCCAGCTGGCATCCTGCAGCTTGAGTGTCCTGCTGATGAAAACCAGGATCTTCCACTTTCACAATTTAGTCACCACCTACAGTACCTGTTGTAGCTCATCTGGCAACTGGCACGTTTCATCTTGGGTGGTACCTCTCATACAGCACCCTTTAACAAAAATATCAGAACTACATTCCCAACCAGTTGGGACCAAAACTAAGGTGGAGAGCTCCCCAGACAAAGACAGAAACAGAAGCATCAATAGAGGCAGTGGAATGCCTTGTTTTCCCCCTTGAGAGGTAGAAAATAAGCACCTCCTGTCCTCTCTCACCTGAGGGAGTCAGACAGTCTCTGACAAACAGTAGTTAACACTTATTTCCTACCATACTAAACCCTCTTAGTAGCCTATAGAAAGAACTTGTAGTCCAGCACAGCATACTATTTCTCTATTTGTTGGAAGAGAACAGCTTGATAACAGCAAGACTTTGGGGCATAAAACAGCAGTAGACCCTAAATGACTCTTTTCTTTTTCACACAGGTTTGGCTTCATGAACACCATGCCCAAGATCTCTGGTCTGCTAGGCAGAAAGCCCTAGAGACTGAAGTGCTAAGTCATTGTCCACTAAAGCAGAGCGAGAAGTGCCCCAGAGCATAACTGGAGATGCCAGAAGAAATTAACATTTGGAAGTACCACATTATTCTCCTGATGCTTTGCAGTCCCACAATGACAAACGCTACCTGGGAAACATACATGGCAGAGGAATTGTGAAGTCAGACACGGGGCACAATACATGCCACAAACTGATACTTCAAAGAGTACACCAGAAACAAAGCAAGTAAGATTTCTGCTCTGACTCATTCGTATTACAGGATACCTCAAATGATTTATTGGTACACTGTCAATTATGTCATTCTGGAAGTTTTATACAAGTGTTTGCAATAACCCAGCAACTGCTTATAAATTGGCGAACCAAAGGAGATGTCCACTTGCAATACAATCCTATTGTATCCTCCCAGTGTGGCTCTAAAGTTAATAGAATATGAACTTAAAGTGATCTGACTGGAGCCCAATTTGCATAACAGGCACAGACAAAACATTACACCTTAGAGATGAAGTACAGCACATATGAAAATACTGACATATTGCCAAAGAAAGCATTGTAAAAAAAATAGGGTGTAAAATAACAGGAAGAAAATGCTTCTGTGTATTTATTCATGGGGTTAACTCAAGATGTTGCTGATGCACACAAGTCAACTGCAGCAGAGATTTGAAAGCTGTATCTGCAGAATTGTGGAATGGTATAATCAGAGGAAGCATCTTACCAAAGCACCACACAGGGTGGTTTTGGCCAAATCAACTGCTTACTAAAGCAAAAAAAAAACCAAACCCTAAAACTTCAAATCCAGAAACTTTATTTCATTTAGGGTTTTTTTGGGTAGAGGTATGCATCCCCAAGAGAATGATACAGTTAACCTTTTGTATCCCCTATCTTTCCCATTAAGCTCCCAAATTATTAAAAGCTTGGAATTAAAGTTTTTATTCAAATCTGATTTTTTCCAATTTCACTGTTCATATTAATGATTTGATTTGAGAAGACCTGTAGGAAATACCAGAATTCTTTTAAGCCTGCATTACTCAGTGTTTTTAAGATTGATTTGATTTGGTCTATACTTTAAAAACTTGAGGAAATATCTTCATTCATATTTGTACATTACTAGTACTGGGCCACATACTATTATTTCCTCATTTAATAACTTCATGTTGCCATGCTACCAAGAGCTGAAATAACCTAATAAACATTAATTAACATTTGCACAACACCCTGTAATAGGTTTACTTGCAGTTTTACAGACTGGAAAAGCTGAGACACTAAGAGGAACTCTTAGATCATATAGTGAATCAGCAGTAGTACAGGAATAGATACAATAAGCCCTCCTTCCTATTTCTACCATGTCTGGGCTAGGCCCTTTTTAAGCAACTAAACCATCCAACTAATTCTACTGTTTCAAAACATTGCTTCAATTTGTTGAAATTGATATTGCAGTTTTCTACCCAAAACTGGTGGGTTTGATACTCATTTTCTCTAGATTCTTATGAGAAAAACCAAGGTTCCTTCTTAAATTATTAGAAAGCAGACACTGCGATACAGCAGAGCGTAATTGAGGAAGTTCCCATTATTTCAATTCCAGCTTCCACCCACTTCTGTGTCAGAGTGGGCAGGGAAAAAAAAAAGTTGTTTTCCAGATCTCTGCACAGCATGCACAGCTCCCAGCTGATCCAGTAACAGACCACAGAAAAAAAATCACTGATTCTAGCTAGAACTCTTCATTCTTTTAGCCTGCAAATTCATGCTCTTTTCCAAAAATTATGTTGTCTGGATGATATCCAAGATCATCTAGTACTTTTGGTTACAGGTCTACCTTCCCTCATAACAGTAAGTCCATCCATTAGCATTTTTAGAGCTGAACATCAGCTGCTCACTTTGAAGCTCTCCTCAGAGGAGGAGCATCGGGAACACACAAAGACCTACCCCACATGCTTTCAAGAAACACAATGAATGCTCTTCTGAAATAACATAGCCATCCATCATGAATTGTGGTGCTGAGACAAATGCAGTCCACACAAGTTCAAGTGCTCCCATCATGTGTAAGGATCACTTCCTGATGTGTTTACACCTCTCTCGAAGGTTTACTTTTGGACTATTAAAAATGCATTCAATCAAAAAATTGCAAAAGCTTAGTGTCCTTCACCAATGTACATGAAACGAAGCGGTTATGCAGATTGCTCCAGGGACTACCAATTGCACAAGCTTTGTACAACATTATTTCTCATTTTATCTCATCAGGTTTGCATAATAGCTGGAAAAAAGTGCTGATTAAATTTCTCCTGCAGTTTGATGGGCCAGTACTAACTTGCCTCTGGTTCAAAGTCAAGACACAGAATAAAATGAGAACTAAAGCATTTGTGAAAAATCAGTATCTTGCACTTAGTTAAGCCGTTAATGTTTCTCTGAAATTTAAGTAACTATTTTCCTAGCTAAATTTCCTAGGAATTTTACTAATTCCTGTAAGATAACCAGAGTTCTTAAGTTACACCAACACTACTGTAGTTAAATCTTACCTTTTATTTCTCCAGTCTTTAGCGATTCTGTCTCTTGAAGTTTTTCCTTTTAATTAGAGAACATATCCGACCCAGAATGATAATTATTTATGACAGTTAATAATCTGAAAAATGTTTG
Organism: Laterallus jamaicensis coturniculus; assembly: GCA_022605575.1. Taxonomy (NCBI): domain Eukaryota; kingdom Metazoa; phylum Chordata; class Aves; order Gruiformes; family Rallidae; genus Laterallus; species Laterallus jamaicensis. The sequence continues at coordinate 23,115,975 of JAKCOX010000001.1, forward strand.
ATGTTGCCTGAGATGTGTGCTTACTCTTAACGCTCCTTCTAGATGAATATCCATAGTTAGGAGTGATGGAGTTCTCATATATATTCAGTTAAATGCTGATAAAATCAGCAAGATATGCAATTAGCAAGATACTATCTAAGATTCTGATTAAATTTTAACATTCAGAAGCTCTACATAAAACTTTACACTGCTGAGTTGGACAATTAATACAATTGTCTTAGCAGTTAGACTCAAAATTGATTCTCCATATGGCTGTAACAAGTTAGACACCCCAAAGTTTGCTAATCCCAGTAATCATATCACCGATAAGGCACTCGTGTTTATTCTAGAACTAGTACAATGAGATTTTGCACTTGCAGTGCAGCCTACAGATGTCATGCAATTCCCTAGTTTCAATGAAGGCAGGTACAAGTAGCATCAGGCCAGTAATGATGATTTTACAAGTAAAGGTGTCCAGCCTATCCAGCTGAGTATCGTACAACCGCTGTGTGTTTACAACCGCTTGGTGAGACTACAGTAAAACGAAGCAATTTAAACTAGTTCTGTTTTTTACCCACTGTCATTAATAAAGGATATCATGAAATGTCCATTATCATGAGATCTTTTTAGATTACAAATCCATCATTTGCAATAAATAATTGATGCTAATAATTCCCATGAAAGCAGTCATTACTACCTGAGTAGCTTCCGCTTGTACTCAACCACAGTAGAAGCAAATTACTCCCATGGCCTCCAGTTGACTGACACACCTCAGAAAGGCTAACGTCACTGCTAGGAGGTCATTCTTTACAGAGGGGTGTGTTTTTCCCATCATAATCACAAAAGAGCAAACATTGACTGATTTAAGTAACCTCTTGTTTTGAGATGAGTATGTGAAGAATTATCATGACTTTGATCCATCCTTGCGTAGCAAATGTCTAGATGACCTATCAGCTGCAGCTTGCAACACCTTTTCCAGCCTCTTCCCCACTTGGTGAATGGCGCAACCCCGAGTAGAGTCAGTGCACTTTGGAACATTCACCAAGTATTTTACTGTTCTTACAGAACAAAACTGGGTTAAGGACTATTTGTGATAAGAATACCCATGTCAATCCTTTTGGCAAATAGTAGAAATAGAAAATGACCAACTAAAGCTTTTTAAGAGCTCTCCCAAAGGTTAAGATTTCATCCAAACTCAGTGACAACTTACAAAACATATTCTGATGAAACAACAACCTTACCTAAAGTTACAACAGCATTGCAGTTGCCATATCTTACGCCTTGAGGGAAGAGTTTGTTAGGTACAATGCTATCACCAAGCCTTTCCCTAGCTTAGCATTCCTCACAACACTTAATTTAATCACATCTGGGGAAATATGCATATGGTCTCCTTTTTTACAAAGCATTATATAGGTTCCTCATGTCAGCAATAAGGAGGATGGAGAAAAAACACCTAACCACTGGTTAGGAAAGCCCATGGCCCGTTGTTAGTGAGGTTGGGGAAGGAGTTTTCAGGATCAGGACTTCGAGTGGTTGCACATTCTGCTTGAGCATTATGGATGAATGTTTACTGCTTTTGAAGGTTTGTGCTGGTAGAGCCTAACTGACAGCAACACCTCCAAAATGGTAAACGTCCAGCAATAGCTCCCAAACAGAAGGTGCCAGCACTGAAAGATGTTCCTGCCCTGAAACACTCACTGGTAGCCCAATAGAGCCCCAGTAACTTTTGACATCAGGGCTTTCCAAGACAATGGAGTGGAAGTATTTTAATAGTGCCTTATATTGCCTCTGTGCTTTACCAGCATGCACAATGAAAAACAGGAAATGAACAGTAATAGCTCCAAAAGAAAAGTTGCCAACACTGAAAGATGTTCCTGGCCTAAAATCTCAACAGGTAGTTCACAAGCAACCTCACTAACAATGGACTGGAGGCTTTCCTAATCCAAGCAAGCTGAATTGCCACCACCACTTTCAGGCACTATGACAGCACAACTTCAAAACAGTTAAGTGTCCACCAGTAGTTCTCAAACAGAAATTGACAGCACTAAAAGATGTTCCCATCCTGAAACCTTACTGGTAGCTCAATAGAAGTAACATTGGGCATCAGGGCTTTTCTAACCATGGGTGTGGTCCTTACAGTGCCCTACATCACTCTCAGGCTCTACCAGCACACTTTCAGAAACAGTAAATGCTCATCCATAACACTCAAGCAAAATCTGCCACCACTCAAAAAAGTCCTAGTCCTGAAAATCCCTCCTCACATAGTCCAGGAGCAGCCTCACTCAGTATGGGCTACAGGGTTTCCTAACCCTGGCAACTAACATTGCCTTCCAGTCCTGTTCAGGCACTACAACACCACCACTTTCAAAACAGTAAACATCCAGTAATAGCTCCCAAACAGAAGGTGCCAGCACTGAAAGATGTTCCTATCCTGAAATCTCACTGGTAGCCAAAGAACAGCCCCAGAAACGTGGTGGATCAGGCTTCCCTAGTCATGGGAGCAGAGGTGTTTTAGTAGTGCCTCATATCACTCTCAGGCTTTGCCAGCACACACCATCAAAAATGGTAAACGTCCAGCAATAGCTCCGAAGCAAACATTGCCAGAACTGAAAGATGTTCCTGACCTGAAATCTCACCAGGTATTACACAAGCAGCCTCGCTATAAATGGGCTATGGGCTTTCCTAATCCTGGCAACCTAAATTGCCTTCCATCACTTTCAGGTACTATGGCAGCACAACTTCCAAAATGGTAAATGTCCAGTACAGCTCCCAAACAGAAAGTGCCAGCACTGAAAGATGTTTCTCTCCTGAAACCTCACTAGTGGCCTAATAGAAGCCCCAGTAACATTAAGCATCAGGGCTTTCCTAACCACAGGACTTGTCCTTACAGCACCCTATGTCACTCTCAGGCTCTATTAGCACACACTTTCAAAAACAATGAACATTCATCCATAATGCTCAAGCGAAATGTGCCAGCACTCAAAGTCGTCCCAGTCCTGAAAACTCCCTCCTCACGTAGTCCAGGAGCAACCTCACTAACAATGGGCTGGGGGCTTTCCTAGCCCTGGCAACTAATATTGCCTTCCAGTCCTTTTCAAGTACTACAACAGCACAACTTCAAAACAGTATATGACCAGCAATTGCTCCCAAACAGACAGTACCAGCAGTGAAAGATGTTCCTGGCCTGAAACCTCACTTGGTAGCCCAAGACCAGTCCCAGCATACTTGGGGTCAGGCTTTCCTAGCCACAGAATCGGAGGTGTTTTAGTAGTGCTGTCAACTTCTGTTTAGGACATATCTTCACCGTTGCAGAAGTTTGGCTGTCATAGTGCCTGAAAGTGATGGAGAGGAATGTCATTTCCCTGGACTAGGAAAGACCTGTGACCCAGTGTTATGGAGCTGCTGGTAGGCTGCCTGGGGAGGCTTCAGGTCAGGAACACCTTTCAGTGCTGGCACTTTTGGTTTAGGAGCTATTGCTGTATATTTAGTATTTTGGAAGTTGGGCGGTCCTACTGACCCAAAGTAATGGATACAGTGTTGCCTCCCTGGACTAGGAAAGCTCTGAGCTCCTATGTTAGTGCAACTGCTTGTGGGATTTCAGAGGTTTCAGGCCAGGGAGACTTTTCTGTCCTGTCACTTTCTGTTCAGGACATATTGGTGGACATTAACTGTTGCTCAAGGTAGGTTGTCATAGTGCCTGAAAGTCAGGAAAGGAAAGTTAGTTCTGTGAAGAAGTAAAGCCCTGTTAATGTAGCTGCTGGTGGGCTACCTGGGGAGTTTAAAGGCCAGGAACATCCTTCAGTGCTGGCACCTTTGAATTGGGAGCAATTGCCGGACTTTTATGATCGCTGAAGTTTGGCAGTTATAGTCCCTGAAAGTGATGGAAAGTTAGTTCCCCAGACTAGAAAGCCCTGAGCATTAATGTTGGTGGAGCTGCTGGTAGGCTACCTGGGGAGCTTTCAGGCCAGCAGCATCTTCCAGTGCTGGCACCTTTGGTTTAAGACCTATTGCTGGACTTTTTGAATGAAATCTGTTCAGTCACAGTGCCTGAAAGTGATGTAAAGAAAAGTTAATTCCCTGGACTAAGAAAGCTCTGAACCATCATGTTAGTGCAGCTGCTTGTGGGATATTGGAGGGGGTTTCGGGCAAGAACACTTTTCAGTGTTTGCATCTTCTGTTTAGGAGCTATTGCTGGATGTTTATCATTGCTGAAGTTTAGTGGCTATAATGCCTGGAACTGATGGAAAGTTATTTCCCTGCACTAGGAAAGCCCTAAGACCAAGTTTTAGTGCAGCTGCTCGTGAAATATCAGAGATTTCAGGCCAGGAAAATGTTTCAGTGCTGGCCCCATTGGCTTGGGAGATACCGCTAGACGCTAAGCATTTCAGTTCGGCTGTCATGATGCCTGAAAGCGATGGAAGGCACTGTTACCTCTTAGAGCTCTGAAGGCTCTGACCGAAATGTTAGAGCGGCCCCTTGTGGGCTGCCTGCGGAGGTGTCAGGCCAGGAAGAACTCAATGCTGGCATCTTTGGTTGGGGAGCTGTTGCTGGAGGTTTAGCATTTTGGAATCTGGGCAGTTGCAGTGTCTGGAAGTAAGGGAAGGAAAGTCAGTTCCCTGGACTAGGAAAGTGAGTTTCCCATTTTGCAAGTTTGACTATCGTAGTGCCTGAAAGCTATGGAAATTTGAAAATGGTAAGTGTCCAGCAATAGCTCCTAAACAAAAGGTGCCAGCAGTCTGGGGAGCCTATTCCATTGCTCCACCACCTTCTTAATATAGAGCCGCTTACTAATACTCAACCTAAACATTCCCTGTGTCACTCACTACCGTTCCCTTGAGTTCTGTCACTAGTTGGCAAACACAGCCGTGCTTTTTCATTTGCTCCACCCCATAAAGAAGCCATAGACTGCAGTGAGGTCTCCCCTCCAGTCTTTTTCTCAAGGCTAAAAGAACAAAGGGATTTTAGCATCTCCTCAAAAGACTTCCCCCCTCCAGACCCTTCACCACCCTCAGTGCCCTCCTCTGGACACTCTCAATAGTTTTGTGTCCCTCTTGTACTGTGGCACCCAAAACTGCACCCAGCACTCAAGGTGAGGCCACACCAGCACAGTGTAGAGCTGGACAGTCACCTCCCTGGACCAACTGCCCATGCCGTGCTTGATGCACCCCAGGATATGGTTGGCCCTCCTGGCTGCCTGGGCACACTGCTGGCTCACGTTTAACTTGGTGTCAACCAAGACCCCCAAATCCCTCTGAGCATGGCTGGCCTCCAGCATCTGATCCCACAGTCTGTGGGTGCAGCCAGGGTTGCTCGTTCCCAGGTGGAGAATCTGGCACTTGCCCTTGTTAAACTCCATGCTGATGGTGATTGTCCAGCTCTCTAGTGTCTCCAGGTCTCTCTCCAAGGTTTCTCCACCCTCAGAGTCAACAGCTCCTCCCAACTTGGTGTCATCTGCAAGCTTACTTAAGATACCCTCTAGTCCTGAGTCCAGCTCATTTATGAAAATGTTAATAACAACTGGCCTTTAAAGGGAGCCCTGGGGAACCCCACTAGTGACTGGCCACCATTTATATAACACTATTAATATAACCTTCAGGGCCCCCTACCTGTCAGCCAAGTGCCCAACCAAACACATTAACGTTCTGTCTAGTTGGCAAGGGACACTATCAAAAGCCTTACTGAAATCCAAAATAACATCAGCTCATTTCCCTTGGTCAACCAGCTGGGTGACCTTGTGGTAAAAGCTGAAAGGGCTTTGCAGGTGTTTTTGTGGTTCTCTGATGAGCCCTTGCCTTCTGACAAGTTAAATGAAACCATATTTTTTAATAAGACAGGGGAAGCCTGGCAAAGCATCCACAGATCTTCCAGGATTTGAGGGGTGCTCTGTCACTCAGTGGCACTGACAGACTCATGTTGGGGAGTGTTTAATACAGGAGCAACCTCCAGAATTCGCTTTCAAAACTCTGCCTGCAACATTCCTTACATTAGTCACAGCATTATGACACAAGACAGTCATGAAAATTCAGTTTGTCTAGAAAGGTCAATGTTTATTCCCTCTAGTTTAGAGCTGATTTCTCCCCTTGTTAAGCACTTTTCTTCCCCAAGGCCCCAATTAAAAGCAGGCTCATGCATCAGATATTTCACCCTTAGGATGATAATAATCCAAAGTGATCTAAAATGTGTGCATTCAGTACCAATTAATAGCCCATGAATGAGTCTGATACTTCGTGTAAAAAATATAAAGGAAAGGTCTCAGAAAGGTGAATGAAGTGTCCACAGCAATATTCCTGATGCAGGAAGCACTGAAGATAGTCTTTGTGTGATCACCTTCAGAAGGAAGAGGAAGCAAATACTCAAATGGAATTAAACACCCTGAGAGGTGTCAGCTCAGCTGCTCCAGTGAGTTTCCCATGATTGCAGAGTAACCACTCACAGGTCAAAACTGCCCCAAGTCAGCTGCTGAAGGAGACTGAGCCCTGACATGACGGGACCACCTGCACTTCAGGCTGGACGGAGCTCTCTGCCTGCAGAGGTGCCAGCTGGGCAGTGCGATGGGACACTGGTCCTGCAGTGCTGAGGCAGATCACAGAATCGTAGGGGTTGGAAGGGTCCTCAAGAGATCATCAGGTCCAACCCCTGATGAGCCACCATTTCCCACGATGCCATGCTGCAAAGTATTAAAGAGATGTTTATACCCAGAGGGCAGTACCTGACCACCATTAAATCTGCACTACAGACCTGAATCTATGAATATGAGACTGAAAAACCCAGTGTTTATCCCTGATTGATCAAGTTTTCCCTTCCATGCTGCCTCTAAGCACTTTTACAGGGCTGAAGCCCCTGGCAGGTACCTTACACCACTTAATATTCTGCTTCAATCTCCTACTTTAAAATAAATTTTTTTTAATTACAAACACTGAAAGATTTATGGGATTTTTTTTCCTATGGGATATATCTACATACTTTATTTCTCTGAACTCTGCTGTGCTACTTGAGCAGTTATATTTTTGTATCTGATGTGTATAGACTAGGATGCATTTTTTGGTAGACTTTCCAGAAATTATTAATATTGTGACACTGACGTTGAATTTATTTCGCCCAGGACATGGTGCATCTCATTTGACTGTTACTATCTGTCCCCTTGTGGCCAGAAACCAGGCTGAACCCAGCCTACAGACAAAAAAAAGTAACTTTCCAAAATTTAGATTACTTTTTTGAATATCCTGAAAACTAGTCAAATGCACATCTGTACTCTAGGTTCTGCTATTACCCATTTGTAAGCAAAATTTGGATTCAGGCCTGCTTTCAAATAACCTTTGTGGTTGAATCACTACAGAGGCATGAGCAAATTCAGAAATAAAGGTTCTATTCCACATTGAAGCACAGACAAATTCCAGGGCTTTGATTCTATCCCTAAGTTTTTAGCCCCAGGCTGAATGCTTATCAGTTTTGTTCAGACATGCAATTCAATCTTTCTTTCAGGTAGTTAACTCTAAATTCAATTAACATTTCCTAAGTCTTAAGTTGAGCAGCAACAGCTACAGTAAGCACAAAGGTTGGTGAAGAATGAGGCACTCCTCAGTGAAGTGAGAAGGCAGAAGGATGCATCAGTGGGAAGCACTATGGACTGTAACATGGGAGCTGTGGGAGAAGACTTGCACTGCCGTGGCAAGAAAAAAACTGCCCAGAGCTGAGCAGCTGGAAGGAAAGGATTTGCTCAGTAGAGCACCAATAACAGAAATTAAGGTGTGAGACTACAGAGTGCATGGATTTTTGGACCTTTAATTTATAATCTGGAGTCACTTGGCAAACATTCCTCTCTTCCTGGAACAGGTTGCTCAGAGATGTAGCAGAAGCCCTATCCCTGGAGACATTCAAAGTCAGGCTTGATGGAACTCTGAGTGACCTGATCTAGTGAAGATGTCCCTGCTTACTGCAGGGAGGTTGGACTAGATGAATTAAGGTCTCTTCCAACCTAAGACATTCTATGGTGCTATGATTCCTCTGTTTTACTCTGTGCATTTAGTTACTTCTAAGTAGAGAGTTTTCAGAAGTAAACTCATTTTGCAAAGTGGACATACTCTATGTACAGAGGCTTCCTCCCTCCTGATGCATTTCCTGAAATGCTGCTTCTGGCAGTCCCAATGTTGTCCCAAAAGTGGGGACGTTACCCGGTGTGCAGCACACCAACACACACACAGACCTGAGGTGTCTGATGTGTGCCATGTCTGCACAGAGATGGGTGCTAGGTGGTAATCACACAAAGCTACACACTGCACACAGAATTTACAACTTATTTAGTTGGGTTTTCCCATTCAAAAGCAAAAGTGGTCTGGCTCTGTTTGTCCACAGGTGTACAAAAGAAAGCATCCTTCAAGTCCAGTACTGTAAAATAAGTACTGCTATTAGGAATTGAGGCCAAAGGTGATATAAGGACTTGGAACCACAGGTGCACATCTGTAGTTCTCACCTTAACTTCCTGTAAATTTTGTACCAGTCTATATTCCTGGGAATGAGGTTTCTTTATAGGCAAAATTGGAGTATTAAATTCCAACTAACATTGCCTTAGCTGTCCACACTCTAAAAAGGAATTTATTACAGGTTCCAGTCCCTTCCAAGCTTCCAATTCAATAGGATATTGTTTCTTTCTTACCAGCTGGGCTCTTGTTTTCATGTGACTCTTGGCTCATCCTGGTGTTCCTGAGGACCACACTACAGGTATTATGGCAATACTTCAAAAGGAATATCTCCTTCTTCCATAGGATTCTTTTCAGTCAACAGGAATATCTGCACTCTCCATGTATTCTCTTGGAGAATATCTAACAGAATCTTCAGAAAAGGTTAATAGTACATTTAATTTACAGGGTAAATCCCATCCAAGTAATGGCAAAGGGCATTCCAGCATATAGAGGAATATATTTTAATTTAGTATCCCCAACTGCAAGTTCCATGGGCTGTAAAAATGGCCTCAAAGTTTTTTCCCTGTAGCACCAATAACACTTATCTTAGTCTTACTTAATGGTCCCTTACAACTAGTTAATACAGAATGAGTGGCCCCACTATCAATGTAGAAATCTGTCCCCAGCTTAACTGGAGCAAAAAGGTTGGCTGGGGAAGCTTTAATACATTCCTCTGGTCACCTGCAATCTAACCCAGTCTCTGGGTTAGAAACCCAAGTTTCCTCTTCCTCTCAGCTATTCATCAGAGAGGGACATTCCTTCATCAAGTGACCCTCCTGCTTACAATAGGCCCACCTATTTGTTCTTAAAAGAAATTGCACAGTAGCTTCCTCTGCTACCTCCACAACCTCTGCCCCTGGATCCCCCTCGTACACCTCTTCTTCCCTGTCCTTCTGTCAGGGCAGCCAGCAAAGCAGCTTGCAATTTTCCTTGCCCTCATTTCTCTTCTTCCACCTCTTCCCTATTATGAAATACTCTGTATGCAATTGGCATTAATCGTGAAATCATCATCCTGTCTGCACCATCCACCTTTTGCAGGTTCCTTCTAACGCTGACACCAATTGACCAATAAACAACATATCAAACTACTTCACATTGCCAGCATCCTCTGGATCCAGATCTGTACATTTCTGAGCTGCCTCACACCAGCTTTCATAAAAAGCAGGTTTGTTTTCTTTGTCTCCCTGCCTTATTTCATACAATTTAGATAATCTTGGGGGATTTTCTACCCCCTTTTGGATTCCGTACCAAATTTGTTCTTGGTATTCTTTTACTCCCTGTAATCTTTAACTGCATTAGGATCCCATCTGAGATCTTCCCTCAGGAGACAAGTGTCAGCACTAGCCACTCCTCCATGCTTTTGGTACATCCTTCTCTAGCTTTTTCTATAACTTTCCTCATGGGTAAACAAATATTCAAAAGGGCTTGTATATCCCTTCAATGAGGATCATGAGTCATCATCACAGTCTTAACTAGACATTCCATGTGGATTATTCCAGTAAGATCTGACTGCCTTGGTTTACAATCAATACAACACAAACACTCCTTCTCTCACTCCTCTTTCTTTTCCTCAGTTAAAGAGTATATTCCCTTCCAGTATTCCAAAGCCATCAAACCATATCACTTTATAATATTCAAAGCATTTTTTAATGCAAAGAACAAACCCACATATGCGATCTCATCCTATTTCTCATTTCTTTGACAACACAACATTAATTGAAATATAGTATCCTATTTCAAGGTCCCCTTTCCAGGCCATTTTTTCACCATTATCTGATTGATATTGTGGCCACCATTCATTATAACAGCATTTCAATGTATACCTAGTGAGAGGCATCCCTCAAAATTTACTCCAGTTCTTTAAGATACATCCTAAAGGAGAATAGAGAGGAACTTTCTCAGAAGCAGTGGAACCCATTTTGGTACTGATGAAAGAACCTAAACCAATCTTTCATACACCAAAATTCCAGATTCAAACATTAATACCAACATGTAGAAACAAACCCATGCTACTGCTGCCTATCTCTCTGATAAATCTTATGCAGAGCCTAAGCAAAGACCAACTCACCCTGCTTCCTTAAGTCTCACTTCCCCTCCCTTTTCTTCTTAAATGCCTCTTTCAAACAGCGTTGCACCATTGTGTCACTCACCACCCAATGCAGGAGAGGGGCCAATGGAGTCCCCGATCAACAGGTGGGTGTGCACTGGAGTCCAGTTTGTCCACTTCTCCGTGTCAGGTACACTAAGATGATCCGGGGAAGGCTGTCAGTGCAGTTCCATCTGGGCCATCAGAAACTGTTGTCCCACAAGCAAGGTCATTACCCTGTGTACAGTACACCAATACACAGATCCAGAGTGTTTGATGCATGCCATGTCTGTACAAGGGGGTAACTACACCAAGCTAGCCCCCCACACACAGATTTTACAAGCTGTTTATCTTGCTACAGGATTAGAGAAACTCACCTAAATTTACATTAATTGGCTAGTAATTGCCACATCAGCTACTATTGGTCAAGCATATTTAAATTAGCACGAATGCACCTTGAAGGGGTGTATGCAGGGGGAAAGGGGTGTCATTTGCATAGGCCTTGAACTGGGCAGGGGGTCACGGTCTCCCCCTGCCACCTTTCCCTTTCTCACAGTTTCTGTGGACTTCTGGCCCTTCTGGAAATGCCCCAGCTCTTTCACCTGCTGGGGCGGGATATTCCCTCTTCATCAGCCTTCCAGTTCTTCTCCAAGGATTCATTTTAGCAAAACATTCTTCTTATCTGTCCTTTGGCCCTTCTTCAAAAGTTGCTAGCGAAGCAAGGTAGCGCATTCAACCCAAAGCTAAACTAAGCAGTGTCTAAGCATTAACCCAAACATGTTTTTGTGCCCGTGAAGTGGAAAAACCTCTACATTCTAGGTATCAGCAGCACTAATCCGTTTCAGTGATAGTTTCATGAAGCACTGAGCATACTCTTGGCAGGCAAAGTGTTTGTGCATCTGGATGTAATAAGGAGCTGGACTCGAGCTAACGCGGTGGCTCGGCACAGTGAGCCACCAGGCAAGGGCGGTCAGTTTTTTCCTGCTGCCCGAGTTCAAATCACGGCAGCACATTGGAAGCTGGTCGTGGTGCGTTCCTCTCACTGATAACAGCCAGGCTGCAGAGAGGGAAGAGAAGGGAAAGGAAAGGTCACGGTGAGTCAAACAGCTGGTTTCTGGCTACAGGACTCTGAAGGCTATGACAGCATACCAGTGGAATTGACTGAGGCTCCCCTCAACATGAACAGTGCAACCAAGGAAGCATCCGAATCCCAAAGGGTGAGGAATAAAGAAGGAAACCACCCCCCCCAGGGGTTGTAGGAGAGTCCTGATGGCACACTTATATTGAAGTAATGTCCGCAGCAAGAGCATAGGAGGACAGGCCTACTGAGGGTATAGCTGGTGTCCAGCACCATGAGCAGCAGAACATGGCAGGATTTCAGTAGGGAAGGAATGACCTTTGGGACAACTCTAAACCAAACTGGGCCCAAACCAGCTCACACCAGCTTCAACCTCTGCCCTTCTTTCCAGTCCTGCACTGATGCAAGGCATATTGTCCTCATGTCACATCTTCAGTGCATGCACACTGAGAAAGAAAGGAGAGCAAAAATGATCTTGTAGTTAAAAGTCACACACTGAAGAGCAAGCTTCCTTTCCTACAGTTGAATTGGCTCTGCAGGGCTCACAGATTTTTTTTCTTAAAGAAAATGCCATTAAAACTTTAATTTAAATGTTATTTAAGCAGATCTGACTCTTAAGGTACATGCAAGAAACAGATGTGCAGAACAGGGACATGCTATTTTTATGGAGTGGTTTGTCAGTGTTCGACCCACACTAGATTACACTTGGAGTGTGAGCTCTTCAACTACACCATGTAAGATTTTATAATAGTTTACAGCATGTGGCCAAATCTTTTTGCCAGTGAAGCCATATGTTTCTTTATGAACCTTACAACAAGGTGGCAATATACCAAAGTAAATGAGATATTAATACCTTCTTGCCCTACACTTTCCAGATATCCCACACTTTACCCTACAATAGATCTACCTCTCTGGTTTTGCTCAAGCAAGGAGTTACTTCTCCCTTACTCTTATGTCCTGGGATGTGAGTTCAGAGAGCACAAGACAGCATAAGTTGTTTATCAAACAGAAGCAGAGCCCATACCATTGTCAAGTCCCTGAATCCCTCATGTTAGTGTTCTTCTCTGACACTCTGTCCCATATTTGGGCTTTGGGTAAGCTGATAGGAATGTAATTGCTATTTAAAGATATACTGTCTGTTACTTTTATACTAAGTAATAAACGTGGTATTTGAAGAACAAGCGAAAGGGGGAAAAAACCCAACGGTTGGACAATTTATACATTGAGTCACCTCTAATAAAACACCATAAAAAAAGAGAAGCTATTCTTATGCACTTCATAATCTTCCAAAAAAAATTTCCTTGGCCTGAAATTCCCATGTATGGTCTCTGCCCAAATGTGAATATTTAGGTCCCTGCCAACGGTTTTCAGTCAGTTTTCAATTACATGAGGATGAAAAATAGACATTCCTTCCTATTCCTAGGACTGGAGCTGTCTTTTCCCATAGCTAAGCTGAAGCAATCTGAACACTGAAACCTAAGTTCAGTTGTAAAAAGCTATCAACAGGGTACAATGCCTTCTGTGAGTCTGGGGAATCCTTTTAAAGTTTTACAAATGCATTTTTGCCTAGGAAAAATGTTACACTTGCGCCTCCCTCCACATATGGGCTGCACGTGTATATTCAGTCATAATTACTTATTGCTGAAAGCAAACATATTCCTCCTTAGCCCCATTACCCTTCCTGAACACGCTCTTTGATAAAAGAGAAAACTGGATTCTGTTATCTCAATTTCTGCAGGAGGCTTTCAAAAGTACTTAGGAGTAAGTAATCATTTGACTCTGTGGTTTTCCGCCATCACTCATTCATCTCTTTAATGTCCTCACCCTCAGCCAAAATTCCCCTCAAAGCTGATATTAGCATCAAGGCATAAGCCAGAAAGGATCCAGACAGAGCTGAGAATACTCAGTGACCTAAATGCAGCAGACAGAGACAATTCTGCCACATTATGTTGGATGCCCAACATATCACACTCACAGTTTTTCTTCAAAGATAAGCCTGCACCTGCAGCATCTCTGTAAATTGCCAGGATGCTTGTCTGAACTAAGGCTAAGGTTTGCTCTCTTTAAGCCTTGATGTAAAACACCGATGGTGACCTCCCTTCATATTAACTGATACAACTACCTCTCCACCTCCCAGTTTCCAGCCAGTGAAGCACAGCGCTGCTCCTCAGAACACAGTAAACACTTTGCTCACCAGTAGTATGTGTGCTCTCAAGCACTACTCAGCACAACCAAGCATGACAAATTCAGCATCCTGCCTGTAGACAGGTTTTTCAAAATCCAAAGCAAAATGAAAAATGAGAAATCCAATTTGCTTACAAGTCATAAGATTTCCCCCACTGTTTATAATCCAGATGCTGTAGTTTTGGGAGATGACATAAAGCAAATACCAATTATGGACAAATAAAGCATATTCACTGCTTCTTACCATTCCAAAAGTAAATAAACCCAAGGGCAACCTTCCAAACATTCATGGCTTAAGGTTATTAATCAGGAAATACTGATGCCCTCTCTCATCCTTAACACCATCTTTTCCTCCAATTTTTCCCACTAATTTCAGTAACCCCACTGCCACAGCAAAAGCTGCACTCAGGTTAAAAATGCAAGATTTCTCCTAAGCACATGCAGAGCAAAAGGAAAGTCAAAGCATCAGGATCCAACCTCAGAAACAAGGACATGAGTTCTAGCAAGTATAAACTCACAGAGAGGGAAGGAAAATGAGAGAGCAGGAAAGGAAGGAACAAAAGAGATAAAGGCAGGAGAGGTGACTTTATGGTACACAAGCAGAACTTGTGTTGGCCCATCCACCCATGACAAGCTCTAATGAGGCTGCAGATAAACATACAGACGGCCATTTAAGCCATCACAATGGAGAATGCGTGTTTTCACTTGAAGAGGGTAGAGAGGAAAAGACAGAGCGCTGGAGATGAAGATAACAGGCCAGGATTACTGGACTTTTCCTATTCCTCAGCCTTCTTAAAATCTTCTATGAAAATGCTCATAAAGAGTTGGACTATAAACATTCTAGACTTTACTGCTGGCATAATTGAGCTCAGATATGTCACCACAAAAAGAGACAGAGGAGTATTCATGTAAGACATACAAATCTTGGAAAGGAACCAACTGCAATATATAATCTTTCCTTCCCAGAAAACCATTCATGATGGTTTTGGAATAGATTTAGACATTTAAAACATGTTCTTTGACCTGTAACACATTTGAAAAAAAAAGCTTTCAGGATCACAATAAAGAACTATTTGCTACTTATTTGCTACTTATTTGCTACTTATTTGCTACTTATTTGCTACTTATTTGCTACTTATTTGCTACTTATTTGCTACTTATTTGCTACTTATTTGCTACTTATTTGCTACTTATTTGCTACTTATTTGCTACTTATTTGCTACTTATTTGCTACTTATTTGCTACTTATTTGCTACTTATTTGCTACTTATTTGCTACTTATTTGCTACTTATTTGCTACTTATTTGCTACTTATTTGCTACTTATTTGCTACTTATTTGCTACTTATTTGCTACTTATTTGCTACTTATTTGCTACTTATTTGCTACTTATTTGCTACTTATTTGCTACTTATTTGCTACTTATTTGCTACTTATTTGCTACTTATTTGCTACTTATTTGCTACTTATTTGCTACTTATTTGCTACTTATTTGCTACTTATTTGCTACTTATTTGCTACTCTACTTTTGAAATCGTAATTCCTCTATGATACATTCCTATTTCATAGAAAGGGGACTGAGGAACTTCCCCTTTAAAGGACCCTTCAAAGGAACTGAAATGTCCCAGAAGACAGGTAAATTCTCAGCTGGCACAAGTGAGCCTCTACTTGGAGGTGTCTGCTAACACTGTGTTATAATTATTACAGTACAACTGCAAGAATCTTTAGAAGCCTGGTTTTTGTTTATACACCATGCTATATAGTTTGGTGTTTTTAAATGTATGTAATTGGTTTTGTTATTGACACTGGACCCCTGGGGGTGGCTGGGAAAACCTGGTTCCCGTTTCTAGTCATTTTTTCCTTTGCAGCTTCTCCACATTCCTCTTCAATTTCCTTCACAAATGCTGATCTTCAGTCCTCTTGAGCCTTCTTTTTCAATATCCTGTTGTGTCTCTCATCTTCCTTCTCCAGGGAGCGCCAGGTCTTACCTTCTCCCCTTCAAAGCTGCTTACCACATCAATAGTGACTGTGAGATACACCTAGAGGCCACAGCTGACATTAGAAGCCTTCACGCAGCATCTGATACAGACTGTCAGTCCCCATTTATGCCCCTTCTGCTCTTGTTTTATGCTGTCAGCATCTACCTCCTAAGGATCAGGACGCGTGACCCAAGCTGATTGTTAAGGGCTGGATTGTGGTCTTTTGACTGAACGTCAAAGAGACTCACAGCAGGTTCAGCTCGCTGCAAATCAGACTTTAAGACACCATCAGAAATCTCCATCAGGGTGTTAGAAAGGCAGCTGAAGAAAAGCAAAATAAATTATCCCGTGGAAATTAAACCCTACGTTCAAGCTGCTTACAGAGTCAGCCTTAAGGGGGAGAGTTGCTTGCCTAAACTGTCATGTGTGCCTGAGTGCAGGAGCAAGAAACATCCTGTGGGCCTTTTAGAGCTGGTTACATTTAGCTTTTTTGTGGCTGGTGCCAAAGGCTTAATAGCAGCAACTCGCTGACCGACTGTCTTCACATTTACCTTCACTGTCCTTTTCTCTTTGTAGAGGTTTCCCCTCACCCCCATCCAAGGTGTCAAGAACAGCGATTCCAGAGGTAAGCAAAAGCTTTTCCATCACAATGCATTACGGCACCTTCAGGCATGCCCTGAATGAAGATTGCAAGCAAAGTGGATGCTGTCAGACTGCTGAACACCTTGAGAGCAACGCTGATGGATGACAGCAAACGCCCAAGCCAGTCTGCTTTGTTATATGGCTCCCGGGTGAATGTCAGATTAGTTGATAAGATTTTTTAAAGGCTCCTGTGCACAGCTCAGGAAGCAAGTCTGAGCTCCTTGTGAAACAAGCAGAGGCTTGTGGGATTCTGGGGTACTTGTAAATACAGGACTCAAAATACACACCACTCCCTGCACCATCTTTAAAGGAACAAAACGCAGTAGCTATTAAAGAGGAGTAATAAACTGCCCATGGTGTTCCTCAAAGAGCTTGATAGGGCACAACTGCCATCCTTCACGTGAGAATCAGCACATGCTGCCAGGGAAAGGCATGGCCACGGACTTCAGAACACATGAACTAAGGCTCCAGCTTACAGCTCTTCCAAAGGGATAACACCTCTAGCCTGGTGAGCCACCAGCTGGGCTGGTGATACTCTCAACTCACCTCTCAGCTCAGTGCAGAGATGCTCCTCACTCCGGGAAACCAAGTTCCTTGGCGTGAGGGTATTAGGAGGCTGCAAAACCCCTCTCTAGAAACGCTCAGTGCCAGCGAGGTGGTTACAGACCCTGGGCAGGCAATAAACCAGCAGTACTTAGCGCTGTGGATGCTCAAGGAGTAGAACAGCACCATTTAACGCTGTGGGGATTGCTGGCCTTCGAGCTCATCCGTCTCTGTTTGGCTGTCCCTGGACAGGAAATTGCTCATTACCTTTCCGTGGCAGGAGCAGCTCCAGGGCAGAGGAGAGAGAATTGGCTGTAATTACAGGAGGAGACACAGAACACTCTCCCTGGTAGCAGAGGGACTGAGCTGCAGCCAGCATTTAAGGGCTGATTAGTGTAACTGCTCGCAGTCAGTGTTTACAGCCACTTCACAATTGCCCTTACCCTAGGAACAACGAGATGCTGCCAACCTTAAAAAGAACAACAGAAAACAAAATATCTGTTTACTTTTAATATTAAATCAATCCATTTAAATAATTACATTAAGATTTTTTTTTCTAACCCTCCAGTGCTCCTTTTGAATTTTCCCTACCATCCATAGTTTGAAATTTTGGTGTAAAAAATGAGTGAACTATTAACAACAGCTTGGATGGGGGGGGAGGGGCATTGTTCCTAAAAAGAGCTCTGTGAATATTTTAAGTTATTGAGTGGAAGGGGTGGTAACAAGGACAATAGGAGAACTAAATTATTGTTATTTTGTCTCTTCTAGACCTCAGTGCTGTCATAGCGTTGCCCTTCCTCCTGAAGCTAGGCTTGCCTCTCTGATGGGCTCTTCTGGGGAGCTGTCTGAGCTAACATAATTACCGTGTCACACTCTTATCTCAGGGACGGAATAATGGATCCAGGCTTTGACTGACTGTCTCATCTAATTGTTAATGAACTGGTTGTTGCAATTAGCATCTATGTTCTTTTAGCTGGGTCTGATGGGAGAGCGTGTTTAGAAAGCTCTCAGATGAAAAAAAAGAGACAAGTAAAAAAGCAGACGGATTAAATAAAAGAAAATAAATTGTAAACCAGGAATATAAAAAGGGAGGAGGGAAGAGAAGGAAGGGGAACATTCCAAGGAATTTAATTTGCAAGAACATTTTCATGCCCTGCTATTTATGCAGACCTTAAAGTGTGACAGAAGTACAGGAGAAACGTTGACCTTTTCCTCTGGCTACGGTTTGGCTCCAGGCTGGTCCTGCAGCCTTGGCTTCGCAGCAGATCGTTCAGGTCAGGAGCGAACAGGAGAGGGCAGCATTGCTCTAAACTTACGGTAAGAGCGGCCAACGCGTGGAAGAGCTTGGAAAACTGCGCCCCGAAGAACAGCTCGTTATGGGTCACCAGGCGACAGGCTGATGCAGGGAGCTCGCCGGCAGGTACCTCACTGAAACAACTGTCTGCTTGGGAAGAAGAGAAAAGAGAGGGGTGAGTGTGTGTTAAGTGCAGGGTGGAAAGCAGTGTGAATGTGCTGCTTCAGAAGTGCTTTAGGCTTGGCTCAGTTGAGCTGCTGAGTCCAGAGCTCAGGGCTAGGCAGCATGTACCTAACAGAGGCTTCTAGCAGCTCAATTAGTTACTCTCACCCAAAGAGCATTATACCCTTACAAGATCAGAAAATTCATTTCAAAGATGCACAAATGATACAGGAAAAGTGGCAAGTCCCATGCCTGCTGTGCCACATGGTACCAAGACAGCACCTGGATGGCCATACACCCCTGCTAACCACTCAACCACATCAAGCACTGTTGGCTGCACACATGCAGGACGCTTTCAATGACACATGGATTTCTGAGATTTAATCAGCAGACCAGAACTGGTGATTCAGCTTCAGCTTAAGGACCAGTGCTCTGCTCTAATTTGTTGTTTCAAATCAATTTATTTGGTTATTTATATATGAGAGCATCTTAAGCCCTGGCAAAGATACAGTAGCCTTGGTTACATCAGTGGAAACTCCAGCGTAGTGACTTCTAACAGGAAAAATTTGGTCCATTAACTTTTATTTTTCTTCTCTGACAGCAGTTATTAGAGGCAGTCATGGATGAACAGAGTGCTCTGGGCAGGGGTTCCCTCTGTCATACGACTTTTTCAAGTTCCGCACTGTGCAAAAATCACACAGCAGAGGGATTCCCACACATAAATAGCCATACCTATCAGTTGCAATCCTGGTTCTGCTTCCCTTCTGCCACTATGTTATGCTTACTTCAGTGAAGTGAGTAATTCTCTTTACAATTGATGGTTCTGAGAGTACATTCCTAAATCTGCAGAGTCGTACAGGATTTGCTGCACTGAACCCTTCTCCAATCAGACTCAATCCGGAGAGGAAGATGAGTGCCACTTCAAGAGAGGATAATGGCAACCTGGTTCCAAGGGAGGCATTTTGTTAAACCATTTTGTGGTATAGGTGAATCACAAATCTTTCATTCCATAGACAACGTTTAATGTTTCTCTTCTATTCCTGTGGCCTAGACTGAGAGAACTGAGTTTGCTTTTACCCAAGTTTGATGGCTACTGTTTCACCTATGTAAATTATTTGCTTGATCACTCTGTGGAAATTCTCAATAAAATACCAATACTGAAAGAAGTCATGACTGTGAGAAGGATGCAAATGAGCACACCAAATACACATAAAACCTACATAAACCACCAAACATCTATTTTGATAGAAACATATATAGAAATAGAGAGAAATGACTGCCTATTCCATTGAAATACACATTTCAAGTAGCATTTTCTAATTTGTAAAAGTACTTTTGATCCACTGCTTTATCACATGTGAAGTTGTATTGGTTACACTTTGGATTTTCAGGGAAATGTTGAAATGCAACCTGGTTTTTATGTTTAAAATTTTATGTTAAAATTAGCTTTTTCCCTGTTCCTTTCTTTAATTTCAATAGCTGTGCTGGAGTAAATGAGCCATTATTACTGGCATGCTATCATATGACTGAAGGATTGCATATGATTGAGGAGAACTGAAATGTGCTATTTTAACACATTTTCAAAATACTACTGCCAGATGCTCTTTAGTACTGAATGAAATGTCTTATCTTTCCTAGCCCAGCACGTAGGAGTAGCGTTTGATCATTTAAACACCAGCTTCTATCATCACATCATGAGCATTGAGAAAGAAACACAGCCCTGAAATTTTCAAGGAGCTGTCTGAAAAAAATTGCTAGCTTGAATTTTCTGCTTTATGGTAATATTTTTGCCTTAAATATTCTGAAGCAGAAGGAAATGTAGTATTTCAGCGTCAAGCTTCCCAGAAAACAGAAATTCTATGCCTTGACCAATAGTAATTACCAAACAACTGAGCAATCCATTTTCTCCCAGGCCCTCAGTTTGGTCAGCACTAAATTTATACACAATCACTCTTAAGCAGATATGGGAGGAAATGCATAAATGCCGAGAATGTTTGTCCAGGGAAATGACACACCAGCTTTTTCCCAACATCTGGTAGGGAGGGATGACAAATCTTCCTTTAGACTTATTAAGCGTGAAGTTGTCTATTCTGAGGGGATCTGTGATAAAAGACATTATTTTCCTGTAGGGAAGTTTGAGGTGCAGTCTAATACAATGTCATGGTTCAGCCCCAGGGAGCAGGTGAGCACCATGTGCCCCTCGTTCATCCCTTCCCTAGGAGGAGAAACAGACAGAGCCCTGTGGGTTGGGATAAGGCCAGGTACTGACACAGCACCACCAAAGGGGAACAATAGAGCCCAGGACAGGATACACACACAGAACACTCCATCACCTAGTTGGATCAGTAACACACTGCAAGAGGACTGACCTGATGCCTGACCACACTCAGACTGTCCTAGACCTGCACAGACCCACCTTCCCCCAACAAGGCCCTTTCATGGGAGTGTGATGTCAGGTGGGGTGGAAGACAGCCTCATCTAACTCAGCTCACCTGTGCTGGCTGCTTGGGGAGGTTAACTCTGGCCTGGCCAGAACCAGGACATACAGGCAGGGAGAGACTAGGGGAAGGAGAGCTGCTTCTGTTGGTGTGTGGCTCAGGAGCATTAACTGTCTTCCTCTCCAGGCCTCTATTTTTAGATGACCTCCAGTGCATTAGATCAAATGTATAAATTGGACGAGGTCAGAGCTTCTGTGTCTGTGACTATGCAGCTCCCAGAGGTGTGGCAATGTCTGTGGGATTCAGTTAGCCAGTATTAACCTCAACCTTGTCAAAAAGCACACTACAACATCAGTCTTTTATTAAACATTGGCCTAATAACCTTTTGACAATTTGAAGTTAAATTCTCATTTCATTTACACTAATGTGGATGTAGAGATGTCAGCAGAGGGTTTTTTTGCTTTTACGTTGCATTACTATATTAACAGCTCAGTGCCATTATAAAAAGTCTTTGCAGGAAAGAGATTATAATTCTTGACAGTAGCAGAAACCCCATGATTTCTACTTTTGTACTAGTTTGATTTTATCTAACCAGTGCCAGAAAAAAATTTTATATAATGGAGCATCCTTCTCTGGGTATAGGTGTCTCCTTATAAACAAGGACACATGTACCCAATTGATAGTTTAACACTTATTCATTATTAAGCCAATGGAATAAATTGAGTACACTTCAGCAGATCACAAACTGCCCACAGTACATTCCCTTTTGCTCTGCAGAGCTCTGAGTGAACTTGAACATTGTGTGTCATTTGTTCAGCACTTGTACTGAGAAGGGAGTTTCACCTCAAAACCGGCAGCCCTGAGTTCTGCAAGATTTATGTGAGGCTGCTGGTGGTGTTGTGTCACTTTGCAATGTAGGGAATACCACTCAGTGTGGAGGCAAGCTAAAGAATTAAATAGGATGGGATCTGCATTAGAGCTTCACCAGGGTTAATCAGCTTTGTTCCTGAAATCTGGCTGCAGCTTGCTGATGGCTTCCTGCTCTGGTCCACAGAAAATCTAAGACTACAACATATAAAAATGCCTTGAATAAATACAAGAGGAAAGGAAGCAATTATTCCAGCTCAGCTAGATAAGTGCCTAAGGGATCAAGTCCCTGTCTAGAAAGCACACTGGCAGTCTCAGCCTTGTGATAGGGATTCTGCAATGAAGAAAACCCACATATAGAATGAGGTCAAAAAGTTAGCTGGAGTGTATTGTCTGGGCTTTATTTTAACCTTGCCTTATGTCTAACCCCAGATGACTGAAGCATTCTGCTAAGTCTTTGTTGCTTGTGATTACACATATTTTAAAATATGTGGAAAGCTTTGTGGCTCCTTCTCTTCCAATGGAACTAGGGATTCAGTTCAGCAAGAATATGGGCTGATAGATCTAAAGGTCACCAGTTATTTCTTGTGGCAAGTTAATTGTACTAAGCATACCTCATTATTTATCCTCTATGCATCAAAAAGAACACTCAGCTTAGACTGAAATGTGCCTGGATTCGCATTCATAGAGAGATGAGAATTGCCAGACTGGACTAGCCCAGTGTCAGTCCACATAGTCCAGCAATCTGTCTTTGATAATAACTAGCACCAGATACTGTAAAGGAAAAAAGCCTCTATCAAGCAACAACCCCAGTCATTAAAGTGTTACCCCAATCAGAGAGACATTGGTGCCCAAAGCATGAGGTCTTTTCCAAACATTTGCTAATCTGGCTGGAACATTATCAATGTAAATTTCTGATTCTTTCCAGATCTTGCTCACCTCTTCAGAGAAACCATGTGGAATAAAAGAGCAGTCACACAAGGAGAAGAAAGAAATTTCCAAAATGTGGGATATAAACAAAGAAGGTTTGGGGCAGAATGAAAAATAAACAGAACGAGTGTCTGGAGGGGAGGAGGGAATGAAAGAAAAATTCTGTCCTTTAAAAATAACACAGGCTTCCTTTACAGCTCACAAACCAGTGAGGCTTACCTTACAGGGAATTGTTTATGACTCATACCCTGTTCTGGAAGTCCAGCAGAGATCAGCAAGATGTCAAACCAAAATTCAGCTATCTCAGCCTATGTGCTGATCAAAGTTCTGCCCAAGACAGAGCAGCAGACACTATGGATTATGTTGACTCAGTGAAATCAGAGGCCACCACGGATGATCTACAAGCCCAAATCCTCTGCCCCTCATCCTGCAGAATGCAACAGTATAAGGGCATGATGTAGAAAAGGACCAGGATTTTATCTGCTCTGTTGCTCAAGAGGGTGGAAGGAAAAGCTCACTTCACTGATAGCATAAGGGTTGAAAGGTGCAATTGAACAGATTGAACTCAGAGCCTTAACTCCACATACAACAAAGAAACTCATTTAGAGTCTTCTAACATTGTGAGATCATCTCACAAATGTAGACTCCACATATGATAAATAACCCTGCTTCTGGTTCTCCTGAAAAAATTTAAGAGCCTAGCTAATGACATTTTTAAAGATGACTTTAGTGCTGATAGATGGTAGCACTGACATTCTGCATTTATTATTTAAGATTGTTTTGCACTTGTACGAACGCTGAGCGAGTGCATTTTGAAACTCTGATGGTAATTTGACATTCACAAATTTCTTGTCACCTGGCAAAGTCTGTTCAAATGTTACGAGCAATTATTTTAATCCTGTTGAAAATTCATCATACTTTAAAAGATCAGTCCTGGAAATATATTTTAAATGTTAATACTGATAAATTGCTGTCGCAAATGGATCATTACATAAAGGAAACAATTAGTTTAATTGGAGTTGTTCCTGAGCCACTCTACATTTGGTATATGCTGCAAGAAGTGGAAAGCAAGTTCTGTCCTTTGAAGGAAAAAACCTACAGTCCCATTCTGGTTTTAGCTTGTAATGTCAAGGGAGTAAGAGGACCAGGTGCCTTGTTTAGACAGCAGCTTTTAATTGAGCTGACAGTTCCACCCAAACTGGACAGAATGTTCACAGAGGTTATGCTTTGGCAAAGCAGGCCAAAATCAAGACTTTACTAGGGCCTTTCCATCTTGAAAAAAGACTCTTCATGGGATATCACAGAACCTGCAAGAGACTGAGACTCAGTCGATAAGGCCAGGGAGGAGGAAGGATATTCATAAACACCTTTATGCAGCTGGTTCCTTGAAAGAGACAATACATCATCCACAGCTGCTTAAGTGCACCTGTTCAATCACTTTAACCTTTCCTTTCACTACCTCGGTACTGGTTCTAGCCAAAGATGAGCTGACCACAAAGAGGGCAAAAAAAGCTGGCATGCTATCTTTCTCCAACAAAGTTCTTCAGAGAAATCCTATGGTATTCTAGCAATGAATATGGCTATGAATAAAGAAAAGCTGTGCAAAGCTGACATGTAACTGGAACATCCTTAGACTGGGAAGACACATTACTGACAGATAGTTCTTGCTGGAAACACAGAATAAAGTTAACTTAATGCTCCGAAAGCCAAGCCTGAGACTGTTTCACATTGTTTTGGAGCCTGTTTTCGTGAGACCTTGAGCATCCTCAGTACCTACACATTTTGGGCTGGAAGTCTTCCACATCAGCCTAAAGTAGCATGCAAAGTTAGACTTGCCTCTCCTGCACCTAAGCACATGCCTGAATCTCTGTTTCTGCAGAAGCTCCCAGCAAGCCAGCTGCAAAGACACACTAGAGAAGCCTTGACCAAAAGGTTACACTTCTGTGGCACAGCATGCACTAGCATGGTGGTTTAGCTCCAACTAGAAGCTGAGCACCACACTTGGCTCCGCTCCCTCCCACAGGAGACACAGACAGAGCCTCTGTGGGCTGGGATAAGGTCAGTTTACCGACGAAAGCACCATGAAAGGGGAACAATAACAGGCCTTAGCAAATTTCACACACACCCCACAATAACACAGAGTACCTTACTGACCTGATAACAGAGCTGGACCTACTCAACACTCAGACTGCTCTGGAGACATCCAGGAGCACTCCTTCCCTACCAGGTCCTTTTATGGGGGAGCAGTGTCAGGTGGTGTGGAAAACAGCCCAGGCTAACTCAGCTCACCTGGGCTGGCTGCTTGGGGAGGTTGACTCTGGCCTGGCCAGAACCAGGACAACTAGCCCTGTATGAAGACCACAGACTCTTAGACAACAACTCTATACAAAGCCAGCTTCTTCAGAGAAGACTAGGGTCTTAAAATAATTCCTCCTGTATCTTCCAAAGAAAAATCATCAAGGGAGCTAGCTTCCAAATGCCAGGATCTCCTGCATGCACTGTTTCTTTCTACAAGGGTCCTCATTTCTTTACTAACTCCAGGGGTGTTTCTGTGCTCCCACGTGTTGCACACAGCATAACCCCTGTGTCTTTAAAAGCTGGAACTGCCTCCTTAGCGTCCACTGACCCCTCACCATTCCTTACCTGCAGCATGGCCGATATGATGAGGCAGTGCTACTTGACCTGACTTCTTTGATGAGGAAGCTTTTCTGCTAGAAAACTGGCCAACAGGCAGACGCATGACCCCGACAGTGAGAGCAGAGATGGATTATATTCCAGTCCATGCATGGGGTCTAGGGTTCTGTGTCTCATCCCTGATGAAATGGACTAAGACCTTGAACTAGTTCAAGATACCACATAACCCTGATGTGTTAACAACGCTGACTGTTACTGAGCAGAGTTAGATTCACATCTATGGATGAAAGTAAAAGGTTTTGTGTTCCATTACTAGCACCAAACATTCAGTTTTCTTACTTGGCTCCTTTCATTACCTTGTTTTTCAAAAGCACCCATTCACACTTCATTCTGAATAGCTAATCTAAGAAAGGAACACATGAAGTGGGAGGAGGGAGAAGGTGGGCAGAATTATTATCCAAATTAAGCGTTAAACTTTGACTTCTGCCCCCACCTTGGGTGAGGGTTACAAGGATTAAAGTGGAGAGAGGGAAAAGCATGACTAGGAAAATAGACACACTGGTAACTATGAACAAAATGGAAAAATAAATACAGCCCATGAAGTAACACCATCGGGAAAACAAATGTTCTCAAAGAAAAATTTCAGAAACTGCATAAAGCTCTGAGAGCCAAGGTCGGGCTCTTTGGAAAAGTTCCTTTGCATCTGGATCCCCATCCGACTTGGAAGATGGAGAAGTCTAGAAGGGCTGTGGTTTGGAGCATGCTGGCGCTCTCAGTGCATATTGTTCCATTTTCTTTGTAAGAATAGCAGAAATGTCATGTCTGACTTAGCAAGTCTCCCCTCCTCTGTTTCACCTGAGATGTTGTTTCTTGCCACTCTCCAGACACTAAAAACTATAAGAAAGCACAGCAGAATCTGGATATGGATTTCAACGTGACACTCAAACCACACACAGCACACAGACTACTTTTGAAGATTTCCTGTAGCGTAGGCATTGCTCTGCCTCAAGCCCTGCTTTTGCAGTTCATGTGGGAGAAAGAGCACGGATAGCAGCAGAAACTGGGAAAAAAATCAGTATGTGCTAGTTCAATTCAACCCCTAAGCAGAAAAAGCTGTGGTGTATTGTGATGCCTTCAAGTTCCATATGCTGACACAACAGCTGCTAGTTATGTCAGACCATTGCACCATGTAGCACCCACCTAAACAGCAAAGCCAGTGTGATGTATTTATGTGTAAAGCATTACAGAGCATCTCCCCTCCTGAGACCCATCTTGACTCCGGTGTGGGTAATGCTGCCTTGCAGCTAGGAATACCTGCAGGTTTCTGTAGTTATAAAGTCATCCACAAACTGCACCTATCTTATGTGAATAAAGGATTTAAGGAAGTTTCTCTTGTTAGTTTTCCTCCTTTTCTGAGGAGGAGGGGTTTCCATGAACTGAAGTCATAAGACCGGTCTCGACACTGTCAGGAATAATCCCTGAACATAGTGGAAGGATGTTACAAAACAGAACTAAGTTTATTTCAGTTCCAAATTCCCAAGAACACCATCACCCACAGACTGCCGAACAATTTTGGGGTTTAGGGAGTAATGTGTAATTTAAAAATCATGCTTTTTGGGATTACAGGGGGAAAAATTTGACGAGTTTATTGCCTTCCAGATTTTATTTTTTTTTCAGTCTGTCTGGTGATAAAAAACCACATTTCTTTATGCATTTGTCAACATGTCCAGTGAATTTGGCAACATGTGAAATCTTTGCTATTTGGGCCAGACAAGTATCCTCAAAAAGCAGGGAATCCGAGAAACCTTCCAAGATGGGCTGTGCTGGACACCATCTGCTCCAGTTCAGAGGAAGTGGCTGTTAAAGACAACCTGCAGCAAGCCCTGACTGCAGCCTCCACAGGGAGCTGGGTCATCTGGTTCAGACTCCTCATCCTCTTTCTGACTGCTCAAGTCAGACCCAGGAATCCTTTGCCCTCCATGAGGGGCAGGTGGTGAGGCAGCAATCTTCACCAGTTCTCTATCAGTGCCTTCTGGCCCTGGCCCCAGCACTGGCTGATGCTCATTTGGCAATGCAACTGGACTTCATGCCTCCCTGCTAGAAGCCACAGTAGAGAGACAGAAAACAAATGGGCTGTAAGAGCAAAACCTCTCTTCCCAAAACATAAGCCCCTGAGTAAGAAGCATCTCTGGTGCCTTTGTATGACCTCGCTGCATGAATGGACTGAATGAACAGCTCTCTTCTAGTGTACACAGGAGACACATCTCACAGGTGCTACTCCTCCTCTGCTTTCCAGGTACAGATTATCACAAGCAGAAACCAGGATTTAGATCCTTTGTCCCCTTCCACCAAACCTCACCCTTCTGCCCTGCCTCAGCTTCCCTGGTTGCTTCTTTGTGTCACTGGTAGCCCCAAATTAGAAGCTGTTGTCTTGTTTGGCTGGTAACTGTACCTCCTCTATAGAGGAATCTCATTTTACAAAAGTTCCAGAACTGAAGAAAAGCTTATATTGGTTGGCAAGTTTGTTATCTTCAACATGCTGACTCAAGGCAGTTTAGAATTAATATGGCAGACATATATGATGGGAACTCTCCTAAATATGATGGAAATTCTCTGTAGGCTTGAAAAAGGCTTGAAAGCTGTATTTACAAAGCACTCTGTGAATACAGCCTTCCTTTAAAATATAGTGGGTGATATTCGAAGAGCAGAAACATTTACAGATACAATGCAAGAAGATGATAACCTCCATTAAGATCTCAGATGTGGAGATGTAATTCTCACAGACTGGTGTTTGAATCAACTGTTTTATCTCTCCGTCACCTTATGTTGCATGTTGTCCTCAGCACTTGAGTAAAGACATTTCCTTGAGTGACAAGCCTGCAAATCCACTTAACTGTGAGATCAGTACTGCATTGTCTTTTCCTTGCTTTATCACATACATCACTCTACCAGCCCACTTGGATGAGCAACTGTGTCATTTTAGGCATGTGCATTGTAAGACTCTAAGTGTACTTCTGAAGCTGTGCTTAAGCAACAGTGCATTAACAAGATATGAGGTGCAACCTGGGGAACAGCAGCTGTCAAGAACATCAAAATCAAACAAGCCTAGCCCATTCTTCTTGGTGACAAAGGCATAGATGTTGCAATACATTCACATTTACATCAAATATTTATCAAATACTAGAAGGCCTCAGTTTGTAGAGCAGTATTCAGAGCATATGATTTCTCTCACTGCCACTTTCATGCTGGCAGCCAGGCAAACCCCAACACACAAACACTGTTTCCTTCCCTCTCCAACACTCTGCAGCTGCTGCATTTATGCAATTTGCTATATGGTGCTTTTCATCCCCATGGAAAGAGCCTCTGATTTCTCTCTCTCAAGAGGCAAGGTACAGCCGTAACACCTCACAGATGTGTGCGCTACAGAGGTACCAAAGGAGTTTGGGAATCACCAGATGAGGATGGTAGGAGACTGGGAGTGTGAAACACTCTCCCCATTCCACCCGCTGTGACACCTGGAGCAAACCCAAGTCCAGCCAGTCCGCACAGCCTGCCAAGCACAGGAAGAACTAAAGCTAAAGAAGTAGAGGGAAATCTTGTCCTAATTATGGTAATAGGAGTACTGTCATTATCATCAATGGAGCTAGGCTTTCTCCACAGGGAACCTGCCAGAAAATCCTAATATCCATCTATATTTTCCTGGTTGAGGATGAAAATTAGGTACAGCATGTATTTCACCCACTGGTGTACAGCTGTCACCGTGGAAACACTGTTCAATAGAGTGTGAAAACTTTTACAGTATTGGCTGGGTTCATAGAGTGTTGAGTGCCGTTTTTTCCCCATTAACTTTGTTAAGGGTACCATCATTCAAAAATTAGGCTACCCATGTGTGCACAAAGAGCTGTAATAATACGCATAGCTGCTATGTATGTCTTCTGAAACAAACCCTGCACTGTATTCCTCAGTTCAATTCCACTCTTCAAACATACCAGGATGATCTAACAAGAACTTCTATATTTTTCCAAGCATATACTAATTAATGTTTTTCGTTGCAACACCCTATGAGCAGGTACTGCCCCATTTTGCAAAGGGGAAAGCAGGGTACACAGGAGTCACAGACCTTGTCGAAACCACGCAGCCAAGTCCTGGCAGATTCAGGGAATGGAATCCATGACTCCTGACTCTTTAGTTCCCCTGCTTGCTCCGATCACCAGACAACACTCCCTTCTTCTGAAATAGGCTATTTTGATTGAAAACAGATGGTGTACATTTTTGGCACAGTGTTTGAGCTATATTAAAATGCTCTGAATGAATACGGGCTTATATCATACCTATATATGTATACGTGTATATACATGCATACTACATCAATGCATGCAGGAATAGGTATGAGTTAAGGACATATTAATTTACATATATCATATGCAAATGTAATGGATACACTGAAGGATACTTAAGTGCAGTTGGACAGCTGACACACCCAAACATGTAAGCTGTATTCTTCGGTGGTATTGTAATTACATACTACATATCCCTCTCTCTCTCTCTAAGCAACAGGCTTCGCTTTGTTGATGGAACATACACTTTGATGTAATGCCTGTATTAATGGGTTTTATCAGTTCATGAGAAATTTAGTGTACTTTCAGTGAGGGATGAATAACATCCTTTTTCATTAGGTACATCTGAGCTGAACAATACACTTAGTGGACACCGCCTGTATTCATAGCGGGTTTTTTCTGCAACTGAATTGTTACATTTTAAATATCATGCTTATCTTTTGAATTTGCTCTTCCTGTCATAAGATATGCTCCTGCATTAAGTATTCTCTAAACAACCTGTTTCCAGCTAAGGACCGGCAAATCCTGTCTTGGACTCACTGCCTGTCAGAATGAAGCTCTTCCCACACATCATACCCCACAGGAGGTGATAAGGGCCAGTTTTTAATTACCCAATTCTTTCCATGGTCACCTGCAGCCTTGGGTCAGGTAAAGATTGTCTGTTGTATCAGCTGGCAAAGAGCTCAGAAGATCTTTCCCATGGCTGGAAACCACCAGAATGGGCTTGCATCACTTACTGTCTCCTGTGTATTCCCAAGAAAGATGGGAGGATGAGTCTTGAAAGCTACTCACATGGGATGCAGCCCAGTTACAACCCTCTTTCCATAAAAACCCTTTTCCACAACCCCTTCCCACTGACTATATTTCCATTTCTTTTATTGGTCAGCTGGATTTTCCCCTTCACTTACCTCAAAAGAGGTAAGAAAATAAGCCTTCAAATCCACAGTTATACAGGGGGAGCTGAAAACAGCTCACTCCCCACGGGTGCTAATCCTTTGCCTGCATGTTGGCCCCAGCTACCTCATGCCTTATATGCACAGAAAGTGTGCCAGAATTGGGGGTGAGATTAAAATTTGGGAATTCTACCCTTGCAAAAAGGGGAGCTTGAGCAAAAGTAGTTATTTTGGTCTGTGCAAATTCCTGCTGGACTGGCCCATGAGTGTGCAATAGAAAAAGGAAATATCACTGATATTTAACTGCTTTTCATCCTTTTTTGTTCTAAATCTGCACAACTCAGGAATCAGGAAATGCCTGCAGAAGGGTTTTGAGGAGGTCACAGAAACAGAAGTATGCTACAGTGCCACTTTATCTATGGATATACAAAATATGGCTGCTTATTATAGCCAAAAAAAAGTGTTTCTTCTCTTTCAGAACTGTGGCTCAAAATCCACAAAACGTAACATTGGCTTTTTCTGGTTTCACAAACAATGCTGTAATGTAATATCATGAGCTCCACAATTGTGTTTACAACATCAGCTAGCAGCTATTAACCAGGAGAGTACCTTACCTCAGCTCTTATCTTACATAGGATGGATTTGCATGTTTATATTTTCCTGTCTGTTTGTTATCCTACATAGCTAATATTCTGGCACAATCTATTCTTAGTTAAGTTTTTTAAATGCTGATTTCCTCTGTATCAAAAGATACTGTAAACATATGCACTCAGGATAGCTCTTTGTAATTCAAGACACTAAGCTATTTTGCTCCAGCTTTGCAACATGTAATATAAATTTCCAAGTAAAAAAGTGCTAAAAGTCTGTTCTTGTAAACTATTGTGTGGTAACTTGGGCTCTCTCATATCAATAAAAAGGTCTACATGGTGACACTCTCACCCCTTTTCTAGCCACTTTCTGCCAGGTAGGAGTCAGAGAATGCAAAACAGCCCTAAAAGCTCCATATCTGATTAGAGAAAATTCTCCCAGTGCAGGCTAGGCAGAGACTGCCAAAGGCTTTGTTCCAGGTCCCTTTTAATAAGCCATTGCAAAGGGGTCTGAGTTAATTTTTCAGGCTGCCTTACGGCATGAAAGCAACAGCCTGGACAAAATCTGCTGGATTCACCTCCTACAGCAGGCCAGTACTGGGAGGATGATGAGGCTGCTCAAAGGCAACACAGCCTGAGCTGTTCTGGGCTGCTGGTTACGTGCAGTGCTGGATCTTCTTCCAGCTGGTTTCTGTGGGATTCAGACTACACTCTTGCCATTTAAAGTGCAAGGGGACGCTGCTAATAAGCTACCTGAGGTTTTTCATGAATATTGAACAGAGTCCAGAGACTAAAGAAAAAAAATCACAAAGAGAACAACACACACTCTACACCCAACACAGAAACCTGTTCTCTCTACACCCACTCTTCACCTTCCATGATGTACTGAAGAGTTTTTTCATGTTCCCTCATTATCCCCCTGTCTTTATGTCCTGGTTCCAGGCAGCCAGCACAGGTGAGCTGGGTCAGCCCAGGTGAACTGGATCAGCCCAGGCTGTTTCAGACCACCTGGCATCACTCCCCCATAAAAGGGGCTGGTTGGGGAGGGGTCCTCCTCATTGTCTCCAGGGAAATCTGAGTGTAGTTGGAGCATTGGGTAGGTCCAGCACTGTCATCATCAGGTCAGTAAAGTACTCTGTGTTATCACTGGGTGTGAGTGAATTTTACTATGGGCTGTTACTGTTCCCCTTTCATGGTGATTTTTTTCAGTAAACAGTCCTTATCCCCACCCATAGAGGCTGTCTTTTTTCTCTCTGAGAGTGAATGTGTGTGGTGCTCAGCCACTGTTCTGGGCTAAACCACCACACATTACCAGTCAGAATAGACACCCTATGCTAAATGTGTGCAGGAAATTAAGCCCTAGAACAACTCCATGATTTGCCTGAGACTACTTGAACTGGCTGGAGATGGGAAGACTGCCCAGCATTCTCAGTAATCCACCCTTGGCCCCAGTTCAGCAGAGCACTTAGGTACTTATTTAATTTAAACAAGATACAGTGCTTTACTGTGAATCATGGACCTTTTCATTATCACTTTTACTGCAGGATGGGGGAATTAAGCCTTAAGAAAGGCCTTGAAGCAAACTGGAGCAATAAATTCAGCATCCTGAGGCTGTGTGCTCTGGGACTGTCAAGGGTCCCTGAGCAGAAGGAGGATGAGGTTCAGAGACCACGACCGAGCTCATTCCCTCCTCCTGTAGGAGACAGCAGTGAGATTAGCAACTGTAGGATTACTGCCACATAGAACTGTGTAAGTCATAGCTGGGAGATAATTATACACCCATTAGCCACTTTCCTCATTATTTGGTCAAGTAAGAAAGTCTTTGCTTTGTTGGAAAAGCCAAATGACCAGCTGATGTCTCTTATTGAGAACACACAGCTATGGCTATTACTCTTAAATAACAGAGTATTTTCTATATAATATCTTCAAAAAATCTTTTTTCATTACCTGCATGGAAACCCAGTTTTCACAGCCTCTGAAATGAAGCTCTCTTCAGGAGAAAGCCAAGAAATTGATTGCACTGAATGCTGGACTCCAGGTGACAAACGTACCTGGACCTTGCTTCCTCCGGATGCATTGGACATAGAAACTGTCAGTCTTCTGGGCAAACTGGACTGGTCTCTGTGTCTGGGTAAGAAAAGGTTTGAGGTATTGTGATTAATGTTTCTGTGGGATAAATACATTACTTGTCTGAAGTTTCACAAACATTCCATTTCGTGTGATGATTGTAATTCACTTACTGTGTGCTTTGGCAAAGCCTGGGAGTGTTAAGGGGAGGCAGCAATATCTCTGTGGTAAAGGCTGAAGCTAGCTTCCGTTATAGCACCCTGTTTCCATCCCTTCATCGTAACTTTGGCTTGGAAAGCTTCCCAGGTGTATTTTAGTCACTTTTGCAAAAACTGAGGAAAAGCAGCCAAATGACATTCAAGTTACAGGTTGTTGAAACTTAGTCTGATTGGAAATACTTACAATTTAGTATTTTTAGTCCTTGTAGTCAGTTTGATTGAATTTAATGTAGTTCATAGCAATGCTCCTGCCTTAAGAAAATCTCACTGTAACTTTAACTTCTCACCAGATGAATGATGGTGACTGTATAGCAACGTCCTCTTTCTGACCCATGTGTGCCCCTCTAGGAGAGGTTATTGTTTCCATTCCCATCCCCATCTCTGATGCTCCTCTTTGACCATCTGCTGGAGACTGCCCCTCCTTTTGATGTCTTGGGAGGACTAAGGGAGTCCCAACTTATTTCAGCCAAGGTGAACCAGGGTACTTTAAACAATTACATGGCAATTAAATACTAACCTTGCTCTCTTACCGTGCTACAGGTAGGGAGCACTCAGGCTAGCAGATCTGCCCTCTCTTCACATGATGAAGTTGTAGCACCGGCCAGGAGCTCCTTTGACAAGTACAATTATTTCCAGTGCACAGGCCTTGCTATCCACACACAAGGATCTGAGCCAGTGTTATGTTCACTTTTTGATTAAACTAGTACAAGTATTTATCTTTCTCTACCTCAAAAAATACTTGGAATCACACTTCTACCTATTCATATCATTAAATCCTCTTAATTTGTGCACTGACAGTTTACAAAGAAAAATGGTTGATATAAACCACTGTCATTATTCATAAATCTGAGTCCAAACAGTTTTGTTTGTTTCAGAAGGAATTATGAGTTCACTTACACTCTTGCTGAGATCAAGGAGACTTTTTTGGCATTGGCTTGATTGGGAACATGAGTGAACACTACATAATGTTTTGAAATCCTCTTCCATTGCCCACTTCAAGATTTTCTTCTCTTTGGGAGGTGACTTAAAGTTACCTGCTGAGTGGCAAGGGGCCTTTATTTAAAATAAATGCTCTCCACAAGCCTCTCAAGCTTTACAGAACACTTCATTTTTCTATTGGCTTTCACCACAGAAGGAATCAACCCACAAAGTGTAGTACTGGCAAATAAGGCTGCTGGTGGTTTGTAGTCACTGTGAGCTGTACTTTAGCCATTACCGGCTTTAAATGTGACTACTGATGGTAAGTTTAATCCATGAATGGAGAGAGAGGGCTTTCCATCTATATAACATTTAGCAAGCAACCTAAACATGCTAAACATTGTTGATAAGCCATGGTATTGTGACTTCAATCTGCAGCCCATAACCGCAGTGTCTCTTTACGTTAAGTGTCCCATCTCTGATTAAAACACTGACTTCTGCCTGAATTTCCACTGTCACCATTGGCTGTATCTACTTTCCCAATGAAATACGTATTTGAGAGTCTTGCTGCTGTTTTGCAGTTTTTAAGTTAAAACCAAGTAATACATAAAATAGGGGCACCACTGTTTTTTAATACAACAGTGCTCTTTCAAGTACAATTCAAATCAACCAAAACACTACTTTAAAACAAAAACTGCATTGGTCAGATTTCTAATCTGTAAACTCCACAACCTTGGGGAAATCAAGATCAGTGTGTGATCATTCCCACTCCCTTTTGTAATGAGCTGGGCACTCTAAGCCCTTCTCTGGTGTAAAGCTAACCCAGCTCGATCCACCCTGGGCCCACATTCCAAATAATGCTTCTCACTGTGCTTGTTTTCATCTAATTGCAGAATTTGCAATTTGTTTCTTTCAAAGAATTACTCCCCCCTCCTTTTCAGAAGCTTCTTTCTGTTGCCAAACTCTCTGCCCTTGGCTTCCCCTTTCTAAATCATTCTTCCTTCCTATATGATCTCCAAATTAATTAGCATCTCCCTCCCTCTCTCCTCTCTATCCCATTTTCCACACTTCATCCTGTTTCCTTCCTCCATAAAAAATCGTAGTCACAAGTTTCCTCATTCCTTGTTTCTTCCATCATTGTTACTTACATGACAACAGCAGCTCATTGTACTTTTAAAAGCACTTGCACAGTTATGTCCTTGGTGCATTCATCTCTAAATACACCCTTTTAAAAAAATAATTTGTAGTTTAGTATTGAGCCTTCACTAGAAGTAGAGGTACTACTAGATTTAGAGGAACAGGTATGAAAAGCATTGGTTGTGATTAGTAGAAAGTATGAAACATTGCAAAGAGAGTAGGTTTAGAAGCAGCACTCAGGATGAGTTATTGTAAAATGAGCAACGCTCATTTTATATAAGCATCAGCCAAATAATGTAAATGTATCCACTATTCTTCAGACTCAATGGGTTTCTTCCTGTGCCTTGTGTGGCAGTGGCAGAAATTTGCATCTAGCCTCACAAATAAATACATGGTCTTCCTGAGAACTCTTCAGCTTGAAAAGCCACTTGACATGAGGAAGAGTTCTGCCTTGTTAAATAGCTTCATTTAAGGGACTGAAGTATCTTGAGGATGGATACTTGCAAAGGGGGCATAACATGGGTAACAGATTCAGGGCAGGAGAAGAAAACCTGAGTGTAGAGGAATCCACGGGAGAGAACTGGACTATGGACAGACTAACGGCTTGAAAAGATGCAGACTTTAGAGTACAAAAACACAAGAGAAAAGAAAACACTCTTAAATTTATGTTACTGAGGATACTAAAAAGAATCTGATTGCTACACAGAGACTAATAAAGCTTTACAGCATCCCTAGAAACTTTGGTAGGCTTGGTTCCACTTTTACAGGGAAAAAATGATGTATTGAGAGATGAAACAGCATTGTTAGAGTGCAAACAGGGTCCTGCTTGGAGGCCAGCATGAAATGTGATTTTGGTCAATTCCTAGTTTGCATCAAAATAGGAGGATTCAAAATAATAGCATTTTCACACACTTATAAGTGTAGTTTCATTGCTCCCTCTCCTTTTCAGTTAACAGAGGCTGTCTGGTTTCTATCCAGAGCACAGCACCTCTGGACCCCTAGACCAGCAAGGCCAAAAGCACTTCATGTCTTCATGGAAAGGTGTGTCATGGTGGTGGCCACGTTCTCATTGGTTTTAAATGAAGACTAAAACCAGGGGAATGAGGCCGATACAGAACCAGTGAAGTGAGATCAGTCTGACACAATTTGTCTCTGCAATAAGATTAGTCAGCTCGGGCCATTCACAGAAAATTGCTAAGACTTAATAGCAATAAGACTCCAAAAAGTAATAAAAGAAGCATGAGGGAGGAGAAAAACAATTCCATATTTACAATATCTATGCATGCACACACATCATTATTTGGGGATTAGGTAGATAATAACCATCAATTTTGCCAGGTACCATGTAGTGCTTGTGCTTGGGCTTGTCTGTAGACTTCACAGGAGAAACAGGTCTTGGCAAGACAGAAAGGAAAAGCATAATGGATTTAGAAGTCTTTAAAAACATTAAAGCACGTTACTAAGTGTGTCATTGGAGGTATCGAGGATAATTTAGTTCTGCATTAGTTTCAATGCAGAGACCTCTCTGTCTGCTGGGATTGTTTGCCTTAGTAGTAAGATTTATGTGAAACTACAATGCTACAGACACTAGAAGCTTTGCTCACTTTACACATGTGAATGTTCAATGTCATCTTCAGAGCGCAGCCTGTAGTTACCTGCAATCTCTTCTAATAACCTAAGTTATTTCTATAGCTCAGACAACAATTGTAGGGTCCTTTTCCAGATGGTGCCATCAATGTCTAAATATCCAACACTGTTTTTGTGTAGAGTACTGCCCAAATTTTCTTCAGGGGAATGAACTGTGATGTCAGTAAAAACAATGTATGTCTATGAAGTGAAATCTTGGACAAGAGAAAGATCTGGATGCAGGTTTTGTCAGCTTATAAAGGCCACTTTTGAGTACATGTCCCTGAGCATGAAACAGATCTACCAGTCACAACCATATTTTCATCTGTAGGGAAAGTGTAAGGGATCCCTCTTGACCTGGGTTCTCACTCTCTTTGCCCCAGTAACAAGCACTAGAAAAAGAGAAGATGGCCTCAAGTTGTGCCAGGGAAAGTTTCGGAAGTTTGGCTATTACAAAAAATTTCTTCACCAAGAGGGTTATCAAGCACTGGAAGAGATTGCCCAGGGAAGTGGTGGAAGTCACCATCCCTTGGGGTATTCAACAGATGCATACATGTGGTGCTTAGGGACACAGTGGACTTGGTGATCTTAAAGTTCCAACCTAAATGATTCTATGACTTAGCTGCTTTTGGCATGCAAAGCCTTGCTAATCTGCAACATTTCACCCAAAACAACAAATCTCATGTCCCTAGAGAGAAAAGGCTGTTTACTCTATTATACTAACATCAAGGATTGCAACACTCAACATACACGTTGTTAATACATAAACTCTTGTTTCAGCTGTTTCCTCCTTGTTCTCCACTATTCCCTGTGTTGCTATCAGCTTGCTTAATTTCTAGTAAGATAGAAATTCCTTATTATCATTAGTTACTTTGTAGGTACCATAAACATTTGTAAAGCTAAGTAATAAGAAGCAAATATTACTACAAATATTAAGACTGGGCTGAAACAAACACATGATAATAATGAAAAATACCAGGGTATATTTGCACAACTTGGGTGTATTTTTAGGACATGGTCTATCTTAGCGACAGAACATACAGGAGGGAGGGAATTTGAGTGTTACACTAAGTTCTGTTGATTTTGTAAATATTCTGGACTGAAGTCTCTCTTGCCGTCTGTCTTTTAAAACAGAGGAAATATTTTTCCATCCCATGGGGATATTGTGAGAATTACTTATCTAGTACATAGATAATTGCCAGTAAATAAAAATGCCCTAGTCATTGTTGGTATTCCCAGTAAATAAAAATGCCCCAAGTCATTGCTGGTATTATCTGTTCCTTACAACTTCTGTGGCAGGATGGCTGACTACAGCCCAGCAAGTGCATCACCAGTTGTCGTGGGGACCTCCTGTAGAGTTTTAGGCAGACTATCGATGAGCAGAGAACAAATAATTCCTGTCATTTTGTGTTCAACTTCACAGCTCAGTTTTAATAGAAAAACGTGTTGTGTACCTCTCAAAGCCTCAATCGACCCAAAAGTATGCTGAAAAGAACTTGTTTGATGTGCAACTTCTGTCAAGCGGTGCTGAAAGAAACAGGTTCAGCTTCAAAACCAGAAATATAGGGAAAGCAAGTGCCTCTGTTAGGTGTCCTTCCTTGTTTGCAAACACTTGGTCTGTGATTAAAACAAGGAAAGACTTTATTATTGGCTGAGGAAAACACAGTAACATAAGTAAATAAGTGAAATATCCACACCCATCATATCTCTGGCAGTAGCTCTTTAGTTCACTGCCCTTCCAAGTGGTTAACACTTTGTCTTCTCCCTTTTCCCTCTGCAAGGCTATTAATGTTTAATCAATGTTCAGGATGAACTTGGCTGAAGTGTCTCCAACCACTATAGGAAGTGCTATCTGATCTGGTCCACCTACCCCAGCAATAGCAATTCATTTTTATTGCCCTCATCAGGCGACCCCCACACCCAGCTTCGATCCCGACTTCCACAAGTTCAGCAGAGAGTTGGTAGGAAATAACTTATTTGCTCTAAACCTGCCTGTGTGCCACAACTTTGGACCAGTTTCCTACTGTAGAGGTACCGCAGTGACTTGTTCAATAAAGGTATTGCTAAACAAGGATCAGTGGCACCTCAGATCCTTGCAATAGGTTCCTGCCATACCAAGGGTGTATCCCAGTATGGGAAGGAAACCTGTCCTGTAGTTTAATCCTATGTGATTGTAGAACAAACTCACTTAAACTTTTAGTAATTAAGTTTATTGAAGAGTTTCTGTCTAAAAATATTTTAGATTATCTACATATTTCTTCATTCACCAGGAGCAAGCAAGACAATTTCTCCATTTGAAAAGCCCTTGTCTGACCTGATGGGTCCCCTTCCTGTGCACGCCAACAGCAAGCAGGCTCTTTGCTGCCCCACAGCTCGCCTGTTCTGCCTTTTTGCCCGCACAGGACAGGAGTCACTGTATTCTCTAGCTTTGCACCACTGAGTTTATATACAGTTGAGCAACTCTGAGCAAACAGACAGGACTTTTGTTTAATCCTATCTTGCATTTCATAGAATCATAAACTCTCCTGAGTTGGAAGGGACCCATAAGGATCATCAAGTCCAACTCCTGGTTCCACACAGGGCCAGACAAGTCAGAGCATGTGACTGAGTGCATCGTCCAGACACTTCTTGAACTCAGCCAAGCTGGGTGCTGTGACCACTTCCCTGGACAGCCTGTTCCAGTCTCAACCATCCCCTCAGTAAAGAACTTCTCCCTAGTACCCAACCTAAACCTCCCCTGTCTCAACTTCATGTCAATCCCTTGGGTTCTGTCACTGGCCACCAAAGAGAGGAGATCAGTGCCTGCCCCTTTGCTCCACCTTATCAGGAAACCACCGACTGCAATCAGGTCTCAGACCACAATGAGGTCTCCATTCAGCCTCCTCCAGGCCGAACAAACCAAGGGACTTCAGCCTCTCCTTGTAAAACTTCCCCTCCAGACCCTTCACCATCCTCATTGCCCTCCTCTGTACACCCTCCAATAGTTTTGTGTCCCTCTTGTACTGTGGTGCCCAAAACTGCACCTAGTACTCAAAGTGAGGCTGCACCAGCGCAGTGTAG
This sequence comes from Laterallus jamaicensis coturniculus, assembly GCA_022605575.1. Lineage (NCBI taxonomy): Eukaryota > Metazoa > Chordata > Aves > Gruiformes > Rallidae > Laterallus > Laterallus jamaicensis. The sequence continues at coordinate 23,156,092 of JAKCOX010000001.1, forward strand.
AGTGGGACAGTCACCTCCCTGGACTGGCCGGTCCTCTTCCTGGGTCTTTAAGACTGTTGATACTATATATCACCTGGTAAAAGGCCACTTTTAAAACCAAAAATTATATAGATGCTTGTTACGGCAAAACCCAGCTGAAGGCCATCTGTTGGTTACCAAAGTAAGGGGGCAGGTGCCTGAACCATTTTCCTTCCTGGAGCTCCAGCACACGCAGGACTCAGAGGGCTTTCTGAACTTCACCTTTGCCTGGTAATCCTCAGGGGCTGCGCCACCTTCTTCCCACACCACCCAACTCCCAAGGATGAGCTGAAGCTAGAGGCTGACTTACAGATGACCTTAGCCTCAGCGCAACATCACATCCCTTACGCACTTCAAAAGAACCGCCACCACACGCACCACTCCGTACGGCTGCCATTTCCCACCCTGGAGAAAGGCCCATCTTGGCACGGAACGAGCTTATTCTCCTGCGTGCCAGGCAGCGTGGCAGGTTCCTCTGGGAGAGAAGGTACTTTACAAGCAGGGATGTAACCACCATGAGTCACCATGTTTCTGGTTGAGGCGACCAGGTCTGTGCTCACACCTGGAGCTTGGTGCTAAAAGGTTTTTTGGAGGCAAGTGTGGAAAAGGAAGACGGGGCAGGGCACTGCCTCCTCTGCCCCTCAGCCCGCCGACCTTAACGAGGCTGTGTTTTTCGGTGGCAGGCGTAATTGCCGGGGAGATGAGCCGGCGGGGTGGCTGAGGAGAGCCGGAGTGGCTGAGGGGAGCCGGGCCGGCGGCGGCCCGTAGCAGGTAAATGGTGGTGTCTCAGAAGCGAGGCGGGGGACGGCTCTGGAGTGACCCCCTCGCCTGGCGGGCTAGCCAGCCGGACCATGCCCAAGCCACCCTGCCGGCGGCTGGGCGACCGCAGCCCCCGGGGCTTTGCGCGGAGGCCTCTCCTCTCCAATCCCGCCCTCCCCTCCGCCTCGGTCCGCCCGCATCCCTGCATTCCCTGCTGCAGCATCCCCCTCCTCCCCTCAATCCCATCAGTAGCGGCGGCCCCGGGCTTGGCTCCCCGTGCTGCGGCGGCGCTCGGCGGAGGCTTCCCACCCCCCCCTCCCCGCCGCGGCGCCATGTTGGGCTGCTACGAGGTCGGCGGCGGCTGCTGTTGCGTGTGACCGCGGGAGGGAGGGAGGGAGAGAGGAAGGAAGGGAAAGGAAGGAAGGAGCGGTGTGGGAGAGGAGGGCGCGGAAGCGGAGGGGAGGGAGGGCGCCGCCGTTACCCCTCCCCGCCGCCCCGCGCACGCATACACCCCACACACACGCACCGCGGGAGGATGCTCTTTGCCCGGGGAGGCGAAGCCGGGAGAGCATCTCGTAGCCGGGAGTGAAGCCGCTGGGATATCCCGGCCCGCAGCGTGCAGCCGGGGCGGGGACGCCGGCGCTTTCCCTCCGCCCCAGGACGCGCACCCGAAGAAGGAGGAGCAGGAGGGCGCCGCCGCCGCAGCAGCAGCAGCCATGGGAAGGATTTGACAGGGCTCGGAGCGCTTCCCAGCCGCCCCGCCGAGGTGCCGCCGGTGTGTAGGGGCGCGCGTCCCGCCCGCCGCCCCTTGGCGCAGCGGAGGAGACGGGGGCGACGATGAAGACTTTAGTTTTTTTGAATCACTGAAAAGCCTTAAAAGGAGACTCGGTAAGGAGGAGGAAGGGAGAGGCTGCCCGGGGCAGGACGTGGCTGCGCCCTGAGGAGGGGCGGCCGGGGGGGACCTGCGCCCCACCCCCACGGCGAGCGCGGTGGCCGCTGAGGCGCTGCCCGCCGGGGCCGGGGAGGGGGGGGGCGGCGAGGCTGCGCGGCCCCCTCCCTCCCTCCCTCCCTCCCCGCCGCTGTGCGCCCTGTTTTCTTCCTTTCGTACACATAAATATATATATATTTTAAACCCCCCCCCCCGCCCCCCCTTCCCGTCCGTTCTGGGAAGCGAAGCGCTGGTGCGAGCCGAAGGGGGCTCTTGCACTTTAACGATGCGGCGGGGCTCCTCTCAGGATCGTGTTGCATGATCTGCATTTTGAATGAAGGAGAAGACCTTTTTAAATATATAAGTGCGTATGTCTGCGCGCACGCAGGGAAATCGGTGTCAGTCAGTCTCGGTTGAATTTGAACGCTATTATTATTATTATTAAAGCGTCAGAAGCGGCCATATATGATTTTTTTTCCCCCCTCCCCGTCTTACTAAGCATATTAAAAGATCTTTCTTTAGGATAACTATTTTATTCTCTTAAAAACGATGCATACGCAGGTATACGCTGTATGCGCCTATCTGAAACTCGCAGGGGTTTAGTTTCAGGCTGGGTACCCCCAGGTGGGCTGGAAATTAAGCCCCTCTGCGGTTTGACACTTGTTAAAAATACTGTTGAGCTCTTTTGAAACAACAGAACCCTCAAAAAAGATTTCTTTTTGTTGTTGGTTTTTATTTTTGGCGAAGTAATAATAGTAATTAAAAAAAAAAAGAAACCCCAATGCAAACTGAAACAGCCATGTCTGGAGAAGTGCGTTTGAAGCAGCTGGAGCAGTTTATTTTGGATGGGCCAACTCAGACTAATGGGCAATGCTTCAGTGTGGAAACCTTGCTGGATATACTCATCTGCCTTTATGATGAATGTAATAATTCCCCTCTGAGAAGAGAGAAGAACATCCTCGAGTATCTAGAGTGGGGTAAGTTTGAATATGTTTATTTTGTGTACATCTGTCCGTGTTCCTGTCTGGTTTGTATAATGTTCCTGTTATTTATGTGTAAGAGGGGTTTGTTTATAACTTGGTGTTTTACTGGGAAGTGTTATCAGTTTCACTGTATTTAAACATGGTGGTGGTGCTAAAAAGGAACCCATATTGGTTATTTGAGGTATGCAGGTACAACATATGTTATTCTTTTTAATATGGATCAGACTCTGCTACGTGAGGCATATCTGTGTGCCCGTAGGCCCATCCGTTGTTTTGTATCCTAAAGTTGCTGGGAATGTAGAAGGACAAGGGATAAATGATCTGATTTGCATCCGCAGTCAAATCTATACTGTTAAAAGGTGTTGATCCATAAGAAAATTCTTCAGACATCTTAAATGATGTGTCTTTGAGATGCTTGTGAAAACGGATACAGTTCTCTAACATAAATCATTGCTGACTTCATTAGATTGATGTTTCCTGATGAGGAAAACAAAGTTGAAAAGCAAAATGAAATTATGTGTCTTCCAGCACCCTTTCTGTTTTGTTCCTTCATTTTGGGGAGTAGGTGTATTTGCAGATTTTTAAATGAAAACAGGTGGATGATAGCATCCCAGTTCTTCTGAAGTTGTCACTGATCTGGTTGTCTCTTTCCTGCTTCTTAGTTCTTCCTCCTCCGAAACAGAAGATGCAGTTTGACATAAGAACCGTTTATGAGAATGGTTACTGTATCTGACCTTCAAACTTCAAAGTCATGCTGCTCTTCTGCATTTCCATGCCTAACCATATACCATATTTGCTTTGGAATAAATACATCAGCAGGCCTCTTTTTTATATAAAAAAGCACATTTTTGACACATGTAATGGGCATTTGATTAATTAGCTAGTTGTGAGCTTTTTATAATGAAGTCACTGAGGAAGGGCATTGTTTTGATAACTGATTGAACAACTTGAGGCCAAGAGGCACATGTTTAATTTTTCCTGCTCCTCACTGTAGTCATACTGACATCTAAGGGACATCTGACTTGGTAATTGAGTTTCTTGTAGTGTTCGTATTGCGCTGGTCCTTGTTTTCCGCCTATCTGAAGGAACAGGGTAATGCATCCTAGCTAAGGAGGAAATAGTGACTAAAAGCACTTCTGAAGAATCTTCCCTCTAAAACTGTCACTGTGGTGTACAGAAGCTGTGATAACCCTGGGAAAATATGATGGTTCCAAAGGTATTTTCTATGCAGGAACTTGGTGTTGTCTACAGCGGATCTAGCCAGCTGATGTCCTGGAAACGATAATAATGATTGTTAACCATATCAATATGATCAGAGTAGCAGTGTGTTTGAGACCCATCGTTTTGGGTGCTGGTGTGTTGTGGTAGTTGTTTGGTGGATAAATGCATCGTTAGAGGCTCTGAGAGTACCCAAAGATTTCTGTAGTAAACTTTACAGGCTGCCGATGGAAATAATACACTGTTTTGGAAAGGCTGGAATAAGGTTTCTTGCTGGCCTTTTTTTCCAGCTACTTTCCACTCTCATGCTCCAGCTGTGCCTTAGCAGGGCTCTTGAGCTTCAGATGACACCAGTTACTCCTGTTCTGAAGGCTCAGTTGCCAGAGTCCTCTGTCTGCTCCCAGCTCTGCTATCCAGACTTCTACCCTGAGAGGTTTTTTTTCAAGAGGGTTTGTGAGGTGAAATGCAAGAGCAGAGGTTTCTAGTACCTGCTGTTGGAAGTGTCTCTCTGAATGTCTATTCTGCGAACACTAGCCTGAGTTCTCTCCTCTGAAAGCCAGTCCTCCCAGTGAAACTAGCAGTCTGGCATTTTTGTTGACATCCTGGGTTGGCCCAGTCAGGTTCTTACAGAGGCAGTGTGCTCTCCAGAGCTCCGGTGCTGGGAAGTTAGGAAGGGTACCCTGTTCACTGATACAATTGTGACCTCATCTATCTTTCTTCCCAAAAGGGGAAACGATGCAAGTGGTTGATTACAAAGAGGTTATATGTAGTTTTAAAGTCAGAGATGTGCTGTGTAGCAGAAGTGGAGGGCTGGTAGCCACAAATTGTAGGTTATGCCCCTGCCTCCCTCAGTTAATGTTAAGTGCTTTTTTTGGGTGTTTTGTTTGTTTTGGTTTTTTTTTTTTTTTTCTTTCAGCTTCCCTGCTTGATCAGTAGGGAAAATCCCCCCAACTTTACACCAGGGAGTTCCAAAGGCACTGCATGTGAAGTGGGTTCTTAGGTTTGAATGTGCCATATGAAGCAGTGTGTATTAATTTGTTTTTACCATCGGTGAACTAAAACTTGGTGCGTCATATATCTACTGGTGGGTGTCAGTTGGCTGCTGCCTTGAAAAGACATTTATAGGGTTTACACCAAGCATCCACTAACTGGCTTTACTACTATGAAGAGAGCAATCTGAGATTGCTGGAACTGGTCTTGGAAGAGCACGAACCGGTATGCTTGTGAGCTTACAAATTGCAACGCACAAATTTACTCCTGAGACCTGTTCATCACCTTAAGCTTAAACTGCTGATTCAAATTAATCTTTCTATAAGCAAATAAGATTTATTTGTATGCTTAGTTATTTTTAAGAAAAGGCTAATATTAATAAGTTTGATGATCACAGACTCGCATTGAGCACAACAGCAAAGAATTGTGTCTTGCTTTGCAGTGATGCACTTTTGAGGTGCTGTTTGTTTGGTTTTATGGGAGTTTGGGGCTGGAATTTCTGTGGCAGGCAGATGTGTGGGTTTTATTTAAGCTGTTCTAGGTCTGAGACGTTACACACTGTGTTTCATGTGAGACCGAACGTGCTAGGAGGTGTTCTAGGATGGAAAAGCTAATGTAGTCTTAGTGGCAGCCATGTGACTGCTGGTGTATTTAGGGCAACTAAGAAGCTTCATGCTCAAATCCTTGGATCTTTTAGGACTATTTTATGAACTTGTTATCTAGATATGTAATTTATTAAAAAATGAAGCAGGGTGAAACAGTTGAGCATCTGAACTGGTTACAATATCAAATGAAAACAAAAGATGAAAAAGTTTCACTCAGCAAGTAAGGAAAGGAAGGTCTCTGCAATGTGAAATTGAGTTTTACATTTTTATATTTTTTCAGTCTTTGAGGTGCTTGAAATGTCATTAGACTTGTTTGATGTGTCAAGTTATTTATTTTGTGGTTTAGAACCTGCATTACTTATTTTTTTTTTTTGCTTAAAGTGAAAATGTAATGACTTTGCCTTTTGTAATACAGTATCAGATTTGTGACATGAATAAGGTGATTTGATTTTGTTGCTTATTTTATATAGGTAGTTTATATGCAAAGACAACCATGGAAACAACCAGTGTATCGAGTCCTGAGGGTTAAATTAGGGCATGTTTTGAGATGATGGGAGGGAAACAAAATGTTTTGATTTGGCTTGTTCGATATATTTGATGCTAGTTTTCATTTTTCTCTAGTGATGGTTGTGATACAGAAACAGGATTGTGTAGTTATAGCAACTAGAGCTTGCCAGGAAAAGCTACTGAGAATTTGAGGCATTTTGTCTTTTCTACATGCGTATGACTTGCCACAATGACTCAAGACTGTGAGGGAGGTCATGAAGGCTCATAAGCTGAACTTGAAGGAAAGATACATTGATAGAAAGAGGCTTCTGGAGATGTTTTTGTTCTAGAAAAACATCCTTTTACAATGGTACCAATTTGAATTGGTTTTAAAAAGAAACTAGAATCAACGTTACTTAGGATGCATTGAAAGAAAACGAATAAACTTTTGAAATGTATGGAGATATGAGGGTGGGAGGATGGAGGACACTACTGATAGGATGGTGAGGGCAGTGACTTGATCGAATCTGTTCCCTTGTAGGAAATAACCTATCTTTCAGTGGGTTTGATGTTGGGTTTTTTCCTACCAAAGGAGGGTCTGGAAGATGGATTAAATTGTTCTCATTTCATCTCTAGTAGAACTGACATGTGATGTTTACGCAGTGCTGGTGTAGTCCTAGACTAGACTGTTGCCATTGGTCTCATACGCCTGACATTAAGATGTGCAGCATCTCTTCTGGCCATTAAAAGAGATTCTGTAATCATACAACCATTTTTTCAAGGCAAAGTTCTGGAGAGGTTGTCTGTCTTCCTTCTGTCAATGTGTTTCCCTTCTCTCCTGTTTTTTCTTAAAGAAAAAAATGTTACAGCTCTTTTCAAGTTAGGCTTATTTTTAAATGGTAGTAACGAAAGAAAACAGAATCTTGCCTGTTGTGGACACCTGCACCCGAATAACATGTATTACTCATCCATTTGTAGGTCATTAAATAAATCACAGGCATTTTGTGCTATGAGTTGCTTATATTTTGTTTTTAAAAACAGGCTGTAAAAAAAACCCCAAAGCCCACAAAAAACCCCAACCAAGTAAACAATTTCAATTAGGTCCTACTCTTAATAGAGACAGCAGCAAAAGACTTGGCACTCAACTTTAAGTGTTCCATTTTTTTATCAAGGTAGAATTTGCCTCTTAGTCCTACTTAAGCTATTGGAAATATATTTCTTAAAAAAAAAAATATTTTTTTTTCTTATAGTCCTACAACTGAGAACACCTCCAGGATTGACATAAGCAAAGCCAGTTATTGAATTATTTTTGGGAAAGAATGAGCATCCAGCTTGACAATGCCTCTTAATGTGCTCTAGCATATATCTGATTTTACATGTTGTTTTTCATATATCTGATTTTACATGTTGCCTGCAGCTGAGGTATATGGAAGCAGGGGGATCTATGTATGTTGGTGGTTTTGATAACACTTTACTGCTTATTTATGTAAACTGCTGTTTCTGTTAAGTAGTTGTGGGTAAAAATGAAATGCTTTTTATTGATTAGGGTGAGAGAAGGAGGTTCTTCAATGCTGGCAAATATAAATGACCTTCAAATCTCCATGTTTTGGTACACAGCTTCTCTAGAGATGGAGTTTTATACTAAATTACTTGTAAAGAATAAGACATTGCAGGAAAGGATATAGAATGGTTGCCTGTGCAGACCTTATTGTTAAGTAGTTCTGTGTTTAACCTTTGTACCTTTTGAGTTGTGACCTCTCCCACATTTATTTCAGTTTTGATTCTTGTCTTGAAAACTAATTAGTGTAAGTTAATCAACAGTTATGATGTGATCAAATGAGCTGTGAGTCTGTCCAATTAATCCTACTTAGTTTGCATTAGGGTTAAAGACGGTTGCCAGTAATGTGGCATTAACCCATTGTAACAAGTTTGTTTCTTAACATATTTACAGTACACCAAGTTTTTTAAACTTGTAATTAAGTTGGGTTGGTTTTTTTCTTAAGGATGTTCTTTTCAGTTTGGTTTTTGTTTTCTTGGGCTATGAAGGTTTGGAGGTAGCAAAGCTCAGAAGCTGCCTGAAAGGCTTTGGGATTTACTTATTTAGGTAGATTGATTTCTATCAGTGATGTTCTTTCTATTGCAGAGAAGTACGGCTTGCTTAGATAGAAAGCTAACTAATACTTAATTTGGAGGAATTTTAGGAATGCCTTTATTCTGTACAGAAATTCCTAGCACTATTTGGTCTAATGGGGACAAACTGAGCAATACAGTTTGAATTATAGAATGCTCAGGGTTGGAAGTGACCTCAAAAATCATGTAGTTCAACCCCCCCTGCCATGGGCAGGGACACCCTTCACTTGCTTGCCCAAAGCTCCATCCGACTTGGCATTAAATACTTCCAGGGATGGGGCTTCCACAGCCTCTCTGGGGAACTTGTTCCAGTGCCATACAACACTCATAGTAAAGAATTTCTTCCTAACATCTAACCTAAACCTATACTCTTTCAGCTTAAAGCCGTTACCTCTTGTCCTATCACTACACTCCCTGATGAACAGTCCCTCTCCCACTTTCCTGTAGGATTCTCTTGGTAGGCTGCAATTAGAAGTCCCCATGAGCCTTTTCTTCTCCAGGCTGAACAAGCCCAACTTTCTCAACTGTCTTCCTAGGAGAAGTGCTCCAGCTCCTTGATCATCTTTATGTCCTTCTGGACTCACTCCAACAGCTCTGTGTCTTTCCTGTACTGGGACCCCAGAGCTGGATGTGGTATTCCAGGTGGAGTCTCACCAGAGCAGAGGTGAGGGGCAGGATCACCTCCTTCCACCTGTTGGCCACACTGTTACTGATGCAGCCCAGGACACGGCTGGCCTTCTGAGCTGCTAGCGCACACTGCTGGCTCTTGTTGAGTAGCACCCCCTCACTGATCAGCACCCTCAAGTCCTCCTCCTCAGGGCTGCCTCAACCCTTTCTCTGCCCAGCCTTGTGCTTGGGATTGCACTGACCCACATATACAAGACCTTGTACTTGGCCTTGTTCACCTTCATGCAGTTTCCATGGGCCTATCTCTCCCGCCTGTCAGGGTCCTACTGGATGACATCACTTCCGTCCAGCCTGTTGACCTCACCACACAGCTTGGTGTTGCTGGCAAACTTGCTGAGGGTGCACTCCATCCCGCTGTCTGTGTCACCAACAAAGCTGTTGAACAGTGCTGGTCCCAGTAGTGACCCCCGAGGAACACCACTCGTCACGGACCGCCGTGTGGACATTGAATTGTTGACCACAACTCTTTGAGTGCAACCATCCAGCCAGCTCCTTATCCACTGAGTGGTCCATCTGTCAAATCCATGTCTCTCCAATTTAGAGACCGGGCTGTTGTGCAGGACAGTGTTGAATACCTCGCACAAGTCCAGGAAGATGATGCCTGTCATCCTTCCCTTGTCCACCATCTCTGTTACTCCATCGTAGAAGGCCACCAGCTTTCTCAGGCATAGTTTGCTCTTAGTGAAGCTGTGTTGGCTGTCACCAATCACCTCTTTATTCTCTATATGTGGAGGATCTGCTCCATGATCTTGCCAGGCACAGATGTGAAACTGGCAAGCCTGTTGTTCTCTGGGTCTTCCTTTTTACCCTTTTTAAAAATGAGGGTTATGTTTCCCCTTTTCCAGTCAGTGAGGACTTCACCCAATTGTCAGCGTCTCTCAGATATGATGGAGAGTGGCTTGGCCATTTCGTCCACTGTTTCCTTCAGGACACGCAGATGCACCTCATCAGGTCCCATGGACTTGTGCACCTTCAGGTTCTTTAGGTGTTTTCCTGTAGTGGGCAGTTCCTTGCACTCCCAGTCCTGGCCTTTGCCCTCTGTGACTCGGGTGGTGTGGCTAGAGTTCTTGCCAGTGAAGGCTGAGGCAAAAAAGTCTTCAGCCTTCTCCATATCCCGGGTAACTTTGTCACCTGTTCCATTCTGGAGAGAGCCCACATTTTCCCTCATCAACCTTTTCTCATTGATACACCTGAAGAACAGGTGTATCAATCAAAGTAGAAACTTTTCTTGTTGCCCTTGACATCCCTGGCCAGATTAGTTTTGTCAGGGCTTCAGCTTTTCTAACCTGATCCCTGGCTGCTGGGAGAGTTTCCCTGTGTTCCTCCCAGGCTACCTGTCCTTCCTTCCACCCTCAATGGGCTTTCTTTTTTTGTTTGAGTTTGCCCAGGAGCTCCTTGTGCATCCATGCAGGCCTTTTGGTGTTTTTGCCTAATCACTTCTTTGCTGAGATGCATTGGCCTGGGCTTGGAGGTGACCCTTGAATACTAGCCAGCTGCCTTGGGCCCCTCTTCCCTACAGGACTTTGTCCTATTGTACTGTCCCAGCAGTTCCCTGAAGAAGCCAAAGTCTGCTCTCCTGAAGTCCAGGGTAGCAAGCTTGCTGTGCACCGTCCTCGCTGCCCTGAGGATCCAGAACTGCACCATTTTGTGGTCACTGCATCCAAGGCTGCCCTTGATCTTCATGTGCCCCACCAGCCCCTCCTTGTTGGTGAGAACAAGGTCCTGCATGGCACTTCTCCTTGTCAGCCCCTCTGTCACCTGGATGAGGAAGTTACCATCATCAGGTTTCAGGAACCTCCTGGATTGCTTGTGCCCAGCTGTGTTGTCTTGCCAACAGGTATGGAGGTGGTTGAAGTCCCCCATAAGGACCAAGGCTTGTGAACGTGAGGCTGTTCCTCTCTGTCTGTAGGGGACCTTGTCCTCTCTGTCCCCCTGGTCATGTGTCCTGTAGCAGACCCTGACAATGGTGTTCCCTGCAGTCCCTCTGATCCTAACCCATAGGCTGTTGGTCAGCTCCTCATCCATGCCCAGGTAGAGCTCCATGCACTCCAGCTGGGCAACACCTCCTCCTCTCCTGCTCTGCCTGACCTTCCTAAAGAGCCTGTATCCTTCCATCCTGATGTTCCAGGTGTATTAGTCATGAGTTGCTATATGAGTTAGGCTGCTCAGTGGGCATTAGTAATGCCATGGCAACTCAATAAACTAAAGACATTTCCTGGTAGTAAGATGTTTCATGTTCAAGGGTTAAGCCAGTAGTTTATTTGTGGGACGGGTGTAGCTGTAAAATGTGCTGCTGTAGGTGTGTTTGGATTCTTAAACCTCTGTGTAGTGTGTGCCTGTGCCTACCTGATTAAACACCTTCCTTATCTTTTGGCCCTTCTCTGTTGAACCTCACTGACATGCCCTTTTATAACCTGTAGTGTATTATTAGTTCACAGTTGAAATAAAGAAGGATATTGTGTTATAAGCACAATAACCTTATTTGGCCCAATTTAGGTTAATACTATATATATATATATACATATACACACACACTTTGGGATTTTTTTTCCCCACAAAGATGAAGAGAAACTCCATTTCTTTTTGAAGCTCTATCTTATGCCCATAGATCAGTGCTTGAATTACTTTTATTTGCAGCTGCTATTCGTAATCTCACTTGTGAGTCAAACCTGTGACTGGATAGCCAAGTGCCAAGTTGTTTTGAAATTTTATTGCAAATACAGAGTTTCTAGATACAAAGTGGATGCAGGCTGCTATCCTGGAATTTTTTTCCCCCCATGTTAATTTCTGAATGTGGATGCTATGTGTTTTTGCAAAATATTAACCCCTTCATAGCATCCCTACTTACTTCTGTAAAAAATTTACCATCTCCATTCTTCATTTGCATAGAAAACTTCCAGAAGCAACCAGATTTGGTTGCCAGGCTATAAAACCTGACTGAAAAAGGTGCGGTAGGCAGCTGAGACAAAATTGAAAGAGAAGGCCAGCTCCTGGACCATTAAATCTTTTGGCAAAGGGGGCATTCCTTCCATAAGCATTTGTGCTTGTTTAATTTTATTTTCTTTTTTCTGGCTGAACACCTAGAATATTTCTTCTACTGTGGTTTAACTTACCTCAGCACGTTATTTTTCTGAAATCCTCATTAAGTTTGGGAATGCCACTAATGTGGACTAAAAATCTTTAAAAAAATGCCAGTGAACTAGGTCAGTCACGTGCAGTCTTTTGTCAACTACAAGATTTTTATTTCAAATAGTTTAAACATGACATTGGGCTTAATAACTGCAAAAATCCTCTATTCAGATGGGTCAGTTTGCGTTGTTTCTAGTAATACAGCCTAATTAGGTTTACTAGCGGTCACCATGGATAAAATCCACATGAGGTGTATCCAGGCTCCTAATACTTTGTGTTATATAATTCTTCCTTATCCATGGCCAGACTTCTAGTTTAGTTTAAATTAGCTTTATTACACAATATTTTAGGCTTCTTTTATTCTTAGGTATCAGCTTCTTAGTGCTGCTTCTCTGCATCTGTTCAAAAAGTCTTTGATCTGGAGCTTGTAGATGTTACTGACTGCAGTGTTCTGTAGGTGATTTTGAGGGGAAACCCATCAACTTTTACATACACTTTTTTCCAGCAGTTTAGTAGAATTATGTGGTAATTCTTTCTGTAGAAAGACTAGTGGAGTTTAGAGTGGCATTCTGAAGGGGAGGGGAAAACGTGTTTGTAGATGTTGATAACAGTAATTACATTTCTTTCAAACATTATGGGGTTAGACCAGCAATGCTTTGTTGCTCTTTTCTTTGGACTGCTGAGACTGGAAAAAAAACCCCAGACTTGGAGCAGAACTCTGTTCTTAGCTCAGGAGCTTGGAAGCACTTCAATCTCAGAGTGGAGAGTACGTGAGCAGTTATGCTGTGTAAAGTGATTACTTTTTTTTCCTTTTTAAGTATTCCCTCTCACTGTTGCCCCAGTTTCATCCTTTTCATCTTAAAATCCTACCTTATCTTAGGCATGCGTGTCTGTCCCCACCTGTGGTGAAGGGCCATCAGGTCTCTGTGTCTGAGTTGTTCTTCCTTTCCCTTCTGGGCGTTTTCCACTGGTGATATTATTCCAAAGCAAACCTCTGATGTATTTACCTTTTTCCTACTCTTCTTCCCCACTTCCATTCTGTTGATCTTAGTTTGCCTTTCTAATATGATGGGGGTATCTTGTGGTCTCCTCATGGATAAAATCTTGGGGTTTGGATTTTCTTTTCTTTCCTGCGTTTCTCTCTCCAGTCGTTTCCAGTCTTCCATGATTTTCTTGGTCATGTTCATAATACAGAGGTTGTATGTGGAGAGTGGTAACAAAAAGAAGTCACCCAAGTGAGAGATAAGCACAGGTTTTACCTACAGGGGTACACCTGCATAGCTTTTTCCATAAACAGCCTGTCTGTTTATTAATAGTCCTAGTATGTGTCAATTGATTTACTAAAGTGAATAATCTCGACTTTTAAGCTCCTGTGGAGCTGGGGCGTTGGGCTGTTTGTTCTGGCTGTACGAAACTGATCTGCTTTAGTGCTGTGGTCTGAATATGAAGTGACTTAAGTGAGAGAAGAGCTTTATCATTTTATGATCTAGGTCTAAAATAAAGAAGATGTGGGAAGGGTGGCAATGACTTTTGTTACAAGAATGTAAAGTGGTTTAAGAAAATGTCATTTGTCCTGTGGGGACATCATAGTCTCAAGGTATTTCCTGCTCTTGCTCGTTAAAGCTTTCTCACCTTTACCTCTCCTGCCTTTTGTAAATAAACCACTGTGGTGGTTGAATGTTTTGCAGGGCACGTAATAAATAACAGGAGGAGGAAATAGAAGTTACTGTTGCTGGATTGTAACTCACTGGTTTTATCTTGGATGGGGGCTGACTTGCTAGTGTCTTAAGGCTGGCTAAGTCCATCAAACTCTGTTTTGTTGGTGTTAATTTGAGTAAAGGGACACAAGCCTGTTGAAAACTAACCCTACAAATCCACAAAAAAACCCCTGTTTGTGTGAAGAGCTTGTACTGGTGTTTGTACAAAAGCTGGGGGCTAGTACTGTGACAGTCCAGGCATCAGTGGCTTCACCTGCCGTGGTTCCTGTGCTCCAAGTTCAGAGGCTGCCTCTCAGATTCCTTCTAACATACAAGGAAGCTACAATTTTGAACCAAATTTTGACATTAACCAGCTTTTTCTAATAGATGTTGGGTGTAGAAATTCAGTGAGCCTTCTTGTTTGCATAGCAGTTACCAAAACTTTTCTTCTTGCAATGAAGAAATTTCTACTGGTGAATCGGGGGCTGATTTTCATGCTGGCAATTCCATGGAGGAAGAAAGTGTTGGTGTATTTGTGTGTTTTGGGGGTATTTGGCAGAATATCACTCGGTGTCTTTAATCAGTTTTCCTTGTACATGTTGTAACTGAAAGGCAAGGATTCTTATATTAATGGGCTTGGAATAGTTTTAGAAAACACTTGATCTTGTATTTTCTGATAATTTAAAAGGATCCTTTTATAATTTGGGTAGCAACTGGCACAAAAGAGACTTGTTTTTGCTGTGATCTGATATGTTACAGGGAAATGATAGAAGCTGCTTCCTACGCAAATAGAAATTTGCAGGAAAAAATCATTATTATTCAGCCCTGCTGCTTTTGTCCCACAACACTTTATCTTGTTCTGTCCCTCCACCTCCAATCCTGACTGCTCTTGCCTTCATAGGTAGCAACCATCTTTTGCTAATGAAAGATGTATTTCTAAATGTCAGTATCTTTGCAAAAGTCGTAATTTAACTCTTGAAATTAAACTTAGGTAAATTGCTTTTTTGGGATCTAAGTACTTGGTAGGCTGGCTTTTTTGCTTGCTTTATACTCTTGGGTGTTACCTGATTTTGAAAGGAATGATTTAAGGTCTCCACTGATGGTAATTTAGACACTCAAAAAGAAAACTGAATGGAGTTAATGTTGCTAAGAGAAATTTGTGTATGATGCATATTAGTGCAGCTAGGGTGTATTATTTCATTAACTTGGTATTTCTTGGTCAACTTGTTCCTCTAGTAACACTTTGACTTGCGATGATGGTCTGGGATCCAGTTGCTTCTAGTGAAGTAGTTTCTTAGCTTGGTCAGTGACAATTTGCACTAATGTGCCGTTGAGTATATGCTGCCTGAGCTCATGCAAACACCAGAAAAGTCTCTTTCTGGGTGATTTAGCAGAGAATTCATCTGATCTTGTGGGTAGCAGCCTATTGCTTTAACTCTCTGGAGGGCGAAAAGAGTGCCGTAGGGGCAAGGAGGTGTTGATTTGCTGTCTGGCTATACCCTTCTTGAATTTTTACATTCCTTTTCTCCAAAACTAAGATTATTTAATGGGATTAGCGTTATTTACTGGCATTATTATATTCACCTTGTGATCCTTGGCACTACCAGTAGAAGGGAATTACTTCCAAGACATGCTTGACATGAAACGTTTGCTTTAATTTTACCTCTACGCTTTCTTCATAACAGAACAATCCAGTCTCAAGGGTTTCTGCTCTGTCTTGGTCATGTAGTTTATGTTGTCAGGAAATGTATTTAGCTGTGTATGTGATCAGTTTTAATTTCAAAAGTTACTTTAAGTAGCTGTTACTAAAGTCTGCATACGTTGCTGTGCTTCGACTGCTTCTGAAGCCCACCGGGTTCAGTTCTGAAGACATGCTGAGTTTGTGGCACTAAGGCCTTCGGTGGCATAGAACTGTCTGTATGATTATTCAAAACTTGTCTAATTTCATTCCCTGTGATCCTGTGACTTATTTTTTCCCCCATACAGTTTAATTTATGAAGTAGAATGTTAATTGACTGCTGTTAGTGATGACTGTTCAGCAAAAGTAAATGTTACGGTTTTAAACATAGGAGCTAAGCAGATGTTATGTTTTCGCTGAAAGAAGCTGTTTCTTTCCTCATGTCTTTCACTTTAGAGAGGGGTTCCAACTTTTGGGCATTTCCTTTTCTTCCTTTTCTTCATTTTCCTTTTTTTCTTTTTTTCTTTCCCATTTCCTCTAATCACTGTTGGATGTGTTTAGATCCAATTGACTCACTTTTTTTGAGGCAAGTATTTTCTTTAGTAAAATAAAGTAGCTTTGATGTTTTCATCTGATTCAAAAGTTAAAAATAAACCTGTGGGTCTGATAAATTTTTTTAATGACACTTTTGCTACTGTTAGGCTACTATTTGGTTTTGCTTTTACTTTAGATTTTCAGTTTCTCTCAGGCATACTCCAGTCCTTTCTGTGTTCCCACACGCTCTTACAGTGACCGGGTGCAAAGGTCATTCTTAGCACCATTCCAGTGTCAGGGGTATAAAACCATTTCCTCTGGGAAGTGGCAGAGGAAACTTGAAGGAGATGGAAGATGGTAAAGGAAGTAATTTTGGCAACGCTATAATGATTTCTTCTTTTCTAGGTAGCTTCTGTTTTCAGTAGCAGCCCCACCACCACCCCCCTAAGAACTGGTGGCAAAATTGGCATTAGCTTCAAGAGAAGCCAGGTCAAGCATGTCAAACTGCACATGAGAGTTCAGCATAAACACTTCTCACAGCAGTTTGGGGAGCTTTGTGTGTGTGTGTTTATAAAAGCAGCATAGGTTTTCTGTGTTCTAGCATACCTGGTGTCCTTTCTCACTTAGAGTACTCAAGACAAATATTTGATGTCTATAAGTGTGCTATTTGCAAACATTGAGCCTCCCAGTTTCAACCTAGGAGTCAATGAATAAGCCCAGATTGTCATCTTTGTCTTTGCCTTAGTGACTGTCTCATACCACATTCTTCTCTACCTGGCACTTAAGGGCTTAGCTGCTATTTTTTTCCTTGCTGCTTTTTTTCTCTTTTAGAGGAAAAACAGGCTCTCCTGTGAAAGGCACTTTCCCCTGTCATAGATGGGGTGTCAGGACGTCGCACAGACAAGACATCTCAATAGAAAAGGATTCACTAGTGGATATTTAGGAAGGAGGACTGTCTATCGATATGAGTATTTGTAAAAGTATGAAACAGAAAATCAGATGGCATATTTAAAAGATGCTGTGGGAACACAGATTATACATATATAGGATAACAGGTTTGAGGTTTCTTTTACAATAAACTTACAGAGATCTTTAAGTGGTAGGTGTTGTTGCAGAGCTGTGAGCCAAAACTGCGATGTCTGTCTGGTTGGAATAAGAAAGCAGTTTCTAGGATTCAGGTTTATGTGTATGTTCCTTCAAAATATGGTTGTGTGGTTGTTTTTTTGTTTTTTTTTTTTTTTCAAAGTTTTTGAAATGTTTGCAGTGGAAATTCCTGAAGGTGTGGGTGGTTGAACTTCTGTGTGTTTAAGTGTTTTATTTATTTGCTTAAATTCTCGGCATACTGTTTAAGTACACTCTTTTTTTTCTTGGTGGCGTTACTCAAGAAAGCTTAGAATCCTGTTTCTGTGATCTTGTTGCTCTTTCCTCCCTCTCCTGTAACTTTGCTATTGTCCAGTTCAGAGCAGAGGCAATTGTTTTATTTCTCAGAAGGGAAGTGCTCTTTTCTGCAGTGGTCAGGTGGATGCTTGCCAGAATTGTGTGTTGAGAACTGTTTATGTATGTTGAACTTGGACCTCCATAAAAAATTAAGCTTCTTTTAACTCACACAGCAGCTTGTAGCTCACCTATTCAAAATCTTCCCTGCAGCCCTGTGAAGTATATGGATTTCTCTGGTGTTGCAGGGAAGTTTTCCCAGAGTGTCTGAGCAGCTCATCTAAAATGTGACGTGTACATTTAATCTTGTCTCATACTGGCTATGAAACAGCTCTGCTCTGATTGCCGCTGTGTGTAGGGTTTGCTTAGCTTGAGTAAGCTTTGGGGAAGACTGGGGGTGGAGTAACTGTGAGATTAGGGGTTGAGTTCAAAGAGGGGAAAGGGACTTTGTGTGTAACATCACTACACTGGAAACTTCCCATGAAACGCTGTATGCTTTCAGGAAGCCGAATGTGATGACATGAGAGATAACCAGAACCTTGATTATAATCTCCAGCTAACACTGGAAATTACCTCCTGGAAAGTTGTACCTGCATAGGTATTGCTCAAAAAGGTTTAACTGAAGATTGAGGCAAGTCCTCTTACAACCTTGCATTTAGCAATCAGTTGAGGCAAAAAAGACAGTATAGGTAGGTGATTTCACAGTATGGTTACTTCTGTGGATCAGGAAATTCCCCCTCCCTACCCTTTGACCCATGGGTTTTTTTCTGCCTGGTTCTCCTGAGTATCTGCTTCCTGCCTGTTCCCACTGCACTCCGAACTGCCCCTCAAGGAGTTGATTTTAAAGCAGCTGTGCTAAGTGAGGGTCAGCCTTCCATTACGAATGGGTGCTCTACTTTTATCGTTCAAGTTTGTTTCGGGCTCTGTTTAATGACTTTTGAATGTGTTCTGTAGGGTGCCCTGACGTTTGTTGGTCAGTCAGTCTGTTTTTACAGCAACTTAGTCGTGACATGCCAGAAGAGAAATGCTGAATTTTTCTTTTTTTAAATAGCACTGTAAAATAAAAATTCAAGAACAACTCAGGAGATAGTATGATAGCAACTATCTCCCAGGCACAGTACCTTATGTAATACCATAATGCTTTGCATCAGAAGTTATAATAATTTATATATAGGGGACTTTGTTTAATAAGAATAATTCTGAGTGATTTCACTGTCTCATTATAATTTGCATTTACTTTGTGTTTTGTTGCTGAAGAAATATTTTGTATAAATTGCTGCAACTTGTCTTTTTGCTCTACCAGATCCAAATGGTCTCAAAGTGGGCACTTATGATATACCTAGAATAGAGGAATCAGAGCAGGGGGTGATTTTTCTCCAAATTCCTTTATCTTGGCAAGGTTTGGAATTTACCATACCACTGCCACAGCCAGCCCTTGTGTATACACTTCTCTTGGTTCAGGCCAGGCCAGAGTGAACTCCCCCAAGCAGCCAGCACAGGTGAGCCGAGCTGGCCCAGGCTGTTTTTCACCCCACCTGACATCACCTCTCCATAAAAGGGGCTGGGAGGGGAGGGATGGGTCCTCACAACTCTGAGACAGTATGAGGTCAGCCATTGTGTTGGCGTGGTGCTCTGTGTTACCAGCTCACCAGGTGGATAAAGTGCTCAGGTTATCACCATGTGTGTATTCTGTCATGGGCTCTCTTGTTGCTCCCCTCACTGTGTTCTGTCAGTAAAGTGTCCTTATCCCAACTGGTGGTGCTCAGTCTGTTTCTCCTCCTGTGGCAGACTGGAGCAAGCAGTGCGTGGTGCTCAGCCAGTGCTGCCTGGGGCTGAACCACGACAACACTTTGTGAAATAATAGTGATTTAGGCTTCTCATTCTTGATTTGGTATAGTAGGAGTGTAGAAACTTACCTCCTATTCTTTCTTTTACAGCCAGGTGTGGCATGTCATGAATGAAATGATGCTCTGAGGTGATGGGGTTACTAAAAAGAATTTGTTTTCTTGCTGGTTTTTGGAGAGTGGAATTTGGGGGGTTAGTCCAGTTGTGGCTTTGTCAGCAGATGGATGGAGAAGAGTAGCTTTTAGTGAGTTATTTGATTGTTTAAAGTGATTTTTCTTGGGGAAAAAAATTCCAAACAAAACCTCAACAAAATATTTGGCTTCAGTCTGACCACGTGCCATCTGAAGTGACAGTCATTCACAGCTGTGTAAGATCAAAAGGCAGTCAGAACAGGAAGTGGGGTTTAAAAATTTTCTTTTCATATGGTACAGTAATACCTGAATGAAGTGTAAGCTAGTGCAAAAGCAGATCCTACATGGGTATTCATTTTGGAGATCTTCAACTCTTTTGTGTGTCTTGTGCTTGTGAATAATGCAGTTATCCCATCTCCTATTGAATGGCTTTTATTCTTTGTGTTTTCCATTGATAAATGTATCTGTATCTCTGAGCTGTATTAAGGAAGAGTACAGAGTCAGTTACACGCCGTTTTCTTGAGCTAAATCCCAACTTGCACAGAAGAACTTTGTGTTCTCCTGGAGGTTCTTGGGTTCTTTTCCTTTTGTCAATTCCATGAGGAAGCTTTCTCTTATATAATACTAGTATAGGAAGTCGTTTCCATTTTGTGAGCTCAGTACTACAACAGGTGAGCTGTGGATTAAAGGGAGAGTAATTCCTTTACTCATCTCTGTGATGCTTTTTTCTCTCTTGCTTCCTGTGCCTTTAACAGCAGCTGAGACTGAATTGCTGTGCTCAAGAATCTCTGAGGCTTTGGTAGCACAGTCAAAATAATCTTTGTTTTAAAGTACTCTTCTGCACCAAGTATGCTTTTCCTGTGGGTTGATTTAATTTGTAAAAAATGCTATTGCGGGTGGTTGCACTGGAAAAGAGGCATATTTCTCTCTTGTGATTTCATTAACTGCATACTGTGCATCATTTTGGGGCTCATTAGGTGAGAAGAGTAGCTAGGATTCAAAACTTCAAGTCATCCATTCATATTTTTCTTTCTGACATTCACAGTGTTAAGAGAAAGACCAATGCAGGACAAGTCAATGTGATGTTCTTTCCTTTCAAGCCTGATAACTCAGGAAGGAAACCCTACCACAAAAAAAAAACAGACAACTGGTGTGCAGAGCGCTGACCTTCTGGTTGTGATTGGGACATTGCCCTCTGCTCAGCTTCTCCACAAGTGCTGAACACATGGTGAATGGTTCAAAACCATTGTGATGGTTTAATCCTGGCTGGAGGCCAGATACCCACAAGTCACTCTATCACTCCCCTTTTCAGCTGGACGGGGAGAAAATATATATGTAGAGGCTCGGGAAAAGGACAGGCAGGTCCAGGAGTTAGTTTAGTCATTCTTAAACCTTAATGCTTTGATGTGACCTAAATGTCCTTTTTTCCCACTCCCAATAAGTACCTTGTGTTTGAACAGTTTCAATCAATGATGGGATGTGTAGGGTCATGGCTGGCTTATCTAATTCTCAGCCTTATTTCAAGTGTAGCAGTGAAGTGGTTCATATATTGAGTATGAGTTCAACCAGATACAAGGATGGCCCTTAATCTGTTTGGCCTGGGGTGCTGTTTCTCCTAAATGTGAGGATTCTGCATTGTATATAGAAGCGTGCCTGGTCTTGATCTCAAGCAGTCCCTGATAATACTAGGAGCCAGTCCCACCCGTCACTTGGAAATGTAAGGCCTAATTAATTAATCCATTGCTGCTTTTTTGCTTGATATCAACTGGTATTTTGAAAGTGCTTATGGAAGGACAATCTTTTCAGTCACTGGATATTGAACACGTTTGCCCAGCCTCTTGACTGTTCTTTCAGGGATCAAGATTTACGCCTTAGCTCCACAGTTTGACATCTGCACATCTGACAGCAATGAACTGACTGTAAGATGAAATGTATCTATGATAGTAGCAAGGCTAGCTTAAGAAGTTGAGGGAGATGTATTGTGTAACTGTACCTTACTGAGCTGACACATTTTAATTTCTCTTTCCCAGAAATACATCAGATTTTAATGGTGTAAGAGTGGAGTGAAGAGTGGCAGTGTTGGTGTTTGGAAGAAGTTTTCATGGTGGTGTTTGTGCATCCATGATGTGATTTGGCTGCATAAAAGCTTGAGTAAATTCTGATTTTGCATTATAGGTCTGTGTATTCCTTCTAGCCTCGAAGACAGGGAATGTGAATATTGCTTACAGTTTTAGCCAAAACAGTCCACATTGTACTGTAATCTCAAATGAGAAGGCAAGATGCATTCCAAATTGCAATAGGGAGCTCTCTTGAGAAGTGCTTTGCTTGTTAAGGGTTTTCCTTTCTATACTCGTGTCTATGTGAATCATAGAATCCCAGAATGGTTTGGGATGAAACAGAGTTTGAAGATCTACTCTCAACCCCCTCTGCCACAGGCAAGGACACCCTTCACTAGACCAGTTCCCTAAAGCCCCATCCAACCTTGCCTTGAACCCTGCCAGGGAGGGAGCAGCCACAGCTTCTCTGAGCAGCCTGTGCCAGGGCCTCACCATCCTCATACTGAATAATTTCCTCATAACATCTATTCTAAATCTACCCTCGTCCAGTTTAAACCCACTACCCTTCCTGATTTGCATATCCCATGGGACAGTAGGGCTCTGGAAATTCATTCAGATTTTGTTGGGGTGTAAGCTGTCAAAGTTAGCAGTTAAGTAGTGAATGAAGTTGTGGCTTGCAGTAAAGGAGAACACGTTGTAGGAGGGAATTGAATGATGCAGTGGAGAATTTGATTCTCTTGCTCACTGATTTAGAGGTGTTTGGGGTTTTTTTCCTGTATGATGCTGGATATTAACCACCTATTTTGTATGTAACCACTAATTGTGGGTTCATCACCATGTGGATGAATTGACTTCCTGTGGTTTGATAAGAAGAGACAGTGAGAACTCTCAGCTGTCACTGAAATAATTTGGAGCTCTGCTTTAAACTGTAAAGGTCTGTATGATGCTACATGCCCTAGGAAGTTCATATATGGAATTCTAAAAATTATTGGTTAATATTTGATGACTGCTTTTCCCCTTAATTTATTATGTCCCAATTCCTTTTGTCATAAAGGTGATAGTATCACTGGCTCTTCAAAGGGTGTTTTGAAGAGTAATGTATTTAGGGTATTACTATAAGGAATTAATTTAATACGTTTTGTGGGAATTCACAAATCTCAGTGCAGAATAAAGGTAATGTCCTGTTTTCAGAAAACATCTGAATCTATCTTCCCTGAGCATTAAGGTTGTAGACTATCATCATGCCTATGTCTGTGCCCTCTAGTTTGCCACCATCCTAAACTGTAATCTTCTTCAGCATTGATGTCTTAGCCCATTCTTGTTTTTCTTTGACCCATCTTTGTCCAATCAAAATTTTATTCCAATGAGTTGTCTGTTGTTTGATGGTTGTTTTTTGGTGGTTGTTGTGGTGGTGTTTTTTTTGGGTTTTTTTTTAAAGGACACTTGCTACATAAATTGCACATTATAAGCCATTCATGGAAATGAGAATGTATTTATTCTACCTACTTAGTTGCAGCAGTTGTTGCTTGGGACAGACAGTTTCTGTGAACATAGCTCATGTCAATTTTGAAACGAGCTTCTGTTTTGGAAGAGATGAGTAGAATTTTTCTGAATTAAAGTGAAGAGTGATGGAGCTACTGATAGCTGAGGAAGGGGAAAAATCTATGTAAAAGAAGTGGTGACAAGTTTCATTTGGCTTCATCTCAATGTCACTATGTTTTGTAGATAGTTATGGGGAGGATGTACTCTTTTTAGTATAAGAGAGTAGTAAGTGTGTTAGAGTGCATGTTTAAAGTTCCTGTAGATTCAGTGAGAGTATGTAAATGTATTTAAAGGCATCCAGAGAGGGATCTGCCTGCCTAAACTAGAGGCTTTCTGTCACATAGTGCTCTCCATCTTTCAGAGGGAGCGTAGTTCAGCTTTTGTACAGTGCACCTGTCAGTTTGCCTTAGCAACGCTTTGCAGCTGATGCTGTTGTATCTTTGAATGCTCAAAGGTAACTCTAAAGTCATGGTCCAAAATATTCATTCTGCTGTTCATTTGAGGGGGGTGTGATCCTTGGGATGCTACAGCTGCAAGATGTTTCACTGTTTAATGGGACCCAGCCAGTAGGGAAGGAAGCCAGTGTTCCAATTCCAGCTCCACTCACTTGCGGCTAGAAGGCAGCATCCAGGCCCAAAGATATGCAGGACATTGTGTATCTCTTCTGATTCACTATTTTTGGGAAAAGAGCACTGTGTTTTCCTTCTCTAGTGATAGGCTTTGTAGTAGGAACATACTTTTCCAAACCTTAAATTAAGAAACAGCCTAACACTGATTGTTTTTCCAAAATTGAAAGTATTGCTTTCTGTACTTTCCCCTCTTAAAATCTCACTGCTTCAGAACAAAATCAAAGCAATCTGCTTCTTGACTCATCACAAGCTGCACTGCTGCCTTTGTGCTGAGTATCCAGTATAGGAAAAACCTTCCTTTTGATGGAGATGTGGGCATCTTGAGCCCCTCTTCTCTGTGTACATCATGCCTTAAACTCCTTCCATGTTACTATTTCATTGGCAGACTGTCTTACTTATTTAAAGTTTTCCTTGCCCCTGGTGATTCATTACTGTCACCGTCAGATGTTAGGCTTGGAAGCTTACACACTATACATTGCATACTTAACATCTTTTAAATATACTTAAAAAGATAGTCCATGCTCAATCCATCAAGTTTCTGGCGACCTGTCTCCCATGGTGGAGCACGTTTGCTGGGGGAACTTGTGACTCCGTGGGGGACCAGGCTGGAGCAGCCTGGGCCTGAGGGACTGCACCTCATAGCAGTGACCCACACTGGGGCAGCTGGCGAAGAGCTGAAGCCCCGTGGGAAATGACTCACATTGGAGAAGCTGATGGAAGGCTGTCTCATGTGGATGGGACCCCACACTGGAGCAGGGGAAGAAGAAAACCAGCTTGTGAGGAACTGACCAAAACACCCATTCCCACCCTTCCCTGCTGCCCTGTACCATCCTGGTGGGAAAGGGAGAGAAATCACGAATGAAGTTAAGTCTGTGAATAAGGGAGGGGTGGGTGAGGTATTTTAAGATATAGTTTTACTTCTCATTAGCCTACTCTCTTTTCACAGGGGTGTGGTGTAGTGTAATACATTATATGAGTTTTTTTTAATTCTGTGTTGTCTGTTTTGCCCGTGATGCTAATTGTGGGATGATCTCTCCCTGTTCTAATCTTGACTCCTAAGCTTCTCAATATATATTTTCTCCCCTGTCCAGCTGAAAAGTCGAGTGACAGAGTGATCTGGCTTCAAGTCAGGGTCAAACCACCACAAAACTCTACAGAAAATTCAGTTTTTGTAAAATAATGAAAATGTCAGTTGGTGCATGATGCAGAAGAGGTTGGTGTGTGGCTTTTTTGATGCAGTTTATTCCAGCTCCTGTATTTATGTGCAAAAGATGTTAATAGGCTTGTACAAAGCTTATGAGTTTAGGCAAACATTCCATCATTGCTTGGTGCACAGTGCTTGAAAGAAGTCAGTCTGTGCTCAGATATGACTGTGGGGTTCTGCAAAGCTTGGTAATTAAATTTCAAAGTAGTTTGAGAGAGATTTCTTTTATAGTGGCTCTGACAGAAGATAAATGGCTTTTCCATGTCACCACTTTCAAATGAAACAGTTGTACATACTGATTTTCAAATAGTTTTTATTTAGAAAACTTTTGGGCATTTACAGATGGATAGCCACGTGAGAACAAAGCACAGTCCAATGTAAATGTAACTGTTAGATTGTGAAAATTAAGTGTGAGCTTATTTAGTAACTGCTGCTGATCTGTTGTCCATTCAGGTAAAATAGGAATTATAGGCTTTTAAAATAGGTACTTATAGACATAAAGGGACAAAAAATATTTTTTTGTACACAGAAAGTCTGCAATATTTAATTAGAGCTGTGTGAATGTCTAGGCATTTTGATCTGTGGCCTTTTTTTTGCACAACAAGCTATCAGCTGGGTTTCCTTGTGTCCTAGAGGTCTAAAATAAAAAAGGTTGTAAATTCTGAGAATTAAAATCTGGATCATTTATGAATACATTTTAGTTTTGGAAGCTAAATTGTGGGTAAAAGCTGAAGGGAGGATGTTGCAAAGATAAAAAATTGATACTATTTTTGGTTCAGAAAAGCTGTTCCTTAGTGATGAAATCCAACTCCACAGGCTCTGTATTTCTCTGAGCAGCTTCCCTTTCAGGAAGGCATGACCACTCTTAATTCTGTTCCTGAAGTTACCCTTGCATTGCGAATGGGATGTTAGAAGCATAGAGCTTTCCATAAGTAGATGGCACCTAAGTGGAATTTGATTGTGGTGGCCAGATAGGAAGTAATTAAATGTTTGAGGTTTGGGTTTCTTGGGTTCATTTTAAGTACCTTAATGGATGTCTCTGGTTTTGGAAGCCTGGCCCACAGCATGGAGAGATAGTAACATTTACCAAAGGGACAAAAAGGTGTTTTGGTGTCAGTGATACCCTTGGAGAGTGCAATGTAAAGGAAACAGAAGTGCTTCCCACTGACCTTTATTAGCTGATTCAAAGCTAATGCTAGTGTGCGTACAAAAAAGATGTTGGGTGGCTAGGCTTTCTTTCAGACTTTAAGATTAGCATTTGCAGGTTTTCATGGATGAATCTTTCACGTTGCAGGATGGCAAAGCCTTTTTTGCAGTTTTCTTACTTACTGTATAGATTAGCCAGGGCCCAGTGTGGGCAATCCTGCTGCCATGCAAGTGAGGGGCCAGGACCTGCCGCACTACCAGCTGGAGTTGATCCAACCCAGTGCAGGCAGCCCCCACCTCTTCTCACAGATTGTGGGTAAAAGCTGAAGGAGGATGGTACAGAGATTAAAAATTGGCATTATTTTTGGTTGAGAAAAGCTGTTTCATGGTGGTGAAGTATAACTCCAAAGACTCCCATGTTTCTCAGAGCTGTGTCCTTTCCAGGAAGCAAGGCCCTGCTCAATTTTGTTGCTGAACTTACTGCACTGGGGATAGAATGCTAGAAGCTATAACTCCTCTACATCCAAATTCTACATTCGCAGCGTCTGGCTCTACACATTTCAGACCTGGGGTGGGGCAAAACAGTCTTTATCTTGACACTTCTGCTCTCACTTTTGCTTCACTTTTGCTTTGAGACAAATGTCAGCTCCCAATGCATTAATTACCTTAATAGATGAAAATGGTAAGAAGTGGCAATGAATCAGTGTTTTTGTCATTGTCAGTTGGTTTTGTTGTATTGGATTAATGATCCCTTCATAAACTTGTAATTGGGCAAGTAAAAGAGAAGACTAGCAAGAATGACCAGCACTGTAATTAAATGGTGGTGAATTATCTGCATTGCTGCACAGCTGCATTTTCTACCCCATGGTAAAAAAAAAAAAAAAAAGAATTTGTAGTTGGATGTGGAATTTTAAGGAGAAATATCTTAAAATTTTGTAGATGAGGAGCTTATTGACATGATTGAGAGGTGGACTAGGCAGGGTTATGCTGCAGTTGGACTTGATGGTCCCAAGGGTCTCTTCCAACCCAGGTGGTTCTATGATTCTATTTTGTTACTTTGTTTTTCCTTATGATGCTTTCCAATTCTAGTTGAGAATTACTTGCCTATTGTGGAATCAACTTTGAACTTTGGGGTTTTAGGTCATTATCATAGAATCATGGGATGTGTTAGATGGGAAGGGACCTTGTAGTCCAGCCCCACTGCAGGAAGCAGGTACATCTTAAATGTCAAGATTGAAGTTTATCAACATTGCTTTCAACCTTGCAAAGCTAGAAAGTTTGGAAGTTAGCTTTTAGGACTATGAAGGGGATTCACTTGCCCATACTGAACTGGAGTTGTTGGGTGCAAAGTTGTGTCCGGGCCATTGAGTGCTTCTGTCCCTTTTGCCACTGTCAATAGCTGTTCTTCGGGTGCAGTTTAACCAGAGGTGGTAATCACCAGGTGCTGTCTCCATTGCCCACCTACACGTTTGAACACAGAGCAGGTGGGAGCTGCAGCTGCTGTTGTCTCCCATCTCTGCAGCCACAGAGCGCTCCTGGGAATGAGGTTTCCCCAGCTCCTGATGCTTGAACCAGCTTGTTACATCCAGTTAGGCGCTCAAATATGCCTGCCTCATTCCCACTGATGGTGGGGTCGGTGCTTGTAGGGCCAGCTTGCTACTGTCTTGCTCATGGGTCAAGCAAAACAACTGGTAGTCTTGAGAGGCTGTCTCTCAAGCTGCACCTTCATTACTGTCACTCTGAGCAGCCACTGAGTACAGAGCCTTCTGCATTCTCTGCTATGTCCCTTTTGCATTATGGGATACTCTGCTGTTAAACTGCAACAGCTGAGGGAATGTTAAGCAACTATCGTAATTTGAAGACCATTTTCATGTTTCTCAGACTTTTCTTCCTGACTCTCTTATTAGATAAGAAAAACTGTTTATATCTGGGTATTAGTGGTATGAAAACACCTCTTAAAATTTAGCATTCTGTGTGTTTATCTTTCATTAGTTTGCTGTTTTTCAAACCTATAAGGGAGTTTTTAATTTACAATTTGAGACCAAAGAATGTCTCTGAAAGGTGTTAAGTAACTACTACTAGACCATTTCCTATTCTTCCCAGCATGTTGCATTTAAATGCCTTTAGGGACACTTCTTAGCATTTGAACTCTTGTTACTTGTTTGCCCACAAGTTAGGCAAAATTCTCTTACAGTAGCTTTGGTAGAAGTCAGTCTTTTTTAATTGGGGACAAAGTACATGGAATATAAAACTACAGCAGACACAAAACCCTCTTTCTACTCATTAATTGACTTAAACTTTATCTATTTTAAATGAGGAAATGCTGAAAAGAGATGTGTAAAGCTTGTAGTCTTGCATGCTAGTTAGTGTTCAACCTTTACTTTGCCATGGGTGCAAAATTCATACACACAGAAAGCTGAAATTACCTTTCCACCTTTGGTTTTAGTATATAAAGTATTCTGAAAGTATGATTTATAAAAAAGAATTTGCTGTATTTACTGGAATCATTGTTTTGGAATATAAATTAGCACTTGCTCTGACAACTACTGTGTTCATAAAAACCCTGCTGAGGAATAGTCTGCAGAATAATTTCTTCTAGTACAGTTGTTTTTAAGTAATCCCTGTCAACACTAGGCACTGGAAATGTGCTGGATATGCTGTGGTCTGAAACAGCTGTCAAATGTCGTTTCTGGCATAAAGCCATCTTTAGATACTGGTGTATCCTGTTAATAGAGAAAATGAAGAGGTTATTTTCTGCCAGATTGCTTAGACTTGTGGTCAGTGAGAAGAGGAAGAAAGGGTCCAGAGTTATAAATGAAATTTGTTCCAGAAAGGTGTAAATGAGCCTTAATTAGTGGCTGCCTTTTTTTGCTTCACAAAGTGCTTTCCCCAGTGTAGGGATGTACCTAACCACCTACTTTCCTGAATCTGGGTCAGAGCTTTGACTTTGGGCTAGAATAAGCTGTGCAATTGTAATTGTAGCTATTAGATGTTAGCCAGAAAGTGTATTTCCAGATGCTTTCTCTTTCTGATGATCCAAAAAGACTATGCAAATAACAGTAAATTTGAGGTTAGAGATAAATAGGAGAACTATCTATATCTAACTAACTATATGTACTAGAGAATTCAGAAAGAAGACGTTTTGAGGAAGGGCAGAAAGGGAAGTTGTTCTAAGGCACCTTCATGTCTTTCTCTACATACAGATTTCACTATTCATGCCAGTTGGCAGAATTCAGTTTACAGACCTGATTTTTCATGGTAGGTAGATGATGTCTAACAGAATCCTGAGTTGATAAGAGAACTTAATAGTTTGGATAAGTATGCAGGGTCCTTCTAGGGACTTGAGTTTGTCAGGGTAGTTACAGTATATTCCAGTAGAGGACACAAATTCTTAAATTCATTCTTTACTTAAACTATAGAAAAGACTCTTTACCAATAGGTACTTTAATTCTTGCTTCCTCTTGGTCACTGTTGTGATTTTGCTCATGCCTGACAAAGCCTTTTTATTTTCTTTAAATTGTAGAAATTAGAAATGGAAAAAATCTGCTAGGATTAGGTCACCCAGCACTTTCCTGTGCCAGTGAGGGATTTTCAGCAGCTTGTTTCTGCCTTTTGTGTTAGGAAGTTCCTTACTGTATCCATCAAGGTTTTCTCCAAAGGAAAACCACATGTGGGTTTGTTTTGGAGCCTGTTAGTGAATCTTAGTTCATCAGAACACTGTAGCATCATGCCTCATCAATGTCATCTAGTCTTGGTTTAGGCATAATACCTTGTCTTTAGAAGTTTCAGATTCTTTCAAATGAATCACTGAGGATGCTGCTACAGGTTATGTTTACTGTCATTACATAGTTACTGTCAATAAATCCCTGTCTAGAAATCATAGTTACATGTTATCTTCCCTCAGCTGTTTTTCTTAGTCAGCAAGTGTCATTTGAAAACCACCCGTGCCTGTACTAATAGGTTTTTCTGTGTGATAACCAGTACAGCAAAACATGAATCGAAAGAGTCTGCATACTAAGAATAGAAAAAACCCAATACATAGACATCACATACATCATGTTGAAATTGAGGGGGGATTTTTAACTACAGTTTGAAGTGTTGTCTTGTACAAAATCCATCTGGTACGGGTTTTAACTGTCTATTCCAGGTAATGAGCTGTGAAATTGCATGGGGCTGTATAGGCTGGTAAATACTCTATGGTTTGCAGATGCATAATTCTTTTTAACTCTTTCATTTCTGCTAGATGAATTTTTATTGATTTTTTTTTTTCTTAGCTTTAAGTAATGCAGCAGTTCTTGTATTCCAGTGTGTAAATACTATTCTTATGCTGTGTTTGAGATATTTGTCGCTATTTGCATTGTCTTCAACTTCTGGTCTTTCCAGGTACCTATTTGCAGCCCTGTGCAGGTTGTATACTAGTGTACATACTTACTGGAAAACATTTCTGTGCCCTTTGTTTCCTTCTCTTCTCCCTTCTACTTCATGTATTTGGATTATACCCTATGTAATAATTGAAAACAGGGCAGAGATACCTGCACTTTATCAGTCTTGATTTTTCTTTAGTTTAAAGAAATCTTGGGGGTTTTAATTATTCAGTGAACCCACAAAGTGTATGGTTTTGGCTGATATATGTACATTGCTAATTTGATACCAGCTAGTATTATTTAATATTTGCATAGATTGAATCAGCTCTTCAGGTTACAAGCGTACAGATTATGTAACTTCTATTTATTGTAAGTATATTCACCAAATTTCTTAAAGATTCCTGATGTGACACATCATAGCCTGCAAAAGTTACTTGTGCTAGAAATGAAGCACAACTGCCGTGTTAATGCACAGTCATTGCTCATCTGCAAATGCTCTTTTAATCTCTTTGGTTTTCTGCTTTCACTAAATCTAAGCGTTCTTTGTATAAACTCACAGATTATTTGTGGTCTATGACATCATTAAGACTTGCTGAACTTTTTTCATGCAGTTGATGGAGTTCTAGGTTCCTCTTGGTTTCCTCCCTCTCTGCCATAGGAAGTCACATGTAGTTGATTATGTGACTGAAGGGTAATGATACAACCACAGGAAATCATGTGGCTGAAACCATTCCTTCTGCTTGCTTTTGGTAATAATTCTGTATTTGCAGATGACTCTCATTGATTTAGAACTGCGTTGTACTTTAAAAAGGTGGTGCTTCTTGCAGCATACACAGTGGGGAACAATTTTTGAGCTGAGGAATTTCATTTAAAAAAAGATTTAGAAGTAAATCGCTTCAAGTTTTACAGAGTTAGTTCCTCTTTGTGTAAGTACTTCAGAGAGGTTTTAAGACTCTCCTGATTTAATCATAAAATACACTGTGAAGTCATATGACCAAACATAACCCAGTAAAAAACCCTCACCTTGACCATAGTGACCTTTAAAGGTTCTCACTGAGCATGAGGTGTGCCAGACTTGGAACAGGATGAAACTCTGCTGGTTTATGTCTGGAGATCTGGTCTAGTATTTAAACTGAAACAATTTATTGTCTTATTTTGTGTTTTTCCCTGAGGAGTTATTAATGCACAATACATAAACATAGAAGCAAAGAGGAAACACCTTTTTCCTCATAGCAGTTGCAGGTTTGGTGAAAGTGGATGAAAGGAGTAAAAGTGCTGAAAACTGGTGGAGTGAAGGGAAGTCACTCCTTGGAAAGACAGAGCAGCTATCTGTAGCAGTGTTATGGAAGCTGTCCATAAGCAATAGATGTGGGTGTGGAGAGTAGGCAGAGCAAACAGCAAGGACTCATAATGGCTTGGATTGGTGTGGGGGGGCTTTCAGGCCCATGTAGTTCCAAGCCCCCTCCCATGGGCAGGAACAGCCTCCACTAGACCAGGTTGCTGAAAGCCCCATCCAACCTGGCCTTGCCCAGGGAGGGGGCAGCCACAGCTTTAGTGGGCAGCCTGTGCCAGGGCCTCACCACTGTCACAGGGACGAATTTTTTCCTATTATCTAATCTAAATCTGCCCTCTTGTAGTTTACAACCCTTATCCCTTGTCCTGTCACTCCGTGCCCTTGTAAAAACTCTGACCTGCATGCAGGACCTCACACTTGATCTTGTTGAACTTATGGCAGTTTGCACAGGCCTGTCTCAAGCCTGTCAAGGTCCCTCTGGATGGCATCCTGTCCCCCCAGCATGTTGTCCTCACTACACAGCTTGGTGTTGGCAAACTTGCCGAGGGTGCACTCAATCTCACTGTCCATGTTGCCAACAAAGATGTTGAACAGTGCTGGTCCCAGTACTGACCCTGGAGGTACACCACTCGTGGATCTCCACATGGACATTGAGCCATTGACTGCAACTCCTGACTGTGACTAATTCCCTATTCACCCAGTGGTTGATCTATCAAATCCATGTCTCCTCAATTTAGAGACAAAGGTGTAATGCTGGACACTGCTGAATGCTTTTTCCAGGTACTTAATGTTCCATTTCTCTTCCCTTATCCCCCGGCACTGTAACCCCATTGTAGAAAGCCACCAAAGTGAATTCCTAGCTGCTGTAGACACTAGGTGTGGCCTGACATTCTGTGCAGAGTGGCTTACTTTTCTCATGTGATTAGCTTAGAAAAGTAACTGACCGAATACGATGAGTATGTTTTTGGAGATGGCTTGCTTTAAAGCATTCAGCAAGTGCTCTTGAAGGAAGTGGGTCATTTTCCTTTCAGGCTTAGTAGTGAGGGTAAGCCTATTGGTCATGTAGAATGCAGTAATTAGTAAGTCTGTACTATATAGTACAGAGTAAGTGATACACTAATTTCCTTACTAACTGTGTATTTCTACATATTAAAGAGAAAACCACTTGCTTTCTTCAGGTAAATGGACTCTATTCTGCTGAAAGTACAGCTTCAGCTGATGCCTGATTTGAAGGTCACTGGAAAATGTGGAAAGATTCTGACTTCAGAAAGCTTTCAGAATCAGGCTGGTTTAAATTCAGAGTAATATATTATGGAAAAAAATGTCATTATCGGATCAAGCTGTGGTGTTCCAGGTGGAATGGTTTTCTTAGCATAAAAGAAATTAATTTCCAAGTCCTCCTTTAGGGAGATAGGAAGTTTTCCTTTTTGCTCTGCACTTTTGGAAACAATTCCATTTCTCCTACACTAGCTCTTTGTTGGCAAAGGTAATGAGATCTCTTCCCTCTGGGATTAGCCTCTTATTTGTTTTTGTTTGCTTGTATCAGTCTAATCTGCAAATGAATGTGTTATCGCACAGATTTTATACATTATTTGATTATAATAAAAATTGTCACCTCTCCTTGTAGATCTTCCAGTCACAGATGAGTTGTATTTGATATTTGCAAGGGAAGGGAAGGATTGTGTCTCCTTGTTTGTAGCCATCAGTTGAATCAGAGCTTAAAATGAAAGTTAAGGGTGTTTGGAAGTTTTTTGTCTCCTAAAAAGAGCTTGAAGCTGGTTGCACTTGATAGCAACATGATGGCTACCCAGAACAACTGAAAATGCGGTGTGATGTTGTGCTGTTTCAGTTCTTGATTCAACCAGTGCAACTATACATATGGGTTCCTATTAAAGTACTACAGGAACTGCAAGAGAGGCAAAGGCATAATGAGCCATACAGGTGGCTCTCCTGGGAGAGGTGTTTTGTCCTGTTGCCACTGCTGAGGTCAGCATAACGGCATTGGGAGAGTGGAAAGGGAGCAGCAAAAGACCAGCAGGCACTGGTGAGCTTGAGAATGGTGTCTTTGTGTCCAATAGCCTTCTGCCACTTTTTATTATACTCTTTTTTTCTTGTTTCTCTGCTTTGTGGGGAAAGTGCTGCATTGTCAAAAGGAAACTATTTGAACTGCTAACTTCTCATTCTTGCATCTTAGCCCTTTATTTTCCAAGAAGACAGTTTTCTTAGACTCAGAGAATGGTTTGGGTTGAAAGGGAGTTTCAAGATCATCTAGTCCCACCCCCCCCTTCACTAGACCAGGGTGCCCAAAGTCCCATCCAACCTGGCCTTGAACACTGCCAGGGTGGGGGCAGTCACAGCTTTAATGGGCAGCCTGTGCCAGGGCCTCACCACTCTCATAGTGACGAGGCTTTTTCAGCTATGCGTTGTGCTGTATGAGTGTTAGTTATAAGATGTGCTTGATGTAACTGAGGAGAAATTCAGCTATCTACAGACAGCAGAGATAGTTAGTTACGCAGAACATAGTAATTGCCAGACTTTTCAGTTAAAACATGACTTTCTGGGGCTATTCCAAATTTTATTAGAAGTTGTGAGGTATTTCCTTATATATGACTATAACGTAAAAGACTTTTGAAGTAGTAAAATCTCAAAATTTTTGCTACACCTATAAAATTTCAAGGGCCAAGCTCTAGGCATGTTTGTATAGCCTGTTCAGTGATAACTGGATTTGTCTCTAATTTTAACACAAGCTGACCGTTTCTTAAAAGACTGCAACTGTTATTTACTCAGAAGAGTGTAACTAATTGAATTTTATGTGTGTGCTGCAGAGCTAATGAATCATTTTTGCTCCTTACTGGGTGATATGCATGCTTAAATTATTGAGCGTTACATTATTCTCAGGCCTTTTAAAGGGCTATGTTGCTGAGGCATTAAGTTTAATGTAAACGAGGTACCACATGCAATGTACTTAATCAATTCTGATTTCCTTTCCCTTATTAATAATATTTTTTCCTCAAAAAACCTGTATTTGTAAAGCAAGCAGATAATACAGCAACTGTGAACAGCTTGTGAGCCTTGAAGGTCATTGAGGCATCATACCAGGAACATTGGAGAGGTCTATAATACAGAGCAGGTTGTAGAAGGAGAGGTTTCAGCTTGGGAATCTGTACAAGTTGTGAGTTACAGATTTCAGTATTGGTGATCATCCAAGAGAGCGAGGAACAGCTCTTTGCAGAGGTGTGCCTACTTTCTATTAGTTCTGGCAGAGTGATACCTGCAGATCAGTGCAAAGCTGAAACTTCTGAGCTTGGTTCCCAGTGTGGTGCAGCTTTCATTTGTTCACGTATCTTCATTAGCATAAAAACTAATCAGGATTCAAAGAGGATATTATGAAGGAAAATGGATAATACACACAAAGCAAGCATGGGATGTTTAGTTTGATACAGGTGATGTTTTAAATTGTAATTGAGCATTAATGTCAGTGTGCATCTGGAATGGACGTATTTCTGAACATACTTATTTCAAAGGTTCTTGCTTTTTTAAATTTTTAGGACAAAATGTTGCATGTAGTAATTCCAGTGTAATTATAGGACTCTTCTAGGATCAGCTATTATGAGTAGGCTGTAGACACTTTAAGGAAAATTGTGGCTGGAGGGTTTTTACTTCTGTTGTTTGGATTTCCTGACCTGTTTGGGTTTTGTCTTTTGCTTTTTTTGGTCATGATTCCGAGCACTTCAGAAAGATAGTTTGTGATTGTCTGTTATGAATTTCCATGGGAGACTCAGTTGTGACTTCTGAAGATTTTCTGCTAAGTATTACTGTGCTGTTCTCAGAAGCAGCATTGCTTTTCTGCCTTTAGAATAGTTGTTACAAATATGCTTTAACAAAACATTATGAAAAATATCAAATGAATCTGGGGGAAAAGCTGCTATATTTTGCTATCTTTTAGCAGGGGGTTTAGTTAGATAAATGTTAATGTAATGACAGTAAATTAAATGTCTGATTAGAATTTCTAAAAAAGTTTCAATTGCAGGGACAATATAAACAGCATTTGGAATCCCTTAACAGTAACTTTCTACCTTTTTGACTTCAAAGAATTTCCCCTGGAAACGTGAACTTCTGCTCAGGACACTTAAGTTGTGATATCCATGGGTTTCTTTTGGTTACTCATGAACTTTTGCAGGCCCCAAAGTGCTCAAATTCCAGAGGTCAAAGGCTAGTGAGTTGGAAGACTGACTTGACCTGCTGATGGAAAGGAGAAAGGGAAGACAAATTGTGTTTCCTTCTCCCATCCTGTAGGAATTTTTGTTTGTTACTAAAATAAAACAAAATTGAAGAATGTAGGATTGAATCCTGTTTGCAAGTACTTAGAGCAGCCTGTAGATAGGAGTAAGGTGCTAAGGATTGAATTTTCCTCCCTTTGATTTGACTCAAATAGCTAGAGCTATTCTGTAATGGAAATGTTTTCTTGTATGCACACAGGCAAAGAGAGATGGACTCCTGATGCCTTTACTCTGTATGATGTGTGGCTCTGGACCATTGTAGATATTTTTAAATCCTGTGAAAAAAGGCTAGCAAACATAAAAGTGGCAACATTTTTGAAGTTTAAAGAAATATTCCCCTCTGAAATCCCCAAATTCAACTCAAGTGCTTTGTGTGTGTGTTTGTTCTGTAACATCTGTGCAGTCACAGGCCTAGCATAGTCGAGTGGAATACCTGTAATCGCTACCTTGATGATACAACCTGACTCGCAGGCCTTTGAGTGGCAGAAGGATCCTCTCATCCTCATTGGTGGTCAGAACAGCTACATCACTATGACTTATTTGCTGTTGATGCACTTTATAGTCATTCATTTGCTGGTGCTTAATTAAACCTGTAACTACTTAAGCACGTTCTTCAGAGTCTAGGAAGGGTACTTAGCAAGGCCGATAACTCTGTAGTGGCTGAATGTACCTGATCAGTCTGCATGTTTTATTCACATGAGTAAGTATCCCAGAGGAAAGCTTTGCCAGGAAATACTCTCCCTTCCAGCTGTAATTGAATGGGCTTGAACAACAAGCTGAGACAGCTGGGTCCTGTTTTGGTCTTGATTTGTTAGGGACCCAAGGGATTGGGAGAGTGGGAAAGAGATCCTGTGCCAGTTGAATGAGTTCAAATGAGGAAAAGAGAGCTTTACTCCATTGGCTGCTCTATTAATACAGCAATAAAGCCTATTCAGAGAGTTCTGTGTTGTGTTTTTTTGAAAGGTTTGTGTGCTTAGCTATTGTGTCTTTCTTGAAATCTAATGTCTTATCACATGAGGCAGAATTTTCCAGGTTAACCACCCAACTTTAATCATGAGGTCTTGTTGAGTGCAGGAAGGAAGCTGAGAACTCCTCACAATAACCAAGGAATGACATCCTATTGGAAGTGTTCTTTTGTGGGCTCATTCACATTATAATTAAGAAACCCAAGAAACAAGTAGTTAAAGCATTTGTATTTCAATCTTGAGCAACTTTTTGAGTAGCTTGCATCCTTGTTATACCTATATTAACATGAGTTCTCTGTGGTTTTGAGGAGAGCTTTTCCCCAGGCCTTGTAAATGTTGCTCAGTTCTGAAGAATCACTTCAGACCACTGTAGAAAGAACAAATTGCTGCTTCCAGAGGAACCCTAAATTGATTTTTTTCAGGTTACATTGCAAACACTAACTGTTTGGTTAAACCTTGTGTTTGTCTGAGTCTGACCTGTTGTTGACAAAAGAAAATACCCATTTCTCATAAGTGAATCGGGCTGTTTTAACAAGTGAGTGTTTAAATTCTCCAAATCCAGCTAATATGATTGCCAAATTAAAATAAAATAAGGGTAGAAGTGGGGCAAAATAAGCTCTGTTTTTACAGTGAACAATCACCTAAGTAAGAGTGAGAAGTACGCAGAGATTTGTGGAGGAACTGCTGATTTTTAAGAGTTGGGGAAAAGCTACAAAGGCAGAAGAAAATAGCACATGAATGCTACAATAATGAGTTGAATTTTTAGTAGCTCTTGGCTTTTCTTGCATCATAGTTTACCTCCATGGCTAGGGTTTGTCTGATGCTGTAGTGTAGTGGTGGGAAATCCAAATATAGAGGGCTCTAGCTTGTATGCTGCTATAATGATTTTTGTGGTAATGCATCCTCTAGAATGATTTTTGTGGTAAGCATCCTCAGACTTTATATGGGGCAGGAGTATGTGTATGTGCCTGCTCTGGTTCCAGTAGCCAGCTGATCTCGATGGTTTTCACTAAACAGTTAGTAACCATGTTTAGTTACCAAACCTAATGGTGTCTCTACACGTATCACTGATTTGGTGCTCATTTGGCTGTTTGCATGTTTGGAGTTCTGAAAATCTTTCCCATAAGAAGTTGTGTTCTTCAGGTATGAGCTGTAAGCTGGTTTAGATGGGTAACAACTTCTTAGCCAAAGACTTTGTTTACATTTTTGTCCAATGCAGTGTGTATCCTGTGTTCACAAATGATTATTGTGCTTGAGTACTGCAACTGTTAGGAAGTGTGAGTGTTGTCACCAACTTCCTTTACGGCAGAACTGGTTATTATGGAGAACTGTGCAGTATACAACATTTCTTCCAAATAAATTTTCACTTGATAACAACTAATTTTTGTAAAAGGAAGTGAGAAAGATGTGACGTGAACTGTTTCTGAAGATCTATGGAAGTTCTTCCATCTTTAAAAGTGACACTGGGCAGAAAATCCTCTTCCCTTTTTTTCTGCCCCTAGATCAAGGAAAATGTTTTAGTTGTGTTATATCTAAATTTCATCCTAGGACAGAGGAGCAGAATTTAAATGGAGTAGACAAAGTAATTTTCTGCAGATTTTCACATTCTCATAGAATAATAGTTAAGTCCTTAATGGAGAATTCTCAGGGTTTTCTTTCTGGTCTCTAGGGTCTTGACAGTGTTGCTTACAAGCAGGACTGGGAAAAAGATGGTTTAGAATCATAGAATGGGCTGGGTTGGAAGGGACCCCAAGGATCATAGAGCTCCAACCCCCCTGCCACAGGCAGAGACACTAACCTCAGGCCTGGATCTACACAAGGTTGCCCAGGGCCCCATCCAACCTGGCCTTGAACACTTCCAGGGACGGGGCATCCACCTCCCCTCTGGGCAGCCTGTTCCAGCACCTCACCACTCTCTCTGTAAAAAACTTCCCCCTAATATCCAATCTACGTTATGCCTGACTATTCTTTTAGGGGCAACCTCTCTGTTGTCAAGGTTGGTTTGAAAATTTGAGGGGGGGGGAGCAAAATGTTCATGGAGCTAGTGCTGTGAAGGCCGTGCTTTGCAATGTATCTTACCATGGAGGTGGTATTTGCTTTACCTCATGCAGCAGAAGGCCTTAAAAATCATAGAATCATAGAAGGCTTTGGGTTGGAAGGGACCTCAAAGGTCATTTAGTTAGTTCTAACCTCCTGCCATGGACAGGGGCACCCTCACTAGTGTGTTAAGGTCACAGCTGGGAGAAATTTTTTTTGAGGAAAAAGTTTTTTATAGTATATGAATTTGGGTACTTTAGGTATAATTTTCTTTCAGATTAGAAAATACTAAACTAATTTTAAAACAAGAAATTAAAAGTACAATGTTTCATCTTCACCTCTTTGTAGCTGTTGTTTACAGCCAGTAGTAAAAACATTTGTATATTTCTCTAGTGTACTAAGGGGACTTCTAGTACTTTGTATGTAACTTTGTGTACTATATATCTTACAGTGGCAACACAATAAAAATAAATAGAAACCTAATTCTCCTTTATATCTTTAAAGGTTAAGTTGATACT
The DNA here is from genome assembly GCA_022605575.1 of Laterallus jamaicensis coturniculus. Taxonomy (NCBI): domain Eukaryota; kingdom Metazoa; phylum Chordata; class Aves; order Gruiformes; family Rallidae; genus Laterallus; species Laterallus jamaicensis. Next base: position 23,195,380 of record JAKCOX010000001.1, read on the forward strand.
TGATTACTTCTGTTGTTTTTTGTGGTCCCTGCAATGAGTTTTATAGATTAAAACTTCATACTAAAAAACCCTCAAGTTTTAAATGAATTAGAATTGTAATTGACAGATTGTCTATCCTGAATGTTTGCTAATATGCTTAAAAACCCATGAGAAGTCATCAGTCTATGTTTCATTTGAGACTGTCTTTTATAAGACCAGTGGGGATGTTTTAAATGCATATCACAAAAACAACTGTTAATGTGACAGGTAGCAGTTGCTTTTGCTTCACTGTTATTTGTACTGAGATGATGATACTGCTATTTACCAAGTTGAGCTAGAAGCAGGGAAAGTGACTGTCAGCTCTTAGGTAGCTGGGTGTGGAAAGCTCTTTAGTCTCAGTTTGTGCCCATATATGTCATATAAGTAGCAAGAGTAGTGCAGTGTGAGACTGGAGGGCAGGAGAATAGTGCGGTCACCAATTTGCCACCTTGGTTGCTGTCTAGCCTAGGGTTTTTTGTTGTCAGGTAATTTTTCACTTTTAAATAGAGAAAGGAGAGTGTAGCAGAAGCCACTGAGTAGAAGGAAGAAAGAGAAAAAGAATAAAGAAATGGAATCTTCTTTCAGATGGCTTTCTTATTTTCTTGGTGAGGAAATAAGGCAAATCACATCAATAACAGTCCCCAAATATTGTTGATTTAAAAACCAGTCTTGCTTCTGTTATTTTTGAAAACTAAATAGATATAGACTAAGAATCTTCTTTTCTCATTTAAAAAAAAAAAAAAAGAAATGGATATACTGGAACAATATCAGAAGAGTTTAAGAAGGAATATAATCTATTAAAGAAGACCTCATCCTTCTTGTCAGATATGGCTCACAGCTGGTTTTTTTCACTGGGAAAAAGTGGGGTTTTTTTCTTCCCACATATTGCATCATTGTCTTTTATGGTTTGCTCCAATCAGCAATTCAGTTGGGTGAATATACTTTCCATTTCAGGAAAATAACTTTATATTGTTATACTCAACAGTATATGTATTTTTTTTAAAACTCTCTCCCAAACAATGCAGAAATGGGTAAGATATCCCTTGCAATGTAGTTTTGATGTTTGATGTGGTAAGGTCTTTTTAAAATGCAAAATATCCAGGTTGTACTATTAAAATTGCTCAGTTATCTATTTGCTTGAATGTGTTTATCCATTTATTTATTCCAGTGTGTTATTTTCATAAGTCAAAATATGGTCTCAAAATGACAGTTTAAAATTAGCATACATGCTGCACTTCACTACATACACAGGGAGCTGGTGAGACTGTCAGGGTGAGAACTGAGTGTTGGCTGCTGCCTTGTGCTCTGCTTTTGAAAAATCCAGGCCTGTAATCTGGATCACAAATCTGTGTGCATGTACACACATGTTTATATAGTGCATTTGAAATACATCCCAAGTAAAACTGGTCAGGAAACCATTGCTTTCCCCACATGCAAACTGTTAGGGTTTTTTGCTGCTATGGATAAGTAAAAAAAATGGTGATTTCTTGGATCAGTGAGAGAAATTAGTACTTATGGAGCAAAATTTTTTTTTACTGTCATGTGTAATTCAGGGCTTATGGAATGGGGAACAAAGCACAATTTCCTTTACCTGGAGGCACAGAAGTAGGATTCAGAATAGGTTTTTTTTTTTTTTTAATCTACTACCTGTCTTTGATAAGGAAAGAATTGGAGAAAGAGCTAAACCATTCACCCTGTAAACCTGCCGAACCCCTCAGTGAGTCCTGGTAATTTTACCTCCTCTCTACCTGACTTTAGCTAGTGGAAGAAAAGGCAACTCATGCAGATTATATGCTGTAATGCTCTTGGATGCTTCCTGGTGACATCCATCATGACTACTTCCTTAAGCCTCTTTCATGCTTTATTAAAGCTCCAAACCATCATAGTATTTCAAAGATGGAAGATAAGAGTTCAGTTCTTTAAAACCAAATCTGTTGTGGTTTAACCTGGCAGGTAGCTAAAACAACCATTCACATGTCTGATCAGTGCCCCCAACACAGTGGGATGGGGGAATAAAAAAAAAAAACCCCACCAAAAAAACCCCAACTAGAACCCCCCCCAAGAAAACCCAATTGATGCACAGCACAATTGCTCACCACCAAAGCCAATTCTCAGCTAGTTCCTGAACCGTGTTGCCTCCCAGCCAGCCAACGCCCCAGTTATATATGGAACATGACATCATGTGGTATGGAACATCCATTGGCCAGTTTGGGACAGCTCGTTTTTGTCACCTCCCAGCTTATTGGTTGTCCCCACTGTGGCAGGGCGGTGTGAGAAGCTGAAAAGTCATAGAATGCTCTGGGCTGGAAGGGACCTCAAAGATCACCTAGTTCCAACCCCCCTGCTGTGGGCAGGGACACCTTCACTAGACCAGGTTGTCCAAAGTCCCATCCAACCTGGCCTTGAGCAGTGCCAGGGATGGAACTTCCACAGCCTCTCTGGGGAACTGGCATCACTTCCCTCCAGCCACTGTCTGTGTCACCAACAAAGCTGTTGAACAGTGCTGGTCCCAGTAGTGACCCCTGGATATTGAATTGTTGACCACAACTCTTTGAGTGCAACCATCCAGCCAGCTCCTTATCCACTGAGTGGTCCATCTGTCAAATCCATGTCTCTCCAATTTAGAGACAAAACTGTTGTGTGAGACAGCATTGAATGGCTCGTACAAGTCCAGGAAGATGATGCCTGGCATCCTTCCCTTGTCCACCATCTTGTTTATTCCATCATAGAAGGCCACCAGATTTCTCAGGCTGTTCCCTTGGGTTCTATCACTGCTCACTAAAGAGGGGAAATCGGTGCCTGCCCCTTTCCTTCCCTTCATCAGGAAGCCATGGACCATGAGGTGTGCTCTTCTCCAGGCTGAACAAACCAAGGGACTTCAGTCTCTTCTCATAAGTCTTCCTCTCCAGACCCTTTACCATCCTCATTGCCCTCCCCTGGACACTCTGCAATAGTTTTGTGTCCCTCTTGTACTGTGGCACCCAAAACTGCACCCAGCACTCAAGGTGAGGCTTCACCAGTGCAGTGTAAATCGGGACAGTCACCTCCCTGGACCAGCTGCACATGCCGTGCTTGATGCACCCCAAGATATGGTTGGCCCTCCTCGCTGCCTGGGCACACTGCTGGCTCATGTTTAATCTGCTGTTGACCAAGACCCCTAAACCCTTCTCGGCCTGGCTGGCCTCCAGTGTCTGGTCCCCCAGTGTGTACATCCAACCATGGTTGCCCCTTCCCAAGTACAGAATCCAGCACTTGCCCTTGTTAAATTTCATGCTGTTGCTGATTGCCCAGCTCTCTAATCTGTCCAGGTCTCTCTGCAATGTTTCTCCACCCTCAACAAATTCAACAGCTCCTCCCAATTTTATGCAATTCGTAAATTTACTTGAGACACCCTCTACTCCTGAGTCCAGGTCATTTATGAAAATGTTAAAAAGAACTGGACCAAAGATCTCCCTTTCATACTTCCTGATGCACCTTGGTCATTCCACCTCCTCCCTAAGCTCCACTACAGTGCTAAGCAAGTCATCCCCCTGCTCACACTGCACACAGATGGTATCACCGCTACCCCCCAACAGCAGCAACTTGGACTGCTGCGTGTTTCTGGAGGTGCTGTATTTGGGTTGCCACATTCTTTCAGGCAATGGCTTTCTGCCAAGTGGAGACCCTAGCTGGTCCTAGTTCTTCTGGGACAGTTCAGAGTACTTGAAAATTGCCTCCACCAAGCATGGAGGCAAAAGCAACTGAGACCTTAAAAACCTTAAGGCTGCCCTCATCCTCAGGTCTGCTCAGACATCTGTTGGTTTGTAGTGGGTTTTTTTTTCATTATTTACTCTTTAAATCAAATGGTTTGGGCATTTGGAGGCTTTTGAAATTTGTCTGTTGTAGCATAAGGTACATTTCTTTTTGCCTTTTGATTAACTGCAGTATGTCGATATGCTTCTGTGTCTTTACCAGAGCTAATTGTGAACCAGAGCAGTAATAGCTATTCTCTCTTCCATTACTTTCTGAGAAAATGTCTCAATTTTAACTATGTATATGTGTGGGTGCACAAACACATGTGTATATAAAGACAAATTTTGATAGCTCAGTTAACACAGACTGTTGCCTATGATTTCTTGATAGTCATGGATGATAGATGAGGAGTAGGTTTGGTTGCTGTAACTCCCACTTCACTTGATCTATATCATAATTTCACTCTCACTGTTACTTCCATTTGAGTGCAGCAGCCCGCTTGCTTTGGGATTCAGCTCAGTATAAGCAAATTTCAGCCCTCCTGCTATTCTTTACAGTATGTGATTGGAAATGACTAGATTGGCTTTCAGCTGGAGAGTGTATATTTGTTAGTCCACTAGGGATTCAGGCTGCTAATTTCAGTAACTTGTTGATCTCCTAGGGTGCCACTCATCCATCAGGCTTCAAGTCTGCTGCTGTGCTTCAAGGCTGCAGAACAGACTTTTTTTCAGGGTGTGGAATTTAGATTTGACAATGATGAAAATTCCCTTTTTTGCCCATCTTAGGTCTTCTGTAGCTGTGTTCATTTTCTTCTGTGCTTTGGAATAGAATCTTTAATGAGTGAGAAATTACTTTGCCTGTTGCCTCAAGCCCTTGGGAGTACATTTCATTAGGCCTTGCTGATTGAAGTATGTCGAATGCATTTTCTTGTTTATTTAATCTTTGGATTAGTATGAGCAGAAGTATATTTGTGTGGTTTGATCAAGCTGAAAAAGTTGAAATGCCTTGATCCATGGAGAAGTTACTCAGATAAGACATGTTGGTCAGTGCATTGTGGGGAATCCTGCCTGTATTTCAGACAGCCAATGCTTGTCAATCCAGTAAATTCACAAACACTAAATCCACATTTGTTTTCAAGTGTACTAAAATAAGTGTTAATGGGGAAAATAAGACAGTGTGACTGATTCTTAGCTTGACAGATGGAGCCCAGGCAAGCTATACTGCCAGCGGGTAACAGAGAGGAGAAGCTAAAGTGAGCGTTGTCTGTTTTAATGACTGGCAACCCGAGTTACTAACAGTCATGGTTCTTGAGTTCAGGCTCAATTCAGAAGGATTTTGAGATGAAAGCATCCTCTTATCCTGGCATTGGTATTTGAACATAATGCGGGTGAAAAGTTTGTGCAGCTTTAATAGTGCTGGTACCATCTGTGAACATGAATTAAATCAAGCATCAATGTTGGGCTAAACCAAATTTATCTCTGCATTGTATTTTAGTCTGTAGCAGGTTGGTACATAGAGGGCAGGCACTACACCATGGCATATGCAGAAAGGACAGGGGAAGAATCCCAGCTAACGGAATGACTCAAATGACTAAGAGAACATGCAGTAACTGACTCCAGTAGAAAGAACCTTCTGCAAGGGTTATGTAAGCTGTCTGAGAAAGTTGGATGAATTTAGATATTCAGGATCCCAACAACTTCATTTTAAGTTAGGTGGATAAGCTGATGTTTGATTCATAAATTGAGAGATTTACCCAGAAATACTCAGTAGAATCTATGGGCAAGTAATTTGATTTTAAACCTCCCTCAGAATAACTTCAGAAATGCAATTTAGGAAGAAGTCGTAATTGTTCATGTATGCCACTGAACTCTCTCTCTAAAATGTATGGTCTATTTTATTTATAAAGTTAAAATTGCATTGGAAGGTGAGACCTTTGTAGTTAAACGTATATAAATACCCATTATTATTAAATCAGGAAACAATTCATAATTAAAAGCAAGAAAGTAAATGTTTTGAACATTTCTAATGTTCGGATTATGTTGTATTAACACGCTCCCTGTCATTAAAGTTTTGTTAACTTCTCTGTGTAAATACATAAAAATTGCAATGACATACAAACAAAACAAGGTGTGAGGGAGTTGAAGCTGTTGTGTATATTCATTAGTCCCTTTCAATGGGCTTGGACATCTTTCTAACACATGCATAAATACTTGGTTCTCATTCAACAAAGTCTCTTTCTTTGCCTTTCTTCTGTAATCAACCCTAATTTCACAAATTTCACAACTCTCTAATTCTGTCTTGTCTGAAGTTGGCAGCTTGCATCAGGGTTGACAGAGTTCTATATTCACAGGTGTCCTGTTGATTTCAGAAGTTAAATGTTTGCATTCTTCTGAGCATTTGGACCCAAGATATCTAGAGAACCCACTGCAGTCAATTCCCAAATTCATGTGTATTGAATTATTTTCCTAGGAGAAATATTCTCTGGATGGCAGGTTTCTAGATTAAGGTTTCTCAGCTTCATAAAGTGAGATCTCACTTTTCCTGTTAATCATCTTTTCTGTATTCGTGTCTCAAAAAACCGAAATCAGATCCCAGATTGTGTTACCTTGGAGTTGCTCAAACTTTATTCAAAGTATTACTCAATTCTCATCATTTTTTTTTTCTTTTTATTATCAGTTTGCTAAAAGAGCTGGAAGAAGTGGTCAGTTCCCAAGCAGTTTTATCTGCTGATTACGCTGGTAGTCCGGACGCAGACATTTGATTTAAAAACACCCCAGAAAACAGAAAAAACAACAACCCCCAAATGTCATTTCATGAGCAGAAATTACTCCTAAAGCTTGCTTTCCTGTTAATTGTGCCTTGTGGTTGATTGGAGTACTTGAGTGAAAGGTTTTATTGCAGTTACAGCAACTGTATGGGAAGGAATTGTCATTGAAACATCTTCTGGGTAGTCACATCTGGTTCAAGCCGGGTGATGGGTAGAAGCTGTGAGGAGTCCTGGGTTCAGACATGTGCTGTGGCTGCAGGTGCTGTGTTGTTGTCTCCTGACAGCAGTTCAAGGATATTTATATGCGAAGGGGTTTGGTGGTGGTGATGATGCTTAGTCAAAATTCTTAATTTAAAAAAAATAAATCCAGGTCTGAGAACACTTCTAAGTGCAGAGGATAAAATCCCAATGTTTCTGAATACCACCTCTGTTACAAAAACATACAGAATGGCTATTGTAAATACCAGCCTGCCATTTGATGACATATGAAAAATATCTAATTTATCTGCCACCATTATTTGAAAAAATTACAAGTACTTTCTATTTAGGCAATCAGTCCATTTCCTCTGAATGAAAATTGCTAAAGTTGCTTACAGCAGTTACTATATCTGGACTGAATTGAGGTTTTCCAGAGTTTTTCAGGTGTGCTTCGTATTATGCAGGTGTTTTTTGAATGTACTTTGACATCAAAACTATTTAAACAGTTGGTTGATTGCTGTAATTTTGTGATAAATAGAAAGATTTGGGTGGAAAGAAGTATCAGTATAGAAAGCTGGCAAGGTATAGATTGAAGAGGTATGAACAGTGAATGAGTTTAACCTGAGTTGTTGAAGGGAAGTATATTTTCAATCTCTGCATTGCTGTTACTTAGGATATTAAATTTTCCCTTAGGTTTGACATAGTAGAGGCATTACAGTATTGCATGGTGTCATTGATTGCTTCTATTTGCTGGGAAACAGCTAGAGAATTTGAGTAACAAGTTGAAGTCTTTGGATTTTAGGTTTTCTTGTGGGGTCTTGTTTTTTGATTGGTTTTGGTGTGTGCTTTGGGGATTTTTGTAGTTGGGTTTTTTGTGTTTTGGTGTTTTGGGTTTTGCATGGGTTTTAAGCTTTTTTTTTTTAACTAGCAATGCTGCAAAGCTGAGCTAAAACTGGTTGGAGTGTTTTATAATAAGTTCTAAGTAAATACATGGTAACAGTCTTAAATATGTGTTAATGAGACCCAGGAATTGCCACATTTTCCTAAGGATTTAAGATCAGGAAAAAAACCCCCAATATTCAGAGCGTGGGAGTGAAAACATTGCAGTTCTCATGGTTTTCATAACAGTTAGGTAGTGCAGTATGTTGTTGTGCAAGTAATCTAGGTTTGACCTAGGATGACACCCGTTTGTCAAGTATGGTTTAAAAATAACCAGCTCCTTTTGGCAGTACCACATGGAGGGGTACAGTTATACGCCACTCCTTCAAATATAACTAATTCAAAATACACAGTTGATGTTTCATTATGACCAATCCTGAGTTTTAGTAATAGCATCTTTATACTGCTTTCATATGGATAAGTGTTTAGAATTTGTAGGATTTGTATTTCAGAAAGTTTTTACCATCTGGACGCCTATCTGTGCACTATGAGCTGGGGAGCTGCTTTGGCAGGGGGGTTGGACCCAATGATCTCTTGAGGTCCCTTCCAACCCCTACAACTCTGTGATTCTGATTCTGTGATTCTGTGATCTTTCACATAGTTGTTAAGCTTGCACTAATTTAATATGTTGCTCAGGAACATGGACTAAAGTTTGGAGGAAGAGGAGGTGTTGTGACCAGGTGTTTGTGCTGGGAACTCATGCTGAACAGGGAAAAATAATGAAATTATTAGCAAAATGGGTTTGGTTGTATAATATGGAGCATAAATTATCCATGTTAAAAGAAATGTTTGTTTGTTTGTATTTTACTGTGAACTACTTGCTGTTCTGTGATCTGCAGAACAAGGGGACATTTGGAAAAATGAGCTAGGAGTTCACTTCCCTACAAGTACTTTTTTGTAGAACAAACTTTGTATAAACTAATTCCCAAGTGAAAAGTCATAAATTCCTAGCATTCATTTTTCTTATGACCTGATTATGACTTGCATTTTCAAAATGTTTTATTACCTCTAACGGGAATCCATTTTTATTGTCGTACCGTTTCCATTTAAATACTTATATGAAGTAGCTAGATTGATAATACTAAAATCACAGGCGTTAACTCAAATTGGTGTATGTTCCCTACTCCTGAAGCATGAGTGCTTTGTTGAGGTAATGGAGCTCTCTCTCCTGAAAACAGCTGCATTTGTATAGAAAATAATGAATTTGTGTTCTGTGCTCTTCTGAAAATGTGTCCATCTTCCTTATTATCCCTCTACTTATCTTGGCCTCGTTTGCGTGTGCTGTGTCTTGCCCTGGCTTTTCCTTTCAAGTTGGTAGTAAACAAAACTTTGCAGATAAAACTTGAGTAAAAAGCATTCAAAGAATTTTCAGAACTCAGTGAATACTGTATCCATTTAGTATCACAGCTTGCAAAACGTTTCTTCTCCAGTACATTAGATGCTACAGGACCACTACTTCTGTCCATGTTTGAGTGGAAAAAACATACAAAATTTTATATTAATGTCTAGAAGTTAAAGATGATGGGTTTGTATTGATACTAATTATTCTTTCATTAGTCTATAGCTTGATACTGAGGCACATAATTATTTCAGAAATCATTTTTGTTTCATTATATACCTCTTTATGTTAAGCTGAAAAATAAAAAGTAATTGTATCCTTGTGCAAGATTATTGTCTTGTTATGGAAAATTTGCCTTGAATCAATGTACTGAATAGCCAGTGCTTATGTAGCCTATCATGACGTGCATGCAGCAATATGATTCTGTGATACTACAGGGAATAAGATCTTTTAAAAAATACTCTTAGTTTAGGTTCAGCCATGCAAATACATGCATGAAAGAATTAATTGTTTTGAGGTCCCTCTTATTTCTGGCTTGGCATCGACAGGTACTGAGATGATGTGCTCAGTAGCACGAAAGTCAGTCCAGATGGGCCGCATAGCAAATCTTTTTATGTGATTCATTAGGAACTCTAAAGGCTTAATTGGAAACAATATGGCCTTAAAGGGTAGTTTGAAAACCTTTTAATGTGTAGGTAATATAAGGGGGGAGGGGATTAAAAACTAGTTGAAGTTTCTCTTTGGTTTCATAAAGGATTTGATCCAGCAGTGATCTGGGTTCCAGAATTACTCTTTACTACATCCTTGGTGAATATGAAGGAGGTATGGATCAAAGCAAAAAGGGCTGTGGTGTGACAATCTCTTATGTGTGCAGAATAGTACATGGTTTATATGGGAACTTGCTGCTTATAGAAAATGTATTCTGTAGGGTAGTTACAGGTGTCAGGAGATAGATTTGTCATCTTCAAAGTCAAGATTCTGTTGGAAGCTTCATTTATATTAATAGATCGTTGATCTTTTTTTGAAGTAGTGGTACATTTTCATGATTCAACTGCAATGAAGATTGATTAAAATTGCCACGAGATGAAATAAAAATATCTTAATCAGCATTATTTTACAGTGATCAGTTAATCAGGAAGAAAGCAAAGATGATGGTAGTTGAGAAACAGTTGCCGGATCTGTTGCACAGTTAGGTACTTAAACATTATGATATGGTCTTTATTCTCAAGTGGGCCAAATCAAGTTATTATAGGCAATTTACATTCTAATGGCACTGAACTTTCAAATTATTAATTATTTTTAAAATTTTAATTAGGTTGGTTTTAAGGTAACTCTTAAAGAGTGCTGAAGTTCTAAGATCTTTGAAGATCTTTAAGGAGTCCTGTTGGTTGAGGAATATTGCAGTAGTCATGATTTCCTAAAATGTAATGAAACGGAGAAGACTTCTTGAAGCGTAACCTAACATCACATTTTTTTAGAGTTACTGTCTTTTTAGCATTTTGCTAATGCAAAAAAAACCCCAGACAGTAAAGAACATGTTCAGTTGCATTCCCCAGTTTGGATACAAGGAGCAAGCAAATTAATAGTTTGCAGTCTTAAAACAGAAATGGGTGATGGTCTTAAAAGAGGGTGACGTGTGTGTGGGGTGGGAGCTTAAGCTGTGGAAGTATTGGGTTAAAATCACCGTGATGGATGAGTGAGAGATGGGACTTGAATGATACCTGTGCTGTGTGAAACTTGACAAGGGTGTGCATTCCGGCAAGTTCTGTGTGCAGGTGTATGCTGAGAATACATGGCCAGACAAACAAGAGTCATTTTACAGGAGGTGAGTTAGGGGAGAGTCTGCTCACCCCCCTTCTCACAAGGCTTATAATATATCTTTAATTAATTAAAGGAGATTAAAAAGGCTTTCAGTTTTACAGACCTGTAGCAGCTTTTTTCCCCCCTCAGAAATGAAAAAGGACCTTAGTTGCTCAGGTAAGATGTGAAAAATGTATCATCAAAAAAAATCTAATGTCTGACCTCAGTGTATTTGCTTTATATAGATAATTGTAAACACAGTCTTGACTTTTAATTAAAATTCTAAAGTAGAAGGAAGGCAGGGTGATGTTGTGTAGCTCAAGTGCTTGTTTGTTAGTCATGTTTTACTGAAAAGTAAAGGCACACAGGACTAGTGGTGGTACCAGGAGAAATGAAATTCATCAGGGAATTTGAGGAAGGGTGGCAGTAAGGCATCATCAACAAAACTCGGACTTGGGAAGAGAGACTCCAGAAATACATCAGAGAACTAGCAGAACATGGCTCAGATGGTGGCTTCTGTGGAGGATACTGGGCAGGCAGTGCAGTGCCGTGGGGGACTGGAGGTAAAGGGAGAGATGTGAGCAAACCAGTAAAAGAAGCAGGAGAAGCACGGATATGGAGAAAACAGAAGAGGCAGACGCAGTCAGGTGTGGTGGCAAAGCTTTCTGGGGACAGTGCAGAGCGATACTGGATGCCGACTCTTGTGGGAGAAATTAAGGCTGAATAGTTGCTGGGGAGAGCGTTGGGATGAAGAGTTGGAGCAGGGAAGAGGTGAAACTGAATCATGGATTTGTAAGAGGCAGGAGAAGGGAGTTTGTAAGGCAGGCTGCAGTACTAGATGTTTGCATATTCCTTAAAATCCTTCTTTACTAGGTGTTTGCATATTCCTTAAAATCCTTCTTTCTCTAGCTTCGGAAATGGAACAGGAGACTCCTAAAGTACAGTGAAATACCTGGGAATCTGAGCAGGGAGCTTTATACAGAGAATGACAACCTGCAGCACCGGCCCTTTAGTCAGGGAGGATCACAAACCTAGATGCCTGTGTTCTGCAGACCAAAGTTGCTAGCTTTTGTGGTAAAACACTTCTATATTATTATAGTATGTGGCAGAATTTCTAGGGGATTCTGTCTTATTTTTTAAATGAGAGGATTATTAGAATTATAAATAAAATATATCTTGAATAATTCATTAATAAAGGATGCAAACCCATAAACAGAGAAGGAAGAAGAATGAGAGAATTACTGATGCCTCCACAACTACCTTGAGTAGTGCATGTTACAGGCGTCTGTTGTGGGCATGAAATACCTCTTCCTTAGAGTGGAGGATTGTTACTCAACGAGCAGTCATCCTCCCTCCCCACCCTGAAATTTGTATATGGTGTAATATTAGATTTTTTTTTTCTCTGCTACTCACCAATACCAAATCTTTCACAAGCAGTTAAGACAACATTTTTCAAGAACCTAGTCAGATTAGATGGTGATATCACTATTTTGCATAATAAAAAGTAATGCAGTGCTGGACTAAGGAATTTTCTCAAGATATTAATTTTTGATGCCTGCTCTATTTTGATTTTTCAGAAGAAAAAAATGATAGTAATAATAATGTAGTAATTCTCAACACAGGTTTTCTCTTATTTACAGCTTCAGCATCCAGCATTTTTTGGCAGTTAAATGCCAGAATATTGACCTACATGTGAAATACTGAGGAATGTGAAGCTTGAAGCTTGTTTGTCACAAATGTAATTTTAATTGTCTTGTCTCCAGCTATGTGACAGCATGAGGGATGGGGAGTCTAAGCAATGTCTGGTTTATAAGTGTAACATCACCCTTCTCCTTTTCTTTTGCTAGCCTTTCAGGTATTTTAATACCACAGATTTTTTCTCTTCTCTCGACTTGCTCCCACAGCACTCCTACCCTCTTTACTAGGTAGAACAGGAGACCTATAGCAAAGATTTTACTGACTCTGCTACAAGAATTGCATCAGAACTCCAGTGCACAGGAGGATGAATTAAAGTTCAATATTTTGTTATGCTGCTAGTATAATAATATTTAAACATAGGGTGGTTTATTGAAATTCTTCTGATGAGAAAGAACAGTAATATAAAAAAATAATGGCCACATCTTGATGTGGTGTGGAAGTATTCCCCAGATCTGCAGTGGGTGTTTCATGATGTAGGGATTATTTTTCATCTGAGTTTGGGGAGGGAAAAACCAGAGCTACTCTTGTATGTTTGGGAAAGATATTTTATTTCTCCCTCTGATTTTAAAATTCCTGCTGAAGAATCTTTTGTGGTCACTGTAGCCAGAATGGCTGGATGATCTCCACTTGACCTAGATGAGAACAGATTACTTTTTTCTTTTTTTTCCCCTGAGATGAACAGGATCCAGAATACTGTTCCTGTCTATACTGTAGTAGAGGAATTTGTGGACATGCTTCTCATTCTTGGAAAATGCCAGATTCTTAACTTTGTGCTTACAGATGTTGGCACTTAACTGTTCATCAGGAAAAACATGTTAAAAATGTTCTGAGGGAATGAAAACTGAATCTTAACTGTTAAAACTGAGAAGGGTATTTGCAACTTAGATTTCTCTTTCATTGCCTTAACTAATGTTTTGTGGTTCAGCTGCTATAGCTGTTGACTACAGTGTTTTGCCCTGGTTTCTTCCAGAGAATTGGTGGAAAAGCTTTCTTGTGCTGTTTTTGCCAGTCTTCAGCGAATGGAGAGAAGACTTCTTTTCCATCTCCTCTCAATTTGGTTAGGCTTTAAGCAGTTCTGCCTTGCAGATTGTCGATTATTTCTCCTTTGTTTTGAGAAATATTGTTTATTTTGGGAAGAGTATTCTCTCACCTCCTTTCTGGAGGTTTTTGAAACCTCCAGTTATGACCCATCTTAACTCAAAAATGCTATTTACACATTTCATAATAACAGCTGATAGAAACCAGTGGAAAAGAAACCTTGGGTTTGGACTGAGTCTGTAAAATGAAAACACTTATTAAATTCCTTCCAGGAATGTAGGAGAAATTTCAGAAGTGCAGAATACTTTTAAAAACAAAGTTATCTCTGTATTATTTTGCTCTGTTTTTTGGGGTTTTTTAAAAATTTTTTTCAAGGATATCATTAGGAAGAATTGGAGACTCTTCTCATAACCTAAGAAATTGGAGACAATTTCTTAGGTTATGTGATTTTTCATCTTTGCACAGGAAAGCTTTAGATGTCATGTTATAATTATTTTTAACTAGGGAAGGATCCAGAGGGATCTTGACAGGCTGGAAAAGTGGGCCTGGGTGAACCTAATGAGGTTCAACAATGCCAAGTGTAAGGTGTGGCACTTGGGCCGGAAGAATCCCAGACATAGATACAGACTGGGAGAAGAGCTCCTTGAGAGTAGCCCTGCTGAGAAGGACCTGGGTGTCACCGTGGATGAGAAACTTAACATGAGCCAGCAGTGTGCTCTTGCAGCTCGCAAGGCCAATGGGATCCTGGGCTCCATCAGAAGAGGGGTGGCCAGCAGGGACAGGGAGGTGATTGTCCCTCTCTACTCTGCCCTCATGACGCCCCATCTGGAGTACTGTGTCCAGATCTGGGGCCCCCAATACAAGAAAGATGTAGAACTCTTGGAGAGGGTTCAGAGGAGGCCATGAAGATGATTAGAGGACTGGAGCACCTACCCTACAAGGAGAGGCTGAGGAAGCTGGGCTCGTTCAGCCTGGAGAAGAGAAGGCTGCTGGGGGACCTCATTGCAGCCTGCCAGTCCCTGAAGGGAGCATACAAACAGGAGGGGATTCAACTTTTTAAAAGGATAGACAATGGCAGGACAAGGGGGAATGGTTTAAAGCTGAAGGAGGGGAGGTTTAGATTGAATATTAGGGAGAAGTTCTATACAGAGACGGTGAGGTGCTGGAACAGGCTGCCCAGAGACGTGGTAGATACTCTGTCCCTGGAGGTGTTCAGGGCCAGGTTGGATGGGGCCCTGGGCATCTTTGTGCAGATCCAGGCCTGGAGGTTGGTGGCCCTGCCTGTGGCGGGGTGGTTGGAGCTCTCTGATCTTTGGGGTCCCTTCCAACCCAGACCATTCTTTGATAAGGAAAGGGGGCTTTGTCTTGAAATGGCAAGCAGCTAGTTTCCCAGTGGTCATTTTCTTTTCCGATCTGTATCCCTCATAGTGAACTTTCAGCATAGCTGTTGACAATTCTGGTGGATATGGCATTTGATTTCTGTGTGTTTGGCTTGACATAGTATTTTACATTGAATGATGCAGTGGCCAGAAGGCTGGGTTTGCTGTGTGATACCTGGATCACCTGATGCACACGTTCCTCTGTCCTAAGGAACCTGCTTTGGCAGGGGGGTTGGACTCAATCTCTTGAGCTCCCTTCTAATCCTTATGATTCTGTGATCACTAAGGAAGCACTTTTGTTGTTCCTTTGGAAGAGGATATCTTACTGAGACCTGCCAGTCAAGGATACAGTCTTCCACCTGAGCAGATATGCCAACTTGTTTATCCAAACAGCCACTCTGGCATCAGTGAGGCATCAAGAGGAATTCCTAAACACTGTCTTTTTATGATTTGTTTTTTCTTTAAATCAGCTATGGCACCCAAGTCTGCAGCACTTCCTTTAAACAGTCAATGTGACCTTCATCTCACATGACTTGAACTTCAACCCATGTCTACACCAGCTGTGGTTTGCTGCACTGCATTGCTGGGGAGGCAGAGGGGACCTGGCAGGTGAGGGAAGGGAAAGGAGCTCACCACTAGTTCCCACCAGCAGGTGAGCCCTCAAAAAAAGTCAGGGCTAGCCCTGCCCAGGCTCTGCAGAGCTGGAGGGAGAGAGATCAAGGCAGGAGCATGGGACTAACTTTGCAAACAAAGCATGCAGTACTGCTGGTTTATTATTTTGGTATTGTCTGCTATCACGTGTATAATCACAGTACTGAACTGTATTGGGTTATCAACCGTGTCACTGTCCTCCCTGTGTTAGCTCTTTGGGAGATGGACTTTTATATCCTGGAGTTTAAAAATTAAACTCCTTAATATCTAATGTGCTGTAAATAATGCTTGTAACTGCTTCTCCCTCCCTAAATATGAAAAACAGCCTGTTGAAGCTCAGTGTCACTACTACAGAGTCCATTGTTTTTGCCTCTCTTCTACTGGACAGTTGTGATAGTGATAAAATCCACCCTTTTCAGGTACAGTGGGTAGAACATATGCTCCTCTGTATGCCTGGCTTGGCACCACAAGTCCTGTTGACTCTTTCCTATGTGCTTAACATGTTGCTCGAGGTGAAGTTCTGGTCAAATTTCAACTGGAAAAAAACCAAACCTACATTTCAAACACTTGTATAATCCTCCTTTTATTGACTTTTATTGTTTGAACATGTTATTAGCATAAATAGAATGAATGACTAGAACATATAATGTGGAAAAAGACCCATAGAGACTTTAATAACTTGAAGGAATAGTCATGACAGGTTCACCTCATTTGAAAAACAGCATAGCTTACTACTCCAGTACATTGACTACTCTGGAGGGTGAACTTGGGGATTGGTTTTCCTTGCCATGATACGTAACCGACTGAGTCAGTGTGAGACATCTTGCCAAGAGGGTGGTGGTGCAATTTTCCCAGGCAGGGTGAGACCAAAAGTATTTGGCCAGGTGGGGTGGCTAATGTTTATAGGGGAAGTCTTACCTATCCATTTCCTCCATGGTGATTGAATATTGTGTCAACACAGAGTATTTTCCTAACTTACTCCATAGACTCTATATATGATTTGCCAACTTGTGGCAACATAGGAGAGTTTTTCTCCATATGTGGAGAACATACTGGGGAAATTTTACAGGTTTTATGTAATGAACTTCGCTTCCTCTTGAGTGAAAATTCTGGAGGAGCTATGGGACATGCTGCCCACATTTGGTCTCTGGTTTGGAGAAGGAAGATTTTTGATTTGGCACAGTAAAGTCCTGGTCTCTGATCTGTATGACATCCAGCTAGTGACCTTGAAAGGGGATATCTGTGTGGAAAAAAGTAATCAGCTGCCCCTCTGGATATCTGAAGGTTGAACGAAGTACCAAAGAAAATGCCTTTTTGAGAGCCTTTTGCTCTCAAAAAGCTGCACAGCTAGTGTCTCACTCTGATCAAGGAAACTGCAGCTCCTTGTGAAAAGAAAAAGGGTGGTGTGTCGTGGTTTTGTGTAGCAAGGTTGGGGGGTGGGGTGGGACTCCAGGAGTGGCTTTGGCAAGAAGCGGCTAGAAGCTTGCCCTAGGCCCAACATAGTAAACACCAGCTGGCCCCAAGGAGAGACCAAGGCCAAGCCCATCATCAGCATGGTGGTAGCGTCTCTGTCGCATCCCCCCCAAGTGGGCAAACCAGAGAGACTCAGACCTGTCTGTCTCATCCCAGCAGTTGGGTACCTGTAGAGTTAACCTTTTCTGTCTGCCCCAGGGGCCAGGTTACCCCTCTCTTAGCTAGTCTCTTCTAACAGCCACGCTGGTGAGATTAGCTTCTATAAATCCTCTGTGCGGTACTCAGGAGTAACAACAATTATCCAGCAGGTCCAAGCAAAGCACGACTATACCTAAAAGTGAGTACAGTTAGAAAGCTTGCAAGCAGTCCCACTGTATATCCAGAGCAGTGCATTACAATTAGTAGAATTTAGCAAAATTGGAAGCGCTGTTACTACTATGTACCAAAAATAAGAAGCTGAGAGACAGACTGAGAAGGAAAGAACAAATGAGAAGATGCTATCACCCAGGGATCCAGCATAGATTGTCATAAGGTTGTAGTCCTTGGATGGCAGGCGTGTGCTGGATGTCCCAAATCTGCATCTTTTATGCTCCCTGGCCCCACCCTTCTGGGGAGGCCGAGCATATTTTGCGCAGGCTCAATGTTGAGTTGCAGACTGTTCTGGAAATGAATCGGTGGGGAATGGGGGTCCCATGTGGTCATCTGACCCCCTCTCCTCCTCAGCTAGGCTGCTGAAGCAATGACCCGGTTCAGTGGCCTTACACAGGACTTTAGCAAGAAGGCGCTCTGCCTCCGCAGGGCCCTCCTTGCCGGTCCCTGTTCCTCATTGGATAAGGACTGGATCCTGTTTACCATGGCAGCTACTGAATGAGCAGCTGCCCTTGCAGTGTCCAGATAGATGTTTTATAGAATGAGGACCCTACCTGAACATAATGTCTGGTTTGTCAGAGTGGCTGCTTGGAGATCAAGACTCTATGGGCCCTTCCAACCTTTGGAGGATGGAGACCCTAGTCTAAGGCCCCACAAATGTTTGCAGAATCAGGCCCCTTTTGAGGTGAGAGCCAATCCACAAAACATTACCCTGACTCCGCAGGTTCTGTTATCTTGCAAGATAGATTGTTTGAGACAAACCATACGTTCCAGTATGGAAATGGTATTTGGAGCAATACAGCCTCTGTGATAACATATTTAAGAAGGAAAAAAACATGTAAGGAACCTTGCAACACCAAGGTCATTGAAGAAGAGGGGGAGGAGGCACTCCAAGCACCAGAGAGTTCTCCTGCAGCCTGTGGGAGGACCCCACAGTGAAGCAGGTGGAGATGGAAGACACTGTGACCCGTATTGTAACAAGGTCCTGGCAGGACCTGCAGCCCATGGAGGGAGAGACCCTTCCTGGAGCAGGTTTGCTGGGGGCACTTGTGACTCCGTGGGGGACCAGGCTGGAGCAGCCTAGCCCTGAGGGACTGCACCCCACAGAAGTGACCCACACTGGGGCAGCTGGTGAAGAGCTGAAGCCCCATGGGAAAGGACTCATATTGAAGAAGTTGGTGGAGAACTGTCTCATGTGGGTGAGACCCCACGCTGGAGCTGGGGAAGTGTGTGAGGAATGCTCTTCCCCCGACTAAGAAAGAAAACAACTTGTGAGGAATTGACCAAAACCCTCATCCCTGTCTCCCCCTGTGCCACCTGGAGGGAGGGAGAAAGGGAGAAAAATTATGAATAAAATTATGAAGTTGAGTCTGCGAAGAAGGGAGAGTAGGGGGATGTGTTTTAAGCTCTGGTTTTACTTCTCATTGTCTGACTCTGGTTTGAGTGTGTGTGTGTAATAAATTATAATTTTTTTATAATTCCATGTTGAGTCTGTTTTGCCCGTGACACTGATTGCGGAATGATCTTTCCCTGTCTTAACTTTGACTCCTGAGTCTCTTGATACGTATTTTCTCCCCGTCCAGCTAAAAAGGGGAGTGATACAGTGGCTTTGGTGGGTGTCTGGCCTCCAGGCAAATGTTACTTCCTGATGATTTTGTTTAGGGGGATAGGGATGTAAATAGGGGAGGGCTGTGTACCCGTACGCTTTAATGGAGCTGCTTTGCAGGGACCCCTTAGAGCACATGGCATTTTGAAAGGCATTCCCTGACCTTACGGTACGCTGTCTCTACAACAGCTCATGCGACATTGCCAGTCTAGTTGCAAAAAGTCTGCTGGTTAACCTTGTAGTCTGGAAAACTACATGCACGGAACGGCTGTCTGAAGAGATGCCTTCCAAGACCCTTGGCCAGGCCAAGTTTTCTGTACTTAGGATTGCTGTTGCCACAAGAACAGCAGATGTTTGCACAGCAGACAAACAACATTGATGATAAAGCAAATTGACCATTTTTGGAATAAGCTATTTGGAGCACATTCCTGGGGCAATTTATTTTGGTGTTTTTTTAATTTTTTCTTTCCTTGGACTGTATCTTTCTTCATACAATCACTTGGCTATACGTTGACATGTCTGTTGCTAGAGGTGATAAAATCAGAGAAGGGTTTACAAACTTTTCCACTAACACTGATACTACAAATTATTAAACCTAATCCAAATCTATTTTTGTCGACTATATTTTACTGGAGTAGTTAAAACTGTGTTTATTTTTCCAATGTCCCTATGGGAACCCTGGAAGATTCCAAAATGTAATAATTAAAGAATGACAGGCCTTTCCTTAGAATATAAAGTGAGGAAGAGTTCTGTGGTTTAAACAGCTATGCTGTTGCTTGTTAACAAGATATTTTTCCTTGTACTCTAGCCAGGCTTATAATGGTCAAAAAATGTTGAAGTCGAGAACTACAAGTTTGTTTTCAATCAGTTGTTTTTTAAGTTAAAAGGCTTTAATGGGTTGTTTTAATTTGTCCAGTAGTATTAATATTTGTATTAAATCGGTCCAGTACAGGTGAGGCTGGCCCTGTAAGGCATAACAGTTCGTTGTCATTTTTTCTATTGCTGGACTTTTAAGGTGTAAAAGATAAACTAAAAGTTTGGGGAGTTGCTGCAAACTTCAGTAATATACTTATGTTTAAATTACATTTAAAATACTTTAAAAATGTAATATTAAACTTGTATTAAAATTCTATAATTAGTTATTTTAGCTCAAATTATTATAAATTTTTTTAAAAATACTGAAATGAAAATCTCATTGTTGTATGGCAGCATCTTTATTATTTGGACCTAAAGCCTAGGTTTCTTTAAACATAAACTGATGACCATATAGTTATAACAATTGTAATTCTTGGTAGAGAACTGATTCCTGGTGTCTGAGGAATTTTAGAAAAGCTGATTAAGTTCAGATTTTGGACCCTCTGAAGTTTTTAAAGGATTTCATCCATTGTACCAGGAACGTTAGTGGAGGTGGGCTGTATGTCTTCAGAGGACAAACAAAAGACCCAGCATTTTTGTGTTACGGTTTTTCAGATGTGATTTATAGTGTTAATTTAAGGTCTAGGGAAAAGTAAGTTTTGTGGGGTTTTTGTGTCTTGACTTACTTTATAAAATTCCTTTGCTGAATAGCAGGTAGTAGGCATTTGGATTTTTATAATGCCATGAAGGGGTGCATGTTAGTATCAAAATTCTTGATTGAATGATGGGTTATCTGTATTAGTGTTGGAGTTTCTTAGCAGGGTTAGTTCATAGCATTAGAAAGACATAAAAACCTGAATTCTAGGAGAACCTAAACCAGGTTGCTTACATGTGTCTAGATATTATTTGGCTGTTACATAGGGTCATTTACTTTTGGAGTTCTTGCAAATAAATTCCTATTTCTGTTTAGAAACATTATTCTAAACAATTTTTTCTGCAACACAGAACCTGTCGCTACTCTTCACTGCAAGTAAAGCTGTACTAATTCTGTTTGCCTCTGTATAGAAGGGGACATAGGTGAGTCCCTGTACCATGAAAACATAAGCCAAAAGGGTTTTTCTGGGCCATATAAAATGGCTGCCTTATGGTGTGCTTTTTTGGTTCTGTCTTGATCCAAATGTGCAGTGGTCAGTGCTGCGGCTGTTACACAAATACTGTCCCCATTTTGTAGATGTGAAACCGTGGGTGAAGTATCTGAATTGCTTGTTTAGGGTCACTGAGAAAGACTGCCTTTGCACCAGAAATTGAGCTAAACATTTCCTGAGAGTCATTCCAGCCCTGTGTACCCTGAGCTATACAACCTTTCGTGGGCAACTTTCATGAACAGTAGTTACCAGTTACTGGCTTAGTAATAGATCTAGTTTGTGTGAAGTATTAAACATGATTTAAAAACATTTTTTAAAAAGAACTCCTTTTCCCTCTTAGTTATTTAAAGCTTTGGGGGGTTGGTGTGGGGGCCAGTGGGGGGTTGGATGTTTTGCAGAGAGCCTGCATTAATGAACATGGTTAGCTGATGTGCTAAATGGGGCAGGCAGAGGGGAAGGGTCTTCCTCATAGCGTTGCATTATGAAGAACACTGTGGATACCTGGCTGGAACACAATACCTTCTTTTGCTTACTGCTTTCAAAAATATAACAAAAGAGGGGGAAAAGAAGAAGAAAATGAAGCTTAGCTTTGTATACATGGGACTTTTCTACTAGTGTGTTTATAACGTCTTGAGTCCAACTAGTCTCACTTCCGAAGTCAAGAACTGACTATTCAGCATTCCCTATCTTGAAGAAGAGGGCTCCAAAAATGATACATTGTTTAAGCCAATATTGCCCTTCCAGTTATAATTCATCAGCATTTTAATTTTGCATTGAATGCAATATTGGTTTGCTGTTTGGCAGAGAAATGAACGTTGTCTGAAGCGAACTCCTCGTTATATGAGACTCTGCTTTTGCAACCAGAGTTAGCAGCGTACCGCACAGATCTGGTGCACATCAATGAACTCAAAAGATTAGAAAGAAAAAGTCAGCTTGGCTCTTTCTTTTTTCTTTCATTTAAATTTAAAACAAGTTTAAAAAGTAATCTTACTTCATAAGCTTGTTCTCACTGCAGTTATGGCTTAGTTTACTGGTCATTATTTCTAGCTTTAAACTTCATTATATTACATTAGGAAATAAAGGCATATATTAGCAAAAGAGTGTTGTTTTCAGGGCACTAGTTACATCTATGTTATGTTCCTCTTAGCTTGTTTGCGGTTTGGTGTGGGGTTCTTGTGTTTGGGATTTTTGGTTGTGGAGGTGTTTTTGTGTGTGTGTTTGGGTTTTTTTTTAAATTATTGGTATTTTCCTTTGTTTCAGCCAAACCTTTTACATCTAAAGTGAAACAGATGCGACTACATAAAGAAGATTTTGAAATCCTGAAGGTGATTGGTCGAGGAGCCTTTGGGGAGGTATGTCTGTGAAGGAAGTCGAAGAAAGGGTTTGAGTAATGGCTCTTGCAAATCTGCAGCACTGAGACTGTTAACAGCAACATACTGATGTGTGGGCTTTTAGATTATTTAGCCATAATAGATATTGTATGCCCACCTAATGTTTGATGCAAGTATGTTTTGATTTATACATTGTTTTAACAGTTCTTTTAAAGTTTTTTAAATTCTGACAGAAGGCAAGTTCACATGGGTTAAAAGACTGTGGCTCAACTGTCTGATGACAAATCATTTGCTTGACTATAACTCTTTCCAGTTAGCAGGTAGAGGCCAGTAAGTTATAAAGATCTAGCCATTTCTAATCATTCTCATGACCAAATAGTCTGAAAGTAATTTACAGCAACTTAAATAGCCATATATCGATATTGACATTCCAAGAACACAGAGAAATCTTTTAATTCCTGTCAATTTTCTATTTTTAATGAATGTTTGAATATTTTTGCTGTGTGAGAGCATCTCTGTAGTCTTTATGGCATGTGATAGAAGAGTGGGTTACAGGTTCATGTACATGTTTGCATCATGTGTGAAAATTAGTCTTTACTATGTAGTGCATGGTTATGGAAGACTAGACTTCTGTAAGTAGTATTTTAGGAACAGGAATTTTTGCTGTAGTGTATATCACAACATATTCTGATGCCTACATTTCAAATGTTGTTATTGGGCAACTGTAAAAATAACAATAAAAGAGGAGTATTTCTTTAGCTACTTTATCACTTTTGGTTGGTTTAGTTTCATCTGGAGTAGTCCTTCTTTATAAAGGAGACTGAAGGCTGAAGTTACTCGTGAGTAATTTATCTGTAGCCTAAACCTTTGCCATAAAGAAAAGATTGCGTTCTCCTTTTTGATGTAAATGCTTCTGCTTAAAACACTGTCTTTTCTCAGTGCTGCTGCAGCACATTCAGCTGAGTTCATATTCAGATTGTGTAAGATACAAGAAAAATCACTGATGTGGGTACATTCTTGTTGTATAAGAAACCTGCCTTCTACTGTGTATTTAAGAGAAGTCATTTTTGTCTGCTAGATCAGCATCAAACTTTGTAGCCGCTAAACCACAAAAACCCCTGTGGTTGTTTCGCAGGAAGCTTCTTTGTGGTGAATCATCCTATGAGTAGTGAGAGCATAACTTTCCCTGCCCTTCCTGGGACAGTCTGTGTAATTGGTTAGTTCTCTTTTAGAAACAGTCAACTGTCAGAATCTGCAGTAAGGGGAGGACTCAAGTTCTTTCAGGGAAGATGTTTGGGTTTACATGTTCTTGAAGTGGAACTTCCTAAATATTTGCATGGATATATGTTAAATTATCTTGCTAGCTTACAGAAGACAAGTTTCAAGTCCTTTACAGATACTTGTTTTAAGAAAACAAGTTCTGTATTAAATTAGTAATGTTCCTTGAAAATAATCAGTAAATATCCAAGTAAGGTTGAAAAAAGGACCACCAATTTTTACTGCTACTTAAGCCACCAAAAACTGTATTAATACAAAATTGCAACATACTTGTATGCTTCAGTAGACTACAGTAGTTTACTGAGACAGATGAAGAAATCTGGAAGAATGTATTTTCTTTCCAGCAAGCTATAAATGAGACTGAGGTTGCTCTAGGTTACTGGGAGGAGTAATTTTTGTCTCCTGAATCAACATAATTCTGAAATTCTGTAGACTGCAAACTTAGCGCCAGTTTTCTTTGGCACACTCTCAGACTTGTTCTTACTTTGATTTTACACTACAATTTTTTATTTCTTTTTTTCCAATTTGCATAGTCGAGAAATATTTCCCTTTTTGTTTTTAGAGGTTTAATGTAGACAAAAAGTAGTTTAAACTAGTTACTGCTTTTAACTGTCAGAGTTCATTGTTCCTAGTGTTCTTTTTCCCCCTACCCAGCTTACTGCCAGTCTGAGAATGCTCCCTTTTTGTCAAATTATCAACAAGCCCTTTCCCTCTCTGTGCACACATTTACTTATTTAAAGTTTCCTGTAGGATAGTGCCATCTTTGAAACACATAGTTCTTCTGCTGGAAGGACGTAGATTATCCTGGTAACATTAATAACCTGGAGCTCACATGTTTCATTGTGCTGGCTTCAGGCAGCATGGTTTGAAAAACTTAACACACAACTCGAAACAAGAAAAGTTTGAACTTGGGAGTTGAAGAAAGCCGCTGTGAAAGGTGAAGCGAATGGACGTCAGCCCTTAGCAGTGGTATGTCGCAGCACTGGAGAAGTGTGGCGTGTGGAAAGCTCTGACTAGTTTTTGGTTGCTTCTAGTATTGCTTTGGGGAAAAAAAAAGTTTAATGCTTGCTTATGCAAGCAAATACTATGTCGTTTTCTTGTTGATATTTTGAAGATGATTAATTTTCTAGCTCTAAGAGCTAGTTAGTTACTCCTAAATGTTGGCATCCAGTTACGAAACTGTAATATTCCTTCTTCCTGTGTCTGGAGGGCTGCCTGCTCTTGATGGACTAGAATCACAGAATCACAAGGTTGGAAAAGACCTTTAAGATCATCAAGTCCAACCGTTCCTGTCCTAAGCTAAACCATATCCCTAAGTACCTCATCTACTCTTTTTTTTAAACACATCCAGGGATGGTGACTCAACCCCCTGCCTGGGCAGCCTGTTCTAGGCCCCTAAAACTCTTTCAGTAAAAAATTTTTTTCTAATAGCTAACCTGAACCTGCCCTGGCACAGCTTAGTGCCATTTCCCCTTGTCCTATCTATTATTACTTGGATGAAAAGACCATTGCCCACCTCTCTACAACCTCCCTTCAAGTAGTTTTAAGCGCCAAGTGCGAGGTCTTTTTAAAAAATCATTGTTGTTTTAAAATTTTACTGTTCTCAATTTTTCTTCCTTTAAAAAAGAAAATTTCAATTTTAATAGCTTCTGTTTTAACTTTTTTTCTGCGTAAGGCTGTTGTATTTTAAGCAAAGGAAACATGTAGACATCTACCGTAGAGACAAGTAGCCAAGTTTAGGGTGGAAGGTGTCTGACAGCATGCCAGACTGTACACTCTTCATGGAAAATATGGAAAACTGTTGGAAGAAGGGGAAAAAAACCTGACTAAACCAAGATGTTTACATCAGCACATAGCAATCATTTTTTGTTGGGTTGCTCACAGGAAAATATAAATTAAAAAAACCCCTGCCAACATTTCAAAGTCCAATTCTGAGGAATTCTAGCAGCAAGACACTTGAGGTTAACTAGATGGGAATGATTACCTCTTCATTAGGGAGGGAAGATCAAAACAGCACTCTGTGTATTCGGGCCTTTCTATACATACTGTGTATACTGGTTCAGTAATTGTGTTTCAGAATTTTTTGTTGAAATTAGAAACTGCATCAGACTGCTCATTGCTACAGTGACAAGTTTTTCTTCTGCAGTCCTGAAGTAAGTGGTTTAGAATTTACTTTCATAAAGCAGTGAGTTGCCCCTAAAAAGATGCAGCAGTTGCAGAAAAATGGTGTTTGTGATCTTTTTTTTTCCCTTTTGGTTTGTGTGGTGGTTATTGATATGGAATAACACAAATGGCTTTCACAGACCAAAAGGCTGCTTCTGACTGATCATAAACACAGCTGGTAAACATGAGTCTCTTTTTGTTCTTTAGTCACTCTTCAATACTATTACACATTGACAGAAGTTACCAAGCCCTCGATCTTGTCATCGAAGACCTTGTGCTCTGGCTGTAACCAAAGACATTGCTATAGCTCCTTGGTTGTGAGTCTACAAATTTAGGCAGCTGTGCAATTAACATATGTCTTTCAATAACCAGGTCTTTTGCAGAATAATGCAGCCTTTCACTGAGCATACTACAGGCAAGAAACGAAATCCTGAAGTTGGACTTCAAATACATGTGTTCTCTTATCCCTCTGGCTGTCTCTACCACAGTGGTTAATGGTGGGGAAAAACTTCTTTTTCATGCTGGGCAGCAGCAGTCCAGGCAGCACTAGGACCAACCTTTCATTTTCTTCTAACAACAGTCACAAACCCCTTAAAGGTGTTTGGAGCAGAATTGTGCTGTAGCTTCATACCACAGACGGTTTATTGCCAAGGGGTCCCTGTCATCCAAGATATGATACAGTTTGAACACTGGCTAGTTTCAATGTTAAGGCTTTCTCCTCCTGCCACTTCTCATTACAAATCAATTCAGATAAGGCCGAGGAGTGTTTCAAGCTGGTTTTAGCTAGTAAAGAAAAGGAGACTCAATATTCACTGTGAATTCTGTATTGCTGCAGAGGATTCATCCTTCCTTCTAAAAAGAAATTGTGATGATCAGTCTTGGGGTACCACACAGAAGAGCAGACATTCTTTACGAATTATAGTCTAAAGTAACAATCTATTTTTCTGTTTCAAATCTGAAAATACCTTGAAGGTTTCCAAATCTGGACTTGAACCTCAGTTTTTATACATGAAATAACATGTAAACATTTTGGTTCATAAACTAGTTTAAACAAATAGCTATAGTACCTTTCTGTCTTCTCTTGGTTTTCTAATCTGCCCCCCACTCCACCTCCCTGGAAACTCTGACAGCAGCAGTGTCAGGAGCAGGGCTGCTAATGTGTTGCTGCACTTGTGGGAAGCGACAGCTGCTTCAGCAATGAATGTATAGCTAAGCAGTAGGTACACTTCTAGATAGGCCTTAGTTCAGACATCTGATGGTTCCAGCCCTTCAACATGAGCTTTTGCTGTGTTCATGAAGCTGCTGCAGCTGATGACACATTTGGAGGTTGTTGAAAGAGGTTTGCATGACGCTTTCTTCCAACTGCCTGATCCTGTATTTTGTTTTCTGTTATCACTGTCTTCACACATAGCTGGTTTACTGGTCATGAGAGAGCTGGAAGGAATGTAGGATTCAGCCGTAGTATTTTCTTGTCACTAGCCTGCAGGATGAAGATGATGATAATCTGTGTGACAGCACATTGGTTTGAAACCAGATGCACACAAAAAGAAACTTTTATCTCCTTAAGCTTTGAGAGTTATTTGAAAGGGAAGATGCAGAATGAGAGAGTTGGAGGAGGGTTGTTAAAATTGGTTGATTGTTGAACTTCCCTCTAATTGGGCTGGTAGTGCAGTGGTCTGCTCTAGTTCTGATCAGCAGCTTAGTCTGTGGCAGGTTCATGGCCATTTTGGGAAGGACACAGCTTTCTGTACCAGATTTGTTTCTGTAAACACATTTGTGTAAACCTCTTCCCTCCCTCTTTCCTAAAAATATTCTAAGTGTAGCTATAATAAAAGCTAGCAACTCTATAATATTCTCAGAAAAGGATTGTCTCAGCTGGCTTTGATCTATAATTACATAAGCCCGTGGATTCTAATGTTTCAGAAGTAATGAGAGGGAGGGGGAACTTGTGTTTCCTAAGTTTTACTTCTCTAGAAAATGCCAATTTCACTGTTCCCCTGCCACTGACAACACACTTAAGTATCTGACAACAGATACTGATCTTCAGGAGGAAAGATGTGAAGTAGTACTTTACTATATGTTTGAGGGAAGTGTAGTGCATTATTTGAAATAAAAGCAGAAGTTGTTTAATGGCAAACCTACTGTCTAATTTGTCTCTAAACCCTAAAGGCCTTTGTTTATTTTGTTCTAGAAACTACTACATTGTTGTCTTTTCTTGGTGGTTCTGTAATTTAAATTATTACATTGGACTAGGAGGATAAGTTTAAGAATATAGAGCGCACAGCCAGTGTGGTATGTATGGTAGTATGATAGAGCAAGAAGTGTGATGGTGAGAAATACCCTTCTCCTCTGTGGTGGCCTGGAAGAATGATACATTAATGAAAGTCTGATACAAAATGAAAACTTACATTATACTTGAAACTTTCATAGAATAAATACCCTGTAGTGTCACGATGTTATTCTTTCTTGATGGTATGGTATTGTGTGGATACTAAAGCTAAGTGTCCAGAACAGTGAGAATAAAACCTCCAAAACCTTCAGAACTGCAAGGTATCATAAAAGTTAAAACAATATGCATTTTCCTGTTTTAAGTTACTTGCCTTTCATTGATCTTTTTCAGGTTGCTGTAGTAAAACTGAAGAATGCAGATAAAGTTTTTGCCATGAAGATACTTAATAAGTGGGAGATGCTGAAGAGGGCTGAAGTAAGATCACACAGTTTTCTATAAACATGCACCCTCTTACTGTGCTGAGTTGTTACTTCTCTTTCCACAAAACTACGTATAGAGGGACTGAGGAGGTGCTTCCCTACTTACTGGCAGTATGAAGATTAAGATTGAACTGCTTTAACCTTAATTTCATCAGAAGGGTTAAACTGTCGTGGAATCTTGATTTAGGTGGGGCTGGCTGTTGGAGACACTGTACCTTTTCTGTAGTTGCCCAAGAATTACCAGCTGTACAAGCAATCTTCTAATGCACTTATTCCAGTTAGCAATGCAGTCTTCTGCAAGTATTTTCCATGGTGAAAGATAATTACTGAGCTATAACTCACCAAGCATACAGTTTATCTATAGTTAGAACTTAGTCAAGGGAAACAATCAGAAAGATAAGTTTTAAATATATTTTAGTGCATGTTCCATAAAAATGTCCATCTGCAAAAATTTGTCATGAAAAGTTCCTCACCACTCTGTGTTCTGAAAAAAAGTGGAACGGTTCTTTCAGCAGCCCTGCTTTAACTTGGGTTCCTACTTAAATTATAGAACCCCACTCTTTGGACTCAATATATTTCTCAGGATTCTTTTGGAAATAAACTTCTACACCTGAACAGAACATGTAATGAACTCTTGAAATTACTTTGAAATTCTTCATCTATACACCCTGAAAATAAACTGCCTTAAAAATGTAGCTCTTAGTCTTAACACATACCAATTGCCAAATGGCCAAATTGCTTTTGGCTGTTGGGATTTCTTTAGTTTGAATGGTGCAAACACTATCTTGCTGTCTCTTCCTACTTGCCAGGCTGAATTATCTTTAACCTTCAGGTTTTATTTGAGACTTCTACTTTGCTACTCTCAGACTGCCTTGCTTTTCAGTTGCTTCCAAGTTTGTTCTGTTTTCTGCATTTGTGTTTTAATTCTGTCTTGTTAGGAAATGAGATCAATGAACAGCAAACCCAAAACTCACCACCAAAGCAAACCCCAGCATGTATCCAGACAAACTAAAGCCCGTGTCTGATGTGTGCACATCCGGTCTCTCTTAATGGCAGTGTTATCGCATTAAGAAGTATAAATGGCATTCAGATGGTGGTTAGATGTACACAAAGTGTTTCCTCTTTATCCAGTGCAATCTAGCTTTAGTCTTGATAGAAAGAGGTGTTTCCCTCCAAAACAGATGTCATCAGTGCAAGCTTTATTATTTCAGTGAAAAAGAAAAGACCAGGAAAAAAGTTCCACTCTATTTTTAAATGTACCCATTAAAGTCAGCTTAAAACCTATTTCTTTCCATTAAAATACAGTTATAAATAGGTTTGAAAGATTTTTCTCTATGCAGGGTATTAAAAATACCCTTCCCATGGGCCCAGCTGAGTTTCTGAAAGTCTGAACCGTTAGCCTGAAAAGAATGACAGCTATGTTTTTCCATGTATTCGTAACCCATGGGTATACAGTGGAAAGAGAACAATCCAGAGTGAAAATGCATTACAAAGCATGACCTTCAACAGCTGTAACCTGTTGTTCTTAAACATTGATGAACACATCTCAGTTGTCACTGCTGCTAGGAAAAATGACGTGTTTTGACTCTGATAGCAATGTGCTGCACTGACACTGAAACACACCGGCAAATCAGACCATCAGTGCAGGACAGGCATCTCTGTGGGTGCATATGTAAATGGCAGAAATAAGTTGTTCTTCCATCCTTGTGTCAACTCAGTGGGAACTGGGAGTGATTTGTTAGGAGCAGGAGGAGGGGTGAGGGGGTATGTTCTCAGAGCTATGCAAATGCCAGGTTATGGTTGGTAACTGCAAGCTTTCTGAGTAACTGCATGAAAAACTTGTTCCAGTGAAATTATGCAAGTTGTGAGGTCAGTGGTCTTTTTTTTACTATAAAGAGCAGAAGTTTTCCAAATACTTGTGCTGTTGAAAACTCAGAGATGTACTGTAGAATGGGGAACAGTGCTGATGCAAGGAGTACCTGAAAATGTGTGACACCTTGCTGTGACACTCCCAAACCTTTCACCCCACGTGTTGACAAATCACTTACAGTTACATCTCTGCTACAGTGATGCCAGATGAGACTCAGGACAGACCAGGACAAGTATTATGCAGCACAGAAGCAGTCCACTCATGGGAGGTGCGAAGTTTGAGCTGTAAGGATGTGAGCACCAACTAGCTGAGCAGCCCAAATTGTTTGCCAGTTGAAGGCTGCAGTACAGATGCAACTATAGTATTGAGTTGGCTTTGCTGTGACAGGCTTGGATCAGATGACCTCCGGAGGTCTCTGCCAACAATTCAGTGTTACTGTGCATAGGGAAGATGAGGTCCAATGTTGAAATAATGAGACAAAAAAAGTTTAATTTTAAAAAATCCCCAAGCTTAATTGAGCTATGTTACAGTAATTACAAGGACCACTGCTACCTACCATCTTTTTTTTAATCTTTTTTTTTCCTCCCCACCCCCATGAATTAATGTAAAGCCAAAGAATCACTTCAACTCTTTGGCTCTTACTGTGTCAGCTGTGATCTACTGTGGTAATAGCTGTTGCTGTCAGCTCTAGGCATGCTGCCCAGTGGTGGGTGTCTGCAGTGCTCGAGGAATGCGTGGTCTTTTGTTAAATCATGGCAAAAACAACTGGAATTACATAGATTCGCTGTAGTAACTAATCCTGTGAACTGTGTAATAACAAGTAGAGAAACTAGGTGTCATTTATTCTTGTACAAACAAGAGTTCCTAGTATCTCTCTGAAATATGTCAAGAGGTTACAAACAAGGAAGGAAAAAAATCAACTGAATCACAGAAGAGCTTTTGTTCATACTGAGCATCATCCTTTATGCTTCCCCCACCCCCCAAGTCAATTTTTTATTTAATAACCTTTGAGGGAATTTGGTTAGATTATGCTTGGTTATTTTCTCTAATTTCACTGAGTTATCTCATGCATTGTGTTACACAACTTTTTCTTGGTCAGTTTTATTCTTACTGTATTCACTGACACAAGACTTGGTATGGTTTCTTTGCTTGGAGGAAGGGGTTATTTTCTTCTCTGTTTTTACTGCACATACTGTTGTGCACAGCTGAGTTTAAATGCTACTTCACTTTTCTTTACTCTCCAGATCTCAAAGTCAACAATAATCATGTCAGAGTTGTGGTATTTACCTACTGTGCTTGGAAATTAAATTGGAAAAGTAAAAAGATAAGGCTTGATTTTTCCTTTAGATGTTACTGTCTCCTAAGATGGAAGAGAGTGAGCATGGTTCAAATCGATGAGACATCTTTCTGAAGTAGCAGAGTGTGCTGGAAGAGCTTATGGTCTATGTTCTCCTCTAACTCTCCATCTGCCTTCTAAATAGAGCCCATGCAATTATTATTCTCTCTTTTACACTGTTAGACTTTTTTCTGAACAAAATTTAATCTTGGCTTTGCTATTTGGCACTTCTTGTTTTCTTGTAGTGTTCCCTTCAGAATGTTTATCATATTTCTATACTATAGTTTCTGTCTGGCTTCTTGTCTGTTTGGTCATTTTCCTCTGGCATTTCTCCAAATCTGCTTTTGCAGAGGTATTTTATTCACTTCTTAGGTGCAGGTTGCAAGACCTTCATTCAGTTAACTGACCTGCTGCTTTCCTGTTGGTTATTGTCCTCACATTTTATCATCTTTTGTTTCCTATGAACCTCTCTTCTCCTTTTCTTAGGTCTTACTTAGCATTTCTTGGCCATCCATGTTCCTCCTCTGTACTGCTTGCTATAAAGGCACCTTTTGCCTCCTGTGTTTCTTTCCAGTATATTGGGGGAAGGTCCTACTGGATCTCTTGGCAACATCTTATATCTGGCAGGAGCAATATTCAATTCTATCCTACTTTTCCTGAGCAAAAAGTGTGGAGAAAACCCCAGCTGGTTAATGGTTGTCAAATTATGACTAGATGGACATTATTAGCAATTACTTTCAAATGAAGAGCCTTGCTTATGTGCAAATTCAAGTGTAAAACTAGGCTGACAAAAAGAAGAGATAAAACAATGACACAAGACTCCAGATTAGAGTTTTTTATCTCCTATTGCAGTTATAATTATACATTGCCATTATTGATTGTTGGGGTGGGTTTTCTTTCCAATTTTATGTTCCTATTCTATCATCTTGATACTTGATTTCAATACCTATATGTACAAAAAAGACAAGATTTTGGCTTGGGATTTTTAGGCAATGGGAAGCAGCAGCTTATTTTTCCCTTTGCATCATTTAGCAATACAGAGAAGTACAACTGTTGAAATTTTAAGAAGGTGGACTTTTCAGATACCTAGTTTTTAATAGATTTGGGCATGTTTGGAGAGTGTAGTAAATGACTTTTTAGCTGAGAGGCCATTCTGAATTTTTTTTCCCCATAAAATATGAATGCTAAAACCTAGTCAACTCACAAAATGTGTTCCTTTCTATATTTTACTTAAAGCCTGTAATTGTTTTTGTTCCCCTTCAGACAGCCTGTTTTCGAGAAGAGAGAGATGTGTTAGTGAATGGAGATAACCAGTGGATCACAACGTTGCATTATGCATTCCAGGATGAAAACTATTTAGTGAGTATTGGTTTTATGTGTATATGGATGGAATGCAGATTCTTAGTTGTGGTTTGACACAGAAATACAGTTTGTTTATGTTTTAGTTTTGTGTTCCGGGCTGCACAGACCATGTGATCACATGGGGTTTTGTGTCTAAGATTCTGAAGGGAGGAGGGTGGTCAGAAACTTTGGAAGTTTTTGTATATATATATATATATATATCTCAGGAATACAGCTTTGCTTTCTAAACCACTTTGCATTTCTTGTTAATGTTTATGCCTGAAAAAGTAAACTACTACACAATGATAGATTTTGCTTATTTGGGTTTTATTGCCCTGTGCTTTGGATTCTAGATCATTAGTAAGTTCTAAAGTTTTCTTAAAAATCCACTGTGCAGTCATAATCTTTTTCTGCCCAGTGTGTCCAATAAAAGAAGTCTATACATGGAATTCTTGCAGAATTGCAACACCTTTTGCTATTATATTGCTTTCTACTCTGTTAGCTCAGGTACTTGGAGAGCCTGCTGGGGAAACTGCTGCTTTTCATTATTTTAGGGCAAATGTATTGCTAATGCTCTATGTGCTTTTCATTAAAATAAAATAAAATTTAAAAAATAATCTGTGTAGATCAAGCAGTAGATGTGGTTGAGCAGTGGATGTTATTTACCTTGAGTTAGTAATGCCATTGCTCTGTCAGTGGTAACATCATCATAGACAAGCTGAAAGGGCATGCGTTAGGTAAGCCACGGTGAGGTGGATTGAAACCTGGCTGAACTACCAGGCCTAGGGAGTCGTGATCAGTGACACAGAGTGTATCTGGAGGTGGTGTAACCCAGGGCTCACTACTGGGGCCAACATCTTCTTTAAATGACCTGGATGGTGGGATGAAGTGCACCCTCAGCAAGTCCACTGATGATGGTAAAGAGGGAGAAGTGGCTGATGTGCCAGATGGCTGTGCTGTCATTCAGATGGATTATCAACAGGCTGGAGAACTGGGGGGAGAAAAATCTCATGAAGTTCAACAAAGGGAAATGCAATATCCTGCATCTGGGTGGAATAAGATAAATGCAGTACATGCTGGAAGCCAACCAGCTGGAAAGCAGTTTTGTTTGATGTCCTGGTGGATAAGCTGACCATAAGCCAGAAATGCACCCTCACAGCAAAAAAAGGTCAAGAGTATTCTAGAAGGAATAGTGTTGCCAGCAGGCCAGTGGAAGTCCTGCCTCTCTGTCGAGCCCTGGTGCAGCTGCACCTGAAGTATCATGTCCAGTTCTGGACTCCCCAGTGTAAAAGAGAAATGGAGCTACTGGTGCAAGTCCAGAAAGACAATTAAGGTGCTGGAGCATCTTTCATGTAAGGAGAGGCTGAGAGCACAGGAGTTCTTCAGCCCAGATCAGTGAAGCATTGGTGGGGTTATCATCAATGTTTATAAATACCCGATGGAAGGGAATGAAATCAAGGGAGCCAGATTCCTTTCAGTTGTGACCAATGACAGAACAGGAGAAAGTGGACACAAACTGAAACACATGGAATTTAATATGAATGCAAGAAAATGCTTTTTTTTTTTTTCTGTAAGGGTGATCAAACACTGTAGCATGTTAACTGGAGAAGTAGTGAAGTGTGCACCCAGCCTGTTCTACCTGACACTACTTGAGCAAGTGGGGTTGGAGTAGATGATCTTAAAAGGTCTCTTCCAACCTAAATGAGACTGTGATCTAGGATTAAATGCCCATGTTAAACTTCCACTAGAATTTAATGTCCTTAAGTCTGTGCTTTTTCTTTCTCTTGGAAGAATGATGCTGTCATACAGCAGTATTTTTAGAAGTATTTCAGACTTGAATAGATCTGGATGGTGTGCATTTAGGAAGTATTTTTAAAGTTTCTTAAAAAAAACGTTTTTAAGGATATGGATCTTGGACACAGAATGGGATGCTGTGCATAGGCTGAATTGTTTTGTTAATAAATTAGTTGAAAACTTAGTGTGGATTCCTATGCATGTGTTTAACATCAAGCATGTGACTTAATACTGGGAGTTACAGTTTTAGTATTGGCATATTTGAGGAGTTGAGGGTTTCCTTGTGATTAGGCTACTGTGTTGCTCTTGAAAAATGGGAGATGCAGAGTCCTTTAAGTGCTAAAATTGCTTTATTTTGGTATATCCAGTTACTGATTTGTACTGCTTTTAAAAAAGCTGAAGAGTGCAGGGTTCCCATATCAGTTATAAGAATCTGAAGAGGTTTTTCTCAATATACATTCAAAGCAGTGAGTTGAGCTCTTGCAAATCTTACTATATAGTATATCAGTTAATTATACTAAGCTCCAAAGGCTTAATGTACTTTCTAAAACTGTAAAATGTGAGAAGCTAATACTGTGGATCTTGTTTCAGAGGGAGAGTAGGAGCACCACTGAATAGAAGATACTTATCTTGTGCAAGGCTCATGAGCATAATTTAAGAAGTTTACTATTCATGTCACAAAGTGAGAGAGGAAATTTTGATTGTCAGTGGATTCAGAATTTTGTGGAAGCACATTCAGTGCTTTCTTCATGCGCTTGCAATCAGTGAGGCTGCCCAGGTTTTCTGAATCAAATTGTTAAATTCTTTGTTCATCACCCTTATTATTATGGAAAGTATGAGGGAGAAGAATCAGGGATGAGATTTCTGCCTGCCCTTCATCTTTCTTATAGCTGCTATAACTTTGCAGATTTTTTTTCCCACGTATTTTAATCTCTTTCTGAAGATGGGGAAGACTTGAACAAATGAGAAGAACTACTTATTAAAAAGCCCCGTTACATTGCTTTAACTAAATCTTAAAGAATAAAGTTGGAGTATATGCTATTGCATCTTCAATATATTTTTATTATTTGTGATTCATTATATAGTGTTGTTAAGAGTCACTGCTTCAAATGTGGATTTACGCTGCCTTCCTGGAAGCAGAGGGTGGAATTCTAGCTAAAAGCTTTCAGATACTATATACTTAAGTGGGAAACTATCCTAATTAGTCTGTCTGCAGTGATGTTTGAAAGTACTGTTA
Organism: Laterallus jamaicensis coturniculus; assembly: GCA_022605575.1. Lineage (NCBI taxonomy): Eukaryota > Metazoa > Chordata > Aves > Gruiformes > Rallidae > Laterallus > Laterallus jamaicensis. The sequence goes on from JAKCOX010000001.1 coordinate 23,231,446, forward strand.
CAGCAGTGGGTGTTAAAATAGATTGCTTAGAATTCATTTGAATTTTTCTTTGTCTTTTCCCCATTTGGATTTTCAGTTGCTCTTTCCAGAATTAAGACAAACTAAGACAAAAAGATATTAATTGTGAGTTTACTTTGTACAGTCATTTTGTCCATGTCTCTTAAGGATGTGGCATTTTGTTCCATCATAATATGGTAAGGTAGAGAAAGGTTCTCATCTCTTCCAAGTCTTTGCACCTGATTCAATGGCAGGCAGGTTTTCATTTTCATTAATAAATCAGAAATCAAGTGGTTTTTTCCCCTATCAGTTCAATTAGAGAAGGTGACACCTTCTAATTGTGTGCAGTGTCAACAACACCTGGAATTGTACTGTCTGGACTCTGTCTCTTAAATGATGCCTTAATCTGAGTAGCCTGAAAATTTTACTCTCCAAAATGAGAGAAGAGCATGGTATGAAAAAGGGAAAAGGAAGCTTGGGAAATTAGGGTCCTTCAATGAGATCTCAAGATATACTACAGTTGGTTTTGCTTTTATAGTTCTGTGCTTTAATCCTTTCCTTCTTTTGCATTCTATCGAAGGGCATTGTTTTTATAAGGGAATCCAGAGTGTTTAAATATTTTATGCTTGCTGATGAGACAGTGGATGAAGCTGATGCTGTTTTGTCTTGAGTTTTACTGTATTTGGAGAGGTATAAATATGAAAAGTACTGAAGTAGGGTGAATTTTAAAATGAGGCTGAGCCTGCACTGTTTTTTGGAACACCAAAGCATCTTTCTTAGCTTTATATTAATGCCCAGAATACTTTCATAATTTTTATGCTTAAATTACTTTTCAGTTTCCTGATTCACTTAATAAGTTTTTGGTTTTCCCCCTCCCCGTGTTTTCTTACTGTTCCCTCTCTACAGTACCTGGTAATGGATTACTATGTTGGAGGAGACCTGCTTACATTGCTCAGCAAGTTTGAGGACAGACTGCCTGAAGATATGGCTCGTTTTTATTTGGCTGAAATGGTGATAGCTATTGATTCAGTTCATCAGTTGCATTATGTTCACAGGTGAGTAATTTGATCTCCAAATTCCATTTGGAGTTAGGGGGGGTTAGCTGATGGGGTGAAAATAATTTCTGTTCAAGACTTTAAGCTAGTAGCAAGTACTTGCTGTAGTACTAAGCATGACAGAACTGACCTGCCTACATCTTGTGGTTCTTGAGAGCTGTTGCTAACCTCATGCTGTATGGTTGGAGACATGAATGACTGAGTGCACGTGATGAATCTTGCACACTGGAATGTTTCAAAGTTAGTGATCCATAATTCATAAAAGCAAAACTGGGAAACCTGTTTGTGAAAGGTGATCAGTTTTTAACTGTTTATTGAAGGATCAGAATCTGTTTCTTAATTTGTTCAGTCTTTACAGAAGTTGAAATTACACAGTTGTGTGGTCTGCTTTGGATTTTTTTCCAACATATTTTTTTGGTTTTCTTGAATTTTGAAGATTTTGTGGGTTTTTTTCTGAGAAACTGTTCACTTAAGACCTGATGTGAAAGGTGCTTGTGTTCAGTTTAATTTGGATCAACTCTTAAACTCTATTTGTGGGTAAACTGTTGATGCTGTCTCCTGTTACCGGGTGGAGAGTATTTCAGGTACTACAGAAACATCTGTGTTTTACTCAGTAAGTCTGCATATGTCATAGTAACCCTTCCTAAAAGAAGAGATTGCCAGCATCTCCACCTTTTCCTCTAAACACATCCAAACCATTTTAATACAGTATCAGTAGTATGTGATATGCAGCAGATACGATTTTTCCATCCTCAAATACCTAGTGTTCTCAAGATGAAGATAGAGCACCGTGGCTTGGGATAAGGACAGTTACTGACAGCACGCAGTGAGGGGAGCAACAGCAGGTCCTGTGACAGAATACATCCACATGGTGATAACACTGAGCACTTTACTGAGCCAATGAGTTGGTAACACAGAGCACTGCAGCCTCGCTTCGAACTGACCTGACTCCTAACCACATTCAGACTCACCCAGAGTCGTGCAGACCCACCCTTCCTCAACCAGCCCCCTTTTGTGGGGGTGTGATGTCATATGGGGTGGAAAACAGCCTGGGCCATCTCAGCTCACCTGTGCTGGCTGCTTGGGGGAGTTCACTCTGGCCTGGCCAGAACCAGAACATTATCCACCCCATTTTCCATACCACATACATCATGCCCAGATCTTACATTTTCAGTTGATTTGGGTGGTTCATAACATATCATTTATACATTATTTATACCATCTGCCATGGACTGATCCACTGTGCAGCAACCATTTATCAGCTCTCCTCACACAAAATTAAATTCCCTTGGGGGTACACATTGGACTTTCTGAGTCTTTTGCATCACCGACCAAGTGCACACGGGTCCCTGAGCAAAAGCAATCCCACAAATGGGTTTGCCTTTGCCTGAAGCAGGGATAACCCAGACTGTCTTCCCCAGCAGGTTTTTCATGCACGTTACAGGGACTTTATCCACTTCCACAGCCTGTGGGAGTTTTGACTGGGCAGAGCCAGGTGGATTGGTAGGTCCACTGGAATTGACTAGCCATGTGTCTTTGACTAAATACATATCCCAGTTTTTTAAGGTTCCACCACCCATTGCATTTAGTGTGGTTTTTAACAGTCTGTTGTACCTCTCAATTTTCCTGGAGGCTGGTGTACGGTAAGGAATATGATACGCCCATTCAGTGCCATGTTCTTTGACCCAGGTATCTATGGGAGTGTTTCAGAAATGAGTCCCATTGTCTGACTCCATTCTTTTTGGGGTGCCATGTCACCAGAGGACTTCCAGGATAGTGTTCTGGGTGGTGGCATGTGGCACAGGATGTGTTTCTAGCCAGCCATTCTAGTTTCTACCATTGTAAGCACACACCGCTTGACTTGACATGTCTGTTGGAGTGTTATTTAATAGATCTGCCAAGCTTCTCTGTCTTTGTATTTCAGCCACCAGCCTCCATACGCTTGGCTGGCTTGATTGTGGCATTGTGTTTCACATTCATGGATGACCTGTGAGATGGTGTCCATGGGCAAGTGCACCCTTTGATCACAAGCCCCTCTATATGTTGTATCTTTTCCTTGATAGCCTGAAGTGTCATGGGCCCAGCAAGCTATAAATAATTATCCCTTGCATTACCAGTTGAGGTATACTTGAGCCATTTCAATTTTAGCAGCCTGATCCACCTGCATGTTGTTTTGATGTTCTTCAGTGGCCCGACATTGGGTACGTGGGTGTCTACTTTCACAGTTAGGTTCTTTAGCTGGGCAGCAATAGGTTGCCAGAATGGAACAGCCCAAGATGGGCTTGCTTCTGCACTGCCAGTTGCTTTTCCATTGCTGCAACCACCCCCACAAGGCATTGGCCACCATCCATGAGTCAGTGCCACCCCTGACCCTTCAGCCCCAAGGAAGATTTCAGGGCCATATTCTTGTAACAAATTCTTTGTAACGCACAAGACCTGAAAAACATTCAGGAGAATGAGCAACAGGAACATACTGGCCTGAACAGCCTGGGGGTAGTCAGAGTTCTCAAAGGCTGTTGTAACAAGCCTAAAGGGAAAAGGGGAGGAGAAAGTATCCCCCTGCTCTTCCCCATAAATTGACTGTGATTATTAAACAATGCTGAGATGTTGCCCAATATATGGACATGACAGAAATGTCATGTATAAATATGTGGGTGGACAATTGGCTGAAGGGTCATGCTCAGAAGGTGATAGTTACTGTGGTTTTGTGTACCACCACAATAGTAAATGGTGCTTCATCTGGATGGCAGGCAGTCACTAGTGGGGGTCCATAAGGTCTCATCTTAGGCCCACTTCTTTTTAATGTTTTTATGAATGACCTGGACATTGGACTAGAGGGTGTCTTAAATTTGCAGGTGACACCAAATTGGGAGGAACTGTTGACTCCATTGAGGGTGGACAAGCCTTACAGAGAGTTATGAACAGATTGCACAGCTGGGCAGCCACCAACAGCATGAAGTTTAACAAGGGCAAGTGCCAGATTCTGCACCTAGGATGGGGCAACCCTGGCTGCACCCACAGACTGGGGGGGGTTCAGATCCTGGAGGCCAGCCATGCTGAGACGGATTTGGGGGTCTTGGTTGACACCAAGTTAAACATGAGCCAGCAGTGTGCCCAGGCAGCCAGGAGGGCCAACCATATCCTGGGGTGCATCTAGCATGGCATGGGCAGCTGGTCCAGGGAGGTGACTGTCCTGCTCTACACTGTGCTGGTGCGGCCTCACCTTGAGAGCTGGGTGCAGTTTTGGGTGCCACAGTACAAGAGGGACACAAAGCTATTGGAGTGTGTCCAGAGGAGAGTAATGAGGATGGTGAAGGGTCTGGAGGGGAAGTCTTAGGAGGAGAGGCTGAAGTCCCTTGGTTTGTTGAGATGGAGATAAAAATCTCTATATTAGCAGACTTGTGAAGAGAAATTGCATGATGTTTTTAAAGCTGCCTTCTGATACCTACTGAATTGAAGGAGAAAATTTACTAGCTGAAAATAACATCAGTACAATGTGTTTATGATATTCTTAAATCTTCATGGTTTTATATGCTTTTAAATTTAAATAAATAAGTGGTATTATGTTTTTGAGGTAATATAAATCAGAATGTAAAGCTAGAATAATTGTTCATTTCTGATCAGTTAATTTCTGTGAACAAATCATGTGGTATTTTACCTGGTAGCTAAATCAATGGCCTTCCCTTCAATGTGTGGTGTACTGTAGTGTTTGCTATCGTTACAAATACTCCAGAGCTGGCATTACCAAATGACACTGGTAGCTCCAAGACTAGCTTTAGAAAGAAAGTTTGGTATAAGTTAGGTATACATGCAAGTGTTCACAATGAGGAAGAAAGTGTGGATGTGTCACAGTTGCACAACTTCATTGGGAGTTCACATAAAGCTTATACTTACCCCTGATATCTTAAATTACTGATTCCTACTGATGAAGTGATGCTTGCCTGTAGGCCAAGGTGAAATATTGTGGCAGGTTTTCTGCAAACAGTAGTATCACACAGACTAAGAGTTTAAGTTTATTTGGAATCAACATCGATTTGTGTTTTAAAGATTTGTATACCCCTAGCACCTTTTGTTTTGTTTGGATGAAAAAAGTCTCTACATGCATTAATATTCATTTCAGTTTTGAGGTTATGTTGTTACTTAATTCCTTGTGGTACACATTGAAAGCTTGTATTTCCATGTACTATCAAATATTTAGGTGTGGGCTGGAATAAATCTCTTACTGGCTTAAGGTAGATGTCTGTTTTACTGGTGAGCCAGGCTTTCCATTCTCTGTACGGTGGAAATAGACGTGTAAAATGCTTGGTTTTGTTTAAATTGTTTTAAGAAAAAAGGCTTTAGAAGGCCTGGTGGCCACTGGAAGAAGTTTCCCCTGAGGACTGCAGAAGGTACCCTCTGGGCAAGTTTAATCCTTGGCACAGTGAGTGTGCCACCAGTGGCTTTGCACACTCCTTTAGTGTGCCTGTGGTGCTGCCTTTTGTGCTGTCTTTAGTCTAAGTGCATCTAAGTCTGTCCTAAATTTCATTTGACGCGTTCCAGCTCCTTGAATAATACAGAATTTTAAGTGTTCGTATGCTTAAGTCATTTACATCTTGCCTTCTTTCCTCCATGTATTTTTTCTGTGCAGCGTTTCACAGTGGTTCAGAGCAGAGCAAATTTGCAGCTAGGGAGTGTTCAACATTCAGGCTCATGATCCTCCAGACCACTGCAAAAATATTCATTTAAAATAGTTTTAATATATTGGCATGCACCCACATTAAACAGTCTTCTTTTTCTATGGAACAGTAAAACAATCCTCACTTACCTTCTTACTAAGAAAATATTTTGGAAGGATTATGAAGCACCTATGTTAATTATTATTTTTGTTGGTTAAGTTTATGGGAGGATAGTTAAGACTACAGGGCAAGCTCTCGGGTTACATACGTTTCAGATGTTGTCTTTTGCATGTGAAAAGATAGGCATGCAAAGCATAAACACACCCCTACATACACACACAAGGTATGCAAGATTACAGTTCGCTTTGGCAGTCTGTTTCTGCATTTCTAGTTGCTGCTGCCTTTTAAGTCTGAAGGTTTTTAGCATTCTAAACCACCGATGCTTTTTTTTTTTTCCCCCTTCACTTTCCATTTTCTTTATCTACTTCTGAAATTTAAGTTTGTGCTTCACTGGAACGTTTGAGTTCTTAAAATGTAGAGCAGCAGAATCCTCTGTGGAGCTGACATCTTTTCTGAGAAATGTTGAACATAAGGGAATAAATCCGTTAGAGGGAAAAAAAGAACTATCTATTCCCTATCAAGCCAGCCCCTTCTTTACTTTTAACAAGAGGGTACTCTTTGTCCTCAGTAAAAGTCATCTTAGGGACATCCCTGAAATATTTACTGTAGTTAGCAGGCAATGGAAATCTAGGATTCTTTATAGGATTCATTTCACTTTCAACTCTTAAGTTTCAGCACCAGCTTATCCATTTTTGACTTGCTGAATAAGTACTTTTTCTGTCTTCTGGGTGTGTCCCATCTTTCCTGATCATTAATTTACTTAAGTGGAAAATTTGGGGGTGGAAGGCCCATCTAGGGAGTTAGCTGCACTGCGCGGTATGTCTGAGTTGAGCTGGCACAAAGATGAGCCAAGTGCTCTGGCCTTTGGTAAAGTGAGCTGCAATTGTGGGTTTGAAGGAAAGCAACAACGTATTTTAAGCGTTTACCAAACTTTACCACAGACATAATGTCAAACACACACGAGAAGATGTCCTTACAAAGTGCTGAGAGTGAAGGAAACAGGGCTAGAAAAATAAGGGGAAAAAAATAACGCTTATTTTGATAGCCTACTGAAAATGTATTGCTTTGAAATGTTGCATGGTTTAGTTTTACATGGAAAACCGCAGGACAGAAAGTTATTTCAGTGAGTATTTGGTAAGCTAGTGTTTCCTTACAAGGTATTCCTTTACAGAGGTAGGAGAGCTCTGTGAGTTTAGGCTCTGTGTTTCCTCTCTTTTTTTCCACTGTCAACAAGGTCATCTTTCCAGACCCTGGGCTTTTATTTTGCCCCGTGACCCTGTGTGTTATAAGTGCTGGCAGCTGCTCCCGTAGTACCCCTGCAGAGAGAACTATATGAGGTTAATGCTGTTTGACTAGAATTTGTTGGTAGGATTTCTGAAGGAGCCTGTGATGACCTGCAAGTATTTTGAAATAAAATGCCTATATGTGTTTGGAGTGCCAAGAGCTAGTGGATCACACTGGCTGTGCTATCATGTAGAAGGCAAATGCTTTCTTACAGCATTTTGTCTAGTGGGAGTGCTAATTTAAGTGAAAGCTGTGTGATGGGTGACTGAGTTAGCCCAGACCAATATTCTGTGTTATTTGAGCAGAAGGAATTCAGAAACCCTAACTCCAGTGCCTGAAGCGATACTAGCCTTAAGTAGCCCTTTCAGCAAGAGGGGCTTTTACAAGGTATCCTCCGGCCTTTTTTCTCCCATTGTTCCTCTTTCCAATGTCCCTTTTGCTCTGCTAAAACAAAGGTTTGTGGGGCTGTGTAGTGAACTGAATGAGGACACCCATCCAAGTTAGAAGTAATTTTACATTTTAAATAACCTCAGACAATTCTCCAAACTGATGGAGAAGAGAATAGGAGGAAATCACTTTAAGCTGGTCTTTCCAAAAAAATCTACATCCATCACAGTGTCCCTGGTATTTTTCCCCTACATCTGTTGAGGGGTACATCTGGCTATTTATTCAACTTGATGATTTTAAAGAAAAAAGGACACAAGAAGCAGTTGGAGATGCGGTTTCTTAAATGTAGTTAGCCATAATACTCTCAGAAATAGACCTTCCCCTTTCATGTCGGATGCCTGCCTCCTAAGAAAGGAAAATATTGTTAGTTGAGGAAGGCCAGCAAGACAAGCAGTACACCCCCTCAGTTCTTTCTGGTGAGTCCTTTAGCTAAGACAATTGCACCTCTATTAGAAAGCAGACTGGTAGGAAAAGGAGGAGTGTGTAGATGAAGATGATTTTTTTTTTAATTATTCTTTCTTTAATGTAGATTGCAGTTGCTTGAAAGGCAGATGGATGTGAGCACTCTATCAGATGGTATGTAATTCAGTTTAGGTAGGAACTGGATGTGGTTGTCATAAAACAGAGCTACATAAACCCTCCTAAAAGTGAAAATGAGAGAGACAGACTAGAAATAAAGTTTGATTGGAAAGGGTCCTTTTTAACCTTGTGCCTTAATGGGAAAGTTCTTACTGCCAAAAGTTTTGTATACACTGCCTCCCCTCCCCCTGTCTTGCCTTCCAAGTAATAATGTTTATAGCAAGGCTCAGTGGATGCTAAATGTGACGGAACTTTCCAAGAGATACTGCTGCCTCTAGCATAACGATTCATTTGACTGGTGTTTGCAGAAAGAAATCCCCACATTGGAACTGCCATAACTCTGATCTGTTTCAGCGTCTTAGGAAGTTGGCTGTGTTTTCAGAATTCAACAATTTCTGTTGAAAACATCCCCATTTGCAAGCTGTTTCTATGTGAGTTAAGCTAGAATTTTACACTCATTCTTTTCTGGTTATTTCAGACCTGGAGATGTTTTCTTCTACTACTTTCTTTGAAATCCTAAATCAACAAAGTAGAAAAGTAGGGCAAAAAACATTTTCCTTGGTTCTGAATTTTTGGTTCTGGTGGCTGTGGTTCTGAGGGGTGTAATTGGCTCATTGTTTGGTGGCTGAGGATAGAGTTGGTAATTAACACTTTCTGTTCCTGTTTATAAAGTTCAGAATGATGCAGACAAGAATGAAGACAGAAGTTGTGTGATGGGATCTTCATTATTCTCAAGCTCTTTTATTGTTTTAGGAGATTCATGGCCTTGTGTTTTGTCTCCTTGTGAACACAGTATTAATTTCATAACTACATCCTTTCACGGTGTCTCAAATTTCATTTATAAGTACCCCATGTGTTCCTCAAGATTATTAGAATAGGTATTTTATTTATGTTTATGGGCCCTTCTTTCTTTTTATTTGAACACAAGTGAGTTTATGTTATTAGATAAAATCAGATTAGAAGCTGCACAGGACAAATTCGTTATCTTCTGAATTTGAGTCTCACGTAGTTTGATCATGGTATAAATAAGAAATAATAATTTGGTTCTCTAGCTTGATATTCCTGCAGTATTAGTACAAAATTATGGTATCAGGGTGCTTGAGTACTTCATAATAAGTGTTTTGAACCATTGTCTTTTATCTGTTTTCTTGCTAAAGGTTCTTCCCACTGAGTATTTGATGGATTTGGAGTGAGAATGACTTCACTATCTGAACTTTCAGATCTGACAAGTAGAAATTTGGGGTTTGAATTCCTGAATTAAATTGCTGTTGCCCCAACCACTAGATGTAATACTTCCTTTTCTTCATAGTAAATTAAGATATCCTTGTAAGATATCTTAATAATTCCTGAAAGGTCAAGTAAGGAAGTGTGAGTCCAAATAACCTGGTGTGCATTGAAGCTGTTCTACAGTAGGCATTTCCCTGTTACCATTTACAACAGAGCTGTTGTATTGATAGAAAAGCCTACCTCGTGTTCCTTTTTAATGACAGCAAGATATTTTAACTTCTTATATGAGGAAAAAATAGGCCACTTAACATCCTCCAAATTAGAATACTCCTTACAAAGCAGATGTTTGCGTAAGGTCATGCTTGGTTCAGTTATGGAAGGCTTCGTGGTTGGGGTCAGGGAAGCAAGACCTTGTGGAGCTTTATCTGAAAAGTTGTATTAAAATCTTTATTTACTCAGGTGCTGTGATGTTTATACTGTTCAGTTTTTCTTTATTAGCAACTGGGGGGCAGCCTTTAGCATTTCCTCGTTCAGCAGGAAGCAGTGATATTACTGCCACTGTAACTCGGTAATTTTTAATCAGATCTAATGCATATAATCCAGGAAAAGGGCACCAGAAAGGTATAAAAGAGAAAATACTGTCTGGAAAAGAACAAAAAAAAGGTGAGCAGGAATTAAAATCTGAGCTGGTATAATGGGAGCAAAGTTACATCATCTTCATATAGGAAATCACACTTATAGCACAGGAAGGAATTTGCTTTGATGCAAGTACAGCACTTTTGTGGTTCTGCTTAAGTTTAAGGGCTGAGAATATAGGCCTTTGGTTCCCAAGATATTTAAAAGTTATTTTTTACACAAGCATTGTGCCTTATGCTTTATGTTAAAAGAAAAAAGGATGTTACATACACAACTTGAATGCAAAGAATTTTTCAATAGCATTGTCCTTTATTTTTAGTAAGTGTAGTTTTAGTGTGTTTCAGCAAAAAGTGCACCCTTTATTTTTCTTGTTTTTAAAGTTCTGTAGGTTTTAGAGGTACTGGGGTGCATTTAGACCAAATGCTTTTCTTCCTTTATAGCCTCAGTCTGTTGCTGTCAAGTTTTAGGCAGATATTGCAGTGCTTATTATATCACCATCATGGTTGTCAATATGGTGTATTTGTTTTCTAACAATGAAAGAAAAACAAAGTATCAAACTATTTATGTTTTATATCTGCTATTACAAAGCATAATAGAACAACTGTAGGCATATGCTTCAAACTTCGTCTAGCTTATTCCTGCACGTTTGTTTTGGCTTTTGATTGGCATAAAGTTTTACAGGTTGAACCTACCCAAATACATTCTTAACAATTTATGGCATGAGAGTCTTTAGGATACATTTTTATTCTCTTCCTTCATTTCTATTTTTTAAGAATATGAAAACAATACAGTCATTATTACTTCCCTCAAATTATTATCTATTTTCTGTGATTGGAGCCTATTTGTTAAATAGTGTCCTGGTCCTTGCCTCGCCAGAGTTCACCTCCCCAGCACAGGTGAGCCAAGCTGGCCCAGGCTGTTTTTCCCCTCACCTGACATAACTCCCCCCACGCCCCATTAAAAGAGACTGGTTGGGAAGGGATGAGTCTAAGTGGCTCTGAGACAGCCTGAGACTTGTTGAGCATTGGGTTGGTCATTACATCGGCACAGTGCTCTGTGTTCCCACTTCGTCGGGTCTGTAAAGTGCACTGTGTCATCACTGTGTATGTGTGTGTGTATCCTGTCCTGAGTTCTGTTGCTGTTCCCCTTTTGCAGTGCTGTGTCAGTACCTGTCCTTATACCAACCCATGGGGCTCTGTCTGTTTCCCCCACCAGGGAAGGGGTGAATGAGCAGTGCATGGTGCTCACCTGCTCTCTGGGGCTGGGCCACGCCATAGAGCTATTCGTTTTTACTGAAGAATTGTTTTAAAAAACTATAAGATATTCCTGAATACAAATATGAAAGTGCAGTTTTGGTCTCTAGTGGACTGATCTTCTAGAAAAAGTGCATTCTTACAGAGGGATCACAGAGTAATTTAAAGCTAATTTTACATACAAATATGGTATGTTACATTTCTACTAGCACACTTCGTTTTTAATAGGCTTAGGTGTGTATATGCTGCAGCATTTTTGCATAGCAAAAGATAAATTGTTAACAGAACTTCTTTTCATACTGACTAAACTGGTACACCAAAATCTTTCTGCAGCTGCATGCTAAGCATGTAAAGGTCTCTCTTAGTGACTAAAAAGAGGTCATTTTACAGAGTGCCATATAGATGACACAGTGATGAGCAGAAGCCATGGGAGCTTTACAGAAACCAATGAAAGAAGAGCCTTGAAATTGCCTGATAGTGATTCTTGACAATCAAGTGGTGAACAGTGTCAGCTGGGTATCAGATGGCATGCCAGTGAGGTGTGTGGGAGTTTTACAGGCTCTGTCTGGGAAACCAGACTACGGACTACTCTAGCCAAGTTACAGCAGAGCGTAAGTGGAACTTCCGGATTCTGAATACTTCAAAAAAGGCTAGTGGGGTTTGGGACTGCAGTAAATAAGGGAAGATAAGAAATCCACTTGTGCTGTATTTCAAAGTCTGGTTTTCATTATAGGGAAGTGTAGGAAAATCGAAGAAAGAATTGAAAAACATAATGTTTATTTACATGTGGGTGTAACTCGAAAGAGTTTAGTATTGATGAAAAAAACCTACGTTTCTGTACCACAATGACTACTTCATTTTTGTTTGTCTCATACTGTTGGAGCTGAAGTTATGTTTTGGTGCATTTGGTAACCTGATGGAAGTTTCTTTTGTGTAAGTTAGGGATTACTTTTACAGATCACAATTTTTGAAATAGGTTTTTGTGCCAATTTTGACTGTGGTCATTCTTCAGGCAGTTGTTCACTCTTGAGGTCAGCTTTCAACTTTCTGAAACCTTAATAACAAGGACTGTAAATAATATTCCAGATGACTTGTGTGATGACTTGGAAGAACTTGTGTTCTAGCTGCAGTATTTTTCCTCTCTGCTAGAATATTTCTCCCAGTGAAAACAAGAGCTATGGTGCCATCACCTTAAGAGGGTACAGGCATAATACCGTTATTTGATGTGCCCAGCTGTTTCCTGTCATTAACCCCTTTTTAAAAATGAGTGTTATGTCACCCTTTTCCAGTTGGTGAGGATTTCACCAAACTGCCACATCAGACTGCCAGGACCTCTCAAATATGATGGACAGAGGCATAGCTACTTCGTCCACCAGTTCCTTCAGGACACGCAGATGCACCTCATCAGGTCCCATGGACTTGTGCACCTTCGGGTTCGTTAGGTGTTTTCCTGTAGTGGGCAGTTCCTTGCACTCCCAGTCCTGGCCTTTGCCCTCTGTGACTCGGGTGGTGTGGCTAGAGTTCTTGCCAGTGAAGGCTGAGGCAAAAAAGTCTTCAGCCTTCTCCATATCCCGGGTAACTGTGTCACCTATTCCATTCTGGAGAGAGCCCACATTTTCCCTCATCGACCTTTTCTCATTGATACACCTGAAGAACAGGTGTATCAATCAAAGTAGAAACTTTTCTTGTTGCCCTTGACATCCCTGGCCAGACTAGTTCTGTCAGGGCTTCAGCTTTTCTAACCTGATCCCTGGCTGCTGGGAGAGTTTCCCTGTGTTCCTCCCAGGCTACCTGTCTTTCCTTCCACCCTCAATGGGCTTTCTTTTTTTGTTTGAGTTTGCCCAGGAGCTCCTTGTGCATCCATGCAGGCTCTTGGTATTTTTGCCTAATCACCTCTTTGCTGGGATGCATTGGCCTGGGCTTGGAGGTGACCCTTGAATACTAGCCAGCTGCCTTGGGCCCCTCTTCCCTACAGGACTTTGTCCCATTGTACTGTCTCAGCAGTTCCCTGAAGAGGCCAAAGTCTGCTCTCCTCAAGTCCAGGGTAGCAAGCTTGCTGTGCATTCTCCTCGCTGCCCTGAGGATCCAGAACTGCACCATTTTGTGGTCACTGCATCCAAGGTTGTCCTTGATCTTCATGTGCCCCACCAGCCCCTCCTTGTTGGTGAGAACAAGGTCCTGCATGGCACTTCTCCTTGTACAGCCTCTCTGTCACCTGGATGAGGAAGTTACCATCATCAGGTTTCAGGAACCTCCTGGATTGCTTGTGCCCAGCTGTGTTGTCTTGCCAACAGGTATGGAGGTGGTTGAAGTCCCCCATAAGGACCAAGGCTTGTGAACGTGAGGCTGTTCCTCTCTGTCTGTAGGGGACCTTGTCCTCTCTGTCCCCCTGGTCATGTGTCCTGTAGCAGTCCCTGACAATGGTGTTCCCTGCAGTCCCTCTGATCCTAACCCATAGGCTGTTGGTCAGCTCCTCATCCATGCCCAGGTAGAGCTCCATGCACTCTAGCTGGGCAACATCTCCTCCTCTCCTGCTCTGCCTGTCTTTCCTAAAGAGCCTGTATCCTTCCATCCTGATGTTCCAGGCATAGGAGCCATCCCACCATGTCTATAATGCCAATAAGATCATAGTCTTGCAGGCATGCACGTGTCTCAGCTCCTTCTGTGTTTGTTCCCCGTACTACATGCATTACTAATGGCATGTTCACTTTTGACAGATGCTTAGGAGAGTTGTGATTTAAGAAATGTAAGACATTATTCCACTTGAACACCATAAGTAGGATTAACTTGTATCATCAAAAAATCAGAAGGGGTCTGAGGATGTCATGGGCAGGAAATGCAGTATATGTGTGTTGTGGAATCTGACTTCAAACTAGACCTTTCATCCTTTCTCGCAGATTTCATTCCAATTAAAGAAGACTGATTTCTGATAAGAGGTGATGATGGCTGACATTATCATGCCTAAGTTAAGATAAATTTTAAAAACCCCCAGCAAACCAAAGAAAAACCCCACCTACAAAAGTATGTCCTCACCATTTATCCTAGCTCCATTAGAAACACACACACTGCAGCTCAGCGCAGTTTCTGTGGGGAGATGAGTTATGTTACCTTGTATTGCTTGTTCTATCATCTTCCTGATTTTGCTGTGAATATGCCAACACCCAAATTTTCAGTTCCATATTTTTAAAAAGAATTCTATAGCTTCTATACTCTACTGGTATCTACGTGAATGCAAAATAGCTTGATGATTTCCCTACTTATCTTTTGAATGTATTGCCGTAATCTTTCTGTGTTGCTGCCTGCCAAAACTGTGCCTGTCTCAGTGTATTTGTGTCTTTCTCCCTCCCAGTTAGGACTGACTGACTGTGCATATGTGTCTTGATGGCTCTAACAGGAAATCTCTAATGCTGCAATGCTTTGGAGCATATCATGTAAACCCCTTAGATTTCACTCTGACTCTGTCTTCCTGTTGCTGGTACAGGTTTATGTGGGTTAGAAAGTGTTGTGTAATGTTTTGTCTGTGCTTGTGTGATTCAGGTAGAGAAGGGCCTGGGGGTGTTGGTTGACTGCGGACTGAATACGAGTCAGCAGTGTGCCCAGGTGGCCAGGAAGGCCAACAGCAAGAACCCAATTTCTGGCTTGTATCAGAAATAGTGTCGCCAGTAGGTCTGGGGAGGTGATTGTGCCCCTGGACTCGGCATTGGTGAGGCCACACCTCGAGTGCTGTGTCCAGTTCTGGGCTTCTCAATACAAGAAGGACATTTTGGTCCTTGAGCGATTCCAGAGAAGGGCAACCAGGCTGGGGAAGGGGCTGGAGGGCAAATCCTATGAGGAGTGGCTGAGGGAGCTGGGGATGTTTAACCTGGAGAAGAGGAGGCTGACAGGAGACCTTATCACCCCCTACAACTACCTGACCGGAGGCTGTAGAGAGGTGGGCGATGGTCTCTGCAGCCAGGTGACAGGAGACAGGACAAGGGGAAATGGCACAAAGCTGCTCCAGGGCAGGGTCACATTAGATGTTAGAAAAAAATTTTCACTGGAAGAGTTGTCAGGGCCTGGAACAGGCTGCCCAGGGAGGGGGCTGAGTCATGGACCCTGGATGTGTTTAAGAAAAGTGTAGATCAGGTACTTAGGGATATGGTTTAGCATAGGATGGGAACAGTTGGACTCGATGATCTTAAAGGTCTTTTCCAACCTTGTGATTCTGTGATTCAGATCAATAAATATTTCACACGCTCTGTTATTACTTCCCAATTCCCTTGTACCAGATTGGCACAATTTAGGGTGTGTGCGGACTATCATTTATCAGCATCAAAAAATCTTCTAATTCCTTTCTTCTAGAGACAGTTGGGAAATAATAGAGATGCTCTATAACCCTGGGGAATTCCCATTGCTACATGAAAACAGAGACTATCTTCAGCTGGGATGAAGAAGTTTCTGGTATGCCATTAGAAATGTTGACAGTCCTGATGTAGTTCTTGGGTTCTGTTGTGATTGAAATTCTCTTAACTGGACTGCTTGAACACAGTGCAGCAGTTACAGAAGGCTGAGAATGTACATATAAGGTAAAAATGCAGCTAGTGTGTGAAGTAGTTGAGATACACATGCCTTGTGTGGGATTCATAGTCCAGGCTTCAACTTCATTTGTATTTTAGGGTCATGAGAATCCTCAGTTGAAAGTGTCTGATGGTGTGATACAAATGTACAACATTCAGATAGCATCAGTAATGATCTTATTGAGATTTGTAATTACATGTACATAATAATTAAGCAGAAGAACTCTGAATACCTTGCCTGCTGTGGACTATTTCAGAAGAGGTCAGAGCTGGTACCTTCAAAAGGCTTTATTTAGGGAGCTGGAAAGCTGACCTTAGCCAGATAACAGGAAACGGGAAAACTTGGTCTAGCCAAGAGAAAAAAGCCCCATGATTAGCTGAATCAGAATTCAACTGGTAAATCCTTGTTACTTTCCTAAAGAACTGACCTTCTCTCAGTACTGCATACTTTATTAAAAAAAAACCAGTAATTGATGGTTATCTCTTATCAATGTAAATTTTTAGGGTCTATAAAATACTAATACGAATGAAGTGTAGGGGAAAAAAGCCACTACTTATCAGAATTTATCTAGCAAGGTGTGACTTTTTAAATAAAACTTATATCTTGAAGCACATAGGTGAATTACTTGCCCAGTCAAGTCTCGCAGGCCAGCTGATTCACCTGGTGCCAGACTGGAGGGTTTCATAGCAATACAATATTTGAGTTTAAATTCAGCTCAATAGATGCAAGTTCAGGGAAGTGACAGAGGCTTTTGTTTAGATTTCCAGTTCTTTCTAGTTCTTCTTTCAGAATCATGATTTTTATATCATTGAGTTTATGACATTCGTGAGATTATATAATTTCAGACATTCAAATCTCAGTGCTGGGATTGTTTTATTCATAATGTTACAGAAATGTAAGTCAGGCAGTACTTTCTCCCTATTATATTGTTTGCATACTACTCAGCTTCAGATCCATGAGAAGGAAGAATTTATGTGAACATTTTGAGGAATGTTTTTATTTATTAAAGGAAGCAAACACTGAGGTGTCTGTCTATTGGCTGGACAGTGTGCTAGGCCATCCTGTCTAGATGGAGCTTTTTCCAGGAAAGGTCAGACTGGATGAACCTTGAGGTCTCTTCCATGATTATTTGATGATCTATTTACAGCAGATTATCTCAAGTTTAAACTCAAACATCTCAAGTTGTTTAAACACTATTCATTCTTTTCTGATATTTTGAGAGAGAATATGTGTTTTTCTTTGAATCTCTGAGGGGAAAAAAAATAAGTGTTGGGCATGTAGGTAACTCATTACTTATAAAGCATTGTTTTCTCAGAATAGTTTGTGAAGAGCTGGAAAAACTTTTCCATTTTTTAAAAGAAACACCCTGCTGGAAGCCATTCGGCTAGTGTTGAGATCAGTTCAGTCTCACCTAGTTGGAGCTTAGGCATGGCCACCAATTATGAATGATCTTTGATTCCATAGTTTGAGTAAAATTGAGGTAATTTTTTACTTTGTTATTTATTCCGATTTTTCCTGAAGAAGGTCAGATATAACACATGTCCAAGGAGAGTTTCTGATTAATTCTGCCTAAGTATTGTGTTAATAATTTATAGATGTAACTATTTTACTTGCTGCTTCAAATTCCAAACTGCTGTTGCCTTCTCTAAAAAATTTGCTTTTCAATTTGGTTTCCAGAGAGAGGAAAGCAATGCTGGAGTCTCAGCCAGCAATGATGATTAATACAGACATTAATCAAGTGACATAATGTCGATCAATGTTGTAAAAACAAGTGTCAAAACTAGCTAAAACTGCTCATTCTGTGCATTCTGAAATGCACCTTCTGTAACATTACATATAGCCAAGGACTTGCTGCTGGTCTCCTTGTTAGCCGATAGATGCATCGTAGACAACTAATTCTACTTAACCTGGCAAGCAACAGTGAGATTAACTGTGGTTTAAGTGACTGAAAATAGCAGCTTTGATCCTCCAAGTGACAAGCTATTTAAATGGAGGAGGATACTAGATGGAAAACAAACATGGGAGCAGGGAGACAAGCGGAGGAAGATAGGAGTGCCTTCTGTGGGTGGGATGTGTGTGTGGTGCACTTGAGTATTCCTGAATAACTGATGGTGTAAAGATGGCATTCTCTGACTTTCTTTTAAAAATTGTGAGTTGAAACCCAGCTTTCCCTCAGTAGTTGCAGTTCCTTATTTGAATGTCTTTAACACAACACTTGTAACTTAGGCATATCAAATCAGTCATGTCCTACTCTCTATTTTAAAAAAAGGAGCAGGGCCATGCATAGTTTCCCACTATCTGTTTTCTCATTTTAATTTCTCAGTGTGAATTAGCGGTTGTTATTCTGTCGTAGGACCTAAAAATGACTCACATTCCATAGCTTCCACTGAGATGCAGGTTTCTGGTTTACTTTGTTTCAGCAAACTTGATGGAACCTGTCTCTTGCCACCTTCTTAACCTATCAGCATTTTAAAAACTCAACAGTTCTCATTACAAACTCCTTCCTTCTCAAGTTAATGACTTTTTGAACATTGAATGTGAGAAAGCACAGTAGGAAAAGAAAGTTAATAAAATGGACAGTTACTGTGAAATAATGAACCCTCAGGCGAGGTATTTGAAACACATCCTTGCATGGGTCACATCCTCCTGTTGGTGTTTTCTGTCCTTTCCATTCTCCTTCTGTATGTGTTTTTCTGTACAGCAAAGAAGGTTGGTATTTGAGGAGGAAGGAATCCCTGGACTGCATCCCATCTTGTTTGGTATTCCATGGTCAGATGAAGAATCATCAGAATACGAGGAAAAAAAATATTTTGAGGGTTAGTTAAACTCTTTTTCAGATGGGCACAGGAGAATTCCAGGGACTCTTTTATCCATCCCCCCTATATTGCCATCCCCTTAGACATAGTCAGCAAAGAAGCTGTAAATTTTTCACACTGAATAAGTGAAATGCAACTGAAAAGCTAATGCCAAATAATGATGTAAAGTGTATCTTGTGCTACTTGTCAGGGTAGGACTTAGGACTCAAAAGATTCATTACCAGCTTTTCTTGTATTCGGGTGTGGGGCAGGACAGTTAAGTGGGTGACTGAGTGACATGACTGATAGACCAGGTGTGGTGTTTGAGCAGTCAAGCACCGTCTACCCAGTCAGGACTCTGAAGCTGAGCAACTAGGACCAGTGTTTACTTTTCACCCTTCAAAAATGATTTTGGAGTCCTGAGTGATACAGTAAAGAAAAAAAAAGAATTACAACGTGACAGAGGTGGGGGAATTTTTATATTTGTTTGTTTTTTCCACATTTATGTCTCTTCAGCTCATTTCACCCTGGGTGCTGTTTTCCCTATGGAAGCCTTGGTTGATAATTGAATAGGAGGTTCATGATATGATTCTTCATCCGGCTCTAGAATAGCATACCAGAAACCAATATGGTCTTCTGCTGCTTCTTTCTTTTTGGTATAAAGCCTTGAAAGTGTACACTCCTGTAAGACACTCATTCTTTTCTTGCTGCCTCCAGCAAGGCTTTGATTCAGCCTGTATCAACATTGGCTTGGTTGAACTAGCAGCTATTCATGTGGTTCACATGGAATGAACAATAACATGATATGATCTACATTTCCAGTGAAACAGTTTTTCTTCCTCCTTTCCTTCTTCCCTACATACACACACACACAGATGGTCTCTTGCTCTCTATTTCTCTGTACCTAAATGTTAAAAATGCATTTCCTGTATTTATAATGGCAGCATCTTCTGCTGTATTTTAATAACTTATGACTAGAATTCCTTCAGCATCGTTACTCATTAGTGCATTTAATTTTTTGCAAATAGCCAAAAGGCAATAAAATGCAATGCCATATTTGCAATGCAGTGAAGAACACAATCAAGCTGAGTGATTATCCTAAATTTCATTTTATTATTTCAGGAGTAGTAGGTTCTTTGGTCTTTGCTGTTCTACTTTTTACTCACTGGAAAGGGAACTTCTTTTCTATTAGCATTTAACCTATATACTCTTAATTTAGGGCACAGTTATGTAGAAGATGTAAGCCATGCTTTTGTCTATTATTCTTCAGTAACCCCCTCCCCCTTTTTTTGGAGGGGTGGATATCCTTATCAACACTGGCTTCCATTAAAAAAAAGAGCAGTTGCAAATATCTGTGTAACTGCTGAGTAAAACCTTTATTAGATGAAGGAAGAAGAAAACAAGGAATCTGTTGCAGCACATTAAAATGGCATTATGGCAGTGGTGTTCTCTGAAACATTTTTCTTCCTGCTGGGCAGGAAGGGCTTTCAAAAAATATGTGAAATCCAAAGCCATACTAGCCTGGGGGAAGAACAGTAAAATATATAGGATGTAACTTTGCTTCTTCACATGCTTGCAACAGATATGGCAAGTATTTGATGTATATATTTGTTCTCTTGGGATGACATTGCTTTTCTTTTCTTTGTAAACTTTTCTTTTTTAGCCTCCAGGGTTTATGTTTCAGCCTTTGTATCTTATCTTTGTTCTGTTTCCCCCATAACTGAGGAACAAGAAACAATTTATTTAAATTTTTATGATGTGCTCTCTATTCCTTTATGTTTTGTGTGTCTTTAAAGTATATCCTACATTCTTCTGTGTGTTTCCCCCTCCTCCCTTTAATATATTTTTATAGCTTTATCGTGTGTTTTATTGCTGATAGAGTACATGGATGGGAGAGGGATAAGATCAACCTCATATTAAGACTGTATATCCTTCCTTTGGCAAAAAGAAAAGCATCCAGTTATCTCAGAACTCATTTCTGTGCAGTCTGCACTTTCCCTCACCTCCCATTATTTTTTGGTGTATTTGTATCTGGGTGTTTATTCCCAGAGGAAGATAGAAGAGGACTAAGGAAGAGTTGCTGTGGGATGCAGTATGGATGCAGCAGGTTAGTTTGTTACATCGGTCCCAGAAATGTTCTAGTGGTTTGCAAGTAACAGTTGGCTTCAGCTCAGGGCACTTACAAGTATCTCTGATAATTTAAAAACATGATGAACATACGTTTATATATATGAATATATATTACGTGTAAATTGTCCAGACAGCTTCTGAGTCAACAGGCTCCTGTCAGTTGTTTTCTTAGTATCCTCAGTGTGTTAAAACAAAACAAACCAAAACAATCTTAAGAAAAATGGAGTTTTGTGTGTCATTGTGAAAACCAATTGAGTCCTCAGTTCGTGTTGTCTAATTACTCCCAGAGTTTTTCAGTGCAATCAGCTGTTTCAGAGACTATGTATGGTTGTACTGAAATGCAGAGAGCAGAAGTTGCAGATCTAAAAACAGAATCAAAAGGAAAGGAAGCATTTATGTGCCTAGAAATATGTGTTAAAGTTTTCTAGCATAGGTAGTAATTTACAGTACAACAGGTGGACATACTCTGGATTCCTCTTTAGCCTCTTCTTTCAGGATTTCTTTGACAGATGGCAATCACAGATGGACATAACATTCTTAAGGAGCTTACTCTTTCTACTCCTTTACCCGCCAGTAACTCATGATACTATTAGAAATCTAAAAGCTTTGACATGAATTAGCCTTACTTAACAGACTTTAATTTTTTAATCTTTAGAATATGCTGCAGGGTAGTAGTTGGGGGAGTTCTTAATCTGTTTACTTAAGTTCTTAGAAGCCAAAATGGAATTCCAGTAAAGTTGACATGGCAAAACATGGCACATGTACAGTCTTTTTTTTTTTTTTTTAATTGACATGATAATATTTTTATTCCTGTCTTGTGGTAGAAACGTGTAGAAAGATAGGAAAGAGTAACCCAGTTCAGTAACCCAGCAATAGCTCTGCCAACTGAAGTTCAGAGAGTTTAAACAAGCTGCTTGGTATTTTATTGTAATTACATTCAAATCTTAAGCGAATAAACCTAATATTTAAAGTTGGGTGGTCAGTGATACTTGTTTCTACCACCATCAGCTTAAATTAGTTTGGTTTCTTCAGTAGTTTAAAGTATTGTCTAATAGACTGCCACAAAAAAAGAGCAGACTGTGTCCGAGATACTTGAATACCCTTTGATGATAGTTAAATTTGTCTGCCACATACTTAGTGTTGTTTCTCAGTATTCATGCATCTTTGAGCTTGAACTTGAAGGCCATTATTCTCTCAAGTGTTTACTCAAATTGCCATTTTCTCTGATGAATGTTGTTGGTGTGGAGTTTCTGTTGAGGAATGTGAAGCTATAAGCAGAATGATCAGATCCAAAAAAAGCATTGTGACAGCTGGGCAGGTTAGAGAGGCGAGAATAGTGAGTGCCCACAGCCAGGTCCTCCACTGCATGTATTCATAGCTAATTAGAAAACTAGAACACCAGATGGAGGTAGAGAAATGAAGTTAAGTTTTTTATTTTGTTTTCTAAATGCTGTGTAAATTAAAGATTCCAAATTCTTGTTCACAAATAGTACCTAGCCCACAGCAAAATTTCTGGCTCACAACCCCTTTTCAGCTGTGGGGTTGCTCTTCTTCAGGGCCCCTCTGCTCTAGGCTTCTTGCTATGTGAGCAATTCCCTCTCTGCCACCACTCTTTTTTCTCCCAGAGGTTCATTCCTTGCTTTTAAGCTGTTGTTGTATTTTTCAGTGTAGGCACATAAAGGTATAATTTAAACACCTGTTTTGAATTCTGCCTGCAAGTAGTTGGGTTCTGAAGAACCATTAATAGCAAAAAGTGCTGACTTAAATCCTTTTCTTTTGGATATATTTATATACTCTTTTTTTAGTGCCTGTGTATTCTTGAGAATGTTATTTTGTAATAATAAAGAAGCACATACATAGTTACTGCAAATTTACAATTTAGCAAAGGAAAACATAGTGAGAAAAATAGGTTTTGCAATGGAATATGAAGTTCAGATAAATAGTCAAGGCCAGAATAGTGCCTAGTCTGCATCTTCAGCAAATTCCCTATCTGTTTTACCACCCAGAAGTCTTTACTATAAACCTTGCCTTGCCACTGTTGGTTTTTTTAAAAAATATTAATTATAAAAAAAAAACATCATCTTTTGCTTGTTAAGTTCAAAATTGCTGTACAGTGAGTTTCAGTATGATTAACTAGAGAGTCAGTATGTGGAAAGTCTCCTCAGCTAGGAAAAGCAAGAGACATTAAGGGAAGCTGTGACTGTAGCTGAGGGTTCTGATATGAGAGAAAACAATATGATGAAGTTATATTTCCACAGAATAAACTGGCTAGATGATCCTTTAATGTTATCTGGCAGTAAGCATAAATCCTTCTTGAAATCACCATGTGAAATAAAGACATTGCTTTGAGACAACAGAGCTGTGATGGTTACCAAACTTGTGAGACAGAAGGAGGAGACTTGTGCCCTGTGTCCTGCATTAGCTGCAGACTTACATGCTGAAACTGTTCTTGCAAGGCGCTGAGTCTCTTCTGACAGCTAGAGCTTCTTATGCAGGGAAAACCTGTGCAGAGAAGTGGCATGGATGGCCACTTATGTGGTGTTAGCTGGTGATTGGTTTGATGCCAATCTTGCCAGCATTCGTTAATCTATTTTGTGCACACTGCACACCCCTCCATGAAACCAGAGTAGGATAATAAGAAGTAAAACCAGATCTTAAAACATCTCTCCCCACCCTTCTTTTCTTCGCAGACTTAACTTCATTCATGATTTCTCCTACTTCTCCCCCTCAGGATGGCATGGGGCATTGAGGGGGGCAATGAGTGTTTCCATCAGTTCCTCCTGAGTTGTTTTCCTCCTTAGCCAGCGGAGATGCTCCGCACACTCTCACCCTGCAGCACCATGGGGTCCCACCCATGGCAGACAGTCCTCCATGAACTTCTCCAGCGTGAGTCCTTTCCCACAGGGCCTCAGCTCTTCATCAGCTGCCCCAGTGTGGGTCATTTCTATGTGGTGCAGTCCTTCAGGCCCAGGCTGCTCCAGCCTGGTCCCCCATGGAGCGAAAAGCCCCCCAGCAAACCTGCTCTGGCATGGGTCTCTCTCTCTCTCCCTCTCTCTGTGTCTCTCCCTCTCTCCATGGGCTGCAGGTCCTGGCAGGAGCTTGCTCTAACGTGGGTCACAGTGTCTTCACATGTCTCCACCTCCTTTAGCGTGGGGCTTCTCCACAGGCTGCCCATAGGGTCTCTGCTCCCCATCATCATGGCTGCAGGGGACAACCTGCCTCACCGTGGTCTTCTCCACAGGCTGCAGGGGACTCTCTCTGGCACTTGCTGTGCTGCCTCCTCCCGCTTCTTCACTGACCTTGGTGCCTGCACAGTTCCTTACATCATCTCACACCCTTCTCTGGTGGCAAAAAGCCGTTGCTTACATTTTCTTTTTCTCTGAAATATGATCCCCAGAGGTGCTGTGACTGTTGCTGATGGGCTCGGCCTTGGTCAGCAGTGGGTCCGGCCTTGAGCCTGGATGGTGTTTACTCGGTTGGGCCTGAGGGAATTTTCTAGCAGCTTCTTGCAGAAGCAACCCCTGCAGCCCCTCTTCCCCCACCCAGAACCCCGCCATGCAAGAACACAACAGTCACGTTGTCAATTTTTGTTTAATGAACTGCAATTTCCAGTGCAAGGCATGTTATTAATACTAAGGCTAAAGCCCCATTTTGTCTTGAGCCACAAGAAGTTACACGTGTCTGTGCTGCTACAACTGAACATACAGTATCTTGGTTCTACTTCAGGTCAGAATTAGATTTGGGGAGCTCTCATACAAAATAATTAGCATGTTGTTATTGGAAAAAAATTGAAATGACAGCTTTAATCATAATTTCAGAATCACAGGCTGGTTGAGGTTGGAAGGGACCTCTTGAGATCAACTAGTCCAACCCTCCTATTCAGAGCTTGATCAGTGAGGGTAGGCTGCTAAATGCCAAGTCCAGTTGGATTTTTTTTTTGAGTAGTCTTTTCAAATAAATGGTAGTTTTGGATTGACTTTACCCGCAGAGCTTTAGAGTATTATTCTGTAGTTATGTTGTAGCTTGTCTTGTTTCATGTAAGAATATTTATCTCCTTTCCTGACTGTTGTCTCCTTGAGTTTTAAAAAATCTATTCAGTTACTAGGAATTTTTACTAATTTTTTGTGCTGATGTTTGGACTTCTCAAATTAAATACTTTTTTTTCAAACTGGCTTTTGTTTTGAAAAAGATAAAAACCATTCCTGTTTTGTTTCTCCCATCTTCTGTTTGCACACCTTTCAAAACTTGTATGCTTTTGCTTCAGACATTTTGCATCCTTGGACACCATCACAAATACCTATCAAAACTATTAAAATCTCATGAAAAGAAATACAGTACAAGGCTTTCTTTTTTTTTATGCATGAATTTTTAGTGAACAGTACTATTCTGTCAAGATCAATACATTATTAAACATTCAAATGTTCAGTTCTTTGTGTGCCCAATTTCATATTTGAATCCTTCCAAGTTTTTTAGTCTAATTTGAATAACTTGAGTACGACACAACCCTAAGGAAAGTTACTAGCTTCTTTATTCTTGCCCTACTGTAAGAGGCCAATTCATATTTGGGGGTTTTTCATTTAGGGTTTTTCTTGATCATTCCAAAGTTCATAAATCAGATTATTTAATTCCTTTTAAAATTTTTTAATTTCTTTTATGTGTACTTTTAACAATTTTGTGATGCATTGGATATCAGACTTTTCATTATGGCCATGATTATTTGCCTTAAGGAATTGTCTTTTTGGTAATTTCTACAACTCTCTTACTTTTATTTCTTATTTGTTTAAAATGCCATTTGTAAATCAGCATTGTAAGGTCCTAAATTCAAAATGGTTGCAAAATGACACAGCCTGTCCCTGGTTTTAGTCTGTAAAACTGACAGGACAATAGAAATAATCCTTTGACATCAAGATGTCACAAGTGACTTTGCCTTGACACCTTGTGAAAATACTGCAAGAGGGGTCTACCCTGGATGGGAGGGTTTTCTCCATAGATACTAGTTCTGGCAGCAGATTAGCATTTTAGATGAAGGGCAATAGCTACAGGGAGTGTGTAGCTGCCAAGCACTTCTCAAAAAGAATTTTTCAAATCGCTCATACTTATTTTTTTAAAATAAGGGGGAGGGGGAAATGGATATAAGCACCTTTTAAAAACAACTAACCTTGGTTTGGATATGTTATTATATTTGTGAGATTCATTATTTGAAAGCAAATACATATGCTGAAAGGCCACAGGAAGACATTTGTCTAAGGTAAATTAATTCTCGGATGTTATAATATGATGTGGTGGAGCATATAAATATAAGCTGGTAACTGCACTCAGTTCAAGCATTCAGGAATGAATATCGGTGCCTGAACAAACTCAGATGTATATGTGTTGGCTGATGTACTCATTCCCTGTTGTTTGTTATTATTTCCTTTATTAGCATTTGAAATCTTTAAAGAACATTGGATACCATAAGGTAAATACTGTGTTGTGTCCAGAATAGTGGCAGAAATGGAAGAGCAGGGTGGAACTGGAGAGGAAGTGACTGGGAGAGGACTTGGAGAGGTCAGCTAATACTTTTCTTCTGCTGCAAGGCACAATCAAACTACAGCTAAATCACTCTTGACAGATCTTTGTCTAACCAGTTCTTTAAAATACATTGATGGAGATGGTGAAATTTCCCTAAGCGGCTTGTTCCAGTGTCTCACTGTTGTTGCTTTGAAAGTGTTTTCTCACCTGAGTATCTTTCACTGGGGTTTAGAGTCATGGTTCCTTGTGTTTCCACACTCCATGAGGATAACAATTCACCTCAGTGTTTTGCATTGCATGCTTCAAATCTGTGGTGTGAATTCTTTGTAGTAAGAGGAAAGCAATTACCTTACTTTTAGTGGACACAGAAGCTATTCCTCTCAGTCTGGATTAGGGATTTAAAAAGTACCCTTTGGTAGAACACCTGGTCTGAAACCGAGTATGTTTGGATTCAATATCTCATTCTATATATGACATAACACATGTACTACATCTAGCACATGAAACCTGGATTTCTGTATTGTCTTTCATTTAGCTTTGTAATATTACTAAGAATCAGAGTTGATTAGGATGTGTAACAGTATAAACCTAAAATTTCACATGCTAATGAATAAGTAATGACTAGATCACAAATCTAGAACCTTTATTGTCTTTGTTTGGTTGACATTTCCTAGTAATTGATGGGAGATTGTCCCCTGATTTAATGAGACTTAAATGAATCTCCTGCTGCTGTGAGTAGTGAGATTCTTTTAGTAGAGCTGAATAACTTGCTGGAACAACGCCTACATAATGATTTATTACAAAGAGTTAAGGAGAAAACAAGGGAGTTTTACAGTATTAAGATAGTGGTTTTAGAAAAAAAAAAAAAAGAAGAAAAAAGGTGAACTTCCTCACTGTAATTTTAAAGTAAGGTTGTTTATAGCATTTATTTCTTCCATGTAGTTGCTTTGCTTATGAAGGCTTAAATCCTAAAGTCTTTATTAGTCTTTGACTGTTCCTGCTGACAGCAAGGCTGTTAAGTCTTTTTCAGTTGCAAGCTTGATTTTTTCAGCTTTATATGAAGCAGGTGTTGTTTAGTATACAAACATGATGCAACTGTTTGGGTGCTATGTAAATAATAGGGTTGTGATCAAAGTTATTTAAATTATTTTCAATTAAATTGAAATATACACTTTTTAAAATTCCACCCAAAAGTGGAGGAGTATCTGTTTAGGAGAAGGCACCACAGAGTCTTGATAAGAGGCGTAGTTAATGAGGTTCAACATATTCCAGTGCTCTCCTGCTTCTATCTTGTGCAGCCTATCTTATTGGGATTACTAAAGAATATCTGCCAACTGGCCCAATCTAATTTGGCTTGTTGCATGTCGGTCTTCCTGCCAGATGGAGTGTATTTCTAGTTTTTCTCACTAGAATTCAGATAAACTTTAGTTGGCAGAATATGGCAACTTTGACTTTGATATAACCCAGTACAGTGTAATGGAAAACAGAAATAAGCTCCTGGACATCAATGCCCCTAGGTTTGACTGGGAAAAAAATACATCAATTGACTAACTTTATCAATTGAAGTTCACCAGCTGTTTAACTCTGCCTGTCTTAAGCAGACTGTCAGTATGGCATCACTGAATACCTTAATAAAATCTTCACAGGCACCAAATTTTTTTCCTTTCGTTGGAATGCTGCCAAAACCAAATGTCTTCATTTTTTATCATGGATGTAGATTTTCTTTGTGAGGAGGAGTGTGGGAGACAAGTCTGCCTGAAACAACAGAAGGGAGTGAAATAAGCAGTTTGCCAAACTTCTGTCCTGACTATGGATAATTCTGTGTTTTGAAGGAGTTCTGGATAAAAAGTCCAGGCATCCTGGCAGTAAGATCTCAGGTTTTTTAGGGTTTTTTGTAGAGTAGGTAACTTGGCAAAGGATAACATTTCTTGTTCTTAAGAGTGGATAATTATAACCATTGATGTCTGCTTTTAACCTTTTGATTTATACTTTTGGGGAATGCTCTTGCATGTATAATGAGAAAATAATGTGCTGTGAAATTCTTAATTAGTAAGAAGTTGTCTGGATCAGTATCTCTGTTCCAGCAGTTACACCTGAAACTAATTTATTTTTCTCATCTGCTGGTATTTTAATTTGCACTGGTAGCATTAAAAAAAAAATACTGTTCATGTAAAGATTCTCAGAAAAATTATTTAATAGAAGCTGTTCACTTAGTTCTTTACTCTTCAAGGACACCATGACTTGTAGTGTGTGACCTGTTTAGGCAAATTAATTAATTTCTGTGCTTTTCTAAAGTTAACATTAGAAATAAAAATTTGTTCCCTAAATTATGACTTTCTTATCCAGTGGGCTAAAATAAACTGGTATCTCAGCTGTTAAATTGTTCCTTTGATTTCAGACAGGTCCATTTCTTTCTTCAGGCTCAGCTCACATTGCAGTTGTTGAATTTAGAACCACATAAGCACCTTCACTGTCATTTCAGCTCTCCTGCTTTTTTAAGAACTCAGCTGTGTTCATGAGGACGGTCCATTAGCATCTGAAGTGTTTATTCCAATGAGGACATATTGGACATATTGAGAGGTGTCCTCTTGCACCATCTGGCCACCTTTTGTTGATACTTGTTACAGAGAACTCACCTTTGCTTCCGTTTATGCCTGATCATTTTTGGTTTGGAGGGGGGAAGGGGGAAACCAAACAAGACCCCTTTACAAATGAATAACCAAATTGAGCACATTCTGCATCACAAGTCTACAGTTAGCAAGAAGAGAAATCCCTACTTGTCTCTTTAATGCCAGAAGGGTTTTTTGGCACATAAACTTAAAATACATGGTCCTGTGAGTTGGTTCATTGGTATAACCTTTGTCAGTGTCTGACACGACTGCTGCTTAGTCATTGTGTCACAGTTGGTGCCTTAAAGGAAGTCCCTGTGGTTTTGCAAACAACTGAATAACATTGATTCAAAGAGTGATGAACCGCAGGGACAGGTATACTATGAAACCATAAGATCATCAGATAATTCAAGTTGGACAGAACTGAAAGAGATTTTCTAGTCCAAATTTCAGTATGCAAACCCTCATGATTCCTGAATTGTTGGCTAGTATCAGAAATTAATCCAGGAAAAAAAAAAAAAACCCAAAATATTAGCATGTATTAAAAACTCTTTTTAGCTTGTTTTACATCTGGAATGTGCTATGGATTTAGCATGTCTCAGGGGGAATACTTTTCCTTGAGTCTTATTGAACAAATGAAATTCTACTCTGGCTCATTAACAGAGAAATCAAACTGAATGGCAATAATCCAGATGTCTGCTGTAGTCCCATTTAAGAATGCTGTTTATATTATCACAGTTAGTATGTAAAATGTTTGGATTTTAATTATGGCTTAAGAAAGTAAACTGTTTTTAAAGAGAGGTGAGTGATATCCTCTGGATAAACACACCAATCTGACGACCAGCTCCCCAGGTTAAATGAAGAAGCACTCTGGAAACTGATTCACTGAAGATTTTTCAGTTTTTCTTTTCATAAGCCTTCACACTCATTTTCTGTGCAAGTGAAGTTTCCAGTATGCCACAGACTGTTCATTCCTATAGCATTCTCTGGATGAACAGGAGCAAATAATGGAAGTCTGCAAAACAATTATGAAGAAAATCACTTTATCCAAGCTGCTGTACGGTGCTGATATTATCTTACAGTCAAGGCCAGTGCAGCCTGGAAAAGCAGAAAGCATTCCTGTACTCAGAGTTGCAGTTATGATTTAAATGAACATATGTGCATTTAAAGAATGAATTGTTGCTCATTTCACAGGTGGCAATGCTACAGAAATGTGGATTTAAGAAGAGTTTGCATTTCTTTGGGTATGCTGGGTACCTGCATACTCTTAATTCACTGTAGAGTGCATTTAAAGGGCTTGTATTAGCTTGCTTTGTACCAGGTCTAACTTGGGCAATCTGTACCCTATGCACATTGGATTTCCCACAGAAGTGTTCTCAAGTGTAGGGCTGAACTCTCTGGGACTTAGTAGAACTCTGGGTCCCCAATGTGCACAGGGGTGTCAAAGCAACTCCTGCAATTCAAAACTTGATCCCACTATAAAACTGGTTCATAAAATAGCTTCCAAATTCTTACACTTCCTGACACTGAATTATTATTTCATATTTTAAGTGAGCAGACTTTTCTATTTTATTATTGTGAGCTAATTACAGGGTTATTAGAGTACTAGTGTTCTATAGCCTTCTAGATAGAGGCTAATACTTGCTTGTCTGAGCACTGGTGTTATTGTTGAGTGATGTTGAAATGGTTTGCCCACAGTCACCCAGTAACTTACCTATGGGCATTCCACCCAGTTGTCCATTCACTAAACCACGTAGCTTTCCACTATTTGCTCATTACTTTTGCCAGATTTTAGCAACTTGGAATTTTTCTTTCTTAGAGTTGGCCTGAAGCAGGAAGTGTCACTTCTTTCATAGAATCACAGCATGGTTGGGATTGAAAGGGACCTAAAGGACCATCTAGTTCCAACCTCCCTGCCCTGGGCAGGGACACCTTCACTAGACCAGATTGCCCAAAGCCCCATCCAACCTGGCCTTAAACGCTGACAGGGATGGAACTTTCACAGCCTCTCTGGGCAACCTGTGCCAGGGCCTCACTATCCTCACAGGGAAGAATTTCTTCCTAACATCCAATCTAAACCTACCCTCTTTCAGCTTGAAGCCATTGCTCCTTGTTCTGTCACTGCACTGTCTGATATCACCGCTCCCACTTTTCTGTAGGACCCCTTTAAGTATTGGTAGGCTGTAATTAGGTCTCCTCAGAGCCATCTCTTCTCCAGGCTGAACAAGCCCAACTCTCACAGCCTATCTTCCTGGGAGAGATGCTCTAGCCCCCTGATCATCTTTGTGTTCTTCCTCTGGACTCATTCCAGCAGCTCCATGTCTTTCCTGTATTGGGGACATCAGCGCTGGACGCAGTACTCCAGGTGGGGAAGAAGCTTGCATTGCTTTTCCTATATAGGTTTTAAATGAATAAAATAATTCTTCTTCTGCCCCCCACCTAGATATATTCAGATTGTAATTTTTCTCTCCACCCCACCTCACCCCCCACCAAATATGTGAGTTGTTATGAATTTCAAACAATGATATGCAGGGTTTGGTCTCTAAATGCTTTTTCGTTTTCTTCTGCTGTAGATTTGCTCTGGTTTGGAACTACAAGAATGAAAGGACTTGCCCTGCATTTTTGAGACATGTTGGTCAGTAGACACTAGAGACAGTGTGGAGGCTCTTTGTTAATAGTGTTCTTCCTTTTGGTGCCAAGAGATTTCTGTGCAACAGAACAAAAATGGGCCGTGAGGAAAGGGGATAGAAAGGATTAGAGGGATAGGAAGCCAGTGGGAATGGGAAGGGAATCTGGGAAGTGTCTGTGGGCAAATACTGACAGCTGCAAAGTGAGATGGGAGAAAAAGGCATCACTTGAATGTATACCTGGCAAATAGGACCTAGGAATGAAGAAGCTAAAATTGAAAGAAGGAAATAAATGGGAGGAGATTTGGGTTAATAGGCCATGGAGCATCTCAACTTTTGAGGTGAGACCAGGAGCTAGGTGATGATCAGAATAAAACTGCAGCCTAGATGGAAATGTGGGAAGAGGGAGCAAGTTCATACAGTGAAGAAACTGGGCTAAGACAGGGATTGTGGAGTGGGTGTGAAAAGGGAAGACCATGCCCTGTTTAGAATGGAAGAATCAGATCTGATCACTAAAGGAGATTCACTGAACGTTGTTCAAAACAAAAACCTGCCACAACACTTGTAATTCTAGTGGAATCCGACAACTGCAGGTTCAGTGAGATGTGGGGTTTAGCTTGTATTATTTTTCCTCATAATCACCACCTTCAAACTCCTCAGTTACACTGGCAGCAGTTACACTCCCCTTCCTTGTTCCCCTCTGGGGCTCCTAATTTTCTTAACTTTCCCTTTGCTTATAGCCTACTCTGTTTTGCAGGTGCCAGCAATTCTTGTCTTTCAAACTGTCTTTTATTAACATAGCTGAGTCGAATTCAGAACAGTTGTTCATAACCCATACCTTCTGTTACAAGAGCTGAAAAGAATTTCTAAGTCAGTCTCTTTTTTTTTTTTCCCCTGAACTGTAAAAATTGTTCTGATGAAGTTACTGCTGAGCCTTGCAATACAAATTTTAATTTGCAATTTTAATTAACTTGTTCCTTTGAGTGCTTTCAGTGTTGTCTGCAGGTTTGCTTTTGCACAGGGTTGAGAACAGAGTGAGAGGTTTTTTTTTATCATTTTTTCTGATGTTTTGTGAGATTGAAGGGGGGAAGGTTGGTGTGATGATGATTACTATTATTATTTCTCTTGGGAATATGTAAAGAGATAGAACATGGACAAATGGAGCCTCAAGGGTGACTCATGGTTTTGTTTAGCTTGAACTAGGTCCAGCTTCTAAGAGGAACTTGGTTTTTAGGTGCATGTTTTTGCAAAATGTTTTAAACTGGAGTTAGAATTCCAGAGGTCTCAATAGCATGTGTTTGTTTTTATTTAGGAACATGTTTAAGGAATGTTTTTGGTGTGTGAATGTAAAATAAATAAAACTGTCTCAAGCTGGAGGTTGCAAATCTTTGGCATATTCAGTGTCAGCAAAAATCAAGTGGAAGAATGTTACTCAGAGAATGAACTCAGTTAATTTTTATTATTTACTTTGTAAATACAAATATTATTTACTATGTAAATACAAAGTAAATAATAAAATTGCTCAGTTTTGAGATGAAAAAAAATGTGATTTTTTAACTAGTGGTTCCTTTTTCCTTTATAAGTGTTTCTTCATGCTTGGAAGATGGCTAAAATTTGTTTTCAGCAAGGGTCACTGCCTGATTGTCTTTGGGTAATGCAAATTCAGACATGTCACTGAGTGTATAACAGTGCAGTACGTTCATACTACTGCTTTTAGAATGCTGTTCAAGTCCTGGTTCAGATATTTTTATCATTAGAAAATCTCAGTAAACATTGTCTATAACTCAGTTTTTATTTTTAAAAAATCAAAACAAAACCCCAACAAAACCTTGTCCTTATGTGAAATGAGAATAGGGGAATGAGGGAAAGTCGGGGCGTCACTTCTATTTTGTTTCTTTTAGGGGATTTGATTATGTTTTATAAATAACTTTTCACTGAGGAAGTGAAAGCACTTTATTCATAGTTTACCTTTTGATTATAATAGATAAGCTCAGGGTAAGTATGTAATAATGTCATGTATTTTTAAAACAACCTGAAGGAGACAGCTGCAGAATTTGGCCAAGCAGAGCTGCAGCAGTGTCTACGATGGCATCGTTGGTCATTTCAGCTGAAGTACATCTCAGCTCATAATGTATATCTATCATACGTGAGGGGAAAATGTGGATGAAAGACACTAAATTTAAAAATGTGTGTTCATTATCTTAGGGCTTCATTGACCTTTGATACTAAAACTTTTTTTTTTTTTACAGCTCTGCTTTAAGATTGCATCTTTCACTTGAGGGTTCTTCACTAAAATTCTTTAGTTAAGTTTTACATACAAAAGTTCAGAGTGAGAAGGAGTCTCCTGTCCACTTGTGAGAGATGAGAGGGATTTGACCACACAATTCTTACTAAAATTAACATGCATTATCTGATATAGTCCCCAGCCCCTGTCATGAAACATCCCTGGTGCAATTTTCATCATGTGATGAGTGGTTGTGTTCTGTCTACTGATCTGTTGCTGGTTTTGAATGATAAGGGTGTTGCAGAGATAATACTTGGACTACATTTTTGTAGTAATTCTGAAATGTGGGGTTTTTTGCAGGGATATTAAACCAGACAACATTTTGATGGATATGAATGGACATATTCGATTAGCAGATTTTGGTTCTTGTCTGAAACTGATGGAAGATGGAACGGTAAATGAAAAGAATGATACATCCCTAAATACCTTTTTTCAGTCCTTTACTAGCTGCTAAAATGAGTTCTGATAAAGAGGAAAGGTGACTTATGTCAAAGGAAATGGAATTGTAATGGTATCAGTTTGTAACTAACCTCAGTTCAAGATACAACTGCACTTTGCTTGGATTTACTGTATATTAAAAGCTTATTAGATGCATATAGTCAACTCAAGAATAAAGAGAGGATGAGGATGAATCATCAGCGCTGCGTAGGTGTTTGAACTATGAATCTCTGGGTTTTGAGCTCTTACCTCTAATCTTTATTGAAAACCTAAGCATTTGTATAGCAGGATGAGATGCAATTAGCATATAGTCATATTTTAGTAGTATATTTTACTTTCACAGTATATAGTAGGTGTGACTAGAATGTTATGCCAGTGGGTTAATCATGTCCTAGAGTGTTACAAAGTATTTAATATATCTTATTACTTAATTTATAAATACTTAATAATAACTCTAAGCCTAAGAATTGACAGGTTTCTCCTTTGTTATTAAATACGTGTAAGAGTTGAACAAAACTGGGATGCCTGTTAATGTAGAGCCTTGGATGCTTATGTATTTCTTCATGAATTTAGAAGACTTTTTGTGGTGTTCAGTTGCTATTGCCATAAGCAGAACCCAAGGCTCAATTTATATATACATGCCCAGTGCCACGCACAGCAGTGTCTGTAACGATGGAAACTGATTTTTAGTCCTGGAAATGTAACTTTTGCAGGTCCAATCTTCAGTGGCAGTTGGAACACCAGACTACATCTCTCCAGAAATCTTGCAGGCCATGGAAGATGGAAAAGGGAAGTATGGGCCCGAGTGCGACTGGTGGTCCCTTGGTGTTTGCATGTATGAAATGCTTTACGGAGAAACGCCCTTTTATGCTGAGTCCTTGGTGGAGACCTATGGGAAAATAATGAACCACAAAGTTAGTGAACTTTCTCTTTCTCTCTCTCTCTAAGCTAATTTTTAATAAGCAATAGGGTAACTTAGAGGCTTATTTTAAAAATGAGGTTTTCTGTACTAATTATAGTAATGTTCATAGATGAAGAACAAAAAATGTGTTTCCATATAGTAAGTTTGTGGTTATGGATTGCAGATGGCTTTGCTTGAGGATAAAGCAGTTCAAAACTAAAAATGTGGATTTGGAAACATGGCTGTTAATTCACTCTACAGAGTAAATCTTGGCTTCGTTACTCCACTCCTTATGTGTGACTTTCTTCTGGCGAGATCCATTGGTTGGCTTATGTAGAAGGTTCTTAAATGTTCTTCCACATGGAGGTAGCTGTAGAATTTAACAGTGTAAGAGAAATGTACATAAAGAAGAAAAACGAGGAGGCAAAAAAAAAATTTTCAATAGTTTCTATCTTTTGGGGAAGTCTTTTTGCTAGAAACCTTACTGCATGTTTTTAAGAACAGATGTATTTGCACATTTCTTTTTCTACATGATGATTATCACTAAGAAGGATGATTTTTCCAACTTTTACTTGGTAATAAATTACATTCTCTTATTTCAATCTTTAAGGAGAGGTTTCAGTTTCCTGCTCAAGTGACAGATGTCTCGGAAAGTGCAAAGGACCTCATCCGAAGGCTCATCTGTAGCAGAGAGCATCGACTTGGACAAAATGGGATTGAAGATTTCAAGAACCATCCATTTTTTGCTGGGATTGATTGGGACAACATTAGAAACTGTGAGGCACCTTACATCCCAGAAGTCAGCAGCCCCACTGATACATCAAACTTCGATGTGGATGATGATTGCTTAAAAAATTCTGTAAGTATAGATTTAACATTATGACAAATCTGCTTTTGTAGTATAGCTTACAACAAAATATATGTATATAGCAATGTATATAGCAGTTTATTTCACTTGTGGTCTTCTTTAATAAGAAGTGCTGCTTTGATGAACTGTGACATTCATAGTTTGGAGACTGTTCCTCCCAACAAGGATAACTGCAGTTCAATTTTGTAGATTCATTGTAACTCTACATGTATTTAATGCATACCCCTGTTAATTGCAGTGACAAGTTCTTAGTGCTCATGTAGGTAGTCTGCCAGACAGTGTTTCTAGGAGAGCGTTGTTGAGTTTTGTACTAAGTCTGTGCAGTGCATTTTATTGTGATACTGTACTCTGATTGCTCGTATCTCTGTCAGATTCCATCCAGTTTATTCCCACTAAATCTTTTCCAGCTTATTTTCTAATTTGACTGGAGTATTGCAAAGTTCAGGTGAAATGTTCCAGCAATTTCTTCAGGAATAGTCTTAGTGAGAGAAATTATTTGGCCTTTGCTTTGCAGCTGTTGAATTTTAACAGCCTGAGTGTATCTATGCTTTTGAATGAAAACTTTAAGAGATGATAGAGCTCTTAACATCAGAGGAATGCCTTGTGTTGTCTCCTTGGAAATACTTTTTTTTTTTTGGATGTGTGGGTTTGAAAGATGCAAAAACCTGCAGGTTTTCTGTGAGGGGAAGCATTTTCACCATTTTTGCTTTTGTTTTCTGAACTGCCCTACCTGTGCATCTCAGTTCCACTGAGTTCCCTGGATCTGCAGATAACTGATAGGCAGTGGGAATTGATGTAGGCAGGATGATCATTATTTACATTCCCTTTCTTCCAACTGCTCAATAAAATACAGAAAACACTTCAGATGAAGTCCACTGGTAGACATATGTGGCCTTGGAGTCCTTTCACATAGGCAAATTAAGCAAATCAGTCTGGCTGCATAGACCAACTTGCATTTTTTTCCTCAGCCTGTCCTCACATCTGGTTTTGCCCATCTCCCTTCACACGTAAAGTATTTTTATCTTAAAGCTTTATTATACAGTCTTCAGATACCTGTGTGTTTACATGTTACCTTGTCCAGGAACAGCTTTCAGGTGGCAGGAAAAGATGCTGTGTGTAGCAAGTCTTTGTGACACCATGTTTGTAAAGATGAAATGCCTTTTGGAGGTTATTCATGCATTCTCATGTTGGCCATACCAGGGATCTTCCTTTTTAGAGTCTGATCTCTCAAGTGAGGTACTCAAAAGGTGCCTGTGTGTTGGGAATGGTTTCTCATTGTAAAGAAGCAGGGAGCTGCAGGAGAAGAAAGACCCCTCCTGTAGCAGAGTTACTAGACTCAGACCTGAAAACAAGAGTACAATTTTTAATGTGCTTTAATTTTTTGGTGAAAAGCAGTGCCATTGAACTGTTCGAGATGAGCAGTGGTTTCTGGAGCTTTGTCTTCAGTTTCCTCATTTGAAACATGTCAGTTTAGGTTTTTTGGTTTAAGGTTATAATTTTACCATATCTTCTTGCACCTGGCATCTCTGGAAAAAAAAAAAAGCCTAACCTGAGGTATTGCAGGACTGAGGATATTTTACATTTTTTTCCTTTAACTAGTGGACATTGCATTTAATATTGCTTCCCCTGAAATTCTTGCATGTAACTTGGAGGTGTTTTCCCTGCCATCTTTGGTACACCTCTTGCAAGGGAAGTTGTCATACGTGCTTTACTCTTACAAAAGTCAACACCACAGACAAGCTTCTTTTTTTTTTTTTTTTTCCTCTCCTCTCTTAAATTCCTTGCAAAGTGTGAATGGCATACAGCAAATGAGGAATGCCCAGTGCTGAATGTAAAAGGCAGTGTTGAAAAGCCAAGGTTGTTACTGTTCTCCCCAAACTGTGGCCCCATGGAAAAGTTATAAATATAATAATTAAATTGAAACAGTATGTTAAATGTACTCAGAAACATAATGGGCAAACTAGTCTTGCTAGGCAGCCTAAGTTCTGTAGGTATTTAGCTTTGAGCTGTTTGGTTTAGTAGCCTTACTAATAGGCATGATGGAAGTAGATTCAGTTATAATTTTGTCAGTAAGGCAATAAAGTTGAATTCACACAGGTAGCAGAGAATTAAGTATTTTGATCTTTGCCAAGGAATCAGCAAAGAAACAAATTCTTTTACACAACCTTTCATTGTTAGTGGTATGTCAGAACCTACATTGTTACATGTGTGGTGACTGGAAACTATCGTCTGGGCTCCTAAAAATCACACAGTTATGCATTTTGCTTAAAGTTATTTGTCAAGGCAGTGAAATATGGAAATAAAATATAAATGATTGATATTTTAAAATTGATATTTTAATTTTCTATTAGTGGAAAGCTAAGGCTTTTTTCATTTGCTCTTGACATTAGCTTCCAAAATGCCCAGCAATGTAGACTTAATGTATTTACACTGTTGAGCCATGTCATTGGTGTTACTTTTTTTTCTGGGAACTCTTTTTCAATGTGAAGATTTTTGTCTCCTAAAATGTCAAGGTTGTGATGTAACATAGGTGATAGCACCACTGAAAAGGTAATTTTGGATTCCTTTTGAATACAGGCTTGTTCTCTCCTGACGAGTTTTACATGTAGAAATGTACAAATCGGTCCCTTTTTGGTTTTTTAAATCAATTTTGCCTCTTAAAATTAAAGAAACTTCTAACACTTTCAGTGGAGTAATATTCTTAGGGAGTTTTTCCTGATGACTGTTACTGCCATGTCTTGTACAGCAACATAAACTTGAATCTTATGGTTGAAGAGGAACCTTTTAACAGGGTATCTAAGAATATTGCAATTTAAAAAGGTTCAAACAGCATGGCAATAGGGTTATTTTAACCTGAGGAGAAGCCCAAAGGTTTGTCCTGGTTTATAGTTCTTTGACAGGAAAAAGGAGCTATGAAGGGGAAAATGGTGAAAACACTAATGGGATTAGAAACCCTCTTGTATTACTTCTTTCTAGTAAATGTCTGACTGTTGTTCTCTCCAAATAGAGATAGCCTGCCCAGACATGGGGCTGGTAAATCTGTAGGCAGGAAGCCCTGCTGACTAAATGGCATAGAGGAGTATAGGAGGGAATAAAAGGTGGTACTCTTTGTGCTTAGAGCTTCTTGGAAAAAAGGAGACATAATTGGTTTTTGAGATGTGTAATGTTCTGCTTTTCTCTAGCCATAGCCTATTTAATTAGAAAAACATTTTTATGCCAGCATGCTGCATATTGCATGCTATTATGAATTAGCTTTTGATGATGTGGATTCATATTTGGGCTGTAGATAAGGATGACTGTGAATATAGTTAATATGATATTATCACTAATACTTCTTGTAGGATTAAGCTTGAAAATCTTTATTTTTTAAGTCCAGTAGGATATTACTTACTCAACTGTCCTATTACTTTTCCAGGAAACAATGCCTCCACCATCACACACTGCATTTTCTGGTCATCATTTACCATTTGTGGGTTTCACATATACCAGTAGCTGGTAAGTTAAGAGTTCCAAAATTGTCTGTAGGGTAGTTCCAAAATCTCTGACAGAGTTTCTGACTCTGAAACCAACTGGAAGTACATACCAAAGGTTTACTGAAGAAATTATTAGGCCATAATCTAAAATGCTGCCTGTCAAAGGAACGAGTCCTCTGCAGGTAAAATTTACATACTGCTAAATTAAACAGCAACAAGGCAGTCATGTATGCTCCTTGATCACTCATGTAAATAGGCAAATAGAGAATGTTTACAACCACTGAAAAACCAACCCTGTGTTTCTGCAAACATACGTGCTTGATGCTGGTTATTTGCCATGTCCTGCAGACTTCAGATTGATTATTTGTTGTAGCAGTAGTATGTGTACATGAGTACCCACAGTTTCAGGGCCACAGCATTTTTCTGAAAGGTATGTAGCTTAGTTGTCGCATGATAATTTCCCACCATAGGTTGTGATTCTTGTCTTTAAAGCATTTGGGAAACTTGTTCAATTATTTTTCAAATAAACTGGTATTGTAATCTTGCTGGCAAGAGTGTTGCCTTTTGCTATCTGCCTAATGTAGACTGTCCATAATGATAATTTTTAATGGGCAGTTTATTCACTTTTATGTAACAAAAATGCACTGAGGAGATCAGTCATGCTAGGTAAAAGGTATTTCCATTTTTAATAAGCACATACTAACAAGGTATTATTGGATTGTATAATTAATTACTTATTAGTTAACAACTAATAGTTAAACAACTATGTATTGGTTGATAGAATTTTAAAATTATTTTGAATGCAGCCTGTTGTAAAATCCAGTACTGTTTAATTTTTCCCCCCCAGTGTCCTTTCAGACCGCAGCTGTCTAAGGCTGACAGCTGGACCACCCTCCATGGATCTTGATGCCAGCATTCAGAGAACTTTGGAGGACAGTTTAGCAACAGAAGCTTATGAGAGGAGAATAAGACGCCTAGAACAAGAAAAGCTTGAACTTAGTAGAAAACTGCAAGGTACAGTTATTAAAAAAACCCAGAATTAATTTTTAAAAAATATATTAGCTTACAGATTTGTAAGGTATGGTTTCTACTGTGGAAAAAAAAATACACCTCCTGGAATGCTTTTTCACAGGAAAGAAAGGAATTTTCTTCTCTATTTTCATTGACAAACTTCTTTTACTCTTTATGCCCGAAATATCCCACGTATGCAGCTCGTTATAACATGCCAACTTTGTTCACAGCATGCTTTGATTACTATGGAATAAAGATTTCATTCTTAAAACCTCTAAGAAAATAGTTTGTCCAGCTGACAGTTCTTGAAAAATTGGACTTACTAGTTGGATATTGTAAACTGTAGAATCCTCAGTGGAGGGGCCTTTTGGTGTGTCTTAATTTATCAATGATATGTTTTTGACTTCCTCAGGTGTTAGGCATATAATTTGTCCTTCTGTTTTCCATCCTTTTGTAGAGTCCACCCAGACAGTCCAGGCTCTGCAGTATTCAACAGTGGATGGCCCAATAACAGCAAGCAAAGATTTAGAGATTAAAAGTTTGAAAGAAGAAATAGAAAAGTTGAAGAAACAGGTAACAGGTATGTTACAGATATTAATGTAATAACTGCAACAGGAAACAACATTTTGACAAGATTTTTGTCTCCTGATTTTGTGTCAGTTGTACAGTGCTTTCTAGAAGAGCCTTCCAGTCTATTTTTAGTTCTCCTTTTATCCTTTCAGTCTTCATTGGTTGCTCAACAGTTTCTACAAATTCAGCATAACTTTCAGAACTTAATTCCAGGTGCAAGACAACAGGAAGGTTTAAATGACTTCTGCTCTTATTATTAGCAATAAAGTTCAGCTAGTTTTAAATTGTGATGGTGCTAATTGACGTGAATGCCAATGAGGCTTAATCTGAGGATTTGTGAAACGGTGACCAGTTTCCTTACCACTGCTATTGTACTTGATGTTTTCCCCTCCCGCAGTGTGTGCTGCAAGAGCAGATGGAGGAGCACTTGTTGGTTGGTTTGGGCAGTAGCAAAAGTCAGTTTGATCCTCGTAGCCACTGCAGCATACCTGAGCATTCCTTGCTTTGCACATCGCTGCGCTTGGGTGTGCAGGTACATAGGCAGTAAACTGGAAGGCAGACAGGTGCTGTTTCTTGCTTATGTGAGCAAAACATGAGGGGTGAAGACTATAGCTTGGCAGTTTTAAGTTTGAAAATATTTGATGGAAGGATGAATTGTTATGATTTAAACATCAACTGGTATTTTTCATTATCTCATTTTTTGTAGAATTTTCCTTGAAAGGGACAAATTTGTGACATGTGCTCACAATTTTGTTTTCTTTTGAAAACACAGAGGTTTGTAGTGTGCTACTGCTTAGTGCATTGTAACTGGATGAGGAGTAAAATCTAGTGGAAACTGGGGATGTGGTTTTCTGAGTATTTTGTTACAACAGTACTTCTAGAAAAGTGTTGGGTTATCTGGGATGTTATGTCTGTGCATGTGAAACTAGAGCAATACTGAGTTTTCCATGTGCCACAGAGTGGCAAAGAGAGGATGGTATGAGCTGTAAGGCTGCAGTTCCGTGAGCAACAGAACTGACCAAACAAAACTCTGCCACCAAAATGAGTCCTGCTCACAGCTGTGTGCCCCTTCCTTTCTCTGTGCTTACCCTGGACACACTTGTGAGTTTAATTTGCTCAAATAAGCAAGAAAAGAACAGAGGATATAATCAGTAAATCAGATAAATGAGCACAATGAGGGCAATAAGAGCATATGAGGAAAAGGAGATGAGAGGGGTAGGACCACCTCTCAGCTCTGATGTGAGTGAGCTACCCTTTCTTACAAAGCATTTATTTCCTTTCCATTTTTTTCCTCTGCTTCTGAGATTTCATGAGGATTTTATAACTAAAATTCTGGCTGTCAAGTGAAAAGTGCAGAAAAAGAGCTGTGTTTCTTTAAATAATGTCATACTGACTTTCTTTAGAATTCCCAAACTAGTTACAAAGCAAAGATCTACTTAGCCTAGTATCCTGTGTCTTTACAGAGGCTACTGGAGACATTTATAGACAGGTTCAAAGACATTCAGTATACCAAAATCCATCTTTTTCCAACCTTCATTTCCCAGATTCTGGCAATTCATGTTAAAGAACTTCCAGTGGGAGAGCTTCTATTGCACCTCCATGTTGAATATAGCTGATTTTGCTCTCTGTTTAGCTAACATCTTTTTAGTTTACTGTAAGGGCTAGCTGCTAACACCAATATCCAGTAGTATGGGCTATTATTCCAGGTAAAGGAAAATTTCTCTTACAGTCATCAATAGCATAGCATGTCTACTATCATGGTCCATAACAGTTTGCTCAAAATAAGTTTCTTGAGAGCAGAGGCATCTTTAAATAGAAAGAAAGGGAATGCAACAGGATGGGTTTTATTTAAGGAAATTAACAAGGTTGATAGTTTGTTAGATATCAGGATAAGAACCATAGAAACAGGGGGGACAAATCTGATTCCTCTTGTCAATCCAAATATATGAGAAAAGTCAGGCCCAGGTAGCAGTAGATGGATCTCTGTTTTATGTCCATATCTTACCTGTGACAAGGAAAAAAAAACCCAGGAAGAGAGGTTGGAGAAAACAACAAAAAAGATTTGTTCTGGTTTGCATTTGTGAAAAGACCTCATTCAGTTCCTCAGAGTGTGAGGAATGTCAGCAGCGACACCCACAGAAAGAATAACCTGAACTGAACTTCCAGGCATTTTAGTTGGTTTGTTTAGACCCTGCTGCTGTGTTATGGGGCAGAAGCACACTGTGTGTGAGCTGCAGACTGCAGCACACAGGTTATATGCTGTTAAAATTGTGGAGTCTGAAAGAAGTCTGGTGTAGATAGGCAGTTGGACAGCTGCTCTGGCCTGATGCGGCAGTTCTGTGTTGTGCCATAAGCATTATATTTTGGATGTAAACGTGGCTTAACTAGCTCAGGGAGAATCGCTCTGGTTCAAGTGATGCCATGTTGGCCCTTTGTCAGAGGAAAGGTTTTTGTTAAGTTTCTCTGTAGCTAAATGTGCCTCCACTTGCTGCTCTAGTGGGGAAAAAGCATGATCAGAGACCTCTTTTCTGCAGCATCGCTCAGCTCTCTTTTGGCTCTTTGAGGCCATTGAAAAGCAACATCTAGAAGACCATCTTTTGAATGGGACCAGCCCTTCATAGGGAAGTGTCAGGATCAACCCCAAATTCTAATTTATTCTTGACTATCAACCTTCGACTTAGTTTAATATTAATTCCTAAAGGTTCTATTTTCTTCCTCTGGTAATGAAAACAAATAATTGTGTGGGAAC
This sequence comes from Laterallus jamaicensis coturniculus, assembly GCA_022605575.1. Lineage (NCBI taxonomy): Eukaryota > Metazoa > Chordata > Aves > Gruiformes > Rallidae > Laterallus > Laterallus jamaicensis. The sequence goes on from JAKCOX010000001.1 coordinate 23,275,222, forward strand.
ATTCCCCAACACAACAGATATCCCTTTTCACATTTAAAGGAAGTCAGTGTCTGGGGAAGATGATTTATATTGAGAAGGTTTTCCCTTAAGTGTCCATTAAGACATTTCTGCTTCATGCCACATATATATCTGTACATTTATTCATAGGTAAAACATGTGCTTTTGGGTTTTTTTGTGTTGGAAATGAATAATGTGATCAAGTGTGGAAGATGTAGAGTTGTCTCATCCATCCCCAGTGACCACATAACTTTCCCAGTATATATTTGAATGCCTGGCCTCGTCCAGTCAATACAGCCATTAGTTAGAAGACACTCACCTGGGCCTTGATTGTAACTAATATGACCAAATTTGATAAAATTGGGAAAAGAGAGTTGTATTTTGCTTGATTTATATGGGTTTTCTTCTGTCAGATACAGTTTTAAAACTAAATTAATTACAGAGTATGGGCACAAACCAAATGATGGTTATTCTGAAGGCTTCCAGTTTTAGAGGAGCTAATGTTTTCTGGGTTTCCAAGTCCAGATCTGATGAATTTTTAAGAAGGTTCAGTTCAGGTGCAGATCTGACCTTTATGCTTTAGGCTCCTCTCTTGGGCAATTAAATGTAACTTTACAATATCCTATGGTGGCTGTTTGCATATATTAGCTAAAATGTTAGCAACAACTAGGGTGATTAGATGGAAAATCACTGTTGACTACACATCACAACTAGCGTTTAGTAATATGCTTTAACCTGTTGTACTGCCTCTTCTGGAGCTGTAAGAAGAAACACCTGCCTAAAAAGGTAATAAAAAATGAACATGACATTCTGTCAAATTCAGGATCACCGGGAGGACCTTAGAAAAATACGTTTTTCTTGTCTATCTAGTTTTCCAGGAAATGACAAGCTAGCATATGCTTTCAATTTTTGAGGTCAAAGTTATAATTTTTGTTCTCAAGGTTGCATAGGAGAGAACTTTGAGGAATCTTTAATATTGCCAAATATGTAAAGGGCAGCAGTGGAAGAAGAAAACAGAGCTGTGGAACAAAGTAGTTCATGCACGGAAGAGAGATTTATCTTGGCTCAGCAGAGCCATATATAAACTTTTTTTTTTGCTGGTGACTTCAGAGTAGACAGCCTAAGAGAGGCAGTTAATATTTTCTGGCTTTAAGCTGCATCTGTTAACTATGTGCATTCTTTTACATTTTTTAACAAGAATCAATGACTTAAAACAATAGTGAATACTTGCCTGGATATAAGCCATATTAGCTTAAAAAATTCTTGTGATTCAAAAATTGCAACTCTTAGAAATTAACATGGTTTTATGTTTGATTTCACAGACAGTCTCGTAGGGTTGCACTGATGCTGCTGTAGTGAAAGACTCTTAGTGAAAGTATAGATGGGCTCCTGTTCTGTGGGTAAATAAGTATTGTCTGAAGACCTGCCACAAATGAAATCAAAGGCAAAATGTCCAGTGATTTAGTAGAACTTGGAACTAACCTGTATAACCTGCCTTCATATATATCTTGCTTTAAATTCCTGTTTTAAAGTGAAGAACTCGGAGAGGGAAAAAATACCTCCCACTAGCTGGGAACTTTTGGTTGCCATATTTTATGGATGTTTTTGTGTTGTAGCATTTGAGTGTATTTATATGACATTATTTAGCTGTGGCTTAGAAATGTAACTGACAGTTGGTAAGAAACTGGCTGTAATAGTTTTCCTGTATTTATAGTAGTAATAAAGCAGATCACATGAACAAAAGTTATTTTCACATTAGAAAAAAAGTAAAGTCATCTGAAGTTAATTTTACCAGTTAATTTTAATATCACCAGGAGAACACTTGCCAGCTCTTGAGTGACCAGTTACTTTTACTGTTTCTTTCTGTGGGAACTGGGGGGAAGGAGGGAGGGACTGTTTATAATTACAGTGTAATAAAAGATGTGTTAGGTACTGCATAACAGTGCATAAGTCAAATGTATAGGATATACATGTATAGTATATGTCATGTTCAAGCATACATTACAAAGTTATGTATGATGCATTATTATTGTAATGTGAAAAGACAAATTGTTTTCTATGTTGTTTTGCAGCAAGCTGTGACCTTTTATTCTGTTGTGTTAAAAGCTGAGAAAGGCAGTTTATCCCACTCCCTATTCTAAAACAGATAAAAATTGCATTAGTTTGTGGTTAAATGGAAGTGAAAACAAATATATAAGTGGCTTCAAGCAAACAACTAGACCAAGCTATTCTAGAATAATGAGTATTTTTTTTGCCTTAACATATTTAGAAGTCTGATGGTTTTTTCTAGATTCTGGTCAGCTAGAACAGCAACTTGAGGAGGCCAGCACTGCAAGGAGGGAGTTGGATGATGCTTCCAGACAAATAAAAGCTTTTGAGAAACAGGTCAGAACGCTCAAGCAAGAGAGGGAAGATCTTAATAAGGTAAAAGCATTTTGTCAGCAGCTTTTCCAAACCCTAAACGCTGTTTTATTTTTGTTCATTTTGCTCGAAAGAACTTTCAAGTGTAAAATTAATGAGCAGCTGACAAATGTATAGCGTGACCTCCTTTGCTTTCTATCTCTTTTTTGAAGAAAAGGACATTATTTAACAAGCTGTATGTATGAATGCTGGGTGGTCTTAGGTGTCTGCTTCCTGTGGCAGGGGGGTTGGAGCTTTATGATCCTCGGGGTCCCTTCCAACCCTTGCCATTCTATGATTCTATGATTCCAGATAACAAACAGCTCCGTGATTCAAATTGCATGGTGGCTGCAAAGGCTTTATAGCTTCAGACTATGATATGATAATCATAACATGATAATGATAGTGGTTAGAAGGCAGAGTAGAAAAGAACTATTCCAGACAACTAACTTAATCTGAAGTATAGGTGAGACTGTAGCAGGGAAAAAATGTTAAGACAATGGTATTAGAGCTGTGTCACAGAAGCGTTTCCTGGAGAAATATGGAAAATTGAAAAGTTATTTGAAATAACTACATTGAAAGAATAGTGGGGTTTATTTCTTCTTCTCTGTCTCCTCAATACCTTGTTTTTTTATTTATAACATGGTGTCTCTCATGGCTCTTTTTTATATTCATGGTTAAATCGACCTGTAATCAGGTGTGAAATATATTAACCTGTTTCTCATCATGGTTATATTGGCCTAATATTTTATAGTCCACACTCAATGGTGATGTGCCAGCTGTATTTAACACCATTTCTTTTAACCCTTAAGGGTCTTAAAACCTTTAAAGCTACCAGCTTGTCTGAGAAAGGGTGTCTTTCTTTTAGAACAACTCATATCTATCAGCATCACTTTTTAATAACCTTAGAAAATGCTTTTGTATTGGTACAGATGTCAACAGTGCCAGATATTAATTCTTCCAGCCATTCTTCTTTTCATCCTCAGACTTGCTTTTCCTTGCTTATTTGTTCTGTTCCAGTTTGGCTGAGCATCACTAAAGCATTTAAACTGTTGTGGTCTCCCATTCATAGTGTAGTAGGACAGATCTAAGACACAGCAAGCTTTGCGAAGGTATCACGCTGTAGACTTATCACAGCATTAGCAGGATTGTTTTATGTGGGTTCTTCTGAAAGAATAATTATTGCTGTTGATCAGCACGTGCTGTTGATCGCTACAGTATTTTGTTGCCTTAAGCTTTCTGTAATATTTGATGTTGTGGTACAGTGTGTGGAAATCATACTCACCGTTGCAGGTCTGGTTTCAAAAGGTTCTAAAGTAGAAATTTTCATAGAGGAAATGTTTCCATTCAGTTCATGCAACAATTTTTTAATCGTTTAGCAATTAACTATTATTCATTTTGTCATTCAAGTAGTTCTTGGAAAACTATGCTAATAACACTTTTAAATTAAGAAAGCAAAGTATTTTTTTATTTTAATGCAAGTGCTTGAAAGCTTTTCTGCTTAACCTATAATAACGGAGTAAATTCTTACCTAGTTTATGCAGTTTTCCTAATTTTAGTAGTGTAAAACCTGACCTCATTCCTTCTTTACAGAGATACGCAATCCGTAATGTAGATGCATTCATGAAAAGCAATGACTGTGTAGTTTCTGTTCACCCTGGATAAAGTGTTAGATGCACATCCAAAGAGAGAATTGGCCTTGCAGCTTTCTAGGTTTATTACTTAATTCTTTTTTTAAACTGTAGGAACTGGCAGAGTCTAGTGACAGATTAAAATCCCAAGCCAAAGAGCTGAAAGATGCACACAGCCAGCGGAAATTGGCAATGCAGGAGTTCTCAGAGATGAACGAGCGGCTCACAGACTTGCACTCTCAAAAGCAAAAGCTTGCCCGCCAGCTCCGAGATAAGGAGGAAGAAATGGAAGTGGTGATGCAAAAAGTAGAAAGTTTAAGGCAAGAGTTACGCAGAACAGAGAAACTTAAAAAAGAAGTAAGTGGTGAGAAGATTGTTTAGAATCTATGAAATAGTTATATGTAAGGTTTTCTGACAGAGTTCTTTTATTTTTTTGTTGTCTATTAATCTTTAACTCTGTTTTGTTTAAAACGTTACTGAGTTTTTGTTTTCTAAGAATTTGAAGTCTCCAGTTAAGTGCTGAAGATTTATCTGTTCTATTGAAAACCATCAGTAGATTTTGGAAGAAAAAGAAAGGAAAACAAAAAATAATCCTCTTAAAAAACGTATGTACTTTTGTAGCTGGAAGTCCAAGCTGAAGCTGCAGCTGCTGAGGCATCCAAAGACAGGAAATTGCGAGAGAGGAGCGAACAGTACTCTAAACAATTGGAAAATGAAGTAGAAGGGCTAAAGGTTAGTCGGTTTTGATATTAACACCTGCAAACTTACTAGTCAACCAGGACGTGGATCAGTTTGATTGCTTTCAGATGTAGGACGAAAGGGTATTGTTGGTCTGTCACTTTGGTTGATGCTGAATATTAATGCAAGTGCAAATTGCATTATTGTCCAGAAAAATGAACAGTTGCCTAATGCACTTTTCAGGCCAGTGTGTTTGCTGCTCACTGAAGTATTTCTTAATACTCAACTGTTTCTTACCATGTTGCATCCATTGTTACTTTGTGTAACTGTACCTGTTAAAAGCCTGGGTTTTTTAGGGTAGGATGGTTGAGTACTTAAAGATAAACCCTGTAGCCTAGGCACATTTCTGTATAGGTGTTTTGTGTACTGTGTTCTTCCTCAGTGTGTAAGTCAAAAGAAAGATGCTTTCCTCCAGAGCAGATGTCAGCTGATGTAACTGTAAAGAAAAGGGTTTAGAGTGTTCTGCCTCTCAGCCAGAAGTTGAGATGTTTTTCACAAGAACAGCATTGAGTATGAAGCCTTGGCTTATATGAATGCGATTGCTTACACATGTAGGTGTTTTTAAGAGCAGGAATTTAAGTAAGCTGTTAACTGTTACACAGTGCTGTGAAGAAATTAGTCTCTCAAAAACTGAATCAGAGAGTTTTTCATTTCCACTTGAGGATTGATGTTCATTTACAGCAAAATCCTGTTCTCAGTGTTTCCTCCAGCATATTCAATAGGATAATTCTAAATCTTTTGTGGAAAGCATCAGATGAGGCCTATTCTGGCCTGAATTTACATCAATAACAGGTGGGGGACTGGGTTATTAGAATTTTATGGGGCATTTGTCAACATGAAGTCACTGCACAGAAAATTTGATGCTTCTTTGCAAACACTCTTTTATTTTGCCTTCTTTGGTTAAATGAAATGAAGGAAATTCATTCAATATGAAGTTTGGATTTACAGTTTCTACTGCTGTGAATTCACATTGTTATCTGAAAATTAAGATGTATTTCTTCTGCTTTCATGAATCTTCACCATCAGCAAAGAGTTTGTATGACAGTTTGAGGTGAGAGGAATTGATTTGAGATCTGTTGAAAATAAACAATACACTGCTTTATAACAAAGAGCCAGTTTGCCAGAAGAGGAAAGAGGACTTGTAGCTTCCTTAGTAATATTGCACAGAACACTAAGCACACTTTGGACCGTGTGTGGTTGTTGTGATACTGCATTACCCATTCAGTAAAAGCTCTGCACAGCTCCTTAGTTAAGTTCAGGAGGATGTCATGGAGAAAAGATCAATAAAGAAAGTCTTCTGTCCAGCCAATTCCTTCAGCACTGACCTGCTTGTTCTGTGAAGTCAGTATAGAGGTACAATTTTGGCCACTTTCCTCATTTGGCAATGTTTAAAGCCAGCTGGATGGCTTTTACCTCTACAAACTGGCAGGATTCACCTTCTCCTTCTGTAGTTTCTGCAACTCATCGTGGAGGACTCCATACAGCAAGCAGCCTTCCACCTCTGATGTTTTCCTACAATGTGACAGGACCCGTCAGTGAACAGGGAATATTTTTTCTCATTTTCTGGCAGTTAATTACACAGTGGGCCCTCTTTGTCATGCATCACCTCCTTCTCTAGTGATGCTCCAAAATTCTTGCCTACTGGCCAGTCTGTGATCACTTCCAGGATTCCTGGGTGATTGGAGTTTCCTATTCAAGCTTGTTGCTTGGGGCTCCCTGAGATAACTGGGGTTGCTTAGACTGGAGAAGAGGAGACTGAAGGGAGGCCTTATTACTGCCTACAATTACCTGAAAGGAGGTTGTAGAGAGGTGGGCAATGATCTCTTTGCCCAAGCAACAGCTGATAGGATGAGGTGGAATGGCCTCAAGCTGCACCAGGGGATCAGAGAGTCTCAGTTGCTGTGGTATTGTAGCCTGTGCACCATTGTGGTAGCAATTGGCTCCTGTCATTCTTTGACCTTCAGAAACCCCACAACAGAAGGGTCTTCTGAAAGCCCAAGGAAAACAGGTGATTGTTCAATTTCCTCTGTCTCTAAGGCAGCTATTCCATAAAGCCCACTGGTACCCTTTTGGATCTTTGAAATGCCCTGTCCAGGGGAAGTCTGTGCCCAGGATACACGGAGATCTGGGTCAGTCAGAGCAGGGTGTTTTTCCCAGTCTTTCCCAGTTAGACTTGCTTCAGCCTCTAACAGAGTCAACTGTTGGGATCTGTCTGTCACTCTGGAAATACAGGCAGACCTTCATAGTTTGATGGTGTATGACCCTTCATAGTCTGAAGGCATTAGAGTACACTGGGAACCGGTGTCTACTAAAGCTTGGTACTCTTGTGGATCTGATGTTCCAGGCCATTGAATCCACACAGTCCAATAAATCCAGTTGTGTCCCTCTCCTCCACCTGGATGGAGCGAGGGCCTCTGTAGTCCTGCTCATCATATTTGCTGATCACTTCTTGCAAAACCGAAGAGGTCTCCTCAAGAGAATCACAGGTGCAATCACAGAGTCTGATGGGCTGCCTACTGGAAACTGGTGCAGCATTCTTCCTGGAGGAATCTCTTTTCATAACTGTTTTGCCTTGCAGCTCATGTGCTCATTTACAACAGTTGGTTTTTGTGTCAAACATGGGGTATGAAGAGTTGAAATAAGAAAAGATCTGACCAGAGATTCTTCTTGTTAAAAGAATTGATTAAATTAATTTAATCATTGCTGGTCCACTGACCACAATTTTATTTTAGTTGTTCTCCTAGTTGCTCTCAGAGCTGTGTTACATGACACCTTACTTGCTGTATGTGATGTTTATCAGTGTTTCTGCATGCTTTATCACCTCTGTGCATTGGCTTAAGGTTATTTCTCTGCTCTGTTGTGCACCACTGGCTTATGGTATGCTGAAATCATTGATTGTCAGACCAATCTGGTATCTCTACTCAATGGTGGCAGATAACACAGAGTGGAGTGACAGCAGGGGTTTCTTCCCCGTACTTGGACAGCCATCTGTCAAAAGCTGTTAATAATCACACTTTTTACGTTTTCACCTCAGAAAGCCAATATATGGGGCAGACACTTTTCTTCACCTTCCCTTTCTCTCCAGGCTAATTATAGTGTCTCTTGAGAATGTTAAATATCCCTGGGATGTTCAGACCAGCGTGCTTCTATTGCTAGGGCTCCTGAATGTGGTTCAGGTCTTTTTAGGGTTAAACAACTACTTCAGAATATCCCCAGGACCACTGTGGCTACTCCAGCCCCCTTGATCAGCACTGCAGCTACTCCCATCTCTGCAACAGGCACTTTGGCTGCTCCAGCACTGACGATGAGCACTGGAGCTGAACCAGAGAACCAAGCTGTACTAGTATCACTCACTCATATTCACAAGAAGAAAAAGACAGCTTTTGTAGTAAAGGATGCCAAACAGGGCCTTCACAAGAACAGGAAGAAGAGACAGAACTGCTTTATTATTGCACCACTTAATGGTTATTCTTCCTTATTCTTCAAGTGCAAAACTCAATGTCTGTTAATATTGCAATTCTGGTAACCACAGTACGTGGTAAACATGTCAATACATATAGTAATATTTACAACAGGGCTGTCAGATTGAGCTATTCAGCTTCATAATTACCCAGTGAAAGAGCTGCTGTGTTGAGGGTTTTTTTTTGTTTGGGTTTTTGTGTAAGTCTGTGTGCATGAGAGGGAAGACTTCCTGAGCGGAGTTATGGTATCTAACTCTCTCTGTGCCAGGAGATGCATTATGTCTCAGTTGCACCATTTGTCCACTTGAAACAGGCATGTATAAAAACATCTACTTGGAATTCATGTGTACATAAATTCAAAATATGTTCTTTGTTTACTACATTACTCTGGGTTTGTAAGCCACTCTACAGTACCATCCAACTCCCTCTTCTACTGCATCAGCTGTGTTTTAGTCTTAATAGTATCTTTCCATTATGGAAAAAAACATAATTAAATGCCTATAAGAAGTTTTGCATACCTGATAGATGATGTTGCAAAGCCTAAACTTTTTATGGCTCCATTGCCATCTATGTGTGGACAATTTGGCATGTTGGGCAGTGGCAAACTCAGTAGCAACTGCCTGCGTGTGAAAGAAAATTCCTGAACTTCTTCTTTTCACTACTTTATTTTTTTTCTTTCTTTCTCCAAACCATCCCTTGTTAGGATGGCACTTTTCTCCAGTTTATCATTCTGAGGGCAGGATTTTACTCTTAGGTCAAAACAGATGGTCATTTTGATGAGTTAGAGGAAACAATGCAGTAGCAGCTCCTATCTGGCTCATTCATTTAGGGGGTTTTACAGTATTCTGCTGACACTGACAGCAAGGCTCAGCTTTCTGATGGGACAGAAAGTCAGCTCGTCTGAATGTTCTGCAGTGATGTTTTGCTCTTAAAGCCTATTCATACATCAGCAAAAGAAAATTACCCAAAGCCATGTTTAATTAAGGATGACTGAGAAGATTTTAATATCTCATGGTAAAAAATGGAGGTATAATTAACAAAATATCTTCAATCCTCCTAAAGGTATGAGACAGTCACTGTAAGGAAGGAGGTTCTTAAAACACCATGTTTTTATTGTTAGTTCTTTTCCTTGGACTACCTGTAATTACATATTTGAAAAAAAAAAAAAAAAAGACCAACCCAGAAAAAATTCCAAACCAAGTTATATGTGTGTTGACATTAAGAAATATTTCCATACTTGGATTTCAGTGCATGTCATGTCACTATCTCATTTTGAACCTGATCTTGCTCCTCCTCTATGTTATGGCAGGACATTGAGTTTAGTGAGTGCAGCATTTGGTGCAAATATGTATGTATCCTGAAGCAATGTGTAAAGACTATTGAAATGCCAGAAGACCTCACTAAGAGAGCTATGCAGCTGCAAAAAGTGAAGTAATTACTCTTATTGTTTAAAGCTTGTTTTTTCCTATTATCCACTATGATGTCAATAGGCAGTTTAAGTAAAATAGGTCAGGTTTCTCTGCTGACTGATGCAATCCATGTAGTCTTTTCTGTAGCTAGATCCCAGCCTCCAGTTACGCCTCTGCTTATTTTAGTATAGTTTTTCCACAAAATATTTGGCTTTAAAATATATTGACTGTGTATCGTTGTCTTATTCTTCATTCATTAAAGTCACTTGAACATCTTGCTGTCAACCATGTGAATAGGAAGCATAAAAGTCTTCTGTGGTCACTTTCTGACTGCATGTAAGGGGAGTCAGAATGTGGCCAAAGATATTTAAAGTGATGATGAGATTTTTTTCAATGGCTTGAAAACTATTGCAGCATTTGAATCACAAAGTGATGCAGAGTGCAGTTCAGATTTATGCTGTAACAAATTTTCAAAACAATTGAGATAGATGTGTTTAACTCAAGTCTGCACTGGGGTATTTTCTAGACATAAGACCTACAAATATTGAATTGATACTGAGCATTGTTTCCTGCATTCTTGAGCACTAACTTTGGAATGTTTATTTTAGCAAAAACAGGTTGGCCGCTCACCTGGGGTAAGCAGTATAGAACACCAGCAAGAGATCACTAAATTGAAGGCAGACCTGGAAAAGAAAAGTGTTTTCTATGAAGAGGAACTGTCTAAACGTGAATTAATGCATGCTAATGAAATCAAAAGTCTGAAGAAGGAGCTGCGGGATGCAGAGAGCCAGCAGCTTGCCCTCAAGAAGGAGATCATGATCTTGAAAGACAAGTTAGAGAAAACGAGAAGAGAAAAGTGAGTAATGTATGGAATTTACCTTTAAGCTCAAAATATCTTTGAAATCTCCCACTATGTTTCCAAACACACTGTCACCTCCTTAATTTCAGTGCCAGTAGGTGCATTTTAGCTGAGCTAGTTCTAGGATTGGAAAGAAATCACCTTTAAAAATAAAGTAGAGAAAAAAAAATTCACATCCCTGTACTGAAATATTCACCATCTGCACCAGAATTCTTGCACTGGCTGACCATAATTTCACAGTGTGTAATTTGAGTTGCAGCTTATGTTGTAGTTTTTCAGCTTTTTTTTTTTTTTTCCCTGTTTGGTATTTTCATCTTTTGATGCAAAACTAATGTGTTAGAGATCAACTATTGCTTAGATTTCTGCCAACACAGGAACAGTCACTTAATGTGGACTAAGGCTAATCCATGCTGTGTTCCATCCAGTGTTAACATCAGTCATCAGGCTACTATAGGCATAAGCTGCTTTATCTCTTCTGACATGGTAATTTGTCAGAGACCTGCTTTCTTCTCTCCCACGTGGTGGAGCTTATAACTCGCCTTGAGAATGTTCCTTGAGGCATTCCTCAATAAAACCCACGTTTTTCTGTGGATAGCCTAGTAATGGAAATAATCATAACTAGCATGTGTTCATTTTCATTCATAAATTCAGAGTGCTCTACAGACACTAACATACATGCTGCTTTTTGCTGTTGTAGTGAGATGGAATATTAGAAAAAACATGTAGAAATTCCTGCTGAAAGCTTTGTGAAGCTGTAATGAGTCTTAAATATACGTAGTAAATAAAGAATTTTTCATAAAAAGCTGCTGCAAGTAGAGGTGGAAGCACTGACTCTGTGGTAAATGGTTTCCAGCAGGTAGATGTCGTAGTAGATCATACAGCCTAGAATGCAGTGGTTGAATTGTTTCCTCTTAGCCTACAACTATTCATAGGCTTGACATATTATCACAGTCATTTGCTGCACTGTTCTAGGTTGAGAGGTAAAACTTGAATCAGCAACATGCTTTCATTGTACCACAGCTTAATGGTCTTCTGATCTATGATTTCTAAATGCACAAAAGGCCTTGCTGTCTTGTAATATATAAAGATGACAGTATAGTACTCCTTAATGCCCTGTCAGTCCAGTAGTATCTCGGAAGGAGGACTATTCAAGAAAAAAAAATAATCATTAATACCTCTTTCTGCAAGCTTAAACTGTTGCTAAAGGTCATGCCTCCAAACATTGACCAGACCAAAGCTTCTTGGAGTTGTATCAGAAGTGTTCCAGTGTTGTACAATTGCAGAAGTTCTAACTGGGTGTTCATCTAGTGAAATAACAGATCTCCTAACAACACTCACAGAAACACAGAATCGTAGGGGTTGGAAGGGATCTCAAGAGATCATCGGGTCCAACCCCCCTGCCAAAGCAGCTCCCCAGCTCATACTGCACAGGTGTCCAGGCGGGTCTTGAATATCTCCAGGGAAGGAGACTCCACCACCTCCCTGGGCAGCCTGTCCCAGGGCTCTGTCACCCTCACTGGGAAAAAGTTCCTCCACATGTTGGTGTGGAACTTCCTGTGCTCTAACTTGCAGCCATCGCCCCTTGTCCTGTCCCCACAGACCACTGAAATGGGGCTGGCTAATTCCCCCTGCATCTCATGCTTAAGATAATTATAAACATTGATTAGGTCCCCCCTTAGTCTTCTTTTCTCTAGACTGAACAGTCCCAGCTTATTCAGCCTCTCCTCATAGGGGAGATGCTCCAGGCCCTTAATCATCTTCATAGCCTTTCTCTGGACTCTCTCCAGGAGATCCCTGTCCTTCTTACACCAGGGAGCCCAGAACTGGACACAATACTCCAGGTGGGGCCTGACCAGGGCAGAGTAGAGGGGGGAGGATCGCCTCCTTCGACCTGCTGACCACACTCCTCCTGATGCACCCCAGGATCCCATTGGCTCTCTTAGCCACCAGTGCACACTGCTGGCTCATAGCCAACTTATTGTCAACCAGGACCCCCAGGTCCTTCTTCATAGAGCTCTTCTCCAGCAGGACTCATCTGCTTCATCCTAGCTAGTTCATAAACCTTCTTCCAATTTAGTTTCTCTCCATAAATAAAAACATGATGCTCATCTAAAATGAGTGCTGACATAACTGTATGTTTCTGTATGTATTTCAAGTGGTGGTATAAGAGAATATTTTAAAGCATGAACAGAAGCTTGTCACATAACTGGAATCCAAGATGTTGCTCTTAACAGGAAAGGCTTCAGCCTGGGTTTGGTCAAACAGGTCTGCAGAGTCTCATGCAAGTATTAGGACTCCACTGAAATGCAGATGTCCCTGGTGTGCTACGGATTGACTTCTGCAGTAATGCAGGGATTTTGGAGGGAATCTTAAATATTAGGAATGGAAGAATTGCTGCTGCTGCTTAATTCTCAGAATTTGGTAGTTTTTCTAAGGAGAAAACACTTTTTGTTTCTGCTTACACATACTGTTTTTAGCTTTTGTAAGCAGGCATGCCAAGCTTTCTGTGCGGCTGTGTTTAATGGCAGTGTGGAAAAGGAAGCACCTGGAGGCTTTGTGCTGAAATGAGTGGAATTATTTCAACAATAGGCTTGGGGTGGGCAGGAGTTGAAGTGTGCATGTACAGTTTGGGAAAAAAAAAGTAGTCTGAAAATAATCTTTAGTGCATATTGGAAAAAAAAAAAGCTTTGATAAGAGGATGTGGTTACATTGCTTTGTAAGGGCTGTGGTAGAGTGAATAATAACAGCTTGGTCAAAATCTCTGTGTACTTTTTCATGTAACTTACATGGTGGTGGTTTCTGTTTCATTTTTTTAAACATAGGTATTTTTTATTTTGTTTCCTTCAAATTTAAGCTTTCTTACTTTTGCTATTTCACCAGCAGAAGTCTTCAAGAGAGAAACAAGCTTTCTTTACAAATTAATTGTTCTTTGCTAAACTGGGATAAACTGGATGCTATTAAAATTGGGATCATAGGAACACAGCATCAGGGCAGTGATCTGTGTAGCACGATAGCCTCTTTCTTTGAATTGCCATTATGAAATATTTCAGAAGAGGTGCAAGAAACTGTAAAATAAATCACATTTGTGGAAGTTTCTTTTAAGCTTGTCATTTCATGATGGATTTATAAAGCAGACTACTTTATAAAACAGCATTTGCTTTTTTTTTTTTTTTACATTGTGTGATATAGAGAAGCCTGGGGGCTGTTGCTTGTTTCAGGTCTACATCCCTTGGTTTCAAAGCAGTAAGATAAAATATTTCTCCAATTTGTACAGTCTCAGTAAAGAGCTGGAGTGACAAAGTGATACCATAAAACAGTATTTTGCGTTTGCTACAGTTATTTTACTAATAAAAAGAAAGCTGAATCATGTATGATTTCTTAAACTTAAAGAAAAGGTACATGGCTAAATTTTAGATGAGGGAAAAAGCTTGATGAGAGAGGAGGCTGGCAGACTTCAAAGCAAATGTTTTATTTTGATCTTTTTGGCTGTCCAAGGCGTGCCTATGGAGCCTGTCAGTTCTGCAGTTTGCTGCATTGGTGTTTAGGTATGATAGATTTTACCCACACTGTCCTTGTTTAAAATATACCCTCTCTCTCTAGTACACTATATCTGTCTGACTTAGCGGGTTAGTGACAAAACTCCAGTTGAATTAAGAACATAAAATAGAGGAAGCCATGAATCTGTTGGGCTCGCTTAGCAATCCAAATCTCCCATAATCCACCACCACCTATGCCTGCTTTGAGCCTTTTAAAGCCTTCAAAGAGTAAATTTTAGACAAATACAGAATAAAAGTCCCTAAACAAAATCATAGAACCATAAAAGCTAAATAAAAGAACTCCAGCAAATTAATTAAAAATTAGTTCAATCTACTGTCTGGGGAATTAGCTTTGACTCTATGCCTTGCAAACAGAAGCAGGATCTGTTATTAATTCCCCTGACAGCCAATGCTTTAATCTCTTCCTGCCTTTTCCCTCGGCGGATCATCATCTGCGTGGAATCTGTTGATATAGAAAAGGAGCGGTGGTGAATTTCAAACTTGGCGTTTAAACAGTAACAAGAGTATGTTACTTTGCTAGGATGTAGTGTTATGTTTCAAAGGATGCCTAGCAACATAGAATTTCACCATGAGACTAACACGCTGTACTAGATTTCAAAGAGTGGTTGAAGCACTAAATGAATTTCAAATTAGGAATGGGAAATTCAAACCAGCATTACTCTTAGCTGTAACCACTGACACTTCTCATCTTTTAAGGGCGTTCTCTCAATTTGGTGGTTGTAGTAGTTCTGCATCTCAGAAAAGATGAGGATGTCATTTCTCTGTTGTACAATGCAAAATTCTACTCAGTATCCAGAAGAAATTTTGCCATGTTCAATACAAGGATTTCCCTGAAAACTTTATTTTTACAGAGTGAACTTTTTATGCTGGGCACTTTTTTCAAACAGCTTCAGGCTAGACAGTGGGATTTACTGAATGGACATTTACTGTATTTGTGGCATTATAGGTCCATCAACCTACCAGTTACCTGGATAACTGCTGAAAGAGAGAATACAAGATGCCCAAATGTCATCTTACTAAACTTTTGCAAACATAGGGAGTCTCAAAAGTGTGAGTTTGAGGAGCTGTACATCTGCAAATTTGTAATCCACCACTTCAAGGAAATGGCAAATGTTTTTGGCAAACAGAGGGCCTGCAGTTTCTTTTATTTTCAGGTTCTCATATTCATTGTGCAAGATTAAAGTTGTTGTTAAGCAGAGTCAACCAGAGGTTCTCCTCTTTTGAATGGTATTGACAGGAGAAGGGAAGGATTGGGGGAAACAGCTACTTTGAAAGTCTTTCTCAGAAAGAATGGTCCAGACCTGCTCTAGAATCTGATGATACCACAAGTGTATATGTTATCCATCCACTTTTTGCTGATAGTAATTATACAGTAACTGAATGAACACTTTGAATGTGTCTTCTGGCTGTTCTAAATTGCTCAAAGACTATTGCCCATATAAGCTCTTCTCATCAGAGGCTCAGCCCTAATTGCTGTAATTTGGATTCTGTATGTTTTGGTTTCACATGTGGTCATTTCTGCCTGTTGTTCTGTGTGAACTGTGGAATATATCGATGTGTAAGCTCAAATAACATTTCTGTGAGCTGGGAAATTTACCCTGAATGTCTCAGAATATTGACACACACTTTGGCTTGCAGAGTTACAGATGCTCAGTGTTTGAAAGATTCACCTAAAGAATAAAATACATATAAGGGATTGATAAACATTAGCTCAGTGGAGCTCTATTAATTCTGTACTGAAGGAAAGATCATTGTTTGATGATACATTTCAACAGACTGCCTTGAGGTCCTAAGATGGGAGTGTAATGTATTACTTGCCTAGTTTTAATAGGCTGTGGTATTACCAGTGTCATACTTTCAGCTAACGTGGGCATTGATCTTTATGTATTTAAGTAAATAGCATGATGAGTTTCAGAATAGGAAACTTCCTAATTCTGATTCATTTCATTTCTTAGCCAAAGTGAAAGGGAGGAATTTGAAACAGAGTTCAAACAGAAGTATGAAAGAGAAAAGCTCCTACTAACAGAGGAAAACAAAAAACTTTCTAATGAACTTGATAAGGTAAGTGCTGGTTAGTTGAGTCTTAAGTTTCCAACTATTGGATGCTATGTATAAATTTGACAGTATAGAGCTGTTTTGGCTCTTATTAACTCTTAATTGACAGCAACAATTAGTGTTGCACACAAAAGGTGGTGATTAATGTTTGATTTGAATAGAGAGTACCTACATGCATCTGAATTTCAGAATATATGCACATATATACACGCACAAAGGTGTATTTTTGTTTAGGAATTGCATTAGTCTTACACTTTAGTAAGATAAATTTTATACAATATCTTCAGACAAAAAAAAAAAAGTGTGATTTCTTTGTATCACCCAAATATAAAAATGCACAGTCAATGGTGTGATTACATATATTTGCATGTCAATTACTGTGAAATAGCAGGTCCCCTCCTGCCTATTGAGATTAAGTGTTACTTTGAGATATTAAAAAAATACAGATGATAAGGCATATTAATTGAAGTCTATTGAGCAAGCAATAATTACATTTTGTGCATTTAGATCATCTCTTTATTGTTCATTTTGACAGGTTATTCAAGTTCTTTGTGGATTAGCCAAGTCTTGCTAAACTTGTCTATTCTTTTTGTAATGCATTAGATTTTCTAAAAATACAATGAAAGTACAGAGCTCTTCAAAGTTAGAGTGTTTTCATGTTGGTGTTCAAATTAAAGTATATTTTCATACCAGCATAAGCAGTATTCCATATATACACCTATATGTAGGCTTAGCCCAAGAACAGAGAGCGACTAGTCACTTTGAAACTTCTGCTTGGTTTTTTTTCTTTTTTCTTTTTAAAATTTGGTTAGCTTTGTATTTTTCCTGTCAGATGACTTTTAATAAATAGGCATATTTAAATAAGAAGGCCATTTAAATGATAAATATGGAGCGGAGTACTTGTATTAGGAGTAAAAAGAGTAGACTAGATTAAAAAATGGTATTTTTTCAGCATTTTGATTTGCTAATATATTTCAGTGCTAAAGGAAGCCTTTCACATGAGATTCATTCTCCTAAGCAGACCTTCCTATAAAGTCTATCTGATCTGTGATTCTGGTTTGACTTTCTGAATAATCATTTAGCATAATGAAGGTTTAGTTTCCAGGGCCGACTCAGGTTAGCTGGGGCTTTTGTCTTGCAGAATGTGCATGTATGAATGACAGCTGTGTGAATGCAAGTGAGGTTAATTGCTAGGTATAACATTGTACTTACAGATAGGAATTTAAATTCAATTTCCCTGTCTGCAAGTAAGTAAAATGAAAAATAGAAGAATATGAGGCACCTGGAGAATCTCAGGACTGACTTGTGCTTATGCCAGTTAAACCTCCCATTCTCTATGGTTACTAAGCAAGGGAGAGGTTCAGCAGTTTTATCTGAGCTGTAAGAATTTCTGTGCCCTTGCTTTGCTCTCTTAATGTGTTTTTTTTCTATGTAGGGCATTCCACACCAATATTGTGCAAAGCAGAAGCCTTCTAAGAGTTATAAAGATACTTGGAGACTCATTCTCGGAAAACTTATTAAGTTGTTAGACTAAAAATGTAGTTCCAGTCCTTAAAAATGGCCTTTTGGTACAGCTAAGGTTATATAGGAGAGGAGGTTCTGGCTTTTATCGTTACATGGTGTTTATTGCAATGGATAGCAGATGGATGATGTGGGAGAGGAGAACACATGGTCTTGAGTCTGCACAGAGGTGGAATCCCAGTAGCTTATGTATTTAATGAGTTGTTTAAATTCTTATTCAGCTCACCACCATGTTTGAAAGGCTGAGTATGAATAACCGGCAGCTGGAGGAAGAGATGAGAGACCTGGCTGATAAAAAGGAGTCTGTGGCCCATTGGGAGGCCCAGATTACTGAGATCATCCAGTGGTGAGTATCTGCTGTGATGTCATTGCAGAGTCCCCTCAGCATGTGGTAGAGCTGTCAGTGCGGTTTTGCCTTTGCTCATGTCACTTGGAAGTGCTTAGGTAAAAGCTCACACTCATCTGGGATTCTGCTGTGTTTTTGCTTGAGATTTTAATAATATCCAAATCTGGAAAATAATGTTCCCCCTTTAGAGGGAAAGTCTCTTAGCAAATGCAAATTTTTTCTAAGTGCAGAAGAATCATGGACATTGGGTGTGGCTTGTGGCTTTGGAAGAATGCTGGAAGGAGTCATGTGCTGAGCTCATGCCTTGAGAGGAATAAGCCTGGGAAAAGCAGTGGCTGAGTGCTTGTGTCTTGGCATTCATTTCCTTCATCTGCCTGGCATGTGGCAGAATGAAACAAATACAGTGCAACTTTTATGTGAATTTTGTTTTTTTTTTTACCTTTTTTTTTTTTTCCACAAGGAGGGCATTTGAGACTACCACAAAGCCAGTCAAGTGATGTTTCTAATAATACTTCAGCTAAATAAGACGTTATGTTTCTAAATTCTTCTGTCCAATTCTAATAAATTAAGGAAAAAATTCCCACCAAGTTGAGTCTACTAAGAGAAAAATATTGTTTTATCAAGGTGGCCTTTATTTTTCTTCTCTGTGCCTGCTTCTCTCCCCTCCCTATTTATGGTCTGTTGCAGTATTTAGCATCTACAAAACCAGTTGGCATCCAGACATATTTTACAGATCATCCACTTCTAGGAAGATTTCATCATCACATCCTAATCTTTTTTGGTTTACTACTACCCCACCGCCTACTTTTTCTTGTCTTGTGTCAGTGAAAGAATCTACTTTGTTGCATCAAAGCAAAAATATGAAACTTTTTTTTTAATATAACTAGGTGGCCATCCTATCAGAAAAAATTACATAACACTTATCTGTGTGAGGAAGTCCACAGTGTCTCAAGGGATTATATTCATAGCAGAGGTTAAAACATGTAAAGGGTCTACTTTCTACATGTTCCTCTTACATCTAGTCTATTGTAGCTGTGAGTAGGTAGCCTGTGTTATGGAAGTAAAGACAACCCTAAAAGTTATTTAAATGAACAATTCATTTTTAGCAAATCAGAATGCTTTCTCATAAAAAAAACCCTAAGTTATTTCACGTTTTATATTGTTTTAAGGCAATGCTTATCTTTCTTAGTGCACCAAGGTAACTGAACCCCGTTTTTCATATTTACATGTGAAGGCACTCAAAAAAAAATTGGCAGTTCTGGAAACAGACAAGTCAGAATTAGTTTTTGATTACTTTACTTAACATTATGTAAAAATGTGCCAAGAGTGTCCCTTCTTCAGTGTATGAGACTGTTTAATGATGTGGTTCAGGTATACGATAAAGTATCTTGCATGTATTAGAGATATTGCTGGAGGGTAAAAGGTTTGGGATTGAGTTTTTTGTTATCTTTAAATCACAGAATCATTAAAGTTGGAAAAGACCTCCAAGATCATACAGTCCAACTGTCCCCCTACCACCTATATTGCTTTCTAAACCATGTCCCTAAGTACCTCATCCAACCTTTCCTTGCATGCCCTGAGGGATGGTGACTCCACCACCTCCCCGGGCAACCCATTCCAATGCCCAACTACTCTTTCTGAGAAGAAATTTCTCCTAATTTTTAACCTGAGCCCCCTCCTCTGGTACAATTTGCAGCCATTCCCTCTTGTCCTATCACTAGTTATCTGTGACAAAAGGCTGACCCCAGCTTACCACAGCCTCCTTTCAGGTGGTTGTAAAGAGCAATGAGATTTCCCCTGTGCCTACTCTTCTCCAGACTAAACAGTCCCAGTTCTCTCAGCTGCTCCTCATGAGACTTGTGTTCCAGACCCTTCACCAGCTTCGTTGCCCTAAATCCTTCATGGAAATGGATCAGGAACATGCAAGACTGACTTTCTGAATAAAAGCATTTTACTGATCCCTTATGATAATATAGTGCCTTTTAAAAAGAATGGAAATAAAAATTAAAGAATCATGGAGGGGAAGTAGAAATATGTGAGCAAACATTAGGGAGAGTTTAAAAAAAAGTCTGACTTGGTTCCAGATTCTAATCACTGTACATATCTCAGCTTTTCCTCCATTCTTCTCTCTGCTTATGTTAATTTTTTTTTCAGCTATGTGAAGCCATATCTTGCCTCACATTTTTTTTCTTTCAATGTTTAGATTTTCCATGTGTTATCCTGATAATCTGGTAATGTCCATCTGCTGTCCTTTGAATTCAGCACTGTGTACTGCAACAAGGCCCTTCTTTGGGCAGCTGTTGCTGTGGAACTAGGGGTGTTATGTGAAGTATTTAACCATATATAATAATGATAAACTAATTTTGAAGAAAACTAATCCTATTTGATCTGTCACAACCCTGTGTTTTCCTCAGAAGATCATGCAGTTTAAATCCATACCTACCCACCTCTTCATTATGAGAACAGAATGCCTTGGAGCTAAGAAAGTAGGGTAGAGCTTGTTGGCTCCCTCTTCAAAACTATCAGATTTTTCACATACTAATTACTTTAAAATACGTATTTTAGTGCAGACTTTATACCTTTTAAAAATGGGGGTTGCCTACCATTTTCTTTCTGTACCATGACTCATGAAGGAGAGGAGGCAGTAGATGAAATTAATAACTGGTTTTCTAAATGGTTTGCTCAGCTCCCTGTAATAGTTCAAGGGATTTATTCTAGCTCTGGTTTATGTACCACAAGCCCGACGAGTCTTTGCCATCTAATAGAGAATCTCTGTCAGGAAATCTGCCCCGTTATTCGAGTCTGCACTTGGGTGGTTGATGCAGTCCCTTCACAACTCCTTGGGTCCTTCTAAATTATTCATTCTTTTAGATTTTAGAACTTGCAAGTAATTTGAATGGCCTATCGTGTTACCTTTAGCCTTTCCTTGCTTTCTTACTATGCTTCCTGTTTAGGGCAAATGTACAAAAGCCTTTTAATCTGTGGTGTGCCATAAATAGAGCTAAAATCTTAATAACAACACTTGTATGAAACTTTCATTTCAAATTCTGATGTGATAGCAATAGACCCTCACAGATGATTCTGTCTTAATGGAGGTATTCTATTGACAAGTTTATATTAGCCAAATCACTCATCATTCCTTGACAAGAGTAAGAAATATTGAGGCTTTTATAGTCAGCCATAAATTTTCCTATGGGACATGGGAAAGAGATTCATTGCATAGGAGGTTAATGCAGTCACTTTAAAAAGGGGTCTTTTAAATAACCATAGTCTGATATAAAAAGGAGGTCGATGAAAATCTTGGTAGTGATTCCCAGAGTACTTGGCAAGAATCCTAACTTATTAGTCTCTCTGGGAGGGATTCATGTAACCTATTTCTACAAGTCTTAAGGTAGATACCTAAAATAAATCCCATAACCAGTACTGTAGAAGTCTATTTTTCTTCCCAGTGATTGGAAAGGAAGCTTAGACAACTAGCTCAGATGAAGAATTCCATATTGTTGGTATGTTTATATGGATGAGCTAAATCCCAACTGATTTTACCCATAGAGTGGATATTAGACTTAAATTCAGCTGAGGCCAGAAGCCATGACTGTTGTTTACCAAAAGATTCATTTAGCATTCTCCTTGTTGACTAGGTATCTTTCCAACCAACTGTTGCAGTGTAGTTGATTTTTATCTCAAAAATTGATTGTAGTTTTAATAAAGAAAAAAACAAACAAACAACCCCCCTTCTGCCTTAAATATTAAAAAGCCCCAGCACTGAATTCTGAAAACTGACTGCTCTCAGAAGAAAGCACACCACAAACTGTGGAAAAGATTTAGAGACTGAGTGGTACTGTGAAGCTCTAGTAACATTCTGAGGAAATTGGATTGTGTAAGAAAGTCCAAACATGAAAATTTCTGAGATGCATTCTGTTTGAGTTAGGAGGTTAACGATCTATAAACCAGAAATTCTGGAGGGCAGGGGGAAATTTCAGGGTTTGGCAGAGGAGTGAAATGCTGAAAACTTGGAGAAGTAGTTCTAAAAAAGTAAATTTTGTTTGAGAGGGAAAAGAAATAATTAGGTTTGAGGCTTTTCTTCACTGTGACATGAAGATAGAAACGCAAGAGCTCTAAGAAACTACAGGGAGTTACAGCTCTTGGACTTCTTAAGTCAGGTGAGATGCAGCTTTGGCATAAGACCCCAGGGCTTCAAGACCCTTTCTGTTCTGCAAATATCTCTAGTCCTCTGTGTCCGTTTTGTATTGTGAAGTATTGTAAAGTATCCTGTTATATATGGAAACATTCAATCTAAATCTTCAGTAAAGAAGTTACTCTGGGTGGAACCTGAGAACTTCTCTTCCTTAGGTCTTTTGCTGTGCTTATTAGTACTCTTTGTAAGAGAGGGGGCAAGGAGAGATATGTAGTAAGGGTGACTTTACCATTCTTACTCTAAGGAAAGAAAAAAAGAAGCCCAACAAACCAGTAACAAATCCAAAAACTCCCAAGAGCTCCCGAGTTCACGTTATGTTTAATCATTGCATCTCGTTATCGAGAGAATGTTGCCATCTAGTGGAAAACAAAACTGTATCTCAGCTCCAAATTGTTCGTGGTTGATTGAATGCCTTTAGCAAGTCTGAGGAGTTTCCTTGAACTCAGTGTAGATTTTTGCATAAAAATACTTCATAGGTATATTTTAATTTTCTAGATTTCTACGTGTTCTGTGGAACATCTCTCTGAGATTGTTACATGTATAGCTTTTCAGCACTTTGAACCTGAAGATGATGTGAATCATAAACCAAAGTTTGTCACCTTATCTATATGGCATAAAAATTGACAAAGAAAATGGACATTGAAAGTTTTTAAGCTTTCATTTAAAAAGTTAAAAATAAGGCACTGATTCAATTTTATTTTTAATCTGACATTGTCCCTCCTTTACTGCAAAGGTTTGACTTGTCATGAAAAATGGAGATCAAACTGTGGTTCCTAAATCTCTTTTTCCCTTCTTGTGTATCAGGAAAACTTACTTTCTCAGATTCTTTTTACTCCTGTGTACACTATTTTCTTTTAACCAGGTATTTAATTATACAGCTTTTGCCCTCTCTTTTATCCTGAGTGGTTTGTACAAGTCAGGATTAACTGTATCTGACTGTCAAAATGTGTCAGCCAGAATGTTAAGGGAAAGAAAAATAGGTGTGTTGTTTCCACCATTGGCTTCCAATATACCTTGGGAAAAATACTGACTCATTAATATCAAAATTCCCACCAATTTTAATAGAGGCAGGACATGCAGGTTTTTTTCCCTAGGCTCCTCTGAACCTTTTGAACTAATTGTAGACAGGAGACAAAGGAGGTAAAGCCTAAAGCTTGAATAAGTGCTTGTTTTTTCGTGTTGGATGTCAGCTTTGTGGCAAGTGGTCACTCTTTTTGCATTAGCATCCTCTGTATTAAAGGAGTCTTCCTTATATCAGTCTTAAACTGCATACCCAGAAGTCACTGCAGCCTGTAGACATTGAGCCTGTAGCTTCTGCACCTTGCCCTAAGACCACTATGGAAAAGCTCCTCTGTTCCTTCCATGCCCATGGCAGTTGAAAATATTCTCTCTCTTTATTACCTCCTGGTGACTATCTATCCATCTTTGTTGAAACATTATTTTAGTTTTCTCATTAATGATAAACTTACAGGTAAGCACCATTTCTATATTCACAGTGTATGTGAACCCCACAGTATCAACCAGAGAAGCTCATATTGCTTTATAGCTATGAGGGGGGAATCCCTTTCTGCTGAGAGGTCCTTCTGCACAGCACTTATCTCCAGTCCAACATACTCAGGATTACAGACGCAGATACAGGAAGCAAGGATAAGTTAATTTCCATAAAGTAGAACAACTATTTTTCCACTTTCTTGTAAATTATTTAAAGCTATTTGAAGCTCACTACTTAGATCATATCCCACATGTTTCTGTGGTAAGTGTTGATAGATCTAACTGTGATCAAGCTGTGGTATTAGACTGGTGGTCTTCAGGACCATCTCAGAGACTTGAGTACGCCCTGGTATTGCAGAACTTAGATTATTCTTCTTTGAGTAGGATGAGTGTTTTCAGACCCAGTCATCTAAGGTGAAAGGAAATGTCTGGGGTGGTTTCTTGGGTGTTTGGGGTTCTTTTTATTGGGGTTTTTCCCCCTCCCCCCTGTTTTTTACATTTTTCATAAGCTACTTAGTTTCAGTGACGTAACTTTTTAGCAACTTTATTTTCTGTGTTAATAATACCTGAGGCAAAGTGAAGAAAGAATCCTCTGTTGTAATTAATCATAGAAAGGTGTTGTTTTTCTTTGTAAATGATGATCAAAGAATCTGAAAACCAGACATGTCTTCTCCTTGATGTCTTTAGACCCAGAAAACTCATCTTGATAGAAAGAAATCTTGAGAGATGAGAGCGCCTTGTCTGGCTTATGCTGTTCAGTACCATTAAAATTAGACTCTTCCTCTATTTAATTAGCAATTCTTGAAATAACGTCCCTGTGTGAGTCTAACTACTAGTTCTCATAGTCAGTTGATACGGTGAAGTCAACCACTAGTTCCAGTATTGTGTGAATGGTTGAACTGTCAAATATTGGTTATAAATTTTGCCTTTATTTAGTCCCTAAAAAATGGTTGAATCCTGAAAGATTTCTTTCTCAGTATCTCAATTTCAGGTAGCTGACATTTATACTGAGGCATACATTAATTAGATATGTAGTTCTTCAGTCTTTAGTCCTTGTCTCATTGAGGCATATTGTTTAATGGTACTCTGCAGAGTAGCAAAAGCCTTAGTTTTGTGTGGTTTTCTGGGTTGGTTTTGGGTTTTCTTACTCCTCACATTTTATGATTTTTGGTTTGTATTCTGCTTTTTCCTGTTTCTGGTTGCTATTTTGTTGTAGGATTGCTTGATTTTTTTCTTTAAATTCTTTGGTTAAAACACCTTTTTCTTCCCATGTAATTGTGTAGGGTAAGTGATGAGAAAGATGCTCGGGGTTATCTTCAAGCTTTGGCTTCTAAAATGACAGAAGAACTAGAGGTCCTGAGGAACTCCAGTCTGGGTGCAAGAGCTACGGTAAGATTCCTTCTGTAGGTCAGGTTTTTGTTTGTTTGTTTGAAAAAGCACTAATTTGAGAGTTTCAGCTGTAGTAATTTACCTGTCTGTAAGAGTCTGTGTTAGTCAAAAGCTACACTTCCCTTGAGCTTCCCTTGTGAATATCTGAATAGCAAATTTACTGCATATTTACCAATTAAACATCAATAGCCTTACAATATGATTTTATACATGATCTTATTCGAGCAGTTACTTTTATATAGTAATATAATTATATAGTCATATAGTATCATATATATATACTTATGTATAGACATATATGAATTTGCTGAAGGAAATCTTTACTTTGGAACTTGAAAGCCTTGAAATCTTTCACTTCTGAAATGTGAATGTCCTTCATAGCTGTCAATTGCTTCAAAGCACAACATAACTAAGATTCACAAAATCTCATTGCTTTTGACATCATGACAGCCTAAGACATTCGCCTTGCTTTTTTAGTACTTGAGTTTAAAAATTATAATAGTACTAAGAATACTCTTGGGGGTTTTTTTTAAATTTTAGATTACTTTGGTATTAATGGCCTCTCCTGTTAAGAACATAATAGACTGAGAAACGTAGCTGTTGAAGTTAGCTGCATTCCTTATTTTCTGGTTTATTGCCTCTTACTCTTTCTTCTCCCTTTCTATATTCTTTGCTAGGACATGCCCTGGAAGATGCGCCGCTTTGCAAAACTGGATATGTCTGCAAGGTTGGAACTACAGTCTGCTCTTGATGCTGAAATCCGAGCCAAACAGGCTATTCAAGATGAGTTGAATAAAGTCAAAGCTTCCTGTATCTCTACAGAGTGGTAAGACTGAATTGTTCTAATGGAAATTTACTTGGATGCCTCCCAGGGAGTGTCATGATTTTAACTGTCTTGTCTGTCAAAGTTTGATAACGAATGATGTGCCAGTTTCTTATATCCAAATCTCTTCATTGTGTAAGCAGCTGAACACCTACTGGGAGAATCTGAAACCTTGAAGACTTTGAAGGGATACTTTCTAATTAATAATATAATCTCTCCTAGCTATGATAAATTCATACACAAGCAGAGTTTGGTTTTGTATCTTAGAACATATTATTTTCCATTCTATTGATAGCTGCATTGGGTTAACTGACAAAAATTAGTTCTTGCATACTGATTTGCACAGTAGTAAGATGTGCTTGTGAAAGATTATGAATTCTTTTATTCCTTACTCAGACATCTCTCCACACCCTCTCCCCCTTAAATTACAAAATTTATTCTGAGTTGGGTGAACAGTAGGTATAGTAGGGGTATTTCTAGGTATTTCTATTTCCCCTAGTAGGGGAATTTCTAGGTTTCCAGCTTCAATCTAGCTGTGTTCAACACTGCCCAAAAGAACGATGGAAATCTCTTGGAGAATCTGTGGACACAGCTCTAGTGGCACAAGATTTCTTCATAGCACCCACTATGGAAGCTGGTGCCTGTTGTTTCCTTCTGTTAGCTTGGTCAGAGAAATCAGACATGAGGTTTTTCTGTGCCTTCAAGAGAATGCTTCAGATTTTAGAGTAAGCTTGTGCTACTGCTAACCATTGCAGGCAACTTCTGCTGAGAGAGGATTGAATTTCTTCAGCTGTCATTATGATTTATTTTACTGGTTGTTAACTCTATTAAGCAAAGAGATTTTATTAGATAAAATGCAAAACTATGATCAAATGCAAAGTATGTATTGTTTACATAGTTTCTGTGATACGTTATAATTAGACTTCACTACAGCATGATGAATTTGCCTCGAGAAGAAAATTGGTCCTGTACTGTGATGCGATAGTTACATCTACAAATTACGAATCCCTCTGGGCTAGAGATGCAGTGTTAGTCCTTAGAGTTGATGTAGTTGAAGTAGACACTCAGGCTGAAGTAGGACTTCTGAGCCTTACCTCAGATTCACAGCCATTCTGTTCCTTACTGCTTTCTCTATAAAAACAGTATTTTCTGCAACAATTTGCTCATCTTGCAGTGTCTAAGCATATAGATAGACACTACAGGGCATGGAGTTGGCTTCTATGGCAGAGAAGGTGTGGAATGTCGTGTAAGAATTTCAAGTACAAGTAAAATAAAGAATTTCTCTTCAGTTGTATTTGTGGAGCACCGACTTGTCTTGCAGCTTTAGGAAAGCAGTCGGACAGAGCTGAAATTGAAGTGTGTTTTCTGTAAAGTATGGATAACTTGTCCACCGTGTATATTTTTTGAGACAAATAGCATGATGACAGGCAGCATTGTAGATGATTTCAGAACAGGAGAACCTGTGTTTTCTTTGATAGGCAAGGATAAGTGTGATAGAAATGCATAGTATTGTTCCCCATCAGCTGTGAATCAGAAAGGACTGAAACAATGAGCTGTAAAGTAACAGAAAAATTGAGAAGAGAAATAGTTCAACATAATCCACAAGTATCACAGGCACTGCAAATTAAAAAAAAAAAAAAAACAACAAACCAAAACCCCAAAAGACCCTCACCAAACAAAAAAACCCACCAAACCCCACACAATTTAAATTTAAAAATATATGCTCTTTTTTACTCATTCACCGGATACAGGCTTACACAATTATTCATAAATTAGAAACCCAAGCCCTTTTAATATGTAAATGGAGCAATTAATGGCTTGTTGGGTTTTTTTTTTAAGATACCATCCTAAACAGATCCAAATAGGTTTATGAATTCATTCTCACATCTGATGATGTCATGAAGCTTCCTGAGCATTAATGTTTAAATAGCATGGGAAGATGGAAAAAGTGACTTGTATCCTGGGGTCTCACTATTTACATGCTGTTGTTTTGTCTCTATTCTTTTGAAGTAAATTGCAAGAATCCGAGAAGAAGAACATGGAACTGCTGACAGATATTGAAAGGCTGAAGAAGGAGACAGAAGAGCTTAGATCAGAAAAGGGTATGGCAACTGTTATCCAAGTAAATAACATGTTTCACATTGGTGGGTACATCTTATCAATTAACTGTCACCTTGTAACTAAAATAGGACACCAAGAGGCTTTGGCATACCAAATGTGAGAGCAGCAATTGCATGTTAAGATACACCCCTGGAAGTTGGCAGTTGCACCTCTCATCCATACCTGTAATACGCTTTGGTTTTGTTGATAGACCAGTAGGGTGGTATTTGAGTTGAAACAGAATTGTTCTTATTTGGTGTGTGGATGGTGATTTATTCCCAGAAAATTGGTAAAAGTCTAGGTGCATTTGTAAATATTTTTTTCCCCTTTTGATGATGATGGGTGAAGGTATTTAGACTTCAATACTGCTCATAGCGTTCTTCATCTATGAATGTTTGGTTCTGTCTGCACAGAGAGTAAACAACTGCAGAGGCATTCATAGCATTCATTTGTTTCTGGGATGACTCTGTTGACTGGCTTTGTAACCACATAGTGAGCAGTGTGGTCATGTTTGCTTTGCTGTGGTATTAAGAGAATGTTCTGGGATTTCTGGAGCAACTGTCTAACAGTATTTTTGCATTGTTGCTGGGAGAAGAGACTTTTTGGTAATTCTGAAACGAAAAAAATTTTTAGAGAGATGATTAATGATTTGTCTGATTGTTTAAAGTTCCTGTAGTAGCTTTAATATTTGTATCTGATGAGTCACATGGGAAGAAGGGATTTTTCAGGCCAAACGGAATTACTTCCTTTTCTGTAGGGAAACCATTTGAACTCTAGAGTTTCCAAACCCTGGCAACAATTGCTGTGTATTGTTCAGCCTTTGCAGTCTAACAGCATGTCAATTGTAGTTAACATTCATCTGCTATACACATATCTATATATAGGCCTCCGAGTGTTGGTGAACTGGTAAAAATAATACAGACTTACAGACAACATTAAAAAATGACTGGTGCCAATTAACATAGAAGAATTAGGGAACTGATATTTGTTCATGATGCTTAGCACTGATACCAGAATTATGTTGCTACTTCGTGCTTGGAGCAGAACATTCGATAGTAGCTCTCTGGAGACAATAATGATCTGTCATGTTTAGCTTTCATTTATAGATCCTTGAATTGTCTAAAATATTATCCATGGTTACGTAGCTTCCGAAATCTTCCTTTGCAGAAGGAGAAGAAAATATTCCTTATTATTTCACCCTGTATTTTTTTTCCAGTGTTTAAAACCTTACTGGTTTTGTGAAAATAGAGATCAATATTTATGCCTTTCTTCTTAAAAAAAAAATAAAAGGAAAGAAAATGTACTCTTCGAGGAATAGTTAGTAGTTATGCTTTTTGCCAAAAGTACATTCATAAGATTGTACTGCAACTGTTCAAATATTTTAATAGAAATGCACCTTAATCCAAAATCCTTATTATCTTTGGACTTGATTTTCTCTTACAAGAAGAAATATAAGGATGTTGGAATCCTGAACTGCATGGAGGATTCAAATGTAATCATTGTACAGTGGTAGAGTACCGTCCTGTATGTGAAAGTGTTTGCTTAGATTAGCACTTGAATCCTTCACTGTTTTTAAATGTGTTCTTAAATTTAGGAGGGTGGGGGGAAAAAAATTACTAAAATTATTCTGTAAAGTAGCAAGTAATTTGAGAATTGGTTTTAGTCTTTTAATGAGCTTGTTTTTCAGTTTGAAAGAGGAAAGCGCTCTTTATAACTTTTTCCTTCAGTGTGGGTTATATTTTGGGTAAACAATGTGTTAGAGCAAGACACATTTTTTCAAAGCAGTAGCCCTGGATAGCATTGGCCTTTCAGATGCACACAGTCCTGCAGGCTCTGGTTGTAAGAAGTATACACAAACGCACACACATATGGAAATAAAATGTGTTTATAGTGCTGAGGAAACTAGAGTTTGTATGCATCTGTGATTTGTGGACACCCAAAGAAGCCAAGTACAAGAAAGATCTATCTTGTAGCAAGTTATCTTGAAGCAAGTTAAAGTAGCAGTCATGATGTGCCAGCCTCTGCAGCTCCAGAGGATGCAGCATTCCTGCTTAGCTTTACTGACCGAAGGTGATGTAAATGGTCTAGAACTACAGATACGTCTGACTCATTACCCAGGATTGTATTACTGCTGGACATTCAGAAGTGAGAGCTGCCAGACAGGCATAGAGCTTGGGTCAGGGAACCCATGTTTCTTGAAAATGCAGCATTTCTGTGGAACCTCAGAGTTTGCCCAAGCTGCCTTGTCACGGTACTTTGTTCAGCGTGTGACTAGAGCAGGGGTGACACCTGGTACGTTGGTGTGTGTGCCTACACGTCATCTGGTGCACATTGCAAATGGACATCAAGAAGCACATTAGAAACCTGTGCCTTCTGCGTAACAGTGTTAGGCACTCAGTGTGTTTTGGTGTTGAATTCACACCACACACATCCTAGCTTGGAAAAGGTAAATTGAAGATATGCTGCTTGATTAATGGGTGTATGTCAATTAAAAAAAGCTTTTACTCTGGAAAACAGACCAAATGTGACAACTCATTTTAAAAACCAGAGGTGGTTCAGGTGGATACCTGATTCAGCAAGGCAAAGGTCCTCCATGAAAAGGTCGTTTTTCTGTAGCTTAAAAACCTGCTGCTGTTTTCTAGGTGTAAAGCACCAAGACTCACAGAATTCTTTCTTGGCATTTTTGAATGCGCCTACCTCTGCTCTGGATCAATTTGAAGTAAGTGTACAGTTATTCTAAATCTCTGTTAAGTCACTGCAACCACTGCAGTTCTGTGCAGATTATATGTGTGTTTCCTGAGAGTTTGCAACTGTATTTTAATCATATGACTCAATTTATATTTGTGTGTAACATGTGAGACTTGCTTGTCATTTGCAGTGCTCTTTACTCTCGAATACTATTAATCATAGTGAATTCTCTCTCAGATCTTGAAAGCAAAATCTTCCTGATTTTTGTAGTGACCATAAAAAAGCTGAGTTGTTCCAATGGCCTTACTTTGTGTGCAGAAAAATGCTAAGTAATGCAGATACTGGGTTGGTAAAAATGAGAGAAAATACATAAATAACCCTTGAATGCATTCCATCAAGTCATTAGTACTGTGTATTTATTAGGCTGTTTTCATCTTCTGTTATTTTGCATGGATCTGTAAAATCCAGATAACTACCTGTGCAACCTGTCCTAGGGAACCTGCTTTGGCAGGGGGGTTGGACCCGATGATCTCTCGAGGTCCCTTCCAATCCCTATGATTCTGTGATTCACCTTCTCTCCAAAGATCTTATATACTTTAAAAATAAATCTGTTTAATTTTTTGTAACTTTTAGACAAAAGCCCAGTTTAGGTAGAAAACCTGGAAGACAAAAGTTGAAGTTACATCATATGTTGGGGTGTAAGCAATGCATCATTTTTCTTTTGAAAGAACAGCTGAAATATTGGTTGTACTGAATTCAGAGGGGACAAGGCACCGCCTTTACAGCTACACATTGGTCTAAAATTTGCCCCAGCTTTCTTTCCTGATGAGTGTACAAGGTCATCATGAAGAGCATAATCGTTGATGTTATTGATGATGTAAAATTTGTTTTCTTTTCATTGTGTATGCAGTAATTCATTGATCTCTCTTGAAGTTCTCACAATTAATATAATTTTTTAATTTCCTTTTAAATTATATATCTTATAAGTTACTTTCAATATAAAAATCTGTTGGAGTATAGAAATATTATTTTATTAAGTGAATGCTGGAAAAAATGGGTTTTATACAGGTAATTTATTAACTAATTGTCTGTGAAAGGCAATTAATTGAAACTTTCTAAGGTAACTGTTACTGGTATTAGTAATTTACATTTCTTTTATTTTTTGTACTTTCATTTATACTGAATGATTTTCTTCATCCATCACCTTCTCTCTTTCTCTCTTTTTTTTACTGCTGTTTTCATTAAAATAGGATTCCTTTTCCTCCTCTTCATCCTCATTGATTGATTTTATGGATGACGTAAGTCTTTGACTTTGAAACCAGTAAATCCCTCAATAACAGAGATCAGTTAATTGATTTGGAATACTCAAAGCATTAATGCAGTCAACTTAAAAATCTGGAAGTGCAGTGGAGAACAGCATACTTACTCCTATTTATATGGATAGATGTTCAGTTTTAAAGTAAATGTTTTTCTTCAGGAGCAACTGAGGAATTTGTAATTGCAGTTTTTCTAGTGGGGAGTAGCTGCTTTTGGGTGCAACCTACTAGATTGTAGTGGCCTGTAGAAAATGGTTCAAAAATAATTTAGTTCATTTATTTCATATCAGTTCATATTATTACTTCATCGTCAGTTGTTCCCAAAAGTTTTCTGATCACTTCAGTGAAAATGTTTCCCTTGCATACAGTTTATTTGTTTGCCTAAATAAAATAGTCTTGTTTTTAGCCTTTATTGTAAGAAGTAATTTTCAGTACAACTGAAGTGAATGTGCTACTTTTTATTGCCATTTGGCATGCCAGTTTTCTGTCAGGACAGTGTTTAAATATTACCCTAGTTAACTGCATAATAAAGGAATTGAGTTAATAGCTGAAAACTGACTGCATTATATTTCTTCCAAACTGAAAAAGTTGGCACATAAAAATAAATAATAATATTAAGCTTTTTAAAATCAAATCAAAGTATACTAGGCATCCATGTTAAAGAACCATCCTTTACTGTTCTGTATGTTGTGTGTGTATGTCTGTGTGTGCTTGTATATATGTGCATACATGTAATTTCATATCCATACATACGTAATTAAAATAGTATAGTCCTCTCTGCATTAAAATGTGAAGTAATTAATTTTATTCTAGAAATGTGTGTGGTGAAGGCCGTGACAAAGAGGGTATAGTATATGAGGTTATTCTACTGATTGCTTTTCCTTTCACGTACTCTGAAAGAATGCTTTTCTTCTAGATGTTTTTCCCCTGTAAATCAGGTATATACCTTAGAAAAATGGGAAGGTGGTACCAGAGTAGATTGTATTTGTCTGCATTTTTGTGTATCATATAGAAAACCTTGCCTTGCTGGTATTGCTGGAATTTTCTTACACAGAAGAAATTAAGAGTACAGTTTCCTGTCACGTTATATCTGCAATAAATGAGAAATATTTGCATTGTTTATCTGTATTAAAGAAATGTCTTCTACGGTGTTTGAATATTAGAAACAGGAAGTCTGTATTGACAAGTTCTTTTATAGAATGTTACCTATGACATATCTAATGCTGTCTCCTAAAAGCTGTTAAAAAACAAATGAAGTACGTAAGTGGTAGAGTAGCTGATAATATTCTATTTTTCAAGGGGTAACTTAGGACAAGAAAGTTTTCCTTGGTTGCCATCTAGTTAGTTTTGAAGGACATCAGTACTTTATTCTCTATTTCTTGTAGGTTGTTTTGTGATTTACTTTTTGACATTAACCTTTTTCACAAGCATTTTGACAAAATCACTTTTTTTTTAATCTGTGCAAGTGAATAATTTTCAGCTGTGGGCATACATCCTTTAAATTAGGAGAAATTACTTCTCAGATACCCATGTTTCACTCTTTGGTAAAACTCTCAGGTATTAATGAGTATATTGTTACATGTGAACCAAATTTCTTTTGTTACATCTTCAGTCTGAGTCCAACAGGAGTGTTTTTCTCCTCAGTTGCTTGGGGCAAGAGTACATTTCTGGAATGGACTGGCCAGGGGCCAACATCTTTATCACCGGGGTAGATTTCTCTCTCATCTGGAAAAATTCCAAAAGAAGAGAGTTGAAAGATAGGAAGAGTACCTTACAGACAAGCACAAGACTTGTCGAGTTACCTGTCTTAATTAGAAAGAGATGTCCATGTTAGTAGGTGAAAGGTGGTATAATTTAGATGTACTTAAATTCTGTTCTGCATCTTTCATTTATTGGGCAATAACAGAATTCATTCATAGCGAGATTTGTAATACACAGCCTCTGGATTACTGAAATGGATATTCATGTTTTTTCTTCTTTAGTTGGCTCAATATCAATGTATTTAACAGATTTAAATGCAAACAAGAGTATTAAAACCCTTCTTACTAGATGTGACCTTCAATCCCTTTCCAGTGTCTCTTTCTGACAGTAGTTACCTTGGAGGGTGGTGTTGCTTGTAGCATTTTGAGAAGAATTAACCTGTGCTCGTTCAAACCTGAGAAGCGGTGTGGGTTCATTATGTTAAGGCCAAGGAAAACTTAGAAGCACTCTGGTCAGACTCAAGCAGTGCTGTGATATTTATGGGTTTCAGCAAAGTCTCTCCTATCATCAAGAACTAAAGTATTACTAATGGCCCGTATTGTTTCTCCAGTCTCTGTGCTTGGAGTGACAGACAGTGTGAAATAATTTGCAGTTACATAGCAATCTTCATGAGATCTCCACACTCTATTTAATTCATTAGATGCTTAAGCAGCCCCGAGTTTGGCCCACTAATTACATTTGGAGTTTATTAGGGTGGGTGTGTCTATGTGTCTGCCATCCAAACTGCAGTTATCTATAGCACTCTGAATAACTGGAGTTCATTCTCATTGTTTCAGTACAGAAACCAGTTGCTTTGCAATTTCTTCTGTAGGGAAGAAAGTTGCACCAGAAGAGGTACAGGTTAGAAATTAGGAGAAATTTCTTCTCAGAAAGAGTGGATGGGCATTGGGACAGGTTGCCTAGGGAGGTGGTGGAGTTGCCGTACCTCAGGGTGTTCAAGGAAAGGTTGGATGAGGTACTTAGGGACGTGGCTTAGTAAGCAATATACCAAGTAGGAGGACAGTTAAAGTAGATGATCTTGGAGGTCTTTTCCAACCTTAATGATTCTGTAAAATATATGTTATAAAGTAAAAATATATGTTTAGATGAGTAGCAGTCACTGTTGGTTCCAGCTATCTATCCTCAAATCAGCTGAAAGATATCTGGTCTGGGTGACAGAAGTGGTGCCTAAATCCTCTGAGCTGTGAAATCCCATGCGTTCAGAAAGGATCTGCTGTCTCTGCTGCACATGGGAGGGTGCAAAGGGCAGTAGGAATGGGTTTTGCTGTCCCTGGTTTATCATTCTGATGGGGAGGGAATTCTCCCCCAGTTACTAATATATTCATTTCTAAATCTTTGCCACTGTTTCTCCTATGTGTTGCAGGCTGTCTCTCAGTAACGTTGTCTAGGTGTTAAGTCGTCTGTGTTCACACAATGTCTGATAATGGAAGTGTTGGCTTTTGGGTTTTTGCCAGGTGGATCTTTGTGTATATCACTAGCTGCTGCAAACAATCAACTTACTTTATTTAAAGATGAATTTGTGATTGTTTAATAACAATAAAGTGAAATCCCATTTCCCTTGACAACTTTATTTTCCCCACTTGCTAGAAAACATTATTTTCTCCAAGTGGAAAGTAGATTTCTTAAATCCTCCTGCAATCTGTGCTCACATGCAGTTCCCACGGGCTTTGGTTAGGCTAAACAAATCCAAATTTTGTAAATAACCACGGAATAAATCATATTTGGAATTCTCCTAATTAAACTGAATAAGCCCTGGTAGAATGTGGTGAGAGCCCTGACTCTACCTGCACATTCATAATTTAGTTTCGAATAATTCTGATTCTTAAAGATTATTTAAATGGGGTGTATTGCACCTGCAAGTGTTTACTGTACTCATTCACAGTGCAGAGATGCTAATTGCAGTGTAACACAGTCTGTGGTTTCACTGCTATTGTCTAGTGTAAAACTACAGGCTTTAAAAAACCTGCCTCTCTTCTTTTTGATGTTTCTTTCCTCTTATTGCCCCAGAATATCTTGTTTTCAGAATACTTGTAGAAATGAACGTGTTTATGTGTGTCTAAACACTGCCTCTGAAGATTGAGTGACAAATTCTGAGATGATGTATGTGTCACTACCTGGGTTTGTAACATATTCTCCTTTCTTTGTTAAAGCGCTCTCCTTCCTGTATTCCAGCTAACAAAGGCAGACGTGTAAGAGGCTGTCCTACTCTATGTGGCCCTTTATTTTTTTGCCCGCTGTGTACATGCCTTTGTTGAATGTATGGATTGTGTATTTACCTCGCTGCATGTTTTGTGCTGCTGCTGCTGTTTGCTGCTGCTGCTGCTCTGCGCTTTCCGTTGTTCTACAGCTGTGGGCTGAAAGCTTTCGGAGTATTTTGTTTGGTAAAGCCCTGTGAGCAGAATATCACAGTAATGGGAGAAGATGCTTTGGATACTTTCTCATTTCTATGTGAAAGTTCTTTGTGAAAGCTGATCAAGTAGATGCAGGTTGGGAAGAGGAGCAAATGTCAGATGAGGCACCATTTGTTTCCTTG
Source organism: Laterallus jamaicensis coturniculus (assembly GCA_022605575.1). Taxonomy (NCBI): domain Eukaryota; kingdom Metazoa; phylum Chordata; class Aves; order Gruiformes; family Rallidae; genus Laterallus; species Laterallus jamaicensis. The sequence goes on from JAKCOX010000001.1 coordinate 23,311,492, forward strand.
GCCTTCGCAGGAGGTGTGTGTTGAGTTAGGGGAGTTGCCTATAGAAGGTAGAAGCTTGGCACTTGGAAGGCATGTCATAGCAAGTGATAGAAAGTATCAGAGTACAAAGATAGATAAATAAATGGGAAGTGGGGAATTGAGTAAATTGGGGTTTCAAGGAGAGCTGAAAAAATTCAGGCAAAGAAAACAAGAGTTGGATGTGCTGTAGTCTGTTAAGTTGGAAAGCTCTGTGGTATTTCAGAAATTAAGGTGGGTTTTCAAACATGGTGTTGCTGTTGCTTTCTCAGACTGAATTAAGGCCAGGTAGGCTATGTCCATTTTAAACTCATACTGTCGCATTTGTTTCTTTTATACACTTCTGATGGTAGCAATAGGAAAGCAAAGCCTTTATATTGAATATCCAGTAAAAGTGACAACTCTAATAATGACCTTACCTATGCAATTCAAAGCACACCACTTAGTGTCCTAGGCAAGCTTACTGCTTGGTTTTGTCAGCTGTGGCTCCAGTTCAGAAGTTCATCGCTCCTCAAGATATTCAGATGCTGGCCAGCTTTGGCTCAGACTTACATGGGTGACATGCTGTAGACAGCTAAGCACAGTCCTGTGGAAGACAAAAAGGCTGTTACATTTTGATAGGAGATATCGAAATATGCTTTTGTTAATCCAATGGATTAGTTTAAAACTAGTTTTAATGGTGCTAGTATGGTCTATATAAGCCTTTGGCCATAGTTGAGTCTCAAGTTGCTTTTGTACTTCATTCTCACTAAAGCAAGGAGCCTGGAGATTACTGCAGCAATACAGCTTAAGGCCCTGTTTCTGCAGTGTTAAGTGGTGGTTAAATTCCCTTCAAATTCTGTAATGGTATATCAGGTTCTGTGTGTTTGCAGGCTTTTCATGTTCCTAAGTAAAGTAAAAATTCATTTGTTACTGGTTCAGCAGTTCCCTTCAACCGCAAAGCCTTTGTAGCACATTCCAGAAAAGTTCCATCATTTGTATTACGCTTGTACTGGATTTTTTTAGAGACACCAGGAAAATTCTTTGGTATGCAGATGCTACTTTGAAAGGGAAAGTCTTTGGAGTATCTGGAAGCATTTATGAAATGATAGATTAGTCTCTGAATTTAACTTACAGAACAGAAAGAATGTCTGTTTCTTGCTGTGAAAAATTTGCCTGTAGTTACTCATTGGGCTTATTTTTTAACAATGCTTTTAAGAAGAAAGTAGAATTTTCTGAGTCTTTGAGTGGACTCCAAGTTATGATGTGTTTAGTCTCTAAAAAAAAGAAAAAGGTTTTCAATCGGTGAAACAATATTTGTATAGGGGGATTTGCTACTTTAAAGCATCAATGCTTCTCATACTGGATAAAGCTTCCAATCATTTGCTTCTGATAAATCTGAGGAGAAAATGTTTGCTTTACTGCTAAAATTTTTGCCTCAATGCTTGAAACACATGATCTATGTGTAGGAAACAGGTGTTACCCCAGTTTGAGCACTTCCCATTTTGTTTACAGAATGACTTGGAGGCAACTTAGTATGCCAAACTTGATTAAGTTGATGAACCTTTTCCACCAGATTATTTCTTTTTTAAGACTGTGATAAAACTTAACTCACTGCTATGATCACACTTGACTTACTACTATTAAAAAAACACCCCAAACTAAACACAAACAAACCAACCCACAAAAAACCTTCAACCAACCAAAAAACTGCAACTGCACCTGTTCACTACCATGACTGAGTTTCTAGAGAACAGGATTGTATATGCATGTATAAGATTGTCTTGGCAATATATTTCATTCCCTAAAAGCAGTGACGTTTGTGAAATTCCTAGGATGGTGTCAACGGCAAATGAGAGAAGAAACCATGGAATGTTCAAATGCTTTCTGTAAATATTGCTGTGTATTTTAGTATGTGTGCAAGTTAGCCAAATACTTAGCAACAGGAACCTGATGATAGCAGTGCTTCAGAAAATCCAGCCATATAATGGAGCCTTCTGTAGGCTTTTAGATTTATTATTAGTGGAGAAAAGTATCCTCATCTTGTTTTAATTTTTTAAAAAATTACATAGAAAACTTTGATGTGGAGATGTTTTGTTTTCAAGGAAGAATCTTGCATTTTCTGAGTTTTCTTTTTAGTTGCACTGATAAAAGATGACTTGTTTTCCAAAATATGTGGTCATATCTATGTGTCTTATTCAGTAAGGTTCTGTGTTGGGCTTAGTTTCATTGTATATCAAGGACTAGGAAATAGTCCCCTGAAGAAACTGTGTTTCCTTTATAGGGTATTTTTACAGTTCAGACAGGGACCAAACCCCCCTTTGATGCTCTGTGAATGTAATTAACACTGACCTATGGAATTATGTTGTTTTCTCTGCCTTTTCTCCTTATTTTCTCCTAAATATGTTTGCAGTGATTTATATGGGCTATATGGGAATTCACTTCTAACAAACCTCTATTACCAGTGGGCAAAACCAGTAGTGTTTAGAAAATAGCCATCCTTTAAAAATGCTGAATTACAGGTCTCTGAAAGTGTTTATCAGGCCTCTGAACTAGCAGCTCTTATGCATGTGCTCACCTCTCAGCAGACGTCTTGGCGTGTTCATCTCCAATAATTTCATTACACTGTTCTACCTTGATTAGGAAGTTGCTTAAAACAGATGTTTTACCCTCTTGTTTCTCTCTTAGGAATTCTGCTGCTCCCATATCTTATTTTGGTAAGGGTCAAGAATTCTTTTTTATTTATGTCTTTAATTTTTTTCGGTGTTTTTTCCTCTTGAATTGTTCTCCTAGATTGACTCAGTGGAGAATTTTACATTGTCTAATACTCCATCACGGGATGAAGATAGCAAGTCTCACCTCCACTCAAGATCACGGTCTCCTTCTACAGCTAGTGAGATTGAACCAATCGAGGTATTTCAGTGTTGAGACAATTCTGGGGTTTTTTTTGTTGTTTGTTTGGGGTTTTTTTTAAGGAGTAACAGTTTCACTCATATATAAGCTGCTATTCAAATCCTTTTGTTTGGAATGCAGCTCACTTTTCTGCAGAGAGGCTATTTAGGACCTTGTAATAGCCTTCTGCACTAGTGGTGAGCTGTATTTCGGGCAATGTGGCCTTTCCTTTCACATGAGGGTAATCGATTATGGATCAATTAGATACAGTCTCTCTTCATAACGTATCCTCAGCCATGAATATTTAAGAAATGTTGGCATATGGGTAACATTGTACTGTAGTTTGTAGGAGCACATTTTGGAGACCTGGTGAAAGTCTTGTCAATATGAAATATTAGCCATGCTCCGCAAATATAATAACAGATTCCCTTTCCCTGTTAAAAAACCAAACAAAACCACAGCTCTGATTATTTTATATTAGAAAAGATTTGACCAAATATTTCAGATAATACAAATTTACTTTTGACATTTAAGAGATGCATCTTGCATGTTTTCTGACAAGATTTGTTCTTCTGAGTCCTTTTCTGTGCTAATCAGTTTGGTTTCATTGTGTGTGTATTTGGGGATGGGGTGGTTGGGATGCTGTAATCCTTTTAGTTTGTTCAGGCTATCTTTGATAGTGTGTACTGGGTGTCTTAGTGATCCTTTGGGACCTATGTTCAGGTTACAGATCATCCTCCCCGTTCAATTCACACGCCAACCATGAGGACAGCATATATTGGATCGGGACTCTCTGCACCAAAGGTATTCAGTCAAGCTTTCACACTTTTTCTACAGTAAGGGGAAAAATACCGCTCCTGGGCAACAGCTTTAGGAGAACTATTTGTCACCAGAACTGCCTAGAAGGTTGTATACATGTAAAATGGTTGCTTTCTAAAATTTAAAGCCTCTCATTCTTACATCATGCAGTGCAACAAGTTATACCAGACATGCTGCTGTTAGCAGCACATGGGCATTTGATTATAGGAAGAAGAGTAGTTTGGATGTTAGAGATATATGACCCAGAATGTGAAGAAAGGAAATGAGACTTCCTAGGAAGTGATTTCCAGCATCTGTCTGACCAACCTGCCATTGTCCTCTGTGTACAATAACACTGATGCCCCTTGGGCAAGTCTCAGATTAACACGTTTGTGTGTTTATTAGATTATTTCTGAGAGAAAGCAAAGAGTAAGCCTAAAACCAGTGGATTTGTGGTTTTTATAAGCAGTGTAGAGTGAGCGCTATAGCCAGCACTGGGCTGGGAGAAGAAATTCCAGTTTTTCTGTCTTCTGGCTTTTTACTTGCATTAATACTGATCTTACATCTGCTGTTGACATTAATTTGCCATTGGCCAAATGAACCAGTCAGTATATGGTACTTTGGCAAATTGTGTATATTTGGGCACATTAGAAATAAGATACAAGAATTTCAGGAGTGCCCCAATGGTTTAGGAATTGTCTGTGTATTAATGACAGTTTTTCTGTAATTAATCAATGAACTAGGTCTTTCTAGAAACTAGAACTGTTTCTCTTCTTTGATAAATTGAAAAATAGCAAAAGGTTTCCTTTATGCAAAGGAAAGGTGAGAAGTTTGAGCAGGCAGCATTCTGATGGCAACTTCTTCCATCAGTTTAAAATACTGTACATGCACTTGAAATAATACGAAACAGATCTTTCAGTGCAGGGCATTTCATTTTTGCAGGTATTTTGGCTTAGTAAGTAATGAGTTTCTTTCTAATTTAGTATGTTATCTAAAGAACCTTCCTATTTTATGATTGCATCAGCTTTTAAATGTAACTACAGTTTCCCTGCAAATTTCAAAACAAGACATCCATCTGTAGACAGCAAGCTTCCATTGTATCAGTAAAGCTGTCATTAAATATGGATGATGTTTCGGCCCTTAGCTGTGATACCTTATGCTGTGAAAACAGGAAAGGGAATAAAATTTTAATATACCTACCCATTAAAGTATTCTGCAGAATTGTCTTCTTTAAGATCACAAACATTATCCAGGTTGTTTAGACAGCCTTTGTGGTCACCCTGTGCTGTATCCTTTCTCTATCCACCAGTTGTTAGTTCACTGGGAGTTTTATTACAAAAGCAAAGCAACTTCCTGGATTTCATATAAGGCCTTTGATGAATCATACAACCACGTCATGGAGTCGTTTAGTGTTGGTAGCATAGCATCAACGCTGCCACCCTTGAGGGGAGAGAGAGAATTAAAATCCTTACTCACCTAGTCTATGTTCCTAAGAGCTAATAGGAAGAGAAGACCTTTCAAAATCAACTTCATCTCCTGCCTTTAAGTCAGGTGTTCTGAAATTGTCTCTGCCTGACATCATGAAACTGAACTTTCTGACATTAAAAACTAGAAGTTTGTAGAAGTTTGATATTTTGCTTTAAACTAAGGCAACACTTGTTACAGAGGAACATCGAATTTGCAAGCTTAGAAAATACTGCAGTGGGTTGACCTTGGCTGGCCCCCAGGTGCTATGGAATCATTTTGGCAACGTTCCTATCTGCAATGGAGCTCTTACTGAGAGACAAGGTCCAGTTTCCATGGTCTCGTTTACAGGGGATGGTTTAAATTATCACTAAGCAGTCCTGATAAGGAGTGTTTTTCAGCCCATGTGTTGGGAGCTCAGATCTCATTTCAGCAAACACAAATAAGCTCCCCTTTTTAATGTACCTGTGCACTCTTCTGTCAGTGAAAAGATAACTGTTCTTCAGAAGTGTTAAAGGTATTAACATCCTGGTCTGCTTGTTTCACAGCCTAAAGCCCACCAGTTTGTAGTGAAGTCATTTCATACACCAACAAAATGCAATCAGTGCACATCTCTGATGGTTGGTTTAATACGGCAGGGTTGCACTTGTGAAGGTAAGCACTTCTGAGGGCAAGATCTGTAAACTGAAGTTCTTATAGATGCAGATTGCACAGTGAATGCTGCAGTGTGATAATGCCAGAAATTTTCTGTTTGTATTTTGAATAACAGCATATGTTCTTGTGCCTCAGTAGAAGCCAAATACTTTGAACATCTTGCATAACAGAATACCTAGTTATCTAGTGACATCCTTAGGTTGGTGGTAGAGGAGCTTAGTTCATTGTACTGCAAATAGCAATAAGGGGCCTCTGTCACTGGTCATCAGCCAGCAGCTTTGCATTCTGTCTCTGGGCAGGGTGCAAGACTAAGTTTTGCCATTTTGTACCAGTTTTGCTTCTTTCCAGGAGTAATTTATTCTAGATTTGTATTAGCACAGGATGACATCATTTAGAGGAGCTTCCAGCTTTTTGTTAACTAACAAAGCTGGGCCTAGAGGAAATTATGAGATTATCTCAGAATGAGCTTCTGATTAGGCTCTTTCTTACCTGGATGAAACCAGACTGAGTATCTATATACTTCTGAAAATGAGAAAATCGGAGCTTAGACCAGATAAAAGCATGAACTGCTGCTCTCTACAGACTTAAATTTCTGCCTCACTGCAGTGAAGGTCAGTGAAACTATTCAGTTGTTGGTCAAAAAGAAGAGAGGATTCCTCTATAAATGTCATCATTATCGTAGCTTTTGGACTGCACAAAAGATAACTAGAAAATCTTTTTTTTTTTCCTCCTCCTCACAAGTATGTGGATTCTCTTGCCACGTGACCTGTGCAGACAAGGCTCCTGCAGTATGTCCAATCCCTCCCGAACAGACTAAGGGGCCTTTGGGAATAGATCCACAGAAAGGCATAGGAACAGCTTATGAAGGACATGTCCGAGTAAGTATCAGGCAGCTGCATTTGGGGCATTTAAAACTGTTTTTTTCCAGAGCTGGAATTAAATTCTAATTGGGGTATTAGAGGGTTGGATACAATTATACTTTAAGGTGACAGTTTGGAAACTAAGACAGTAATTTTCACAAAGTAACTCATTTTCAACAGTAATTCTCCCTCCATCTCTGTCAGATGTTGTGCTTTTATTTGGTAATGATCTCTAGAGATCAGGTCATCTTCCAGGGCCTGTGAGTTTTTGAGTCTTTCTGTTGATGCTAGTACTGTCTAGGGTCATTGGGGTGAACACTTTTGTGTGGATCTACAAGTAGCAAAATTGCTCAGCATAGTTTTGGACGTCTCAAGATGGATTTCTTTCTTTGTATTTGTACATACAGCTTTGAATGAGTTCCTGAAATGTAGGGAAAGATTCTGTGCTATGAGGTTTTTAAATAATACTGTGTTCTCTGCGTGGCTGTGTTTGATGCTCTTACTGCACCTGTGTTGTTGCTTCTGTTGCTTGACAGAGAGTTAATCAGAATTTATTTTGCTAAAGGTACCGAAACCAGCTGGAGTAAAGAAAGGTTGGCAGAGAGCACTGGCAGTCATCTGTGATTTTAAACTCTTCCTATACGATGTAGCAGAAGGAAAAGCATCCCAGCCCAGCGTGGTAGTGAGTCAGGTCATAGACATGAGGTAAGCTATTTGGTGCTGAGTGGGGGTTTTTTTCTGCTTTTCCTTTTTATGAAGTCAGTAATCAAGCTCCAGAGCTTTTATAATACACTCTAATCCATGTTGAGAGCCTCTGATTTTCCAGGAGAAAAAAACAGTATTTGCAGTGAGCCTGAACTACACTTGTGTGTTTGTATGTGCTAATTTATACTTCCATTGCTGTGTCATGTGCCACGAGGCATCAGTTCAGCTATGTAGGAGATGAGGGATGAATAAAGAGGAAAAATACATTCTTTTGGGGTTGAATGGAATTTTGAAAGGACAAATAAGAACTTGTTGTAGGATGAAACCAATAGAATTTTTAATTCAGAAGGGCAGCTTAATGTGCCCACTGTCCTTCAGTATTACTGAAATACGGCCAACTTCACTGAAGGTTGAACCGACTTCTCTGAAGGTTGAGAGTATTTAACATACTACATAAGTAAAGCTCATCACTGAAGTAGGTTAATATTTATTCAGGAAGTCTCAAACAACTGTGGCTTATAGCTTCTAGGGAGTTTGGATTTTTATGAAAGACTCGAAGATATGTTCTTGGTCCAGGCTTATTTTTTAAGTTGTTATATTTTTTAATTTACACAGACAAAAGCTAGGTACAGATTTATCTCTATCAATGTTTACCATGAGTTAATTATGCAACATTGTATTTATGACTGTTCTCTATAGATAAAGAGGGAAGAATACTTTTCAAAATTAGATCTCAGTACTGTTGTCTTGCAACGCTGTTGGTACTATGGAAATATAAGTAAAAAGCAAGCATTCAGATTTTCCTCTTTAACTCTTTTCCAATTATGTTTGTGATGCCCATAAGGGATGAAGAATTCTCAGTGAGCTCTGTCTTGGCTTCAGATGTCATCCATGCAAATCGTAAAGATATCCCCTGCATCTTTAGGGTAAGTATTATGTCTCGAACTTAGTAACCCACAATCACAATGTTTCCAGTGTGATGTATGGTGTGCATTCACTGACTGCTTGCTAGTATTTTGTTTCTTTTGCAAGTTCTGACTGTGTAGTATCCATGGCAGCAGCAGTAATGCATAAGGATCCGTACATATATAAAATAGCACTGGTACATTTAGACAAGCTCTTGTCTTCCCTTTAGCAGGTTTTCTTTTTTTAACCTTCACAAGTCATTTGAAATTCTTCTGTTCATTTCCTTTTATATTTTCATGTCTTAAAGTTGCTTTCTGCTTTCCATTTGTTGTGTTGTTTCTGAAGCTTCTATTTTACATGTTTTCATTGTAAATATGCACTGATCTCAGAAAACTCCCATTCATTGGGTAGTCAGTAATCCAGTGTAAAATGCTCATCAGAATATCTACTACCAGGATTTGGCCATCATTGACTTTTTCTAATATTATTCCTACTTTTACTAGATAGTCTAGTCTTTGACCTCAGTGAAATATCTTTAGGGTCTTCTTAGTTCCCCTATTATTTCTTTACTATACCTTTGTATTTCACTCCATGTCTTTCCAGCTTTCAGACTGTTCATGACTCTACATGCCGAGAGGAGATAAACATACAAAAGGAACTTTAATTTTTATCTATAGTAGCTGTACAAAATACAGGAAAAGCATCATATATCATTCTTCCATGAAGACCATTCCCATTGCATTAAATTATTAAAGAAAACTATTGGTCTTTAAGAAAAAAATAAAATATGGACTAATCTGTATGAAAAGCATTTAATTATAAAATTGCTGTGAGAAACAGATTGTTACCTTATTTAGAGCAGACATATGCAAATGACAGAATAAATGTAAATGCATTTAGAATAAAGCCAACGTTTTCTCTGTTCTTTGCTGAGTTATTCACATCTACAAGTTTTTCTGCTGTGGGTTCTTGATTGAGATAGACTGTCTAAATTTTTGCATTCTTAGTTCAGACAGCTAATTAAAAGAGCACTTACAGGCACTCTGATACCCTTGTAAAAATGATCAAGATGAAATTTTATATTGCTTATGACTTAAAATGTATATTTCAAAATTTTCCAGGTCACAGCTTCCCAGCTCTCTGCATCCAGTAATAAGTGTTCAATCCTGATTCTAGCGGACGGTGAGAATGAAAAAAGCAAGTGGGTAGGAGTGCTGAATGAGTTACATAGGATCTTGAAGAAGAACAAACTCAAAGACCGCTCAGTCTATGTTCCCAAAGAAGCTTATGACAGCACCTTGCCCCTCATCAAAACAACACAGTCAGCAGCAATCATAGGTATGAAATGAATGAGAAGTAGACTCTTTAAGAAAATGGGGTATGCTAAAAGCATGCCTTTTTTTTTGCAGAAATAGATAAAATGCCGGTATCTACTGAATAGAGAGTAATACAGAGCTTCATTATTCCATGTGTATGGGTTTGAGAGACACATGCAATTCACTACCCAGCACTTTTGTTAGATCTTTATGAATATTCCCCCTATTCACAAATATTTGTAATTATGAATAATTTTGACTGAGAATTGGATATTGCTTTTTTGTTATTCTGTAAACGTAATTCCTTAATTAGGCAGAATGAGCCCAGTAGAATAGATACAGATCACTGACGTTACAAGATCTGCTTGTGGGACCACAGAGAAAATGTAAAAGCCAATAATTAATTTACTAATTTTAAATGCTACTGCATAAAAGATGTTAAACTGGGGTTAGTTAACGTATTTAAATGTGATATGATGGTTATTTCAAAATCAGTACTACATTTACATGCTCTGAATGGTTTGTTAAAAACAATCTTTCTTGGTGTTACTTCTAACAAGAGAAAATACTGAAAAACTGGGAGATTGCCAGTGGGGGTTTTGTTACATGACTGGGTTGGACTTGGCTTCATATTTGTATATTTTAAGATACTAAAAAAACTGTCTCTGTTAATCAGAATTATCACTATTATTGAAGATGTATTTCCAAATAAAAATAAGCTCTTTTTTTTTTTTCTTAATACCATAGACCATGAAAGGATAGCTTTGGGGAATGAAGAAGGTTTATTTGTTGTGCATGTCACCAAAGACGGTAAGAGATTAGAAACCATTAATAATTACCCTAATATTAAATAATCAGAAAGTGAGTTTGTAACCTTTTTCCTCTTTCAATATCCTCTGGTTTTGTTTTTCTCATTTTACTGCATCAGCTGGATAATCCACATGAGAGCTGATAATGAGGAGGGTGTTTTGTGTGCTTTCTGTTTTGGGTATCCTTTCCAGTAACAAAGATCTGGAGTGCAGGTGAAGGTTTTGATCCCTTGTTTGAAAACAGGCTCAATGCGGAATTTGGGCTAGGTTGCTCAGAGCTTTGTCCAGTCAGGTCTTGAAAATCCCAAAGGACAGAGGTACCACTGTCTCTCTGGGCTGCCTGTTGCAAAGTGCAATCCTTCTCCCAACGAAACATTGTCTTTGTATATCCAGTTGGAATCTCCTCCATTTCAATTTGTGACCAGTGTCCCCTCTTCAGTTCCTCAATAAGGAGCCTGACTCTATCTTTTCTGTAACCTCCTTCTTGGTATTGGAAATTGAAACTCATGTTCAGTATTGCAAAGAGGTGTAATGACAGATGCCCAGCTTAATTTAATTGCATGTTTCAGTTCTCTGCAGGTTTTCCTTTATTCACTGGTTTTGTGGCTGTAATCTGGTTTTTGAAATTGACAATAGAGTGGTTGTTACTGCATCGGGTCTGCTCCTCTCTTTCTGATGAGGAAAAGCCCAAGGCCTCTCCAGCATCACACACCTGGTGTTATTAAAATACAACTTCTGCTTCTGTGCTCTCTAATATTGCAGGGAAGCGATAAAGAGGGTTTCTTGGGTTTACTTTATCTTTACAAATACAGATGCTTTAATCAATTCACAGTTCAACATTATTTACTTGGATTTGGGCTGTTCTGTTTTGTCTTTTAGAGATTATCCGTGTTGGTGACAATAAGAAGGTTCATCAGATTGAGCTTATCCCAAATGAACAACTCATTGCAGTAATCTCAGGACGAAACCGTCACGTGCGGCTTTTCCCTATGGCTGCCCTGGATGGAAGGGAGACTGAGTTTTATAAGCTGGCAGAGACAAAAGGCTGTCAGTCAATAGTTTCTGGACACGTGCGCCACGGAGCTCTTACATGCCTTTGTGTAGCTATGAAAAGGCAGGTCCTCTGTTACGAACTAAATCAGAGTAAGACGCGTCACAAAAAGATCAAGGAGATCCAAGTCCAGGGGAATGTCCAGTGGATGTCAATCTTCAGTGACCGTCTTTGTGTGGGCTACCAGTCAGGTTTCTTAAAATACCCCCTTCATGGAGAAGGGAGCCCATACAGTCTGCTCCATCCAGATGATCACACGCTATCATTTCTCTCACAGCAGCCAACTGATGCCATCTGTGCAGTCGAAATCTCAAATAAAGAGTACCTGCTGTGTTTTAGCAGCGTAGGGGTTTACGTTGACTGCCAGGGCCGCAGATCTAGACAACAAGAGTTGATGTGGCCCGCGACTCCATCTTCTTGCTGTAAGTTGACATGTGTGTCAGTGCACTTGCTATTACACGTTGAAGTGGTTACTGCTTGTATCAATGTCCACAGGAAGTGAAGTTCACAGATAATTGCCTGACAGGTGAATGAATACTCTCAGCTTCTGTCAGCATGTTTCATCTCAGCGCGATTAATCCTGATCTCACTTAGGCTAGTTTTGACAACGCTGTCACTGACCTACATTGCTGTGGCACAACGAGGGATCACTGCTCAGGATTTTTAACTCTGATGTCCAGTTTCTAAACACATGGCCTCAGCTCTAAATGAGCAGAAAGCCTTGGGTCTCACAGGTGCTAACAAGATCTTTAGGCCTTTACTATGACTGATACTGGACTGTTGTTATTTAAAGTCCAAAAATTTCATTGTACTTTGTTTTGGCACTGTGGTTCAAGCTTTCTTGATGTTCAGAGTCATTAAAATCGGGTAGTTTGATTTGCTTTTCTCTAATGCTATTTATTCCTACTTACTGATGTTTTTTAATTTTCTTTCTTTACTCCTTCATTCTCTCTTCCTCTGCAGTTTTTGTACACTCATTCGTTCATTCATCTCCTCTCTTCATTTCTGTAAAACAGCAGGTTTTAAGCTTCCCCACACACACCTTTTCTCTCTTCCCTTCCAAACTACAATGTATGGCAGGCAGTACAGAAAATATATTTCATAGCCTTAAAGGAAAATACTGTCATTTTTCAGAATTTCAGTTTCCAGAAAGACTTAAACATGTATTGTGTGTTTTTTTCAAAGCTGGGCCTTATTTTTGGGATGGAGGTAAAAAAAAATAAACCAGCTGCACTGCCTATCTTCTCCTTTTTAATGTCTTTCTGAATGCAGATAAAACTGAGCTAAATTTGTCCTCAGACTATCTGTTAACGAGCCTGGTCTCGTGTCGATTTTTAAACCGGGCTGCCTTCTTACCTCACTGTGCCAGCATTAGTCACACTGCAGAGTAGAGGATTGTTTCACCTTGTCTGAGTGAAGCCCCTTCTGAATGTGGAAGGGAGTTATAGACATGTGTCACTTCTGGTTTTCAGGAGTGTGGTTATGGTAAGGGAATCAGGGAATGAATGAATGAAAATCAAAAGATTTTTAGGATAGATCGAAAAACAAGTATTTCCACATGTCATTCATCTATACTGGTCATTGGTATTTGTCAGTGTTTTATGATTACCTTAAATGAAGTGACTTGATGTTAATTCAGAAAGGGTGGTAATTTTATAGCAAAACCTGTTACATTTGAACACAAATTGGATGCTCTTGATAGTCTAGCTAGTCTTGATGCTGACATGGAAATAATGAATTCTCCTTTAGAAGCGGTCCAAGTAGAACAATTTCATCCTGGAGGAATGTGCCAGATGAGTAACACACAAATTCTCTTTACAATTAAAGCTAGAAGGAAACATTAAGATTTTTATGACATTGTCATGATGCTTAGTTCCAACTGGTGCTCATTTAGTACAGAGTCTAAAGTCTAAGAACTCAGTTCATTCAAATGACAGTTATCAAATAACAACAATATGTTTCCAACCACATCATTTACAAAACACAAGCTCTTAAAAATAGGGCTTTTGGAAGAAAAAACTTTGAACCACATCAGTGTTTTGCAGAGCAAACTGTAAACCCTTGCAGGGTTCAAAAAGGAGTTCGGTTCTCCAAAGTTAAATGAAAACATGTGGAGCTTGCAGGGTTTTCATGGTGATTTACCTTCAGAATAAATTTCTAGGTAATTTTTTAGTTAAAACACATTTTGTAAAAATTGCTGTTATACTGGGGGGGGGGAGTTGGGTGTGGTAATATATATGGTTAAATATAAGAAATTGTATATTTTGAGACCTGTCTAAAAGTACCTGACACTGTACCTAATCTTCCCTCGCAGGTTACAATGCACCATACCTCTCTGTGTACAGTGAAAATGCAATCGATATCTTTGACGTGAACTCCATGGAGTGGATTCAGACTATTCCTCTCAAAAAGGTAAATTCTCTTTCCATATCAGTTAAAGACTATGTCTAGGCTCAGTATTGCTTTGCTGCTGTCATACCAGGTATATGTCCATCAGGTGCCATCATTAAAACTGCCTCTTTAAATATAACTGATCTAAAAGAAGAGCTGCTTCCAAGATACCAGTGATTTTTCTTCAAAATACAAGATACAAAACGTGGTTTGCATGTGTTTTTTACTGGTTGAGGTGAATGGTCACCCTGGAGCACCTCTGTGTATTGGATTTACTACTTACTGTAGGGAGCAGTTTCTTAGTATTGTTTGCATATGGCTTAATTGAGGCTGATTGCATCTGTGTTATTGCTAGAAGATGGTAGATGTTAAGATAATTAAACAGGCCATCAAAACTCTTAACTTCTGCTGCTTGAGACCATCAAAGACACGTGGGGTCACAGCACTTTGGTTCAGCTGGTACAAATATTAAAACTGTGTCAGGTTTGGCTCACTTACCAAAAGGAAGTTTTTGAAAACTGGCATTTCCTGGGTGTTTGCAAGGTGTTTACTCAGGTGTATTTGCAAAGAAAAAGGTGTTTCTTTTCCCACCGTTCAGACTGATTTCAACTTTGATTTAGTGTCAACGTTAATTCCTTTAACCAGCATTCCAGTGATGTAGAACTAGGAGAAACTGTCCCTGTGGTCTTGTGTGAGTCATTCGGTCTCTCTGCATATGTTTCCCACGTGTCAGACACAGACCAGGATGTTATTGCAGTGCTCTAAGGATAAATAATGCAGCGATCAAGGTGCTCAACTGTTAACTGTCTTAAGGAGAGAAGAAGAATCTGGCCTTTTCAAGGAAATTTCCTCTACCCTTTCTGATGTCCAGACTTTGAGTTCTTAGGCAGTTGGAGCATTTTCTTCCTAGACAGCAGGTTATGATTTAGTACTTTGATGAATTTTTCAGTCAAGACTGCCCATCTAATGAATTAAGGTACCTTCAACAAACAAGAATTGCTACATCCAGGTTACTCAAAAATAGCAATTTATTATGTAGGGTTTGTTTCTAATGCAATTTACAGACTCTGAGGAGGGAATGCTGCTTTTTTTTGTTGGGAAATCACAAATGCCAGTAGCTGTTAGCAGTCTGTATGTACTCATCAGTTTGCCAAGAGTGACTGTAGCATGATACTAACACAAAATAAAAGCACTGTTTATTGCTTTGTGCATCTAGTAGACAAAATGGAATCGTTACATGAAGTAGACTTCCAACAGAACTGTTTAATTTAAATACTGAAAGGAATGGTGTTAAGCCTGTGTCTTTAAATGAAACTTCAGGCAAGTCCCTCTGTACTCATTCTCCAAACAGAAGTTTAAAATCTAAAATGGTTTTTACCTCTGTGGTTTTAATGACTCACAGTTATATTTGTAGCAGGCGTGAGAGACGCTGCTCCCTCCAGTTCTTCTGTGAAGCAGACTTTGCTCTGGCTGGTTCTGCTCCCTCGTTGGTTTTACAACCTGCTCCTTTCACAGAGTTTATAATGTACCTAATGTACCTTGGGGCTTTCCAAATAAGATGGACCATATAAATGTGAGTTATTACTAGTACAAGGACTGGTTTTCTTGTTTCAGGTACGACCCTTGAATACAGAAGGATCACTAAACCTTTTGGGCCTGGAGACGGTTAGGTTAATATATTTCAAAAACAAAACAGCAGGTAAGTAAAGAGGAGCTGATTTTCATCATGCAGATCTTTGTTTTGAAAGAACATTTTTCTTTGGCCTTGGTCTGTGCATTGTAGAAAGTGATCTCTCAAACGTATCTGGGAGAAAGCCAAAGCTTGTAGACTCCACCGTGATTGCAATGATGGCTGCTAGGCAGCTAGCCTGAACTTTTTTTTCCCTTTTGAATATTCAATGAAGACTTGGATAAAGACTGGAAATAAAAAAGGACTAGCTGCTCCCTCCAAATCTGGGATCATCTGCCAGAACATTATCTAAAAATGCCTGCACACTTAAAGGCTTTGATTGTGATCTTGGGAGTCCTAGATTAAAATTAATATTACACGTAACCTATAAAAACCTTTCCCAAGGATCAGAAAGTAATACAAAATTACTTGTTCATAACTTATTAGGGCCACATATGACTCTGTGCCAAAGTCTTAGCTTCAGAAAATTCTTTTTTTGTTATGAGTCTTTTTGACTTTTTTCTTTTGACCCCATTTCATAAGCACACTCTTGAATTGTTTCCTTAACCTCTTAGGTGGAGAGGTATGTGCTTTGTTGTAACAATCAAAAGTTACAATCTTTTTAACAACTATTCTGAAAATAGTGGCAATAAACACTCTAGAAACAAATGCTGCTGTTGGCAGTGTTTCAGCATTTATTTAAATTGCTAGCAAATTCCTATAAAAGGAATGACAGTGGTAGAGAGGAGCAGTATGGTGGACATATGTATAAAGAATTCTCAAGTCTAATAAAGATTGAACATTAAAATTAGAACAGAAGAGGGGGAAAAAATGTGGAGAGCATGGGATCAGAAGAGAGTAAGGCTGATGCTTTGCTCCTGTACATTTCTCACTGCCTTCCTGAAAAGGCTGCCAAACAGCAAAGTATCCTCTGGGTGTATCTCTTTAAAAGTCTGCAAGGTTTTTTGCTGAAGCTACTTACCTAGTAAGTCCCACACTTCATGAAATCTCCAGCTGATCTTAAGGAAAGAGGAGATTCCAGTCCCATACAGAAACCACCATGGCAGTGAGCAATAGCTGTTGGGTATGTTCACGTTTATCAAGTGCAGTTCTAGTCTCTATGTATCAAATCAGACAGAGCAGTTCAGCGTTCATTCGAAGTAACGCACCTACCATACAATTATCACTGCTGTACATCTCATGTCTGTCTTAAAGATGCCTTGCCCAGGCTTATGTGAGTGGGGGAAAAAAATCTTCCCTTTTCCCATAACTGCACCAAAATCCATCAGTGTTTAAACTTTCCAAAAGGAAGTAGTCTTTTTGGAGCGGGGAATGAATGAAAAAGAATCTTGTACTGAGTTTCCAGACAACTGGCAGAACAAGGCTGCTGTAATGATTTTCAGTGAGAACTGACAAAGAAAGCTTGAGATAGAGGACCGAGATCCTTTCCTGCCCAACCTACTTGTTTTGTTTGAAAGAATTAAGTGGTACTTTGATAACATAGTCATGTCAGTTTGTGAATGAAGAAGGGTTAAGTCTGCTGTTATATAACCATGTAGACAGTGACCCAAGAAAACCCATAACTTAAGGAGCATTTCTTCAGGTTTGATGGGAAATGGGTCGTGTCCAGCACTAGCAAAAGGGAGGGAGAAAAGAGAAAATGCCTTTGACTTCCGATTCCATGAATACCTAATGAAGTGTCCTACTGGATCATCATTGAATTTCTATTGATTCCAGAGGGCGATGAGCTGGTAGTTCCTGAGACATCAGATAACAGCAGGAAGCAAATGGTTCGAAACATCAACAACAAGCGCCGCTATTCATTCAGAGTACCCGAGGAGGAGAGGATGCAGCAGAGGAGGTCGGTATTCAACATGTATTTGTCTTCTGTACATGCCTGTAGGCCCTGAAGGACAGTGACAAATGCTGATGTAGTACATCATGTGTTGCTTTCTGGAATGTCCATTCAGATGTTTCTGTCTCTTCACTACCGCCTTACTCCTCAACGTTTAATTTCTGTTAACACCAGTTTGGTTGTGGATGTGCTCTGGATACACAAGTATTCATTAGTTCAAATTAATTATGTGAAACAGCTGTAATTGGAAATGCATGTCTCCACATACTGTGTATATAAAGATCCATAATAAATACTTTGCAAAAGGAGATTCTGTTGCTAACTATGCGTATGGACTAATTAATTTCAGACTTCGGTTCTGCTTTTCTTTCTGAAGGCAACTCTACTCTCAGCAGTATTCCAAGGCATCTGCTTTTTTGATTTATAGATTTAACTACATAAACATTCTATACATCTCAGAACACTCGCCTCCTCAGAGGACGTAGGACTTAGGTGTTTCTAATAGAAGCCTTTAACAGGTCACAAATGTTTTCCTAAATGGCAATAAAAATACATCTGCACTACTCACAGTGTTCATAGAGGATGTTACTAACCATTTACTGTCACTCACTAAAGATGACCTATTACTGTACTAAGTTACACTCCAGGAACTGAGTATTTCAGTTCTCTGACTCACAACATCTTCCACCAATGGCTGGCTCCCACCGCTCTTCTTTCTGGCTGTAAGAAAAGTTAACAGTTGTTTACAGTGGAGATAAAATTCCAGTTCTTGTCCTTGCCTTTACTGAGCTGGTCGCAGTTTGGTCTTTTAAAATTGTATTTATTCTGAGTTCTGAAATGCATCCTTGCCATTTTGAAGAGCTTTTAATTGTGACTACAGACTGAGTAAGGTACTGCAGTGTTATTTGCATTCTCTTTTCCTATTTTGTACTTCATTTTCATCTCCACTTTGTGATACATCACAAAAGAGTTCTGCTTTTATTCATCTTACAAGTACTTTTTATCAGCTTATAGTGGTTGTATAGTCTTTGGGTGTTAGTAACTACAGGGCATGGGCTGTTGGCCTGCAAACAGCATTCTTCTGTTATGGCCCCTTGCCTTCTCCAGGCTGGAAGCTTGTCCATGCTAGTGCTAATAGCAAGGAATATCACTGCTGGCGTGGTCAAATAGTTAATTTCCATTTAAAATTAGCCAATAATCATGTCTTGTAAACCTCCATCCTTGCCATGAAAGAAATACCTAAACAAAAATATTTTCTCTTCCAGGGAGATGCTACGTGATCCAGAAATGAGAAATAAATTAATTTCTAACCCAACTAATTTTAACCACATAGCACATATGGGTCCAGGAGATGGTATACAGATTCTCAAAGACCTTCCAATGGTAAGTACAAAAGTGCATGGGGGTGACTGCCCACAATCAGTTGAGGCTGCAGATAAGTGAAAGACAAGAACAACTTTAAAAGCATATTCAGAGCATTGATGATTTCATACCAGGAGCAGCATAACTAGGGGAATGGAGCTGAACATACTCTGTTGTGTGTGACAAAATTTAAACAGAGAGGATGGCACTAAGCATCGAGAGTAGGAGGAGGAATGGCTAATGCCTCCTGAGTTTTAAGGCAGGTTGGCTCTTGGTGCTGGTGATACTCTTTTTTTATTACCCCTATGAAGGGACAAAATTAAGAGGATTTGGACCTGTGTTCTCTGTGGGAATGGAAAGAGAAATTTCTTTCTCTGTGAACTGTGTTACTGTAAATTCAATTCCTTTCTTCTCTTCTCTTATTTAGCTCCAACTTAGCCTCTCTCTTTACAGCTTTTTTTCCTCAGATAGGGGTTCTGCAGCAGGTCAACACTGTTTATTCCCCCAGATGCTATTTTTCATTTTCTCTCATCACAACGAAACCAAACTTCTTCCATAAAAACTCAACTTCTAAGTTGAAAAATAGAAAAGAAAAAAAACCAAAACAACCCCACATGAAATATCACACACACACACATGTTTGTTTCCACAAAACATGATGTAGAAAATACTTGCCTGGAAGTTACTGAAATTTTTGATGAGCTAAAGACCAGTTAATACTTGGTTCATAGGAAAATATCATACTGCTTGTTTCAAGCTACCTTGATCATAGAATTGTTTAGATTGAAAACCACAACTTTTAAGATTGATTCCAAGGGTTAACCTAGTACTGCCAAGACCACCGCTAAACCATGTCCCTAAGCACCACATCTCAGCCAGGGGTAGTGACTCACTACTTCCTTGGGCAGCCTGTTCCAGTGCTTGATAACCCTTTCAGAGATTTTTCTTTATAGCTGAGCTAAACCTTACTGGCACAACTTGAGGCCACTTCTCTTGTCGTAGCGCTTGTTATTTGGGGAAAGAGAACACCCCCCACCCAGCTACAGCCGCCTTTCAGGTAGCTGTAGAGTCCTGTTCGTGTGTTCTGTCTTGTTTTCTAAACTTGTCCACAAAGGCACAGGTGTGATTCAGAAGCTGCAGAGGAGCACTGTAGGATAGATCAAGTGATACAATATCACACCAACTGTGTGAGTACCGCTGTGAGACAGTGGCATTGGTGCAGAATCGCTGTCTAAGGTTATCGTTGTTACTACATCTGCGCAGAGTGCAGGAAGTAGGTGCTGAAGCTGGGATTTATCAGGTGCTGAAAAGCCCAAAGGAAACAAGAAGATGACTGAAAAAATAAAGCATGCTGTGCAGTTGCAGTAGTTGAGAAGCCTATAAGCATTACCTCTGGTCTCTTTCACTGTGCCTCCTCACTCATTTACCCTCACTTTTGTTGCAAGTGGTACTTTTATGTTACACTTCACTGCAAAGTCTGCACATTGTACATGAGCCCTTCCAGCACTGAGAGAGTATGCAAGGGAAGGAAAGGGTTTGCTTTAGATCTCATACTAGAGATGCTCATAAACCTCTCAATAACAAATAGATTCAGTGCAATTGAGCAAGAAACAACATTTTGTGTTTATAAATGAATAAATAATGAAGGAACTGGCTCCAGAAAACACTTCCAAGGGAAGTTGGAAGGTAGTGTTTATCTTACTTGGATGTGAGTATAGATACCTAATATAATTTGCTTCAGGATGTAGGTAGACCCTTTTGTCACTTTTCCATTTCTAACAGGTTCTTTTAAAATATTCCCAGCTCTTTCAAGCAGAGAAAATAAAGGTAGTGCAGAAGTCACCCCCATTTCATACCATTAGTGGTTGAAAGCTCATGGGAATCAAAAGCTGCAAGGATTCTCAATCAAACTGCAAATTTGTAAAATTGTAAAATGAGGAATGGTTTTTATCTATAGAAGGGGATTTTCTAGACTTACAGGGATTAATATTTCTTCAGCTGTGTTGTAGAATCATAGGATCATTAAGGTTGGAAAAGACCTCCAAGACCATCTAGTTCAGCCATCCCCTTACCACCTATATTACTTACTAAACCAAGTCCCTAAGTACCTCATCCAACCTTTCGTTGAACACCTGAGAGATAGTGACTCCACCAACTCCCTGGGCAACCCATTCCAATGCCCAACCACTCTTCCTGAGAAGAAATTTCTCCTAATTTCTAACCTGAGCCTCCCCTGGTGCAACTTGCAGTCATTCCCTCTTGTCCTGTTGCTGCTTATCTGTGAGAAGAGGCTGACCCCAGCTCACCACAACCTCCTTTCAGGTAGTTGTAGAGAGCAATGAGGTCTCCCCTGAGCCACCTTTTCTCCAGGCTAAAGAGTTCCAGTTCTTTCAGCTGCTCCTCTTAAGACCTGTGTTCCAGACCCTTCACCAGCTTCGTTGCCCTTCTCTGGACACACTCCAGGGCCTCAATGTCTTTCTTGTAGTGAGGGGCCCAAAACTGCAGACGGTACTCGAGGTGCAGCCTCACCAGTGCTGAGTACAGGGGGATGATCCCTCCCTGGTCCTGCTGACTCCCTTATTCCTGATACAGGCCAGGATGCCGTTGGCCTTCTTGGCCACCTGGGCACACTGCTGGCTCATGTGTCAACCAACACCCCCAGATCCTTTTCCTCCATACAGCTTCCAGCCACCCAGCCCCAAGCCTGTAGCATTGCCCGGGGTTGTTATGACCAAAGTGCAGGACCCAGCACTTAGGCATATTGAACTCCTTCCCATTCCTCTGCCCATTGATCCAACCTGTCCAGGTCCCTCTGCAGGGCCTTCCTACCCTCTGGCAGATCGACACTTGGTGTGGTCTGCAGACTTACTGAGGGTGCACTCCATTCCCTCATCCAGATCATCAATAAAGATGCTGAGGAGGATGGGCCCCAGTACCAACCCCTGGGGAGCACCACTTGTGACCGGTCACCAGTTGGGTTTAACTCCATTCACCACTCTCTGGGCCCAGCCACCCAGCCAGTGTTTAGCCCAGTGAGGAGTGTACCTGTCCAAGCCATGGGCCACCAGCTTCCACAGGAGAATACTGTGGGAGACTGTGCCAAAGGCTTTGCTGAAGTCGAGGCAGACTGCCCCAACAGCCTTTCCCTCCTCCACAGGCAGGTCACCTGGTCATAGAAGGAGATGAGCTTGGTCAGGCAGGACTTGCCTTCATGAACCCGTGCTGGCTGGGCCTGATCCCCTGGTTGTCATCTCTAAATGGCTTTTAGCTTTAAATTCATTCTAATTACACAAGCCTTATATTAGCTCAAAGGTTGTATTTGGAGTTAGGGCCAGTACTTTGATTCTTACCAATCAATACAAGGTTTTGAAAGAGATTAATGAGTCATTTTTTCCACATTTAAATGTGATGAGAAGACATTACAGAATGTGTGCAACATAGAATTGATTTCTGCACTTGTTCCACTGCTGCAGCTGCTTTTTAAAGTTCCTATTAAAATCCCCTGTCTTAAGTAGGTATCAGTCTTCATGCTGAGAGAAGTTACTGCAGATAAAGCAAATGCAACGTATTTTTCCAGCAGCTCCTTGCCATTTCATATTGTATTTGTCTTCCTAGCTTAACAGATACAGGATTGCATCAATCATGGGACTTAAAAGTGTGGGAATTTGACACTGTAACTTGAGATTAGGGAAAAATATTTCTGTCAAGAGCTGCTTGGGTCCAGGTTTTTTTTTCTTATCCAGCAGCTTCCTGTAAGGTATTTGGCTGGATTAGGCTTTCCTTTAGTCTGTTCCAAACCACCTACTTGGTTTCTTAGGCACAAAAATAGAAGAAAATTAGTTTTGCTTTTGGTATGTACTGAGTCTAATGCTTTATTTGAAAAATAAGGTTAGGATTAGAAGAGAGGATGAGAATAGAGAGGACGTTCCCTGGAGAATCAGTACACAAGGTGAAGAATACTCATCCAACTCTGCATACAGTTTCTGTACTGTGGCAGTTTCTTTCCAAGGACATGGAATTATTTCACTAGAATCAGACTTTGTTCCAAAAATGTGGATAGATTTAAATTATTTTTTTTTTGTGCTGCTTAGCATGTGCAATGATTTTGTGGCTGGAGCATCTTCCTCATGGTCCTCAATAGATGAGCACGTTTCAGAATCAGCAGTCTTTATCTTTAAAGCACTGTGGGAAAGGTTGCAGCGTTTTGCTTTACAAGTGCCCATTGCTCTTCATGATAGCTGATGATAAAACTCATTTCTGCATTTAAAGCAGGGTGCCACCAGGGGGAACAAGGAGTGCAAGGCTAGGCCTTCTCTCAAATTCCCTTCATCCAACCGTTTTAGGAGATGTAGCTGCTCTTTTTTTGAGGTACTGGATTGCAGAAAGTGTGTGAAAGAACAGGGTGAGCCTTTCTATTTGCAGTTGCATCTGACTTGAGCATTTTCAAGTTTGGCTGGATCTACTGATAGAAATCTGTTCTCCTGTGTGACCTTTCACTGAAGTCAGTATCGTGCTCTGTACGCAAGAGCATCCTTAGTAATAAATAGGTTTTAATAGGGAATAGATATTTAGATCTCTCTGTGGATGAGATTGTCAGGAACTAAATAGCCAGCTCAGCCTAGCCTGTATCTAGCATCCATGGATGAACTTTACAAAGCAGGCAATTTTTACATATATGTATGCATTTATTTATGAATATATACAGATTCACTTTATGCGTGCGTTGGGAACCCAACCAAAAACGATCACTGCACTCCCACTGCCTTTTCCAGGGGAAAGGCCAAAAATGGAACCAAGAGCAGGACTGGAACTGGTGGCGACGGCCCTTGTACGGCCAGGCTGTGACGTGTACGTGGGCAGAAGGGAGAGTGTGCTTGTGGTACTGCAACCCATGGCTATTTGATCTATTGTATCAGATTTTTCTAGGGACCCTGCTTTGGCAGGGGGGTTGGACTTGATGATCTCTGGAGGTCCCTTCCAACCCCTGCAATCCTGTGAATCTGTGAAATGCCCACGTAGGTGCAACACATCTGCCTGAGTATGGTTTCCCTCACTAATGGAGCCACACGGGGGGAAGCTGCTAGTCCCATGTCGTTCTCTCCATGAACAGACACCTTTAACTTGAGTATAGCCCTCTGTTTGGGCAGAAATGAACGTGCCCAAGACCCAGAGTGGGATCAGATTTAAGAGAGAAAAATCTTAGAGGCTATCAGGCGATTGTAAATTTGCATCCTTCTTCGTGGCGAGCAGTTACTCAGGGGCCTGGCTTTGCCAAGCAAAGTTGTGGGTTACAACACTGCAGAAAGCAGAAGTTCTTGTTTGCTGTTAACAGAGCTGTAACCAGTACGTATTTGCATATTATTGATGTGGATACAAGATCTGGGTTGTTGTCTTTTGTTTTGTGTGCAATTTAGAATCGCTCCTGTTAGTATATCCCCAAACTTATTTATTTACATGTTTTTCTTCCCTAGCAGCCTGTCACCAATTAACTGGCCGTACAGTCTGGCCTCCCTTCTGCCCTCTTGTCCCTTGAGGCCACTTTATCGTGGATGCTCCTTTGTAGTGAAGATCTGAAATCTGGAACTGCACTTACTGCAGCACAGACCACCTCTCTGTGTACATCAGATGTACAGGATTGATTTTTGCTTTCATATTCTGCATGCCTGAGTATTTTACATACAAAAGCTAGTCTTGACTGCCATTATATTTGAACATTATGCTTCAGTTTGACCTCATTATACATGAGCCATTATACTTTCATTCTAGATGATGTGTGAAGCTTTGCTTGTTTCCAATGAGAAACTTTTAGAGTAAATGAATACTTGGTATTCATGAATATTTGGTATTCTTTCAAGAAAGTGGGAGCCCTGTGCATGCATCTAATGGTGGAGTCCATGGACAAAGTTCCATGGAGGATTGTTTTAAAAATGCTACCGTATCGTTGCTTCCTCACATTCATGAATGCTGGCTAAATATTTTTGTGGCCTGCATTTGGCCTGCCCTCTGCCTTTTAGCTTGTGATTTTAGACACCCACCTTTTCTCCTTTATTGGCTTTTAGGTATGTGGCAGGCTTTGCTGCCCATTCTCTGCTGTGAGCAGATAACTCAGCAAAGTCTGCTTTCCTGGACCATTCTTGGAATGGTGGCTTCTTGTACTGATATTTAGATGCTGCTAAACTTACTAAATAATAACATAATATATCCTATGTCTTATATGCCATGATGTGATAATTGATGTTTGGGTTAACATGCAAAGCCTCATAATAACTGTGTGTCTCAAAAGAAAAAAAGAGTTGGATTTTACCAGCTGAAACAAAGGGAACAGTAACAATAATGTTTGCTGATATGTATTGGGATGTGACTTAATGTTCTTCCAGACTTTAATACGTTCCACATACAATAAGTAGTGCCTTAGGTTTAGCAGAGGGGTAAGCTGTATTTTTACCATATTTTATTTTTTTAAGTCCAAACATTTCTAATGTTACTCAGATCTGCTTGTTTGAAGGTGATGAAACCAGTTGGACGAGGGGAGGAGAAAAGTAGTAGTTAGACATTAAAGAAGGTGCTCTGATTTGCTGCTGGCCATTGGGCAGACCATGCCCTTACAAGCTCACCTGCTGAACACATGTGGGTGGCACAGGGAGGGAGACCGAGCCTTGAAATGCTCCTCTATCAAACCCAGATTTAGGTGATTTAAAATTCCAAGAGCACTTAGGTCAGCACGTTCTGTAGAGATTGAATTAGAAACTGTTTCTGTTTAACATGCATCCCCTCCCTTTACTTCACACGGTGGGAGCACATTGCTCAGTTGACCTATGAGAAACACTTGAATTTCCCAAAGCCTTTGCACCTTACCTGGCCAGGGCCTGGTCTCCTGCAGCGCAGGAGGCACAAAGTCTGTCATCACAAATGCGCTGTAAGGCTTCAGGGGGGGTGCAGAAGGGTGCAGGCTTTGTCGTCTATCTACAGCAGAGTAGATTGTCCCAGTTGTTTGACACTAACCAGGTCACCTTCCCACCTGACTTGTCTCCCTATCCTGTCGAAACACTGTTCCCTCCTGTTAGAAATACAATGTGTTTGTTGTACGGGTGATACTTAATGCATGAATAACAGAAGGAAATCTCTTAACGATCTTTAACTGTTGTGTATTCTCATCTTTTCTTCTCCCCACACCATCTCACCTGTGTTCACCTTCCTTTGTGTTATGTCTATTTTAGATTGTAAGCTCCTCAAGGCAGGGAACTGATGCTTCTCAACTGTCTGTAAAGCACCTTTTACAACTGTGGTGCTCTTTGAAATATCAAATAATAATAAATATTAGAATCGATTCCCAATGAGTTAAAAGTTTTATTTGTTTCTGATGTTCTAGCAACAGCAAAGGTGGCAGGCCTGTACGGTACCCTGTAAGGAAGGTGCTCAGGGGACTGGGGGGGACAATGTAAGATACATGTTTGTTGACCGTTGAGCAGAATTGCTCTTTGGCTGTCCTTCAGTGTTTGACTGCTCTTGCAGACTGCTGTTGCCAATGTTACCTGTACAACCATTGATTTCTCTCTCTGTTGTCTTTGATAGCAGCGTTCCCCTTACCAATTCCCTCATCATCACTCCCGTCTGATCTCCTCTCCGAGCAACTTTGAGCACATCTACCACATGACTGTTAATTCAGCTGAAAATTTCCTCTCTTATGATTCCATAAACCTTGCATTTTCCCCACCTCCTCGCTCTGTCCTCGGTACTCCAGACTTTATGACTCTGAGGGTATGAACAGCTGAGTCAGGTGTTCACTCTACTAACACTGTGTGGTTTTCCTTTTGCCTGGCTATTAAGATGGGAGAAAAGCCCTCGTAAATTATTTCCTTCCCTCCTTAACTTTCTTCTGTGACAACTGATTTATTTTCTGCTATCAGCTGTGGCCTTTCCACAGCTCTGACATGCCAAGAAGTGGATACTTCATGGCTTTAAAATAAAACAGAAAAGCATATATCAATTGGGTTAAACCTTTTGCTATGAGAATAGCACTTTTAACCACCAGGAAGGATGTGGAGATTTTGAATTATTAAGCTCTCTGTTCCATGGTGTTCATCCTCCAGCAGCCAGTGGCAGGATACTGTGTATCAGGTTGCAAGAGGTTCTGGATCTGTGTGTGTTGGACCAAACTTTCCAACAGTTCATTATTAAATCGTGTGGAGTGCAAGGACCTTTACACAGTGCTGTATGCAGACTGGGAGAGACACAGGTTGTACCTCGGGCAGTTTATAGGTTCAAGGAAGTGAAGCCAGAACATGTACAAGCAAGATCTGTAGATCTCCTTCTAGCTGGAATGTAAACCAGGGGCATGGAAGTGGTCTTGTCTTTTTTTCATGCATGGTGCTTCCAGGTCTGACGCAGGGGTTGCTAGGTGCTATAGAAATCTGAGCTGTACTGAAACAGGGGCACAGGTACGTGCTGTGTGCTGTACTGGGTTACCCTGCTGTGCCCTGCAGTGCTGCTTGGGACAGATTCGCTGATAAACCAGGAGTAAGCTGTGAGGTAGATGCACGTGCTGGTGGTGGGTTGCGCAGGGTTTCTGTGGGTCCAGGCCGTGTCCGTTGCTGTAACGGAAACGCCGCTGTTGGTTTCCGTGGCCTTTGGGCACCCTCAGGCACACGTGACAAGCCTCGCTGCCAGACTGCTTTGAGTGCCTTTTGGGTGCTGTTCTAGACCCCTGTCACACAGGCACAGGTTTGGGTGCATGCCTGCATTCAGAACTGTGGGAGGAGAACTAACCTGTCCCGCGTGGCTCCAACACACGTCTGGGAGCTGAGCCGTGGCTGGGGCTCTGTGTGGTCGTGTGGTGCTGTGGGGAAGTCCCAGTTGTTCCAACCAGTAATATTAAGAAATGAAGTTGCAGCGTTTTGGAGAGAACATGCCTTGTGATGACAGGTCTGCACACATCCTGGCTTTTCTAGGAGGAGGAGAGGTGGAACAGAAGACAAATTCTCTATTGAAAGGCCAAAAAAGAAGTTTAAAAAAATGAAGCCAAATTAAAACTTGTTTCTCTCTTAGAGGGTCATTATAGGGTCACTGAAGCTGTGTTTCAGTTCTTGCTTTAACAGGGTTTTTTAATCCAACTGTACTATAAAATTTTGTCAGTTTAATATGCAGTGATGTGTCACTGGACTGTGACCCACCCTCTGCTTTACCTTTCTCATGTGAGGAGTCTCCCTGAGATCAGTAAGGAATGACCACTGGTGTTTCAGACAATAACTTCAGTTTTTCCTTTAGAGCATCCTTCACTCTAATGTTGCAGCCAGTAGCATAAATTGGAGGAAAAAAGTGAAGCAGGCAGCCTGGAATGTTGAGATCTTGTCTTTGTTAGCTCCTTAGGCCTAACTGAACTAGAGGTGTAGTCTTGTATGAAGAAAAACCACTCGTCTCCTTTGTGACTTGAGGGTAGAGATGCTGTAAGGTGTACAGAAAGCAAGGCTGTGACTTTCAGTTCCATGTCTGTCTGTCCATCCTCCCTTTGCATTTGGAGTTTTAGTGTAAGAAGGGTAGTGCTCCCTCCAAGGGGACCATGGGCCCAAGTTTGGTTGGGATGTTGGAACCAGAACAGCACAGAATCCATAGGAGAGTTGAAAAATAACCTGTTTAATGGGGGTTCTGAGGTTCTGTCACATTATTTCATGGAAGAGTTAAAAGCTTGGGTTTATGATGTAATGAACAGAATGGCACTTTAAGAGAAAAACCAGGAAACAGCAAGCAGCATCACAGAGAAACAGAGGCAACAATTCCCTTTGGGCGTTGTAACTGTTTAGTTAGACCCTACGTGTGTGTTCTCACCCCGCTGCCTGAGAAGGCAGCGCGGGAGCAAGACCCTGCAGAGCCGCAAGCATAGCGGCGATCGCACGTGCATCACCTGAAGCTCTGTTCTCTGGCTGGCAGTGGGATGTACTGAACTAATCTGGGTGCCTCACCCTATTTCACAGTGATTAACTTTGCTCAGCAAGCAGCTTCTCTGCTGCTGGATTCCTCCCCCCTCTTTCTCTCACCTGTCTTCATTGGTTCAGCAGTGGGGATGAATTTTCCTGCTAGGACTCAAATTGTTGCTCTGAATGCGGGGGTTTTGTCTCTTTAAAGCAAGCTCAGGTTTCTTTTGTGGCTTTTCCCCCCCCCCCTCTTTGTTTTTAACCTGCTGCGTTTTGCTGCTTTATAACTATTGCTAATAACCAGCATTTATTTTCTTTGAATCCCCTTTGTGCATCACAGACACAGCACTTGTAGGGGTCTGGTCCAAAATGCCAGGGTCTCTGGCACATCCTTATTCTAATTGTAGAACAAAGAACAATGAAAGAACTGCTTTGTGGAGAAATTTCTGTGAGGAATTACATGGACTTTGCCAACTGCGGGTCATGGAAAATAACCATCGTTAGACTACACTGTTAAAATAAATTAGTCTTTTTCACACACCCACCTGTCCCCTCCTTCCTCTGATGCCTGCATGTTGGCTGCTCAGTCACTGTTAAGGAGGTTAATCGCCTTATTATTACACATTATTGTTCTCTTTGCAAAATGAACCACTGTAGGTGTGCAGAAGTAGGAAAGACCTTCGTGGCAGCCTCAGTGCTCAGGTTTGCATGGTGCTGTGCTTGGCTTCTGCCTTTGTTTCTCAAAACACAGCAGTAACTTGGGTCTTAGCCCAGTAGTTCCTTTGTGCTTCATTAGGGGAGCCTCCACTGTTCAGGTACAGCCAGGATGCTCATACTCTTACCTGTAGCTCAGGGTGTTTATTGCTTAGGGAAGGACATAGGAGCAGAGTTTAGTATTTGCACTACAAAGCGGGTTGGTTGTTCACATTAAAAAAAAAAAGGGGAGGGGCAGTAAGCAAGAGACAGCAATAGGATCCTACAAATTATTTAAGAGACTTTTTTTAAACCTTCAGGTAAAAATCATCATTGAGACTAGAGCATCAGTGGATGAGGAGAGAATTAATCTGGGCTTTTTCATTTGTGAGATCTCTGATTCTCTTCTGTTGGTGCTTGAGAGAGATCTGGAACAGGATGAGAGATCCGAATTCCTCCTTCTTTCTCACATGTTAAATATCAGCTGTTTCTAGCCCACTGGGAGAATAAGAAGCCAAGGGTTGACTCTAAGAGCAAAGGTTGCAGCCGTGACTCCAAGGATCATTGTAAGACAGTAGCTTGGTAACAATTATTTGATAAAATCTGAATTGCATAAAATCTGTTCCTTGTGAAGCCTCTAATTACCCGTTTTAAAGTACAGATAAAGTGGGTACTACCTGATGGGTCTCTGAGGAGACCCTTGTGGGGGGAGGAATCTTTGATCCAATCTGAAATTTCCTAAGGTCCTACCTTAAAAAGGCACTGTAGCTGTAACTGGTCTCGGAGTGAGGATGAGGAAATCACTGAATATAAATAGGAAGACGTTAACGGTTACCGCAGGGGGTGTGTGTAAAGTGGAAATAAAGTAATGCTCAGAGCTGCCTGCGGGTCTTCTCACATTCCACTTCTGTAAAGGTTCCCTAAACCTCATTCTAGTTTGGTGCTAATGACTTAATAGTGCAGATCATGTTAGGATCAGGTTGAAGTCAGGCTTTAGCCAGAGAAGAAATGACACACATGGTCATTAAAAGTCCCTCTGCTGTAAGAAGCCAGCTCCTATACAGAGGTGGGATAAATAAGCCAAGAAGCCTGAGGTCAGCTGTGAGTTAACAGCAGCAGAAATCAAATCTCTCAGAGCTCCTTTCAAAATACTTTTTTCCCTTCTCTTAAAAATAACTTATGCTTAAGGACCTACTGTATCCACGCAGAGAAAATGTCTTTTATCTCTTCCCTCAGTAAAGGACCATTCCAGTCCAGCTCTGAAAATCACACTGGAACATTCAGGATGCAAAACAGGAGCAATAATCACAATACACGGGAAACCAGGGGCATGTGCTCTGGTCATCCTCTCTGAGTGGCTGAAAACAGGAGGCTGATTTTGGTTCAGCTGGTGTAGGTCCAGAGCAATGCTCTTAATACCTTTGGAATTACCTAAGTAATTGACATGCAGATTGGTTCACAATGTGGATCAGGCATTAAGGCTTAACGTAGTTATCATACACAGTTGCACAGGCGTGGCACAGACCATGGCATTAGAGAGAGAGAGCTTTTAATAAGCCCATGGAGGTGTGTGTTCAGAAAGAAGGCATGACATGAGGTAACTCCAGTGTATCTACAGCAGCTTACTTAGCCCTGCGAACCGTGACTCTGGAGCTCTCAGACATGCCCGCTCAGTTGCCTGCATACGTCCATGTAATTCAGCCCTTCGCTGCCGTGCTGCGTGCGCTTCAGCCTCTGCACTAAACTGCAGGGTATTACTTTGCAAATTTTGCTGTCTCGCTGCCCAGGGAATTTAGCTTTGGGTAAGGCTGGGGTTTTATTACATTTTTGGGGCCTTTGTTCATAACAGCTGAGGTTGACTCAGCAGCCAGTGAGTAAATATGTCGCTGTGTGTGTCTGCATTGCAGAATCTTCGGCCTCAGGAAAGTCGGACCGTGTTCAGTGGCTCTGTCAGCATCCCATCCATCACGAAATCCCGCACAGAACCAGGGCGATCGATGAGCGCCAGCAGCGGGTTGGCAGCACGTAAGCAAACTGAACTTTGTTGCTTTGTGGTCTGTGCACCAGCACCCCAGGGAGACAGCCACCTGCCATTCCTGCTGTCCATGCTGCTGCCAGGCAGGCTTTTCAGAAGGCTGCCTCTGTTCCGCTGAGGGCAAGCACGGTAGTTTAATCTTACTTTCAAAAGAGCAGCTAGCACTTCTGAGAGTCCCACATTTGTCATTCATCAAATTTCTAGAACTGATGTTAGAATTAAAATTAATAGTTACCCTTGGGATGACTCTGCTGCTGCTGCTGAAGTATTTTAAATCAATGGCAGGTGGCTCACCAGCTCCACAGTTACTTGTTGCAGAACTGTGTGGACCCCTTGATGCCTCTCTAGCAAAGAGAAAGCAATAGAAAAGTGGCTGCTGATACAGAAAAAGTTGGGTTGCAAGGTGCAAGACTGGTGTCCCAGATTTTCTAGGGCTTTTTCCCTTCCTGTGGCACATGCTGCATTCGCTGCACATGGCGAACTGCTTGCAGAAAGGCGGCACAACTCACGTGCTCCCTGGGAAAGAGGCCACTGGAACTGGGCTGCCACCACAGCAGATTCTACCACAGCTGTCTTTGTCGGGAGCACAGCGACTGTGTCTGTGCTGGGTAGAGTCTGCTAATGCTCCCTATGCCAAGGGAGGTACCAGAAGATCCCTAGGAAAAGCTGCAGCTGCCAGCAGACAAAGATAAAAGCCCACATAACCTGCAAGCCTTGAGCTGAGCATCTCAGGACACGCTGGCGGAAAGCAGCACCAACCAGGGAAACAGCCAACAAATTCCTAGTACCCTGAGCGGGAGTCTGTAACGCGGTTTCATTCCTCCACACACGCTTTAGGTTCCTCTGCGCAGAACGGCAGCGCTCTGCGGAGGGAGTTCTCAGGAGGGAGCTACGGAGCAAAGCGCCAGCCTATGGCATCGCCCTCGGACGGCTCCCTATCCTCTGGTGGCCTGGACCAAGGCAGCGATGCAGCAACAAGGGACTATGAGCGAGAGGTGAGTGCCAGGAGGAAGGGGAGTAAATGTGTGTTGGTAAAGATTAGGGAGTTTAAATTCTGTCACTGTTTCGGCTGCAAATTTGGGAGCTGTTGACAATGAAGACTTGTTTGCCTGGATTTCAAGCTAGCTTGGCAAAGACTTTGGTCAAACTGTGTCAGCTCTAGTCCTAGTATTTAACATGCAGAAAACACTCTGTGCTCCCTAGCTGAAGCTATGTGGCTGGTGAGGCTCCCAAAAACACTGGCTTGGTAGCGTAAGAGCTTGATAATCACCTATCACAACTTGCAGTAGTGATATTCTTTGCCCTTTATTCACAAAGGCTCTTTGGCTATCTCAGCAAGCATTTCACTGGAGATGTTTTATTTATTTATTATCATATAATAATTTAATTTAGAGGAGACACTGGATTTAATAATTTATATTCTGTGTAGAATAAGACTGTTGTTGTGATACAACTGCAGTCCTGCCCAGTGCTAAACTCAGAACCTCCAGTCAAGAATGTTTTAGGTGAGAGGGTTCAATATGAAGTTGGCTGGCAAAACCTCCCCAGCCCATTTCCTCAGCAAGGAGTTAGGAAATCAGAGATCATGCAGGCTTTTCATGATGCTGAATTTATATTCCTAGTTGAAGTCGAAAGGCAACTGTCAACCCAAACTCAAGATCAGGAATAGTTGCATTCTACCACACTCTGGCAAATCCAACTGGAGTAACTTGTTAGGATGTTTTGGGTTAATACCCTGGGAGTGACACAGAATAGGAGCTGTGGTGAAGCCCATACCGTGATGATTTCTCAGTTTGGTGTGAGAGCATCTCAGATGATAATCAGGGAAGAGGCAGGAGCCACTGTAGCGTGGCCCACTGCTGAGCAAGAGGCTCTCAGCGGCGTGCAGGCTGCAGGAATCCCACACGTGCTGTCCCCTTATGTCAGCCTCAAGTATGCCTTAGACAGGGCAACCTGGCAACTTACTCCAGTAAATCCCCTTGCACCAGGAAATTCTGAGCAAAAAAAATTCCTGATTTTTGGACACAAGCAAAATATGTGGAGGCCTTTGAATTCAGCCGCCTGTTCCCCACACACCCTCAGTCACTCTCAAACCTGGCATCCTCAAACTTACCACTGGTGTTCCGTGTCTTTGTGCTGCAGGACTCCGACTCGCCGAGACACTCTACTGCATCGAACAGCTCCAACCTCAGCAGCCCTCCCAGCCCCATTTCTCCTCACAAGACCAAGAGCCTCTCCCTGGAGAGCTCTGACCACGTGAGTTGGGACTCATGAACTGCTTCAGCATTCAGATTTGACATCACAGCAGCTTGCTGCCCTCATGGCTGTCCCCTTCACTCGTTCCAGTTCTCACCTTCATCATCCTAACCCCTCCCCATTCCCTGTCTGAAAGCGATCTGGGAGTGGGGTACAGAGGAAGGTAAAAGCTGGTCGTCTTCAGCACCGTTCAGCACTGCCTCACCTCCCTGCCCCAGATTTAACAGCAGCAAACAAGCAAAGCTAGGGTGTTGGTAAATATCAGATGCTGTAGATTTGTATTAGCATTGGTTTCATTTTTGTGGTTACAGCTGCTTCATTTTTAAAGATGTATTTATCCCAACCCCCCCTTTCCACTTCCCAAAAAGTAGCTTAAGTAGACCAGACCAGTATCAACACAAGACAATTCAGAGGGATTTAGTTTCCATACGATAGCTCGTTGTACTGTACAGAAGTAGCACAGAGCCATTCCCCTCGGGGGGAACGATCGGTATGTCAGAGGCACATAAAAGCTTTCAGCCACCACGTTTGAATGTCAATCTGATTGTCGCCAGCAAATCCTTATTGATGAAAATGATGCATATTTTACTACAGTACATAGTTTAAATAAATACGCAGATGTTAGAGTAAAATATGTATGTATATATTCAAAGTTAAAAAAAAAAAAAAGCATTGTGTATGCAGCAGAAGATGGATGCTTATTTAAGAGAGCTTTTAATTTAAGATATGTGTTGTCCCTGTTTTCATGCTCGGTAATATACAGACTCGGAGGCCTGGCCTAAAGCCCTTTGCAGGACAGACACTCCTGTCACGTAGCACTCACGGCGCTGCTGGGAAGGGTCCCTGCGGTGCTCTCACTACATGTCTTTACTTCTGGCAGTAGCATAACTGAAGCTAGAACTCCGACTTCCATGGTAATCCCCGGCCTTTGCAAAAATGACAACGACTGGGAAGCAACCCCTGCCCGGACAGCGAAGGCACCAGTCTGTCAGGTGGCTGCCCGCCCTGGTTTACATGTGCCAGCTGTGCAGCTGAGGAACCTACGGCGTGCTACAGTGGAGTCCTTGAGGCAGCACAGGAGTTCAATGCAGCAGGGTGCAGCAGGGAAGCTTTCCCTGGGTGAGCCTTCGAGCAGGTCTAACTCGGAAGGGAGCAGTCTTCCACATCTTGTCCATCTTAACCAGAAAACTGTTAGCTCTCGTTACCAAATACTGGTTGCTAATACCCGTCAGCCAAACGAGTGCCCTTAGCCCAGAGCCAGCTGTGGCTGGCTACGCTGTCACTGTAGCAACGAAGAACCTTGAAGACTGAACTCGCACTGTGGTAGTCAGAGATGCCTGGTCACCCACACCCATCACGCTGGGAAGGTACCTCTTCTCTTTAGTTAGGGAGGCAGATGTGGTTTTCATTTGGGAGCGTGTTCAAATGAGCCTCCCTTAGCTGTAGCGTTGTTGCTGGCTTTGTAGCCTCACCCTACTCAAACATGTAAAGGCTTTTTGTATCAGAGTACTGGGTTTCGGAACTTCTTGTGGCTCTTACTAAACCATTCCATATTCTTGCAGTCAGCAGCACATAGTGTTTCACTCACAGGGAGATGTTTGGAGTTGCCCAGTTTCTGCCTTCCCTAACGGAAGTTATAGGTAAGTTCAAGCCACGTACAGCAATTTCCAGGTATGATCCAAACATAAAATAGGGAATGAGATGCAGATTGTTTAATCCCTTTAATCATGCTGGGTCTCTTCTAGGTAAGATTTCTCTTTCACTTGGAAATCAAGAGGCTTGGCCAAGTTTAAGTAAATTCAGTGTCAGTTTGGGACAGGAATTTGAGAAGTCCTTTTTTAGAAACCAGCTTGCCAAAAGCCTCTCCCTCCCATTTGGGGTGGTTGTCCGAGTTGCAAGCTGGTTGCGGTGTTTGTTTTCATTTCAGAGCTACTACTTTTGCAAGCCTGGCATTTAATATTAAAAGCTTTAGCAAAGAGCTAAGCATTTGAAATTAATTCCTCCCAGAATAGTTCCCAGCCTTTCCAAGGGCCAGATAGGCAGGGTGCTACTGGCATTATTAAAATTCCACATCAGCTTCCTTTTCAAAGCAGCACACTGCTTCGTGTGTAGCGACCGCTTTCTCTCCACGAGTCCCTCCTCTTGGCGAAGCACGTCCACACACTTCTCAGAGCCTTTGCAGACTAATTTTGTATTTACTGTATGTTGTATTTACACATTAATCTTATTTTGATGTTGAGAGAGGGCGTTTAAGCAGAAGTTAAGATAGAGCAGCCTGTGTGACAGTCCCAAGAGAGGGTCACGGGATCTTTTTTGTATGGATTTCTTTTTGTGGGTTGGTCGGTGGGGTTTTTTTGCAGTCAAGCTCGTGCTCTGTCTGAAAATTGGAACCCAAAGAGCCATGCCGCAGCAAACCATTATCTCAACTCAAGTAAACCCCAATGTTTACTCTGATTCGGTGCTTGCAACCTGTTGATACCAAAACCTGACGTTTTCAGGCAGAGCATAGGTCAGCTGTGTTACAAGCCTAAGCTCCGGAGGACGAGTGCTCCCCAGGCCTACCAAATTCACACACCACGGTTGCTAAGCCTTGTTGCTCTCCTTTAGAAAGGATCCCTATATTTAATTAGTTTGGTACTGTGCATTTTTACACGTCTGTTCGAAAGAGAAACAGCAACTGGTCTCGCAGTTGAACAGCAAATGACCACGTTGACTTATTTGAAGGGAAAAACTGTCCTAGGACTTGACTGCTTTTATATATTTGGAGCACGTTTGATTATATACTCAATTTTCAACCACACTCATCAGCTTATCTTTTATTTTCTGGTGGTGTGAACACTGAAATCGTTATGCATACTGTAGCTGAGCTTTTCAAGTACTCCTTGGGCTAGGAAAAGGAACTTTTTCAGTCGAACTGCAGGACTCTTGAGTGGTATCTCCAAGACAGCTGTCTCTTAGGGTTTGATGCTCACTACTCTGCACTCTAGTACTGCTTCAACTTCACAGTGAGAGGGCTGTGTTTCCTCCTGGGAGCTCCAGCTCTCCCGCTGTTTGTGACTGCAGCGTACATTCCCGGTACACGGTATGTAGCTAGTGGGTTTTTTCCTTTTGGCTGAGACTGAGGGTGTTTGTATTTTTCACACTGCTTAAACATGTGGGTTGTTGGGTTTTTGCCTTCCCCCCCAGCCTCCTCTTTTGATGGTAACAAAGGATCTGAACAGATTCAGGCAGCTAATCAAGGATTCCAGGTTACAGAATGAAACAGGTTTGGTAAGGAGCTTTCCCCTGCATGTCTGCACACACAAATTTGTGGCTTCCATCAACATTTCATTCACCCAAAAGCAGGGTGACAGTGCTCTCTTTATTGCCTCTCACCTGTAGAAGACAGCTGGTGGTTTTAAAAAACACCCCAACATTCTGGGGTGAAGTAGTTGCTGCTTTTCTTCTCAGGTGGTTGCTGGGGCTTGTTACAAATACATGTTTTGCCCATTTTAATGAGTTTCAAAACCAAGTTGGGAATGCTATCTATCTCCTTGATTTGATTCTAATAACATTTCAAGCCAGGTCTGTCATTCTCAGGTATCCAGCAGAGGCAAGTTAAGGGTCTTGTCATATCACAAGAGGCCAAGAAGTACAGTGTTATTTATAGAGATGTGGTGTCACTGCACCTCACTGGTTTGCAGCGTGCACCAGCCTTTCCAAACACAACAGCTGGAGTACCACCCAAGGAACAGCCACTGGCACTGTATCCTCCCACAGAGCCAGACCCTCAGTGACAAGGCAAACATGCTTTTGGGTGGAAGAAAGGAGGTTGTTTCCCCCCATTTTATGCACGCTGTTTAATCTTCAATGCATACATAAAGGGTAAACCTTATTGCAGTGCTAGTACCCGCTCCTCCTGAGCCCGAGTCTGAGAACAGGAGTGGCACAGAGTAGCTTCTGCAGTGATTTTTCATTGCTGTTAGTAAGAGGCTGGTCCATGGCAGGAACAGAACAGTTTTCTGCCCTAACACAGCTGTACCCTGCTGCGTGCTTTGTGTTCAGGCCATGTTTGACAAACAAACAGCCCCACAGACCGCTCTGCTGCAGGCTTTCCAGTCCAAATCCCAACCCTACTTTGTCTTTCATTCCAGCTGCAGCTCAGTACAACCTATTTTCATTCTCCATTTACAAAAGTGTCATCCAAAGGGAAGCAATCCACAAACAACCCAGCGCTGGTATTTCAAAGCGATTATACCTGCCTTTTTATGTATGACAGTTTCATATCATTTATTTTTAAAATATGGGTTTTTTTAGGTTTTTCATTGTAATATTATTGTACAGTTTTGCATGGCATAGATGTAATCACTTTTTTGTTTTAGAGGATAAAAGCTGACAAGCGTGTGTGGGGGGGAAAGATTCTGCTCTTTTGACTCTTCTCACTGTTTCGGTGAATGCCCTCCGTGTTGGAGGGGACAGCGTAAGAGATTCTCTGCTACAGAACAATGATGTAGATTCTTTTGCACAGAAATATTTAAGGTGGGAAAGTCAACAAGTAAAAACGGCTTAACCACCAATATTTTATGTCGGTAACACACAATATTAACCTACTTTGATGTACTGCAATAAAACAGGGAACTGTTAGAAATGCAGATGTTTTGTCTTTTTTTTTTTTTTTCCTACTTCCCCAGCTTTGAGGAAGAAATGGGAATGATGGAGTTCTTTCTAAGGTAAAATGAGCATGTTGTAATGCATCTGCGCAGCTACACCACAGGAAGGAAATGAATATAAAATCTGTTTAGTTCTAACAGCGCTCCAGAAGAATTACCAGAACCTTTCTGAAAAATCCCTTTATGCTTTGGCACACTGGACTTCAGCTACAGTTTTCCTGACCTTTTCCTTAGGCCATCTGTTCTGCATCAGTACTTGTAGGCATTGCTTCTGACAGTCGTTTCATTTAGTGAACACATCAAACCCTAGTGTTAGCGACTGGATTCTTACTTAGGTCCGAACTACCAGCATCAACCTGAGTACTCTGCATCTTTAAGTGCATCTCAGAATACCTGTAGGTTTTGCATGTGCCCTGACGACGCTTTCACATCACCCACCACTTCCTCTCAAGTCAGCCTGGGATTTTCTCCATACCAGAGACGTGTCTCTCAGGACATCTTCCTCATCATACATCACCCTGTCAGTGGAGGTCCTAGTTTAGTGACATGCTTCGGTCACAGCCCCTGTAGCAGGAATACAGGACCACACTGCTGTTATATTGATAACTGTGCTGTTAATGATTCTGTGTTGCCAGCTGCGCCAGCGAGGGCATTCCCGCTTCACTGAAGACCAGCAGCAAACCCCTCCAGGAAGAGCCACAAGCTGCCTTACTCCTCAGAACGACTGAGCTGGTCCCTCCAAGAAAAATGATGATGTTCTCAGCCCCCACTCTAGCTTAGGTGGATTTAAACACCTTGGCTCATTCCTTTCAGGCCACTGCAGGTCCCTCCTAGCTGTTGTAGCTCTGTGAACTGCCACCTGTTTCCCCCGTGCTGACAGTGGCACTCGGTGCTGCATTTCTGGTTCCAGCTGTGAAGGAAACAGGCCTTCTACTGTCAAGGGATTTGGGCGCTGGACAAGCAGAGTGACCTGTCAGGGTTCCTGTTCAGCTCCTCAGCATTCACTGAGGTCAGCCTGGCTGCTGCCTCAAAAGAAAGGAGGAAGACAACCACTGCTACTACCTGTACCCTGAGCCTTGATTCTTTACAATGGAAAGTGCCTGTCTTCAAGAGAAGCAGATTTAACTTCCCACTTGCCCTGTGGAACAAAGACCGGTTTCCTGCATGAGGATTGTTCTAGAACTTACCAGCTTGTTGCAGCAGAGTAATGTTGGTATCCCCAACCTACATGTATAGTTTGAGCAGGTGCCTTGCCAGCACAGGGTAAGCAGCAGTGATAAGCATTCTTGGTTACTATAGAACGCGTCTCTGCCTTGAAGCCAGAGCACAGCACCTCTGGCTCACCTCTTCTCTGCAGCTGTTACACACAGTTCCTCTTGTCACATACTTCTCTGGACAAAACTATAGCGATTCTTAATGCATTCAGAGCATACACAAAAGGCCAGGAAAATTAGGGACCAAGAGCTCCAGTTAGCTCCCTTAACAAACAAACATCTCACCTTCTGCTGGTTGGTACCTTTTAGGCAAAGGCAAAACTCCACTGTCCAGCCCTGTGCTGTTCTTAAACGTGCTTCTCACCTCCCGAGGGCAGGGAACCACGTGCTCAGAGCTAACCACACACGGCACAGCACACAGAACATATCCAGCTCACCCAGTCCTGCTTACTGGGAAGGTGAACAGGAATGCTCTTTGAGTTACTTCCTTTTTTCTTTTGCAAGTTCTCTGCACATCTTCAGTTCAGAAATTCTGCTCTGAAGTTACCTAAATTCCCAAGTCAGCGTTTTATACTTCATTCTTAGTATCCTTTAACAGAAGCATTCAGCATCTCAACCAATTCCATTGGTTCTAGAGGCACAAGGTCTAGTTCCAAAGGAGGAAAACTAAGCAGCATCTATTGGAACACAGAACCATGAAGGAAACTATTCCTCAGTGCGCAGAGTTAAACAGCTTAATGCACATCCATTACTTCAGGGAACAGCAGAGCTCACTCTTCTCAAAGGGTGACTTTTAGCTGAATTAAACAGCACTGGATCTCTCTCACTCATGCAAGAGTTAAATGAAGCAGCACTGTATGGTTTTATGATCTGGGAACAAAGGTAATACAATGATCCATTCTCCTCCTTCCCCAAAGTTCCTCTTAAGAGAGAGACCATTTGTTCACTCACTCACCTGTTCTTTACCTCTGGAAGCATCAACAGCCAGGACTTCTTACACACTGAGGTTTAAGATGATACCGCCTCTGGGCTCCGGGGCTGCGTTAGCAGAGTGGGACCCACAGAGCCCGCTGCTGAGTACCTGGCACTTGCCAGGTAAGGACATCTCTCCTACTAGCACCAGGTAAGTGTCAACTCTGACAGCCACTCTTCCTTCACAAGGGGAGGAAAAGCAATGACACCCGTGTCCAGGGGACTGGTAACAGAGCTATTAAAAGGAAGCAAAACAAGTACCTTACCAGGGCTTGTCGTGGCCAGACAGATGTTCAGGCTGATGTCCCAGTGGCTCCTGGTAAACGTGTCACTGTTAGCACTAGTGACGCAGCTGCAACGGAAGGACGAAGGAAGAAACAGGCCCCAGGTAGATGGTTTTACAGAGGCCACAGCAAGTCTTTGAGCAAACCACAGTGAGAGCAGATGCAGAAGCTCCTCCTCCTGCTCAACTCTTGTTTATCCCAGAGGACAGGACATGGTTCACTTGGCTAGGTGTTACCACAGCAGAAGATTAAAAGAAACCTGCAGGCAGAAGGCAGCCCACCGCACAAGCACTTTTTTATTGAAATCAGGAGGTTGTACAGGTACAGAGGCATTGTACAAAAACCTAAGAAGGAAAATCTCTCAGCTTGACTCTGAGGGTTTAGAACTCTGCATCTGGCTTCAGATGTGTGACATTTCAGCAGAAGCATGAAATGCTCATGGGAGAGATGTTACATCTTCCTCTGCCTTGCCCTGAGTTCTGCGTTACAGGAGAACAGACCAACCAGGCTCTGGGTTAGGAGTCTAGCAAGCAACTGGTTTCATAGTAGCAGCTTATCTAACTCGCCCTCAGGAAAGCTGACACCTACCAGCCAGTGAAGAACCCCACTACCTGTGCTCTGGTATCCCTCTGCTTGTCACCTGTTTCCTCCCAGAACCGAGATGGGTTGTGTGAGTGTACGTGTGTGTGTGTGTGTGAAGATTGGCACTCAGTCCCTAGACATTTAAAATCTTTCCTATGGTTAGCCTGCAAGCCAAGAAGAGGCAGAAAGCAGAAAACTTCATCCTATATATACGGACACACCCCTTGCATTAAATCTATGTCAGTACAATCCAGGAGGGTTCTTAGACTGCCACCACTTGACTTACAACAATGGGGGGAAGTGCTGAACGTGTCTGGGGCAGGGT
Source organism: Laterallus jamaicensis coturniculus (assembly GCA_022605575.1). Lineage (NCBI taxonomy): Eukaryota > Metazoa > Chordata > Aves > Gruiformes > Rallidae > Laterallus > Laterallus jamaicensis. The sequence goes on from JAKCOX010000001.1 coordinate 23,353,136, forward strand.
ACACCTTGGTGTTCCACCATATATTTCACAGTATGAAAACTACTTGAACTCCACAAAAGGGAAGGGATTTTTTTTCTTTTAAAAAAAAAACCAAACAATTTTTGGACAGTTACAAAGAGGTTTCAGTATTAAATTCTGCTCTTGTCGTCCCCCTACTACTCGTTATAAAACCCAATGAATACGCAGCCACCATCACAAGGTTAAAAGGTCGTTGGCCGGTGCCTTGGAGCAGTACAGAAGCACTCAAGAAGATCATTTCCCACAAGCCACAGACTGTACCACCGGTGTAGGACAGACACAGCATGAAAGAACAGCTTTGTCCTTGTGAAAGCTTGGCTTCCAGGGCACAGGCTGCTGCATCTCAAGAGGATGGAGAGCTGGGGTGCAATGCATGGGAGGCTAGAACGCTCTCTACAAGGCTCAGATGAACTGTGCCCTCAGAACAAGATGTGTTAGTTCATTCTTACTACTCCTCTGGCTTCTTGCCCCTGCTGCTCCAATATTTGCTATATGCCTCCTGGAACATGTTTTTGCAAGGAATTTTGGCCTTCAGTTTGGTGCAGATGAGGAAAGAACCCCCCATCTTCCGATGAAGAGAGTAGGTTTCCTCTGGCGGAGGGACAAGCCGGTGCTTCAGCATGACTGGGATTAAACCATGGATCTTTTCAGTGGTGCTTTGGTTGCCAAAATCAAAAGGTTCCTCAGATGCAAAAGCTTCTCCCAGGATGAGGACAGCATTTAAGTGGGCATCTTCCATTTCCTGCCCAAAAGGAAAGAGGCGTAAGTGACATCACTAGCCATTTTAGCCACCAGGGAGGAAAAGGAGAAACATTAGCACTGACAGCAGCAGCTCAGGAGAAATACCTCACCCTACCCACAAAAAACATAACCTCCAGCCCCCAGCAAGGCTGATGAACACTGGAGTCATCCAACTAAACCCTCCCAAAGAGCATCTTCCCAGCTGTGACATTTCAGCAGGCATTACCACCTGCAAGGTCTTGCTGGGGCACAGAAGGAAGAATGGGTTTGGGGGCTAGGCCAGCTGCATCATCATTACTGCTCCCTAAAGGAAGTAAGAAAACAAAAGCCAAACCCTTTTTTTTCTGTCCTCATCAAGAGGGCTTTCAGGCTGACAGTGGTTTTTACGGCATCAAGAAGTCTGAGAAAGACCACAAACCTCCAACAAAGTTACCACTAGCCACCACTAAAAGCAGTCCCTTTGGCTCCATACCTTGACTTCATAGCCAGTGAGGAATTTCATTTCAATGGACTTCTTCAGTACTCTCTCTCTGTCCATGTCAGCAGCTGCCTTGATGACCTGAATAGGAGGAACACTTTCAGGAGAGCTGGGGATGACTGAAAAGGGTCTTGAGTACAGGACTGCGACAGAGGCTACCGGTACGCATGCTGCCCGCTCCCTTCCTAGCCCTTCTTCCCTCATCTTCAGGGGTCTGCATGTTGGCCAGGTCAAGAGCTACTAGAAGAAGATACAACTGCTGGCTCTCCAGAGCTCCCCAGTAGGGCTACATGTAGCCCAGAGAACGTAAGGAGTACCAAAAAGGCTTCACAAATCAATCAGGCCCAGCAGACCCAACTGTGAGAAGCTTTAGGTGATGTCTGCTGGCCCCTGCAGCTCAATTGATCAAGCACAGAACATGGTGACTACAAAGGAAGCAGGTACGACTTCACACAAAATTTCTGAGTCTGTACACACACTAGGAGTCACAGGAAGAGAGAGTGAGCAGTTGAGCAACTCCTGCATACCCTCAGCTAAAAATCACCCAGCTCGAGTGCTCTGATACGCTCTGCTGCCCGAGTGTCCCAGGAAGACACATCACAGGTCTCCATGTTTGACATGCAATTTAAACCTCCAAACTCAGATAGCCAGAGGCTCACAGCAGCCCTGCAGAAGGCCATGGTAGGTGGTGAAGCAGGGAGAGGGACCTCTCCTGTCTCCAGCCCTGCGTCCCTTCGCACCAGAGAGGATTCAAGTACACGGTGAGGCAGCTAAGAGATAGGCAGAATTTAGCAAACACCTCAAGCCCCCCAGTGCAGCGCTCTAGGGCACAGTGCAGGTCCTCACCTCTATGTAGACATCTGTGAACTTCTCATCAAACCCTCGCGTTGCTCCAAAGTCCAGCAGGGCCACCTGGCAATGGACAAACCCATCTGCATTACAGCATCAACCACTCACGTAGAGCCAGACCTTAACAGGACTCGGGGTGTCTTCAGGAAGCTCAGCCAGCATGACAGCCTTTCCTCTGCAGCTTGGCTTCCCCCAGCTCCTTTACTTCCTGAGAGCACCAGTACCTGGCAGAGGAGGTATGGCCCGTGCTGGCATTATCACACCTGCCCAGGCTTTCTGCACAGGGACAAAGCGGCACAGAACTTCTCCCCACTCAGACCTCAGGGATGAAGCAATTCCATCTGACCCGCAGGGCACAAGCAAGCAGCCAATCCGCTTGCAGGACAAGCAGGACACCTGCAGTTGCTTCCCCAGACACTCTTAGCACAACACAAGGCAAGAGCATTCAGCTGAGGAGTCCATGGCTCAGGGGTGCCCTGGCAGAGCACTGCCAGCTACAGCTTCCCACTGACCAGCTTCAAAGCAGACCCTGAGGCTGAGGAAGTAGCTGTGACTGGATCTAAGGTCAAAGACAGACAGAGAGGGGGACAGGAGCCTTGCTCTCCCATCCAGATCATGTTAGGACAAGAGGTTTCAGCTGTCCTACCTGCCCAAAGCTCAAGGATGGGAATCAGAGAATCTCATTAAATTCTAGGAGTGGGGTATAATCAAAAGCTGGTGAAAACCAGCTCTTGTACAGGTAGAACAGTGGCTGCTTGGGCTTACCTTGTGCAGCTGCGGGTCGTAGAAGAAGTTGGACCAGTTCGGGTCAGTCTGCATGTACCTGAACTCAAACAGCTCCCGCAGACACAGGACCAGGATGTTGTGACAGATCTTGAACAGCAAGGGGAGAAAGAAGCAAGTCAGAAAGGCAGCAAGCCCTACTCACACATTAATGTGCAGCAGGCATTAGCAAACCAGAAACACCCCAACAGCCCGCTCCATGCTGCAAAACTCCTGCAGAGGTGAGAGAGCCTCTGAACAACTCTCAGCCCACAGGGACATCATCTGCAGACAGCACAGATGCCACCCAAGTTTTACATCAGCCTGACCTGTAGCTCCTGTCATCCCTTGGATGTGCAGCCAAAGAGGCTGTTACCCTGCATCTGGCAGCTGAGAACAGCAGGCTCCAGGCATCCTCTAACTGCTTGCATTACTTGTGTCCAGTTCCTGCCTTTTACCTTCCCAGCTCTGATTGCACAGTTGGTTGGGCCCTGAGAGTAAAGGAACATGTTCACAGTGCAAAGAAGTGTTCAGAAGCAGAGGTAGAGGAAGCCAAGAGAGCATTACAGCCTACTCTGGTGGAAAGGCCTGCAGGACCCCTGGCCAAAATAAAGCCAGTGCAGCTCAGGGGAAGTGAAGCAGTTCCAAGGCAGTTTAAGTTAAAGGCCCAAAGAAGTTACAGAGTAGTCTCTTCCCATAGAGGGGCTGAAGAGTGTACAGAGCTAGGCGCAGAGCCATTACCAAGAGGGGTCTCAACAGATACACCCACCACCATGTACTCCTCAGCCAAGTATTCAGTTAGGTTCAGCACTGACCCAGCTTGAGGGAAGAGCATCAGACCCACACCATGGGGATGACAGGCATGGAGGAATTAAGAGGAGCAGGCCCCAAAGAGCCCACTGCTCAATTACATACTAGCAGCAGCAGCAGCTCAGGAGAAATACCTCGCTCTACCCACAAAAACCAAGCAGAGCTTGTCTGTGAGGATATTTAAGCTGGAGCCTGTTGAGCAGAAAAACTGCCAGCCTCTTCCTGCCCTTCTTCAGCTTCTGCAGAGCAAAACAGCGTACCCAAGAGGGAGGGAGGAGAGCGCCAAACAGCAGCCAGACCCTGCCACAGGACACTGCCATTTGGGTGAGAAGGCAGTGGGTCAGCCAGGAAAGAAGGGCAGCTCCTGCTGCAACACCCGGCCCTCACAGCCTTTTAAAAGCAGCCCTGGTGATAGAGCAGCTCATCAGGGGGGACGAGCCCCCAGAACAGCCAGCTCGGGAGCAGCAGCAGCCAGCTCCAGCACAGCGCCACGTCAGCACGCTGCTGAAGTCTGTTTGTCCAGAGGAACGTGCTCTGCCCTCTGCCCTAGTGACCCGCTGGCAGCTGCGGCTCACACCAAGACACACAACCCCCATCTCCACCCCCCACCCTCCCCCAAAAAATCCAAATACCAGGACAGTTATTTCTGCTACTAGAGCAGCTGCTTGTCCCCCCCCAGGACTCCAACCCCTTGCTATATTCAGCACTGCCACCTACCCATCTCACACCCCCCCCTCTGTTTACCCAGAGGTACTTTTCCAGCAGCCCCATGCAACACAGGTCAGTCCCATGGGAGGAGGTGACACCCAAACACTCACAGAAGGGTAGGCTGCAAAACAAGACCCCCTCCCACCACTACCCTCACTGACAATCCCTCCCACCCTTAAGGTCATCAGAAACAAGGCAGCTGAGAGGTCAGCAGGCTGGCTACCTCGCTTTCAGCTGCCTCTGACCTTCAGCCCTCCAGGCACTTCCTGCTGAACGCTGGCACCTGCAAGGCCTAGACCAGCCTGAGGAGACAGCAACCCCAGGTTCCCTACACAGAACTCCTCCAAGAGGCTCCCAACAGCCCCCGACTCCAGCACTGCTTTGCATTGCTAGGGGTCTGCCCTTCCACAAAGCATCTCAGGATCTGACAGTCCCCACGCCTGCTGGGCACGCTGCACTGGGCAAGGGGAGGAGGAACACCACCCCACAGTACCTCATTTCGAATCTCCTGGCTCAGCCCTACAGCTTGATCCAAGGGGAAGCCTGATACCAGCTCAGTGGTCAGGACGTGCTTGCTACACAGCTCATCCACTACTCTTGGGACGTAGAAGAAGGGGTGGTCCTTCAGCAGCTCCCTGGGGGATACAGAAAGGAGAGGGAAAGGTTAGGAACCCTGAGAGCAGCCAGGCCCCTCTGCAACTCCCTGCACAGCACAAAGTCCCTTCACACCACTTCTCCCCACACACTGGCTGAGGCTGCTGCTAGACACTGTTCCTCAGCAGTTACACCAGGAATCAAGGCAGGCTTGCACCAAGGGCGAGAGGGATGGGCTGCCAGGTTTCAGCTGGCTGAAAACACACCTGGCTGAGACCACAGGTGGTAATTCAAGGGGACAGCTCAGGACACAAACACACCCTTCCACTGCACTACATCCCAGGGCACAGCATTCATCTCCCCACCATCACCTCTCCTGCATTTCACACCCATGGACAGATGGGAGGGGGTTGAAGACAATGGTGTGAACATACTGGAATTTCCTTGCACAGTCAGCTTCTCTCTGGTAGTCACACTCCAGGGCCAGCTCTCTGCTAAGGACTTCAATCAAATGCTCAGGGAACAGACCTGAAAGTCAAACACCAGAAAGGCTTAGAAAACAGGAGCCCCTCAGGCCAAGCTCTTCAGAGCTGCTGCTGAGGAGCAACCTGCTATACAGCCAACTCGGAGCTGAAGAACGCAAGAGGCCCCAGAGATCCAAAGTGTATTTCCAAGTTCTGGATCTATTTGGGAATATCCAATAATCCTAGGCCAAGGTTACACCGCTGCTCCTTAAGCACGGTACATCCAACACCCTTCTCACCCATCTGCTACAGCAGGCTCCGTGCCCCCCTAAGCTCCCACCCCAGGCTGCCTGTTCTGCACGGCGGTGTGGAGACACACACTGAGGAGCAGCAGCACACCAACACCAGCCTGGGCAAAAGCAGCAAAAACAAAGAAAAAAGTATTTCTAAACCATATCTGGCCCTACAACTGGGAGTGGGCACTGCCAGGCAGAAACAGTCAGTGTGACTAAGACAGGGAACTGCAGCAGCACGTAGCCAGGGCCTGAGTAGCCAAGTCCAGTCTTCTCACTCTTGGAGCTGGAAAATCAATGTACTTCTTCAGCCAGGCACAGCTGGGAGCTCAGCAACCTCAGCAGGGCCCTGCCCAGCCAGCACAGAGAACAGTCCCAGGCTTCACCAGCACCCAGGCTGATTTAAAATCGTATCTGCGGTGTCTCATTTAGTTTTACAGCTGCTGCAGGCTGACAGCTGGAAAAAGGAGTAGCAATTCCTCCATTCCCTGTAGGGAAAGAGCCTTATCTGCATGCTGGGACACAGAGCAAACTCCAAATCTGACAGTTCTCCACTTTCCCACAACTCTGGGAAGAACAGAGAATACTAGGAAGAGCAGAGAAGGCAGGCATGGAGGGCTAAAGGAACCACAGCAAAGAATGAGTTCTGCCAAACATACCAGAGAACAGGGACAAAGCATGACTACCGAACCCGAACGCTGCCCTAGGAAGCCATCTACAGCAACACTTTCTACTCTGCCACAAGACCCTGTTGGTCCTTTGCTGTAACCAACACACAGAGACAAGGGCACAATGGGTACAGACACGTGCCTGGGCAGGAAGTAGCAACACCAGCACACTGCCCCAGGGAGCAGGCACATGCCCAGCAAAGGCAGGGGCAGCACGAGAGGGGAGCAGGGCATGGTTATGCACCCACTGCCCACATCCACCACCTCTCCTGCTTAGCAGGCAGACCTCAGAATTGCTAAGTCCTTTGCAGTGTCTCTTTAAGGTGGTTTCCTCCTCCTGGACTAAGGACAGAAGCATGCGCTGCGCTGCTTGCAAGGGGTGGGCAGAACTCAACACAGGCTGCTGGGAACACGGGGCTTGCCAAGGGCCTTTGTCCTTTTACCTTCAGGGAGAATATTGCTCATGCTCAGCACGGTCATCAGGTTGTTGACGTCGCTGTTGATGCTCTGGGCAACACCAGGGTACTGCAGGACAGAATGGGAGAGGGCAGTGATGAGACCAGAGGGTTGCAGAGAGCAGAATACAGATGCCTTCCAGGTCAGCATCCACAGATCCCCCCACACACAGCACAGCCACCTACAGCCCAGCCATGAACCAGGGCATGCCTGAGGAACACACCCCTCAGAGCTTATTTGGAGCTCAGCATCTAAAACAGGAGCCAGGCTAAGGTGCAGCCCCTTGCACCAGAACAGCCTGTTCAGGTCCTCCGATGAGGGCTCTGTGGACACAAGCAAGGCTCTCAGACACACAAATCTCACGACAGGGGTGGCAGCCAGTCATTTCCCTACCACAGATGATGGGACATGACACAGATAGCCCCAGAGCATTTCACCCACAGCAACAGGGCAAGCGGTCAGGACCCAGCCCTGGCAAAAGGGCTTCTCCCCTTGCCTGTCAGGAAGGGAACCAGCCTACACTGCTGCGGGGCACAAGGTGTGCTGATGCTACATGGTTAACTCTCCATTGCTCTTACTTCAGCCTAACTTCAGGGAGTACTTTGGACACAAATCACTTGAAGCTGACACCAGTACACATCCATACTGCTTCTGAAATCTCCCCACCTTACAAAAAATCCCTCCAGGTGACCAACTTTGCCTGGGACCCTGTTCAGTCAGCAGGGAATCTTGCTCTTTTGCATTATAAGCAGTGCTGTACACAGGACAGACTTAATTTTCACAAGTAGCTGGGAAGGGACACAGCCAGGGCAGCTGACCCAAGCTGGCCAAAGGGATATTCAATACTATATGACATCATGCTCAGCATATAAGGGGAGGAGAATGGGAAAAGGAGGGGGTCACTGCTCAGGAACAGGCTGGGCACTGAGTTCCAGGCAGTGAACAAATTGCACTGTGCATCACGTGCTTTGTATGTTCACTGATTAGCATTGTTGCTACCTTCCTCTCCCTGTGCTGTCTCAAACTGTCCTTATCCCAACCCACGAGTTCTACCTTCTTCTGATTCTCCTCTCCATCCCACCCGGTGGGGGTGGAGCACGTCAGCAGCCACCATGGTGCTTAGTTACTGGCTGGGCTAAACCATGACACGTGTCTAGCAGTAAACATACTTTAACACAGCTCCCCTGCCCTTCTGTGGGGCACAGACAAGAGACAAGGCTGATCTGTAAAGCCCACCTGGATTTTCATAGCAACTTCCTTCCCGTTTTTCAAGCGTGCCAGGTGAACCTGACCAATGGAAGCAGCAGCAAAGGGGCGTTCCTCAAAGGACTCCAGTTTATCCCTCCAGTTGGGGCCAAGATCGTTGTTCAGAGTTTTCTACAAAGAGAAATCAGGATATGGGAAGTGAAGACTTCAGGTTTTCATTATCAGAAATCACATTAAGACGATGTGCACAGCCCACAGCAGCTCTGAGCACCTACACTCTGCTTTCCTGATTACCCTCCCTTCCTCAGAGCTGGACAGAGCCACAGGGCTGTCCAGCCAGCAGCGCTCCCCCCCAGCACTCAACAGATGCTGATTGGATCTGGGTAAAGCTCTGTTGCCCTGGCCAGAAGGACAGAGAGCCTGAGTGCAAACGCCGCTGGCCTCAGCAATACAAAGGTCCCTTTTTTGGTGCCACTTGTTACCTGCCAGAAAATGAGCAAGGAGTTAGATATTTCTCCTCTTCCATCATGCTGCCAAGCTGAACAGAAGCAGTCCAGGCATACAAGAGTGACTCTCTTTAAGGCAATATTGACAATTAAACTTCACAGCCTGCTTTAACAGCTTTTTTGCTACATTGCCAGACTGGCATATTTAAGTTCTGGCTCTGCTCAGTGTCTTTCAGAAGATAAGTAGTGCTGGCAGTTCCTTTTGCATCATCCTTCACATCTTAATTTACAGAGGGGAAGAGAGACCATGTACACTGCGGATAGTAAACTTGGTTTGCTTCATTCTGGCCCTTCTTGATGGTGGGTTAGATTTAGCCAAAAAAGTAAAAACAAAATTGGTGCTACTTTTCCATCAGACTAAGGCTTCTAAGTTGGTTTCTGGAATGGAACATAGGCACTTCCAGACACCAGTTAACATCCATGAGAAAGACAAGAGAAAGAAAACAGAAGTGGAAGCTACAATCAAGAAGACCCTAAAATCCTATTTGTATGCTACTCTGCAAGAATAGTATTGAGACATATCTCCCCACCACCACCCCTTTCCATATTCTTCCCCTCCACCTAGAGCAGAACTTCAATGTTTGGGTGAGAAAAAGCAGCACACAAGTGAGATAAGAAACCAGATGTGTGCAGTTTTGGCTTCGCCAGTTCAAGAAGGACAGGGAGCTACTGGAGAGGGTACAAAAAAGGGGTGGTGATTAGGGGACTAGAATATCTTACGAAGAGAGACTGGGGGACTTGGGATTTTTTAGCCTAGAGAAGACTGGGGGCAGATCTTATCAATACTTATAAATACTTGAGGGCTGGGGATCAGGAGGATGGGGTCAGTCCTTTTTCAGTGGTGCTCAGTGACAGGACAAGAGGCAATAGGTACAAACATGAATACAGGAAGTTCCACCTAAATATGAGAAAGAGCTTCTTTACTGTCTGGGTGGCAGAGCACTGGACAGGCTGCCCAGAGAGGTTGTTGAGTCTCCATCTCTGGAGACATTCAAAACCCACCTGGATGCTGTGATTCTCTGTTGCCCTCATTGAAAATGTGCAACATTTATTGGAAGAATACTCTTAAAAATCCCCATCTACCTCCCTTACTGGGCTATGTCCCAGATGACATTTATTTTGCCATTGTCCCTCCTCCCTGATAAGCAGGGAGCAATATTCCTCACCATCATCTGCTTTATCGGCATGAAGTCAGCGCTCTGACGTACACGCTCAAAAATCCTCTGGAGATGGGGGTTGATGAAGGCATCATCTGCCAAGGGAAAAGCACACAGCAGTCAGCACAGGCACTGCATCTCCAAGCCTTCAGCACACAAAGAAACATGCCCCTGCATTCAGACACACTGGGCTGTGCACCCACTAAGCACACCTCAGTGAAGGTTTGGGAAACAATTCTAGTTCAGAAACTCTTCCATACCCAGAAGCAGCACCTGAGGCACCACACCTTTAGGAGAGAGACAAAATAGAAATCCTGCACCCAAGTAGCAAAATAAGGTTATAAAGCTACTTACACTCTTACAAAAACCTTCATAGTGTCCAAACATCTCCTAAGCTACCCTGGTGCTGCAGCAGGAGAATGTTCCTGTGCACATCCTCCCAATTACTAAGGGAAAGACAGTATGAGTACACTAAACACGCTGAAAGGGGTTTTTTAATACTTTGGAATCAAGCATCAGTTGTCACAGCACTCCCCAGCTCATCCAGCTAAATTGCTGAGAGCAGCATGCAGCCCTGCACAGCACAAAGGCTTTTGGTTTGATGGCAGGTTGCACAAACCCAAGAGCAGCGTGCTCTGCACAAGCCTCTGTCATCCAACACCCCATGTTCTCATTGAGAACAGGACAGCATTGGGGTCTGAGAGAGGCCACTGTGTCATGGTAACACAGGGCATGGAAAGAAACCTCTGGAGAGTCATCCCAGCACTCTCAGGTTCATGGTGTGGTTTAACCCAGTTCATTCAAAGGGACAGCAGCTTCTCTAGAAAGCTGTGCCATGGCAAAACCCCACTTACACAGGTCTTCAACTCTTAGGGCAACCAAGATTCAGCATCTGCTGCTGTAATCAATTATGCAAATGCAAAGCAACTACAAGTGGGCAGAAGAAAAAAATACCTTACTTTGAGCTATGCTGTTAAGAGCCAGAAGGATTCAGCAAGCAAATATGTAAATATACAAAAGAGGAGGAGTAGGGGCATCTTGATTGACTAGTCCTCTCCTCTGGGCAAAAGCTTCTACAACAGCCCAGAGAAAAGCCACCAGTTCTGGCAAGCTTTTAATTTCATAAAGGCTAACAGAGGAACTCAGGTTATCTGCTGCTCTCCCAATACTGGAAACAAGCCCAGGTTTAACCCTGAGAACTCAGCGTGCACGTGCACTCCTGGCATTCAAATAGAAATCTACTGTTCCACTGTGTGTGCAGATGCACATGCCACCACAAACCTACACCCCAGGAAACAAGAAACAAATGGTTACCTTAAGAACACTGTCCTGAGAAGAGAGGTGGAAAGGAAGGGCAAGGGAACAATACCTAATGCAGAGACACACACTGTTTAAATTCCCATCGAAGCCGTGAGCAGCATTTGTAAGCACTACCAAAACCCCTCTGTGAAATCCACAGGAGGTTTCATGGGGAGTCAGAGATTAACAGGCATTGCAGGGACAACGAGTGAAACTCCCACTGCATCACTACAGCCCTGCAAGATGGCCAAGCACTGTGCTTGTGTGTGCTCACTGCCAAGCCCCAAACGGTGTAACAACTGTTCTCAGGGGCACGGGCAAGGATCAGCCATCACACACTAACATGGTCACTGGCACCTCCACTGGCACTCACCAGGCTACAGAGAAACCCATGGAGTTGCAGGAACTGCATGAAGCTCTCCTGTCCAAACAGCCAGCCCAAGAAATGGACACTGAACTGCTGGGAAGGTCCAACCTATTTCACCCCAACTGTCCCTCAGCAAGGTTACCGGGGGCCTGTGCTCTCACCAGGCATTGCAGCACTCCACACAGTCGTCACAGGAGTCAAATGAGGGCTGGGCAGCACCACCGAGGCTGCTAACGGCCTGAATGCTCTTGACACCCAAGTGAAGTCATTCGGCAAGTGTCTGACACTCCTGCCAGAGCTGGGTAACATTAGGAGATGGCAGCAAGTGACAAAAATCCAGAGCATTTCTGCACATCAGAGCCAGCTTTTCACAGCTATTCCCTCTTCCCTCACTCTGAAGCCAAGGGCAGCGCAGGCATCGGGTACAACTCCACAGCGTCCTAAGGGCTCTAAACCCCACCTCTGGTAGACAAATTCACTTCAGAGCTGATTTCCAGACCCAACATCCCAGGGGCACGTGCCACAGCAAGCGAGGAGTGCAAGAGCTCCTCCTGGATCTGCACCGTGAGCCACCAGGCACCTGGCACACTCTGGAGGGTGAGAAAACAGTGCAGGGGTGCCAGCCTTTGACATGGCAGCTGCTGCCTCCCACCTAGCATGCATCTAAAATAAGTGATTAACAAGACCAAATGCCACAATCAGGACTCTCTGGAACAGGGAGCTGGTCTTGCTCTATTGGCTAGCTCAAGTTATTTAACACAATACTAGATCCAGCCCCAACAGTCACCACCTACAAAAATTCAAGTAGAAGCACAAGCCAAGCACTTCAAACACTCAGACACTGACTCAGTTTCAGGGACATCTTGAAAGCTATTTCCAGACAAGTGTAACAGCTATTTTTGGCTGATTCTTTCCTTCCCTGACAAGCTGGGCAGGAAGGCAAAGCGGACAGGCCCAGATAAGGTTTGAATTCAGCACACCTGCTATCTTCCAGGAGTAACCTAACAGTTCAATACAGACACTGATGTCGCTCATGTCTTCACCTGTGATCACTGACTTCAGAGCCCAAGGGAATAAATACCAGTTTGAAGTCTCCTCAAGATGAAGTAAGTGTTTTATATCTGATAAGATTATTAGCTGTACTGGCCTTCTGAGCAAAGCTTCAGTGCCAATGAAGTACACAAACCACAAATATGCTGTACCAGGAGAGAGCTGTGGATATAACCTTGAACACTTTTAGGGAAGTAAAAACAGGATCATGTTCTTGTCATTGTCTTCCTCATTCCTAGCAGGATACCTGGACACAGAGTGTGATACAGCTCTGCTTCTCAAAAACTGCTTTTAACTTAGGCATTAAAATTCATTGAGATCACGACCTTATTTTCAACCAATCCCACTTATGTGCCTGACACAAGAGGGGCACGGGGGAAACGGTGGTGTGTAGGTACACACCTAGCTATTTCGTACCAGCATTACACTGAACTGAATCAAACATCTCTTGCACGAGGGCACCGACATCTCTCTTGCACGAGGGCACCACTTGCCTTGTCTCTCCACATTCACTCAACGCCGACTCCAGGCAGCTGCCCACATGTCACAAGCACTCAGCTGCCCCCAAGCACTCAGCTGCCCCCCGCAGCAGGGCCGCTAAAGGGGACAGCTGAGGACCTATGCCAGCACTTACCCTGAATGCTTAGCATCTGTCCCAGCTTCAGTGCCGCTCCCCGCACCTTGCACAGGGTTCTCACAATTCTCTCTGCATTGGCCTCCGACAGGAAGGGGCTGGAATCCATCACCGCTTTCTTCCCTGAGGAGAGACAGTACAGGGGTGAAGGGCGCCCTCCGCTCAGTGAGCTCAACCCATTGTGTTAGTCTACGTTCAACAGATGTGCCCTCCCTCAGGGAAACCAAACTCAGACTACACTCAGTGCCTTCAACCCAGGGGCACACTACACTTGGGCACACATCTCTGTCTGTGCTGATTTTGACACTGGTGGCTTAAGGGCCAAGAGCAGCAAAGCCACGGCAGTGCAGGCATCCAGGTGGCTATGCACTGACCAGGATGCTGCTTGTCCCACCTAGCTCAGACTAACACACCACATGAAGCCTCACACTACAGGCTCAGAAGAGCCACAGGGGTGAGCCACAGTGAGGAGGAACTGTCAACAGTTTTGACATCACTCTGAGATCACTGTGTTGGAAGGGAAATTAATTTCCCTTGTCAAAATTACGAACCTTTTTTTCCTTTTCCATCCTCACACAAGCAAGAGCATGGCAAGGAATGCTCTATGGGCAGCTTGCTACTGGGAAAGATACTGCCTTCAGAGAGAACATCTCGGTGTAGTCAGCCGCTTCTTCCGACTGCATGTAGAGGCTGTGCAGGGAGAAGGCCAAACCCTCCTGCCCACCAGCAGTCATGCATTAGCTTGTACAGAAGGCCCAAAATATACACACTCAAACACACACACTCCCATCCCCCAGAAAGAGTAAAGTTGGACAGACTCCCTAACTCATTGCTGCAGCCACCTCCACAGCCGTGCCACAAGCCCAAGTATGTAATGTGATTTTTACATGGCGTAGGATTTGCTTCCCCTCCACTTTTCTTTAAGGAAGACAGAAGGAGACCCTATCCCAATGTTGTGGTCAATTTGGGAGAAGCAACCCAAAACTCCTTCTCCAGGCAATGCCCAGTAGAGCAGGGACAGAAGGGGCAGGCAGGAACCCATCAACCGCTTCTCAGCTCAGCTCCTGCTGACAGAAAGCCAAGCAGGAAGAAGGTCAGGTCTTACAGAAGCTGCATGCCCCTCTTGGAGATACATCTCTATTTCTCCCAACACTTCAGAGGAAAGGATACAAAGGACAGAAAAGCTGAAGCCCACATACACAAAAAAAACAGGACCCAAAGAGGTGTGGCAGCTACAAGAGCCCTGAAGATCTCTGGCAGATGGAGGTTGCTGGTGTATCTCATAGTGCTTAGAGCAGCAAGAGATCCTCTCCATCTCCAGCTAGGTCTCAGGAGGGTGTACCAAGGGACCTCAAATTGGCCAGGGGAGAGGAGAAAGAACCAAGAGTTGGACTGATGTAGCTGCTGTCTAAACTCTGGTGGCTCACACAACTTGGTAGAACCTTCTTACAGCACTAAGCATATTACTGATCTAACAGACCCTCTTCAACCCCAGCAAGAAGCTGCCTTACTGATAGTGTTCTCTCTACCAAAGTCATGTCACCCAACCCTCCACTAGCAATTGTGAAGCACTGGCTTTCCCTGTCCTTGAGCCCTTAGTTTCTTTTACCTGTTTTGTGCAAGAGCAGCAAGATGGGACTGCATGTGGGACATATCTCTGTCCAAATCCCAGTCCCAAGTAAAGAATGGACACAAAAAGGACAGAGGAATAGAAACACCAGGAGAGAGTACACAGGACAATTATCCTGCTCTTCAGAGGAGGATGCAGAGCAGCAGGAGAGGCCCAGAAATCACCATCTGGATCTCAGCAATCCTCAGATCGTGCTTTGCCAAGTCCTGAATGTAAGGAATCTGAGAGGCTGAACAGGTAGAGCTGCCTGGGGCAGAAGGATGTGGCTTTGCCCACATGAAAAGCTGGCTCTGAAAAGTGGAGTGCTTGAAGCCATCTAACCAAGCTCTAGCTCTCTACTGTCCCATCAGGTCTATTCTGTGTCCTTGGCAATGAGGAGCCAATGAACCCTTGCAGGAGCTCCAACACAGTGAACACAGGAGCTGGGGAAAACACTGAGCCAAAGCCCCACCTGCACACACAAACATCCTCTTTAGAGCCTGCAGCAGGATAAAGGAGTTTGTTAATGATTAAAGTCTCCTCCAGAAGCCAGTGACCCCTGACAATTTCAAAGAGTCTTATCAGGCACACAGTCTCTCCCCACCCTCTTCTGGTGTGCTTCCCACTGTGGCCAAGCCCACAGGGGCATTACCTGCTCACTGGGCAGCCCAACAACACATGCTTTGGTAAAAGCAGGAATGAGCAAGAAGGGGACTGGAAAGTGAGAGTCAAACCCAGGATTATGTAAATGGTGAGTGAAGAGGAGAAAACAGAGTGCATATGGACATAAGCTTCCAGGGCTGGCTGGAAAGGCAGTGGGGATAAAACACAGCACAGGACAAGAGGGAATGGCTGCAAGTTGTACCAGGGGAGGCTCAGGTTAGAAATTAGGAGAAATTTCTTCTCAGGAAGAGTGGTTGGACATTGGAATGGGTTACCCAGGGAGGTGGTAGAGTCACTGTCCCTCAGGATGTTCAAGGAAAGGTTGGATGAGGTACTTAGGGACATGGTTTAGTAAGTAATACAGGTGGTAGGGGAGAGTTGGACTAGATGATCTTGGGGGTCTTCTCCAACCTTAATGATTCTGTGTTTGCATGTATTTGGTTTTAGGACCATCTGCCACACAAACTTTGGGGCAAGGGACGAATCAAGTACACAGCCTAAGCACTTAGGAAAGGAGATTGCATTAGTCCTTTTAATAAGAAAACAACTCTACAATCAGACCCAGGCCAGCTGCCAGATCTTCAGGGCTCTGCCCAGCCCTACAGCGCCTAGTAGAGAAGTGTGGAGGTACTCATGTCAGGAAACTTCCCCCAAGAACAGCCAAGGCTGGTACTGCCAGTAAGAAAATGGGATCTCAGACTCAAAACTTTTGTTTAGATATCCTCTGCTCTGCATTTCTGCAGGAGCATAGCCCACAAAGGGAGTTCTTATCCATGGAGCCTTTCCCACCACTGTAAAATCTTGTGGAAAACACATCCAAGAACACTAGCTAGAGGCTGCAGCTGTCACCTAGAAACCTTCCTGTGTCCTTGACATGAGAAGCTCCTAGACATTATGAGGGCTGAAGTAGTCTTTTACTTCTGCTGCATGTCAGTACCTGCTGCTCTTGGCCTCTTCCCTGTCCCACAGCCCATCACAGTGTAAGCACTGCTCCAAGCTTACACTCTCAGCAGACATGACAGCAGGAGAACCACCACCAAAGCAAGACAGGTAAAAACAAAACCCAGGGAATTTTCTTACTCCCTTGCCTAGGATTGAAGTCAGCAGTTCTTACTGCCTTACTCTTTAATCAAGGTTTGTCCAAGAAAATTAATCTTCCAAAGCATGACTCAGACTGCAGAGCAGCTTCTGGCACAAAGCTATACAAGAAAATAATAGTTGCCCTAGCAAGAAGAAAAAAAGTCTAAAGGTGAGATTCCTTTATTGCAAGGAAAGTGTCAGGTGCCCTCTAAAATGAAAAAAAATACATAATCATTTCTCATGCTATAAGGAAGAGAAGCAAAGCTCATGTTATTCCCTTAAATTTCACAGCTCTGCAAGCTTGTGTTTTCACTTTGGGGTGTGCCCAGTTAGAAAATAATCTGGCAAGCAGAGAAATACCAGCAGTTGTGTAATTCCTCCTCTGTTAAGAGTAAAGCAAATCATCAGCTTCCAACAGGTATGAACAACTTGTCAAACATCACAAACACTGAAAGCAAAAGCCTTCAAGGATCCTCTCCAGGATGGGCCATGTTTACCTGAATATGTGTTTTTAAATCAAAACAAAGAAACACAGCCAAGCCTCCAACACCTCATGGAGAAAAACTACAACTCCTTGCCAAGGATCCTTTTTCTCTGCCAGGCTGCTCTGTGTTGCCTACTTGTACAGGGAACACAAAGGTGCAAGTATCAACAAGCAGCGTCCTGCGTGGCACACAACCCCTGCCTTAGCCCTGTCAGCCCATCACAGCGAACAGGCTTCATCTGCTGGGAGGTGTTTTTTCCTTTGGGTTGTTTTGGTTGGGGTTTGCTTGATTGGTTGTGGGGTTTTAGGGTTCTACTCCCCCCAGACAGCCTTCTCCCATTTTCAGCCACTCCAGTACCACCCAAAATAGAGGTTCACACTACCTCAGTCTCCATCCTTCCACTGCCCCCAAAGAAAACCATGAGAAGACACAGACTGGCCTTGTAGTAGAATACTACTGACCACAGAGTAAAATTACAAGGACCCAGCAGTGGTCATTACCTCAAGGCAATGCATCTGAACACTGGATGATATGAACTTGTTTTCACTTCCAGCCACAAGTGCTTAACCCTTTCATCAGTTCGCTCCAGACGCTGGAAACAACCTAAACACAGGGACATGCCAGCCCAACCAGAGAGACCAGGCAAGAGAACAGCCTGCACTAACTGCAACAAAGAGCTCTGCATTTTGCAGCATCCCACCAAAGCTTTTCCAGGGTAAGAAACAAGTGAGCAGGGCCAAAATCTTTAAAGCAAGTTTGTGCTTTCTAGGAAACACCACCCTGTACTTTCTATGCCCTAAACCACTCACCCACACACAAACACTGGGTTTCAGACAGACTGCAGCCACTGACAACCCTCAGGCACACAGGATCATCTGGAGCTTCTGCACAGACAGAACTACGTGGCTTCACCAAACAACTTAAAAACATTGTAGGGCCAAGACAGTCCAAGAATGGGCAAGGGACAGGATTCAGAGTCCCAAGTGGCTGTGGGAATGTAAGCTGTACAAACTCTGCTGGCATAGACTCATCCTCTCAAGCCTAACCATGACCTCTGTTTACATACTGAGGCTGTGGTGCACTTAGATGGGAGAAGAGTCTGGATGTGGAGAAGGATTACATTAAAAATAAAAGAACTGTCCACAACCCCCCGTTACTGTGACTGCCTCACCATATGGGCTTTCAGAAGAGTACACTCTTACAACTGTGGGTAAACTGTGTTTAGGGGAAAAAGAGAAAAGAAGATATAGAAAGTGCTTACCACTGCGTTCCTCAGGTCTAAGGCTCTTCTTTGCAACTTCTGCCAATGCCCCAATGCCAAGACCAACAGCTAGTCCTTTAAAATTGGAAGAAAAAAACCCAGGTCAGAATGAAAAAGTCTTCTGAGCCCCCCACAGAGGCATCTTTTGTAATTAGTATTAAACCAAGTGGTCAAATGCACAGCAGCAAAATAGTTTTATTGGAACATCTTGGCTTTTGCAATGTAGCAATCTTCAAGTTTGACACTGACCATTTTTCTCCTGTACTTCTTCAGCCCAGCATTCCAACCAGGTATCCCAGGGATACCTGTGATATGTGACTGGGATGTCCAGCATTTATAAAACAGGTCAACAAGCGCTGCTCAGAGCTCTGTGCTTTGGCTGAGGTCCTGCTGGAGACTCAGGTTGTGGAGTTTAGAAGGGAAGAAAAAAAATAATCTCACAAATATGGTTCTCAGGAGAGAACAGGATCCCCGTCCCCACCCCCCTCCCATGCCACCACAGCAGGGAGAAGCAAAACACTATTTAGATGAAGCCACTGCCATAGAGTTTCAGGTTCTGTGACCCTACTGTCTAAGCTCGTTAGCTGTCTGACTTCCATGTGCTGGTGGACTGGGCTGAAGATGGCTCTCCTGAGGCCCACCTTATGGGAGCCGCGCTGTGACCTGCAGTAAGGAGCTGTGCTGGTGAGTAGCACCGTACAGCAGCGCTAAGACCCTGAGAACAAACACCAGCTCTCCTCAGGCTCTATCACCCTTGCAAGCAGTGCATTCCAGGGTGTTGTCTGGCAGCCACAGATTAAGCTGGGACTATAAAAGAAGCGTTATCAGCGTCCCCTAACCTGACAAAAGCCACTGCAGATAAACGAGACACCGATCTAACCATGCAGTAATCCATCCTAAGAAAGGTCTTGCTGCCTTTCTGATTTCAAAATATTTACTTTTCTGGATAATGACATGGGCAACCAGAACCACTGGTGCTCCTTCCCATCTTCTCAGCCACAGTGCATCCTGCCATGCTTTATTCCCACACTGCTAGCAGCAGTTGGGTGAGCATGTTTGCCCAGCACCCCAGACCCTCCTCGAGGCACTATGGGACAGGTTCCCAGGTAAAACAACCAGGGGACACCGAGTACAGTGAAGCCTCCCAGTACCTGAAGGGGCCTTCAAGAAAGCTGGAGAGAGGCTGTTTATCAGGGAGTGTTGTGGTAGGACAAGGGGGAATGAGTTTAAACTGGACAAGGGTAGGTTTAGATTAGACATTAGGAAAAAATTCTTCCCTGTGAGGGTGGTGAGGCCCTGGCACAGGCTGCCCAGAGAAGCTGTGGCTGCCCCCTCCCTGGCAGTGTTCAAGGCCAGGTTGGATGGGGCTTTGGACAGCCTGGGCTAGTGGAGGGTGTCCCTGCCTATGGCAGGAGGTTGGAACTAGATGGGCTTTGAGGTCCCCTCCAACCCAAACCGGTCTGTGAGTCTATGACTGTAAGGAAATGTAGCTGACCAGCACATGTCATTCTGTGCATGTGTGCAGGAGCAAACACATGCACACGCTGTGTAGCCTCCACCAAGGAAGCCTGGGCACAAGCAAGCCGAGCCTTGTCTGGCACAGTGCGTTTTTACCCTCTCCCAGCAGGCAGCTACAACCCCACCTGGACCAACAACATCTCAGGCTTGCACAGTATGTCTGCTTCCCAAACAGCTCAGTCTTGCAGACTACATGTACTGGGTCTTAGAATCCAGCATAGGGTGAAGCGTGGGGCACAAGAGGCATCAGTGACATTACAAGGACCTCGCAAGGACAGCTTCCAGGGCCACCCCCAGGCCACTGAGCCACCCCCAGGACACAGCCTCTTTTGTTCTCCATGACAACTAATGTTTAAGCACACAGGACATAATACAGAAATCTACATTCAGAACAATAAACTTTCACAGGGTACCATGATTTTTGCTTTGTAATACTTAGATTAAACCCCCCTCAAATAACTTTTGGAGGGTTCTTCTTTTGGTAAGCTCTCTGTATTGTCTGGAAGGGTTTTTTCCCTATAGAAGAGCAGCACAAATATCAAATCTAAGCCTAAGTCAGTCTGTTCTTACTAGCTACCTTGTGCAGACCCTTCAACAGTGCCAAGCCACACATGACCACTGAGCAAGTCCTTTACACCAGAAATCCAGAGATTTTGTTAGCTGAACAAAATGAGAGATATCCCTAGACTCCACAGGAAAAATACGAAGAGACTTTCCAAACACAGCATAAACAGTATCTATTAAAATGCTGACACATGGTCACCTCCAAACAGTTCCCACAGGCAAAACAGTAACTTGGATCAGAAGGCACTCAGAGGCAGACAGGAAGCCAATGAAGACAGATACTTCATCAATAAATGTTGTTTTTTAGACTGAATACCACTCGCAAAGCACTCCTGTTGGCCTTGATCCCACTTCACCTCCTCCAAAGCAATGTTCCCCACCAGAAATCAGCTTGGTCATTATCAGAGCTAGGCTGAACTGCTCTGGCAGTAATTGGTTCCAAATTAAAATGCACTGGATCTTCTTCTAAAGGCTCTACATTCCCTATTGAGACTTGCTACCTGAAATAAAACATTATCTTAATGATGAAGAGAGATGAGAAATTTAAGACACAAACCACCTGGAGGCAAATGAAAGACTAGGAACCAGATTCTACCCTGCCTTCCAGAATAAAGCTGGAGAAGTTCTGGTATGCTCTGAATCAGCTTGTTTCACATCAGCATAGGCAAGATCAGAGTCCAAGCAAGTATGTCACACCTCCTCTCTCGTGGCCATGCCCAGCTGAGCATATGAACTAAGTCATACTGTAAGCTACCTCAAAAAAGAGCTTCTGTTCCAATAGGTCCTCTTAGAATTTGCTGATTGCTCCACTCCATCCAATTTGCTAGAAAACAAGCTCCAATCACCAGTCAGCAATGGTTTCAAGTAAACTAAAGCCAGTTCAGTTTTGAACAGCTGCTGAGGTTTAAAGATCTGGAGTTTCAACAAAGAATTCAAGCATCTTCCCATTGATCAGTGTGCAGCAGGATGTTTAGCTCAGGGCATTACATAAAAATGCAACACAGCATTCCTACGTCAGATGTTCAGTAACTACCTGGAAACACCTCAGGAGTCTGCTTTAGGCAGTCCTGCTCTAAATGTGGTAGCAGGAGGGTACATAATACTCCTGGGACTGCACAGTACCATGTGCATTTTGGGTGTCTGCTGCTACTTAGCAATCAAGCTTGAAAAGATGAAGTCAGCTGCATACGTAATCCTCACCAAGAGACAGGTTACAACTCACAGTTTTATTTCCCAAGGCAATCCCAAAACTTGGCCCTTCCCCTGAATGTCTGGGGCTTAGATAAAGCTTGCCACATTTCAGAAGTCTCAGTTGCTCATGCTATTCCTTTGCTCCTACCGAGTGATTCACGGGGCTGTTTGGAGCACACAGATGAAGTTTTCCACACTGGTTTTTCTTCATCTTACAAACCAGACTAACAGTCTGGGGTTCAGAAAGCAATCCTCCCTAGGTGGGAGGATTCAAAGCCACATCACTCCTTCCCTGAAATGCCATTCAGATTTATTTTCCAAGCTTCTTTGCACACCCACCCACCGGCTAGGCATGGATTATTTGAACACAAAGAATGCTGTGTACTGGCTCTGGCTGAGGTAAGAGTTATTTTTCTTTGCAGCAGCCTGTAGCACGCTGCATGTTGGACTTATGACCACAAGCACTGTTAACACACCAGCGTTTTAGCCACTGCTGGACAGTGCTTGCACAGCATAATGGCTTTTTCTTTCTCCCCACTCTACCCTTGCAGTGACCAGCCTGGGGGTGGGCAAGAGGCTGGGAGGGAACGTGGCCAGGACAGCTGATTCATATCGATCAAAGGGTTAGCCATGCTAGGTAACATCACGCTCAGCAGAGCCTCAGAGAAAGGAGGATCAAGGGGGGAATGTTTGGGGTTATGGTTTGCTTCACCTATTAAACTGCCTTTACCTCAATTCCCCCCAAATTCTCTCACTTTTGCTCTTCCTATTCTGTACCACTGTGGGAGGAAACAAGTAAGTGCCTACACAGGGCTCAGCTGCCAGCCAAGGCCAATGCACCACATGCTGCCAGGTGTTCACCTGTCACCAGGAACAAGTCAGGCCTTCAAAGAGCCCACAGGGCTGTAGAAAAGCACTCTCCTCCTCTGCACCACCAGTCTACTGACCTTGCTGTGAAATAATTGCTGGGGGTAATTTAGAAATTAAACTTACATTCATGTTTTAAAGAAAGCTTCTGCATTCAAGAAACATTCCAGGGTATTGAGCAACTGATATGCCAAGCATCCCTGTCACCATAAGTTCCCAAACATCCTTCTGAGCAATGAGTTCCAAGGCAATCTGGAAGGTTGGTAACACCAGGGGAGCTTGAAGTTCTAACCCTGAGATAGGTGCACGGAGGGTGGAGTGGAGACACCACAGCCAGGCTCGGTGATGAGATGTGAACTTGAAGGTTAACAGAACTGACAAGCTGCATATTTACTACCCTGAGCCAACAGTCTGTCATGGATTTGACAAAATGCTGTCCTTCAGTAAGCTCATTATAGAATCATCCTAATACCAAAACACACCTCTATCCCAAAAAGTCCTGAATGCATGTAACAGCATACCTGACTACAATAACAGCAAGTATTATAAAACAACAACCAAATGCTGACTGCTGGTACAATTTTACTTGTACTGAGGCTGTAACTGTATACTATATATAATATTTGTGGCTACAGAGGCACAGAATCACTGTTTGATTTATGAATGACGCAGTGATGTCTGCACAGGTTAAAAAGCCTCAGCCCCTGCCAAGACCTGAAAATGTACCAGTTCAGCCTCCCATTATTCTAACCCCCTTCATCTTCAACACAGGCCCTTACATAATGAAGAATACAGGTCAGCAACAAGTGGTATTTAATCCATCATACTCCCTCAAATGGGTAGAATCAGCAATGCAGGCAAATATCTCTGCAATTGAACCCATCTGTTCATCATTCCAGAGTGCCCCTTACGCAGGACCATGCAGGTCACTCCTGATGTCCCTCATTTTCCTTTTGGCTGCCAAGATGAGTCTTTCCTCTGGGATTAATAATTTTGGACAACATTCAGCATCACTGAATGGCCACAGTTCAACACAGTGGAAAATACCATCCCTGGGCACCTCTAGAAAGTCACTCTCCTGCCATTTTGCACTTCATGCAGGCAGATTCTTTCAGGCCTGGAAAACGCCACTTGGTATTATACCAGCAGAGTGCCACTTCAGACATTTTCCAGGCATCTCCAGCACCTGTTAGACCTCAAGCCAAGCCCTTTGAGAGATGATCTGGATTCAGTTTTGATCAGGAAGAATCCTCTTGCTCAGCAACTGACACAACAAAGCAAACAGGAGACTGAATGAGCCGTTATTACTCTGCTCAGCCTGCCAAAACACAGGGGTGGGTGAGACTCTACCCTGGAGCAGCCTGTGCCCTGCTTTTGGCCACATAAAAAGACCCTGCAAGAACCACGCAGAACGAGCTGCAAGCTGCAGACAGTTGTGCATCCATTTCCACTTGTTTTCCAAGCATTAAATGCTTGCCAGAAGAAAGCCATGCCCACTTGTCACTCCCATGACAATGTGAATCATGCAGCTGCTGGTCCTGTAGGTACTTTTTAATTGCTACAATTAGATTCAATCTAGACGTCACCGTAAGGTTCCTGAATTTTCTTTATTGGGAAAGGATCTTATTATGTCATTAAAATAATAAGCTTACAAACCAGGAATATGATTAAGGGAAACAAACTGCTTAAAAAAGTCAGATGATGCAAGGAAGGGAGAATGAAAACATAGAAAAGATCAAGAAACACATGAGTGGAACCGATGACCCATCAGGCTACAAAACAAGGAAGGAACCAAAAACTGCAGGAAAATCTGTTTTACTGATTGAATCTTGGGAAGAAGAAATAAAGGAAACAAAAATTAAGGATGATAGTACTATAAATAGAACTACTAGCAGTCACTCCAGCAGCTGCAAGACATGTACAAAAATGCATGTCAAGGACAAAAAAGTTCATTAGAGGATCTTGTGCTGATTACAGAGAAACATTAGCTCAGTACTGCATGCAAGCACTGGAGAAAGTGATCTTCAGCCTTTCCAGCAAAACATTCTTTGATCCTAGAAGAAGTGAGAAGCCAGTCAAACTCTGCAGTCCAGGTATTTCTGTGTCCTGTTACTAATTTGTCCATCACCCACATGAGTGTCCTGACACCACAGCCCAGAGATCAACATTCCCTATAACACCGGAGGAACAAAAAACCCCAACATGCAAAGGCAGCAGGAGGGACAATGCAAGTGTCTCTGAACCTCAGGAACAGCCACATGAACTCTGCTTTTGACCTACTCGGCACATTCCCATCTTGTCCAAGTCTAAAATGATGTTTTTCTAATGTGGAAATAAATAATAAAGTGGGGTTTATCCCACCAAGAAAAGAGGGAGTCAAATGCTAGCTTAACTGGTGTGGAGGTGGTAGGGGAAAAATCCACCTCAGCCATTATGTTTCCCACAATGATTCCCTGGGGTCTTCAAATGCAGATGGCACCCTAAAGCACACAAGGAACAATCTGGGAACTAAATCTTATTGCTTCTGAGCTACACACCTTCACAGATACAGAGTAGCCTCCTGCCCTCAATTATTTCCAAGGCAATGTGAAGAGGCACGTGGTAGACGAGGAAATAATCACCATCACCACCCACCCCACTCCCCCACCATTCCCTATTTAATTCTGATCATTTGAATGCCCTAGGAAGCAAGGACAGTACTGGGTCATTGCTATTCCACATGTTAACAGTGACATCCCCTGCAAAAGGACTCCTTCCAACTGTTCAACATCATCCCTGATCAGGTGCTCCCAAAAAAACCCTTAAGGTACTTGTGGACTCTTATGAAATCATCCTACACCTCATTTCTAGCTTCTGTTGAAAAGGCAAGAAGCAAAAATGCATGTGAACACAGAGTATCCAGGCACAGGGAGCTTGCAACTCACCTACCCCCAAGCTTTGAAACATTTACTTCAAGTTTACTTAAAAAAAAACCCCAAATACATGAAGTTGGATTGGATATTAGGAAAGTAAAAATGATTTCCTATCTCATTGGGAAACTGCCTCCTATGCCCTCATGAGGCTCCCTTAACCAAAAGCAGGTAACAGTGAGCATACACCACAGGCTCTTGCCCTCAGCTAATGCCTCCTGGTTTAAGCACTTGAAACGCTTCATAAAAATGCAATTTGAAAGGAACTTTCCTCATCAGCTAGAAGCCAGTCAGGAAAAGCCCCACCAGAATTAGCTGATGGGGTTTCACTGGCTCTCTAAGGCCATGTGCAGGTTAGAAAAAACCTCTCTACACTTAGTATAAATAGCAAGCAGCACCTGCTCCTTACTGCAAACAGAGTCTCTCTTTCCATGATGTCCTAGAGGCTGTTTAGAAGCTCGTACCACTCAGGACCAAGATCTCAGTGTTGAGATGTGTTCCTTACAGGTGGTGGGGCTCCGGTGCTACTTCAGCCTCATCATACCCTCAGAAACCTTCTTCCAGCATTATTCATCCTTCAGAAATATTATCAAGGAATTTCTTTAATCTGGTGAAAAATAATTACTTCTATGCTAGATCTGTTGTTTGTTTGTTACCCAGTGTAACAACAGCAGTTCTTCTCCTTGCTGTGAGGGGAAATTCAGAGGAAAAATGAATGATAACGAGAGATTGCAGGAGAAGCTGAACACCAGTTTTGAACACGATGCCTCCCACAAAAGCAATCTGAAAGCCAGAGCTCTGTCTTGCCAGAAAGATTAATCACATAAAGCAAACAATGGGAGGAGAAGAGCAAGTAAAAAAAAAAAGAAAAGATGACACATGAGAGATATGACTGTGGATGCTGCTTAGAAACAATCTCTTTCTTTCTTACTCTTCCATCATGGTTTGGGTTTGGAGGGGATGGGGAGAGGGGTTGGTTTTGGGGGGGGGGGGTGGGGGGTTGTTTGGTTTTAACCTGAGGTTAGAAGATGACAGATAGTTAGTTAACTATTACAGTCACAAAAGACAAAAAACTTCAGAGAGAGACTATTCATCTAACTATACATCAGATAACCTGGACCATCTTTTCCACCTGCAATACCGTGATAGCTCCCTTCTTCTTAGGAGCATGACAACTCCTTTGATGGCTTTGAATACAGAACATTAAGTAAGCACCATCTGTTACTATTACTGAAGATACCTAACTGCTTTTTAACATAGTGAGTCCCATTCTGCAAATAAAATTCACGTATGTTTCAGGTAGCTTGATCTTACAAGCTCAGATTTTACAGTCTTTCTGGGAAAAAAAAAGAAAAATGGTTTATAAACAACGGCTAGGTAAATCAAACCTTGACTATTATCATCTCCCTGCACTCAAAAATCAATACCAGAAGGGTATGTTTGATATTTAACCACTGTTCAGAGAAGTTGCAAGGGTAAGTTTGGGAAAAATTGTTTAAAGTAACAGCTGCTCCAGCTGTCTACACTTAGAGTAACAGCACACTTGAAGGACTAGAAGGAGAGTTTCCTCAATAAAGTGAAATTGCGTATGTAGGGCAAGTGTGGGTGTGCAAACTGACCTCCAAAGTTGGCCAACCGTCCGATCCTCGTGACAGGAACCTTTCTCTCCCGGGCCCGCTCACTGAGCTGCAGCAGAAAGAGGAGGAAAAGAAAACAAAACAAGAAATTCACAAATGAATTGGGCACTGGTCAGATAGCTGCACGTTCAGAGTGCGACTCTGAAAGTGCTTGAACAACTCTGTGCTTCTTGAGCACTGAGACCTTCCTATGTTGAGAGATTTTCAACTGAACACCCTGCAGAACAGAGAACAGTAACTGAAACATACAGCAAGCAGAGAAGTGGACCAGAGGATGGGAAAGACAGAGGAGCTAGCAACCACACTCAGAATCCCCAGTTTTACTTTCACCTCAGCAGCAATTGTGTTTTGAACTTGGAGAAGCAGCTCAATGCCAACCCAAACTCCCGTCCACATGTAGAACTAAAGTGATGGAAGGTTGTCAGCTTCACAGTACTGGAGATAATTCCCCCTCTGCCACGTAACAGCTGGAGCAGAAGCAGCAATACTGTTTCAAAGCAACATCCTGAACGAATGAATGCACAGTAGCATGATACTGGCTTTGGGGAAGGACTCTAGGAGAACTGCAAGGCACAGCCTCCACCAAAAGGATCTTGGGTCCAATTCTGTCTTAACAGATAGAGCAAAACAACTAGTTAAAGGGAACAGGGCCCTTCAGGGAGAAGACAGACTCTTTAGGTTAGTCTTCAAACCTTTGTAGCCTACAGCTGTTCCCACCTACCCAATATTTCACCCCCAAACTTGGAGTGAAATACAGACCCTTCATTACTGTAACATGCATCAATACATCAAGTTTTCATAGGCTAGTGAATGAAAGGAGAGCTGCTATTAATATAAAACTGAAGTCTTCATATGCTGCTTGAGCAACCTTCACATTAGAATGTCTGATATAGAGTGGACAGGTGTGAAAGGAGAGCCTGAAAAGCTACTGACAGAATAAATATCACAGAGAACAGACCAGTGAGCACTGTTACTTCCCTCTTTTTGCCTCCACAAAAGGGAATAACCAAAGAGGAAGAAATGAGAGAAGGTGAGTAAGGACAATCCAGCATAGAAACCATAGTACTGAGAATCCTTAATTAAAAAAAAAAAAACAACCCCCCCCACAAACCCACACACCACATACCATCTGTTTGTAGGGTTTCTGTTCTGACCCTGTTTTGGCCTGCCTGGCTTTATCAATATCTTCAGCCGTTAATCCACCAACAGAGGAATGGTCTTGGTGAAAAGCTCTGTTTTGTCCAAAAGCAGCAGCAAAAGGATTTCCAGGGTCCCTAAAGCCTCCAAATAACCTTGCATCCATTCTGGGAGGGAAGGGCTTCTGACCCATGACAGAATCTCCAGTCTCACCAGCACTTCTAAAAGGTCCATTTGCAGTGTAAGAGGAAGCAGGGCCTTCACTGCTGTGTTTATGAGTGGGGGCAGTGGAGAAGTCCATTGGAGCGTCTGATGGCTCTCGGGCTGAGAAGTCATAGTCTTTCCCCAAATCTTCACCAAGATCAGTTAAGTTCTCCTGCTTTCTGCCCAGTTCCTGCAAACAGTAACAGAAATACTTTAAGAAAAGAACTTAAAGCCTGCTCCACACCCATCTGCAGTCCTCAGAGATAGGCACAGAGCTGGGCTGTTACATCTTTAGAGTGAGTAATCTGTAGGCCCTCTGGCACTCCAGATGGTTACAGTAAGAGGGGAAAAAGGAAGAGATACTGAGGACACCTGGGATCACTGGCAGTCTTTCAGCCCCAATGACAAATGGGACAAATTCATTCTCAAATACCTGTAACTGGCAACACCTTGTTCTACATAGACTACTGGGAAGGGTCACTAGTTGTGGAATTCACTAGAAGCAATACACTGCTCAGAAGCAACAGGTGATGGGAGCTACAATAACACATGAGATAGCTCTTTGTTGTTCCTCCTAAGTGTAAGCTTCGTAATAGTCAGCTCTCACCCCACCATGCCCCCTCCCCTCCTATCCTGTCCCTAGTCTTGCCATGTCAGCCCTTTCAAGCCCAAAGCTACCTGAAGCAACACCACGTATCAGCTTATGTTGCCAGTAAGTAAAGCTGTCCACAGCCATGACATTACCAACTACACAACCCATCTCATTATTCAACCACTAAACTACAGCAGGGTTCATTGTCATCCCAAAATAAACAAATAAATACATTTCTGTGCATGAAGCAAGGATAGCAGCATCAGGCAGAGCAGCACTCAGGGCACGTTTCTCCTGACAGTCTTTTCTGTTCTGTCCTGACCTGCAAGAGCTGCCCCACTAAGTCCAGATATTTCCCACTGCCTTTCAATGCAGAAAAGAAGAAACTTTAAAGAAAAGAAAGTTAACAGCAGAGGATCCTAGGATTATCTCCTATTTCGTTGTTGTTTGACATATTCTAGTTACCCATCTCAGCAACAGCAATACCATGGAAGAAACTGTGATCATTACAGCCAGTCAACAGGATTTTAAATTCTGCTGTGGTCAAGCAAGCAGGTGGCCTATTTTAAGCTCTTTGCTAAACACTAATTACATTTCCCTTCCTTTCAGAAAAAAAACAGAACATGGTCTTTTCTGTTTTTCAGCAGGTCCTCATGCCATTCTGAACCTCAACAACACAGCTAGGTGGAATGGGGGAGGATGGAGACAGATCCGCTTACAGATGGGGACTATGGCCACAATACCAACTGGCAGTTTCAAGCAAGAAGGCATCTCTGCTTCCATACTCACGTCAGACTGCCAAATCCCTGCCACAGATCAAGAGAAGTGAAATATAGTAACTTAAAATAAAAGCTTTCCTCTCTTCAAAACAGAAAACATCCCTTTGGCAGCAGCTTCTCCAGCAACTCCTTTACCAAAAATGCAAGGCAGGTCCTGCAGGTGTGCTGGTGGGGGAGCCTCCCTTATTGACTTGTGCAGAGAAACAGGAGAACATCCTTTCTTGGATGCAAAAGGAGGACAAAGGCAAGCCAAAGCACAATCCCCATAAACAAATGCACTTCTCGTATTTCTACTGCAAGCTTAAGTAGAACCAAGGAAACACAGGCTCAAATTAAACCAATGAAACACAGGCTAAGACTGAAGCTGTAAGATCACTGTGACAGTCTAAACTCATTGCATGAAAAACATCAGAATGTTACCCATTAGCTTCTGCTTCAAAAATTGTGATCTGAGATACACTGTCTTTCTACAGGATGATGATAAGATCTTTTCTTCAGAAGCTCTGTGTTTTTAAGGGAGGGCAAACAGTGCAAATGTGAAACTCTCAGAAATCCATGTGGCCACGTCTGGTGACAAAAGCTGCTGCTTTAAAAAGAAAGTGTAAGGAGTCTGGCTTTCCTCACTTGAAATTAAGTTCTGAAAATCCAGCTTGGACTGTAACAATAAACATGAAAACACCTGATCCTGAGCCATTCTGAAAAATACATGCACCGATTCCATCAAGAAAGGAAGCAGCACTGATAAGTCTAATTCACTCTAGAAGAACTCATTCACTTCGTCAAAGGAGAGGTAATCAATGGCTGAAGTCTAAAGGAGACTTTAAATAAAGCTGCTGGCCAGCCTTACAGAGAGCTTGATCTTTGACAAGATGAGATGAACAGAGCGCTTTTCATTTCCAACATGTCTTAAACACTCAGTAATGGAAACAGACGCACTCTGCAGTAACATTCCCCTCCCATTCCTGCCCCAGCACCTACTGCACACCACAGAAATCCTGGAGAATTCCCAGAGCATTGCAACAACCATATGACCCATCCAGCACTTCAGAGATAGGTTCTAGTTTATGAAGCTTGTTCCTGGCCACCCTCCCCACAAAACCAAAAATACCTTGAGGAGAAGCAAAACATCAGGCTGGACCGTGCACAGAGAGCATTGCTTACCTGCATTTTCCCCAAGGCAGAACTGAATTGCTCTTCAGCAGTAGCCTGGAGAGTCCTTGCAATGGTAACAGCATCACCCCCGAGGAGCACCTGCCGAAGCTGTCCTGCTTGGGTCTCTATGACTGCTTTACTAAGCTTTGTCAAGCCTCTCATGACCATGATGGCATCACCCGCCATGACTGCTGTCTTCCTGTGCTGAAAGAGGGAGGGGAAAAAAGTAAAAATAAAATCAAGGAACAAGTTTGAAACCAGTATGAAGTCACCTAACGGCCAGGGGCACATCCCAGACAATCTCTTTTTGCTTTGGCAACCAGCCACCACGGGAACTTGTTTGCAGCTTAGATAGTGCACAGGCAGCTTGAACAACAGCTAGATAGCTGACCTTACCAGGCAAAGTGAAAACGAGCTAGGGCAGCATTCCAGGGCTCCACAGTTACCACTGACCAGGGGAAGCAGAGACAGGTAAATGTCAGTAACACTGCAAAGATGGGCTTGACTCCTTTCAAATGTTTAAAAAGGATTAAAAGCATTAGTATTTGACCTTTGATTATCATTAGGCCCTGGAACATATTTGCAGTGTCTGATAGCGCAGAAGTGCACTGACAAGAGTCACATCCCGTTCCTGCCCAAGAGTTATGCCTCCTCATTTTACATAGCCTCCACATCAGAGCAAGCTTCATCTGTCCTCCAAGGGTAGTCTGCTCAGCCCCCAACTTCTAGCTCGCTCTGCTGCTTTTAATCAGAAACTTAAGTATGCCGAGAGCCCCTACCCACCACAGCACTTGCCAAGTACTACACTGCAGAGCAAAATGTTTTACTCAGTCCCCCTTTCTGTTCAAGAGGCACTCCATGTGAGATTCCTAACACTTTGTGCAATTTCACTGTCTTCAGTTACAAACCAGGTGCTGTGGGATGCAGGACAGAGCGTGTCTGAAAAATACAAGCTCTACCAACTCCTCTGCCTCAGCCTAGAACCCAGCTCAGGCTCATGACACTTGGTCTCCTACATCACCATGATTCACATAGAAGAAAATCAAGAGCAGTCAGGATGCCAGAACCATTTTGCAAGGGAGATTTTCGTCCTGTTGATTTCACTCATCTCCCACATCTCTAAAAGCACAGTGAGGGTCACAGATGGAGGGCTGGCACAGCTGTACATCCTCCCACCTCTACTGACACAGAAGATAAAGGCATGCACTTCATTTTTAGAAGAAAACACCCACATAATGCACTTCAGCTAGAAACATTAACACACTGAAGTGGCACAAACAAGCCTGAGCTAACAGTACACACAGCATTATGCCCTGCTGTAGATCACAAGCAATTGGATCCAGTCACCTGGGGAAACACACAGCCTGACTCTCAAACGCACCTGCTACAGCAGCCATGCAGGAGAAGCATGGATTGTTACAGCTCAGTTTCTGGGTAGGTGCACAGATTTGCTGCCATCACACAGGGGATGTATGGATTACTACAGCTCAATTTCAGAAACCCACTATTATGCAAATGCGGGGTAAACCCCAGTTACTGGAATATTTGATCAACAACTGTTAATCAGTGATCAAAATGAGGAAGAACCGTTGTAGCCAGGAAGTATTATAGATTATATGCTTCAAGTATGGGTGTTAGACAGTCGTGTCGCAATGAATCCAGGCTTAATGGATTACCTGTAACAAGTCAAGCCTACCTAGATCATTATTCTGTGCTTATCTTTCCAAGACCTATCCACATGCCCCAGGCCTGCAAGATGGGTTACTTCCGAATCTCTACAGGGTTTAATGACTACGTTTGGTTTCAACGTTGTATAATTCACTGATCAACATGAAAGCTGCCCCTTAGGTAAGGAAATTAAATCTGTCACCAGGAGGTTGTTTTTACACCACTCCCTGTCCTCCCCCCCCCCCCCCCCCCCCTTAACTTCACACTGGAAATTTCCACAGGGATCTCACTCAAACCATTTGCAGGCAGTCCTGGCAATTCAGAGCTGGGCAAAGAAATCAAGGAACACCACAGTCATGTCCTAGCTGAAATGAGACACTTCAAAGGCTGACACTACTAAGAAACTAGTGCTTTTGTAGGCTCAAGTGTTAGAAGCACATGAAAGCTTGAATCCAAGAAGTGCATTCCCTCCCGAGGACAGAAAAAGGTAATGCAATGTAGATCAAGGTACACTCAGACAACATACACACACAAACACCTACTTTTTAGCATGATACTTTCTAACCAACTGAAAACCATATCCTCCACACAAGCAAAACCAGTGAAGGATTTGTCTTGAAGTGACACCTGTTACAGCTAAAAACACACATTAAAAAAAGAAAAAAGACAAAATCACTGGGAAAGTAATGGAACCACAAATGGAAGTCATGCATTGTGTAACGGGCACTCAACCCCTACATATATAGATAGACAGACAGATATAGATATATAGCTATCTATCTCAACAAGCCAAGAGGACCAACCACCTTTTAGAGGTTTAACTATAAAAGACAGTACTGAGGACATTGCTGTTGATATGCTTCTGCCTCACAGGCCGTCACTCCCACTTTCCTCTGCACAGCAGCTATAGCCACCCAAGTACCCCACAAGTGCCTGATTAGCTCAGAAGCATCAGCAACACAGTCCTGTGC
Organism: Laterallus jamaicensis coturniculus; assembly: GCA_022605575.1. Lineage (NCBI taxonomy): Eukaryota > Metazoa > Chordata > Aves > Gruiformes > Rallidae > Laterallus > Laterallus jamaicensis. The sequence continues at coordinate 23,386,483 of JAKCOX010000001.1, forward strand.
TGCGCTGCCCAAGGACAGGCGATTACAACAGGCCACTTATCCCAGCCCCTCACTGAAATAACAGGCCTCTCCGTAGCAAACACCAGCCCACGGGCAACCAACATGCTGTTTTCAATGATCTTTCAGCTTCTTGGCAGGTAGAGCTTATAGACCCAAACGGAAGCCACAGGGCAAGCACAGAGACACAGCATGGCTCAATAAGGACTTCAGAGGTCAAACACAAGAAGAGTCAACAATAATAAAGGCTGCAAAGGAGGAAGCTATTTTCAGGACCAAATTTTTCTCCTGCTTTTTAACAGAATTGTATCTGTGGGCCATCCCTTTCCAGTTCCTCATCTTGTGTACACCAAGTCGCCGCCTTTAACAAAGCACAGACAGGAAAAAAAGCAGAGGAAACAAAAATAACCATGCTGCAATGATTAATCCTTTGGAAAAAGGCATCAGGAACAAGAAAACATTCAGGTAATGTCTGCACTCATCATCAAGCAATATGAAGGTGGGAGCTAATAACTGTCATGAGAACTGAATCAATACTGGAGGCGTTTTCCTGAAGTGGAAAAAAAAATCCTAGGTTATCTAGCTTTGTAGATCCTACAATTAGCCTCACATGTTTAATTATCCTGGGAAGGACAGAAAGCAGAGACTAACAAGGTTATGGCAACTAGAAGCAGAAAGCATGAAACAGAATACGTTAGATAATCAAGAAGGAAAAAGACTGCACACCAAAAATAACCCAGACTACAGAAATTACTTTTCTTCAGTGAAAAAGCAATAAGCACAAGCAAGGACAAGAGACAAAAAACTGAAAGACAAAGGAAGCAAGTACTTCCAAGAAGACTGGTACATATCCCAGATAATAAATACTCTTGTGTTAACATCCAGTGCAGACAGTGAGCAAACCTGCCCTCACGGCAAGTGCTGTTCATACCACTAATAAATCAATAAATGAACACTAATCAAGCACTATCAAAAAGAGATGCAGGCAGTGGCTTCAAATCGAATCAGTCCAAGCCTATAAAACACCTGTATCACACTTGACCTGTCTCCTGAGCGCTCGTTATCTAGCGCTAGCAAAGTAGGGCACTACCGGCATGGAGCATGGGTAAGTCGGTCGTGTGTACACAAGCTGCCAGAGTGCCTTGCTAACCTGCACTGAAGAGGGTTGACTTATATTCTTTGAAAATAGCTCATGATTGAGAAAGCACACCAGGGGCAGTTTTTGCTTAGCAAGCTTTTCACAGCCAAATGAATCTCTGGATGAACACATGCAACCTTCCGGCATAAGGAGCTAGAGCCAAGCCATCCTCACACAGCAGATAAGGTCCATGCAGCACGCAGAGGGGCTTGCATAGTAGGTCAGATGCCACACTGATAGGTAAACCATCTCCTGACTTTGCATATCAGATTTTGAACCCTGTTGTAACAGCAAAACCAAATCGATGCCTGGGATGCTCCCACGTGCAATGACACAAGCCACCATCCTCTAGTGACCATCTGCAGCACATTTCCCCCCTTCTTCAACATGCCAGACTACTAGCCCAAAGGGTTAAGCAAGTCTAGTGAGACATTCAGTGTACCAGAGGCCAGTAACAGAAACACAAAGCCTCACAACAGGCAACAGATAAAACCAGTGCAAATAGAAGAATTTTCGGAACACATCCCTCCATTCCTCGTTTTTCACATGCTAACATGGACTCCTACAAACACAAAGACCAGCTTCTGACTCCATGTGCTTTTTCTAGATGCTTGTACAGTCAAAACCCTTACTCATATATACACATGAGAATACATACACACACACATATACATGATTGACCAAGCTTTAAACACAAAGGGACTCCCAATCATACAGAAACATTTTTCTGTGCATGGCAACACAGCCTCTTCCAGTGTAAGGGAATTATGTCTACCATCAATAGTTTTGCTATCAACCCAAGAAAGAAGCTCGTGTAGTGTTCAATAATTACAAAGAACACCAAAAACCAAACAAAAAAAAACCCAAAAAAACCCACCACACCAAAACCCAACAAAACAAAAAAAGCCCTCTGACAAAAAAAAACCCCACCAGACTGCCAGCAGTTTTACAGTAACCTATATTCCCCCTATTAGGTCTGCAGAAGTTTTAGCTACCTTCTTTTAAATAAATGAGACAGAAATATAAAATATTAGGCTGGCCAAGTAGTAAGGCAGATAATTAAATATCACACTGCCAAATGAAACAAACAGTTGTCTCCCCCCTCTGCCTATTATCCATTATCACAGCCACTGTTATCTTAGTTGTATCTAGACAAGAACCGTAACCCTGGAATCAATGTTATGCCACCCACACCAAAGTGAGTGTGGCAAGAGTATGAAATAAACACAACAAACAAGATACAGGTGACAAGGTACCCAGTACTTTTGTTTCATGCACATAGACCAGTAGTAGATCAACTTAAAAATAATTGTAATTCATTAAGCTGTTCTGTACCTGATCCTTTACAGAGTTTTCCATTTCTTTTTATGTGTGTTGCCATACCAACCCTTTCACTCATGGCCTTTTCTGATTCTATCAAACACTTCCCTACCGGCTCCTTTGACACCAGATTTCCAGGCCCCTGCCTAGATGTATTTTTTGATTAGTTGGATTCCTTGGGTTGTAGCTGACCCAAATTTTCACCATGCAGGGCACAGAACAAACTGCATTTTCAAAGGAGAAAGTTGCCTTTGTCCTTTATATCAAATTGAAGATCTACCTTGCTTATCCTTCCATCTTCCCCATTCCCACATCTCCCACACACTCCAGCTCCAAAAGAAACATCCTTACAGATCTGACCTACAACAGAACTAAGGACCTCCATACTTAAGTCCTACCCCGTGGCTTTGACTCAAGCCTCCTTAAACTGAATTCATCAAGTTTCTGAAAGCCGCTTTCAAACTGCCCTTGCACACAGCCCTTTGCCAATGCCATTTAAAACAAACACCTCTGAAGGGCAGGCAGAACTCATTTGCTCTCTAATCTTTATAAGACCAGTGTACTCGCTGATAAAAGCGAGCTACTTGGCAGACAAACCCATCCCTCAATCAAAACTCAGAAGGCTTAGGGGTCATTTCTGGCAAGTAAGAGTTCAAAACCCCATATGAACAAAATTTCCCCACACAGGGCTTTACACGCAACCTAAGAGTGAAAGGAATGCTTGGACACTTTGGAAGGAAGGACGGCCTACTTGATTTTAGGCACAGATACATCAGTGCAATGTGAATGCTCAGGACCGATAGCTCTATTTACTTCTTTCTGGACAACGTCTGGGGACGTGCAAAAAGCACAGTCGCAGCCCACGAGCCTGGAATTAACAGTCTCTTTCTACCCTGGCCACAGATCTAGAAATAATTCATTCAGAGTTAAGATCTTGGTGGGAGAGCTCAGTCCCTCGCTACAGGCCGCTTCCTGGGCTGATACACCTGGCACAGCACACTAGTAAATTCTGTCCCGGGCGCAGCACGCTGTTTCCCATGACACGGGGGTAACTCAATCGCCATGATCTGAAGGTTACCGCTCACGCGCTTTTCCCCCGGGAAGGAATTCTGTGCCTTCTCCTGGGAAGTGGGAGGCTGCAGTCAGGGGCAGAAACCTGTTCCATTTACCTCATTTGCAGGCCTTTAAAAATGGACTATTTGGGCAACAAAGACCTGGGGCAACCTAGAGTTGTATTTCTATTTATCATCCTACTTTTTTATTATCTATGTAATCAAGAAAAAAGGGACAAAGAACAAAAGGGGACAAGGGAAACCCAAGAGTTTTCTCCTGGTTATGCACTGGGCAGTGTTTAGAACAAGCCACTGCACTGCACCCCCTACGTGCCTTAAAAGCCATGAATAACTGATTAATTCTGTAACTGAAGTTACTCCCCATGCCTGTGGATCTTCCATTCAGCAGTCAGGACAACAGAATATTAAAAGCAACACAGAGCATAACCACAAAACACACATGTTAATCTGAGATTCAGGCAGATGCCAGATTTGAAGCATTTACTTAAAAAACACAATCACTACAAGCTGAATCTATATCTGCATTTGGTTTTATGGCAAACTGACATAAAAGCACAGTTCACTAGCTCTGAGTCACCCCTCTGTCAGCATCCAGCATCACTTTAAAAGACAAATCCCCCACCATCCATGTGGAACAACTCTATCCATCAGTATTTATAAAAAGGTTACACCAAAGCTCCACACTCAACAAATCCAAACACTGCGCTTCACATTACAGACATCTCACCCCAGGTTTGCAGAGCAGCTTTAGGCTCTCACAGGGTCACTTCACCAGTTAGAGAGACCACTAAAGCTCAACTCCCCAGCATTAAGCTCTGCCCAGGGTACCCACTGAGCTCATACTCCGAGCTTGAATGGAGAGTATGAACAAGAGAGGTTATCAGTTTGACTTTTTTTTTTGCACACAGTTATGTTGTAATAGTTTTTATTGGAAATTTTAACTTCTAAAAGCACACTGAGTCCAATTTAGGAACTGGAGACCAATAAAAAGCTATGCTCAAACATGTGCTGCTATGTCTCAGACAAGTGCAGCCTCCTTCAGACTCAAATACACCATTACTTAAGTCAAAATTCTTGAGAGAAACAGCAGGTTTTCCTCTTGCATTTAAACAGACATCACTCTTCACTCAGAGATCTCAAGAAGCTAAAGAAAGCAAACTGATACCAAAGGTCTCTACTTCAGCAGGCAGAGAACAAGTTACCTGCCCAAAGTTACATCGCATGTCATGCGATTGGGAACAGAACTGCAGTTCTCACCCAAATATACAGATCCTTACAGGACACAGCCTATACCTACATATCCTTTAATATCCACCCCTACAGAGCAAAAAGAAACACAGATTTACAGCCAGCCTGCTGACCATCTTAACAGCCATATCCCAACGATTAAATACCACAGCAGCAACGGCTTCTAGTCAGAACCTTTCTGATCATAAGCTTCTGGAAAACTAGAAACACCCTGTAACTGCACATCTGCCTTCCTCAAGTGTACTGAGATATTTTGCTTATTACCCTTTTTGTACACCAGGACTAAGCCAGGCACACTATGCCTTGAGTTGCAAAGTCAGTAAGAGGCACCCCTGTGCATGTCATGTCTCTCCAGGTGGAGCACACACACCCCCTGCTCACATGGTGAGCATAACCCTTCGGTTATCATCGTGAACAGCAGGTCAACCACTGCAGCCTCCTGCAATTGATCCCACAGGCATACAAATCTATATAACTCCCATGACTTTCAACCTTGGCCTGGAAGCTAGGGTTAAGTTCAAATTTAGTAGCTTACAACACATTCTAGTCTATTCATAGCCCCATAGACACTACCATCCTAGCTATGGGAGCTTGCTTTCTTCTGGCTGTGCTAAAACCTCCCTGTAAGAAGAAAAATAAGATGCAAGAAGAGGGCCATAGGCAAAAAAAAAAGACTGCTTCAAGAAAAAAGTAAGCTGATCTCTGTGCTGACGGGGGTGAGGGTCAATCAGAAACTACAGCTCCTGCCTTACAGCTCTGCCACAGTCCTCAGGCAAGTTATTCCTGTCAGGCCCTGCTCGCCACGCACAGGTATTTCTGACACTAGGGTAAGAGTAATAAGCTCTACATTTCTCATCATTTACTACTGAGCCTAATCAGCAAACTCTTCACGCCTGGTAGAAATCCAGAATCTACAATTACTTATGCTCTCGGTATGGATTTTATGAAATCACATTCTATATAATATTGAATAAAGATATTGGCTCTTCTAGTTTGGAAAAGCAAAGTTTTAAGCAAGCTTGAAATGCAAGTTTCAAACCTCCCAGAGCGGCCTCTGAACAGCCACACCACACAAAGCTTCCCTATGCAATATAAAACGTCAGGCTTACCGATTTTAGAAGAGTACTGAAAAAAAAACCCACTCGATCCACACTCGGAGCTTATTGCCCTGTCAGTCTCCTTTCCATCCCTTTCCTAGTCCTGAGCATTCGCTTAATGAGCACTTTGACCCTGTCAGTCTAAGAGGAGGATTCAGCATTCCCAAATGGCACGATTCAGACAGAAGAAGAGCTATGAGGTTTCAGAATACACCAAGCCTTTTTATAGCACATTTGCTCAGCACATCCAGAAAAAAACACAGTGTGCGACGTGAATAGCAGCAACAGGGCTCAAGATCTAACCTCCAGAGAAAGCCAGGACAAACTGCAGAGGCAAAACACACACAGGAGGAGAACTCTGTATGTGGAAGCTATCACCTGCACAGCACAAAACAGCTCCAGGAGCACCTAGACCACAAGCAGATCATCTGTTAGGGTATCTGTACATACAGAATCTACATGGCCTTGAAGAAAAAGTTTCCAAAAGAAAAAAACCCAACCAAACTTACTTTTTAACTCTGCATACTTGTGTAGACTTGTTTAAGCAGGCATACAGGTCTGTAAAGTTCCTAGAAACCAACTCCATGGATTGATTTACAGCTAATTTTTTTTCAGAGCAACAAGTTAGAAGCACAGAGATACACACTTCAGACCCACTCCTGGTTATTCTGCAAGACCCTCCATCTAGCTCAGCACCTCTGCTGACTAAACCCCAAAGCCATTAAAATAAGGTGCCCAAACATAACTATGCAAAGAAAGGGCAAAATTTGAGCATCTTGTTACATCTTGCTCTTTCTCACCAGCTTAGAGTGGTTTACCTCTGTCAGCTACTGTAATGGGACAGGGGAAAAGAGAGCTTCTTTGTATATAGACACAGACACATGTCAATAAAGTGAGCTTCCCTTGCGGAGTGGGAAAGCAGACATTGACTGAACACCTTCCCTCAAACTACTGTGCCACGCTCATCCTTTGGCTCCAGAGCTAAGTTTCATGTTCTGGTACTGAAGGAAAGCACACGTTCACAGAACAGGCAGCACTTTTGGAAAATACATGGAGAGAGAAGCTACTCTTCTAGAGATGCTTTGCCCCAGATACACAGCTCAGTAAGTCAAAAAGCCTCCTCTTCAAAGCATCCTCTTCCAGACTCCTTTCTTAAACAGTTTTAGGAGGAGAAGGGCAGGAGACAGGATGCCTAAACCCAGCTTCAGACATCCCAAGCTGGACTTTCACACATCATACATCTAAGGAATAAAAGAAATGCTTAGTCACGCATCAATGCATCAAATGACATGCATTCAGCAAGCTAGCTGGACCAAACAAGGTATACATCATGCACACTGACACACAAGATAAGACACCGTGAGATGCATGTCAACCCTAGATGCCTGTCAGGATAATAGGGGGAGGGAAAAATAGAAAACTAAAAATCAAACCCAATCTTACCTAAAAAGACAAGTTCTATCACCAACTACTCAGTTTAGGGTGAGGAAAATTAAAAAGCATGAATTCACCTGCTGCCCCTCTTCCCTCTCAGCTTCTAGACAAACAGGGTACAAAACAACAGACATCCACTTGCCTGTAAAAGGACTACTGGAGGACCAGAAACAAACAAACAAAAAAAAGTTCTGTTCTTGCTGCATGGATGCAGTATGAGCTATTATTAACCTCCTCTAAATATCACAAATGAAATTATGGGAGCTGCATTACATAGCACAGAATTCTCCTTGACAGCACCAAAACAAGGTGATCAACACTCAGATGGTAAACATGCAAGGGAACTCTTCACATATTCAGACCTTTTCTTCTACTTAACACACTGCTTTTTTTTTTTTAAGAGGGAGACAGTGTCAAAGCACAGGAGGTCACCTTCCCCCCCAACCCTCACCCCTGAGTAGGATCAGACAACATACAACTGTTTAGTCTGAGCGTATCTTATTAGATGTGAGCAAGGTCATCGCTATCTAAAGGCAAAGAAAAAGCATTTACAAAATGCAGTAGTGAGCCTCCTGGTCTAAGAGCAAACAGACTGATAAGCACGTGCGTACTGGGTGCAGTTCTGGATGCCACAGTACAAGAGAGACACAAAACTATTGGAGAGTGTCCAGAGGAGGGCAACAAGGATGGTGAAGGGTCTGGAGGGGAAGTCTTAGGAGGAGAGGCTGAAGTCCCTTGGTTTGTTCAGCCTAGAGAAGAGGAGGCTGAAGGGAGACCTCATCACGGTCTGTGGCTTCCTGACAATGGGAAGCAAAGGGGCAGGGACCGATCTCACTTTGGTGACAAGTGATAGAACCCAAGGGAATGGCATGAAGCCGAGACGGGAGGTTTAGGTTGGGTATTGGGAAGAGGTTCTTTTCTGAGAGGGTGGTCAGGCACTGGCACAGGCTCCCCAGGGAAGTGGTCACAGCACCCAGCTTGGCTGAGGTCAGGAACCATCTGGACAATATGCTCAGTCACATGCTCTGACCTGTGTGGAGCCAGGAGTTGGACTCGATGACCCCTTGTGGGTCTCTTCCAACTCGGGAGATTCTATGAGTGGCAGCTAAACTTTTCCTTCTGATGATATATGAAAGGGAATGTTCTTACTACATAGCAGAGAAATGCAAAACCACTGATATTCTGTTTAATTGCTGATCTGCTTTCAGTCTTTTAACTTGGAGCAGCTTCCATATCTCTTCAGAAGTCTTCTACTGACCTGCTACTGCCTTTGCCTGCTATTATTCTGCACCCACTGCTAAGAATTATTTTGCATATGCTAGAAGAACACATGCCAGGTCAGTGAAGAAATACTAGTTTAAAGATGAGCAACTCAGGAAATAAAGTTCAGGAGTTCTTAGGTTGATTCTTTTTAGAAAAACAATACTTTAGGCTATCGAAAGAAGAATCTTCTCTTTCCTCTCACGTTTTTGTTTGCTAAAACGCTAAGCAAAACCAAAACGTTTGCTTTGTTTTCATTATGAGTCGCTTTCCAAGTACTCTATTTTTCATAGCACTGACAAAGCTCGGATTTTCTTTGCAGGGAGGGAATGCAGGGGAGAAGCTCCCCACCTACATTCCTGCTGGGTGGGACACCAGCATGATGGGCGATCAGAAACAGCGTAACTACGTAAATTAGAGTTCTCCAGAAATCAGGATGGTCAGTAACCATGAAAGCAACATTACACAAGCCAAACTTCTAGATCTGTGGTTATTTATAGGCCGCTTGCCCGGTGCCTGTTGGAGCATCTCCCCATTAATTCCCGGCCACGCTTTGCTGCGAGGACTCTATGCACCTGTCCGCTGGCGGACAGGAAGAATATCTCCTCGGGCGCCTCTCCAAAGCCAGCGATCTCATGGTTTCTTTCCCCTCAAGCCAGGTTTGTTTCGTGCCCATCTCCGGACAGCCGCAGGGCACGGCCCCAGCAACAGAGGGAGGCCGGGCTCCCGGCCCCAGCAGCCTGGAAGCCAGCGCAGGGAGCACAGGGCGAGCCCCCGCGTCTCCTGCTGTCACGCCCGCGGCAGGGCAGGGGGAAGGCAGCGCCCACCCTCTGCCCTGACTCCCTTCAGGCTGAACGTGCAGAGCCTGTCGGGCCCGGCCCCGGGGCACGGGGCAGACCCCGCCGCCGGCCGGACCCAGCCGCGCACAAAGCCAGGATCGCACCGCCGGGCGAGCCCCAGCCTGCGCCGGCCCGCTCGGTCAGCCGCCTGCGCTACTCCCGACCCGGCCCGCGCGGCCTCCCGCGTGCCGCCGCCCCGGCAAGGGCACGGAGAAGGCCGCGGCACCGCCCGGCTCCTGGCCGTGCCCGGCCCCGCGGGGCTCGGGCCGCCGGCGGCGCGGAGCAGCCGCTGCCCGCCACAGGCGTGCCCGCGGCGGCCCGGCGGAGCGGCCCCCGGGCCGAGGGGCAGCGCGCCGCCCTTCCCCGCCAGGCACGGGCGTCCTCCCCGCGGCAGCGCCTCCCCCGCCCACCGCTCCGCCGCGCCGCCCTACCGGGTACCCCGCGGCTCCTTTCTCTCCGCCGCGCTCCCCGGCACACGCTACCGGCCGCTGGTTGGCCCCACAGCCGCCACAGCACTCACCCGGCTGCCCCACTGCCCCGCTCAGTGCCAGCCACCCGTGCCCGCTCGCTTGTTTACCGCCCCGGCCGCCCCCGGCCGAAGCCCAGCCTCACGCCCCACCCCCGAGGCACTCCCATTGGCGCCTCGGCGGGCCCCGCCCCGCAGCGCTGCGGAATGGCCACCGAGGAGCGTGCCGAGCCCGTGCTCGCGGCGCCCCTGCCAATGGCAGGAAGGCTCGGGCAGAGCGCTGGCCAATGAGGAGCGGGGAGGGGGAGCCGGGATGGCGCGCGCGGCGGCTGCGGGGGGACGTGAGGCTCGTGAGGTTCGTGCGGCGGCTGTGGGGCGGGCGGCAAGGCGAGGCGTGAGGTGCGTGTGCTACGGGTGGGGGAGGCCGGCCGGGCGGGCTGGCAGCGCGGGGGGAGGGGGGAGTCCGCCCGCCCGCCAGCCAGCCAGCCAGCCAGCCAGCCAGCCAGCCAGCCAGCCGGTCCCGCCACCGCCTCCTAGCTGCCGCGGCTGGCTGGCTCGCTCCGGGCTGGGGGCTGGGTCCGTATCGCCTGCGGACCGGCTCGGGTGGGGACGTCAGTCAGAGATGGCGGTGTCCCGCTGCGGGCCCGGCTGGCGGGGCATCCCCGGGCCGGGCGGGGGAGGTTGGTCCCTCGGCGGGCAGCGCTCGTACCCCGAGCCTTAGCGGGCCCGGGGGGCGGCGGGGGCGGGGGCCGTGTCGCAGCTCAGGCAGCCCCGCCAGTCCCCCGGGGGCGTTCGACGTACACAGAGCGCTGCGCGGGAGCCCGATGCCCGTGAGCCGCCGGGCGCGCCCGACGCGAAGGCAGCAGCTCCGTTTTGTGGCGCCCCGCGTCCCAGAAACCCTTGCAGGTGGGTGCCAGTGTGGCTCTCTCAGAGCGCTGGCTCGCAGTTGCGGCTGGCGCTGCTCAGGCCCGCGCTGGAAATGGCGCGATGGAGGCAAACGTGAGGCCTTGTTCCCTGCAGGTTGATCCCAGCCGTGCGGCGAGGGGCTCACGGGAGCAGCTAGCTCTGTGCTCTTCTGGGAGAGCTGGTAAGCGCCTGTCTCTGTCAGCAGCTTCCCCCTGGGAGAGCTGGTAAGCGCCGGTCTCTGTCAGCAGCTTCCCCCTGGGAGAGCTGGTAAGCGCCGGTCTCTGTCAGCAGCTTCCCCCTCTGGAAAAATAACAATACGGGGCGTTTGCTCCATGGCTGCCTGAAGTGTATTTCCATCAGTTTTGGTGATTAAGTAGCTCATTTCTTCTTAAAACAACTAGGATTCATAACTCTGCTCCAGTCATAGCATAGCTTGTAGGAGTGACCAACAGACAGCCTGGTACCTGCGGTGTCAGCTGCTTGCTCTGGGCCAACCTTTTCAGCTAACTGGGAGCTTGAACTGAGCGCTTGAATCCACGCTGAAGGGCCTGTGTCAAGGGTAGTGGGAACTGCGAGTGCTGTGGATTTGTGAAGGAGGAAACTTGGGAAATGGTCTTGGGAAATGGTCTGTGAAATGCTCCTGTTTGAGCATACCAACAGGAGGGGAATGAGCATACAAACAGGAGGGAATAAACTTTTTAAAAGGGCAGATAATGGCAGGACAAGGGGGAATGGTTTAAAGCTGAAGGAGGGAAGGTTTAGATTGGATATTAGGGGGAAGTTTTTTACAGAAAGAGTGGTGAGGTCCTGGAACAGGCTGCCCAGAGAAGTAGTGGATGCCCCATCCCTGGAAGTGTTCAAGGCCAGGTTGGATGGGGCTCTGGGCAACCTTGTGTAGATCCAGGCCTGAGCTTGGTGGCCCTGCCTGTGGCAGGGGGGTTGGAGCTTTATGATCCTCGGGGTCCCTTCCAACCCTTGCCATTCTATGATTCTATAAGTGTGTACAGGGCATCCCTTTGGTGAATAATTCCACCAGGCTGCTAGTGCCAAACTTCCCCCCTCTGTAAAGGGGGGGTAATCATATCCCCTTATCTCCAGCTGCTCACACCAAAGGTTATCTGACTGGTATTTATGAACACCCAAATATGACAACTATTCCTTCATTTTTATTTTTTTTTTTTTTTTAAATTTACATCTATGCTTCCCACCCAAGCCCCTCTCAGCTTTCCAGGTCGGCCATGAGAAGGTCTCAGCTAGGCACTGAACACACAGCTACAAATACATTTAGCAAAAGTCATCACCAGGCCATTATGTAGATTGGAAGCCAGCCTTAGTCATCAGTACTGGAATGGTTGGATTTGAATTGAAAAGGTTAAAAAAACAGTTCCCCAGGGAAGACATTATTGGTTTAATGCTCTGCACGCAGGCTGTGCATAGACACAACACATCAGAAATGAAAAAGCCAAACATGATGCTGTCTCCTGTTTGAGAATGGGATAGTGACTGGATGTATTAGATGATGCAAAAACCTGGCTGCAGTACGATACCAGCCCTGAAAACTTCTGCCAAAGAGAATGCCTAGTTTTCTTAATTTCAATACTGACACCTCCAGAAATGCAGAAACTGCTCAATTTGTGGCTAATTCTATACTATTTTCTCTCAAACAAGGATCATCTTGACTCTCATCTGGAAAGAGAGGTGTTTCAGCTGTCTTTTATATGCTCCTGTTCTGAGTTTGCCTACGTTTCTGTGTAACATCACTCTGCTTGCATAAGCCCAGCATGAATTGTGAAATATTACTGTGCTGAGCACGGAGAATCGCATGGGTGCGTGAGCACGCTGTCAGGGCTGGAGATGGAGGCAGAACAGGCACAGGATAAAGCTCTCCTCATCAACCAAGCCTGGCTGGTTCCTTTTCTTCCTATGTGGTAAACCATTGGGTATTTCTGCCACTGCAGTTCAATTTGCATCACACCTTCTGTTGCCAGGCTTTCTGCAGCCCTAAAAGACCCTTTGAACTGGAGTGCAAGGCTAGCTCTGTCTATACTTAGACTAAAGAAGAGAGAAGCGTCTGTTTCCCACCCACTTTGGAATGAAAGCTGGACTGAAGCTGATGGGAGCAAATACCTCATGCCCTTTATTGATACTTTTTTAGTTCTTGAGGGGACTGGGGGCAGTACACCACAAATCAGAATCCAGAGGCTAACTTCTGTGAGGATGGTGGCCTGACTATGTCCACCTTCCTAAGCAGAAAGGTGAACATGTTTTTCATGGTGTAACCCAGCAGGTAGCTAAAACAGCATGTAGTCACTCACTCCCCCCTCCCCCAGTGGGCTGGAAGAGTGAATTGAAAAGAAAAAGGTAAAATTCATGGGTTGAGATACAGACAGTTTAACAGGACAAAAGAGAATAATACTAATGGTGATAAAAGAATATACAAAACAAGTGATGCACAGCACAGTTGCTTACTACCCAGAAGTGATGATCAGCTACTTCCTAAGCCATGTTGCCTTCTGGCCAGCTCCCCCATTTGTATATTGAGCATGATGTCAGATGGTATGGAATATTCCTGTGGCAGTTTGGGTCACCTGTCCTGCCTGTGTCCCCTCCCAACTTCTTGTTCACCCCCTGCCTTCTCATTGGCAGGGCAGTGTGAGAAGCTGAAAAGTTCTTGTCTGCTTGGCAGCAACTAAAAACATTAGTGTGTTATCAACATGATTCCTGTCCTAAATCTAGAACACAGCACTATGCCAGCTGCTGGGAAGAAAATTAACTCTAGCCCAGCTGAAACCAGGATAATGGTGTATGTAATGCACTATGAAAATTGTTCCACATGAGAAGCTGTGAAAGATCTCCCTGTAAAATGGAGAAAAATAGTAAGAGAAAAAAACCTGACAATATTTGGGATTGGCTTAGTGCTTATGAGATTTACAGCCCTGAACCCTGGAAGAATAAGTGTTTCACTTCAAAAGTTGACCAGGGAGTCATATTTTTCTTCAGAAAGACTATCAGTGGTTAACAGCCACATGGTTAGCAGTTACTGGGGGCTTTGGGAGGTCCAAATTCAGGTTCCCCCCCCCTACTTGGGAAGACTTACAGCACTCTACCCTCACCTTAATCATGATGCATGCTCCCACCCTCTCCTCTTTCCAGCCTTACTCATATTTATTATTATGCTCTACACAGTGGGAAAGCTCAGCAAGATAAGAATGGAGCACTCCCCCATGCCTTCCAAATCCCAGACAGATATAGTCTGGCCTTGTGCAAACTGTGCCTTGCTTCCAGGCAGAAGATGCGGACGTGAATCCTGTGGGGATCAGCCCAGGCCACCCCATTCCAGTTTTGTGCCCTCTACCAAAAGATTTTAGGTAGAACAGCAGTGACAGCTGTGTCAGTGTTTGTGTAGAAGCTGATCTGCTCCATGTGCTACACAGACACTTGCAGAAACAATCCTTCCAAGCAGGGTAGATAGACAAAACCTGGGAAACTTCTATGTAAAAACGCTGTCACTCATTGATGCCTTAGTGTCTCCAGAGCATGTGCCAGCAGAGTAAAGCTGTTGCAGGTTAAAAGCTTTTACTTCATTGTGCCATGTGCCCATGTGCTTTTGCAGGTCTGCATGATGCAGATTTGCACTTGGAGATCAAGCCAGAGCAGCCCTGTGAAGCAGCAAGCTCCCAGACTCTGAGGAGTCTCTTGACTACCTGTAAGAACAAGAAGTGAATGTTATTAAGAAATCAGCCACAACGCATCACTGGCACTACAGCTGCCATTTGCTTCTCATCTCTTGTTCAGTAGTGTTACATTCAGTCAAATTTCAACATGCTTGCTGCCTTGTCCAGAAATGTGTTTCTAGTAAAAATCTTCCACCTATGAGGATTATAGAAGCCAATCTTTTATTAAATCCTAATAAAAGTATTATAAATATTATTGTGATAACATAAATATGATACAGATATAAATAATGTTATATCCACTATAATATATACATAAGAATATATTTAAATTAAAAAAAATAACGAGTCACACTTCCCCAGTTTGTTGATGATTATTTAATTCTCCAAATATCCTGATTTTGCAAGTCAGAGAGAAGTCAGTACCTTAGCCAAGGTCAGTGGGAAAGCTTGCTGTGGCAGCTGGAAGTCCTGATGCTTTAGCCATGCCATCATATCTTCACATCATCTTGCCAGTTGATACTTAGATATGAAAGAGCTTAATGATGTAACGTCATGAGGTGCAGCTCTGCTGTGTGTCTGGGGTAGAAGCTGCAAGAAGGGCACCAGGAAGAGTCAGTCCAAGGCTCTTGGTGATTTCCAGCAGGGTCACTGTCAGCCTTTGGGTGAGGTTGCTTTCCTCCTTCTGTTTGCTGGCTTCTGAGAGGAGCCTCTTCCCTCACCAACAAGCAGCTCTGCAGTTTCTGGGTGCCAGGGAACACCCAAGAAAAGCTCTTGTCAGTTCTGGTGCTGACTCCTTAGATGAAACCCTATGAAAGCTGACTTCTTTCAAACCACACACAAAGTGGGCCAGGTTCCCAGAGAGGAACATGAAGAGGGCCAGGCCGGAGTGGCTAAGGCTCTACAAACAAAGTCAGAGAACCAGAGCCTTGGATGGATCTTTGGGTCCTGCAGGAAGAAGGGCTCCATTGCATTGAGAAAGGAAATTAGTAGGCTGACAACTAACATGCAGAAAAAAAGAGTTAATGGAGTCTCAATTAAGCAGCTATTGGGCACGTCATGAGGCTGAGAGGTATCCAGATTATTCAGAGAACACTCAGAAATCCTCTCACGTAAGACAGGCCCAAGCTGTTTCTCCAACCACAATAAAATACACGTCACCATTCTTCTCTCGTGTTCACACAGCTAACCACAAAGCAAAAGCTTCTCTGGAAATGTTTCCCTCAGTCCTCCTTCTCCAAGCAATCGCTGGGGCTCAGATAAGCTACCTCTTGAGGGGTCTTGCCTTGTGTTCCCTCTTCTTTAGAGGTCAATTTCTTCAGGACAGGAGCCATGTCTTATCTGACTATATAGATTTATGGCATGACATCAACATATTATAGGGATGATCAACCAGAACAGCTCAAGCAGAAGTCACTGGACAGGTGGCTTGGTTTTAGTAGTTAACTTGTAGGTATTTCAAAACTTTGTCAGGTTCCAGTGACGCTGTTTGTACCGTATGTTGTTTGCATGGCTTTACGGCCAAGAATGAGAGCAACAGCCTTGTAAAGAAATGAGATCTCTCTGACTCAGACAGTGGTAGATGCACATCCAGTACCATCATAGGATGCAAGTGAAGAGCTATTTTTGTAATGCCCAGGACTGCTCTGATTCCTGAACTGCATATTTTCATCCCAAAGCATTCGGGCATTCTTTGCACTTGTCCCCCCACTGCAAAGCCATGGAGACAAGGCTCCGTTTCAGCCAGGGAGTGCTTTATTGTTAAGGGGATTACTGCTGTCAGAAGGAGGCAGCGAAGCAGTTTCTCCAGACAGATGTTTTCTATACAAGAGGAAGACACAGTGCAGGGAACAGGATGGGTAGTTCACAGTTTCTACTCCAGTTTCCATCTGGAGTGCTCAGTGAGCAGCCTTGCTCTGCATAGCCAGGAATTCCAGCAGGGCTGCTGGAGGACCCCAAGATCCCTGGCTGGGAAGAGGTGGGCATGGGTGGCCATCAGGTTTGATGGAGGGGAGAGGGCTGCTGAAGGGCTGCCTTGTCCCCTGGCTGGAAAAAAGGAGGGAGAAGAGCACACAAAACCCTTGCCTTTACACTCCAGGTTTTGACTTGTTGGGAAAGCCACTTTCATGGGTCCCTCTCCATGACCCTGCTCATGGCACTCACCCATTTTGTGTCACTCATAGAGGAGCTGCTTTGGAGAAGGAAAGGTGAAGGCTGTCAAACCGCAGAGGTGATCTATCACCTCTGTGGGTCTGCAGGGAAGATACCAACACAAGCCTGGGCAGGCAGTGTTGGTAGCAAACCCTAAGACTGGAGCATTTCTTGTCTCTGACAGTATCTCTGGAGAACAGACTTCAGTGGCTCTTGGTAGGGTGTCTGTGATTCATGCTATACAGCTCCAGTGACTTTACAGGACCAAACTCCAGTAGGAGGTGGGTGCAGGCCCACCAGTGCTGGGATCATTTGGAATAATTATTTAGAGAAAAGGTAGCAAGCCTACACTTCAGGCATTTTAAGAGAGTGCCTGCCCCAGTTTATCTTCTCAGCTATGAACGCGTTCATCGCTAGCAGAGGATTGCCACAAAAGTTGCACGGCACACCAGGTACACGACAGAGTCTGCAGTGGCTCATGCCACCCACAGCTCCCTCCAAACTTTGCCACATGGGTGCCAAGTGGGTACTGGGTGCTTTGGAAAGTTGGAGACAAGCCAGTGGGGTTGGAGTGTCTTGAGAGAAGGACAGTGCCAGGTGGAGAGGCTGCAGATAGAAGCACTAAATAGAAGAAAGTGATATCAGTGTTGTCTTTGGATGGCATGTAGAACAGTGTAGGGCAAGGACAGGCACCTTCCCCCTGCCACCTTAGCAATTAATGCAGAAAAACATTCACAGCATCAAACTTGCCCTTTCAAATTCTGTTGCACAACAGGGCTTTCTATGGGTATCAAGCAAGCCATTTTGGATGAGATAAAGAGTGCAGCAGTTTGATTAGCAGCTCTGTGCCTCGAGAATAGGGTATTTCTGTTTCTCCTCAGATCTCTGAGACTTGGTTAAACATTATTCAGTCTGTAATTCTTTATCTCTGGGCTAGACAGATCAGTTGTTTCTGCTCATTGTAAATTGCATTTGATTGCACAGGTTGGGGAGTGCTTTGCCCTCTCCTCTTGCCCTCTGATTGATTACATCAACCAGTCCTGCACAGGCGCACTGGAAATGGTGGGTTCTGTGTAGCTTCCAGCCAGGATTCACTTTGCAAATGATAATTAGCAAAGCTATTCACCTCCTGGGTAAATGTGGCAAACAGAAGCCAGGCCTTTGCCTGACTTTAACCACTCTAAAGACTTGCCTACAGAGGACAGGTTGTCTTGAACAGCTTACACAGTGTTACTCTAAACAGGAAGGCAGGCTGGAGCCAGGGAATATGAGAGAAACAGCTAATTCTGAACACTTTACTGGAACTGAGAATTAAAAGTAGTCATTTTTGGTTGCTTTGCTGGCTAATGGGAAGTGTGCTGCCAAACTCAGCTGTTGTCCCCAGCTTTTGGCACAGCCTTGCCATGCATCATATCGCTGGAGAGCAGTGAGCCACCTTGCCCCAGCCTGGAACCATCCCCAAGACAACGTGGGGTGTTTTTTTCACTGCCCTGTGAGCTGGTCCTTGTTCCAGCTTCCTGGCACCTTGCCGTTCTGACATGCAGTAAGGTGTGGGAGTGAGACAGGGAAAGCTGCAGGGTTTTTCTTAGTGCCTGTGCAGCAAACTGGCAAGCTCATAAGCTGCATCCACTTGCCCAAAGGGGATTCACAGATCATCATGACAACCTACTGCTAGCAGTCAGTGTGGGGGGAAAGCAACTGCTGCCTTTGGATGAGGGCTGACCCTTTTTCTGCTTTGCTGTGGCTATTGATCCCATTCCTGAGGTCAGTTGAGAAGGACTCTGCATAATCTGGCTTCTAGTATCTACATCTGTGTCTCCATACCCAGGGAGAAAGATGGATTGCTGTCAGGACATCCAACTGACATGTATCTGAGTGCAGCTGTGGGGGAGACACTGGCAGTACAAGCCTCTGGAAGGAATGACTGTTCCTGGGATGGTCCAGAGATCTAGGTTAAGACCTCCAACTGACACTGAGCAAATTACTCAACTCCTACCTGTAAAATAGAGCTAATGGCATTATTCTGCTCCCTTGCACTCTTGAAGCCTCACTCCTCAAGAAGTGCTTTACGGTGCACAGCGGAGTAATTTCAACAGGCTCCGTAGCTGTGCGCAGGGAAGGAGCTTGCCTTCAGGCACAGGGGTGCCAAGAACCAGCAGTGCAGGTTCATTCTCCCATGAGCTCCCAGACGCCTCTGAGATTTCTAGCCTGCAGGAGCCAGGGTAGAAGCACAAAGATGTCCCTTTCCAACAGCAGTCCCACTAGACATACTATCTAGTGATGAAGACTGGACAGTACATCCTGTGCCATCCATTCCGACTTTGATACCTGTTGCTGCAGTTTAACTGGTGGCCTGCCCTCAAAGCATAGGAAACATGGTTCCTTTCCTAGAAGACAAATGGTCTTCCCCCCAATCTTTGCAGCTGCACTTCTGATTCCTGAAAACATGCACACACACAAGGAAGGTGATGGAACCCTTTACACGCTGTCTTTGGTATTGTTTTATGTCCTGTTGAAGCCTTTAAAGCTACAGCTGTACAGCCATAGCGGGCAGTACCCCACTCATCTTTTGTAAGCCTAAGCCATGCCTCAGGCACGTTTTGGGTTTTCTGATCTTGTATTCTTCCCTAGACTGACAGACCACAGCCTCTCTAGCCAAATGTGTTTGCTGGATCTCTGTTCCACTTTGTTTTCTACACGACTTAAAGGCTGAATTGGCAGCTCGAGTAGTTGTCTGAAATCACAAAATCACGGAACATTAGGAGTTGGAAAGGACCTGGAAAGATAATCTAGACCAAACCCCCTGCCAGAGCAGGATCACCTAGACTAAATCACACAGGAATGCATCCAGGTGGGGTTTGAATGTCTCCAGAGAAGGAGACCCCAAAACTTCTCTGGGCAGCCTGTCCTAGGGCTCTGTCACCCTCACTGTGAAAAAGTTTCTCCTTCCCTTCACATGAAACTTCCTGTGTTCCAGCTTGCACCCATTGCCCCTTGTCCTATTGCTGACAAGAGCCTGGCTCTATCCTTCTGACTCTCACCCTGTACATTCAGTGTTTGACATTTCAGTTCCTAGCTTGCCCACCCAAATCACAAAGGGGCAGAAATCTCATTAAATAAGAAATTCAAACTGGTTTCACTGCTCTTGGAAACTGCATGTAACACTGCTGGAAGGCTAACTATTAGCACAATATTTGGAGAACAAAAATAGCTGAAATTTTAACTTCTTGGAATATTACAAAGGCTATATTTGTAGAGCATGTACGTTGTCCAGCATGATGGAGTAATAAGTTCCTGTTGGAGTAATTGTTAACACTACTAGTGCTTTATTGCTACTGACTGTTGGTTGGTCAAAGCTGTGGATAGGGAGCTTTAAAAATAATCCTGAATTCCTACCTTTGGCTCCAGAGATCTTGCTTTCCTTACACCAGTTTTGAAGGAAGACAGGTTATTTCATAAATAGGTAGCAGCTTTACCAAGTCAGGGAAAATCGTAATTACTTATATTTAGCCTTGTAAAGATTGAAGAAAGCGTGGCTGGTCAGCTATGAAGCTGCTCAGGTTTCATACTGGGGTGAGTGAGGTCTTCCTGAAACTGTAGAAACCAATGATGTAGGAGAAAGAGGCCCTAATGCTTCTCCTACTCTGCCCCCTTCTGATCCTTCAGGCCTTGCAGGGCAATTGCAGAGTGCCAGGCTTCACACCTTTTATTTCTGCGCAGACCTAATCCCGACTTGGCCTTGGGAGCCATCACCTACTTCAGGCTGCGTTTGCTAGGATGCAGAACAGTTCCCAGTTCTGGAAAACTTCCATTCCAACCACTTGGCCCTGTACCTGTCTCAGGTTTCTATACCAAGGACCTTAGCTAGTTCCATTTTAAAGCCTCTACTTATTTATATCTTTTTAATACTGAGCCATAAATAGTGCTGAGCACTGACACCTCCAAAATTGTGCTCTTGGGCACCTGTCAAGCAAACATGTGACACGAAGGAGAAGGTAACAGCTGATACTTACCTCCTTGTGTGCTCAGGGCAAGTGATGTAGAATGTAGATGTGGGAAAAATGGGGTGATAGCAAGTCTGCAGCAAAGGGGAGTATAAAGGAAACAATGACTTGTGTGATCACGTTTAATACCCTAATCTGATGTGTGCAGATGTTTATGTAACCAAGCTTCAGCCTAGCAGTTACCTCTTCCCCTTGCTGTTTCCTACTCTCAGAATGGGAACACTCACAGCACTGCCTTACTGGGGGCAGCAACGTGAAGATAAATTCATCAAGGGATGCAGTAGTGTGTTAGGGAGGCTGCAAATGGTGCAGTAGGAGAAGTTCTGGCAAAGATACCACATTTATCCAGGATCCTTTCTTATAAAACTGAGTTCAAGAACACTAGATAGCCCCTGGTCCTCCTGAGGGCACAAGTAACACCATCTAGCTAGACCTAAGATCCCCCAGGGCTGAGATGGAATGACAGCAAGCTGCTTCCCACCTTCCCACCCCCAACTTTAGTAAGACTTGCTGGGACAGAACAGGAGGCTCCAAATGAGAGGAGGAATGACAAAGCACTCATTTTTTCCCCTCTTGAAGGTGTTCAGGAGAAGATCTTACTTAGCCTGACTTACAGCTTGGGGTTTGTAGGACTAACAGTACAGCATGCAGTGCCACAGCATCCCTGGAGGGAGCAGGGCCTTCAGCCTCGCTGCAAAACAAGTACTTTAAAGTGTCTAGTACCTATTCCTATAGACCTAGTGCCCTCCTGTGGCTGCCACGGAGCTTCTCTAATGCCAAAACAGGGAGATGAGGTAAATGATAATTTACACCAAAGTGCAATTTGAGTTACAAGGAAGACTAAGGCAAACGGACCATGATTAACTGGAAAGGCCTAGGCAAGAACACAGCATAGGAACTTACTGTTTTGGGACTAGTAGGGAGACTTCCAAATACTTTGTTGTGCAAGGACAGTGGGCCGTAGGAGCTATTATTCACGGGAGCTCTGACAGCAAGTGCACTTACTCAAAGAGAGCAGGTCCATCTAACTTCGATTGTCCATGGATGAGACTTCAGTAGCAACTGGTGCAAAGGCAGCATGGGAGAGCAGAGCTCTGCTCCTTCCCCTGACCATAGCAGATTCCTGCTGTGACCCAACTGTATCTACTAACCCACACGGGCCCAGCTTCAGCAATGTTTATAAAGCTCATGCAGAGACACCCCCTACTGCAAGTGTGTCCTTTTCTCTCTGTGAACCAGGAGGAGACAACCTTTGTATCACAGACTGACTCCATTCTGAGGGACTTCCCTTAAGAGCCTGAAGTTAGACTTTACAAACAAGACCTTGAGCATCCAGGGAGAGCTGCCATGGAAGCAGGACATGGCTCTTCCAAGAGTGTCCTGTTCCTCATACTTTCTCTTCATGACTGCACTGCTGCTTGTGCAGTCGCTGTGGGCAGAATGCCTCTCCAGTCTTTGGCACCTGAAACAAAACAACCCCAAAGCAACTGAAACCAAAAGCAACAGTGAAGTGGCGAGAGGAAATACAGCAGTAAGCACAGGGAGCAACAGGGTGGCCCAAAGGCAACTGTGCAAAACTGGTTGAGTTGCTCAAGCTTCTGAGAAAGCCACTAAACTCTGCAAGGAGACCACCCATCTCCCATCCATGAAAAGCTTGGGTTTGCATTAAGCAGGCTTACCATTACATCTCTGCTTGTGGCCAGCAGTCTTTCCTATCAAGAGATATGCCCAAGCCACATTTAAGACTAGATGCAATGAGACTGTCTTAAAGAGAGGAGGTGTGGGTGTTACAGGGATCGTGTAGGGAAATAGCAACACATGGCACCTCCCATGGGACTTCAGGCTGTTGAGTGACACCTGCATCAAGACAGGTGTCACGCCTGCCTACCTGGCAGCTGTGCTTTTTCAGGGATGCATGAGTGGGAGTATTGGTACTTCTTCAGGGTAAGAGACAGCAGTTCAGCAAGTAGACAGCAGTGAGTGAAAATAGTAGACAGACAAATGCTTTGCTCATTCAGGTTGCCAGGTCACTGACTCAGTATCTCATGTGTTAACCAGCTAGGGAGGAAATCCTGCCCTCTCCATTTTCACATGCTGCACAGTCTTAACATCACAAACAGAACTTAATGTGCATGTGAAAATGTCCAGTAAGATTAAAAAAAAATAAATCACTCACTATAGTTTTAAAAGTTGAGTGTATGTGTGTGTACATACACACAGAGAACATATATATTTGTAGTAAATACAAATAAACTTCTACACAATTAAAACCACTCCAGTAGATACATGATACACTCCTAGAACTCAACAGGACAGTACATTTTGTTGCACTGACAGAATCAGTTGCTCAGTTACCTTTTAAATAACTTGTTTAATGAGTTACACAGAATTGCTCAGTGGAAGGCCAATCTTAGGCAAGCACAAGTCTGCAGAAAACCACCGGCTCCAGCAGTGATCTTTCAATATTTGAAGGTACAACATTTCCCCTCCATCCCCTTTCCTTCAAATATTAATTCCATTATCACAGAACTAAATTGCTTTTAACAATACTACAACCCTGTTAATCCAGAATTTTTCTTCTGGTACATACAAATATTTCACATCCTCTCTATGCCATGCAATGCAAAAAGTAAAATTGTGTATGCAAGTGATTGTATTCCAATCTGGCCCTGTAACTGCTTCAGTTTAAAACAGAAAACAAAAAAAAACCCCAAGACAACAGCCAAAAAGTAAACCAAATTCTCACATAAGCCTTGAAAATCAGCAGACAGAGCTCTAGTGATTCGTGTTTCCAAAGGAAATACCTTCTAGTAATAATTAACTGCCTGCTGCTAAATCCCAACACTGCAAATGTAAGACATGAGGACAGAAAAGCAAACAGAGAGCAAGAATTACTCATCCAAACCAAGACACACACAACTTGTAAAAACCCTTTCATGCTTTTTAAAAATGTGTTTGCATCACCTGTGTGATATCCTTGTTAAATAGCAAAGTAGATTAGCTTGAACAAGCCTAGTGGAAAAAGCTCTACCTTAAAAATACGTAGTTCAAAGCCTTATCTAAAAAGTATTTTCAGAGATTAAATTCCACATCTCTCAGTGACACTGCATTACTCAAAACCTTGCATAATGTTACATTGTGAAACACTGATCACCTGTCAAAGAAAACAAGAGCTTGTTTGCTTAACAGACAGTCGAGTAATATTAAAAAAAAAATCACAGAGCTGAACCTACTTCTAAAAAACTGACTCTCAGATTAGAAATAGATTTATTTTTAAAGGTGAAGGACACAGTAAGGTTCAGACCTGTATTTTTTACTGGAAACAAGCACTGATTTGTTTTTTTAATGCATTCACCTGAGAGTAAGTACTCCTAGTATTAATCATGCCTGATGTAGACTAATGTAACAGCAGATTAAACTTTGCACCCCCCATATTTTAATACAAACTGTAACAGGGTATTTCCAAAAGAGTTCTTTTGACAGTAATTCGATATTTTAAAATCTGTAATAAAAAAGTAATTTTTAAACAGTACCAAAAACTAAGTAAATCAAGTTTCAATCAGTGTAAGAGGACCTCTTCATCCCAGGAAGGTAAATCCTCCTCTGTAATGATTACAACAGCGCACAGAAATGAGACCAGAAATACACCCAAAAAGTTACAGGTCAACTGATTTACTGGAACTGTGCAGTGATGTCCACCTTACAGCAATTTGAGTATTGTACTATGGACCCAGAAAAAGGTTTCCAAAAGGATAAAATGCTGTGAGGAGACAGGAAGTTGTACTGGTCTGATGCACTGGAACGGGCAAGCTCTGCCTTCAGCTGTTACCTACACTAGTGGATGTGCTCAGAACCAGAAACTTGTGTATTTAAACATCCCCCCACTGACATCCTGTCTAGATCAGTCACCATGCCTCGCTCAGGTCAGAATAAATAGCCATCTGTGGCAGTCTCCACAGAAGGTGTGCCTGCAGAGGCCAGCTCGTGAAGTTCAGCCTCACTTCCCTCACACTCACACCACTGTTGGATTGTGTGCACACCTACCACAACGCTTTTCTGATTCCAAGTGTGACTTACTTGCACCCCATACTTGCACACCACTTTTCAAAAGCAGGAAGTGTCAGCAACTCCAGAGTACAGTTAAACCTGGCTGCAATTCCAGACCTAAAACACCTCAGCTTCTGAAAGCACAGATCAGACCCTTCACCTCCCCAGTGTCCCATGCTACATAGAGGTTTCTGCACTCACAACAGCCAGCGTGCACATCTGGTACCATAAAACCCATGCTCCAACACGAGCCATGAGCCAGGCTTTCCACTGGAGTCCAAAAGTCCTGTGAAAGATTTCAGTTCAACATGTAACTATTAGATTTTTAGTACACATCGTCACAGAGTTAGTGTTTTCCTTACAAATATATGGCACTACGTGTAAAACTTTATGACTTATTCCAAACAGTGCACCATACTTCACAGCAAAGCTTTAAAAAGAATCTCATATAACTCCTGGTTCTTCTAAATATACAGCTGGTGGGAGGCCAGGGTGTCCATGAATGGTCGCACAAGGTTGTCTGTTGAGAAATAGAAGACCAAGCCAAAGGTGATGGAGATGGGAAGGGCAGGCAGCGCTTTCTTAAAAACAGCCAGCAACAGAAGAGTTAAGCATAAACCCTGCCAGGGAGAAGAGAATAAACAGGAGATATAGTAAAGAAGCCAGAAACATTTGTCATCAACAACCTAACATACAAAAAACAAGCTACCTACACCATGCAGCCCAGGCAGGCTAACAGTGGCATGAGGTCCATTTGCCCACACCTTTGTCTTGCACAGAAGCTGGCCAGGTATTTTCTTCAGCACTTTTGAGCGCAGCTCTCTGTTGAGAGTGCTGTAAAGAGCCAGCACTGGCATAGAGCTGACCCTAAGAAGTTACTGTACTTACAGATTATTTTACATTTTGTTCTATGCCATGATGCCCAAAGTATTGGATCCAGCAGATAAAAGCACTTAAATCCTGGTGAACTGCACAGATAAGGAGTTTCACTGGAGGAGCAATACCTAGTGGCATGTACTTCTAACACCTGCCCAATTTATTTTTTTTTGCCCCTAATTGGGGTAAAAAAAGAGAAAAAAACCCAAACAAGATATCCACTGTTTTTTTCCCTTACTGGAGTGCTTACTATGATAGATGGTCTTATCTGGATAGCAGGCCAAGATTTGGTGTTTTGGAGCAGACATGAAGAAAGTGCTTGTACATTTTGGTTAGTATGGCTAAGTGCATTTATGTGTGGATTCTTTCTCTTATCTGAGCCCTTTTTAATTCCTTCAAGGTAACAAAACTCCAGGGACAACAGGCTCCAAAAATTTTAATGGGAATGTAAAAGAAACAGAATGGGGCATTTGGGGTCACAGGCAGACAAGACAGAACATGCTCCCCAGTGAAGGGGTCCTGTGCTGGATCCCAGGATATGGAACTAGGTGACCCCATAGGTTTCTCTGACCTATGAGATAGGAAAGCTACACTCAGCACACTAAGTTAGCTCATTTCTACTCCTCATGCTTTTTATCCACAATCTTCACAGGTAAAAGTCACTGTCTTTCATTACCCTCAGGATTTAAGTGGGGAAATGGAAGCTCAACAGTGTGCAGTCATTAGACCTGGAAGGACCAGGCCCTTTAGCAGTTACAGTATGATTATCATCTGTTTTTACTAAAAATTTCCATGGATTATAAAGTCTCCTTCCTTCTGCTTCTTTCTAGCATGAACACAAGAACAAGATAGGTCTTCATCCTCTTATTTAGTCATTCTTAGCAAAAGGGAGTTAACCTTTTTAACTACAGTTGCTAAGCAATGTGGAGTTCATCATATGACTCTTGTGGCTGATAGAAGTCCTTGATATTTAACACTGAAGCAAACTCACCAACAGTTCACCTGTAGCTTTTCCCTGTGGCTGTTCACCCCCACCATCTCTACACTTGTCTCTGCTCTGAGGAATCCTCCCTGCCAGCTTGCATCATTTAGCTTTTCCCAGTGGCACATTAGAGCCTGTCTTTATAGACAGAGCACTGGGCTGGGACATCCACTGGTGGTTTCTCTTGAACACCCAGCATGTTATCTGCAGAGACGTAGCAGTGCTTAGCTAGACACTGTACTGAACAGGCTGTAATGGAGTTTTTAAAAGCTTGCTCACTTACTATGAGAATGGCTACAAAGCAGGCCAGTGTCGTATTCCAGTCTCCACTAGCTGTGGCAGCTGCTTTCCCAACAAGCACGCTGTAAAAGATGAAGTCTCCAAGTCCCAGCTTCACACCCCCTGAAAGAAGCATTAAAAGAAAACAAGTGTTACTTCTCCTGAACAAATTCTTGTCCCCTGGGAAGCAGGTGAAGGTCTCTGTCCAAACTGTCCATGGAGCCAAGAGACATCACTGGAACCACAATCGCAGAACAGATACTGCAGCAGCAAGAAGAGAATCAGACTCAATATCTTTGTTGCTCAGCAAGTTGCTACTCTTCAAATTAACTATGTTTAGGCCAAACTGGGTAACAGAACACTAACAGTAAAATGGTTACTGCCTCCACTGAAAACAAAGTATGAAGCTTCTCTTACTTTCCTCCTCCTCGAGCTCCTCGAAAGAAGTGATGGGGCGGGATGGAACAGGACTCCTTGTCTCGGACATCTGAGAGTCTGCATGTGAAGGGCTCCTGTGGTCCTCTCTCCCATCCTCAGCTTGGTTTGACAAATAACAGACAAATGAGAGCAGACAAAAAACCAACCCAAAACAAATCCCCAACACCACCACCAAAACAAACAAGGCAAACCAAACAAAAACCACAAGAGCTAGTTATATTTATAACTTGTTTTAATGCACAAAATCCACACTCCAGCTTCTCTGGAATAGGTAAGCCCTTTGTTTCCTGATGGTGTGATCATCAGAACCAGTTCAAGCAGAGACAATTAAAGACTTAGAGAAAACCACATATGTTAAAACTTGAGACAGTCGGAAGAGTACATGTTCCCAGCTTCTCTGGCAGCTACCCAGGAGTTCAGTGGCTTTAACAAGTGAGTACATATAAAGAACTAAGCAGTGCTCTGCCAGGCTAGAACGACAAGTAAAACCAAGCAAGCTTAATACATACTCCCACATTGTTTGGGAGCCCACAAAGTATAGGATCCCATATCTTTGGGGTGGAGGTGCTCAGGTATTCCTTAACTGGCAGTTTGACAAAAATGGATGAGTAACAGGACTTCTCATAAATGGCAAAGTTCTGTCCTGAATCACGCGGATGTTGGGGCAGGGTGTTCACATGTAGTTAAGTGGACACACTTTGTTCACAGCTTCAATTTTAATTTTTCCTCCAGTTAAAGACATCTAACAGAGCCCTCAGTAGTGCTTTTGGAAGCAGCCAGTCTGTGATAAAGTAGGCAACGTGACAGTTCCTATTTTTCAGAAGCGCTCATACAAACTTTCCAGTCCACGTCAGTCTGATGGGACACTGCTGCTACAGATAGGATCAGTCTGTGATCTGGGACACGCAGAGCTTCCACAGTGCATTCTGTATGCCTCAGCACGTAGCTTGCTCCTGCACTGTGCCCAGTTTCAAAGCAGGGCTGTGTCCCTGTGGTTTGTTAGTACATCAGCTGCTTTATCCTGAAACAAGCAGCACACTCAGCTATTAACCCTTAGCACACGTTACTGCTTTAACATGGAAAGGTGCTGTCATCTCTGAAACACAACAGGACCAGATGGGAATCCTACCTACACGAGTCAGATTTTACTCAGCCACCTTCAAACCGACAGTCTAACTTGCATTTCAGGAAGGTAAAGGCAAAGGCACAAACATGACCACAGGACCAGCTAGAACATACACTCAGAACACATCACCTACTGTTGTAACTGTCCAAGTGTTTACCCAAGGGTAGATGCAGAGGCCTTCAATTTTTTGGCAGGGTGAGCCATATTGACGTAGGGCAATGTGGAAACGTGTCTGCTTCACCACAGTGGCCTGAATGCAATATACTTGAGCTCACCAGCTCATCCACATATTTATGAGTATATGTTGTAATTTACCATCCCCAGCTAGTAGAAATGTACCTCCCCCCCAACTAGCCCACTTTCAGCTTTGACTTCAGTACATCTGAAGACACGTGTTGGCCAACACTTCTGTGTGGGTGGGCTTTTTTTATTTGTTAAATAAAGGCAGCCCAAATACTGGACCTTCCCTACACTGTCTGGTCATCTTTGCTGCCAGTCCTCATGGGAGGCTTCAGAACATCAAGAAGTTCTGCAACTCATGTTGCATTAAAAAAAATGCCACCATGAGGACTCATGGGCTTACATTTAACACACAAACATACACATTATTCCCACGAGACAGTGCCCTGTATAGAAGAGTGACACGCAAGCAAACCTGCATCCCACATCTGCTGACTTGGTCCTCTTGCTGCTGTGTCTGGCTTTGCCATTCCAACTGTCCATATCATAGCAGCTAAAAGAAAGCAAGCAAATCAGTTGTGTAAAACATCAGTCACTACAGCTCAGAGGCTGTCTGTCCCTAAAAATACAAACCTTTGCTCCAGTAACTGCTTTTCAAACATTCATTCTTAGATGCTTTCCCTAGGCACTTTGGTGGCAAAGCGGGGAAAAAATTATGGCAGTGCATCCACTCAGTTTTAAGAAGGTCCCAGAGCACAAATAGGTAAGAGTCACTATAGTCTTCTCTGTGGGCTAAAGAAAACCCAGAACTAGGGTCATCTCCCCTGTTTTCATTCTAGTTTCTAGCTCTTTGAATAAATGAACTGCCCAGGAAACAATGGTAGCACAAAAGGTAATCAGAGGTTAACTTACACATCTTGCTCCTTGTGTTCTGCTAAAGGTAAAGCAACAAGCAAGGAATATGCAGGAGTTGCCAGAGTGCCAGCTTTCTCTGCCTATTTGTTTTGGTTCTTTCCTGTCAAAATACTGGCTATTTCTGTTTGGGTTCCGAGAACAACTGAAGGTTGTTAGGAGGTTTACTCTTGAGATGGATCCCTAAATTAAAGAGGAATACAAACCATTCTGAAATCAGTGGAAGGGAACTCAAATCAGCTGTTTGTTTAAGCATGCATCAGTCTTCCTGTTTTTATAGAAGCTAACTAAACAAAGTAAGCCAAGGCAAACACAGTGCCTGTTATTCCACTACAAGCTCAGCCAAGGTGATGTTTTCACATCTAGTGGGAGCCACAGAATGTGGCCTTGCAACAGAGACACTGATGCACAACAACTTTTTGTTCAGGACTTACTATTTGTTGAATTGCCTTCTCTTTGAGAGAAACTTGTTTAATTAAAATAGGAGAAACTTCATCTAGGTTGTCTTAGGTCAATATAACAGTCTCCAGTAGAAGGGAGGTCAGCTGAAGCCAACCAGAGCTCTGCTTAGTACATGTGAAAGCAATTATACAACATTCAGTGCTTGGGGGGGTGGGGAAATCTATCAGTATAGGCATCCTCAACTTAGCACCCAACATTGGGAAATTCCCATTCATCTGACAAGTGATGTAATGAGGGAGCTGTTGAGGTCCATGAAGCCCTTGAGCCCAGGTCTAGTGAGTGTTGAGTTGCCTGCCTTCTTACAATTAAACACAAAGATACCTTTGTGGCTAACAGCACCAGACACCATCATATTTACAGTCCAAGAAAGCCAGGGAAGAAGCAACTGATTTTGTGTGGAGCAGTACTTCCCCTTAAAGTGAGTGGCCACACAATGAGCAAGAAAACAAGTATGTTCTAAGCACTGTCATCTGTGGAGTGCACAGAGCAAGACAGGGCTACAGGAAGAACGGAACATACTCACATATTTAAAGTGAGCCTGCAAAGCCTGTGCACAAGGAATAAGCATATTGAGAGAGCAGAACTTTGCTAACACTACTATCCATCTAACACAGGATTTTGTACACAGAACAAAGGGGCACATTCTGTGTGTGAAAGGGTACATTACTTTTGAACATTTCAGTTTCACAAGACAATGTGGGCTTCCTTTGGCTAACTAAGAGTTAGCACCACTGTAAACTGATAAACATGGCCTTCTACAGTCTGTTCCAGAATGTAAATGCACAGCAATCTTAGGGTAAGGGAGTAACTAAACCACTGCTCTTTTGTTTGATACAGAAATAGGTTGTGAGTTTAATCTGGCTAAAGCCATTAATATTCTAATGTTACTCACAGGAATATATTAATGCAGGAAAAATGGGCTCATTTCTCTCCTGAGCAGTTTCTACCAGCATTCTCAGTGGCCCCTTGGGACAGAGAACAGCCATCAGATCTGCAAAGAGAAAAGGGCCAGACAATCTCATCTCAAGCTATCATGCATATTTCATATTCTTTATATTGAAAAAGCTATTCTCCCCTCAAAATTACATCTATCAATACTACCTGGATGACTTCCTGAATGGCATTTTCTGCCACTTTGCATAACACTAGCTGTTCCCACCCCTGAAAGCACTATTCACTCCAAAAACCATCCCCACAGCTTATTGTAATAATAATGAGTTTTCATTGTGCTAATCCTATAAAAAGCCTCTTGAGAATACCACATTATCCCTCTGAATGTGGATGACAGCATTAATTACATCAAGGTGTTAAATTTAGAGGAAGACTGGGGGGCATCCTTTGTTCACATTCCATCGCTACCTACACTGCATGTGAATGAAGGCCTTTGATCCAGTTCCCCATACCCTCCCCCACATCAGAGCTCCCAGCTACCTCTTGTTCTCCAGGTTCTCTTGAAGCTTTTCACTCATACCAAAATCCATGCTCTCTTGATACCCACGAACAAAACATGCAAGACAGTAGTTAGGCTGCTACCGATAGAGAACCAGCCACTCCCACCCTGCAGTCAGATGCAGTTTGGTACTTCCTTGGCTTGGTGTTCCACTTTGAAAAGCATAGTAGGAGAACAGTTATCTACATGAACAAGTTAGCAAGACACCAGCCAGGGAGTCAACTTAATCACCCATCTGTCTCCTTCTAATGCTGTTAGCACTATAAAGGTGTTTTCTGAACAACAGAGTCCTGAGATTGCCTCACAGTAACATCTCCACGAGCCACACCTTGAGAGTCAACCCAGACTCACCATAGATGGAGATTGCACCTAGAATCACCCATGCTGACCACTCGGGTAGATATTTAATGAAAACCAGTGCCATCAGTGCACTGATCATAATGAGATATGCTTGTTGGAGTTGCAAAGGTCCTTTCCAGTGTATGCAAATCATTCCAACAGCTCCAAAATTCCAGATGACTAAGAACAGAGTGGGGTAATCCATGGCCACATTGTAAGTCTTCAGTACTTCACTGGAATACAAGAAGAAAATTTCGCTGAGCAATTAAGGCAACTGACACTCAAAGCATCCTACTAGCTGTAGTTAAACAAACAAGCCTCCTACTACACCAGGAGGAAGTAGGATAGCAGCAGTTCTCATCCTGAAAGAGGAACCTGCCTTGTGGCCAACTGCTGCTCTTTGCTCTCTCTTCCCCCACAGGAGACAGACGCGCTGTGTGCACAGAGCAGCACTGCACTGCCTGAATCCTGAGGCCAACAGCAACTCCAAGGTGTGAACAGGCAGGATTTCAAGTCTTAACCAAGCACAGGTCTGTGGCTACATGACTACTTTCCTGCAGACAGTAAGTGACAAAGAGTCACTCCACCAAGTAAGCCATGCTCACTGTTAATTAGAAAAGTTTTTAAAGTGTCACCAGCAGGTTAGAAGCTTGGTTCCACCTGAGCTGGGAGCTAAGAGAATGAGCTTCAAGTGGTGTAGTCTGAGAAAAAGACAAGGCTAATCAGAGAACCAACTCAACGCAGGAAGTTCCTTTCCACCTGCTTCTCAATGTGCAGTACAGGGCCTCTGTACCACAAGGTTCTGCCTGTTCCTTTCATGCTCCTGGTATCACTTGCCAGTGATTTTCATAGAGCAAGCAATGTAAAAATCAGGTACTGGCTATTAAAGACCTTTATTTCCATTTTAAAAAAAAAAAAAAAGAGAAAGCTCTCATGCTAATGATTTTTAGACCTCCATTTAGAGAGGAGGAGACATTCCTTTCCTAGCTCAAGCTGGGGACTTCCTGCAGAGCAGCAGGTTACCTGCCTCATTCCCACTTACCCGAGATATATGTAGGTGAAGAGGAAGAGCAGCATCAAAGAGGACAGGATCAGCCAGCCATGGATGAACTATCAAGAGCAAAAGGAGACAGTGATTTGAAGGGGGTGTTACCCCTCACACAGGTCACAGTGCTGCACACACTACTGACAGAGCTTCCTATTGCCCAGCAGTCTCCTTCTGCACTGCTCCTCCAGTTTCCAAAGACCCTGCCCTTCTTCACAGCTGGTGAGGGAGGAGGGACAGCCAGTTCTCCCAAACTCTAATTTTATATTCTATCCCTTGGAATTTATTGTTGTTGGTCTGGTTGTGGGGGTTTTTTTCAGTCTCTTTTCTATCCATTTCCATGGGTATCCCTACCTGCTCTGAGCTTCAGCAGGTAAGCACATTCTGTCTGCATGGTGGGAGGAGGAGGGGTTTGCCAAGGGCTGTACAGTAAGTCTACCTTAGGGCCAAGCTTCAAATAGCCAGTGCTTAAACAATGGTATGACATGTAAGAGCCTCCCGGGCACCACAAAACCTGAATATGCCTTTCTCTTCAAGTCTTGTCCTCTTGGACCAGAGCCTTATTGAAGAATCAGTTCCCAAAAACCTTGTCTGAAATTTCTTGAGAGAAGGCATTTGCAGTACACGGTACAACTTTGTCCCTAAGTACAAACCACAGAACTTTCTGAGCAGATGGAGAAGACTCAGACTTGACTAACACAAAGTAGCAGGCCTTCTCTGCAAAAGCCTACCATTAGTGACAAAAGAGCAAAGCGTATCTGGGGGCACAGCTCCATCACAGCCAGCACAGGCTTCCATGCACTGTGATTCTTGCCTGGGCTGAGACATGGACTTGCCGTTGCAATGCCTGTATTTCTCACTGACACACAAGCCCCACCTGAACTCAAGTTCAGAGCATATAGGTGGAAGGGGCCCTGGCACAACCACTTTACCTTGTAGCAGCGATATTTATAGAGCAGAACTAGAAACACGGTCATTACAACGATGACACTGATCATTATGATGGTGTTCAACACAGAGTTCAAGAGACGCTGGCCTACGGATGGCGTGTCCTCAGTGAAAGGGGTGTAGATCCTGCAGGATAAGGCAAAAACCATATAAAATACATATATTGTCTACTGATTGCCCCAAGAGAAAACCAGACCTCTCTGTGTGTGAGAAAGAAAGGGCGCTATGACAACCAAGGACAGCTAACATGAGATGCAGCCTCTGAAGGGGCTGGGCCTCCAGTTAAATACCAACTAAAGATCAGTGGATTCTTATCAAACACACATTCCTACAGAGAAGATGTGGCTGGCAGAGCTCTAAAGAAAGAGACCTGAAGCATCAGTGTCTAACTTTAGTAAATTCTCTCTGGGCCACAGATTTTCATTGCATGCTCTGGACCCTCTCCATAATTATATGCCCCAGGTGCTGTCCTGAAAGGAAGGGACCCTTTCTTTCCACACTTGGTAGGAGAGTCTTGGACTCGTTTATGCCTTACCAATACCACCACCACCCCATTTTGTTTTCCATGGCTCAGTTCAAGGGACCAGAGTCTCCACCCACAGGATGAAGCACATTTAGAGCCCCAGGAGTGCTGTCAGGCACAGTCAGCAAGAACTGGATGGGATTACTCCACACCACGAGTCCTTTGGAACCAGAAATACCATCAGGAAATGAGACACTCATCCAAATGAACATGCGATCCCCTGATTGCTGCCAGCTACTGGGTGAAGAGACTCAGCCTGCAGCATGAAGCAATGTCATTATTATGCTGCTCAGAGGCTTCGCTCAGGGTGCCCTAATGACGGCGCTAACAAATGGGTATAACGCAGGTATGGAAGAGCTTAGAGGTGACCGTAGCATACTTTATCTTTGTACATGTATTTACTGAGCTACCTTTAGCTGCAAAAGGTTCTCCCAGCCTGCCAAGGAAGCACTCTGTGTACACAGACGCGTGTGCGTGGAACGTGTGTGTAACGCTAAGGATCCCATGTACTCAGAGGCTGTTTTGAAGACCCCACTTACAGCTGCCCGTTTTTCTCCGTATAGAAGCGCACTGACTTTATGGTGGCGACGACAACAATCATACAAAGGGTGACAGGCACAAAGAGCATGATTACATGCTTTGCTCCATATTTCAGAGTCAGTTCCTCCTCTTCGTTTTCCAAGGCGCTTTCTCTCACCGGAACGCCTGAGTCAGTCACATCCCCATCAGTGACGTTGTTAGGGCTACGGCTGCTACCCGCTCGCCTCTTCTGGAAAGAAACAGTAGCAAGTAAGACACTTCCTTTCCTTCTGTTCAACGCTTCATTCCATGATATTTTAACTTGTTCCTATCAGGGAGGTACCAGCTCAACAATACAATTAGAAATTCCATTACAAGCAGGCCACAAAAGAGTTTTTAAACCAAAATCATTAATACATGAGGGCCTCCTTAAGTGCAAATATAGAGATGGACACATGCACATTAAAGGCAAGGGGCAGAGAGCTGAGAAGAAATGTCATCTGAGATGGCTTAAGCTTGATCAGTTCCTCCTCCCACAGCAATGCTGTGCTTGCTTCACCCCACTGCTTTGCTGGCAGCAGGACTTGATTTTGTTCTGATGTTTGTTGCATTTAACCAGAGCAGACAATGGGTTTCTGGCAAAACAAGCAGGATATCCTTTTGAGCCTCCAAGTCACATGTGCATCAAGTCCTGATTAAAAGCCTGTATCTTCAACAGGAAGGAAAAGGGCGGAGTATACATGGAAATAAAAAGGAAGGAAAGTCACAGCAGTGGAAATCAAAACAGCTGCTGGCTGAGAGCAACAACAGACAAACACCAAAACCAGTCCTAGAAGTCAGTCTGCTAGGAGGGACAGATACATCCAGCATCACACCCCATTTCTTCACTCCCTGGGAAGGATGGATACCTACCCTATGTCCCTGCGCTTCCCCTGCTTCTGAGGCCTGCGGGCCATCCTGGTAGGAGGGTACTGGAGGGCTC
Source organism: Laterallus jamaicensis coturniculus (assembly GCA_022605575.1). Classification (NCBI taxonomy): domain Eukaryota; kingdom Metazoa; phylum Chordata; class Aves; order Gruiformes; family Rallidae; genus Laterallus; species Laterallus jamaicensis. The sequence goes on from JAKCOX010000001.1 coordinate 23,422,198, forward strand.
TCTGCAGACATCAGGGATGTTCTCTCATTGCAGGGCTCCTCTTCGCTGTCCGAGTTGTTCATGAATGTGATCATTATTACTTTTCCCAAGGAGCACTCAGGAGAGGCACAGCCAAGCACTTAAAGGTTGAACAGACAAGCAGAGCAGAAAGAAAAACAAACAGTGAACACCACAGTGCAAATAGCTGGACATCTGAAGAGGAGACAGTTTCAGAAGGGAGGCTACAGCACACTATGCAATGCCACCTCCTTCTAACAGCTGATTTAGCCTGCTGCCACCCCAGGCACGACAATCCATTCATTCAGTTAAAGTCACTGTGACTTCTTTAGTCAGAGAAACAGCAAGATGCTGAAGCAATTTATCACTCTTCCTTGCCATAGCTTTCCCAGTTGCACCTCTATTTTTCCTCTCTCATTAGCAGACCTTGACTTTCACAATGGAGGTTCCCCAGTGCATAGTGTTTGTTTTGCACAGTTCAAACAAAGCTTCACCTTGGATGCTGGCTGCCTGCTAGAAAGGCGAGAGCTCAGCTCTTACCCAATGCTCCCATCACCAGGTAGAAGTTTCTCAAGTAACCAGGAGTCTTGGCTTTACATAAGCCACTAACCAGGAGCAACACACTGTTTATTAACCAAAAGAATTTCATAAGCAGTTCTTCCCTTTGCCCATGGAAAATAGGTTTGTGGAGAAAGGGAAAGACCTGTCACCTCAGGTGAGTCACTTGCAGTGGCACAGTGCAGAGAGGAAAAAAACAGCTCTTCTCCCTAGGCACTAGAGAGGAGGAGCACACTGCTGTGGATATGGCAAAACAGCCTTAAAACCAGGATTTCATGAAGGTTTAAAGGCAGGTGGTAGGAAAATTCCTTTTAGCTTTTCTTAAGTTATGCCAGCAAAGGAAGGGGAATAAATAAAGGTGATTCAGTCACCTTTTGATTCTCAATCACCTGTCCATAAGCAAAACCAGACCTCTCATGAATACACTGTAAAGCTGTGATACCTACAAGAACACCCCCTCTCATCTGCAGCATTTTACCCAAGTACCTTGTGAGAAAAAGCCTGTGTGCCTCAGGAAATACATCCAACGCAGAAGGGGAAGCTGAAGAAGCCATATGACTTGGATGCAATCACTTAAATCTGAATCAAGCATTCACAGTCCAGCCAGGATGCTCTGAGGGGTCAGAGCAGATGCTTTGAAGATCTGGGAGATACTCTTGTTTCTCACCAAAAAAAATGAACTTACTTTTGGAGGGAGAAAAGAGGGAGGAGTGGGAGATTTCTCCTTTCTTTCACAACCTCCTCAACACATCTGGCACCTTCAAGAAATTTTAAAATGTCAACTCCATCTGGCCAAGTGAAACATTTTTCAGGCATCTGCTCCTCCCCTAGCTTCTCTCCAAGGCTGTTTTTGTCATTTTGTTCCTCTTTTAGTGACAAAAGCAGTACAGTTACAGGAGGCAAAGGGCAGCTCGAGCCAAGCCAGTCAGCTTCACAGTAACACTGTGTTCTTACTGAGATGCCCAACACCTGCATTTGATTGCTTATCTCAGAGAGCCCAAAATCTCCACTCCAGGTACTCAACATGCTCTTCCATCTGAGTATGTGGGGGCTTGTAATTTTTAGTTGAGAGCCCAAAGATTCTGGCTCAGTTACAGGAGTTACAGTCTTCTTTAAAGAAGTTGGGTACATAAAGCCATTCAATCATGACATACTTCTGGTTCTGTGAACAGGTTAAGTTATGCATGCCATGGGATCTGTGACCCATGGAATTTAAGTAACCTTCTGTCTGTATCAGAGATGAAAAAAGATCTGCTCTGTAATAGTTTGGTAACAAAAAGAAGTTTTAACAACCCAATGAGAACACTAATGAACTTTTTCTCCCAGTATTTAAGAAATTGCAACACCATTTTTGCTAGAGGATTTAGAAGGGACAGCCAATTAGCCTACTTTCCACACCCTCATTGTAAACGAATATCAAAACCATGTTACTAATTACTAACCTCCATGATTACATGGAAAAAGAATTTCATGTTGCAACATAACTGTTTTCAAACTGGATGTTTTCTGCTATTCTTCCTCAACAAGGATATGGATAAATGCAAAGATGCTTTTGGTCAGCAGGCTGTCTGGGACCTGAACACAGCTTTACAAAGCTTTGGTTTACAGGAAGGACTGACACAGATGGACCCAAACACATCTGGGATTTTACAGGAGCTCCTGTGACAACCAGCCCTCAACAAACCCTCAGATGCTGTACTCACAGTTGCCTTAAACTTACTTAAATACATGGCCCTGCCAAAGGGGTTGTCCCACCACCCTCAGTCTCTCTGAGGGTGGTGCCCATCAGCTGTCAGCCTCTTTTGAAAAGACAAAGTGCACTTGTTTTCCTTCTCTTTCAGAGAGCCAGGCTCCAGCAGGACCAGCTCCCAGGCTGGCTACCCGAGCAACTCCTGTGCTAGTGCTCACTGAAGGAAAAAGGAGCGCTGGGCTTTCCACCTCTCAGTAGGGTCAAGCCTCACGGTGACAAGCCCTCTGCTCTCCTCCAGCCCACCCTTACCTCAGGTCCACAACACTTAAGGCAGTGTGGCTCTTAAGCAAGCATAGGGTCTTTAACATACAGTTTACAGAGGCAGGAACACTGGCCCTCCTCCTCTGCCCCACCACAGGCTCAGCAGGGAGTCTGTCTAACGCCACTGCTTATTCACTGCACTCTGAATGGGCATCGAGGCCATGCTGACAGCCAGTCCTTCAAGGGAGGAAGGTGCAACCTGGTCACTCTCATACCCACATACCCTTTGGGCTGAGCAGAGAGAAAGAAGAGAAAGGTTCTGCCCCAAGGTTTAGTTTGCCAAACAGAAAGGGAATCGTAGTGCACCAGGTAACCAGGAAAGGGGTCTTTAAAGCCATGCTGTTTTCTCTTACCCTTTCACTGGTTAAGCCAAAGGAAGGGACCCCCCCAGTGAGGATTTCTGCCTTTGTAGGAGACTGGATACCCCATAATGGAAAACACAGGAACCTTCTTCCCTGCTCACGTGCGCAATACCAAATGCAGCAGTGCATACTGACTGTGCTTCCCTAGGCTGGGCTGGAAAGGGGGAAGCGCAGTTCAGGAGAGGAAAGCATGGAGAGCTGAGACAACCATGCTTGCTTTCCAGCTCTAGCAACAGGAGGAGCTTTTAGAGTGGGGATGAAACACAAGCTGTAGCTATATACACAGAGAGCTATACAGCATGGTGTACTGACTTCAGGCAACAAAGGAGCTGAACAACATGTGCCAGGCCATCATCCAACTGACCCAGCAGGTTGCAAGGTATCAGGCAGTTTTCCTCTTCTGTAAATCGATTCAAGCCATTATATCCTATTCAAAAATCATACCATGTTTAAGGCCCAAAAAGCCAAACTCTCAATATTAGACATAAAAATGAAAGGGAACAAAGAACTAGGCCACTAATTTGTGCTTCTTTTAATGGAGCAGCCACAGTGGGAATACAAGGACTCTTGTGAAGCCTGCAGGAGAGCACGAGTCACCGTTTTGCTCTTCCTGGATGTCCGTCATGCAAGGCTCAACTGCAATAAATCAGCTTTATGGATTTTGATGAAACTTGGCCAATTCACACTGACATTAGGATTTAGCCTCAGTTTGCCTTCTAATTTCACACTCCACCATCGCTGTACTGCAAGCAAACCTAAAACTTTTGCTTTGCATTTCATCTAATGCAAATAATAGTAGTACAATATACAGAACAGCTACTGTAGGCTGGCAAAGCACTTAATAATCCACTTGAGAGTTAAAAGTCCTGCCTATTCCTGTTGGTTTTGATGGCAGTTAGATGAAGAGAATTACTTTTCCTTTGCTATATCTAGAGAAAGGAAAAGCTCTGGGCTGACACTGACAGCCTGATGTTCTCCTCTAAGTTTCTGCTGTAGTAATCACTGTTGTTGGTAAACACACAGAGGAGGAAAAAACTGTTAAGAAATCCTAAGCGGTGTGGCCGAAGTCAGGGCAAAAGATTTCCAGGTTCTTGCCAATAAACAAAGCCAGAACATGCATGCTGTTAAAATGATGGGGATCTTGAAACACACCAACTCAATGCTCAGAAGAAGCGTTGCAAATGCTGTTGACTTTCAGCCCCAGAATGCAAAAATAATGCAACATGAGATCCTGTGGGGAGTTGTAGGCATTTGTAGCCTGCTGTCTCCTCTTCAGGGTGTGCTGACACAGCTGAAGTAGCACTGCTTGCTTCTGCCCCACAGGAGAGGCACACCACAGCCCTAAAGCTTTACTTTGCTGAAATCAGACCCTCTCCAAGGATTCTCTTGCCAGTGTTAAGCCCATGTCAAGCCATAAAGGTGCCACAGACCTACTGACAGCAGCCAAACCTCAAAGCCTGGCTCAGACCTCACATGGGGTGCTGCTACTCATGGCAGCCCTAACCATGCCAGAGGCACCCAAGCCAGCAGGTACTGGAGGTGACACCCAAGGACACTTGTGTCTGGGCCAGGTTCCCATATCCTACCCGAGGCCTGGAGTGCCAGGGGCAGCTCGGAGCCTGCCTCTGGCGGGCACCACGTACACACTCACCAGGGCTGCAGGGTTGGGTCAGCTTGCCCACCCCAGCGCAGGAGCAGCCCAGCCACCCACACAGCAGCTGGCAGAGAAACAGGCAGTGATAAAAACCAACCCACCCCAGCCAAAGCCTGAGCCAGGGGCCAGCAGGAGCCCCCGCACCCACACAGGCGCCTCCCCAGCTGCCCCTCACGCTGCAGGGCCTGGCTGCAGGCAGGGACGCGGCTGCCCGGCACACACGCGTGTGCACACGTACATTTTACACACACACATAAGTACGCACGCCCTACACACACACACACACAGATACACCCGCCACCAGAACGAGCCAGCAAAGCTGCCAGGCCCCCCCCAACCACCCCCGCCTCCGTGCCGGGCCCCGGCGTGGCGCCGAGGGACCCCGCACAGCTCCAGCGGCGCGGCGACCCCGAGCGAACACCGGCCGAAGCCCGCCCCGTCCCCTGCCACCGAGGAGGGGAGCGGCCGGAGCCCGCAGCAGCCTGACAGGGCAGAGCCGGCGCCCAGCCCCACGGGCACCCCGGGCACCCGCCGTTGTTTACCTGCTCCCAGCAGGACGCAGGCTCCGTTCCGCTCCGATTGGATCCGGCGCACTCTGGCCTCAGCGCCGGCCGCGGGGATGAGCGCGCCACCCCATTCGCCAGAAATAGTTGTCACTCGGCGGCGTTTCCGCCTACTAGCCACTTCTGCCCAATGGGAGAGAAGGGTGGGAAGAAGAACGGCCAATAGGGTAGCGGCTCTTCTCGACCTCTCTTTGCGGCGGTAGGGCCTGCTGTGAGGCCGTGGCCGGGTCGCCATGGCGGGGGGCTGAGGGCGGTGCTGGGGGCTTGCCCAGGGTTGTATCTGGCCCAGGGGCTAGGCGGGGCTTCCGGCGAGCAGCTGCGCCTCCCGCTTGCGGTAGCCGGTGTCGGGTGCGGGCTTCTCCAGCGCTAGCGAGGGAAACCGAAGCTCAGCGCGGCCGGAGGCAGCTCCCGCCGGCTGCCGTTAGGCGGCCCGGAGCTGGGGGTGAGCGGCTCTGCGGAGACGCGAAGGGAGCGGGCCCCGCGGGAAGCCGGCGGAGACGCGAAGGGAGCGGGCCCCGCGGGAAGCCGGCGGAGACGCGAAGGGAGCGGGCCCCGCGGGAAGCCGGCGGGCTCTGCGGGCTCTGCGGGCTCTGCGGGCTCTGCGGGCTCTGCGGGAAGCCGGCAGCCGCTGGCGCTTCCCGGCTGCAGCCTGGCGGCTGGGCTCGCAGAACGGAGAGCGCCGGAGACAGGCGGGTTTAGCCCATCGCCGGAGGGAGCCGGGCTTGGCGCCACGGGCGGCTTGGGGGCGCTGACACGCTGCCCAGCGGCCTTCAGTAGGCGGGAGAGCGGGGCGGGTGTGCGGGCCCGCTGGGGTAAAGGGGAAGGGAAGCATCGCAAGAGTAACTGGAGCAACGGGAGCAAAGTGGCCGCAGTGGTTCTCTCTTAGGGTTTAGGGTGGGTTTTTTTCTCTTTCCAGCACCCAGCAGTGTCTCCCCTCGTCCTTCTCTCCCTGAGCTCGTCCCATTCCGACCGCGAGCCAAGCAGCCCTCTCTGGCCACTAACGCCCGTTTGGTTTGGCCCCTCGTGCCTGTCCCTTCTTCGGCCGTTTTACTGACGCCTGGGTTCATTCCACTGCCCTTCCTCTGGCTGCTGGCAGTCAGCAGTGCACCTGTGTTTACCTTTCTCTTAGTCGATACCCAGGCCTTGCAAACAATTGTGTTATCGAGGCCACGTGCCCCAGAATTCTGATGGAGATTCCCCTTTTCCTCCAGATCCTGACATTTTAAGTAGCGATGCTGAGTAGTTTTAATGTGCCTTCCATTTTGTTAATCTCTTAGGAGATTTTAATTGCTAACACAGGTTTTTCCCCTTTTTTCCCCCCCTGCAAATACCACAGTGAGAGAAGAGGGGGTTTCCCCCCCCACATCCTCTTTGAAATGAAAGCTGGGACTTCCATACAAACCCAGGCCCTCTGAAGCCTAGGCACACGGATGCTTTCCTGAGTTGGGCAACCTCTTAGGAAGCAAGCTTTCTTTGGTTCAATGGCAGTTAACAACATATCCTATTCAGTATGGCTGTGTGGGTTTCGGAGGCTGTAAATACCTGAAGGTTGACTAAAAGCCAGGCTCATAATCAGCCTGCAAGACAACCAAGATGAGAATCTGGCCTTGTCCCATCCTTACTAACAGCCTTCTTAATGGCTGGGAGGACTTAGTCTCCTCCTTCTAGGGGCTGAAAGGATGGGAAGTGGTTTTACAAGCCCAGCTAGCCTTTCTTAGCAGTGGTGGAATCTAAACTTGCACCTTCTTTTCCTTCTTAAAAATGCTGCTCTTGAGTTTGAAGGGCATTAATGTGAATTACAGCAGTGTCCATTCAGGCCTCTGGCCTGAAGTTGAAAGACATTCTTTGCTTCTTTACACAATTCTCACTGGATCCTGCCTTTCCATCTCACCCTGTTGGACAACTGCAAAGAGATACAGGTCTTGTGCAACCTAGCAAATGGTTTTCAGAAAAATCACCTGCATTGCAATCTTCTGGAAGGAGCAAGAACTGATGGCATCAGGGTCATGGATATATGAAACCCAGCTGTCTTTCTGAGAATGTCTATTTTGTCCTTTGTAGTGTTCAGAGGGAAAAATCTAACTTAACTCAGAGTTCCTCTTCTGTCCCCTAAAGTGGGTAATAGGAAGACAAATAATTGTGTGAGTCTTTCCTTCCTTGAGAGTCATTACCATACAGCTCTCAGTCATAATGTCCCTTCACATGTTTTTTTTCTTAGCTGCATCACATGAGAAGCATCTGACCTGAGAGCAAGCTAAGGCTCTGCTTTGAGCAAAGCCCTGCACTGGATTCATATGGCCATCAAGAATATTTCTGTTGTTTTTCTCCTCTTCAAACAGATCTTTGAGCTCATCTCCTCAGAGGGTGTCTCTCAGATAACACACAGTATGCCTATTCTTAGCAAAATCGTGTGACAAGCTGCATCGCAGCTTTTCGACTTGTGAGATCAGTGTCTCTTACCAGCAGTGATTGTCACCAGGCTGGCGGTTGTTCTGAAGCACATAAGGACATTCTGTGGGATCACCCTAACGTGCTCCATTTCAGTACTTGGACATTTACAGTAGGAAACCTCAGGGAGGGTTTTTTTGGTCATAAACTGTTACAATCCTCTAAATATAACCAAGGAATTGTGACTGGTTTATTTCAGGAGGTATAAATAATACCCAGAAATAGGACTACTGACACAAATACAAACACTCAGATGCTTCCTTGGATTTCAAATGGAAACAGACACAACACCATCTGTCAAAATAACATTAAAACCTCTTATGCTTACACAGAAGATATGAATAGGGTCATGCCCAGCAAATCTGAGGTTTTATGCTAGAATAGACAGTACTACAGCACTTTCCAAGCGTCTCGCTGAGCTTATTTCACTCTAAATCTGCAGTTCCTCAAGGAAAGGTCATTACTGAGTACCACAGTAAAGGTTGCTCTCATAACTGAAGGAGATCTGCTCATTTGTAGGATTACTTAGCATGCAGCCAGGGCTTGTGACGTAGTGCCACCTGTGGATGAGTATTATGCATGGGTGGTACACTTCTGTGGGATCCCACACTGGTGTGTCCAAGAAGCCTCAGATCCAATCAGACAGTTTAGACTTACCAGCACTGAACATCATAGTACTTCCTTCTGTCTAAAACAGAGCTAAAACACGGATCTAACGTCCCCTGTACTGTAGGTGATTGGTCTGACTCATGGACCCACACTTGCATTGTAAGGGGTACTCACCAGTTGTACAATGAATGTTGCAGAGACCTGAGATCACAGTCCATTCGTGCCAGGGTCTGTAGCATCATGAAGCTGTGTAGGTGACTGCTTTCCAATGTGTGTAGAAATGTGCTGAACATGAGACCTGAACCAAACAGACAAGGCCAATGAGGCAGGAGGAGAACAGGAATCAAATCTGGTTAAGTGCACAGTCAGAAAGCGATCAGTGATGCACCCAAATCACCGCAGTGCCACCAGTGTGTTGCTTTGAAGCACAGGCCCTTTACAGGCCCACAGGCAGGAGCAGGACCGCTCCAATGGGAGTGCCCTGTGCAGAGCTCCTGCTGCCTTGGTGCCCTCTGGACCAGTCTTCTCCTGCCTCCCTATGTACAGGTTTTGTGCAGTTTTGCTAAAGAATCAAGTCTCTCTTTAGGAGATAAATGCACCAGCTTGAGAAGCAGTACTTTAACCTTATTGCTATCTCTTTGGCTTTCCAGATCTTGGAACAAATCCTTCAGACAGCCCCAGGCTCCAAGAGGTCTGCAGACCAGTTCATCTGACTCAGAAAACTGTGAGTTAACGCTGCTCTGCTCTGCCTGAAGTCAATGACAAAGCAATAATGACCTTAACTGAAACGAGGTTGGTCCTGGGGGAAAGAGTAATCCATGTCTAACTGTTAAAGGCGCACATGACAGACAAACCAAGACCATCCCCATAACTACGTGGATGAACCTGTATAGTTTACTGGGGCCCTCTGCTGGTAGTCATCACGGGGAGGATGTGGGTGAGGAATGTCAATCATACATTAATATTCAAATAAATACTTCCCTGGTTGTATTTTAAGGAGGTTCCCTCCTCCGCTACGTAGCCTTACTGCCTACACTAGGGGGCAGAGGGCTTCTATGCACGGTCATTTTGGAAGCTGGATTAGCCGTTGGACATAGATACAGCTCAGTGACTCTGCTTGACAGTCCTTTGAGGGGGTTTTATTGTATCTGATTCCTGCCATGACCCACTGAGGAGAATTTATCTGTGCAACATCTCGTGTTGCAGAACTCCTGACACTACCAGAGCAACTGTTGTGAAGCCACAGTGCTTGCTGGATGCCACCACAGCGTTAAGGCACTTAGATTCAGCCAAACTTGTCTTGGCTGGCATGGTTCTACCATGACCAGCGTTCCCATTGCTGGAGCTGCAACTGTAGCAGCAAAGGCAGGATAACTGAATGAATGTGGGCAAAATGCCTTTTGCACTCCCCGCGGTGGCAAGGGGAAAAGCATCCTATTTTGATTTTTGTTTAGAAAAGAAAGCAGGGCTTCCTTGCTGCCTGATTCTGAACTAGACTCGTACTCAAACAATCCATTGTTGTATTACTGCAGGCTTCTCTGCACAGAAGCACTTAGAGTGGTTTATCTTGCTAACTTTTAAAGTAAATTAAATAAGTTTGTTTTCAATTCCTTCCCCTTCAGCAGGAGTGGCTGTTCCTAAAATAGCCTTTCCTGGCATTTAGTTTATTTAACTTTGCATTAACACCATTAAATCAAGCCTTAAATTAGGTTTTGAACCAACTGAAACCGGTTTGTGCCAGTTTGATTTTGAATGATGCTGTAACTGAAGAGTTTATTACATTTTAAGATAAATGAAGTAAGAGAGTTCATTCAGGGATTTTCTACTGATCAAACAAAGCAGGTTTAAGACAAATCTACAGTTAAACCACTGTGGCTTTTCAAAACCTTGAGGCTTTATTTTTCTTCTTGTACAATGAAATGGTAAGTTGAAAAATACCAAAGGATTTATTTTATGTGTCAGGGAAGTTCAAGCTTAGATTTCAAGTTAAGGAAATAACTGTAACTAGTATGTCTTCATCTTCTTCTTTATAACTTCCCTCCTCCCTCCCACATCTGACTGTCATCTTTTAACCCCAGCTGGCAGCTGGGCCAGTTGCTCACTCTCTCCCCCCCTGGTGTGGGATAGGGGAGAGAACTGGAAGGTTAAAAGTGAGAAAGCTTTTGGTTTAAGATAAGTAGAGTTTAATAATTGAAATCAAAACAAAAGATATAACAACAATAAATTGTAATGAAAATTTTAAAAGAAATCAAGAGAAACAAATTTTGCAAATGAAAAACAACTGCTCACCACAAATCAGCCAATTGCCAACCTGTCTCCAAGCAACAGTGCCCCCCCTGCACCTGCCTTGCTCTCCCCAAGTTTATATGCTGAGCATGACATCCTATGGTATGGACTATCCCTTTGGCAGTTTGGGTCACTTGTCCTGGCTGTGCCCCCTCACAGTGTCTTGCACACCCCCTGCCTTCTCATTGGCAGGGCAGTGTGAGGAGCTGAGAAGTCCTTGTCTGCTTGGCAACAACTAAAACATCAGTGTGTTATCAACATGATTCTTATGCTACATCTAAAACACAGCACTATGCCAGCTGCTGGGAAGAAAATTAACTCTAGCCCAGCTGAATGGGGACACTGACAAGCAACAATTGCCTCAAGAAGTTCAGAAGTTAATTATTTGTAAAATCTGCAAGGTCTGGCAATTTGCTAATGAATCATACTCGTCTGTAATTTTTCATAAACACAGTTAAGCAAGCCTTTTTCCATCTCATTGCCATCTTTACCCAAATTACCTTGGTGTTCCCATACATCTCAGGTGTTTTCACAGAGCAGTAATGTGTGTTTCCAGAGCAGCAAACCTATGCAAGCATTTGCACTCATCCTTGGTCAAAAACTGTCTCCGTGAAACACAGTCATACTCCAACTCTCTCAGAGAGCCAGAGCTGACTGGTGGTAGTAGGTGAACTCTATCCATCTGAGCGTGTCTGCACTTGCAAAGCCTGCAGACAGCCTAGGGACCATTTCAGCCAGAGCTGGGTTGAAGTCGAGCTGTTGTTTAACAGTTCATACAATGGTACGCAGTACTCAAGGAGAGAGAAATGAAGGGGAAAAGCACATAGATCTGACACTGTCAAGGTGAAGTTACCCCAGCAGAAAGCCATTCCTCTGTAGAGAACTGCAGAGGAGAGGTCAGTGCAAATAAATAAAATTCCCAAATATTCATTTGAGTGCAAGCTTCAGGTATTCCAAAATGTCTGTTGTATCTGTGGAGGTGTATTTGGCTTTTCCTAAATCCAGTGATGAACTGGATACTTGCACAAACAATGAGGTACTGATACAAGGAGGAAGGGGAAATAGCAGAAAAGACAAGGTGCTGTGATAGAGCCAGTGTGAGTACCTGCAAAGGGAGGTGTTGCACCAGAATTTGGATCAGTGCTCAGTGATGCAGTCTGAATTCCCAGAGACTTCTTGGTTCAGTCAGGAGCTTTTCTGTGCCTTAAATCATTCATAAGAGAACACCATTGCTCTTAGGACACATCGCCTGACAGTCACCAAGCAGTTCAATTCCAGCATCTGTGCTGTCACTGAAGGCAGTATAAAACTTGGCACGACTGAGGGTGGGTATAGTGCTGTCAGAAGAGCTGCAATACCCATATCCAAGAGAAAAATTTACAGTTCTTCATGACATGTAGGGAAGATGCAGTTTCCTCATCTTCCCTATCAAGTCAGATGATTTACTCATAGAAATGCCAGGAAAAAGCAAAAGCAGCTCCACAGAGCTCCCCCCTGCCATGTTATTTGTGGATGCCTTACAGCCTGTATTTAAATGCAGATACCAAAGCTGTGAGAAGTAATCTCATAATCAGATATATTATTTAAAAAGAAGAAAGTTGCCTTCCCTGTAATTTAGAAAACAGTAATGGTGATGACTTTCTGTATGAGCAAGAGTAGCATATAAAAGACCAACATTTCCCATGTACTCATTTCAAATGCTGAATTTGAGACACTTTAGGCCTCATTTTTCTACATGCTGAGCAGACAATACTCTACACTTCATGAAAGTCATGAGGTTCATGAAAGTCATGGCTTTGGTGAAGGAAACCAGACTGGTTTCCTTTTAGACATGCAGAAATGGAGACACCAAAAAAATCACTGCCCAGTTTTTCAAGCGTTGCTCTTGAGCTCTCCCTGCCTTTGTTCTCCCATCTGTATGGGGAAGATGGTAAGCACCCTGAGTGGAGGCACCCCCTCCCAGGAGAGCATAACCAAGTGCAGTGTTGTTCATGGGGATGAGCAAGGCCGGCTCTACCCTGCACAATCCCAACACTTAGATCATTTCTCACCCACCTCTGCTTTCCTCCCTAAACTGCATTTCTGGCTCCTCTGTCTTTCTCAGAGCTTTTCATGTTAATTTCAACAGTTACACAGGAGGTTCCATAACAAGATCAGATTCATTTAATTCCTCCACACGGTGCAGCTATCTTAAAAGCCAGTTACATCATTTCACCTCTTAAAGTCATTTCTTGTCTGTGGTGGCTTGACACTGGCTGGAGGTGAGATGCTCATCAAAGCCCCTCTTATCATGCCCCTTCTCAAATGGACAGAGGAGGAAAATAGATATCCAGAGGCTCAGGAGTGGGGATAAGGACAGGGAGAGATCATTCCGCAGTCAGTGTCACGGGCAAAACAGACTCCACGTGGTATAAAATGGATGTAATTTATTAGTTCCTCCCCACTCCCTTCTTCCTGGGCTCAGCTTTATTCATGATTTCTCTCCCTCCTTCTGCCCAGGTGGCACAGGGGGAGATGGGGAAGGGGGGGGAGTTCATTACGAATTGTCTCTGCTAGTCCTTTGTTCTTAGGGGGAGGACTCCTCACACTGTTCCCCTGCTCCAGTGCAGGGTCCCACCCACGAACTTCTCCAACATGAGTCCTTTCCCAAGGAGCTTCAGCTCTTCACCAACTGCCCCAGTGTGGGTCCCTTCCATGGGGTGCAGACCTTCAGGACCAGACTGCTCCAGCACAAACAGTCACTCTTGGACAGTGAGACTCCTGCTTATGATACATGTGTGTTTTTCACTTATGGCAATGAAGTTCTGACTCTTAAGGTAATTTGAATAAATTTTCAGTTTGGTGACTGAGCCAAATAAATCAAAGTTGGGCTGAAATGTGTTTGAACTCATGTACAGGAGAGATATCTGGGTTTCATTTGCATTCACAGGAAAAACTGTCAAATGTTGCTCTGGGTTGTGGAATAAGCTTCATTCATCCCCAAATGAAATCTCACCTTCTTAAAAACCTTGTAGTGGAAAAAGTTAAATAGCAGGCTAGCATTTTAAAATTGCTGGTGGTAGTGGGCACCTCTTTTGCAAACACAGGGACTCATGTAGGCTGTATAAAACTCAGGTCTGATTATCTTCTCCATCTGAGAGGATCTGACCTGTATCTCCCATTTCTCATTGAAGTCCATTACATGTAGTCAAAGGGAGGAACCTTGCTTAATACTGTGATCTGTTTTGTCTTGTGCTTTGATCTTGCTGTGAAGCCAAAACATTTCTGACATGCTGCACAGCTCCTGCCAATGTTAACAACATTACTGTCATTTCAGTTCCACCAAACAACACTGCAAAGTTGATGGACAGGTACTCATCCTAAGCATGTGCTTAAATGGACTCCAGATGGACTTCTCCTTTCTTTATAATAAAGAAATAGGAAATAAAACTTCTCCTCAAGGGCTGTACCAAATTTTTGATCTGTGTTTTAGCTCATCGTGTTGGGAAGCTTTTTGCTGTAAAATGTTTCTTGTGAAGTCTGAAACAAGAGTAAGTTGACTCATAGAAGAAAAACTGAATCACAAAGAATAGCTACTTGAACATACACATCACTGAACCCAAATAACTCCACTAGTGCTGCAAATTACAAAATTGCCTCCAAATGCCATATGAACTGACCAATCCCCACCAAAGGAGAGAAAGAACAGCGGATGAATGCTCAAAGAATGAGTAATCCAAAACCTGTTAACACTGCCTCTTTCAAAACCAAGACTTTTTTGGAGGTCTGCAGTCCAGTTTGTGCCAGAAGTCCTGATAAACCACATCAGACTCTCTAATAGGGATCATATTGCAAGATGGAGCTGTAAACAAATACCTACATAACTGCACTGCCCATCTCATCCCAGAGAGTCACGCATCCTCCGTTGTCTTTTGCTAATGTTCTTCTGTGCTTCTACCTCTCCTTGTCATCCTAACTCAGGGTCATTCCTGCCACCTGAGCTCACCATGGTGCCCATGCTGCCAAGTGCTGAATGTCTTTGAAGCCACTGGAGGCTTGAACACTTGTTCAGTTGAGTTTAGTCACAGGGTCTCTCTTTTCCGTGGTTTCCACAAGTTTCCTGATGGTCAGCAATGTTGTATGGTCATAAACAGTGAGATGAGCTGTTCTTCAAAAGCAGAGAGGGGGGAGGGAAGGGAAGGGAAGGGAAGGGAAGGGAAGGGAAGGGAAGGGAAGGGAAGGGAAGGGAAGGGAAGGGAAGGGAAGGGAAGGGAAGGGAAGGGAAGGGAAGGGAAGGGAAGGGAAGGGAAGGGAAGGGAAGGGAAGGGAAGGGAAGGGAAGGGAAGGGAAGGGAAGGGAAGGGAAGGGAAGGGAAAAGGAGGGCAGAGGGAGGTAGGAAAGGGGTGGAGGGAGGGAAGGAAGTAAGGGAAAGGGAATTGCTTGCTGATGGTATTCATTTCTGCAGATCCCAGGGTCACTGACTGATGCCAGTGCTGAGCATCCAGCGGTCACTGAGTGCTGGGCTCTACTCTGTCATTTCCTGTGCACCATAAAAGCATAACCACACATGATGGAGACAGAAAGGACAATGAGTGACTATCTGGATGGGAGATGCAAGCAGGGCAATGAGGATATGCTGGAGCCTTGGCATAGCAACAGCAGAGGACATTGAAAGCAGTGGGTCCCAGAAAGGAAGCAGGCTAACACAGGGAGCCCGCAGAGCTGCTGGATATGGATGCCCAAATGGAACAGCAGGAACCCTAGCCCTGGTGTAAAAGGACTGTTTGGTACAGGAGGTAGAATAGGGTGTGGTGAAGTATCAGATGCAGCAGAAGCTACAACTTGGACACCACCCAGGGTGTGGCTGCTGCGTTGTAGTGATAAGGGATGTATAGGCACTTCCAATCTGTCCATGCTTCAGCACATGGCTCAATAGGTGTGGAGGTGTTGGGTGTCCTCTGTGTAGCTGCTACAAAGGGAACATTCTCTTCTGAAGAAGCAGCTCCTACTGCTGGCTGAACATCTGGACTTCCCAGGAAGTCTTTCTTCAAATCCAGGTCAAGTGAGAATGCAGCTGGTGCTGTGTAACACCAGCACTGTGCTTACAGGTTCACAGCAGGTGGGGAAAAGCTCTCTTGAAATAGGGCTTTAACAGAAAAGCAACTAAAAAATGCAAAAGATAGGTTTTAGTTGCCACCATTTCCATACCTACAAAGCTACAATAACTAAGCATTTTATTAAAAAAAATCAAATATGGTGTTCTGGTTCTGTCCAGGCCAGAGTGAACTCCCCCAAGCAGCCAGCACAGGTGAGCTGAGCGGGCCCAGGCTGTTTTCCACCCCACCTGACATCACACCCCTGTGAAAGGGGCTGGTCAGGGAGGTGTGGGTCCGTGGGGCTCCAGGACAGCCTGAGTGCAATTGGGTGTTGGGTCATTCATTATGTTGGCTCAGTGCTCTGTGTTACGACCTCATCAGGTGGATAAAGTGCTCAGTGTCATCACTGTGTGTGTGTGGTGTGTGTGTTCTGTCCCAGACTCTGTAGTTGTTCCCCTTTGGCGGTGCTGTGTCAGTACCCGTCCTTATCGCAACCCACGGGGCTCTGTCTGTTTCCCCTCCCGGGGCAGGGGTGAGCGAGGGGCGCGTGGTGCTCACCTGCTCCCTGGGGCTGATCCATGACAGATAGATATTGAAAAGGCTCTTTGGGACATGTTAAACATAAAATGTTTGAATACAGCTCTGTTAAGTCATAGTTGCTCTTGTGTTTTTGTCCTTTGAGCAGAGTGTAGGATTCCCCAAAGTGTAAAACCAGAAGTAGAAACCCCAAAACCATTGGTTTTCAGCTGCTTCAGTGTGGAATAAATGTGCAGGTAATAACATGATGCTGACATGTATCCTGTCAGCATTCAGCAGATGCCACAAGAAAAACTCTTGGTACATCAAGATACAGGGCAATATAAAAAAAGGCACAATACAGAGAGGCTATCTTTCCATCTCCCGGCCTTAAAGTAACTGGAAATAACCAAAACCTATTTTTTCAGCATTTCTGCTCCTAGAAATACTACATCAAGAATTGCTGGGAACAACCAGAGAGACTGAATCAGGACATTCACTGCCCTCCTCATCCCACACCTTCTAAATGTTTATTGTGTCTGAAAGTAAATCTATCCCACCAGAATATCCTGAAAGTTATTTCATGTGCAGTGGACTGATGTATCTTCCTAAAGCAGAACCTGCTGCTGCTAGTGCTCAAGTTCATCAGGTGAGGCAGACACTGGAGAACCCTCTTCCCTTTTGCTGAATTCATGAAGATTGAGCTGAGGAATGGACATTTTCATGGACTCAGTTTCAAAAATTTGCAGAGGTACTCTCCTTCCCACCACTTCCTTTTTGAAGAATCTTTCAACAATCACTATGGCTTCCAACATCACCCCACCAAATTTACTGAAACCAATTGCTTCCAACAATTTTCCAGATTTTCTTCAGGAGGAAGGGGGATTAAAAACATTCCCAGAGCTCTTCCCCAATAAAATTAGCACCCATGCTCATGGCCCAGGATTCATCAGCTTTCTCTTCTAGCAGAGGTGGAGAGAGAGCATCACCACATACTGTAAGGACAGGAGAAGTTGAGAATGCTGACTGAGCTGTCTCATCCAGAATAGAATTCCAAGATGTTTCTGGTGAAGAAGGCTCCATTATCCTTTTTTTTTTTCCCTCTCAAATTGACTAAAATTTCCAGTTGTAGCCATTCACCTGACCAGCCAGGCTTTCTCCTGCTAGCCAAGGTGCAAAATGTAAGGGCAACGGCACCAGCTGCCTGTGAGGCTCAACCCAGTTCTCAAATGTCACCACAACATCCATGCTGTGTGACGGTGACATCACAGCATGGCCTCCATCTCCTGGCAGAATGAAGCATAGATCCATATCATAGAATCATATAATAGAAGGGTTAGGGCTGGAAGGGACGTTAAAGATAGTCAAGTTCAACCCCCTTGCCATGGGCAGGGACACCCCTCAATAGATCAGGCTGCCCAAAGCCTCATCCAGCCTGGCCTTGAACACTGCCAGGGAGGGGGCAGCCACCACCTCCCTGGGCAACCTGTGCCAGGGCCTCACCACCCTCATAGTGAAAAATTTCTTCCCAATATCCAATCTAAATCTATCCCTTTCCAATTTAAAACCATTCCCCCTTGTCCTATGACTACATGCCCTTCTAAAAAGTCCCTGCCCAGCTTTTTTTAGGAACCCTTCAGGGACTAAAGGCCACTATAAGATCTCCCTGGAGCCTTCTCTTCTCCAGGCTGAACAATCCCAACTCTCTCAGCCTGTCTTCATAGGAGAGATGCTCCAGCCCTCTGATCATCTTTGTGGCCTCCTTTGGACTTGTTCCAACAGTTCCATGTCCTTCTTATGTTGGAGACTCCAGAGCTGGACGCAGTACTCCAGATGGGGTCTCATGAGAGCAGTGTAGAGGGTCCCTTGACCTGCTGGCCACGCTCCTTTTGATGCAGCCCAGGATACAGTTGGTCTCCTGGGCTGCGAGTGCACATCGTTGGCTCCTGTTGAGCTTCTCAGAAGCAGGGGCAGAAGAGATTGCTAAATAACAGCAGTTGCTTTTCATCTAGAGAGCTGCAGATGTTCTGAGCCAAGGGTCAGGAAGTAAATAAAACTGTATCTGTATTTTGTAAGTCCTGAAAGGCCAGCACTGTGTCCAGTTGCCTTTGGGAGTTGGTCACCGAGGAGGAAGGAGGAAGGCTGCAGTGTAGCAATGAAAGGAGGACGGGGGAAGGCTGCAGTGGTAGCAATGCCCCAAACCTGAAGTTTTTCAGTTGGGCACCTTTCACTCATGCAGAAATGCCTGTATCCTCCTTGTTCTCGCAGTTTTGGTCAGCAGAGCTGAGGCTGCAGCTGTTGCCCGACTGCTGTGCTTGTTTGCTGCTCTTCCTCTAGACATGGCTTCCCCATGTCCGTGTGGCACCCGACTAGCTCCCTCCTGGATGCCTTTATTTACCTGTGGGTCCTCCAGCAGAGCAGTGCTGCTAAAAGAAAACAGAAATCTGTTCCCACGTGCCTCCCCATTTCTTCTGCAGAGTAACCCACACTCTGTGGTTTCAGTAGCACTTCTTCTGTAGTAGGCTGTCCATGTACCAGGGTGATGCTGTCAGCTTTCAGCAGTGTCCCAGTGGCTGTTCTACACAGACTGTACATAAAAGGTTTCCTAACAACATTTTGCAAATGAAATAAACAGGAGCTATGCATCCCAGCCCTTTCCTGGGTTGGCTTCCTATGCTTTTATTTAACATTTACCTTTCAGAAACCAAACCAGCAAAACCAACAATGCTCTATCCAGCTTTGCAATTCAACCTTCTCTGCAGGACCACATGTTTTTCAGTAGAGAAATGATTTGATTGAAAACCAGTAGGAGTCAGTGATTCTCTTCCTTTCAGCAACTGGATCTGGCTTTGGGAGTTCTGTGAAGCACTGGCAGGAGCATGAGGACAATAAGCACGAGCCCAAGAAGCACGGAAAGAGCTAATAAAGGCTGGGCATTTGGGCAGAGAGAGAAGGGTGTCCTTGAGCTGCCTGAGCACCGCTGAAGGCCTGGCCCAGACAGAGAGATGCACATCAGCTGGACTTTGCTATTGACCTGCAGGGAGAGGATATGATGGAAAACAAGGGCTGTCCATATGAGCTGAAAAGCTGTGGCTGGGCCAGGCTGAGCAGAGACAGCTGCAAGCAAGCCCTGAACAGCTACTACGAGAGCTAATACAATCGCTGTGTTGAAAGACAGCTACTCACAGGAACTAGTACACATAACATACCTGGTGTGTTGGCTCTACTGAAGTTCATCATGCAAACGTGACTGTAAGAAAACAGGAATGAGGAAGCTGGCTTTAGCTAGTATTAGCTATTTAGCTCTGTCCCTCTCTAAATAAAAGGCCAAGGCTGTTAGTGCAATCCAAAGACCCAAGGATGGTTCTGGCACAGGCTGGCAGGAAAGAGAGGCCTTTCTGCTCTCTCTGCTGCTGCCTCTTTGCATTTCTTTGGGCATCATGCTGCTGATCCTGTTGACCTCTCTCTTTTGACTTGTGCTGTGAGGAGGATCAGCCTCACCACTGCAAAATACTTGGAGCTCTTCTATGTGTAGCTGCAGAGAGTTACCTATTCATTCATCCTGTTTATGTTGTGTCAGTTTGTTAAAAAGAAAGGCTGTCTGCTATGCTTACCTTACACGTGGATGGAAAAAACATGTCTACCCAGTGGAAACTCATTTCATTTCAGTAGATTATTTAGTACCTTGTATGTAAATCCTTTTTTTCAATTTCTGAACAGTAGAAGGGAAAATAGGAAATGTGGAAAAAAAAGTACTTCCTTGGAGACAGCGCTTGAAAGGGATGTTGAACTGAATGCTGAAAGGGAGAACTCGATCAGTTTCTATTCCAGAGGCAGATGAGTTTCTAATTTAGGTCCATGGTATTACACCTGGTCCACAGCCCATCTGAATTGGTAGGTATTTTTCTTTGGATGTAACTAGGTAACATATGCAAACTGTAATTTGTGTTTCCTGCTGCAGTTGTTAGCTTTGGGGGGATTTTCCATGGATTATCTCCATGCCAGAGAATGAGCCAAAACTTATGTCAGGT
Organism: Laterallus jamaicensis coturniculus; assembly: GCA_022605575.1. NCBI lineage: Eukaryota > Metazoa > Chordata > Aves > Gruiformes > Rallidae > Laterallus > Laterallus jamaicensis. The sequence goes on from JAKCOX010000001.1 coordinate 23,442,308, forward strand.
GTGATGTAATCCACTTTCTGGGATTCTTCCATACTTTCTATTACCCTCAAATTAGTATGATTATGTCAGATGTAACAAAAATCAAGTAAAGGCTTTCAAGCCCCACTGATACTCATCATTGCTGCAATGATTTCACATTTACTTAAGAAACAGCTTCCATAATTGTAAATGCCTAAGCAGATTAACAGAAAATATTTGACTGAAATCTCATCCTTCTGTAATGATTTGGAAAATCAAGTGCTGTATTTCCATTTGCCTGGAACACAGCTGATGCCTCAACAAAAATCGACCAAAACTCACCAAGGTTTGTGCTCACAACGTGTTGCATAGGCTGTGAAATGGTGGAAAAAGAAAGCAGAAAAGAAGCCATCAGAGTTATTCCAAAACCAGCCCGGCAAGACTGCCTTCACAAAGACACAACAGGTTGGAGCAGATGCAGCTTTTTTAACTGATGTGTTGTTGGAGACAGAACTTGACACAAAACATAGTTTTTAGAGAATCCAAGGCCCCACCTTCCACTTTTACAACTCCCTGTAGCAAGCAAATGTCTCTGATTCACAGCAATCTTGAGAATAAAAAAAAGAGAGAGAATGATTTAAGCATTAAGAATGGGAGAGCATAGTTTTGACAGAGTAGAAGATGAGAGTCATCTATCAGGTGTTAACAGAAAATGAAGCTCAACATTAACTTCAGGCATTACCATTTCTGGTAAACCTGAGAGAGATCATCTGTTAGCAACCACCCTGCACATTTCTTCAGCAGTGAAGTGTCCTGCACTGTTCCTGCAGGCATCGTTATCCTTCTTTTTCCAAAGTGGCCAAAAGCTGAGACACATTTTGTTTCTGTGTAAATGCAACTGTGATGCTTGTTCCTATTGAGAGCTTGCATTTGAGGGACTCTAACCTCCTTCCATCCATCCCTCATCCAAAACTAAAATCTCCTTGTCCGACACTGAAGCTGCCCCAGCTCTACTTTTCCTCTGAACTTTGCTGGGGCTATAAGGACTCCCCCAGGCCTTGCTGTGTGTTTTTCCTGGATACACCCTGTAGGTGCTACTCAGAGCCTTGCCATGGAAGTTAACTCCTCCATCAGAGAGCAAGCAAGCTGGGGAATATGGGAAAACAGAGGTGAGGGGTGTTACATTGCCGTGCAGAGACTCAGCTGGCCACCAGCCAGCAAAGCCACTGCTGCAGGCATTTAGTTAAAAAAGAAAATATGACAAATGCAATATTTGATGACAATATAATGTCAGAGCCCATGACATCACTTGCTTCCAGCTGCCGATTAATCATGTGAAAGAAATCAATTTGGACATTAATTCAGAAAGAAAGTAGGAGGGAAGAATTTATCAAGTGTTTGGTCAGATTAAATAGTTTATTTTAGAACAGCTCTAACCCCCGATTCTCTGTCCCTTTCAGATCCATCACAGTGCCTGACTGCATTCCTGTATGAGTCAGTCCTTTGGCTTCCACGGAATTACTACAGGTTTCCCCTTGAGCAGAACTGGACATTGGCTTGATGGAGAGGAGGTGAGAAAATGACATGGAGGGGAAACAAAACCACTGACAATGTAGGAGTTTCAGTGAGGCTGAGCAGGGAAAGAGTCCCTGGTATGGGTCTTAAAAACTTTGGGGAGGCTTCCTGGGGCACTTACCACTTCCAGTAACATGGGTGTTTTGGCGCTTTCATTCCCCTTATCAACTTTCAGAAGTATTCCCAAGGGTTCACAAAACCTGTGTGTACTCATTGCTCCCCATCCTGGTGAGTTTCCCTGGGAAAGGAAAGAGGATGGGAATGTGACAGCGCAGGTATGTCAGGGCATTCGAGCCAGGGGTTGGGAACCGTGAGATACTCCTTAAAAGCTGCTGCAGGTGAGATCACTGTTTAGTCAGCAAATCTGATGGCTGCACTTTGTTAGTTGTTAGAGTTCCTCTCCTAGCCTCCAGTAGTCTCCAGTGTTCAAAAGAAACCGTGCTGCAGTTTCAGCAGCTATTCCAGTGTCTCTCCAGCAACTAACGGAATGACTTCCAGGGCAGAGCTGGGCCCAGCCTGCTGAGGAGGACAGCTTTAACAAACTCTGTTCTTTGCTTCATCACAGATGCACCACTTTGTTAATGGCTAAGGCAGTCTCCAACAGTCTTTTTTGGAGGTTTCAAGTCTGAGTAGACCCGTGTGACATTTCCTCCTTCCTTAGACAGCGCCCTGCCTAAGTCGACAGGCTCACACAGGGTCTGTTCCTGCACAGAATCCAAGTTTCCATCTGTCTAAAGTCTGCTCCACCAACTGCAATAAATTTCAGGCTGCTCCATTCTTCCTCCCCATCTCTTTTTGAAACAATAAAAAAAGGGAGATGATTCCCTGATGACCATCGGTGCTGATGACACAAATGGCACCTCACTTACTGAATCCTGGAAGTCTTGTTCAGTCCCACCCATCACCTTCATAGGGAAGAAGAGATGTTAAGCAAACTGTCTCTTAATGATAGATGAGGCTATAAAAAAAAATAATTCATTGTTTCAACATTTTGTTCCTTTTAGGAAATGTCAAAAACATAAACCAGAATGAAACAAAGGGGGTTGGGTTTTGGCTTTTGGGGTAGGTTTTTTTTACATAAAACACACTTGCAATCCAGTCAAAAAATGACCCTGAGGAGAGATAAAGAAATTTGGTTGTGTGGCTAAGGAATGAAGTGAGTATTTCCATGATACTGTCTCTCCTATCAGAAGGGTCATTCCAAGGCAATTCCCTGGCAGCTTTCATTAATCTCCCTCGCTCTGAGCCAGAAGGCAGAAGGATGTCAGACAGCTGAGCTCTTGTACGTTCCCATTCTCCTATTCAGGACAAGGCTGTCCTCAGCCAGTGGGAGAGAACACAAGGGAACTGGCAAACCTCAAACAATTTGTCAGAGAGACATGCTTGTAAAGTTAATCCTTAGCACTCTATCCAGATGCCCTCTCCCTGCTCCTCAGAAAACAGCCCTGAAGAAAAACAGTTTCAGGCTGCTTTTGGTGATGAGAAGATCACAATGGCTGCCAGCTTTTCCAGTGGCTTCAGCTGGGGTATGGGCTGTGCACACAAGGGGTGAAGAGGCAACATCTTCACCAGCCTCCAGAAGCCACAGTCTCTGAGGGCAAATTAGCTCGCCTGGCACTGGGGCCAGCAGAGCTTCACCAATTCTCCCAGTCCTCCTTACTCCATGCTCTTTTTGGCTGGGCAGGCGTCTCTCTGTCCCACTCACCAGACAAGTCCTGCTCTTACACAGCAGACTCCTGCGGGCAGAGTGGCTGGAGCATGGGGTGCGAGAAGGCCAAGCTGGAGACCTGGCAGCTCCCCATCAGTGAGCCACTGAGCCTCTTTGCTGAGCGCCTTTGCAGCACCATCTCCTGCCAGCTCTGCCTGCCTCAAGCCAGCCTGAAGTCCTGCATAACCCAGTCCTAAACGCCACCACTGTCAGGGGTCATGGGAGAATCTGTTACAGACAAGGAGAGCTACAGGTCTCCATAGGTATAACCAGAAAGGAGGAGAGCAAAGGATGGAAAAGGGTTGAAGAACAAGTGGGGAGTAAACACAGTGGTTCTGCTGAGGACATACAGCCCCCACATGCTCTCCTCTTCTGCCCTCACTTTGGCATCTCATTAAGTTACTTAGGCAATTAGGTGAATTCTCCTGGGAAGAAGAAAGCAGCTGTTTTGAACTCTGTAGTATCTGTCCCCATCCCGCAGGAAGCAGGGAGAAAATAAGTAACATTTAGGAACCCATTAGAGCTGCAATCTAGCTCATCAGCTCTCATTCAGCGAGCTTGGAAATGGATGGTTAATGCCTCCTCTCTGGGCCAGATGTTCACCTTACCCATCTGTAATGGCCTTTTAGATATCTAATTTCATGGAACCGTTAGTACCTGCCCCTTTCCCACAGGAAAATAAGGGGGAGCCCCTTCCTTGAAGCACTGAGAGCAAACTTCATGGCAGGGTGAGGGACCCTCCCAGCTCTTGAAATCTGCCTTCCTACTCCAGCACCTCATTGTGGGTTTAAATGCTTCAACTTAGTTACACAGAGGTGAAAACTCCTGCTGTACGAACTTGCCCAGGATCAGAGGGCACCTGGGAGTGGGGTGGGAAGTCAGTTGTCTGTAATGCTGTAGTCTGCAGCAGCAGCTTAAAAATCCTTCCAGAGAAGCGCCCTCTCAGAGATAAATACCTGCTGATCCAGAGGCAACCTAGAAACACCTGAGGCAGGAGGAGGGGCAAGGGAGCCTTGTGCTGTGCAGGCCAGCCAGAGGGGATGGGAGCGCAGCAAGGAGAACTAGGCGGCATGTCTGCAGTTGCTGCTCACATCAGGTGGGGAGGCAGCTCAGAGGGAGCTCAGAGCTCCCAGAGTGGGTGTCTCCAGGGCAAGGGCAGGGGGCAGCAGGGAGATGGAGGCTCTGGCTTGCACTAGCTAAGAATGGAGAGCCCGCTCCTGGTGCTGTTAGCATACACCCTTATTACATCCTTATTATGCCTGGGCAAACATGCATGTGTGTATTGAAACTTGTAAAAGGGCTGAAAATGTTCCTAGGAAGAAATGCTGTTCCTTCCCTAAGGGTTTTACTTGCCTCTAGCTGTTCAGAGGAAAAGCATGGACCTCAGTCTGCCTGGGAAAGATGTTCCTGCTTGAAACAATTCTATGTGCAAGGGCTGGTGCTTTCCAGGGGCTGCTATAATGCAGCTGCTATGTGGGGTCAGGCTCTGATGGCCTTTGCAGTTTGCTGTGTGGCAATGAACAGTGCTACACGCAGAAAATAGCACAGATAATATGCTGTTGTCTGGCAACATCGTTTAGGAATATTTTCATAGCTCTGTTGCTTTAGCTGTTCAAGATTACAAAGAATCAACCTAGATCTGCCAGTTTAATAAGCTGTGGTGTGCTCGTTTTAAGCTCAGCTTTGTTCCTTTCACAGACATAGAAACAAGAAAAGGTAAACATCTGTCCATCATAGAAATATTACGGTAAATCCTTGAAATATATTATTATGCCACAAGAAAAAATAGATTATTGGAGAGCCCAAATATGTTTTATTTTAAATTAAATGCCCACAGCCCAGTATGGGCTTAAAGTTACTAATCATGTCCTCTTCAGTGCCCTCTCTCTCCCAGTTTTTCAAAACATGGAGATCACTCATTGCAGAGTGGAAACTTGGACGGCATTTATTGTGATTCCACAGTCATCTTATCCCTAAAAGGTGTGGTGGAATCCCACAAGCCCTGGAGACTGAATATCTCCATCGTATACTGCCAACCCCAAAACAGCCTATGTGACATACCACACACTTAAAAAATAGCTTGTCTTTTTCCTGCTGTGATGGCAGCTACCTCAAACAAGTTCACAGCTGCCCATTTATGGTTACGTGGTCACAGTCTGGGGGAATAATTGCGACCCACAAATAGGAAAAACCTCTTCAGACGAGGCAGCCTTTGAAATCCAGTTGCCATATCCCCTCAACCACGGGCACAGGTATAACTCTGAGTAGCCTCAGGATCCAACAGGGGAGGATTTCCCTTCATAATTTTATTTTTAATGACCCTCTTTAAAACTCCACAGTACACGTTTCACGTGCTCCCAGTGCCTCTAGTGCAGCCTGTGCAAAAGAAGGAAATGCTGAATCATGGGCTGCTCCCCAAACACACACACACACACACACACACACACACACACACAATGTTTGTATTCCTGTTACCAGCAAACAGCAACCGTGGACCCGGGTGCCAGTGTAAAGCCCTGCTGCTGGGGCGCGGGGGACCGCACACCAGCTGCAGAGCTGGGCTCTTCTCTGGCACCAGGAAAAACCAGGAAGGGTGGCACTGAAACTGCTGGGTGTATTCAGACATAAAACCTGTGGGCATTCACATCAGACCTTCACATCTTCTCCCTGGGGAGTTTACTACCTTCTAGCCTTCCTACACTTTCTTGCCTGCCGCGCGTGTATGTAATGCCTCCTCAGAGCACTTGGCTGTACATAACATTTTCCATACATACTTTTTAATCTCCTGAGCTCTGTAAGAGTTCTCCAATGTCCTGTTGCCAAGCCTGGTGCTGGTGAGCCAAGCTGGCGTCCTTAGCCCAGTGCTTGTGCTCTGAGTATGCCTGCTGTGCATGGAGGTACGGGATGCATCCCTGTGTCCAAGGACCCCAAGCATATATGAAACTTGAGGCAGGTGACAGCCAGGAATACCCTTGGATACACAGGGTGTCGTAGCAGGACCTGCCTGTCTCACAGGCCAGGGAGGCCAGCTGGAGAAGCACTGAGCCACGTCCCTGACACCCCACAGCCCAGCAGCAGGGGCAGAGCCAGCAACAGGCAGCAGAGTCCTTTAGCTTCAATGACTTGGTGCAGTGTGGGGAGAGGTGCAGGCAAGAATGTGTGGAGGAGGCTTCCAGAGAACAAAAGTGCTTCCTTTGTGCCCTAGGTGGGCGTGCGAGCTCAGGCAGACGTGGGCGCAGTACGCAGGCTGTCCTAAATTACAGGGACTTGCCACAGGTGTCTGTGCAGAGCCCTGTGTTCTTGCTCCCTGAACAGGCTCTGGCACAGAAAATATTGACCAGTCACTGCTTAATTCTGCCATCATTTGTGTAGCTGAGGGGTAGCAGGAGGGAAGCAAATGGCCAGAAAACCCAGCTCAGAGGTGGGTGGGAGCTGGGGAAAAGTGTCTTTCTGACCTGTTTTACCACTGAAGCAATGCAAAAGGGCTGCTGGTGCAAGATAAACATCAAGAGCCTTTTTCTTGGTCCTCCGTTTCCCCTGCCAGTCCAGCCAGACCAGAAATGTGCCCTGCCTGTGACAGTCACCTGCCTGCACACAGACAACTCACAGTGGGTAATTCCACATTGTGTTTCCTCTTCAGCACTCCGTGCTCCTTTTTCTTGTAAAACACCAGCCAGGTTTAACCTCCATCACACTGGCATAAACACACAGTAAGACTGCTGACTATAGAATTACTCTGTGCTTGTCCATTTGTTTCTGTATTTTACAGGATTGTGAGATTCTTCTCACTGGTAAGGAAATGTTGTGAAATACTGGCTTCCACTGCAGGGATGTGGACGGTCCTTCTGATGCTGAACTGGATGAACAGTGACAGTTTGGACAACTCATCTCTGAAACACAGTGAAGGCTGTCTTATCCAACCAGTTCAAAACATCTCAGAGAATAATAATTTTTAAAAATGAATTGTATAATAAAGGAAGAATGGAAGGAGGAGGGTACTTTAGGACTGCAGTTGTTTTATGATTAAATTGTTATGGGATTTTTTCTGGTTTGTTTTTACCATTGGATTGATACTAAGTAGATTGTTGTCCTTTCTGCCCTGTTCTAGCTTTATAATGCAGCCTACACCATATTGATCGAGTGCCTCCAAGGATTTAAATGAAGAGGATGGCCAATATCTGTCACACAGCTGTTCTCCCTTCTCCATGGAAGGAGGTATTTCTGCAGTATAGGACCTTGTTTCAGTAAGGTGTTGGGGGGGGGGGAGGCGGTGTTGCTTGTTATTGTGGTTTGGACTGGGGAAGGGAAGGGGTTCTTCTTCAACTCAGAACATGTCTCTCTGGGTTCTCCCTAAGGAAAGTAGGTCAGGGGAAGGAATATACTGTGTACATAGAGTGGAAAGTGCTGAGACGTGCACACATCTCTGTCTTGGGGAGTCTATTGCCATGCCTCAGGCCCTCACAATGATGTGAGCATCACTGTGCCAGAGGCTAGGGTCACCATCTTCATCTTCATGCTCTGGCAACATTCTGATACTATCCCAGGGGTCAGCATGACAAGTCTTGAGATGTGGACCAGGACCTCAACCCCAGAGGAAGAGGGTGTATAACATAGCAAAGGACAGTTCTGCCTGTGCTTGAGAGGGTCACCAGCACCACACAGGTCTGCTGGAGCTCCCCTAGCCCTGGATGGGTAGTGCCTGAGAGCAGGCTTTAGCAATGGTAAAAGAAAAACATTAATTAGGGTCAAGGCAGAGGCTGAAAGGAGTAAAACAGCCTTGGCTCTACTGTCCACTTTACCTACCCAGCGTTCGCTTCGTGCGCAGCCAATCTCCGCTCCTGCCTGAACAGCCCTCTCATCCAGCTCCAGTGGAGCACAGGCTGCAAGAGCCTTCACTCCCACCTGCAGCCCAACCTCCTCTTCCCCCCATGCACTCACACACAGGAGGGCTCGTCCTCCTGCCCCTGAAAAAAGCCTCCTCCCCGCAGCACTCGGCAACCCCTGAACCAGGGGCAGAGTGGCCACAGCCCAGCTGAGCCAAACACATCACCCATGGAGCACAGCAAGCATATTTGAGACAAGTATTTTTAATAAGACATGATAATTGATGCATCTCCCTTCAAGTACACACAGGTGTTGGGAGGCCGTTGGCTTGGACAGCTGTGATTTCTTCCCCTGAACACTCAGAGCCAGTGTGTCATGGAGATGTCACACAGGGAAGTTCCACGCCCTTCTCTAAGTGTCTGTCCTTGCTTTATTTCAGGACTGAATGCATCCTGCAGTGGATATATGCCCTTCCTAAGCGGAAGATCCTGTTCATTTTAATAGCCCCACTGTCTTGAATAAGGACAAGTTGCCCCCAGAAAAGTTGGCTGGATCAACTGTTGCCCTAACCCAGCCTGCTTCAGTATCCTGAAGCACTGCCATTATTCTCTTTGGAAACATGAGTTATAAAGCCAAATGAAGAACATGGCTTAAGCAGAAGCAAGGTCTTTCAAGATCCAGGATTGGACCTGTACTTGAAGATCACAACTAAGATGGAATGGGACCATCTTTTTGTTCTCTATATACAGCACTCACTGCAATGACGCCGTGGCCATGGAGAGGTCTCCTTGGCAGCATCAACCACCTGCAGCAGTGCTGATGCCTGAAGATGCCTGTCTATGAAAGAAACTTGTCTCCTTTATGCCTCCATCCTCATCCCTGGATTAGACTAGCAACCTGCTTCAGTTTGTGCTTTGTGTCTAAGCTAACCTCAGACACTCAGTTTCAACTTGATTGGAAACAAGTGTGCCGAAAGCTGTCTGCTCTTTCTTGCCCATACAGTGTGGACTGCTGCCTGGCTCCAATCTGGAAGCAATTAATTCCTCCTGTACCTACCCATTCTGAAAAAGGATTCATCCCTAGACACTTTTTTTTTTCCATTTCCCACTTTTATGAGCTGCTTCCTTCATAAATCACAGCTTGTCCTTGTCTGTAATGCCCACGGAACAGCTCTAGCTCCGGACGTCACATATTTCTGTTGTAAGACAAAAATGCCACTCCGTTTTAAGGCCAGGTCTCCCATGGGGAGTTTGGTATCAGTAAATGTGCCACAGTGAATTTGCTGCTCCTCTGCCTTCTTCTGATAGGATGAGTATCTTATGATGCTTGAATCTGCTTTGGAACCTGCTTTGGCAGGGGGGGTTGGCCTCAATGATCTCTTGAGGTCCCTTCCAACCCCTACGAGTCTGTGATTCTGAGAAAGGGCTTTAAGCGCCTGTTGTGTTTATGTTGGTGTAAATACTCTTGAACAGCCCCAAAGAGCAGTCAGAAGGCACGTGGATAAGCAGCAATGCTTCCAAGTACCCCCAGATGCTATTAGCATAGGGCAGCACGGCTGCTTTACAGAAAAATAAAAGAAGGTGCATGTATTCCTGGATTTATTCTTTCTTTCCAAAGTTCCTGCTTTTTTATGTGTGTATGCAGGCATGAGGGCATGGGAGCAAACAGATGACCAGAATCTGTGGATATTTGCAGACAGGGAGAAGTTTATGCCCATGAATAGTGCCATTATAGTCAGCGGGGTCCCTTTTCGGAAAAAGATTGATCACACACTTTATTTCATGAAAGACAAGTTCCTGACTGAGAACAGGCACTGAGGAAACAGATTGGAGTGGAAAGAGTCTAAAAATCTCTTTTCCTGCCCTAAATTCAAAATAGCATTTCTCTTACTGGAAAAACAAACATAAGCTCATTTTGGGTGTCTGTCTGCCAGTGGGCTTGGCAGTCCACACCTCCTGCGGATTCGGAGACCTCTGTGCCCCTGTTTACGCTCTAGAGGCCGTGTCTTAATTACAAAAAGCTGATCCGCTGTGACATCAATTTCCCTCTCTAGGGGAAATTCCTAGCTCTGACATCCTAGCCAACTCTAGTTCTTTTTTTGTTCTTTTTTTTTTTTCCCCTTGGCCAGTCCAGACCAGCCCCAAAACAGCCATCTGTGTTTGACCTTGACTGCTACTTGCGAGTCGCAGAGCTGCTCTCCTGAAGTGCTGACATACAGACAACTATTTCCAATGAGTTATCTTGATAGAGAAATCAGGCTGTTATCACAGCCAAGAGCCTGCTCCCTCTGCCAAGCGGCTCCTGGGGGCCGCGGGAGCTGAGAAAGCGCTGCCTGCGGCCTACCCTCCATCAGAAAGGATGGACGTTGTCCCAGGCACGTTAGCTACAGCCCAGCGTAAACCCAGGGCAACCTCAGCAAGTAGACGTGCCCGTGGCACCTTACACCCCTCGTGTTTGATGTCTGGGGACGCGGAGGTCATTTCCACCCATGGGATGCGCTCATCCAAAGCCTCGCGGCTCTGCGGGGAGGGCTTGGCTCTAACTTTGGGCTGCTGTGAACGATCCGGCGTGCTGGAAGGCAGCAACACCAAGCCGCTGTGCCCGGGGCAAAGGCGATGCCGCGCCGAGTGCGGGGCTAGTCCGCGCCTTCGAGCCGAGCAGAGCGGGACGCGGGTGGCCTTTAGCACCCCGTTCCTGGGCTCGCTCTGCCTTTCCCTTGCCACTCTCTGCCTGCCTTCACCGCCGCAGCCGGGGGAGGGCTGCAAAGGCCAGCAGCAGGCGCGGGGAGGCCGGGCTGCGGGAGTCCCTCCGCCCGGGACGCTGCGGGTTTTGCTGGCCGGGGGCCGCGCCGGGAGGGACCCGCCCGGGCTTCGAACCGGGGGTGGAAAATGGCTCGTGTATCTTTAACCCACCGCGGCCAAAGCGCGGCGGCGGGGGGCGGTTTGGTTGGGGTGTGTTGGGTTTTTTTTCTCTCTCTTAGTTAACAATGGAAACTTTTTTTGGTCGGCGCTCCCCTCCCGCCGCGCAGCGCCGGGCGCGCAACAGAAAAAAAAGAGAAAAAAAAAAAAAAAGAAACTTGTTCCGCTGAGTTCAACCCCAGGCAGGCTCACAACTTCCTTCCTGCTCTCCTACCCCCTCCCTCCGCTCTCCTCCTCCTCCTCTTCACCGCTCCTCTCCCTCTCCTCCTCCTTCTCCTCTCTCCGCCTTTCCAGCCGCACCGGGAGCGGGAGCCGCGGCCGCGGCGCGGACCTGGCCGGAGCGCGGAACCGCCCGCGCCCGCGCAGCGCAGCGTCCCCCGCCGAAGCGCGGAGGAGGAAAGCCCGGCGACTGCCGCCCCCCCCCCCCCGCGGGGCGAGGAAAGCCGCTTGAAACCGCGGAGAGAGCGGGACTCCCGGCCGTGCACCGCGCCCGCGGAGATGGTTTCTGCAGCGACCTACAGCCGCCGGTGCCGGCGGGCGCTGCCGGGCGGCGCGTACTGAGGCGGGCGCGGATCCTGCTCCCAGGTAAGTCGCCGGGAGTGGGGGGGACGGGCGGACACGGCGACGCGGCCACCCCCTCCGCCGGGGTGACTCCCGAGCAGCTGCGCCGGGAGCCCCAACGAGCTGTGCGCGGTTCCAGACGGGCTCCGCGGGGAGGAAGGGGCGAGGCGGAGGCGGGCGAAGGAGCAGGGTGCTGCTCCGGGAACGGGCGAGCTGTCCCGCACCCTGCCCTGGCCTCGAGCAGGCTGTCCCGCACCCAAAATCTGACCGCGTACCTATGTGGCAGTGCTCGCTCTCGCACCCTAGCCAGCGCGCTGGGAGCTTTGCAGTGCCGGGGATCCCTGCAGAGAGGGGGTGCCCGCACCACCTGGGCTCTGCTGGGGCTCTCACTGTGTGCCTGGAAGGATGGGAAGCCTGTTGGTCACCCCCTCACTGAGACCTGTGGGCACTTACCTGCCAGGAGCCTCACAGGGCTGCACAGGACTAACACTAAGAGCATCACACACGAGTGCTTCCCCTGTTAGCCGTGCTTAGCACACACACGTGTAAACAAGCCCGCACACTCATGTTGGCAGTGTGTTGGCAGAGGTCTCACAGGTTCCCATGCCCCAGCACGGGATGGGCATTGCAGCTCCAGTAGCGCTTGGAGCAAACGGACATGCAGGAAGGTGTGCTGGCAGGCAGAGGGGCACATAGAGCCACCTGCAGAAGTGGGGTCTCTCTCACATGTGTACACACTCACGCAGGCAGGGTGTACGCCACCACATGTGTCCGTACCTGGGATTCAGGCTGTGACTTGGAGGCGGTTGATGCCCCAGAAGGCGAACAGGGACAAGGGAAGCGTGTTTAGACATGGCACGCATGAAGGTGTAATACTATGTTGGTACAGATGGTAAGTTAGGGGAGTAGAGGGGACATGGTCAAGTACCATACTGTGGAAGCAGGGAGCCTTCTCATGGGTCGCTTGAGGAGAAATCCATGTCTGAGGCTTGGTCTTGGTCATAGGTGACAAACCACAAGGTGGTAACTTTGTGCTGTTGGGAATTGTTCCCTTCCTTCATAAAATGTCAGCTTTGGGGGCCAAAACTTGAAAGCTGCTGGCTTCCAGCTCACACCAGCTGACTATAACTCCCAAATTCAGGCCGGGAAGGGCTGCTGGCTGTGTGTGCTCAGACACCACTGCTGCAGCTGCATGACAGGCCACCTGGAGAGGGGGCAGGGAAGGCAGGAAAGAGGGGAAACAGCTCCAAACCTGATTTCCCCTTGACTCAGACCCTTCTGACAGCTCGGCTGGGTTGTGGCACACTGGGGGTCTGTGCAGGGACTGGCGGGAGGGTGGGCACACAGGAAGGAAAAAGTCTGGCCAGCTGTGTGCACAGCTGGAGGGTGAGCTTGGGGCAGGGAGGGTGGGGCACAGAGCTACTCTTACCACTTGCCTCCTCCTCTCTCCCCAGCCTTCCCGTTATATGGAGCTGCAGGTCGGGGCCAGCCCAGCTCCCCTGCTGCCACCCAGAGATGCTTCCGATCCTGGTGTGGAGAGACCCTCGGCAGCCCCGTGGAGCCTGAGTGCCGAGGCGGCGGCGGCAGCCCCCCTGTGCGCCCCGGCTGACTACTATGGCCGTGTACTGCTATGCGCTCAATAGCTTGGTGATGATGAATAGCAACAGCGAGGTGACAAGTGGCAGGAGCAAGACACCGCCTCCTGGACAAGGGCTGCCCAGAGGCCCGGAGACACCCAGCAGCTGCCGCCCGGTCCCCGTCTTCAGCCCAGTCTCAGTGCCACCCCGCTCCCCACACCGTGGCCCTGCTTTCCTCTACCCCCCCCTTGAGGAGCTCCCAAGGCAGCCGGGCAGCCCCAGGGGGCGGCGGGGCAGCTGGGGTGAAGAGGGGCAGCCGGGCAGCCCCACAGCATGGCAGCTTCAGCGAGAGCTGCACAACGTCCAGGTGAACCAGAAAGTGGGACTCTTCGAGGCACATATCCAGGCGCATAGCTCCAGCACACAACCACCGCGGAGCCCCCGGCCATCCTCACCCCGGCCCCGGCCTGCCAGTCCCGCAGCACCGACGGTAGGACTTGGAACCGGACCCCGGCCGCGAGCCTATGGGGAGAGTGAGGCCCCCAGTGATGGTGGGGTGCAGGTCTGGCCGAGCTCTGCAGAGCCCTCAGGGCAGCCAGTGGTGATGGTGGTCCCTGCTGTGGGGCTGGTGGAGGGCAGCAGCCCCCTGGAGCCATCAGGGCCTGGATCATGGCAAGGTGAGGTGGTCATGGCCCCCACAGGACTTGAGGGCCAGTGCCCAGCTGTCGGTGGGAGCATCCCCGCCGTCATTGTCACGGACCTGGGGGGCCCAGAGGATGAAGCAGGCACCGTGCCCCCTGGCAACCTGCCCGTCCGGAAGCTGTCGTCGTCTTCAGCCTCTTCCACTGGGTTCTCCTCATCCTGGGAGGAGTCTGAGGAGGACATCTCCAGCGATCCCGAGCGCACCCTGGACCAGACCCCGGCCTTTCTGCAGACCCTGGACCAGCAGAAGCCCCGAGTGGTGAGTCTTGCACCAGTCCTGGGGAGGTGGGGCGAGGGCTGGCAGTATCCCTGCTCTGAGGCACAGCTGCGGTTGGAGGGCAGAGGTCTGTAGCAGCAGAGGTCTGCAGAGAAACTTTCCACTTGCGTGGCAGTGCTTGCCTTCCTTTACATGAAAAGCTTATCCCAGTTTCTAGTCTGAAGATCCCCTGCTTGCAGGAGAGAGCAGCCGTACCCATGCCACTCTGCATGGTCCTTGCAGAGCTTCCCGGGCACTACAGTTGCCCACCAGCATGCTTGTCATACACCCACGGACCGCAGGCTTTTGCTGACATGTGGTTATGAGCCTCAGCTTTCCCTCAGCACAGCTTCCCTGGGTGCTGGAGGTTTACATGATTTACATGATTTACATGAGCATAAGGGAGAATTTATTTCCTCCTTGGAGTTGAAATTGTGTTCGCCAACTATCTGTTAAAATTTACACTGATGCCCATCAGCACAGTGTCCATGTGCCTTTCCCATGGAAGCAAAAATCTCTACAATTTCTGATAATTCCCCTTCTGAAGAAAACATTTAACTTGTGTGGGGTATCTTATATTTTAGGTAAGCGTGTTTTTGTTAGGTATTTATAGTGAGTTCATTTGCTTCTGGATCTTCCTTTCTTTGTCGTGGTGCTGGCTGGGAGGCTTCAGGTGAGGGATAGCATCAGTGTTGTCTTAGCTTTACAGCAGGAAGGTCTCTTCAGAGAGGAGGGTATCAAGGCTCTTTCCAAAGGCCACTCACGGCATTTCTTGCATCATTTGGGGAGTTTGCTTGGTGTCTGAATGCTCTACAGAGTGTCCTTTGCTCACAGCTGTTGACACAATTTATCTAGAGGGCTCTGAGGCACTTTACCCCAGTGCAGGGTGCCTGTCATGAGGTTCTCTAACCAGCGTGTGGACTCTCCCATCTTCTGACTGGGAGACATCACACTGATTTGAGCTCAGTGCTGGAACTTCGTATTGACAACCCCTGGAAAATGCAGGGCAATCCTGGGACTCCTTAATTAAAGAGTTTGAGAAAAGGCCCGTTGACTTTCAGTGTTGCGGTTGGTTCACTATGTAACTTTCCGTAGATGTGTGATAGTGAGGCTCTTGCAGAGCTCTGTGACATGAAGACCAGTGCAGGGAAACATCTAAGTAAAGTCAAGGTATCAAACTCACGGAGAAGTGTCTGATGATGGTTTGTAAAACACTCAGTTTTGTAAAAATCAGTCTCTTTGCTTTTCTGCTTGCTTCATCCTGTTTTAAGAACTTGGAGCAGCAGTTGAGTAAAAGCACAGTTAATGAAGTTAGAAGTCTGCAGCTCATCGTGTTTGCAGACAGTATTGTATTTTGGGGCTCTCAACTGATGAATCAGCTCGCTCCCTTTGGGAGCTGCTACAATCCCTCTGCTGATTAAATTCTTCAGGTTTTGTGTGCCTGAGCTGTAGCAATCTCTGCTCTATTCTCCATGCTAATGACTGTTCCTGGTGCCAAAATCCCACTGATTTGCTGCTGAAAACAGTACACTGATGGGCAAAATCATGCCTGATGCTGTTGTGGAAAGCTTCCTGCGGCCTCACGCTGACTGCACAGGCTTCCAGCAAGCTCAGTTAGGCCAGTGGCTTGGCAATGAACAGGCAGGGCTCACTGATGTTGCCAAACAGCCTGGATCAAAGCGAGCTCAGATCAGGTCTATGGTCAGACTAACTCTGCTGGGCTCATGGGACTACTCCAAGCAAAACGAGGTGAAGTTCTGGTCCCAGGCGCATCAGGCAACCCAAGGAGGTGCACTTGATTCTTCTGTTTCATTGCTGGAGTTATCTCCACAGGGGCTGCTGGGCTGATTTACAGCGATACTTTCCGCTGGGCTCTGCAGGTCCCATGCAGGGCCCCATCACTGACTTTGGCAGGTTATAGTCAACTTCTCAGCAGGGTCATGCGCAAATGCCCAGTAATTCAAAGATGATTCATGTAAATAACACCCAACTTTGTGTATCGATTGGCAACATCTTTTAAACCCATAATGACAGCAGAAGGCAGCTACTGAAGCGGTCTCAGGTTGCACACTCATTTGTTTTCATGAACTCACGACTTCCTTTTACTAATGCACATGGTCTGGAAATGAGATGCGTAATGAGGGAAGTGTGTGAGAAGCTCTCTCCACAGCTCATGCTTTTCCGTCAAAATAAGTCCCAGGAGACCTTGGCTGACAGAAAGCAACATTGTTCCTCTGAGTTGAGTAGATAAACGCAGGGCAGGCAGAGAGCCTGAGTTGCCTCTCTGCAATGGGCGCTGCTGACATGGGGGAAGGCGATTGTACCTGGAGGTGAGGTAATGAGCGACAAGAAAAGCCGCCCTCGCTGCAGACACGGTCTGTGCCACACATCTCGCGTAGCACGTTTACAGGTTTGATAAACAGCAGGCTTGCTTCTGCCCTTCCTTTCTGGAAGCTGTCTGGCTCAGCACATCTGTTAGGGATGTCTGGCTGTCTATTGTAATTCCTCCTGGCGTCCCCGGGACACAGGCAGGCCCCTCCAGCTGGCACAGACTTGTCCTCCTCTGGTACTGCAGGTAGGAAACTTCATTTGCGGTTTGGCCTGAAAATTGGTCAGTAAGAAAATGACGTTGCCTGGTGGGGGAGGGAGTGTGGCCACTATTTTGGACACCGTGACCTGGGGCAGCTCTGTGGCTGATACAGGCTCTGCCTTTGTTTGTTGAAATTTCGAGAACACTCAATGTACTGCCTGTACCTGGAGCGCTCCGGTGCCCAGTGGGCTGCACAGCACTAGACAACCGTGACCCTGCTGTGATTATAGTGGACTTCTGAAGTGCAGTGACAGTAAGAGCAGTTTGATGTTTTGCTATTGTCTGACTGCAAATTGCAAGTCCACTTAAGGTCTGAGTAAACCTCTGCGTAAGGGCTTTTGCAGCTGTGGCTTTCCCCGGGCTGTGGGCTGCTGCTGGAGAAACCCCACACTTGTTTATTGATGCTTGTAAGGTTTCAAAGACACTTGAGCAATTACACTTCTCAGGCTGTGTGGGAGGGACAGCCTGCCCAGGCAGCAGTTGGGATGGGGACACTGCAGTGTGACAACGCCACGGGGCAGCGCTGGCTGCACACCCCCTGCCACAGCGATGTGAGCAGTTTGGGGAAAGAGCAGGTGCCTCTGCTCACCCACTGCCCAAGATGCCCCAGCTGTTGGATGGCGCCTGTCTCCATCATGGCACATCTCATGCTGTGGGGGGGATTTCTCCCCTCCTGGCTGATGGCACAGGTTGGGTGCATAGGGAAGTGAGAAGGCGCTCCCTGTGCCCAGCTCCTAAGGGGGTTTTTGCACCCAAAATAAGCCCCATTCTAGCTGTGACTCCCATTCACTTCAATGGGAGTATGCAATTCTTTGAGGTTTTCTGTGCCTGGGGGACCCTGTTTGCTCTTCCCAAGGGAGAGCTGATTGCCTGAGGTACTCTTGGTGGCAAGAGGCTTGGCCCCAGTCTTGGAAGGTGGCTGCGCTCCTGAAGGGAAAGATATTCCAATCCTGGTCATTGCAGTGAGTCATCATTGTTGACCTAAATCCCCTAATTTGTCAATTCCTTGGCAACTAGGGACAAAGCAACAGATGGGGGAAGGGAACAGAAATTGTGCAAGTACATACTATAGAAAAATAACATGTGGAGGGCAAAAAAAAACCCACCTTCCCGGAAAAAACAGTGCAAGACACCATAGCGTTCCTCTTCCTGGCTTTCCCACAGCCATTGTGGAAGCACAAGGACACAGCAGAGCAGTAATCAAGTGACTCTCGGTACATTGTGAAACCGCTGCTCCTTTCAGCAGGCAGAACGGCTTGCTCAGAACAAGAGACTACCATTAACCGGTGCAAAATGGCAAAGAGCTTTTGGAAAAAGCCCTAATGGCGTTGCTGCTGACAGGTGAATTTTTAAATTGATTTATTTGTTTGACTCTCAATGGCTGTAACGCATTTCTAGAAAGGAGCCAAGTTTAGATAGGGTTCGTGTCAGCCAAGGGCCTGCGGGACCCTTGCTTATTTCACTTTGAGATGTTCCAAGGCATGAGCTGACAACAGCACTCCTGATTTGTTCCTATAAAAATCAATCACATTAAATACACTTTCATTAGCTTTCCTAGCTGTCGCCGTGATCAGGAAGTGTCTGGGTAACAGAAACCATGACCACATGGCTATGGTGATGCGTGCAGGCCCTGGGAATGTATTCTGTATGCTGGCTGCGTTTATGTATTTTCCTTCTTCCTCCCACTGTGTTTGTCTTAAAAGCTCCTCAGCTTATGAGTTGGTTAATGGGATCGCCAATTTAGTATCGATACAATGCCTAGTATGCTCAGGCCCCACTTGCTTGCTCTGAAGAGTTGCTCCTCTAGTAATGCATATTGTTGCCCGGGAAGGTGCTTCACATGCAGGGCAAGCTGCCAAAGAATGGAGCCTCCTTCTGCCCCACTGTGGGAAGACTGGGAGGAAAAGGAAAGTGAGGTGGACACCTCTGTGTTTGTGCTTTTGGAGCACTGTGCTCAGCAGACCTGGCAGCATGGCATGTTTTGTCTGTCGGGATGAGATTAAGGCACCCTAGTCCCCCCACTCCTCCCTTCCAAGATCAGTACCCCCTGCCCCAGTGCCTGCCAATGCTTCGGGCTCTGTAGGTGGAAGCTGTGCACTCTGGGCAGGTCACGAAGCACCGCTCCCTATTTGGTAGCTTAGCTTCTAGCTACCTACTCACGTACCCTTCTTGAGGAATAAGCAGCGTTGTTCATAGGCTCCCACTGATAGCGGCTGAGTGAAGATGCCACCATAACCTGACGGGGGATGAACGATGCAATTTCAAGTCCATTTTCATTAGCTTTTTTAAGCTCATGGGGAAGGGTTTCTTATCTGCTCACATTCTTCATGACTGACAGCACAGGAATTGCATGGCACGTAGCAGATCCTTTTCATAGAGGGACTTGCTAGCACAGCTGCTGTCTCTTGCATTTTTAATTTTATTTTTTTTCCCCAAACAATTTCACAGGAAGGCATTCATAAAATGTGGAAAAAGCCTGAAGCATTTCTGAGGTGCGGGAAGAACAAACATTAGGCTCATCATCCTTAAGGTTCAAACATTAGGCTCATCATCCTTAAGGTTCCCCAGCTCGGGCAGGAACCTCTCCTTCCCTTCTGACAGGAATGGCAGGAGCTTGGCTGGTTGGACCCTTTGGGATGTAAACTGCGTGTCCGTGCAGTGGGGTTCCCAGATCAGCAGAAAATTTACAGTTTTGCCTTTACCCTTTTAGAGCCTTGTGATGATAAAAAAAACCCCAACCAAACCATAGTCAACACCTGTCTCATGTTTTCCATATTATTTCTATACCATGTTAGGCCAGATTTCCATCTGAAGAAAATTTTAGTGCAGCTCTGAGCTCTCATCCCATGCGATGATGGAAAGCCAGTGCTGAGCTAATGTTTTCTTTGCATGTGAATCTGCTGTAACTCACTAGAGGAATAATGGCGCCTTGCGTATGATGTTAAATGGTGCTTCGGCTAAGATTAGTCTTCTGTAATTGTTAGAGATTATTTTGTTTATATCAGTAGGTAAATTTGTGCAGTAATTTGCTTTCTTCCAATGAAGCCTAGCCAAGCTTTCGAAGAAAGCTGTGTTAATATTTAACAGACAGCGAAAACTGAATGTTAACGTTTTCAACTCGCTGAGTAGCTTCACAGCCTGATGGCTGTTCTCAAACATGACTTTTCAGGGAATGTGGGCTCCCACACTTGCTGGGTCACTCAGAATGGCCCTTTTATAGCATTCATCTTGCTCAGCTTCATTGGAAATCTCCTCGGTGTAAGTCTCCTCCTAAGGTACCTTTCTTTGATGGGATCTTGAGGATTAGCCCAGGAGTGTGCTTAAGACACAGGAATCCGTTTCTGAAACACTCATGAATGTCTTCTATAAAATTTATTGGAATTTCAGCTGTACTCATGCACATAAAAAGCCAGGTCACACATAGCCTTCACAACGGCTGCAAGCAGTTCAGGAAGCTGCTTCAGCCTGAGGTCTACCAGCTTCAAAGTGCTTCTGATTTGGCTTTTAAATCAGTGTTTAGGCAGAAAAACATGTGATTTGCTCTGTAACAGGGTGTCCACCAAACAGTGCCTTTCAGCATGAGTTGGTGTGGGTATGTTCAGAAGCTCAGGGTCTCCAGCCACGAGTTTTGGTCTGGGTATGTGCCACGAATGCACTCAGAGTTGGTGAAAGCTTTTGGAAGAGGTAGCTTGCAGCTGCTCCTTTCCCAGCCGTGGTGGGAGTTCGCTGCCACAGAGCCGCTGTTGCAGCTGCGTGACTGCGGAGATCCTCACTGCCCAAGTCAGGCATGGGTTGCATTGACTGAGTGCCGGCATTTTCTGACCTAAGTTTCTTAGCAATCAGCATATTATGGGAGCCTGAAGCTGCTGCAGACTGCTAAGACCCATATTACTATTAGCCTTTTGCCTCTCACAATGTCTGTCTCAATGCTAACATACGTTTCAGCCCTGAGAAGAGTGAGTTTTTTATAGTAAAGAACATTCTTTTCATTAATGATGAGTAAGAGTCAGCCTAGTAGGAGGAATTCAATTATTCCTTTCAGATCTAAGATTTATTGCTAGCCAAAATAGAAGGATTGCTTTTGGAAGGAGAAGTAGGGGGTAAAACAACAAGTGCGTAGCACTTACAACTTCTTGTAAGCTGTACAGTGCATTATCTGATCAGCACAGCACAACAGGAACTGCATTAGTATTCAGCACTGTTGCGGTTTTAAGTAATAGTAAAGCATCCCTTGTCTCCCTGACAGACATATATGAGCTCCGGAGCGGCAGACCGACAGGCAGTTTAATGAATTTGGTTCAAAGAGCCGAATTGGGTTGTCTCACGTTTGGTTTGCAGGGAGGCCGGCACCTGTGGTTGCCGTGGTGTAGGCCTCGCTGGATCCAGGCAAGCTTTGCCAGGGGTTTCATGCGTAGCTTCTGGGGCTCTCGCCTCCTTGACTTCCAGTCTTGTCCTTGGGGATTTGGAAAATGGGGCTCTTGGACTGTGTGAAGCAGAGGTCTCAGCCAGGTCTCTTTCCTCATCACAAAACTTCCTTCAGCCTGAATGCTTTGGGCTTTGCGTGCATGGTGACCGACTTATCAACACTGGGAATAACCAGCACAGCTTGTGTCTTGGTAGGATGGCTACACCAGGAAGCAGGCCCAACCCTCTCCCATCAGAAGGGACCAGGAGAAACGTGCCACTGAGTGGAAGTTAGCAGAGGGCTAAGCAATAGGCAGCACCTACCTTCGGCATCACCTCCTCCCCCCTCCCCCTTTGCTTCCTGTCCCTTTGCCCTTGCTTGGGCAATTCATCTGCAGCAAGATAAAATCAAAGAACCCTCTTCCTTTGCTAAACAATTCGCTCCTTTTGTTAGGGTCAGATAAAATGCTGATAAAAGCTGTTGTAGCTCCCACCGAAGCCAGCAAGAGCATGCTGCAGATTCGGTCCTGGCCGATGTTCGTCTTGCTCTCCCCTGCACGTATCCAGTTACATCGCGCAGTAGATCCAGCACTAAACTGAATAAATGGAGCAGAGACGCGGTCTCCACGGTAGTTTTGCCCATTGAGAGGTACGGTGATTCAGGGCCTTTGGGGGCAGGAGTTTTAGGAGCGGAAAGATCTGCTAGGTGACTTTTTGCCAAGTGCATTTTAGGGTCCAGTGCTTTTTCTCTCCTTCTGCACTAGAGAGTCTCCAATCCCTGCTGCTTGGGAAGAGGGCAGGAGCAGGAGCAGAGCCTTGCTCGCTGAAGCTGTGCTTTGACGAGGCGTTTTGGAGAGGCACAGGCATAGTTTTTATCCTGTGGAGCTAAATGCATTCAAAACATTTTCATTAAATGGAGACTTAAATGCAGTGGTGGAGGTAGCCTGGGTGAACCCCTCAAAAGAAAGAAGAGCAGGGTGCCGAGGAGGGGCAGGGGTGAGGGGGAGGTGGGCGGGCTTCTCACCGTGTGGACCTTAGGAACTGCTCATGCCTCATTAGATACCCAGGGGCATCCTCCCACTGCTAGTGAGGTACAGAGCAGCCGGGGGAGAATTAGCAAAGTGTCCAAGTGTAATATGGTTGCTATTATGGGTAATATGTATTTAACGCTCTGCAGGGACCATTCAAGCCTGCATCTGTGGGAAGGGGAAAAAAAGGCAAGATTTGCTTTTTTGGCAGGCTGCGGATCAGAGAGTCCAATCTGCCATCTCTGGGTATGTTTTATGTGGGTGGGTTTTGTTAAGTCACAGGCAAAGTTATTGCACCCCTAGGCTACTCACATTAAATGTTTCTCTTATTTTAGGAACATTCTTTCCAGGCTCAGCTAGATTTGTTTTTATCTTCTCTATGGCAATTGATGATCTAAGTTTAAAATGTATAACTCCACAGGATCTCCTGTTGTATATTTCTTCCACAGCTGTAGCTGAATCAGGACAGGATAATCCAATGTCATGCTGCAATGCCTAATGCTTTCTTTAATACATTCCAGATTAAAGGAGTCACCAAAGTTTACATGCCCAAAGTAATCAATTTAAACAATAATAACGACAAATCCTGGACCATGATTATATCTTGAAAGTGTTGAGCTTTGGTTTTTTTATTTTCCCCTCCTAACTTCTCTTGTCCAGCTTAAGTGTGTTTGTAGGAAACTCAACGGGTCAGATAAAAGATGATGAGACAAACAACTTAATCCCTTAATAATGTCAAGTGGAAAATCCAACAACAGATTGGCAAGGAACTCAAATAACAACTTCGCAGTGGCCCTTACTGAGGACTACAGACCTAGTTTAAAAGGCCAATCTTGGGATATAATTAGAGATGAGCCTGAATTAGTGCCCACAGGTTCAAACATTTCTTTGAACTCTGAAACAGAGCCCAATTCCATTGTTTTATCCATGCCTGCCTAGCGTCATCTTAGCTCCACTGAAGCCAGTTCAGCATCACCTTGCACCTTGTGTTGCCCTTGGTACCCACACAAAGTGACCATGAAAGCCCCCACCATGGTGTTTGCACCTTGGGGTGCTGTTACTGATGAGACTGTGGGACAGCAGCAAGCCTGTGCTGCCCAGGGAGGTTCCTGTCATGGCACTGTGAGGAGGAGGATGAAGAGGAGGAGAGCTGGACACCGCTTCCTGCCACCACGTTGGCCTCCCAGTCCCACCAGTTCATCCTGCTCTGGCCAGGGTCTGGCACACAGCTGCACCTCCACACAGCGCCGCCCGTTCCTGCTGCTTTAGGACAGCATTGGGCTGCCATTTGTAGATGCACCTTGAAAGCAAGGCATGTGGTGACAGAAGTAGGAGGCACTTGGAAATGCAATTGCCAAGCAGCTTCAGGAAGAGGGTGTTAATTATTATCTCCATGGAGCGGTATTTACTTGGAGCTGACAGCCCTTCACCCTGGGGTTTAGCAGTGGGAATGCTTCACTGGGGTAGAGACCAGGGCATCCAGAAAGGAAACAAAGGAAAGAGATACTAGAACTGTGTCTTATCTCTGTCCACCTGAGTTACCGTTGTGTTTTAATAGAATACGTGAAACCCATTGTTTGAATAAACCCTGACGAGTGCGCTTTCCTAGCTCCATTGTTTTAACATTCTCCTAGGAATTTGTATAGAAAATGTTCCCAATCCAGTTTATCCCTCTCTGCTTGACAAATCTTGTGTTTCCCTTCTGTAATTTCAGCAGTGGGAACTAACCTTGATCTTTTTGCATAGCCAAGAGAATTGCTTGATCAGGTGTCACGTTTCCACCTTCAAACTCAGCGTCATGGGTTTTGAGCAAGATGTACCACCACTGAAAGGAGGTCTGGGTAAAGCTTGTGTTCAAGATGAACTTTTGGAAAAGCTCCTCTGAACTGAACCAGACCTTCTCTCAGAGGAAGGAGCAACTAATGTCATCCAGCACTCACGTAAGTCCTGTTGTGCAGCAGGTTAAAGCAAATGGTCTGGAACCAGGGAGATAGCTCAGCTTCTCCACCGTTTGCAGGCCCTGATCTGTGTTTCATCTTGCGTAAAACAGACTTGGCCTCTCTCCTCAGGCCTCTGCTTTCTTGTGACACCCTTCATTGCTGGGATGGCAGTGTGGGAGTATGGGTGGCCAGAAGTGACCGTAATGTTGACCAAGTGCTGGGGCAGTACTGAGAGGGAAATGCAGAGGTAGCACGATGCCGCCTTGTCTGCTCTTGTGGATGGGAACCCTTCCCAGAAGGCAGAAAGCTCTGAGGAGCCTGTTTAATATAGGCTGATCTCATGCGTGAGCATACGCAGGAGTTGACCTTTCAGCACTGAAATGAGAAGTGATGGGAATAGAATAAATCAGAGCCTTGAAAGAAGAGCCAAGTAGCTTAGATTTGCACCTCAGGAGAAGGAGTCAAGGTGGGGAAGCTGAAAGAGCTGCAGAGGAGCCAAGTGACAGGTTCAAAAAGCGATCTTTCAGCTGTGGGTTTGGCGAGTCTTTGCAGAGCAAGCCTGCAGAGGAAAGGCTATTGAGATGTGATGCTGAGATAAGAGGTGATGAGCCCCAGAGGTGAATTTTAGTGGGGTGGGTAGGTTGGAAAGACCCTGTTAGAGATGTTATCCTGAATAAATCTGCAAGGCTCACAGATAGGTTGGATGTGAGGATGTGAGAGAGAGAGATCCAAGTTTTCCACCTGCTAAAGGTTTCAGGATAGGAGCAAAACACAAATGAGAGCGGTAACATTTATGCTCGCATTGCAAAGGCATAAGCTGTTCTGTGAACTGCCAGGCTGCAAAGAATCCAGCCTCTGCTTTGCATTGCAAGCCTCAGAGCCGTCATGTTTCCTTCGAAACCAAGGTTTCTGTGAACTTGATAGGAGGTAGCTCCGAGCCCCCATGGCCTAGAGGAACTCCCTCTGAATGGTGCCTTCCCTTGGAGCCCAACTCCCCATTTGGTCTCAGGGAGGGTGGTTCAGGGCTTTTTCAGGGCAGCCACAGCTGAGGGTCAGGGTGCTCTATAGCACAGAGCCCATCGCTGTATGGAGAGATGCTGGGGTTTGCCCTCCTAGCCTGCTCTTCCTCTGCATCACCTGTGCCACATGCCCAAGGCAGCCAGATCCCCAGCCCTGTCCGGACAAACCTTGGTGGGATAGAAGGTTGTAGGAGCTGGCTGGAGCTGGGAGAACAGTTTTCTGTCAGAGAGTGTATCTTCCAGCAAATGTCAGGGGGGAGGGGGAGTCAAAATGATTCACAAATCCAAACACATTTTCTGAATAGTTCTGGCCTAGAAAAAAAATACAGAGGTGGAGGAAGAGGGAGGGATGTTAAATATAGCGATGCGTGTCATTCTGACACTTTCAGAATGAACTGTTTCATTTTGGGAATGGTTTGTTTATGTTTTGCAAGCATTTGAAAAGTAGATTTGATTCAAAATGGCATTTTTCACTTAAAAGTTGACCTCAGCGCTCAAACGCATTGAAAGAAGAAAAGGTTTTTTAGAACTTGCATAACCTGAAATGAAACACCTCCTTTTGCTTTGGCTCCTGATGAGATATTTTAGAGTTTTCCTTCCACAGCCTTGTGATTTCAGCTTTGTTCAGCCCAATCTACACATCTCTCTTGGTTGAGCTCTGATGTTAAAAAAACCAACCCATCCATGCTCCATCCAGCTCCTGTGCTGGCCGACTCTTAAGTCTAATGCCTTGGAGCAAGTAGTTTAGTTTAATCTGAGGTCAACCACACTTTGCTGTGATTCAAACTGAAACCTGTGGTATCAAATGAGTAAGAGCTGTAGGTTTTGTAGATAACTGGCAGCTTCTCCGGAAGACACAATGTTGAATCTCATTTAGAAAAATAACCCAAACTCCTGGGGCCCTGAAATCTGATCTAGAAATCTTCAGAGGAGCTGGCGTTGGCAGACAGCTGAATGGCAGACTTTCACTCCCCCGACGCTCACACTGGGCTCATTCAACTGATTCATTAAAGGGAAATGAGCAAACAGCTAGTAATTACTTTGCTGTAGCCAAAACGTGCCGCAGAGTTTCCCCGGACATAGGGGAAGGAACGCACGCGCCCGCTATACGATAAGTCATCATCACGTTTACCGTCCCCCGCTGGCGTTTCTGCCCGGCTGGGACACGTCATGACGTCTTCTCCCCTGAAGCCCATCCCTTGGCATCTGGAGCAGAGTCACATTTCCTGAGATTTACCTCGAGTGCCTCCTGAGCCCCTTCCCTTTGTGTCTTGGAGGGCTTTGGGCACAAAAGAGGGAGAAAAAAGATGCTTCGGAGCAGAACATCAAAATTTTTAGCAGCAGCCTCTCTTGGACAGGGGCCATAGGAAAGACCTTTTCCATTTGTGGGAAGATCTGGGATTTTACCTGCCATGGGAAGGTTCATGAGTGTTTTTCTGGCCCAGTGTAATTTTCCTATTGCTGAAGGGTGGGTCTTCTGGTGCAGACAGGATACGGACGTTGCTATCATCGAGCTGTGTAGAGGTGGGGGGCTGGCAGTGGCCAAGCGGAGGGGCAGGCAGGGCTTCTTTGCAGCCCTGGCAGTGGTGGGGGCTGGGATGGCTCTGCCCGCTTCCCTGCAACAGCACTGGGTCCCCATACAGGGTGGGGATGTGTGGGGGGACAAGTAGTGCCTGCAGCGGGATGAGGAATTGAGGCTAGTATGTATGTGCCAGCACTACAGACCACACACTTGCTATTAAAACATAAGGACTCCCCAAATAACGAGGATTGCCTTAATACCAAATGTTTTGGGTTTGGTTGGGGTTTTTTGAAGCGCTGGGTTTGTTTGACTGTTTTCCTAGTTTCCTAGTGCCTTTGACTCGCACTCAGGACATGTTTTCAGTCTTCTCTGCAAGCCAGAAGGCTAGAAATGCATTTTCTTTTCAGAAATGAAAGCTCAGAGTCTCAGCCTGCTGACTGCCAAAGCTGGGGGCTGTGAGAACAAGGCAGAGAACTAAAACTGCAGGAGCAGGCAAACGGGCTATTGAAATAGCTGCTTCTCTTCGTCAGGGAACAGGCTGAATGGAAAGAAAGGCCAGGAGGGCAGAGCATGGAAGCTGAATTGGCTTTCCTGTACCAAAGGGAGGACGCCAGCTCTCCCCCATCCCCAGATGAAGGATAAAGCCCACACACAGGCAAAGCAAAATCTGCCTTTTTCTTTGTACGTGTGTCGTGATGCCCCGGAGAGCAGGTGGCATTCGACTCACGCATCCCCACCGAAATACAGGCGCCTCTCCCAAGTGAAATCTGGAGGTGGGGGCACAGACAGAGAGGTACAAGCGATTGCTTGTATGCCCTGAGAACCAGGACCGCACAAGCTGCACGTGGAGGCTCACACCCCTTCCCTGTCGGTGCTGGGTATAAAGTGCAATTTGAACAGTAACCACTGTTTGTACAGATAGAGGAGATGTGGGGATCTTTGACAGAAGCAGGGGCTGGGCGGTGAGAAGAGAGCTCGGATTGTATCAAACATGAAGTGGGGGGCAGTGCAGAGCTCGATGGCCAGCACATCACTGCACATTGCAAGTTCTTAGGAAAAGCATTTCAGCTTCACCACTAAACAGTTGCATTCAGCCAGTGATCTCTGGAAGGTCACACGCATCTAATGACAAGGAACCTCAGGCTCTGGCAGTGCTTAGAAAATGCCAAGCAAGGTCTTTGAACCGTCCTGAACCACCCCCATGTTGCTGAATGGCACAGAGGTGTTGTGTGAAGTGATGCTGAGGGTTCTCCAGAGGCTCCAAGGGGGTTTGTAGTTCCGTTTATTCACTCTCATTGGATAGACAGGCACATTCTCCTGTTTGCCTCTTGCATGAAGATGCTGCAGCATTCACCTTTCTCCTTTCCAGCTGTTAGGTATGTACCTTTTCTGCTCCAGGGCGGGAGGTGAGGATGTTCTTCCTTTTAGTGTGTCCTTAGAGCTACTGTGTGTTTAATGGGAATAATCCTTTCTGGGAGGGACATTCTACAAGGGCATGCAACCATTGGACAAAGAGGAATGGCTGTGAGCTGGAAGAAGGTGGATTTATACTAGACAAAAGAAGGAATTCTTCCCTTTGAGGGTGGTGAGGCCCTGGCACAGGTTGGCCGAAAAAGCTGTGGCTGCCCCCTCCCTGGCAGGGTTCCAGACCAGATTGGATGGGGCTTTGGGCAGCCTGATCTGGCGGAGGGCATCCCTGCCCATGGCAGGGGGGTGGAACAAAATCATCTCTAAGGTGCCTTCCAACCCAAACCATGGATTCTGTGATCCCCAAGCAAAGGCATGGACGTGCAGTGTATCCATGGGCCTTGTGCTCTTCTCAGGTGCTCCATCTCCAGGGTTAACTGTGCTGAAGTCACACCGGGAGGGCACTTCTGGAGGTTACATGCAACGTGCAGATGGTCTTCCTGGAGAACAGCTGCCTTCACAAAACTAGCTAAAACTACTGTTGGCGTAACAACCAGAATTAGAATATTTCCAGGAGATAAAGTTAAGGGAGGAAAGCTGCTCTGCTGGCTATTGTCAGAAAGGAGAGTCTTGCATAACAGCAACATTTTCCATATACTGTGCAATTAAGCTCCTTGCTGGGGAATTAAATGGCAGGGCAGTTTAGACAGCGCGTCCAGCTGTAACGTAACACAGGTTACAACACACGCACTCAGTGTCAGTCCGTGGTGTCAGTGTTTATTGAACGGAGTGGGGGGTTGAGAAACAGGCTGTGGCGCGGGGAACACTAACAACCTGATGGCACTTAGCCTCTCCAAAAGCAGCTCTGCCAGCGGGAGAATATTTTGGAGAATAAACTCTTCAAAGACAAAATACTTTGGAAAGTACCTGCTAATCCCTTTAAACCCTAAGATATAGTAATTTTCATACTGGGTAATGGAAATCATAGATTTCACCACTAATCTTCAACACACCCTGCAGCTTTTTGAGAGGCAAAGGAGGCTCCAGGTGTAGGGTTGCTGGCTGGTTCTGCAGCAGCCATTCCAGCTGATCTCAGAGTCACGGAATTGTAGAATGCTATGGGCTGGAAAGGACCTCAAAGACCATCAAGTTCAACCCCCTTGCCATGGGCAGGGACACCCCTCAATAGATCAGGTTCCCCAAAGCCCCATCCAGCCTGGCCTTGAACGCTGCCAGGGAGGGGGCAGCCACCACCTCCCTGGGCAACCTGTGCCAGGGCCTCACCACCCTCATAGTGAAGAATTTCTTCCCAATATCCAATCTAAATCTATCCCTTTCCAATTTAAAACCATTCCCCCTTGTCCTGTCACTCCATGCCCTTTTAAAAAGTCCCTTCCCAGCTTTCTTTTAGGATCCCTTCAGGGACTAAAGGCCACTATAAGATCTCCCTGGAGCCTTCTCTTCTCCAGGATGAACAATCCCAACTCTCTCAGCCTGTCTTCATAGGAGAGATGCTCCAGCCCTCTGATCATCTTTGTGGCCTCCTTTGGACCTGTTCCAACAGCTCCATGTCCTTCTTATGTTGGGGACTCCAGAACTGGACGCAGTACTCCAGATGGGGTCTCATGAGAGTGGAGGAGAGGGACAGAATCACCTCCCTTTTGATGCAGCCACAGTCCTTTTGATGCAGCCCAGGATACAGTTGGCCTCCTGGGCTGCGAGTGCACATTGTCTGTTCATTTCAAGTTTTTTGTCCACCAGCACCCTCAAGTCCTTCTCTGCAGGGCTCCTCTCTATCGCATTGTCTTCCAGCCTGTATAGATTATGAGGATTGCCTTGACCCAGGTGTAGTTCCTTGCACCTGGCCATGTTGAACCTCGTGAGGTTCACATGGGCCCACTTTTCCAGCTTGTCCAGGTCCCTCTGGATGACATTCCATCCTTCTGGCATGTCAACTGCACCACTCAGTTTGGTGTCATCTGCAAACTTGCTGAGGGTGCACTCAACCTCACCATCAATGTCATTGATGAAAGGATTAAATAGTACTGGTCTGAGTACGGACCCCTGAAGGACACCACTTGTCACACCATCTCCATCTGGACATCCAGCCATTGACAGCTACTATTCCTTATCCACCAAACAGTCCACTCATCAAATCCGTATCTCTCCAGTTTGGAGAGAAGGGTGCTGTGGGGGACCAAAGGCTTTACAGAAGTCCAGATAGATGACATCCATTGCTTTTCCTGTGTTCACTGATGCAGTTACTGCATCATATAAAACCACAAGGTTGGTCAGGCAGGATTTGCCCTTGGTGAAGCCACGCTGGCTGTCTTGAATCACCTCTCTGTCTTCCATGTGTCCTAGCATAGCTTCTAGGAGGAGCTGTTCTATGATCTTCCCAGGCACAGAGGTGAGGCTGACAGGTCTGTAGTTCCCTGGGTCCTCCTTTTTACCCTTTTTAAGAATGGGTACAATGTTGTCCTTCTAGTCACCAGGGACTTCCCCTGACTGCCATGACTTTTCATATATGATGGAGACTGGCTTGGCAACCACATCAGCCAATTTTCTGGGGACTCTGGGATGCATCTCCTCAGGTCCCATAAACTTATATATGCTCAGGCTCCTCAGGTGGTCACGAACCTGATCTTCCCCTACAGTGGGAAGGGCTTTACCCCCTTGTGCCCCATCTTGCTGCCCACTGATCCAGGAGGGGTGAAGAGAGCTGTTGCTAGTGAAGACTGAGGCAAAGAACTTAATGAGTACTTCAGCCTCCTCCTGGTCTGTTGATAGGAGGTCACCATTTTCATTCATCAGGCCAGGTACACTTTTCTTTCACCTTCCTTTTCTGGTTGACATACTTATAGAAGGCTTTCTTATTATCCTACGCATCCTTTGCCAAGTTCAGCTCCGGCTGCACCTTGGCCTTCCTGACACCATCCCTACACAGCCAGGCAGCATCCCTGTATTCTTCCCACGTCGCCTGTCCCTGCTTGCACTGCTGCAAGTGTTTATTTGCTGCTGCCTGCTGGTCCCTTGCTATCTCCTTTTGCTGCTGCAGGAACCAGGGCCAGTGATCAGAGCTGGCTGACTCCTGGAACTACGCTTTCCTCTCATTTTTCTGGAGAAGGATTGATGCTCTAGAATGTTGCTCCATTTTGGTTGCAAGTCTGGAATGAGATTGGGCCAGAACAGCTCTGTTGTAGCTCTGTGGAGACTGGTGGGCTTGCACGAGGGATAAATCTGATCCAGAGTAAAAAAAACACAGATGGGCTGGGTTAGTGCATTGTTTAGATGAGTGGCCAAACTGTGGAGATCTGTCCAAATTGCAAAATCCCCCCCTACCAGCTGTCTCCGTGAGGGATCCTTGGGAAAGCACGGCATGGACAGACGGGTGACAAAACGCAGCACAAAGACTGAATTTCCCCTCTCTTCCTACAGCAGGTCTCTTATGCTCAGAGCTGAGGACCATGTTGGCAGGGGTGCGTGGGCTCAGCTCACCAACTGTGCTGAACCAGCATCTTGGGGAGCGGCGTAGGTCAGATTGCCCTGCCCTCCAGTGGGAATGAAGTTGTAAATATAATTTTTGGGACAAAAATAGGAAGCATCCACTAGAGCTATTTCTGATGATCTCAAAATAAAGTTAGAATTCAGTTATTGTTTTTTGGGGGTTGGGTTTTTTTTTCTCTCTCTCTTGTTTCTTTAGCGGGGCTGCTGAGCTCTCCAGCAGAACAGGAAGTAGGCTGAGGTGCTGTTTGAGTAACCAGCGTCGTCAGATCAATGGAAAAAATGGTTCGAGTACATTTTGTGAAAGTGCAGCCAACAATTTTGAAATTACTGCAGTTTCTCTTCCTAGATCAGGGCTGTTGTTCATGCCAAGGGGACTTGTGGCTGCCACTGCTGTGTCTGTCAGCAAACAGAGCGTTTCTTTTTGATGATGTACATGATGTGCACCCAGGGGTGAAGCAGAAACCTTTCCGTTGATGTCCTTGGATCAGATTCCAGAAGAGTTAATCTCTCAGCACCATCAGGGGATCCGATGTAATTTTGAAAGAGCTACTGTGCCATTTGGAGGAAAAAACAAACTTGCTTTTATTGGGAGTTGGGCACGGAGAGGTCAGGGTAGGTGAGGAGGGCGGGAGAGGATAAGAGATGCCATTTTGCTGTCATGGAGGATGGTGCGCAGGTCTCAGTCTCAGAATTGAGGCCGGTCCTACATCTTAGCAACACTTGCAGCCTCTTTCAGGTTTTGCAGGCTGATCTGAGAGTTGAATGTATGCCAAATTAATCTTTCAAGGGAAGCAGAGATGGGTTGAGCGTATCTCCAGCACAGATAATTCAAAGGAAGTGCAACTTTTAAAAAGGCACGTGAAGTGCCTCTAAGAATCTACCTGGTTTTTCCTGGTTTCTTTTTTCCCTTTTCCCTCTCTTTTTTCCCTTTTCCTCAGTCCCGCATTTTGCCGCTTTGCTGTCTCCTCATGTCACTGTTTCCTTTTCCCCCTTTAGCTGTTCTCAGAGGCATACAAAGGGGTGTTCGGTCTCGTCACATGCTCCAGCTGGAACTAGAGCACGACTCTTTCCTGACTGTATTTTCTCCGGGGTTTTGTCAAGTTCAGCCGCAGACGCTCCCTGGCTTTTTGATGATGGTCTTTTCAGCTGGCCTCTGCTTGCGACACTCAGGCTGCAGACTGGCAAAGGCCGGCTCAAGCTGCGGAGCGGAGGCGATGCCGTGAGCGTGGGTCTGTACGGGTGCCTGTGGCGAGCACCATGGGGCGGCTGTGGGGAGGGAGTGGTGTGGCGTGGCGTGGGAGAGCGCGGCCAGGAGAGAGAGATAAGATGAACAGGAAGGCAGCAAAGGGGGGGGAAAGGCAGGTGGAAAAGGGAAATGACCACAGAGGCCCGGAAGACTAAAGAGAATACAAGGGAAGCTGCGAAGCCATCTGGGAATCTGCTTTAGCCATGTGTAAATCGCGCACGATCTTGTGGCTCTCCCCTCTGCGCAGGGCAAAGCAGCGCCCGGAGGAGGCCAGGATGGCGGCGTGCAGCTGCACGGGGTGAGCCTGCGTGGGCGTGGGGTCAGGACAGTGCATGGGGAGAACGTGGGGACCAGCCCGGTGCAGGTGTGGGAACAGCCCCGTGCAGGTGCGGGGGAACAGCGGCGGCAGGCGCGGGGGTGAGGGGAAGTGAGTGGGTGCCCCGAAATGGGGCGCGGGAGCGGGCAGAGCTGTGGCAGAGCCGGGTCCTGCGAGGACGAGGGTGGAGGTGGAGGGAGCTGCTGCTGTGTCAGCTTGTCACCTGCAACAGGGGCGAGCGGGAAGGGAGAGAGGTGTTGTGAAGTGGAGGCAGCACGGGAAGCCGGGAGAAGCCCAGCGCAAAAGCTGATCAGGGGATGGAAAAGGAGGAAACCGAAGGGGAAAATCAGGGGGAAAGCTGCAGGTAGCGGAAAAACGTGTCATGGAAGGCTGGCATGGGAAGGTAGGGGAAAGTGAGGAGAGCTCAGATAAGATTTAAAAAGCACTTAATGATATGTGGGGTGGGATTTGAGGCAAATAGCTAGCTCTGAGCCAGCCTCCCTTTGTGGGGAGAAACAGGCCCCTGCAGAGCGCGGCATATGTGACCTGCCTGCACAGCATGAGCGGAGCTGTGGCTAGGCAGTGCCTTGACTGTAAAAGGAGTTAAAACTAGCATAGATGCAGTCTTCTGCACTGAGCAGGGCTAAAAATAGGTGAGATGAACTGCAGTCCCGAGGACAAAATGTTATGGTAAATGAATACAAACGATCTCATGTTATCTAGCCAAAAGCATTTGTGTCTCCTCCATGCATGTGTATGCATGTGCATGTGCACGTTAGGAGCATGTGTGAGTGCCTGGCTGGGACATCTGTGTTTCATATCTTCCATGCAAAAGTCTCCTCTGCACCTCAGCTCTGAAAAATTGGGCCACGCACGATGCTCAAGTGGGCTGTAGTTCCTCAGGTGTCTGTGGTTTGTGCCATAAATCATTCCTAAGAATCTCAAGGAAGAGCAGGGAGACGCGTTGCAGTTTCTGGGGGTGCTTCTGCTGCCTCCATTGCTCTCCAGTATAGAAGGAGATGCAGGGTTTTTCCAGACCCTCCCCCAGTTTTAACCCAGCTCTGCAGGCTGCCTTCAGCAGCATATGGGGCTTCTGGCTTAGGGGCACTGGCTGTCTCTGCCAGAGATTTGGGGGTTACTTGGCTTTAACTCGTGCTGGGATGCACCGGTGTGACAGGGAAGGAAGGTGCCCGGTCCCTGATAGTGCCCTTTGCCCTGTGCCACCTTGCCAGCTGACATGAAGGAGAGATGATTTCACTCCTCTGGTGAGGAAACCAGTTAGGATAGAAAACCACATCCCCAGGGGGACCTGCATGGGATATGCTTAGAGAAACCCAGACGTGCACGGTTATGTCATGGAATCGCTCACACATGGACTGAGTTGGCATGGTTGGTCTGAGCTGGGCCATAAGCAGGATCCATCAGCAGGATTCATCTGCATAAGAGACGTCCTCTGGCTGCCCCAGTTAGCTGTCTGCAGCCTTGCTCTCCTTCCCTGTCTCAGTCCCCAAGTTCGCCCCGATCTCCAAAATTAGTTCTGCAGGTCCCTCGCCTCATCTTTAAAACTCTCTGTGCAATTAATGTGCACAAGGCACGTCCTTGGCTGCAAATGCCCATACAACGAGAGGCTGCATGCGGTTTGGCTGCAGGGAGGGCTCATGGTTACAGGTATGAAAAGCTGCAGATGTGTCTCTCTACCCCAAGAAGCAGCAGTGTGCTCGGGGAGGCCGTGAGTCTCTGGTGCTACCTGAGCTGCTTCAACAGTCTCTGCTGCAGCGGAGAACTAGTTTTAATCTAGTGGGGTGACGCTGTGCAAACGCTTTTGGTGCTTGGGTCTGGTGAGTTGTAGTCGAACTCTTTCGCTTAGTCCTTTACTACAGGCTGCTCCTTCTCATGCTGCGCACTTCCTCTGCCTGAAAAAGCACTTAGAGAAGCTCGGATCCCCAAGCCATATATTTTCAATATTTATGCTTCCTGGATGGTTTTCCAGGGAAGCTTTTAATCTTACAAGTCAAGGAAAGACGTGTATTTGTCAGAACTAATACCACCAGTTCATTCTCAGGCAACAGGTGGGTCAGAAAGCCTTATTTTTGTGCAGTTAATTTTGTAAGTGCTCCCTCTCCCCCCTCCCCTATGCTTTCATTTGTTCCTGCGTCCTAGGGTCTCTGAAGACAAGGTTTTCTAAGGGCCAGTGGCTGTCTTGAGATCACTTGCTGGCAGCATGCATGGGAGCAGCACGGAGGCAGCCGTCCCTGGCTTTCTGCATTCATGTTAGCTGTTGGAACATGTTGCCTCACAAGAGCTCAAGGGGTATCACCCCACTGAGTTCTTTAAACCTCTTCAGAGGGGACCAGTAAAAACCCAGTAAGCCAGTTCCTAGTTACTGTAATAGTTTCCAGGTTGTTTTTGTCTAGAGGCCTGCATGAAACATTAGTTTGTGTCTTCCTCCTCTGCCAGTCCCCAGGACGAAAGTGAAAAGGTCCTGGTAGAGAAGACTGAGGTCAAAGTTCATAAGTGGGATTATTTAGCCTGCAAACTTAACAGGCTTCAGGTGAAATATTTAAGATAATTGTGAAAACTCTTCCATTCCTTCCTTTCTACTTACCCTGTCTGGCAATAAGGCGTACACTTTGCGTGATGAAATCACAAGGAAGTGCATGCAGACTTGGAGAAGAAGTTAGTTGTCAGCTCTGCACAGAGTCACCCTGGGGAACTCCCTGCGGTGGGATGCTCTGAGCCCACCTGTGCCAAGGAGAGAAGGGGCTGGGGGAGCGCCCGAGCCACCTGCTTGCGGCTTTATGGGCTGAGATACGAGCCACGTGTGGGATTTCAGCAGCGGCCTTAAACTGATCATCTGGAAGGAACAGGATGAGATTTCTGTGCTGCGTGGGCAGCATTGCACAACAGCCCCCCTGGCCAATGGGTCCAGGGCTGTCCTCATGCTGAGGCTCCTCTCCATCCTCTGCCAATGGGGAGGGGGCTGCAGAGGTACCCTGTGGCCCGTGGCAGAGGCCTGCAGCTTTCTGCAGTGATAAGGGCTGTAGTTGGAATGAGAAAGCAGCGCCCGATGCTGCTTCATCTTCCTGTGAAACAGGGGCACAGCTAGAAGGAAACATGCTGAATGTTGCTTGCTCCAGTCTGGACCACGTAGACCATTCTGTTGTCGCAGCTGAACCTCCAAATAAGAGCATTTACATAGTTTTCTATTAAATACAGAGCCTGTGAAAGTGAAAGCCTTAGGTTTTGTAACTCCTTAGGCCTAACATCACAGATTATGAGCCCCAGGTGCATCACACAGACTAGCACTAGCCCCATGGCAGTGTCAGCTGCTGCAGGAGCAGGACCCAGAAGGATGTGTTTTTTCCCCAAAGTCAGTCTGAGCTCCAGCACATGCTGTGCAGGGCTTGCAGTGGTGATGGGAGGCTGCTCCTGGGAGGGTGCTGTGAGCAGTGCATCTCTGAGCATCCTGCACCGATGGGCTGGGGTGGGGGCAAAGTCTTCCCCTGGGCTGTTGGGGCTTCAGCCCAGCTCTCACATTTACACCGGCTGAGGATCTGGCTTCTGTCTCAAACCAAATGGTTACATAAATAACACACAGCTTGAGCTGTGTTAGAAAGTCCCACCCTTTTCCTGTAGTTTTAGTTAGAGAGGCTGTGCTGCTTGTGATGATTTATTGTCACAGAAAATGAAGAGAAATGAGGAAAAGCAAGGTAATGAGATGCTTATTTTGAGATATGCAGTGGGGCTTTTTGACTAGGGAGGAGGAGGATGCACACTTTCTTTAGTATGTGTGTTTAGATTGTATTTGTTTAGGCAAGGAGGGGTGTAGTAGACCCAGTAATTACTGTATGCAACCTTAACTGCGGTTGTATCTAAGGAAGAGTTTAATTGGAAGAGGTCGCGTGTGTGCTGTCCGAATATTCCTTCACTCCTGGATGGCTTATTCAAATCAGAATAGTTCTGTATGCATAAGGCAGCTGACTAACTGGTAGCTTGATGTTTTGGCAGGGCTGATACTCACACACCCTCCTGGCCCAGGTGGGCTGTTCAGTGTCCAGGGGCTGTCATTGAAGAGTTCAGCTTCCAACGAGTGACCTAGGCCGGCACAGTGAGACCGGGTGGTGGGTGGTAAGGGTGAGCAAGAAGAGCTGTGGGGATCATGCAGACTCCATGTGGGTAACAACGTAGCAGCCATGCGCAGTGCTTTCTCAGGCTAAGATATCTCAGGATCCCAGTCAGAAGCAGCACAGCGTCATGGCTCAGGGGACCGTCCCCGTTTGAAGTTCACATTGGCTGTCCATCCACTCCTCTTAGACGTGCTTGAATTTTTTAACTCATCTATATCTGCTCTCAAGGGTCTGTACTTCCTCCAGTAACATCAGACACTGATGTGGCAAAGCTTTTAAAGGTATGTTCAGGACCATAGGGTTCTTCAGGTTGCTGTATACTACATGGGCATCACTCAGAGACTGAGCAGCACTGGTCCTGGGCCATCAGGTTGTTTGTGCATGGCAGCGTGTTGCACTCTGAGCACAGGGACCTGAACCCTGCTCCATGGAAAGAGGGAAGCTGCTGGAGCTTCACCAACTGAAACAGTTTGCTATGATGAAATTTAGCTGAATGTGGCTGCTGGGAAAGTCTCAGGACGTGTGTGGGATAGGCCTGGGGCACATCATCAGGGCTTTCAGGCAGTAGTTATGTCTTAGAATCATAAAATGCGTTGGGTTGGAAGGGACCTGAAAGATGATCTAGTTCCAACCCCCTGCTATGTATAGGGACACTTTCACCAGACCAGGTTGCCCAAAGTCCTATCCAACCTGGCCTTGAACACTTCCAGGGAGGGGGGTTCCACAGCCTCTCTGGGCAGCCTGTGCCAGGGCTTCACCATCCTCATAGTAAAGAATTTATTCCTAATGTCTAATCTAAACCTCACATGGAAGCTGTTGTGTCTCAGCTTCTGATCCACGGGCCTGTGTGCTTCATGTGGCTGGCCTGAAAAAAGCAGGATTTGCAGGTACAGCCAGGCAATGGTACATGTTGGTGCAGGAAACATTTTGAAGGGTGAAACCAATGCATTGGCACCAGAACAGGGAGCTGATGGGCTGGAAGTAGCTAGTGACAGTAGTTTGCAGCCCCAAGGAGGCTTGGAGACCCACTGGGGACCCACGTGCATCATTATTTACCAGAGGAAGGTTTTACTGGGACTGCACCACCTCCTTTCTGCGGCCCATGCATTCGCTCTTGTTCCTTGCTGGTTTTGTCTTGATTTGGGTAGTCCACACAGCCCTGTTGATGCTGCCATGTGTCCTGTGCCGATGGGGTGCATGGCCCTGGGGGAAGGGGTGAGCTCCCTGCCTTCAGCCACTTCTCTGCTGGTGTTCAGGCAAGCTGTTGTCTTGTGGTTCCTTGGTTCAGCAAAACGTGTTCCTCCCAGGTGAGCTCTCTGACCTTGCTGACAGCCCCAGTGTTTCTGTCTGTGCCCGGATTTCCACAGATATTCCCCACTCCTCCTGCACTGGGATTTTCTCCTCCAACCAGTGGGATTGGCTCTTCTCAGCATCCCATCAGACTGGGAGCTCTGCCACCTCCCAGCCAGGCTCTGCTGCCCACACGCAGCTCAACCAATACAATGGAGGTTGTCTCTGATGCCTGGCTGTTTGCCTCAGGGACAGGCAACCCTAGGCTTCGCTCTGGAGAGAAGCAGCATTTCTAAACCCTGCAGCAGTTTAATGTCTCTCAGTCAAGGGCCTGTACATCTCCTTGCAGTGGTCAGCTCTATGAGTGACAATAATGAATAACTGCTGAAGGAGCTGACAGGTGAGGTCAGATATAAAAGGAGATGTTGCAGGCGTGTGTGACCGCAGCGATGTACACTACCTCGTGCCGAGGGGAGTCCTTAACCTCTCAAGCAAGAAGAGCTAAGCAGTATGTTTCCTTCTTCTGGTGGCGGCTTGCCAAGGCGAGCAGGTTAGCACCGACAAAAACATCTCTGCACTCCTCATACTGGGGTGTACGGGTTTCCTCTTCGGATCTGCATTCCTCTCACAGCCCCTCTCCGCTGGCCCAAGGTGCAGTAGCGTGCCGGTGGAAGAGCCCTCGCAAAGTTAGCTGTACAAATGACTCGAAGCAGGAGCGCACACACTCAGGCGCACACCTACCCACCCACCCACCCAACCCCGAAGCCTCACCTTCTCTTACAGAAGATGAGCGGTCTTTCTTGGCACGGTGTAGCTCTCCCCCACCTGCTGCAGCCGCAGAGGGTGGCAGGAATGGCTCAGCGACGCGTACAGCACACATGCACGCACAGGCCGCACGCCCTGCGGCTGCCGCCATTGCCAGAGCTTGGGCCTTGAGAGCCAAAAACGTGAGCTTTTTTTGTCTTGGGACAAAGAACGTGACTTGAGAAGGGATTTACTTGTCCTTTGTGCTGGGGTACAGGGTGTGGATGGGGACAGGAGCTGTTGCATCTGAGCACCCAGAAGTGACATCCTCCCCACCAGCTCCTGCTCTGTGGTGTGAGCACTTCCACCCACGCATCAACCGTGCCTGTGTCATATTCACACCCTGTGGAACCAATTCCAAAATGGCTTTCAGTTTTCCCTCCATCCTTACTGGAAAGCAAAGTTTTCACTGAAATATAAGTGGATTTTATTTTTTATCCCAAGAAAGGACTGGTAAAAATTAAAAAGGATTTTAGGATCTGGTCCAGTATGAAGGTTGCTTTTGCTTTTAGTTTCACAGCAATTACAAATATTGAGTTCAGAATAGAAACAAGCTCTTTATGGGGTAGGGGAGGGAATGGGAAGGAAATGGTGGATCTTTAAACCTGCAGCATCTCTGTGCCTCGTGTCAACAAAACCTGGCACAAAAACCTGCTCATTCAGATAGCAAGTCATGGGCTGGGGCAGAGGTGTAGGTACCGTTTGTTCCAAACCCTGGGACTAAGCAGTGTGTTCTGCACCCTCATTTCATCTCAGACCGGTACCCAATTCTGCATCATGTCCCCTCACAGCCTCGTGGGGGAACTGGAATGCTGGGATGCTCCATCCCAGGGATCCATCTGGAGAAGCTCAGGAGGTTAACCTAGGACCTACAATACCTCCATTAGCAGTATATGTCCTGCATCATGAGCATCTGCCCTCAGCTTTCTCTGTTACCAGTAAGAACTCTCTATTCGGGCTTTCTGGACGCTTAATTCCTGTCATGGGAGTACAACCTGATGAGGTTTTGTGTTCACACAGGGTCTGGTAGGAGTAGTCAGATGCCTACAAATGTTCTGTGGCACTGATGGCAACGGTTTCATCCTTCAGAGGAAGCTCTGAACCATCAGTTTGCAACAGGTCTGCATCTCTGTAGCCCTCTCCCTTTGACGTCCTCCTGATCCCTGCGGCAGCTTGAGCAGTAGAGCTGTGGCAGCCCGGTTTCAACCTTCTGGCCCCCATGCCCACCCCTGGGGAAGCATCGGACACAGGCTGGCACCCTGGCTAGTGGGTGGCCAGGGATGGGAGTAAGGCAGGCACAGGAGTCCTGCAGTAGCTGTGCTGACGGGAGGGCTCTGCTAAGAGGAGACAGTCTGGCCGGGCTTCACTGGCTGCACTGTCACCAGAAGGGACGGGCATGCTGCCCTCCCAGCACCCCTGTCCCATCCATGACATCTTGGCTGTTGAGTGTGGTTGCTGCTACCAGGATCCCAGCAGTGCTTCCCTGGACCTGGATTTTTTTTCCTGAGTGCTGTGTGAGTCCCGATTGTCCACTTCTCTAATTTTCCTTAATTACTCTCATTGCCCTCTCTCCCCATCAAGTCAATGCCATTGAATCCAGGCATCAAATCCAGAGGGGTGCTGGCAGCTCTCATTTCCTGGGCAGGCTCCAGAGGGCTCCTCAGCCTCCTCATGAAGATCCAGTCCTTCGGTGGAAGCCATTCAGCTGCTGTCATCCCTCACTTCTACCCGAAGCCATCAGGATTCTGCCTGTGACATGCAGAAGCGTTTATTAGATGTAACGCATTTGCAGGGTCTTGGTGGAAACAGATCATCTCTTCATCTTCCTGATGGTACAGGATGTACTGCAAACAGGCCCCGATTCCTGTTTACCTTAAATGCTATCGCAGCATCACTACACAGGCTTCCCTGATTAATTATCCTCCTCTGCCACAGGCCTTCCAGGGTTTTAAATGTTTCTTACTTATAGTCACACAAGCGAAACGTTAGATTTATCATCAATACAGTAAGGAAGATGGAAATACAAGCTTGAAGGAAGCTTTTTTGTCCACATAAGTGAGGAGGTGGGTATGGCTGCACCACCATGACTGTAGCACCAGAGAAGCCACCCTGCTTTTTCGGAGCCCCTGGGGAGGAGCAGGGAGTGGGGCTGCAGGGGTGAAAGTAGATCTTCCTGGCATCTTCTCCTGGCTCTATTTTTTTTTAAATGAGAACCACCAGGCTCTTGGCACTGTTGTCTGTTGTAGCAAATGTCTGGGGCTGGCGTGGGAGTCCTTTGCTGCGGAGTTGTGGGGTGCATCCCCCTCAGCTGGGGACAGCAAACACCGTATTGATTCCAGGGCTCTCAGCTCTGCAGAATAATTGCATCCTGGGCATCCTTGACAGCATCCCTGTTGGGCAATTGAAATGTGCTACACTTTAGA
The DNA here is from genome assembly GCA_022605575.1 of Laterallus jamaicensis coturniculus. Classification (NCBI taxonomy): domain Eukaryota; kingdom Metazoa; phylum Chordata; class Aves; order Gruiformes; family Rallidae; genus Laterallus; species Laterallus jamaicensis. Next base: position 23,484,010 of record JAKCOX010000001.1, read on the forward strand.
AATGAGGAAGGCTTGGCAGTGAGGTCAGTGTTTTCTTAAGTACCCATTGATTTTGGATGCGTCTGTTTTTTGTAGCCTGTTTTGAGATGGATGGAGCTGAAAGCAACTATTGATTCACACAGCACTTCATGCTCTCAAACACTGCCTGAGGGGTCTCAGCCCTCCACACTCCAGCTTAGTGACCCTGAGGGAAAACCACTGGCTTCACTGAACATACCCCTCTGTTTAGGACCACTGTTCAGAGCTCCCCTCTCCTCACTCCTCAACCTGTAGGCTCAAGCCACAGCCTCCCAGGCGCACACAGCCCTTTATCAGGCATCCTTTAACATGACTGTAACTTAGTTTTGCTCCTTACCCTATTGATGACAGCAGAGTACGTTTCTCCCAGCCCAGCAGAAAACAAGGGGATGGAGAAAACAATACACGATTCAGCTTGCAGCGGCGCATCTAATTCACAGGAACTGGCTCCTTTGTACAGTACATGCTGTGCAGTAGCAGGTCTGCCTTGGCACTGGCTGGACAAACAGAGGTGACTAAGCAATCCAGTTGATTTACGGCAATAGCCTTGCACAGAAGATCCGGGAAACCTGCGGGGAAACTGCCTAGAGCTTAAGGAATTGCCACCTGCAAATTGCAAAGCCTCCTGGGCACAGCAGAGACCTGTCGTCAGAGCCTGAGGAGTATAACATGAGGCAGGAGAGCACCTAGTTTTTTGGGGCACTGCTTCTCTTGGAGCTCACTGTATCTTGGGCTGCCAGCGGGTGAGGGAAGAGCCTTTCTCAGCAGGATTGCGATGCAGAGGGGGCCGAGGCGAGCCAGTGATGCTGGGCTGCTGCAGCTGCTGTGGGAATTCCTGTTGCAGGTAGGGTTGTCGGGGCAGACAGGGAGGGGTAAGAGGCGCCTGGAAAGGTTGAGGCACAGCTGGTCCTCCACAGCAGAATGATGGGAGAAGAGGAAGGTTTGGGCAGATGAAGGGCCTGAGTGTTGCAGAGCAGGGTGGTGGGGGAGGACCGAGGTCAGGGGTGCCAAGTGCCCTGCACTCCCTGGAAATGAGTAGGACTTGAGGATGCTCATTCCCGTGGCAGTGCAGTATTTTGTGTTGGGCAAATCGTGGGCTGCTGGCTATAGGCAGTTGCAGAGGATGCTTTCATCAATCAGGAGGCAAAGCCATTTACTTGATTTGACTTATTCTCATGATAAAAAGGCCATCCATTATAAAAAGGAACTTTTGTGCAGTCTCTGAACATGAGCTACGGTGGCTCTGTGGATTCTTGTTAGATTTAGTTTTCTTTTTGCCTTACCCACTTGCATCATCAGAAGGACATCCCACAGCCCCACCATCTCGCAATTTAGGTTTTACTGGCTTGTGCTGCAGAGTTTTTTCATTCTCTTTGGCAGCTGAGATTCATTGAACCAGTGCTGTCAGTGCTAGGCTTTTTGGGGTTAAGCATTAGGTGGGGAAGAAGCTCAGTACAAAAGAAGTGGCTGTTTGAGGGCATTCGCTCAGTGGAGGGACACACTCAGCCCAGCAGGCAAGAGTTGCTCTGTCTTCCATCCTCTTCTTCCTCGCATCCCACCAGTGCTAGCCCTTTTCCCCCATCCCTCGCCCCCCTGTGTTGGAGCACACAGGCCCTCTGTTGCCCTGCTTTCCTGGTACTTTGCATCACCTGCAGTGGTGGTGCTGGCAGTGGTGCGGGATATTCACCTTGTCTCCATCACCTCTCTTAGCTCCTGGGTGCTTGGTGTCTGGAGGTGACAGTCTGCAGACCTGTAGCTCTCGACGGTGGTGTGTGACTGTCCCACAGGGATGGAGAAACAAACGTCCTGTATCATCAAGGAGACACAGGGTTGACAGAGTGCAGGCATTTCTTCAGATGTAATAGTAAACAAAGGGATCAATGCTTGCCACATGCCCTAGAAAAACAGGAGCAACCTGCTGGATCCCCATGTCTCCCAGCTGCCATGGCCTGTGGATGGAGGGACTCTTTCTGGAGGTGCAACTCTGTGTCCTGTTGCACGAGCGGCCTCAGCTTTGATGGGCATGTTTGGGTAGAAACAATTCAGAACAAGCAAACAAAGTTAAAAATGGAAAGTTCACTGCTTGGACGTAAAAGTCTGAGTGTGTGGGGTGTGAGATACAGGATTTACTGGTGGAGAAGAGCGGAGGGCAGAAAGCAAATGCTCTGCCTGTTGATCCAGGCACAGGTGCTGTGGTATGTAAAGCACCTCTGGATAGCTTGCAGAGCGGAGGAGGAAGGAGTTTGGCAGCATACCATGGAAATTACTGCCTCTCTCTTGAGAGGGATTGATTAATGAGATCAGGTAGGGACAAGGCTGGCCAGGTTACAACAACTTTACAACGCCTTTCCAGTTTCTTGTGGGACACCACCCAGAAACACAGATCGAAAATCCGCCTCAGGGTTGCGTTGTTGTGTGGCCTGGTTGCACCTCTCCTTCCCTGCCATCCAGGGTCTCTGCACCGGCTGTAGCAGCTTTCTCAGCCATGAAGGATTCCTGCATGTGGACTGCTCTGCATGGGCAACATGGGGGCAGAGGGAGGAGGCGCGGGGTTCAGCACCCACCTTGCAAATCTGGATTGCCTCCTTCCAGGGAGGATGTAGCACTCGCACCTGACTCCCAGTCCACGTCCTCTCCCCTACACCCAACGGTTTGGGGTGGAGGTTGGAGTTCCTATAAGTAGCTACCTACTTGTTCACGTCCTGCTGCCCAGAGAGGATTGAAGGGCACTTGATGGCCAGACATAGCAGCATGAAGGCACTGCACAGGATCATAAGCTGCCGAAGCTACCAAGTGTGTAATGAACTGTGGAGAGAAGCACTTGTATGCCTGTGTGATACAAAGGCTTTAATGCTCATGTAGCCACCCATCTCACAGGTGACAATTCCTTCGAAGGTAAACTCCCAGTATCTTACCAAAAATCTACAGCAAACCCCAAGGAGGCTGTGCAGTGGGGGAAGCTCAGGTGGGAATGGCATCCGGGAGCTGCTCCTCTGGGAAGCCGTAGCTTTCTTTTCTATGCATTCACCTGCCAACCACACCACTTTCCTTCAAAACATCCTTTGTAGCCAGACCCAGCGCTGCAAGCCTGCGTGTGATAACTGGCTGGGGGCACTGAGGCATTGGGAATGGGGACACGAGGGCTTTCCAAGCAAGCCAGTGACTTTCTTCTTCCTCGTGACCAATTTGAGGGTGGGTGGTTTTGCACTGCTTTTTTTTCAAAGTACTGGAAGAGTTGAATCAATCTAGGGGTTGGGTTTTTCACCTCCTGCTTATTTTTTTTTAAAATATCACTCCTGTGAAACACTGATCTCAAACTTGAGCTTTTGAGGTGTTGGGGCCTCTGTCTTTCCTGTTCTTCTGTGTGTGTGTGTGTGTGTGTGTGTGCTGAAAGGAGCTTAATTTAATATGGTTGCCCTGTAGTTTAGAAATGTGGTTGTGCTAAATGTCTTGTCTCCTAGATTGCTCTCACAAAGTTTCTTCTGGATCCTGTAGAAATAGCAGATGGATCTTCTGGATCCTGTAGAAATAGCAGATGTTAATGCTTTTCTTTTCGACAGTGAAAAGAAAAGCCTGAAGTTCAAAGGAAGCTTTGCATCAGACTGGAGGGATGAAGCCAAATCTTGACATTTCCTTGTCAGAGCTTTGTGTTTGATAGTAAATCTCAGTGATGCATGTGGTGTGGATATGCAGTTCATCACCACCTGGCTTTTCACACAGCTGTAGCGAAAGATGCATGTGCTCATGTCTCCCTGTTTGCCGTCTGCAGCTGGAACAAGCGTGTCCCAGGAAAAGCAAAAAATCCTGGCTTTTCCAGGCTCAGGCACTTAGAATACAGGCTTTAGGTGGTGGTCGTCCTGGGATGTGAAAGTTGCGGGCTCGCTTTCTTCTGCTGCAGCATTTTAGTTCCTAGGAAGCTCTTTGCAAATGAATCAGGGGTGGTGACCTCATTTTCTGTAAATTGCGAGGAGAGGTACTGATTTTTCTGTAGAGATGTCTGATTAAGCCAAGGAGCAAATGATAGGAACAAATATTTCAGAAGGACCTTTCCCTTGGGGTTTGTTCCCACTGAGTCAGTCCCTGTTACATCAACAAACACTTCAGTAACTGCAGGAATCAACAGGGCTGAGCGGAAATCGCGACATGTTGGGCTGATTCCTTCTTTCCCCTCAGCTGGTCATCACCATGGCTTTCAGTTTCCAGCCTGCCGCGGTACGAATGTAAATACTCGCTGCAGCCTGGCCTTGAATTCAGAAACTGGTGATGGATCGTGGCAGTCAGGCCTAGTCCTGCGTCAGGAAACTCTTTGTGGACATGTCTTGTGAAAGCTTTTTGCTCAACGCCCTCTTCAAGATGAGCTCTGGGGTAAGCCACACGCTCCAGTGAGGCTGCCTGCTCCACAGCGAACTCAGGCCCCTGGAGACAATGCCAGGGCAGCACGGCTCCTGCCCTCCTCCTGCCTCTCAGTCTCACTTCTGCAATCGAGTTTCTGCCCAGGCCCAAGCAGGGAGATCTTCCCCAGTGCTGAGGGGCTGCAGGCTCCTTGTGCAACTTTTGGTTTGTGGGTTTTAGGGGGGTGTTCTTCAGGTAGCCTGAGAACCACTGTGTATGCTGTGTAATAGTTATGTAAGGCAGACGCTGCTTCAAATACTAGGGCTGCTGGGATGGTGCCTGGCATACATAGGGAGCACAGACCCATTTAGCTGTGGGGCTAGGGACAGGATGCCTCTGGATATGCAAAGCTCTGCACTGGCTTCTGGTCCTGGAAAGCTGCTGTGTCCATGCAGGCCATTGCCCTCTGTGTGGTACGAGTGCTCTGCTGGTCTAGCAGGGTTTCAGCCTGGAACCTCCGTATCTCTGAGCATGAGCTAGGAATGCTTGGGATGGAGGAACAGTTTGATAGCCCTGAGCTGTGCCAACTCACCTTCCTGTCACTGAAAGCAAGTGCTGACCTACTGAGTTACGCTGCTGCCAAAATTGGCTGGTGGGATCAGGACACAAAAACAGCTTGCCTGGTGGACCTGGGGAAAGTACCTGGTCCGAGCATCCTGCCTGTCTGCCAGGACTGGGCTGCATGCCGGGACCGCAGCACAACTGGAAGCTGTCATCCCATCCACACAGCCCTGACAGCTTGTTTCCGTAGGGAGCAAGCCATCGAGTGGGAACGCCAGAGTCAGCTGCTGCTGGCTCCCACCAGACAGCCACAGTGTGTTGCAACATGTTAGGGGACTCCAGAGTAGAGGATCCAGCTGAGGCAACAGCCCCCAGATCCACGGGAAATGGGATTATTAATAGTGTTCCAGCCACATGCCTCCGTGTCTGCGCTTTTACCAGGAATAAGATATGGACAGGGGTTTTTGTGTGTACGTGGACAGCCCCAGTATAGGAACTTCTATTGCTCAGTGAGAAGACTGAAAGCGGTTGGGTCCGGTCTGTTGTCAGCAGCCTGTGTTGGAGGCACCTTTGCGCCCGTCAGTAGGGGCTCTGGCTCAGGAGAAGCAGGGCCGCCGCAGATCCACTCACCTCGCCAGTTTACGTCGCATTTTCCCCAGATGTAGGTACTGGGACAATGTCCTCTTTTGGAAAACATCTAGAAAAGCCTAGAGAAGATGAAAGAAAGGTAAGAGAAGGAGCACAAGCAGGGATGTGGTAATAATGGCATCGGTGGAAATTATTTTTCGGCAAGCAAAATGCAAACTTGGGACAGCGCCAGCCCTGCAGACTGCTGAGTCAGCACCTTGTGCTGGTGTCCTGCTGCCCTTGAGCCTCCTATCCTGCCTTCCTCCCTGGAAAGAGAAAAGGGCATAGTCTGCATGTGCTGCCTTCTTCAAGTGATTCAGATGAATTTCGCAGAGTTTCGGCACAAGTTCAGAGGTAGCAGGTTTTCTGACCGATGGCTGCTGGGCTCAGGACTGCCTCTAAACATCGCTGGAAAATAGTTTGATCTAATAACACCTTTTTTTCTTTCCCCTTGCTGTTTTCCCTAAGCTCACATTCTTTTTCTCTGGCGTTCTGGCTGACTGTCGAATGGATTTATTACTCTAATAGCAGAAAATGACAATCAGTTAATCCCTGTGTTTTTGCTGCCTCTAAGGCAAACTGCTTGTTTCTCCATAGTGCGGAGCACAGATACTGTGTGGGGTGATTTTCCAGCCTCTGTCCACAGGCTGGCTGTGGGGCTGGGCTCCTCTGGCAGCAGCACAGCTGTACCCACAGTTCTGTGCCCTGCTAAAGGTGCTTTCGTGCACAGGGCGAACACGTGATGGCAATTCAGGGGGAGGCGTTTGGGGGTTGTGGGACGTGATGGGGAGAGCCAACTGTCGCTGGCAGTCTAAGTGATGGTGTGTTCTCCCTAAGTTCTGTGTGCTGGGGAATCCTCGTCAGCCAGGAGTCAGATTTGGGCTTTATGCAGAATGACAGGGTATTTCTGGTGTGCTTCTGTGCTTTTCCAGGGCAGAGCTTTGTCCTCTATGAGTTTTTCTACATCCATATGCCACCAGCAGCTCAAGCCATTTTGGATATAGATGCTGCGCTCATGTGACTTCCTAGGCCAAACTTTGTTACAGGGGAAAAAGCAAAGGCTTTGTTTACTTGTCTCAGTGGAAAAGTTTAGTTCTGGCCTGTCTTGCCAAGGAAGGAAGGAGGGTGCCAACAAATTTTGGGCTGCTGGTGGACCAGGGAATGGAGCTGGCTGCCGGGCACACCATTGTTGTCCTGCCCTGGCTGTGCATGGGGCTCTGGGATGGTGAGCGTCTGGCTCTTTCTTGGCTCTGTCCCTCACAAGAGATGGCCATGGCACGGTGCTAAGTCCAACAGAAAATGAGGAGGGGGAGAAGCAAGCACTGTGTCTGCAGGGTGGGCATGGGTCAGGGAGGGAGACATCTTTGGCTGTATATACACAGAAGACACAGGACATGTGTGCATTACCTTCCGTCCCATCCTGTGCCCACCTAAAGCTTTCTGCTTGAAACTGAGTGCTCTGCCCCAGATCCCAAACCCCAGCACCAGCCGGTGTGTGGCTGAAACATGGCTGCAGCTTCCCTCCTGATTTTGTCCAACCCCTCGGTTCTGCAAGTACTTATGCTCCTTCCTTTTGAAGCTGCTTGAACTCAAATTAACAACTCTTTAATGGGACCTGCATCTTCCAAAGGAGACTGTTAGCTGCTGTCATTTTCCAGGTGCTTTCAATGACCCTTTTTTCAACCACATCTCTCTACAGAAAACCAAAATTCCCCCCTTCCACCCTCACTTCAATCTGGCCACTCTCTGGGATGTGGTAGTCACTGACTTGTGAGTACTGTGTTGTTGCCTGGCACATCAGTGGGTGACACAAATAATCACCTCATCAACATGGGTTTTATTAGTACCTCTAACACCCTGGCTATTAAAAATACCTTAGTTCATTAGCAAGACTCTGTTTCCAGCATATAAACTTTTCCATCCCAGAATGACTGACTGTAACGCCCTAAAAAGCTTACAGGGTTTTAATAAGCAAAATAAAATAGGGCACTTTGTGTGTCTACTTGTGCTATGTCTTGTGTGTGTCCGTCCACCCCATGACTATATGAGAGGGATAGTCCTGTGCTGACATTTTCAGAGGCACATGTTGGCCAAGATGAAATAGTTTTATTTATGGATTTTGGATTCTTCTACTGCATCCATAGTACCACTGCCTGGGCCACATCATTCCCAGATTTGGGTCTCATGAGACTTTTACATCTGCCCTCATAAGCTAAGCTGGACCTTCAGCTGACACTTGGTGGCTGATGCTGAGGTCCCTGCCTTCCCATGGGCGGGCTTTGGCAGTCCCTAGCTAGGTGCACCATCTTTGCATAGACAATTACGTTTGTGATTAGGAACGCAGAGGATTTAGCCATAATATTTGCATAGCTCCTGTGCAGAGCTCTGCAAGTGCTGGTGTGTGGTTGATAGCTAACCCCGGGGTGGCAATCGTGCTCTTGGCCCTGGGCCCACATGTAGGAAGAGCGCCGGCAGCGGTTTTGCTCAGCCATGTCGGAGATGCTGGCTTAGGAAAAAGGAATTCTCCTTCCTGGTGGTGGCCTTGGGACGGTGCCCCTGATTAGCTGTGTGTCCCAGCCGTTTCATGCCAGTGTAGCGTTGGTGGGGAGGTGTGGTGGTGTTGTCACTGGGACTCCGATGTCTTGTGGTGGCCACGGCTTGAAGACCTTTGCATGCTCTAAGAGGGAAGCACACGAAGCCTTTTCCCATAGCTGTAGCATTGGGAATGCCACTTTCTCATCCGCAGCTTCCTGACTTCTTTTTCATGCAGAGTCTCGGCGTTTGTGCAGGTGAAAGAACAGTGAATCCAAAATGGTCTTATGCAAAGAAATGCAAATACTGGTTTTATCAGTAGCTTGCCATGCAACAGGGACAGCACATTTGCAAAGCAGCACGGTGTATTTTCTGCAAATCTCTCCTCATTCCTTGTAAGGCTGGGGAGCCTTGAACATCCCGTCCCTGAGAGGCCCTGGCAGCCATGTGCTATTGCATGGAGCCCTGACTTTGCAGTGAAAAATTAGGTCTTACATTCCATAGGCCAAACAGTGGCTTTGAACAGTGGTAGCCAGCCAGGCAGCAGGGCTCAGCAAAGTCACTGAAAAGCAACCAGCTGAAAGGTAACTTGAGATTTCTAGTTGACCTTGGTACTGCTCAGTTTGAGACTGAAGTCTCATTGGTTTTCTGTAGAGAGTTGGACTTGTTTTGCAGATAGGAAGTTTCCAAGGGAGATATGGAGAATTTCTGGAGATCATCCTGTGAGTGAAACTGCCTTCCTGCAGCTTCCTTCCATTCCTAACAGGAACGGGTGAGAGCTTGGAAATGCCTGGGCTATTTTTTCTTTCCTATTTTTCCTTCAGGAAGGGGATGTTTCTTAAGGCATGATTCAGTACCACTATATTAATACTTCAGTTCTACATCTGTCTGTCGGTCCTGAGGACAGGATTGCCACCTGCGAGCCAGTGCACTGCTAAGCAGGGTGGCTTTGCCAGAGAAGCTGCAGGCTCTCAGTACTTGCACAGGACACTGAAGTGGTGGGGAGGTCAACCCTGTGGGGCAGGAGATCCCTGCATGGGAACAAAATGGTATTTCCACTTCTGCCTGCACCAGGGAGGCACAAATAAATTGCAAGCATAGCGCAATAACGGAACCAAAGAGGAAGCAAGAACCATCGAATGTAAATCCTTAATTGTCACCATGAAATCACACCATGAGATGTGTTAAACAGTCCAGTGTTTAGCTGGACTTCTAGGGAGCACCCTCCATCCTCCAGAATGTTTGAGTTGTACTTGGAATGGGTATGCCCAAAAAGCTAGCTTGACAATTCCCAGTTTCCCATCTCTGACGGGGTTAAAACCTGCATAACTTGCTGTGTCTGGTGTCTCTTAATAGCTCACAAGTCTGGCCTGCAGCTTTGAGCTGCTGTGGGAGATAGAGAAGCCATGACTAGAGGTATCACACAGAGTCAGCTTTCTACAGAAGCTGGGCAGGCTGCTGCCCCAAGCTACTGCATGAGGAATCATCCCCACAGTTGCAGGCACCGAGTAGTGGGAGAGGAGCCTCGGTGCTGGGATCCGGTTAAAATAAGTCCATGAACTAAGCTGAACATCTTCTGGAGAGACCTGACACTGTGAGCTACCAAAGCATGGAGCTGGAGAGACCTCTAACAGCAAGCAGCTGCCCTTGGATGGGGTGCAGTTCTGCTCATGCCATGGCTGGTTAGGTTCCACTTGCTGCTGTCTGTCCATGCTGCAAGGCAGAGACCTGCCCCAGGCGTGCACAGGGCTGGCAGGGCCCCGTTAAGCTGCACTGGGGGTGATGGCACAGTGGGGCGGGCAACCCTAACGCGTGGGACTGCAATAAAGGAACAGGCAGCAGTGCCCGTGCTGGTACAGGCCCACATTGCCTCAATCCCAGCATGGCCACGTAATGTGTGGAACATTTTTGGAGTGAGGCCTGTGCCGGCACATCCTCCTCCGGGAATCACAGCTGTGCTCCCCAGGGAAAGCCACCAGGAATTGTTGGTCTTCCACCCACACCTTGTTGTGCTTGGGACCTTGGCTTTTCTGTACTCGCACTCCAAGAAGCGTAGTAGAGAGTGTACCCTGTTTTCAAGCCAGATCTGAGAACATGTGCTGGTGTGTTCTAAACAAGGCAGATTTCTGACTCCATTGTTTAAACATAATGTAAGTAGCTCACAGCATGCCCTGCAGAGTCCTGCTGCCTCTCGCTGATCTCTTGATAGCTTTCTCAAGAAAGCTACCTCCTGCTCTGCAAGCTTTAACACTGTGTAATGGAAAAATATAGAAGTGGGGCCCGGCTGTGCGTCAGCGGGTGTCTTAGCAACCTCTGCCTGTGCTCAGCTCAGCGATAGGCGCGCGGGGCTGTCCGTCTCGGCACGGCAATGAGATGTAGCATTAAGCATCCTCCCCCCGCCCCGGTACGAGGGAGAAGAAGGAAATACCAAGGTTTGCTGGTGTCGCTGGAGCTTGCCGGGTGCTAACAAAGCAGTAATTTATGAGCACTGCAAAGAATTTCATCGGTCTTCAAAGCAGGACAGAGGCAGCTGGCACTCAGCCGCAGTTTGTATCAGTACAGGAAAAACGCTGAATTTCTTCAAAGCTGCCACGGCATTTCCTATTTTAAGGTTAACAATGCATGTTTTGCTCTATGGCACCAAACATCAACACAGAAAGAAGACCTCTTCATATTGCTGTGTAGTGAAGCTGAAGCAACAGGAAGCCGTGACCCATCTGGGTACCTTCTGAGCCCTCAAAAACTCCATCCCGAGCCAGTTGTAACATGTACTGGGTTACCCCCCACACCAGCGGGTTTGCTTTCTGATGGGGCAGGAAGGTGGGTTTAGTGGATTGACATTGTGTCCTCAGCCCCCAAGACGCTGTGTGGAAGAGGGAAACCAAATGCCCGGCTCTCAATTGTGCTTGCTTTCAGAGGATTTTCCCTTCTTACTGTCGTTCGAACCTCTCCCCTTTTGAGGCAGCGTCTTGGCACCAGGGGCCTACATTTTGCAGGCAAAGGGCAAGCACTTGCCGGAGGAAGGGATGGTGCCAAGGGCCCTCTGCTCTCCCAAGGGAGAGAGGAGGCTGGAAAGGCACCAGCTGTCCTGAGTTTTCCTACAGCACTGTTGGAGTGAGCGTGTTTTGTCAAAGGTTTCTAACCTTAAGGACTCCTTTAATGCAAGAGCTGTGGCTTGGTGGCTTACTGAAATCAGTGGCAGTAACTGCTGCTTGGACACTGGCATTTCTGGGTTGGAGAATGGAAGATGTCCAAGTTGGATGTTTGGTTTCGGTGCCAAGGTGCCCCTTGCCTTGCTGCAGGAAAACATTTGGAGCATCAACCGTGCGTGATAACACTGCAGATGGTTGTACTGCGAGGTCAGGGACGAAGTGCCTGTAGAGGGTCAAGTGCCTGTAGAGGGTCATGAAGCAGCTCACAGCTCCAGGGTGGGAGGCAGCAGAGGGTGCTTTGCACCCTGGTTTGCTGAAGCTGCTCATCGAGCTGTCGCTGAGGGAGAGGAAGCAGCAGTGCCTGCCCTCTCTCCTGCACTCTGCAAACACTCTCCTGGGTGCCTGCAGCAGCCGACTGAGCTGTGAGGTGAAGTCCTGGTCACTTGATGCTCACTCCCCCCTCAGCCACCCCCACTAACTGCTTACTTGGGAAGGAGCCTTCTTTTTTTATTTTGATTTAGAAGAATAAAATGAGAAAAAAACCCCGGCGGACACCAGGTGACTAAGTGCTTCATGTGCCGCTGAAGTAAGTGAACAGCAAAATGTCTGAGGGGAGAAGATGACTAAGTTTTTCTACCTTTTCTGCTTCCCTTGCCCTCTTTAAGAGAAGCTAAACATAGTTGCCAGCAGCGGGAGGACTTCAGAAACTGGCTGCTGCCCACAGACCGAGCTTCAGAGATCGTGGGCTTGCTTTGCCGAAAAGCCTGGTTGTTAGGAGAACCGTGCCTCTTGCCTACACTCATTTATCTTCTCCCTTGCTCTTTCCCCAAGACAAAATATATTTAGAAATGCTAAAACACAATGGGCTAAACTCTAGCTTTGCTACACCCATGTTTATAATGGGTTCATTGTATCGCTTCCGCCAGTGCCCTTGTGATTATATGGCTAGATATAACTACCCTCCATCTCCTTGTCCGTTTTTTGGGCCAGAACATGGCTTGAGCGTCCTCTTTGACCAAAAGGGTGCTGTTCTGAGAAAGGCTATCTGGACTTTATACCAAACCCGTTATCTCTACCTCTTTAAAGAATGCTGGAGTTCTGTCCATAAACACCCTATCGTGCTGCTCGCCTTAAAAATAGCCTTTCAATAGAAATATTGAAACAAGCTGCAATTTCACTTAAAAAAATAAATAGAAGAAACCAGATCTATCTTTATAAATTATGGACCTGAATTGCCTGTGTCACCCTTGGGTGTCTCCTGGATGCTGTGTGTCTCCAGCCAGCACCACTGTAGTCTTCAAACCCTTTTGTCTTGCATCTAGGGAGGGGAATGTTGGGGGTGATTTTTTAAGGGGGGTGGAGGGACTCATACGACCAGGGTAATGGCAGAGTGAGGCTCTTCAGGCACTCAGTGACTGTCATTGCCCAGCTGAGTAGTTCCGTCCCTGCAAAAAAACCCAGCATCTTTCCCCTTGTCCCTGTGCCAGCAGCCCCCCAGAGTTACCTGGGGTCCCAAGTGAGCCAACAGTGGGGCAGGGTGTTTCTCCTTGAGCCTCCTCTCCCCGCTGCACACCCAGGGATTCAGCAGGCAGCCGTTGCAGAGGTGATTTTCCATTATTAATGCTCAAAAGAAAGTTCCATTTTCCTGTTTCAGACGAGTGTTTCCCCTTTGGGTTAGAGAAACCGCTTCCTCCCCGGCACCCCATGGAAGGCTGTAAACATGCTGTAAACTCCTTTGCTGGCCTCTACGTTCCTCTTTCCACCAAAAACATGCCTTTACTTTGGCTGGCACTGCTGCAGCGTCGCATGCACCAGCTCATGGCCGTGTATATAGGAGCAGCATGGTTTTTCCTCAGTTTCTTAGGACTTAACAGCTGAAATGGTCTGTCCACCACTCCCCACTACCACCACCACCCCTGCGTGTCAGTGCATGGCTGGGTTGGAGAATCCAACTCCACGTGTTGCACAGGGATATAGGGTTGGGTAATCCTCTCCGCGTCTCTGAGGATCCCGTCCCGTTCCCTGAGGGCTCAGGGGTGTGCCGGGGTGCAGTGGGGCTTGCCAGCTCTGCGCAAAAGCTTCAAAGGCAGAGTAAAAGAAGCAGTGTAGGAAATCCCCGTGGCTCATTGCTAGCGAGAAACCTCCTTGCCTGATGCCGTGACAGCTTCTTCCCTCAACGCCCCACTGGCCTTTCCCCAGAGAAGGGCTGCCCAGCCGGCACCAGCAGACTCCTCAGATGCTCCCGCGTCAGGCAGGCGCGGCAGGACGTTGGCTTTGGTGGCAGAGGTACGTACCCAGCCCTGCACAAATTGAGCTGCGTTGCTAAAGCTGGCATTTTTTTTTGATGACTCATAACTGAAATGGCTAAGGGGCAACGCATACATCTTTGGCTCTGAAAATGAAGCTGAGGATGAAATCGCTGCTGGTGCTGTGCTGAGAGGTCAGCACACCCTCAGACCTTCTTCTGCAGTGGGCTGGGGGGTGGCCAAAGGGTGCCAGTAGCATGAATCTCTCCCTCTGTCCTGCTCTCTAAGGTCACTGGTGCCTGCAGAGCGCAGCACCGGTGCTCTTGCTCTGCTGAGCTTGTGCCACTCCCTGTCCTGGTTGGGCTGGGTGAGCCCGTGCCCGGGTGCGGCAGTGAGAAGCAATCTACCTGAAGGAGCATGGACGCAGCAGGGTCTGGATCTGCACAGGCAGGTAGCAGGGTCATCTGGCTGAAGGTGGTAGAGATGTGCTCCCTGTTCGCAGCCTGAACCTGCTCCATGGGCTGTTGGGAGTGAGCGGCTGAGCGTATGGAATGCTCTGTGTTTGAAGGTGTTGAAGCCCTCTAATTAGCACAGCCTTTGGTTAACGTTTCCAGTGAGGAAGAAGTCCTTGCGAGTAGCTTCTCCTAAAGTGCAAGGTTGGTGTTTCCCATACCTGTTCAGCGCAAAGCAGCTGGAAAGCTGGCAGAGGAGGCAGTCTGTGGGGTGCCCACGAGGTGGGAAGCAGTCCAAGGTGACCTATCTATCTGTCTCATTCTGGTGGAGGGAAGCCCAGCCCTCCGTGTGCCCATGAGCCCTGCTGCCAGGAGTAATGGATGTGTAGCACTGTAGAAGCCAGCCCGTGCTGCCTTTACTCAAACGTAACCTTCCAGCACAAGGAGGACCTGGTCTGCAGGCACAGGGTGCCTGTAGCAAGGCTTTCTTTGCCTTCAGGTCTAGATCACTTACTTTTTAATAGTGCTCGTGATCAATGTCTTTTTAAGACCTGAGCCTGTGGGATAGAGCCAGACTTCCCACTCAAGAAGAGAGGTCCTTTGGGTGCCATATGTAATCACCCGAGGATATGTTTTAGGCCCTGCGCAGACCGTAGGCAGCAGGTCTGCAGCTGCAGGGAGGATGCTGTGTGGATGGCATGGGAGGCTGGCACGCACCTGTGGTACACCAGCTGCTTGCAATGTCCCTCTTGGGGCACAGAGGTTTCCCAAAACTCTTGTCTTTCTCATAGGCTCCTTTAGTAAGGATCTGATACGTTCCTTCTATAAGGATCTGAAACAAAGGAGTATTAAACTGCATTGCCACTGCCAGAGGAGTTTCTCCTGGTAGGCTCCTCCGATTTAGGAGCTGCCTAGGAAAAGGGGCTTATCCCGTGGCAGTGTGTTTTGAAGCTGGGGAACCACAGCTGAGGCACGCTGGTATTCCTAGCAGCTCCCATGCACACAGAAACTCCTCTAGCCACTTAGCAGAGGATTTGCAGTCCCAGCTCCAAAGCAAGAGAGACAATAAAACTCTAAATAGTACTTTAAATCATCAAAGTGCTATCCAAACATGAGGGACTCTAAACACAAATGAAAGTGCTAAACTGATTTAAAGGGGAATTAAAAGGTCACGCCTGTTGAACATTCAGCTTTAGGGTTTAGTCATGTTTATGAAACTTATAACTGCTCTTTTAAATAAGCTTTTTACACTTCACATACCTAGTAAATGTGGGTATGTTCAGAGTTTATGACTAATTTTAAAAATCTTCTAAACAAATTACCGCAGCCATAGCCTGGCTCTTTTTTCTCTTCCTCTCCATCTCTGCCTCTCCACTCCAGCCAAAGGCACTTAAAACACATCTGAACATTTCACTTGCTCATGGAAGAGAGATGCATTTCTCACTCACATATTCCACCAAGTACAGTTCAGTTATGGTCAAATAGCATTAAGAGTGGCGAGCAAGCTCTGGGCGCAGTCAGAGCAAGGGAACAGCAATGGAAATGTTTTCTGCTTCCAAGATCAGCGTGAGCTACTGGGGGGCAGGGGGGTGGTCTGCAACAGGGAAGCTCAAGTCTAAAAGCCAGGCTTGTCTCATCCAGCTTCTTCACTAACACTATATGACTTGGTTTTGCATAGCGTTGCCTCTACATTGTTGGTGCTTAGGGACATTATGCTCCTAGGGTGTTACGTTACAGTGTCCATACCAATGCTGTCAGTGCTGATGCTGGAGGAAATACTTCAGATGTTTGTAACAGCACTGGAGGTTCATGGCTTCCAGTCCCATGTCCAACCTGCCTGATACTACATTGGGCTGAAGGGATGAGTTGATGTAGCATCCCACCATAATGTGTACCTGGTGTGGGCATTGAGTGGAGAGGAAATCCATCTACAACCCCTTTCTTTTGGGGGTATGAGCTCTGGGTGTTGCAGCATGTCACAGTCCCTGTCAGAGAACAGATCAGTCCAAGCCCAAGCCCTACCTCTAGAAGCAGACAGGGAGAAATCAGACTCAAAAACCCAACAATTAGCAGCTGCTTTGATCCACTCATTGATGTTATTTTTGTGTTTGGTGTCTCTGACCCAAAGTACTCCTAAGCAGACTGTGAATGTAGCATCCTAATTTAAATCCCTCAGAAACTTGCCTTCAGATTGTAGAAGAGGGTGTTTGTCAGCCCACATCCTATGAGTAACTCTATTTACCAGTCTAAGCCAGCCAGATTGGGACATTACCATCTCTGCCTGGTCAGAGCATCTGTATTGCCCACCAGGCTGCTTCCCTACATGCCCTGTGCTAGGCACCCCCCTTCCCAAAGGACCCAGGCACCTGGAACATCCCTCCTGGAAACCCAGCGAAGCCTACAGCTGCCATCCCAGCTCCCCTGCACAGCTCCTGTGCGAAGGTTGGTTCCTGCAGGAAGGTCGTGTCCCTCCACACCGCTGCCCACCTCTATCATGACTTTCAGGAGCTAAATATCTTCTGTGCCCTAAACTGCAGCTCTGGCTTTTAGGCTGCTGAGCTGGACTTCAAGTGACCAGAGACTGATGCAGTTGTTCAGCGTGGGAAGGGCGTGTCTTCTGGTCTTGGAGGGCATATGGGAGCTTGCAGCAGTTCAGGATTTACAGCCGCAGGGTTGGGAAGGCTGAGGGTGTCCTTCCCCACCGTCAGCAGGGAAGTGAAAAGCGCCAGAGCCAGCACAGGTTCAGGAGCACAAGGCCCCAACTTACGCTGTGCTGCTAGAGGAGCTGATGAGCAGAAATGACATCTTGAACCAGAAAGACAGTGGTGGATACTCTGGAACTGGGAAAGAGATCAAACTCGAGTCTCCAGATAGAAACAGCAGTTTCCATCAAAGCCGATGACAAGTTCCCCGATATGGGGTCACATCTTTGGACAGCGCATCATGTTCCTCAGCTGGATGACTGATCTGGCTGCCTACAGCTCTCTGCACCAGCATGTTGCACAGATGGGCTGCAGCGCTCCAGGACTCTCCTTGCAAATCAAGTCACTGAGGTCCAGTTTGGCTGCCAGCAAGTATTTTTATAAGCTGCTGGCTTTTAAAAGCTCTCTGCTTGCTGAGGAAGAAGCACCATAGGGCTTAAGCAGCAGTCCACCAAAAGTGATTAGCTCTTTCTGAATTTTCAGAACTTCCAAGCTGCAAATTGCTTATCAAGCTTTATTTGTGTGTACTTAGGGAGTAACAAATACAGATCCAGAGATCTTCATCAGTTCCCACTCCAGAAAGTAGGCTGAACCTGTCTAATGCTGGCAATTAAGAATTCAGCCAGCTTTATGGGCAAGTCAGTCATGGCTGATAACTGTTAGGAGGTTTTCAGCCTTACTGAAGTAAAGGCTTTCCATCAGGAAGAAATGCCTCATGGAGACAGCTGTGGCTTTGAGGCTCAGTTGCTCTGAGCTCCGACGCAGGCTTTGCCGTCGCTCTCACTCGGGCTTTTTCGGCTTCTCTCTTTGCCAGATTGGACAGGGAGGTTTAACACTGCCTCTCCTCTCCGTAGCAATTAACCCTAAGCACAGTGCTGACGTGGATCCGGCGCCACCAACGCTCTCTGCTCACGCTGTGTGGGTGAGGAGGTTGCAAATGTTCTTAGACGTGATGGGTGGCCTCTGTGCGGCTGGCTCCCACAGCCGCTCCGTTTCCTTCCATTGTGATAGGGGAGGTCAGACTGAAGGATTGCTGCTCGTTCATCTGCCTTTGCTTGCTTCTAATTCTCCTCACCTCCATCACAAGCAGGAAGAGGGAGCCTGCAATGAGCTCCTGGGTTTTTTTCCAGTACACCGGGAATATTTTTTCGATGGTCCGAGCAGAAGTTCCTGGCTTTCAGGCATTATTACTGAGGCTCCTCTATCACACATGCTGATCTCTTGCAGAGGATAGTAGCTTTATCTCTATGGCCCTCTACCCTGTATCTTTGGTCTTCGTGTGACCACTCCCTGGTCCCACTGGAGAAAAGGACCTTCCTGACAAAGCCAGCTGGGAGTGGCTTCTCTCCTGAGAGAGGCAAAATCCTCACTGGCTGAAATGAGATTATTTTGAAAAACAGAGAATCTGAAGTCAAAGAAATAGTGCATGTTTTAGGACTTTTTTCTCTCTCTGAATGTGATGGAGACCTTGGGAAGAAGCAGAAGCCGCTATGCCCCATCAGAAGCTTCTGTGCCCTATACATCAAAATGATAGAACTGTCTTGGTTGGAAGGGACCCTTTAGATCATCAAATCCAACCACCACTAAACCATGGGTCTAGGCACCACATCTAAAACAGGGTTTGAACTCAGGGCTTTGAACTAGAATTGCTCTGCACTCAGAAGTGCCTTTCAGTCATCAGACTGTTCTCCCTGCTTTTAACCTTTGTGAAGTCCATTCATGTCTGTTCAGCCTCGCTTCGTCTTTGCTCAGCCACTGCCATGGCTGGAGGAGCTGCTGAAGTTTTTATTTAATGCCTGTCTAACTAAACCCCAACAATGACTGCTGATCCAAAGCCTTCCCATTGCAAGCTGATCCTCTGGCCAAAACAAGGCCACTTAGCTGTTGTGCAGTACAAACGCAGATCGCGTGGGTGAGGGTGAGGGGCGTTTGCATAGGAGAAAGGCCATGTAAAGGAGGGGCTGTTGCTTGCATCAACCTCAGCAATCACAGCACGGTGCATGCTGAAGGTGGCAAAGCTGAGCAAAGCTTCAGGCCACGTTAAGCGACTGCACTCCACAGCGTGTCACAGGAGGAATTTGAGCAGGGATCCTGTGTCTCAGTCGCTCATTTGCCGGGACACACTGGGAGGAAGCATCCCATGGTACCTGCTGGCTCTGCCCCACTGCGCTCCGCACCCAGTGCCTGGCACAATGAACAAAGCTGGCCTCCTCACCGAGGCTGGAGTGACAAGGTTTTTCCCAGTCAAGGGAAACAATCATCACTAGGGAAACCTTAACTACTTTTTAAAGACCAAAAGAAAACACACTCATTCTTTTAAACATGGAAAACTAAATGGCCTCTTTTTCCCTTGGCTGCATGCGCATGGCCATGGAGCAGGCTGACATGGAGCGAACTCTGCAGGCACATGCTCCCCCCACTTTGTTGTTTAAGAAGAGGGTTCTCTGGCGCAAAGTCTGCCCTTCTCAGTTGCTTTTAAGCCAGCAAGGCTCTGGACACAAGGAGCAACTTGCCGACACTGCTACCTTGCCGAGTGAAACATCCTGTCTGAGCTGTGCCACACGCCCCTTCCCACAGCTCCACAGTAGTGTGGCCACGCTTCTCCTTTTGGAATAGCTGGAAGTGAAAAGAGAAGAGGTGAGAGGGTCTGCTGCACCTCCCACCCACGCTAGTCTCACAGCAGGGTGTTTGGGGAGTCACCCCGGCACCCTAGGGGTGGGTGAGGGTGCTGGGTGTGGGTCAAGGCTGGCACAGTGCTGCTTTGGAGCCACTGCCCTTGGCGAGGGGTATGCAGCTGGGGATGTGCTGCTAGGGCTCCCTGGTCAGCTGGGTGTTTCAGCTCCATAAGGAGCACTGTGGGTGGTTGGGTGTTAGTGTGTTGAAGGAGTGGTGCTTTCTCCAGAGCAAAGGGAGAAACAGGGTGTCACTGCTGCAAGCCCCTGCACTGCACAACTCCATTGAAGCCAGGGGAGTGGCGCACACTCGTGACACAGCCGTCTCCTCATGGTTTTCTTCCATATTTTCTGATCCTAGGTTATTTCTGGATCTTCCTGGGAGAAAGGGGCTGAATTTCTTTTTGTTAATTTAATGCTGCTCCCACTCTCCCCCATCCCCTGTCCCCAGCACTGTGATCTTGCCTCTAATGGTACGTGCTGTAGCTAATAAAAAGCACTGAAATACAGGTCCAGCTCTGGCTATTTCCAGGAATGTTTGATCCTGTAAGACCATAGGAAACTGTAATTTCAGCAAATTAAATCAGTTACTGCCTATCTCAATGCATGGCAAGGGAAGAGCAACCTACACTGAGCAAATTCCACCAATATTTGTGCTGGGAAAAGGAGGTGACAGGCAGTCTCAGAAAGGCACATCTCCTTCAAACAGATGTTAAAGTAATGCTGTATTCTATAGGGAAAACATACAGCGAGTGCAGAGCTCAACAGTCACTTTCTGTTTAATCTAGTCAAACACCATGTATCTTCTGACCTTCTGGCTTGGCACTAAACTCTCCTGTGTTATTCTTTCCACATGAAGCTCTGTTGACAGATGGGGAAAGCCTAGAGTTTGCTTTAAGCTTCAGATAAGTAAAATTAAACACACAGCAGATAAAATTGTTTTCCCAGCACTCCTCTCCCACTGGCCAATTGTGGGTGCTCGCTGGGAGGGCCTGACTTGTCAGGCGTGCATCCCACCCCCAGCAGTGGACACCGTGCTTGGCAGGGAGCTCTAAGGGGGCAGAGTCAGGACCCATGTGCTGCAGAAACCCGTCACACTTCATTTTTAGCAGTGGTTCTGACAGTTGCTTCATTTCCATGTGGCAAAAAATTAGGGAAAACAAGTGCTGTTCCTCACTAAATATATTTCCAGAGCCACTGAATAATTCGCTGCCTAACAGCTAATCCGTCGGCGTTTGCTGATGCCCAAACAGGTTTTAAATAAGAAGTGTGGAATCACATCAGGCGCCTCGCGGGTACTGTCTGCTTGTGCAGGCTGCCGCTGCGTCTGCAAGGGCACAGCTGGCCAGCACGGCCTCCTGAACTTTCTGGGAGGGAAAGCAATTTCAGAGCTGGATTTGGGGGAGAGAAGGATGCCAGGGTGCCACAAGCAAGCTCAGGCTTTGTTCACTCAGGAGTTGGAAGCGCGCTGAGTTTTCAGCAGGACAGCTTGCGTGCTCACTCCCTTGCAGGACATGAGAGGAGCGCGTATCTGCCCTTCCCCAGCTCTGTTTGGTAGTGCTGGCTGCAAAGCTGTTTTTTCCAGTCTGGTGAAAACTCCTTCAGTCTGTTTAGAGTCAACCTGGAGTGGTGTGAACCTTGTGGCTCCGATTTTCCGTGGCCCACTGCAAGAGCCCAGCACAGGAGTTGGCACAGCTGGGATCCCAAGCTGTCACCTTTGAGATCTTCACTTTCATCTGTACATGTGCTGGCATTTGAATAAATGCAGACCCCTTGCTGGGAGCCCCCAGCCATCCCAAGGGGCTGCGAAGGACCCTTCTGCTGGTTCACAGCCATGTAGAATCTCTCCTGAAGCTGCAGGGAAAGTATGAAGGGTGAACTTTTAGAGTAACTCCTTACCTATGGAGAATGTATCTTCAGACAAAGGGGTTGGCAGGATCACTGAGGGCATCGGCCAGCATTGCTCCTCAGTGGTCTGGCCACTCTTTCCTGCAGTGGGTTGGCAGCACCAGAGAGTGGGCAGATGAAGTCATGCAGCTGCTCATTTTGCCCTTGCAAAACTCGCCACCTTTCGAACAGTCCCAGAACAGAAGGACCAGACATCCTGTATAGATACATACACCCCCCTAGAAAAACCATTTGGACCCAGCAGGCTGCTCTGCAAAATGAGCGATTGCATGTTCATCAGCAACGTGTGATGGGCTGAGGGTGTGGGAGAGCTTCCATTTGATGAAGCAAACTTTCTCTCATAAGGCTTGGAGGGAGGTGAGGTATAAAACAAAAATCCAACAAGTCCTGAAGGAACTGCAGAGGGAATGGTCCCTCCTCTGTCCCACAAGTCCCTCCGTGGTTGCCCCTGCCAAGCTGGACGGGAAGGGGCTGTGTGAAGCAGAATTGCTGAGGACCCCTTTGATGGCAACAGCTTGCTTGTCTGTTTCCAGCAAGTTGTGAGTGACTTGAGATGGACAAAGCAGCCTCAAGCTTCTCCATAAAAACATGGCCGTATACATGGCCTTAAAAGTTAGGTTGGAAACGCCTGGCCAAAGGGCTGTCTGAAAGCCGGTGGTGCCCAGATGGAAATGTTTCCCTCTGGTGTGAAGGGGTTGGGGTGTGCTACCTGTACTTTGTGTGGGTATGCTTAGTGACCGGCTTTTTGTCTTCTTCAGCTCAGCAGAAAAGTTGTTGTGGTGTTTTGTTTCTCCGGAGGACTCAGGGGGCCGTTACCCCATGCCAGGAGCAGTGCTGGAGCAGAGCACATCACTCCTGGGAAAGCCCCGGTGTGGGGGGGGCCAGGTTGGCTTGTCCTGCTTCAGGTGCTGCACGGCTTCCTTGTGCCTGTGCTTTGAAGTACCTCGAGGTTTTAGCTATAAAGCTCTAAGCACTGAAAAACAAAATCTTGGCTTGGGAAGGCGTGTTGCCTTGGCATGTTTCCTGGGACTGACTGACGATGCTGGGCAGTGGGGGGAGGACTCCTTGTTTTTGAGGGGGTGGGACAGCTCATCTGGAGTACAAACTCCC
This sequence comes from Laterallus jamaicensis coturniculus, assembly GCA_022605575.1. Classification (NCBI taxonomy): domain Eukaryota; kingdom Metazoa; phylum Chordata; class Aves; order Gruiformes; family Rallidae; genus Laterallus; species Laterallus jamaicensis. The sequence continues at coordinate 23,506,322 of JAKCOX010000001.1, forward strand.
TCAGAGACTTCTTCCACCTTTTTTTTTTTCATGACATCAGCCAGGACTCAATGTTACTATTTTAAAAACAAAAGGAGGGGACACCCTCCCCCTTCCCTCACGCTCTCTGCCAAAAGGAGAACAAAGAACAGCTAAAGCGCACAAGTTCTGGCACTCCGTTTGGAAATAAAAACATTCATCCTCATGTCAGGTAGGGAACTGCCCGACCCCCTTGCCAAAACAAGCAAGCTGGGCAGCAGAGAAAACCCATGGCGCGGAGGAGCCTGGGTGAAGGGGATGCCCGGTGTCACCTCGCACTTGGGCAGCTGCTTGCCAAAATCCTGCCCTGCTGTACTGGTGCCAGGGCATGCTGGGACGCTCCCAACCACAGAGAGTCATCCAGGGAAGGGCCACCCAGCTCCTCCTGGAGCTGGGAGGTAGGGAAGCACCTTTCTCCTTTCCCTCCCACACACCTGTCCCCACTGCACAGGCAGTCCTTGCAGCTCCGTATGAGTGCCTTGCTCCCCAGTGGAGCTGGTGCAGTGCTCAGGAGCAACCCGATGTAGTTTCCACTCTTCAGACACTAACAGCTTTGTCTGGTTTCTTCCTCGCCATTTAAACATGTCAGCAGTTCCCAGCACGGATTCCTGTGCTGTGAGTTCACCCCCAACAAGCATCCAAACTGTAGGTCGGGGCTGCTGGCTGTTCTCTGTCTGTCTACGAAGCGTTACTGGAACAGGGGCTGGTTCTTCAGACACGAGGAAGAGATTACTTGGGCTTTCTGGAAGGCTCCCTCCCATGCCTGCAGAGCGGAGCAAATGAGGATAATTTATCTGCGGGCTTCCGGCTGAACCCAGTAGCTCAGAGCAGCCAGGGCTACGCCGGCTCTTCGTCCCAGCTCCCGCAAGAAGGCATTTTTCCATTGTCGCCGTTGTATATTGTTCACCTGTTTTGTTTGTCCCGTTGCCTTCTGGGGTTGAGATAAGAGGCTGTCCCCCTGCCTTTTACTGGCGGCATGTTTCCCAGAACAATCCAGGGAAAAACCTCTTGCAGGAAGGAGCCTTCGAAGGAGGCTTTCGCGTGTCCGACGCGGCCCTCGTTACAGTCATGTAAATAATTCTGTGCAATCTATCTGGTGAGCAGCACAACATGTCAGAAGGGAATTGTTCTCTGAAAGGGAGCTAAGGATGGGCCAAAGCAGGCGGATCAGCCACACAGGCTGCCAGCTTAATGGACAAAGCAGCTGCCTTTCCATGGGGAACAAAAGCCAGGCGGGGAGCCTCTGCACGCTTGTGCGAGCACCTCTTGTTCCCCACGGGAGCTGGGCTTGGGTTTTGTGGCTGGGTATGAATCCTGGGCTGTCTTCCCCGCTCCATCTGTGGTGATCTAATGTGGTGCTCAAGGATGGGTTAATGTCCCTGCTGCTTCTGCAGAGGAATGCAGGGAGCAGAACCAAGGTAATGCTTGGGTGCCCAGATGGCTGGGCCCTCTGCAGCAGAAGTGGCCAACTGGAATGATGCTGCGACGCCATCCATTTTAGTGAAGTTACTCCTGTTTTTTAAACATAGAGCGGAGGCCCAGCAGCTCTGGCTTGGCACAGGGCAATGGGAAAAGAGCAGATTCTCTGCTCCCATCCTCCGCTGGCTGCGGTGCCTCCTCCCTTGTCCAAAACAGCTGTGTGCTGCCTGAAGTGACTCTATGGTCAGTAAAAGCTTAAAACATTGCATTCACCTTCATGATTTTACTTTTCCATTAGAGCAAATCATGGCGGAAGATCAAGAATATGGTGCACTGGTCCCCATTTGTGATGTCGTTCAAGAAGAAGTACCCTTGGATCCAGCTAGCGGGACATGCAGGTACGGAGCATGGGGAGGGCCAGAGGGGTGCAAAGGCTCTTCTTTATCTCAGGCTAATGGGATTTGTCAGCCTGAATCGCTTCCGACTGCTGTGTAAGTGCCACAGATTTCTGTTCCCATGTCTCTAGCCTGGGTGAGTGACTAACCCAAACACCAGGGAGGGTGACATGAAGGTGTAGTGCTCTGTGCTTTCGGCCTTCCAGGGCCAGCAAGTATTACTGCTGCTTTTTGCTTGAGCAGCAGAAAGCCAGGTCCTTTGGGTGAGACCCAAACCCTCTTATGAGGTGATGCTGCCCACCACAAAGATGCCCCACCTGTGAGCCTAGACACAAAGGTGTGAAGCAACCATGAAGTACAGAGAGGCTGTGAAGCAAATGTGTTGGGTGCTACAGGGCAGGCCTCCGTCCCGTTTAAGGTGTGACATTGCTGGTCATAAACCTCTGGTGTTACATGTGAATCTGGCAGCTTCACAGCCCACCAGAGATGCTTCAAAGGTGTTGGGCTGCCCTTCTTGTTTTGAGAAAGCACAGCATTATTCCCCCTCCAACCAAGTGCTATTTTGTCCCTTGTCACCCTCAGGTAGTTTCAAGGCAGCAGCCAATGGCCGGATACTGAAGAAGCACTGTGAATCGGAGCAGCGCTGCCTCGACCGCCTGATGAATGATGTCCTGAAACCCTATGTTCCTGCCTACCACGGCGACATTGTGAAGGATGGGGAGCGGTACAACCAGATGGAAGATCTGCTGGCTGAATTTGACTCCCCCTGCGTTATGGACTGCAAAATGGGGGTCAGGTGAGTGGCTTTGGGGACATGGAGTTTTAAGATGGGATACTTAAAGCAAAATGCATGTCCTGGGTAAACCCTCTGAAACACACAAGTGGGAACTCCAGGCTCACCCATCTTCAGTGAAAGCTAAGCCAACACCGTCGGGAGAGAGCTGTGGGAAGCCTGGGACAGGATGGACACACCAGGCTCTTTCCTTCTCTGCTTGTTGACGGCTCTGTGTGCTAGGAAAGTGGTTTCATTCAGTGGCAGGGACAACACTCTGGGTTCAGGTACACCAGAATGGCACAGCAGCTTTGAGGAGAATGGCAACCTGCTCTAGGAGGACACAGCCAAGGGATGGGGAGCAAAAGGTATGGGAGATCCTGCCCGGGGTGCTAGAGGGGTGAAATAAAGGCACGTGGATGGCCCAGCTTTGGTAAGCAAGAAACTTTCCCTCTGCTCACCCTTTTCTCCCATGTACACTTGAGGGATACAATGTGTGTGCTAAGTAGTTTAGTGCCTTCCATGCAAAGTTCTTGAAACATTTCCTAACAGATGAGCAACATTATCCATGTCATGCTTGAGAACTATCTACAGATACGCCAAGATCCCAGGCTGCAGCTGCCTGGCCAGCAGCAGTTTTTGAGCTAGTGACACCACAGCTGACACGGGTGTCCCAGAGCAAATGTTAGCAGGGCAGGTGACACCAGGTGGCTGCCGGTTTTGGAGCAGCCCCAGTCTACCACTCAGCCTTGGGCCTCTGGGTTGAGACCTCCCTCACTGGCTAAGGCACAGCCTGGATGTGGTGGAGGCACTTCTGCTTCTGGAAAAGCTGATGGCTTCTGTGGGAAAGAGGAATCTTTTTTTCCCCCTCCTGAGCTCCCGGTGTGAAACTCAAACTGGCGTGTCGGGCTGTCGGCAGGGAAGAGGCAAGGAATACTTTCCACCAGAGGGATGGAGAGAAGGGCAGGGGGCCCCAGTGCATTCACGTGGGCCTGGCTGGCACACACCATGCTGATGCAGGAAGGAGACAAGGACCTATTCTGCACCCAGAGATGACAGCCACCGTAAGAAGACGTGCTGGTCATGCTGCCCCGGAGCTCCTGCAGCTGTCTGTGGGAGGAGGAGAGCCTCCCACACACTAAAATTGAGTGACCTATGCAGAGCAGTTGGGTTTTTGGAGCAGAGCTGGCAAGCGGGCAAACGTTCTGGGCATTGTCATTAAATAAGGTGGCACTGCAGAGGACACTAGTGAGGGAAGGTGAATTGGGCTCATGCTGGGGAGGGGAGCATCCCTGCCGCCAGGCAGGAGAGGCTCTGGGAGATAAACTAAACACAAGGCTATTAAACCTGTCTGAGCCAGCAGCTTGCTGCCAGGCAGATACAGGTTTGGTTTCTTTCCTGCCAACCTGGCTTTGGGATGTAGCAGCCTCCTCCAGTCCTCTCTAAACAAAACTTTGTCTGGTGATGACTTGAGCCTGGAGCAATGTGGGGGACTGAACCTGCAGACTGCAGAGGCTCTGTCGTTCTTATCAAAAGGAAATCTCACTTTCTGAGTGGCACGAGCAGTGCTTCTGAGCACGCCACTGCTTTACTCTGCTGCTTTATTCCATCTGCCCAAAAGTCATGGGTTTCGTGATGTCAGCTGAGGCCTTTCATCGCTTTCATCTGCAGTGTTTTTCAAAGAGGCTGGTGCCTTCGGGATGTCTGAGCAGTGATCATGTGCCTGCCCTGAGCAAAGACACCAGTTTGCCTTGCTGAGCCTGTGGGAAGCACAGGGACGCCATCCCACGTCGTCTGCCTAGCATCCTCCCCGGGCGCTTTGTTTCATTCCGGAGGTGAACCACGCGCTCCGTGTTTGGATTTTGGCACAAGGGACACGAAGAGCGGGCACAGGCCCTCTGCAGAGCTAAGCACGGCTACTAGGAGGTGTAGAGCAGTTTGGATTTGGCAGGAAGGAGGCGATAGATAGGGTCATTACTGTGTCCTTTCGCTGGGACCTATCACCTGGCTTGGCAGGTTCTTTGGCGAATACCTGGGCTAGGGCAGGCTTGGGAGCGGCAAGAGGAGCTGCATAGTGGTTTATTACTGCTGTGGGAAGTGTTGTTATTGTGCAGATGATGGTTTTCTGCATGCAGGAGTGCAGAAGCTCTCCAGCAGTGTGCTGTGGCACAGAGCGGTGCTCCTCTGAAGGATGCATGAAACAGAGGTCTTTGCATTCTCCTCTGCACCCTCCATCCTCCTTCCCCCATTCTGGCTGTACTCTGTGGTCCTGGGGAGGTGATGCTAAGTATCTTGCCAAGGCCACATCCCTTCCTCTGGTCTGTCCCATAGAGGATGCTTTTGCAGGTGGTCCACTTAAAACAGACCTGTACCAGGCGAAATTGTCACGAAGGAAAGAGCCCTGCATGGAAACACCCTGTTTTGCAGCTGGTGAGGCAGAGCCCTCGCCATGCTTAGGGTGAGGGGAGGGGAAAGCACGGGAGGGATAAAGGATCAGCTTTGGCAGCAGCTGCCCTCACTGCCCAAACCTCAAAGGGAGCAGCCTCTAACACTGAGGGCTGGGACCTACCTCTTGCCATCAACTCGGCCAGGTCCCAGAGCACGCGGGCAGGTGTGCTGAGCATAGGGGACAGATTCCCAAGGATCAAAAGGTGGCGGCAGCAGCAGCAACACCATGGGCACCTGTGAGAAATAACCTCCCCTGTTATTGCCAAACTGGTTGTAGCTCCCTGATGACCTGAAAAGATACCATGTGTTGATAAGGGGGTGCTAATTAAATTAGGATCAATTCACATCTGCAGTGAGAGTTGCCCTGTTACTTCCTGTGGTGCCCTATGCTGTAGAGATCTGCTGTCCTAGACAGGTCTGTTTTCTGGGAGAAGGGCTGTCTGGGGTTACATGGCACCTTATGTGGTATCCCCAACTCATTCCTTGCAGGACATACTTGGAGGAGGAGCTGATAAAGGCACGGAAGAAGCCGAGCCTGAGAAAGGACATGTACCAGAAGATGATTGAGGTGGATCCTGAGGCCCCTACTGAGGAGGAGAATGTGCTGCGGGCAGTGACCAAGCCCCGCTACATGCAGTGGAGGGAGACCATCAGCTCGACTGCTACGCTGGGCTTCAGGATCGAGGGGATAAAGGTGAGGCTGCTCTGGCTGTGCAGAGCAGGGGGAAGGGCTGCTGGGAGCATTCAGTAACCAAACTCACTTGCAGAGGCACACATGCAGTAGGCTGGTGGCAGGACTGTCACATAAGGACATCCCTGGTCCCTGCAGTCAAGCTACCTGTGTCAGGCACGTGGCCTGAGGTGGCACTGCTCTTCTGAGAGCGCAGCTGAGCTCAGAGCATGAATGCCAGAGGTCAGGTTTAGCTATAATCACATTAAATCAGCCACTTGGTCCATTTCCCTGACTGAAATGACATCCACCAAGTTGAAGACTCAAATTAGTTGTTTGCTTTTGATAGGGCTCTGCTTCTAGGCTGAGCCAGTAATCCCAAATCCCAGCTTGAACCTGTGCCGATCCGTGCTTGGAGCTGGGAGTTTAGCTGAAGTCAGTGAGGAGGCTGTGTTCACATCCCTGTCCAGAAAAATTAATCAGCTGAGCATTATGAAACGGGGTGAACGCAAGCAGCAGCACTTTCTGCTGGCACCTGCATGCACGTGTAACCTGCTGACTGGGCTTGCTCAGACCTAACGCCCGTGTTTCTGGAGATACCTGCTGGAATGCCTTTGTGTCCTCATTAAACAAGCCAGCCCAGGAGTTTTTCTCCTGGCAGCCAGATTTTGCAGTGAGAGGGACATCCAGGATGGCAATCTGACAGAGTTACACCTGTAACCACAGTTGTATTAGTGATAGAAGACTTGTGTGAGCGTTAGCAACGGCGAGTGCCTTTTGATAGGCAGCCAGCATGAATTAAAGGTAATATCACACTTGAGCTGAGGGGTTTATTGCATGCTTGGGCATGGAGGTAGCTTGGCAGCCAAGGGGAGCTCAGTGAAGTCATGCCTGCAGTGATTCAGGCTTGGGGTTCTACTAGATGCCCAGACAGCAGTTCAATGCAGCCAGTTGCTCATAGTAGAAACAATGGCTTGATTTCTACCTGTATCTCTTTCTCTTGATGGGCAGATTGGTTTTCTACCTGTATCTCTTTCTCTTGATGGCAGATTGGTTTGGGTGAGATACTCCCAGTTTGGGTCTCTGTGGCCTTAAACTTAAACTGCACCCCTCCTGGCTGGACAGAGTGGTGTTGTAATGATAGAGTTAAACCAAATGAAGCTGTTCCCTGAGAAAGCCTCTACATCAGATTTTGTAGGCTTCTTGGTAGTGTTCCCCTTCACCTCGCTGGTCAAACAGCAAACAGAGACAGATTGTAGACCACGGGTTTAAAAGGTGCTCAGCAGTAGTGGGTCACTGGGACCTGCTTCTCCTGATCCCCCACATACCAAACCACAGGTGGGAACGGATATGTCCATTCCCTTGCACAGTGTGGGACAAAGCCCCTGGGCTTCAGGAAGCCCAGCAGAGCATGATACACGTGAGGAGGGGGGCACCTTCTTCTCTCAACCATTTGGTGGCCAGCAGAGGACAGTACATTTGTCTCTAACTCGGCTACTCTCAGAAATCCGAGGAGCAGCCCTTGGGCTGAACCCCTTGAAGAGCTTTCTGGCAAGCAACACAAAGCACCCCTACCCACCCTGTGCCTGGGATGCTGCTGGTCATGCTCCCCCACCACAGCTTTCTGCAGTGCCTGTGTGGGTAAGGGTGCTTTCCTGCTCATGCAGCTCTTTCCTAAGCTCCCCAGCTCTCCCAGAGACCCTTTCCTGCCTCAGGTACCTGCAAGCACGCTGTGAGCTGCTCCAGCTTGGGACAGCCCTGTGCCTAGTTCCCATTGCTGCTGTTTTGCATTCCCGTTGCTCTTGTTTTGCTGGTGCTTATTTTAAAACTGAAGCTGTACAAAAACAGAGCGGGCCAGTTGGGACCAAAGCTCCCATGCACTGTTTCTTCTCCCTGCTTTCTTGCTATCATCAGGAATATCTGTCTATTTATATTCTAACATGATAGATCCTTGGCCTCCAATGGTGCTGCTCAGCCGGGGACCTGGGGACCGCTTGGAGGGGTTTGCGGCAAAAGCAGGTCAGGAGTGAAACACTTGAGATGAAAGATGTGGAAAACCCCTAAATCGTATCCCCACACAGGCAAAAAAATACTGGGGGGAAAGGTGGGTGTGGATAAAAGCTCTGAGGGAGTGGTGGGAGGTGCACCTCTAATTTAGCCAGCCATAAAGGAGCTGCTGCACAGTGTGAGCAGTGGATTCTTTTCCGAGGGGGTGAGGCGGGTCCTTAATTGAAAAATGCTGCCTCCAGGAGTAACCCCGCCGCTGCTGCTGCGAAGGGCTGACTAATTTAATCGAGGTTCTAATTACTGTAATTCTCCTTAAATCCCCCATCTTCTGGATTATTTTCCCTAAGTTAAAGCATTAACAGTTCATGCTGTTTCCTGGCTGCCTTTTTTTTCCCCAGCAGAGCTGCGGAGCTGGTTGTGCTGTGCTTGTACCCGTATATTTACTCTGTTTCTGGGGTTACATTTCTACATTGGGGAAAGCCTCTTCACTGCCCAGGGCTGCAACTGAGCCCTCAGAGGGAATTTCAGGGGAAAATTATTTAATGATTAGTCTCTCTGTGTTTTCTTTCCTGCTGCAGATGCTTTCCCCTGACACTTTCCTGGGTGGCCTTGAGGGTCCAGTTCTTCCTCTTTAACGCAGAAATTTTCCTCACTAAAGGACGTAATGGCACTTGTAGCTCAGAACCGCTAGAAACACTGGACATTAATCAGATTACCATGCTGAAAGTAATACAAGTGATCCCTGGTGCCCCAGTTGAAGCTTACCAAAGCTCATTGCAATGAGCGTCGCTCACTTCTCAGCTCCTGCCCCAGTAACGCCAGCATCTCTGGTGGGGCAGAGGTTGTAGTAGCCCTTATCAGCCCCCATCACGTTTCAGTGGGTGGAAGCTAGCCCCCTTGGGGCTTGGACACCTGTAAATTTCGTGGCAACTGTCAGCCTCATGGCAGCAGTGTCACCCTGGCCAAGGAAGCTGCGGGAGGCGGATAATGATGGGAGCAGTGCTACGGGTAGGTTGTTTGGCTTTCCTGAAGCTTAGAATGCCTTATCTGAAAGGCCATCTGTGGTTTTCATTTATTTTTAGGAGCAATTAGAAGTCCATCTCCTTTCTTGGATGCTTTTGTGGAAAGTTGTGCTCTTTACATGTAAAATTAGTGCTGTGGCACTTCTCCAAATTGATCTCTGTTATCCCCTGAGGAGGCAGCAGGTTGATTTCTGAACTGCCCCATTCGGGCTCACATGATGGATGTATAGTGGTGTAGTGCCCTTCCCCTATATGTTATACACGTGTCACCAGAACATCCTTGACGAGGCCTCTTGCCTGTGCCTCTGCGTTCTTCTGCCTCACAAGAAATAGCTGAAAGCAGAATCTGGCTGTGCTTGGTCCTTCAGCAGGATGGCTGCTACGGCAGAAAGGTCTCCAGTGATAATGTTGTCCCTGGCCCTGGACAGTGACTGCTAAGCTACCAGCTGGTGGCCTTGCTTTTATACCCTGTGACAGCATGGTGGTCAGGCTGGGTCCGGGGTGGTTTGAAGCTGGGTGCACTGGTTGTATCCCATGCAAACAAAGTTTTTCTTGGAGATTAAGACCTTTCACACATTGCTTTTGTTGTCGCAGTTGTTAACACCTGCGCAAAGTGCAAGCTGGAAATTAGAAGTGTGCTGTGTGGTTCATCCCAAATTGCATGTTTGTTGTGGGTTTGGTGCTGGGCTTGTGTTGCCCAGGTCTCCCCAGCCTGGGTGCTCAGCCGTCCCTCCAGGCTGGACTAGCCACTGCACCCCAGCCAGCCCCCTGACCGGGGGGGGGGGGGGTGGGGGTGGATGCACATGGCCCTATCCCCAGGCACTTCCCTGAATGGCTCTCAAAATCCAACCAGGGCGCATAAAGCTCAGAGGCAGGTGATTTAATTGTGCTTTCTTCCTTCCCAGCCTCTTCTCTGCTTCTTCATCCATTTGGCCTCTGTCCCTTCACACTATTGTTGAAACAAGCTGTCTGGAGTGGTGGGATGGAGCAGGACGAGCAGAGCTGCAAGCGTAAGCGCGTGTGGTTTAAAATAGCCCCTGTATCCAGGAAGCGAGCTCTGCCTGCCCAGCACATGGCCACTCTGGACAATGAAATGCACTGATCTAAAAATCAGAGCCCAGGAAGGACCAGGGAAACAGGGAGTGACCGACAAAGCTGCCCCAAGGTTTGGGTAGGGCTGCATGTTGTCCCTGCAGCAGACCAAGCTGTGCTGTCCCCATGGCTGGCCAAGCATGGGTGTGCTTCCAAGGAAGAGTCAAAGGAGTGCACAAAGCTGCTCACTGCATCTCATTACCAGGTTGCTGCCTTCGAGGGTTTGCTGTCCATAGACTATCAAAGGACTAGTGAGGCAAGCCGTGGGGCTCGCTCCTTGCCTTCAATCTCCTTGCTGCTGTGGCTCCTGGAGGGGTTTTTGTGCCTGCTCTGAGACAATGTCTGTCCACACTGAATTTAGTCCTGCTGTGGTCGTGCTCTGCTTTCCTCCCCAAGCAGGGCTACAGCCCCAGGCTGGTGTCAGCATCTGTGCTCAGCCATAGCAGCGACGGGAAGCCATCGGCACAGTGGGGCAGAAACCAGGGATCTCCAGCTTCCGCTGGCAGCGAGCGCCGGGTCTGTGAGCGGTAGTTTGTTCCCATTGCCAGTGACCTTGGCAAGCATGTGATGGCAGAGCCTTGCCCTTTGCAGCAGGGGGAAATGCAGCAGAGCTGTAGGATGATTTGGGATGTGCAAGGCAGAGAGCTGCTGCCTGTCTCCTTTGTAGACAGATCTTTCAGCTACCGAAAAGGCTGGTCACATCCTGCTCGGCGACATGTGTATGGAGCTGTTGAAATATGGGTCCTGCCCCAGCTCCTTCCCTCCCCACCCTGCTCACTGCTTTCCCTCCCTTCTGTTCCAGAAAGAGGATGGCACTGTGAACCGAGACTTCAAGAAGACACGGACAAAGGAACAAGTCACGGAGGCCTTCAGGGAGTTCACTAAAGGAAACCGCAACATTTTGGTGAGAGGGGGATGCTGTGAGGGGCTGTCTGGAGAGGGCTCCTCCTGCAGAGGCTGGCCTCGGTTCATCAGCTCCCTACCTTGGGGAGGGGCTGCAGCCTGAGTAATCTCACTTTAAAAAGCATAAAAAGTAGCAGAGAAAGACCATCCTGGTGAGGGGAGAGTGGCAGAGGGCTGGGAGGGGATGTGTTTGCTGCTGCTGCAGCAGCGCTGCTCGAGCCGGGTCTGAGCATGTTGAGGATGTTCAAGGGTTAGCCCCGAAATCCTCTGTGGAGGCACAGCCACGCTCTGCCCTGTCATCCCTGGGGCTACTGGTAGATACTGAGACTGTTCTTTACACCAGTACGTAGCGTTGGGGGCTCCTGCCCTGGCAGGAGCGGGACCCCTGCACTTGGTCTCAGAAGCAGAGTGGCAAGGGATCCCCTGCCTGCACCAGGAGCCCTTTGCACAGGCAAGCCGCAGCCGGCATTTCCGAGTTTCGGTGTGTTGCCAGGAGAGTAAGAGAGAGCTGTAAACAATTTACACCACCGGTGTCAAATACCCTGTTTGACAAAGTGCTCCTGGCTTTAGCTGCAATATATAAAGCCTGCAAGCACCAGGCTGCAGCTGGAGCAGCCCCTGGCACTGCCTCCTCCAAACCTGTGTGCTCCCTTTGACAGGAGTTACCCAGGGGTTATTCCTGGGACTGAAAAGGAAGTTACATGGCTGCGGTTTATCCCCAAAGAGTTTGGAGCACACTCACACCATCATGTCCTGGCTCTGGGCAAGGCTCTGTAGCCAAACTATTGCAATACAGCAGCCCTCTCATCTCCCTACGCAAAGCATGAAAATTTAGGTGTATGTAGTGCCCAGACACCCATTGTGTGTGTTCCTGCACTTAGTCCTTCTACAGAAACCTCTAAATCAAATTCCCAAAGTCCCCCATTGTCCCCATCCCATGTCCTGTCCAACCCATCCCCCCATCCCCCACCCTGAGAATGTTTAATACCTTCCAGCAATTTGCAGGGGTGCTTAAACAGGCATGTGGGTCCTGATCTGTGTGCTGACTAGTGTGAAAGCCCTTCCACCTGTGGTACCAACCTCATGGCAGCTCTGATTCGGTGTTGCAGCAGTGTCCCACTGTGCCCGACTGACAGTGCTTGCATGCATGGCAGCAGCTGCTGGAGCACTGTGAAGGCAGCGGGGAAACCTGCAGAAAGCACTGGTTCAACAAAAGCAAATGCTTTCACGAAGGTTTGGAAGCAGCAGGAGCTCACAGGGTGCTATGGAGGCCAAAAGAATGAGTGGATCCCAAAAAAAGAGGGAACACCCTCCCAGGGAACAGGTCTGTGGGAGGGAGCCAAGCACAGGACAGTTGACAGACACCCCCAGCATCTCTCCATGCAAACATGGCATCGTGGAGTAGATGACAGGAGGGGAGAGCTTGCTTTCTACCCCGTGCAGCAGTTTTCTCCTGGGCTTTCTGCAGTGCTGATGGCTTGGGTTTGTTTTTTTGTAATTCCAGAACAGTTACCTGAACCGGTTGAAGGGCATTCGCGCTACCCTGGAGACATCCCCGTTCTTCAAATGCCATGAGGTAATGCTCACATTTAGATAGAGCTGCCTGGAAATGTGTATGGTTTAATCTCAATTTACCCAAGTAGAGATTACCAATCTCAATTTACCAAATCAGAGTTTGTAAGCTTCTACAACTTTGACTTTATTCTTATCTCCATGTTTTCATGCCCATGTCTAAATACTTAGGCTGAAATGTGGCTGGTGACTGATATTATGCATCTGACATAGGTTCAAATCTATGGAAAAACCAATGTTCACAGAGATTAATAATGATCTAGGACAAATTCATGCTGCTTATGAGTTTATACAACTGGGAAAAATCCTTAGTGTAAAAGTATAGGGGTCTTCTGCAGAGAAATTCCTGTCTGATTGCATGTCAGGTATTGTTGAGCTGCTCCATGAGATCAAACAACAGAGGTTGTGGAGTCTTCTCTGGAGACATTCAGAACCTGCTTGGACGCTGTCCTGTGCAGCCCACTCTAGGTGATCCTGCTCTGACAGGCAGTTGGACTGGGTGATCTTCAGAGGTCCCTTCCAACCCCTAACATTCTGATTTCTGTGATGATATAAAAAATGCTTCATAGGAGCCCTCGACTCAGAGGGAGCAGGAGCCACAGCTCAAAGAGCCACTGTCTCAGCTGGAGCCACCTCGGCCCTAGCTGCACGTGGAGGGTCCTGCTGGGAGCCAGATGCAGATGGGCCTGTGCCTCCTGATGGCAGTGCCTGTAAGGCATTGCAAGGGAAATTTTGAAACTGAATGATTCAGGACAGTTCAACATGGAAAACAAAATGCTCCCTGAATCAGAGTGCCAGGGTTTCGCTGGAAAACACACGGAAACAAAACCGGCTTTCAAGTGGGGTTTGAAAGGAGTTTCCACTCCTTAAAAATTAAAAGGCAGCAGCTTTGACTTTCTGTCCCACTTTGAGACAAAGTGCAGCAGAAGGTCTGCCAAGCTCCACAGGACCCTCGCTGGGCAGGGCTCTTCCAAGGAGCTGCAGGAAAATTGGATGACCCAGGATAGGCGAGTGAGGAATGTCAGCAAAAGGCTTTCGTGTACACTTCAAATGCCCCGTCCTGGCCAAGGGAGGGCTGTAAGAGCTTAGAAGGAGAAAGCTAAAGATAAGCATTTCTGGGAAATAATATGTATCTCTGGACCTTGGATGTTTTCCCAGTACACTGGAGGAGGAAATCTCCTCAGAAATACAAGTTTGTAATCGCTTTTAAGAACAGTACACACTTCCCGTTCAAGGCCCTTGTCCAAAGACAAACCTCAAACTAAACTCTGGTGATATTATGGATGTGGGAGACCCTCCTGACAGTGCTGCTGTTTTGGAGGGCTGACACCAGCAAGATGTCCTTAGAGCTGCATTCCGCGCATCGGTGTGTCTTTCGGGCTGCAGGCTGCTCCTGGCTCTCAGCACATTGCGTCCCGTCTGCCAACAGACACTGTGCTCTGGCCAGCAGGGTCCCTGTTTGTGATACAAGGGCAGTGAGTTCATAATCCACCCACTTAGGAAAATTGGACGTAATTTGGAATGCAGTTTCTGTTTGGCACAGCTCTGAAGCTCACCTGTAGTACATAGCCTGCTAAAAGCTTCCCATCAGAGGAGCAGATTCAGCAGAACAGCACAACAGTGACCAGCCTGACACTGATACGTGTCCCCAGGCATTGGGAAGCTGATGCAGAGCTGTTGCTGGATGGCAGCCTGGCTGGGGCTGGAGCCAGGATGGGCCAGGGGGCTGAGCTGGAGGCACCCACCTGCCCAGCATCTCTCTGCTCTATGAGTACTGAGCATTGAGCTCCTGGGGTCTCATCCCACTGTGAGATTTCTGCTGTCAGGGATGATGTGTTTCACCTTTGAAAATGCACCCATCGGCTCCCCAGGGCTTTCCCAGGCTGCTACTCACTGCAGGATTTTCCCAGAGGCTGCTCAGGTTATGGCAGACCACTGCAAAACAGATGCAGCTGAGTGAGCTAATAAAAGGAGATTGAGCTCTGTGCATCTTGGTAACTTTGCATCCCCTGAGCACTGTGAAAGCCAGGAGGATGTTCTGGGGGCAATCCTTGCAATTGGATGGTGCTTCAGACAGGAGACAGCACCTCACAAGTAACTTGTACTTATGCATCCCTCTAGTGATGTCTGCAGGGCTGGTGAGTCTAAGCAGCGTGAGCTTCCAGCCTTGAAAAAATCCCTGTCTGAGGGCTGAGACAATTCATCTCATTGCTTTCCCAGGGACCTTGACTCAGTTTCCATAATGACATCCCTGTCTTCCATGCCTGTGTTTTTCTCATCCTCTCTTGCCAAGAGCTGGGATTTGTATGAGTAAATCAGCTGCTCTGAATACCTGATTTGCATGTGCAAACACGGAACTTACTTCTGTTCATGCAAAATCTCAGCATCAACTCTTGCAAATACAGCCTGAGATAAGGGGTCTGAAAGCCCCAAAGCTGGCTGGGAACGAGCACCAGGAGCACTACTAACTGGTCTGGTCTCTCCACAGGTGATTGGGAGCTCCCTCCTCTTCATTCACGACAAGAAGGAACAGGCCAAAGTCTGGATGATTGACTTTGGGAAAACCACCCCGCTGCCGGAGGGACAAGTTCTCCAGCACAACGTGCCCTGGGTGGAAGGGAACAGAGAGGATGGCTACCTCTGGGGGCTGGACAACCTCGTTCAGATCCTGACTGAGTTGTCCCAGAGCGAAGACTTGCATTAAAGCTGCGCGTCCAACTCTGCCACTACCCCCAACCTGCCTTCCCCCCACCCCCACCCCCGACTGACCCTTCTGAACTGCACTACAAGACACTTTCCAGTCCTCCTCGCCCTTCCCATTCGGAAGCTATACTCTCCCTATTTAAGGTGGTTTTTGTTGTGAGGTTTTATTTTTTAGGTTGTCTTGGTTTGGGCTGGGTTTCTTTCCCCCTCTCCATGTAAATAAGAGAGCTAACCTGCCAGAACAAAAGCTGAACTCCAGACCTTGGCTTTGCAGAGTCAGTGGGAGCACGCGGACGTGCCACCTGGGAGCAGCCCAGCAGGGATCGCTTAGGCAAGCGTGTGCCGTGCCTATTGTGCTTCTGTCTCTTGCGCAGTGTGATTTCTTAAGAGGGCTGGTGGAGGAAGGACGCTTATCCCTGTGCAGGGAGTGGTAGCTTCATCCCAAAAACACCCCGTGGCTGTGCCCAGGACCCTCTGGCAGCTGGGTGGGGTGTGTGGGCAAGGCCTGGAGATGGTGAAGGATACTGGGGTGGGAGGCCTTTAGTTGCCTTTGCCCACCACATTTCACCCTAGGGACCTGGTGGGGCCGAGTCCTTAAGAAGGGCAGATTTGGGTTCTTCTTTGTGTCACAGACAAAGATACCGTGGAAGTTGCTTGGTTGTTTTCAGGTGACACTAGAGGGTGAGAGTTTCCTTCCTGTTGGGGACGCATGGTCTAGCACAGGTATTTACCATGGCTGGGTGCTTCCCACCCACCTCCCCAGAGCTGGGTGCCCTAGTGTGGTGGGTAACGCTTCAAGCTCCTCTCTAGCTTCCCTGCTAGGACCTACTTCCAGCCCTCCTTAGCTGGGGTCTCCAGCCCTCCATGGAGAATAAAGACTTCAGGCAGGTCTGCAAGAGAGAGAAACCTCTTATTAAAGGACTACTATGAGACCTAAAGTAGCCATCCAGTTTGATCAGTCTTTTTTTTAGCAGCAGCCAAGCACACACATAGGGATAGTGCTGCCAATGCCTCACCTGGCCCTGGGTGACCCTCCCGGCTGTAGTATCTCTAATTTTTATCAGTGGCAGGCAAAGGATGAGAACAGCAAAGCAGCTCTCAAGGTGGCCAGGTCATCTTTGGTGAAGCACACTTGTGGTGAGGCGTCCCCAAACCTTCCCATTTTATTTCTGCAGAGCTGGCTGGCTCTGCCACTGTCCCTGGGCACTGGCTTCCCAGCCTGCCTGGGCTGCGAGTACGGCCTCCGCGCTCCCGCTCCTGTGAAAACACCCAGTTCCCTATTTAGGGCGGAGGCTATTTTTTAACTTCCTGGAACATTTGAACTCAGCAGCCTGCTCGCTGCAGAGCTGGCTCACTAAAGGTCAGCGATCCAGAGGACGGCGGGGAGGGGAGGCTGCAGGGCAGGCCGGGGAGCCCCTCGCATCGAGGACAGGAGTGTGCGATGCTGGAGGTGGCGTGGGGTCTCATCAGCCACAAATCTCACCTGCTCCATACCCAAACCCACTCTTGCCTCGCTCCCTGGGAGCAGTGCTCCAGAGCCCCTCTGCTATTCTTCAGTGGGTCCAGCAATCCTTGGTGGGGGAAGTCATCTCCTGGCAGCAATAAGGAGGAGGAGTTGGCCGTTAAGCCGTCTGCAGCCATACCCCAGCCTCTTCCCTGGGGACTGAAGTCTCTTTAAGGTTTTCCTCAGTCCCTATCTCCCCTGACAGATGTCTTTAGCTCATCTGATGCCATTGTAAATGGTTGCACTGTTTTAGCTCTTTGCCAGGCTTTCTAGAGTAGCCCATGTGGAAGTGCCTTATAGACTTGCCTCTGTTCCATTAGTGTCATGGAAAAGGTGGGGGTTTTTTTAAGTTATATTTATTTTCATCCCATTTTAATTGCACAAAACACTAAAACTTAATGCATGGAATCTTTTTTTTTTTTTTTAACTGTGTTTTTAGTTTTTAAACCATTCCTTTTCCAGCTTCGGAAAAAGGCTGTGAACAGAAGCGCATAGGTGTGTACCAGTTATCGCTGTACTTTAGCTTTCAGCTGCTCTTATATATGTATATTATTTTTTAAGCCTGTTTATAAACCAGATTCCTTGCTTTGTGGCTTCCGAAGAAGCAGTTTGCTCCTCTCAGATATCTTACGCCTTTCTGGAGGCTGGAACAGTTGCTGTGAGGGATTTTCCTGGCTCCCACCTTCCCTCTCGGTCATTGATAATACAGAGAAAAATCCAAACCAGTCTGAAACACCAACGCACAGTGCCTGTAAAAAAAAAAATCCTGTAACTTCGCAAATAAAGACATATGGGAAGCATTTACCTGTTGTGGAGTCGTTGTCTGCCCTAGAGTGCAGCTTGCAGCAGCCTGGGAACAACCAGGAACTGGCTTTCATGTCCATGATGATTTGGGGGGTGGGAATCAGGCTCCAGGTTTGGTTGCCCCAGCGCACACCAGGAGCAATACCAAGAGCAGGGAAGGACCCTGGGCTGGGGACTGATCCTGACGACCAGGAAGTGGCTTTGCAGAAAGCACAGCTGAGGCTGGGGGGGCACTCCAAGGAGGTACCTGAGCTTCTCCATCCTCTTTCTGCAGGACAGCCCACCAAAGGCAGGAGCACACCAGGAATTCTGTTCGGTGTCTATGTTTTTCGATAGCGCTGCATTGCGGCTCCTGCTGAGCAGTTTCCAAAGTGCCAGCCTGCAATTTCTGTGCTTGAGGATTCCAAAGCACCCAGGGTGTCAGAACTGCCTGGTGCAGCTACGTGCTGCTGTCCCTCTCAGCTGCACCGCGGGCAGCGCCGGACGGAGCGCTTGGGACCAGAGGCTGCGAAAGCAAACGTGGATTGGTTTTGTACTGGGGGAAATAAAAGGGGGTAGAGCCTGAAGGCAGCTCCAGTCCCTCCTGGTTGGTCATGCAAGCACAGGATGGCAGGAGCCTGTCCCAGGACAGAAGTGGCTGATCCATAAGGAAAGTCAGGTTTAGCACACAGAGCCCTGCCAGCAGCCCAGCCTGGGCAGCCAGTCCCTGCAGCATCCCTGCTGCTCGCCCCGACACCTCTGAAACAAACTGCCAGAGAAAAGCAGCTTGGACTTTGCTTAAGGACTAGTAACTTGTTGCTACAAGGAAGGACCAGCAGTACTGCAGGCGTGAGGCTGCTGTACATGCACCTAGCTGTCCCTCGGAGGCTGAAAGACAGACATGTTTCCTGGCCATCTGGCTTGGGTGCTTCCATGGCATCTTTACTGCAAGCTGATGCTGTATTTACAGCTCCGGCTCCTGGGGGCCACCAAGAATCTCACCAGCATGGGACTCCTATTCCTGGCCTGGCAGGGGTTCCCTGCTGCTTCAGGAATTAATAAACTGAGCAATTAATAAACTTATTTTAGAGAGGAGAGGCCAGAACTCACATTAATGCTACAAATAAAGTTCTAGGTGTGGCTGAGGGCTTCCAATGTATGTCACGGAGCCTCCCAGGACCTCCAGCAGTGCCACAGAGGCAGCCTGCTCAGGCTGTAAGTGGGGAGAAGGCAGCTATTTGTTTTCTTATCTAATTAGATGTTATTTACAAGAATGACTCTCCTGTAAATAATGGGGTGCCGGAGGCCACTTGGGAGTTGCAGGTTCTCAAAGTGTAGGGCTTTGCTGTAATGATTGACAGGTATCTGAGGCTCTTGTAGTGTATCTGAGACAGGTATCTGAGGCTCTTGTAGTGTGAGTTGGTGGTGCCAGTTGGTGTAATTCTGAGAAGCCCCTCAAGAGGTGTTTTGCCCCTGCTGTGGATGATCCAGGGCAGCACTGCTGGCTGCCTCCTCCTTCCCACAGACAGAGCCAGTGCCTGGGCTGCAGGGAGTTGCGCTAGCTGAGCACCATGACCTCAAAAGGAGGGTCTTAATTGCTTAAATGGATTGCTCAAAATGCTGCTGCTGAAATATCGCTGGCAATAAATACAGGCATGGGGAGGAGCTGGGTTGTGTTAGGGTGTTTTTTGGTTTGGTTTGGGGGGTGGGGCGTGGTTAAATGCTGAAGTGTGAAGCAATGAAATGCTGCAACTTTGGGGCTGGTGCTAGCAGCAACGGGCTTTTCCACCTAGAGAGCCCTGGCTGCTGCCCTGGGGGTGAAGCGAGTCTGGCAGCTGGGGCTGGCAGCAGCCCCTTTGGATGTTGTGCAGCACCCGCAGCTGAGCCACGGGTGCTGGCTGGCAGGAGGGGGAACTGCTGGGGTAGGAAAGCGGTGGCGGGGTGGGTTTTGCAGGGGGCTGCCAAGGAGGCCAAACACCATCTGGAGGGGCTGAGCAGCCCGGGGATGCCCTTCGCCCGGGCCGCTCAAGCTCAGGGATGTGCTGGCAGCTCCCGGGCCCTGCTGCTTTGGAACTAAGATGTATGATGATGCCTTGCTGGGGGGGTGGGGTGTCTGTGCAGCTTCCAGGCTTCGGAAGGGGGGACTCGGGTTGGGTTTAACCCCCAGGCGGGGCTATGCTCGGGCCGCTCCTTCCCGTCATACCTTAAAAGCGCCTCCCTCCCCCCGCCTCGTTCCCCTCGGCCGAGGAAGGGCCGGGCCGCCGGCAGCGGCGGTTCCCCCGGAGGCCGGGAGGTGGCAATGCTCGCCCGGCGGCAGGCGGGGAAGGCAAAGGCCGATCCGGGCCAGGCCGGGTGGCTCCCGCGGGAGAGGGGGGCGCTTCTCCGCGGGAAGGGTGCAGGCGCGGCGAGCATCCCCGGGCTTGTCTGGGACTCTGGGCAGGTGCCTGCCTGGTCCCCAGGCCCCGCTGGTTTGGGGCATGGCCCCCACGCCACCCGGGAGTTTTGGGACTTGTCCTCCACCCCTTCTGCGTGGCATGCAGGTGCAGCTGGAGCACAGCACAGCGCGGTGGCACCTCTGACGGGCCGCAGGTTCCTCCCGAGCCCCTCTCTTCTTGCAGGGATGGTGCGTGCAACACCCACAGCACCATCACCCCGCCGCGGGCATGCTGCTGCTCCCTGCCAGCCGGGCACGGTAAACCTGCATCCAGAATGGCAGCACCAGGGCAGGAGCTCAAACCCACTGTGCCCCTGAGAGAAGTAGAATCGTAGAATCATGGAATCACTTATGTTGGAAGAGACTGTTAGGATCATCGAGTCCAACCACAGCCTAACCCTGCCTGGTCCACCTCTAGACCATGTCCTCAAGCATAACATCGGGTGGGGGTGAGTCCACCACCTCCCTGGGCAGCCTGTTCCAGTGCTTGGCTGCCCATGGCTGCAGAGTAGGGCAGATTTAGGACAATGGCTGGTGTAAGTGCTCTAAACCCAAATCTCTCCTCTGCCTCTCTCCCAGTCCTTGCTGCTGCTGCTGCATCTTTCACCCTGACACCTGGGTCCTGCCAAAACTGGCACCGTGTGAGCGTCGACAGCGGCACCACCAGAGGCTGTGAGGGCAGCTGGGAAGCGCTGCAGTGAGGCCGTTATTCCAAGAGCCATGGCATGAAGAGCCATGAAACACCTCACCTTAGTTGTTCCCCCCAGCAGCTCACTTCTGCTGCAGTAAAGCCGCCTGGTGGCTGAGCCCCCTTGCAGCAACACCGGTGGTTATTTCAAGCAGGGTGCTCCATTGCAGCTGATGCAATGGCACCCACAGTGCTGGCTTAGCTGGGAAGCTGCCACAATGGCACCGGTGGGGAAAACAGCCCTGGCCACTGCTGCAGCCTGTCCCTGCCCTGCAAGTGGTGGCACCATATTGCCTTTTCCAAGGGTAGAGGACATGTCATCCCCACTGTGCTTCGTCTCATGGGGTATAAGGTGCTGCATGCTTCCTTCTGCCATTCTCTGTCCCCACGCAGGCACTACAATTATGCCCTGATGCGACTGTCCCATCCTGCACATGCCCAACTGCATCTCCCGTGGGACACGCTTTGCAGGGAGGCTCCCAGTCCCCATGGCTTACAGGGAGATCAATAAAGGGTGGGAAAGGACATCTCATGAATGATTCCATATCAGCATGGTCCAGCCTGTGGTGCTGCTGCCCAGAGAGCATCTGCAGGGCAGGTTGGTACTTGTCTATCCTTTGCATCCAAGAGTAAAGCATCCCTGGTACTGCACCATACCATGGGTAGGACAGGCACTGGCATTGGCTGCTTTGCTCCTGCAAATGAACCCTGCCCTGCAGGGATTGCCTCCCTTGGGGGAGGCCAGGAGGCAAACAGAGGGTCTGGCAGAGGTTTCAGTGGTGTGCTGAGTGGGGAGCCTGCCAGAGTGTTCACACAACATCTCTGCAGGGGTGGTATTTGCTGGCCACTGCTGCTGTCCCTGCCAGCTCCTGCTCCTGTGCTGCCCAGGCTGGCTGCTCCGTGGTGAGCAGGCCTCTGAATAACCAGAATTTCAGCCTGAAATTTGGCATTCATCTGGCTGGCTTGAGACCAAGACTCGTTCCTTAAGGACCTGCAACCCTCTTCCATGTCGCTAGCAGCGAGGTGCCCAGTTGCACTTACTATCTGCAAGCCCATTTCTGCTGTGGATTATCTGCCATGGTGGGTTTGGGAGTGGGGAGAACAGAGCCAGGGGTCTGAGCTGTGCAGGTCAGGGGGCTCACAGCAGCCAGAGCCAGCAGAAACAGCCGCCTTCTAAAATTAGACCTCTGGGAAATTTGTTTCCTAGAACAAACCTTTCCCATTTGGGGAAGAAACAGAAGAGGCTTTGGAATCAGCCTTAAACTTTCATTTCACATTTTCCTGAGCTAAAGCAGCTCAGTGGGCTTGAAGGCAATTGAAGGTGCATCAGCACCCAGCCACTTCATGCCTGCACCCCAGGAGAGCCACAGACTCCCTGAGGGTGGCACAGCCCTGTGCAATGCCTCCCCAAGCCTGGGCAGGAGCAGCATTGTACCTGGCATAACCACAAGCAAACTGCTGTCACGCTGAGCCCAAACAGGCCCAAATTTTAGGCCCTTCAGGTCCTGGTGGAAGGGGTACTTCCAACATTAAACACCTCCTGCGGCATTCAGAGCGATGTAGGCCACTTGGAGGGGCAGGCAGCAGGGCCAGGCTGGCTGCACCCCTCCTTGGGAATGAACACCCAGTAGTTTAAAATATTGCTGTTCAGAATAACATCTGGAGGTGAAGAAAAGGGCAGACTGTGTTGGGTTTTGTGTGTGTTTGCACCCAAAAAAGGGGAACTTGGAAGCTGCTGTGGGTAGGCAGCAGGCAGCAAACATCCCTGTGACAGCAGCTGCTCTGGATCAGCCAGCAATTGCCACTGCCTGGGCTACCAGAGCTCCCTATGCTGGGGGCTGGCAAATAAATCCATCCCTGCTGGTACCAGTGCTGTCCATGGGCTCCTGCTGCAGAGGACAGTGTTTTGGCCTTCAGCAGGGGGCTCAGCCTGGATGGGGTTTTGTCCCCTGTGACATTGCCAACCTCATCAGGCAGGATCGAGTGAGAAACAGGAGCAGACCAATCCACCCAAGTCTCAGTGCAAAGTTACTTGGGGATGTGATGCTGCTTTTTAGTGCGTGGATGCTCCCACTGCCACATCCTCACTTCTCCTGGGGACACAACATGCCCCAGGCTCTTGCTAGGCTTGCACTTCACATCCTCTCCCACAGGGCTGTGACTTTCCTGTCAAACAGGCTCCAAAGTAGCCAGGGGCTGTAATACCAGCTTCTTTACTGCTACTTTCTTGTGAATCTGAATATATATTTGGACTGCATGACTTGAAGGTTTTGAGCTAGCATGTGCATACCTTGCAATAACACTCCTTGGCATGGACTTTTTTTTAAAATGCTTTTCTTTTTTTGCTTAGGCTAGGTTGAAAATAACATCATTGAAATTATGGGGTTTTTCTTCATATATGTTTCTGAATTACATGATCTCCAGGTGGTGTATTTCCACATCCCTGCATTGCCACCAGTGAGAGCTGCCTGCAGGCAAACCCCAGCTTGCCATCAAGGCATGCCAGAGCTGCCTGCAGCCCTCTTGCTGATGATGCTTTTGCCCCACAGGTGTAACAGCAGTCCACAGCCTGAAATAATCAGTGAGATCATAGAATGGGCTGGGTTGGAAGGGACCCCAAGGATCATACAGTTCCAACCCCTCTGCCACAGGAAGGGCCACCAACATCCAGGCCTGGATCTACACAAGGTTGCCCAGGGCCCCATCCAACCTGGCCTTGAACACCTCCAGGGACGGGGCATCCAGCACCTCTCTGGGCAGCCTGTTCCAGCACTTCACCACTCTTTCTGTAAAAAACTTCCCCCTAATATCCAACCTAAACCTTCCCTCCTTCAGCTTTAATCCATCCCCCTTGTCCTGCCATTGTCTATCCTTTTAAAAAGTTTATTCCCTCCTGTTTGTATGCTCCCTTCAGGTACTGGCAGGCTGCAATGAGGTCCCCCCGCAGCCTTCTCTTCTCCAGGCTGAACAAGCCCAGCTCCCTCAGCCTCTCTTTGTAGGGCAGGTGCTCCAGCCCTCTAATCATCTTTGTGGCTCCTCTGAACCCTCTCCAACAGTTCCACATCTTTCTTGTATTGGGGCCCCCAGATATGAAATCTCCCAGGTGGCCTCATGCAAAGCACCCCTGGTTGCACTGATTGCTCCAGGTCACGCACAAAGCCTCAGCCGCTCCCCATCAGAGTGGGAGTGCTGTCAGAGCTGCGGGCTGCAGCTCTGGGTGGCCTCCAGCAGGAGCTGCTGCAGGGCCGAGTGCATCCCAGTGCCATGGGTCAGACCTGAGAAGGTGAGCTCAGTTTGGGGAGGGAGCCTGTGTTCCTGGGGTGGGTGGAGGTGGAAAGGGAGGGTAATTTTTCCTGTTGCATAGTGCCTTCTGGAGAAGGAGTTTGCTTGGTACCCCATGGCTGTGCTGCAGTCGGGTGACCAGAGGAGCTACAGCAGGGGCTGTAATTGTGCTGAGGGCAGCTGGGCAGGCTCTGCTTTTGGGGGGTGAGCCAGTTTGCACTTGAAATCGGGGTGACGTGTGTGTGGTGGCTGTGGGCCTCCTCTAGGGGGACACATTTTGGAGGAGGTGGGTGGCCAGGCAGGGATTCTGCCCACAGATGCAGTGGGTAAGGCAGCTGTGGGTTTTGGCTGTGTACTGGGGCTGAGGGGCAGAAGTGGCTCCAGCCTGGCTTCTGTGATATGTTGGAGAAGGGCAGAGCAGGGCTGTGTTGGGAATTTCCAGTTCTTCAGATGCTGAGTTTTTTGGGCTGCTACCTCCTGGCAAGAGGCAGCAAGTGTGGGGCAGGCACCCTGGGAAGCCTGCTGGTCACCCTGAGGAGCCTGCTGGTCACCCTGGGCTTCAGTGTGATGGTGCTGTCTGCTCTCAAGGCTGCTTGGAGGGCAGGGGTTTTAGGGTCTGCTCTGGCAGAGCTGGTGATGCTGCCTGTTTGAGGAGATGGCAGAAGCTGCAGGCTGTGCTCATCACCTCTTGTCTCTCTGCCTTGTCTTATCCCCTGAAAACCTCCTGGGTTTCTGCCTGCTGATGCCAGAACACTTCTAGGGATGTGAGTGTCAGCAGCCTGCAGGGCTTAAAAGTGCTGGAGATGCTTGTTGCTCTGGATAAATGAAGGACTTATTCTCTTGAGGGTACTTTGGTGAGGATAAGGCACAGGGTTTTTTCTCTGTGGCTTATCTCTCTTCACTAAGCTTCAGTTTTTGACTTTCCATTAGTGTGATAATTATTTTTTTTAAAAGTTTTTCTCTTCCCTTCTGAAATCGTTGCATTAGCAAGGCTTTAAAGAAATTGCTCCAAGATAATTATCCCAGATCTCTCTAGTGGATTTGCCACGCGATGCTATGTCTGTATGGGTGTATTAATAGTATAATAATATTATATATTAGTTTTCATCCCAAAATGCTTCACATGTTGAGGGGCGAAGCCTAAATAAAGATGTGAAAGTGGAATGGAGCTTCCTACCTCGCCTACCAGATCTCGCAGTCCTGAGGTGTGAGTGGAGCCTTTTTGCTGGTCCTGTGAAAATTAGTTTGGCCACTGAGTCAGACTGAAGCACCCCTTGCTCCCCCCACCCCCCAGGCTCAGACCCACTGAAGCCCCCCCAGCCTCAGACCCACTGCCCAGTTCACCCTGCATGGCAGCTGGGCAGGGCCATTCTCTGCTGCTCTGCTCTGTTATGGAGGCTGGGCCTCAGCAGGCTCCCTGCCTCTTGCTGCAGCTGATTACTTTGCCAAGCTGCAAACAGCAGTCCATGTCCTCCTCCTGTCCCCGTTCTTCTCATTAAAGACAAGCTGGGGGAGGCTGGCCGTCCCTGTGGCCCTGCAGCGGTGTGTCCCCTGCTGAGGCGGTTACTGATGTTAGGCCTATGTTAGGCACCACTTGTGAGGGCAGATGACGTGGGACCCACACTGCCACCTTACAATGGCTACATCCCCCAGCCTTGCTGGGTGCCCTCTCCTGTTTCTCCAGGGCCACGGTTGGCTTTGGTCTGTGGCTGTTCCTTCTGCGTGAGCTGCGCAAACAGGAGGAGTGTTGTGCTGCTCTGGCAAGTCAAAGATGGCGATAGGGGTGCTCTGATCTCTTGAGCCCCATCTCCAGATGTCTGCGTGTGTGTTTGGCCTGTTGAGGGTGATTTGGTTGCATTTTCTCCCAGAAATCTTTCACCTCCTCCCCATGCTGCTGCTGTGCTCCCAGCCCATCCCTGCCATACCAGTTGGAAAGGCCAAGAACCCAGAAAAAGAGGCCAGCCCTGCCGCTGCTAGGGGTGGGCAGCAGATGCCACCGAGCCCTGTGCTGTGGTGCCACCTTCTCCCTTCCTAGCAAGGAGGAACACACCTTCCACCCCCCACCCCAGAGGCAGCAGCAGTGGGTAGTTGGCAGTGGGCTGCAGGGTGTGTGAGGGACTGTGCAGTCCCACTGTAGTGCAGAGGAACATACTCAAGGTTTATTCCCTGCAGCCTGCCATCACCCATGACTGTTTTTTTGAGGGTGTAAGAGGTTGGCCTCTTCCTGGCAGGGCTGTAGGCACCCCAGGACAGCTGAAACACCTACACACACACTCCCCAAACACTGCCTGGGCTAGAAATGGGGTGATGGCTGCATCCCTACTTCCCTGGGGGCAGGGGGTCTCTTGCACAGAGGACACTTGGTGTCAGACAAGCAACTTGCCTAAACCTGTTTCTGCAAGGACCCTCCTACAGAGACGAAGCATCTGAGCAGGGCTAGGGGAGACTTGGCAGCCTGGAAACTGTCCCTGTGCTGATGTTTGGGGTCTGAACTATTGCTTTCCAGAGGAATAAGCAATTGCTCAGAAGCTGTTGGTGCCTGCTTGCTGGAAAGATAACTAAGGGAAGCCCTAACAGGTCCAGCTGGGATCTCCCATGTCTTTCTTCCCATATTCTCCCACCTCCAGGGGTTTTGGGGAGGGAGTAGAGCAGCAGCAACTTTGGGGCAGTCAAAATGTTCAGTCATGGTTTGAAGGGGCATTAACCCTGTGGGCCCTTGTCCCAGAGCTGATTTTGTGGGGAAGACCATTTTGATCCAGGGCTGATGGGATTTCTCCAAGCTACAGAATGAGACTTTGCATTTCATTCCAGCTGTCCAGCAATAGAATATATTTAACTTTAAAAAAAAATAAAAATAAAATCCACAGTATCAAAACACAGCAAGTCACAATCCACTACTCAGCGATATAAATAGGCTTACAATGGTCTGCTCTAACCCCTTGGGTGGGGCTCTGGCTGGAAAATGAGAATGGGCCTACCATTGGGGTGCAAATGGCACAGGTGGGCATGTGCCTCTTCCCCAACCCCCCCCCCCCCCATTCCTAGGCTGGAAAAACCCAATACACCCAAGCATAACCAAAACCAAGGAAACCATGGACTTGAGCCAGCAGGGGACAAATTATTCCCCTCCCAGCCTGCACAGCAGTGCCCATGTTGATATGTGTGCGGTGGGAGGAAGGGAAGTCGGGGTGGGATTGCTTGCCATGTGTTTGGGGAGTGTTGCCATCACATCCAGGCAGCATTGGTGGAGGCAAGACCATTTCGATCCCAAGCCCAGCTATGCCACTCCTTTTGACCTGCCTGATGGCTACCACCTTAGAGCTGGAAGATGGAGTGAACTACTCTTGCCTTGTTGGTCCTTGAGTCTACAGGAAGCCTTTGAACCCTGCTGCGCTGTTTTGGTGGAAGGGATGGGGAGTGTTGCTTCCCTCTGGCCAGTGGGTGAGTGGAAGGGAAGCAGGACTGAATTTTATCCCAGCTCTAGTGAGGAATATGGATGAGAAGAGGAGGAAGGATGGCTCATGGTTGGACGAGATTTGCTGTAACTAAGCCTGGTTCAGCTGGTGCTCCTGTTGCAGGGGGTTTACAGCACACTGGCCCCGCGGGGGGATGGAAATACTGAGTGTCAGTTTGGAAAATAAGTTGCAGTGCTCCCTGGAAGTGTGTTGTGTGTGTGAGCATGGAGAGAAGCCAGATAAAAATACTGGTGGGGGGTGTTACTGTGCTGTGGTTAGCGAGCACGTGGGAGAAGCCTTTCTTTTTTGACTGAGATGAGCATCACAGATCTATCCAAGCTTGAAACTCTGGCTGTGCCTGGACTTTAAATGTCAATGAGCTCTTGATGGTGTCTCATAGAGGATGCAGTTTTGGTTAAACAGTAACAAAACACACTCTGGCTGGAGCATACATGCAAACTGCAGGGCTACCCCAAAACAGCTAGGAGGCAAGGGTGGAACTAAACCAATCTCCTGAAAAACAATGAGACCATGACTTCCTACCCATGGAGCTCAGCGCAGTACGCCAGGCATCACAGTGAAGCTATGACTGGAGGGGTGATTTCCAGCAGAACTGGAAGATCTTTAATAGGATGTGTGTCAGTTCATGTTGGAAGGGAGGAACATGTAGCTTTGTCTTGGGATGTGCAGGACACGGCATGGAGCGGGGGTGAAAGTAATGCCAAAGGCAGGTAAAGGGCTGTGAGGGTGGGGGCTCTCTGGCACAGCACCTTTCCACAGTAAGCACGGATTTGGCAACACCAATAAACTTAGAGAGAACATTAAGGTGCTCTTCATTGAAATGGTCGGGCTCACCCAGAATGAAACTGGCTTATGGCTGGCCACAAATTGCAAAAAGACATTTGGTTTGGCTCCTACCTGGAGTTTGCTTTCCACAGAGTAGTAAATCAGCTGTTCAGCTTGGCTGAGTTCAAGTGCCAGGGAACTATTTCATTAAAGCCCTTTTTTTTGGTTTTGTTTTGAGAAACTTGTTTTCCACCATCAGGAAAGAGCAGCAGCAATTACCGTGTCACAAGTGGATGGGGGTGAAGCGGTTGCATTCATTCTTCCTCACCCTCTGTTACTCTGCAGCTGTGAAACCTGCTCCTGAATCACCTGTGTTTGTGAAGCGGAAGGTGGTACCGCTGGGGGGTAGCCTGGTGTAATGCAGATCAGCCCCAGCGTTTGCTGGCTGCAACCTGTGCCTGCACGGGTGTGCCCCTGTACCCTGCATTGGTGAGGCTGCACCTCGAGTGCTGTGTCCAGTTCTGGGCCCCTCACCAGAAGAAGGACATTGAGGTCCTTGAGCGTGTCCAGAGAAGGACAACCAGGCTGGGGAAGGGGCTGGAGGTCAAATCCCATGAGGAGTGGCTGAGGGAGCTGGGGATGTTTAACCTGGAGAAGAGGAGGCTGAGGGGAGACCTTATCACCACCTACAACTACCTGAAAGGAGGCTCTAGAGAGGTGGGGGATGGTCTCTTCAGCCAGGTGACAGGACAAAGGGAAATGGCACAAAGCTGCTCCAGGGCAGGGTCAGGTTAGATGTTAGGAAAAATTTTTCACTGAAAGAGTTGTCAGGGCCTGGAACAGGCTGCCCAGGGAGGGGGCTGAGTCACCATCCCTGGATGTGTTTAAAAAAAGGGTAGATGAGGTACTTAGGGATATGGTTTAGCATAGGATGGGAGTGGTTGGACTCAATGATCTTAAGGGTCTCTTCCAACCTTGTGATTCTGTGGGTGAGGAGCAGGGGTAAGGTAGCTGTGGCAGTAGCAGGACAGTACAGCAAGTGTGGGGCAAGTTATCCAGCCCTGGTGATGGTGGGTATCTGGAGCAGGTGTGCTCCCTCTGCAGCGCTCCAGAAAGAGCCATAAAAGTGCTGGGTGGTTAGTCTGGTCCTAAAAAGAAATGTGAGTGTTGCTGATGGGTGGGGTGTGGGGAAGCACCAAATTAGCACTTGTACCTGTGTCTTTATTGTGGAGCTTCTCTCACCAGTGTGTGGATTGTCCTGGGTTCCCTAGCATGGGCTCCTGGGAGACACTTAAGGGGATAGGCTCTACCTGGCACAGAGCTCTTCTCTCTCATGAGAGGAGGAAAAACAAGCCAGGGGAAGGCATGATCTTAAAGATGGGGCTGATCAGGCCCTCCTTGTGACCACTAAGGCTTGAAATCACACCTGTCCCCTCCAGCTTCCCCTGCACTGCAGCTCAGCTTCCGAGCCCTCTGCAGCCTGTGCCACCCCCCACTACCTGACATGGAGAGACCTGAAACCAGGCTCAGGGGTTCGTCATTGCCTGAGCGTGTGCTGCGGCTGTTCATGCCTGGGCTGGGGGCAGTTTGGGGTTATGGTTTTCATTGGGACTGTTGGAAAAAGCAGAGGTTTCTATTCTCACTCTTACTGCAACAGGGCAGCTTTGGGCTCCTCAGTAGCAAAGCCAGGCTATAAAGTTGCTCCTGTCTTAAGGCAGAGAGTAGGAATCTGTCTGGTCCCAATTAAAAGCGATTAAACACATCCTCAAAACAGGTAGAAATAAGGCTTTTTTTTTTCTCAGTGTTTTTTGGACAGGTTTCAGAGCCTCCAAAATGGTGTGTTGGCTGTTTTTGTGGCTTCGCTAATTTGATAAGTCAAAAGCAACAACAAAAAATTGTATAGAGCAAAATCCAAAATTAAATTACAAATCCCACACCTCTCCTGTGCACCACTGCTGGTGCCAAACTCCCCTGTGCAACAAATGCAGCCCAGCACACAGATACAACTGGGCTGATGCTCCCTGGAAACCCTTGGCAGTCCTGGGAAGTTCCATACAAGCCCTTCCTGGACTAATTGCCTGTTTGCTCCTGGTTACTATCGTATTAAACCCTTCTCTTCCCATCTGAGGAGCTTCTCTGTCTCACAGTAAATACTCAAACTTGAGACTGTAGCATCTGTGCAGTCCTGCGAGCCACAGAGCCACAGGTGCTCTAGCACTGGTCACTGGGCACCCACCCTCTTAACTGGTTCTTTCAGTAGCGATGGTTGAAGCAAGCTGCAGTTGTTGAACCCTTTGGGTGATTGCTGTGGCAATGCTTCTCTTGAGGAGCTCATTCCTTGACTTAAACGCAGATGTCTGATGGCTCTTGCATTTCATCTTTCCACCACTGAGCTGCTAGGAGTCAGGTTTCTCCTAAGCACTGCTGTTTTTCAAGCCTCTCCTCAGCAAAGCAAGATAACTGTGCCTTGCTGGGGCTCAGCGTCGCGACAGGATAACTGGGCTGCTTTTCCTCTTGTGCAAAGAAACCCACTCCACTTGCTGCCTGTGTTCTGTGGTTTATGTGTCTCTAAAACTTGATGGTTTCCATCCATCCTCCTCTAAAATTACAAATGAGCAGCCTTCCTGTCTGCAGCACGCGATGGATCTTTGCTTCCCGTGGAGCAGCCTGAAAGGCTGAGCTGAGCAGTGCTGTATGGACACAGGGCAGATGTTAAGCACTGCTGGCAAGCCAGCATAGCAGCACGAGCTGCTGCTGAGGGTGCCAAGTGAGGGACGAGCAGCCCGAGTTGTTCCGTGGTGCTGCCATGGGTTTGCTTTGGAGTCAGGTAACTTAACCATACCACATACTGATGTTTCTCAGCTGTACAACAGGGGAAGCCATGTCTGTCTAACATCTATAGATGCAGGGGGTTACTGCTAATATTTGGCTCAGACCTGTGAAATACTGCTATAAACTTAATCTGAAGGACCTTCCACAAATCTGGTTCAGGCTGATTTGTTTCCTCTCTCCTTCCAGGTGCAAAGAGCCAGCTTAAATATACGTCTCCTATAGACTGTAGGCACTGTAGGACATGTGCTCAGTGGGGCTTGTGCAGCTCTGGGGGTGTTCAGCTGGGTGGCTTGGCTTAGGCACACCAGGTTCAAACCCTGGGTAGTACTTAGCCCATGTGCAAAGGGGATGCCTGCACAATCGCTGCCCTAGCTAAAGCCTGGCTTGGTAAAACGTACAAGTTGTTTGTGTTACAAATTTGCATCCTCGTTAGCTGGGTCTTGTTTGCCTTTCTGATTAAGGCCACTGAGATCAGGCTCGAGCTGGCGGTCTCCTGGCTCACAGCAAAGGCGGGTGATCCCGAGGCTTCTGATGCTCTGCCCCTTCCTCCCATTCATGCAGCCCAAAGCTTTTTGTAGCGCCCAGTCGGCAAAGGGTGGGGTGGACAAAAAGTTTGTCATCAGCTCCAAAGCCCACGTTGGGTATGCGTGGTGGGTTCAGACAGGTCCTGTCCCACTGCAAGTTAGCTGGGACTGTGAGTTGTACTTTATCATTTATTAGCCCTGGAGAACAACTTCCTGAGCTGGGAGAGGCCTGGTGAGGCACTGGGGTGTGCTGCCCACTGGCTGTGGGCTCACAGCGAAGTGTGGACATCGGGCAGGTAGGAAACTTTCCAGGAAGGAAGTTTATCCTGCATTAAAGCCAGCGGGTCTCTAGTTGTCAGGACAGCACAGCAAGACCAAGCCATGTTTCCTGACAGCAAAAATGCTTAAGGAGCTTCTTGTCTCACCAGCTCCATGAGGGATCACTGACCGGTGCCCTGCTTAGTGTAGGGCTCTCCTCCACACAGCAGGCAGCTGTCCTGCTTCGTATATCCCTACAGAGGGTTCAAGAGGCAGTGTGCAGCCAGGGGTTTCGCAGCCAGGCAGATGTTTCTGCGTTTTCTGTCTGCAGGCTTTCAGACAAGGAGACACATGTGCTCAGGGGGCGCTTCCCGCTGCCCCGCTTCTCTTTGCAACAGGGGTTATCTTAGCTGACAGGATCTGCTCTGCACGGACATGGAAACGTGCCTTAAAGCAAACCACCATGCTAGGAGAGAGGCCTGGAACTTGTAGGGCAGTGGGGTTTGCTGACATCCTCTTGCCCACCAGCTGTGTGTCCTCCACAGGAGGGACAGGCTGGAAGCAGGTCCCAGCTCTGTCTCACTCAGGTGGCTCCCAGTTTTGGCAGCAGGTCTGCATGAAGCTTTTCTTACTGGGAGGAGCCTCCCTGAGTGGTGAGACCAACAGCCCTGTTTTTCCATCCTTCAGCAGGGCTCTTCACAACACATTTTTGGAGTGGGAAAGCAGGCAGGCACTGCCATTTAGGTCCCCCTCAGCTGAACTCCTCTCACCCTGCCAAAAGACCAGCCAGGATCCGAGGGATCGCTCTGCCTGGATGCCAAATTTAGCTCTGGGCATCATGGGTTCAAATCACAAAACCACAGCCCTGCCCCATTTGGACATGGACCTTCCAACCGCTACCAAGCACCTGGCTAGCACCAGGTCATGATCCTTCAGCTTTGGGAACTTACCCTGGGGAAGTGGAGCGGGAATGCTGCTTCAGCCAGGAGCACATGTCATACTATAAGGGGATCCATTTCCAAAGCACGGAGGTGCTTCCAGCAAGGCCCTTTCAGGGGTAAGAGAAAAAAAGCCTTTCCTTTTTTTCTTGTTTTTTTTTGGCTCTCCCAGTATTGTTTTACACTAGAAGCTTTATGTGACTGCACCACAACCCTAGAGGCAAGAAGCAGTGGTGCACCAGTGCCTTGCTAGTCTCCCCAGGGGCTGGAAGGAGGTCTGGTTGTCGCATGGTGTCAGTGGATGGAAGCAGGGGATGCCCCCAGTCAGTTCAGCGGTACGATTTACAGCAAGCACATTTCTCAAGACATCTTCAAGGACAGCTTCGTTGAGCATCGTATATACACAGAGCAGAGGAGGCTGGACAAAGCCCTCTGCTACCAAAAAGCTGTCAAAGATGGGCTCTTGGGATGGGGCGGGGTGGGGAAGTACCACTGGTTTGCTTTTACATACTGTACATATATCTGTTAATAGCTCCTTGGCATCTGATGTTCACAGCCGGTTTCCTTTAACGGTGAGTGTAAAAAGGAGGCAAAACATCTTCAGCTACTTCCCCCTGGGAGAAGAGAGAGAGCAGCATCTACGGCTCCCCCAGCTCAGCTGCCTGCCCAGGTGCCACCTTCGCCAGAGGTGTCTCCTTCTCCTGGCACCTTCCTCCTCCTCATCAGCCACCCACCACGTGCTGACCTGGGCCAGTCCTAACCCATGCTGTGCTTGCCCCATCTCCGCTGC
The DNA here is from genome assembly GCA_022605575.1 of Laterallus jamaicensis coturniculus. Classification (NCBI taxonomy): domain Eukaryota; kingdom Metazoa; phylum Chordata; class Aves; order Gruiformes; family Rallidae; genus Laterallus; species Laterallus jamaicensis. The sequence continues at coordinate 23,539,617 of JAKCOX010000001.1, forward strand.
TCAAGGGGATCAGTGCAAGTCTCCGTCGGCTGCTCTGCACCTCCGCTCCGCTGGATGGGCAGATGAACCGGGTTTGAACAGAAGGAAACAAAACAAAAGGAAGAAGAAAGACAAAGGGTAATGAAAAGGTCCGTGGCCCACAGCTGCCAAAGGAAATCTCTCGCCGTGTTTCTCTGACCATACTTGTCCCAGCCACTACAGCTGCTGTGGGATCCCCTGTTCCTTGTAGCCTGTGAGGAGGGAGGGGAAGGGAACATGATTAGTGTTAATCCCTAAAGAGGTCTTTTGGCGAGACTCGAGTGGGCCACGAGCCTGGTTTGCCAGGAGTGGCAAACTACGTGAGAGAGAACAGGGAGCTGCAAGGTCCCCGCCTCGCTCCCAGGCTGCCCCAGGGTGGGCTTAGCCTGGCCAGGTGCCCTGCTTTGTTTCAGCCAACACCTGCCCAGTGCAGCCACCCTCCCAGGCCTTGCCCTGAGGTGCCTGCCTGTCACTGGCCCCAGCTTGGGCAGAGGCACCTGCTTAAAGAGGTGCTACGGGCATGGTAAGTACCCGTGGCCACCAGTTCCTCCTTCGGAAATGCTGTACCCTCTGCCTAAACTGTTTGGTGCTGGAGCGTGTGTTCCTGCAGCGTGGGGGGAATGTGTGCCCTGACGTGCTGCCACAGAGACTCCACTGTCTCCAGGTGCTGACCTGGCAGCTTGCCAGTCGTTCATCCAACACAGCAGCACTTCTACTCATGGTCTCGTCTGAACATTGCCTTCCCAAGGAGTGCAGGTAGGAGGAGGTGGGTTACCTCTACCCACCTTTTAGTTCCTGTGTTGGTTTTTGCTAATGGATTTCCAGCAACACCCGATTTGCCCTGCAGTTTGCAGAGGTGAATAAGCATCTTGTGGAGGAGAAGGGGACACACACACACGCGTGCGCAACACCTTTAATCACAGACTGATGTATCAGAGCTCAAACACGAGCTCAGGATGCCCCCGTGGGCCTTTCCCTGGTGAGATTCTCACTGCCACCTTATGTGCTCAGTTTGCTCCGGATCAGTGGAATTACAAGTGCTTTTGTTGGGGCAGAGCAGCTGTCTGGTGGGACTGGGGGGAAAAAAGGGCTAAACCAGAGTGTCATCATGTCCTGCCGCTGTTGCAACTCCTCAGAGGACTGGGACCCCACTTCTTTTGCTGCAAAATGGGGAGGCTGCAAATCTCAGAGGGGAGGGCTCCTTCTCCAGGGGGGGCCAGGGCAAGGCAATGGGAGAGCACCTGCAGCTCTTGTGCCGGCACAGGATAACGAGAAAGATGTGTTGGGGTGTTTGTTGGGAGTTTTTTTAATGCTTTTCTATGTGGCTGCAAATCCTGCACCAGAAGCTTTACCTGCTTTCTTCTTAGGAGAAGCTGGGATCAGTGTTACAACAGTATCAACACAGAAGTTCATCCTTTTTAAAGCAGCAAACAAGCTGTCCCCACCGGCACTGCAGGCACCAGTGAAGATCCTTCAACTAGAAATGTTTTAAAAATCTGGAGGGTTTTTGTGCTCTGTTTAAATAATGTAAGTAGCCTGTTGCTTCTATATTTTGAATTTTAAATTAGTCTGAAGCTTCGCATACCAGAAGAATGCTTAACTCTTCAAACACTTTTCCACTGATGCTTTTAAATATTTCTTGCCAGCCCTTAAGTCAGGCTTTTGAAAGTCCCTTAAAGCTGAATGCAAAATATCAGCAGGTGCCACAACCCTTATCTTTAGGGACTTTTTGCTGAGCTAAAGATTGGCCCCAGCAAATGAACTCTGCTGTACTTTGGGAAAATTCACGTGTTTACCCAGCCTTGGCAGTCTGAATCTCCTGCTGCTAAGGAAGCATGAGAAATAGAGGAGGAGATGAATGACACTTATCTGCACATCCTACCCTGCACAGCATTGCTGCCCATCTTGTGCAGCTCAGCAGGAAGGCTATCACCATTTTCAAACAGCTTTTTCTATGGGGGCTGAGGAGGAATGATGATTTCTTATGCGTTTATGTTCTAAGCGTGAGTTGGCTCTGATGAGCTGGTTGGAAACCTGTAATGGGAGCTTGTCTGCAGCCTTGGTTTGATTTGTTTAGGGAGAAGAGTAAAGTAAATAAAAACCAACCCCCCAACTACAGGGAGCAGAGAGTTAGGCATGCCATAAAGCCTTGGCTAAAGTCAGCAAGCTAGGGTATGCTTAGAGTAGCTTGTTTGTGTAGCCATGCCTTGTATGAAGATGTAAGGGAAATCCTTCCAGCCCTGCTCTCAGTATTGAAGTCAGCTGGAAGCCAGTTACAGAGGCCAAGCCTTTATCTTTCTGCATGTGACCTGATTAAGCCGAAAGATGACCTGTGATATGCTGAACTTGTTTATTAAAATACTTTGGACTTAACTTGTGAAATAGGCTATATATGAAAATAGTTCCTGCCTTTCTTGAGCATGAATAGCTGCTCTGCACGAAGCAGCTTTACGTCAGTACGCTGCGATACAAGCCAGGTGCAGTTCTGTAGAGCTCTGGATCAGGATTCTGGTCTGAGTCTTCTTCACACCAAATCACTGTTTTAATCAAGTTTGCTTGAAATTGTGCTTCCATAAACCATTGCAAGTAAGACTGAGGCAAAACCAAGCCAGTCTGTGCGCAGGCTGTCGTACCGGGACTGGGCTCACACAGAGGGTGGCCTTGGGATGCTCTCGAGGCTGAAATGGGTCCCTGCCTGGCTCCAAGGGTACACTTGGGCCTTTGAAATGCTGGGTGGAAAACATGTCCCCAGGGCTGTACAGTCACAGGACAGACAGAGACAGACTGACACATGTACATAGAGGTATGTGGCTGGACTTGGGAACACTGCTGGGAGTGGGCAGCGCTGGCCAAAGCGAATCCCAAGCGTCTTGCCCTAGTTGAGTGCTTGCTGCTCTCCATGGGGAGATGCTACAGGGTGGAGGAGGGGGAAGAACACAAGCAAACTTACCTTGTGAAACTTTGATGGTGAACAAAAGGAGGCAAAGGAACATGAAAGAAAGAGAGAGGGAGAAATGTAACTGTAGACGATATATCTGAAACACATGGAGAACCAGAAAAGAATGAATAAATTGGGGCTGTAGAGTAAATGGAGAACAGCTGCTCTACCATCAGACATTCACACCGGGGCAGACATTGCTTAAATTCCTTGTGCTTGAAATAGTTTCATCTGGGGCTCTTGTTTAAAGGGGATTGGGGGGTGGAATCCTCACCTACTTTCCAATTCACAGGCCCCAAACAGGACAGGCTGGATGGACCAATGCTTTCCTCTGTGATGTTGCTGTTTTGCTGGTTTGACCTGAGGTGACCCACTGGAGAAAGGCAGCAACCAAGATGTCATGGCGTACCAAATGGCATGTGCCATGCCATTCATGGTCTGAGAGCTGGGAAAGCTACACCTGGCAGCTTTTCTGGCAGTTTGGCTGGTGAGCTTGCTCATGCCCACAGACACCACGCATCCATGGCAGCCTCAGCTCAGCTGGGTGCTGCACGGCCTGGTGGTATTTGGCATTCCTAGACTAATTTAAGAACTTGCCCTCCTGCAGTATTTAGTGGGGGGGGGGGGGGGAAAGGGTATTTTACCTAATTTCCTCAGGCATAGTTTGGGGACTGTCTCTATATGAATCTTTTAAAAAATTTAAAATAGGTCTAAGTGGGCAATTTGTCCTCAGAATTTCCTTTATCTCATGAAGGGTTACCAGCTCTTTTAGGATGTTGTTCACTCCTGAGTCTCTAAAGCTCTTTCTGCTCCCTTTCCTTCCCAGCACAGCTGTGGTACCTGCCCCAGCAGATAGGCCCAGCGCTGCATTCCCTCAGAGCCTGAGTGTGCAGTAACCACAGTCGTCTGTTGCTGCTTCTGGCAAGGTCTGAGCACTGTTATTAGCAAAGGAGTGACAAGTGGACAGCGTGATTACAGGTCATTTTTTACTACTGGCTGGCAATCAGTCTGTGAGAGTCAGCGGCCTGCTGCAGAAGCCGGGCTGCCACAGGAGTCCCCGTGCTGTGAAGCCATAAGCCACCGCTGCCTTCACTCATTTGTAGGCGCAGCCGTGCAAGTTGTTAATTCAGAGGCCAGCAGCCAGGGCTTCCTTCAAAAACCCATCCTGACTTCTTGGGCTGTGTGGTTAGAGGTGAAACAATGCCTAGACAAACAGTCCCTGACTTGTGTCCCCTGTGCCACTTCAGCGTGACATGACTAAGTTGATTTCTGCGGTGTTTCTGTCAAGAAGTGGCACACAAATGTTTATAATGAGCTCTGAGCAGCTAGGGAGTTCCTGGAAAGGCCATTCCTCTGCCTTGATTCTGCATGATGCAGCTAATGAAGACGTGTGCTGCGTGGGCTGGGGACAAGGTGTGCCTTCAGCAGAGGGGCACTTGCCCAGAAAGCCTTAGGAGGCTCATTTTCCAGTTGGTCTTGGCTAGTTAATTAGCTCTGTTTTGGCTCAGCTCCCTGCCTCATCCCCACAGCCACAAGGAGAGGTTTGAGGACAGCATGGCAGTGCTGTCCACAGGTGGCTGCATATTTGCAAGGGGAGAGTCTGGCTTATTACTTTTCTTTTCAAAAGAATTAAGTGCTTTCTTTTAATCTACCTTTGCCTTCTGAAAGCAAAGGATCATTTCCAAAGCCATATGGCTGCTTCAGAGAAGATATCCATGGTGTGAAATGGGGCCAGCTGGCAATTCATTAAATTATTAGAGAAAATGCCCTTTGTCATTGTGCTGCCAAAAGTAATTAAGTGTGACAGCAAATCTGTGTTGAGTTAATATTTCTTCTGGGATATATCCTGCTAAAGGGTGCCTTACAGGACACAAGAGCTGGACAGGACTCACCAAAGTCAGCTCTTGGGCTCTTCCAGTGACAGAGAGGGCAGATCACAGAACCTTAGGAGTTGGAAGGGACTTCAGAAGATCATCTAATCCAAACCCCTGCCAGAGCAGGATCACCTAGAGTAAATCACACAGATCCTGCTATGCCAACTCTTCAGCGTTTTGATCTGACTGGAGGGGAAATGTCTCCTAATTTCTACATGTGTATTTGCTGCTGTTATTTAATTCTGTCTTGGGCTAAGCTGCTGCCCTCTCACATTCACTAGCCTGCTGAACCTCTTCATTGCCTGCTCTGCCACAGTCCTCTGGACTCTCTCCAGGTTGTTCTTGTGAAGTACATCCTCCAAAGCTGGCCACAAGCCTCACTGCAGCTTTATGTGTGCCAAGAGAGGTGAGGGGACCAGTTAGTGTCCTACAAGCTCTTGCCCCTACCTGCCTGGGCAGTGTTTGTTCCCCTCCACAGCAATGTCCTCCTGGGTGGCTCGTGACTCATCACAGCCACCACATCCTCTTCTGAAAAACAAGTTGTTTCCTAGCATGTTTTTATGCAGCTGATTGATCACTCCTTAGTGTCTTGGACTTGTCTCTACGGAGTAGTAGGGTTTTTTGTCAGACCATTTCTTCAATGTTCTTGATTCTGGACCCTGCTCTTGCTGTGCCTGCCATCCTGTGCGAGCCTCCAAGGGTGAGGGGCTGGCAAAACCCTTCTCCGGTCCATCATGAAGCCATGAATGAAAATACTGAATAGACCTGGATTCAGGTGAGACCTTTCAACACCCATCTCCTTAGAACTTTCCAGTTCAGGAAAATGGACTTAGAGAACAGCCAGGAGGGCTGGCCAACCAGGAGGGCTGCTGCTTCTCATAAAATTAATCTCTGCCAACAGCCTGCCCTGGACAATCCCAGGTTGGCTTTGTTTCTATTTTCTAAATGTATGCGAGTTGCTTGTTTGACTACTTCTTTCAGGAACATAAGTATACTTGATTGTCCTGCAATCCTTCTCCCTGCTTGAAAGACAGGATGACATTATCCCCAAAGCTCTCCCCTCAGAGCAGGCTCCCTCTTTTAAATGGCTGAGAATTCAGAGATTCACAGAATCATAGTGGTTGGAAGGGACCTCAAGAGATCATCGGGTCTAACCCCCCTGCCAAAGCAGAGTCCCTAGGACTGGTCGTACAGGGAGGCATCCCGATGGGTCTTGACTATCTCCAGAGAAGGAGACTCCACGACCCCCCTGGGCAGCCTGTCCCAGGGCTCTGTCACCCTCACTGGGAAAAAGTTCTCCGCATGTTGGTGTGGAACTTCCTGTGCTCCAGCTTACAGCCATTGCCCCTTGTCCTGTCTCCACAGACCATTGAAAAGAGGCTGGCCATTTCCCCCTGTGTCCCACATTTGAGATATTTATAAACATTGATCAGATCCCCTCTCAAATTAACACTAGCTGATGAAAATCTGCACCAAGCCTCCCCAGCTTCCACCCAGCTCTCTACCAGCTAATAGACAGGCAGGTCTCAATCCAGGGAGCAACGTGCTCATCCCTCAAGGAAAGCTGGAGCGTGGTCCCCAAACCCCAGCTGCTTCTCATCTTCTTCCTCACTGCTGGCCCCCATCCACTTAGACACCATGCGCTGTGCCCTGCCTCCGGTCCATCAAAATCATATGGCACCCTCACAGGGATGCTGGTAATTGGCCCATTACAGGGTGAGGAAGACTAGAAGTGAGAAGTAGGTTCCTAATTTATTTTTTTTTACTCTTTCCCACCTCAGTACAGATTGCCATTGCAGTGGCATAGGGCTTCTGGCCAGCCCATCCAAGTGTTTGCCCACAAACAGAACCAAACCAAAGGAAACCACCTCCTGGCAGTGCTTATAAATGATGTGTCTTATTACTTGCATTGGCAACATTGTTTCCTTTTTAAGTTAGGTTTTTGGTTGGGTTTGTTTGGAACATGTAAACAAAACATGAAAAAAACAAACTGCTTCAGGTCTGACAGTACTGTTTCACCCAGCTGGGAGCAATTGATCACGTCTGTCTTTGTTTTGATTGAAAAATGAGCTTTTCCTTTTATTTTTCCATCAACAAGACCTGCTTTCTTTAGCCATTATTTTCTCTGCATGGTCAGTAAGCTTAAAACCTATTTAATGAGACAGCAAGTAACTGCCAAGGGCTGTGACTTGTCAGATAACATATAGCTGGTCAACATAAGACATGTTGACTCCTCTTACCCTTCACTACTGCTACCAGAGGAGCTGGAACGAAAAACTGTTGCTGTAGTCGGGAACCTCTTGGCCTGAGCATCTCCACCACGCTGCTTACCCGCCCTCTGCCTCCCAAACTGATGGAGTCCATCCGGGCACAGGGAGCAGCTTCAGGGCAATACCTCCAAGCTGTCTGGTTTTCCCCAGCAACAAAAATAGAAAACCAGTAAGACCCTCCTGAGCTCAGCCCCTCTATACAGAGGACATACATGAACAGGACTATGGAGAAAAGCAAGTCATGGCTTCAGCTGTAGCTCTTTATCTGGACAGATGCTTACTTTGCATCGCCCAGCAAGTGCAGAACTGGGTCCTGCCAGGCAGCAAACCATGCATGGAGGCTGTCCAGCAGAGGAAGAGCAGGAGAGCATATGAACATGTAATTATGGGATCACACAGAAATCGGGCAGGTTCTTAAAGACACATCACAGATGTACACCGATTCGCAATTTATCCTCAGAAATGACTTGGGCCACCAAGTACATCTGAGAGGAAAGTTGGCAGGTGGCTTGCAGGGAAAAATGAAAGGTAGTGCTGCCTTGGCCCTAAGGAGACCCTTTTGCTTCACTTTTGGCAGGTTTTTACTACACATCTGTGTGGGGGCTGCCCTTAACTCAGCCTGCCAATTGAAGCTGACTCAGAAATAAGCAGGTGCTTTGGTGAGAGGGTTTAACCCCAGAGTTTGGCAGCTGAAGATACACACTGGTTTCCTGCTGGTTCGGGGTTTTGTTTGTTTTCAGTTTCATCCATTTAAACTTTAGGTAAGTGCCTGACACATTCCTAAGATCCTCTCTTCTCTTCTGTCATGTTGCCTCAGGTGACAAAGTGGGCCCCCTTCATTGGTCTTGCAGGCTCAATCAGCAGCGTGAGTTGCAAGGTGAGGCTGTCACACTTTCTCTCTGTGATAGGCTACAGGTGCAAAATGGAGTATCACTTTGCATCACTGAAAGCCTTTAGCAGATAAAGCTACAGGGCTTGTACTCAGGTTAGTAATGTACGGTCAGCTGAGTGATCTGAATCCAAAAAGGATTCCTCTCTTCTTCCCTTAGACTAATGTTTTTGAGGGCTCTTAAAGGGTGCAGGGACAATTCTTCTAGGGATAGCTAAATAGTCCTGTGCAGCCAAAGAACTTGGTGTGAAACATGAAAAAAAGCCTTTGGGTAAAGGGATTCTGGAGAGCAAAGGGAGAGGAGAGTCTAGGAGAGTGCCCAGGACCCTTCTGGGGACAGCTGGCCTCGCATGCTTCCTGGGAGCAGAACCAGCCTTGCAGGTAGGTCTTGCTAAATAAGAGAGATGCAGTGAGGGACAAAAGGCTTTCTCATTCAAACACACACAGCTGCTACCAGGGTAGAAGGGGCTCCAGACAGCAGAGTTCATAGTGCTGGGAAGCCTCACCCCTTCCTGCACTTCTCATTTATAAAGGGGAAAGGAAGATCCTAACCAGTGTGGTGGGATGGGAGACTCTTCCAGATGGATCATAGGGCACATCCCAAATGCCTCCCGCAATTCCTCTGCCTACTGTGTTTCTTGTGGACTTGCAGCACCTATCCTGTGCCTTATGTCATCCCTACAGTGCAGGTGGATGGCTTGCAGGGGCATTAGCTGGGACCCCGCAACATGGCCATGGAGGGGAGAAGTTGGGGAGGGGGGAGAGGTGAGTGCACTGTACTTACTTGCAAGAATGACCATGTCCATCCCCCAAAATATACTCATAATCCAGCCAACCATCACGATCGCCGTCAGGATCTGAATCAGAGCAGCAGCGATGTTCAGCCAGAAGACACAACACATGTGCCTGTCGGGGAGGTCGGTCCGGGCTCCACACAGCACGGTAAAAGCAGATACAAACGTTCCTAGGCAGAGAGCAGCAATAAAACGCCCAGTGAAAGCCACGGCTTTATGCCAGATTCCTTCCCTTAGACCCCCTTCTCCTAGCATCCTGCTTCTCCTGCTCCCACTGCAATGCCAAAAGGCTGGGAGCACTGTACAAGAGGATAAACAGAGGCACAGCTACATCTCAGCCAGGCACACTGCTGTCTCCTATTGATTCACACCGATACATATGCTTGAAAACCAGGACAGAAAAAAACCACTCGCTGGGTTTTGGCTCTTTCTGCCCCCCCCCTCCAACTGCAACCACTTCTGCACTGTGGGCAGCGTGTGAGGGAGGGCTGTGTGGAAATAGCAGTCTACCTCTTCTCTGCCGGGTTGTTCGCTCTCCAGGAGAATGTTTACTCCACAGCAGCTGTAAAAGGGAAGTTGGACCTGGAGCTAGAGCAGGGCTGGCTCCAGAAAGCTGCAGGGCTCTGGCATGTCTGACAGTCTGCTGCTGTTCACCAGTACTGCTTCAGAAGGGGTGAAAACGGTGGTGCTAGCAAGGCAGGGCTTCTTTGCAGAACTCTTTACCCAGTGGCATGCCAACTGTTAGGGAGAGCATGTTTCCACAAAGCAGCAGCAGCTAGACCAGTGCTGGAGCCAGGAGACCTGGTGTTGGCAGCCCTTGGCTCTGCTTGAAACCAATCTACAAAACTTGCCAATGTCCTTCGGGCCTCCTAAACTAATTCGGGTGAAGGATCTCACTATGTTGTGAAGGTTAAAGCTGGGCTGTGGTGCAGGGGCAGAGGCTAGAATGGAACTAGACCACAGCAGCCTTTACAAAGCATGTTCCTGAGTTTCACAGCTGAGTTAAGGCTGCAGGGGGATCTCATTGCAGCCTTCCAGTACCCAAAGGGAGCATACAAACAGGAAGGGAATCAACTTTTTTAAAGGGTAGACAATGGCAGGACAAGGGGGAATGGATTGAAGCTAAAGGAGGGAAGGTTTAGATTAGATGTTAGGGGGGAGTTTTTTACAGAAAGAGTGGTGAGGTGCTGGAACAGGCTGCCCAGAGAGGCGGTAGATGCCCTGTCCCTGGAGGTGTTCAAGGCCAGGTTGGATGGGGCCCTGGGCAACCTCGTGTAGATCCAGGACTGGATGTTGTTGGCCCTGCCTGTGACAAGGGGGGTTGGAACTTTATGATCCTTGGGGTCCCTTCCAACCCAGCCCATTCTATGATCTCACTGATTTATGAAAGTTAAAGCAGAGGGGGTGGGGCCAGAACTAGACCACAGCAGCCCTTAGAAAGCATCTCTCTGAGTTTCGCAGCTGATGTCTTGGCCCCACAGCAAGCCTAACCCCCCATCTTGGGGAAGCCTTGTCTGTCCCACAGCCAACCTGCAGAAATGCACAGCATGGGCAAAGAGCAGAAGAAACTTTTTTTATGAGCTGTATAATGAACGAGCTGCTGGCTGGGGAGTTCAGTCACCTCATCTAAGTAGCAACACATCTCTCATCGTTATAAATTGGCTTTGAGTTTGGGGTTTTGTGGGGATTTTAGGGGGGTTGTTTTTGTTTTAATATAATTACAGCTTTCTCGAGGCAGGTACAAAGGTGTAGTACAGATTGTACTGGCTAGTGTAGTTCTGTGAAATGCTTTCTCTGATGAACGTCTGGAATTAAAAATTTTGCAGCACAATGCCAGTGGTTTGTACACAAAATGTCCTTTTCCCTTTCAAAGGATAGACACCTGCAAGCAATCTGTAGGATGTGAATGACCGAGCTCATCTGTGGCGCACAGAAGTGCCTTGTTGAACTTGGGGAAAGGAGGGAGTCCCTTGGTTTGGCAGGCAGGGAAGAAACACTCGCTTTACAGTGTTCCAGAAGACCTCACGAGACAGAGCGAGCAGATGGATCTGGTTAGGAGCAAAATACCATTTAATTTTGCATTGCCAAGGTGGTGGAAGAGATAATGTCCTCCATCGCGGCTGCTTCTTCAGTGCATCACAAGGAGAACAGGCAGTTGAGATGCTAAAATGCAGGGGAAGGCTGGCTCCAGTCTATTTTTAATCTCCCCATCCTATACAGGCTTCAACTCCAGCTTCTTTCTAACACTCCACCAGCTCCTAAAACCCCGCTCCTTCTCCTGCTGTTGGCTCGCTCTGATTTCGTACTCCCACCCGCTCCTCTTGCCGCACGCCGAAGCTAGGCACCGAGCGGCCGAGGGGAGTGGGTGAGCGCTGCTGGGGTGGGAGGGGAGTGGGTGAGCGCTGCTGGAGGTGGGAGGCAGCCCTACAGCAGAGCATTGCCAGCAGGGAGAGGGGCAGCGTCTTCTCCCGTGTGAGAAATGCTCTCCGGGCTTCATCCTCTGACTACTCAACTCTGGCGGGCAGGGTTTCATGCCCTTATCTCCTGCAATAATCGGGTCTGTGCCAAGGAAAATGGGCAATCATTTTAATCCCTGAGGGAGTTGTATAAACCCTCCCTGTTTCCTGTTAGCAGAAAGGCTGTCTTTTCCTGAGGCTGATCCCTGTGAAGCTACACCACAGCACTTTCTGACACTACCTACAGGTCGAGGCAAGACCAGAGACAGAGGTTGGATTTTTCCCATCAGGATGTGAAGTCTTGCCTTACCTTTAACTCTTCCAATATGTGGTACAAGAAAGGTCACAAACAAGCAACAATTCTTAAGCTGCAGCTTCAAATCCTTCAAGTGGCCCTTTTAAGATTTGATATCGTTGGAGTGAGGTGCTGAATTAGCTAATTAATACCCTAAACACCACGGTGACTAAGCTAGTGACTAGCTCCATCCAGAAGGGAATAAAGCAGGTCAGCGTCCCTCTCTGGACAGGGAATTGATATAGAAACTAGGATTAAACTCTCATGAACCTTGGCTTTAGAGTCCCTCCTCAGGCCCCTTGCCTACTCACAGGAGCCAATTTGTTTGCCAGCGCTGGTGCATTGTCTTTATTCATTTTGATTAGCTAATCTTTGGCAGGATGCTGGCATTTTTAAGTACAGGGCTTGAAACAAGCCAGCAGACATCAGATGGAAGTACATGCTTTAAAACGTGAAGCAGGAGGAAGAGTCTTAAATTTATTTGCCAAGATAGATGATTTCCCAGTGAGAAGCCTTCGTAGCTCCACATGTGGAAGCATTTGCATCTGGAAGCAGAAAGGAGGAGGAGGAGGAGGAGGAAGGCAAGCAAGCTCTATCTGCTGATACCACCTGGCTGCCCCAGAGCTGGGGCACTGAACCACTGCCCTTCCTGACCAAGCATTCAGGTGCTTGAATTCCTGCAGCTGAGAAATTATAAACACAGTACACAAACTGCAGCTGGGGTGTTGACCAGTTAAACCAGCTGTCCAGAAAGGTCTCGGGCTGTGAGCATGACCAGCAAACACAAACTCCAAGCTTTGCAAGCAGATGTAAATTAAAGCCCCCACAGTTATGCCAGTATAACATGAGATAAATAAAGGATAAGAAGGATTTCTTGTATTTTCACAGCGAAAAACAGCCAAACTGCAGTCAGATCTGGGGTTTCTTCTAACCTGTGAATAAACACATCCTCTCTGGGGACAGAGGGCATATGGTGAAGATGTTTTGTGTCATGCAAGAAGTCTCTTAGTTCAGCATAATGGGCCATTAGACCCCATGCTGACACCTGGCCAAGCCATGCAGCCCACTTTCTGGAGAAGTTGAGGGGCAGGGGGTGAAAATGCCATGTGCAGCAAGGCAGGAAAGGGATCAGAAGCCAAGGTTGCTTTTTCATAGAACGCGTTAGGTTAGAAGGGGCCTTTAGAGGTCATCTGGTTCAACCCCCCTGCAGTCAGCAGGGACATCTTCACTAGATCAGGTTGCTCAGAGCCCCATCAAGCCTGACATTGAATGTCTCCAGGGATGGAGTCCTCTATTACCTCCCTGGGCAACCTGTTCCACTGATCTACCATCCTCATATTGAAGAATTTTTTCCTAATATCCAACTGAAATCTACCCCATTCTAGTTTAAAACCATTACCCCTTATCCTATTGCTACATGCCCTCATGAACAGTTCTTCCCCAGCTTTTTTATAGGCACCTTTCAGGTACTGGAAGGCTGCTACAAGGTCCCCTTGGAGCCTTCTCTTTTCCAAGCTGAACAAGCCCAACTCTCTCAGCCTATCTTCAGAGAAGAGTTGCTCCAGCCCTCTGATCATTTTTGTGTCTCTCCTCTAGACACACTCCAACAGGTCCATGTCCTTTTTGTGTTGAGGGCTCCAAAGCTGGACACAGTATTCCAGGTGAGGTGTCACCAGAGCAGAGAGGCAGAATCACCTCTCTTGATCTGCTGGCCACACTTCTTTTGAAAGCCCAGTAATTTGGGCTTGTGGTGTTCCTGTACCAGGGCAGCTCATCACATGGGATTTTCTTGTGCCTTCAAGGCTTTCTGTAGTGAAGTTTCAGACATCAGGTAGTTAGTGGGAAGCCCAATAACAAGTTGGGTTTGTGCTCAAATTAGTGATAGATGTTTATTCTCATCTCCCTCTGGTTTGCACCCTGGCTCTGACCAGGCTCCCACCTCTGGGACATTTCTGGGAAAGTTTGCTCACAGCCAGGTTCTCCACATGAAACATGCCAAGCTCTACATCTGACTGAAGCTCTTGCAGGAGTCCCCAGGATAGGCTTTCTTGCAACGACAGGAGAGAAAAACTTCCCCCATGCAGCTAAAGACATGCCCAAGTACCACCACTGCTGCACACACACGGGACATAGGAGACTGCTCAGGACAGGCCATGGGCTTGACCTCAACGTCTTCCTTCACCCCAGAGGAATGACCCAAAGAGTAGTAAACCAGGAGAGCTCTCTCCAGGGAGGCCATTTTCCTCTAAGAGAAAAATCCCCCACAATTCCTCTCATGCTGTTTCAGTGTGCTCTGAGGCCAAGGCTGCCAGGCTGCCAGCACACACCAGAGGGTGGACTTCATCCTGCATGACAATGGACTGGAGAGGGGAGTGAGGGCAAAGCCCTTCCTTTATATTGCTGTCTGACAGATAACACATCCCTGTTGTGTTCAAGGGGTTAAACTGCTCAAACCAAAAAGTCTTCCATACTTCCTGGTTTAATCCAAAAATACCCCAACTCTGCTGACAGCAGAAACAAACACAGGTTCCCAGGGGCTTTCCTGCCTTGCCAAAAATGGCATGTGGTGTCCTGGGTGACTCACTCTGCCCCAAGCGAGACAAGATAAGTCTCTCCTGTCTTTGCCTATCCTGGAGACTCCTGCAAGAGCTTCAGTCAGATGTAGAGCTTGGCACGTTTCATGTGGAAGACCTGGCTGTAAGCAAACTTATGATGCCACTTTCCCAGAAATATCAGAGGTGGGAGCCTGGTCAGAGCCAGGGTGCAAACCAGAGGGAGATGGGAATAAACATCTATCACTAATTTGAGCACAAACCAAACTTGTAATTGGGCTTCCCACTAACTACCTGATGTCTGAAACTTCACTACAGAAAGCCTTGAAGGCACAAGAAAATCCCATGTGATGAGCTGCCCTGGTACAGGTGGAGGTACACCACAAGCCCAGATTATTGCAATTAGAGGCAGCAGGTGGAACAGCTACTGCTGGTCCTGGTCCCTACCCTACATGAGTCAAGGAGAGGCTGAAACCACCTCCTCCTCTTCTCATAAGCCTGGAAGTCATTTAAGAAGTTACCCTAAAGTGCTAGGAGTAAATAAGCAGTGGGATGGTGCCTGCTTTCCTGGGGAAACATGGGACTGTGAGGTGATTCAGGTGCTGGAGAAGAGCTGCAGGTAAGCACAAGCAAACATGGGGAGGAGAGGGAAACAAAATGTGTGTGTGGGGACAAGGCAGGCTGTTGGATCAGCAGGGGAAGATGAAGTTATTGAGTGTGTGTCTTGTGGGGCTGAGATGTGTTTGTGTGGCAGTATTGTGTCAGGGGAGTGCTCTGTGGGGGGACATGTCTGACGTGCCTTTGAATTTCTTGAGTAAAGTGATTACTAGCTGTCATTAAACAGCGTTGGCAGGTACATGAGGGAGATGTGGATGTGCTGAAAATTCATGAGGTGTGCTGGTTCCTGCTCGTGAGAGTCAGAAAAACTGTGAGAAGGGTAACAAGGGTTGTGCTTGTACCATCAGTGTTACAGTGAGTGTGGCCAAGGTATCTCCAGCTCCTAGTTGTCATGAAATCCTTCTTATGCTCTAGTTTGCACTGTAAGCAGTTGTTTCAGTTATGGAGCTTCTCATCCTTAGCATCAACCCATATGCTACGCTGTAGTACTTTGGCTTCTAATGAGGGGGGAAAGAGCTGCTGAAGCTTGCCCAAGAAAGGGCTACAGCAGTGTTTGCTTGTGCTGACAACCCTTCCCACCTGCTTAGGTGGGTAGAGCTGGGCTGGGAAAGGATAATAAAATGAAGCTGTAGAGCATTAGCCCTCAGGCTAGCTATCTGCTGAAGGGTCTTAAAACAAAGAATTGATTATTTCTTTGCTTGAGAAAACAGATGCAAAGTAAAACACCCCAGCAGTGTTTTGGCCAGTATGAGTCCTTACCAGTGTCTCCAGTCTCCACCTGGCTGCAGGTCACTAGGGCTTAGGTTGCATCAGAGAAAACCTGCCAGCATAGGTGTATCCCCTAAATCCTCTGAGATACCAGTGTTTTTTCCCCAAGCTTACTGCAGCTCTCTGAGCAGAAAAGGCTGGTTCAGAAGAACACTTGAAATACCTGTGTGGCATCTACTGTGGCTCCTGCAGTTTGTGAGTGCAGCACTCTTGTGAGGGTTTCCATTGTCCTGCTTCTACCCATGCTCTCTTCAGAGAGCTGTGATTGTGGGCAGGGGGCTTGCAGTGAATGTTTCCAGTTCACAGCAAAAGCAGAGTTGTGGTGACTGGAGGGTGCCCTCCTGAGAGAACTAGTTTTTCTCAGGTACCTGACCCTAGCTTTGTGGCCAGATGTGCTCCTTTGCCACAAGGCATGTTCCCTCCTGGTTTCCTCAGAGGCACTCAAAACAAGCAATGGAAGACACCAAGCCACTTGCCATTCAGCTCCCTTTGAAAATAAGTGCAGACAATTACAGCTGCTCTCCTGGAGCAGGACATCCAGCCGAAGGGTCTGCTGCCTTGCGCCAAGCAGCTTGGCAGTGCTGAAGAATTCATGCTGCTGCTATAGGTTGGGGCCAGTGCTTAGTCCAGGGTGTGTCATTTACACAGCAGTTCTTCACCTGTTAGTGGCTGCTGGACTTGTTTCTCTTGAAATATAAAGAACATAGAGATGGCAAGCCTGCAACACAATGCTGCAGCATCGGTGAGGTTTGGGTGTCCCATGCAAGTGCAACCCAAGTATCACTGGTGTCCACTATATCCTTCTCTCCATAGTTCCCTTGAGCCCTGCAAGTAAGTCAGGACATAGTGCAATTACCTGGTTTTTGTCTAAAAATAATGGTGTATAGACCATCATCTTAAAAGCTTGTGTTTCAGGCCAGAGTTTAAACAGGTGTTGCCAAGCTTTCTTCCCCTTTCCAGTGTCTGTACAGGCCGAAGCCTACCCCTCTCATCCACAGTGCAAGGGGGCCGGGGTGAGTAAGTGGCTCTAATGATTTGAGCGGGAAGAAGAGCAGGAGTGGTGGGTGGCTTGGAGAGTGGGAAGCTTGCTTGGCCCCATGCAGTACCTCTAGAATTGAAAAATGTGAACCCCATGTGCACAGGCCAGGCATAACGAGCACTGCTGCAAGGGGGGGACATGTCAATGACGTGCAGACACCTTGGTGGCAAAGAGATTGCCTCCGAATGGCAGGTCCCATGGACAGCTGTGTGGGCAGGACCTGGGCAAGAGCACGGGGAATCAAAGGGTGGGAGAGGGAGAAGAGAAGAAGGAGATAGTGGAGGCAGCAAACGTGACAGAACCTAGATGTTGCCATGGAGAGTAGCTCATGAATTTTCCTGTGGCCTACTATTAGAAATGTGTTGTTTAGCTTCTGCCAGCATGTTTGTTATTCTCCCCTTCCATATCGGAAGGACGTCCAGAGGGAATTCAGGCTCTATCCTGTCCTTTTGGCCTTGCTATGGACAAAAATAGATGGTTGGCTGACAAATGAGAGCTGGTGCTTGCAGTCCTCGTCACAACAGGATTTGTTCCAGCTCCCTAGTCTGCAGAAGGCTGGCTGTATATGTAGGATCAGCATTCTGTTCTCCCTATGTACATGAAGAAGTGTTATCCCAAAGCATTATATGCCCACAACTGCTTTGGTACGTAGCTGTAGCTCCAGGACTCAGCTAAATCTCTGCATCTGTTTGTTATTAGTAGGCTTGTATCATGTGGTCAGAACACACTTGACAGTGTTTATGTGGCATCTACAGAAGGCAGCCCACGTGCAAGCAAGACAGCACTGCTTTTGCATAAAAAATTAGGTTTTTCCTCATATTTTATGTTTTAGGAAAAGATAACTCCTCTGAAAATGCAGAGATCTTCCAACACGAGCTTCAAAACTTGACTGCAACAAACTTTCACTGACTTCCAAGGCTAAAAATACACAGCAAAATCTTAAATTACATGGGGGGATGCTGCGTGAAGGTGAAATGACTTACCAAAGCTTTAGTTCTACATCGATATTATTTTTACTCTGCAGCACTGCAATCTTTTGAGCACTTTAAAGCAGCCACACATAAATAGTGGGATTGCAGCATGGCTTGTTCCACTGCCAGACATTCCACAGTCTTCGTGTGAAGCTTTCCCAGCGAGTCCTACAGTTTACTTCTGCTGATTCGATGCTTAAAATTAAGGAAGTGCTTGAAGCATGTGAGATTGGAGAACTTCTTCTGAAAGGTCAGGCTTGCTGGGGCTCTGAGCAACCTCATCCAGTGAAGAGGCCCCCGCTCACTGCATGTGGGTTGGACTAGATGACCTCTAAAGGTCCCTTCCAACCTAGCGTATTCTGTGCTGATGCAGAGCCCCACTGCATAATGCACAGTGCTGGAGCAGATCTCAGGCTTCTGATGGGACTTGTTGCTGCTGAGTAATTTCTGTGAGTTGTACTTGCCTGACTCCCAAACTAATTTTTTCACCTTCTATCTAAAATATATGGCCCTGGGACTGCCACTGACATTTCTCATTGTGCTTTACATTAGGACGAAACACTGGGGGAAACTTATAATATCCCAAAAGTAAAGAGGGCAGGGTAGAATTACTGAACAGAAACCTGGGGATAGGAAATGGGAAGGGTATACAAAATACTTGCAGTCATAGAAAATTAATTGCTTAAGGTAAGTCAATCTACACCAGAAGTATCATCTCTTACCACACTTCCACAGTAACCTGCCACACAGAAATTATTTGCCACCCTTGGCAGATGTTCAGGTCAACTCTTTGAACAAAACGCCAAAATCCACTGCTGATACCCAACATCTTCCCAAGGTAACACAAGTATCTCACTAAGAGTCATCCTCCTTCCCAACCTATTCTGGCTCCTGTCTGGGTGAGGTGACAGTCCCTGGCTGTCCAAGCCACACTGTAGCCATTCAGTATGCCTGTGCTGCTGAGTGTGGTGGCATGGAGGGATGCTCTGCTGCACATAAAGAAGACATCCTTCAGGCACAGCAACAGCACCTTGGGCTCCACATAGACTAATCTGGCTTGCTCCTCCCCCTCACAGAATCATAGAGCAGCTTCAGCTGGAAAAGACCTTCAAGATCGAGTCCAACTATCTATCCACCCCTACTGTGTCCAACACTAGACTTGTGTCACCAAGCACAACATCTACTCTTCTTTTAAACACCTGCAGGGACAGTGACTCGCATCTAGACTGGCTTGATTAAAGCTAATATAGGCAGTTTGTACAGTACAGGCCACAGGCTGCCTGCGTGCTACAGGCAGGGAACAAGGAGCCAGGGAGGCTAAATGGCACATCCTTTGTTCTGCTAGCCAGGGGTGCCGCTCTGAAAAGAACAGAGACGATGCCCCCTTGCTGATGCTTGATGCTTGCTTTTTTATTTGCTAATGGAATGAGGAGATTATTTTAATTGAGAGAAATAATGTAATTGGCTTCCAATTAGAACAGCAAACATAAGGGGGAACAAAAGGTACGACCGTGGCTTACAGAACAGGGCACTTTGCTATAAGCTCATCTGCCCTAAGTGGATTCACTCCTGCTGCTCTGTAACTTTTACCAAGCCCTGAAATCTGTGTTTCACAGGAACAGCTCTGGTTGCTGGTTTCTGCCTGCCATCTCCTGTTACATAGAACTTTCTGTATTCATGCTGCCTGCTATTAAACCAGGTCCTTACTCCACTTTGTGCTCCCCTCTCCTCCCACCAGCTACCCTGGCACACCAGTTTGGGTGCTTTGCCATAGCTCTCCTGGTCCCAGGCTGCTCTGTACCAGCTGCAGGAGCTCAAGACCAGAGAGACAGAGGAACCAAGGAAAGAGAAACAACCTTTCATTAAATAGGTCTTATTTTTCAGACTACCATCTTAATTCACAATTGTCAAGCAGCTCCAGAAATCCATCTTTTTCTTGATATGCATCCATAAACAAACTCTGAACTGAACATTTTATACTATTGCTACAGAAAACATTTGGACATGGCTCTGCAAGCTTTACGAACCTGGAAGCTTCAAGAGCTGGATCTCTAGAGAGATCCCATATTTCAGAGTGGCCATAAAACCTGTAAGGAAAAACTTTGGGTTTTCTGGTACCTCCAGTTCCTAAAGGCCTCTGGAAATAAGAGCTGCATTAACAGTAGAAAAATAATGAGGAAAAGGCCATGGATTCTTAAGAGCTTTCACAAAGACTCTAACCAATTATACAGTGATGAGCTGAAGCTTATTCTTAATTGTCTGTACCAAGGAAAATTCTTTCTTGTCAGGCACAGAGTGGGAAGCATGCATGTGTGACCCTCCAGTCTCAGCTTCCATGGCTCAGACTGGCACTTGGTGTTTTTCTGGGTGAAGCCAGATCAAATGCTCGCTTGTTTTCCTGCCTCTGCCCTCCCACAGGTTAATTAAATGTCATTAGTGCCTATCTCGGGGTGCTGTAGTACAGGAGGAGGAGAGCAGCGTGAGGACTGTCTCCTGCTCTGTCTGCATTCAGCCCAGCAGCCACAGTTCAAAGGAAGGTCTGGGGCTGCGTTGACACCTCATCTGTCTTTCCTATCTCTGCCTTGCAACTAATTTGGCCCTTTGAAGCTACCTGACTGGCTTTGCTCTGCTTGTGGAAGAAGAGATTAACTACTTCTAAGAGTCACCGAGCAGCGAGTCTGAGATTGCTGTGATACCCTGGGGTCCTTGGCTGTGAAGACAAATCATGTTAATTAGGGACTACCAAGACACAAGACACAATTAATCTTATTAGGAAGCTAGATGGGGATGCAGACCAATTAGAAGTTTTGCTACAGACCAAGGCAGCTGAAAATGAAGTGTAATAAAGTGTGCCAGCCTCCAAAATAACCCTAAAATCTTTTTAAGTTGTATAGGCATATAAAACAAAATGATGACATAAATGTTCAGAGGTCTGCAGTGGTAAGTGTAAAGGACACTAATAGACCTTTTTTTAATCCAGAAAACTCAGTGTGTACATTTTATGAGCCAAAGCATGTCAAGCAGGGCCCTAAAGGGGACATTAAACAGTTGCACTCCATAGCCCAGAGGTGAGGTGCTGCACCCAGGAGTTTGCAATATGATTTGGGAGACCAGGACTCAGTCCTGGCTTTATAGCTGCTCGCTACATTATTCCAAAGCTGTAACTTTGTTCTTGGAGTGCTGGAGTGACATTTGTTAAGGTGACAGCAGCACTACTTCCAAGTGTCTTCCCAGGACAAGGACTACCTCTATAGACATTTTCCATCTTGCATGCACCTAACACAATGGGGCTCTATCCCTGTCCTGTGTGGTGCTACTGTAAGTCAGAGTGACCAGGATGTGCTTCTACAGGACAGTAAAAGCACTCTTCTTTCTTAAATTAAATGTGAAGCACTTTAAAACAGCAACTTTGCACTGGCTTTAGTCATTACTCATGTACAAAATACCTGTAGTATTTAGGGGATGATGCTTTACACACAACATTTGACTGTGGTACCTTCAGGTGGATAAGAAACAAAAAGCCCCTAAATTCATGACAGTTTACCTAATGGAGAATATAAAGCAGTCTTATCCTATGGCATCTCTTTTTTTTACAGAGAGAGTGGTGAGGTGCTGGAACAGGCTGTTCAGAGAGGTGGTGGATGCCCCATCCCTGGTGGTGTACAAAGCCAGGTTGGATGGGGCCCTGGGCAACCTCGTGTAGATCCAGGCCTGGAGGTTGGTGGCTCTGCCTGTGGCAGGGGGGTTGGAACTCTGTGACCCTTGGGGTCCCTTCCAACCCATGCCACTCTATGATTCCATGAAAACCATAGGGAATATTAATTTGCATCCATTGTAAGTGAGATTTCCTACACTAACATCCCTGAACAGCAGATTTGAACGTGACCTTTTCTGTGGAAGAGCAGTGTGGGATGAGGAGGGCCAGGATCCGTGTGGAGCTGGGTTGCACTGAACCCACAAGCTCTTTGATTGGGAAGGCAGGTGCTGTAATTGTAGAGGTGAAGCCTGTAGCCAGAGCAAGCTGCTACATATGACCTGCTCTCTACAGTCTTGATCCTATGAAGAAGATAACTGGGAGTTTTCCAGAGGCTTTTTTTGCTCCCTGTGGAAAGGCCTCAGGCAGACCAAGAAAAGCGAATCCCTGTTGGCAGTGAGAAATGGGCTGTGGTATCTTATGCCTGACATCAGCCTGGTGTGGGTTCCATAAACAGTAGGCTGGAGTGGCCTATGGCTTTACAGATCCTGTGCATCTGAGTACCAACCAGGGCAAGTGACTCTAGTCCAGAAAACATATTTTTCCGAAAAGATTTCTTATTCAGCGTAGATAAAGTGCGGTGGTTACAGAGGCTGTTGCAGTGTGTGTCCCAGGTATCCTGTGATGTTGTGGATAAGCACCTGAGCAACCTGCTCTAGTGTAACCCACTTGGTTGAAGGACTAGATGACCTCCAGAAATCTCTTCCAACCTCAGCTAGTCTATAATATTTTAGTAACTTTATCTACCTTCTGCAAAGCTTAAGTGATCTGTTTCTTTCCCCAGAGCCATGTCCTCTTGCCACAACACACCTGACAGCTCTTGAACATAAAGCACTCTGATTTGTTTTTTCCAATTTGTTTTTGAAGAGTTGTTCTAGTTCTGTCTGAAACATCAGGTGTAATTGCTCTCATAGCAGTTGGTACCCCAGAGCAGAAAGCCTGCTAGTGAGGACCTGATCGTGCTGAAACAGCTGAGCTTGAAGTCAACAGACCACCCCCCTCTTCATGTTGATTCACTGGGTGCAAGCAGGCTCATACCAAACAGCTCAGCCAGGCTCTGAGGGGAGATGCCTTTGTACTAAGGGGAAATAGCACCTTATATTATAGACTTGTTTTAAAAGAAATATTGATGTGGACAAGCTCGTAATTTCTGCAGGGTCTATTCCTCTTTTATCTGAAAGCAAAGCTAAAGGAAACACCACAGCTGAGTCAAGCAGGTCAGAGACATAGATAAATACTGGATCCTGTTCAGGAGCTGGTTTATCCACAGTCAGTCACTTGGACAGCTAGGATGTGTCCTGGGCCTCTGCTCAGCCATGGGCTTGGGGGGTTTTACATGTACCTCTCCAGCTGAATGCCCATGCCCAGCTCTGTCTCTAGGAATTCATACGTTCCCAATTTGCAGGAAATAGCATCAAATTTACTCTTATTTGCTAAAGGGAAAGTCTGTCTTGTAATAGAAATAACTTTCAGTATCTGGCATCTAATCAGCATTAGATAAAAATGCAAATGCATTTGTTTGTAGATATAACAAAAAACAAGTTCCCAACATCATAATACAGCTTGTAACTATTGGAAGTGAAATAGGAAAAGTAATGCCTTTATTATACAATGACTCCCTTTCAGAGGTTAGAGATTTATGTGGAGTGAGGTGTACCAGGGAACATGTTACACAAAGAGAAACTGGAAATTATTGTCGTTTCCTCCTGCCTGTTGCTCTGTCTAATTCTCATGTTGAATAGGTTGCAATAAGGTTAGGGACAACAGTAAAATGGTTCAGGTGTCCCATGCAAGATTGCCAGAAGTATCATGTATCTTCAGGTTACGTGGTGCTGCTGAGCTGGGATTCAGACTTTTAAATGTCCCTTCCTGTCCTACTGAGAGGCCATCACGCAGAGGGCAGGGGACCAGCACTGATGTTGCAACACAAGACCTCACAGCCTGAACACAGACAGTGTTTCCCTGCTTCTGAACGTTCTCGTTTCACAAACTGGAAATCACTGGGGTCGGTTCTCACTCAGTTTTCTGTGTTTGGTTTTTTTAACAAGGACTGACTTTTACAGGTGTACCAGTCCTGCAGAGGAAAAGGAATTCACATTTGCTACTTGCATGTCAGCCAGGGCCTCCTTGTAGGCGATATATAAACGCCTGAAGATTCTCCTTGTCCCAAAAAGCTTGTACTGCAGTTCTTGAACCTCCATAAAACTACACTGTATCTCCTTGAGAACTGGTGTGTCTCTTAAGAGCCTGCAGATTTCTGGAGCAGCCCAAAAAGCTCCACAAGCTCCAACTCACCAAGGACTACTATTTACACCTTGCATGGCTCCCTGAGCTCAGGGCTCCAGAGCAAGCGATGAGGAAAGCAGAGGTATGCGTCTCCTTGGAAAGGAGTGGGCACAGAGGGAACACACTCCTTCAAAGGGCAGGCTCAGCTGAGGGCCCATCCATCTAACCCTTATTCATTCCTCCCTTGTTCTTTTCCTTCTGCCAAAAAATACATCTATATCGGGCCCAGATTCACCTCTGACATAAATCCATTGACTGCCACAGAGTTACCCTGGGGATTAATTTGGCTCCTCAGATCTAACCTGATCTTGGCAGCGATTCAGAGCTGCAAACAGCAGAAAAGACTGTTCTTTTAAATAACAGTAACAGGCCATAGCAAACGTTGTATGCCTGCTGCTCTGTGAGAGGCTAATGGATCAAATCCAAATACTGCAGAATATGGATCCAGTATGTGTGCATTCACCTTCCCAACTTTTCAGCAAGGCTGTTAGGCTGTATGAGGAGCAGGCTGTTCTCCATACAACAGCAGGGGTTGCTCTCCCTGCTCCCTAGCTGAGCCAGACCATGGTCCTGGCTGGCTCTCCAGACTCATGGCGTGTCCAGCACCTGTATAGCTGGGAGATTGTCTTGTCACCCTGCAGCTGCAGCCTCCCATTGTGGCTTAAGCTCCTTTCTGGCCTGGATTCACTATGTCAGCATTCATGCTAGGATGTGGATTCAGTTTATGGGACTGCACAGCTGAAACGAAGGAGCGAGCGACACTGTACCCCACAGCGGCCTCTTGCAAGCCTCCTGCCTTACTGGAGTTGTGTCAGGTGTGCAGCTCTACCCGTCTCGTTAACTAACTCTTAGCTAACCACCTCCCTCCCTCTGCCCTGTAAATGTTGCAATGTTACGTCTGTTTTCTAATCTTTGACAGAGGAGGATTCTATCCCCTCTGCTGAAACCGTTCTCAGAAAGGTTGGTAGAGTCTGGGTGAGTGGCAGGCCCCCTGCTCCAGCTGCAGTATCTCTGTCTCCTAGCTGCTCTGGAGACCCTTACTGGCTCTCTGCTCTTTGATACCTTGCAATCTGCCTTTTTTTCTCTCTCCTAGCATGTCTTCAACATCTCTCATTGTACCATTTCTTCCATCTCTTCCTTTCTATTCCACAGAGGCGCAGTCAGAGCCTCTGCAACTCCCTTCCCCATCTTAGGTTCCCTTGACACCATGCCTTTAAACTTCACCTGCACGTAAGTCTCTCTGTGCCCTCTCCATCTCTATACCAGTGGCTCAAACTCCTCTATCTCTTCAGGACACCCTCTTTTCTTAACCCAAAGACAGCAAAGTCAAACTCCCTTTCCCTGCACAGTGACTGTTTCTTGCTGATGACACCACCAACCACCACCTTTCCCTCAACCAGGCTCACAAGTGAAAAGGAAGAGAATTTTATGCATTTAATTCCTCCCTCTCCTTTTCCTGTGTGTGCAGGTGACCCCAAATACTATTCCTTTTTTTTCCCTTCTGGCATCAAGAAGTTCAATGCTTCTCTTTCCTTCTGTTCAATTGCTACAGTTCACTTTGTAGCCACAGTTCTCCTTCACACACCATACAAAATGCTTTCTTCTATAAGACTTTACTGTTGGAGCTGATGATCATCTGTTGCTGCTGTTATTTATGTACCCTGCAACACAAAACCCTGACCCTTGAATTGAGGATCTGTTGTATGTCCCATGGGACACAAGATAACTTGTTGCAACAATTTATTTCTGAAATTAACAAGTGTCTCCATTGGTATTGGGAACCTACATAGGCTAAATGAGTCAAATAACTGTTGTGTAATGATTTATTTTAGTTAAGACTGATGAATAGGTCAGATACTTTCCTTACACATGTAGATACCTGCAGTGATAAGCACCAAAATAACAGATAGCTATAGTTTCTCCTGCCAAAAGTCAATGAATAGTGGCAGAAAGCAAGCTGTTCAGTAACAGGCTGTGGTGGTGAGTCCATGTTTCCCCCTGCCCTCTTTAAGCACAGGCTACTGTGCACTCTCTGCAAGAATTGGACCACTGATGGATTTCTATACACCATGATGTTCTCTTTCTACTTAGGAATTCCTTACCCTTCTGTGCTAAACCCAACAGATGCCTAAAGTGTATTTCTACAGTCATTAGTGCTTCCTACTCTTAAGCATTAAACAATCCCCAATTTCTAGCTAAAATAACTCATTTTTTCTTCCATTTTAGTAATAGCATAGCGTTTTCCCTCACATCTTCAAGATGCCTAATACAGTATCATACAAAGCAGCACCGACACATTAAAGCTATTCTGCCATCTTTTATTGTGCCTGCAATGGGGGGGGAGACACACACAGCACATATTTTTAGCTGACTCTGCTATAGAGAACAATCTGATGGCTGAAGACTGTTATTGTCATTCAAAGGAACATTTGTTTAACCAGATGCATCATGAAAAATTACCTTAAATTTTACAATTAGTATATTTGGGTGAAAAATTCTGTTGCATGCAAAATCCGAAGATGTGAATGCATTAGGACCACATCACAAAGCAGCTGCATCTTATTAAGCTTTCCTTGGAGACAGATTAGAACAGGACCACCAATGCTCTGGGACATCAGAGCCATCTGCAGCAAACCACGTCTGTCTCTGATAGCAGGGCAATTAGGAAGGGCTCTCTGTGGGATCTCAAGTCTGCAATGATGACGCTGTGCTCTACAAATGAAGCCACTGTCCTATGACAGCTCCCTGCAGGGAAAGGCAATAGCAAGTTGGCACATGGGACAGCACAGAAGGTAAATTCAGGTTCAATATCCATAGATTGAACCTCCTTAATGAGAAGTTTCTAGACATTGCGCATGCTGCTGTAGTTCCTGCCCAGAAAGTATTCCTTGTGCAGAAAAGGGATCTCTGTACCAGTACAACACCCTGGGGACTGGATTCTGGGCTGAGCAAAATCAGAATCGTGGGTGGGCCTGGGGTGTAAGTGGAGCAAACTAGGCTAAATGCATGATTCATGTAAGATCCCTGAACAGAGCGAGCTCAAAGCTGTCTGCACTGTATTCCCCTGCAAGAAACTAGGGGCAGCCCAGGTCTTCAGAGAACTTTGTCTTTGCCTTTATAACTTGCTCTGCGGTCTTCTCAACTGTTGCAGAACACACAAGTGTTTTGTGCCCAAAATCACACTCAGATCATCTTGCCCTTGCCAGAAAAAGCCTCAAAACCAAACTGTTCCTGCAAAGGTAGAACAAATAGTGCTGCTTAAGCTCCCCAGTAACTCTGTCTCTGCTTTTGGAGGGAACTAGGCAAACATGAGCTGCCATCGAGCTTGTGTTTGGCTTTTTGGAAGCATAAATCCCACCATGCCTTACCTGGGAGATGGCAAGGGTGGCAGCAGGGTGTTTCAAACCAATGCCTGTGGTCACAGCTATGGGTCACATGAAACTAGTGCTTCTTTTTGCTCATCTGACAAAGCAAGACCAGGTTTGGGGTGGGATGAGAGCGGGAAGGGGACTGGACAGAGTAAAACAGCAGGACCAACTGCCCTTGCTACTAATTGAACTAATACTGATTGAAATACAGGTAGAAGAAAGGTCAAAGGCTACTACAACACAAGGCTGCAATTGCAACTTGTGATTTAGGCACTTCCTAGCCCACAGAATGCCTGAAGGCAGACAGAAGCATCAGAAGGTGCCAGCACATTTGCTGATGTGTTGGCTGGCTGTGCAAAGCAAACACTGTCTGGAGTGGTGGGAACACCCTGTCTCATCACTGCGAGCTGTACCTCGTAGGTCATGTGAGACATCACACTTCAAGATCTGGGATTAAGGCAATATGTGTCTATTGGAATGATGCTCTTTATTTTCCAGGCAGTGAAGATTAACAGCTAAGCCAATCTGCTCAGAAGGGAGAGAATGGGAACGTAGTTGTTATCCTTTTTAAACATCCATTCCTAAACTAACTATAATCCTTTGATACTTCTTAATATATATGGCTCTTTGCATATGTCTTTCTACTTACTGTTCTGAACAAACTGTCATTTCTCTCCTGCTGTCCATACTGGCCAACAGCAGCACTTCATCTAGTTCCATCTCAGCCTTTCAGAAGTAGCAATGATACCCAGTGCACGCTGGTGTAATTACATATGCCAGCGTTCTCTTCCTTCTAATGAAGAGCAGGAGGGAAGCAGAGTAGCTAAAGCATGGACTTTTGAAAACACTTAGGCACCTAATTCCCATTGAAATTACAGATTTTCAGGCTAAATCGTGCCTGAGGTCCCAGTGAAAGAGCTGTCAGGTCGCTCCATCGAATTCTGGCTTTCCTAGCTTAGTCTCACTGCCCTCCAAGACTTTTGGCTGCGATGGAAGTGAAATGTGCAGATTAGGAGTATGTGTCTAGAAAGGCACATGGGGTGGTAATATTTGTCTGAAGTACCTTTCCTGTATTAGGAAAGAATTAGTATTTCTTATAGGAAATAGCTAGTATTTCTTTGTTTAAGCAGTGCTAATGATAGGTACTGGGGTTTTATGATTTGAGGATGGTGGAACAAGTCCAGTACTGTAAGATCAACTGCTTATGCTGTGCAGCTATAGGATGTAGAGGCTGAAGAGGACCAGCAGCAATGCAATTAATCTCTATAGTCAATATTGTATTGTATAATCAATATTGTGTAGTATCTCTTCTTAGTATAGGCTATAAGCCATCCACAGAAAGGCACATGTGCCACAACAGATTCAGTGCAAAGTCTTACCAAAGCTTTCACAGTTTAACTTTGCAAAGTCATGGTTAAAGTAAGCTCTGAGATACTAACATGTTTTCACCTGCTGTCTCTTGATGTGAGGGGATGTATCTCCAGTGAGGGCATGAAACACACCCTGTGCCTCAGCAGTAACTGCTTAAACTGCAACAACCAAGTTGTGACTATCCCGGAAATCAGACAAAGAGGGAGAAGGGAAGGTTAGTCATCACAACCAATTAGTACCAGGCATCATCCTGGTTGGCTGGGGTGAAGTAAGGAGAGTCAGTAGCTGTTCCCCAAGATTCACCTCAGCTCATCTGTCAGCCGTATTAATAAATACAGCAGCTCTCAATGCTACTGGTAGGGAGCATGGAAGGACCTCTCTCATATTTCTTGTATCATTGATAATGCAAAAAGGAAAGGACACTGAACAGCCCACATGCTCTTCAAGGAAGGGAGGACATATTACCATGAGTGGTGTAGTGACGTGTGCTCAAGGTGTTCCACAGTCAGCAAAGCTAACGGGACCTTTCACTGCACTAGAGGAATGGTATGGAAGAGGCTATAGCATCATTACAGGAATCAGTGGTGTGCTGTGATGGGTTGACCTTGGCTGACTGCCAGACACCCACCCACTCAGCTTCTCTCCCACTCCCCTCTACTAAGGAGAGGGAGAAAATAAGATTAAAAATGTTGTGGGTAGAGGTAAAGATGGTGGGATCACCTACCATGTACAGTCAAAGGCAAAGGAGAGAAGAAAAAAAAAATCTATTGTCAATTTAAATAGGTTTGGATAGTGAGAAACATACACATTAAAACCACCCCTTACGTCCCCCCTGCCTCCAGGTTCAGCTTCACTCTTTCATTCCTGATTCTGGTACCTCTGCCTTACTCTGGGCAGAGCAGAATGGATGAGGAACAGGGAGGGGGGCTGTGGTCAGCTCACAGCCATTCTTCTCTGCCACTTCTTCCTGATGCTTTTCTCCTGGTCTAGCATTGAACATTCCAGGGGCTGCAGTCCTTTGGGACAAATCTGCTCTAGCATGGGCTCTCCACAAGCTGCAGCTCCTGTCAGCCATACCTGTTCCAGGGTGTCTCTTTGGCTGCTCTCACAGAGGGGTGCCCCCTCCCCTGCAGATCTCTGCTGCTAAAACCTTGTGACCAAGACCCCAATATACACATAGTCTGGAAAAGGGCTAGTGAAGAGCTACGGGGTGGGGGGCAACAACAGCAATTAAAGGGGTTTATGGGAGGACTCACGGCAAAGGTTAGCAGAACCAAGCTTTGAAAACATACAAATGACATGACATATGGTAGATGTATATGCATTAGGAAACAGGATGAAGGTCAGACCTACGTAGAAGTTCTTATAAGGACAAGATCCAGGAAGATGTGTGGGCAATCCATGAGGTAATTTGAAACTATTAAAGCAAGTGCCTTATTTTGCAAGCCAGTTAATGGGTAGCTTCCATCTGACCTAACTTCAGATATCTGCAAGGGAGGTGTCTCAATCTGAGCTGGTTACCCTTCACAGCCAACAACCACAAAAAAGAGAAAAATTAAAAAATAATAAATAAAAGATGGAAGCCCCCAGAGGGAGTGATTCACTTAGCCTGTTTTAGAGAAGAGATGAGTCACACGCTGGTGGTGCCTAATTCCAGATTATAACAGCAACCAACTCAGAGGTACAGGTAGATGAATCCCATCCAATTTAAAAAAAAAAAAAAAAAGCCAAACATTTGCCTTTAACCTACTTTGGCTAAAGAATAAAAATTATCTCTTGCTTTTATCAGCCAGGTGATCCACTCCTTCAGGAGGAGCTCTTGCTAGAGGTGGGTTATGTCACTCAGCCTGTTCGTTACAGACCTTCCCCTAAAGCATCTAGCATTGGGTAGGGTATGCAGTACAATGGAGAGAGGATTGCACTGTGCAGGGCTCCTATGCCCTCAGTGTGGGATGCAGCCATGTTGTTATGGATACCAAGGGAAGACAGGACCTAAGCTATGGTTTATGGTGTCCCTGTGATACCACTTGCAGTTCTTCCCTGTTGAAAGAGAGAAGTAACGGCAAGTTCTTTGTGCTGATCACTACAGTTTATCAAACTGGCCTTGGTCATTGCTTGCAGGCTTTGCAATGCTGATGAAACAGCAGGAAGACATCTAAATTTGAGGTTTCTAGCTGCTTTCATAGTGTCTTTCTTCTTGAGGGTATCTCTTTCCAAACACGACAGTGTTTGCATGGCTCAGATGAGCCCTGTTGCTAAGAAACAAGTCCCAACTGTGTCTTTAATAAAAACTCTGCCTTTAAACATACAAGTCAAGAAAATATTTTTCTTTTCATTACACTGCATTGTGTGGTTTTTATTAAGAGTTCTTTTAACTTTGATCTGACTCGCGGGGTTACATTTCTATCGCAGCCTTTTGGGATGGGACCTGTTCTTTTTCCATCATCTGTACAGGGCCATGGTCACCTACACAGTTGTATAAATAATATATTTTAAAATAGTATGTTTTAAGGTCACAGTAAGACCCCATTTTGCACACAACTGTGGTATAAACAAGTATCTGCTAGTCCTAAACTACAAGGCACAGCACAAATCTCCATCCCTGCAAATGGCAACTCAGGGGTGCATCCGTGCTGGCTGGGGTTTGGGGTTTTGCCATGCACTAATTAGAACATGCTAACAAGTCCCTGTCGTGTGTACAAGATAGCATGAGGCTTTCATGGGTGTAAAGCAGATCACAGGATCACATGAGGGGAGTAACTAACACATCCAAGCTACTAAGTGCCTTGCCCGTCCTACCTATTTGTTGCATGGTACAGACATCACTTTGCTTTCTGACACAAAACTCTGAGAGTAAAGGAGGTAATTCATTAAAAACACTTTCCTTGCAAGTGATTAATGGAAACTGAAGCATGGCTATGTGATTCGAGGCACTGAATTATAAGATGCCCATGTAGAGCAGTTCTGCCACCAACCTCCTAGCCAGTGTTCAGCAGGTTATTTCCTCTGACTTCTGTATTCAAACTACAAACAGTCCAAGCGTGTGATGTAACTCTTCCCTTCTGTAGCATTACAGGAGTTTAGTATAGCCTGCACCTCACACTGCTACTGAAATAATAATGTGGTAAAACCCTGCTTGACTACCACCTACTCAGCACTTCCCATACCAGTAAACAGCGGCCATCTCAGGAACGTCTGAAGTCATGGCTACTTGAATAAGAGCTCATGTCATTTATAATTTGTTTTACAAAATGTACTAAAGAACACTTACTAGTATTTGATGAAGTGTCATAAATATTTAAAACATGTTTGTAAGGGAGAAAACAGAGTAAGTGTTGTGATGCAACAGCTTCAGAGTGTTAGCTTTGGTTGCTGGATAACTTGGGAAATGCAGTTCTCAATAGGTGTTCTGCTTAGTACTGCAGCTCAAGAAGCCACTTCTCTGGTTTTAAGTGCAATGTAAGAGGTCTGTTCAGCAACTCTTCTTTATGGTGAGTAATACTTACTCATAGAAGCAACCTCAAGGTGCCAGCTCAGAGTTAGAAGTAGTAGTAAAAACGGTGAGCAGAGGTGAAGCAAACTGGTTCCAGAGGCTCACCACCACACTGCTCTGTTCTGGATTCTCAGTTCTGACAGATGGGTTCAGGTTGAAATGGGAACATCTTGTACTTGCATTACTCTGGTTCAAATGACTGTTGCTCCAAACAATGTGACCTGGAGTTCACAGAGCAGCTAGAAAGGGGACATTCTTTCTGTCCAGTTCTGCCTTGGCACATAGAGAGTAAACGAGCATTGAAAGAACATCTAATGGATTGAAAGCACTGATGTGAGAACAGAACATGGGTTGTATTTTTCAACTGCCCCACATATACCATGTTTTAGCTAATACACAGAAGAAAAATCTTTTATTCCTTGTGTTGCTAATGCTAAGGCTGGACCTATCCATGTATTCACCACAGCCTCAGTAAAAGAAGGATTCACTGTGTTAATTGCTGAGCAAGAATGGTTCCTGGGAACTAATGCTAGTCTAAATGCCATTCCTGGCACTCCACCACATGATTCTTCTAAGTATCAGCTGCACAGAGTGCAAGGAAACAGATCCTACTTTTAACTATATTCCCTTGAATCTACCATCCAAAGTGGAAAATACAGAGGCTTAACTCTGATGGAAGGAGAATTTGTGTGTTGGCACCCTTTGTGTGTGGGGAGTTACTTGGATCAAGATGGGTTGCTGACTGAGAGTGGCTGGCAGCTGGACACTGAGTCCTGCCTATTCTTCTAGCCACACTTGTGGCTTGGTCAAGCTCTGCCTTGCACTTGTACAGCCACCCCTGTCACTGCAGAGTGGCCACCCACTGCTGCTGCCGCTGCGGCAGTACATGATGCAAGGGGGAAGCTCTGAAGGCACAAAACCCAGGTGAGTGTGTACATCTGACCAATGTAAATAAGATTAACTAAAGGTAGATCACCTCAGGGAGTCAGTCTCAAAAGAGTGCCAGGTGTATCCATTGTATTGTTGTTTTTGTGGGGTGTGTGGGAAGAGCAGAGGACTGAGTGAAATA
The DNA here is from genome assembly GCA_022605575.1 of Laterallus jamaicensis coturniculus. NCBI lineage: Eukaryota > Metazoa > Chordata > Aves > Gruiformes > Rallidae > Laterallus > Laterallus jamaicensis. Next base: position 23,572,440 of record JAKCOX010000001.1, read on the forward strand.
AGCACTCAGGTGCAAGTCAATGTCTAAAATTACCTTCTGGCTTTTAAAGGAGTAAACAAGGGAGCATTTTTGTACTCACAACTGCCAATGATAGTAGTTCCTGAGCTCTGTTCTCTTTTACATGAGACAAGGAACCATCCCACCAGCTCCCTGTAGCCACAATGAAATCTCAGTATGAGGAAAGAAAATCTCATGATGTTGAGTCTAAAATACCACTCTTAAAAATAAAAAAAAAAGCATTTGTTTTCTAACCCCCTGCTAAGCCTTCTCTGATATTGACCAGTGTGTCAGGTGCAGAGCTGAAGGGCAGATACATGCAACAAAACCCATTATCCTTGCAAGACAGACAGGAAGATTTGGCAACGCTTTCACAATTAAATAGATTGAGGGAAGTTAACAGTCCAATGCAGAAAATCTGTGCTAACTAAATTATCTAACTACATCAAAACCAATGTACCTACTCTTTCAATGGATTCCTCTGTAACTACTCGGGTGCAAATGAGTTTGGAAGCAGGTCTGATTTGTTGCAATCACTTCACCAAGAAGGTTTGGGGAACCATGCTGATCCCACAGCTAGAAAGAGATTTTCTTCTGGCTACAGCTCACAAACATCTCATCCTCTGACCAGTCCTTTCTCACAGTGCTCCTGTTAAGACAGAAACCCCAGAGTGGAGTGGGCTGCAGGGCAGTGAGAGCTGTACGTCCTTACAGCTGCTTTGTGTATGTAGACCCAGAAGATCCAGCTGTACTTCCAGATTGAATTTGGTCTTCAGATTCTTGGAACTAATTCTCAGTGGAAAAGAAACTTAAAGCTTCCTGACTCCAAAACAGTGTTTGCAAGAAGACACAAAAAAACCCCAAATGTTTATAGGGAATAGATGCACACAAACCTTGATCCAAGAGCTTATTCTATCTTACTATAAAGAACTTAGTCCCTTTCACTGTCAGTGAGAAAGGTCTGCCTGTATGGGCCTCTCTGCATAGTGATTCCTATGGTGCCAAGTTGCCATTGCCTTTCCCCAACACAGCATAGCAAATACAATGTTGGATATTCACACACAAAATCATGTTTATGGAAATCAAATTGTCATGGCAACAGAAGAGGTCTTGCAAGTATTTTAAAAATAGCAAATTAACAAAACCCATTTATGAAATCTAAGATTCTTTTTTGTTTGTGAATGTGTTTAAACAGATAAAACAAATGGTTTTCTACCTACATAAGGAAGAAATAATTTAAACTCAAGATCTCATGTCACCATGTTGGCACGTGTAATAGATGTATGCATACAAATAAATACATATTTTTAACTTAAAACAGCAAAACTCTTTCCGTTTAGTGTTACGTGATCATTTGGCTTTTATTTCAGGTATTTTCATATAAATATTATGATTAATATTTCATAAAATGGCTCAACTTGTTAACATAGTAAGCTTGTAACAATGGCTCATTAGAATTCAGTTTATTAATCTCTGCGACAATCTCAGTTCTTCAAGGACTTGTAATGCTGAGCTAAAACTGAACACTTTTTAAAAACAACATTCTTATTTGGTTCAATTGACTTTTTTTCCAACACAATCTCGAGATTTATTTGCCCATTTGGCCTTTGTGTTCCTTACAGACTCGCTTGTGTTATGACAAAAAGTATGATCACAAACTCAGATCACATGTAAGTTTGTGTGGACAGTCATCAACGTTTGTGGCAAGCTGGGAGCTCAGACTAGAGACATGACAAGCTGGTGAGATGCTGGATAATTATCTGTGCTATCTTTAATTTCATATTCCCGAAGATGGCAGCCTTATTCCCCTCCATTGCTCCTTGTGTAAGCATTAATATGGGAGTTAGAAATGCAGCACAGGTCAAACCCCTGCAGCAAAAGCAATTATGTTTTCCAGAGTTCCTCTGTTGATCCTATTCACTCTCTCCTCTAGCAGGATTTGACCATAATCCACTCTGGGCACATCCTTTGGCTATGCTTACATTGGAACTTTTAATTTAAGGTTGCGTGTTACCAATCAGCTTTCATCAACCATCTCACATTTACTGGTCAGGATAATTCATGATGATATGCTCAAAAATATGAATGCCCATGGTCTTGCCCAGTCTGGCAGAGCTGTGAATTAGCCAGCAATATACCAACTTTTTAAATTTTAAAGCTTAGTATAATATTACCATCCTTCAGTACTGAAAGATCACATCCAAAACTGGTATTTAAAAATAAACTACCATAATTCATTCTTTCTCTTTCCCCACCCTCTTCCCCCATTTCTTTTGGAGACAAGATCATATCTTCAAATCCTGCTCCAAAGCCATGGGAGGTACTTTTTCTTTTTTTTTTTCTTGAAAGTAGAGATTCTCATCTAATTAAGATCCTCAGGGGACAGGGATCGAAGGAAGCACCAAATATTGTGAGAGTCAGGACTGCATTGCTAGGTCTTATGAGGGGCTATCAAGTAGTTAGAAAGAAATTATTTGGGCTGTAATTCCTCTGGGATGGAAAAACAGAGTTCTGAACTGCCTTTATACTAAGGACTACGCTGCTGGAGGAAGGAGGGTGAGGTGAGACGAGGTTCAAAGTGGTAAGATAGAGAGAAAACAATCTGTGGAAACAAGTATTTTAAATCAAATATTCATGTTCCATCTACTTATCTTTTCCTTTACACAGAATGAAACCTTAGGAAACTTCTAACATCAGAAATCAACAAGTGAAATAGATCTGAGTAGAATGGCATGTGGTTTTTCTCAAGCTCTCAAAATATTTTCATTTTGGGGCTCCTAGTTAACATAACTCACAAACACAGGCAAGAGGAAGAAGGATTAGCTCCTTCCCGTAGTAAAAAAGCTTTCAGTCTTCAGCAGAACCAGGGAAACTCATGCTTTCACATGCCTGGAATCTCTAGAGCAAGCCTGGCCAACACAAACTTTCCTCTCTCACGTGGGCTGGGCCTGTGCTGATGTCATGTCCTGGGTCTGACGTGTATTCAGTGATGTCTGAGGTTGCTGTGTGATGCTGGCTCCAGGTCTCTGCTAAGGAATACTGCTGCCACATGAGCTTCCTTGTCTGCTCCAGTTCAGACCAGCATCTGACCGGCAACGAGCTCTAGCTGCAGATTCAAGCAAGATCTTGGCTGTGAACTGGAGTAGCTGCAGCAGAGGTGGGCATTCTCTTTTGCTTTCCTTGCTTCCAGCAGAAGTTGCATAAGGCACAGTTAAAGTTTTTACTTGCCAGGAAGGTTAGCCTGATGTCAGAACCTTTCTTCTAGCACAATCCCAGCTACTGGGACTACCCTCTAAACTGGTTTACCTTTTTCCAGATACAGGCTGGAAGGCATGTCCTGTAAGGAGTGGCTGGGGACTCTGTCTCCTTTGGAGGAAGCTGAGGGGTGACCTTACTGCTCTCTACAGCTCCCTGAGATGTTCAGTGGAGAGGTTGGTGCTGAGCTCTTCTGCAGGGTATCCAGCTACAGGACCTGGGGGAATGGTTCAAAGCTGCACCAGGGGAGGTTCAGACTGGACCATCAGGAAGCATTTCTTTACCAAGAGGGTGATCAAACACTGGAACGGGCTTCCTAGAGAGATGCTTGACGCCCCAAGCCTGTCAGTGTTTAAAAAGCACCTGGACAATGCCCTTAAAGATATGCTTTAGCTCTTGGTCAGCCATGAATTGGTCAGGCAGCTGAACTAGAGGATTGTTGTAGGCCCCTTCTAACTGAAATACTCTGTCCTATCCGTACTGTACAGTGTCTTTGCACGCTGCTACACTGCAGTCCACATACATCCACTGTAGTGCTGCAACCATGTAACTTTAACGTTGTAAAGCTCTGAAACGAAGATTCCAAAGACAGAAGAAAAAGTGTATGTCAGATTGACTTTATACCTCATAGAAACTAAGAAGAAAGCTCTTCTCCTTTTCTCCTTCCCAGGTTACCTCTGAATGAAAGTTCCCATAAATCCATTGCAAACTCCAGGCCCTTTTACAGAGCCTGAATCCCTTTACCATACTTGTTTCTCCACAAGACAGAGAGATGCTAAAATCCCCCTTCCCTGTGCCGTGCCAGCTGCTGCCACTACAGGCGCGTGGCTGCGCCGGGTGCCACACGCAATTCCACGGGCAGGAAGGAGCCTCGGGAGCCCGGGCTCTGCTTCCCGCTCCTCCCTGGCCTATCCCGAACAGGTCCCCGAGCTCCTTTCACAGCAGCACAGAGACACGCTGGCTGAGCTGCTGCAGGCTGCGCTGCTTTACTGGAGTTAGTCAATCTGATGCCCGCAGGAGAACAATTCAGCTCTGCAAGCCAGACCAGCCAGCATTCACCCATCTAAAGCACTCTCTGCAGCCAAGTTACTTCCCTCCTCAAACTCTTCCACTCCTTTCCCACGGCAAGTTCCAGTTCTCAGGCCTTCTCACCCAAACTCTGTGAGTGTACTCCTCTCCTTCTGGGCTTGATCCTCTTCTCTTTCTCCACGTCACACCCTCTGTTTGGAACAGCTTTCAGACTCCTTAAAATTCAGTTGGTTAACGTGGCCATTTACCAGCTCTTCTCTGCTGCCTGCTCCCACCTTCACTCTTAATCTTCCAATACATCTGTCCACATTAAATGACAAACGAGACTGGGAGAAGCTGAGCAAAGCCTGCCTCCTTACGTGTTCCTTAAGTAATGAGTACCTCCAGAAACTGCTCCAGCACGGCAGGGCAGCGAGCAAACCCCACATCTCTTCTGTCTCCAATTTTGATGGAAACAGAAGGCATGAGGGAGGGGAGGGAAACTTGTTTGCATTTACGTTGGTCTGGCAGCGACAGCAATTCGGAAGCCAAAGAACTAGGTGAGCGCACAGCCTGACAGCGAAATGAACCAAGAAGCTGTTGTAAAGGCAGGCAGAGCTCCACAGCTGACTCCTACCAACTACAAGGGGTGAGGAGCAAAAAGGACATAAACAGTACTAAATATTTGGACTGTGAGAGAGAGACTGTAGTCAAGAGCATGGCACTGCTGTGCTTCTGCTGTGTATACCCATAGCTACTTTTGTAAAGCAAGGGCCAGGGGATGACGTGTGTGTATGTGACATCGTACAAGTACGTATAGGGTAAGTGGATAAACTCAAGAAAGGGACCCAGTGTAGAAGACAGGAAAAGGGAGAAGAATATATTACGTATTCAGGCAAGTCTGGGCTAATAAAATACAGCTGAAAGCAGCTTTCTTCATTACAGCAGGGCCTGCCATCGGACAATGGATTAAGACTGAAGGGCTGCGCCAGATCCCACGGCAGAGATAAAACCCTGGTTTATTACTGATCAGATATGTGGGCTGGAGTTGTCTCAACCAGGCAGCTATGAACTTGAAATAATTTGGCATTTATTCTGATCACAAATTATCTGCAAATCAGTTTTGTTTTCTCCAGGCTTGTTTGTCATTCTAGATGGTCCAGTCACTTGATGGCACGAAAATATTCGACTACCTTGTGCTGGCAAGATTGCTGAGTGACTGTTCAATATGATCAGCCAAGTAAGTTATATAAGACATTTCTATTTTTCACTTGAATCTGTTTTGTTTGGATTTTGTTGTTTGTATTTTTTAAAGGAGGGAATCAATGGCCCTCTGCATACTGACGGGAACAGGAGCTGCAGGAGTAGAAACCTGCAGATTCAGTTGTTCTTGGTGCTCAACTTTACCTCACCATGAGGAGGATCTACAGCACAGCATATATCACTGTCAGCAATGGAGCAGTAACCTGGACGCACACAGGTGTCTCTTCCCACTCTGCACAAGCAGATGAAGAAATTATTATAGAGAACTTCTTGATCTTTTCAGTGGAAAACACAAAAACCAATAGTGAAGTTGACTGACAAGAGGTTTCCTTTGTAATTATGGTGTCCTGAACAAATAGCTTGTTTCTGCAGACTACTAATGGTCTATCCATCACAGGCTGAACGACAATGTTAGCTGAAGTCTGGCAGTACAGTTCACAGATTCATGCAAATGCTTGAAAAAACCTTTGTTTTCCACAATTGAGCTAGTAAATCAACAGAATCATTGATTTACATGTCTACAGGGAAAAAAAAAGAGGAAAAATCATAAATTCCAAAGCAAGCTTGAGATTAATGCACAGATGTTTGAAAGCCCTGTTTTCTTTGCCACATTATTTGTCCTACTGTACACGATGATGTGCTTTTCCTTGAAATTCTCTGTTTTGATAATGAAGATGATGGATGTTGGCTTGAGGCATCTATTTACCAATCCAACAACGGAAATAAAATGGGTACTGATAACTTTATGCAGATCTCATCCCTGCAACTTTCCTGTTACGTCCTGTGCTTCTATTCAGCAGAGTGAGCTCTCCAAAGAGCTGAAGAGAGTTGTGGCTTCTAATGAGAGCCTTCTGCAGATGCTCGACTTCTATAAATCAAGCATTAAAGCCATACTTACATCGCTGCAGGTCTAGCCCTTGCACTCTATCGTGACTGAAGCAGAATAAACATATGGCAGAAGACTCATGATACGGAGCTGACACACCCAGGAACAGGAGAGCTGTGCACTGCAGAAGAGAGAAATTCAGCCGGCTGGGAGTCATCCCTTCTTTCTCTACCTGTCTGTGAGAGGTCGTCACTCGTGATCTCCACCATGGGCTATTTTGTGGCTCCTGTCTTGCACTAACATAATTTTCTGCTACATATTTCAGTTACTCCCTGCGTAAAAATAGCATACATGTATAATTCAGGCAGCAATCCAAAAGCCCACCCCCTTTCTGACAGGAGGGGATTAATCTTGGAGAATACCTCATACTTTCAGATAATTCCACTCACTTCTCACATATCCCTCAAGTTCTCCCCCTTCGTTTCCCCCCCTCCCACACATGTGATGTTGAGGGAAGGAAAAACGGGTAGGAAGGAGGGCAAGATTCCCATGTATCAGCTCAGGGAATGACAGGGAGCCAGATCATCTCCCACGCTGACTGGCACACGGCAGCTCCAAGAGAACACAGTCTGCCAGCTAAAGGGCACGGCCAGCCCCTTCTCTCAGTTGCCATCTGCAGCATGTACCGGCTGGAGGTGCACGCTGCTCAGTCCTGCAGGAACTGGAGGGGGGGGTAAAAAGAGGATTTGCCACCATTTGTGTCTGCTGGCATCATCATCTTCCATTCTCCAGAGCTTGTCTCAGTATGATTTGGCCCCAAGGCTTCAGAGCCTGCTCCAGAAGCCCTACACCTAACTAGAGGCTACAGTGCCTGTGGCAGAGCTGGAGCACTGGTAGCCAACAGCATGATGGCTTCCGCTACAGCACTCACTGAGAACACCAGCTCCCTCTTCTCCCCTTCATGCTACCTGCTCCTCTTACAAGCCTGAGCTAGGGACACCGTTACAGCTCTGCAGCCCTACTGCATGCAAATGAGGAAGACCCCACAGACCATGGAAAATTCTGATGGAGGACATCTCCAAGTGGTAACGTCTATCACAATGAATGGCAGCAGTGGGTAATTTCAAGGCTGTTCTGCAAATCAGATTATAAGTAGATGGGCTAATTGAGGTTTTTTAGGTTGCATTTGGTCTGAATTTCAGGATTTGGCAAGGCAAAACTTAACGTATCCCTTGGGTATGAAAAATTTCCTATGAGTCTTTTGTAATATATATGTGAAGTGTAACTAATACCCAGTTTACAATGCATATTAATACCTGCAGTTCTGGGTTACTACATAAATCCCTGAAAGATAACCAACACAAAAAAATAAACTGACTGTAAACAAAGATAAAGTGTTACTTCTCCTGTCCAAACAGAGTACTACTGCAAAACATAAACAGTCTGAGAAAAAAATAAACCTGGTGTTTAAAACTGTCAGATTTGACCCTCATAGATGGCTTCCCAAACATAGGGAAGATAATTTAACTAAAAAAACATAGAGGCTTTCAGATGCTGAGAGAATGCTTGAGTATTTGGTGGCCTGCATCAGAGCTCAAGTTCTGTTTGGGTACCATCGGTTTTACTGGGCACTCATGAACATTCCAGATGCACCGGGCTCCAAGCAGGGAACACCTGGTTTACGCAGTGCTGCCCATTGCCTTGTCTATCCCAGTGGCTTACAGCCCTTTACTACCATTGCACTGCAGCTTCTATGCATGGATGACAAGTCCCTGCAAAGCAGATACGGAATGAATTCAGGGAGTGAGACACAGAGAACTTCCACTAGCACGGGGTCACGGCCACGCTCTGCACCTCAGCAGGCAAAGCACACAGCAAGCGTGCGGAGCGCCACTGTAGCATGTTACTAACCTGGACCACAAGAACCGATGGGAGCTTCAGCATTTCCTTCCCTGGGGATAGGCTCACATCCCAGATGTGAATGCTTCACACCACCTCAAGTAGTATTTATGTTGCAAGTGTTGCTCAGTTCACTGGGACGGCTGAAGGGCAACGCTGACACGAGAGCTCTTTTTACCCTGACTGTTCCTGCCAGTAGATCTGTGTTCCTCCTGTTTCCCTGTGTGTGTGGGCTATGTGATATATGACAGGCTATGGCTGAGATTGTAAATAGCTATGTTTTACTTGGCTATATTACCTCAGAGTAAATTCATTAAAAGAAACGTGCATCTATGTACAGACTAAGCACTGTGCTCTGCATACAGAGTTTGGGAAGCATCTCCAAAACAATGCTTTTTGCCAGGTGCTGAGAATGCCACACAGAAGGATTTATTCCAATTTGTAGTTTGTTTGGTTTGCTACTTTTGCAACAGAAGATCAGGAGGAGCAGTGGTATAAAGTACCTCTGAAATTGGCACACCATATGGAAAACAAGGGTTTGTTTTTTTTAAAAAAATAGAATTAAAATAATTTTGAGCTGGTCCAGCCAGTTGGTAATAACACAATCAACATGCAAGGTCCAGACTCAACTCTCAAGCTTTCAAGCCAGCATGTTCTGGGATCCCTATACACCTGCCTTTAGGAAGGTTGAACTAGGAAGCACTACCTGCTGTCATTCCTTACCAATCCCTTCCGTGCAAGGGGAGGGACAACACTGGCTGGCCACCTGCTGCAGCAGCCAAAGTGCTCCAGGCAGACAGTTGCACCTCAAGCCAGTTATGGCATGGGGATGACTCACGGGGCTCTACCCTCTGATGAGAACTGTGAGGGTCTCCCTGCATGCTCTGAAAAACAGCACACTATAAAGTATAACATCATTCAAACAAGGAAAAGGGTATGGAAGTCAGGTTCTTTTCTTCTCTGTCTACAGAGAAGATAGAGTGTCCTCAACACTAGTGGAAAACTACATTCACTTTCAAAGATCTGGCTTCGGACACCTCTCTCTGAAGAGGGTGGGAAATTAAGTGCTACGTAGCAACAACCTAAGACCCCATGAAAGCACTCAAATGGAGAGTTTCTGTTTGATTCACCACCCCAGGTTCTTCAACTGGCTGCACACAAGGGCTGCAAAAACACCACACCTGAGCTCACTGCATTACATCTGGAAGCACACAGACCACAGTCTTTCCACAGGAAAACTGAGGTATTTCCAAAGGTGGCAGTTTTCCCCTGGGATACATCCATAGGTGCAGAGCAAATACACTGGGACAGCAAAGGCTCGTACATGTTGCACACCATATACCACTCACACTTCAGTAGGACTTCTTAATCAGAAGAACTTTACGAATTTCAGGTTCGTTAAAGAATTAAGCCACCTGAAACATATGAAACAGGTGAGGGCAAGGGAAGGGATCTTTAAAAGCAGGGCAAGGCAGGAGATGCTCCCATACCACAAGGAAGGCTTTGGCATGGCTGTGGTAGCAGAGATGGTGGCCAGAAATGGACTGTGAGACTCAAGGTACGGACTAATGGGGTTTGTTCTGGTTTTTAAATGCGATTGCTTTGCTTGCAGCTAGAATGCTTGTACCTAGCCTGGGGTTCCAGGTGCTGCTGTAGAGTCTGAGCTCTAGGCTTGGGCTACGCCAAGGATTTCCTCCTTAATACAAGGAAGGTGAAACATAGCTGGAGTCACGGCTCAGGGATGCGTTACCCAAGCCGCTCGCTAGGGACTTCATACCCGCACACCGCGGATCTGGGCATCAGTTCCCTGGCGCAGCGGTACAGGACCAACGCCGCCGGGGAGCCGTCTCGCCAAACTCGGGCGGAGGGGCGCAGAAAGCCCGTCTCTGCCGGCGGCTGCGGCGGCCACTCTGCGTCACGGTGGTCTGACCAAAACTGAAGCTCCCCAGAGCCCTCATCCCCTGAAACCAGGCGATCCCCATCGTGGGGCCGCGCCCCGCCTGAGGAGAACGGGAGGGTCGGGGAGGAGGCGAGGGGGTGCCCGGCCCCTGCGGCCGGAGAGCGGCCTCGCTGAGTCACACAGCGAAGTCACACAGCGAAGCCCCGCAGCGCGGCTGCCCCGGGCACCGGTCCCCGCGGGCTGCCCGAGGAAACATGCCATGCCGTGCCATGCCGTCCCGCCGCGCCCCGGCTCGCTGGCTTCTCCCAACAGACGCGACGGCCACGGCGCAGTCCGCACCGCCCGCCCCCTCGACGGCGCCCGGGCGCTTCCCTAGGGAACGGGCGGCCGCTGGCCCGGCGGCGCTCCGTCAGGTTGCTCCCTGGGAGACCCCCGCGGCGCCGAGCGCTGTCCCGGCCCCCACGGGCGGCGACTGTTCCCCGCTCCCACAGAAAACTTTCGGCCGGGGCGGAGAGGCAGGCAGGCTCCCCTCCCTCCCTCCCTCCCCTCCTCGGGCACCGTCGGGGAAAGTTGCCCCGGGGCGGCAGCAGCAGCAGCAGGTGGGGTCAGCCCGCCCCGCTGCCGGCAGGCGCTCGCCCCGCAGCCCCGCGCGGAACCCTCGTCCCGGCTGCGCAGCGGCGGCTGTCGTTCTCCCGCCGCGCCCGGGGCTTTGGAGCTCCTTACCCAGCCCCGGTACGAAGGTGTTGAGGAAGAGGCAGATGACGGCCACGGGGAACGGCATGTAGGGGATGGCGGCGCGCAGGGGGCCCTTCTTCTCCCGGACCTGCACCACCACCCCGCTGGAGGGGGCGGCGCCCCGGCTGGGCTCCCCGGCCGCCGCGCTCTCGCCGTCTTTGGGGAAGGGATCCATGGCCGGCGCGCCCGAGGGTAGCCGTGCCCCGGCGGACTCCTGCCGCCGCCGCCTGCGCGCGCTCCCGCCGCCGCGCGGCCCCGCCTGCGCGCGCGCCCGGGTGCCCCCCGCGCGGACCCCTCCCTTCCCCCCGCCCCCTGCAGGCTCCCGCCCCGGCGGCCGCGCTCCTGTCAGCCGGCGCCGCTGTCTCCGCGCCCGCTCCCCCCATCACTCCACTCTCCTCGGGCTCCCGGCCACCCGGGTCGGGCCTCCCGCCTCGCCTTACCAGCGGCGTCGGTCAGGAATGCCCCGCCGCGCCCGGGGCGGTTGGAGCCCACGTTCCCTCCGCACCCCCTCCCCGCCTCGCACCCCTTCGCTCAGGACAGCCGGCGGTACCCGTCCCCTCAGCCCCCTCTCCGTCCCCTCAGCCCCCTCTCCGTCCCCTCAGCCCCCTCTCCGTCCCCTCAGCCCCCTCTCCGTCCCCCCTACGCGCCGACACCGAATCTGGCCGAGCCGTCCGAAGACGGCGAGGGCGACGGCGGCGAAAGCCGACCGGGCTGCGTCCCGGCTGCCCGTCGGACCCCTTCCCGGGCGCGGCTCCGGGAAGGCCGGGCTATTGCTTCCCCTAAAGCCAGGGGGAAGCGAGGAGAGGGCGAGGAGCTGTCCGGCTTGGTCTTTGGGAAGGGGGAGAGCCGCTTCAACACGAGAAAGCAAAGAAGCAGACCTGCAAGGCCTTTGACACAGTCCCCCACCACATCCTTATCTCTAAACTGGAGAGATGTGGATTTGATGGGTGGACCATCCAGTGGATAAGAAACTGGTTAACAGACCGTAGCCAAAGGGTGGTGGTCAATGGGGCTATGTCCAGGTGGAGGCCGGTGACAAGCGGTGTCCCCCAGGGGTCTGTCTTGGGACCGGTTCTCTTTAACATCTTTATCAATGACATGGATGATGGGATTGAGTGCACCCTCAGCAAGTTTGCGGATGACACCAAGCTGAGTGGTGTGGTCGACACCCTAGAAGGAAAGGAAGCCATCCAGAGGGATCTTGACAGGCTGGAAAAATGGGCCTGGGTGAACCTAATGAGGTTCAACACTGCCAAGTGTAAGGTCTTGCACTTAGGCCAGAAGAATCCCAGACATAGATACAGACTGGGAGAAGAGCTCCTTGAGAGTAGCCCTGCTGAGAAGGACCTGGGTGTCACCGTGGATGAGAAACTGAACATGAGCCAGCAGTGTGCTCTTGCAGCTCGCAAGGCCAATGGCATCCTGGGCTCCATCAGCAGAGGGGTGGCCAGCAGGGACAGGGAGGGGATTGTCCCTCTCTACTCTGCCCTCGTGAGGCCCCACCTGGAGTACTGTGTCCAGATCTGGGGCCCCCAATACAAGAAAGATGTAGAACTGTTGGAGAGGGTTCAGAGAAGCCACAAGGATGATTAGAGGGCTGGAGCACCTGCCCTACAAGGAGAGGCTGAGGGAGCTGGGCTTGTTCAGCCTGGAGAAGAGAAGGCTGCGGGGGGACCTCATTGCAGCCTGCCAGTCCCTGAAGGGAGCATACAAACAGGAGGGAATAAACTTTTTAAAAGGGCAGATAATGGCAGGACAAGGGGGAATGGTTTAAAACTGAAGGAGGGAAGGTTTAGACTGAATATTAGGGGGAAGTTTTTTACATAAAGAGTGGTGAGGTGCTGGAACAGGCTGCCCAGAGAGGTGGTGGATGCCCCATCCCTGGAAGTGTTCAAGGCCAGGTTGGATGGGACCCTGGGCAAACTTGTGTAGATCCAGGCCTGAGGTTGGTGGCCCTGTCTGTGGCAGGGGGGTTGGAGCTTTATGATCCTCAGGGTCCCTTCCAACCCAGCCCATTCTATGATTCTATGAAAAACGGTGCCCTGTCCGTTGCTGTTCTTGAACAGCCGCACCCTGAAGGGTGTGAGAGAAGGTGGAAGTTAAACCCACGCTCACTTATCGCTCGGAAACCCTCCTGTAAGGGCGGAGAGGGGGGAAAGGGAGCGGAGCCACGGGGATTAGAAGGAAGGGAAAAGAAAAATAACCCCCCGAAAGCCAAATTGTGGTTTGGGATGGTCCAGAAAATCTGTCTCGGTTCATGTGGGTGCCGCTGGACGGACCATCCCTTTCGTAGGGCTGGTAATTATTGCCTGGTGCGCAGTTTAACGGATGAAATGGCAACAGAACTGGAACTTCTCCTCGCTTAAAAAATGATGATGAGCCTGGCCGTTGCAGAGAGGGTTCTGCAGAGGAAACAGGAAAAATATTGAAGCCATTAATCCTAATATAAAATGTAAGTGTGACGTGCACGGAGGGTTTTTGCATAAGGGCAGAGAGCAGCCCGTGTCTCACCCTGCGTTCTGAAGCTGCGTTTTCACTCAGGTAATTCCTGCTGGGAATTCAGACCCCTGTGGAAAAGCCTGAAGTAGATTGCATGTGCCACTGGAGAGCCACCTGACGTATGTGGTTCAACAGTTTAATTGATTTTGGCACAGATTAGTGCAATGTGCAAGTTAGGTAAAGTAAATGACACAAACGCAGAATCCTGTTCCTAGATGATTTTTTTTTCATATATTTTTCTAATATCTGGGTTTTGAACCATGAATACAGGTATCCAACATCAAGTGTCTTGTTTTTAACAACAGGCTTTCTTTGCTTATCTTCTGAGTGCCTTTCATCCAAAAAAAAAATCTTCTTGATTTCTTTTTATTAAACACACAACCTGGCTTGGCTATTTTTTTTTATATAGTGACATTTATTTCTATCAAAATAGTTTATGACAGTCCATTATATCCCCTAGACACAAAGCCTCCGGAGGGCTGCGGCTTTCTCTTGGAAAAATTTGATGTAACTGACGTGGATTCTGTCTTTCTCTGCTGGGTGAGCAAACTACAGAGAGGTGAGAAAGATCTATGGTAGATATATTGGCTAATTAGAGCCCGTACAAAGCAGAATCTGCAGTTGGAACGCTATCAATAACTTGCAGTGATATAATTCTCTGTAGGCTCAACCAGATGATGAGCTGATAAAGATTCTGGAAGCTGTACGTGGGTGAGCCCACATTACCTACTCTACAGGCATGCAAAAGGCCATTGTGAGAATAGCCCAAATAGGAAACCAAAGACTGAAATTAATTAAACCAATATTTTGTCAGAAATACTTAATAACGGGTTGTGCTTTTGTGGAAGATTTCCTTGGAAGGCCTCAAAGTGTTTGACAAATGTGAGTTAATTCATTTACTACTTTCAGATTAGTTGGCAATACGTAGGGCTTCCTCTACCAGCTATTAAAGCAGAGCCACTTCGAGGCTGAGCAGCATCGTTAATTCCGGGCTGCCAGCGTTCGTGGAAGTTCTCAGGCGCCTCAGGCAAAAGTTATGACTGACTCAGAGGATATTAGAGATACCATCGTGTAACAAGTTGCGACACTTCCAAGCTTCTCTAAACAAGCAAACTGGTGGCAGCATTACTCTGCTGCGATGGGCTCCGCGCTCCTCAAGTGGTGCGTGACCACACAAACCACCTCATACCGAGCACCCGTATGCTGCATGCTTTACCATTGCTCTGGAGACAGCATTCTAAGCACCAAAGAGCTTAAGGGAAGGAAGGAGGTTGTTAATGAAAAAATAGGCTGAGACCTGGGTTAAAAAAAAAATAAAAAGTGACCCAGGGCTGGGTTTTTTGCTTGTTTTTATGGGTCTTTTCGGGGGGTGGAAAATGAGGTTGTCACTTAGGAATGGAGTCATATTTGCAAGCATTAAGAACCCAAATATTTCAAAGATCAGATCTGAAGAAATCTTAATTTCACTTCTCAGCATGAAAGCAGCTCACAGAAATGATATGCAGAACATTATTTGTCTGCAGCTGAAACGAAAGATGGGGTTAGCAACCAAAGAAACCCCAACCAAATTCCACGGGGTGTTTCAGACTGCAGAACTCCATCTGACAGACCACTGTAGCACCAGGACTGGCAATGCCTCCTCCCAAGGCTTCTGCAGGAGGCAAGCACTGTAAAACTGAAGCCTGTTGGTGAAGTAGCCTTGGCTTGGTGTTGTCGGGACTTAAGCTGGACCTTTGGAATGGCAGAAGTTTGTGGTCTCTTTATGAATCCTTTGTGGTCAGATACACTGCTAGTAGATGTTGCTGTGGGACATACATGCTGGAGCTTTGATCAGTATTCCATAGCTTTTATATGCATCAGGCTGGAGTCCAACATGTAGCTCATGGCCACCAAATTCCCAATCAGAAGAGGCTAATCTAGCTGAGAGCAGGAGAAGGCATTTATGTTACAGTCACACTGTGACTTTCAGGGAGCTATGATGTGAGGTTTTACAATGAGAGGTTTTCCTTGGGTTTCCACAGTGGGTGAAGAACTGTATCCTGCACGTTTCTCAGGTATGGGTGGTTTTACTTTTATCCTAAAGGGTAAGTGATGTGCTGCCAGGCTGTCCTGGAGAGGACACAGGCCAAAGGGAGCATCAGGATCAGCCGGTATATGAGTTATAAAATAACTGTTATGAAATGCTGTTACAAAACAACTTTTTCTTCTCTCCCTGCTTGTACTAGTATTTAAGTTCTTCTTATGCAATCAATGGAGGATTATAGATCCTGAAAAATGAGAGGATGGTGCTTCTGTGTTTCCAGTGCTCTAAGGACTGGGTACACTGCAGTCTGCCTCTGCTTTCAGAAAGGGAGAAAACCTGCAAACTGAATACCAGTGACATATGTACAGTAATCAGGGGCCCATCTTTTTGAAATGCACCCCACTCCAGATCACAGAATGCTTTGAGTTGGAAGGGAACTCAACCCAATCCCTGCCATGGGCAGGGACACCTTCACTAGACCAGGCTGCCCAAAGCCTCATCCACCCTGGCCTTAAACACCGCAAGGCATAGGGCTTCCACAGCCTCTCTGGGCAGCCTGTGCCAGGGCCTCCCCACCCTCCTAGTAAAGAATTTCTTCCTAATGTCTAATCTAATTCCTCTTTTGGCTTGAAGCCATTCCCTCTTGTCCTATCACTGTGCTCCCTGATGAGCAGTCCCTCATCTTAAGTATCATCCAGGCATGCCAAGGGAGGTACGAAAATAGACCCGAACACAAATCGAATTAGAAGCGTTATTGAATGACAGCAAGGAGCCAAGCAGAGCTGCTGCTCTCTAACAACCCCCTGGGGCAGGAGGAGCCCTGCAGTCAGCGCTCCAGCACACCACGGTAAATCCAGCATCCCTCCGCCTGTTGTGACTGAAGGCAGGGTTTGGCTCAGGGAGGATCACAGGAAAGATCAGTTCCATTCTCACACCGGAGATTAGAAGTGTTGTGTCACAGATGTGATGGTGTCCTTAGTAAATTCATTGTATCAGCTGACATTTGGGCTGGGAAGCCCTCTTTCTTCATGGAGACAAATGTACCCCTGAGCAGAGGTAGGGTTCGTTCATTGGGTACCACTTGTGGCTCACGTACACTGTCACAGCACTCATAAACTGCTTGCATCTGAGGGATGTCAGAAGTGTCACATGAGGCTGGGTTTGATGCAGTGGACCCTTCCTGGTGCAAATGGGGGTTGCTGGCATCGTACATGAGTACATCCTGCACACAGAAGGCTCCAGATTAGTTTTGTTACAGACTTAAGGGGGACATCAATAAAAGAAAAGCTGAAGTGCCCACTCAGGTGGATTCCAGGGAGAGCAATTGTAGCCTCATCTTTATTAATTCATCTTCTGTTTGTCGAATGAGTTTGTCAAAATAACAGGAAATCTTATTCTTTACAGAAATTTCTGTTAGCCTAAGACTTTTAATGGTGGTTTTTGCAGCTGTGTCCTGCTATGTCTTGAGAGCCTTCTAGCAGCGAGTTAAATGTTGGCTGCTTTGGAGTTTGAGAAGAGAGGTGACCTTAAGCTAGAGGGTTTGTACTTTAAATTCTATAGTCTCAGTTTCCCCACATTCCAGCTTTTCCAAGAAATCTGAGACAGGAATGGAAGTCTGGAGCTCAGTCCCTTGGTTGAGCTCATCCCAGCTTTAGGTTTGGTCTGTCTCCAGTTCAGTTACGTGTTGCTATCATACATTAGTGTGGTTTAGGCTTATTGTCAGTCTGCACCTGTCTAAGTGAACTGGCAACACCTTTAGTATGATCTCTGAAGGTTCAGTGTTTCATTCATTCTAGAATTTTCCTGGGACTGCTACAGGTTAACAAAGATATTAACAGGCCACAAAACCTGCAATGCTGTCAGGTGGTTGCATCTCGTAAGAAAAAGAAGCCTGACCAGAGTAAATTTCTACCCTACTTGCCCACTAGCACCAATTGCCTGTCAAATGGGGGTCCTTCACTCCGAGCCACATCCCACTGATAACGCTGTGCCACGAAAATAATGTTCTTTGTTATGGAGTTATCTGGTGGGACTGGACTGGGGTGACAGAATTGAGACAGATCTTAGTTCACCTCCAAAATCAGAGTGACTTGGTTTGGTCCTTGATCTATTAATTCCATGTTACTTGTATTTTTTTTTTCTCCTCAATGAAACAAATGTGTCCGCAGAGGAGCACTAATGAGCAGCAACAGGCACCTAAAACTATGGAATAAGGAAATCTCCTGCCAGGAGTGAATCACCTCTGAATTTATGTGCCTGGAAGACCAAGTGATCCTGAAAGTTAAGCAGGAATGGATTACTTTTTGGATCTCGGTGGGTTTAGTGTATCTGAGTTACGACTTGCAGCAGTGCTTGGACAGACCAGATTCCTTTATTTATACACTTGGATTGACACCCTTCAAGGTCATTATTCTTGGACATGTTTTCTATTATTGGTGTGAGATGAGACAGGAGCCTTTTGTGTGTACAGACTGTTTGTCTCATTATGTCCAAGGGAGTCAAATTATGATCTGTGACTTGAGAACAACATCAGTCTATTAGGTAAACCACTTCAAAGCCATCATGCTCTGCCTTTAAATTACATTAGTCCTCAGATGAGATTTCTTGCCACTTATGTGTTACTTCTTGCTTCTCAAGAAAAAAAAAGCTGTTTCAGACAGGATTAAATGTTATGTATTGTAAAACAGCCTTTTCAGAAAGCTGTGAAATAGAAAAACATATGCTGCTCCCCTTTCCTGAGATTTGCTTGAATCGTGATGCTGCCAGAGACTGATTTGCCAGCGTACATAGATTCTGATCCCAAAGGAAGGAACCCATCTATCTGACAGCTGTAAGGAATTAAATCCTCTGTTTACCAACACAAGAACAGTGGAAACATGTGCTTTTCTCGTACTGTTCTACCTCTTATCTCTTCTACCTCTTGTTCTACCTCTTATCTCTTAGAAGTCCAAAGAGTATGAGCTGTCCATCCTTGTTGCTTTGTAACTTCGGTTGGATGGAAACCAATGGCTGCTGTGATGGGTCGCACCTGAAGAGGTGTGAGCATGAGCACTGCTGGTTAGCACAGGGCTTTCTGGTGGGATGGGGAGTTTTATGTGTGGACCTTAAGAAGTTTTATGTTCTCTTAAACATGGTTGCCTAGGCTCTGGTCCACGTTGAAGGCTTTCTGTCCAGCTCTCTGTGAGACAGAGATAGGTCTGCTTAACACTTTCAACCAGCCTTGCTGAGAACAGATGAAGGGTTTTGCCTGAGGAATGCTTTCTCAAGGTCACAGGTGGACTGTGAAATTTCAAGATTTCAGGGTCTTTTGTTTTTTTACCATATAATCCAGTGGATTTTGAACATTCCATTGGGATGGGACTTGGGGAGCTATAGGGGCATCCCTTTTTGGTGCATAAAAACCTGTGCCTTCCGCTGTCTGTCAAGACTGCACAAATGCAGCTCTTTCTCTGTGTTTGAGAGGGGGGAAGTTTTGCCTGTGCACTGTCATGTTCGTGTTGCAATATGAACTCTCTCTGATGCTGCCAAATCTTTCTCTCTCTCTTATGAGCAAGTAGGAGGCTTAATTTTCTGAGACTGTTCTCGCTCATTTTGGAAATACTACGTTGACATGCAGCAGAGGGCTACAAGTTGTAGCCAAGTTCCATGGCTATTAGCAATTAAAATAGGAGGAAAATGGTATATTTATGCTTGTTCAGCAGAAGAAATTGCAAAGCTTCACTTGAAGATAATGCACCCAACTAATGTTGGCAGGAGTTGGGAATGTAGAAGTGAAGATTATCGCCATCAAGAAGACAATAATGAGAGCGGCTGTCTCGCAGGCAATGGCATCTGATGCTAGTGGCCTGTGGAGGGACTGAATGTCCTGTTGTAAGTGGATTCAAGGAAGGCCAACCACATCCTGGGCTGCATCAACAGAAGCATGGCCAGCAGATTGAGAGAGGTGATTCTGCCACTCTGCTCTGGTGACACCTCACCTGGAATACTGCATCCAGCTTTGGGCCCCCAACACAAGGACATGGACCTGTTGGAGTGCATCCAGAGGAGAGACACAAACATTATCAGAGGGCTGGAGCACCTCTCCTGTGAAGACAGGCTGAGAGAGTTGGGCTTGTTCAGCTTGGAGAAGAGAAGGCTCCAAGGGGACCTTGTAGCAGCCTTTCAGTACCTGAAAGGTGCCTGTAAGAAAGCTGGGGAAGAACTGTTCATGAGGGCATGTAGCAACAGGACAAGGGGTAATGGTTTTAAACAAGAAAAGGGGAGATTTAGGTTGGATACTAGGAAGAAATTCTTCAATGTGAGGGTGGCAGATCACTGGAACAGGAGAGGTGGTGGAGGCCCCATCCCTGGAGATATTCAAGGTCAGGCTTGATAGGGCTCTGAGCAACCTGATCTAGTGAAGATGTTCCTGCTTATTGCAGGGGGGTTGGAGTAGATGACCTCTAAAGGTCCCTTACAACTTTACACATTTTAGGATTGTGATGTGTGGGGAGGGAGGCTGCACAACCAGTCTAAGTCAGTGCTTGCTAAGATGTATTTTGTTTTCTTCCTGAGATTTGCCTGCTTGTTTCCTACCTCCTCTGCTGGTGCTGGAAGATTACCTTGTTTCTTGGCATAGAAAAACATCTGCTTAAATTCCTTTTAATCTGTAATGGGAATAATGTTGCATTTGCTGATCTCCTCGTGAGTTATTCTTGCCCATGGGAAGGGTGTACCTGGTACATTAATTTAGAGAGATGTGTGAAGTGCCATTGGGACTATGCAGGAAGTTTTCTCCAAGCCCTGAAAGAGGTGTGTTGAGTAGAAATTATTACACTTCTGAATTTCCCAGGCAAAAAGTGGTAGCAGGTAGATAGATCCTGGGTAGTGGACTATGGTGAGCTCAGGGGAATAAAACAGCATAGCTGCTTTTGGTTTTCAAAGGCTGAGGGAGAGAGGGCAGCCTGCAGTTTTCCACCCTTGAATACAACAGCCTAATTTTGTCTGAAGTTGTTTTTCAGAGAGATTGTAGCTGTCAATGGCTCTCTCTGTCCCAAAGCAATTTTCTGTGCTAAAGGAAGCCTAGGGGTCTACACTGAGGACACACAAACTGGGCTTTATGTCACAAACAGCTGGCAAAAATTTCACTCCAGGGGTCTACAGGAATACTCCAGGCTGAGCCAGCTGGAGTATTAAGGACATGGCTGTAAGGAACTGACCGGTCATGTCACCAGAGACTGGGAGATTCAAAACCATGATGTGACCCCAAGCATCCTGTTACTTTATCTGCAACACCATTATGCATCCAAAATCTTCTGTTCTCTCTTATGAAACGAGTTACTTTGCCCCCGTGTGCTTACGTGTTGAACAGACTTCTATATTAGATTTTACTGCATTTAAAAGAGCATTTCTAATGTCCAATTAAACTGGAAAATCCATGCTCAACAGATTTGTTAAGCATGATTCTCCATCTAGTCATAATCATTAATGAAGTCATAACTTCCTGAATGGTTCTTGTGTGTCCTTAATTAGTGCCTCCGTTCTGTAGCCACCCCCTCACTGTGGAAGTCAAGCTGTGGGTTTCTTCCTGGTTCTTGGATCCCTCATAAACCTCCTGTAGTCTCTCTGGCTGGTTTTTAACGTTCTTGTCCCAGAAGCAGCGTCTGCATCCTTTCAACAGAAGGTGCTAGGGAGAGCGGTGCTCCCCAGAGGGATGTGCTGCCTCTTGAGACAGCCACCTTGCACCTAAAGCATTTAAATGGCTGCAACTGTGTGAAGTTTCTCCCTGTGAGATGCTGGATCCTTCTGAGTGTTACCTTCCTGCTGCACACTCAGCATGGCTTTTTACTGAGGCTGAGCAGGGCTTATTTCACTCAGTTGCCACTGGAAGGGTGAAGCATGATGGACCTCCCTCCTTTGGTTCATATGCTGCTGCATTATTATATTATTTTTTTAGTTAATTGCTTGATTTTTCTGAGACAGATCCCATCTGGCCCTGATGTTTTGTCAGCCTTGTGACATTCTAAAAAATTTTATAACTATTTTTGGCACGATCTCAACTTCTGACAGTATTTCTGCTTTCTTCCCTAGAAAAATGTATGGCTGTTCTTGGCATCTTCTCCACATTCCACATTCCTTATAAACATCCTGCAGAAAATATTTTATCAGTGTCTGCTGCTCCTCTACATAATTTACCCTGCTGCACTTCTGAGGGGCTGTGCCCTCAAACATGCCATCTTCTCCAGCTATCTGCAATTCTTCTTTGTCAGAGGAGGCATTTGTGCAATAATGCTGTCAGTCTCTGCTTGCTGCTTTGCTCACAAGCTTCCCGTGCACTGGTGATTTCTTTGCCTCTCATCATAGGTGTCTACTCCATTCAGGTAGTCTGCCTGGGATCTTAATCTCAAATTGCCTTCTAGTGCTTAGAAGGGGAATACTTGTGATTGTAAACTTTGCAGTAGGCTGCAGATGCCATGTCATATTCCAGCTGAAACACAATGGATGTAGTCCTTTATCTTTTCAAGACAGAAGGGTCTAATCCTAAAAATCTTTAAAATCACTGTCAAGTTATCTAAGAGTAGAAAACAGGCCTTCATGGGGAGGCCAACAGAAGATCTGTTCACTTTATATAGATATTTATGCAAAGAGATGTGATCTGAATGTCCATAAGGCTTTTCAGCCCTGTTAAAGGCTAGTGTGCTATCTAGTTGTGCCTTTCTTAAGGTGACCTATTTGATGTCTTGCTCATGAGCAGAAAGTTAAGACAGAAATTCTGGGCTCTGACTGGCAGGTCCCAAATCTCCTTGCTCTCTTTTGTTAATTAACAGAATTCTCAAGGGTACTTTTAAGGTTGTTTGCTGCTACACCCCAGGCACCACTCACTCTATAAAACAAATTCATAGTCCTGGACCTCTTTGCTGGTCAGTTTCTAACCTTTTTTGAGGTATTGTGATAGTCTTCTCTCTCTCCATAATCTTTTGTCTATATGCCTTCTGTTCAGTGGGAAGGCTTTCCAACTAGCCATTTCTGTGCACACAGAAAGGTATCCTGACATAACCCACTCACATGGTTCTGGTATGATGGTTGAATTCTCTCTGAGCAAATTGATCACTGACCCAAACTTAATGGAGAACTAAAATCTAGCAAGTTGCAAGCTGTGTGCCTGAAAGATATAGGGAGCAAGCAGGCTTCAGGATTGAGAGCTATTATGATTCTGCAAAAGTCTGTCACTACTGTCAGGGACCGACGTGGTTTGATAACTGTCAGCCTAGCAACATGACAATACTGCAGGAGAGTTTTAAAAACTTCCCCCTTATTTTCCCATGTCAATAGAGTTGCTATCATTTGGAGCTTGCTATCTATTCTGTTGGCATGAGAGAGGCTTCTGCTATAAATACTGTCAGAGTGAACTCCCCTGCTTTCTGAACAGAAGAGGTAAGTAATCTGAACATGGATATAAGATCATAATTATTAAGATTCAGGAGGACTCCTTCAGTAGAAGAAGAATCCATCCAGTCCAGCACTCTGCCAGTTGCTGGGATCCCTAATGGGACCTCTTGACTTTTCAAGAATATTTTTGTGAACCTTACTCTTGGTCTACATGTGTTTTCTAGTCTGTGGTAAGATCTTCTGCCTGTTCTGGCCTTATTGGTGTCTCACAGAAGAGTAGTTTGCATCTACTATCAGTGGCAATTCTCTAATGACATGTCATCCACTGTGGTGCTTCCTATACTTCAGAACTTTCTAGGTAGTGATGGTCAGGGCAAGAAAACATCACATAACAAGCCTATGGATCTGTTGATACCAAGGTTGCATCAACCATGTCTCAGTAGGAATGGAGAGTAGCAATAAGAGGAATATTGGGATCTGTAGGGGGACGTTGTGTGGGCAGGGTCTCTCTCCCTGTCTTCACTTAGTCTCTTAGCAACAGCAGGCCCAACGGGTATGGCACTTCTTGCTGGGTGTGTGCAGCCCCCTTTGTCAGATGAAGAGGAGCAGAAAAGATTTAGCACAGAGACAGGAAAGTGAGAGGACAAAGAATCAGTAAGAGCATGAACTGGGAAAGAAATTATGAAACATCACTTACTTGGCACACAGCCATCCAGGAATACATTATTCTCTTAGTAGCAATGGAATGCCAGTGAGAAAAAGATGTTTTGGGTTTTCAGAGAGTATGTGTGCAGCCTTGGGAATCATTTGTATCCCTTCCTGTTAATGATCCCCACAAGGGCTTTCGACATGGCCAGATATCATTAATTAATATCTGAGTCAGGCAGCTCACCTGCTCTCCTTACATGACCCCAGAAACATTGTCTGGCTCACCTGTGCCTTGTCTGCAGAAGAGCAGTGTAAGCCCCAAGACCTCTTCTTCACACTCTCCTGTTGCTGTGTTGCAGTGCAGTGGGAGACTGTTCCTCTAAGTCCCGTGGCAGATGCTGAGCTCCATTGCATCAGCCACTCAGATGCCTCAGCCCCTAAGTTTTTCCTCTGCATTGCAACCTCTTGCTCATCTTCTGAGAGTCTCTCCCCATATAGTTTTTGGTTCTGGGGAGTTTAGTATGCAGCAAAGTACCTAGAAGCTGTGTGTTGCACCCAAGATCCTCTGTGCTATGTCTCTTGTAGCAGTGACCTTGGTAATGCCAACATGTATGTTAGAATGACTGTAAATCACCCATGTTAAGTCATTCCCTACTCTGTTGCTTTTCTGGAATATGGTTTGTGTTTGCTACCAAGCTGGTAGGCTGTGGGATTTTTTCCTTCATGTAAAATGGTGGGTGGGAAAGGAGAGGAGAAAGGAAATGTGAAGAAAGGAACCTGCTTTTAAATGTTCTGCTTAACCTTCTTTCTACTGAAAAAAATAGTGCATTCTTTCCTCTGGAACTGTGGCATTTGCTTCTTTATACCTGGGGAGGCTTTGTGTTAAAGCCATTATGAAACATTAGAGGTGGTGATGGCATGGAAGCAGCATAACTGTAGCTTCCAAAGAGCCTCTTTTTTGTAGCTGCCAGCTTGATGCTGAATTGAAGTGCCTTCAGAAGGGAACCATTATTTCTCCCTTACCTTCATAACTTGCGTTTTCTTGTAATGCCACATTAGCACATAAAACAGAAAAGAAATAAGCCAGCTTAGCTTGGTGGCTGGTAATGCTGTTGGGAGTGATGACATAAGGCAAAACTAGATATTGAAGTCAGAGCTGTAGTTCCAGACTGGCTGTCTGGGCACTGGCTGGTATTGTTGGACCTCAGCTTCTCTGCCAATACTGACCTTGAATTCTTTTCCAAACCTAATCCACATATAGCTATGAGCACTTCAGCTTACCTCACTCCCCTGGGTTTTGGCTGGGAAAGAGCTAATTTTCACAAGAAGCTGAAAGGGGACACAGCCAGGACAGCTGACCCAAACTAGCCAAAGAGCTGTTCCATACCATAGGATGTCATGCTCCAGTTATAAAGGGGAAGCTGGCTGAGGAGGAGGAGTTGCAGTGTGTGTCACCCACTTGGTGTATTCCTGTATTAGTATTATTGATTAGTGTATTAGTATTATATATATACACTATATTAGTATTGTTGATTTCCTCTCCCTTTGCTGTCCCTGTAAACTGACCCATGACTCTTAGCTTTTTGTCCTGATTCTTCTCCCCATCCCCTGGCCAGGGGGCAGGGGAGGGAAAGGAGTGAATGAGCAGCCACGTGGTCCTCAGCTTCTGGCTGGGGCTAACCTGTGACAGTCCTTCTTGGCTCCCAACGTGGGGCATGAAGGGTTCAGGTAACAATAGATCTGACCTGTGTGTTAAACCAAATTTGTAATATGCATTTATGATGTTAGTTAAATAGTCAGTGGTAACAATGGTGTTTTGTTTGTTCACGTGTTATGTAAATCCTTACTCATGTATTCCCTGCAGTGCTGTTTATCCCCTCAGGGAGGGGGATCAGGAGTCTTATTTTGCTGTGCTGTTTAATATTGACTTTTGATATGATAATATCACTGGTCATGAGCTTAAGCTGGTATTTGTATGTATCATTGCTGGCATGCCTGTACCTCAGATGACATCTCCTGGAATTTATTAATAATCACAGCTAATCTATGGGGATGACAAGGAGGATACTTTTTTCCACTCTTTCGTGTACCCTTTTTCCTTCAAGTTAGTAGCTCAAAATTCTTAGAAGCCGGTTGTGTCTTTGGGGTGTTCAAGCCAGCATGCTCTTATTGCTCTGTCTCCTCAGTGTGTTTCAGGTCTCGTTTAGGCTTAGAAACATTTTTTGAGAGATCTGCCCCAATCCTGGATAGTCAAGGGTGGCATAGCATATGGGAAAATTGGGCAGGTATCTAGAGAACTTCTCACCTCCAATGCTTTGGAACTTCAGAAAACAGAGCAAAAGGAACCGTGGCTACTCCAACCCCAGTGACAGGTACTGAAGTTAAATAAACCTCAACCTGTGCCAGTATCAGTTTCCCTTGTACAGAATGCCCTGGCTTTATCTGTGTGACATGGGGAAATGGGATGGCAAACTCACCTCATCCCCACAGGCATGAGCATGTGGGTTGTAAGGAAAAATGATCCTTGAAAAATGCCACTCCAGTTGCTGGCAGGCAGTTTCCCAGACTACGTGGAAGGCCAGATCATACTTGTGATCCTCTTGAAAGGACTTTTAAGTCATCATTGAACGTAGTGAGTAACAAATGTGATAAGCAGTATTACAGGGGCCCTGCCTCCAGCCAGGTGGAGAAGAGGGACAACTGGATTTATTGGACTGTGTGGATCTGATGGCCTGGCATATATTTATAGAGTACAAGGCTTTAGTGGCACCCGTGCACAGTCCACCCTAATACCATCCAGCTATGAAGGGGCAGGACCCATCTGTATTTCTGGAGTGACAGGGGGATACCAACAGTTGACTCTACTGGAGGCTGAAGTGAGTCTAACTGGGAATGACTGGGAAAAGCGCCTTACTGTGACTGGCTCAGAGGCTCTGATCCTCCAGAGAGGGTATTTCAGGGACCCAAAGGAGTACCAATGGGCTTTTGGCATAGCTGCCTTAGAGGTGGAGGAAACTGAACAGTTGTCTGCTTTGCCTAGTCTCTCAAAGGGTCCTTCTGTTGTGGGGCTGCTCAGGGTCAAAGGACAGCAGGTGCCAATTGCTACCACCACAGTGGTGCAATATCACACCGAGCAAGACTCCCTGATCCCCATCCATAAGCTGAACCATCAACTGGAGAGTCAAGGAGTGATCAGCAGAACCTGCTCATCCTTTAACAGTCCCGTATGGCCAATTCAGAAGTCCAACAGAGAGTGGAGGCTGACAGTAGATTATCGTGGCCTGAATGAAGTCAGACTGACCCTGAGTGCTTCCCTGCCAGATGTGATGGAACTTCTCTGTGAACTGGAGTCAAAAGCAGCAAAGTGGTATGCCACAACTGACACTGCAAATGCTTTCTTCTTGATCCCTTTGGCAGCAGAGTGCTGGCCATGGTTTGCTTTTATTTGGAGGGGCATCCAGCACACCTGGAATCATCTGCCCCAGGGGGGTAGAAACACAGCCCTGTCATTTGACATGGACTCATCCAGAGCACCTGCAATACATTGGTGACATCATTACATGGGTCAACACAGTGGAAGAAGCCTCTGAGAAAGGGAAGAAAATAGTACAAATCCTCCTGAAAACCAGTTTCACCATAAAATGAAACAAGGTCAAGGGACCTGCACAGGAGATCCAATTTTTTATGAATAAAAGAGCAAGATGTGCATTGTCAGATCCCAATGGAAATGATCAACAAGAAAGCAGCTATGTGTCCACCAACTAGCAAAGTGAAGACACGAGGGCTTTTAGGTGTTGTGCCTTTCTGGAAAATGCATATTCCAAATTACAGTCTGATTGTCAGCCCTCTCTGTCAGGTGACCTGAAAGAAGAACAGTTTTCAGGTCGGCCCTGAGCAATGACAAGTTTTTGAACAGATCAAACAGGAGACAGACCCTGCAGAAGCCCTTGGGCCAGTCCAGGCAGGACCAGACGTAAAGAATGTGCTCTACACCAGAGCCATGGAGAAGGGCCCTACCTGGACCCTCTGGCAAAAAGCATCAGGGGAGAATCAAGGTCAACCCCTGGGGTTTTGGTGTCAGGGCTACAGAAGGTTTGGGGCCTGTTACATGTCAACTGAAAAAAAGATACAGTATGAAGGGGTTTGGTCTGCTTCAGAAGTGATTGGCACTGAAGCCCATCTCCTTCTGGCGCCCTGACTGCCAGTGATGGACTGGATGTTCAAAGGGGGTTCCCTCTACACACCATGCCTCTGATGCTACATGGAGTAAGTTTACACAGTGGGCTCAAATAGGAAATCCAGATTGTCCAGGAATTCCGGAAGTGATCATTGACTGGACAGAAGGCAGAGATTTTTGAGTGTCACCAGGGGAGGTAGTGGCATGTGCCAAAGAAGCCCCACCACAAAATAAGCTGTCAGAAAATGAGAAACAATGTGACCTATTTGCTGATGGGCCCAGTTGCATTGTGGGAATCCATTGGTGGTGCAGTGGTGTTATATGGAGTCCTATATGACAAGACACAGAACCAACTAAAGGAGAAGGTGAACTAAGCCATTTTGCAGAGGTGAAAGCCATCCAGCTGCCTTTAGACATTGCTGACTGAGAAAAGTAGCTAACACTCTGCCCTCGTGACACATGAATGGTGGCCAATGCCGTGGAAGGTGGTTATAGCAATGGAAGTAGAGCAACTGGCAGCACAGAGGCAATCCCAGCTGGGCTACCACTCAGTGGAGAGACATTGCTGCCCAGCTAGAGAAGCTGGTTTTAAAAGTATGCCACACAGATGCCCCTGTACCCAAGGGTTGGGCTACTGAGCAACATCAAAGCAACCAGCGGGTGGATGGGGCTGCTAAGGTTGAAATGGCTCAGGTGGATTGGGACTAGCAATGTAAGGGTGAATTATTTATAGCTCGATGGGCCCGTAATACCTCAGACCATCAAGGAAGAGATGCAAGGAACAGGTGGGCTTGTGATCGAGGAGCAAACTTAACCATGGATGCTATTTCACAGGTTATTCATGAATGTGGAATGTGCTGCAGTCAAGTAAGCCAAGCGGTTAAAGCCTCTCTGGTATGGAAGATGATGTTTGAAATATAAATAAGGGGAGGCCTGGCAGATTGATTGTATCACACTCCTATAAAACTGCCAAGGCAAGCTCCATGCACTTAAAATGGTTCCATGTCACTGCCCAGAACACCATCCGGGGCCTTGAGAAGCAAGTCTTTTGGCAGCATGGTACTCCAGAAAGAAGATACAAGGGGGGAGCTGGCCAGGGGGAATGGCCACTGCTTGGGTGTCACAATCCACAACCAGGTAGAGTAATTTGGCAGAGGTTAAACCCCCTTATGTTCCAACGGGCCTCAGATTGTTCTGGGTGGTTGGGGGTGGCTGGCCTTATCTCCTGAGTAAGGTCTAATTAGGTGTTTTATTGTGGCCAGGTCTTAATTTTGTTCCTGAGAATTATGAAGAGTCAAAATGGAGTCAAGTGTCAAGTCACTCTGTCTGGTCCACAACGAGAGTGCAAGAGAAAGGGGGGAGAAACAGAAGAGTGGAAAAAAGAGAAAGAGAGAAAGCAATAGCTGCTGCCACAGACTTGTGGCATCCCACAAGCCAAAGTCTTCAGGTCTGGTGATGGAATGTTTCTTCTTGTATTGCAATAGCTCTTCAGGTATGGTGGGAGTTTGTTCTTTACAGTGTTGTGTCATTGCATAGTCAATAAGTCCTTGCCATAGTCACACCTTCCACCTGATGGTGGGATGCATGCCCATTGCTGTCTCCAGAGGGTCCCAAACAGTTTGAGAGGGTCTGAGCCCCCCATACTTTGTCCTTCAGTTGACTCTGGGCCTGGGTGCATAGCAGAGGACTTGGGCTACATTCTTTGAGATATTGTCCATCTGTTCATGAAAAGTGAAATTCACTTTGTTGCTGGTGATGAGGTTCAGCGGTTGTTAGGGTGATTGAGAGAGCAGTACAGTGATTGAGAGAGAAGAAAGAGGGGGGTACAGTTCTGTTGGCAATTGCTAAGGCATATATCTCTATTCCCTTTCATTGGGGACAGGCTGGGCATCTGGTTCCAGGTAGTCAGAAATTGCACTGTGCATCACCTGCTTTGTGTGTTCTTTGGTAAGTATTGTTGTTACCTTCCTCTCCCTGTCCTGTCCCAGCAAACTGTCCTTATTCCAACCTACAAGTTCTACCTTTTTCTTCTGATTCTCCCCCCAGTCCTGCCAGGGATGCTTAGTGCTGCATGGTGCTTAGCTGCCAGCTGGGGCCACACCCCACAAATTTCCCATTCAACATGTTAACATTTACTTAGAACTACAGAAGGTGTATCTGCCTCCACTCCCCTTCCACAGCATGCCTGAAATAGATACTTTTAAGACAATTGTTAATATACTGTAAGGGAAAATTCTGCAGTGCTTGCGGCGAGGGTGACAGCAGATGATCTGCTAGACTGTCTCCCATAGCTGATTTTTCTTGGAGAATACTATCTTGGAAAAGCATATTTTCAACTACCACTGATTCTAGATGTAATGGAGGGTACGCTGAAAAGTGAAGATGCCTGATTCTTGGTGCCTTGTAGACTATCCCTAGCAAATGAACTGTTGTCTTCATGGTGTGTTCCTACATATACATTAGGTTGCTTAATAGCTACAGGGGATTAGTCTTCTATAGTTCTTCCTACGGTGTGAACCACTGTGATATCTATTCCAATGTTGGATTTAGATTGTCTTGTGCTCAGTCACTGCCATGTCTGACTCTGCTGTGAATAAGGCAGTGACAGCTAGCAAACACAGAGAAGGTACCACTGGCCCATCAGGTGGTAAGAGGAGAAATTAAGGAAGATTACTGAAAAGGAGAGAAATAATATGTTTGCATAAACGTTCAGAAGAAAAGCTTTGGAAGATAGCTCTTGATCTCAGTTAGCAGTGGTGACCTGGGGTAAGAAGCCAAGGTGTCACAGGAGGTATTGGAAAGAGCTGTTAAAGGGAAGCAAAAGTTAAACTGCATTTGTCAAAAAAATCTTGAAAACAGGTAGTTAATTGGCAGACCTAGTAGGACCTACTTTATTAAAATCAGTAATTGCTTTTTAAAAGCAGCTGGTTTGATCCCTGTGCTGAAAGGTGCTAGGTGTGATCTTGAGGGCCCTACACTGGGCTGGCTTTTGCTCCAGAAAGCAGGACAGTTGTTTTAAATGTTAACTAAAAATAACTCTGTAAGAATATTAAAAGAAAATAAGATGAGAAAAATCAGCACATTTCTTAAAAAGAGATTTATGTCCTGTAATTTTATATAAATTGATGCTGTTTCAAACTACATTAGTGAAAAAATTGCCTCCATAGTTCTGACATTTGTCTTTTAACCTTGAAAAATCGAGGGCTAAATCTGAAAACCACAGAGTAGATGGAGTATGGAAGCTCACCCTGATTTCTGAGGCATGACAATGCCACAATGCTCACTCTGAAATCACTGAGTTGGTATTACAGCAGGGAACCTGACCCACAGGCTCAGTCCCATCCAGAGAAATATGTTCCGTCTCTCACATCACCTAAGCAAGAGAAAACCTGGAAATGGTGTTGAGCTGACAGTTCTACTGGTGGTGCCAGAGACAGGACAGAATCCAGCTCATTCTTCTGTGCTTGTTTTGTTATTAAAGATAAGATTTACAAAAACACGTAGAACAGACACACCAAGTAAGAATCCCTTCTGTAAACTCGGGTTTCTTTTTAAGGTGTTCCCAGCAGACCCTGTTTTCAAAGAGTTCAGAGGAGACGCTGTCAAAACATCCCATGTTTATTGTATTGCTTAGGTGGTGCTGAGAAGGTAGGGCCAGCATTTTCCACAGCATTGCTATGAGCAAAGAGGAATTGCAGCATTATAACTGAGGGGAAAATAGCCTTTCATTTATATTCAGCATTTGTAAGGTCCAGCTCTGGAATTGATACTCAGAAATACCTGGACAGTGAAAAGGAGATTTCTTGAAAGGACCACAGGGGTCTTGTTGCAGACTTCTGGGTGTTGACCCACTCCAGCTGCATTGTGTCTGTGTTTTGGTTTGGTTACTTCTCATTTGAAAGCCCTGAAACAATTCAAGGCCTTTGCCTGGTGTTGTGCTAGCTTAGATCAGAGCTGGAATCAGAACACCAGATCCTGACGATGTGTGCCTAGAAGCTGAATCCAAATTTTCCACCCAGGGACCAATCTAGGGCAGTTTAATTAATCTAATGCCTCCAGTGTCACGATTTAAGGGTGTAATTTTTAACAGCACTGCAGATGTTCTTCACCTTGGCCTTATGTCCAGCTTAGAAAAACCTTGGGAGCCAACAGCTCTCATGTGATGTGATAGAGAAGTGTGAACAGTTCTCCACGCGTCAAGCATCATCTCTTCATATACGTCATACACAAGCACACTGTGACTGCCACACTCTGGAGTTTTATTTGCTGCTATAGTTTTAATCATCTCTAAAAGGAGGTATTTTAAGTTTTGCCTGTTCTAAATGACCAACAGAAGCATTTGAATTTCATTCTCTTTCAAATACAACCACCATCACTTGACCCTTTAAAGTACAGACGCTGAAGCAGTGTTTAATCTAAATGCCATTGCTAAGCAAACACCCACAGAGTTATTAGGCATTTGCTCAACACAGTACATCCAACTTACATTAAAAGGACCAAGCTGAGACCCATCTGCTTTTTAAACATTATTTGGCTCGGTCCCCAAACCCAAGAGCAATAATAAAATTTTTTAAAAACGGTGGTTTGTGAATGTCTGTTAAGAGATTTTTACAAGATAATGTTAATTTATCTCTCTAGCAGTGTTTGGCATGACCCAAAACTGTTCTTGACATGAGTGCCTCACAAGCAGAATGCGTTCTTGTAAGTACTTTAAAATACAGTTAGTAGTAATGTGGGGAGGGTTAGGTTGGCTTCTGCAGAATCAGGTTTTTACTCCTAATAGAAGGGAAAGCTTTACTCAAAACTTCACCTGGGTGGACCTGGAAATGATGTAGCTTTTAGGGGGTGGGGACAACCCACCCCCTAAAAGCTTATACAAACTGAATAAAAATCAAGAATTATCAGTGTCTTTAAAGCAAAGAACAACAGCTTCAAAATTAAAACAGCCTTGTAACATTTGCATGT
Source organism: Laterallus jamaicensis coturniculus (assembly GCA_022605575.1). Lineage (NCBI taxonomy): Eukaryota > Metazoa > Chordata > Aves > Gruiformes > Rallidae > Laterallus > Laterallus jamaicensis. Next base: position 23,605,003 of record JAKCOX010000001.1, read on the forward strand.
TATCCAAAATTGTTTGGAAAATATCTCTGTGGCAATGGCCCACTTTGAAAACCCAGCTACTGTTAATTTTAAAATGTTCACTGTTGGCTGTATTTTTGGAGTAGAAACCCAAAAGCTTTTATCAAATATATCTTTACAAAAAGCCCCCCAAAACTCCAACCCCGTTTGAAGCTTTATATTCTGCTTTTCACCTGGAAAGCCATAAACTCTATTGAGCAGTCCTGAGAAAAAATTTATGAGTAGTATCTATGTCTAGGTAAGAAGAATAGAGCTGAACTCAAGTAATTTAGTAGGTGTTTCTTTGCTAATAAAACAAAACTGTGCTACACAGAACAATAAATTTTCCTTGTGCAAGGAAATGATATTCCCTTTGGAACTAATGATGGGTTTTGTTTTTATGGCAGTGAGTCCAGTATTTCATCTATGTTCTTTATTACCCCCTGTGACAGGGACATGCAGCAACTTTTCAGAAGCAACAGGTCTGTTAATTTGGAGTAAATAATGTCTTTTTCTTGAATGTCTTTCCATTTGGGATGATCACAGAATAATAGAATAGCCTGAACCTTCAAAACTAATTCAAACTCAGCCAACACAGGAAAGATTGGCCCATATTCCGGAAAACTGTCCAAGTTGTAAGACATCAAAAATAAAGAGACAACTTAATTGTAAGCCACGCAACTAGTTCTACTTAAAGTATCTACATACACAACCACATACAAATTGGCACTTATCCCTCAGAGAAGGTATTCTCTGAGCAATCGCAGCACCCAGTTCCAGCAGCTTACTCAGTAAGCTCAAGTGTGGATTTCTCAGCCAGATGATACAAGGCCAAGGGACTGGCAGCTATTGAATCATTTTCTGTGAAAAACGTGAGTCATTGTGCACTTTCAACTGAAAGGACAGAGAAACGGGTGCAGTGGGTGGACCTGCGCCCCAGCCCCAAGGTTTTGATACTCAGTTGCTGCTGTAACTTGGAAATCCAGTTTCCTTCCCTCCATGTCCTCAAGGTAAGTACAAGACGGTCCATTTGTTCTCACTGTCACACAGCAGGTTCAGTGACTTGCAGCCTTTGTGTTTGCTTGCATGAAGTGTGTTTCTACTCAAGTCTTAGTACTTAATTTATAACAACATTAACCCACCTGTTTACGAAACTAATAAACCCAGAGATGAGTGTATTCTAACTGTTCCTTGAAGTGGGCAGTCTGCTGTTGACCTTCTGTTGTTTTGTGCCATGAACTGTCACCGTTCCAAGCAGACAATTTTTAGACTTTTCTTGACTTGCGTAGCTTTCCTTGTCAGGCACCTGCCATTAGTTACTTCCTTTCGATGGAACAACAAGGATGTCATTTTGTATGTTTTGCCCCCCAAAATGACCTAAAAATCCACTAAACTCTTTCAAAAGATGTCATGAAGATTAAAGATCTCAATCTTCAACTGGCAGCTTTTAATTATGCAGTTAAATTTCAGTTGCACAGAAGAAAAGTCTGTACCAATAATCTTTAACAAGTTGTCTATCGAGGGCTTCAGTAGACTGTGAAAATCAGCCTTCATTTCCTTACTAATGACAAGATTGTGTTGACATCACTGCATAGGCCAAATTCCTCACTCAGTCAGAATCACACTATTGGCTTTTTGTGCCCTGTCACATCGTTTCTGTGCTCAGCCTGTTTTCTTTGAGACAGTTTACCCTTACTTGTCCTTTCAAATCAGCGTTCCCCTTTCACGCTGCTGTCAGTCAGGTTAACATAGCAAACACATTCCTGTTTGGGCACTACAGGGCTTTTTGCTCAAAGAGTGAAGTGTGCTTTATGAATATTAATTAATTAAACCCAAAAGCACTCAGATGAAGTCAGTGAAGAGCGCGTAGAGATTGCTTTACTCTGGACATTTGTCTAATTGATTATAGCAGCGCTACATGCTGCTTTAGGATAGGTAGTAAAGAGATGGCGGGCTCACTTGAAGCTGTGTGGGGATTGCATTGCAGGCATTTGCGAAAGGAGTCTTGACAGAGAGGTGAAGCAGCAGCCAGCCAGGCTGTTCCTCACCAGGTACTGTGTGCGACTGCAATGGTAAATACGCACGCCTGTGGTTTCATGTCCCCATGGAGTGCTCAGAGGAAGACAAGCTGTGATCCCAATAAGCCTGTAGAAATTCAAGCAGTTCCGAGCTGCTCTACAAACTCCTCACAGGGAGGTCGATAGGAATCACTCAGCCAGTGACTCCTTGCTGCAATGTCGGTTGCACACCTTTCCCTGGGCTTTTAATCTGGAAAACTAAGAGAAGTAGAAAATGTAGACACGTTGTGGCTGATGAAGGAGACAGTAAATAGCATGCTCCTGAGACTTTTTGCTTTTAATGAGCATTGTTCTCATTGCAAAAGCAGAAGTATGTATCATGAATGTTACTGATTGATGTAACGCATTTCAAACTGACATTTTTGTCAGCAGTAAATTAAAATGTTCTGCTGCTTTTTGCAACTGCCAGTTTGTCATACTTTGCACAAGAACATCAGAAAGGCCATACTTGCTCAGAGTAAAGGTCCATCTGGCTCAGCATCCTGTCCCTGGGCAGTGGCCAAGAAAGGATGCTTAGGGGTGAGTGTAAGAACAAGGAAAATCAATAGTATTCTGAGGAAGAATCACATCTCCAGTCTTTCAGTCACTGGTGACTGCAGAACTTCCAGCCTTACTGTCTCAGTGCGTTTTCTGAGTCAAACAGAGTCCTATTTCATATTTGAGGGGAAGAAAAGTGTATTTGGCACAGGTGGCATTGTAGATCCCGAGAAGTGTGTGTTGTTAGTGATGCTCACGGAGAGCTCGAAGTTGAAAAGCTTTTAGGGTTCCCCAGACAGTCTGTGTAACTCAAGGACAGCAGCTTTCCATTCTCCAGCTGGTCACTTTCCACACATTTTGAGGTGAAAAAGTCAAGTCTTTTTCCTGGTCAGATGTGAGCTGCTCCTCTCTTCAGTACAGGATACACTGCAAATTTTCTCCCACTCTTCCCTTACTGCCCCTTGGCCCTCCTCTGTGTCTTATTCTCTCATCAGGCAAAAAGCCCATTTCTCCTATCCTGCACACACCTCTAGGCCTGCTGCAGTGTGCTCTGAGGGAACACAAAGCCAGCTGCCCTCACAGTATTGCTAGCAAGAAGGGGAGCAGGTCCCCCACAAGCTTCTGTGCAGGACTGCTGACCTCCCCAAGGCTGGAAGACTGAAGCTGTGACTCTCAACTGCCTGTGAAGTTAGCCCAGGGAAAAGCATCTGCATGTTTATGAGTAGACCTCCCAGTACAGAGCTTTGCTATAAAGCCTTTGACTTGCATAAGGTCTGTGCAGGAGCTCTTGATAGCTTGAACAAGGCCGCTCAATGGCAATGGAAACCTTATAGTGCAGGTGAGAAAAGCAAACACCCAATCAAATATGAAGTAACACATCTGGAAGGCATATATCCCGTTGTGTATTTTAAAATTAACAGCCACGTGTCTGTTTCCAGAGAAAGGCCGAGGCGACCGAACAGTCTGCTGTACGGCCAGCGGCCTGGTGAAGCTCGGAATGCAGGCCCCTGGATGAACGGAGCCTTGGAGGCACGCCATCGCTTGACTTTTTAGAAGTGAACCTGGAAAGCTGGTACAGCATATGTACAGAGCACTGGAACAGGTAACTGGGGTGGGAGAATGCATCCAGCAGAAAAACCCTCAGCTGTTGTGTTAACGGGTCATTACAAGAAGAATAATTCATTACAGAGCTTTCCCTGTCAGTGCCTTGTCATGGGCGTAATTAAAGGGATGTAACGTGTGTCAGTGGGGGCCCTAGAACAACCTGCTATGGGGCTCGTGTTTGATCCAAATTACTGCGACTCTTTGTTGTGTCAGCAGGACACAGGCATATAGGTAGCTTGAAAAGGAGGTTGCCACTCCAAGGAGGGGTATATGCAGATGTGTGTGTGCACAAACAAGGTGCAGGCAGTCCCTGTGTCCTTGCCTCCTCCACACAGCTGACTGCACACAAGCAAGTACGCCCATCATGGCTGTGGATAGACATCTGCTAAGAACTGGACTGAGATCCTCCAGCCTTTTTATATCAGTCACTGAACAGATGGTGAGCCATCATCGTTGTTATTCCATGTTCCAGACTCATGGAGAGGGGCTGTGAGCTGGCAATTTCTTTTTCTCAGCTTGGGACCAAACAGATCTTTGAAAGTCATAACATTATTAGTATTCTAAGAATCTCTAGGGACCCACTAAGGTTGGGGTGCTTTGTACCAAGTACATACCCAGGACAGAAGCTAATAAGAATTCCTTGTCCCAAACAGTTTTAGTGCGGACCTGATACTGGCACAAACCAGTGAGCTATACCTAAACAATCCTGACTTCCTTCATGCCAGTCCCAATGCCCCATCTTGCTGAAAGGGCTGTCATTTGGGTGTCATCAGGTGGATGGAAAGCTAATGTTCCTGCTCCCACTTTCTTCTAGCAATAGCTGTTCATCATACACTCCTAGTTTCTGCAGTGAACAGCTGGAGATGACTTACCTGTACTCATTTTACATCGTGCTGGAACAGAGTATTGTGTGTGCAAGCAGCTGATGACTGTGTGCGTTGTGATGCCACAGGATCTCTGGTTCAGGCATGGTAACTTTTTAAGCTGTTTTAGTGTGATATCAAGCATTCATCTGATGACACCATCCATCCCAGAGGAATACAAAAGGCAATAAAAAAGTCTCAGTGAACAAATTATAGTGCCAAAGCTGAGCTGAGAAGATGTAACCTCAAGCACTGCCTCTGTTAGACAGCAAGGTAACAGAAGCTGCAAGAAAGCCATTCTTATATAACGAAGCAATTATGTTTTCTCAGTCTCACAAGTTCTTGAAAACAGAGCTTTCTCAGGCTTTCCAGTGATGACACTTCGAGGCTCTTCAGGGAAAGTATGATAAATAAGCAGTCACTCTTGCAAGCATGGTTTTGACCACCAATTTTTCCTGCAGAAATATCTTACATTTTATGTCTATGCTGATAATCTCTCACACCTGAAATACGTCAAGCAGCAGTCACTAGAGGGACATAGCAAGTCACTGAGGGAAGATCCCTGATAGAAGCAGAAACAAACCAAAAAAAACCCCATTGTGCCTATGGGGGAGGCAAGAAGCCTGGGTTAACTTTTCACGGTTCAACAGAACTAAGTAATGAACCTGTCACAGAGTTTCTCCAAACAATTTTTTATCCTAATCTTCCTGAAATATTAAATTACAAGAGCCACAGTAGCAGGCTCCCCAGACAAAATTGTGCCATACATACAAATTAAAGATACATTATAAATGGCTCTGTACAGGAAAAATTTAATTCTTCCCATCAAAGTATTGAATAAACTGAGGAGAACGTGTCTCTTATGGCTTAAGAGACACTTAAGGACACTTAAGATGAGAAGTCTACATTTGTCTTTCTGAAGCAGGAACAAGTAATATTTGTGGCTGATTTAGACATTCATTTCTGCAGAGCAAGAAAGGCGACCAGGACTCTTTAAACTAGTAATGTGGAAAAACAAAGATGATCCTTAAATCCAGATTCCAGGTGCAAATGGGTGCTGCATGGACAGTTTTGAGATGCAGACGTGAAAACGCTCATGGTGAAATTTGGCTCAAGCCCAACTCTGTGATAATAGAAGGGGGCTAAAGGACTCAGCCCACTCCAAGAGCACACTCACCCCAATTCCTTATTTACTGAACACTCCACCCATCAAATCCAGTTCTCTCCAACTCAGAGCAAAGGATGTTGGGGGGGACCATGTCAAAGGCCTTGCAGAAATCCAGATAGATGACATCTGTAGCTCTTTCCTTGTCTACTGATGCAGCTACTCCATCGTAGAAAGCCACTAGGTTGGTCAGGCAGGACCTGCCCCTAGTAAAGCCATGCTGGCTGTCTCGAACCATCTCTCTGTCCTCCACATGCCTCAGCATAGCTTCCCTAGAAGCTTCTCGTGAGGATCTGTTCCATGATCTTCCCAGGCACAGAAGTGAGGCTGAAATGCCAGGAGCCATGCACAGAGTGCCCAAGCACTGCATCGGCACCCATCTAGGTGTGCAAGCCCATGTTTCTGAGAGTGCATTCTCCTGACCTTAATGCGCTCAGACGGAGGGGAAGGTGCTCAGGGTGTTATGTGAGTAGTGCTCAGCTGTGTCCAAAACTCAAATTCTTTTGGGGTCAAATTCAGAAGTATGTCAAGCACCCACAGCTCCCCTGGAAACATTGTCTAGAAACCGTGTGAGCCTGCTGGATGGTCAGCATTTCGTCCTCTCGTAACAGTGATTATTCACAAGTGTCTGAGAGAAATAAAATCTGTAGCAGTTTGTCATTGTTCCAGGCAGACAAAAGGACAAAAATACTGAATCCAAATGAAATTGCTGGCAGGATTTCCTGCAGAGCCCGCTGCCTGGGCAAAATACCTATGTATATATTTTTGTTCTCATGGGGTAATAATTCTGGGGTCTTTAATGACCACAGATGGTAAGGACTCCCTCAGAACATACTCTGAGTTGTAGTAACTGTAGTAACTAGAATCACTGTCAGCAAAGAACCCCAAACACCTCTCTGAACTCCTGCTATGGAAATGACTCAGGGATAGGGCGGATGATTCAGAAGGTGAAATATTACTTCACACAGCACGTGGGTGTTCTTATAAAGTTTCCATTCAAGGATCGACCTTGCTTAGTTTATGAGATCTGACAATATCGCAGCCCTCGCTTGCAGACTGTAATACAAAGCACTGCACTAATTCATGGATGTCAAACCTGCCACCTCAGATAAAATACAGTGGTAATACTCAAATTTCTTATGGAGCCCTCAGCCTTTTCAGTGGGTACAATTTAAATAGGCAAAAGGAGAATAAATCCAAGTTACATATGCTGAAAACAGCCTAGGAAAAATAATGTCAGTAAATAGCAGTACTAGTACTACGTGACAGCCTATTAATGAGACTTATACATGTATCATGCCTTGTCTCAAAGCACCCTTTAAACATTAGTTAATCTCAATAACCAGCATTCCTGTGGTACAGAAGGGCAGTATCTCTGTTTTATAGAGCTATGCTGGACTTCCAAGGAAGAGATCAAACGTTTAGGAGAGGCTGAGGCCCTGGAGTCTTGGTGACCTTTGTGCATCTGGAAGAGGTTGGGACTTCTTCGTTGCTTGTGTTCCCAAAGTAAGGAACATAGAAAGTCTCCTAGGAGAGCAGTGCTGCAGCAAGACTCAGGCTGCTCTCATGCAGCCCTTGCACACGCCAACAACATCCCATGATTACCTCAGAGACTGTGTGCACAGACGTTGCTGGGAAATCCCCCTTCCCCGAGAAGAGAAGGAGCCAGGCAGCTCTGGGATCCCATTTGCACGTTACTGCAGATCCCAGCTACATGCCCACTATAGCATAACCCCCCTGGTAGGCTGCAGTTGTTCCCTGCCTGTGAACATGCCCCTAAAATAAGTGATGTATCTCTGGTGGCTGGATGAGAAATCTGGCAGGTAGTTGGGGTAAGATGGCTACTCCTGCCAAAGAGCTTGCTCTGGAGCTCCCTCATCATTTCTTTCAGACACTAGAAGCTGGCTGTCATCATACCAGGGAGTATCCATGCATAAGTATCACAGAATGTTGGGGGTTGGAAGGGACCTCAAAAGGTCATCTAGTCCAAGGTCATCTGCCAGAGCAGAATCACCCAGATTGGGAACACTGGAACATGTCCAAGTGGCTTTTGAATGTCTCCAGCGAAGGAGACTCCACAGCCTCTCTGGGCAGTCTGTGCCAGTGCTCCATCACCCTCACATTAAAGAAGTTTTTCCATTTGTTTACATGGAACTTCCTATGCTCCAGCTTGCACCCATTGCCCCTTGCCCTATCACAGGACATCACTGAGCAGAGCCTGGCTCCATCTTCCTGACACTCACCCTTTACATATTTATAAACATTAATGAGGTCACCCCTCAGTCTCCTCCAAGCTAAAGAGGCTCAGCTCCCTCAGCCTTTCCTCATAAGGAAGATGTTCCACTGCCTAAATCATCTTAGTGGCCCTGCACTGGACTTTTTCAAGTAGTTCCCTGTCCTTCTTGAACTAAGGGGCCCAGAACTGGGCACAATATTCCAGGGCAGAGTAGAGGGGGAGAAAGACTTCTCTTGACCTACTAATCACACCCCTCCTAATACACCTCTGGGTGTCATTGGCTTTCTTGGCCATGAGGGCACATTGCTGGCTCATGGTCATCCTGCTGCCCACCAGGACCCCCAGGTCTCTTCTCCTATGCTGCTCTCCAACAGGGCAGTCCCCAACATTTACTGGTACCTGGGGTTGTTCTTCCCCACATGCAAGACTCTGCACTTGTTGTATTTTATTAAATTTGTCCCTGCCCAACTCTCCAGTCTGTCCAGTTCTTTGGATGGCAGCACAGCCTCTGGTGTGTCAGCCACCCCTCCCAGTTTTGTGTCGTCAGCAAACTTGCTGATGATGCTCTCAGTTCCCTCATCCAGGTTGGTGATGAACATATTGAACAGTACTGGTCCCAGTGCTGACCCCTGAGGGACTCCACAAGATACAGGCCTCCAGCTAAACTCTGTCCCACTGACTTGACTGCAGCTCTCTGACTTCTTTCCTTCAACCAGTTCACAATCCACCTCACTACCATCCAGACCACATTTCCTCAGTTTTGCTGTGAGAGATGGTGTCAGATGCTTTACTGAAATCAAGATAAACCACATCCACTGCCCTACCTAACTGCCTCCCTACATGCTCTAACAACAGTCATATATTTCTCCCAAGTGGCCATCCCCTCCTTCCATGACCTATAGACTCTCTTCTTCCACTTGAGTTTTCCCAGCAGTCCCCTGTTTAACCATGTAGGTCTTCTTGCTCTCTTTCTTGATTTCCTACCCATTAAGATGCTCTGATCATGAGCTTGGAAGAAGTGGTCCTTGAATATAAATCAACTATCCTGGGTTCCTTTTCCTTCTGGTACCCTGTCCCATGGGATAGCCTCTTAATCTTAAGTAAGTAGCTCCTGAATCTTACCAAAACCAACCAACCAAACAAAAAGTTTCCATCAGGTACAAGGTACATAATGTCATTATTAGGGCTATGCAAATAAGGTACTTAGGGAGATGAACTTAAAAGAATATCATTAAAGACCTGTATAAGCAGCTTGCTTTTTCAGCTTGGACAGAGCTTGGAGTCAGCTGAGTCCAATTCCTGGCTAAGGTATTTGAGTAGGGCCCTGCCTGAGAGGGAGGGGTGGGGATGGGTGAGTGGTGTTTCAGTGTCTCATTAGATGTTGATTTAACAGCTGCCAGCTAGTGAAGAGGGTATTCTTCTCCTGGACCTTGTGAGGTCCTGTGGCTTTACTTATACCAGCTCTGGCAATTTTCTGGCCACAGAGAAATTCAGGTAGCAAAGCTGGCAGAGACCCCAGCTCTCCAGAAGATGAGGAATGGGTTTTCACTGGCTCAGATTTGGGATCTGGTTCACAGTGGCAACAGGTAAGTGACAGATCAGAACTGGGAAAGGAATGGAGCAGGTCCAGCTCTGAGCTGTGCCCAGTTGTGAGATAGGCTGTGACTTCAGGTCCTGGCTGTGCTAAGTCCTCCTGGGAGTTTGTTGTTTGGTTTGGGTTTTTTTTTTTTATTTATTTGGATTTTTTTTCTTAATTTCTTTCTCTAATCAAAAAATACTTTATTTGACTCCAATTTACAAATGCTTTGCCCTAACAGAAGGGATTGTCAGGTCTTGTGAATAATTGCTGCCTTACCTGCAAAGGTCTTTTACTTCCACTAGAAACCCTCTGGTTAAGGAGACCTGTGCTGGAAATATGCTCTGGAAATCCATTTTTCAGGAGATTAAAGCCTTTGGAAACCTACAGCTTTTAAATGAATGTCCTTTTGTTGCACTGAGATTGCCTACAGAAATGCTAGCAGAAAGTCTTCAACTACCACTGTGTTTGTAGGGTAGGAACAATTTAATTGCAATAATAACAAGGTGATACTCAAAGAATAAATCATCTCTGCAGCAAGCTATGCTTTAAATATAGGTCATTGTTGCAGTGACATCTCCAAACAATTATTTACCACAGGAGAAGTCAGTTAGCATGGGCTATGGAGCTCAGTGACCCAGGAGCTGGAACATGCTGGGAATAGTTTTCTTTGTGCTATTTCCTACCCTGACTTTTCCTGGGGTTGGGGGAAAAAAGTGGTGCTGTCAAAACTGAGATAGTGTGTGGTTACCCTGAGCAAAACAGCCTTTTCTGAATGAACTGGGCAATTCTCAGGGAAAGGGGAGAGCTTAATTAGCTCACCTTCATGCATGACTGGGAATGGGACTTGAGTTACTTTTGCTGATAGACTGCTAGCCTGACACAGCAGTGAGTGCAGCTCTTTGTCTTCTGAGACCTGTGGGGAGGCTTTGGCAAAGTGAGCCTGAGCCTCATGACTGAGTATGGTGATAAGCTGGGGAAAGGAAAAGGAGCCCTTGCAGCATCTAAGTATGGTAATGTTCACCCACCTCAGGTGCTCTGTGGGCAAGGGAAATGAGGCATTCATTTACTTTTCTGTTGGTGCCTGGTGGGGTTTTTTAATTGGATATGCTACTAAATATTTTCTTTTTTAAATCTATACTTGAATGCAATTGTAACATACATTTCCAGAAAGAGTTATTAGCTTCTAGAACGTGTAAGTGAAAGCTGTGTAAATCAGGAAAGACTTCAGGATTTCGTTTGGTGTAGCTGTACAGCTGGTCTCTTATTAAGGCAAATCTTGCCTTCTTCATAAGCCTACCACTTTCTTCTTGTCTGCTGTGGAAATAGTTCTGATATGAATTATCTCATTAATAAGCTGACTGCTCGGTTTAAAATTACTCTAACTGGCAATTCTTGCTTTATTTTCCACCAACTGAATAAGCAGTCATCTTGAGGAAAATCATGGAGGAACTAGAGAATGACTTTATATTTTGCTTTAACTTTGGGTTTTGTGTGACTGGTCTTCTAGTATGACTCTTGACCTCTGGGTGTTTTGTCAGCTCTCTGAATGTTGGAGGGAGTGGAGTTGATGGGACATGGGGATCCAAGGGTAATTCTGTTCCATTTTGGTTGATGATGGAATTCAGGTATTTGTCTTGACTCTGGTCTCTCTTGGATGAATTAATTTAAAATGTATTGCGTCTCTGCAAACATCCACCAAGAAATTCATTTTTTAGGGCATGGATAAGTGGATGGAGAATGAATGAAGCCAAACTAATTCACATCCTCATTCAAGCAGATACCCAGGTAATATATTTGAGCAAATGACTTAACACTGAACTAAGCATATAGCTAGGGACTAATAACCATAGATTTTCCTCTTAGCCTGCAGAGTGCATACAGCACTATATGTTCCCTGCATTACCCAAAGGGACATGTATTACTTGTACTAAAATAAAATAGTTGTGTGATCATGCTGCTCCCATCAGCTGCTGCTGCAGCAGCTTATTTACATAAAGGGAGGAAACATTTTGAAGGTTTTTTCCTTTCCTACTGGCACCAAGAGGACCGATGCTTCCTAAAACACTGAAAGAGATCAGCCAGCTCAAAGGATCTGAAGCAGGCTTGAAATTCTGTATTTTGGGTCACATCTGGCCCTGAGCTCAGGCCTGTCTTGATTAAGTAAGCCAGTGTCCATTTGTTGACTTACCCTGACTTTGAGAGGAGCGGAGTTGAGCACCAAGCTCTTCCAGGAGAATGGATCTTGGCATTTTCTTTCCTAACAGTGATGAGCAGACTATTTTCATGGTTGTTCCAAGTACTAGTTTGCTGTGTCTTTAACCCAGTGGGGATCAGAAAGCAACAAGCAAAGAGTGAGCTAACCAGCCCTTCGCAAGTGGCCTTGCCTTGCTGTTGGGAGACCAGCGTTCAGGTCCCTGCTCTGCCACTGACTCACCATGTCCCACTGGGCCAGGACACTTGGGTCCATGGCCACACAGAGGACTTGGGCAACCAGGATCTCCCTGCAGAGGGATGGGGTGCGCAGCCCAGCTACTGCAGTGCAGAACCCTTGGTCTCCCTGCACTGTTGTTCCTTGGGGGATGAGGTGTCTTGGAATGGGGACAGCAACACTGTCTGTCCCCACAAAGAAATCTTTTGCCTGAGTCAAATATCAAAATATACCTTACCTTTCTCCCTTTTGCCCTTCTTATGCAAAGCATTTGAAAGACCTGTTATTTTCTATATATACACTAGAATTTAACCTATGGTGTTTATCAGTAGAAGGGGACAGAAAAGCCACCACAGCAACAATCTGCTGAAGGAAAGAGATTTTTTTCATAGCATTAAGGCTTGCATTATTTTGCAAGAAATACAAAGGCTCTCTCTCACTTTTTTCTGCCGATTCCCTTCTATGTCAAATTCAATGCTGCTCTGCTCAGTAAGCTGTTAGGAGACACTTCAGCTAAACAGGCCAGAAAGATCTCAGATTAACTTACTGTCCTAAAAATATCCAGCCTCATGGACCATGATGCTGATACACATACTAAAGCAAAGATGGAGGCTGCTGCTCTGCAGCAGGGACTTCAGCCTCCTCAGTCTTTTGGAAGATGAGACATCTAAAACTCGAACTCAAACATTAAGACAATCAGGTAGTGAATGATTGCCCCCTACCAAAAAGATGAGCTACAGCTGTGCAGTCAAGCTGCTGCTTCACACGCATGTGCTACAACTGTACGACCATAACTAAGCTTCTGTCAGTGTGGGGGTTAGTTATTACTCTGAAGGCTTTTTTCAGCTACCCTTATTTTTAAACATTTATTTTGTGACAGCAAAGTCCAGCAGGTCAAGGCCCATTGTCTGAGGCACTGCACAAGGTGGCTAACTCAGAGAGGTGGGTGGGAGAGACACAGCAATATAACATCGGCAGCAATTAATGTTGTGGCTGTACCCAAAGTGATGCTCTTTGCTCTTTCACCCTATAAGAAATGCTGGAGCTGAGTGGCCTCTTCTTTCTCAGACTCCTCTCTCTGCAGTCACTTGAAGCAAAAAAAACCAGCTGATAAATATTAGTTAATCTTGTCAAAAGAGCTCAGCAACAAACCCAGTAAAGGATGTGCAAAGTTCCACCTAAGGGACCCCAATGTTAGCACACCCTGTGCATTGTGATACCTCAGGAGGAACAACTGATCTCTGAGAAGCGAGTGATAAAGAGAAATTGGGAGTGATAAAGAACAGGAGGATGCCTCAAGGCTGCAGAACCAGCTCTGTGGCTTTGTTAGCAAGGCTAAATCTCACCAAAAGGGCCTGTGATGAAGAGAAGTGAATGAAGTAAACAACCATCTAATGTCTTTGAAGCTCAGCAAGAGATTATTGTGGGGACAGGACAAGGGGCAATGGCTGCAAGTTGGAGCACAGGAAGTTCCGCACCAACGGAAGAACTTTTTCCCAGTGAGGGTGACAGAGCCCTGGGACAGGCTGCCCAGAGGGGTGGTGGAGTCTCCTTCTCTGGAGATATTCAAGATCTGTCTGGACACCTATCTGAGTGATATTTCCTAGGGAGCTGCTTTGGCAGGGGGGTTGGACCCAATGAACTCTCAAGGTCCCTTCCAACCCCTATGTTTCTATGATTATAATGTGTATGTGGGAGTAGGTGATAATGAGTTCTCATATATTATGAATATGCATATATGTCTTGTATAAAAACTGTAACTGACCCTTTAGGGCACACACGTTAGGAGGAGCGATCCCCTGTGTGCCCAGCGCTGCAAGAAAGAATCACAGAATTGTAGAGGTTGGAAGGGACCTCAAGAGGTCATCGGGTCCAACCCCCCTGCCAAAGCAGGTTCCTTAGGACAGAATACCTGCTGAATAGTCACCAAGACTATTGAGTTTTGATTTCAGCTTGTCATGGCAACACAGTGGCCCAGACTCATTGCCATTTATTTTACCAGGACCATGCCTGCTAGCTGAACGTGAGTCTTCCTTTACCCATTGCATTTCCTCCTGCCTCTTTTCTTCCCATACACACCCTTCCACCCTTCCAACCTCTCACTTTCTCTGCATCTCTTCACTTCTAATTAATTTCTCAGTTTCATGGTGTGACAGGGTTGGGTTTTTTAAAAAAATTTATTTAAATGCCACATGCAGATTCAATATGTCACTACTGGAGGCTTTAGGGATGCAATGGAGAAATGCAATATTGCAGTTTTAGAAGTAAGAATATGCTTATTACAGCCACAAGAGATTCACAAAATACACTGCTGCAGCCACAAGAGTCACAAAATGCAATGTTATGATGTGTGTTAGTCAATCACCTGTGACTACAAGCTTAAAGCATAACAGATATTCACGTACCCCTCTCTAGGTAAGGGTTCTCCATAGGTTACCTTAGCCAGCATCCTGGCCAAGGAGGAAGGGTCTCCTCACAGAGTTGGAGAAACAACTCCCAATTCTCAGCCCAAATCTGAGGGGCTTTATTTCCTTGAGCTACATGACAGTGCCTGAGTGGACAATACCACCTTCCATGTTTGTTGTTAGCAGTGTTCCCCCTTATCTTAATTTACTCATGGTTGAGGTTCACTTTGGTATACCTTATCTTTTGCATATCTTCATATTGTCTTTGTCCCATTGAAGCAAAATGGGGACCCTTATGGCTTGTCTGTACCTTACTTTTAGGCAGCTGAACAGTGGTTTGATTTGGGCTCAGGGCATGTGGTTTGTTGAAGGAATTCAAGGCTCGACCCAGGTTTCAGCTGGTTGAATTATGCAGCACTGCCCTGCTTAGTCTCAGTCTACAGGACAAGTCAAGTCTGAGATGTCTACACAGCTCCCCATGAGTTGTGTCTGCAGGGATGGGGCCTCAAGGCAACCCAAGGCTGAGTTGCTTTTACAACCCTCCGTATGTCACCTGGTCTGCTGGACATTAGTCAAACCTCTTTGAACTCAGAGCCAGAGCTTACTCACAGCATGTCCTGGCATAGACCCTGTGACTCAACAGCAGTTACAGGATTTGGGACTAAAGCAGCCCAGGTGAGAGCATTTCACCTGACACAGCTGTGTTGTCACACCTGCATTGGTGAGGTGATACTAAAACCACTAAACTAGATCCAGACTGAAAGAACTGACAGTTTTCTGATTCTCAAAGCTCAGCAGCCTGGGAAGATTTTTAGTAGTTGCTGTAAGATTCCAAGACCGACTTGGGTTGGCTGAGCACCTAAAATTCAACACAGAGGTTATCTGTGCAGCCCTCAGTCTGCGTGCTAGCCTCCCTGAGGGGAGATGTGCCAGTCCTTTGCAGAGCATGAAGCCTCTTTAGTCCTTCCAAACAGCACAGAAGTGACACCTGGTCTCTTCCACAGAGACAAGGGAGTTGGAATGAGCCCTCAGACTTAATCTGAGCCAGCAGCTTTAATGGAAATCAATGCTAATTAAAGAAAACTCATTCCTGTTTAGGATGAAGCAAAGGCAAGATTAATCATTCCAGGGGCAGACTGGCATTTCCTATTCTCTCTTGCTCATGGGTAGAAACCACCTACATGTTTATAACTTCCAGCTCCCTCCTGCTGTGTGATGGTGTGAAGGTGCTGATTTGTCAGTCTCTGGGGACCGACCATATGAAACTGTTTTCCTTGCTCAGTCCCTCGCAGAGGGTGTAGGGAGCAGAGTAGCATCACTGACTTGTGCCTGGGAAAGCCAGCTGGTGTTGTGATGGCCTCTTTAACAACTGCAAAAGGGTGTTATTGCTGATGGCTCTTGGGAATGATTTTAATTACAAAAAATCATATGGGCTCTTCCTGATGAGACTCAGATGGATTACCTGAGTGGAGCTGAGGCAGTGAATAGGCAGGCACCTGAATAGAGCAAGTGACTATGATGGTGATGCTGCGAGCGCATGCTGCGTTCATATGAGTCTTCAGGCGGTCTTCAAGGACCCTGGTGGTTGTTTACTTCACTCATCTTCATCACTGTAGTTTTGCTATGAACTAAATGGCATATACTTTGCACGGCCTTAAGCCTTATTTTTCCAGCATCAGATAGTTTGCCACAGAAGCAGTGAGGCCCCATGGCCTGTCCTTGGCCTCTTATCAAGAAGAGGTCGGTTGCTGGAGGAGTGGTGGTGAGCCATGGGCATCCGACCCCAAACATTTAGTTTCATGTCAACTTTCAGCCAGTTCTAATCAGAATCCGATCTAAGGTGTAAGATTATATTTTTAACCTGTTTCTGGTACCTCTTGAATTGTTTGGGGTTTTTTTCCAGCCTTTAGGTGGCATTTTCCAAGGAATGCATTTCTTTGACATTTTTTCTGCCAGCCCAAACAAAAGAATTTGCAACCTAGACCAAAGTGTCAAGTTTGTTTTCAGATGTTTTGCTTACAGCTTTCTTTGTCTTCTAGTGAAGGCAACTTTTCCTTTCATTCTACCTATAAGAGATGGCTAAATTAGACTTGCTTTTGCCCATTGGCTGGCAGCTGTACAGAGGCTGCAAGATCTCATGTGCTTGATATTAACTAGATTATCAAGCCAACTTTCTGTGTAGCATAAACTGATATGCTAAGGAAAGGTGTGCCTAGTAGTCAAGCATTTTCTAGATTATTCTTCCATTTACTTAAAGCTATTGCTAAAAAATTTTTTAAAAAAATAGTATTTTGCCTTGCTGTACAAGATGTGCATTCCACCAGCTGCAGGTTTCTGAGAAGGCTATGTGGAGTTATTCAGCAAAAGTGCAGGTAAAATCTGGGCCATGAGATTTTCTTGGTGGCTTTTCAGTCTTCATTAATATCAGCTCAGTTGCTTGTGGTGTGGGGAGCAGGCAAGATGGGGGCTGAGCTTTGCTGCACTGTGGTGGCTAGGAGAGGAGCTGGCAAGACCACAGCACCAGTAGGTGCCACAAAGTCCTGAGCAGCTGCCAGAGAGGGACAGTGTTTCATCATAGGCATTTCTGTGCCAGTAGCAGCCTGTGGGAATGAGGGGGCTGTGGCCTGTGTCCAGCCCCAGGGTGACAGTGGGGAGCTGCCCCAGCAGCCACTGTCTTGCCCAGGATCACTGCCTCTTTGCTGCCCTGGCTTCTTGTTCCAGCTTAGCATGGGCCGAGAGGCTTATCTGCATAGTTTTGTGTTTGCTCTTCTGCTTCTGAGAGACAGGGCACTTGGACCTCACTGCCTCCAGCATGTGGGGTGACTAATTTACCTGTGCCAGGATCCAGCAGCACGTTGCTGCTTAGGACAGCTGCTGCATGGTCCCTAGGAGAGGTTTCCTGGCTTGTCAACAACAAGGAATGGGGATGGGGTGGACACAAACTCCCCTGTACCCCCATGTCTCTGCCCAACGAATTGTGCTAGGGACAGCCCACTGACTTGCATCACCCACTCCCTTCAGCTCTGGCCTGGTGCTTACCTGCTGCTCCCATGCCAGGAGCCCTGACAGAGACCTGGAGTCCATGCTTCACGCTCACACCAGTGTTTGTGTTGGCAGAGGAACCTGGGAAGACGTTTTGATGCCAGAGTGTGTACATGCACTCTGGATGCCACTCCAGACCCTCCTTGGCTGATTAATTTTCTCTCCCAGGGGGTCAGGAAGTCTTTGCTCTGTGGTGTGCAGGGCTGAAGCCTACATGCCTGCATTTGATCCCTCACTGTTCCCCCTTTGTTATGCACTGTTGGCAGGGGATAGGAGGATGTTTTCCTAATTTTGCAGCACCAAAGTACTAGGAGCAGATGGGCTAAGCCTGTGGCTGAGTTTGCTTCCTTTGGCACAGGGGATGGGGTGCTGGCAGCTCAGTCTCTTGCTGGGCTTCTGCTGGGGACAACCCCTGGCACAGGGTAGGTGCTTGCTGCAGATCCCCAGATGAGTTTGCAGGGCGGGTTCAGCCCCGTGGCCTGAGAGTGGGCAGAGTTAGGCAGATCTGGCTCTGGCTCCTGAGGACGTGGGCAGGCCTGGTGTACCTTGAATGCTGCCCATGTGCTTGGCTCGCTGGTCAGTGATGAAGATTTTGTGTCCCTCGAGGTGAGGCTGCTGTGTCCCAAGGGTGGAGTGGGGTGAGAGGCTGAGCAGGAACAGCTCTGTCACGGCACAGCAGGATGGCCCAGTCAGTGCCACCAGAGGAATGGCACGGAATCCACGTTTATCCTATGCTTTTCTCCTTCATGTGCAGCCTATGAAAGGTCTTCCCTTGCTGTTGTTTGCTTCCATACTGCAGATAATGATTTGCCACTAGAATAGCACTGCCCCTGAAAAAAATTCCCAAACCTTGAATATTTATAAAGTAACAGAAATCAGCAGTAAAGATTAGCTTCCACATGGCAAACTTTCTCCCTTGCTTGACTGACATTAGCATAAAGCAGGAGTAAATCAGTACAGTTTGACAGTGTAGCTATCTAACCCCACTCTGGCTACTCCTTTCTTAACCAGGGAAAGCTGTAGGAAAAACTGGCAAAAAAATCAGTTTGTTAGAGTGAGATCCTTCCTTTCTCACCCACGCTGCTGCCCAAGAAGATGCAGGCATAAAACAGCCATGCTGCAGCAGCTCAGGTGAGTGAGCAGAACCATGAGGCTCCCTGAGATGATCTCACATGGACAAAGTTGCTCTCAAGGGTAGGCTGACCCTTTCTACCTATAAGATGGAGCCTTGTGGTATCAGTCTTCACCATAAATACCTCAGTTGAATGTCATAGATGAGGCAAACCCATGTGGAGGATCTTTCACCAAGCAAATGTCTTTCAAAGTATCTTTCCCCAGCAATCTTTTCCATGGTGGGTACTGGACCACCCTTCAAGCACTTGGCTTACACTCCCCACAGCCATTCTTCTTCATGGCACCTGACCCTGCAGCATTGACTCCACCTGATGTTTAGGGACTGTGTCTTCCAGTTTGTCGGAGCCCTCTGCAGGCCCTGTACCAGCATTCCTAGTAGGCCAGCATGTATTCATTTTATCTCCAGAGCAGTTATTCACTGAATAATTAGACATGCTAGAGCTGAAGGGCACCTGCTGAAGCTTGTAGGGGACGGGTTTCACAGAGGAATCACGTGCACCTCTCTAAGCAGCGGGGAGTGAGCTTCTGCACATTTACAGCCCGTAGCATCTCTCAGCCAACAGCAGCACATCCTTGAGGACTAAGCAGGGAGTAGGCTGCAGAAAGTGGCCAGGCTCAAATGATCTGGGTCAGGATGGAGGGTCTGTATGCCAGATAGCATATTTCTCCTATTCTTATGGTTATTCAGTGAGCAGGAGAAATAAAGCACATTTTCTCTGGTTCCTCAGCTAGTCTAGATGGTATTATATTTCATGACTGTCACGTTCAGGCAGTTTGTTTAAAATCAGAGATGATATAGACTTATGTCCCAGAAGGGACTACTACAGCATGCAACAGATCAGACTTCCCTCTCTCATTTTGGCTTTTCTTTGCTCTCTTCTACGCTAACAGTTTTCTTCCCTCTAGGGATGAGGCCTTCAGGCACAACCCTAACACAAGCAGAGATGAACAGTGACCCAAAGGCTACCGTTTTGTGCCAGACTTGGTGTCCTAGTTCTGGCCAGGACAGAGTTAACTCCCCCAAGCAACCAGCACAGGTGAGCTGAGCTGGCCCAGGCTTTTTCTACCCCAGCTGACATCACACCCCCTTGAAAGGGGCTGGTTGGGGAGGGGTGGTTCCAGGCAGCTCCAGGACAGTCCGAGTGCAGTCGGGCAGTGGGTGGGTAGCGTTGGCGCAGTGCTCTGTGTTACCACCTTGTGGGGTGGGTAAAGTGCTCAGTGTCATCACCACGTGTGTGTGTAACAATGTGCTTACCTGGAAGGCAGCTGAAATCTTCATATCTCTCAGCTCACTCAAGGGCATGGATTGGGTGATGACCTCCAGTACTGCTGCTTCTTTGGGTTCTCATGATGGTACCGGTTCACCATCGTCTTTCACAATGCAGACTGATTTCTTTGTGTATTTCTTCTTCTGCACAGGGGCAACTGATATTGGTACTGGTTGGCTTTCTGAGGGTTGGCCTCTGAGATTTGAGTGGCCACAGTGCCTGTCGTGGGGGTTGGAGGAGCTGCAGTGCCTATGGATCTGTGTTTTATTCTCTAGATACTTGCTCATGCTCTCCCACACGCCATGCCACCCCTGACCCTTCAGCCCCAAGGAAGATCACTTGGTGATATTCTTGAAACAATTTTTTGTCACACATAAGACCTGAAAAACGTTCAGGAGAATGAGCAACAGGAACATACTGGCCTGAACATCCTTGGGGTAGTCAGAGTTCTCAAAGGCTTTTGTAACAATCTGAAGGGAAAAGGGGAGGAGAAAGCATCCCCCCCATCTTCCCCATAAATTGACTGTGATTACTAAACAATGCTGAGATGTTGCCCAATATATGGACGTGACAGAAATGCCATGTACAAACACCAGCTGAGGCTCATGAACACAGATGATATCTTGTCATAGATTGATATCACACAGTACAACAGAATGAGAATCCTGAAAACCCTTCCTGAGGTGATAAACAACAGAGCAGGGATTACATAAAACAGGTGTGAGTTCACATACCAGAGCCCAGTGACCAAAAAAGCCATCATTGTTACCAGCACCTCCTCAAATAGCATCATGACATTTATCACAGGGGTTTTTTAACACAATGGGGTCAGATGTACCATTACCCCAACTCTCTGAGCCCCACATTGAGCACCAAAAGGACTGCCATGGTTCAGCTTCAGGCAGAGGCTGAGCACCAGGCACCACTTGCTCACTCCTGCCCCAGGAGGAGAAACAGAGAGAGTCCCTCAGATTGGGATAAGGACAGGTACTGACACAGCACCGTGAAAGGGGAACAACAGAGCCCAGGACACACACCACATACATGGTGATAACACTGAGTGTTTTATAGACACGGTGATGACATAGGGTACTGCACCAATGTGACCTAGTGTTCTGTGTTATCACCATGACTAACCTGATGCCCAATTGTACTCAGACTGTCACAGAGCTGTACAGGACCCACCCCTCCCCAAACAGCCCTTTTTAGGAGGTGTGATGTCATACAGTGTGGAAAACTGCCTTGGCCAGCTCGGCTCACCTGTGCTGGCTGCTTGAGAAAGTTTCCTCTGACCTGACCAGAACTAGAACACTTGGCCACCATTGCTGTGAGGACAGTAGCCCCAGGGTGCTATCCCCTTTGTCCTTTGATGCTTCTGGCCCAGACAACTGCCTCAGCACCTTCTCTCCTCTCCATGTCTGTGGGCTAGAACAGGAAAACAAATATTTGAAGGTTTGAGAGGAAGATGAGGACAGGGACAGAGATCTTCGCTGCTGTTCTGAAGATGATCTGACTCAGAACTTTGACTTCTAGCACCAAGGATTTTCCTAGAGTGCCAAATCAGGATCACAGCGTGAGTTCTCTAGTCTATTTCTTAACATGCTTTCATCCTTCTTGAACAGAATTTGGTTTTCCTTGCTTCCCCTGGCAAAACATCTATCTCAGTATCTCATCTCCCATTGCCACAGCCCTTTCCCACAAATCTCTGCTCTACTTTACACTCATTTGAGCCACTTTTTAGCTGCAGTCCTAGTACTTGAAACAGTTTTTGTCCAGTGGGGTGAAATGAAGCATCAGGTGGTGGCTATGGTATCTTCTGGGATGTCTGAAGTGCACGTCATGTACGTGTAGCTCCTTTGCAGGTTACACAGCCCCTAATTGCTGTGTGTCTACTTCTTTTTAAGCAATGTTTCCACCGTAATTCTATGGGGTAAGAAGCTGATTAAAATGTACCAAGCTATATCATCTTTAGTGCTTTGAAAGATCCCTGCAGTTGGTGGGTGGCTGTGGGGGAGGGAGTGATTGATGCAAAATGTCCCCTCTCCCCAGGAGATCTTTCTCCCCCACACCCGTAATCCTACTACCTCGTACTTACATAACGTTGTCATCTCTGTAGCACATATGCCATTGATCTGTTGCTAGAAGGGAGCTCAGCCACAAGTTGGAGCAAGGGACTGAGAGTTGGGGGGGTGGGGGTGGAGGTGGAGGGGTGTCCTGACCCCTGCCACTGGCATACAGTGGGCTCTTGGCTTTAGTTTTCCTCTCTGCAGGAGAAATCCTACTGATTTTTGCCTTTCCCACAGAGAGAATGTGAAATGAAGGTTATGTTGAGGGAGATGCTTTGAGATCCCTTTGAGATGGAACATGTTAATTTGTTAATGGAATCTTATCTAATAATCAAATTTCTTACAATTAACAAATGAAACTCCCTTGCAAGGACGCAGTATGTCGTTTGGCAAGCAAAACAAAAGCCCTGTCCCCCCAGGCAGCTCTCCTAGGTGTGCAGAGAGGGGCAGGGCTAGAATTGGAAAGGGTGGCAGGACCAGAGGTGCTTTGGCACTTTTGGGGAGAAGAAACTGGGAAATAGGCACAGAAAGATCCCAGGTGAAAGGAAACACTGAGCGATGCTTAACATGTGTCTGTACCTGTTCTTTTCAGTGGGTGAGACATTCGTCCTCAGCTTAGACAGTCCCACAAAAGGTGTGACAGTGCTGGGACACTGCTCTTGGGCTCCATCAGCAGCCTTGTGCAGCACAGGGAGCCACAGCCCCAGGCTGACCTGTGGAGAGTTTTACTCTGCCCCAAAACACCACAGATGTTTCTGTAAGCTTGGTTGAGGAGGCTACTGAAGCTGGCCAGCCCACATTTATCAGGAGTTTTGCATCTGTGTAGCACCAATGGGGTTGCTCAATTAGAGGCACCCGGTGCCACACGGCTGGGACATGAGCAGCTAAGGAGAGGCTGTTATCCTGCCGGTGTATGGAAGAGGCAGCAGAGGAGGGTGTTTGCAGCAGCTGTGCAACAAGCCAGGACCAGGAAGGCAGAATTTGGTTCTGCCTGTTGTACAGTTACAGCCTAACACCACTCACATTTCTAGCTTCAGTGTTTAGCTCTTTGTATTTCTGTATATTAAGTCTGGAGAAGCAGTTCTTGAGGCGGAGCAAGGGCTGGTTGGGTTCCTGCAGTGCCCAGGTTGGGTAGCTGTGCTAGAGTTAACTAACTTGAGATGGAACTGGTGAGCAATATGTCACTTCAACTAATGCCAGAAAGTTTACCAGATAAAGGGGTATTGCATTTGCTGGGATAAAACACAAGGAATGGAAATATTTTGGAGCCTTTAAAATGAGCAGATGCTGCTGCTGGGCCAGGCTTGCCTTCACAGTGTGGAAGAGGGATGTGCTTATGATACTCAAGCTCAGCCTCAGTACACATGCAGATGGGAGTCATTGGCTCCTGGCTCCCAAAGCCCCTCCTGCCACTGCTCAGCAAACCCACTTGCTTGCTTTCTAACTTCCTTCTTGAATTGTTAGGGTTTCTTACTGTGAAATCAATGTTACTCGCTTGCCCTGTTAACATGAGCCCACCACCA
Source organism: Laterallus jamaicensis coturniculus (assembly GCA_022605575.1). Classification (NCBI taxonomy): domain Eukaryota; kingdom Metazoa; phylum Chordata; class Aves; order Gruiformes; family Rallidae; genus Laterallus; species Laterallus jamaicensis. Next base: position 23,628,368 of record JAKCOX010000001.1, read on the forward strand.
TGAGAAACATGGCGTCTCTACACAGTTAGCCTGCTTTTCAACAGAAATTTCTCTCCAGCAATGCTACTCATGTTTTTGGAACCATTCCTCCTCCCAGTCCTGCAGGCAAGGTGTGTGCTGCCTGTGGCTCTCATGGCAGAGCTCTAGGAGGGCTGTTGGATGTTGGATTGTGATGATATCCAATTTACAGGTACCCCTGGCAGAAATAGTGAAGGCAGGAAAGCTTCATATCAGGGGTAAAAGGAAAAAAGTAGAATTAAAAAAAAGGGAAGCTCTGTAGTTCAGTTGTGAAAGCCATGCTGTTCCTCTGGGCCACTGGGCTTTATTGGGCTGAGCCTGACTTTTGCTCTTTGCTAGGTCTTGCTAAGCACTTTCCATGTGCCCTTGGGAACCAACACAAACTGGAGGAAACAAATTCCAGCCCTTGCTTCACAGGGAGAATCCAGAGTTGGTTACGCCTTGCTGGGCACACTCCTGTACTGCCAAAAGGCAGCCAAACAAAAATAGGTTTAATTAAACAGGTCAGAATGCAGCCTCTGGGGCTGGCACATTTTGATTAGTAGGTCTCTTCAGCTAGCACATCCGAGCGAGCAGCCATGGTGAACAGACCTGCTTCCACTGACAGCTCCTTGGGTCGGGCTCGCAGGACCCGCTCTCCACGGACAGCACTGGCACCTGGGTTGCCTTTGGTGCTGGACCCAATTTGTTGCTCTTCACAGCGCAGCAGAAAGCTTGTGTTTCTGTTCTAGCATCAGCTGATGCAAAGAGAAGTCAAAAAACCTTGAGATACAGTTGTAGGTTAGCAAAAGGTTATTTGAGCATCATGCACAAAGTGCTGGTAATGTTGTTCCTTCAGGGGTGTAATTTACCTGCACTCTTGTGCAGTGGGTGTGCTGTGTCGACATGCTCACACCTCTTACATCTCCAGCCCTGTTCCAGCTGAACTTAAATATTGTGGAAGCTATGCATTCTTCTGCCTTCCAGAGACAGAAACTCAGAGTTCAGCTGGCTACCATGTCACATGTGAGTTAAGAGTAACTTCAGAAACAGGGTTCAGTACCAAAATGCAGCTACACCGTGGGTTTGGATTTAAAAGTACAGCACTTGTACTCATTGTGAAAGCTCCATCATCCTGAGTAACGGAGTCCAGCTTTTGTCACAAGCTTCCTGCTAATGTTGAATAAAAATCACATCCCCCAACACTTCACTTGTACTTTTAGGTAGAAATGTTTGGTCTTTTGATTTTTGGATAAGAAACAGAATCACAGAGTTGTAGGGGTTGGAAGGGACCTCGAGAGATCATCTGGTCCAACCCCCCTGCCAAAGCAGCTCCCTAGCTCATACTGCACAGATAGGCATCCAAACGAGTCTTGAATATCTCCAGAGAAGGAGACTCCACCACCTCCCTGGGCAGCCTGTCCCAGGGCTCTGTCATCCTCACTGGGAAAAAGTTCCTACGCATGTTGGTGCGGAACTTCCTGTGCTCCAATTTGCAGCCATCGCCCCTTGTCCTGTCTCCACTGACCAAAGAAAGGGGCAGGCCAATTCCCCCTGCACCCCATACTTAAGATATTTATAAACATTGATTAGGTCCCCCCTAAGTCTTCTTTTCTCCAGGCTGAACAGCCCCAGCTCTCTCAGCCTTTCCTCATAGGGGAGATGCTCCAGGCCCTTAATCATCTTCGTAGCCCTTCTCTGGACTCTCTCCAGGAGATCCCTGTCTTTTTTATACCAGGGAGCCCAGAACTGGACACAGTACTCCAGGTGGGGCCTGACCAGGGCAGAGTAGAGGGGGAGGATCACCTCCTTCGACCTGCTGGCCACGCTCCTCATGATGCACCCCAGGATCCCATTGGCTCTCTTAGCCACCAGGGCACACTGTTAACTCGTATCCAACCTGTCAGTCAACCAGGACCCCCACGTCCTTCTCCACAGAGCTCTTCTCCAGCAGGTCAACCCCCAGCCTGTACTGATATATGCCATTGTTCCTCCCCCGGTGCAAGACTTTACACTTGCACTTGTTGAACTTCATTAGGTTTCTCCCTGCCCAGCAATCCAGCCTGTCCAGATCTCGCTGGATGGCAGCGCAGTGTTCCTGCGTGTCAGCCACCCCTCCCAGCTTTGTATCATCGGCATACTTGCTGAGGGTGGATGCTATTCCCTCATCAAGGTTGTCAATGAAGATATTAAACAGGACTGGACCCAACACCGAGCCCTGGGGAACACAAACAGAGGCATTATTTAGAAAATCAGAGAGTAAGAAGTACTTAGTTCACTTCGACCTAACCATCAAGGCATACGTCCTTAAATTGGGCTCAAAATATGCTAGAAGAAGAAACCTCAGGCACGGGGTACTCTGTTGCTACCGCAGTCACGTTTTTAGGCCTTGCAGGTTACCTCCTCCCAAGCCGTGGGACTCACAAGCCCTGTCACATGGTGGAGGAAATCCCACCCAGGGATGAGGCAGTCCCCGCTCGCTCTTGCAGCACGCGCAGGTGGCAGCTCTCTGCTGAAGTCATGCTAAAGCAGTATTTTTAACACGACTTGAAAGAGCTGCCAGCTCCTCTGCTGCTGAAAATGGGGCTATTTTTAGCAATTTGCTGTATTCAAATGTTCCTCTCATGATTTGCACAGGCAGCAAATGGTTTAGTAGAGTACCAGAAAGGATCAGATATTATTCCCCCTAGATAAAAGCAGTGCTTCCCATGTTTCACATAGATGGTGTCTTCATGCTCCACCGTACAAATGGGCCCTGAGGCAGGGTCAGGGGGGATGTAACCTTAGGGTGTCCTCTCAGCATTTGCTTGCCCCCACTCTGAGAAGAACTCATGAATAGTTATAGAAGAACTTGAATAGTTATTCATGTGTCTTGCCTAGCTCGTGACAGCACTTCGCATTACCAGAGCTTCTTTCAGCTCACAATCTCAGACCTTCCCTGCTCCGCTCCCTTCTGACAAACTCCTACTGTTGAACATAATCCTCCACAAAGTCCTTCTGAGTTTCCTGGCATGTGTCAGTCAGTGCCTTCCCTCAAACAACAAGGTGTCCTTAATAATAACCAATTAATAGTCCCAGGATTCACAAAAATACAGCAGAGGGGAGTTCCCAGAGAGGCATGAGGCTGCAGTACTGCTTCTAGTCTCAGGTGAACATGGCAAAGGTTGACATAAGGCTTGGTGCTGTGGTGGCAGCCAGAGCTGGCTTTCGACTTGTGACAGTCAAAGTCTTCTCTTGTTCCCATAGGCAAAAGACAAAGGAAGGGGATGTTGATAAGTATCTGGTGGCTTTCAGGCTGGGCTGTTATCTCATTGGCCTTTCCAGAAGGCGCAAGAGTCCATCAGTGTGCAGCAGAGCATGCTATAGGCTTTGCTGTGGGTGCTTTGGAGTCTGGGAGAGCACCTACTGCTGTGAGGGTGGTGAAACGTGGTAAGTCACTTAGCAGTCGGAGGCAAACGTAACTGTTGAGCAGGTATCCTTTGCTGCAGTGCTGGGTGTGCAGGGGATCACTCCTGCCACAGCAGACCAAGCGGTAAGTGCAGGGTGTTTATATAAACACATTGGATACATGTTCAGCAAATTTCTGGGAAATCTAGTACATATCCATAGCTGTTCTGGGAAATGAGGGTTCCACCTTTTTTCTTTCTTTTATGGCATTTCTGCCTCTCAACTAATTTGAGTCAAGGAGTGGTCTTCCTCATCCTGGTCTTCCTCAAGGGTTGCAGCTTCATCCCATTACACTCTTCAGTTCATGAAGGTTGATGGCTGGTCCGATCTCAGCACGTGCATCCATTCTTGCTTGCACAGCAAGAATTCCTCTTCTGCTTGTCTACAAAGTTTTCTCCATAAAGCCCTGCTTATCTATAAAGTTTTCCCTCAAGGCCTTTCTTTTGCTAAACTAAATGTCCTTACCCATAGTTTTCTTGTTAGTAAGCTAACCTGATGACATCATGCAATCAATTCAAGCCAGATCTTTCTCAAGGATGTTCTGCTTCTTCAGGGCTCTTGTTACATTCTAGCTCCAGTTGGTTTCACAAAGGTCTTTTATTAATCCTTTGCATCCTTTCAGTGGGGGCAGAAATCAGGGCCAGGGTGGCTGGCAGGCTCTTTCTGAATACACTCAGAGCTCAGTGTGGTGTATTACATATGGCACTTTTTAGGAATTTAATACAGGTTTCTTGAATGGGTCTGATATCTTCTTAAACGGCAGGAGATGGCCACGATCTGCATTAAGTTTGCAGATGATACTAAACTGGGAGTAAGTGTTGATCTGCTTGAAGGCAGGGAGGCTCTTCAAAGAGACCTGAACAGGCTGGATTGATGGGCTGAGACCAATGGGATGAGGTTCAGCAAGGCCAAGTGCAGAGTCCTAAACATCAGTCGTGTGCAATTGGTGGGTGTCCCCAGCTGCTGAACAGGTGCAAGCACCGGGTCTGTCAGCTTCAGCACTTCATTGAACAGAGCATGCTGGCAGCAGTGGGTGCTGGTGGCAGCTCTCCCATTGCTCACAGCCCTTCAGGAAGGACTAGGTGGGAGAACCTCCCTTCAGATGTAAAATCACCTGTGCAATCACACTGCACAGAGAGAAATCCTTCCCTAGAGGTGCCAGGGAAGAGGGGCACAGCCTGCTTTTCCTTTCACTTAACAAGTGTCTCCGAGTGGAGATTTTCTCCACAAGCCAATGCAGAAACTTTAATGCCTGACATTAAATATTCCTTTTCTAAGCTGTGCTCAACTGAAAAAGAAGTCAATTAGAGCCTCTTGCAAAGGAAAGTGGGGGAAAAAAAGTGTATGAGCTAAAGCAGTGACATTTCCTTTTGATAGAAAGCTGGTGTTTCCAAGAGTCTGAGATAAAAGCTAATAGGCAGTAATCAAAGAACACAGGAACCAGTCCTTATGCAATACCTCTCCCGTCTGTTCAGCAGAGATCCATGTGATCTTTAGCATTAAGCAATGGAATTTAGCTTCATCCAAAAAAAATCCACAACCCAAAACCCAAGCAAAACCCTGCCTCCACCACCTCTTAGAGTACACAAGAAGAATTTTGTCCAGACCCCAAGTTTTTTGTCTGGGTTCACAGGAACATTTCCCTGCAGTCAAGTTTCATTCAGCTGTAGAGTTTCTTCTGCCCTACTGTAAAACCAGTCCACAACCATAAATGTAGATCTTGGAGCTTGAGGACGTACTACAAGCTCAAATTTGTCTCCAAGATGTGGGGAAAGTGCCACTCTGAACCCCAGCTCTGGATCATATGTTGTTCTTCATACTTCTCTCTCTTTTCTCAGTGTTCCTATTCTGTTCCTTTTTATCCTTCTCCAAGTTCTCTTGCATCAGCAGATCATTTTTTTTCCTCCTATATCTTACTCTATTGCTATTTTATATTGCCAGTACTAAACCATGTTTCTGAAAATAAAAGGCAACAATTTCTCAACCCCAAAAATCATTGCATCTAACACAGGAGGAATGTGGTATTAGAACCGAGGTTGCCTGGCGAAGACTGTCAAGACACAAAAGTAGAATCTCCTGTTTTGGTGGCAGCAGCGACATTTTGATTACATTTCTTACGTGCAAATAGATCAAGTGCAGAGCACAGTTTCCATAGGTGATGTGTCGCAGACAGGAGTGTCAAGTTCACAAAGCAAAGCCACTTCTGAAGTGGGTTCCGTTGTCTGCATGGGTGCAGAGAAATGTTTGCACTGTGGGTCTGTGTCCCAGCTTGGGGGGGTGGGAGCTCTGGCTCCAGCTGCCTCTCCCATCTCACAGGCAGCCAGCAGAGACCTAAAGATGGAGGGCTCATCACCGGCTTCCTTCAGTCCTCCAAGCCTGGAAGCCACCTCTTTTTCAGTCACAGGCAGGATGTTGACACTTGTCTTTTCCAGTCAGAACTGTGCAGCTGTCCATGAAATTGGGCCTTGGAAAATGGGTTGGTTGAGAACGGCAGCCTGTGCAAAACAGCAGCTTCTCCCAGGGCTGTGACGTGTTATGAAGCGTGTGTGTGCATCTTCTTCACTTTGTGTATGTAAAGGGGGAAGCAGGCTTTACAGTTGTGGTAGGCCGAAATGCAGAGATGGTCAAGTCTTGTAACTACACCCACCAGGCACTGTGACTTGACTGGGGGCATTGGTGAAGCCAAACTTTTGGTGAGAAAGGATAAGAATAAAGATCTAACGACCTCCACCATACCTACCCCTGAGGTAGAAAAGACAGAGCGCCATTCATCCACACCCAGCAGAAAAGTGAGACTGGCAGCTGTGAGGGACCAGAGAGGAATGTCCTGCCAGGGTCCTTCCTTAGCAACATGTCTGCTGTCCTTGTGCAGGGCCCAGGGGATGACTGGCTGCCGAGCCTCACAGCATCACTTCTGCTCAGACCTCTCTGCCTGTGCTCGAAGCGCTGGGGCCGGGGAGGACAATATGTGTAGGGTGACTGCTGCTTTGAATAAGCAAACACCAGAAGGTTTATCCTTTGGCTGCTTTGCTCATCCCAGCGCACCTTAGGCAGAGCCTCCTGTGCAGTAAGAGTGTGTTACAAGGTATTTCCAGCCTTTGTCTACATCATGAACTTGATCCAGCCAGCAAGACGCACTAGGGCCCTGGGAGGAGCACCGTGGGTTTTTCCCCTTGTTGAGCAGGTGCAGAGACCTGAGGCCAGAGAAGGCAGGAGCCCCAGGCCATGGCTCAGAACTGCTTCTCTGTGCTGCCAACTGGTGACCCTGTGGTTTTTGAGGTTGCCTGATAAAGGACAGCCTCTGGCACATGAGTCTGTGGAGCAGGACTGTGCCTGTCCTGGGTTTAAATTCCTGACCGTAGCTACAACAGGAATTCCTGAGCCTCCTGTGGTTGCTTACCCTACTTCGAATGCCAAAAGAGCTCACAAGCACAGAAACACTTTCTCTGAGTATGGTGATTTTTGTGGGTTTTGTGGGGTTTTTTTTTTTGTTTGGTTGGCTTTTGGGTTGGGTTTTTTGGTTGGATTTTTTTCGTAGATTCTTAAAAGCTGAGACTTCTGCTGCCTGTAAAGTAAGCTAAAGAAACTGCCTTCAATGGGCTTTCCTCCTCACCCACCACAGAGATGTCAAAAAAAGCATCTGGAAACCTCCTGAGTGACCTAAGCAGTGCTGTTCCTTAAGGCAATGCTGCTCCGCTTGTGAGTTCAGGCAATTTCTGTTGTGGGTGACAGAGCCCTGGGACAGGCTGCCCAGAGAGATTGTGGCATCTCCTTCTCTGGAGACATTCAAACTCACCTGGATGCGTTCCTGTGCGATTTAGTCAGGGTGATCCTGCTCTGGTGGGGGGTTGAACTAGGTGATCTCTTGAGGTCCCTTCCAACCCCTAACGTTCTGTGAGTCTGTGAACACCCAGTGGATTTTAATTTTTTTTTTCTTATGTTCTTCAGAGGAAACACTAATTAGCCTCAATCAAGAGTAAAGAATCTAATCATCCTCTGGCACTCCATGTTCATTGATTGAAAACAGACATTCTGGTGTCAGAGTCTTTCCTTTGGGAAGAAGAAAAGCCCAAGCAGGGTTTGAAACCCAGTATGAAAACTGGTTTTGCTGAGAAAGTCACTGGAAGTCAGAAAGTCATACAGAGCAGCTGAGGGTACCAGGGAGCGAACTGAAGGGGAATGGTTGTGAGTTTAGCCTCCCTTCGGAAAGCAGCCACGATGGCACCTTCCTAGGTGTGCTTTCTGGTTTTAGCTATTGAAGAAAAGATGGGGTGATGGACTCAGCACAAATCTTTATCAGATTCTACTATGATGTGTATTCTGATATCAAACTTCATGCTTGTGTTCACTGAACTTGCTGGATATTTTGCCAGGTACTTCAGTGTGGAAGGGGCCACATGTTGATTCCCTCTCTTAAGATCTGATCTTACAAAACAATAGAGAGCCTCAGATTCTATTAAGCTCAAAGCATGTGTTCAACTACTGGCAGGATTTGGTTCCTAGGCTTGTATGTAGTTTATGACTTGTTTTTTTCTCCTTGGTGCCATGTTAAATGCTGTATTACCACATTGGTTCTTCACCAAGAATACAAAAATTGCTGCTCACTTAAGACAATGTGGAAATTAGGATTTTTTCCCCCCTCAGCCCCCTGTGCTGCTAACAGGCTTCATAAGTGTCACAGATGTGGGTGAGTGGAAAGGGACCACTGCTGGCCTCTACTCAAATCAAGTCCAATAACAGCAGGTTGCTCCAGGGGCTCATCTAGTTGATTTTTTAATATCTCCAATGATGGAGTTCCTATAGCCTCCCTGGGCACTTATTCCTGTGCTTCATCACACTCATGCCAATCCTTCAATCCCCCCCCCCCCAACAAAATCATAATGTCTTGTGTTCCACATTGTCTCTATTGCCTTTCATCCTTCTGCTGCACATCTCTCTGAAGGGTCTGGCTCAGTCTTCTCTAAACACTCTCAATTAACAGAATTTCAGTCTAGAGAAAAGAATACTAAGGGGAGACCTAATTGGTGTTTACAGTTATCTTAAGCATGGGATGCAGGGGGGAATTAGCCAGCCCCTTTTCAGTGGTCTGTGGGGACAGGACAAGGGGCAATGGCTGCAAATTGGAGCACAGGAAGTTCCACACCAACATGTGGAAAAGCTTTTTCCCAGTGAGGGTGACAGAGCCCTGGAACAGGCTGCCCAGGGAGGTGGCGGAGTCTCCTTCCCTGGAGATATTCAAGACCCATCTGGACGCCTATCTGTGCAGTATGAGCTGGGGAGCTGCTTTGGCAGGGGGGTTGGACCCGATGATCTCTCGAGGTCCCTTCCAATCCCTACGATTCTGTGATTCTGTCATTTGGGTCACATAAGAAGAAAACACAGGCATAGATGGCCAGAGTTGCAAAATTTGTGTCCAGGCTGAGACTTCTGATATTAGAGAACTCCAGGGAAATAGGTCTGAGCTATAGGTTCAGATGCCATTTAAGTGATGAACAAAAATCATGTTTAATCTGAGAGTCAAACATCGCTCAGAGCCTTGCACACATCAAGAAATTCAGACCAGATCTGTCACTAAGAAGAGTCAAAGCAAAATTCCTCTCCAAACAAGTTTCCAAATAAATTGTCCAATTTTCTTTTGAAAAAGCACACGAGTGCCCCAGCACTTTGTAAGAGATGGCCCTTTGTCCTTCCAGGCAATAAACATTAAGTGCTGATCCCCTCAGGAACGCAAATCTCTTTAAAACTAGTCTGTGTTGGGTCAAAGACAAAGACCAAGTAAAAGGCTGCAAGTCTGCCAATATGTTCAGACATCAAGGTCAGCTCTGAATTTGGGTCATTGCCTTGGTCAGCTGGTGGCAATGGCAGCACTGTGGGTTCATAAGAGTGACATCCCTGGAAGAGGAAACCTTAGAGAATTCTGAGTAAGAGGCCTCTTGGCAACTGTATTATGTTATACTCCCAAGTATTTGAAGGGCTATAGTAAGTGTCTTGTGAAGCTAACAATTTTGGGTGCTAGCATCACCTCGATAGATGACTGTGTAATACAAAGTTAAGAAGAAAACACATGTTGAATGTTACTTAAGAATCCAACAAGATGCTAATTGTACACTTAAATCTAGACATGCGTGTAAGACCCATGCACACAACAGAGTTAAAAAACATTGCTGAATCGAGACCAGGGAGCGCAGCAAGCTTTGCCAGCTCCTCTTTTTTTAAACCAGTGGCATTTGAAAATGAGAGGATGCAACAGCCTAAAGGTCTTAATTTTCCTTACAGCAGCTAAAATAGTACATGCCACTGACACAGGCACTGGAGAAAAACTCAGTGCCTGTTTCAGCAGCAGGGCTATGCTTCACCATGCATTTTCATTAATGACACCACAGCAGCACCAGTGTGGCCAGGAGAGCTGCCAATACATAAAAATGGCAATGGCTGCTTCAGCATGGCATCACCATCACCCAACCTCGCACAGCTTCCCTCCTCACCCTGTTTGCCAGGCGCTGCAGACTGGCTGTGCCCAGTACAACCAACGACCGCGAGTAGCTCCGGGCTCGGTTTGCTTATCCAGATCCTGTAGGTAGGAGTGAACATGCCAGGCTGCTTCGCACCAGGATCCTCCCTGCCTGGGGTGCTCTGACCCCTGGGGTGTCAGGCAGACAGAATAGAGATTGCAGTACAAAAGCTGTGCCACGTGAAAGCTGGTGTAAACCCAAGTGCTGCTATACATTTGTTATCTATTTTAAGTTTGTCCTGAGAAGCATACACTGGCCTTTTTCATTCCTGTGAGAGAATAGAAATACGATGCATAACTAATTAACACTAGTTCATAGAATTGTAGAATTATATAATGTGTTAGATTGGAGAGGACCTTTAGGGGTCATCTAGTCCAACCCTCCCTCTAATAAGCAGGGACATCTTCACTAGACCAGGTCGCTCAGAGCCCTATCAAGCCTGACCTTGAATGTCTCCAAGGATGGGGCCTCCACTACCTCTCTGGGCAACCTGTTCCAGTGATCTGCCACCCTCATATTGAAGAATTTCTACTTAATATCCAACCTAAATCTCCCCTTTTCTAGTTTAAAACCATTACCCCTTGTCCTGTTGCTACATGCCCTCATGAACAGTTCTTCCCCAGCTTTCTTACAGGCACCTTTCAGGTACTGGAAGGCTGCTACAAGGTCCTCTTGGAGCCTTCTCTTCTCCAAGCCAAATAACCCTAACTCTCTCAGCCTGTCTTCATAGGAGAGGTGCTCCAGCCCTCTGATCATTTTTGTGTCTCCTCTGGACACACTCCAACAGGTCCATGTCCTTCTTCTGTTGAGGGCTCCAAAGCTGGATGCAGTATTCCAGGTGAGGTGTCACCAGAGCAGTGAGGCAGAATCACCTCTCTCAATCTGCTGGCCCCACTTCTTGTGTTGCAGCCCAGGGTGCAGTTGGCCTCCTGGGCTGCAGATGCACATTGGTGGCAGATAGCTGCAGAACAATTAAACTAAACAGTCTTTTCCTTTGGGAGAATCATGATCATTCCATGCCCTAGATAATTGATTTCCATAGGCTTTCCCTTGGCTAGGAAATGCAAATTCCTTGCTACATGGTCCCCACTGGCTTTGGTCACTGAATTCTTGATTTTAGAGGAGGAGATAATGAAAGTTATCACATTCCATTCCCTCCTACAGACTTTTGGATCAGGGAGGATGGAGAAGGGGGGTGGATCTGAACATTTCTTCCCATCAGCAGTGATGATAATGGGTCTCACTTAATGAGCAGCCACTGAGATAAGCACATACGTGACAACAAATCAGCAGCTACACATGCAGTCCTGGAAAGGGGAAAACCATAGGAATCCAGAATCTCTCACAGAGGTCATTGATTTCTCAGTCGTTCTTCGTTAGCGAAACAGATGATTACTCATTACCAGTGCCTGCAGCTAGCTGATTCTGTTAAGGAAATGCTGTGAGGGAGGACGATGCTTTCCAAAAGCAGTGTGTGAAACACAACTGTAGCCCGTGGGATCAGGCTGACAGAGCAGAGGGAACAGGGCCCAAGGAGGCTTGAGACCGGGGCAGGCAGGATACTTCCCTTATTCAGAGACAGCAAAAGCAGGGAGAAGGCTGACAATGGTTACCTGTAAAAAAGACCTGGTGAGCAAAGTCAGAGCCTTCCACTTTGGGAAATGCCAAACCTCATTTCTTCACAGCAGCAGGAGCTGCTGCCAGTGCATCGAGGCAGGCGAGAGCTCCTTGTCCTCTGCATCACCCTCCATGGCACTGGACAGTAGCCAGCGGTGTTGTGAGAAGTTGGGGCTGTATACATTGCCCACAGGGAATTAGAAGTTGATTGTATCCAAAATTAGCTGCCAACAGCTGAACATGTTCTGGGCCTCACCAAATGGGCGCTTGGTCTTGGCTCACCCACAGAAGGGACATGTTGGTGCTTCACAGCACCAACGGCACAGCCAGCTCTGGCTGCCCGTGACCCCAGCAGAGGTGGATGGGTTTCCCTGCCAACCCTACCAAGAGGTTGCAGTGCCCAGGAGCAAGAGGTGCTGGTGGCAAAACTGGCCTTTTGCTGACCTTGTACAGTTTTTTTCTGGGTGAAGAGAGGACTTCAGTTTCCAAGGCTGCTAACCCCCTGTGAAGTTCACTCAGTAGCTGGAGACCTTGCTGCAGCTTTCCTGAAAACTCATATATGCTGCTGAAGCGTGTTGCCTTTGTATTAAATACTTTGCAATAAATACCGATGCCTTTGTAATAAAGGCTGGTGTGTTTATCAAGCAGTCACCTTTATCATTGCTTTCTTTAATGTATGCTGTATATTATCACTGTCCTGCATGCTTTGGCTCTCTGGTGTGTTTTATGTGTAGTTTGTCTACAAACAAAGTTAATCAGTTTGTTCCTGCTCTGCTCATGCTGAAGCATGGCTACTCAGAGTTCTGTTCTCAGAGATGAGGACAGCAGCCATCAGGACACTCCAGGTCTGCTTCCAGCCTTCCCTCTCTGCCGTGGCTGCAGAGTAAATTGTGTAAATGGGATCTCTAGAGGTAGAGCCCTGAGTAAACACAAGGCACCTCAGTTAGCAGCTGAATGTTTTGCAGATATCTGTGTGTATCAAATACCCTTTTTTAAAAAGTTTTTTTTTAAATTATTATTAAGACAAAGAAACCAATTAACCTTTAAGCAATCTCCTAATAGTTGTTAGGTGTAAAAGAAAACTAAGATTTCTGTCCTGGTTCCAGCCAGGCCAGAGCTAACCTCCCCAAGCAGCCAGTACAGGTGAGCTGAGTCAGCCTGGGCTGTTTCACACCACCTGGCATCACTCCCCCATAAAAGGGGCTGGTTGGGGAGAGGTGCTCCTGGGTGTCTCCAGGGCAGTTAGATGCTGGGTCATCAGGTAGGTTCTCATCTTGGGTGTGAGTGAAATTTACTGTGGGTTGTTATTGTTCCCCTTTTCTTGGTGCTTTTGTCAGTAAACTGTCCTCTAGCTCTTCTTTTTTCACTTTATTTCTTTTCAAGAACCCAAGCCAGGAGCTGTATGCAGACTCTCCAGTGGTTTTCTCATGCTGCACATGTACTGCAGCAGCTGTGCTTGGCCAGAAGATCCCCACACTGGTGTCACAGGTAGGGCAGGCATCTGCCACCCCAAAGGCATGGGCACCTGCTGTGGGTCCAGGGTAGTGTGGTGGTAGTAGTCAGGAGTCAGAGCTTAATTTCAAGCCTATGTAGAGACAAGATACATTTGAGAACAGAGTTCTAGCTGGGGAAACTGACAGCCTTAGTGAAACTCCTTCTTCATTATGCTTGGGACTAACATGTACAGATCTCAGAGCATGAACTTCCCAACTCTCTTGGTCCCTGCTCTAGAATGCTTCCAGAGTTGCAGTTGGTGCTTCATTTCTTTGGCAGCAAAAGTCTTTATGAGTGACACCCACATAGGCAGGATGTTTAACAGGTACACTGTACCACATAGGGGGAAGGGTGGTGCTTGGGAATTTGGCTGGGGAAATGATCTTCTGGGCAGCATCCACACAAAATGGGAGCAAGGTAGTGCAGGTGGGAGTTTGCCATAAATCCTCGTGAACTCTGCCCAAGGCTGGCCAAAGGACTGTGGGATTAGCTCAGAATTTTAGAGACCTGAGATCTGCTTTTTGCTCGGATGGGATTTTCTTATTCTTGTTGGCAGGTAGCAGAAATCAAGACTGGCCTGCAGCTGCCCATTCAGCAGGTCCTTCTCCAGCTCGCTGCACTGAGTGTTTCAAAGGAAAGCCTTACAGGGAGATGGAAGATCATCTCTTTCCCATGTTATGTCTCCTTGTGACAATTGCTAATTAGGTTGGGCTTAGTCTCAAAAGCTTAATGTTTTATATCCCTTTTGATATTTGCAGTTAGGAGGACTCTAAATAATTTCTCTTGGCATGGCTTTGCCACAACCTCTGCCTTTGGCTGTAGACTCTGGTTTAATTAACCTGCCATGAGAACAAATTTCCCTTTACCCCTTTTTTAATTTCCCACTCTCTAATTAAATCAAATAGTAATTTGTGTCTCGGTTGCCACATGGGGACCCTAAAACAAGGCTAACAGCACAGATCTCCCTGTGTGAGGATAATGTCAGAGCAAATAACCTCAGAGCTGGGAAGTGCTTGGACACTAACTACAGCGAGCACTGCGGCTGCGCTCAGCTCCATGCTGCTGACTTCAGGCTCTGATCTTCCCCAGACTCAGGATGTGTAAGCCAAGCCAGTTATGTTACTGCTGAATTTACTGAGAGAAGGCTGCCCAGTTAAGCTCCCTGTCAGTCTGAAATGCTGCTTCTCCTCCATCACCCCCTCCTTCCTTGCTTCTTCCCACATCTATTTTCCCAGGCAGCTGGAAAGCTGAAAAAAACCCTAGGTTTATTTAAGGAAGCTTTCTTTAGAAAGGAGGGACCAACAGAGCTGCTTCCCAGAGAGCTCTGTGCTGGTCTGGAGTGTGAAATTACTAAGGAGGGCTCAGAAGGAAGTCAGCTCTGAGCACCAAAACTTCACTTCTGCCCTGCGGGAACACCCCAAATTCAATTTAAGAGGTTGTATCTGTTAATTATCATCCAGGAGAGAGGCACCATTGGAGGTTATTAACAAGGTTATTCAAAGCATTTTTAGAACCTCCAGGCTGGACAATAAGCCCTCTGATTTATCCAGTGGAAAGAACTGACACTATGATGCTCTGCTAGATGTGGGGTGCAGGATCCTGCATCCCTTTCCCACTGGAGTAGCCCCACCAGTGTCGATGGGATGATTGCCTGTATAAGCAAGACAGGCACAGCTGAGCCAGAGTATTTGCTGCCTGTGGCCTATTGCCTAAATGCAAACAAGGCCATAGCAGCCGTACTGACTGCGTGCAGTGGCAGGAAAGAAGCAGATCATCGATACTGAGCAGGTTTTTGTTAGAACACTCTTGAGCTGTCCACTATCAAAGGCCAGATAATAGAAAGTCTACTCCCAGCAACAAATCCAGGCTGGAGCAGGAACGGCTCTGACTCCCGTGCAGGCTACAAGCAATAATGTTCCCTGTACATGGCCAATGTTTTCTCACCCTCCATGAAATGTTTAGCAGGGTGGAAATCTTGTAGGAAGGCATCTCAAGCATGTGCCAGAAACAGAGCCCAAAGCCCTGCAGTCTCAAAGATTTAGCTCTTGGGGTGCTGTGAGCACCATGTGAGGGGAAGTATTTGGTCCTGTGACACTGAAGAGACATCTTAGAGCTTCCTGGAGTCTGACTTGTTACTTTCTGGCTTTCAGAGTGAATCTAATGTAAAATGGCCCAGAAAGCAGAAGACAGTGTGGTGCCCTGGAGGCACAAGCCAGGCTCCCAAACACTTGCAATTGAGTTTTACATCCTGAGATACTCAAAACTGTCAGAGCTGGCGTTTCCTGGGTTGCTTTTTAATTCTTTCCTGGGTTGGTTGGGTTGGGTTCTTTTTGGGGGGAGGAGAGGGGGGGTTTTCTCTGGAGGTCAGAAATTGCTGGGGGCATCCCAAAGGTGAGATTCCTATATAATCACACAACAGCAGAAAAAGAGGTTTCCAGAAAAACACCAAATACCCCGATGTTGATGATGAAGCCTGCAAATCAGACCCTATGAGTGGATCCCCTCCCTCACCCACGCTCCTGTCCGCGGTGCAGTGAGCTACAGCAGCCCATGGCCGGGTTTTTCCTGGCAAGCGCTGCACTGTAAGCACCAGCAGTCAGTTTGGCATCTCAGAGTTGGTATTTGGAGATAAACAAAATTTATCTCTAAGGATTTTAGTTCTGTAATCTGTAGTTTCTACTGTGGTAACGGGAGGGTGGGGGGAACCCAAACATTGGTCTCACATGTCCGTGCAGCATTTCTCAGCAGGATCCCAAAAGTCAGCAGTCCACTGTTAGAAAGGGATGTAGGCAGCCTGCATGAGATCATAAAAATCTTTCCTTTAACCACCCCTGCTGCAGTCTCTGGTAAAACCTGGCAGCCAAATAACTGGGGCTCTTGAGATACCAGATTTACTTAGAGGGATCTTTGTTGTCCACCCCCAAAACTGTCCTTGCAGGTGCCGCTTCTCAGGGCGCCCACCAGAGCATTCTCTGTTGTGTAACAAAACTTAGCATCCTCGGTACTGTTTGTGTTCCTGGGAGCCCTGCATGAGCACTAACTCTCTGGTCCCCCATTACCCTGGGAGAGAGGAAGGGATGTCTTGTGATCCACGTGTAGTGCTCTGGCAAGAAAGGTGCAGAGTGAGGCAGGTCTGGTGGTATCAGTGGTTTTACAGCAGGGATTAATGTGATTTGGCACCTTTAACACCACAAATCAGGTTGACAGTTTGCCTACAGAGGAAATTGCATTGCAATAAAAAGAATTGTAACAATGGAACTCTTTTTGTGGAGACATTTCTGTTCCAAAGCTGGACTTGACATGGGTTATAACCATACGAACTCCTGTATGTGCTCTCAAAGGAAGGTTAGAAAGGTAGAGCAGGCAGGGCTTTCAGCTTGATCCTTCCAAGTGGTGTTCCTGGGCTCAACCAGACAAAAGAGCCTCCTACCCCTTTTTAAAAGAGAAAATCTGCTAAGCCCCAGTTTGTGTAGTATGAATGTAGCAGTTTGCATCCACAATGGGGGAAAAAATATTGGGTTAAACTTCAAACAGCCGTTTTGCTACTGCCACTTTCTCTGCTCATTTCCATGCTTGCCTGCCTGCCTGCGAATGCTGGTGTATCACACAGACTGCTTCGTGACATCTTACAGATCCCCGGCTGGTCTCCAGGCTGTGGAGCAGTGCTGTGGTATTTAGACAGAGGTGCCTTTCCTTAGAAGTGAAAATGGCCCCAGCCAGAGGAAACACTAACAAGAAGCAGTTTCTCTTTTGTTCAAACCCTATAAATAAGCACCATATAAACAAAAGAGGAACTGGACAAATTCTTGGAAGAACAATTCCCCCCCGGGGTAACAGCACGCAGGAAATCCCTGAGCCACAAATCTCAGGAGGCTGGGAAATATTTGGGAGAACAAGTACTGCTTGCTTGGCCTTTCTCATGTCAGATCCTGGCAGAAAACCACCGGGAGAGGCAGGATCAGAGTGAAACAGGTCACTGACTCAACACAGGACAACTCTCACGAGTCAACCTTTATTTGTGTGCAATTTGCTTTTCTTTTGGAAAACCTTGGATGGAGCAGGGCAGCAGTAGGACTGGTGAAACGGGTGAAAGCAGCTCCACACTTTGCTGCCAGTTGCCTGCAAACTGGGAAAAAGCCCCTGGCAGACATGATGGGCAGTGTGGGGAGCAGCCACCTCCACATCCTGGCCAGACTGTGGTCGATGCCCTCTGCTGGGTCTTTGGGGTCTCCTGGGTCCTCTGTGAGATTAAATGCCCTTTTCTGCCTCTGAGCCACCAGAGTCAGGTTCAACAACTTTGTAAGAAGTAAATAATGAAGATTGCTGTCTTGAGCATCTCTGTCTGACTGTGCATGCAGCACCATCTAGTGCTTTACCGAGTATTTTTAATTTATTCTTTTCCTCCCCCAAATCTGTAGCCATGTAGTCAGAGCACACCCTTTACCTTTATCCCCCCTCCCCGCACAGTGCTGGGCGGTAGGAAGGCATGCTCCGAAGGCAAAACGTTGTGTGTGCTCAGAGCAGGCAGGTGACTGTCCCAGATGGAAAGTAGATCGGAGAGGTGGGGAAACATCTCGGGCCATACAGACTTGCTGAGGTGCCAGGGTGCAACTCCGACTGATGCCTGCAAGGTGTCTCGAGCCTAGCTGGGACCGAACATCCTGCTGTAGCTGAAGCCTGATTCCAGAGCTGCAACAGAAGTAATGCAAAACACCTGCCAAGGGTTCGGAATACCTTCAGCGCTCCTCCCTTCTCCAGTGAAGCCACAGGAAAAATGCCCTCTGCTGATACCAGAGGACATTACCTCCTCTCCAAGAGTAAAGCCCGAGGTTTAACTAACCGAAGAGCTCTTGCTTTCTTCAGCGCCCGTACTGTTATCCCCATAGCCTGGGGGTGACTCCCGCCTGGGGGCGAAATCATCTGCCCAGCGTTTAGCAGACGGATGGCTGCTCAGCACCGGTTCTCCGGGGGCCTAGGGACCCTGCTCTGCCCCGGTTCTCCGGGGGCCTAGGGACCACCCTGCTCAGCACCGGTTCTCCCGGGGCCTAGGGACCCTGCTCAGCACCGGTTCTCCGGGGGCCTAGGGACCCTGCTCTGCCCCGGTTCTCCGGGGGCCTAGGGACCCTGCTCAGCACCGGTTCTCCGGGGGCCTAGGGACCCTGCTGTGCCCCGGCGGCAGTCCTCGCCTACGCGTCACGGCACCGGCGCGCCCGGACTCAAACGGCCCCGTGTCTCTTCACCTCCCTGGGGCTCCCCAGCAGGACCCCGGCGGGCTGTTTCCCCCACGCAGGCTCCTCCGCAGACTCGCCCGCATCTCCCCAAGCGTGCCAGGGAGAAGGCTGGGGGGAAGCGGCCCCGGGGCTCCTTAGAGGGGCGATTTAGGCTGGGGGAAGCGGCCGGTCAAGTCAGCCTGGCCGAGCCCGGGGGTTTAATTGTTTAACGTAAGGAAAGGCCCTTTTCTCGGCTCGCGGCCGCCCCTGCAGCTGTGCAAGGCAAAGCGCCGGGCCGGGAGAGCTCAGGCCGAGGGGACGGGTGATGGGGCAGCGGGAGAGGCAGCGGGAGAAGCCGGTCGTCGTTCTGCGCCCCGGTTTTGCCGCGGCGTTGACTCCTCGAGGGGCGCTCGGGGGCGGGGGGCATCCTTTCCCCCGAGCAGGCCGGGCACCCAGCCGTCCGCTCCCCGCGCCGGCACCCCGGGGGACCCTGACCGCGGGGAGGGGAGGTGGGGAGAGCTCGGCGGGGCTGCAGAGGCCGAGCGCTGGCGTTCCCCCACCCCCCGCCGTGCCCGCGCATCCCCGGCCGCGAAACGACGCCCGCCGGGCCGCGCCGCACAGCCCACCGGCTTCACGTGACCCGCCACCCCCCCACTCCATTGATACACTATAGCAAACCGGAACGTTCCGGGCGGCGCCAGATATGCTGAATCGATGCCCGAGAGGCGGATCCGGCCGCCCGCTTGGACGGGGATACGCGCTCGGCGCTCGGCTAGCTGTTCCGCGGGCGGAGTGGGGGGGGGCGGGGGAAAGCGCGGCGGGTGCGCGGCGCGGGGTGTCTCCGCGGCGGCGGCGGTGGGAGCGGCGGCGGCAGCAGCGATGGCGGAGCCGGCGGAGAAACTGTACCGGGCGGAGTACGCCAAGAGCGGCCGCGCCTCCTGCAAGAAATGTGGCGAGAACATCGCGAAGGACTCGCTGCGCCTGGCCCTCATGGTGCAGGTACCGCGTGGCGGGGCCCGGGCCGGTGCGGGGGCGGCTTACCGCACCGCTCCAGCGGGGGCTCGGCCGGCGGCGGGGCCGGGCCGGGCTGGGCTTCGCTTCGCTTCCCCTCCCTGAGCCCGCCGCAGCTGTCCGGGGCCGCTCGACCAAGCCTCTTCTCCCCGCCGCGGGGGCGAGCGCAGCCTATTTTTAGCAGCGCCGCCTTTGCTCGCTGCGGTCCCCGCAGCAGCGCCGGGCCCCGGCCCGCCCCCTCTCCCCCCGGGCTGGTGGGCGCGGGAGTGCTGCTCCCCGTGGGGTCGGTGGCGGCGCGGCTGTGGGTAGCCGGGGCGGGGAAGCCGCGTGGAGGCGAAGCCATGCCGAAGTTCACCGTTAAGCGCCTTAGCGGAGGATGGCGGGGTCGGCCCGGGGGCGCGCATAGAGGCTCTTTGTTGTCATCTGGCAGGCACGGGGCGGGGGGCGGGCAGGAGGGGGCGAGCGCGGCGGCTCGGCTCTTGCGTGCCCTGGGAGGTGTCTGCCCCTCGGGGTGTCCTGCGCCGGGTCAGGGGGAGTCTCCGGTTCGTGCGTGCTTCGACGGTGGCACAGGAAAGCCGAGCCCCGAAACGCGTTCGAGAGCCCGAACGCTCCAGTGCTTTCCCCTCCGCTTCCCCTTGGAGCGGGAAGAGCCGTACGCTCAGCGGTCAGGCTTGTGCTGCCAGCGGTGGCCATCACAGGCGCGGCGCAGCCGCGCAGCGACCAGCAAACTGAAGGCCAAGGCGTGCCTTGCTGCCCCTGGCCCCCGGTCGCTTGCCCCTTGGGGAAGAGGCTTGCTCCTTCCGAAAGGAAGGGGAAGGCCCCGGCGGCTGTTGGGGGCGCTGGGATGTGTGTGCAGACCGTGGCCGATCCGGACGGCCTGCAGTCACACCAGGGGTTGGGGGGTGGAGGTGATGGGGGGATTCGGCCCCTCTCCCGGGGGGTGTGGGAGGAGCTGCCATCCCGGGCTGCGGGCCTCGGCGACAAGGCCCCTCCGGCGCGGCGGCGGCGGGGCCGCGGGATGAATCTGATGGGCGCCTGGCGAGAGAGAAGCGGAGGCGCGTGTGTGTTTATGGAAGACGTGCGAGGACGGGGGGTGCCGGCGCTGGAGCCAAGCCCTGCGGATGGGTGCCGCGGGTCCCAGCTCCCGGGGGGCTTGTGCCCCTGGGAGAGGCCGCGTTCGGAGACAGGCGAGGAAGGGCCCCGTCGCCCCCTTGCCCCGGCGGTGGGGGCTCGGCCCCCAGGGCAGGGCTGGCAGGTCCGCCCGGGTTGGAGGCGGGAGCTGGTTCCCCGGAGGGGAAGTACCTGCCTCTCCTTTTGTTCCCCGGAGGCTCCGTCCCCTGGGGAGGCCGTTTGGCCGCGCGGTGCCAGCTGCAGCGTTTGCTCCACGTGTTCCGGCGGCCTTTTGTTTCCCCGGCTGCCCCCCTCGCTCGCAGGAGGGGTCCGCTCCTGCTCCGGCTGCTGTGTCTGCCCATCCCCTCACGCTTGTTCTCCCTTACCGCCTTCCCCGGGGGTCTGGGCTCATGCGAGGCGGTTAATTTTCCTCGGCACCGGGGCCTGTGCGACCGCAGCGTGCCTTAACTTCAGGGGGTGGGTTTGGGTCTGTAGGGTTAGGCTTACTGGGAGATCTCCTGAGGGCAGGACAGCTGGGACCCTGGCCGCCCTCACAGCACCGCTGCCATCTCCTCAGAAATACAGGGCTTACACCAGCCCCTTGTAGTGTTTGGGTCTGGTTTTTTGTTTGTTTCTTTCTTCCCACATGACCTCTTGAATTTGCTTATAGTCTCTTCTGCAAAGGGCTCCCACTGCCAGTTTTTGTGCGAGCAGAGCAGTTTCTGTTCCTGCTGCTGAGCGTTCCCCCGGAAGGGCCCAGATGTCACCAGGGAGCCCCGGCCCTTGTTTCCCCTTGGGGAAATCCCCCACGGTGCAGCCTCTTTTGCAAACTGTACAGCAGAAATGAAAGGGAGGCCTGGACCGTGTCAGTAGCTGGGTGCCATTTCTGCTAACCCGCCCCCCCCTTTTGGTTTGATTTGTCAAGTGAAGAGCTCTGTATGACGGTGGGATGCTCGGTGTTTGGCACAGGGCAGGCACCCAGGCTCTGCGTGGCCTCAGCTTTTGGTTCCGCCTGGAACTGAGTGGTTTCTGTTATCTGCATGTGCAGTGTGAAAGCAAATCAGTCTCCTCTTTTTCCATCATTTGTTTAGGAAACTATGGCCTAGAGATAGGTGAGCCAGGAGAAGTTGTGTAAACAAGGTCTAGCTTGCCTGGAGGTCCCATTTCCCACACAGAGTGTTGTGCTCAGCTCCATGTGCTGCAGGAGACCTACTCACTGCTTGTGTGAGTGTTCTAAGGATTGAGCTGGCTCTGCCCCCTTCCACATGCCCCCAGTGCCTTTTGCCCTTAAAGCCACTGTCTTAGGGACAGATCTGTGAAGAGACCTCCAGGAAAAGTCCAAGCATGATCCTAGAGCTCGGGGCTGACCCCTTTTCAGTGACAGTGGTGTGTGTGACTTCCAGTCAAGTTGAGAGCAGCCCCTGGGTGGCTGCTGTGTGGCTGCAATGCTGCAAGGGTCATTGGGTGATCTGGATCTTGGCTTAGTGGTAAGAGTCAAGAGTTGTGGTTGATGGTTAGCTGTTGGCTCCCAGCTCTGCAAGTCCCACACTGTGTTCCTCGAAGCCCTTTTCTCCTCCTTCCTGCTCATGCACAAAGTTCTCTGCTGTTGTTTCCACTTGGAGATTTCCCTCCCATTGGTGATAGGTAGAACGCTTTCCTAGATCGTTAATTCTGTATCATCAATAGTAATTATGGGACACTGAGTATTATTAGTATGGCAGCTGTTTGTGTGCGTTACTTGGAGCCAAAACGCTCTATGGTTATTTTATCTGATGGGTAACCAGAGGGATGCCAGGCTAGTATTTAATGTGCCTGAGTCATAAGCAAGCAGAGCACTCCCATGATGAGGCTGGTGTGAAGCAGGGTACAGGGAGGACTTGGGTGATGCTTCTGTCCTGGTGCAGGACTTCACTGGGCTCTGGTGTTTCCCTTAAATGTTGCCTCTGCAGCCCTGTCAAGGATTTCTTCAGGCTGTGGGAGCTTGGAGCTGTTCCTGTGCCTTGTGCTGTGTGATGGGCTCTCCAGGGCACAGGCAGTTTTCTTGAGCTTGCCACAACCTCTTATTTTGCTTTCCTCATAACCTGTGGATGGTCTGATTCTTGCAGAGATGAAACCTTTCCTTGTCTGCTCAGGGTTGGTATAGTCGTGCTGAGGCTATGACCTTTGTAGTTTGAGGAGGGCAGATGGGCTGAGCATCAGCAGGGTGATAAGCTGGTTAAGCTAGGTTAACACTCCTTCCATGTTTGGCCCTTTCAGGACCTCTGTCCCCCAGTGTCTCTGTTATATTAAATTTTTGTGTTAGACTTTGTCATGAATAGTGTCCATCTCTTAAATTAAAAAACACAAACAAAACCCCCACAACCCTTGTGTTTTCTCAGATTCTCCTTTTTATCTCATTTTCTGTCTTGATTCTGTCCAAGTTGCTTCATCATGGCCTAATGTGCTCTCTTCCTAGTCACCTATGTTTGATGGCAAAGTCCCTCACTGGCACCACTACAGCTGCTTCTGGAAGCGCGCTCGAATCGTGTCCCACGCGGACATCGATGGCTTCACTGAGCTCCGCTGGGAAGATCAGGAGAAAATCAAGAAAGCCATTGAAACTGGAGGCCCTGGAGGAGGTAAGCAGAGGTCTCCTGGTGTCTGGAGGTTCTGCTGAAACTCTCCTCAAGCTGTTGTTACTGTGATTATTTGATTGCCGTGTCTCTTCAGCACATGTCAGAAGAATTGTGCTGTCCATCCCTCCCCGCGCTCCAGGGATTGGAAGTTGTATGATCCAGTGTGTTAAATCAATGAGTGAAAAAGCCAAGTCACTTGGCAGGTGTATTGCCAAATATTCCTTGTTACTGTGTCTGGTACATGTTGTTTTCAGCTCTTCAATATTAAGAAATGCTGTTGCAGTATGTTGTTTTAATGGTACGCTGCAGTGAAGGTACCATTATGGTGGTTCTTGGAAATTTTTGGACCATGAATCAGGGAGCAAGTGAGAAGGGTCTCAAATACACACCAAAGTCGTCCTGTCGTGCTGTGAGTCAAGGCTGCTGGGCAGTTTTAGATTGATACTTGCCTGCTGTAGTAATACATAATGTATTCATTCAAAAAATCAAGAGAAACTGGCAGTTTGGGAAGAGGACTTCTGCTTCAAAGCAGAGTTGTTTGTGCCTCCTGTTGCAATCGGTTCATCAGTAGGATCTCATTTTACACTACTTTCAGAAAACAAGTAAAAAGGGTCAGTTCTGTGCACTAAACAAGCAAGCCTGTCCAATTGCTACTTGGCTGCTTAAAGAATTCTTCCTATTATAAAAGTTTGAGCCTTGGCTGCTTATCTTGCTCTGTGTTCCAATTCTTGGCAGATAGGTTGCTGGAATTAAAAGGTTTATTAATCCAAACTGCTAACGACTTAGGGCAGAGAATGAGAAAACAAAAGAATGCCTTTTAAGACCAAACTTGGTATTTGCTTTGTTCTCCAGGAAAAGGAGGGGAACAGGAAGGAGGTGGCAAGGCTGAGAAGAGCCTAAATGACTTTGCTGCAGAATATGCCAAGTCTAACAGAAGTACTTGCAAAGGCTGTAAGGAGAAAATAGAAAAGGTAAAGTCTTTTTCTTAGCTCTTCATCCCTTGGCTTTTCTCCCGCCACTTCCAAACAGTGACTTTAATAATTGCTTCTTGCCTGTCCTGCATATGGAAAGCACTTGCAGAGCTGCATTTCTGTGTCTGAGGAGCAGCTGCATCCTGCAAAACTGACAGTAAAGGCATCCCTCAGGTATTATAGCCTGTGCCTCCAACCTGCTGATGCTTCATTTTACTTGGGTCTTAGAGCAGGCTTGTGCACCGTTCGCCAGCATTTCTGCAGCAAGAGAGCCACCATTGTACCTTTTCCTGCTTGTTGCAGAACTGCAGAGGTGTTTGCCTCTTCCTCCTCCTCAGCAAGAGCAGCTCTGCTGCGTGTGCTGTATCCATACTACATGAAAGCAGACACAAACAGCAGTGCAGCTAATTAATGGCGCAGCCCTGTAGTTGAATATGTCTCTGTACACTGCTTTTCAAGGCAGTTGGCAAAGGGATGCTGTGAGCCTCTGATAGACGTGAACGGACCTACCAGTTGGGTAAAGTGGGCAGGGGCCAAAGACCAGTGCTGGTACATGTGTATCTGCAGGATCGCTGGTGACTGTTGTGTAGACGTTTCCTTGTTGGAGCATGAAGTATTGTGGTCTGAAAGTACATAAATCAGTTACTTGTTGGGTAGCTGAAAAGTAATTTGAGGTAAGACGGATGAGATCTCGTTAGCGCTGATGCTTGGGTGGTAAGGACATAAAGCTCATCTTTAGAGTTGCTTGCATGGGGTTTGCTGATGTGAGTTGGGACTCCATTGGGAGTTGGCATAAAGACTACAGGATTACCCATTTCATGTGTTTGTTTTGGTTTTTTGCTTTTAAGAGAAAGCTACCTAAAAAGCAAGGGTTTTTTCCAACCTAGAAAGAGTATTGAAGGGAGCAGAGGAACTGTAGCGAAAGGGCTTGAACAAAATCTGTGGGCTTTGATAGAGGAACTGTTGGTATTTTACAGGTGTTTAGGAAGCCTCATGTTGGTAACAGCTTTCCAGAACAGCCTGATGATTGCTCTTGTGTTACTTAAATCTGCCTCAGGGCCAGATCCGGATTTCCAAGAAGATGGTGCATCCTGAAAAGCCGCAGCTGGGAATGATAGATAACTGGTACCACCTGGACTGCTTTGTGAGCCGCCGAGCGGAGCTGGGCTTCCTCCCGGCGTACGGGGCCTCCCAGCTCCTGGGCTTCAGCATCCTGAAAGCTGAAGATAAAGAAACCCTGAAGAAGCAGCTCCCGGCTACCAAGAGTGAAGGGTATGTAGGGAACACAACAAACTGCACTGACTTGAGGAGTCATTGCTTGCCTTCAAATGCATCCATGATAAATGGTTTGTGACATTGTTGTCTCTCTTAAAAGAATATTGGTTGTAGGAGGATTTGGTCTCTCCTGCGACCTTCGGCAGATGACTGACACGTTCCCCGACCCTGGGAGCGTGTCGTGCACTTGCCCCCCATGACTGCCTTGAGAAATGCAGAGACGAGCAGCTGTGACTTGGAGGGCTGATGTGGGGCTTTCAGCCATAAAATAATGCATGCTTAGTATAAAGGGATACTGGGCTCTGCGCCTCATTGTGCGATGCTGTTATCAGCGAGGGCTTCTCTGCTCTAGCCACTTGATACAGAATTGATTTGACATCTCTTATCTATGAGCTGCTGATCTCTGACAGGCACTGAGTCTCATAACAGAGTTGACCGTGTAGAGCTTACACTTGGGTGCTTTTGTTTGCTAAATCTTTTATGGTACATCTGAAATTTCATTTGCCTTGCGTTGAAATTTTTAGTGGAGGCGCTTGATGGAACTCGTACTGACAGAGAAGTGCTTTCTGGTGACTTGCTAGTTTTGATAAGTGAAGGCTTCTGTTACTTGGTTTTGAAGCGACTTTGCCTGGGGTCATGCTTCATGATACAAGCCAGTGTTGTGCTGTCCCCATGGAGGAAGGAATGTAATATGGTTTTGGGTCCTACAAATAAGAGAGATATTGTCATTGTAAACCATTGGGTTTCTCAGTGTGCCTTCTACACTGAATTGAGATTTGTTTCTTGAAATGATTTGTCATGAAACTATCCAGTGAGACTGATGCTGGGGTCTGAGAAGCTGTAGCTGCTTTAAATCTCTGCAGTCTTTGTCAATATTGGTCCTGCAGATAGGTGGTTGGTGGGCATGGTGTACGGTTCATAGCCATGCATGTCTTCCTCTGCCATAGGTAACAGAGCAGACCATGCATACACTGATCTAGGTGTTAAGAGGCTGCCACTCAGCGCCCATGTTTTATTGTTGGCTGGCAAGCAGCCACCCTGCAAGCATTCATCCATGGTGCGGATGCTGTGGGGAGCAGCAGCATTGCCACAAGAGCAGGTGCTTCTGCTGGAGCCCCACCAGGTTCTGCAATGTCCACTTCACTCAGCTGAGATGAGGTGTAGGCATCTCCCTGGCAGCCTGCCATCTTTCCAGGCAGGCATTTTACCTCTGCACATGTTGCACCATGTGTTTTAATAATGCACTTGCAGCGTTTCAAGCAGTCCTTTGCTTTCTGTGCCGAGGTGCACGTTCTGCTTTGTCCTAGAACAGTGTGTGAGTTTAATAGGGCTATTCCTAGATTCCCCCCATGTCTTCAGCAAAGCTCTAGAGATTTGACTGTGTTTCTCCTGTCTGCCCTGACTCTGCGTTTCTGGGCCACTTCAGGGATGCTGTGCAAAATACGAAGGCTTTGGAAAGACAGGCCACAGAGCAGTTTGCCAAGTCACTGTGTAAATAAAAGCCTAGAGTTGCAGTGGAAAAAAGCTTAGACTGGTCATGCAGGGTAATGTGAACCAGAAGCTCACGCCAGAAAAGCAGCAGGATGTCTCATCTTTCCTGCTTTCTAAGCACCCCATGAACAAGCCCCTCAACCGTGAAGGTGCTGGCTGGCTGTTACGCTCCACTACCTTTCCTCTGCTGTTTGGGCAGTGGGCTTTAGCCAAGGATAGAAAGGGTCAATTGGATGTAAAGGGTCAACTGGAAAAATAGTTGTTTGCCAAACAAACCGAATGAGTGAGAATGTAAACAAACAGGAGTGGAGGGGGGTCATCTGCTCCCTACCTGCTGCTTTTGCCCTGGTGGCCAAGAGAGCCAATGGGATCCTGGGATGTATCAGGAAGAGTGTGTCCAGCAGGTCAAGGGAGGTGATCCTCCCCCTCTACTCTGCGTTGGTCAGGCCCCACCTGGAGTATTGTGTCCAGTTCTGGGCTCCCTGGTGTAAAAAAGACAGGGATCTCCTGGAGAGAGTCCAGAGAAGGGCGACAAAGTTGATTAGGGGTCTGGAACATCTCCCCTATGAGGAAAGGCTGAGTGAGCTGGGGCTGTTCAGCCTGGAGAAAAGAAGACTGAGGGGGGACCTAATTAGTGTTTATAAATATCTTAGGCATGGGTGGCAGGGGGGATTGGCCAGCCCCTTTTCAGTGGTCAGTGGGGACAGGACAAGGGGCAATGGCTGTAAGCTGGAGCACAGGAAGTTCCACACCAACATGTGGAAGAACTTTTTCCCAGTGAGGGTGACGGAGCAGTGGAATAGGCTGCCCAGGGAGGTGGTGGAGTCTCCTTCTCTGGAGATATTCAAGTCTCGTCTGGACGCCTATCTGTGTAATATGAGATAGGGAGCCTGCTTTGGCAGGGGGGTTGGACCCGATGATCTCTTGAGGTCCCTTCCAACCCCTAAGATTCTGTGATTCTGTGATTTTCTGCCAAGAAAGTGGAAAAAGTTCTGGAGAAGCCAAAAGAAAAACGCCTCAGAAGCTTGAATGAGATGCAGTTACCTCCAATAACTCATCTGGTGTGTTCAATCAGATAACAGTAGTTACAGCATCACGCAGAAGTGTTACAGCATCTGCTGTGGGTGAGATTGTCAAAATGTTCTCTAATGATATTTCTA
Organism: Laterallus jamaicensis coturniculus; assembly: GCA_022605575.1. NCBI lineage: Eukaryota > Metazoa > Chordata > Aves > Gruiformes > Rallidae > Laterallus > Laterallus jamaicensis. The sequence continues at coordinate 23,656,278 of JAKCOX010000001.1, forward strand.
ATTGTGCTGCATCCAAATTACATCATGACTGAGATGTCTCTGAAATCAGGTGTGACACACATATTCAAGTGTTGCTGCTGCATGCCTGGCCTGTGCTCTGAGGAGAGGCTCAGGCTTTGGGATTGCCCTGTCAGTCCTCTGTGTGGGCAGCAGTGTGATGTGCCTGTTGCGTACGAGGGAGGCAAGGCATTGAGCAGGGTCACCAAAAGTAGGTTAGAAAAGGTTTCCTGTGAGGATCCTGGCTCCTTTCCCTGGTCAGCTCTGGGTGAGATGTGCCATCCTTCCCCTGGGCTGCGGGCTGTCGTGCCTGAGTGCCAACACCTTGCAAGCGTGAGGAAGGAGGATCTTGTGTCTTTGCCAGAAGCTTCTCTCTGTGAAGAGTGTTTGTGTACTGATGCATTAGTAGCTTGTACGCTCCCTTTGACTGTGCTTCAGTGGCATGTCTCTTGCTCTCCTTTCCCAAGATGTCAGATTCACCTGTATTTGCTGCCTTGCTTTTTTGGGTAGAATTAGGGGGAAGTTTTTTATAGAGAGTGTGGTGAGGTGCTGGTACAGGCTGCCCAGAGAAGTAGTGGATGCCCCGTCCCTGGAGGTGTTCAAGGCCAGGTTGGATGGGGCCCTGGGCAACCTTGTGTAGATCCAGGCCTGAGGTTGGTGGCCCTGCCTGTGGCAGGGGGGTTGGAGCTCTATGATCCTTGGGGTCCCTTCCAACCCAGCCCATTCTATGATTCTATGAATTGTTGCCCAGGACAGGAACAAAGTGTCATTCTGGAGATGTCATGCAGCACCAGATTAACTGCAGAGGTTGCCTGAGGCAGAGGGTAAGTACTCAGGTCAGGAGCTGTCTTTCCATGCTTTACAGGGAGGAGGGGAAAAGGGGAGTTCTTGTTCCTCCCTGCATCAGCTGCTTATTTTAGTCAAGGTTGCTATGACTGCCCTTTTCTACCTTCATTTTCATTGTGGAGTGGGAAACATGGAAAAATAGAGAGTAGTTGGTGAGGAAGAGCCAGGCTAGAGTGGGACAGTTCACTTCCCTCTTCATCTTTGCAAACGTTGGACTAGATCTTGTAGCTGTGTGTCCTCCATGAAGGTGAGAACTAAGGGTTTGTGTGGGCTGGGGAAGTATCAGTCATCCTAAGCAAGCTGCTGGGCAATGCCCATTGATCCCTTCCCCAGGAGGAGAAAGGGTCTACACAGCAGCATCCAGCTGCCGTCAGTAACACACAGTGTTTGGTCCCAAGGATGGAAGATGCAATTAATGTGTGTGTCAGTGAATGTGTGCTTTGTCTACTCTTCTAAAGGTTGCTGGTTTGGGAAGATGTGAGATTAATTTGTCTTGGTGATTTCCTTTCTCAGGCTATAACAAAGGGATGGTTAGTGTTGGCTTTAGGCTTTGAGCATAGCCAGGGACAAAAGAGAAGGTGGTAACTGACAGATTTATGCCTCTGCCCTGCAGTTTGTTCAGGTGGCTGGAGCAGGTATGGCCATTTCTGCATCTGGGAGAACAACCTGTTCTCCCCTTGACTGAGGAGAAGCTGAGTCCCTGATGGAATTCAGGTCCTGTTCCTGGGTCATGGGGCCTCTTGCAGGGAGATCTCCTTCCAGTAGTTGGTGTGCTGACTGTCCCCCTTTTAAACACTGGGAGACAAGTTAAGATATAGGAGTGAGTGTCTAGGTGTGAACACTGGCTTGCTGGAGGCAGCCTGCTGAGGGAGAGGTGCTGCAGATGCACCGTGTTTGAGCACCCATCCTAAATACTTCCATTGTGAATCCCTCTGGCTTGGGGAGGTGCAGCAGAGCGCTGGGCACACAAGCTGCTAGGTGCTTCCCAGATCACATTGTGTACCCACAGCTGTTCAGAGAAGACATTATCCTCCTGGTGGGGCTCAGTGGATGCTCTGGCCTGCCCCTTGCAGGGGCTGCAGCTGGGGAGGGGACTTGCTTGGCCTGGGGACTTTGGAAGGCATGGCTGTGTGTGCACACTGTATCCAGACCTGCCATGCAGGTTTGCACTTGCCTGATCTTGAAAACTACAGAATTATTTTTATTTTTATTTTTTTCCAAAAAATGCCAGCAATTGCTGGTAGCACAGTGGGGCTGTTGTCCCCCTGAAGCAGGGTGCCTTAGAGGTCAGCCACAGCTTGACTGCTGATGGGACCTGGCAGGGGGATGGCTGAAAGGTGGGCTCTGCTGTAAAACCAGCCCCTTAAAGACTTGCAGAGTGGTCTGAGTCACAGAATCATAGACTGGCTTGGGTTGGAAGGGACCTCAAAGCCCATCTAGTTAAACACACACACACCCCTGCCATGGGTAGGGACACCCTTCACTAGCTCAGGCTGCCCCAAGTCCCATCCAGCCTGGCCTTGAACACTGCCAGGGAAGGGGCAGCTGTAGCTTCTCTGGGCAGCCTGTGCCAGGGCCTCACCACGCTCATAATGCAGAATTGTATTTAATCTAAATCTACCCTTTTTCAGTTAAAGCCATTACCCCTCATCTAGCACTGCCTGCCCTTGAAAGCAGTCCCTCTCTAGCCCTTACAAGCAGCCCCTCTCCAGCTTCCCTGTAGCCCTGTTAGGTGCTGGAAGGCTACAGTGATGCCTCCCTGGAGCCTTCTCTTCTCCAGGCCAAATCTTGGTTTCATCAGAGATGCTAATAATTGGCCAGTGATGGTCATGGCAAATAAAATGGGAACTTAGTCTGATTTTAGGGCCAGGACAGTTACTACAAGGTAGGTTTATTTCACCATGAGTCTTTGGGAGAAGAGTGCTTTTTAACATCCTCTTACAGCTTTACAGCTAATAAGTTGTCATACACAGTTAGTCTTAGTGGTAGCAAAGTACCAGAAAGTGAGGTGTTTAAAATCCTAAGAAGGAGAGCAGGTGGGAATGTCAACTCTGTGGGTTAACCACCCACCACAGCTTATGAAGCTAGCACAGATGCTTTCTAAAAAAGAAACCTGGCTGATGTTTCAAAATGGTAGTAGGTCTGTCTGAATGTAAGATCCAAGCTGTGCTCGTGCTCTGCTTTAAGATGCAGGCCCATCCTGCCTCAAATGGGGCAAAACTTCCCTTTTATTTCCTCACAAGGAGAGCACACCCTGACCTGATTTATTGATTTTGATGTATTTTGAAGCCAAACGGACCAAGGGGATGACATGCCTTTGGAAAATTAAATGATCTTCCTCTGAGGTCTCTTGTCAGTCCAAAGTCTGCCAAAATCCCCTGGTTTTCATTTGGCTTCCTCTTCCCTCAGTCTTTCTCAAGCAGACTCTTCTGTAACGTCTCCCTGCACAGCTCTAAGGCCCCAGCTAATAACCATAAATTTCCTCACACACAACTGCACAGTAGCACATCACGAAACCACTGTCAGCCTGGGAGCACTTTGCAAGTAGAAAATGTTCTCCTGTATGATTTCAGAGACCTAACTTCATTCCAGCCTGAAGAGAGAGAAGCTAGCTGAGAAATCCTTAGCTTCCCCAGTGTGTTTAGCTGCTTAAAGTTACCGTCTTGCTTGTCCTTTACTTCAGAGTGGCCTGCCTAGGCTGGAGCATGAAGCTGTCGATTCAGCTGAAGTATAACTCTAGTGTCTTTTAAACTGCACTGCTGCCCCTCCTCAGATTTGGGGAAGTATGCTTACCTTCAGTGATTTCTAGGTCTGCCTGTGGTGTAATTAATGCAGGTGTAGATGAATGTGCCTCAGAATGCTGCAGCATTTCATGTGCTCTGCAGTCGGACCATACAGTTATGCTGTGGAAAAGCTCATGGTGTACCTGACCTGATTGAGGCAGCTTACACTGCAGAGCCAAATACACCTCTACATTCTAGTGCTGAGGAATTTGAAAAATGGATTTGCCTGCCAAACCCAAGGATATTCAAGCCTCTGCAGATACTGGCAGTCAGTAACCTGAGCTCTGGTAACTGCTGGGCAGGTGTTTGAATACCTTCCTCTCATGTGTGCGTGTTTTGTTTTGGTTTTCTCTATTAGAAAGAGAAAAGGAGAAGAGGTAGATGGAAATGTGACTGCGAAAAAGAAACAGAAAAAAGAAAAAGAGAAAGAATCAAAGCAGGAGAAACAGCTGAAGGTGAGTTTTAGCTGATTCCATCTTAGAAACCGCTGGGTTTAGGAGAGTGCAGCAGCAGGCACTAACTGGAGAGGAGCTGTGCCTTGTGCCCAGCCAAAGTAGCAGCACAGCCAGCCCTGGCATCCTGGCACAGGAGATGGCCCATCACTAAGGCCATCTAAAAAGCAATCTTCCCTGCCACTTCCTCCTGAAAGAGAGGAAGGATATTCTTACTGGATTTGGATAGGTTAAATGCCACCTCTCTCATGGAAGTTGGTCCTTCTGTCCTTCCTGCATCACCTGGTTGTGGCAGCTGAAGCCCTGAGTCCAAACGTTGTTGCAGAAGAGTTTTGAAGTCAATAAATAGCTCATTGTAAAAATTAAACAGAGGTAATGTGCAAAGCTAGATTAATGAGACATCATACCTTTTCACCCTCTGGGGAGCTGTGCTTGGTTCTTAGGTACAAAGTGTGATAGATTGGAGCTCTACCTTTTTAGAATATCGTGGGAAGAATTCACAGTAGAGCATCAGGAGGTTTTTATTTGTTGAAAGTTCAGCATAGGTACTTTCCAAGGAGAGAACTAACAAGCAGTTTTTGCTGCAATTGGAGTCTTAATGAAGTTGCCAAAAAATGGTGTGTCTGCTTTCAAACAAAAGTTTTCTTCTTTGTTGTGTGGCAACACTCAACCAAGCTGAGACATTATGAAGGATTTGTTGCTGCAGTGCTGATGTGTAGGACAGGTCAAGGCAACTTGTGGATCAGGTTTAACTTTGGATTCACTAATAATTTTTATTTTATAACAGCAGTTCATCAAGCATGAACATTAACAATGAAAATCTAAACCATTTAGCAGTCAAACGGTCCTTTGAACACAGATGCATTTTTGAGTGTAGCTAGTGAATAACATTCTGAAATGTTCTGAGAGATTTTAGGATGCTTCCTTGCTGTCCAACCCTTCCACCTTTTTTAGAAAGGCCCAAAAGAATGTGCAGGCTTCTCCACACTGCTGCAGGTGACTGATAGGGTAGAAGTTCCTCCTGCATGTAGGTGGTTTAGAAGAACAGTGCCAATTGGCATTTCTGATTTTTGTTTTAATGCAAAGCTTGAGTGCAGCCACATCCCCACTGTTGTCAGTGCCAGCTAGTTAGGTGATATTTGCACAGGCTATTGAGAGCTTGCTGTGGGTAGCAGTGTGGTAGAAACATGGGTTCCACTCTACCTGAAAGTTATCTGTCTTGTTAGTGTCACCTGTACCTTGTGTGGGATAGTGCTGTGATGGTTACTTGGTGGCCTTTCTTCCTGTGTACATGATGGAGAAGCCTTGGTTTATACAGAATCCCATTGAGATGTCCTTCCACATGTAATCTTGAGAAGAGAGGGCATTTGCTGAAGCTGTAATGTGTTCATGCATGCATACTGAAATCTGAAGCCTGTTTTAGGATTTTGGGTAAAACTTGTGACTCTTTTGGTAAACTATTGGTTCTTGGTGCTCTTCATCTCAGTCTGCATTTAAGGGGCATACCATGGGCTTGCTAAAGCCTTATCCACATATTGGAGTTTCAGGGGTGTTCTTGGAAAGCAATTTATTGCAAGAAGCTAAGATGTTGGGGTTTGTCAACAGGAGCAGACAGAGCTGATCTGGGGCATCAAGGATGAGCTGAGGAAGGTCTGCTCCACTAACGACCTGAAAGAGCTGCTGATCGCCAACAAGCAGGAAGTTCCTTCAGGGGAGAATGCCGTGAGTTGATCTGTAGTTGCTTTGCGTGTGCACTGGGTCTCTGAAGAACCACCAAACCAATATTACTGCAAGGTCTGGAGTTCTGAAGCATGATCCTAACATAGCACTTCAGAAAGAAGTTCAGTGCAAAGCCCAGGCCTTTTCTCCTCAGGCTCTGATACTGCTGTTACGCTTGCCTGTGAAGGGCTGCGTGGTGGTGTGTGACGCAGGATTTTTACGCCTCAGTCTCAGTGATGTGCTTCATTCTGCTATGTTCAAACTGGTTGATGTTTGTTTTGTTGCTGGCTCTTCAAGAGCCAGGTTAGTTACTGTGCTTCACATTGACTCAGCTGTCACATAATGCAAAAACTGTAAATTTTTTCCTGGTATCTTTTCCAAAGCCAGTCACTTTTCAGTCTGTGTAATTTGTGGAATTCTCCTCTCTTTTGGAGCCACACATCACTTTATTTGTATTTATTCAGACTCTTTTTAAGGTGTGTGGGCTGGGATGTGGGAAGTGTTTATACTCAGAATGGTTAAGAACCACTAGGGGAAACCTGGGACTTGTCTGAGCCTCCATTCTCAGCTACCTACTCATGTGCTCAGACGCAGTAGCTTCTCCTCCTTGCTGGTTCTGGCATGGCTGCATGGTAGGTATGCCCTCCTGAATGCTGAATCTGACTAGGAGAGCCACACATGTGAGCTGATGCAGTGTGACCAGGGAACTTCTGTGTCATGTCTTCAGGGCACCCTGCATCAGTGAGTCCCGGTAAGAGTCTTCTGTGCAGTGTAGGTATGACGAGCTCTGGGAAGTGCTGTGTTGGGGTTGCAGCAGCCTGACAGGGATTTTCATGCGTGGCCCAGTGTAATGCAGCACACGAGCTTCTGGCCTCTCCCTGCCATCACCTGTGTTGTATTCTTTGTTGCTTTAGATTTTGGACCGAGTGGCGGATGGGATGGCATTTGGAGCTCTGCTTCCCTGTGAGGAGTGCAAGGGGCAGTTTGTGTTCAAGAGCGATGCGTATTACTGCTCAGGAGACATCACTGCCTGGACTAAGTGTGTCGCTAAAACGCAGACTCCCAACAGGAAAGACTGGGTAATCCCAAAGGTGGGTGTTCACTGCATATTTGATGATCTGAAGCACATTTCTTAACTGATGTTACCTCTTGTAGGGAGACTGAGCAAGCAGCAGTTTGTGTTGGGTGCCAGAGAGCAGAGTGTGCTGCAGTGCTGAGCAGCTGTGGTGCAGGGAGGTCTGTCACAGCTGTATCCTTCCAGGGGGAGGCAGCTAATGCATAACAAAATCATACTTTTTTCCCAGTAATGCTCAATTGAAAGAGATGTTGCTGGCATGATTTGAAACCCTCTTCTAGCTTTGTGTTCCCAGTCAGTAAGGTGGGTATTTGCCTACCTTAATATGAATGTCTGGGAAATCATTTCCACGACCTACAGCAAGTGCCAACATCTGGACAGCCTTTTCCTTTTCTAATGGTATTTCTTGTTTTTAAACTCTGCTTATGCTTCCCTCCCACAGGAGTTTCGGGAAATTCCTTACCTAAAGAAATTTAAGTGTAAGAGGCAGGACAGGGTATTCCCTCCAGATGCTGTGCCTTCGAACTCTGTGCCTCCTCACTCCGCATCTGTTCCTTTGACAGAGACCGTGTCAGCACCCAGAGGTAAGCAGTGGGCTGGGCATGGGTCAGTGGGGTTCAGGATGGTATGTGATGCCATTCCCCAGTGAGACAAACCCATCAGCCTGAAGAGGCATGCTGTTCTCCTGGCCCCAAGCAGGAGGAACTCTCCTGGTTTAAAAAACCAACGCAACAAAAACCCAAACCAACAGAACATAGTAGCATCTCATGTGCTTCATCTTCCTAGGACAGGTTGATCCTGGTGTGATGACTTGCCTGGGAACAGGGACTCAGGATCCCAAGCACTTTCTAACAAATTGCTTGGGGTTTTTTTGATGGTGAGGAAATAACGTGTTTGCAATGAATTAGAACAACGTAAAAGCTGGTGTTGCAAAACATGTCCCATGGGGGAACCTCCTGTGAAATCTGAGAACCACAGAATGGGTTGTGTGGGAAGAGACCTCAAAGCCCATCTAGTTCCACACCACCCCCTCCCCTTGCCATGGGCAGGGACATCTTCCACTAGACCAGGTTGCCTAAAGCCTTATCCAACCTGGCCTTGAACGCTGCCAGGGAGGGGGCAGCCACATCTTCTCTGAGCAGCCTGTGCCAGGGCCTCATCACTCTTTCAGTGGAGAATTTCTTCTTTGTATTTAATCTAAATCTCCTTTCCTTCAGCTGAAGGCCATTACCCCTTGTTCTGTCAAGCTTTTCTGTAGTTCTGTTCAGTCTGGTACTAGAAGGCTGCTATAAGGTTTCCCTGGAGCATTCTCTTCTCCAGGGTGAACAATCCCAACTCTCTCAGCCTGTCGTCACAGGAGAGGTGCTCCAGCCCCATGATCAGCTCATGGCCTCCTCTGGACTCACTCCAACAGGTCCATGTCTTTCTTGTCCTGGGGCCCCCAGAGCTGAATGCAGCACTACAGGTGGGGTCTCACCAGAGCAGAGGGGCAGAATCACCTCCCTCGACCTGTTGGTCAGGCTGTTTTTGATGCAGCCCAATATATAGTTGGCTTTCTGGGCTGCAGGAGTACACTGCTGGCTCATGTTGAGCAACATCGTTCAACATCCCAAGTCCCCCTCTTCAGGGCTGTTTTCAATCCATGGGCCCAGCCCTGGCCCATGTCTTCTTTCTTGGTTTCTTGGAGAGCATCCAGGGACCCCCATAATGTCAGATAACACCATACTATTAAGTTTTAAGGGCAGAGGGTTTCTTTGTGTTTTTTAAATCCTTCCCTGGGATTTGGCTTTAGCAATCACTGATTCCCTTATGCAAAATAGATATGTTGTCTCCAGCCCACGAACTGGCAAAAGGTTGGGCTGCAGAAGTTCCCTGCAGCCTGCAAGCTGTTGGGATGAATTGAATGCTGCTGTGATACAGCCGATCCGCTAAGAGCTCCACTGACGTCTTTCTTTTTCAGCCACCTTAGCCCTGACTGTAGTTTTGGGAGCAGGGGGGTTCTGTTATATGGCATAAAGGGCAATAATAATTCTGCACAACTGAGCTTGGCCAGATTGTGTTATTTTAGCAGTGAAGATAAAGACCCTGGTCTTGGTTCTGATTGGCAAGGTGATTCCAGCTCCAATGTGCCCTGAATGTAAACTCAAGGCGTTGATCAGAATTAAAGCCGGGTTACTTTGCTAGCAACCAAACTAGTTTGAGCTGGGGGGGTGAGGGGTGGTGTGAAGAGGAAGCAATTTGTCAACTAGGGTTAATAGCATTTCTCTGTAACAGTGTTGATGTGCTGTTAAAACACCTGCCATGTCCTGGACCCACCTGCATTGCAAGCTGTGATGTGATGGAGTCTCAGATCATAGAATTGCAGACCAGTTTGGGTTGGAAGGGACCCCAAAGCCCATCTAGTCCCACTCCCCTGCCATGGACAGGGACACCCTCCACCAAACCAGGCTCCCCAAAGCCCCATCCATCCCAGCCTTGAGCCCTGTCAGGGAGGGGGCAGCCACAGCTTTTCTGGGCAGCCTGTGCCAGGGCCTCACCACCCTCACAGGGAAGAATGTTTTCCCTGTTGTATCTAATGTAAATCTGCCCTCTTTCAGTTAAAAGCCATTTAAAGCCTTTTAGTTCAAACCTGTTACCACTTGTCCCGTTACTACATGCTCTAGTAAACAGGTCATTACCAGTTTGCTCCTGACTTGTTACAGGGTTTGCATGATATAACCTTGTTCTGTCTATAGGATCAAGACTTGAAGGTGCTGTAGTGTAAGAGCATTGTTGCTTGAGAAACAGTTCCCTTTCTCCAGCCCCTCAACAGTGTATTTCCTTTTGAAGAGACAGGAGCTTTCGTGTTATAGTGAATTTCTCCCAGCTGTCTAAGCATCAGAAGGGGGAAGCAGAGCACAGTATCCAGTAGTACTTGTCTGCTGAAGCTTTACAAAAAAGCAAGCAAATAATGTGCCTACATATCTGTATTCCCCACCTTACATTCCTGTTTGTTGGCATGTGCTGAGCTTTGTTGCCTTTCCTGGGTGAAGGGGAGGTTCCTCCCACCTTCTTAGCACAGGTCACATCTACTTGGGACCTTGTCTCCCTGCCAGCTGAGCTGATCACACTGAGTGTGGGGGATGCTGTCCCTTCGTGCTTGTTGGGGTGGGGATACCACGGGATGGGGACACAGGACTCTGTGCCTATTGCTAACATGCTGTGTTATTTCCAAACCCCTAGACAAACCACTGACCAACATGAAGATCCTGGTTCTGGGAAAGCTATCAAAGAACAAGGAGGAGGTGAAGAGCATTGTGGAGGACCTGGGAGGAAAGATGACAACGACAGCTAACAAGGCCACACTATGCATCAGTACACAGAGTGAGCAGCCATGCCTTGGTTACTGGTAACTCAGCTGAATGGGTTACAGAGGACATGCACCCTTGGAGCTGTTTGGGCATCAGTGTTTGGATTAGGAGGAGTGTTTTGTGTGCACATGTGGAATTAGTGTGCTTGGAAGAGACAGATGTGTGCTGGCTGAGTTGCAGTTACTCGGCGCGTTGACCCTGCAGGTTGTGCCAGGAGCTGGGTTTGCAGCAACTGGAGCTCAAGTCTGTGTGCCACCATGGGGGTGGGCAGGCCACCCTGTTGGGATGTCAGGGGCTGTGCCCATGCCTGCCTCAGAGAAGCCTCAGAGCTGACTCTGCGTGCCTGAGGACAGCTGTTCTCTCTGCTGGCAACTGAGGGTCTGCTCTTGCCCCTTGTTGGGGTTAAGGTGCAAACTGGCTGCTGAGGTTGATTTGCTCCTGCCTGCCAGGAGAGTCCAAGAGGGACTGTACAGCCCCAGCCTGGCTCTGGGCGGGAGAGAGAGTTGGATCAGTTGGTTAAAGTAGAAGTGTTCCTGCTCTAGCCCAAGCTGCAGCTTTTAGCTGGTGGAGATTTTGCCTTCCAAAGAACACAGTAAATCCAAAATTAGGTGAAACTGTACTTCCACTGTGTTACAGAGCTCTGAGTCATGGCCAGAGGGAAGGGCTAAATCTGAAACATCACTGATGCTTTTTTTTTTTATCTTTCCCCTCCTGTTTCCCCCCCTGCCTCTGCAGAGGATGTGGAGAAAATGAGCAAGAAGATGGAAGAAGTGAAAGAGGCTAAAGTCCGTGTGGTCTCAGAGGAGTTTCTTCAGGATGTGAAATCCTCCAGCAAGGACTTCCAGGAGCTCGTGTCTCTCCACGCGCTTTCCCCGTGGGGAGCCGAGGTGAAGATGGAGCACGAGGAGATGGCTGTGGATGGGAAGTGCAGCAAGCCACCAAGTATGAAGAGTGCTCTGAAGGTCAAGGAAGAGCAAGGTGAAGAACAAACTGGTTGTTTCTCCATGGGCCTGTTCAGTGCTGTGCATGCACAAAACAAACCTGGGTATAGTCTATCCTTGCCCTTTCCTTAAGTTCTCTGCCCTTTTTCTCATCATAAAATTAGACAGTGAGACCTGGGGGGCAACACTGGTTTTAAGTAAGCACGAAGCTGGCCCTTGTTTCCCTTAGTTCAGTCTTGCTTCAGAGATCTTCTGTTCTGTGTGTGCCCAGGCTCCCTGACATGAGTCCAGTCTCTTCCTCTTGTCAGCTTCTCTGCCAGTATAGGTCAGTGTTTCAGCTCCAAGGAGATGCTGGAGCACTAAGATGACAGACACTACCATCACCCCCAAGGGGTATTAGCAACTGGAAGAATACTGGGCCCAAAGCAGTGGCCTTTGTTCTGCTTGGGGTTTTTTAATGGAGGAAGAATACCCAACGCCAGTGGCATTCCTCACCAGTGCTATAGAGAGCTGCAGTGTTAATGTCTTTGGAACCCATTCTTCCCTGTATCTCCAAGCTTAGGTTTCTGCCATATGGTATGTTGTTGCCCGGCTCTCACAGCATTTCCAGGGGACCAGAACACACCCCCCCACCCCATGCTCTGTGAGGTGTTCAAGTCACATTTGTGGTTCTGTTTAAGTGGGATTTACCTGCTCTGCAGGTGAAAATATTCTATGGCCCACCCCTTGGGGCCAGAAGGAAGGAGACAAACAGAATCAGGGGAGATCTTTTTTTCTTATTTTTCACTTAATTGATGAGTCAGGAGCTGTGAATTGGCTGCTGAGGCCAGGTTAAAAAAAAAAAGCCATTGAAACCACTGTGCTCATACACTGGAGTCTTGATTTGAAGTCTTAGGGTGATAATTATGCAAATTGAGAATTTGAATGTTGTCAAGTCAGACTGTGTTGCCTGCTTAAGAAGAAAATTAACTCTGTTTCACTGCAGGACCTAGCAAGTCTGAAAAGAAAATGAAGCTAACGGTTAAGGGTGGAGCTGCAGTAGATCCTGATTCTGGTGAGTGATAACAATGGCTGCTCCTGGCAGGCTTCAGGAAACATGATTGCTTGCAAAATGTTTTTCTGTGAAAGGATAAGGGCTCTGCAAAAGGAACATGAATTTTCTAGTGCAGTTTTCAGAAGGACCACTTAAACTAAGGCATGGTCAACTTCAGGAGCATCTGTCAGTGGGGTCAATAAAGGCCCACCCAGCAGAGGCCACAGGTCTGGCATGAGCACGTGCCCCTGGACCCTTTGAGGTACAGCTGATGCTACTCCCTAAATCTGTGGTGCAAGGATTTTGTTCTGAGCATTCATACTGCATCCAAGGTCACCCTTTGGTTTTTTGGTCCATTTGCTAACATAACTGCAGAGCTGCAGTGCTCTCAGTAATTTCTTCTGTCAGTCACACTGGGTTAAATAGTAAATTTTAATGGTCCTTTATCAAAAGTTACCTTTTTTTCTCTAGTTAGTATTAATACTCACTTCTGAGTCTCTAAAGGTGCATGCTCACAATTTATTGAAAAGAGAACATGCTTGATGTAGTGTGGAATGAGCACCTGGTCACTGTTCTTGCAGTAGGTTTGTTAAGACTCACACTGCTTTGAGTGCAAATGCAGGAAGCAGACCTGGAACAGTAACCTCCTTTGTGTCTGGACTTGTTTCTTCCCTGAAGGCTTGGAGGATTCTGCTCATGTCTTTGAAAAAGGTGGAAAGATTTTCAGTGCAACCCTGGGCCTAGTAGATATTGTGAAAGGAACAAATTCCTATTATAAACTGCAGCTGCTGGAGGATGACAGAGAGAACAGGTGAGTTGAGTTTTCCCTAGAAATATTTCTGGTTTGTTTTTTTCCATTAAATACTGGATTTTAGGCATCTACAAAAGCTAAGTATGAGTAAAATGTCTTTGTTGTGAGAGATAGGGAAACAAAAAACCCCACCACCAAAAAGTTTCCCAAAACCACCAAAAAAGTACAAACAAGCCAAACAGCCAACCACCCACGGAGAGAGATCTCTGTTCTGTATGGAGACATTTCTTTGTGCTGCTGACAGGAAGCTTGGAGGTGAGTAAATCTGTGGAGTGGCAGCTGGTGGTGTTTGCCTCTGCATCCTGGGATAAGCAAGGCACGTGCAGGTCCATGTCTTTAGGACTGGGTTGCCTGACAGGAGGGCTGCAGTGCTTTGGGACTGATGGCTGACAACAGAGAAGAAGAATTTAGTGGTGCTTCCTCTGTTCTAACCTCAAGACCCCATGCTTACAGTAAGCAGTGTTGGGACTCTTTCCCATATTCACTAGTTTATACTTGTCTTCCAATTGCAGAGCTGTAACCCTGGGAAACAAAATTAGACAGGCTATTCTGCCACAACCTGGTCCTGAATTGTATGCCCTGAAGTGGTCAGGGTAGGATCGTGTGTTTAGCTTTACAGTCTCATCAGGCACATGGCAGAGCTGCCCAGTGGTTCTGTTGCTGAGTGGATAAAGGGACTGAGAGCGTTCTTTAAAAGGAAACTGCCTCCCCCAAGCATGTAAGGGATGCACAGAAATCTGGGGAGTGAGGGGATGGCTGTCAGCAAGGACCCTGGTTCAGCTCTGGTTTTACTGCTCTTTACCAGGTGCATAATAAGCTTTTGCTGCTGGGTCCTGTCACATCAATGGGGTTTGGTTCTGGGTCTGTGATTTGGTACATGGCGGGGGAACCTCAGTGCCTGTGTTTTGTTCCTGGTATACTGTGATTGACTGATTGCATATGGAACCTCACCCAAGGTGGTGTCAGGAATACAAACAAAAAACTTCAGTTACTTCTGCTTCCTCTAAAAATCTGAACTCTAGGACTTGAGGCTCAAAGATGCATTGAGTTTGTTGGTCAAATATGTGGCCCCCGTGGCATGAACACCTGTATTTGCAAAACATTAAGACTGAAGAGATATTAGCCTCTCTTTTTCTGCTGTGCACACGTTTATCCTCAGGGCTGTAGGTCTGGTGCATTAACACTGGGCATTTCTTCACACCAGCTCTTGGACTGGATCTCTGTGGTGGCTCTTGCGTGGCTCTCCCGCAGTCGCCAATAGAGAATGTCATCGATGAAGTTAATGGCACACAAATGGCTGATGGCATGCAGTCCTGTGGTTGTTGCAGAGACTGTTTCATACAAACTGAGATCTAGAGCCAGAGTATCTTATGTCCATTCTTTTCTCACATTTCACTTCTCCAGATACTGGGTGTTTAGATCTTGGGGTCGCGTGGGCACTGTAATCGGGAGTAACAAGCTGGAGCAGATGCCATCAAAAGAAGATGCTGTTGAACACTTCCTGAATTTGTATGAAGAGAAAACTGGCAACTCCTGGCATTCAAAGAACTTCACTAAATATCCCAAAAAATTCTACCCACTGGAAATAGATTATGGACAGGTAACTCGCGGATGTTCTTGTACCAGGTGGAGTGTTGCTCAGCTGCTTTCCTCTGTGGTTCTGTTCAGCACTTGCTGTTTACAGCAGCTTAAACCTGACGAATGAGGTTCCAGAGCACCTGTTGGCATCTTCTCTGTGCTGCAGAGAGAGCGCTGTAGGTGTCATGGGTTGAAATAGATGTGTTGGGAAAACTAAGTAGCTTTTTCATTGTCAAGTCTGAAGTCCTGTTAGTGCTCGTTCCTGTCTGCTCTGTAATTCAAAGGATGTTAATTTGAACTTAATTCAGCAGTCATTTCACATGCTTCCTGTCTTAAAACACCATTTTCTTTAAAATAGATACTTCTCATCCATCTTCTGCATCTGAAGTCCTCCCAAATGGTGAAGCAGCTCCTGTGCAGTCTTCTACTTAGTGCACGTATTGCACAGGCTGAGGAAGAGAAATCTCATTGCCAGGAAGACTGGGGGGAGGCTGGAGGGGGTGTGTGTTGTGTATTTATTTCAAGGCACACCCATAACTTCAACTACTCAATCTCGAGACAGTCTAACACTGTTCATAGCTACAAAGACACCAGAGAGCACAAGCCCTTGCATTTCTCTGTGGCCAAATTACCAGCTGTTGCCTGTCAGTGAGAGGTGCCCGATGCTTAGCTTCACTTCTGGGAATGTGAGTATGGGAGCTTCCCAGTGGCAGGGTCTCTGTTACCTGCAACGCCCAGCGATACCCAGAAGCATCTGGCAGATGCTGTATTGGTGCAACGCTCTACCTGTGAAAGCATCTAGGTGGTACTGTGGCTAACTGATGATTCCCATACTCATCTGTGACAGTTTTTATTACACTTACTGAAACTAGTAATTATATCTATTTTGTCATAAAAGCAACAAAGTAAACAGTTATTTTTTCATATCAAGGCGTCCATGCAGCTGGATGTTTGCAGAAGAAGTAATACTGTTGCTGGAGGTGAAGCAGAAATGCACACAGAGTTCATCTTCCCTTAAATCGACTTACATTTTACAGTCCCACCTCTGGAAATAATGTCTGCCAAATTACTGAATAGGTGGATTTTTAAACCCTCTTTGTTCCAAAATGTCAGAGCAAATGTCCCACGCTCCCTGTAAACTTGAGGCTAGTCATAGTATGCATACACTAAATTGGTGTGGAGTTGTTACCATGGCAGCCAGCCTGTTTCTTTTTATCCTTCCTTTGTGAGTTTGCTAATTCTGATGCTATTTTTACCTCCCAGGATGAAGAAGCTGTCAGGAAGCTGACAGTAGGTGCCGGGACCAAGTCAAAACTTGCAAAGCCAATCCAGGAACTCATTAAGATGATCTTTGATGTGGAAAGCATGAAGAAAGCGATGGTGGAATTTGAGGTGACCACATGTGTTTTCATTTCTTGCTTCCAATCTTCCTTTCTGTCTTTATGTCAGCCTTACACAACCAGGAGCAAGTTCTTCATAGTCCGGTGTGTATCAAACTTTCCAACCTTAAAATAAGAGCACAAGTCTGAGCAGAATTTGTCAGGCACAAAAAGTACTAACTTAATTATGGTGCAGTTTTTAAAACATGGGTATGTTCTTTGTTCTTTAGTGGCAAATGTCTCTATCAACATCTTCAGCTTAACAAGCCAATGAGAAACTCATCTGCAGCTCCTGGAACCTGTAATCATTTGGGATTCTTTTTCTTTTTCCAGTCACATGCATCGTGACCACAGTTTGCTGAATGCTTTTGAAATATTAGTGCAGTTGGCCAGTTTGCTGATGATGTGAGGCAGGAGGCACTTCTTTTTTTTGAGTGGTGAACCACATTTTTGGGGAGGAGCACCACCACTAATGTAGGTAGCAAATGAGCACAATGCTCAAACTTGAGAAATGGTGCCAGTTGATACATGAATTGATGAAGTGCCCTGACAGAATCCAGGTCCTCTTCTGAACAGGACCAAACTCAGAATCTTTTTGGCTGTATTTCTCATTTGTTCTATTGATACCCTATTTTCATCCATTCTTCTTTACTCCATGCTTCATGATCCGTGCTTCTGACAAACTGTCAGAAGTCTGGTCTAGTAGTGTCATCTGTCTCCTTGCACAGTAACAGTTTCACTGACATTAAGGGATCCTACAGCTTGTTTTTTAATGTAGCCATTCAGACTGGGTTAATTCCAAATAATGAAGTGCAGTTTTCTTCAGCCAGTTTAGTCATCCTCCTCTAAGACTTCATCCTCAAGCAGCTCTATCAGTAGTTTGTGTCTCTGCTTTTAAGAAGAGGCTTTGCACTGTTGTGTGCAGCCTGTCTGAAAGGTCTCAGGTGGCTTGACCAACATTTTGTAGTACCTTGGGTTGTGCTCTCCTGCATCTTCAGTTCTTTACATCAAAGTCTTCTGAAACGTTATTAATTTTTTTGTAGCTGGAACTGGCTAAAAACTGGTCATTATCTGATGTCTACTGGTTTTGTAGAACTTCATTGAAACTATGTTAATTCACACCAGCTGCAGATATATAGGACACCTGGGAGTCCAGATGGGCCAGTCTCCCAATAAGATTTATCTTCTGTGCTGTAGCTGCCAAACAGCTGCTTTCCATTAGAGGAAATAATGTTGTTCCTGGTTAGAGATTTCAGTGCATCCTCTGAAAACAGCTGCTCGGTTCCTTTTAATCATCCTTAGTCTTTCCATTACACAACAATAGATTTATCTGATGCATTATTTCTTCCTCCTTCCAGTTTAGCTTTCAGGAGTTTTACAGGGGTTTATTGCAATGATCTATGCCGTTGCCTTACACAGAAAGGCTAGTTAGAGGACCGAGTCTGCTTCAGTGCCTAGGTGGAAGGCAAACATCTCCATTGCCTCTCACCACAACCTTGGTGCACACACTTGTGATGTGGAGCTCATTCTTCACCTCACCCTCTGTGCATCTGGCAGTAATCTCAGGGCTGGTTTAGATCCAGCCCCTTGGCTGCTGTGCTCTTGTGATGTGTCTGATGATAAAGCTTCAGATGCAGTTTAGCTTCATCTTGGAAGTTAGCTCTGCAGGGCTGTGTTCACCTCCCCTGAGGCCTAGCAGGTGCACACTCCAGCCCTTTGAATGTCTGGGGACTCTGCAGAGGTGCTCCTATATCCCATTACTGGAGGGAGGTGTTAGTTTACAGGCATTATTGTTTACATGTTAGTACTTATATGGGTTAATCTGTAGGTTTATATAACTAATAGTATAGGTGTCTGCAGCTGTTGCACACATAGAAATGAAATGGCCTGTTTTACATGTCCTTTGTGCCTTTTCAGCTGGTAATAAGATATGAACGGTACTCAACAAGAACATATTGGCCCCAAAAGTTTGGGAGCTACTGGAAATTTATTTTTATTAGGTAATCAATCTTGGCTTTGTGCCTCTTGTGTCCCCAAGACACGATCAGATTTGAAGCTTGTCTTCTCTCCCATGGTGCATCTTGGTTTTTCTTAGTTATCTGGCTGTACGTATGCTTAGCTGCAGCTAAAGGTGAAAGTGCTCCTAAGCCCAGTACAGGGTAGAAATCTACATGCAGAATCACTTCAGGGCTTTCACAACACCCTCTGTAGCTTGGAAGAGTTCAGCTTGCAGAGAAGACTTGCATACAGCTGGTTTCTTAGCTCCATAGTGAATAAATAATATAGAACATACCCAGGTGATACATAATACACATGGCTTCATAGGATCTTCAGTACATGAGCTGAATCTTAAGCCCATCAAGGTAAGCAAAAGCTAGTTTGACTTGCAGGGTGTATGGTGTCAGGATTCCAGAGTGTATATTTATGATCTTTGTAAAAAATTCCATTGGACTTGAGTTTTGCCAAACGCTTTTGCATTCAGATAGTCCTTAACTGTGCAAGGATTTAATGCAGACCTGAAACTCTCCAAAGACCCATCAATACACAAACAAAAGCAACTTAGAAGTTAAACGAGTGGCTAACTGCAGGCAACCATGGTAACACTTTTGACTTAGTTGCTTTTTTTCTTGTTATTTTTTCAGTAATGAAGACGAAGCCTCTGATCTTTGTGTTTCACCCTGCGTAATTGTAGGGTAAATTGGAAGAGGTGGCTAGGTTGTACCTAGAGACACAGGTGACCATATGGACAAGATTAAATTCATTTTGTTACTGAAGTGATTAAGGAATGCATCTGACTCCAGATGCTTCATGCCCTGTTTTTGTGCTGTCCTAGAGTGTATACTTGGTTTCCTATTGCAGTATCCTTTCGTTTGTAGAACATCGTGTCAGTAGCGTGCACTCTCCTTCTGACATCATTGCTCAGAAGATTAATCTGCAGAGATTAATACCACCTTTGTAATGCTTCCATTCTTTGTGTCGTTGATCCTGCCAGAATGGAGAGATTTGTTCCCTAGAAACCAGGGAGGGACTGCTGCAGTGGTTTCGATGTAGTGAAATCCTGTTTTAATCCTTTAAATCTTCATCAGATTGACCTGCAGAAGATGCCACTGGGAAAACTGAGCAAGCGGCAGATCCAGAGTGCATACTCCATCCTTAATGAGGTTCAGCAGGTGAGCATGAAAGAGTTGGACTAAGAAGGGAATTCAGCTGTTGTACTGGGCTTGGAGTGGGGTGAATGCTGAGCTATGTGTGTTAGGAGTGGTGCTCTCTCTTGCTGGAAAAGAAGATATGCCTTCCATGGTTAATTCTACCAAGAGAACTAGTTAGTTCTCTTCACTGTTGTACCAGTTTGGGCAGTAGTTGCATCTTTCACACTTCTGTAGCAGAAACTTCAGGCCAAGCCAGACATAAATGGCAGTTGAGCAAAGGAAGCTGGTGTCTTGATCTTGTAGGAAGTTGGTGTTTCCACCCCAGAGGAACCTGTTTGAGAGTGAGAATAAAGGTTGACAGAGAAAGGGGTCTGTCTTGATGACATTACTGTTTTTACCCATCCTGATCTGGACCATTCCAAAAATTGCTGTGTGTTATTGCCCTAACAGCTTGCAAAAGTGTACCAGCATATCACAATTTTTGTCATGGGCTCCTTGGCAAAGCGTAGATGTGGGAAGTTTTAATTTAATTGTTAGAGTGGACCAGAACTTTTCCCAAGGACGTGTGTCCCTTCTGTGTCCAGGTGGTTTTATTTTGCCTTCCAGCAGCATAAGCCCCATGAGATTTTCCTTGTACCAGAAATTCTGTGTGTTTCTGTGCAAGTGCTGGGACTGACTTCAGTAAAACAGTTAAATAGAACTGCCCTTTCAGTCCTGTGGGAGTTTGAGCACTGACACTATTTGTATTGCTGCTCCTGTGTGTTAGACCTTGAGTATCTTGTGTGTGCCTATTGCTAATGGAGGCTTACCCAGTAATGGTCTTTGGTGTGTGGTATCTTGTCCAGGCAGTTTCTGACAGTGGTTCAGAATCCCAGATCTTGGACCTCTCCAACCGCTTCTATACTCTGATTCCTCATGACTTTGGGATGAAGAAGCCTCCTCTCCTAAACAACTTGGAATACATTCAGGTACTGACAGGAAACAGTATGTGGTTTGCAGGCAACAGGTATTGGGCATCTATCGTGGAGAATTCGTGAGGTTTTCAGACGTACTTGAGCCTCGTGCTTTCACAAGAGTAAGCTTGGGTTTCTTCAGGATATCTTTTTGTTTGCTTGTATGCATATGTGTGTGTATATATACAAGTAATTATATATACAGACACAGTATCAGAAGATATATATGCCTAATTATGCATACTTGTATTTATATGTGTATTTTAATATATTTAGGGTGGTGTGGTTTGTTGTTTGGTGTTCATTTTTAAAGGCAGCCTTCTTATGGTGTTAGATGTCAGCGTGTCACTATTTAATTTAGGGTACTCCAGAGTCATTTTGAATGTGTCAAAAGCACAAGTAAATTAACCTCTTTACATTCCTCAGGCTAAAGTACAGATGTTGGACAACTTGCTTGATATTGAGGTGGCTTACAGCCTACTCAGAGGTGGAAATGATGATGGAGATAAAGACCCAATTGACATCAACTATGAAAAACTTCGAACTGACATTAAGGTAAAGGAACTGAGTGGCTGTGAATATAGGCTGATGTCCTGTTAGTTTGTGGAGTATAGCTAATCACCTAGACTGTAAGCAGGAAATTGTATTTAAACAAAAGACAAAGCTTTTGATGTTGATGGGGTTTGGTTTGGGGTTAGTTATTTGTTTGTTTACTATCAGGGTGGCCAAACACTGGTAAGGGCTGCTCAGGGAGGCTGTCGAGGCTCCATTCTTAGAGGTGTTGGAAGCCTGACTGGACTCAGCCCTCTGCAACCTTCTTCCAGCTGATCCTGCTTTTAGCAGGGGAGTTGGAAATGACCTTCATTTCCAGCAGTGCCTTCTTGTCTAAGACCTTTGTGGTTTGCTGCCTGTAGATCTAACACCTTTTCAAGCTGGAGATAAGTTTCCCTCTAAATGATAAAGGAGGCCTAAAAGGGGGAGTTGCAAGCACATGGTGGATGTCACATTAGCTTACAGAGTGGCAAGCTGCTTCTAAAGAAACTTCTCATTTGCTTCTTTGCAGGTTGTTGATAAAGATTCAGAAGAAGCCAAGATTATTAAACAATATGTGAAAAATACTCATGCTGCTACTCACAACGCCTATGATCTCAAAGTCGTGGATGTAAGCTGGGCAAGGCAGGGGTTGATGCTTGTGAAAACGGACTCTTCAGAGTTGACTTACTCATTCGGTTTCCTTTTTGAGTAGCTTATGTAGCTTCCTTCGTTGAAGAGATGGTTTGATAGACTGCTGTTTAATAGAAGAGCAAAAGATGAGGCACAGATGAGCCTAAACTTACTCAGGTGTCTTTGGTGTGTTTTAATTTTAACTTAATTGGCTCCAAAAAGGAGCTGGAGGAGTAGTCATCTTCTAAAATTGAGCCTCAGTTCATTGAATGACTTTTCTAAAGACTATGGCTTTGTGAAGCTGCAAAGGGAAGGCAGAGAAGTAATGCAGTACCAAGTACTACGTGATCAATGCTGCCTCTTTTTTGCTACCATGACATAACAAATTGCAAATACTAAAAATCCTCCAGATTTGGAGTACAGACTGATCTTCCTAGCAGATCAGTCTATATTCCAGACTGGATGATTGTTATTTTTTTCATCTGATGAGCTGCATGAAGGTAATGGGTTGTTTACTTAGCTGTTCTTTTTCTCCTGTCCCCTTCTGAACTGAAGATCTTCAGGATTGAGCGTGAAGGGGAGAGTCAGCGCTACAAGCCGTTCAAGCAGCTGCACAATCGCCAGCTGCTGTGGCACGGTTCCCGCACCACCAACTTCGCTGGTATCCTGTCGCAGGGTCTCCGAATAGCTCCCCCTGAGGCTCCTGTGGTACGTTAAACAGAGAGAGCTTCTCTGGCTGTGCCCAGAGATGGCCACAGTTGGAGAAAACCTAAATAGGAGAATTTCTTGTGTGGGGAGGGCTCCATGTTATCTCGTAGCACACAGGCAGCTCGGCGTGTGTGTCCAGAGCTCGTTGCTGACTGGTGTCCACAAGACTTGAGCTGCAGCTTTGCTTCCTTCTGAGCTCAGTCAGGTGGATTCAATTCAATGCTGCCTTTGTGTTACTGTACAATCTTTCTTCTTTTTTTTTTTTTTTTTCCTTCTGCTTGCAGACTGGCTACATGTTTGGGAAGGGCATCTATTTTGCAGACATGGTGTCCAAGAGTGCCAACTACTGTCACACTTCTCAAACTGATCCTATAGGCTTAATACTACTGGGAGAAGTTGCCCTTGGAAATATGTAAGTAACTTACAAAGAGTATTTGCCAAATGTACTTAATATATTGTGGTAAAAATTGATGCTAAAATTGCAAGCCTTTTCTTCAGTGTGAAGAAAGAGCACTTGGTTCTTTGTTAGAAACAAGATTTCTTTTTTTCTTAAAATGAGAGCTATTTGGAGGGCAAGAAATCAGGGTGGCAGGTCTAGAATCTTATACTAAATGCTAATTCATTAAAATTAGCAACTGAGACAAAGAAGGGGGAAGGCTACTGAGTTCCAGAAGAGTAAAATCTAAATTAACTTTAGATTAACTGGCTGTAAATTGATACCTGGGGGGAAAAGAAAAAAAACAAAACAAAGATCTCCAATTTTCACCATGATAGTTTAAGATGAATGTAAAATGCTTTTGTGTCATCTTTGTGCTGTCCAGGTATGAGCTAAAGAATGCTTCTCACATAACAAAGTTGCCCAAGGGAAAACATAGTGTGAAAGGTAAGCATTAGCAGTTGTTCCTTGACAGCAGACTCACTTTGTGGCTGGCTGCTTAGCCAAGAGAACTAGAGCCCTTTCATAGTTGTATTTCCTTTAGAGTTTGCGTAATGTTGTCCTACAGTTGCACCTGCATGTGTGTGTGTGTGTGTGGTGTTTTGAAATGGGAGTTAGTACACCTGGAACGTTAAGACTGAAGTTAATTGTGTTGTCTCAAGTTCAAGAGGAAACTTTTCATTTGATATTTCCACAGGAGAAAACGTAAGGTGTGTTCTCCAACATCTTACGTGCTTTCATCATAGCAGTGCTGAGCACTTTAGAAGAAGGATGAGAGGCTTGATAGATCAGGAGAATAATTAGGGAGAAGGGAGAATCTAAGAGTAAAAGTTCAGACGGAGGAGCTGTTCTTGTTACACTTCTGCCTGCAAGAAGTATTGGTAGATTGTACTGAAAAAGATGAGAGAAGAGAATTCTGTAATTCAGGCAAAAGAACTTGTAGCCCTGCCTACCTTCTGTACCAAGATGGGAAAGCAGAGAACAGGAACGTTCAGTAATGAGTGGCTTTTCTGAAACTGTTTGTCTTGAGAGGCTTAAAAATGTCAGTTGCCAAAAATAAAATCAAATGTGATTTAGCATCTTTTTCAATGCATACTACTTCCACTCTTATGGCTGTCAAATCAGATTTGTGTTGAAATGTTTAAGGAGAATAAGGATTGGTTTGTTACACTCCTGTGAAAATGCTGCAGAGTGTGTATTTTCATTGACTGCCCTAGGAGAGGAGAACTTTAAGTCTCATCCATTTTAGCTTTGATCATCAGACAACAGCCAAAAGTCCAAAATCCTCCCTTGTAACGTAGCAGAATACAACATACAGCATCTCTGTATAGTAACTGAATGGAACAAATAGACTATATCCTCTGTGCTCTTCTTTAGATGCTTTTGCACTTGGTCAGCATATGAAAATGTCTGTGAAGTCATGCTTGGCTGGCTGAGATTTTCTTCACATGCAAAGTCTGTGCTTGCCTTCTAGATTTGTAACTGAGGTTTCTTCCCTTTCTAGGCTTGGGCAAAACTGCGCCTGATCCCACAGCCACTACCACCCTCGGTGGGGTAGAGGTTCCCTTAGGGAATGGGATCTCAACAGGAATCAATGATACCTGCCTTCTGTATAATGAGTATCCTTTGCTGTTATGGTGGGGGCACGCTGTGTCCATCAGGAGTTCCGGCACACCATGTTTTGTTCCTTTTAGATCTCCTCTGGAGTACTCACAACTTAGAGTCTCCTCCAAGGGAGATGATTTTACAGTTGTCACACTTAAGTTGTCACTCTACTAAAACGGGAGACAATGCACATAGCAGATAGCTGTTGTCCCAACAGGATGCGATACTTGAAGGCATTGGTGTGGCCAAGCGACACTGACGAGTAGGCTCTTGTCCAGAGGCATGTCTGGACAAGGGATGGGTAGTGCAGCCTGTAGTTTCATATCACTGATTTGGTTTCTTCTTCATGGTGTTGTGGCTGGCCAGCTTGGCTGGGGGGAGGTGGGGGAGCCAGCTCTGTGACTTGATGGAGTTTCACATCACACAGCTTCTCTAGTGTTGCCCAGAGCCTTTGCAAGTCTTGAGGTGAACCTCAGATGCCAGGTACTCAGATGTAGCCATTGAGCCTCTCTCTAGGCAGAAGTGCCTGCCAATGAATGTGTGCACAGCATTCACAAGAGGTCATAAGAGTAAGTGATGTCTAAGGTCCAAACCAATGTCTTCACTGCCAGTGAAACAAGTAACCCATTCATACCACCACTGGGTTGTGTAGAAACAGTCTTCTCTCTTGGGAAGCCATTTGCCTCTTACAGGTAGTCTTGGCAACAGAATTCATGGTAATACTGGTTTTATCTTTAGTTTTGTTAAATATAGCAACTGTCTTGTCAGATGGTAAAATAGAATGCAGTTAATAATAGCTGATTGAGGTAACATGATGTGAATTCATTTTGGTTTATACTGTGTTTAATGGGGATGCTTCTCATCTAAAATGTGAGGTAAGTCTGGGGCCTAAAGCATTGAGAAACAAAGAGGCAGCAAACTGGGACTGTCTTCTGCAAAAATAACATGGTGTGGTCATAGATCGCGCAGGCACTGTCAGCTGTTGTCGAGCTCTTCTGTGGTTCCTGCTTGGACTTTTCTAGTGCAAAATTAAGAGGTCATTAATGACTTCGTGCTGGAAGGCAGCAAGAGAGCTACACCCATAGGTACACAATTACAGGTCTGTAACAGCAGTTGCCATGTAGGCTGTGTTGCTCCACTATTTTGATAGCACAAGATGTTGTGTGGTACGGCTCTGGCTGACAAAAAGTAATGTTCGAGAGCTACAGCGCTCTGTGCAAGTCAGTTCACCTGCCTGTCACGTAGGATTCCTGCTGCACCACCGTTAGTTCTCAGTGTGATTGTTAGTTGCTTGTTTCTGACTATTGTATAAAACATTTTCAGGTTCAAAGAAACGTCAAATTGAATTATTTGTGGCTTGAGCTGTTAGAACTGCTTATGCACACAGGCATCTGCATGTAACGTAAGCTCAGAGATGAAGTTTGACTCTTGAGGTTTTTCTGCATTATTAATACCAACAACTGTAAGTAATTCCTTAACATTCTTCCCAGATATATTGTGTATGATGTTGCTCAGGTAAATCTGAAGTATCTGCTGAAACTGAAATTCAACTATAAGACATCGCTCTGGTGAAGAGTATTTAGAAGCCCTGGTAGAGTTATACTGTAGCTACACTATAGCGTTGACTTCTGACATGCTTACACATTGACTTCTCTTACCAAGATACAGAGCGCTAAACTGAAGAAGAGGTTACTAAATCCTGTTTAGTACACACTTAGTGAAAGTTTTATATAAATGTGTGGCAACACATGGACCTGAATTCTGATGAGGACGAGTACCTGGTTTCATTTTATACCACTTCTAATTTGGGGGCCTTCAAGTGTTTCTTTTAATTGACCAAACTGACCCAAAAAAAACCAACCCCAAACCTAAAATCAAGGTTGTGATTTTTAGGCAGAGTTGGGCAGTAGCCAGGTAAGGAACCTGAGGATTTCTGCGGTATTTGCTCCGTTAAGGTTCCCTCTTGTTTAAGAGACCCATTTTCACTTGAATAAATGATAAATGTGCATTTATTTTGAGGTAAAAAAAAAAAATAAAAGCTAATTTCATACTAACAGCTTTATGTTTCAAAACTTCCAAATTGTTTTGGTTTTGAGTCATGATTTACATGTATTCAGTAGAATGTGCTTAAACATGGTTATCTTTCTCTGAAGATCAAATGCCAAATATTGGAATCTGTAGTCACGTTTCAGGAAGTCATGGTGAAACGAGCATTTGGACTATCCACTGAGACTTCATCTATCAACAGTTGGTATGGTAAACATGGAACATTAACTTGTGGCTGTTTGAATTTAGTATTAGCCCCAATAAACCTCCTTTAAATATCTATCTTCAACGTGATGTAAGTTGGTTGTTGTAGACTCAGGTCCTGACAAACTTGTGAGCTGGGTTCAAGCTTCACTCGTTTTGACCTGGAGTGCCACTGTGGGTGGAGTCTTGAATTCCCTGTCTTGAAACATCAATATAAAATAATAATGTCCATGTATCTCCTCCACTATGACAATTCCCTTTCCCAAGAAGGGATGGTTCAAGCTGATTCTGATGGTTGCAGCTTCAGTCTTTGGTAACCTGCACATAAACAGTGGGGTTTTTTTCCTAAAGCATTGTCACGTCCCTGTGCCTTTTGAAAAGATTTGGAATCCAAAGTGGTTGCTTAAGGTGCAGCTGTTTCCAGGCATCTTGGAGGGGGGTGTGGAGTGGTAGACAGAAAACAAAGCTGGGATTGGGGAGGGAAGGAAGCATGGAAGGATTGGGTGAGTTGGATGGCTTGAGTCTTAAGTTCGACACAAGAGGACTGAGGTTGGTGCTAATGCATTTTGAGAAGGGAAAGGAGTAGCCCTTGTTTTCTGGTTCTTTAGTAACTCGACCAATAGGGAATTGTTGTTTTGCTTCCAAGAGAAATGTTCCATCAGTCACTTTTCCAGAGACTGGCAGGGTTGGTTATACTTCAGAGAACATGAGAACTACTTCAGTTTTGTTGAGATGTGATTTCACCCTGCCAAAAAAACCCCATGAACACACACTCCACCCGAACATACAGCCCCAACTTCTGTTTGGCATTAGGAATTAAAAATAGATGCTTTTGATGTTCCCTGTGTCACCAGTACCAGAGATGGCACAAAGTTCCCTTTTGCTCCAGCCCAAGCAATGCTGGGGGTGCTTTATGGGGGAGTGGGGGGTGTGTGTTACTCAGAATTGCAGCAGAAGGAAGTATATCCCAAGCTATCTCTGCAACCACATAGTAAATCATACAGTGGGACAGGACTTTCTGAAGAGGCAGCAAGGGCCCTCTGGGACAGAGCTCTGGTGTGACATCTCATGTGAATTGAGGCACTGCTTCTGCTGCCAGCTTGTCTGAGCGAAAGCAGACCTGTGGACCTCCTGTGACCCAGCATCCCAGCAGCCTGTCTCCAGGGCCAGGCTGTGAAGACCAGCGCGGTGACAACCACCGAAGGCCTCACTTCTGAGGTATGTGCACGCAGCGGGGCTGGGGGAATAGGGAGTCCCATTTCTGTCAGAACGGCTTGAAAGGAACGAGCTGTCAAGACATCAGGTCCCATGACGTCCTCTGCCTTTTTCAGAGCAGGGAGGTGGAGGAATGACTTGATCTAAATGTTAAAACCAAAAAGCAGCACTATGTAAATATTTAACCATTCTATCTTTATTCAGCGTGGCTGGAGGCTGTTGTGCAGCGCTCACAAATACTGAGATAGTTATGCAATTTCTATGACTTGGGTAAGCTGAAGGAAGGCAGCCTAGGTAGGCTTTAAGGATTGGTGGAGTAAATTGTTTGTGACTTGCCTGAATTCAGGCAGGAAAGAAGTAGCTGAGGAAAAAAACACTGTACAGGTCACCCGACCTGGTACTTTAGTCATAAACCAGTCTTCAGATCAGTTGGTACAGCCTTTATTGAAACACACACACCCCCTTCTGGTTTTAATTGGAGGAAGGCAGGGGTGTGGGAGGGGGGTCAGGGAGATATATGGAAAAAGACTTCTGAGCACATATAGCTCTCAATACCATAAAGGGTTGTACTCATGCTCTTAAATGAGTCACACAGTGTTTGTAAACTACTGAGGTCTGTTTCAGCTTGCTTTGTGAAAGGCTGTCCAGCCTTTCACCATGAGTTCTGGGGACTCGTTTTCTGCCGAAGTGGTTTTGTGGCCATTTTATGTATATAGTAAGACCCCTGACTTAGTCCATTGTACTCATTCTTTCTGTTATGCCCATGTGAAAAATCAGTGTCCACTGTTTGTGTATCTGACCAAGAGCTTGTGAGTCCTTTTACATTCAAATAAGTGCCAGGCTGCTTCTCCAGAAATTGCCCTTTTGGAGATGCAGTGGCACCTACAAATTGAAATGCAAGTGTAGATCCCAGCCATGATGACTTGGTGGTTTCTATTTGTTCCAGCATGCAGGCCAGTGTGCAGCATGAGGTGCCTTCACAAAAGATATATGCAAGTAGTCAGGGTGAGGAAGAGGAATGGCTTCCCAACAACATCCCAACACTTCTTGCCCCGCCTCATTATAAATTTGAGTTTCATAAGGTGACTAATGCAGCAGGACTTAGACTCCACAAGAATAAAGCTTCAGTGAGTGGCTGAAGAGCATGCTCTTCTGCCAGCTCTCTGCTTCTCTCTCTACTACCAGTAGTGTCTGCCTGGGGAAGGTGAGAAAATTACACCCTTGCTGTGTCTCATCCTGGGGCTGTAGCTCGACCTGCCCTGCTCTGACAGAACTCCAAATGCCTTCATTAGTAGGTGGTGTAAGTCATGTCTTAATATCCACAGTCATTAAGGAGAAGCGGAAGTGCTTTCTGCAGCATTTTGGCATGCACCATTGAGAGCAGCTGACCTGACCCCTGGGAAACCAAATGGCACTGGCAAAGCCAGCTGAAAGATACCCCTCCATGTACACGAGGCTGGTGACTCAGCAGTACCCAACAGCAGCAGCCACCAAGCCTTGTCTGTCAGAGCTGGTGTCATGGTGTCATTGCCACTTCACCCAAGTGCAAATGGCAAGTTTGCCAGAGGGGTAAAAGGCACACTGAAAACGGCGTGTGTCCTCTGTGCTGGCACTGGCTCAGCCCTGTCACACAGGTGCGTTCATGTCACTTGGAAACAGCATGCATGGGAGGAAGAAGACCCAGAATACAGAGATTATGCAGCATTCAGAAAAGGCCAGGATGTGAAAGGCCTCTTGGAGCAGGAATCCTCATCCCACAGCCTTGTTACTCTTTCAGCTCCGTGAACGGTTATAGCTTCTGCTGAAGATTTTCCACAGACAGCTGCTGGAATGGAATGAAATGAAGCAATAACCAGCACTGTGCTGGTGAGAGCTGAAGTCTGCCTTCTGGCCTGTAATTTTTAAGATGATTGGGCAGAGGTGTTGGGGGCAGGAGGAAATCTCTCCTTCCTTTTTCATCTGTTTTCTAGTTTGATCATAAGGCACAACAAAGCCCTGAACGGCACTGGGGGGTTTTTTGTTGTTTTTCTTCCTCTTTCCCTTCTAGCAATTCAGACTGGGAGGACTACTGCAAAATGCAATTCTGTTGTAGAAAACCTTTCTTCCCTTCCCTGAAAAGCCCTTGCCTCAGTGAAAGACTGGGGTGGTGATGGGCAACTGCTGCTTTTAGCACAGGGAGACCTGATGTGATGACATGGTTTACAAAGCACCGCAGTACACATCTCGCTGGCCATCGCTGTCTTCTGTCAACTGTGGAAGTCTCAGTGCCACTGCTTTTAGCTGAGCAGTAACACACAGCCCGTGGAAAGGAAGAGTAGCTGAAATACATAGAGAATGAGTATTAGTGTTAACACATCACTGTTTACCAGAGCCTGGAAGGTCTAGTCCACTGCAGGCCTTTAGGGTGCTCTAGGTGTTTTGTTAAAGTGGGAAATGGCACAGGGTTTGATAGCCTTGATAGTTTGTAGCCTTTGAAACAGCAGTGATTACTGTTGCATCAGGTTTGGCTGTTACTTCAGCTGTGCCTGCGCTGCTTTGCATCCCTCTACAGCAGTTGTTTTTTTAGTGCTGTGTCGTGGGGGGAGCTCTTGCTGAAGTGTCTTGGGCCTTTGGGGGCTGAGGGGAAGGCAGGCTGCTCTGCTCTAACAGCCTTGCCAAATGACCTGAAAAATGGGGTGGAAATGCATGCTAGGCTTTGTCTCTTTAAAAAACCTGCTACCATATACACATAGAAAGCCCCTGGAGGATTTTACTCAATTTGTTTCTTTACTCAATTTGTTTCTTCTCTTAGAAGCTGGCTTTTTCTCTTCTTAGCATCATAGAATGGTTTCAGTCGGAAAGGGCCTTCAAGAGCAAGTCCAACCATCTCTCCAGCCCCACTGGGTCCAACACTAGACCACATCACCAAGCACAACATCTACTCTTTTAAATGCCTCTAGGGTTGGTGACTCAATCACCTCCCTGAGCAGCCTGTTCCAAAATCTGACAACCCTTTCAATGAAGAATTTTTTTTCTAATACCCAACCTAAACTTCCCCCGATGCAACTTCAGGCCCTTTCCCTTTGTCCTGTCACTAGCTACCAGGGCTACGAGACCTACCCCCACTTCACTACAACCACCTTTTAGGTAGTGATGAGGTCTCCCCTCCCCTTTTCTCCAGACTAAACAATCCCAGCTCCCTCATCTGCTCCTGAACCCGTGCTGACTGGGCCTGATCACCTGGTTGTCCTGCATATGCTACATGATGGCATTTATGATGATTGCTTCATAATCTTCCCTGACACCAAGATCAGACTGACAGGTCTTCTGCCCCTTCACATGGATGGGCATCATGTTCATGAGGCTCTAGTTGACTAGGACCCTCCCCAGTTAGCCAGGACTGCTGATAAACAATGAAAAGTGGCTTGGTGAGCACTTCTGCCAGCTCCCTCAGTGCCCTTGGGTGGATCCCATCTATCTCCATAGGCTTGTGTAGCAGATGACTAACCAACTCCTCATGGATTACATGAGCTTCATTGTGCTTTCCCATCCCTGTCTTCCTGCTCAGGGGGCTGCAGGGGGCTGTGTACCTTGTACTCCTCCTGAGTTGCCTGATCCTTCTTCCAAAGACCATAAACTTTTTTATTTTTTTGAGCTCCAGCTCTTAAGCTTTTTGTTTTAATTGTTTAATAATGTGACCTACATCCTGCTGGAGTTCTTAATCCTCTGAGCTCACTAACAAATTAAGAACACCATTTCCAAACTGTATTCTGTGTCCAAAAGCACACATCTCTGTACTCTGCACAATCCTTGGTATCCTTCTTTCAGAGAGATGCAAACTATATTTGTCCATTGTGCATTACACCATGATGCTTATGGCAGCATATTTCAGGTGTAACACCGATTTAGCCCTGACTAACCACTGTTAATTTGCTTTGAATTTTAATTTTCATGTATTTTTTTAAAAAGTAACTTTGGTTGGTGTAAGTAGCAGCAGCTACTGCTGTCAAAGCCCAACACACATGGGGTCTGGTCTGTAAGTGTTTAAGGTGCTTGTGGTTTATGGTAACATCTCCGTGCTCAGCGTATCTTCTGCTTGATGCAGAAGCTTTAAAATTCACTGTGGTGCGGAGCCATAAGGGAGCTACAGAAGGAAGCCATCCCTGCAGCCTGCTGCCAGCTTTCCACCGCCGTGCCTGGGGCCTGCATTAGAGGGCAGACCAAGACACGGGGCTTGTCAGGCACCAACCACCCACTGTCCTGCCAACAGCAGGCTTGGCGTGCTCTCCAGTGCTGAACCAGTGGGACCTTGACCTTCAGGCCTCGGGCTCTGAGGCGGTTCATTCAGCTCTTCGGGAGGGCCGTGGGCAGGGCAGATTATGCCGGGGTTTAGTTACCCCTTCTCCTCCCTTAGTCCTACCCCTGCCCTCACCTTCGCCGGGCAGGGAGCTAGTGGTGAAGGCAATGCTGAGGAAAGGCGTCATCCTTCGGAAGAGCACCCCGCCGCCTCACGGGGGCGGCGCGCCTGAAGCCCGGGAGCTAGCACGGCTACTCGGGGCGGCCCTGCCAGCGACGGGCCGCCGCCCCCGGGCCGCCCGCCACCCTTTCCCCCTCAGCCCGCCGGGCTGCTGAAGGGGAAGCGCGCCGTTTCCGTCGCAGGCGCCGCCGCCCCCCCCCCCCCCCCCGCCTCGCACCGAGGCGAAGCCGCTCTCCCCTCCGCGGCCGCCCCGCCGCCCGCGCGCCTTACCCGGCGGCTCGCTCGGGGCGGCCGGCGCCCCTCGCGCCTCCCCGCGCACGCGCCAGCCGCGCGCCGGGCCCGCGAGCGCCGTCCCCGCGCGGCAGCGCCGCCTCGCGCAAGGCCCCGTCTCCTCCCCCAGAATGCACTGCGCCAGGCAGCCTTTGAAAAAGCGGCGCGGCTCGTTCAAGATGGCGGAGTTCGATCAGCTGCCTGACGAGAGTGAGTAGCGACCCGTACCCCCGCCGCCACTGCCCGCCTGCTGCCGTCGCCGCCTCGCCCCCGCTTCTCTCCCCTGGCGGGACACCCGCGCCGCTCCCCGCCGCTGGGCCGCCCTTCATCGCTCTCGTCGTGGGCGCTGTGCGGGGCCGGAGCCCGAGCCTCCTCCCTGGCAACCGGGCCGGCCCGCTTCCCCCCCCCCACGCCCGCCGCTGTCGCCCCGTCGCAGCCGCCCCTCCCGGGGGAGGCCCCGGCCTAGCCGGTGGTGCGGGGAGGGCGGCAGGCGAGGAGCTTCCTGCCGCGGGCGCGACCCCCGCTGCCCTCGGGGGTGCCGGGGCTGGGCCCCCCTCCCCGCCCGGGCGCGGCGGCGGGGCTGGCCGGGCGTCACCTGCCGGGCGGGGTGCGAGGCGGGGGCGCGGGAACCTGGACCTGGTCGGGGAGGGATGGGCAGGGCGTGAGTGTGTAGGGCACGCCTGACAGGCTTCCCTGTCTGCGGGGGTGAGGGCGGTGCGGGGGGAAGGAGAGCCCTGTCCTGGGGAGGGGGCGAGTTCCCTAGTGCTCCTGTCCGTTGTGTCGTTTTAGGGGAGAGGGAGGAGTTTTTGTGTTCATAGCATGTGTTGTGTACAGTGCTGGTACCTCAGAAGGGCTTGGGGGGGCTAGGGCATGCATATTGCATCTAGGGGGCACTGATAAATGTAGAGGAAAAGCTCAAAGACCCTGCATTGTGTGTCAGTAGGTAAAAGCTAGTCATATATAGGAGCAGAGTATGAAAACATATCCTCACATACATGAAGACCTATATGTCTGCATAGGTTTTGTGTGAATTTGGTTTTCAGTGCACATAAGGATTAGGTAAAAGCTTGGGCATTGATAAGAAAGATACACATGTTGCTGTGTGTGTTAATGCATAAGGTGCTTCTGTGGTATAGAAGATGGCATTATTCCATGTAAAATGCATCTACATGCTACCTTGATATGTCTTCTTACAAAAAATGCAATAGGATGTGGGAATACCAAGTTTTACAAGTGAATAATTGAAGGTACCAGTATACCAGAAAGAGAAGCTGTGAAGGGTAGTAAGGGCACGTAAAGGTGAAATTGGTTGTGTTCTTACCTGTTTTCCGTGCTTTGTGCCCTTCAGCGGCACTGGAAGTAAACAGTGGGACAGCTTATGTGTGCTATGGATTCTAAATTAATTGTGACCATGTACAAGAAGGCACCTGAGCTGCTTGCTGAAAGAAAAAAGCAAGGGTTCTTTGATACTCAACAGAGCTCTAAGCTGAGTTGGACTGAGCATTAAAAAATAAGCCAAAACTAAATTAATAAACTCCTTCCTTCCTCCCAAGACAAAACCAAAAAAAAAAACCCTCACTACCACACAAAAAAAACCCCAAACTTGATAATTTAACCCTTTATGTTGTCTTTTACCTTGTTACCCTTTTCCTTTTAGTGATGCTCTAAGCATGAGTAGTGATCCTCAATCTGAGAAACTACAGGGTGCAAAATAGTGTGAAATCAACAACTGGTACCTATTGTAGGCTCTCATTATCAATGCTGTGTTTTATGTTCTGGCACTTACCCCTGAAGACAGCACCGAAGTAAAGGAGACCCAGAGGCTGACAGAGGAAAGGATGGGGTTTGTGTGAGGCAGTTTGGGAGGCTGAGGTGGTTTATCTCACAGAGATGATGTTCCAGGTGGGAATAATGAATAAGAGAGAAAGAATTGAGCAAGCATGGAGCATTGCTTAGGCAAAACGTGCACAACTGTGTGCAGGCAGAAGTAGTGCAGAAGGATACTTGCAGATGCTGTTTACATACAGATATTTACACAAATGTGTACTGCAGATGAGTACTTCCATATTTTTACAAGGTGCATGACATTACTGTCAGTGACTTTTGTGTGCAGAACAGCATTGCCAGCTCTAAAAATTGTGCATCTCTCTAGTATTCACTTGCATGCTCGCTCCTGGGGTGCTTGTATAGTGTCTTTGCAGACTTTATGTGTGATATTCATAACTTGCATGCAGGAGGCTTTACGTACAAGTTAGTCACTGAGGTGGGTGTGTTTAACAATGTACTGTACATCTGCACTCAGTTATTCGCACGGAGTGTAGCCCTACATGCATGTCATTAAAGCTAAACTAGTGTGTCCTGCAAATCATTCAGAGTGGCATAATACCTGTGTGTCAGGTAGTTGCTGTTAATACCAGATGGTAGTCATCTTGAGCACGATTGGCTCTGTGAGTTCGCTGTGGTTTAGAGACTCATTTCAGAGAGGAAAAGGTAATGTGTGACTATGCATCTGTATATTCATAAGAGCTCTTTGGAGAGAAACACCTCTTGTTGGAGCTGACTTGTGGACTAGGGTAATGTCTCGTAGAGAAATGCCCCTCTGTTTTATGGGCTGTGCTCTTCTGAGGGGAAAAATAACTTGACTGTTTATCCATGAAGATTTTGTTGTATTGATCCATGTGTGGAATCCGTCATTCAATTGATCAGAATGCAGAGGATATTTAGGTTTACTGTGGAAGGGTTTTTCTTCAGTGGCTTCACCCTTCAGCCTTGTAGATTATATTGACAATAGTCCTTAAACTGAGTTGAGTTTTGATAATGGGTTTCAGTTTAATGGTTTAAAGTCCTTACAAAAATTACTTTTAACTAAATTTTTCAGCTATTTGGGAAAATACATAGACTAATAACTACTTCCTTGTAAGAGTTATTTTGACTGTTGCTTTCAAAAAATGCTTTTAGAACACCCAAGAAATTTTAGACTTCTTTCAGAGGCTGTCACTATCTGTTGTTGTTCCACATACAGCTCTAGCAGAACTGGGCTTACATAAAGCATTGTAAAGCTTTAGATGAAACTGTAAATACGTGCCAAGCTAAGACTAGGGCGTTTGGTAGTTTCAGTAAACTTACATACAGCAGGGTAGACATATTTTTGGTGGCACTGTTTTTGTGCAAGTTCATGAACATGCCTATTTCTGTAGCAGAAGATTCTCAGAGAGGTGACTCTGAGTTGAAATCTGCTATTCTGTGTGGGCCTCTGTTAGTATTCCAACAGCAGTCAGGAGGAAAAACAGTTAATATCCCTACATCGCCAGAGTCTTTGTTTTAACTGAACAGCCTTATGAAGGATCATCATAAATTAAGGGTAGAACTGACATTCTCAGTTTAATACAGCTCAGTCATGTATGCTGTACTAAATTAGAACCTGATTAATACAAGTCATGGACCAACTGAGACAACTGTAATTAATAATTAGCCGTGTTTTATTGCTTATTGGATTTATTTTTCAGTAGAATGGGCAGTTTAGGTTGCTGTTCTTCCTTTTGCCTTGCCCATCTTCCAGAGAAGGCACTGTTTCAAGAAGGTAACATAAATTATGAAAAATATTTTTTTTCCTCTGCCACCTTTATATTCTTGCCCATGGTGGCACCAGGGAGACCTGGCAGGTTTGTTGCTTCACCTGTAACAGATACCAGAGCGTGCAGCTTGCCTTCACTCAGGATTGTGCTATACTGCAGACCCTTGCCAGCACTGGTGTTGGTAAGGTATCTGCTCTGGAGGTGAAACTCATGGGGTGTGTGTTTGTGGAGATAATAGGCTTGTGCTGTCCTGACCTTGCCCCTGAGGTTTGTATTTACTCAAGTTTGGTGCAAGTAGGGGATGTTTGGGTTTGGTTTTTTTAATCAAATAAAGAGAGGGCTTCATGTTTTGGTGAACTGCTAGAAATGTGAAAGTTTTGCTTGTGCTTCCATTCCTATTCTTTCTAATTTTGACAAACTGGTTGTTTTTAAAATACACTGTAATTATCATACACATAGTTCTTTCATTGCCAGTCCTATACTTAAAATGAAGATACAAACTCAGTCCTGACTGTTTTAACATTGAGTTCATGTGGCTTTCAGTCTGGAACTTAATTTATGAGGGATAATAACAGTAGGCATTGCAAAATTGTTTTTGGGATCTTCCATAGTGGTGTAAAAATATGTTCCTGAAGGACAGTAGTTCAGAGATGCACTTACTGCAGGGGAGGTGGACTAGATGACCTTTAAAGATCCCTTCCAACCTAACGCATTCTATGACTAACAGACTTTCAGATTTATATAGAATCCCTGTGATTTTTCTCCAGCATACTTTACTTACAGTTTTTTTAATGAGAAAACTCAATTCTAGTCTACTACTTCATCATTGAGAAAACTCAGTTCTAGTCTACTACTTTATCGTAAACACAGCATACTCCATGACAAGAAAACTGAATTTTTGCAGTGTGGAAATAACTATGCAGTTTCACTTTCAAATTGGAAATCTGATTAAGTGGAATTTGTCCCAGAGTAGTCTGATAGCACCTACTTGCCCTCTGGCAAGTTCTATAGCACAACTGGGCAGTGAATATTCCTTAACCCAGCAGGGAGGTAAATACAATGCATGTAGTTGTCTCTCATAATATGTGCTTATTTTATCTGCTAAAGTTGCTATTGTTCTATTTTTCTCTAAAGCTGACATTCTGTCTTTCTGAAATGGATAAGAGTTCACAAACAACCTAAAAAAATTAAGAAGGTGGTAATGCCTAAGTTTACAAGCATTTTGTCTGGTTGAGGCCTTTTCTTACTGGTGCTTCTAGGTAGAGGGCTATGATACAGTACCTTGGGATTGAGCAAAGTCCTGTGAAGAAAGAAGGATTTTGTGATCCCTCCTCTAGCAGAGAAATTCTGGAACATTAAAAGGTTCCAATTGCAGAAGTTCTTTTAAATGCTAATTTATTTTTAAATTGATATATGTATATATAAATATATTTTCATATGGACTTGTATTTTGGAGACAAAATTGGTTTCTGCAGACTGTTGGATTGGTGCCTGATAAGTGACTAATTTTAGTCCGTGCATTTCCCCCCTGCCCCTTCCCTCCTGGTAGTTTTCAGTGGAGGTAAATGTTGGGCGATTTCACTGCTGCAAACCAGGTGCCTATTTGTCTCAGAAGAGGAAAAAGCAGTTGATGGTGTTGGAATGTTCCTAATGCTGCCCTTTCTCTGGCAATGTTATTTGTAGATTACTTGGTTACAGAATACACTCAGCAAAGCTGAGGTGAGACTTTGGTAAGACAGGCCACTACAGCTGTGACTAGGTGACTGTCGTAGTCCTGGCAGGGGCAGAGCTCTGCAGACAGCAGCACAGGCAAAGCAGCATCCTGGTGCACTGTTTTGTACGAGTGAGCCTGAATGAGTAGCACGCCTGGAATCAGCTCTGTGGAACTGAGAGTGGGACGCAGTTTTTGGTGGAAGTGAAAGCAAGCTTAGTGAGCTAAGTGATCATCAGCACAGGGCCTCTGCCAGGAGTGAAGCCCTGAACTGCGGCCTGCAGTGCTTCTGCCTTGCGTCTAGGCCTACACCAACATGGGGCAGGTGAACTGGAGAAAGAAGCCAAACTCTACTAGTGATGAGCATCAAAGTGTTAACCTTTTACAGTACAAGTACTGGAAACAATATATTGTACTGGAAACAATATATACCAGTATCCTACACTGGTAGACATTGTTGGTGCTATTTCTAGGGGCTTGTGTTTTAGGACAGGCAAAAGAAGGGAAGGGAGGCAAGGATCTTTCTGCATGGCCTCGTATCCCATGGGTGGAGTCTGCAGCATAAGGGCAGCATTTTGTGCAGAAGTTGTTGTGTTTACCCCCAGCGCAGCCTTATGCTGTTGCTTGCAGGCACTCTGCCCCTGTGTAGCCAGTTTCTGGGTTCTGACGTTTTCCTGGATAGCTGGAGAAGGGATATGGCACACCTCTTTTGCCACTCCTGTTTGTCAGTACTGAGAGCTCCACTGTGCTCTGGACATTTGAGGCAAAAACTCAGCAAAACTATGAGATAAAAGCATTTGGGAGGATGCTTTAAGATTAGTTTTCTGTCTGATAAACAGTAGGCACAACTAATAATTTTGAGATCATTTGTGCTGCGTACCTTTAAAATTCTGTTACCATGGTATCAGTGTATTGTCTGTCATGAGAATGCAGTGTTTCAAAAAGAGGGCTTTGGTATTGTGGTTATCACTTACACATGTCCTGTATTCACATGGCTGAAAATTTTACTTGTATCCAGTAGTTCTTTGTGCATTTCCAAATCCTAATTTGTCAGTTTATTAGTAGGCTCATAACACCAGGGAAATACTGATCCATGCTTGAAACAAAGTTACTGTTGTTGTATTTATTTACTGCTTCAACAAGCCCAAAGTTTTGGAGGAGCTTAGAAGCTACCCAAAGCCACCTTTTCCTCACATGTGTGCTTTTTACTTCATAAGCTTTCCTGAATAAGCCGTCCTTTTAGTGGCCAATCGTTTGAAATGCTTCCTTTGCTGAAACTACTTGTGCCATGCCTGTACATGTGAATGATCTCTCAAAGGATTAATAACTTAATCTGTTAAAGTTCATGGTTTTTTTCCCTTCTTCCCCATGAGTTTCCTCTTTCATGACACTTTAGTGCCAACGATGTAATTTAATTACAAAGGTTTTTAAGGTAGTTGTGCAACCAATGTTAAAGTAACTGTTGACTTGTACAGGATTTAGACAAAATAGTGTCATGATCTGGAGAGGAAAAATTTTACATTATGTAACTGCATATCTAAATCCTAGAATTTTCTATAATGGTACAGATGTGTCCTTTTACACCCACACATTAGCAAAATCAATACCTATGGAACATCCCTGTGGTTACTTGTAATCTTTATTTTCAAAATTGTAATCAGCTGGTATAATTTAATTACTCAAAATATCTGAAAAAACTTTTATAAATGTGCT
This sequence comes from Laterallus jamaicensis coturniculus, assembly GCA_022605575.1. Taxonomy (NCBI): domain Eukaryota; kingdom Metazoa; phylum Chordata; class Aves; order Gruiformes; family Rallidae; genus Laterallus; species Laterallus jamaicensis. The sequence continues at coordinate 23,695,447 of JAKCOX010000001.1, forward strand.
TGACTATTCCTGTTTAAATTTTCAGATCAGCTGTTGAAGCTGTATTTGAACTGCTTTGCCCCATGTTAGTACTGAAAAATATGTGTTGGCATCTGTGATGGCCTATACTGAACTGCAGCCATACTCCACCTCTTGTTTTTCAGCCTTTTCAAATAAGGAGAGGCAAGAGATGCTTGTTTTTAAACTTAAACCAGACTTTAAATTTGACAAGGAAAAAAGCTTATGCGCTTTCCCCCCATGCCTCAAAGTGTATTTCCTCATCAGAAATGCTTTTTAGAGGGCAAACTATTAATGTTTCATTTTATAAGTCCCTTCATATGTCTTGCAGAGCAGTTGGGGAAGGATTTTTAGGTTCTCTTCATGGTAATCCTCTCTATGTGCTCCCTTGTGCTGGAGGCAGGAGTTTGGGGCTAGAGGATTGATTCCTGGCGGCTGTGCCGGTGCAGGGTGAGTGGTAGTTCAGGACTCAGGGAGCTGTCCATCCACCAGACCCTGTACTAGCAGCAGCTGACGCCAATCAGGTTTCTAGCTAGCCTGGCATGAAAACATCAGGGTCCTTATGCTAGATTTGGTGGGCTTGAGGTTATTTTAAAGTTGATTGGATTTTTTTTTATTTGATTTTACAATGGACTTCCTGAGAATCATTTCTTATAAGTGTTATAAAACACATAAATACGCTTGCTCCTAACTCATTTACTAATGAGCTCCCTGTTACCACACTATTAAGTGCCTTATAATCTAGCACACAGTTTTTACTGCATATCTGTGGTGAACATACTTTACAGAAGAACTTTTATTTTTTAAGGCCAGAAAAGGCCATTATAGTCGCCTTACAAGCTTCATTAAGCATGCTAAGATACTTGTGTTTGAAACTTCTCTGCACTGATCCCGTGTTTCCTTTTTACCTATAGTATTCCCTTTAAAAATAGTTGTAAACTTGGTTTAAAGATCTTGAATGATCCAGCACTCAACATGCCTTATCTTAGTGTAGTCATATAAAATCTGTTGAACTTTGCATTCGTTGCTAACCTGAATGTATCCAATGCCATCTTCCATCTGATAGGTCTAGTTACTCCTTTCCTTGTGACAAAAGGGTGCAGAGCTATTTACTGTCTTAATTATCTTCCTTTGTAGATACTTGTGATCAGTGCAGATCTTGACCTTCTTTGAGAAGAACAAGATTGGAGTGTCTTGACTTTCTCGTAATAAGGCATGTTTTTAGATCTTCAAATCTCTTTACTAGCTCTGTTCTCAATCCTTTCCTAATTTTTTCAGGCTTAGTCTAGTGTGAACACTGTGTTGAAGTAATTAATTTACTGACAATATACACAAAGCAGTACTCAATAGAATATTAGAACAAGACTAAGCTGGCCATACAGTTTTCACTGGAAGAGTGTGGTAATGTAGGCTACTGAAAGCAGGCCTCCTAATTCCTCAGCCACTGCTGTGGTGAGCTGGCTGTACTTCCTCCCTAGGTTGAGGGGTTTGGTTTTTTTTTTTACTCCTGCTATTAAGAAAGTCACCTCCAAGATGCTCTGAAACTGGAGAATTTGGAAGTAGATTTTTGTTGTAATACCCTAAATGATACATAGGCCTTATTTCCTCCTTTGTTTCAGCTGCTTGTTTAAGCACTTGATGTTTGTAGAAATTAAATCTGTGTCAGTCATAATAGGTATTTACATTGAAGCATGTGTGTAGGTGCAGCTTTAATCTCCGTGTTTATAATCAAAATGCTGGTTAAAAATACTGCTTATGATGATTTAGTTGTTATTCAGAACAGAAGTGTGCAAAGTTACTGGCATTTAATGTAAGGATGAGATGTTACAGATCTAATAATTGTTTTAACTAAAATTTTGGGTAATTTTAATAAACTTAATCTATCCTGAATCACTTTGCAATTTTTATAGTTTCCAAAAATGTTTTTATCTGTATGAAATGTGGTTGTTTTTCATCGTAACGCGTAATTGCTTGAAAGATCATCCTAGTTTCTGGTTTCATGGCCCTGGCAGTATGAACAGCACGGCCAAACTGAATGGAAAAATATAGGGAGATGTACTGTGTTCCTTGACACGTGGTGGTACTGCACATAGCCCCAAAAATAAATACCTAGAAGAACTTGACAAGAAACCCCACGTATCATGTTGTTGCCTTTAAGGTAAAATTAAGCTTATGGACATCTCTTGTCTTTTTGATATCCTACATGTATTCTAAGGCTTTAAGCTACTGCAGTGTTGGTGGTGTTAATTTTCTGGAACTTGTAACGTTAAAAGTTAAAGTATTTTAAACTTGCCTAGATTAGGACTTTCTTATTGGGATGCTTGTGTTCCTAAATAAAGATGCCTTTTTCCAGTTACAGTACTTTAATTGCAGGTTAAGTGAAAACAAATGAGCAGCCTTATTGTAGCCTGCATCTGTTGAAGATTAACTATCCCATGTGGAAGAGACCTTAGCAACTAATACTGTTTTAGAGTGGTAATCTTATAAAGCTCAAAGGTAGTGCAGTAACATTCTGGTGTTCATCACTTATTTATCTCTTTCTGATGCCTGCCCTGCTCTGCTGACCCACTGTCAGTCTCTCAGGTGAAGCATCTGAGTTTGATGGTGAGTAAAGGAGATTGACATCAACCCCCACAAAGCTTTGCTGCCTCTTGCCAAGTTGTTTTATTCTCATTGTTAACATACTCACCTTTGACTGAATTGATTGCACTCAATTCATATGAGCAAGATGGTCAGAAAAGGAGGAAAATAATTTTATGTCTGGTCTTCCAGATGAGGTTTCCAAGATATTTCAGAATAGTGATCCTTTCTGAAAAGCCAGTATCTCCTTCATTTGACAGTCCTGATGACCTTGCTGCTCCATCCCCAATGATGTGTACTTTCCTCATGTTCTTAAGCTGAGTGTACTTCATGCCTGCACACATTTCCTGTGATCCCCTATGTGAATAGGGCAGGGAGAGGGATGCTAGTTCTTCAGTGTTCTTACTGCTACTGTTCAGGACTACACTCTTGGTTGGTTGTGGGGTACTGGTGTATTGATGCAAGCACGGTGTGCAGCATCTGATTATGAGTACAAAATATTTTTTTTAAAAGGCTGTGATACCTTTAACATACAGCTCAGTTACAAGAGCTGCTTGCACTGTGAATCAGATCATTGCAGAAGCATATTCCTGTGAGGGCTCCAACCCAACAAAGTTGGTACATCTGAAATGTGTGAGAAGGGGCGACGGTGTAGTGCAAGTTTTCACCTTGTGTTTGATGCTTAATCTGTATGTGTTAGCTGTTGTAGATTTGAACGGTTTGGGAGATGTGGGTGGAGGTCCTCTAAACCACCAGTGGGTTAAAACTAGTTTCATTTCATATCTTAAATGTTTTTAAAAATTGCTTTAAAGAATAGAAACTTTTTTTTTATTGGGCTTTCTTAATATGTGGCATAAGATGGCAGCAAACAATATGCTTAAAAGATAAGGGACATAGGGTTTTTCTTTTCTGTTGCTGCACCTGTATTCTCTTCAACAGTCTGCACCAAACCAAAATGCTTTGTTCTCCTGGACAGTACTCTATTTTTTGGCTCTGTAATATTCCCTTGATTGTATCCTCTATGAGGCAAGGATCTCTGGCACTGTGAAGGTTGTGGTGTTAGTACCTAGGTGCAGGGCAGACACAAGAAAAGGAATTTCCAGACCTTTAGAGTTGAGAAATGTTGTTGGGATGGTTGTTCCAGAGAAAAGTTGATAAAGAGCAGGGAAAGTGAGGGGAAGAGGATGCAATGCAGAAGGATTAGTTGCTGCAACACTGTAACATAACTGTTCATTTGTGAGAAAAGCATGCATCTGTGGAAGCATGGTCATGTGGAAGTATCCTTTTCCCTTTAACATAGTTGTTTCAAGCAGCTAATCCTTAGAGATGCAATTGAAGCTACCGGAGTGTGAAGGCCCAGTTTTGTCCTTCCTGGCTCAGAAGCGTGGCAGAGGCCCTACATGTGCTGTGGAAGGGGAATGTTGAACCTGTGATGGATACGTTATGCAGCTTGAACAGCTTAAGCAAGCTAAGGAACCCATCTGCATTTATAATATCCAGATCTGCTGTTCTGAAAAAGAAAGGTTCCATCACTGGTCAACGAACTATCCTCACTTGTGAACTAAGCTTAGAGACCATAACTCCTTCACATTTTCCTTGTTGGCTGTATAATATATCTGCAACTGCATCAAGCAAATATATTATACAGCCATGCATCCACGTGGAAGTATGTAGTTTGCACATAAAGCTTGTTTAGAATTTGCTGTGATAAACAAAAGTGCTTGGCGTCTGAAGCTGTTTTGTAGATGGAAAGGAAAAGAAAGAAATGCTTTCAAGATTTATTGGGTAATAAACATATAATGCTATACTTAGTGGCATGGAGTGCATAACAGGTTCACTCATTCAGCTGTGAAAGATTTAATATTAAATTCTACTTTCTGTCTAAGAATAAATTAAGAATGAGTAGACTCTGCATAGGTTTTATGGTTTTAAATAACTTATTATTTATGTAGACTTTTTGATATGTTGCAGGTTCTTCAGCAAAAGCACTTGTGAGCTTGAAAGGTAAGAAATTAATGTGTTGCTTGCTTGTACCCAATCTGACTTTCAGATGAACTTAGTTTCTAGCTTGAAAAAGTTAGAGAAACTAACATTGAAGAAGGTTTTTCGATTAAATGACTGGTTTTATTATGGTTATTTGTTAATTCTGTAGACTAATAATTCTTGATGGTTGAAACTATATAAGTTGTGGTATATTTAGACACTGTTCTTCTGGGTGAAATTCCCAAAATGTGTTTTTATTTCTGAAGTATTGCTTAGGCATCAGGTTTGAGAAGATTGAAGTAATCTTTCCTCCCTTGAGGAGAAGATAGGAGGACTCTTAGTGAGAGCTGTATACGTGACAACATTTGCAGTAGGAAGGAATTTCACAAAGCCATTGCATTTTCTGTCAGTAAATTGTGGGCCAAATCCAAGATCTGTTTCTTATATCTTTTTTCTTTGAAATTGTCTTCATGAACATCCATAGGAAATCTGAATACTTATCACCTGTCCAGCAATAGGTGTTTCTTTATATATTACAAGGCATCTGTTACACAAGGAGGAAGACATGGTCTGTTGAATATGTAGTAACTAATACAGGTTTGTTTCAATAAAGTTTGATTTGTTTGTTGGTGTTTATCCACTTAATCCTTTTTAAGAATGAGGAGGAGGCCAGGTCCTGTAGAACTTTACCTTCTCCAGGTGTCACAGCCACAAGGTGTGTGTCAACCTGTCAGTGCAAGTAACTGATTCCAGAGATGTGAAGAAATCCAAATGTCAGGAGTAAAAAAACCCACTTAGTTCATGCTTCTCCTTGTACTGAAAATATCTGTCAATCTTTTTTAATTAGTGTTCAGAACGGTTTGATAAAAATATTGCAGTCTAAAATCCATTTGCAGTTGAATCCAAATAAGGTGTTGCAAGTAACAAATATATTAGTATATGACACTATGCTAGTTTTTAGATAGTAGTTATGGTAAAGCATACATATATGTATGTTAATGACATAATTTCTTCACAACAGAGGGCAGTTTATCCAGTTCGTGGAATGAAAAGTATAATTCTCTGCAGAAAACACCCATTTGGAAAAGCAAGAATGCTGGTTCTGCTGTGGAAATGGTAAGAAGGATTGGTAAAATACCATGAAATTAATAAAATTTAAGGATCAAGACATTTGCTTGATATTTATAGCTTCATATTTTCAAATGCTAAATGACATCCTTCACAAGCTATCTGTACTGTTTGAATATGAGATGAAAACAGGTTTTATAAATGAATAATCAAATAAATTAAATTGCTGATGTTCAGGATAGCTCATAATAATTTTCTCTTTTGTAAAGCAAGTGCTGTGTGAGATGTCTGTAGTGTACCTACCGCCTTGAGTTTAGGGATCATCATTCCTGATCAACCATTTGTTTTATCTCACAGAATATCTCACTTCTAATTATGGCTGAGAACTGATGCATAAAGAAAAGGAAGGGGAAATGTCACATGCACTCCCATCACTATGCCTTCTGAGGGGCAGATTTGAAGAAAAATAATGTCCTGTAGTATTCTGATAGGTCTCATAGGTGACCTTATGTTAAAGAACAACCTTGGGGTGGGGGAATGAAAGGCAATGATCCTATAACCTCCAAGGGCATGGGTCTGGTGTTTGGATCAATGGCTTCCCTCTCTCTTTTTTTAATTCTTCATTGGTGGTTTTTTTTTCCTCTTATATCTCATTAAAACTTTTCTTGATTATTCTTACCTTGCTGAATTATGTCATTTTTGGTTTGGTTTTGCCACCAGCTATATTGCACCTAGTGCTTTGTCTGCCTACATCTGGAATACTGCATGGTCTTTTTACTGTGCCCTGGAGAACATCTGAAATACTGTCTCAACTACTAGGCAGATCTTTCTCCTACACTCTTCTGGTACCTCCAGGAGTTGCGACTAACTTACCAGTTATCACCTGGTTTTTACTAAAATCCTTACTTTTTGTGAACTGTTTGTTTATTGGAAGGGTAACATCATGTTGGAAAACTGTCACACTTGCCTGCTGTGCACATAATCAAAGTATGTGAGCAGCTTCCAGTAGAGTATAAGCAATGTGACTAACATCTGTCATATGTAGGTTGTTCTGTGATCTCCCTGAGGGGAGAAACTGACTCACAGAAGGTATTTATTTTGGTAGGATTCACCAAACCTGTGTGAATCCTGCCAAAATAAATACCTTCTCTGTGTAAGATAAAATATACATATACACACACACGCACATGTTGCTCTGTATTTATGCTAAAGAACATAAGGCCTACAAAATGCAGCTCCAGACAGGGACCAGAACTTTGTGATGGCCCTTAGTTCCTCCAGGAGCTCATGTCTTAATTTTTGAGGTGTTCCCTAGGAATGCTTATCTTCTCACAGAAACAAGCCTTACTGGTAACTTAGAAGACTGCATGTTGTAAAGACATGAACCCACTAGCTATAACATTTTTACAAAAACATTTTCAGTCCTTACATATGCTGGCTGCAGGTATGAAAATAGTCAAACTTTGAACATAGCTCAGTATGCTGTAGAAAGCTGAGAGAAATGTCAGAGGATAGTCTGATGTGCTAGCAGTAGCCTGTGTTGCTGAGATGTGATGTAGTTTTCTGTACTAGCTTGAGTTCCCTCAACATTGGAAGTTTTGCAGGTATGTTTTACAGTTGGCTGAGAAATCTTTCCAAAAATGTCTGACCTATTTAGCTAATGTGGATGATACCTCTTTGTGATGCTTGTTATTTTATTCTCATGTGAGGCACTGGCAATCCAGACTGATGAAACACACTTACAATTTTGGATGGTTACTTGGAATAGAATTTGGCAGCTTCTGTTGAAGGTTGCAAAATGGTTCTCTTGATCTGGGTCACAGTCTTAGCAAGGTTGAAGGAACTCTTAAGTTTTGTCTAGATGGTTTTGATATTTGTGTTCCTGTGTCAGCACTCAGTTTTCATCTGGTATGGCCTCATATAATCAAGAACCATTATATAGACACTTGGGAGAAAAATACTGTTCTAGAACCAGCATCTCAAATGTTGAAACTAAAATATAATTGCAGATATTTACACAGAGCCAGGCTTTTCATCCCGTGGGCAGAATGCTGGGATTATAAAGTCCTGGAGTTCTGTGATGTAAGTTTTTATTGTTGAAACAGGATTGTGGATTTGTTTTCTTGCTCAAAAGTTAATAGCTTTGACCTTTCTTGGTTTATAGTTTGTCAAGAACAACAAAGATGTTATAAAAGAACATAAAATCTAATTGAAATCTAAGATTGTTCTTAAGGTTTAGTGAATTGGAAGATGTGAAGAAAAGAAGTTGATAAATCTAGGTGAGATAAAGAGAGAAAAATAACATCCATAGCAATTAGTGATAAACTAATTACTAGGTTACTATGATGTGAGCTCTGTTTGGTTACCTTGCCAATATATAGCGACTCTGTTCAGTGCATGTCTCTCTTGGTTTGTAACATCCACAAGGAATGGATGTTTCCTTTCATGTGCTGAGTGTGCTTAAGTGTCTAGCACATACAGACACTACTGTTGCTTGAATACACTTGTGTAGTTATAATTATAAAATGTATTCAACTTGGAGTAAGCAAGGCACCTTTCCCTGGGAAAGCTCCAGCTTTTCTCATGGCATAGGACAGACAGATTTTTTTTTTTGCTATCACTCATTAATCAATAATACACCTTTTCAAGCAGAAATTTCAATCAGTCACAAACTTAGTAAATGTCTTTAAGTGTAAATGCTGACTAGTGAAGTTTTATTTCACTTTGTTGATATAGTTTTGCTTCTGAGTCCTATTAAGGGCTTATCTTCGTTATCAGTATTCTTTACATTGTGGGTGTCACTTTGTAGTACTTCTACCATCTGTACTGAAAGAAGCCAAACCTGCATTTGTTCTGGCTTTACTCATCACCTTTGTGAATAGCTTGAAGTACAAGGAGTGCTGCAAGGTGCAGTCTTGGAGTTCTGTGAAGGACACACGTTTCAATTGTGGCTGACTCTGTGCTTGGCCACGAAGTCTTCATGGAAGGGAAACCTGCTTGTTCTCAACACTGACAGCCAGTCGTAGGTTACTCTTTTGTCCTCACTGAAAGCATAAGGTTTTTTGTCATAGGATAAATTATTGAGGAATAACTAGATGGAAGGGTTTTTTTTTTCATGATGCATATTTGCAATATGATTTCTTGTTTTCAATCAGCCTTCTAATTCTTTCAGCTATAACATCTTTGCACACGAGTAAATTTTAGTTAGCACAAGTTCTAAATTCTTCTCTCTTCTGATATTTCTCCATAACCTAGCCAAGCTTTAGTTTCTTCAGGCTTCCTAGCGTTTTGCAGTGTAGGCATTTTCAATTAGTTAAAAAAACCCAACAAACCCAGAGCACTTTATTAGACTATAAGAAATCCTTGAAAAAACTTACTAAAAAAAATAATGTTCTTACTGAAAATATGCTAAAACAAATACACTGTTTGAATAAATTTATTTTAACCCAAAACTCAGAACAAACTGTTTAACAGATGTGCTTATAACCAAAGCAAGGACTATTTTAAGCTTAGATACACAAGTGTTTAGACACCTAACTCCTCTGGAAACAAGTGGGAGTTAAGTTCTAAATACTTCCGTGGAACTAGGCCAGCAGTATAGTAATGGGTTATAGTTAGCATTGGAAAGCCTGGAATCTTAAATTCCTTCTCTCAGCCCTTAGATCTCCAACTGCTAGGAGGCACTATTTATTGTGTCCTCTGTGCCTTGAAACTAACAGCTGACAAGAGAAAAGGCATTCCACTTCTCTTACTGTGAATTCTGTGCATGAACAGAGAAACTGGACAATTTTTTTTCTTGTAATTCATTCTTAATTTTGATACATGCAGCCCTTCAGAAATTCAAAACGGAGTCGACTCTTCTGTGAAGATGACGACAGACAAATAAACACAAGGTCACCCAAAAGAAATCAGAAGGTTGCGATGGTTCCACAGGTACCTACGTGTATACAGATATTTTGACCAAAAAGGGGAACAAGCCTGTGTTAGCTGAAAATTGGAATACATTTGCTTTACAAGTTGTATTATCAGTATATGAATATGCTTGTGAGGAAAGCTGTTGCTAGGAGTTGACCACAGTTCAAAACACTTCTATTTTTCTTCCTCAGTTTGTTTATGGGAATACCTGTCCTTTTTGATCCTGGACATAAGCATACAGAGCTAGAAAGGATTCCAGACTGAGTTACCATCTTGCTCTCTCAAACAATCCTATCTTGTAGTCTACATAAATTTAGTCAGCTTCAGTTAAAAACTGACTAGGATCCTTGCACTGACTTACATAATGACTGCATCATTTACGAGGCCACTATAGAATTTAATATATACCAGCTTGCTTTAGATTGGTAGCCTAAATGTATTCATGGCCGTCTATACTTTCTTGATCCTGTAACAACAATAAAAACAGCTTGTTTTTCTACTCCTCCATTTGACAGTCTATAGTCCTTGATGCAGCACAAAAGAGCAGTTGTAATTTCTCTCTGCCTTTATTTGCTATGTTACATCTCTTAGTCTCAAAGATGTTTCAAGGGAAACATCTCTTAGTCTCAAACAACTGGCTCTCTGGTACCTTTGTCATCTAGATCACTTCTCTGTACCATCACCTTAGGAGCCTGAATTTGTCACCCTGAAAGAGTACTATTTGAATACTGGTCTTGTTTGCTTTCTGAACTGTACAGTGTAGTGTTGAAGGGAGAAGACTTAACTGTTGCCATTTTGCCAGATCATTTTGCTAGAGATGAGGTCCATGACATTCCTGTCTGCTCACTACCATGATTTCTTAACAATCGGATGGCCTGCGTAATGTTCCAAGCCCAGTTGGTGTGTATTTAAGTATCCGGTTCGGGAGGCCCAGTGATTGCTAGATAATCACTTGTGAGGGATTGCAGCTGCCATAGCTCACAGATCCTGTTGGCCTGCTAGGCTTTGTTTCCTGGAGTCCAGGGGGAGAAAAGGGACCTGTATCTAGAAGGTAGTGGTTAAGTGCAGCAGGAGCCAGCAAGGCGCGTACCTTCTGCTTTATCCTATGATTCCTGCTACTAAAGGCCAAAATGCTTTTGGGTGTTTGGGGAAGAATAACAACTGATAACAGCATGGAGACCCAGTTAGGATAATGTTCTCAAAAGGCTCTTCTTTTTTGCAAATAAGTTTTTCTTTCTGTAAGTTAAGTCAGCCATCCCCAGAACAGAATTACGGAGTTGGTTTTCGACAGTCTTGTTTAAATTCAGGTCTCTGTGTTATACGTGTAATCTAAGTGTCTCTTCTGCAATTTACAAAATGGCTTTCAAAATGTAGTTAAAACATGATTGCTTATGTCCATGCTAGTTACTCTTGCAGCTTTCTAAGAAGCAGATGCTCTGCTCAAAGCTTTGGCTGTATTACATTCCTGTGCTGGCTCATCCTCAGTTTGAGTTAGCAGGACTAGAAGCACTAATGTAAATGAGGTAATTGATGTTGCTGGCATTTGAGCCACAACATCATGTATGCTCACTTGAGACAATGTTCAGCGCTTCAAACTTCTGAAGTCTGTGTGCTTTAGTGCCAGGCTGTTGTTACTGATGATGTAGCTTCAGCGTTGGAAAATCTTTCTCTTAGAAGAGCTTTGTATAGAGAGAACTTCTTGTATCGATCCTACTGAAGTTTGCCTCCCATTATGCTTGATTGCATTGCTGATACAATGCAGTAAGGATTATTAGATATTTACAACACAAAACTTGTCATGAAACAGTATGTGGGATTAAAGTGTAACAGTTATTAATGTGCAAACTTTTATCAAGAAAATCTAGTGCAATTATTTGAATATTCAAAAATATTAGACTGTTTAACCATGTCCTTTATTTTACTATGTAGAAGTTTAATACGACAGTGCCAACACCAGACAAGAAAGCATCACAGAAGATTGGCTTAAGGCTTCGTAACCTGCTCAAACTTCCCAAAGCCCACAAGTGGTGCATATATGAATGGTTCTATTCAAATATAGATAAGTATGTTTGTTTTATGTAACTCTTATTTCTATAAAAACAAGTCATATCCTGAAATTGAGCTGTGAATTTCTGTATATTGGTTAGATACTCCAAAGTTTACTCTTAAATGGTTAGTTACTGAAAATTATTTTGGTTGGGGGTGTGGAGGGGGGTGTGTGTGATCTTTTTTTCTTTTTCATGATGAGAAACCTAATTGGGTAGTTCCTTGGGTAGTATTCTATTGAAAGCCTTCCTTCATAGAAATTATTTTCTTTCTATCATCTCTTTCTCTACTGGACAGAAGACTATTCATAATGTTTTTAGCACCTTAAGCATGAAGTTATCAGAACACTTAAACTTTTTTGAACCCTTGGATCAGTATTACACACAGGGGATGGGAAGGAGACTGCTTCATAAGGTGTTGCTTACCCAAAAAGTGTGAATGTTGATTTTTGGATATTTCTTCCCCATTTTCCTGTTTTTATTGTGATCACTAATGTAGCTCTTGGTTGTGACTCTTCAGCTGTTGTCTAGACGCCGGTATCTTCCTTGAACCTCCTAATCTACCTACTAGACTGTTTCTGCAATTTGTGCCTCTGTCTTTGATGCTTGTTCTCTTAACACCACTGGTAAGGGGGTGTGAGTTGTTTAAAAGAGCCACTTTAATTTAGTCCCCAATCATGAAAAACTACAAAATTCTAAAATGTAAAAATTGTTATTGATTAATGGAATCTTAAAATCTACACTAGTTGACTGGTTGATGAAACACTAGTATTTAACAAGCGTTCTTTCCCAGAATTTATTCAGAATAAAATAATTACTGTTTTTCTTTCCTATTTTAATCACAATTGCTGTGGCTGCTTTTCTTAACTGTGAAGGCAGTCATAGCAACAGCAAAACATTTTAGTCTATGTTCATCTCAAGTAGAAAAAATACATGTCCATTTTAGTTTTAAATTCATTGTCTGTAGGACTTAATTCCTTTGAAAGAAGTGGTGTTTACCACTTTCTCTCCTTTTTAAAAAACAAAAATGCCAAAACAAGGAATCCAAACCTTACTCCTAGTAGTAATTTTAATGTGACACTTAACAATTGTAATTTTTTTTTTTAAACAGCCCAAGAACATTTAGTTTATTCTCAAAAAATTGTCTGTGGGACTTCAGGTCCATCAGTAGACTAGAATTGAAGTTTAGCAGGTCATTCTGAAATATGTTTGTAATGCTAGTAAGATATAATCATGTTAAGATATTATAATACAATTTACTAAGAAATTACATATCATTGAAAGACAAACTTTGTATATTGTTTTGAGTGATATGATCTAGACCTAAACAGAGGCTTAAAGCATAGAGCTGTCAACTGACAAAATATGGCTCACTATACAAATCTCAAAATGCTTTAATTGAATAGTCTCATCCAAAATTAAAATAATAAATTTTAATGCCATGTCTACTATAAGTTTTGAAATATTTTCATCTCTACAGCTATCTGTGGTTATGAGGTTATTGAAGCTGTTTCAGATGGATTCTCTCTCTGTTGCTGCAGAGGGTTGTTTTTAATAAAATCCCATTGACTTCTGACACAGGGAGATTTCTGAAGAGCTACTTAATGCTACAATAGATCATAAGCCCTCAGAACCACATGCAGCTGTAGCTTTCTTGCACTGTTTCCTAGAGCTTCCAACCTTGTGGATGCTGTGGGTTTACAGTTTGCCTGCTTAGGGACAAGTGACAGTAACAACAATCAAATACAGGCTATCTTTCTTTAAAAAAAGCCAACACCCCCCAACAAATCTGTTGTTCTTTCCACAGATATATTGCACTAGCAACAGTAGACCTGGATAAAACTATAAAATAAAACTACACACTTCCTTGTCTGTTTCCTGACCCTCATTGATCATTCTTTCTGGCTTTTCATTTCTTGCCACAGCTGCAGATCCTTCTACTGCAAAAATATTCTCTTCTGTTCTTGCCCGAGTGTCCTTATCTCCATGCACCTTTTGTCTGTCTTGCCACTCCAGACACCCACTTGAAAGAGGTGCTACTTCCAAGATCCTCTTTGTTCTGTTTTTGAGGATATTCCCCTCTAAACCCTGCAGAGAGTGGAGGAAGGTGGATTTATCTAGGATGCAGTTATTCTTTTGTTCTCACTGGGTGAGATCTATTCCAGTTGCACAAAGTCTTTAATGATTAACCTGCTATTAGACAGGCATTTCCATTGCTACTCCCATGTCTCCTGAGCCCAAGAAGGATGTGGTGTACTACAAAGTAAAAGGCAGTCATTAAACACAGATACAGACAGGCTACAGCATCAAAGAGAAATTCCCAAGTTGTGTAGGTAGGTTCTCTGAACTGTCACTTCTGAGAGATGGATCCTCTGCATCATCATGGAGTCATTGTATGACCCAGTAAAAGTCATACCTGGATAGCTGTACAGAATGACAGGTTGGCTCAATTGCCTGTATTTTGGAACCCTCTGTTGAGAATCTGGATTATGATTGAACTAATTTATGAAAAAGTGTGGTGGTGTGGCCCTGGCTGGAGGCCAGACACCCACCAAAGTCGCTTTATCACTCCCCTTCCCTGCTGGGCAGGAGAGAAATTATATATCGAGAGGCTCAGGAGCGGGGATAAGGACAGGGAGAGATCGTTCCACAGTCAGTGTCACGGGCAAAACAGACTCCACACAGAATAACAAACCACCTAATTTATTACACTGCACACAGAAACCAGAGTTAGATAATGAGAAGTACAAGCAGATCTTAACACACCTCCCCTCCCCATCCCTCCCTTCTTTGCAGACTTTATTCATGACTTCTCTCTTATCTTCCCCCTGCCCAGGGTGGCACAGGGAGGGAATGGGGGTCTTGGTCAGTTTGTCATGAGCTGTTTTCCTTCTTAGCCACAGGGTGGAGAGAGCATTCCTCCCACCCTTCCCCTGCTCCAGCATGGGGGCCCACCCATGGCAGACAGTCCTCCACAAACCTCTCCAATGTGAGTCCTTTCCCACGGGGCTTCAGCTCCACGCAATTTCAGCATGGGTCCCTTCCATGGGATGCCAACCTTCAGGCCCAAACTGCTCCAGCCTGGTCCCCCATAGTGTCACAAGTCCCCCCAGTAAGCCTGCTTTGGTATGGGTTGGTCTCTCCACAGGCTGCAGGTCCTACCAGTAAGCTTCCCACAGGGTCACAGCATCCTTCAAGTGTCTCCACCTACTCTGACATGGAGTCTGTGCTCCCCATCATTATCAATGCAGTGGGACAACCTGCTCCAACATGATCTTCTCTATGGGCTGCAGGGGAATCTTTCTCTCTGGCACCTGGGGTGCCTCCTCCCTCCCCCTTCTTCACTGACATTGGTGTCTGCATGGTTTCTTACATCTTCTCACTCCCTTCTCTGGTGGCAAAAAGCGTGAGCTTGCAGTTTTTTCTCTCCTATATGTGATTCACAGAGGTGCTGTGACCATCACTGATGGGCTCTGCCTTGGTCAGTGGTGGGTCTGGCCTTGAACCCAGCTGGTGTTTGCTCTGTTGGGCATAAGGGAAGCTTCTAGCAGCTTTTTGCAGAAGCCACCCCTGCAGCACCCCTTCTCCACCAGAACCCTGCCACACAAAACCACAACGAAAAGGCACTGCCTTTCTATTTATCAGTGTCATACTGTCCTTCCCTTTATTCTCAGAACCTTGCCATATCTTTATGGTTCCCTTCAGCATGTGGCAGTATCCTCATGAACTGCACTGGTTTTCCTAAGGTTTTGTTTGATGCTTTTATATACATTACAAAGCGGGTGAATACCTATGTTTCCCAGTAGTAATGAGAGGGGGGGAATGTTTTTAAACATCAGTGATATTAAGGCTGAAATAGAAGAACAGTAATGAAAACCTTCTGGTTTTGCTTTCAGCTGTATTTATTTCAGTTTGAATTTGTCCTTTGAATATGAATGTCTTGTTTATATGACTAATTGATACTTTTTTATTTTCAATGTATTTCTTAATATTTTTTGGAAACTTGTGACAGAAGTTTACTAAGTATAGTTAACAAAGGACCAATTCTGTTTCAACAGGCCACTCTTTGAAGGAGATAATGACTTCTGTGTATGCCTGAAAGAATCTTTCCCAAATTTGAAAACCAGAAAATTGACAAGAGTAGAATGGGGAAAAATCAGGCGACTAATGGGAAAACCACGGAGGTAATTTCTTCCCCTTCATTCATTTCAAGTAACAGCTACATGTAGTTTTGATTTTACTGGAATTGTTTATCCTGAAGTAATTTTACGTGCAGGTAGTAAAGCAAAGTTTTACCTGAGTAGAAAAACCTTTCATTGAAAAGGTGATCTCTAAGCACACAGCCAGCTCCCACCGACATCCTGCTCCTTCTATGTGTGCATCCAGTCCCTGTGGCTCTCGTGAGCCTGTACTTGGAGTGTTCTCTCCCCACTTGAGATAACTGAGTGTCCAAGGTAGGACATGAAATTATTATTGTCCATTCTTGCTGCAGTGATTCCTGGCATGGAAGACAGGCAAATTTTTCACTGTTGTTTTATTGCTTGTTTTTTGGAGTTTTTTTCCTGGCTATAACTAACTCCTCATGGGGAAAGGTAGTACACATTTTCAACTCATTTATTTTATAATTTTTAAATCACTTTATAGATCCTCAATTTTTCCTGGCTTGGCTGCCAAAACAGAGATCAGAGAGTCACACATAAAGTACTGTATGTTATGTATTGGAAGCCAGAACTTAATGAAGGGCATATTTTTTTTCATTTAGAGTTCTTCATTCTTTAAACCCCCTGATTCAGTTGAGTTTTTTCAAAGAACCTGTACAACTTAACCTAGAGGAGAGAAGGCTCAGGGAGGATCTTATCTCTGTGTATAAATATATGAAGGGGAGGCATAGAGAAGATGAGACTGTACTTTTTTTCAGTGTTGTCTAGAGGTAGGGCAAGAGGCAATAGGTGGGCATAAACTGAAACACCTGAGGCTCAGTTTTAACATAAGGAAAAATTTCTTTTTAATGTGAGGGTGACTGAGCACTGGCACATGTTGCCCAGAGAGGGGGTAGAGTCTCTACCCTTAGAGATGCTCAGAAGCTGTCTAGATGTGGCTCTGGGCAGCCTCCTGTAGGTGACTCTGCTGGAGAGGTTGGAACAGATGACCTCCAGAGGTCCCCCCCAAACTCAACCATCCTGTTGTTGCGCAAGATCAGAAGAAAAATGTGTAAGTGGTGTTTCAGAAATAAGACCAGTTTATTTCCCAAAATACAAATAGTAAAGCCCTGAATCAATGTTATAGATCACTGTACGGAGTCAGATTATATTTTGACTGTTGGGGGCTGTTTCATCTCCTGAACCTACAAACAACTTTACTGGACTCAAAATTGTCAGTCAAAGGAAGCAGCAGAGCCAGCTTAAAAATAGTTCCTTTTGGAAAAGTGCTGATAGCATTTGAGCTTAACTGAGGTACTTCTTGTTTTTCTGTTGTGATGCTTCCTACTGAGGGAAATAGCATTTTTTATAGGTTCAATCATCACTTACTCATTTGACTGGCAAAAAGTGGGCACCATTGTGAAAGATCAGCTTGCTTCAGGTCAGACCATTGATAAACCTTCCTGCTTTTTTTTTTTTTTTTGTGTGTGGTTGGGGGAGTGTAGTTGGATTTGGTTGGGTTTTTTGTTAAGCTATCATACAGGTAACTTGTTTTTAAAGAGAGACTCGTGCCTAAGGAACCACAGGTCTAAATGGGCAGTAAGTTATTTAATCTGAATTCTAAAGAATAAGTATTTGACTGGATATAGTCTTGGTTGTTAACCAAAACTTTGAGTTCTTGCTTTTTAGTAATATAATCATTCCTGTTTGCTTTTGACTTCTTAAACGTTGGGGTTTTTGGTTTTTAATTATTAGTTGATAGACTTTCAAGATGACCAGAATGGACTTTGGCCTTAGTTCTAAAAGATTTTTAGTTCTTCTAAGTCATTTGAATACTTTTTCAAGGTAATTTTCATCTAATTCTAAAGCAAAGAGTTTGTTATCTTGCTGTTCTGTTAGAAGTTTCTTATTTCTGCCCTCATCACGTGCAAGTGAGCTGAATCCTATGTCAGTACTGATATCTCCCCATGAGGGAAGGGAAAAATAAGACACTTTGCATCCACAGTGTTGATGGTAGAGGATAATAGTATCTCTGTGTGGTAGCTGTGCATGTGCTTGTGGTCTTTTGTCTTCTGCTACTTTAAATGTCCTATCATACCATCAACAGTGTGGTTGATTGACACAACAGTATTCTCCATGGGAGCCTGCAAATCTTGTAAGGTTCCAGTAGACTGTGGGAAAAGATGTGTTCCAAGAAAAGGAAGAGGTAATAGTCTCGTGTACTTTGTATGAACTGAACTGGTGTTGTGAAATAGCAGTGGATACAAATTGTGCTCAGATATGCTCGTCCTACGGCTGTGTGATGGTCATGATGATGATGAAGATAAGGCTGCAGTGTGATCTGTACCATAGTTTTAATCTCCAGTTTTCATGGGAATGGCACAACTATGGGATAGCCTTTATTAAATACATTTGGGGGATACGGGGTTGGAGACTTCATTTAACAGAAGCCACACAAGTTGCATATCCATGATCTACAGCATTCAGAATAGAAACTTAAGAACATCTGAGCTAGCCATAAAACAGTAATTACTGTTGTAAAGACCTCAAAGATCCTTGATCAGTATATCAGCATTTGTATTTCTAAGAGCATGGATGGTATCTAACGCTCCTAATTCAAGACCCTGGAGATGTTTAGAAGGACTAATACTAGTCACATGGCTCTTTTAATTTTTTTCCTTTTTTGTTGTCTTGCTTTGATCAGTCACTTTGTTCTCCTCAATAGAATTAAAAAGCTCTGACCTGAATTTTGTACTTCATGTTCACAGCCCATGGCAAACATTACTTCACACTTGTTCCTCCCCAGTAGTAAATATGAAGCAAATAGCATCTTTAAATGAGAATATCCAAATAAGCTTTGTGTAAGTCTCCAAACCACCATCACTCTCTGCCATATCCCTTTCAGGATGTTTTGAATTCCTAATGAGGATCATTAGACAATACACAACTCCAGGTAAACACATTCTGCACTTCAGTGGTAAACTGGTGAGTGGAACACACCTACAGTGGCTCAATCTACAGTAGCATTTCTAGACTGTACAAAAACTAGTGACAAGTTTGGCTGGGTAGTGACTGGAAAGCCTCATGAAGGAACCCTCAGTGCAGTGCATCACTGCATGTACTTGACAAGTACATCGCAGCTTCAGTTCATTCATTTTCATTTTCTTTTTTTGTGTCTTAATTAGGACTGAGGTCTCATTTTGTTCACACTATACACACAGGACAAAACAGATAGTCTGTGCCCCATATAACTTAGAAATCATGTGTAAGATAAAAGGCAAATGATCTCTGCATAGAGATAAGTATGAAACTGCTGGTTATTTTGAAGAAAGTGGCCTCAGCATCCTGGCAGCTTAGATCTTACGATCTAAGAGAAATTTTGGAGAATAGTTAAATGGTTTTGTGGAAGGCTGAGTGGGCAGTATATGGAAGAAAGTGTAAGAATGTTTATTTTGGCTTATCATAAGAGAGTAGAAGCAGAGTTGGAAATAGGAACTGACTGCTCGGTATTGAGAGAGAAACAGCTGAGTAAGATGTTGAAGGGATTTCAAACAAGATGTAACTTGCAATGTGGAAGGGGGAACTACTGGAGGGGTTTATCAGTGTCTTGTAAAATAGGACATTTTTTACATCAGTAATTGATACATAACTGCATGAGTTTCCCAGAAAATATTTAAATTATATTGGACTGCAACAGAACAATTGACAAACGTAAAAATTACTTCATAAATAACTGCTTCTGCAATTAAGCAGATGTACAATAGAATCCATACTCCTTTATTAAATTATTTCTTTCATTAACACAAGAATGATTTTTATTTTTTTTTTAAATAAGGAATGAGAGATAGGATTCAGTCCTTAATGGTTTTGTGCTTCGAGTATCTCTTGTGCATCATGCCTATTGGGTAGGGTAAAAGTGAAAACGAATAAAACCAAGTAAGGACCTTGGGAGCAAGTCTTCTATCTTTAGCTTACATTTTAAGGTACAGACTCCCAGAAATGGGGGAGAGGACTAGTCTACTAGAGATTATCTAATTTTACACAATAGCCCAAGTGCAAACAAATGTGTACTTTGACTGCAATCTATTTCAGAATAATTAATCTGCATAACAGATTTTGTGGCTGAGTTGTACTCTGCGCAGATAAAGAGATGGGACAGAGAAGTGCCCTTTTGTGTTCTGAGTCTGGTGTCCTTTTGTACTAAGTTAGCTTAACTGAGATAATGAGCACATGTGAAAGGGATCTACTATGTATTAGTAAATAATGGGAGCCAGGGGCACCAGAGCAAGTCCTCCTTACGTGCACTGAACCAGTATTCAGAGTAGACTGGATGTGGGACCTGCTTTAGCTGTGTTGTGATACCAGGTGGATCCCTATAAGCAGGAAAAGTCCTGAAAAGCTGTACTCTTCTGATATACTTATGCAGCACCTAGCATTCCTGAGTGTTATTTTAAAATAAACTGTTACTTTGAGTGGTAATGCTGGGGAGTAAGACTAATTCCGTTCAATGTAATCCTTTTCACTTCAACACTTTGCTCCAAGCTTTTTCATTTTCCTTTACTGATTTGTAAACTCTGTGTATTTGCATCTTTGCATACCTAAGTTTTCAGTGCTTTACTTAAGTACAGTTTTACCTGTGTTCTAGGTGTTCCTCTGTATTTTTTGAGGAGGAGAGATCGGCCTTAAAACAGAAACGGCAGAAAATAAGACTCTTGCAGCAGCGGAAAGTTGCAGATATTTCCCAGTTCAAAGATCTCCCAGATGAAATTCCATTACCACTTGTAATAGGAACAAAAGTTACAGGTAACTTCTTAAAAACAAAGAAGCAGCCAAATGTTTTGCCAAGATTTTAGTAAACCACAATATACTTGGTGCACATAATTTAAATAAATTAAAAACATCAAAAATTGTATGTTTTGTTGCTAGCTCACTGAGAATATGCTTGTGAGGATTAGTTAGTATTGTGGTTTTGAAGTACAAATTTAGTATTGTTCACTACTTCTGCTGCTCAAATCATAGAAATGTTTTTTGTCCAGTATATCTAACAATTCTTGGAGAGTGATAAGCTTAAATGTGAAGAGCTGACTGCTGTCTGAAGGTGTCAAATCTAACCTAATATAAAACTTGAGCTTTCTTTTTCCATAAATATAAAAATATCTGTTTTGTAACAGAGATACAATTGATCTGCAGGGTAGATGGGCATACGTACTAAACAAGATATTGCCTAACTGAGAACACTTGATTCATAACTGAGAAAGGAATATTGTTTTAAAACATTCCACAAACTTTGCTCAGTTATTCTATAAAACCTCAGAATCCTCCATCCTGTCTGTCTGTGACCCAGATGCTTTTCACTGAAGGGTGGTATATCCCATTCAAGACAGTGCTGCTCACTGCCTCTTGCGTTCTTGGGCAGCACTGCCCTTAATTCTTGCTGAAGAGCAGGCATGCTGCACCGCGCTGCCTCTCCTCACTCTCCCAGAGCTGCATCCTTGAGCTGCATTCCTCAGTGATGTTTGCAATATATGCCATCATCACTGGAACTTATCAAAGGGAAATTGTATGCAAAATATCTGAAAATTGGTTTTTCCCTGCAAAATCCATCTGTCAGAAGGTATTGGGTGTTAAATCATGTTTTATTTAGACTAAGTGTAGCACTAAGGATTAGATATACCTGCCTTGCAAAGATAAATATGACAAGTCTGGGTAGTGTTTCAATTACATACAATTCTCTTTCTGGGTTTACTTTTTTCCCACTTAAACTGTGGGCTTCAAATAGACATCTAAAGGGTAACTAGCAAAAGATGCCTTGAGCCTTTTCTTTCAGTAGTATCAGAACACTCTAACTGGTTTGCTTGTTGTTGGTTTCTTTGAAGCACGCTTGCGGGGTGTCCATGATGGACTCTTCACTGGACAAATAGACGCCGTAGACACGCTTAATGCTACGTACAGAGTGACTTTTGACAGGGCAGGCCTTGGAACGCACACAGTCCCTGATTATGAAGTTCTTGTAAGTATAAATGACACATTCTTAAAATAACTGTAGTTGTAGATTATTACTTTTTTTAAATTAAAAAGGAGGAAATTAAAAATTATTACGTCCAGGTGGTATTGTCATAAAGTAGAGACAAGCATAATGGATGCATGGGAAATTCCAGGGGGATGAGCTGCTTCTCTCTATGGTTTTATAGAACAGGACAACACTTGATAAAAATATAATGGCTCAAGGCAGAATAATTATAACAGTTGGTTTGATAAGATTATAATAAATAGCCCAAATTTAATATGAAGAACTACAATGTGTAGTGTAAGATCCCAAAAAAAATGTTCAAGAAAACCTGGTCTCTTGTAACTTGCCAAAGTCTGGGAAGGCCTGTGGTAGCTGCAAGCAAGTATTATGAATTGATTGAACCACATTTTGAAACTTCTTATGATAATGAAGCTACCAGTGGGGATGTTGCTTTGAAACAATTTGGGCTTACTTCCTAGCCTGCAGCCTTTTGTTCCAATTTTATGAACTCCAGGAATTTTTCCAACCAGGCGATCTGACCTACACTGCAGCTTTTCAGAAAAACTCATGTTCTTTTGTATCTTGTGTAGTGCTCAATCTACTAAGGACCCATAATTTGTCCAGTTTCTGTTGTGATCTGTGTTCAGAGCCTCTGCTGAACCACTCTTGGTCATGATTTGTCTGCACCTTGCCAATAAAATTTTTAGAAATATTCTTGTAGGTTTTATTTGATGTGATGCCATAACACTTTGAAAACTCCAGCAAGGGAATATGATTTTGAAGCTCTGGCTAGCCTTAAAAGCAAGACACTAATCTCTTAATGTTGTTGGGTTGGGACATGGATGGATGTGACAAGTCCTGATTCCAGAAATAAATTATAGATTCCTAAATGTGTGTAAACAATTAATCTGCAGCTGAAGTGTGCATCCTTCTTTTTCCTTTCTTGCAGAGTAACGAGCCTCATGAAACCATGCCAATTGCTGCCTTTAGACAGAAACAACGGCCTTCAAGGTTCTTTATGACCCCTCCCCGATTGCATTACACACCTTCAATCCAGTCTCCAATTACAGTAAGTTACTGTTTCCATTTAACATTAATCCTAGAATTTTTTTCAGATATGTGTTGAAACTGTTAAACACTTTTTCATGTTAGTTTTCTGAGGGGTTTGGGCAAGATGATAAAATTGAGCTTATTTTTAGAGGGATTTGCTGTTACATGCTCTTTCTTCTACAGGACAGTGATCCTTTATTAGGACAGTCTTCATGGAAAAGCAAAATTTCAGGCACAGATAGTGAAACACTAGGAGGCTTTCCAGTAGAGTTCCTCATTCAAGTGGTAAGTGTTAACTACAACTCTTAATTTTGATGTATATTGTCCTTCTTTGTTTATTCTACCAATCCTTCTGCAGCTATGTGACCTTCTGTTGATTTGTGACAGATATGGTGATATCCAAATTAACTTTTGAAAATATCTTAATAAATATTTGTCTTGCTCCCTCCTTTCTTCCTAATTTTCTCACTTGTTCATAAGCTTTGAAATATGCTGCTCTTCAAGCTGCAAGAGGGTCTTATGTATCCAAAAGTGTGTCTGCCCCTTGGTCTGAAAAAAGGTATCACTTCTACCTGCAAACTTCTGTACAGTGTAAAGACATTTTTATTACTTAAAATATACTTGTGTGATACAAAGAACACTTGCCCATGTGCATTATCACATATTGTGTAAAGCTGTACTTTGTTATTTGGTGTCCTGCACTCTTGGAGAAGAAAGGGAATTTTTTCTGAAAGCAAACATTTGTGTTATAGATAAGGAAACTATATTTTGTCTTCATCTTTTATGAAATAATTCCTCAGTGCCTCAGTGGAGTTCAGAGGAGCCCAGGCAAGTATTGTTAGGAAACTGAGCTTCATGAAATATCAAAACTCATTGAAGCAAGTTACTCTTCAGGATGATGGAAGAGTGCAGTTGCTCATGTCAGCATAGCTTATGATCTGTGAATGCCTTAACAGTGAAAGCTGTTTTGAATGTGTTAAAGGAGATTGGGATGATCTGTGTTTAAAATATTAAGAACTGAGAAATAATGTTGCTAGATGCTTCTCAAATTTTAGTGTCTGGGATTAGAGAAAAGAATCCAGTTATGTTTGTGGCTTTCATGAGACACTAATATTTTGGCCATTCAACATAATGAATTTTATTTAACAGAATATTCAGAGTTTTGGGGGAAACTTCCTGTGTGAAGCTAATTTGGAAAATGATGGTTTGGCATCTAGTTTAACTAAGAAAATTGAAAACAGATGTAGTTGCTAGAACATTAATTATGTTAAAAATTGAAATGTGGAAAAGATACAGTCTTTGTTTATGCTGCTTATGATATCTGCAGCTATCCTACTTGAGTTGCTGAGTATGATCAATGAAACTGGGTAACTAAGGTGTATTGAGCTTCTCAAGTATTTAGTGTGTCACACTGTTATGTTTATGATATTGCTTCTATACTTTGAAAACCGTGTAACTGTAGTCACACTTACTGGTACATTATTATTGGTGAGGAAATCTGAGTTTATACTTCTAAAACTCTTATATTACAAATGGCATTTGCAAAGATATTGTATTAATTTTTTCTTTTGCTTGAAGGTTGTGGAGATTTTTTGAACAAAATCAAGCCCCAGACTTTTGGCATTTGCTGTGTGATCAGTTTAATACTTTATCAAGGTGATTTTTATAAGGAATTGTGAGGCTTAAAAGAATTTATTGAAGGACTGCAATATTTTCATGCCTAGCATTTTAAACATCTACTTTTATTAGAAGTGTAAGGGTGGTAATGACATTTCATGTTGTGAAATACATAAGACCTGGTGAATACTGATTATTGATTTCGCTGCATTCGCCAGTTCAGATGTATTTGTATGTTAATGGGGACTGTTCTGCCCTTTCTTGTACACTGGTACAATAACTCATATCAGCTGGTTCTGATTTAATGGTGATTCAGAAAATGTCTGAATCAAAGAAAACTTTCTGGAGAGCTGTTGCCAGGCAGTTCCTTATGAGAGCATGAATAAACAGCTTCATGGGAAAACTGTAGTTTGGACAACACAGAAAAAATGTAGCATGCTGGGAGTAAGTTTCAACTCAGCCCCTTAGTTTCACATTAACTTGGAACAAAAGGAAGTGTAGCCAAAATCATGTGTGGATGCTGACAAATAAATGTTAGGGATATTCTCTTTATAATTTGCAATTGTAAGCAAACATTGGACTTGTAACAACTATTTTAATTATAGCTTTACAGTGGAGACTTAATTTTTCTAAATCTTTATACTAATTTCTCCATGTTTATATTTTGGCATCAGTGCTATTCTTTTTGGTTTTTACTGTGGACAAACATGTATATGAAGAGAAGAATGGCTTGAAAAGTAGCATTACAATATTAAGAATAAAGTCGATGATAAACAAGTAAAAAAAATGTTAAAACCCTACACAGTATTAAACTGAGCAGTCCTAGGACAAACGAGATTGCTTGCAAGGCTGCTGCATGCCCGGTAGAGGGAACTATGTTGATGCAGCAAGTTCAGAAGAGCGAACTGGGGTCTTGGCGATTGCTGCAGGAAGAGGAGTGATCTGAACTTAAATGCGGGAGGAAAAAACATCTGAAAATCGATATTGGGGTGTTTTTTTTACTTCGCTGCTTATGAAAATTTGGAAAACTTATTCTGTAGTAAATTATTGCTTTGAAATGCTCGTGTTCTCATAAATATTCTTTTCACTTAAAAAATCTGAAGTACAAATCTAAATGTATCGGTTGGGTTGTGGCTTAATCTCTTGTAATGTGGAAATAACTCATGTCCAGTTTAATTATAACAGTAAACAGGATGAGTTATGTTGAAAACCGAGCCATTAGGCAAGACTTTCTCAAGGAAAATAGGGTTGAACTGAGGTAAAGAATTCACTGATGATATTGGCAAATGGAAATGGAAGGCTATTGATTAAAATGTGCCAATGGGAGAAAGCTGGTAGGTGTCATAGGTAAAGTGGAAGGTCAGGATTTCCTGTGGAAAGAATCAGGTTATCTTGGTTATCACTGGAGTATATCTGGGAATAGGATGAATAAGCTCATGATCTAAAGAACTAAGGGTCCTGCATCCTCAAATATGTCCAAGCATCAAAGCAGAAGTGAAGCATCAAATACCTTGCAAGTTTTGGGGACAGATAAGAAGTTCTGCATTCAGCTGGGGACTCACCAGGTTCGTGAAGCCAAAGGGCTTAGACGTGTTAGGCAGTTGCCGGATGGTGACGACAGCAGAGCTTGATGAGTAATTTGTGGCTGCAGTGGCAGATGGCAGACAAGTGTTTTCCCTCCTCCCAGGTGTTTGTTTGGGGTTTTTTTGCCAACATGAGTATGCATGTAGTGTGTTAGAAACTAAATCAGAGAGATAATCCAGCTCACAAGTAACATCTTAAAACTTTTCTTTCTTTCTTCCAAATTTATTGTTTCATCACGATCAGTTCCCTGACTGGGTTCTTCATGTAGCTGCAAAAGTGCAAGTGCTGGCTTAGCATGGGCACTGGGCACAGCACAAGGTCAGAAAGGAGCTGTTAGAATTAGAAGAATGATAACCTGTGCAGTAGTGCTGCTGTGTGTCTGACCATGGCTTGGCATCTATTCATACGAGGCATCTGGCAAAGCATTTGTGGTAGAAAGAGAGAAGTATTGATGCTGGTTTACAGATCTGTCCTTTGGAATACTGGTGCAGGCTTCTTGTTCCTCACATTCAGGGAAGATGGCAGGGAATGGAGAAAAGCTACAGAAAGGGCCACAAAAATTGAAGAGATTAATATTCTTGTGGGAGAGGAGAGTGGAAAGGCTTGGGTTGTGATTAGTCTAGTGATAGAACCGTGATGAGATGCTCCTACAGCCTCTGAATAAGCAGGAAGGAAGGAGAGCCTATATTTAGCAGAGAAACAGAACAAATTACTATGAAGTGAGCAAGAATCTTTTTAACATGGAAACTGCAAGAAGATTAATAATAAGCTAGAAGAGGTCCTGGAACAATTTTCCATTAGAAATTTTAAGGGTAAGAAACCTGGCTATGTTAAAACAGAACTTGAAAATTAACAAAGGGAGCTATATGCAACCACAGATGTATCTTGAACTTGGAGTTCCCATTTCTCCTAGTTCTGTGTTCCACTGCTAGGATGCCTTTAACCCCTTTGAAATTTGTAACACTTGAATTCTTGGCTCTGTTTATATCAGTAATAAAACCGTTGGTTGTAGTGGAGCTAGGATTTCTCTAGAGGCCCTAGAGAGCATGAATACTCTTAGAAATGATAGGTGTGTTGAGAGGACGCCCAGAGACTTCCACTTCAGCCTGCTAGGTCCCAAGGGCAGCAGAAATAGGGTGTTCCCATTATGACAGAGGGAAATGGACAGTGCAGAGTTGTTCCATATAAAATAGATCCAGTCTCCCTACCAGGTTTTGCTGCAGGAATGTGCACAAAGGTCTAGTGCTCAGTGGAGAGCACAGCTGAGAACTGTGTGAGAAAAGATATGGTAAGGTGAGTGATATTAATTGTAGTACCTGGTAACACCCTTTGCTCTCCTTCAGGCTGCGAAAAGGAAGATTCTTGATTCTTCAGCCTCTAACTGAACAGAAATTATATTAATCTTCATATAGGGAATTTCAGCTGATGGATTTTAGCATTCTTCACTCTAGGGTACTTGAAAATGCTTTTAAAATCTCTGGAAAATCCATAATATGATTTTGATTAATTTTTTATTTTTGCATCTCGATGAACTGAGAAATTATGAAACACACATTTTATTACCTTGAATTTGTATGGCATTTTAAAACTGCTTAAGTACCTATTAATTCTAAAAATAGTTCCTTTCTTTTAGACCAGGTTATCAAAAATCCTTATGATCAAGAAGGAACACATCAAACAATTGAGAGATATGAATACAGAAGCAGAAAAGCTGGTGAGAATGCTCTCTTTTCAATTCTTAATGCAGGACATGCTTTAACAGCTAATGCAGATAGGTACAGTTAAAGCTAGAGTATAAATAAAAGCTGTGTATTATGGCTTTCCATAATATGACATTTTTTAATTATTTTTTAAGGTCAAGTCAGAGAGGTCATTTGTTTCAAATACCATTCTCCTTTCAGAGCAGCATGCTTTGGAAACCGATTAATGTTAACATTGGAATAGTGTGTGTCAGTTGACACACAAAGTAAGGAAATACTATGCTCTGAGAATCTTGGGTGCAAGTTATATGGCAAGACATTCATCACAGTTTTGTTTTGTAGATGGTAGGTACTTATTTATTTAGCTTTCTGGCTAAAACAATAACCCAGTTCATAGTTTTTCTGTAAAAAGCTCTGAGTACCCTTGGCTGGCATTTAAAATTACGACGCCAGAGCAGCTACAGCATAATTAGCAGCAGCAGAACAGTTTTTCTTGCTAGGCTTTATCTAATCATCAGTTTGGAAATCAGAATGATAAGAATGCCTCTTCTATCTGTCATGGCTATCAATCAACTTGACAGTGGAAAGCTATCAGTCTCAACCTTCTGCTAGCAACCATTCAGGCAGTTGTCTTACAGTGTAAAAAGAGAAGGATAAAGGTTGGTGGGGAGAAAGAGGAATCCCTTTTATTTCTTGAAACCAAAAGGCTGGGGTTTTTTTGTGTGTGTTTAAATATTTGAATGTTGAAGAATTTGATTTATTGTGGTAAGATTTCTCTTTGTCCCTTCAGTGATCACATGCACATGTGAGTTCTGTTATTCTGCTTCCTACTGCCCCATCCCTCTGTCTCTGTGTTTTGTTACTTTGTGTTGTGATGCTGCTCTTCAAAACCTTCTTATTGTTTCAGTTGCTACATTATTTTTTCCTGTGCATCAAATGTTTGGTCTTTAAGTTTTGCATATTAGTATTTAACAGCGATGCAGAAAGCAGCAAAATTAAAACATACCACTGCAACCTGTAACTCTGATACTGACAAATTACCAATTCTTCTTATGGCAAAGGCTTTTAGTTTGTTTTTACTGAGATATTAGTACTTCTGCATAGATAAAGAAATCCACAGGAATGACAATAGCCTTCCTCTGACAACATGCCAGATTTTAATGTGTCACTCAGATAAGTCTGAAGTTAACTGTATTGTTCATTTCCTTTATGTTATTGTTCCACAAAATTGAAAGAGAGAAAAAAAGCAACAGGGAAGAAGAGGATCTTTAAATAAGCATTAAATTTTATATGTTTTAGCTCAGTTGTAGCCTAGGTAAGAACTTTGAGATACTTCTGAAATTCATCCCTTGCGCTGCTTCCTTTGTAAACCAGTAATCATAAAGCAACCTCTGTTACTATTCCAGGCTGTCCTGATAAAAATAGATACCTTTCTACTGGGCCATATTCTTAGCCTGTCTTCTAATCTTCTTTGTCCCTTGGCAATCCCAACTGTGTGTGTCACTGAGTATATGTTGTTTCTCCTTTAAAAGATACTTTCTTTGAACAAGACTCTTCTTCTGACACCAGTCCACTTAAACATCAATAACAACACATGAACATGACTAAAATAGAATCCTTTGGTTTCATTCAGATATGGTTTAAATGTCAGGCTTCCATAGTAATTCACACAATTGTGATTTAATAATTGCTAGAGTAACACCTCGGTTTGATTCACAGCAAACCCTTAACAGGGACTTTTTTTCAATGAAGGATCACATATCGAAATAAACAGAACTGACCAAAATCAGGACTGGTACTGAATGCAGGCCATTTTTAGCTGGCAGCAATAATAATAATAAATTTACATGAGGCCAAGGATGGCTTCAGAGAAGAAGCTATTAATGCATGTAACTGCACTTTGCCTATTTCATTAATAGTTAAGCATCTTGACATCACTATACTTGTCTTGGTTGCAGGCTGTAAACAAGCTACTATGTACATAAACCAGTAAACACTTTTCTGATAGCCATTTGGATAAGCAAATTTTAAAAGGATGGCAAGTTCATTTTTTCACTTGACCTGCAGTAAACTCGAGGTAAAGTCATTCTAAAGAAGCATGTTAGATGCTCAGTGACAGAGATGGTATCTGCTTCCATCCACTGAAAGCCATTCATCTTTTGTCTGCTAGTTCAGCTGTTTGTCAGCTTTTCCAGATCTTGGATTGCTCCTGGATCAGAAGTAGTGCTGGTGCTGAGAAGTCTTTCTTTTGTTGTCATTGGCATAGAGTTCCCTTAGCCTTTCCTCTAGAGGAATTCAGTCATCTGCAACATTCACATCTATTCTGGACTGGTCGCTGAGGAAGGTCTAAAAGTTCCCAGTTTTTTCTGTAGGTTCCAGAGCTGCAAGAAGTATAGCAAATTTTTATGCTGGTTTCCTGTTTGCTCATAGGTGAATTCTGAAGTTACCATGTTAGTTTAAAGCCCTCTTAATATTTGGTATTTGGACTTGTAAATCCCTGGAGATCATTTCAGTGATTAAGTTTAATGAGGAACTTTGACCTGATAACTGAAGCCTTAATTTTGGGGGCTTTGACCTGGATCCTCCTGATGAAGGCTCTTGACTTTGGAATTTGCTTTATCTCCTGGTGGAAAATCTATAGTGTTGTGGTTTAACCCACTGGCAGCTGGAACAACCACACAGCTGTTTGCTCGCTTCTTCCAACTCCTGCCCCTAGTGGGATTGGAGAGAATTGAAGGGGAGGGGAACTGTAAGACTCGTGGCTTGAGATAAAGGCAGTTTAATAGGACAGCAAAGGAAGATAAAAGTAATATACAAAACAAGTGTGCTGCACAACACAATTTCTCAGCACCTGAAGCCAATGCTCAGCTAGTTCTCAAGCTGCCCCACCTCCGGGACCACCCCCTATTATATACAGGGGATGATGTCAGATGGTATGGAATATTCCTTTGGCAGTTTGGGTCAGCTGTCCTGGCTGTGTCCCCCCACCCCAGCTTCTTGCACACCCCCCTGCTTTCTCATTGGCAGGGCAGTGTGAGAAACTGAAAAGTTCTTGTCTGCTTGGCAGCAACTAAAATATTAGTGTGTTACCAACATGATTCTTCTAAATCCAGAACACAGCATTCTGCCAGCTACTGGGGAGAAAATTAACTCTATCCTAACTGAAACCAAGACATACAGCTGACTGTATGAGGTACCTGTATCTCAGACCTTGTGGATGAGAAGTGGTGGGAAAACATCCATCTTCTCTCCCAAGAAGCCATTTGTGGAGGAAATTTTACAGTGTATTGTATGTTTTCAGTTTTGTAAATATCACCCACTTTTGAGGCACGTTCTGAAAACAGTGTAAGAAAAAAGTGCTGCTTTCTGGGTGGCTGGGTATTTTTTAAACTGTACTTGCCCAAAATACTTACGTTACCAAATACAAGCTCTAGTAACTTTCTTTTTTGGCAGAACTGTGACCTGTAACAGAAAGTATGTAGCACTGAGTCATCCTCAAGCGGCCACTAATTTGCTAGACAGCTCTGTGTCCCATCCTGCAGCAGAGGTGATCATGGCCATATTTTCCTGTACTGTTCTCCTGCTGACAGGGTAGTTTTCTGTTCACAGAGTAGAGAGAAACCATACTCAGCTACAGGAGAAAGAAGCAGGTCAGACCGTGGTTGTCTTCTGTAGCATTTACCACCACAGGTTATTGTAGCACTTTATGAAGAGAATAAAGCTTGGTAGTTACTACACAATTGTCACTTGGAGTTTTAAATAGTGATACCACATTCTTAATGTTTTGAATCTTAATATTTTTGTATTAAGCACGGGGATTTCAAATATTTAAATACTATTTTCAGGTGGAAAATCCTTTTTGATGAATATGCATTAACTTCAGTATGCATTGTCTCTTCCACAGAAATCCTATTCTATGCCAATAGGTATCGAGTTTCAGAGGAGATACGCGACCATTGTTTTAGATCTAGAACAGCTAAACAAAGACTTAAATAAAGTTCTCCATAAAGTTCAACAGTATTGTTATGAGGTAAGATGTTGCTGGAATCTGTGTGTGTACTCGTTGGCTTTGCTTAACCTAAGTTAAAAAAAATAATTAGAATTTCATGGGACTGGAGTACAGCTGGAGGTCCACTGACAGGTTGGCTCTGAGTCAGCAGTGTGCCCTGGTGGTTAAGAGAGCCAATGGAATCTTGTGATGCATCAGGAGGAGTGTGGCCAGCAGGTCTAAGGAGGTGATCCTCCCCCTCTACTCTGCCCTGGTCAGGCCCCACCTGGAGTACTGTGTCCAGTTCTGGGCTCCCTGGGATAAAAAGGACAGGGATCTCCTGGAGAGAGTCCAGAGAAGGGCTACGAAGATGTTTAAGGGCCTGGAACATCTCTCCTGAGAGAGCTGGGGCTGTTCAGCCTGGAGAAAAGAAGGCTGAGGGGGGACCTAATCAATGTTTATAAATATCTTAAGTATGGGGTGCAGGGGGAATTGGCCAGCCCCTTTTCAGTGGTCTGTGGGGACAGGACAAGGGGCAGTGGCTGCAAGTTGGAGCACAGGAAGTTCCACACCAACATGTGGAGGAACTTTTTCCCAGTGAGGGTGACAGAGCCCTGGGACAGGCTGCCCAGGGAGGTGGTGGAGTCTCCTTCCCTGGAGGTATTCAAGACCTGTCTGGATGCCTCCCTGTGCAGTATGAGCTGGGGAGCTGCTTTGGCAGGGGGGTTGGACCCGATGATCTCTCAAGGTCCCTTCCAACCCCTACAATTCTGTGATTCTGTAACATGAAACTAGTATTAGATGGATTGGATTCCTTCTCTTTCTCTGCCTCTGTCTGTATGTCTCTGGTTCTTTTGCCAGAATGCAGACACTTTTGCTGATACCAGTGGCCAGTTTTGAAATAGATGTACTTGAATGTAAATAAAGCAAAAAACACTGTGTACTTTATATACTATATGCGTACTCCCTCTGAAAGCATTTGTCACTTCACACATAGACCAAATGCCAAGGATATCTTTACTCTTGACTTCTCTTCCTTATACCTACGCAGCTTGCTCCTGACCAAGGCCTCCAGCCTGCCGACCAGCCAACAGATCTGAGGCGTAGGTGTGAAGAGGAGGCTCAGGAGATCGTTAGGCAAGCAAATTCTTCGACAACAGGACAGCTTTGTGTTGAGAGTGAAAATTTAACCGACCTTATCTCTAGGCTTACAGCAATATTACTGCAGATTAAGGTAAAATGTTTGCCAAGAAATAGTTTCTTCCATGAAATAGTATTAAAGCTCTGTTGGTTTCTTTGTGCCCAACTATAAGGCTTTTTTTGTTTTCTTCTACAGTGTCTAGCAGAAGGAGGTGATCTGAATTCCTTTGAATTTAAATCACTAACAGATTCATTAAATGACATTAAGAACTCAATAGACTCCTCAAATATCAGGTATTACTTTTTGAATATTTAATTCTTAATTATGCATTTTGTGCCAGCAAGCAATTCTTACTGTATTTTAGAGGTGAACATTGATTGTAATTAAGGGATTTAATCTGGTAACTTTACTTACAGGAATGGCCCCATTTAAAAGAGGACTTCTTAAAGGGAGTGTGAAGCTAGCTGTTTTCTGTTTAAAACTAGTGATTTTCTGTTTCACCTATCAGTGAAGGGACCTGAGACTCCCAATTTCTTTTAAAAAGTGCTAAACTGATGCAGCAACAACTAGGCTTTCTTGCTCTTCATTTATGGCAACTAATAACTGATTTTTAGAAGGCTTTCAGACTGTGAAATCCCCCTAGTAAATACATTGTAAGTTCTTAAAACCACAGAACAGTACAATTTCAGTATTCATTTTGCATAGTTACTCTGTCTCTTGTCTGTGAATTTCAAAAGCTGGCACGAGATGATTACAGCTCCCATCAGCAATATTTTAAACCTGGAACCAGAAGAGCAGCCATATTGTGCCAGATCAAAGGCACATCTAGTCTAGACGGGCCATGTTTTCAATAGTTGTCACAGACAGGTGCCCAAGGAAGCATTATAAATAAATATTAAAAGCAGGAATGTGGTAATGCTTGTCTGGCATGCACTGCAATTTGTGGCCAGGATGGTTTTTTGTTTAGGTTGGTTATTTTAATTACAATACTGCTAAATTATATAATCTAGAAGGTATATCTAAATGTGAAGTATTTCCTTAGACGCTCCATACACCTATTGCTACAGAATAATGTGAGGCTGCACATTTTGTTTTCAGGAGCATGGCCTTTTGATTTAAAAATAAGTATTGAGATACACTGTTTTATAGCAGATGGATTGGGCGGAGGGTTGATGTACATAGAAGGTGATGCTTTCATTTCACTGTACTTATTTGGCATATTTTAGCACCCCTTCATAATATTTTAATTTCATTAACTCTGGTGTTAAAGCCTTTAAAGCAGCTGAGTCAGCAACTCTCGGTTTCATGCAGCTGTTATGTGAAAATAGCCCTTGTACAGTGTCTGTCAAGTGTAGTTGCGTTAGTATGTGATACCCTAATTCAGCTGAATCCTTGTATAGGCTATGTTTGTATCTTAGCTTTCACTGCAGAAATACTCAGGCACAACTCTTAAACGTGGGGATTAACACTTTTTTTTTTTCCTTCTTTCTGTAGTTGTTTTCAGAATAACGTTGAGATCCATGTTGCACATATTCAGAGTGGCCTGAGCCAGATGGGAAATTTACATGCTTTTGCAGCTAATAACACCAACAGAGACTGAAAAAAAAACAAACCCTCGTGAAGTGTACAGCAAGTAGTTCTGGAAAATCCTCTTCTTTTCTATAGGCTTCACCAAATACCCTAACTACCAGAAGATAAGGGAAAAGAAAACCTCTCAGAAAAGATCCTTTTATTGTATTGTATCTGCTTCTTCAGAAAACCAGCATTACTGGCCAGCGTTATGTTAGATTTCTCCAATTGTTATTCACATACAGTAGTTTTGCTAACTGGTAATCTCTTAGTAATTGCATTTATTATAATAAACTTAAAGACGTACTTTCATATAATTTGAACTTAAGTTTTTTAAAGTTCAGATTAATTCTGCACAGCTCTTGGCTGTTGGGCTCTCCTGGTATGTTAGAAGTGACGAAGAGGAAATGGCTCAAATTAGTAGCCTGGCCGCGGGTCTTTGTTATGTAAAGCCGTGCTTCTGCGTAGGTACCGAGAGCTGCCCTTTCAGCCCTCAGGTAGCCTGGTGACAAGGCAGGCCGAGTGTTCCCAGCTGCAGCAGCAGGATATGGACAGCAAACAGAAGCTGGAAACCTGAGGATGTCGGGCAGGTCTTATCGATCAGTCAAGTCTCTCGTTGGAACTTTTAATTTATCATAACTTATAGAAGGAGTCTAATGAAGGAATAATGTAACTGGTACCTTTTCAGAAAGAGATTGGTTATGGCTTTTTCCCTTCATGCGGGGCAGAAGAAGTGCTTTAGTTGGTATTTTATATAAATGACTGGTTAAACATATTGTTTTTCCAAATTTTTGTTGGTTTTGCACAACTTTAAAATTGGATGACTGGTTGTCCAATGATACCCAACGTATATAAATATGAAGATTTTTATAACTAAGGATAACCAGTGAGGTAAAGTGAAAAGTAAGAAGTGACAACCTGCCTATGAGTATCTTTTGCAATGTTAATCTTGTAAAAAGTGTGTATTGGTTTGTTTAAAGAGTCTTGTAAAGCTTCTGTGTAATGAATTGTTTCCAGATACAAATTTTCAGAGATAGCTGTAGAGATGGTTTTGATTCTTTTAGATGCCTCATTAAATGAGGCCTTTTATATGTTAATGTATAAAGAATATGTAAACAGGATTATTTTCAATTTTAAAATTTTGTATAGTTTAAAGATGCTTCTGTATTCTGTGTTGGTATTGTGCCACTGCAAAAGTTTAGTGCAGAGTTTATATTTAGCTAAACTTGTTCTGTTAATTAAGATAAATGCATAAATCTTTTATTCTCGATGAAATTTGTAACTCTGAATAAATTGACCTATGAGAGTTGATATATTTCACAAAAACACAAACTCTTTTGCAGCTGGTCTCGGGTAATCTTTTTGGGATGTTAATTTAAATGCTGTAAATGAATTCTCTGACAAGGGGAGTACCTGTTTTAAAAGGTATTTATAAACTTTGTAAGGGATATTTTAAAAATAAGTGAAAAATGCCAAAGCCTAACTGAAGGGCTGTAGGCTTAGTCAGATGGTACCCAGTATGAGCTGCAACTGACTTGGGGACAAGGAACTGTCCCTTTGCTGTTTACTTATACCCACTAGTGTGCTGTTTCTGGGAGCTGTGCTGCTGCAGAGGAGCTCACCTTTCCTGTGAGTTTTCCCTGTGTAGCGAACCAGACTTGCATGCTGCCGGGTGAGCTGGGCGCTGGTGCTGGCAGAAGGACAAGGACGGTCTTTTCCTTGCTGGCTTAGTGCATGAGCCTGTGGAGTGGGGACTTGGCTTGTGCACTTACTGTTTGTGCTTTTACTGCATAGGATTTACCAGTAGGAAAGGTAGCAGTCAGGGAAGCTAGCTTGGCCCTGTTGCTAGCAAGCACCCCAAACTGGAAGGAGAAAGACGTTACAGATGCTGGTAGGTATCTATACCAAGCCTGGTGTCTGGCACAGAGGATTTGTGAACTTGCTTTTCATGACTGCGCTGTAATAACCCTCATGCTCTGGTCTTAACTCCGATTCCAGAGGTATCTGCATTCTTAAATGCACTCTTTCCAACATCTTCTGTGTTGAAGTGGGTTATTTAGTCATTGTGGGGTAATGTAACATACTGGGAAGTCACATACTTTGCAACAAGAGTACCCCACGTATTGTCATGTTTGGCCAACATGCAGGCAGTGTAATACCCACTGCTTCTCTTCAAGAGGCTGTGTTGCCCCTCAATTACCAGTATGTTGGGTCAGAGTAAATGGTGCTGAGTTTTGGTGAAATACAGTAGCAAATATGACTTTCTGCTGACTGCAACCCAAGTGTAGTAAGCATGTCAAGAACTCACTACAACTGTTGTAATTTAGCCTGCAGGAGTGGAACAAATTAGCTTTTTTTTTTTTCTTACAGTCAACAAGCTTGAATTCACCCTGCACCCCTAAGAAATGAATCTCATTTTCTGTCTCCATGTGTAAATACTTCTGGGGTCTTAGGCACCCAAGTCTGACGTTGGTTGGGTTTTGCTTTGGGGGTTGGTTGGTTGCTTGCTTGCTGTTTTACCCAGGTCAGCTCTGTTTTTAGGAGAGAGAACATTAGTTGGCAATCCTGCTATGCCGCTTAGCCTTAGAAGCTTGCAGTTCAACAGTTTGGCTGCCCCAGGTCTTGCAAGCACAGGTATGTTATGGGGTGACTTGGAGGGGTTTTGCACACTGGGACGCTTACTCTGTGGGGCACAATTCCTGCCACCAGTACTGTGCTTCCAAACCATCAGAACCCCATGGCATTCAGGTGCTCTTCTGTGACTGGATTCTTCCAGGTTACTCTGCAGTGCTCTCAAGTACAGCTCTATTGGCAGGAAGAATTGGCCTTATCCCCAAAATGCATATATATGTATAATATACCCTTCCATAATAAACTGAAGGACAGGGGAGGCTTCTGTCACTGCTCATCTTGGTGTTCACAGTGCACAGCCCCTCAGTTAAAGCATCTTTACAATGCTCCCAAAACACTCCTGCTCTGCTGTAGTTTGCCATTTCAGCTGTGGTTAGAGTTGGGACCCCCACAATGACGTGGGGGCTTTGGGTTTGCATCGGGCCATGAATTGCATTTATGCCCTTCAGAGGGGGGGGTGGCTGTTCAGAGCAGATCTAAAGCAAATGCTGTCAGGGAGGGTCTAAGGCTGTTTTTGCAACCTGTCCTTCAGGTCCCTGAGGTCTCTTACTCACACCTGAGTGGCAGCGGTGGCTCGCTAGGACCTGGGAAGAGAAACCTGCAGCTGGATTTCTACCACCTCTGTCCTGTACTCCAAGGTAAGAACCCCTGTCCCTGGTACACATACAAGTAGAGCAAAAATGTAACTTTTATTTGTCTTTTTTCCTCTGTCAGAAAGTCCTGACAGACCATCCCACTCTGGTTTGTTTCCAAGACCACCCCCCACCCCCAAAACACAGTGGATTTGGTTAGCTTTTCGGCTGAATAAGGGTGAAGGGGGAGGCAAAACATGCTCCTGGCAATCTTTAAATGCAGTGTACAAAGGTGCCATCAGCCGATGGCACCGACCCGTATCTCTTAAATAAATAGGTTAAATCAGGTAGTACCGGATAAAGTGCAACAGTCGCGGAGCCAGGGCTGAGGTAGCGCGGTGCAGGGCTGCTCCCCGCCTCAGAGGGGGCGGAAGGCGCCTAGGGCGTTTTCCTCCCACTCCGAGCCCGACTCCGAGTAGCCGCTGGTGTCCTCGGCGTCCGACACGGGCGAATACTGCCCGCAGAAGGCGCGGCCCGGCGGGTAGGGCACGGCCCCCGGCGGCCCCGCGAAGGAGGCGGCCTCGGCTCCAGCCCCGCCCGGCCGGCTGGGCGGGAAGCCCTCGAAGCCGGGGCCGGGAGGGAAGGCGGCGGCTGGCGGCCAGTCGTAGGGGCTGGAGTCCTCCTCCTTGATGGGGACGATCTGGGCCGCACCGGAGAGGGCGTAGCGGGGCCGCTCCGGGGCGCGCAGAGCGGCGAAGCGGGGCGGCTGCGAGTAGCCCGGCGGCGCGGGCGGCTCGGCGGGGCTGGGGCGGGGCGGCCCCCGCTGGCGGCGGGACTTGGCGCGCCGGTTCTGGAACCAGACCTGGGGAGAGAGGGCGGCGGTCAGGGCGGCTGGGGCCGGCCCCGGGGCGGTGCGGCGCGGCGCGGCGCGACCCGACCGGCGACCCTCACCTGGATGCGGGACTCGGGGATCTGCGTGGCGTCGGCCAGCTTCTCCCGCAGGTAGATGTCGGGGTACATGGTGTCCTGGAAGACCAGCTCCAACGTCTCCAGCTGCGCCGCCGTGAAGCTGGTCCGCTTCCGACGCTGTGAGGCCGCCGGCGCCCCCTCCGACGGCTCCGCCGCGCCCCCCGCCCGGCCCGGCGGCGGCCGGTCCCGCTCTGCCGGGGGAAGCGCCCTGACGGCGGGCGAGGGCAGGCTGGGCCCGCCGCCCCCCGCCCATCTGCCTGTGGGGAAGGCGGCCGGCTCCGCCGGGGCCGCTCCGAAGCGCATCGCAGCCATGGCGGTGGGCGAGCAGGGGGCCTGGATTGTCCTACCGCCCTTTATAGCCTGGGAGGGGGCTCGGCGGGGGCGGGGGTACGAAGGGGGCCGGCACGGCCTCGTGGGAAAGGTGAGCGCGGAGGTCCGGGCACCCCGCCGAGCCGCCCAGCCGCACACCCCAGGCTTGCCCGTGGCGCGCCCCCTTGTTGTTCGCCCCCCCGACCTCGCTCAGCCCGGAGGCTTCGGCACCGGCCGAGGCACCGCAGCCCCATCCGTGCCCGGCGGCGTGGGTGATGGCCGGCGGCCCGCGACCCTTTGCATGGAACAGGGGGTACAGGAGGGAGAGGAGCG
Organism: Laterallus jamaicensis coturniculus; assembly: GCA_022605575.1. Classification (NCBI taxonomy): domain Eukaryota; kingdom Metazoa; phylum Chordata; class Aves; order Gruiformes; family Rallidae; genus Laterallus; species Laterallus jamaicensis. The sequence continues at coordinate 23,734,647 of JAKCOX010000001.1, forward strand.
GGGTTTGCGTCCGCCTTATGTGGGCAAAACAGCTTGATGCTGAGAGGCTGTCACCCCGAGCGGGGCCTGGTCCTGACGCTGGGCCAGTACAGTTAGGGTTTGCTGCCTGCGCGGAGGTGGCTGTTCCAGCAGCCGTCTGCTTTGTTGAGTGCGAGTTCTCTGCGTGCGAGACGCAAAGCAAACAAAAGTCATCCCTTCCTCTGCCCCAGGGCTGCGCTCTGCTGCGAGCTGCGCGGCCGTGTGCGGCCTCCCGCTGTGCCCGCTGCAAAAACATCTCTTTCTTCTTAAAATGCGAGTTAAATGCCCCTGGAGAGCTCCCGCAGCTCACCCGGGGCACGGAGAGATGCTGGTGTCACCGTCACCTTTTCCACCCGCTTGTTAATGCCTCTGCGCCCCGGGTGCCACTCGCGCAGCCCCGGCGTTGCTGCAGGGAGGGTCTCGCACCGAAACGTTGGCCACGTGTTCCAACAGGCCATGCCTGACCCTCACCCGCTGCTTTAGGCAAGGGGTTTGCTCTCGGTTTGCTTTGCAGGATTATCTCCTATGAGAAGCGACTTGGTGCAAAAGAGCGGTGTTTTGATCATGGACAGCCCTTTTTGTAAGGGCTTTTTGGAATGGTTTGTACCTGTCGTGGTGCTGTGCCCGCTGCAGGCTGTGCACCTTCATTCATAAAGCTTCTAGGTTGGCTGTTCCTGGAATTGTGGCTTTTACTCTGCAAGCAGCAGTCCGAAACATCAGACTTGTATAGCATCCCTTATTAGCAGTGTGATGGGCACAGTGGTGAGAGGGGTTACGCTGAGTGGGCATCCCAAAAGCATCAACAGATGGATTTTCGCCTTCTCTGCAGGCACTGAGCAGGTTTACAAGATACCATAGGTGGCACCTAAAGGCAATTGCTCTGTATTACATTTATGTCATTACTATTGTCCTCTATTTTATACAAAACAATGCTTGTTGAGAAACACTAAACAGAGATTTATTTCCTATGATTTATTCCCTGTATAATGCAGAATAGAGAGGTGGCATCCTTTGGGTTCCTGAAGGTTATAACCCTGCTTTGAATTGCACCTTTAGTTTCTAGGATTTGGTTAATGTGGATATTTTCATTCGTGCACGTGTGTTTTTCCCTCAGCAGCAGCCCAGGCTCAGGTAGCTGCTGGGACCGCAGGCTGCCACAGTTCACCCCGTCCCGCTGCTTTCCCTCTAGGTGAGCGGGTTGCTGTGCCATGCACGAGTCCAAGCAGTGTCACCAGGGAACTAATCCTGGGTAAATTTACTGTGCAGTAACAGCAGTTGTTTGGGTTTTTGGGACTTTTTTTTTTAATTCCCTGTCTGCGGGTCTCTAGCAGTGCCTGGGACAGCCATACCAGCCTGGGACAGCCATACAAGCGAGAGGGCACTGCCAAGCAGAGCAGGAGGGAAGTGAGGGGAGTGCATCTGAGGGTGCTTCTAGGGCTGCAGACACCTGCATCTGGTGCTGAGCTAGAAGAGGATAAATTTGTGATGGACTGTCTAGGAGCATGGTGGTTTTCAGTGTCAGACTTCCCACCAAAGCAACTACTTTGGCTATGTATATCGAAGACATTCTTCAGGAAGAGCAGGCACTGGGAGCTAATAGGCCTATTCCCAACTCATAAATCTGGAAATGGGCTGGCTCTTTGATCCCTGACTGCTGTGACATCCTTGGGGCCAAAGGCCTTCTCGGTCCCCTTGCACTTGGCTGCATTGGAGGTGTTTTGGTAATTACCATGTACAAGCACGTGTTCTTCCCCCAATAGGTAAACGACTAGGGATGCTTCCTGGGCTCAGACACCGAGCTGCTGCAGGCAGGTGGTTGGAGTTTCTAGCAGATCAGTGCCAGAGTGGCTGAGGCAGCTGCAGGCAGGCCTGGCTGCACCGCTCCACTGCACACCTTAAGTGCTGACCTCTGTTTACTTCCACTCCCTGCCTCCGTTTCCTTTTCTGGGCTGGCTGGCTAGTACCAGCATGTAGTGGTAAGTCCTCTTCTGTGTGTCAGCAGTATGTGCTGGATGTGAGAGCGGAGCAGAGCCGGGGAATTGTATTTCCCTGTGCCGTAAATCAGTGCATCACACACTGGTTTCTGCTCTGGGATCCTGGTGGCCACCCCCCTGTACTGGCTTGGTTTGAAAAGATCTAAGAGTGAAGAAAAGCAAGGGTGATGGTAAACTCAAAAGAGTGTGGTGTTAGGTACATATCAGAGTAGGAGACTTGCTGATTCCTAGGCAAGCAGGATGGCATGAAAGACTGCTCTTTGTTTTCTTCTGACAGTTCTCTCCCCTCTCAACACTGGTATGCCTCTCCACAGCACTGAGTGTCATCCCACCAGTGTGCTAAAAGCCGTGCTGGTGAAGTACTGCAGTGTGCCTCCTGCAGCAAGAAAAAGCACCCTCCCTGTCTGGGTTCAGTGGAGATCCCTTTCCCCGACCAGAAGTTTTGCATCCTGCTGTGCCCCTTGAAGTCTGATGAGGAGGTTTCCAATGCCTTGTAAGTGGCATCTGCATGGACCTGTGCCTAGGTACAGGTTGTAAGTATTTAGGAAGACATAGAGACTTCCATCCCCTCCTGTTCTGCACGTTTGCTTTTGTTTGTGTAAGCACAAAGTGGGGGTTCTATCGCTTCCCTCAAGGTGTGGAAGCTATTACCTACCTCCTGAAGCAGCTTGCTTTCTGAAATCAAGATGGCTGAAGTTCAGATAATAAGGGAAGAGCAGACATGGGGTTTTGCTACCTTGTCTAGATAACAGAGCTTACAGCCTGCTTCGTTCCTTACTGCATCTTCAAGATGTCCACGCTGGGCACACCTCTGCCCTGAGATGCCTGTGCTGAGGGGGTCTCACAATGCAAAATGTGCCTGTGCCTGCAATGAAAACACAGTTTTAAGCTTCAGGTGGAGAACATATCCTTGAGTCTCTGTTGCCAGCTCCAAGCATCCAGTGAGGGTAAGATAGGCCTTGGATCACTGAGATTTTGGAGGAGGGGGAGATGGCCCCCACGCAGGGTTTGCTGGCTTACTGGCTTTTCAGCCTTATGCATGCCAGGCTGGGGATGTTCAATCAGGCTGTTGAGGGCCACAAAGTCATCTTTTAAATGTGCAGGTTGAGATCCTGCCCTGTGTGATTAGGGGAGCTGGGGCTTGGGAAGCATCCCAGAACACGTGGCAGCACGATGGGCAGTCACACCTTTGCTACCGGAACGAACACCCCCCTTTATATCGCCAACGCACATGAGCAGCTCTGCTGCTCGGTCTAGGAGGGGCTGAGGCACGGTAGGTTTGGCCACACACTGGTTTGCAACCTCAAGTTCAAACTCCTGACATCACAGGAGCATCCTGAACATCCTAGAAGGGCTTATCACATCCCTTCCATCCTTCCTTCTAGGACCGTGCAGGGAGATGGCTCTTGTGACAGTTTTTCCTTCCAGCAAAGCTGATTTTTTTTTTTATTTTCTTTTTCAATGCAAAATCTCTGGTGTGTAAACCTGGGGTGGAACTTTTCAGTAGTACAAATGTAGGGGTGCCTTGTCTACCTGACTACAGTGGCAAAGACTCGGTATCTTGGAGATCTCCTCTTCTACATCAGTTTTAACTGAAAACTGGCCCATGGGTTCAAAAGCTGATCTTAGGGGACTGACCAAAAAAGGACCGGTGGTCACACAAACCTGATTTCATATCATTAGAGAAAGCCTAAGAAAAAACAGGCCTACATTTTTACTGTGAAAACATAGCTTAAATTTAAGCTATTTTGAAGAAGCAATGCCTGTATAATTATCTCTCAAATAAAATTAATTGTAAACGGGGCATTTTTTATGGCTGCATACATAACTGCATTTGCTCCAGAGCTTCTGCTGGCATGAAAATGCCAGATAATTTCCAGCTTCTCTAGCAGGGCCCCAATAGCAAAAATCATTAATGCACGCTAGGCTTAGGTTTTGAGGGGCTTTTCTTTCTGCCTAAGAGGAAATCTTTAGATGAATGCTTAATTTCCTTCTGATTGCTTCTAGTTGCTGTGACAAAGCTCTTTGCAACCTCCGAATGCTTTTAGAGGTTTATTGGGTATTCCCACGTACATACACCAAGATCTATATATTGAGGCACATTCAGGCTTTTAGGTGGAGTTCTGAGATCTGTGATGTCATCTTTATAATTTATTTGAAGTTGTAATTTTGTAGTATTTGTGTTTCTAGCCCTCGTGGCTACAAGAAGGAAGAGCCTGAGAAGGTGGGGTGCATACAGTCCTTACTTTGGCATAGCGTGCAAGATTCAAGAGAGATCTGCACTCATGGACATTCAGCAATGTCCCCAAGAACTCATCTTTGCCAGGGCCCCAGGGGGGTGCTGAGAAGGACTCTGCCTCACTGGGGCTCCTCCCAGGACCCTCTGCTCCTAGAGGGGTCCCAGAACAGATCCCAGGCTCCCTGACGACAGGGAGCCAGCACTCTATGGAGAAGAGGGCCTTTCCTAGTCAGCCCATGAAGCATTATTGCTGTAGAGGCTCCTTCTGTGTCTCAGAAGGGTGGATGATGGCACCCTCATGCTTAAGGCTGAACCCCTTTCAGGGCTCCATACCTACAGTGAGAAGCACGCAATGGAGCCCATCACATTGGAGAAGCAGAACGATGCCAGAGCCTGGTGATACCAGTCCCCAGTGCAGGACACAGCTCAGCCCGGCTGCCGTGCCACTGGTTATTCCAGATGGCAAAGTGAAGGGCCAGTCCTGCCCAGCAGCTGCATGCACACCTCTTCCACGGGGTTAAAACAAACCCAGCGGGACAAGAAGCTGAGTCCTTGCTCGGCTGGGCTCCGATCACACACACACACACACACAGAGCCTATATTCCTTTGAAATCTAAAGTACTGCCCTGTCTCTCTCTGGTTTTGGCAACAAGGAACTAATAGTGTCTTGTGACTTTAGCCCCGCGCTTAGGAGGGGGATGTGACTTGGTGGGGTAAGCCATTTCCTGAGAGGTGTGAGACGGGACTTCAAGACCCGGCGGTGCCGTTCGTGTATTCTGCTCTGAGGAGTTGATAAGAGCTTCAGACACACGGCAAGCCTTGAAGACGGCAGCGCTGGGGGAGGCGTAAGGACCTAGCGAATGCATATGAAAAGATCAAGGGGCTGCATTTGCTAAATCCCAACAGGAACAGATTTTGGGTGAGATGCTCAGGTTCAGAGGAGGACCCAGCCAGTCGCTCGCAAAGGGGCAAGAGCAGAGCCTGTCTGATGGCTGGCAGCTGGCTCTCTACCTTGGGAGGGAGAAGATCAAGGATTTGGGAATGGGAGCGAGATAAGAGCAAATGGTGGGGGTGGGAAGAGGGGAAGGAAAGGGCAATCCAGGAGGAAGCTGCCTTGTAGGTAGGAGAGGCTGAGAGGCTGGTTGAGAGGGCAGGGGATATTCAGGGTTGAATTTACAGACACTTAAACCTCAGCCTAGCTTTGAGATACTCCGAGAATAGCAGGATGCATGTACATGACTCTCTCTCTTGCTTCCACTGTGAGTGGGCAGTCCCACAACATTGCTAGGGCAGCAAGCCCTAGGCTTGAGCATTCCTCCTTGGAATTGATCTCTGAGCCTTCTCTGATTTTGTACCACATGATACTCTGGGAGAACCTGAAGTCTCTATTTAATAGAGCTCATTGTGTTACTCATACCCCATTCTGAGGGATATTTCCCTTAATGAAGAATTTTATGCCAGCTTTTGGTTCAGGTGGTTGTGTATATATAAAATTTCTGGGTTATCTCAGCTGCAGGTGATGTTTAATTAATTCCTTGTACAAGCAAAGGAGAAAAAATATCTCTGCAGATGTACAAAAACCCCAAAAGAGAACAAAACCAAACCAAAAACCCACTGCAAAGGAGAAGAAAAGAACAAAAGAAGCTAAGGAAAAAGAGAGGATGCAGTTTACCATCCTTCCATGCAGCACCTACTTAGGAGAAGCAGTTTTCCAAGGTGCAGCCAGAAGACAGACACACAGCAGGGCTGGCAGGGGAAGGGCAGAGTGATATATAGCAGAGAAGCTACATCTTCTTTTAATAGCACCAAATAACAGTAAGGGAAGCTCCTAACAATCCCCCCTCTTTCTTTTTCAGGCTCCTTGGCCTCAGCAAGCAGTGTTAAGGCATCTTTCTGTACCTCTTCTTGGAGGACTCCTGAACCGTTACCGTCGTTGCCTGCGTGTGATGAGGTGTTCCCTCTACCTCAGCTTGGCGTGTGACAGTCGTAAGATTCTCTGTGCCTGTCTTGCAGCAGTCAGTATCAGTCTGAGTGTGTGAGCTGCTGAAATGAATGGATTTTGTGAGAATTTCACCCTCCTGTTCTTTTGTGTGCGTGTGTTACAGCTTCTGTCTCAGGGGTCTTGAGAAAAGGATCTAAATGAGAAGCAAATTTTGCTGCTGTAGTTCAAACCCGTAAGACAATACATAGAATCAGAACTTTCTTGGTCAGCTTGGCTGCTTGTTACAATACCAGCACAGATCCACTGTCTCTCTCTGCCCCTGGCTGCTCTTGTGCTATTAATCCCCACAAAGCCTTCCCTCCCCAAGAGGTACTGACTGGAGGTTTCTTCAGCTGGCTTCCCTGCGCTTCCCACTGCTGCTCAGGCACGTGCTGAGGCTGGACCTCTGGTTTCAGTTGTATTGTTCATTCTAAATGTTCCCCCTCTTCTTTTCTAGTTCGTTTGGAGTCAAGAGACTGTTGGTTTCTTGTGTATCACAGTATTTGCAAAAAAAAACCCCAAAACCCCACATTTAGTTTTGCTCCAGCATTTTTTTCCTGCAGTGATTCATTTCAAAGCCTTTCAGGCCCCTGTACAGTCTGGAAGATTTTCAGCTTTATCATTGTGATGGGAGGTGGGAAGTTCCACCCCAAGTTGGGGATTTGCAGCCAGTCATTAAATCAGCAGTTTGGGGTGATGGTAGCTGGGAAGTGCAGCAGTTACTGTGCCGTTTGATGAAGTAATTATTTCCCAGGCACGAATTGACTCATATTTCTTTGCTATTTAAAATCCCCCTGAAGAACAGAAAGCAAACACTGTGCAGTGAGCCCAGCAGGCACTGTTTCTGTGGGTCACCCGGATTTGTTTTAAACCCAGGGCACAGTTTCCTGGCGTCTGACTCACGCAGAAGCTCCCCACATTTGCATAGAAAACTATCTCCTCCTTTGTCCCCCTGCTATCCCGCCCTCCTGCCTGGACCATACCAGATAAGTTGTCTGATACCATCCTGTGTATTGCCTCACTCCTCTCAGCAAACACACTCTTCAGGGCTTGTCCCTGCCCTCCATCTGGGACTAGCGTCCCCCCCCCATCCCACCCCAGGGCTGTCCTGTTCAGTCATCTCTTCCCCCAGACCTTCAAAATGCCTTTTGTTCCCTCGCCCCCATTTTATGAGACACCTGTTTTTCTTCCCCTGTTATTCAGGCTCAGCTCCTCTGCTTTCTGCCAGGGTTATTTCTCTATTTGACTTTGGCCCCATTTGTCAAGGGCGCACCCTTGTCACCTCCTTTGTCGAGTCCCCTCCTTTGTTGTCTCAAGGTCTTCCTCTCTTTCCTTTTATTGGCACCTTTATCTCTTTCTCCATTACCTTTTAGTCCCCAGGATTCTTTCCCTCTCTTTGGCGTGACCAAGCTCATCTTACACATATTGCTTGGGGGATTTAAGACTTTCCTTCCTGACAGCATTTCCTCCTCCCCCCTCCCCCACCAGAAGTTTCTCCACACGCTGCCAGACATGTGCCAACAAGCAAATACATTTATTACTCCAAATGAGACAACTGCAATCCAAGACCAAGCGTGACTCCAGGCAGCAGCAGTGGCAGCAGCTCTCTGCTGCCATCATAACCCTCCCCTGTATCTTTACCAGACCTTTTTTGCTGTCACATCTGGGAGGCTTTGAGGTATGAGAAGGTATAAAGGAGTGGTGAGAGTTCACTGCTAGGCTGAGGGATCAAGGAAGAGTGCAGCAGCCTCGTAGGGTAGGTTTCTATTTGCAGTTCCACCTCTATCCTCTTTTGTCCCCACCCTGGGGCTCACTGTCGATGCCTGAAGCATGACTGTAGACAAAGTCTTTATGATAGTAGCTGGAAATTGCAAAACTGGGCACAGTGTCACACCAGTCACAGCGTCACCTGGGTGTTGTACATTATGCATCTCTTGGTCAGTGCCAGTGTAGCACCTTTCATGGCTTTCTGGCATTTCAGAGAGGCTGTGTTTCTCTCAGACCTTGCCAGGATAGAAATAGTTGGGGTCTTCAAAGAGCAGAAGTGAGAAGATGAGTAGTTTCCTTTGATTAATCTGTCTTGGTTGAGCTGTCCTTCCTCCATGTTTTGTATTTTTTATCAGATAAGGCAGCAGGAGTCCTGGCATATGCAGAGAGGTGCAGGAGAAACAGGGAACCTGCTGCTGCTGAAAATCCTGACGGACTGAAGACTGGCCCTCCCTGCCCAAAACCCTTGGGTTTGCATCTCTTCAGACAAAACGTGGTCTTTCTGCTGGCTGTGTGGAGCAGGCTCCTGCTTGCAGGCCAGCATAATTTCTAGCTCTGTCTTCATCCTAACAAAGCGTCCAGAACGTGTGTGAACATTAATCCCCTTCACCTCAAACAGGTCTTTGCATTTCAGGTGTTCACAGCAGCAAGTTGCCTTGAACAGTGTGTAGCCAAGCCTGGGCTGTCCAAGCACATACATCCACCACCACTGTGACTCAGCTGTGGCCCCGCTGCTGAAGGGAAGGTTCCTGGCAGACACACACTGGACTCTTCCTAGAAGCTCCCCATTCCAGAGCAGAACCAGAGCTTGCCTCCCACTCTCCAGGCCTCTATCTAATCTTGCATCAATGCAGTTTCACCAGATTCCTTTGGCTGATCAAAGTGGAAAAGCTAGTTTCAGGTGGGAATTTTACTCAGGACCATGTAAAATGTGTGTGTGCATAGAGCTGCAGAAGACTGGGTCGCTGCAGGTCTGCCTGACCTCTTTTCTCTGTCCACGTTTCCCAGGGTCAGTTCTCAAACTCTTGCCAGTGTTTACAGCAGATGCAGAAACCATGGACCTCATTGCATGCTAGGAAGGACTTACTCATCTTCTTATTCACAGCAAAAGCAGAGCCACTTCTGTGAGTCCTCTCTGCATGTGTGGGGCCAGGCAGCCGGGTCTTGCTATGTAGGCACATAGAAATCATGAAAAAAGGAGCCATGAAGGGCTCTTCAGAGCACTTGCAGAACAGCCATCACTTAGATAATTGCTTACTTTTTTTTTCTCTTCCTAAATGAGTCATAGAATGCTTTGGGTTGGAAGGGACCTCAAAGAACATCCACATCCACTTCCCCTGCCATGGGCAGGGACACCTTCACTAGACCAGGTTGCCCAAAGCCCCATCCAACCTGGCCTTAAACGCTTCCAGGGATGGGGCTTCCACAGTCTCTCTGGGCAGCCTGTGCCAGGGCCTCACCACCCTCAGAGTAAAGAATTTCTTCCTAATGTCTAATCTAAACCTACCTCCTCTCAACTTAAAGCCATTACCCCTTGTCCTATCGCTGCACTCCCTGATGAACAGTCTATCTCCCACTTTTCTGTAGGAACCCCTTTAAGTACTGTAGACTGCAATTAGGTCTCCCCAGAGCCTTCTCTTCTCCAGGCTGAACAAGCCCAACTTTCTCAGCCTGTCTTTGTAGGAGAGGTGCTTCTGCCCCTTGATCGTCTTCATGGCTCACATGTAGTATGGGCCATTTGGGCATTGACCATTGAGCTTGGTATCAATAGGACAGGGAAAACTAAGTGGAAAGTACCATTGCTAGCAGTGCCTCTGCTAGAAACAAGCAGTGGATGTACCTGCTTTGACTGGCTATTTTTTTGTTGCAGAAATGCCTCTGTTAGACTTGTTTATGAGTTCACTTCATTAACAGAATACTCCTGGTGTCCCTGTTGGTCTATAGCAAAGGGTTATTTTCCACCTCCTCCCAAATAAGCAGTGCTTGTTAAAGGAGAGTTTTGCTGTCAGAGCTCTGGTTTTATTGAAGCACGAAGAGCGGAGGGCAGCACTGGTACAGGTGTGGGGATGCTGGAGGGCACCTCTCAGTTGCCCTGCATGAAGCACATGGGCTACGTGTGCCTGGGCAAGGCGGTGGCATGACACTCTCTGCTGGTCCCCTCGTGCAGTGCCAGGGGGGAGCACAGCATAAAGAAGGCAGCAACAACCTGGAGAGATTGGAGAGGACTTCTGTGGTTGCTGATGTTCCATGTTTAAGCAGATTTAATTCATTTGATATTTTGGAAGGGGAAAGGCAGTGCTGATCATCCCTGGCTGCCACGCTGGGCATGTGCCAATGCACTTGGCTGCAGTGATAATGTGTTTTCCAGCATAGAGGAGGCTTGTTGTGTCCATGCAGTTTTAAGGTGAAATTGTGCCCTCACACCCTTCAGACAGTGGCAGATTGTGGAAGGGGCTGTACCCATAACTCTTACCCATGACATTTTTGGCTCGCCATCTGGCCCACACCCGGGGAAGGCGCTCAGACTGCGGTGATGCACTGTCTCCTCACGTCTCACAGCCTTCCCTGGCGAAGGTGGGCCAGGCATCCCTGGCTTTTCAGTGGACCTCTTGCCAGGACAGCAGGTCCCTGCAAGGCAAAACAGAGTGGGTCAGGGAAGGAGTGAGACATTGACGTTTTCTCATCAGGTCCTTCAGGATCTTGGAAGAAACCACAGCTAAAAACCAAAGGATCTTTAGTCACAGGCTCAGATGGGAGGTGCAATGCATGCAAAGCTCTGAGAGGTACCTCAGGAAACCCAGCCCATTCACGTGGAGTATGTCCAGCAGTAATGCAGCATAAATACTCAGGTATTTGCAAGCACAGGGTGGATTTGAAAGTTCTGAGGGCTACACCCCATACTGTCATTACTGGTAAAACCTCTGCACTAAGCCTTTGTTCGGAAGCATTTCCACATCCTCTATTTTATTGTCCTATAGTACCCATGTCTTGTATCACAGGGGCAGCACCCTGAGCAGCACCCCTGAAAGAAATTGATCCACAGAATCATGAGGTTGGAAAAGACCTTTATGATCATCAAGTCCAACTGTCCCCGTCCTATGCTAAACCATAACCCTGAGTACCTCATCTGCCCTTTTTTTAAACACATCCAGGGATGGTGACTCAGCCCCCTCCCTGGGCAGCCTGTTCCAGGCCCTGACAGCTCTTTCAGTGAAAATTTTTTCCTAACATCTAACCTGACCCTGCCCTGGAGCAGCTTTGTGCCATTTCCCCTTGTCCTGTCTCCTGTCACCTGGCTCCAGAGACCATCCCCCACCTCTCTACAGCCTCCCTTCAGGTAGTTGTAGGTGGTGATAAGGTCTCCCCTCAGCCTCCTCTTCTCCAGGCTAAACATCCCCAGCTCCCTCAGCCGCTCCCCATATGATTTGCCCTCCAGCCCCTTCACCAGCCTGGTTGCCCTTCTCTGGACTCGCTGAGGGACCCCAATGTCCTTCTCATGGTGAGGGGCCCAGAACTGGACACAGCACTCAAGGTGCAGCCTCATCAATGCCAAGTACAAGGACACAATCACCTCCCCAGACCTACTGGCCACACTATTTCTGATACAAGCCAGGATGCCATTGGCCTTCCTGGCCATCTGGCCACACTGCTGACTCATATTCAGCCTGCAGTCAACCAACACCCCAGGTCCTTCTCTGCCCCACAGCTCTCCAGCCAGTCTCCCCCAAGCCTGTAGTGCTGCATGGGGTTGTTATGTCTCACATGCAGCACTCTACACTTGGCATTGTTAAACTTCATCCCATTGGTCTCAGCCCATCAGTCCAGTCTGTTCAGGTCAGGACCACAGGTGTCTTCTGAACATCCCACATGTAGGAGAACCAGTCACATACAGCAGTCACAGGGGCTGCTCCTATTCTCATGCCATTGTGTCTGTCTGTTGTCAGGCAAGAGATGTAACGATGGAAAGAGAAAATGGAGCCTGGAAGGAACATGGGTGACAATTTGGATACTCTGGGGAAAGATACTTGATTAGCCTGTTGTAGGCTGGCATCACTGCTCGCTGGACAGAAATGCCAGGCAGGCACAGGGAAGAAGCACATCCTATATCTCTCTAGCAGGCAAGGGAAATAAGTGCCTTTTTGCATGCTATAGTAGGCCAGGTGATTTCATGGAGCATCACAGCGCAGGGGGCTGCCCTAGCCCAAACTATTTCCTCAGTCCCTAATCCCCTTGTGTTAAGAGATTGCAGTACAGTAGGAGATGCTTGGGATCAGTGTGATGAGTCCCCATCTTCAGTATTATGGGACTCATTCCCAAACTGTTTTCCCTTGTGCTACTGCAGGAGGTCCTTGGGGCAGTGGTGTGCCATGCTGTGAGGATTTAAAGCAATGCAGAGGTTTCGTTCTGGAGGTCTGTGCTGCAGCAGGTGTCATCCTTGGCACTGTTATCCTCAGTGCCCTCAAGTTCTTGGTAAGTTTCACCCAAACTTTCTTAGTAGTGAGCATGGCATGAGGCACTCTTGCACAAGCTCTGAAAGCTGCTGGTCTCATCCATAAAGGGTCTTGGGTGCCTGATGCTCCTCACTAATGGTTTTTACTGCTCAGCTGCTTTTACCCAGCTTCCAGCAGTATCAGGGTGGTGCCAGTGGTAACAAGGTGAGAGCCCTTAGCATCTTTTGGTCTGGACAGTCATCTGTGGGGCACTGAGCGAGCTCCCTATTCCCTAGGATGCAGCAGCTGTAGGTCACTGCTGACTGGGGCCAGGTTTGAATGCTGAGTCCCAAGATGAGAGGTTTCACCCTGTTCTCCAGAGGTTGCTGCTCTTCCTGAGGAAGTCTTTCAAGAGAACATCTAATGGGTGCATTTCTAATGGGAAAAAGAAGAAAACACATAGCCAGGCTTTTACTTCTGTGCTGGTAGTGCATCGCTTCCTGTGTTGCATCTCCCCTCCCAGCAATGCCTGGCTGAAGGTTGCACAGGCTGGGTGGAATAGATTTTAGAGCGAGACTCTATTTAGCCATGATGTCAACTGCAGCCAACTATAAAAAGCTCAGTAATGCTCTTTGAAAGTGTAACAGCTGCTGCTCTGGAGTCTCTGGTGTATTACCAGTCTGCCCTGCTTCGTGTGCACATAACCAAAATAAAACATTAAAGCAATCATCCTACTATTTAGTTCAAGGAATTTGGGACATAAACTCCCCAGAAAGCACAAAGACTTCAAGGTTAGACAAACTGGGTGATTTTACACCGCTTGTTAACAGAAAGGTAACGTTGCCTGGCGTTGCAATGTAGCCTGACTTTTACCTGCCCCTGTATATGTGCTCTCAGTGTCCCTATGCTGTGACAGCAGAGCAGCAGGCCTCCCCTCAGGGCAGTTTTGCTGGTTGTTGGTCACACACAGTTGGAAACTCAGCTCTTGCATGGAGCGAGCCTGGCGATGTATTATCCACCGTATGAAACCTGGTCCTGTACTCAACTGGACGTGGTCACCTGTGTATTTTGAAGCACACTGACCAGGCCCAAATGTCCCATGAAAGCAGGACAGTTTGAAACAGTGTGATTTACCAACCTAGAGAGGGGTAACTGACTGCGGAACAGTGCTGGCACTGCACGCTGTCCCGGTACCAGAGATGGGGTCACTGTTAATCCCAGCCCTGAACCCAGGCATGTCATAGCAAGGCCAATTCTTTTCTAAAACCTCGTCAATGAACATTTAGGAGTAATCCCCACACTCCACTCTGAGGACTTCCTTCTCTTGAGGGCCTTGATACATATGCCGGGGTGTGTGTGTGTCGGCTTTACTGAACCAGGGGAAGGGTCAGCAACCTGCCCGCAGCTAGGCGAAAGCAGAAAGGGGAGCCTGGCTGCCCCATCCCTTCAGTCACTGGGCTGGCTCATGAGCTCACATCACCAGTGGTCGGTCCAATTCCATTTTCTGCAACCAAACAAGCCAGCTGAAACAGTAGGAGTTCAGGGAGCAACAGCTGCATGAAAAGTTTCAGGAGGGGGAGGTGTGGAATAGAGTCTCACGAGTGCCCGTTTTGCTGTGGTGGCTGCTTGAAGTCCCATGGGGTGAGCCCTGGCTCAGCAGGGCCCATCGTGGGGACCAGCCAGGCTGAGGAACAGCAGCCTCCAACCTGGTGGAGCATGTCAGCCTGAGCTCCAGGTCCCTTCTGCGTCCTCAACAAGACTGAAGGGTGCAAAGTGGCTGCAGCATTGTAGGCAGGTTGATTCTGTTTGGTCTGTAGAACAGATAGGGCCTTTGCAGCGTGGGTAAAGGACAGCCTGTTCCTAAGTGATGTGCACACTTCTCTGGCACAGGTTGGCAGCAGCAGTGAACTCACCAGTCTGCAAGGAAAGCATCAGCTGCCAAACATGGCTGTTACCAAAGGTGACAGGACAGTTGGATGATGTGAGCAGCAATTTGAGGCCAGGCAAAGCTGCTGCAACGTGTGCATTGCAGGATGGGTGTCTCCAAACCATCACCTCACCCAGCTCCTGAGCAGGGACGTTTCATCCATGAGGAAATCGGAGGCACCCAGAAATGAAAGCAAACATCCTCCAGTCACCTGGGAAGCTTGGGAGGGAGCCAGGGAGCAGCGTAGGTGCCCAGGCACAGTGCTGCAGATGCCAGCCCATCCTTCCCTGCCAGAAACCCCTCCGGGTCCCCTGCTGTGCCAGGGCATCCGGCTGTTTGCTGTGTTGTGGGTGCTGATGCAGGATGAGGAGCTGGCTGGGGGAGTCAGTTTCTTCTCTATACAAATACATGTACAAACACACACCAAATGCATGTTTAAATGAAGTGATGCTGAGGAAGAGTGACTTGTGTTGACAGAGAGAGATGAATCTGCATGCTGCAGTGCGTAGTGATACACTGTCAGGTAAGACCTGGCACGTTTTATGTGTCCAGCCATGGATACATAATGGTCTCATAGGGAGAGCTGAGTTTCTGGGGAATTTAAGGTTGTGGGGTTTTTTAATGGCACCTCAGAAACTGGATACTGGCTATCCTCGAACAGTCAGTAACTTCCCAGGCAGAGCCTTTATTTAACCTCTAATAATCTGCAGATCATTTAAGACCTCGCTGTCTCCCTTGATAACTAAGAGCTCAGTTCTTTAGGTATTGAGCAGCCACCTGTCAAAACAGGGACAGCTGAGACTTTCTGAAAAGCTTTTTTCTACCTTTGTCTGAGGCTTTCTGACAACTGAGTGGCTTCCACACTTCTAGAAGTGGGACTGGTAAATCCCTGGCCATGAGCCCGTTTGTTCAAAGAAGAAAAGAAAATAGTACTGCAGTCCCCCACGGGTGACAAGATGAAGCTGTTTGTCTCATACAATAGCCATAGAAACCTCAGGTTCCTGGTGTTCTGACTCCCTGGCTATGAATTTTCCATAGTGACTGAGACATTTATTTAATCCTTTCACCACCTCTTTGTAGAGTCTTGGAACTGTAGGGTGTCAGAAGGAATCATCTAACTCACTCCTGCAAGGCGTTGAAAGGCAAGACCTTGCAATGCGTCACTGGGGAAAAAAGCCCACCCCACAATAGAACTCTTCTTTTAAAGCAGATGTTTTCCCTCTAACTTATTTTGTGAGCTGAGGAAAACAAGCTCTTTCAAAATAAGAAAACATTGAAAACTTGGATCCTTTTGCAGTGCTAAAGCTGACATTTGTTTCTTTCACCTGTACTTAGAAAAATGTTCTTCTTCAACCCTTGTGACTTCCCCATCCTCCTGAAGGATTTCTCTTCTGACTCCTAGGTCACTGTTAAAAAGATCAAAACTACTAGATGGTTTGTGGTGCACTAAATTACCTGCCTCTAAATTACTTTCATCAAACCATTCATATTGGATGCTCTTAGATAGCTTTGGGGGATTTGGGAGTCTTACTTGGGACCACCCCCTTCCTAACATCACTGCTTAAGCCTGGGTACCGGATCATTCTGTTAACGGTGATCATCGGTGACATAACCCTGTACTGCACACAAAATGCAGTAAAGGGGCAGGAACAAACCCCCCCAGACCTGGGTGTGATATTTCACACCACAGCAGTAAGGTTCAAGCACGAAGATTGCTACTGCCCTCTTTTTGAATAGAGAGGATTAGCAAGAGCCTCCTGCCTGTCATGGATAACGAGTTACTAGGAGGTGCTGGGCACGCTACTAGTGAGGTTTGAGGCTCCATCTGGCAAGGAGTTTCTTTTCCCAGGTCTTCTTTCCAGATCTGGAAGGAAATGTCAGTTGCTATTGAAAATACCAGAGCCCATCCTCTAGCTGGCACATGCTTTGCTGTCATGTAGAGGCTACCCAACGATGAGAAGGCTGGGCACTCTGCGGAGGCCTGCAGTAAAAGCAGTGCACAGAAGGAGATGCTGTACCCGTGTGTTTTGAGCTCAAGGGCTTGCCTAGAGAAGAGATTGCTTAGTTTTTGTTTGCTGTGAGTGTCTCAGTGAGGTTAAAGGCATGCTCTTTCTGCCAGGACAGTATAGCTGCATCTAAAGGAGGGCTTTTATTGGCATAACTATGTCAGCAAAAGGCCCAGCTCTTAACTCACGTAATCACACTGGTGAGGCTCCCAAAGTGGAGGCTGGCTCATACAGGTTCTGCAGGGGCCAGGGGCAAGAGAATTGGTCCTTTCATCATGATAGCATTTTATCTGGCGGGGGGAGAGGGGGGGTGGTGGTAGTGCTGACATGTCCAGTGTTTTTAACCTCTGTTATTTTAGGATGGGTGTGTAAGGAGCACATCACCACTGAACCATAGAATCACAGAATGGTCTGGGTTGGAAGGGACCCCAAGGGTCATACATTTCCAACCCCCCTGCCACAGACAGGGCCACCAACCTCAGGCCTGGATCTACACAAGGATGCCCAGGGCCCCATCCAACCTGGCCTTGAACACCTTCAGGGACGGGGCATCCAGCACCTCTCTGGACAGCCCATTCTAGCACCTTACCACTCTCTGTAAAAAACTTCCCCCTAATATCTGATCTAAACCTTCCCTCCTTCAGCTTTAGTCCATTCCCCCTTGTCCTGCCATTGTCTACCCTTTCAAAAAGTTGATTTCCCTCCTGTTTGTATGCTCCCTTCAGGTACTGGAAGGCTGCAATGAGGTACCCCCACAGCCTTCGTTTTTTCTAGACTAAACAAGCCCAGCTCCCTCGGCCTCTCTTCATAGGGGAGGTGCTCCAGCCCTCTAATCATCTTTGTGGCCCTCCTCTGAACCTTCTCCAACAGTTCCACATTTTTCTTGTATTGGGGGCCCCAGCTCTGGACACAGTGCTCCAGATGGGGCCTCACAAGTGCAGAGTAGAGAGGGACAATCCCCTCCCTGTCCCTGCTGGCCACCCTTCTTAGGATGGAAGAATCAGGCATTGAGATACTTCTCTCATGGAAATATAGTTCAGAAATCTGGCTGGTAAGGTGGAATCACCTTGGTTAAGCTTTTCCTTTGAGAACTCTTCCCCAGGTTTTCCCTGATGAAACTCCCTCACATGCCAGTCATCCCAAAGCCCGCTGGCTTTTTTTTTAATCATGAGACACATGACAAGGTCCCCAGTGGATGACACCATCACTACTTTATATGTCAATATGTCGTTCCCTTCCTCATTGAAAAGTTCCATGACCTTGCAGCAAAGCATGTGAAAGGAGGAAGATTCGCATCTCCCAATATTTCAGAGGAAAAACACACGACCTGGTCAGCAGCAATTCCTCTCAGGCATCAGCAAGACATGAACCAGGAGGTGTGTCAATGAGCTGTAGACATTTTAAGCCGAAGGCGCCAGGTCAGATTATGGACACTACATGTGCCAGTCTTGAACTCCAGCTGGATGAAACAGAGGAGGGTTTGGCAGGTTAGGGAGATGCTGCCTGCAGCTCCCTTTGCCATCTCCCCCATGCACATTCCTCTCCTAGCAGCCCTTCACCCTGACAACTGCGCTGACTCAGTGGGGCTGGGCTGCGAACCATAACTGGGAACAAAGCCAGTTTAAAAAGGGAGAGAGGGCGGGAACAAGGGAAGGAGACTGCACTTCCTTATGAGCCAGTCTTGCCACTGAGCCCCTGTGGTACCAAAGTGGCCTGATGTGGTGATGGGGAGCCCCTCTGAGAGGAACATCTACAGGCCAAGAACAAGGCACGGTCACCAGTGCAGCCCACTGCAACCTGAGATTTGTAACTCTCCCTTGTGACAAAGGCCCTGGTGTTACTTTTGTGACAGGGGATGTTCCTGCATGCCTCCTGTGAGGACAGCCTGCTTACAGATAAAGAGAGTGGGACTCAACAGTTTGTCCTGTGCTGCCTGTCAGGATATCTTAGCCAGGTAACAGGAGATAGGACAAGGGGAAATGGCACAAAACTGCCCCAGGGAAGGGTCAGATTAGATGTTAGGAAAATATTTTCACTGAAAGAGCTGTCAGGGCCTGGAACAGGCTGCCCAGGGAGGGGGTTGAGTCACCATCCCTGGATGTGTTTAAAAAAAGTGTAGATGAGGTACTTAGGGATATGGTTCAGCATAGGATGGGGACAGTTGGACTTGATGATCTTAAAGGTCTTTTCCAATTTTGTGATTCTGTGAAACCTGTGTGAGAAGGTTTTAGCTCACAGTTTCCCTCTCTGTTACCAGCCTCACAGGCCATAATCTGCTCTGATTTTATCATCCTTGATGAGAAAGGAAAAAAACTCGAGATAAGAAAGCAATGTCAAAGCACTATCACCAGTCTGATGTGTTTCTGCTGCGCAGGAGATTTCATTCTCCACTTGTTGCCTCTGCAAACAACTTCCCAAGTCCACAAAAGCTGGAGGGGAATGGAAGTCAGAGGACTCAGCCTCCTGTGCAGGGTCTGACTCTCCCCTAGCAGTGGAGAAGAGGTTGGAATTGCCTGCTGGAGCTCAATTCTGCTCATACAGGATAAGGGAGATGCAAATACCCTTCCTGCACTGAAAATACATTGGTTAGACTGGAAGAGCACCAGTATGGAAGCAAACTACCCAGTGAGCTGACTATTTCAGTCACAGCAGAGTGGCTGGGCTGGTGTAGCTACACCTTAGGGCACAGGCTGGTGTTACTGCTGAGCAGATCAGCAAGCTGGTTGCTGTCCATGTTTCCTTTCTTCATCGCTTCCCTTATATTGCATCTAGTGGGTGTGTGGCCACGGGGCGAATCCGCTCATCGGGCCGATCGCAGCAGCACACTAACTGTGCTGTAAAAATGAGTCCTTGTCAGCCAGGTCAGCCAGCTGGATTGACTCACCCTGAAGCCACTCCATCGCTGGATTCAGTGCAAGGGAAAAGGGCAGAACGCAGGCAGAAGCTGTGGTGGAGTGCAACCACCACTATTCAGCATCAGCTCATGGCTCTAACTGTCCTCGAGAAGACAGCCTGATGCCATACTCCCCTCCCTGCTCCCGGCAGCTGCCACCCATGCTTTCCTGACCCCTCAGTGAACCAGACCAGCTCTGTAAGCCAGAGGAGAACTAACCCAGCACCTAGGGAGCAAACAGTTTTCTGCTTGTTTGGTAAAGTGAAGGCGATTTCTGGGAGGTCCAAGTGTAAGAGCTGGCAACAAGGATAGTGATGGGAGTGTGTGGGGTGTGGCTGGGGGCAGACCACTCCCTACAACTACCTGACAGGAGGTTGTAGAGAGGTGGGCAATGGTCTCTTCAGCCAGGTGACAGGAAATAGGACAAGGGGAAATGGCACGGAGCTGCACCAGGGCAGGGTCAGGTTAGATGAGAGGAAAAAGTTGTTCACCAAAAGAGTTGTCAGGGCCTGGAACAGGCTGCCCAGGGAGGAGGTTGAGTCACCTTCCCTGGATGTGTTTATAAAAAAGGGTAGATGAGGTACTCAGGGATATGGTTTGGCATAGGACAGGGTGGCTTCTTCTGAAAACAGCCATTTCATGAAACCTCATCTCAGTTTAACCTAAAGCAGGGGAAAAAAACCCCAAACAACAACATAAAAAAGTGAGCCACAGCTCAGCAGGTGGCAACCTGCTGCATGATCTCCATCAGAAAGAGTGCACCTGATCATTAGATGAAGTGGGACAGGTTTAACACGTGTTATCCTTCTCTTTGCTGAATGGAAGGAGTGCACAAGCAGTGCTACATATCACACACACAGTCTTGCTCTTCCCAAGAGACAGGCAGGAGGGTCAGGGAGCAGTTTTGCGAATAATTTGCTGTTGGGCAGCTTGAAGGCTGGAAGGTAGATACAGGTCATTTGCACACAAAGCCCAAAGGGAAGGACCCAGGAGGGAAGAAGCTGGTATGTAGCACGACACAGAACATCAGAGCTCAGGGGCTCAATCTGACACCTCACTCCCTCTTGGGGACACGTGCTAGTTGGAGTCAGACCCTTACCCAGAGGTATCACTCCCTTCTGGAGGTGTTTTAAAAGAGCGTCCATAGGTGCTCTGAATTTATATGGCTGGAAATCATTCATTTGGCTGTTGATTCATGGGGTTTTTTTCTGGGCAGATAGGCAAAAATGCAGTTGCTAATGGCATCAATTTCCATGTTCTCTCTTCCGTAAAATCACTTTATTAGAGGAGCTGGTTAAATTCAGGAAATACTCGAATTCCTGGCCGTATCTCATTTAGCAAAGAGTTCTTGATAACACTGCCATACTACTTCTGCCAGCTCCTGTGCCTGGAAAAGGTGTGATTATTTACACAGTTACGCTGCTGCAGATGTAATCGTATCAGCATAAGATAATTAAGCTGCTATCGCTTCTTTTATTAGACCAAACTGTTTTTTTATCATCACCTGTAGCTGGTCTAACTGCACCCAAGCTGTGGGATATTTGCTGACAAAATGGGAATCTGTAGTGAGGATGGACTTTAGCCCACGTATGTTTCCTCAGGAGTCTCTCCAGCCCTCTCTCAATACCCCTGATTTCAGCAGTGTTTGCTGACAGGGCTGGAGAGGCATCGCCAGGCCTTACAGCCGATGAACTGGTACGCGCCGCCTCGTGTGACAATCTAGAAAAGTCAGGGTGAATGTCACCATAAATTACTACACAGTAGCCTGGTGAATGGTGTTAGCTTCAAAGCAGAGACAGCTGTTACCCACCCGGCTGCAGGGAGGTCCCAGAAAGGGCTGCACATCATTTGCAAAACTGTAACTGTCCCTCTGTCTTTCCGAGCTGCCCAGCAGGACGTGAAGCACACGGCACTGTTTGCTCTCAGGTGCCAGGCAGGATTAGGCCATGCTTTAAAGGAGACCTCTGAAAGGAAAAACTAAATGGGATCATGGTTATTTGCAGGCACCAACCCAAGCTGCACACAGGTTTCTACTTGGAAAATTACCCCTCTCTCTTTTTTCTGTCTCTGTTTTTAGAGCTTTTGTTAGTTCTTAGAGAAACTGGAACCATTCAGTCCAGAGGAGACCATGGGAAGAGCTGCCAAAGTAGATTCAAAGCTCTCTTGCTCAACTGAAAAGTCAAACCATAAAATCTTGAATTGGCTTATTGTTCTTCACAGACATTTGAATAAACAAGTAGTAATGGGAAAGGACAGGTTTAAATAGCACAAAGAGCATTTTCTCTCAATGAATCCTGTGGCACTATTATGTGCTTTGTTGTTCCAGATCTGCCAGTCTCATAGGTCCAAGCCCAATTTGTTGTGCCTGCACAAACGGTTGGAGTGTGATCCTTGAGCTCAATGTGTCCTGTGCACCTGAAGAGTTACTGAGAATATCCGCTGCCTGTCACGTGTGCAGTAGGGTCACCCTGGGCTCATAAACTTCAGGGGAAACAATAAACAGCCACAAAGAAGCACCTTGGTGGTAGATGAGGTTGAATGGTGATGTGTTATTTTGTGGCGAGGTTCTGGTGGAGAAGGGGTGCTGCAGGGGTGGCTTCTGCAAGAAGCAGCCAGAAGCTTCCCGTAAGTCCATCAGAGCAAACACCAGCCGGGCTCAAGGTTGGACCCGCCACTGACCAAGGCCGAGCCCATCAGCCATGGTCACAGCGCCTCTGGGGGTCACAGTTAGAAGACAAAAAAAAAGCGAGTAGCTGCATTTTGCCCCCAGAGAAGAGAGTGAGAAGATGCCTAAGTCAGGGAGGAGGGGGTGCAGGGGGAGCGGAGTGGGAGGGAGAGAGGGTGAGAGAGAGACTGCACCCCATAGCAGTGACCCACGCTGGGGCAGCTGGTGAAGAGCTGAAGGCCTGTGGGAAAGGACTCACATTGGAGAAGTTCATGGAGGACTGTCTGCCGTGGGTGGGACCCCACACTGGAGCAGGGCAAGAGTGTGAGGAATGTCCCCTCAGCTAAGAAGGAAAACAACTCGTGAGGAACAGTGTGTGTGTATCTGCATGTAGTAAATTAGATGTTTGGGTCTTTTTATTCCATGTTGAGCGTGTTTTGCCCATGGCACTAGTTGTGGAATGATCTCTGGTTTAGCATAGGAAAGGAATGGTTAGACTTGATGATCTTAAAGGTCTTTTCCAACCCTGGGATTGCTGGTACATAAGCAGAAGTCAATATTTCCCTCCATTTGGGTAAAGAATACAAATCCAGTAGGGCTTAGTCAGAATTTCAGTTTCTTTTACTCTGTTTCAGGATAAGGACTCTAGAGTTCCTTCAAGCAGACGCTTTGAAATGAATCTCTACATATTAAACCATAGAATTGATGTCATAAGAAAAGACTTATGAAGTACAAACAACTGCGAGCCACGCAGGCCGTGTGTCAGATCAAAACTCGGAAAACAGACATTTTAATACAAGTGATTTTTATAAATGAACTAACAAATCTTGAAGTGAAGCTGGATATGATGCTGGAACAGGAGAATTGTAAAGCAGGACGCAGGCTTGTACGGGAGATAAAATAATCTGTTCTGCTGGTAGTCCAGTCCATGGGATAGCACCAGTGAGTACAGAGAACTGTGTGCCCTCGAGAGCTCCAACAGTCAAAAGAGGACAACAGTACACCCTTGTTCTTTTGTTTCTGGCAGGAAAAAGCAAACAATATGGTGTTGTTTGATCCTCAATCAAAATAAAACCCAAAACAAAATCAACAAAGCTAATTAAGAAGCTACAAAAGATTTTTAATTGTTTGTAAAATTTCTTTTGAAGCTCAGGTGAATCATCATCGAGCCAACTCTGGCCTGTTTGTAGTCCACACTGACTGCCCTGTGTGGCATCCACTCCCACAAGAAATACTACTTAGAAACAATGTACTTAAATTTAAGCTTTGAGTTTCTTCTCCCTTTCTCCCAAAGGCTTCAAAGCACTTTATAAGTGTGACTTAGTATCTTCTGCAGTCCCCAGGTCACCAGATGTATCTAAACCTGCCTTGAATGGTAGATAAACTCCTAGGTGGTGTGAGTGACTTCAGGGAACAACCCCAGAAATGGGAGGCAGGCTTCAGCAAAGCACATGGGGGATTGGGGGGAGGGGGGGGTGGGGGGGGGCTTCCACATGCATCCCTGAGAGTCAGGAGGCTGCAGAGCTGTGTGGTTCTGTGTCGAGCGGCAGAGAGCAGCACGGAATTCGATATGAATTGTAGGTGAAGCCAGGAAGCCAGCCAGCCATCTTATTAGGTGAAATCACACAGAGTATATATCTTTTTTACTGCAAACGTGGCAAGCTAAAAAACTGCTAATTGGTTACACACACTGTTCACACCATATTGATTGGTTAGTAATTATAACGAGTTCTGATAAACTTATAGCTAAACATCTTTAGTTTACCTTTAATACCTAAAAGCATCTGCACACCTGCTGTTTTGACCATCTTGTTATGGTTGGTGCCTAACATGTTCTGTTACTCCCAAATACCTTCCCATAACTGCTTCTTGGTTTAGGGCAGCCTGTACCCCTATCAGCAAGGCCACTGTGTTTTGAGAATGTGATTATTATGATCCTCTCAGCATGAGAAACTTTTCCTTTCTCATGGGAAATCTGCCCCATTACGGCAGATAATGGCAGGGCAAGGGGGAATGGTTTAAAGCTGAAGGAGGGAAGGTTTAGATTGAATATTAGGGGGAAGATTTTTTACAGAAAGAGTGGTGAGGGGCTGGAACAGGCTGCCCAGAGAGGTGGTGGATGCCCCGTCCCTGGAGGTGTTCAAGGCCAGGTTGGATGGGGCCCTGGGCAACCTTGTGTAGATCCAGGCCTGAGGTTGGTGGCCCTGACTGTGGCAGGGGGGTTGGAGCTCTGTGATCCTTGGGGTCCCTTCCAACCCTTGCCATTCTATGATTCTATGATTCTATGGGAACAGAAGAATATTGTCAGGGCTTATGTCTTGGGAGAAGGGAGCTAGGCCACCGGCAGGCCTGCTGTCTCTTCCTTTGCATCAGCTTCATGAGACACCAGGCACAGACAACCCACCGCCCAGGCATGCAGCCTGCATCTCGCTTCGGCTGAGAAACATGACCGGCAGCACTGTAGGCCAATGGTTACGTCCTGCAAGGACATCGGCTTGTGCGGGGGACAGGCTGTGCCCTGCACAGGGGCAACTCTCTCCCCTCTCACAGCACGCAGTAATGGTGTTAGTGGGAGTGGTGTGTCACAGTCACAAGGGAGTGAGCTAATTGCAGATACAGCCTTCGGAGGAATAATTGCCTTGTGCTGTTTTTCCCTTCCCCTGGCTCGTCTCTTGCCTGTACAGCCTGAGGCCCGAAGCGTGCTGCCTTAGAAAGGTCAGGGGCAGGCTCCCCACTGCTGCCCCACCGCAGCAGGCGGCTTCCGCCCTGTCACACAGAGCTGCTGAGGAACACTCATTCCCTGCTACAAGGCATCCGAAACAAGGCAGCGGCTCTCCCGCACACTCGTGTGACCTCCGGGGATGCAGGGCTGCGGCTTCCCTACCACCCTCCCGGGGCGGGAAGGGAGCGAGCTTGTTTTCAGCCCGATCCCCGAGGGGCTGGCCACCGCAGCCGGCTGTAAGCTGTGCGCCCCGGGAGCCGCGCTCAGTGCCCCGGGAGGACGGCGAGGCGGGGCGGGAAGGGCGGGCTGCGAGGCGCCGCACGGGCTCCGGCGGCCGCCGTAGCCAGGCGGGCACAGCCTTCGGCTCCCAGGAACGCCCGGCTGGGTCAGGGCGCCCCGACCTTCTGCCTGCCGGGGACAGAAGCACCCTGAGGGCCACCGCCGCGCCGAGGCGAAGGCCGGGTCTCCGTGACGCCAGCCAAGGGCCACGGGCGAGGGGGCGAGGCCGTGGCGGCGGCCGGGGGCGGGGGTGCGGGCGGGGCGGCCACACGGAGCCGGAAGTTCCGGGTCGGAGGGAACGGGAAGTCGGGACGTGGCCGCCCCAGCGGAGCAGGAGGCGGAGGGCGGGCGGAAGGCGGCGGAGCGGGAGGAGGATGGCGGCCGTGCTGAGCTCGGACCGGCTCGAGGTCTCGGTGGACGGGCTGACGCTGAGCCCCGACGCTGAGGCGCCGCACTGTGAAGCGCGGCCGGGGCAGGGAGACCCCGCGGCGGGGCGGAGCCGAGCGGGCCCCGGCTCCTCGGGCCAGGCGGAGGCCGGTGGCGACGCGGCGGAGGAGGCGGCGCTGAGCCCGGAGCGGCGCTGGGGCTTCGCGCTGGAGGAGCTGTACGGTCTGGCGCTGCGCTTCTTCAAAGGTGAGGCCTCCCGGCGGCGCGGCCCGCGCAACCCCGGCCGGGTCCGGGGCGGCGAGGCGGGAGCCATCGCCTTCCGGGGAGCCCCGGGCGGTGGCAGCGCTCGCCTCCCCGCCGAGCTGGTCTCTGGCGTTCAGGCGGGGCCCCGGGTCCCAGGAGAGAGGAGGGTGGTGTAGGGGCGGGCGGCAGCGCCGGCACCGCCCGCGGGCCCCGGGGGTCGGGGCGGCGGCGAGTCAGGGCGAGCATCGTGCCGCCAGGAGATGCGCCTTCCCTGGTGCCGGAGGCGAGCCGGCGCCGGGAGCAGAGGCGGAAGGCTGCCCCAGGCTACAGCCCGCTCCCCGGGACCGGGGAGGCGTTCCCGAGGGTTGGCGCCGCCAGACCTCAGATCGGAGCAAAGGAAAAGAATTTAACAAGCGGTGTGCCAACAGGGACCTTGCGCAGGTAGGCGAAGAGCTCTCCGCCTGTTGCCCAGCCTGCTGCCAGCTCGGACGCTGGTGGGAGGTGCCGTGTGGCCTCCCCAGGATGCGAGCTTCAGGCCTGGGCTTTGCTGCTTCGTGTGCCGTCACGACTGGCAGCTGGGGCTGTGCGATGCGCAGGGTGCAGGCCTGCAGTGCTCCTCCTAGGATCCCCTGTCGCCAGGCTTGCCTCTGCAGGAGGCTGGAGGTAGGTGTCCACGCTTGCTTTCCTCAAGAGGAGGCAATGGACTCTGGAGGCAAGGGGCTCTGTGCTTTTTAAGGGAAAGAAAATGCATTCGCTGGAGCGTTACACTGCGTTACGGCCTTCAAGCACCTCGCAGCAATGTGTTGCTTCGCTGGCTTTCAGGCAGCTGCTGTTTAATGTGGGGCAGAGAGCCCAGTGGCATGCCTCTGACAGGGAAGGTGCAACTCCGTGCTTGGAAAAATCTTGTGGCAGCCTGTTGTTAGGTAACCTTCCCCCCCCCACCAGGAAAGCTGCCTCTTCTGAGGGCAAGCACACTGGCAGGTGGGAACTGTGCTAGAAAGGCAAAGTTGTCTTTTTTTTTCCTCCACCATGTCTGATTTGCACACGGGTAGTAGTTAGTGTGTAAAGCTCCAAGCAGTTTTCTTGAGCCCTGGTTCTTTGATCCTGTTCTGATGCCCTGCCACAAAGAAACTTTTTGTTAGCGTGCTGCATGCAGAGGTTTTGGGGGGTTTTAAGCTGTGGGAACCATAAAGGTCTTGATTAACCACCCCCGTGGCAGAAGCTGCTGCAGCTGGGTGTCAGGTTGGAAGCATTGTGACTCTACCCTTTCTGTGAAACAACCTGCTTGAAAGGGTTCTGGTTTGGTTTGTTCTTAAAATGCCATGCAGGAAGAAAGATATCTGTAGCAGCAAACCCCTTGTCTCAGTCAGCCATGGTCTTACTTTGTATTTGGCTTGATTTTCTGCTGGAACTGGTATTAACAGTATAAAAATGACACACTCTGAGTTAGTTTATCTACGTTATCTATCATGTCTCATGTTTTAATGAAATCTATCCTCTACATTCATTCCCCCCTCAGATGGTGAAGTCAGGGGAGTGGTACTTGTGTCTGGGTTCCAGTTCATTGTATTGTGTCGTCTCAACAGTGGGTTGGTTTGCTGTTGCCCACCTTTTATAAAAGCTTAATTTCCACGTGTCTCACTGTATTGCTGCTCTTAACCTTCTGCAATTTCTTGTAGCCTGTGGTTTTGCTCCTAAAAGGAAAACTTTGCACACTGCATGGAGTTGTCAGACTTTCCAGATGAAATCCTTATTCCTCCAGCCTGGAATAAAAGTCCTATGAGGAGTCATTGCCCTTATTTTCACGTGTAGTTTTTTGCTGTAAGTGATACAGCACGAGGGGTTTTATTTATAGATGTAGTGGTGAGTTACAGGAGCTTGTAGTACTTGGATTGCTGATTCTGCCAGCTTGCTCCATATCTGTGTGGCTCTGAAAATAATTGGTCTTGTTTCCAAATGATTTTCATGCATCCACTGTCAAAGCAAATGCAGGAGTGGGCTGCTTCTTGTAGATGCCAAGGAACAAACACGGATTCCTCCTTCAAGGAGCAGCATACAAGGGCTCTGAAGGTTGACCTATGTTAATAGGTCAATGCTGGCATCTCCTTTCTAATATTTTTTTCTAAATCACACTGATTTTGGGGGGGGGGGGGACACACTGGCTTTGAAAAATGTTGTCTGCCTTAAAGCTAGTTGATAACAATGCCACAGCGTGTATTAGCTACTTGCACAGCTACTGTAGAACGAGCAAGTGATTTGGGGAGGCACTTGTTTGGGAAAATGATGGTGTTGGGATTAACTGCCATTATTGGGATGGAAGGAGCTGTGGTCAGGATGCTGGAGGAGTCCCTGGGCGAGGTCAAAGGGTAAGCAGCGATCACTGGTTAAGCAGCTTCTTGTCTGCTTCAGTGTGCAGACCGAGTTGTCTGGTTATAACTCAGAGTGTATTTTCTTCTTTAAAAGTTGAATCTGACCAAAATGCTTTGAATTTGCTGATGGCAGTGACCACTAACAGTTGTCTGTGATGGCATGTTGCATGTAACAGGATTGCTCAAAGACAAGGCAGGGTGGGAGTTAGTATATCCAAGGTGAGAATCACTACCAAAACTAGGCTAGGATATTAAAGAGATTCAAAAGCTGCTTTATTCTGTTTCTGATAACGACAGAAGCAGATCTAAAATGCTGGATCTGAGGTCACTTCAGCTGTCAGGCCATAGGCTGTGCTGGAGATGCACGCTAGCTTTATTTAGCCTCCGTAATGGCTTGTGAAGAAGCCTTTTCAAAACAAGAGGCATAGAAAAGAGATGGTTAATAGTGTTCCAGTCCATTTTTCTGTGAGAAATAAGAGCCTTCCTTAAAATGCATACTCTTTCCCTTACTGCTCTGTCAAGCAGAGTTCAGGCTGACCAGCACTTTTGGCTGCCAATGTGAAGCTGCTTTGCTCTGCTGGATCCAGCATGTAGTGGAGAACACCAGTCCTGTTACTGAAATGGATAAGTTCCTTCATCTCTTGGTTGCCTGTAATTGTGTCCCTCAGGGCAGCTGGCAGAGCAGAAGTGTCTCTGACAACTTACTTAGCTGCTACAAGCTGTGCCAGTGGAGGTAACCTGTTTAAGGTGTATGCTGTGTCCTGCAGTGGGATGGGGCAGCTTGCATAGCTCTGCCAACACCTCTTTTCCAACATCAGCCTGGTTTTGTGTTTTTCCACATCCTGTCATTGAAATACCATTGCACCTGACCATCAATAAGTGGCAGTCCCTGAAGTGTTCACGCACTGTCTAAAGTCATTTGCAGTGTAGCACATCCGAGTAGGCACTATGCAAACCATATAATTTTGCTACCTAAAACTCTCCTGGTATGTAAAGTACTCTAATTGTGTTTGACTGCTTCAAGTTATTTCCTCTTATCCTAGAAAGATTGCATCTTCAACCTCACCAATACATCGTTCTAAATTAATTGTTCAACCACATCTTTTTTTGATGGCTAACTTGATGGCATGATTGTCATTTGTAAGTGAGGTAGGCTCTTGTTTTCAAGAATATGAAAACCCCTATAATGTATCTGTTTGTGAAGTTTAATTGGAAGGGCTGGTTGGTAACTCTTCTGTTGATGCACAACATCTTCAGGAGAGAGTTGCTAATGTAAGAGCCTGCTGGGATCTGCAGGCAGTGATTTGGTTCTCGTGCTTCTCAGTTTTGGCCTTGCTTGTTAAAACGTTGACAGTGAATAGCATTAACGTATGTGACTTCTGCTTTTAAAAGCTATGAGGTGAATAATCACACTTCATAAACTGTTTTGTATCTTCTTGATGACTCAACCGAGTGCAATCCTATGGGAATTAGGCCTTTGGAATGAGTGCAGTAGGTAAAGTTGGAGTGGAAGCTGCAGCATGTTGTACTGTATTTCTTACAGGACAAAAAATGATCTGAAGTTACCTGGGAGTAAAGGGGTCCTGCATGATACAGTCTCTTAAGTATTTGAGGCTGAACTTTCAGTTTTAAACCAATCCATGCCAGTAGTACAGTGCTACCTAGTGACATAAGTCTTCCCTTTATGCTTTCAGTTCTTGGTCACAGCTTCACCTTTCTGTTGTGTTTGCATGCTGGCACACACAGTGGTCTTCAGGCATGTATTAGTTACCTGTAATGCAAGGAAGGTCGTTGGTGTTCTAAGTATTGGCTTTCTGGAGTGTTATGACTTGAAGTATTGTCAGGAAAGAAGTTTCCTGATCTTCTGTAAGAAAGCTGAGCCTTATGCTGGCCCTGTTGGGTCAGGCACAGGGAGAGTTAACATAGTTGTGCTACTGCTGTGCACATCCTTTGGCTTTCTCAGTGTTTTCCCTAGAGCTCTTTGATGTCCTTAAAGCTTCCTGACTTCTGTGTTAGATGTGTGTGTAATACCTACTTAAATGGTGCGTTCACAGATGCTCGAACAAATTTGGCACTTCTGCTTGTCTGGACTCAGTAATGCTCCTCTTTGGCAGGTCTGGCTCTGTAGATGACTGCAGGTCCTCTGGTTTGGCTTAACAGCAACAATTCCAAGTCCTTGGGATGATTATACAGCGTGGTTCGTGCTGAAGAATTCAGCTGAAAATCTGCTTGTACACAGCTTTGCTCTTGACTGGCTCCAAGTACTTTGCAGAGAGTTTGCTTCTAATCTGCATTATCTACAAGTCACTGATTGCCTGTCTCATTTCTCATCTGCCTGTGTTCCTCTCTCATTCAGCTTGTTCTTTTTCCCTTGAGTCACCCTTCTTCCTAAATACAGATTTTGGCTTCTCAATAGTTAGGGCTTCAGGTCGGACGTCTCTGCCCTGTGAAAACACGTGCCTGCTGTGTGTAGCATGGGAAGTGATGGGGTTTTTCCCCCCCTTTAACCCTCTTCAGAAGTGAGTTCAAATCCTGCTGATGCTAGCTGGCTCAGGTAGCAGGCTGGTACAGCAAACAGCTATTGCTTGTGGCAGACACCTGTAGGTATGCAGGTTGTGCAAGGTAAGCTACGCCATAGGGACCCCCTTTGGGAAGCCGCCTTTGCTCAGGAGCCTGGCAGCATTTCAGAGTAGTGCCTCTTATCAGCTGACTTGCTCTTGAGTGCACTGCCCCAGCATATTAAATATGCTTTCAAAGCACATGCCTTCTATTGAGGCTAAATACCTGCCTGCTACCCAGTAAGATTCTGAGCTGCATCAGCATTGGGAAGAACTGAGGAGAAGCCAAAGGAAAGGGCTCTTTGAAGTGGCCTGAGAGCAGAAGTCCTGAGACCCAGGGAGAGTGCCTACAGGACATGGATTTCTTAAGGATCACAGACTTGTTGAGGTGGGAAGGGGCCCCTGGGGATTGTCAAGTTCAGCCCACTCAGAGCAGGCTTCTTGGAGATGCTCAAAACCCAAGTGGGCACAGTCCCAGAGATGGAGACTTCAAAACACCTCTGGGCAGCCTGCCTGATGACACTTAAGCGTAAGAGGTGACTTGTTTTTCTACTGCAGGAGCGATCTCCTGAATTTCAGTTGGTGTCTGCTTCCTCTTGTCCTTTCACTGGATATTACTGAGTAGACTCTGGTTCAGTCTTTGCACCCCTCATCATCTCTACTCTGCCAGGTATTTAGATATTTTTGGAAATAAATATTTTTTTGTGGGTGAAGGCTGCTGTGTTTTGAGAGGTTTGCTGTAAGCTGGTGTGACACTGGGAGAAGAATAAATAGATGAGATCCTGGAATAGTGAAGTGGACCTCTAGGAATGGGCACTAAGTGATTAAATGTTTACCTTTGTAATTCTTTGATTCTGGCTTCAAAACTAGTGGTATGTGAGTAAAGGTTTCTTAAGATATCTTAACTGAGTAAGACCAGTAATGTGCTGAACTTACTCTATGAGAGATATAGCTTCTTTCTCTTCTGAGATTTGCTGCTTTTCCTGTTAATTCAGTTCACAAGCATCAGCTGAACAGTTGTGCAAGATGTAAATGTCAGTCCTAAAACTTGAATGTGAATTGGACTGTTCAGCTTGGGGTTGTAAACAACTTGCTCCAAAGCAGCCTTTACTGTAAAAGGAGAGCTGGGAACTGGCAGCAGCTCTGCCTGTGGTTCCCGACCTACATGGAGAGCCATTTAGTAGTACATTCATGTGAAATGCCTCTTGTTTACAGCCAGTAAAAAGCAGGTCATGTCTATTTTATTTGTTTTCCTGTTCAACAGAAAAGTCTCTTCCTAATGAGCAGTGTAATTACATATAGTAATGCCTGTTCCTTTGATTTGTTTGGACAGTTGAAATGTGCTAAGGCCTGGCTGAGTAATTCATGTATAACTTTAAATCAGTGCAAGTCTCTTCTTCCCAGTGAATGGGTGGTGGGATATGACCAGGACTTCTTCACCAGGTGTTGGTGTGGAGCCATTGGAATTCTGATTATGTTCAGGCTTATGCTGGCTGCATCTTACAGCCAGAGCTCTCGTGTTGCTGCTGATGGAGTCATCTCTAAGGCTTTTCACTGTGAGGAGTTTTTCCTGCTGCCAAAGTGCAGCAATCAAATTGCCTCAAGGAAAACTTTCCCTTAATTCTGACTTTCACTCTGTTGCTTTCCTTGCCTTAAACCTTGCCTGCTCTGCTTTAATCAGTGTGAAGATGGTGAGAGGAGAGCCATCTATGAAAGCCAACATCGTGTCTTTGTGGAAAATCCTTCCTATCCATGCTACTTAGCAGACGCCTTTGAAGTCAAGTTAAGGTTTTTAAATATTTCAGACATATAGATCCATATGGGATGATGTTCAACTAATTAGCATAAATATTTATACAATAACTTAGTAGCTGAGATTCACTCTAGACAGTATGCTGAAAAACACTTCATAATTGAGTTTCAGCAGCTGAAGTTTCACAGCAATGTTTCTTCTTCTCTTGAGGTCCCTTCCAACCCCTACAATTCTGTGATTCTGGACAGATCTTTATTGATCTCTATTGAAATAGAACTGGCTTAATTTGCCTAACTTTTTGTGACTTACCTGTTCTTATTCCTTTTTTCATGGTGGAATCATGATAGTGGTTATATGAAATGCTCTGTCCTGTCCTGTGCTTAATTTATTAATCACAACAGTGGGGTTTGTTTTTTTTCTTTCACAGAAAAAGATGGCAAAGCCTTTCATCCAACATATGAAGAAAAACTTAAACTTGTGGCACTGCACAAGCAGGTTCTACTGGGACCTTACAACCCTGACACTTGCCCTGAAGTTGGATTCTTTGATGTGCTGGGGAATGATAGAAGGTAAAAGGACTGGTGCTCTTGTTAGTCTTAGCTCTGCTTTACCTGCCTGAAGAAAACATCATCCAGGTTCTGCAATAAGAGGAAAAGTATGTGGGTTGGATCTGTGTGTGTGTGTGGTAGTGGAAAGCGTGTGGCTTCCTCAAATACACCTTAGAAATCTGAGTCACAGTTCAGTAAAGGAGCTAACAGAAGATGATTGGGTTTTTAAAACCACATTAGGAAAAGCTACTGTGTCTGGAGTCCACTGTCTCATAGAGGTGTAGGACTCTGTTAGCTGTGTGTTGATGTGCAGGCCCACCTCTCTCTCTTACAGCAGGCCAAGCCTTTTGTTACTAGTAATGGCATTCACCATAGCTTTTGTTAGTGCTGAGGAGAAATCAAGATACCTGATGCAGCCAAACTCAGCTGAAGCTTTGTTGAGATCTGGGCAGTCTCAGGCATGTCTCTTGCATTGCTTGCCATTCAGGTGGCTGTCCTCTTGTTCAGTGTTGCTGTTTCTAGAAGGCAGTGTACAATGCAGCCTCTTGGCCAAATGGATGTAGTCTTCATTTAAGTAGAATGTTGCATTCAACTAGCCAAAGTGCTATAACTGATGGTTCTTACCATGTTTGTGCATCCAGGAAAATGTATGCATATTTGTCCCCACAAACTAGAGTGGAAGAAAGGTAAAATTAAATTCCAGGTTCATTTGTAGCTGGGAAGTTTTTAGACACAGTTCAGAATTCAAAGTAGGGTAAGTGGTGTGTATGACAGTTCATATACACTGTCTGTTATGACTGAAAGGGTTATTCTGGTGTGGGCAGAAGAGAGGGCTGAGACCTACAGGTTTAAGGCCTGTATTTGGAGAGAAAATTGTCAGTTCTCTGAAACAGCATGTGATCAAGTTTGGTTCCTGGTCTCCCAACTCTTCTTTTTCTTCCCTGGGTTCTCAAAATTCACTACTGACTTGAAAAGACTTGAGTCTTCTGTCATTTCAGCTGATTTTTCTCTCTCAGGAAGGAATGGGCTGCCCTTGGAAACATGTCCAAGCAAAAAGCTATGACAGAATTTGTTAAGCTCCTGAATAGATGTTGCCACTTGTTTTCAACATATGTCACTTCCCACAAGATAGAGAAAGAAGAACAAGAAAAGAAAAGGTAATGTTTGAGTCCTTTGGTGTTGAAGTATATTGAATGTGTAACTCTTGACCTGTGGGTGGTGTCACAGCTAGTTTAGGCTGAAGTCATCTTGGGAAGAGAAATGCTTGAACTTCAGGCGACTGTGGTATCATTTGATTTCCTTAACCCTTTTTACTTTGCCAGTAACTAATGGTTGTTTCTGAGGTGGACAGCTAGAATATAAGGAGTTTTTAAAAATAATGCTGATACTGTCAGCTATTGAAGATTATATATATACTTCACAAATATGTCTGCCCTGATATGTCTATGGACTGAGCATATACAGAACATGACATTATCAGGTGCTTTAAACTCCTCTGCTAGTATGGGTTAGCAGCTTGACAATGACAGCTTGGCTATCTTCTCTCTTTTACATATCATGTGATTATTAAACTATAGTATTGATGTAATTAATGATCATATATTAAAGCTTGGAAGATGTGTTTAATGTTTCCAGGCAATTTATCTTACTGCTGTCTGCCACAGATAGTGTAGTAACAGGTTAGGGTGAATATCCAGTTGCAGTGCAGAGTTGAACACTTGTCACAGTGCAGCAGAACTCAGCAGTGGTGTGTCTTCTTGGGTCAGATAAAGGCACCTCGGCAAACTGCGCTGGGCAGAGATGGCACCAAACACAGGCCTTGTTAGGCAGGTTACAGCACGTTGAAAATCACTCATGGCAGGGTTGTAGGAGTGCTGAGAGAGCTGATGGGGTGGATGTTGCAGAAGAGAAGAGGAAGAGCGGAGGCGGCGTGAGGAGGAGGAGCGAGAGCGCCTGCAGAAGGAGGAAGAGAAACGGAGGCGAGAAGAGGAGGAGAGGCTGAGGAGGGAGGAAGAGGAGAGGAGGAGAATAGAGGAGGAACGGCTTCGGATGGAGCAGCAGAAGTGAGTAGCTGAAACACATAACACTTTAAAGGAAATAACTGCCTTGAACTTGAAACACTGGTATTTCCATTTTTTAAAATTCTGCTAACATTGGACTCCTGTAGTTCAGAGCACCCAGGGCTGGCAGTGACACCTGCATCCTTCATCGAGGGACACGCTTGGCAGAGAATAATTGCCCATATGTGTTACTCTATGCAGCCTTCTCCCATGGAAGTGCCAGAGAAGCTTTATTTAAAGAGAACCTCTGGGGTTTTTTGGGTTCAAGGGCTGCACCTCCAAAACTTGTGATTTGCTTCTTATGTGATTGATGCTGTGCTCAGCTGAGCAGAGTTAAGTGTCCAGCTGGAAGTGTTTTTTTGAACTGAGACTTGCAAGTTTCAGTCCTTTCACAGGAGGTGGAGCCTTGAAAAAGGGTAACTACAATTCAGTGGGGTGTTTTGAGTGTGTGGCTGAAAATGTCTAACTTGGAAGCCTAACACTACCTGATTAAAGGTGCTCTCTGGGAAGTGTCTGCAGATCTCACTTGTACACTGGATTTCAGAACCTTTTTAAAAGGAGTACAAAATCCATGTTCAAATGCACTTAATCTCTGTTTGTAGCCCAAATTAAGTTGTTTGCTTAGAATATGCAGCTGTGATTATATTTTGCTGTTCCCATCACATCCAGATGCTGAAAACATGGATCTAGCTTTGCACACAGAACACTTAAGTTAATAGTAAACCATCAAAACTGCTCCACATCAGTCAGCAACCGTTTTTTGTAATAAAAATATTTTTACTGGGAATGTGTCTATAGTAGATCCTGCACTAGCTGTATCGTGGTTTTGAGAAGGGAGCAAATTAACAGTAAAACTTGTGGATTAACCCTATGAGAGCCAGAGTAGTGTAAAATACAGACATAAATGAATCATAGGATTGTCTGTATTGGAGGGGACCCTTTAGGTCTTCTAGTCCAACCATCATCCTAACCTGCCAATCATCACTAAACCACATGCCTAAGGCCCACATCTAAGCATCTTTTAAATAGCTCCAGGGGCAGAGGCACCACCAGCATGAGAATACAATAGAAAAACGTTGCACAGTGCTAAGTCACAAGGCATCTGGTGTGCCTTGAAATTAAGGCATTACTTTTGTTTTACACGAATAGCAGCTGTGTGTTAAGTGGTTCTAAGAGGTTACAGAGATAGTTTGACAGAAAAGGAATATGGGTACATATATACACAGGTAAAGTGCATCTAAAAATCACAGTTTTGTTAAAATAGTAAATCTTGCCCTTCAGAGGGTACAAACCAGTCTAATACTGGTGCTTTTGGAGGAAGGTTTTTGAGGAAGGAAGGACAGGGAGTGAAGAATGGCTCCTGCATTTGTTTGATACTTCTCCCTCTGAAGCATCTCTGGCTGGTTACTAATGGATGCAATGTGAGACAAACCAAACTCTGGATCTAATTGGTCATTGGGGGCGAAGGGGGGTGGGGTTTTTTTGGCTTTTTTTTTACTATGTAGCTTCTGTTAGCCCCCTGGAGAGAGGAGGAGGAAAGCTGAGCTTGTGCATAAGTAACCTGCGTGTTCCTCCTAAGTTTGAGCAGCTGAGTGTGTTGGAGACGCAGATGCCCTCCTTGGCAGCATTTTTTTCATTCCTGAATTAGGCCACAGTCGTGCTTTTCATATGTTTGCATACTGTCCTGGGAAATTAAGATAGCAATGTAATGTGTTCTTACATTTACCAGAAACCATTGCTGTACCACAGTGGGTCTATTATCAGTGGCTTTTAGAAGGGCTGCTAGAAGCATGTTTTCTGGAGGAACCAAATGCAGGGCTTTTTTCTTGCTTGTTTGAGAAGTTTAGTCGTGTGTTTCTCCAGCACTCCCTCCTTATCAGATTACAGATTGAGAATTATGTAAGAGCTCTGTTTTTTTAAAACACGATGTTTTCAAACATTGGGTGGAAGTTGTTGCTCCCTTGTGTACCTTCTCAGCATATTTTTAGGCAAAATTCACATTTAGGTTTCCTCTGGGCTCTGCTCTGTTATGTAGATTGGTTTTAATTGGTTTTCGAAGGAATCGAATTAACTGTCTTTGAGGCCGCTTAAGCACAGGGATTTCCCCAGCTCCTTGTAATCCTCCTGCTCTCCTCCCACCAATCTAGGCAACAGATAATGGCAGCCCTGAACTCCCAGACTGCCATTCAGTTCCAGCAGTATGCAGCCCAGCAGTATCCGGGCAACTATGAACAGCAACAAATCCTAATTCGGCAGCTCCAGGAACAGCATTACCAACAGTATATGCAGCAGCTGTATCAAGTCCAGCTTGCACAGCAACAGGTATGGCTGAGAAACTTGCATTTTTTTTGTGTGTCCTAGGCTGCCTCTGGGGGATGTTAACCTCTCTGCCCTTATCCCCTTGAAAAGCTGCTTGCCACAAGGAGAGGGAGCTTCCTAGTAACTAATGCCACTTCAGATTCAAACACCAAAGCCCTTTTGTTTGATCTTTTTGGGTAGTTTTCTGAAGCAGATGTTAAGAAAATTCTAGCAGCCGTTGCTAATTACTTGGCACGATATTAATCTTGCTGACCAAATGTGAAGTGCTTCAGTTTTGTGTGTAATTTAATGGAGGTGCAGGCTAGTGCATCTGAGCATGACCAACCTACTCAAGTGACTCTCCATGTCAGTATCACACCTGAGGATCTGTGCAGAGCAGCAGGCTTCCCTCAGCCATGTGTTTCCAGTTGAACATGCATGCAGCACTGTCACATCCCTGGGTTTGAGGTTACTCCTCCCTGTCAACTTGAGCACTACTGACTTCTCTCTCTTTTTGCATCTACTGTCTGACATCAATATCTAATTAAGCTGCTTGCCTACAACAGACTGCTCGTGGTTTGGGTGGGAGGACAGGCATCCTGGTAGCAATCAGTGCAGTACATCATTACTTCTTTGCAAGAGTTTTGTGCCTGGGACTTGAAAGGTGGTTGCTGCTTTTCTTGGGGGACATTTGCATCTCTGGCAGATGTGCTATATTCAGCTCTCAAGCTAGTTCAAGGATGTCCACCTGTAACTGTCTTAAATAGGTGTCAGCCAGGCTCTAGTATGACTGACCTCTCTGGGCAGGAGCTGAATCTTAAATGTCTCTAACTGCCAGCCTGAGGTCTCTGGGTCTTGAGCTAAAGACTTAGCAGGAAATTAGTTACTGATTTTTAAGTCACTTGTATGTTGACAAGGCTGATACCCTCAGCAAAGAACTGACCAAGGAAAGCAGCTGTGTGAACCCATGTGGAGGAACCTGTGTGACCCTCATGAAGCTCAACAAGGCTTAGTGCAAGGTCCTGCACCTGGGGTGGGGTAGTCCCCAGTATCAGACTGGGGGATGAATGGATTTGGAGCACCTTGCAGAGATGGACTTGGGGTTATTGGTGGATGAATAACGGGACATGAACTGCTGTGGTGGTGTGACCCTGGCTGGAGGCCAGACACCCACCTAAGTCACTCTATCACTCTCCTTTTCAGCTGGACAGGGGGGAGGATATATACTCAGAGAGACTTAGGAGTTGAGATAAGGACAGGAAGAGATCATTCTGCAATTAGTGTCACATGCAAAATGAATTCAACACAGAAGAAAGGAAAGAAACCTCTCATTTATTACACTACACTGCACACCTAGTGACACCAGAGTTGGGTGGGTAATGAGAAGCGTGACCAGATCTTAAAGCACCTGCCCTCACCCCTCCCTTCATAGCAGATTTCACTTTAGTCAGGATTTTGCTCCCTTCTTCCCCCCATTGTGGCACAGGGAGGGGCAGGGAATGGGGGTTTCAGTCAGTTCCTCATGAGATGTTCTCCTTCTTAGTTGGGGTGGGGAATGCATTACTCACACCCTTCCCCTGCTGCACCATGGCAGACAGTCCTTCATTAATTTCTCCAACAGGAGTCCTTTCTCACAGGGCTTTAGCCCTTCACCAGCTGCCCCGGTGTGGGTCACTGCTATGTTGGGCAGTCATAAGTCACAATGTCTCTCAGTCCCAGTCCTTCACGGGGTCACGAGTCTCCCCCCAGCAAACCTGTTCTGGCACAAATCTCTCCCTTGCTCATCTCTGTGTCTCTCTCCATGGGCTGCAAGTGCTGGCAGGGGCTTGCTCCAATGTGGGTCACAGTATCTCCTGTATCTCTCCACCTGCTGCAGCGTGGGGCCTCTCCACGGGCTGCAGGTGGGTTCTCAGCCTTGTCCGTGGGCTGCATGGGGACACCTGCTCCACCATGGGTTGCTCCAGGGGCTGCTGGGGCATCCATCTTTCTCTCTGGCACCTGGGGCACCTCCTCCTATGGCCCCTCCCCAGCCTTGGTGTCTGCACAGCTCCTTCCTTCTTCTCACTCCCTTCTCTGGGGGTAAAATGCAGCTGCCTGCAGGTTTTTTTCCTTCCTAAATGTGATTCACAGAGGTGCTGTGACCATCACCAATGGGCTCGGCCTTGGTCAGCAACGACTCTGGCCTTGAGCCAGCTGGTGTTTGCTCTCTCAGGCCTGCAGAGAGC
Organism: Laterallus jamaicensis coturniculus; assembly: GCA_022605575.1. Classification (NCBI taxonomy): domain Eukaryota; kingdom Metazoa; phylum Chordata; class Aves; order Gruiformes; family Rallidae; genus Laterallus; species Laterallus jamaicensis. Next base: position 23,774,009 of record JAKCOX010000001.1, read on the forward strand.
TTCTAGCTGCTTCTTGCAGAAGTCACCCCTGCTGCCCCCCTTCTCCACCAGAACCCAGCCATGCTAAACTATGACAACTGGTAATGGGCTCTTGTAGCCTAGAAAGCCAACCATATCCTGGGCTGCATGAAAAGTGTGGCCTGGTTGAAGGAGGAAGATGTTGCTGTTCTTTTAAGACCCCATCTGGAGTCCTGTATCTGGCTCTGGGGTGCCCAGCACAAGGAATGGCATGGACCTGTTGGAGTGGGTCCAGAGGAGGCCATGAAGCTGATTAGGGGGCTGGAGCAGCTCTCCTGTGAAGACAGGCTGAGAGCTGGGACTGTTCAGCCTGGAGAAGAGAAAGCTTTAGGGAGACCTCATTGCAGCCTTCCAGTACTTAAGGGGGACTTTTTACCAGGGCCTGTAGTCACAAGGGGCAGTAGTGACTCTCTTTTCTTCATTCTCCTTCAGGTTACCCATATCCCATTCCTTTATTAAATCCATGTGCTTATTGGGTGATTCTTCAAAGAACGATACTGTCAGTTATACCTTTTCCCTGTCCCAACAAGGAAGCATATGTAATCTCTGCACTGATAACTAGTGGCAGGGGAATATGCCTTGAAATTAAAGGGATAATGCATCCTGCTTAAATCCAAAAGGCTGGCTCTTACCTTGTTTAATCTTGTTTTAGGGGCGCTTAATCCTCCGCACGAGGACAGCACGATAAATTCATCTGAAGAGTTCCTGCCTACATAAGTCATGCTCTAAAAGTGGGCCCTCTGAGCCTTAATAACTCCTCTCCCAGACCACTTGTAGTCCTTGTGACTCTTGAGCTTCCTGCTTTCATATTCAATAACTGCCTCTGGGCATTGTGGATTTGATAGAGAGCCCTGTTGAGCAAATTAACTCACAAATTGGCACCTACTTAGTAGGCCTCCAGCTCTTTGTAGACCTGGATGAGCTCGAGCCCTTTCAGCCCACTGGTAAGAACCAGCAGACAAGCCATGACTTTGAGTTTTGAAAGGAGTAAGTTACTGAAATGCAGAACTTCCATAGTCATGTGCAAAGACTGTGTGTGCCCTAATTATCTTAATTTAGAAGTTGAATCTTTTTGTTCAGGTTGCATCACTAGCCTAGGACAAAGCGACTTCACTTCCTCTGACACCAAGTACATGACATTCTCACTGGTTCATGTGTGCTGCTTCTGGTCTTTCCTGTCAAGCCTCTTTGCAGACCTGAGGAGGGTAGTTTTTACCTGTCCTTGTACATTTATATATAGGCTCTTGGGAGGCTTTGGGTTTACTTAACAAAATTTCTGTCATTTCTAGGCAGCCTTACAAAAACAGCAGGAGGCAGTTGTGGCAGCAACAGGGACACCTCTGACTGCAGCATCGAAGGTGAATGCGCCTGCCCCAGGGGACACCCCATCTATTAATGGGCAGGCCAGTGCACATGCAGACAGCCCTGAAAAAGACCTGGATGCTGAGGCTTTGGAAGAAGCACTAGAGAATGGACCAAAAGGTAGGAGTAGCTAGATTTCTTAACTAAGAATAAATAGCAAAATGTTTTTCTTAGGATTCGGATGTCTTCAACCACTCCTTGCTTGGCTTTGCTGGGCTGTGTGAGAGTTAGGTTTGATTCCTGGGTTCACCTTCTCAAAGGGGAACTATACCAAACAGGGAAAACGTAACTTTCAGGGGAGGGAAAGAGGAAGCAGCAAAAACATGTCAGACAAAGTGGATGGGACCTAGAATCTCCTTTCACTCTTGACTTGAAGGAAAGGAGCATAAAAGTTCTAGCTGAAAGCTGTTCTCTGCAGAAATACGTTCAGTCTTGTTTGAGCTCAGATCAAAATTGGAATGATTTTACCTTGCAGATGAAAATAAAGCCAGATCCTTCTTACTCTCTCTGAATCCTGCACTATCTGTGGCTTAGCCCTATACTATGTGCAGTCTGGACTGCTGTCTCCTCACATTTCCCAGCTTCCTCAGACAGTTCCTAGGAAGCTGTGCAAGTGGAGTGGAAAAGTAGCCTCCCAACAGCTCTTTCATCACTCGTATTTCTACTTTGATCCACAGACAGTAGTCCTCAAAAGACTTGTTTGTATCCCAGTATGAAACCAACAACCAACCTGTCCTTTCTGCATAATAAGGTGTGCAGTTATTTAAGTCAGTATTTCACAGAACCACAGAACGTTAGGGGTTGGAAGGGACCTCAAAAGATCATCTGGTCCAACCCCTCTGCCAGAGCAGGATGACCCAGATTAAGTCACACAGGAACGCATCCAGATGGGTTCTGAATGTCTCCAGAGAAGGAGACTGCACAGCCTCTCTGGGCACCCTGTTGCAGGGCTCTGTCACCCTCACTGTGAAAAACTTTCCTTACGTTCATGTGCTCCAGTTTGCACCCATTGCCCCTTGCCCTATCATTGGCCTTCACTGAGAAGAGCCTGGCTCTGTCCTGACTCTCACCCTTTATGTATTTATAAACATTAATGAAATCACCCCTCAGCCTCCTCCAAGCTAGAGAGACCCAGGTCCCTCAGCCTTTCCTCATAAGGAAGATGTTCCACTCCCTTAATCATCTTAGTGGCCCTGCACTGGACTCTTTTTCAAGTAGTTCCCTGTCCTCCTTGAACTGAAGGGTCCAGAACTGGACACAATGCTCCAGAGGCAGTCCCACCAGGGCAGAGTAGAGGGGGAGAAGGACCTCTCTTGACCTACTAACCACACCCCTTCTCGTACACCTCAGGATGCCATTGGCTTTCTTGGCCATGAGGGCACATTGCTGGCTCATGGTCATCCTGCTGCCCACCAGGACCCCCAGGTCCCTTTTCCCTATGCTGCTCTCCCAACAGGTTGGTCTCCAACATTTACTAGTACCTGGGGTTGTTCTTCCCCAGATGCACTTGCCTCTCTATGGGCTGCACTTGCCCCTGTTGTATTTTATTCAATTTCTCCCTGCCCAGCCCTCCAGCCTGTCCAGGGCTCTCTGGATGGCAGCACAGCCTCTGGTGTGTCAGCCACCCCTCCCAGTTTTGTGTCGTCAGCAAACTTGCTGATGATGCTCTCAGTTCCCTCATCCAGGTTGGTGATGAACATGTTGAATAGTACTGGTCCCAGTGCCAACCCCTGAGGTTCTCAACTAGATCCAGGCCTCCAGCTAGACTCTGTCCCATTGACCACAGCTCTTTGACCTCTTTCCAGAAACGTGACCATTTCTGGAAGGACCCTGGTTCTGCCACTTTAAAGATCCTTTCAGTGAAGGGTTCTGTGCGGCGTAACCCCGTCACCTGTGGCAGTGCATCTGAGTCTTTTCTGCCTAGGTGTGGTGGCTGGGGGAGCTGGCAGGAGGTGCAGTTTCAGACCTAAGCTTGCACTGGGTTTCATGCACACTTCAACTGTGAAGATGTTTCTTCAGTAAAAACCCCAGAAGTACGTGGCAGCGTCTCTGCTGCCTGCTGTCCTCAGGTGCCCCTAAGGCAGACTTGGGCTTCTGTCAGTTATTTGTGCCATACCCTGACTGGGGTGTTTCTCCCCCTCTCTCCAGATTCTGTTCCAGTGATAGCTGCCCCATCCATGTGGACACGACCCCAGATAAAAGACTTCAAGGAGAAAATCCGGCAGGATGCAGACTCTGTGATCACAGTGGGCCGAGGAGAAGTGGTTACAGTGAGAGTACCAACTCATGAAGAGGGGTCTTACCTCTTTTGGGAGTTTGCTACAGACAATTATGACATTGGTTTTGGGGTGTATTTTGAATGGACAGACTCCCCTAATACTGCAGTCAGTGTGCATGTCAGCGAATCCAGTGATGATGAGGATGAAGAAGAAGGTAAGCACACTTACTCATATAAACTCCCAGTCCTGCAGAGCCTGCTGTGTGGGGAAGACCCAACAAATTGCCTTGTGTAATCTCATAGTTCCCCCAACTTCTGTCCAGCTGGAATCTTGTCTTTGATTTTGAATAGCATGTGCAAGTCTGAAGGTAACTTCAGCGGCCTCATTTGGTCCCAGATAGGTTAAAGCACTTGGGGTGGGGAAATGCTCTTCCTGAGTTTCACTTGTTTTACTCCAGCTGAGCTAGAGCAAAGCCCATGCCCTGGTAGCACAGCGGATCTGCATGCTAAAGGCCTTAAGAAAAGCCCTGCTCTGCTGTTCAGGAACTTTTTTAGGGGGTGGGTGGGGTGGTAGATTTCAAAGCTTCAGCAAAGCACTTTAAAAGAGCAGTTCCTGATAAAAGCTGTGCCCCATGTCCTGGCTGCTATCTTCAGCCTAGCATACAGCCAGGAAAGAGTGGTGTGAGGTGAGCACGTGATGTGCTTAGAAGGAAATGCTCTGGCATAGGAAGCAGGGGCCTTCTGGATGTTGCTACCAAGTAATTAGCAGTATATGTTAGATCAGGGGGGGTCAGTTAATGCGGGGTAACCTCTTAGTGACAGCTGGAGCTGGGCATCTCTGTGAGCTGACCTGGCTGGGCTGGGGAGGTGGTGTGATGAGTTCTAATATCAAACTGTAAAATTCACCGTGAAGTGAGCGTGCTCACTGTTCCTTCTGCTTCTGAGTGCTCCAGCCACAGCCCTGGTCTGAACCCCGCCGTGCTTCTGGGTTCTAATCTAACAAAGAGTGCCTTGTCTACTCACATCAGTCTGACTGTCTCTTGGAAAGCATCCACCCATGTTAACCAACACTTTTTTTTCCTTGCAGAAAATACTAGCAGTGAAGAAAAAGCCAAAAAGAATGCCAACAAGCCTCAGCTAGATGAAATAGTGCCTGTGTACAGACGAGACTGTCACGAAGAAGTGTATGCTGGCAGCCACCAGTACCCAGGGAGAGGAGTTTATCTCCTGAAATTTGACAACTCCTACTCTCTATGGAGGTCAAAAACAGTTTACTACAGAGTTTATTATACTAGATAAAGGTGTGTCTGAGGCTGGGCTGTGCAGAAGATGTCATTTTATTTGGGATTTTCTTCAAGCATAATGGATCCTTTTGACTCTGTGTTTTATCCTGTCTGTATCTGTATGGTTTGTGTGAACTTTAACAAGTAGACACTGGGATCTTCCTGCTCCGTGACACTAATGCATATTGCATTGGGCTTAACACAGGATCTTCCTAACCCTTTTGGCTATTGGAGTTAACCAGTGGAGGTCATTGGCTCCAGTGCTAAGGTCACATCAATCAGTTACATTTGTTAAAGCCTCATGAAAAAGGGGGAGGGAGTTGTTCACTCACTGTCTGGGTGATCTGATGTTTCCAGGTCTGGATGCTTTGAATACCTTGTTAATGGTTAATTTAAAGGTCCCATCAATAACTGGTAGATTTGGATGCAGTTTGCTGTGTAGCAAGTTTCTCTTAACTGTAATTGAATGTCAGATTTTTACACCATTAAAACTTGAAACTTTAAGTTGATGCAGTTTAGAAACAAGTTGTCTCACTTCTGTCCTTATTGAAGAAGAAACATTCAGTTCCTTAAACCAGCGGAGTGGCTAAGACAAGGATGAACAGCATCCTCAAAGTACAGCAAGGAAACCTCTTCTGAAGGTATCAGCTGAACAACAATTAAAAGTAAACGTAACAAGACCAACCTTAACATCACTGCCCTGCTGCTAACCCTAGAATTAAAAACAAGTCCTTTCCTGAGGCAATGTACTTTGAACCAGGGCACAAACTATATTTCTAAGCTTTGTGGGTTTTTAATGGGGTAGGAGTAAAAAAGTAACTGTATAAACCAGAAACCCTTTCTGCACAACATCCCGGTTTGCTTTTGTAAAACCCAGCAAAGCCTGTTGTGCACCTGAAGATCAAGAGGTCAGGTAGATAAAGTATAGGAGTTCATGTTGCACTAATGATGGAAACTGCTGCCAGGCCACTTCAGGCTGAACTGGTGTTACCTGGGCACAAGCTTTCTGTCCCTGTCTGCAGGAAGCCAGAGGGCCCACACAGACACTTAATAACGCAGCTTTAATCTCAGTTCCATGGGGTTTGCTTGGGGCATTTGGTATTTTGTGTAGCTGGAGAAGTGCAGGTGGCTCCTTGGCTGTGGTAAGAATCTGCTCTGGCTGGAGCCCTGTGCCCCAGGGGCGATGTGTTGGGACAGCGACTCGCCCAAGCGCTCTGAGCGTGGGTAATGCACTTTGTTACTGAAAGACAATGGTTACTTTGGGTCTCTGGGATCAGGCCTTGCAGTAAGACTTCCATTGATTAGCTGCAGCTAATCCACAGTTCCACAGCAAATAATGCTGAGTTGGTGGGGTTTGTTTGCATAATCAGTTTGTACATACATGATACTTTACTTTTTCTCATACCAACCCTGGAGATACTTCTCCTAGAGTGCTTAACTTGTCGTCTTGTCTTTGGTTCAGCAACACCGTACCAGCTGATAGCTAGTTAGTGCTGCTTTATCAAAAAACACTGTACAATGTTCTGCTCTTGTGTACATACAGTATATAAACCATGACTTTAGAAAAGTACCTTGCTTTTAAAGAGAAACTGTATTTAATGTATAAAAAAAAAAAACTTTTAAAAAGGCAGGCACTAATATATTTCTTCTGGTCTTCAATTTAGGGGTTTTTTTTGTCCATACAAAACTGTTACGACTCTTTTCCTCTAAGAATATCTGTTCTTGGGAGCGGTGTTTGTCGCTTTAAATGGCAGCACTTACTGTCATGTGTTGGATGTTAGAACTTTTACGTTTTCAGACTTTTTTTATTGCCTCTGGCTGTTGATTAGTACAGTACAAGTGCAATTTCAAGATACTTTGAGATAGTATTTAATCCTAATTAAAATACATTTACCTGTAATGCTGTTGGCTTTTTATTAATTTGGGAACCTTGGCATTGCTGTGTATGGCTGTTCAGCTAAAGACGAGCTTGTAACCTTCCCTCTTGTTTTTAAAGGCTCCGTACTGTGCTAACACTGTGGTTTTAGCAGCCAAACCACTTGGGCTGAAGGTTCTCTATTAGAAGCATTCCGAGCTCACTGGATGAGGCCATCTACCACTACCAGAAGAGCCCAGCCTGAACAGCATAATCACCTTGGGTTTTGAAAGTGATCTTCTGCAGCAGGAAGGGATGGAGGTGGGCAGCCAGAAGTTAAAGCCACCGTCTGCCTAGGAGAAAGGCGTGTGTGTGAGCCCAGCCCCAGGGGCTGGAGGGGCTGGCTTGTGCTGTCCTGAAAAACCCTTGGCCCAGGTGGCAAGAGACAGGCAGGACCAGGCAGAGCCTAGACTGGACAAGAAGAAAAGCATGAGCCTAGGTGCAACAGGGCAAGTCATGCTAAGGTTTCTGTTGGCCAGAATTGCCTGTTGCTGCTTACCTGCTACTCCAGCATTGCTTATCTGGAGCTGAGGCCTGAAGCAGGTTCTGCATTGGTCCCATCTGCCCCCAGAGACAGGTGCTTCCAGCTCTTGTTGGGAAGCAGAAGTCTCTTCAGTGAGAAGAAAACAAATGCTGTGCTGTTAGAAGTGAGGGGCTGAGAAGTTCCATGTTCTGTGTAGTCTGGGAATGCTGCAAGTGAGTTTCCATGGACTGTGCAAGTCCATTGAACCCCCAGTGATGACAGCAGTGAGCCTCCCCCAGCTGCACCTGTGTGACCTGGCTCGTGCATGTATAAATTCCCCTTTCTCCAATTAAAAGTACAACCCCGTGCTCCTCGTGGCTGACTTGAGGCAGCTCTCTTCCACCAGGGAGTTGTTGTAAACACTTTCTGAGATGAGCTGAGTCGCTGGCAATAAATCCAGGTGATGCAACATAAACAGGCTGGCAGCTCAGCTCCCCATCCTCACAGTCCTTTGAGAAAAGCAAAATGATCTGGAGGGCAGAGGGTGGTTAGAAATGTGGGGGTGGGTGTGCAGAAGCACCGTCACCCTCAGTGCAGCCTCATCTCTGAGGTGTGGGAGACACGGAGGCAAGGTCTTGCTTGCCTGCAGTCCCTGGGGGGGTGTGGGGTAAGCAGTGCAATTGAAACAGCTTGCTAATTAGGCCGCTGAGTGCTGGTGCTGTTATCCTTGCTATCCTCTGCTGTACTTCCTCACCCCTCGGCTTTCAGTGCTTTCTGCCTTGTGCTTTGTGCTGTAAGGCACAGATCAGCTGCTGTGTGGTTTAGAACAGCTGGATGCAACCTTTGTGGTAACTGTGATGGTCATAAAATTAGTAGTCGGGGGTCAGGAGAGGTCTAAGGGGTAGTTCAGCTATTGAACCTCCTCCTATTTATGCTCTTGCTCTAGAAGTTGCAATGGGGCCACACAGACCTGTTGGAGCAGAGACACAACGGAGCCATCCTTCACCCAAGCACTGGCTGCTTCTCCAGACTGAGTAACAGCTCAGGCAGGGCTTAGCCTTACTCATCTCAAGGAGCAAGGTGAGGGCTTCTGACAGCTCAGTGTTGTCATCTGTCTAGCAGCAGGTCCTGCACGCCCCATCCTCTTCTTTCCACCCCCTGCTATTTTTGCAGTGAAAAGACTGCAAGGGGAAGCTGGTGAAAACCCTGAGAGCTGTAAACCTCCCCAGCCTGTTTGACTGCTGCTCCTAGCACCTGTTTCAGGTGCTGTAGCACTTGCTCTTTCTCCTCTGCCATGCTTGACTGCCACATCCCCATGCTCTGGGGACTGAGCTGCCACCCTTCATGTACCCAGCACTGCTCGAAGGTGCCAGAGAACGCAGGGACCAAGCTAAAATCACAGAATCCACACAGAATTTGTGGAAATTAGTTTCCCTCTGACCAGCTCATATTTCCTAGCTATTTCTGCTCTGATCCCCCCATTCCACCTCCCTCCAAAAACACAGTTCAAATTAATAAGATCCTAGTTCCTGCTGTGTGGTGGTGTGACCCTGGCTGGAGGCCAGATGCCCCCAAGTCACTCCATCACTCCCCTTTTCAGCTGGACAGGGGAGGAAATATATATTGAGAGGCTCAGGAGTTGAGATAAGGACAGGGAGAGATCATTCCACAATCAGTGTCACGGGCAGAACAGACTCAACATGGAATAAAAACCCATTTCTATTGCATGCACAGAAACCAGAGTCAGATAACAAGAAATGCAACCAGATCTTAAAGCATCTTCCCCCCACCCCTCCCTTCACTATAGTCATGATTTTGGGGCCTTCTTCTCCCTGCCCCCTCCTCCCCCTCATTGTGGCACGGTGAGGGGCAGGGACTGGGGGAATGGGGGTTTCAGTCAGTCCCTCACAAGATGTTTTCCTTCTTAGCTGGGAGGGACATTCCTCACACCCTTCCCCTGCTGCACCGTGGGGTCCCACCCATGGCAGACAGTCCTCCATGAACTTCTGCAGCGTGAGTCCTCTCCCATGGGGCTTCAGCCCTTCACCTGCTGCCCCGGCGTGGGTCACTGCTATGGGGTGCAGTCATAAATCACAGAATGTGTCTCAGTCTCTCAGGCCCAGACTGCTCCAGCCTGGGCCTCCACCAAGTCATAAGTCCCCTCTCTGGCAAATCTCCTCCAGTGTGGGTCTCTCTCTGTGTCTCTGTCTCTCTCCAAGGGCTGCAGGCCCTGCCAGAGACTTGTTCCAACACAGGTCACAGCATCTTCCACATGTCTCTGCCTGCTCCAGCGTGGGGCCTCTCCACAGGCTGCAGGTGGGGTCTCTGCTCCCCATCATCTCCCATGGGCTGCAGGGGGACAACCTGCTCCACCATGGGTTTCTCCACAGGCTGCAGGGGAATCTTTCTGTCTGGCACCTGGAGCATCTCCTCCCTCCCTTCTTCACTGACCTTGGTTTTCACACAGTTTCTTACATCTTCTCACTCCCTTCTCTGGTGGAGAAGGCCACTCGTCTGAGACCTGCCAGTTGCACACCAAAGGCCTTTGAAAGGTGTGGGTTTGGGTGGCATGGTGGCTTGAAGAAGGATGTGAAAAGTACATTTGGATGAGTACCACTGCAGACACTGTGATGCAATATAGCTACTGCACATGCCAAGGTGTTACCTGATAGCTGAAAAATAAGAAGATCTCAAGGAATGAGGAAAAACGAGCCGCCTGCTCTCTGTGCCAAGTTCTGCTCCTGGACACCCTTTCCATCTTGTACCATCTTCAGCACAGGGAGTCACGGTTAAGCTGGTGAGAAACCTGCTGCTGTTCATTGGGATGCTGAATGCTGGCATGCTGAACTGGTGGCCAGATTCAAGGAATTAGTCCCTGAGTTCAGCCTCTGCTTCTCTTCAGTTCAGCGTTTCCCTTGGTGTTGGGCTCACCTGCTGCACCCCTCCCTGTTGTTTTAAAGGAGCAGCTGCTCAATGATGGTCACTGGTTTTGTCTGACCTGATGAGTGGTTGGTGTCTTTTGGGGCCCAGGAGGAGGTTTGGTGTTACCCTCACATCAGCTGTACTCCCCTGAGGGAGTATCTGGTCTGAATGCAAAGAGCCGGTCGGCTCAGCTTACCAGTTCAGTGCTCCCATTTCCCATGGGCACGACCTCAGCACCATGGGGCTCAGCATGCAGCTCACTACACCCCGGCTCCTGGCGGTCGGCAGTGAGGGCTCGGTCCCCCCCACGCACCCCTGCCTGGCAGGGCTGATCCACTCTTGAGGGAGACAAGCCCCCTAAATCTTGTGGGAGACAAACCCCATTCCTTCTCATCACTGAGTTTTTATATCAGATGAAGCAAAACAATCTTATGTCTCAGCCAGTGCTCTGGGGGTGCTCAGGGCCAAAGGGCAGCTCCACACCGGAGAAGGAAAAGGACTCTCCAGGCTAATACAGACTCACAGAATGCTTTGGGTTGGCAGGAACCCCAAAGCCCATCTAGTTCTGCACCCTCCCTACCATGGGCAGGGCCAGCCTTCACCAGACCAGGCTGCCCAAAGCCCCATCCAACCTGGCCTTGAACACTGCCAGGGAGGGGGCAGCCACAGCTTCTCTGGGCAGCCTGTGCCAGGGCCTCACCTCCTTCACAGGGAAGAATTTTTCCCTAAGCATGCACCACACAAGGTCTGCTGCTCTTAGCAGTGCAGTCATAAATCACATCAGAGGGCTTCAATGGTCACTTATGGACTTGAATCCAATTTCTCAGGCTCTTTTCTTCAACACATGCTGTAAAACTGGAAAATTATTTGCAGCCCACATCAGGTAGTCAGACAGGATTGCAGAGCGAGTGCAGAGCGGCTAGCAGAGCTTTACTTGTACATTTGGGTTCTGGTTGGCAGAGAACAGAGGGTTTTCCTGTTTAGAAAAACAAGTCATTAAGCCTTGACTTGCTTCATCTGCTTGAGGAAGTGACTTCAGAGCAGGGCCTGTGATGGAGAGAACAAGGTGGGAAATGTCTTCATATGGATTTCAGCCGTGCCCATTGCCAACCCCAGCTGCCCCCAGCCAGCGCCCTGGAGCGGGGCCTTGCCCCCACGCAGCAGAGCACTGGGAGCACCTCCAGCACCCTGTCACAGAAACCACACACAGCTTAGTGCCTGTGACCCCATTAATGTTTATAAATATGTAAAGGGAGAGAGTCAGGAGGACAGAGCCAGGCTCTTCTCAGGGATGGCCAGTGATAGGACAAGGGGCAACGGGTGCAAGCTGGAACATAGGAAGTTCCATGTGAGTGTAAGGAGAAACTCTTTCACTGTGAGGGTGACAGAGCACTGAACAGGCTGCCCAGAGAGGCTGTGGAGGCTGCTTCTCTGGAGACATTCAAAACTTGCCTGGATGTGTTCCTGTGTGATTTAGTCTGAGTGATCCTGCTCTGGCAGGGGGTTGGACTAGGTGATCTTTCAAGATCCCTTCCAACTCCTAATGTTCTGTGATACACCCCACTAATGCCCCACTTTGGGCTGGGACATCCCTCAGTGTGGAGTGGCGACTCTTGAGCCTGCACCAAGCCAAGGCTGCACAAGCTGGGTGGCATGGGGTAACACCAAGGAAAAGCCCCGTCCTTTTTCAGGTCCTCACTGCTGGTAGGAGACGAAGCTGCACCAAATAAAGCCACACAGGTTGCTCAACCTGGCTGGGTTATTTCCCCTCAGATGAGTAACACTTTTCCTAGAGCCTGCTGACAATATTTTTCCTTGAAACAAGCTCTCTCTGGGATGCTCCTGCCAAAACCGATTTTTACAGGTTGTCTTTTGTAGCCAGCCTGCCAGTGCTGGCTAAATAGGGGGCTGGGGAGGCAAGCTCCCCCTCCCAGCAGGAGGGACCCCACAAAGAGCTGCCTTCTGCTCCACCCAGCCCTCTGGGATGTGTGCTGGGTTTTCCTCCCCAGCCTCACCAGCAGCACTTGCAGCAGCCACAAAGCCAAAGGAAACCGTAGGGAAGTGCGACTGGGGCTTGGCTGTTTTGGTGGGTGCCAGCCCCACAAGCTGAGTCAGAGCAGGCTGGTCAGGCCCCTGCTGTAGGAGGAGACCCTTCCCCAGCACCAAAGGAAGGGTAAGGACCAAAAAAAGTGGAAAAAAATTAGAAATGGCAAAAAACCCCAGAGGTTGGCATGCCATGTGGCTGTGCCTTTGCGGCCCAGTGAGATAGAGCTGGAGTTGGGCTGTGGGTGTGATGAGTCACTGTGGTGCATGGTCTGGAGCCAAAGGGACGATGGCCTATGAAGCCCAATGATGCTGCCTCCCTCCCTGTGCCTGTGTGTCCCCCAGAGCTCTCCAAGACCCCCAACACCACCATCCTCATTCAGACTCAGCTGGCATGAGGGTCTCAGAGACTGCATAACAAGGGACGTCAGGGCACCACCTCATGAATGGAGAAGAGCTGGGGTGGGACAGGAAAAAATCCACCACACCTGGAAGCTGGGTAGAAAGCCCCCTCCTGCTGGGTGGGACTTCTTTGTCCAACGGTAGGGGCAATTCCCTCAGTGGGAAAAAGTGGCTGCTTTTTGCCTCTAGAGAAGGCAGGGAGAAGATGCCTGAGCCTCTCAATATATAAATATATTTTTCCCTGTCCAGCTGAGATGAGGAGTGATAGAGTGACTTAGGTGGATATCTGGCCTCCAGCCAAGGTCAAACCACCACACCACCCCTGCAGCCCCCACTTCCCCTGCTACCTTTCCACACGAACCTGAAACACCCTCCTAACGTGGAACTGTGCTCCAAAGCCAGCAGCAGCACTGGCCATAGACTCAGGACAGTCTCTGCCAGCACCCTCATAGCCAGCACCAGTACCACCCCCTTATCCCCCCCCCATCCCTGCCAGCAGAAGGAGGGAGAAGGATGCTTCAGCCAGCAGGACATAAAGACACAGTACCTCATCCTCCAACCAGCAGCTGGACCAAGCCCCACCGTTCTCATTTCTCACAGCCTTTCATAACTCAGCCCTAGCTTGAGCTTAAATTCAATTGAAATCACTGCCAGGTGAACTTTCTGTTTCCCATTAGGACATCAGCATGTAGCTGTGCATGCCTACAGGGACTCAGCCCAGGTGCAGGCATGATGGGTTTGCTGCCCCTTACCTTTGACAGAAAGGGCTGGGAGGCAGCTGAGTTCCCACTGGGCTGCATCCCAGCCCTCCATGGCTCTGCCTGGGGTGCAGGCAGCACTTTTGCCCTTGGGGGTGGGGGCAAGGGGCAGGGAACAGGATGGCATGTCCCACGTGCTGCTGCTGGCATGCATGTGTTGTCCTGCACGCACGCAGGGGACCCTCCAGACAAGGGATGGCACCCTGCACCTTCCCCATGGCCTGTGCTGGAGCACTGGTGGCATCAAGCTACTTGTACCTTCAGCTCTGCACAGCTCTGCTACAGGCACCCTTGGGAAGACATGTTGGATACCAGCCTGGGTGCAGCAGAGGACCTTTATGACCTCCTTTCAGGAGAGCATAAATCCCACTGCTCCCACCAGCTTCATCTGCCAGCTCCTGAGTGTCCTACCTGGCACTGCACATCAGGCAGTGGGAGCCAGAGCCCAACATGCCTCATTGAGGTGGCCATGGGTGTTATTGGCTTTTTTATACCAGTAAAAAGGGAGGGATGAGGGAAAAACCCACGCTGGGGCTGGAAGGAGCAGGCTGGGGCACAGCCAGAGCTGCCGGTGCATCCAAGTGTGGTGGCAGTGGCATCCCCTGCCACTGCTGTGTCCCCAACCAGAAACATTTAGGCAAGCTGGATTTGGCCCAGCAGCACTGCGGGCATGCCACGTTGGAGAAACCCCAGCATCCACCTGAACACCAGCGTTGTACAGGGAACAGCTGGGATCATACCATTAGATGGGGCTATAGTTAAAGAATTAGAAAATTCCATTAGAAATTACATTTCAGACCCTGGAGGAGACTTGTCCAGGGCAGCAGGTAGGTATTGGCCACCCCTGCCTCCATCTCCCCATCTGCTGTGGGGCTCGTGAAAGCTTGTGGGATGCAGAGGCATGGCAGGAGGGACAGGAGACCCACAGAGCCTGTGGGAAGCTCTAGGCAGGACAAGTTGCCAAACTGCCCATGTCATCTCTTGTGGCAAATTTTAGCCATCCCAATTTCCCTGTAATACGCTCTATTTTTCCTCTGGTGCAATACATAGAGCATAGAAAAGGGAAAGAGCCCTGGCACAGGCAGATGCCTGGTGCTCATCTGCCCATGGGCTCCTTTTGGCTTATGGAAAGACTCACCCGAATCGATTACTGACCTAAACCAGGGAACTGTCAGAGATACATGCAAAATGCTTAGGGAAATAGTCATTAATAATAATCTAGCTAAAGACTTTGAAGCTCCAAAATTATACCAAGCCTTAGCGACCCCACCCCCCCCCAGGCATCAGCATCTCCATGGCACTGATGGAAGGGATGGTAGATGGAGAACAGCTTGCCCAGGGTTCACCAAGCCCCAGTGAAACCCCTTTGCTATGAGATTGCCCTGGTCCTGTTCACACACAAGCTCAGGTGTGCTTTTCTCAGTGCACAAACCGGCACCGAAGGCAGAGGAACTGGGCTGGTCCTCACCCCAGCAGCACGAGCATCTCTCCTACCACAGAGTTGTAACTACTGGATTACAAGCCATAAAACCCAAACTGCTCCATGCCACCAGGCTGCCAAGCATATCCCTCTCCATACTTCCTACTTCCCATAAGTATTATGTTTATTCCCAGCACGTTCCCAGGGAATTGTGACATCTTCCCCACAAGGAGCAGGCAGGTGGCACCTGATGGACCACATCAAGGCTGCAGCTTCCTGGGATGGGAATGATTTAAGTGACCCTTTTTTTCCCCGCCCCAGAGCTTCACTTACCGGATTGCAGTCAGGTTGAGCACAACTGCTGGCCTCCCCCCTCTGCAGACACATTCTGTATAGCAGAAATCTGCTTGGCAGTGCCAGAAGTTGCTGCCTAGCAAGTTTATCTCCATCCCCTTCTCCCTTTGAGGACATGAGTGCCTGGGAGTAGCTGATGGCTTTCTGCTCCCACAGCTGTTTCTTCTGGGTAGAAGAAAAATAAATCCCTTCCTTTCATTAAAGTTAAGAAGGGAAAGCCATAGATTTTGGATATATTTGTCCCCATCCCACCTGCCCCCTTCCCATCCCGTCCCATCGCCACAGCTCTCAGCAGCTGCTGCTGTTAAGGCAGTGAAGGCGAGGACAGTGCCGGGGGCACAGGCACAGGGGATAATATATGGGAGGAAAATGAAGTCCCTCCCTTACCTCATGTGACAAGAAAGACATTACCTTCACAGGCTGCCTTGCCAGCAGGACAACTTGCCTTTGCTGTGCTTAAGCGACTGTCCAACGATCTCAGGGGGCTGCTGCCCCTGTGGCTGGTGCTGCAGCTCATGGACAGCAACCTCCCCTTTCCCCAGGGATTTTGCATTAAAAAAAAAAAAAAAAAAAAAAGAATCCAACCCTTAAACCAGACTGTTGAAAAGGAAACAGGGAGCAGCCTCAGCTCTCAACGGGGTGAGGGGTGCACAGAGACCTGGACCTGCACCCAGGACACACAGGTCAACAGCCTGGCAAGTACCCAGTGGTTTGACAGGTTCATTTGAGACACAGTGGCATCCTAGATTTCAAGGACTGATTGATTGATTGGTTTATTTATTAGCATAGTGCTTACCATGCAAGGCAGGCCAAGGAGGACAGGCTGCTGCCAAAAACAGGTCAGGGGAGGAAAATATCTGCCACGGCCATTTGTGTTGCCAGACTTGCCACATACTCCTAGGCATCGGGGGTGTTTCTAAAGCACCACCTAGTCCAAGAAGTTATTTTATTCTATTTATGTATTTATTTATTTAAAATAATTGACTCTTTAATCCCAAACAAAGGAAGCCAGAGGAAAAGCCACAATGCTGTCAGAAACGGACAGGATTTTGGCAGTGCTTGCAGCATGCCGCCTCCCGTTATTCATGGGAATAAGGCCATTTAGCCACGTAGGAGAAGGAGTCAGGCCCTCAGCCTGTACCCAGACCCATCCCACACCCCTGCCACCCAAAGGGGAGGACATTTTCAGAGCAAGGGACACTCTGGTCTCTGGGGATGACAAAGCAGACCAGTGGAAAGGCACCATACTTCGCCAGGGACCTCCGAGCCAGCGGTGCATGTGCCTGGCTTGGGGGGGTGGGGGGGAGGGCAAGCAGGAAAAGAAATAGGAAGTGGAGACAAAGAATTTCCGCAACAGCCACCGAAACAGCTTCCTGCACGTGGGGAGCCAGCAAACGTTTATGGGAGAGATGCCCAGCCAGGGCTGAGCAGGCTTGGGGCCCCAGACAACCTCTGAGGGAACAGGTTAAAGCACGGGGACACGGATGGAAGGTCACAGCCTACAGCCACAATAAAAATCCCACCTGTTATGTCAGGAGTCCTGGATTTGGGGATGACAAGCTCATACGTGTTACACCCGATAAGACAATTGGACCAAACTCTCCAGGACACATCTCTACATCCCACCTTCAGCAGCAAAACTCCTTCTAACAACAGCCCAATGAGGAGTCAGTCACCAGCAATGCTACCAATCTTCTCTGAACCCATGGGGACCCTCATTTCAACACATGCTCCCCCTGCCCCAGCATTGCTTCAGGAGAGGCAGGTTACATGTGGGCTGAGAAATACAGTGAATGGATAAATAACTCAGTCTCAGCCCGAGAGGCAGAAAGTTTGGAGCCTCAGGAGATGCTTTTTGATTGCTTGCAGCAAGCTGGGGAGAGGCGGTGGCCACCTAGCGCTGCACCAACAACACCAGGTGACATCTCACATGCCCCAAAAGCACAACTTACCGATGACAATGTTTCAGGCAAGTCATAGGTAGTGGGTTTTTTTCTGCTTCCATGGAAACTTTTGGATTTACCCACACTGATAGGAAGCAGCACTGCCTGGCACATGGGTTTCCTGGCCCCGCAGACCCCGGTTGCAGGGCCAGCGGCTGGCAAGGCCCACTGCAGAGGCAGGGCCTGGCGTTACATATATTTGACCCTTCTGTATTGAAAAGCTGTGTTGTTAGGGCATCTTTTTGAAAGCCTCAGCAACTATGAAATACTGTGACTCTTCTTACCTTAAATTCCTCCTCATTTTATGGGCTACTCATTTTGGGTTTCTCCTGTCTTGTGTGGCTGGCGACCCCCTGCTCAAGGCTGTTAAACGAGCCTCCTTCTATCTGAATCTATGAATTTCATTTATTTGGTTTTAAAGTTTAGTTTATTCCTGTTATTCACCAACTTCCAACTAATGGGAACCTTCCCAGGTTGTCTATACTTGGGACCTTTCCAGCTCGCTGGTGGCTGAATACATCCAACACTGATGTGATGTTGGTCCCACCTCTCCTATGAGGGAGTGGCTCCAGCTGCTGTCACAAAAGGCAGCAGGGGACAGTGCAAAACCTTGGCTTGGCGTCATGCTTTTTTGGGGGAGGGGCTCTTTCCCTGATCTGTTTGACAGTGGATGGTTAATGTGTGTAGGCAAAGGCGCTTCATTAGGCAGCTCATCCATGGAGCGTGTTTCTACGTGTGATTTCTCCTGTCCCCATACATGTGACAAGGGAATCCAATGAATCTATGGGAATTCCTTAAATCAACCACATCCCACACCAAAGGCTTAAAGATCCTGACAGGCAAAGAAGCATTAATACCTACAACTTCTGCACATTATTCCAGCGTTGCCACTGTACACCAAATTATTGATAAGCCCTAGGGCAATAATGGTTCATGTTTTAGCTAGTTTTACTGAGTTACAAAGGTCGGGGGAAGAGGAGGGCTAAGCATTAATTTGTCAGCAAGATGACAAGATTCTATGCACTGTGGGTGAAAAGGAGTTTGTTAAAGCTGCCACCATGCAAAGCCTTGCCCAGGCTGTGCTGTCAGAGCATAAAGCCAAGGGGCTGCTCTACACAGCAGCTCACTGCAGCACTGCAGCAGGAGGGCCACAGCTTAGCTGGGAGGGAAGGAACGTATGTTAAGAGGGAGGGATCTTCTGTAAAATAGTCTGGGCTTGAGTGAAAAAGCTGACTTTGTTTGACATATTGGGCCAGGACGCGAGCTGGCAGGGTCTGCTGGCTTTTATTAAGTTTCCCTTTTCCTTCACACAATAAATGGCAAAGAGGATTGATGCATTTATGCCCCATTTCTAAGGAGAAAGGTGCGTTTGCCTTCTGATATATAAAGCCTCACTGGCATATTGTCCCCAACAGGTTACCCCAAAGACACCCAGCCATGCATACAAGTGAGACAAGAGGAGGTGAGTCACAACCGAAAGCCCCCCTCAAGCCTTTATCCAGTGACCAAGGGATAGCTCTAAGTTTCAGCTGTAAAATAACTTCTCAGGGTTTGTTTTAAACCTCAGTGCTGTAGCACATAATGCCCTGACACTGGGCTTGCACAGATTTGCAGCGACAACGTTGCACTCTGCTTGCACGCTGTGCACCCACGGCATGCATCTATTTTCGAAGCAGGGCACCACATCTAAGCACCCAGCAAAAGGACTCCAAGGTCCTCAGGGCAAAGAAATCCAGAAATGTGAACTTTCAGATACAATTTACTCTGCTTCCTTCCCTTTGCACATGTGCAAGGAAAAGGAGCATCCCAACACAGCAGCGATGTGAAGACCCAGAAGGTGACACAGCTTTGATGCCTGTCATGCAGCGAGGATTTTGCTACTGGTTCCAGTGGTGCTGCTTGGGAGGAAACTGGGTGCAGATGAGCACTTCCTTGCCTGGTCCCTTGAGAGCGTAGTCTGGCATTTGCAGTTTTTAAATAAAACTGAAAGTTGCCCTTTCCACTCCACTTCTGAGCTGTCAGGGCAACAAGCAGGGTCCCTCTTGTTCTCCACAGGCACGCTGGGGCTGGGATGTGGAGGAGATGTGCTACCCCAGCACTGGCTGGGTGCCCTTACTGCTCCATCAGTCCATGAGCTCCACATGTCCCAGCCTCCCATCTCCTCCATAGCATCCTCACCAGATCCCTCTGTTCACATCCACCTGCCCAAGGGTGGCAGCTGCTGCTGGGATGTGGGATACTGGGATGTGGGGTGCTGGGCTGATGAAGTAGCTGGTTTTGCTGAGAACTATGCAGTACCCAGGAGGAAAAAAGAGGTGGGAAGCCTGGAGCCTTGGTGAAAAATATGATGATGGCAAAGAGCTATAGCCACAACACCTAGTTATTAAGGAGCAGCAGGGAGAGGTAACATCTTTTATAGGACCAATTTATATTGCTGGGAAAACAGCCTTACGGGCACAGGCACCCTCACGCTGGAGAATGTATGTGCTTCCCCTTGAGTAACATCCATTAAAGGGATGTATTTGGATGGGAAGGTGAGGAACAGCAGCACAAAATCCTAAAATAGACACAACAATGCTTCTTTCTGTCTGGCTCAGCTCAAGCAGGAATTTCTGCTGCTCCTCTAGCAGCTTGCCCAAGGATACATGGTTTCCTCCAGCCCCATACCCATCTCCATCCCAAAGCTCGCCCAGAGTGGTGGGCTCAGGACACAGAGCTGTTCCTGCCATACAGCTTGGTGCTCTCCTGTAATTTCTGGATGCTATATACAAATGGTATCCTCCTCACGTGGCTCCCATGCTTCTCATCTCCCCTTGTCATCCCTTGCATTGTGCATATAAATCCAAGCAGTATCTGAAGCAGGAAATATCATAGTCCAAGGAAAATGCCCAGGGAAAACCCAAATCTCAAGGCAAGGAAATTATGGGAGCTGGGAGGAGGTGATAGGTGCTAAAGTCAGGCAGACAGCTGAGTGATTGAAAACAGATGGAAGTAAATGAAAGACTATTTTCATCTGTCTCCAAAATCCTGTCCTTTCATATAGCCAACCTCTGCCACAGGAGGGAGTTGGGACAAGGAAGGGCAGGGAAAGCAGGAAATTAGCCACACAGTACAATTGGAGGTCCCCTTAAGGACTTCAGGCTGATGTTCAGGTTCCCTTCCCCAACCCTGTCTCACTGAGCTCAGGGAGTTTATTCCAGGGGGTGGTTTTTAAATTCCAGTCCAACACTTGTGCCTGCGGGCCCCGAGCGTGCTGTTGCCATTAGTCCTGGCCCATCAGCACCCCCAACACAGCGCACAGCACCACCTCAGTCACAATCCCACATGAAAGATTTGGCATGCTCCCTGCCAGGCTCAGGCAAGCCAAATCTTTGTTCCTTTGGTTCACTTCAGACATACCTGCCATAAACCTCTGCCTCCGGCCTCTTCTTCTGGGCTCTCAGAAAGGAAGGGATCCAGCTTTTGCAGTGCTGAGAAAACACTCTTGGTTTCTTCTCCCACTACCTGAAATCACCTCCTAATCCCTTCACCTCCTCCTTTTCATCCCTGGTTGCCAGTTACTTTGGGCAAGCAATCAGTGCTGAGAGCTCCAGTAAAGCTGCACTGGCTTTGCCATCACTCAGTGCATGGCGTCACAGTAGCTGGAGCCCAGTCAGGTGGGTGCTGGGATGGCTGCTGCCCTTGGCTACACTGCCAATGACCCCCAAGTCCATTCCCAGGCTTGAAGTATTCCACACTTTTGGAAATCACAGAATCGTAGGGGTTGGAAGGGACCTCAACACATCATTGGGTCCAACTCCCCTGCCAAAGCAGCTCCCCAGCTCATACTGCACAGATAGGCATCCACACGAGTCTTGAATATCTCCAGGGAAGGAGACTCCACCACCTCCCTGGGCAGCCTGTCCCAGGGCTCTGTCACCCTCACTGGGAAAAAGTTCCTCCACATGTTGGTGCGGAACTTCCTGTGCTCCAATTTGCAGCCATTGCCCCTTGTCCTGTCCCCACAGATCATAGAAAAGGGGCAGGCCAATTCCCCCTGTGTCCCACACTTGAGATATTTATAAAGATTAATAAGATCCCTTCTTAACCTTCTTTTCTCAAGGCTGAACAGCCATAGTTCATTCAGCCTTTCCTCATAGGGGAGATGCTCCTGGCCCTTAATCATCTTCATAGCCCTCTTTCCTCCAGTGCAGAGATGGGGGAATGGATTGAAGCTGAGAGCACCCTTGCCTCCTTTGACGGGGTCTGACTTCAGGTCCCTTACACCCTGTGAAGCCACACAGCCCCATTGATTGGATCTGGCAGCACTCTTCCAGGTGAGCATGGGACTAAGGAGAAACCTTAGCCTAGGAGAAACCTTTTAGCATGATGGGAAGTTGAAGCATTTACCCAAAACAGCTTCCACCATGGTCTCCACAACTGGTGCTCGTTAATTTTTGCAGTGGCCCGGTGGAGGAAACCGGCCTGGTGACTGTCACTCCCCTGGTATCCCATGAAATGCAGGCTCTGCCTGGCACAGCCCCGAGGTGGCTTCTGCTCTGAGCACCCCGCTGCGGTGCCCACTGTGCTGCTGCCCAAAGGCATGTTTTCCTTGTGAAACATACGGGTTAAAGTGGTTCTGCTCAGTGATGGATTCATTCTGGAACAGCTTGAAAAGGACACCTCTGCCCTTCCATTTTCTTCTGGGGAATACTCAGTACCTAACAGCCTGACACACGGATCCTCTGCTCTCCAAACAGCCATCAGCTATAACCTTGGCCATGGTCTTCCTTGTACCTACATAGAAATCATTTGTGCAGCTAAAATGTCTGAAGGTACGTAGGAACACGAGGGGTTAACAACTGTGGGTAGATGAAGGCCGGAAGGGGAGGATTAACCTAGGTAAGGGGAAGGCTAGAGCACAGGGCTGAGAACTTCTGGCTCTGCTCCTCACCCTTCAGAGGAAATGGAGAAAGCCACCCCATCTGAACCGTGTCCAGCCCAGGCAGAGTGGTATCTGTAGCCTCCACAATTAACTAGAGCACATGGACATATTCATTACTTCTTGCGTTGTCCCCAGAAATCCCAGTTACATTAATAATCCTTATTAAATCCCTCTGTCACTGGGACATTTCCCCACTGCTGATGCCTGCACATGAGGGCAGAGGTGCCTGGATGGATGTGAAAATGGGACCAACAGCCAAGGTGTATCAGCTCATTCTTAGGGCTGTATTTCTACCCTGGAGATACTGTGTAACCTTGGAGAGTAATAAAAACCAACAGATTATAATAAGCTTATCACACAGGGAAGTTATGAAAAATTGAGCTGCATCGGTAAGAAATACAAGAGAGTAGCTCGAAGGAGGGCTAAAGCTTCAGCTCAGGGGTGACACAGCCTGATAACACTCAAGATTCCAGCATATTCTTCCAGTGTTTCTTCGGTGGCTCTAAAGCATCCTTGTAGCCCTTTCCCTCTCTGCCTCTGGAGCCTGCTCACCCCCCACACACACCCTGGGAGGCAGCATCCCTGCAATCCAGCCGACAGCTCAAGAGCAGCTGCTACTGCTGAACTTGCAAGCTGGCATCGCAAGCACAGAAGGTTTGCAAGGGCACTGTTGGCTGCTAGGGAGGAGAGAAAAATCATCCTCTTCTCCCTTCTCTTTCTTTCCTGCCTGCCTGAAATGAGGTCTAGAGACTGAACATCTGCTTAATGGACCAGTCAAGCAGGGACATGCTCTCCTCCTTGTTTATTGCAGAGCCATGGTTGCAGAAAGCCTTGTTTTGATGTATAGCCTGGAGACACGCACATGGCTCCAGCTTCCCAGATGGACCCACAGTGGGGCAGAAAAAGGGAGAAATGTGGGGACGCAGGGCAGGCCGCAGCATCCACGGAATAACTGAAACCATCCAGCAGCACCCATCCTCCAGTGGCATCCTCAGAACCAGGCTGCTGCTGCCCACCCCAGCTGGGGTCAGCCTCTGCCTTCTGAAATCAAAGCCTGGCATGGTGGAGGTGCGAAGAGACTCATCGGTCACAGTGGAGATGCAGGGGCAGACAGCAGTGCTGAGCTCGTTCAGCAAAGCGCAGGGATAAATAAAGAGCAAACGGCCCATTGCATGCTAATTGCCTGTGAGAATCAATTCACTGCAGTTAAAAAATATATATTTTAATGTCATCATCTTCAACCGCTGCTGGCTGACTGCAGTCACAATGTGGAGCCAAAAGCCCTCAGCCAGAGATGTTGGTTCCTCAGCAAGAAAAACATTTCAGTGACGGTGGCATGGGGCAGCCCTGTACTGAACAGACATGGGAACCCTCATGGGTGACAGCAAGGACAAGCCCAGAGGAGTATTATGATATTTTATTAAATCAAATATCCTTATTTAGCTGCCTTTAAATAAGGTGTGTGTGTTTCCTGCTGTTTGAATCTGTTCAGCAAGGTAATAGTATCATTATTAACATCTAGGCCAGCGTTTAAAGCAGCAGAGAGTTCAGTGATGTTGCTGACAGCAGATTTCCATCAGCAAGAGAGTGCGCCTCTCCGAGCTGCCCCTACGGCCTCACCTGAATTCCTGCTCTGCCAATGGGAAGGTACGTCTCAGGGGGAGTCTTAAACCCCTCATCTCCAGGGTAAATCTCACCTAGCAGTGGGTGGCTCTTCGGAGCATGTTGCAACTAGGAACAGGCCTCCCAGCACCACCGCGAAGGCATAAAAGCAGCAACCTCATTTTCAGGAGAGAAAAGAGAAGTCCTGAACTGATGTAACTTGCTCAAAGCTGTTGAGAAAGTAATTCTTGGGGCAAGACCAGAGAAGGGAAAGCCTGCTCCAGGGCTCAAGGGGTGAGTTTGGGTCTCTGTCTCTCCACTCCTGACTGCATCCCAGGGCAGCTCTTCATCTTCTGCTTGTTTGCATCTCTGAAAATTTCTGCTCTGCCCTGTGGTTCACTGTACTCGGTTCTGTGTTTATTTGATACAGAAATATTTCTAACATGCTCTTCCTCAGCCCATAAAGCACTAGTCACAACTGTGGCATTGTGTAAGTACCTATGGGTAGAGGCTTAATTTTATTGTGGTGGTTTGACCCTGGCTGGAGACCAGACATCCACCAAAACAGCTCTGTCACTCCCCTTTTCAGCTGAACAGTGGGGAGAATATATATTGGGAGGCTTAGGAGTCAAGAAGAGGGAGAGATCATCCCGTAATCAACGTCACAGGCAAAACAGACTCAGCACGGAACAAAAAAAAAACCCTATCAATTGCACACACACCAAGTGAAACCACAGTTGGGTAACAAGAAACGTGACCAGATCTTAAAGCACCTCCTCCCACCCCTCCCTTCTTAGCAGACTTCACTTTAGTCATGATTTTGCTACCTTCTACCCCCATGGATGGCATGGCACAGTGGGGACAGAATAGGGGTTTCACTCAGTCCCTCACAAGATGTTTTCCTTCTTAGCTGGGAGGGACATTCCTCACACCCTTCCCCTGCAGCACCGTGGGGTCCCACCCATGGCAGACAGTCCTCCATGAACTTCTGCAGCGTGAGTCCTTCCCCACAGGGCTTCAGCTCTTCACCAGCTGCCCCGGCGTGGGTCACTGCTATGGGGTGCAGTCATAAATCACAGAATGTGTCTCAGTCTCTCAGGCCCAGACTGCTCCAGCCTGGGCCTCCATGGAATCATGAGCCCCAACCTCCACCCCAGCAAACCTGCTCCAGTGTGGCTCTCCCTATCTCTGTGGGGCTGCAGGTCTTCCCAGGGGCTTGTTCCAACACAGGTCACAGCATCTTCCACATGTCTCCACCTGCTCCAGCGTGGGGTCTCTCCACAGGCTGCAGATGGAGTCTCTGCTCCCCATCATCTTCCATGGGCTGCAGGGGGACAACCTGCTCCACCATGGTCTTCTCCATGGGCTCCAGGGGAGTCTTTCTATCCAGCACCTGGCATACTTCCTCCCTCCCTTCTTCCCTGACCTTGGTGTCTGCACAGTTTCTCACATCTTCTCACTCCCTTCTCTGGTGGCAAAAAGCCACTGCTTGTGGGGTTTTTTCTCCCCAATATGTGATTCCCAGAGGCTCTGTGACTGTCACTGATGGGCTCAGCCTTGGTCAGCCGTAGGTCCAACCTTGAGCCCGGCTGGTGTTTGCTCTGATGGACCTGGGGGAAGCTTCTGGCTGCTTCTTGCAGAAGCCACCCCTGCAGCGCCCCATCTCCACCAGAACCCCACCACACAAGACTGCAACATTTATTTTGTCTGTCTCTACAGCTCAGCATCTTACTAAGTTTAATTCAGAAGATGAGATTTAGCACCTTGGCTCAGCAGCTCCCAGCACTCATGGGATGTAGCAACAGGTACTGTGTGAATCTTGCCATTACTGCAGCATCTCAGGACCAACATATCATAATTAAAGCAACCAAAGAAGCAATTAGTGCTAGGCTACATCCTAAAGATGACAGTACCATCATGGTGCTAAATAAAAGCAGTTCTACGTGGTGCCAAATGGCTTACTATGGACCTTGTCTTCTCCCTGTTTACCTTGCTTAAAAGCAGCCTCCAGATGGTGTCCAATATTTCCCCTTCCTGCCTAAGCTGTTCTTGGGAGGAAGAGCAGTGCAGATATGATGGGGAGAGGGATATAAAGAAAAATGAATGAAGGAACACTGATGGAGTGGAGAAACATGATGTCAGAGCTCAGGAATCAAAACTATCCCGCACCATCCCTCCCACTATTACCCAGCAGGTGAGGTTTTTATACCATGCAAGCTGCAGGTAGGCTTGCCTTGGTCACCTGCAGTTGTTGCAGACCTCCATGAGCCATTCCCTTGGCCATCATGTAGCTCCTTGGTGAGAGGGTGCTGGGGTGGGCGCTGTGGGGGGTTAGGGTAACCATTTGCTGTGACCCTGGAGCCCCGGGGCACAGCTGACTTGCAGGCATGCTCTCAGCAAGGCAGGAATGGGGGCAGGATCACGTTCAGGTGGACCTCACAGCCAGCACACACATCTCATATCAAGGGGGACCTCTAGGTTTTACTGGTACTACCTCAGCCATGACACTGGGGACCAGGTTCTTCTGCTGGTCAAGTATTGAGAAGGTTGTTTTAGCTTGGCAGCATATTTTTATGGAAGCCAAAGTTTTTCATGTGACAAAGACCCTTTGTGGAGGTTCAAAAACTTAAACTAAGGGCATTGCCTTCCCCTCACCTGTACTGAGCAGGGATATGGAGTCAGAGGGATAAATGACATCTACTTGCTCAAGCTCCAGTCTAGGGATTGATATGCATATTCCTCATGCTCAAGAAAGCATAGGGGTCTCATGGTACCCAACTGGAACCATCTTCATCCAACTGGCAGGAAAAAAACCACAAGCACCCAGCAAAACCTTTGCTGGCATGAGGAGAAACCACATCTTTGTGTGAGGCCATATCAACCCAGGAGCTAGGTGAAACTGGACACTTGCTCTGTCAGCAGCTTTATGGTACCCCATTCCTCACCTGCCTCTGCAAGCTGGAACCCAAGGCACATCCCTTGAGCTGCTCTGCAGAGTGCATGCTGGACCCTCAAAAGGATGGCAGGCCGTTAGAGAAGTGAAATGAGTCTTCCAGCAGCTAATTAAAGATACTTCAAAAAGAGGTCATCATTAGGACTGCGCTGCCTCCACTTCAAACCTGCAAAGGCAGCTCTTGGAGGAGACAAGGAGAGGGGGAGAAAGCACAGTTCTTGGGGTTGCAACACATCCCACAGAAAGTGCCTGGACAGGGCACTGGTGGCTACAGCCTGGGTAAGGGCCATGAGCTCCATGGTTTTGTTAGTGCCAGTTCAATAGCTCTGTGAAAATGTCTCCTCTTTCTGAAGAATCCACCTCACTTTTGCTGCTTCTTAAAAAACCCCAACCAACCAACCAACCAACCAACAACCACAAACCTCACAGAAAAAGCAACACTGACAAGTAAACCTCAGGCAACCTACCTTCACCAGCCCTCAGGAAAACAAATCCACCCTCAAACGAAGCCCCCTGTACAGCTAGATAAAGGTAGCAGCAGTCTTCTGTCATAGTACTCGAGTCCTCTCACGTTGTGACTTTGGTATGAGGTGGAGGAGCAGCTTTTTAGTATGCTGAAATAGATATTCATAATAAATACTATACTATTATTTAAGCATAGTGTTTATTTAAGCATTATAGTATAAATACACAACACACATCACAGTATACGCAGTATTGTAGTATATGTATTCTATGCTCTATTATATATAGTATATAATACCATATGTAGAGTACTGTATAATACACAGTAGACAGTATCATATAAACACTATAAGTATAGTGTTTATAATAAAGACTATATTATTATTATTTAAGCCTATACAAAGCACCTGCAACCTCATATGCTTAAATAATAGCTATAATTTATATTTTTGCATGCATGCACATATAAGTATAAAACAATAATATATTATTTATACTAACATTTATGATAAATATATGCTTAAATAATATATTACTTATAGACTATATACAAACAGCAACATATTATTTATTATAATGTAATAAATCATGTATATTATTATTATTTAAGCATATAAGAAAGCATCTGCCCCAACATCATAGCAAAGTCAAAGGGTGAGGGGGGTCGAGTACCAGAAGGGAAGGGTGCTGCTGGCTTTAACAGACACAGCTATAGCTGGGCAGCGGCCATGGCACCCGCAGAAACAAGGTGTCTCTCCCCTGGTGCAGGAAAGGCCAGACACTGGGAAGATGTGGTGGCAGGAGGGGTAGGCACAGGAGTCTCTACATGGGGAGAGATGTGCCCGCTGCTCCTTTTGGGGTATGCAGCAGCGTCTCTGGTTTACAGCGGGGAGGCTACGGATGTGGCAGGGTAATGTAGTAGGAGGGAAGGGAAGAAGGTTTAGATCAAGAATGCAATTACACCTTTCTTATTTGTGGAAAGAGCACACAGGTCATATGGACACAAAGCCTAGGGCAGGACTTGAGTGACCCAGGTTTCCCTATATCCGGGCACACGAGCTCACTGCTTTCCAGGCTGGGAGTGCATACCCTGACTGCACAACAGCTGGGCAGGAGAAAGGCCACAGCATCTTCAGAAAGAAGGTGTGGAGATCAGAAGTCCCCCCAGCATGAGCACTGCATTTTACAGGATGCCTGGTCACACAGGTAACTAAGAGTGGAGGGATGAATCCAGTGCCAGCTGGCAGTGGAAGCGGAGCAGCCCCTCATCAGTGTGGCAGGAGCAGATGCTCTGCTATGGAGCCATTCTGCCCTGGCTCCACGACGCTCAGGGGTGCAATATAACCACTGTGTGCACCCACAGCCAGAGCTTTTACATTACAGAGAGTGGCTGCCATGTGCTGTTCCTCACTAGCAACAGCCACGATGGCTTTAAAAAGATTACTCTACTGTTGTGAATTTGAATACTACCCTACTGGTGCTTATTTTATTAATTCATGGAATAAACACTGACGAGGTTAGATACACTGTGGCTTTGGCTTCTTTTTTTCCACAGCATTCAAAGCAATTACTTCCATGAAAGCAAATGGTCCGTTTAGTTGGAGAATCTATCAGGCAGAAGTGAGATCAGATTCCTGAACAGATGTGCCCTTCTCTAGAGGGATTCGGCATCTGCGAGGCTTCAAGCTGACATCTCCTAACTCCACCGCGTCTGAGCTGCTCCGCATAGCTGGCGGTTGTATCAAAGAACCAGCTCTGTAACTTCAAAACAAGGGCAAGTTCCCATGAATTTAAAGCATTTTGTGAGCAGGGAATGGTAGGGAGGAAGGATGCCTTTGTCCTGGGGGTGGGGGTGGCTCCACAAAAAAGCCCTACCCCCAACTCACTGAAAGGAAATGAGTTCTTCTTCCTTGGCAACTCATGCACCGAAAAATTATGGGTTTTTTTACACATGCAGACCCAACGAGGGGGCCTGGAGGGAGCCAACAGCAGCTACTGCAGGTCCACACACCATGTAACGCTTTCCCTTGGTTGATGCTACATGTCGCAGGGAACACCTGAGCGCACCACCCAGGCCAGTCCCAGATCAAGTCAGCAGCAAGGCGCAACTGCCTGGTGCCAGTTCAGTGACTACAGAGAGTTAGCGCTGCCAGCCACAGCTCCCATCACTCCCTGAGAACACGGCAAAGCCCTGCTCACACAACCAGCCTCAACTATGCCAGTTATGGCAAGACAGAGCACGCATGCAGCCATGGCAGTACCTCTCAAGCCAACATCCCAGACCTCCCCCATCGCTCCTGCCTGGCTGGTGCACTCCCAGCTTTTACCCACTCCTCCTGGGAAAGTAGCACAGGAATGGGTTCGGCGACCCTGGTGCTTTGTATGCCTGCCCATGTGCCCAGGCCAGCCTGGGTGTAGAGGTCCCCCCTTCTCTGTGCATCTTCTCTGGCCCATGCTCACAGATGAAAGGAGGCACAGAGAAAAAGCCATCATCTACTCACCCGTGGAGCCAGCCCCTACAGGAAAAGCATGCTGGCAAGCCTGCACACAGAAGCTTGCATCACTGCTGCCAATTCCCCACTTGCTCTGTGGCTAAGCCCAAGCCCGAGGACCCAGGGTTACGCATGCCTCAGGCTGGCAGCTCTCCCATGCCCCAAATTAGCAGGCACAGAGACCATTTGAAGTCACTCCAGCCTTTAGATGTAGGGACACACAGCTCCTCAGCAGTAACAGGTCCTGGGGATGCATCCAGCTGGGATGCCAACCCTGCCATCCGCAATCCGTAAGCACACTCCTGGCGGCTGGCATCCATGGCCATGTGTTCACCTGGCAGCCTTCCCACCCACAGGCTGCTTCACAGGGGCTCAGCTGCCAGGCATGGATGCATTTCAAAAGGAGGCCTGAGAAGAACTGTAAATAGAATTTTTTCGGCCTTCTTCCCCTCCAGTAGAGTGGGAAGAACCGAGCACGTGTCACCCAATGGCTGCTACATCACCTCAGCCCATCCTCCCCTCAAAGCAGTGCGTCCTCAAGGTAAAAGCAGAAGGGGTAATTGCACCCTGCACCCACTTCAAGAGATGCTAAGGAAAACTCAAAAGTAGTCAAACTTGCAAAACCTCTCACAAATTTAGACTGGCAGGAGAGGGGATGGGCTAGCCTAAGGGTGGCATGGGCAAAACACAGGGCTAGCATTTACCCCTGAAACATAGGGAAACAGCTCGCAGTGGCGGCAGGATGTACACACAATAGGTGTTTTCCATTTGGGTTTTCCTCAGGACACATCCACCAAACAGTGTCTTCAGAAACACAACCGTCTCGCAACACAGCGGTAGGGACAGGCTCTTCTTGAGCAGGGGGGCAAGGAGCAGAGTCCCAACGCCAGCGGTTGCCAGAGCCATAGCGATGCTTCGTGGGCAGGAGGGGGTTGGTCTTGGGCTTTTTCCTCTTTTAGACTTTTTTTTCCTCCTTCTCTCTCTCAAATCTTTCTGACTTCACAGGGGCTTCAAGTAACATAAAGCACTCCGGCTGTGAGAGGTCCTGCTGCGTGCAATGGCATGCCTACGTGAGATGAGGGGGATGCTGTTGGCAGGGGACAATACAGCAGAGAATACACATGCACATCTCAAAGCACAAGTCACATACAAGACTACAGCCTCGTCCCCAAGGGAGATGGGATGAAATCCAGGCTTATTTCCCACTCAAGAGACACAACACCAACTCGGAGACCACACACCCTACACCTACCTTTGACCCCAACCTCATCTTTTATGGGATTTTACCCAACTCTGTGGCTCTTCAGTGTTAGCACTGCAAAGGGACAGTAAGCATCACAGTCAAGGAAAAAGCAAAGAGCTACTGTCTGGGCACACTGCAACTGAGAGCAATCCTAAGCCTCAGCATTTTGCAGCCCTCTCCTCTTAATTAGACAACACTCCTCATTTTGAAGAAATTGTTTCCTGTGTGCTTATTTATTTAGTTGTGACCATCTAACAGGTAATATTGACAGGGATGATAACCAGGAAGCAACCAAAACCGCACCCTCAGACATAACAGCTGCAATTCATGCCATCCTTCCCTGTTTAATTCAGGACCATCCCATCACTGCCAGTCATATGCAGGTACCACCTTTTCTGTACCTGAGAGATTTCTATCTCCTACAAGGATCTGATTTTTTTTGTGGTGGTGGGTTATTTGTGGTGTTTACGTTGTGTGGTTGTGGGTTTGATTTGGGTTTTTTTTTCCCCCAAATTAAAATCCCCATGCAAGGACCAGGAGGAGCAAGTGAAGGGGTGATATGAAAAGAGAACAACCACAAAACAAACCAAAAGCCAGGTCTAACAGCTCCCTCTGGGACAACACCCTCTGTCTGTGCAGAAAGTCCTGAGATAGTTCACAACGTCTGTCCAATGAGAAGAGAGAGCATCAGCTACAGGGGCAAGAGAAGATAACACATCCTTACCTGTATATCCCTACTCAACCTGCTTCTCCATTTGTAGCCCCCAAAATGCCACCAACCTCTCTCACCTGGAGTTAGAGATAGCCATATACCACAGCCGTCCTGGCCCAACTTATTTCTCACCTGGGTAGCAGGGGAAGGGCATCTTTTGAGTAATATGCATCCAACATTATGAGACAAGGCAGTAAGGGAGGGCCTGCTGCCCCAACTAGGCAGCTACTGCTTGAAATATAACCCTCAAAAGAGGGCTCATGCTATGCCAAGGGCACCCTTCCAAAAGATATGTAAAAAGTAATAAATTCTTAGTTTGTGATGTTTTGTAAGAGCTATTTCTTGCCTTAATCAACTGTGTGACAGTGGCTCTCCCGAACAGAAACCCCTTTGCACTCCTTAATGGCGTTTTTTTGGTGCACACACTGTCTTTTATAGCAAGCTTTAGCCTCTGATACATGCACTGCTAAGCATCACACTCTTCACATCCGAATATGAACTGGATTAGGTACCACCTGATGAAATTCAGCAGCTTACAGTAAGCATATCAGCCCATACAGCCGTAACGGTCCCTCTTTAATTCTGCTATTGACAGGGGTAGTGTTTGTCACACACTGAGCTAGGTGGGGGTTTTTAACACCATATTATCCAGGCCAGAAGATAACAAAGCTTCCTCAACTTTAAAAACCTAAATAAATACATAAACAGTGGCTTTTTGTTCAGCACAACGCTTGTCTGTCTGTAGGCAAACCCTGCAACACCTACTCTGCCGTGGCTTAACCCAGCTGGCTGCTAAAGCCACCCTTCCACCACGCGCTTCCTCACCCTGCAGCAGCAGAAGGGAGAGAATCAAAAGGAGAAAGGTAAAACTCCTGTGGCAACATAAAGACAGTTTAATAGGCCAGAAAGGGATAATGGTGATTAATAATAGAATATACAAAACAAGTGATGCACAGCACAATTGCTCACCACCCAGAACTGATGCTCAGATCGCTCCCGAGCTGTGCTGCCTCCTGGCCAACTGTCCCAGTTATATGTTCAGCATGACATCCTGTGGTATGGACTGTCCCTTTGGCAGTTTGGGTCAGCTGTCCTGGCTGTGCCCCCTCACAGCTTCTTGCACACCCCCTGCCTTCTCATTGGCAGGGCAGTGTGAGGAGCTGAGAAGTCCTTGCCTGCTTGACAACAGCTAAAACATCAGTGTGTTATTAACATGATTCTCATCCTAAATCCCAAACATGGCACTATGCCAGCTGCTGGGAAGAAAATTAACTCTAGCCCAGCTGAAACCAGGACACAGTGCCATAAAAAAAAAAAAAAACCACAAATCTCATCACCAAGGATGACTTATAGATGGTGATGGGAATAACACACAAGTAAGAGCTGAACAAACAGCCCCCCAGTATTAAACAGGGTGTTCTGGACCAGGGGAAAAAAACTCCTGATGCTAGAATTCCTCCTCTGAATTCAAGCCTTTGAAGCCAAGTTATTTAAGAAGTGGTTTTGATTGCTTACTCATTGTGACCACAAAGAAAAGATAAATGGGTGTGTTTGCTATAGTAAGAAACAAAATTGGAGTAAACAATGCAATTGACATCTTTGATCTGAACAGTGCCTGTACTTCATTAAACCTTGAATTTAAACTTTAGCTTCAGAAGATAAACTGAAGCAACCCATCACGGACACGCAAGAGGCAAGCGTGGCAGAACAAGCTGGCATTAGGCTGGCAGTACAGGCCTATGCTTGGACTAAGTGTATTGTGAAACTGAACCTAAACTCTATACTGGTAGGGAAGGGACAGTCCTACTCTCCTGCCTGCTCTGTCTCTTCAGACCAAGCAGATCATTTTGCTAATTGACCAAACACGGTGGCAGAGGATGTACATGCAGCAGATGTACTGGGTTCAGTCACATCAAAAAGTGGATTCCAATCATGAGGTGGTCATAAAACCCCATGAAAGTCGGAGAGTGAGAAAGCATGTCCTGTAGCAGTAACCCCAATTACAAACCACCACCACCCCCCCGGAAAAAAAAAACCTACATCCCCAAAATTCACCAATGTAAGAAACTGTTAGTGAGCACAAACAGCTGCATGTACTTTCCTTCCTGAAGAAGATGGCATTGCTCACTTCAAGTAAGTGCTACAACCTGTTGTAAAGCAGGAACTAATGAACCCAGGCTCTGGGCAGTGGCATCACCTAATAGCTACTGCCAGATGAGATAAAGGGCTGGATAAACCCAGCTCAGAGATGCATCTCTTCAACATAGGTACACTAATATTAGCTACATTTTTTTCAGCAAGTTACTTTACCTAAACCAAGTTTGAAATGCTGTTTAAGCTCCATGTTCATCAAGCTCTCCAGAACTGCCAGTTGAATTTGATACAGCCACGGAAAAGAGACTGAGATCAAGTTGGAGGCTATTGCCCAGTATGTTTAATTTTTGGCTCTGGTAGGCAAGCTTGCTTTGTGGTGCTGTAATACAAAGCATCCAATTTAAGAAAACTAAGGGTTTATATCTAGTCTTGCAAAAATATCTAGTAAATACAGCTGTTAACATACAACTGTAAACCAAAGACCTAAAAACCAGCTTACATGTTGTGAAGTACTTCCCACAGATCAGAAACTGAAGTGTTGACACACATGCAATAACATGCCTTAAACATATGTCCCAACTTTGAATGTGGCTATCACTGACCAGTCAGGAGCGATGTCATACTCAGTTAAACACCTCCCTTGGAGGATGTCCACATGACCACAACTCTTTCTAGTATGCAAAATCTCATCTGCAACTGAATTGCCCAGGAAATAGCAACATTGCTGGCGAGGGGAAGAGGTAAACTGTTTTAGGAACTAAAATTCAGGTTGTTTTCTTGGGGTTTTTTTAAAATGTGAAAGACCCAAAGCCACTTCTTCCACAGAATGAGAAGACTTTCAATCAGTATTAAATCCCACCAGCATGTAAACCGGAATATTTTTATAGATAAAGCAGCACGTGTCACTTAGCAGATTTCTCCTTCTGTCACTATGAAACTAGCCTGCGTTCCATTTTGATGATATTCCCTTTCCCCACAACTCCCAGACACCACAAATTAGTAAGAATTTACATTTTAAAACACTCCAATTTCTTTGACACACAGCAACTGGAGATACTAAGAATCTTGGAAGTCTTTAAATGGTGCTTGCAAAACTGGCTGAGGAAAAGCTTGCTCCTTGGACACCCCCCCCACACACACACACCCAACCCTTTACGTTCTTTTATATGTATTAACATTTGTTTGCCAATAGTCTTTAAAAAATTATCTAACCCAACAAGCAGGTGTGTGTGTTTCTGAGAGAACCACCCCTTGATTTATCAGAAAAACATTTTGGAGACCCAAGAGCAGTCATGTGTTTTGAGGGATTATCATAGCACAGGTCAGCCAACTCCCCACACAACTCGCTGCCTACCTGTCAGCTCCAGAGGAAGCAGCCCGGACAATGCAGAGCAAGACAAGCTGCTCACTACAAGAAAGACTTTGAGGTCCTTGAGCGAATCCAGAGAAGAGCAACCAGGCTGGGGAAGGGGCTGGAGGGCAAACCTTGTTAGGAGTGGCTGAGGGAGCTGGGGGTGTTTAGCCTGGAGAAGAGGAGGCTGAGGGGAGACCTTATCACCCCCTACAGCTACCTGAAAGGAGGCTGTAGAAAGATGGGTGTTGGTCTCTCCACCCAAGTGACAGGAGGAGGGGGAATGGCCTCAAGCTGTGCCAGGGCAGGGTCAGGTCAGACATTTGGAAAAAATTCTTCATGGAAAGGGTTATCGGGCCCTGGAGGGGGCTGAGTCACTGACCCTGGATGTGTTTAAAAGGCAGGTACATGAGGTGCTCAGGAAAATGGTTTAGTAGAGGATGGGTATTGATGGACTCAGTGATCTCAAAGGTCTTTTCCAACCTCGTGATTCTGTGTAATAACCATTACTTTTAGCAGTTCCCAAACCTGCATCTGCAGGCAGCCAACAAGGCCACCAGTATCCTCCAAACAGCACAAGGGACATGGGGCAGCATGTGAAATGGGAAAATTACATTATCAAAACACCGTTCTTCAGTTATTTTTAAGCCATGCACTTAACTGGATCAGAGCCATTTTGTCTGCTCCTCCTCTTCAGCCCAGACAGCAGGAACCTGTCACCTCAAAGTTACGGAGGGAAAGGAGCACCAGTATCACAACAGCTTAACTCTAAGGAACACACGTATCTTACCTTTTCTAATGGCCCACACCTGCCCTAACTGTAAATGCTGCACAGTCCTCCCACCCCTCCACCACCTTCCAAGGATGTCTTTGTAAGAATGTTACTACACAGGGAAAGATTATACTGGAACTGTAGATGGTCTTGTTCCTCCTCCTCCTCTACAGCGTTTGTATCAACACCAGTCCCCAGGTTCTGTTCTGCTCTTTCTGTGCTGCAGACCGTGTCTTTGAGAGTTTCCCAGGTGCAAGTGAGCCATCAGCTCTGCATGAGTTATGCTAACAATACTGAGCTTCTAGAATCTGATGGAAAAATGTAACCCCAAATAACCAAGCTCTCAGCATTAACACTTGCCCACCAAGAACCACCCCAAAAAAACCCGAAGCAGCAATGTCATCTTTCGTATGCTCCTTCCTCCATTAAATTAATCATCATCAACAAGGAGATCCATCCAAAACTGGACTGACACTTGACCACTCCAGCAAAGTATTAAAAGCAAATTTTAATTGGTTTTATTTTCATGCTGCTGCACACTAAAGACAAAAAATGCAGCATGCTCGAGGCAGGGGGTGAGTAAGGCCGAGATTAAGTTATTTGTTCAGCAATACATTGTCAGTATCTCTGTTAATGGAAACCCACTGCACTTGAGAACATAAATGAAGAGTAGAGAGGTGGTGCCTTAAGATTCCTCAGGGACAAAACCAAGATGGCACGCTACACTGACACAGCAGCTAATCATTGATTTGTGTCTGCAGGACACAACCATCATAACCAGCACTCTCAAAGAGGCAAAAGTTTATCCTGGAGCTTTAAGTGTAGCCCTGCACACTTAAATGTTGTCAAGCCCTCCGTCTCCCTTGATGACTTTTTCTGCCTTGAACAGTTATGGGGCACTGCTGTTGCATGCTATTCCTCACCCCTACTCCTTCTTTTAAGAGAAAAAAACCTTGGTATTGCATTCAGGTACCAAAAATCACTAATTTGATTTTATAATACACCTAAGAAAAAAATTAGTTTCCTTTATCAATATTTCAACTCCAGGTTATTTAAAAACAGCAAAAATTACCACCTCCCAGCCTAATCACCTGTTTGCATAGGTGGCTGCAGCATTGTTGGCTGATGTGTGAAGCAGAATTCTGAAGCACAGGACAACACAAGGAGTTAATTACATCCTAATGTACTTACAGCAAGTTTAACAAGGCTGTTACCAAGTAGACAGAAGTGACATCTTGAATCAGCCCGCTCTGAGTTGCTCACCTTTTGTATTTCTGTTGTTCTGGATGCTCCAAGACAAGTCTTCCTTAATTTCCAGTCGATAGCTAGGAACTGCCTGGCATCAGGACGTGATCACATTTTGTTGAGCATTAGTTTTATCTGTGACAAGCAACTCCATTTAAATAGACTTTATTCTGCACAACCCTGGCAGACAGCATTTATTGCCAGAGCCAAGCAAGTCATGCATAATGTGATTTATTCTGTAATTTTTGGCTCTCTGTTCAAGATACCGAAGCAGATAACACATCTCTATTAAACCTCTTTGGAAGCCTTCAGACAAATTCACTCCTGTTTACAGCTCACTCAGTACCTCTCATAGGAAGTTTGCACAAGTAACCTCTGTCAGGGCCTTAGCACAGAGGTGAAGTCTCCTCACTGCCTGCATGCTTCCTTTGTAACTCATTCCAGGATCTGCAAGAGCTATCAAGAAGGACACCACACAACTCATTTCCAGAATCCTTAACCAAGTTTTAGGTGAAAAATTAAAGTTTTTAAAGAATATAAGTTCAGCAGTAAATTTCTTCATGGGAACTTTCATCAACAATTGGCAGGGGCTGAGGGAGGGAGTTTCAGATGTGTGCTCCTGTGCAAGTACTGCTTCCATCAAGTACTGTAACTAACACAAACGATACAAAAGCATCTTTTTCAATGAACTGAAACTCATCACCAGTGAGCTAAGCTCTCAAACATAACAGGGGTGTTGCTGAAACAGAGGTAGTCAACCAAAAAAAGTGAACACCTACAAACTGAGAAATCAAGTTAAGTGTGCAAGAGCTTGAAAAAGGAAAAAACACTAAACCCCAAAACACACCAAAGGGACCCCAAAACCACCACACCCCTCCACTTATGCTGTACTAACAAACCATGGAAACGTTTTTGATTTCCAAGTTCCGTGTTAAGTCACAGAACTGTAGGGGTTGCAAGGGGCCTCCAGAGATCACTGGGTCCAACCTCCCCCACCAAAGCAGGTTCCTTAGGACAGGTCGCACAGGGAGACATCCAGACAGGTCTTGAATATCTCCAGAGAAGGAGACTCCACAACCCCCCTGGGCAGCCTGTCCCAGGGTTCTGTCACCCACACTGTGAAAAAGGTTCTTCCACAGGTGAGGAAGAAAGAAACCTACAGCACTATAGCTTAGTCAGAGAGCTCAGTCCAGCTCCAGACTCTACCCAGCAATATACTCACCAAACTTGCTCTCACATGGAGTGGACATATATTTTAGACTCTTAAATAAGCCCCTCACACATACACTACTTCAGCCAAGGTAGTATCCCCCATGTTTGTTTCCTAGCTCTGCTACTGGAAGTATTTAGATGACATATTGTAGAGAAAAAGGGAAGATTTAGGATTTTTTTTAATCTAACATAACCCACGTGTAATATTTAAAAAAAAATAAATAAAATCAAGACTAAAAGCAGGCATCATTTAATGTATTTTAATAGCAAACTTACAGGAACAGCACAGAAGACAGACAACATTAAAAACATGTACTTGCATGTAGGACAACTCAGTTAGAAAAGTATAGTGAATGGATGGAATCTACTGTATGATAAAAACGCTACAAACACCATTTAGTTGCCATTGATAAGAAATTTACTTGTTTAAAAAAATCCAAATGCTGGCATTGTCCAGAAAAATTTGACAGGTTTATTTGTTGTTGTTGGTTTTTGGTTTTGTTTTTGTTTTTTTTATAAAGTTGAATTGTTGAAACTTGCTCACTAAAACATTTTATTTTTTTTTTTGACCGCATTGATGGTTTATGCCCCTTTTGTTTATATTAAAAATCCACACACAAATGAAAATGGGAAAAAAAAAGCTTGCCAATACCCCATTCTGTCCCCTATTTTTCCATTTGCAACCATATACTTAGGTACCTGTTAACCCCATGGAAAAAATATCTAACGTTCATTACTACCAATAACAGGAAGAAGATTTTGCTTCGAGAATGATAAACTCCTCTCAGTGAGGCTTAGGCACGCTCCCCACGTATGCGGCGCGCTAGCTGGATATCTTTTGGCATGATTGTGACACGTTTGGCATGGATAGCACACAGGTTGGTATCTTCAAACAGGCCAACCAGGTAGGCTTCACTTGCCTCCTAGGGAAGAAGAAGAAGAGTTAAGAGCACTTTCAGTCTCTGAGCGCTAGAGGGGGGAAAAAACAGAGAAGAATTCAAAGTGCAACGTCACACGGCAGGAAGGCCACCCCGGGTGAAGACATCCTCCGGAGCACAACCAAACCAAAGCTCTGACAGAAATCCCACAAGGTAAGGAGTTATTTTATCAAAGGGTTAGTTTGTTTAGGAAGTTCTCTTTTTAAAGACTAGGTTATGCTGCTTGAACGACTCATCCGCTGCCTCTTCCAGAGTAAGAGCTATCGAGCACCAAGTGAAATTGGTGGTGCTAGGGAAAAGGAAGAGCAGGTATTCCTCCCCAACACCTGCAGCTTGGGCACACAGCTCTTTCCCACAGGAGAAAGAAGAGCCAGCTTAACTGAGATGCATTAGCAGAAAATAACCACACTGAGAATTATTAGGTGTAAGACACACCACTTTTGACCCAGAAACTCCCTGAATTGTCAAAAAATGGGGCAGCAATCTGAGAATCACCATCACACACGTATGCTATTCCTATACGTTCCTCCTGCCTAAGCATCCCTGGTCCATTTGGGGTACACAGCGCAGTCCCCTACTATCACAGAAGGTTCTCACTTCACACCTGTGAGGATCAGAGTCAGCACTTGGGACAGCAAAGGACAAGCCTTAACCTGGGAGAACTATAACCCTGACCACAGTGTTTTCTGTTCCTGAACCAGCACAGGCAGGATTCTGGGTCAGTAAGACGCCTCATTAGACTCAATTATGCTTCTAGCTCATGTTAAGTGAGCTGCTATTGAGCCTGGCACAGCAATGGTAACCGTTTACACATTTTTGGGTTGATAGAGAATTCTAACACCTAACAATCTCCTAGGAAGCCAGCATGCCAGCCATCAGACCAGCACGTGGACCAGGACATAGCCCACAACTGGAGTGAGAAAGAAGGGGCTCACTTACAGGAAGGAGGCTGAGGTTCACCTTTCTAGAATACACGCAGGAGAGCAGCTTGTGTGAACCGTTCCGTTACCAGGAACCACAAAATCAACTGACTAAGTTCAAAGTTCCTGTTTAAGTGCTCTGTGTCTTTAATCAAAAGAAACAAAACCATTTACTACAGCACAGGAGGACTGTAGTAAGTCATTTCATATCCAGTAGGATACAGCTACCCTAAGTCCCCCTCACACAGCTTTGCTAAGCCACTACATGAAGAGCGAAGACCCTTCACCAAATAAGCCACACTGGTACAAACAACACAGTACTAATGGGATTAAAAGGGTTTTTTTGCTAATACACCAGCAGGAAGCAGTAGGAACAGCACATGAGTAAGTTCTATACCAACAACACCTTAATGCAAAAACCAGCCTTCTGAAAACACATTAACTCAATTTTAATAACCAGTCCCTGATAAAAAGACACTAGGTAAACCTCAGGATTTCAGCAGTGGAAACAGAGCAACTAAAAGCAAAAGCACTTTTGCAAATGCCTGCGGCTACCTTTTGAAGCTGAGCACGTGCTCAAGTTTATAGCATCTCACGGCGTATCTTTGAGCCCTAATCAAGTGGAAGCCATTAACCAAGACAGTTTTTGCTGGGTATCAGATATTCTACACTTGCAGATGCCAGAACACGCATTACACAACAACACTTTCCTCTCAAACTACACAGCTTTCAAAAGCAAGACCTCTAACAAAGCTCGACAGAGGAAACAGGTTTACATTAAGCATCTTACTAAGACGCAATGCTCTCTCAAGCACAACGGCCTGTGGGGTGGGGACTACTAAAAAAAAATTAAACAACTCCACAATGTAAAAAAACCTACCCAGAAACAAAACCAAACCCCAACCCAAACTCCTTCCCCTGCCCCTCCCTGGTTTACAGCCTTTGTAAGGAGCTGCTGACCTGCTGCACTGCAGTATTTTACCCTTGGTACAGCATCATCAGGTGCACACTGAGCAAAGGAATGCTGAGGGGTGCAATCCCCCATCCCAGTCCCCTCCCAGGATGGGCCACCCCACCACAGCAGCCCACCAATCAGGCAGGGCTGGGGCTAACCCTAGAAACAGCTTGGCCAATGGGAGGCAGGTTCTCCCTTACCCTCAAGTGTCTCCAGGTTTTTTTGGGGGGGGAGGGGGGCATTTACAGCACTGGCCCCTGCCTACTGCTTGGGGTCTGGCCCCCAGGACCTCCCCACCCCCAAGACTGCCACCCAGAGGCAGCGACGCTCACCTGCAAAGCACCGATGGCAGCGCTCTGGAAGCGCAGATCTGTTTTGAAGTCCTGAGCAATTTCACGCACCAGGCGCTGGAAGGGAAGTTTGCGGATCAGAAGCTCGGTAGACTTCTGGTAGCGCCTGATTTCACGCAGAGCCACGGTACCCGGCCTGTAAAGGTCACACAATGATAACCATAAAAAAAAGAGTTAGTATTCAAAATATAGTCTGCATCCTATCATATTAAAGTCCATCATGCAATCTAAACGAAGCACCACGCACATGAGGTTTTCAACAGAAGGGTTCCGATGTTTCGGCACAAAGATGGTTTCACTGGCAAAGGGTCCCTGCTTCCTCACCACTGACCTGAGGCAAGCCTCCACTGGCCTCATCAAGGATCCCTCTGGCAGGCATGACTTCGCTAAGAGAAGAGGAGGACAGCACAGACTGGCCACCTGACACTAAGAAGACTTGGTGCAGACATGACAAACTCCGATGCTGCCACAAGTTAGCTGGTTCCCTCCAAGTGATGATGCCAGAAGAGCGAGCTCAATTTTAAGGGGAACCTGGCTCTTCTTTCCTACCAGCATAGGATGTTTAGAATCCACAGAGCTAGGAGAACCGACATCAGGTATTATGAGATCAGCACAGACCACCCAGCCTATTTCCTTGCGCTAGAGTCAAATTCAGATTCACAAGGTGCTTGTGAAATTAATACCATGCTTACTCCCGAGGAGACTCTGTATTATCCAGCTCCAGCCTTACTACCACTCTCACGGACTATTAATTCCACCTCACACCTACAGCAATAGGCTTTCGGATCAAGTTTACTATTTCAAATCTGCTTCTGCTTCCCAACCCATTCCCCACCCCCCTAAAAACGGACACGCATCACCCAAGATCATCCTCCAAGCTGAAGCCCGGCTGTTACTATTCCGGACCAGGCAAAACAACTAGCCCGGGTGGGAAAAAAAAACCCCAACCCCCATCAAACACCCTGATTAGAGGGCTGTCAGAAGAGATGCAGGGCTCACACGAGCCACTGACGCCTGCGCCGGGCCAGCGCGGCCCCGCGCATCCGCGGGCGCGCCGCGCCCTCTCGCGGCAGGCCGCCTCCCCGGTGCGGCCGCCGGAGCCGAAACGGGGCGCGGGAGACGGATCAGACCCCCGAGTCTGCCGGGATCCGCCGGCAACAATAAACTTCTCGGGGCACAGCCGTGCCACGGCGCTTCACGTAACAAGCAGGCAGGAAATTAAATAAACTAATACAACCGTAGCGTCGCGTTCGCCGTAGGGGGTGCTGATTTGGGGTTGGGTTCGGTTTTTTTTTAAGGATTCCGCCCCCAAACCCCCGGGAAGGGGCTGATGATAAATACCGGGTGGGTGCCCGCGCCCGGGATTTCCAGGTGGGGAGGCGGGGTGGGACCCGACGGGACGTTAACACCCGCGTCCCGCCGCGGAGGAGCGCGGGCGGACACGGAGGCAGCGCGGCGGTGAGCGCCCGCCCCGCCCCCTGTCCCACGGGGTGAGGGGGGGGGGTGAGGAGGGGGGGGGGGCCGTCGAGGGGTGCGCGCTCCCCGTGCCGCCTCTGCGCGGCGCTGCGTACCGGTAGCGGTGCGGCTTCTTCACCCCGCCAGTAGAGGGCGCGCTCTTGCGGGCAGCTTTGGTGGCTAGCTGCTTGCGGGGCGCCTTGCCGCCGGTGGACTTGCGGGCGGTCTGCTTGGTACGGGCCATGCTCCTGCCGACGTCGCTGCCTTACACCTGCCGGAGGAAGGGAAGGAGGGGAGGAGAAGGGGGAGAAGCTCAGCGCACGCCCCCGCCGGCACTCGCCCCCCAGCAGCGGGCGGGTGCCGGGTCGGCCGTGCCACCCCCGCCCGGCGCAAGGCGTCCCGCTGAACAGCGGGGCGAGCCGTGAGCCTCCGAGCCCGCGGCCGGTTAACGCTTCCGACCGCCACAGCATTTAAAAATGGAAAAAAAAAAAAAAAAAAAAGAAAAAAAAAGGAAAAAAAAATAAATTAAGCGCTTGCCGATGGCGAAATATGAAAATACAGGTTTTCTGCCCATAAATTCAATAGCGAGGCCGCGGCGGCTGAAGCAGAGCGAGCCGCCCGCCAGCCGGCGCAGAGAGGCAGCCGTCGCCTGCCCCCACCGGCCGCCCGTCACCTGCCAAGTGTTGGCAAATACGGCCCGGCAAACCTAGGGGAGCCGGCGCCCGACCCTCCGCTCCCACCGGGCGAAAACCTCCTCCGGAACGGCGGGGTGGGTGAAAGCGGAGAGGCAGCCCCGGCCGGGCAGCCCCCGCCGCGAGCAGGCAAACCAGGGTGTGCCGCGCCAAAAAAACCCGAAAAGGGTCCGGATAGAGGGCGAGAAAACAACTAACTTTCTTTTTTTTTTTTTTTTTTGGGGGGGTGGGGGTGTGTGCGGTGTGTGTGTGTGTGGGGTGCGGGTCGGTTTTCGGGTGCCGTCTTTCTCTCCGCGTGCAACTGCTTCCCCAAAGCCGCCTCGCTCCCAAGCGCCTCTCACAGGCAAACTCATCTCCCAGCCCCAGAACAAAATGGAAACAATCACGAAACGCAGCCCTAGCCCTTCAGCGAAGGAGGAGGAAAATAAAACTGCGAAAAAAAAAAATAAAAAAATAACGCCCCCCAAAAAAATGGCCAGGAACTGCCGGCCGTGCGGGCGCAGGCCGAGGGGAAGGCAGCGGGAAAGTTTGCGCTCGACAACAACAAAAAAATGAGTCGGGTTGGGGGTCGTTCCTTCGGCGAATTTCTTTCCCTTTTTATTGTTTTTTTATGCAATAGGGAAAAAAAATATGGTCGGTGACCAGAGAAAAGAGACAAGATGGTGAAGCTGAGCAACAACTGTGGGGAGCAGGGGAAGGCAGGCAGGAGAGTTACGCTGGGCTGGCGAGCGGCTCCTCTTTGCGGCCGCTTCTCAGCCCCTATCCGGGGAATGTCGGGCTGAGGAGGCAGCTAAGGGGCTGAGGAGGCTGATGGTGGGGGTTTGGAGAGGGGGCGAGGGGAGCAGAGGGGGGCAACGACCGCGCGAAGAGGGGCCGGGGGTGCCCGCGGAGGGAGCCTCTCCGGCTGCGCCGGTAAGGCGGCGCGGGGAAAGGGACCCGAGCCGCCGCCGACTCCCGAGACCCCCCAAAAGTTTGTGAGGAGGGTCGGGGGAGGGCGACGGGGCGCCGCCGAGGGGCTGAGGGGCGCCGGGGGCGGCGGGCGCGGCGCCAGACTTACCCCGTCCGCTGGGCGAGCGCGGCTGCCGTGCGGGAGGGAGCGAGGGAGGGAGGGCGGGCGAGCGGGCGGGCCGAGGAGGAGCCGGAGCTGCAACTGCTGCTGCTGACGGCAGCGGCGGCTCGAAGCACAATTGAAAGATGGCTGACTCGGGAGGGCCGGCCCCTCGCTCGGCCCCGCCTCCGCCCGCCGCGCCCCGCCCCGGCCCCGCCCGCCCGCCAATGGAGCACAATGGAGGGAAGGCGCCGCCCCGCCCCCGGCCCCGCCCCCTCCCTCGGCGCCGTGTGTACAAACACAAAAGACACGCCGCGCGAGAGAGAGGGATTCCCTTCCCCGGTCTCCCCCCGCGGGCCGGGGGCGCGCGAGGC
Source organism: Laterallus jamaicensis coturniculus (assembly GCA_022605575.1). NCBI lineage: Eukaryota > Metazoa > Chordata > Aves > Gruiformes > Rallidae > Laterallus > Laterallus jamaicensis. The sequence goes on from JAKCOX010000001.1 coordinate 23,818,907, forward strand.
CGCGGCGGGACCAACGGCCGCTCAACGGCCGGGAGCGGAGCCGGGCCGGCGGCCCCCACCGCCACTGGGCCCGGCAGCCGTTGCCCTCCTGCCCCACCGGCAGCCCCGCAGCCCCTAGCGCCCGGTCCCCCGCCAGCCGCACCGCCGGGAGGGCGGCAGGCATAGCTAGCAGCGACGCGGAAAGCGAGCCCCAGGGCAGCGGGCACGAGGCTGCCAGCAGCTGGCTGGGAGGTGGGCCGGAGAGCTAGGGCCAGCTCTTACCCCCACCGAAATACACGGCAGCCCCCAGAGTCCGTCTTGCTGGGTTTGGGTGGGGTTTTGTTGGGGTTTACATTAGATAAGAAGTGATACTGGAATCTTGCTGTGAACAGGCCACCAGAGCTAACCCAGCGAGGGTTACAACATGGAGGCGTCATGTTCCACGCTCTGCAATATAACCGATGAGAGGCGGAGGGGGGGACACGACTGCGGGGACGGGGGGTCACTGCTGACTCAGAAACGAACTGCAGACACACTGGTTCGGGAGGAAAATCCGAGGTTTGGTAAGGAAGCGGAGTCTCATTCACTGTACCGGTGCTGCCAACACCCATGGATCCCATCCTGCTGTACCCACCGTTATGTTCTTAATGAGAAAATTCACTCTTTGTTTTCTGTTGATGTCAGAAACGAAACACCCGAGGAGAAAGTAATCCCTAATGTGGCTGCCCAGTCACCTGCAATTTTCTTAACTGCGTTCCAAGTAGAGAGTCAAATTCTCTACTCACATGCGCTGGTGCCACCATCTTGTCTGTCATTTAGGTATAAGAAGGAGCTTCATTTGATTTGCAAACTCTTTATTATGGATGATGACACAATGCAGTCCTGTGCAGAGACAGCCAAGCCACCTCCAGCAGCAGAAGCAGCTTAAGCCATGTGAGCAGAGAAATTTGCTTGGGGCTAATCAAACCCGACAAGGAAAGAGTGTTATCGTGGGCAGAACACCCTGCCAAAATAGATACAGGCTGCTTTGGTACTCGAATAAATGCAATGGGCTGCACGACACAGGCTGGTGTAGACATACACCTCTGAACCTACAGCAAGCTTACGAGAGGTGACTGTCAGGAAAGAGAAACTACAAAGGATGTCAGCTATACTTACAGCAGAATGAGTGGAGGAATTTATCCATTGATAGGATTTTCTGAGAGAACAGCACCTTCCTGGGCAGCTGTAAGGAGAACTCAGCGCCGTACCGTATTGTACAATGGAGTATTGGCAAACACTGTGCCAACTCTGAAAGCCGGGCACCGACACTGGCATCACTTCCCAGCATCACCGCTCACCCCGTAACGCGCGGCTGGGAAGTTAACAGCCGCCAGCACCAGCTCCTAGCTGCAAGGAGCTGCCCGCAGATTAATAATTCATAGCCTATCCCAGTTACCTTTGCCTCTGAACACGCTCGGACGCGAGGAGGAAGTAGCCGTGCTCCTACCGCTGCTCCCCGCGTCCTCCTCCCGCAGCGAGGAGCCGTCCCCGCCGCGCTGCCCGGCTGCCGCCCTCCCCGGCGGGACCGAGCCCTGACGTTACCTGCGGCGCGCAGCGCTCTGCCTGCCCGCCCCACGGCACCCCACCCCCCTCACACCCCAATTACTCCCCCTCCCGCCCCGGGGCTGACGCTGACACACGCGAATGACACCCAAACGTGCCCGGCTCGAGCACCCGGTTTGCTGGCGCGGCGCCGCCATTGGCGGAAGCGCCCTGGAATTCCATTACGTAGAGGCGGGGGCGGGGCGCGGGGGCTGTCCCGGCCCCGGGGCTGCCGCTCGGCCCCATCCCCCGCGGAGCGCCCAGCCCGGCCGGCAGCGTTTTCCTCCGGGAAGAGCGGCCCGAGCAAGCCTTTCTCTCTGCTAGGGGCCTCCGCCGCTGCGGCCCGCCTGCCCGCTAGTGGTGCTGCCTGATCTGACCTGAGGCGCGCTGTCTGTCTGTCCGTCTGCCCGCACCGACACCATTTGACTATTCCAGCATTTTCAGCTTGCTTTGGCGCCCTGGTTCCATCCTTGATGATTAATGTAACGAACGACTTGCTTCCCCGGGCCTATGGGAGCGGGCCTGACTCCAGGGCAGCCCTTGGCGCTATCTGGTGCCAACAGGAAACTGCAGAAGGAGCGGGCCCAACGCCGGGCCCAACGCCAGAAAGACTCCAGATGTTCTGATGCTTTTCCACTGGCAGTGCTGATAAGCCTTTGCTCCTCCTCTCCGAAGGTCTTTATCTCTGCAGACCACGGGCATCTTCCACCCTTCATCGTCCTTAAGCAGCCATGAAAAAAAATGAACCTAATGGGATTCCATCGGTCTAACCAACAAGAACATGCCAAGGACAACTGCAGCACTGCACCCTCACCCACCCCGTGGGTCTCAATGGAAAGGTTAGGAGGGGGCTGCAGCCGTGGCTTCTGCAAGAAGCAGCTAGAAGCTTCCCCCAGATCCAACAGGTTAAATATACCAGCCAGACTGAAGGACAGACCCACCGCTGACCAAGGCCCAGCCCATCAGTGACAGTCACAGCACCTCTGTGAAGGTCACTGACAAAGGCGGGGAGGGGGTGCTCCAGGTGCTGGAGGAGACATTCCCCTGCAGAAGACCATGGTGAGGCAGGTCGTCCCCCTGCAGCCCATGGAAGATGATGGGGAGCAGAGACTCCATCTGCAGCACATGGAGGAGACCCACACTGGAACGGGAGGAGACATATGAAGGATGCTGTGCCCTGGTGAGAAGCTCGTGCTAGACCAGGCTCCTGGCAAGGCCTGTGGGCCCATGGAGAGAGGAGCCCACATTGGAGGAGGTTTGCTGGGGGCACTTGTGACCCCATGGGAGACGGTGCTGGAGCAGTCTGGTCCTGAATGTCTGCACCCCATGGAAACCACATTGAGGCAATTCATGAAGAACTGAAGGCCCTGAGGGAAAGGACTCACATTGTTCATGGAAGACTGTCTCCTGTGAGTGAGACCCCATGCTGGAGCAGGGGAAGAGTGTGAGGAATCCTCCCCCCAAGAAGAAAGGATCAGAACAGACAACTCATGATGAACTGACCAAAACCCTCATTCTTCCCCTGTGCCACTTGGGGGGACGAGGTAGAGAAATCATGAATAAAGTTGAGCCTAGGAATAAGGGAGGGGTGGGGGGAGATGTTTTAAGATTGAGTTTAATTTCTCATTATCCTACTCTGTTTTCAATGGGTAACAAATCAGATGCATTTTATTCCATGTAGAGTCTGTTTTGCCTGTGGCACCAATTGTGGAATACTCTCTCCCACTCCACTCCTAAGCCTCCCAATATATATTTTTTCTCCTGCCCAGTTAAGAAGGGGAATGATAGAACAGGTTTGGTGGGCATCTGACACCCAGCCAGGGTCAAGCCATCATCACTGCTGAAAACGTGAGCAGATTGCTACAGGAAATGAGATTAGGATGGAAAACTGCTGGTCCAGATTGGAGCCAAACAAGACTCAAGTGATGCTGGATAGAAAAGAGGAGCATTCAAACCAGAAGTTGTCCAAAATATTTTCAGCACCTTTCAAAGCAAATACACAGCCCTCATTCAGTGAAAAGGGGCAGATTTCCATAGCACATGCTCATTTTGGCTGTCCAGGTGGCACGCATGTTCCAAAATACTCTTGTTCACTTTCAACTTGTTGGGTAACTCCCTCTGGTCTTGCCCAAGAGACTGGGCAAAGGAAGAAAGGCACTTTTAGTATCAGGCTGAATTAGTCACAACTCACAACTTGCTGTATGGAGCTGAAAATGCTGTCTCAAAATCGATACTGGGGAAAAAATGAATTGGTACTTTGGAGCAAACACTTCAAGCTCAAGCCCTGCAAGTAGCTCCTAATCAGCTTCAAATGGTGGTGGCCCTCTTGGCCAAAGAGCTAACAGATCAACCCCAGTGACATCACAGACTATGAACAACTGCAGCAGCTGCTTCCCTTTGCAAACCCCTGAGAAAACCACAGTGGAGCAGATGAAGCGTGCCTTTTCTGAGGTTATCCAGGCAAAGGAGAGTAAGTGAGCCCAGAGCATGGCTGTTTTTAACTGACACCACAGATTAAGTTTCAGAAACATTTGAGAAAGATTTTTCACTGCAAGGGACATTCACGCTTTATCACCAGACTCCAAATGGTCTCTGATCAAAGAAGAAATACCCACCCACCCCCCCGCCCAAAAGCACAAACTAAAAATCCACATTACTTAGTCTAGTTCCAACTCAACACATAGAGAAAGGTGCCCTCCTATTCCCTTGGGGGAGCTGTGGTTGTTATTCACTTCTATGCAGAAAGCTATGCAGATATTTCAGTGATGGAAGGAGTGCAAATGACTTTATTTACTACAACACTCACAGGAGATAATTCCACATATGCCCTCCCTGACCTGATTCTCTCTTCCTGGTCTCCTTCAGATCCATCTCTCTTCTTTCATTCATTGAGCCTCCAACCACCTTTTGCACTCAAGCTCTGTCCCCTCTCCTCCTATTCCCTGTCCCAGCTCCCAGCCTGACAGCCATTTTATGATTTCATATTCCCTACACACCCTCCTTGATTCAACATATTTGCTCAGGCAGTTTCATTTTTCACCACCTTTCTCTCTGACCCTATTCCCATCTTTCACGCTCTTGCTTTCCACACCAAACTTTCCCCTAGTTTTTCAGCCAGACCCTAGCCAATTCCAATCTCTATCCTTAACAGTCCAGTCCAGTGCTGCTTCATCCTCACTCCAGTCCTGGCTGGCTTGTCACCCAGTTTCTGGCAGTTTCTATACAGTTAGAACTTCTCCTGGAAACTAAAGTAAAATATAAGTATGAAATGCTGGTCAGTTTTCAAACTTGATATGTAGGAAGAGCAGAATTAAAAAAATCTGTGACCCTAACTTTCTATTAATGGTAAATTTTGTTGTGGACTTAAATGTATTCCTAAATAGTCTTCTACATAAAAGATGAAAATACACTATTTCTAGTGCTTCTACTAGGGGTAGGAATCACAGGCACTTATGAAGGAAAGCACAAGTTATTTAAAACCTCAAAATTATTCACAGTACTGTTGTCTGTGCAAACAGTCCTGTATTCTTATTTGTTCTGAAGTTTTCTCTGTCATGAATTTGTACAGCATAGAAGTTATAACCCTGTAATAGCAGCCACTGTAAAGTATAGTACTTTGATATGCTGGATTGCCTACTACACCACACTGTGCACATATCTATCATTTGTACCATTTATACTCTCTGCCAATATAGAGGCAAAAAATACTCTAGCCCAAACTAGCAGCTGTATAGGATGCTTATCTTGAGAGATTGGCACTTACTGGAAATACAGACAAGTTGTGTAATAGTAGCAGACACCACTTTTTCCTCCCTTTCATCTATTTTCACCGGGTCTTTTAATCACATATTTTGACTTTTGCAGTTCTCTGAAATACTTTGCATGTATCAGACATTATGGCCCTGCTGTTTAAAGAAAGCTCTTACACACGTTTACTTTTAAAGCACCTTGCAAGCTCCATTCACTTCAATGGAAGACACCTACTCTTACATTCACATGCATGCTACAGTGTTTCCCTGAAGACTGATCCCTGAAGGAAAGTCCCTCTTTATTCATGTAAGGAAGGAGTACATGTGCCACATGAAAAAATTCTTGGAATTCCTGAGTTCTTTACAGAAGCTGAAGAGAGAGAGAAAGTTTAAAATGTGAAATTGTCAGTCCTGACAAATGTATTTCTTTTCACACTTTGAGTGTCACATATGTGCAGGGGATTCAGAACAATCTATTTTGGAGACAAGCTGCATTCTTCTAACTTCTCATAAGCAAAGAGCAGCAAATCTGGTTTGTTTTGTGGGGTTTTTCTTCCAGTCTTTTTTTTTTTTCCTTTTTTTAATTTACACTGTTTTAATGAAAAGTTTCTCCTGAAAGGAATTTCAAGGACGTAACTCTAAGAGAGTGAAAACAAACCTACAACATTACAGAGAATAAGATTCAGGACTCCTGGATTTCACTTCTCTTTTTGCATTATCACTATGAGTTTGACTCAGACTCTACCTTTGCAGTTCCTCTCCTACAATAACTTACTGAGCACTTGGCTTTATTGAGTACATTCCTGCCTTTACATATGGACTCCTGGCTCTAATTCCCTCTATATCATCCAGGATTCTCTTATCCTAATCTCATTTGTACTGCCTATTATTAACATACATGCACTGCTGGAACTCATCTCTCACCCTTCTAATGAGGTCCTACAGAACATGAAAGAGTAAATAACATTACATAAAACGCTGCTAACTTTTTCTTTTCTGTGGTCTAGTGAGTTTCTTCTAGTGGAAAGAGTGCCACACAAAAAACCTCTAAGAGCACCACTTCTATTCCCACTATGTTTGCTTATTTGTTTATAAAAGCCTTTTAAATATGCTTAATATTTCAATATCCTTTTTATTAAAAAAACCCCACCCATGAACAAACAATAAAGTCCATTGCCTTTTAACGACTGCAAGTACCCTTAATTGCCTGATACACAGCTAAGAACAGTTCCAGCTATCTAAGATGCATTGCAGCTGTAATCACCATCTCCATTTTTTTCTTATCAACTTTGAAGGGCTTGTATACAATTAATTTTCTTAAGGTGGAAACAGGACTTGAAATATAACACCAAAAAAGTAGTGTTCCTTTGATAGTGACACTATAAAAATTCTAAACAGAAACATAGGTAGCCATACTCTATTTTATATCAAGTTTTCCTTTTGTATGACTCGTAATTAATATTGGATAATTACATGGGATTTGTTTAAATGTATGGGATGACAGAGAACAATAACAATAAAAAAAAGCACTGCATGTTCACAGTCACAGACCTCCCCTTGTCAAGAGAACTTCAGCTTCTTGTCGACTTCTTCAAGCTTTTCTTCTTCCATTTCTCAGGGCAGCAGCACACCCTTTTTCTTAGGCAGCCAAAGTGCACTAAAGGGTTAACTGAAACAGAAACTGAGCCCTAGCACCAGAGAGGGAATTGGGTACAAGAGATAATTGTGAGGTTATTGTGTGGCCTCCTCGACAAAGACTGGAAATTATATGATACAGCAAAGAGTATCGTGATTTTTAGATAAAATCTGATCAAATGTCACAAAGTAGAGAGATATGCTGTGAAATCTAATTATTAAAACATGTCTGAGGCATTGGCTGAAAGGACTGGTGGACAAGTAAAAAGAAAAGGGAGTTTACACTCTGCAATGACAATACAAGATTTTGAAATTTACCATACCTGCTTGAGTTAGTCTGCATGGACAGACAGACAGATGCATTTCAAGTGGGCTTTGGCAAGGTTTTCTGCAGTATACAGAAGAGCAATCGTTCTGGGGAATATTTCTTCCTAAAGTTACAGTGTGATAAAATTATTAAACTCATTTTAGCTCTCCTGGTTCTTCACATCTGACTAAGTTATTGTAACAACCTTTTTCATCTTTTTGAAGCATTGTATTGTACCCTGGAAGGAACCAGGTAGCCCATGGGCCTCATCCTAATGGAGACTCCTGTAAAAGCTTTTATTTCCTAGTACTTCTGTGCCGACAGATTCATTAATGCTGCCAAGGAGAAACAACCAGCACAAGCTCTAATTGGTTCCCAAATAAGATCCCTACTACTTCAGTGATTTACTCAGAGCTCCTGTGGTAGAAGAATTTCAGCAAGCTGATTTGCCCCAAGACTCAAAGATGCTGGAAAATAACCCCCTGCAGGCTTGCATTAGGGAGGGGGGGAAAAAAAAGGCTAACTGTTTTCCATCACCCATTAGGCTCACATTGGCCTCATTTTGCAGCACTGTTCTTCTACAGGATGCCTTTTTATGCACTGATGCAGTATCCAGCCCATGCTGACACTGCCTTGAAAGGCTCTGTGAGCTACTATACTTGACAGAACTACGAGAATGATATTATTTATTTCATTTCTTTGCTCATTGGGGTACTCTCATGAGATACGAATCTCTTTCATGAGGGCCCTGGGGATAGCAGTCAGAGCAAAACTCAGCTGTACTTTAGTACAATGCAAACAGCACAGACCACAGTACTCGGGCTCCAACAACAAACAGCTGACCAAAATATCAGGTATGATGCCCAATATTGTAATTTATTTGGAACAATATTCCACAGACTGGTTGTTTTCAAAACATATCTGCTTCTGCCTTGTAAAAGCACAAGAGTAAGATTGTCTTGAAATGGCATTGATGCTTCACAAGCCTCATTTGTGAGAGTCAGCCAAAGAAGGGGCTCGGAAATGAAAGTATTATTCCGAGGTCTGACCCTAACACAGTTGTGAAGTGTTCTGCCATATCCCATCCTTCTTAACAAGTACTCCCAAATCTCAAAACCCACCTTCTGGAGAACTAGCCTCCTGAGAGACAGCAGAAAAGGGAAAGGGAAGATGGAGTGGCAGACAGTATATTTTAAAGTGTCAGCAAAGAACATTAAGTTCTTTTCAGTCTTATGAGACTACAGAGTTGTTTTTTAAAGAAATGAAAGCTTCTTATTTTCCCAACATCCTTTGTAAGTCACACACTCCGTAGACTATACTTCACTGTACCACATTTTTAGATCCTATTCCTTCATTTCTCCTCCTCCTCTTCTCAAATTTGCATCTCATAAGGCATCTCAATGTGAAAACTGCAGTTGCTGTGAAGAAGAGCGCTTAATATTTGTGCTGCTCATTACTTTCCTGATGCTTAGAAACTTACATAACACAATTCACATTGAAGTGAAGCCTTCCAAAGAATAATTTGCCCTCACTAGTCGTGGTTGAGCATCTACAATCCCAGCTGAGAACAAAAGGACTCATGGGTATTCACCACTTCTGGAAACCAGTCTTAGTATGCCTTTGACTACATAGCCAAACATGGGCATCCCAGCTAGAGGCTATTTTTCAAAAATCCTTTAAAAATACACATGTACCTGCTTTCATGTCACAAAGACAATGGCCTCTGAGCCAGAATTAGAAGTTCCTGGCTCCGAAACATGCTCTGACCACACATCTCTTGTGATAGAGAAGAGAGCCGGAAGCAAGGGTGCAAAGGATTGATGTGGCAATAGGCAGTTCCTTTTGATCAAACTGTGGCTGCTCCCTTTTTGGGTACTGCAAAGGGGCCCAGCTGCTTTAAAGTAATCCAGTGATCCTCGGTGTATGGGGAAGAATTTGTCAGGCAGCATCAGTCCTTCATACATGACTTGTGTGTCTTAGTTGCTGGCAAAATTCCCTCTTCAGTTTTCCAGTGGGTTTTGGGAGTTTTAGTTAAAGCACCAAATCCTTGTAGACAGGTGGTAACATCAACATCTCATCTTCTGTTTTTTGAATTCTAAAGGAAGTGTCAAGCAGCTGTGCTCACAGAAGCAAGCTTGATCCCCTAGCAACTCAAAACCCACCAAAGCAAACAAGCAAGCAGCAGAAGGTAAATGAGGATGCACAAGTTTAGCACGTGCTAGCATTGCATAATTCTGGCAAATCTTATGTTCTGTGTGGACTTGCTACAATTTTTGCATGCTAAGTCCTGGTACAACTAACTTGAAGTATACAAGTAGTGTTAAAATACAAGCCACAATCTAGGCAACTAAAGTGGAGAACATCAACTGGGTTTAACATGGGCTGCAGAGCACGGATCTCAAGACAGAGGCAGAAAATCAACACCAATTGAAACCTCAGCAACAAAGAACTAGAGGAGAGTTTGCCAGCCTATTTCCCCTGGGCTACACGGATTTCAAGCACAGCTCCTGTACTGGCACTCTGTCCCACATCCAACAGAGGGGCTGTGCTTATGTAGGATAAATGCCCACTGTGAGAGGGAGTAAGCTATCAGATGCTACTGAAGTTGACATCACACACTTCACTGTATCTTGAAGTTTCACCCTCCAGCCTAGCCCTGACCTGCAATGGACAGCCAGCATTCCTGGGAGCCACTGTCACTTCCCACCTGCCAAAAGCACACAGCGCCCTTCTCCCTCAGCTCACTGAAGAATGAGGTGGCTGTCTGTCAGTCCTAATTTGGGTATGTGGCTCAGAGGGTCAGGAAGATCGGTCGCACCACATCTGCAATACTTAAAGATTCTTGGTTATGAGAACCACAAGATGACTTGTAGAGCCTTTGCAGGTAAAGAGCTGCTTGCACAAACCATGCAGTGAACACACAGAAGCATGAAGGATTCTTCTGACAAACTGTTCCTTTAACTTTCTGCTACAAAAGGACAGTGAGGAAAAAATCCAAACAACTATCATCAACAAGATTTTTCCAACTGTGACTTTCACACAATGGTAAGACTTCTTCATAGCCCTGCTTTGAGGAAAAGAAATGATCTGATACATTCTGACACCGACATCACTTCTAGGCCAGAGCTCAAGTCAGACAGGATCACAAAGGAATAAAGGCACAGCTGTATCACTGTCATGTTGCTAATATTCAAATATAACCATGTGAGGACATGATTTTTCCAGGCCTCACATACTTATGACTTAAGAAAGATCCTCAAGGGGCATAGTGTGCTGCATTACAAATTCCTCATACATGACACATAATTACCTCTGTTTTGGAAAGGATTAGAAAAAAAACTGGAAGGGAGACCAAAATACAACAGCGATATTCCTTAAACATCATATGAACAATGTAATTTCAATAGCATGGATGTGAAAAGATGTATAAACAAAATGGCAAACCAGTGCAATATCCAGCCAACAAGAAGCTGCACCTGTGTAATGTCAACAAGTCAGTTTCCCCCAGCTTGAGTTTACCTTATGCAATCAAAAATCCCCATCCATTTTCCCTAAACGTGATTTCTACAGCTTCTTTTAGAGAAAAACAAATAAATCCCAGGATCCATTATTATTAATTTGTAGGTCCTCTTTCAGCTAGCAGAATGTTCTCTATGCAAGGAGATATATATCTGAATGTAAGCGGGGCTTATAATAATCCAGTCAAAAGGAAGCCACGTCAAACTCAGCACCCAAAGAATGAGGCCTCTCTACAGTACTGACTCAACCCTTCACTTCAGACATTTCTCTCTCAAGTCAACGGAACTTCCAAAATTTACACTAGCCAAGGATCTGATGAGGAACTTTTTATCAAGAGATGACCAAAACAGTGACATGATCTGCTTTAAAAAGGATTTACAAACACCCACAACGTGCCATGGACTGTTAACCATGTGTTCTCTCTGCTGAACATAACCCAAAATGAGGATTTGCCCCACCTGAGGCACACTGCTTTAAATTTCTGTATTTTTAGACCTGTTCTGTGTGCTCTCCCTTTTGTTGCTGCCCTCCTTTTCTCCTTCAGTTTCTTTGTAGAATCTCCCCAGGTAAGCCGAAAGTAACCAGATGTGGGTGGGGTAGTGTCATTTGGGCACTCCTCCCGACTACTGGAAATGCAACTTGAGCTTTCCAATCCAACTAGCATCTTGAGTGAAAAGCAAGAGGATATGTATTTGGGTTTTTTCCCCTTTCAGATGATAATTTCCAGAATAGTGTAACTTACTTTGGTCTGGGAGCTTCAGACTATTGCAAACAGTGTCTCAACTGGGTGAAAAGCTCACGTTACAAAGGCATGCAATGTTCACTCTCTGCTTGTGACTGAAAAACTTGAAGGCATAGGGGTCTGACAATGGAGATCCATCACCTACAAAATACACATCTTGTACTGCATGCTCGCTCTGAGCTTTGGATTTTTGTGAAGTTGCCAAACATTCAGATGTCAATTAGGAAACTAGAATGCAGTTCTTACACAGAGATTAAGTAATTCAGCACAGTGTCTCTGCAAGCTATAATTAAAGGCAGTTAGCCTCATTACAGGGAGAGCAAAAGTAGAGAGGCAGAGCACTGGTTTTGGTATTGTTTTCTTATAAAATATACTGTACACTACAACTGACCCATTCACATCTCTCTGGCTGTATTCAGTTAAAATTAATCAGAAGAGTGCAGGATATATCTGATGCTATTAGACATGTACATGTGAAAGGAGATTATATCTAAGCACTAAGTCTAGCAAATCAAAGGAGACACAAGGTTAAGGAAATCTTGGAATCTGAGGTGTTAACTTCTACAGTAGTACTTGGTTGTCTAATTAGCCAATTAATCTCAAATTATTGCTGTCAAATTTTAAAGTAACAGTAACAAAGCAGACCGTGCTGATGATACATATGGCCAAAAAAAAAGGGGGGAGGGGCTTTACTTTCTCAGATTTAACACTTATGTACACACAGAGCAGTACATGCTCCTTCCCTGAAAGGACTCACAATTTAAACATCCTTGCATAGGATGTAGACAAAGATATCAAGCACCACAAAGGGGCTAATGTGAGGGCAAAACCAGTTTTACAGCTATCTCTAAGTGTTGATTATGTCTAAGCATCTGCATTATTGCCAACTGTGGGCTATAAGAACAATACAACACAGTCAGTCACCAGAGACTTGTTAGGAGACTGATATTTAGGCATTTGCTGTGAGACAATAAGTAAATTTAACAGGAACTATTGTATTCATATAAGGGTAACATAACATTTGTGTTCCTCCCCCACCTGCTCCCAACCCAGTACAGGGTATCTTAACACACTGTCTCTACTCCCTGCACTGATGACACAGAAACTGAAGTAGATGACTATTGATATTTGGCAGGAAGCTGCCCTTGCAAATATCAACTTCAGTTCATTATGGCTGATTACATTTTTGTCCAATGGTATGATGTCATAGCATCTGAAGTAAAAAAAGTTCCCTCATGTCATACAGCATCTTAATTATTGTCCTGAGAACGTGCACCCAAAGGTTTCTTTTCATCCTATCCTGTGCAAAAATAATATGAAAGTGTGTAACACATTTAAGACTTGCAGATCCATTACCTGCACCTTGCTCTTTGGGATACCATTAAAATGTAAAAGGAAATACATGCATGTGAGCCAGTCTCCATATATATATGACAGTACACAACCAACTGTCTACCAGGTGGAAAAGCCACTCTTGAAAGATGTGTTTTCAAATTCCTGAAGTGGCTTCGGCAGACAAAGTTTACCTTTGTTAACATCTCTGTGCACATAGGATATTCTAGAAGGAACATACACATCTGTTTCACATTCTAAGTGCCGTCTTTCATCCTTTCTCTCTCATGTCTAGGAACACTTTTAGTAGTGAGAAACATTGAATTCTTATCAGAGCAACTTTTGATCCATCCTTTGTTAATCTGGGTAACTTGGGAACAACTGGTTTTGTGTTCTTCACTCCCCACAGGCATTACAAGTGTGCAGATTACAAGTCAGGGGCCAATGAGTACCTTACACCTTCTCTCAGTAGAGTCTAGCATAATGTGATCTCAGTCACAGAATCACAGAATCATAGGGGTTGGAAGGGACCTCAAGAGATCATCGGGTCCCAAGCAGGCTCCCTAGGACAGGTCAAACAGGGAGGCATCCAGATGAGTCTTGAATATCTCCAGAGAAGGAGACTCCACCACCTCCCTGGGCAGCCTGTCCCAGGGCTCTGTCACCCTCACTGTGAACAAGTTCTTCCGCATGTTGGTGCAGAACTTTCTATGCTCCAACTTGCAGCCATTGCCCCTTGTCCTGTCTCCACTAACCAAAGAAAAGGGGCTGGCCATTTCCCCCTGCATCCCATACTTCAGATATTTATAAACATTGATTAGGTCCCCCCTCAGTCTTCTTTTCTCAAGGCTGAACAGCCCCAGCTCACTCAGCCTTTCCTCATAGGGGAGATGCTCCAGGCCCTTAATCATCTTCATAGCCCTTCGTAGTCTTGACAGACCATCAGTAAGCACTATAAAGCACTACTACTATCAACATGGAATATACTGGAGAAAACAAGAAGGATGAATGAACGAACAAACGAACAGCAGCATGATTGTTATGCATCAGATGGTTCCAGGTAGAGATACTGTAAAAACCGTTCTCTGTGCTAAATCGAGTGACAGATTTTAAGCAGAAAATAGTCTAGTCTACCATGCTGCACATTACAGGCCACAGAACTACACCCAGACATCACACGCACAGATATCAGAAAGGAATAAGAAAAGGATGGGTAGCATCACCTCTTAAATGATGTCAAGATAGCAGGAAAACTTAAATTCCAGTCTTGGTCCTTCCACTGACTTGAGAAAGCAGTATAACCAGTTTGCCCGAGTGTCACTGTTTAAAAGTCGGAGTAGTTGCTTATCCCACAAGGATACTGTCAGGTTTAATTAATTATGTCTGCAAAATCCTTTCTAAATGAAAACTGGCAAGGATGATTTATTAATTAAGTCTAAAACACCACTGCAGAATCAGAGACTGATCACTGTTTTATCAAGAGAATAACATTTTAATAAAATACATTTCAAATGGGAAATTATAATAACAGCCTGTTTGACTCAGACTTTTTTGTGAGGAGCAACGCTGTAGACTTTTGATGAGTTCTAGGACTAGAAGTGTAATCAAGAACAAGAGATACAGGAACTCACCCACTGACATTAATGTGGCACTAGCTAAATGGCAGTGCATAAATCATGAGAATGGGGACTATATACCTAGCACTGCTTGTAGGACCAGACTGGAAGAAAACTATTCCTCTGCCTATTAGATATCACACAGCTATAGTCTGACTACACACAAGAAGCTGTGCAAGTTGCCTAGACACAGCCACCCAAAACCAAAGAGAACATGGCATAAACAGCCTGAAACTACCTGTAAGGTGGCAATGTATGATCGATTACAAAGGGCCTGATTTATGTCAGTATGACTCCACTGCTGTTGGATCTCCTGCGTACAGGTGGATGACAGCTCTTGCAGGCATCTGCAGAATCCAGGTCTTGGAGTTATGAATGACAGCTGTCATTGACACACAATCCTTTTTTGGGTGCAGTGGGCCCCTTTTAAGGTCCTCTTTTCCCTATGATGGCAGCTGTGTTAGCTCAGGTACTCCTCATTGGGAACCCACCATTCAGTAGATGGATGCTCACTAGGGCCAGGAATTCACTAGCACAGATACAGGAGTAGTTCAAAGCATTCAGAAAAGAGGTGAATGAGCTGTGAATTACATTGATTCAGCACATCCACTGGACAGTCCTGTGGCCCAGCTCCTTCCTGGATAACTCCACCTATTTGGCCTGCACCAGTGAGCTCCACACCCTCAGTGCCAATAGCCAGAGTTTCAGAGGAGGAAATGAATCATGCCCTTGGAATGCAACTGAAATTCCACAGATCTAAGAGAATCCGTATTCATCTGCATATGTATACATGTATACCTCATATAGCGCCAATTACATTTCAAACAGATCCTGCATATGAATGAAAATACCCCCAAATCTAATGGAATTTAACAGTAGGTGGCTTTCTAAAGATATATCACGTGATTATAAATTAAACATGCAGTTCTGCATTTGGGCCTGATCCAGTACAAACATCACAGACATCAGGTTTGGATGGTCATGCTATAGCAACATGACAATAACTCAGAAATATCAACTTGCTATAGAAAGTTGAGACAGCAAGAGATTGTCTAGATAGGGTCAAAATGGGTTGTAGAAATATTTTAGCTAGAATTAATATATTCTAAGAAAGCTCTGGATAAAGTTCAATTTGTGAGCTGGCCAAGACAAGCCCATGGGGAGATCCACCTAATTAAATTATTAGTAATTTGTTTACATTTGTGTGTGAAGTTCCCACTGCTGGGTCAAGTCACCTCTCTGTCCCTTTGTTTAATAGCTTCCTCCTTTTTACCACACAGATTTAGGACAGCCAGGCACAAGTACCTATCCATGCTCAGACAGGCCTGGCCAAAGAGCATGGATCTTCCGCAAGCAGAAAGGGTGGGACAGCCACAGCACCAAACTTTCTGGAACAGCCAAGCAGCTCAGATACAAGCCTTGTCTTTTGAAAGCAGTGTTGATGCTTAAGGCCTGAATTTAGCCACAGGTTCTAACATAAGCACCAATCTTGCTTGCTAACAGGGGATTTTCAGTGTGCCAGGTGCCCCCCTGCCAGAGGAGCTCCCCAGGGCAGGGACAGAGCTGGTGGGCAGACTGTGCCATGAGCAGCAGTCCTTGCCCATGCTGCTGCCGCTGAACAAAAACGTACTGCATGTAATGTCATTCTTTGGAAATAAGGTGACAGGTGTACTGTGTCACAGACCTTGGGGCAGCCCAACCACGCCTTTGCTAGTGTTTGCAGCAGTTCCCACCAGAGACAGCTGGTAGCAACCTACCTTCAAATATCCTCTAGCTGGACTGTTACGATGAAGACATGGATGAGGTTTGAAGCCAACAATGAATGCAGTAGTTGGGCTGCCTGGATTGCCACCGTACCTCTGTATATGTCCTCTCCTGGAGACGCAGAGGTTTGCATTTTCTTCTAACCATTTCTTCAGTCTCCTGCTTATGGCAAGTTCCTGCATATCAAGAAGAGCTGAGTGTGACCTCCTGCTCAATTTCCCTTCCACCCTGATTCAAAGCATTTTATGTGACTATGTAACCAGATCTAACCCAAATATAGGGGTTTGGGGCCTCTCCCCATCCATATGCTAAAATGTATGTAGCAGGACAAAGAAGCCATAGAGACTTCTGTCATTTTGCAAGTCTTTACATAAAGTTTGCACCATATATGATTGGACAATTAATGGCTGCACAGTTTCATTACAGTTCTTACATTTCCAGCGCTGGAATGGCAGCACAGCCCCCTCCCAGCTGCCTGAGGCAGTATGAGTGTTTATTTCCATTCTCATGCTGCTGCTGCCACCAGTACTAAAACAGCAGAACAGACAAGCATGGTTGGAGCCATGGTCCATTTTGCCTGCTGTTAACATCCTCACAAAGTCGATGTGACAAGCTGTAAAAAGCCTTTACAACCTGGTAGGATGCACATAGCGGTCTGAATTAGAATGACAGGGCGCTCTGGTGTAGAAAAGGTAAAGCACAGAAAGTGCTTTCCAGGATGGCTTCTGGTAGATGAGGGAGAGGAGGATGTTTCTCTGAGCAGCACACACCACATGCATGAACAGCGATCAGCACAGTTTCCTGAAATGAGACAGAATCACAGAATCACAGGGGTTGGAAGGGACCTCAAGAGATCACTGGGTCCAACCCCCCGCCAAAGCAGGTTCCTTAGGACATATCACACAGGGAGGTGTCCAGATGGGTCTTGAATATCTCCAGAGAAGGAGACTCCACCACCTCCCTGGGCAGCCTGTCCCAGGGCTCTGCCCCCCTCACTGTGAAAAAGTTCCCCTGCATGTTGGTGCAGAACTTCCTACTTGCAGCCATTGCCCCTTGTCCTGTCCCCACAGACCACTGAAAAGGGGCAGGCCATTTCCCCTGCGTCCCACACTTCAGATATTTGCAAACATTAATCAGATCCCCTCTCAGTCTTCTTTTCTCAAGGCTGAACAGCCACAGTTCATTCAGCCTATTCTCATAGGGGAGATGCTCCAGGCCCTTAATCATCGTAGCCCTCCTCTGGACTCTCTCCAGGAGATCCCTGTCTTTTTTATACCAGGGAGCCCAGAACTGGACACAGTACTCCGGGTGGGGCCTGACCAGGGCAGAGCAGAGGGGGAGGATCACCTCCTGTGACCTGCTGGCCACGGTCCTCCTAATGCACCTCAGAAAGACAGACAGATACCTGGTGTAAGTCTATACATTCTGGTCAGATCTAGTCCCTCACAGGCAAGGGTACCACGCCCCAGTGTTTTCATTCCCAAAGCCTGACTGCTAAAACCACCCGGACTCTTATTTAACCTTACATGTGAAACCATGACAGACTGGGTGACCGAAACACCGGCCTGACTCCAAAACAGGTGCACCACAGGCCGCCTTCAGCCAGCTCTGGGCCTCTGGCACACGCAAGAAAAACCCACGCGGTACCGCCGCAGTCGGGAAACCTTTCCGAACTCCGGTTTGCGGGGGAAAACCGCCAACAGCGCCCAACGGCCCCGCCAAGCCGCCGAGGAGCGAGGCGAAACCCCCGCGCGCACCGCCACGCCTCAGGGAGCGGCGGCGAGCGGCCGAGAAGCCGCGGGCGGCGGGAAGGGCGGGAGCGACACCTCCCCCACAGGTTTCCCCCCCTCCCCCGCGCCCCGCCCCGGGGACCGGCTGCTATTGGGCCAGCGTCACCCCTCTCCTCCCCCGCCCTGCGTCACCTGACCACGCGTCGCTGTCGTCAGCAGCGCAGGCGCGGCGGCCCGTTGGCAGTGCCAGCAGCGCAGGCGCGGTGGCCGTTGGCGGTGTCGGGGAGCCATGGCGCTGCTAGTGCGGGATCCCTTCGCTTCGCGGGTGCGGCTGGTGCCGCTGCCCCCCGGCGGCGGTTCGGTGCGCGGCCTTCTCCGCGATCGGGCTCGGGCGCTGGTGAGTGAAAGGGGGGTGGGGGCGGCGCGGGGAGGCGGTGGCGCGTCAGGCCTGGGACGGAGGGAGAGGCGGCCCCCGGTGCCGAGCTGGCAGGCCGCATGTCCGCCCTCGCCCCTTCCCTGCCCGCCGTGAGGTGGCGGGCGGTCGCGCTGTGCCAGGCTCAGGGTCCCGTCGGTGTGTGTTTACCTCCGCGCCCGCAAGCCGTCAGCCTGCCTCCCGTTCCGCCCGGGTCGAGAAGGGAGACGCAGAGGCGGGGGCTGTTTGTTCTTGGCCTAAGGCAGGGCGCTTCGGCGCCTGGGGTGAGTTTTGCCATAGCCGGCGGACTTAGGGCGTGTTTAAATCCTTCGGGAAGCAGGAATCAAGGCATGAAAACAATCATGCTTTTAAGGTCGTCGGGTTTTTCTGCTTGCCCGCTGTTCCTGCGGGAAGGCGGGCAGGAAGGAAACATGACTCCTTTGCGATTTGCTCTGCTTCACTTTCGATCCATCCTGCAACTCGGTGTTGCTCTTTCTAGAGTATTCCCGAAGGCAGCCTGTATGTGAAGTGTAACGGGCGGCTGGTTAATGGTGGAGATGTGCTGCAGAATGGAGCTGTCTACAGTCTGGAGCCAAGACTTTGCGGTGGAAAAGGAGGTTTGTTTCTTAACTGCGTGTTACTGACTAGATTCCTAGGGTAAAAATCTTTTGGTGTACTTTTGTCCATACTGATAGCAGCAGTCCTAATCTACGGGGAGCTCTCTGGTGACATGGATGATTGTGATGTAATAATCAGAGCTGAGAATTGACCAGGGAAGCTGGGGTTCAACTAACAGCTTTGCTGGCGTAGCTCTTCTCTTTTTTTATAATTTTTTTTTTTATTTCCCCATCCCTGGTCAGTTTAGCTTTCCTAGTAGAAATCTGTAACTTGTATCAAAGTGACATCAGAGTTGTTTAAAAGCACCTGGCTGCTTAGGCTTCTAAGTTTCATTCATGGGCACTTTAAGGCAAATCTTCCAGGTACACAAAGTCTGTGATTTGTTACATGACATAATTCATTATTATAATATTATAATAATTATTATTATTAAAAAAAAGGCAAGATCTCAGTAGCCTTAGGGCTAAAGAATTCAAGCTAAACTAGACTCCTTTATATTAACGAAGCATTTTAACTGTGTTATGGAGGTGTGTATTAATTATATAAAATGATACAGCCCCTGGCAATGTGACTATTCCCTAAAATGGAATGTGATGGATGAAGCGATTTTAGGAGAGTGTTTGAGTGTAGTTGGAGTCAGTCTGTTTAATTTTTGAATCCAGTTTTCAGAATTCTCCAGCTGTTGAGGTAAAATGCTGAATAATTCTGCAGCCTTGCATCAGGCTGCAGCTCAGCTTGCTTTGTCTTCAGTTTTAGGTAGAACTGGAAATAAATGCCGTTTCTCTAGCTTATGAGGTATTATGGTTCCTTTAAGTGCCCTTAAAGTGGTGTAGATAGTGTAAGTTCATGCTTCTTCCTCATCTGTTGTCCATAGTATAGAACGCATCTTCCTCACCTCTTGTCTGTCAGCTTCATTTGTCCTGGGATCACACAGGATACATGTTCAGTGAATCACTCTGTTACTAATTATGCCACTGCTGTTCTTTAATGATTTTTGTCTGCTTTCCAAATTGTTCTTTCATTTTGACTTTGTAACTTAAAAGCCTGACAAAAGCCAGGCAAACAAGCACAGATCAGAACTATTGAGACTTACTGTAGATCTCAAGGGAATACAGATCACACAGCCTTAGAAGGGAATGGAGCATTTTATTGTCAGACCTAATTCAGAACCTGCAACCTAGTGAATGCATTGCTCTTGACTCTTGGGAGTGTGACTAAGGTCACCTAGGTCCACATCCTTCAGAATGTAAAATTCAATAGGGTGTTTCATGAGGTACAAAAATTCTCCTTGCCAATGGCAGCAATTGCCTTTATTAGCAGAGCATAATACTTTGTCTGCCTCGTGATACAGTAGGCTGTCAGGACTGGTCACTGTTTGTAGCTTTCCTTAAAGGTACTTTTGGGGCACTGAAAAGTATAGATTTGTTCAGACTTAATTTATACCAGTGCTTAGCACTTTTAAATTGCTTGAAAGATAATATTAATATTAATCCAGATTGTGTCCAGCTGGAGAAAGACTCTTATTTAACTACTTCGAAGAAACACACACAATGTAAGGTGAGACCAAATGAGGGGTCTCAAACCACACATTTTGCTCTCAGACCAAAATTAGTGGTCTTGTTGAATTCTTGTAATGAGTGGCTGTAGAGCATGCAGAAATTTATTTTGAGGGTCTCTCCAACGTAACAATGTACGTTGTGATCATCTTGATGAAGCAGCTAAGACAATCTCCAAAAAAGTTGGTTTATTTTTTGTTAGATTTTAATTTAAAAGGAGGTTTAAGTTGAAGGGGCTAACAGTGCTTAAGAGTGGGAGGTATATCCTGGCTGGATTAGAAATGAGCCAAAATATTATCTTGAAACAAACAAAAAAAAAGTTTTCAAACCTTTTTGCTGGGGGATGCAGAAATAGGCTTTCATATTAGAAGTGTGGCATAAGTTCTAGTAAATCTGGAGTCCATGTAATATTTAGAGTACAAGAATGAGTAGTAAACACTGGATGCCTTTTTTTCATTTAATGCTTCATCATTTCACCCAATGACAGTTCTCCAGCATGTTGCAGGTTTGACTTCACCCTCTATTTCTGTTGCATTGAGGGAGGGGGAAGTGCTGAATTCTCCATACAAGCTTTCCATCATTAATTATTTTGCTGTGTACCAGCTCATCTCCATTTGCCTCTGTTCAGCTGATTCCTGATCGCTTCTTTCCCAGGCTTTGGATCTATGCTGCGAGCCCTTGGTGCTCAGATTGAGAAGACCACCAACAGAGAGGCTTGCCGAGACCTCAGCGGGAGGAGACTTCGAGATGTCAACCACGAGAAAGCGTGAGGCACTTTGTTAGAAGCTGTCTTGGAATGGTAAACTGACGCTGTGGGTCACTGCTAAGGAAAGAGGTGCCATTACAGGCTGCTGTAGCAATGATGGTTTATTTTGAGTATGAAAAAGAGCAAAAGTGAAATCTGAAGCACAGACAGGCTGTTAGCTTAACGGGATTCTTCTGACTCTGAATTCTGTTACTGCAGAATAGGGGTGATTGTACAGCAGCCTGCTTCTGAGAGACTGTTCTGCACCTCTTGGTTTCCTCATCTGAATTCTCACAGTGCTTTTCTCCAAAGCTGCAAGACCATGATATTGGGGGTGTGCAACCTTACTGCTGTTTCTAGCTTCCAAAATAAGCTTTATTCTCCATAGCAGAATCTCTATATACCCTTCTAGTAATCCCTCCAAGTATTGTTAGGTGTCTTTTCCCGTTGTCTCCTGTCCTAGCAGGTGGTAGAACCACTTGGTAAGTGCAAAGCAACAAAGTGATGTTACATTAAATGTTGGCAGTGCTCTTATTTTCATGGTTCTGTCACCTGCAGGATGGCTGAATGGGTGAAGCAGCAAGCAGAACGGGAAGCAGAGAAAGAGCAGAGGCGCTTGGAGAGGCTGCAGAGGAAACTGGCGGAGCCGAAGCACTCCTTCACAAACCTGGACTACCAGCAGCAGTGCCATGAAATGGCTGAGAGACTGGAAGACTCAGTCCTTAAAGGTATTGCAGTTCAGCCTTGCATTCTCTCCTCAAAAAATCAGGCAAACTAAAAGTCCCTATAGCCTCACTCCAGTATCAAAATTAAAACAAAAGAAAATTGTGGACAGTAACTCTCAATTTTAAAGTCCAGCAAAATTTGTTGGACCTATTTTTTTCTTCTTTGGCTGCTGCTTCTCTTAAATTGCATTGAAAAGTAGAGATGTGATGCTTCATCTTGCTGTGTTACAGCATCATCTCACAAGAAAAGCAAAATCCTAATAGGTAGCATTGTTACTTCAGCTGTGAGAATTCCACAATCATTTTCAGGGAAATGATAAAATATAAATAAGTCTTATGTAAAGCCAAGAAACTGACTCTGACTACAAAATGCCTTGTTTCACTTACTGTTCTGCGTAGTTATGTTATTTATCCACAAATTGTTTCCTTGCTGGCAGCTTGATAGTGAAACTTGGACTGAACGGAATGTAGAAGGCTTCAGTTGAGGAATTCAATTTTAATTGACTCTGTGCCTCAGTAAAGCTGTGCCAGAAAGCTTTTCATAGAATCATAGAATGGCAAGGGTTGGAAGGGACCCCAAGGATCATAAAGCTCCAACCCCCCTGCCACAGGCAGGGCCACCAACTTTTGTTGCTACTGAGTTTATCTTGAAGTTTTAAGTCTACAGAAACGGGAACCAATAGGGATTTTATTTTTCAGTTAGTGTTTTAAATTGCACCTGAAATGAAAAGATCAGTAGAATTTGCAACACAGATGAATTATGTACTGATAAAGTCAACTTCTCTTTCAAAGGCTTGCAGGCTACTTCAAGCAGAATGGTGTCACCGGAAAGTAGAGACAGTCGGAAGCGTCCAGGTGAATCTCTGAAGAATCAAACAAAATCTCAAAAAAAAAAATGTTTCTGGTAAGCATTGTGCCTTGTTTTAATGCCAAGTATTAAGCCTTGAACAGGATGAGAGGTTAGGTACACACAAGTAAGCAACATCTGATCTGAGATGTAGACTTGAATTAATTCAATTTTCTTATTCCTATTTAAATCTGAGAACTGAAAGTAAATCTTTCTGTGTTTGTAAAATTGTCCCAGCTGGAGCAGGCAGGCTTCATTTGCAAAAATGGGTGTCTCTTCCCCACCCTCCACCTTCTAATATGGTTATGCTCTACTACCTCCCATTGTCCTTGGGGTTTTTTGTCATTAATGAATTAAATATACAATTAACTGAAAGAATAAAAAAAAGGTAGGTTTTTTCTGGTGTATTTCACCTAATGTAATATAAGAGAAGTGTTTCTGATTCCAGTGGTGTTTGTAGCAGTCGGTAGCACACACTTCTCCTCTGAGAATGCTGTAATAAGATACCTGCTCTCAGGGGATGGGGGGGGGGGGTGTCTTCTATTTACTCTAGCAGCTATTCAGAATAATTTAGAAGTTCCCTGTGTCTCTCTGAAGTAAATTTTGGAAAGAGAAAAATGTGAATTAATTAAAAAGAAAAAAAGAGTGAAAAATATATGAATATCCATTAATAATGTACTGATTCTGCCAGGCTGGGGTTGGAAGGATTGGATGATAGTGACAGCTCGGATTATGAGGACGACAGTGAAGATGACTCCCCTCAAGCAGCTGATGGAAGTTGTCCATCAGGCAGTGGATACTATGGAAATGCTGGAACTTCAAACGAATGTTCAAGCAGCTCTGTGGCTTCAGTAGAGGACAGTCCAGCTACCAGTGCAACTGAGAAGCCACTGGAGCAGCCAGAAGGTATGGAAAGAGATCAGCAGGCAGAGACACACGCAAGTGGGCAAATGGAGGTGCCAGCTGATGAAAGCAGTAACGTGACAAAACCCTTGAAGGAAGAGGTCCAGGAAAAGAATGAGATAACCCAAGCTCCCAAAGAAGAGGAACAAGAAAGCGTTTCTTCTAAGGCACAGGAAACAAACCAGTTACAGAGCACAGTGAGTATGAAGCAGTACAAAACATGACACATCTTTTTCTTCAACTGCTTTTACTGTATCCCTTCCCCTTTTCTGTGATCCACAAAAGGAAAAGGGATTCATATCCTATGACTTGAATGCATTAGATGGAAGTGTTTGTGTTAGAATCTTAGTCTCCCTAACAAGCTACTAGATTCTGCAGAGTTTGATTCGAAGAACAAAATATCACAAAGTTAAAAGGAAGGAAAAGCAGCTTAACTGAAGATGTATTGTATGGCATAGGAAAACGGAATGTAGCAAGTTAATGGAAACTTCAGCCAAAGAAGGCTGTTGGTTGACAGGATCTCCATGGAGAAAGTTGAATTCTAGTATTGTAGCATTGTCTTGAGAGATGCTAAGTAGAATGGGTCAGAGAAGAACTTAATCTTACAAAGATTTTTAGTTGTGTAGAGTTTTTACTAAGATGCAGTTGCCCTTGATTGTGTAGTATTGTCTTTCCTGAGACCCATGTTTCCCATTGGGGTTTTTTTGATTGATTTTTTTCCCTGATTTCTACATAAAGAGATGCATTATGCTTCCATAATTCTTTATTGAAGGGGGAAAAGGAAAATAAAACTGTTTTGTAGACTGAAAGACTTTCACTGGCACTTTTTGAGACGTAACCAGACACAGTCCAATTTGACCTATTTATAACATAATTTGACCTTAACATTTATAAGTTACAGCAATTTAAATTAGAAGCTGTTCCAAGTAGGTGTCCCCTAAGCCAATCAGTCTTTCTCAGTTTCTGTTACAAAAAGCCTTGAGCTTAGTTCCTAGAGAACCTGAGTGATCTGGTACAAGCTCAAGTTTGGCATTGACCACTGGAAGTCTGAAACCAGCAGCTCCCTCACTGAAGAGGCAAGATGAGTATAAATGATGAACTCCCATCTGAACTGCAGAGGGTGGTGGAAGAGTGGTTTTAGAATGGATCATCTGGTGTACCTGTGTTAGGTGTAGGTCTGTGCTGTTGCCAGAAGAGATACTGGTGTGGTGGTCTGGGTTGGTGTCACAGCGCTCAGGTGGATCAGAAGCTGACTGTGAGGTCCCTGCTCTGGTGATTGACAGGAGGATGCTGGGATTCTTTTCCTGAAGAGGCTTTGGATCAACCTTTGAGTGAAGAGGGAATATAGCTTTTCACACTGAAATGATGAAAGCCCAACTAATATTTAGTGGTTAAAATTGTCAGTACTTGTGCTACAATGCATTATACTGCTATTAAATTTTTTTTGATAATTACTATAGGCTTATTCTGGCAGTGGAAAAAAAGGTGGGGTTTTTTTTCAGGATAGGGAGTTGTTTGGATTTTCTGCCTTGTTTCAGCTTGAGCAGAAAGCCCACTGTCAGTTGCCACTGCTGGTGACTGAACCCTGGTAAGTGAAAGTTTAATACAGCAAAATGGAAAGAAGACCAAGGATATAAGCCCATAACTTAGAACTTTGTCATCTACTGTACTCTTAGAGCTGGCAGATCTTAAACAGGATGTTTACCATTCTTTGCTGTTTACCTTTCGCTCAGTATTTGTGAGACTGTCTATTCCTAGAACAGGAAACTCCACCAGTGCTGTGGCAGATTGTTTTTGCAGGTGGAAGTATTTTTTTATAGTAGTCCTTGATGGATTTGTATTTTTTTTTTAAGTAGGATGAGATTAATGAGGCAACCAGTCTTTTTTGGTATTCTTAGCAGGACAAAGGTTCTAATTCTGCTAGTGTTAATTGTATTTGCTGACTTCGTACTGGAGTGGTCTCATTCCTGCTGCTGGTATTAGGTGCTCTGAAGTCCTTTTGATAACTCCAGCAGGATATGTAAGACTAATACATGCTTCAAGTGTTGAACAAAATGGGCTTATGTCTTTGTGTCCATTTTTAGTGTTGGTGTTTAGCATGTTAGTAAATTCCAGCATTTGAGTTATCCAGTCTTTGTCCATGGTCTTTTGTAGACAAGACCCTGGGCTTGGACTAGACAATCTCCCTCAAATTCACCCTCAATTATTCTGCAAATATACTAATTTCCCTTTAAGACAATAATCTCACCCTGCCACAAGAAAACAGATTAAATGTGAACTTCAGAACTTGCTCCCTTGTTAGCCTTACTAAAAAGAGGGGTGCTTTTATATTTATTGCTATACTGAAATAACTGTTCATCCTCCTTTCTGCTACTGCTGGGTGCATATTGGTTATATTCTGCATTAAAATTGGGGCTGGAAGCCAAGGTTAAGCTCCTGAGCTGCTAGGTGAGATGGCAACCTGTTGTTTTTCATTCTCTGGGGATAAAAACAGCGTTGACTGTTTTGTCTCCAGAGGAATAGGATTAGATGCTGCTACATTTTTATTTCACTTTTTCAGCATTCCTCTATTGCAAGTACAATGTGTTACTTGTAGTAGAATAATCTTTGAAAGTTCAGCAGTGTTTATATGAGTTAAAATGACCAGTACTGCTGTCTTGGGAGGCTGTGTACACTGCAAGCTTAAGCACATCTGCAGCTTACCTGGATTTGTTTGGAGTGACCCTGTAGCTAGCAGAGGGAGCGGAGAGCAGATAGAAAACTCACCTGGGCATTCACCCTTCTCTTGGGTGTGTTATCTCTGCCAGGATTTGCATGTTTTACACTTAGGCTGCTGCCTACCTTCAGCCTGCTTGTACCTCATGTGGTCATACTCTGCCTGGGCAGCGTGAGTGGTGCTGGCAACGAGGGTATCCCAACACAGCCATGGCTCAACTTTATGAAGTACTTAGGAGCCTGAGATAATCCTAATTGAAGGTGGTCTGTGAAATGTGGCATTGTGACTACACTTGTTCCTCCCCCCCTCGCTCAATCAGGAAGAAAATAAGAATTGTCTGATGGGATGTTTTTCTCTTTGCAGGAGGCAGAACCGATAGACCTACTGGTGTTCAACTCTGCTGCTGAAATGGAAGCCCTGGGCTTAGATAAACTGAAGATGGAATTGATGGCTCTAGGACTGAAATGTGGAGGCACCTTAAAGGAAAGAGCAACAAGGCTTTTTTCAGTGAGAGGTCTGTCTAGAGACCAGATCGATCCTGCCTTATTTGCAAAGCCAGCTAAAGGGAAAAAAAAGTGATTTTTTTTTGTGCTCTTCAGTTTTTCTTGTTCTGTTGTCATTCTGTACCACCATGTAGAATTCCTGGCCATCCCTGGATAGTCCTTTGTTTCTGTTCTTAAGGAAGTTCAATAGATACAACATGGAGTAAGTTGCTAGATGGCGAGTTAGTTATGTGTTGGATATTAAAGGAGTGAAACTGCTATATTTTGATAATCTTTACAATTAGTTATAACAATTCTTAATACACAAGGCAGAACGAATTGTATGGGGAAAGAAATAACCTGAATGCTTTCTGGTAAATGGTTGTATGACACTGCCATCACCTATTATAAGAGGAGCAATCCTTTTTGAGGGTTTTTCCCACCTTTCATGTGCATTCCAGTTAGCACAGTTATAGCTGTCAAATAACAAACATTGATCTTGTGATCCAGGCTTAAGAGCTGCAGTTTATACAAAAAATAACATTTTTATATGGATGAGGTTGGTATAAATGTGCTGTTCTGCAAGTTTCTGTGGGGTGTAAGGTACCAGTGCGATAGAAATTACTACTGCTTGTAAGTATTTATTTTAGAGTAAGTTAAATATTTGTACTATTTTGCTCTGGAAAAGTATCTTAATGAGGAAAAAGAGAATCACATCTTTAAGAAATAAAGAATAAACTACACCTGCTGGTGCTGAAAATTAGGTACAGGATGATCTGAAGCTGAATGGGAAGTTTAGGATGGGTTTTAATTTTTTTTTTAATGGTAAAAGCAGTGGAATTGTCTGCTGAGGACTTAATCTGCCATCAATCGTGCTGTATCCTAGAGCAGCACCTGGGAGTTCTCTGTGGGGTGGTATGGGCCCCTTGCTGGGAGGGTAGCGCACTTGCAGGGCTGTGGGGGCAGCTGCCCCCTCTCTGGTTTGAGTGGCTTTTACAAAGCATTTTGTGTGGTGCCTCAGACTCAGGTTTTACCACCCTATGCTAGAGAAAGTTCTGTTTCTGATACACTGACTGGATTTTCTTGTCCCTGCTTACTGGAATTTCTTGTGGGGACTTGGAAAAATCAAAGATGACACCTCTCCTCTTCTGACATGATGCCCGGGCTAGGAAGTCAGGTCATGCCAATAGTATCTAGTGTTTCTGGTGCGAGCAGCTTGTATCTGAAATTTCAGTCCGTTCCGCGGCGTTTGTCCCAATCTGTGTGTCCGTCTGTCCGTGAGTCCTGGCGCGAGTGCCGGCAGGTGTCGCTGCGGGTCTGGGCTGCGGGACTCCGGACGGACACACCTCCCGCATCCCCGGGAGGCGGTTCTGATGGTCGGTACAGATCACGAGCCGTCGGAGGCTGGCCAGGAGACTGGCCTTGAGCCTTTTGAGGACAGGGGTGGGAATTTGGGAGTAGGGAACTGATGTGTAATGCAACAGCTGCCGCTGCCTGGGCAGTCAGCAACACTGCCTGTAGTACAGTTTTTCTACTGGTGAGATGGAATTGAGCCTGTTTACAAGCGTTTTTGATGTGGTTAAATAAAGTCCTTACTGTCCTTTCAGCTGGGTGTCCTAAAGCTCTAAATTCACATCCCTGAGATGAAGCTTCGTTAGCATCCCAGGAGCTATGGAAAGGATGGGCAGGTCCTTACACTGCTGGTAACTACGCTGTTGTACATAAACCCAGCACTGGTGGGTGGTTTGCTGTGTTGCTCTGAAGATACAGATCATGACATTTGAGGGCTAAATTGTTAAAGTGCATTTAAACTGCTCTCTGCTTACCTACAGAGGGGATCCAAATGTAACAAGCTTGGTACCAAGGGTAAGCTGCAAGCTGCTGTCTGGTTTATGTGCTGAGCAGTGGTACAAATGCAGCAAATCAGGCAGTAGGTAAGATGTTTGGTGACAGTAAAGCACTTGACTCGTCTGACATTTTCATCTGTAAGGGAGAGTAGAGAGATGTTAAGCCTTTGCAAATCACATCTCATGGGGTTTGTGACAGGACAAATGGGCCCTGCCCAGAAAGGAAACGGTTTTGTTTACTGAGTATGTTTCACTAGGAAACAACGGGCGGGTGTCTGGGAGGTCACCTCAACCTAACAAAGCTTTGCAGAGATCAGCGTGTCAGCCGCGAGTGTTGCACACCAGCAGCAGCCCCCCTTGGGCAGCAAGCCCTGGATGTGCTCACTGCTGCTCTCCTGATGGCACGCGTTATCGTTTGGGTCAGGACAGCCTTCAGCCACAGGAACGGGCTCGATCGAGCTCCTCTGCAGTGTGGCAAGGGCAGTGTGGGCCAAGAGAGAAGGGGCCAGTTTGCTGACCTCCTTTGCCAACAACTCTTGCTGAAGTTACTTCCCCTTGTTACCTGCACTCTGGCTTCAGTTGCACCAACACAGCTGTTTCCAAGTCTGCCCTGTGTGTCACCTATTTGCCTTTTTTTGTTGTTGTGGGTTCCCTGTTGAACCAGAACAGTTCCCTGTTGGGTATGTGATGTGGCTCTTCACAGATTTGTGGCAGCAGGGTAGGGAATAAACATGGGCTGAAGGGAAACGAGTATTTTGGACCAGCAGTAGTGTCAAACACTTCATGGGTCATCTGTGTCTTTATTAGTGCCAGAATTAAAAAGAAATACCCTAGGTTTATGTTGGAGGACAACAGCTTACATACACCTTGAACCAGTTCTGCACATAATTGTTCAGCTAAGCAGGAACAAGTACTTGCCCTGGGATCTGCCCACCTAAAGGGTTATCCTGGTGGAGTTCTGTGGCTGGAGAACCATGGGCGCTCGCTGTGGAGACGGGGCTTCCATGTGTCTGTAGGGCATCCTGCAGAAAAACAGAAGGGGAACAGACAGGACTCAGACTGGTCCTTCAGCAGAGCAGAAACAAGCAGGTGATGCACTTGAAGCTTTCTTACAAATGTGGGCAGGAAAAGAAGTCGACAAAGACCAGTAGGGAAGAAACAAATCAAATTCTGTTCCAGGGCAGTATGGGCCATTCCCATAGGACAGAACGGCCTCTGAATAGCGGTGATCTTTCTAGACCAGGGCTAGAGGATAATGCAGAAGTTGCAGTATCTCTGCCTGTATCTTCTTCCCAAGGATTAATGCAGCTTTGGGCTTCAAAAGCTTATCTGGTCATAAATCCAACAAAACTTGGACATAGTTCCAGAGAAGAGGTTTATGATCCCACATAAATTCCCCAACAAGCAAGTAACGTGTCTTGCAGAATTCTTTGGAAATGTCATTTAAAACACATTTAATTCAAACACCTGGAAGATCTAGAGCACTGCTTGGTGTTTTACCTCACATTGTGGAGTTACCAACTGAAACAGAAAAATAATTGGCAGAAACACCGGCACAAACCTGAGGGTGGGCTTTGCCTCACCTCAGGTCCAGCTGTGCCTTGGAAAGAAATGTGAGCACATACAGTACACAGATCCAACAGAGAACAGGAAAAACACTTGGATTTGGTAAGGAATTGCCACAAATCCAGCAGAGAACAGGAAAAACACTCAGGTTTGGTAAGCAATCGCTTCTGGCTGGGTCCTTCAGAACTGACACATAGTGTTCCCTTCAGTGCTGCTTTCTAGCAAGCCTTGGCTCTGCTGAATGCTCAGCGTGTCAGTGCCAAGAGCAGCACTGGACAACCCAGTGTTCCCAAAGAGGAGCATTCCCATCGGAAACTGAGTAATTCTTTTTTCACTCACTTCTTTCTGTGAGACAAAAGGATCAGCAACCTGCTGCTGTTGAGGGAAAACCAGCATTTTCATCTTGGACCAGAAGAAAAAATCTTCAGAGAACTCAAGAGTCAGAAGAACCCACCAGCCTTGGCTTGGCGGTGGTTTTGATTTCCACTAACGATTCCTTTCTTGGCATCTCCCAGCAGCATAGGAAGTACCAAAGAGTTCACGTTCTGGAGCGTGCTGCTTTCTTAACTGAGCTACAGAAAAATACTTGGTGGAAGGTTAGAAAGAGCACGACCAGCCTGCAACCGAAAGGCTCCCTTCCCGTTTTCCTCACCCATGCAGCCCTCTGCAACGCAGACACAGGAAGGAGATACTGAAAGGCCCCTGCAGTGGCTCGACCTAAGCACAGCCCTTTGCTGGAGCAGGTTTTCCACGCTTGCTACTGTAGGTGGCACTGAACTAACGGTGGAGACGTTTCGGCAGCGCTGATGAAACCCTCGGCCCTTTGAACAAAATACCTGACCAAAGGCCCTGGCTCTGTCTTGTGGTTCCCAGGCGTGTGGTGCTTCTGCAGAGCTGAGGCTGTTAGGTCACAGTTACGTCATTCTGCCTATTCCAGAAACAGCCAGATGCAATCACTTTGATGCTCCTGAAATTCATCCTGAGCAGATTTTGTTCCCTGCAGAATGCTGTTGTTTTAAAGGTTTGTTTGTTGCAATGCCTGTTCTCAGCAAGGTCCTGGCTTAAAAATCCTAAGGGTTCCTCCACAACGTAACTGGAGATGTTAAAGGCTGCGGCCATCTCACAGCAGGCCTTGCTCCAAGGCACAGCTGAGCAATTGGGGTGGCTT
Organism: Laterallus jamaicensis coturniculus; assembly: GCA_022605575.1. Taxonomy (NCBI): domain Eukaryota; kingdom Metazoa; phylum Chordata; class Aves; order Gruiformes; family Rallidae; genus Laterallus; species Laterallus jamaicensis. The sequence goes on from JAKCOX010000001.1 coordinate 23,850,449, forward strand.
TGCGGATTAACACACTGAGTGATACCTGAAGGTGGGGAGGTGACACATCCTCTGACCTCCTCCCTCCATCGAGGAAGAGCTGGGCGGGCACTGCTAGGGGCTGCACAGTGGCTGCCTAATCCTGGACAGTTCCTCTGGACTTTTAGACACGACGTGTCGGCATGCTGTATGTGTGTGCTGTGTGTCCTGCTTCTCCCCACTGTGTTTGCAGTGAGTCTGAGCTGGCACAAGGAATCAGGAATTGAATAAAACTTGGGAGTGCACAAGTAAGTAAGTCTGCAGACTCAGTAAGTTGTCTCTTTTACTCCCCTCTAAAAGTTTGCAGATGATGCTGAGCTGGGGGGAACTGAGCTGGGAGGAACTGGGACCGGCTTGAGGGTAGGGAGGCTCTTCAGAGGGATCTGAACAGACTGGACCTATGGGCTGAGACCAATGGGATGAAGTTTAACAAGGCCAAGTGTAGTGCTGCACATGGGACATAACAACCCCATGCAGCACTACAGGCTTGGGGAAGACTGGCTGGAGAGCTGTCAGGCAGAGAAGGACCTGGGGGTGTTGGTTGACTGCAGACTGAATATGAGTCAGCAGTGTGCCCAGGTGCCCGGGAAGGCCAATGGCATCCTGGCTTTTATCAGACATAGTGTGGCCAGTAGGTCTGGGGAGGTGATTGGGCCCCTGTACTTGGCATTGGTGAGGCTGCACCTCGAGTGCTGTGTCCAGTTCTGGGCCCCTCACCACAAGAAAGACATTGAGGCCCTTGAGCGAGTCCAGACTTCTCTGGCAACCAGGTTGGGGAAGGGGCTGGAGTGCAAACCTTACAAGGAGTGGCTGAGAGAACTGGGCTGGTTTAGCCTGGAGAAGAGAAGAGAAGGCTGAGGGGAGACCTTATCACCACCTAGTTGCCTGAAAGGAGGTTGTAGAGAGATGGGTGTTGGTCTCTTCACCCAAGTGACGGGAGGAGGGGGAATGGCCTCAAGCTGGGCCAGGGCAGGGTCAGGTTAGATGTTAGGAAAAAGCTCTTCACTGAAAGGGTTATCAGGCCCTGGAACAGGCTGCCCAGGGAGGGGGCTGAGTCACTGACCCTGGATGTATTTAAAAGACAGGTAGACAAGGTGCTCAGGGATATGGTTTAGTAGAGGATGGGTACAATTGGACTTGATCTCAAAGGTCTTTTCCAACCTTGTGAATCTGTGATTCTGTGAAAGAGGAACAAGAAGCTATTGAAAGACCCACCTGGGATGTATGGAAAGAAGAACAGTGTTTCTAAGGCCTGTGTGATATTGTATCCAGTGTGAGGTAACTCGCTATAGCCTCCCAAGGGTGACAGAGGGTCAGTGACTGCTGGGCTGGAAGCCGGCGGTCACCTTCAGAGGCAGTGGTTGCAAGCCCCTTGCCCTCATTTTCAGCAAAGAAAAAACCTGCTTTTCCAGGGAATGCAGCCCCTTGGACTTTCAAAGGGGAATATTTGTAATATCTCTCACCAAGTTAGGAGGAGGAAAAAATGTAACCAGAAAAATGCAAATAAAAATTCGGAATACCTTTAAAACAAACCCCCCCTTTTTTAACCTGTGGGAAAACAATAAACACCCCTGATCCAGCAGCTGCCAGAAGGATACTGAGCTGTGGACTGATGCTGGTTTCGGCTACCTCCAGATAGCTATTTCTTGCCATGGTTAAAAACTGTTTCTCAGGCATCCTGTTCCTGCTGGTTTGGCTGTGGGAAATCCCAGCACCTGCACAGCTCTGGAGTGCCCCTGTACTCCTGCACCATAGGCCAGATTAGGTTTTTATTTCATTTTCTTCTGAAACACGCTGTGACACTGTGCACACTGCTCTCCTCTGCCTGCCCTGTGGACAGACAGAGGGGTGCAGGCCCTGGCTGCAGCACCACTGCTTCATACAGGACCTCATTTCACATTAAATTAATGGCACAAACTAGGAGATGCTGAGACTGTCAAGAGGTTCCTCTAAAAAATACCAAAGCCCTGTGGGATCTCTACCTTTCCCCTTCTGTTTGCCCCAGATTCCCCTTTCCCAGACTCCAGCTGTTCCCAGCCAAAGCCGAGGAGCTCCCCCCATTATCACCTTTGCTGGGATGTGGATTGGGCATCTGACTTTCCAAATTGGAAGGCTGCCCTGAAAGGCAAAGTGTCAGACACTCTTGGTAGGAGTTTGTGAAATGCAAAGGCGGGGGTGGGGTGGGAAGAGGGAGAGGAAGTAAGGTCTCACCAGCAGTGTAAAGCTGCGACTTCTCATGGATTTGGAAAGAAAATGGGTGAACAGCCTTGATTCAAAGGAAACCGTGGGAAGATCAGGCAGGGCAATGTAACACAGGCAGTAGTAGCCCTAAACATGGCTTGAGACGTCTGTTCTCTCTCCTAAAACGCAGTGATAACAGAAAGTGCTCCTGTTCTGCCCAAGCCTCTCTCTGAGGAAAAGCTTTCAGGAGACCAAGAGACTCCCCATGTCCAGACCCGCTGAACAGTGCAGGACCTCACTGGTCACTGCGAGTAGTGCCATGAGGACAGGTCAGAGCACACGCTTGCATCCAGCTTTAACCCAGACTCACTGTCACTGCGGATGCTTAACTTTAAGCTGGGACTAGCAGGGCTGCTGAAGCCCTCCATGTGAACACCACACTTCCAGTAGTGCAGGATGATGCCTGACGTTTCAGTGCCAGTTTTGCCTTAAAGCACCTTTATGTTTTGTGCAATAGTTGCTGCTCACACGCGGTTCGTTACACGGCTGCTCCTCCTTTGCCTTTTACAGCACAGCATCGATGTCCACACTGAGCCAGGTACGTGAGATGCTCTCTCTGCCTTCCCTCGGAGGCCGTGGTGCCGCTCAGATGGAAAGGATAACATGACAGCTTGACAGCCTTTGTATGTGTTACGAGTTGTGCCAGTATAAAAGCCGTGAGGTAGCGCACAGATGGTATCACAGCCTGGATTGAAGACAACACGCTGGGAGACACATTCCTGTAGCGCGGCGGGCTGGTGTCTGAAAAAGCCCCAGGTGTGGCTGTATTTCATCTTCAGCCTTCTGCCTAGGAGTCTGCGCTGCACAAATCTCTGGAGCCTTCCCCACACCAGCCCAACGTCCAAGTCTCTTGCACTTTCGCTGCAAAGCCAGCTGGAGTTGGAGGAGCAATGTCCCGTCTCCCCAGAAGCAGGGACTTCCAATCCAAATGTGGGTTAAAGACTAGCCACAGCATCCATCATACCAAGACAATAGCACGAGTGGTTAATTTTTCATTAGGAAGCTCAATTTTTCAGCCCTTTTAACAGATGAGGGTGAAGCCTCATCAGTGAGGGGAGGGTCTGGGCAATACTGGGAGTCTCTGGGAGGCCACGCGTGCGGCTGCTGGGAAGGGACAGGGATGCAGGCTGTGGGCACGAAGAGATGGGGGATGCCAGACACAAGGGTTAGCGATGTCCAGCCTGGTGAGTAGCCAGTGGGGCTGTCTCCACTGTAGCCTTCTATAAATGGCCTCTTCCCCAGGCCTGTGCTCCGTGCTCACCATCAGCCTCACGGCCCTGCACACTGGGCCGGCAGGTTGTGAACACGGAGGGGTGGTGGGACTGAGGAGGGGGATGATGCCGTGACATCTGTGCAGCTTCCCTAGCCATAAATGACAATCCATGCTGGCAGCAGGGCAGGCAGGGCTTGGTGGCCTGCTGACAGGTTTGTGCCCTGTTCTGGCACCAAAATACCCACAGTAACAGGGTCTCCTCTGCCACTGCTTCCCCCCTGCCCTTCTCCCTCAGCTGTTACACACCCGCACAGACTCATGTCTCCCTGTTCCATACCTTGTGTCTGCAAAGGGAGCCAGATGCAAAGCCAGGGCACGGTACAGGATCCCGGCAGAGGGAAGCAGAAGAGAGCTCAGCCCTCATCCATCCTGCTGGTCCCAGCCCCACATCTTTGCTGTCCTTGCTGGGATGGTCCACTCCCTGTTTCCCACAGCAGCTTGGCCCCGACTGCACAGGGTGGACAGGATCTCTCCCAAGCCTGGGGGATGATGTCTGGAGTCCAAGTCTATTCTCAAGCAGTTCAAACACTTTCTTCCCCAGGCGATGGTGTGGGTAAATGGTCGGCTTTGTTTTTCACCTGATAGCTGAGCTCATGGCCTTCAGGCTATGCCCTGCCCCAAGCCAGCTGGAGAGGCACTGGGGCTGAGTGCCAATGCTATTACATAGTCATGAGAAGGGAATGGCCAGAGATCCACCTGACTCATCCAATTCTGATTCCAGGAGCCCATGGTGCAGCAGCCCAGCACTGGTGACTGATGTGTCTGTGCTTCTGACTTTTTTCCTCTCCTTAAAGCTCTTCTTTTGCCACAGGTGTTTATACAAGTGGAAGGCACCAGCCTATCCATGGGCTATGGTGATGGCAGGGATGGCCAGGGTAACCTCAGAACCAGGATCCTGCAGGGCAGCAGGGACACCTGACATCTCAACCTTCCTGATGAATGACCCAAAGCCATCACAGGGTCCAATGGGATCCTCTTTTCACCCAGTCCGTTGCCCATGGGCACCGTCTCCCTGTCTAGTCTGACAAATTCATTTTGGAGTCCTCCCACCAGCAGCAGTTTCAGCCAGGGCCTCAGAGATCATGTCCCACAGAGATGGACGGCAGTGACCAGTTCATCCCCAGAACCACCAGTATCTCAGCAAATTATAAACCAAGGAGAGGAATCTGACACAAAGTGGGGAAATCATTTTCACTGGTGACACCCAGGCCAACAGTTCAGTACAAAAGGGATTAAACCACATTATCCTTGCATTTCTCCAGGGGATGTCTCCAGGGGAGAAGGGGAAGGGAGAGGGTGGGAGGCCACTCATCTTTTGGCACTAGGGCTGATTGCCTGCAGGCTCTGGCACTGCACTGCTGCAGGCCTCGCAGACAGCATCATCCTGTCAGATGCCTTTCTTTCTAGGTTTTGTCTTTAAGCTTTGGCTTAAACCCCGCAGCAGGTCTGGGGGAAGTGCTGGTGGTACAGACTCTGCTCTGCCTGCCGAGTCAGCCCAGCCCCAGACCCTGCCTGAGCAGAAAAGCTTTACCAGAAGCAGGCAAAGGAGAGGAGCTGTTACCTTGCCTGTGTTATAGGTGGTGTTATGTCTGGGGTGCACTCAGAAACGCCACAGATCTTTTTCCTCCTCTCTTTCACCTAAGAATGAATACAAGCAAACACGTGGTGACTTTAATAACGGTGGTTTATTGTTTCCTTGAGTTCGAAAGGACGCGAAACTTGGAAAATATCCCGACATTGAACTATCCCGACATCGAAACAACCGCAATACACAAGCAGGAAAAGACAGGCCTGACTCTACAACCTCTGCTCACGTAGGCAGACCTACGTTCTAATCCTCCCATCGACCTCAGGACTCCAGTTTCTGCCTAAAACTGTGTGAGCGTGGTGCAGGGGCCAAAGATAGAATTCTCTGAGTTCCAGATAGTATTTTCTGTACATGTATATATAAGTATATATGCATACGATACGTATGGACACATATAGGCATATGTTCCTCTGAGGTCTAGGCAATATTTTATGTATATATTTGCATGCATTTAGGCAATATGTGTATATCCAATATGTATGTAGACAATGCATATTCATATACTATATATGTGTGTGTGTGTGTGTGTTTATACAACATATACAGGTAAGTGCTTCTGCTTTACAATTCACCATAAACATGACTTGGATGGACAAGGACCAAAAGGTATAAAATGCCCCGAGTCTGAGAAGGAAAAAGCTGAACCCAGGCATTACTTCCTCAGCTGGCGATGATCACCCTACTCCTCCTTTGCCTGCAGCTGGCTGCAATACTTCTGAGGTGGGGACTAAAATAAATTGGACATGGCTCCATGAAGTTCAGTGAAATGTGGCTAGCAACAAGGGGGCCTCAGGAAGCATTAGGCTCCAGAGGTAACCCTCACATAGGTTTGTGTGAAGACAGATGCTCCTCTGAGCATGGACAGCGCCTTTAAGTGCTCCCTCTCTGCAGGGTAGTGGGGCAGGCTGGAGAGCTGCAGCTCCAGCCACTGCCAACCCTTGCCAACAGATATCCAGAGGTCCCCCCAGATCTTTATCACTGACCCCAGGGCTGGGGAGCAGGGCTGCTCTGGGCTGCAGTGAATCAGGGAACTGGGTAACATCCCACTCTTCTGTGAGAGCCTCAGGTCCCTGCCATGGTGCCCACGTCTCACACCAGCGACATGCTGTCCGTAACGCAGCTGCACTTCTCAACAACCATGTTGGAAAACTCGGCTGCTTCAATCTCGGTGCGGTTGCCCCTCTTGACGAGGTATATCATGGGGAGCGGGGAGCTCTCCACCACAGCACAGGTGCGCTCCCCGTAGCCGAAGCGCCGCAGCAGGCTGGGGGGCTGCAGGCACCCCCCCAAGCACCGGTAAGCCTGGTATCCTGCTGGCTCAATGATCCAGTACCGTGCCCAGGAGAGCTCACGGAAGTCAATGTAATGCTTCTGCCGGCAGCAGGTGGACTTGCCCATGACCAGCTCCTCCTTGCAGTCCCCAGGACCCCTGCACACCAAGGGAGAAACAAGAACTGTTGCTGTAACTAGAAACCAGAGACATAATCCCCCACCCCATGATGGCACAGGTGGACCCTGAGAGGTGGAACTTGGATCATGCCCAGGTTTGACTATTCAGGCAACAAATCTGGGAAGAGCAGAGGCGTGATTCCACAGCAGGATTCTAACTCTCACACTGTTCTGCCTGCAAGGGCCAGAGCTGCCTGGGCTGGCGCACATGGTACAATAACTCAGGGGCAATGTTCCACTGCAGACAGCACACATTTACATGTCATACGTACCCATAGTCTTCCAAGTCGAGGGTGTAAAGCACCAGTTCAGGTTTGCCTAGGGCTTTGTCCTTGGGGTCCTGCGAGGTGAAACTCACAGCTTTGGCCATTTCTGCGGCATAACTGCCCATCCTTTCTCCTTCAATCCAGACCTCCAGCAACATTGGCTCCCGCCGCTTGTTTCTCAGCCAGCAATGCACCGCCTCCGTCACGTCGAAGTTCTTCCAGCCCGACTCGCGTATGGGAACCAGCCTGTGCGACAGGGGATTGGCGCTAGAGACAAGCCCGTCAGCTAGAGCCTGGGCTCACCGTGCTCCTTTTGCAGCAGAGCAATTTGCTTCCTCTGGATTGTCCTGTTCCGTGATGATGCAGTAACTCTTGCTGAGTGCCCTGTGCCATCACCCGCAGCAATTAACTCACACCACAAAGAGAAGCATGCGGAGCTAGCAGACACCTGAAAGGCTAAATAAAACCCTTTGTGCCTGCTCATGTCAAGATACTGATTCATGCCCATGCCTGAATGTGGCAGTGCAGGATTACATGCAGCCTCAGTATTCGTGATGTCAGCCTGGCAAACTCCCACCTGCTCCTGTCATAGCTGTGTTAGGGCCATGAGTTTCTACCCACCCAGACAATTAGTTTGGTGACAAATTCTGCCTTTAAGGGTTGTAAAACTTCCATGGAGCTCAAGGCTACAGAATCAGATGCCTTTTCCACAGTTTACCTATTTAAACCAGCTAATGAAATGGCCAATGGAAAGAAAGCTAGCAGGCACATGAGTTAACTGTGAGAGAGAAGTGAACAGGCTGAGGTTTTTAGAGGAGGAGACCCAGCAGTACACAGCATTGCATGACACACAGATTATTTCAACAAATCACCATAGATTGCAGCCTTAGCCTCGTATCTGCTCTTACAAACTCATTCTGTATTTAGAGACTGCAGGTGTAATGCCATCAGCCTGACCGGAGGCACAAACACATGACCCCCAAACCTGTCCCAGAGTACCCACAGCCCATAACTAGAGTCCTGCCTTGAAGAGGGGTCCCTTTCTTACCGGGAGTCTATCAGGGAGGTCCTGTTGGTACCATCCTGCTGCCGTTGCACCCAGTACACGCTGACTCTGGCATTGGAAACAGGCCTGTGAGACTGCTTGGCAGGCAGGCTTGCTCTGTCCAGAGGCTTCTTGAAAAGCTTCAGCTCAGCCATTGTCACTTCGCTGTTTTTAGGTATTCTGCCCTCCAGGTCAAAGATGAGGTTCTGGCGGGTGGTGGTGTCAGAGTAGAGGACTTTTCCTTCAATGCCTGTGCACATCGGGAGCAAAAAAGGACAGCCTGTCATCGCTGGTGAGCAAAGCCCCCACAGCTATCCACAATTATCATCACAACACACTCCTCCCATGCTCCCCAGATGAGCCCCCGTGCCAGGGCAGCCACTAAACACACCTTTTCTAATGCATGCATCAATCAGTGTTTTGCAAATGCCCTCATTCTTCTTGGAGCCCCTGCAACCTGGCTGCAATGGAAAGAGATCTCCACAGCTTGCCACCTAACTGGCACCCATCCCTCCATGCCAGTGCTGGGCACCGAAGCAGCACACTGCACCACTTGCAATGAAAGACGCTTTTCGTTTGCTGCCTGGGGTGTTTGGTAGGTTTTTGAAAGTGAAACAAGCTTTAAGTGCCCTTATGCAGACCCCACCGTGTCTGTACCACTGATTTCCTCCTTGATACTCTTCCCAGACAAAAAGAAAGGGAGAGTGAAGCACCCTCGAAGAGGTGGGATTGCTGATACAGGGCATACTGGAGTTCCAGCCAAAACACTGCAATGTCCACACTTTCTACCGACATTCACTCTTCACCTTGCTTTTCCACCTGCCCAGAATGTTGCCTGGGTACCAAGGCTTTCCTCCTCTATCGCACTCCAGCAGCAGCCTGCCCTTGGGAGGAGTGCAGCACCCCCTCTCCAGGTGCAAGCAGTTGCAAGCACATGTTAATTTAAAGATGCTGTTCCACGCACCTCTCACACCCAGCTCCGGTTTGGAGCCAGACCCAAACCTCACTCCCCTCCCCCCGCTGTGTCCTGCGGCAGCACGGGTGTGGGCAGGGGCACAGCGCTTTGCGAGTTCCCGACAGTGACAGCGGCAGAAACGTTACCTGTGTTGCCAGGGCTCCCCCTGAGGATGCCAGCCAGGCTCGGCAAAGCTCGGCGCTTCACCCGCTGGCGCTTCAGCATGGAGATGTACTTGTTCTTTACGTGGTCTGGGATAACCAGATCCACCAAGTCCCTCTTATGAAGTTTAGGGACCTCAGAGAGCCCCAGCTGCTTCAGCAACGCCTCCTTGAACCCTTCCTGGGTGAACGCTCTGACCGTGACAACCAGGCAGAGCCAGCAGAGCATCTGGGCGAACCTCACATCCATCCTCCCCTGTCAGCAAAGCAGTTGCCTGCCCGGCAGAGATGAAGGGGGGGATCTTCCCCGGGGCTGCTCTTGGCAGAGATACGGTGGCAGGCTGCCTGAGTGGGATGGAGGTCCCCTGCACTGGGGATTTATAGCCAGCCTCGTCCCACTGGCACAACAAATTCCACAAGTGGGGACGAAGCAGAGGACTTAAAAGGATCACTCCCCTGTCAGTAGACACATGCCAGTTTAACACCTTCACCTACTGCAAAGTTAATAAAAGAAATTTTAGGGGAGCTTCCAGATTCCTTCCCAGGGGAGAAGTTTCCATGCTTTTTTAATTCCCTGGAAACTTTTGCACAGAAACCCCCTGAGAGATCAGTCTCATGTCCAGCCTAGGTCAAGGAGGAAACACATCAGTGGAGTATATTGCTTTAGGCACCGTACCATATGATTCTTAAAGGAAGCGTCAATCTTTACTGCAGGGGATTTGGTACCTAAAATACCCAAAATCAGTCAGGAGAATAGTCCTTTAGCTGGAAGTCCATCTGTATGGCAGGCATTAAAAAATAATTTTAAATCCTTTTTTTGGGGGGGGGGAGGGTGCAGGGGGGGAAGGCGTGTAGGTATCACTTTGATCTGTGAATATTTGTATCAAGCATATGAATCAGAGCCATGAATCACAGCAGTGGAATGGTTTATGGCCTTTTATGCTGCTTCTGAATCACAGAAAGTGGAAGATTTACAGGCCTGACATTTTAGGAAAATGTCCCATCACTCTTTATGGATTCCTGTGAGTTTAATAATACTTGTGTTTAAAAAAAGGCGGCTTTATATAAAGGCAATTCACCTTTCATGAACATGAGAAACCACTCTTCTTTTCCAAAACCTGGATGAACAATATCAGTAGTTAAACAATCACAATAGAGAGTTGTCTCTCAAGAGCAAGCCAGGGGGGTGGTGGTGGTGGCTGTTTGTCTTGAAGTCAGCCTTTAAACTTGAAGCTCACATCCTTTGCTTCCCTGGCCTTTGCTGGCATAAGATGCAGAAATCCATTTTTGAAACCAATCCTGGGAGACATCATCTGAAAAAATAACATGTGATCAATAAAGTGTGTGAAGGAGCGTGGCACTTGAGGCAGATCCTCATCCTCTCCAGCAGTAACAAGTACAGAAAGGCCTGAGTGCATATATATACGTGTGTGTGTGTGTGTGTGTGTATACATACAAATATCTTCAGCATCAAAAGATCTTCAGATTTTATCTGTCTGTGTGAATGAGTCAAAACTGGTCTAGTTTCATCCAATGTCCAGGCTGAATAGCACACCCTGAGAAACGTCTGGCTGGAGCACCTGCAGTAGTGACCTTGTACAAAAGCATCCTGTTATGGCTCACCCTTCATTAAAGCAAGCATCAACTGAGGCAGCCTGGCTCGTATGCAGAGGAAGGCAACAAAGCCATCTGAAAGAGCCTAACTAAACCACTGCTCATTTTGTCTTTATAACCTTTTAAGAAACTTGTCTCCTTAAACATGATGTTAAAGGGGCACCTTATTTAATTTAATTGAATTTTAAGGCTAAATTGCAAACTAACTGTGCATGGCTCAGGGCAGGACATTCTTTAATCTTTCCCTTTATGTAGCATCTTTCTCTGAATGAATCGATATTTTCAGTTATATTCACTCTGAGCCACAAATAGCAGTGAAAAATACCTACTTCACATGACTGCTTCAACTTGTGTCAGAAACTCCTGCTCTTGCCAATAAGAGAAGGGAACTTCGGGGGTTTTTTTCTCCACCTGAAATGTTTGTGACCCCCCTCAGCCCCTTTGGAAGGCTCCATGCAGGTGGCTATACCCACCGGCCTTCCTCCTCAGCTAAATGATGCACTATGGATTCACATGGGATGGATCAAATGCAGTCGCGTGACAAACGGCGGAGGCTTCGCCCACCAAAGCAATGCTCAGACCCAGTTTCCTTCATATATGCTCTATAATTGTTGGCTGACTCCATTCCAGCAGTGAATTTGTTACGTTTATATTGTTTTAGAGACACCTGGACAAAGCTGCAGTTCACACACTTGTAGCAGTCTCTCTATAAACATGTCAGAAGATCTGATCCTGTGAACCTTCTCCCTCTGATCTATCTTCATTCTGGAGAGTGGTCCTTCTACATAGTGAGGGCTCTTCAAAAAACATGATCACATGAAATGAAAAAGCCCGATTGCTCCAGCAGCACCCGGCTTTCCAGGATCCAGATACCTCTTCTCCTGAGGCTGATGTCTAATCTACCAGGACTCTTCACTGTCCAATGTGTATTGGAAGGTGATTTATGGCCTTCGCACATAAATTAAAATTATTGACCAAGCACAGCCAAAGCTCAGTCAAGAAGAAAACAGAGGATGTGGATTGTAGGCTTTTCACAGGGCTGTGATTATCTGGTCCAATTGGAGGATTTGCCATTCTCTTTCTGTCGTGCAAACAAGAAAAAGTCAGGAATTTTATAATAGCTCTTTTTGTGTAATGTGTATTAGAACCTGCATGGCACATTCAAAATGTCAAGCAGAAGATGGAAAGGGGCTGCAGAGGATGTAGTACAAGCTACCTGCAGTTTCAATAAAGGCCAGCACTTGGTGAAGAGAGATTCTCTCTATTTAAGCTATTAATTCAGGTACAAACCACTCTCTAAGAGCAGCATATCTATGCAACGATTTTCGGTAAATAAATCCAATGATTTAAAAGAAAAAGTGTGAAAAGCTCAGCCTAATGATGTAGGTATTATCCTGGGAAATTAGAATATTTCAAATGCATTTGCAGTGTGTCAGTGAATACCCAAACATTTAATTTTGTGAGATTTGAATTTCCACAGACATAATTATTTTGTATTACAATTGGTCCCATATTACAACAGCCTTTGCTTGAATGATGTGAGAGGCAACAACTTTTGTGGGTTCCAAGGAAAGTTCTGATGTGAGCAACAGGCTTATCGTGTAGAACTGTGAGCACGCCCCTATACTGATTTTTGGTCTGTTTTCCCCCAAAGTCTTTTGAGTCTAGGAATGTGGAAATAAAATCAGGTGTGGTTAAGATGCAGGTATAAACTTGTCAAGTGAAAAAAGAACCTAAGTAGAGGTTCTGTTTCTTACTCTTTATCAGTTTTAAGCACATCATTTCATGTCGCCAGCAAACCCCCCCCCAGAATAGGCTGGTCCTGTGGGGTGCTGGGTTAGAGGTTTCAAGCTGCAGTTTGTGCATGAAGGCACGGCCTTCTCGCACTGCCTCACACCCCAACAGCCACAAGGCCAGCGCTTCAAACTTGATAGCCCAGCAGGATTTTAAACCCAGGCTATTTAACTGGGATTTCTTTGGCTTCCTTCTTGACTGGCACAGTCCATGCCAGTGGTGGGACCCCTGTTCCCCTGTGAGGACCACCTCTGTGTCAAACAAGTACAGAGAGTGAGTGCGGAGCCCACCGAGCCCACTCCAGCAAGCTGTCCCATGGCAGGATGCAGCATTCGTTTGGCTGGCAGCTCAGCCTGCCCTCAGTGCAAGCACAGACAGGGGTGCAGCATGGCCAGGGGTGCAGCACCGCAGGATGCTCAGTCCCCCACCAGAGAGGCAGCCCTGGCTTTTGGCATTGCCTTTACTGAAAGCAGAGCAGCCGCTCAATGCAGATTGTTGATCTGCACTAAATCCTTTCTGATGCTTCTGATTGGTTCAAAAAATCTGGCCGTGCTAATTTTTGTGCCCAAAGGCCTTGTGCTCGGACAGCTGTTACCTGACCTACTTGCCCTTACAAATGCATTTCCAGTGTCCCCCTGCTGCGGGCCTAAAATCATGACATGGTCTTGATGTCCCTATTGTAAACTCTGGCCAATATGACTCTGGGAAATAAAACTTTGTGTCTCTGGACTGAGCCGAATCCTGTTTGTCCTGACCTGACAGCAGCCAACTTCACACCAAAGACACTGCATCCCTAACGTTTGCTCTGCCTGCCAGCTAAGGAGCCAGTTTCAGGAGCAAGTTTTGTGGTGTGAAAAATCATCTGCTTAAGTTATATGGAAACGATCCAAGTCATTTAATCCAGGCAAGGACACAAGCTTGCTCCTCCTCCTCACCGGTCTAGGCCATCCCCAGTGGAAAGAAATATCCTACAGCTCAGTGTCCTGTTGGGTTCCTCTAGCAAATGCTGGCGATGAAGCCCCAGGCAGCAATGGGGATACTGTTCCTTACACATTTATCCCACAACCTATCCAGTATGGTAATCTGGATGATCTTGAGCTCAGATCATGTAACTTTAAGTGCTTTGTATCTTAGATAGCATTGATTTAAGCAGCCTTCCAGAGGCAGGCAGCTTTTAATCAGAGGCTTGTTTTGGTCCAAATCCCAGACAAAAGGCTGCCTGTTTAGGGAGGAATGGATAAAATGTCCAAAGTCCCACCATGTCCTTAGTCAGCTGATGTCAGCTGGCTTGCTCACAGGGTTTGTGTTGGCAGCATTTGCAAAGTGCCAGTGTTCTGGCAGAGGAGAGATCTCATATATATATAAAATAGATATTTTTTTTTAACAGAAAAGCAAACACAACTGTTTAAATACAGGTTTTTCTGTCCTCTCAGCAGTCTCCCCCCCACTGCCCTAGTCTGTGCCTTCTGTGTCACTGGGGAAGCAGGATTTGTTAGCATTCTGATGGCTACAGAAAAAGCTGCTAGCAAAAATGCTGACATTCAGCAAATGCTGCTGAATCACATAAATAAGCATACAGATCTAAACCACTTGCTTTACACCACAGTCCACTTCATAGAGGAACGTCTCCATTCCTCAGAAATAGCTGTCTTTTGTAGGAGCACCACTTAATAAAAGCCCATTCATCTTCCTAGTTGTAACACTGCCTTTGTTTTCTTTTTTCTTTTCCTCTTTGCAGTTGTGTGTTTACACTGCAAAATTTTACCTGCTTTTATTACGAATATGTTTTTCCTGCCTCAGTGACGCAAGTGAGATCCCACCTGTGGGCCCAGCAGTGCTGGTGATGCTCTGAAAGGCTGCACAGGCCCTTCGTGGTGCTTGCTGCCGAGTTGGGCTTTAAACCAACATGCTCCAGTGAACGTGGAGGTGGGGGCTCCGTGTGTGACCCCCTCGGCCGCCCACCCCAGAGCATGTCTATCTGGCAGAAGGGAAGCCATGTGTGGGGGAAGTACCTGTCGTGCTGGAGGGAAATGAGGCAGCAGGAGGTTTCAAGGCACGTGGTGCTGTCCAGAGAGTTGGGCTCCCATGTCAACACAGCTTTTGGGGGCTGATTGGCTCTATGGTCTTCCAAAAGTTTGGTGCATGTCCTCTACCCCTTACACATTCTGTGCCAAGTTTGTGTAGCGAGTGGGCTTCCAACACGTCAGAAGAGCCTTCATTTTCCTGTCATTCCTAATACACATGGAATACAAGTCCTATTTCATCTGTGCAAGGGAGTAGCCTGGCTTAATTATGGATCGGTATTTCCTCCAGCCTATTTTAACTCTAATAACATTTGTTTCACTGAACAGACTCTTTCGCTAAGAAAAAGAGAAAAATTACTCAGATAGAGGAAAAAATAATCCTCTGTTCTAGCAGCTGTAATATATTTCTGTTACTGGGAGACGCAAAGGCAGAAAGATTATGAACTACATGGTAAAGAAAGCTGAGTAATTTGCATTACTGGCTTTGCTGGAAGATGTTTGTTTTTGGTTGGGTTTTTTTTGCAGGCCAAAAGATTAAAGTCCAAGATGAGTGAGATCTACAAGGAACCTTCTCTGCTAAGCATTGTAAGCGATCATGCAAAACAATATGATAGTTTAGTGCAAAAAAGGGTTGTTCCTTGCACAGAAGGTAACAAGAGCCACTGCAAGGTTGGCTAAATGTGCACAGAGAGAACATGATAGAATTGATAAATACTTTAGGCTTCTCTAGTTTGGTACATCTGATAAGGGTGTGGAGTAACTGCCTAAAGGCTTCCATTAATCCTCACCCAGGTATTTAAAGTTAACTTAAGCAAATATATAGATTAGAAAAAAAGATGCCTGCAACAGCAGGAAAATGATCTCAATTGTTTATAATGGTTGTTTTCCATCTGTCACATCCGCTGCTGAAGTGACTTTGGGGCTACTGTGTGTCAGTAGGTTTTACACCATGGGACCTGGATGCATTGTTCCAAAATCATTACTTGCATGTGGCTTTCTCCCTTGCTGCTAACAACACACTAGCACTGTGATGGAAGGGATGATGAAGTGGATTTCTGAATGGGTCCAGCATCACCACCAGACCTGCCTGCCTGAGCTCTGGGTGAACTGTGTGGATACTGGGGCATGAGGGCTGAGAGGCTTCTGGGAGGAAACCCAGGAGATTGAAGAGGTATGAAACAATCTTCCTGGAAATGACAGTCTGGATCAGACAATAATCCCTCATCAGATGCTTAATGTTCATCCTTTTTAAAAGAGAGCCAGGCTTAACTGGCTGTAAACTTTGCACCAGACTTTGTGGGCATCTTTTCTTTGTCTTCAGAGTTCTGCCATCCCTTCTGTAAGAATGGTCTTAAAGGGCTACAGAGTATTTGAAATGCATTTTGAAAGATCTTAGGTCTGCTAATAAAATTCCAAATCATTAACTCACTTTTGAAAAACAAGTTGTTTACTATTTATGCTAATTTATTATTTCCCCTGTTCATTCCATTCCCCTTCTGCCCAGACAAGGTACCTTGTTACACCTTTAAGAATTCTGTAATAGCAAATATCAAAATAGCCCCCTAGTTTTCTTTTGCCTTCAAAAAGTGTTGCCATGTTCAGAAAGGAGAGTGTGTGGTTAGATTGCTTCTACTACAGAGCTGTTTTCATGTAAATATTTGTATTGTCATTGTATTGCTCTGGTAACATTTTTGGTACATGATTACTTTGTGATGCAAAAGACTTCAAGGGGAAAGAACTGAAGGAAACACAGTTCCTTGTGTATTTTTCTCCAAACCGGAACATAAAGGGGTATTTTACTTCATGGCACAGGTTAAATTATGTCATTTCCTGCCATGTACCCATATCTATGTAAACAAGGGGTAGAAAGTCTCAGATTTAACATGGCCCTTGTAAAGAGTGAAATAAAACTGTGTGACCTGACTAGTTTTAATCCTTTTAGCATTCATCCTACAGGACCCTGGGAGATGCACCATGGTCATTTGATTTTAAAAGGGAATCTAGCCACACTTGGCCAAGTCATTTGAAGCGTGAAACACAAACTTCAGTTGGGTTTGGATTTTTTTTTTTCCTTTTCTTACCTAGCCATTTGCTTATTCAAAGGCAGTAATCCAGGAGCAGCCAACATTTGCACACAGCAACCAAATGCACTTCTGAACCTCAGTTTTGGATTCAACAGGAGATTCCACAGGAAATGCCATGTATTTGAAGAGAGCATCTCTCAGCTGTCCAGGCTAAATACCTATAGTAAAGACATGGTGACTGAAATTTGCTTTATTTATGCAGCATGGCTGTTAGCATCAGCAGTTGCCAGCATGGACTCCAGGGTAATCATACATGTTGAGAAGATTTTCAAAGGCACAAAAAGGAATATAGAGTCTATTTTTCACTAATTTGAGCAAAACTTTTGTGCCCAGTACCTCTTGTTTGCTTTGATGCTAAGATAGAGAAAGGAGTATTTTACCTCTGTGACAGCAAAACTAGAAATCAATTACTACAATCAGAGCAGAGACATAGATGACCCAGGAATTAATTTGAGATACTTACTTGGTTTGACCAGATCTGTTACAGCACCTCAAAGGCAGAATACAGAAAAATGGTGTTTTCAATGAAATTCAGACTCTGCAAATCCAGTGGAAGGGATGTGAAAAATCCCCATGTGCATCAGACTTGGAAGACTGGCTCCTGTAACTCTTCGGAGGCTGCACCACTGGATTTGTTCTCAATCCCTTGTGGTAGGAAAGCTTGCCTCTGGACTTCACTATGTTCCCAGGCTGGTAAACTCTTGAAACACGTGCTTTCCTAAAGAAGGAAAAGCTCAGATTCCTAATAGAACATGAAAATATAGTATCACCTGGGCTTGCCTGGAAACTGATCCAGAAACCACAGCAACCGCTGAACACAATTGTCTTGTTTCCTCAGGGACGTGGATGGGAACAGGTTTCTTAACGTCATTTCATGTCCTCTGAGAAATGCTCTCACAGTGGCAATTTGAATAATAAGTTCAAGGTTTATTGATGTAAGACTATTAAATTCATGGCACATTGACATCTGAAACCTTTCTAATCTCCACAGGAACTGCGGTGCGAAGGCGCTACAATCAACCTGGCTCACTGCTCCCCACAGCAGTTGGCAATCTGGGGCCTGAAACCTCAGGTCTGCTCATTCTAGGGCTCTGTGTACAGCAGTGCCAGCTTGCACCTGCTCTCTCAGTTGTGCCAATACAGCACCAGGAACTCATCCAGACAGGGTGTAAAAGAAAAGGTGCACCACGTTGTGAGGGCAGAGGCAGTTTGCCTAGGTGCTCCCATGCAACATAGACTCTTTCTTCTATCCTGGGTCTGTCTCACTCCAGAAACTCCCACAGTGTCTTTGTCACTTCACAGGACCTGCTTTTAACCCCTCCCAAATTAATGCTGGTCACTTGCTTCATTGTAATCTGGTATGTAATTTGAATATACCAACAACTGATTTACTGAAACTGCACAGAATATCAATAGGAATAGAGAGCTGAGAAGATTTAGGCTTTCTTCCCAGTTGTGCCCCTGAGTCAGAGTAGAAACCTTGAGCAAATTGCCTTGGCCAAAATCTTCAAGTCTATATATAGACACCATAATAAATAGCCTGATTTTCAAAGGCACTAGCCAATCACAGCTTCTTTCAACAAACCCCTAATCGCCAACAGGCTGTAATGATTGTTGTATATGAAATATCTTAGTAAAACAAGAGATATTCCTCTTGCCATCAGTCGCTGCTTGCTTACAGGGAAGGAAGTTCTCCATTGATCACCCATGAATTTAAGATCAGCTTGCAGTGACTACAGTACTTTCCCTTTTTACGCAGATCAGGCCACACTCCTACTCCTGAGGCAATGTCAGATGTGCTGTGTTCAGCTGGAAGAGGTGCAAGCGAGTTCCTTTATACCCTTTTGCATATATTTGAAAGGAGAAAGTAGGAGATTCAGCGAATATGAAATAATTATAAAAAGGGAATGCTAGAAAGGGTAAATGGGAGGGGGAAATAAAATACTACAGAAAGAGGAATAAAAGTGGGTAGGGAGGGATGTGAATGGGAAAGTCAGAAGGTATGATGATAATACATCCAACAGGTTGATCACATGCTAAGGAATGGCCAGTATTTGGGCAACTCTTCTGCTTCCCTGGAAGTGAAAGTGCCAGAAAGTGCTTAGCAAGGATCCAGATGCCCACAGCATGCCTTGAGCAGCAGTCTTGCACTTGGAACTGGTTAGATGCTGTTGTACCTCACCACTTCCAGTCACGCTTTAGGAATGCCAGGCTCTGGATGCAGGATCTTCCTTGATGGCAAAAGCCACACTGCCTCTGTTCATGGCTGTTTGCAATGGCAAGAGCTCTTCATGGCTTCCTGCTTAAGCCACCCTGCATCCTGTCATCAATTGACCCCAGACACTTGTGTCTCATGTACCTGAGAGTTGAGCCCCTGCTTAGGCTCACCAGGATTATCCTGCTGACATTAGTGGTCACCCACTGCACCGTGTATCTTGCAAAGGGGCCAAGCGACTGCTGCACTGGGAAATGTAACAGGGGCTTTCGTGGCTCTTTGCAAAGCAGAATCTGAATTTAACAGATTAAGCCTAATTTTAAAGTCTGAGATATACGAAACTACAGAGGTAATTATTGGTTCAGGCTCCTAGGCAGAACACAGAAGCTCATGAAGCATCTTAATTCAGCTGCTTCTTGTTTGCTTTAAATTAACCTGAGATTAAAAGAAAATCAAAGCTATTTGAAATCTTCACAGTCTGTACTCTGACTTTTTTTTCATCTGTAATTCCAGGAATGGGAAGTGGGAATTCTTGCCCAGGGGAAGCAAAAGATTACTCACTTTAAAGGTCCTTCAAATATTATTGAATCCAGATTTCTATCATAATATATTTTCATTTTTAAAATCTTAGAATCACAGAATCTCCTGAGTTGGAAGGGACCCATAAGGTCGAGTCCAACTGCTGACTCCACACAGGGCCAGCCAGGTCAGAGCACGTGACCGAGGGCATCGTCCAGATGGTTCCTGACCTCAGCCAAGCTGGGTGCTGTGGTCACTTCCCTGGGGAGCCTGTGCCAGTGCCTGACCACCCTCTCAGTAAAGAACCTTTTCCTAATATACAAGCCAAAACTCCCCTATTGCAGCTTCATGCTGTTCCCTTGGGATCTATCACTGGTCACCAAAGAGAGGAGATCGGTGCCTGCACCTTTGCTCCCCCTTGTCAGGAAGCCATAGGAAGCCACTCCCTGGGCCCAATCTTTCAGGCAATTGCCCACCCAATGCACCATGGCTTTGTCTAGTTGTATGCTGGACATTTTGCCCAGCAAGATACCATGAGACATTATCAAAAGCCTCATTGAAATCCAAAACAATAATATCAACTGGTTTCCCCTGGTCAGCCAGCTGGGTGGCCTTGTGTAAAATGAAATCAGATTGGATAGACAGGACCACCTTCTCCTGAACCCATGTTGGCTGTGACCAGTGACTGTGTTGTCCTTCAGATGTTTTTCAATTACTCCCGGTATGACTTTCTCCATAATTTTACAGGGCACTGAGGTGAGACATACCAGGGCTGCGCTTCTTACCCTTGCTGAAAACTGGGACAATGTTTGCCTGCTTCCATTCAACCAGGACCTCTCCAGATTGCCAAGACCGTTGAAAAGTAATTGTCACAATGACATCAGCCAGCCCCCTGAGTACCTGGACACATCTCAGCGGGGCCCATGGAGGCAGTTTTCCTCCTCTCAACAAAGATTTTAAATTCCACTACTTCGTAGTCACTATGGCCAAGCCAGCCGCCTACTACCACTTCCCTCATGTGACCTTCTCTGTTTACAAGCAAGAGATTTAGAAGGGTATCTTTCCATGTTGGCTTCCTTAATACCTGAACGAGGAAGTTATCATCCAGATGCTTTAGGAATCTCCTGGACCTGTCTGAATTACCTGCATGGTGTTCCCAGTTAATGTCAGACAAGTTGGAGGTCCCCATAATGACAAAGGCATTCAATCTAGAGGTGTCTCTTAGTTCTTTGAAGAATAATTTGTCAATGCTGCTGTTCTGGCCAGGCAATCTATAGTAGACTCCCACAATGACATCCCCTTAATCCTTACCCAGAGACTCTCTACCATGTCATCAAAAACTGACAGCTCTGTGCAATCCAGCCCCCCCCCCAGCTCCGTTACATACAGCACCACCCCTCATCTCTCCTGCCCCATGTGTCTCTTCTGAAATTATAACCACCTACATTAAGGCTTTAGGTTTTGACACATAAAAAGATCATAAATTACATTTATAAATGTTCCCACAGCATGTTTGATGATGAGATTTTCAAGGGAAGTCAAGACACTGAACCAGGAAGGGTCATCCCCACAGCTCTGGAACTCAGTTCTTAAGTCTAAAAGCTGGGGATGTCACTGGACTCTGCAGATAGAGAGTGGATAAAGCAGACCAACCAGTTCAAAGACTAGTTTGCTCAAAGTTGTCCAACCAAGTATTAAGAAAAAAGAAAAAAACCCCAAATCTCCCTAGTTTTCCTCTTCTGATACATTCTGAGGAAAAGCAGGATTTGAGAGGTTAGTTAACAAAAGTTTACTTTCAATCCAAGGTTCCAGCAAACCCTGCTGACTTGACCATCTGATGGTTTATACTGCAAGATCTCCTAGGATGCTCTGTGGCTCCTGCACAAGCAATCGTGCAGCCTTCTTCAGGGAAAGCAGACCCTAAAGTAAGGATGCTAACATCTGTCCAGGTCTCAGACTTGTACTGTTGCAACAAGAGTTACTATGTATGGTCAGAACTATGGATGGAGCACAGAAGCTCTTGATGACACTCAAGTTCTTTGTTAAAACTAGTGTATATTGTACCCAAGAAAAGCAAAATGTTACAATCTGTAAGAGGTTTGATATTTTATGCTGGTGACAAATGCTTGCTGATTCACCAAAAGCCAGTGGGTCACACGGGCAGGTGCTGTCTTCTTCAGTGGCAGAGCCCAGATTGTGACAGTGGGTTTCACCATCTCCCTTTTTCTCTCAGGGAGCTGCCTTAATTATAGTTAGTGCTACGCCACCTATGCATTAACTGCCTTCAGCTTATATACACCAGGGTTAATGCACAGATAGGCATTAAGACAATGTGTATATTCAGAAAACAATTAAGTCATCAACGTTTCAGGCCGCCTTGTCCTAGTTTTATGCCAAAGTGTCTCACATCAACAGTGGTTGCATTCCAACAAGCTACTCATAAGCCTACAAATCCCACATGCCAGCAAGTGTCTCCACAGTTGCAACTATCCTTGCAACAGAGGTTTAAAACCTCACACTGCACTCAGGTGAGTGACTAGGATGTCCATGCACTGCCCTCTGGAAAGGCACAGGCCTGTCTTAGCCCAAGGTTGGCAGTTGTTGAGGCTGGGTTTGGCAGTGTTTATAGCTGGCGACTCAGTACACAAGCCTAGGAGCAGTCACAGGGACGCCTCTTTAGACCTAACCAGCCTGATCCAAAGGAAGAACAGTAATTCACCACTTTATAAATCAAGTTTAAATGCAAAACATGTTGCAACAAGCTTACTTTTTTTCTCCTGCACATTTCTGCCATAGTTTTCAGTACTGCTCTTCTTGTGTTATTTGTGCATTTTAATAAAATTCCAGTTTTCATCCAAATACATCTTGACAAAGATCCTGAGAAAAACTAATCATGCTCAAGCATCAATACCAACACCCCATTCACCACTGCATCAATACCAACACCCCATCCACCACTTCCTATCTGACACAAAATGTAAAATAAAAGCAAGGCACAAAACTGGGTAAGTATTTTGTATAATAGTCACTTCTCTTGATTAATGTAAATACATTTGAGCTCTAATGCAAGGTTATTTCTACCTTTAAAATCAACATATTATCTATGAATGAGAAGCAGCACCACAAAAATAACTAATAAGTATAGAGAGAAACCAAGTGGAAATTGTTAATTTAAATCAACAGTTGCTACTTGATTATTTGTATTATGAGTAGAGTTAATTTAAATCTGTCTAGATTTTTCTATTTATTTGTTTTCATTACACACACCTTAAGGCTCAGCCCTTTCAGAGCAAGACTCCATAATGCCCACACTAAGTCCTTGGGTATATTGAGGCTTGTAAACGCATCGCTAGATGAAGGCAAAGATTAAAAGATCGCAAAGGGCTCCCAGCCTAGAAGCCTTAATTAAAACCATTAAGATATATTTGAATAGGCAGATAAGCAAGGAACAGCAAGCTGGGCTGATGAGTTTCTTCAGAGAAAAGAAGCAACTGTGAGAGTTGCCATGCATGGTAAAGCATCAGGCCACCTGCTACTCACATCCAAAGACTATTGATGTCCTGTTGGGAGTTCACCCATCAAGGGAAGTCCTGCTGTGATAAATCAAACCGAAGTGACAGTGGAGTTCTTCAGCCATAAGGTCATTTAATAAAGGGAAGAGTCACACACGTAAGTGTAAATACACCGCACACTTGTTCAACTTGGTGCTAAAGAGCTGTTGAAGTGGATATGGAGTATGCAAAACACAAGATGGAAGAATTTTAAATTCTGTTGACCTGCTCCTTAAGTCCAGAGGCTGGCTCTCCATCTGCCTCAGCAACATAATTAAATGTTTTCTAACTAATGACAGTGTGTGGCTTTTGTCACCAAAAGAACAGACAGTGGTAAACAAAACCCTGTTTACAAGAGGTAAGGAGAAGGGAAATGTGACTCTGCTGTTGAAATTAGAGATAAACAAAATCACACCACTCAGCTAAAGAGCCTGTCTAGACAGAGGAAGGGATAAAACCGCCACCAACGAATTACAAATGCTTGATGTTATTCTTGTGAGAACGAGAAGGGAAAATTATTTTGTAGCTGGGCAAAAGTCTTCAGAACAAAGAATGTCAAGACTGCAACATCAAGATCACTAAGCATCATCCATTTTGCACTACAGAATAAGATCCCCTACCCAAAGCAAGGACTTAACTATGAAAAATAAGAATAAAAAGTACAAACGGCTTAGGAAATCAGTGAGAAAATCAAACAGATTTTGATTCTAGAAGTACAAGAGCTGCAAGTATACACTGAGGCTTCACCTACATGGCAAGTCTACTCTGCTGCAGCTACATCTGTAAAATTTTATTTGAACAGAGATTATAACAATTCCTCTTCAAATTCCTGTTTTGAAATAGACTGTCCATAGGACAGAAAAGCCAGGATGGAATAGCCACTCTACTAATCTCTTGCTAAACAACTTTCCCACTAATGTAGTTAGTTCCCACCGTAATAAAAGAGAATGCATTTTAAAGCTAAAATAATTAACATCACTCAACAATAGTGGAATTTATTCCAGCAATGAATCTGAACTACTCTGCTTTGATCTGAGAACTTCTATTTTAAATTTTAAATCCCAGATTATCTATAGTGCAGCCACAAGATAAATTATGGAATTATATCCTGAAATATCTCTTGCTAACTGCAGAAAACTGGGACTATACCCTTTTTGCAGGATGGAATGGGGGTACATAGAACATGTGTAGTCAAATGCTGCTCTCCACTAAGCAGCCATTCCTGAAAAGTGAGGCAAGGATTTGAAAGAGTGAAGCAAGTCTGGATTAATAAAATGGCAGGGATCAGGATAGTATGTATCCCTGCAGGGCCTTAAATAATACAGTTTGAATACACAGGGACATAAAGAGTTGAAGATTAAAAGACAGGACCGGGACAGAAAAGTCAACAGGTGACAGAAGTTTTGATCAGTGTAGTGTCAAATTGAACCTTGCACTGCCTTGAAGGTTTTGTTTTTTTAGAGTGGGTCACTGTTCTGAAACATCAGTGCTGCTTCATCCATGAGACCGCAGGTAGGGTGCAAGTCTTTGAAGGCAAGTGGTCTCACTGCCTCCCCCTGAACATTTACATTGTCATCATTATCATAGTGTTATTCTTCCTCAGATGCCTGCTGCTCATTGAGGTCAAACCATGCCAATCAGGGGCAAAAAATGAAGACATGGTAGGGGAAAGATGGCTGGCAATGCTGGGTATCAAATGTCTGTTGGAGGAACAGTAAAATAAAGGGGAGAGGTGGACAGGAGGGCCTGGCTGTACCCCATCTTGGGCCTGTTGGCTGGAAGCAGTAAGCCCCCGTGAAGGACAGGGTGTCATTGTAGATGGCTGGGAATCAGCCTCATCCCAGCTTTGTCACAGACACATTAAGCTAAACCCCTTAGGTCTCATTTTCCCCCCCAATTTACAATATATGCTCTTTATATAGGTATGTGGAGATGAAGAGCTTTCAATATTTCACAGAACATTCATATTATGTTCATATCACATTAATATTACTACTATTACCTAATTTATTTCAGGGTTATGTATCTTAGCCATATGGCCTATTCCGCTTGTACCTGCACATTTGCCCACTTTACCAGTTTGGGAATTGTGATTGATACCTCACTTCTGTCTCCCATATAAAGCTCTTTTTGGATCCGTTTTGGTTTTTGATTTTTTGGTTAATGGCGAATGTGAGGCATAGAGGCACAAAAGGGTTACCTCCAAACCACAGCCACGTAGTCCACACTAACTTAAAATGGAGAAATCACAAGTTAGGCAATCCTTTGTGCTTCACCAGGGCTTGCCTTGGAGATCTAGCATACTATTTTTGCAAAACAAACTGCTGCGAACCATTATAGGGCATAATTTCAAACGTGTTACACAAAGGGAGAGCTCTGTGTGCATTAAAGATGGTTCTGGCATACACAGGCTGATTCAGAAGCTGCTGCTGGCCCTGCTGTGTGGGAATAAAACAGCTCCCAACGCAGCTCCAAGTGCCTCCTGAGCCAGAACAACTCCAGGCAGCGACATCTCCCAATTGCTATGTCCAGTTGCTGCCAGGCGAAATGAGACAACAGTGTACGAAAAATGACAGCAACATTCCCGCTCGCTGTTTTACTACAGGGCCCCTGCGCCGAGGGAAGCACTTCAGAGACTGAAAAGAGAAGGCTACAGAGGCGAAGGGCAGCGGTATCCCCACGGCAAAGGCCAGACGCCTTTGGGGCTGCGCTACCTCGTGAGGGAGGGAAGGAGACAGGCGCCAATGGCAGCCGGCACTGCCTCTCACCGCCGGCCCCGGGCTGGGCTCGAGCACGCATGCGCGGAGCCCGGGACTTGTTGATGGGGCTCGTAACTTCGGGGCTGGGACGGTGTGTTGGCGTCGCGCCTCGCGTGCTGACGAGACGGGAGAGGCCGCGGCCGGCCCGGCGCAGGTGAGGGAGCTGCCGGTGACAGCCCGGCTCGGCGGCGCTGCGTGGGGACGGGCAGCAGCCGTGTGAGGGCAAGTGCGGCCGCGGGGAGGGTGGAGGGCGAGGTGAGCCTTGAGGGGCGGCCGCTGGGGCGCGGGTTTGTACTGCTGGGTGGGGCCCGCCTGCTGGCCGGGGCCGGGCGCTTCCCCTTCCCCGCCGACCGGCCGGCCCTCCGGAGGAAACAGCCGTTGCCTCTGGGCCTGTTCCTCGCTGTCACGTCAGCAGTCGCAGCGGGATCCCGTCCCTCCGCGGGCTCGGGGAGGGGAGCGGGCAGCCGGGACAGCCCTGCTGGCGTCCCTCTCCCTGGGCGGTGTTACGAGCCCTCAGGTTACCCGGTGTGCCGCCTGAGGAAACGGGCCCTGGCCAGCCCTGATTTCAGGGCCCTCCCAGGGCTGGGGACACTCTCGGGGTCCCAGCCGCAATGAGGGAGGCGGTTGCTCCTTTCTAGAGCCCGTACCGGTGCTCGTGTTCCTGGAAAGGTGGCGAAGTGCCGCCTGTGGCGTGCTCCCTCAGCTGCCTCAGCGCAGCTCCGCCCGTGGGAGGGCTGGCCGTGCTCTATCTTCCTGACAGCTGGCTGCTTTGGAAGGGATAGTTTTCAAGAACTGGAAACCGTGCCCGATAAGATCCCGTGTGTTACTTCAAGTTTAACGTGCAGTCTCTGCAGTTGTGACGAAGGCTTCTGAAGTATGTTCAAAATGACTCTTTCCTGTCTGCACCAAATTTCAATCCGTAGAAGGCGAGGACACCTCATTTTTTGGTTTGGGGGGGGGGTGTGGGGGTGTTTGTATTTTTTTTTTTAAAAATTTCTTTTCCCCCTGTGATGAAACATGGTGTTGTGACAGAATTCATTCCCCATCGTGTCTCAGAATGCAACATTTAGCAAGCGTTGGTTTGGGAGCAATATTCTCTCCATCTTGGTTTTCTGCTATTTCAAGGGGGAGCTTGTTCTTCATTTGGTTTTGTTTTCAG
Source organism: Laterallus jamaicensis coturniculus (assembly GCA_022605575.1). NCBI lineage: Eukaryota > Metazoa > Chordata > Aves > Gruiformes > Rallidae > Laterallus > Laterallus jamaicensis. The sequence goes on from JAKCOX010000001.1 coordinate 23,877,164, forward strand.
CATCCAGAGTAGTGCTTTTGTCAATGATGTGTGCAGTTGTGGTGTCCCAGAAGTGGTGTCCCTGTCCTCGTATGATGACCTATAATATTTGCTTTCAAATGATAGAATTTTTCATGGTATGTTTTCTCTATGAATTTACCGGTCAGAAGTGTGTTCTGCATGAAGCATGCCTTTGTCCAGAGTACATGGTAATCACTGAGTCAATAAGAGCCAAGAAAAGAAAGGTTTGAAGTAAGAAGCCTAAAAATAACTAAGCAATTGCCTGTGCTGATAAAAAGACCTTTGTGTCAGTAGCTAAATCTTGTGCATTTATTTATGTTACTGCATTATCTGAGCAAGTCAGTTGGCTAAAATGAGAAAGATGGCTGATCTCTTAGAAAATCAGAAATACTCTTTGTTATTTCTTGTTCATGATACACTTTAAATACTGTGCTGTTCTTTCAGTTGACTTCTGTTAAAAAAGGAAAGTCACACAATATTTTAAGACCAGAGAGGAGCATGTGTGTTTCTGTGGTAGTTTTTTGTTGAATTAGTGGCAAATCTGTTAATAATCACAAAGTCTGGACATTTGAATACAAAGTTCACAAGCCAATATATTCACCTGTGCTCATCAACTAGGAGCAAAAGCTTCAAACAGGTCTTGCTGGAATATCTAATGCCTCATGTCACTTCTGGAATCAGAATCCAGGCCGGAATAAGTAGTTTGATGTTATAGATTAGAAGATAAAGAAGTTTGTTTTGTGTGGCTTTTTTGTAGTATTGAGCCTGTCAGTTATTGCAAAATATTTTACAGGGGAAGATTGTCATATGATTTCACTTCCTGGTTGAATCGTCCTGCACTTTTTGTACTTGTACTGTTAGTACATCTCACAAATACTGGGCAGGATTTTCACATGGTTGTTTAATTTATTTTTCCTTTTTTTCCTTTCTTTTTTTAAGGGAAAGACAAGATGAACCCTTTCTTTTTTCTGGGTTTTGGACACTCTCATCTAGTTTACTTCGGGAATAGAAGTGTACCTTTCAACTCAACAAATGAGACGTACTGCTACAGCACTGCCCAGGGCAGCACAGTGCTCCAAGGAGTAACTTTTGGTGGAATCCCAACTGTCCTGCTGCTTGACGTAACCTTCTTTTTTGTAAGCCCAGTTTCTGTTTCTTACATTGAAAATCCTTCTGGCCACCTCAAAAATTAGATTCTTCAGAATTCTCTTATTTATCAAGTAGGGATTTGTTTCTGTAAATCTGCAGAATAATAAATATGTTAAGGCCATCGTGGGAAGGTGTATATGCTTTTCAAGTATTGATAAAGGTTTGTGTCCATGTGGGACACCAGTGTCACTCTGGGTTGGGTGTGTAGATGTAGAGAGAGTGCATAGTGTCTGCATGTGGGGTCATGGTGGGCTTCCTAGTGGTAGCTCAAATTTTTACGTTTTGTCTTAACTGCAGGAACATTTTTTCCTTACTCTGGGTTTAAGTATGGGGTGCCTTTTCAGGATGGGAACACCTTGCTAACTTTTTTGTTTTTCTAAAGGAAATACAATATGGAAAATTTGTCATTTCACAAACTTTTTAAAAGCTAGATTTTGTGTATTTGTTGAGGAAGTAATATACTGGTCAGCTCAGTGTATTGGAGGAAGAATAGGATTAGTTGCTGGCCTGTCCTAGAGTCTCCAGAACTAAGACTTCAATAAAACTAATAGTTTGGTGTAGGTAGTCTTAAGCCACCAGGAAAAAAACAACAACTGTAGACTTGCAGATTGGCCTGATCAGTGAGGTTTGTGGTAGTAAAATGAGGCTAAAAGGATGACGTAGTTCCTGAGTTCTAGAGAGCCACTGTGGAGACTTGAAGCTACCTGAGTAAGATCTGAGCTGGTAGTTCTATAGGAGTATAGAAGATAGTTCTGTAGGAACGTAGAGGATGTTCCTAAAAGTTAATGTAGTGGCATTCTTTGCTTTTGGTTTGGCAGGATGTTACCACAAATTCATTTTCTGAGAGTGTACAGGATTTACTGCTCTGCATGACTGATGGCACCACATTTAATAAGATTTAGTTGGGAGTGTTTAGGGTGGGGAGCTTCTTTTTTTTTTTTTTTTAAAGCTGTGGTTAGATTTTAAGCTACAGAGCCTCTGCTCTTGAGTTCCCTGCTGTTGAACTCTCAGAGTTAGATGCGATGTAGGAGGCTCTTCAAGTACAGACTACTGCAATTTATTTAGCAGCAGCTGTATTCCTACATTGATAACATGTTTACTGCAGATCCTTTTAATAACTGTCAGTTGCTGGGTTTTTTAATATTATTTCTAGGCTGGTTTCCTAAGTAAGATGGGTTTATATATTGCATTGTCTTCCCACTTTGGTTTGGCAGTTCCTCCTTACAACAGTAGAATACGTTAGCCAATTTCAACCAAAGTTGTCAAAGAATGGAGAGAACTAGTTAGCTTGAAGTTCCGGCTTGAAGTTTCATGGCCAGATGAAGGATCAAGATCCCAATTACTATTTCCGCTGGCACTCGCTATTCGTTGTGAAATGCAGAAATTGGCTGTGCAATCTTGATGTGCATCCTGGCTGCCCAGGTGGTATTTGCATAGATCCAAGTAGGTTGCATCACAAGCACCACTTTCTAGCCAAACAGGTATGGGATGTAGGAGGGGCTAGGCGGTGAGGGCGTATGCTACATATGCATAGAAAACAGGCCTTGTTACTTCTGTTCATTGCTTTATGCAGATTAACTTCTTTCTTTAAAAAAAAAAGTATCTATGAATTACATAGTGTGGGTGGTTGTTTTTTTTTTTTTGTTTTTTCCTCTTTGTTAGCATCTTTCAAAAAGTGAAAATACAGAGGGGAGATAAAAAATACATTGCAGAGGATCAAATCTAAGTTTCTGGGGTTATGAGAATAAAAATAATTCTCCTACTTGAGAAAATAGTTGAGCCACCTACAGCCTGTCTACATCACTGTTTAAAAATAAAATAAAATTCCATCACAGTCATTAAGTATTGAATGCCTGTGGCAGGGGGGTTGGAGCTTTATGATCCTTGGGGTCCCTTCCAACCCTTGACATTCTATGATTCTATGAGTAGGGATGAAGCTGTATTTATGAAATTTCTGACTTTCTCTGAAATACTATTTGCTACTTTGTCACAAACCTCCATGTGCTTGGAGTTCAGAAGCATTTTTGCCTGCAGTGCTCTTCCTGTATAAGTGAGAATGGGAAGATGGGTGTTCTAGGCCTTTGGTTCCAAACAGGTTGGTTTGTAGTAGGGTCACCACTGGCTTGGTTAACGTATGACAGCTGGTTTAGGAGGTAGCACAGCATTTTTTAACATTTCCTATGCACCTAAGAATAATTATTACAAAGTGTAAGAACAAGCATTCAAAGGTCTTTGTTTTTATTTTCTAGATTTTAATATTACTGTTTTCCGTTATAAGAAAGAGATTCTGGGACTACGGTCGTGTGGCTCTGGTTTCAGAAGCTGAAAGGTAAAAAAAAAGATTTTTACCTTTACAACAAAGGTTAAAAAAGGTGAAATCAGACTGATTTGGTGGAACTGTTTGGGGAATGTGGAAGTAGGGACTTAAGTACATTTGTATCACTTAGATATGTTTGTAATCATGTGCACATGTTTGTTAAAAATGTCCCTGTGCTGCTTTGTGTGAAATAACATCCCACTCACAGAACTGCTCTTCATGGCTTCAGGAGTAAAGTTGTGTGTTTGGCACTGTCATGAATTCTGTTCTGCACTTGTGGATTAAGGAAGTGGAGATTAGAAAACAGGCTGCTTGTCTGCTAACATACCTTGATGTTTGCAGTGTGTTTCTGTGATGGAAGGGTATTAGCTAGTTTGTTTATCTTGGCTCAAGCACAGTATCTTCCCAGAGCTCCCTATGCAGCCTGTGCCATAGTACTTCTGAAGGGTTTGAAAATAAGAAAGAAATGTATTGTAGACTTTAAAAAAATTCTTCACTGAATTTTAGTAATACTGCAAATGAGCTTTTGATGATTATTTTTTAAAGTATTTTATAGGATGATGTCCTGGGATGTTTAAAAGATGCCTGTGTATTTAAGAAGTGGGTAACAGTGACTGATATTAGTGATCTAAGTTGTAGGAAATTCACTACTAAGCAACAGGAAAAGACTCAAAATGTGGTTTTGGGTGTAATCCATGTACAGTTGTGAAAAGTAGATGGCACAAAAAAAAAAAGGACAGTAACTGAGACAGCTTTCATCCAGCTAGCACAGGCAGCAAGAATGAAAGTGCTCTGGTGCAGGCTTCCACATGGGCTGTAGAGGCCTGCCTGGGACAAACAGGTCCTTGAGTGGTCAGACACCTAGGAGCCTATGTTATTTTGCCTGCTGGACTGTGACCTGACCAGCTCGGTCAAAATCATCATGGATACACCTATGGATACACTCCGTTTTGTCCTGTATTGTCCTGTAATTATGGGCACATCATCATTGCAACATTTCTTTTTAGCAACAAACTAAAACTGGGTACTCTGCTATTATTGAGGGCTACAGACTTTCTAAATATCTCTAGCTTTGCAACAGGACTCCATTGGTGTGAGGAGGTGGCTCTGCAGCCAGCTAATGGGCTTAGTTGTGTGGAGAAATCCTGAGCGGTGGCTGTAAGATGAAAGCTGGAGGGGAGAGGTGATGTCTTGTGAGGAGGAGTAGCTGACCAGGAAGCTAGCTTGCGAATCTGATCCAAGTGCATGGTTCTGCATGTTGGTCAGTGCAATCCCAAGCAAAATTACAGGCTGGGCAGAGAATGGATTGAGAGCAGCCCTGAGGAGGACTTTGGGGTGTTGATCAATGACAAGCTCACCATGAGCCAGCAGCATGTGCTAGCAGCTCAGGCCAACCATGTCTTGGGCTGCATCAAGAACAGCATGGCCAGCAGGTTGAGAGGGGTGATTCTGATACTTCACTGTGCTCTGCTGAGACCCCACCTGATGTACTGCATCCAGCTCTGGGGTCCCCAGTACAGGAAAGACAGAGCTGTTGGAGCAAGTTCAGACAAGGGCCATGAAGATGATCGGGAGTCGGAGCGCCTCTCCTATGAAGACAGGTTGAGAGAGTTGGGCTTGTTTAGCCTGGGAAAGAGAAGGCTCCAGGGAGACCTAATTGTAGCCTAGCAATACTTAAAGGGGTACACAGGAAAGTGGGAGAGGGACTGTTATCAGGGAGTATAGTGATAGGTCAAGGGGTAATGGCTTCAAGTTGAAAGGGGGTAGGTTTAGATTAGGTATTAGGAAGAAATTCTTTACTACAGGGGTGGTGAGGCATTGGAACAGGTTGCCCAAAGAGAGTGTGGATGCCCCATCCCTGACAGTGCTCAAGGCCAGGTTGGATGGGGCATTGGGCAACACGGTCTAGTGGAGAATGTCCCTGTCCATGGCAGGGCAGTTGGATGTGGATGTGCTTTGAGGTCCCTTCCAACCCAAAGCATTCTATGGTTCTTGCTAGGCATCTGAACCTGTGTTGCACTTTCTTATGCTACCATGGGTTTAATATCCCAGTAAAACATTGTTTTCTTTCTAGTTCAATTATATGCTCTCACCTTGGGAGATCATGTCCTCCCTTTTCAATGTGAGACAGCACAAGTTTCTAAAATTAAATATATGCAACAAAGTGAAGGCCACAGCTTTTGTAGGTGAAAAGGTGGTTTTGTATTACTTCCTTTAGTTACTTCAGAACCATTAAAAGTTGAAATAATTCTGTGTTCCATTATCTGTTATTAAAGATACTTAAAAGCATAATTTAATGTATTTTAGTGAATCAAGATACAACCGATTGTCAACATCTTCATCAGTACCTGAAGATCTTGAGTATGATAGTGTAAGTATTCTAGAGTTTTGATGACTTTTCTCAAATGTGAACTGTTTAGTGGAATCTGTTGTACTTTGCCATTCTACCTAGCCCAGTGAACCAGCTGTTAAACTGGAAGACTATCTGTATGTACAAATTAGTAGTGTGGTTTTTACAGCTCTTTTATAGAACCATATATAATCTCTGACAAAATACGGCCATATCAGAAACCAGTATCTTGTGTCTGTCATTGTTTTTAAGTAACTTTTTTAATTAGGAGAGGGACTATGTATGTTAGATGTTGGTGAGGGAGTAAAACCAGTAGTAAATAATTTGTGCTTAAATAACAGTTCAAAAAGTTACATTATGTCCACTTCGCAAATAATACCCAGTTGGTCTTTATAGTGCATTGCCTTCCTCCTGGAGATGAGAGAACCAGATGCAAGTGTGAGGTTATCAATAATGCCATGTGCTCTTTTAGGGTGGAGTAGAAGGTAATGTTTTGGCCAAACTTCTAATTGATTCAAACCATGGTCACTCCAGAGGCTTTGAATTGATACATTGCTGTCAAATGACTCGTGTTGCAGCTTCAGAATGAACCCTGCAAGAGCTGCCCAGTGGTGGCACCCCACTCTTTAACATTTTTATGTGGGTATGAAATGAATATGTAGCCTTGTAACTAAATAATTGTGTGAGCATCAAAAGCATGCCGGTGTTTGATCAGGATTGCTCTGCTATTTGTGTAGTTTTCTTCATCTTTTTTAAAACCCTAAAGCAACTTTATCAATGAAGCTGTTGAATACAAATGTGTCTCTCTAGCTTGATACTATTCACTTGAAAGAAGAGGCCTTTTGAGAGACAAGATTTCTTTGAACTGTACTGGAACATTCAGTGAGATGTGATCTCTCTGCTGTACGGTTTCGTAGGAGGATTTGTGAATCAATGCAAGAAGCCTTTCTGGAATGTGATCACAGTGTTGTTTCTAACTGCTGATTAACTTATGTTAGACTCTTACAGAACTTCTTGAAATTGGAGAGTCTCTGGAAATGGTTTTGGAAAAAATTATCACCTTTTCTGCTCTGAATCAGTCCTATAAAAAAGAATTCCTTAGAAGCCTCAATCTTGGTTTCTATTCATTGGAGATGGTATTTGGTTACATGTATAGATTTAAGAAGCCTGAGCAATAATCATGTAAATAATAATTAAAAAATCCCTTAATTACCCTCTAAATACAGGCATCAATTAACTTGTAAAAAATCTGTAGGATGTGAATTTTTTTCTGTCTGTTTCTAAATTATTTCAAAGCAATAAACTAGCTTTTCAGCTAAGAGATTGGTGTAATAGAAACTCTTAAAAATGCAGTCTAAAATCTGTACATTTGTATGCTATCTCTTGAAAACTTCCTTTTTTATTTATAGGGATTTTGCTCATGGATGACTGCTGCTTTTCGAATGCAGTAAGTACATGAAACAGAAATAGTGAGCTGTGGTTTGCATTGCTCTTTTTGTCATTAAAAGGGGGGGTGCATTTAAAAGGGGTTGCTTGCTTGTTGGTTTTGATTTGGTTGGATTTTTTTGGTGGGGTTTTTTTTTGTTTTCCTTGAGTAGATAGAATTTAATAGTGTTGCAGGTGCCTCTGGTGGTGTGGAAAACCAATATGAAACAAGATCAGTTTTCGGGATACTTCTTCAAGAAGTATCTACAGTCATCCTGCCAGCAGCCCAGGGACTTCCTGATCTTGAGACAGCGTGTGAACCAAAGTGAATCTTTAGCATTTATATGGATTCTGAGTTAATAACTAGGCTCCAGGCTCTCACCCTTCAAAGAGTACTGTGTGGGTGTTCCTGTGTTTGAAGCCAGCAGAGCCCTGGGCAGGAAACAGGATTTCCTAGCAAGGATTTCTGTGGAGAAGTGGTTTAGCTGGGGCTGGAATTGACTAACTAGGAAAAGCCCATCCCACTGTTTCCCAGAAACCAGTGTTTGATGTTGGTTCTTTGTATCTCCTGGGCCCTAGTAAATCATGATTTCTAAAGATCAATTTCTAGCTTGGGTACATTGAAACCAAAAAAAAGGAGAGGGAATGGCAGCCTGTCTTTCTCCATTTTTCAGTGTCTTCCTTTTTCAGGAGCACCTAGTTTAATGATCTGTTCTGCTGACAATGGATAGATGATGAGAGCTCTTTCCAAAGCCTATTAGTAGTCTTCTGTTAATTGGATGTCATAAGAGTAAGGTGATTCTGTTGTCATTTTCCTCATGAGGAGCCTTTATGGAGATGAGTGAACACTGTCAGTATGTGATATTAAAGTGTGAGAGCTACACTTAACCTGTTATGACTGTCTAAAAAGCAGGGCATCACAACAAATGGCTGTCCTCTTTTAAGACTGATTAAAAAAGAGCTTGCATGTATATTGCTTTTCAGATTACTTGTTTCCATCTTGAATTCCCTCAAGTTCACTTTTGTAGGTTAATACCTGGGTCCTGGTGGATGACAGGTTGGCCATGAGCCAGCAGTGTGCCCTGGTGGCTAAGAGAGCCAATGGACTCCTGGGGTGCATCAGGAGGAGTGTGGCCAGCAGGTTGAAGGAGGTGATCCTCCCCCTCTGCTCTGCCCTGGTCAGGCCCCACCTGGAGTATTGTGTCCAGTTCTGGGCTCCCTGGTATAAAAAAGACAGGGATCTCCTGGAGAGAGTCCAGAGAAGGGCTACGAAGATGATTAAGGGCCTGGAGCATCTCCCCTGTGAGGAAAGGCTGAGAGAGCTGGGGCTGTTCAGTCTGGAGAAAAGAAGGCTGAGGGGGGACCTTACTAATGTTTATAAATATCTGAAGTATGGGGTGCAGGGGGAATTGGCCAGCCCCTTTTCTTTGGTCTGTGGAGACAGGACAAGGGGCAATGGCTGCAAATTGGAGCACAGGAAGTTCCGCACCAACATGTGGAGGAACTTTTTCCCAGTGAGGGTGACAGAGCCCTGGGACAGGCTGCCCATGGGGGTGGTGGAGTCTCCTTCCCTGGAGATATTCAAGACCCATCTGGATGCCTCCCTGTGCGATATGAGCTGGGGAGCTGCTTTGGCAGGGGGGTTGGACCCGATGATCTCTTGTGGTCTCTTCCAACCCCTACAATTCTGTGATACCACATGAGAAAAAAGACACTTTTGGAACTTAAATTTGTCAATGAAAGAACACAACTGTGATGAAAATAGGCAGGGATTGGTGGAGATGTCACTGAGTAGCCTGAGAGATTAGTGTATGTTCAAAAACCATCCCCCAAACCCCCAAGGATACTGAGTAGCCTGACTGTGTGCTTTTCTATCTGTGCTGCAGCGATGATGAGATTCACGAGCGATGTGGTGAGGATGCCATACATTACCTTGCCTTCCAGCGGCACATCATCTGTTTGTTGATTGCTGTCAGCATTTTGTCTGTGTGTGTCATACTGCCTGTCAACCTATCAGGTGACCTACTTGGTAAGTTTGTTTTTTTTCTTTTTAGTTTGTGTTCTGAGGAGAATTTTGTAGGTTTTATCATTGCCAATTTTCTTACCAAGCTAGACAGTCTGTTGTCGTTCCCCTCTGTCTTGGGTTTGCAGATCAAACCTGAGACTCTCAGTGCTGACTGCGCCAAGAATGGGTGCATGTTTCTTGCAGCCAGTCCCGATTGTGCCTGCCAGTGTGACACCTGCCCTGTGCATTGCTAACCCTCGCTCACCAACACAATAAGCATGGCCTGTAATCTGCCATTTGGGTTGCTAATGAGAATACTGGTGGACAGAAATCTGTTAAATCCTGTTTAAACCTCCTTCTGCATTTGATGATGAGCCCTTATAAGCCTATTTTATACCTGGCTTTGTGTCAGTCTTGTCAAGATCGTGTGTCCAGGGTTGTTTACTGTTGATCAGCTCTGCAAATAGTGATGCGACAAAGGGCAATAATTCTTTCAGTTTTCCCAAAGAGCTCTCAAGTGGAGTATCTGCTTGTATTTTGTTTGTTCTTACACCACAATTGTGTCTTATTTTGTATACTGACTTTGCTGATCTTTGACCTTATTATTAAGGACAATAGAAGAGAATAAATTATGTGGCCTAGTTTTTGTTTCTGCTTTACTCCTACCTGTGTTTTGAAGAGCCCTGTGACTTGGCCCTTGTCTGTAATGGGGCATGTTGTACCCCTGCCTTTAGTATTCTTTCTTTGTGGAACTGCCATCTGATGGCCTTTTTATGAATTCTTTCTTAAGAATTCTTTGGTTATATTAATATCTGCATCATTAGTTTTACAGACTCAAATTCAACTCGGCCAGTGCCCTTGTTGTTGCCTTCACCCCCTTCATAAAGAGGGATATACCAGTGGCTTCAAAGAACTTGTAGAATGTAGTTTCCCCTTCTGGTGTAGTTACTACCTGTATATATATTCCAAAATGGATTTTGTAATGTGCATCAATTAGTGTGCACTATCCTTCTAACTATGATTGGACAAAAATTATAGTGTCTTGGATAACAACAGATGGCCTCTCAACTCCAGTGGTAGGGTGTTGGCTGGCTTTCTAAAGCAGGAGAATACAGCTTCTGTATTCCTGCATTAGTTTTTGTGATGCTAGGAAATGCAGCTGGAAAAAAAATACGAAGTTTTAGTCACTCTCTCCTTATACAAAATCAACATAGGGTAGATTTATAGTTCTTTTTATTCTGATGACTTAACTTGCAGTGTGGTTTTAATCTTCTGTGCTACAGTTTAGCTTTCTAGATACACCTAGCTCTTTTTTCCTTTGTCAACAGGTACTCAATTTTTCACTCACATTATAATTTTTAAAAGTACTTGATAGTCTAGAAAAACACGTCATATGAACTTTCTCATTTTTACTGTAGTAAAGTTATCAGTCAGTATTCTTTTGTCAACACTGAATTGGTGTAGTTTAACATCTGAGATAAGGAATCAGTAAAAATAGAATGAAAATCTGAAGGAAATATGTTCACATTCCTACATGATGATGGTAATGGATGTGAAGGGAGATTGGAGGGAAAAAGGGAACTCCTGCAAAGATCTGGTATTCAGATTTTTATCTTGATGGGTTGAATGTGGTATAATCCTATGGGGTTTTTTGTGGGTTTGTTGGGGTTTTTTTCCCAACTTTAAAATGTGATAGAGTGTAAGCCAGCATCAATCATGATTCTAAGTCTTTTTAACAATGACTATGTTCAGCATTAAAAAGTAGTAAATCAGAATTTTTTTTAAAAAGCTGACTTTCTGATAGTTTGCTTATTAATGTTGCAGCAGTTAATTATGCTACTTGGTTTTGTTCTTCTTAGATAAAGATCCCTATAGTTTTGGAAGAACAACTATAGTAAACTTACAAACTGGGTAAGTCCATCTTGCAGAGTACTTTTATGTTTATGTTTGTTTCCTGCCATAGTCTCAAACCACATGAATTGATACTTGCAGCGTGGCTCCTGGGGTAGGAATTACTTATTCACACTTCAACTGAAACTGGGATACGTTCTGCTTCAGGCTATGCAGTTACAGTGCTGATAAGAAATCTGGAGGCTTGGCTTCTCCTCTCTCAATACACCATGTTTCTCTTGGCTGATGACTGCACATCTAGTGTTATTATTTTCAGAAATTTCCACATTAAAGGGAACCATACTCCAGAAAGAAAATAAAGCTGACATCTTTACTAGAATGTGTAACTCAGTTGACTTGAAATTTCTTATGTTAGATTTATGTGTGTGCATATCTCTCCCATCTTAGATCACAATTAAAATTACTGCTATGTGTTTTTAAAATGGCCTGTAAAATAGTTGAGATAAACAGAAAAACTGTACAGCTGTGTTATGACTTGATCAATCCACATCTATCTATGCTGTTATGTCCAAAAGAGTTTCTGCCAATGTGGTCTTTTAAGCCACATTATGAGTCTTAGTAACTAGTGGGGTTTTTTTGATTGGTTGGGCTTTTTTAATCTGTAAAATAGATTCCTGTGTTCTAGGTTAATTGTAATTATTAAAGCTCTTTGTTCTGTGAACAGTTCTTCAGTTTTGCAGAATGTCTGTAAGCCTTGAGGAAGGTGCTATCAGATAAGCAGAATTTATTCCACTTTAGACTGGTTTTAATTTGATTAAGGATTGCATCCACGGAGAGCTCCATTATCCACTCATCCCAGTGTCTAATAAGGCAAATTAAAAAACTTCTTGGCAAATAGCACGGTGTGTGCTATTGGTCATCTGAATGTGAAGGTGTGAGTGAAATGCTGCCTAAAAATGTCCATGTTGTGGAATATCTGTTTTCTTTGTAGGTGTGTTACCCATAGAATTTTATAAGCAAGTAACACTAATGGCTGCCCAAATTGTCTGTGTAGGTGTGACTTACTACCTTTTTTCCCTTGCTCTCTGTTCAGTGAGTTTCTGGTCTGCTTAGTGTTTTGATGACTACTTGTATTAGTTGGACATCTAGTTCTTCCTTTTTATAATATTAATGTTTTGTCTGACAGTAATAATCTCCTTTGGCTGCACACGGTTTTTGCTGTTGTTTACCTGATTCTGACTGTTGCCTTCATGAGACATCACATGAAGTATGTAACATATAAAGAAGAGAACACAGTAAGTTCCTGTGCTGGGGTGAAAAGAATCACACAGCATGTTTGTAAGTGGCTAATGTTAAAAACCCATATTGCTAAATTCTTAAAAACCCCAGCTCCTGCTTGCCAGAATGTGACATAAGTGTGAAGAAATCCACTGAAAGGAAAGCTCTGCTGAGTAAATCGTGAAAATGGGTGGAGAGAAGGGGGTTGGAGGGAGACTTGTGAAATTTTGGTGTGACCTATTGCCAGTGTATAAGGTGAATGTGACGCTGCCTTGAATAGATGCAGCTCCTATCAAAATCAAAATTCCCTTTCATTTTTCCCCTCTACAAGACAGTGGGTTGTGCTGTGTCAGTGCCTTCCTCATTCTTGTTTTCTCTTCCATGTAGTTTCTCAATATTGGAGTTGTGGTCTTCTCTTGCAGGTTAAGTGCACGTTGTTTATAACCGGTCTCCCAAAAAATGCAAAAGAAGAGACAATACAAGACCATTTCACGTAAGTTCTGTGTTTGAGTGCTATCACTAGGAACAGGAGTTTTAAAATTGTCCTATTAATTTTACCTACCCAAGCAGAAATGGTTTTTTTTACTTTTGTGCTGTTTAAAATTCTTACTATAGTATTTGTTTTCTAAAAGCAGGTCTTATTCTTTAGACAGAATTGAGGAAAAAAATTTATTTCAATAAAGTTAGTTAGCTGATCTTAAAATTAGAATTTTAATAAAGTGGCTATGTATCTGCACCTTGCACTAATGCTCCCATGTTGCCTTTACTTGGGAAGAATGCTAGATATCTCATGTTAAAGTAACTTTCAGCAGTTCTATCTCTGTACATCTCCACTCTGATACCTCATTCAGAAATGAAATGAGTGATCATGTACAGTGATGCTCTTTGAACAGTTTCTTCATTGTATTTTCTATCCTGGCGGTTCTCATGTACTGCTTCCTTTTCAGTGCTGCATACCCAACTTGCACTGTGGTGGAGGTCCAGCTGTGTTATGATGTAGCCAAGCTTATTGGCCTCTTCAAAAAAAGGTACTTGTATTTGTAATCTACTCAAGTTTAGTATCGTTTTATGCATGCTTTGACAGACTTTAGTACTACTGGTATATGTTGATTAAGCTTGCGTTTACTGGGCAAGAATTTTAGTTCTGGTGTGGACTTCATAAAATTACAGAATCTCCTGAGTTGGAAGGGACCCATAAGGGTCATTGAATCCAACTCCTGGCTCCACACAGGGCCAGCCAGGTCAGAGCATGTGACTGAGGGCATCGTCCAGATGCTTCTGGAACTCAGCCAAGCTGGGTGCTGTGACCACTTCCCTGGACAGCCTGTTCCAGTGCCTGAGCACCCTCTCAAAGAACCTCTTCCTAATACCCAACCTAAACCTGTCCTGTCGCAGCTTTTTGCCGTTCCCTCAGGTTCTATCACTTCTCACCAAAGAGAGATCGGTGCCTGCCTCTTTGCTCCCCCTTGTTACAAAGCCATGGAGTGTGATGAGGTCTCCCCTCTTGTCCCTTTTCTCCAGGCTGAACAAACCAAGGGACTTCAGCCTCACCTCATAAGACTTCCCCTCCAGACCCTTCACCACCCTCATTGCCCTCCTCTGGACGCTCTCCAGTAGTTCTAATGTCTCTCTTGTCCTGTGGTGCCCAAAACTCACTCAAGGTGAGGCTGCATCAGTTCAGTGTAAATAGGGACAATCACCTCCCTGGACTCGCTGGCCAGGCCATGCATGATGCACCCCAGGATACTGTTGGCCCTCCTGGCTGTCTGGGCCAATGGAATTAGATGAATCCAGGTGGAGCAGCAAATCACCCACAAGCTTGGGCTTCACTAGGGATTTATCATGACCGTAGTCACGGTCCTCCAGCTCTGGGCATCTGGAGTCCCAGTGCCCACTGACTGTGGTGAAGACAGAGGCAAGGAAGGCATTAAATGTCTCTGCTTTGTCTAAGTCCCTGTTAGTAAGGTGATTGTTCCCATCTTGTAATGGCCCCTTCTCCACCTCTTGTTGTTAATGTAATTGAAAACGCCTTCTTATTGTCTGCCACAGAATTGGCCAGCCTCAGCTCTAATTCTCCTTTGGCCACATGAATTTTCTCCCTAGAAAGGTGAACAGTGTCCCTGTAATCCTCCCACGTCACCCGACTTTGCTTCCATTGGTTGTACACTTCCATTTTCCACCTGAGCTTTAGAAGCAGGTCCCTGTTCAGCCAAGCCGGTCTCCTGTCCCGCCTCCTTGACTTGAATGTTTTGGAATTGCTTGTTCCTGTGCTTTTAGAAGGTGCTACTTAAAGTGACCAACATTTATGGACCCCAATGCTTTCCATATCAGTTTCCCAGGGGACCTTACCAACCAGTTCCCTGAGCAGCCCAAAATCTGCTCTTCACCTGTCAGTGTTGGAGTTTTGGAGGCAGTTTTCCTCCTCTTGCCAAAGATTTTAAATTTCACTACTAAATAATCACTATGGCCAAGACAGCCAACTACCACCACTTCCCCCACAATACCTTGTTTCAGTTAGATTTCCCTGTGTTTTAAGGTGAGTTGTGATGTTCATCCTGTTTCTTGTAGGTGTGATGTTGTGTGTGGTATAAGATAAGCTTCGATTTGCTGTTTATTTATGTGTGAACTTTATTTATTGTCAGGCAGTGCAAAATGGCAAATCCAACTGTTACAGGTGTAGGCTGTATCATGCTGTTACTGACCTGCAAATAAATTACCCTAAGTAGCCAAAACAATGTATATGAATGTCTTCGCCAACTGATAAGAAATTAATCAGTCCTTGACATAAATTTTTCTCTTAGATTATATTTTTCTTAAGCTTGATGCTTTTTTTTTTTTTCAAAATGTTATGGATGTATTTTTCTGTCCAGAAAACAGGCAGAAAAAAGCCTGAGTTACTATGAACACCTGCATCAGAAGTATGGCAAGCGGGTCCAAATCAACCCAAAGCCGTGTGGACAATTCTGCTGCTGTGAAGTGAGAGGATGTGAAAGGGTAAGAGATTGTGTTTGGCTTTAGTTATGGCTGAGTAGAGAGCTAGCAGAATAGTGAGTAGATTTTGTGTGACATCTTGTTGAGCTTCATTTATTGCAGATAGCTTGTCCTTCCTGTTTTCATACTGCACAGAAGAGGAATTCCCCAAAACTTTTGAAATGTAGTCTTAGTGCAAAAAAATTGGAGTAGAAGGAAAAACTTCCTGTTGGTTTGTTTCTGCTTTCTGATGTGACTTGTAGTTTGTGGAAGTAGTGTGAGGCAGAGAGGCTATGGTTTGTGTAAGCTGTATTTTAATGATGATACTGGCCATCAGTTACTGGAATGTAATGGTCATAAATTTCTCAACAGGAGGATGCTGTAGATTATTATACCAAAGTTAAAAACGAACTGATGGAAGAATATTCAAAAGAAGAACAAGCTGTTCATAATAACCCACTGGGAATGGCTTTTGTAACATTTCAAGAGAAATCCATGGCAACCTAGTAAGTTTTGTCTGCTGTCTTATTTGTTCTCCTGAACAGTACAACTGATCTCTTGATTGTGTTGCTTGTTTGCTTATGTCAGTTCTTCCTTTCTTCTGCTTCCCTATCCTGTGGATTGGGTCCATTGTGATTTCTGGTAAGTCTTTCAAAAAGTGTGCATTCAGCCTCTATACATTGAGTGAAGAGGATACCCCAGTGACTGGGTGGATTTTGGGATAGGGAGCCTTTCTCTCTGTGTAGGGGCCAGTCTATCAGTGTAGGTTAACAGTAGGCCAGACTCATTTGCTCTTGAATGCAAGTCATTGATTTATCTGGTTTTTTACTGTGCAAGTGGTCCCATTTGCCAGCTGTCACGGTGGGTGCAAATTACACTGCTAGTCAGTCATCTCAACAAGGTAGAGTCAATGACTAACCTGGCTGTAGATGATAAATGTGCCTTGCATATACCTATAATAACAAGAGAGATATGTATAGGCCTAATGTCAGAAGTTGTTCAGCTCCTTTTAGTCAGAGAAAATGCACGTAACCTCCTGGTTTTGATTGGCAGTTTGTGAGCATCGTTTACTGACACAAAGTGGGTGAAATGAAGCAGAGTGATATTTGTGTTGCAAAAATAATGCATCACACCTTTTTTATTTTCTTCATAGCTCCTCTGCTTTAAGTTGCCTTTATCCTTTTGACCTTTAAGTTGCATTAGAGACAGTCTTCCAGGCTTTTTTTTTTCCTCCAAAGAAATTCAGAATATAGAATTCCTTGCAAAAACTTGAGATGCTGGAGGAAGTTTCGTTTGCTGCTCTTTAATTGAGTAGTGAATATATGTGGTGAAATCTGCCCCCTTTCTAATTTTGTAGAGTTATACACTGTATTTAGAGAATCTAGAACATGAAATAACATTTTAAGAAGGGAAACTGAAAGAACTCAAGTTCCTTCTCAAGCTGCTAATTTGTCACATGCAAGTTTGATGGGATAGTTTCTCCATGGACATGTGTTCTGAGTTGTGCAGCAGGCATCTCTGAGTGCAGTTATCAAAAATATTTTAGTTTGTTTGACTTGGAATTGATGTGGAGGCCTCCATTCTCTGGAAAATTAGATTAGGTTACATATGGAGCTGAGCCTACCATCAGATTAGAAAGTTCGTTGGTGCCCTTAGTGGGCTCTGCTCCCCAGAGCCATGAAACAGGATGTGAGAAGCAGGAAGCCAGGACTGAGCCTTATGGAGCTGAGGGGTTTAGAAGCTTGCTTGCTGCTGCTGCTTTGTAGTATGGCTGATAGGGCTGAAGCTTGCTTTTTATGTATTTTTAAAAATTAACTGTCAAATTATAAACTTTTAAAAATAACTGCTGCTGCAAGATGCTGGCAGTTTGACATCACTACTTGAATTTTGGTAAGGTACATTTGGGGCTTATTTTTGTTTGGTTGGTGTTCCTGTGTGTGTTTCTCTGGTTCCTATGTTAAGAGCTCAACTAAGAAACAAGCACATTCAGGGATTTTAGAATGTACCCATTCAAATATGATATATATTGTTCCCATACCAGTGTAACAGGGCCTATCTGGAGTGGAACTTCTTACACAGCAACACACAGGCAGCTGTACTGTCTCAAACTATATGCCCAGCTGTTCTAGCATTGTGTTTTGAGAAATCTGTGAAAGCATTTATTCCTCATGTGTTTTAATTTTGCTTAAATACATTATCTGTCAATCAGCTGATAATATTAGAAGATAAAATTAAGTATTGTGATTATTTTAAGAGTGGGTGAAAGGAGGGTAATGTTTGGAATTATGAGAATACCAGCATGATAAAATTTTTGAGCATTGGTACTCAAGGCAAAATTGGCTAGTTTTGATACTAGTGTAATGATAGGAGAGTGCAGACTAATTCTTTACTTTTGCTTTGATTTGGAAACAGCTGTAATTTCATAGGGGTGTTTGGGGATGTAGCCATCTTTATTTTTTCTAATCTTCCCAGACATTGATTTATTTTTATATATTTTTACTGTGCACAGCAGTTAATAACAGTGCTGTTTCTTTTGCTAGAAGCACTGAACAGTTCAAAGAGAGACTGCTCTTTATTTCCAGCTTTGTCAGATCTCAAAGACCTGTGTAGTTACTGTTACATGCATAGTATAATGTTACGTTGTTGTGTAAGTATTACCTTGATCTCTGGTTATTAGAGGGCAAAACCCCCCCTTTATCATTACTCCCAGTCTTTCTCGTTATATATGCAGCATTTTCAGGTGAGAAACTTGGGAAAATCCTCCTCTTTTTGTTCCTTACAGTATCCTTAAGGACTTCAATGCCTGCAAATGTCAGAGTATTAAGTGTAAAGGAGAACCCCAGCCATCCTCGTACAGCAGGGACCTGTGTGTATCAAACTGGGAGGTTACATACGCTCCTTATCCTGAGAATATTTGTTGGTAAGATTCCTTCTTACATCCATTTATTTATGATAATGTAGGTTTAGAATGGGAGGAGGAGGGTGAATACATTTTTCTTTAACCCTGAACTAAGACTTTCTGTAGCATTTGGATGTGGCTGATCTGCATCTTTACTTCCGTTATTGGTGGTGTTTATAGACCACGGGGAGGCCTCCCAGGAGCTGATGGGAGTTTTACCACCCCAAAGTTTTGGTGCCTGTATTTCCTGTTAGCTTAAAAAAAATCAGCTCCTTAGTGTGTGTGCCTCAGTGTTTCCTTTTATAAGGTTAACACATATCTACTGTTGAGGTCTGAGAAAAGCAACTAGGTGTTAGTGCTGAGTCTTCTCCCAGTACATGTATTTTTTTGAGTTCCCACATGATAAGTATAATTGAATCCACTCTGAACTGCAGTCTGCCTTTTAGCATTTCTTTACTGAGCCAGTAAATTTCCCAGATCTTACCCACCACTTTCAGGACACTGTCAGAAAATAGATAAATGCTTTTTGGATTAAACTGTTAAGGTGCTGCCTTCTATTGTGCTTGTAGGCTAAAAGTGACTAAACCTTTTCCAATTGCTTTGTAAGTTAGTTAGGTTTGGATCAGGATGATCCCCTGGTCATTTGACAGTAGATTTGTTGTGACACTTGCACTGCCCAACTAAAACTTCAGGTGAGATACAAACATGTAGAAGTTACTGTATTTCACCTGTATATAACTTAAACCCTTCTCTTTTCCTAATGATTTTAATAGAAAATTACTTTTAGAGTGATGATGCCATTTATTTCTAATAATTGAGATGTTTTCTCTAAAACTACAATTCTGCAGTTGAGAACAAAATACAGAATCTCTGACCATAAAACAAATGATGGTGATTTTCAGTTGTGTCTTCTGCAGCTGTGTTATTGAGATGTGAATTAAAATCTCTTACAAGCTGCTTTCCAAGCAGGGTCAGTTTAACCTGCCTTTTTCATGGAAGGGTTCTTGCATGTATGTGTGCTTCATTTCCTCTTCCTTTCTGCAAGCACTATCTTGTGGACACAGGAGGTTATCATTGAGACTCAGTGGGTTGAAACACAAAGCTTGTCTGAATCTCTCTGAGAGGAGAAGATGGTGGGGTTTTGTTGGGTTTTTTCTTTTTCTTTTCTCCCTCTTGAGAAAGAAGAGGCTCAGGGATTTTCCAAAACACCTGAGTTGTCATAATTGGGGATATTACTGAGCCTCTGTATCCTCATTTTGTCTGTTTTAAATACTTGGCTTTGGCTTGGGTTCAAGCCATTCCAGTCGTTTTGGGAACCATTTCAGATAACACTTAGGTTTTAAACAGGTAACGTTCTTGTGGTTGCTGTTTTACTATGGCAGGAAGGGATGCAAGGTTTTAAAATAATTTTAAAAACGTCACAGTTTCTTTGGAAAGTTTTGCCTCTGTTAACTATTGTCTCTGCAGAAATGCTCTGTGTCTTCTGTCTCTTCTTGCTCTGACTTTCTTTAGTGCTTCTGTATTATGAAACAGTGGAAGTGTTTCACCTGAAACCTGAACTACATTAGACATTGCGTTCATGTTATATGAAATATATGCCCTTCTGCAAATGCAATTTATGTTATCATTCAAGAAAAGTTGCACAGATTTCTTAAATTCCAGTTGCTGTTAGAAATAGTGTAGTGCTTTGTTATATAAAATTTGAGACTGTGAAAGCTCAATGTAGAAAAACACTTGTTACTTGATAGATAGTATATATATTTTTCAACAGCAAAAGCTTATTGTGCTTCTTTTTGTCCTCTTTATTTTTGCAGGAAAAATCTTTCCGTGCGTGGGCTGAAATGGTGGTTCAGATGGGCTTGCATTAATTTGCTGCTTTTTATTGTGCTGTTTTTTCTTACCACTCCTTCCATAATCATCTCAACCATGGACAAGTTCAATGTCACTAAACCTATTCACTACCTTAATGTGAGTATCACCATGTGTTTGATGTAGCTGTTTATCAAGCCAGAGTGTTGATGAACCAGTAAGTAGTAAGGCAACGAAACCAACGAAGCTAAATGCAGTTGGGAGTTCTCAGGGTGGTTTTATGTAACTGCTGATTAAAAAGCATATGTCCAGAATCAGGTCTTTAGTTCTCTCTTGTTCCTTGATAGTAGACTGACATAATTTCATCTGAAGCTTTATCTTATTATAAATGTCGTATTTGTTTGTGGTTTAAAAAAAAAAAGCATTCTAAATTGACACAATTCTAAACTTTATAATCAAAAACCTTTGCCAAAAATGGAGTTTCAGCTTCTATTTTGATTTTCATGGTGAGAAGAGGGAAATCAGATTTTAAACCCTGAAGTAAAAGGTCATGGTCGTATTTTGCTTTTTGTATTCAAAGCAGGATGGGATACATATCTGGCCCTAACTTGACTGCAGCTAAAGTCTGTTGCAAACTGTTTCTTCTTAATACTTGCCCAAGTAGTGTAATCCACGTAAAAACTACTACTCTCATGAAATCTAATTCCCAATCCTACTCTTGTTTTTTGTCTTGTGCACCAGTGCTGAGCACTCACTTGTTTTGTCTGCCTCTGCACATGATTTCAACAGTCCAACCTGCTACAATTTACAAAAAGCAAAACGTTGCAGCTTCTCTCCTACCACAACTGCATTAAAATGTTTGTATTACTCTTTTCCCCCCACTAGAATCCCATCGTCAGTCAGTTTTTCCCAACACTCCTGCTTTGGTCCTTCTCAGCTTTGCTACCAACAATTGTCTATTATTCAACTTTACTGGAGTCCCACTGGACAAAGTAAGCAAGATTTTCCTCTGGTTTGGCCTTATCTGAATTACTAAAACAACTGGAGAAACTGTCTGTCATGGAGCTCTTAAACCCTTAAATCTTGTAGCAGGGAATGTCATGTTCTTGTCTCTTTCTAATGTTACAAGCAGCACTCTGTAGTTTCACTAGTTTATAATCAATGCAGCAAGTGTAATCTGACCACATGATTTGCTTATGCTTCCCTCTCTGTCTTTTTGTGTTTAATGAGGACAAAAAACATATAAGCAGGCTCAGGGGGTGTAGCTACAACAGGAGACAGTAAGTGCTGCTGATCCCATAACTAGCTCATGCTCTGAGAAGACAGGAGGTGTGGTTTTGGATCCCCTCCAGGCTGAGAACATCACAGAACCCCAGAATCCCACTTTAACAGAAAGTGTTCCAACTGTTGGCATGCTACTTATAAAAAGGGCTTCCATCTTTTTGTTGTTCTAAATGGATGGAGTGGTCTGGATGTAACTCTTGGTGCACAACTTGGTTGCTGTTGGCTGTTGTTAGTGGTAACCTGAGCAGACCTATGGGACCAAAGCCCAGCAGATGTCTTGGCACAACATTTTCAGTTGTGACCAGTGCACTCCAGAGATGCCAAGCACAATGACGGGCTGTGAACTTGGAGAACTCACCACACCTTGATTTAGCACAGCAGAGTTCAGCCCCAGTTTACAGTCACGTAAAAGCAGAACACTGAATCCCAGCTTCACTCCAATTTTTTTCCATAATGCCTGCAGCCATGTTTGGCTTTATATCTTAAGGTCAGGTTTTTGGATTTACTCATTTTTAGTACCATTCCCTTGTAAGACATGTCTAGTAACTACTATTTATTCATCAAAGCTGTATGCTTTTCTCAGCTTTTTTTTTGGGGGGGGGGGGGCGGGGGGCAGTGGGCTGGAGGGGCAGGGTAGTTGCAGAAGGCACATGAACTTTGAGCCCTTCTCAGTCCATTGCAATAGTTTTCTAAAGCCACTGATGATCACATCTGATTTCGAGCCTCGGTATAGTTATACCGATACACCCCACGGTGCCCAAGGGTTACATGATCCTATAATAAAGCCTCTGTGATTTTAATGCCCTATGAGATACCACCTTTAACAGTCTGAAGTGCAGCAATATCACTGCACTTTTCTGGCAATGGTGTGTCACTAGATAGATGTTCCTCCTACTGCAGTAGGGGTATAGTGTTAGTAGTGTCCTCTTGTTCCCAAAGACTTGACGATTGGCAAGGACAGTCAAGTAGTTTGTCTAAGTGTCTGGTTTCTTGGCAGTGGTGCCCTTTCACAAACTGCTTAATCCTTCTTGGTATCAACACTTGAAGAGCTGTTTGTTTACAAGCTGTTGCAAGATGTGAGTGTCAATAGATGAGAGAGCAGCTGTGATTGTCACACATCTCCTTGCTGGTGGTGCAGACCTGTAGTGGTGCCAACCCAGAGTGTGGGTTCAGAAATGTTTTCTTTGCCCAAGACGATACTGAGAGCTCGGTTGGTCCAACTTTGGTGTTTGTTTTGTGAGTATCTTGTAGCAATGTGATATGGTAGGGAAACTGAAAGTCTGGCAGGTGCTGACATTTTCTGGGCAAAATCCTCCATGTGTAGCAGTCTTTTTTTGTATGAGTTTCTTACTCAGTGACTTTTTGTGTTGGTAGATCTGCAGAGAACAGAATAATGATGCATAAAGTCTACATATTTTTGATCTTCATGGTATTGATTCTGCCCTCCCTTGGTCTGACCAGGTAAAGAATCATAGTTGGACAGAGTAATGTTTGGGTATTTTTTTAATGTGAAACATCTTACTTCTGTTTCCTAGTTGCTAGCTGAGGTATAGCTGATTGTACTCTCACTCCCTCTTGTGTGCACGGTCATTTTGTCATTGCCCATTAGGTGTCAGTGTTCATCTCTCATTCATCTGACCTCATGGTCCTTGAAGTTTCAGAAAGCTGACTTAGAGCAAAGAAACTTAAGACCTTGTAAGGACAATGACTAACTGAGAATTGCCCATGCTTACCATCATAGCTGAGAAGCCAGTTTCCTGACTATGCCTTATACTTCAGTTATAGTTGTCCTTTTCTTTGCACCTTTGGACTGTTTTCCTGGCTAACCAGGTAGCATGTATTTGTCCTATCTATACAATAACTGCTAAAAATGATTCATTAAAACTTTAGCACAAAGTAGACATTTGTTTTCTTTGATCCTGTATTTTTTTCCCCATTCCTGACTATCAGTAGCTGGGATAAAGCTAAAGTAGTGTTCAGATCACTTCTTTAAATTCTCTATGCATTGTCCTGATCTAACTGCTTAGAGAAGCAAGTATATGTACATGCATTACACAGTACTGAGCTGTTGAAGCCCGAATGACATTGACCATCTTTCTTTCAGCCTTGACTTTTTTTTCCGTTGGCTGTTTGACAGAGAATCATCTGATTCTGCAGTTAGACTGGAGTAAGTACTGCCCACCCTTTGCTAAAGGAATGCTTGGGACTTGGGGTGTTTTGCTGCTGCCTAACCTTGGTTAGTGTTTATTAAAATTGGCTTGGGAATGGTAACCTCTTGGATCTTGTAGATCTTCTGAATACGGGGAGAATGCAAGTGCTTTTGCTCTGAAGAAATCCATACCTTTTTTTTTCCCTTGCTAGCTAATGTATCCAAGCATTTGGTAGTTATTTTCCCCAAACCTCATGGATTTTGTAGAAGACAAGAAAAGAGGATGGCATGATGCAGGTGATGGGGTACTAGAACATGTACTGAGGACTGTTGCATATCATGGACTAAGGACCTTCTTAAGGATTACAGGAGACCGTGTAGCTGTGGCTGTTCTCTGTCTAAAATCCATTGACTCTTGATTTCAACAAAACGTGAACTTTTTTATACCAGCATTGCAAATTTGCAGCTACTGGTTATTATAAGCTCTCATGACTGTCTGAAAGGAAAGAATAGAATGCAATTATTAGTACATAGTTAGGTTTCCAAATGCTGTTAAATCATTAACAGGATGACAATTATTCACTAAGTTAGGAGAGACAATTATTCTATTGCAGTCTTACCTTGTTTTGGGTGGCTGTTGCAGACATCAAATGATGCTTTGTCATCCATCAGCCACCCATCAGACTGCTGTATCTTTTCATGAACAGTTTATTCCTTGTCCAAACTGCAACTCAGCCAGGCTCCTGCAGCACACTACACTCACTGCATTCATAGCTATGTAGTACTCTCAATAAGGTAATCAGAAGTCTTCTTGCCACTTAGTGTCCTACGCTTATGGTAAGAGATTTCCAAAGGCTATAGGAATCCATTATATATATGCTGTATTTGCTTGCCTACTTTTCAGTCAGTGTCTGATGTCTTTCCTTGCAGATGTGTCTTTCTGCCTGACCAGGGAGCCTTCTTTGTGAACTATGTGATTGCCTCTGCTTTCATTGGCAATGGGATGGAGCTGCTGCGCCTGCCTGGCCTCATACTTTACACCATACGCATGATAATGGCCAAGTCCACAGCAGAAAGGAAAAATATTAAGCAGGTATTAGAGCCCCTCCTTAGCAAAAGGCAATTCAGTTGTTAATCTTTATCAGAAACAGTAGGAGCCCCCATCCTTCAAACCACTATCATCTCCTGTCTTTTTTGGACTGTTTCACTCATCCATGACAGTCTCATATTCCCTTCATTTGCAACACAAATAATGGGGAGCTATTTATTCCAGTCAGAGATGGTCAAAAATCAAATCCCAAGCTCTGAACTTCAGGTATTATTGTCTTTGTAGCTCCAAGTGAGAGTTTTATGATTTGGATTTTATAGGATAATTCTAACTTTATCTTAGTCTGAATTGCAAGTATTTTAAAATTACCGACTGTCTATAGTTAGCTGCTTCTGTCAGCCCTCAGGTGTGTACAACTTACTTTACGTTTTGCTAGGTGTCTGTTCAGATTACACTTGCTGCTTGTATTCCATTTTAAGGTGGACTTTTGTTTCCAGATGATGCATTGTTTTGCAGCCTGTAGTTCTAGGTGTTGCAATGGGAACTTAGGCCTGTATACAGCTGCCCTTGTTCTTTTTCTTTTCTTTTTTTATGGGTGGGTTCCACTTTTAAAAGATTATTTGAAACATTCACTTCCGATGACTGTTGTATATAACCCCTTGCTCTGGTTGATGTGATTTACATTGTTTTCCTCATCCCAAGAGGAAAAAGTGGAATACTGGCCATGTCAGAGCTTGATATCTTGAGCTTTCCTTACTGGGAAGGCCAACACAAGGAGCAGTAGAGAGGTTCAGTGAAATCTGTGGTGAGATGAAAGTTCTCAATTTGGCACAATTATTTCTGCTTTATGGTTTCAAAGCAAGTAGCTGCTTCTTGTGGGTGAAAACAGATCCCCTGAAGAATTACTTTAGGCTATGAAAGCAGCAGCATATTTTCTGTAAGTACAGATGCTTAAAACACATAATACTTCATCTCTCTCTAATTACGTCACTTGTGCTTCTTAGGGAAATAACTGATTTCATAGGGCAAGAATAAGAGAGAGTTAATTGTTGCTTTAGGGAATCTGTTCTTAGCTCTTGACACATTGTTGATAGATGACATGAGTGTTTTGGGTGTTCTGTTTTTGTTCCTAGCAACAAGCATTTGAATATGAATTTGGAGCAATGTATGCCTGGATGTTGTGTGTGTTCACTGTCATCATGGCATATAGCATTACGTGTCCCATCATTGTCCCGTTTGGTGAGTTTTCTGATGAGCTTTGGGCACTGTGTCACCGAGATGGGGGCATGTGGGAGGTTTGGAAGGCCCAACTCTGCATTCTTATTCCAGTTTCCTTTCCTCCTTCTGGAAGAATATGGTAGAAGGAGGCGACTAACTTAGCTCTTGTGCTGCCCTTCAAAGTCAAAAGTACATTTAATAGTTTAATAATTTTAAATTAATAGTTTAATAGTCTAACAATTTATTAGATGCTTATATTATTTTTCAAGTTTGACTGTATTAGCTCTGGTGGTGTTTTTTAAGAATTAAGTGTAGGACTTTAGGTGGATTTGGGTTTAAGGGGATTATTTTATCTCTGGGTTCTTGAGGTCTGGGAGAAGCAAGTTGCAAAGGGTACCTAGCTTGAAGACAAGCTTGACTTGAGACATTCTGATTCCTGAATACTTTAGGTATGTTTGAAATAACTTTTGTCCTAAAATTTGATTTATGGGAAATGAGGGATAAAAATAAGTGTGTTGATCCTTTAGCAAGAGGCTGGAAAGCTACCTGTCCTTTTCACTCCTGCAGCTCTTCTGCATTGCAAACCATTTATCTAAAAATCCACATCCTGAATAAAAAGGGGCTGTGGTTGTCACTGTGCCATGGACAGCTGTATGCTCTGCAGCCCTGGCCTCAGGGGTATGACCTAATGATGTGCTGGCTGTTTTGCTGAGACATGGTCTTGGTGAACACCACAACCGCCCTTTGATGGAAGAAGGAGATGCTGTGTGCTCTGGTAGATTTGCTGGCTCAGAACAGCAGTTAACTTAAAGTTCAGGGCCTGTGGGTGGAGCACAGCTGCCTTGTGGTGAGCTGGAGCTGTACAGGACCCTGAGAAGGTCTCCAGATCTGGGTCACGAACCTCCTTTTTCAGGAGTTTGTCCCATTAACAAAATTTAGCACTTCTGCCTTAAGTTGCCTAAACATCTGGCTTTGACAGCTTTCTTCATCCTGCACTAGCCATTAAATCCTGTATGGGGGTCAAGAACCTCAGCAATTTGTCTAGAACTTGTGGGCAGCTGTCCATCTGTAGTGACTGTGACATGATCTGTGTCTTCAATATATTTAATCTTTTCTTTGCAGAGATTCTGGTCTGTCATAAGAATCATGTACAAAGAATCATTTCAGCAGCTACAGATATTTCCATTCTGGAAACCTGTTTATCAGTCATAAATAGTACTAAATGATTTTATATAGTTGGTAATTTCCTTTTCCAGTCCAAAATTTGAGAGAGCTAGATGCAGTATAATTAGCTAAATCAGATATTGTTCAGAACTGGTTTTAAACAACAACCGTATTATTGGGAGAATCTGGCCAATTTGTCATAACAATGTATTTGATATTTATTTATATTTCATTTTGTAAATATCTGAACGTGCTACTGCATACCAGAGCTGTGGCAACTCGCAGCTGTCGTGGCAGTGACTGACTTGAAATCCAGTTATGAGGTTCCTCAACTCTCCCAGGCTGAGGGGGAGATGTTAAGCTGCTGTTAGACCTTTCTTCTGTACCAGCTTGGTGGTGGAGGAGTTACTGAGTCTTTCCTACTGGCTTTGCTAGCACTGGTAGCTCTGGGTTCTGTCTGGGAGCACGAGTGGTGCCACAGAGAAGTCTGTGGAGATGGGAAGGCCCTGGGAGTCTTGGGTCGGGGAATCAATAACCTTAGGAGCAGGCTTCTGTCACACAGCTGTACCCACTTGACATTTGGGCTGTATCCACCATTGGTATCCAGATTTTTCCATCACTTGGTGACTACAGTCATTAGATTCCTCATGGATTTGCTGCCTTTTATCAAGTCCTCAACAACCTCTCCTTGGATCTCCCTTTGTTCCTTGCAGGTTTAATATACATACTCCTGAAGCACATGGTTGACCGTTACAACCTGTACTATGCATACCTCCCTGCCAAGCTGGAGAAGAAGATGCACTTTGCTGCTGTGAACCAGGCCCTGGCAGCTCCAATTCTCTGCCTTTTCTGGCTCTATTTCTTCTCGTTTTTGCGGCTAGGTGAGTATCACCCTTTCCCCACCTAGAACCTGCTCCTACCTCTCTTGCCAACTCACCAAAGCCATATGTCAGGCTTCACAGGCTTTGTAGGCTTTTCCTTTTGTTTCTATAAATGGGAAGCCATGGTGGTTATACAACACTTATAAATCATACAACACTTGCCTCTTACACAAGATACTCTGATGGAGATGACTGATAGGCAACTTAGGTTGCCTGTTCCCTAAATCTGTAGAGCTTGAATTGACCAGTTGGGCTATGGAGTGCCAGGCAGCAAAAATCACTAAATAAACCAGAAATCTGTTCAGAATTAGCTCTTTCTAGTAAGATGGCCTCTGACTTCACTACCTGCATTTGTATAGTTGGTGCATAAGTTCAATTTGCCTGGGTAAATTGAACTTATGTTCAATGCCTCTGTCATACAGCTGCCATTTAGAAAGAATTGTTAAGAACATTGGCTAATGCTATTGAAAGCTGCAGTCTGTGTTCTGTCAAACTTTACGCGGAAGATTGCAGTGAGATGGTGACTCTCCTCCTCATATTGTACTTCGAATCAACATGTTTTGCAAGCAATTTATTATTAAAATAGGGACCTTCTGTATTTTGCAAATATTTGGCATTGCTAGTGTTGGCTGTGGTATAATAACATATTTGACATCAGAAAAGGTAGACGATAACTTATGGCTTTTTATCCGTGATACAGAAGGAAGCATTTGGCACGAAACAGGGATGCTGGTGATGCTGGAAGGGGTTGAGCTTCCCCTCTTGGGAAGGAGGCCCTTGGTGTCTAACTGTATTTTTCCCCTTTCTCTGCTTTCACAGCACTGGTGACAAATTTTCGTGCTTGCATTGTGGTTTTTTAGTTTACCAGTAGTTAAAAAGATTGTAGCAGGCTGTTGCTTAACTACAGAGAGCACTCCCTGTGGATGTAAGAGGCACTCAGAGCTACTGCTTCAGGCTGTCCTCAGGTTTGAGCAGATGTCCTGTCATTACTTGTATGTTTGAGAGCTTTGTTTTCTCCCTCTTTTTGGGAGCTGTCTTGCAAGCAGGAAGACCAACAAATCTATGTCCTCTAAAATGACAGCAGAATTTCTAGAGCATGCATTCGAAGAATCATCTTCAAACATGCAGCAACTGATGTGTCTCTGTAATTGCTACAAAGAAAACCCTGGTGCAGTAAAAACTAAGTCTTTATAATGATGTTTTATCACTCTGCATCCGTGGTAAAGCCATCATTTGTCATGGAGCCTAGTAATGGAAAACACAGACCAGATGACCATGTTTCACTTGGTCAGTATAGAGGATCCTGTTTTTAGGATGTTGCTCAGTCCGTTGTCAGTGCACAGGGCAGTCTAGCCAAGCAGTACGAGTCCGAGAGGAACTCGAGACCTTGATTTAATTGCCATTGATTCCACTGCTGCTTCTCATGCCAAAGAGAAGGGGGAAGAGTGTCCTGCTTCCTTACCTGCAAAACAAATCAGTCTGTGGTGTTTAAAGCTTGATTGCTTAGTCATTGTATATAGTATATATTGTATACTGCGTTGTGAACAGTATAGTTTGCCTGGTATGGATATTTCAGTCTGGTTGCAGAGCAGTGATGAGACTGTTTCCTCACTCCTTACAGTAAGGTAAGGCTGGAAGGACTTCTGTCCGAGTTCTCAGTCAGGGTCAAATATCACTTGGCTGCATACAGAAGGCAGATAGGGTGTAGTGGTGGCATCCACTTCCTCCTCAGTCACTGTTTTCTTCCTAAGCTCTCATGCCATGTATCCATTGTACACCAAAGGCATCACCTCTAGGCGATGATGCTATCTGTGGTTCAGCCCCTGTCTCCTGGGGTAGTCGCTGAAGTCCCGTGTTCTCTAGAGCTGCTGTCAGGGAGGAATGCTGAGGAACCAGGGCAGGGAAGACTGATCATGGGAGATTTTTTTCCTCCCTGATCTCTGCTGATTGCTTTGTGGCTCATACCATACATAGGTTTGGGTGTAGATGTGCCTTACCAGCTGCTAAGTACTGTTGTAACCTACACTTAGAAAAGCAGCCTCTTCTAAAAGACATTCCTGAATACCCACAGGGACATTTATTCACTTCCCTTTTTGATTCAAACAGTGACATGTTTGTGATCTGGGTGGATTTTTGTGTGTGTGGTTTTGGGGGTGGGGGTTGGTTTGGTTGTAGGTAGGTTTGGCATGGTGCTGTTGCTGGTTTTTTGTTTTCTTTTTCCCCTCATGAGCAGGTCTGCACAGGGCTCATATAATCTGCTAAAAAATAGAATTTGTCTGCTCGGTGCAACTGCATATGCTGGGGTTACCACGAAAATATGTGAGGATTGCTGTTGCCTCTTTTGCCTCTTTAGCTTGGAAACAGCTAGTTTTTAATCTTGTTGTTTGGGTTTTTTTTCTAATATCTTATTCAAGTCATCTTTGCTGCAAAGTGAGATTAATTTCTTCAGAATATTTCCCCAGTGGTCCTGAATAATAAGTCATCACTGTAACCATATTTTTTCTATATTAGAGGCTACTACTATGTCCTACTACTATAGAATTCCCTCCCTCCCTTATCTCTGAAGAAAAACTTACCTTTCAGCTTAGTTTAGGTTTACTCAGATTCTTTTCTCGTTCCTTTTCCTTGGATTCCTCCCAGTTCTGTCCATATTTTATTGTGGCACCCAACACAGACAAGGCTGCTCATGCTGAAGGAGACTTGCTGCTTCATTTTCTTCCCCTGACTTGTGATAGCATCACACTTTTACAAGCTGGAGAGCAGTCAGTAGTTAGCTGTGCTCTACAGCGCTACAGTCATCATTGTATCTACATTTCATTTTTTCCTTGCCAAATAGTTATTTACAGCTTTCTACATACAATTTCATCTTAGTAGGGTTGGTTTGTTTTGGTCCTTGAAAGAGGGTGGGGTTTTCTATCAAAGTAATACTTTTTTCTATTTTTTCTTCTCTATTTTTGGGTTGTTTGCAGGACATCGAGTTTGGTGCCATTATCATATCCAATAAATGGACTCTGTGACACTTCACAAATCATTACTGAAAATATTTTAGGAGTGGGCTCTGAATAGGTGAATGAGGGAGGAAGAGAAGAATTGCTCTGTCTTGTTTATCATTCAAGTATTACAGCTGCCTTTCTTGGCCTTTAAGGAAGCTGGGTAACCAGCTGGCTCAGCAGTTTTATCAGCCCATGAGCTTTGTGTGTAACAAGATTCTCCTGTTTGTGGCTGCATGTGGCATGCCCAGTCCTCTAAGGAAAAATAATCCACAAGGCTTCTGAAAATGGTGAAGATAAAGGTTTGGTTGGTTTTCTTTTTCCTGCTATGTATGTTTATATTGTGTTCTCTGGATATTATTTTTCTAGGCTTTAAAGCACCTACAACCATGTTTACCTTCCTAGTTGTCAACATCACAATTGTTATTTGCCTGGCTTATACCTGTTTTGGCTGTTTCAAGTACCTGAGCCCGCTGAACTATAAGGTAAGTGGTGGATACTGAGCACCTTTCAGCACCTGCCCCTGTGCTTGAGGTAGCACCAGCTATTGCTGCTGAGCTGTCTGTGCCTTCCCGCCAGCCACCTCAGGCTGCAAAGTTTCATTCCAGTTAGATGGCTAAAGAGGGTTGGTGATGGAGACTGGCTGGTAGGCAACAGTGGGAAGTCTGTCAGTGCTGGCAGGAAAGAGCAGCGTGGAAGAAGTACGCAAGAGGACTGGAGGAGAGAGCACCAGCACTGCACAGAGACCTCTCTGCAGGTTTTTGGGCACTGATGAGCTCTGTATGTCGTTTTGACTTACCAATTTGATATAATCTCTCTCCCTTTCCCCGTTACTGGTTACAGATAGAAGATACACAAGGTGAAAGAGGAAATGACACAGATGCACCAACCATCCCAACACCTTCTGTAAGAAGTTAAGCGTTACTAATACTCTCTACATTTCCTAGCAAAACTTAATTTCCCACTCTGCTTGCCAAAGAGCTTGTGTAGGACATATTAGTCTGAACGGACTGTCGGACTTCTCTATGTGTGTGGGACCAGAGAGTTCTGCAGCTGGGCTCCTTGACTGTTCCCAAGTGGTGTTCCAGAAGTTTCTTCGGCTGATGTTTTAGTAGTTGAGACACTCTGCATCCAGCAGCTCTGTACTTTGTGTTCTGGGCCTTACACCAGACAGATCCTAACATCTGGACACCTGCCAAATGCAGTCTAGTTGCCACGGCTTTGTCTTTGAAAGTTGTGACGTGTAGCAGGTCTTACCTGCCATGTCACTTAAAAGGACGTAGAACTGAGGTAGAAATAGAGGTCTTTGCACCACAGTCTGCAAGTACAGGTGAGTGCTGCACCAGGAAGCCTGTTAGGGTGCCAAAGGCCTTAGGTGTTAAGGTGAAGAATGGGAAATGGATGAAAAGAAGAGTGGCAAGGGGAAAAAATATCCCAGGTGAATTATCCCGTTATACTTGGAGAGACTAGTAAAACCCTTAACACTTGTGATTTCAGATGTACGTCCCCCAAGTTTTGCATCCTCATTCTACAGAAAGGACGATGCTTGCCCATAAGGAGCAGCAGTCATATGGCACCATGGACAACACTACTTCACACGCAGAAGAAACCAAAAGCTATTCTGCTGGACCTGCAGTTATTGAGCAGGCATCGAGAGGTTTGCTTTGAATGCCAAGGACTAACACAAGGTGGAGCACTTGGTCCAGGTTTAGAACTAATTCTCCCCCACCACCTACTAAGTATTCAGTTTTATTTACGTATTCCTGCCTACGGAAGAGGTACAGAAATAATACATTGTGTGGTCTGCAGCTGTGCTCGCAGATTAAAAAGCAGATGCCATGGGACAGATAGTTTTCCAGGCTGTCCACACACATTGTGAAGCAAACATGTTGAACAGAGATGCTGGTTCTCAGGGACTTCACTTATGCTATCTCATCACTTGCCTTATGAAGATAACTTATGCTGCGTGTAGATAACTGGTCACCAAAGCAAATGCAGCTGTTCATTTGTTCAAAATAATTCCTGCTTAAAAAAAAAAGAAGAAGAAAAAACAACCCAAAACTTTAGTATTTATAAACCTCTTGGGATGTGTTAAATCCTAAGGCAGTGTCACTTTGGATGAACATGCTGTTTGTGTGGGCACTGAGGATGGTGTGTGGGAGTGTCTCCTCTCGTCACCCGCAGTGGTCAGACCATGTTACTTTTTTCCCTAAGAGATGAGGGAGTTTCTGTGCACTTGGGTACTAAAAGTACCAAAGGAAAGAGACGGGTGTGAAGAAGGGAACGATTTACCAGTTTTTTATGTAGTTTTGGAGGGTGTTTTGGTTCTTAGGTCACTATTTTTAAGGGCCTTCCACAGTGAAAGTTCACCTGCCAACAATAAAGGATGCAAATGTTTTATCTTTCTTTTAATCTTGGGTCAAAAAATGACAGATCTCCGGGTTTTCTCTATAGTGCCAATTATATGAGCTGTAAAATACCAAGTTTTTAAATTATGTAGTAGGTGCCTATTTATTCCAAAGAACATTGTGTCTAAGTGTAACTAATGATCACAGAGCAATAAAGCACTGAGTACAGAGACATTTCAGGCCGTCTTGGTTTTGTGTGTGTGTGTACTGAAACGGTTCCTCTGCTAGTTGCCTCACGGCACGATCAGTGTCATAGTCTGTTCATCACTGTACTGTCACAAGGCCTAGAATGACAGGATGTCCCATGAGAGATTTGAATACTTCTAAATTTTTCTAAGGGGATGAATCTTGGTGACCTTGGGTTAGGAGAAGGTTTTGGCCCTCCCAAGCCCTCTGTTTGCCTGATCACTTCAACTGTTAGTTCTTGAACTTGACCTTTTCTAGCATGTCTGTGAAGCAGCAACATCTTGAGATTGGAGAGGAATTTGTGCCATGAGTAAGTGTGTGCAGATGTTTAGTGTCTTACAGGACTGCCTCTGGCTGAGGTCAGTGCTCTGGACAGAAGATGAGCAGGAGATGCTGCAAGAAGGACCCTGCAGAGCTCTGATAACCCTGATGACAAACCCATCCTGTTAGTGGAAGGTGCACATGACTACACCTGGTTCTTAAAAAGGCAAGTGAGGAAGTGTGTAGAGTGGTGGCAGCTGTGTGGGGCAAGGGGTACGGATTTGTGTCAGGCTTCTCTACACTCTCCCTTCACTGTTGCAGTTCAGTCAGGGGGCTGCATGTGTGTGAGGGAGTGTTTTGACTTTGGCAATCATGGTAGTACTGGAGCTGGCACATACGCTGAATACGGTGGGGCTCTTCAGCAGTCTTGGTATTGCTGGAGGCGATGTGTACCTGGGGTACAAGCTGCCATTTAAAGTTGGTATTCAAAGTAAGGAAAAGAAAACCAACAGACTCCACATCTCTCATCTGTCTCTGAGTCTCTCATCCAGGTGTGAGGACAGGATAAGGAGACAGATCCTGGTTTAGCAATTAGATCAGAAGTCTGCGATTGTTCTAACTCATTTCTACATGCAGTACCTCATCTCTTACAGGTCTCTACAGAAGCAGTAGACAGTTAGTGTGCACTAATTGGGGAATCAAATAATTAAGCTGCCACACTTGGCCTCTTTATAGTGCTGGTGCTGTGGGATTTTTATGTTCTGTAGTATATATCTTCTTGAACAAGTGACTTCTGATTTTCACTGTGACGTTCTGTATGTTGTGTCAATATGTTAACGATACAAGTTAGGAGATGATGTGCTGGAAAGCAACCCTGAGGAAAAGGACTTGGGGCTACTAGTGGACCAAAAGCTGGACATGAGCCACCAATGTGTATCTGCAGCCCAGGAGGCCAACCACATCCTGGGCTGCATCAACAGAAGCATGGCCAGCAGATTGAGAGAGGTGATTCTGCCCCTCTGCTCTGGTGACACCTCACCGGGAGTACTGCATCCAGCTTTGGGCCCCCAACACAAGGACATGGACCTGTTGGAGCGCATCCAGAGGAGGGCTGCAAAAATGATCAGAGGGCTGGAGCACCTCTCCTATGAAGACAGGCTGAGAGAGTTGGGCTTGTTCAGCCTGGAGGAGGCTCCAGGGGGAACCTTATAGCGGCCTTCAAGTACCTGAAAGGTGCCTGTAAGAAAGCTGGGGGAGAACTGTTCATGAGGGCATGTAGCAACAGGACAAGTGGTAATAGTTTCAAACTAGAAAAGGGGGGATTTAGGTTGGATGTTAGAAGGAAATTCTTCAGTATGAGGGTGGTAGATCACTGGCACAGGTTGCCCAGAGGTAGTGGAGGCTCCATCCCTGGATACATTCAAGGTCAGGCTTGATGGAGAACTGAGCAACCTGACCTAGTGAAGATGTCCCTGCTTACTGCAGGGTGGACTAGATGACCTCTAAAGGTGCCTTCCAACCCAATGCATTCTGCAATTCTAAATCAAAGACAAAATCTCTTTTGGTGATTGGATTTCTTTTTTGTGCTTGGAAGGCTGCTGAATTTTGGTAATGAAGCTGAACCTACTCGAATAAACTCGCTTCTGGACATGCTAACACGCTGCTTATACGGAATATGGAAAACCTACTAGGTGGTGGGAAGTTGTATCTCAGTAAAGAGCCATGGCTGCCATTTGAGGAGCCCGTTTGTGTGTCTGATGGGGATACCACCTGCCTGCTTCACTTAAATAGCAGCCATTCTTGTTTGCTACTGTGCTCTGTTGCAGTTAAACTCATGGAAACGTCTGTGGTATTAGGACATCTGCTAGTTTGAGTAAAGGCTGTGGCCGCCTATTAGTAAATCACCACAAGGCCTCCATGTACAAGAACACAAAGACTGTTTTATCAGCTTTGTGATGCTATGCTTGCTTCCCTAGTATCTTCTGGATCTCTCTCTGAGAGCTGGAAGTAACTTAGAAAATGTGCTGGCTCTTAATTCCTTCTTTCGTGCTGGTGGGTATCTCTGAGAGGATAAAATTAGATCAGAGGAGAAACTCCTTGCATTCCTTACTGAACCTTAGAGAAAAGCTGAGGGATGGAAGCCTCAACAAATGTGGATATTGGCTGCACTGTACTCAAAATTCATATTTAAAGCCATTGCACATTCTTTGCTGTTCTTTTTATAACTCTTCTGGCAGGAAGCCTAAGCAAATGGCCCAGCTGGAGTTACTGATTGTGGCTCCCAGAAGCCGTATTTGCTGGGATGCAGCGCCTGCTGCTCGCCTTGCATTGCTCAGTTAGAACTCTCCACCACCTCCCTCTCTTAAGTCCTTCCTTACATTCCAGCAGCTGCCACCAGCAGTGCTTCTGTGGAACGAGTCCTGGGCAAGTCTCCCTCGAGTGTGAGTAAGCCCTACAGTGTGGTCTGTGACGGGATTCTCTGTGACACCTCAGAAGAGTGGAGTTCATTTGGTACTGTATGATTCAGTACGCTTCCGCAGAGCCTTCGCTACAGGCTGCTTTCTTCTGTGCTGAAGAAAATGCTGCCTGGTATGCTAAGACTCAAAGAAACCAAACCGCTTGGCTTGTGTCCATACTCCTAGCTCTGTGCTAGTTTGACTTTACTCCATATATGTCCAGTGTGGTTCACCTCCTGCCCTCTCACAGCACATCCTCAACACCCAAATGATGATGCCATTTCTCGTTTGCACGTGTCCATGGCTTGTCTTTCTCTGGACAAGCTTCCATGTAGCACTAGACCATGTACTTTTTGTCTCTTTACAGAAATCCAGTCCACAGCTCTGCTTCCCCACAGATGCCAGCAGCACAAATGGAAGCTTTAACCTGTATGATCTGCAGATAGTGCATTAATTAGCATTTGGAAGTCTTTCACTTCTGTGCTTTCTGAGAAGGTCGACTAGGGTAGCAGAAAACACAGTTTTGTCCTGACTCTTAGCAGAAGTGAGGTGAGAGGCACAGAAAGATTTGGGAAGGAGGATTATTTTTCTGCCACTAACACAACCCAAGTCCATCAAGCACAAAGAAAGGACACATTTTAACGTCTCTAAACTGTAACAATACAACGAAACACAAAGTTTTAATTCCAAGGCTGTAACTTCAAAGAGGACATGTGTCTTATCTTAAAGTGGTCATGCAAATTCCTTCTCTGTTCAATCTAGACAAAACTTCTCAGATGATTCAGTTTGTCACCTGTCCATAACAGCTGCAAGTGCCTGTTTCAGATATTTTGGAGGTACAGAATTTGTTCTTTCTTTTTGAGGACAGCTGTCTGACAGATCACAACAGAAGGGAAATGACCAAAAGCAGAGACACTGAAGACTGAGTCATTATTACAGAACATTCTTCCTCTAAATTTTTGGGTTAACCCCTGGCTTTCACTTTGTATCTGACATCCTGTTGGCTAGGCTGTAGCATCTCAGCTACGGCAAGTGTAACTCCCCAGTGCTCGTGCTCCAACACAGAGCTCCTGGGTTATCTTCACTTGTATCATCAGCACAGTCTGTAAGCATTTGTTATCTGGAGAGAATGTGTATCAAGATCAGCTGTCTTTCTGTTGCATGTACCATAATTAGCCTCTAATTCTTTGATGAATATGGCCCCATGAATTAACTGGTGTACAGGAAGCTTTTTGTTTCTCCCTGCTAAATGTGGTTCTGCTATGAATCTCTTCCAACCAGGAGCCTGCTGTCTCTGTCACAGGGTGACCCTGGACTCCTGGGTGAAAGCACACAGTTGCTGGATTTCCTCACTTCCTGGGTGAGCTCTGGTGGAACATGTTGAAAGTCCCACCTCAAGACTGACTTTTATGACTAGTGGAAAGTAATATTCTGTGGTGGTAAGAATTTAACTAACTTAACAAGCTAAATATATTTCCAGCTTCAGTTCTGGATGGAGCTCTCTTTCCATGAAGTTCTGGTTTGGAAATGTCTACTGGTAGAAAGTTTGTGGTGTTCAGCAGTCCCGAGCTTCATCCCATCTTATAATTTCCCTAAGCTGCGATAGATAGGTGATGCTGCTGTATCACAGATACATTGTATGTGTCATTTTAGGGCCTTACAACACTTATACCTCCAAACTGTAAACTGATGAGTAGGTTCAGATCTTGAAGAAAGATGGCTTTTTCTGAGATGTCACAAGACAGTGGCTGCAAGATGTGATATCCTTGAATGCTCTGTATTAGTGCGTGACACTCAAGTGGGAACGGGTAGAACTGTAAATAGCCAGGAAGAAGAGGGAAATTTTTGCATGTGTCTACACTCAGTGATTAATTAACTTCTAGCTAATAGTTAATGAAAATAGTATTCTCAAAAGCAATGTTTAAAAGAGAGTTCTAGAAATCTAATACCTGGTGTTTCAGAAGGTACTCCTGAGTAAAGTAGGAGCTGGAATTGGTTGCTGCCTCATGTCTGTACTGCTGTGTGGTTGCAAACCACTGGTGTTCCTGTAGTGATGCAAAAGGTCTGTGACAGAAGCTAGTGACTGTTTTGAAAAGTATTTGTTATGCCAATTAGAGGTTTGTTCAAACCCCCAACTGTTGTGGTACAGGAAGGTTGAGGACCTAGATGTGTTTTTGTACGTACCCCCCTTCTATCGGTATGGAAATCTTTAATGTATTTAGTGATGTTTTATGCTTGGCTTGTCAGCTTTGTTAAAGCCTGCTTTCCTGAAATGCAGAGCACCAAGTTGCTGCTTTCAAGTGAAGATGTTCCAGGTCAAAACTTACTTTGAACTCTGATTATTTTGCCCTCCATCCATAGACTTAAAGAAATAAACCAAGGGGCATCTCCACAGAGAGTGGAAGTGGCAAAGGAAGCAATTTAAGAAGTTGTGAAGTGCCACAGCTTGGGTTGCAGGCAATGAATTTTTTTATGACAGGGCTTTAGCATTAGAGACTAGAGCAGGCTTTTCTTATTCTTTTATGTCTGACATCTGTAGCTTCCAGAGTGTTCCTGAAATAAGAATTTAAGCAATTACTTGTTCTTTAGCTTCAAAAGGGCAAAGGCCTAGTGGTGACCTTAGGAAAATTAGAATATCTGCGTTCTGAAGTGGGTTCTTCTCAGTTTGTGTGAGATGCCACTGAATCCCTCTTTGCCTCTGGTTTCCCTGAAACAAGAAGAATGCCTCCTCATCACTGCAAAAACTTCATCACCTACAGAAGACTTGGGGTGATGCAGAAAAAAACCCCACAACAAAACTCCATTGGGATGAAAGAACAGGGCTGGACCATAGTTCCCTTGAGGCTGTACAAGAATTCCTGGAACTCAAGAGAGAGGAATCTATTTACGTACAAAAGCACCCCAAGGAAGCAGGCCTGGTTGCAGAAGAGTTTAAGAACTGCTGTAAAATAAAGCTGCTGTTAGACTTCCTCCCTCTGGGGCCCGTGAGGGGTTAGTAGGTGCACTCTGAGCCGAGATGTGATCTTACACAGCAGTTGTGGCTGTACTCCAAAACTGTGTGGGACTCCTTAGGCTCAGCTGGAGCAGAGCTGGAATCGGACTCAGCGAGGGATGCCACACTGGTAACAGGGACAATATTAACTGGGATAGGCCTTTCCCTGCTGTGAAGGAGGATGTTCCCACTGCTTATTGGAGAACCTTGGCGAGGAACGCACCTGTGTAGCTGTGTGCAGTGGACAACTAGGAATGGAGCAACAGTAGGTGGATTGTGTTAAGAATGAAGGATGGGGTATTAATCAGGAAGCCAGTACCAGGAGGACAGGCAAAAGTTGGCTTTGCATTGGATGTGAAGTGGGTACCAGCATGGGTGAGCCAGAGACTGGGAGGGATTTTTGGAGCTGAGGGTGTGGGTTTTCATCTGGCTCCAGGACCTGGCCCTTCCTGGACCCAAATCAGGCTGCAGCTCCTGCCCTGTGAGGAGTGTGCTGAGCTTTGGACGCAGCCAGAGCCTCAGGGGCTGAAGGCTTTTCTGTTGGGATGCTGGGACTCTCGCAGCTGCTGGCACAGGCAGTGCAGGCAAGGTGAAGCAGACACTTTCCTTCCTTGTGCCTGCCTTGTGCTGCTGAAATGGCTTAGAGTTGGTCTTCAGGTGTAGTTGAGCTTTTTGCATTGGTACCTTTGACTCGGTAGCTGGGCCATTGATTACAGTTTTGTGTCCTCATGTCCCAGTTCACCTTTTCCCCATCCTGTACTTACACCCTCTGCACTGATTGTCTGCAGTGGGCTGAACCCGTGCTGCAAACAGGAATTACCTTTCATTTAAGAAGATGGAAACTCATGACTTAGTATGGACAATAAAATGGGATTTATCCTCAGAGCTGCAGGCACCCAGTTATTAAGCACGGGGAGAGCATGAACATCCACCTCAACATCCTAAAACCCCCTCAGGAAGGTATTTTGAAGACTGATGCTTGGACTACATCTATCAAAGGGGAAGGAGCTGTTGCTCACCACAGCTCTGTTTATAAATACTAACTGACAATTGTAAAGGGGCTAATTCTTCTAGCAGCATTGCCATAACACCATCAGCACTGTCTGGCACTGTGCAGGGTATTTCTTTCACGAAAGAAAACTAATCCTAAGCAAGATGGTTTTAGTGTGAGTTATGTTCCTAGAAGTGCTATTACAGCAAGTAAAACAAGTGGCATCATTTCTCAGTGTTTTAAAATAAGCTACCCTGAAATCAATATGGATTTATTCCTTCTCTTCCCACAGTATCCAGAAGGATCTTTCCATTCCTCTTTCAGACAAAAATATATCTTCATTTACTGCATATTATGTATTGCACCTGCTGTAAAACAGAATGTATGCTTGATTGACTGTCTTGAACCGCTCAATCCCTGCCCCCAGGCAATCCTTGCTGACTCAGCGGTGATGAATAGTGCCCCTTATGGAGCTAGAGCTAACTGTGATGCTAGACTTAACAGATTCTGTTTTTCACTAAATGATGGTTTAACTTCCTTTTCCGTATGGAAGTGTAACTTCCAGGCATGCTTTTTTTTCATTCATGATCAAGAGTAATGCCTAACTTTTTACAAAGTCTTGTCTCATTTAGCTGTACCAAGTGGCTGCAGATCGTGGCTTGGATTTTTCAGGACTTTATGGTTTGTAGTTTAAAAAGTGGAAGTCAAATCTAGTTGTAGTGGGAGTTAATGTATCTGGAACCGTGTGAGAAGTGATGACTGTATTAGTGTCTCTCCATAGCAGAAGCAGCTACCTTCCAAAGCACTGCAGTTGTGGGGACAGAGTGTGACTTCTATTCATTTCCTGGGGTATTGCCATGGTTCTCAATCTCTTACCCTGACTCTTCATGGGCTGTAACTGGCTAATTAAAAAGCTGGAGTTAGGTCAGCTATTTCTGCTTCTGCTGTGGG
Source organism: Laterallus jamaicensis coturniculus (assembly GCA_022605575.1). Lineage (NCBI taxonomy): Eukaryota > Metazoa > Chordata > Aves > Gruiformes > Rallidae > Laterallus > Laterallus jamaicensis. The sequence goes on from JAKCOX010000001.1 coordinate 23,918,196, forward strand.
GTAAACACGTGCTTTGGAGCAGCTTCTGGAGGAGTGGCTTTTAAGGACGGTAGTTTCTTTGAGTGGAGGCTTTGGGGCAACTTTGGCCCAGAAACAGAAGCTTCATTGGTGTCAAGAAATGACATTGGAGTAAAACAAAGTATTTGAACACGAAAGTGTCACCAGACTCTGGGTTTTCCTGAAGGCTGTAGCTACCATTGCAAAGAGCCTCATTCCCAAGGAAAGGCTCAGTGAGCCCAACAGTAGTGTGTCTGGCCTTGTTAGAGGAAACTGGACAGCAGGTACGCAGCTGTTCAGAGCTAACAGAGCAGGGAATCCTTTCTTACTGCTGACTACTGCTGCAATAATCTGATAGGCAGTTACTTGCTAACAGAAACGTTACAAACTATTTCTGATTCCCAGGCTGACTTCTGCGCTGCTCACCGTGCCAAACGGCTGCCTGTTTGCTGACACCAGAGCACAGCAAGTGATTCTGCTTTCACTCAAGGTGGTTATCACATGCAAAGCTCTGGCTCATGGGAGAGTTGCTCCCTGTAGGAAGAGAGGTAGATGCTAGCACTAGCCCACAAACACTACATTAGTATTAAACCCTGCGCTACAGGCAGGGGGATTGGCTGTGCTTTGCTAAAAACAGGTATTATTTTGAAAAAGGGGAGGGGAATTGATGGCAGGCTCTGCAGCTGGCATGTAACTGAATTTCATACTCTCTCACAGTGCCATAATATTTCACCAAATCTCATTATCTGAGTAGGTGATGGACACCAGGTGCTGCCAGCTGTGGGTTAAGGGGTAAGAACTGTGACATCAGAATTCAAAACCTTTGCTACAGAACAGGGATTTCAGCATCACTTTTAAGCTTCTACTTTTATGTCCAGGTATTTTTTTGTTTGTTTGTTTCAGACAGTAGCTAATGCATCCCACTTCTGCACTGGAGTGAGTTAGTACCTCACTGCCTATCCTCTGTAGTAAGTGGACAGCTCATGGTGGTGGTCAGCTGAAATGCACTTACTTGGCGTGCAGTGGGGCAAGGATAGGTTTGTTTTCCATCTCTGTTCATTATCACTCTCTCAGATTAAATACGCCTCACAGTGCTCACCAAATTAGAAACAAGCTACAGGTGTGTTCTTTCATCCAGGTCTCACTAGTGACAGAGCCTGACAAGGAGCTGTAACATCAGGTCACAGCCCAGCATCCTGGAGTGCCTCCTTTCATCGAAGCTGGGCCCCTTCAAGCAGCTCTGCTCCAGCAGGGAGAGATGGAAAACGCTCTGAGCCTTCTACTTGCATCTGAAAATCGGTTTGGCAGGTATCGTATGGCGAACTTCCCTCCCACTTACTCTGTCTGCCTTGTGACTGAGCCGTCCCTGGGGAAGTACTGGGTTAAGCCAGATGGGGCACTGCTCTCTAGCACCGCTCTGTGTGTGTGTCTCTGTGATCCTTTGCCCCTGTCAAGGTGAGCCCAAGCCTCCTGCCTAAGCAACCTGTGTTTCATATACTGAACCTGAAACAAGTTTGGGGATGGGCTTCTCTGAGAATTTATTTTAGACCAGCTGAATGATTCTGTATTTTCTTCTGATCTACTCAACTGATGGGCCTGAACCACACAATATTTTGCAGATGAGAACACTAAATGTTAACTAATGGAAGCATCCACTAGTAAGTGTAGAATTAGTGCTCACTACTAATCTGGAAGCAGTCAGCTCTTAAAGAAGTACAGCTTGAAGGTCTCAGACAGCACTGCAGTCTGGTGGGGTAGGGAGACCCAAGAGCTGCCATGCCTTGTGCCACTGGTGCCCAGGTGCAGAAGCAGAGAAGGCAGAGGGTGGGTAGCAAAGGGTCCCACCTCTGCCCATAAATCTGAGCCAAGCTGCTCCACAACCCCTCTGCCCTAGGCTGTGACAGAAAGTCACTATCAGGTAGCTTTGAGCTCTAAGATTCAAACGTGGCTGGCAGGAGCGTTGCCTTTCCTTTTGTGAAACACCCTCGTTAGTATTCTTGAGTCTAAAGTCCTGTGGGATGGAGCAAGGCTCTGCTGGAGGGACTGTTAAATAACAACTTCCATTTCAATTAATATTGTGAAATATGACTAATCCATGCAAGCCTTACCGGTGGATTGTATTTCCCTGTGCTTGCAGGGGTAGGAAAGTGTATCAGAAATGAGGGGAGAACAAAACCATACAGAAATCAGTCATCTGGATACAGTTTAAGAGTGTTTGAAGCTCAGCTGCACACACTAGGGACTGTTACTGGCAAGCCCAGGCAGTTTTCTTTGAGCTGTTTGCCTTCACCCTGACCTTTGTAACAGATGCAGTACAGAATCAATACTTCCCTGTGACCAAGCAAGATCCCAGTTACTGAAAAGGAGAAGCATACAGGCATTGGGTAAAGTTTTAATGCAAGTTTCTTTTAATTCTGAATTAATGAAGTTTTTGTTCTTCACTCAGAGGTGTTTACAATGCCCTGCAGAAGCAGTGCAAAGCCACAGTGCCTTGAGCCTACCCAGGGCTATGGTTTTAGTTAAGAGCTCAGATTTGGTGCAGAGGTAGCTTGGGCTGTAATTACTTCCACCCCGCCCACCCTTCTGATCCCAGCTAGAGCATCTGTGCAATTCAGCTCCTGTTCACATGTTGCTGTCCCAGGAGCCTGGCACAGAGGAGCTGAGCTCCCTCACAGCTAGGGAGCTGCTGAGCAGCCCAGGCTGGGAAAGCCAGGCAGCCAGCTGGTTGGCTAAAGTTTAATGGTACTGGAGATGATCAGCGCTGATTAACGATGCACTCATACAAGTCAGGTCCTGCTAGGCTGTTCCCTGTTCTTTACATGTGGAACCTCACACCTACACCAACTCCAGCTTTACCATGAAAAAAACCCATTCATAACAATTAAGCTATTACTAGTTATGGTATTTAGTTGCAAGGTCTGTGTTTCAAAGCAGGAGTCAGTAGTACTACAGAGCAGAATTCTGTGCTTGGGGGAAGAAAATAATCAAGTAATAATCTTCATGGTGCCTTGTTAGCCTAGTTGAACAACTCACCCTAAACTCAGTAGGTCCCCAGAAAAGTATCTCCTTGAAGTGTGCTGTATTTTTCTTGCTGTCCTCTCCCATCTGAGCAAGAACAAGAGCTAATTAGACTTAGTAAGGCCTGTACATGTGCTAAGCTATAAGCAATTACCCTGCTGCTGGTTAGGGGAGTTAATCTCCTTTCTTTCTCCAAAGTTGCTCTTTCTCTACTTTTCCAACAAATTGCAGGATATCTTCAGCAAGAAGCTCAGGTTCCTCCAAAGCTGCAAAGTGGCCACCCCGAGGCATGAAGTGGAAGGAAACGATGTTGGTGTATTTCTTCTGGGCCCAAGCCTGGGGCGTGTGCATGACTTCATTAGGGAAGGAGGCAATGCCTGTAGGTACTTGTACTGTCAGCCTGAGAGGAGAAGGGTTGAAAGATTAAAATTACTAACTCAGGAAGAAGTGGAAAGTCCCATGGAAACATTGTTCTTAAACAGTCAGGCACGCTGCTGTTAGGCAGCTGAAATTTGAGTTCCAGATCCAAAATGTGAACATTTGCCATCACTCCCATTCCTGGGGAGTCGGGGGGAGCCTAACTTTGGTATTAAGGCAGTTTTGCAAGGTAAGAGTGAGAAGCAAGGAAACTGAGAAGGGAGCCTTAGGAGGTGGTGGGGATTGAGTTTCCTCATGCTGCATTCAGGGCTCAAGAGTCACGTACTGAGTGGAAAGCACACCCTTGGACAAGGGCTGGGGAAGAGATGTACAGTGAAGATTACAACTAGAACATGTTGGGCCTGACAGGACAACTGTGCGACAGGCAGGAGAGGAATTACCTTGAACTGCTGCAAAAAGGAAGGAGAGGGAAAGAGTAAATCTAGACTAGTTCAGAGGAAACACTGCTGAACTGGATACCCTGTAAAGTAGCTCTTGCTTTTAACTGGCAGGAATACACTCTAGAGAACATTTCACACATTAGTAAGTGCAGGGAAGCAACTGGATTTGAGGGGAAGTGTCACTTGGAAAGTGAAATCATCTGTGCTTGTTAGAACAACATTTTCTAGGTTTAAATACCCTGTACACATAAGTTGCATTGTCAGAAGTGACAGGCTTTAAAATTGATATAAAAATCGCTGGGCCCATAACCATGGGAAGCCTGAAAACAAGGTGCCTAATTCTACATAGGACTTTGAGACTCTTTCCTCTAGGCATGTAGAAGCTCAGATAGCAAATCTCATGTAGGCTGAACTGAAGTGGGATACTGCCCACAGCACAGCCACACCACCTTCAAGAACTGAGTCAGCTTCCTCAGAGCATCATTCCACAGCTAAATAAATACCTTAGGACTGAGCTGTGATTGCAAACATTAAGTGCAGGGCAAAATTTTTAAAGAAAAAACCCCTCTTACCTTTCATGTTTCTGTGTGCCTATCCCCTTCTGCAAGTTTTCTTTGTAGAAACGCATGGAGGACACTATGCAGCCAGACACCCAGTAGATCATGATGTTGGTGAGCAGATCATCCAGGTTAAACTTCCTGAATTGGTAAGCCCAGAAATTGCTGAGTTAGAACTGAATACCATTTTTCATTACTTTAGCAGGGACTTGACTTGAAGTTACACAGGAAAAATGATTAACTTGGTTAAGAAAAAGAGCTAAGAGGTGAAGTGTGTTACTCTCCCTCTGGCTGTAGCCAGATAAGCATGTTAAAGGCTTTCAGAGACAAACTGGGAGTGACATGTTACCTTCTACATCAAAGGCAGACACCAACAAGCACCTTGTGCTCCAGTGCAGTGCTCTCTACTGTCCACAGACTGGGAGAGTAGGAGCAGAAGAGCACATGAAACAGTTTGTGCCATTTATTATTCATAATCTGAAATGCTACCCTCAGCCATCAATAGAGCCATCACACCAACACGTGCTGTAACACAGTGCATCATGTTTCATAGTGACTTACTAGCTGTATGCAGTGCCACCATTCTACCTGAATTCATTGTCACTGGACCTTTTCATGACATCCCCTTTTGCTGTGCCCCTCCCAGGTACCTCAGCACTGTAAAAGGGATTCTTTTACATGATTCCTGCTGTGCACTGAGAATGGCCCTTTATTAGTGCATGGGACATAGATGAAGCATTACTGATCAATTTAAAGCATATTCATAGTGAGTTAAGCACTAGTATTGAAATGAATCCTGAGTTATGTTTCCCAGCATCTAAAGGGAGGTTAAACTTTGTTTTTTCTGTCCTAATGAGATTCTTCCACATGAGTCAGTTGTTAACCCCCAGAAGTGGAGAGGTGAATCCCTCTCAGGAGATCAAAGCAGGAAGGAAGTGCAGCAGCCCTCATGCTTCTTTGCCTGCTGTAGCACTGCACTGCACCTTCTGTGGTCACTACAGGCTCCCTACCAGGCCAGAGGTGATCAGTCTGGCCAAGGTTCTTAGCTATGACTCCGAGCTCAGTCACCTCACTGAAAAGAGGGTAAGGGGAAATGCTTACTTCTCTAGCCCTCCATCCTCTAAATTACGAAATTCCAGGTCTGTCCATGTAGAAAACTTCTCCAAGATGTAGGCAGCCAGTCCCACAGGAGAGTCGTTCAAGCCACAGCCTGGAAAGGAGAAGTGAACTAAAATTGAGATACCTGACTCCTGACCTCAGACTGTTACAGAAGCAGCCTGTTCTGATGCAGGGTAGGTAACCTGACAAAGCTGTTCCAGCAGCTGTGTTCTTAAATGGCTCTAACTTGTTCTACTAATTTATTTATTGCTGAATCAAACTGATAGTACCTGCAAACCAACAGCTTCTCCACTAGCTCACACTCTGTTTTTTGAACTGGTGTAACAGTATTGTATTTCTGCTGCTTTTTTTTCCTTGTAAGCTAATAAGATTAAGCTCTATATGCCAAGTAGGGTTTCCTTCCATTAATCTGGCAGTTGTCATGTATTAAAAACCACCTGCCTATGCATGACCAGGAGAATTTGCACCATTATCTAACAGCAAAAACACTTTAAGGATTATGAAAAAGTCATTAAGGAAGAACAAGGCTTTACTAAAAGGTCTATCTTCTGAATTAGCAATAGCCAACTGCCTTCATGTTGAATAAAGATTAATATACTTCTCATAATTTGTTTTGCTTGGACAGAAAAAAATCACACTTGCACATGAAACCCTGCTCAGACAGCCAAGTACTGTAAAAAACAGGGACCATAAACTGTCCCAGCTACTCAGAAAAACATCAGAAAAAGATTTTCCTGAGGATCAGCAATAGATTTTAAATTCCACCCATGTGACCCAACCTTCCTGAAAGGTGCCCAACACTACAGCTAGCACAGTTTCAACAGGAATTGCTATTTAAACATGATAGTTCTGAGGTTTTTTACGAAACAACTAACATTGATAACTGAAATACCAAGTGTCTGAAAAAGTTACTGGGCACACTTTCAAGATCTGCAGCCCTAGACAAGCAATAGCCTGTTCTCACATGCTTACTGTGAGCAAAGAGTGCAGAGGAAGAAGTGACATCGCCCCTAACAGTATGCTGGACAGACAGGCACTGCCTGTTTCAGTTGAAAGTGAACCCCACGCTCCATGCAAGCTTCCCAGAGAATGAGTGTAAAATCAAAACTAATCGAGCCAGTTTGATCAAGCATGAAGCAACCAAGAGTATCATATTAGCAAGCACATGATGATCCAGAGCCAATTTGCTTGCTTAAGGTGGCCTGCAAGGCAGCCACCTGTACAGCCAGAAGCCTCAGCAAGACTGCGGTAGCCTCCTTGGCTGTGCTTCTTCCAGCTACATCGTGCTCCCTTCTTCAGAAGGTCTTTCACCCTGTGGGAACCTCCTATGCTCCTCTCTTCTTTGTCCTTAAAACTGCAGCCTCAGCTCCCAACCTGTGAACCTGGTGCTGGCTCCCAGTCTGTGCAGGCTGCTCTGACAGACCACACGTTACCGGTAGGGACAAGAATCAGCCAGAAAACCACAGCAGAAGGAGCATGACTGGGCATCTTTCAGCTTCCCCATCTTTTCTTAAAGCACCAAAGCATTTAGAGACTAGTAATTTCTAGAAACCAAAGCTCCAAGCAAAACTACTTAAAATCCATAAAGTTATCATTTTGCCTACACATTTTACAATTACACCTGCCTCTATAGGCAAGCTTATGGAAAACCATTACAAAATAGTTTCCCTAGCTATGTTTTTTAGTAAAATCCACAAGTGAATTACTGCCAATATTCAATCTTCTTGACTCAGTTTGAAATAAAGCACTCAATACTCAGATATTTAAGGTAGTTAAGCAATCTGAATGACTAGCTCATCTAGAAAGAGCGTTCATAGGTACATTTGCTTTCCTTGAAAGTCTGCAAGTGAACAGTGAGACCTAAACTTCATTTTACTTTTCAGGTGTTACTTATCCCTATAAATGAGCTACACAGTGTGCTGAGACAGCTTAAAAGCTTCTTGTAGTTATATCATTTGAACACGACCCACTCTCTGCAAAGAAACTCTCTTGCTCACAGCGTACCTGCATTTGAAACAGAATTACAGTCCCCAGTGATAGAAGTTGAAAAGCCTTAAATAAACTATTTATGAAAACTGAAAATGAGGTCAGTGGCACTTAGAGCATGCTCAGTTTTCATGTGCAGATTTACTGCAAGTAATACTCTATACCCATATGTAGCTTTTTCTGACCTAGATTCAGAATAGGAGCCCACCTTTAAAAAACCTCTAACCTTCCTGCTTCAAATTTCCCTAAAAAACCAAAAAAAGTATTGTCAGTGTATTTTAAGCAGCACCTTTTGTATCTGTGAAGTATGACTAAAATGAACAGACTAATTATTTTCAGCTCAAGAGGTTTTTTTCTTTGTTTTACCAACAGAATCAGGCTTTGTAGCCTGTATGTGAGCGTAGCCAGACTCCAACAAGATCCTGTAGAGCCCTTTCTTCAGGAAGGGAAACATCCGCCTGACATCTTCCTCCTGGAAGCCGAAGAGCCCCGGAAGATAGCGGCCCAGCAGGATGGAGAGCAGGTGAGTAAAGCCCATGTTTGTCACCGAGGCTAGGTTTAAATGCAGTCCTTTCACACGGCTAGAAATAAACAGAGAGAAGGCCCCCTCCAGTTAACAAACTGTGATTCCAAGGTATTCTTAACAAAAATGGACATCCTGTGACCTTAGCTGGACTAGGCAGCGTGGCTTTTCACACTAAAATGACAAGTCAGAGGGGTGGCTGTCAGCAATCAGCACACTCCTGGCCGCTAAGCCACAAATCCTCCTTTTGTTAGAGGTACTTATCTGCTCCAGGCCCCAGGCCAGTACACAGATACACACAGTATAAACTAAGGTACGTATTTCTGGATCACTAACTGCTTAATACTGAGCACTGAAGAGAGAAACCCGGAGCTTGTGTAAGAATGTGGACAGGAACTCTCAAGTGCTCAAGAAATGACTACTTAAACCAGCTTTGCATGCTAGTCATGCAGCACCCTAGAGAAGGGGTACTCACTCGGGAGCTATCTGGGCCAGGTTGGTGCAGATGAGCCAGCCCCAGTCGCCACCTTGTGTGTAGAAGTTGTCGAATCCCAGTCTGAGCATCAACTCATGAAATATGGAAGCAGCACTTACAGAATTAAAGCCTGCATTAAAATAAACCAACACTGTTGCAGTAATTCCAGCTACAGTTCTGACTGTGCAACATTTATTCTCTCCATAAAGGCAGCATTCAAGATCCTAAAAATCTACAGGTCCATTGTTCCTTGCCTGTCTGACAGACTACATGGAAGCCCTTCTTTCATCATCCAGGCAAGGTCTGCAGAGCAAGGAGAAAATCCAGTGGCAGAGTAGGGTTCTAACCTCACCAGGTGCCCACCCGCTCTCCCAACCGTGTGTCTCCATTTTGGCTGCTGTGAGCACAGCCTCACCTTAGCGACAGCTGGAAGCTTAGAAATTTCTGCTAGTGCCACACTTCTCCACTTCCACACAACTCATAGTCAGGGAAGTAGAGCAAAGCGAAACCAGCCTTGCCCACATCATTTTCTTGCACACATAATTAAATACTAAACTCGGGATCACGTTACATACTGCCTCGTTCCAATTTGTTGCAGCTCGTGTTTCTATAATGCAGAGTCCAAGCTGAACAAGCAGGGGTTTGGTTGCAACCTACCACGTAGATATGCACAGGAATCAATTTGTTTCAACTGTTGCTTGTCACCTGCCTGCATAATGCTATTGAATATGGATTCAAAACACCCAAAAGGAACAGTAAGAAATTAAGTTTACTCTTCCTGCTCACCCACACGCTATTCATTTGATGAAGCTGATACTTCATTGCATTTTATAGTCCTTTGTAAATTATCTATGTGTTGCTCCTGAAGCTAACTAATGGTGCCACCTCAACTCACACTCGTATCTCCCTCTCCCCACATTACACACAGGACCTTTGTTTCCACACTGGGAAAACAAGAAGAGCCAGGAGTTACTGTTCTGCTAACAGGGGCTCTCTCACTGTGAGACTAGGCTTGTCTTAGTGCAGTTTCTCTCTCATACATCATACCTTTCTTGTGGGGTGCTTCCGAGAAACCATAACCAGGGATAGATGGGCAAATGACTTCAAAAACGTGTTCGTCACTGAGGCCGTGGCTGGCGGGATCCGTCAGGAGAGGGATGATTCTGTAGAACTCATAAAAGGAGCCAGGCCACCCATGAACCATTAATAATGGCTTTGCAGACCGGCCTTCAGGCAGGCGAGGGGGCTTCACGTGAACAAAATGGATATCGATGCCTGTGCAAGTAAAGGAATTCATTAACATCCCCAACTTCGCCGTGACACCGAAACTAATCCCAGAGCTCATTACATGCATTTTTTTTTCCCCTGCAGTCTTATTTTGGTGATCACACAAACACACTGCACTTTTCTGGGCCCAAGGACCTTAAAGCACTTCCTAATGGGCAGTTCAGCGGCACAGCAGCCAAATGAGGTTGGCGTCTTTTGGTTTTAAAATAAATTGGCAAATTAAAAACCAGACGTGAAGCAATCTACTAACAGTAACACACTGACTCACACAGCTTAAAGGCAGAAGAGATTATATCATTAGTCCAAGTGCCCTTAAATTTTACCCAAATGTCCCTATATGGCACTAGACAGGCTTTTGCCAACCACACATTTTTCTTCCCAAAAAGCACACAGTTGTAACTTGAAGGCAGCAAGAGTTAGGGAATCCATCAAAACCAGCTGCTGTTTGTCTGGGGGCATTAATCACTTGGTTTGTGCATGCCTTACTCCCTATTTGAACATACCTGACTCGGGTCTCCAGCCACTGATCCTAGCATTACAGCAAAAGGAATATAAAAAGCCTTCAGTAACGATTCTCTGCCTGTGGAGGCCTCCAGTAATCAAGTCACACATTTTAACTGCTGATTAAACTAATCATATTGAATCAAGGATTTGAGAAAATGCCTTGATAAAAGTGTTAAACATTCAGTTCTGTAGTTCTTTAGACAAAAGCTTTCTGTTATCTCTCTCAGTAAACCAAAACAGGAAACTACCTTCTAGTATCAGTCTCCTCACTTTTAAATGAAAAAGTGATAGCCCTATTTCCTTTGTGATCCTTACAAAAATGTAAGCAGTGGGCTTCACAGGGCACAACACTAGGTGCTCAGGGTGAGCTGTTTCTCCTCAAACCCATTCAGAGCTTTGCTCTGTAGGAAATAAGAATTCTCTGAGTAGAGCCTGAGTGCCTCATTTCTTGATGCATTTAAGTATGTTCTGCTCCCATCATCTCCAGCTCAGCAGCAATCCCACCGTTTAACTGACTGAGATTACCCATCTTTGACAATTCTGTGGTTGTCTGTGTTCTCTGAAAAACTTGCAGCTTGTGACATAAGCTAGGAATGTGACACACAGCATGTTTAATCCTGTACTTTCCTGCCTTGTCTCTGTAATCGTTCCCAGCACTGACATTGCCCTTCCTATAGCTCTACATCATGCATGGTCTTTGGCTTCTTTTCCCTTCCGTAGATGATACATCTCTTCTTTCCTTCTTTTTTAAAGGGAAGACTTGTTGCTTGTATCTTTTACAGCACTAACCAGGTCTTACACATTTAAATTCAAGCTTTATGTTCTCACCACTGTGTAATGATCATTATTGTCCCAAATCCATTTTAAATACGATGGTGAACCACCTCATTTCAAATAATGGATGACTATGGGTGCAAGTACAAATGTAGCATAATCTCAAGCTTGAATTTTGCCATCATTGACACAATTGCCTGTTTTGCTCTAAGCCTGTATCTGTAGCCCCAAATGACCTAAGCAGAACCCTCCTAAAAGCACAGGAACAGGCAATTCCAAAACATCAGAAGTCAAGCACATGGGACAGGAGGCCAGCTTGGCTGAACAGGGACCTGCTTCTAGAGCTCAGGTGGAAAAAGGCAGTGTACAACCAATGGAAGCAAGGTCAGGTGATGTGGGAGGATTACAGGGACACTGTTCACCTTTCTAGGGAGAAAATTCATGTGGCCAGAGCTCAGCTAGAGCTGAGACTGGCCAGTTCTGTGGCAGACAATAAAAAGAAGATTGTCAAATACATTAACAAGAGGAGGAGCAGGGAGAACACTGGTCCATTACCCGATGAGAATGGTCCCCTTACTAACAGGGACATGGACAGAGAGACATTTAATGCCCTTTTATCTCTGTCATCAACACAGTCAATGGGCTCTGGGACTCTAGATCCAGACACCAAATTGGAAGGTGCTGTTGAGTCTGTTGAGGGTGGAGAAGCCTTGCAGAGAGACCTGGACAGATTGCACAGCTGGACAGTCACCAACAGCATGAAGTTTAACAAGGGCAAGTGCCAGATTCTGAACCTGGGAAGGGGCAATCCTGGCTGCACCAGGGGGGTCAGATGCTGGAGGCCAGACATGCTGAGAGGGATCTGGGTGTCTTGGTTGACACCAAGTTAAACATGAGCCAGCAGTGTGCCAGGCAGCCAGGTGGCCAGTGACAGAACTGAGGGAACAGCATGAAGCTGAGATGGGGGAGGTTTAGGTTGGATATTAGGAAGAGGTTCTTTGCTGAGGGCGGTCAGGCACTGGAACAGGCTCCCCAGGGAAGTGGTCACAGCACCCAGCTTGGCTGAGTTCCAGAAGCATCTGGACAATGCCCTCAGTCACATGCTCTGACCTGGCTGGCCCTGTGTGGAGCCAGGAGGGGATCCTTATGGGTCCCTTCCAACTCAGGAGGCTCTGTGATTCTAATTCAAACATTTAAAACATCCAGTTTGGCCAAACTCCAGCAGCAGCACACCATACCTGAATGGCCTCTTTCCAAAGGTGTCTGTGCTTTGAATGAGATGTTATGTCAACCCCACAGGAAAGGCATTCTGCTTTTCTGGGTCGATGGATACCTGAAGCAGAACAGCAGAGCACATCTGCCCTGTCATGCAGGGACAATGTGAGCAGCCAGCACACCCAGCTGAGGAGGCTGCCAGACTGATGCTATCACTGTGACAGCAGCAGCTGGAGAACTACATGGAGCAAGAGGAGACATCTGTCCATGTTTCTACATGACTGCATGCAAATCAGGGAACATGTGTACGTCTTAAGAACCAGTACTACTTCCAAAGGCCTGTTCTTGGCTTCCATTAACACCAGCTGACAAGCCATCCATGCACAAGGGAATTCCATTTGTCATTCCTTGCCCTAAAGGCTTCAGTTATGACGGAGTCTCTTGGTGCTTCATCAGCAGTGCCAATGATCCACACCTCCGCAGCCTGGCCTTCTTACCACTGAGATCTTTTAGACAAGTTTATGCACTGTTGTTTATCTTTTTAAGGGAAAAAGCAACACACCTTGAATCTTAGTTTTGAATTGTGGGTACTTGTTCAGGACTTCAACTTGTTTCTTCCAATTGAACTGGTTTTTCCAGTAGGAGATGACCTTCCTGAGATACACCGAGTTGGTCCCATAAAGGAAGCAGCTGTCCTCCAGCGGCTCAGTGAACCGAGCCTGGTCAAGTCTCCTAAATAAGTCCTAGAGGGAAAAAGAAAGAAGGGACATTACAAGGACTTGTGTCTGCCACCTTGTGCTCTAATGTGCATGGCTTCTAGTTATTCCAAAGTGAAATGAGAACAATGAAAATACCATCTCTAATGACACCTGTGCATTTTGCTCATGCTCCATCAGCTGTTCCAATTTGTTCTCCAGGTGGCCTCCTTCCTCTTCCACTTAGAGCTGTTCTTAACACTCCCTGTTTCACAGGGATGGCTAACCTGTTCTCCAGACTGGTAACCACAGAGGACAATTAGCTCTTCTGAAAGCGCTGTGGCTTCACAGCAGAAGTGTTGCTGCCTTTTCAAGGTACTTTGCTCCCCAGGATCCTACAAGCCCAGCCTCACAATCAATGCATTGATCTGCCCCAAACTTTTAGCTCGCCTTCCCAAATCAAGGGGCTGGGTGTCTTCACTGGGAAATGCTCTGAGGGATTTCACATGGCCACAGAGTTGGTGAAATTAGGCTGGAGTAAAAGTTTCCCCAGTTGAGACTATTTAAGTGACCTTCCTACTGCACTTCAAGGTTACAGGGGCATGCTGACAATGAAAAATCCAAAATCACTCAGCAGGGAAGGACAGCCAAGGTCCCCTTCCTACTGTGAACACAACCACAGAGTAGTTGAGCTTGGAAGGCAGGTCTGGAAATCTAATCCTGCTCAAAACTCTGTGGGGTTTTAAACCTGAGCAGCATTTTTAATACAGAGATAGATGTAGCTCTCATTCTGTCTAAGAGGAGTTAGGTGTATGCACTGGCTTGTGCCTCACTCTGAGCAGCCCTGATGTTCCTATGGAAGCTGATTTGGCATTTAAAGCCTGTGCAGAAAGCACAGATTTTAAAGTTTTAAACCTGCCTTTACATCATGCTTTTTGTCCACGCTCAACCACCTTTAAAAAGATGTGTTAGTAATGGTACACTACTTTAACTCCTAGTTTATATAAGGAAGCATTTAGAAACAGTTTTCTACCAACAGATTATGTTGCATAGCTGTTGTAATACAGAATTGTATGTTCAAAAACACCTGTAAATTAGAAATTACCTAGTTTTGTCTGCAGTGTAAAGGGAAAACATATTGGAGATCAATGTCTGCTGCTATTACTAAGGAGGGCAAACAGAGTGTTAAAGAGCCCAGGCCTTACTGAGAAAATAGGAGTCCATTATAAATGAATAATACAAGCAATCCCATGAGTGCTGTTTGAACCACTACTCACAGATCCATGAAACTCTGTAATCCCTGACTTACACATACACAATCAGAATCCTGCTGTCTAACGAATTCTGCGATGTATGTGTTTACTGTAATTACCACTGTGGTATTATGTTGACCAAAATAGATAATTAATTACAGAAGAATCAGCACCCAACACAGCTGCAAACAAAGCAGTCAAGAAAAAGAGGTATTTGTAATTGCATTTGAAAGTGGGGGGGGAGGGGGGAAAGACATTGTTCTTATTCTGGTCTACACAATCAAACTGAGGAAGGTGCACAAACAGGAACACAGAGCTGAGTAATCTGTAATATGGTATTTGTGCTTAATGGGCTTTGCAGAGGAGGTTTATTTACTAGCAGTTTTGCAAGAGCAAGATGAGAACAAAATTGGATGTGAAATCTGCCTATCCATACCTATCTTCTGAAGTATTCCCCTCCCTCCCCCAATCCTAGGCATCGTTGTTCATTCTAATAACTATAACTATTGACTCAACTGAAAAAATACTTCCAAACAAGTTCTGCATTTCTCACTTGGTCATTTCTTACTTCTCTCTCCCCAGTACAGAGATTTGCTTACGCTCAGCTCTTCTTCTGTGGTTTCCACCTTAAATGGCCAAATAGTTGTATCTTCTTCAGTGTCAGGCTTTTGTCCCCTGCCCCACCATCCTTCTTTGAAGGGTAATTTCTCTTCTTTCTTCTTGGAAAGAAAGAAATAGATGAGGACTCCCCCCAAGGCCAGGAATATTTCGAGCAGCATTATGCCTGCAAGAGAAGAACAGAACTGTTAAGCCAAATCAGTTCAGAGACGTGTGATATGCTTTGTCAAGACAACTACTTGCTCTTAAAGATAGGATTTGATCTGCATGATGGTCTGTCACTCACAGGACATCAACACTGCTGTAAAATTTCAGAAACAGGATGTTTGAACCTGCACAACGTAAACGGGGAGGGAATTAGATATTTTCCATAAAGCACATTTAATAACAACAAAACTCAAAGGAAGTCAAGAGATCAGATGTCCTGGCAATTAAATCACCCCCTGATTAAACACACTCCATTGGCTTCCTCAGTGGCCACCGACTTCTGCTAAACTTCGACAGTAAAGGAGGTGCCTGTGGATACAGTTCAAGTTTTATGCTTTCTCTTCCTCTTGAACCTCTAGATTTCCCACAAATTCCAAAGCAGGACATCTCTTCAGTAAGGGTTACATACCTACTGTTACAGAAGTAGCAAGACAAAACCCACAGAAAGACATATAGAGAGAATAAAAAGTGAAGATCACGAGGGCAGCCACCTTGTACTTCCCAGTCAGCCTGGGGGAATGCAGCAGGGATATATTTACATAACCCTTGAACAGCAGTGCCAAGGGTAGAAGGACCTTCCCTTTCTTTCTCCCTCTGAACTTTTTAAAGGAGAAAACCAAGAGACCACATACATGCTCTCCTGCCTCTAACACACCCTTCCCCAAGTGATACCAAAAAGTCAAGAGCAACCTGATTTCACAGTGTATCTGCACAGCCTGACTGCAGGGCTGTTGTGCTTTTGTCAAATGCAACACCTTAAAAAAAAAAATCCATTTTGAATATATTTGAACTGTTTCATGCTGCAAGTAGAAAAAAATAGTTACTCAGACTCTTAAAAAAATTATATTTTCAAGCATCCCTTTAAGTATGAAAAATGTTTGTAAGGCAGTGTGAGGAAGAGTACTGTCACCATTTTCATGCATAATTCTCAAGAATGTCACATTTCAAACAGGGAATTGGGACGACAAAATTTCTGTAGGGCAAGCATTGTTTGTGACACAGAACAGCCTTCATTCTCTCTGGGGCTGGAAGGTTTTGTTGGTTTTGCTGCTGCAGAGACATTTGATGCTCAAAATCTCAGAGTAGATCAAGTTTAGTCCTAGATCAAAACAGGAATTGTAACACAGTGCATGGGAGTTCACATGGTTATAAGAGGAGTAAAATTGACCTGTCTTGCACAAGGACCTTGATGTGACAGGACATACTTTGGTCAGCCTCTTGAGTTTAACTTTCTAATGGCTGACAATAAATGAAACAGGTAAAATCAGTACCCACTAAAACATTCATACAGAAGTTTGGCTCTGTGCAGACAGGACAGTGAGCTACAAAAATATACTGCTTACACATGCAGACAGTACAGCTTTGAAAGGTGACTTCTTAATCCTCAGGCTGGAGAAATGGAACAATAGGCACTGGAAGAACTTCATCTGTTTATTCATTTCACTGGTCCTTCCATAATTTCTCTTGTTGAAGAGGTGCTCGTTTTTGTCCACAATGTCCTCTTGAGCACAAGACAATGACCTTTTCCTACCTCCACCATACTCAGGCCATAACTAACCCCAGAACTAAAATGTTTGTCCAATTTCAGCTTGTCTCAACACATAATGCAGCCTAGGAGCCTCCAGAGCACAATTCAATTTTACTGCAGAGCAGAACTGGAGGGGCTTTTAGAAACCTCAAAGCACTTTACATAGAAATAGTATCTACTGCAGTACTTAAGAGCATCTCTATTACTATGTCTTCACAGAAAAGAACAGCAGCTTCCCTGAAATCTCGACACAGCTCAGGCCATGGGCTACAGAGGTTGCCAGCATAACGATGCCAACACCACACAGGAAAAATTCAGTGTCTTGGGCAACTTCAGCATGATTACAAAACCCCACAATGAACAGCCATGCCAAGGGACCAGAGAGCTGGTGTCAGCGCCAGCCCCGTTGTTCGGGCAGGGTGGCTGGGGCACCAAGAACAGAGCAGAGGACTTTCTCTGGGGTAACGCTGTGCCAGCACCACGGCCACATAAGCACGGCACCCAACACAGAACTGCTTTCCCCAGGAACAGAACCTCAGCCTGTTCACGAGCCAGAAACTCCTGTGTCTAAGCCTCTGGAGTACTGAGAGGTACAAAAATACTTCTGTTTCCCCCACCTGCTCCCAAGGAGACCCGAAGACAAGAGATTGTACACAAACGTGTGTGTTTTGCATTCGCCCTGCAGCGCGTGCGCAGAGAACTCACTATGCAAAGAGAGACACGTTTTTGCAAATGATTCCAAGCAGACTTTAGGATGAGCTTGTTTACAATCCAGCACTAAGTGCCAAAATCCATCTAGGGTCCTACAAAAATTCTTACACTGCAGATAACTGGGGACAGTGACAGATCAATCTGCACGAGATGTCATTTTGACTTGGAAGAAGCCACCTCTGACACAGTTTAGATTAGTTTTTTGCTAACACAGCTATTCCAAGTTGCTCTCTATACTTAATCTCACTCAGATCCTTTGAAAGTGCCTGTACATTTCCTAATTACAATGAACACAGGTGCCTAGAACTCCCAGCTCCACTAGTTTTTTTCCTGAGAGCACATGAGGAAGTGAATGGCCAAAGCACATCAGCAACATTTTAACTTGCACCAGTTCACAGGACATTCAAAGGGACTGTTTTGCTGGCGATGAGGTACTGGAACACAGCATGCTCCCACCAACCAATCCAGCCTATGCTGAGGAAACCACTTAGAGCAAATGCACTCCATGATTTCCCAAGCTTGTTATTCAGGGTAGTTCTTTAAAACTCCTGTGTGTTACCTGAACAGCAGAAAGCAGCCTGTGTGACACAGTCAAGAAGCATCTGCATCAGAATCTCCTCTGCTAATCACTACTGAGCTGGGATGGAAGTTACGCATCCCTTAGACTTGTTTGATGATACAGCAATACAGCACCACACACATGGAAGGAGAAACAGATACAATAAAACTTTACATCTCTGAAAGCTGCAATTATAGAACACAACAAAGTGCTGGGTTTATCCTCTGAAGTCTCCTGATGCAACCGTGCTGGCATGTTGTCTTTAAAAATGACTACTTCAAAGGGAGTTCGTGGTTTAGTTTGGCTTTTTCCTCTTTTTATGTGACTAAGGGCAAGACCTTAGAAGGAAATACTTCCATTTATTCCATGGTGAAGTACTTAGGCTCCAGGACTTTGCTGTACCCTAGGGTGGGTATTGTTTGTAGGCAGCACTTAAATACCTTTGAGAGGAATCCAAAGAATAACGTTTTGAAAGTAGCAAAACACAAATGTTTTGAAAGAAAAAAGTTGAAGTGTGATGGATCCAGTAAATAGCCAAAAAAATCTAGTTCCTCTTGAAGAAAGCCAAGTGCATATCAAGAAATATGCTGTTTGCAAGAAACCCCCCACACTTTCTTGCAGCACCTTACTGCTCCTTGTTGCAAGCAAGCCTTGCCTTTCAGTATCTTGATTTGCACTGTCCTCTGTTCGTACACTAACAGCAGAGCTGGAGGCTCCACAGGAACAGAGCAGTGATTTACATCAAAGCTCTGTCCTGTCTTCATCAGTATCCAGTAACAGATGCCCTGGAGAACAATGCTAGTCATTTTTTAGAGAGGTCATCTATGAAACAGCTTAATGGTAACACCCCCATATTTTTCTTACTTGTAATCATTCACTTTGCCCTTACAGTGTTAGAATTCACCTGAAACATGTTACTGGAGAAACAGGCAGTTGGGAAGGCTTTCAGCCTAATGCTTGGACACCTATTTTGGCCCAAATGCTACACAGCCCACCTGCTGTGGCTTGAATGATGCAGGATACCCACAACTCTGTTAAAGCATCTGAGTTGTAAACATGCAGCAGAAGCTCTAGGAGACTGTGCTGCTTTCAGACACATCCAGTGGTGATCATGGCTTAGAGTTCATAACTAGCAGGCTGTGACCTAGCTCAGAGCACTTAGCACATTCGGATGCTGTCAGATACAAGGGTTATTGATTAACAATTACTCTGCAGGAGAAATAATAGCTCAATTTAAAAGTGATGCTGCCATTTATGTAACAGAACAAAAATATCCCCCCCCCCTCCAATTAAGCTTCACTGAAAAGGCACCCCTCTGCTGCAGCATCTTTGTTTACTGATCCGTTTGCCTGAAGAGCAGCAATTTCAGGTTATCCATCCCAACTGATCTGAAGGAAAAATAACCCACTGAAGAACTTAAAAAAACCCTCATGGCACCTGTAAGAAGGTCCCCTAGCACTGCCAGCCTAAAAGGGACCACGACACAGCACAGTCCCAGAGGCTTCACTCTCAGGCTACATCCTACAGTCTACAGGCATCCTATTGTTGTCATTATGCAACCCCAGAAACAGACAGAATACCATAAAGACATCTGTGTAAGAAAAGCTTCCTATTTATGTAGTTTATGGAACATTATGACAAGCTTCAAAATAGCTTAGCAACGCAGGGATTGCTTTGCATACAACCCATAACATCTCCCAGGTGAGCGTGAAATGGTACATTAACACTGGAGGAGGGGAGGGGAGGTAGGCATTGGCTGAAATAAAGCATCCTACGCAAGGAAGCAAATCAAAGACAGGAAATAACAAATCCTACAGTTTCTGGCTTGTCTAGATAAGAAATTTAGCATTTACATTTTTTATTGCCATAGGGAGGTGGCACACAATGCTATCTCCAAAACAGCAGGAAGAGATGGTATCATTCTTTTGCACAATCTTTTTTCTAGACTATTCACAATCAGGAATTAGTCAGTACAGTGGGAATCAAGCTGTAAGACTACAAGCAAGGAAAGGGGTCACCTCCCCAAAGGAGAAAGCACACTATAGCCATCCAGGCCTCTCCAGGGAGCGGGACACACCGCATCCATCCCCACTGAGTAACACCCCACGCCTGAGGCAATGAGGCACTGCTCCCTTGCAGCTCTTAACCTGCTTTGCCCCTTGAACAACAACAGAGTAAATTAAAAGCACTGAGGGTACCCAGAACTTTTACTTACAGCACTTAGTCCCTAACGTGCTTCTTTCCAGGGGAGTAGTTGAGTACCTTACACAACATATTCCCACATTACTCTTCCTATGACACTATGGCAGCCAAGTGGTAGCATCTCTTCAGTACTACACAAAAACTGACAAGGACAGACCCAAGCCTACCAAAGCAAACAAGAAAAGTAGCATCAGACTAAGTTCACTGCTACTCCCTTCACCTCACCCAGAAGCAGCGTATTTATGCAACAACTGGCCAGTCAAAGCTCTTATCACAATCATGACTTCAAATACTGCATGCCAGGATTTTTAGTGGAAGATACTCAACTTACAAGAACACACATTTAATCAACATTACTTGCTCTTTCATATCCATGCCAAACACATTAAGTGCTGCTTAAAAACATGTCTTGTTTATCTCTGTTTTCCTTATTTTGCTTTATTATGTTTGAACAAACCCACTCTAAAAAAAATGCCTGCAGGCTGCATAAAAACAAACTGGTGGAATCCAACCTAGAATCTAAGTGGTGCCTGTTATTACGACCTAGTGACTATGTGCACGATTTTGGGGGAAAGGGGATCTACTCTCCATCTGCAATACTTCTTGCTCAGGACCCTGCAGACAGAAGAGCTGCTAAAGGATTCTTCAATCAGTACTGTTCAGTCATGATAGATAAGGGTGAAAGAACTGTTCAAAATCTCACAATATATTTTTTTTTATATCACAATATAATATATATTTTATAGCTACAACTTAAGGTTATATCATGTGAAGATTTTATCCTATTTTCCCTACCCAGGCTTTACCCTATTTAATGACCATCAAATTCCAACAGTAACAGAGGGGTTTTTTTGCATGGATGCAGAGAAGCATCAGAAGCCTGGTGGGGTGAACACAGCTGAATGCTGGGTCTGCAAGACAGAGGTCTCCCAAATCACATGCTACAGTTAAAAAAGGAAGGCTATTGTGCCAGTAAAAAGTTTTTAAACAGTTCCTAGGCATTGTCCAAAGTGACAGCCCAATAAAACCGATTCCAAAGAATATCTCGAGCTCTACTTCACTGTTAATTTCTCATGTCTGAAATTAGGAGTGGCACATTATTCTCTTGCCTTCCAGTAGTTTCTAGCAATGATAAGATTAACCCCCTCACCCTGTGCAGTATCTGCACTTTACAGAGAGGGGCAGAAAAAATGCCTGCGAACCAAATGAGTTGGATATTACAGATAAGGGAATGAGATCGAGGTAACTGTTCCTCAGGAAACAATTAAAGGAAATTCAGGCACTGTTTTTAGCTTCACTAAATCCTCCAGGAAGAGGTTGCCTCCCCCCTTGCGATGGTATCATGGCCAATGGTTTGCCCAGTCTGATCTCTAGGTAAGACTCCGATTCATCCCGTACTCCGTGGTGGTACGGCACTGCACGTGTCCCTCTGCGGACTGTGGGATTTCCCACTAGTCTAATTCTCTTGAGAGTCCTCCAGGAAATCAGAGAGGGGAAGACCTTTAACTAGCAGCTCTACAAGCTTTTTGTATTAACACCTTTAGAAAACCAGGTTACTAAAACCTTTAATTAACAACACATGCAAAACTGAGTTGTACAGGGGGGTGGGGGGAGATGCAGAGTGCAGCCTGAAATTTTGCACTCCAAAGTATGGAAGAACAGAGTACATAATCTTTCAGTTAAAAAAAAAAAGGTGTGGATATGGAAACGATAAGTATAAAGGCTGCCAGGGGAAATTTCTGGCAATCTGCAAGACAGTAAAATGAGGTGCAGGCTGTAAATTTAAATTAGGATCGTGACTTCAAGCAGCAAGGGCAGCACGAACAAAAACATGTATGAGAGTGTAAAAAGAGAGGAAAAAAAATTAATAAATTGTGACTATGGAAACAGAGATAGAAACTTGTTATCTCTCTACGAAGACTTCGTTCTCAAAGAGAAAAGGAACTTTGAATGATGAGAGAGGAGGGGAACAGATGGTAGTCATCATTTTCTGTCAAATAACTGCAACACCAAAAGGATGTGCCAGCATAAACACGTAACAAGAACAATTCTTGCTACTTCCTCTCTCTCTGGAACAACTGAATATTGAAGTTCTTTTTGGATTAAAGGGCTTCACCTGGAAGTGCACTACCTGTACCCACCAGATTAGAGCAACTAACACTCATGATGAAGCAGCCATGAGGACTGGGTCCTTCAACAGAGCTTTATTCTTGATTCATAATACAGAGCCATTTAACCTGAGAGAAAGATTCATCTGCTACCAGACAGCAGAGTATAGCCAGGGCACATAGAACAAACTGGTGGAGAAGTAGTTACAGGTCTTCACTGCAGAGTTCAAAAGAAGGAAAAAAAAATTGACTGCTGGGTGCAATAACTATGCAAAGAATTGCTGGATATACAGAAAGAACAAAAAAAAAATAACCCAAAAAGTTTGCTGAGCCTTTATTTGTGGATTACACTTAATCATTTCCAGTGGAGATGCTTAAAAACTAATAATAATTGGAGGACTGTCAGAGAACAGCTTGCTTTTCAGAGAAGAAACCTAGAAAGAAGAGAGGGAAAAAAAGAAAAGAAGAGGGAAAAAAAAGAAAAGAAGAGGGAAAAAAAGAAAAGAAGAGGGAAAAAAAGAAAAGAAGAGGGAAAAAAAGAAAAGAAGAGGGAAAAAAAGAAAAGAAGAGGGAAAAAAAGAAAAGAAGAGGGAAAAAAAGAAAAGAAGAGGGAAAAAAAGAAAAGAAGAGGGAAAAAAAGAAAAGAAGAGGGAAAAAAAGAAAAGAAGAGGGAAAAAAAGAAAAGAAGAGGGAAAAAAAGAAAAGAAGAGGGAAAAAAAGAAAAGAAGAGGGAAAAAAAGAAAAGAAGAGGGAAAAAAAGAAAAGAAGAGGGAAAAAAAGAAAAGAAGAGGGAAAAAAGAAAAGAAGAGGGAAAAAAAGAAAAGAAGAGGGAAAAAAAGAAAAGAAGAGGGAAAAAAAGAAAAGAAGAGGGAAAAAAAGAAAAGAAGAGGGAAAAAAAGAAAAGAAGAGGGAAAAAAAGAAAAGAAGAGGGAAAAAAAGAAAAGAAGAGGGAAAAAAAGAAAAGAAGAGGGAAAAAAAGAAAAGAAGAGGGAAAAAAAGAAAAGAAGAGGGAAAAAAAGAAAAGAAGAGGGAAAAAAAGAAAAGAAGAGGGAAAAAAAGAAAAGAAGAGGGAAAAAAAGAAAAGAAGAGGGAAAAAAAGAAAAGAAGAGGGAAAAAAAGAAAAGAAGAGGGAAAAAAAGAAAAGAAGAGGGAAAAAAAGAAAAGAAGAGGGAAAAAAAGAAAAGAAGAGGGAAAAAAAGAAAAGAAGAGGGAAAAAAAGAAAAGAAGAGGGAAAAAAAGAAAAGAAGAGGGAAAAAAAGAAAAGAAGAGGGAAAAAAAGAAAAGAAGAGGGAAAAAAAGAAAAGAAGAGGGAAAAAAAGAAAAGAAGAGGGAAAAAAAGAAAAGAAGAGGGAAAAAAAGAAAAGAAGAGGGAAAAAAAGAAAAGAAGAGGGAAAAAAAGAAAAGAAGAGGGAAAAAAAGAAAAGAAGAGGGAAAAAAAGAAAAGAAGAGGGAAAAAAAGAAAAGAAGAGGGAAAAAAAGAAAAGAAGAGGGAAAAAAGAAAAGAAGAGGGAAAAAAAGAAAAGAAGAGGGAAAAAAGAAAAGAAGAGGGAAAAAAAGAAAAGAAGAGGGAAAAAAAGAAGAAAAGAGGGAAAAAAAGAAAAGAGGGAAAAAAAGAAAAGAGAGAAAAAAAGAGGAAAGAAGAAAAAAGAAAAGAGAGAAAAAAAGAAAAAAGAGAAAAAAAGGGAAAAAAAGAAAACAGCTCCTTTACATCAGTAGGCTCCCTCCATATACATCACATATAATTTCCTCATTCTGGCAAAGGTGTTAGAAGACAGCATCATCTACTAGTAAAAAAAAAGGAACTAACAAAGCAAGACTACCACAATTCCCACAAAAAAATGCCCAGCCCTGACAATCAGAAAGCATTTAATCAATAACAGTATGCATGAGCATATCTCAAAGCTGCTATACTGCTTTAAAAAAAACCAACAAAAAACTCCAAACCACATCAGCCATAACATCCAGGCTGTGTTCAATTCACCGTGCTTCCACCCTGCTATGTCTAGCCTGAGCAGGGTGTTCAAGCAAATGCCATTTTACAAGTCGATTTTTGTGCTTTACGTAAACACCCATTTACACACAGAGTGATGCTTTCAATTAAAAAATAACGTGTTCAGAGGAAGAATCCAGGGCTTTTCCAGTAGTAGTATTCAGAAGGGGATTTTCAGCAATAATTACAAGCAGACCAGAGCTCTTCAGAGAAAAGCAAGACGCTCTACTTTCCAAGTGACTTTTCTTTAGGGACTTACACAGTAATTGGAGATCTATTTGCCACATTTGGAACTTGCACATTAAAGAAGACTGCCCTGGCTCTGGGACTGTGCCTTGCATGAAGAAAATACTCTTCTTGCAGGCTCAACAAAGCAGTGAATACCCTATCAGAAAGGTAAAGCTTTATCTCTGCTCCTCTGGCCACAAAATTTGAATACTCCAACTAGAGAAGTGTGCACAGGAATATATAAGATAATCAATTCATTTTGCCTAGAGCTATAAGCTAGACTTCACCTACACTCCCACCCCCCTCCAATCCCTGCTTTCCTACTTCTCTACTGACAAATAACTTGCCAAGCTATTACTTAAGGAACAAGAATTTCAGGGAGCATTACTATTCCAGAATTACTACCCCAAACCTGTTTTTACCCACTGTAATTACTTAGAACAAATTGGCCATGCATATTCTAATAAGAAGCCTGAAACTTGTTTTATAGTTCTCACCAGACTCAAACTTTGCAGTTCTATGTTTAAAAATACTGGCTAAGTGGGAGAACTTTGCTGAAGCCCTAGATAAACAGGCTGAGTACATGGTAATGACCAAACACAAGAAGTATAGTAGGACAACTTGGGGGAAAAAATGGCTTTTGAAACCACCTGGTAATCCAAAACCTATTTTGGGCAATCCATACAGACAAATTACAGGTGGATTCCAGCTGCACTGGTTATTACCAATGGTGCTCCTTTCAAATTGTTTACTTCAACACCTTGATTTCTCCTATGAAGAAACCCCAACATTCAGAAGAAATAACAAGCAGGCAGAGTTTAAGCAGATCACATCTAAGTTTTTATATATGAGTTCAGACTGGAAAAGATGCAGACCAAAGAGTCATGAACTTGATGCTGTGCCAGGACCTTCCCCACAAAGATTTCAGCTCTGACAATGATCTAATCCTTTTCCTTGGCCAAATTCAACCGTGGATTGATTTGCAAAGCTGCCTAATTGTTCTTGGAGCCTATCTTCCATTGATTTTCAGTAAGCATTAGCTATCTGTGCACTCCAGTCTCCGTTTTAGCTTGCTTCAGAGCAGAAGCGTGACATCTCAAAAGATTAGTGCCAATCAAACTATGACCCCTTCATTTCATAGGGAGTTCCACACCAACATGCGGAAGAACTTGTTCCCAGTGAGGGTGAGGGAGCAGTGGAATAGGCTGCCCAGGGAGGTGGTGGAGTCTCCTTCTCTGGAGATATTCAAGTCTCGTCTGGACGCCTATCTATGTAATATGAGACAGGGAGCCTGCTTTGGCAGGGGGGTTGGACCCGATGATCTCTTGAGGTCCCTTCCAACCCCTACAACTCTGTGATTCTGTGATTTGTGGCTGTGTAAGTTTGAAGACAGTGGTTTCTAAGGCTGTTCCTGTCTTCCAGGTTCACCTACGATAACTGGGCACGTTTTCTTACTTTAGATAAATCTATGCTGTGGAAAGAAGGGAAGAAAAAGCAGGCTAATTCCATAGAACTGGAGAATTAAGCAACATACTTGACCGCGGTATGTTGTAAGTGTGGGTCAGAGTCAAAACCCCAGCTGAATTCTGACAAACTGAGCCAAACCGGGGGAGTGTGTCGTTCGCTCAGGCTCTGCAGATTGCTCAGTTATGCAACAAAGCACGGTCATTAAACTTGGGGGGGTTTCTTCTCATCCCTAAAATGCCCGTTCAGCAAAGGAAGTATGTACACACATTCAAACCGTTCTCAGCTTTGCCAAGCGACCCATAAACTACAACAAAGTCAGTTTGGTTCGATATCCCGGATCAGAGACAAGCTAAAGGACACCAGACCGAAACCAGACTGAACCACGCATAGGCCGGCAGTTAAAGCCACTTACTCTAACTAAAGCAGGAAACCCGGCCGGGCTCCCAGCGAGCACTAAACAAAAGGGGTGTTCTGGGGAGCGCTGTCAGCACTGAGGGCCGCTTATCAGGAGCGTGGGGCCGGCCAAACAGCCCCGGCTCCAGCGGGCGGAGGGGGAATGTCACATCCCTGCCCAAAAGCCACCCCCAAACTCCCCGCCTGGCCCACTACCGTTACTCGGGCCCCAGTGACACCCACTGCTGGCCCTGCCCGCGGGCAGAGGGGTACGCGCTCCTTAAGACAGCGGTACTTAGGGCGCCAAGCCCGCTCTAAGCAGCCCCCGTTCCCCCTCTGCCCGGCGCTCCACAACCGCAGGCTTCAGCGGGAGGCGCCGCACGCAGAACAACCAGTAAACCCCTAGTCATTTCCCGGACAGAAAGCTCCGGCCAGCGTCCCGTCCCCGCCCCGAGCGGCTGCGAGGGCAGAGCCGCCACGTCCCGCAGCCCCCTCCCCCGGGCGGGGGGCTTCACCGGCTCCCCGCCCGCAACTGCCCTCGGGCCCCTCCGCCGCCAGGGGGCGACCCCGGCGCCGCGCGCGAGGGGCAGCCCAGCCCTCGGCGAGACGAAGCGCTGCCTTCCCGCCCGCGGGCTGAGACGCGCCTGAGGCGCGGCGGGACAGCGGCGGCGGGACAGCGGCGGGACGGCTCCGGTAAGAAACCGCCCCACCGCGGCTGGGTTTCACGCCTCTCCCCCGAGACGAAGGACAAACCCGCGGGCTTCCCCTCGCACCCCGCCCGGCAGCCGCCGCCACCGCCCTTACCTGCCGCGGCCGCGGAGGAGACCGCGCTCTCCGCGCGTCGCAGCCGGCAGGCCCCGTCCGCAGCCCGCTGGGAGATGTAGTTCCGGGAGCGCCGGGCCGCCAAGGAGGCGGTCCCCGGCCCGCCCCGAGCCGAGCGGTGCGAGGGGCCGCGGGGGCTTACCCCCCGTCACCACTGCCGGCCGAGGGCGGTAGCGCCGGCTGCCCCAGCCGCGGGCGGAGCTGGCGCCTCCCCGCCCGCGGGCGCGGTGGCTCAGCGGTGCTCGGCGCCCAGGCGCTGGGGAGCGGCGGGGAGCGGCGGGGCCCACCTGCCTCCGGAGCGCCCTAATCCCGTCAGCGGAGCATAACAAGCCGCTCACATTCCGCTTTAGCTCTCTAGTTTCGATTCCATTCAGCCTCAGGTTTCATCGCTCCCAGGCCCCAGCCTTACTCCTGTTGCCACCTCCACATCACCCCAGTGCTCCTCGGACTGCTGACCAGGAGTCTTACCAAGCAGACCTGTGACCACAGGTGATGCCTTTCTCCTCTTTGAACGTCTACCCAGTCACCCCAGTCTGCTCAGACAGCTCTTTACCGAGAGCACTGGGTGCAGGGCTCGTCCTGCCTGGCTATGAGCAGCAATAGTAGCTGAATTTCACAACAAGCTGTCCAAAGCACTTCATAGATGTGCATAAACTGTTCTGTAAATAAGGCTTGTCTTTTTCTGTTGTTGCCTTGTTCCACACCAAGCACGCTTGCTGAGAGTTCTGCCCCTTCTGGGGCACCTGCCTTCCCCAACAGTTCCATACTACTTTCCCTGAGACACCAAAAGCGTTAGTAGCAGCCCATCTTTCTGTAGAACTACAGGGATTCCACAGACAAACAGAGCTGTGTTGGATTTCACAGTAAAACACAACTTTTAAAAGATACAGATATATATATATAGCTGCATTTTAATCTATTGTCATAGCACTTCATCACAGCTACCAAATAGATATGGTATTTGATGATTTTAATGAAAACTTGCATTTCTTCTATTCACCATCTGTTACAAAAATGGCCAGCACCAACCACTAGTTAGCCCATAGCTTCAGCTCCTATAACTTGTTAGAGAAGCTGTTTCTTACTGTAGCCAGACTGTCCCATATTCTTAAAGAGGTGTCTCCAGTCACTTTCTTACCTCCTTGGTGCCTTCCAGCTCTTCGTTTCTCAAGGTCGTATAGCTCAAAGTTCCTGCCACTGAGATATCACTCTTGCCTATGTCTTCCTGGGGGTGTTAACTCTCTCAGTTGCCAATCCATTAAATATTAATTTTTCTCTGTGCTTTACAGTACTAAACATATGATGTTCCTGGTTCATGAGTCCTAGGCCCCCTGGCAGTAGTAAACAGCAATGAGCAAAGCAGTGATCTCAGTGTACAGACAGCAGAGGAAGATTTCATCTGGTTTAGTGCTGTACATGAAATTCCTCCTCACTGGAACTCTTTTGGATGTTTATTGGGAAAACTGTACAACTCCCACAGCCTGTGAAAGGAGAACACAGATTACCACTGAAGGCAAAAGGCCAACCTTGCCCTGGGAGCACAGCACAGCTAGCTGGTCGAGGGAGGGGATTGTCCCATTCCACACTGATGCCACCCCACCTTGAGTACCTGCGTGCAGTTTTGGGTGCCTCAATATAAGGAGGACATCAAACTCATAGTTTGGGAGTGCATCCAGAGAAGGGTGACCGAGCTGGTGAAAGGCCTCAAGGGCAAGAGATGTGAGGAGTGGCTGAGGTCCCTTGGTTTGTTCAGCTTGGAGAAGAAACGGCTCAATGGCGACCTCATCAGTCTACAACTTACTCAAGGCGGGTAGCAGCGGGGAGGTGCTGTTCTCTCTCTGGTGAGGGGTGATAGGACATGAGGAAATGGACTGAAACAGCATCAGGGGATTTCAGATTGGATGTTAGGAAAAGGCTCTTCACTGAGAAGGGTGGTAGGTCCCTGGAACAGGATACCCAGGAAAGTGGTCACAGCAGAAGCCTGTCAGAGTTCAAAGACCACCTGGATGATGCTGATAGTAATAGGGTTTAGTTTCAGTTAGTCCTGTGAAGAGCAGAGATTTGGACTTGATGATCCTTATGGGTCCTTTCCAACTTGAGATATTCTTCAGTTCTAAGTAAGAGAAATGGAAAACACAAGCAACACCATGGCCTGGCATTCCTTGAAGTTATTTCTGCTTTAGAGTCTCCAGCTGAGGTAAAGAAGCATCACACAGCATTATATCCACCTTTATAGCACCAGCTGATGTTTTTACAGCAAAGAAATTAAGGGGAAGGTATGGTCATGATAGAACCTTGTACTGCCTGTGTGAGGGAAACTGCAGAGTGTCCTCACAAAGAATCATACAAGCACAGAGAGACAGAACAACAGATGTGATTGGAAAACAGTTTTTATCTTACAGTATAAGGAATAACTTTTAAAAAGACAGATACTGATTACAAGTTATTATGGAGAATTGCTGATATCTATTCATTATGAGTTGTAGACTTGTAGGCAGTCATCAGCCAAATACAATAATGTCAAGTAGTATGCAACTTGCATTACAGTAAACTAATTGCTACAATCTAGGTAGATAGTCCAACATTGAGTTTGGGATGAAGGAACTTATCACTTGCTAAAGCACTTATCATTGGATATAATTGAGAATGAAAAGCTCTTAACACCCACAAGTAGAAGAAAGTAAATACACAACCATCTAACAATCCTCTTCCCCCAAGCCAACCAAAAGTCACCATCACCAACAATACAGAGGAAAATAAGAGGAAGACACCTTAAAGATCTAAAGAGAAAGAGTAAGTGTAAAACAAATGAAGAAATTGAGAGTCAGAGAAGAAGGAAGCTTAATACAGAAGTCAAAAGAAAGGAAGGAAAACTCTTCTTGGATCATGAAACCAAACCAGCCCATTCTCACCACCAGTGAAATCATGTCCAGTGGGCATTTCACTATTTGTGTTCCCAGGGCTGGCCACCTGCATGTCTTCTGGAGGCACCTTCAGAGTTTATTGGTTTGGAGCTACTGCACACTGAACCTGTACTATTGCAGTCACATCCACCTTACAACATGCTGATTCCTCCCAAAACCCCCACCCCAACATCAGCACTTCATGAAACGTTAAGGGTTGAAACACAGTTTTATAAACCCATGATACAATCTTCACCTGGTGGTGTGTTCAGCACTGGTTACTCTGTTGGAGAAGCTGGCAGAGGGAAAACAATCTACAAACTTTGATTCCACACTTTCAGCAGCATCCATAGGAACCAAAACAACAGAGAAACAAATTCAGACATACCTGGGTTTTAGGTAAACATTGCATGGCACATACACTACAGAACACTTAATGAGACAGACAGGAGGTTTTTACAAGCAAGTCAGGGGAATTGCAAGGTGCAAGGTATTTAGGCAGTGGTTCTGTGGCAGCCTAAGCCAATCTACCTGCTGGCTCTTTCTCCCATCCTTCTCCTTACCCTTCTTGGGAGCTCTCAGCCCCTCCATTTCCCTCCCTGTAGCACTCACATTTTGTGAAGCCACACTAACCAGGCAGAACACCAAATCAGCAGCTCTTCAGAACATGAAGGAGTTTTCTGGTGCACTGGTGAGCTGAAGTGGTTCCCCTGAGGCTCAGAGGCAGCAGAGACTGGCAGCCAGCTGTTACACTGACCAGGGCTGCTGTGGAATCCCTGGTTTTGCATATTTATTAGACAACCAATGGAATATTGTTACAGTGGACAAGCAGCTAATTGCAAAGCAGCTGTTTGCTCTGCTAAAAACCATGGCTGGTTATTTGCATGTTTAAATGCAGCCACATGTAATGTGGGTCAGACACTGAGAAGGTTTGCTCCTGGGCACAAACAAACAGCCCTGGGTGAATCTCTTTATTTCATTGGTTACTGTGCTCTGCCATATGGTAGAGCTGCCACAGCAAATGTGTTTTAAAAAAATAAATACCCCCCCTCAACTGTCAGTCACCCACTAAAAAGGCCAGTTTCCCTCTCCTGCCCCCAATTTAAGAGGTGTATTTTATGGCAGTTTAATGTAAGACATGGACTTTCACTCCAGCATTAGTTGATCCTCCTGCCTGCTGACTCCTTAAAGGAGCAGATGCCTTTGGGAGGTAACATCTTTAAGCCACAGGGAGTTTACCAGAGCTCATTTGTCAGTGCCCTGAGGCAAGTCTTTCATCTTTTGGCCGTGTAAGGATAGCAGAGCTGTATTATAGATGGCTGTATTTACATGCATGAGCAATCCAGTTAGAATACATATTTTTGCTAGCTAATGCAAATAGCAAGTCCTCCTTTGCTCCCTACCAGCCAGCAAAGCCATTCAGTAGGTGTCCAGAAAACACAACCCCCCCCTCCAAGAAACCAGCCTTTAAAGTCTTGCTGTAAACACGTGCCCACACACTCAGGAAGAGTCTCTCAGTAGAAGCTGAACAATGCAGATGAGTCCTTGTATTAACAGCTACCACTCCCAGAGGAAAAACCATACTCAACACACAAACATGACTTAAAAGGCAATAAAATCCCCCAGTCTCTCCCAGACCTCTGGGTATGAGTGATGCTTTAACAGAATGACTAAATGTCACGGTCCAGCCCCAGGCAGCAGGGGAGCACCATGTGCTGCTCACTCACCCCTTCCCTGGGAGGAGAAACAGACAGAGCCCCATGGGTTGGGATGACAGTTACTGACACAGCACCACAAAAGGGGAACAACAGAGCCTGGAACAGAATATACCCCCAGTGATAACAAAGAGCAACCCCATGCCTGGCCTAACTACCCTTTGTCTGTTCTGGAGCCACATAGGCTCACTCCTCCCTGACCAGCCCCTTTTAATGAGGGGACGGGTGAGGGGGTGGAGAGTGATGACAGGTGGGGGTGGAAAACAGCTTGTGCCAGCTGGGCTCACCTGTGCTGGCTGCTTGGGAAGTTAACTCTGGCCTGGCCAGAACCAGGACACTAAATCACAATGAAAAAAGGGACAGAAGAATGTGAGCACAACATCAAAACTTGCTACACCAACAAAGCAAAATATCCTCAGAGCTGGTCTTACTTTAAATTGAAAACAGTTTAATGAATACTAACATTACAGTTGAAGAGAAGCACTGTAATCTTAGCTTTATAATAACATTCTCAACACCTAGGCTCCATCTGCATGGGCAGTACTGATGGGTCGAGCACACTGCTGGAAGACTGGGCACTTTCAAGTAAGGGCACTCAAAGATGGCACTCTGTTTGGTTTGTATGGCAAGTGTTTGATAGCCAGGAGGCTACAGGGTAGCTTCTCTGAGAAGCTGCTAGAAGCTTCCCCTATGTCTGACAGACCCAATGCCAGCTGGCTCCAAGACAGACCCAGCACTGGCCAAGGCCGAGCCCATCAGGAATGGTGGTAGTGCCTCTCACACTACTGCACAGCAGCAACTGCAGCCAGAGAGAGGAGTGAGAAGGTGTGAGAGGGACAACGCTGTAGATGCCAAGGTCACTGAAAGAGGGAGAGGAGGTACTGCAGATTCCCCTGCAGCCCATGGAAGATGGTGGGGAGCAGAGATTCTGCCTGCAGCCCCTGGAAGACCCTGTGCTGGAGCAGGTGGAGGTATCCGAAGGATGCTGTGACCCTGTGGGAAGCCTGTGTTGGACCTGCAGCCCCTGGAGAGAGGAGACCACACTGGAGGTTTGCTGGGGGAACTTGTGACCCCACAGGGGACCGTGCTGGAGTAGTCTGGTCCAGAAGGGCTGCATGCTGGAGCAGTTCATGAAGAACTGCCACCTGTGGGAAGGACTCAAGATGAAGAACTTCATGGAGGACTGTCTCCTGTGAGAGCAACCCCATGCAGGAGCAGGGGAAAAGTGTGAGGAGTCTTCCCCCTGAGAAGGATGGACTGGGAGAGGCATGTGATGAACTGACCAAAAGCCTCATTCCCCATCCCCCTGTGCTGCTGGCAGAGAAAACTGGGAGTGAAGTTAAGCCTGGGGAGAAGGGAGGGGTGGGATGAGGTGTTTTAAGATTTGGTTTTACTTAAACCTACTCTGGTTTTATTAGCAAGAAATTAATTTCCCCAAGTCAAGTCTGTTTTGCCTGTGACAGTAACTGCTGAGTGATCTCCCGGTCTATCTGAACCCACAAACTGTTTGTTGTATTTTCTCTCCCCTGCCCAGCTGAGGAGTGAGAGGGCAGCTTTGGTAGGTGTCTGGCCTCCAGCCAGAGTCAAACCACCACAGTCACTCATGACTTAAGATGTTTGTAGAATGGCACAAAGGAACTGTCCCCTTTCAGAGGACTCTGACAACACACACTCTGGCAGGGTACAAGAAGATAAGCACGTACCTTCACCAGAAACAAAGGCTACATTCAACCACAGGGCCTGTTCTTGCATGAAGGCAGCGAACTGTGCTGTCACACCATGGCCCTGTTTTTACTGGCTCGGTTCCCACAGACTTGAGTCTGTCATTTTAAACCATCATTCTCCTGAGAGCATTTAGTCTGTTACAACAGTTAGAAGACCTACACAAATTTCCATAATAAACAGGGGTTAGCAAACCACCATTTTTTGTTTCTGCTGCTGCTTTGTTTCTGATCTGCTTCTAAGGTACTGTGGCATCATCCTCATCTCATAGTAACCTTTCTACAGAGTAAAAAGCCCACATCTGCCTTCAGTGCTTAGTAATTCAAGTGAGATAATTCAGCCAG
The DNA here is from genome assembly GCA_022605575.1 of Laterallus jamaicensis coturniculus. Taxonomy (NCBI): domain Eukaryota; kingdom Metazoa; phylum Chordata; class Aves; order Gruiformes; family Rallidae; genus Laterallus; species Laterallus jamaicensis. The sequence goes on from JAKCOX010000001.1 coordinate 23,951,934, forward strand.
CATAAAGGTGAGGTTCATCTAGAAGTCAGTCTTGAGAGTCTACTTACTGTAAAAGCAGTAAGAGATTAAAGGCATAGGTTTATGTCATTCCCAGCAGCAGAGACCATTCAGCTCTGGCATGTATTTAAACACCAGCCCTTGAACTCCCAAAGCCTTACTAAAAGATAAAATCTTTATAAACAAACAGTTGTTACCTTGGGTCATGCAGCATCTACCTTTAAAGTGGTATCAGCTTTTCAGACACCTCTGTGTCTTGAAACATGAATTACTGCTAACTCAAGCAAAAACTAGCTACAGTTTGTCTATTAGTTTCCTTTAAAAAAGTTAGCAGAAGCCTTTCTGGACGGATCTTCACGAGATTACTCCTTAGATGTGCTGAACTAAACCAGTTTTGTTTCAGTTAATTAATTTAAAAGTTATCTCTGCACAAAGCACTGTACAAAGAGTAATACTAAGCTCCTACTCCCTAAGGTCACCCACTGATGCTCACAGTCTCGAAGCAGACGGGACCCGTGCAGAACCTTGCAGCCTAGATGAGAGTAAGCTTTACAGAACAGCCCCACCTCTTTGCTATATATTCATTTTCCACTTAGATCTCAATTTACAGTATCACTTCTGTAATTTTTTTCTTCTCCTCCTGAACCAGGAATGGAAATGAAAAAAGCACAGGTGCACTGAGGGACATCAGTGTGTTACCATCCTTAAGCTGAGGTAGACGAGAGGATCTGTCCTGCCTATAGCAAGGGAGCTCACACAGCCTACAGATGAGGGAAGCTTTCAAGATCACCCTAAGGTACTAAGCGATCATCTAAGTCTTAGTGACCACATCTGGCAGAAACCAGGCGTTCTTCACATTTATTACAGCAAAATGTCCATGTTACTCACTTTTATACACCAGGAAGGAACTTACTGAGATGAAATAGAATTATTTTGACAAGTCAGAACATTTTTAAAGCACCTGCTTTGCTTTAGTTCCATTTCCCATTCTGACGGACTCAGGCACCAAAGCATCCAATTTTCCACAATCAATCTCATTCTGTGAAGTCTGAGGTTTTAGTGGAGACAAAGGCCTCTCATAAGGATCTCTCAGACAAAGATCTGTGACCAGAATTCTCAGTTCTACAGATAATTTAAGGATGTTCTTGTAATCCAGAATATACTTACGGAATGGGCTACATACAAAGATGCTCAGGGTTAAAGCCCCTAAAGAAAAAGTGATGCAGTTGCATATGAGAGAACTCAGGAACAGTGCGGTGCACCAAGGAGGAACTGCAGTTTGTGCACTTGGGAGAATCCAGGGAGTGAGACAACCAGAATAAATTCCATGGCCAAACTAGCATGGTTTCTTTGTGCAATGGCAGGATCCATGTTCTTAACTATTCTCATAAACCAAAGCAATCACTGGAGCTGAACACACAGTCCATAGCTGCACAGGCTGCCTGTTTGCTGCAACTGGCACAAAATGCATCCTGGAGAGCAGCAGCGTTCGCTGCCGTGCCGGGCTGCCGATCCTGTGCAAGGCACCTATCACACCTGCTCTTAGTAGTTGGGCTTTCTTCCATCACACACCCACAGCACGTTGAGGTAGCTGCCAACATCATGGGCTACACCTCATCAGAAGTTCCTTAGGAGAGTGATCAGTGTAGGTGTGTGTGCAGGCTCTCAGCAAGAGAGTAAGTAAGAAAAGACAGAGCTTCAAGCTCACAGCTTTTCCAACACCCTGTGAACATTGTACTGAAGTTGCTAAAAATTCCAGGAGAAAGTCAGGAAGCACCTGTCTTTGTGTAGATTGTTGGGGCTTTGGCTTTTTCCTCTCTTTAAGCAGTAGCTTTAGCAGTATTCTTGTGTATTGTGACTGCACAGAATCACTGGCTTTCTGTGAGGAGCCAGAGAACAAGTTTAGTGCCTTCTTATGAAAGTTGCATGAATGTTGCCTTATGGCTTTGCAGAAACAATTTTTGCATTTAGAAAAGTAGAAATCCATTTCCCTGCCTCTATTCCTTGAGAACTACCACTCTAATATGCAGGACTAATTGCTCCCCTCTAAAACCTGCCCCAGTATATAGCTTAAGCTTTTCAGCCACTCAGTACACCAAAGCTTCTCTCTCCTTTTATCCTCTATGCACAAGCAAATGCCACCAAAGCCTTTCTGTACCTCAGCGCACAGAAGACATCTAATGTGCCAAACCAAGTTATGAGACATCCAAAAATTACACTGCAGCCTTTTCACCTGCCAGTTTAACAGCTTAAATCTTCACTTTATGATTTTGTATAGCAACCATTCATATTACAGAAGACTGTTGGACAGAAATTAACTACTTAGCATACTATATTGAAAACATGAAGATAATTTGGAGCATCAAGGACAGTTTTCAGCATTACAGTATCTTTTTAAATGATGAGGAAAGTTCAGACCTCTCTGGATTTATTTGCATTTCAAAATCCAACACAAAGAAGAAAAACATTACTTACGTACCAGTCACTCTTTATAGACTAGAATGAGTAGCCACTGGGAATTTAGCACTGCAGTGTTTTCAGACAATATGCAACATCATATGCTCAGCTGACAGGGCACTATCACTAAGGCAGTATTCAGGCTTGGGCATTTTCCTGAGCCCCTGGCAAACATGGGAACTCTGCCACTCCTGAGGAGCTCAATTATTTTTTATTTAAGTGACAGCAGGTACCTATTTAATTGTAATTGTTTTGTTATATATAAATGCCACTACAGACAAGTCTTTGTATGGCTCTGCTTTACCTCCATGGCTTGGTTTAACCCAGAACATCAGTCCTGGGAAAGCCCACTTATACCAATAGCATAATTACATTAAAATACTCATCTGGTTTTAAGCATGCAGGATTTAGCCAAAGCAAGTATCAATTTCAGCTACTGGGTTTTCAAGCCTTTGTAAAAGACAATTAAGGCTTCCATCACCCCACCAGAGGTAACAATGAGAAATGAGTCTAAGCCACAGGAGCACTGGTCTGTTTTTGACAGTGGTATTTAAGTATTTATCGAGCTGGTTTTCATCCATTTATTCAGCTGGCTTAAATCCATGTGTAACATTTACAAATGCAGAGTTAGCAAGCTGCTAAAATAAGGAAACTGGGTAGCCTTTGGTTGCATTTTTTCTAATAATGAAATAGGCAAGAACTCCTAGAATTTGTCTTGCTGATACACTGCAAGTTTGCCCAAAGCAAGGATGGGAAAAGCTCCCCCTGCTCAAGTATGGAAAAGAGCCACCAACTATTTTTTAATAACAGTATTTGCATAAGCAGAAAAGAAACTCCCAGTTTCTTACCAATCTCAAGCAATATTCAAGAGAAGTTTTAATTTTTAAAATACAGAGGTTAAATTATTTAGCCAATGTCAAGTTCTATAGACCACATCACAGATGTTGCACAGCGTGTGACCAAGATCAACAGTAAAAGCAAAAATCTTCCTACTGACAGTGCTAATAAAGAGTGGCAGCTTTAACATTTCAGTTCTCAAAACACCCATTCTCCTATACCCCACTGACGTTTATCAGCTTTATGTAAGCATTCATTAGATCCAGTCATCACACTACAGCACTGGTCACATTAAGCCTTCTCACTGTGAAAATACACCAGCATAAGGTATGAATACAAGTAAATCTATATGAATTTTTACATCAACTTTTCTAGAAATATGCATGTGGCCCATCAAATTTAGATGAAAATACTGTAGCTTGAAAATATTAACTTGACTTCTTAGCATACCTAACATGTAAGAATAGTTTCTTGTTCTACTCCCAAAAATAAATACAAGCTTTCAATTGAAAGCATTTATTTTCCTAGCTTTCCGAAGCAGAGTCTGGGGGCGATGGGAATATGCTTCAGACTTGTCTTCAGTCTACTTCAGGACATAAAAGCATCTCCTGTCCCAGCATTCACTCAAATCCAAGATATTTTCTTCCACTGAAATATGACCGGAGCACTCATTTTATTTGCAGCAGTTCAGTCTGTTTCCATGGCAGCACTGCGGGATTCCTTCGCCACCATCAGTCGCATGAGCTGACTGTGGAATTTCTCTATCTTCTTTACGTCTTGCGCCTGGTCTGTTCTATACAGCAAACACTGTAAGAGAAAGTTCTCAGTATCAGATTCCACTCAAGCTGTTTTCATTCTGTTTACGTAGTTGCAACAAATTTGGAACACACAAAACAAAGGCAAATAGTTAAATCTTCATTCTCAGTACATTGTTAGCATGAGGCAGCACCAGCACGTACCTACCCTGCTTTAAAATCCACACACATCTGTGATGACATTTAAGTTTCTCTGAAAGGCTCATGCCTTCCATTTGGAGAGAGGGAAGCTCATGATTAATCCTACTTCTCTCTCAAGGGGCTAAAACTGGGTTTAAAGCAGCCTTTTTAAAGACACTCCTGTTTGTGTGGTCTAAAAATAGAACCAGATTTTAAACCTGAAATTACTTTCCTATTCTCTATATTGATTTTGAAAGCAAGTTAATCCTGCCTTTCACAGTCCTTAATGTTACAGTGCCAGTGACATGAAATCATTATTTCCCACTGAAGGAGATTCCCTACCCCAAGCAAAACCTGAGCTAAATAAGGAATAGAGCATTAAGATGAAAAGGAACTCCACCTGACAAGCCTTTCAAGGCAAAAGGAACAAGAACAACATGTCAGTAACTTATCACAGGAAAACTACTTAGGGGTTGGTTGGGGTTTTTTTTGCAGACTAAGTAATCCCTTGCTCCTGTACAGCATGAGTACCCAGGCTGATTTAACAAAGGCACCCAGAATGCACCATTCTTCAGTGCTGTCAAGACAGCGACTTCCGACAGCGCTGAATTTCTGTTTTAATTCCAAGACAAACAATAGAAAATGACCAATTTTTTCCTTCAGCTTTATTAGTTCTCCAGACTAAGTATGAAGGAGAATTTCCCACCCTGCCTTTAGGAATAAAAAGCCTAAAGTACAAAACTGCCCAAACCCAAAACAAAACCCATCCCCTGCCCCCCATGTGTGTCACAGCTTTCTGTGACTGTAAGCAAGTAGGAAGGCTTATAACAGAGTTCACAAGTTACCTGACTCCAACTCCCCCAATGAAGATTACAACACAGTGCCCTCCGCTCCCCCAGTTACCAGTGCCCCACACCAAACACCTCCCCCCATCAAGCCTAGAGACACCCCCCCTTACCCTAGGGACATGAGCCCTTACTGGAGTTACACACCTCTCCCAGGTATTGGAAATACCCATGCCAGGCTGCTTCTCACAGAGCAAAGAAATCTGATTTTTGTCAAGTCAGAAGAGAAGGTCAGACTACCATGGCTTACCCCAGACTGCAGAGTAACAACCACCTGGCTGTAACATCACAGCACCAAGACAGTGTTGCTGGCACGCACCTCAGCATGCACACGGACATATTTGTACCTGCTGCCCACCCCCTCGCATCCTAACCCCTCCCACACTTCTAGGCGCCCTCCCAGACTGGGTAGCACACGGGCAAACAGCAAGTGCAGCTGCTCCATCTCCTTAGAGAACCACCCCTGGAAGGGCATTGTGGAACTCCATAGTGAGTGTAACTGCCACAATTTTTAACAAATGTGTAACTGACACTGTAGCAGTATTTCAGAAAATGAATCTCTCAACTGCAAGTGAATCTCGTCAGTCAACCTCACAACAAAGCAGCTTAATCTACAGTCAGAAGCTGTCACTACTATGGGCGACTATCAAGGACCACACACTAGTAACACAACTGTATGAAAATGCTCTTGAAATGCTTCAGCAGAAGCTACCCACACCATTCCAAAAATCATTATCACATACAGCCCAAGACTTTTGTAGAGCTCATTTTCCTTGTTTTCAGAGAACCCTAAAATAATTACGTTGACACCCATTAAAAAGCCAACACTGAAGTGTCAGAACTTTTCCTGGACTGTTGGCTGGACAAAGCTGAACCACACATCAACCTCAGCCACAGCAACGAGGGAAGGCTGAGCACAAGTTTTTAGATACCTGTCAGGCACTCTCAAGGCAACAAAGGGCTAAGAGCTCCCAAGCTGACTGACAGCAAAATACAAGTCCATGAGACGTACAATAAACCCTGGAAGGGGAATACATTCTGTACTTACAGCTACATCATCTGTGACTTTGATACAGAGGTTCCCATCACAGTGCCGGTATTTAAGAACCACCCGCACCTGAAATGACAAACATTAAGAATTAATGTCACAGCTAACAATTCCCAGAGCATATCTGAAGGAACTCTGCCCAAATTCAGACTACTTAGTCTAATGATGTATTGCTTCACACTTCCATCACCTCTGCAGTGACTCTCAGCTCTGGTGGCCACTAATCCTACACCCAGGATGGTGTGGAAGTTGAGCCATCACATTTCCCTGCCTACCACGTTAAATTGGTGTTAGAGCAGCATCAGGGAGCTTAACACTAGGCATGTTCAAAACCACTGCAAACACAGCAATGACAGTCACAGCAACCTCAGCAAGAGGCAAGACAAACAAGGAGTCATGTCAACACATGACACCCCCTTGCCATATATCATAATTCAGGAAGAACAATTGGAAACCTGCATCTGTAAATGTGATAATTAAAAAAAGAGGATAGTTCTGCATGAAGACTCAAAAGGGGTTAACTGAGTGGAGTAAGATCAGTATTACTACTTTTTCTTCTTTGGTACCTAAACTATGATATAAAAAGTCCTACCTTCCGTTGCTAACTTTAGTTCACTGCTTACATTTTTGTAAGTGGAAAGGGAAAATTCAAGTAACACCTCTACAGTAATTAGAATTGGAGGACTGAATAGTTCGTTCAAATTAGTTAGCTTTCAAGACTCAGTAAGGCTGAATTTGAAGTTTGAAAGCAAGCATTCAACTTCACCAACACAGTTACTACTGTTGTCACCCACCCTAAGCTTTAACCTATCCCAGTCCCTCCAGACTCTCAAATCACCAAACTTCTCAAAGCCACTGTGATAAAAATCAACACCCTCAGCAACTGACCAAGTATTAAATGCTTCTTCCTGAAGGAGAGCTGACCAGAGACTTTGCATCTATTGTTTCTAGACTCAGTTTGCATCAGTAACTAGAGACAAAGCCAGGTGTCCTTTTGAGAACATTCTGAACCGGTGCTGTAAACAGGCCTTTGTGGTACAGAGTAACCTCTGCTAATGGTCAACAACCTCCTTGACTACAAAATATATTTTGAAATTCCAGCTCTGGGATGGATCTCACCACAGATTTCTCCTTTTTGTTTAACAAGCTGTCACCCTCCCACCACAACAGCTATGTAACACTACAACTGAGCAGGCCCAAAAGCACAGGAGAGGCTGCTGCAAGCAGCAGGCAAGGTACCAGATAGATACCATGCTCCTGCAAAAGGAAGGGCGACTCTGCACTTGCCTCACCAGCCCATGAAGAGCGCACACCCATCTCCCTCAACTCCTGTTCTTGCTACAATTTCTTGACAAGCCCAGTTACATACAAAAACTCCTCAGGTTAGTTCTCTGGCCTCTCCTAAGCCTCTGTAACTGCCACGGACTGCAAGAGACTGCCTTTGGAGGCCCCTTAAGAAAAGAAGGGGCCATGATGTCTCTCCCAAGCTCTTTCATACACAGCATAAGAAGGTAGAGCAGTATTACCACCAGTAGATCGCTGCATATGAACTGGTCACCTATTCTAATTAAAGGTAGATGTTAAACACTACTTCCAAAGGTTTCTCTATTTCTAGCGAGGAAAACTAGGCCTTTTTTACTGAAGTGCTCTCAGGTATACAAGTTCTGCATTACCTCTTGCGCTGCTCCTTGGCTGAATTATAACTTTTTCTGAAGACTGAAGTTACATTTAGCATTTGCCCAAGCTATACTCCTGAGAAAGTTACCAGAAACAAAAAGCAGCCACGTACCAAAACGTTAACTCCTCCAGCAATTACTGCTTGGGCAGCAGTTTGCAGCGACACAGCAAGCACCAACACCATACGGGAGCTAACAGCCCCTTTCTCTTAGGTTCCCAGAAAGATAAATTCAAGTTATACAGCCCCAAATGTTATAAGCTCCTAGAATAAAGCTCTTCTCGACGGACTTTTCATTCAAAGACAAGCCTCGCCCCGGTTCCCAGCCCGAAGGGACACGGTAACACCTCTCCGCTCAGCTTCCTGAGCTCCACGCTCGGTAAGCAGGCCTGAAAGCCCGTACCCGGCGTACGCCTGCTGGGTGCCAGGTCCAGCAGCAGCGGTAACCCTGCTCCTTGCCTCCCCCGCGCAGGCCGCTGGGACCGCGCCTCGGAAACCCCTCCAACCGGTTACTGCCGGGCGCACCCGGGGAGCGGCGTTCCCGGCGGGCCCGTCAAGGATCCGCGGCCCGGCTGGGGCCAGCATCCTCCCCGAGAGGCCGCAGGGCCCGGCTACGAGTGGGCCACAGGACCCGGTGAGGGCTCGGCGGATTGCCTGCCGCTCTGGGAGGCCGGGCGACACGAGGGGACAGCGCGGGAGCCGCCGGCGCCCGCCGCCTCGCTTCAGAGCCGCTCCCCTCCGGGCCTGCGGCGGCCGAGGCGAGTCCCAGCCCACCCCGCCCGCGAGGCGGCCCCGGCCACCTCTCCCACCTTCATAGGGTCGGCGAGGTAGAGCTTCTCGGCGGCGCGCGTGAACTCCTCCCAGGCCTGGTAGTGCGGCATGGCGAGCCCGGCCCGCGCGCGGCTCCGCTGCCCCCGCCGGCGGCAAGATGGCGCCGAAGGCGGGCACTGCGGCCCCGCAAGACGACACCTCTTATTGGCCGCCGGGAAATAACCGCCCAATCATAAAGAGAGTGACTCAGAGATCCAGGCCCCGCCGGCGGCGGAGGCAGGGCGGTCCGTGGCGCAGAGAGAGGAGCCTTGGCAGGCTGTGCTTGCCACAGCGACCCCTCCCGGCGCGGCGGGGTGCGAGCGGGCATTTCCCCGCCCCCAGCGGGGCTCAAGGTTCCTCTCGGTAGCTGCGCCGCCGCCTCGGAGCAGGGCGGGCTGGCAGCCCGCCTGCCCCGTGTGTTCGGTTCGAGCCCCGCCGCTGACTGATGGGGGATCAGCCCGCCCGCCTGGGCGCTCCGCTGAGACGGTACCAGGTCCGGGCTGTCTCCCCTTCGGCCTCCCGGTGTGAGGCCCAGTGTGGGCTCTGGAGGCGCGGGTGGGCTGGCGTGGGGGCGAGAGGCCCGGCCTGGCTGGGGTAGCCCGGCAGGAGGCGAGGCCAGGGCCCCAGGCCAGCCCCGGGCAAGTGGCCCTCAGCGTGAGGCCCTCAGCATGAGGTGAGGCGGGCTGGCCTTTGCAGCTGAGCCTCCGGGTCTTCCCGGGCTGGAGGGTCCTTTGTTAAGCAGGAGGTTGGTTGGCTCCATGTTGAATGAGAAGGATATTTAGGAGCAGCTTGTTGGCTTTTCTGGGCCACTGAGGCAGCCGCAGCCATTTCAGAGAGGTGCTGGGGCTCAGCTTGCCTGAGACCGATAGCTACACAATTAGAAAGATCTCAGGGGGCTGTGCCTTTCAAATACGTGTGTGTGTGTGTGTGTGTGTGAAGCGTCTGCATAGAGCCCACGAAAATTAGTTTCAAAAGAGAAATGAGGAAGGAAAAATCCTCCATGATTTCTCCAGTTACATTTTAAAATCCCGTTTCCTGATGTGCCCTGTGACTTTTGTTCCTTAATTGCACGAAAACTAGCCAGCCTCAGTGCTCAGTCAGCCCTGACCGTGTCGTGCGGCTTGTGCAACCACTGCCATTGCAATAAACACAGAAAACTCACCCTCCTGTATTCTCTCCTGAAAACCCAGAAGCTCCTGATACTGACTCACAACTTCAAGTGAGTTTTACTGAACTGAGCAAACCTTAACAAGTGTGACCTAACAAATAAGCTGGAAAGTCCAGGGCAGGCCAGCACGTAAGGGGACAAATTATGCAGGCCATTCCAGTCTCCGCTAGCAACATGGGGAAATATTAGCGGTAGGATTTTTTTGACCACAAAAGGCACAATAAGTGCAAGGGAGAATGAAGAAACATGGCATAGAAATAAAAGGGTGGATGGGAGGTAAGGGGAGGAAAACCAGAATTAATTTCCCTGAGTCAGTAAAGCAGAAAATAATTGTTACTGTGGGGATCAACTCTTGAAAAAGTTTGCGGTGATTAGACTGCCAGACTTTAATAAATTGCGACTTGTGGGTGTTATGTGGTCTGAACAACTCTGTTAAAGGGCTTTGCACCGATGAGTGGAAGCTATGAATAGTGAAAACAAACTAGACTCTTTTCTTTTTTCTTCCCAGAACTGCTTGCAGAGTTTAGATGCTCCTGTGTCTGAGAACCCAGCTTCAGAAATGTAAGAACTGTCTTTCAGAGAGGCTGATCATAAACAGCTCTGGTTAAGGGTGATAGGCTCTGTCCTCAATAATCTAAAGTAATTATCCCAAACACAGAACCTAGCCTGGAGGGAGTGCTTCTCTACTAGCTTAGGGTTTAGGTAACAAAACCAGCAGAGTAGGAATTGCTTTTGGTAATGTTTTACAAACACATAAATACATAAAAAGGAAAGGTACGAGGAGCACAAATCATGTAACGTGTAACATTCCACAGAACCATTGCTCACCAAATTTGGATCCAGGTGTTCAGGTGGAACACATATTTTCTATCTAAAGGAGTCGTCCAAATTTTGGGCTGTCCAGTCAGAAGCACTTTAGGGTTGCTTTTCAGAGGATTTAAATTTTGACTCAACACACAAGAGCCATTTTAGGAGCTTGCCAAAGGCCAGCCCTGTAATTCACAGTTTCTGTAGTTGAGCTAATGTGACAGAGCAAGATTAGAAAACAAACCCATTCTGGTATTTCTTCTTTTTTAACCCAGATTATTTCTGTGAACCAGTTTAGGATGCAGCTTCTAAAACTATTATATATGCACAGCTTTGGAGGTGACAAACTGCAACAGCCAGGGCAGAGAACACAGAGAGGCATTTCGTAATTGGCCTTACTGCTGAAGAAAATGTGATGTGGCACTATGACAGTTATATATAGCCTGATACACAGTTCTGCATAGGCTGTTCCTGGCTGCAGATCTTAAGGACTTCACGTTCTCTGCCACCACCACGACCACCACCACCACCTGTGGCCCCACATCTCTGCTGCCACAGCTGTTTGTAGCTCTGCACTGGGGAACAAACCAATGCTCGGGTTAAGAACAGCACTGTTTTTAGTAACACGTGGTTTTCACTGAGATCAGTCCATTTTCCAGTTTACTGTGTGGCCTGGTGTTCTGTTGTGCTGATGCAGCTGTCGCAAAGGCACCTTTTTTTGGTGGTAAGGCAGGATTTGGGAATTCCTCCTGGTTCTGGTGGCTTGACACCAAAAATGGGGGGGCTGCATGTGAAACCACTCCCCACCTCACCCCCAGCTCCCCTGAAAGCAAGGCCAGTTGCTGAAATCTCGGCAATTAAAAAGAGAAGCTATTTCTGAGCCTCAGGGAATGGCTCATACCTACAGTTAGTGTGCTGCTTCGCTCTGTTGTTCTCCTCTTGCCTGGAGAACAGAACATTTTCTTGACGTGTTTGAGAAGTAACTTAGACCACTGCAGTTACTCAGCTGTAAGTTGTATTTGATGTATGTCCAAAACTGTATTTTTCAAGCGAGCTCCAGTGAATGCTGTAATAGTAGGAATCCTTCAATGGGCTTTTTGTTTAGTGAAAAAAAAATGAACAGTTGTTTGTCACTGTGTGGAGTGTTTGGTATGCAGCCAATAATAATTTAGTAGTTAGTAAGAATTCTGCTAAAACATACATACTTATCTTGCTTTCTTTTCTTGAGTTCCTCCTTTCTTCCATGCAAGAAGTAGTTCCAGTGGTCTTAATGGCCATTCCATCACTCGTAAGTGAAATCTGGAATGCTGTAAAACCTCATTTACCCTTTCCTTGGTCTCTCCTTGTGTATCCTTGCTGTATTCCCTAGACCACCTGAGATAATGTCTTTTTTAGCTTGGGTTTAAGGCCATAAAGAGCTGTGAAGCAACAATGTGCGTACTTGCGTGATGAAGATTTTTCATGTGGTTTTTCCTCAGGCCTTTCCCCCTTCTCCAACCTGTGTGTACATGATTAATGATCTCCCTTTGATCAAGCTTCTACATGCATTGCCACTGCAAGTTCAGCTTCACAGAGTTATGTTCAGGCATCTGGATTCCACATGGTAATTTCTGTAGGTTTTTATCTAGTCTCTTCCCTTGTGTAAATGACAAACGGAAAGAAAATAGTAGAAAAAGACCTTGCATTACATCTTCAAATCCCCATCACAGAGATCTTGAGTTCTTGCACCTCCCCCAAAGTTCATGGAAGTTGCTGCTTCTCAGCATCACTCTGGGTCAGATATTTGGTGTTCTGTTCTTCACATTAATGCTCTTATTCAGTCTAAAGCAAGTGCCATATTCTTGTACTTTTCTTTCCTGGATAAGGAATTCAGATAAGAGCATTAACTTCACTAAAATAGTTCTCTGTCACCATGACATGCTACTGATGGGTACAACAATCTGGTCTTTCCAGCTGAAAGGAACTTTGTGTAGAACACTCTGAGTTATCATGCCAAATTACAGATTTGATGGGAAACAATAGGACAAACTCTGATCTCACTTTTGCTGCTGTAAATCCAGAGCCATTCCACTTAGTTCAGTGGATTTATTATTATTTTTTAAAAATCTGTAACAGTGTAATTAAGAGGAGACTTTGGTACTGAGATGATAATCCTGTTCTTGGACCAGGAGCAACACAAAGTCGGCGCAGTTATACAGCTCTAAACCAGTGCTAATGAGGAGTTAGTTACAAGGTAGTTATTACTGCCAGGGAATGCTTAATACCTAGAGATACAGTAACTTCTTTCCAAATAGCTTCAACCCAGCCCTCAGTGAAGTAAAGGAGAAGGCATGGGCACGATGATTGCACATTCCATTCTTGTGTGTGTATGGTCTAACCCAGCCTGGGATTTGTACTGATGCACACTTCAATCACACGGGTTTTTTGTGTCGTTCTTTGAAAGGGCACTTACGTGCGTAAGGATGCAGATAAGTCTCCAGTACAGTAAGATCTGTGACACTTCACTGGCTTCTGGATCTCAGGACCCAAGAGAACTGAGTCTGCAGCAGTTGGTGCTCCTGGATGGGTTATAACATGCCAAACCAAGCCACAGGTGTTGACTGCACAGCTCCTGCAGGAGCACAAACCAGACTGCTCCTTTCGATGGGCTTTATGTTTTAAACAGCTTGGCTAATGGTTTTGCCAGGTTGAGCCGTACATAGTTAATTACATCTCTGCTGATTTTCTATTTCTTTTGCACACAAGCATCTTAAGTGATTCAGACTTCTACTGTCTAACAGGATAATTAAACATTGGTGTCACTTGGTTGTTAAAACACAGTTCATGACATTTAAAGCTGCAGGGGGGCAGCAGGATTCTGGGGCTCTGTCCCAGTGCCAAGGCACAACTTAGAGTCAGGATGAGACCTGGGCATCTTTTATTACTCCCGTTCCTTTTCCCCAGTGCTCTTGTTCCTCTGAAAGGAAAAACATTGTAAATACATGCTGGATTGGGGCCACTGGTGAGCCTGCAGCTGTGGGCACGCTGCAATCCACACTGCTATACATTTTAGCTGTAACCTTCCCCAAGGCAGCATTGTTTCCTAGTTTGCTTTAACTGTAAGAGAAAAAAATAAACCCAACAAAGCAAAGCAAAACAATCCCCTGTCATTTAATATGGTCTAAGCTAATCTTACTGTATGTTAGGGAGTGTATATATGTACATGTCAGTAGCCATTACACTAGCAAAAGAGCTGCCCCTACATATGGCTGGTTGCCAGCCTGGCATTAATAGAAACTGTGCTTTCATTTTTGGATGCTGTTCTGGCAGAGTTCGTGTTAAGCTGTTTGCTTTTGATAGCTAGAAAGCTGCCTCCCTTCCTGTTAAGTGGTCAGTTTAGTCCCTTCAGCATAATAACATATTCAAATTAATGTGTTGTCATGCAAGAGACATATGTTAGAGAGCAGACTCTATACTGTCACAGCATTGACTGTTGAGATTTGAGAATGAAATAGCAGTCCTCGTGATGGCCTTTGGGGAGAAGAACACATCTGGCAGCCAGCTCCTGAACCGTCAGCTGAAGCACTCTGAAAGCAGACAGACACTCTTTGCATTAACTGCTTATAGATATTGTATCACTATTATGTGAAGTTTCTGAGCATGCTTAAGATGGGGTTAGATCATCTGTTGGCACACACTGGAAGCACATTGATTTCTTTCATTAATCTTTAAATAGAAAAGCTTTTTACTTGGTAGGCATGGCTTAAGGCTGGTCTACCTGTGCCGGTCACACTGCCATGGCCGATGTAATCACAGAGTACAAACCACCAGAAAAGGCAGGGGAGAACAGATGTTCACAGTGATACCTTCCCAAGTTCTCTGCAGCGGTGTAACTGGAGCTGGGGCAGAAGGGCTTTCAGTACCTTTAACTAAGATGACTTCTAATTCCAAACTACATGTCTTGGCCCAGAGCGCATGGAAATTACCTCCTTGTCAGTTCAGCCCGCAGGAAGGAAGGCACAAGCAGCTCAGTTCCTCATGTGCTCTAATGCTGCTGCTTGAACCTTCCTGGCAGGTGAACACTGCCAGCTTCTTGCTGAAATGAAAGAGTAACAGGCTGCCCCTTAACCCTGTGCTGCTGTGACGGCAGCAGGGTGCAGCTGGTGGGAAACAGTAACTTTTGCTGTTTGCAAAGCAAATTCATGCCTGTCCCCAAGTTGTGCAGTCTCATTGGAGTGGACTCTTGGTTTAGCTGTGTCAGTAAAGGAGGCTGGTAGTCCCAGCTGCTTGTCATTGCCTTTTCCAGGGAAATAATGGCCTCTGCTCTTGTGCTTGCAGAGATGCTTGTGGGAGTGCCCCTTAACCCACTTCAATCAAACTGGGTTAGCAAAAACCTCCTACTTAATCCATTTAAGCTAAGTCTGTCTCAGGTTGACCAAAGTAGGTTAGGGGGTGTCCAGGCAAGCCACTCTGCAGACAGATCTGAAGAGGTGGTGATTTCCACAAGAAGAAGTAGGACGGGCTGAGCAGGGGGGAAGTGGATCTGATTCAGCAACTTCTCCCATCCCCTCAGCTGCAGGCAGAAGAGGATGCCAAGCCGCTGCCCCACACTGCGTAGACACACGGGTGTGCTGGGCAGCCCCGTTGGCAGGCAGAACCTGGGAAGCCACAGGGGTGCAGCTGTTTCCCTATGTACCTCTTCCCATAATTACAGCAGTAGAAAAACTTTGTGCAGAGCAGCTGTTGCTGAGAGCATAGAGCAGACTAGGGCCTCTGCAGGCTCCTCAAGATCTCCCATTAGAGCATTTGTCCTTGGCCAAGAGTTGGTGCAGGTAGAGGTCCAAATTATTGTCAGATTGGATTCTTGGCATTTGCCTTGCCAGTTCTTGAAATAACAGCAAGGAAATGCATTCCTTTGATGTCTGCAGCATGGCAGCTTTCTACAACACATGTCTGATACAGGGCTGGTGTTGCTTTCGGGCTCTCAGGCTGATACAACACATACTAAGAGCTGGATCTGTGGTGGTGAGGGCTTCCTTACTTCCACCATGCTACTGCTGTTATGATCCTTGTTACAGGCATTGCAAGTATTTACCTGGTTGGCTTGAGTCCGCAGAGAAATTTTAACCTCAAATCTGTAAGCTGAGTGTTTTCATAGGATTTGACATACATTAAAACTATGGGAGGAGATGTAGGTAGTGAGTAGGAGTGGGGACAGGGAGAATATTGGTATAAATTACATCCCAGGGCTGTGATTTTATGCTGAAGGGAAAACTGCTAACAAGATTTGAAATGTGGCCTAACAATTGCATTCTTCCTGAGGTTTTTTTCTCACTTCATTAGCAACTTCTACTGATATTGGGTTGGTATTTTTTAATGCCTGTGAAGTAAGTTAAAGGTTCAAGACATCTTGCTACTTCAGGAATAAGTAACAAAGCTCCCCCTTCTCTCAGATAATGCCCAAGTTTAGAGGTCACACAGATACCAGAAACACAGATGCAGGGAGGAAATATTCACTGTTCTCATTCTTTTAGGGCCCTTTAGGGAGAAAGATGAGGGGCTTTCAGGCAATTCCCAGCCTGATGCTGTCCCCCCTTCCTTGTCTCCCTGCCTCTTATTTCCCCCCTGGCTGGGAGGAAGAGGAACCTGGGACATGTTTTCCAAGGAATCTCTGTACCAGATCTTTATTTATAAGGAGGACTCAGCCAATCTGTGTCCCCCTTATGCTCCACGAAGAGATGAAGCAGAGCGGTGTGTCTGCTCATAAATATTTCAAATACTTTTATTTTTCCTTTCTAAGGGTTTTATTTTAAAACAGGGTAAATTCAGGTACCCTAAAGCTGGCTCCTTTTTTATATAGTTTACCCATATTGATTTAAAAACAAGAATCATGAGGAAGATTTGCCAGTGTAGCATTTGCTATGCAAAATTTCCATGCAGCTGCTTTGAACTAAATTCCCAGCAGAAGTGAAAGGATTTCGAGGCTTCCAGATCTTAGCAGACTACTGTTTTTTGCAGACAGAAATCTGTATGATATGTATTTCTCCAGAGATCCCTCCCAGCCAGCTAGGACTGTACTATCCTTCTCCTATCCCCCTGAGACA
Organism: Laterallus jamaicensis coturniculus; assembly: GCA_022605575.1. Lineage (NCBI taxonomy): Eukaryota > Metazoa > Chordata > Aves > Gruiformes > Rallidae > Laterallus > Laterallus jamaicensis. The sequence continues at coordinate 23,968,596 of JAKCOX010000001.1, forward strand.
TATTAGCAGCTTTTGGGAGGGAATCCTTCTGGACCCAGAAAGTTAATTAGCTTTGTGTGCGAATGTCTGCCACCGAAGTGACTGATTACTTTTTGGAGGGAAGGAAAACTCTTGTCTCTAAAACAGCAAAAGCATGGAAGTTTGTTTAAATCTTGATGGTTATTTCTCCTCTGCAGAGCAACGCTCTTTTCCCTATGTGGGGGAAATTTTCCAGTAGTTCTGTTTAAATTCCTGGAGCTGTAGGTTGAATCATAAACCTAGTCTTTTAGATCAAGAATATGATCAGGAGTGTTTGAAGGCTGTTTGCATATCAGATGGTGGTATATCAGAGTAAGATAGTCTTACCCTACCTGACCAATTCCACAGAAGCTGAAAAGAAGTTGTCACTAATAGTTTTTTTGGGTAGTGAAACCGTGGCCTAATCCAGGGCCAGAACAGTAAACAAGTGTCTTGCTGCTCAGGCATGTAAAGTAACTAACACAATTAGGATAATGCAGGCTACTTACAGGTGAGGTGAAGATGTCTCCTGTGTTGACACAGGAACCTTCTCCCTCTGCGATGGCAATGCCAATTTTGGTGTGTGGATGCTTTTCTCCTTAGGAGCAGGATCAATTTGATGCCCAGTAAATCTTATTAGGTATTCTGTTCATTCCTCAGAGAAGTATCATGAGGGTTAATTATTTCTCTGTTCTGACTCAGAGAGTGATTTTGTGCCAGAGGATTCTGGCAGTACGTATAATCCTAGTGATACCCTCGGAGAGGAAACCATTGTTAACGATGTTGATGAGGAAGCGCTAATGGAAGCTGAACCAGAGCCTGATATAGAAATTGATAGACCTAAGGCAAACAAAGGAAAGAGGTTGGAAACCTTGCCTTTTGCTGCCTTCCGCAGCAGAGCTTACGAAAAATAACTCTTTGTCTTCTTCCCCCTTCCCTCCCATCCAAACACAGGCTGCAGAATGGCTCTCCTGAGGCTGAGCTGTGCTACAGGGAGGGAGATGTGCTGCAGAAGTGCTGGTGCTGCTGCTGGTCGTCATTCCCTCGGGAAAACGTGCAGCGAGGAGCAGGTTTCAGAGTGAGTATCTCTTCAACTAAACCGGGCTGCCAGATGGGGGCTGAGGCTCCAGCTCTGCCCAGGGTCCAGCAGGGCACCGCTCCAGAGCCAGTCGGCGCTGTGAATTATAAATACATTGGCCATGTCACTCTACGTAGGAGTAAATAGAGCACTCCGGTGCTCTGGAGTTTGCTGTTGCATGAATAAAACACATTTTCCATACTGTTTACTGGTATTTTATAAACTTGTGATGAGAGACCAGGGGTAGCTACCTGTTGTGTAACTGTGTGGTACAGGGCTCCCTGTGCCAGCACACAGAGCTAAGCATAATTTAGCCCTTAAAAAGCTTCCCTTGTCCCAAAGAGATTATTTTCCTCTCCTGGCCTCCTGTGGTTTCCAAGGCCCAGTTTAAACACATACAATGACATAGGAGAGATAGCTATTTTCCATACATGGCATTGGTTGTTCAGCAGGAAACATTCATTCCTTTAAGACAGTACTGAAAGGGATTCTGTTCTGCACTCCAAAAGGAAATTGGGCAGGATTATCTTGGGTCATATCCTTCTTCTATTAGTCAGATGGTGGAAGCAGACATCTGAGTTGTTTCAGTCTGTGACCTTACCCTGTGCTTCCTGACAGATCTCACAGCTTTTCAGTTGTCCCTAGTTTATATGCAGGATTCTTCAGTCCCCCTGGCAATCTGAATTCTTTCTCCAGCATTTTCCTGCTATCTCAGGCCCTTGGGATATCACAGCCTCACCTTGGTTTCTATGTGGCTGCATAACGAACCTCTTCAGCAAACCACTGCCTTCGTCTGAATCACTCCACTGAACAGGCTTAGAGATGGTAGTGACCCTCTCCAGTGTTTCTTGATGCTGTTCAACCTACGCAGTGTTCTTTCAACTTGTGTTCTTTCTGGATTCCTCCAGAAGCAGAACAGCAGGCTCCAACACTCCCTGACACTGTGGCCCTTTATAGCAACCAGCAGTTTACACATTTCTCATTCGACTCGCAATCTGCTTCGTTCTTTCTGGCATCTTACAGTTACTCTCTCATTCCCTAACATGCTGTGGCCTTCGTCAGGCTCAGCAGCTGCTCCAAGCAGGTTCCTAAGGCTGGGAAGCCTTTTGCTGAAAACAGTTTTCAGATTCTCCCTCATGCTCTCTAGCAATTTATTTTTTCCCCCTATTTTGCGATATAATATGCTTTTCCTTGGAATACTTCTAATTGCTTCTTCATTGACTTTTATTGGTCCCTGATTTCCAGTACCATGTGGTTTTCCCCATAAAATCTGGACAGTCTTTGACTTTACTAATTCAAACTTCCCTGTAGCTGTCTTCAGCAGCTGTAGCCCTTCTTGATGCAACTGCATTCAGCTGATGCTGACTGTCTTTTCTGTCCCCAGCAACTCTCAGCCTTCTCTGGTCTTCGTCATCATCATGAGGCTTGCATCTTGTCGCATCGTGAGGCTTTCTCAGACAGCTCTGTCACGATGGTGTCTCCTCTGGTTTTCTGTATCACCCTGGGACCTTTCTTGACATACATATCTTATTTGACTTCCCTCATGTCCCACAGCACTACACAGGCTTTTCCTACATCCTCAGCAACTTTCATGGTACTCTGATGTCCCCTGGCTGTTATCTGGCTCTCTTTGATCTTCCCCAGCTGAATCACAGCACTCTTTTAATATCCCTCTCTGTATCCTCTATGATCTTCACAGGCACCTCTGGCTCGATAATGGTTATTCCCACATTATTTTTTAAGTTAGACTCAAAACATTTTTGCTCATCTACAAGACTTTGCAATCACACAGCCAAAAATAACCTTCTGCTTAAGTAGCAGTTGAAGCATTCACTTTGTGTCTCTGACAACATTTTAAAGAAAATAGGTATCTGCCTTAATGGCTTCTGAGAACTGGAGATGGTTACAGCAGGTGCAGAAATGTGCATGAGTGGTCTGAGGCTCTTTCACTAAGTGACCAAAGTCAGGTCAGGGTGATACCATGGTGACCTTGCCCTGTGTGTAAAGACTCTGCATAGAATCAGACTGGCAATGCTTCCAATAATTTGTTCCATAACAGCAGTGGTTTTCTTGCTCTTTAATTAGACACATATCACTGTTAAATGCAATACCTAATGATATTTGTAAAGTACTTGAAATACTTGGTCGATGGGTACAGTAGAAGTTTAGGCTGTTGCTGTTCTTACATCAGACATCTTTACCCATAATGATTAAGATGAAAGTCCTGAGTTGGCTATGATAAAGTAATTTTTCCTTGCCTGCTGGCTGGCCTCAAAACCTGTTTAAGGTTCAAAGTTTTCGAACAGAGAAAAGAAACAGATGCTGAATTTTACGAAGCTGCAGCATTGGCTTCATTCTACTGTCACCTCTTCTGAAAGTACACAAGCATAAAATAATAATCTGAGCTACAGTTCTTATAAAGTATTTCTATTGTAGCATCATCGTCATCAGCCTCATCTCTGCTGGTAGAACGTACACCGACTGCATCCGTTCTACTTGGATATCATTGTGGAGTGACTGTTTCTTCTTCTTGAAAACTCCAGCTCTCAAGCATGTTTGCATATGTTGACTCTCTCCTCGTCCCCAGTGCTCCGAGTGCAGTAAGGATCCTAAAATAAGTTGGTTCCTGTGGTTTGTCTTGTGCAAAGATGTGCACCCGTTACCCTCTTCCACTTAGAGAGATTGCAAAAAACCCCCACGTGCTATAAATCACGCTGCAGCATCACAGTTTTATTTAGTCTCTTCGTCAACCGTGCTTTCAGCTCTACCAGCAGTAGGCGCCACGTTTAACTGTGCAGGGGCCACATGCTTATGCACTTACTTGATTTCCTTTACTGCTGAAGTTCTAAAGCAGTCAGCAGCACTTTAAATACAGATTTATTGCTGCTTACGTATCGCTGAACTGCAGGGGAGGGAGGATAGAAACCTTAAGGAGCACAGTGGGGTTAATTTCTTTTTGCATAAAAGGGCTGTTTAGCAGAAGAGGAAGGAGCTGAACCTGGTGCCAGCTCTGTTTGCACTAGCCAAGTCCTGTCATCAAAACTGTACGGGGGCTGCGCTAACTTAACTCTGCAGTAGGGTAAGGTTAAGTTAAACTTCCAGATGTATGTTTCCACAGACCCCTGGTCCTTCCATTCCCCTCTCTTCACTTCCCACAGTCCCTTCTGGGACAAGTGCAGAAGCCATCTCAGTCAGGTAGACATGAAGTCTGTGGCAATTGTGACTGCACTGGAGAACCTAATTCAGCAGTGATACAAGTTCAGTCATGGCCTAACTGTGTATAAAATTGTAAAATGAAAGCTGAGCTGGACCTGGCAGCTTTTAAAAACTGAAAGATTTGAGGGGAAGGAAAACCCCCTCAAAAATGCTGAATATAGTTTCTATTAGTTTTGTTTCAGATAGATGTTTCTTGTATCCTTTTCTCTTTGTAGAAATTCCACTGTGGATGCAGAATGGGTATCACCACCTTCTGTCCAGATATAGGCTGTCGTCACGGAGGCTGGAAATAACCACAGAACAATTCAGGCTTGAATGGACCTTCGGAGGTAATTTGGTCCAACCTCTGTTCCAAGCAGGGCCAAGTAGATCAGTCTGCTCTCTGATGATCCTTCTCTGACAGGTGCCCCATGGCTAAAGTAAAGCTTTCAAGTTCAGTTTAGAAAAGCATTTTTTAAACTTCTTGTAAACATAGAGACCTCTCCTGAATCATTTGTCCTCCCAGGATTTTCCTGAGTGCAGGACTTGTGCCCAGACTAGAGAACAGCTAACTTCTGCTAGCTGCTAGCAACATCTCCAATTCCTCCAAGGTAAGGGAGTGAGAACTGATTATAATTTACTCATTTGAAGTGTGAAGATCCATTTCTTTGCCTTGGAAGAACTGCACTGCAGCAAGGAGCTAGATGAGCTTGTGTAAGTATTTGTAACCAGTTGTCATGCTCATATCCTGCAGGAAAGGAGCAGCATCTAGGAAGTAGTTTAATTGCTGTTCTCTATCTTGGTTTCTACTTTATTTTCCTGTAATTTCCCTATATTTATGGTTCATGCTTCTTAGTTAAGTAGGAAAATATATTTTTTCTCTCTTAAATAGTTCAGACTCCTTGTGATGCTGTTTGAATCCTTTTTCATTGGAAAGGATGCTCTGAGCTGTCTTTGGCCTAGTGCTGGGTAAGAACCAGAGTCAGAGAGCTGCTGGTTAACAAGCAGAAGGAACACGGGCACTGCAGAATTGTGATTTCTGTTGCTTGTGCTTTGTGGTTTGCCTCATGGCTGCTGTAGGAGTGGTACCTCTAATGGTGCTCATTCTCTCTTTAGCCTCTGTATTGATACTGCTCCCAAGAAGGGAGAAATCTATTTTTGTGAGCGTCTTCTGACAACCGCCTCAAGTGACATAAGCCACTGAGCAGCTATTGAACACATCTAGGCTAGATTCAGAATAGTAAATAGGAGGGAGAAGTCTCCACATTCAGATGGCAATAATGCATTAATCTGGACTGAATTTCTGTCCTTCAGCTTCTACTTTCTGTGACAACTGTCCATTTAAAATAGCATTGAAATGAAAAAGAAAGGAAGTGACAGTACTTTCGGTCCCCCTGCAGAAGGTGTTGGTTTACCTCTAATGCATAATGCACAGCCTCTCCAAACCCATTGGTTCCCAGCATCCGCAATGTTCTCAAGCAGCTTGGAAAAGAAAGGGAGGAATAACTTCTCTAAATGCAGCTAGAGGGGAAAAGCTTGAGAGAGTGCTGGATATAATTACCTGTGCTGGAGTCCAGCCAGGAGAATGCTGAGCTAAGGAACAGTAAAGTCCTGACTCTGCAGAAGGGATCCAGACAAATTTAAAAGAAACTGCAATAACAGAAGTGGGATTTGAGCATCTGGGAAGACGTTTGAAAGAGTGAATGAATACAAACTAAGGCCTCTGGGGAGTCTGACAGGAAACAAAAGGAGCAAAATCAAGAACAGAGGAGTATAATGGCACCAACTGTCTTACACTCCTCAGTCAGTGCTACCAGGTAAAACTGTATCTTGCATGTGATCTAAGAGAACTAACTTCTCTGAGTTCATTTGACTCTCTACCCAAGACAGATGACATGAGCAAGGATGAAAACAAGACAAGTATCAAGTTAGACTTGATAAATATGGTAAATCTTTAACGTAATGCCAGGTTAATTAGCCACCATTAAAGGAGAGCTTGTGCAGGAAGAAGGATTTCTTTCTTCCCCAGCTAAGGAGACCTGGTCTCAGCCTGGAAGGATTTTACTTTTAATTCCAAATTCCTTTAAGAGTAGTTATTCTAACACTTGGCCATGGTTTCTTCCCAGCACCGCTATCACGCAAGCATTTCAATTTTTCTTCACTCTTGCTCTTTTACAAAGTCTTCACAGCTCCAGAATCAGCAAACCTGTATACCCAACACAAGGATATGAAGGGGTCTGCTATTGACTACCTTTCATTTTAAGGTCCTATTTAATTTTCCTTTCTGTTTGTGGGATTTGCATATTGAGGCAGCTGATCAGACAGTGCACAGAACTTTTTGTTGCCTCTGAACTGTTGTCATTCAGGCACTCTAAATGGCTTATATGGTTTGTCAAGGAGAAGTGGTTTAAAAAGGAATGCAAATGGAAAAGCTGATAGATTGGAGCAGGGAAGAAGAAAACATGGAGGGGCTGGAGTGAAGGTAGAACATGAGGAAATCCAAATGGGGTAGAGTCTGAGATTTGGAACTCTGCATTCTTCCCACTGGCAAGTTTTTTTCTTACTTTCACTTAGCTCTTTCTTTTTTCATGTTCCTTTTACCCCAGCTCATTTGTTTTATGCCAAGAGGCTTATTTGTCTTTCCTGGCTTATTTGTAGTGCATCTGGATTTAGGCATCCTGATAAATCAGCTCCTCTGAAGACTCTGATCTAAAAATGAATGTTGGGATGGATTTTGAGCTAATTTAAACTGATATACATCCGATGAAGTGAAGTTTGGCCATGTAAAATTCCACTGCTTGAGCAAATGCATAAACAATGAACATTATCCCCCCTTCAGTGTGTCAGAAAAAGAAACCGTCTGCTCCTTCCAAAGAGATTATTTTAGATTTGAAGCACATACCTATAAATGTCTGTATTTTGCAGTTTTGAAAATCTAAGCATGGAAATGTATTATGCTAACACATACCACACTTCAAGAGGCTGTCTTCTACTGCACACATTATTTTTGAGCAGTGGTAAACCTTTCATTAGTTTTATCTGCCTGAATGTGTCAGTTTAATTGTCTTTTATTTGTTTCTGTAGTATCCTGTGTATTACTGTGGTTAAGCAGACAAATGTAAGCCGAGGTCAAAGTGCAAGTTCAGACAACAGCCTGAAATTTTCAGCATCCTGCAGGATTTGGCATTTCATTAGTATTTTTTGAGGTTGTTTTATTATTAAACACGGAATGAGAACACCATAGAACTGATTCATCTTGGTCACTGTTCTTATATGACTGGCTTGGAATTGAAAAAGTGTATTTTAGAGACAGCTTTGCTTCTGATCTTAGGGAAAGCACTGATGGGAATTAGTTAGGCGCTGCTACTTAAGAAAAAAGGCAGATAATTAGAATCCAAATTTTAATCATGCTGCCTTTGAAAGCAAAACAAAATCAGTAACAATCCGAAATCATGTCCCTTGCCACTTTTTGCTTTAGTCAGAGGATGCCCAATTCCCACTAATGCCAAGAGCATCACTCCATGCTGAGAGAGGAGCTCTAGTGAATTTGCTGCAGCAGCCAGAGAAGTCGCTGCCCCAGGCTTCCCACCCTGCTGCTCTGCCGGAGGTTATCGCCACCCGAGCAACATTGGCAGAAAAAAGTACGTCACATCTCAGTTTCTTCATGGAAGAAACTTTATGGTTTTCTACTTACATTCACCTCCACTGGATTTTAAACTGGATTTGCACAGAGGTGGAAGCACCTGCTTCCTGCTGTGCGCTTGGCCATCAGGTGGAAACCCCCATAAGAAGGACTGGGCAGCTGAGGGTGGTGGCTTTTGACACCAACATGGCAATACTCGTTCAGAAGAGGGGGAGGCATCCGCTCATAGGTGTGTGACAACTTTGTGGCAACAGCAGATTAGGCAAGAAAAAACCCAAACACGTGTATAGAACTAGAAGGGCAAAATGCTTTAAAACCCCAATGTGAATTCACATGGTGAGCTACAATTCAGCCTCTTCCTCTTCTAACAGATCTTTTCCTCTCACTTGAAGCTACAGCCTGTGTTCTGCTGATTTGCTTCATTAAAAAGAAAAAAAACCAAAACCAGATAGGCACTGGATGAGCTGGGAGCTTGGCAGTAGGAAATGGAGACTATCTGCTCTGTGTCAGCAGTTGCCATGTTGTCTGGATGGGTCTTGATTGTGTTACCTGCTAATGCTGCTTAGTGCCATCTGTGAAGGGGCTCACTGACGTGGGACCTGCTCCTAGTGACAGCTAACGCTGCTTTGCCACCAGCTGGGCATCAGAGCGGAGGGACAATGGATGAGCAACCAGGCAACACCGAGTTATAAAATGTCAAAAGATGAGTTGAGGGGTGGATAATGGGGATAAGCAAAAAAGAGATTTGTGCTCATATGTCATATGCATGAGGCCCAAGTGCCACCACACCAGTGGTTCTTAGGCCTTTCGTTGTCTCTGAAGATACGAGAATTACATTTGGGCCACAGAGTGAGGACACTGTGGCCTCCATGGGATCTACCACCTGCCATTAGAGTAAAAAGCTATCATCAACTTCAAATGCTTGGAGTTCAAAGATACAGATGTGTCAGCCCTAACTAACAGGTAATATTTCTTGTCCCTTAGTCCACCCAGAGACCCAAAGTTTAGACATCTAATTTCTTAATTTATTATTCACCTTAACCCTGACTACAAGCAAAATCCTGTGTGCAATCGCTCTGGGAAGTGCTGAGCTCCTGCCTTTTTGGTGTGCTGTTGAAAATCAAATTACATAGCTTTAGCAACAGAACTATAATTAGGGTCAATGGAAAACTGTGGGTAGGGTAATATTGTGGATTCTGCAGTTTTTGTCATGTTGCTCCATAATATGCCAGAACCCAGTAGTTTTATTGCTCTGCAGTGCATTAACACTGTCAGTGAAACATCCCTGAATTCCTGACGTGGAACTGGCCCTTCCATGAGCACGTTGCCAAGGCTGGGCTCAGTTTAATCCGCAACAGGGCTGAACCCTGTTCCTCCTGAAGGCGATGGCAACGCTCCTTCAGCTTCTGGCAGAGCTGGGCAGGCCTAGGCAGAGAGAAATAGGGATGGATAAGGATGATGGTAGAGCTGAGGAGAAAAGAAAGCAGGCTATCGTGGTTCATTGTATTTTCTGCAATTATCTATGGATTTCATACTGGTATCACTAGGAGTTTGTTCATAGATTAGAATTACGGGGTAACTAAAATGTAATCAGCACTTATTTTCCTGTTCTACATCACATTAAGGAAATCTCTCCTCTGGGCTACTTCTGCTTCTGCCTCTGGGTGCTTAAGTTCCTCCTTATCATCCTCAGATTATCTTCTGCTTATTCCTGATGCCCCCTGCACATCTTTCTTCCAGTACATTTCCAGGTCTTGCCTCTTGGGGTGGGCTTCATTCTCTCCCCCTGCACCATTCCAACCCCCAAAACAATCGGCTGTGATGACTGACGGTGATGTGCCATTGCTGGCCCTTTCAGCCAGGAGAATACACCTCTTGAGATCATTCTTTCAGGATGTCAGCAAACTCAGGCAAATGCTACAAGACTGATATCATAGTTGGAAGGTTGCCCAGAATCAGTTTTTATTAAAAAAGTAATAAAAATAGCAAGTTTTAACTCTTGTGACTACAGAGGTGGTCTGAAGACGTCATACAGGTTCAGATAATTACAAAGATAGTGCGTGATCCAGGCTCATGCTTCATTCCTTGTGAGAGAAGAGGGTAATAAAAGTGAGGAAGAAAAAAAGGGAGCGAATTGTGGGAAAGAATCACAGAAACAGAGGAGGTGGAAAGGCAAAGAGAGATGGAGAAATAGAGAAATCTCTTGTTTTGATTGAAAAAGTGCGGAACAAATGAAAAAGGAAATAAAAGTCTAAGATTGAAGAAGAAATAAAAGGAGGAAGAGAACATGACTAGTGAGATAAGCTGCAGGTTTGGTGAATTCAATTTGAGCGCTGCAGCAAAAAGTTCCAGCTATTGAATTACAATCCAGATTCTTCAGATTGCAAAGTTGTCTGTGAAGAGACCGGTTGTCCCTTGTGCTTACACAACACTCACCAGTTTAGGGACTACCACCACATGAATGCTTACTAATGCTAATAATAAAAGGTCAAAGTAATTCCTGTGCACCAGATGACTTGGAGAAACCTCTGCATGATGTGGCAGAAATAACGATCCTATAAAAATGCAGGTGGTCAAAGCAGATAAACAATGGGTACAAGGTCAACATCAATGCTTGTATTTCCTATCTGCTGAATGCAGTGACATTACAAATTCCTTTCGAACTATTTTATGTGTGTCTGTATAAATATTTGAACACAGACATATATGTGTATGAGAGTGGTTTAGCTTTTTAAGGAGAGACAGTTGATCCTTTCATATGTTACCACATTTAGTTCCCTTTGTTTCATTGGAAGGGTTGGAATTCTAGATCCACAGACTGAAGCAGAGGTCCATGGGCATCTTTTATTATGTGGAAGTGCATCATTCTCTGTGTGGGGTGCAAGGAGACAGGACATTAGCTTTTTTTAGTGGATCTCAGTAGGAGAAGTAGAAAACCTGGGTTCTAGTCCAGATTTTGTGAGGAACATAGCTGGGCACAGAGTCAGGTCTTAACACAGCTTTGAAGTGCTCAGCTTCTAGTCTCTAGCTTTTCCTTCTTACTGTCCCAATTTCTCCCCTTCTCACCCTTACATGTCCTTCTCTCCACCCCTGCTCCTCAGTCTCTCTTCAGCTTCACATTTCAGTCCTCACCATTGCTGCACTCCGGCTGCCAGGAATCCCTTCCCCAAGTCCTCATGCTAGGCTCCTCTGCTCCCAAGCTCCATGGGCCAGGCCCTGGTATGCCAGATACCCCCTGATACCTCACCATAGGGCTGCTCCCCCTGCTCTCCCACTGAGGCTCATGGTATGAACAGCAAATGGTGTCTCCTTGGTATGAGCATTCATGATCCTTTCGTCCTTCGGAGTAAGGATGGGCTAGGATTTCTGGAAAAAAGGATGTGAGCATCTTTAAGGCAAAACTATATCCTTCCTTCTTGCCTGGGTCACTTTGGCTGGAATTATCCAGAAGTATTCAGGTGAGGTCAATACCTAGCATGGTAACTTTGAGCCAATGTACTTGCTAATACTGTAGAACTGTAACTCAACTAGAAAACAGCAACTGAAATGGAGAGTGTAAAACCTCAGCTACAGGAAGCCTTATCTTTGTTATCCATAATGTCACAACCTACTTTATAAAACAGTTATGTCTACTTTGAAAATTGCCACCAAAGATCTTAGTTGCTCAGCTTTCCTGAGAGGGGGAAATTAATACCATGCAGGCAGAGGTGGAGGCACAAAGGCATCGGAGAGCAATTTCAGAGTACCCCAGCAGGATCAGGAGGGAGAAATAGATCCCATCTTACCCTGAATCCCTATTGTACGTTAAATATAATTCTCTCTCCACAGTGTCAAGAGATTTAACAAATTAACAGGAACTGAAGCATAGCGTGTGACATTATAGGTGTGCCAGGAAAGGCAGCCATCAGTGAGGTCTTCTTGTGCTACACACTGGGCAGACAAAAAGAGTTCCTCTCCCAAACACACAGGCGATCTAGGATGCTGTTTGCTGTAGTATCAGTTGTGCCAGGAGTTAATTCATGCGTGGCAGAGTGCAGCCTACTCAAAGATCACTGTGACTTGCAGGATCATGGCTTAAGAAATAAAGTTAAAAATTAAGTCATGACAGTTCTTGTGGTTTTGCTGACTTCACCTCACCAGCTTATTTATCATATGGCATGTGACCGTGGCTGTCACTGATTGAGGTAGGAAACATAAGAGAGGTTTTCCTCCTCAGATCCTGACATCCCAAGGCTACCTGTGTGTGCGTAGAACATACGTAAAAGAGGGGAGGCCTGTTTTCCAAGTGTGAAAAGGAAATGGTTCTAACTGAGACGTATGTCATTGGCATCCCTTTCCCTTTGTTCCCAAACATGGTAAAGAGCAATAAAAGCTGTTTGCAGACTATAACGTGACACCACGTAAGAATGCAGTTTCAATACATATATGTCTATAACAGTGTGAGCATCCCAAGAATCAACGGTTACGAAATACTGAGCAACAGCAGTGTATAAAAGGTAAATGACACATAGCAAAGGAATCTCCTTTCAAATCAAATAGCACATGAAACCGTTCTGCTCTGTGACAACTGCACCACTACATTTTTTCCATGTTTATCCAAAGTAGCTTACTAAGCATATCATGCATGCCATTCACTAAGTCTGTGTACCAGAATACGGAGTATGATGACCCTAAGCAATGTCTGCAATGCTTGTAAGCTTGTCAGAAGGGAGGACTGGTTGATGTTGCTGCTGCAGTAACGTATTTATTTCAATTAAATTTTTGTGAGAGAAGTGACAGAAATAGCTCCTATTCTACTACAGCTATTCAGCTGTGGGGTTGGTGGAATTATACCTGGGTAAATTCCTTGCAAAAAGCGGTAGGAGTCGTGCACATGTTCTGTGAGCTAATGAGGCTTCAGAAAAGGTTGTCAAGAATGGCACAAGGCATATCTATTATTTTCGATTCAGAACCAACCCATTTATCTTTTCTGTTTGCTAAAAAGGGCAATTTCAGGGTTTTTCTGGTGACTGAAAAAAAATGTAATGCTAGATACAGGCTTCCTTCTGTCCCATATGTCTTAAGTGTACAAAGCTTTTTTTAGAGAATAGCTTTCTTTCAGGGCAAACCAGTTCTTACTAAAAATAAGTCTTATGAGATCAGATAAAATGAGAGGAATGTTGCTGGCAGATCCTGGTGCCTTATTTACAAAAAATAAGGCTAAAGCAACCTCATCAAGGCCTATAATACAAGGAGAGAGCTGAAAAACCTTCCCTGTTCCCTGGGGTCATAGTTGATGGCCCAAGAGTATTGAGCTATTTTGGTGGTTGTGGTTGGAGGATGCAAAGAAAAAAAAACACACCAAAGGGGGGGAAAAAGGTATCTCTTAGATTAGTAGGACCTACTGAGATGTGCATCTGTTTAATTGTAAAGATTTGGGTCTAGCTATGATAACAGAGCTAGAAATACATCATGGTCTGGCTACAGGCACAGGGGTGATTCTCCCTCCAGCAGGTCTTGAAGTCGCACCCAGTATGAAAGTAAAACTGAGATGGCTTTTTGGTGTTTGTGTCCTCTTGACTTTGAACTCCATAGTTTTATCTCCTCTTCCTTCATACCAGTATCGTGTTGTGTATTATTTTCAATCTTTCCAGCCCACTATTGAGGTAGACAGCAAGCCCCTGAGGCAGGGGCTCGTGTCACCTATTAAAAAAGCTCAGTAATTATTTACGATTCGTTTGTGGGACAGGATTGCCACACTTGTGTGCGTTTGTTAATAACAAATACAGACCACAACTGTTAAGCAGGCAGAAGGATCCCCATTGTCGGGACGACCGAAGGGGATTTTGCAGATTGCATGTCCTGTCAAATACCTACGTCAGTGAAGAAATTTACTGCAAGTGTGTGTTCACAGCAAGCCAAAGCATACTGGGCACCTTTTAGTTGCTTAAATATTTGTTCACACAAAGCACTGTGAGTTGCTTATCCACACAGTTACTCAAACTGCAGCGAACCGGCTTACGTGTTACAGCGTGGTCTGGGTTCACATTTAGCTTTCTCTACTCTTCATTTAAGGGGAAACCCAAAAGGTCTGAGGGGGGTTGGGGTCTTTTTCTCCAAATAATGTATTTTCTTACAAAGACTTCATTGACTTACTACGTTAGAAAACAGCACCTCGATCAGGTTCTTACTATTTTCAAACTAGAAGAAGAATCCCAAGATCCGGTTGTTCATTTATAATTCAGCACTAAGCTAAAGAAACGAGAGCAGAAAATGCACAGTTGTAAATCACACTAGCAGCCACAGAACAACATCATGCCGAGCAGCCATTTTAGGCTTTCAGTTGCTTTCTACCCTTTCCACATAATGAAGCCTGTTAAATGAATCCTTATGGGAATCATTCATGAGGTTTGCGTTTTGTACATGAAATTCCAAGTATAAGAGATGGATTTTGCTAAGTAAATGGCCTGCATTCTGTAAAAGTTAGCTCAAGGTACCTCTTTTTGGAAAAGCTTCTGCTTTCTAGGTGTAACTGTAGTAGTATCCTTTTAATAAAGTGTAAACCCATTCTTTCTAGAGAGAAAAATGACAAGACCCTATTTCAGTGGGATTATTTCAGTCAGAAGGAAAAAGGTGGCAAATGCATTTCCTGGTGTATTTTATTCAGACGGATTCCTAGATAGTCTACAGCTACATACATGGATTGGATCCCACCTCCTCCTCTATTACAGAAATCTCTGAGAGAAACAGACTGTTGCTGTTTCATTTCAGTTCTCAAAGTGCAGCCCTAGCAGTGGATGGAGTAGAGGCTCTACCTAGGAAATGTGTGTCATTCTAGCCCACTTTTTTCTAATGCTTTGTTGATGACATTACCGCTCTCTCTCTCTTCCAAAAATTTGCTTGTAGATAGCTGTATTATTTTTCTCAGTGAGAAATAATCCAGGTGTCCAATCAACCCAGAGGTTGTGCATTCATTATTTCTATTTAAGTCAATTAGAACAGTGCAGATGCCTCTTCTATTTGATGATTTGCTTCCAGAGAAAGATTAAAGAATTAATTAAAATACACAATTGAATTGAACTGAAATCATAAAATTTTGTTTCTAGGAAACAACTTATGAGTACAGATGAATCTAAAGTTGTGCATTTATAGCTAAGTATAGAACGTATCATTTCAAGCTGCTCCACCAAAGTTTGAGTCTGAGGTTAGCTTTCAGACTGTGAGTTTAATTTAGTTTCAGAATGGAGAGTACAGCTTAAGATTCCCAACACCCAGAGACCTAGGTGGGGGCGTAAGGGGGAAAACATGTGATTTTGGTTTCAGTTAATTTTAGATTTATTTCTGTTTATGAGATCAGTTGTCTTTTTCTAAAACTGTTTTCATTTTGGCAGACTCCTCAAATGAAAGGGCTTATTTCGAGACATTTCCTGTTGAGTAACTGATGTTGCTGCTGCTGAGAGGTAAAGGAAGACGTATACAATGCTGAAGGGAACGTATGGTAGTGTCATGGTAATGACAGGCACGAAACCAAAGGCTGCCAAGATCTTTCCTTCCATCACAGAGGAGCCTAACAGGCAGTGCAGAGGGAGAACGTGGTATGTAGCGTTACCTGAGCTATCCCTCCAACCTTCTGGGTGAGCTCTACTATCCAGGTATTCTGAACATAGATTATGAATTGTGTTTAATGTGATTGTAGCTCCTAACCCTTCCCTTTTCTTGTACATAGATTCCCAGTCAGCTTTACAAATGATCTCTTTTTGGTGAGCACAGGGATTCATCATTTATTGCTCTTGTGCTAAAGACACCAGAATCCAGCAAAGCAGGATTCATCATGATACTCCCATTTGGACGAAGCCACGGTAAAGTGAAATAGCAGCAAAAATTTTATCTTTTGAGGTGAATATTCAGAAATCTTGGCATTTTGATGAGTTCTTGAAGACCACTGTTCCCAAGTAAGTGCTCTTTTCTGTTTTCCCCTACTAATGACCACTGCTGAGCAATTACTCTGTAGTTTCTGTACCCATCTAAAACTCTTAACCTATTTTGCAGCTGTAATAATATATTTAACATCAAGCAAAGAGTTTCTTTACGTCATGACAAGAGAGAATGAAGATGGGATGTTAAGACAATGAGATTGGAAGTTAAGATGAATCCTTTTCCTTCGTTGTATTGTGGATCTTCTGCTCTTATATTTAAGTCCTTGGAATATACTTACACAAGCCTTTCCTGGTTCTTATGGTCAGAACTCCTTCATATAGCTGCTGTAAGACCGCAGTAGCTGGAGAGAAATCATTAAACAAATAAGGTCAGTATCTCAGGAGAGTACGTCTGCAGAACTTGATAGGAAAAAGCCAGGGTTTAGGTTTTAGCTTTTGGGGGAAGCCTGTTCTAAAGGATTTAACAAATGTACATAACAGGATATAGGAACAGAAACGCCTTGGTGGCTGCTTGAGAGCCTTCAGAGAAACCAGTGGGATGTGCAAAAGGTGCAAGCCAGAGAATTTGAGGGAGAAATGCTTATGAAGCTGAGCGATTTTGTGAATGGCGGCTCACTTCACAGAGTTCTTAGCAGAGGAACAGAGACTGCAAGGCAGCCTGGTGTGCTTATTTAATGTCATTACTGGATGCATTTTGAACTGCTTTTTCAGTGCAAAGGGATCTTAATTTTATCGCCTAAAATTCAGATGTAACTGGTGTAAAAGATCCTGGTGTAGATGGAAATAGGAGCTGCTGTGTTTGCAGCCAAAGGGGAGAGGAAATGCCCTGTGTCAGGGTCAGAGTCTCATCTGATTGTGTGTGCTAAAGGTCCAGCTCACACAGAAAGCAACAGGCTCAGATACTTGTGTAGCATATAAACCAGCGTGACGTCGTTATGGGTGAGACCGTAATGCAGAGATAATGAGGATAATTTGCTTGTGCCAGTGAGTTAAAAGATCCATTCTGAAATGCACATGAGATTACTGCTTCCTGGAAAAAATCAACCGCCCTGGGCTTTCCTCAGGGATCCATATGTAAGTGGAGGGAAGAACACCTCTTCCTTCTTCAACACATGGGTGCAACCAATAATGCCTGTTTGCTAGGGTGACATTTCCTACATCTTCGCTCCAGTCCCAGCCCAGGATTCCAAAGCAAGGCTTTTAGTCTCACTTTGTGCTGGTTTGAAGGCATCACTTCTAGTGATGCGCTCTGACCTGAGATGACCCGATTCATGTATAAAATTCCCCTGGAGTCCCTGGGGCCAGTTCATGTCTATGTGTGAGCTGGCTCCTCTCCCTTCCCAAGCACAGGGTACAGCAGCTTCCAGTCTGCTCCGAGTTACCACAGGCGTAGTCAACCTGAAAGGAACATTACAAAGCAGGAACCTCTGTGCTTCAGTGGGGTGGGGGGTACAGCTCCCCTCTCAGCTGTCCCCAAGCACACCATTTATTCCATTCTAGCACATGAAGTGAACGATGAGTTTTGTCAAATGAACCTTGTCACGTATCTGTTTTAAAATTCCTTTGAGCTTCCCTGATGAAGTTAAGAGGTGGAAGGGTGATGCACAGCAGCTTTGTCAGAAGAAATAGCTGCCCGCCTCTGGGTTTAAAACAGAAATTAAAATGATAAATGCAAAGCTCGCTTCTAAAAAGGCAGACTGACCTTCTTGGTATTACAGTTTCTCTGGGATCAGGCTTAGAATAGTTGTCTGTGAAACTCTATTATATAGTTTTTCTTTAAAAAAAATACATTCCCTGCTTTTGCAGATCCATATATTGTTCTTTTCTCAGGAAAAATGCTGAATAATCCCTACATGGTTTTATAATTTTTTAGCATTAAAACCTGACCACCTTCTTGCTAAAAATAACACTTCTTTCTCCTATCCTCAGCCATTTCTTCAAAGGAACACACAAGGATTTCTCTTGCCACTGGGTTTTAGGAACAGCCTTGTAATTCTGCATTTTTCATCCTACCAGTCACCTCTTGTGGAAAGGGACAGGTTTCTCATTGTTCTAGTCTTTTTTGCCTGAGCATGTTCTCCTACCATCACATCAGCTCATATTACCCACTGTTGTATGAACACACCAACCCTATCAGATGCTAATGGTTATGGTTCCTACCAGCTCCGGGTGGTTCTAAACTGTGAACAAGAGATGGAAGGCTTTTTATTTCTTTACAGATCTGCCAATGCCCTAGCTGTACAGTTGTTTTAATAATAATAATTTCAAACATTACAAAGCTGGCTCTTCCCCTCCACCCACTGGTGTAGTCACAGCAGAATGAATGGTTCATTGTTGTAAGACTCATTTCACTGCACAAGGCAACCTCTATTCACAATTAGAAGGTTAGAACTGTTCAGCCAGTCATGACAATTAAATAGAATGACTGAGTATCCCTCAGGGTTATAAATCAGTTTGTCTTCACACGGGTGGTGGTACCTGTTTTTTGTTATAAGTCTGCAGAATCTTTTAGGGTGACAACAACCCAGTGGAAATACTGCCATGAAATGTGATTTGTTTCCAGGTCCAGAAGGAAAGAGTGGTCAGCTGCACCTTGAAGAAAGACATGAGTTTTGTGCACCCAGGACTGCAGACACTGAAGGAAGTTCAGAACAAAGCCACAACAGAGGTTTTTAAGAAACCAAGCTGTGAAATCTTACTTGGTGACAGAGCAGTTGATGTAAGAATAACTGATGTCTGAAGAAGCCTGTGATAAAATGTATAGCTATTTGGAAGACAAAAATACAGGAAGGTAGAATTTATCTAGGCCTTAGAGAAATAAAGTTTTACAAAGAAGAATTTCCTGGCAGTGAAATGGATTCCAGATAGTATAAAGTTGGTTTCTAAACAAAACTCTGGAAACAGTTTAGCGAGAAACATTTCTTTATGGGTCTTTTCCTACCTCTATTTCTTTACATTCTCCAGAAGAGCAGTGCTTTCTTATTAGCCAGTTAGAAACCCCAGCATTCAGCAGGTGTTTGAAAAATGCCACATTCCTACAAAAACCCTTGTTTTTTGAATGTAGACTCTCTAGCAGTACCTTTTAGTGAGTGATATGCTGCACTCGGAAGGCAGTTCATTGGCTGTAGTACTTAAATTTCTTACTGCATCATGCCAGTCAGTGGCAAACCATCGGTATGAGTTGTTTAGAAAAAAGCCTGTGAAACAGGAAATAGGGCAGGGGACAGTTCTGTTCTGTCTCAGGCTGGAAGGAGCAGGAGAAAATCCATCACCGTTTATGGGCTCATATTTGTGAAAGATGTCACCCAAACTAACAAAGGGAGTAGAGGATGAATACTTGGCGGAGGGAGTGATTATTGGTGAGATACAGATCCCCAGGCTGGAAGCGTGACTTAGGGCCAAGTGAAAGGAATTCCTTCTCATTGATTTTATAGAGTGCATCTGAATTTTGGGATTGTTGCTAACTAGTTATAGTAATAATAATGGCATGTGTTAGTGTTGTAATCTCTTAAGAGCTCATTTCTTCACGTCTTTTTATAGCAACATTAATTCATTTGGCAAACATTTTTGTGATGTTCTTTCTAAAATACTGAAGAAGAATATTTTTGCAACTGCTGCTTTGTATATTTTGGGTCTCATGCATGATTTATCACTTACTAAATTTGAAATCCAAATTATGGAGTTGGCTATAGCTATTGCCAGAAAGCAAAATCTGCAGTGCTGGAAAGGAGTAAAGAGGTTATCATCGTCTTACTAAGCTTCTACCTTTACTGGAACAATATTTGTACTCTAAGTGACTTCCAGCTTTGCAGTCCACAAGCACTCACTCACAATAGCAAAAGTGTTGTCATTCATCTATAATCAGGACAGTATTTTTATTGCAAGTTATTCCAACTTTGCAGTCAGTGGAAACTAACCAGCTATAGTAAAAGTGTTGTCATTCATCTATAACTGGGACAGTACTTTCATCATGAGTTATTCCAACTTTGCAGTGAATGGAAACTAACCAGCAATAGTAAGTGTGTTGTCAGTCATCTAAAATAGAAGGGAGGAGAAAGGAGGAGGATGGTCAAAAGACAGAGCATATTTGCCATGGAGTCAGTAGAATATTCTCAGGGTTTCACAATGCTCTTTGCAATTGTTTGGGGGTTGAGTTGGTTTTTTGGGGTTTTGTTGTTGTTGTTGTTTTTTTAATCTGTTAAAGATAAATTGCAAAGTGCAAGGTAGCTTTAACTGATTAAATTTGTTACAGGCTTCCAACTGAAAGGCTGCACCACCTCCTTTGGCATCTGCCTACCTTAACTTGGACAGAATGAAAGGGTTTGACTGTTGGGACCACCAGGCGAGATGAGCAGCCGCTTGCACAGCTCCATGCAGTTTCAGCTACAATGTACCAGACAACTAACACCAGCTAAGTGCTTTAAAGCTAGATCAGATGTGGGACACTGCAACGCAGACATCCCTGACATCCCCTTAGAGTAATAGCTCTTTTAGGCAAGAAGTCTGTCCTTTTTTTTTTAATGCTACAAGTTCACTGTAGGCACTTAACAATTATTAATAATAACTAATTAATAATGGCCCATATCCTTGGCTGTGGTTGAGGAATTTAATATATAACTCATCTGGAGTTGTAAGAAAAGATGGCTCAAAACAATCTTAACCAAATCCTGGGCCAGCTTTGTGCCTGGACTTTCCTCCAGCATAAGATAAAGCAGCGGAGTACAATTTGTTCTAAGACATTAGCAAGGGAGAGCAAAGAACATAATGAATAAATTTTATTGGTAATGAATAAGAATAATGCAGACTGGTGGCAAATAAGACTATTAGGGGATAAGACTATAAAATTAGATAGAAAGTAAGAGATAAGATTGGTCGATCACAGAGGTCCTAAATCAACATGTCATCTCCAAAAGTCAGCAACTGAGTGGAGGTGAATGAAAGACAAAGGTCAAGACAACAATCATAATTTATCTGAGTGTCAAAAAAGCATTTTTACACTTTGTACACAATGCATCAATTTACACTTGATAGGCAGTACTCAGACAAAAAGAGACTTCAGCCCTCAGTGAATGACCTGAAGCACACCACCAATTCCTTTCCTGATAAAACTAGGGGAAAAAAACAATCCCCCTTTTATTCAAGGAATTTCCACTTAAATATTTGAGTCTACTGGGAACAGACCAAAAGACACATACCATACTCCAGACTCATGTCTACAGAGACTTGCGTTTACATTTGCTGATGCTGTTTGACAGTATGAGGGGCACTATTAGGAACCTTGCTGGAAAGATGCACAGTGGAAAGCTTCAGCTGTGGTTTTCTTTCCTCTTTGGAGGTGTGTAATAGAAGACCTAAGCAGTCTGTGCTGGTAGGGAGCCTGAGCTTCACATTAGGGAGTCAAAGGACTGTGTTTGAGTAGAAAAAATAGCTTTTTTTTTCTGGTGATGTTGTTTTGCCTTTTTTACAACAAAACAAAAAAAAATATTCCATTAAGAGAAGACCTTGCTGGCTACTGTTGTGGTTATCTGCTGAGTCATGCCAATAACTGTTTACTTTAGCTTTCTTAAAGAATTTTAGAGAGAGCTTATTCCCCTTCCCTGGAAGATGGGCAAGAAACACTGCATAATTTCATAAATAAAATAAAAGAATTTTTCATTGAAAGCATCTCCTTTAATGGTCTGCTATGCAACACTTCAGCAGTGAGCTGACTCATGGCAACCTGAAATTGAAAATGACTTGGGGGTGAGTGAAGGAAAGAAGAGGAAGAATTGTACCAGCCAGTATATTTTAACTCTCCATGGAGTAGTCTGATCCTCATCTTGTTCAGCTAACTGTGACCTCATGGAATTGGTTCAGGCGTCAGCTCTGTGCCTGGTCCATAGCAAAAGACGCATTTATAAATTAGATTAACATAATCAGTGATGAGAATAATACATTAAATTACTTCATTCCCTTCTGTTTTGATAATCTTAGAAGCAAACAGGAGCGTGCTGTCAGAGCCATTTTCTTTTAGCCCACTGGTTTTGGAAAGCCCTTCACCACCACCTGAGAGAGAGCTCATGCTTTGGAGCAGCAATTCTCTCACTCGGTTGCAGAGTATGTTGAATTTGATTTCTGTACTAGTTCTATGGAAAATAATCCAAAGAAATGAAATAAGAAGTCTTTTCCTGTATATTTTAAAACCAAACTCTAGCTACATTAAGTAAAAAGAACAATAGCATTCAAAACCCAAAACCACCGGAAAAAACAACTTCCCTGCACTCCAGAAACATCTCTGGCTGTGTATCCTGCTGTTTACAGTTTATCAAGGGCCCAAGTGATCTCACAAAAGCGCTGCTGTCCCAGGACACTAGCTGTAGTAAGGCATACAAAGACCTCACCTACTTTTCCCTCCTAAATACAGACTTTCCAAAGAAACAAAGCAGGAGAGTGTTTCAGAGATGACTGAGGAAACCTTGCTGTGAGAGGAAGGATTACTTTGCTTTTTGAAGGCTTTTGGATTCCCCTAATGTCTCCAGAACATTAGTCATGCATCCTCCTCATGACCCTACGTTAGGGGTGATCCATGTGATGGACTTGGCTGGGTTTGCTCAGGAGTAGCCTGACAAGCCTCTCGCATCTGGCTGATCCTAAACAGAAACACATTCTCTTCTGGCCTATGCCTGGGTGAGCCATTTCTCCAGCATTCAAAAAGCCTTCGTTAGTCGGGCTGTTTGGAGAAGAGGCACATCATGCTGCTCAACCTGAGCTGGCTGAGCTTTTGGAAACATCTGAATTCCAGTCCTCGGTTGCAGTTGAGCGGCAGAAAATGCAGGAGGGAGGGATGCAACTGGGCTTTGGGGTATTCAGAGCTGCCTGGATCTGGAGCAAGGAGGGTATGAACACAGTCCTCAGGCACAGATTCGGAGAGCTGTTATGTACCTCTGCCTCTTAAATCGTGAGGGCCTCGGGTTATTAGCCTGACACCACCAGCTACGAAAGCTTTCTGCCGCGCTGGCTTTAATATTGCCAGAAGAAGGGAGAGTGGTGGGAGGGAGCATGGAGGGCATTAGCACCCATACTGTGCTGCTGGAGGACCCCCTCAGAGAGAAAGCTAACGGCAGAATGGCACCCAGTGACTTTGAAACACATTGAATGATTACAGCCTGAGAACACACGGCCCCGCTACAAGAGGTGACAGATTTCTCAACGTATGGTCCAGTACCATAAAGATGTACATGACACCAACTCCTTCTTCTCCTAGACTATTTTAATTTACTGACCTGGAAAGAAAAAAGCACTCAGTGTTCATAATTGATACCTGCCCTGTATCATTTTGGCTCACCTCCTTCTTGTGTAACTGCTAAGATGAGTTAGTGCAGATTTAGTATTTAGTTACAGATTAATTCAAGGGGATTTTTGACTAAGCTAATGTCCAGAATGACTTTGCACTTGGTGACATCTGCGATGCCAGCATGCAAAATTATTCTTCTGGCATTTTTACAAGTTCTATTGTACCACAGAGTATGTCTTGAGAAGTCCAGCTATGACCGTATCTGATTTGGCTTAGAACACCAAGCAATATAACACAAATAATGATAATGGTTACTTTGCAGGAGTAACAGCTTCTGGCTATTTTCCTTCTCTCTCAGGCAGACTTGCAGCCCAGGCACACTTTCAGTGGGTTTTATACACCTGCCACAGTCAAACTTCTTTTAGATTTCACTAACATGACAGAACAGTCATAGCAAAACAGACACATCATGATACTGGTTTTTGGTTGGGGGATTTTTTTTGGGTTTGTTTTTCTTTTTTCCTGCTATAGTACAACTGGGATCTTAGAACAAAATCTTTCTTCTGACCGTTCCTGCCATTCCTTCTACTGATGTATCTGCTGAATTAGATACGTATCTTCAATATATCTATATAGATGAGTAAATCAGCTGGATATAGATCCTAATATTTATGTTTGGCTGCCTCCAGATACTTTTTACTGTCAGAATGGCTTTCTTTGCAAGCCTTTTATTTGGAGAATGTTCTGGTGACAGGAAGCCCAGACCTTAGAAAATTCATGATTCCTTGAGAACTGAGATCCACTGTCACTCATTACAGTCCCAGAATTTGCTGGAAGCACCTGAGGTAAATGTATTTACCAGATTTGATTGTGTCTCCCTTTTCAGACTGCAGTTACATTGTTGTCAAAGGTACCCACTTAATTTTTAAGAGTATGATGCTGCTTTTCTTCTGATTACTCATCTACATTTTGTGATTCACCTCTCCTGCAACATTTTCATTGACATCATCCCTGTGCCAGTAAAAACATGTTAATATTCTTACTAAACTGTTAATCATTAACTAGAGTTTCAGAGCCTGTCCTTTTTCCTGAATTAGTATTTTCTAACAGCTGACCAGTCTTCTCATTGACTAGTTCCTCTCTTACTGTGTTACGGACAGCAGATAACCCTGGTCTCAGATACTGTGCTGGTCAAGGAAGAGGTTGCATGCATATTGTCAAACAGCTGAGATTTGTGGTTTGTGAAACCTAGATTAAACATATAGAGAAGTTATATGTATTTCTAAAATCCTTTACCTTTTAGTATCTAAATGTCTAGACGTTTATAAAGAAAATATGCATTTTAAATAACTGTAATGCATTTTCATAACTAAAACCTAGAAAACAATGGGTTTTTTGTTTAAAAAAGGAGAAAAGAGATGGGAGTTGCACTGAGATGCTTTAATGTCACTGGAAACCGCTCTTAGGGGAGATGCAAGGGCCGGGTAACTGGCGCCGGCCAGGAGCGAGCTCACAGGAGCCGGAGCCCCCACAGCACCACGTCCGCCTGTGGCTGGCCCGGGCGCGGGGCCGGCGGGAGGTGCGAGGCTGAAACACCGTCCCTGCCTTCCTGAGGAC
Organism: Laterallus jamaicensis coturniculus; assembly: GCA_022605575.1. Classification (NCBI taxonomy): domain Eukaryota; kingdom Metazoa; phylum Chordata; class Aves; order Gruiformes; family Rallidae; genus Laterallus; species Laterallus jamaicensis. The sequence continues at coordinate 23,993,315 of JAKCOX010000001.1, forward strand.
GTGGCTCAGGCCGCGCTCTGCCGAGGGCACGGAGAGGCACCCCCAGAAACACGGAGCAGCCGACCTGCCGCGCTCACGCAGCGCGCCGCACGGCTCGCGCCTCGCCTGCCCTACGCCCACAGACTCCCGGCCGGAGACCCTAGTGCGGGGAGCGGGGCAGGCTGGGCTGAGGTCGGCTGATGCCCGGAACCAGCCTCGGTGAGCGCCAAGCCCCAAGAGGCGCCGAGCTCCGCCGGCCGGAACGCGGTTCCTAAGGAGCCCGGCCCGCCCCGCCGCTCCGGGGCGTCTCCCGGGCGCCGGGTGATGTTACGGCCCCCCCTCGCCCGGCGGGGCACACCCGAGGCGGGACCCGTTCCTCCTCCCCCGGCCCGAGGGGCGGGTGGGGAGCAGGGCCTCACCGCGGTGCCCGGCTCCGCTCTGCCCTGCCCCGCAGGACAATAGCGCGGGGCTGGGAAGGAATTGCCGCGGGCGACCGCTTCTCCTGAGGGCGGGCCCAGGGCCGTCTCCCGGGGCGCGGCTGCCTCACCTGAGTACAGCCCGTCCTGCCCCCAGCCCACCCCCGCGCGGGGCCGCCGAGCCCCATCACCCGCACGGGCAGCGGCGGGCGCGGCCTGCACCCTCCGCCCCTTCCAGCCATTCCCCACATCCCCGCCGCGCCCCCCGCTGCTACCTCAGCCCCGCCGGTGTCTCCGTCCTCCCCCTCCCCCCCGCCCTTCCCGCGCGTTGGTTCGCTCCGCCCCGCCCCTTTCCCCCACCTCTCTCGTTCAGTCCCACCCCCCGGCTCCCCGCGGTGGTCTGGCCCGGCCCGGCGGCGGAGGGAGCGGCGGAGACGGGTGGGGAGGTGCTGGCGGCCGGGGCTCTCGCTGTCCGTTGGCGCGCCCGTCCCTGCGGAGCGGCGAGGAGCGGGGCGGCGGAGAGAGCAGAGCGAGCGAGGAAGCAGGAGCGGCTCCCCGACCCCGAGCAGCACCATGAGGTGAGGGGCCGGTCCCGGAGCAGGCGGCGGCTTGGGGGGGTGGAAGGGGGGGGGAGAACGTGTGTGTGTGCGTGTGCGCGCGCCTCTAACGGTCCGCAGCCGTGAGGGGAGGGGGGGCACCCTCGGCCGGCGGAGGGGGAGGGGGCCGGGCTGAGGGGAGCCCCGCGGTGGGAGGAGGGGCCCATTGTTACTGGCGGGTGGGGGAGGGGCGGCCCCGCCGGCCCCGTCCCCCGCGGCGGCGGCGGCGAAGTTGCGCTCGGGGGGCGGCAGCGGGGCCCGGGCCGGGGGTGGTGGGGCGGCCCCGCTGCGGCGCCTCCCCCAGGCTGGCCGCGGCGGTGCGCGCCGGCACGGCGTGAGTCCCGGCCGGCCGGCCCCTTTCTTCTCTTTCTTTCTCTCTCTCTCTGCCGGCGGTGGGTTTTTTCCTCCCCCCTCCCCTCCGCCTTACCCGGCGCGTGTTGCATTGCAGCAGCAGCTGGGCTTTTCCCTGTGTAATCAATAAAGAGGCGTCGGGGCTGGGGGGGAAGAGGGGGGATATCCCCTCTCGGCAGCCGGGGAAGTGCCGCGTTTGGAGCTTTCGGATGTAAACACTGAGGTGGACGCGGCTGGGGGCCGGGGAGGAGGGAGGTGGGTGCCTGCCTGCCGCCTGCCTTCCCTCCCGCCCGCCGGGGACTCCCGCTCCCCGCCGGCTCATTCATTTGAAGGCGATTTTCTGCCTCCCTGGCCCGTCCTCCCCCCGCACCTCCCCCCCCCGGCTCCTTTTAGTGCCTGCTCTGTTTCCATAATCTTCTTTCTGGATTGGTGCAAGACCCGGTGAGAAATGCGGCTCGGTAGCCCGAGCGCTGGTCCGTCTGTTCGGGGACGTTGTTCTCCCCGCAGGCCTGTCCCTTGGTTAAACCACTGAGGAACCGAGTTACTCATTCTCTTTTTTTCTTTATTCCTCCCCCCACCTCAAGATACTGTCTGCTCTGCGGTTGGATTTGAATCTTCTTTGTTTTAAAGGCGACTGTAAGTCGTGAGGTCCTTTGGAGTATAGCTCGGCAGGATCCCTATGATGAAAATCAGCAGAATTCTCTGCCACGTAAAGCTGACGAGCCGTTAGAATTCCCTGTAAATTACTGTAAAATCCTAATTGGGTTTTTTTGAGCTGTAAGGGTTCCCCTGCCCGCTGTGTGTGCACCTTCAATGGAAAGGGTAGCACTGCAGTGGCAGGCATGGGAACAGTCTCCCTGCTGTTTTCTTTAGAATTGTGCTTCTGTTATTTCCCTCTGGTTTCCTTTGTTAACTGTAGGTATTTATGTCCTACGTTATTTTAAGCATTGTTTTGCCTTGTGATAATTTATTTTCACTTACTCATGTTGCTCATGCAGGAGTCAGATGTCCTGGAAATAAAAAGTTACAACTCACAAAACTTATAGTTCATACCCAGATCCTTTAAACAAATGATTTTTGGGGTTTTTTTTAATTATTCTTATCTTGACAAATTTTTAATGTGACTACTATTAATCTACCAAGAGTTGGCATGAATATTTTCAGAGGCCCCATATAAATTTGGTTTTCATACTGGCAAAAAGTACTTTTTAGTTGTGCAGCTGATGCCGAGTGAAGTAAGCTATACCAGCAAGACTACTCTTTCGCTGATGTAACTGTATGTGTGCTAGGACTTCTGCCAGCTTGGAGGGAGCACAAATATTTCTCTTAACCAGTATAACAGGAAAGTGTCTAGCTTGAACCTACCCTTAGGTTGCTTATTTAGATGTTGGAATAGGTGACTTGAAGCAGTTAGTAAATACAGGGAAGTGAATGTGTTACAGGTCTGAATATTTCTACTTGCTGGTGAGCATGGATTGTTCAGCTGGTAAGTGGGAGATGCCTTCAAGTTGGATGGTTGCTCTGAGTGGTCATTGGGTACATAAAAAATCTGAGTTCAAGGACACTTGGTTCCAAGACTTTTGGAAAAAAGCTAACTGTACCAATTAAACTACGCAGGCTAAACAAATGATGTGGTTAAAGAAGTATTTTCTCTCTATAGAGGCCCTATTAAATTGACTCAGTTTTGTTTAATTGGTCCAGCTCCAGTACAATGGCAAGCTCTCACTGCATGCCCTCTCTTTGGACTTGTTTAGACTAGGATTGACGGTATATTTCTGAAACATGTTTAAACAGTAACTTTATGATGCCTTTTGTTAGGGCAATGTCTTTTAATGTGTATTTGCTGGTCAAGGCAAGTTGTGATGGCAGAGGAGTGACAAGGTGGAGGAGGGACGAGAGACCAGCATTTCATACATAGCTCCTCTGCGTGCAGGTGGTGTTAAATCTTAGAGGTTAGTACTAAAAACATAGTTTTAACATGGTATTGGTTATCATCTGGAATGCATAAGCTGCATTCAGCCACTGCTGTTTTGCAGGTAAGTATGCAGCTGGTGCTCCAAAGAATACAAACAGAAATAAGTACTAGAAGTCATTCTGAGATGAGCTGGGGCGGGGGGGTGGGGTGGGGTGTGGTGTGGGGAAAAAGGCCCCAGTTTCTGTTCTGTCCTTCGGCACATATGTGTGCAAGAGCCTGTTCTTCAGCTGTCACGAGACTGAACTGATGTGATGATTTTGTGTTAAGATCTCCCATCTTGTCTGGGCGGTTAGCTGGTGAGTTACTTAAGAGCTAACTGGTTTTCCTTATGTCAAATAAAACTAAATGTCATTGTAAAGAGCATCTTCATATTATAAAATAATCAGCAATTCAGTAAGAGAAACATCAGCAGTGCACAAAAATTTATTCTTGCAGAAGTCTGTTTTGTATTTGAATTAGCATTATATGCTATTTGAGTAGCATCTGTTAAGGGTTTTAAGTTGCTGATAAACTTTGAATATTAAATATCCCAGTTAAATGGTCTAGCCTGAGTATGAAGTTACTTGGTTCAGGAGCCAGCTTGAATAGGGCTTGTGTGTCTCTCTCCTGCTGCTTTAGGTAAAGAGCTGATTTCCATGAACACCTGTTGCTCTTATTGTATTGTGGTTAGCTGACTAAGTACTGCTCTTAATATAGTTTCCTGAACGCACTTATCTCATAATAGGTATCCAGGAATAGGCATATTCAGTGAGGTTTCCATCTATGAGCTGACTGGAACGTGGTTGCGGGGGGAGAGGTAGCAAAGGCCTAGGGAACAGCATGGTTTGGTGCCCCAGTTCGAGTAATCACATAACTTCTCATTGTATTGGCACAAGAACAGCGTGTGTGAGCAGACTTTTATTGATTCATATGTTAAAATCTGTATTACAGAAGCTGATAAACATAAGTCTACTCCTAGAGTTGGGATTCAATAGTTTATTTTTTTTTTGTATCTAGCTCGTTCTGTATGTTAACTCCAGTAAAAATAAATGAGCTTTCCAAGATACTGACTTTTTTTTAATCAAACCGTACAGCCTTCTCTTGGGATTACTACATCCATTTCTTTGTGTGGGAAAGAATTGTTTTTCATTAGTGTGCTAGTCAGAAAGCAGACTGCTTAGTCTGTTTTTATTACCCAAGTTGCAGGAGCTGGAAAGAAACGGTATTCTTGCAGAATTTAAAATTCTGGTCTTTCCAGAGCCCACTGCATTCACTTGTGCTTACCATGGGCTACCATGCCTGTCATATGTGTGAGTGTTCATTCTGTATGTTGATAGGGCAGGCAGTTAAATTATTACAGATTTTTGTCATCTTCAGAAAGTTGTCTCATCTCAGTGGTGTTTTCAAGATAAAAAAGTTAGCTAAATTTGTGCATATTAAAATTTCCTCTTTCAGCAGTTCTTCTGCTCAAGGATGTTGCTTGAGAACGTAATTCATGTTACCAATTCAAAGTCAGTGTAGGCTGTGCCTGGGTTAGTAAGCCTGCATTATATTTTAAACGTTGTGCGAAGATACCTGGTACCATACTCACTGGGCTTTTTTACATCTCTAATATGGGAGTGGAAGCCCATGCCAGAAGTAGCAAAACATGGACTTTCATTTAGGACTTGTTATTCTTCAGGGGACTCACATTTCCAAGGGTTTCCAGAAAAGTGGGTATATAAGAGCACTGTAGTATTAGCGTAGTATAGTTCAGTCTACTGCAATAACTGCAGTCATTTAAGGTAGTAAGATACCAGAGCAGCAAAGCCATTAATTCCAGCGGTGGCATTGTGTACATTGATATGTAGGGTAACACGTTGGATTGCGCCTTTGCTTTAGTTTTAATACTTGCATGAATAGTGTATTTGAAGTAGAAAGCTTAATTTAGTTGAGAAATATTTGATAGAATGTTGGAAGTGCAAGCAGGCAGTTAAATTAGACTGGATACGCATAACTGCAACCAATACAGTTCTTAAAATTGCTCATATCTCAAGAGTAAAATTGGTGGTGTAGGCAGGGTGTTTTTTTCAGGTGGATACAAGAATTCAGGTTACTTTCCTTGTTCTTAAGTAAACTAACAGATGGACTGAGTCATCTGTCTGATAGAAGTGGAGTCTTTAGCTAGCACTTTATTTGTGACAGTTGCAAGCAATTTTTGGATGGGTTGTTTCTGCCCACCTGGTATGGAATCTGACAACTGTTTTGCCCTCAAGGTCTCTGGATAGTTTAGTGAATTATTTTGATAGTAAAAGTATAAGTCTTTAAAATATTACTGTATGAATGGAGGGTGTGGGAATGGCAATACAATTTTTTTTTTTAGAAAAAGCTATTTATGACCATGGCAACAATTATGTTGTCAGCCTCTAAAAATCAGAAACAGTCTGAGAGTGTGTATAATTCAGGAATGCTCTCTGGAAGGGTATGTGCAAGTTATTTTCTTGACTCTTGATTCATGTTGTTTGTTGCTGGAGGTCAGAGAACAAGACAGAGTTATGTAGTGTCCTACTTCAGACCACTACAGCATGAAAGGTTTTTTTCTACTCTTCCATAAAAAGGGGAGGAATTATTCTTCCAGCACCTGTTTCAGTGGATGCTTTGCTAGCACAGTTAGGACATAAGTGACATATCTCAGCTCTGCCTTAAGCATGTGATTGGAAATACTTAGTAATGAGAACTGCTTCTTGCCCTGCCAGTGCATTTCATGCACAACTATTATAGAAGTAGGTTACTGAACCACTGGGCAGTCATTTAGTTTCATTACTACAGTGCACATGTATTTTGTGGAAGAATTATTCCCTTCTTTACTTTGACCTTTCATCTAAGTTGCTCTTGACAATTCATGCCTGCTTCTGCTCAGCAGTGGAGAAATACGTGTGCCAGCTCTCTAAACATCTAGACATGTTTAGGTTTTAAGAGTGCTCTAGTGTTGAGAGAAAGGAGAAAATATGTGCTTTTAATGTTGGATTAAAAAAAAAAGCCCAAAACCCAAAGACTTTTAGTAGTAGCTAAAAGTAAATGTAGCAGAGATAGAAGTCACACAAGCCTTATTGAACAGTTTCAATATATTTAAGTAGTTTTTGGTGGTACACTCCTCACTCCTCCACCCTAGCCTTTCCCTGCCAGTCATTGTGAATTGTATAAAACTACCTTGTGTTCTTGATCTGTTGGCATCTCTCTTGGGATTAACACGGGAGCAAAGCCACTTTTGTATCTGTCTGTATTTAAACCTGCCAGATGAAAAGCCAGTGTTGGGTCCCTACTGTCTGTCCCCTTCCCTAGCTTCCCATGAGCTCTCACAAACCTGGGAAAGAATAAGGTTTGTATGGCTTTTTGTTGATTAAAGTCCAGAGTCTTTTCTCCCCCTTTAGAAATGACCACAGTACATTATTTTAGTGGTCAAATTTTCTAACATAAGAAATAAACCCATTTTTCTAAGTAACTGAGTGTTATGTCCTTTGGTCTCGTTTTAAAATGCTCTGTACCAATACATGTTTTAGAGGAAAACAGGGTTTTATTTCAGATACTTTTAATTGTTCTAACACTAATTGATAACCCTCTCCCATATTATTGCTTACTACAAGCCCCCTTCACTGTAACTGTTTCATGACACTAATGTTGAAAAAGTTTCAGGAAAGACCATGAGAATCATGCCTTTTGACAGCGTTACACATGTGCTGCAGTTCTGCAGACACGTACGGGCAGCTTATGGAACTGCTCCTGGGGAGCTGAGGTGATGTTTTCCTGGGTTTGCTGCCTAAATGCTGGTGACAGCCCAGCAGAGAGAACTGTACTGTTGGGTGTGATGTGAGGCGAATTGTCAGGCTACTTTGGGTTAGTCTTTCCAGTTGAGCTGCTGGAAATAAGCATGTGTTCTGGGAGTCAGTGCACAAGCTAACGTGAGGGGTAGAAGTAAGATTCTCTTGCTCATCGTGAGCAATCTTTAAGCAGGGCTCATTAACAGAAAATGTAATCAATATTCAGGCAAAACCAAAAATCTGCTAATAGTTTCACATAGTGAAAATTCTTAAGGCAAAGTTGACATATATAAAGGAAGACTGGTAAAAAAGGTTTGTTTAGTCCAAAACTAGTATGCTGCTTTGTGTGTGGGTTGGTGCTGTGGGGCTTTTTTTCTTAGGTGTTTTTTTCTTTTTTTTTTTTTCTTTTTTTTTTTTTTTTTTAAATTATGGTAAAGAAAGGTTCTGACACTCAGTAAAGTATGGGGGAGAGAAGTGAAAACTAATTGCACTCCAGAGGGTGATACAAAAATACTACTTTGCTGGACTGGTGTGCTGCCAGAAATAACTCTCTAAACTCGTAGTTTGCAGCACAAACAAGATTGGAAGGATTTTATTTCAAATGTTCTGTCAGTCTTTTGTTGTTCTTCATAAATGTGAAACTTTTTTTTCCTGAATTGGGTTACAAAGCAATTTAGTGCAAATTTCATAAAGAAGTTGAGATTGTTGTATATTTTGTGTGTACTAGCCACCTAGTTTTAAAAAAGGAAGAAAAGCTTTTAGAACTTGAATATAGCAGGATAGTAGAACAAAGCTAACCATTGGCATAGCTAAAGCTTCTGTTAGCCTTACTTGCAGCTTTACAGCTGCTAGAGGAATATTTTAATTTTCCTTCTAGAGAAAATAAATTTCTCTGTATGTGTCATTCTCCTTAAAGCAATTTTCTAAAATGCAGTGTAATACTCAAAGTGACTGCTGTCACTTTATTGCAGGCTACTGTACGCTGGTATCAAGTTGTTAACTGCAACACTTTGAAAGTTAGGGAACGTTTCACTGTGGACTCATGGCAATTGAGGAGCTACTGGTAAATGCTTCACTATTTCAGTTGTTTAGACCAATATATGTCTTCATACATGGGCACATCTGCTAGTATTGTATATTTTTATGGAATTGAAAATGCAGTTATCAAATGGGAAGGTAAGGATTGTATGGTCGATCGTGTGTTTCCAACAAACCTCCCAGTACTGCTGTGTTAGTGGTATTTTTACTGGGCTTGGTGGAAAGAGGCACTTGATGTTTTCATGGTTGGCTTTGCAAATCTGACTGAAGCGTATGCTCTTGGTAAATCTGAGCCTTGAACCTGGTAGAGCAGCTACTTAAAATGACCAGGTCTTGAAACAGCTTTTGTTCAGTGTGGATGTTTTTCAGGTACCAAGCTTCCAACCCTAGGCCAGCAAGAATTTTTCTTTTCTAGCTGCTGTAGGTGTTCCTGTCAATAATGTGTTACAATGAACACTGCACACTGCTTGTTTTGAAAACTCATTTGTGTATTTTCCTGTTCTATAAAAATATCTTTCCCCTTCTTTGCTTTCTTTTAAAAGCTTGGAGTCTTTTTACAGCAGCGCTTCGTGATGTGTACACCTTGTATTTCCTCTGCTGTGGTGAACTGACGTTGATATTTGAGGAAAGTATATGATCCTTTTGGCAAACCTCAGTCCAATAAACAATGCTGAGTCTTCTGTAAAAGTACTCAGTCCAAGTTAGTGGAACAGATTATTTTTCTTTCTAAACTTGTTTGATTTGTACTTAAAATTGAACAGTGAAGCTTTGCTAGGAAACTTGTAGCCTGTTTTCCAGCGCATTCACAGAGCCATCTTTAGAAAACTGCAATTGGCTACCCTGGATTAAGTTAAATAGTCTTTACAACTTCAGAAGAAACATTGTTACCTATTGTCTGAAATAGATGATGTGGCCAGACTGACAAAGCAGTGAAACCGAATCCTAATGAATCTAGTTATGGCAGAGGTAAATCAAAGTAGGGAATGCCAGCACTGTTATAAAAACAATCAGTGCTGAAGCTCAGCGTTTGTATGTGTAAGTCTAATCACTGAACATACAATTTAAAAGCAGGTATAATTTGGATGTAGTTATGTACTACTCAAGCAAAAATACTGTTGTTCTAAAAAATTATGTTCAGAATTTTTTTCTAGCTAAGAATTTGATAGACATATCTGAATATAGTCAGAACTCAAGAAGCTATTATTGTATTTTAATTTATTGTTATGCACCGATGCATATGGTTGAATCACTGGTTTGAGTAGAGCAGGTGGATGGTGCAGGAAGTAGCTGATGCTTTGTATCTCCATTCAGTATGTGCATGTACATGAAATAAACATGTCTTGGACACAGGACTGCTTTCCTGGCTAGATAGGAACCATCTGATCTGAAACTGTGTGGGGTAGTCACTGTATAAAGTAGTCACTCCTCCTCTCTTGATTAGGACATGCAGTTTAAAGGTTGAGTGAAGATGTGAAAGACCTACCCAGATCAACGTTCTTCAGACCAAGAGAAGGCTGAGGAGGTAGGTTAATCTTAGAAAGCTCTCAGGGAATCTGTGTCTAATCCAGAGTAGAGGGAAGAGTGGATGAATGGCTAGAGCACTTGAGTAGTAAGTTGTTGCTCATAAACTCAACCAGAGGTCGAATGCAGTACTTCAGCTGCTGCTTCAGTTTTATGTGTTTTGTAGAGTAATTGAGAATGAGTTTTCACAGCTTTTTTAGTGGTCTCACTGGGTGTTTAGTTGTGGGGTAGAAATGCAGTAATGGGTTTCAGATGAAAATTTTGACTTGAGATTGTGGAAGGCGACCAAAGTCTCAAATACCTGAAAGTCGTACATTAAACAAATGTTGCACCCTAAAGATCTTGTGTTGTAATCTCAAAGGTTGTGGTAGTACTTTTGCTGTAGTTCCCACAGTATGGTGTGATGAGTCCAGTAGCCTTTAGTTTAGTGATCAACCCAGTTAATGGTCTCTACCTGAATTATTCTTAAAATTATTACTGCTGAATTTAGCATCTGACCTTACAGCTAAGTTATGAGGTGAAGAAATCTGCACTGCTGGGTCCAGAGACTTCACTCTGTATTCATAGAAGCATAGAATGGTCTGGGTTGGAAGGGACCCCAAGGATCATGAGAGTCCCAACCCCCCCTCCAGTCCTGCATCTACACAAGGTTGCCCAGGGCCCCATCCAACTTAGCCTTGAACACCTCCAGGGATGGGGCATCCACCACCTCTGGGCAGCCTGTTCCAGCACCTTACCACTCTCTCTGTATAGAATTTCTCCCTAATATCTAATCTAAACCTTCCCTCCTTTAGCTTTAATCCATTCCCCCTTGTCCTGCCATTGTCTGCCCTTTTAAAAAGTTGAGTCCCCTCCTGTTTGTATGCTCCCTTCAGGAGCAGTGTCTTTGAGTAGTCTTTTTATGAAGTTTGGAAGAATAGTGCATCTCAGGCTTACTGGTTTGGCATACTATAAAGGTGACTTTAAGACCAAAAGGTCTTTCTGTATATTTTTTTATGTGCTCTGTGTTTGTTATTCACTGATAGAACTGTTCTACAGTCCTGTAATTGCCACTGTTTCCAACAGTAGCTAAATCTGTAAGGGCATGGCAGGAAGATAAACACAAAGGTTGCTTTGCAGGTTATGAATATTGTTGCTGTAGCTATGTTGCTCTAAGGGTATAAACAAGACAAAGGTTTTATAAGGAGAGGCAGTGTCCTTTATTAGATCAGCTGCTGCAGTGGTGGAGAACAGGACACGGGTAAGCTTTCAGACATCCAAGTGCTGAGTTCCTGAGATAGTTATTCAATTCTTTGGAGACACCATGTGGAGATTTTGTACTGTGTGGATTCTTGCAGGCGTGTTGCAGATCCAGGTGAATTTTGCTGTATGTTATTTTTATTTTATAGGTAGTTTGTAGTTTTGATGTCTAACCTAGTACAAATACTTGGTGTAGTTCGTATTTCAAGGAACAAGGAGTTAGGTCCTGAAAGCGGGTAAGCAGCTGCATGACAGGTTTTAAATTGTGATTTGTTCTTGCATTACTCTGTGAAGAGGATGCCTGCATAAGGGAAGTGCAATTTGCATTGCAGAGAAAAATATCAAAACACAAAAATGAAAATACATTTAATGTCTTACTGTTCTTGTGTAGTGTGAAGGTATATTTTCCTTGGAAGTGTCTAACTACTGGGATTCACTAGCAAAGAGTGCCTAGTTTGAGGGAACCATCAGTGTTATTTTTGTGAGGATGTGGTCTTGGTCGTGAGTGTGACTTGTGTATAGTAAATGTGGAAGATGCAGATAAAAGTGGATTGCATTGCATCTTTAGTCATGACTAATGCTTAATAACACTTAATAGTAGGATTTTATTTTTGCCCCGTTGAAGTCCCTACTTAGTCATCACAGGATAGAAGAGTGTACAATTAAGCCAGTTTTCCCTTCAATTCATGCCTATCCTTTTCTTAGGGCAAATGGCTGCAAAACAAGCAGCTTCTCCTCTTGCACTTCTCCTTGCCCCAACAATAAAATCCCCACTGTTCTCAGTGTGTATTGTTAACCTCCGTGTGCTGCCCATGTATGAAGGTGTTTACTTGTTCAGGTTTCCCAGTACTTGATGCATAGTCTTCACCCACCATGAAGTATCCGGTTTCTCTCTGGTCTGGTCTGTAGCTTATTAGTTGTTAATAAAGAGGGAGGGCAGTGACTACGTGGAATGAAAAATCCTTAGCTGTTTGGAGTTGGGAAGTGTTTGTGAGCTTGTTCATTAATGGTATGCTTTAAGTTCTCTAGGCCTTATATAGTAAGGCTTACATAGCTGCTTTTCTTTAACTTCTAAGTAAATTGCACATACTTTGTAAGTGATGTGCGGATAAGGACTGACCTGTCTATGTAATGCTTAGGAACACTTCCAGGTTTGGTGATTTCTGTAGTGCCAACATCCTGTATTCAACATCCACTTACTTGAAAATAGGCTTTTTTCCTTTTTTGCATTGAACTGAGCTCCCTGACTTCAAGTATGTCTGACGTTAGGGTGGGTGTAGGGAATGGATTCATCCCAAAGCCCAGTCACTAGATATTTTGGTTGTAACTGTCAGTGAGCTTACCCTGGTCTTGTCTGGGAATTGCGAGGGTGTTTAGAAAAAACCCCACAAAACAGCAAAGAAACAAACAACTGAGAGGGAGGAATCTCCCGTTTGGTGTTGCATATTTTCATAGGCTTTATGATGTATCAATTTCCCAGTCAGTCAAGTGATCATAAGTTTCCTGGTCCTTGAGGAAGGGTGAGGGATTCCATGCACTTCATACTGCCTTACAAAAAACTTCCTCTCCCATGAAGAGAAACACAGTTTAGCTTCAAAATTCATAACAGATCTTAAATTCACAGTAATTTGGGTTGATACTCGTTGGCATTTTTTTTTTTGGTAAAACAAAACCAACCCTCCAAACACAAGACAAGATGAAGCAAAACTACAACTGAAGCTGTAGGTTTTTCTTTTCGAATTTGAGAGCTTTATTTTTTTTCATAGTATGTCAGAAATCTGATATAAACCAATGAAAGCATTCTACACTTAAACATGGAAATTTTCAGCATCTAATTATTTTTTTTTCTTGGACATTGCTATAAAATTAAAATGCTCTTGGCCATATAGACTGTAGCAGTGAATTTTCACCTATCAGCACCATACCCTACAACCATTTCAGTGTGCAGAATCATTTAGATGTAAACCAGAAGATGTGTTGGACCTAGAATCTTTGGTTAGATTGGTGACGAGGCTAATGTTTATGCTGTGGATGTTGTGTTTCTCAGGAAGACTGGGGTTAATTGTAGCTTGGCAAATAAAGAAAGAAAAAAAAAAAGTTCCATATTGTTTTCCTGCAGTAGATTCCTGTTGCTATGCAACAAACAGAATGTCACTTAGTCCAGGATAGATTAAATTTGTATTCCCGGCACATATCTCGGCACATTCATTTTATACTTTAGCAGGAGGGTATGGTTCTGACTTCCTGTAGCACTGTAGTATGGAGCGTATATTTGAGTTTCTATTCTGGTGCTTGCTGTAGCTGTGGTGACGTCAGCGTGCTTGCAGAGCCTTTCTTTGTGTTTGGATGGATGGGACACCTGTGTAATGCAGTCAGGCTTCCAACCAGACAAAAAGGGGTGGTGGTTTTCTTCCCCGAGGTGGGATAGTATTGCCAAGCAACACATTAAGACTTCAAAAGGGAGAAATTTCTTGCATGGGAAAAAAAAAAAGCTGAAAGCCTTTAAAAGCGATGCAGAGGAAGTTAATGCAGATGGCACTATATGAATCTTTTAAACCACAAGCACCAGTTAATTTTTAATGGCTAGAATTAACTCTGACATTTGAATGTGTTGACACATCCCTTCCCTGCTCTCCCCAGTGCTAAAATCAACCAGTCCCAGGATCCAAACTCTTCACTTTCTCTCTAGATGGATTCAGGAATAAACGTTTAGGGTGTGTGTGGGAAAATTACCTTCTATGGCTCTGGAACCAGTAATTAATGGACAAATTATAACATCTGGTAAGGCATTATTTTATAATCTAGTTAGACTTCTGTGGTGGAAAAAGAAGGCAAAAATGCTATTTGGAAGCTAGAAAGATGTTAATGTGCTCTTTGCTTTATCGCTTTGTCATACGATACAGATGACTGAAACACAGAAACTTGAGAGCTGTGGATTTTTAATACTTGCTTTTAAGAATAAAACATGTGCTTTGTCTTCCATGCTGTGATGTTTATCCTGTACAATAATCTGTCTTTTAAGCAGTTCTCTCAATTTTGTTGTGGATTTTGAAAGCCAATTTACAAAATCTAAGCTGAAATTGAGATACTAAAATTAGCAGGTCATACACTTTTTTAGCCATTAGAATTTAAATATGCTGTTGTCTAACATCTGTTTGATTTGTTGGTCTGAAGCAGATTTGTAATGTAAATTTACTCCTGTGCCTTGCTGCTTAATAATGCTGAAGTGGAAAGGAAGAGTCAAAATGAAGTTAGGAAAGATTCAGAACATCTCTTGGTAATGTTCCGTTTTTCGCTTTGCCAAGGGGATGCTTCTAATATATAAAGCATCATTAAAGGAGCAAGCAGCCTTTGATAATACCATTTTCTTTCTTGTAGTCTGCTGCTTAATTCAGAGCTCGATGCCAGAGCGTTGCATGCCCGTTCCTAGGCAGACCCAATAAAAACGGTTTCTCTGTGTACATAGAGACAACCTGATGCATCCTAAAAAGATTCTTACAGCATTCAGTGTTGGGTGAAATCAGACCTGAGCTCTGTAACAGACAAGTGATTTGAAGACATGGATGGGGATGCTTGGGGGTTTTTTTTGCTTTCTTTTTTAGCAAGATCAATCCTTGCTTCTATTGTGGAACAGTTTGGTGAGAGCGAGAATACTGCCTGTGGCTTTCAGTGCTATGATGGCTTGTTTTAATGGTACCCTTTGGCACAGGACACTAGGAATTTGTAAAAATGCCTTCTCTTCTGGAGGGGGGGGGCTGAAAGTCATTTAATTATGAAGGTAACAGTTTTATCTGTAACGTTAATGAAATTAACACCTTTTAATGCGGAGAATGGAGATGTTATAGAAAATGCACAGGCATTTGGGAAATTTGAGATGTATGTTCCAAGTAATATTTTGGTAGGTTACTGAAGTAAATCATAAAGAAGCTCAAAGCAGAAAATAGATGTGCTAAACCCCCTCTGGTTTTAGGACAAAGAGCATTTAAATACTTGGAACTACTAATCAATTTATTTTTATTTTCAGGTGTTGTAAGCTAGCCCCCACTTTTGTCTAATTGAACCCTAAATCAGATGTAATGTTGTGGGACTAATCCCTTAATTTCTGTTACATAGCCCACCCTCTCCATTGTCCTCCAGGTCTGATAACAGCTATGAGTTTGCTAACAGGATCCAGGGCTAAAGAAAATCTCCACAGGAATTTCCAAGTATAACTTTCAGATTTGAGAGGCAAATGATTGAGAACAAAAATTAACAGCTGGGAACAATACTTTTAAAACAAATTGTTTTCCTTTTAGTACCTTCAATGTTTCACACCCCCCCTTTTTTTTTTTACTTTGAGGGGTTTGTATTGTTGTGCCACAGTGTAATGGAATAGCAATCCAAATTAAGCAAAAATATGCAGCAGGTAAAGCAACAGTCCATTTCCATGTTAATGGATGCCAGATGAAAGTAATCAGTGTATGGGCAGTGCATGCTGTTTTGATTTTTTTGTTGGTTTTTTTGTTGTTGTTTTTTGTTTTGAAGTTCAAGTGCTCTGCTGCTATAAATAGGGCTACTGCAAAATAGTAAGCTTCCCATATTCATCATCTTCCCACTTTGATACCCCTCCCCCAATTGAAAATACATTGGGGCAAATGCTGGCTGTGTTTTTATTATAACTAGACCGAAGTTCTGTTTGGCTGTTAAAAATAAGTGAATCACTTCTTTACCTGTGTACTCTCAGTCACACTAACCTGTGAGCTCTTGGTTATTAATTAATACTGGTATGCAAAATTATATAAAAAGGATGTTGAAGCACGTGAATGATTATATGGTATTTTTCCTTCCCTACAGTAGAGGCTGGATTCCAATTTGCAGAAAGAATTAGATTGTGGTTTGAAGTCTGCTTATGTTTTGTTTAGGTTCTTTCTCTGGTCCACAGGTTGGAAAGTCTAATGAATGAGGTAGGAAACTTGACTGCTCTTTTTATTTTTCAATGAGCTTCTGTCTGCTGGTGCTGGTTGAGTTGTTCAGAGTTGTCAGGGATGTTTATTAGCTATGTCCTGACTTGTTTTCTTATTGACTAGCTTAAGACTGTTGGGGCCTGATCTGTCAAAACATTAAATTATTCAGCATATAGCTTAATCCTTCAAAGCACTGAGAACATAACATGGCCAGTGATGACAAAGGGCACTAGAAAAAATCAGATTAAATTATCAAACATCAGAAGACTTGGTACACCAGTTACTGTGCTTTGGCCTTCCAATGGAGGGAGGAAAAAACCCCTCCCTGTGTGTTTCTCCTTTAATTTCCAAGTTTTGATGATATCTTAAATGTGATTGGATAAATGGAAAGAGGTTCTTTACTGAGAGGGTGGTCAGGCACTGACACAGGCTCCCCAGGGAAGTGGTCACAGCACCCAGCTTGGCTGAGTTCGAGAAATGTCTGAATGATGCCTTCAGTCACAAGCTCTGACCTGGCTGTGCCTGTGTGGAGCCAGGAGTTGGACTCTGAACCTTATGGGTCCCTTCCAACTCGGGAGATTCCATGATTCTATGAAGTGTGTTTCAGTTTGAAGCTCTCAAATGTTCTATTTTATGATACTGTACTTAAACTGTGAATAATTTCTGAATTTGGCATTCAGAATGTGTTTTGATTAATGTGCAAAAAACCCCTCATTATGCATTGAATAATGAGGAAGTCTGCTAATTGTTCACTTACTCCTTGATCCATCTATCCTATGTCAGATGTAGTCTGAGAAAAATGCTGGGAAGGTCGAAAGGAGTAAGCATACAATTAAGAGTTTTTAATGATTTTACAATCCGAAGTCACTCCTTCCTCTCACATATAAGCAGCCAGAACTTCTAGTTGTTTGTGTACTTTTTTTAACTCTGAAGCTTTGTGGGTGGCTTTTTTTTTTTTTAAACCATATTGCAATGTGATTTCTTGGGTTCTTTAAAAATGGATATAGTAAGCCAAATACAATATGATGTGTTATTTTTAGATTGAATATTAGGAAAAAATTCTTCACAAAAAGGGTTGTCAAGCACTGGAACAGACTGCTTAAGGAGTGGTTGAGTTACCATCGCTGGAGGTATTTAGAAGATGCGTAGATGTGGTGGTGCTTAGGGATAGGTTAGTGTGGACTTGTTAGTGTTAGGTTAACGTTTGGACTTGATTCTTAAATGTCTTTTTCAACCTAAGTGATTTTATGATATTTGAAATCTGCGTAGACTTGCAACAGCTAGATTTTCAACCACATGTGTACACCAAAAATTGGTGTCATGCTTGGTACTTCTTGTCCTGCTGGTAGAGCATGCATGTGAAGGAAACTGGAACTGTGATGACAACCATGTGTGCTTACCAGAGAGGCTCACTGTAACTCCAGGAGTCTACATTCTGCTCACGCTGTGCTTAATCACAGTTGCTAACTTCAACCAGGATCCTCAGTATTTATTCATCAGATTTTGATAGGATGAGGATGAACCTTGGCACTTGGCTCAGTGTTGTAGTGTTTTGTGTGGGTTAGACCAGGTAGCTTTTTCTGAAGATGCTTTGTCTGTCTTCATCTTTAATTGTGGTCTTGTCTTTACTCTGTAACTAAAAGACAGGTAATGTTTACCTGTCTTGTGTAACAGTGCACTTAGGTGATTCCCTTTTAGATACTCTGAGGTGCTCCTGCTTTATGAAGCGTGTTGGAATGGGCCACTGTTACGTGCTTTGGCTAGTTGCCAGATGGAGGTTATTAAGGAGGGAGGTGGTGTGGTAGCCTCAGAGCAGCAAGGAACAGGTTTTCAAAATACCTGTATGTGCTTTCTGGCCATGGCTTGGGCAGCTCTGGGGAAAAGGGATGCCAGGGAGCAGTATGGGCAGGTAAAATTTTTCTCACAGACACTGGTCTGTAGCCTGGAGTTTGGGCACCTCAGTATCTTTAATCTGGGATGGCATTGCCTCTACTGGGAAGTGACGATCCTTATGGGCCCCTTCCAACTCTGTATATTCTATGTTTCTGAATTATCTTTGGAGCTTTTGTCTCACTGGGTTATTTAAATCTATCTTCCTGGGTATTAAGGCTTCCATACTCAGTAACTGTGGACATTAGAGAATAGTTTATTCTCCTCTTTGAAGCTACATCTTGTGTATGTGAGGGTTTATTTTTCTCCTAAGACTTTTGAAGATTAAAATTGCCAATTTCATTAATCTTTCATTGTGGGCTGTTTCTTAGACCTCTTGCCAGTTGTTACTCTCTTCTTGGTCTATATCATTTGGAAGACAAGGCAGACTGTTGTCTAGTCTGCCACATTCTGGGCTATATCTGTTCACTAGAATATATCTAAATGTAGACCTGAACTTTTCTTTCCCCTCCAGCCACTCTTCCAGTGTAGTGGTGGTATTGAGAACTCCTGTTCTTTCTGCTTGCGTTTTCTGGGCTTCTCTCCTCTCTGATGATAGCAAATAAGCTCTTCTGCCCCTGTGGTCCTGCTGCAGCACAGGATTCCAAAATTGCACTTGATACATTTTCCTCTAAGTGTAACTGCTATCTGAGTATGGTTTTCAAAATGACTTTCTGCTCTCCTTGCAGTAATTTTTGTGTATATCTTTCTTGTGAAAATGCTCTGTAAATCTGTCAAGAACTAAATCATACCACAGCATTTGCTACTTCTTAGTGTAGGACTCCATAAGACCTAGAGGAAATGAAAACCATTTGACATTATTAGTTCTTCTTAAGTAACATGGAAGATGCATTTGTTATCTGTTAGCAGGTTTTTACTAATAGTTTGTGCTGCTGTTTTTCTTAGGATTTGAGTCAAACTCAGGATCTTTATAAACCTGACAGCTTGCTTCCTTCCCCTTTCAGAACCTCACATCTGCTCTAAGAGGTAACCACTGGGCCACAGGCTTCTGCAAATCTGATTGACATCACTCTGTGGTCTGAGGTTCTGAACGCTCACAGAAAACACAGCGTTTGTAATTTCAGGGAAAATTGTGCTGAGTCTCTCCTCAGCTTGGAACGGGTCTGTTCAGTATAAGTCCAACAGCTGCAGGCTTCTGGAAACTGAGGCACGTAGCAATGGCATTCGGGGTTTTCTCATGGGGATAAAATCCATAGTAAATGCAGACAAGAAATATACAGAAAAGTCATCTGTTGTGGTTGAAGCTTGCAAATTTTTATACAGTTTAAAACAGCTTAGTGGTGAGGAGCAATTTGTTGCTAGCTTCACTGTATTGCAGAGAAAAGGCTTTAGTGCATTAAAAGTGAGAATGGCATGAGATTCCCTGGTAATGTTTGCATCATTGCATTGAGAAAGATTACCTTCTTGGCATCGATGTAAGGTGTGAACAGTTCAGGGGGTAAGCTGTTGGGCTACAGCCTATGGATAATAATATAAAAGAGAGAAGGAGGTTGATTTTGCAGGAATAAACCCTCTTGTTACCCTGAAGTCTTGTCTTGCCATAGTTACACAACTGCAGTATGCTTCAGGTTTTGTTCCTGTACCTGTGTGTCACAGATGCCTGGTTAAAATCCTTTCAGTTTGACCCAGGCTATTATTTGCTGCAGTGGGTTGTAGCCGAATTCTGTACTGACTCTGAAATCCTTGAACTTGCTCTCGCTTTCAGGAGGAACCCAGGTTTTCATCAGAATGTGGTATATCGTCATAACAGTAACCTACATGACTTTAAAATCCTGAAGGAAGTCTAGTGCATTAGAGAATATTTTGTGGCTTACAGTAAACATGTTCTACAGGATGTGCTAATTGTTTTTAGAGCAAAATTTTAAATTTGAAAATAAATCTCTGGTTGCAACTGTTCTGTTTTGTACTGTGAGAGTTAATTTGCTGAGATTTAATTAGCATTAGTTGTAGCTTCTGAGTCCAGCCAAAATACCACCTGAAAAGATAAATGCTCTGTGCCTTTGTGCATTGCTTGTTTGTGTTTCATAGCAGCCTGAATGTGCTGGAAATACTGCTATGCATAAACTGGTAATCGTGGCTTATACTTGCCTCTAGAAACTTGCTGAATTTTCATTAAAGAAACGTTAGTATGGCAACTTCTGTCTGCAAAATGGCTCAAAAATGTGGAAAACTTTAATCTTGCTTTCCTTTTGTTGTGCAACAAGCTACTATTTGTAGTGACAGTCTTTTCATGGAATTCCTTTAATCTGCTGTACGCTGTTGAGTATCTTTAGATTTGAGTAGCTACATGCTGCTTGTCTTCCTATTGGGTTTTAGGCTTAAAATGCTTCGTAGATAATACAGAAGAGCAGATCAAAAAGGGAACAGGAAAGGGGACAGTGTCCAGTCTTTATCCAGATCTAGCAAATGCATGTACAGAAGAATTTAACGTACTGTAGTAAGTAAAATCCAAAGGTGTGAGGTAAGTGGCCATTCTTACCATCACATTCCTTTCAAAAAAGAGGGCTGCTTTTCACTCCCACCTGCCCATCCTAACTAGCAGGGCCAACAAGGGCAAAAGTGAAAATCTGAAATGGTTGCTTGCGTTTTAAGCACCTGTCAGTGGAGTTTTTAATGAAACAAACACTTCCTCTGTTCACTTGGTAGTCAATGTCTGTCTTTTAGCTCAACCTGCCAAGTGCACTTTCCAGGTCACTACTGTAGTGCTTGAGATACCTGTGGGCGAGAGGATTAGGAGAAACATCCACAAGGCAATCTTTATAATTTGGCTTTGTAGCCCAGAGGTCAGGGAGCTGCTACCAAAAAATGTAATAGGATAAAGAGGACTTGATTGGTAGTAGAGTTTTCAAGCTTGTGTTAATGTGTATAGCCATTCTCCTCGTTTGTAGTGTTTTACCTCAATAACTTAGCTCAGTTCAGGGTTTGGGAAGTTAATTACTCATGGTCAGAAGAAACACTGCTTATGAAGTTTCTGATCCATGCTTTGGTTAAACTTCAGTGAATGCGGATGAGCAACATCCAGCACTTGCTAAAATTGTACTTCTTTGAGCATTGTGGAAGTCAGAAGCAGAAGCATTTTATTTTTGTTTATAACTGGCTGTCTGCTTTCTTGCTGTTCTTAAAAGTTTTGAAGTTAATTGAACATTATCATTATTGAAAAATTTTTTTATAATGCCAATTAAAACTTTCTAAAATGCTGATTTGTTCTTCTATAAATCTTCAAATTTTTTTTTCTTTTCCTGTAATAGAGATTAACTGGACAAGCTTCAGCTGACCCAGCAATCCTAAATTTGGTTTGCATTTGTTACATTTTTTGATATGTCTTGTTTGTAAAAACAGCCTCTTGTCTAAAATGGGAGCTTTTGTTTCCTAGCTTTAGAATGTCTTTGATTTATAGTTTAGGCAAGGTTTGGTCAGCTCAAACCACTTTAGAATCTCTTTGCTTACACTTGTTTTCAGAGATTATAATTTTAAAAGCTATTTTAGATAGTGGCTATAGAAGCCCCAAGACTTCTGCCTGTATTATCCCGGTTTGGGGAGAACTTCAGTGACACAGCCTGTGTAGTCTCTGTGACCATGGTGAAAAATGCTGGGATTATTTGCAGCTCTATTTGATCCATGGAATGCACTGCATCTATTGTTAGCTCTCCAGCTGAAGCAAGAGCAAGAGTTGTTTTTCTCTTGTGACATTGTCTAGCCAGACCTGCTGCACTGCTGTATGGTCTTGAGTAGTTAAAGGTGATAGTATTGGCAGACTTCCCATCCTCTTAGTAGCTGTAGGGGAGCTGAGATGCCGGAGACCATAACTTATGTGGTTGCTTTTGCTTTTAAATTCTTGATGGCTGCAGGCAGTATGTATCTAGAAGCCTATAAAGTTCAGTGTGCTCAGCCTTCCTGTTCTGTTCAGTCTCTTGGAAGTATAGCACTCTTCCTGCATAATTCTTTACATGGAGATTAAACCTCTGTGTGTGATAGTAATGAGGACAAGGTTGTTCACATCTCGCCTGTCAGTACCACAGCATCACTAACACACATCTGCATGCTTCTTTGCTGCTGCCTGTTGCAGAAATCATCTCTTTATCTTCTTTTTTTTTTTTTCTTTTCAGTGTAAAATTTGGGTACAGCACTCTCCCCAATTCATCGTGATGTGCACACAGGTCTGCTTGTTGTTGAAGGTTCAGTCTTGGTCTGCATTGTACTTCAGCGTGTCGCCTTTTTTCTTACATCTGGTGACATGCCATTAGAGGGGCATGTAGCCATGCTTTTCTGATGTTGCTTGATAACTAGAGAACAGGGCTTTTAGGGACTTGATTTAGGTTGAGTGTTTTGTTAGAAAATATTAGATGAGAATATATGAAATGTAGTGTAACAATAAATTACCTATGAAATCATGCAAATAGGTTTGAAAGCTGTTATTTGTAAAATTAAAATTTAAAAAAGCAAAGGTCACAAAGGTTTCCCCACTGTTGATCTCTGGGCAGTGTGGCTGTTTATTTAGAATGGGACTTCCTTCTGAGTACTTAAAACAATAGAAAATGACTCTTAATCTAAAAGACTTTGCTTCCTATCTTAGATGTAACTGTTGATAAAACAAAGAAAACAGGACGTATAACTCAAACAACAAATTTCAGAGTTCTAGGTTTCCCTGCCTGTGAAAAGAGTTAGGTTTTGTGTGAATTAGAGAGGTTTCAATATCTTGAGCTCCATTAAAAGTGAGACGAGTCCTTTTGGGCCTGATCAGTGGTCGATCCAAGAACCTGTTGTCAATGAATTCTTCTAACCCCTCTTCAGTTTGCTGGTCTTACCTGCCTCCATTACTTCCTTTAGTAACAAAGTCCAGCAATTCACTGTCTTTGTATGTAACTCTTTAACATTTAGGGTGGCAAGGATTAAGGTTAAGTAAAATCAAAAGTTGAAATTTGGCAGCTGGCTCTGGTTCCCTCCCCTCACTGTGAGTTCTGCTTCTGTTAAGCAGTCTGTTTTATGGTATGTAATACAGGATAGTGAACGTGCTGCTTTGTGAGCAAGATGAAAAAGGAGCAGTCATGTTGCTTGTGCTACTGTAAGGTCAGAAGGGCATTGTTTATGTTTCTCTGTGTGGATTTAGGTGGCTGTGCAGATGGAGTAATTTAGACTGTCCAAATAGCACCTTCCAGTTAATTCCTTTTAGGAAATAAAGGTCTGCACTAGTAAGGAAAGATCTTTCTAAACATTTTGACAATTTTTGACAGGTTACTTTTAGTGATTGCTTTAGCAGTTTGTAGTATTTTTGTGAAGCTGTTTGTATGAAAGTAGTCTTTGTGTATGTAGCACAGAGGCAGTACATGTTGCATAACCTTTATGGCTGGAGGGAAGAGCTTGAAACTTGTATAGCTCCTGTGTGAGCGAGTTACGCCATGCAAAAGCAGGGCTTCCTTAAAGCTATTAAGGTCACTGTCCTGCTGCTGTACCTTGTTCGTTACTCATAATACAGGTTAGTTTTGTTTTGCCTGTTTTTTTCTTTCTTTCTTTTTAAAAAAAAAACCCTATACCCAGGGGGCTGTGTGTAGATCAAAACACAGAAAACTGAAGTAGAAATCTATGATACAGAAGAGTATTAAATTTGCAAGTTTAGACCTGTAATTCAGAAATGTTGGTACAGAGACTTTTTGAACTTTAAATTCATGGATCCATTGTAGGTTAGGAGAAAAGCCAGATTTTTATGGTGTAGCAATATCATTTGACTTTTCCGCATTCCTTTCCTCTATCTGCTTGTTAGGAGAGTTGTAAAACCAAACTGGAGAAAACATGGTGACCTCAGAAGATAGTTACGGTCGCAGCACTCTATATAGTGTGACTTTTATTGAAGTGTTTTACTTGACACTTGAGGTTTTCAGTGTATTTATTTCTTGGAAAAAACTCCTCAACATCTACAGTATCACTGTTAAAATCTAGTGAAATGCTTGAAATTGCTCTATTGAAGTTGTATGCTGGCTATTCCATTCTTGTTGCTTATAATTTTGGGTTAGTATAGTTTATATATTGTGACTGTTAAGAATAGTCTGAGAATTTTAAGAAATTTCTGGATGTTTTTAAGTCTTAAACTGACACTAATGAAGGCTTTGGTCTTGATTTCTCATGTCCTCTGATATGAACAGGAGTAGAACTTCAGTGTTGGAAGGTGGCAATTTTGTGGGCTTTGGGCATTGAAGAGGTTAACAGTCTAATGTTGAAGTACAGACAAGAAACTGATGAGATACTGTTCCTCCTTTGTTCTGGGGAATCTGAAATGTGGTTTAAAAATGCTCACATCTAGTGTACCACATAGAAGGTGCATTTACTTTCAGCAAAACACTTGTCTGAAAGGTGCTACCTTTATAGAATGAAGGTAGTTATGTGTAAGAAAATATTGTTGTATTCTAGTTCATTCAAAATTCACTTAGGTTTCCAATGGCAGGAACAAAAATCTGTCTTTATTTACACTTGCAAAGCTCCTGTTACAAGGGATGTGTTTATATAATTTAAATTTGGGCCAAGCTAAGTTCTTTTGAGTTTGTTGGAGCAGTGAATGATGCAGGAAAGGCCTTACTTCTGTGTCAGATTTATGAAGAGGTAGAGCCTAGTGAGAAAATACGCTGACTACAGTCAGATGCCTTTATAACTCGTGCAGAACTCCATTTTAAGGTGGATAGCTTTTTTAATACACAAAACATCTGCCTTTCCTTTAAAAGCTGTTGTGAACTTGATGAATTGTCTTTTTGATCCAGTTAATGTGCCAAACTTTACATTTAACTGCTTTGTTTCTCTGCAGTGTTTTTGCTGACAGCTAGCTGCAAAAACAAGAGTACGCTTCGGTGTTTTGAATGTAACTACTTTGTATGTGCTTTGTTTTTCCCCCTGAGAAATCAAACTTGCCTGAAAAGGTGGTGTAGGTTTGGTTTGTTTACTTTTAATAACATGCTATAACTGTTTGTTCTGATAATTGTTTTCATAGATGTATGTAATACCATAATGGAGATTAAAACAGAAGAAATAATGCAGGCAGTTGTAATTCCTACTAAAATTGTGGTGACAACAGATTGGTAGTGAAATTCTGCTTATAGCAACTTTCTATTATAATTGAATCATTTGCTTTGAGTTTTATCACTGGAGTACCCAAAATTGAATGCTGATGAAGGATGGACAAGGTTTTGGCTGGTATCACCCCATAAATCTTGCAGTGAGTAGTGTTTCTTGGCTGTTGTGATGTTGGTTTAGAGAAAACAAAAACTGTTAAGCAAGTTTTTTGTTTTTTTATTTTTATTTTTTATTTTTTGTTTTCCTAATAAAAACGATGGGATTGTTAGTTAAATGTAAGTATAGAGATTTCAGGTGAATTTAATTTAGGCTATGTCAGGTAAACTAAACCTGGATGACAGTACTAATCATTCTAGTACTTAGTTCATTAGTTATTTCATGCTATGGCTTTTTCCTCAGAGAAAATACTGGTGTATTGAAATTCTCCTTTATAAGCACTTTGAGGAAAAGTTTAAGTGGATTCGGGAATAACTTACTGTTCAACTAAATGCTACTTAAAGCTATATGAAACATGGTACAGTGACAGAAGTCAGTGCTTTGGCTTCTGATCATAAAGAAGCTTCAGAGACATCAGAAACTCTGCATGCAGCTCTTTAAGGTGTAGGACATTTTGGGGAGTTACTTTAGGCTCAGAATAAAGAATGTGGGGCTTTTTTTGTGTGTGTGGCAAAGTTGTGGTATAGTTTTTAAAACTGGAGGCTGCATCAGAAAAATGTCATGTTATGATATCAAAAAGTATTTAAAGTACTTCTAAAAGTTTTGTGAGTGAGAATTTTCTGTATTTCTTTAAAGATTTTTTTTTTCCATTGCAGCTATGGTCATGCAAACTCAGGCAGTATGTTCACTGATTCAAGTTAAGCAATGATACGCAAAAAATGGGTACCTGCTGTATTTCAAATTGCACTTTGAGTCAAATGACATGCAGAACAGGAGTTTGAGCAGGCATTCTGCAAACAGACTTTGTGCCCTTTCTGACAGGATTTTTAATTAAATTTGTTAATTATGTAACCTCTATATATGCTGAAGGAAAAACTTTCAAAACCATCCATTTGCTGTACTGCAACTATTGCAACTGTAGATGACTGCAACTGTTGCTGATACATGGAAGTTTCAAGTCTGTCCAAGCTTCGCATCTAAAAATGTGATTTTTTGAATACCAAAGGGGAGCATGGATGGCACCAACCTGATTCTGGCACAGAGAACATCCATGCAAACTTGCCTACATAATTTTCTTCTCTGTTTTCTTGCTGTCAGATTTAGACCAATCTTTTAGAAAAAGCAGAAGAGAAGGTTCTGCATTTTGTCTTCATCATATATACATTTTTATGTGTGAAAGGCCCTTCACAGTGGCTGGAGCATTGGAGAGCAAACATGAGATTTCAGAAACATCACCAAATACCACAAACACACAATGCTCAAACTTGGTTTAGGAAACCAAGCTAATAGTTATTTGACCTTCAGAAGTCAGTTGTTTGAATCTAATTATCAGAGTTGTCTCAAGGTGTTAGAATTTATCCAAATACCTTAAGATTTCAGGGGAGAATGGATGCTTGGTTTCTCAGGGACTTGGTAAATTGCTCAAGCATTTGTTTTTACTTATTGCTATGGCAGTAGTAGCAGCTAGAGGATAAACATCTGAAGTTATGGGTAACTGAGGATAAATTAGATGTAGAAAATAGACTACAGCATAGGAGAGCCTAATGCATGTTTGCTTCTGCAGCTGTGGTCTCTGGTAAGGTAGGGTAACAAAATCACTGTAGCTGCAGTTGCCAGGCACCTGCAGATGTTTGTGCTGGCTAATTTTCCTTGGGTTTCTACAACTCAAGTACAACAGAGTGTTTTGAGCATTTTGGTAGCAAAATTGACATGTGAAGACAAGCTGTACATGCCTGGGAGTTTTGGAACCATCTATACCCCAGAACTTTCTTTTTTTAAAAAAGCAGATAAAGATCCAGCCTGTTTGAGGGAAAAACTTGGATTTTGTTATCAGCTGGGACAAATACCATTTGAGTAAAGAAAGGAGAATGAGTTTCACCATGCACCTTAACTTACATAGTTTCATATTTTAAACAACTGAAGCTTAAACAGAATAATACTTATACCAAAATTATCAGTTATTAAAAATTGTTTGGAACTTCAACTAAGAGTCTGTTCCTAGATTTTTTTGGGATTGGTTGTTTTGCTTTAAGGAAAATTATCACTAAAGGATCTAGAAATGATAGACAGGTAACACCTGATGTTGGTTATTCATCCTCACTATTCTCCTTTTGTAAGTGCTATATGTAAGGATATATTATAATGCTGTGTGAGTATCTCCTTCTCAGAACAGTAATGGAAATGCATCCTATGAAGGTAAAGGAAGGATTTATGTTGGCTTCTTCTTCCCAAAGAAGTTATCTCCACATGTGCTACCTACTGTATGTGATATTTGAAGCTTGGAATGAGAACATTTGTCTCTCAACTTGTCTGAAATCCTGAGATCTTTAGGACAAATTATGCTTTTTGACCTTGAAAACATACAATTTTGTCTCTCCATCAGCAATGGGAAGCAATTAGTAGTATTATTATGCAAGTACTATACTTGGGGGGGTCGGGTGGGGTGGTGTTTGGCAGCAGCCCTGGAAGCCTTCAGTGTATCTTACAGAAGTGCTGTATCTAAGGAGGCAGAACATTCTGCTTTAACCGTGAAAAGTCATTCTGAGTCCCAGGATAACAAATTACAGAATGAGATGAGGTGCCAACTCATAATTTAGCAGAAACATTTCTAGGCATAACTGCATTTGAGGGACTCTTTATCCTGGGCAGATAAGCCAAATACAAATCAATTGGAGAAGGGTGAGAGAAAACACTAAGAACGTTTCTAAGGCTATAAAGCTGCATCTCGCTTGTGTTGATGAGATTCTGAATTCAGTATGTGTTTTTTGAGAAGACTCTCTTCCATCTCCTAAGCGAGCAAGTGTGAGTGTTTAGACCCTCACACAATTGTTTTGTTAACGTTTAACTTTGTCATTTGAATGTTAAAGGAACTTGGGATATTCTGAGCATCCAGTTTTTTCCTGCCATGGGTATGGAGAGCTGTGATGCAGGGGCTCAAATGACACAGCATGGTGTTTTGGGCCACCAGCTGGTGCTGTAATTGCAAATTAGAAGGGCTGTAGCTTCAGGTCCTAATAAAGTTATGCATGCTCCCTGGGTGTTTCTCAGGCATGGGACCAGAGCCGTGGTCTGGGAACACCTGAGCCAGATTCATTTGGCTGATTGATTCTTACTCCATACCTTCTGAAACACCAGCCTGCTGATCTGATGATGATAAAATCAGCAACTTCTAAGTGCTGTAATACATTCGGTAGCTCTGCTGGATCTCGGCCTTACTTTGCATAGAGCCAGCATCGCTCTCCCCTGTGGCAGGTTCTTAGATACCAGCAAGCTGAGTGTGCTGGGGCCCTGAAGTCCCTGGCTTGCCTGGCTGCCCGGAGGGTTTCTGTCCCTGCCTGCAGACGTGTCAGAGGGGTGCTTGCAAACTCTGCCTGAAAGTCTGCACTGGTGGCTGCGAGGCTCAAGGGCTGCCTGCACACAAGGACACTCCTAAAATACCAGGCTGAGAAGCAGGAATCAAATAAACTTATCTTGACATGTCTTAACTTTTTCAAGATCTTCTGTGAACTTTCATGATCTTTCTAAATAGTGTCTTCCAGTATCTCATTGCTGCTACTGTTAGGGGAGTTTTCCCATCCTCCATTCTTGTTTGTGGGGGATGTTCTTAGTACATTCCCAAGTTTTTTCCTGAGTTGCATGGCGTGCTCTTACCTTGTAACTTCTGTATCTTTTTTGATGTATTTCGGCCTTTCCAAGCATGGCTGCTGTAGTCCAAATCTTACTGCTTTGTGCTTGTGTTTTTAGAAAGCTAAATGAAGTTGATTTTTTTTTCCTTATCCGTTAGATTTTTTTCACCTACCTCTATTTTACTAATTATTTATATGGTAGTGTTTTAGATATTAAAACCATATAAAACCACATACTTAGTATCTGCTGCTGTTTTTATTGTCTACTTTCCCCAGAGTTAGTTGGGTGAAGATGAAAGATAGTGCCTATCTCTTCTGTGTGTTCTCTTGTTCTTCCTGGTAGCAAGGTGGTACTTAGTCTTGTATGTATGTGCCTGCATTACCAGAGCCAGATTATTACAAGCAGTTCCCAAATGACCAATAGCAATTACAACTTTTTTTTTTTTCCATGTGCTATTTCATGGCAAACTGCTCATCTATAGGTTTGTCCCAGAAAAAAGCTGTGAAGTGCTAATTCTTATATTCCACAGATAACTGTGAGTCTTGCTTTTTATTAACACATTGGTCATACTCTGGGGTAGATTTGCCTCTTAATAGTAAGTTCTGGCTCTTGGCAGTAATTATACTATTTGAATTATTTTGGCTAAGCCAGTTTTAACAACTCTAGATCTTATAGCATGAATGCTGGTTACTTGATGGAGGTGAAGAAGCTGGTTTATACCCCTGTTTTATACAATTAATTTGACTTCGTATAAAGGTATCCCCTATTGGCTTATGCTGCTATATGAAAGACCTCATTTGTGTTTTCATGAGATTGCTTCATAAACTGAATGTCTTTACCTGACACAGTGGTAGTTCAGGATGCTGCTTCACCCCTTTGAAGGCTTTTCTCAGTGTTTCGTTAGCTACTGAGGTGCAGGAAAGACCGGTGCTCATGGTGGACCCCACTGTACGCTGTGTTTTGTGAGGAACCATGGGTAGTATATTGGCCCAGACCATTCCAGTTGTTGGTGCCCTCACATTGAGAAGTTTCTTTTCTGACCATTTTAGGAAGAAAGATGTAAGACAGCATGCTGGTGCTTGCTACTGTATTTTTTAAAATTTGGATAATTTCTTTAAAGTGACCATCAAAGTTTTTTGTTTTGTGATGTGATTAGTTTTTGGTTGTGTGTGTTTCTTTGTTGTTGTGGGGGTTTTTTGTTGGTTTTGTTTGAAAATTTTTGCTCCTATGAAAAACTGTGTGTGCATCTACTTAATTTACCAAATACTCGTTATTAAAGAAAACTGCCTGATGTCTGTGCTGTGTTGCTGTATCTAGATTTAAATAAACTTTGTGCCCTGCTTTGAGTGCAGATGATTCTGTTAGTCTAGTCCAGTGCCATAAGGAAAACAGCTACTGACATTGAAACTACTGTATTCAACAGGGCCTGGATTTGATTAGGCTGCCTAGGTCACTGGCAGCCTTTGATCACTGGAATAAAAGCTGAAGTAACTGGTTTCTAAACCAAACCAGAACTTTGGATTATTCAGTGGATTGTGCTGACGGGGTAGCTAGCTAGTTTGCTGGGGCTTCTTTTCTCCTGCAGTCTGAAACAGCCTTTCTGTAGCTTTCTGCTTTGTTCTCTCACTGCTGGCAATCAAGACCTTGAGTCCCCCCTGCTTGTTTTTGCTTTGTGTGAGTCCATTTGTCTTAATTTTAATTTTGTAAAAAGCCATGAGGTGCTTCTGAAGGAACTTGTGTGAGGATGCAGAAGCAGCAGAGCTGCATGGAGTAGCATGTGCTTCTAATAGTTTATGCTTACATTATCCTTGTTGGCATGCTGATAGATGGACTCAGACATAGTGTGCAGTCTGACAAATACGATTAGTCTGCACTTATTGGTACACGTAGTGTCTGGGAAACCCTGATGTAAGTCGTGAAAGGCTTTATCTCAACAGTCTTGCTTGATAGCCTGTGGGAGCTTTTTTCCAAAACAAATGACTCACAACCCTTAGGTACTTCATAGATGTGGGGAATGCTGTTCCTTTGTACATAGGAGGAGGGAGAACAGGCAGTTTTACCCTTTTGCTTTTAAAGACAATGATAACTTTAAAAACAAAACAAAAGCTGCACTACTAATAGTGAGGTAGGGGTGAAAAAACAGTATTCTGAAGTTTTTAATACACTTATTAGTGTTGTCTGGAACATTACTTGTGCATTTTATGCATACAGACGTGTAAATTAAATTCTGTTGACTTTAATTTCCTGTTACATTAACCAATTTTTATTATATTTCATCACAGGCTTTTTAAAAAGTGGGTTTGGACAATGAAGTATAAATGGAAAATGGAATATACTATATCAGGGACCAGCTAGCTGAACTCTGGTTGTAGCATATGCCCATGCATGGCATAAAACTACCTCTCTCTGTGTCTCCTTACAAAATTCCTCTTTATGATTGTAGTGCAGTCTGCCTGTTTCAGTTTGCTAGCCTCAAGTTTGCAGCTAATCACGTAATATATTCCTGAATGTAAATGCTCAGCTAGACTGAAAATGCAATGCTGTGTTCAGCCCTTTGTCTTGTGCAATGCTTGCCCAAAAGGGAGCTTCTGTGGGGCAGGCTAACAGTGGAAGATAACCATGTCTTTTTAAAGTGTGTAGCTGCTGTTACTGAACTGATGTGTACGCTGCAGCGTAGTAGTATATGGCTATAGCCTGAGTTAAAAATACATCCTGTCCTGCAGCCAAACAAATAGAAACACTCCCCCCTACCCTAGCCTCCCCCCCCCCGCCCCTACCCTGCAACCCCAACCCCCCCAAACAACCTAAACTGCTTCAGAATCTCTGTTTGCAGGCAGAACCTGCTAATGTCAGTGATACTGATGATGAGTAAATGCAGTAAAATCATCTGGGAGGCTTTGGTTAGAGTGGAATTCCCAAACCTTCTGGAAGAGCGAAGATGCAAGACACTACATGTGCAATTTAAAGGAACTTCAAAGTGGTTTTTAGAAGGGTGTCATGACACTGAAAAACCTAGCCTAGTAATAAATGCTGAAAGTACTAGAACTTTGTCATGTGCCATGAAGCTTAAGATATCTTAGGACTTAAATGACTATCATAGTAACATAATAAATGAAAATGCTGATTAAAAATAACGCAAGACTGCCTGGAAAAGGTGGTTTCTAAAACCAAGTTATATCTGGAGGGAAAGGATAATGCAGTGCTTGGACTGCTGATCTGGAGTAAAGAAAGTCACATTAAATTTCTATCTCTGTAACAGCCATCTTGTACAATGAGAGAGGCCCATGGGATGCCAGCTGCATTGTGCTGCTTTTATACTTTGAAATAGCATTTTCTGATAATTACTGCTGGACTAGCTGAACTAGTGAAAATCTAAAGCTTTCTGGCACTTACAGTTAGCACAAACCTAAACAATGAATATGCTGATAAGGAGTCTTAATTTTCTAGTGTGAGCAAAACCGTTCTTCAGCTCACCTTTGCATTAGTTACTCCACTAAATAATTTATTAGCACAAATAATCAATGAATATGTAAGTGTGCTTTTAAATATTCTTTTTCCAGTTGAAGCTTACAATTGATTAGGGTTTTTTGCAATTGGAAAGTAGTGATTAATATAGAACTCTGGCTTTCAATTCCTCTGTCTTTTTTTTTTTTTTAATACTTTAATATTAAAACTGCAGAATAAAAGCCATAATTGGCTAGAGTTGCTGTTCTGATTGGGCTGTTTGTATTGGTGCTTTCTGGACTGAATTTATAATTTCAGTTTAATAAGCATTTCCTTATGTAATGATTTACTGAAGAAATAAGTAAGAAGAGCAGAAAAAATAAGTGCACAGTAGTAACGTATGCATTACTTTCAGTTTAAATACTGGGCTTGCAGTGTGTAACAAGGTTAAGGAGTCATGCTTCTTAAAGAGGAGGGGAGAGAGTAACTGACATCTGATAATATTAGGAAAAAAGTGTCTAAACATCTCTTCCAGTTTTGATAGTAATGTAATAAATGCCCTCTTCTTAGATCAATTTTTAACATCTTATTGCACTTTTGAAAACTTTATCTTCCTGTTTTTTTCAGTAAAGGAAGCCAGTAACTACTTTTCTACCTGCCCTAAAGGAAAAAAAAAATAATAAATTTTCAGAACTTTAAGGGACTTCCTGAGTAGCACTGAGATTACTGTTGTTTATAAAAAATGTATGCAATAGAATTTAAAAAAAAAAAGTTATGTATACAATGTAGCATATGAAAATATAAACATTTGCAGGCTTTTTTCTTCTGAGCAATTCTTGCAGATTTAGCCCAGTGGGGAGAAATTCACATCCAGAGGTTTGGATTCTTTAGAGGTTTGGATTACTGATACTTTTTCATGAAGATAGACTTAAAGGTATGAATTTTCCTGTTGAGGAGTTTGAAATTTGAAGGACTTTTGGGAAATACGATCTTTTGCTGCTGTCACCAGTAGATTTGATGCACTTCGTTCTAAAACTTGTGGGTAGATGGAGGTGGCTACTGTAATATAGCAGAAGTTCTTCAGGTGAACATGGATATGACTCTCTTCCTGTAGTAATTAACTATTTAACAGATCAGCTTATTTAAGAATAATATTATTGTGAAACAGAGTTGACTTCCCAGTCTTCAAATTCAGGTTTTGTGTTGAAGCATGAGTGTTTACAAAGCAGAGAACACAACTGGGGATGCAGCTCAATCTCCTAGGAACTGAGACCAGGAAACCAAAGCAAACACAGTTTCTCAGTGTTTAACTTGGTAACTGTTTTTCTGTTGTGAAGGCTGATCCTGATGACAGTATTTAAGTAGTTAATAACCAACCTAAAATGGGGGAAATAGGTATTGCAATCTTGGACAATAATTGCATTGCCAAGAGATTTAAAATACTAGAAGACCTGCTCCCTGGAAAGCAGTGTGTAGTGTAACAATAAAGATGTTGATCAATTTTACAACTACTATTTACTTTCATCATAATTTAGTGATTTTGTGTGTCTCTGTGTTTTTTGTCTGCTCTGGAGTAAGACCTTGGGGGGTTTTTGTGAGGGTGTTTTTTTTTCACAGGGAAACCATTTTTGTAGAGCTTTGGTAATAGACCTATCTCAGAGAGGCAAGGTTCATTGAAAAATCCTTTTTGTTTTACTCATTGATGTGACAACTCAAATGTCTAATTATACTAGCTGGTCTGCATGGATAAAACCCCTTCCAACAAGTGCTTAGAGCACACATCTGCATCTATACACTTAGGTTCAAGGGCTGTGTGCTTACTGCCACTTCACTCTAGCTGCTTAATTTTTATTGCAAAAAATGAATGGGATAGCTGGAATCGTGAGAAAATCAAACCACTTCTCAGTGGTTTGTGGTAGATCATCCCTTCTTCTAGGACAGAATGTTAGATACAATGAATGCACAAATGTTAATAATTGAATTAGTTACTGCAATTGTCTGTTGGTGTTCAAAATTAAAAGTGGGTCATGGAGACTCAAAACACTTTTGCAGCGAATTCTATCATTTATTTCTGCTTGTGCTGTTCTTTGTTTTGGAGAGGAAGAGTAGAACCTTCAAACCTTTTGCTTTATAGTTTCATCAGTGTAAAAGTAGCATGTTCCTTCTGTCAGAATCACAGTAGTACATATATTGCAGGAGAAAATAACCTGAATCCCTCTACCAGCTCCTGAAAAAAAAATTTATTTTAAAATCAAACATGGTTACCATAAAAGCAGATGGAAAGTTTGTAAATCACCTTTACTACCTTGTCATCTAAATCAGCAACTGAAGAAGGCAAACCTCAGACTTTGAGAAATGCAAAATTTTTTACTGTTTGTTGTGAAATAACTGTATGAAGGTTGTTCAGAGGAAAAGTGATCACAGGTCTGAATGGTCATATGTTAATTTAAACTGCATTTAATAGACTGGGCTTAGACCTGAGGGACTAGATTTTAAAAAGACAAGCCTGAGCGTCACGAGGGAAGTGTATTAGTAAAAGCTGCTGGAGTGGGGAATTGGGGTTGTGTGTAGTTGTCAGATCAGGACTTTCCTCAAGTAAGAGACTTGACTGATTTGAAGTCAAACTTGGAAGAAGGGCTTCTAAAATTGCTGTGTAACCAATTCAAGGAGGAGTGAAAAAAATCACTTGTTAAAGAAGTTATATTTAGAGATTAGATGGTGTGGGAAAGAAATCGGAGTTACTCAAAATAAGGCTGAATTCAACTTGCCAAAAAGTAATTTGGATCAAAGAAAAGGAAAGAAAAATGTGTTCAGTTTGGCACAAAAGATGAAACCATACTTTAATATAGGTGATAACGTTGTCTGTATTTACACTTGCCTTTGAACAAACCATAACTGAAGAAGCAGAAGGCTTCCAGATTGTGTCAGTTTGATGATGGTAACCTCCATGAAGTAGGGTGGAATTTGTATGTGGAAATCCATGCTCAGAAAGGGGAGCAGAGCTTTACTGTAGGTAGGCATGTAAGTGGAAACTCAGTATTCCTTTGCTTTACAGACTATCATAAAAGTCTATGCTGAATACACAGTGTGAGAATGCTCATAAGATCTCCCTGTTCAAGGAAGCACTCATACCTAGAGTAATTTTTAGAGATCACTATTCACTTGTTTAGAGTTGCTTGAGTAAGACCTGTAACTGTGCCTTATCTTGGAGCCCTTGGAATTAAGGACAAGATTGCTAAGATGTGTGCTTGTATTTTGAGTATTTTGTAGTATGGACTTAGGAGAGTCAGAAGTTCATTAATCAATCTTAGGTGTTTTGTTGGGAGGAGAGTATGCAAATACTAAGGTGTTGCACAAAAAGCTCTGTAGTTTTGTCTTGTTGACTGACTGTAGATGCTTTTACCACAATGCTTTTCACCTGTTGTCTCAGAAAGAATTCTAGAAAATTGTAAGATTCTGTTTTTCCATTTAGAGTTTTGTACAACTCTAAGTATTATTGGTTAGTCTTATGTCAAGTATTTCCTTGGTTTTTTTAATGGTGAATTTTGTGTATAATTGATAACAAATCTAGTGTGTATTGAATATATATATGTGTGTGTGAGAGATCAGGAACTAGCAGGAATATTGAAGCAGTTTACTGAGCTGCTGTGGGAATGTGCCGGGTTAGGAAACTTATTTAAGTCTTTCAAGTAGCAAAATTTGTTGCCTGTTGAAGATGCTTTAGAATATGTTTATTGCTTTCTAAAGAAGAGTAGGATGGAGTAAAATAAATAAGGCACAAGACTGAGCTTTTAGCAGCACATCTATTTTAGGGAACAAAGTATTTCAAGGTTGACTTGAAAAAATTGAGGTGTTAGTTTGTCTTTGTTGCTGCTGCTTTGTGTAAAGAGTAGAAAAGAGCTTTGTGTAAAGTACAGCATACCTTTTCAGAATATTAAGATTCCTGACTTGATGCTTCTCTGGTTTTGTAGTTGCCTACAAAAATGTTAATGAACTGGTTCCCCCTTCTCCCCCCCCTCAGTAACTTGAAACTACCCTGGTCATTTTTCTTCCAATTTCATGATGGCTTTAGAAAATATCACGGTCATAAGTACATCTGTAATATGTTTAGTAAGCATTATTTAGCACCCTTGCTTGGAAATGAAATAATTTGTGTGGGATATTCTCTACTTTTGAGCTATTCACTGGGCTGATTGGTTAGGTGGTACAAAGGAGACTGGGATGTTTATCAAGTAGTTCAAACTAAAGTCTCAATTTAGTTTTAGTGGAAGGTGGCTTCCTAGATGAGTAAGGTATGTCTGTGCGGACTTAGCAGGCACACTATTTGTGAGTAGTGAGGTAGGTATGAGTTGCACATTGTCATGGTGATGCAGCTAGGGTTTTTAATGGGAGATGCGGGTTTTTAATGGGAGATGCGGGTTTTTTCTTTGTTTGAAAAAAGTTAATGCCTTTTTACAACATTATAATTAACTTCTAATATTTGACCAAGATTTATTCTTAAGGCTTTTTTCTTTTTCCTTTTCCTGTATATGGAAAAGAATTTATCACCTTTATTAAACCCACGTTTTACTTTTCCCATCTTACTCTAGTGGGAGTGATGACTTTGATTCGTGTCTATGCATCTGCTGGGTGCTTTAAAAAGAGAGGGTGAGGGAGCCACATTAGCATCATGGAAGTGTTGCTTAGAAGATTTTTGGTGTAACTCTCCCATTTTACTCTGAGTAATGTCTTAGTTGAAGTAACATGCTCAAATTTCTCTACCTCACTTTTTTATACCTCTAATAGTTTCATGGGGTATTTTGGTTTTCTTAATAGTAGAAAGAATTATGAGAAGTTAAGGAAGACCTACACATTAGAGAAGACTGCAAACTGTGTTGGTTTGGTCCAGAAAGGAAGATAGTAAGGGGCCTGTTTTCTCCTGATCTTTACTTGACAGATCTTTGAGTTCAGTAGTTTTTTGTTTTGCTCTCACTTGTTCCATCCATAGTTGAGAACTTTAGTATTTTGTTTCCCTTTCACAGTCAAATTCACTGAGTTACCCTGCTAATCATAACAATCTAAAATAACTTAGTAAAATGCTATTTTAAATACTCAAGGCATTTATGTAATAGTAGTACAGATCGGTGATATAAATACTCTGTAGTTTATTTAAACCCCTTTAGACATTGAGCATTAGAACTTTAATGTTTAATATTTTTATAGGGTACAGGAAAAAAAGACTGGTTGAAACTTAGTGTAAAATGCTTGATGTTATTTTGGGGAAGAACATTCCAATAAAATGAAGTGCTAAGGCAGTTACTGTCATATAAATATGGTACCTATAATATGTGTGCAAATCAGTGGGTCATTCTCAAAGGAATCTTCTGTCTTTGAGAACCATAGGATGACTTGGTCAAAGTGGGAGTTCTTTTGTGTTCATCTGCTCCTGTCCCCCTCTTGGAAGGGGCCATCCTCTAAGTTAGGTTGTGTTCCTCAGGGCCTTGTCCAGCTAAATTTTGGAGTCTGGAAGGATGGAGATTGCACAGCTTCACTGGGCAGCCTGTCCCAGTGTTTACTCTCTTGGCAAAACTTTTTCTTATCTGATTGAAAGCTCCATTTTTGCACCTCTTGTCCATTACCTGTCATCTTTGTGCACTTCTGAGAAGATTCTGACTGTATTCTCTGTAACAACCCACTGAGTAGGTGAGAATGGCAGTTAGGTTCTTGATTTAGTTTGGGACAGAACAAGCACAGCTGTCTGACCTCTCCTCCTGCATTTTTTTTCCTGTTTGATTGGCTCCAGTTTGTTAGAGTATTTATTGGGGAGCTCAAAACTGGGCACAACATGCAACATATGGTCTGAATAAAAGAGAATAATCACATTCTCTACAGTGTGGTGATTATTTTGTTCCAGGTCCAAAGTTTTACTCTTAACTTTGAATTTCTTGGGGTTTCTGTCAGCCAGGTTCTCCAGCCTGCAGACACTTCTCTGAACAGTAGCTGTGGTGTTCAACATAAATCAGTCTCAATTTAGGGAGAGCCATCCACAAACTTGCTGAAGTTAACATTTCATCCCATTTTCCTGGTCATTAACAAGAACATCAAACAGCATCAGAGCTAGTATTGACCCCATAGAAATTTGCCAGTTACATGTCAGACTGCTTGCTGCAACCCTTTGAGCCTCTGTCTCAAAAAAAACTTGGCTCTCGCACTGGTGAAAGATGGTCAGGTTTGCCTGTTTTCAACTGTCAGGACCTTGTCTTGATGACCTTGTACAGATACTAGTGGCCTCACAGTGTCACCACTGGGCTACCTCCACCCTTGGCTGCATTCTATTCAATTTGCTAGACTTTCTGTATCCAGTTTATCTAGCTGGGGCCCCTAACTTAATTTTCTTCTACCACAGGGAGTATTCCAGTTCTCTGTGGTAACATCAGGCTGGTGGTGAGTAACTAGTGGGGTTCCCAGGGGCTCCATTTTAGGGGCTGTTCTTTCTAACATGTTCATAAACAACCTGGACTGAGGAGTAGAGGGTGTCTTAAGTAAATTTGCAGATGACATCAAATTGGGAGGACCTGTTGACTCCATTGAAGGTGGAGAAGTCTTGCAAAGAGACCTGGACAGATTAGAACTGGGCAACCGTCAACAACATGAAGTTTAACAAGGGCAAGTGCTAGATATTCTGCACCTGGGAAGGAGCAACCCTGGCTGCACCAGGGGGATCAGACGCTGGAGGCCAGACATGCTGAGAGGGATTTGGGGGTCTTGGTCAACAGCAGGTTAAACATGAGGCAGCAGTGTGCCAGGCAGCCAGGAGGGCCAACCATATCCTGGGGTGCATCAAGCACAGCATGGGCAGCTGGTCCAGGGAGGTGATTTTCCCGCTCTACACTGTGCTGGTGCGGCCTCACCTTGAGTGCTGGGTGCAGTTTTGGGCGCCGCAGTACTGGAGGGACATGAAGCTATTGGTGACTGTTCAGGGGAGGGCAATGAGGATGGTGAAGGGTCTGGAGGGGATGATGGGGAGAGGCTGAAGTCCCTTGGTTTGTTCAGCCTGGAGAAGAGGAGGCTGTGGGGAGACCTCATCACAATCTGTGGCTTCCTGATGAGGGGGAGCAGAGGGGCAGGTGCTGATCTCCTCTCTTTGGTGGCGAGTGACAGAACCCAAGGGAACAGCGTGAAGCTGCAGTAGGGGAGTTTTAGGTTGGATATTAGGAAGAGGGTCTTTACTGAGAGGGTGGTCGGGCACTGGAGGAACAGGCTCTCCAGGGAAGTGGTCACAGCACCCAGCTTGATTGAGTTCAAGAACCATCTGGACAATATACTCAGTCACATGCTCTGACCTGGATGGCCCCATGTAGAGTCAGGAGTTGGACTTGATGATCCTTATGGGTCCCTTCCAACTCAGGAGATTCCATGATTCTGTGATTCTATGCAGACCTGTGAAGTCTGAGAACAAAACTTGCCAGCAAAGACAAGGCAAATAGATGTAGCCTTTTCTGTGTCCTTTGCTTCTAGATAACCTGTCTCATTTCTGCAGTGGACCCACTGTTTCCTTGATGAATTCCTGTTAGTGTCAACTTGGTATTTTAAAAAAACAAGTGGTCAGTTAACAAAATATGATAATTTTTATTTCTTTTTTCTATTTCATATATTTAGGTGAAACTAAGTTTTGGAAAGACACTTCAGAGAAAAATCTTTCTTAGAATTAACCGCATGAATTGCGTATTCCTATATTAACGATGAGGCTATAACGTCTCAAACTAAGATGAGCTGTGCTGCCTTTACACAGCTCTCTACATCAGAGGCAGCCATTTTATTAAATAGGTAGTGTATAAATGCCACTATCTTGCTGTTCCAGGAGGAGCTGGGCATTCTTTATCTGAAAGTAAAATGAGTTAGATGATCCACAGCGATGGTAATGTAAGGATGGATTCTGTTGCATTGTGTGTTCGGGAACTCAGATTGCCTGGGGAATCTGGGCTCGGAAAGCTGTGATTTATACCATGTGTCAAAAGCCTAAGAAATAGCATAATAAGGTCACTTTTTGTTAAAAAGTGTATAGAAGATAGGAAATGTATGTTAAGTGGTGTTTTCACAGGAAATCATCAACTGTCAGTCTAGCTGCTGAAGATGATGTTTTTCATGCCTGCTTAAAAAAGGCTTTCCACAGTATGACTGGGCTCACATTCATGGAACTGTAGCAAAGAAAACAACAAACCATCAAAAATAGACTGTTTGTAGGAAAGAACAGCTAGTTTTTGGCTCTGGGCCTTGAGGCCTTTAAGTTAAAAGATTTGAACTTTCAAATCCGTCACGCTTGTTCCCATTTAGTAAATGTATTGATTTTATGGCAGTTGGCTTTGTTCAATTACAGAGTGCCCTGGTGCTTACCAACCGGTTCCTTCTCAGGTTGTGCTGCAGAGCTTATTTCCCATTATCTTTGTCAAAAGGTAGACAAACTGAGACACTGATTTCTGATAAAAAGTCTGCCTTGAGATAATTGAAAGATCATGGTAGGAATCTTCTGCTCCTGTTGTACTGTTGAGTAAAATTGCTATCTGTGCAGTTATTAACTGGTGGCAAAACCTTTGGCTTGCATTGCTGCTGTATTGAATCTGTATTGAGGAAATGTAATCTGTTTAAATTACTGCATAGATTCTGCGTAACCTTTCAGTTTAAGTGGTAAGTGCCCTTGAGAAATATGTTTGAAGAGTCAGTGGAAAAATGGATTTGATTATAATAATGCAGTATTTTCAGGAAAAATATCTGGATAAATTACTGAGAATGCCATGTCTAAGAGAACACCCTGTGTAAGAGGATAAAAGAACACAAGAACATGAATGAGCACATGGAGAAAGCATAAACTGAATTATCTTATTTCATGGTTCAGTGGAGTCTAAATATAAGACATTATTTTAGCAGTATTAAAATAATGGCTAAAAAGATTTCTGCCTCTCCAAGTGCAAATGCATTATAATGAAATACCTAGCCACTGTTTTTTTTTAAAATCTGTTGGAAACATTTATTGAACAAAAAAATATAGGATGAAAAAAAAAATCTGTAAAATTCTAGTAGAAACTAGAAAAAGAATTGCCTGTATCACTTGTGGGTTGTTTCTTTGAAAATGTTATCAGAGCTAAACAATGAAGTATTTTAATAAAGTTATTTCCATGATGTTATCACTAGGTTTATATACAAGGTAAGGTCTGAATCTTATGTATAAAATTCTAGCACATCCAAACTCTTTTTGATCTTATAACTTGGAATTTTAAGTAAACCTGGCATTTTTTTGACAGTAAAGTTCAGACAAACTTTAGAATGCCTGATTTTCCAAAGTAAATTTTTCACTGAGATTTAAACCCTCACATTTTTGTTCAGACAGCCAAAGTATTGTGTCTACCACGGCTAAGCATGCTTTGTGGATACACGTAACATTCTAGTGCTAATTTTCAATCCAAATTAGTTAGAAGGAAAACCTTGACCCCAAAGTACAAGCTGTGAAAATCTGTTCCTCTTAACAAGCTGTTCCTCTTAAACACAAGAAGAGATAAATAACTGGACAGTGTAGTAATACAAAGAAAGAGAGGAAGAATAATTATGGTTATTGGGTAACCAATGGAAAATTAAGTGATGGAGATGAAGTCTTCAGTTGGATCATGGTTTTGACACCAAGTGGTTGCCATCCCTTTCCTGTGCTTGAAGCAGTTGCTTGAAAACACCCCTTCCTTCTGTGTTAAATGATTTTAATTTCTTTTCCTGTTTGAAAACTAATACTTGGGTTTGGATAATCATAGAATCTCTTTAGTTTAACATCTGAAAAGTGACTTCTTGTACTGGTTAAATCGTTCCTTTTCTGAAATGTATACGTGCTAGGTATCATAGTGTCATCTGCTGTTTGAGATGGAACTGAGGAGGTTGTCTGCAGGGAGTTTTATGAATTTAAGCTGAGGATGTAGATTGTAACTAAAGGCAATTAGTCACACATGTATAATATATTGATACTATATCTTACTTTATAGTTAGCCATTGTAATATGACTAGCTTCATGCTATTCAAAATACATGGTTTTCAGTGTGCTATTATTAATTCCTGTATATACATTGTTTTTATTAAGGTTTGTCTCCGTAGTGTGGCTCTTTCTTGGTTTGACTGTCATTATATTCTCTTAGATATCCCAAATTCCCTTTGAGGAATTGGTTGCAATGGACCACATATACAACATGAGTTAATAGGTTGAGATTATTATAAACTTTACAGTGCTCTTCCTCTAATGAAATGTTCATGTATCCTCAGTAGCTTCTGTCACCCTTTGCACTGTCTGTGGCTAGAACACGTTCTTCCTTCCAGTTTCTCAGGTCTGCATTCTGGATTGTTTCAGCTTGTGTTCTCTATTAATTGTCCATTCAAAAAAACAATTCATGTAGAAATTTTATGATAAGTATTTCTGGAATACTACTCTAGTTGGTGAGCATTATGGTCTGACTTCAGTATGCGTTTTCAAAGGGAAATAATATTTCATAATGAAGAGTATAGGTGAATTTTAATGTGATTCAGCATATGATAAGCCTAAAGATAATTAATTACTGTGTTATTTGAGGTA
The DNA here is from genome assembly GCA_022605575.1 of Laterallus jamaicensis coturniculus. Classification (NCBI taxonomy): domain Eukaryota; kingdom Metazoa; phylum Chordata; class Aves; order Gruiformes; family Rallidae; genus Laterallus; species Laterallus jamaicensis. The sequence continues at coordinate 24,035,964 of JAKCOX010000001.1, forward strand.
CTCATGTTAAATACGGTATGTGAAATAGTGTTAAAAAACACCCAGGGTTATAAATTGGTAGCTCTATGTGAAAAATAGGCTTTGATTTGACAGGAAGATGTTTTTCTAAATAATTTTTCTTTTACTGCTTGAGTGTCCTGCAGTGATTTCCTCCACCTGTTTGATATTCACCTGCTGCTGTGGAACGAGCTAAAACTCCCAAAATTGTGAAGGAACAGATTTATGGGGACAAGAGAAATTTATTCTGTAAATTGCACTTGCTCTGGGAGCAGACTGCTCTTAAATTAATGTTAAATGTTTTCATACATGATATGAAAAGCAATTTGTGGTGGAAGGTGCTCAGTGAGCAAAGGAAGTTTAAATTCAAGAAACTGTGTACCAATGAGAACTCTGGAATGGAGTGTTGCAGAATTTTGTCTTGAAAGCAAACCCCTTTCCTTTGCTAGCCATTATCCCCAGTGTTCAGATTATATCCCCTGCTCCTCAGCAGTGGTAGTTTTATTTCTAGTTGAGACTTTCCCATATATAATTCCCCTCTGGGTTCTGGTGTTGCAGCTGATCTGTATTCTGCATAGTTCATGAGAAGAAAAAGTGGGAGAGATGAATGAATCTGCAGTTATTGATCAGAAGTTTTTTCACACAGGCAAGTACTAATTTGTTATCAGGAGAGCTGTTAAGCAATCTGGAATGAATCCCTCTGCATTCTCTCCCATTTGAACAGCAACTCTTGAGTTTGACCTACTGGAAGGAATCAACAGCCACCCTTGTCCCGGGGGAGGGGGTGGTGTTGTAGCATCAGAAGAACAAACTGCATGAAAACCAGTCAGCTCATCTCAGTCTGGTTTTATTCTAAAACCTGAATAGCAACTACATTCTGTACTGGTTGTAGTGTTGGAGCAGGGAAGGCCTGTCATTTGAAGCTGGGCCCAGGTAGCATAGTGAAGTATAGGTGGTTCTGCTGTTCTGTGCACGTCATGTTCCCCTGCAGCAGCATATTTGGCTAAGTTTTAGTAATGCAAAAAAAGTTGAGGTTCTTGCTTTTCAACCAAGGATGAGTTACAGAGAAAATCAATTTAAGAACTACCGTGTTAATCATAACCCTTTTGGGCTCAGCAGTATTTTTGTAGTATGTCCTCTTGATGGTGTGGATGCCAGTCCAGTCAGCAGGAAGAAATGGTAACTGCTCCCTCTGAGATTTGCTTTCGGCTAAAGTGCTAATGACCAAAACTAAAGCAGTGGATTATGAGTTAAAAACTTAAATGACCCACAGCTCTTCCCCTTTACCCATTCACATCCAACTCCCTTTCCATATTCTCAAAAATAAATGTTAATCTAGTTGAGTTCAGTCTGGTTCTCAGCAGACCATAATGTGAGGAGCCTGTTTGAGGGCATTTGAAACACTTTTGTGTTAACTTGTAAGATGCTAACAAATAGCTTAACTTACTGAGTTAAGCCGAATGAGTAGCTTGGTATACACGATAAATTTTTTTCTAGAAACTTCCTGGTTTAGTTAATAGAAAGTAATGGTTCTGTCCATAGTATGTTGTAAGGAGTTTATTGTTGTTTGATTTGTTTATTTTTTTAAAATAGTGACACAGAGTACACACATTTTCACTGTGACGTGCCAAGTGGGGTTCAGGATCGAGCAGGGAAAAACTTGCAAACCACCACTGCCAAGATACAAAACTTGCTATCTGGACCAGTATTTAGCTGCTTTTAAAAAAATGTGTATTCTTTTAAAGTGTGTATTTTAGATGTTATTATTGGAAATGTTTAAAGTTTCTTTCTAGCTTTGTGCCACATGGTTTGAAAATCCTAAACAGGCGTTTGATGAATCAGTGTCTCTTTCCATTCCTTCTGCCCCACAAAGGCTGCATATTTAAGAACATGTTGTTATGTTTCTGTAAATTGAGAACATAGCAAAAAACAAAAAAAAAAAACCCCAAACCCCACAGCTTTTCCTTGCTCTTGTTAGTATAGTTAAATGATCTTTTCTGTGGCTGCAATCATGCTGTTCTCTATGAGTTTGGTCATTTAAGTCTGTTTATCCTTTTTAGTTCTTGAGAGAAGAAAACCAACATCCACTTTTTTGGGAGGGAAAGAAAAGGCTGAGGTCAGCAGACTGCACATTGGTGTCACAGTGCGTTGGGATCTGAAAGAATGAACACATTCCATCTGGGCGAAAGAATGATGTCTGTTAGGGTTCAGTTTGCTATGGTTTTTGAGCTTTCCATATGATCTCATCACTGGAGGAGGAAAGTATATTCCCCCATAAGAATAATCTCATAGTTATGATTCATTACTACCGTGGGGTTTTTTTGTGTGTGAGTCTTTTGAGTGCCAGACCTCTCCCCACTCTTCCACCCCAAATAAAAAACAACCACCCTGTCTTTGGCTTTTTATGGTATTGCTTTAGGTGGACTTATCCAGAATAATGGTTGGCTTTAACAATCAGTGCCTTACATCTTTGTCCAGAAAACAACTCCTCCTAACATATATTTATCCAGCTATTTGTCAAGTTTCACATTTTGGGAAGAGAGCTTGTATACTTTCTTTCCTAAGGTTTGGTAAGCACTGTTTTGCATGAATGTTCCCTTTTGTGAGTTTTCCCTTTTCTGCATATAACTTCATGTGTTTATGTTAGTAAATTTACTTGGGAGTAGAAAATTTCTTAATTTTTCTTAGTTAATATTTAGATTGTCACTTTCATTCCCCAACCTGCTGCCCTAATAAGTTAGCAATCAGTTCTTTGAGCAGCTGTGTCTTTGGCAGTAGCATTTGAAGCTGGAGATGGATCCCTTCACTCATTCTCCTGTATCTCCTAATGAGCTTTCATGTTGGAAGGGTGCAGGTTAGTCCAAGTGTAATGGTTTTTTGGAACCATTACACCACTACAGCGCACCAGAAAAAGGGAAAATCTGTAGATGGACAAGTAAACCCCGTAGGATGCTGTTGAAGGCCTAATGGCATGGCAAATAAAGACCCTTTCCCTTTTCTCTTGAAGTTAAGTCATCTTCTAGCATTTTACGGTCAGTTCCTGCAATCTAAGGGACATGTAGTGCAGGAAACCCTGTGGATTGTGAAGAGTTAATATATAAATACTGAGATGACTGAAGACCTGTCTCCTGTTAGAAGTACAGCAGAGCAGTGTAATAAGCTTGAAGAGCTATGATAAACGATGCAGTTCTGATTCACTTGGCTCTTACTGCTTTGAAGTGAAACGTAAGTTCATATGTAGTAGAAGAATACAAAGGACAGTGGCTCAGGTTCTAGCAACAGCCTAGGGGTCAAACTCAACATTTCCTAGGAAAAGGTGGGTCATGGAAAGAAAATTAAACCTGTTTTTTCATTAGGCCTGTCAAAGATAGTCATGAGCTAACAGCATGGATTTACTTGATGTAGTTCTTTTTGAGGTTAGTGGAGTCCAGGTATATACATCTTAGGGGTTTTTTTTGAGATTTCTGGTGTGTAGCTGCTGTAATACACTGTGTGCTGTATTCAAGTATGAAACTATTGTAGGGTCATTGAAGAGCAGACATAAAGATTCTTCTTTCCTAACACTTCTGCGTCCATGCTTTTCTTCCAAACAAAAAGTAATCTCTTCAGAGTGTAGAACTTTTGGCTAAAATAAAGAAATTGAGTTAATCTCCCCTACATCTAGTAATGTGCAATTATTGAACCCTGGAAAAAAGAATAGCACACTGTGATGGTTTAATTTGTTTTGGATAGCGATAGCTTCATTTTTCCATCTTGCTGCTGCAGTCTGATAAACAAAGTGATGGGTGGTGGGAACTGTTGGCAGGAGGGGAGTATGTCACCTTCAAATTGGTACCTGGATATGAAAATTACAGAGCTGGAACATTAAAATTTTAGTTATAGGATTTGTGTGAAATGAAGGCAGAAGGCTTATTGTGTAATGATTGAGTAGGTCAACTGGAAATTGTTTGTATTTGTCATTTTTTTAAAGTATGTGAATCATCTTGTATCTTTATATGGTTAAGAATAACACCCTGCTATTAAGAAAAATCTTTTATTTTAAATGGAGCATGAAATATGAGATCTAGACTTGTGTAATATTTCCAGTTAAGACATAGCTTGAGAAGTGGTACTAAAATTAGTTGTTAAAGCTAGAAATTCTACTCAAGGTCATCTTATTTGTGCTTATGAGTTGTACTACTTGAATACCAAGTAGTTCTAAAATAAGTAGGGTCCTATTCTTATTGTGTTGAATAAAATCATGTAGAACCAGAGCTTTTATAAAAATGTAGGCTGGTGTAAGGGCTGTGGCAGGGCAGATAGTGAGAACATTCTAAATAAGAATGTCTGAACTCGGTCTGTCCTATTAATTAAAGTCTTCTAATCATCGTACCAGTACTTGATCACTCTCTGGCTCTACCTTCATTGTAACAGGATCATACCAGCTTACAATCATAGTTTCAATTTTTAATAGAATCTAAATGATTTTTATATCTGTCTGACACGTGATTGAGATTAAATTGTGTTTTGGCAAGTACCCTGCAAACCACGTGGCTCTGCTTCCAAATCTGTATCCTGTCACCTGCACTTAATCATGCTTGTGATTGATCCAGATTCAAATGTAGCAAAAATTTCTTTCCAGTTCAAAAATTTTACAGAAGTTTCCTGTAATAATTGTTATGGATTTTAGAAAAGCCCTTATTGTTTGTTCTGTACTTTGTGAATAGTACAGAATGCTTCTAGGTTTGAACTTGAAAATACTCATCTGCCAAAACACCCTACAGAAGTCCAGCAGTTTGGTGCATGGCCTTTCTGTCAGATGAGAGAACCTTATTTACCTGTGGTGTGTTTTTAATGTGACTGTGAAACACCTGAAACGTGTAACTAATTTTATTTTCTTTGCATCTAATATTCATCTTTGATCAAGTGTGGCCCTTTGGGTCTAAATTGTAAACTATAAGATGAAGTATGCTTAGAAAAGCAGCACTGTGTATATATACACGTATATTATAATTTTACTATCCCTATATTGAACTAATTTCTGGCTAGAAAAAGAGTGGTCTAATTAGAGGTTGCTGGTTGCTATCCTGTTCTGATCTAGTTGTTGAAGAGGTGATGAGCCTAGAACACGTGTATTTTAAAAATTGAGTATATATTTCCTCATACATTCTTGACTCTTGCGTGCATAAGAGATGTTACCTCAGTATTTGCTCTTCTCCCCTAGCCTTGAAAAGCTTCCCAGTGTTGAGTGCTTTTGTTATTGTTGTGGTGCCATGGAAAGTGAAAGAAACTGATGCTACATTTTCTCAAAAGTGTCAGTATTGAAAGTTGACAAAACAGTTGGATGCACTGCTGAGTTTTCTTATGCTGGGAGGTGGAAATTAGATACTGAGAAATAGGACTTTTAAAAAATACAACAACCCAACAAATGTAGACAACATGCCCCCCCAAATCAACCAACCAGAAAAAACCCACAAAAAACTGTAAGAAAGGCTGGGGAAGAGTTGTCCTTTTCCTCCTTCATAAAACATGAAGAATTATTTAATTATTTTGCTTTTGTAATTCATGGCAAATGCATCTCTCTTCAGTCTTCTCAGTTTTCCAAATGACAGACCACATTCCTTGCAAGCCAGGCATCATGTGTTTTCTGTAATCTTGGATGTGCTGGAGTGGTACGTCCAGAGAATTTGACTTACTGATAAGAAATCATTCCTTTCTATTTTTATTTCCTGTCTGCATCTAGACATTTCCTGTAAAGACAACTTGTGTAGTATCACCCTCTCCTAATAAAGAGTATGTTTATGGTATGTTCTGCTCTCCTGCGTTTCCAGTATGATGACATTCATGCGTTTGGGCTGTACCTTAACTTCCAAATGACTGCCATAATCAGGATTAGTTACTGATTGTGGTGGTTTTTCTCTGGCTGGAGATCAGACACACACCAAAGTTGCCCTATCACTCCCCTTTTCATCTGGACAAGGGAGAAAATATATATTAAGAGGCATAGGGGTCGAGATAAGGACAGAGAGAGATCATCCCGCAATTAGTGTCATGAGCAAAACAGCCTCAACACAGAGTAAAATAAATCTAATTTATTACCAAGCTGCACTCCCCCCGACCACCCCCCGCAATAACCAATGAAACCAGAATAGGATAATGACAAGTAAAACCAAATTTAAAAATGCCTTCCCCCACCCCTCCCATCTTCCTGGGCTCAGGTGCATTCATGACTTCTCTCTTTTCCTCCCCACTCCCCAGGTGGTGTGGGGGAGATGGGAAATTAGGGTTTTGGTCAGTTCATAATGAGCTGTTCATTCCTCACACTCTTCTGCTCCGGTGTGGGGCCCTACTTACGGGAGGCAGTCCTCCACAAACTTCTCCAACCTGAGTTCTACCCTATGGGGGCTTCAGTTCTTCACTAACTGCTCCAGCATGGGTCACTTCTATGTGATATAGACCTTCAGGACCAGACTGCTCCAGCATGGTCCTGTGTGGGGCCACAAGTGCCCTCAGCAAACCTGGCCCACTGTGGGCTTCTCTTCTTCATGAGCTGCAGGTCCTGCCAGGAGCTTGCACCAGTGTGGGCTTCCCACCAGGTCACAGCATCCTTCATGTGTCTCAGCCTGCTCCAGCATGGGGTCTCTCCACAGGCCACAGGTGGGATCTCTACTCCTGGGCCTGGAGCACTTCCTCTCCCCACTTCTTCACTGACATGGGTGTCTGTGGAGTTTCTTACATCATCTCACTCCTTTCTCTGCCAGCAAAAATCATCCACTTGAATTTTCTTTTTCCTTCTTAAATACATTATCACAGAGGCACTGATTGTCTCGGCCTTTGTCAGCAGTGGGTCCATCCTTAAGCTGGCTGGGATTGGCTCTGTTGGACCCAGGGGAAGCTTCTAGCTGCTTCTTGCAGAAGCCACCCCACAGACCTCCCACCACCACTAAAACCTTGCCACGCACACCCGCAACACTGATGATATTGGACTTTTCAGTAATCAGTAGAACATTTTCTCAGGGAGAAAATGTTTCATCTAGGTGTCAGCTGTTGTAAAATGTGTCAAAACCAGTGAGTGTGTCATTTATGGGCAAATAACTTTTCTGTGCTGAACTTCAGTGTGTGTGTTTTCTTCTGTATATATTAAAAGGAGCACAGGCCTTCCAGTCCTCATCTCTTGTAGAGGTAACTGTCACTGGAAAATTTAAACTGTATGGAGCTAGTGCAGCTCCACGTTCTTTGTTCTCCAGTCTTTGCAGAAAACTTTGTATATGGTTATGGCATATGCATGCCATACATGGCATATACATGCCAACGATGAGGTTTGCTTAACCTCATTGTTGGTGGTGAGGAGAAAGGAGGGGAGAAGCCTGCAAGGAGGGGAACTCTGGGGGGAGGGAAGGGAAAGAAAGTAAATTTCTTCTCATTCTCTTTCTGAGTAAAGCCTGTTTGTCTTGACCACAACTTTTGAAACACCTTTAGGCCAAAGTCGAAGTTCTAGTGGTTTTCTGTTTAGAAAGGTGCATGTTTTGGCAAGTTGCAGGGAGTATTACTTCAATGGTTTGAGTTTAAAAAAAAAAGTTTACCAAAAAGATTATGATTTGCCATAAGTAATTTTTATGTTCTGTTCTGAAATACTTGTATTTTAACAGTGAACAGAGTATCTGCCAAGCACGAGCTGCTGTAATGGTCTATGATGATGCCAATAAGAAATGGGTTCCAGCTGGTGGATCAACTGGATTCAGCAGAGTTCACATATATCATCACACAGGCAACAACACATTCAGAGTAGTGGGCAGGAAGATTCAGGATCATCAGGTAAGCGAATCTCTGAATATATGGAAGAGAAATCTTAGGCTATTTTTTGTGATTGACTTTTACCATTAAGAAATAAGTCTTCAGTAAAATTATGAGAACTGTAAATAATTAATTTTTATCCAAAATAGCAAAACTTCATTATGGCTTTTTATCCCATAAACCAAGCGTGTTACATACATCCAAGGCAAGAGTGCCATTCCTTCTACAGACAGGTGTAAAGGCAAGTGGTGTACACACAAGACACCTGATTTCTCTTTAAGGCAAAGTCAGCCTAAGAGCATTATTTCTATAGTCCACTCTTAGCTATGGTCTGTGTAGGTACCTGCTGTTTCCCTCGTTTCCCTAGATCAGTTCATTCATTCAGAAAAAAAAAACAAAAACCCAAAAATAAAACCACAACCAAACCTTCCAACATTTAGTAATGCTGATGATCTACCAATGTGAGAGTTTGAGAAGGGAGCAACAGGGATTACTTCTTAATTTCCTTGATGAAGAAATTATTAGGTCTTGGTTAAATGGCAAACTTGGAGCATATTTCAAGACAGAGTGTTGCCTTGTGATACTTGATGTGGGGTAAAGATCTAATCTTTTTGTTTGAGGAAAGCTTCTACATCTGTTCCATGCTCTCCCAGCATTTCATAAAATTCTTTTGGTCTGTCTTTGGTCATTTACCACACAATTGAAGCATAGACTGATAATCTCTTGTGTGATTCGTCATTAAACACTTGACTCCAAGAATAAATTATTGCAGTGCATTCATCTGAGAGCAAACCTGGTTTGGTTTTTTTCCTCCTGTTATTCAGTAGAAAAAGGCAAGAAGATATGATGTAGTTACCTAACGACAATGAGATCCTCTTACTGAATGGCTTGTAATAAATGGCTGTCCTACTAGCTAGAATTTATTGCCTTTGTGAGCCATAAGGATCTGGCAGAATGCTACCTTGGGATGTATAGTAGAAGTTCACATAAACTGCTACTGAAAGCCCAGCAAACTAAGGGAAACAGCAGCCACAGTGAGAAGCTGACAACTTGTTTAAACAGTTAGTTTCTTGTTTAAAAAGTTAGTTTAAAAAGTTTCTGAAATCCACATGCATATTAGCATCAAGTATTATGCTACTGAAATCAGAATTGTTTTTATTACTATATTATGAAGCATCATTGCATAATTTGAAATGAGAATGCTTAAACTACAAAACTTAATGCAAAGCATCTCAGTAGTCCCCTTGTGTATTCTCATCACTGTTTTCATGCAGCATTTGAATTAAAATTGACATGGCTGTATGCTTCAACATTGTGATCTTGTAGCTTATGAGGTTAGAATTAACTCACATGGTTAAAGGAATATAACCTACTGTAAGCTGAAACTTGTGATAAAATAACGATTTTACACATAATTATTTTTTTTAAATGATTATAGGTGGTCATAAATTGTGCCATTCCAAAAGGGCTGAAGTACAATCAGGCTACACAGACCTTCCACCAGTGGCGCGATGCTAGGCAGGTGTATGGTCTGAATTTTGGCAGCAAAGAAGATGCCAATGTCTTCGCAAGTGCCATGATGCATGCCTTAGAAGTATTAAATTCACAGGAAGCTGGTAAGAGTCTCACCTTACTTTTTTTTTTAAAGATTGTTCAAATATAGAGATGGAAAAAATGCAGGTGTTCATGTATAAAAGTCAGTAAGTCTTGTTTCTAATCATGATTCAGCCTCTAGCTGTTTTAATTATTCGGGTGTTTTGTCTGCCTAATTGCTGCTGCTTAATAGGGATTCTTAACATAACTGCCATCTGTGTAAATGCAGTTCCTAACAAGTAAACCTGTTTTCATACTGTCTCTTCCACACAGTAACTTGCTGACTTTTTGTTTGGTTTCCTTAAGGAAATAAAACCAAAACACCTGACCAACCAATGTGAAGCTCTTAATGAGGGTACTCTTCAGGATTTCTGGAGATATCCAGTGTTGTTCTTGTGTTGGTATTTTTCATTCTCACTGGTTTATTATGAAAACATCGTGTTTTTTTTCCTCTGAACCTTGGAATTCAGGTCATCCTCTTTGGCAGTTTTTAACTGCACAGGTAACTCTAGCTTGGAGACCTTGGATCCATGAGTAGCATTCAGATGAGCACATACAATTTAGACTATGTATCTGTCATTTAAACTGTTTGGAGAACAGGGTGATTTAGAGGGTTTAAAATATTGGTGGAAAACTTAGAGGCTCTCAAGTCTTCATCTGGTGCCTGTAATATATTCTAGATAGGCTCTACAGCAAATTGACTGGGAGAACACTGTGACACACACACACACAGAGTTTTTATCAAGAGACTTTTGTGTTCTTATAACCAAATAGAATTCTTTGTCCTCATTAAACTTTAAAGATTGCCCATGTAACAAGAGATGGTACTTCTGTGCCAGTTTTCTTTCTTTGGTAGAGAGAAAGGCTGTAGATAACCTTTCTAGGGCTGTCTCAGCTTTAGCAAAAAAAGGTGACTGTATCAAGCTGCTTTTCATTCTGACAGTTGTTTCAAGACCTACCTTTTGAAACTAAGCTGTCTAGACCAAGAAGGATATGTTCTGCAGTGCTTACACTGTTGTGCAGCTCACAAAGCCAAAATATAAGGGGTATCTAGAGGTATAAGGTGTTTTTGCAAACTAAAATAGTCAGGTTGTATATCCTGTTCTCCTGTCTCTTGGTTAGGTATTTTCTCCTCTAGATCCCTCAGTTCTCCTTTCACTGAGGCTTACTTGATTGTATGTCATTTGTGCTCTCTGTTTATCATCTCACCAAATAACACTTGTGAACAGAAGTTGGTTTCTACTCATTTGATGTCTTGTGGGTTTGAATATGGCAAGGTTTTTGGGAGGGGGTTGCTGCAGTGGCGGCTTCTGTGAGAATCTGCTAAAAGCATCCCCTAGGTCCAATGGAGCCAATACCAGCCAATTCAAGGACAGACCCGCCACTGACCAAGGCCAAGCCCATCAGTGACAGTGGTAGTGTCTCTGTGGTAACATATTTAAGAAGGAACAAAACCCACAAGCGGCCACTTTTTGCCACCAGAGAAAGGAGTGCAAAGATGCAAGAAACTTTGCAGATGCTGAGGTTAGTGAAGAAGTGGTGAGAGGAGAGATTCCCCTGCAGCACCTAAGACAACCACAGTGAAGCAGATTGTCCCCCTGCAGCCCATGGAAGATTATGGGGGGCAGAGCTCCCACTTGCAGACTGTGGAGGACCGGAGATGGGTGGTGACACATGAAAGATGCTGTGACCCTGTGGGAAACCCGCGTTGGAGCAAGCTCCTGGCAGGACCTGCAGCCTGTGGAGAGAGGAGCCCACGCTGGAGTAGGTTTGCTGGGGGGACTTGTGACCCTATGGGGGACTGTGCTGGAGCAGTTTGGTCATGAAGGCCTGCACCCTATGGAAGCCATGGCAGTTCATAAAGAGCTGAAGCCCCTGTGGGAAAGGACTCACTTTCCAACTGGAGAAGTTCGTGGAGGACTGTTGCCTGTGGGTGAGACCCCATGCTGGAGCAGGGGAAGTGTGAGGAATCCTCCCCCTGAGACAGAAGGACCAGCAGAGACAATTTATGATGAACTGACGGAAACCCTCATTCTCTGTCTCCCCCTGTGCCACCTGGAGGGGTGGGGAAGGAGATAGAGAAATAAAGAATAAAGCTGAGCCCAGGAAGAAGGGAGGGGTGGGAGAGAGGTGGTTTAAGATTTGGTTTTGTTTCTTGTTATCCTACTTTGTTTTCATTGGGTAATAAATCAGATGCATTTTATTCTGTGCTGAGTCTGTTTTGCCTGTGACACTAACTGCGGAATGATCTCTCCCTGTCCTTATCTCCACTCCTGAGCGTCTCAGTAAATATTTTCTCCCCTGTCCAGCTGAAAAGGGGAGTGATTCTGGTGGATGTCTGGCCTCAAGCCAGGGTCAAGCCACTGAAAATCTGAAAAAGCCTGATTTATGGTAATCACCGCAATTTGAGGGTTTTATATTGCTTCCTGTTACCTCTACTCAGAATATTTTGGTACCTCATGTTTCAAACAAGTGTGTATGTTTATATGTTGTTTTTCAAAATTTAGTATTTTCTCTGAACACTAAAATTGAGCTACTAGAGAGGCTGAAGTGGCAGGCAGGCATGGTGATGCTCATGTTTTAATTGGTCAGTGTGTCAGATTTCACAGATTATTGTGATTGCAACTGGCCCTTCTTTTTCTTACACAAATTAGCCTTTTGTAGTTTTGCATGGCTGGGTTCTGGTGGAGAAGGGAAGCTCTGCATGGTGGCTTCTGCAAGAAGCAGCTAGCAGCTTTCTGTAGGCCTGAGAGAGTAAAAGTCCTGTAAGTTACTAAGGGAATTTATGCTAATACTGAAAGATCATTACATTATATATTGATCCTTCTGTTCCTTCTGATTTAGCTACTAGACTTCAAAAAATTTCTAACACATGCAGTCCTACTTGGTATTTTGACAATGCTGCTTCAAAAATCTCTACCTAAAGAGGATATCTAATAGAATCATAGAATGAGTAAGATTGGAAAGGACCTTTAGAGGTCATCTACTCCAACCCCCCTGCAGTAAGCAGGGACATCTTCACTAGATCAGGTTGCTCAGAGCCCCAGTAAGCCTGACCCTGAATATCTCCAAGGATGGGGCGTTCACCACCTCTCTGGGCAAACTGTTCCAGAGATCTGCCACCCTCATATTAACGAATTTTTCCCTAATGTCCAACCAAAATATCCCATTTGCTAGTTTAAAACCATTACCCCTTATCCTAGTGCTACATACCCTCATGAACAGTTTTTCTCCAGCTTTCTTACAGGCACCTTTCAGGTACTGGAAGGCCGCTATAAGGTTCCCCCTGGAGCCTTCTCTTCTCCAATCTGAACAGCCCCAACTCTCTCAGCCTGTCTTCATAGGAGAGGTGCTCCAGCCCTCTGATCATTTTTGCAGCCCTCCTCTGGACGCACTCCAACAGGTCCATATCCTTCTTGTGTTGGGGGCCCAAAGCTGGATGCAGTATTCCAGGTGACAACTCACCAGAGCAGAGTAGAGGGGCAGAATCACCTCTCCCTTACTAATAATCTATGTAAATTGCTGTTTCTTTGTATATCTAAATGAGGGTATAAAATCTCCATCTCAAGTAAAGTAGCAAAATCCTGTATAGATAGATTCCCTTTTACTCCGGATTTGCTGACGATCAGAGTTGATTCTTGCAGTATCCTTGTTTTGGACTGAGCAGTTTCTTTTATTAGCTTGGTTATTTAAGTTCTATTTTATTCATAAAATGAAAGCATTTTTAATGTTAGCTGAGCATACTGTTCAGAGATTCATAGAGCTGTAGGTGAATTTTAAACTTGATGCAAGGTTTCACAGTAATCTGGATGTCTTCTGAGGAGTATTAGGGATTACTTTGTGGGTATCATTTCGGGTTGCAAGTCAGCTGCTACAGCTCTTTCTCACTCTTTAAATAAAGAAAAAAATCCTATATTCTCCTTCTCTTCCATGCATTTGAAAAATGTTCTTGCTTGCAGCTGGCATCTTCACCTGTTGTATTGCTGGAGTAAGTTGTGCTTGTTTAATTTAGGATCTCCCTCTAGTGGGCCTGCAGGAGTAGATGCGGAGACATGGGCTGCCTATACCGCTGAGTGTCTGGAGTGGAAGTAGTGTAAACTGTCAGCTTTCTCCTGGAAACCGGTAGAGGCTGGTCTCAAAGGGCTGTGAAATGAAGGCTGCCTTGGCAGTGAAATTGTCTGAAATGTGCAGTTTCTGGCTTTTTTTTTCCCCCCCTTCTCTCCCTGATTTGCAGTGCTGATTATGTGGTCATCCTGATTTCTCTCCTGCTGGAACTCTGTTTATTTAAATTGATGTGTATTCAAAGTGTTCTCACTCCATTCTGGTTCGAATGACTATTAACTAATAGCTATTCAGCCAGACCCTGTTTTCCCACTAGCTAGTTGAGCACATTGTAGGCCAGGTCCAAAAGGAGAGACAGGAATGCAGGACTGTACTTTGTCCTGGAATTGTAAGGTAGGCTATTAATGCTACAAGTTACTGCCCAATACTGTTTAGAAAAAGTATTAAAAATAAGCCAAGGTTTGTTTCTGATTCATTTGGGAAAATGAGGAAAGATTTACTGATTTTGTTAAATAATTGAGGTGGTCAAAAGTTATGCCTTCATTGTATGACAACTATGTATCATCAGTTGGATGTTACTTGAAGAGGATTTCTGCCTTGAAGGCTGTGCGTGGTGTGTTTAGATATTCAGTAATTGGTCTTAATTGTGTAGAGCGAATAGGGCTTTCTGAGGCATCACTATGAAGCTTTCCCATTGCTTTGCAAGGCAAGTTTTCGTATCTGCAATAAGTAGAGTTCAATGTTACAGTCAGAGTGGACTGCGGAATGAGGGAATGGCCTCAGTGAAGGCCAGGTTGGATGGGGCCCTGGGCAACCTTGTGTAGATCCAGGCCTGAGGTTGGTGGCCCTGCCTGTGGCAGGGGGGTTGGAGCTTTATGATCCTCGGGGTCCCTTCCAACCCTTGCCATTCTATGTTTCTATGATTCTAAGGGAAATTAGATAGCTGAGAAAATTCTCTGATGTCTAGGAAAAGGGGTTATTCCATTGAAGGAATAAGCAAGGGAACGGGGCCTTGGAAGATGGGAGGAACAAAGGGTTATCGCACTGTTTTGCTGCAGAAGGTATCTTCTAGTTCAGCTGTAAAGGGACGTTGCTTTGTGTGGCATCTGTCTTCAGTCCCAGGAAAGCCTTGCTAAGAGAGTAAGAAACTTTGAGATTTATGTAAGTGTAATTTGTATTTGAGGAGGTATTTTTAGATGTTCATTGCAGAGGATGAAAGCAGCAAAAGACAATCTGAAGGATGTTATAGAACTGTAAATAAGCCTATTACGATCCTAAAAGAATTACATACATGTAAGATTAATGATGGTTTTTGGACTATTCTTTAACAATTCTATATTGATTTGTGAAGGGGATTTTTTTAATACTTGATATAAAGGCAAGGATAGGAATGGCTTCAGTGAAGCTATTCTAATATGGCTTGAGGTAACACTTTGATTCATAGGGAAATGTGAGGGAGGAAAAAGGGTCTCTTTATCTTGTTAGCCTAATCTTGGAAAAAAACCTTGAGGTTAAATTTCTTTTGAAATTATTAGTAAACCTACAAGTTAGGTTACTCAGTTTTTAAATAATCAAACCATTATGGGGAAAAGATGCATTCTTTTCCCACAGCTGTATTACAGATGTGTGATGCTTTCTCTTACAGAGAAGATAGCTTATTAAATCCTTGCTTATAGGGGAGTATACTTTTATCATAGATTGAGTAATTCAGTATATTTGGGAAACGCAAACTGAAACAGAACCTGGGGTCAACTAATTGAACCATGTGTAGAAGCTATAGGAAGGTGAAATGGGAAAGGATGTATGGGGTGGGAGATCTCAAATGCTTCTCCTTGTAGTCTTGTGCTTTGTACCATGCTAAAACTTGTTTTGAGGAAAGAAAAAATGCTTCTACTGCAATGAAGTAATTATGCTATACCTGTACTCTTGGCAAGCCTCGGGAGCAGGCTGTCAGCACTCCCTGTCAGAGTGGGAGTAGCATGATGGGGTATTACCTCTGTTGTCAGAAGTCGGATAATGTCTCTATTTTTGCTAGTAAGCTTTTTCTTTCCTGTTAAAATGTGGGATTGATTAAGAACATTTTTGTAGTTACTGGGTTCTGTAATAGCTGATCCTGATTTATATGCCAAAATATTAACCTAAAGGAAGTTTTAACTGTTTATTGGACAAAATACTTCTGTTCCATTTTAATTGCATGTGAGTATTGAAAGCATCATGAATTTTAGTGGTGATATTTGGAAATGAAGAGAGAGTTGCTGAATTTTCAGAGTTGTACTCACTTCTAAGTGTTGCCAGTGTGGTATTTGATTTGTGTGATTCTTCAGGATTAATGTTCTGTCAGGAGAAAGCTTTGGCATTGAAGTTTGGTAGTTGGTCTTAACTGCATGGGAAATGTACAGAGAAGTATATTGATTTTTGTGGATAAAGTTTTGTTAAAGGTTGGGGAATGAAAATTTATTTTTTTCTTGAGGCTTCATATTTTTGTCTGTAAAAAAAATTGCCAGTAGAAGCTGTAGTGATAGGAAATCTGCTGCCTCTCAGAAACAGGGTGCTGTCAGAACCATGAGCATAATTATGGGAATACAGTTTGGTTAGGCTCTTTTCTTCAGTATTATCTGCAAAAAATGACAGTCATCATTTATAACATTTGTATTCAAACAAATGTTGGGGGAAAAAGTAATAAATTTCCTGCAGCATTGCTATATTTAACTTTTGATACCTGCTTTTTAAAGATTGTGATATTGTAGTTACATTAAGGGACGGCAATACTCTACTGCTGCAGCTTTGTCTCCCCCATAAAAGCATGGTGGAGAGGGAGACAGAAGGTTGCTCAAAGTCACCCAGTCAGGCAGTGCTGAGGTGAGCCTAAGTTATTGGCACTGGGTTTCCAAGGCTCTGCTGGCATTGATAGGAGGCTTGTCTCTACTTAAGTGAGTTTCATTGAATATTTTATTCTTCTTTGTCCTGTTGTGGGTATGCATGGCATGGTTTTGGTGGTGGAGGGGGTACTGCAGGGGTGACTTCTGCAGTGAGCTACTAGAAGATTCCCCTAGGTCCAACGGTGCCAATACAAGACAGCTCAAGGACAGACTCACCGCTGAGCAGGGCAGAGCCCATCAGTGACAGCTTGAGAGAAAGGAGTGAGAAGATGTAAGAACCTTTGCAGACACCAAGGTCAGTGAGGTGAGGGGCAAATGAGGTGCTCCAGGCACCAGAGGAGAGATTCCCCTGCAGCCTGTGGAGAAGACCATGGTGAAGCAGGTTGTAGATATTTGGAGGAAAGAGAAGCTTTCGATGGAAGATGGTTTGCTTGAATAGAAGTGGTGGAGAATAGTTTTGCCACTTGTTAGTGCCATCATTTTTATCCATCATAGTCCTGCTTATAAATCCCTAATACAGGTCCAGGTCTAGAGGTGTGATGCTGTTTTGCTTCTGCTGAAGACTAGTGTTAGGAAGTCTCCCCAGACTCTGTTCTGTAATGTTCTAGAGCAGGACAGGTTCTGAATGGGAGGAGAAAGAGCATCAGGCAAGTGAAAGAGGTTACTTCACTGCTGCTTCTTACTGCTTCCTAGCATAAATCTCTGAAAAAAACCTGCTTTCAATTCATTCAGAAAGCATTTAAGTATTCAGTGAAACTTTTTTTCCCCCCAAGTTCTTGTATTCTGTCTCAGAAGCACATCTTTTTGCTCTGGTTTTGAACTCAGACCTGGGGTGTGTTCTTTTCTTACTAGGCATACTCAAACTGTCCTTAATAAAAATCTTTTCTAAAGATGAGAATTACTACATTTATCCTTACAGCATGCACTTATATAAATGAACTTGCTGTCTGCTTTCAATCCATTCTTCCTTTGAAGTCAGTCATACTTTGATTTGACTGTCAGGCTGTATAATTGGAATGTTGCTTAGTTTTGGCAGTAACATACTGAGATATGATAGAGTGGGAATTCTTAATTACTGAGTTGTTTTTATATAAACTGTTTCTCTGGGGGAAAAATTGAGATCTTCACCTCAAACTAAAATTCACATGTGTGATAACAGTTAACTTTCTAAATGTACTAGATTTTTTTTTAAAAAATGGATTTTGTCTTTCAATACTCTACTCTGAACAGTACAGTAATTGCAGGGGTGATTTTGTACATATGTGTGTTTTTGGCTTTCCTCAACCCTAGGGCATGTGGGGTTCTGAGAAAAATTTCTCTTGATCTGGCTGCCAGCAGTCCCAAAAAAGCCCACTGCAGAAATCCTTATGTTACCAGCTCCCTATAAAGCCTGCCTGGCTAAATGCATATGTACGTTGTAGTACATTATATAACCTGTAGTATGTGTATTGTTCTTGTCTTTAGTAGATTATCTGGGGCTTTTAGGGCTGTTGCTCAATAGTGATGTGAGGTCTTTGGTGTCAGCCAGGTGCTATATCAGCACTGCCAGCATAAGGCAGGTGACATTAAAAGGAGTGGAGATTCTGGTGTGAAGCTCCAAAGCAGATGATGTAATTGCAGAGACTGAAGGAACCGATGAACCAAAAAGCATTGAGAGAGGAGGAAGCTGTGTTTCCATTTCCAGCTTGCTAATTAAACCTTCACAGGGTCATGCAGCTGGAATGAATTCAGCTCTTGAATGGAGATGCAGAGGTAAGAAGTCAATCACAGGTGAAAATTAAGTTAAGCAGTTGTATAAGCTGCAACTCAGGTTGTAGTTAATAAAGGTGATGTTGGGAGTGCTTAATATGGTTAAAGCAGCCCCCCAACAGTATGATTTCATTTTCTGAGCTATGCCAGTATAGCTGTGTATGTGACTTTGTGAAGAACCAGAACTGGTCCTGATCTAGCTGGTGAAAATACTTCTTGTAGGGCTTTTTTCCCCTGGGATTTTTAATGCATTGGATTTCCAGTCCATCTCTTGCTACCACAGTTGCCTGAACTGTAATAGAGGAAGGGTGATGCAAAGGTGAGAATAAGCTGAAAACCAGAAAGCATTTAAACTGGAATGGCTGCTGAACAAATTAGTATGAAATAATATCCTCTGTCTGTCAGGGTTTGCTGCGGAGTTCACCGTCTGTGCTTTCTTTAGAAAAAGAAAGATGTTAAGCTTTCCTTAAAACTCAGAATGAATAGACCATTCAGCCTTGTCTCCTTCTTGGCTTGTACTGGTCTCTGAAGATAAAGCAATCCTGCAGAAAAATCAGACTTTTTTCCGGGCAGCATCTCTGAATATTTCTCATGGGGCTTGATGTTTCTGAAGTATCTTGAAGTGTTCAAAAGCCTCTGAGAGCACTCTTTATTAGCTAGTTCCTGCTTATTTATTCATTTCACCATTGGTCCCACTATCTGACAGTTGTGGTTTAGCAATGAAGTGGTGGTCCTGGCTTGCTGCAAAACCTTTATTTTATAGGATAAAACATACTTTTCCATCTGGTATGTACCTCTAACTTGCCAGCATCCGTTAGCATGGCGATTATTAGGACTCTGTGCTTGTGGAGAGGAATTTCACAGAATCACAGAATGACTGGGGTTGGAAGGGACCACTGGAAATCATTTAGTCCAGCCCCCTGCCAGAGCAGGATCACCTAGAGCGGGGTCCACAGGACAGCATCTGGGCAGGTTCTGAATGTCTCCAGAGATGGAGACTCCATAACCCCTTTGGGTTCTCTTTGTAAGAGAGATGTTCTAGTCCCCTAATGGTCTTCATAGCCCTTTTTTGTACCCTTTCTGCACACAGTATTCCAGATGAGGCCTCACCTGGGCAGAGCAGAGGTGGAGGAGAACCACCCCCTGACCTGCTGGCCACAGTTTTCTTGATAGACTCCTCCAGGATGCCATTCTTGTTCTTGACCATACATTGCTGGCTCATGGTTAACCCACTGTCCACCAGGACTCCCAGGTCTTTTCCCACAGAGCTGCTTCCCAGCAGGTCAGCCCCTAACCTGTACTGGCACATGGTGCTACTCCTCCCTAGGTGCAGGACCCTGCACTTGCCCTTGTTGAATTTCATAGGAGTATCTCTGCCCAACTCTCCAGCCTGCCCAGATCTCACTGGATGACAGCACAGCCTCTGGTGTGTCAGCCACCCCTCCCAGTTTTGTGTCATCAGCAAACTTGCTGAGGGTACACTGTCCCTTCATCCAAGGTGTTGATGAGTACATTGAACAGAGCTGGACCCAGGACGGATCCTGAGGAGCACCACTGGGTACAGGCCTCCAACTAGACTCTGTGCCACTGATCACAGTTTGTCACAGAACAGGCCAGATGACTCGGTAGCCGAACTTTTCTTGAAGGCTTTTGGAATGCTCAAGCTGCATTTCCTAATGACAAAAATAACATAAGAAAAACTAGAATCCCCATGTTAATCATTGAGCAGGGGGTTGTGTTCAGCTCCTTTGCATGTATGACTATGATGAAAGGACAGAACTGGAGTAGGTTGGCCAAGTTACACTAGCTTGGCTTGCTGATGGTTGTGTTGTGGTTTTGTATGACAAGGTTCTGGTGGAGGGGTTGCAGGGGTGGCTTTTGCAAAGATCTTCTACAAGCTTCCCCTGGGCCTGACAGAGCAAATAACAGCTGGGCATAAGGACTGACCAGCTGCTGCTAAAGACAGAGCCTGTCAGTGACAGTCATAGTGCCTCTGTGATAACATATTTATGAAGGAAAAAAGCCCACAAGCAGCTGCTTTTTGCTGCCAGAGAAAGAAGATATAAGAAACTTTACAGACACTGTGGACCATGAAGAAGGGTGGGGAGGAGGTGCTTCAGGCACCAGAGGACAGATGTTTCCCTGCAGCCTGTAGAAGATGATGGGCAGCAAAGATCTCACCTGCAGCCTGTGGAGAGACCCTGTGCTGGAGCAGGTAGAGACATACACTGTGACCCATGCTGGAGTAAGCCCCTGGCAGGACCTGCAGCCTGTGGAGAGAGGAGCCCATGCTGGAGCAGGTTTGCTGGGGGGACTTGTGACTCTGGGGGGGACCAGGCTGGAGCAGTCTGATCCTGAAAGACTGCATCCCATGTCAGTGACCCACACTGGGTTAGTTGGTGAAGAGCTGAAGCCCTGTGGGAAAGGACTCACATTGGAGAAATTTGTGGAGGACTGCCTCCTGTAAGTAGAACCCCATGCTGGAGCAGGGGAAGGATGTGAGGAATGCCTCCCTGCCCCGACTAAGAAGCAAACAGCTTGTGAGGAACTGACTGATACCCCCATTCCCTGTATCCCCCTGTGTCACCTGGGAAGGGGGTCAAACCACCACATGGTTTGCAGAGTTTACAGACAGCATACTTGTCTGACAAAGAATGCTCTGGGACAAAGTTTGAGCCTGAGAACAGGCTTTCTTACAGCTGGGCTGGTTGAAATAGCGGGTGAAAATAATACTAGCTGGTTGGTTTCCAGTGTTGCAAGCAAAAGAGAAGAGCTGGCAGGAGGCTGGCAGAAAGGCTGTAGCGCAGCAGGTCAGACTTAACTACTGTGTTCAGAAAGACCATTAACTGCTCTTAAAGATGAAATGAGCCAAAGTTTGAGGTTTTCATTTCTACTGTAGAAAATACTTCCAGTGGGGAAATGACCACAGTATGACCATTTCTTTCTGGGTTTGTTCTTCATTATTAGTTTTTAGGTCAATCTGTTTCTTACTGAGAAGCGGCAGATCTGACGACAAGGGAGAGTGAGAGCCATAGTGTTAGATAGCACCTTTAAGCTGCAGCACAGCTGCTGCTGGATTGCATCTACTCCTAAAAGTCCATGAAAGGCTGCAGCACGGTACAGACAGCAAACAGTCTGGCTGCTTGGGAGCTGCAGTCATGGCTTAATGGGGCATAAAAGCCTGCCTACCACCTGTCACGCAGGGGAGATGACAGAGGAGGATGTGTGTGACTTTGGAAGTTTTAAAGCAGAAAAGTTTTCCAGATAAGCAATATGACAGATGCTTCTACTTATAATTGTGAATTATCGATGCAGTGAAATCTCTTGCTATAAAAATAATACAGATTTATATCCAGAGGTATGTCTTGGAGGTACTGCAAGCAGAAATAGTACATCCAGGGCAATATCCCGTGCTTAGGTGTGAGGACCTAATGCTGAATTAATAATAATACATTTTTAACCGTAGGGCAGAGTAGCTTGTAAACATTTTTATAATACTCAGGATTCTTTGTCTTTATGGCCACAATGTGGCCACTATGCTTTTTTAAAGTAAATGAGCCTATGTGTGTAGCTCTTAAACAAGCTTGTTTGAGTTTGAGGCAGGTTGCCTGTCCTTGATGTCTTGACATATCACACGTGATCTCTTCATGTTTTGGATGACTTTCATGAGTTCATATGGCAAACAACTCTTAGCTTTTGATAGTTGAGATGGGGAAGATCTCATTACAGCTCCATCACTCTTAACTAGTTGGGTGAAATAGCAGCAAGAAATGGTTTGCTTTGGGACCTTTTCAGAACTGGATACACTTTTATTGTTTTAATTCTGCTTGCTTATAAATTCCATAATCTTATGTGTAGCTGTGGTCTAAATAATTTCCCAGTTTATTGCTTGTGTTTACAGAATCAGTGTTTTCATGATCTACTATATTCTATTCCACACCTCTTCCTCCTCCTGCTAATTTTTTGTTAATAATTTTGTGCTGTAAATGTATTTGTGAGGGAAGTGAAAAGGTCTTTTTGTTTTTCTAAGCTTGGCCTGGCACATACAGTATTTGAAGATGTATGGTTTGCCCGCTTTGCCTGTGTAAGGCTTGCCAGTCAGTGAAAGTCAAAGGTGAAATTGCACGTCCTTTTCTTTTGCATTTCTTGTGCTTAACAGAATGCAGAGTTTGTATATTCACTGTACACCTCTGTTCCTTTGGACACAGTATTTGCCTGTCCACGGAGGAAAGGCTTTGATCCAAGTTGATGGGCTACAATCTGAGTAAATTTTAGTGTGACCTGTAGACATACTGTGTCTTCTGATATGGTGATAAGGTTCTGATGGTTTCTTTCTCCTGTTCTTTTTTTTTTTTCTCTCCAGTGTTCTATTTAGGTGAGTGTTGTAATTTTTGAGCCTTTTCTGCTCCTTCAAAGTACTTGTTCATTGTTTCAAGAAAATCTCAGACTTGAAATGCTTTTTAAAGCTTTTGCTGAGTCACATCATATATAAAATTTATTTTGCATTTCTGTGAACCCTTTTCATCCATGTGAAATAAATCCATTCTGCAGATATGTAAGGTAACAACATTTGTTGCCGTTTTTATTTGCTATATTATGTTGTTGAGCTTGTTTGGCTTAATACTCAGAAGTAAACAGTTCCTATAATGTCATGTGATGGCTGCCATTTTTCCTTGATTTTGTGCTTTTTTTTTTTCAAAGTAAAAGTTCAGAACATTAATTTATGGTCTGTTTTGGCTTTTAGGTCCTACATTGCCTCGACAGAACTCACAGCTTCCCTCTCAAGTACAAAATGGTCCATCACAAGAAGAATTGGAAATCCAGAGAAGGTATGGTTTTATAAGTGAACAGCTGTTCATTTAAAGAATGCAGTAACTCCTCACTAATGAGAAATTAAATGTCAAGGACTTAGAAATCCTCTCTTGCATTAGGGCAGGATTCATACGCTTGCAGCTTTCCTGTGTAAAATCTTTGATCGTACCTAGATTGTACTTGGGATTTCCACCCATTCAAAAAATGCATTTGCTATTGATCTGACATGAAAGAGATGAACATCAGACCAGACTAATTAATTTTCCAGTGACTGTTGTGCTCAGTTTTTGACACATGCTTACGAAAAAGAAAGTAAGTAAGGAAGGAAGTTTTAACCTTTAGAAATAGAGAATTAAGTCGTCATGGAGAATGACAATTTTTCTTCCTGAATATGGATGCACTAGACCAAAATATTGTACTGGAAAGCTTCTTCACCGCTATACTATGTTAGTTCTTCAGCAAAGAAACCTTCATTTTCTGTTTTTACTGTGTCTGTTTATGGAACCTTTAGCAGTTTAACTTTCAGCTGTAGCAATACTGGTTATATCTGTGCCTTTAGGGAGTAGTCCTGGTTCCCCTGATGAGCTGAGATTCCTTCTTCTCTTCATTGTGAAGCCACTGCATCCATCCCATGTGCTGTGGGATATGTTCCAGACCCATATAGCATTTTCAACATATGGATAGTAACTGTGTGTCAGTGATGCCCAAGTTCTTGGGACCAAACTTTCTAGCTGCAATGGTCCCGCTTTTGTTGCGTGGCAAAATACAGGTTAGTGCTGTAGGTTGAGTGCCTGGTACAGGGATATATGAAATGGCAAATTCTTCTAGGACAGTGCTGTCAGACAGGGTTAAGTGGAAAAAAAAGCCAAGACCGTGGGCTATCTCAAGCATAGTGCCTGTGGTGCAATCCTGGATTATTTGACCATCAAAATATTCCCAGGAGATTAGCTGTTCCCTTCCAGAAGGGATGCTGGAAGCTATTAGGTCACTTGCAGTACAGTTAGAGGGAATAGGTTCGCCCAATAAACAGGAAGTGGTCCAAACCAATGGTGCAAATGCACCTCCCAGCTTCAGTGGTAACTGGAAGTAACACTTTAATGTTGGGTCAAATTGTCCCTGATGTTTTTATCCATTTTTATATTTTGCATTTAGTTTGTTTCTGCAAAGGTGAGCAGAACCAGATAGCTAATTTGGAAACAAGCTGTGTATTTTATATATTAGCTAGATGTATTGGGCAAAGTGGTGACATCAAAATTGATCAAATTTGTCCTGTCTCTCTTCTGCACTTATTAACTCTGAGAAGGGATCACTTTATCTGAAAATCTTCTTGTTTAAAAACAAATAGCAAGAAGTTCATTACAAATCTGTCTGATATGTTTACATGCAAGGAAGTCATGATAAAGGTCTCTTATGTCACTTCTCTTTGGACAGACCTTTTAAGAGCTTTTTTCTTTAGAATTTTTTTCTGTTCAACATTAGTGGCTTTTAATATTTTTATTTTCTGTCTGTTCCTTTAGAAGACTAATATTTCAAATGTATAATGCTTAGATACCTTTCAGAAAAGCATCCTAGTTAGATGTCTCTTCAGAAAAAAGTGCTGCCCTGTATTAAGAGCTCTGAAAGTCTCTGAAATTTTGTGTGTAAATGGCATTCTTATGGATTGTTTCTCATTTGATCAGTGTGCTCTACTTGTTTTCATATACTCTGATGTCCTCTTCGAAGTCTGATCCTGGTTTTGATTTGGTTTTCCCCTAAAAAAGGATAGAGAACTGGAACAAGCATCTATTAGTGCTGCTAGGCAGATAGTCTGTGGAAAGGTTGTTGCTGTTGTATCACTAAACCTAAGAAGAACACGTAGAGTTTTGTTAAAACATTTCACAAATGCTTCTCTGGTCTCTTTACTGCTGTAACTATATGGCTATAATATAGTTCAATTAACTCTAAGGTAGAACTTCACTTGTAGCTTTCAGACTGTAATAACAATAGTCTTACTATACTGTAGGTAATAGTAAACAGTTGGGGAGAAAAGATTCAGGTATATATTTAACATAACTACGAATGACATTTCCAGTCTCAGTAAAGGGTAAAGTTAGTGTGGGCAGAGTTGAGTTCTCTGAGGATCAGTAAGATGCTATAGGGAATGCAAGAGAAGGGAGTAAACCTACTGTGTAGGAAGGAACATGGGGTTTGTGACGAATCAGTAAAAAGGCAGGCTTGGCTATGTCTATTGCTCATGAAATCTGTCTGTGGGGTGGAGGTTTAGTTTAAGATGTGCCTTGATACTAGTTGTCTTTAAGTGCTGGTCTCGTATCCCTTCCTCTAAGTGTAACTGATTCAGTAATGTTTGTCCAACTTCCATGTTAAAGTAGTTCAGGAAAATATTTTTTTAAATTATTCTAAGCCTGAAAGAAAAATGTGCTTACATAAAAATGAGACTTGAGAAGGGGACCCTGTGGAGGTCATTTAGTCTGCTCAAAGGAGGACCAATTTCAAAGTTAAATTATGTGGCTTGTAGCTTCAGGGTTTTCCTAGGCAGAAATAGAAACATTTATGAGGGACTGTTTTGCCAATGCACTGACTGGTGAAGGCATATTACAGAGAGCTTCAACTGATCTGATGTTTTCCTTTACTTTTATAGCTGGTGTACAAGAATCTTGGAGAAATTGGGAACTGAGATCATTGTCCACAAAAGTGTATTATTTCAGTTCAAAGACTTTTCTTTATTTTAGAAAGGATTTAGATGTCTTGCATTTTGAGTAAAAGCGCTAAAGTAGGGATATGACTTTGGTTTGCTGCAGAGCTTGTTACTTGAATATTGCATTATTTATTGTGCAGCAGTGACAATCTGTAAAGCAACTAGGACCAGATGTACAGTCTTAAAACACTGAAGTTTTTATGAAGCCAAGATTACACGCAAGGTGGTGAATGAAATGATTTTGTCTGGTGAATTGCTAACTTGAGTACTTTTAAGAAACCTTAACACATGGTGTATGTTTTCCCTATCAGTAATCTTCCTTAACTTGTGCTCATTTAAGTACAGTAATAACAAGCCTTAAGACACTCCAGCTTCTGGTTTTGACCCTCAAAAACGAAGGGGCTTTCTCTTTTCTTGTATGGGTTTTCATTCTGTCAGTGGTAGGCAGTGTTTATAAAGCCCAGTGTTTGATAATGAGCCAACTTCAGTTGCCATACGTGTTCGTTAATAACTTAGGAGTTACTTAATGTCAAACACCATTTTAAAATATGAGTTCATGGCATGCCTGTGTGTGCTACTCAAGTATGTAAATTTACCTTCTCTCCCAGCCGTGATAAATATATTGTCAGGAATATGAGTCACTGAGTTGGTATCTAATATGACACTTAGGAATTTAATGAGTTAATATTTATATATAACTTCAAAATCATCACCGCTTCATAAATAAAGAGACCAAGAACACCAGAAACAGAGAAAGTGTAGACTGTAAGGAACAATGAAGGTGTACAAGCCGCCTGTTGTCCTTCAGGGACGCAATGGACCAAAACTTGACCGAATCCTGTCGTAAGTACTCAATGTTAGAAGTTTACAAAATGCAGCAGTGGAATAATAGGAGGGGTTTGTAATTCTTAAATACTTAGAGTTTATTTATAGTTTTAGTTTATATCATGGACTGGGATGATAATGTGAAAGAAAACTTGATGCATGACTCTGCTAGAAAAGTAATATTAATACGGTGAGGTTTTCATTACATCTTTTGGAAGGCTTTTTAGATAGAAGTTCAGAGACTGACAAGCAGTAGCTTGTTTACCATTGGAGTTGAAGGAATACTTCTAATTTTCCAGATTAAAAGTTTGGGTTTTTTTCCAGAGATACTGCTAATCTTAATTTATATTCTTTCCCTGTAAATTAGTAATTGTTACATATAGAATGCCTGAGCCGTTTTGAAAACGTGGAAATACGGGAAGAAAAAGGCCTGTGTCCCACAATTCAGTAGCAATGGAGCTGTAACAATTTAAAGGAAACTTTGCTGGACACACTCTGTCCCTTGTAACCTGGTTTCTACTGGTTTCCCACAGCCTGTGACCTTTCTGGACTCAGATATACTGTTTCTAGTGTTCCTTGGCTTTTGAAATTGTACCACTTACCCAACAGTTTATCTTGGGGAAGTAGGATTTCTTCAAAGGCATATGAATTGGTTAGATGATAGCAAAGCAAACAGTTCTAGTCTTGAGATGAACATAAGAATATTATATAATAGTTGACTTTATGATGGCGATGTGCTGTGTTACAAAATCTGCAAGCAGTTTGCATCCTGCAGATAGGGTTTAAATGGAATCCAAGGAGGGCTATACTGCCTAAGCTAAGGGTTTCCAGCATGCCAAAGTTACATCAGTCTGAACTTTTCAAGTTGAGCTTGCTGAGGTGGTTTTATGGGACGACCTGCAACCATTTGTAGCCTTGAAGCCTCAGCATTGCATAGTAGGACAGGAGACAGATGCAAAAAGGCCCATTGGTCTTGTTTATCTCATCCTGAAGATTTTTTTTTGGGGGGTTTTTTTTGGGATGTTTTGGGGTTTTGTCTCCCTCCCTTAAAGTTTCTGGAAAACAAGAGTTCTGGTATAATAATGACTCTCTTTTGTAGTGCTTCTCATTTTCTTTTCATTCACTGTTCCCGTTCATAGTAAAGTTTTCCTTAGTTCTGTCAAGTCTAGCTTTCAGAGACTTAATAACTGACTTTATGGAGAGGTAATGGGTGCTGTCTGGTTATACTACTGAATAGCTATAGATGTTGGGTAACACTGACATGTTTAGCAGACTGAGAAGAGCACTCTTCCATTAAGCAGTCTTTTTACTACACTGGCAAAATTGCTGCCTTAATTGCTGAATTGAATATGGATGTTGCTTGAAGGATGGTTCTGACAAGTATCTTAGTTAACACTTTTTAAAATGCCTCTCTGAATCTCAGTCTTTCTGCAAAATGTTGAGTTCTGTGGGTTTTTTCTGTTTAAAGTAAAACATGAAATTGGGATTAGAAACTGTTCTACATTTCCCCAAATTTTTGGTTAACATGATTCCCTTTTATCAAATTGGTTCTGTCCTGCCCATGCTCACTAGAATACCACTGGTGGAGTTGCCATTGGAAGGAGATTCTTTTTGCTCTTGAGAATCTTTTTTTTTTTCTTTTCTTTCTGTAATTTGATGTGCACAGATGACTTCCTGCAATCTGGCTTCTGCCAGAGAATGTAAACTAATAGAACACTTGAATTTAATAAGTTGGAAAGATGAAGGCAAGGCAAACTAGTCTTGATGAGGTTCAGTCAAAGAGCATTAATAGATCCCTTTCTGCACTGGGAATCTTCTATCTAATTACCTTTAGGCTTACAGTTGCCTCTTTGTGTCTTTGTCATGGGGTTGCTTACCAGATTTTGCTTGACTGAAACCTTGTTTGTTTTATTTTCTTCTTTCCAATATGTGCTGTTGAGCTTGTAATGTGAAAACTTGCTGCTAGACCTTGGATCCCTATTGATCAAGGAAATGAAGGCCTGTCAGTTTGACCTTGCTAATGTGGAAAATTTTAGACCTGCTTTTGAAGAAAAGAATAATTAACCAGCTAAACCACAGCACAGTAAACTGTACCCAGATAACGTTTCCTTTTGCAATAGCAGAAAGGCTGTTCATGGGGTGCTCCTGGGCTTTAGTAAAAGACTTGACAGAAACCGGGGGGAAGTTCCTAGTTAAGGTGGAAGAGAGGAGAGTTTCTGTGGAAACATGAGAAGCGTAGGAACAGGAAGTTCCTCCTGCATCACTGGGATTGGAAATCACTTACTTTACTGCAATGTTTTAAGCTAGCAAGTCTAACAACATTCATGTTGACTTTTGGATGTTGTCTGTGCCTGTCTTCTGCCATGCAGCATTTGTTTTAGAATAGGCAAAATTCTTTTCTGCAGGCTTTGTCTTGGATCTTTGCTTTATACAGTGAGCCTTAAATACTTCAAACTGGTTTCTGTTCATCTTGGAATGTGTATCAGCTCAGTGATGAATGTTGAATCTGGATGTGATACAGAGATGCTTTTGTCTGTACTGTTCATGGAAATATGTCTGGTTTTAATGTATTGGGCTTCATGACAAGAAATGGTTTGTGGCTGACTTTTTGGGTTGATATATGGTCGTCTTGGTGCAGTTTCCTATCATCTTTTTAGGAAAAAATGTCATGGTTTGATCTCATGTCTAAGAGCAATGCAAGCTGGTGTTTGAATCCTGAAGATTTATGTGAACGCACAGTAAAAGTTCCACCTGCAGAAACAAGGTGACCTGCTGGAGCAGACAGCTGTATTTGCTTTCACTGTTTCAGAAGTGAATGTTACATGTAGGTTTTTGTTTTCTCTTGGTGTCCTTGTGACAGCAGCTCTTTTGTTTTGACACAATGAAAGTTACTTAATACCTAGGCATCCTTTCTCTGGTCTTCCAAAAGGACAGTCTTCCAAAACCCGATATGCTTGCAGTAACTCTCCTGCAGATGAGGACGATAGTGGCTTAAACATGAAAACTGTTCCAGAAAAAGGCAAGTTCTCTCTGGCTTTTAAGTCTGCCCTGTGTTGCAGTTTTGTGTAGCTGGGTGATGGGAGAGACCAGGGGCTGCACAAAATGGCTGCTGTCAGGAGCAGCTGGAATTCTCTGCAGGCCCCAGACTGTAAACATCGGCCAATTCAAGGTCAGAGTTGTTGCTGACCGAGGCCGAGCCCATCAGCCCCTGGAGCAACCCATGGTGGAGCAGGTGTCCCCATGCAGCCCACGGACAAGGCTGAGACCCCACCTGCAGCCCGTGGAGAGGCCCCACGCTGGAGCAGGTGGAGACATACAGGAGATGCTGTGACCCTCGTTGGAGCAAGCCCCTGCCAGCACTTGCAGCCCATAGAGAGAGACAGAGACACGGAGACGAGCAAGGAAGAGATTGATTGACTGAAGCACCCATTTTCCCAGCCCCTGCCCCTCCCTGTGCCACAACTGGGGACAAAAGGGAGTGAAATAATGACTAAAGTGAAGTCTGCTAAGAAGGGAGGGGTGGGTCAGGGGGGTAGAGATCCTTTGTTTTAAGATCTGGAAAAGGTAAACAGCTCATGAAGAAGTGACTGAGAGCCTCATTTTCCCAGTCCCCGCCCCCTCCATGCCACAACAGGAGGGAAGAAGGTAGCAAAATCCTGACTAAAGGGAAGTCTGCTAAGAAGGGAGGGGTGGGAGGAAGGTGGTTTAAGATCTGGTCACGCTTCCCATTATTCAACTCTGGTGTCACTGGGTGTGCAGTGTAGTGTAATAAATTAGAGAGTTTTCTTTCCTTCCCTCTGTTGAGTCTGTTTTGCCTGTGACATTGATGACAGGCTGATCTTTCCCTGTCCTTACTTTGACTCCTAAGCCTCTCAATATGCATTTTCTCCCCTGTCCAGCTATAAAAGGGAAGGATGACTTTGGTGGGCGTCTGGCCTCCATCCAGAGCTAAACCACCACACCTGACACAGAATATTGTTTTAGAAGTAAACACTGAAGCTTCTTAATCTAGTTGAGATCTTTGTCTTCCCTTCAACCCACGTGTTAATGGTCATATTTTTAAAAATAGGTTGAGGAGACTTCAGTTCTTTTGAATTACTATGGAATCCTTTGCAAAGGGACCAGAGGATCACCATCAGTCAATCATCTCCAAGAACAGAAGCTAAAACAACCTTCCCTGCCCCCCCACCCTGTACGACATATCTAAAGGCATAGAATAATACTATCTTGGGATAGCTTCCTAGTTGCTGCATGTAATGATCTGTTGAATGTAGAGGTGTTTCTTGGTAGTGAAAGGCATGATGAAAAATTATCTTGATATACATGCGGTGTATCGGCTCATTTCATATAACATCAGGAGCTAAGTAGCAGTGCTTATTAATTGTTTTCCCCTTTGTGCTCTCTCCAGTAAAAGCAGGAAGGCTTTCTGTGTTCCTGGGTAAACTAACAACAGTTCTGTTTTGCAGCTGGCATACAGGAGAAACTAACCACCTTCTACCATTGTGAAATGTGGGAGGTTTTTCAGCAGGGATGCAACAGTGTGTTCCTAACTCTGCATTTTTTTCTCCATGTGTTATTTCAAGAATGTGGTCATGCTCCTGATTCTTAGCTGCCCAAAGAACTGGAGGATTAATGCTGATAAAGTTCAAAGTCAAAAGTTAGTACTGTAAATGTGATTCTTTCGTTATTCTCTGACTATACCTCCTCATACCTCCTTCATTGCACAAAAGTATAAGGGCAAGAAAAAGAAGTGAAATAACTTTAAAAGCTGTTGCAATATTATAGTAAGTTAATTTTAAAACCAACAGCCAACCAATACCTGCCTCCCTTCCCCAACACCCCAGAGTGATGTTTCCCAAAATGCATTTGGCATGGAACGAATGAAAATCCAAAAAAGAAAGTTCACTGTGTGGAATGCATGATAAGACAGTACCTACGTTGTGTATAACTGATGTGCTGGTCAGTTTTATAGCACTGTCTCAACTATCCAATGTGAATTACTTCTTAGATTCTAGTAATTCATACCTTTAAAATAATGCTAATTACTTTGCCATAGCATAATGCACTAGAAGATAGCTTTCTGTACCGCTGTAGCTTTTTCAAAAGTTGTCCTGGCAGCTAGATTCACTGCTTTCCAAGGCTGAAGGATTTTCCATGTGGTGCTTTCACAATGTTTGTGAACATTTCCATACTTAGAACTACTAAATAGCATAGGAAGCATAATAGCATGGGAAGTTCCACACCAACATGCAGAAGAACTTTTTCACAGTGAGGGTGACAGAGCCCTGGGACAGGCTGCCCAGGGGTTGTGGAGTCTCCTCTGGAGATGTTCACTCCCTCTGTCCTAAGGAACCTGCTTTGGCAGGGGGGTTGGACTCGATCTCTGGAGGTCCCTTCCAACCCCTAAAAATTCTGCAAAGTCTTGACATTTCAGAAATGCTTTAATTGATGTGTAGTGACTCTTCTTAATCTTCTAATGCTTTTGCATAATACAATGTTGATCTCTGACAAAAATTTCAGATAAAATTATATTATCTAGTACAAACAAGTTTATCCTCTTAATTAGAAAAATTAGTTCTTTTTAAGCTACAACTATTAATACTTGTTAAACTGTAATTTGTTCTTAGTTTATGAAATTCATCCTTGCTCATAAAGTTGTGTTGAAGCAATTTGATTGCGTTACTGTGTACTGATCTTATGCCCTGTGCTGCTTCTGGTTTTCTCTCTGAAAGGTTTATTAAAATTGTTAAAACTACTGTAAAACTGTAGTGGGTTGTGGTGTGTGGTTTTCGGGTTTGGTTTGTCTCTTTCCACCCCCACCCTCCTTTGTTGACAAAGAGATGCTTCAGCAATACATAATGAGAATAATTTAGACTTACACTGTACTTGAGAATAATTTTATTTAATCTCATACATTTTCCTTCATGGAAATTTTATATAAGATAGGAAATGTTTCCAAGGTATTTTGCTGCCCTCTCTTGGTATAGCACTTGTATCATAAGCATAGTGCTCTGCTGTGTTTTTGTTAGTTTAAAATTTTCTGGGTTTATTACTTTATTTTCTGAATAGATGGAAAATTTGTATTCTTTTTACAAAAATAAAGCATTAAATATTGTGTCACTCTATTTATTTAATTATGAGAATTTTAGTTCTTGCATAGATGAAAGTGGTTATTTCACTTCTGTTACTGTACCTTAGCAGATAGCCCATACAGTTTGATAGTGTTGATTGCTGACTGAAATAGCTTTTCATTCAGATAAAGGTTAAAGCATGTAAATGCTTAGGTTCATTATGTTATCACACATGGGCATTGTGTGTATCTTTAGCTCTGTGAAGAGGAGACTGATCCCAGAGGAGCCTCAGGAATGTGTTCACGCTTATTAGCAGAACCAGTCAATTCCAAACTAATAGTGACAGACATACGTCCTGTGCTTTAGCTGAAATTGCATGTAATTACATGCTATATAGAGACAGAGTATGCATTAATAGCCTTATTGTCTGTGTCTCCCTCCTTGTATGTAGTGCATACATACACTTGCGTGTGGACGTAGCCCTCTCCGTAGTTGCAAAAGCTTTAAGTATAAACTAACAAAGACTGCCCACCCTTCTAGGCCACAGCTAATGCCTGGAATACTTGTCCCTGCTACTGTCCAGTCCTCTGGGCGATTTTGGTTCAGCATCTTGAGCATGATGGAATTCCTGTTTTTTAATGACTGCCCATGTGGGCTTTTTCCTACTGTTTCTTTGAATCACTCTGGCAAGGGGTTCCACAGCACATCTGCTGGATGTGCAAGTAGAAGTGCTCATTATTTATTTATTATGTTAAATTTTTATTTAGTTGCATCAACTCTTTCATCCCAGACGTTGTATTAAGATGTCCTCATCACTCAGAATTTTATTATAGCTGTTTTTTCCAGAGTATAGAATTGCAGCTTCTTTAGTTATTTTTTGAATGGAAACTAGTACATTTGACAACATTGTGTTGCTGCTCTCTGAACTTTTTCAGTTCTGCTGCTTTCCCTGTTTTGAGATGGGAACAGATGCAGGGTTTGTGTAGTAGGGTGGTGGTATCTTCTACACTACTCTGTAATCCTTTCCTGATGTGTGGCATTTAGGTCATGGTTTTGAACAGAACATGTCAATGAATGGATGCTGTTACAGAATTGTCATTACCTTAATACCTCACTCCTCAGTAGCCAAATCGTAGTCCAGCATTTTATATATATAAATTTAGCAGAATTCCCCTCTCTCCCTTGCATCAGTTGTTTTATTTGCCAACTTTATTGCCTATATACGTTGAATTAGGAGATCCATTAGTAGTTCTTTGTAACTGATCATCATCCTTGCTGTCCTAAATAATATTAAGGAGCTTAGTCAAGAGCACCTCACTCTTACTTCTTTTCCAGGTGGCTTATGAAAATACAAAATGGGACAGTTTTTGCCATGGCTTATTGCAGATGTGAAGTGTGACCTATATTGAGGCTCTGTTTCTGTAAATAATTAAAGAACCTTTTTAAAAAAAAAACCCGAACATATCTGGCTACAGCTTGCTGTGTTATTAAACCCAGCAAAGCAATACCTTCCAGTGTCTTAAACTAAATATAACATGAAATGTTTATAACCTCAAATGCTTTATCTACATTTTACTTCTAGTACATTCCTAGGTAGAATATGCTGGGTTCTGGCAGATGAATGAAAAAGAGTGAACACAAGAAACAAAAGCTGCTTTGGAGTCTGTAAATGTTGACTCTTGCTCTCATTAGTCTTCAAGCTACAAACGTCTGAGGCATCCACTTCTTTACAAAAAAGAGCCTAAAATGACCAAGCTGAAGTTATCCCTGATGGAAAACCCTACTTTCCTCTAATAATAGATTTTTATCTAAGGGGAAAAGAGAACATCATAAAACTAGTTTTGTACAATGCAGAGCAAGCAAAAATGTAATGCCAAAATATTTTTAATATCCCTTTTGGAGCTTAAATTTCTGTGGTTTATATTGTATTCTCCTGATATTTTATTGAAATTCTCTACTTGTTCCAAATATGTATCTGTCAATTACCAGAAATTTTTGTGGACTTTGGAGGCTAAAAATGAAGCATCTCACAAGCTCAGTTCTCCAGCCCTAATTTCTTAATGACTGCTTTTACAGGTTTGTTATATGGGAGAGCAGGAGGTGATGGAAGATCTGATACAGGAGCTACAGCCTCTGTGTATGCTGAGTAACAAGCTCAGTGGAGAGGTTCTTTTGCAGGGTGTATCTGGAACTTAATTGCTTATAGCAATTATGAGATGTCAGTGTTTTACAGGGCGTTTAAAATTTGCTTTTTAAAGAAAAATCATTGTTTTTAAAGAGGATAGACTTAACTAGTAATGATGCATGAGCTGGGGCTTCCAGTTCTGCCTGGGTTTTTTAAAGCATGAGTTTTTGAGCAAGTTCCCTTCGTTTTTCAGGCTTCGTTTTTAAGTGGCACTAAGAGCATAATACAGAATTACACATGACTTTTCCCAATAAGGTTGCACATTGGCAATCTATAGAAAATGCATCTCTAGGAGCCTTAATGTCTCAAAATTTAGGTCTCCCTTTTGTGTTATAGCTAAAAGCTGCATGAGCTTTGTATTTGTTGAGAAGCTGTCTTCAGCTTGCATCTGAAGCATGGCAGAAAAAAAATAGCTGTGTACTTTATATACAAGTTTTTAAATGTGACCTTTTTAAAAATAAGGGTTCAAACAGGGCTGATAACTAAATATTTTCACTGGTATGTACTGACAGAAA
The DNA here is from genome assembly GCA_022605575.1 of Laterallus jamaicensis coturniculus. Lineage (NCBI taxonomy): Eukaryota > Metazoa > Chordata > Aves > Gruiformes > Rallidae > Laterallus > Laterallus jamaicensis. The sequence goes on from JAKCOX010000001.1 coordinate 24,071,120, forward strand.
GAATAATTTTTCTTTTACTAGTAAGTTTCCCCCAAGAGAAGAAACATCAGAGCCATTTTAGCCAGCTAGAAACATGTATGTTTTTAATATAACTTTAAAAAAACAACTACCACTAAAGAAAATACAAAATAAATTGGGGGGTGGGAGGGTGGAGAAGAAGCAAAAGCATTGTTTACAGCTTTTCCTCCCATATTTGCCCTTTCTTCCATTGAACCCAGCAGCTTTGGCAGTGAATTTTGCATAATTCCTACCCTTAGGAAGTTCTTTCTATTTCCTCTGCCTGGGTTTTATTTGTTTTCCTCCTCTCCATGTCTTCCCACTCTCTGCTTTCCTTAGCAAAGACTCCGATGAGCTGGAAATCTGGCAGCTCCCTACAGTGTTTCCCTAGTTGCTCTACCCTGCATAATTTTTCTGACCCCATACAGTTTTCCCCTGCCTTCAGGCTGGTGGTATCTTGATGCCATGTACATATATAGTAGTGTGAAGGTGGAAGGGGGACACACATCCAAATTCTAGGCACATCAAAATATAAGTACTACCTGACTGGTTTATCTGAAAAAATGTAACGTGGGGGTGTGTTTTTAATTAGTGTTTCTGTACTGCTGTTTCATTGTACTCTACAGCTTTGAGTATAAAGTACCATGCAAAGAACTAACGTAACTCTGTATCTCAAACTGGGAAGATTGCATTGGTTAATAAACTATCAGCAACAGCTTTATATTCTTATGTCTTGAAAGATGTTAAATTGATTAAGAGGAAATTAGGTATATAGTTCTTTTTACAGTAAGCATGGTAACTACTGTCTGGTTCAGAAAAATAATGTGGAATTAAGAATTTTATCTAGGTAGGAATGCTATACTTATTGGTGCAAAGATTGTTCATTAGTTTAGCTCTTGTTGCTTGATACTTCTGGTTTTTGCTTTGCAGCTTAGTCTTTTTTTCCTTCTTTTCACGATTCTAGACAGTTGCAAGAGCAACAGAGGCAGAAGGAGCTGGAACGGGAGAGGCTGGATCGCGAACGAATGGAACGGGAGAGGCTGGAGAGAGAGAGGCTAGAAAGGGAAAGACTTGAAAGAGAGCGCCTAGAGCAGGAGCAGCTGGAGAGAGAACGGCAAGAAAGGGAACGGCAAGAACGCCTGGAAAGGGAGAGACAAGAGAAGGAGAGGCAGGATCGAGAAAGACTGGAACGACTTGAACGGGAAAGGCAAGAAAGAGAACGGCAAGAACAGTTGGAAAGGGAACAGTTGGAATGGGAAAGAGAGAGAAGAATATCAAATGCTGGTAAGAATTTCAAAACTGGGTGCATTCAAGTTCTAGACTATTCTATATGTATGTGGGTGATGGAGCGGGAGAGGAGCCGCAAAGGGCAGTGAGTACAGTTGTGCAACAGTCAGTATTTCTGGTTTCTGTTTGCTGGAATTGTTCCTTTTTATGGCAAGAAGACAGAGATCTCTGACTTCCCTGTCATAATTTTCCATTAACTCTGAAGTCTTTTGTTTTTTTGCGTTTTTTGCTCACTCCACTGCTGTCCTCTTAAGATTGCTTGAAGAACTCGAATCATACTGGGCACTCCCAACATTGGTTAAAGTGTGATGAGTTAAAATTTCAAAACAGCTTCTTATTGTTTGCTCTAATCAACAAGATGTATTCTCGTTATGTAATCTGGAAAAAACCCCAACCCAAATACATCAGGCTGAGTGTGTTAATGTAGAAGGTATGTACCTACATAAGGCAAAGTAACAGTGTGAGTAACGCCTTTCAGCATGAAGTCTGGCTTAAGTTATCATTGTAGTAATATTTCAGTGAAATGCATTATATGTGTTTGTAGATAAGTTAATGTGCTGCCTGCGGAAATGTATGCAGTGATAACAGAAAGCTTTCTCCTTTTGGTAATATAATGGAACATCAATCAAGCACTTGGTTGTTCTTTAGTAGCAGACTCAATCTATGTAAGAAATCAGCTCGTGGTAAAATTTGAGGTATACTATATAAAAGCTAGTCACTTTAGGGCACAGGATGTTACTGGTAGTTTCATTCCCTGTACTTTCAAGTTTGCGATGGAGAGCTTTTTCTGGGGGAGAGAAAGATGATGATACTGCTGCCTATGGTATGAATTTTGTTAGTGGAGTAACAAATGTTAAGATCACTACACTTGCTCACAGTTTGCAACCAAATAAGAAAGCAAAAGCTGCTAAAAGGCTGATTAATCAACCCTATGTCTAATCTGTCTCACAGATGAGATTTGAGAAAACTTCTCTCGAATGTACTTGTAAATTCAAATGTTGGCACATAAATAGTTGGTAAAATTTAAAAGCAGCTGCTGATAATATGTAAAACTTTCCTAACAGTATTTTCACTTGTGCCTAATCCTCTGGTACTAACTGTAGTCTACATTTATACATTTTGTTTGAATGCTGGTTTTGTTGCTTCATTAGCTCCCTTTTTCTCTTTCTCCCTTTTTTATCCTGCCTTTGCTGCTGCTTTCCATCTTCTGTCCAGCTCCATCTTTCGACAACTCCCCGTATAGCACTCCACTTCCTGAATACTCCAGTTGCCAGCCTCCTTCAGCACCTCCTCCATCCTATGCAAAAGCAGTCTCAGCACCAATGTCAGAGGCCACACCGGAGTATGCTGTAGTGACTTCTGCACCACCGACTTCCACTCCCCCTACACCGCCTCTAAGGCACTCTGCATCACGTTTTGCTACATCTTTAGGCTCGGCTTTCCACCCTGTTCTCCCCCATTATGCTACAGTTCCTCGTCCGCTGAACAAAAGTTCTCGGCCCCCTTCTCCTGTCAATGCCCCGGCGACTTTGCCTCCAAATACAAAGCCCGTTGCCTGGTCTGCACCCAGTTTTGCCCCCCTTCCCCCATCTCCTCCAGTAATGATAAGCAGTCCACCTGGCAAAGCTACTGGTCCAAGACCTGTCCTCCCAGTATCGGCTTCTAATCCAGTGACCCAAATGTCCACATCTCCCACAGCTCCTAACGGGCTTCCTGAAAACCTGGCTTATCCGGCTCCTTCACCTTCTACCTCAGGTCCAACTCCGCTTCCGCCACCTCCTCCCCCCCCACTGCCTTCCTTTCCGCCTCTGTCACTCTCTGGACGTCAAGCTTCTCCTTCTCCCAACTCCCCGAATGCCTCGACTCCCTCATCCAAGCCTAGTGTTCTCCCTTCTCCCTCTGCAGCTACCCCTGCCTCTGTTGAGAACTCTCTAAACTCTGTGCTGGGAGACTCCTCTGCTTCTGAGCCAGTCTTGCAGGCAGCCTCTCAGCCGATTGAACCTACGACCCAGCAGGGTAAGGCTTTCTGTTATTGCTATTAATGCACACTAATCAGGAATGCAGTTGAAACCAATTGGTATCAAAGCCCCTAACTGCCCCGAAGAACTCATATGATGCTTCTAAAGTTGCAGTGATCTTAATACCACAGTGAAATATCATTTGGAAAACTGGGCTAAGGGAAGCATTAAAGCTCCGTGGGTGAGAGATGGAGTTCTGTGGCCTGTCATAAGTACAGTTCTGGCTTCTTAACCTCTCACCTGGTGAGAAACAGAGCTTGTTGAACACTCGCTTGGTAGATTGTGCACTGTTAGTTACTTGTAACATGGTGCTAATAGGCAGCATCGTTAGTTTCCTAACAGCAGTCAGCGTGGGAGAGCATGTGCTGCTGTGGACAGGTGAATACCCTTAAGAGAGGAATAATCTGAACCACCTTGATGCTCTAATAGTTTCAAATTTAGAAAGTATTATGTAACACCTGCAGCATTTCTTTCTGTATGGTGGTCATATTTGGATATATGGCTGTATGGGTGCATGTATATGCTGGAAAGGGATTATTCACAAGGGCATGTAATGGTAGGATGAGGGGTAATGGTTTTAAACTGGATGAGGTTAGATTTAGGTTAGACATTAGGAAAAAATTCTTCCCTGTGAGGGTTGGGAGGTCCTGGAACAGGTTGGTCCAAAAAGCTGTGGCTGCTCCCTCCCTGACAGGGTTCAAGGCCAGGTTGGATGGGGCTTTGGGCAACCTGGGCTAGTGGAGGGTGTCCCTTCCCATGGCAGGGTGTGGGACTAGATGGGACTTGAGCTTCCTTCCAACCCAAGCCATTCTGGGATTCTGTGGTGCAAAGAAAAGTATTCCTGTGGTATTCTACTAGCGTAGGTAAAAAGACTAGTACAAAGGTTTGCTTCAGTATGCAATAGTCTTAATGTACACTCTCCCAATATGATAGATATGTTTTACATGGATGTAAATGTCTTTGTTAATCTGAGTCTTGCTTTTCTATTGATCTAATAGATTTAGATCTTATAAGTCTGTAGCAGCTCAGCTTAAAGGTGTGGGCAGAGGGACCCCTGGGGAAACCGCAGACTGTAGCTTCATCATACACGAGCCATTTAGAGTAAATGCATTTTGTCTTAAATGGTGTGAGCCGCTCCAGGATGGAGTGGAAATAGGTGAATAGCCTGTGGTGAGTGATGCCAAGATAGTTTAAAAGGCTTTTAAATTTACAACGTCTAGCAGAGTAGGAAACCAGGAAGATTTGTGTGTGAAGTTCTTCCCGTAGAGCTTGTGCAGCATTTTTAGTAGCTTACGGGGGGGAGGATGTGTGGGACTGTTTTCTTAGTCACAATTTCTTAAACTGTTCCTGTATTAATAAAACAGTAGTCGTCAGAATATTCCTTCAAAATACATTTTCCATTGCATATCAGTGTGAATTTAAAGCATTAGAGGAATCATAGCTAAAAAATAGAAGACTGACGTTTTAAGGTGATGGGAATAAGCTCGTCTAAGTCACTAATTAGTGTTTGCTTTAGAGGTGATTCCTGAAATTTTATTTTTTTTAGAGGAAAGATTAATTGGGGGATTTCATACAGCTTAGAAATTAGTGTTGGAACTTGAAGTGATGGGGTTCAGATGTTTGTTTGGATGATGTGTTAAATGCTTGTCAGTACAATTCAAATGGTGCTAAACACAGAGTGGCTTTACACACGCAGTATTGTTCCTACCTGGTATGATGCTCCTGCCTTACTTGACTCTTAAAAGCTTTGCCTGTTTCCCAGGGTAAGAGTCATCTTGGTTGCAGCACAGTACCTGACTGGAGGGGTTTTGTGTGTAAATGCGTCTGAAACTGTCTGATCTCTCATAGAATACTCTAATATTTTTAGAGCATTTACTAAGAGTGTTTCTCTCCTGCCGAAACTTGAAGTGTTTTCTTGCCTCTGTAAAGGACCCATACGAGTCTTACAACACACTGAGCAAAAGAACCAATATTTCAATGGAAGTAAGATCTTTGTTTCATCAAGTCCTTAACATAGGCTTTTTGTTTTCTCTTTGATACTAGGTGCTGTCCAAGGACCACCTGCACCTCCTCCCCCACCCCCCCCTCCCCCCTGGCCCAGCTCAGTCTTCAGTAGCAGCCCCACCTCCTCCTGGCCCACCACCACCACCTCCACTTCCACCTTCAGGGCCTCCGCCGCCACCACCACCGCCTCCTCCGCTTCCTAGCCAAGCTCCTCCCGTTCCACTTCCGCCTCCTGCTCCCCCCCTCCCTACTTCTGGATTTTCAGTGGGATTTGTGCCCGAAGAAAATCGCCCTTTAACTGGACTAGCAGCTGCACTTGCTGGAGCCAAACTTAGGAAAGTCTCACGGGTAAATACAGTTCTGACTTTTTTCCAATTCTTGTCTCTAAATCCCATCTTCCTGAACTGGTTGTAATTTATATTAAGGTTAATAGCAGTATCAAGACTTTTGGGGTAGCCCTAATTAGTAAAAAAGTGTTACAGGATGTGCTACCAGCCCATTGCGCTGTACAGATGTTTCTTTCTCATATATGAACTTTGCTTCTTTCATTAAGATGACTATCATTTTATTTGCACATCTGTTATTTTGTGTATCATGAAGGGTGAAGACTCCTCCAGTTCAAGTGGAGGAGGAGGAGGCTCTGCTTCATCTAAAACAGACAGTGGCCGTGGAAATGGGCCGCTTCCCTTGGGAGGCAGTGGGTTGATGGAAGAAATGAGCGCCCTGCTGGCCAGGAGGTAAGGAGCTGTTTCTGCTCTGCTCCAGCCATGTAGACAGAGGTAGGATTTGGGGTGTCTGTTTGCAGCTGGCTAAGGATCAAATAAACGCTGGCTTGCTTGTCTGGTTGCTTTGTGAAGTTGATAATGTTTTATGAATAGCCATTTTTTCTTGAGTGTAATTGAGTACTTCTGTGTAAGTCTTTGTGCAGCTGTAGAGGAGGGAATACAGGCTTCAAGAGGAAAAAGAATTGCACAGTCACTTTGGCAGGAGGGCAATGTCCTTGAAAGTGTTTTGAAAGTACTTTCTTTAACACTGATTTTCAGTGATCTAGTTCCTAAGCTGTACGTGTCTTTAATTACACGAAACAAGATTTATCCAACTTAAAACTTGGATGATTGTGGTAACTTTTGTCTCTGCTTTTAGGAGAAGAATTGCTGAAAAGGGATCAACAGAACCAGAGCAGAAAGAAGATAAAACTGTGAGTTGAGAAACGTTATCTACTTCATGTTAATCAGTACTGGATTACAAGAGAGATTCTAATGGTGTACATGAGGCTGTTTCTACTTCACTATGTGTATACACACACACACCCCACCACTGTTTTGTGAAGTGCATAGTGCTTGCACTTTTTCTACATACAATTGAGCAAAATTGTTTAATTATAAATAAAAGGTGAAATAAATACAGAGTTTTAATCTGTTAGATTCACAAGAGTCACCTTGAGTGCTGGGTGCAGTTTTGGGCACCACAGTACAAGAGGGACACAAAACTATTGGAGAGTGTCCAGAGGAGGGCAGTAAGGATGGTAAAGGGTCTGGAGGGGAAGTCTTAGGAGGAGAGGCTGCAGTCCCTTGGTTAGTTCAGCCTGGAGAAGAGGAGGCTGACTTCATTGCAGTCTGTGGCTTCCTGAATGAGGAGGAGCAAAGGGGCAGGTGCTGATCTCCTCGCTTTGGTGACCAGTGACAGAACTCAAGGCAATAGCATGAAGCTGAGACAGGGGAGGTTAGTTTGGATATTAGGAAGAGGCTTTTCACTGAGAGGTTGGTCGGGCACTGGAACAGGCTCTCCAGGGAAGTGGTTACAGCACCCAGCTTGACTGAGTTCCAGAAGCATCTGGATGATTCCCTCAGTCACATGCTCTGACCTGGCTGGCCCTGTGTGGAGTCAGCAGTTGGACTTGATGATCCTTATGGGTCCCTTCCAACTCAGGACATTCTATGAAAAATGTTTTTTTCTCCTCTACCATTCTCCCTCTCTTCTTCCTTTTGATCAGGAAGAACCAGAGTCTTCATCTTCTAAAGTTTCTTCAACAAGCACACCTGGTAAGTAGCAGAGGTTTGTGAACTTTGTGACTCTAATGCTAAAACCGAACGACAAATCTCTATCAGCTTTCCTGAATTTTGCAGTCTGACCCTTATTCCGTGGTTACAGCCCAGCATTTTGCTATAGAATAGGTCCTGGTTCAGAAGTGTTTCAGAAGATGATAGATAAAAAGAACATCCACCAGAGCACTGCTTGGTATGCCAACACTTCTGCTGCAAGTCAGTAAGGAAAGTCTACATCTCACCAATTCTGTAGTCAATTAAGGTGTTTCATGGGCAAACACACATGTTCATGCTTGTGTTACAAGGACTCAAGTGACAAGACTTACTTTTCCTGTCCGTCAGTAGTACCTTTTGTACCCTTAGTTTCCCTGGCCACCTCCCCTTATGTGCATACAAAAGGGAGGATGTGGCAAATAACCTGCAGTTTGCAATCCTGAAAGATACTGGAAGCACAATACAAATAACACCAGTCTTCAGTATGTTCTAGCTTTCTCTGTTGCTTGCTTGCCCATGTGTGTACTTCTTCACTAGATGATTCAGCCACTTGATGGTGTGCAGGCCTTAATATTGAAAACCACTGCTGCAGGGTGAACAAAGCCCAGGTGGCTGCTGGCTGTGGGATGAAAAGGAGATCTAGGAGCTGTGCCCAGAGGGAAATAACTGGAAAACTTAGTATTGAGATACAACCAGTAGTCTAAAGAAATTAGACTGTGAGGTAATAAAGAACTTAATATAAATTGAGTTTTTAATCCCTTTTAAAATTTTTTTTTTGTACCCCCTTCTCCCCTTGGCTTAGGAGTTTACTTCATTCTGTTAAGCACAGAGATGATACTAGCCTTGGGGAAAAAGTGCTTTTGGAACACTTCTGATAATATAGGCCCAGAAGGTGGGAAATCAAAAACACTGGAAGTGAAGTGGCTCCATTAATTAGTCATCATAATAAGAAGCCTCATAAAACTTTTTAAAAAGATCAGATGCATCAAGAGGTTTGACTATTTTCTTCTAATTGAGAGATTTCACTTTGTTTCTTGATGATGTAAAAATGATCTGGTAGTGCTGTGCCTCATTATCTGAAGATGTCTTTAAAACTCTTCAGAGGAATGCTTGGCAAACTGAGCAGAGGCCAGGTCAAAAACTTGTGTCGTTCTGTCCAATTATCATTAATAATATAACTGAAATTGCTGTACCCAGACTTGCTAGCATTACCTCTTTGGCATCGTGCTTACCCAGTTTAGGTGCTGTTACAGATAACTATCATTCTTTGTCAGGGGGAGCATGATGTTGAAAAGGGAGATGCTCCTTCTGTCCTGAGCTTAGGTCTGACATTTATTTTGGTACATTTCTACTCTGTTAAGTGTCTGTGCACTTTCTCTCTCTTGCTCTCCTGTTGCTTACAGGGAGAGTGACACTGTGATTCCTTATTGGTCCATTTCTGTATATGGTATATTCCTTTTAGGTCACATAAAGCTAAGTAAAGCTTAAGTTCAAGCATGTAAGGTGGTCATATAGACAAAACGAGCTCGAACTGTTGGGATAGGCAGGAGATGTATCCCCCTCGAATAATGTTGCTGTTTCAGCTAGATAAGGCTAATCATGTGGTCCTTGAGCAAGCTGCCTCCATAGCAAAAGTTTCTCACTTTTGTAGATATGGCTAAAGTCCTGCTGAAATAATTGTGATAGGACGAGTCGTGAAGCCTGGTATATCAAATCAAGAGTAACTTACTGCTAGTACTGACAACCTGTAGTTGGCTGGTCACAGGCTCTGCTAGCAACCTTATGCAATTATGTTGTTGTTCTCAGTATCTTAACTGTATCCAAGAGAATTCCCTGGTCAGTGTGGGACTCTGAAAGGGCATTTCTGCCTCTCAGCTTGCCCAGCTTAGCAGAGCTGACCGATGCAAAAAGAAGTGAATAAAATAAACAAACCTCAGATCTGGGGGCAGGGGAAGAAAGGTAAGATCAGTGACACGTTGAAGGCCTGAGTAATGATAGCAAGTAATAATGATTCATACTACAGAAATGCTGTTTTAACTTGTGCAGATAGTAAGGAATGAAAACCTGATCCATAAGGAGCAAAGCATTTGTGGTGATAGGTATATCCTGAGGAACTGTTTTAGGTGGAGGCTACTAAAGGGAAAAAACCCACTTCATTCACCATGCAAGAACACAAAAAGTTTTAAAATTTGGCTGAATTAGGCACATGTCTATAGACTAGGCCCAAAAGTCCTCTCCTGCAGTGCTTACCTATAGAGTGTAAGCTGCCCACACAGGAGAAGAGATGCGCAGTAAAACCTTCAAGTGTCACACGTGGTGAGTAAACTACAGTCTCTTCTGGATCCCAGGATAATCTGCCTGTAGTTCGGAGTCTGTATTATTTTTAAAGGGGGAAATGGTACATTGAAACTTTAGAATTATCATTTTGGGAATAAGACTTTGGAAAATAACTACCTTGTTGCTGAGAGGTATTTTAGTTGTGTGAGGCTGTGGCATCCCTGCTGTCACTTCATGGAAAGAGGCACTGAATTCATTTTATACAATTCATTAACAGCTCAGGAAAACTTAGGTAGCTTAAAAACATATTCCCCCAATATTTGATGCTTACTATTTGGTTGTAGTTTGAGAATCCCATGTTTCACAGCTCAGTCAGATGGCATTTACCACATCTAGAACAAAAGTAACACTTCCAGATGCTATCACAACATAGATGGTGATACAATTAAAAACAGGATGAATACTGCAGGAGGTGGCTTAATATGAAAGAATTAAAGCAATGTAGTACCACCTTCCACTCCCTGAAAAAAGAAGACAAAAAAATAGGTTCATTTAAGTTGCCAGGTACTTGATATTTCCTCATGTAAATTCCACAATGAATAGAAAAAGCAGTTTTTAATCTTCTCACTGTGTTTTCCAGAACTAACAAGAAAACCTTGGGAAAGAACAAATACAGTGAATGGAAGCAAGTCACCTGTTATCTCCAGGTACTCCCTTTTGTACCAGCTATCTTTGCCTTATGTTTGCTGTTGTTGCTTATGCTGTTAATGATACTGGACTAAAATAGCAAAAAATAATCTCTAAGGTATTAAAAGTGAAATGTATGGGTTTAAAATTGCTGCTGTGAAACTGGTTTTGGCAGTTTTAATTAGGGACAAGGAGTTGCATTTGGAGAATGCTAGTAAGTGAAATTTTTGACAGTGGAGTGAAAAGTAAAACCCAAAGAAATTCCTTGACAATTTCAGGTATATAACTTCAATTATTAATGTGTGTGTGTTTGCCTACAGCAATGTTTAATTCTATTTCTTTAAAAGATAAAGTCTGAAATCTGCTGCAAGGGACAAAACAAATTCACTGCTGGGATTCATATATTCAGTAGTAGATCTAGTGAAAAGATTTTTTTTTTTCTTTTCTATTTTTGTGCTAAAGAAATGTAGAAATATGGTCTGTCCTTTAGTGCATTAACTGATCTTTGGCAACTTCTCACCTGGAACTTTGGTAGGCAGTGAGCCTTTCGGGAGGCGTTTCAGTAAGGCCAGAGAGTGAAATGCCTGCTTCAGCAGTTTTTGCTATTTACACTAAGCTGAAGGTTTGTGATGTTATATTTTAGAATTCCTTGTATTCTGTGTAAAGGATTCTGACCTGTGATAATCTGACAAAGTTACCTGCATTTCGTGAAAGAAAGCAAAAGAACATGTTAAACTTGAGAATGTTCTGTTTGAAATCACTTGAATTCTCCTTAAAACTCCTCTCTGTTGGAAACAGCTATGTGAGATTTGGTGATCAGAGCAGAAAAATCAATTGTTCTCTAAGTGGCAGTAATTGAGGTTGCCATCAAGGTCTTCAGTTCTAAATCAGAGCATGAAACACTCTCAGCTTGTACCAGTATCCTTGTTCATCTTCCAGAAATAACTATGCTAGAGAGCTTAATATGTCCAGGAGCTTAGTATGTCTGCCACCTTGATTCTGGTTCCTTGCTTTGTTTTTTGTCAAAAAGCAGGGGATGTTTGTGTTGATGTCCCCTCTGCTACACTGTCAGTGTAACAAAATACTGCTTTGCCTTTAGCCTTGGCTACTCCCTACCTTCCTCCCCTTCATCTCCCCCAGTATGTCTTACCTGCTTTAACAGAGGTTTCTTGTTTTCAGGCAGATTGAGGTATCAGTGTGTGGCACTGAAGGGAACTTGTCACAGAAAGAATTTGTGTAAGGAATCCTAAAGAGCATTTTAGATTTCCTATTAAGACAGTGGCTGACCTCACCCTTTGGCTATATATACTCTATGGATAAGCAGTTGAAGAAAGTGAAGGTATTAATAAATAGGGTAATGCTCTGTATCAGACTCCTTTGTGGAGCCTGGCATATCCTTAAATGTTCATTCTACCTCTCCCTACAGCCATAGTTGCTTGTAAAGTGTTTTATGCATCCCATCTCATTGCTCTTATTTCAGCTGATGAAATGCAGAGGTTACTGAGGACTGTTTAAAAATCTTTCTGACATAGAGGAGTATAAAATAATGGAAGACTTTTGAGATTTCTTTGGAGACATACTGAGAAAATCTCTGCATCAAGCTTGTCTTCAGTCACCCAGTAGAGAAATGTTGATAGAGTTCAGCTTGATGAGACCCTCACTGGGTCCATACTCTAAAAATAGCTCCAGAATATGAATTCCATGTTTATCAACTGTCAGTATTCTTTTTCCAGTGCTATCGTAACCTGCCATAAAACATATTTTAAAACTGCTAGTACAGATTTCTAGGTGACAGTTTGAGGAATGTTCATGGCCTGAGAAAGAAAATGTATTAGTGAAGTCTCTCTTGAGTATCCTTGCATTTTCTGTACACTTGCCAAGTCGATCCAGCAAGTAGCTTGTTAATGTAACTTTCCTTGAGTGAGTCAGAGGGTGCTGTCGTTTGAAATGCTAATGCTTTGTTTGCCAAAAGGGGGTAGCTTTCACCTGGTAAAGCTCAGGAACCTGCTTCTGACCTCTGCAGAGAGGATTCAAGTCTTGTACAGAAACTAAACAAAGCATGCCTAAGAAACTGGCAAATTAGCATTTTCTCTTTAGAGCTTCCAAACAGGTATAGAATAAGGAGATGATTCAGAATTAACGTTCTAAGCTTTTTAGAATAACTAGGGTCCTGTTTAAAACCAGGCCTCTTTTGTGTAGCAGACTTTGAAAAGACTTAAGCTTTTAGTGTTTCCTGAAACCTTCAGATAGAACTTGGGGAGCATAACTAGTTAAACTCCATGATATTTAAGGTGCTAACACTGAACATCATTAAGGCCTCTTATAGCTTGTTAAGGTAGTGTTTCTCCCCTTCATAGACGGGAATCTCCATGGAAAAATCTGCTTGCTTCTGAAAACAGGTTCTATGATTCATTAAACAGGTATCATCCTGTTGGGGTTTGAGACTTTGTAATAACCTTTTGGACCAGTTTAGGGTTGAACTTTTTCTGCATGGATTGGTAATCACCACACACCCCCCACCAGTTTGTTTGTCCAGTCGAGACCATTTTTTAACGGGTTAAAAGCAGATGGTGCCAAAGGCAAATTGACATGGCTTAAGAACCAGCTATGAATTATTTTATATTAAATACTCCTTTTCTGGCAAACAGCACCTGCAAAAGTACAAATTCCTAGTGGATATGCCAAGATATAATGAACCATTTGCAGTGGTTTGAGAAGTGGGTTTTCAAAAATGTAGGTTTGGGCACATGGGAATAGCAATTTTCCAAGTGAATTTTTCACATCTGCTTTTTACAAGTTAAGATAACAGAGAGATTTTTGCCCAACTTAAACATTGGAAAGGGACAAAAAAATTTTTTTTTTTTTTTTAAAAGGACTTGCCTAAACATTATGTTTCTGTTGGGACCATTGACAAGTTAGAATTAAACCCATGTGTATTCTAAAATGTAGGTCTCTGTTTCACTTTATGTGGCAGTAGTCCTAAAATACTGCTATCAAAAGCCTTCAGGTTTTAAAAGCTTTCTGCAGGTAAACATGTTACAGAGCCCTGCAGAACTGCTGAGTCAAATTCCAGCTTTGTTTTTCATGAAGGCATTCATTGTGGTGAATACTTAATCTTTTGTATTAAAAGTTCCCCTTTTAGCTACTTATCTTGGGTGGTGTGTTCTGCATGTTGGCATGAATAAACTCTTTGTCTTGCATGCTTGATTTAAGGTGCTTTAGGGCCTCTGGAGGTTGGGTCGCTGTGCTGTTAGGCGTTGCAATGAAAAACCACACGGGAGAGCTCTTTAGCCATCTTGGCCTCAAATGGTTGGGGTGTGTTTTAATCACGAAATTTCAGTAGTTAATACTTTTCTTAATGGCAACTGCCCTCACCATTAATCTTCTGAGCAGTTGGAAGAAGGAAAAACAGGATAATTTGGGGAGGAAGAAAGCTAAATTTTACTTAGATTACAAATTATCTACTTTATAAATTGCTGTCTTTCACATTTGACTGAGGGAGGAATGTCCTGCATTTCAGAAAGCAAAAATGGAATACGTTCTTAACACTGAGTGGTAATGATTATAAAGGGGCTCTCCTGTTGAGATTTTTGGGATGTAGCAGGAGTATCTAATGTATTATTGGTTGAGCTGTCTTCAGAATATAAAGATCTGCAGCAAAAGAAACATGAAGCAGTCTGGCTGTGGACAGCTCTCTTCTTTGCAGTCATTTCATTAAAATTTTAGAGTCAATAAATAATTTTATTAAAATATTAAAGTATGTTCTTGTTTGGGATCTTCTGTGAAGGCACACACAGGTCCCTGCTATCCCTTGCCAGGAATTGCACTTGAGAGTGACACTGATTGTTCAGGCATGCTGGGGAAATGCTGTGCTACCATAGCATATAGGAACAGAGCGGTGGCCCACAGAAAGGATCAGAAACTGTATCTGGAGAATCTGACAAACTCATGCTGTTGTGCTTGGAGTAAGACAGTCATGCTCACAGCTTGAGGTGTAAACTTCAGGGAACACTTCAAACACCTGATGTGTGATGAAGCAGTAGTTGCCAAAGACCTAATTTTGATGGGTTGGAGCAATTCATAAGGAACTTAAAGCGCTGTCGATACCTGAAGACTTTTGTAAGAGATCCCAAGCTGTGGTTTGTCATCATAGCATAGCACACAACGTAGATCTTCTGGTGGTTACAAGGTGAATTCTATTTTTCCAGCTTTTTCCACTGTCAAGATACTGAATATTTCATCTTGTGTCTTAGTTGGTGGATCCTGTATTTAATTTTGGTGTGTTTCAAGCAATACTAATGTTAGCAATTTCTTTCTCAGAATGTACATTTCAACAGCTGTAGCAAGTGAGTAGTGTCATCCCAAGTGAAGAGCCAGGCTGGTTTAATAGCATAGTGTTCCTGCACCTTTCTGGGTCCAAGTCCAGCGGCAAAGGGACAGTTATACAGCCCCTTCTGCTGACTGTTCTGCATGATTAGCTGCTGTCAGGTTTTTTCCTAAATGGGTGACACTGGTCTTGATATAACTAACTTGTCAGTGCACAGAAATAATCGTGAAGTGTTTAAAAAATGGTTGAGAGATTTCTACCACCTGCACAGGACTTGCTGCCTTTGAAAAGATGAGTGGGCTTGGGTGTACCCAATTTAAAATGTCCTGTCACTGGAGTGTCTCATAGCTAGGAATGTGTGTGAAGGTTTTAATGAGGTTTTTAAATGTGCCAAGCTCTTCAGTGATACAGGCATATATCCTATTACAAGTTAGGGGGAGGAAAAATAGGCAACTTTGGTGTCCCATGTTGTTTCTTAATGCTTTTCACACTAGGAACCTGCAAGAGTTAACAATAACTACTGGAGAGCTCAAACCTCGGAGAGTTCCTGTAGTATCCACAGGATGTTTTAGCATGCATGCCCTGTTCTGTTTGGAGTCATATTTTGAGTGTTTTCTTTCCGTTAACAAATAAGAAAATAGACCTGTAGTTATAGAAGTCATCAAGGCTTATTCTGCTCATGCTGAACAGAGACAGTGTAATTGAACTGTTTCTCCAAGGTTGAACTGCTGTCTTGTAAGGCAAGATACATGAAAGCAAAGGTAGTGGTTTTGTAAAAGCAAATAAACATCTATGTAGGTGCACTCTTCTTTTTCTTCTGAATGAGAACATGGCTCTCATCCCCAACCCCCAGCTAAATTAAAAATACATAAATAAGTGGAAAAATAAATCAGTGGATGTACTGCTTGTGTCCCTCACACATTCATTAGTTTAGCCTAGTAATACCTGCCTTGACACTGGCACACTGTGATAATGCTAAACATTTGGGGAAGCCTCCTGACATGAACTGTTTGTAATTTTATCACCACTTGGCTTAACAGGAGAATGTTAGCCAAGATTTTAAAAGTAATTAAGAACATTTCTCCCTCCTTGTCCCACATCATCCATCCCTCCCTGCTTTGGAGGACGTTTTTAGGTTCTGTCTCTGCTCATAGCTGTAGGTGTGCAAGGCCCCGTGGAAACATAGTAAGAGTTACACCTTATACGAGCAGAGGGGATCAAGTAAGAGAAGGGAGAAGGTAGAAAACCTGCTTTTTTCAGGAATGTGTGTTAAAAATGCAAGATAATCTTTCTGGGTAAGCAAGTTTTTGTGTCTTGGGTGAGCAATACAGAAGCAAACATTGAACATGACCGAATCCAAACCACCAGAACTACTTCTCAAATCTCATTAGAGTATTTGCTTTTGGTAGCTTTAGAAAGGCGAGTGACAGAATAACTTAGGTTGGAAGGGAGTTAGATAAGGTTGCTCAAATGCTGAACATCTTCCAGTGTGATTCCATAGCATTCCAACAGTTAGGGCATCAACATGTCATTAGTAAGTGGGAATGTTTCTTTGAGAGGGCCTCTCTGGAAATGAGTAAGCAGTTGAAGAAGGAGAAAGGAAAGTGTCTGACACTTGAAGGCGTTCAGCTTTTCATGCCCAGTATGAAATAGAAACCACTGACAGGGGAATTTGTTACTTGAGAAGTTCTTGGTTTGAATGAATAACTCTTATTCTTACGGTTATTCATCTTTCCAGTGTGTGGAAAATGTTCTTGGTTGATGCTTTCCATTCTGTGTGGTATTTTGGGTCTGCCTGATTTTCCTACCCTCTCATTCCCAAACCTTTTCTTTCATTCTGGTTCTTTACTGGTTTTGATAGATGAATGATAGCGAGTTTGATGGAGAAGTCTTATGTATCCTGTAATAATGAGTGGCCAGTAATTCATGGATGTGTTTTTGTACTGCAGACCAAAATCTACACCAACGGGGCAACCCAGTGCCAACGGAGTACAGTCAGAAGGTCTAGATTATGACAGATTGAAACAGGTATGTATAGAATGCTTTGAATATAAAACCTTGGGTATAAGGACTTGTAGCTGAGCAATGCCAGTTTTTAACTGTTTTCTTGACTAGTTTTAAACTTAAGATTTGGTAATTGTCATTATTTTTTCCCCAGGCATGTTCAGTATTCCTAGACCTGTAACTGTAGGGTGGTGGCTTATACAACCCCATCACTTTCTCAGAGATGCTTGTTTCTGCTTTTGCATTAAGCAGCACACACAAGATGATGTTGATTTTGTGGTTGGAGCTGGGAAACTGGTTTGCCTGGAAAAACCTTTCCTCCTCCCTTCTACCCAAGCAAACAAAAAACAAACAAGCCCTCAGAGCAGGTCTAGCAGAACATGTATCACCATGTTTTATGTCAGATGTGAGCACCCATGGTGAGTTTGGTGGTGAAAGAGCATCCAGTGATACCTCCTTTTGTGTAGCTGTCCTGGGTAAAAGGAGAGGAGTACTGTGGAAAGAAGGTGGCAGTGGCCCACTGTTAGATACAGAAAAGGTGTTATGGGATGCTTTGGAAATTGTCTGATAACAGTTAACTGTAAGTGACAGAGCCTTGGCAAAGGACCTCTTGTGACTTGTGTGAAGATGGGAGCTATCTGTTACAAGCATCAATGTTCTTTAGACTGAGCAGACACTCCACACTGCTAAGAACAAAAGCCCTCAGAGGAGCAACTGAGTATAGGGTGTTTGTATTCCTCTGGCTATTGAGAAGTCCCCCTTTGCTGAGGAGGCCCTCAGATGAACATCTTTGCTGCTGCTGGTAGGTGCTTTCAGTGCAGGTGTCTTTTTGAAAGTGTTTGTTGCCTGGGGCATTGGGCTGATGCTGGCCTGAGCAGATGTGTGAGAATGTGGCTTTGTATCTTTGCCTTGTGTGCTTTATGGTGCTAAGATTTTTTGGGAACAGTGAGGACAGTGTACAGTAGGGAAGCCTGATTCCTGCAGGCAACCATCATTTCAGCTTGGTCTCCCTGGTGTAGAGGGGTGGTATGGTGGGGGTAGGTGGCCTTCCTGTGGCTTGCCAAGTAAGGCTTGGGCAAAAGCAGTGCTGGTCTGAGTTGTGTGGTAAGGGGAGTCATGTTTGAGGTCTTGGTGCTGGGTTTTTTTGCCACCACTATCCGTGCTGAGCTGGTGGAAGCTCTTTTTTTGGGGGGAGTGTATTGAGATGGTGTTAGTCATTTTTCTGACAGAGACAGTGAGCGGGTGTGATCTGCTCCTTTTCCAGGCAAGGCACTGCTGAGGTTGGATCCCTGCCCTTGAGAAAAGGGAAAGTGATGTGCTTGCTGTTGCATGGGAAGTTCTGTATTCAGGAGTCTGCAGAGCAGTGATTGGTTGTACAGTGGGTGGGTGCCAGACTTGGTGGGTTCAGGGGAACATTGTTTGTAGGGCTGTGGTGTTGGTAGCAGTGGTTTTTAAAAGGGACGTGGAGTTGGAGGTGAGGGCTCCTCAAGTGGCATTTAGATCAAGGGGCTGACATCAAGTGGGGAGGGGAGTTTGTAGAGTGAGGTCTGTTTTGGTGGTTGGTTGGTTCTAGAGTGGGTTCCAGCCTAGTGATTTGGTCTAGTTATGCTGGAGTGGGTTTCTGTCTCTGTGATTCTAGGTTCAATTCAGGGATGTTCTGGAGTGGGTTCTGGCCTGTGTGTGAGTTGGAGGGTGGGTGTGTGTTCTGAAATCTAGTTCAAGGGGTATTCCTATTTCATCATTGCAAGACGATTTGCGGTACTCTTGCTGCAGCTTCCTTGCAGTGATGGTGAGGATAGCAATCTGGCTCCTGGGGTTTCTCTTTTTATTTTTGTCCCACTCTGGGATGCTTTTTTATTTCCTTTTTTCCCCCCTTTTTTTTTTTTTTTGAGCTGAAGGCACAGAGGATGGGCATCCTATCAATCAATAAAGCACAGCTGTGCCAAATTTCCAGCACACTCACTCTCTCTGCCTCTGTAATGTTATTTTAAATGGAGCCAAAATCGTCTCCTACTGGGCATGTGACAAGCTCTCGTGTGCCATTGTGCTTCCTAGCAACGGGTGGCCGAGCTCCTGTTTCGAGGCTGCTTCTTGCTGCTTGTCCAAGAGTCTCATCAAACACTTGGTGAATTGGGATAAAATCTCTGTAGTTTTGGTATGCATGCTTACTCCAGTGGTGACTTTGGGCAGGGAATGTGGTGCATCCATGTGTGTGTCTTCCACCAGCAGCTCATAAAGGACTTAGTAGGTCTGGAGTGTACTAGAAGTAACCGTGCGCTCAGTTGTGAACAGCGTGTTAACCCCAGAGCTGAAAGAAACAGAGAAAATCTGGATGAGTTTCCTGCTGACTCTAGATTTGGGCAGAAGGTGCCAGTCTCCTCTGCAGAAACAGACACTACCCCCAACTCTGCCTGTAAAAACATGGTCACCAAACCATCGGTTACCAAGCATCACTCAGACCAAAAGATGGATAAAACAGCAAGTGTGGGATGGCACTTCACTCCATTGCCTTCATTCACACTCTGCTTGGCGACTGCCAATACCTTAGTACCTTACTCCCCTTTTTTAATTCCTTTGAATATTTCCTTGGTGTCCTGGGTTCAGCCCAGCAGCAGGCTATGTTAGCCCTGAGAGTATTCCATACCAATTGCATCATGATCGGGCAGGCTGCCCCCCCTCCCCTTTGCAGGGGCGACTCCAGACCCAGGCACGGGAAGTCCTGGTCTGGGCAGGCGCAGTGCCAGTTCCAGGGGAGACTCCGGACCTATCAGAACCTGCTCTGGGCACGGGAAGTGCCGGTCTGAGCAGGCGTGTGGGAGTTCCGGCTTCTCTCTCTCTCTCTCTCGGGATCGGCGTGGCAGGAGGTGGTGAGGGGGGTGCTCGGGGGTGCTGGGCTTGGGGAGTGCTGCGTTCGGGAATCTGAATCTGAATCGGTTCGGGCACGGCTCAAATGACATAGTGTGGGGAGAGGTTTGCACTGTATATAATAGCACTGTAGTTAGTTGTTTTCATACTTTTCCCTGTTGTTTAGTAAACTATCCTTATCCTAACCTTGCAAGCCTGTGGTTTTTTTTCCTCTGGCTCTGCAGCTCCTCAATTAGCTCCTTTCACCCATCCTCCACCTCTTAAAGTGGTAGGGGGCTTCTGTGTTCTGACCGTTGTGGACCCAGCTTTCCGCTGAGGTATAAACCACAACACTTGGCATACCATTTTTATTCAGTTTTTTTTCCTGTGCATTCCATATCACGTTTCACCTGCAGTACAGCTCTCATTTTAAAGGGATGTGTCAAGTATGACTTTTTAATTTAGCAATTACTTCAGTGCTTTATTCTAACTTCAGTGTGTCCTTTCTTCTAAGTTCTACAGGAATCAGTTGGTTAGGGCTCTTATGGCAGGTGTTGGTGGTTTGTTTTTCTTCACTGTACCTGCTGTAAGAATATTTTAGGGATTCTTTAGGTTTGGGGGATTAACTTAGAAGGTAAGGGCTGGGTTTTGCATTTCAGAACAGTTAATGGTTGATAAAAGGTTGGAAGAATTTTTGGATTTCTCTCAGCAGAAAGCGACGGCTGGCAAACCTGATCTGTTCCTGTTGCAAAACTAATCTACTATTTATGCTCTAACACCTTAGGATATTTTAGATGAAATGAGGAAGGAGTTAACGAAATTAAAGGAAGAACTCATTGATGGTACGTATCAATTTGTGTGATGCTGCTGTTCAGTCTTAGAATAAGTAGCTTCAGGTGCATAATGATGTGTATGTATGATGCCTTCCTACCCTGAGAATGACAGAGTGGTGAAAGCAGCTTTGTTGTTCATCTGGTGGCATTCTTTTTTGTCACACCTGTTCCACTTGATGTGTTTGTACGTTTTTCTCTCCTGGGCTTTTTGTTTTGATAGCACCTTGACACCAAGTTGTGTCTTTTGAAAATGGTTGGAGGGAGGCTGGATTTGAGTGATGTGAGATGTTAACAAGAATTTTGTGGTAGATGTTAACAAGAATTTAGCATACTGCCTGCTTGATAATGACACTTGTCTGGAGCCTGATGAAGCTTACATACACGTTATTCATGCTGTAAGACTGTTGGAGCAGGGTTGAGCCTTTCAGGGGGCGACAGTTGTGTATTCTGGCTTTCTGCCTTGACTTGGACTGTTTGATTTATTAACTTTCTCTCTCTCTTTCCTCTAGCTATCAGGCAGGAACTCAGCAAGTCGAATACTGCATAGAAAGACTAGTACTAAGCCGATGTGACTCTTTAACTTGGTATAAAACTGACTACGTTTTGTGAGCTGTTAGAAGAAAACGGAGACAGACAGACACTTGGAAGGAGGGAGAAACAACCTATTCTGAAAAGCTTCAGACACATCACTCTGGTGATATGCTATTCGCCTCCTAGTTTGCAGCTTTTTTCTGACCTTTACAGCAGGGTGGAAAAGACTCTTAAAGTTACTGTAATGATTATGCAGAAATTGCTACACCTATCAGACAAGATCAGTGCTTTTAAGTCTACTCATATCAAGATAAAATTGCACATACTTCAGAATTTGTTGTTAAAAAAAAAAAACAAAAACAGGGAAAAGCTTGGGAAGGCTTTTCAGAGAGGTTTTCTTTATTAATGAAGGAGTTAGCAAGTTATACTGTTGTACTTCAAATGTATCTCAGGTTTGTCTTCCTATCATATCTGATATTTCCATGAATCATTTAAAAGATCAGATGTGTAGAGGTTCAGTTCACAAAACACGGAGCAATTAGAAATGCACGCTTTCAAAGGGCAATATTTATAAGAACATGACCTAGACAGTGATGACATATCAAGATTTTGGAATTTTATGATAGGAAGCCTCTCTAGTTAGCCTTCATGCAATTTTATAGGAAAATTAAAAAAGCAAATACAGTCCAGAGTTAAAAGATGTAGATGCCTTCCTACATTGTTACGACGCTTTACCAAATCTAAGACTTCTACATAATGCGAATCAGCAGTCAAATGTAAATCATTAGTATGTTGTAGATTTACCGTAGATTTTGGGGCTTTTTTTAGATTTATGCATGTGGACATTTTTGTAATGTAACACAACACAGCCAGCTTTTTAATTAAAAAAAAAGAAAAAAATATTGCATGTCACAGAGTAGCCTTTTCATTTGTAAGGCTTAATTTATGCCCAGAAAGATGCGGGATGAGGGAGGGGGAAGGTGACACATTTTTATTACTTTCTACACTTTTTCTTCATCTTACATGCATGTGTAACAATGAGGAAAATGTTACTTTTATCAGTAACCATGTTAATGGAACCAGGTACTTAATCCTTTTGTATCTTTTTTCAGTTTTCTATTTGAGATTAGTAACACTTCCATAATGGTTCTGAAACTCCTGCCTGAACCTAATTCATTTCTCGGTGAGAGAAGGAACCTGTAGGCATCTGAAATGTTGAGGATGCCCCTGTGTAAGTGCGTTGTCCTTCACCTTTTTACCATGACCCTCTGCTTCACTCTTTTGAGACTCCTTTTGGGATTGTTTGATGAAACAGGACAGCAGTTAGTTACCTTAGAACGACAGAGCATCAGGTCACAGTTAAAGTCCCCTTCTCCTCCTAATGTATCTGCCACCTTCCTTCCAAAAAACTCAAACCTGGTGAAGAAACTGCTCCACACAACCCCTGAACAGCAGCAATGATATGCCATTGGTTCCAGCCAACAATTTGAGAATGGTTTTTAGGGGAGATGGTATCTTTCTGTTTCCCAGGGTTTTCAGATTTTATGCTTATTCTATTTTTATTTTTTTTTATGTGGCACAGTTCAGCAGAATAAAAATTCTGCGAGTTGGATCTGTAGAGCTTTGGATGAAAAATACGGATTCAAATCTTCCCTTTTCCTTTACACTGTCAGTTTTTCTGAGCTGTAACAGTGCCATGTTTGCTTTGGGATCTGTGCTGATCCAAAAGAAAAAGATCACTTGCAAGTTTTGGAGAGATCAATGTTTCAGCTGAAAAGTAGATGCAGCTCCATTCGTAGGACGAATGCTTTCAGTAACGTGCTGTCTCAAGTGCTGAATGCCAGAGCAAAACAGCACTTGCAGGTTTGGAAAGGCTTCAGTAAGAAATTTTTCTCTGGTTCAAACACTTCCTATTTCTATGGGTTCAAATTCTATGAGAAGTCTCCAGTGGAAATACTGCTCAACTCCATTTATCAATGACTTTTTGAAAAGAAGACAGACAAAAGACATTTTTCTGCATGCATTTATTGAAGGCATTAAAAAAATAATCTGTAGTAAGCTTGTCAAGTACTGTTTTTTCTCAAAACAAGAGGAGGCATTTTCATCTTTGGTGTAACTTTTTGTTTTACACAGACTTTTTGAGCATTAAGGACGTTTTACCCTTGTCAGAAATCATGTTTGATTCGTTTCTAGGAGAGTTCAGGAGTAGCATAGTAGAATAGTGTGAATGGGTATAAGTGGTCCAAAACTAAAGGCTGAACTACTAGATCGTGCAAGGAACTGGCTTATGCACTAAACGTTTTGTGCCTTGGTCTACAATTAACATGATTTCTGTTTAAAAGCAAAGGAACAGATGTCGTCTTGTGTGCTGCTTCTACATCCATCCTTCTGTAATCCCAAACTGCCGGATTGGTTCTTTCCAGAAACTCGGCTTGAATTAAAGATTACTGTAGACATTTCCTGTCCTACTGACAGTTGCACCGTTTCCAGAGATTTCAGTATTGAAAATGAACTGCAGAAGCTAAGATTATTTTGCTTACTGGTAACTAAGTTCTTTAAAAACCATATTGTGGTGGTTTTGTGCTTTTGTACAGTGGATGTCTTAAGCTGAGGGCAGTTTAAGGGATCCTTTCTAATGCCAGGAAGGCTTTGCTTTCCTCAACACTGTGATCTGACCTGTGATAAACCTGTACTATAGACAAGTGGCTAAGTCAACTGCAAACCAACTGAATGTAAAAATCTTAGTGCTGGTGCTGAAATCTCTTCAGATAGTCATAATGATTTCCAGTTCATTGTTTTACAGAGTTACCGAGCATCAAGTGTCAATCAAAGACTGAAGATGATCACTAATGAATGTTGACTTTTCATGCATTTAGGTTTACCTTCTTTTTAGTTTCTCAGTTCATTCTCTGCTATTTTTATCATATTGTGTCATTTTAAATTTCTTACATGCTACCGTTTTGTTTGAGCGAATGAAATAAAATTGCAATATATACACATTGCCACCAGTTATTTCTGGAACTTCCTAGAAGACTCTGAGTTTCACTACTCAAATTCCCCAAATCTTTAGTGACTGTCATCATTCCTTACTCCTTGATCCCACCCCTCCTTTCTCCTTTTCCATCAGATGACTCAGTAGAGACGAGTGAAGACTTACCTTACGAAGAATGTACTTGCAGGGACTGTGTACAACTAATTAACTAACAGTAACTGCTGCACATAAATCAAAAGCCATTCTAAATGTATTATTTGATTTCCATTCTCCTGCAGCACACACGTTGGTCTCTGTACTCACAGAGAACTTGGGAGGGAGAGGGAAGTACTGGGAGAAAAATAATTACAGTGAGTTCAGGGTTTTTTGCTTACTGCTCTTACATTGTTGACTTGCTCTCAGTACTGCTGGTAATACAGAAAACCTGCTGTGAAAGATGAATACAGTTTTCTGTACACCAAGCACAGCTCTTCTCAGTTTGTCTTACAGACAAATACTGAGTGTAGCTGTTCAAATGTCCTTGGCTTACCATCCTGAAAGCTGCCCTTCTCTGGCGTTGCTTTGATTTTTAAGAGGGAGAATGGGATCATCCAGCTTTGGCAAACCATTGGTGCCAGTGCCAAGTTTGTCACCAACCATAATGAGTTATAAAGGGGCTTGTAAAAATTATCACTAGATTCTAAAATGTTCTGCTGTTACTTGAGGTGGCACTTAGGTAACAAGTATAAAAACTGCTGATTCCAAATTTTGGAACAGCATTGGAAAATCTGTCTGTCTATTAAAACGTTGGGTGTCCCAGTAGTAGGAAGGTGGTCTGTGGTTGATCCTGTAAAAATGCTTTGAGTAGGCTCAATCCCAGAACTGCATAGTGCTTGCCAGTGTCTCTCACGACTAATCAGACAGAGCTTGCAAAATAAGAGAAGTCTCTCTTTCCTTGGTAGCTGAACAAGACTGGGCTGATGGGGGAAGAGGAAGAACTTTCCAAAACTGTTTTTTTCCTCAAGACTGATGAGTCTTTGGGGGTTGGTAAAATTAATCCTGACCATGTAGGCTTATCACTGTGGGGTTTTGATAGCATTTGGAAGGGGAATGAGTCAGTGGTTTCAATGGATGTGGGACCAGTGCAGAGTACTTAAAGATCAGACTAAAATTCACATCAATCTCTTTTCTTCAGGGGTGATTTTTGGGAATGGAAATCCTGAGGATTATTTAATGCTCAGTTGCATCCATTTGGGAGAATCTTTATGAGAATGAGCTTGTCACGATTTTATATATATTTTTCACATTCAAAAGACTGTTTCTTTCAGTTAGCCCATATGAATGCCTGAACAGGAGCTAGGTGACCACCTCCAAGGAATTAAATACTTTAAACTGTTGCAATTGATATGTCAGGAAATCTATTCAAGTTGATTTGGGTTGATCATCTGAATTTTAAAAACTTGATGTAATTGCCCAAGATGGGGAAAAGAGGAGGTGTAGCTCTAGGTGTTGGTAAAGCTCAGTAAAACCTTAAAGCTACAGCACTAGTGTCTGCATCTTGCCTAGTAACTGGCACCTTCCTTCCTTGCACAGGGGCTTCTTCAGGTAGTTGACTGTCACAGTGATGATGATGATGGAAGTCATGGAGCTTTGTAAAAGTACATCCATTTTATAAATGGATCCCAGTTGATCTCTCTCAGTCAATAAATGCATTTTCTAACATTTATTTTATGGAGCTTGGTGTCCTGAATCTTACTCCATGAGTATTCTTTATCTGGTGTCCTACCTTGATATACTGTTAAATGGCAAAGACGTGGAGCAGCTCCCACAGAAGACCCATATTGCTGCTCTGCCTGCAGCTCTCAGATGCTTAATTTTGCCATTGTTGTTTGGTTGCGTTGTACCTGCTTCTCCATTCCCAACTTGAGCTGTTACTGGTGTGATGTTTTCACTTCTCATTGTGACTGCAGGTCTCTTCTGCAATTGCATGGGCACAGTACAGTTGGAAGTGATCTCCCATCATCATCCTATGTTTACCAGCTTAAATCTTAAGTGTAATTTTTTATCACCAGCCAGCTGGAGCCGCTTAAGTTCCTCCCTTCTCTCTGAACAGCTTTCAAATCAGCAATAAAGTTGTCTGTGCTAATTGTGCTGTAAGTGTGCTGAACTATATCCTGGTTTTCTTGGCAGAGCCTCTGGTTGGTCCCCAAGCTGCTGGCAGAGGCAGAGAAAACCTCAGAACAGCAAGTGAGGAAGTGGGTGTAAGGGAGTTCTGGAAGTGTTCAGTACAGGCTGGTACAAGCACTCCCCAGCACAGATCTGGGCTGGGAGGAGAAGGGATTGAGGGCAGCCTTGAGGAGAAGGATCTGGGAGTGTGGGACTAGAGGCATAATGTGAGCTGGCAATATGGATTTGCAGCTGAGAAAGGCAACCATATGCTGGGCTGCATCAAAAGCAGCCTGATCAATGGGTCAAGGGAGGGGATTCTGCCCCTCTACCCTGAGACCCCACCTGCAGTACTGCATCCAGCTTTGGGGTGCCTGGTACAAGAAGGACATGAGCTGTTGGAGCGAATCCAGAAGAGGCCACAGAGATGAACAGAAGGCTGGAGCACACCTTTTACAAAGACAGCTGAGAGAGTTGGGCTTGCTCAGCCTGGAGAAGAGAAGGCTCCAGAGAGACCTTACACAGCAGCCCTGTGGCACAGGCTGCCCAGAGAAGCTGTGGCTGCCCACTCCTTCAAAGTGTTCAAGGCCAGGTTGGATGGAGCTTTGGGCAGCCTGGTCTGGTGGAGGCTGTCCCTGCCCAAGGCAGGGGGCTGGGACTAGATGGAGTTCACTTCCAACCCAAAGCATTCTGTGAGCCTGTACCTGCTGGGAAGGAAGCAGCTAGGAATGAGCAGGGCTGCAAGAGGCTTGAAAACCTGCAAATGTTTTAACCCAGCCTGGGTGCTGCTGGAATCCTCAAATTGAGGTGATCAGCAGAGGTGGCTTTATAGGGCAATCTTAAGGCAAGGAGTCTTAAGACCTTTGTTGCAGGCCAACTGCATTTGAAACAGTAATAATAATTTAAAAATTACTTCTTTTGAAGGTAAGTCATCTGCTGTTTTACTTCCCCTCTCCAGTTCTGTATTGTAAAGCTAGTTTGACCCCATGTAGCTTGGTCCTGTGATAGCTGCTGGGGCTGGTTCTGCAGTGACACGGAGCCCTAAGGAGCGTAGGGGTGCAGGCCGGCTCATAACCGCCTCCCGAAGGAGCCCCCGGGGAAGCTTGTTGCTGCCGTGAAGCCTTGTGGCTGCAGCACATGAGAACCAGAAGTTGATGTGGCTTGTAGGCCAGTGACTGCCGCTTGTATGTGAGACAGCTGGCCAAAAATGTACCTTATCTCTGTCTGGTCATCTTCACTCCACTAATGAGAAAGCTCTTCAAGGCTCTTGGTCCCACAGGTGATGGCATGCTGCAGCGTGAGAAGCGGAGAGGAGCCTGAGGGGAGTCCAGTCCCAGTGCAGCTGGTCCATCAAGGGACTTCACAGGGTAAGTGAAAAATCCTTTCCCTTGTTCAGGGCGAGCAACTATGGAAACGTAGCTGTATGGGGTTAGCTGTATGGGAGTGAAACTCTTGGTAACAGGGACAGTTTACATGTTTGACCTCCTGAAAATGGCTTAATCACTTAAAAACCTGAAATTAGTACCACTATTTTGTGGAGCATATGTAAAGGGGAGATGACCACTGCACCCAGAGCAGCAGGGAAGCTGGGGAGCGCAGTCCTGTCAGAGGCTGGAAGTTCAGGTGCATCACAAGTACAACACCTGATGAGTACCATGTGCCCCAAGTGGCAGCAGAGTCACCTAGGGGTGCGCAGGGTCTGGCTTTGTCTGATGGTCAGGAGCCTTTATTTCAGCAGTAAAAGGAAATCAAACACTCGTTGCCCTTTTTTTCTACCCTTAAAGAACTTTTTAAAAGTAGGAAATGACACTGAGCAAGGTTGGAGATGTGAGTAGCGCTCTAGTGTGGTTCCCCAGGGCTCCAGCTTAGGGACAGTTCTTTTCAATGTTTTCATAAAGGAACTGGACACAGGACTAGAAGGTGACTTAAGCTTGCAGATGACACCAAATTGGGAGGAGCTGTTGACTCTGTTGAAGAGTGGAGAGGCCTTGCAGAGACACCTGGATAGATTAGAGAGCTGGGCAATCGCCAACAGGTTTCTTCTAATGCCATCAGGGTGCAATAACATGGCCCATGCAATGTTAAATAGCTTACTCCCAATCTCTGTGCTCCGGAACGGCACGCTGGAGTGTCATGTGTTAAGAATGGCCTAGTAACTTCCCATACTGTAACCTGACTACAGTATAGTGCCTGTGGTATGCTGTGAGCAACCAATAAAAGGCATTTGGTGGTATTTCTAAACAAAAATCAATTAGCTAAATAACTGAGATGCAGATCCTGAAGAAAACAAATAGCAATTACTGACCAGTAACATCTCCTCCTTGAGTAAGGAGTTGGTTGGCCTCATTGGATGGTGCAGGTTGGAGGGGGCATTACAGGGTGATTCCCCCTCCAGACACTGCCAGAGCAGATGCTCACAGAGGAAAGCTTCAGTGTGGTGCTGCAAAGGTGTATCACAGCTGAGCTGAGACTTCTGTATGGCAAACAGTGACTTAAAAGTGGTTTAATTTTTAACTCTCTTGTCAGATAACAGAAGAAATGAACTGGATGTGGCTGCTCTGGTCTGGTGGTGTGCTGTGCCTGATCTCAGTGTTTGGTTGCAAGCTCCCAAGGTGTGAGCAGAGCATCTCTTGTAGGGAGAGCAGAGCATCTAGCATGACGCTAGGGATGAACTGCCTCTTTCATACCAGCAGTTTGCCCTTGTCCCCTGCTTCACTGTGAGGGTTGCAGGGTTCTCATTTGATGCCAAAAGACTGCCCTATTCAAGAGCAGTGTTTTTTCAAGTGTAGGAGCTGAAATCTCAGTTGGCACAGGTTATATGTTTGAAGTGTTTCCGAAGATGCAAACATCAAATCCTCAGCTCATCTAGATAAGCACGTTGTAAAGGCTGTCTGCCTTTGCTTTTCGTAGTGTGGCAACATACAGGCCAAAATCCACTCAGAGTGGAGAGACTGGGTTGCTTCACTCAACATTTGCATGGGTTTAAAGTGCCTTTTAAACTTAGAGTTTCCCATCGCTCGGCTTTCACAGCAGTGGTTTTGTGGTGTCCTGTACTTATTTTATCTTGATTTTCATCTTCCCAAATAGAATCCATCTGCAGTATGGCAAAAGATGGGAGGATTTTTAGAGGACAGGGAGAGAAGCAAATGAGAAGTGAGTCAAGTAAAATTACTTTCTTGCAAGTCATTCTTAAAATTTACCTGGTTTGTCATACATAAAACCCACCAAGCTTATATAGTAGGGAAGAGGAGTACAGGCTCAGACACACAAATTTCTCCCAGGTGCTGTGCAGATGAAGATGATGTTGTATAATGAAGCACAAAAGCTCTACATAGCTAATGTATGTATGTTGGCTTTTTTCATTTCCAAAGCAAACAAAGCTTGCTGGTATAGGGCAGGACTTCTGCTGGGGTGTGGGTTGTAATTTATTTCCCTTGCAATGTTATGGCCATGTAATTGTCAAGTTAGATGACAGTAAAATAGTAGAATATACCCCAGAAATTGCCATGAATTACATGGGTTCAAAACATTCCCAGAAAGACTTTTTGCAGTGCCTTGTGAACTCAAGATTTGACTGCTTTTGGCCTTCAGAGCTACAGAAGAAAGTCAATACGACAACTTCCAGAAATGTACTGAAGTCCAGGCTCCTGAACTAAGCAATTACCACAGTTTTATCAGATCTAGACCCCCATCCCTGACCTAGAACATGTTTACATGACCTGATCTAGAACCCTAAACTGATCCACAACCTTACCCAGAACCCACCTGTTCCAAATGCTGGCTGATGAACAGCCCTCATCTCCAGCTCCACCCGTTGGCCTAGCAGGATTGCAGTGCTTTTCCCTAGGCCTCAGCCAGGAATCATGTCTCTACTATCAGATACTATTTCTCAGTTAACGTGGGCAAAGGTGTTCCTCAGCCTTTTAGGACACCATGGTGCAAACAAAAGAGGGCCCTGAAGCTGCTCTTGAGAATGAGGCCTGTCTGAAGCCAGAAGCAGCTATCCTACAAAACAGGTTATTCATGCTGAAAGACTGTTGGAGCAGGGTTGAACCTTCTTTAAGGGGGTCAGTTGTGTGTTCTGGCTTTCTTCTTTGACTTCAGACTATTTGATTTAACTTCTCTCTCTCTTTCTCTCTCTTTCTATCTCTCTCAATTTAAAAATAGAAAGTAAAGGTCTATGAAATACACACACACACACACACACACACACACACACACCCCCCAAAGCTCAAACCGGAGTGTCACTCACATGACTGTATATTAACTAGCAAGTAATCATCTGCTGTGAAATCACCCAGCAAAGGCAGCAGCTGGAGTAACTCTCAGGGCAGCTCTGTTTGAGACACAATGCCCAATGTTGTGCCATGTCATGGGAAATGTGTACAATGGCTGGAGCCAATGAAGGGGAAAAATAAAGTCTGTGGGAATGGAGGTATTAACTGTAATGAGGGGGAGGGAAGGTGTTTGCACTCTGCTAGTTTCAGCAGCTGTATGAGGGGGCAATTAAGGGAAGATCCTCTTAAACATGATCCCTATATCTAAACACACAGCATCTTGTTTAAAATGAAAAAACCCCACCAAAACTGAACAAAAGTCTTAGGCTATCATGGACTTCATAAAATGACAGCATGGGATAGAGACAGACAAAAGTATCCCTGACAAAGCTGAACCAAGATGGGAGAAAAGGCAAAAAAGTTATTAATGGCAGAGACCATCTCATGAAAGAGTAACTGGGAAGCAGTGATGATGTCTGAGAGTTGAAGGGTTGTATCTGTGTGTGGGGAAGTCAGAGGAAATAAAAAAGAATAGGCATGCACACTAATTCACACTGGAGGCAAAGGGTTTTTTAACCAATCATAATGATAAAACAGTGGTGTGACCCTGGCTGGAGGCCAGACACCCACCAAAGCTGCTCCATCGCTCCCCTTTTCAGCTGGACAGGGGGAAGAATATATATTGAGAGGCTCAGGAGTTGAGATAAGGACAGGGAGAGATCATTCTGCAATCAGTGTAACAGGCAAAACAGACTCAACATGGAATGAAATTATTATATGCACCCCACCCCCTCCTCCCAAGAAAGCACCCAATGAAAACAGTGTGTGACAATGAGAAATAAATCCCAACACCTTCCCCCTCACCTCCCTTATTCCCAAGCTCAGCTTTATTAATGCTTTCTCTCCCTCTCCCACCCCCCCCCAGGAGGCACAGGGGTAGATGGGGAATAGGTCAGTTCTTCACGAGTTGTCTCTTCTGAGGAATCCTTCCCCTAAGAAGGAAGGACCACACTCTTCCCTTTGCTCCAGTGTGGGCTCCCACCCGCAGGAGACAGTGCTCCATGAACTTCTCCAACATGAGTCCTTTCCCACAGGGCTGCAGTTCTTCACGAACTGCCCCAACGTGGGTCCCTTCCATGGGCTACAGACCTGCAGGACCAGACTGCTTCAGCATGGTCCCCTATGGGGTCACAAGTGCCCTCAACAAACCTGCTCCAGCGTGGACCTCTCTCCATGGGCTGCAGGTCCTGCCAGGAGCTTGCTCCAGCATGGGCTTCCCACAGGGTCACAGCATTCTTCGTGTGTCTCCACCTGCTCCAGTGTGGGGTCCTACATAGGCTGCAGAAGGAGTCTCTGCTCCCTGTCATCTTCCATGGGCTGCAGGGGGACAACCTGTCTCACTATGGTCTTCTCCATGGACTGCAGGGAATCTCTCCTCTGGCACCTCTAGTATCTCCTCCCTCTTCCTCTTCACTGACCTTGGTGTCTGCACAGTTTCTCACATCTTCTCACTCCTTTCTCTGGCTGCAAAATCATCCATGTGGGGGTTTTTCTCCCTAAATACATTATCACAGAGGCGCTGTGACCGTCACTGATGGGCTCAGCCTTGGTCAGAGGCAGGTCCAGCCTTGAATGGGCTATCTGCTCTGTTGGGCCTAGGGGAACTTCTGACAGCTTCTTGCAGAAGCCATCCCTGTAGCCCCCCTCCACCACCAAAACCTTCCCACCCATAACAGATAAATAATACGTATGTAATAAAAATGTGGCTATGTTAATATTAAGTGTATAAAAAACCTGCTTTGGAGCTTTGGTTTGCTGTCTTGGGACAGGAGCCCATGTCTGTGAATAGGTAATACAACACCTCTGCTCTGCATGTGTTTTGGCATCTCACACACCAGGTGAACAAACCCCCAGGTTTGGGACAACAGCAGCGGTGGGTTCCCAGAAAAGAAGCAGCTGACTTCAAGAGGCAGGGTTAATACTGCTAATTGAAAGAGCTGTCTCTGGGTTTGTACAGTGAAATTTTGATGCCTTAAAATGCTCTTATAAAACAATTTGCAGAAAAACTGTGCTTTAAGCAGCAGAAAACTGCTTGGAAAAAGAGGCTTTTGTCTTAGGAGTTACATTTGAGAGGCTTCAGGAATGTGGGTGTTTGTGTATGAATATAACTCTAAAGCTCTGTCTGTACCTTCTGATTTTGATAACACAGTCTGCGTATCCCAATGAGAATGGGGTTGAAAAAGGAGGACTGGAGAAATTGAAGACCCATCAGTGAAGCTTTGATCCTCAAAAGATGCTGACATTGCTCAAATGTGTGATTATAAGTATTCCAACTTTACTTCAACGGAGGGGAAAAGAAACTCCAACTGTTGTGGATTTCAAGAGAATCAACATGCCCAAGCCACTTCCTTGAGTGAGGTCATCTGCTTAGTTGGTAAGGAGGAAGACATCAAGTTTGTATCTTCAATGATGCTCAGAGAGTGTCCTTCAAGACCACAAAAGGGAGTAGAAAGGGTAATCTAGATCTTGCTACTGTTATGGTTTGGAGGAAGAAAGGAAAAAGATACTTGCAAGGTGTATTTGTTCCTGTGCTCAAATGGAGAGGGAAGAAGATGAGTTGTCAAGGGGAATCAGATGGTTGTGTTGTGTTCACCTGGTGCTGTGTGTGTGGAGGTGGGGGAATGGGATGTCATGGCAAAGACAGGGGAGGTAAGCTGGGTGTCACACCTAATGGGAGCCTACAATGTAATATTTGTTGAAAGATAACCCCCCTCTCTGTCCACCCCTGCTGTGAAATAATGGAGAGGTATTAACATAGTATGTGGGTGGTATGGGTAGTACTCACTCCATGATACCTGGAACCAGGCAGGAGGTCAGTAGATTAGATCAACCCCTTGACTAAATTCAGTTAGAGATAACAAGCAGATGGCAGAGCTAGAACAACCATCATGGAAAATCATGAAGAAAACAGGTATGTTGTTTGTAGAAAAGAGGCCACTGAGAAGGCACGCTGGTCTTCCGACATGAAAGGTTTGTTATAAACATAGGAAGATCTGTGTTCCTCGTGGCTGCTTTTCAGTAGAATAATCACCTTCATTAGATGCAACAAAGACCCATTTTATTTAAAATGTCTTATAATTATTTGTTGAGACAATTTAAACTTAAGTTTAAATTGGTTAAGCTTTTTCACAGGATGAAAGCCTGAAATGTGCAAAAGGCTTGCATTCTTTGTCACTGGAGGATTTTGTAGTAAGATCTCAATGATGTTGACCAAGGCTTCCCTGATCCAAATTCATCACAGCAGTTTCACTGGACGATGCCTGGAGGTACTCACAATCCATACTCACACTTCTATTACATTTGTGGAGACGTTGTCTATAGAAATTTGATGTAAGAACACAAAGTAGCCTGTGGCAATAAAGAGATTTTGATTAGAGGATCTAAAGACTTAGGCCTTTAGAGCAGGGTTAGGCCTTTAGATCACCTTCAAAACTGAGGCTTTACGTGTGTGAGGACTGCAAGATCAGACTTTTTAGAAGGAGTTTTTCATACTTGTGTTAAATATTCCTCGCCAGTTACATAGGGGACAGCACAAGAAACTTGTGGTCATTCCTCTTGTTAAATCAGCACCCTCTATTTTCTTAGTCTAGCAAAGCTATGTAATTGTTGATGAGCTTTCTGTCTGTAAATCTTAGCTCTTACTTAACGTAAGCCAACAATTACAACAGCTTCTGCTTGTTGCAAGAGCAGAAAAGATGCAGGTGAGTGGGCTTTGTGTTTCCAAGCAACAAGCCAAACTACCAAACTACTCTGTGTGTTCACTTTGCTTTGCACATGGCCCAGAATTCATAGTGAATGTGCACAATTCCTGGGCTGCGTTACAAAAGGAACAGTTAAAATGTCAAGTGGTGATGGTAGAGTTCCATCAAATACCGACTGTTGGTGGGAAGGAGAGGAGGAGGTCTGCATCTGCTGCTTCACTTCTGCCAAATGTCCAGTTGGTGCAAAGTGGTGATGTTTCTACTTGTGTGTTCTAAGTCATTTTATTGAAGGATTCCTCTTTTCATTTTACTCCAGTGACTGAATGGCTCTTGATCTGACCCTACTTGGTTCAGGTAGAATTTTCTGAAAGGCAAAAATAATTATCCTTCAAGTAATCAAGGCAAAAATAATTATCCTTCAAGTAATCAACCAGTAAAAAAAGAGGCATTTTACTATCTAACAAAAGTATCTTTCCCTGACACCATTATATATTTAAGACCTGACTCAAAATCCTGCTGCTAAAATTGCTAGAAAAAAAGAGAGAAGGAAATCTTGGTTCTGTGGTTTGAGTTATGTTACTTCCTGACATGAGGCAACACCTTCATCTGCCGCAAGCATGCAGCTGATCTAAGTTCACAGGAAATTGCCTTGTGGAGGGTTGCTAATCCTGCCAAAGTGTTCAGAACAGAGAAATGGCATAGGCATCCCATAGCCAGTGGAATTTGTGGATGGTAGGGCAAAAATGCTTTGGGGATTTAGTAAAGTTAGAGTTGTGCCGCTGATGGGAGGCTGGTAATATTTTTTCAAGCTGGACGTGTGTGCTAATACATAGTGGTGTGTATTGGGGTGCTACTTGCATCCTCAGTACCTTGCTGCAAAACAGATGTCATCTGCAATTCCCCTAAAAGTCTGCTCTGTCTGCAGAGGAATAGAGAAGGACCTCAGGACCAATGCTGAGACGTTAGGGCGTCAAAGATGATTAGGGTTTTGGAACATCTCCCCTATGAGGAAAGGCTGAGAGAGCTGGGGCTGTTCAGCCTAGAAAAAAGAAGACTTAGGGGGGACCTAATTAGTGTTTACAAATACCTTAGACATGGGTGGCAGGGGGAATTGGCCAGCCCCTTTTCAGTGGTCTGTGGGGACAGGACAAGGGGCGATGGCTGTAAGCTGGAGCACAGGAAGTTCCACACCAACATGCGGAAGAACTTTTTCACAGTGAGGGTGAGGGAGCAGTGGAATAGGCTGCCCAGGGAGGTGGTGGAGTCTCCTTCTCTGGAGATATTCAAGTCTTGTCTGGACGCCTATCTATGTAATATGAGATAGGGAGCCTGCTTTGGCAGGGGGGTTGGACCCGATGATCTCTTGAGGTCCCGTCCAACCCCTAAGATTCTGTGATTCTGTCCTCTTTTCCCAAGCGTGTCTAGGAGAGATCACCAGTTCGTGGGAACAGGAGAAGGTCAGGAGTGTTAATTCCCAAGGGTAGTGGTGATAGTCCTAAAGGAAACCTTCAAGAGTGATTGGCACCACCTCAGATTTCACACCTGGGTTAGACCTACTTCAACTCTAAACTACTCAGCCTAGGCAATAGCAGATGGAGAGAAACCAGCATCTCCAGAGGATGAAGACTTCATCTCTCTCAGGCTGTGGCTTGACAATATGTGAACTTTGGGGGCAGGGTTACTCAAGGAGCTCTTCCTTTTAGCTCTTTTTTTTCCCCAAGAATTTGTTCCAGATCCTTAACTGCTGTGCAGCTAGTGGTTTGGGTGCTTATTCTGAGTTAGTTTCTGTCATTCAACTTGAGATCAGTGAGACTGCAAAAGAAGAGAGACTGCTTAAACAAGGAGTGGATTCCTGGGGACAAGCCTCCTTTCCCAAGGGCACTGTGAGCAGTAAAATTCCTTTCTGAGAAACCCAAGAGCCCAGGGGACACTTCCCTTTCTCTCCTCCTGGGAGGAGAGTGCTTTTTGTCCTTCTCCATCTCCTTCAGAAGCTGGTGGGCTCCCTTCATTCTCAGTGTGTCCAGGAACTGAGTGGACACCATGTTTTTTGGTTTTGTCTGCCTTCTTCCTGTTCCCCCTTCTATGTAAAGCTGTTGTAGATGTGTTTTCTTGTCTTCCTGTGCCCACCACAACTGTCTTCAAAAGTGGTGATACCTTAATTATTACTGATCTGTGATTTGCAGGTCCATGTCATTCAACCTTCCTTATAGTACGTGACCCACTGTAGACAATCTCCCTCTTGCATCCTTTATGGCACCTTCATAATGTTAATTTAAAAAAATAAAGTTGAGATCCTCAGGCAGCTGTAGGAGGTTGAGGCGTGGTGTTGCCCGCCTTGTGTCTTTAGTGAGCTGCTGCTTGGATAAGTCATAGGCCACCACTGTCAAGCCCCAGCACCGTATTTGGAGCCTTATCAGGCTTCTCAGGCTGCCTAACTGGCAGGAGGCAGGAGAGTTTCTGCAGCTGGGCTTCTCGTATCAGTGACTCTCTAGCTAACGTAGGCCAAGAAAAGCAGATGGGTGGTTCTTTTGCTTCCTCGTAGCCTCTTCAAGGACACACATGCATTGTCCAGGCAGTTTACTAGCAATAGTTCTGCTCATTCCTTCTCTGAAAAGCATAAGGATGCTCAGAGTCTGAGCGCCAGACAGAGATCTGGCCCAGAAAATACTCCACCTGAGGCGGAACCTAATCTTCCCCAGACATGGCTGCCGGGGCCTGCAGTTTGCGGCGTTTTGATGCCTGTGCCCAGCCAGTTTTCTTGTCTCAAAAAGCAACAATTTATGGTGAAAATTCAAAACCAGAACAACAGAAACCCCAAGGCCTTTCCTAATCCCTTCCTTATGGAAGGAGCTGAGGTGCTTCAGGCTGCCTGAGTACCAGCAGGCCTCTCAGAATTCCGGCAGCACAAAGAGCAGGCAGGATGCTCCAAGCATGGCTGTTTCTCAAAGTTTCTTGCTGTTTCTTGTTTGCCTCAGAATCTACCAGGGTGGGATAAATGCAGTGATCAGCACCCGCCACATCCAGCTTTTCTGCTTACATCAAACAATACCATCATGCTTTGCAATGTTGTGGTTTTGTTTCTCTGCTAAACCCGTGAAAACAAAGTCCTCTGGGAGGATTTGGGGGGATTCTATTCCAATGACCAGCTTCTGATGTAAGTAATTCTGTGAAGCTGCTGGACCAAGACATACCAAGGAACAAAAGGTCTTCAGCTTGACTCCTCTTTGTATTGTTATGACAACCTTGCTGTAGTGGCATCTGCTGGCAAGGTTTACAACTGCAGCGTTTTCCGCGGTAATAGGTGGGATAGCTGGGTATTAGTGCAGGCACTAAAGAATTATTTATTCACCTATTTAAAATGCCTTATCAAGGACATTTAAAACCCTGAACGAGCAGACTCGACCTTAGGGCAGACCCTGCCTTGAGCCAGAGGTCAGACAAGGCACTCCTCAGATTTGCTTCAGTTGGAATCTCCCTGTAATACACTTTACAAGTTTAATTCTTTGCTTTGAATATCATGGAATAAACCCACTGATTTTTATTTATGCATTTTCATTTTAGGATTTGCTTTCCCTGAATTAATCAATTCAGTCCTAGAACATCTCCTTCTTTGAAGTTTGGGCCAGAAGAAAAATCTGTGGACCACATGAATGTGATTCCCTAGTCAGGCCAGGAACTGTCAGTATTTTTCATCGGGGCACCATCAAAGGGAACTGATACATCCTCAGAAAGGAGCAAAGCAAGCAGAAGGAGGTAGGTACCTGAAGAACACCAAGCACGTGGCCAGCTGTGTGTGTTAAGTATTTCCCTGGCTCTCATCCATTCGCGTCAAGCCTCTGTGAGGTTACTTACAAAGTCATGGATGCGGGTGCACAGGAGAGTGGATGTAACACAAATCACTCTTGACTTAATGTTCCACATCTACGTAAACCCATCCGATACCATGCAAGTTTGGGGAACTGTATTGTACCGCTTGAGCCAGCTTATTTTAAATGCTGAAAGAAGATTCTTCTGAGACAAATGCTCAGTGATCTAACTAAACAAGCAAAACTCTCCCCAGGGCTCCCCACCAGACAAGACATAGGGTCACATAAATTCACATGTCAGGTGAGAGAATGCAGTATGTGGTTCAGAAACACCAAAGGGCTTCACTCTTCTGGAGGTAATGTAAAAAGAGGCATTCAGTTAACACATCCCTTTGTAACATGCAATGGCAGGGGTAAATGAGAAGCAGTTGTGTTAGGAGCTTAAAAGCCCTTCTAGCTTGTTTTATCACATAATTCAAAGCAGCACTGTTTGGTCCTGATGTCTTTTGAAGACCCAAACTGTACGGTTGGTTTCAAGCTGTGGATTTTATCTAAAGTAGCATCAAATCTGATGTATAATTAAGAAATGTAGAGGGAAAAAAATCTGAAAGTGACCTTTTTCTACTGGGAAAATTTCACCTTGGGTACACTAGACCTGCACAGATCCTCTCTGTGTTCGATGTTTCAGGTTAGTATAGAAAATACATAAACACACTTGCTAATTATAGTAGTGAAGGCTAAATTAGATAGATGGGCCTACTGCTGTACTGCATAATAATTCAGCAATAAACAGATTTTTGGGATATAAATAAAAGGCATCATAAAAATCCTGATTACCTTTGATGTGCAGAGTTGCAGGAGCCATTTGTACTCATAACTTACTCTCTCCTGTGGGAAACAATAGAGAAATTCTCTGGCAAAGAGCTGGTGAAGCGCTGAAGAAATGATTGTGTGCTGTCTTGTGCTATAGAAATGAAGCTGTTTTCAGAGGGGCTGTGTCAGGGTTCAGAGCTGTAACAGCACAAACCCAGCACAAATCAAACAATTTGAACAGAGCAGAACTTGATCCTAAGTGGTTTTTACTGAGCCAACCAAGTAGGACTGATGCTCTGACACAGTGTATTATGCTTTGGAAATATTACAATGGGATCTGTTGTGGAACAGAATAAGAAAAAGCATAAACAAGCTTAATGTTGACCTAAATGATGCAATAAATGACTTTAAAATAGACTCTTGCCGTACCCTCTGGGTGTTTGACTCCTGACAGCTTACTGAAGCTTCATTTGTTTGTGACTTAAACCCTTGCCACATAGTGAATGCTTCAGCACTAACGTGAAGAGCTGAGCAGGCTGTGGCAGCGCACCGGAAACGACTTGAAGCACAGAAACCGCGCTGCTGGGACAGTGAGTTACGTGCCAAAGGCTGTCATCTGCCAGAGCATGAAAAAGAAATTAAAAAACCCCCATTTCCCCCTTCCCTCCCCCCAGCCATTTTCTCCCTACCTTTCACACACCACCAGCTTGTCCTCAGGGTGACCAAGAGCTGGAAACTCTGCTGCAAGCCCTGGTACCACATCCCAAGCATCGGCGCCCGCTCGGCGCAGCCCCACGACCGCCCACAAATTCATTTCCTTCTGAAAAGGGTTTGACTCCACATTGTGTCTGGCTCCACCTGTAAACTTAAACCAGCGTCTTACATGAGCTCTGAACCGCAGTCTCCATCTTCACCATCTCTTCTGCTTTCAGCGGTACAGTTATCCATTCCTGTTAATCCTCTGGAAAAGGGTCTGGGCTTCATGTAGCCCAGCAGCCTGGGTGCAGAGATGGGTGTGGATCCCATACGTTTGGTTAGTTGTGTGTTTCTTCCATGTCCAGTGTCCCACACTCCACCAACAGCTTCCAGACATGCTGATTGAGGAATTTTAGCCAACTTACTGAATGTGAACTAGAGATTGGTGGCTTGCTTTCTTTGCTTTCAAATTTTATATAGTTTTTAAAATTGCATAATACTTAAGAGTGGAAAAAAAAGTCCTGCCCTGGTTGTTGGGATTGTAGGAATTTAAATACTGAGATCAAAGTATGTGCTGCTTATTTTGGGGGAGGGTAGGAAAGAAAGCAGTAAATGACCATACCGCTACAGAGGACTACAGGGGTACTTGCACCTAGAAAGTCTACAGGGACACCACTATTTTCTGTTCCTTTTTTTCTAAGGCAGTGCTGTAAGAGCTGATGCTGGTTTGGTGCATGTTTGTCTTGAAGTATCTACTGTAGATGGGATACAATGAAGACTGATGAGCTTTGGGATTTAGCATCAAAACATGCACACCTTGCTCCCAAGTGCAGCTAGTGAGACCACAGGTGTAGCATTAGAAGGGATGCTACTGGTTTTTCATACATAACTTCCAGTATGTTAAAACTTTCATTTTCTGAAAGACTATCAATACTTTTAAAGTCTCTTTATGAAGTATACATTTCAACAATCAAGGTTTAAATTATTATTCTGCCCATTGGACTTAAGGCTTAATCAGAACAATTTCTACATCTTTTGCCTGGCAACAGAAAGATGCTCTACAGAAAACTTCTCTTTAAATGTTCCTGGGACTTTAGATAACTCCACATGTTAGAATATTTTGAGCAAAGCTGAGATCTGAAGTGATCTCACTCAATTCCATACGTGAAGCAGTGTGGTACATGTGTGTGGGTGTCTGTTGGTAGTCTGAATTGTATATACATAACCCTGAATGTATAGATTATGGCTGAGGTTGAGCTTGAATCAAAAGAAATGCCAGTTCAATTCCCCCCTCTCTGAGTTGATCGTCATACTCCTCGAAGCGCAGTTCAGTAACCCGTTTGTTATCTTCCTCAGAGTTACATATGCTTTTATTGTTCTTATCTATATGTTCACTTGATTATAGGACTGCCTTCTGAGCTTGTCATCACTGTCACTGCTTCATTATGCATGTAATTATTTCTCTGTGGGATGCCAGACCTGCTAATGATGCTGTGTCGGCTGCTGCTGCCATGAGAAGCGAGGGCTGCGTGCTCACTTCTGCGGAGCGTGGTTGAAGCTGGAGCATGGCTGGTAAGAGCAAAGTAGGTCAGAGGAGTCTTGGGGTTGCTTTGTTGGGGGTCTTAATGGTGCCTGGGGGTTTCTGCATCAAATTTGCAAAAACTTGCTCGACTAGGGGCCCTTGGAGTCTCCTGGGCTTTGAGAAAAAGCATTTTCTTGTGCGTTTGTTCTGTAGCTTTT
Organism: Laterallus jamaicensis coturniculus; assembly: GCA_022605575.1. Taxonomy (NCBI): domain Eukaryota; kingdom Metazoa; phylum Chordata; class Aves; order Gruiformes; family Rallidae; genus Laterallus; species Laterallus jamaicensis. Next base: position 24,112,198 of record JAKCOX010000001.1, read on the forward strand.
GATTTGCATGTCTCCTGCAGCTTCTGACGAGATCTGCTCCCTCAGGGTCCCCAAGGTTGGTCGTTTTATGAACCCTCTCCAGATTAAAATTTGGCTGCTTATTCAAAGGGCAATGCTCAGAACTGGATGCTGTTTCATGATGAAAGCTTGTATCCAATTAGTTCCTCCAATTTGCTGGCCAAAGCAGCCTTCCCAGCTCTCTACACTACCTGGAAGCTGATTGGGAATCCGGTAAGCACAGAATAAATCTCTCCTGCGCTGCTCAGTGTCTTCCTATGTATATACCTACCAACAGAGAGCAAGTGTCACAGTGCTGAAATCACAGATAAAAACTGAACCATGTGTTACTGCAGATTGAGATTCCTTGTTAAACAGTAGAGAAGCAGCTCTGTGTTTCAGTTTATTAAACTCATGTTTCAGAAAGGTAACACGGGGAATATCACACCCGTGCTGTGGCACAGCAAACACCATCTTAGCCTCTGGAACCCTCTATGCTGCACCAGGTAGAGGTCTCAAAAAATGGGGTGAGGAAGAGACCACAAAAGAAGTGTCAGATCAAGATTTCATGCTGCAAGTAATTTATTCCTCATAAATGTGAGCCGGGTTCAAGAAAGAGCCGGGATGAGAAGTGCCTCACCTGCAGTATTTCTTTTTGCATGGCCTGCTCAAGGCCAACACCTAGAAAGACATGTTTGGTTTCACTGGGTGCCCAAGAACAACACCTTAAATAGGCCAGGACAAGGTGATGGCTGCATGCTGAGGATGACAGCAGAGCCTCTGGCCCCAAATGCACTGGCACAGCACCCCATCCATACTCTCTGTGTTCATCTTACTGTGCTGCTACCCTGCTTTCTTTGACAAGACCACCACTCTTCATCTATGGGATATGGGCTGCCCTGAGGAACCAGGGACTATGGGAGAAAAGCCCTCCTGGTTCTCCACGTGGGTTCTCCACTGTGGTGCAGTGCCTGTCACCCCAGTCTGGCATCCGAGCAGGGGCTGCTTGCAGGTTCCTGGCTTTGGAATTGAGCACAAGGGTGTGCTGGAAGCCTGGAGTGGGGAGGGTATCCCAGGCTGTGCCTTGGCCGCTGCAGGTCAGGCTGCTCTGTAATGTAGCACTGCCCCTTCTCAGCAGATGAACCCTTGGTGAGCTGGGGGTGACTTCCAGGAAAAGACAGAGGAGAATGAAGAAAAGTAAGCCTTTTGTTCAGAGTCCTGCATCTACACTGAGCAGCTACTTGCACTTCCATTGAAAATCCCCCTGGAAGCAGAAGGTCAGAGCCTACACCGAGTGCTTTGCTTCTGGTGTAATCACAGCATCTCCAACCCAAACCCACATGTTCACAATGCAGCTCTGATGTGCACAAGAGGGACTGTGTCACCCTCTCTGGTTTCACATATGAGGTTGCTGTGCTGCTTAGGAGTTGTGCTTAGAAAAGCATAATTTATGTTGAACGCTCCCAGTGCTGCATGGTAGGTTCTCAGAGGGGGCAGCTAATGGAGTAAAATCATCTTCCCAGCCCTGATGATTCCAGGTTGGTTGTGTACATACTCTGTTTCAGCTGTTTTGTAATGAGGAGAGCAAGCTGAAGAGCAACAGGAGCGCACTTACATACATATCCCTGTGCCAGCCTGCTGCTTCATGTGTCCCACATGCAGAGCCTTGTGGTTGGACATAAAACCATTTGAAGCCTGACACTCATCCCCAGATGCATATTTTAAAAGACCAAACAGTGTGGCTGCTCTAAGACTGAGAAATACCTTTTAGGTATTCATACAGTAGCGATGGGGATACAGAGCATCCTTCTTGACTCAAGCCACTGCTGTGGTCATGAGGTTGTTGGATGTGCACAGCAAATAAATCCTAATTTTCAGGCAGCATGTCAAAAAATAGGTTTAAAAAGCATCATCCCCTTATGTATCTGCTTGTCTGTCTCAAGTTGTGACAACTTTCAGGTGGCTTCCTTGAAGAGAAAAAGAAACAGTGCATTACACAGCACCACAGAACGTTAGGAGTTGGAAGGGACCTCAAAAGATCATCTAGTCCAAGCCCCCTGCCAGAGCAGGATCACCTAGATTAAGTTACACAGGAATGCATCCAGGTGGGGTTTTAATGTGTCCAGAGAAGGAGACCCCACAACCTCCCTGGGCAGCCTGTTCAGTGCTCTGTCACCCTCACAGTGAAAAAGTTTCTCCTTTCATTCACATGGAACCTCCTGTGCTCCAGCTTGCACCCGTTGCCCTTTATCCTTTTGCTGGCCATCTCTGAGAAGAGCCTGGCTCTGTCCTCCTGACTCTTGCCCTTTACATATTCATAAACATTAAGAAGGTCACCGCTCAGTCTCCTCTTCTCCAAGAGGCCCAGCTCCCTCAGCCTTTCCTCATAAGAAAGGTGCTCCACTCCCTTAATCATCTTGGTGGCCTTGGCTGGAGTCTTCCAAGGTGTTCCCTGTCCTTCTTGAACTGAGGGGCCCAGAACTGGACACAATATTCCAGGTGTGATCTCAAACTGAGAAGTAGAAGCAGGGTTCAAAAAGCATGTCAGAGAGGCACCTAATTCTGATTCAGGTAAATGGTGACTTCTGCAGTCACTGAATTATGTACTTTTATCAGGTACTAGATGTTCCCCTGCAACTGTTAATAATAAAAGCTCTTTGGGTGGAGAGTTGGAATGGCCACTGAAGCTGTGACAGACTGAATTTGTGGCTACAATTTCAATAGGCAAGCTTTAGAGGAAGCTTTATGTAAGTGCTAGATAATTTATCAAGCTGCTGAATCGAAGCTGGGGTTTGGTTTTTTTTTCCAGTCAGTGCAATTCCTGAAGTTGTCAAGATCCTGGGACAAGTAAACTGTGGCATAAGAATATTTCTTCTTTCTTCTGCCTCCCTGAAAGATTTTCAAAGGGGCCTCAGAAAGGACAGGAGAGGAAGAGCTGGCTGCGGTGGTGAGCAGATGCCTGCCCAGCTGGATACTGACATCCTACCCTGTGCCCAGTGAGTTCCCAGCTCAGAGTCAACACTTTGGGCATGCAAACTGCTCCCCTGGGTCAGCCAAAAGCCCCATAACCACCTGATCATACAGAGTCCTCAGGTTTGGCTGGGCTGAAAGTTGTGATCGTCACTGCTCACTATGTGATTGTCACCCAGTGTCCTCTATGGGAAAGAGTGCCAGGATGCACTCACCAGATGGGATGGCTGCGTGCACATGTGCTCTGCATCACCCACTGCCTTTCAGAGGGCTTCAGTAAAGAAGAGTGTGAGGGGACAGCGGAGAGGAGTGACTCTGAATGAAGGGAAGAAACCAGGATAACTTCTGTGTGCTTTTCCCTTCCCACTGTGAGCTGCTCATCCCTAAAACAACCCCCAACCTGTAAAAGCCAATGTGCACAGGGAGCCAGACACCAGGGCAGGACTTCAGTGTAAGCACACTGAGTAGACAGGCAAGGGGGGGTGTTGGTACCCAGCTCAGTGATGAGCATACATAAACTACAGCAGCTGAAGTATATTCTCCAAAGGAATGTGAAATTATAGTAACAGCAGTGAGGCGTGGAGTGGTCTTGCTGTCCTATTGGATATGGTCAATGCTCTCATGTTTCCTGTGGGCATGACAGGCAGGACTTGAGCTTCCATCAATTTAGATGAAGCTGTTGTTCCAGTTCCCATAGAAAGGGTTGTTCTGTGTATCTGTTAATTTTACCATTAATATTTTTAAAGTCTTATTTTGTTCTGTATCATATATATACCAGAGAGCAAATAGACTACAAGGGTACAACAATTGTGAATAAACTAGCTGTATTTTGTGTAAAAGATATATAATTCACTGACAGATTTCTGCTGTCTGCCTTGTCCCATTCTCTCACACACACACACACACACAAATGCATGATCCTGCAGTAAACCAACACCTGAGCCCACAAGGTGAAGACCAGAGGCAGCTCACCATGATCCTGGTGTCAGTGGTTTCTTTGAGAACATCTCTAAAAATAGTATTTCCAGGGAGAGGTAACAGGTTTTATTAAAAAAAATAATAATATTTTCTAAATTGTGATTCCTCCAGGCCCCAAATGGATGGTCCCAAGTCAAAGCCCCTCAACACTTTGGGTGTAGGAAACAAGTCTGTGCGCTTGTGGTGTCGCTGCAGTGATGCTGCACTGGGACCAGCACAACGCTGCCTCTTCCCTCCTGCGATCCCTTGCTGCACTGTGCAGCTGCATACTTACACCCTGAGGATGGAATGTAGTTTGAAACAATGGTTGTGAAGGTTTGTTTCCCTCTCCACATGAAGCTACACTGACCCAGAGCAAAACACCAGAACTATGCTCTATACCTCTGCCACTAGCACAGACGGGCTGGCTGCTTACTTTGTGGTGGGATAAAGATGTGGGAAGAAATGTGTGGCAAAGTAGACAGCTTAAAATGAAGAGCTTGAGGTGTCTCCCCTCTCCTCCTCTCCTTCCACCATTCCTTCTATTTAATTTTATTGTACAGTTGAACTGTGGCACGTTCTCAGATTGGGCACATCGTGTCAGCTGAGGAGCAATGAATCCCTGGGAGGAGCAGGACCCTGTATCTCAGGACAGGTCTCACTAGGACAGCTGCTGGGGATCACATCATAGAGTACTCTTCCTGTCTGAGGAGCAGAACAAGGCCCAGACGTGTTGCTTTTGAAATTGCTGCTTATAGGTAAGTGTTTCACACGTCCTGTGTGCTGAAACTGTGAACTAGATTCTTGTTGCAGTTTTGGGTGGCTATGCTGCTTCAGTGGCCTTTGTAAACCGCAGTTACAGCTTTCTGCAAGCCCCATATTTTAAAAACATGGTCAGTTCAAGGCCAAATTTGAAACTGGGCCTGTCAGAGTGCCTCTGTGAATCACATATAGGAGAAAACAAAACTGCTGGCAGGGGCACTTTGCCACCAGAGCGGGAGAGAGAAGATGTAACAAGCTGCACAGACACCAAGGCCAGGCCTGCAGGAGGGGGGAGGGGGAAGAATGCGAAAAGAGTGGTGAGACCATGGTGAAACGGGTGTCCCCCCGAAGCGCATGGATGAGGACGGGGAGCAGAGACACCTGTGCCCTGTGAAGATTGATCCACGCCTCAGCAGGTTTGCCGGGGGACTTGTGACTTTGCGGGAGGACCAGGCCGAGGGGTCTGGACCCGAATGTCAGCACCCTATGGAGAGGAGTCCTGCTGAGAGGCCTGTGGTGAGGAGATGGCTCCCCAATAGAGAGGACTCACGCTGCAGAGGTTTGTGGATACGACTCTCACGTGGGTGGGACCCCATGGCGCCACAGGGGAAGTAGGTGTGTATGTGTGGACTGCCCCCCTGCCCCCAGCTGAGACGGAAGACAACTCGGAACGGAGTGAAACCCCCACTCCCCACTCCCTGCCCCTCCTGGTGCTGCGAGGGGAGGGAAGAAGGGAGCAGAGCTATGATTAAAGTCAAGATTGCGAAGAGGCGAGGTGTGGGGGGAAGGAGAAGTGTTAAGATCTTGGGAAGAAAAGCAGCGTGTGAGGAATCACTGGAACCCCACTGCCCGTTCCCTGCCTCTCCCCGTGCCATGTTGGTGGGGGAAGAAGGAAGTAAAATCGTGATGGGTTTTAAGTGTGCTAAGAAGGGAGGGGTGGGGGGAAGGTGCTTTAAGACCTGGTCGATTCTTATCTCGCTCCAGTTCACTGGGTGTATTAGTTGTAGTAGTAATAAATCACTTTATTCTGTGCCAAGTCTGTTTTGCCCATTGCACTAATTGGAGAGTGATCCCTCTGTCCTTATCTCAAGTCCTAAGCTTCACAATATCTATTTTCTCCCCTTTTTGGCTGAAGGGGGGAGTGAGCGAGTGGCTTGGTGGGTATTTGGCCTCTAGTTAGGGCCAAAACCACCACAATTCTAAATTAAAAGTACTTGCAGAGTAAAAGGATGGCAGAGGAAGCTCACAGCTGGCTTCACCAAGCAGATCTTCTAATTATCGAAGTGGAAATTCCCCTCTCCCCACAAAGGAAACTTACTGCACTTGAGAAGGCTTGAGAAGCAGTTGGCAGCTGCGTGCAGGAAGACAATAGCGTCTCGCCTTGAACTTGAAAGCAAAACTCGATTTCAAGTGAAGGCTGGAGCTGCAGTGTGCCAGGCAGTGTTTGTGCTTTGGTTGATCCATGCAGTTTCTTCACCAGAATGTGAATAGGGGTAAGAATGTGTTTAGAAAAAAAGGCCTTTCCCTGAGGTTTTGGTTGGGCTTTTCTTTGAGCAAAATGAGAAGCCTTCCCAAATGTTGCACACAGATGAAATAGATAGTTTCAAAGGGAGGGCTGAAGGGGAAGGTGGGGCTGCACATGTGGGCGGTTCGACAGCCCTCTACAAACCAGGTTTAGTGGCCTGAACATTGCAAGGTGTTTCCTGATGCCCTGAATAAGAAAGCTTTTGCCACTCCACCCTACTCTAAGCCTGCATGAGCTACTGTGACTACTGAAACATGTATCTTGTAAGCTGATACTGGTTTATCCTCTTTGGCTCGCACAGGAAAAAGAAATCTCTCTACTGCCGATTTACAAATGCTTCAGAAACCCCATGTTTGAAGGAAGGCTTGAGGATGCAGTGATAATCCCATCTCTGTTTAGCCTTTTCTGGAGACCTGCTTCAGACTGCAAACACTGCCCTTGGATCTCTGTCTCTGCAGCTCCATCTGGGTCTTACCTTTTTCTCCCTTACTCAGCAGAAAGCTCACACTGTGCCTCAGTGCCCAAGCAGCAGATGAACATGGGGCGGATTCTGCACCTCCATGGAGCCCAAACCCAGCTAATCCAGGAAAACACGTTGCGGTCTGCTGCCCTGCACCACCACAGCTTCACCAAAGGGCTGACGCTGTGTTGCCAGAGGCTGTAACTGGGGGAAATGTGTTCTAGGTCATATTTTTATATATATAGCAGCCCGAAAAGGAAGAGAGAAGTAAGAAAGCGAACCGTGTGTGTTCTAAGTCACAGTGTGTTTTTCAGACTCGGTTCCCCAACCACTTTTGCACCACAAGCTTCTGCCACGTGTGTAAGATGAGTAACACCGACACTTTACAGGAATAATCTCCAGGCTGCACAACAACATCTTCACCTTAGAGAAAGAGAGTAAAAAGGGAAATGAGTCCAGCACAGCCCCGTTTTACAAACCCTGAAGATCTTAGGGTGTTCCAGTGCATGGGCTTGTGCACCACCGCAGCTCTGGGCATCACGGTAGGAAGGACCTTTCCAGGCCAGGTCATTTTGAAGGGAAAACATGCCTTAAAAGTAAATAGAGTGAGTCACATTGCCTGTTGGCATAAAGGCAGAGCACGTAGGAGCAGGAAGCGGCTTTGTTTCTGAGCACGGGAGGGTGTTTTCAGGTCAGGGTATCGCTGAGGTGTATTTCTGGCCAAGTGAAACAACAGCTTGTTCTGGCAGCGAGAGCATCCTACCTGGTAGGAGGGGAGCAATTCCATCAGTTCGGGATCAGGTCCCTGCATCTTTGGATTTTTGCATTTAAGACTGTGTTTGAACAACGATGAATCTTAGGCCAGAATCCTGACACCTACTGCTCATGAAAATGCCAGATGCTTTGTGTACACAGCAGTCTAATTCTGGCTTGAAAAACCTCGTCAAATCTCTCTGGGACTAGTGAGCCCGGCACAGGCTGGGAAAAATATTTGTGAGCCATTTGAATTGCCCTACCAGGACTCTGAGCCAAGGTAGTGATGTCTGCAGCAAGGCTAGCTTGCTTTGAGATCAAAATGTAGTTTCCTTTTGTGTGTGTGTGTGGTTAAATAGCAGTGAACAAACAAATATTGTGTGGGAATTGGTCATAACAGAAATGTGTTTGTTTGGGTTTTTTAAAAATATCTGAGTTACTTGTTTCAGAACCCTGACCCGTTTATTGTCAGGGAATGCCTGCAACTGCCCTCAGAAACATGAAAATCACAGATGTAACCACGGTGGGACGGATGATTATTGCATTAACAATTATTCTGCATTTAAAATTTAGCATAAGAAAGAAGTTTCTGAAAATTGGCAGCCTGCCTGGTGCCAGGATCAGTTATGAATTCGGGTTTTAGTATAGTATAGAAACCACCCTAATTATCCTTTCTCCTTTAATTAAATGAGAAGCTTGAGAGTAGCCGCTGCTTCTCATAACTCGTGTTTTGGGTGCGGCTCATCCCACTTTGCAAATGGGAGAAATGGAGGGGGGAGAGAGAGACAGAGAGAGAAGACTCTGAAGCATGCAACTCTCTTTGCCTCTTACCTGTCTCCAGGTTCTGGCTCACTGACACTTTCCACATAAAGACTGTCTTTCAGCACTCCTGTTCCAGCTGTTAGCTGCTCACTGCTTAACTGAGAATTTGGGGACTACTTTGCTGTTGTGCTCTAAGTGGTCCATATATACAGCAATGACCATAGTATAGGTATGTGGAGTTTAAAATGAAGGGAAGTAAGAAAAGCTTTGTGGAAAGGAGAGAGGCAAATTCTGTTCTGAGGGGGTCTCATTTAATTTACCGAAATAGCTTCTAAAAAAGTTAACTTAATAGGGCTTCTAACAAAAGTAACTTCATATGGATATCTTTGTAACAAGAGTTTTAAAAGTCCAGAGATGAAAAATGCCCAGGAAGGATGACACATGCACCACTGAAGCTCTGCTCTAGTCCTTAGGGACCACTAATGCTCCTGGACATGCATGACTTGATGCATGTTTGCTAGTTTGCTTTTTAGAATTTTTTTCTAAAGACAGAATGCCCCATCTGAATGAATTTTCTTTTTGTTCCATTTCTTGCCAGCATTTCTGTTTAACCCCCCCCAAATCTTCATAAAACACAGTAGAAAAATCCAGTACATGTATATATTTGAACATGTCTGTAAAAATACAGCCGTTGAAGTTCAAAGAGTTAATTAACATTTAAATTACTGTATTTAAAAAAAAAATACATAAACAGGACTAGTGGAACAGGTTTAATCAGAGAAACCAATTTAATTGAGAGTAGCTATGGAGCCATATGAGCTCCTAAAGCCAAAGTACGTGAGCTCATCTTTTGCAAGCCACATCAAGCCAACTTCATTCATTTAGTGCTTCTGGTTTGCGCCTACGTGGTTCACATAATAGATTATTTATTTCTTCTAAAACACAAAGATGAGAGGTGTGAGGACAGCAGTGCCACCACGTACAAGAGACTGAATAGGAGCACCGTGTTGAGTAGGACCCTTCTTTTGATGCCTGTACTCTGGTAGCAAATTTATCATCTTTTCTACATAGCCCATTGCTGGAAATGTTTGGTACCAATATTTGCCCAATTTTACCCACATTATTCTTTCCATTACTTCCTCCCAGAAGTACAGTGCTTGCTTTTGTCATTTTTTAATGCACTCCTGGAAATTGGCCATGTGTGCAATATTCCACCTTGACCCTGGCCAGGCCCAGCCTGCAGCCTCACTGCTGACCCCTGCCCAACCGAGCACCAGCAGCTGCATCGCTTGTCCACTCTGGCCCAGCAGCGCGTGTGCCCTCTCCACCCTGTATGACAAAGCCCCCTAAACACCAGTTCCAGCTACAGCAGGGTGCTGGGCATACTGCCAGCTGCAGGCATAAAAATCATTGAGTCCAAAATTAAAGCTGGAGCCTACAGTTTTGTTTGCTCTTTATACATAAGCATATGTACACGTGTGTATTTTAGTTAGATATATATACACACACACGTAGAGATATACATATGTACTTAGTTTCTGTCTGCTTTCTGTTTGCCAAGGGTTTTGTCTGGTTTTTTCCCTAGGTACCACAGTGCCATCATGGCTTAGGGCTGTAACGTTGCTAATGGGCCAGAAATGGAGACTGAGGCCAAATTTCTCCCTTTATCCAGGGCAGGTTATCACACAGGAACAAGGGGAAGGTATGTTCTGTCCCTCATGTCCTGTGGAGATGCCAGATGGCTGTGGTGTCAGCTGAAGTCGTTCTTTGCTCTGTAAGCTCTTTCTGCAGCCTAGAGAATACCAGTCCAAACCCCAGAAGCCTTCTATAAAACTGCTCCTGAGTCAGGGGGTGCCTGGGATGCAGGAGTGGCTTTTCTTTGAATTTTAAATTCATAAAGTTTTCTATCTCTCTCTAGCACTAAACCCACTGTTGAAGCATTTACAATTCTTTAATGTGCATACCTCTGACACATCTTACCAATACTTGGAAATACCATCACCTGTGTTTTCCTTAAATCTTCCAGAAATTGCCTGTTTCCAGGGCTTACTGCTGGAGTAATTTAACACTCCTGCTGCAAAAAATGGGAAGCTAAGTGGCCCAGCAGAAGATACAGCTGAGAGGATTGCATCAACTTCCCCTGGCCAATAGTGAGTCTTATTTATAAATTCACACACAATACAGAAAGGAAGCTCACTGCATTGCTGTGGAGATCAAAGTTTCAGTGTGGGTTTCTTTATTTTTTTTCTCCTCCCCCTCTTTAGAGAAGTGAAGTCAGTTTGTATGTAGCTGTAGCCCTCTCCTTATTGCTGAGCCCAGCATGGCTGATAGCCTTGGGCATTTTTTTAAAGCTGTTTCTAAAGATAAACATTTTGCAAAAATTCCCAGAATGCAAGTGCTTGAGTTAGGTTACCCACAGCCATACTGCCTGTTTACAGACGCTGTTCCTCTACAGGGGGTTTTAACTTCCAGTTTGATTTATCATAAATTATAATATATAATGAGAAACTTTACGGTCAAGGGTGGAATCCCTGCCTTACTGTGGTCTGTGCAAACCAAGCCTCTATTGATTTAGTTCACTAAAATTCAGCAATTAATCCCAAATCTCCCCCTCCTTTTTTAAGAACCATGCTATCCCTGAAAAAATATAATATTATATACACTCATCGAAACAATCCTCAATTTGCCTGAGTGCATTCATATTCTTTAATCTTCTCAAAGTGGATTTGTTTTTCCATAGCAGTTTGAGAAGCAGAGAGGAGAGGGGTTTTTTTTATCAATGAACAGAATTTGTCTTTTCTCCCAAGATATATTTTGTGATATAAAACAGAAAACATATGTGTTCATCACCATCTGCTTGGCTACAGCAGGTACCTGCTCAGCTGTGTGTGTTGTGAAGATGGCTGCCAGCTAGATTTCTTCTCATGCAAACAGTAGAGGTCTTTTCATTAGACAGGCTAGGATGCTTTGATCCTATAAAATGCTAGAGAGAGGGAGAAAGAGAGAACGTATATAGTGTGTGTGTATATATATGTGTACATACAGTATGTGTATATAGACTATAGTACACAGATCTATAAATGTTTGTGTTTTTAGGACAGACTATAACCTCCCCACCTTACTCTGAGTCCTACTGGTGTTTTCTTCCACAGAAGCAAGCGGCTAATCAGGAGAGGAAACAGAAGCTGATTACCCCACCCATTGCTGAAGCCTCTGCTAAAGCCATTTATCACAAAGTTTCTCAACCTTCTTGGGTTGGCAGCTTTATAGGAGGACTTGTTTTTGCAACCTTTTTACAGCACCTATAAGAAATTACGGTGAAGTAACCTCAAAGTATCAGTAATACCTGTCTTAAGCACAGAGGTGACTAGGTATAGTATGGGTATAGGGGAGTTCCCCGGACAGCTAGGCTGTTAGACCCAGCTGTGGGACTGAAAAAGATCGACTTTGACCAGAAATGTTTTGAGTATTTCAGAGCTAAACACTTCTAGGGGAGTTCATGGTCAGCTCTTACTGCCACAGTGTGTTAAACCTGTGTTTCCTGAATGCTGGAAATGTCTGTGTGCTTGCTGTGAATTGAAAGCTGGTTTAATTCTGTGAAAGATGGGTACTGGTATCAGAGTTGTCTTTTTAAAAAAAAATAAATTTTATTTTAAAAAGTTTTAGAAGAGATAAGCAGATGGGCAGAAACTGTAAAAATGAATGTAAGGACTTTACTTGCCTGGTCAATGAAAGTTTTGTTAATTTAATGAAAAATAAAGGTCAAAGGATTTATAGTAGAACTTCATGTTTCAGAAGGTGCTCACAGATCATTCAGTACATATCAGTACACACAATATTACCAGTAATTCATAATATTCATAACCTGGTTAATAACAATTCAGGGGACTCAGACAGAGACCTGAGCTGTAAATCTGGGGATACTAATTCCAGTTTATATGCCAAGATTTAAATATGTTTTATTAAATTAAAAATAATATCTTGGGACACTAAATTCCATTCTGCCAGTCTTAAGAGGGGTTCATTGTTTGGTGAAAGGTCCTCTGTCAAGCCAACCTGTTCTACTAAGGCAATTGAATCTCCTGAAACTACTTTGGAATATAACCCCATGTGAGTCAGCATAGCCTATGGGGCCCTTCCGAGTTGTGAATTAGAGCCATTTGAGACTTCAGTCCTGCAGTCAGCCTCAAATTCTACTTTGACAACATTCAGATTTCACAGAAGTAGGTAATATTATTCATATTAAATTTCTACCCAGCCAACCATTTTATGTTTTCTCTTCAATTCAAGCGCTTTTTGCTGCTAACAGTGTGTCTTGAGGAGACTTGGTATTTGTAAAACAATTTTTTCTTCTCTGGAGGAGAGTAAAATAATCCCATTTTGGGTTATCAGTATTGTTTCCCACCATTCTCCTGAGCCTTGGCATAACTCAGCACCCACTGCCCAGTGCTTTCTGAATGACTTTTTCCCCAAATTCCCACCCCTCTTTCTACCTCCAGCTGAACAGTATTTTAGGAAAAGGAATGAGAGGAAGAAAAGTGGCACGCAGCTTTGGTGGGACCATCGCCAGCACCAGCAACCTCCCCGAACCCTTTTACTTGAATCAAAAAGAGAAACAAGGCTTGAATTTTGAAGGATCAACATCTCACAAGGACACAGTTGTTGTAGGGTTCTCAGGCAAGTATGATATGGTAGAGCTTAACATAATTAAAATAATGTGGTGTCTGGCAGAGAGCAACACGCAAGTCGATATGAATTGTAGGTGAAGCCATCTTATTATATGAAATCACCCAGATTCTATACCTTTATTACTGCAGACGTGGCAAGCTAAAAAACTGCTAATTGGTTACACACACTGTTCACACCATATTGATTGGTTAGTAATTATAACGAGTTCTGATAAACCTATCTTATAGCTAAACATCCTTAAGTTTACCTTTAATACCTAAAAGCATCCGCACACCTGCTGTTTTGACCATCTTGTTATGGTTGGTTCCTAACATGTTGCGTTACTCCCAAATACCTTCCCATAACTGCTTCTTGGTTTAGGGTGGCCTGTACCCCTATCAGCATGGCTGCTGTGATTTGAGAATGTGATTATTAGGATCCTGTCAGCATGAGTAACTTTTCCTCTCTCATGGGAACAGAAGGATATTGTCAGGGCCTAAATCTTGGGAGAAGAGAGCTAGGCCGCTAGCAGGCCTGCTGTCTTCCCCGACAAAATCAGATTTTTTTTTTTATTGTGGGATTGAGATGCTTTATGTGTAGACTGGCATATTTTTCTGCTTCCAAGCTCTTCATGCAGACACTGAAAAGCTAACTTTTGCAGCAGTGTACTGGTAATATAATTTGGTGGTGATGCTCTGACTGGATTTCACATTTGTTCCATTTAATAGTTGATATGTGATGGTCCCACAAGTATTTCCAACGTAATTTCTCAAATGTATACCAACTATAGACAGGTTCAGTGGCAGAATTAAAACGAGCAGTTTTTAATGGCCCAATACTTCCAAATCCCCATTCAATAAACACCCTCAAACCCAAACCATTATTCTGAAGGCATGTTTATTCTCTAAATAACAACAGAAAACCTTCATATTTAAGCATATTAATTGGAGGCCTCTGTTGCCAACAGAATGTAGCAGCCTTGTTCCAAGCATTAGTTGCTGTAATTAAGACATCTACCAAAACCAGTTCTTAACATTATAATTGTAAACTGTGCAATAGTAATAAAGCACAAATATTAGCTGGAACCAAAACCATTCATTATCTGAAGTCAGAAATAAAGCTTCAGTTGCATTCTTTCATAAAGTAAGTTATGCCTTTCAGCTAAAAGCTCATTGCATTCAAGTAACTAAAAAACAGATTTATTCTAGGTGCATTTATTAAAATGTATGCTTAAACATGACTCTGGTTTGACTTTTAATCTCATTTAGATGCTTCATGTGGCACCATGTAGAGTAGAATATAATGAGTGCATAAGAAAATGCAAACTGACTTATTTATTATAGAAAAGGGGGATACAAAATAAAATTTTAAAAATTGCTTGGGAAAATTAAGAAGTTCAAGGCAGAACAAATAGTGTATTTTAAAAACAATACACATATGAAGGCCCATTTTCAGCATTCATTTACTTAACAAAAAGCTTGCTCTTTAATTCAAACATTTATAGCTAAAAACTAAAAAAAAAACCTAACCCCAAATTGTAGGCAAATGACAAAATAAATATCAGAATAAGCCCATGGTTACCATGGGCCCTACTTATGTCTGTTTGATCTTGGTTGTGCATGTTTGTGTGTGTGCATGTGCTTTTGTTACTCTTTTGGGAGGTTTTTATTGGTTTGGTATTTTTGCTGTGCCTGTATTACCAGTCTCCTCTGTGGGGAAACGGTAGCTTTGTCTTCCAGAAGTTTTCCTTGATTTGGGAAGCCTTATGAGGCTGGTTCAACTTATGTATCAAGATAGTTTGGGAGGCCCATTAAGTTTGTACAAAGACAAGTGTATTTATTAATTTTATCTAGTTCTGGGCTCTCCAGTATAAAAAAGACAGGGATCCCCTGGAGAGGCCAGCGGAGGGCTATGAAGATGATTAAGGGCCTCGAACATCTCCCCTATGAGGAAAGGCTGGAAGAACTGGGGCTGTTCAGCTTTGAGAAAAGAAGACTGAGAGGGGATCTGATTAATGTTTATAAATATCTCAAGGGTGGGACACAGGGGGAAATGGCCAGCCTCTTTTCAATGGTCTGTGGAGACAGGACAAGGGGTGATGGCCTCAGGCTGGAGCACAGGAAGTTCCACACCAATGTGCTGAGGAACTTTTTCCCAGTGAGGGTGACAGAGCCCTGGGACAGGCTGCCCAGGGGGGTGGTGGAGTCTCCTTCCCTGGAGATATTCAAGACCTGTCTGGACGCCTCCCTCTGCGATGTGTCCTAAGGAACCTGCTTTGGCGGGGGGGTTGGACCCGATGATTTTTTGAGGTCCCTTCCAACCCCTGTGATTCTGTGGTTTCACCCTTAAAGGTCGTAACTGTTTTTAAGACCCAAACACTTGAAACGCATTAAAACTCAGTGTGCAGGTCGACACACAGCCTGTCCTCCTCCTGCCTGCTGAAGCGTTGCGCCACCTGCATGGCCTTTCTGGAGACGCTGCCTCAAGCCACACGCTGCTGCTCTTTCGCCCTCGTTTTTCTCTTGGAGCCAAACGTCTCTGCCTCCGGCCGCACGGGCGGCCAGCTGCTCAGGCGCTGTTGTGGCGCCCTTCGCCTCAGGCGGCGCGCGAGGCGGGGACCGCGAGCGCTCCGTATACAAAAACACCGGGCTTGTTTACCGCCCCGCGGCGGGGCCTACGCGGCGCAGGCGGCCTGAGGCGGTCCGCGCCGCCGCGAAGGCGACCACAGCCTCCCATCCCCGCTGTCCCTCCCCGACCCCTTCCTGCCCTCCGCACTCTCGCCACTATTACCACCACCCGCCGCCGCAAACGGGCCACCCCGCCCATGCCCTCACAGAGGTGGGCAGACAGGCAGGCGACGCGGGGCTGAGGCGGGAGGACCGCGCCATCGCACGGCAGCCAATAGCGTGAGGCCACCCACGATTCAAACAGCCAGTCGTGGCCAATAGACGCGGTCGGCGGGCGGGAAGAGGCGGGGCGAAGGGGCGGATCGCTGGCACGGCCGTAACCGTCGCTCAGGGCGGTTGTTACCTCAGCGGAGAGCGCCGCGCTTGAGGCTGGTTCCCACTGCCCCGCGGAAGCGCCTCCTGCCCGGCCAGGCCCGGCCCGGTGGGGGCGGGCGCCAGGTAAGGGAATGGCGGCACCGGGACGGGCGTGGGTCGGGACACACCCCCGTCTGCAGCCTTCCCGTGGGGAAGAGCTCCGGCCAATCGCCGCCGCCGCCTCTCCCCGCCCCCGTGCGCGGGCGTTGGGCCGCGGCGTCGCTCAGGCCTCTCGCGCAGTGGGTGGGTGAGGGATGCTCGATTCCGCTGCCCTGACCGTTTCCGTCCGCCCGGGGGTAAGGGCGCTGGGCTCCCCTGCTTTGTTCGGGACACGGTCCCCCCTCTCCGCTCTGTGGCGGCAGTGCGAAGCCGGGCCCGGCGCAGGGAAAAGCCGCGGCCGCCCGGTGTGGCGGGGCCGCGTCGGGGGAGAGCAGAGGCCCGGCCTAAGTGGGGCGCCCCCCTCCCCGCCCCACTTCCCCCGCGGCGGAGGCCCCGCGCCAAGGCCTGGGCTGGGAGTGCGGATGGGGCGGGGCCGCGGAGCTACACCGGGGGGCCGGGCCTCATCCGCCCCCGGCACGTCGGACTCTTCCTGTCAACATCGCGCCGCCGCAGCGGCCTTTACCCCATCGCTGTTCCTGGCCGTGCGTGGGGGAGTTTGAGTGCCTGACGCTTTCCCTCCGCTTTCAGTGCTTCTGGTGAAAGGCTTTTCTAAGGGGAAAACCGCTTCCCTGCCTGAGGACCGAGAGGTTTTTATTTTATTTTGAGACCTATACGTGCTTTTAGTGGTGATGCTAATTTTTGTCTGTTTGGTCGAGCCATGCTTGAGCTGGGGAAGATGCACTCTACCACTGTGGAAGTGCTAGAAATGTGGAATGAGTAACGGTGATACTGGAAGGGTCCTGCAGTCTCATTGGTGAGAAGCTGTGCAGGAAGCTGTTAGTCCTGACTGTCAGCGTTTTCTTTATTTTCCTGAATGTATTTGCATTAATTCAACTACTTCCCTCTGACTTACACAACGTTATCTATCAGTAGTGGGATGTCAGAATTAATAAGTAGAATCACTGGATATGTATGAACTTTGCTCTTCTGAAAGGGAAACTTTGTTTAGTGGCTTTATTTATTTTCTTAAAACCATGCACCCAGCCTTTGGTGTGATACGGTTTTCCAGTGACTACAAGATAGCAGTCTTATTTTTTTGACAAGAGTGAAGTATCTGTCCACATATGTAGTCAGAGAGTCGTTAAGAAAGAACAGAAATGGATATATGGGGCAGTATGTTTCTCTGCCATGTTTCTCTAATTTTTTCATTCTTCATATATTCAAGCAGTAACTATTCTTCTTAACTAACTCCTAAGCTCCAGGGAGTTTTGCATTGTCTTGTCTTGGTGTAGGGAATGCAATCCTTTTGAGCCCTTCCCTTAGAGTCTGGGCTCCAAAAGATGCAGAAGGGGTGCAGAAGATGCAACTTTCGTCTTGGGAGTAAGTGAATGTACTTGCAATCAGGTATCTGTACAGTACAGGGTTCATTGCATGAAACAACTAGCTTTTGAGGGTACTTGGATATATATTTTGAAGTCCTGTGAATGAAAACGTTTTTATAGGTGTGCTATGAATATTAGGCTAATGCCAACTGATACTCTGAAAATTATCAAGGCTGGGCATAGAACTTCAAAGAGCAATAAATTAAAATTTAATTTCTAAAATGTAACTTCTAAAAGGTTTTTCTTGATGACAGCAGTGGTTTCTGTTACCTGAACAGATGAAGGCTGACTTCAAAAAGGTGTATGTTTTCAAGGTGTGATATATGGAATGAAGATTGCAGACCTCCTTTACAGGAGGCACAGGGGTGCAAAACATTGGGGTCATTTTTGGTAGGGTAAGAAGTAATATTTACTTTTGTGTTTGATGCTTAATTTCATCATTAGGCTTTGTTATTTAAAGAAATAATGGAAAAATAAGTAGATGTTTTTGTTAATAAGATTGTTCATTACTCTTGAATCACAGGATAATATTTCCACTAGGATAAATTTATTTGTTATTCTGGCACTTTATATTGGTGATACCTACCTCAAGCTGGATTACATAACATTGATTTAGCCTCAGGTCCTTCAACCACACTTTCCAACTTTTAGAAACTAACTTTGGCACCTTTAGACAAGAAGGTGGGAGTAGGAAAAGGTCTTTCCACCTTGAAAGAGAATGAAAGCTTCAGGTTACTTTTTCTTTGGGCTGTTTTCATGTTTGTGTACAAAAATGCTGGGTTTAGAAGTTTGGCAGAGAATTGCATTTTTTTTATCCATAGGAAATTTTATCTATTTTTTGAAGTGGGTGTTAAAACCATAAAAATCAGTTTACATGTCCTTAGTAGCATCTTTTTCAAGAATTGCTTCCTTTCTTCAAAAAGTTTCTGTTTTTTCACAACTTTGCTGTAGGATCTGGCAGCTCTGTCCCGGTCAGGCTCTGAGTCAGGAGAAAAAGCGGTTGGCTGGAGTGTAGAAAGTACAGGCAACAGGAAATAAAGTCATAATTCTGGTTATGACATTGAGTGAAAGCTGTGACTGATTGGTGGAGGACTGGTGTTTAGACTACGGAAGAAGAAGGAGAAGCTGGAATTGTGCAAGAGACTGAGGAAAGAAGAGTAGTAGTAGATGTGGAGCTCCTTTGGGTGAAAAAAATGGACAAGGAGATAGAGATGAGGGTGGAGATCAGATTTTGAGCCCAGAGGTGGCAAAGAGGAACTGGAACTACTTTGATGTGAAAGGGCAGAAAACCCCCAAGGAATTAAATGGGCATAAGGAGGGAATGGTGAAGAATTTGAAAATAGAAGTATGGCAGTTAGATTTCATGGAGTCGTTAAAAGAGGGGAAAAAAAAAAAAGGCTGTTAATTTGAGAGGGTTTAAATTGACTGGGATGAAACAGAGTCAGAAGAGTGGGAATTTAAAAAGGTTAAAAAAGTAACAAAAGACTGCGACAAGAAACACTAGGTAGAAAATCTGAGCTGGAAGAGCCTATGTCTACAAGCATAGAACAGAACTCCAGTAATTTTTTAAACTGGCAGGTACTGGTGAAACCAAATGATAAAACTTACTCTTTTTGCTTTGTCAAATACTACGCAGCAAAGGAGATGGCCAGATGTTTCTTTTCTGAAGCAACTGGCAACATCAGCAGTGAAATCCACACCAGGGAATTTAGCCAAGTTTTTGTTTCCTTCTTTGACATGGAGAACACACAGGTGTAAAATCTTAGCAGCAGCTTCAGGAAATTCCACAATGAAAGTTGACTGAAAAGCCTCGCTTAGCCCCATCCCTCAATGTGTTATGAAGGTCTGTGAGAGCATATTAACAGTATTCTTTTTACTAAATAATCTACCTTCTCACTGCAGGTTAGTTAATGTGTAATAAATTAGTATCTGGTTAAATATTTGTTTTCACCTCATTTTGTGTAACTTTTATACAATATAGCAAACAAGTTAAAATGCTGTGAAACAAAAACCTTTGCTGGTTGGTTTGTGTCATGTCATGTTGTGTCTGGTCCACCCCAAGTTCCACTCCCTGCTTTGGCAGGGGGGTTGGACCTGATGATCTCTTGAGGTCCCTTCGAACCCCTGTGATTCTATGATACTAATGGCAATAGTACACAAGTTAGTTTGTATTTGACCGCAGGCTTTGCAGATTCCCTTGCTTTGTATATTGAGGCCTGAGTCTCAGAAGTTGAGGCTAAAAGTGTCTTTTGCCATGGATACCTATTTTCAGATGGCAAGGTCATAATACAAGGCACTTTTCAAAGAGTTATCCAGGACTTTACATCTTAAAAGATAACTTCCTTTAGTTTGCAGTTGTGCGTTTAGTTTTCCAAGATACTATGTGTTGAGTACTCAGTTGCTGTGCTTTGTTTTCCTACAGGGCCTTGCAAAACGTATTAAATACCTTTTTACTATATAGGTGGAAAAAATATTCAACCCAGACAGGAGCCTAAATTATGGTGTGTCTTAACTTTTAAGTGTTTTGTAGAACAAATTGAATAAGGTATTTAATATGGCTGTGTGTACTGAACACATGTGGGACCTTTTTATTTCAACATTTAGAAGTCATCACTAATCACTGTGGTGGAACCACAGGAAGAGTGGGTTAAAGGACACATTGTTGCAGTTTTGGGTGGCTATGCTGCTTCCGAGGCTTTTGTAAGCTGCATTTACAGCTTTCTGCAAGCCCCATATTTTGAATACATGATCAGTTCAAGGCCAAATTCAAGACTGGGCCTATCACAGCTGGTCATAGCGCTTCTGTGAATCACATATAGGAGAAAACAAAACTGCAGGCAGGTGCACTTTGCCACCAGAGCGGGAGAGAAGATGTAACAAGCTGCACAGACACCAAGGCCAAGCCTGCAGGAGGGGGGGGGGGAAGAATGTGAAAAGAGTTTTCCCTGCAGCTTGTGGTGAGACCATGGTGAAACGGGTGTCCCCCCGAAGCGCATGGATGAGGACGGGGAGCAGAGACACCTGTGCCCTGTGAAGATTGATCCACGCCTCAGCAGGTTTGCCGGGGGACTTGTGACTTTGCGGGAGGACCAGGCCGAGGGGTCTGGACCCGAATGTCAGCACCCTATGGAGAGGAGTCCTGCTGAGAGGCCTGTGGTGAGGAGATGGCTCCCCAATAGAGAGGACTCACGCTGCAGAAGTTTGTGGATACGACTCTCGCGTGGGTGGGACCCCACGGCGCCACAGGGGAAGTAGGTGTGTATGTGTGGACTGCCCCCCGCACCCCCCAGCTGAGACAGAAGACAACTCAGGAGGAACGGACTGAAACCCCCACTCTCCATTCCCTGCCCATCCCTGTGCTGCAAGGGGAGGGATGAAGGGAGCAGAGCTATGATTAAAGTCAAGATTGCGAAGAGGCGAGGTGTGGGGGGAAGGAGAAGTGTTAAGATCTTGGGAAGAAAAGCAGCGTGTGAGGAATCACCGGAACCCCACTGCCCGTTCCCTGCCCCTCCCCGTGCCATGTTGGTGGGGGAAGAAGGGAGTAAAATCGTGATGGGTTTTAAGTGTGCTAAGAAGGGAGGGGTGGGGGGTCGCTCTGGTTCACTGGGTGTATTAGTTGTAGTAGTAATAAATCACTTTTCTTTCCTTTATTCTGTGCCAAGTCTGTTTTGACCATTGCACTAGTTGGAGAGCGGTCCCTCTCTCCTTATGTCAAGTCCTAAAACTCCTAATATCTATTTTCTCCCCTTTTTGGCTGAAGGGGGTGTGAGCGAGCGGCCTGGTGGGTATTTGACCTCTGACTAGGGCCAAAACCACCACACACATAGATAACATCTAACTTACTTTTCCCCCCTTCAATATAAGATCAACTACATTTATGTAATTTTGGTCAAATATTTACTTTGCCAGGTTTTGGTCATCTCTGATGTAGATTGTATATCATTGCTGAATACTGGTCTAGATGTCCTGTTAAGACACTGAACATTTTTTTCATAACATCTAATTTCAAATTTTCCTTTATTTTACACCTATTTTTTCAATCTGCCATTAATTTGGCAATCTCTTTATCTTACCAGGTCGCTTTCTGCCTATTAAGGGGAAGAGTGATTTACTGTAAAGTTTCCCTTTGCCAGCCTAAATAATAGAGAGAGTAGAGAAAATGTTTGGCCATCATATGCATTGTTTTATTTCTTTCCTAGGGAATTCTCTTTGGAAAATGCCAAACCGGAGGTTTGCTGATGGCGAGGTCGTGATGGGGCGTTGGCCTGGAAGCGTCCTCTACTATGAAGTACAAGTGACTAGCTATGATGATGCTTCTCATATTTATACTGTTAAGTACAAAGATGGGACTGAACTTGCCTTGAAAGAAAGTGACATAAAGGTGTGTACACATGAATGTATTTATAGTGGAAGATTGCAGTGATTTTGTGTTGTAGATAAAATGCAACTTGCAATCAGAATGTTGCCCCTTGCAAGTTTTCATTAACTGTGTCTTCAAGGAATTGGTGCTAAATAATAGATTTTTCCAATGTGACATCTCCAGCTGAAGCTCAGAACACTGACCCTATCTTTAAAGTAGTGTGGTTGTTTTCTTTATGTTGGGGAAAAAACCCAGTAACATAATTGGGTGAAGAACAGGTCTGATCATTCAGATGACATGCTTGTTCACGAAAAACTGTTTTCAGGTAGCTTGTAAAGCTACTAATCAATCAGCAGGTTGGTGCTAATTTGACTTCCTTCTACTTCTGAATAAGAAAGTTGAAAGTAAATGCAAGTGTGCTGTTATGGGTCACTGTAAATATAAATTGCACATACCCTTTAAGCATGTGCTGAAAATGTCTGTATCTTCTAGTGTTTCAGTGGTTTCAGAAGGTATCTTTCTCTATTTCTGATAATTAGCCTTAAGAGATGAGATGTCTATAATTGCATTTACTTGTGCAAGGGCTTTAAGAGGGTAGTACTCTTAAAAGCTTGGTGCCCACATTGATGGCATACATCTGCATCCTGATTTCTGTAGCGTTGACAGGCATCTTCAACAGCTGGACTTGGGACAGGGTTATTTGGGTATTATCAGCAAAATTACTATGCTGTAGTTGCTTTTTCTTAGCAGCCTTTGCACAGCATCAGTATAGGATATAAGAGACCATTCTATAGAACTGTCTGCCAGAGTCCACATCACACAAAACCCCAAGTTTCTGAAATTGTGGTTTGGAACATCTAAGATACAAGATTTTGCTTTCTTCTCTTCTTTCTTGTAGTCACAATCATCGTTCAAGCACAGGAAGAGCCATTCCTCTTCCAGTTCTCCCTCCAGAAGAAGTAGTAGCAGGTCTCACTCTAGATCTCCTGGTCGGCCAGCAAAAAGCAGACGTCGTTCTTCTTCCCAAAGCAGAGAACATAAAGATGACAAAAAGAAAATTATTCAGGAAACCAACTTAGCTCTACTGGTACTAGTTTTATTTGTCTGTTTGTATGTGGGTTTGTGGATTTTTATTTTTTTTTAAAAATAGGTTTTTGCTACTTGTGAAAGATTTATTTTATGCATACTGGGTTTATTACTGTAAAAGCCAGATGTAGTTCATGTTAATAACATCATTTGCTGCAAAAAGTGTATCTTAGAAGTTTTTTTTTCTGTGAAAATAGACTTTCTGGCTTACAGAGTCATGAGGAAATTCTTGAATTGTAAAAGTGGAAATGTTAAGTTCCATTTGAACTTGGTGGCACTGTGAAGTTCTCAGCAAACAAGCTTAAATTCTTGATATTTTAATATGGAAGTAATTGTTGGCCGTATGCTTCCACTTGTGAAATGAGGCTAAGAAAGTTAGCCTACTTTTAAGGTGTAGTGATAATACATAGCAGGTAGGGATTAGAATTTGAAATAAAATAAATTCGGTTTTCGTACAAAGTTCATTAAAGTAGTAATGGAAGATGTGAAACTCCTGTGGGAGGATTGCTGCAGAGTTCAAGTTTCAAAAAAAAATTACATGTCCTTACTGATTGATAATAGTGCAGAACTGTTTTCACTTGAAATCCTTACAGGATATTTTTTATAAGTTTATTAAATACCTATTCTATCATGTTTGTTCTTGGCCTTTTTGTGAAGGTTATTTTGAGTACTAAAAATGGTTCTGCTTTTCTGTAAGTGAGGAATAGTAGAGGTGATGAGTTTAAGTAAGTTGAAATGCAGGTAAACTGAGTCGTGTCTTCCCAGAGTTCTGTAAGCTTAGACTCATTAAGAATTCTTGTGAATTTATTTCATAGAAGATACTTAATGGAAACCCAAACTTCCAGTCCTATATAGGACTCTGAAATTTCCTCTGCTTTCCTAATAGAATTGCTTAAATAGACATGTATTTTATACTTGCCAGCTCCTAATGATGATTTAAAAATAACTTGGAAGATATATTCTCTCTTAATTTCGCCATGAATTTGAAAAAAAAACCCAACACTTTTCCTTTTCTTAAATGAGTTTTCTTCCCTTGTTTGTGAGCTGAAAACCAGAGCAGTTGGAAAAAAGGCTAGACAGTGTTCTTAATTATTCATTACATACTTAATGCAGCTGTTATTTTCAGAATGCTAAAACTAGATTATTTTTTTTTTCTTTTAAGCAGAAGCTGAGTGAGAACAACACCAGGAGGTACAATGGTGAACCCGACAGTACGGAAAGAAATGACACATCCCGCATATTGGAGGTACGGACATTGTATTTACTCTTAGCTCTATGTCTCGTTCTGGCTTAGCTTTCTCAGAAATCCATAGAAAAGAGGAGAAACAGAATGCAGCATAAGATGATGTCAAAGTAGTTTATTGTTCAGTTAAGTTCAGGGTGGAGGGAGTTGAAGCATTCGGAAGGGAAGAGTATGAGAGCCGTGTAACGTGCATTTTTCTTGTTTGCTCTGTCCATCAAACCCTCACTGATTGTTTCTGTTCATTCCCATGCTTTTTCACTGTGAATGTTTGATCATAGAAAATACTTAAAAAAAAAAATTTCTTTTAAGCTGAATCAGTTCTTTAGTCCTGATTGTTAGCTAATGCACAGAGATATGGCAGAAAGGAGGGTGGGAATGGGTGACCTGAACTCTTGCTGATACAGTATCATGGCCTAAGTGATCACAATGGAATCGATTTTAGCAGTCTCTTCATAGAAGTGCATAAACTTCACTACTGTATAGAAGTAGAAGATGCATATTGGTGTTCCATAGTGAGTAATATCCTGCTAAATAAAAAATAGGGGAAAAGAAGGTAAAGTGACTGGTTTAGTAAATTGTTTTTACTCACGAACAGCAAAAGTCAAAACCAGACCTGGAAACAGAGCGTGTAGTTGAACAGTACAGCTTACATTCAAGAAAAGAAGAGAAGAAAAAAGAGATATATTCAGAGAAAAAGATTTTTGAGCCGACAAAAACAATTGAGAAAGCATCATCAAAAACAAAGGAACTAGAGTTTGGTGGAAGACTTGGTATGTGTGCAAGCTGTGGTAATAGTTGCAAATTAGTAATTTTAAGGGTTGGGTTTTTTAACTTATTGACTGTACCCTCAAGTCAAGAATTGTTTTTCTGATTTTTGGACAGTGGTTGCAGAATCCAGAGTCATATGTCATTGCTTCATGTGGTCTCTACTGGTATTGGTGGCAGTCAAAGAGCCGTTACTATGGTTCTTTTGTGAAATATAGTGAAGATCTTGAGCCTTCCTTTGCACAGTGACACATAACTATTTGCAAATGAAATTTCAGAAGCAAATAGCAGAGTTTTACACTTTAAAACCTAGGTGCCTCAGACTCAACAGTATTCTTTATATAGTTTCTTTGAGCAGTTCTAAAGGGATGCAGTGAGTCTGATCCTTCGGCTTGGTTATATGACAAAGTGAGAAGAATGTTCATGTATGCTGTTACTTGACTAGGGGATTACAGCCATCTTGCTTCAGGAATAGATAATGACAATCTCTTCTTTGATATCAGAGTTAATAACAAGCTTTATTAGTGGGATTGAAAGTAGGTTGTTTGTTTATTTTTTATTTTCTATGTTTATCTTCTAATATGGCATGGTGTCTGTTTACAGGGACCCTCACGCTGATAGTTTTCCTGCCTGCTACTGTACTCTTCTTGCTTTTGATGTGCAAACAAGATGACCCCAGTCTTATGAACTTCCCTCCTCCTCTTCCAGCACTTGAAAGTCTTTGGGAGACTAAGATGTTTGGTATTTTTCTTCTGTGGTTTTTCCTTCAGGCTCTGTTCTACTTGCTACCAATTGGAAAGGTAAGCTGTTCAGTAGCAATTGGGTCTTTATGGAAAATTATTTGCACATTAGGCTGAAAGGTAAGGTGTGTTTTTTTATGCAGTGAATTTGAAAGCAAATAAATTAATTTTCCATGTTAAGCTAGAATATGATTACTGTTGATTTCTGTAACCTTAAAATAGCACAGTTTGTTAAGAGTTCAGTGGCTGTGAATTTCAGTCTTATGGTAGAAAAAGCAGAAGGCATTGTATAGGAGTTCAAATCAAAGCATGGATAAAACTTGCTTGATAGAATTAAAGAGTAATTTCAGATACTCAGTTTCTTATTGATATGCAGTGTTTTGGAATGTAATCTTCACTTACAGCAAGCTATAAACCATTCTAGCTGTATGCATATGTAGCAAATGCTCTGGTTTCCTCTCTGTGACTTGAGAGATACTGTCACATTCTGAAAGACCACTATAATAATAGATCATTCAGTCATGGTGGTGTTCTATTGCTATATATGTTTGCAATGATTGGAGCAGCTCTGTTTTCTTGAGGCTGGTTAGGAACAGACTTTTTAATTTTACTTTTTAGTATTTGAAGTTGTTACCCTGTTTCTTTTGCTATCCAGAGTATACTTTTGAGAACAACATGTGATCTTCAGATTTGAATGTGTCTAGCTGCTTACCTTGATTGAGTGTCTTTGTGGTACAAATGTGCTTAGTTTCCCTTGCCTGCCAGTCCCCCCAGAATAATACTCTGAAACACTATTGTTTTATTCTTCCTAGGTTGTAGAAGGCCTTCCTCTTTCAAGTGGGAGGAAACTGCAGTACCGAATAAATGGTAAGCATGTTGCAATTGTTTCTTCTGAAATTGATAGTACTATCTCCTTTGCAGTGCTCAGTACCATAAGATACACGTGGTGAAAGACACTCTATGGTCAAAGCTAGATACTGATTGTCAATCTTTCAAAAAGATACAACAAGCATTGTCTGGGAAGAAGGTGGTTAGTAATGATCAGGAACTAACTTCCCCAAGAGCAAGACTATTACACTATACAGGGAATCTGGTGACTCCTGTTGTATTCCTTACATAATTATTAAACAGGCAGTTGCCTATCAGAAGTGTTAGTAACGCTTGTGTAACAAGGATTTATTCTGGAGGTGGTCAGGAGTGATTGAAGAGATTTTATCCAGTGTGTCTAGATGTTCTTGGATGCCTCCCATTTGCAGACTAACAAGAAGGGTGTTGTAATTGATTTAAGATTTCTTCTTGTCTGGCAAAAAACGCTTCCGAGATCTTACACAGTTCAGATTTCAGTTCCTATGAATAAGACTATTTTCTCATCTAATTTAAAGTATGGTTTAGCATATTTCAGCAGTCTTACTTTTTCAGGCTCAAATAGGAAACTCTACTTTGATGCCTTGCCGGTATTTCAGACTACCTGTTTGTTTACTTAGACCATTCAAGGACACTGGTGGTAGTGGAATCCAGTTGTTACATTAAAAAGCTATGTGGGCTTTTGTCATACTCTTCTAAGATACACCATTTTCAGGTCTGAATAGGGCTATAAATCATAGAAGTGTAAGTCGGTAACGTGTGAAATGAGTCATGTTGTGGCTGCCTCATAACTCTATTTGGATGTACTTCAGTCTTTATCTGGGGCCTGCTTTCTGTTTTCCTGTATTCTGATAAAGGGAAGGAATAAGCTACATGGTTGGGATGGTTTAAAAAGGAAAAAATAAAAGCCATCTTATTGTATCAAAGGCTAATTCTCTAAGCATCTCTGAAAGCCTTCGTGAGGAAAGGAAGACAACTAGTGACAGGACAAGAGGCAGTGGGCATGAACATGAGGTTCTGTCTAAACATCAGGAAACACTTCTTTTGCTGTGAGGGTCACTGAGAGCTGGCATAGGTTGCCTGGAGAAGTTGTGGGGTCTCTGGGATATCTTTGAGACATTAAAAAGCTGTGTGGAGGTGGTCCTGGGCAACCAGCTGTAGGTGGCCCTGCTTGAGCAGGGAGTTGGACTAGCTGAGCTCTGTAGGTGCCTTCTAGACTCAACCATTGTTGAACCTGTGAAAGGTCTCATAGAAAGTGCTTAAATGAGAGCTGTATAGAACTGCCTGCTTATATTTGGACATCATTCCATTGTATGTGACTTTATACTCTCAAAGTACAAAAGCTTTGTGTTCAAGTTTTGACTTCACAGTTATTTTGATACTTTAATTACTGGTATCTGTATCAAGATACGTATAATAAATCATAAATACTGTGTGAAAACAGTTTTTCAGCTGCCCTATGGATAAAATGTGACCTGCTGTCTTTATCCAGTAGTAGTTTCACTGTCCATTTTTCCATTAGAATCTGAAATTGGATCCTTTGTTGTTTAAAAAAAAAAAAATTAAAAAATGTAGAGCAGAGAGTATTCACACTTCTTGACCTTTTGATGAGAAGCAAAGGAAATTGCAAGTCATAGACCAATGTCTTAGAATCATAGAATTGTTCAGGTTGGAGGATGCCTTTAATACAATAGGTTTGTTGTTGTACTCTTAACACTGCCAAGTCCACCACTGAACTGTGTCTCTGAGCCACATCTACACACCTTTTAAACACTCTAGGAGTGGCAACTTAACCGTTTCTTTGGTCAGCCTGTCCCAGTGCTTGACAGCCCTCTCTGTGAAGAAATTTTTCCTAATATCTAATCTAAACCTTCCCTGGCACAACTCTGAGGGTGTTTTCTCTGGTTCTGTTGCTTCTTGTTTGGAAGAAGAGATCAACATCCACCTGGCTAGAACCCCTGTTCAGGTAGTTGTAGAGAGTGCTGAGGTCTACCCTCAAGTTCTCTCAGCTACTTCTCATAAAACCTGCTCTCTAGACCCTTCACCACCTTCATTGCTTCTTTGGACACGCTGCAGCCCCTCAGTGTCTTTATTGTAGTGAGAAGCCCAAAACTGAACACAGCATCCAATGTGCAGCCTCACCAGTGCCTTGTCTTATATTGCTGTGCCCCAGAAGTTGGAACCTGATGGGATTTGAAGGATGTTACTGGAATATAGACAAATCTTAGAAGAAGTAAAGATGCACAAGGTCTGGACTAGGTAGGTTCTACTAGGAATGATTTTTAATTTTTTGCTAATACTTTTTTGTCTTCTACATCTTTTAGGGTTTTACGCTTTTGTTTTGACTGCTGCAGTTATTGGAACTTTACTATACTTTAAATTTGAACTTCACTATTTATATGATCACTTTGTGCAGTTTGCTGTGGCAGCTGCAGCGTTTTCAATGGGGTTGAGCATTTATCTGTATATTCGGTCCCTGAGAGTGCACGAGGAAGACCTAGCACCGGGTGGAAATTCTGGTGAGTTTTGTAATGTTTTATAAATATTTTGGATAACTAGTTTCCAATCCTTTGCTACAGTTTTGTTTTTATTAATTAAAAGCTCTATTTAGGGCTGGTTATAATACTGTGACTTAGGTTTACTTTCTTTGTGTTGCAAGTTAAATGGCAGTTTTTTGTTAACACTCAGATCCTGCAAAATGTTTAGCAGTTTGGTTGGATTATCTTTAAGAGCTTATGCAGAAGTATCTTGACTGGTCTGGTCCTCTAGCAGTGAGGACAGTTCCTTCAGATTTCAGCATCTAAGAGGCTTGTCTAGTTCATGTCTTAGTGCACCTCCTGGTGGGCCTTTTCCTGAAACAGGGAATACAAAGAGGAACTGAAAAATCTAGATACTTTGACAGTGGGAAGTCAGTACAGACCTTGAAATCACAGTGTATTTCTAAGCTTTTGCTGCTCACTTTGAAATTTAATTATCTGAATTGAGCTTTCAAAGAAATTTTGATTCAGTCATGCAACTACCTACCTAGAAAGTGTCAATTCTATATATGTTTTTATAGCACAAGGGATAGATTGAGAAGTTGATTAGCGTTAAATATTAAACAAGCTGCTTTCAAAAATTGTCATAGGGTGGCTAAGAACATTCAGTGCATTGAAATGAAGTATTAAGTAGCTTCTGGGTATTTTTGTCAGTGGGTATT
The DNA here is from genome assembly GCA_022605575.1 of Laterallus jamaicensis coturniculus. NCBI lineage: Eukaryota > Metazoa > Chordata > Aves > Gruiformes > Rallidae > Laterallus > Laterallus jamaicensis. Next base: position 24,141,831 of record JAKCOX010000001.1, read on the forward strand.
TTTGTGCATGTGTGTGAATGATCATAGATTGTTTTTTCTTTGGAAAGTGCAGCCTTGTCTCTGTAGGTGGCATAGTAGTGTCCTGTAACTGTTCTGCCAAGTGCTTGGTATTTTTTTTAACTTGGTGCAGGGTAAGTCGAAGTGAAGGTGTTCTATTTTCTTTCTTGTCCATCAGTGGACCCCAGGGTGTTGTCACAGCTAAAGGAATTTTTGCTACCAGAGAAGAAAAATTAAGTAGGAGTAAAAGTAGAATTAATTAGTACCATAAGATCATGAAACTATGATGTGACCTTCAGGAGAAGGCTGAAAATAAAGATGGAACAAATGTCCAGAAGAAATAAGACTCTGTAGTAACTCCTGAAGTGTTCAGTACTCCTAATAAAATATCTGGGCCACTTAAAACATAAACAGCTTGGATTTTGCTTTGGATTTTGCATACTCTCATGTTTTTCTTGCCAACCTAAATGTGTTCTTCTTTATGAGAGAATGTCAGTGGAAAGTAGGAGCTGCTCTACAGGGAGTTTAGTAGAGGATGGAAGAGTATTGCTAACACAGAGTATGTCTTACCTGCAGGGTATTTTGTTTATGATTTCTTTACTGGACACGAATTAAACCCTCGTATTGGCAGTTTTGATCTCAAATACTTCTGTGAGTTGCGGCCAGGATTAATTGGCTGGGTGAGTCAGTAATCACTTTATTTGCTTAAATACAACACTTTTTTAGACATTAGTATTAAGGATACAATATGTATTTCTAAATGGAGGAAAAGGACTTACAGTTTCATATTGACAAAGTTTTAATACCATTTTTATTCACCATAGGACAGTTTCTAGAGTCTAACTTTTTTTGCTTTGTGGGAAATTAAAACCATCCTTAAAGTATTCATATGCTGAGGCTGCAGCTTCAGAAATGTAGTTAGTTGCAAACTGTTCTTTGTGAAACAGATTATCTGTTTGAAACTTAAGTATTGGTTAGAAGCATCTGTAGTGTAACAGAAAAGACCACTTTGATTTACAAGAAAAATATGTAATGAAATATTTTCTAACTAGGTTGTTATAAACTTGGCGATGCTCTTGGCTGAGATGAAGATACACAATCTCAGTGTGCCGTCTCTGCCAATGATACTGGTGAACAGCTTTCAGCTTCTTTACGTGGTGGATGCTCTTTGGAATGAGGTAAATGGCAGTCATGTTAAACTGTTACCATTTCTAATTGCAATGTTAAATGAATGAGGCTTTGTAAATTCTAAATTCCTTCCTCCTCGTTTTAGGAAGCTGTTTTAACTACCATGGATATTACTCGTGATGGATTTGGGTTCATGCTAGCATTTGGAGATTTGGTGTGGGTTCCATTTGTCTACAGTCTGCAGGCCTTCTATTTAGTTGGCCATCCTACTGCAATTTCTTGGCCAGTGGCTGCTGCAATTACTATTCTGAACTGTAAGTTAAAGTTCTCATTCCTGGGAGGAAGTAGTACTGGTTTTGTTTCTTTGACTTGTGAGGTGAGGCTTTTGCTAAGATGAAGAGATATTTTCTGTATTACACACATCCACAAGCAGTGGCATCTGGCCTACTGTTTAGTATAAAGAATACAATAAATTCTCATTTTACCAAATGAAGGATAAATGAGAGTCTGGACACCTAATAACTCTTCTGTTGAGGAATGTCTTTAGATGGATGCTGTCTGGAGTTACAGAAGTCACTTAAACATTTTGAATGAAGTGTAGCAGATGACTTAATCTAGTGACTGTGAGTGGCTGTTACCAAAAAAAGTCAGTAACTCATTGGCTGTTCTTTACTGAACTAGGTAAAATGGGGTTTTATTGGTTTAACAACTTGCAGCTCCTTCCCCTGTGCCCATAGCGACAAACTCGTATCAGTGGAAAACATCTCCTTTCTTCTAGCAGTGTTGAGAGAGGGTCTTGCATTCTTAAGGAATCTCACATTTGCATCAGCATGGCCTTCTAGTTTGTTCCTTTTATCTAAGTAATAAACCTAAAAGACAAAGCTTTTTGTAAGATAGGGAAAAAGTTAATTGAAACACTTAGAATATAAAGGCTTGCAATTTACTATGTGTAATCCTAAGGAAGACAGCATCGTTTTCTTTTTTCAATTAAATTTTTGAGGTTTTTCTTAACACATTTATGTGAACTACATTGTGATCATGTTTTTTCAATACAGCCTCAGAAAAAGCAAATTTAAGCTGGTTTGTAAAAACAATGGGGGAAAGACTTTCAAACCCAGCTAATACTTAAAGGTTTGGTTCTTTTAATGTCAACTTGTACTGTGCTGCTAATACAGCTATAATCTTGCTGACTGCAGCATAACTAATTTCAAACTCAGTGTTAGGTTTTAATAAACTATTTCAGACATAAATGTAAAAGTAGATGTGAAAGTAAAGTGTCTTAACTTAAAGTTAAGCTTCCAGTAGTGTTTTTATCTTATTAGAGCTCTGAGAACTGGACGGTATCAGTTGTTAGGTCTGATGAAAAGACTTCAATGTAGTAAGAGTGGCAGAGAGCATGACAGTGCTTTTGTGAAGGAAAGAGAAGTGGAAAATACTGAAAATGTAAAACAGATTATATGTATTTTCAGGTATTGGGTATTACATATTCCGTAGTGCCAACTCTCAGAAGAACAGTTTCCGAAGGAATCCCGCAGACCCCAAGCTGGCCCGTGAGTGCATTTTTATTTGTTCAACTGCTGTACAGTGTCACTTTAAGTACATGTTTCAATTGTTGTGTTGACTACAATAATCTGTTCACAGATCTGAAAGTTATACCCACTGCAACTGGAAAAGGGCTTCTTGTCACAGGTTGGTGGGGTTTTGTTCGCCACCCTAATTATCTTGGTGACATCATCATGGCTCTAGCATGGTCCCTACCCTGTGGTAAGTTCTTGAAATACAAATGGGTTTTAATGGAAATGCTTGTATGTTTTGGCATCTGATTTGAGTTTGAAATGCAAAGTGAAACTTATTTGAGATGCTACCTATAATTGATGGAATGGCAAATTTCTGTTTTGTAAGCTTAATCTGACACCTGTTTTCTCTTACACCTTATCATTTATATCTTACTATAGGTTTGACACACATTAGAGATTTTACTCTTCTGACACTTTTTACACTGATTGGGCTTGCTTGCTAATAAGTTGTTCCTTATTTTTTCTAGGCTAGTGGCTTTGCTATAGTGTTTTCAAAGGGAGTTCCCAAATAGTGGAAGCTTGCTTGCAAACAAGGGCTATCACTTACACCAATGAACTTAATACATATATATTTTTTAAAAATATATTTTGCTTGAACTCATCAGACTCAAAGGAGGGGAATTTTAAAGTTTTTGTTAATGAGCACTAATTTTCATGAAGTTTGGAAGAGATTAAGGAGCCCTTTTGTCTGAAAGGGTTTTGTAGTCCTGATTCTTTGCAAGAGCTTAGTCAGAGCAGTGAGAGTTTCAGAAAACACACATGACTCTGCTAGTCTTGCCCCTCTCATTCGAGTCTGAAAAATGGCTTTGGACTCTTCCTTTGCCTGAAGGATTTTCACAGAACTGATCATGACGGCTGTTTGGAGGCAGAAATTCTTTGTGCCCAATGGAACAGTCTGGTTTTTGCAGAGTGTGGGACACGAGGAGATTTGGTAGAGGGGTCTTAGTCACCAAGTAGTTAACATCCTGACCAGGGGTGTCAGCTGAGAGAAGATGCTGGAGTTCAGATGTTCTTCCAGGGGTTAGTTTTGTTTTTGATTTTAACTGAGAAAAGACAAAACTAAATTAGCATCTACACTTGCAGAGAGTATCCTAGAAGAAGATGTGTCTGTGTGTCCTTGCTTTTTAGCCTAGAGAAGACATAACTGAGGGGGGAACTTAGCAGTGCTTATAAATACTTGACAGGCGGGTGTCAGGAGGATGGGGTCAGTCTTTTTTCCAGTGGTGCCCAATGAGAGGACAAGAGGCAATGGGCATTACTGTGTGGGTGGCAGAGCACTGGGACAGTCTGCCCAGAGAGGTTGCGTAGTCTCCATCTCCAAAGACATTAAAAACCTGCCTGGATGCTGTGCTGTGGAGCCTGCTGGAGGTGATCCTGCTCTGGCAGGTTGAACTAGATGATCTCTAGAGGTCCCTTCCAATCCCAGTCATTCTGTGGTTCTGTGAATCCTCTGTTAGCATTGTAATGGCAAAAGTGGAAGAGTTGTGATTGCGAGGTGAGTGGTAGTGGTGGTGGGGATGTGATCATAGAATCTTAGAGCAGTCCGGGTTGGAGGAACCTTTCAAGTTCATCTAGTCCAACTCCCTTTGCAGTGATTAGGACCATCCTTGACTAAATCAGGTTGCTCTGAGCCCCATTCGACCTGACCTTGGATGTTTCCAGGGATGGGGCTTCTACAACCCCTTTGGGCAACCTGTTCACTGTTTCACCACCCTTATTGTAAAACACTTCTTTATATCTAAAGATTCTATGATCAGAGATGATTGAGAATATCTTTGGGTTTATTTGGAGAACAAATCTTATGAGGAGCAGCTGAGGGAACTGGGGTTGTTTAGCCTGGAGGAGGCTGAGGGGACACTTATCACTGTGTACAGTTACCTGTAAAGAACTTAGAGAGGTGAGTGTTGGTCTCTTTGCCCAAGTGACAGGTGATAGGATGAGGGGGGGATGGCCTAAAGCTGCACCAGGGCAGGTTCAGATTAGACATTAGGAAAGGTTCTTCAGCGAAAGGGTTATCAGGCACTGGAACAGGCTGCCCAGGGTCATGGTTGAGTCACCATCCCTGTATGTATTTAAAAGACAGACAGATGAGGTACTTAGGGTTATGGTTTAGTAAAGGACAGGTTGGACTCGATCTCAAAGTTCTTTTCCAACCTGGTGATACTGTGATATCTAGTCTGAATCTACCCTCTTCTAGTTTAAAACTCCAGAGCTGGATGCAGTACGCCAGGTGGGGACTCCCCAGAGCAAAGTAGAGGGGCAGAATCCCCTCCCTTGACCTGGTCATGCTGCTTTTGATGCTCTGGCTGGCTTCTGGGTTGCAACATTGCCAGCTCATGTCAGTTTTCATCCACAAGTCAAAGCGTGTGCTCTGTGTAAAGCTGGGTTCAACATCTACAAAGAAAATAAACCTCTGTAGCACTGCGCTGTCCCACACAAGCCCCACAGATTTTTTTTTTCTATTTTCTCTAGTTTTGATAGCTAGAGAATTTGAAATATGTGTCAGCTTTGCATGCATTGAGAGTGATGTTGGTAGATTTTTTTAGACTATTCTGAATTTTAAGGATTATTTCTTGGTTTCTTGTGGTTTCCTATCTGCATGTAAGCGTATCACAAAGTCTTTGCACTATCCCATATCAGATACTTTAGAATACAAGTATAAGGTGCTTCAGTGCATAACAAACAAGTATATGTCACCAGTTTTAGTACATGTTAATAGCTAACACTTCTGGAACTTTTTCTTGGGGGGGGAGTGACTGTATCTAACGTGACTTTCTCACTTTATTCCACAGGTTTTAATCACATTTTGCCATATTTCTATGTGATTTATTTCATCTGCTTGCTTGTTCATCGCGAGGCTCGTGACGAGCATCACTGTAAGCAAAGATACGGCTTGGCATGGGAAAGGTATTGTCAGCGTGTACCGTACCGCATATTTCCTTACATCTACTAGAGCACTCCTGACGGCTGACTTGCAGATTACTTCTAAAGTTAGTTTCTTGGCAAATAAAAATATACCTCTTACCTTTGCACTTGGTCTATTTGTTATTTAGGCTTTAAAAAAAAAAAAAGTGACCAGAGGAGTGCATCAACAGGTATTTACAAGTAACCTTAAATATGTGAGTTGTGAGCTGTCTGACTTCAATTTTTTTTAAAAATTGTGAATTTTAAAAAGTCCTGGAGCCCTAATTTTTCAGTTAAATTTTATCTAGAATCCTAAGTTTACATTTTTTATTGCATTTAATTAAGCACTGTGATGTAAAGTATATTATTTTCTTAATACAATAAATACAGAAATTCCATCCAGTTCATTTTTTTTTTTTGGTGTTAACTTCTACCATCTGACTTCAGATGTCTGACTTACTGCCTGAATTGGAGGGGCAGTCTTTTTGGTAAGTGGAGCTGGAAGCAGAGGATTTGACCCACATGAGGGGCTGTTGCCACTGGGAAATGCTGCCCTGCAGCCAGGCTTGGAGCTGGCACAGCTCAGCTTAACTGGGTGCCTGTCCCCCTCCTGGCTTTTCTTTAATATTATTTTTTTTGGTCAAGGAGGCTTGGGTGGCTCCACCTGCCCTGCACCTGCAGCAGGGATGCAGTGGGAATGATGGGATGGGTATAAGAAGTGAAGGGGTGCATCTCATTACCCTGCTCTTGAGGCAGTTTCAGGACAGACCAAGGGGGCTCTGAGCTGGTGCTTGGCAGCGTCCTGACCCTAGAGGGCAGGCACACTTCTGGCTCAGGCTCCTGAAGGTAGAGGATACAGACGCTTAATAGAATCATCAAGTGTGTTAGGTTGGACGGGACCTTAAATGTCATGTAGTCCAACCCCCCTGCAGTAAGCAGGGACACTTTTAATTAGATCAGATTTCTCAGGGCTTCATCAAGCCTGATCTTGAATGTCTCTAGGGATGGGGCCTCCACCACCAATCGGGGCAACCTGTTCCAGTGTCTCACCACCTCAGAGTGAAAAACTTCTTCCTAATGTCTAATCTAAACCTACCCTGCTCTAGTTTAAAACCATTCCACTCATACTATTGCTACATGCCATTACAAACTGTCCTTCCCCAGCTTTCCTGTGGGTCCCCTTCAGGTATTGGAAAGCCACTCTAATGTCTCCCCTGGAGCCTCTTCTCTGAGCTGAACAAGCCCAACTCTCTCAACCTGTCTTTGTAGGAGAGGTGCTCCCTTCTTTCAGTCTCTGGGGACTTTACCTGACAGCTGTGACTTCAAATATCATGGAGAGTGGTTTGGCAACTACATCATTCAATCCCTCAGGACTCTGGGATGCATCTCATCAGATCCCATTGACTTCTGGACGTTCAGGTCCCTCAGGTGGTCATGAACCTTGTGTGTAGTTACAGTGGGAGGGACTTAAGTTCAGTGCTTCAACTCAGGAGATGGCAGCAGAGAGGTTGACAGTGAAGACCAAGAGAAAAAATCCTGTTGAGAACCTCAGCCTTCTTGTCTGTTCCCAGTTTGCCACCCTTGCTCATCAAGGGTGGGTATGCTGTCTTTAACCTTCCTTTTCTGGTTGACCTACTTATATAGAAGCCCTTTTTCTTCTTCTTGCATCCTGTGCCAAGTTCACCTCCAGCTGTACCTTGGCCTTTCAGACCTCATCCCTGCATAACCAGGCAGCCTATACTTTTCCCAGGATATCTGATCCTGCTTGAACCACACATGCAGTTCCTTCTTGCCTTTAAGTTTGGCCATCAGGGTGCAACTCACCCATGCTGGTCTCTTTCCTTCTTTGCCTGCTTTCTTACAGTGGGGGTGTAAGAAGCTCTTGAACTCTGGAAAGCCTCCTTAAAGATCCTCCAGCTCTATTCCTCTCCCTTGTCCCTGAGGACGGTTTACCAGGGTGTCCTGTTGACCAGCTCTTGAAGAGATGGAAATTTGCTTTCTGAACACTCAGGGTTCTGACTAGGTTCCTTGCCTGATGCATAGCCCTTAGGACTCTGAACTCTACCAGTGCATGATCACTGCAGCCTAGGCTGCCTCCAATCTGTACATCCCTGATGAGCTCACTTGCATTGGTGACTTTCAGGCCCACTACTGCATTCCCACGGGGAGGTCTGTCTATTTGCTGACTTAGGAAGTCATCATTGAGGCATACCAGGAACCTCCTGGATTCTCTGCAGCTCACCATGTTGCTTTTTCAGCAGATGTCAGGGTGAGTGAAATCTTCCAGCTGGACAGGAGCCTTTGAGCACGATGCCTCCTGTAGCTGGAGTAAGAATGCTTCATCAGTAGCCTCTGCTTGGTCAGGCACAAGGTGGTTCTTACTGTGTTGGTCTCTTAATTCCTACCCATGAGCTTTCAACTTCCCCTTGGTAATTTGTTCAGGACATCTCTTCATACTCTAGCCATTCTTAACATAGAGGGCAACAGTATTGTCCCTGCTTCCTCACCTGTCCCTTCTGAACAGCTTGTAGCTACGGAGAGCCACGCTCCAGTCATGGGATTCATCCCACCAAGTTTCAGGAATGGCCCTTAGCTCACAGCTTTCCAGCAGCACAGTTGCTTCCAGCTCCTCCTGCTTGTTGACCATGCTGCATGCATTCATGTAGAGGCACTTCAGCTGGGCTGTTGGGCTGCTCACCTCCCTAGAAGAACATCTCTTGAGGTGTTACACTGGTGTTTCCCTGTGGACTCCAGCCACCTCAGCAGCCCCTGCCTCATCTCCTCCAGACTTTGTGCTGCAGTGTCCCCAGTATGCCCCAGGGTCCACACTCTGTCCCTCCAACATTGATGTGGCATCCCACATCTTGTCCCAGACAAGCCTGGTGGTATTATCCCCCTTCACATCTAGTTACAAGCCCCACAACTCTCATGGGCAAAGACCTGCTTCCCCCTTTGAGAAGGTGTTTCCTATTTGACACCAGCAAGCCTGGTGCTGTGTTGGCCATCCCATTGTCAAACCAAAATTTTGGTAGTGACACCAGCCATGTATTAAGAGATTGGATGGGTCTGTGCCTTCCACTGTCACTGACTGCAGCTGGCAGGAGAGGAAAAAACAACCTGTGCCCCAGATTCTTTCACCAACCACCCTAAGGCCCTGAAGTTCCTTTTAATTGTTGTTGAGCTACAAGTCACAGCTTTCTCTCCACCTATGCGGAAGATCAGTAGTGGGTAATAGTCAGAGGACCTTACCAAGCTAGGAAGTTTCCTAGTGATGTCTTTCACCAGACTCCAGGAAGATAGCACATGTCCCTGTCAGGAGGGTCTGCCTGTTACTGGACCCTCTGTTCCCCTCAGGAGGTAGTCACCAACAGCTATAACTCTTGTCTTCTTCTTTGTGGGTGTGGTGGTGATGCAAGTGGTACACCTTCCTGACCATGGAGTCTCTTCTGGTGTAGATTACCATCAGCCACATCCTCATTTGACTGGCCTTCCTCAACCAGAACCTCATACCTACTGGTCAGAGGTACCAGGAGGGGTGAGGCGGGCAAGGAGGGAGTTTGTCTGCTGCCCCAACCATGAACCTGCTTCCATTTGCTCTTTTCATGGGTTCCAGCTGTGGGCAGAGCTATGGAAACACGTGAACCTTAATCCTGCACCTAGCACTGAGCACGGGGTAACCAAAGGTGCAGAGTGTGTGTATCTGACAGGACAGGATGGAATTACCACATGTAGCTTATCCTGATCTGTGTAAAGTGTGTCTTAATGTACCATAGCCTTGGCTGAGCCTGTATAATTAAGCTGCCACGTTTTTGCTGTACAGTGTTTGGATTTGAAAGTGTGATAGCTTTTTGTTTCAGAAACAGGAGAAGCCAGTAACTAATTTCACTTCCAGTAGTTGTTAAAAAAAAAAACAACAAAAACTTCACTGAATAAAGGTTTATGTAAATTAATGTATTCTTGAAACAATTGAAATGTTCATTGAAATATTTGTATTGACACATATGCTATGAAAATCCAGGAAGTGCTCCTCAATCCAAAGTTGGGTTTATTTCATTTGGCATTGCTACCTCATATGTAGGTTTTGCCTTTTGTACTGTTGCAGATGGAGAAAACAGCTATTTTTTTGCTATTGCTATTTAAAACCACCTTTTTTATGTGAGCCTGTGGTTAAACTTGACCACTTCTAATATATTTTTGTATATACCTGACTTTTTAACTAATGTATGCATTTTAGTCACTGGTCATGTTGTCTCACTGGCTGTAAGTCAGATGCCCTTGTGGCATTTACTTCATAACTAGAATGTTTTATATTTCACTGAAATAATCTTGCTTAACTAGCTATTACTGTGTTGTCACAACTGAGAGCTTTTCACATACTTCACCCATGAGGTTTATAGCACAAATTGTCCAAAAAAGCTTATTAGACTCTTAAATACAGTGTGAGTACCTCTACACCTGCTTGCAGGAAGGTCTTTAATTAATTGGACTGTTGCTATTACCAATGATTTTCAGTTTTTTTGAAACATTGATGTAATGGAAATCTAGCACATAACCTTTTTTTAATAGAAGACCCCTCTATTTTGTATATAGGCATTTTTAAAAGGCAATTGTACATTCAAAGTGTACATAATGTAGTTTGATTGTGACAGTCTCCTGAAAGCTGTAAGGAAAATGTTTTAATGCAAGTGATTTGATTCCTGGAAGAAAATAGCCGTGCCTGTTACAATACTGAAGAGCATTTACTCCTCTGAGTGGCAGATTAAACTGGGATTCTGTTTTCAATGGATTAGTGGGAAACTGCACCAGTTTGCTGCTGGTGGTTTAAAATGTACTGAAGGTGGGGGGACAGTTTAATTCCTCATTCTGTAAACTAGGAGATGCCACTGCCATCCCAGTTTCATCTGTTGCTGCACAAGGTTGTTAAAATGTAATTTAGAGCACTTGTTTTTCAGCAACAAGTCTTGAGCAGTGATCAATTCAGTTTATTTACATGCTGAGTTCTATGTGAATTTGATTTTGAATTGTTTTTAATACAAACTAAAATAAAGGGCTTTGCTTAAAACTTAGTGCTTTTTTTTTTTTTTGCTCCCCACTTCACAGTGGTGCCTGGAGAGAAAAACCCCCAAACCCAACATTGATTTAACTTCTTAAGTAAAGATACAAGTTTGCTGAAGTTCCTTTTGTACCTGTGGTTGTGGGCTGGGTGTTACAAGCTCGTGCATGGTGTTTCTCAGAGCCTGCCTGGGAATTTAAAGGAAAGGCCTGTCCATACCTCTGTTTCTCCTTTCTCTGCTTCCCCTCTTCTTTCTGCAGAAGTTTAGAGAAACACACACTCACCCCCGTGGGTCTGAGAGCACAGTAGTTCCTTGAATCAGCACCGTCTTTGCTGTCTGGTTTGCTAGAATGCTGAAGAAAATCAAAGTGCTAAGAAGTAGGTGGCATGGCAGGGGAAGGAAAGGGAGGCTCAAAAAACATGGGGCTTAAGAAAAAAGTGATTGTCTTCCCTGGACAAGGTGATGGCTTTGGAGACATGAAATGCTCATTGTTAAATGTGTCTGAGGGTTGTCATTTGTGGAGCGGGCACAGCAGCACCTGCTTTTGTGACTGACTTTGCCCATGCTCACGTGTTGCAAAGTGAATGGGGGAGACCAGAGGTGACAGCACCCTGAGCCTTTAGGGAGTCCAGTGAAGCAGGCAAGGTACCACATATCTCTCTTTGTTCCTCCATTCTGTTAGTCCAAAAATAACATTAATTTTAACTGTAAAGAGACAGAATGAACACTTGTTTTGCCTGTATTATATTGTGCTGTGAGAGGGTGATGGTTCAGTGGGTCCATGGTGTTCCTGCCTCAACTGAAGAAAAGCAAGCTGAATGTGCCAATAATGCCTTAAAAAACAGCTGTTGGATCATGAGCTCATCTTGGGGACCTGTGTGAAAGGTAAACAGAGATGATCTGCACTTGAGAATGGGGAATTTTAAACCAGTAGTTTCCCTTGCTAAACCCTCCTTGTGACACCCACGTCTTCCACAAGAGGTTCAGTCCACGGAACTGCTGTCAGAAATGTCTTTGCACGTGTTCAGGAGAAACGCTGAACGGAGACCCCAAGGGTGAGCAACACAACTGATCCTGTGTCCATCAGTGGAAACTTACTCCAGCATTCACTACGCAACCAAAGCGTGTGACCAGCCTGTCTGGAGACCCCCGAGACTTGAGCTGTGCACACAGAGCTTGTCCGCTCTCGTTAGGACTAGCTTCCTAGGACATGGGTGCTTGTACTCCCTGCTGGAGACATGCCTTGTTAGGTTTTATCAGCCTGACCAAGGCCCTTCCTGCACTTGTATTTCAAACCAGAGACATGTGTTAGCTGAGAGCAAGAGGATCCATCTAAAGCTTAAAATCAGATGGAGTGAATTCCTGTGAACAGCACTGTAATACCTGGTAGATCCGTAGGAATGTGAGTGGAAAGGAATGAGCAGAGAAAGGGGAAAAAAAGGAAGAAAGTTGAGCTCAAAGCTGCATTAATATTCCAGCCATTTGCTTTGGGCAAGACAGAGTTAAAAGACACCCACCCTGTGACTATTAATAGCAAAGCTTTTCTACTGGCAGGACAAAAATGTTGCTCATACAAAGGTGTTCAAATAGACTCCCAAGAACCAGGGCAGAATTATTTAATGCTCCTTTCTACTCGTGATTTTCTAATTCCATCAAGACTCCCCTGAAAGCAAACTGATCTTGTAGACTAAAGACAGACATTGGAATCACATGGCAATTTCTTCACGTGTTTGTCTGTGCTTATCACAGCTTTCAGGGAATGGAGTTTTGCCAGTCTAAAAATTCTCAATTCCCACCAAAATAAATGGGAACTAAAAGTCTTGGCAGCTGCTAAGATTCCATCTGTGGAAGGGCAAACTGGAAAACGAGCAGTAAGAACATTGTACCCTAGCATACTCTGCAACAATCTTGGTTTCTACAGTGGTGGTTTCTTAATCTTATTTAACAAGTGTTCAAATCTTTTCACAGCTAGTGAGTCTCTGCAGCTTCCACACTGTCTCCTGCCTCCTCCTTCAGGAAACTCAGTTCCCTCAGGTGGATCTCATCTGGCCCCATAGACTTGCATGGTTCAGCCCCAGGCAGCAGCTGAGCCTCACTCCCTCTTCCCTCAGGGGAGAAAACAGAGCCCCTCAGGCTGGGATAAGGACAGGTACTGGCAACACCCTGGAAGGGAAACAAGAGCTGAGCCCTGCGGCAGAATTCACATACACATACCCTGTGATAACACTGAGCACTTGACTGTGCTTGAGCACTTACAGTTTGCCTTGGTGGGTTTGTGGGACTGTGATCTGCCAGGCCTCCCCATACTTATATTTCAGCCACCGTCCTCCATACCAGAGAGACTTTAACGGCTTGGCTTGCTTGACTGCAGCATCTTGCATTCATGGATGACCTGTGAGATAGCATCCATAGTCAAGTCGATCACAAGCCCATCTATATGTTGTATCTCTTCCTTGATGACCTGAGATGTGGGTTTGCCTCTGTGCTGCCTGTTGCTTTGCTTCCATTGCTGTAACCACCCCCACAGGGCATTTGCCACCATCTAGTCAATATTGAGACAGAGCATTGGCCATTTCTCTCAGCAATGTTTAAAGCCAACTGGATGGCTTTCACCTCTACAAACAGGCTCGATTCACCTTCTCTTTCAGTGGCTTCTGTGACTAAGGTAGGACTCCATACAGCAGCCTTCCAGCTCAAATGCTTTCCTACAGTGCAACTGGACCCACTGGTGAGCAGGGCATATTGCTTCTCATTCTCCAGGAGCTTGTTGTATGATGGGGCTTCTTCAGCACATTACCTCCTCCTCCATTGAAATTAATACAGGCAATATAATTTCTGAGGTTTTATGATGCTGAGTCTGCAGCATATGAACGAACAGAAGGGGATATAACCAGCATGGTATCTGAGTGAGTCTAGGAAGTCAGGAATGAAGGCCTCTGCTCAGTCATGGTATCTGAGTGAGTCTAGGAAGTCAGGAATGAAGGCCTCTGCTCAGTCCTGGTTTTGAATGCTTTTTTTTACTTCATATTAATATCTTCCTGGCTAGAAAGTGCAATGTTCTTTTTGAGCTGGATTTTTTTAGATAACTATTTTCAGCTGGATTTAGGAGTTAAAAAAAAAAAAATCCTCAAAATATCTTTTCTGGCCCTTTTTAAGCTTTCCATATAGGATGTATATAATGTATGACCAAAAAAAAAAAGCCCATTTTTTTTTCTTATAGAGGTTTTAGTAAAAACATACTTTGTCCTTTCTTTCATCTAAATTACAATGAATGCAGTAAATGTGTTTGCCCTTATAGTTCTACATTATTTATTTTTCAATGCAAATGTTTCATTTGCCACCCAGCCTACTAGTAATGACTTCTACCTGGAAAAACGTTGCATGTATACATGTGGGTTACATTTTTTATTGCTTGTGCAGCTATGGGAGTGAAAGTCTTCCTCCTAGGGACAGAGCAAAGAAAACTTAAGAGGCTGCCATTTATCTTGGGGCATTTTCCTGAAGGAAGTTATTTGATATTGATTAACAATTCAAATATGAAAAAAGCTATTTTGCTTAAAACCAAACTACTGTCCTGCTGCTGTTGGTGGACTCTCCTTAATTTATTATAACCCACTGCCCTCTGTCTCTCCAAAGCAGAGTACAATGGAGAGCCTCACATCACTTAACTGCTCTTACCAAAAATGCTACAGTTTAAGTTTGCCTTCATCATTTAAAATACCTTCTCATAGCAGAGACTCATAGAATCATAGGGGTTGGAAGGGACCTCATTGGGTGCAACCCCCTGAGAAGCTATAACTAGCTGTCAAATAGGAAGCAGAGACATTATATTCTGTTTTCCATTATCTTAAGCTTTTTCTTATCCATTCTAAACTGTTTACTATCATCTTTCCTATCAGGTGCCAGAGTTCTATTTTATGATGCTAATTCAAATAGCCAAAATCAGACCTCTACATTTTATATCACTGAATCCCTTACACTCTCTTTAGACCCATGTAAATGAATCTAATTCACCTGATGAATGGAAGTATTTTCATTTAGTTAGTGTTTGGCTCAAGTGTCCCAAAAAACAATGATTTGTTGCTACAAAGTTAGAATTTAATTTTCTAAAGATTTGTGACTATTTCAGTTGATGGAAATTGGAGCAAGCAATTATGTACGCCATGTGAAAACACGGTACATTAATTTTTGTGCTCTGAGCACCACTATTTTAAAGTAATTTATCAATAGTCCTGTTTCAATATTCCTTTCATAAGTAAATTTTAATGCATGTAAAACGTTGTATATCTTAACTCAGAAAAATTCTGCAATGAAAACTGAGCTAAGACATCAGTTGGTTTGAAAATGCTTTCTGTGGCTGTTAAATGAATGCCTCTATTGATTTTTTAAAATTATAATATATGACCACCCAATAGTTATTGAAATCAATGTATTTCTCTACCCTTTGCTCCCATACATCCTCAGAAGAGAAATGCCCCTCTCTTCACACAACAGCTTACAGAGCAGGCACAGAAAGGAAACACAAAGCAAGAATGAAAGAGGAAAGCATGTTTTATGGAAATGTGCATGTGTAATTATAGTTCTTTCTGATAAGTTTTTGTTCCCCACCACTTAAACTTTGTAACAGCAGTGGATGACTCCTACTGAATTATTTGAGTGATTCCCTGCATGTTCTGGGAAGCCTGGATCAATGCTCCCCAGTAAATGTTGTAATCTTCAACCATTGCAACAGAGCCTGGGCTAGTTCATGCCGCTGAAAGTCTGGAGAAGTGCTAGTGAAGTCACTGCAAACAGAACACAGCCTGTTCAATGAGGAATGATATACTATATGAGCCTGTGCAAATGGATTCCTATATCCTCTATTGCTTTCACCTGTATAAAAGAAGTATTAGTATTTTTCAGATTTAAGGATGGAATACGATGACCACGTTGATTTAATTGTTTGTTAATTGTCTTGAAGTGAAACTAAATGAGTGTTCATATTGCTTTCAAATACTGTAACAAGAAAAACCATTGAAGTGGCATGACAAGGTGAAGGGATGATGAATACCTGCCAAGAACTGAAGGTTCAGAAAAAATGCTGTAGTGGGATTAGTGAAGTCCAAGATTCTGCCTCTAACATTAGCAGGAATAGAGCCTATTTTGGGAGATGATGCAAACCTGCCTGCTTCGTGCAGTCCATTTCCCTCGTATGCCCCTAGCATCTGTAATTACTGGATTAGGAACGTTTGGGGCTGTAGTCCTGCCATAGGTCTGTTTACGAGGTGGTTGACAATTGTGGTGGTTTGGCCCTGGCTAGAGGCCAAATGCCCACCAATCCACTTACTCACTCACTGCCAGAGGAGAAACAGGCAGAGCCACCGTGGGTGGAGATAAGGACAGTTTACTGCCAAATATCGAAGTGAATACAGAACAATAATGGCTAGTTACACAAACACCCAGTGCTAACAGAGAGTACCTTATTGATCTGGCGATTACCGAGGGCTGCCTGATGGTAAGAACTGATCAACCCGACATCCCAGCCACACTCCAACTGTCCTAGAGGCAAAAAAACAGCCCCCACCCTTCCCCAGCCAGCTGCTTTTATGGGCAAGTGGTGTCAGGTGGTGTGGCAAATAGCTCTGGCTAACTCAGCTCACCTGGGCTGACTCAGCTCACCTGTGTTGGCTGATTGGGGAGGTGAACCCTGGCCTGGCCAGAACCAGGACACAATGAAATTGTCTTCTCTTTGGTGAACATTCTTATACTGTCATCCTTCATACCTGTGGAAAGAAGCTCTAGAAGATCATAATCCCAAGTCTTCTGGCACAGTTCATCTTTTGGTTTCCTTTCCCTTTCATACAGTAGGTGGTGAGAAAGGAAAATAGTTTTCTGAGTCAGAAGAAACAAGCACCCCTTCTTGAAGGGAAACCTCCATTCCTGCATCTTGTGGATTGGATTAAAATACACTTGGAGTATTTTACCCTAAATTCAACAAACAAACAAACAAAAAGTTGTATCACTTCTCAATGGATTTTGAACTAATCAATCTCTTGCATCTACATTTATATGAGAGATGTAGATGTCACCAAAATGGGGAATAAACCTCGTAACACCAATGTAGTGTTAAAAGGCAGGCATGCTTTATTGCAGTGCTGGATGCATGGAGGATAGCTCCACCTAACGTGCATGCCACACAATCAAAAGCATGCAGGTTACACAGACAAAGACAGATATATTCGTTATATTTTTGGGAAAAGGCTGTCGTATCATAATGCTTTCTCGGAAGCTATCTGCATATTCTCCTCCCCACCACTCATGTTCAGTGACTTCAGTTGGTGGTCCTTGCAGGTCACTGGTGGTCATCGATGGTTGCACACCCGTGTTCTTGGGCATGCACAGTGTAACTCACCTGTCCAGAATGACCTGCTTCATGTTCAATGTTCCTTGGCCTGTTATCGCGATGGGGTAGGACTGTACAAGAAGTGCAACAGCATTGTTCATTGCCATGGTCAGTTAGTTTCACCATCCATTACCTCATCTACCATCATCTATTACCTTGGTTACAGAATTACACAAGCAGCAAGCTAATTTTGCTTGCTTTGGTTACACAACTGAAGGATGTGAGCTTCTTATTGAGTTTGTGAAAAATTAATTGAATGAAACTTCAGTTTTCATCAGAATGGTTTCCATCCCAGATACCAGAAGCTATCTGACCATTAAGCATCTTTATTCTGGTTTGTACCGCCAGCCACAATAGGTGCTGCTAATTTAAGTAGTAGGTGGTGTGAGAGAAAGCTGAGAGGAGGAATGCAACCATGGAAATTAGAAATGAAAGTATTTCTGGGGAGTGATTAGGGAGTATTAAAGCCCAATTAGGAAGCTGCCAGTCTGTATCAGTTCCAGTGCTCACAGTGCAGCTTACTGTGTCTATTTTGCCTTGATAAAAATTTTAGCTCGCAAAAGCACGGAAGTGCTGATACGAGTGTGTCAGGGGATGCTAACACAGATCTCCCTGTCATCTCCCACACACAGGGTGGGACTTTGCCAGGCAACAGAGGAAATCTCATTTGGGGGCTGCTATTTGCTACCTGCACTCTTTGCTCGCGCACCCCACTTAGCACAGAGCTGGCTGCAGAGGCTGTGCCACCCAGTTCAGGACAGCTCAGTTCTCCACTCCTTTCTCAGATGTTCTTGCAGCAATCTCCGCTTTAAGTGTGAGACTGTGAAGAAAGGATTCTGTAACAATGAGAGGCTAACCCCAAAAATAAAGGACATCCCTGCACCTTTGAACCAAAGATCAGTCTCCATTCATAGACTCAATACAAGATAA
Organism: Laterallus jamaicensis coturniculus; assembly: GCA_022605575.1. NCBI lineage: Eukaryota > Metazoa > Chordata > Aves > Gruiformes > Rallidae > Laterallus > Laterallus jamaicensis. The sequence goes on from JAKCOX010000001.1 coordinate 24,159,803, forward strand.
TTGCTAAGCTCCATAATCCTTCCTTGCAGCCAGGGAACTGGTTTGCACCTCTTTTTATAATAAATGTTCATTATATATCACCTTTTGAAACAAATGTGCATTTTTGGTCACATTTATTGCATGAGAAATGTAATTCAGAGTCAACAAGGGCTGTTGCTGAGGAAGGTTCTACAGATGTCCTGGTCTAGGTAAGATGGCAGCTGAGCAGCACAGTGCAGCACGGTGTCCTAGCTGGAGAACAGGTAAGTTTACAAAAGGAAAAAGTGTTTCTTCCTAACAGCTAGCAGAGGCCATTTGCAGAATTTTGACCCAGGGAAGGGTCATGCAAAAAATCAAACTTCATACTAGTACAAAGAGTGCATTTTATAGGAAAATGTCTGAGCGTGGCCAATTTATACTTCCTCCAAGATCTCCAGGCCTGAGTGGACATTGGTGTCTCTCAATGTGACAGTCTTGTGTGGGAGATGAGGATTTACTTGTCTATTCTGGGCTGTGTTGTCTTCCGCATCTATGTACCGCTGGTGTGACAGATTTCTCTCAGGCATGTGCGAGGGAGTAACTGGTCTCTGCCAGATAATTAGTAAATGTATTGGCATCTAGGTAGTCATTTTATATGGTTATCTAGATAGTAGATAATCACTGTTCTGTTATCAGGTCTCCTATCACTTTCCACCATCTTTCTGGAAAGTGGCTTCTGTTTCTGTTCTTTCTGATTTGTCCCTCAACCGAACATGGAATATTCGTGGACCGCTTTGAGGTATCTCAGAGCCACAATGAGAATGCTAAGGCAGCTGTTACATTTGGTTAAGACTGCTGTCACATCAGGGAAAGCTTCTCTTTTCATCAAAGCCCTGAAGTCAGTCTTCAAAAGAAAAGGCTGTTGTTTGAAGAGCTACCCACACCTCAGTGTTGCATGTACCAGGAGAAAGAAGTTAGAGCAAGTACTAGGAAAATAAAGAAGTTACGGAGTAGTTTCTTTGAGATGTATTTTTGGTATCAACAGTGCTCACCTTGTCCTTCCTTTCAGTAGTTTGTATTATGGCATTCTATGCTGGAAGTAAAACTTCAAGATTTGGGCACTGATCTTTCATGCTCTTGTGGGAAGTGTGTATATAGTGTGGGGCTGCTGCACAGGAGGTTTAAACAATTTTAGCTGCTCTGAGTGTTTCTCCTTTGATGCCGTTGCCACTTTGGTATAATCTTGATTATGAATTAGCCCTTTTAGTCTGAATTATATAACCTGGTTTTGGGTTGGTTTCTCTTTTACTGCATGCCCACAGTGGAGTAGGGCCCACAGTTATCTGAAGCACAGTTAATTTTAATCCATTTTCCCACCACTGGTCCCGTGGTTCATTTTTGGTTGTTACTGAAGGGGTAACTGGTTAAAGGAGAGCAAGCTGTGCATGAAATCAGTACTTCCTTCACGGGTTTTATTTATTTTCTGTTTAGTCCTGACAAGTAAACCTAGTTGAAACTTCACAGATTAAAAATACATCCAAACTGTGCATGCTTTAGCACACACAGAGGCTAAGCCACCCACCAGGTGTGTAAGAAGCTAGTGGAGCTGGCTCTCCCATGTCCTTGGTTTCTTCATTTCAGCTGCCGATAATTATGTTTCTTATGGTTTCATAAAAGCAGGCTAACCTAGCCCATGTGCTTTTCAGTGCTCCCCCTTAACTTTGAATCCCTTTTTCATCCATATTGCATTTAATGAAGAGGTTTTTTTCAGAATGAACTTGCAAAAAAATACAAACTCTGCATTACAGCATTCTGATTTTTTAGATTGTCTCTAGGGAAGAACTGTTCTTTCTAAATACAACTTAAAATCTTCTTGCTTTCATAGCAGATACCATGCTGCTGGAATTACTGAGGCTGAGAACAAATTACAGCATTTTTTTTTTCTTAGTTGTATTTTCCAGAGCTTAAACTTAGTCTAATCATGAGCCTTTGAGGCTACTGAAAAGAATGATCAGTTTTTTTATCTAATACTGCTTCTGATGCCTACAGTGTCAAAGCACAAGAGAGAGTGCTGTAATTTTATTTTTATTTCTTTCCCCAACCTCCCTGTGCATCAATAAAATTCTGTCCCATAGGACAATTGTACCTTACTCATAAAAGCAAACTGTTTTACAAGTCACATTGAAGTTGAATGTTCCATTTTGCCTATATGACTGAATATACAGGCTTTTTTCCTAATAGCACATATTGTCCAATTTTAGACTCTCAGGAATGCACAAGAGAAGAATGTATTTGTCAGACTACTAACATGTCAGAGCATGAGTCGATTAAGTCAAAAAGGACCGTAACAAAAATGGTGTCCTTAACATCAAAGAATGGGAATTTGAAAAAGACCCTTCCCAAAGCAGCCACCTGCAAAGCATGTTTTTGGTATATCACCTGCTTTGAAAAGTACCTAAAATGACAGAAATTGGATTAACAAAAGACATGGCTTTCTCCATCTGGACATCAAGCCATTGACCAATAATCTCTGCATCATGCTGTTGGCGACAGGCTGGAGCCAACATGTCTTACCTTCAGACCCTTTGTAAGAGCGTGCAGATTTGAATACAGCCTCCAGAGCCAAGCTGCAAGGCATGCTGGGGACACTGCAGCACAAAGTCTGGAGGAGATGAGGCAGGGGCTGCTGAGGTGGTCGGAATCCACAGGGAAACACCGGTGTAACACCTCAAGGGATGTTCCTCTAGGGAGGTGAGCAGCCCAACAGCCCAGCTGAAGTGCCTCTACATGAATGCACGCAGCATGGTCAACAAGCAGGAGGAGCTGGAAGCGACTGTGCTGCTGGAAAGCTGTGAGCTAAGGGCCATTCCTGAAACTTGGTGGGATTAATTCCATGACTGGAGCGTGGCTCTCCATGGCTACCAGCTGTTCAGAAGGGATAGGTGTGGAAGGAGGGACAGTGCTGTTGCCCTCTATGTTAAGGAATGGATAGAGTGTGAAGAGATGTCCTGAACAAATTGCCAGGGGGAAGTTGAAAGCTTTTAGTTAGGAATGGGAAGCCTGTGCTTGGTGTCTACTTCAGGCCGCTCAACCAAGGGGAGGCTACTGATGAAGCATTCTTACTCCAGCTACAGGAGGCATCGTGCTCAAAGGCTCCAGTCCAGCTGTAAACATTGGCCGATTCAAGGCCAGGGTTGGTGCTGACCAAGGCCAAGCCAATCAGTGATGGTCACAGCACCTCTGTGAATCACATTTAGGAGAAAAAAACTGCAGGCAGCTGCATTTTGTCATTGGAGAAGGGAGTGAGAAGATATAGGAAGCTGTGCAGACACCAAGGCCAGGGAAGAAGGTGGGGAGGGGAAGAATGAGGCACTGCAGGTGCTGGAGAGAGAGATTCCCCTGCAGCCTGTGCAGAAGACTGTGGTGGAGCGGGTTCCTCCCCGCAGCCCATGGGTGAGGACAGGGAGCAGAGACCATCCACAGCCTGTGGAGAGACTGACCCATGCTGCAGCAGGTTTGCCAGGGACTTGTGACTCTGGGGGAGACCAGGCTGGAGCAGTCTGGGCCTGAAGGTCAGCAGCCCATGGAAGGGAGCTGCGCTGAGGCAATTGGTGAGGAGATGACTCCCCAGTAGAGAGGACTCACACTGGAGAAGATCATGGAGAACTGTCTCTCGTGGGTGGGACCCCATGGTGCTGCAGGGGAAGGAGGTGTGTGTGGAATGCCCCCCCAGCTAAGAAGGAAGACAACTCAGGAGGAACAGACTGAAAACCCCCATTCCCCATTCCCTGCCCCTCCCAGCGCCGCAATGGGGGAGTAGAAGGGAGTGAATTTATGATTAAAGTCTGTGAAGAAGGGAGGGGTGGGGGGTAGTAGAAGTGTTAAGATCTGGAGAAAGAAAGTAGCTTGTAAGGAACCAACTGGAACCCCACTTCCCATTCCCTGCCCCAATCTGTGCCATGTTGGGGGGGGAAGAAGGGAGTAAAATCCTGAATGAAGTTAAGTCTGCTAAGAAGGGAGGGATGGGGGGAATGTGCTTTAAGACCTGGCTGCACTTCTCATTACCAGACTGGTTTCACTGGGTGTGTAGCTGTAGTGTAATAAATTAGTTTTCAATTCTTTATTCTGTTTGGAGTCTGTTTTGCACATAACACTAATTGCAGAGTGATCCCTCTCTGTCCTTATCTCGAATCCTACGCCTCACAATATATATTTTCTCCTCCTCTAAGCCTCACAATATATATTTTTTCACTGATAGAGTGGCTTTGATGGGTATTTGGCTTCTAGCCAGCACCAAACCACCTCAGATGTCAAGATTGCAGCAGCCTGGGCTGCAGTGGTCATGCTCTGGTGGAGTTCAGATGCCTAATGTGTATTTGTCAGGCTAGGAGCATAGTCAGTACCCTGAATTTTAGGAAAGCAAACTTCCATCTCTTCAAGAGCTGGTCAACAGGACACCCTGGTAAACTGTCCTCAGGCACAAGGGAGAGGAATAGAGCTGGAGCATCTTCAAGGATTTTTTCCTTGAGCTCTGGATCACCCAATGGAAGAAAGTAGGCAAAGAAGGAAAGAGACCAGCATGGGTGAGTTGCACCCTGATGGCCAAACTTAAAGGCAAGAAGGAACTGCATGTGTGGTTCAAGCAGGATCAGATATCCTGGGAAAAGTATAGGCTGCCTGGTTATGCAGGGATGAGGTCTGAAAGGCCAAGGTACAGCTGGAGGTGAACTTGGCACAGGATGCAAGAAGAAGAAGAAGGGCTTCTATATAAGTAGGTCAACCAGAAAAGGAAGGTTAAAGACAGCATACCTACCCTTGATGAGCAAGGGTGGCAAACTGGGAACAGCAGATGAGGAGAAGGCTGAGATTCTCAACAACTTTTTTGCCTTGGTCTTCACTGTCAAATACTCTCCTCACATCTCCTGAGTTGAAGGACTTCATGATGGGGACCTGGGGGACAAAGTCCCTCCCACTGTAACTACACACAAGGTTCGTGACCACCTGAGGGACCTGAATGTACACAAGTTTATGGGATCTGATGAGATGCATCCCAGAGTCCGGAGGGGATTGACTGATGTAGTTGCCAAACCACTCTCCATGATATTTGAAAAGTCACAGCTGTCAGGAGAAGCCCCTGGTGACTGGAAGAAGGGAAAAATTACACCCACTTTTCAAAAGGGCAGAAAGGAGGACTCCAGGAACTACTGACCTGTCAGCTTCATCTCTGTGCCTGGGAAGATCATGGAACAAATCCTTCTAGAAGCTATGCTGAGGCTCAGGGAGGTGATTCGAGACAGCCAGCATGGCTTCACCAAGGGCAAGTCCTGCCTGACCAAACTAGGGGCTTTCTACAATGCAGCAACTACATCAATGGACAAAGGAAGGCCAATGGATGTCACCTCTCTCGACTTCTGCAAGGCCTCTGACACAGCCCCCCACAGCATCCTTCTCTCTAAATTGAAGAGGTAGGGATTTGATGGTGGATAAGAAATTGGATAAGAGATGGCCACATCGAGAAGATAATGGTCAATGGCTTGATGTCCAGATGGAGAGGGGTGATGAGAAGTGTCCCTCAAGGATCCCACTGCGACCAGTGTTCCTTAATATCTTCATCAACGACACAGAGAGTGGGATTGAGTGCACCCTCAGAAAGTCTGCTGATGACACCAAGTTGAGTGCTGCAGCTGCAATGGCAGGGGGACAGGATGTCATCCAGAGGGACCTGGACCAGCTAAACCTGTGCAAACCTCATGAATTTCAGTAAAGACTAGTGCAATGGGTGCATATGGGGTGCATATGGGTGCAAAGTGCATATAGGTCGTGACAATCCTTGTTATGAATGATCTGAATGATGATGTGATAGAGAGCAGTCCTTCAGAAAAAGGGTGCATTGATGGATGAAAAGTTGGACATGAGCCAACAATGTGCACTTGCAGTCCAGAAGATCAATTGCATCCTGGGCTGCATGAAAAGGACCATGGCCAGCAGGTCTACAGAGGTGATTCTTCCTGTCTACTCTGTTATGGTGAGACCCCACCTGGAGTACTGAATCCAGCTCTGTAGCCCTCAGCACAAGAAAGACATGGACCTCTTGGAGCAGGTCCAGAAGAGGGCCATGAGGATGATCAGAGGGCTGGAGCACCTCTCCTACTAAGACAGCCCGAGGGAGTTGGGCTTGAGCAGCCTGGAGAAGACAAGGCTTAGGGGAGACCTTAGAGCATCTGTCACCCTTCCAGTACCTAAATGGGGACCTACAGGAAAGCTGGGGAAGGACTGTTTGTAATGGCATGTAGTGACAGGTTTTAAACTAGAGCAGGGTAGGTTTAGATTAAAGATACAGATTGCCGAAGCTCTGTGCGACCTGATCTAGTTAAACATGTCCCTGCTTACTGCAGGGGGGATGGACTATATGGCCTCTAAAGGTCCCTTCCAACCAAACACATATTCTATGATTCTATAAAGCTTCTTATCAGAACATTTGGGTACTGGTTTTTTTCTTTCTTCTCAAAGTAAAAAGTATCAGTATACAATCTGTAATGATAAGTATGTGTAATCATAACATATAGAAAATTCGTTTCCTCCTTTGACAGAGACATTTATTGCTAAAAGATAGGGAGGGAATATATATACATATATACACTCACATATCTATAGTCTTCAGCGAAACAGGAACAACTTTAAAGACCCCTACAACCTGTATGATTTCCAGACGTCTCTACGAATACAGCTGTGCAAATCAATGACTACTGGGCTGCCACAGCTGTGCCTAAGGTAACATGTTGTACAACAGACAGAACTGTCTGACCCCAGTGATTTCCACAGAAAGAGTGTTTTTCTTCACACTCCTTGTCATGTTGCATTCATGTTGGAGTTGTGTTACCTTCTCTGCTTAAGGTCTCTCCTAAGGACAAGTCCTCTGCTGGCTTTGAGCTGAACGCAGCTCATGCTTTTGCTCAGGCATGTGTTTAGCTCTTGAACTATGATATACTGCAAAAAGAGTTGTATCAGAAGATGGGTAACTCAATACGTAGCACCCAGTAATCCACTATCTGCAGTTCTGGCCATAGTAATACACCACAGGGCATACACTCACATCCTGCCTGCTTGGGTCTCAGGCAAGGGCATGCCCTCTGCTGATGGTTGTGAATGGAAATGGGTAATGTTCATGGCTTATCCTCGTTTTTTCTGTTCTTTCACTCTTTGCCTTGTAACTAAGAGAGCATTAAGTGACTTACTGATTAGTCTTTGTTTAGTCTTGACAGCATCTTCTTTGCAAGAAAAAAAAAAGGACCAAAGTGTATTCTCTGAGTCAGAACAACATCTCGTGCCTGGTTTAAGGGTGTGTAAAGCTGCTGAGTGACTGGCTCTTAGCCATCCTCTCCATTGCATTGGCATCGGTGATCTCATGGTCAGTGTGTTGGACCATCTCACTAATTTAGCTTCACAGAGGTGACAATACTTAGATGTGTATTTATCTGCTTGCCAGGTTAATTTTCAGACAGATTAGAGCTAATCCATCTCCCCAGGAGCACAGAGTACTCCTTCCTAAAAGAAGCACTAAAAATAATACCTTTTAAGAATATGAGCACCACATTGCCTGATGTTTCATCAGTTCTTAAATGCCTTTGAAGAGAACTCAACTTTGAAGCCCTTTTTCCTCTTCAGCATCAGTAAAACTGAGAACTAGTATGACACTAAACTTGCATGGGAGAAGTGATAATTGCAAAATTTACATAATTGGATTGTTGCTGGATACTAAAGTTAAATTTTTTGTTGTATGCATGAGGTACATGATTTGAATGTTAAAAAAATACAGACATAGCTTAGAAACTGATGCAATTACTGATGTTAAAATGGGGAAAATGTGTTTTCTACTAGAGGAGGTACTAAAACTTTATAAAAACAAATTGGAAGAAAATAATAAATGTTGGGAACCTGACTGGGAAAAAAAGATTGCAACCTTATTCCTTTGCCTGCCGAATGCTTGCTGTAGTACAGAGATTTGAAGTACAGCCTTGATTTAAATACAAAGTGATTTGTTCCAAAATGTCTGTAATAAAAGATACGGTGTGGCTGTGGCTAAACCAGAGAATGATTCATTCAGAACAATTAATTTGTGCTTAGTAGGCAGCCTTCTCTCTTTTACACTCCTATGAAAGATTTCTACAGAAGTACATCTGCCCATTGCCACGTTACTGTGTCCTTGCCTGCAGTTCAAAAACAAATTATGCTAATATACAATTCATACTGCTTATATCCTTTGACACAGGTTGTTGGGGAAGACAGCAGGCCTGCTAGCAGCCTAGCTCTCTTCACCCAAGATTTAGGCTCTGACAATATTCTTCTGTTCCCAAAAGATGGAAAAGTTACTCATGCTGAGAGGATCTTAATAATCACATTCTCAAAACACAGCAGCCTTTTGATAGGGGTACAGGCCACCCTAAACCAATAAGTACTTGTGGGAATGTACTTGGGAGTAACGGAACATGTTAAGAACCAACCATAATAAGAGGGTCAAAACAGCAGGTGTGTGGGTACTTTTAGGCATCAAAGGAAAACTAAGGATATTTAGCTATGAGATAGGCTTACCAGAACTCGTTATAATTACTAACCAATCGGTGTGGTGTGAATAGTGTGTGTAACCAATTAGCAGTTTTTTTAGCTTGCCACATTTGCAGCAAGAAAGGTATAGAATCTGGGTGATTTCACAGAATAAAAGGGCTTCACCTAAAATTCCTATCAAATAGCGTGTTGCTCATTGCCCCCATTCTCCACCAACAGGTAGAGGATTCTCCTTCGGAGAATGAAAAATCCATTTGCTTGTGCTGTGGTTGACTTTGTTCTATGGTATTATTTGCTGGTGGGTATATCTGCCCACATTGTATTGGAAATCTGTCCACAAGCCTAATTCTCTGTTCCTCTTCTTTAGTGTTGCATCATGTAGTGCTGGGAAGATATTCCATAGTTTTACTTCCTGACAGTAAACACATTCAAATTTCTCCTTCTTACATACTTTGAGATAAAGCATTTTTATAGAAGAATGGTATTCCAGTAAGCCTATGTTAATGGATTTTAAAAGGTACTGAGGGGCTTTCCTGACTAGGGACAGACTTGGACATCTGCCTGAATACTTTCCTGAACAGTGTGTCTCATTACAGACTTTGAATGATAGAAACATCTCAATTCTTAAAATGCTAAAAAAGGGTAGCAACTGTAAGCTTGGTCAAAATGAAACAAAAATTGAACAAAAGCTGCATTAGTGAATTTTGCCACTACTGAGGTCATTGGTATTCATGATAATGAAGGTTCATAACACTTGTCCAATTCTTTTTGAAAAGCATTTGTATGGTTTTTCCTTCCCCCCCCCCCTATATTTCTGCAGGCCATGAATTAGGAGAAATTGAAAGAACACCAGTGCCAGAATGGCTGCATAAAGGACAGCTCTGTTATAGGTTATTCAATTTAAATTTATTTTCCAATGTCAGGTAAGGAAATTTAACAAAAAAAAGGTAAGATAACCATGCATGTTGTCTGCCTTGACTTCAGAAAGACCTTTGACACTGTCTCTCATAATATCCTTGTTACTAAGCTTAGGAAATGTGGGTTGGATGGGTGGAAAGCGAGTTGGATAGAGAAGTGGCTGAATGGCAGAGCCAGACGGCTGTGATAAGCAGCACAGTCTAGCTGGAGGCCTGTATCTAGTGATGTGCCACAGGGGTCAGTGCTGGGTCTGATCTTATTTAACGTATTCATCAACGACCTGGACAAGAGGACAGAGTGCACCCTCAGCAAGTTTGCTGAAGATACCAAGCCGGGAGGGGTGGCTGACACACCTGAAGGCTGTGCTGCCACACAGTGAGACCTAGACAGGCTGGAGAGCTGGGCAAAAGGTAACTTTATGGAATTTAACAAGGAAAAGCATAGGATTCTACACCTAGGGAATAACAACCCCAAGAACTAACACAGGTTAGGAGCTGACCTGCTGGGAAGCAGTGCTGTGGAAAAAGACCTGGAATCCTGGTGGATGACAAGCTCTCAATGAGGCAGCAGTGTGCCCTTGTAGCCAAGAAGGCTAAGAGTATCCTGGGGTGGATCAAGAAGAATGTGGTCAACAGGTCAAGGGAGGTTCTCTTCCCCCTCTTCTCTGCCCGAGTGAGGCCACAGCTGAAGTATTGTGTCCAGTTCTGGGCTCCTCAGTTCAAGCCAGACATGGAACTACAGAAGAGAGTGCAGCAAAAGGCTACCAGGATGATTAGATACTACTTTCTGGTTTACTTTTTATTTTCATCTAGAGAATATTGCTGTCAGTGATTCAGTTTTGGTACTTGACCCTGTGTCTCAAGTTGGATCTATGCATGCCAGTTTTTCAGGCACACATCACTCTCCACATCACAAGTTTCACATGTGTGAAAATGTATTATCTGTTTGCCAGTACCACATCCCACATACAAAAATTAACCAAAGTAATCACAACTTTAATTCATTACATGGCTCAACAAAACTCTGCTATTCAATATGTGTGTCAATTAAAGGATTAAAGATTCTAGCGATGGGAATGTTTAAAAGACAGATAAGCCAGTTTTAAACACAATTTTACTAAACTGGCACTTTTTTAACTAGGCAATTTATGCTAATGCTTAGTTCATCTCCATTATCAGTCATTATCACTCTGTAGTCAGTGAAGCCTTCACAATCTCTTCTCTGTGAGTGTGTGGTACCACAGAGCTGCTGTGGTGTGATTAGCACAGTTCTTGATTGCCTTGGTCACTGGGATTGAGGTGGTAAGACTCAAAACCTGTCTATCAATGGAAGCTAAAAAGATATTGAACATATTACAGCTTTTCTCCCCACCTTGGGGATCCACTTATTTATAAATTGTTTGTAGACAATTGGCTTAGGTATTGCAAAAGCTTAAATGGGTACTTTCCCAGTAGCTTGGCTGGGTTGGGGTTTTTTGCTCTTTTATTGCTGCTGTTTCCTCTTTGTTGATTTTCCTTGGTTAGCTGCTGCTTATTTTCTTAAAGCAAAAATAATACTTTCCCAGGTTTGGGGATTGTATTTCATCACCACCCAGTAATAAAACTCTTGTGAAGAGCTGACATTGTCTTTTTCAAACCTACACAGTAGAAATATTACTTACTTATCAATGAAGGATGGCCTTAAGGAGTGTAGAGGAAGTGTGATGGATCTAGTTTGCTCACCTCAACATAAAGATAAACATAGGCCATCAGTGAGTCATGGTTCCTGCGATCCTTTGCTTTCAACCTGTGGCCATATTTTCAAGACCTTTGCTGTTATCCCATGCTTAAGCTACATGCAACAAGTGGCATCTGGTACCAAAGTCCAGTTTGCAAAGGAAGTTCTAAGAACAAGTTAGTAACAAGCCTAAGTGGCCAGGACTGGGGTTTGGTGCAGTTAGCATTCTTACATGAGCTTAAATCTCCTGGTTTTTTACTAGCAACAGCAATACTATTTTTTACTGGGCACAAAAATGCTTATGCAGTTCTTGTAACATTAAGGAAGCTTATGTTTGGGTTTAAAACAAGCTAATGCTAACATCTGCTTAGTGTACTTTAAGTTTTGTGGGTACAAGAGGCCTCTGTTTTAGGTACGCTTTTCATACATCTGTCAAGATAGATGAAAATGTGTGGAGGCAATATTTGGGAGCACATTTAGAAGCCAGAGATTGGCAAAATAGATCAGCATCTGTCTCCTAACAGTAAGTGCTCACACTGCTGTCTCCCAAGCAGTGCAAGCTATAGGCTGTTGTGACAGCAGGTGTGAGAATCTGTAAAATTTGCATGCATAAATAAATATTTCTGTGACTTCTAGATGTAAAACCAATGTTAAAAGAGGCAAGATGAACAAGACCAAGTTGGTTTGAATGTAGGTTTTTTCATTTCCTTAAGTACTCTAGAAATCAGTGAAAACCATTATACAAAAGCCAGATTATCTGTTGATAACAGCATGGAGGACTTCAATAAAAAAAATTATGGTACTTTTATCTTGCTGTGAAAGAGCCTGGAATCCTAGTTATTCAAGCATTTTCCTAAGTATTATAAACTACTCCACCTTTTTTAAAAACAGTAAAACCTTTACCCAAGAGAGGAAATGAGGAGGGTCAAAATCAAAGCAAGACCAGTCTCCTAGCCACCTCCCTTAATGCCTTTCAGAATCAAGGCCCATAAATCTGCTGTAGCTTGACTGGTGCCAAGAGCAGCTCAACAAGGACCCATTCAGCACCACAGCCATGCAGCACCTCAGCACTCACTTCCTACTGACAGGAGTGGCTGCAAGTGTGGTGAGAGCAGTCTAAATCTTGCTGAGCCCACTGCTGATTACTAGAGTGCTATTATTAACAGGGAGTGCTCCAGTACTTTCCTATGGCAGTGCTTCATTTCCACTGCTCCCCTGTAGCACCATAATAACCATGTTTTGCTTGGTCTTGTCTGAGGACTTACTAGCAAGATTCTGAGGACTTACTAGCAAGATTCAGCATTCTTTCTCTTTTTATGGCGTAGGCACTAAGCTCTCCTTTGCTTGTAGCTAAAATTACTCCTAGCCTAGTACCCAGTGTTGGTGCTAAACCTTTTAAGGCCATGAGAGAAACTGCAGACCTTGCAAGAACTATGCCAGTAACAAAAACTAGATCCTGACTATGTTTTCCTTCCTTGCCAACCCAGCAGGACTGCTCTGAAAGGAGAATAAATAAGATTAATGAACACAAGAAAGCTGTCTTCAGTGTTTGATAAAAGTGTTTGACCCCTGCACTGTCAGCAGCACCCCAGCAGGGACCCTTGTGTCTCCACTTCACTCAAACATCACCCAATCTCATCTGTCACCTGACCCTACAGCATCCTCTTGCCCTTGGGGTACCTTTTCTTTGCTCCAGCCTTTCCCCCAGTTCTCTGGGACCTGGGATTTCTGAGGGCTGGTCCTGCCAGGACCATCCTGCCCCAGGACAATTGGCAGAACCTGCACAAGCCCAAAGTGCTGCCACCATACCCTCAGGAAGGCCAGGAGATTTTCAGATGGAACAGCATACATCACTAAATGGCACCATATGATAAGCTTGATTATGCTATGATTGCCATTTCTTCTTCATAGCTCTTGTGGGGCTATGCTTTCCACCATTGCCAAGAACAGCTTCAGTAGCCCAGGAACGCACTACTTACTGCTGAGCTTGCATGGTGCCAAGGGCTGTTGTGCTCTTCAGACTGCCCTGCCAGTGAGTGCACAAAGTGCTGGGAGGGGACACAGCAGGGACCTCTGACCCCAGGTGTTCAGCCCCAAGCAGTGAGTGAGTACCACACACCACTTGATCACTCCTAGAGGAGAGACAGGCAAAGCCTAGATTGAGGTAAGGACAATTTACTGACAAAAGCACCATGAAAGGTGAACTATAACAGCCCTTCACAAATTACACTCACACCCAGTGATAACACAGAGTACCTTACTGACCTGATTATAGAGTGCTGCATTGATGCAAGGACCAACCAAACACCCCAGCCAAACTCAGACTAGAAGCACCCAAGAGCACCCCTCCCTGACCAGCCCCTTTTATGGGGGAGTATGTCAGGTGGTGTGAAACAGCCTGGGCTAACTCAGCTCACCTGAGCTGACCCAGCTCACCTGGGCTGGCTTCTTAGGGAGGTTGACTCTGGCCTGGCCAGAACCAGGACACTATGTATATCCCACATTGTATGACACCATACTTGGCAATAAAACTGAGGGTGACAGGGGGACAGGGTCTGCCCCTGCTCAAGGATGGGCTGGGCTGGGCGTCACTCACTTGGGGATCAGCAATAGCTTCTCTTGGGCTTGATTTTATTCTCTCTTTCCTATTTGTTGGCCTTTTTCCTTACCATTTCTTTTTTTTTAATTGTAAAACTCTCTTTACCTGAACCCATGAGTTTTCTCCCTTTTACCCTTCTGCTTCTTCTCCCCACACGCCAGTGTGGAGGTGTGAGTGAGCAGCTGGGTGGTGCTGAGTGGCCAGCCAGGCTTAAACCACAGCAACCTGTGAGCAAAACTGTTACCAACAGACTGTGAACATGCTCATCCTTCCCCCTCTGTCAGGGCATGGGAGTCCCCTGTATCACACAGGCTGCTGGAGACACTTCCAAAGCATTTTTAGGATGTATTTAGCCCAGTTCTTGAGAACACACACTTGTTTCAAGAGAAGAACAAAAATGTTAAGGAACAGAATTATATACAGAATCACAGAATTGTAGGGATTGGAAGGGACCTCAAGAAATCATTGTGTCCAACCTCCCTGCCAAAGCAGGTTCCTTAGGACTTATCACACAGAGAGGCATCCAGATGGGTCTTGAATATCTCCAGAGAAGGAGACTCCACCACCTCCCTGGGCAGCCTGTCCCAGGGCTCTGTCACCCTCACTGGGAAAAAGTTCTTCTGCACATTGGTGTGGAACTTCCTGTGATCCAACTTGCAGCCATTGCCCCTTGTCCTGTCTCCACAGACCACTGAAAAGAGGCTGGCCATTTCCCCCTGTGTCCCACACTTGAGATATTTATAAACATTAATCAGATCCCCTCTCAGTCTTCTTTTCTCCAGGCTGAACAGCCCCACCTCTCTCAGCCTTTCCTCATAGGATAGATGTTCCAGGCCCTTAATCATCTTCGTAGCCCTTCTCTGGACTCTCTCCAGGAAATCCCTGTCTTTTTTATACCAGGGAGCCCAGAACTGGATACAGTACTCCAGGTGGGGCCTGACCAGACGTTAAACAATATGATATATTTAGCAATTTGTTGTAGTAATGTGGAAACCCATGAATAAACCTCTAAGCATACTGCATCAGAACTGACAAGAATGCAAATCAGATCATGTCCTGATAAAAAAATCATCGTTGTCCTGATGAAACATTGGCCACTCTGTTCTGCTCTTTGTCAGACGAACTAAATACTCTTATTATTCCTTCAATGCTTTAATCACATTCCTCTATGCCAGTGTGAAATTAATTTCTGGTTTCTTTCTTAGTTTGCAGACAGCAAGAGCACAGAACATGCCCTCAGAACTGACCTTAATTGTCAACCTCACTGTCAGCTCTGCTGGCGGACCATAGACTGGTGGGAACTGGAAGGCAGCCTAAATATTATACAGAAGTCAGCAACAATTATCATTTAATATGGCAACTTCTCTTAAGAAAACAACGAGATAAAAAGCCAGGTAGGGTGGACCCCTATGATTTTCAAATCAACATCATTTACAATTACATATAAACATTTGCAGCCATACGAGAGCTGAGTTATTGACCTAAAAGGCAGAAACTCCCAAGTCTTTTCAAGTAAACCCACAAGGCTATTCGTGACCTTGCCTTCTGTGGGATTCTTGCAAGTTTCATTTAAGATGTGACAACAAATTGTGACATGTGTCACCTCTGCAGACTTAACTGAGACTGGATTTCTAGCGCTCTGCAGGGCTAGTCTAGAACCTAACAAGGGAAGTCAAAGGAGATCCTTCACACAGTATTAATTGAGAGGAAAGACTAATTTGCCTTCTTTAAAAGTGCTAAACTGCTCTATGTTCTGATCTTTGAAACAGCTGGGAAGGAGAAGCACATTAGCAGCCAGGATGCAGTCAGGTGCCTGATCCAGTTTCATTTCTTAGAAAATGAATGTGTTCCATGTGACACTCTGAAATTCTTCACAGAGAATATTTTTCCAACATGTTGGTAAAATGTTGCTGATCCACAGTATACAGTGGCTTGCCTTATTCCCTGAATTACTGAAAAGCATTAAAAGCATCACATTTGATGAATGGACCTGAAAGAAGACAGCTTTCATTCCACAAAACTCTGAGAGGTTCTGAACAAACAGGCCAAGGAAAAATAGGGTGAGGAAAAAAGGAAAATTTAATAAATTGTTAGCTATGGATTTTATGATGAGAAGTCAGCATTGTCGTTGTCCTGGTTATGTAGTTATTTGCCTCTACCCCTCAGTAACTCCAGTCGTTCATTGACTGTTGGGAAATGCCCTTTACTGTCTGTCATTACAGGTTATTCATAAACTTGATGGAATGCTGAGGAAGAGTCCAAGCAATAAGATAATTAAACATCCAGTGCCTTAAATAGATATATTTAAAAATAATTAAAGCTGTCATCCATTAATGCATAAATACAAACTTGCACATGGAACTTTTTCTCATTTCCATTACGATCGCTGAAAAAATATTGAGCTGGTGATGATATATATGCCACTGATTGATTATTCATGCCCATCAATGTTCTCATTTCTCTGGGCTGGAAGATTCAAGCTGAAAGCAGTACCATGAATAATTTTTATATTTCTAGAGTAAACTGTGTTTTCCCAACACAGTAAAAACTTCACTGCTGTTGGTGTAGATCATCCATAGGAAAAGGAATGGATTTAAGGGAATGTGGAATGCTTTGGTATTAATAATGATGATGTTAATGCAGGAGTATGGTAACTGTAATAATTTTTTTGAAAAGAGATCTTTTCTGTTGTGCATCCATTAAAATAAAAACTGATGAAGCTGCACACACAGTTCCAGTAGAGTGATTTGAACTCTGTATCAAGAGAAACTTTTGAAACATCCCGTTTCCAATGGTTTCTACAAGCTAGTCATCAGAGCTAGTCAGCATTCCTGAAAGTAGTCTCCTCCCTGAATCTTATATAAACCCACTTTGTAAACTTGTTCTTAAAAAAGAAAAACAAAGCCTAAGCACTACGCTGTAATCATATCAGGGCATCATTTGTATTCTGTCAGCAGAAGACCATTAGGTCGCAGGTTCGCTTAAGCACATCTCCCACTCTGTCTGAAGGAAGGGAGCAGAGAGAGATCAACCCCTGCACTGCTGCAGCAGAGCCAGGGTGAGTTGTGGATCCTGCCTACCTTTCTGCTGGAGCTGGGGAGCTGCACCCTTTGTGCATGCAAGACTGCAGCTGAGCTCATATTTGATACAGTATCCCCAGGAGGAGATCTCTTGTCTCCACACTAATTACCGTCCAGCCTTAGGATCAAAAAATTGAACAACAGGATGTTGCTCAAACAACAGCCGAACATTTATAACAATACTTCCAGGCAAACAGGAGGAAAGATGCAGAAAAAGTAACTTTTTTTTTTTTACAGGAGCCCTGAGATGATCTAAATGTGGCCAAGAACACACAAGGTATCTTGCTTTTTTTGGTCCACATATCTGCCTCAAACTGCTTCCTCTCAGCCTCAGTGCTCAGCATATCCAATGTATAGGAAAGCTCACTGCGTGGTAATTGAGACACCAGAAACTGCTTTCTTGCTAGCAGGAGATGAACAATATCCATGCACATGTACAGCACGGCCCTAGCAGCTGGCCCTTGGGTCCTCTCAGATTCATGTTGCCTCATACACAGACACAGACATAAAAACTCAGTCAGCCCCAGACCCCATGGTCTCACCAGTAGCTGGTTTTGACCTCCTGGTCCCTCCAGTAGCCACCTTGTGATATTTGTCTCTCCAGTATCCAACCCAGACAGGCAGCCACCTTGATACCTGGCTCCCAAGTCTCTTACCCTGCTTGCCACTGGTCCTACTTGATAGACACCAGGGATCACACCCTGACATATGCACCCAGATGATGGGTGTGGACCCCCATCTCTCCTGTTGGAGACACAAAGACCCTGTGGGCCCCTGCTGTGACGTATGGTCCCTACCCCAGTTGCTGGCACTTAGATCTACATGCACACATGTGCACAGAGAACAGAGAGTTCCCTCACTCAGGACAAGAGTTTAATGAGGAACTCACTTTTCTCATCTCACAGGAGCCCTGAGTGGTTATTGAATTTCTTTTGTTGAAAATCCTTTAGTTAAATCATCTCCAGGTCCTCTCTTTTACATTCTTAGTAATTACTACAGGCATTTCCAATATAAATTGCATCCTGCATTGTTGAATGTAATTTCAAATTTTTATTTGAATTGAGTTTCAGACTCAAAAAACATTAATTAATCATGAAGTCTCCAGGCATCATATGTATATGCTTGCTCAAAATGAAACAGCTAGACATTTTTTTCCCTGGTAGCTTTAGCAATTCTGAATACTGAATACTAGCTCCTAAGTGTGAAAGTCGTTGCTCTCCTGTCAAGTTTGCCCAGACTAAGTACACATCTAAGTCCTCCACAGCATTGTGTTCCCAACAGTCAGTAGGAGAGCAGATTCATTACATGGAGTTGCTTTGTCTCCAGTGCCTGACTTCGCCCACACACAGTATCAAACGCAGGTGCTGTGCCTGCCATTTACCTGCTACACGGCTTGCTCTGACGTGCTCCAAGTTATCCCCATACTTTGGAAACCAACCACAACGTGCTGGTTTTGGCTAGGACAGAGTTAATTTCCTTCATGGTAGCTGGTGTGGGGCTGAGTTTCAGATTTGTGCTCTGAAGTGTGTTGTTTATTCAGGGATGTTTTCCTTACTGCTGAGCAGTGCTCATGCAGAGCCAAGGCCTTTTTTACTCCTCACTGCACCCCAACAGCGAGTAGCTGGGGTGTGCAAGGAATTGGGACTCCAAGTGACCAAATTCCATACCATATGATGTCATGCTCAGCATATGAACCTGGAAAAAGAAGGAAGGGGGGGGAACATTTGGAGTGGCAGCGTTTGTCTTCCCAAGTCACCATTAGGCACGATGGAGCCCTGCTTTCCTGCAGATACCTGAACACCTGCCTGCCCACAGGAAGTGGGGAATGAATTCCATGTTTCGCTTTGCTGGTATGCCTGGCTTTTTGCTTTACCTGCTAACCAGCCTTTCTATCAATTCACCACTTTTCTCATTTTAAATTTTCAATCCTCTCCCCCATCCCACCAGGGAAGGAGCAATCGAGCAGCTGCATGGGGCTTACCTGCCAGCTGAGGTTAAACCCTGAGTGTGGTGTCTCAGCTGCACCTGGCTGATGTGCTAGAGAATTACCTGTTCCTGTGCAGTAGTGGTTTGTCTGGAAGTGCCATACCGGCAGTGTGGTCTTGCTTCCTTCAGGCTGTGCATCTGGAGAGTAACAATTAAATGCTCTTTCATTTTCATAGGCTAGTTTCATGCAAATTCTCATGTGGCTTGAACGGTCAGATTCCTTCCAATTTGATTTATTAGGAGCACCTAATGTGGTGTAATTGCTAAACAGTTATTTTTCAGGTACCACTGTCTGGAATTATTAACTGAGGGTTCAGCAGAACAGCAAACTGTAAGAACACGATTCCAAGTCAGCCCAGGCAAAGATGAGATCATATGCAAAAAGTATATGAATTCTTTTTAAGGAAAAAAAGTTGGCTTTGAGCAACCATGAAGGACATAATTCAAGATTTTTAACAAAAGGGAAATCTGGTGTGTTAAGGCCAGTACTCAAGAAACTAAGAAATGGTAGTATCAGATAACCACAGCTGCAAGGGCACAAAACCTCCAGAGAGGTGGCCACTTCCACTGCTCAGTCCCTTCGAGTCTCTAAATAAAATTCAGGCTACATTCAAGTTACTGGCAAAACAAAATTGGGAGGTGGGAAGAGCTCCCCCAGAATAAATCCCCATGCAGATTAGTGGCAGAGCTGAGCCTCATTGGGCACTCTGAACTGTTCTTTTGCCCAAAGTTTCCACCTCTAGGTTCCTCCCTAGTAGGGAAGCAAGGTGCTTGTACACACACACACACACACACACACACACACACACAGAGATTTTCTGTACAACCTCTGAGCTGTCAAATCTGAAATCAGAAATACAATCATCCCCAAAGCCTGGAAATCCCGTGGGGTAATTGCTGTGCTATAGCAGGTGTTCAAATGCTGGGCAGCAGCAGCCCTGCAACTGCCTCTGCACAACGCTAATCAGACCCGTTACGCTGAATGAAAACAAGTCAAAAGTTTAATTCACCATGGAATACACAGCCCTGTGGTTCAATGCATGAATGAGTCTGAAAGGAGCAGGCTGTTACAATAACAGATTTAACTACTAGCTGCTTTTTGGGAGAGAAAACATAATGGGGCAGCTTGGGCTTAGAAAATTTGATGGATTGAAAGGTGTGAAGGAACCAAATAAAGAACAAGTTTGCATCTTATCTTTAATGTCACATATGTGGAATTAATAAGCAAATTTAATTAAATAGCAGATACAGAATGATCAGACAGCAACAATCTCCTGTGGTGCTTATAATTATCATGTATTCAGTGCCATGGGACAGGTCTGATTAGAAACTGAAATCAGCAAGCTTGGGTCCAGGATTGTACCCCACACAATTATTTCGCCCCTGTGCTCTGAGTAATCAGAAGCTTCCTGGTCTCCACAACTGGAATTGAGTTTTCTTGGAACTTGGGTGACTAGTAAGAAACACACAGGGAAAGAGAGAATAAATATATTTAACATTTTAAATTCCTCTTTCCACTCGTCTGTTCTGCTCCCTTGTTAAGTGGCCTTTTGCCTTTACTGCATCAATGTAGCCTCATTACCTGTCTGCTTCTCTTGCCCTCCTTATTCCTTCCTCCTAATTGCAGCACAAAGACCCTGAATTTATACCCTTATCACCAGGTCCTTCTATCTCAGGGAGACAACACGAAGACCCACCAAATACATACGAGTTATGCTCAGATGTTGTGGTAATACCCAAGTATGCCAGCAGCTCTGGGGACCAGTAACTGCTGACCCTTGCCAAGCAACTCTAAACTCCATGTTACGTGATTTTATGTGCCAAGAAATAAACAGCAGTCTGTTGCATGTGTTTGTCTGTCTGCAGGTTTTGCAGTTCACGGAAGAGTTCAGGGCCAGAAGTATCTGTGTGTCCCTTTTTTATGCATCAGTTAACTCAATTGTCTGCATACATCAGGCTTATAGAAAATGCATAGCTGCATTCAGATACACAGTTAATATAGACCAGAAATTAAAATTACATTTCCTATATGGTATTTCTTAATTAATAACACCCCAACTTCTTCCCTTGAAATGAACTCTTAAGTTTTGTTGAATGTGTTTCCTTTGCTTTGATTTACACTATAATAAAGATGTCATGCTCATGCAGCACTTGAAAGGTTTTCTGATCCTTCCTCCTCCTGGATGTCTCAACACTCAGTCTGGAAGATGAAGCACGGCATCTCCATTAGCATTCACTGTGTGCATGGCAACATTGACCCAGTGTCTCAAGTGGCTTTAGTATTTGAAAGACACGTGGATTAAATTCCATGGGAACATGGCGTGTTAACAGTGGCAGGGAGGTAAGGGATAAAATAACCCAGATGAAAATAAAAAAAATCATATCCTATGTCACCCTATGTCAGCATTAAAAACAATTTCAGTGTAAAAACCAGCAGTTAACTATGCAACAAGAAATTAGACAAATAGTGTAATTATTCTTCAGATCTGTCAGAGAATATTTACTGTAGCTAAGGGTGAGAGTGATAGCTCAGAGGATAGACAGTAACTTTTAGTTCCTCCATTGCCTGCTGTTTAATCAGAGGAACATCAAATGTCATCGCTTCATGGGATGAATGAGCTGGATCGCTGGGTACCTCTGTCCCCAAGCAGACACCAAATATCTCATCTGGGAGGTGGAATGTTTAAAGTAGTTGTAGACACCCATTTTCAAGGTCAGACTGCTTGACCTTCACCCTTCTGTCTTTTTGAATCTCCAGCTGTGAAAGAAGGGTAAGAGCTGATGTCATGTAGTGGCTGGAATAACCCACAGGGAAGTAGCCGTTTGCTTGGTGAATTCATCACACTGCTCCTGTGTGCCACGTCATTATATCATATGATATGATATGATATGATATGATATGATATGATATGATATGACATTATATTATATTACATTATATTATATCACATTATATTATATTAACATTATAACACACGTTATAACACACATTATAACACACGTTATAACACGTGCTACATTATAGCACGAATAGAAGATGGAACTCCACTAGGTTCTCAGCAGTAAGGCACAGTGTAGGAGCAAAATGTTATTAGTAAAAGTTACCCATGTTATAGGAATAATTGTTCTATGCTATAAAAATAATCCCGTGGCTGCAGTATAGAGGGCACTGCTCATGATGTACAGTCTTCCAGATTGGTGGACGCTTCAGATGCTTCAGAGAAGGGATCGATTCTTGCATCTTTAAGGGGTTCTTTGCATTTTCTGAAGGGAGGGGTTAATGACTTTTTAGCAATATTGCAGTTTTACCATTTTTTATACATCCCACTCCCTTTTTTTTTTTTTTTTTTTTCATTTGTGTGGTTCTTAAGGGCTCGGCTGGCCTGGTGGGCTTTGTGTGATTTTTGTGATGTGGTTTAGCATATTGTAGCATGTTCTACTGTCTTCTGCACTGGTAACTTTGTGTGTGTGGTTTTGGTAGTTACACTGTGGGGTTATGGGCTGTGTGTGCATCATGCACTGCAGCAGGTTAGTGTGCCTTAGTGCTGTAAGCACGCTGCATATGTACGTTTCAGTGTGTTTTCACATTTTTAACAGGTTGATCAGATTTAGCTTTGGGGTCTTTTCTTGCCTCTATAGCTTTTTTGAGGGTTTAGGGTTTGGGGTTTTTTTCAAATTTTTTATACCACCACACCCCCTCTCCCCCCTTTTTAGTGATTTTAGCAGTAGAGTATACTCCTTTTGCCTTTTTCCAAGACACAGGGTACTTCCTAGCAGTAATAAACACAGCAAGGGAGCGAGTCTGTCCCCTGCCTACATCAGCCTAATCATCAATTAACTTATTTCTAAAGATGAACCAGCAGATTTTCCCCAAGATACAAAGCAATGAAGAAAAGTAGAGGAAAAAATTAAAGAACTGCATTTTTTTTTTAATTTATAAACAGAAATTTACATTTTTTCCCTTATTTTTCCTCTTGTCTCTAGGGAGCATTTATTAACCTTTCCTTCATCAAACACATGGAAGGAATTTGGAAACCAGAAAGCCAAATTAGGGCTTAGGCAGAATATTCTTAAATAACAAATAATGTAGTGAGGGGTTATGTCTTATTAAATTGTTTTCTGAGAACATAAAATATAAAAATTAAGGTGTTTTTTAAAAATTATGACAGCTTGGACTCAGACAGCAAATTTAATGTATAAAAACAACAGGAATTCTGCTCTAACTCTGGTGTCAGAGGCCAAGACAAATTAAAAGTTTGTAGCCATTGCTTTCAGTATGTTTCCTGGTATGGAGATAGGAAGGGACTTGCAACTGCTGTGATAAATGAAATGTTTTTTGCAACAAACAAATCCGAAGCAAGCCAACTCTAAATCTTTCCCCCAGGACTTTAATTTAAGCCCTACACATTGTAGACTTTTGCACATTCACACCATGGGAACCACAGTTGAGAACTCTTCTTAAGGACTTGTGGAAATTTCAGCCAAGCTTTCTGATAGCATGATAAAATAGTTAGCATGCCATGTTTTTGTGCTTTTAAATGCATTTTTTTTGGAGCTGGAAATGCAATGGCATTGCTGTACCACAGTGTAGCCCCAACTTACCTAATAAAATAAATACTCCAAAGGAAAATTAATGCATTTTTGATGCACTGTCACAAATTGTTTCTGTAAGCCAGATCTCAACCTGCTGTGCTGCTGAGAGGAAAAATTCCTCTTTGGTAATTGAAATGAATGATCACTTCTCAGGCACCAACATTAGTTATCTGAGTTTTCATTCTCAAACAGATTCTCAAGTGAATTAACTTCACTGACCTGCATAAGAGGATCAGGGGAGCCTTATTTTACAGCCTGCCTTAACCACTGTCTCCCCCTTCACTTGCTGAATGTGAATAAAACTCAGTAATTCTGATAATTGTCAGGTAACTGGTATATTCCTGAAAGCTGTTGTGCAGTCAGTCCTGAGAGATGTCAATGCCATGTGTCTATGACCTGCTGGGGTGCTAACAAAACGCATGAGGTTTCTTACACATGGGAGCTGAGCTATGACCACATTGGGCTATGACGCAAATAAGGACTTGCCATTTCTTAAAACCAAAGTCATTCAGTGACACCGTTTTAAAGGCTTCTGCTGCCAAGGCAACTTCTGTAAGATGACATGAAACATATTAAAAATTCAAAATCCTTTAAGGTGCCCAGCATTTGTGAGCTTTGGTATCACAGAATCACAGAACGATAGGTGTTGGAAGGGACCTCTGGAAATCACATAATCCAACCCCCTGCTAGAGCAGGATCACCTAGAGCAGGCTGCACAGGACAGCATCCAGACGGGTTCTGAATGTCTCCAGAGAAGGAGACTCCACAACCTCTCTGGGCAGCCTGTCCCAGTGCTCTGCCACCCTCACAGAAAGGAAGCTCCTCCTCATGTTTAGGTGGAACTTCCTATATTCAAGTTTGTGTCCATTGCATCTTGTTCTGTCACTGGGCACCACTGAAAAAAGACTGACCCCACCCTCCTGACCCCCAGCCCTCAAGTATTTATCAGTATTGATAAGATCCCCCCTCAGTCTTTTCTCTGGGCTAAAAAAGTCCCAGGTCCTTCAGCCTCTCTGCATAAGAGAGATGTTCTAGTGCCCTAATCATCTTCATAGCCTTTTTTTGTACCCTCTCCAGTAGCTCCCTGTCCTTCTTGAACTGGGACCCCAGAACTGAACACAATATTCCAGATGTGGTCTCACCACGGCAGAGAAGAGGGGGTGAAGAACCTTCCTTGACCTGAGTGCCACCCTTTTCTTGATGCACCCCAGTATGCCATTGGCTTTCTTGGCCACGAGGTCACACTGCTGGCTCATGGTTAACGCATTGCTCACCAGGACTCCCAGGGCTTTTCCCACAGAGCTGCTTCCCAGCAGATCAGCCCCTAACCTGTACTGGCACATGGGGTTAATCCTCCCTAGGTGCAGGACCCTGCACTTGCCCTTGTTGAATTTCATAGGAGTATCTCTGCCCAACTCTCCAGCCTGTCCAGGTCTCTCTGGATGGCAGCACAGCCTCTGGTGTGTCAGCCACCCCTCCCAGTTCTGTGTCATCAGCAAACTTGCTGAGGGTACACTGTCCCTCAACACAAAGGTGTTGATGAATACATTGAACAGGGCTGGACCCGGGACTGAGCCTTGCTAAAGTTGCCCTGCACTCCTTGAGGGCAGCTTCTTAAACTGAGGAGGGTGGAGGCAAAGGACCATTGGTGCCCTGACACCTCGTTTGGGTCAGCAGCCAGCGATGCTGGCTCTGCCCACACAACTTCAGCCCACCCATGAGCTGTGTCTCTGGCACAGAGTAGCCACTTTTCCCAGCCTCAAAAAGCCCTAAAAAGAGCTCTTTGCTAGTGCCTTTTTTGCTGTGAATTCCTTCCCAGTGTAGATGTACCTGCACTGGAGCTGGTTTCAATAATGTTCTTCCCTCTCTGATACTTTCCATCTGGAAATTTCCTTATTCATTGCAACATCGAGTATTTCAACATTCACCCAATTTTAGAGAAAGGGAAACATCAATGTTCTTGAAAATAAAGTGATGCCTCATTGACAATAAGTCATTAGAATAATCAGAAATAAACCTAGGCTTCTCTGTCAGGTATTTAAATTATTAAAACACGCTGCCTCTCTTCATTAGAAAAGCATTTCTTTTGTTAGTGAAACATGTCACACTCGATGTATTCAAATCTCTTGGCAAGCTATAGATAAACCTGACAATGCAGTGGGGAGGCACTGGATCTCAATCTCCATTATAAGGGTTGAAGGAGCAGAAGTGTAGAAATGTTGGGCTATTTGACCATGATCACATAGGGAACCTGCTTCAGAATACAACAGAATCATAGAACCACAGAATCTCCTGAGTTGAAGGGACCCATAAGGAGTCCACACAGGGCCTGGCTCCACACAGGGCCAGACAGGTCAGAGCATGTGACTGAGGGCATCGTCCAGATGCTTCTTGAATGAGGTGGGTGATGGTCTCTTCAGCCAGGTGACAGGAGATAGGACAAGGGGAAATGGCACAAAGCTGCAGCAGGGCAGGTTCAGATTAGATGTCAGGACAAAATGGTTCACTGAAAGAGCTGTCAAGGCCTGGAATAGGCTGCCCAGGGAGGGGGCTGAGTCACCATCCCTGGATGTGTTTAAAAAAGGGGTAGATGAGGTACTTAGGGATATGGTTTAGCATTGGATAGGAACGGTTGGACTTGATGTTCTTAAAGGTTTTTTCCAACATGATATTCTGGGATTCTGTGATAGCACATAGGTTTATTTCAGTTTCAAGAGTAGATGGTTTGGATTCCAAATCCAAATAAGGAATTGGTCCAATTGGACATCTCAGTCCAATCTGCCCAGCTGGATATCTGCCCAACTGCAGCTGTAATTTAAACACAAAAAAACCCCTAAAAATGCGTAGCTGCATGGGAAGCAGAACCACAAATAACACAGAAAATACAAAAATGTTGTTCAAATCTTCCAAACTGAAAACATAGGCAGCTAGACTGTCACAGGAAGGGAGAAAGGCCCAGGTGAGGCATAGAAAAATAAGCACAGAGAAACACTCAGTATTCTAGAATTGATCACTTATAAAAAGAAGACAAAATGGCTCATGACAGAACTTGATAATGAATATTTCAATGGTGATACATCAGGAAATGCTGTCTCACCAGTCTCAGAGCCAGAGAGAATGGGGACTTTCAGTGAAGCCAGGAATACATTCCAAAGCAGCAAAATAGTATTTTTTTCCCAAACATTCCATAAAATTCTAGACCCTGTGGCAAAGTTCAAAATTTTAGTCAGGATAAAAAATGTTTTGATATGTGCATATGCAAAAAAATGAAGTTATAATTAGTGCTTCTGGGACATTCAGGCTTGCACTAATCTCCAGCTATAAGAGGTCAGGGTGAGACTTAACATGATGGACAGATAATACCACATCTATTAATGCAGTTAGACATTCCTCTAAGGCTCTGGCCCCCACAGGAAATAGATTACTGAGCTAGACCATGGGTATGGCCAGGTTTGAACATCCACTGATAGGGTCATCCCATCCCAGGCACATCACAGGGCTTAGCATTACCAGACATTGGCATCTATCACAGGTTGAGGTCAAGTCCCTTAGCCTGCAGTGAAGGAACAGAGCAGCCACCTCACTGGTACTCTAGTTTCCTGAGATGCCGCACTGAGCTGTGCACGAACACCTCATGTAAAGACATAAAATTCCTATTTTTGAGAAAATTTGAAGCTCCAGACACCACCTGGCAGAAACTGAGAAGACAGGCAATGGAGGAGGCTTTCTGAGAAGGGATATAGAGAGAGAGCTGGAAGTTGAGCCATTGTGACTGGCTGTGGGTGGATCAAGAATTCAACCACCAAGTTTGATCCTCATGTGAAGAGGGGTCACCAGTCACAGTCAATGATCAACAGTATGAGAATTTTCTTAACATATTGGAGAAAACATAGACTCAAAAGTCAGGCTTAAAAAAGGCAACTCACCACTTCCAATATCACATGGTAACTTCTTTCAGGCACTGTTGATGAAGTGTTCTTGATAAATTCACTTCTGCACACCTCTGTGACAGTTGCTCTGTCTTTATGTAAGCCTTGAAACTAGGCAGCCATGCAGATGTGCCTTAACACAGCTGAGAAATCATATCCAGGGTTTCCGCAAGCCAAAGTTCCAGGCCAAACTTTTTAAAGGGCAGTTTATTTTTGTAGCCAACAATATTGGTGCCTGCGAAGGTTGTGCTAGCAGTAAACAAATTCCCAGGTCTCTGAATTCTCGGTGCTCACATGCAGGAGTTCAGACTCTAGCCTCTAGCAAGGAAAGGCACAGAAACAAGATGACAAAAGTAATGTCCTCATTTGAGAACACACTATTTGTCTCTGACAAAATCTGTACCAAGCTCTAGGAACAAGGTATCTGCTGGAGATATGGATATTAAAACATGTTGCAGAGAGTCAAGAGACACCTACCAATGCATGAAAAAAGCATCAGCAATTCGTAATTATGTCCAGTGAACCAGGATAAGAGATTGCCTCTAGACACAGTCAATTACACTTAAACAACAATATATTCAAAAAATGTATCTTTAAAAAGATTGCTGTAGTCTGGCAGATTTTGTTGGGGTATCTCTGGAAAATATCCTTCTAACGTTCAGGACATGAGTTTTCATTTACACTAGAAACACAGGGACAAGACTTTCTAAAGAGATGATATATCACTGCTCAGCACTGGGCTGCGAGTTCATAGAGAAAAAAAATAGATACAGTCATAACAAATTATTTCTGAACTTTTCTGAAGCTTATAAAAGTGCTATTACAATTTGAAGGAAGCTTGACAAGGTACATCAAAGATTCATTGCTTGTTGTTGTAGACTTCAAATGATGAATGAGAGAAGGAACATTAAAATTCCGCTGCTGCTGCTACCACTTCAGGAAGCTTTGGGAGGATAAATACTGCTTCTACTTAAAGGCAACAGGTTTTGAAGGAATGATTCACATTTTCCAATCCTACTTAACAATCTTGTTTAATAATTAACTTTAAGGGACATTGCCTGCCCTTCTAAAGCAAAGCCCATGACATAAAATGCCACAGATTCCTTCACAGCTATTTAAGACCAAAGCACTAGAGGCTGCTGAGAGAATAGGAGCTCCCTGGATGACAGGCAGGACTCATCAGCTTCATTTTTTCTCCCACAGACCTTGATAACTGCATTTAGGTTTTCAAGGCCAGAGTCAAAGACTGAGTGCATTCAGGGAACATCTCCAGCATCCCTTGAAAAAAAGGCTCTCACAGGACCTGAGGTGATGTGGCTTACAATGACCGCTCAGCAGCTCCTCTGAACCCGCCAGCAGCACTTGTCAAAAAGCAAATTTCAAATGAACTTGTTAGAAAAGGCACTGCAGCCAGAAACACAGCTCCTCTTCCTGCTCGGGATAATCCCCGAAGTACTGTTACTGTTTGGACCAGCTCCACTGTCGCTATGCAGAGATAACAGCAGAGCACTTCCCTTTGTTCGTTCTATTAACAGACAGGAATTGATTTAACTTGTAGACGGCTGGTGTGCATGTCTACATATCAAGGAGCATAAAGTTAAATACTGACATATTTAAAGGCTTATAAACAGACAATAAAAGGGATATAGAAAAAGCTTAGATTCCTTTACAGCTCATCTCATGCAATCTCTTAGAAAACATATTCATACCAATTAAAGAAAGGGTCCACTTGAGTGAGGAACTCAAGGATCTGAAACATTAAGTGGACAAATTCCCAGGGGGTTTTGCCTCTGGTTAAAAACACCAATCCCATGGTTGAATTACCCTGAGAACACTCCTCAGCCACCGCAGTACAAAATCAAATGCACTGGCTCCAACGCTGGATGCCCACCAGTGACCCGCATGACTCTGCACCAGTAAAGGGTAGAGTTTCCAACTGGGGATGTTCCTGCCGGCGAACACAGCCCTGATATTTTGCAGCTGGTTTATGTCTACAAAAACCTATCATCCTTTGCCAAATGGAGGCAACTTCTATGCTCCAAAATGCTTCTGATCTAATCTAATGACAAATTCAGGCTAATGCAGATGCGTACATTTAAACATCATACTCTTATATACATGTGGCTTTATTCATACGACTGAATAAAAAGGATTTCTATCAGATTAGCTGATTTGTATTTGTACCTAGTTAAAACCAAAATAGATTATTTCATTCTCAAATGTCTGCAACCAGGCAATGATGGGGATTAGAATCAGTGCCACCATTTCAGTCCAAGCTTGGTGCTGAGTTTTTGCTTTGAATGCAACACAGAAAGACAAGTAACCAAGGACGTTGCTGTGCGATAAAGGAAGAGAATAACAGGGCAGAGCAGAGAGGAATTAGAAGAGTGCAAAATACTGACATGGGGAGCTGTTTGGACTTTTTTATTCTATATGTTTTAATGCTTTTTTTGGCAGCATCAAGTTACAGCATTACATGCATTCAGCGGCCAAAGCACACGTAGGTTTGTCAGTAGGCCCTAAGGCACAGTAACGTACCAGGTCAGGTACCAATCTTGGTGACAGTGGAACGAATAGATTTTGACTAACTCCACTGAATTCAGTTGCTTCCTCCCATGAGAAAAAGTATTAATTATTTATGGTTATAATGCCATCCAGAGAAGTAATTCCCAATTTCAGTTATGCAGTGCCCAGCAGTAGAAACAGCTCCTTCTCTGGAGTTCATAATCTAAACTGACAAGACAGACAAACTGAGGGAGAGAGCAACTGCTGTCACCTCCAGTTAGTAGATGGTGATCAGCCAGATTAAGTGCCTGCCCAATGTGCCCAAGGAAGGCTGTGTAGTGGGCAAGAACCAAACTCTTGTTTTCTCAGTTCGGGTAACTCAACCACGAGATCTTAATTTTTAAAAAAGGCATTATCTGGCTTTGCCTTACATTTATCCTTTCTGGTAAGCTGATTAGAGAGGAAGGACCCTGCAGTTAGACCAGGAGTGAGTAGGCCTCACTCAAGGAACATTTTAAAGTGCCTGAAGTATTTAGGAGGTTCCCCAATATGGAAAATTAATCCAAGGAGTAATAAAGGACTGAAGAACACATTAGCTATTCTGCATTAACTTCCGCTATGGGGACCTCCCACAGTGCAAAGTACCTGTGAAACTGCAGATGTGGCTTTGCAAGGCTGTAGCACTGTCCTGGGTGTCCTAGCACACAGATCAGAAGTACAAGGACCAGGTGAGGAACAGCTACTACACGGCAAATTCTGACTGCTGCCTTCTGTGTATTACGTCTTGGTACAGGGACTAGTGTTTCATCTCACTTTCAAGAGGATTTTAGGAACCCTTGTTTCTGAGAAGTAAATATTGTAAAATTAGACTTACACTCAAGTAATTTAGGAGCTTTCTCAATTTTTATCTTCAGTGCAGAGAAGTTAGTAATTCAAAACAGAGTTTCTAATTCAGTGGATGTTCTGGATTTACGGTCATCTGAGAACAGAATCCTTGAATGAGCACAGCAATGGTCCACCTGGCTTCAGCTGTGGTCTCTGATAGCAACCACCTCTAGACATTTCAGAACAAAGTGGAAAATACTTTGTAATGGGTAAGCAGGTGATAGGGTAAATAGTCTGCTGAGCTCCCATCACTGGCAAGTGGACAGCTCCTGAAAGCCCTGGGTTTCTAACCCTCCTATAGTTTTATTCTTTGAAAGGTAACTATTGAACTGTTAGTTATCTACAAAAGGGTACAGGTTCACATGGAACAATAATGAATACTTGGTGTCCTGATGCTTGCATCTTTTGTGACATTGCATTCATCAATTAAAATGGAGCATATATTTCATGTTTCACATCTTTGCCTCTGAGTTTTCTTTCAGTGCTCCCATTGTTTTTACATTGCTAGAAAGGATAGCTAAAAGCCCTCCTCCTGCCACTGGTTATTTTATGCAACTATAAATTCATTTACATACCTCTTCATGGCTGGATGACTAAGCACTGAAAGAGCAGGAATGCTGAAAACATCAGACCTAAGGAGAAACCCATTACAGCACACTTTGGTATGTACTAAAATGCACCCAAAGAAAGGGTGGATGGAGGAAGGCTTCCAAACCCAACGTGGTGATGCTGGTCATTGGGCATAGCAAATAAGTAAATCTTTTCTGACAAAAAAACCCCACCTCAGAACATTAAAAGCTGAAGCTCAAGAAAAAGGTCAGTGAAAATTGCTCTTGCCTGACAGTATTTTTTAACCTGGAGAGGGAGTGTGTGCTTGTACAGACACAGTAGGTCAACATCAATGGCTGCAAATGGCTATGGAGAGTTTTGGACTAGTTAGTGTTCTTACCTTCTGAAAGGGCAAGTGATTCAAAGTGACAAAGCAGACAACATCTGTTCCATAGTAAACGTGGCTACATGATGAGAGCTTTCTGGGCAAAGACATAGCCAAGCTTCTATTTGCTTATATTCTTGAAGAATTGTTGTTAACAACGGCAGCATTCAAGTAGACTTCAGCAGTACAGAGACCCACAATGAAAGGTGTCAAACCTAGAAATCACCTTTGGATAACAAGGCGCTCTAGAAACTTGCTAGAGAAAGTGCCATGCTTGCTAGATCTTGTGTTTGCATTTCATTTGGGGTGGTTTTGCAATACATTTAAATTTGCTATATATTGACAGACAGGTAAGGTCTGAAAATGTGTTAAATGTTTTAGAAAGAAACATGTATTCCTAGTCCAAAAGAAGTGGAAGTATGTATTGCTAAATATACTATTAACATTAAAAAAAAATAAATCTCCAGTAACTGTGAGCTCTCAGTAACTCTGTCAGGAACAGTAATTATTTGAGATATTGAGACATAACTCTGGTCAAACTTGGCTTTCTTGTTAATTGTTGCAGCCTGATTACCTTCTGTCTTGTACCTTATACTGCTTTTTACACCAGATTTAGGATTTTAGTGCTTCACTCCATTTTCCTTAATACATGACCTAAACATGGGGTCTTACTAAAAAACAAAACAAAACAAATTTAAAAAGTGTTTTATGTCCCTCAGTGTGTTTGACTACCCAGAAACTCATGGAATGAGGCCACAGAACTACATTTTCTCTTACATGAGAAGTTGGCCAGCAGTTTCAAGGTAAGAAAATTACTATTTTAATTGTGTAATCACTTAAAAATATTTCTAGAACTGTGACTTATTAAATTGCAGGATGATACTATCTTCAGCACACAGCTTTATCCTTAGGTTGAGGTGTACGACTGAAATACCTCATAAGAACTTTGTTCCATTGTGTTCACAGGTTCCCTGGGAGGAAAAAAGAGGAATGCTGTATTTTAGAGCCAAATTTCCCCCCTTCCCACCTAAAAGTGCAATACTGTGGAGAACAAAACCAAATCAGAGCAATGTGTTCATGAGCAAATCAATGATCACAAAACTCACCAGAGCAGCCATACGGAATAGGAAGCAAGATGTTCATTAACTTCCATGAAGCCAGATTTTTACCAAGCTGCTGTAACTTTCTGTGACAGCATGGCATGAACACTGAAATGTACACAACACTCTGAAATGCTTGTTCCTCTTCCATTAGCAGGACTCAGTAAAATGGATGCAATACCAAGATCTGAAGGACGAGATCCCTACTGGCAAAACCCTGGGGACTTTCCAGAATGAACCGGTTTCCCACACAGCTCCAGAGTAATGCACATTAAGTGAAACCATGGAAAACCTCCAGTAAATTTAAGGATTTTCGACTGTGCCCTGTAAAAAATAAACTTACAAAAATATCTGTGTGGAGACAGAATAGAGAAAGGAAAAGCAACAGATTGCTAATACCCATACTAAGGTATGAGTAATCACAATCCCAACATCAGTGCCAGATCATGACAACCTCCATGCCGCTTCTGTAGAAGGTGTAGGTTGAAAAACTTTTTCTTTCAGTGGCGTAGTGCAAGAGGAAGAGTATGGCCCAAGGAAACAGATGGAATAACAGTTCTGACAGCTTAAGTGCAGTTAATTATTTGTAGGTGAAGCATTCTGCTGTCAGCGCTGATTTGCTGCATTTGAAACTGAAACAGTCAGAGCAGCAGAAATTTTATTCAGCATTACTGCAATTACCTGACTATAAACAGGACAGGCAGAACCACAGAGCAACACCTTGCCAACAGGGCTGTTTTTTCATCCCTTCCAGGAACAGGCAGCAACAGGCCAGCACACTGTAGCTTGTATTTATCCAGATACATGTCCAAGGAATTAAGAAAGCAACAGGTATCTTGTATCCCTCATTCCTCCTTCCTCTGGTTGTGCTTCTTCTCTTATAATATGGCTGGCAAATGACAATTCTGGTCTTATGAACATCCACTCTACAGAAATACAACTGTTCAGAGGACAGATCACACAGCCACAACATGGAAGAATCCAGTTTCTGGACTTTTTACAGGTAATCACACACTGCCTGCTACACAACAACAGAGCTATGCAACTTCAGGGGAAAAAATTGGGGTTCTTGTACCCTTTGACAAATTCAGGGAGATAGTTCTATCTTTAAAAGAAAATTACTATTTGGAATACTGGCATGAATACGGGACTGAAATCTACCTGCCCCTACACCAGACCGCCACATAATGGACTAGCAAACAAGTGGCAGGAGCCTGTTAGAGAAACCCAGCAACACACTGCAACCCACCAGCGTAAATCACAGAGCCAAAGAACATGCTGATGGCTGCATTTTACCCTGCTGCCTGTGAGGTCCACAGCACTAGCAACTGCTTGGTACTGCCAGACACCTTAGAAGGTCTCGTGACTCTTGAGTTTTGTTGAAGACACCTGCTTTATGTTCAACTTCTTCCAACCAATGCTTTGTCCAGTTTCCTAAATTATTTCTGCTCAGGAGAAGCTTCACTAAATTCAATAAAAAGCAAAGTATCCGCATACTAAATGATTTTTCCATTGACTTTTAAGATTTTTCTTGAAAAGAAAACAAAACACTATCAAGAGCAGTGGGATTACTTTTTTGAATAAGGATTATTGGAAAGAATTGAGAACGTCAGATTTCATTGTCCATTCATAGTAAGGACAATCAGGGTAAGGTACCCTCCAGAACACTCTGAATGACTGTGATCCTCCACTCTTCAGAAAGATTAATTTGACTGGAAGGACAGCAGTGTGATCCTTTAAAGAAGACATGAAGAATGGAGAGCTTTTCATTTGTAGGATGGAAGAAGAGACAGCTCACTCTTAACAGAATGGAGACTGAAAAGAATTGCTCTCTCTCTGTCTTAGGCAGCATGAGAGAAGGGGTATGTGGGCTAATGTTGCCTCCAAAGCAAATGGACTTAATTATCCAAAAAAATATTTACTCTGGAAATGCAGAAAAACTTTCTAGTACCAGACTACTGATACCTTGGAAATGCTTGCTCACAGCAAGCATCACATGGGAGATGCGTGGAAAGATTCCATTACCTGCTCAGAGTTGGGTGTTTCAGGAGGTAGGAAGGTATCTATAAGTTATTCACTGTGATTTGTTCTTGTGAATCTTGTTCCTACACTTCTGTAGAACTAGATGCTTTAGGAGGAAAGAGGAGAAGGAATTTAGTTGCATACGATCATCCAATTTTTATGGTTCTTGCATTAATTATACCACAGCAGCAGAGCTTTTATCAATTAGCTCTGTAATAACCAAGTGAAATCTGTCAGCTCAGCACACTCCAAACAAGTAGACCTGTATTGCTTGCTGATTCCAAAAGCAGTTTAGCCACCTCTGTAATGTGTGCAATCCAAACTAATGAATCATCAGAGCTCAAACTGGCTTTCCAAACAGCCTGATTCGGCAGTCTTGTGTGCTTCCAGAACTGGGAATGCTTTGGTGCACGAAGTTAAACTACATCCACAAAGACCTCATGGCTATGCCTGTACTTGTAAATTAAAAAATGTCAGCACTTGGGACAACTTGCTCATCTAAATATTGTTAGAGTGATCCCTGGTATGATTTTTGTGCAGGCCAGCTAGCACTCTTCCAAGTAATGCCCAGGTGTGATTTGGGAGGGGCATGGTGCAGGGGCAAACAGTTTGCATGCAGCAGCTGTGCTTTGCAGGCTAGCAGGATTGCATTCTGTTAAAGTAGCCAAATCAAAGCAGAAAGAGTCTTGGCACTGTACACAAGGAGTAATTGCAGCTCAGTTTGGGCCTTGCCAGACATGAGATAACTCCATTCAGCCATCCCTTCTGAAGAGGGCATGCTAGCACAGATGCAGTGCTAAAAGTGAGCCTGCATCTCTCCTGCTGAAGTCTTGTGCCAACACTAAAAAGGCCTCAGAGTTTGCTACATGAACAATCTATTGACTCTCAAAAGCCAGATTTGGCAGGGTCAACAATGAGCTAGTGCTCACAAGAACAGATGTAACCAAGCTGGGGTACAGATGGGCCTCTCTGCACTGTTCTCTGCAGCATCTCTGGTAGCAGCGTTCAGAGATTCATGGATTTGTAGGGCTTGGAAGGATCATCGGCAGGTCAGCCCCAAACCTGTACTTGGGGTTGTTCTTCCCTAGGTGCCTTATTAGCTCATTCACAATGTGAAATCCAAGCAGTCTTGGTGCTTGAATGGTGGTAATCTTGATTTTACAGGCTTGCCCAATACCCAGAGCAGCGATGGCTGCATTGAGATGCCTTAGTGACTTTGAGGAAACCAGCCCTGGTCCAAAATATATTTAGCAGTACTTCTGGACACTTGAAGCCTTTGTCAATCAAACAGATTAACCTAAAATATAAATAGATTGTGAATATTTATGCAGATGTGTATTTGTATATGCATACGTATATATATATACACACATATAAATAAAGATATACAGCCCATATATATGAATTTAAATGACAATGATAATTTTTTTAAAAAATTAAATTATAAAAAACTGAACAACTTCCAATACAAACCTCACACAAGACAAAAAAAATTTGTGTATTTGTTTCAGCTTAAATTTGACAGCAGAAATAAAGCTGCAAAACAGAATTACAGACCACGATTAGCTGGTCTGGTATTTTGTTATCCAGCATTGTGATGAATATAATACCTATGTTACAATATGAGTAGATTTTACCTTTTTTGTTGTTTGTTGGGTTATTTATGTTTTTTCAGTCAGAGAAACATTATTCTGCTAAGTGCTTGGCATGATTAAGTCAAACCCAATGTATTTATACGTATCACTGTCTGCTGTTGGTGCATTACAAATGAAGTACAGAAATATACTGGATGTTCACCTACAGGAATAGCTTATCATTAGAAAACAGAACACTGCAATTGCAAATTCTTTTGTTATTGTTGCTATGGGTGGACAAAAATACCAAAACACGGAAGCAATTCCAGAAGATGCAATATCCCTGTTTGATTAGTGCCATATGCACATCCCTGCAGAACAGTCACACATCTTATCTGAACTCCAGTCGGTGCTCATTTGCAGGATGTGCTGTATAGCTGTTCATTTTCTGTAGGGTGATCTTGCCCTGGGCTTTCTCAGTCCAGAACAGTCATTAAGAAAAGAAACTTTGCTCCCTGCAAGACAGTGGGGACTGTAGTTTATAATGAATCCACTAAACCAAGCAGCATTATCCTTGGAGAGATGAGTAGTTGTGTAACTTGGTCCACCTTGCTGCTTTGTTTTGTTTGGGTTTTGAAAGTCATTTACTGCAACACACTGAGGAACAGGAGATAAACACAGTTAATTCAGCCATTCTCACACGGTGTTCTGCTCCTTCTTGCTGGGTCTCTCTTTCATGGACTTTATTTACTTCCTGGGTTCAAAGTTTTCCTCTCCTTGCTTTGTCTTTTAAAAATCATGCATCAATTGGCTTACTCGTCCTTGCAACTCCAGCCTTTGTTGTTTTCAGTCTTTAATGATGATGTTTCAGTTAAGAGCTCACCAAAGTGTAGATCATGCTGAATGTGAAAGAAAGACACAATATGAAAGTACCCTTTGGAAGCATGCAGAGCACTTTGATTTTTATAACCCTTTACTGCCTGTTCCTCAAGTATGACAGTAATGGCCTGTGCTTTCCTTTGCATCCTTTCTACCTCTCTAAAGCATCTTAATTATGTCGCATTAAGGATGGGTATCAAAAAGCACTCAAGAAATGACAAATTCATTATTGACAGCTTACTGCACCACAAGCTGTGTTGGAGCTTATTAAAGTGCAGTCTGATGTCTGAATTCGACCAGTGAAGAAACAGAACCATTACGCTTTAGTGTGTTTGATCTTTAAAACTTCAACCAGCAACTCTCAGCAGGGCAGGCAAGGTTGCCCATGAAACTACCTCTTTTTTTTCCTTTTCTTTCCTTTTCTTTAATTTTTTTTACCTTGGAAAAAACTCCATTCTGTGGAAGAAATGTAAAATACAGACACCAGCTGGAGTGACTCCATACATACTAAATGCAACTCTGAAAAGCAAAGAAATTGCAGTATATTGCCATGGCTCCATCTTACTGCAATTCTAGTTCTCACAATATCCAGGAAAGCAAAGCAAAATTGAATGTAATCAGCATTATTTTATTTAGCACGAAGCAGGGGATTTTGGATTATGGCCACATTTTAGAATGAAGGAAGCAGGGCTCAGAGGAAGCTGCAGAACAGTACAGTCCCAGCAGAAATGGCAAGCCACCTAGCTGACTGTGATGGGGTCTCTTGGTCAACACAAAAATGTGGGGTTAAAAATGCTTCTCTCTCCACCTCTCCTTGCGCTACCAACAGAGCCTGTCTAGAACAGCTGCCATGCTTTCCACTCTCCACCCTGTGAAGAGAACTGGTAGGCAAAGGGACTTAGCCCAAACCCATCAAGCTCCTGGATGCTAAACTCCTGCTCAGATTTTTATGCCTCATACATCTTAGTGTGAGTTAAGCACCTGCCAGATTCTG
Organism: Laterallus jamaicensis coturniculus; assembly: GCA_022605575.1. Taxonomy (NCBI): domain Eukaryota; kingdom Metazoa; phylum Chordata; class Aves; order Gruiformes; family Rallidae; genus Laterallus; species Laterallus jamaicensis. The sequence goes on from JAKCOX010000001.1 coordinate 24,198,037, forward strand.
TAAGTCTGGGCCCTTCTACCTTCCTTCCCTCTCTCATGTATGCAAGGCACGAGGACATGCACATACACATGTGGACAGAAAGCTCTGCTGTCAATCGTATGTAAAAGTAATATTGATAACCAACAACCTGCAGCAATGACCCCTCAAGATATAGAGAACAGGGCAGATAATGGACCAGTAATCAAAGGTGAGGTAACATTTATCTGCTTCACCAGTGTACAGACCTGCCTTACAGAGGGACTTCTGCATGCAAGGCTGGCTTGAAGAGGCACTCTGTGCAAATACTTTTTGAAAGAAGGAACAGAAGAAAGGCACCATAAAACAACACCTCCATTTAAAGTGTGTTAACCTTTGCTGTCAAACAGTGTTATGGTGTGATTACAGGGGTGACTAAAAGCACAGGGATTCCTCCAAGGCCTTACTTTAAATATGATCCTCACATACTCTTGCAGCAGGCATTTGTGACTGTGCAGTAAGGACACCCAACAGGTGAAAGGGGCAAGGGGGACAACATACATATGGGGTGCCCGTCGCCAACAATGTATTTAAATTAGGGGTTTGGACCATGCACAGGCTTACCCTGCCATAAAAGTGAGCCTGTAGGAATGACTACAGGCAGGGTACAACCCATGCTCCTACCCATTATCTACTATCATTTACTTACCATCTCGAGCATCACTACACCAAAAGACATAGTATTGTTCTTAGGATTTTTCTAATTATTCTCTTGAATCATGAGAACATTTTAATTTGATGTAATATCATCATAACATTTGCTATTTTGCCCATCCTAAGAAACTACGCAGAGAAGCAAAAACTTCTTCCTTGGGTTGGCCCTGGACCCTGGCTCAGGCCTCAGAAAAATGTCTAATGTTCTGTACTGAGGTGTCAGCAGTGCTGCAAGTGGGCATGCCTCAAGGTCAGAAGCAAGTTTTACAAGACTAAGGAAATGTGCCAACTGGTTCCAGTCATTCCTAAATACAATTTCACATGGCAAATGAAAAGCCGCTACTATTTCCTTAGTGAAAGGACCAGACTTACCAGTACAGATAGTAGAAGAAGGAAAGGAGATAGAAAGCTAGCTTACACCAGGCCTCTTTTTGACAGTAACTCAAAGTATCTGCATTCATGACTGCAGGTGGATCATATGCTAGCTCTGAACTATCTGCTGGGCAACGAAAATACCTGGAAGAGCAGGAGAAGACATCTGGAATGACTCCATAGCATTCTGTATTAAACACATGCAGATATACGCCCTCCTGATCATCAGCTCAGAAGACAGCTATCTTCCATGATCTGTGAGGAATTTTCCTTAGGATGCCAGTCTAAGCAGACTGTTCTCATAGAAACAAGAGATTCATAAATGTGGGCTTTCTGTGATCTATTAATTCTGTAGATTGAAACACTCCCCCTTCATATATAGTTATTTCTGGCTTACTCACTAGTAACTTACATATTGTGAGTGACAATATGTGGCAGCTTGTGATCACAGCATAGAGGGAGGCTTAGTGGGCTTTAACTGCATCTACACAATTGATTTCAGACATGGTGAAAGGTGATAGTCTCAACCAACTGATAGCTCAGTTCCTCCAACTCTGAAAAGGAAAAGGTCAATATGGAGTAATGTAAGAGCCGGCTGAGTAATGTTTTCTACATGTAGCCCTGCTCAAGAATTTATCTTCCAAATAATTTTAATTAGAAGTTTTTCTCTTCTTACATAGGAGAAATTTATAGTTATTCTCAACAATGACTGGATGTTTGAGAAAATCCCGACAAAATTGTCTCAATTACTTTGCAGTAAAAAGCAAAAGTAAACTAAAGAAAGAAGTCCTCACCAAAATTCATGAATTGCCTTAAGATCAGCATGAATCAGATGAAACATTGTTATTTCTGTTTCTTTAAAATAGTAGTGTAAACATTGAAGATTGCTGGGATTGCTTATAGATAGATAGACAGACAGATAGATAAATAGATATCAAACTCCCAAACAAGTGGCCAGTGGGAAAAATAGAAAGTAAATGTTCTCTTAATTTTGCCTTCCTCCCTGCCCATATTAGTCACATCCACTTACAATCTCTAGTTACAAATTCTTCATAGAAACCATGTGTGAGACCTTGCTTAACTATCTTCACTGAGATGAAGATGTTAGAATATCTTTCCATAGTTTTGTGCAGAACTTCACACAATAAACCCAAACCCATCTGCAGTTAAACTAGCAGAAATTACAGCAAAGCATATGGAGAACCATGGAAACAAAGACAAGCAGAAGTTCTCTGCAAAGCTTGATATCATTATTCAGTGTCTGACCGTTTTCATCTTGGACACAAAATGCAATTTTTGATTTTTTTTAAAACTCTTTAAACCTAAACCAGCACAATAAAGTATTATTTTTATTGCACCCAACCAACAGGGAGAAAGATATTCGTAGCTTCACTCCCTTTACCTTTCTGAGAACTGTACTGGCACTCTAATTTCTGAATAATACACTTTATCATGCTCTCTGCATTATTACCAAGCTTTTGCAGCAAATAGAGTAAAAAAGATCATATTTTTTAGTTCCTGGTTAAGATAATGGTTTTTGCTTTCTTTACAGAATGATTCTTCAAGCTACTTCACGACAGGAGCTGCCACGTTTATCTTTGTAACACAAAGAAGCAAAAATCATCTGTGCATTTACAAATGTGGTAGAAATGCAAAACTAGTTAAGGCTCCAGACCAACTACCAGAAAACCTGATGTCTCTTGGTTATCTTCAGAGGCAACAGAAGGCTGATCTTCCACTGGAATGCAGAGGAAGATGAAGCAGCAGCAACTGCCTGCCTGTACAGAAAACATTAAATCTGTTCAATGGCAGGTCTTACGGGATCAGCCTTGAAGCCCTTTGGTGAATACAGAGACATAGCAGAGATCCAGAATGGAAACACTCTCCACTTTTTCATGTGGGCAGGATAAAGACAACAGCTCTTCCTCTACTTCAATCCCTACTCCTAGAGTTTCAAAAGAGACTTCTTTTGAAGAACAGAACAGAAATTCTCTACTGTACAGCAAGAAAAAACTTATTTTGTAATGGAAAGTGAAAAAAAATATAAATAATAAAGCTGCCAAAGAAGATTAGAAGCAAAATTATGCCTACCTGGGCAGTCTCTATTTCACAACTCCAATGGAAGTATTTCCTTACTAGGGCTGAATGAATAGGTCCAATTTCTTTCAGAGATGAACTGCCTTACTACTCCCTATCTGTGAAGTATTTAGATCCTCAACAATTTCCACTTTCAGATTCCAGCCTATTTCATTTCCAAGTTCTCATTCAGTTGTGGTGCATTCTGACACCCTTCAGAATATTCATCTAAGTTAGTAACGGAAGGCCTCATTTATGTTATTGCATGTTCTCTCTACACACCCTAAATATTCATTAAAAATATTTGCTTTTTCTCTAGAAATGGAGGCTCGGCAGCTCCTAGGCAAAAGATATTCAGCCATGTTCCTACCACTACACTTCCAAGTTCATATAATCTGCATGTGTGCTGAGTTGACAAATAAAGCTAACAAGCAGCGAGCATTTAAAAGATGGGCTTACCTCCAGAAGTGATAAAAAAGCAAAGGGACATTCAACCCCAGTGTGAGCCACTCTTGAGAGCACAAAAACATGATGCAGAAAAGACTGTGGATAGAGTACTCTGGCAGCACCAGCTAGAAAGGACAGAACAGAAACAACAGATGTCAGTAAAAGACCTCTTTGATTTCAGTTCTCTGAGCAGATTTTTTCAGAAAATAAACCATCTCTGCAAGCCCCCTGTGTGTCTGTGCCTGTCCCTAGACATACCTCTGTTGACAGACGGCTTGGCTATGAGCAATGAGCACAAGATGCAGTGCCAGGTTTGTTCAGGTTCTAACCATGGCTGTACTCCAGAGCCTTGTTGAGAGGCATGGGACAAATCATTTACTGTCTTAGCTGGTGCACCACATTTCTGTCTACAAAACACAGACTATATTACTGCCTCACTCACAGAAGCCATTGTGAGACTAAAAAAACGTTAAAAAATTCTTAAAGAACTAATTATCATCACTGATGCATTCAGAAAGAAATAACAAAGTTATTACTGAAGCTTCACTTCTATATTTAAGAAGCATCCTTGGAAAAATAAAAGGTTGCTTCTATCATATTGGTACATTATATGCAACCTAAAGAGACCAAATTTATTATTAAGTCAGCGTTGCAAGCTAAAACCCACTATGACAGGAAACTCACTTCCTTAGTAAATCCATGGCTCCCTACACTACTGCTCTCAGACTCAAGATGATTCTATTAAAAGAGAAAGTGAGTGGGCAGCTGGCAGAAGCAGAAATGTATGTGATGTTGATTCAGAGTAGTTATTTCTAAAGGCATTTTTCTTTTTTCACTGTTTTCTCATTTCTTAGCTGGCTTTCTTCTCTTGTTTGCTTCCAATGCCTTTTCTCAGAAATCTGTTTCTTTTCAAGTAATTGAAGAGATTAATTTCAGCAGTATCTATTTCTCAAAGCTAAACAATCCCATACACAGTTCATCTGCATTCCTTGCTGCATCTTGGAGTTATATCAACCACAGTGAAAACACAAAAAGCATTTCAGGGGCTTCATTTTCACCTGTCAAATAATTACAGCGAGCCTCATTTCTTAAAACAATGTAAAACCTACTATACAGCTACTCCCAATGCCTGTGTATTCCCATACAGCTGAGCTGCAATGAATCCCATCTTCTTGGTTCTAGGTGTCTCTCCACTTCACATGGAACATTTTGGGTTTTTTTAAACTTTCATTTAACTTCACTACTTTAAGTAGTTAACACCTGTGGATATCTCCGTGTCTATGCCTTCAACTTAAACATTCCCTAAAGCTTATCTTACATGAATGGTAAGTCATAATACAGTTACATAGTTCATATTCCAGATGGTAGTTATTTATCACGGATGGACTTTTTAAAAATTATTTTTAGAATGTGATTTACAACATGACTATAACCTTTCCCCAAAGAATGATTCATCTTCATCACAAATTGCAGGCAAGAAAGGTCTTCATGATGAACACCTACCCACTAAACATCCCGACAATTAAAAGCATATTACATTCATTATCACATACTTCATTTCTGATTCCAACACAATCCACAAACTTAGCAAAAACACAACCCTGCTGCCTGATCAGTGGGCTGGCTGGTAATAACAGGGAAGGAAACCCATGGTGAAAATTTATGCAGAATTTAAAAAACAATACAAGAAGTCTGCTATGTAGCTAGAAAGGAAATAAAGGAAGCAACGGGCTGTCAGAAAAAGAATCCCTTTCCAGGCACAGTTTCTGGTGTAAATTAAATCCACCTATGCTTTTAATAGTACAACAAATGGGTAATTTATGTCTCTTCACCTTTTTCTTGGAGTGATATTTTCCTGTGGACATAAATAAAAAAGGATCAGTGCTGATAACAGTTTGAGAAGAGAATTCATGCAAAGCAGCAGACCAAGCCCAGTGTGCCAAGCCAATTACGATTTATATTCAGGCAATTTACCTAAGAGACCAAATCTAAAAGGAGGTGAGAGAACTGAAAGCATGAAGTGTAGGAAAGGCACTAACAGCAAGGCTTGAAAGGAAAAGTAAACCGAGTAACTCAGTAACTGAAATATAATACTGCCTCAGTGCTTGGCTGTAAGAATCATCCTGCAGTTTGACACAATGTCCTCTGAAACCAATGGGAACTTTCAATCAACTTCAGCAAACATGGGATCTGGCTCCTGGAGAGAAGAAAGCTGTCTGAGAAACAAGCAACAGTCAGTCCTCGCTGTTCCTGCTGAGGTCGTCAACTGCAAAAGGAACGTCTCTGATGCAGATCGCTGTGCAACTGGAATTAAACTAGCGTCTTTAATTCATTCCTGGGAAAGCACATGAAGCTGTCAAGCAATACACTTTAGAATATAGACAGTATACTTCTACTTTGAACCAAGAATGCCCTGATTCAGATAACGACCTGCTTTCTGACACAGCTCAAGATGAAGCCTTGAGATGGTCACAGGACAGAGTTGAAGGAGAAACCAGCAAAGCTGCACAATTCTTAAGGGCTGCAACTTGGTCACTTTGAGTCCCAACCTAATGAATGACATTACAAATTCAACACCAGAAATTCTGCTGGCTGACATTTACCTGTGGAAAACCAGAGGAAAGCCTAAAACCGAAGTCTGCTTCTAGTACAAAATGCTGTTATAACATAATCAAGGTAAATAAACTACCATACCTTTGCAAGTTTTGCTCTGAATAGGCATATCAGTAAACATTCAAAATCCTTATTCACTGTCCACCATTTGCATTTTTACATTTAAAATGTAAAATCTTGGGTAGATGTCATACTCATACCATTACCATCTCACCATAAAAATTCAATTCATCCTCATACAAAGAAGCACAAACATACATGCATGTGTAGACAGATTCTTCCTCTGTAATTTCAAAGAAAATAAGACAGGCTTTGCTATGTATAGATGTCTAGGTCTGGATGATCTAAAGAATGGAAAAACAAGCACTGTCAGCAGCTGCTTTGTGTTTATAGGAATACAAAGTCCTCTATAGATTGAAACTGCAGACGGGCATCTCTCAGGAAGCTCAGCACTTAATAATTTTATTTCGTTTCCTACTTCCTAAATATATTCCGTTGTTCTTACACAAAAGGTAAACCCATCTTTTTCTGCCTGTACTTCTTCCTCCTTATTCTGTTTAGTACTTATGGATACCTCCTTCTCAAATGTAATTTTGCTTTTACATGGAATGACTCTTACAGTGAACAGGGCACATAAAATACCTCACAGAAGCTGAAACTGGGAAGATATTATAGCAGGAATAGAAATCACCCTTCAACAGTGCTATTAAATTCTCGTGCTTAGAAAATCAACTGCAACAAATGAATCAAACTGTTTTCCCAGTCACTGTTAAACCACTGAAATATCAAGACCTCATGCTTCTTCCCAGCACTTTACTTAGGACCAGTACTCCCAAGTGCTATACAATAACAGTAATTCTCATGGAATTGCTGTTTCTTCCCCCAGAAGACTCGGAGTGTACATCAGTCTCCATCTGTGCACGCCAGCCTCTGTACTGTAACCACAGATTTTACACTGTACCCAGAGATTGCTGGCCATTAGACACTCTATCCTTCCCACGGTTTCTGAGAGTCTTCATTACACTGTTAGAGACAATTTCCTTTCTTAATGCTTGTCTTCTCCTCCCACAGATGTCAGGAAACAAACCTGAACAGAAGGGGAGGTTGCATCTCCTTCATGGAACATAACAGCTCTGGTGATTACCCACGTGGAAACAAGTTGTTCACCTTACAAGCACACAAACCCTTTTCCATCCACCTAAAAGCAACAAGGAAACTGAAAACACCATGGATGCACGCAGCACCCCAAATTAGGCCTGATCTATGTGCACGCTGCTTTGCTGCAGTGGTTAATGCTACCAGACCTACATCCACTAAAAGGTGGCTGAAGCTGATAACTTTGCTACTTTTCCCCATCAAATCCCTTGCTAAAGCTGACATATGAATTGGTCCTCCTGGTAACAGGGAAAAAGGAGATGGAGGTGCACCCAAGGTTTTCAGAACACAGGAGTTTTTAAATTGCACTTTAAAGCCCACCCTAACAGAGCCTGCCAGGGCTAACCTGGGTTACCAGAGAGTATCAGCTGCTGAATTAAAGACATTACAGAATATTATTTAATGACTCTCAAATTCTCCTAACTGAATAACACAGACCACAAGTCAGAAGTGTAGTGCAATCAAGGGGGGCAGGAGGGAAGCAAAAACACACAGAAAAACAGCAGTAGCATGTGCATTGTGCCAGTCTTTGCTCCTGCTGTTGGACAAATCAAAGTAGTGTCAACTGTGTATAACTTAAACACACGTACCATACATCTTGACATTTGCAAGAGTTTTAAACATACTGCTTGCACTGATCAAACGCATGAAACACACTAAACTTACTACTGAAATACTGGAAGGCTTCCCACTTACATTTTCTAGCGTATCTTTCTAATCTATTTTAAATGATCTGAGTTACTTGACTTCCAAAAGCTCCTCTGGAAGGCTGCCCTAGAGCCCCATACAACGCTGTCACAGTAAATATACTAAGGTTTTCAGTCCAAATGTTCAGGTTCCATTTCTTTCAGTCCCACTGTTAAAATCCACGCTTGCTCGTGTCTTCACAAGCTCTGTTCTCTAGTCACTTAACAGCAATCACTTGGAAACTCGGTCGCATAGTTAAAATGGCAAACACCAACCTGTAACCAAAGCATTTTAGGTAATTCAAAACCATGTCAGGCAAACCTCAAGAAGTATTTAGCAGTGTCCAACCCAGATGTATGCAATTCTGGAAAATGGATTCCAGACTATCAAATGAGCAGCTCATGTCTGAACTTAGCAAGTTCGCACATACAGCTGTACATTTTATCAGGGGGAGAGCAGTGGTACACCCATGCAAGACTATGTTACAGACCAAATGCAGAGCACAGATAAAAGAAAGGGTGTAACAGCTGTGTTTTCACACCCCCACCTTTCTGGATCACAATGAAGCAAAGCAGCACAAAGTAAAAGTAATTTCATTATTCAAATGCACTACTGGAATTTCTTTAAACAGTATTAAGCGGATGTGAGCGTAAGTCACTCCACAGCACAAATACCAGACAATGAAATGAATAACACAAAGAACCTAATTAGCATTCTCACAAAGCATTCCATACCAACCTCTAACACAGTACGAGATCTAATATTAAAATACATGATTTCTGGATGCTTTTTCCATCTCAGCTTCTAAACAGGTTTATATTTAGGCCTATTGTTTCACTTCTCATTGTCTTGTTTTGTCTTCTACAACACTGGGATAAATATACTCAAAATCTATAGATTCCAGTGGAGCTAGTTTACGACTAGAATATTTAAGCTTTGTCATAATACAAATATTAAATTTAAGAACAGTGACAGAGGAAGATGGGGTCTTTATGGGTCATACATCAAGAGTACCTATAAATAGTTCTGCATTGCAGAGCCTATGGCAGGTCATAGCAGCCAACAGGTGAAGAGGTTATGTAACAGATTTTTAAAAAGCCTTCTCTGCTGTAAGACCCACAGGACACCAGCACAATTCAAAAAGTGCCCCGTCCTTGCAAGGCACGTCATTAAGGCAGATGTGCTGTGATCTTGCAAGTGTATCTCGACTGTGAATTGTTCTTTTCCACTCAGCAGGGATCAGGGGGTATCTTCACAACCTTTCTTTTTCTAATATTAATTCAGAACCAGTAACAGAAGCCGGGTTAGCAACCCCGGAGTGCGAACTTCTCTCTAATTTTCACACACTGAAAGGAAACAGGGTAGCAAATGCTTTCTTGCCCTACCTCACCATTGTGTTTCAGACACAACCAGGCAGGACATCCTGCAGCTGGGATATTCCAAGAGCTCATGCCATCTTTGCCTGCTCACTCAGAACTGGTGAGAATGACAATTAGCACCACAGCTGTTCGTTAGGATCTAGAAAACCCGCCCCTCATTTCACAGGCAGGTCTATGAATGCAGAAATCTCAGTGATCATTAAAATGAAGTTCAGCCATCTGCACGACACAGGAAGGGCCCTCAGGCCTTCTCCTGGGGGTCTGCCTAAGATTGACAGTTTTTTAAATGCTGAAAGCTAAGTGTTCACTAAAGGGCTGTTTCTGTATCTGGCATGTGAAGACTGTCAGTCTGAGGAAGCGCATTTGGTACGGTGCAGACATGGTACAGACAATCCCTGCCCTGCTATTCTAACAGCCTTACTGAAAACATCAGCATCTGAATGCAAGGCAGGACATCTAACTCCCAGCTGGTAACAATTTTTGTCTATATAAAGGTGTGATGCAAATTCATTGCACTCTACTTCTAGGTATTATATTGCTTTCTGTAATTGTGTAGTGGCTTTACAGGGTCTGATCCTGACTTCAATCCACAATGAACATTCTGCTAAATGTAACAGTGACATCTGATTTAACCCCCATTTCTTCAGTATTATTAAAATGCAAATATTTACTTTATTGCATATCAAATTAGAGCAAGTACAGTCCATTAGCAAGTCAAATTTTGCCCCTATCTTCCACACAGCTCTGAGGAACAGATGCATAAATTACATTACCCCAAGCAGCTGAGAAGTACACTGATCTCAGGAGTAAATTACAGGCAACAGTTACTCATGTACATTTTTGCTGCATCTTCAGAGTTATTCTGCTGTTACTTGTGATAGTCTGATCCTGTTTACGTATCCTCCAGATCACTACTGGAAGAAGCTGAACTGCAAAGCATGAGGTCATCTATTACAGAGTGATACTTTGATTATTGAATAAACACCTAAAAGATGAGAATAACAGCAAAAGACAGTTAATTAACCCAAAACAGTTTTATCTGTAAATATTTTTGTGAATAATAATATTATGAATAACCATACGTATCTCCCTTCAAAGGCTATTTCCATTTACACTAGGCACCACACTGGAGAATCTTTCTTCTTCCCTGGAGTAAAAGGAGGGGTAAGGACCAAACTGTGACCAAGTCAAAAGTTTATACTCTTCACTCTTGCAACAGTTTTGTAACTTCTCCCCTTACAAGCTAGCCCTGCTCTGAACACTTGTGCAGGCACAGTAGGATGCATCTCTTCATTACCCTTAGGTAAGCACAGAGACATCCTTAGGTACTGATCACTAAAAATAACAGTTGTTATGGTATAACTTTGGAAAAGTGCTGAATTCAGGAACTTGTAAATCTGACTAAAAATAGTGCTGGCACAACGCATATAATAAATGAGTGTCAGTAGTGAATGAATTGCCTGCCAAAATTACTGAACTTCCTCTAAGTTAAGTCTTACCTTGAGGACTTTCTTTCCAAATACAATATTGTCTACAAAGAAAGGAGGAAAAGGGGCTATGTTCAGCACTTTTATTGCAATACTAATATTTTTCTAGTAAACATGAATCAAATATATTTACAATAAACTAAAATGTGAAGAAGAGATGAACTATCTCTAGTAAAGCCATATTTATGGGATTATTTGTGTATAAAGTTTAAATACTGTCAGCTCTTTGGACCCAAAAGAGTTACTATGTCAAGTTTCACTCTTTCTGATGAAATTAAAACTACCTGAGCGTTCAAGAGACTGATTGAGGTACACCCCCCTTTCATCCCATCTTATACTTCACAGATAATAAATGGAACTAAAGAGCAGGAAGAAACAACTTAGAGACAGAAGGAGAGAAGCTTGTAGATCATCCAAATCAAATTTCCCATCAGAGTGCAAAAGAGGGTAAGATGTTTCAGCAACAAAAATACTAAAGGCCTAAGTTGCTGCAAGATTCAGGAAAATCATGACCTTCTTGTTTCTGGATGAATCTCCATCAAGTGTGAGTCACTATTAATCTGTGAACTCCATTCTCTTTCAGGAAAGCTGCAGAAACTAACTAAACCACCACAGACCGAGTGAAAGCGTATAAACACTTCAGCTAAAGATATTTCACTTGCTTTTCCTGTACCTGCACTTCTGTCAAGCTACATTCTTCTTTCTTCCACTTCTATAACCTAAGGACAGTCTTGCTGTTTACATGAGCAGCAGATTTAAAATTTATCTTCTGCCTCTTTCAACTAACAAGAGATGCTGTATGAAAATTGTCTAAAAAACTCATCCATAAGTCATGATTTCCCAAACTAACTTTTTTATCTAACCTCAAATTTTATCTGTAGCATATAAAAAGTTACTCATACCTAGTAAAAAATACCTTATCAGAGCCATGCTGAAGGCCAGAAGAAAGTTGGCTTTATCATCTAATAGCAGTTAAATAGTATCTTTCAAATGTACCCAGTACTGAAATACACACCAGTTTTGTGTGTCTCACACATGCTCAAGAGTCTAATGCACTTTAGAAAGAGCAATACCCTTTATTCCAGTGCCTGCATACAAACTCTAGAATTTGTTCTGAAGCATCTTAGGAACTAATTATGTGTGCATATGTATAGCAGAAGGGCATAGCTCATCCTCACTATGTTGACAGAGATCTGTCTCATCATATTGTCTATGTTTATTGATATTACTGAAGAGCAAGCGTCACAAGTCTCTAAGCATATGATGCAAGATAATTTCACTCATCAGTTGGATACTGTAGTTTGAGTCTGATTCCAGACTGGGCTGGATTTGAACAGCTGCTGTGGAGATTTACAGACTACATGCCATTATTAACTCAAAAAAACCATCAGATGCCTCAAAACTAGCCAACATTTTTAGCTTCAGTTAAAAACAGAAGATTCAAACTATGCTTGCTAACAAGAAAACTAAGCAGCTCTCTGAAAACTGTATTTTGTCATGAGATCAGCTGCACAGCCTTTCCTTTCCTGTTGCTTGTGTGTCTTGTGAGTGTAAATAAATGCTCTTCATAATTATTACCATGGTTTTTTGTAGCACCAGGCACAATAAGCTTTTATTCTTTACATGAGTCTGGAAGCATTGCTGTAACACAAACACTAATGAAAATGTAATAGAAAAGGAGAGCCAAGTCTTGCTGAAAGGAGTATCTAGCTGAAGCACAATACACATCAAAGTATCCAACTAAGGAAGCAAAAACAGTATGCAAAATTCAAACAGCGGCAAAATGTTAAGACAGCAGAATATCCACCTAATCACAACAACAGCAGATTTGCTCCTGTATTACATTTTCTTCCAGAAAGAAAACAATCTGAAAATCCTGAAACCATACTTTTGGATTTTCTGAAGACTTTGTTGAAATACGAAGATTTTTCATGTGATAATGTTAATTCAGGATATCACTGTAGCCCCAATAACAGATCATCTGTTTAAACCTCTAAAAAATGGAACATTGAACAACTATTTCATACTCGTATTGTTTATCAGGCCAGCTAATAGAGAGTTCATACCCTGATAAAACTAGAGATAAAATGGTGATCTCATCAAAAGGACTTCTTGGAAATATGTACCAGTCACCTTCCTTCATGACACCCTCCTCGCCCAGTGATGGCCAAACCCCAAGTGAAGAAAATGATGATTCTGGAAGGAGTAAAGCATTACTAGCTCACATGAATTGTTACCATGGCATGTGCTGAATTGCCTAATCAAAAATCTGTATTTGTTTCCCTCATTCTAATCAAGACTTTGACCTTTACTGTTCCTCCCGAGTTTCACTGGGAATTTCTAAGCACATTTGGACATATTTGACCAAAATCACCAAAAAAGCACTCCACAGTTTTTATCTAAATGTTGTCTAAATGACAAGAACTTCAAATCTAAGTCCACACCTAGTCCACACAGATTTATCCTCAAATATCTCAGAATCACAGAAGAGGTTGGAAGGGACCTCTGGGAATCACGTATTTCTATGCCCTGCCAAACCAGGATCACTTAGAGCAGGCTGTACCAGACAGCATCCAGGCAGCTTCTGAATGTCTCCAGAGATGGAGACTCCACAACCTCTCTGGGCAGACTGTCCCAGTGCTCTGCCACTCTCACAGTAAGGAAACTCCTCCTCATGTTTAGGTAGAATTTCCTATATTCAAGTTTATGCCCGCTGCCTCTTGTCCTGTCACTGGGCACCACTGAAAAAAGACTGACCCCATCCTCTGGACACCCACCCATTCAACAGCAGGCCCACAGTTTCCCTAGTTTTCCTTTGGTCACCAATATACTTGAAGAAACCCTTCCTGTTATCCTTGATGTCCCTTGCCAGGTTTAGCTCTTCCTAAATCAAATGACATTCAGGAAGTTTTTTGATATAAACCTATTCTGTTTTGAACCACAGAACTGCAGTGCAAACCCTGGGGGAAAGGGGAGGGGAAAGGCAGTCGAGATGATAAAAGTCAGTTTAAAAATACACAGTATTTACTTCAAAGTCTTTATACACAGCATTACCTGCCTGGCTACAAGTTTCTGTATTGCACCATGTCACAGGGAGACCAAATACTGAGTAACTACCTGGGCACCTGTTTTCTATATACATAATTCTATATTCGCCCTTCAGAAGTTATCCATGTGGTCTCTTGGTTACTGAGTTTACACTCCCAGTCACTCAGGAGGAAGGGTCTCCTGACAGTTCTCCTACTGCCCAGGTGACTAGTCAGAAGTCAGCAGCTTGATCATATTGATGAGGTATGAAATGAGATAGCATGAGATAGATCAAGAAATGAAACATGTACTGAGAAAACAGAAACAACAATGAACTCTTTGGTCCCTAATGAGAGTAGATGAAGTTCACATGTTCCATCATTGTAACAACCACTGCTATCAGGAAAATGTCACATGGTGCCACTTTTTGATCCCTCTGTGATGTTATGGCAGCATTCTATCAGAACTCTGGAAACATCAGCCTCTTTGTCCTGTGAGGCAGTCCCACTGCTACTTCCACAGTCAAAAAATACCTTTTGACTAGACTAAACATTCTGGGTTTCTCTCAGGTAACACAACCACCTGCACTTCAAAGACCAAACGCTAACTACTGGTTACGAAGTGCTGAACGTAACACACGATGCATCCCACAAACCTGGTAGGTATTCACGCTGCAGACTTGCCCCTCAAATAAGGCTATGCAGCAACATTTTCTTTTTCTGTCAAGTCTAGCTAAATGAGCAATTAAAACATCTTCACTGAGGTTGTAAAAATCATCTAGCACTACAAAAGGTACAACTGTCGCTGTTATTCCCAGTGCTGCAACAAACTAACTGTTTAGTGCTGCAGTTTCTGCCTATGAGATTTTTGGATACACACCACTTTAAAAGTTCTTTGTGATTATACATCACATTTGCTACATTTCCTTACATAACCTTATATTAAGCATTTTAATGAACCATGCTGTACGGCTTACAGAAATACTCTTCTAATGACTATCAACCTGCTGACTAGCTAAAAGATTGTCACACATCTATAAATCCCTAAATCCACGATGAATCAATCAACTGACAAATCCAGAAACACACACTGAAAATCCATCACATTATCTCAGGCTTGCCAGTGACTATGAGGCAGAATAACAGAAGGAGCACTCATCATAGTAACCAGCAAATTTATCAAGAAGAAAAGAATATGATCAGTGAACTGAAATCAACTACTGTGACACCTAATAGTCTTCTCAGGGGTATGGTCACAGTAACTGCTGCACACAGAGCATAGTGGGAGCTGCTGTGTGCAGAGACTAGTGGGAGCTACTGCTGGGTGAAGGTCTAGAACCTAACAAGGTCCAAATACAAAAATTATTTCATGTAGCAATTAGTCTAGTGTACATTGGTTGGCCTCCTTCATCCAAAATATGCAGGAAGGAAAATAGCAGCTGAACAAGGATAAACAAGGAAAGGTGGGGCTGCTTTTTAAAAATGCTGATTTCCCATATTAATTATCTACACGTAAAGTACAAGAACCTCCACACTCAGAAAACACTGCTTTCATCTGCTATGGAGGACAAGCTAAAAAGCTAACTTGTTCCCAGTTAGCTGGTCCCACGAGCTCAGTCCTGTTGCACAGAACATGTCGTGGGGTTTTTCCAAGCTCTGACTATGTGCATTCAGCACTGACAGACAGGCATGACACAGACATGGGATCAAGCCTGACCTCCTTCCTTGGAAAGATCCATCTACAGTTGAACCTGTGGTGGCAACTCACAGCCTTCAAGCTTCTGATTATTCATGGCTCCGAATTACTGTTCTTAACATGCATGTAAATAATTCTGATTTCTTCTTTTTTCCCCAGATTATTTAAATATGGAAAGGTGCCAAAGCAAAACTGTACACAGGCACTTGGGTGTTGGAATTCTGTATTATAGTCACTAGGCTTTACATACTTACAGTATCCCAATCTGAATGCAATGTCTTCTGTAATTGCCCTTTAAGGTAAAATTGGTTTCAGCTATTTACCAAAATCTGTAAATACAGTAAACCATAACTGTGATGTGTTATTAGGGTATATACTATGGAACATAAATGTAAAAGATAGATTTGTTTTATTTTTGCAGAGTAGTAAAAGCCAGAATTGAATCTGATAAACACCAGAACTACTGAGTACAGAAGAAATTTCCATCACTGCTACCACAGATCCAGCCCCACTGGAAGCCACAGTGACAGAAGTACTAGAATAGACCAAGCAGTGCCAACCTCCAACCTCCTAACTTGAACATTAAAACTTGCTTCCAGAAAAATCGGGTGAAGAGGTTTTGTGTTGTTTTTTCCTTTTTTTAAACAACCCAGCTCCTGATTTACAATCTGCTAGTACCACTGCTAGTGCTGCAGTGCTAAACTGACTAAGTTTGGTTATTCAATAGTTGTCCCTGCAGGGTTTTTTGTCTGC
The DNA here is from genome assembly GCA_022605575.1 of Laterallus jamaicensis coturniculus. Lineage (NCBI taxonomy): Eukaryota > Metazoa > Chordata > Aves > Gruiformes > Rallidae > Laterallus > Laterallus jamaicensis. The sequence goes on from JAKCOX010000001.1 coordinate 24,214,397, forward strand.
GTATTTGTTTGTATTTTTCAAGACAGTTCAAGTTCATCTGGAACATCTTTGAGATTAATGTCACCTTGCCTGTGGTTAGATTTCTTGCTGAATTAGCTCTCTTCCTATCATCCCTTAAGGACTTGCAGAAAACCACAACAACAACAAAAAAGAAACCCAAATAAAATTAAGAAAAACGAATGAGATTTTTTTAGACCTTCAGTATTATGAATTTTATGCCTAACTTAATTTAAATGCTCCACCACAGTGGGAAAATGAGCACATTTCTGTCTTTTATCTCCTCAATTCCCTCCCAGGTAAATTCCAGTTCCAGTTTTGCTGCTCCTAAATCACTCTTTAGCTTAATGGGGTTTAAAAACAAATATTTGCTGATAATCTGAGAGAGGTCGCCGATATTCAGCAAGCAAACTGAAAAATGGTTGCTGAGCAGGAAGCAAGTTCAATCAACTCTCCTCCTTAGGAAGGATTTATCAGATTAATTAAAGATCACAATGCATAACCTAATCTCAACTTACTTTAAATTCCCTCAAAGGTAAAGCAGTAACATCACTGTGGTTGATTTATGAAATGGCTGTGTTTTAATCTGGGAAATTCCTTATTGTCCCTAGTGCTAAAATCAGGGAATCAACCAGGTAGGTAGATTTCTTTAAATACAGCTGCAATTATAATTATATAACATTGCTGTCATCATCAACCGGATGCATTTTAATAACCTCACCAAAATATTTAATCACAAAAATCATGGTAGACCTGTATGACACATCTCACCTTCCCCACTCCTCAGCAGGGCTAATGAGCGAAAGCAGCCTGTCCTGCTGTGTACTGTACTGCTGCTGCTAGCTCAAAGCAGCTCATTCACACCTCGTTTGGGTTTCTCTGTGCAGCACGGTAGTGTCATGTAATCACATCCTTACAGAAACAAAGGCAATCCAACAAAAAAGAGAGCAGAGTTTCAGAGCCCAGAGCGTTTGCCCATGCTAGTATATGTCCTATGTGAATCACACAATGCTTGTATGACATACAGATGTCCACATGATGAAGTATTTAATGGTTATCTGAGCACACAAACATATATATATACTATAAAGTTCCCATATATATGAAGCATGACCGAATGAAATGAGGTATCTATATCCTGAGAGAACCTCATTTTTGATGGCTTCAGAAAATAAGTTGTTCCTGTCATTTATTGCAGGATAGAAGAGATTTGTCCATGGCTATACAAAGTTCATAGCTTCTTTCTACATAATCAATCATTCTCCAGCAACCAGAAAACTTAAGCCAATAGAATTCCACAGCACCATAAAAGCATGAACCCATGTGTACAGGCATGTCCAGGTGCCAGCACCATAAATACCAGATTCACAGGATCTCTACTCGTTTCATGATACAGGAACATTTTCCCCAAACCAAATATCAGAAAGGACCTGGGTGCAAGTGCAGGATTACAGCTTCCATTCTACTGCGGAAAATGTAAGTAAGTTACATAATGTCTGGTGACAGATCACATACCTGGTCACAGTTTGCTTATAATACTCTCCACATATTTGTGGAGAAAACTGAAAATCCATCCTTAAGAAACCCTTTGCCCACTGGGATGAGATTTATATGATGTACAGTATGCCCGTTTAATCACTCCCAAGAACCCCTTCTAAAATCAGTTAATAATGAAATCAAAAATATTTTTAGAGCCCACCTATAACCTCTTTAAAAAATGCATTTGCAGCAGATCCTAAGTATTATGTTCTTATGACTTAAATAGCAAGGTATCACTGCACTTTAAAAGAATTATTTGACTTCAAGACATAGGAAAACAGATGTGTTGTTTCACAGAAACAGACCTAAAGCCACACACTCTTATAATGAGGACTATATTTAGTGCTTGCTGAAAGCATCCTGGTATTTTCTTCTTACTATATAGCTGGCACTCAAATCTTTACTGTTTTTCCAGAATCTTCCCCCAACAATGAATCCTTTACACTACATAAACTAAAGTTATTTTTAGTGATTGTCAGATTTGAAGACTACAAATCTCTGCAGTTACTGCACCTTCCTCTTCTTGCATATAATCTCTCAATTAAAACAAACGTGTCCCCAGAGAACTCTGAGGAAGAGGCTGAATTAGCAAACTGTTTAAGTGAACCAGAAGCAAGCCAATCCCTTATGAATACAGTCTGTAATTAGCCAAAATGGTCCACTTTGCTGTCCACAGTGAGGCTGAGGCTCAATAAAAATTAAACACTGATGCAGCCAAGGCATTCCAGTGGGGCTCGCAGATATTAATACATTATCACTCACCAGTTGCTTTATGTCAAAGAAACTGGGACACGGCTCAAAATTGACTGCCTGCCTATTGGATAAAATGGAAAGTCATCTGTGATAACTATTTTCTCTTATTTTCATATCCTTAATGTCATAAACTAGCTGAGTGTATAAACGTGGCTCGTAACAGTGACACGTTCATAATGGTGCCAAACAGACACGACTCAGGTTCTGACCGATCAGAGATTCAAACTTCATAGATTCTGCATGGAGTCACAGTAATACTCCAAACCAATAATCCCTGACACTGGTTTTCCCAAAACTTCTAAGGATGAGGCCATCAGTTTCTTAAAACTGTATCTGACTTTATTTCTTAGCTTGATTAGGATGCAGGCAGCAGTCCACACTTTGGTGATAACCATTCTAAACAAAAATGCAGAATAATTTAAGTTGCTCCATTACTACCTTGCTGAAGGCAATTTATAGAAACTTGAATATACAGAATAAAATAGTTTGGAACTTTTTTTTTTTTACTTCAACGGGACACACTCAGAATAGCAATAGGTGTTTAAGAAAACCCTCTTTCAAGCAAAAGATGAGTAACCCATCAATGTATCAATCCTACAAGTTATCAACTCCTTCAAATCCCTCAGAAACTGAGGCACCCAGCATCTCCCATTTCAAGTAGAAATAAATACTACATTAACTTCTCTGTTCAGCCAGTTAAAAATCTTAATTATTAAATATGTAGCTAATAAAACGTTTTGTTTAGCATATTGTAGGCTGCTGTTAAAAAAACCAGTGCTTCTAAAGCCTGTATCACAGCAATATCATCAGTTGATAGGTCTATAAATGCACCTTGAGCTGCAAAAAATTCACTGCCTTCACAAGGCAGTTCTGAAACAAACGTGCTGATGTTTTGCAATTTCAGTTTTTATCTGGAAATCCACTATTAACCTGTTACAGTTTGTCCTACTCTGTCCTTAGAAGGTCATCATGACTTCCACTTCTGCAGCTGAATCCAGCCTTTCACCAATGGAGCGTGAGGATCAAAGAGCAAATGAATGAAAGCACCAGTTGATGGCATTAGTTCTCACACACTGTACAGCAGTTTATGCTCACCTTTCGCAAGAGAAAGCAAATGCGCTCAATATTTCTCAGCCGCTCTCTCTGTCAAGAAAAAGTGGAGGAAAAGTAGATTAGCTGGTGTTACAAATGAAAGACAATACATTACAGTTACAATGGGTCAAGATCATAATCAATGGCTGCAGGGAAGCAACACACATTATTAATCTGAAATGATAGTATTGGCTTCTTACCCGCTGCTTGCAAGGCAAATAATTTACCCATTTCAAAAACCCAATAAGTTATTTTTTCATCTGTTACTGGACAATACAACATAAACTGGCAGTTCAAGTCTGTGTTAGCCTTGAAGCCAGAGGCTGCAACTTCTTTCAAGTCAGCATCTGTGGCTCTATACAATGGTGTCAATCTACTCCACAGAGATGGTATAGGTCTTGCATGCTCAGGTATCCAACCTCTGCCTTCAAGATAATTCTGAAAGGGAAAAACAGCTATGAAGTTGGTATCACAGCTCTTCTCTGTCACTAAGAAGGTGCCTAGGTGACATGTGACATGAGAATTTAACCCGTTAGTGAAGAATATCAGAAACGTCCCAGAAATGCCACTTTAAATTGCAGATGCGTTCACAAATACTGAGAGTCACTGTAATTAAGCACTGTGACTCAAAAGATGCTCGAAGATTCAGAGAAAGAAGACAAGTCAAAGACAGGTTTTCTTTTAAATGGCTTATAATGAGAAATTCACTACTAAAATCAGATTTCACTCTGCATAACCCCATCAGTGAAGTTACTGTGAAAAATCCTACTGTTGATTACACTGCAGAAGACTGAGTGGTTTTACTGTCACCCTCAGAAAACTATCTGGTATTATTTGGATTTACACACAGGAAAAAGTATGCTGAACAGGGATCTTTTTTAAACAGTCATGTGAGAAGCCTGGTCTCGCTTTTTCCTTTTCAAATCTTTAAAATTTGCTCTGAGTTTTATTTCTGTTCTCCAAATAAATGACTTTTCCTTTCCTGTCCCCAAGTTTAAAGTCATTTTTTAAAAAAGGATCATTTTGGAGATAAAGTGAGACAGTAGAAGCCTGATAGGCACCAGACAAATATTATGGTTCTTTATGGTGTCTGTGATCTATGAAATCCAGAAATTTTAGACTCACAGTTGGAAACATGAGAATGTCTGTGTGTGGATGTGACTGTGAAGCTGCAGAAAGCTTTATTGCATTTAGTAGGACCTAAGTGGAGAAGGAAGGATAATCCTCTCAATTCCCTGTAGAAGACATGCCTAACTGTAGCTGCCTGGAAGAAGTAGGAGATTTACCTTTGAATTGTAGGCAGTAGAGTGAAATTTTAACTAAATTCTCAGTACTGCCACTAGTTTTGCCTCTGATTTCTTCCTGATTCATTCTTCTCTTGTTAAAAAGGCTCTAATCTCTGTCTTGAAAACATTTTGGAAGATACAGAAGTAAAAATCAGACATTCTTACAGAGCAATAAGGAAAACTACCCTAACAAATAAATAGACAATGCATAGGGAAAAAGGAAAATTCACTCCACCAAAGATATAATAAGAAATACCAGATAAAAATCTTCATTTTATTTCAGAATAAAAGGCATCAATAGGTACATTGTACAGAAGAAGCAATCTGAGACCATTGCTTGATATACCACAGAAAGCTTAATGGAAGAGAGTTACATATATCAACTGATCACAAAATTCTTTGCTGTGTTTTACTGGAAACTCCACTACTAACTTTTTGATTACACCATTAATATGACTGAAATGGGGAATTATTAACATTTTTTTATCCTGGAGACCAATTCCACAACCACTTTAAAATAAAAGGAAATTATCTCCATGGAGCATCTTACAAGCTTTAGGAAAAGAACAAACTACTGGAATTTGGTACACATAAATACGCATTTCTTGTGTGCAGTTCTCAAAATGGGAAGTAAATTACAGATAAAATTTATTCAAAATCAGATTACTTCCAGTAAATTGAAAAGCAGATTACTTCCATTAAAGTCTTCTATAGAATTCCCTCATGTAATTTCTTTTTTCTTTTGTTCTCATTCTTTGCTTAGACATTAGTGAACAGAAAGCTAAGCTTCTTACTGAAAGATTCATTTAAAGACTATGTTTAAAATCTTCAGTGGTCTAAACAGTATTGCAAATCCTCTGCTGAGTAATGAAACATTGTTAAATGGCAAAGTACTAGCTACCGAATTGGTTATAATTTATAGGCAGTTCAATAACTTGATACTCTGTAGAGATCAAATTCAGCACCTGCCATAATCACTGTAATTCCCAGTGACATGATGGGGAGCCAAGCTCTGCTCCCAGATCTGGTGGTACAAATCTGATGCATTTTTAATGGTAGTCAGCTACATCATCCTAGATTACAGCTTTAAGTAACACAAGAATTTTCATATGCTTAAATCTGGGTTGCATTTTGGTTCATTAGTTAAAGCTGAGTTTACAGTCCCAGGGTGATATTTAACCTTTTTCATAGGCAATGCAGCAGAACGTGTCATTTATCCTTAAAACAGAATTTAGGGCCCTGCCACAGGAGAGAAAAGTCCAGTAATACACCTCCTATTAAATCCCTTCAAGCTTTTCTCTCATTGATGAGGACAGCATGGGAGAAGGTCATCATCCCATGCTTGAACGCAGAGAAAGCAAATGATTTCAAAAAAGGAAAACCTGTGCTACAGAATGAAGACACTAAAAGAAGGCATTAGCATCACATTAGGTATCCTTAAGTGTTTGAATTTCCAAATTATTTTCCTGCCTCCTTCAGCAAAAGGGAAAGCTATCAGCATAAAGAGTCACCACCTGGCTTCCTGAGATTGGCCCAATGAATACATTTTCCAACCTACAGTGACTTCGCAACAGAATCTACATTCATTTTCAAGCTTATACTTCCACTGACAGGTCGGTGTGTCCCCCTTTCTTTAGCAGCTGTTGCATAGCAAACCACAGGTTGTACTCACTGCGTGGACCGGGTTGCACTGATCTATTGGGCTTTTGAAGTCTGTTCGAAGTTCATCAAAGGCAATTATCTGAAAAACAATTTTTTCAAATATTGTAATGAATGCTCATTCAAACACTTATTTTTCCTTTAGGGACTAGTAGGATGCATTGTCTCCCTTCCTCCCTTTCCACAGAAAACAAGGGAAAGTAGCTTCCCCAACATGCTCCTTTCAGCACTAATTAGTTAAAACATGGGGTAATCCTACATGTGACACCAAGAATCTATTCATCTATCCCTCTGTAAAAATGTATCTATAGCATTTTCAGCACTGTTGCTTTCCAGATTTCTTCCCTCATACCAGCTAGAATTCTCTTCTCCAACTTCCAAATGACATAAAACTATTTCACAAACAAATACACCTCCAAACTTACTGGAAAAAGTCATTAGCTGCCTAAAACACAGAGAGGCTTCAGATAAGCTATTCCAGGTTTAATACATTCGCAGCATCCCCTTGTTATTAGTCATTAAACCTACTTCAGATATTAAATCTGAATTAATATAATCTTAATTATTATTAAGCTGCTATAAATTACCAAGCAAAGTCCCCACAGGTTACACCACTCTAACACAAAACACACCCTTCCTAAATTCCCTTGGGTTTTAGAACCTTTACCTCACACCTCATTAATGGAGACATGCCTTTTTCTCATATCCTTTAGTTTCCTGCATTAACTGATGGATTCAGACACACTGGTAATTACTGCCTGCTTTTAAAGTACAGCAGATAAAAGTGCCCATAAAAATAATAACGTTTGATAATGTTTTCTTGGAAATAAAATAGCTTTAATAACCCTCAGCATATTTCATTCAAAGATCTCAAAGCATGTTCTTAACTCAATTTTGTGTTTCTGCTGTAGTAATACCTTTTCTTCTGTTTGCTGCACCCAAGGAATGAAAGCTCGCTACAACAGGGACCACATAAATATATGAAAAAGCAATGATTTCTCTTTAGATGATTTACAGTCCCAAAAGAATTTAATCTCAGTAAAAAGATGATGGAAGTACAAGGTAGCAGATGGGTAATGAGTACATGAGTGGAACAATATGATATGATATGATACAGCATGCTTATTACATAGCTGTTCAAAAAATAACCAACTGGGTGTCAGCACAGACCTGCTGTATAGGTAATTTTAGATAAGGAATCCAGGAGCAGAAATCCTGAAAATGACCTGTCTGTGATTCATGTAATAACCTGGCAAGACACTTGAGAATAAAACCTAGAGATAAAATCCACAAATCTAAGCACTGCTCCACATCCCGCTCTAATGCTGCATTCATCACACTGAAGCACGTTTAAAATCAAAAGTGTGACATTTTACAAGAGCACTCTACAGAATTCAATTTATTCAACTATGACAAGTCAAAGTGCCAGAAAAAGCCACAAAGGTAACTGTAAAAACATGGGTATAAGTGAAACACTTCTCCCCATGGATGTGGTATCTCTACAAGTTAGGAATTATATCTACAGTGGATATTTAGACTAAGGTAAAAGAGCAAATAGCAGGAACTGTGAGAGGGTCAGAGTATAATGGTAAAGAATAAGGCTCATAACACCTCTATATTTATCATTTCTTGAACAGGTCTTCACACTCTCAAGCTGGGCCAACTATTAAGAGGGTAACAACCATGCAAGTCAGATGCACACGCTTCTGTTTGCAGTTGGGCATCAGCATCAGCACTGACCACACTGACAGAAAGGGGGAAGGATGGCTCCACAACAGGAAACAGCTGCCTCTGTTTGTAGCTGTGCTACTGATTTACTTTGGGATCCTGTGCATCTCCCTTAAATTTTCTTCCCTCACTGCACTGGTACTTACAGAAGTAGCTTTAAGATGGGAAATTGTTAAAGAGATTTGAGTAACAACTGATTTTAATCATGTACAAGAGTAACAGCTTTTTTTTTTCTGTTGCAAACGTAGAGATGCTGTGCTCTTCTTTTTGGTAGTCAGTAACAGCAACCAGGAGTTTGAGATCCTCATGGAATGACAGCCAGTACAAGATCTAGCTCAGGCTGGGAGGAAAGACTGGCCTGAGACAACAATACGGGGAACACAAGTACTGGAACCATAAGATTGAATCCCTTCAGGAATTCCAGGAAAGCCTTTAAAGATTCACTGAACAGAGAGATAGGATGATAACCCTGAAGTGTGTTTAGATGAAGAAGCAGTTCACTCTGAAAGATAGACTCATTAAGTCAGGGCTCTGTTGGCCTTAGCTAATGCAGCTAAGTCTTGAAGAAATCCTACGTGAGAGTTTAGAAAAGAGATAAGCCTTAAATATACTACATATTTAGATTTCATAATTTTTCTTTTTTTTTTTTACCAGCATTCTCAACTCTCTGGTCAAAAAACCTGCTCTATTTGCTGACACAGAGTTTATTTTATGTTATGCTTGTGTTATATCTATCTGCACTGAAACAAACCTGACAGAATTAAGTGTGTTGCTTTCATGGAACCAGTAAGTGTAAGTAAGTCTCACAGACAAAACTTTTGGGAGACTTGCCAATGACAACAATATCAAGAGAGATTCTGGCAAGAAACAGATTGAAGTCTGGTATCAAGTACAAAGGATTGGTGAAAAGTTTCTTCAGTAAAACAGTTTCTGGAAGGACAGTATATCCCTGGAAGGAAGCTGCCATATAACTCTTCCTCAATTCTTAATATTTTATTTCATAAAAGTTCCATAATAATTTATACTTAATTAAGTCCCCGGGAATAGAAATCCAATGATGAAGATATGTATTTTAATTTATGAAAAAGCACATTCCTATTTCTCAGTCACAATGAAAAGCTTTGAAGTGTAACATTAGGCAGGCTCACAATTAGAAGCAATATGAGGAAACTCCCAGAGTTTTTGGGAGATGTTTCTTTTGTGGGTTGGATTTTTTTAAATCTTACAATGCAGTGTGTCCTAATTCTAAAACTACAAATGAGAAACAATGGAAACCAAGCTGTAGTTTCTTAAGATTGACAGTTGGTCACAATACACTATTTAACTGTGCCACAAATTACATTGTATTACTGAAAAGAAGGCTGGGTTGTGCTGCAGCAGTGGTTTACAAAATTAATTAGGAAAACATCTTCCTCTTTCAATTAGAACTAGCCTTGTGTAGCAGTTTAATGCCCTAGGGCACTATAAGGACAGAGTTGCTATTTTTCTCTAGGAAAACCAAATAACTACTTGCCTCCATTAAGTATTTCACAATGCTTTCACAGGAGGTGCAGTGTTCTGGCCATATTCCAGAGGAACAATCTTCTGTTTACACTTCAGCTGGATGCAGTACAGCTACCTGTTTCCCATGCATCAGCCCATCAGAACTACTGAACACTCCCCAACAGCATCTGGGTATGCTCAAGGTCTGTTTCACCTCAGAAAATAGCCACACTTACCAGCATCTTGACAGAGGAGATAATTTAGAAGCAAACAATGTAAAAGATCCCAGTCAGGGCACTTCACTGTATGAATTGCCAAAATTTCACCTTTGTAAATTAATGTATTTTATAAACTGTTCATTATCTTGTAGTTATCCAATCTAATTTGATCCAGGGTGGCAATTAAGAGTACAAAACATACATACTTGTGGACATCAGTGACCCCATCTCTGCAATAAACAGACCATTCCAAAGGACTAACCTCTAACCACAAAGCTAACCTGATAGCTAAGAGGACAGCATTTTGGAAATATGTGCCAGGGACTGATCTTACACAGAAGAGAAATTTATTTCCATTATTAAAAATAAATATTGCACACAGATTCATAGAAAGGGAAGGATCATTTGATACCTGATTAGAAACCCCAAGAAAAGAAAAAAAAATAAAAATCTTTCCTCACACAGCTGTATCAGAAAGAAAAAGCATCATGCTTAGTGGTAATTTTTATCATGACTACAGAAGGGGTCCAGGGTTGAACAGGCAATGGGTATTGAACTCCCTTCTGACTTGGGGAATTTTCCTTGTTGATTCCATATGATGAAACAATGCAGGAAGTTTGTTCTGTCGCTGCCCTAGCCCTGCTTTTTTTCTTTTGACAGAAGTATACTTGTGGGTGTTATCCACCTAATAAAACTAAAGGTTTATAAAAATACTGGTTGCATTCTCTGGTGATTCACACCATCTGCAAAACTCATAGCTCCAAGTGTAAGTCAGCAAGGATTTTGCCCCAGTTTAAACACATACTGAACAGATGAGATTGTGATGCCAACGTATGTTTCAGTACAGCTACAATGGCAATGATATTTATAAAATTTGTTTTCATTATCCGTACTCTCTGTGCTCATCTCTCCAGACAACCTCTTTCAATAACAAAGTATTCACGTAAGATTGAACTGGTATTTTGTTTTCTTCCTATGCTTATGCACCCATCCAACTGAACATTTTACCTATTAATGGTAGGAATAAATTATGGTCTCTCATTTTGGGGGGAAAATACTTTTTTTAAAACCACTGAGCTCTTGCAGAAATATTTTAATTGAGAATGTGATGCTTTACGGTGGCAGTGGAGTTGGTGTGGGTGTGAATTCAGTGACTGCAAAGAAGTTGGATATTATTTATTGGCATCTTAGAAAAGTTAAGATAAAGCAGAACTTGATAATGACCACACTAACCACAGAACAGAACAGTAACACTTAACATATGTTTCCTTGCCACCACCCTGTCAATGTACCACAAACCCATCTTGAAGAAACTGTCTTGAATGGTTAATTTAAATGATTTGTCCACCCCTCTACCCCAAGACACAGCTTTCACAGCACTCATACTGGCAGTTCACTGGCTGTCTGCCAATCAGCACACGGACAGAAGGTGGACAGGTTTAGGAGGATGCGGTGCTCCGAAACGTCGTCCCTGCTCAACAACTGCTGCACAGACATATTTACCATGTTTGGAAAATAGTGCTGAAGATTTACCATGTTTGAACCATGCTAATGCAAGCTGGGTGAGTTACTTTGTCAGACTTTGTCGAGAAGAAGCAGCGACAGACAAAATGTGCAAGAGGCAGCTGGGCTGCTAAGAATTCCAAAGCACCTGGAATGGAAGATAAGTCACGGTCATGACACGATAGAATAAGGGGAACCCACAGGGAGATGCAGAGAACACTGACATCAACAAAGTGAAAGACTGAGAGAAGAATTTTTGCTGCTCAATTCTTACCATGATATGAAATGAATCTGATCAAGCAGTTTAGCTACGTGGTTGGCGAACATTTGTTCAAGATGGTTGTTACTCTTCCCTCTTCTGGTTGAACTGATTTGGTTCATGCTACCAAGTAACATAAACACAGCAAAGAAAACCCTCTGAGGATCCTCTGAGTCAACACCTCTGCTGTGATCTCCAATGAGAACATTCATATGAGCCTAAGTGGCTGTTGGTCACAATACTTTCAATACTCTAATAATACCCAGTCATGAGAGGTGTTAATTGTAAAGTAATTTTATGAATGTTATAGTCTCTGATATGGCCCAGAGACCATACATGACACATCCAGTAATGTAGGTGTGAGATTTAAACTGCTTTTGAAGTATTTTTTAAGTACTTTTTTTCCACTCCCTCACCGGGACTAATTTTTTTTTTAAATTCAGCACTCACAATACCACAGATGACTGAATCCAGGGCTGAATCAACCTGACAATCTTCTTTTAAGAAGACCATAAAGTGCTGATATTAGACTAGGAGAAAAAATGGAAATCAAATCGCTAAGAAAAAATTCTACCTATGATACTACCAAATCCTGTTATATGATACTAAACTACACACCAGAGAGCAATTTGGCCCACTTTGGTTCATTAGCAAAGGAAAAGGATGGAGTACAGGTTGTGTTATGACAGGAAATATCTTTTTTTTACATGCCAGTGCTTGAGTGTATTGTTCATTATTTGTTTTTATTAAACATTACTAAACATCTGATGTTCTGGGGTTTTTAAGACCCTGAAACCAAGAGCTTGCTGCTTGGAGGAAATGGTATTTAGCTCTCATTTCATACTGTACTGTAATAAATCAATGTTTTCCTACAACATTTTGCTTGCAACTGAGCTGCACAGCACAGCTTTCACAGCCTCAGAAAGCAGAAAAGACAGAACTTCTACTGGAAAAAACACAGCCTACTGTTTCTGTCTAAGTGCAGCCCCTCAAAACAAGGCATCAAATCAAACCATGGAGGTACAGTGATGCACACATAGAAACTGTGTGCATATACACTATATAAACATTCTATAAATCACTTAAATAGAAAATTAACTTCATGGAAAGGATGCAGTCTCGGTAAAGAATAGGCAAAACACAGAGGCTGCTCTGCACAGCATCAGCATATATGTTGACAGGAAGCTGAAAAATAATCTTTGTTCTAAATTATGGGGTTAACTCTCACACCCTTCAGAAGATCTCCAGGTAAGTGTCTGCTTTTACCTTCCCAATGAGGGAGGGAATTTTTACTTTCTTTTTTCATATTTACTTAGTAAAATGAGCATTTATGGTGCACCTCCCTCATGTCCTTAACACTAGTGGGTGGTACCCAGTATTGGGTCTTTACTTAACAAAGCTCATGAAGTTTTGTGACACGCCTTAGAGTTGCTTCACGTTCAGGTTCACAAGTTCGTCTATGACTCACTGAAAGAGCATGAAATTATCCATCATTGTTACAATAACAACTTTGGTAAACTCAGCATTTCAGCAAGCCAGATACCAAAGTATACTGGCTTGGAAACTCTGGAGCTGTGCAATATTACAAGTTCACAAAGCAGTTCTCAGTCATGCCCCCAGTAACTATATTTTTGGGTGTAAAACTATCTTCAATAAAGTGACAGTTCTTCATAAAAACAATTCTTCAATAAAACAATTTCAATTTACCAGGGATCCAAAACATGTTATAGTACAGATTTACTAATATTTACTTGCTCCAGGACTGGGGGGCATACCGCTGCTCCGTAACCACTATTACCAGTACTATGTAAACAGCTGAGAGAGGAAATGAAGGAACATGTATTGAAACTGCAGGATTGGAGAATTTAAGGTAGCAGAAAGTAAAACTTAAGTTACAGTTTGACCAAGACATGGAAGCCAAAAAAAAAACCAAGCCACAAACTTTCAAGGAAACGTTTTAGGTCTATTTTAACCTCCTATTTCATCCAGAAAGAGTAGCTACCAGTGATCCTGCACTTTAGTATTTTGTTAACTAGCACAAGCAATCTGATTCTCACTTTCAGTAAGAGGAGGATTAGGCGTGTACATATCCAAGCTTTCAAAAATACCTATTTCCTCAAAGTCAGACCAACAAAACTTTTCAAGATTTCCAGTAAACTAATTCTGAAAGAATCAACATATTTGAAACAAAGAGTAAAAATTTCTTCCAACCCCATATTTTTCTTTTGGAATTTGTTTTGGTTTTAGGAAAATAGGCTTAAATGAAATAATTTAATTGTATTTATGTTAAATAAAAGACACTGCTTAGTGGAGATTTAAATGTTTTATCTCCTTTTCTAGATCAAAGTATCTTGTTTGTCCTAAAATGAAACAGTAATGCCAGTGCTATTAATTTATTGTCACTAAATTGTCAAAACAGAATCCAGAAAAGAGAACTGGAAGAGACTTCCTGAGCTGACAGCTTCAGCCCCCAATTTCTGCAGACACCACATCAGAAGATCCAAGTGGTAAAAACACCAAGCTTATTTTAAAAACAGGGAGGAGGCATGTGACTTCCCTTTTCACTGCTCCATTTGGAACACAGCACAAACCTGCTGTGAAAGTTGGGAGCCTTCTCCTAACTTTTAATTTGTTCAGAGATAACAGAAGCCGCGTATACCACTGCCAAGGCTGCTTCATTACAACAGCTACTTAGTAATATGAGAAAGTATTATTCTGCGGGAACTTGCATCAAAATTGGCATGACTCCAAAACCACTTGTCTTCAATTCAGCAGCAACTCCATCCCAGCTCATGCTAATTGACATTCATACAAACCCACACATACACACACAAATCTTGTGCATTACAGGCCTCGTATATGAATTAATAACAGAGCTAAGTGATCCTGGCACTATATCTCTACTTAATTTTCTCCTCAAATGAGTGGATTAACTCTAGGGTGTCTGGAGTTTTCTTATCCTGAAGATAGAAGCTAGATCTAATCAATCTCTTTTTTGAAAAACTCAAAATGTTTTTCTTGCCCAATGTCTTTAAGAGCCTTTATACATAAGTTATAATCATCAAATTATCCCTGCATTAACAACCACACACTTCTAAAAGTAGGGAGAAGGACAATACTTATGAACATGAGAAAAGGGCCACAAATCATGTATTAGCACAATAATGAGTGGCAGAGAAATAAAAGAGGGTGAAATGCGTTCTAGTTTCAGGATTCATCTGGCTACCCAGTGGGCTCAGCTCTCATGCCCTCCCCTTGATGATCTAAGCAGGTACCTAGTCCAAAATGGACTCTGTGCCTGCTGCCATATCGCAAGGGAAGAGGTGTCCCTGACAAGGAATTTCCTGTGAAGATGATAGAGAAAGCAGGGAAATTACCCAGCGAGTCAAGGTGTGGCCAAAGTGGTAAGAAAAGCTGCTTGCACACTACCCCTATGACTGCATCTTAACGGCTTCTGTTTGATGAGGAACCATTGGAGCAGAGGCCTGACACACCTCTGCTTTCCAATACTGCATCAAAGCCACCTTGCAGGAACTTATATATGGCAGGTGTAAATCTGTCTCAGTAGTCAGGAGTTTCCAAATTAGTAATGGAATTCAGTGCATCATCTAGAAATTGGAAAGAGCTTTATACTGTCAGATAGAACCACTGCTATTCACGCACTTTAATATCCCTGATTGGAAAAGATCACCCAAAGATTTACTAAAATCCTACTATTTAGATAGCTGTTTGTATTCAGGAGAATGGAGTTAGAAAGCCCTTTAAGCTGAATACCTACAGTATTTGTGTGGGTATTTGTGTGGGTTTGTACTTCAGATAAAGAACTTACTAACAGAGTTAATAAATATCACCTAACTGGCTGACATCACAAGCTTTCAATCTTAGCTTCCAGTAACACACACAATTGACGAACTGCCTCTGTCTTTTTGCAGCAGGCAGACTACTGCAGAGTACATGCAAGTACATGCCCTGAAAAGGTAATAGACAATGTCATAAAGACAAAAAGGATCATTCAGCTGAAATATAACTAATGTTGTCATTTTGCAGGGATATATTAAAGTAGCAGGTGAAATATACAACTCTATGCTACATGTTGGTATCAAAGAATAAACCTTTAATCCTTGCCTACCCTTAACAATGTTCCTCCCCTCATCCCTTTATGTGACTGGTTTTAACTGCTTACCTCTGCAGCCCGGTAAGAGCTCTCACACACTTACAGCACTTCCCCATTAGCCAGACGGGTGTACCAGTCAATGTCTCAAGGTTGTCTCTTATGACCTAGTTCCCTACCTTTCACCACATGTACTCAGCTACAAACCTGCCTGGTATTTTGAGTTGCCATACTGGGGCACATTTGCATCTTAATTATATTTAAAGTGAGGCTTAAATCCCTCTGGAAGTTGCAGTTACATCATCAATGAAGCAAGGACAGGACATAAAGCAAAATAATTTTGCCTAATCTTTACACTGTCAAGTATAATTATAGTGGAAATCATGTCTCCTTACTATCTGTTAGTATGAAGAGCTCTTCTCTCCTTTATTAGAGAGTGACAAACAGGACTTGCTTAAAAAGATTATTCAAAATTGCATGAATGGATTGGCAACCTGCCTCAAAAGCCAAAGAATGTTATCCTTTTTGCCATATTTTATTACTGTCTAAATCCCTTTTAAAATAGCTATTTAAAAAGGCTCAAATCTTGATTTTCATCATGCCTGCTCACGTAACTCAGCAGCCTCTCAGACCAGTCTATCTGAAACATTGTTTTGATGAACCTTAACACTACAGCCAAAGAAAAAGCAGAGGAATGTGAGAAGAAAAGAATACTTACTTCCCCTCAATGCATTTACTTTTCAGAATATTACACTCCGTAAATCACCACATATGAATAAAAGTAAACAATAGTAACTAACAATGCCTTGCAGTTACAAATCTCCGTTCAAGACAATGAAGGCCTTTAACAAATGCAAGGAAAAATATCATTTCCTTTTCTAATACAAGGGGAAAAATGAAGCTCAGAGAAATTAAACGATTTACAGAATCAGTGGCAGAAGAATCAAAGACTCCAGATTGCTGCACCATATAATATGTTAGGGGAAACAAAGAATACTGTCAGTAGACTAAAATCGTGTGAGAAGTGAAACTATGCATTTCTGTCTGATTATTGTACTGTTGTTCATCTCGAAAGCAGAGCATTGCTTTAAGCAGTGCCTTTTTGGATTAAGATTGCAAATGGTTTTAAATCACTCAAGGGTAGAAAATTGTTCTATTTGTCAGATTTCACACTAACAATTGTATGGCATTTCCTTGCTCTACTTAACTTGAATTTCATATGCTGCCACTATTAAACAACTCTACGCAGAAATCCAAACACATTGCTAATGCAAACAAAGCTCTTGCAACTCCATCCAGAGCTGCACAAACACAGACCAGAGCCCATAGTCTTCATCTTTTTATTCAAGTTCTTTTGTCTGTAAAAGGATGTTACATTTAGGCCAACATTATTTAAACTTTTTAGGCTCTAACTGGAAGCTTAAGCTAACCTAACAGTGATGAAAATCTTACTGTCATTCCTCAAGTATTTAAGCCAGATCCTAAATCTTTTCCAATAGAAACTCCAATATGCAAAATTAAAAATGCACAATCTCCATTCTGCAAACATGATTCAAAAGGCTCTCCTACCTACCTATGGGCATGTAGAGACATAAATATACTACTCTAATTAAATACTGATGAACATCCATAGAGGAAGGCTCCCTTGCTGAGAGCACATATGTGCAAACATACTGGTTGGTATAGGCACTGTGTTCCCCTGCATAAATAAAAGCTACATAAATGAACAACCCCCCAAAAAAACCTATACATATGGACAAAAGCAGAATTATTGCTTCAGCTGTGCTAAACTGGATTTCCAAGGTGCAGGAATAATAACAATTATTTGGCAGTCACTTGAAACAGCCCATCTATTAGTGCAAGAAGGAAAAACTCCATCCATGTTGTGAAAAAGACAGAAATTTATCTTCAGGGATCCAAGCACACCATACAGAACTTTGAGGGCTTTGGATGGAAAGTTACTATCTCCATGACTTAGTAATTATTGCAACAGTGCAGACAACAATTTGAAAAAGCAACCTGATTTCTGAATGTAAAAAATTCACTTATTAGTTTTGACAAAACCTCTAAAAATCCCTCAGCAGCTGAAAAACTGTTGCAAACACGGTGTTCACAGAAGGATGATTTGACAAGCATCTATTGACAGGTTTTTGCAACCACTCTGAAAGGGGCTTTTAAAAATAATTTCATTGAACTGCAAGGAGAACAGCTTTACTGGCTAGCAACAGGATTCTGGACACAGATTTCACTCACTAACCAGAGACACTGAAACATGTCTCCCAAGTATCCTGAAACTGAGAGATGTCAACCTTCTCCTTCAGAAGGTGCACAAATGTTCCACCTATTCCCCAAACGTAGAGTCCAGAGATTAACCTGTGCTTCTACCACAACTTTATTTATACCCAATCGCTGTCTTTGAGCCCAACCAGCTGAAATCCAGCCAGGCAAAAATCAGCTGTGCACAAATAAACTGTGGTTCATTAAGAGAAGGAAGACAAGCATGCTCTGCAGGAGGGATGATGCTAATACAGCTGTACAGAGCCTGTTTCTAAATAGGCTAATAGTTCTACTCCCTGCAGCTAGAACACATTTCAAAACAGACCTCAAGCAGAGGACGATTTTTTAAGGTAAGTCCAGACTGCCACACTTCTCTCCTGCCCCAAAGGATTTTATCATTTCTGTTGTCACAATTCCTTGGGGCTTTTTAAACCTTGCACTACTGCATTTAGTACAGGGAGACAGGTCAGAAAGCTGCAGTATTCTGTGAATCAGATACACCCCTCAACTTTTTTTTTTTAAAGGGACACAGTTGTCAGCAACATTAAGAAAAAAGCCACGTTTTCGCTTAGCCACCAGACTGATGAATCCACCACATTGTTTGAACAGAAAAGAAACTTTCATGCACATGGAGATGTATTACTTGAGTTTAATTAAATTCAGCGTGGTAGAAACAATTCTTCTGCCTCAGTCAAATTACAAGTCACCTCACAAGAGAACCTGAACCATCAGGCTACTCTTCTTTGTTTGTTTGTTTGTTTGTTTTTAACATGAATAACAATGTCCGTTCCACTGCTGGTATCGTGCTACTGTGCATAAATACACATTTTACTGAAGGGATCAGAGAGGCAAGAGACCTACTCTATATAAGAATTCTGTGCAATGTGAGACCATTCCTCCTAACAGAATACCTGTCCCTGGAGACTCTACAGGTCAGCAGTGACGCTAAAGTCAGGGTCTGGATCAAAGGCAGCAGATGGGAAGTTGGCACTCCCAAGCAGTTGTACGCATGCTCCTCTCCTTCTACCAAAAAAATCTTACAGAGGATTTGAGGTTTCTCACCAGCCCAAAAGATCCAAAATCTTTGTGCCTGTGTAGGCTATGGGAAATACAGGTTGAATCTCTGCAGTAAAGGGAACCAAGTATAAATCACACTCCTTGTACTTTTGACACACGCACGCCGCCAATATTCCACCCTACATATGGTCTCCTCCTCCTACATGCAATGGAATATTTGATGTGGATTCAAACAGGTTTTTCTATTTAGATAACAAGATCAAAAGCTTTAAGCATTTCAGTATCTAACCATTTCTGATACCTTCAGTTCAGCACCAAAACCTGAATTTCAGCTACTCACAGAGCACCAATGAAAACAAATTGACACATCATATCAGGAATGCTGTCGCTTTTTAGTTAGGTATTGACTTGATCTGATGATCAGGACTGTCTTGAAAAGCAAACAATCTGTTCCAGTGTAGATTCCCAGTCAGGGCTGGGCATGCAGCAAGGTAAGAAAGAGTATCCTACCAAAGGTCATATAGACTCTTGCACCAGCTTTCTCTTCTGTCCTGAAAAAGATGCAAAGAAAGACCATATCTGCAGATAAATTGAAGAAGCAAGTGTTTAAAGTTAGGCCAAAGTTTCATCCCTAGCCCTCATCTCTTCAGTGGGCCAAGAGCAAATTATGGCGGTTTGGATCCAAATTCTGCAGCTCGGAGATGAGATGTTGATCTCAGATTTGTGGGTGCAACTCAGGTAATGACTAGTGTAGATGAACTGGTTTTCAGACCTCTCAACCAACCAGGGTGAAGAAAACACCATTCTTTTCTATCTGTGTCCAGGAGAGGCTGGGGAACTCTGCTTTCAGCAGAAGAGAAAGCCCTGCTTTGCCCTTGATTCTCTTAATACTAAGCTCCATACCAACTAAGAAAGCACAATAAGAAATGAAACAACTAAGATGTTATTTCTCACTACCTCCACATCAGTTACATTGCTACAGATTTGTACATGTTCTGATTGTGTAGGCCAAATTCTTTACTAGGGAAGCTGAGGAGGGGACATTGTCCTCTATGTCATTGACCAGTTGGAGTGCACAAAGCTGCCAAATTAGAGCTTATGGGTCAGGATTAAAGGGAAGGCAGGAACAGGAGACACTATAGTGGGGGGTCTGCTAGAGGCCACCCAACCAGGAACATCAGGCAGATGAGTCCTATATAGTAAGGCAGGAGCTACCTCATGTTCACAAGCCCTGGTCCTCTCCTGTGAAGACGGGTTGAAAGACTTAGGCTTGTTCAGCCTGGAGAAGAGAAGGCTCCAGGGGGACCTTACAGCAGCCTACCAGTGCCCAAAGGAAGTCAACAAGAAATCTGGAGAAGAACTGTTACATGGACAAGGGGTAATGGCCTTAAGGTGAAGAAGGTGAGATTTAGGTTGGATATAAAAAAGACATTCTTCTCTATGAGGGTGGTGAGGCACTGGAACAGATTGTCTGGAGAAGCTGTGGCTGCCCCCTCCCTGTCAGTGTTCAAGGCCAGGCTGGATTTGGCTTTGGAAAACCTGGTCTAGCGGAGGGTGTTCCTGCCCATGGCAGGCGGGTTGGAACTACATGATCTTTAAGGTCCCCTCCAACCCAAACCATTCCATGATTCTATGACTCTTTCACACCAAAGTGGGGGCAGGCTAGACTTGAGTTGATTAAAGACCTAGTACAAAAGGCTGGCCAGATGTGGAAGGTAGGAGAAAGGTGGTAGCCTGATCTCATTGGACTAACAAGAGGTTAATTCTGGCTGGAGGCAAAATAACCGTCTACCCATACATTTGAGAGGGTGTATTCCTCTGTCCCTGTTTCCCTTGAAATTACAAATCATTCACCACACCTTAAATGCAATATACTCCCATACAATATTTCTACTTGTCTTTCTCATCAAACCTACAGCATGGGGGATATGGGAGGGAAAAGACACAGACACATTAAAGCCACAAAACTCCACCTTCATAAATTATTCTCAAAAAGAACTGAAGCACTTTTTTTATTAGTTAACAGCAACAGAGCTGTTAATCCCAAAGCTAGGAATAAACAGGATGCTTCTGCAAAATAATTTCAGGGAAAGGGTAGTAAACAGATGGGGAAATGTACCAGAATAGACAGAATTAGAAAAAATAGTTGCTCCAAAGGAAGAGGTAAGAGAACGAGATCAAAAGAGAAGATTTTTTTTCAGTATCAGTAGAATTGTAGTCATTGATGAGAGATTGTCCATTTGGATAGTGTTGCTGCTCAGCAACTTTCCACTCTTATCACACTACAATTTATTCTATTTCTGAGTTTTCCAAGATTCCTACATATTCAAACATTATTATTCTGACATTTTTAATTTTGTTTCACTGATACAGTGAAGTATTACCTTCCTTTCCCCCATATGCTCCTTAGGCTGAGTTCTCCTCCTGCCAGCCTTCATGCTCCTGCTGCTACATTCCCCTCTCTCTTATTCTCCATTCCTACCAGCATCAATTTCTGCACATTCACCAAAGCCCAGGAAGCACATAAGGGCAGCCGAGTTCTGTCGCTAAAAAAAAACCTGTTCAAGCATGTCACATATTACACCATACCCACACAGAATACTCATTACACAGGCTGTCCAAAATTGTCCACCACCTAAATACAACCATACCTTCTGGATTCAGGCAGCCTTCTATTCTCAAAAAATTGTCTCTCAAACAAGAATTCTGTGTTCTCAATCCTCCCTCTTTTTAGTCCCTTACTCACATACATCTTTTCTTTCTTACATTTGCTCTTCATTATCTCTCTACCTGGACTCTTCCTTCGCACTGGCCCGTTTCCCCCTTCCAGTGCGGTGACCAGTCCTTCCCCTTTTTCTTCTTCTTAGAACTCTTCAACCATGCATACCAAGATGCACACTGGTACATGGAACCACAGGAGTTCACAGCAGAAGAGCACCTTAACTGGGGGTTCATGATTTGAACTCAGAACACATGTTGCAAGTCTGAACTTGTAATCTGATTTCAGACCGTGAATCACTCATAATTGTGCGTAGGTAAAGCAACTCTCTAAAAGCTGACCTCAGAATAAAGCTAGCTAAAGATCCCACTAGTGCAATGACATCCTCCTGGCCAGAGGTGCCTGACCACACAACACCATCAGTCACCTAAATTGCAATTGTGAGTGTTATTTATGTTATTAGCACTTTTATTACCATTAAGTTATACAAACTTTTATCAGCAAATATCTGTATAAGGTTTGACCTAACACAGCAACTGTTACTGACTATTTATACACTTGATAAACATAAACTTACTGGCAATCCTGGTGATTGATTGGAATTCTTTACCTACAGGCACCCGCTGTGTACTAGTCATTGACCCACTATTTTTCAAGCACTGTTTTGTGGACATGAGTGTGGCATATGCATACTTCGCAAAGTTAGGCAGTAGTAGGACAATCAAGGTGGAATCTAGATATTGCAACCTGGATTCTTCTCCTCAGCAGTCTGAACCTTAACTAACACATAACTCTCAGAGTAGTTGGGCTATGACATCCCTCTCATTTTTATTCCTCATTACCCATTCAACAGTAGGGTACTACTAATGCTGTCTCAGAAAGCAGACCACTGTGGAGTGGCAGGCAGAAATGCTTCCTACCTTCTACTAACACAGCTGAAGCCCAGATGGATTAGAAAAAGGTAGGACAAGGGAACGGGGGCTCTTCTAATGCAGGCAGCATCATGCAAGGATGACCAGATCTTCCCAAGTTTTCTTTCTTCCCCAAAAAGAGGCCAGGTAGAACTTGGAGGAAATAACCCTGAAGGCCAGGACCACACATACACAAAACGGCTGTCAGTCACACAGGGGTGTTGTAGAGATTGAGGCAAGGTAAAGCAATACAGCAGCAATGCAGCTGTGGATGCAGAAACAGGGCATGGGGAAGGGATGTGGCAGACGGTAAAAATGATCAAATTTGGAGAGTAGAATAACCAAAGAGCAGCCCAAAAAGCATCCTTATTTGTTCATCTATGTTCTTATGAAACTCATTAATTACAGGAGCATGTTTAAGGCTACGGATACATATCAGCATAGCTCCATACAGGCCTGCCACTTAAATGATCAGCAAATCAATTTTCTAAAGGATCTGCTAACAGTGTTTACATAATACTGAGGGAAGAACAACTCTGTGGCAGACACAACCAAATTGATCTCAGTGGAGCCTTCTTTATGCTGCCTTATAAAATGCCCATTCTTCGAATGTACAAGGCAGTTTATACTGAGATGGCAACACAATGTGCACTATTTAGCCAGAACTCATAATGCAATAAAATAATGCAACAGAAGACTGGCTAAACAATCAAAACACTTGAAACAGTGACTCACAGCATGAAGATGGTTGGCATTTAAATGCATTCAAAAATCAAATGTCATTCTATTTAAAATAAAAAAAAAGGTACTTGTATCAACAATGCCTGGCACTTGCACAGCACCTACTATCAGAGAACTGCAAGGGCTGTTACTTACTAATTCTCACCATTCCATTGTAGATTTCCTTGATTTTTTAAACTTCAGTTATTCCAGTGATATGCTTAGCTTAGACTTCCAGTTTTATATATAAAAAAATCAATCCAGCTCTGAAAGGTAGAGTATGATCTAATAAAAGCACAGAAATACAAAAGGACCCAAAACCAAGCCAAAGGTTTTTCATGACCTATTGCACTGGTCAGGAGTTGCAGTGTGCTAGGGGTCAGCTCAAGGAAGGCGCTACTTCTTCATCTCCTTTGTGTTCTACTTCATGTTCTCATATTCTCAAAACTGGAGCTGCAAGTTCAGCACTCCACCAGTATCTTGCTGTGAAAGCCTATTTTCTTTGAAAATGTTTTGTGATTCTTCAGTGTGTTCTAATGTAACTTTCCACAATAACTTTCCTAAAATAAACCCTTGCTTTATATAGTAATACTTTTTTCCATGGGAAGTAGAGAAAAATATAGACTCTTGTCCTGCTTTCACAAGGTGCACTGATGTTTCTGTGCATTTTCCTGGGCACACAATGAAACACTACACAAGAGGAAGATGCTGTGTCCCAGCAGAAAAGTTTTGTACTCCAACTGGAGGCAGGGGAAGGGGGGCAGGATGGACAGATTACAAGGTGAAAAACTGGCTGTACCGTCAGACTGAATGGGTAGTGGTGTCTGAAGTCTGACTGATACTGAGTTAGGAGTGTAGTTCCTCAGGTTTGACATAGAATCACAGAATGTGTTAGGTTTGAAGGGATCTTTAAAGGCCATCTAGTCCAAGCTCCCTGCAGTAAGCAGGGACACCTTTAACTAGATCAGGTTGCTCAGAGCTTCATCAAGCCTGATCTTCAATGCCTCCAGCAATGGGGCCTCCACTTCTCTGGGCAACCTGTTCCAGTGTTTCACCAACCTCAGAGTGAAAACCTTCTTCCTAATGTCTAATCTATACCTACCCTGCTCTAGTTCAAAACCATTGCCCCTTGTCCTGTCGCTACATGCTGATACAAACAGTCCTTCCCCAGATATCCTGTAGGTCCCCATTTAGGTACTAGAAGTCTGCTCTAAGGTCTCCCCTGAGCCTTGTCTTCTCCAGGCTGCTCAAACCCAACTCTCTCGGGCTGTCTTAGTAAGAGAGGTGCTCCAGCCCTCTGATCATCCTCATGGCCCTCCTCTGGACCTGTTCCAAGAGGTCCATGTCCTTCCTGTGCTGAGGGCTACAGAGCTGGACGCAGTATTCCAGGTGGGGTCTCACCGTAACAGAGTAGAGGGGGAGAATCACCTCTCTAGATCTGCTGGCCATGCTTCTTCTTTTGATGCAACCCAGGATGTGATTGGCCTTCTGGGATGAAAGTATATATTGTTGGCTCATGTCCAGCTTTTCATCCATCAATACCCCCAAGCCTTTTTCCACAGGGCTGTTCTCTATCATCTTCATCAATGACTTGGAAGATGAGACAGATGAGGGAATTTTGCAGATACACCAGATTGGCAAGGTCAGCTAACATACTGGAGGGCATAGCTGCCATTAAGGGCAACGTTAACAAGCTGGAGGAATTGGCTAGTGAGAGCTTCACAATGGTCAACCAAGAACAAGGTAAAAATCCTGCACCTGGGACAGACTACACATGCAATACTACAGCCTGGAACCAACTCAGCAGAAAAGGATCTGGCCATTTCGGTGGAAAGAAGAATTTCTGAGCATATGAGGCACAAGGAGAGACTGAGGGAAGAGGGTTTGGCTATGATGGGATAATAATTACTGAGTTCAGCTTCCTGGAGAGGATAAGGCAGAAACCAGAACAATGCTTTTCTCACAGGTATACACCAAGAGAACAAGGGACAAAGCTGGGAAGCTGCACCCAGAGAAATTGTAGCTCTGTGTAAGAAAACAAAGGTTCACAGTGAGAGGAGTAAAGTACTGGAAAAGGTTCCCAGAGAGGCTGCGGACTCTCCACCCACAAAGAGTCTGTAACTCATCTGAACAAGTCCCTGAGCAGCCTGGTCTAACACTAAAATGAGGCCCACCTTGAAGAACAGATTTGACTAGATGATTGCCTAGGTCCCTTCCAATTGAAATTATTCTATGAACCTTTCATTATTTCTTTCAACAGGAACCGTATCTGTTGTAATTATTATCAGGAAACACAGGAACCATTCTGTCAATAAAACAGCATCTTGCTCTCTGCAAAGCATCATGGCCACAATTTGATTTATTTTGTTGGGAATTACCAAATGTGAAACAATGGAAGAAGTTGATTTAGTAAATCAAATAGTATTTGGCATTGTTACTTCATCAGCTGACTCTGTCCCATGACTTTAGGTGACTATTTTATGCAGAATGGAAACCATAACCATTCTTACCCATTTAATACAGGAGATACACATTGTTTCCACGGAAAGTGGAAGTGTTTTCCAAACCACCAACCTCCAGAATAGTAAGTTTCTCAGTATCCCAGCTTATGACTTAAGTGAAACACAGTTTCATTGTCTGGTGGAGTCAACTGCAGCTGTCAGCAGCAATACTGGTTATAAATGAACTGCATGTCAGAGGCACTGAGGAAGATGAACAGTCTAAGAGAGGTCTAGTATCTGTCAGGAGAAGATTCTTATACTGTGCCAAGCTTCCTCCTGTCTCTGAAAAATATGTTGATAAAAGGATATTTCTGTTGGGGTGAGGAAAATCAACTAAGCCAGAGGTCTGAGGGTTTGAATTAAATGTTTTAAGAGTGATTTACTGCATGTGGTGCAATATATGTAACAAAAACTATAACCTCATACTTCAGACTCAATCTGAGAGTTGTACTCAATGGTCTAATAAAATATGACAGCTATATTGCCTTGCTCATTAACAAGCATGGAAGCTTTTTAAAAAGCACTAGAAATACATTATTTACCAATTTGGATATAAAATCCCTGTAGTAAGTACATTTTCTAAGTAATCTGAACCCCCTCCCCAAAAAAAAAACCAGCTATGTGACAACCAAATAAGCGTTTAAATAGTTCTCTGCACATTTTTGTGGGAGGCAGGAGACTCCATGGATTAATTTATTTTACGCAGATAATGGAGCCACTGTGACTTGTGAAGCATCTGGAATTACAGCCAGTGGCAACTACACACAATTTAAAACCTTTTTCCAAATAAATCTCATCATGACAGTTCAAGCATAGACAGAGATCCAGTTTAATCTTTCCACAGCATTTAAATCTGTGGTAGAGCCCTAAGACTTATACAATTTTTTAATTATTATTTAAGCATGACAATGTAATAAATTGAAATATGCTTATTTTCCCAGTAATATAGTTTTCTCCATAGCCTGTGCTGCCCAGCCTAATATCTGTCTGTCAGCATTAATATGACAAACTTCTGAAAGAAAAGTTGTAAGGGAACTGTCAAGCCATGTTATAGCAAGACCACTCTGGTTGTGCTCTCTCTCAAAAAGAGTGGAAATATCAGGCTCATTCCTTAAGCTGTCACGACTATGAAACCTTCAGGGACAATGTGCTTAGCCACTCAGAGAAGAAAAATATCTTCAAGATACATGTATAACGTGTAGCAACAGCATTTGTACCTCTGTTCATCAAACCTTAATCTCATTTTATTTTTAATCACATGATTATCCAATACTGTCAGAGAGCTGAATTAATGACTCAGTAGGGGACAGAACTGAACTTCAATATCCACAAGATAATTCAAGTTTGACCACAAGTCTGTGAGGAAATTACTTTCTTTTCAAAGCAGGCTCTGAAGCGTTGTACAGAGGTTAAATTCAGATGACTGTCAGCCTTTACTGAAGCAAAGCACAGGTTCCAGTGAGCTCATGGATCACTTCACTGCTCTCAGGTAAGACAGAGAGTTATCCTCCAAACAAAAGCTAGAGAAACAGAACAACACTGATAAATGGGGAACATTGATAGACCGGCCCCGAGTTTGTGACCCAAGTGCTTTGCTATCAACCCAAGCTTTAAATTATTCTCTTGTGTACTTTTTATGTATCTTTAAAATTAAGGTTGTACAATTCATCAAAAAGCAGGCTAGGCATTTTATGAGGAAGCCTAGGCGAGTCATACACCAAATACTGACCAAATTCCACATGTATGACTCTTGAAGAGCTTTTGAAATTTTTTAACCTAAGCTGCTGCCATTTGAATACAGTCCACATCACCAGGACAATAAATGCAGTAGCAAATAACAGAAGTGGCAACATCTTAAACATACATTGCACTTTCTGACAGAAAGCTAAGGCATTTTGGGGACATATGTTAAATAAAATGACATGCAGTACTTGGAGGTCAGTTCTATTACCTACACTTAGCAAATGAGGAAACAAGGCATAGATAAATCAAGCTGTCTGCTGAATGTAATGCACAAAGTCAATAGCAGCACAGAATAGAGATTCCAAGGCCTCCTCTCCCTGGTGTTTGAAAAAAAGGAGTACTTTAATTTAAAACTAAAAGTCAATCTTAAACTAAATTACTCTGTTCAATCATTGCCTCCCACTGTTTTTAAGTATACCTGTGAACATCTAACTGCTAAGTCAAGCCAAAGTCATATTAAAGTACTTTATCAGGATTAATACTATCTTCATGCTTCAGAAGAAAAGTAAGGGTGGGGGGGAAACATAAAACAAAAGAATTTCCATGCTCTGCTGTTCTATTCTTCTTACGCTTGGTTCAAGTCACTGCCACCAATTTCAGCATGCACAACCTTTGTCATGCCAGAGAGCTCTTCCCAGATTCATCTGAATTCACATTTGTATCAGAACGCTCCCAAGCCCTGTCACGTTTGATCCGACTTCTCAGGCAGACACCATTAATTTTTACATGGGTATGATAGTCCTAATACTTTCTGGCAATCCTTAAGGACTACCGGTTACGAAGCAGTCACACCAATTCAAAGAAACGCTGGTATGAGTTCAAAAATAGCCCACTACACTTATTTTTTTTTAAACAGTAATGTTCTTGGTATTTATGAATTGTTTTACTGTGGTATTTTAAAATGGAACACTTTGAAAAGCTCTTTTCTTAAAGCTTTCCTTAAAATAACAAGTCTCAAAGCAGATTATTTCACCTTAAAATACTAAAGAAGAGAAAGACTCAGATTACCCAAACCCAATATATTTGAAGAGAATAACAGAGCTGTGGGACTTCACACAAACATGTCACCTTTTAAGTGATGATAAATCACAGTTTGGTCAACTTCACTTCAAAAACAACGCAGCGGAGCTATGCTAGAAATGAATGTGGTATGACAAACCCTACTGAGAGCTCAAGACATAGCTCAGTTAAATGTTAACAAGAAACTAAATCTTCATCCAAGGTAGTTTAGGAATGGAGTAAAACTCATTAGTAAAATGAGTTTCAGAGCTCTTACTCTTTATAAAGAGGAAGAGTAAGAGCTGAGGATGGCAAAACAAAGTGTCTGTGATCATTAGTAAGACAACCCTATAGGCTGTTCTTGATTTTACAGCATCATCAGATGAGGATATAAAATTATGTAGTTAGGAGACCAAATTCTGCTGTTAGTTGTATCACACAATTTCCCCAAAACGTGCTCAGCTGCATTATTCCAGACAAGAGGACACCATGGACAAAACTCATTTAAATGACACCTGAGCTAGGACAGCAAAGAGAGCACTACCTGCACTTCTGCAAGTCACATGCAGCATAAACTCAACTGTGGAGAGGTATCTCCATGTATTACTTTTTCTCTGTACAAAATATTCACTCACCCAAGTCCTTGCAACCCTTTGACTCTTGGTAACTCAATTTGAAGACAGACTGCTTCAACTGATATGTACATGTGGCTAATATGGCTTCAAATACACCCAGCTTTAACAAAATATATACTTATGGGAATTCAAACTCAGGGAAAGGTTTTAGGCCTCAGATGGAAAAGCTTTCCTAAATTTTACAAGGACTGAATCATAGCGTTACATTAAAGTTTACTCTGAACACCAAGATTTGATTGTAGCAGCTTATATAATTCTATAATGGGAATGTAAGGTTTTATTAAATTCCAGAGGCTGGTTAGAAGAAGCCAAGCAGAAAGGTCACCATTCTCTACTGAATTCTCTAGTACTTTTCCACAACAGAGGCATGAAAACATCCACTTCTACATGATGTTTTTAACATTGTGTCATTACAGATAGAGGTAATGTGGTCCTTGAACAACCTAAATGCTTTAAGAAGTCCCATACCACAGAGACTGGTATTGGTACTGTGTAGCAGATGGAGAATTCTATTTTTCAGACCTTTGTTTTGTTTTTCCAGAAATAATACATTAAAATAAATCTTGTGCATAGTATTAACAAATGTTTCTGATAATATCTAATTTGGTTTTTTATCAAGACAGACACTACAGGCAACCTATAGAGAAGACCACTTAGAGGTAGGAGAATAAATTAACTACATTTTCCAGATGTCTCAAGCACCACCTGTATTTTATTTACAATACCTTTAAAACATTCTGTCAAGCTTCATTCTATCTGCCCCCAGAGTACAGAGCACAGGAATGTACAGTGACCCTTTACCTTCTTAGAGGAAAGGTATAAGAAAAGCAGTTTCCAAAAATAATCTTCATTTTTACCCTCTTTTTTTGGTTTCACTTCTTTATTGAACCTATTCCATCCATATTAATGAAAATCATAATTCATCTGACTTCTCTGCAGGCAGAAAACAAGATTTTATTTGATCTGCTGTTAATTCATTCCAGGTAACTGCCCAAACCTCAGCCAGCTTCAGGTTAGAATAAGATAAAGTCCAAATGCTACAGTTTTTCTTGTCCTTTAAAATAATCTACCAAATGTAAGTTTTCATTCAGTTTCAGAGCCTCTGAAATCTTTCAAAGTGATGGGACAACAACTTATTCTTAGCAACCAAATGTTTGGGTTTGTTTTTTTTTTAAAGCATTTTAACAGGAAAATACAGTTATTTTGCATTTTCTCCACTACCGTTAGGAGAACCTATTTAAAATAAATCTACTGTCTTTTACAAATACATTACAGTAAAAAAATCAGGTAACAGGGAAGGAGTGGGAGTTCTTGGGAAGATTTTCACAGGTGTTTAAGATAAAAGAAACTCCTATGACTTGAGACATGTTAGACTACATTTTAGAAGAAATAAGAAACCAGATTGTAACAGTTGATACAGAAGGGTTAATAAAAATCCTTGGCTTTTGTGTAACTGAGTAACAGTTATGCTTAAAAGTTTATTCTGGCAGGGTGTTAAATCTGTTACTCTATGACCTTCAAAACCATGTACTTTAATAGAATTATTATCTATTTATGAGAAAAGACAGTACCAAATCTTTAAATAGAACTGTATTTGCAGCCATTTTCAATTTCAATTAATCAAAATTTTTCCAACAGATGTAAGAAACATGCATCATAAACATGGGCCTATTGACAAAAGATCTCCTTTCCTAGTTGCCTCTTACAGACCTCTACAAACAACTGATTGCTCTCCCTGAGTTTACATACTGGAAGTTGAAAAATGGTTCACTAAGAGTAAACTTGCAGAAACTACACTGATTTACGAAAGAATAATTTTGCCCATTCACTAGAATATGTCTTCAGACAACAGCTTCAGCCCAGAAAAAAAAACAAAACACATGACAACAGACTTAATATATATATATATATAAAAGGCATTAGAATTGTGATAGTAATGAGGGAAATAATTGCTTAATTTGTATCAAGAGATTCCAAGCAGAGTATACTCTTAACTCTAAGCCCTTTGAAGAAGCTGTAGAATCCTTACTTTTGGGGACCTAGAGGTTTGGGGAGAAGAGGGAAGAAAATATTGAGTAATTGTCTAAATTTTACTACTCCTTTATTCAGAGACCAGGAGTGCAGTACCTGGCTGCTAGAAACCCTTCTCCACCTTGCAGTACTTGACATCACTACTGTACTTGGCATGACCATCACACTTTTGTGGCTCCATTACTAAGAAAAACTTACAACTGAACCATTAAGGGTTCGGAATCATTTGAATTCCAAGAATTCCCACAACAGGACGACCCGTTTCATACTTCTAACACACAGAGAACCAAGATAGCAGCTTTAATCTCTTATCAGTAAAAGCAAATCCTGTATTGCCTTTGCTTGTTTGTTAATCAGTGGGTGGCTCTTTTTTAATCTGAACTCCAGTGAGTATCTGTAGACACAGTTGTGA
Organism: Laterallus jamaicensis coturniculus; assembly: GCA_022605575.1. Lineage (NCBI taxonomy): Eukaryota > Metazoa > Chordata > Aves > Gruiformes > Rallidae > Laterallus > Laterallus jamaicensis. Next base: position 24,245,989 of record JAKCOX010000001.1, read on the forward strand.
GATTTGCTCTGTTTTCCAACTAACCCTGCTTCCATCCATGTTCATGGCATGCACGTCACATAAGCAATGCCAAAATATGCAGCTGCTTAGAAGAACTGCAAATTATGGGTAAGAATAATGTCACTGCCAAGAAGCAGCACGTAAGATACACGCTAACACCCAGTGTGTGTCAGGTACCGGCCACCACCGCTTCCCAGTGCGATCCCGGAAGGTACAACTCCAACATCCATTTCATGCATTAGAAGGACGAGGAAGTTCCACACTCAAATCCGATTTTTTAAAGTTTTTAACATAGTAAAGTCAACCTGCAGCTTCTACGTGGCAGCTTCTCCTTCACAGCTCTCTGTTTCTCGGGCCAGAAACACAGCTGCTCGTACCTCGAAGACCCCGTGCGCCAGCACAGCCCGTGCTGGAGCCATGGGCAGCTTTTCGTACCGCCAAAGCCCCGGGCGGTCCCCACACGCACACGGCTGGGGCAGCACTCAGGGTGCAGGCACCCCGCAGGAACGCGCATGGCCGGCTGCCACCACGGGAGCACTGCCGCTGGTCTTTGCGCTTCTGAAAGCGTAGTTAGCACGGTAACCCACGCAGAGCTGTCACGGCGCGGTCCGTCGTCCGTCCTGCCACCGCAAGCGGTGCGGTGCAGACGGGCGGGGGAAGTGCGGGACGGCCGGGCGGGGGAAGTGCGGGACGGCCGGCCGGGGGAAGTGCGGGACGGCCGGCCGGGGGAAGTGCGGGACGGCCGGCCGGGGGAAGTGCGGGACGGCCGGGCGGGGGAAGTGCGGGACGGCCGGCCGGGGGAAGTGCGGGACGGCCGGCCGGGGGAAGTGCGGGACGCGGCCGCTCACGCGGCGGGACGCTGGCGGCGCACGCCGGGAGAGGCGGCTTCGCCGCGGCTCTCCGGGTGCGGGGTTACCCATCCCCGGCTCCAGCCCGTCCTGCCGCCCCTCTCCCCTCACAGCACGACCCCCGCACGACCCAATGGTGTTCCCCCCACCCCGGGGCTGGAGCCGTTTCTCACGTCCTCCCGGGGCGACGGAGGGGCAGGCGGGGAGGCTGGGGTACTCACATGCCAGATGGCAAAGAAGATGAGGGCGGCGCAGAGGACTAGCGACAGCATGTAGCAGAAGGCGGCGAAGGTGAAGGCCATGGCGGGGAGAGCCCCCCGCGCCCCCCGCGGAGTCCCGGCGGGTGGCGGGGAGAGCAGCGACCTGCGAAATCCCAGCGGGGAGAGCGGCGAAGTGCCCGGGCGCCCTCACGACGGAGGGGACTGTCACACACACAGGCGAGCCGGGACGGAGAGGGAGCGGGGCCGGGCGGCCGCCGCGTCCCATACAGCGCTTCCCTTCTGCTCCTCCGAGCCCGTCCCAAGCCACCGCAGCGTCGCCAGCTTCAGGGGTTCCCAGCCCGGCCCCCTCGACCGCCGCCGCTCTCCCCTCCCCGCTGAGGCGCGGCGGTGGGCGGCCCTCGCCGGCGGGGCGCCCCCGAGGGGCGGGTCTCCTCGGCGGGGGCGACAGCGGAGCTCGGCAGCGGCGGGGGCTGGCGGTGTCCAGCCGCTAGTCGGGCTGCCGTCACGACTGCCTGGTTCTGACTGAAATCGTCTCACGACAGCGGGAGAGGAACGAGCGTGGGCTGAGATGGGTTTAGGCCAAATCCTGAAAAGATAATGATATACCTAAACTTGAAGGGGGAGGGGGGGGAGGTGGTATTATTTTTGTTGTTTTTTTCCTTTTAGGATCAGATAAATCCTGGGAGTCGCGGAAGGCAGCGAGCCCAGGGGAAGTCTGAGGTGGTGGTGTCAGGGTGTCACCTGGCGTGGGGATGCCAGCGCTGGAGCGGTCATCCTCTGACAGAGAGATGGACAGAAAGCCAGCCTGGGAGTCAATGCCTGAAAGGAGCAGCTCTGCGAAGTAGGATCAGTCTGCCCTCTCCCACCTGATTTAAAATTAAAAAAAAGGATTTTTTCCGTTAGAGCCAATAAAGACAAACGTTTCCTAAATGCTGTAAACGGGGAGAGGGCCTTTGGTGATGTTCAGGTAACTGCGATGATATCCAAGTGGCTGAAGTGCGTATTTAAGATAAGGACGGAAGGGTACAGGCTCTGCCTTCCTACCCTGCCTTTAATGGGAACCCCAGCCATCTACAGGCATGACTGAACCATTTCTGCAGGAGAACTGTTTTAGGCTTGCCTCCAGAAGTTCTTCCACCTCTTTGAAGCACGTTGGCTGATACAATACAGCAGCTTCGTACGCAAAAAAGTTTCCAGGATAAAATGCCACAGAACCACCAGAAGACCCATTTTTAAATAATTTGAAAACCATGGGTGAAAGCTCTATATTTGAAATATCCTTAAAACTTAAGCATCATTTCAATTCACAGCGTTTTTTTTCCTATCCTTTTAGGGATATAAGGGGATTCAGTAATAAGACTATTTAGAAATTTGCCAGTGGTCACCTGTGAAAAATCAGATTTATGGTACAAGAGATTGTAATTCCATCAAACCTAAGTTTGGTACACACTCCCTTATTAAATATTTAGAATGTATATATTTTGTGTAAAGTTACAGTACATTATTTTTAACAGAATATGCACTTTCATCTTGATGAAAGAATGCTGATTTGAATCAAAAGTCAAGGCCAGTAATTAATGAACCAATCAAATAAACTGATGGAAGCAACCTTTTATAATTGAACTGCTCCAGAATGTACATGTGATTTGATGCTATAATTAAGAGGGACAGAACATGGCAAACAGTAATGAGCTTTGCTGTCATACAGGGATGCAATAACCACACTGTAATTCGTTGACCTTTTAATTCTTTTGTATCTGAAAACCTGCAGAGTGTATGCTCGCATAAGTAAATGGTTTATTCATCGCCACACCTTTTGAAAAGAGCTGTAAATAACGTATGAAAGAAGTCTTTGGAGTTGTTTGGGTTTTAGTTGGAGTTTTTTTATTATTTTGCCACAGTTGCTCTAATAATATATGTAAGATACATATTGCCTATGTTAATAGTCAACACAGAAAAACTGATGCTTCTAAGCAAACCAAAATAAAACATTTCTTTCTTGAGCACTTGTATGTATACACACACACATACATATATATGCAATCTATAAAAATATGCTAGAGGTATCACAAAAGACAGAAGTGGAAACAACCATTAAATGTCAGTTTAGGACTACACTCCAAGGTAAATATTTTCCTGGTTTTAACAGTCTCTCATCTTCATTTCCCTTCCAGCTATGTATTTGAAAATACTTGTTTCTCACATTGCACGGAGGCAGTTACACAGCCCAACACTTCCAAGATCACACAGCCTTTCCTGAAACTGATTTGGAAGCATATAGCGCCCATTAGCCATATTCTAGTAATTAATCATTGCTAGTGGCTGACTAATCACAGAAGTTTCCGATATACAGTGGAAGGAAAATCTATTAAGATGCATTTAGGACATCTTTGTCCTACTGAATCCTTTGTATGTTGTACTGTGAGGATACCATAAGTATCTTGAGATATGCAAGCGATGAGGAATGGTGGAAAGATTTACCCTTTGCTCAGTACAGCTCTGAGATTTGTCTTACTAATCACTAAAAAGGCTTCCTTACCTAGATCTCATTACAAACTCATTTCAGCTCTCTGGGGCATGAGGACCTCACAGAGGGGAGATGATCCTTTGTCCTATCTGAACGAGATTACTGTAAATCATGCCATCTGAGGCAAAAAGTGAAAATAACATGAATGTCCCTGACCCTTTGCTCACTGGTTTAAGCCTTTGAGAACACAGCAGGAACATCAGTATGTCTATTAGCTCCCTATCCACCTCTAAGGTCTTGGTCCTAACCTTCAAATGAACTGATGGATCTGATCCTGGCTGCATGAGAAATTACAGTCCAGCACTCAGTGCTGCACCTTCGAAATAATGCATATCACTGAGGCCAGAACCCAGGGTATGGAGCTGAGGATGCATATTATCAGCAGAAGGGATTTGGAATAGGCAAACCAGACAAATACATTGTGTAACCACACTTAGAAAAAGAAAACCTGTCGCTTTCAAAAGTGTTATTTTTAAGCTACTTTAAAAACAAACAAACAAACAAACAAACAAAAGACATCCCCATGTTGAGACACACCTGGATTTTTTTTCAATTACTGGAAATCACGCAGGCCCAGAGGTTCTGCAGCACTCCGTCAGCAACTGCAGTAATCTTTGCTCTCTGCTGTTCCACAGCTTGTTTTAGCAGCCACAGTCTCAGATTTATCAGCTCATCTCTCATTCTGCTGTCTTCAAAATTTCACAAATGCTCATGCTTCCTCCAGGTAGTATATTCCCAAGCTGTTCCCAGAAGGGGCTGCTGCGCTCGCCCTGCAGCACACACCCGTAACCTGGGCATGCAGCAGCAAAAAAATATGCAGAATTCTGAAGCATGGAGATGAATTTCAGACCAAGTAGAAAGTCAGCAAGAAACAGAAACTAAATTTGAGTTCAGACCGATCCCAAAAAATGGTTTGTATTCTCTCCTTTTAGCTTTAAGCAGAGGATATTTCATTCAAATTTATTTACTGATGGGTCACACAATGTACTTAAGAGTTTAAGAATACTTCCCAGCACAGGTTCTTACATGAACTGGTTTTGTAGGCTGCCCCCCACAACACACACAAACAGATCACAGCAGTGCATTTGTAAAACCTTCAGAGAAATGGGGTTTTTTTTACGAAAGACTGTAAAGGTCTTTGCTTTATTTGAGCAGATTAAATTTAGGAAGGCTTCGGTTACCACTGAAGCATATTTTGTGTTCTGAATTTGTTGTTTGTAAATGGGAAGTATTTACCTTTACCATGCATATTTATTGGAAAATACGATTGCAGGTTCCTGAAGGCATTAGAGAATTGAACAGACATTCTTTTTGCATCATACAGAGTCATCACAAGAGGACAGATGCTGCTGCTGCTTTTGTACAATTGGTACAAAATATTATCATAGGTCAAAGAACAGATAGGATTTGGGATTTTTTTCTTAAGAATGGCTTTTTATTTTGTGAGGTCCTCTACGAAGGTACCACAAAAACACATTCACTGGATAAATAATAGCAAAGGAGTACATCTGGTGAGCAACAGGCAGCCCTCTAAACCAAATGACATCCAATGTTCCCGTAGACATTGTGAAAATAGATGTAGTACATTTATGAGTTCAGGATGTCTTTATCTTAGCAGGTCTTAAAGCACTTGCTTTTATATGACATGACCTTTTGTGCTAGATAATGAAAGAATCTGAAGGTACTGAAAGAAATTTCCAGTGGCTAATTTATAGAACGGCATCAGAAGTGAGGAGGGACTGCTAACGAGTCCTTTCAATTCCCAAATAAATACCACAACTGTATAAACCTAACGGACAAGTTTTTCTAAGAACAGCAGTCCCCTGTGATGAGAGGCTAAAATCACCACAAACCCACCAGCAAGGTGGTATACCTTCACAGTGAGGGTGCCAGAGCCCTGGAACAGGCTGCCATGGGGGGCTGGAGATATTCAAGACCTTCTCTGGAGTTACTCAAGACCCTTCTGGATGCCTACCTGTGTGGCCTGTCCTAGGAAACCTGCTTTGGCAGGGGAGCTGGACCCAATGATCTCTGGAGGTCCCTTTCAACCCCTACGATTCTGTGATTCTGTAATACCCTCAGCCAAGGTGTCTCACACTATTACAGTTCATACATTCTTGTTACAATGTACGAGTGCTTGTTAGAGCAAAAGCCATTATATTAATTATACTAGAGAACTGTCATTCATTACATTGAGTAGATTTTAATAGGACAACCGACTCCCTCTTTTGTGAACTTTAAGTAATACTAAATAATTAACAATGCTTATATACAAACTGCCATCATTCGATTTTATTGCTAATTGCCCATAGGGATTAATAGAGGTATTTCATACTCTTGTGCATTATTGTATTAGATTATCTGCAGATTCCAGATGAAACAATTGCATTACTTTATGGTCAGTTCATTTTCAAAAGGTTACATTTGCAACAATAAAGGCAAGTGATGTTTTGTTAATGAATTCTGATTTTCAGACACCAGGAATATGATAGTTAACAGACCCACTGACAATAACCTCATTTTGCTGCCAGGTCAATAAATATGCTATTTCACTAGCTCTTAGCAAGAGTGCTGTTTTCACCTTCTTTTGTAGGAACCAACCAAATCAATTGTAACTGCTTCATCATAGTATTGCAGGAAAGTTTATGTTGGAAGGGATCTCAGGAGGTCTGTAATCCAACTACCTGCCCAGAGCAGGGCTAAAGGCAAGGTCAGACAAGTTGCTCAGGGCTCATCTGGTCAAGACTTGAAAACCGCCAAAGACAGAGATGGCCCAGCCTCCCTGGGCAACCTGTTCCACTGCATGTCTCAGGTCATCTTCAGCTGACTTGTTAGTTCTCAGCCCATGGCATTGCCAGGCATTACTCCTTCCCTAGTACACAACTTCATTTTTCCTTCTTGAATTTCCAAGGGTTCCAGTCAGGCTACGATCTCCATGTTTAATTATTAAAACCTGCTTTAAAAGCATACATTAATATGCAATTCAGAAATGCTCCTAAATAGCCAAATAAGACTGTTCAAAGTGTGACACTGTACTGGTTTGCTTCTACTATGCACCTGCCAGGCATTACCAGAATTACACACTAACATGCTCACACCTGTGATGGCCACAGGCAAAACTGGGGCTTCAGATTTCCAACTCAGGTCACTCACCTGAACTAACTGACCTCAGTAACTGTTGTGTCCCACACTTGGACAACCAGTACCACAGAGGCACGATGCGCACTTTGATAATTGGCTAGCAAATAGAAGAATATTTTACTACAGGGAATGTGGGACTTCTTCTATTATCTGCAGGGTTAGTGGGGCAATGTTGCAAGCATAGATCTCACTGTACCTCTTAATTCTTAAGCAATGTTTTCCTGCCCTAATTCTCCAGCCTTATCCCCCCTCTACAACACTTTTCTTTCCCATTAGCCTCTTTCCCTTATCTTCTTGTTCTTGCACATCCTCAGCCTGGTCCAGCCACTGCCTCCCACTTCCTCACCTCCTCCAAATTCAGCTTTTGTCTCCTGGGAGTGCATTAAGACTTCGTCCTCAGCAGAGATGAGCTATCTGACAAGACACTAAGCACTAAGGTCAGGATCTCTGCTCTTGGTTCCAGGACAGAGTAGCAAAGGAAATTGGAAATAGCAACTGCAGGGGAGGTCCTGCTTTAAATCACAACCAGTGAAATGGAATGGGAAAAGAATTTGTGTAATTTCAACTCTAATAACTATGTGTGAACCTTTGAAAAGGATTAGAATTAGTCAAAGACCATAATTATTCATGGCCACAGCCGAAGTCAGATGGATGTCACAAAAATTACCTCCTTCCAGATATGAAGTCCTTGTAATAGACGGAGAAGGCAGGGGCCTCCCTTAAATTACTACCATTTTCAGCACTGGCAAAATAATATGTTACATGTTTCCCTATGAACATTTTTCTGAACTGTTCAAGACCTTTAGTCTGAAGAGGAAGCTCAACATAAAAATGAGATCCCGTGCAGGGAACAGAAAGATCTTAACATGGTGCATCTGAAGCAGTCTTAATTGCCTTTGACATTACCTGTTTTGCTTCAGATCAATACGTGGAAACTTCACACAAGTAATTCTTGTTAACATTGCTTAATCCTGCTAAGAATAAATTTAATTTGGGTCTGTGCTAGGCAGAGAGTGGGCTCCAACTTTATAAATTCTGAATAACTAAATTCCATCAAAGGAATGAAAACGGAATAACAAATTTTCTGAATAAGTAACCTATGAGAAATCCTTCGTCAGTCACTGAAAATCCTGCAGAGCTAGTTATGCTAATAAGACAATTTGCATAAGATACATTTTTGTCCAAACACTGAAATAACATCCTGGGCCAAATGCCTCTGATTTTAACAGTTTCATTTTTTCCTACACCAGAGCCTGAAATACTCTGCTAATCTACAAGCCCTGCTGGTTGCTCCTACCCATTGCAGGCTGTATCAGATCTCACCTCACGGCTCCATCATTCTGAACAGAGAAGCCAGAACAAAGTCAAATATGTGATGCCCTTCAGCAGTTCTCCTTCTCAGAGGAATATTAAACTCTCTCATATTAAACCAAATTCTCTTTATCTCTTTATACCAAGGCAGCTACTGAATGCTCATCCCGGCTGTCCAGGAGACCACAATCTGCTGCAGTAAACCAAGGTCTGGTGTCTTTGCTATAGTTTAGAAGAAAATACAGTATTTCATCAAACTGACATATGTGTTCTAACTGAATTAATGGTCTTAGTCATTTTCAACTTGCACACATAAATGAATACTTACAATATGGCCTGCATAAATAACAGTGTTGACGAATGAATACATAAACACTGAATTATGGCTACTGGTACTCAGAAAAGGTGTTTTCACTTTTGATGTGGTTTTATGAAAGGTGGGTACATCTGCGATGTGAAAGGAAGGAGAGGGTATGCAGATGTACAGCAGCATGTACTGCAGTGACAATACAAATAGACTGGTTGCCACAGGCTCAGGACCCTTATAACCCTGCCTCCTTGTCCTCTACCTCTGCCAAATTAGCATTAGGTTTTACTGACCTCTGTTTAAAGGAGAAAAAAACACAATTGCCCCAAAATCACAAGTTGCATTATTAGCGTATCAATAACAGAACTCTTTATCAACACTGAATTTAATGAAAGATTGTCCAAACTGATCCCCTAAGCCTCTGCAACTTTGAAACATATTCATTATATTACACCAGAGAGAAAATGAAAAACCCATAATTAGGGATATTTTTAACTATAGGAGTTAAACTAATGGCACTAATGACACTGTATCACTTAGAATTCCTCAGTCAGTTCAGCTGAAGCCCCTTATAAAAATTACTTCAGCATTTGACAAGAAGAACTGAAGAATTCATATTGTGAATTGGAAAAATACCAGAAGAAAAGGTTGGAGGTGGCATTGGAGGAGTGGGAACATGTTTAGCAAGAAGTCTCATGAGAATGCTGTGCTGAAAGATCATTCCTATTCTAAATATAAACCTTTAATACATTAGCCATCCTGATTTTAACATCATATAAAATATTTCCAGTCTGAAGGATAACCAGCAAGGCAAGGTGATTCTTTGTGATTTATTCATCTCTTATGAAGAAGAAAACAGGAAAGGTTTGAAATCCTGGTAAGAGGGTTTAGTGGATTTTATATGGCAAATATACTATCATAATTTGTGTTCTGTCTTATTTTTCTTTCTATTATCTTGAAACATCTAAATGAATTTGCCTAAACCACAAGGGTCAGATAATGAAAGTCAGGGTCTAGATCTTTAGTAAATATTCACAGTGTCATCTGAAATACTCAGTTTAACACTAGGAACAGCTAGGAGAAACAGTGATTGTGACATGGTAAGTAAAAATTCTGTCCTTTTCTGGCTTATTTTTGGAAGTTAATATAAAATCTATGTCACTCAGAATTGCCTGGTTCCAAGTCCTTTATGTTTTGTACCTAAATTAATCAGTAAGGACAGGGGATGCTTTCTTTTGTTAAACCAATTGTCACTTTATATCTGAGACAAAAGTGGCTGAGCAGTAACAGGTGCCAGCTCTAGTCACCCATGCTCTTCAAATGGAGCTATCTTGTGTTATTTCCCAAAGCCTTTACTTGTCACTCAGAACGCTGAAGCGGTTGTTCAGGGGAAGATCAATGAAATACAAGTTTGAGAGATTACTAGAGAAACGCAAGAGCTAAATGTGATCTTAAGCAGTCATTACCTGGGAAGAGAACAATGACTCATGTCAACTTCACAAAGTTAAACAGCCTTTGAGAAAACTATCGTGACTCACAGGTACTGCATGCGCATGTGCACGCACACACACAAACACAAGCTATTTCTCAGTTCAAGGCATTTAGCTCTTCTACACAGAAACTAAGCTCTCTTCTCCTTGAACCGGCAACAGCCTTATATTAGTGTAATTGCCTTGACATCAGCCAACTAATTGATTCAGAGGGGGAGGTGCTATATATATATGTTTCTTGCTGGTGGGGTTACATAAATTGTTGACCTGTACACTGATGTGAAACAGCACATAATAGGAATGAGTTCTTATTTTTTTCTTTCTATCTTTCTTTTTTTTTTTCCCCCTAACAGATATTGTAAGAGTTTGCTTTGGATTGCAAACAAAGCATCTCTCAAAACCAAGCACCTAACACCAGGCAGGTTTTCTTGGTTTTCTTTGTGAACGTGGTTTTCTAATAGGAAAATATTTTTCAGTAAGTATTCAGCTGAGGGGTTATTTTGGCTTCTGAAGTATTAATTTTAGTGACAATAATTCCATATCCATTGAAACCCGCTACTCTCCCCCTCTACTCTGGCCCTGGTCTGGTCCCTCCTGGAGTACTGTATCCAGTTCAGGACTCTCCTGGTATAAAAAAGACAGGGATCTCCTGGAGAGAGTCCAGAGGAGGGCTGTAAAGATGATTAAGGGCCTGGAGCATCTCCCCTACAAGGAAAGGCTGAATGAACTGGGGCTGTTCAGCCTCAAGAAAAGAAGACTGAGGGGGGATCTGATCCATGTTTATAAATATCTGAAGTGTGGAACACAGTGGGAAATGGCCAGCCTCTTTTCAGTGGTCTGTGGAGACAGGACAAGAGGTGATTGCTGCAAATTGGAGCACAGGAAGTTCCACACCATTATGCTGAAGAACTTTTTCACAGTGAGGGTGACAGAGCCCTGGGACAGGCTGCCCAGGGGGGTTGTGGAGTCTCCTTCTCGGGAGATATTCAAGACCTGTCTGGACGCCTATCTGTACGACCTGTCCTAGGGAGCTGCTTTGGCAGGGGGGTTGGACCCGATGATCTCTGGAGGCCCCTTCCAACCCCTGTGATTCTGTGATTCTGTGAATCTGTGAAGCAATTAACAAGAACAAAACTATTCAGTTAGGTGAAGCTAATCATGTTGGCAGACTCAAGCTTGAAATGGAAGCCATGATGACATTTTAGCAGTACTGGCATTTCCAATTCATGTTAATGATCTATCTGTTACTGTTGTTACTAATATGTATATAAGGATGCTACCTTCTGAGAGGTACTTTGAACATCCAGGTAACTGAAAATTAGAAAGCATTTTTGCTGATTTGAACTGCAGGAAAGTTTTCCACTGTGATGATCTGGATACAACCAGACAAACACATGCATTCAGGAGATCATACTGCAGTAAAAGGTAACATACTGGCCAACCTCCTGAGTATTCTTCAGATATTTGTTCTGCCCCAGATGGAGAGGCTAATTTGTGATAATTAGGGTGTAAATTTCCAAGCACTGCAGCTTAGCTGCCCTAGTTCCCACTAAGGTCACTTTATCTTGCTAGGAGAAAGTAATCTTGCTGAAAGTACAGTAAGCTGGTTTGCCTTTAACACCTAAGTGTCTCCAGTAAGAATAGTGTGAATTACTGAAGTGTAAATTCATGCCCAATGTGGATTCTTACTACCTTCTCTCTGTTAAAATGCCCATAAATAGGGGAGGTGGCTTGGAGCTCACTAGTGGGATAATACATGCCCAGAAAAAAACATGACATCACAGAGAAGTAACAAAAGTCACTAGGAAAGTTAAAATTATCTATGCCCACAAATGACATTACCGAGTTCATTTTCACCTTCAAGAGGAGGGACTACTGCACCCCAAGGAAGAAGGTAGAATTACTGCAAATGAGCTTAAGTAGCTGAGTAAACAGTTTGATCTGCCTACCAACTAACTACTTGTCTGAGCAACTAAGATAGCTGAGTGTGGCAAGGTGTGCCCGTGCAGCAGGGAGCCTGACACAGCAGCCGAGAGAAGCTGTCCTCTGATGGTTGTTCCCAGGAATGTCTGAAATAAGCAAATCCAATGTTTAGCAGGAAAGTGTCTGGCTTGCAAAAGTGTACCAAGCACAATCAGATTCCCCTGCTGATCACCTCTGTGCAAATGAAGAGGAACAAAGACTTAATTATTCTTCTGCTCCAACAAATGGTACCTCCAGACTAATATCCAGAAGCTGGGAAGCACTTTTACCTTTTCCAAAATTATCCTGTGTGGATTATTTCACCCTGCAGGGCTGCCAGGTCTGAGTTAAAACCAAACACATTGCATTGTTTCCCATTCTTTGCTTGTATTTATCAATATTCTTTGTTAGTAGGTGTGGGACTTTCTTTGAATTTGTAAAAAGTATGTTCATAAAACACTGGCCGTTCCTCTGAAGAACAGTACTGAGTTTTCTAAGATGGAATTTAAGTTTCTTCTGGAAAAGGCACAGACAGATGCATGTTGCTTTAAGTCAAGTATATTTACTTACGTGTTTAGCAATATATTCTTACTTTCATCTCTCAGAAACCAGAGGGAGAGAGTTAAAATGCATTAAATTGACTTACTGACTGTCATGGTCTAGCCCTGGCCAGTAACTGAGCCCCACCCAACCACTCGCCCACCCCTCACATTCCCCAGAAGGGGATGGTGGCAAGAACAGAAAAAAACCCCAACTAATGACTTGAGATAAAGACAGTTTAACAGGATAACAAAAAAAGATGACAGAATCACAGAACATTAGGGGTTGGAAGGAACCTCAAAAGATTACCTAGTCCAATCCCTTGCCAGAGAAAGATCACCCAGATTAGGTCACACAGGAACATGTCCAGGTGGGTTCTGAATGTCTCCAGAGAAGGAGACTCCACAGCCTCTCTGGGCACCCTGTTCCAGGGTTCTGTTACCCTCACAGTGAAAAAGTGTTTCCTTATGTTCACATGGAACCTCCTGTGCTCCAGCTTGCACCCATTGCCCCTTGTCCTATCACTGGACATCGCTGATATGAGCCTGGCTCCATCCTCCTGACACTCACTCTTTACATATTTTTAGACATGAATGAGGTCACCCACCAGTCTCCTCCAACCTAAAGAGACCTGGATCCCTAAGTTGTCCTCATAAGGAAGATGTTCCACTCCCTTAAGCATCTTAGTGGACCTGTGCTGGACTTTTTCAAGTAGTTCCTTGTCCTTCTTTAACTGAGAGGTGCAGAAATAGACACGCTATTCCAGATGCAGTCTCACCAGGGCAGAGTAGAGGGAGAGAAGAACCAGCAACTCAGTGTGTTACCAACATGATTCTCATCCTAAATCCAAACCACCTGGAAAGAAAATTAACTCTGTCCCAGCCAAAGCCAGGGCACTGACTTGTAAGAAGCAAAAATAAAAATGTTGCCTCCATTAGCTACAAAAGGGCATGAAAACTGCATGATGTCTTCCATTTTTCCCACTGCACAGCCAGGGTCATCTTTAAGAATTTAGCTTAGAAACACAAGTCATAGAAACATTCATTTAAATGTGCTGCAAGGCAAAGATATATTCAGCTTGTTTGAATTCCTAGGCAAGGTGGGAAACCAAACCGGAGGGAGTCTCCAGATAAACTAAGAGTAATCATCTGGCTGCATTTTAGTCCAAACCCACACCAATCATAGGCAAATAAACTCATTTAATGCAGTCTCTTTGTTAGGTAATTTAGTGTCTTCTGTCTCAGATGTGAATTCCAAACCCTGCGATTTTGGGTCTCAAAGCTGAAGCATCTGAACTTACTGACACATTATGTGGTGAAAGTAAATCACCACATGAGTTCATATCTGAATATCTGTCAGATGCTCAGGGGCTAACAGAAGATACCCTTCTGTCTATACAACTTCTTAAATGAGATTCTGCTTCAATGTGCAAGCTTTATGGTATCTGCATAGATCATGAAAATTTCACAATAGTAACCAATATTTCGCTATCTTTGGCAGCCATGGAAATGTTTATTAAACACTACAGAACATTATGAGACAGTCTGAAATATGCATGAAACATCCCTAAAGGAAAGCTGGTTTACCTCAGGAGACTGGCACCCATTTCCAGTGGGGTTTATATTTTAAGAGTTGCTATAATTTCCAACTGACATATTGGAGAAATCCTGAAAAACAGATGAGGTTCCTGAAGACTGATAAAGATTAAACCCATCTTCAGAAAAGGAAATAGCCTGAGAATGATAAACATTTCTGAATGTTTAATTATTTATTCCATTATTTTTCTGTTAATTTAAGTTAAGCAAGTACCCAGAGGACAGCAAGAAAAAAATAGCAGGACCCATGATTAATCAGGGTAAAGCTGTATGAAATGAAGCAAAATTCTTTCTATAACAAAGTAAGAGGCCTTGGGAAAAGGAATTAGCAATTAAAGCCATATATGTTTAATTCAAAACATCGAGATTCATTTTATGACTAGACCAGAGGTAGAATCCTACACAATCCCATGTGCAAAATCCTTCTACTTTGATGGTGAATCATGAATTGGAAAACCAGCTGCATTTTCCCAACACGATGCAGCAGTCCTCAGGAAAAGAGCTGCATGTTTTATCACAAACTGAACGTGACTCAATAGCATCAATCTGGAATGAAACCAGAAAACATTCTATTGGGACCTGTATGCCAAATTAATAGCAATGAAGATGGGAAGTAATGACATTTTGGGATAGTACACTTGTGAAAACTACCTGCACCGGTTGGAGATGCTTCAGGAGATAGTAGAGGTGTAAAACAGACAGCCTTTGAGATGAGGCAGAAAGAATTGAGCTCATTTCACCTAAAGAAAACTCCAAAGACATGCATGAAACCAGTCTTCAAATATGTAAAGGGGCAGCGAGTATTGAAATAGAAAATAGTATTCTTTGTCCACTGCAGATAGAATAAAATGTAATGGTCTTAAATCACACATTAGAAATTAGAAAGACTTTTTATAATGGTAGAGACATGAAAGTGAGAATATGTTGCTAAACTAGCATGTTCCCAACACAATGTTAATAGTCACATAAATCTGTCAACCAAACCATGCTCCCCTAACATACCTTTGAAAATGTCATGCATGCTCCATCGAAGGTTGAAGACTCAATGGTTAGCTAGATTCTGATTACAAATTATGAACCAGAGACTCATTACCTTACCTAACACACTCCAAATCATAGAATAGTAGAATGGTTTAGGTTGGAAGGGACCCCAAAGCCCATCTAGTCCCAACCCTCCTGCCATGGGTAGGGGCAGCCTCCACTAGCCCAGGTTGCCCAAAGCCTCATCCACCCTAGCCTTGAACACTTCCAGGAGGGGGCAGCCACAGCTTCTCAGTGTCTCACCATCCTCACCATAAAAATCGTCTTTCTTACATCCAATCTAAATCTGCCTTCTTTCAGTTTAAAACTATTGCCCCTTGTCCTCTCACTACAGGCCTTAGTAAAGTCTTTCTTTTTCTTGTAAGCCCTCTTTGTATATTGAAAGGCTGTGTTAAGGTGTCCCTGGAGCCTCCTCTTCTCCAGGCTGAACAACTCCAACTCTCTCATCCGGTCTTCACAGGAGAGGTGCTCCAGTCTTCTGAGCAGCTGATTATTTTTGAGGCAAAATACCTCTTACCTTTCATTCAAGTCTCTTAAAAGGGTTTCTTGAGATTTGGGGAAGTACAATGTTCTAAATCTATTTTTAAAATTTCTACCTTTTCCCTCAAAAAAAGAAAAAAACTAGATTTTTTTTTTAAGTCTCAGTATTCAGACAGCTTCTGGTATAATACCTGATGGATGGGGTAGCTAAATTTCAGAAAGAAGATTAAACCCCACTACCAGCTAGAACCTTTCTGGTGAATTTGCATAGAGGATCATACTTTATTGGCACAAGCAGAAGGAGAAATGCTAATTTCTCTGCAATTGTAAGTGCTGTACAGGAGCAGGGAAAGACAGTGGAGTAAACAAACAACAGGGGAAAGTACAGCCTTAAAATTTAACATTATAGCAGGCAGATGAACTGCACAAATGCATTTAGAAATAACTGAGCATCTCTGTACTCAGAGTACTTCAGAGTTCACAAACTGTGTTGGTTCTTTGCCTACTGTTTATATCAGCTCAATTGACTGACTTCTATTTAAGTTTCATAGGAGACTTTTGTGGTGAAGAATAATTGAGAATGGATAGAACTGTAAACCTTTGAGGATTTACTCAACATACATGTGTACTGAGTTCAGCTAGGAGAGAGTTAATTTCCTTTCTAGCAGCTGGTGCAGTGCCATGTTTGAGGAGAGTGGGCTCAGGGGGATCCTATCAATGTATACAAATACGCGAAGGGAGGGTGCAAAGAAGATGGAGCAAGGCTCTTTCCAGAGGTGTCTGAATACAGGTCAAGAGGCAATGGGCACAAACTGAAACAGGGGAGATTCCTGCTGGATATCAGAAAACACTTTTTTCTGTGAGCACTGGCACAGGTTGCCCAGGGAGGTTGAGGGGTCTCCATCCTTGGAGACATTCAAGGACACGGTCCTTGCCAACCTGCTTTAGGTGACCCTGCTTGAGCAGATGACCTCCAGATGTCCCTTCCAACCTCAACCATTCTGCAATTTTGTGGTTCTCTGACCCCCCACTATATTGAGCATGGGGAGTAGTCTGTTTTGACAGTTTCCTAACTTTATTTAGGAGTCATGCACCAGGAATCAATGAAATAGATCACAGGTGAGAAAGGCCCCAGTTTCTTGGACTTCAAGTTGACAGGGTTGAAGCTCCCAGGCTAAGGGATGTGGACACAGCCACCCTCCACCTGATTAAGGAACAACCCAGATCCATTATCAAGAGACTTATGCAGTTCTTGCCATGTGACTGTAAAATATGGTTTTGAAATCACTATTTTTAGCCTGCTATTATAAGTAGGACAAATGAAGCTAAAGGTTCAAGGCTGTAAACTGTCTCTAAAGAAATCAATGGGAACGTGGAGTCTATTTACACTGGATATTTATGCAATCCCCATTACGGCAGTAGCAGTACTCTTCCCAATATTTAATGTACTGCTCTTCACAATAATGCTGTAAGGTCAGTGAATCCATGAAAATGCAAAAAAAAACCCCTAAGATTTATGAACCTGGAGAGAAAATGGTGCAATAAAACCCAGTAAATGAAACATGGAGAGTAATCCAGTGATGAGATATCTCCTTGAAGGAAAGCATACATAATTTCGAGGTCCTGCTCTCAATATTTTAGACCTGCCAATATCACTGAATCCAAATATATTGGATTCACATCAGCTGAGCATCTGCCATCAGTTCAACATAGATCATGATTGGCTTTTTATGGGGTTACTGACATGTTAGTATGCTCATGTGCAGCTGCTATGGTGCAAGTTAGGTCATCTGACAACAAGACATTATTTTCCTGCCGTCTGAAACAGTACCTATTACTTGTAAGAACATGCTGTTAGCAGGTATGAAGGGTTAGCAGGTATGTTGTTTGCTTGTTTTATCCAGTGGGTTTAAAGTAGTTAAACAAACCCAGAGGCACGGCTGACTTAGGCATGCACCGAACCAGTTGAACATGACAAAATGATTTTATGAATCTGACCCTAAAATGACTTAACAAAAGCCACACAATGAGCAGCTGAATCTTAGTCCTAGGCTCTCATCTTAGTAACATGACTATCTTTTCTGCCTCATTTTCTCTATATATCAATGACCTTATTTTTCAAAGAAAGCTATTGCAAATTTAGAAGGCTATGTATCTGGGACTGGGCAAGCAGACCAGGAAAAAAAATAATGTCATGAACATTTTAGCAAGGTTTGAACACCTTTTTTTTTTCATCTTACTCGCTCTTGTCTGTAACAGAAATATACTACTAGTAGTTCTCACAGGTTCCTCAGTGTTAGCCAAACTGCAGTGTTACTTGTCCTTGTATATTATCAAATGAGGATCTAATCCTGAAGAACTTCCAAAATACAAATAATACACATGTATTTTATATAGAAATAATAGGGTTCAGGTTTTTGAGTGTTCCCACAGATATTCTATGTGTGCGAACCACTCCCATGAAGAAGCCTTTTGAATCAGATCCATACCTCACAGATACATTTAAATCAAGTACTCAGAAAACCATGAGGGGACATATTTTTGTGTTTCATTGTTCTTTTGCAGAGGATTTTCTATTTAAAAGCTGTAAGAAAGCTGAGTTGCAACTTCTCCAAAAGAACAGAGGCAGAGTTAAGCTACATCACTTATTCTAAGCTTGCAAACCTTTGACATGGTTATTGAGAGGTTAAATTCTTTAGGAAGTCCAACACCGATTTCAGCACAAAACCTTTTTGCAATGCTGATCTCAGCACACTTCGGGACTGACAGGCCTAGCCTTTAGCTAGTTCAATTCCACCAAGACGAACGCCTGCCTGAGCTTAAAGAGAGCATCTTCCTGGGCTCCTCGCTGGAGCCTACAGCGCCGAGCAGGGAAGGGAATGGGATGACAATTGGCAGGAGAAAGGTCTGCGACTGACTCAGATTTCTATGTTTGTGGAAATCCGACCTTCACTTTCACCACTGAAGCAAAGGGGTACCTTGCTGGAAAAAAATTGGAGGTGTTAACCCGGGAGCGTTGGTAACAGCTTCATTTCATGAGCATGGTCCAGCAGCTGTCATTCCCACAGAATTATGCAGATTTGGTGCCCCCTGCTGTCTTTTACTGCCAGAGTTGACAGATGAAAAAATACGGGGGGGGGAAAAAGAGCTAAATGGACCAAACCCAGCCCCAAAGGGCAGAATAAGGACCCCGCTCAAAAAGGCGCGTTTCAACCAGAGTGTGAGTCCACAGGCTGTTTTGGTGAAGCGCCCAGGAGCTGAGAATAGCAGAGCTGTATGTTGGTAGAATAATGATCACAAAGAGAGGAAAAGCACTGAGTGCATCATCACCGAAAGGAATCACAGAAATCACAGAAGGGTAGGTGTTGGAAGGGACCTCTGGAGATTATCTACTCCAACTCTCTGACAGAGAAGGATCATCTAGAGCAGGCTGCACAGGACAGCTTATAGGTGGGTTCTGAATAACTCCAGAGATGGAGACTCCACAACCTCTCTGGGCAGGCTGTGCCAGTGTTCTGTCACCCTCACAGTAAGGAAGCTCCTCCACTTGCTTAGGTGGAACTTCCTATATTCAAGTTTGTGCCCATCGCCTCTTGTCCTGTCACTGGGCACCACTGAAAAAAGACTGACCCCATCCTCCTGACCCCTACCCCTCAAGTGCCTATAAGTACTGATAGGATTCCCCCTCAGTCTTCTCTTCTCTGGGCTAAAAAGTCCCAAGTCCCTCAGCCTCTCTTAGTTAAAGAGATATTCTAGTCCCCTAATCATCTTTGTAGCCCTTTTTTTGTACCCTCTCCAGTAGCTCCCTGTCCTTCTTGAACTGAGGACACAGAAATAGCAGAATAGCTTCAGCCTTGGCACACCTACATTGCTTGAAGAAAGGACCCCAGAAATTATTCTGCCTTTTGTGGGGATGGAAGCACATGAGATCTTTCCTGCCTCTCACCCCAAACAGAGAGTTTAGACTCAAATCTTTTTTATTATGGTAGCACCTAGAGGTCTCAACAAATACCAGTACCAGTGTATTAGGACCCCCAAACACATACCTGATGCATCTACATAAGATTTTGTATGAACTGAACTGGAATACATGCACCAGGAGTGTACCAAATACACCAGGCTCCAGCACTGGACATGCCTAGAGCTAATCCAAAGTAAAATCTCTCCAATGCACACAGCAGGGCCATCCGGATGGCAGCCCAACCTGTTTCTCTCTACAGAGCTAATCCTACACTACGTGCTAAAGTAGATGAACCCACTCACAATGAGACTCACCTACTGAATCTCACTGCCTCTGAGAGCAGTTGCCTAACCTCTCCCTCTCTCTAGATGCTTTGTTAGCACCAGCAACCCTCCAACAAACATCTGCTTAATTTACATAGTTAATCTCTTTTTTTCTTTTGTTTTACCCAGGGCTTGTTTTTGGTTGGATCTGTTTCACATCACACTTTGCCTGGTGTGATGTAAGAAGGGGGAGGAATGTCCCTTTTGGCAGCAGCACAGTCTTAGATTGGCTTCAGCTAATCATGAAATGTCTGTCCTAAAATAAACAAGGGCAAGAGATGCCAACAGGTGGAACGGCTTGTCCAAAGCAATACAGCACATTTCTAGCACAGCTGGGTTGAAAACCTGCTATCTCCATTTGTTTCTTGCCCCTTCCCTGTACTTCTCCTGGAATACTACACAATATAAATGATGAAGCAAAGTGACAGTGACCCATCTGAGCCTCTACAGAGTGGCAGACAGGACTTTTCATGGAAGAATGTCAGTTTAATAGATTTTCTACCGTCAATTGACACTAAGCTAACAACTGATAATCTTGTCTATTTATTCTCAAAGACATTTATTTAAAGGGGCCCTGGGTCAGTAATTAGTCACAGCAATGAATTGACCAGTCTCTTTGGTATCCTGCCTTTGGTCCTCTAGTAGATTAGAAAAGACCAACATAACAACTCCACAGCGAAGGGACAGTCCTGCCTCGCTGCAACAGGGGTGTGTAGTGACTGGGACCAGCACTCATATTCCTAATAACACTGGTGCTAAAACAGCCTTGAGCTGTACTTGAGGCGTGCGGCAGCAGATGCTTCATCATTTCATATTCTCCTCTTGTTAGAAAGCTTTTAGGGCTGACATTGAAACTACGAGTCACTGACAGTTCTGGAAAGGCTTTCTGGTGAACAAGATGAAATTTCTGACATTTATAGGGTCTGAGAAGTTTCTTCACCTTCAAGAGAAAAGAATTTATCCGGCTTCTCTGACACTTATTTATACACACAAGTCTTAAATGGCCATTTTCAACTCTTGAACTCCTGTGACTTAGTGAGATGCCATGATCTGTAGTCCATCTGCCATAGCAGGATTTAAACAAGCATCCCCTAATACATCTTGCTCACTTCCAGCACCCAGAAATCCTATATTGTATTTTGCATGTTTCGGTTTTATGCCTCAGCATTCAAAACACCTGAAGGTGGGAGTTTGGCTTGGTGATTACTGCACCCTCATACAAAATCAGCTTGCTTGCTACATCCTTTCTACTTCTTACTTTACTCAGTATATAGGCTACAGGGGTTGAGCCTAAAAATTCACTTCTATCTCCTCTGACCATTGCGTAAGTCAGCAGCCTGTCCTCTCTTCACCTCTTTTCAGGGTGAAACACATACACACAGAGCCATGTCAGGAGTTGTGCAAGAAGAAGATTACAAGGGTGGATCCACTTGTTTTGATCTCCTGACAGACTGCTGTAGCTCACCCTGCTTCCAGGCTCCTGCAGCTGCCCTCTTGCTCTTTTTCCAGTCCTAAGCTCCCTTCCTCCAGCCTATTTTCCCCTTTTGCCCCTGAAAGAAATTTATGTGCCTGTGTCTAGCTGCCATCACTTGCAAAAGGCCAGGCCTCAAGAGTGAGGAGCTAACTTTTAACTACTGACATGAACTTGAGTGTTGGAAGAGCTGGATTATCACAGAAGGGTGGTGTGAAGAGGGATGAGTGTTGAGGTTTAAGTCAGAAGGTCTTATTATCACTGGACCTCAGGGGTAAGGGTGTAGCTTTACTGGAAAAAGTGTGCTTTACGATATTTATGTCTGCATCCCACACGTTTGGTGTCAGCAAGACATCAGAGAGACTTTATGAGCTACCAACGTGCTGCACTATAGCAATTAATAACAACTGTCAGGAGATTCCCTTCCAGTGCATGCCAGGCCCCAGTGTGCAGCAAAGGGCAAAATAAATTGTTAGTCATGATCCTCCCATTATATAAACTAAGGTAAATGTCAACATAACTGTCAGACTTCTTTCATCTCTTAGCATACTCTTTTTACTATAACTCAAATATTGGAATAAATTTCTTACAGCTAGAACATACCTGGAATGCTGGCATTGGAAGGGACCTCTGGAGATTATCTACACCAACCCCCTGCCAGAGAAGGATCATCTAGAGCAGGCTGCACAGGACAGCTTACAGGTTGATTTTGAGTATCTCCAGAGATGGAGACTCCACAGCCTCTCTGGGCAGGCTGTCCCAGTGCTCTGTCACCCTTACAGAAAGGAAATGCCTCCTCATGTTAGGTAGAATTTCCTATGTTCAAGTTTGTGCCCATTGCATCTTGTTCTGTCACTGGGCACCACTGAAAAAAGACTGACCCTACCCTCCTGACCCCTACCCCTCAAGTATTTATCAGTATTGATAAGATTCCCCTTCAGTCTTCTCTTCTCTGGGCTAAAAAGTCCCAAGTCCCTCAGCCTCTCTAGCCCCCTAATCATCTTTGTAGCCCTTGTTTGTACCCTCTCCAGTAGCTCCCTGTGTTTCTCAATCCTTCTTGAGCTGCACACAATATTCCAGATGAGGCCTCACCAGGGCAGGGCAAAGCAGATGGGGAGGAGAACCTCCCCTCTGACCGGCTGGCCACCCTTTTCTTGACGCACCCCAGGATGCCATTGGCTTTCTTGGCCACAAGGACACATTGGTGGCTCATGGTTAACCCATTGTCCACCAGGACTGCCAGGGATTTTTCCACACAGCTGCTTCCCAGCAGGTCAGCCCCTAACCTGTACTGGCACATGGGGTTACTCCTCCCTAGGTGCAGGACCCTGCACTTGCCCTTGTTGAATTTCATAGGAGTATCTCTGCCCAGCTCTCCAACCTGCCCAGATCTCACTGGATGACAGCACAGCCTCTGGTGTGTCAGCCACCCCTCCCAGTTTTGTGTCATCAGCAAACTTGCTGAGGGTACACTGTGCCTTCATCCACAGTGTTGATGAGTACATTGAACAGGGCTGGACCCGGGACTGATCCTGAGGAGCACCACTGGGTACAGGCCTCCAACTAGACTCTGTGCCACTGATCACAACCCTCTGGACTCGTCTTTCAGCCACTTTTCAATCCACCTCACTGTCCATTCATCTATCCCACATTTCCTGACCTTGCCTATGATGATCCTGTGGAAGATGGTTGCTGAAGTCAAGGTAGACAATGTCCACTGCTCTCCCTTCATCTGCTTATCCAGTCATGCCCTCATAGGAGGCTATCAAGTTAGTCAGACATGACCTCCCCTTGGTGAATCTGAGCTGAGTACTTCTGATAACCTTCTTTTCCTTCACATAGTTTGAGATGACCCCCAGAATGAGCCTCTCCAACCTCTTTACAGGGATGGACATGAAGCTATCTGGCCTGTAGGTTCCTGGGTCATCCTTCTTGCCCTTTTTGAAGAGTGGAGTGACACTGGCTTTCCTCCAGTCTTCAGGCACCTTGACTGTTTTGCAGGACCTTTCAAAGATGATGGAGACCAGCTTAAACAGTGGCTTCTGCCTGCTCCCTCAGCACTCACGGGTGCTTCCCATCGGGACCCATGCACTTGTGGATAGCCAGTTTAACTGGTCTCTAATTAGATCTTCTTCAACTGACCGAATGTCTTCCTTCTTCCAGACTTTCTCTGTTACCTCCAAAGTCTGGGGCTCCTGAGGGCTGGCCTGAGCAATAAGGACCAAAGCAAAGATGGCATTCAGTAACTCCGCCTTCTGTGCATCCTCCATCACCATGACACCTGCCTTATTCAACAGTGGGCCCACATTTTCCCTAGTTTTCCTTTTGCCACCAATATACTTGAAGAAACCCTTCATGTTAACTTTGATGTCCCTTGCCAGGTTTAGCTCCAAGGAGGACTAGGCTTTTCTCACTTCATCCCTGGATACCCTGACAGCCTCCTTGTAATCTTCTCAAGTGTTCAGTCCCTTCTTCCATGAAACACAGACTTCCTTCTTCCATTTCAACTTTTTCAGTACCTCACTGCTCAGCCAAGCAGGTCTCCTGCTTCCCTTGCTTGATTTCTTGCTCTTAGGGATACACCAACCCTGAGCTTTGAGGAAGGAGTCAGACAGCTCTTATGAGCCCCCCTGCCTTCCAGAGCCCTGGCCCATGGGATTTCTCCAAGCAGGTTCTTAACCAAGGCCGGAGATTGTGAAGCTACTTTCAGCTGCCAGTAGAAGGCCTCATCAACTTCCCCATTCTGATTAGGTGGCCTGTAATAGACACCCACAACAGCAGCTCCGATTTTAGCCTGCCCCGTAATCTTTACTCACAAGCTCTCCACCTGCTCCTCATCTGCCCTCAGGGAGAGCTTGATACATTTGCTCTCTCACATAGGAAACAACTCCACCACCTTGCCTTGTTGACCTATCTTTCCTGAAAAGGACACAGTCATCCATGCCAGCATGCCAGTTATGTGAGCTATCCCACCACATCTCAGCAATCGCAATGAGATCATGGCTCTGTGACCACACACAGATCTCCAGTTCCCCCTGTTTATTCCCCATACTCATGCATTGGTGTACCAGCATTTCAGGGAATAGAGTGTGTAAATGTCACCCTCAACACTGGGCTGCCACCCTTCAGCTTGACTCTAGCAAGCTCAGTTTTATCTCCCTCCCTCTTTGAAACCAGTTTGAAGCCCTATCCATGAGCCCTACCAAGGATCCTTTCCCCCTTTGGGACAGACAAATTCTACCTGTAGCAATGAGAGCTGGTGCTGTGAAAACTTCCCCATGATCAAAACCCCCAAAGTTCTGTTGGTGGCACCAGCCCCCAAGTCACCTGTTAATCATGTGTGTTCTCCTCTTTCTTTCAGTATTCCTTCCTGTCACTAGAGGAATTGAGGAGAACACTACCCATGCTCCTGAGCCCTCAACCAATCTCCCCAAAGCCCCATTATCTAAAAACTAAGATTTGCTCATTGTAAGTTGTAGTTTTCTCCTCACTGGACAAGCAATCAGATAGAATAAAGAATACAGAACTGGGCAGCAAAGAACCCAAACTCAGTTTATGATCTACACAAAAGATATTGCAGTTACTACACTTGCTAAGCATCCTGTCTAGAATAGCATGGCAAGTTGCCCAAGGCTTTTTTTATGCTGGCTAGCAAAACATGCAATAAACAAAGTAGAAAGCAAACCGGTTCCTAACATGATTTGTCCAGCCTGTGAGGGCTAAAGTCAAGCTTTTAAAGGCTGAAAAGGAAAAAAGGAAAGAAAGAAACAAACAAGCAAAACCCCAAACCCAACCCAAGTGGGAGGATTGAAATGAGCTGCATGTAATATTTAAAAAATTTTAAAAATTAAAAATCCAATAGCAGGCATCTCTGACCCAGAGCCAGAATTCAAGTCATTCAAATATAGAATAAACAGTGGAGGGACACTAAGCAAAAACAAATTTCTGGAGGAAATATCCTTATTTGAGGGTTAATTTAAAGAGCAAAAGATCTGTTCACAGTCTCCTTTCAGAGACTAAACTAGAATTGTACCAAGTGTATACATCAGTTAGTATATTAGTAAGCACCATTACATATTATTATGTTAAAGCAATATTCTATCACATACTTTTGTTCTTATCAGAAGCTGGAAGACAAACCCACTGTTCGTCCTGAACTTAAAGAACACCATGTGGCAATCTACATAGTAAACAATGCATTTTATGAAGCATTATTTCATTTTCTTTGGGTCCTCTGTTCCATCTGTTTCCATCTATTATTTCCTGTGGTTTCTTTGGCCTGTAAGCTTTTGAAAGTAGAGACTAACTTTTCCTTTGTGTCTTTCTTTGTAAAGATCACGACAGCAGGGTGTAAAACCAGGATCACTAAATGTTATAGGAATTCAAGTAATGACATGTAGAAACCCTGCATTTTTGCTAATAAACCAGTATGTGCTGTTGTTGTAAGGTATTTTTATCATGAGTTCAGTATTTAAGCATTTTGGTTATGGCAATTAAGTATTTCCTTTCACATGATCCTATTAAATGTGAAACATTGATCATCATTAAAAAAAAGTGCAAAAAATGTAATATTGATGATCTTGGAAAGTAATGTCATAACACAGCCTTTCAGCATGTGTATGTGCATCTGGGTCTCGAAAGCCTCATTGCTCCCCACATTGTCCCAGTTTCCCTGCCTAGAAACTGGGTAGGGTAGAGATTAATGAATGGTAGGAATTCAGATGTCATCCCAATTCTGGATGTAGACAAGGCACACACACTCAGGGAGGTAAAGAGCACTCCCGAGGCACACAGTATAGCTGCAGCTATATCCAGCTGTGAAGAGAGCCTCAGGCAATAACTGACTTTGCAGCTCTGTGTAATCTCCAGGTTCATAAAGTGGATGCCTTCTGATGCTGCTCCTTTTGCTACTTTTCCTACTTGTAAGAAAAAGCTTCAGTAGTTCCACGAGACACTCCCAACAATAGATATACATATAGCAGGAATGTGCTGCTCGGTCCACAGCAATTAGGCATCATGAATTTTGATGGTATTCCTTTATTTAAAACGTGCCACCAAGAGTAAATATTTTATGGTCAATGATCCATAAACAACAGAATTGTGTTCCTCATTTACTGGGTATATGGGACTAACTCTGCATCCGGCTCTCCGTAGTAAAGCGCAGCTCATAAAGCAGTATTAGGCTTTGGAATAGAAATATGACGCATGATACACAACAAATAATTTCATCATTCTTGACTATGGTTGGAGGTGAATGCTGCCTAGACTAATACTAATTACACCTTGTACCTTTATGAATGTACTGAGTGAAGTATTTATCAGCTATGCACACAAGGATTTGCTCTAAGCCACACACAATGAGTCAGTGGCAAACAAAGGAAGGGAAACAAGGTCCCTTTATCACCCAGACTTCTTCTGAGCCAGCTTCTCGCCAGCAAGAATTAAAAGCCATTTCATACTTCATAGTGATAAAGTCAATTTCTGTCAGGGTAGTTCATCCGTTGTAACCTCAGCCCCATAAGATATTAAAAAGCTTTGGGTAAGTAAATACAAATATATATATGTTAAATATGGTGAAACACAAACAAAATGGATGGAAATCTTACAACTCCTAAAATAGCTTATTTTTACTATCTGTACACGTTACTGAGGAAAAGAGGGCTACTCTTAAAAGCACACATTTACTATATAAACCTCAGTATTTTGTATAGCCTTCTGGTTCACTGCAGTCATTCTGTACTACATCTGTATGGTTCTTAAAATGACCACTGGGTGTCACAGTTATCAGCAGCAAACTCTACACTTGGAGAACTTTGCCAGATGCGTTTCAGAACAGCTTCACAGTATGAGAGATAATGGGTATTCTCTTCTGCCCATGATACTAATAGCTACGCCCATTCTGAGACAAGGAAATAGTTTCCTCAATAAAAATCAGCCAGAGTTTATGCAAACGGTGTTCTTCCAGAAACTGTATCGAAATGGAGATCTGCACTTCTAATTTAGTCTACAGGTAAGATTCTGTCATACTGCCCATTTTTGAAGTATCTTCACTGCTAGACTGGAATGAGGCTATTCTAGACATCATGGACTTGAGGAATAATTTCCATAGGCTTTCTCCTTCAAAAATTACATGGCAAGAGAATCGCCATTCACTCAAAGAAAGTCTAAACTTTTGGGCAAGACCCCTAACACTAGAGCCTCGTGCTTCAGGTCCCAACTCTCAGAATCATACAGGTAGCAGAAGAATGTGAGTTTTCATGGTTCTTTAATTTAAAAGTAAGTTGTGATCTTCAACACAGGAAAAAATATGGCCACAGTATAACTGGTGCTTATCCCTGTTTGCAGAAATGGGGTTTAAATCACATGAGCTGCTCGGCTGTCAGCTCCAAAGGGACAAGCCAGTATTAAACCCACAAAGGCCCCCACGAGATGAAAACCATCACCAACCTATATGTACATGTTACACCTGGACTACTGGATTGCTGCTCCAAGCATCCAAAGTTTATGCAGCACTAGGCTAATATACTAAATAATTTAAACCAAGTAAATATTAAGCTTCAGTTTAGACTCCACACACTCTGAGCAAATACCATCGGGAAGTGCTGGCATGTCTGTGGACATCTGGGAGAGTACATAAAGGACAGGCAAAGTGTGTCGGGACAAGCAGGCTAGTACTCCTAAGTGCCTGGGGCAACCACAATCTCTGCAGGATGCTTGGGAAGCCTACTGTAGTTTATGTGATACAGGTTACTGGTTTGGAACTGGTGCTGAGATCAGTCAGGGACTCATGTTTGGGATCATCCTGGACAACAGAGTTTTGGGGATCTTTGCCAGGACCTGTAAGATGTGAAGAAGGAAGGAGAAAGGTATTTCCTGGCACATACTAGAGTGTCACATTTGAGGGCAGAATGAATGCCTAATTCTATCTCTGTCCCCACCAGCTGGGCAACTTGTAGATGCCACCACATTTCAAGTTTTCTCATTCCATACTTTTTCTTACCCATCTCTGACTTCAGAAATAGAACTAAAAACGGAAGCAGAGCAATAACTTAATCACTGAAAATCAGGCTCAACAGAAGCACCTACTGTTCCTGGCCACGGTTCAGGTGATGGGTGGGAGATACAGGCTGAGACATGGGCAGGTGAGACAGAAATGCCAAACAGACACTGTCATAAGAGATGTGTAACACATGGCAGGCATCAGCCTCTGTCTTATGCGCTATATTTAGGGCCCCAGATTGCCTTAAGCAAATTGCCCTGCCCTGCCCAGTGTCTTCCAACTCCTCCATCTCAGACACTTGCTGCCAGACTGGCTAAAATGACTGGCTCATCCAGAATTGTATTTTCTTATTTTTCCTTTAAATTATTTTCATCTGAATCTAGATATACACAAAAAGGCCCACTCAGGAGAATGTAAGCATTATCCAATGTATAAAAGATGGATGCAGAGAGAATTAAGCTGTTCTTTGTGCCCAGCTTGGCACAATAAGATGTGATAGGTGTAAACTGCAGGTGGGAGGTTTAGGTTAGGTATTAGGAATGTTTTTTTAACAGTAGGCATAGTTAAAGACTTGAATAGATTGCTTGAGGAGGCTGTGAAGGATTTCAAAAACAGGTTAGATAAATATTTATCAGGAATCATATTGGTATACATGTTTGCAGACTGCAGCAAGGAATGGATTGTTCAAAGTCCCTTCCAGGGCTATTTTCAATCTTCAACAAATCTCACAACCTTAAAACACTGTCAGCCGAAGAATAGGAATTTTTTTTTATTCACGTTATTCTGATTCCCTCTCTCCTTACTCAAAAAGCCCTCCCACTCTTCAACACATTCAACTGCAAAGCTGAGCATTGCCAGCAAAATACTGAAAGCTTTGTATGAGCAGCACTGATAACACTGTGGCAATAATACACCAAGTGGTCTGAAATCTCTATTTCTTTTGACCAAGTTCTCACCCCTTATACCCTTCTCTCCTCCTCTCCACCCCAAAACAATACCCCATTTTCTAAATTACTGGAGCTATTATGCCCACTTTCATTAGCATAGCAGGTGCAGTTATTTAGACCATTAATGTCCTAGCACTAGAGTAAGTTGGGAGTGACCCCACTGCAAATTAACAGTTCAAACACAAGAGGTGAATGGTGCTTTAAAATACAGCTGGAAATCTTTCACTGTATCCAAACAGGACTTGGGCCAGGGGCCTTGTCTGAAAGCTGCTCCCTTCACACAAGTCACTTGAGTTGGAGGAGAAAAGTGTTACAGATTAATTCTGGTTTGTGGAGAAAAGAGGCTCTTTTCTTCCAGCTGAAGTGAAAAGCTGCCAGCAAGCATCAGCAACCTATTTGGAAATTTTGGACTGACTTCTCATGAGATTTGACCATGGGCTTTTTCTCCCCTTGCTATTGTATTATTCCTATGGTGTCAGTCAGCAAAAGCTTCCCTGATTCAAATGTATTCTCTCTGCCCTTTCCCTTCACACTAATGTGCCACTATTTGTCTTTTCTCTCCCCTTCCCATCGCTTCTCAGTAACAACTTCCTTTCCAATAGCTTTAAAAGACTGGTGCCAATTTTAAGAAAAACCCTTCAGTGGAATCCCCCCTATACAAACTGTTCTGTCTATGTTACCTTCCCATTTCACCTCCTCTTTCTACAATGTAAGTTTACTAGAGCATGGACAGACATTCGTTTTATGCTTGTACTAAGTATCTACAAAAATAGGGCTCACTTTGCCTGCATCTACAGGGATTACTGGTCCCCAGATGTCAAAAACACTGTGCTTATGTACTGTAAGTAATGCAATGTTGGATTGTGGTTGCTATCACAAATCTTAACAAGGAAACAGGAAAGAGAACATCCAGAAATTCTTCCTGAAATAGTAGAAAAAACCATGAAAAACAGGAGATGCAAAAAGGATGGTGTGGTACATCATATCAAGAATGCTCCTGTGCTGCATAAAACCCCACATGGTGAAACACACTGACAATTACTGAATACACCACTGACCATGGAACAGGGTCCCACAGCGTTTGTTTGGCATTTGCATCACCTGTGTTACATATTCTGAATAAATTTGGTTTACCTGCCTGACTTATTACTCATATAATCCTATAGTTAAATGTAGGATATGACTGCACAGCTCAGCACAGCTCTCCTACCAAACCAACTCCAAAACAAGATGTTGTATAGGTGTGTCATTAGGGTGCTCCACCCCAGCTAATTAGTGTGGCAAGCTGCTGGGAAGGCAGGCTAAGGTGGGAGACCATGGGCTTGCACAGCCCCAGTCCACAGTCCAGTGTCCCTGAGGGATCTGGAATGAAGAAGACCGGGCCAAATGTTAGACCCATCCACTTCAAAGACTTTAAGAAATGGCCTTTTTATGTCTGTCTGGATGTAAAGAAAGATTAAATGTACTTCTCTTTTAACTGAGGAACCTCCTAAATGAGGTTCTGGTCCAGCCAGACACAGTAGTCCTTGTTCACAGCCACCACCACAGCTCTTCTTCAAAGCTACAAGGATGGCAACATGATCAGAAGTTACGAGTTGGTTCTTAGGTTGCTGTAATAACATCATTCAATAAATGCTAATTTGTTTCAGTGGACCCTCCTGTGACCTCACACCAGTAAGAATTACAAAAATACTGCATGGAAGCCAGTTGAATTACACAGTGTAAACCAGTCTTAAACCAATGTAAATCTAAGTAAACAAGTAACAGGCCCAATGTGTCATCTGTATGAACTTACTGAAATAGAAATCTATACCAAATACTATACACAGTGACTGACTTTACTTACTCTTCCTCACAAAAATTTTCTGCAGTGTAAAGAAATAAGTATTAAGCCAAACAATTCAATTAAATCATTAGCTTCCTGCCACAAACACAAATCAGACACGTGTAAGAATAAAAAGCCAGTTTGGCAACATACCACAATGCCAAGTCAGGTCAGTCAGGTTATAATAATTTCTAATTAACACTCTTCCAAGTTTCAGTGTTATTTATTTGCATGTCAGTGTCACTCAGAAGAGTGTGACATTCTTTCCTCCCTATGAAAACCTATTTAAAAAAAGGGACGACCTTGCAGCCTAATCTGTACAAACAGAAATCCAATGTAATGAGAAATAAAAATGATGGTTGAATTTGACAACCCTTTATGAAAACATCTTTAGAAATGAGAAGAGTGACATATGTCCAGTGATCAAGAAAAGCAAAGCAGAGGCTGACTACCACTGAAGACCTGATTTCCACATCTTTCTTTGATTAAATTTATCCAAGCACCAAAACTTCACCCATTTCAGAGGCCTTATATTGCCTTGCCCCTGAAAATGCTCTCTTTTGAAACATGGAGTAGTGCTGTTCCCTAACGACAACAAAGGCCCATCATCAAATTCAGCAGGTTGAGCCTGCTAGAAGACTTCATTAAAAAATTAAATATTTTAATTATGTTTGGAAATTGCCTGATAGTGCAATAACTATGCAATATTATTCAAGAAGACTTGTTTCAAAAGCAAAGTCATGGATGCAGTTCTGTTGACAACCTGAATCTGCCCTACTGAATATCAGAATATCTGTAGCTGAAAAAAATCAGACCATGGGGTTTGTTACATACATTAAATTATTTACCATTTAAATTAATGCTTACAGGTATACATGTTATATATGTAAAATTATAAAACTCATTTAGGATTGAAAGGCATAGCTGAAATCGTCATCCCTATGACAAATTTCTAAACATATGTAGTGCAGTCTTATTTTTTACATAATAGTAGGCATTTGTTTTGTTAACATCATTTTTAAAATAATATTGATTGAAAATGTTAATATTTAATTGATTATAAAAGTATTACAGTAACAGTTCTGTGCAGAAGACAGATTAAATATGTTTTTGCATCAACTAAGGCTTCAGTGAAGTCATGATGTGTTGAGAGTAGACATTTTAAAGGTACCTGCATGGTCAAGATTTTTAAACAATGAAGTAGATGATCTCAAATCTCTTCTCAATGTTGAAATAATGCTACCAAAAAATTGCTCAAGGAGGCATCACCAGTATCTGTTATGGGGTTGTGGTGGTTTAACCCTGGGGTTGTTGGTTTAACCCTGGCTGGAGGCCAGATGCCCACTAAAGTCGCTATATATATTGAGAGGCTTAGGAGTCGAGATAAGGACAGGGAGAGATCATTCTGCCGTTAGAGACACAGACACAGACACTCTCTTTCTCTCTCTCACTCACTCTCACTCTACTCCCCATGGGGGCTTCAGTTTTTCATTAATTGCCCCAGTGTGGCTTCCACAGGGTGCAGACCTTCAGGATCAGGTTGCCCCAGCCTGGTCCCCCACGGAGTTACAAGTTCCCCCCAGCAAACCTGCTCTGCATGGGCCCCTCTCTCCACAGGCTGACAGGAACTTGCTCCAATACGGGTCACAGCATCTTCCATATATCTCCACCCACTCCAGCATGGGGTCTTCCATGGGCTGCAGGTGGGATCTCTGCTCCCCATCATCTTCCATGGGCTGCAGGGGGACAACCTGTGTCATCATGGCTAGTGATCTCCCACAGATGAGTTTTAGAAACCATCTGAACTTAAAGACAGATGATGACAGATCACCAAGAAGTAATGCGATAGTATGGATCCAACTTGGCTTGTGAGCTGTATGCAATTCATGAGCCACAGGGTTGCCTCCCAGTGACATAGGAGTAGGAGTTAAACTGTCAAAACTTACTGTGACTGTCAATGGCATGTTGAAATCTTTCAGCCACAATGACATTTTTTTGCATTTTCAAATCTACCATGAAAGTATACAGAATTTAGGCCAGATTTTACCTCTTTTAACCGTACTCACCTAGAAGCTAGTAATGTCTAATGTAGTTGGGCTAGGGTCCCCCTAATGTCAATGGAGAAAGACACCAGAGTGATTCATCCCATGCTAAGATCAGTATCTGAAATGTACCACCTTTGTAGGTGCCTCCATCTCTCCAGGTGAATCCCAGAAAAATAGCTTGGACTAGGTGTTTCACTCACAGAGGTATAAAGTCAGACTAGATGAATATCATACACAATGTTTTTTAAAAACTAAGTTCTATCAAAGTTCTCCAGCTAATACCATTGTTACAACTGTAACAGCAGAGCAGATTTATCAAGCTACCTACTTTGTATTTATAGCGATGCTCCTGGCAAAATGGAATTCGCCCTGTTCAGCTGTGTCTTTGGCACTGGACTTCTAACCCAGGGGGATTCCTCCAGCTTCAGGGACAGGATCCTTTGTTTTTAGGAGAGAAAGCCTAAGCTCATTTCAGAATGCACTGTGAGGTTGTGAGCGGCCACATTGTGATATATAGTTAGATTCTTGAAAGTGACAGATTTGTTATAATTTGTAATACCAGGTTCTAACTGGTATTACAAATTATAACTCTTTCAACTGAAAATGCAGCAAGGGGTACTACCCACAGAAGTATGTCTGCACACACACTGAAATGTTTAAAAGACCATGTCTTTGATCCTAATGTTAAAAAACTTCCCTTTCCTCCTTCCATCTGAACCCCCTTCCCACTGTGCCTCCCAGCTCTAAGTCTCCCAGATGCAGCATTCTGAAGAAGCACTGTTAAATAGATACTTACAAAGGTGTTGGTGTTTATAGAATACTAGGAACTAATTTGAAAATTCTACAGATGTAATTGTTTTTCATCATCTTGTGCAGATGGATAAAAATAGAAATGACAATAAATAGGGTGCCCTTCCCACTAGTCAAACTGGGAATGAGTAATGTATCCAAATGAATGTCAGTAAAACCTACATACCATGCCACACTTCAGAAACCCTCTTCTTCAAGAGAGAAGCCACAAAAGCATAAAGGTTTAACCTGCACTTATTTGAAATGACTATATTATTTGTGAGGCAAAGATTCAATAAGGTGTATTAGTCACCCCAAACAGGTGTCAGTAAAAACTGTCTCTGCCTATATTCCACAGATTGTACCCTCTTCAAAAAAGCAAGCATTTTAGAAAATTTGGGAAACATTAAGTTTGAGAAAGCAGGTTGTTTTAGAATCAAAGACCCAAATATATTAGTCAAAGGCAAAAAACTCCCCCACCCCTATTAGATTCTAGGAGCCTTTGGAAAAGGATCTGAATAAACTCTTCTAAAAATCATGTAAAATTTAAAGGTCATTGGATGACACGGATTTAATATCTTACTGCTTGCTGTTAGCTACAGAAGAAACTTCTGTCTTGCACGAGTGTCCTAAGATTTTGAGCGATCATACTGTGAAATACAGTTGTGCCATGACTTTGTTTCCCACTTCTGCATCTCAGGCCAGTACAGTTCTGGAACACCACTCTTTTTCAAGCATGCAGAAGTCTTTTTGTGCTATTATTGGTGGTGTCTTGTGTTCTTTATTACAGCAGCTATATGAAACTTTATGAGGTCTTAAGTAAGAGAAGTAGTGCCAGAGCTGATGTACTGGAACAGAGTGACAAATGAGACAGAGGTGAAGAGATTTACTACGTAGATTTATGGTGCGACATGAAGGAATCTTTTCTCCAATTTTTAGGCTCTTTATTTCTGATATAAATACTATGCACCAATAAGGATGGAGAAGCTTGTGCAGAAAGTTGGATCTTAAACAAAGATACAGTTGTTAGAAAAACTAGTCATTTCCCTGAAAATGCAGGGCATTTTAATAGCAGTGCAATAACCTTCTTATGACACTCACCTTCAATCTCTCATCCAAAGCCCATAAGGAGGGTCTGGTTGTTCACTTGCTTTTTTTTTAATACAGACTTGGGAAAACTGTATTAGGAAGGAAAACAAGAATTACTAAGTATTCCCATGTCTCCAAGGAGTTATTCACAAGCTTAATGTTAAAATATAATCTGCTGGTGACTACGTAACAATTTCCCCTCTGCCCATTCCAGAGTGGATATGAGATACTGCAGTCTACATGCCCGGTCTTGAATTTTTAGTTCTGGGTGTAAGAGCTCAGTGCAATATAACCCTCTAGGGAAAACAGAAAAAGTGAGAGAAAGGCCTTGTGCACATGTCATTTTGGGAGAGGTGGGGCCTAATTCAATGGCTGGGCCATAGAAAGTGGTGTGTTACCCCCACGTGGGATTAGGCTCTAGGAGCTACATGGGAGTTGGCAGACACAATTAACTAGCCTGAAATAACAATTGCCTTGAGAGCCAGCAAGAAGTAAAAGCCTGGGGAACAGCCCTCCAGTAGGAAAAGTAAAAGAACTGCAACAATAGAAGGATAAATCAAGTCTCACACAAAACCATCGATAACTCTCATCTGAGCACTGGACATGAAATCTCACACACTAACATTAAGGAACACAGACTACAGGAGACACTCTGAACAACGGACTTGGAAATCCCCAGGGGACAAAATCAGTGCTAGGCTTTTCCGTGGAATACCTGCCAGCTCCTGCTGCACACAATGGTCAGGAGAGGATTTAGTAGATGTCAGAGAGAACATTTATGCTGACCAAGATGTGGAGGAAAGAAAATAGTCCAAGCATGCTGTTATTCCATGAGTCACAAGTGTGGAAACCTTTCTTTGAAGTACAGACATGGTGATTTACCATCTTTCCAAATATATCTCAAAATTGGTGATATACTATGGAATACACAGCCAGATTTAACAGGCTTATATCTAGGACAGTCCCAGACAGACAGATGCATGCAAAGCAAGTGCAATATGTCAGATTCACCACATATGCAATACTGTTGTGCTGTACATGCTCAGAGAAGCTGCACAGTAAGTACAGTCCAGAGTAAGACCTCTTGCACACACATTCTTTATCTGCCCATATGGATACATCCAATTTCTCCCACTACATGGCATCCTGTGCATTAGAAAAACACCTATGGCAACCGAAATACAGGGAAAGCCATGCCATCTGTGCTCTTCCTAAGAGAAACTGTATTGAATGTATAATAATATGACACACCCTGTACTTAAACAGGATATTCCACAGTACATGGGACCCTCAGCACTGTGGTATTTATTTTTGATAGCATGCCATGCTGTGATTGCTCAGAAGAGCACAGAGGTCAACATCAGTGTGTATACATGACTTTGGTGGGCAGAGGTCAACATCAGTGTATATACATGACTTTGGTGGGCAGAAGACACAGTGTCATTATCTAATATTTAATTAGGTTACAACAATAGCACTAATATCCTTATGCTTGCCACATGAGTTTATCTACAGGGCAATACAACATCCCTATTGAAGCTCTGGGACATAGTATCTAACTCCTGAGATATGACAGTTACTGCATCACCAATATTGTGTGTGTGTCCCATACCACAAGGATTCTTTTAGGACGTGTACTTACACTCACAGCAAAATAAAAGCTGGGTGAGATCCTTTGCAGGTCACTGGTTCAACCTCTTGCTCCAAACAGATCTATCTTCAAAGCCTTGTCTAGTCTAGTTGTATCTCCATGGGCAGTAAGTCCATAGCCACTCTGGAAATGTGTTCCAGTACTTGACCTTTGAACTCTCTTTTCTTATACACAGTTGGAAATTCTCTGTGTGCAGTTTCTCACTTTTGTCTCTTGTCCTGTTGGTGCACATCTCAGATAGAAGCCTTCTGCTGCCTTCTCTAGAATAGCCCCTGGGAAGGTGAACATTGTCATTAGATCCTGCTGTAGCCAAACCCACTTCCTCAGCTTCTTGTACATCGTGTGCTCCAGCCCCTACGACCTCAGCAGCCTCCGGTCAACATGTTCTAGGCTGCTGCTGGAGGGACCAAAATTACACAGTGGGTATTCAATGTGACCTCACCAGTGCTTCACAGAGAGCACATATTGATAATGAACATCTGTACATGTTGAACACCCATGATGAACTTTGGTCCACCAGCTGCTGGGCTGCTCCCAAGCCAGTTGGTTCTCAGCCTGCAGCATTGCATGAGGATGGTCTATCCCATGTGCAGGACTTTGCACTTGTCTCTGTTGATCAACAAAAGGTTCTTGCTGGCCCATTCCTGCAGCTTGCCAAGACCACTCTGAAAGGCAGCTGCGGCCTCCAGTATGTCAAGTGATCTCTCTGGTCTGATGCAGAGATCAGAAAACTTGCTGAGGATGCATTCTGTCCTACTCACTGAATCACTTAACATATCAAACAGGATTTACTCCAGTATTGATCCCTGATGCCTCCTAAGTGTGCATCAGACTTCAGGATCCTACCCTAAAGCCTGATGGTACAGGCAGTTTTTCACACACAGTCTGCCCACCACATCCACCTCTCCCCAGTTTTAAGGTTTCTCAGGGAAACCATCAAAAACCCTAATAAAGTCATGGCATCCTCTGCTTTCCCCTTGATCACTAACCCAGAAGTCAGTGAGGTTGGGTCAGACATAACTGAACTTAAAGGCACTGGCAGTGTTCTAAACAGCCCAGCCTTTCAAATGTCACAGGGAATGAGCACACAGTAACATTGGCCAGGTCCCTCATGCTCAAACGTACACCAACTGGACCAGTGAACTTGTATATGCCATTTGATGCAGTGGATTTTAACTGGT
This sequence comes from Laterallus jamaicensis coturniculus, assembly GCA_022605575.1. Classification (NCBI taxonomy): domain Eukaryota; kingdom Metazoa; phylum Chordata; class Aves; order Gruiformes; family Rallidae; genus Laterallus; species Laterallus jamaicensis. The sequence continues at coordinate 24,283,734 of JAKCOX010000001.1, forward strand.
CCTACTGTGGATAGTCTCCCTCTCCTGCAAACTCTGCTATTAGCCATGGACACTTGGGACATGTGGGCCAAGGTGAGGGGGAACTGGGTATCTCAGCCTTTCCCTTGATCTTTCTCAGTAGGTCAATCACCCAATTCTGCAGCAGGCCCACATGTTCCTTTGTCTTCCTTTTGCTGCTGATGTGCCTGTAAGAAGCCCTTTTTGTTGCCTTTCACATTCTCCTTCAGTTGCATCTCCAGCCAAACTTGGGCTTTTCAGATTCCACTCCTTTACTAAAATACCAACCATCCTCTGCATGAAGCAATGGAACTGCAGCCCAGGGCAGTTTGCTTACAAAAGCCTCTGTCTTTTGAATGCTTTCTAGAAATATTATTTAAGAAATGTGATTGGTTTTTATCCATATCTCATCTTTTTGGAAAGTTGCAAGCAGGTGCCTGTTCAAGCATTTATTTAGCTGGTACTGTGGAAAATGCCATTGTTCTAAATTATTCTTTCTTCCTTTGTTCTCTGTTGTTAGTTGGTTTGTTTCCAGTAACCTCATATTCAGTGCAGAAGAAAAACATAAACACATACACCTGATAGGAGAGAATCGAATGGTTCACTACCTTCATCACACAGATTCGACTGCTAACACATCTCTCCAGGATTTTCTCTAATATTTTGTATTACTCCAGCTCTGCCCAAGCAACTTCACACAATTATCATTAAAAAACCCAGCCCCTTAAATGAAAGAGTTCCTTCCTATTATTCAGATCTGAACTTCCTGACCCATCGCCCTCTAAAGCAAAATGAAAAAAAAAAAAAAATAATGTGAGAAACTAGCTAAAGTTTTCTTAGTTGTAGTCAGTCTGTAAATGGTAACTCTGGGGGTGTTTTTTAACAACTTTCCAGACCTAGAAAAGGGAGGTGTTTCTTGCTTTCCAAGCATGTGTATTAAGTCTAGTGCATCCCAAGACAATTTTCTTTCATATAAAGATACCACTTGCTCAACATATTCTCCACTTGTTTGTTTCATTGGTTGGTTTTGATAGAAATTAATTGGTCTCTTCAGTCTTATGAACTTTCACAATAGCTAAGAAGTTTTTCTGAAACATTTTGTAGACAATAGGAAGTTGTTTGACTTGCAATATAGCCAGAACTGTACATATTCTACATAGTTATGTATTACCTCTGTACTTCAGTGACACAGTTGATATTATGGCAGCTGTATTTAAAGTTGCCAAAATTTGGTTTTTTGTCAATTTTTATTGCTGAACTGTAGTATTTATTCTCTACTTTTAGGAAACTTCGAAGATGTCTGAGTGCAATGAATGCATACTTCCTTATTAAAAAAATAAATTTACTTCTTAATAAAGCTCTCTTGTTACAAGCAAAATGTGTTTTGTATTTAATAGTTGATTCATACAGTTGCTCAAAAAGCTGTCTGCTTATTCTGTCATTAAATCTGCTCTCTCTCATTAGGATGTGGAATAGAATTAGGATCCAAACTGGGGCTCAGCTGATGAGACACTGCCAAAGCACAGTGCCACACTGCCACTGCCCCTATCCTGATTCTTTTTCCTATCTGCAGCACAAGGAGTGGCCACACACCTGTCTCCCAGGCCCCCCTCCTGGTGACAAAGAAAAGACTTTCCTATGACTAGGAAAACCATAGGTGACAAAGGAGGAAAGGAGCAGGAATTGTTCTGGGAACTGGCTAGGCATGGGACTCTGAAACATCTCCCTTCCACAGTTTCATGTCAGCTAGGATCCTGAGAAACTTTCTGATGCTGTGCCCAGCTCTCCCCAGCACAGCATCCACAGCCTGTGCCCACCAAGCATTGCTGAGCTTCTTCCTCCAGTTCTTTTGTGTTTCTGAGGGGTACAGAAAGGTTCTGAGATAGGGGCAGGCAGGACTTTCACTGTGATTAATGCAGCAACATCTACCTCTTAAAGGTAGTATTTTAGGTTCTTTTTGGCTCCAAACACTAATCTTGCTCCAAGAATATTTCATTTAAATGAATGGGGCATAGCGCAGCTCTGTGAGACCCTCTTCTGTCACAGCAGGGTACACAGAGCTATGTAACCATGTGGTATCATCCAGCCACAGGACAGTGGTTCTGCCTTTCTTTCATCATAGATACATGCTTCAGAGAATCATTGAAACAGGAGCAGGGACTCAAAGCAGTGACTGGCGAGGAAATGCCAGGCTCTACAGGCAGTGTGAGGGCAGGATGGCAAGGCAAGCAGCTGCAGGGACAGCAGCACAAACAGGTATGGCAGGAAGATGGGGTTTTTTACCCCCACCCCTGGATACTGAAGCACAGGTCAGGAGAGAATGATGGGCAACTTGACCTTCTCAAAAACCCCGTCCTTGCTCTTTAGAGCTTGCTTTTGTATGTAAGGTGCCTCCACAGGCTTTATGCTGCTCTCTCTACTATTTCTGTCCTCTTTACCCAAATCTCCGAATTATAGATTCAGTGATGGCACCTGGGGAGCGGGAGGGCTGAGAAAGAACTCAAGGGTGATGAAAAGATGGAGCGATGGAGATGAGAGGGGATACAACAGTAGTGGTGGCTAAAACACAAGCAGTGCAAGGGTTGGTGAGCTATGGAACACACAATCAACATGCTCCTCTCTCCGGAAGACCAATGTTGAATTTAACACTACAGTCACACCCAGGCAGCGCTCAGTGTCAATGCTCTTTCCAACTTCTCCCTTCGTTGTAAGGGTGCTTCAGCTGGGATCAGTTAAATACCTTTGGAGGCCTCTAAACAGGCCCAAGGCATGGTGTATCTACTTCAAATGGCCAGGCCTCCATATGGTATCATCTCCTCCGGTTTCATTCCTTTCGTGAATTTTGCCTCTTCGTAGCTTCTCCACTGCTCTTGGGCCCATGGTTTCCCTCAGTAAACCTTCTTCAAAGCTGCATGTGAAAGAGAGCATTATTGTCTAAAGCTGTCATTTTAACATAAGTAACATACAGTGCTTCTAGATCTCAGCTTCCGAAGGTGAAGATGCTGAGATGTTAATCTCAACTTCCATTAAGAAAAAAAGAAAGTTTTGTTATTTCCCTTTAGGTTTTGAAGAAAAGCTTGAGAATATTTAAAAAAAAAAATTAGAAAATTCCTGTCTCTAAACCAAATAATACACATATTCCTTCAAGATACTATTTTTAAAGACCAAGATTTCATGCATCTCATGACTTTTCACCAGATTTGGCTGAGGCTTTGACTTTCCCCTCCATTGCACAGGAGGGAGACACCTCAGAGCAGACACTAGGACTCCCCAAATCCCCAGTGTCTTCCAACAGCCTGACCTGACAAGTATGACCTAACTCCTGACATTCCTGTAGGATCTATGGCAAGAACGCCATTCACAGAATCACAGAATCACAGAACCATAGGGGTTGGAAGGGACCTCAGCAGATCATTGGGTCCAAAGCAGGCTTCCCACCCCACTCCTGTGCCGATGCACGCAGTGACTACAAAAGCCAAGGCCACATTTGAACCCTTCCAGTAACCAACCTGCGAATGACAGGATGCGACTTGCTCGAGCATTTCTTCTTTTTTTAAAAAGCAAACACCCAAAACCCAACAGATTGCTCCAGGAAATTACTGTAACCCTCTCCTGGCCAGTCACCTCCAGCACATTCTGGGGATGGCCAGTCCCACAGTGGGTGCACAGCACACGTCGGGCGTGCCCACCGTGTGCGACTTCCCACATCCCCAGCACCGGGCTCTCACCCCGGGTCTGACAGGTGTGGGCACACACCAGGCACACGCACGGGACCCCCGGGGTCCCCCGGGGCAGGGCGCCTACGGCCCCCATATGCATCGGCAGACTCTGGCGCGGAGGCCGGGAGGGCAGTGTGCGGGGCGACCGGCAACAGCCCGCCAGCGACCTCGGGGCTTGCCCCACCGCCGCCCCCCGGCCCCTATAGGGCCCGTGCCCCACGCCCAGCCCCGGGCGGCGGAAGTGTGTGTAGGGGGCAGTATAGGAATTTCCTGTGACGTCCCGGCCCGGACTCCATTAGGCTGCAGCTGGGCTGAGGAGAGACAAACCCAGCGGGCAGCGAGCGGAACGGGCCGGGCTCCTGGGGCTGCCGGGCGGGGGCTCAGGGCAGCGGCGGCCGCCATCGCCAGAGGGAGCCCCGAGCGGGCGGCGGCGCTGCCTCCGGGACCCCCGGGGGGCACAAGGCCCCGCTCCGCCTCCCCTCACCCCCGCCTCCCTCCCCCCCCGGCTTCCCACCACGGCCGCTCTCGGCGAGGAAACTCTGGCCTCCGCTTCCTCCTCCTCCGACTCGGACACCGGCGGAGCCTCCCCGCCCCCGCGGAAGAAAGCCCGGGCCTCCCCGGCGGCGGCGGTGGAGGGAGCAGGAGAGCCCGGGGCTTCCGCGGGCAGAGCAGGCCTCACCTCGTCCCAGTCCCCCTCGCTCCCCGCCGGGCTCGCCCCCGCCGCCGCCCCACTCAGAGGCAGCAGCAGCAGCAGCAGCGGCGGCGGCGTCTGCAGCGCCATGCAGGCCAATGGGGCAGGAGGGGGCCAGCAGCAGCAGCAGCCGCCGCAGGGCCCGGCGGGCCCGGAGCTAGGCTGCCTGGGCGCCCAGAACGGCGAGGCCTCGGCGGGCACGGCCGCCGGCGATCAGCTGGCCCACGCTAACGGTCTGCTGCCCTCGGCCAACAGCGGCGGCGGCGGCAGCCCCGGCGGCCTCAGTGTCAACAACGGGGTGCCCGCCGCCGGGGGCCCCGGCCCGGCCGCCGCGGAGCTGGGGGGCAGCGGCGGCGGCAGCGCCCTGAAGAAGAAGAAGCGGCTTTCGCAGTCCGACGAAGACGTGATCCGGCTGATAGGGCAGCACCTCCATGGACTGGGCCTTAAGTAAGTGGACGCGGCCGCGGGGAGGCCGCGGTAGGCGAGGGGGAGCGCAGACGGAGTGTGGGGGGGGGGAGGTGTTGGGGGTGTTGGGGGACGGGACTCCTTCCCTCCCCGCGCCGTCCGGGGCGCTCTGACCGCAGGGCCTCCGTGGGGCCGGGGGAGGCCCCACGCACACACCTCACCGTCCTCCTCTCCGTGCGCGGGGTCGCAGGAGGCCGGTGGTCCCGATGAGGATGGGTAGCCCGAAGCGAGGAGCTGGGGGCGGGGAGGGGGGGGGCAGGGGAGGGAGGAAGGGATCGGTAGCAAAAACTACCCTGTCACAGCCTTGTAGTCCCCAGCGAGGAAGAGAGCAGTGCCTGGGTGCGAGGCAGAGCAGTGGGGCAGGCCCGCTCGCAAAAAAATGGAGCCGGAGCTGTGTTTTCCAAGCCTGTGGCGGTCAGCTCGGTGTCTGCGAAGGGACAGGCCGAGAGCTTCCTCTGCCAGGGATGGCAATATGGAAGTCGAGTTGCACACCGATAAGGGTAGATCAATACAAATGTTTTAGTGGGGGAGAAGTTATCTGGTAAATATCATGGAGCCCGCAAGGTGGAGGGGGGGAAGGGGCGGTTTTTTTGCAGGTTAGTTCCAAGATTTGGTTTGTCAGCTGGGAGGAAGTGAGCATAAACTAAATTGACACTTAAATAGACTGTTTGGTTTCACTCTGAAAGCCTTCGTCCCAATAAATGGTGACGGCCTCTGCAGATTTGTGCTGGACACAAGTTTTTGATAATACTCATTTCTGGTCTACAGATAATCTTATGTTGTCTCTTTCTTAAAATCAGAATAGGGAAAATAATTTCCCAGTTTAGTAGGACAAGTCTGAGGATTTAGTCACAATGCTCATTTCGTGAGTAAAGCTGAAGCCAACATGTCATCGTTTGGGAAGGAGGTTAGAAAAGCCCTGTAAAGTTTTCATGTAACTGCCACAAAAGAAGTTTTCAAAACACTGTGGAGTGGGTCAATTGTAGAGAACTTAGTGCATAAAATAAATTGCGTCTGACACAAGAGGCTAGTTTACAGCAGCAGGCAACTCGTGACTGTTCATAGATGGCACCACAGTAAATAAGCTATTTTTAGTGTAAAAGGGGGAGGGCTACAGGTTCATGAGTTTGTTTATTTTATTTTAAGGAGCCAGTCTTTTAATATATGCTGAAGAAGAAAAAGGCCTGTTACAGATGTAGTGGTTCTCCATGCTCTTTTATGGGGGAGGAGGAAGGGGGGGCAGGGGATTGTAGCCAGTAGCTAACAGCTTTCTAGTCTGTGTCTTCCTTCATGAAGTTTATCTTCTGTGCAGGGATGGCTGTTTGTGGTGGCTGGTAAGTCACATACTTTATGGTACTTCAGTGAAGCTTTCAAGCTCTTTGTCAACTTGCTTTAGATATAGGTAGCTGTTTACATGTCTCAGAAAACTGACTCTTTCTGGACAACCATCTGAATCTGATCATGGTATTCTTTAATAAAGTTACTTTTAAATATGGTTAACTATTATCATAGCAGGCGGTATATTTGTGAGGGTAAAACTGGTCGGGTTTTTTTACACTGTATCTCTCCTGCAGCCAGACTGTTGATCTTCTCATGCAAGAGTCAGGATGTCGTTTAGAACATCCTTCTGCTACCAAATTCCGCAATCATGTCATGGAAGGAGAATGGGATAAGGTAACGTAGGGCTTATAGGACTGTATTAACCACTGTTTAAATTTATAGTATCTGTGAGAGAACTCAAAATCCACCATCCTTACATACTTTTTTGTTTGTTTTTGTTTTTTTTTCTTATGCCTATTTCTGCAGGCTGAGAACGACCTGAATGAACTTAAGGCCTTAGTGCATTCTCCGCATGCAATTGTGGTAAGAGGCACACTTGAATTCTTTCAGAGTTGTATAGTTGGACTAATTGTAGTGGTATAATCACCATGGAGTTGGTTGTCCAAGGTTCTTGTTTTCTTTTTTGTTTACTTTAAGCAGTTTGCATGCTGTATCAAATGCCATACTAATCTGAACTTTCTAAATTGTTTTTTAGAATGTGAAATAAGAAGTCCAAAAGTATTGAGGCTAATATTTGGTGTACTGAATGTTAAAGCTTTGCTGAACATACTAAAGTGATAAAATATAAATCCTATAACAGTCCTAAATTAGGTCAGTTTGCATAGAAACTGCTTATGTTGAATATTAATTTAAAACTGGAAATGCTCCTCACAATCTCTGTGTTTATATGAGTTGGCTTTTCTTGAGGGAAGAGAAGTTTAGAAATAAAATGCAGTAATACTCATGTGGAGTGGGCATTGTAACAGTGCAATACAAAAATATAGAAACAGCTATAGACCATGAACAATACTGTTGCTTTTCCAGATGGCTTCTAAAGAGAAATGCATTTGTATTGCTGTTTGGGATTTTATTTAGAGCTTTTTCTCTTTGGCTGGCTTTTTTTTAAAAGATGAACCTAGAAATAAAAGGTTGGTAGATGGGTAGATCCTGTGACTTGATAATTGCAATATGTGTTGTTATGACTTCGCTTACTTTGAGGAAAGTGTTTCTTACTTTGATTTTTTTTTTTCTATTTCGAGTTGGAAACCATTACTTGGCTCTTCAAACAGCTTATTCTGTTGTGTTTAAACGTTTATTTTAACAGAAGGAAGTTAGAACCGTAGGGTCACTTAGGAAGAAAACAGTAGGGAAGGCTTTTTGAAGTGTCTATGACTGTAAACAATGAAGAATCAGCTGATGGCTGCTTAGCTCCACTTCTAGCTGATTCATTTGTTGTCAAGACAATTTCCTGTCTGGTGGGGGAGGGAGAGAAAGAGAGAACAGGAAGTGAAGTAGGAAAACAGATGTTTAACAAAACATCAGAGGGTACTTGAGAGAAGATTACATTCTGTTGTATTATATTGGTCAAAGCTTAGCACCTCTTTGTTCACTTTCTCTTTTCTCGAAGAGTTGCTAGTACAAGATTTACTGTTCAAGTAGTTTAGAATATTGCACTCAGCTTTCAACAGTTTGTGGAGACTAAAAATATGAAAGCACCATATTTGAATATGAATGGTTGTTTGACTGTTATTTTCTCATATAACCTCTGAAGTTAACAAGTTTCTCAGTAGTATTAAAGCTTTTTATGTCTCTGGGAATCCAGATTTAGCTGAGTATCAGCAGTATTGTACATTATGGAGAACTTAATTTGAGTCAAAAAGGGGTTTTTTTCCTTCTGTTGTTTTGGAAGCCTCTGGTGGTTTTTAATGTTGAGGTCTAACTGCTTGAGTAAAACTTGGTGCAATAAAAATACTTGGTTTAGACAGAAGTTCACCTGAACAAAATATTAACTATTTTCCTCTTAAAGTTGTTCTCCCTTACATGGACATGTGATTTAAAAGATACAATAGTATGAAATGTCTTGTGTATGTGTTAGTTAGCCAGTGCTGATTTGTAGAGCTAAGTCGAGCTCGTGCATGCTCCATCGTGTGCACACTGTCTGTCTCGCTCCACGCCTGGCACTTTTCTGTACATGGTTGAGATTATGGCTGGGCATTAATATAGTCAGCACCTGGAGAACTAGTGAAAAATCATCGCAGGTAAGGGGGGATGCTTTATGTTCTGTAGGTAATCCTTATTGCAACAAAGTCAGTGCTAATGGAGATGATAAATGTCTTAATTAGGGAAAAGTCCAAACAAGATGCTGCTGCAGGTAACTCTTTAAAAACAGAAAATTAGATTCTGGGTTTCCTGACTTGTGACTCACATTGCATGACTAGAAGTTTCACAAATGTGTGCATACAAGAAGAATGGGTACCAAAAAGTTTAGATGACACACAGTGGTTAACAAGGGTGGGTGGGTGTTTGGTGGTTTGTTCGTTGCTTGGTGGTGGGTGGCTTGGTTTTTTCCTTACAGTGATCTGATCTGGACAAAATAACCAGGTTATATAGTTGCTCTTGAAATGTCTGGTCAGTGAAGGGGATATGTATGAAAATTCTATTTGTCTTTTCCTTATTTCTGCAAAGTGCTGGAAGTTCTACAGGTGAAAACACTTAACGTGAAATGACTGTTCTCAGTTTGTAAACCTTTGCTGCGTGTTGATATATTGGGTTGTCTGCTATTTCTATTTGTGTCAATGCAACTGAGTGCTATATAGTGTATGATTAGTCATGTTTACTTATCCAGTGTCTAAGATACAGCAGTCTTGAGACAAACTGTAGGAAAACCTTATAGTTGATTCAAGTGTGTTGTTTTTCCTCAAGAAATGCTTAGAAAATACCAGCTTCAAGCCAGCCCAAAGTTTTGCTTGCTTTAGGGGTGCTCAAGCATATCATGGCATCTATCTTTGGCAACTAATTTCACCTAGTAAGAAATGTGGAGATTATTTGTTTATAGTCATCTAGAATATACTTTCAAATTGTCCTCTTTACTCTTTATTTTCATTTACTTAAATGGGCCTTCTCACGAGTTTTGGAGTTATACAGCCTGCAGTACAATTTAAAAAAAAAACCAACAGGTTTTGATCTTTGTTGTTTAAGCAAAGTGCTCCACCTGCCTGTGTGGCATGCCTCTTGCTACCAGGGTTAAGGGTAGTTCCCTATTAGAATGAATTACCAAATCCTTTAAGGAGTATGTTTGAAGCTTTGTGACATTCTATACGTTGGAATATTTTCTGCCTTTTACATATCAAATCTTATGTTTTAAGTTTTGGATGGTTAAGTGCTTTTATTGGTATTTTACAAGACTGCCAAAGTAACGAGGGCTACAAAGTAATGAAAATTGGGGTCTTAGTTCTGCAGGCTATAAGCAGATAGCTACTGCATTGACTTTGTCTTGAAACATCAGCTGATCATTTCAGCATGTCTTTTATTTACCATCTTCATTTCAAAGAAGAGTTGTTTCAGCAGGGTTTACTTAATTATTTTGAACACTTAGTACAGAAATAAAATGGCTGTGGAGCTTAAGATTATGCAGGTCAAATAAGACCAAAATCTAATCCTAAAATTAGGTTATTACACGTTTTATTCCTTAAATGTCTGAAGGCTTGTTGACCAGTGGTCAGAATGGCCCAGTTTCTTGACTGTAGTAAAACGCTTGTTCTACTGTTTTGGGTTATTTTGCTGAGGTTTTTGCCTTCAGTTACTTACAGCTGGTGAGTTGTGGTGTGTACACAACTCCTAGAATTTAAGATTTTACAAGGGACTTTTCCTATTAGCAGTTAGGGCAGCAGAGGAGTAAATCTGTTAATTCTTAGTTTTGCCCCAGGGTGACCAGAGGTTCAACTTACACTTTAATAGCTTCTAGAAACAACAAAATACTGCACTTTATCCTCAGAGTTAAAGTCAGGATGAGGTAGTGATAACTGAACAAAACTATCAAGAGTGCAGTACTAAAGCTGTTGGATTTGGCTCTTCCCTGGGCCCTGCTGGGTGAAGAATCTTTGCTATAAACTAAGCAGCGGTGGTGTCTGGGTTTCAATTGTTCAACAGTTAAGAGTTTAATGATGTTGAATTTCCATTGCAAACACTGAGATGATAACAACAGATCCCAGACACTTCTGTTGCATTGTACATGATGTAATTTGGATTATGATAATTTTTATTTCCCTTCTTTGGAAGGCAGCTAAAGAATATGGAGAATGAGTAAGCTGCTATTGTGGATGCCTTGCATCAGATTAGCTTTATACTTGTTCTGTTCTGCTTAAATAGTGAGTTTTGGGTTTTTGCTTTATAGTTGCCAGTATTGCAAACAGTTCTCTTTCCTTCTAGAATACTTATTTTGAGCTGTAGAAGAGATAATACACTAAAAGAGGTCTTGTCTGCCCTGAGAAGGTGGTATTGGAAGTAATTGGCAGTAATATTAGTAGGGTGTGTAAGTAGTTTGAGAGAAAATAAAGACAGAATTCAGTTGGTCAGTGAAATCTGTTTGTCAGCAAAGTCAATAGTTGTACAAAAATAAGCGATAGGAGGCTGTGATATATTAAAAAACCAAAGATTTTAACTATGATGTCACTAGAGTGTGACTTTTGCCTTAAGGAGGATTCATGCCATTGTTTGAGTATGCTGTAGGGTGAGTTTTGGAGCAGTTATCAAAATAGCTTAGAAAATCAGTTTAATTTCCCTGTCGATGCTTTAGTCCCTACCTTTTGTTGTAGATAAGCAGTTTGAAATTGTAATTTATTTCTTACTCTAATTCTCCAGTATATTAACAGTGGACTCCTGTATGAAGTGTATAGGACTGTGATGTGTTCTGGAGGCTTTTATATTCCTAATATGCCAAAGTCACATGTGATATCAATGACTTTATTTTTTTTTTCTTAATTATGCTTTCTAACCCCAAACTGAAGTTATACTTCTTTGGCTAACTTGGCAACAGCATTCTGCATGGTACTGTTTTGTAATGCTTCCTGGAAGTTGTTGAGACTGATATTACAAAAACTGGTTTTAGGTTTTTCTACTCTCTTTTTACTTTTCCCACTAAATTATGAAAATAACATACCAAAACTTAAAAGTGGGGAGGGAGAAAGATTAATTATAGATATGGTTATCTTATTTAAAGACTATATAAACTTAATAAATAATATTAAATATGTAGTGAATGGATAAAGATGAGTTGGGGGGATAGTAGGTTTGATTACAAACTGGAAATATCAAACTTCTTATCCGATGGTGATCGTTGACGTTGGGTGACCAAGAGGAATATAATATGGTATGTGCCTACTACCTGAGCACTTCCATGCATCCTTGTAAGCGCGTGCATAGCTGGGAGAAGAAGCTCTTGCCCCTCCTGCTGCTAGTGGATAAGCAAACAGTGTGAGATCTGCTGGCCTACTGCATGGAACCACCACTGAGGCTGTAAATAATCGGGATATCATTCTTTTGTCTGTCTGCGTGTGAGAACACAAAACAAATGTTTTCTCAACTGGAAAAACAGTACAGTGATGCTCTGACAATTCAAAATCCAAATAATCTGAAGAACTGGATAGGGAATGTAATATTGGTTTGTCTGTGGCATGCAGAACAGTAGAGTACTACAGACATGTTTGAACGTAAATCACCTTTACTGTGTAATGTTTCAAGCATCACAAAGCTGTGGGATAAATGAATACGTGGAAACTTTATTCTTTTTAAGAATTTAATATCTCTGGAAGCTAAAGCTGCCTTGTTTTAGCTTTGGGTTTTACATATATCAAGCCTTAAACCTTCACATAAGCTTTAATGGGACAGGAGCATCTTAAAACTTCCTGATTATCTCTCTGCTTAAGGAGGCTGGCAGTGTGTTTGAAACTAAGTAAACATTGACCAAATATGAGCATGAAAATAGTGAGGTGCCTGAGGTCTGACAAAGCAGAGGAAAGCAGTGATTGAACTTGTGGTGGTGTATTCATTAGAAAAGAAATGTAATTTTCTATACTTAATCTTCATTCTGCTTATCACTTATATGTCTAAGAATGTACATTTTCCTCTTCAACCCGGTGAGTCATGTGGTCCAGAAATGTCTTTTCTTCCTGGTAACTGCTCGCAGTAAAGATGATGTGGGAACACTGATTAGTTGGTTTAATCCAGGAAAAAACCACCAAATTATGTTTCTAATAAATTGGTATTGGAAACTTTTAAGCCTTTGTATTTTTGAATATAGTAAATACATTGCCTGCATTTTCTTTTTTATTCACAGAGGTTTGTTGTTAGAACAGCAAGCATGCTTATTTTTAAAAAAAATAAAATAACAAAAAACTTTACCAGATGAAAGTAATACTAAGAAATAGCAGTGGCTACTTCTACCAATTGATTCCTAAGTGTAAAAAAATCTTTTTTTTTTCTGTAGTCCTTAAAAATGATCCAACACCCAAGGAAAAACAACTTCACATGGAACCACAAAATAAAACCTCAGGCCGTGTCCATTTGTTATTGCTGCATGTTATGCAGCTATGCAAACAATCCACGTCAGCTCCTGTGCAAGCAATGTGCGAACTTGTTGATTTGGCCTGTTGTGGTCTGTCATGCAGTCTAAAATATGTGATTAGATGCTTTTGGGTGCTTTTCTTGATAGGATTTCCAACCTTATATTCTGTCTGCTTTGGGGTTTGAAGAACGGTGGCTGAAAAGGGAGTGAGTATGAAAATGAGGCAAGTTGAAGGGGGGGGAGCTGAGAAATGAGGTTGGAAGACACATGGAGCCCCATAAGGCAGGAAGGAAATTAATGGATAACTTGTTGCAATTTTGTTGAAAACCCATCAAAAAGATACTGAGTAATGAAACATTACATTTAGCTGTATTTCTGAAGGGCATAGTAGAATGGTTTCTACTGTTCTGTTTAGGCTCAAACGTTTTCTGAAACTTCAGTCAACCTTTTTCCCCTGACTGCTGCTTTCTGTCATGTCAGAGGATGAAGTTTTTGCTGCTGCAGCAGAAGTACCTGGAATACCTGGAGGATGGCAAGGTCCTGGAGGCACTTCAAGTTCTACGCTGTGAACTGACGCCTCTGAAATATAATACAGAACGCATTCATGTCCTCAGTGGGTAAGTGCTTGGACTTTGAAAGCTCTTTCAGTGGAATCTTCTAAGAAGTTCCATTGCTTTTGATAGCTGACACTGTAAAAACTCAAACTGTATTAAAACTATTATCCTGTTGATTAATAAGCTGTAGTGAGATATGCTACAGTGGTGAGTATAGAAGACTAGTCAGTAGACAGTGTTCTGTTTCAGATGCTTGAAAATACCCTGATTATTATTTACTTTATAGTCCTAGAACAAAGTTAATACATTCATGTATATGGTCATCTAATCTTGAGAATTACTAGCATGTTGTCTTATAATTGAGTAAGTAAATGAATGTGGTTTTTATTTTTTTTCGTAGGGAAGGTAAAAATGTCTTATTTTCATCTAAAATGTGTTTGTATGTTGTTTTTCTTTTGCCAATTTGTAGATACTTGTTCTGAAGATGATGTGTGTTTGTGTGGAATAGTTCCCTGCCTTTTTTCCTATCAGTCTCAAGCTTAAGTCAGTCACCTGTTTCCCATTCATTCAGAATGTTATGATATCTGCCACGTTCAAAAGTGGAAAGAATGATTCCAGAAAGACTTGGTCTGTTGGTGTGTGTGTGTGCTCTTTTGAACAGGTATCTGATGTGTAGCCATGCAGAAGACTTGCGTGCAAAAGCAGAGTGGGAAGGGAAAGGAACAGCTTCCAGATCTAAACTTTTGGACAAACTCCAGAGTAAGATGTTCCAGTGTTAGAATTTATTCCCACCTCTCTAAATCCAGTCTGTTTTACATAATGATGTATCCCAGGGGATAGGCTCTTAACTGTGCTTGCTGGTGGTTGTGTTTGTATTTCTTGGTTAATGGAGATGCCTTTTTGTACCTTTACCCTTTGGTCTTCTGTAGCTGACCTTTTGCTGTCTCTGATAAACTATTTGTAATAGCTCTTGTTTCTAAGAGCTCCTAACAGCTGTGACTGTTTTATAATTGTACGGATCTTGTTAAATACCTGGTTTTGGGTTAGCTTGTGCAAATGGTGCTTGTTGGCTAGGACAACATATACTACAACTGTAAATACCTTGCATACAGTTTTACTTTCCAGAAGTTCATGCTTCTAGATCCTGATGTATAGCTGTAAATTTGACACGCTGTGTGCACTCTCTTCCTGTAGTTTTTAAGCTTTATTTACTACAGTCTCTTCCTAAAATACTCAAGTCAAAATACACTTTTACTTGTAACTTGGGTTTTGATGGCTTTTTTTGTTCTGTGTTTTTTTTGTTGTTTTTTTTTTCTTACTAACTCTTTGAAAGCATACCTACCCCCATCGGTGATGCTTCCTCCAAGGCGTTTACAGAACCTGCTACGTCAAGCCGTGGAGCTACAACGGGACCGGTGCCTATACCATAATACCAAACTAGATAGCAATCTAGATTCTGTCTCGCTGTTAATAGATCATGTTTGTAGTAGGTAAGAAACCTTTGCTACTTTTAAGATAGGTAACAATATGGGGGGGTTGTCTTTTAAAATAATTGTACCTACTGTTATAAGGAATGTAGAAACTATTCTGGGTTGGTTTTCTGGCTGGTTCTTGTAAACGGGTAATGGGAGGGAGTAGGGAAGGTGTGCTTGTAAGAGACTGATAGCTGGATGTGGGGTAATGGGTTCAGACTGAAGCTTTAAAATTTTAATCAGATGGATATGAATAGAATATATTACTATGCTAATCCTTAGTGACTTGCTTCTTGTAATTTTGGACAGACGGTCTGTTTTTTCATCACCATGTGATTGCTCTGCTTTTTCATTGGAGAATTACTAGTATGTTACTTATCCAGACTGTCTTCAAGCTTGCTGGAATGCAGGAAATCTGCTGAAGCATACTTCATGATGTCAACTTTCAGCTTCAACTATTAATAGTGGACAGCAAAGTGCTTTTAGACACCAAGGTTAGAACAGAGTAGTAACATGGAGTAGTCACTGCTGTTTCACATAATATATAACATGAACAAACCCTACTTTCTCAGATTTGTAAGGTAGTAAGAATTTAATATCTCCTATACCTACACATTATATCTTAAGACTATCTGGATAATATTTTTTAACAATACTTTGTTGCTTCCCAATCTTAAAGAAACCATCTCTGGTAGACATGAAGTGGGAAGATGTTTGTACCGAATAGCTGACTTGAGTGGCTTTTCTTCATCCTGCAGAACTTGGCTGAGAGCTTAAAAACTCAGTGTAGCTGTAACTGGAAAATGACTGTGCATCATGTAGTAAGGGAGTGAGGGCTTGGACACCTAGAAAATAAGGGCTGTATATGAAACCCTTATGTTCATGTAATAGGCCAACTCTTGAGCTTATGTGAGAGAGTTTTTCATGTTAAGGTTAGTTCATCTGAGGAAGTTAAGTACTGATAAACTTCATAGAAATTTTGTGAAATCAGCTGCTTTGACCTACGTTCTTGGGTTTCTTGGAATCTGTTTTTAAAGATGCAGACTTCCATAATACTCCATTGAAGCCATCTTAAGGCTTTAAAATTAATAATATTAGCATTTCAAGTAGCTTTCCCATTTTAGTTTCCTATTTTAAGAGTTATTGGAAATGATCAAATACTGGAATTGTGGCTTCCTTACTTCAAAAGTGAGTCTTAAAATCGGACTGATGGAAGGAGATGTTAGTCTTGCTACAAGTTCATAAATAACACTGAATGTTCTGTAGCGGATTGGGGTTTGTTTAATCACATCAGAGCATGGTTTACTGAAGTTGTACTAGCTAGAGCCAGTTATAAATGGCAACATATGGAACAAATTTGGACTTTTACCTACCTGAATCTATTTGCTGACCTAAGTTTGGCCATATCTTGGTTATTTGGGTTTTTTTAACCTAATGTGGTACTTTCTAAGCTTGCTTATTTGGTATGTACACATATGTACATACTTGGGACTACTTTTAATTTTTTTTTAAAAATGAAACCAGAACCCAAAACACTTCAAAATAAAGGCTTCCATTCTGTCCTCAACTCAACCTATTGTACCTACCTATTGCAGGGATCTGAGATCAGTATGTGGTGCGCTGTACATGCTGCCATGCTTGGGCTTAATGAGGTGAGTTAAAGACAGTGGAAGCCAAATTTGGATTAAACTGACAGAAGTATCTAGTCTAATAGCTTAGACAATTTAAATGATAGAACACTGACAGCTTTCCCCTTTTAGTTGTAACTAATCCACTTTTGGACTTCTGGCAGTATTTTGATCAAGCATGCTTGAAATGAATTAATAGGAAAAACGTTTAACAAAAACTTATCCACTTCATAAGAGTGGGAGATAAGAGGGAGAAATTGCTGGGAGTGAAGGTGAGGGATTTAATTTAATTTTGGTAAAAATCAATGCCTCTGGGGGTGGTTGCTTTTGGTTTTGAGAATCTTGAGCCTAGTTGAGTGGTTTTTATGTTGGTCTTCCCCCCTCCTGGAATTCTTTTGTCTTGCTTTCATGGGAATAAACTTTACCCTGAGTTTTCAAACAGTGAAGCTTAAATGAGAGTTGAATGGTGCTACTTCCTAGGTACCAGTTTAATGTAGCATTTTTGGAAACAAACCATTATGGAAGTTGAGGAATAAATGTTCTGGTTTATGTGCAGGGGATTTAAAAAAAAGTAGCTGTTTGCTTTATTTAAAACTTTGAACTCCTGTGAATGCAACAACAGATAACTTTATTAGATACTTCAGTATGTGAACAACATAATTCAAGTGTGCTGTGCTGAATGATGTGATTTGTGATGACCCTTGAGTTACAATAATTTCTGATTACCAAACCCAACAACTGTTAAGACAAATGGTTTTGGTTTCTTTTTTTTTTTTTGAGACTGCTGCTGTTTCCTTCTGCAGAAGGGTTATTTAGTGTATGCTTTGCTATCTGTGAAGTCAGACTTGCTGGATCATATGTTTCATTAGATAAGTGAACTCTTTCAAAGAGTACTCTGTTCTGACCGGATTGTAAATAGCATAATTCAGTAGTGGGATGAGTCTGCAGGAGCTGTATCAACTGTGTGTGTTCCCTTTTTAGGAAACCAAAAGCCACCTTGCTTTGAAAATTGTGTATTCCAGCATTATAGTGTTTACTCTTTGCCTGCAAAACCTTGACTACTGTTCTTAAACTTTAAAATACAAACATTATGTTTTATAGAGTATTTTTTTAAATTAAATATGCCAAAAAGGCTTTCCTGGGACACTGCGTGCCCCTTGTACTTTGACTTATGGATAAAGACTCTTTCACTTTCTAGAGCAAATTGCTGCCCTGAGGAGAAATATTAACTTACTACAGTATGGCTAAATAATAAAACACTCTTCCTGTAGGTGCACATATCTTTATAAGGGCTTGCCTACCTCCCTCTAGACTTCAAGGAAAACAAAGTCTTCTTACACGGGTGGAGCTTTTTACCTTGAGCTCAGTGTTGTTCTAGTGGCATCTAGACAGCTGCTGGTCAGCTTAAAGCAGGAACCAGAACAGACTTGAGTTTCTGTAGAGTACGTAGACCCAAGGAAGCCAACTATACATATATATGTGTACACACACATTTTGTTTATCCTGCTCTAGCATAAGACAGAAAATGAGGGCCGTATGGTTGTTTAGTGCTGCTAGATAGTCCTTAAGTATGGACTAGGAAGTGTCTTCTAGTAAAATAAGATGGGTTGAGAAGAGATGGACACTGTATTAAGCAGGACTGCTTCTGGTAAGAAGTAGTTTGTCTATTGCCAAACTGGCTTTTTTTAAAACCACAAGTTTAAAGGAAGTAAATGTTCTTTTAAGCCAGTTTATCTCCAGTGAGAAGTACAACTGTACATTCACAGAGACTGTTGTTACATTAGTACTGTTCTGGCCTGTTAGAGTTGTGTTGCACTGAGTGCTATAAGAACTCAAGAGATAACTAAATCACTTAAGGATTCCCACAGTTCAGAGAAGAAAAAGAAAATCTGTGGCTAGAGACTACCTCTTAGTGCATCTGCACGATGAGCTAGTAGTTAACTGCAGTATTACTTCTAAAAGTAGTCATCTACTATAAAGCTCTACGTTCACTTTAGCTTAGCTCTCATTCTAATGCATTGGGCAAGCTGTAAATAGAATAAAACTTATCTTCAGTTCTTACCTAACTTAATATTTTGATTGTTAGTTTTTCCTCAGTGTGTAACTGGAAGATTAAATGTTAGGTCTAGAGAAATGTTTGACTCCTCTCTGTCAGTAGTTTACCATATAACATTTTGTTTATCAAACACTTAATGTTTTACACAGTGTAGGTTTTGTGAGGGAAAACAGTTCAAGTTGAAAGCTCATAATGGTGGTGTGTTTAGATATAGTATGTGGTACTCTGCAAAGAAAATGAAAAATGGCACAAAATGAAGGCAAAGAAACACCTAACTTACTGCAAGATCCTGTTGAGAAAAAGAAACAAGTCTGTTCTTTTACTCAACTTTTGTAAGAATAATTTCTAAAGATCTGGCAAGATACAGTGAAGTAATTAAGTACTTAAAAAAACCTTATATGTAAATAAAACATTGCATGTAGGGATCAAAGAGGTTTGGACTCCAGTATTTTTTATATGTCAAAGTATATAGTAATAAGCTGTTACAACTATAATAAGGTCTCTTCTAAGTTACATGAAAGCATAACAAATTGTTGGTAGAACAAGGATAGTTCTAAGTTTGTTCAGTTAGTTGTGACTATTTGGTGACATGAGCTTTTTACCCAATAAGACACTTCATTCCTGCTCTATCTTAATGGAGGAATTTTTTTTTTTAAGTTGCCTGGTCTTTCATTTAAATTTTTTTTTGTTTGATTTTTTTTACTAGCTCAGTTTTTAAAAGTGTCTTACTGCTTTGTTATTAACCTACAAATCCATCCCTTTCTTTCCCCAGGAAACAGTTCCCATGCTATACACAGCAGATACTAACGGAGCACTGTAATGAAGTGTGGTTCTGTAAATTCTCCAATGACGGCACTAAACTAGCAACAGGATCTAAGGACACAACTGTTATTATATGGCAGGTTGATCCAGTAAGTGTGAGACATGTTAAAATGTGTATGACTTGTCTTTCCCTTCCCTCTTCACTTTCTCTTGATAGGATGGTTTGATTTTTGGAGGACAGGCTAACATGTAGTGTAGCCCACAGAGTAGGGTATTTCTCTGGGGTGTTGATGACTGAACATGGTCAGTGTAAGTGAAGGAGGACACTTGAGAACTTGGTGACTGAGTGTAACGGGCTTGAACTGTTGGCTGCTTTGGGCAGGACCTTTGTGTGCCCCTCACCAGTAAGTACCAGGTAAAGTCTGCTGATGCTCTCCAGAGGAACTTCGCAGCTTGAAGGCCTTGAGAAGCATTGGGGGAGAGTGGAAGGAACAGGGCAGTGAGGATCTTTTCTTCTAAATAGCTCTTCTTAAGAGTACTTCTGAGCCATGTAGGCAGCTAACCCTTTTCTATTATATTGCTACTACTAGCATACTTGGTTTTAAATATTCTATTTCACCGTTATATTACTTTAATTTTTTGAGTAATAATATGGCATGTGCTAAGCCAAAGCTGTATCAGTATACCACTTTGTGCTACTTGCTGTTAAGATTTGCCTTGGCTTGAGATGAAAATTTAAACACTTACCAGAATCCCCTGATGCATGAAAGTATACCCAGCCATTTTCTTGCATTGACACGGTTTTAGGTTTTGATGCTAACATGTGGCACTATTCCCATTACAAAATATCCTACAGCTACAAGATTTATTTTTCCTACCTATATCTGTTCTTATGCAAATAAGAAGTCTGTGGTAAATCTAAGACTCTTTGGCTGGTAGAAGTGATATGAAAGTGTCCGTATGTCTCATAACAGTTGAGATCTGTGCATAAACTTGTATGTATGTGTGTAGTATTTGATGTTTATGCTTATAAAGCACCATCAACAGTAGGATTCTTACCAGCTGTGTGGTTAAAAACTATGCTGCATGCAAGATGACAGATTTTTTTTTTTTGAGTCAGTACTGCTTTCAAAAGGATTTGAGAGTGGAACTTGATCTTCCTTCTGCTGCAGGTTAGGAGGCCATATGACTTGAGCCCTTTTTGCTATTAAGATGATGAGAGAGTCGTTACCTAGCCCCTCAACTAACAGGAATTGATATGAATGTTTCAGGCATAGAACCATCGTAGCTTGTTTCTTAACAGAGCCAGTGTGCTCTGGGCAGACGGGTCCATAGCACTGTAAGATGACTTCTGTAATTTACTAAAACAGGGCAATTATAAACAAATTAAAGATCAAATGTTTTTCTTGTCACTTGATTGTAGAGATACATATTCCTTTCATATTTATGGGTTTTATTACCCAGCATCTTGGTTAGTGAATTGTTAGCTGATACCTGGTTAATCAAATCACATAAATGTTTCGTGTGTGTTTTAGACTCACCCTTTTGGTTGGGGTTGTTAGTGGGACAAAATACATAAGTAATGGCAGAGCAGCTTTGTAGAGATGTATCTTCTGTATTTGGCTACTTTAAAAAAAGAAAAAAACGAAACCTTTTCAAGAAGGTAGATTCCTAAATCAATTAGGCCAGAGCCATTTTTGTGTTTGCCAGAGCATGCCTTTCACATTTCCTGTAGCACTTGACAGTGTCTTTTGAACCATAAGTTTAATCAAGGCTCTAGATATTGGGAATTATTCTAATCTGTATATATAAACTGCATGGAAACATCTATCCAACTGTCTGGGCGAGTGATGGGGTAACACTGTTTCAAATAAACAGTGTTATTTTTCCACACACACTTCATGTGTTTGAGAACCCTTGATTTCTTCCTTTTCTTCATCACCTCTCCAAGTGTAATGACACTGTTTCCATGTGTTTTCTTCATTTCATACCATGAATTTCTTATTTATTTTCCAAGACCCAACTACATGTCCAAGCTGACTTAACTCAGGCTTCTCTTTTCATTGGTTCATTTCATAGATCTTCCACAGATTCAGCAACGTTAAATGACTTGGGTGAGCTAAGTTTGTGTATGGAATACGTTATTTGACTGGCACAAGGTGTGGCAGAATCTGTAGATTACAAAGAATAAGCAAAGTTAGTGCATCACCTTCTCAGGCATCTGTCATCTTTGAAGGAAGACTTTTCCTGGAACCAACATTTCTTTCTTTGCTTTCTCAAACCTGCTGACAGGTTTTTGGCTTTTCAGCCAAGGACCTCAACTACTGCAGACTTAAGCTGATAGCTGAATAGTTATTTCTTCTACCTAACAAAAATTTGGGAAACTATATGTATAGGATAACGGTGCTGAGATTTATCCTGGTGGAGGGTGGGAAGATGGACTAACTTTAGGAACATCTTCCTCAGGTACCATGGATTACTGTTACAGAGCAAATCATGGTATGGTAGTTTTGCTGTATTTGGAGAGAAGTATGAGAACAGCATGAGAGATAACACAAAGTCCTCTATCATTAGAAGATTAGCATCCTATGTGTCTTGTTCCTCATGAGTCTCAAATGTGATGCAGAAATGACAGGCTACTTAATATTGATGTAAAAAGAAATACATTGGTTGCAGGCCAGGTCCAGGATGTGAGATGGTGTCAGACATGACTTGGTTTCCTTGTAGATTAGTTTAGCTACAGACACAGCAGTGTCTAATGCAGAATAATAACTAGAAAGGAAAAGGGGCCTTGAGGAGGTCTGTTCATTTGCCCCTCTTTCTGCTTTGAAAATTACTCTTAGACCGCTTTCTTTTGAGGAATTCAGCTTTTTCAAGCCATCAGAACCATCAGAGCTGCAGGCTGGCTGAGAGTCACCAAAGCCCTTGCAGGTGAAACAGTCCTTTGTCACAATGTTCTGCTGACCATGTTATTTTTCTTTAGAATTAGGAGGTGCTGTACTAGGTTATGCTAAAAAAGAAAGACAAAACACAATTTGAGAAATGAAGCTAGGTTTTGAAAGGAGTTAAGTGTTTATACTTCCTACTTCTATTATAAAAAATCTCCTGTGCAGGAGAAAAACAAAGGGGAGGGAGGAAAATGCACTTGCTCTTTTCCAAGAAGCTTCACAAAAATTGTCAGCACTTTAACAAGCTCGGTTCTATTTTCCTTACTTGTGTTTGGCTGTCAAGAATCAGTGCTAATACTGTATTAAAGCTTGTTTGTGTACTTAGGAAGCCAGTGTATGGTTGTTTCACAGTAGTGGTACTATTTATTTTTACAAGCTGCTTGAAAGTCATGCTCCTCTGACAAGGCAGCAGTAGAACAGTTGGTGCATAAAGGTGATATAAGATACTCTGTGTGAGCAAAGTGTGCTTCATTCACGAAATCTGGCAGAAAAGATGCAGCAGCATGCTGTAGGGAATGCTTCTGAAATAAGAGCACCCCTCAAGGAAGCTTTTAAAAATACCTTTCTGTAAAATTTCCTCACCAGCATATACAAGGTACATTGATGTTTATAAAAATATTGGCACTTGCAGGTTTTCCCTTCTGAGTGTACATGAAGGCTTTGCTTCTCTCTTTAATCTTGACAGCCTTCCAGCCTGTCAATTCCTGCCTTTACTGTTAAGAAAGTAACTTACTTATGTAAAATATGGGTAATAGTATTTTTGTGTTCCTCTTCTTCTATACGCTAAAGCAAGTGTAATTTATTGTGCAACTCCACGTGCAATGGTATTTTGTGACTTCCATTCTGACACACAGGCTTTCATTTTATGGCCCTATTCCATAAACTAGCAGCTGCTTCTCCAGTAACAACCTATTCATAAGTCTTGTAAAACGCAGATGCCAAGTTGCATAAAGCAAACTTGCCCTGCTGTGCTCAGACATACTGTATATGTGAAATCTAGTAGGAGGTCATTTGCATTGTCTCAACAGTCTCTCTTCTTTCAGGATACTCACCAGCTAAAGCTACTTAAGACGTTAGAAGGTCATGCATATGGTGTCTCTTACATTGCTTGGAGTCCAGATGACAACTATCTTGTTGCCTGTGGCCCAGATGATTGTTCTGAGCTTTGGCTCTGGAATGTACAAGTAAGTGGCAACTAAGAGTAAAAAAAAACAAACCCAAAACCAAACTCTGGTGTCAGGCTGCTGATTTTATTTCATTATCTAAATGTGCTAAGTGTGGAAGAAGTCATCTGTACAAACCTGTTGTGCAAAGGTGTGTGAGTATAAAGGAGACACTGATCTTCCTCTGCCCCCAGTTTCTATGACTGAACTCAACTCTGTACAGATTTGAAATCAGAGTTCCCGGTTGCTGCTGGGATTGTGCAGCAATTCTAGTATGTCTTGTTACTGATGATTTCTGAGAAGGAATGGCATAAATCCATAGGACCTTAGAGAGCTACTGGGGAGAGGAACAGTAAATTAATCAAGAGAAGTGGGGCAGAATTATAATCTAAAGGGCTTGTTGAAGATTTTAACAATTAAAAAAAACACAACATAGAAGCAAATCTTACTTTGCATAACCCTCCCAGTAAAGTTGGCAGATCCACAGAGGCTTGAATTTTTTATTTCACAACTTCGTATTTCAGTGAGACACTAGAGAATTTTGCTACTTCCTCTGTGAATTTGAATATCCTTTTCTGCTCTTGACTTTTATGGGTATTTGTGTTGATACAAAATCTTCCCCTGCCTCAGTTGTGGGCTATATAGACTTTCTTGTGCTGCCTTGGATTCTGAACTAATTTAGTTTCCTAAAACAAAAATGTTCCCTTTTTACACCCTTGGAATACTTTTCTTCTGTTTAATTGACTAAATTGGCTCAGTGAAGAGCACTAGAGCTGCACAAGGGAACAGAGAGAAGCCTTTGGTGTTTTGACAATGGTTAAGCTGCTCACTGGCACTCTGTCTTGTGAAACATTGGCATTAAGCTACGGATGAAAGCTACATTTTGGCACAGAGAGCTCTAGCTTAGGGAGGAAAATATTCTAAAGACTCTTAATACTCCCAATTTTTGCTAAAATGTAATTTGTTTTCTCTGTATTTTACTCTCCTTCTGCCTCCTTGCTTTCTATGTTTGGTTTTCTTTAATTTCATATTTCTTCTTACACGTTTGCCATCTTTTAATTCCTCTCTTTACTCATAACCTTCCACTTGTCTGACAGACCAACTAGTCTGTTTCTCTTGATTTGAGGAACAAACCCAAATCAAGTCCAGGGTCACTGGAGATGCTGAAGTAGTTCTTTTTATTGCATTATTCTGAGGTTTGTATTGCTTTTTAACAAGCATGTTGAAATATATGTACTTCCAGCCACTATGCATGTCAAATAAAATTATAAATGCCCCTTTGTGAAAGGGTTCTGGTATAAGGCCTTGCTTATTTTCCAGACTGGGGAGCTGAGGACAAAGATGAGCCAATCTCATGAAGACAGTTTAACAAGCGTGGCCTGGAATCCTGATGGGAAGCGTTTTGTAACGGGAGGTCAGCGTGGACAGTTCTATCAGTGTGTAAGTTTTCTGTGTCTGTCCCATCAAAAACAAAGCAAGAAATGAAGGTTTTGTCATGGTGGAATCTGAGATATGTCTTTTTTTTGTATGTGGGCATTAAAACTTCTGATCCTTTATAACTCAGAGCAACAATACAGTAATGCTAGTAGTTCAGCAGCACTTCTGTATAAAGCAGTTGGAAGGGTTCAAGCATCTCTTGCCTGCTCAAGGGAGGATTAATGTGCTGGGGGATATTAATACCCCAATAAAAAGTGCAGTGCCTTTGTCCACAGATATCGCTTATTCCACAGTATTTTGGCTGTGTCTGTCTTAGTGTTTGCCTGCTGTCTTTGCATAGTGCAAACAGAAATTTGAAACTCTCATTATTTGACTAGTGTTGATTTTGGGTGGTGGTCCACAATCTTGCCCTACCTGTGTCATCTGAATTGGTGCCAGAGTAACAGTGTGGTATGTAGCCTTCGCTGCAGAGGTGAGTCCTGTGATGTAACGTAACTTAGGTTGCATATGTCATGCCTGAGGAGAGTAAGATTCTCTGCTCTCCAGGATGGGTGCCTGCAAAAGCCCTTGGTAAAAACAGCCAAGTCTTAATTCATTAAGTCCTTTCTTATACAGAGTAAGAATGCTTTCTGTAGCAATTGTATGGACAGAAGGTTAGAGAGATCTTGTGTGTCAGCTCCTCAGAAATGTGAGGCTAACAGTTCTTCTTTTAATTTTTTTTATCTTCTCATCAGGATTTAGATGGTAATCTCCTTGACTCCTGGGAAGGGGTGAGAGTACAATGCCTTTGGTGCTTGAGTGATGGGAAAACCGTTCTAGCATCGGACACACACCAGCGGATTCGGGGTTATAACTTTGAGGATCTTACAGACAGGAACATGTAACTACCTCTTTCTTTGGCTTTGAATTCCTGGTTCTTAGCGTCAGAAAAAGATTGAGGAAAGGTTTGTAGGGCAGGATGGGAAAGAAGTTATTAAATTGCTCTCAGTATTAAAAAAAATAACAAGGGACAAGAATTACTGAATTCCAGTTGCAGAAAGAAGCATTAAGTATTAGAAATAATCCTTGAACATTGGAGTAGGTTGTTTGTGGCTGTCTTGATGTTTCTGTCAGAGTTGTCATCTTCTCCATTCCTGGAATATTTTAGTAGGTCCTGCCTTGAAGTCAGGGGTTATTTGAGGTCTGAAGTACCTCTTGGTCTTGGGACTAGTCATAAGTATGAGCAATCTATTGCAGACCTAGCTTGTACTGACCTGGAGATGTACATAGTTTCAGACTCAGAATTTTTCCCTGATAATATTAGAGACAGGACATGCCTTTTACCTTGGTATTGCATCATTGGTTGTGTCCTCTTAACACTGATGTGTTTTATCATTTCAGAGTACAAGAAGATCACCCTATTATGTCATTTACTATTTCGAAAAATGGCCGTTTAGCTTTGTTAAATGTAGCAACTCAGGTGAGTTGGTGATGGCAAATTGAAATGCAAATAAATGTGCTTGCAACTGCTACCTTTTCTAAAAATATTTTTTAAATCGGTATGGCTGATATTGACCAGTTGTTTTTCATATAATATGAAGGCCTTAATAGTCATAAATAAAGCATGACATTCTCTGACGTGAAGGTAATCTTATTCTTGAGGCTTGTGGGGTTTATGACCTGATTTATAGCCAAGAGTTTCCTATTATTAAATGTTAATATCTGGTTTCATTGAGAAGCCACATACAGCAAGAATTGTGGCAGGTCAATGTGTTTTGGGGGCTTGATAATTAGATTTTATTTATTTCTATTTTTGGAACCTTGGGTAAGAACAGGAGCTTTCACAATGGGACTGCAGTATGGAAGTTTAATCTAGTAATTTGGTGTATCTTTACTCTCTTGATTCAGCAACAGTCTTGAAGGTGGCTGAAGTAATATACAGTGTTTCAGTAATGTTTACTGATTAAAATGATTTTTTATTTTCTCAGGGAGTTCACTTATGGGACTTACAAGACAGAGTTTTAGTGAGAAAGTATCAAGGTGTTACACAAGGATTTTACACAATTCACTCGTGTTTTGGAGGTCATAATGAAGATTTCATTGCGAGTGGCAGCGAAGGTAACATCATTCCCTTTTGTGCAGAAAACTGGAACACTGTATCCTTCTTATACTTTTTATAATGGTGTTAGCAGCTGTCATCTATAAAAGCTAGCAGCTGGCTGGTTAAGTTGAGGAGCACTGAAGATATGGCATACTTCACAAAAAACCTGCATGCTAGCAGAAAGAATCTTTTGAGAAGATGGTGGTAGTAGTAGAAAGCATTTGTGAATCTCTTGTGTTGTTCCTCTAAAGCAAAAGCATCTTCAGTTTTAATTACAAGTGGGTAGGGTGTTCTTGAGGCTTTTTCTTTTTGTGATAGGATATTTAGTCTTATGGTTTGAATCAAAAATACATCTGGGGAATTCCAGCTTCATTTGCCCATGGAAGACAGAGGTGTGGTGAGGTTATTTTAATTTCAATAAGAGTTGTCAGCTTAATTAAGAGGAGAGCAGTCTCAAATTAAGCAGTTGTTGACATAGTCAGGTAGAGTGATCAAAGGCTTGGTGGTATGCTTTTATTCAACTGTCTATGGCAAGAGTAGAAATTAGTTAATGGTTTATGTGTTGAATTGGTTCAGTTCTGTCACTGATGTAATGCCATCAGCTCCTGTAGAGGTCACTTAAGGTTCCAGCCCATGGAGAGCTAAGAATTACACTTAGGATACGTAAGTGAATCACTGTTAGTACCATGTAATTTGCAGCTCTTAGGAAATAAGATTGGCCAGGACGTTCCCACTATGCTTTTCTGGCAAACACTGAATATGTATGAAATAAAACCAGACTTTACCTTCTGATCAGGCCTGGTGGAAGATAATGACTGAAGGACAGCACCTCCAGTCCTCCAATCCAGTAGGAACCTCTTTAAGGTTGAACAAAGGACCTGAAGGCTCAAAAGTTCAGGATTTGTGCTGAGCTATACCAGTGTGCATGTGTAGGTGTAGATACTACAGTGCACTAGTCCTTTTTTCCACATCCTATTTATTATCTTGTCTAAAAAACTATCCAGAAGTACTTAAAATTGATGATGACATATATAGATTTGGACTGTGAAGTTGTTGCCACTTTGCATTGAATTGTTGCAAATGTGGCTACTTAAAAGGGCTTTGTATCTTAAAAAAACCCCACCAAGCAAAACCCGAGCAAATGATGAAAATAACAGATCACATTGTCATTGTCTTTTTAAGAAAAGTAATTGATAATTTACGTTGTCGGAACCTCTTAAACTGAAGGGGTGTTGTCAGTTAGGTAGGCTTTTTTCTAACATTTGCATGAACAGGAAGAAAATGGAGACCCTTTCTGAGAGGGAAATTAGTGCTGCCTTAATCTAGCTAACTTGTTTTTTTCCAAAACAAAATCCAGGCATTCTGACAAGCACCAAAATACCGGTTTGTGTTTAGGCTTTGATTCTCCCAGGCAGCAGAGGCTTGCGTGTCCAGTGTTTAAGCAGAGATTGAGTTGTGTTGTCTGATGAATAGCGTGGGTATGTAGTCTCTTGAAATCGTAAGTGGAACGTAAACACAACCAGAACATTTGCATCCAATGCAAGTTTATATAAAGGTGGTGTACTCAAATGAGCTGATTCAGCAGAAGACAGTTGAGTTATCACATGGTTCCATGATGCTATTCTAGCAGGTAGGTCAGAGAGCAAGTTTGTTGTATAAGGGGTTGGGAGGAGGAATAGAAGACCAGCTGGTTGGTTTGCTAAGTCTTCAGAATGACATCTAAGTAAAACTTTTCGAATAGATTAAAATACCTCCCTTTGATATGCTAGACATAAATACTAGGCTTTTATGTAGTACTAGTAATACATACTTGTTTGGTTTTTATACCTCTGCTTGGAGTATTCCAGAGACATTCCTGGAGTGATCAACCCGCAGACTTGTTAAAGGCTGCTAGTCTACAGTTGGGAAGAAACCCACACCCTTAGTCATTAACAATTAAATATGGTTGGTTATAAAGCAGTAACAGGTTTCTAAAACCTGCAGTGGAATGTGTGATCAGTTCAAGCTATTTCTAGCACCTTGCTAGAAATAAACAGCCCTACAGATCTCATTTTGTGATAGGTAATTACATCTCTTTTAATATGTACAAATTCATATCCTTAAATGCCACAAAAGAATTAACTGTTGTTGAAGACAGTAATAGCTCACAATTTGAGACACTGAGCTCTGCTGCTTTCCCTCAACTCCTCTGCCTTTTCACCAGAATGATTTAGGTCTTTTTGTTTCAAGATCTATTTTATAAACTATAGAGCTGTGATTTTGTCTCATACTCATCAACAAGTGATGGTTGTAAATGTTCTGCCTTATTCATGACTTTATAAAGTATGTTTTAATCTGTAAATACACATTTTATTAAAAAATTAATCTGCAAGGCTTCCTTTTGAGTAAGATTACAACTCTGTGACTTCCCTGTAATAATATCGTAGTTTCTCTCTCTAGCCATGTATTGGCTTATTTGCACTATAGTTAAATGTTGTGAAATACCATGGGTAGGAGACTCATTGGGTCTTAGAGGGAGTGTACCTCTTGGTACCAGAGCTGTGCTCGGTTTTACAAGAGCAGTGTTAGATCTATCGCACATTCAACAGGCATGGGGTTTGTATATGAGCTTTTATAATGGTCACGGGGTGTTAGCTTGTGTGAGAATGATATTGGATGTGACAAATGGATCTGTACAGAGCAGTGTTTCTCATTCTGTTTTTTTTTAATGTGTATTTTTCCTTAGATCACAAAGTATATATTTGGCACAAGCGTAGCGAGCTGCCGATCGCGGAGCTGACAGGGCACACGCGTACAGTTAACTGTGTGAGCTGGAACCCGCAGATCCCATCCATGATGGCCAGCGCTTCAGATGATGGCACTGTTAGAATATGGGGACCAGCGCCTTTCGTAGACAACCAGGATATTGAAGGTAAAACCAGCATGTATGTGTGTGTTCTCTAATTACTAAGACTGTAAATCGAAGGGAGCTGGGTAGGTGGATTTTATTTACCATAGATGGGATATAAATAGGCTTTTAACTCTTGGGGTAGAATCACTGCTTTTACTAAAAAGGTTACCAGTTTACTTGTTTTTACGTATAGCTATGGATCTTTAAGTTATTCATGTTTGTGGAATAAAAGGGGGACAACCAGTATTTCCAAAGTGATCCTCAAACATCTGACATAGCCCTACAGAAAAGTGATGTCACTAAGATCTCAGGATTATATTAACTTAGCTACATAAACTCAGTTAGAGCTGATGCTGGCCAGTACTGTGGCAGATAACAAAAAGGGTTTTTTTCGATTACATTTAATGAGAGGAGGAGCAGAGAGAACACTGGTCTGTTACTCGGTGAGCATGGTCACCTTACTAACAGGGACACAGACAAAGCAGAGATGTTTAACGCCCTCCTTGCCTCTGTCTTCACCACAGTTGACAGGCTCTGGGATCCCAGAGTTGGAGGAGCGTGACTGCGGTAACAATAAATCCATAGTGAACTGTGAACTTGTGGATGATTTGCTGCTCCACTTGGATCCATATAAGCCCATGGGCCCCAATGGGATTCATCACAGGGTACTTGTCATTGCAAGACCTCTCTCAGTTACTTTTCAATGATCTTGACTTTCTGGAGAGGTCCCAGTTGACTGGAAGCAGGCAAACATTGTCCACATTTTCAAGGATAATGCAGTCACTGGTCACAGCCAGCACAGGTTCAGGAGAAGAAAGTCCTGTCTATCCAATCTGATTTCATTTTACAACAGGTCATCCAGCTGTTTGGCCAAGGGAAACCAGTTGATGTTATTTTTTATTTCAGTAAGGCTTTTGATAATGTTTCGTGGTACCTTGCTGGACAAAATGTCCAGCATTCAAATAGACAAAGCCATAATGCATTGAGTGGACAATTGGCTGACAGGTTGGGGCCCAGAGGGTGATAGTGAATGGGGTTACATCTGGCTGGTGGCCAGTCACAAGTGGGGTTCCCCAGGGCTCCATTTGAGGTCCATCTCCTTCTAGCATTTTCATAAATGACCTAGACATAGGAATAGAAGGTGGCTTAAGGTGGTTTAGGTTGACACCACATTGGGAGGACCTGTCAACTCTGATCGTGGAGAAGCCTTACAGAGAGACCTGGGCAGTCACCAACAGCATGAAGTTTAACAAGGGCAAGTGCCAGATTCTGCACCTGGGAAGGGGCAATCCTGGCTGCACACACCAACTGGGGGATCAGATGCTGGAGGCCAGACATGCTGAGAGGGATTTGGGAGTCTGGGTCAAAAGCAAGTTAAACATGAGCCAGCAGTGTGCCAGGCAGCCAGGAGGGCCAACCGTATCCTGGGGTGCATCATGCAGAGCATGGGCAGCTGGTCCAGGGAGGTGACTGTCCCGCTCTACACTGTGCTGGTGTGGCCTCACCTTGAGTGCTGGGTGCAGTTTTGGGTGCCACAGTACTGGAGGGACGCGAAGCTATTGAGAGTGTCCAGAGGAGGGCAATGAGGATGGTGAAGGGTCTGGAGGGGAAGTCTCAGGAGGAGAGGCTGAAGTCCCTTGGTTTGTTCAGCCTAAAGAAGAGGAGCCTGAGGGGAGACCTCATCACAATCTGTGGCTTCCTGATGAGGAGGAGCAAAGGGGCAGGTGCTGTCTCTTCTGTTTGGTGACCAGTGACAGAACCTGAGGGAACAGCATGAAGCTGCAATAGGGGAAGTTTGGGTTGGATATTAGGAAGAGGCTCTTTACTGAGAGGTCAGGCACTGGAACAGGCTCCCCAGGGAGGTGGTCACAGCACCCAGCTTGGCTGAGTTTGAGAAGCATCTGGACGATGCCCTCAGTCACGTGCTCCAACCTGGCTGGCCCTGTGTGGAGCCAGGAGTTGGACTCTATGATCCTTACGGGTCCCTTCCAGCTCAGGATATTCTGTGATTCTATGTAGACTTCTTAAATCTTGCATCCAGTGCCTGAGGCTTAATAACATCCAGTCTTATTAGAATTAAAATAATGCATTCTGACCATACTGCAAATTGTACAATGGTGTTAGAGTGCTTCCAAAAGGAATCTCCAACGTCTGGAGAGAGTGAAGTTTCCCACTGTAAACTCTGTGCACAGTTGATTCTTTCCTAACCATCTGTGGCCAGGAGAGACTTGTTAAACAAGGCAGCTTTTTCCACTGCCAAAATGTCCATTTGTTTCCAACCCTTCTTGCTCCCCCCCACCCCCCAAATAATTAACGAGATGACTGCTGGGTGGTTGTACTGCAGTTTATAGGCTTCTGTCATTACACATACAACCTTGTGGTAAAAATTTACAGTAGACATTAAAATTAAATACAGTATATCCCATTGCCACAGGACCTTGTGGATACCAGGTGTGGACAAGAGTTCAAGGGGAACCTGGACAAAGTAATCGGAGAAATCCATTGAGTGCTGCTAGATAAGTAAACGCCTCTAGTTCAGAATGTCCCTTAGGTGAAAATGGCTGAAAGTTGGAAGGATACTAGGAGGAAGAAATATCTCCTCTCCCTCCTGTGCTTTGAGGCATCTGCTTCTGGTGTTGAACTAGGTGGACCAGCCTGGCCAATCTCCTGTTTGTAACACCTTGAATAAGGACTCTGAGCCCCTCCTCCAGTTGTTCTCACTCGTCCTTTTGTTTGTTTTCTCCAGTTAGCCGCTTGCTCACTCTTTCTTAGCTCCTCCAGAAAACGAGCTAGGAAACACCATAAAAATCAAGCCAATAGTAAATGGATTTTTCACAGCAGTCCTTCCACAAGGGGTTTAGGTGCACGGGATGATACCTAACAGCTTGGGAGTCTTAAGTAGATGATAGACAGCTTTGTAATCATCACACTTCCCTGGAACTCCAATGCAAATGTGTTACTTCTTTTTTTGGAAGAGATGCTTCTTGTGTACCAGCACCTAACATGCTAAATCGATCTCTCAATTAATATGAATAATGATACCTAAAATTAGTTTTTTTCATGGGATTTAGTTACAGAATAAAAATAAGATCCCTTAACTAATGCATGTTCAGTAAAACCTGTGTCTCTGCATTGTATTAATGACTTAATAGAAATGCTGACTACTAAGATCTTCGAGGTATGATTTTTCTCTTATGTTTTTGTTTTTGCTCAGAGGAATGCAGTAGCATGGATAGTTGATGGCGAATTTGGAGCAGACGACTTCAGTTTAACTTAATTAGTCGTATTTTAAATGGCTTGGGATTTGGTGCAAACAAACATGATTGATAGCTGGACAGACATGCTCGTCATGAAAAAGAACCATTTCTGAAGCCCGGTTGGGGCCAAACATTTACCACCTTGCTTCATAGTAACCAGTCGAGATGAAGCACGTCCTTAGAACGTTGTTGGACACCGTGTTGAAATTACCCCCCCATCGGTTGTGAAGAACTGTGCTACATTCAGGCTAACCATTGAACTCAGTATATATATTTTTCCCTCCTGCCTTTTTGTCTGGCAGGCTACTGTTCTTGTTGCTCTTCTGTGTAATGAAGTTTAAATGCTTGTTTGGAACACTTTATTTAACAGTTTAGAAGGCTTGATAGAAAGAGTGCTTTAGTCTGAAGAGTATACATTGGATAGGAAAGTACTTCCTTCTCTTGTTTCTCAAGTCTCTCTCCGCCTTACTTAGCTTGAGATCTTTGCAGCTTGGTTCATGGATTCTAGCCTTGCCCGTTGCGCAGTATATATAAATTGAGATGATAAACCAATGAACTATGTCAAAAGCACTCTCAATATCACATTTGACAAAAAGTTTTGTACTTTTCACATAGCTTGTTGCCCTGCAAAGGGGTTAACAGCACAATTTTTTAAAAATAAATTATTTATAGGATTAAAATGACTTCATTTGTATACATTTGGAATTAAAACAATGCAAGAAGTGTCACGAAACACAGTATCACTAATGCTTTTCCGAAGTGTCTTGAGATCCAATCAAAAGCAGTGGCTGGAAGGAGCTTTATGTAGGCAGTGAAGCTTGTTTTAGAAGGAGAAACTCACTGTCCATCTTTACAGATGTTTAGAACAAAAAGCATTCAGAGTGCACCACCAGACTAAGAGTTTAAACAAGACAAGGTCCTTTGGTTTATTTAGTGACATAAGTATATGCAACAATGCTGGTAAAAGGTAGACTACACCTCAAGGGAAGAATGTGCTGAATCCTTTCTTCACAACGTCAACGTTTTGTAAAAGTAATTAACATACAAATCATAATTAAACACTTGTATTATGATGGCATTTTCTCTTGGTTTGATAAAAAAGGCGTACAGATTTTTCTTTCTGAGAATGTGTTGTTTACCTCTGCCTCTCCCAGACCTTGTTGCAAGCTGGTGCTGTGAACATTTTGACACATCTAGGAATAGTTCCACTAACGTTCCATGTTAAAAGATAAAGATGTTTATGATTGAAGTATTTATTCTGTTTGACATAAACAGCTGGCCTGGCATCACTGTGCTGCTGCGCTACACACACATTCATTATGGGATGGCACTGGATTCCCTTTTGTCACCTTGGGTAGGAAGGTAGTTGTTGGTATTGCTGTGAAGTAAAGAAGGAGCAGGGAAAGGCGTGCTGCCAAGAATGACGTGAGCACAAGCGTGGACTTCATCCTTTAATGAGATAATAATCTAGTGTCTTTCTTAGTCATGTGTGGAAGAAGGGTGGGGGAAGATTTGTCTGGAGTTCCTGCGAGAACTGTGGCCACTTTCAATGGGAATGTGTTATTTTAACATAACAAACAGTCCTTTTTTTTCTTTCCCAGAAAACCAAAGTGAGCCTTGGCAGGTTAGGGGTTTTTTTTTAGATCCCAGCTACGAAGTGGCACAGGTTTATTCGTGCCTTGCGTGTGAACTTAAACGTGATTTAAGGATACTTTGGTTGAGACCAGCCCCGAATCTGACATAATCCTACTTCATTTTGGAGGTGCTAGGGACTTCAGGTTCTCATCCTCAATCTAGTATATCTGTCCTAAAAATAAGGTGGTTTCTTTTTTTTTTAGATAGCAATTACTGCTCTGCAACACTGGGCATACGTGTGTAAACTTAAAAGATTACGACTCAGTTTCTTCTTCCATTAGCTGATCTAGAGGAAGCTGTTTCTCTTCCTAGTTCACACAACGTCTTGTTCCCTGTGGCATTGGTGTTACAGGCAAACAGACAACTTAGGAAGTTAAACCTTTAGGTTTTATTTAAAAATTGAATACCTAATTAAGTGTTTTGTAGGTTCAAAACATGGTATAATTCATTACTAGTGCCAGTATGTGATTCTTTAGAAGTTTCCTTACTCTGCAACTTACGTTTGGAAACAAAACGTTATTTAGGGAGAGTAAGGAGAATAATGCTGGGTTTGGTGGCTCATAAAATGGTCTTGGCACTACTTGCTTACCTCATACTTGTGGGACTTTGGTGGGACCTGTAGGCATGGGGTAAAGTCTGGCTCAAATCTCAAGTTTAGATGTAGTATCTCACACACACTTCAGCAGGTATTTTTAACGTGGCCATACCTTGCCTGGTACAAGCTGCAGGTGGGGGGGTGACGTATGGGCTGGTCCACTGCAATCCTGTCTCATTAACAGTTTAAACGTGGTACTCTGGCTGAAAGACTCCCTCTCCATTCTGGGGTTTGGGTTCTGAACCTGGGTTTGTACCTCTAAAACACACTTCAGGTGTTTAGAAGCAGAGTTAGAGGGAACTGCGTGTTCTGGTATCTCCAGGTTAGTTTTGTGGTGCAACTATGCGACATTAGGAAAGCTCCGTAGAGATGGTGCCGCTTGAAGAGCGGCTCAGTGTATTGCGTAGCTGTCTGCCGCTCACAGGCAACGAGCAGAGACCAGAGTAACCATTCTGCCACACTACTTGGTCCCACAGTAAACTGACATGATAGATCTAGCAGTAACAACTACTGCTCCAACCTGGAGATTAAAAGGAACCTAAAACTATTTCTGTAAGGTGTCATGAATTCACAATACGCAGGTTGAAAAGTACCAATACTTTTTGTGCACAGACTATAAAATGAGACTGGGGGTGGGGGGAATGGACCAATTCAATCTGCTCATTTGCAACACGTCGATTTCCATGTGCTTAAAAATGTTTGCAGGCTGGAGTCTAAGGCTGGAACGAGTACACACCTAGTCAACAGACCTATGGTTTTAGAGAGGAAAATACTGTAAGCGTGTATTCCTTTTGTAACTTTCCCTGGTCAGCTGTTGGCTTAAAATATTTGTAGTAGCCCCAGGTTCTTGTCAAGGCAGATCTGAAAAAAAACCAAACCTGAAGCATTTCATGATCTGAATGTTCTTTAGCTGTTCAGGTAAGTAATTTTCAAGGCACAAAGGAGCACAAAAGGGAAAACGATAGATCTGTCCTTGTTCTGGATGGGAGGGTAGAGGGGGAAACGACACCTTTGTTTTAAATTCCCTCTGTCTTTTCTAAAGTTCTCAAACTTTAAAGTTAACTTCTTTTTTATAATTGGAGCAAAGATGCAAGCTAGAAATCTATCCAGATCTTGCCAGGTACCTCTCCACCTGGCTTCAAACAGGTAATGTTGAATAAAGTCGGTATGTTCTTGGGAGTTTGTGTCCAGTTGTATACTTGTGCACTCTAAGTGATGCTCCCACCCCAAATCAGTTCTGAAGGCTTCCTTAGTAGGAAGCCAGGACTCGTACAATTAGCTGTAACTGGGGGAAATGGCGTAGATCCAAATGTGGAGGGAGGCAGAGAAAGGGGAATAAACATTAAAAAAAAAAACCAAAAAAATACTGACCAACAGAAAAACTACTGTAACTCAAAGGGGAGGAGGAAAAATGCACTTTCAATAGTTTGTCCGTGACTTTAGCTACAAAATACACCTATATCTAATTATTTTCTTTTGGGACAACTATTAAGAGGAACACCCATCCCATAAATGGCTAATCCTCCTTTTGACCTCCTCCTGTCTTTGCCGCAATGGCTTGAGTCCATTTTCAGCTGCCGTACTTAATTTTGAAAACTACTTTTAATGATGCTGAGGAAGAAAAGAAAAGAAAAAAAACCCCAATCCGTTTACTCTTGACACTTTTTTAAACAGGGTGGACTTAATGGAAGTGTGCAGTGTGGAACTACTGCTGCGGTAGCTGCCTCTAGTTGTCGAAATAAACTGTAGGCAAGTTTTCTGTCTCTGAATCCTGGGTAACCCGGATTCAGTGAAGCATCCGCCAGAGTGTTCCTCCCGTTCGGTGTGAGTGTGTGTGTGTGTGTGTGTGTTCCATAAACAGACAGAGAACCAAATGTTCTAGGTACTTGTCATGTTTTCTTGCATACTTTTAAGTTGTGTGTATGTGAAGTGTCCTTTGACCAGAAGGTTTTGGTTAATACCAGTATATTTTTATAAATTTGAAATTCATTGTGCCCCATCTTTTTTTCTTTTTTTTTTTTTTAATTTCTCCCCTTAAACACTTTTTTCATTGTCAGGGTACATGTGCTAGATTTGAATCTTAACATTTTTAGGCACAGATGGAAAAAGTTATTGGCTCCTTGAAAACATAATGGGACAAAATGGATCCTCAAAGCATGTATGTACTTACAAACCAAGCTGTAGAGATCAAGAAAAGAACTTTATTGTTGATCTCAAGATTTCTAAATTGTCAAGATTTATATGGAGTTGTGGTGGAACTAGTTAACACTTAGAGCTTTTGGTATGTAATGACTATTTGCTATGGACTGATATTAAATGTTTCAAAGGATTGCGTTCTTAAACTTTCTGGATTTTTGTTACTCTCCTCGGATTATATTAAGTAGTTAAAATTTCTTTGCTATATTACATTAAAAACATAAGAACTTTGGGTCTCGTATTTATTTTCACTTGTTTTACTAATTATTTACAGAACAGCGTTTTAACTTTTTTATTTTATAAATGTGTAGTATTTTAAACATATCTTTAAAAGTTGTTCAATCGGAACTACATTAACTTCTGATTTGTTTTTATTAGGATTTTTAAAAAAAAAAAAAATACACTTTTTCCATGTTGGTGCACAGCACTTAACAGAAATGTTTGTATTCCCTTTCTTTCAATTCAATAAACAGAATAAATAACTGGAATGAATAGTTCTTAGTTTCCCTAACTTCACTTACATGCCTGACTTGGATGTTAATTTCTTGATTGTTGATGATAGATTTCTTCCCTAGCTGTAGTATTTCACTTCCTTGCTAGGAATCCAAGTAATGTGTGGCAGTGTAGCTGGATGTGATTTCAGTCACTCTGCAGGCTTTCCTGTTCCTGGTGCCTGGCTCTCCTCTACCTCACACTCCTGTGTTCTCTGCACTTAGCAGTCAATTTGCCTGTGCCCCATTGTGTGGGTATTGTAACCCCTCCAGTGCCTGCTCCTTCCAGGCTTAGTGAGAACCTTGGTCCTGTGATACTGCAGCTGCTTCAATACCAGACACAGGTTGCTTTTGGTGAGTGGTGGGTAAGGTGCTCCTAAAGCACCTGCGTCTCTTGCTTAGGCTTTCTGTCAATGGGAGTTGAGGGACCTCCAGGGATCTGACGTTGTCCTAAGCAGCATCTGTGGTTGAGAGCTCTTGAAGATACCTCCCAACTGTTGCCATTGTTTCCTCCAACTAACTTGGCATTCTTGTTCCTCTTCCCTGTGCTTTAAAATAGGACCTCATCTTCTGTCCTGCATTTTGATTCAGCTCTAGCTAATGTTCTTTTAAAGAAAAAGCTGTGCCTAAATTTACCCTCCCCTTCCTTCAGCTTTTCCAACATCAAACCTTTCTCTGAAATCTGTTCAATTATTTTTTTAGCTGCTTTACTGATTATAAAAGGTCTTTGCTCCCTCCAGCAGCACCTGTGTTAACCTTACTCTTTCCCTTACCCTCTGAGCAGTGTTTAGATAATCATGGCTTAAAGGAAGATGCAAACAGAAGGGTTGTGCTTTACCCTTTCTGTGTGCTGCTTCCCTTGGGGGCTAGGACAAGTTGGAGGGTTGTTTGGCTGAAGCAGGTCTGCAGCCTTCAACCATCCACTCAGCAGGAGAAGGAAGTTGGGGTTTTTTGCTGGGATTGTTACTGTGCTTCACCTGATGCCTCTACCTCTGAGAAACAGGTCTATGATTCTGTAGAACTATGAAACTTCAGCATAGCTAAGATTTAAGTGCAATTGTAATGCTTTGAGGAGTAACCACTGAAGTTTGTATGCCTCTAATGTTTCTGCCAAAAGTAAGGCAGTTAATGTACAACTGGTGGTCCATGTAGTCTCAATTCTTCTATTGCCAGGAAGCTCCAACTCACTATGAGGAAAAACTTGTTCACTTTTTGTGACAGAGCACTGGCAGAGGCTGCCCAGAGACGTTGTGGAGTCTCCTTCTTTAGAAATACTCAAAACCCACCTGGACCTGGTCCTATGCAACCTGCTCGAGGTGATTCTGTTCAGCAGAGGCTTGGACTAGATCTCCAGAGGTCCCTGCCAACCTCTGCTCCTCCATGGTTCCCTTAATAGGGGCAAAAATGATCTTTTATTAGCACTTACACCAAATCCTAGAGAGCTTCTTGTGGGGAAAAAGCCTTAGAATTAATCTATGCCAACACTGAGCAGATAAAGATTTGCTTTTATGGCCTTATTGGAGTTTCAAGTTGATTATTAACCTGCGCACAGAGTGGGTCTTGGGACCACTGATTCCACAGATTTATTATGTTCCACACACTATTTTAGAATAAACAAGTAGTTTACTATATGCTTTAATAAGGGCAAAATAAATAACCAACATTCAGCAACTGTAATGGTTAATTGGGGGCAATGTTCTATTGTACATAATCACCCCCTCCCAATTCCTCTAACAGTTACACCTCTCTCTGAGAACTGCTGAACTGACTAACATCTGGGCAAGTGGATGAGGCTGTTGATGGCTGGTGAGGAAAAAAGCTTTACAACCTTGGTTAAAAGTTAGAATCCCTGTAGGCTGACTTCAGGACTCTCATGGAATAAGAGCATTCTATGAACTGTAGCTAACCATCTGCAGGGTAAGTTAACGGCCCTTTGGCTGGGTTTACTTGCATTCCTCTGTTCCATATCCTGATGAGTAAGAGGGAATCAGTGGCTGGGCTTACCCAGACTCAGAGTTAGAAAGGTGGGTGAATTTTTATTTAACACCAGCCTAAAGTTTGTAACTGTCTCATTCCATAAGGTAAGCTTGGATTGTCATCACTCTGTTCTCCCCTGGTGAGGCCCAGGAGACAGAGGGAGGTTTTGTTTTAGTTTTCATTACTGTAAAATTTCTGGTTTGTGGATCTCCTGAGGAGGGTGGCTCCAGGACCCCTGGCTCCAGTAATGAACTGTGTTTTTAGCAATTAGAAATACATTTTTCTCATTGCTGATGCTGAGCCCTGTGAAGATCTGTTAAGGCAAGAAATGACTCTCTAGAGTAAGGAAGGTTTCAAATTTACTAGTGGAATTATTCAGCAGAATTGTAGTTCTCTGGAGTCTGCTACTGAGGTTTTTTTCAATTGCTACCACAAGGTGTTAGGCATGAATTAACAAGCAACATATTTATTTTTAAAAAGTGGGGTGGGAAGTTAACATTCATATGAACAGTATAGCTTGTC
Source organism: Laterallus jamaicensis coturniculus (assembly GCA_022605575.1). Lineage (NCBI taxonomy): Eukaryota > Metazoa > Chordata > Aves > Gruiformes > Rallidae > Laterallus > Laterallus jamaicensis. The sequence continues at coordinate 24,324,151 of JAKCOX010000001.1, forward strand.
CAGTATTTGACTACCACCACGTAGAAAACATCTGTGTTTTTTTGGTTAGTAATTAGCACTTGAGGGTGGAGGGGAGTGGAATCCACAATAAAACCCCCTCTAGGTCTGGACTATGAATTAAGACACATGCTACCCTCATTTCCGTGTTTTTAGATAATGTTCTTGTCCCTTACCCTTGGCCTGCTCCCATCTCTAAAGAAACACTTTCCCTGGTAAGATGGGAACAGCTTTTCATAGTAGTAAATGTTACCAATTACCAAATGAACAGCTTTTCATAGTAGTAAATGTTACCAATTCCATTAGGGAATGTGTCTACCCTATCTACTGATCATCCCTGTAACTCTCAGGTGCTGGTAGGTACAGATACATTGTCTTCACTGATTGTAAAAGCATTTTCATTATTAATAATAAAGCTCACCTCAAAATCATGTCTTTCTAATATAAAACTGGTAGTTTAAGGGCAAGCTTAACAGATGAATGATCATGTTTCTCACTGCCTACTGTTGGCACTACAGCACAGCCTTAATTCAGGCAGCTTACTAAATGAGATAAATGCCAGAATACGAGTAGTATTTTTTCCCAGCTTGCACAGTAGGCAGCTACATTACAAAAGTTACCAACTTTCTTCTCTTCTAAGGTTTTATTTGCTCTTCCTTTTCCAGACCTACATCCTGTCTGGGTGTCAGCTCTATGAGGCAGTACTTCCTGCTGTTTGGCTTTTGTGGTGTCAAGTAGTCAGTGGCGTACAGCTGTTGTAGCTATTTCCTTAGGTGTTTTTAACAAGCATCATTTTCAGCAGTGTTTCATCTTTGCAACAGCTGAGACCCCCATCCATCATGGGATTTAAAGCCAAACTCTTCCTACTGAACACAAGGTATGGAGAGAAACCACGCTTCAGTGGTTGGTTTTCATGGCCAGCAGTGACAAGACAATCTTAACTACAGCTATACACCAGACACCAAGTACTAAAGAAGGAAAAGCTCATAGATTTTTAGGACTTAACCACAAAACTGTATTTCTGAAGGGTTTCACTTGATGGATTTGTTTCAGAAAACCAGGTTTTTATGCACATATTAAAAACTTCAGGTTATTTAACAGTGAAGGTACCAACTCAGGTTCATACACTTGAAACTGATGTCAAGAGCTGCACAAAAGAACTTTGCTTGCTGGTGCCTTTGAAGCAGTCATGTCAGGACTAAAACAACAGGGTTATGGTGTACTTTGGGGTCACCTCACTGAGCTAGGTGTATTCTTGAGTCACCTCACTGGAGGTGGAAACAGCAGGCTGATGGAAGAGTGATGGCAGAGCATCTCTGGCTCTGTAACCAACTCCAAACCTGATGCAATGCTGACTTTGTAGCGAGGTCTATGATGTATTTCAATGACAAAACAGGAGTTGAAAGGAAAAATAGTATTAATCATCTTTCTTATTTATCTGTTTTTCACTTAGACACAACTGTCACTTTCACCAAAAGGACTTTAATCCATTCAAACACAAGACTTCCCTTCCACCCCTCCCTCTAATAACCTGTATGGAGAAAAGCATAACTTTTATTATTCCATTGTTTTTTAGCTTTTAAAGATGCTGACACAAAGATGCAAACTGTGCTATTGTTCCACTCTGAAATCTGTTCCAAGCACTGCTTCAGGCTGGGTTCTAACAGGACAGCTTGACAGCCAGAGGCACAGCCTGACCCCTCGCAGCAAGGAGCAGGCATCAGAGCTGCACCTAAACTTGTTCTCCATCCACCACTGTTACCAGCCTATGCTGCTGAAACGAGCTTCCCCTCTCACTATTTCATTCACACGAGATGAGTTCTGTAAGCAAGTCCCACCCTACAGAATCAGGGGCTCAGGCTGTAAAGAAACAAAAACAAGGGCTACACAAATCCAATGTCTTTTGAAAATATTTTATGTTAAAAATACAGAAAAATATTTCTTGTTCAAAGAGGAAAAAATATACTGCATGACGACACGGATCTAGGTATGTTCAGGAGGTGTCTGCGGCTCCACAACCAGCACTGGAGTGATGACCCACTTTGGCAGCTAATGGTTCTTTTTCAACTTCTCAATCATTTATCAAAGCCAGAATCAGACTGTGACAAAACAGAAGACATGAGACCAGTGGATTACTGAAGCACGTGCAAGCAGGAACAGCTATTGCTTTCATGAAAAGAACTGCACTTGGTTCTGAAATAGAAAGACAGCCATGCTACGTGCTTCGCTTGCCAAGACAAGGCCTGCAGCAGTAATGCTGCAGTAGAGCAGTAGTTCTTCCCTCCTGTAGGAGGTGGTCCCATTGCAGAACTCATCTGTTTGGAGCTCAGCCAGATCAACTTTATTTTCTAAAACAGAATTTGTAAAATAAACTTGGTCCTCAAGATTATTTCCATTCTTAACAGGCACTTAGGCTAGGTGCTGACATCATGTAACTCTTTATGTTGTACTTGGAGTGTGTTTGAGGTTAAGGAATAGTCTGAGTTTCCAAACATTTGATCAGAAAGAATGAAAGTATGTAATAAGCCTGGAGATAGCTGTCAACATGTATTATGGAGGCTTAACAGGATGCAAAGAGATAAAAGACACTTATAAATGCTACCAATTACTCTAGCAGAACAGGAGAGGGGAAAATAGCTGGCAGACAATTCCTTTCTTCTTTGGGAGCAATTTTTGAAACTAACCTGTAAAGGTACATGAAGAAACAGAGCAGATGAAAGCCTAGTTTAATCATGGCTTCCTTCATGTGTGACTTCAGTTGTCCTCGATTATGGATCTCTGTGGGATCAAACACCCCCATGTTTCCACTTGGCACCATAATGTACCTGAAAGTTTAAGAAGAACAAAAAAAAAACCCCAACAGAAGTATAATCATCAAAATGTTAGGGAGTGTCAGGCAAATTGGAGGAGGAGAGTTTGCACAGAAGAGACTTTCATCTGAAGACTTGTTTCACAATTCTGCATAAGGGAGTTCTTGAACTGTCTTTCAGTTTCAGGACGTTCAGGTTATCTCTGCTACTACAACACACAGAGTAAAAGGACAAGTAGCACTAAAAGCATCAGCCAAGCTTCTCATGTATAAATAGGAGAGTTCCCAGGTAAGAGCTGATTCCAGTTCATTATAATTGCTGTTAGTGGTGTCTTGGTGTTATGAAGGAAACGTTCACCCACAGTGGAAAGGGACTGAAAATGAATTAATGCAGCTGAGTGTTTTATTTACCAAAAAACTCCACACAGATAATCACAAACTCCAGTGGTCAAAAGGAGATGGTATAAGAGGAGACAAAAGATCCACCTGTGTATTATTCCCCTCTGTCAGTCACAACCACCCTGCGCTATCTCAGCAGACACTGAGGCCAACAGGAGGAGAGAGCAGGCAGAGCTGAAGGGATTAAGTACTGCTGTCCAACCCCGGGTAAGAACAAAAGCTGAAAGAATCCAAGTGAAATGTAAGCAAAGGGAAGAGGGTTTATGTCCTGTGAAATTCAACAAGAAGCACGTGCTTCTGTCACAAGCTCTTTCTCAAGAGAGCGAACACAAGCACTTGCAGTGCTCACTGTGGCTAAGCTTAGTGTAGGACTGTATTATTATTTCACTGAGCTGTCATACAGGCTCTGCCTTCCTGGAATAATACTCATTCTGCCCAGGAATTTAACTCCTGGTCTTACATCTGGAGAAGCAGCAAGGTCTCAGAACAGAGCACCTTTTGATTTTCTTTACATACTTTGAAGAGTGGCACCACTTGTGCTACAAAAGGCACTCCCCCACCTCTTAGAACTTCGTATCGATAACAGGAGGGGAAGAAGGGGAGCCAGAAACAAGGAGGTTTTCTAGCAGCAGAAAAAAATTAAGACCACAGAATTTGTCTTTCAGAGGCATTAAAAAGCACTGCAGCATATTTGACTAATAGCAAAGATAATTATGCCCCATTAAAAAAGTTAATGTGAAATAATCATAGTTTAAAACTCCCTTCTAAATTAGAAGTTTTAAGCAACAGGTCTATCCTTAGGATTGTAACAAAAATTACTGTCCATTTACTGGAAATTTATTCCAACAAAATGTTTTATAAGGAAGAACCTAAGTTTCCTGTACCAATTTACCCTAGAAATAGTGACAGACCACAGAGTTTTCTTGTTTTCCAGGATTTATTTACTGTAGTGCTTGGGGGTTTTTTTTGTTTGGTTTTGGGTTTGTTTTTTTTCCATAAAAAGTGATAACACTTAAATGATGCACCTTAATTAAAGCTTTTGGAACTTGGAAGATAGCTTTTCCAAGAGGCTTACAAGCTAGTATGGCTTATATTATATACCTGAGATTGCTAGATGCTGACAAACACAAGTCCTTCAGTTTTAAGAGGGGTATGATCTATTTAAAGACACAACAAGAACCCTGTTACTCTGACCTACTGCCTCAAGCAGGTCTATAGGACAAAGAACAAAGGGAAGTGTTCCACTTTTTTTAAGAGGTGCTTTCTTATTGTCCTGTAACATTCAACATTTCCTTTGTAGTTCTTGCTTCTTTTGCTTAGCAACAGGTCTAAGAAATCTTTAAGAATTAAAAAACATGTATTCTGAAATACAAAATAAGCTGCTTCACTATCTAGTTTTAAAATAAGGAGAACATAAAACTGTATCTCTCAGGAGATGGTATAAGATACTACAAAATTAATCAAAAAATACACCAAACTAAATGAGCATCTGAGTATGCTGAATAAGGACGTTACAATAAACATGCTGCACTTCCAAAGTCTCCCCAGTGCTGCTTTTGACCAATTTATTTTCCCTGGAATTTGATCTGATGCCTCTTTGAACACAAACCCTTTCTGCTCTCACCAAAACCATTCAGACAATTAAGTAAATTAAGCCCCTGCTGCCTGTAACTCCATTTACTCATCAAGATTAAGCCAGTTTCAAAGGAAAGAGATTAGGTGGAAGGGATTATTATCCCTACCTTTCTCTCTATTAGCACTCCTGTACACTACAAAGCACAGACTTCCATTTCAGCACAACTACTGTGACACCAATGCTCATCTTGGAGCAAATGACATTCTTAAACCTTTCTGAACTCACCTGCAGCAACATTTATTCCAGAAATTGGTTCCTGAGATGCTGTGACACGCGAAGGAGATTCAGACACATGAAGCTGATGCTGGGGGTTCACAGCTCCTAACAACAGTTCCTGTTTCAACTGTTCCCACTTAATCCCAGTTTCATAATCGAGGCTTTCTTCTCTCTCTGGTGTATTCATGCTGGTTTTCTAACTACCTTATCTTTTGCCCAATTCATAAGTTCTATCCCAAATAGAATCATAGAATGGGTTGGGTTGGAAGGGACCCCAAGGATCATAGAGTTCCAACCCCCCTGCCACAGGCAGGGCCACCAACCTCAGGCCTGGAGCTACACAAGGTTGCCCAGGGCCCCATCCAACCTGGCCTTGAACACTTCCAGGGATGGGGCATCCACCATCTCTCTGGGCAGCCTGTTCCAGCACCTCACCACTCTCTGTAAAAAACTTCCCCCTAATATCACAAAATCACAGAGTTGTAGGGGTTGGAAGGGACCTCCAGAGATCATCAGGTCCAACCCCCCTGCCAAAGCAGCTCCCCAGCTCATACTGCACAGATAGGCGTCCAGACGGGTCTTGAATATCTCCAGGGAAGGAGACTCCACCACCTCCCTGGGCAGCCTGTCCCAGGGCTCTGTCACCCTCACTGGGAAAAAGTTCCTCCACATGTTGGTGTGGAACTTCCTGTGCTCCAATTTGCAGCCACTGCCCCTTGTCCTGTCTCCACAGACCACTGAAAAGGGGCAGGCCAATTCCCCCTGCACCCCATACTTCAGATATTTATAAACATTGATTAGGTCCCCCCTCAGTCTTCTTTTCTCCAGGCTGAACAGCCCCAGCTCTCTCAGCCTTTCCTCATAGGGGAGATGTTCCAGGCCCTTAATCATCTTCGTAGCCCTTCTCTGGACTCTCTCCAGGAGATCCCTGTCTTTTTTATACCAGGGAGCCCAGAACTGGACACAATACTCCAGGTGGGGCCTGACCAGGGCAGAGTAGAGGGGGAGGATCACCTCCTTAGACCAATCCAGTCTAAACCTCCCCTCCTTTAGCTTTAATCCATCCCCCTTGTCCTGCCATTATCTGCCCTTTTAAAAAGTTGATTCCCCTCCTGTTTATAATCTCCTTTCAGGTACTGGAAGGCTGCAATGAGGTCCCCCCTTTGTAATGCTGAACAACAGGCTTGCTTTTGCAGACAACTCCTTCACTAGAGATGCAACAGTCCAGGCTATTAACTTGGGTGAAACACCTCGATCCTCAGAAAGGAGGGTGGATTAGCAATACAGGCTTAACACTCTGATGTCTTGTGGCAAAGTACCACATACTCACTCACAGCCTACACCCCACGTCTAAAATTGATGAAACAACCCCGGATTTCAGGATATTCAGAATGGCAAGATAAAAATAAGAGCTGTCAGTTGAACACAGCAGTCAAAGCTTACTGCCTGAACTGCAGCAATAGAAATAATGGCATCTTTTGAAATTCTCCCTGAATTTTCAATTCTCTCTAGAAGGGGAAGCAAGCAGCTACTTCACACATCAATGTCAGTAAGCAAAAGGAAGCAGCAATGGGGTAACCAGTACAAGAAATCTTCAAAGCTACGGGGAAAATGCCTTCTCTGCTTAGTACCTCTGCAGACAGCCTAGCCTAAATGAAACACCAAATGCAGACTCTGTCCTTGCCAGCAGATACCAAAGGGAATGCTGGGCATTTTGTGTGACAGCATGAATACAGTTGTACCTACAGGTGGCCAAACAGAACCATCCTTAGGTGTGTGCATTTAGGCAGCATTTGTTTAGAAAGCACACACAAGTTACACTGTCTCTTGTTACTCCAGTTCAGGAACGTTTGAAGGCTTTGCTAGCAGTTTGGTGGAAAACAAGGATGATGAATGCATGGTTTCCCCAAGAATAACAAGATCACCAGCAAAGGGATCCTCAGCTTCTCTTCAGTGAGACATATGGAACTTATTTAACTGTACCAACAACTCGACCCATCCCTGCAAAAATGTTAGCCATAGCAGGTATAGGCAATGAGAATCATGGCCAGCTTTTCACACCTGTATCATGCACAACTGGTCTCCTGCACGTCCCCGAGCAGTGATTAGAGATAATGTGTGACAAACCCACATGTGGCTTTAGTGTAACTCATGTAAAGGTTCAATTCCCTTCACATCCAAATTTTTGAGCCCCAACATTGCCATGTGGAAACCTGGAAACCCCTCCTGCAAAGTAAACCATTTCAAAGTGGGGGGCAGCCCAGCCTACAAAGACCAGTAACACTGACAAGTTGCCCTAAGATGAAAAGCCTGCAAATCTTTCCAAATACAGAGGCAAGGTGGGAGGACAGAAAAAATGCAAAACAAGGGGGAGAGACAAGACAGCAAATGTGAGAACATGCAAGGGCAGAAAACCACAGCCCACTGGTTTTACAACCATCAGCCATGCTGACTTATGTACCTTTATGCTGATACCACTATCAGCCACAGCATGAAAAATATTAACAGCTGCACTTGCAGTACTGCTTCATAACCCCAATTATCATGCTATCATTTCCTAGAAACTTGGGAATGATTCACAAACCAAGATTCCTGGGAACTAGTGAGAATGCAAGGAAAGGCCAAAAGCTTCATGTCCTTTACACTGTTTGCTTTCTCCTAAGCTTAAGTGTAAGCAGAGGAGTTTTATGTTAGAGGCCTGAAGGATGTTAGCAGCTCAAGAACACACCTGAAACATCTCAGCATGACGTATTCTTTATCTCCAAACTACACTTAAAGCTAAACTAGTAACAGTGGGGGAAAATAAAGCACACAAACCCCTTTGCACTTACCTATATATATTCCATGTTGCTACTGGCAAATTAAGGAGAAAGATGAACCAGTGCAATGAAATAAGCATTAGTACAGTGACAACAGCATGGCCGATCACCTCGGGGACCACCCACTGTGAAGAGGGAAGAAAAGAGAAGAGTTACATGGACAAATGACAACTCCTCTCCCAAAAACAAACCAACCCCAAACCAACTCCATATGGAGTTTTCAGCTGATTCTCATCATATCAGGCAGAAAATTAATGGAAGAAGAAAAGTCACGTGATTTCATCACAATGTAGGGAAAGGAATGCCTGCAGATGGATGCCCTGTGAGTAAGCTGAAATCAGGCCCGAAGGCACTACCACAGAGTAGCAAAGCACTACAAACATTTCTAGAGAGAAGCACAGCAGCTGTTTGAACACAACTCCACGATGATTTCAGCAGAGCAGATAATTAAAATCTGCACAGACACAGGACATGAACACCCCCAGGCTTGGTGCAGATAAGCAAGTTGATCAATGAGAAAACTGGCACAGTTAAACTGAGTCAGTACTATCATAGAATCATAGAATGGCAAGGGTTGGAAGGGACCCCAAGGATCACAGATCTCCAACCCCCATGCCACAGGCAGGGCCACCAACCTCAGACCTGGATCTACACAAGGTTGCCCAGGGCCCCATCCAACCTGGCCTTGAACACTTCCAGGGACGGGGCATCCACCACCTCTCTGGGCAGCCTGTTCCAGGACCTCACCACTCTCTCTGTAAAAAACTTCCCCCTAATATCCAACCTAAACCTTCCCTCCTTTAGCTTTAATCCATTCCCAAAGCAAAAAGCCATGCTATTATGCAGCATTCTCTCTTACACCAAGAATGAAAATACCTCTAAATCAAAGTGAACATCCCTGCAGGAATGCCACATTGATTTAATAAAATCAGCTTTAAGCAGGTTTGGTTAAAATGGTATTCTTCCTCATCACTTTAAACCCCTCCTGCTGTTAAGAGATTATACAGAAGCATTTGAGAAAGTTGCTGTAAAGTTCTTCTAGTTCAGTCATGAACAGACATCCTTGGTGTGGCACACCTACAAAAACAACTCAAGAGTTGCTTGCAACTGCACAGAGGTAAGTCTCAGCCCCATGAATTCAGAGTAGCAGCCTATCTCAGAGTTCCAAGGGTCAGAAGAACTGCCTTTTGGAACTGAATTTGCTGAAAGGCAGGCAACCAAAAAATCCCAAGCAGACTGAAATAAAGGACAAATGCAAAATACTGCCAATCAAGGCTCTTCAGACAAACGTTACACCCTTCTTTTGTGATGCTAATTTGAAGGACTGTTTCTTAAATCACATTCAATGCAAAAAAGAATAATTTACTTTGTTGAGTTTTGAGCAACATGATCTAGCATTGATGTAGTCACATTCCAAATCTGACAGAGTAATTATCTGAAGTTCAAGTTAAGGAAAAATGGTATGGTAAATCAGAATACAGAAAGCTTTATTCCTATCCAGTAATTTGGAGAGAGAACTCTGCTCTCAGCATAGACTGTTTTGTTCTACAGCTGATCTGCCAAAGGCTTTCAATCAATTACAACTCAATTCCCACTTCAGGTAGGAAGTTGTGACTACACCTTATCATCAGGCCAAGTGATTTTATCATGTTTTTCCAACGGTAAGTGTTGCACAAGTGCTAAAGTTCAGTTCAACACTTTAAAAAGACCAAGGAGGTAAACTCAGTATTTTTAACATTAGAATTATTATCACAGGACTTGAAACGACAGCTTAAAACCAATAAAATGTTAATGCACTTTTTAAAGTCTCCTCACAACAAAGCTAAATGGTGCAGTTTGAAGTAGTTGGTCTACTTTTAATACGTTTGCAGCAACACTAGATTAATTCATGCTTTACTGGGAAATAAGAAGGTAAAATCATTGTCTTTCAGCAACTGAAACATGAAGATTTCAGCCAGAAAAATCCTCTCCACAAAGGTTTAGCATGCACACGTGCACACCATCATTCTGTCCAGTAAAGCTTTTCTCCACAAGAATGAGAGAATGTGACATTTTTCTGTCCTTGAAAACAAAATAAATAGGTAAAGTTGGGGTGGGCTTTTTTTTTCCCCAGCACTTAATCTATCCTTCTAGGATGATTTATTTTTTTTTTTCTTTTCAAGTGCTTCCATACTTTTTTCTGTTAGGACTGGGTAGATTCTGGAACAGCACTGAGATTTGGAGGAGCATGAGAGCCAATTCTCTTTCATTCGGGAGACGCAGGGGTAAATAAATCAATGCAAGCCAGTGCTTTGACACCCTAACACCAGACACCAGAGACCGCAGGCAGTTTATCACAGAGAGCTTGAAATTTCGTCTGTGGAGGAGCTCAGTGTAGGAGGTCACGCCTAAGCCGGGGTAAGGCACCCTTCCCGTGAAGGGGCTACCCTCTGGCCGCGTTGGTTTAGGCCCAGGTAGCTGTGAGGCGCGCTTTCGGCGCCCTTTTCTTCCACGCCAGCCACAAGCACACGGCCTCAGCCGAGGCACCGGCCGCACACGCCCGCGGCAGCCTCCCCACCCCCAGCGCCTAACGGAACGAGCGTACCTGGGGCACCGAGCCGCCCGCCGTTTCCCCGCAGTCAGGGCCCTCCCCCGCGCCCTGGTTCGCGGGGGCTGCGGCGGCGGGCACCCCCCGCCAGCGGCCATTACCCAGCACAGGCCCCCTCGCCCCGCCACCGGCTCGGCGGCTCCAGCCCCGCGCGCTCGCCAACCCTCAGCGGCGCCTCAACCGGCCCGGCCCGGCCCGGCCCGGCCCGGCGCCGCCGGGCGCAGCTCCAGCCCCGCCCCCCGGGTGCCCCCCCCCAACCCCGCCGGGAAAGGATACGAAGTAGACGGAGAGGAAGATGAGGGCGCAGCAATCAATCAGCGAGAACATGAAGACCACCGACTCCATCCCGCCGCGGCCGCCGCCCTACCGGCCGCCGCCCGCTGCGCCCCTCTCGCGCGCGCAGGGCCTTCGCCCCGCCGCGCAGCCTGCTGGGAAGTGGAGTCCCCGCTGGAGGCCGCCCGGTGATTGCCGGAGCACGTCCCTGCCCCTCGTTAGGGCGCTGCTGGGGAGCTCACGCAGCCCTGGCCAAAGGAGCAGAAGCGCCTATTTTGGAGCGTAATAAGCGGCTCAACGCATCACGAGCGGGAGGAACGAGCGCGGCCAGGCCGGAGCGAAGCCGAGCCGCGCGTCTCGGTACGGGCAGGCGCTTCGAAGGGGGCCTCGCGGCGGCGTAGCTGAGACGCCCTAGCGCTGCCTGCTCACAATTCCATCCCGGCCGCTGCTGGCTGCGGCGCGCAGGCGAAACGCTAGGGCAGCCCCTGGGCCCGGTCTCATACTGGGAGGTCCTCGACCGGTGAGGGCGGCGAGCGGCGATGCGGAGCAGGCCCGGACCCTTCGTAGACCTGCGGCTGAAGCAGCGCGTTAAGCAGGTACCCTCCCCGGGCAGGCCGCGGGGCTGCAGCCGATGGGGGAGCCGGCGGGACGGGCCTCGCGTCTCCCCTTGGCGCTGAAGGGGCCTCGATCGTCCGGGCCGCTCAGGTGCGAGCGCCGGCGGCTGGGCTGGCCTCTGGGGGCTTGCCGCGGGCTTCAGAAGGGCGTTTTGCGGGCTGGCTTCTTGGCTTCGCTTGGGTTTTTCCCCCCTCCTCGTCGGCGCTGCTGATCCTGGCGCTGGCAGCTTGTTCGGATGTAGAGCGAACAGCGCGGGGAAAGCGCGCTTCGAGCCTGCGGGGGTGCTGGCCTCGGGGGCCTGTGCGTGGGGTCTGGGAAGCGCTTCCCTGGGGCCCGCGCGGACAGCAGGGGCAGCGGGGATTCCCTCGGGCGGCCTAGGGCTCCTGGCCTCTCTGGCGAAGGAAGCACCACTTTTCGGTGCCCGTGTGTAAGCGTACGCGGCTTCCCGTTCCGCACCACGCGAGCGGCAGCTGGAGGGAGCCCGCGGCTTTGCTTTTAGGAGGCCGCAGTGACGGTGTCCTGACTACCCTGAGGGGAGCCAGCTGGATTTCTGGCAGGCTTGATGTTTTCTGCAGGTCAGCAGTTGCCTGTGGCTGACGTGAGGTCCAGCATGGTTTCAGACAGCCGAATCCTGTGGGTGTTTTTAAGCAGTTCGATTGTTGGAAATGGAGGCATTAATTTAAACGGGACTTTGACCTTCTCCTTGCTGTGATGTTTGGGGTACTCTGTCTGTTAGAGCAATGTTCTCCACCTTTCTTTTTTCTCTTTTCTTAAGAAAGCATTCACCATTATGGTGAACCGATTTGGAGAGCGGGGGAAGAAAGCAAATGGGGAGCAGTTGCACCCAAAATGTAGTGCATGTCCACACACATCCATAATCTGTGATTCAAAAATAGGTGGGATCAGCTGCTGTCAGGAAAAGAATAAAAAAAAAAAGGCTTGATAGAATTGACTATGTACTTTTCTGTGGCATTCTTTGAAACATCTTGCAAAAAGTAAATCACTTATCATGGCAGTATTCATACTAATTGATGTAGAGTTTGTTATTTTTATGGTAAGAGAGTTAAACCAAAAGGAGGTTCACTGAGAGAAACCAAGAAGTTTAGAAGGATTGATCCTTGTGAGTTAAGAAGTAATTTTTCTTACGAAATGAAAACAATGGTGTTGTACCAGCAGAAGTCACAAGCTCCAAAATAGAGTATGCTCCTTTTCTCCAGGAAATGTGGCTAGCCAGCTACCTAGTAAACAGTTCATTGGTAAATACTTTGTAGTGTTTTCTAAGGCAGTTCAAGGCTGTTCCATGTTGTCATTTTGATTTCTAAGAAGGGGAGAGTTTGAAACAGGCATATTGGAACTAGCTATCCTGATTAAATGATTGACCAGATTTTATTTGCTGCTTAAAATTCTTCATTTCAGTATCTTGCAAGTAGTAAATGTGGCCAGTATGTTGACATTGGAATTCTAGCATCCGATTTGCAGAAAACATACAGGTGAGCAAATATCGGTGTTCTTATATTCTGCATTCAAAATAACAGAATATAGTATATTGATATTTTGCATATTTTTAATCAAATGTTTTATTTCCTTTATGTTAGCTTCATTACTGGTTGTTGAGGTTGATTGAAGCAATAAGATAAGTGTTGTCCTCTGCTGATATACCTAGTGATATATTTTATTAATGCATTGGCATTGCAAGCTCGAGTTGCAGTTTGGGGTTTGTGGGTTACTTTTTCTTTTTTTTTTTAACTTAAACAGCTACAGATCCATTGCAGCATGTTAGCCCTTACCTTAGGAGGCTTAAAATAAGAGGGAAAATACCTACTTTTGTGCAGGCAGGTGGGGGAGATACAGGATTCAGTAAGACACTTGCTCAGTTGCTCAGCAGAGTGGTCAGTCTTGCCTAATTGTTTTTAGGATGTTCAGCTTTTCTGTGAGTAAGGTTGTGTTTCAGCAGATCATTGATGGGTGTGGTGGTTAATGAAGGATTAGAAGTATATTAATTTGTGTTTCCATGTTTTGTTTAATGTGCCTTGTTAGCTAAAGGGGGAGCCAGAACCCTTGTTTAGGATGCTTGCAGGTCTTGGGTTTTTGTTTTGTTTTGCCTCAGTCAGCTGTTGTATAAAAGCAGTAAGTGAAAATGAAAGGTTAATCAGGGCTTTTTTTTGCATTTAAGGATGCTCATTGAATCACTTTCTCACCGTGACCGTTATTAATTATCACAGTTGTTCCTCACTAGACTGTAGTTCTGTGTCTTCTTTGAATTAAGATTAAAAAGTTGGTAGCGTTGTGAAGTGGAAGCCAGTGTGCTCATTTGTATGTTTTTGCTTCTCTATCTCTATCCACAGCTAAAGAGGACCTTGATAATTTTCACTGAGCATTCCTTTAGAGACCAATATCATTTAGTGGTTTTGATTCATCCCAGTGATTGAGCTATTTCAGGTTTAAGAATAAACAATCGCGTTTTCACATAGTTGGATTTTAATAAGAACTTGTACAGAAGCTTGGGTGAATTTACAATGTATTTTTTTCACTGAGAATGACAATATGTTGAGGGGGGAAGGCAGCTGGTGTAACCTGTTTATTTTGTTGGACTTGTTTCAGTGCAGACTATGGAAGAAGAAAAAGAAACGCTTTTAGAATACAAGTTGAGAAAGGTACTTCTGTTAGTAGTATGTCTAAAGTGCTAAATTCCTTGGTTACACTTCAGTTGTTTAATATATTTGAAACTTTTTCTTTCAGTGTTTGGAATCATCAGTAATGAAAAAGAACGTGAAGATTTGGCAGTTTTAGAAGCTGAACATGTGGCAAAAAGGGCAAGACAACAGGAGAAAAATGAGTAAGAAGTTTCACCATCAGATGACTTTAATAATGACATTATTGTTTAACATTGCTTTAAATCTTTCTGCCTTTGTATTAGTAAAATCTGGCTATTTTCAAGGCTACAGATAGATCCTTGATTTTACATAAGCTTGCCTTCACCAGAAGTTACTAGTAGTTAATGGAAGCACTTTTTTCACTGAAGACCATCACAGTTTTTTCCTCATGGGGACATACAGCCCTAAATTAGTGGGTATCCTTGGGGCTTCATTGATAGTTTTCCACCTGAGGCCAGAGTGATTCTGTTCCTTTGGTTTGGTTTGGTTTTGATCTTTGTTAGATGTGAGAGATCTCTCAGACTTGACTGCTAAGTCAAGCTATTCAGAGTAAATCACCGCTGGAGACTGGAATCAAGATTTCCTAACTCCTAACCTAGCACGTAGTCTCATAGACCATTCTGTTTCTGGGACCCCTGTGCCCTTCAGGGCTGCATCCCAAGGCACCCTCCCTACCAGTGTCCTGCACAGTTTGAGGTCTGCCCTCCAGAAGCCCAAGGGAGCAGTTTTACTGACCTGCCTCCTGACTTGACTGAGGATAGAGAACTGTACTGTTTCATGGTCGCTCTGCCCAAGGCAGCTCCTGACCACCATATCTCCCACCAGTCCTCTGTTTGCGAACAGGTTAGCAGGGCACCTGGCTGGTAGGCTTGGTAACCAGCTGTATCAGAAAGTTACCTTCCACGCATTCCAGAAGCCTCCTAGACTGCTTCCTCTGGGTCGTGTTATATTTCCAGCAAATGTCCAGGAAGTTGCAGTGCCCTATGAGAACATGTGCTGGCAGTTGCGCGACTTGATTCAGCAGCTATTTGCTGCCCCATCCCTTGTGCCAGCATTGGTGTCATCTCTTGGTGAACTGAATCAGATGGATCTGACATCACTTTTCCATTCAGCCAGGTTGCCAAATTGATCCAACTCATCACAGACTTGGAAAGGATCTGGGTTTTTAACTCAAAAATTGAGTTAAATTGAGAACGTGCTAGGCAGGGGGTTTTCTCCAGTCTTAGGCTACATGCCATGATTGTGGGGAAGCACGCTGTGGCAATTGCATTTGTTTTGCTTTGAGGATGTCTCTCTCACAGTTCTGGTCTGGTACATTGAAAGTTTTTGTCTTCTATGTATAGTACTGCAGGAAGTTCCACAGACCTCTCTGATGATGATGATTATCCAGAAGATCTAGTAAGTTGTATTTTGTTATCCTTGTTTATGTTTGCTGAATGCATGATTCTATGTTGTGAAATTGCAGTGCACTTAGAGCTTAAAAGCAAAGGTGAAGATGAGGTATATTCAGAGTTGACAATTCTAGATGAGAATATATAGAGCTAAACGGAGGCTATTTGTAAATAACACACTGGGGGCCCAAAAGACTGGCTACCAACTGACTGAAATGATTGAAGGAACTTTAGCTATTGCTAAAAGATGACTGTCAATTAACAGGGGTCCTTTTGGGGTAAATGCAACGGCTGCTGCCTCTTCAGTGAGCAGATGTAGTTTTGTATGCAGTCATTTGATTTGCAGAGGAGTGAGTTGGACGATGATCCAACTTGGACCCAAACAATCCAAGTTATAACCTGGATGTTTTCATTTAAGATTCATATTTTAAATATTAATTGTTTGGATCCAAGTTATAACCTATATGTTTTAATTTAAAATATGAATCTGCAGTCTGCAAATCACATGAACAGTTCCCTGCTGAGCTTATACAAGAAAGGAAATCCCGATTCTGTTCCAACCACTCCAAAAAATGAACCAGCAGAAGCCTTCCATCCTGTGCGAGCAGCACCTCAAACGAGCACCATCTCACCAGGAGCAAGAGCTGAAACACACACCTCTCAAGGGGGCTGGTTCATTGATAAAACTCCATGTGGAAAAGACTTCTTTATTGACCTTTCTGAGAATGAGGAAGGGGACGGACAGAAACCGATTGCTGAGGTATTGTGTTTTACAAGCCCAATGTTATTTAAGTAGCACATACGAATATCGTTCCCTGTGTTGACAGGCTTGTGAAGGGTGATGGTAAGATCAAAAGTACTGCCTGTCTTTCTGGATTTTTTAAATGATACTGGTTTTATTACAACATGGACAGTGTGTTTGAAGATGGTGAACCTGTTAAATAGAAAGGAAAGATTGGCTTCATCCCAGTGAAGTACTTGTTTTTAGCATGGCTTGTGAAGAAAGGGCTTAACTCAGTGTTCTGCCATGTCAGAAGTGATTTGTGAACCTTATGGCTTATCTCAGGCATGCTTGTATGGGAGGTAAGAAGTCACAAAATTAAGAACTTCTTCCATGTTTTTTGAGGAAAATATAGTGCTCACTATTAGGGAGAACCAGATTAGTTCCTGTACCAAGAGAAAGATAAGTGGAATTTAGCTGTTCTTTACTCCATTTGCCAGTGACTGGCCTAATTAGGAAGTATGTGACTTGCTGGAGCCTAAGCCTAGCCCGTCCTTAAGTCTTATGGAGCCTTACCTCTTAAGCCTTATGGAGCTGAAGTTGGGCAAGAGTTGGGGAAGTTGAAATTGCATTGATTTATAAAGCAGTTAAAAATAGCTCCTGCTCCCCATTCGGACATACTGCCAACTTTGTGATCTCCCCCTCTCCCTCAGGTTTTTTTTTCCTTTCTTAGAGAAAAACCAAACCTTGTTTACCTGTTGGAAGCTTTCCATTTATGGGAGATAACATTTATGATCTTTGGCTGAGCAGCGGTTGGGCAGAATGCTCTTTTTAGGTGAAGGAAGAATTGTGTTTACATCTACCTTTTTGATGATTCAAAATGGTTACTGACTAGGCATATTTGATATCTCATCCCTTTATCTTAGTGGTATGGAATCCTCTTCTATAGAGAAATTGAATAAAAGGGAGATCTTCAAATTGTAAAATGTTTGCAATACGGTATTTTAAAACACCAACCAGCCAACCCCAACTTTAATCATTGAACATCTCTTTCTTTTCTCCTGTATTAGTCCTTTACTTACATGCACTTAACTTATTTCAGCACTGAATAATATTTTCTTAGAGCTGCTTGTGACTTACTAGTAACAAAAATTGCTTCTGTTGGAGTAAAAACATTGATACAGTTTTAGTCATCCTCAGAGTGGAATGCTCTACGGTATGCAAATAATGGGTGTCTGATATTGGGTAGTGGTTTTGTGGGGGCTTTGAAGGGTTGTTTGGGGTTTTTTGCTTACAAGTACATACTCAGTCAAAAAAAAAAAGTGGTGTAAATAACCCTCTTAAAAAAAAAAAAGGTAAATTCAAAGAAAAAAAAAAGATTTGCTGTGAAAAGCTGGGGTTTGCTTCCTGCTTGCTTCTAATGATTAATATGATATGTGTGGTTTTAAGGCACTTAAATGTTTTGTTTAAGTATTTGCAGAAATTCACTGACTTGGAAGGATTTGTGTATATAGTTCTGGTTTTATGCCTTAGAAATCAACAGAATTTTCTGTCTTGGAGAGTGAAAGAAAGAAGACAAAGGGTAAGAGAGCAAAAAGGAAAAAAGAATTTCCAGATGTGGATGAAGAAATTAATGACATCTTACTTAAAGAGAAAGGTGAGAAGTGACTTTTAGCATGCTGCTCCAAAGAGATGGTATTTCCTGGTCTAGTGAGGGTGTCCCTGCCCATGGCAGGGGGTTGGAACTAGATGATCTTGGAGGTCCCTTCCAACCCAAAGCATTCTGTGATTCTATTTGTGGAATCCCTTTATAGAAAAGTGGTTTACACTGAGGTGCAGAGAAGTGCTTTTGTTAAAGAATCTAGCCTTAATGTTGCACTAAAAGACATCCCAGTCCTGTGTCTGCTACCAAGAAATAACACTACTCTACATACTTAGCTAATTATTTAGCCTGAGCTCGTTCTTGTTTGGTGTTAGCAGCTACTGTTATGCCATGTCTGAACTTGCATGACTTTTCCTCCTGAACAGTTAGAAGTAAGGGACCAGAGCTTCACCGCCCTTCAGTGAAGTTTGAGGATGTAGGAGGCAATGATGAAACTTTAAAGGTTAGTTAATATTTTAATCAAGACACACAATGCTCTGAATAAGATGTTGAATGAAAAATGATGAGATATCTGGCAGAATTAATCGGTTTGGCACTGAGAGTAACTGCTTATACCAACAGCAACAGTCTTGGGGTATTTTTCTTTGACTGATCTTTCTGAAAGCAGTCACTGAAATTTATTAGTAAACAGAACTTACATTTTGGCCTCTCAGTGATGTGTAATACTAATACTCAGTGATGTGTAACACTAATTCCTTCAATTTAAATGGAGATCTCTTGTTTTTAACAGGAAATATGCAAAATGCTCATTCACATTCGTCATCCCGAAGTCTATAACCACTTGGGTGTGGTTCCACCTCGGGGTTTTCTTTTACATGGACCACCAGGATGTGGAAAGACACTGCTTGCACAGGCAATTGCTGGGGTGAGATAACTTTATATTTACTGGTTTTTGGTTTTGAGTTACATTTGCAGAGAAACAAGTTGAATCCTCCTTCATGATAGACTAGATACTTTAGGTTAAATTTAACATAGTGTTTTGGTTTAAGCCTGCTCAACCATACCATCTTATAAGGTATTACATTGATTGTATTGGGTGGCATCAGTTAAACAGTGAATTCCAAAACTGGATGTTGCTCTTCTCCGTGTTAGCCAGCGATAGGATAAGGGGCAGTGGGTGCAAGCTGGAGCACAGGAGGTTCCATGTGAATTGTCACTGTGAGGGTGACAGAGCACTGGAACAGACTGCTCAGAGGTTGTGGAGTCTCCTCTGGAGACATTCAAAACCCACCTGGATGTGTTCCTGTGTGAGTTAGTCTGGGTGATCCTGCTCTGGCAGGGGGCTTGGACTAGGTGATTTTTCGAGGTCCCTTCTGACCCTTAACATGCTGTGAGTCTATGTCAAACTAACGATTTCAGTGCATGTGGCGTTACTGGTGCTTTGATGTGTGGTGGGGCTGCTGTGCAGTTCTGTGCTTGTCTTGGATGTAGATCTAGGGGTTATTTAGGCCTTCTCATAGATAACCACACACACTTCTTTGTCTTTAATACAGTTGTTTAAATGTCACATTATAACCTTAAATTTAGAGACATATAAATTGTGAACTATCGTAGTGCAGCTTTTATCTTTGGAAGCAAATACTGATGTTATTTACTTAAATGTTGGTTAAACCCTTCTGACTCTGTTTATCAAATGTTTTAAAACGTTTTGGGATTTTTCTTGTTTTTTAAAATGCTGTACAGAGGTCCCTGTTGAATGAATCTGTGATGTTTAATGCTTTGGCAGGTGTTTGCTTCCTGTAAGGTTACTGAATTTAGGGAAAGAAACATAAGTGAAACATTTTCTGAGATGAGATAAATTTAATGACTGCTTCTTAAATAATCTTCTTAACTAAGATACTGTCAGGTAGTTATTCAAGGCAATTTATCTGTGATTTGTATAAATTAAAATTTGTTTTTAATCTATAGTGTCAAAGAGCTTGAAATTGGCTGCAACTACTGGTAGCCCTACTGTGCTACAGTCTATCAAAATTTTAGTTACTTATTTGTAATATCAGAAACCATGAGTGTGAGCTTTATCAGTATATTACCATACAGTCCTGCTCAGATAATGCTGGAGCAAGACTAAGGGAACCAAGCAGACCTGGTAGGGATCTCTTCTACACTGCCAAGTAATGTTTTGCTACAGATGGAAGTACACAATTTTCTCAAGAACGGAGCCTGACCCTGAACTGAAGTATGCACCTTGGGAAGGATTGTGTTGGGGACCAAGGTGCAAAGCTATTTAACACTGCAGTCTTTCTTGAACCAGATAAGGAAACCTGGGTTTCATATCCATTTGGTTTCTTGGCCAGATAGCTCAGACCCATTGGAAGATGCTACTCATATTTTTAAGAGCTCTTTAATATTTAGTCTTGGCTACATAATTTTTACATGTGAAAGATGTTGTATTGCAAAATGTTTGTCCTCTACGACAGTCAACACTTCTAGCCTCTGGATATGTCATACAAGATTCCTTGTCTCTTTCAGGAGCTGGAGCTCCCAATGCTGAAAGTGGCAGCAACGGAGATGGTTTCTGGAGTGTCAGGGGAATCTGAGCAGAAACTGAGAGAATTGTTTGAGCAGGCTGTGGTGAGACACCCATTGGAAATAACACTGTGTATTGTTTGTCCTTTTCTTTGTCAAGATTCATACTTTGTTGTTGTAGAATATTAATGAGTGACTCCTTTATACTGCTGTACACAAGTCATAGTGTCTCCCCTTCTGTGACCAGCACTCTGTTGTGCTGTCATTCTGTCATAGAGCACAAAGATTACTATTCTGAAGTCTTGGCAGAAGATAGTTCATCTTACCAATGTAAAGGGATCAACCGAAATTATTCACCTATTTGAAGCTGCTTGGCTTGACACATAAATATAAAAAAGATGTTAGAACAGTTTAGGGTGCACTTTTCTTGCAAGGTTTTTTTTGCTAGTTGTGTATGTCATGGAATTTGGGTGAATGTGAGGGACTTAAGACTCTGAGTTTTACGTGCAGAGTAAGAAATTTGGGACAGATACCTTAAGAACAGGATTCAGGTTACAACTTTGCTTTGGTGCAACTTCCAGACTTACTAAGAAGCAACGAGAACCAGACAGATTGAGATGATTTGAAATTGAACAATTACAGATTTTTTTTTTAATTTAATTTTTTTTTTTAGTATGTTGCTATAAAAGTTATTTTTGAAGAAATTAAATGTATTGCATACACAGTGTGGTGACAGGACAAGAGGGAATGGCTTCAAACGGAAGAAGGGCAGGTTTAGATTAGATATTAGGAAGAAATTCTTTACTATGAAGGTGGTGAGCCACTGGAACAGTTGCCCGGAGGGGTTGTGGAAGTCCCACTCCTTGAAGTGTTCAAGGCCAGATTGGATGAGGCTTTGGGCAACCTGTTGTAGTGATGGTGCCCCTGCCCATGGTGGGGTGTTGGGACTAGATGATCTTTGAGGTCCCTTCCAACCCAAACCATTCTGTGATTCTAAATATGTCTCAAAATAAAATCTGTTACCTTTCTTATAGTCCCTCACGTTTACTTAAGTCGCTTTTCCACTTTGTTTTCGTACTGATTTTTGTGCCGGGAGGAGATGTAGTTACTTGTGTGCTGTGGAGTGTAGCTTAGTTGCTTTTTTCCCCTTACCAGAGCGCAGAAAAGTGACTGACAACTAGATGGCGCAGTTGCTACCCGGTAACTCAGAATGCATGAGGCTTAAAATACTTTATTCTGTATGATTTCATAGTGTTTATTTTCAAGATTATTCTAGTGTTTTCTTTGGATCACTACTAGTGCTGCTTGAGAATATTCATAATCAGTCAGTTAAACTATTCTTAAACTATTCTACTGTAAAATCAGTAATTCTGTGTTAATGTTGGCTTTTTATAAATATGATGTGTGTATTTTGGAACACATGTAGGAGTTGCTCATTGCTCACTCTTACTCTTTGAACGTGGTCAGGCACCGTATTAATCCTGACATGGGCAGATCTTTTTTCATGACCACCTCTTGCTCCTTTTGGTTTATGTGTGTCAGTAATACTGGCTTGTGAAGTTTCACAGCTCTGATGTCATTAACAAAACAAACAAATTCAGACCTTTTTGTCTGCTTTTTTTTTTTTTACTTATTTATTTTGACTTATGCAAGTGTAAGCAGTTGCACTGGGATATTTATGGGAAACAAAGCAACATGGAGCTGCATTTAACTTTTAAAACAATACATGGAGCAATTTTGAATCTCATGCTTTCATTATTTTCTAGCTTCAGCTTAGCACAGTGTCACAGTCTGGTGGCTCTCCAGAGAGTCAATAAGAACAACCGAATTGTTTCAGGACAGGCCGATTGTGCAGCAGACTTAAAGTAATAATTACAGAGCAGGAAATCTGAGAAGTTTCATTCTCTCCTGTAATACACTGTGTCACTGTTATTTTGTAATGATGACTATTTCTTGTTCCTAGTCCAGTGCACCATGTATCCTTTTCATCGATGAGATTGATGCCATCACCCCAAAAAGAGAAGTTGCATCGAAAGACATGGAGCGGAGAATTGTTGCACAGCTCCTAACTTGTATGGATGGTCAGTGTCAGGAACAGCTTTACTCCGTTAAACTTTGGGGCTCACTGCCTGCCTGCTTTCAGTAGTGAGTCACGGTTACCTTAGTGGAGATAGCAGTAATAGTGGGTTTGTATTTGGTACAGTTTACCTGGAGGTGGGAAGATTCTAATAAATTGGACAGGGTGTTACTACATTACTTTCACAGTGGTCTGTACAGCATTATGTACGCCTGCTGTATAAACGGATACAATGGGAGAATGCATCACATGTCATTTGAAACGCTTATTTTTGCTTCATTGTGCAAAATGCAAATCTTTGGTGGTAGGAATAAGGATGAACAGCAGTTTAAGGTGTCTGCTGGTTATCTCTGACATTCTGATTATTATTGTTTGCTGCAGGAACAGTGACATTGATAGAACAAAGTTCGGACAGTACGAGTACTTACTAACTGTCTGTCTGTCTGCCTTCCTTCCTTCCTTCCTTCCTCCAGACCTGAATAACGTAGCTGCCACCACCCAGGTCCTGGTTATCGGCGCGACGAACAGACCTGACTCGCTGGACCCGGCGCTTAGGCGAGCCGGCAGATTTGACCGAGAAATTTGTTTAGGGATCCCAGATGAGGCAGCAAGAGAAAAGTAAGTGTAAAGAAATTAAAGCTGCTTTTTGATTAACAAATGAGGAGATAATGGACAATTTAATATGCAAATTAAGGGAAAGTATTGTGTTTAGTCCTTCTTGTGCCTGCACACACGTATGGATCGGCACACACTGCAAAGTGCAGAAAACATAAAGCTGCATCTGCTCTTTGCCTTGGTTGCTGCAGCTGCATTTGAGTGGTTTCCTTTCTTGTGTGCAAATTTCCTTTTAGCATTGTGCTAAGGGGTTTTCAAGTGCCTTAACAGTACAGATTAAGGAATTAAATAAATCTTTTCTCTTGTTTGGGAACTTAACATTCTGTCCTTGGTGGTCCCTATGCAATGATTAAATTGAGAACATAAATTAAGTATAGTCTATTTGTTAGCCCTCTCAAGCACATACCTTAAGCATCAGGCCTAGATTCTTCTATTCTTTGTGGAAATACACCAGTGACTTGTGAACGTCACATTAGATTAAAAAATAGTAGTAATAATTGCTTTTCTTGTTAAAAAGCAACTGCTACTCGTTTCCACAACAGCAGAAAACACAGGAAGGGAAATGTGAAATCTTGTTATGGGAAGGAAAGAAAGGTTAAAGGATAAGTTTCTTCTAGTTCAGCTAATCTTATTTCTAAGTTGGAAAGGCAAACTGTTCTGCTTGCAGCACTGCTCACTTTGTGTTGATTGCACCACTGACCATTACTCCACCTATTTCCTCCTCCATTCCAGACATGCCTCCACCTTTTATTTCTTGTTTTCTTCTTCCTCCAGATTGATAGTCTTGTAGTAATTATGTTCCTATTGGTCATGAAGATAGTTAAGGTGGAACTGAAGAGTTAACTCTTGAGAGTTCTGATTCTATGACATTTCTTAGGTTCATGTTTAAAATTTTCTCAGAAATAGTGCTGTTTCAAAGGATAGGAGTTGAGTGGGAAAGCAATCATAGTTTGTAGAGATTGTAAGTCACATTTATTCATATTACTGTTTTGTACAGTTGTTTCTGTTGTGCTCCTGGAGGTGTAGGCTTACAGGAGCTGTTGATTTTATTTAATTTTTTTAATTATCCCTTGCCCCTGCTTTTCTGTTTTGTTTTAGGGGTGATTTTTCTTGTCATTTTCTGTTTCTGAGGGTAATATAGAAACAGAATTCCTTACAGTATGCTGATTTACCATGTAATAAAACACTGAAGGCATGATTTTAACTGCTTAGCTGTGGTTTTACAGCCTTAGGCAGGTGGAGTGGGTTGAGAAGGTGTGTCTGGAGATCTTGCTTTATTTGCAGTGTATTCTTGTACATGTATGAAGCACATGAAGGAAAATAAATACACTTGGGGCACAAATTCGGAATGAGCTATTTGCAGTTCTTTTTGCACTGAGTTACTTTATTAGCTACAGTTGTTAGGATGAAAACTTATTGAGAACCAAGCTGATAGCACTAACAACAATATAAAAGAGAGGTGATGGAACTTAGTAAGGGAGGCAAACAGATGCAACGTGTTATAATTTCAGAGATTTGAATGGTTTAGTAACTTGTTCTTTTTGCAACTTCCTGTAGTTACGTTACTTGGTCTGGAAATGATTTAAACTCATTTTCATTGGAACTAGAAAGTATGTTAATGGTCTTCACTTCCTTGGTTTGTACTGCATTTTTAAAATATTTTCCCAATGAAGTGCTGTTTTGCTGCTTTAAGCAAGTTGATTTGATCCCTTTTCGGTGCCAGTATTTGTGTGGAGACATTGGCTTTTGTCATTTTTGTGGGTTGTGGGGTTTTCTGGGGGTTTTTGCTATTTGTGTAGCTTTCAATTGGCCTTGGCTTAGAAGGACAGTAATTCTAGGAGGACCTCGAAATAGGTTTTTAAAGCTTCAGCCCTGATAACAGGGTGAAAAACCTCCCATTAAAATGTTAAGCATCACACTTGACTGTCAGTTACGTGAGCTGTTTTGGCTTAGTGATGGGACTGCGTCAGTAGGTGTAACTTTAGCTTTTGAGTGAAGATGAGGTAACACACGAGGTGTACAGGTAAGCTGTGTGCTGCCTATAGAAATGTTACTGGGGGCACAAGAAAAATAGGTGGTTCTATTCCACCAACAACAATTGGGGAAAGATACTGGAGATTGAAACACAGAGCTCCTGACACAGTCCAGTTTTGCTCCTCGCAGAGTGTCCAGATCTGGGGCCCCCAATACAAGAAAGATGTAGAACTGTTGGAGAGGGTTCAGAGGAGCCACAAAGATGATTAGAGGGCTGGAGCACCTGCCCTACAAAGAGAGGCTGAGGGAGCTGGGCTTTTTCAGCCTGGAGAAGAGAAGGCTGCAGGGTGACCTCATTGCAGCCTTCCAGTACCTGAAGGGAGATTATAAATAGGAGGGGAATCAACTTTTTAAAAGGGCAGATAATGGCAGGACAAGGGGGAATGGTTTAAAGCTAAAGGAGGGAAGGTTTAGATTGGATATTAGAGGGAAGGTGTTTACAGAAAGATTGGTGAGGTGCTGGAACAGGCTGCCCAGAGAAGTAGTGGATGCCCCATCCCTGGAAGTGTTGAAGGCCAGGTTGGATGAGGGCCCTGGGCAACCTTGTGTAGATCCAGGCTTGAGGTTGGTGGCCCTGCCTGTGGCATTCTATGATTCTATGTGGATGTTTTTCAATACATAAATAAACAAAAGTGGGATGCAGCAGGCAATGCAGACTAAGGTTGTTAGGAATACAAGGTTAAATATCTCAATGGGTAACTTGTGTGCATTTCTGTGGTATGCTTTGAGGATTGTTTTGTCAATTTTGAATCGTAAACTAAGGATAAGAGAATCCATAATACTTAGATTCACCAAAACTAGCTTCTACCCACTGATTGACATTGCCTGATTGTTGCTGGGTTTTGTTTAAGAACTGAAAGTAATTACATAACATCGTTTTGTGGGTTTCAGTTTTGTGGTATGAAAACTGTTTCCTTTGTACTACTTCAGTGCACGTGGCCTGAAAGAAACCTTAAATCAATGCATGCTTCATATGAAAATAAAAAAAGCCCCAGCTTCACCTTTATGTTGTTGTTCTTTTTCTCCCTACTTGATTAGAATTCTTCGGACTTTGTGTCGAAAGCTTAAACTGCCAGAGTCCTTTGAATTTCATCATTTAGCACGGCTGACTCCAGGTTATGTAGGTGCTGACCTGATGGCACTGTGTCGTGAGGCAGCTATGTGCACCGTGAACAGGGCCTTGATAAAATCTGAGAAGCAGAAACTGAAACACCTATGTGCTGGAGCAGATGCAGCTGAAGAAGGCACGGGAGTAGGAACAGACATCCTGGTAGAAGAAGATACCAAACAGCTTGAACTTCCTCCAAAGGTATATTTGTTCCTTGAAGAACTTGCCTCTAATACCTTAAGGACTGAGCCATTTTGTAGTTGGGAAAGTCATTGCTCATAAATCCTTAAACATCTGTGGCCATCATAATACTGTATTTAGATTTAGAAATACCAGCTCCTAAGAACCAGAAGCTTGACTCATAATACCTATATGATGAGTTTGAATGAGTGGCTTCCAGAACCCACACCTTCTAAAAACCATGTTAATGCTTTATACAAGGTGTGTTTGTTTTTCTCTTGTTTTCTTGTTGTGTAGTGTTGCTTTGTTCTCTGGTAGAACTGAGGTTAAAATAGTGGCTATATCTCTTTTCAAAAGTGTACTGTCTGTAAGAAAGTTGTAAAAAATACCAGACTTGCAGTGAGTTTTTACCATGCTGTTTGCTGTGCTCTTAGTGAAGTATCTATTTTGATGCTTTGGGCTCCTCCCTGTCGTGGTATAATTGCAGTTAACTGAAGTCTCAAAGTATTTATGCAGTCTATATTTTCCCTCCAGCTATGGGATTACTTGGGATAAATTGCATGTGTTGTCTAGTACTTACAGAAAGTTTGAGGAAGGGGTGTGTATCCAGTTGAAAAGCTGAGTTAGCAGCATGGCTTGTGCTGCAGAGAAGATACCTGCCAACCTACATCACAGCTGGAACTCTGTTGCAGAAAACAGCATTTCCAGTGCCAGAATTTTTCTGTGGCACATATAATATGCTGTGGTAAATAAACTAGAAAATCTTTATGTAGAAACTCTTGCCCCTGCTCAAAATTTGGAGTGTGTATGTGCTGTCATTATTTCTAGGCTTCCTAAATATTTGTCTGGAGAGGTTGAAGTGGTTTTAAATCCACATTGTACTCAGATTCTGGTTTTAGAAGGCCTGTCAAAGAAAACTGTTACTGTAATTAACAAAAAACAGCGGGAAAAGCTGTAGTAAGCCTTTGTATTGGAGTAACATAGTCATAGTGCATACCTCCCAGTGTGTCCTGCAGCCTGATACAGCCAAAAGAAAGCGGGGAGGGGCAGGTAGTTGCAGCTCTTATCAGCATCACCATGATCAAAGGGGTTATTGAGGATGAGGAAGTCTAATCCTAACGGAGCCGTATTTTGATAGCTGGCAGGAGGTTGACATAGTCTCTAATACAGGGTATTGTCACTAAAACCATTATATTATGTTTATAATGGAAAAATAAACATACAAAACCTTTAAAATCATTCACACAATTCAAGTAAACAAACTCAGTGGTCTTGGCTATTTCATAGTTTCCCAGCCCTGTTAAAAAGGAGCAGGGAGAGCTTAAATAGAGTATTAGGCACTATAAACACTTGTGTTTCATTGTGGTCGGTTGTAGAGCTATCTTAGTTGCAACAAATAGGAAGCAATGCTTTTCCCCTAGGCTGCTGTAGGAAAAATGTGGAAACTTAACAAGGCTTTTATAATTACTTTTTTTCACTTCCTCTGTCTGATAGTGAAGATCCTGGTATAGTTTTACTTGTGGTGTAATATCAATTTGCTTTGGCACAGCTTGTCCATATTAGGACTGGAATTTATGTTGTGAAGGTGTAAAGTTCTTCAGTGAAGCATTTCCTGGGATGGATTTCCCCCATTAGTTCCTTATTGGGGAAACAGAACTTCCCTGCCTGGGGCACTGTGGCCTGTATGATGGGACAGGTTGAAAGCCTATCTGTTGTGCTTGCCCAGCAGGCTCAGGGCCTCCTTACAAAACCTGAAGAGATGAGTTGATGACTGGAAATCAGATGATGTTAAGTAGCAGTGGATAATCTGAAAGTGTGTGTGTGTGTGTGTGTGTGTGTGTGTGTGTGTGTTAAGGGTTTTAAAGGTTTATATGTAACTGAATGTTTTATAAGTTGTTGAAATTGTGCTCTTCAGCAGAGTTGTTCGTTTTCTTGAGACCAACTCCTTACTCAAACCAGAATTAATACATATAATCCAAATTTTTGAAATTTCATCCTGGAAAGAATTTTCTCCTGATCATTGTGGGAGAAGCAATAGGAAGAATTTGAAGATGAAATCCGTGTGCTAGCTCTGTTTCTGTAGTATGTAAATCAAGATTGTAGTCTGTCAGTTCAGTGCTTTCACAAGTCTTAAAAGTACATGGTGCTTTTCTGGAACTTTTTTTTTTCCTATTGCTGACTTTTAACGTTACTTTACCTATTTTTATGTGTATTATACACAGTAATTTCTTTTATAATAATCAATATTGCAGTTGAAGAAAGTACTGCTTTGAAAGAACCCTTTAAAAATCAGTTCCTAAAATCTAATCCTGTGCGTAATCTTTTTCTTTCCATATACCCTAAGAATGAAACGCAGAGACTTTTGGATTTGCTGAAGAAGCAAGACCCCTTGCCTGAGGAGCAGCTGCAGAAGCTGTGCATTGAGATGAATGATTTTATTGTTGCACTGTCATCAGTGCAGCCCTCTGCCAAGAGAGAAGGCTTTGTCACAATTCCTGATGTGACATGGGCAGATATCGGAGCCCTGGAGGATGTTCGGGAGGAGCTGACTATGGCAATATTGGTATGTCTTCATCTTCTGTGGTGGGTTGATCCTGGCTGGAGGCCACGTGCTCACCAAAGCCACTCTGTCACCCCCTTCTCAGCTGGACAACATGATTTCTCTCCCTTCTTCCCTGTCCCCAGGTGGCACAGGGGCAGATGGGGAATGGAGGTTTCGGTCAGTTCATCACGAGTTCTCTGCTGGTCCTTCCTTCTTAAGGAGAGGATTCCTCATGCTCTTCTGCCCCCATGTGGGGTCCCACCCACAGGAGGCAGTCCTCCACAAACTTCTCCAACATAAGTCTTTTGCCACAGGGGCTTCAGTTCTTTATGAACTGCCCCAGCGTGATTTCCACAGGGTGCAGACCTTCAGGACCAGGCTGCTCCAGCCTGGTTCCTCATGGGGTCACAAGTCCTCCCAGCAAACCTGCTCTGCCATGGGCCCCTTTCTCCACAGGCTGCAGGTCCTGCCATGAACTTGCTTTAACATGGGTCACAGCATCTTCTGTATGTCTCCACCCACTCCAGTGTGGGGCCCTCCATGGGCTGCAGGTGGGGTCTCTGCTTCCCATCATCTTCCATGGGTTGCAGGGGACAACCTGTCTCACTGTGGTCTTCTCCATGGGCTCCATCTCTCTCCCCTGTGCCTGGAGCACCTCCTCCTCCCCTTCTTCACTGACCTTGGTGTCTGCAGAGTTTCTTACATCTTCTCACTCCTTTCTCTGGCTGCAAAAAGTGATTGCTTGCAGGTTGGGTTTTTTGGTCCTTCTTAAATATGTTATCACAGAGGTGCTGTGGTCCTCGCTGATGAGCTCAGCCTTGGTCAGTGGTGGCTGGTCAGCTTGGCTGGTATATTTACTCTGTTGGACCTAGGAGAAGCTTCTAGCAGCATCTTGCAGAAGCCACCCCTGCAGCCCCCCCCCCCCCCCCCCCCCCCAACTACCAAACCTTTGCCATGCAAACCCAAAATACCTTCCTTTCAAAGACTTCTTGCACTTCTCCCTGTACAGAAAATAAAACTATGTTTGCTTGGGGTTGGTTTTTTTTAGTATTTAAGGTATAATGTGCTGCCATGACTTCTGACATGGCACAGACTAGAAATTTTATGACATCTTTATTTAAAATAGTCATAATTTGCTTCCAGGTTTGACATGGATTTATCAGTTCACTTCCTGCAGCCATGCTTTCAGTTTCCAATGTGTTCATTATTGCTGAGTCTTAAGTGGCTACCAAGTTTTATACCAATAACCTTAGTGGTGCTACTGCCATGCAGAGAATCAGAGGCTGCTGAGCTGGACAGGTAGCTGTCTCACTGCCAGTCAGGGGGATACTTACGGTGTTGCTGTTAAGGTGAGAACTTCAATAAAATCTTTGTCTCAGAGTAATGATACTTCACCCACTTCGGCTTCCTTATCGGTGTGAGAGAATGAGATGCTGGGCAACTGTTGATCTGTTTAACCTATAAAGAATCACCCAGCTGTAGCTGAAATGAGGAGTTTCACATTGTCTCTCTCTCACATGTGGCTATGGTGGTTTCTCTTACAGGCACCCGTGCGAAACCCCCAGCAGTTTAAAGCGCTGGGCCTGACTACTCCAGCTGGTGTCCTGCTTGCAGGGCCTCCTGGGTGTGGCAAAACGCTGTTAGCTAAGGTAATACATTTTCTAAACATGACTAAAAATACTGGAGAATCTTCTTGAAGTGGCTATTTCTGTAGGAACAATTGAGTCTGGATGATACTGCCAGAAGTTGGGCTTCTGCACCGCTTCTGATCCGAAAATTAGTTTTGGGCCTCTGTGCTAAAGCTACTTGACATTCCTGTCATAAAGTTACAGTTTGCTTGAATTGAGAGGTATGAAATTGCTTAAGAAGGAAGTAGGAAAGATGGGAAGAAATTACTAGATAACCACTTATATGGAATGTTTCACTCTTAACTGAATTATGTATTTGGAAGTACTTTACAGTCTGTGTATTCCTGTTGACCTTACTGAAAATGCTTTTGTTTTTCATTTGAGTTCTTAAGGCCTTCCCTTATAAATGCACACTGCCATTTATCTTTGTCTTCAAATACTCATATGTAGTTGAGTCTCACTCCCACTAATTATCAAGAAATCTTCAGCTAATCTGGGGAGGAAGGTGTAGTGTGTGTCTTAAACAGCAGATAATACCTTGCTAAATTCCCTGCTCCCCTCCCACTCTTAATTCCATGTAATTATAGTTTGTACTGTTTTCTATTTTTTATAAACAGCTGATAAGTATGTTCCTTAAGTTTAAATGCTCCATGGACAGAATCAAAGACATGAAAAATGTGTGGCTTATATGTATGTGTGTCTCTCCCTTTCTGATAGGCCGTTGCAAATGAGTCTGGACTGAATTTCATATCTGTGAAAGGTCCTGAGCTGCTAAATATGGTATGCACTAATCATTGCACTCTTGTTATTTATGGGGTTCTTACCCAAAGAATGGGACAAACAAAATTCCTGATAATTACACAACTGATCCTGGTGCAGTGAAGTTGCCTCATTTAACCTCTGTTTCAAGTTTCCAGCAGTGAAGCTGTTTGTGTGAAAAGGGAAAAGCTGCCTGGGTAGTTTTAAGTGTCTATCTTGGTTTAAATTACCTGGCAGATGGAAACTTCTTCACTGAAGGAGGATTTCCAAATGGCTAACTACCTGCATCATTGCTTTTATGTATCAGGAAAAAGAAGCATCATTCAAATTTACATTGAGCACAGTTGGTGATCACTAACTGCAAATGACCAGCTTTCACTGAGAGGAAAAAAAGAGCTTTCAAGTTTGGAAATGTATTTTGCCAGTCACTTTACCTCCTTCGAAACTTGGAAAAAATAAGGATTTATCTTGTTTTAATTGATGAAAGTGATTTTTAAAGATTTTAAATTTGAACAGACTAAAGTTTTGTAGTCTGGTATTTTGAAGCACTAGACTTAGAAGTGTTCTGATACAACTTCAGTCTCTCTTGAGAGTTGTGTGTTGAACTGAGCAGATGGCTGTGGCCCACATGTAGGAGGACCTTGGCAGCTACCTGTTATCAGGAATGTGGGAGCTAAAACCAAAATGCTGGATTTGATTATTCTTTTCCTAAACTTTTTTTGTGTGACTACTTCAAGTACTGATACAGGCAGGAAGTCTGACTCTGAGTTAATGAGGAGCATATGTATGTGAGGAGTAAAGAAAAGATGTCTGCCTGTGTTAAAGACTGTGTTAAGATATAAATTGTATCAAAACAATTGTTTGGAAAAAATGAAGTGTTTGCATCTCTTACTAGACACCCCCCACCCCCTGCAATTCACCTTTCCAGTGAAATTCTGGTTTACTTCTCAGTTCCCTACCACCAACCCCCCTATCTTCAAGCATGAATGTCAGATGTTCATTGTGTTCAGATTGCTGACTGGGCTTGTTTATGAACAGCTGAAGAACAGTGTGGTCCTTAAGGAGATTGTTAATTCTCATCAGCAGAATGATGGGAAGTTAGATTTACTCCTTAAAGTAGGAAGTCTGTGAAATTGTGAATGGACTGCAAACAATCAAAAGTGAGCTCGTAACGACGAGTTCCCATGTAAATCTTGATCAGTAAGGAAATAAAGCTAACCCACTATTTTATCAGAAAGAAACTGGTTGACAGGCTGCACCTCTTCCTTGCAAAGCACCTCAAATGGTGTTTAAAAGGGGGAGGGAGGGCTGTTTTAAAATTTTTTTTTCCCAAGTAAAATCCTCCTGTCTGAAATGATTCTGCTGTGATTTGTCATTTGTTTTAGTATGTTGGTGAAAGTGAGCGTGCTGTCCGGCAGGTGTTCCAGCGGGCCAGAAATTCAGCCCCCTGTGTTATATTTTTTGATGAAGTCGATGCTTTGTGCCCTCGGAGGTCTGACCGTGAAGTGAGTCCTTCTTGAAGTATCTTCGTAAATAGTCTCAGCTTCTCTGCATTGTGCTAACACCAGAAGTACCTGGAAGGTTCAGTATCTCTTAAGAAAAGCAATCTGATAGGCGCTCCCATATCTGAGAAAAAATATGTTGGTCAGATTTTATAAAGCTCAGTAGTTGGCTTTATATCTAGGTGTATATATAGAGAGAGTACAGTATCACAGAATCACAGAGTTGTAGGGGTTGGGAGGGACCTCAAGAGATCATTGGGTCCAACCCCCCTGCCAAAGCAGCTCGCCAGCTCATATTGCACAGATAGGCGTCCAGACGAGTCTTGAATATCTCCAGGGAAGGAGACTCCACCACCTCCCTGGGCAGCCTGTCCCAGGGCTCTGTCACCCTCACTGGGAAAAAGTTCCTCCACATGTTGGTGCGGAACTTCGTGTGCTCCCATTTGCCGCCCTTGTCCTGTCCCCACAGACCATTGAAAAGGGGCTGGCCAATTCCCCCTGCATCCCATACTTAAGATATTTATAAACATTGATACAGTATCCATGAGAATGTGTGTATATCCACCAACTTGGCTGTAGAGAGCCTTAGAAAAAGATGGAAGAGTGCAGTTTAATATAATGTTTATTGCCAAATCCTGGTAACTGCAGCTATACCACTTGCACAATGTGTGTATTGATTTGAATGACATGAACTGGGTCATGAAAATATTTTGGGCAGGAGCTATTCCACCCATGAAGTTTTTCTGTCTTTTGTTTGTTTGTTTTGGCATAGGAACTACCTACACCTAGAATTAACTTCTGTTCCTGGGGAAGGTGGTTTTCTTAGCACACACTGTTAGTGTGTTGAAAGGAAAGTTACTCTGCTTTTTATGCAGAGAAAGCACATCTGTCTTGCGATGCTGTACTGGTGCATGTATGTTGATGGCTGAAAGAAAAGATGCTTGTTTTCAGCAGGCAGGTTGAGCTCAGTACTGTTCAGACATTGCCATCAGTGACTGTAACAGAAAGGCTGTAGTTCTAGTCTGTAGGAGAGCGAAAGTTTCATCAACTGTTTGAGTTGTACCTCATCTTCTGGATCTGCATGCTCCACTTCCTCTGAAAGACAGCCAAGCTGAAAAGGTCAGATTTGACTTCCTGAATGGCCTGAGGTGGTGGTTCCTGCAGAGCCATAAAAGAATGAGGCTGGTACTAAATACCCCAGTAGGTGTAGTCAAGGCGGGGATCAGGTGTGCCTTACCATATCTCACTTCGGGCCGCAGCAGGCTGCAACCTGGTACTTAACAAACCCACCCCTGTTCTTCTCAGCCTCCATTAGGCATGTAGAGGCGCTGTCAGCGCAGGAGAGTGGTGACTGTATTACTCAGGCTGTAGTACTGATGACAGTCTTTGGGATTCATAAGTGAAATTTGTGGATGTTTGGTGTTTCCATTGGCTTTTTGACCCATATGCATTTTCACCATATATTCTAATTATCCACAGGTGAATTTATGTTTTTGTATGTTTAAAATAAAACTGTAAGACTTAAAACAACATTCTTCAAAATCATCAAGCAGTTTACTGCATAATTGAACTTCCAGTCCCCAGCTCCTCTGCTTTCTCTCCCAGTCTCCCCAACTCCAGAATGAAGTTCAGATTAAGCTATTGAGTGTGGTTGTAGGATGTCAGTACTTTGGATTCAACTTTAGTAGCTCAACTACTGAAAGTATTGTAAAGAGATTTAAATACTTGGATAGCTTTTTTCAAAACCACCTAAATATTCAGAAGTTTTAAGTGTTCTTGGAAGAATGATTAGTGTAAAATTCTATATATACTTAATCGAGTCCATCACTTTTAATAGGAAATAAAAGGTTTGCCACATACTACAGTGTCTGTGGGTATAATAGGTAGCATGAATTTGGGCTGGAAACAAGCTGAGACCGGGATACTAAAAATCCAGAATGCAGCTATGTTACAAGTATTTCTTTGAATAGTATTTCAGGACAGGGACCTAGTAGATCTTTAGGTTTTCTTACTTTGAAATATTCACATGCCCACTGCTCCCTCAAATTTGTTGACTTAATTTCTCCTTTTAAAGTCAGGAGCCAGTGTCCGTGTCGTTAATCAGCTGCTCACCGAGATGGATGGTCTGGAGAATCGTCAGCAAGTTTTCATTATGGCTGCCACAAACAGGCCAGGTAAAGACACAAAAATCATAAACAAGAGAAATCTGATGTCCTTGGTCCTCTTCTAATGAAATCATATGTTCTTACATATTTGAATTCTATAACCTTGTTCTGTACTGAAAATTTCAGTGTCTCCTCAAATCCAAACTTTTTCTGATGCATTAATCTATTCCACCTGCTTGTCACAGTGTGAGTTGAAGCAACCTCTTTAAAATGTGTCTTAATTAACACCTGATACTGTTGCTGTAAAATGCTTTGAAAGACATTTGACTTAATTGGACTTTAGATTATGTTTGTGAAACATAAAAGACCCAATAAGAACTAAACCATAAATTGCATCTTTTTGCTGCTTACACTGATTTTTCTTGCCAACACAATCTTATAGTTTTCTGCCACTTTTAAACTTAATTTGCCTTAAGGCATCTGTGTCATATGAAATATTTTTTCTGTTTGTTTATCTTTTGCTTCCTGGGCTTTATGTTCTGAACTTGGTTCTCTCAGCCTGAAGTTACTCTGCAGTTTCCTCATGTTCTGCCAGGCTTTGATATTGATAGTTTCCTGTGCTTCCTTGCTGGCTCTTCAAGTTTTGGTAGATTGTGTAATTCTTGAAGCATCTTTTTGGCCAGTAAGCTGAACAGTGACATCTACGCTACAAACATCGTGTGTCTTAAAACCAGCTTTCTGCTTTCTTTATAATAGAGAAGTCTTGTTTTTTATATGCAGCAAGAAACTTGTCTCATCCTGAATTTGAACTCCCATCTAGATGCTGAGAGTTAGAAATAAAGCAATTTGTTGTCAGGTATAGAGGGAAGATGAAGATGTTGCACTTTGAGCATTTTTCTGAATATTGCAACTGAAAATAAATACAGGGTGACTAATCTATCTTGGTAAACCTGCCTCACTATGGTCTTCTCCACAGGCTACAAGGAGAATCTCTTATCATGTGGAGTGCCTCCTCACCCCTTCTTCACTGACCTTAGTGTCTGCACAATTTCTCACATCTTCTCACTCCCTTCTCTGGCAACAAAAAGCATCTGCTTGTGGGGTTTTCTTCATCTTAAATATGTTATCACAGAGGTGCTGTGACCATCGCTGGTTGTCTCTGCCTTGGTCAGTAGCAGGTCCAGCCTTGAGCCAGCTGGTATTGACTCTGTTTGACCTAGGGGAAGGTTCTAGCAGCTTCTTGCAGAAGCCACTGCTGCAGCCTCCCCTTCTCCACCAAAGCCTTGCCATGCAAACCCACAACAGGGTTGAACTAATATTTGAGGGAAGGTGGGAAATTTGTAACTCAGCAGTGTGTTACTGGCCAGTGACATCGATGAGAAAAAGTAAATTTGAGGCAAAAATGCCAAACATTAGGAACATGCAAAGGCAGGGAAAACAGATCTAATCTTCAAAATGAAGGGTATGTATGTATCTGTAAATTCTGTAACTGGAAATTAGGGGGGACCTAATTAGTGTTTATAAATATCTGAAGTATGGGGTGCAGGGGGAATTGGCCAGCCCCTTTTCTTTGGTCTGTGGAGACAGGACAAGGGGCAGTGGCTGCAAGTTGGAGCACAGGAAGTTCCGCACCAACATGCGGAAGAATTTTTTCCCAGTGAGGGTGACAGAGCCCTGGGACAGGCTGCCCAGGGGGGTGGTGGAGTCTCCTTCTCTGGATTCAAGACCCATCTGGACACATATCTGTGCAGTATGAGCTAGGGAGCTGCTTTAGCAGGGGGGTTGGACCCGATGATCTCTCAGGGTCCCTCCCAACCCCTACAATTCTGTGAAATTGTGTCTTGATAAATGAGCTGCTTTGCCCACATGGTTGTTCTTCTGAATGTCAAAGATTGGCACATCCCACATTTGCTAGAGGAGGCAGTTATCTAAGCAGTTTGGGTAGGATGGATCTCCTGCTTCAGAAGAGTATTCAGGGTGTGTGAATAACCCTTTGGGTACGTTTAGATTATAAATTGGCTGTGACATCTGCATTTGTCAGTGTGGAGAAGTGCAGTTTCCCATTGATGCAGCTTTTATCAGAACAACTTTTACTGACACTGTGGTTAAATTGGGGAAACTGATTTTTCTCTTGTGTAGTTTTTTTACTGTTTATGGGGCTTAGGAAGAGGCAGCATTCAGCATGTTAAATTTTGGTGGTATGGCCTGGGCACTTAATGGGAGCATGCTGTATGTAAAGAATGGTGAAGTCTGTGCTAGTAACACCTTCTTCTTGCCTTTAGAATGAAACATCTGAGCAGAGAGCTGCAGGAGAACCAGAGCTTATACCAGCTAGTGCGTTTAAATGATTCCCACGAACAATAATAAAAGTTGTGGTGTCTGAAAAGCTCTTTTGCTTTTAGGTCTGGCATTTGTAGGAAAGATTTTTTTGTTGTACTTAGGTCGGATAGAGGTGCTGGGGGATTGTAATACAAATCTAAATAATATATGTGTGGCAGCAGACCTTCCTGAAGTCTTCCACTGGACCAGTATTGTGAAGTGTGGGTATCCATGTTAGTATAATTTAATGGAGAGAAAATGTTTTTTCAGGATGCTGCTTTTTTGGAGCAGTTGCATGCATGGTAGCTTTTGTAGTTGCTTGCAGTTAGTGTTCATCACTGTTAGTGTGCATGCTCTCAGTGCTGTAGCCTGAGACACCATTGTGCCAAAAGCAGAGTCTCCTCTCACAAAACCACAATTCCTACAATAGTACTAGCAGTAGGGTAGCAGTGGCTCCACCAGTTTTGGCATCGAGGTATGTCCGTGGCACCTGTTTTTCAGTGAGGTGTTAGTGCTTGTGACAGGGTGCTGCTGTGAAATGGGGATGGGTTATGTGCCCCATGGCTGGAGACTGCTAAGGTCTGTTTTTATAGTAGCCTTTCAGACTTGGAACACTCTCATTCCCCTTTTGCCAGAAGGGCAGGCGCAATAGATCGGTTCCTTTGTTTATCATACACAGCCTGCAAGTAGTAATTCTTACACTGGGAGTCCTGAAATAAGCTTTTGATCTGCCCTTAAAAGCAGGATATTTTAATGTTTTTTTACACTTAGTGACTTTGAAAGTCCTCTGTAGGTCTCTTTTTGACTGCTGCTAAATTAACAGGGATGCAGTATTCCCAGCTCAATCTCTTTCCACCTAAATGCAGCACCAATGTCAAACTTTGTCTGAAGAGGATTAAACTTTTAAAGCATTAACTGTCATTAAAAAGAGAGAGAGAGAGAGGGGGGAAAAAATACAGAAACGTCATGTCCTGTTAGAAACTGAATGGGTCAAAATAATTATACTCTATTTCCTTCCCCACATCCAGACTAAATAGTTACAAAACCATCAAAGCACTACTGTTAACTGTAACTTCCCACAATTTTTTAGTTTACCAGTGTGAGTTGCAGTATTGGATACTGCTGCTTCTGGTTTGTTCTTTCCCAGGCTTTGAACACTACAAATTCTTTAAAGATATGCTGACCATGCATTTACCATGGGGTCTAATGAACTGTGTGTAACCTGAGGAAATGACATAGAAATTAGTGAAGCACTACAAGCTGATAGTGATTGAAGCTTGGTGTAAATTGTGATGATATCCTTGCTTTTATTTAGTCTTTTTCTCTAGCATTTTTAAAATGAATTCTTGCAGGGGAATTTTGCTCTAGTTCTCTTAGAGCATGGTCCTAGCTTCAGCGAGTTCTACTTTCCTTTAGCAAGCTTATGTTAGTTTTCTAGAGCTATTCACCTGAGCCATGAGTTTTGAAGCACAGTAGAAAAGTCCTTAGTCTCTGACAATAGTCACAATTTTGGTTTTGGTGTTTTGTTTGTTGATACATGTTGCTGAATTTAAGGCAAAATAAGATCTCAGAAAAGCGCCTAATATGTGAGCATTGGACCCATTTCTTTCAGGGCAGTTCTAATTCACACAAATTATATTTCTTAAGTTCAGCTGTCCTTGAATCTTAAATATCTTTCACAGTAATTTTAGTGAAGTTTGTTGTGTAGGAGAAAAGTTGTCAACTGCAGTGTTCATCTGGGCTCTCAGAAAACCTTATAGGGCTTCTGAGCTTACGTTCTAATATGTCACAGGTGTGAGGACCCTGATATTGTCTACTTCAAATATAGCTCTAAAAGCTATTGTGAGTATAGGAGAAGGTTTATGGACTTGGTGCAGTAGTTGTTGCTGGTTTGCACTGAAGTTTCATAAACGCTGCTGACTCATACAGCTGACATAAGATATGAATAATCAACTGGAAATGTGTGTCAGACTAAAGGATTTTATTACAGGACAGTAAAATGCTGTATGAGAGGGATTCCTGCAAAGATACTTTCAATAGAATTTAATGCAGTATTTTGCAATAGTTTGGAGAACAGTAACATGTAATTCTTCATGGCTGGTGCCTGTTTTAACCTTTAAAAACAAAGGAATGTATGTACTCTGAATTTCTTCCTAAGTAATTCAGCCAGATTATTTGGAAAATGTCTTCTACTGTCTTCTAGCAATGTAGTCAGCACCACTGACTACTACGTCAGAAAACCAAGGCAAAAAAGTATTAACTAGATATTTATCTTATTGCCTTTATATTCTTTCTGTGAGACAGCTGCTTGGAGAAGTTCTGTGTGTTATTGCTTTTCCATGTTTCACTTTCAAACTTGAGATAATCATAGGCTATGAAAGAGATATCTACAATAACTAATTTCATTACGAAGTTAAATGCATCTAAAATCAGTTGGCTCTCTTCAGATTAAGTTTTGAGATAAAATATATGGAGAGAAGACTGTGACTTATCAGCATGAAATGCTTTGAAATTCCTTAAAGGGGAGCATTATTTGCTTCTTTAAAGGGATATGAAGTGCATCCAAGGAGTGTATTTGACCAATTTGTAAATACTAATTTTTTATGTTATGTGGCTTAAATTTTGAAGAACTTCAGGCCCAGGTCTGACCCAGCAGAGTGAATTGCCTTGTTAGGAGATGTGGAGCATAGATCTGTATTTTCAACTTTGGTATGGTCTTCTCACTGAAAACCACCATTACTGTGGCATACTGAGTTGGTATGAGCTGTGATAACTCCTTGAATCCAGCAATGCAATCATTTACATACAAATGGAAGAATATATCCTTAGACCATGGCAAGTGCCATGTTCTCAGCATGCAAAATGGAAACATTGTAAGCTTGATTTTTCCATATCAAGCTTAGTTTTTTGAAGGCGTTTTTGCAACTTTAGACTGGTGAAATTATCAAGTGTGTGGTGTCGTAATGTAATCCTTATTGAGAGTATTTGTTGTCAGGTTTGCAATTGATCTCTTGAGCAAACTTTGTCATCTCATCTTAATAATGTGGCAAGACTTCTGTTCACAGAGACACCAAAACAGGGAAGTGCATTTGTGCCAAAAGCAAGATACAGTATGATACAGAACCATGCACAGATGTACAATAAAGGTGGTTTTGTCAGGCCTGCCGTGGCAGGGATCCTGTTTAACCTTTGTTTCATCTGGTCTGGATTAAACTGATACATCATATGAGGAGCAGCTGAGGGAGCTGGGGATTTTAGCCTGGAGGAGGCTGAGGGGAGACCTTATTGCCACCTACAACTACCTGACAGGAGGTTGTAGAGAGGTGGATGAATGGTCTCTTCAGCCAGATGACAGGACAAGGAGAAATGGCACAAAGCTGCAGCAGGGCAGGTTCAGATTAGATGTTAGGAAAAAATGTTTCACTGAAAGAGCTGTCAGGGCCTGGAACAGGCTGCCCAGGGAGGGGGCTGAGTCACCTTCCCTGGATGTGTTTAAAAAAAGGGCAGATGAGGTACTTAGGGATATGTTTTAGCATAGGATGGGAACGGTTGGACTTAAAGGTCTTTTCCAGCCTTGTGATTCTATGATCAAGTTCTTCCTATTTTCTCACCATTCTTGCTGCATTCACAGTAGCTGATTCTTGCCTACATAAATGTCTCTGGCCATGACTGCGCTATCCTGGCAGGGGTGGGGGGGTGTGGAATAGCTTTTGCCTAAGAAAGTGATTGTGGGGCAAATTTTAATATATGCATCTCTTTCTTCTTTTTGACTTTTAACTTGAACAAAATTATACACATCTTTATAAAGCAAATGAAGACTAGGTTGTGGTAGGATCAGGTAGTTGCAGTCTTGACAGAGTGAAGCAAACTGGTTTTCTTGCAAAAAACGCGATGCTGGTGTGCTTCCATGCTACTGGCTTGGGTGTGGTGTGGTTTTTGTTCAGGTTTGTTTCTCTCTTAAACATCTGTATGGTAAGGATTAACAGCTTAACTTTTCCCAGTTCTTCACCTTTAATATCCATGAATGCATGTAGCTGATGTTAGCTATGTTTTGTCAGGAGGATGTCATGATTGTAAGGGTGTTGACGGGTTCGTTTGGAGTTCTTCATAGTTTTCAGCTTAAGACTTGGGTGTAACGTGCAACTTACTTTTGGATAAGGTTCTTGCAATAGCTGCCCACCACATCTGTAACTTACAGGTGTCATAAAAGTCTGTTACACAAACCCCTTTATTTTTAGTATATCTTCTGTGAGTGTTCTTTGCTGCTCACGTTACTGCAGTACGTAGAATATCATAGATTCATGTAGGTTGGAAAATACTTGTAAGATCATCAAGTCCAACTGGTAACATAACACTGTTGTGTTATGGACACTGTCAAGCCGACCACTAAACCATGACCCTAAGCACCACATCTACTTGTGTTTAAAATACCTCTGGGAATGGTGATTCAACAGAATTCCTTAATGAAATATAGCCAGTAATACTGTCATCAGGTTTGGTAGGTGCGTAAGTGGAGCATCAAGAAGCATTTAGAAATATTGTCCAAGCAGTTTGTGCTGAAATACGGGCAGGAATGGAGGTCTCTCCAAGGTTATGTGCCCTGTTTCTGTCTCTTGCTCTCCTAGTAGTCCTTACTGTTTGTGGAAGTATGAGCTAGGGAGCCTGCTTTGGCAGGGGGGTTGGACGCGATGATCTGTTGAGGTCCCTTCCAACCCCTACAGCTCTGTGATTCTGTGAAGTTTAGTGCTGAAGCCCGTGGTGCTCAAAGGCTCATAGACATCTCTGTTACTGTTAAGCTTTGAATGTTTTGTCTAGAAACATTTGCGGTGATTTTTGGTTTCTTACTTTTCAACATGTAATAAAATTTTGAGTCCCTAGTTCTTCCTGGGAAACAAACTCCATACTTTGCAGCTCTATTTTGTGTTTTCATGGGTTGCCTATTTTAACATTCAGGAAAATTAATATGTAGTAGAATTGCAAATGATCACTAAAATTAAGTTTACACATTGGTGCTTATTACGTGTCCTTGTTAGTCTTTATTTCTCACTGTTCTTTTTGAGTACATTTGCAATAGTTAATAGGTGTAGAGTTCCTTCCACTAGAACAAACTGGAAGCTTTTTTTTCTCCCTCACTTGAGCATGGTATGTATGACAGTAAAAATGTTCTAGTGCTGTATTCCCAAAGATGGAGTTATCCTCATTTGTAAAGAGATGAACATGGTATTTATGAGTCGTCTTTGAGCAGATGCGGCTTAACTCTGCTGGGCAAGAGAAGCTCTTGCTCGGCAGATGAAAACTATTTCAATCAGCTCTTTACTGCTCAGAGCTTCACATCATGTCACAAATGCTTCTTTGAGTCTCAGTGCAAGTATGCATGTATTCCTTCTCATGTGTGCAGTTTCCTTAGGGTGTATCTGGTATCTGAAATGTTGGTTGGTTTGTTTTCTCCCCCCCTCCCAGATATAATTGACCCAGCTATCCTGCGTCCTGGTAGACTGGATAAAACGCTCTACGTGGGTTTGCCACCACCTGAAGATCGACTTGCTATTTTAAAGACCATCACCAAAGTGAGTATTTGGAAATCCATCCTTATCTTGAAGCTTAGTGGAATGATTTGAGGCAAATTAGGTTTTGCAGAGATTTGCAGGATCCTGTCTCATAAAACCCTTTCAGATATTAACGTGAGGTTGTAAAAATAAGCTGTCAGCTGCTTCTGCTGTTAAATTTCCTCTGCTGCTGCAAGGCCTTGATAAATCTTGACTAAAGCAAATGTGTCAAACAGAGAAGCTGCTGCCTGTACAGTCACAGTTTGAACAGATTTAATTAAAAGATTGCTATCTGTGTGAGTAATAGGCATTAAAGTGTTTTGTAAGCTTTTTTTGGGGGGAGGGGGTGATGGGGTGGGGTGAAGTTCCACACGTTCACCAAAATGATTCACAAGCTCCAACTGCATTTGCACAACAGTAATTGTGACACTTAATTGCCTTCAGGATTAAAGGAATCTTGCATTGATAGAGGTTGTAGGTCAAAGTAAATGTTAATACATAAAATACTTGCCTTCGTGGGCCCTCCCTGTGGGTAATGGCACAGTCTGATGCTTCAGAGAGTTGGATTATAGAACTCTGTGTATTTCTCTAAGTGCAGTGCAGCAGTACTCACAGCCTTAAAGAAAGAACATGCAAAGCCTTATGAATTACTCAGATATTTGCTCTTTTTCCCAGTTATCAGCAGTGATTAAGAGTGGGTGTCCTGTCAGGTTTTACCTTTTTTTTTTTTTGAGCTAC
Organism: Laterallus jamaicensis coturniculus; assembly: GCA_022605575.1. Classification (NCBI taxonomy): domain Eukaryota; kingdom Metazoa; phylum Chordata; class Aves; order Gruiformes; family Rallidae; genus Laterallus; species Laterallus jamaicensis. Next base: position 24,367,550 of record JAKCOX010000001.1, read on the forward strand.
AAAGGAAACCAAGAAAAGATAGCACTCTTTTATAAAAGTGTGGCCAAAATTATTTAGCAAATTGGAAAAAAAAAAGATAATTGGGACTTGCATAAGCATCAAGTTGTGGTGTAGGCAATAGGTGATCCTGTAGGAGGAAAAAATATTCCCCCCGTTTTGCTGTTAATAGTCGATGGGTTTATTACATTTCAGTTAAAAGTTTTTATAGTGCTGTTCTTAAAGGTGGCTGCCTTTTAAGACCTAGGAAGTTTTTAACTGTAACATCAGTGAATAATTTTTCAACTATACTGTAAGGAATTCTGGGTGTTGCTTCAAGATAACAAAGTGTTCTTTAAAAGTTGGGCGTCTGGTGGTTCTGATTTAACACAACCAGCCTTGTTTTTCTTGAAGTCACTAGACTGACTATACAGAGCAGAAAAAAAGGATTCTGGTGCAGTTTCCATCTGCTCTGGATTTTAACATACATGTGTAGATCCTTGCTCTCCCTGATTTTTACTGGAGGATCTTTGGAGATTTGTAGCTGTCTCAACGTGCTCTCACTATAGTTAATAGTGTAGGAAAATAGTGCAGCAATGTTTTTCACAAGACTTCATGGGAGGTGAAGGTGGCATTAAACACAAGTGAGTTCTCTCTGCTCATCCTCTCACAGCCACATGTCATCACAGAGATGCACACATCCAGGGGATCACTGGTGTGCAGCATTGAGGATGAGGGAGTCTGTCTTGAGTCTTCACATCATCTCTTGGCTGCTTCTCTACTGGCAGTGACAAACTGGTGGTTTGAGAGAGCTGTTTTCTAGATTCCTTTTAAGAATCAGTTTAAAATTGTGCTTACTTCAGCTGCCATAGATCATGAGTGAGGTTGCTGAAAAGTGTCTTTGCTCCCTCCTTCTGGGAATCTTTGTGGCTACAGTCTCTTCCTGTTGGGCTAACACCAAGAGGAGTGGCACATGTGTTGTGGTAACCTTGTCCTTACCCTGTTATCAGAAGGTGTTTGTCTTCTGTTGACAAAATGTCTTGCTGTGGCCTTATCTGATAGCGTGCCTTCTTGTGATACATTGTGATGCATTGCACAGTGTTTACCAGCTTGGTTCCTGTGGATCCTGCCCTTGCTTATCAGAGCATGTGTTACTTTTGGAATGCCAAACACTTCCATGCATACTTAATTCATGCTGCTGTTTGTAGTGAATGAGGTGTTAGGTCTTCAATGGATTTATTTTTTTTTCTCCTCAGCTCTTGATTAAGAGGCCAGTGGAAATGAGATACCTACAGCCTCTGAATGAGCCTCTTCCTTGCATGTTTCTGTGTTTATCCCACAAGGAAGCTGGTGCTGTTCTTACTTCCTACTTCTGCAGTCAGCTGAGTTCCCATAAAGCCTAGGCAAAGTGTATAAGAATAGAAATGGGTTGTTGTTTTCTTTTAAAATATATAGGAGTTACTTGCAACAAGAACATGGAATCTGGAGAGAGGAAAATAGGTTAAATTCATTGAAATACCTTATTTTTTATCCGACGTCATCCATTCGTTGTAGGTAAGGAAATGCTTCAATATGTGCTACAGACAAGATAAAACAAAATGTCTGGTGCAGATGTGAGTGGCTGCTGGGTGATGGATGCATTCCCAGAAATCCCTGAGGAATTCATGCCTGGGATGTGGAAACAGAGAATAGTTGCTGAGGGTAAACACAGATGCTTACAGAGGCAGCAAAAGGAGTAGAAGAGGGAATTAACAGCCTAAATGTAGTCTGAAGCTTTGTTGTGAAAGAGTTTTATTTCAGTTATCTTGTACAAATCAGTTCTTTTTCAGATTGCATATAAATTATGCAAGAGAAGCATGCCTTCACATGTTTAAGTTAGCAGTGTGCTGACATTCCTGCGAGCTGCACAGCTGCCCTGTGCTCCTCCAGTGCACATACCTGCTGAGCTTGTCTTCAGAGTAGGCAGCTCATCCCGCTCAAAAAAGCCCAGCACACGTTGGTACTCAAAGGAACAGACAGAATGCTCCTTCCTTTGGTGGAGAAGGTGTCTCCCTGGCTTGCAGTCTTGTACAGTGATTACTGAAGTATCCCAGAAGAAATTGTACAAGACTTATTTGTTTCTAGGTTAAAGCCTCTCCTTTCAAGACACTTCAAAATCAGGCTTTGTCTTTGTTGTGTTTTTCTTTTTCTTCCCCTTCTTCTACCAAAGGTTGATTCAAGATTGCTTCCTTCCTCTGCCTAGTCTTCATTATCCTACTGCCTGTTCATATTTGAGGGTTTTAACTTGCCAGTTACTACAGTTCTTTTTTTCTCTTGAAGGTATTCTAGGTATGAGGTATGTGAGTTTATATGAAGAAATCAGAAAGATCTCTGCATTTCTGTCAAATGAGTTTGTGATGAAGCATCAGTTGTATCAAAGTGTCCTTTCATGTCTAAACATGGGAATTGTTTGATACCATGGATATCTGAACCTCTGTACTGCTGTGACACTACTGTTGCCTGAGGGTAATAGGGAGATCTTCACACGATGTTGGAAATGTTATTGGCTAGTTTCAAGTATAATTTATAATGCTGTTCAGTATTATTTGCAGTGAGAGATACAAAAGCAATAACAAAAGAAACCACTTGAAGATTCTTTGTGGAGTAAAGTCAAAATATGGAAGAGCAGTGTCAAAAAGCCTACAGGTACATCTCCACTGTATATAAAATGAATTTGGAGAATACAGAATGGAAACTTCTAAGTTTGAAAATGTATGTCTAGAACATGAGACACAATTCAGTCTGAAAGGTGATACGACTAAATCTCCATGCTTATTGCTTAGAGATTTTATTTCAACAGATTGTAAAACTAGAGGAAGATCAGCTAAACAAGGTTATTGGTGTGAATAGCTACTTAAGGCATCTCCACATATGGAACAGTGTCAGTGTCACAGTGCCCCACGACAGGCTGACTGTTAGAGAAAATGATCTGTTGGTCAGAAGACAAAAGTTACCATTATTACTATCTTGTAATTAATTTTTTTTTTAAGGCTGGTTGTCCTTCTTGTTAGTTGGAGATTAAAAACAATGTTAATATTTGTGGATATTCCAGGGTATTTGTCAGCCCCCTGTGATTCCTGACTGTTGAAAACTTAGTCATTTTGGAGATGGGATGTGTGGGTGGGTTTTTTAAAATGAAAAGTCTTATCTTCCTCCTTTTTATGATCTCAACTCCTTTAGGGTGGCACCCGGCCTCCACTAGATACTGATGTAAGCCTTGAAGAAATTGCTTACAGTCAGCACTGCGATTGTTACACGTGAGTGGCTTCTAGGTTTGACTTGACTATTTAATATGCAGCGCCGATAGTCGGTGGATGTGTGACCATGTGTGTTATGTTATTATTAAGATGATCTCCTAACCTTCAGAGTTTGTAAGTCATTTTCCTTACACTACTTTTCTTGCTTTCACTTGTGCTTTTTCCCCCAAGAAGTTTATAGGAACGTGTGGACTATAAAGTCTTTTTCATCTGGAATAGTCCTCTTCATTTTGTAAATACTGATCAGTAGATGCCTCTTGGTTTTGCTTGGTCTAATTTTCTAATTCTTGCATAACCTGAGGATAAAAGAGCCATCTTTAAGTTGTGGACCTATATACCATGATGGTGCAAGCACATTGGTTAAACAACCCTGACCAACTTGTTCTGTCACACAGCAGAAAGCGAAGGGCTCGACAAAGTAATGAAGGCCCATTGCAACTTGTGCTTTGGGAATCCCGAGGTGTGTCTCTTAGGGAAGCTCAACAGGCTTTTCTGCCAGGAAAAATTATAATTGCATTTTACAAAACTTTAAAAAATTCTTTAATAAATGATTTATTACTAGGTAATTACATTCTGGAGTTCACAAAAGAATTTCTTGTCACACTATTGCTTTTGTATCTTAGAAAGGGGGCTATCAGCAGGGATGGTTTTTAGACTGTCATTGCATCATATTTGGGAAAGATGTGTACTTTTGCTACCTCTCTTGTTTGCTGTGTTTTTGGGGAGAGGGGTGTTAGATGTGGGTTGGTTTGAGAGTTTTTTATGTTTGCATTTGTATTTTGCATTGATTGTTTGGGGGGGGGGTTGTAGGGTGGGTTTTTGTGTGGGATTCTTGTTTGGTTAGGTTTTAGGTTTGGGGCTTTCCATATAGCAGTGGCATTCCTAGCATCCCCTGGTGATGTACGTGTAGTTAATTGTTCAATGACTTAGACCAGTTTGAAGGCTTGTGCAAGGCTGAGCAACTGGAAACAAATATTTAGAAAGACTGGTCTGACTGTGTTTTATGGATACTGTTATTTTAAGAGCACGGTAACTGTTGATGCAGCATTAAGCAAGACAACTCCCTCTTGTAATTATGGGTTATTCCACTTGAATGTTTTTTTAATCAGTCTTATGAATCTTTAATAATAATGAATTTTTATCAGTCTTATGAATAATTTTTTAAGGATGCTGGATGGGGGTTTTGCCCCTTCCCATGCTTCTCCTTTAGTTTGTCTTTAATCTGTGGCTAAAATCTGGAGGATGTCACTCCATAGTGAAAGTTGCAGCACTGGGTAGTCCTTTATGACAGAACATCCAGTCTCTTACCATCATCAGTAGTCTTGCCTTTCTGTATGCCATCCGCAAAAGCTGAGAGGAGTTTATCCTAAAATAAACTGTTGTGTTTGTCTCTGCAGAGGGGCAGACCTTTCTGCTCTTGTACGTGAGGCTTCAATTTGTGCCTTGAGACAGGAAATGGCCCTGCAGGATACTCAAAGCAAGAAAGGTAAGAAAGCTCTACAAAAATCCTAATTAAACAGCGAGGAGATAAATGGACTGTAAAGTCTTTAAGGTAGTTGAGGACAAGCACAAAGGGATGAGGGCTGTACATAATTTGTTTGCCTCAGAAGCCATCAATTATTTAAGTCAGATTTGTTTCAGGAACACACAAGCATCTCTGAAGTACAGGTAGAGGAGAGTGCAGGGAAAAACGGTCATGCTGGAGGCTTGGCATGGTTTCATTTTCTGTAAAAGAACTGAACCTTGTAACCTTAAAGAAACCTTTTATCTTAAGTGATAGCATGAACTGACAGTTTCTGTACTAGCCTGAGTATGGCACTAGCAAAGAGTGACTGTGCTGACTTATCTGCAGACTGGAGTGCAGTTGTCACTGCACACGTACTGATCACCTACCTTTGGCATGCAGTTGTGCTGTGTAACTGAATACATGTCTCCAGGAGTGACAGCACGAGGGAAATGTGTGTGTCATTTGTGATCTTGGCTGTTTAACTCATCAGTGGCTCCTGCTGACTGAGTGGTTTTCAAGGCTTCATTGCCAGGGCTTTAACAGGGAGTTATAAATGGTTTCCAGTACAATGTGTGCCCTTCCCTTATCTTTCTGCACTTCTGGTACAAGTTGCATTTTCTTGTTTTACAAATTATTTTTTCTGTGCAGATAGGAACAACCTTAATTCTAAATTGAAACTCCTTTATAGAAAAAGGGTGTGTATCTAGATTCCCCCTCCCCCCCCATAATTTTGTGTCTTATTTTACCCTTGGGTGAAAATACAAAGCAAAGATGCAATTTTGACTTTTCAGATTATATCCCTGGAAAATACAGGAGGCTTTCTATGTGCCTCTGGTTTCTGAGAGCCCTGCTGGAATTTTAATGGCTTTGAATCAGTTTGTCTGGTCGTGTATATTTATATATGTCCAGTCTCACCTGGTTTATAACAGCAGTAGGTTAGCAGTGCAGAGTGTATTTCTTGTTTTGAGCAGGGGGGAGAAACTACAGAATCCTTTGCTGTTGCATGACTTAGTTACCCATTTTGCTTGCTGTAGATGGAAAAAGCTCTTGATTTGAGATGAAAATTTCTGAATTTATCCTTTTTTTTATAATTATCCAGAATACAGTAGACATTATTAAAAGATATTAGTCACTTGAATCACATTTAGGATTGCAGCCTGAGCACTTAGTGTATAGATGTGCTGGCAGCCAGAAAGTCCATAATACATGTGTAGCTTCATGTGCACACTTATAGCAGCTGCTGGTTTGGAATGTCCTTGGGTTTGGATTTCCAATGTATCAGCCACTGTGTGAAAGGGGTGGCTTCTGATTTCAGTGGTCTTTATGTCATAAAATGAGTAGGATCTACAGAGAGAATTGGTTCCTTCAGTGCTGCCACAGGACATCACAACTGCCTCCCCTCCCACACTCTGCACATGACTGCAGATGGGTGCTCTGTGTTCTCAGCAGTCAGTGCTTCAGACTCGCCCAGCTGAGATCAGTGCTGCTCCTTTCTCTTCTGTAGAAACTCTGTTGCAATTTCCTCTGTATACCAGGTATTTTCCCCCTGGAATAAATTCAGGGGTGTGGTTTTTTAACACTCAGCAATGGTTTGCTTGAAGGGACTTGTTTGTGGTGAAATGGGAAGCTGTCCCTTTTGTGATAGGTCTTAGAATCCACTAACTAGACTTCCAACTTGAACAGCCCTAGGAGAGTTGATCATGTTAGTTACTGCAGTCTGGGAGCTGCCAGATGCAGTTTGGGGAAAGAAGGGAGAAATCCTAACAAAAGTTGGGCAAACTTGAAGTTTTAAGGCCCCTGTGGAGTTCCTCATCATTGGCCCAGCATCTGACCACCCAAAAGAGTATTGCAATTCGAAAACTGCAGTTTGCAGTTCTGGTTTCCTTTTCTAAACCACATCCCATATGTTTGTTTCAGATGTGTCTAGTTACAAGGAACATACAGGGCATGAACTTCTCAATACTTTTGGCTACAAAGACAAATTCAAAGAATCCATTCACCTCCTCAATTATGACCTTGTCCCTAAGTGTCCCTCTTGGTGTATTTTTTAAGATAGCCACATCACCTGCACAGCCTGGAAAGCTGATTCCTTAAGCAAAGGCCCTGAGACTTCTTGTTACAGCACTTGAGAGAGCAGTTTAACAAGTGACACGAATTGAAGTTTTGTATCTTTATGGTTGAATTTGAAAACAAGCTCTGGTCCTTGTTTGGTACTTCCAAATTAAGAGGAAAGGGAACTAGCTGTCCTTCACTCACCTATGTAAATAGGGAAAATAATTACTTAAAACACTAGTCTTACTCTTTTAAAAGATAAGCTGTTGATATACTTCATTAATTTATTGATATAGATGGCTTTAAATAATAAAACATTTATAGCTATTTATTCAGAATAAATGGTTTTGTCATCAGAAATCAAGGCAAACCATAATAATGGGAGTAGCCATTGTGCAGATTACTGACAGCTAAATTCTCCAGTATTTAGCATTATGCCTGCTTTTATCATGCAGTAAACATGAGGTAGCCTGACACATTCAGTGAGAGAGGAACTGCTTTTCCTAGCACAGGAGGTAAAGGTGTGCTTATACCCAGCCATGGCTAATGCTCTGATGTCATCAGTATCATAGGCTGTTTCACCATGATTTTCTCATAACCACATCCTAAAACAATGCTGATTTTTCTAGTTGATCTAGGCTGTTTTCTCCTTTTCTTCCAAGAGTTGAAGGTATATATTGTTTCACAATTTAAGCCTGTAGCACTTTTCTAATCAAAACTAATAGTGGATGCAAAATTCAATCTCATAGCTTCATTTTATTATTTTATGGAGCTTTGATGACCCATAGGAATGTTGGCTTCTGTGACAGACCCAAGTTGAACTTATTTCATACTCTTAATAGTGTTTTCCTTGGGGAAATAAGCTAAAATGCCAGTATTTTAAATTTGGATCTTCATTTATACTGATGTAATACTGGAGGGAAGCTTAACATTAAACATGTATAGAAAATGTTAAACATGCCTAGAAAATAAAGCCCAGAACTGAATTTGAGGCATCTATTTATTTCCCAAAGGGTTAAAGGACTTGAATTCAACTGCATTTGATTTAAGCTGCAGTTCACCTGCTGTCTTTGAAATTCTCAATCTGCAGGTGAAAACACTCATACCTAAAAGAACTTTCTAAACCAACTAAGTATTCTTTGGCTTAAGATGCAAGGGAGGGAGGGACTGAGATCTTGCCTAAGATCAGAGACAGGGGGGTCTGTAAACTGTAAGAGTTCAGGTGTTATGCTGCAGAATTGGATCTCAGCCACCTGACTAGCAGGTGCAGGTAGCTGTATCTCATGAGTGCTCCTGTGAAATGCAGGCTGCTGTTGCTTGCCTGTCACTTGCCTGCAACTTACTAATTTATTCTGCTTTGTTCTTTGAGGAGAAATCAAGATTTCCCGTAAGCACTTTGAAGAAGCTTTCAGGAAAGTAAAGTCTTCAGTATCAAAAAAGGTAAGATAGACTTTGAGTGTGCAAAACACTTCCCCTGGAAGGGGTATTTCTCCTCTGCTGGAGACTTGTGGGAACAGTTACAGTTGCAGTGTACAGGCACCCCTTAATGCAGAGACTTGACAGCAGTTTGGAATAACCCTGGTGGTTTTTACAAGGTCAGCAAGTCTCCCTGATTTCAGTTGCAGATGATGCACTGTGTGTAGATGGATTATGTGCTATTAGTGTTATCTTTTAATACTGCATTGTCAGTTAAAAGTCAAGGCCTTTAGAGCACAGCACACCTTGTCCCTGCTTCCCCCCCCCCAAGGTGGATGTGGCCCTCAAAGATGCTAAATCATTTGTTAATCTGCAACAGATGCCATTCAGAGATAGGACATAAAACACACTTTATCTTACTACTTATCAGGCTTTTCACTATTTGCATTTGTCAGGGAGGTTTTAAAGGTTTCCTTATGACCTGTTCTTTTTAGTGACTGAGCAGCTTTCACTTAGTCATCTTAATTACTGTAATTGAGAAGTGAAAATAGATATGAATTTTTATTGCTACAGAGCTGCTGTGTCAGACTGCATGCAACCCAAATGCATTATGACAATGACTGAAGTCTAGCCAGCAATATGTTGTCTATTAGGTTTATGTTCATGATTTTAGAAAAAAATTACCTTTTCTAAAATCCAAAAGTGATTTTTGGCTCCAAGACCCTTTAGAGATGGTGTTGGTTCTTTGTTTTCTTCCCTTTTGTAAATCACTAAGCAAACAGTTTAGAAGCACCAGCCACAAAAAAAAAGGTAAAACATCTCGTAACACAGCAATCACTGATATTATGGGGGGTGCTCCTTCTGGTTCTTAGGGGTTTACCAGAAATGTCATTCTGCAGTTTAAGTAGCATGTCTGAGCCAAATGCTTCACTTCTGTTTTCAGTTAGGTATTCTGAAATACCTTTTGGAGTTCAAGATTCTCATCTCCCATTTCCAGCTGCTACTTCCTATCTGCTAGACAAATGCAGCTTGAAAAACCTCCATGCACCTTCCTGTGAATACTGGAAAATTCTAAGAGAAGCTGCATCTCACTGATGTAGCACTCCTAACTCTTCCCTTCCTGCTATACACATCTGAGGTCAGTTAACTGGCTGGAATCAAGACACCAAAACAAGTTCTTGAAGCTACCGCCAGACATCACCTTCAGAAGTCAGCCTTTTCAGCAGAAGCTGATAGCTGTTAAGTGTCCTGGGCCTCAAAACTGTCACTTTGACTAGTTGAAAAGGATTAAGGAACAGTTGCAATGAAAGTTAGACTAGCAAAACATCTGTCTGTTAGTTTTGGCAGAACTGGATAGGGAAGGGTCGGTTCAGCACCTCCCCTGGTAAAAAGGGCACTACCTTAGCAATGCTGCAATCTGAACCTACCTAGCATGGCAATATTAAGAACTAAAAGTCTTTGGCTAATTAATATCACAACTGACTATCACTGGAGAATCTCATAAATGAGCCAGGGCAGTGGAGTTCTGCTTTATTTTTGTTTGTAAATGGTTTCAAGTACTGCTAGTGGCTCATTTAGCTCATCTGTTTCACTTCAATACAAAGTCATTGTTAAACATTGCATAATGTTTTACCCCTCTCTGAAGTAATTTTTCCTCTTACCTTGGCACTTTCAGGATCAAATAATGTATGAAGAACTCCATCAGTCACTGTGCAGGTGACACATTTGGACAATTCCCAAGAGAGACTTGTTCTACATTGAAGAGTCTTAGAATACCTGTACCCAATTTCAAGAGACACATTGAAAAGAAGCTGTACTAGATCTCTCAGCTTAAACTGTACCTGACAAAGGTTAGGACAACCCACTGCTCTAAGCCTCCCTTAATTCAGAATAAAAGTTACAATAGACATTTCCTGCTTATCACCATTTACATTTTTTTAATGACTGCTTTTAATCCTGAAGAGCCAACACCATTCTGATATATCTGGTGCTCTAACTGGGATGTCCCCCTGAAACAGAGAGGGGTTAACCCTTCAAAGTGTTTACACTGCTCTCAGAGCTGTGTTCAACCATAAATGGAAAAGCTGTTTTCAAGAGCAAGGACACTGGAACAATCACTGGGAGATCAGAGCTGTGAAAGCAGACTGGCACAGTGCTGCACTGTATGTTATACCATTAGTCATACCTCGCCCAGATAGTGACACATTATAATTGTGCAGCACAGGTTCCTGGAGCTTCTAACAGCTTCCCTTACCTTATCAAAAGCAGCTATGCAGATGGCAAGCCCTCCTGAAGTTATCTAGGAGAGAATAAATTTGCAAGTCTTAAGTAGTGCTGCAATGTTAGAATGCAGCAGCCCCATCCTATTGGAAACAGGAAGAGTTATTTAACAAGCTGGTTCTCACTTTCTTTTTTAAACAGACAATTCTGCAACAAGAAAACCTCTGTCAGGGTTTTAATTTAAGTGTGTTGATATTCTTGAGCCTTAACTCTTTAATAGAACTCCATCTTTGAAGGAGTCAACTTTCTGTATCAGTAAACTGGTAAGTACCCAGATTAAGACAAAACACTGAAGTGTGGCAGTGAGCAACTAATTTCTGAAGCCTACAAGCCCTCATGGATTTTTACCACTGTTACTCTACAGTCATTTAATCATTCATCTCAGTTCCTATCTTTGGTCAGTCTTATTTTCCCTAAAAGCACTGCAACCACCAATCAAGGATCAGAAAAGGAAATAGATTATTTCTGCTAGCATATTTCATAGAAAGTCTTTGATAAAACCAAACTTTAAATAACTTTTAAAAGCAGGGGAATAGCTATGTAAAAACAGTAACATAGCTTCTGTGAGCAACGTTTGTTCTGTAAGTACCCTCCTCCCCCACACTTCCAGAGGCAGGAGATTGTCTGATCTCCCACTCACCTCATTCATTTAAACCACCATGCTTTGCCAGACGTGACCCTGAGCAAACTGAGCTCACTTCAAGACTGACCTTACATCTTAGATCCTTCTGACTTGACATTTGACAAAATCTCTTGGATGTTTCCTCCCCCAAAGGGAAATTCAGAACCCTGTTACAAGTAACTAATCACCACAGAATTCTGTTTTGAAAAGACAATGCCTACAGCTTGTACTTAACCACTGAGATTTTTGCACAACATGGTATGACATTCCCTCCCTCTTTTAGGGAGGGCTGAGACTCATGGACTTCAGTTGCAGCCCTCATGACTAACAAAGGGGCAGTCCCTGCATATGAAGTAGAAACTTTGTCAGTTTATAGATGTAAACACAGCTCAGAGCTTCAGAAGTTACTGTGATTCCCAGAAATCCATTTTATCTCAGTAGTTTCACTTGCAGGTGTTCACTACTGTGAGGCAATGCTGTTATTACATATCAGTTAAGTGACTCATTCTAACATAAAATCATGCCTGGATGTCATATATGGAGCTAAAAGAGAATTACCTATGTTACATAGGCCTCAACTGGGAAAAAGTCTACAACCTTCCAGGGTTTTTTAATAATCCAAGGGGTTTTTTGCTTCTACAGCTGTGTGAAAGCAAGCTGTGAGCTCTTAGTGCATTGATGCACGCCATTCACTGGAGTTGACCAGTGAGAAAAAGAATCAAGCAGGAGCCCCATGAAATCAATGTCTGCTACCTCAGGTATCAATCTTGAAGCTGTCACCCATTCTATCTTTAGATATGGTAATTCTAAAGGCTGGTTTTACCTTCCTGTGGCATGCATTGGTTTCAAAACAAGCTGCACATAAAAACTTCAAATCAGAAATTAAAAAGGTCCAATTGATACACTTCAGAAGCATCATCCTTTCTAGGAAAAGAGGATGTGACAAGCAAGCCTTTCTTTCCAGTTGAAAATAGCCACATGAATTATTTCTCCTGTACAGACAGAGAAAAATCCTGCTACCATAGTTAAGGAGAATTGCTGTTGATGAGCTTATGAAGGAGTGATTCCCCTAGGAATTTGCTCTTCCTTTTCTGTATATATGCAGGAATAATGTTCTAAGAACAAGAAAGCAAGGAAGGATTGCAAGGGAACACTAAAGAGAAAATACTATTCAAGTAGTACTAACAGCAGTCTTCTCAAGGTGCCTGATGTTTGTTCCTAAAACAGTAGAAGAGGAAGTACAGTGCAGCAGGGTTTGAGTTTACAAGAACACCTGAAGGTGAAAGGCAGAAAGCCAGGTCAAACATCCATGTCCCCTTTGCTTACCTTGTGTGTCAAGGAGCAAACAAGGCTAGACAACTGAACATTGACTGTTCACACAACAACTTGGTAAGACATAGAACACAAGACCCCTTGTACACAGAAAGTGGGAATTGCTTTAAAGAACAAGTCTTTCCATGCAATAGAGAGACCACTTTGTTCTGCATGTGCAGCTACCACCCCTCCTAGCAGACAGGCCCAGGGGTTTTCCCCTTCTAGTCATCATTTCTGTTGTGACAAGATCAAGAAATCACTGCTCATGCCATTCTTTCTCTTCTCCTGAGGCTAGCCACATATCTACATCACAATAATGGTTCTCTCACAGAGCATATTAGATGCTAATGTAAGCATGGATAGGGGCAGAGGCAGCACAGGGAACTGGCAGCAGAAAAAAGCTCTCTTCATTCTTGGCTCAATACAAAGCTTTCTGAATGTTTTCTCTTCACACTGAAGTCTTGTGTATCACTGCAGGCTTGACTGTGATGCAAGGGATTTGGTAGAGAATTGTGTAGAGCTGCAGTTTGCTGTATTAAGGGCTAATCTACACAAATTAGATACACCTATTTGTCACTGTTCCTGGGACCTTGCAGAAGCAATCTTGGCAGACCCAGAAGTGGCTCCTGTATTTGCAAGGTAGCACAGCAGAACTCGCCTTGCCTAAGACTAGTGACACCCAAATTACAGAGTAGGCTTTACAAAAGCCCTTAGACCCCTTGGCATACAAGCTCTCTACCTAAAAGCAAATTTTCTCCTATTTCAACAGGGTTAGTATGGCAGCCTGCAGCCTATAACACTGACATTAGTTGTTGATCCTCATCATTAAGAATGAGAATTAATAGCTTCAAGTTCTACTGTGGCATGCAGCTTCATGTGATAGAAGAATAACTGCCAAGGAACCAGCAAGCTCACCATCTAACCACATCCACTTACCAGGAATAGATCCATCCCTCAACATCTGTAGGCTTCATATGTGTTGTGCTTACTGGCTACATTTAAAAACTTAACCAGAGGGATTTTGAGAAATTGAATCAAAAGTCTTAACTACTTTTCAACAACCTCTTGTTCTGAGTAGGAAGCCTTGCCCTGGATCTAAAAGTATGAAGCTCTGTAGCCAGAAAGATGCACCCATGTAACAGATGTTAATTAGCCACTGTTCTGGAACAGACAGGTTCAACAGCAAAACAAGAATGCCAGAGGCAAGAGTTGTTTTGAGAGGAATATACCCACACCCATCCTGTGGGAAAACTCCTGCTTAGCATGATCAGAGTCCAGGACACATTGCTTACTCATTTAAGCAGATTCAAATACTTGGTGTTAGAAGCCATGCAAGGCAGTTTATTCTGAAAACTTAACTCTGAGAACCCAGAAGGGGATTCAGAGCTCTGCACAATTTCACTGCATCTAAAATACTTTGATGACATGTTTAGCACAGCTGAACCAAAGCCAGGTGGTGGTCTGACAGTCAAACTCTTGCCTTTTCACACAAAGGCGAGGTTTGTCAAGCTCACCACCTAGTAAGATGCTTTAGTTACACCGGAAGGAACAAACCCTACTTAACAAGCACATAGAACAAAGTTAATAAATCTGGTCAGATGGGGATGAGTTAAGCATTAATTAGGCTATCAGAGTTCTTAATGCCCTTTAGGTTTAATCTGTTTTTCACTAGTTAGTCAAAGCTCTCTCCAACTTCCAGTTAGAATGTTTCAAGAATTATACTAACCTGTTTCTGCCAAATGCATTTTAGGAATTAAATCACTTCAATTAACTAGATTGTTCATATGCATTTAAAATTTAGTGTTTCTGTTTCACTGCCATGTCTCTGGACTAAACACATCACACTAAATTAGTAGTTGAGTTTTATCAAGCAAATCATCCAGATGGTCTTAATTCCTTTTAGAAATTCAGAAATGCTTTTAACCCCTTTTTAGGGATGGAGCTATACAAGGTTAACTCTCAAGTGAGAGATTGCTTTCAAAATCCCTATTATTTAAGTTCAGTGCCAATGCCTCTTGTGTATTACACATGGATTCTGCACACCTAAGAATGGTAGTTACCAATGCTTGCAAGGACACTGAGTATAAGCCATGTTCTGGTTAAGTGTCAGTGGCTGAGACTAACCCAGGCCAGTAAGAGTTCTCCAACAGGTAGCTAGCAGCAGATGTTTCAGATTATGACAAGCAGAAATACCTTCTTCAGAATTCCCCACTACTCTGCAGCTCTTACAATGAAAATCATTTATAACCAGAGCTGGAAAGGAAGGTTACAGGCAGAACACCTTAAAGCAGCATTTGCAACTTTAAACAAGAGAGGGCAACTTCAGTCCTGTTTAAAAGCAGGACTCCATACCTGCACTGCCTATTGGGAGGAGAGTAAGGGCATCAGCTATTCTAGGAAGTAACTAAGCCAAAGCATAAGATTGACTGACCTCTGGTTATCCTAAGTATTCATCTAGGATAACTGAACTTCTTCAAAACTTCAGAGACTTCCCAGCCTCCATCCAGCTACATTAATCCATCAACACCGAAGTGATTCATTGTCACCTTTTGCTTTTATTTGAGCAGTCACACAGAAGTGGCTTTAAAAGAAACTGGTATGCAAGTTAAGCCTGTTCAAGTCCTTCAACCAAAGTTGGCTTGTGACTCAGAAGAAAACTAAGGCAATGATTCTCTGCAGTTCACCTATGTCACTACTCAACAGGTCTTGCATCTGCTTTAAGAATACCAACTTTTTCCTGAAGATTAAGACCTTCAGCATAAGAGTATCAGTCAAAAACTCACCCAACGTTACTTTAATCTTTGCTTTTTAATTACATGTAAAAATACTGAATAAAGTATATTTTGACATTACATTCTACCCTGAGCAATATGCTGGCTAGCTAGCATGTCATTGGCATCATAATGAAGTCCCTTTCCAAGTGGTTGGAACACTTTAACAGGTAAGGACCCACACTTAAAACAAGTAACATTAAAAACAGAAGTGCAATCAGGCAGGGGTCAAGATGTACCAAGATGTTATTGTCAGGCCCTCAGCATCTTACGAAAACCCCCACAAAAAGCCACCCAAAACACAGGAGGGGTTATCTAAAAATTAAATTACTTAACAGCAGACCAACATGGACAGTAGCTAAGACTTCCAACTTCAGAGTCCATCTTTCAGGGAAGCAAAGAATATACCATAGGATCACCATCTGAGATTGAAGGGTGACTTGTGGCCATCTTTGACAGCCTAAAGCCATCATCAACATGTTCAATAGAAGGCAAATACACTGTGCTGAGGTACACTGTGCAGACCTACCTGTTCTGTTCCCAACTAAGAAGCTTTTAAGGAAGTCTGGTATCACTACCTGTGCTTTCACCACATTTTAATATGCAAGACAGGCAAGTGTTTGTGCATGGGTACTGTATGTTAGAGAAAAAAATGGCAACACCTTTCAGTGTACACAAACTACTGATTTGCTTAATAGGTGGAGTTGGTGGCTGTAGCTAGCCCTGTCTGCTAGAACAGTATGTTTCAATTGCTTCAGTTTCCCATACAAGCCAAATTTCCAAATGACTGAGTACTTTTAGATAGAGCATTTAAAAACCACAGTGTAACAGCAGAACCAGTTAGGACAAGCCAGGTGATTCTTCTTTGCAAATCAGAAGACCCCCAAACTGTAATTAAGGTTTCTCCGATAAGGAAAAACTCATCACTTAAGAGTTACCTAGTGGCTCACACAGTAGGACTGGACATGCTAGCTGCTCAGCACAAGCAGCTTAGGCAGTAAGCAGGGATAACTCTTGAGTTCCCCACCTTTTTACAAGGAAGTCACACAGGCCATCTGCAAGGCACCAGCTTCATTCTGACAGACTGCTCCTTTAAGGTACTTTAAGTAGACGAGGCAGAACTTAAAAGCAGTGCTTCAAATGACATGTTACATATTTAACCAAAGCATACTTAACACTTCTGTGCAAATTTAGTTTTTCCACCCATAACTTAAGGAACAGGTTCAAGAGAAGGTTTAACTGAATTCTAAGCTAACATGATTTGTTAACAGCATTAACGCTACAGTCAAAGTAGCCTGTTGTGGGCAGTGTACTACACCAAGAACTTGTAAAATATGAAGAATCAGACAGATATTACACATCTATAACACCTGCCAAGTAAAATTGGTAACAAAGTGATTTAGCACTATGCTTACAACATTGATACTTAGGCAAACACACATTAGACCAATGAATTTGAGGACTGCAAGGAATGTTAAAGCTGGCAGGAATCTGCTACAAAATCCTTCAGGATGCATTGCTACGTTGCTGCAGGTCTTAATTCAGGACAATGGTGAGTATCTTTTAACAAGAGACCTTACACCAGCCACTTTAAAGCAAGCAGACATTTCAAAGTGTTTGTTGCCAGCAGCTCAATCTTGCTTCACTTCACCCTTTAGTTGCCTTTTCATGCGCGAATACGGGCTGATTGTGTCATCCATCACAAAGTCATACAGTACTTTTATCCAAGAGTTGTATTGTGGCAGGTTGTCATAGTATTCAGCTGCTATTTTCTTCACCTGAAGAGGAGATACAAGGTGTATTTACTGTTTATATTAGCACTGATCATGACAACTTTACATTTTTCAACCCTTAACAGCATCAGAAATTCCATGTTAGGTGTTACGTTCTACCAGGGAGGTTACTAGTGCTGTAAGTTTCTTGGAGGACCCTGGTTCAAGATTCAAGTGAAGCTTTTATACTAAAGAGAACCAGAACAAAGCCTGCTGACACCATATTCACTGTGCCACCTACAGCATGATGCAGCTCTCAGGCAGTCTGGTTGCTAGTGGAAGTAGGTGATGGGAGTTCAGTGCTGACTCATAAGTATCTAAGATGGTTTAAGTTCTAAGAAGAGATGTCCAACACAGCTATTTTTAAACAGAGTTTCAAACCTCAGCACTCAGATGAAAAAATAATGAATATAAACTGCTTCCAAGGAATTTGTCCTCAGATGCACATGCTGATTAGACCACTGTTTTAAACTAAGAGCTGGAGTTTGTTAGACATCCCTACTGATATTTCAATATTTCAGGCCAAGCACCTAAAGCCTAAAAGACCTCAAGAACTTAACTGATTTTTCACTAATTTCCCTATTTTTAGGCAGAGAAAAAACACTCTTCTGTACAAGCAAGAAGCCCAGGATATCTGCATGTCTGGTGTGAGCTCAGTTTGTTTCCATCCATCATGGCACCTACAGACTAGTACATCTAGCCAGCATATTTGTATTCAACAGTAAGTACAGTCAGCTGACCAGTACCCCAGCTGGAATGAAGTGCTGAGTACTTCAGTGATCTTTAGCACACAGCATAGCAGAGTCCAGTCCAATCAAATTAACTACTCTGCTCTAAAAGAAGGCTTTGTTTCCTTATCAGGGCTGGAGATTAGGAGTGCTGAGGCACAGCTGGGTATTACCTCTGCAATTAAGCACTTGGGGAAAAGAGTTCTGTATTTACAACAGCAAGTGGGAAAATGCTGGCTCACCAGCACAGATCTGGGTATCACAGGTGAACTAAAGCAGCTGTAGCTGTATTTCATATGTCACCTATGACTAAACAAATCATCCAACTTCTAAAAAACCCCAACCAAAGTCTTAAGAATACAACAGCAGAATTTAACTGCCCTGCTACAGTACTGCTGGAGTAGTTATCTCCAGTTCCACCACTAACAGAAGCTACAAGTTTAGACACCAAAGGCACAAGCTTACAAAGGTCTTGCCAACTGCAGCAACAAAGCTAGAACACCAACACTACAGTTGCTGTCAAACTGCAGATTTACTGCCTGATGAAAAACCACTTTTCACCCAAGCTGAGTTTTAGGTCTAACTCTGGAAGCCTGTGTTCACGTGCTCCAAGTGGGAAACACATACACAGTGAGAAATAAGTGGGAGCTTACAAGAAACCAGCAAATACTATAGTGGGGAGAAACTAGTTCAAAAGTTCACATCTGGTACTTCATAAAGATGTGACATGTCTAAGTTCACTTTGAAGCCTCAGTTCTGTCAATGTACAGCTGATACTTCTAGGGTTCAAAGGTTCACTAGAGGAACTCGGGCTGTGCCAAGCTAGAAAATATTTGTCAAGAGCACAACATCAGCAGTACTTCAAACTACCTCTTTTCCCCACCAGAGAACATCAGCAACAGAGAGACTGAAGGATATACACACAATACTAAATCCTTAAGATTTCCTGGACAGAGCCAACAAATCTCTTTAAATTTTTAACTAACTAGTTTTCTACATACTTACAAATGGAAGCAATCAGAAGGACAGTTCTGATTACAGAAAACTAAAGTTCATGCAAATATACAACATGCATCCCTTGGCTTTCAAGCTGAAGAAAGGCAGATTTAGATTAGGTATCAAGAAGAGATTTATCACTGTGAGGGTGGTAAGGCCCTGGCACAGGCTATCCAGAGAAGCTGTCCCCTCCTTGGCAGTGTTTGAGGCCAGGCTGAAAGCCTGGTCTGGTGGAGGCTGCCCCCATCCATGGCAGGGGGTCTGGGACTTGATGGCCTTTGAGGTCCTTCCTAACCCAAACCATTCTGGGATTTTAGGATTTAAAGAGGCTTCAGCATCCAACACATTGGAAGCTCATTCAGAATACCACTAAAATGGTCAGTACTTCCTACCCCCTTCAACACTTAGTTTAGAAAGAGTTCTCAGGTTGTTTTTTGGGAGGGCTTTGTTTGGCTTTTAGTTCCCAACTTCCCTATTTCTAGCTATCAGCATTCTACTTGATTTTCCAGTTAAACTAGAGCTTATTAAGAAAGAGTAATAACCTTGGAAGTAAAACTTACCAGTGGAAGGCTCTTGCCAGGAATATTGGGAAAGTCGTGATGTTCATTGTGATAACCAACATTAAATGTGAGCAAATTAAGTGGCCCATAGTAGGAATAAGTCTCATGTCCTTTCAAAAACATGTAATGTTCAGCTATGAAGTGTCCTGAAATTGGGTGCAACCCAAGTCCAAGCACTGAACCAGCAAGCATGTAAAACATGGATTTGACTCCCCATAAGTAATATATTACAACATCAAAGGAAAGCTGAGCCAACAAATTGATTACTTCAAGTCGAGTAATGGGTTTGGGATTGATGCAGAGAGGCCTAATTGCATAGAAAAATGGCTGAAGAACAATCCATATGAACTTCCTAAAACGGGTACAGAAAAACCAGCCTTCAAAGTTGGTAGGAATATCCACATCAATTCCATCACCTCCCAAGTAACGATGATGATCCATGTGGTATCTCTTGAAGGATACGGAGTACGGGAGGCCAAGAGGGAGGTTGGCAAATATTCCAAACCATCGATTCCACATTGCTTTGCAGTTGCCAAAGGCACTATTGTGAGAGATCTCATGAATAGCCAGAGTCATGGAGTGGCTAATACAGCTTCCAAAGACGTAGGCCCAGAAGACCACCCATTTCCAGTCCAAGTCTTTAACGAGGTAAAATGCAGTCAGCTGCGCAAGAACCATCAGCACAACCACCCAGATCAAGTTGTAGTCTGGTTTCATCAACGCTTTTATCTCTGGGTGTTTAGCTAGAGGGGAGAGAATGCCGTGAAAAAGGAGCAGTTAGGAGGCTCTCCTCACAGCAAGCCACCCCAGCCCCATCACAAAGCCAGGCAGCAGTCACTTCTTCCCTTCCTCCCAGCCAGGCTTCGCCTGCAAAGCCTAACGAAAGCTCACCACCTCTCCACCGGTCACATTTATTCCTAGGGTGAATCCTTTCGTTATTAGTAATTTAATTAGGAGAACTAAACCCTCCCAGCGCTTTTCTTTCGCTCGGCCGCCGGACACGTAGATGACAGGCACCCGCACCACCCCCAGCCTACCCAGGAAGGAAGTGGCTTCGAACGGACGACCCGCCAGTAACTCCGGAGGCCCCTCCAACCGCCGCTCCCATTTCGCCCTCTTCCCGGCACCCGCGGCGATTCCCCACCGGCGCCGGGCGCCCCACACCGCTACGTACAGCGGGCACCTTCGCTATTCGGCTGGCTCCCAAGCCGCGCTCAGGGCCCCGCGGAAGCGGGCAGGCAGCGGCCCGCAGCCCCGGCGGGGAGGGGTGACCGCGCCGCCCGCACCGCTGCCCGGCGGCTTCCAGCGCCGCTCCGCAGCCACACGGCGCTCGCTTCGATGCTCAAAATGGAAGCCCGGGCCGCCCGTCCCACACCTCGGGCCAGGGCTATGCCCCCGCAGGCGGACAGCTGCCCCCACCCCGCGCCTTCCCTTCCCCTCCCCCGCCCGCGCCGCCAAGGCGGCGGCTCCCGCCTCCACGTACGCGACCAGCGCCGCTCCCCTCACGCCGGGCCCGCTTCGGCCGCAGCCGCACGCCTCGGCACACGCGAGCCACGGTGCCCCCCCTTGCCGGGCGCCTCTCCGGGCAGGCGGCGAGCAGCGCGCCACGGGCGGCTGGCAGCCATTTTGTGGGGTCGCGTGTGCGCCGCCCGCCGCGCAGCCCCACCGCCGCCCCTCCTTCTCACCCAGTATCTCCTTGCGGCGGTCGGCATGAGGCTGGTCCGTATAGACCCACTCGAAATCCTCCCTGGCGACTGTGTTACCCATCCCGGCAGCGCGGCGCTTCCGAACCGCCCCCACGCCTATAGACCTCTCACCGCTCCCCCGCAGCCGGCTCACGACGCTCTCCGGCACCGCACTTTATAGCACCGCGGGGGCGGCTAGGCCGGTGTCCCGCCCACCGCCCCGTCTTCTCTCTCTCCATTGGCCACTCCCGGCAGTCGGAGCAGAAGGGCTACGCCCCCTCTCGCGGCGCCTCGCCCCCCGCCCGCCGGCGCGGGCCTGGCCTGGCCGGGCGGGGCGCCTGGCGGAGCCATCGCCTGAGGGACCGGGTGATGGCCGGGAGGGCACTGGGCGCCCCTCAAGCCTCGCCTCCGCGGGAGAGAAGCCGTTGTGCCCCCTTTTCGGGGGAGAGGTCCCGTAGGCCGCGCCCCCAGCCTTCCAGCTGGAGGCTGCGGGACTGACCGCCCTTGGCGGCCGCAGGGCGTCCCGAGGGGCCGGGGTGCTGGGCCGTGACGCGCTGCCGCCTCAGGGCCAGGGCACGGCGACGCAGAGAGCCTCTCAAACAGCAATGCCGCCGCCTGGGCTCTGGGGGCCTTTGGTAGGGCCGCATGCGCTCCCCCGAAGCTCCTCCGCCATTCGCCGCGCTATCGAGAGGACGGGCTGGGCTCCAGGGAGCGGGACGGGGGAAAGCCTCACTGACCGTGCTCGGCCGCCCCGCCTGCCCTGCCGCGCTTCCCCCGGCCGGTAGCGGTGTTCATACAGCCTCAGCTGCCTCTCGCTTGTCGGGACAACCTGCCCAGAAGCCGCCGCAGATGGCAAGGCAGTCTCGTCCCAGCCACTTTCTGGAGACTAAACAGAAACAGCATCTCGCAGTGGCGCTTTAAAAATAACCACCTTTTCTTTTCCAAAGGTAAGGAATATCACAGAATCTTAGGGGTTGGAAGGGACCTCGAGAGATCATCGGGTCCAACCCCCCTGCCAAAGCAGGGTCCCTACCTCATATTGCATGGATAGGCGTCCAGATGGGTCTTGAATATCTCCAGAGAAGGAGACTCCACCACCTCCCTGGGCAGCCTGTCCCAGGGCTCTGTCACCCTCACTGGGAAAATGTTCCCTCCGCATGTTGGTGCAGAACTTCCTGTGCTCCAGAATATGTGGTTGTAAGGACTCGACATCATCTGTGCAATGATTCAGTGAAAAGTAATCATGCTGAATAGGTTGGTATAGGTGTAGCTTAAGGGACAATTCATATAACTTTAATATAAGAATTTTCATAGTTTTAAGAATAGACTAGTTTAAGAGAAAGCTGTAACTGTGTAAGCTGCTTGTGAGAGCGGCTGCATAACTTAACCATAACAGTGCAACAGTCACAGCCTTGAAGATAAAGAAGTAAGAATCTGTGTGTTTTTAGGAATAGATTAGTTTTGAATTTTAGCAGAATTTGGCTGTAATCACGTAAGCTGTTTCATGAAAGCGGCTACAAAACTTAACCATAATAGTGCCACAGCCTTGAAACTAGTAGAAAGAAGTAGGAGATAGAGGAGTCATAAATAATGAGACTAATGACCAATTAAAAGACAGAGTATATCTTGTTTTCAGTGAAAAACTAACTAGTCGGTGCAGGTGTTGGGAGCCCAGATAAGCATAGAGAAAACCATAAAGAGCGTGCACTGACAGTGAGTGAGGAAGATGACCAGCCTTCATCCCTGAAGACCACTGGAAGACCCCCTGAGTGTCATTGAGCATGCTCTATCTGGGTGGAGTTAATGTAAATTACTTCCTGTAAATAATTTGCATAACCCTGCCTTTTCTTAGAAATTATAATGAATATGTATAGTTAATCTGTATAAATATGAGAAATTTGGCTTTGATGGGTGCACACATTTGGAGGAGTGATCCCCTGTGTGCCCAGGGCTGCAAAAAAGATATCTGCTTAACAGTCACCAAGGCTAGTGAGTTTTGATTCTGGCTTTCCGAGGCATCACCAAAATCTAAATTTCTACAAGCTACCTAAAGGTATTTAACCACACCTCCATGTTCTTCTCTTTTTGTGCTAAGGTATTTGAAGTGCTTCCTTGACAGACTCCTCTGTAAGAACTAAAGTCCACTTAATCTGTCCCTGCATCTATTTCTCACGTAATATTGATCGTAGATAGTTCAGTTACAAAGATTACTTTTTGTGGAAGCTGAATGAATCCTTGCTTGGAATTTTAGCTGTCCATAAATCCACTCTAAATAGCAGTGATAAAAACGACAAACATCACAAAGTAAATGGTGCCTTATCTATTAATGTAATATAAACATCTAATTTATGGTGCATTGCTTAAAGTTTATTAGTAATAACAAATAAAAAAGGCTAATACCTAGTAGCTGCTAAAAGCCCCGTGAGCAACTGTGTGAATGTGGGGGAAATACAACCCCTACTTGAAAACATTTACAGTCTAAAGTGATGGACAAAGCACATGATTCACAAAGCATAACAGCTTCAGGAATATTTTTGTTTGCATGCATTTTTCATCTGTGCATACTGGGATATGAATTAAGAGTAAAAAAGAGAGCGAGCAGAAGAGAGATGGAAAAGTTTATTCACAGCTTTTCCCTCCTTAGTCACACGACCTGAATTTTGGAAACTTTGTAAAGACTGGTGCAGCATAAAAAGTAAAACTGATGCTGAGATTTCATCAAGGCATTTTTGTCCTTGCAAAGGGACGTTCAGTTTTAATTTTTGCTCAGCAACCATTTTACAAAGAACCAGGAAGTGTTTTTGAGTTACCAGTGCAGAAGCTGACCTCAAAATTGCCAGGAAATCAAGTGTTTGACTCAACTGCACTCTAACCACTACACGTTACTGAAAGTGTTCCCTTCTTGTTGCAGTTCAAATATTAGCACTGCTATCCATTGCTGCACTAAAACCCACTTCATCCATGGGAAGGATCCTGCCACAAGAACAAAGAAAGGTCGCAGCTGTGGACAAGAGCATCAGAGGAGACACACAGTATCAAGAATTCCATACACAGAGGCAGGTTTATTCAATTGACATTATCATCTATGACAGTAATTTGCCAGTGACCTTCTTAAAACCATCAGGCACACCAAAAAATTAGGTACTCCTTTCCTGTTGGGAGACACATTGAACTATATCCTACATCCTCTTTTCAAGAGGCCCTCAATGTTGAAAATTCCTTTAGGCAATCTTAGTCTTTTCCACAGGTAACTGTAGGGATTAGATTTTAACAAGAGCGACCCAATTTCTGTTGAATACATAGAATCACAAAAGTGTTTGGGTCAGAAAGGACCTCAAAGATCCTCTAGTCCCAACCCCTCTGACATGAGCTAGGACACCCTTCACTAGACCAGGTCTCACCTTACAAGGCATCCTTGTAATATTAATGAACTGTTGTGGTTAATTTAACATGCCATGCTGAGAGAGTATCCGGAATTAAAGTTCACTTTTGTTTCCATCTATTTGTGAATCTGAGAAATTTATCTTGTTAAGTAGGTAGTCTTTCTGCCTTCAAGGCTTCCACATATCAAATCAATTAGCTCTTGTTTAGAAGGTGCTTGCATACTCTATCTGCATACAAGTTTGGGAAGCAAGGTTGGTTACAGACAGCTTTTCCCTTGAAAAAAGTACCACTGTGATATCTTCTGATGCCATTTTCACTAAGTTCACTAGATACACAAATTTGGTATTTTAATCTCCCACCTTACTATGAAGCAAATAGCAGTTTACAAGCTGCTGTTTTTAGGGGAGGGGGAAAAAAGAGAAGAAGTAAAGCTGAAAAAGTAGGAAAGCTAACCTCAGTAATTTTTAGGTGTTTAAAAAAACTCTGAAAGACAAGTACTATCGGCTTTTCTTTCAACCCCAAACTGTTCTGTTTCAGCCCTCGCTATAAGCACTCAAGCTCAACAATCCAATAGTTGGCTGCAAATAAAATGGTTTTTCACATAATTTTGTAAATACATCTTAGTCTCAGTAGTTTGAGGTTCCTCCTTGAGGAGATTATCAAATTATCTATCACTACTAACACTGTGCTGCGAGCTTGATATGCTAGCTCATGTAAACAGGCATAGAAATGTAAAGTCAAAAGTGATTTCATTTTACCTCAGGCTATTTATTGGCTTGTTTGTGTATTGGAAAATATATGGGACCAGGCAAGATCCATCCGAGGGTACCGAGGAAGCTGGTAGACATGTTCACCAGGCCACTTGACACCATTTCTGAGGAGTCCTGGCTGACTGGGAGGGTGTCCCAGTTGACTGGAGATTAGTGAACGTGACACCCATCCACAAGGGCCTGAATGAGGACCTGGAGAGCTACAGGCCTGTCAGTCTGAACGTCATTCTGAGGCACGTACGGGAAAAGCAAGCAATCAGGCCCAGTCAGCACAGGTTCATGAAAGGCAGGTCCTGCATGACCAACCTGATCTATGACCTGCTTAGTAGATGAGGGTAAAGCTGTGGATGTTGTCTACCTGGATTTTATACCAAAGTTTTTGCCACTGATTCCCACAGCATTCTCTTAGAGAAACTGTCTGCTCTCGGCTTGGGCGAGTGTACTCGCTGGGTGAAAAACTGGCTGGTGGTGAAGGGAGTTAAATACAGTTGGTGAACAGCCACCAGTGGTGTCCCTCAGGGCTCTGTGCTGGGGCCAGTTCTCTTTAATATTTTTGTTAATGACCTGAATGAGCAGATCAAGTGCATGCCCAGAAAGTTTGCAGGTGACACTAAGTTAGGGCGGGAGTGTTGATCCGCTTGAGGGTAGGAAGGCCCTACAGAGGGATCTGGACAGGCTGGATCAATGGGCCAAGGACAATGGCACAAGGTTCAACAAAGCCAAGTGTCAGGTCTTGCATTTGGGTCATAACTCCAAGCAGTGCTACAGCCTTGGGGAAGAGTGGTTGGAAACCTGCATGGCAGAGAAGGACCTGGGAGTATTGGTTGACTGCCAGCTGAGTATGAACTAGCAGTGTGCCCAGGTAGCCAAGAAGGCCAATGGCAGCCTGGCCTGTGTTGAGAATAGCGTGGTGAGAAGGGAAGGAAGTGTCCCTCCGTAGCCAGCACTGGAGAGGCCGCACCTTTAGCTCCGTGTTCAGTTTTGAGCCCCTCACTACAGAAAAGACATTGAGGTGGTGGAAGGGCAATGAGGCTGGTGAAAGGTTTGGAGAATAAGTGTTACGAGGAGCAGCTGAGGGAACTGGGGTTGTTGAGGCTGGAGAAAAGGAAATTGAGGTGAGACCTAATTGCACCCTACAACTACCTGAAAGACGGTCAAGGAGAGACAGGGGCTGACTTTTTCTCCCTGGTGACAAGCGACCGGACAAGAGGAAGCAATATCAAGTTACATCTGGAAGGTTTAAATTGGGTATTAGGAAAAACTTCAGAGATGGTTGTTAGGCATTGGAAGAGGCTGCCCAGGGAGGCAGTGGAATCTCCATCCCCAGAGGTATTTAAGAGATGGTTGGATGTGGTGCTGAGGAACACGGTTTAGGTGGTGGTTGGCAGGTTAGGGTGAGGGTTGGACTTGATCTAAAAAGCTCCTTCCAACTATTCTACAATTCTATAAAAAAAAAATGCACACTTATTTAATAAGGTGCCTTAAGTTAGTGTTCCTATTTAATGTTTAACATTCCTTTTTTTCCCCTAAGCTACTTTTTCTGACCTATTATTGCATTCTGGTTTCTACATTCTATCCACACCACTCATGTATATTCCAGCCCATTGTTTCCCTCCCTGGGAAGTGAAAAGGAAAACAGGGTGTACCTTCATTACCACATTTCTCAGATTGCTTGTAACTACCCCTTCTACCCCTGATGTTTACCATACTTGGCAGGACACAGAAGATCAGGATGCACCTGCAGACTTGCAGCACGTGATACTTCCTTGAGTTGAAGGTTCCAAGTTGGCACTGTGCACAGAGGATGTTTCATGTAACAATAGGCTGTTTTCTTTCCAGCTCAGTTTACACATAGCTAGAGATTCACCAATGTGTAAATAAATGGTACTCTCCAATAACCTGAAACTATTCACATACTGTAAAGAGAGGAAAGTGTTTGCATCCCCTATAAACAAATAAACTAAAGTGAAAGACTAAGAGATGTATGAATAAACTTTTTCAATAAATGCAATTCACAGGTTTATACTTGTTCAGAAGCATTTAACCACAAATATCTGGTAATGAGACCATTCTAGGACTTCATCATGAATGACCATTAAGTGAATTTGTATCAAATCATACATGGTAATTAGAGCTATCAAGGTGACCCTTTAAAAAAAAATAGTAATTTTGAATCAAAGATAAAGTATACACCAGTATTTTTAAACTGAACAGCAAATACCAGTCTTGGATCTTTTAACAGTAAAAAGAGTCTGAGCCACAGACAAGTAACAGTAAGTGCTCCTTCACAAGTTTAACCTTTCCTCAAATAACCTTTTATCACTTACTCCAGGCTTTTCTAAAAAAAAAAAAAAAAGTTTTTTAAGAGATAAACTACCCAATGGGTTTATCTGAAAATTAAATGCCTACCAAAAATTTGACAGTTACCATGTTACTTCTGGTATCAGGTAGCAAGTAGAAAAATTGCAGCTGAAGTTTCAGGGAAAATATGTTGTTTCCCACAGTTCCATAATACTTGACCAGACACTTTCCAACTTGTGTGGTGATTAAAATACAACCACGTTATGCTGAAAGCCATATAAAATGTAAGAATAACTTGCATTTTAACCCACGATATCAAGACTCTGAATGGCTACAAATGCAGCATTTGCTTTTTCAGTGCCATAACAAGTTGAATTCAGAACCACCTAAATCCAGAGCAGCAGCCAATAAAAAAACATAAGGCAAAATATAAAGCTACATAGTTTAGTATATTAAAACAAAAATACGGACAATGGTTTGTATAAGGTTCCAAAAATATACAGATGGGAAAAAAAAAATCACTGTATACAACTCTGAGGTTGTTAAAGTGACCAGAGAGACTGAACAGTGCAAGACATGCTTTTCCAGTTACAAGCTCAAACAGAAGTGCAAAAGAAATTAAAGCTTTGTCTGAAATGATTTACCTTTTAGGGTGAGGAAAGATGAGAGTATTGTCATCAGTGTTGCAGAGCAGTCTCTGTCCGTCCCGTTCCCCCCTCCCCCAACAAATACACACAAAACAGTTCAGGTTTTTCTGGAATACATTTCATTCAAACACCGTCCCCCAAGCTTGGTTATTGCAGGGGCAGTTTGTCTGATACTTATTAGACGTTGGCCTTCAAATCAAGTGATGCACAGGTAGCTTCTCACTTCTCCAGCTTTGGCTATCGATACCTGCAACTAACAGGCAGCGCAAGTGGCAGATAAGACCACTGAGCTGTGAGAAAAGAGTTGTGCTGAAAGCAGATGTTAAGTCACAGCCAAGGAACAAAAACTGCTTTAGAGGTCTCTGTGCACTCTCTCACAGGCTTAAGAACAATTTCAAGCAAGCGCTTTTAGCAGGCGAAGCTGTACATGCATCTATCCATGCAAATGTAGAATATGGCTCCCAAAACCTTGGCCCAGGGTGTGTGCACATGAAGACTGGATAGAAGGCCCTTCCTTGTAAGTTTACAAAAATATATAGCCAGTACTGTAGCTTAAGAAGTCAGTTTTACTCATTTCAGCACTCCCCAAAGAGTATTAACTACTTTTCAGACAATCCAGACAAGGTCACTTGTAACAAAAAAGGTCAATTCTCTAAACCAAGATTTTAAAAGTGGATCTTTCCTTCAAGTGAACAGGACATCTGCTTTTAGGCTTAACTTTTTAATCAGTTAAGACTGAATTTATTTAAGATTTTATGTGAACATATGCATAAACACAAATAAGTTTAAACACAACTGCACAGAAAAAAAAAGATTAACCCTTCAAAACATAACAGAGCAGGTCTGGTTAGTATGTATCTATTGCAAATCTTAAAGATTCTGTGCATTAGGCCCACCCATACAGAAAGCAGGGGAAAAGTCTCAACAAAAGAAAATTACTGTTCAAGTCTAAGTGGTGTTTTGAAGAGCCAGCAGCCTAAATGACACCATGAAGCTAGTCACAGTATCCAAACAAGCAGACCTGCTTGGGCTACTAAAGCAGTGTATACTCCTGAAGGTGTTATTTTCTGCTTCGAAGGCGTTTAGATTTCCTAGGACAGTCTGTGGGTTCAACCGCCTTCCCCCGTTTTCTAGGAGACTGTTCGTTCGAGCCAGAACCTGAGGCATTTCCTACTGGGCTCTCCATCACCTCGCGCAGCTTGCGTTCAAGCTCAGCCAACCGGGCGTTCTGTTCACCTATGATCTGGGCTTGCTCTAGCAGTTTCTGTTCTTGATCCTGGAGCTGTTTCTGTTGCTCTTGCGCTTTGAGGCGAAACTCCGACATCTCCCGCTTCAGCGCTGTCAGGCCTGTGCTATTCGCTTTTACTTGCTGCTGGAGTTTGGTGACTTCCTGTCGTGAAGGGTTCTGCTTGGAGAACAGCTGCATTGTTGACAGTGTGGTAGAAGGCCCTGGAACTTCAGAGAAAACTGTGATTAGTCCTCTGAAACTTTAAGAGGAAGGTAAAAACTGCATCCTGGGTTTCATATTTTGCCTATCCCTACTCCCCAAACAGGAACCTGAGTACTGGTTGCAAGTTATGTGAACATGTCACCAGATTTGCAGTCACTTAAGTGTCTAACAAGAGGATATGGTACCTCAGAGCACAGCTAGTTCAATTTGAAATACCTAGATTTACATTAGTCTGGAAATTAGCTCACGATTCATCTTTTGTATATAAGCCCCCCTCCTTTTGCTGTATCAAAAATTACATAGAGATATTATGTTGCTATCTAGACTTAGTGTCACAGGTGTTA
This sequence comes from Laterallus jamaicensis coturniculus, assembly GCA_022605575.1. Lineage (NCBI taxonomy): Eukaryota > Metazoa > Chordata > Aves > Gruiformes > Rallidae > Laterallus > Laterallus jamaicensis. Next base: position 24,397,421 of record JAKCOX010000001.1, read on the forward strand.
CAACAAAAGCCTACAATATATCTGTAAGTTACTTATTACAGAATAGGTATATTAAATAAACATATTTCAATAGAGCAGTAAAATTCTGCTGTCTTAGTTACAGACAGCTAAAGTTCTAAATTTTTATTCTTTGGGGCTTAACAAGATATTTCAGTTTAACTTACTCTTTAGAAGAAAGGAATATATTTTCCATGCTTCTTTAGAACCACTCTTCCTAAGTACTAAAACCATACTGGAATCTGAGCTTGGTTTTGTTGATTTTAATAAAGTTCCTGCAAATTAAGGAGACTAACAGCTAATGTTTAATTTCTTTCACGTTTTTCTATCATAAAATTTCTATCATTTTTGTCTATCATTTTACTCTCCCAGCAATGCTGTGCAAGTTAAGATGTATCTTTTAAGTGCTACAAAGAACAGTCATCTTCCTCCTCCTTTTTCCTTGAAGATGTCATGATAGCTACAGTTCTGTGACAATAAAGGCTTGCTGTAAGATAGGTTATGCTCCTCCTTCAACATCAGCATTTTTATGCCACAAAGCCTTGGCCTTGAAAAACCAACTGATACCAATCATGATTTTGGGCAATACTTTGTCAACTGAGAAACTCAATGGAATTAATGTATAATTAACAGGATATAATTAAGATGTGATATACACACTTATAGCTAAAAGGATGGACAGGACATACCAGAAACAGCAAACAGCTCCTGAAGTTAGGCCCATTGTTTTTGCTTAAGATGTAATTTTTTAAAAATTAACTTTTTAATTAATAAACTTCTTTCAGAGAGTTAATTTCACGTTCCTAAGAAGCATGAAGGTGTCAGCACAGGGAAAACACTATAGTTCTACTAACCATTTGCTTTTGGCCACTACACAAGGCAACTACCTTAGACTTTGGTTCACAGAAGTTCTGAAGAGTTTGACAGTATACAAAGGATTAGTTTTGTTTATTGATAGAGCATTAATTGCCTTTTCATTAATTACCTATAAGCATTTTGCTTGTTAGTGTACACCTTAATGCCCCCAGAAAGTAAAAAAAAAAGCACATATAAGTACATTCTAGCTCTAGTCACTACAACAGCTTAGGCCAATTCATTTGCTGATCATCCTAAAAATAAAAGGCATCAAGTTGCCATCTCATGTGCCAAATTTCAGCCAAGTGCAATGATAAAGTCTCATTCATTGGTGGCACAAAAGCATTTGTTTAATGAATACACACTATGCATAATTCTAACATGCATTCAAGTGACTGTTCTTTTGGTAGTACAAAGGCTCCTTAAATTCAAAGCAAATGAATTTCAGTTAGCATTCTTAAGAGACAAGTATCATCAATATTTAAGTGATAAAGCTTGCATTTAAGGGAAGGAGCTTTAAAAAGACACAGTGCTGTGAATTTTTTACAAAAAACTAAAAAAACTTAACTATACGTTGGATTTAATACCTGGGGCAGTTCCTATCAGACGTCCCGATACATCTGACCCAGGCATCTTTCTTTTCAGTATTGGAACAATCTTCTCATCAAAATATTCCATAGCCATGGAGGAAATGTCCCTTAGTTCTTGAAGAACTTCATGAGCTCTCTGAGGAGCTCTTGTAGAGTTTACATACCTTAGCACACGATAAATTTCATCTATTACCTAAAACATTTAAGAAGAATTAGGATTTTCTGATAGAGGCAAGATTATTTCAGATCATTCTAGAAGTTCTGGCAAATTCAGGGGGTTTTACTACATACCTATTGCATACCACTGTGTGCTTTAGTTCTAGATCAGCATTTTGAAACAAAGTGTCCTTCGTGATATATCAGAGAAGTTATTCTGTTGATCTGTCACCAAAACTCATGAAACAATGTTCGTTGGGTGAAATTGCTTAACTGCATCCATACATGAGCTTTAAGTTTTATGCTCTGCTGAGTGTATATGATATTAACTTCTTTTTTGAAAGGCTGGAGCAAGATACTCTAAGCCACACCACAGAGCAGTCCCTTCTGCAGCCAGTTATGAGGCATATGAAACGCACGAACGGAGCAGCAGCAGTTATGCTTATGTCAGTCTGAAGAGCTGTATTTACTTGAGTCCACTTGCATACACCCAAAATATCAAAAATTCAGTTCAAATGCAAAATAGGTTTTCTGTTGCTAGTGGATTGATGTTTTATAAAATAATCTAAGCATCCTCTAACAGGTTTGACAAACAAGCTCTTGGTTAGGAGAGATAGAGAGAGATGAAAGAGGTCTTGCTAATCCATGAATTAGAGTCTGAGGCAATTGATGATAGGCGTGCTGGTCTCTTATTACCAAAACTACTGACACAGGTATTTTGCACAGGATTATGAATGGTTGAAGAATACAGATCTTAAGGACTTAGAAATGTAAGGAAGACAACACAGTTGCATCTTATGTTTTCATAAAGGAAGCTTAGATAAAACATTGCAAAAACTAGACAAGACTAAGGTGTCTCATCATGCAACAAGCTTACAAAAGAATTCTCCAATTTTACCCACATCATATCCTGGTAGCAACAACATCCTCAAAGCATTCCCCTGCCATCCTCAGTAGAAAATGCTGCAGCAGTGCCAGGAACCCTCACACAGCATGCCAAGCCTCAAATCAGGATTTACGTACTCTAACACAAATTAACTTCCTGGTAATTCTGTGGCAGCTCCACTCAAATGAAATTTCCTGAGAGGAGCAGGGCTGGGGAGGCAGGAGATCACAGACCATAAGTGAACACAGAGCTTTTAATCTGCCCAACCAAGATAGGGTTTTCTGGTGAACTGGTAACTGTGTTGTGTGCAGCAGCACCAGCCAGCTCACACACCAAGTAAATAATTTTAAAAAACCCCAAACTACAAAAATAAACACCAAACTTCTTAGCAGTTCTATCTGACTACAATCAAGGTCCTTAGGACTCAGTGTCCACAAGGAAAATGGCTGGCAAGCTCACCTGCCCAGCCCTTGCCCACCTCAGGTTTAGACTGCGTAGTGCCTTTCCACCTACTGTTCAAAACAGGAATGCAATGTTTCTTTTGTGTATTCTATTTACTGTGTTGAGGATCCAGGACTTCAGTTTATTTGGTGTTATGGGGTTTTTTTATATATACACTGTGCATTTTAAAAAATGTAATCAGGCATAAAACCACAATTATTTAAAATTAGTTAAATATCAAGTCAACAAGAGCATACAGAAATCAAGTTACCTCTTAAAGACAAAGCTACATTTCATGCCAGCACCCTATCCTACTGTAGTGGATGCAGAAATGCCTGCCACACCTCCCCTGAATCAAGAGCCAACTTTGCCATTCATCCCAGCGCAATTCAGATACCTGCCCATGGAAAATTAATACCAGAATATCCAAACCTCACATGGAAAGATCAATGTGCATCAGACTAATGTTCACAGATCTTGTTTCAATTCTGACCTCTGTCAGTCTTCCTCAGATCATGACTTTGTCAATTGCCTGTGCATGTCTGCTTTCACAGCTGCATTTAACTGTGGCATCTCTGATGTACATCTTGCTTGCATAATTTATATTTTATGTTGGGGCAGTATTCTGAAACACTGGAACTCTTCAGTAGAATTAATATTTAACACACTATCTACACTGAAAAATAATTCTGCCTACTGTAAAAAATACCCCATCCACTGTAATGCTTAACAGGGCTTCCACATACTAAATATCTTAATTAATCTCAAGTACCCTTAAGAAAGGTACCTAAAGTCTTCCCAAATGACTGAGTGCTTAGTGTTACACATAGTCCAAATTACTACATCTTCTGACTACCTGACCTCTAGCTGTTTTGTGCAGTTAATATTCAGAATGAAACCCTGCATATAGTCTTTCTTGTGAAAGGCTGTATAGGATGTATATGTCACCAGCCAAACATCAGAATTAAGAGAGAATTTAAGAGAAAATGGAAATAAAATTTAAAATAATAGATATCTAGATATAGTATGGGTCATTAATTTCACACCGCCTGATGTAGCAGACCAGTGGCTTGTGTGTGTGTCTGCAAGTATCTGAAATTTTCAGCCTATATGCACACATGTCTCAGGTTAAGTTACCCAATCATTGTTTTTAGACACAGATAGATATTCACATAATGTAATCTGCATTTTACCTTTCCAGGTATGAAGCAACAGAGATTGGAATCCACATACTTCATGAAAGTCATATTTAACAGAGAGAGTCTCGTTTCTACTGCAGCAAGGATGTCTGCATGACGAGCTAATGAATGGTTCCTTCTTTCAGACTCCCGTCTAGAAGACAGACCATTAGTGACACAGATTTAACAGTGAGTCAAAGACAAATTGTAACAGTTCCTCAAGTTAATTTCACCCTGAAGAATCCTCTGAGGCTTGCAAACATAACCAGTAATATTAGTTTTGTCTTTATAGAAAGGAACTAAGACAACAGGCTAGCAATAGCATACGACACTTTTAGACAAAATTTGCTCCCTAGATAATTACTACATCTTCTGTGATCCATAAAAATCTATAGGTAATTTAGGGTTATTTAAAAACAAGCTTTCAGTATTAACTAGCAGTAGTCACTGAGTCATGTGGCTGTTTTTACCCCCCATATTCCTGCAATTAGTACTTCAATGCAATTGAAATAAAATTTAACATATTTGTGCTTGCTACACAGTTTAGGCTGAGAGATAAGCTCCTTTGATAAGGGCTCTCTACAATAAGTGGCATTTAGTTTCTTCACTGCCTGGGAAACCTGATAGGTCACAGCAGCAGCTGCACTTAGTCATTGCAAAGAGGAGAAAAGACCCTGCTTTAGTGAGAAACTAGCTCCCAGTAATGCTCACATGTCAAACTCTCCTCCCTTTCCCCTGGCACTGGAAAGCCCTGCTTTTTATTTAAGCAGCTGTAGATAAATCATCAGTGAAGGGAGCAGGTCTTGAAAAGGAATGGTATTTATTCATTCCTAGCTGTCCGTGCTTGATTTGCCAGAAGAGTTAGTACAGGACCTGCTCTTCTCTGTTTAAAATACTGGAGACACCTTCCAACATTCCAGTTCCTTGTATACAAACACTATTATTTTGTAATTTGATTTTAGGCTCAAGGCGTTTTTAGAACAAAATGGAAGTTAAACCAAACATGATTAAAATTTTTTAAGGTATGTCAGTTGAATTAGCTAGCAAGAAATTCCTTTTCAATATTCTGCTTAAAAGACTCTAGCACATTTAAGTGGAACTACAGTTTTAAATGGTACATACCTTGGAAGCTGAGCTTTAACTTGCTTTTGACACAAATTGTGGTATCTTTCCACTTTCAGAAATCCCTGATTTAACATTCGCTGGCAAACCAAGTCCATTCGCTTGCAAACCTGTATTTAAAGACAAAGTTATGTCTCAATTAAGGCCACAAGTAATTTTTACTATTTTATAACCCAGCAAGTATGGTAAGGTAAGATTCTCTTATCAGCCTTTGGTCCATTTCAAGAAGCAGAAACTGCAGTTGAGCTTAGGGCATCACCATCTCTGACAATGGCCACGATACTTCAAAAAGGAGCAGCTGTGTTCTACACAGGTCACAAATTAATCTCTAAATATTGCCTAATGAAACAGCAGGCTGAATTTCACCCATGTATAAACAGATACAATTTCCTCTGATTTTAATGGAAGTTGCAAATGCCTGTGCCTGGCTTATAGCTTGGCTTCCAGAGTGATTCAGGTAGATCAAGTTAATATTTTTTAGTCTCACAAAGAAGCCTTTAAAAAATCAAAAAGATCACGGTGGTTTTCCTTCAGCACTTAAGGCTTAAGATTTTGAAGTTGGCCAAAATTAAATTTTAAAACTTTTTCGATACAGTGCACACAGAGCAAGATTCCTTTTCCTGTAAAAAAAGTCTTTTCTGTTTAACAGATTCCTTTATCTGGAATGTTGGATAGCAATAGCATCACTTAATTCACAGATTTAGGGAGAAAAGACATTAATAGCTTCAGAAGACAAACAGCAACATTGAAACTTTCACAAAGTAACCAGTTGCAAGACAAACAAACTCATACCAAAGTTTAAACAAGCTGCAATTCAATTCTAAAGGTACAAGAGCTTAGTGAACCAACTACCCTTTGAAATTGTTATTTTTAGTACTAAAGTGCACAACTCCCACAGTGACCCCACTTTGCAATGGATGATCTTTGCTTTTTTCCAGTTAACACTCCTTCCCCTCCCCCTATGCAACAGATTTCATAACTTTGAAGTCTGCACAGTTTATACCTTATTCCTGCTTCTTCTACGAAAGCCTGCAAATATTTACTGTTTATAATAGAAGGCACTAAAACTCTGTTCCTTCAGAGTCTTCCTCCAGCCACAGCTAATTTAAGTTCCGTTAGAACTGACCATCTTCAAACAGATCTGTTATTAGCAGACCATTAAGTAACCGCTGTTGATCGGTCTGTGTTCCTTTGTATTAGATCTCCCTCACTAACAGTCAAAGGGGAATGATCAGACAGGCTAGCTACAGAGGTGTAGTCTCAGTACACTCCTTCCCCACATTCACTATCATCAGCTAAATTTCTCGTGTATCCAAAAAAATGCTGGCCCTTCAACAACAGGAAGGAGGAAATTGGCACATTTCTTCTCAGCCATGAGGTGCATTAGGGATGCCTAGATCTGATACCATTTTTCAGTACGAGACTTAACAGCTGACCCACAGATCTAGTGCTACCAACCCCCTGGACAAAGAACTGGTACCTGCACAGGGCTTTGTCACCCATGCAATTATTCAGCATAACAGAAAAACACTCCCAGACGCATTATGAGCTACAAATGCAGAGGAAACACAAAAAGAATGATTTTAATCAATGGTATACTGACACCTGGTGGTAACAAGGACCTTTCAGCGTCTATTTCCTTCACACATGCCCGAGAGTAGGTCCCAATGGGTAACACGACATTTCTTAAACACTGGATTTTTTAAATCTTACCCATTTGCTTACACTACACAGCATGAAGAATTATTTGCTCCAATTTCTGAACATTACCCTGCATTTGTGTCAATAATTATTCTGGAACCCAAGCACTGAACACGTAAGAGGTACCACTAGAAACCAAAAGAGTCCTTAGGTTATTTACCAATCACCTCTTAATTCAGCTGCATCCCAGTGCCAACATCTAAACCATATAGCACCTGTACTGATAGTAATGATATACCTCTTCTAGACTTCACAATCAGCAGTCATATAGAAAGTAGCATCATTACTCTTCTAAGTGTTCATATTAGTCCAAGAAAGTTTGATACTAGCTTCTATTTGCTTATATTTGTTCTTGCAACTTTTAGTAAATACTTTCTTATTCTAACCATCAAGCCAAAAGAGCCGGTTTCCTCAAATGCCAAGTCCAACCAGACACCATATCCCAATTTCAGTTAGAAAGTTATTCCAAGTCCATGTGAAAAGCAGAATGAGAAGGTGGTTGCTTCTTAGCATGCAGACTTAAATGCAAAGGCTTCTACAGAGTAACTAATTTTCCACTTTGCTTGTAAACAAACTAAACTGACACAATCTACTACATGGCTACCAGCTTCCCTTTCCACAAGCATGCCTTATGCCTTCCAAGCTTCACTAACAGATAGCCAATATCAAAACAGAGACAAAAATATCCTAGAGCGTTTAGATTCAACATACATTGGTTTTCTTGGAGGCTACACAGATGCCATGTTTCATAATGCCTTTCTAGGGTAAAGTGACAAAACACTGATGGCTTCAGCACAAAGCTTTAAAATAGAAATGCCTGTAAATACTGATTTACTGAAACTGTGGGAAGATTAAAGCTGTGCTGTCCAAAGGCTATCAGGCCTTATTTGTGCTGTGCAGAAAATAAGCACAAGTTTGCTGCAGACTCCAAGACATTTCTGACAAGTGTCAGAATCCAAGATAACCTTCTCAGAGCATTCATGGAAGGAGGCTGTGGATTCTCTTTAATCACACTTGCTGTAGCAATAGCCTGAATGATTTCCAAGTGCGTTTCCAAGCTCAGTCATGTGAGTGAAAAGAAACTGAAATATAAGAATGTCATTATTATCCCACAAAGATAAAAAACCCAAAGCTTCTGTAAGTCATTAAAAAACCCCACAGCCTTCAAAAGCTGGAAGATAGTTAGCTTCCACATCAGCATTCATACTAGGCTGCAGCCTGTCCAGATTATTACAGCTTCAGACATAATACCCTCTGGGTTTTCTGTGTTTTCTGTTTGTCTTATGATGACAAATCAAAGGAACTAGATGAAGTAAATACTGAAAAGGTTTGACAGAAAAATGCTGCTTTTTTCCTCCAATTTAATGTATCTGAGCAAAAGTTTGAGAACTCAAGTTCTGCACTGAGGCATCATTTCAGAGTAGAGTGCATTCTGAATACATTTTGTTTAGTCTCCATTACTTTAGATCTACTTCTCTGCTTAACCAGTAGGTGCTTCATTTAAGCTTTGCAACATAATAACACCAGGAATAGCAGAAAGCTTCACGCTCAGGAAAGCAAGTGCTTCCTTGCACAATGAGGGGTGCACGGTCTTGCCTTGCCCAATGGCAATCATCCTAATCAGGAAGCATTCTTTAACTGACACTTCAGTAGCAGAAAAAGAGCATAACCTAAAGCTTAAGATCCCTATCTCTATTTTAATCTGAAAACTTGCTGATGTTTTATGTCCTCCCACCCAGATAACTCTGTAGCCTTTGTCTTTTAGTACACATACTCACTCCAACACCAGCACAGCTTAAAGTTTGGTGGTTTTTTTAGGTGGTTTGGTTTTGTTTGTTGGTTTTGAGGTTTTTTTGATCAGTGAGCTAAGGTGATCCAGAGATGAGACATCTATTTCCTTCAATACTGGGATCCAGAGAATGCAACATGATCATTTCAGGGAACCCACATTTTGTGTCTACAAATGTTTAATCAAACTTCATTTATGCCAGCTTATGTCCTGGATCACATCTACCTTTCTACCTACCTCAAGGCCCTCTGTGTCATGGAATGCCACCTCCTAAGGGGTTAATGAGGCTGCTTTGGGGCACATTTTAAAATATGCATTATTTAATCCCTGTCAGTCAGTGAACATGGCCCTGCAATGTATCATTAACAGAATACTACTCTTTATAAGAGCTCAAGTTAGTTCTCAGAGAAGAAAAAATTACTCTCTGTACAAGACAAATCTTAAAGCAGGAATATACAAGTGGTCCTGAGGCAACTTGCAGCCTTTTAAAATCTGAAAGTGATGAAGCTTCATTACAAATTTATGCCTAGGCATTTTTATTTTAAAAGGCTACTTTAGTTCTCCACCAACAGCATCTGGAATTATGTAAAACACCCAGTCTCTGCCTCTGTTTATAGCCCTCAGTGAGCTGCCAAAAGAGCTCTTTTAAGGTCTGAACCACCATCCAAAAGACCTAGCTCATCAAGCTTATGTGATTATGAGCTATGCTTTTGACTAGGTCAAAAAAAGAGCTTTGATTCTTTACATTAGAGCTGGTTAACAAAGGCAAGTGTACTTTCTACTCAGAACAATGCTATAATGCTTTCTGATGTGCTTGAGGGAACAGTAAGACATTTGATAGAGATTAAGTTTCTTGGCTGTTGCTGACTCAAAAATTAAAAATAGGGAAAGACCAACTGAACAGTTTCCTTCATTTTACATCTAATATTGTTGCATGCATGTGTCAAAGCTGAAATTTATGCTGCCTGGTTTGCATATTTCTGAAACTTCTAGAAGGCTAGGCTGTCTTCTTCCAGGAAAAAGAACTTGTAGGTGCTACATGAGAACATAAAATTGTTACATTTTACTTCTTAAGTAGCATGGAGAGTCACACAGCTGGTTTAGTCCTTAGACCACCATCTCTCCCATTCTGAACTTCACTGATGACAAAATGTTGCTTGTAAACATTCAGCTCTAGAGAGAAAAAACCTTCTATTGACTAGTGATAGCTTCCATTTATAAACCGTAATGGGAAAGATGCAGCGAAGGGCTGTGTCTAGGACTGCAATACAGACCACACAACACTGAGCGTACCCAAACAGTAAACATACTCATTTTCCCTTTGTTCAAACTCTTAAGTACTCAGAAGCAGAGGCTGCCATCCAAAAAGGCAGTACTACATCTTTCACAGGTACACAACTTGTTCTCACAGAAACAGCAGTCTTTAGTGGACTGACAGCTTTCTGTAAATATTTAGATACTGGTGTACTTGGTGCAGCATGAATAAAAAGAGATTTCTTTGTTTGTTTGAAGAGCTTCTGGTTCAAAGTTACAGTCAGTAAGCAACACCTCAGGTTGCTGGTCCAGCAGGACACATGCAGTCTAATTTTCTGCAGAAATACACATGTAACATTACCCAGTTTAGGTTAATAGAGTTCCTAAAATAGAAACAATACAGTACATGCAAGGATACCGGTTACGTAAGCTATGCATGAATTTCCCACACTGTTCTGTTTGCAACCTCATAAGAGGTTCGGTGACATAGCAGCTTATGTCATTGTGTGCACCGGGCTCCTCACGCAGGCAGTTACCCCTCTCACAGACAGCCACGGCTTTCTTTTTGCCGTTCTAGAATTCGGAGGTAGATCTTTTATTACACCTACTACCATGACTGGAAGAAGCCGGCAGCCTTTCAGCCAGACAAGGGCTTTCTTAAGTCTCTTCACTGCCCCACATTTATTCCTAGATAGAGCAGTGTCCTTGGAGCATCAGGCTCGCCATCCCCTACACTTGCGGGCTTAAGCGCTAAGTAAAAATAAATACCCGCCCGAGACACAATAGACTAGCACCCCCGCCCCCCAAAGCGGTCACTAGGAGGCTAGTCACAAAAAAGCAGCCACAGCAGCCCAGTAATTCCCTACAGAGGACAAACGAAATGAAATCAGTAAGAGATGGCAGAAGACCCTTAGGAATGCGCGTACGGAGGGACAGACCTACACACCCGCACCCGATGCTCGGGGGCTGCTGAGGAGAAGGGAGAAAGCCCCACCCCATCCCGCCCCTTCCCCAGCTAGAGCAACAGCCCGGCGGGGGGCGGCGGGGCCGCCGCCCCCTCCCCATCTTCTCTCAGCGCTGCGCCCGCCCCGGGGCCAGCGGCGCCCGGCCTGCGAGGTGTGTTCCCCCGGCGGCCCGGGTCCCGACCGCAGCAGAGCTCTCTCGCCCGCCCCCCAGCATCCCACTCCTCTCCGGCCCCTACCAGGCGGAGCTGGCTCGTCTCATCGTAGGACAGGAAGCTGAGGATGTTCTCGATCGCTACGATGGGCAACCCCATGAGCGTGTTGCTCTGAGGCGGCGGCTCCAAGGGCGCAAGAGCCTCGGGAGACTCCGAGACCGGGGGCGGGGAGAGCCGCGCCGAGCCCAGGGCGCCGCCTTCCCCGTCGGACAGGAGCCGCTCCTCCGACGCTGCCATCTTGGAGCCCGTCCTTCCTCTACTGAGAGACGGGAGTTAAGTCTTCCTCTGACGACACTTCCGCCCCCGATTGTACCGGACGGGGTTTCCCCGCCCCGCCCGGCCCGGCCGTTTGGGCGTGGCACAGCGCGGGACGGGGCCCGCCTTACTGTCCTGCGGCGGCTCGGCCTGGGCAGCGCTGCCCCTCCGCCGCGGGCCGGTCTCAGGGGCAAGTCCGCGGGCACTGAGGTTCCTGCGGCGGCGAGGCCGAGTGGCCGCTGCGAGAACTGCGTCTCGGGAGTCCCGTTTGCTGGCGGGCCCCGAGTGTGGAGGAGGCAGCTCGACCTTTCTCCCTCCCCAGGGGCTGCTGAGCACCCCACCGGCCGCAGTTACTAAACGTAATAAAGAAATGAATCCTCGCTGCTGTAACCAGAGCGTGAGACTGGCTGGCAGCAAACGCAGTGGAGCATGGAAGCACAAGGCTTGTTCCCTAAGTGTGCCTGGGCACACGAGGACAGGTGGCCATGCACTGGGCTCGGTTCTCAGATGAGGCACAGGAGCTACAGCCACAGGCTGGCTCAGGGAAATGGCACCTGGAGCTGCCGACACCAGCAGTCTGACCTTGCCCAAGGTTCTGCACGGTGGGCTTCTGTACGTCAGCCTTATGTGGGTTATTGTGAAGCTACAGCTTTCTGCTTCCCACTCTAGAGATGCCAGAGTAGGCAGCCAAGGAGTCTGTAGAAGCTGACAGAGACGGAAGAGATCTGTGAGGATCACCCTGGCCTGCTCCTTCCTCCACAGAGAGCAACCTAAAAGTTACCTCCAAATGCCTCTTGAATGCCAACAGCCCGTGGCCCTTTCCCTGGAGAGCCTGTTCCTGTGCCAGACCACCCTCTGTGAGGAGCTTTTCCCTGATGTCCAACCTGAAGTTCCACTGAGGCAGCTTTACACAAAACCCTTGCACCCTGTGGCCAGACACAGGAGAGGAGAGATCAGCGCCTCCCTTCTTATGCCCCTGCCTGAGGTAATTGTGTGAGAAGGATGGTTTAGTTACAGCGAGACGGCTCTAGGATGGAAAAATACTTCTGTAGCTCTTAAGTGAGGCACAACTACGTGCTTCTTACGAATGTAATCCAGGCCTTTCTATGCTACAGATAGATGGGTGAGCAACCCCCCCTTTTGTGCCAAACCTGAGCCTTCCCTTCCTTAGCCAAGAGGGGCAGGGGGAGCCCCAGCAGCTGGAGTGAACAGTGGGTGGGTGTTCAGCCTTTCGGGGGGTCAGAGCCAGCTGGCAAAATCTATGTCTGCCTGCAAACTACTGCTTGGAGCCAAGCATTGTTGATGAGGCGAAAGGCCTCAGATAAAACAAACTCTGCTCTTTTAATTGCCTTTAATCCTATATATTAGTAAACTTTCTTGGATGCAATAGCCAGGGCAGCAAAAGGATAGCACCATAGGCTATTTCTAGAACATTCCCTGGTACTTCCGAGTGTTGCTATGGACACATTGTGATTTCACAACCATTTTAGCCCAACAGAACACAGCCACTGAAAAGTATGGTGCGAGTCTCCTCTCTGCCTTCAGCTGCTGTCACTGCTTTTTTTCACATTAGTTGTGTTGAGTGTGTGTGCTTGGCTGGGGTAACTGGTGCTGCTGAAAAGTGATTTGATGAAGAAAACCAGCAGATGCACACCAGAAGTGCCAGTAACAAAGTGTATGGGAAAAAGCTGTGTTTGGGGAGAATGGGACCACTGGTTACAGTACCTGCACTGTGGTAGTACACCTTAAAACAGCACATGAGCTGCCAGCAGCATCCCTGTACCTTTTTTTTAGCCATGCTTCTTCTCTTTGAAGGTTTATCTTAACCCGTTTACTTTACGTGCGACTTCCCCCTTTCCCTGGAAACCCACCTGCAACCTCTTTCTTGAAAGAAAAAAAAAAGTGCAACTTCAAAACCAAATGAACTTGGGGGCTGAGGAAATGCAAGGATAAGCTTTTATGCATGTCATCCTAATGGCACTCCAAAAATGTGCATTGAAATGAATATTTCCTTTTTGGGTGCAGAACACACTGTGCCTTGTACGGATTTGGAAGTGGTTTTGGTCCCCCTTCCCCTCAATTCATCAATGGTGCTGTAAAACGATCTGGCTCTCTTGGAACAAGGGGTTTATTCTTCTCCATGATTTTATGACCTGATCTCCTTTCACATGCACGCTCGGCATTTCAAAACACACTCAGGAGAATTCTTTATAAACTTGTGACTTGGCACGTGACGTTTGGGCTGGCAGTCCATTAATGCTTTAAAAGCAAGTGGGTTTTTTCATGCTGCCTAGGCATATATCATTTAAGGTAGCTTCAAGAAGGCTTTTTTTTTTTGCCTTGTCATGTAATTTGAACAATCTGAGGTTTTAAGATACAGCTTTATGTTTAAGAAATACAAGTGGTATGTTTTATATGTTTATTAATGAGAGTAATATATTGATAATATTAATGATTCCATCAGCAGAGGGGTGGCCAGCAGGGACAGGGAGGTGATTGTCCCTCTCTACTCTGCCCTTGTGAGGCCCCACCTGGAGTACTGTGTCCAGATCTGGGGCCCCCAATACAAGAAGGATGTAGAACTGTTGGAGAGGGTTCAGAGGAGGGCCACAAGGATGATTAGAGGGCTGGAGCACCTGCCCTACAAAGAGAGGTTGAGGGAGCTGGGCTTGTTCAGCCTGGAGAAGAGCCTTTGCGGGGGGACCTCATTGCAGCCTGCCAGTACCTGAATGGAGCATACAAACAGGAGGGAATAAACTTTTTAAAAGGGCAGATAATGGCAGGACAAGGGGGAATGGTTTAAAGCTGAAGGAGGGAAGGTTTAGATTGGATATTAGGGGGAAGTTTTTTACAGAAAGAGTGGTGAGGTGCTGGAACAGGCTGCCCAGAGAGGGGGTGGATGCCCCATCCCTGGAGGTGTTCAAGGCCAGGTTGGATGGGGCCCTGGGCAACCTTGTGTAGATCCAGGCCTGAGGTTGGTGGCCCTGCCTGTGGCAGGGGGGTTGGAGCTTATGATCCTCGGGGTCCCTTCCAACCCTTGCCATTCTATGATTCTATGATTCATTTTATATTATTCACTACAAGTATATATTCAAAGTTAATAAGTGTGCTTCAGTAAGTAAGCTAATTCTGCTGCCTTCCAGGTTCTGATTCACATCCTTCTGCAACGAAGTGTCATTTCTCTGAGCATGCATCGCTTTGCATTAATTTGCAAAAACACAGACCACAGGCACTTTCACAAAATCCCTGTTGCAGGGTCTCTAGTGGCTTAACTTTTCAGTTACTGTGGGGTAGCATGAAGCCAGATAACTTGATAATACTTCCTGAAGGGCATGAAATAAAAGTTGTGAAGTCTGTTACATGGTGAGTAACGTAAACATTTTGTCAGGATTTTACAGCTCACACAGGATACATAGCTCGTATGCTCTGTTTGGCTCACTGCTCACTTAGATTTCTGCAATGCTTTTAAGATTTAAAAAAAATCTTGAAATAGGCTTGGTTTCAATTATACCATGTTAGAATGATACATGTAGTTGGACTGAATTTTTTTGGGAACATCCAAAATGATTCACAAAGAAGACGATAGGGGGAATGTGTTGGTGTGCCCCTTTTAAGCAAAAATTTTCATAATTTTTTTCATTTTGTGTGTGTGTGAAATTTTAATACCTCTGTATTTTGGAGTAGGAATATTAGGTTTAAAAGGTAGGTCACTTGGGCCTGGGATATTTGTTTTGCTTTCTTTGTGGCAATCTGCAAAACTTTTCATGTCATAAGTCTCTGTAAAATCTCATTACTAGTCTTAAAATTTGTCAGTGAAATTCTATCCTGAGCAGTTTCAGCCTCTTACAGCTTACTATGTGCTCATAAGACTGTGTATATCATATCCCAACTGATTTGGGTGTGGTCCATTGAGGACAGCAGGGACTCTCAAATTTTACTGAAAGTACATAGTATATTTTGTTTGGGCTTTGTGTGGAGATAAGCAATGCCAAGAGGTGTGACAAAGAAGAATGAGCCAAGAAAAGTTGTAAATATCAAATGTGAGAAAGGAAAAGAAAATCAAGGAAAGGGAGAAAGTGAGAATCACAGAATCATAGAATCTCCTGAGTTGGAAGGGACCCATAAGGATCATTGAGTCCAACTCCTGGCTCCACACAGGACCAGCCAGGTCAGAGCATGTGACTGAGGGCATCGTCCAGATGCTTCTTGAACTCAGCCAAGCTGGGTGCTGTGACCACTTCCCTGGACAGCCTGCTCCAGTGCCTGACCACCCTCTCAGCAAAGAACCTCTTCTCAATATTCAAACTGTCACAGCTTCATGCTGTTCCCTCTGGTTCTGTCACTGGCCACCAAAGCGAGGAGATCAGCACCTGCCCCTTTACTCTTCCTCATTGGGAAGCCAAAGACTGTGATGAGGTCTCCCCTCAGTCTCTGAGCTAACAAGCAGACGTTGGGGACTATAGGGATGGGGGGGAAGAAATGTAGCAGCAGGAGCTGAAGATGAAGGAAGGTGTGTAACTAGGTCAAGAACTTCCACGTTAGTGAGGAATATAGGACCAAAGAGGAGCAATGTGCTCAAAAGCTGAGGATAAGAACAGAAGTTGGGTGGGAGTAGAACAGATTTGTTTTATTAAGTTACTGTAATCAATAGAAAAATAGAAAATGCCTTTCCACATGGTACATTTTCTTCTCTGGGGGGGTAGCAGCTTGCTCACTTTATGGATATCAAGGGTTTTTTTAAGAGGTGTTAAATTTAAAAGAAGTCTGGTATATTCACACAGCCATATTTTCATTCAGGCTGCTGGACACAGAGGCAGAGCAAAGTCTAAGGCTGAATCTAATGCAGAAGCTTGGTGCAAGGCCAGATCCAGACAAAATACATAGCCTGGTTTTGCTTATAGAGGAGAGGAGTAACATCTGAGCATATTTGGGACCATGACTTTTGAGCCAGAAGGAGAGACCTGGAAGCAAGCTGGGGGAGATCCACAGAGAGTCTGTGGTTTTGTGTCTAGCTTGCTTAAAGGTCTTTCTTTGAAAGGTATTAAAAAAGAAATGGGGGGTGGGGGGATCCATGCTGAGATCCATATTAAAATGTCCTTTTAAAATATTCTTAACAAATGTAGACAGGACTGTAAATTTGCAGAGATTCATGTTTTGCAGCTGACACTTTTGGTCTATTAATAGGTAACTTAATATTTATTGACTTGTGGAGTCATAGCTTCAGATATGAATGTAAACTCACTTTAATTAAACCAGTATGAATATTTAAATGGTTTTGAGGTAGTTTAACCAGTTTTGGTTTCAGTAGTGCTATATATTGCATAAAAATCTGTTTGAGAAACCAACTCTAAAATCTACATCCACCTCCTAATTTATTTGTAATACTGAACATAAGGTATCTGGTAGTAATCATAAGATGAAGTTGAGAGGCAGAACAGTATGATTCTCTCTGGGGAATGAGAGGAAGTGACAAAAGGAGAACAGGTAGAAGACAAGATGAAACAAAAGACAATCTCTGTGTATTTTTCTCATCTAAAAGTATGGGGACCAGATTAATCTTGGGTAGCTTTTGTAGGCTAGGCACATTACACAGTCAAGCTTTCATTAACTATGCTTTTCTGTTTAAAATTTTAAAAAAACCCAAAACAAACCTTAAAAATTTGGAAATACTAAAAGTACTTCCAACTCCACAGGGAAGTAAGTGTTCATAGACTTGTAATATATTTATATAAACTGATGTACTTGGTGGATAAAAAGGTCAAGGGTTCAGAAAAATAACCTTTCTATTTTCTTGGAGTCAAAGTACCTTGCCTGAATGAGGACTGCAGGATCCAGTACTGGATGGTGTGTAATCTTGGTCAGGTCACACACCCTCACACAGGTGTACTCAGAAGTAAGCTTTTATAAAGAAAAAAGTGGTTTAAAATAGATTACATGACTCTTGTGGTTCTCTGTATTATTTTCTTGTAGGATGTTTGCAGGCCCTGGGATGGAGAATCAGTGTACCCCACAGCGAGGGGCTCAGGTTTGCTGCTGGTTACCTTGATGTAAATCCTAAGGAATTCCTTTGATTTTCCTATATTGCTATATAGTTACACTATGATAAAGAGGACTTAGTAAAGATTTCAGTAACATCTTTGTGTCTCATCAGTTCAGCTCAGCAAAACACCACCAACATGATGAACTGTACCAATAATGTTGATGTATAAGAAAAAGACAGCTCGTAAAGTGTCTGGTTTTGCTTATAGACCATGTACCTGTGTGTGCCAGGATTGTCTAAAGCAGAGTTTAATTTGCTGAGGCACAGGACTAGAGCTCTGTATGAGAATATGCAGAGAAAATAGGTAAGTTGACCAGGAAAATATGTTAATATGTAGTCTGCTCTGTTCTGCAGTCCTCTATAGAAAATAAACTCTGTGGAGCCTGATCTGGAAGTAAGTTTGTATTTTCTGAAATTCTTTAGGTTTCATTCTCTCTTGACTCCAGAGGGACTGCTAGCATGAGCTAAAGCTGGCTGGTTGGAAGCTGAGAGATGGGGACAAGGCAATAGCAAAATGGCAGGGTTAATTTAACTCTCCACATCCTCTGAGCATCCAGCTGGGATGAAGGTTCAGCATCACTGTATGGCTGATTAGTGTCTTAGGGTTTCTGGTAAGGAATGGGATTTTGATCAAAGAATTCCTATTTGCAGCAGCTGAATATATATGTGCTTAATGAGCATATTTTTTCAGATCCTTCCCTGTTTTTCCTCACTGATCAGCTCCCTTATGGGGCTGGGTGAGTGGCTGCAGGCAGATACCACTTTCTCACATAGCTGCAATTGCCTCAAACAGACATTATGTGACAGAGGCTTTTCTGTCAGGATCTGTGCTGAAATGAATTGACAGGGATCCAGGGTGAGTCTAGAGAATATAATTTAGTTATGGAGAAGAATGGCAGCTATGTATGGTGCATGCAAAATACTGATTTGTGCCAGCCTGTTGGGTTTTTTTTAAGATGCTGGGGTCCAAAGGAAAAGGAAGTTTATTTCCCCTCTCTTTAAGGCAGAATGGAGACTTGTTTTAGCTGGCTCATTGTCTTTCTGTTGAATATAAATTACATGGAAAAGAATTTTGAGTGAGGAAACTAGAATTTTCTCCTAGCAAATAACATGAGAAGCTGAAGAAGTTTAGTTTGCTAAGGTTAAATCATTCCTGTTTATCTGGAAGAAATGAAAGACTCTTGTTTCCTGTGAGTGATGCTTGCACATGATGATAATAATGTCACTTTCTACTTCTTTAGAATCACCATTTGAAACTTGTCAAATTATCAGTTTAAGGGCTGAACAGGTTGCAGCAAAATTGATGCAGCTTTCTAAAGCAGTTACTGAGAGCTGCTGTTTTGTGGGTGCTGCTGGCTGTCCTGTTTCACCTGGGATAGTTAATTGGCTCCCTAGCAGTGGGTATAGTGCTGTGTTTTGGTTCTAAGATGAGAATCATGTTGGCAGCACACATATTTTGGCTGTTGCTGGGCAATGGTTACACCAACTCAAGGATTTTCAGCTTCTCATACTGTCCCACCAGAGAGGAGGCTGGGGGTGCACAAGAAGCTGGAAGGGGACATGGCCAGGACAGCTGACTAAAATTGGGCAAAGGGATGTTCTATATCATGGGGTGTAATGTTCAGTGTATAACCTGGGGGAAGCTGACTGGGTATTTAGACAGTGCCTTGGGAAATAGCTGGGCATCCGTGGTCTGTGGGTGGTGAGCAGTTGTGCTGTGAATCACTTGGTATGTATATTCTATTATTATTATCATCATCATCACTGTCCTTTTTCTGTCCTATTAAACTGTCTTTATCTCTACCTACGAGTTCCACATTTTTACCCCAATTCTCTCTCCCATCCTCCTGAGGGGGTGTAGTGAGCAAATGGCTGTGTGGTTGTTCTAGCTGCCTGCTGGGATAAACCACAACACTGGCTCTGTGTGTTACTCAGTTTACTGAGTTAATGAGATTGAGTATGGACTTTGCATAGGGGGTGCATGTATGACTCTTACAATTCAGATACTAGGATTAGTTTACAGAAAAGATGCAAGTTAACCAAGAAGTATTTTTTTTTTAATTTGCTTTTCTTTAAGGTTACAGAGCCTGGACCTGAACCTCTGTTGTCTCACGTAGCTGCTTTTATGCACTAGCAGTTCATAGATACCGTGACCAACAATGTTTGTGTTTGCTTTCTGCAGAAGCACGTGCTTTCACAAGGCAAGAGACTAGCTCCCATGCCTCTGAGTAAGGTCAGTGTAACTCAGCTGCTCCTTGTGTGGGCAAAATTGAATTTAGTTTGGCCTGTGGCACAGCAATGTCACAGAACATGGTTTGTTTTGTTGTTTAGATTTTAAATTAGTATCACCTGTGTGTGAATGAGATCATACAGTTCACAACCAAAACAGACTTCACCTGACAACAAAACGCACAAACCATTCAAGTAGGGGCCTGGTGATGTTGTTCATTAAGCATGTACTGATGTGATAAATTCCCTGAAGGGGATTACAGCTGAAGAGAGTTATTTCAGTTGCCAGACTCAGGCATTTCAGAGAGAAGTAGCTTATCACTAGGAGGAAGGTATGTCTATTATATCACTCCTCAATGCCTAGGAAAACCTTTACGCTTAACAAATGGGATTTGACAGGAGTTGTGGCAAGCCACTGTGTCTTAATTTAAAATTTATATCTTCTGAAATGCTTCTTCATGTATTCTTTTTGAATGTGGTATGGAGCAAAGGCTTTTGGTTTGGAAGCAGCCACTGAGGTGGGGTGTCCTAGCTGGCACGATTAGCAGGTTCTGTTATGGATTTCATGAACCCCCATTGCAGTCTTTGGTGTTTGTGAATGTCTTTTTTTTTTCATTTAGGAGGTAGACTCAGTTGTTGCTGTATGCTTCTACTGGAAGATGTGTAATCTGGTTTTAACACAAATCCTAAAAATGCAACATTAAATAGCAACAATTAATTTAACAACCATCACCGGATGGATTAGTAGAACCGTGTGCAGATGCTGAAGGTATAAAGCTAGCAGGGTTTTGTTTTGGGTAGGTGTCTTGTTTTGGGTTTTTTAGGTAATTTTCCAACACTGACTAGTTGAAGCCTTTGCTTTGAATCACTGTCTGGAAAAGCCTCACTTTGAGCTGTAGACTGGCTGTATAAACTAAGTACCAGAAGTTCACTGTTTAACAAAAGAATCCACGCTTGTGAAGCTGCTGTGCTGTACCCTAGCTTTGGTGAGCAGTTCTCTTGGCATGTTCCCTTCTGCTGTTTTGGTTGTGTTGGGTTTTTTTGGTGGGGTGTCTTTTGTTGTTCTGGGTTTGTTGGGTTTTTTTTGTTTTGCTTTGCTTTGGATTTGTGTGTCTTTCTCTCCAGCAATCTCAATTCCAAAGTTTTCCCTGCATTCTGCAGTCTTAAGCGGTATCCCTCAGAAACTGCCTGTAAAATCCCCATCCCAACAGACATTCTTTAGAATTATTCCACTACCCAGCTATGTTCAGTCTTTTCTGCCCATTTCCTCATCCAATTATAAGAAGTTTAACTTGGTGGCGCTTTAACAGTAGGTGGCAGTGGACAGCAAATGTAACCCCGCTGGCCTGCTCCTCTTCACGAGGATGTTGTTGACTTCTGACAAACTCTTCCTGAAATTACTGTCTTAGAAGCAGTCTAAGAATCAGAATCATCATCTTTTTGCTGCATAAAAAAGGGATTATTAAAGTATAAATGACTTACAGGAACGGTTTTTTGGGGTTTCTTTTTAAATATTACAAGGTATTGCAAATGAGATGTTGTTTGGTGGCTGTTGCCTGATAATCCTCCTAATTGTGTCAAGACTGTAAAAGAAGACTTGGCTGGTCTGGCCAAGTTATAGTCAGGCTGATTGAGAAGTTACTGTTAAAACGGCTTAGATATATCACTGAAGGAATTAACTGAAGCTTATTTTGGAGTTTTAAGTGGTGTGCTAAGGGCATGAAATACAGCAGTGTCTTCCTAGCACCACTACCACCCCTGAAAACTAACAAGAAGAAAACATGATGTTATTTATTTTTACTGATTATTATTACCACTACTGTCTGTAATCTCTGTAATGTCTCCAAGTTTCTGTGGTTCAGATCAAGTAGATCTCTCATGGAAAGAAGAAGAATGATTCTGACACATTTTTTGCTTAGTGGGTGGTTGGTTGTTTTTTTTCTTTTCCTTGGATGCTTTTCAAGCAATTCCATGGGTATTAACTTCCCCTGGAGCCTTGCTGTGACTGCTTCTGGGGCATTGCATGTGGTCTTAGTCAACTTCAGCATGCTCTGGACAGGCTGCCAAGAGTGGTAGGAAACAGGGAAGAGGTGCAGAGCTTCAGCTGTCTTGTGCCATTGGCTTCAGATCCTGTGGACCTTCTCTTCTCTTCCTTTGTGTCAGAGCTCTGTATGTGCAGGATTGAGGACTTGCTGCTTGCCAGTTCTCCTCGGTCGATGAAGCTATGGTCAGAACCCCTCATGTGTTTCTTCCTGCTATGGGGGAAGGGGTGGGAGACATCTACTCGCTGCCTTATAAACCCAGAAATCTTTCCTGTCATTAATAACTTGTTGTGGGAAATTAATGTCATGCTTATCTAGTGAAATCATGTCTGCATTGCTTTAAGAGGCAGGAATGTGGGATGCCAGAGGGAAAGTAAGGAGTCTGCAGGGAAGGAAAGAATGCTGCTGAGAGATGCACAGGTGTGAGTGGTTTCGACCCCGCTTTACCCACAAACCTGGCAAGTGTTGGAATGAAGCTGTGATCTAAAGCGTGCTGCCAGATGGCACGGAGAGCCTCCACTGCAGCATGTGAGTCACAGAGCTTGGACAAAACCGGGGAAAAAATAGGTGCACCCCTTGAAGCTTCATTTCCTTAGCAGGGATGGGGTTGTAGCTTTGTGTGGAAGAGGTAGAAAACCAGTATGTTTTGCCAGCAGAGATTCCATGGATTGACCCACAAGAGGCATGTGCTAGCAAAATATAGGACTGGGGGCATCCGCAGGTCTGAAACCTCTTTTCTAGTTGATTTGTTAAAAATCTAAACATTTCCAGGTTGGTTCTGTTCAGAAAGTGTAACTTTTATTAGAAGTGCTCTGTGCCTGTGCCTGTGGCATCCCCTCCAAGAGCATATACCTTATTTTATCCCTTCCCAGGTAGGTGGCCCTACAACTTCAGCAGGGACTTAGGGAAGACTTCTGGTTCTCCACTACCGCATGCTTTGGCTGTAATTATTTATTCATTAACGAAAGGAAAGCTGGGACCGTGAGCCTTCCGTGAGCAGGCTGACCAGTGCGTGCGGGCAGCGGACTGAGCGGTGCGTGGATCGGGGCCCTAAGAGCGAGCTGCTTTTGCCAGTGGATTACTATACCGGTAATACACCGGCGGTGTTCTAGGGGCACGCCGGCAGGAGCAGCAGTGCCGGGCTTCGAGGGCGGGCGGTGCCAGGCTTTCAGTCAAACCAGCCGCGCAGAGACAAGCCGGCGGCAGCCGGGGCCGCTCGGAGGCGCGGGTTTCTCCCAGGAGAGCTGCTGGCTGCGGGGCTGGGAGGCGGCCCTGGCGGCCGCAACTCAGCGGGTAGAGGGCCGCGGCGCGCGAAGGGTTATGGGGCGGCGCCGTGACGCCATAGCGTTGCCGGGAGACGACGCGCTGTTTTCCCGAGGTACCCAATAGGCGTCGGGGGAGGTGATGTTATGTCGCCGCCTTCTCATTGGCTGGCCCTGTTGGCGGGGCGGGAACCGGCCGGGGGCTGAGGTCCGCGGAGAGGGCAGCGGGGGCGGCCCCCGGCGGTGCGGGGCCCCGCGCTGTGGGGAGGCGGATTGGCGGTGCGGGGCCCCGCGCTGTGGGGAGGCGGATTGGCGTTGCGCCGGGCTTTGCGCTGCCCGGAAGAAAAACGTGCGGGGGGCGAGGGGAGTTCAAGCTGGGGACCTCCAGCTCGGGGGCTGGACCTCCCCCCCCTTCCTCCTGCCGGCTCGGTCCCCGCCGATGCTGCAGGCGGCTCTTCCGAAACCGAAGCGCTCCCGTAGGTGTGAGCCGGGGGCGAGGAGACTTTGTACAGCAGGTTTAGAGCAGATGCCAGACACTTCTGGGACAGGCTTTAAATACCGCTGTATTTCAAAGCGCCGTGGCAAAAGCACACCACACACACACAAAGCCTTTTGTTTTTCTGTGCTGTAATTAGGCAACTACAAAAATAGCTGCTTGATCCTTTTTCAGGCCCCCCACCCCCAGCTGCAGCAGGGTTGTCTGAAATAATACTTGATCCTTGCATGGGAGTTTCCGGGGGTTTTATCAATGGTGTTCAAGTTTCTTCACTACTTTAGAAAAAGCCATGTTTATATACAAATCAGGTCTGTGTGTTGTTCTCCCTTCGTCTGGGAACTTCTAATCCTCTTCCCTTTTATCCTTTTTAATTACTGGGAAGATTTTAATATGAGTCGGGAAAACAGATGGAGCTGGTTTTCCTGCCGAGGAAGCCCTGTAACGGTGCTGATGTAGCATACTTTCCTCCTTGGGCTTTTGAAGTGAGGCTAGCAAAGTGCTTAGGCTTGAAATATGTATCCTGCGCTATGGGCTGGGGAAGGGAATTTTCTTCTTCCTCCTTAAGTGGATGTAAAGGAGTTGGGGTGGGTTGTGGGGGTGGCTTTTTGTGGGTTGTGGGGTGGAGGGGGGGTTGGTTTGCTGGTTTGTGGTGTTTGGGTTTTGGTTTTGTGTGGTGTGGGGTTTTTGGGGGGTTTGGGTTGGAGGTTTTGTTTTTGGACAGCCGAACCTTACTATGGGTTTCTAAGGCTTCTGGCACACCAGTGTTGCTCTGTGAGGTTTGACATGGCCTCTGTAGCTCGCTGGCCAGGTCCTACTAAACATAGCACAAAAAAGTGAACCCCACCTCGAGCAGGGGTGCTAAATTGACCGCGTATGTGAAGAACTAAAAGGAGATTATGGGTAGGACCGTATGTTTGAGGCGGCAGGGAAGGCAGGGAGCCGCAGGTCAGACTAGGGGAGGCTCCAGGGTTGAAGCCTCGGCCAGCGGCTTTCCACCCGCGCTTCCCCGCTGCCGGTCCAGGGAGGGGCCGCAGGGAAAGGACCGGTGCTGTGCGCCCCTGCCCTCGGCGGGGCCCCGAGGCCGGCGTGTTTCGGAGGGAGGTGTGGGAGGAGGTGATCCGTGGGGACTCAGCGTATCTCGTACTGCCACGGCCCCCTGCTCGGTCCCGGATTTGACTCGGGCCCCGGGAGGGCTGACCCCACCGCGCTGGCTGTGGAAGTTGAGACCCGGGTGGGCTGGAACCAGGCACGGCGACTCCCCCGGGCCAGGCGCTACCGGCGGGGGACAGGAGGCGGGCCGTCCCCCGCGGGAGCTGCGCCGGCCCCTCCCGGGGGTGGGCGGCGGGCGGGGCGGGGCGCGGCGGCTCCTCCTCGCCGGGCCGGGGTTAGTTTCGGAGTGGAGCCGGGGGTGGCGGCAGCAGCAGCGGGAGAGCGGCGCTCGGTGGGAACAAAGCGGCGGACGGGCGCCGAGGCCGGGCTGGGTCGAGCCGAGCGCTTCCCGCAACAGGTTTCTCCGCGCGTCCCGGCGGCGGCGCAGGCCCTCCGACTCCCGGGTCGCCGGTCTCCCGCTCCGAGCGGAGGGGTCGGCACCGGCCGCCCTCATGCGGTTCGGCTCCAAGATGATGCCGGTAAGTCCCGGCTGGGCAGGGCCGCGGGGGTTCGGCTCGGAGCGGAGCAGCGCGGTGGGTGGCGCCCGGGGGCCGGCCCCGGGGCGCGGAAAGTTGGAGCGGGGCAACGGGAAGGAAAATGGATCCTGCGGACGTGGAGGGGGGCGGGAGGGCGACCCTCCTTCCCTCCCTTCTTCCTCCTTCCCCCCGCCCAGTGAGGGCTCTGTAGCCGCGGTGCGGCCACACAGGGGCTTCCCCTCCCCCTCGCTGTTTCCCCCCCTTCCTCCCCCTCAAGCTTTTCCTTTGCTTCCTCGTTCACGCTGGGATCAACTTGTTAGACGGGCCTGCTGGAGGAGAGTCAGTGCAGGAAGAGGGCTGGGGGGCTGTGCAGGAAGAGGGCTGGGGGGCTGTGCGGGTCCCTGGCACATAGTACCCGGGAACTTCGCTCCTGGCGGGGGGGGAGGGGGGGCGTATAAGGCTGTCTCGTTGGGGCCGCTCTCCCCGTGGGGTAAACAGCCACCTCCTCCGAATCTCGCGTTATGTTTTGTTGTGGGCTGTTTGGTTGGGTTTTTTTTTTTTGGGGGGGGGAGGAGTGGGGGTGGAGGGAGTTTGGTGTTTTTTCTGTATTGTATGGTAGGAAGTTCTTACGGCTCATGGCAAGCCAACTTTTATCTGCCGCTTCTGGGGGGGGTGATTTTGTTGCCGAGTGCCCGGACTCCCAGAGGAAGGTGGTGTCCGTGTTGTTTACGGTTCCAAGTGGTTAGGAACTAAGGGGTAGGTGGCTGGGCGAGTTTCAGGAGTTGGTCCCGGCTCTGTGTGTTAAACCTGCCCAGCTCTGGGCCGTGTCTCTCTTAACACTTCCAAAAGAGTCAGGGAGAACCACCTCCTATCGGAGTTCTGACATGGCTTTTAAAACTACACTGATTTTCTTAGCCAAAGTTGGATGAAGGCATAGCACCGCAGCTTGGCTTAGTTTTCAGCACAAAGTACATGAAGTTGATGATATAAAATACTTACGTTTACTTAACAAATACTCCTGACTCTGACAGCAGAGATACCCCGTAAAATCCATAATCTTTTGTTCTGAGTGACTGGAAGATGTAGAGAAAATCCCAGCAAGCTTAATACCTGAGCAGTTCAAGTTGAGGGTGCTTTAAAATGAACGCTCTGCCATCCTCCCCCAGGCGATATGGCCTGCCTTGCCGTGCTTTATACCGAGCAGCTCTTGCACGCATAGGTAGTCCTGTTAAAAATCCCTAGTTTAATTCTTCTAGGAGCTGATTGAAGCGAGTGAGGTGAAACTGGGAATTTGCGATGGAAGGATATGGGTGTTTCTGGGATGCTTGTTTTGCTATCAGTGTGAGATTCTTCCTCTGCCTGCAATTAGGAGGAAATAACGACTGATAATTTGATCGTGTAGAACACTGGAGAAGGCTGGGTGACTATTGCTGTAACTAATGAGAGAGGAACAGAGACAATGTGAGCCCAACTACAGATTAAATGATGTGTTGTGCAATTGTGGTGTTGTCTACCCATGAAAAGCTAAGAAAAAGAAGCAGCAAATATAATAAGAGATTAATTCAGCCCATGTCAAAACAGAGCTAGGTAAGTACCCTCATATAACAGCAAAGTCTCCAAGAGATGCTGTTGGTGGCCAGTTCTTTGACACTGAGTTCAAATAAAATGAAGGATCAGGAGCAGTCTTATCCCATCAGCGTTTGCAGGTGACAAGTTCCGGAGCATGAATTGCCCTGGTTGCTCAGACTTCTTTGGCTGGTGACTCAACTCATTAGTGATTCTGGTTTTAACCCATAAATAAAGGGAGGGATACAACCTTTTCACGTTGTGTTTACTATGAATGCAAGGATTGAATGTGGTTAAGGGAATTATAGGTACATTAGAACTTGAATTCACCTTTAAAAGAAACCCCAAACCTGAGTTTTAGTCTAATCATCAGTGGGATAAGTTGTCCAACAGCTATATTGAGCAGTGCAAAAGGCTGTTGAAGTGCTGTGGTGCACTGGCTACAGGGCAAATAAACAGCCACTTTGAAAACATCGTAACTATACTCTCCTGAATCTGCAAGTGTGGAAAATGCAATGCCAAAAGTAGTTCTAACTATCTTTGGAAAGTATTTAACATTTTTGTTTTTTCTAAGACATGCCATCCCCGCTGTGAACTAGTTCTCATTGAAAGAATTTGGTGTGGGAAGAGGACAACTGAATGTCCTTGAACACTACTGAAGCGTTCATGGACTTGAGTATCTTCACCTGCCTTGTTTAAATGAGTAGGCTGGCCCTAAACAATCTGCAAAACAATGTTTTGTTTTCTTGCTTAATGTTTCTTACACTTCCCACCATATAAAATTGTACAAGATTTTAAGTCTGTGCTCCAGGTCCACTTTCTTTGCAGAAGGTGGTGTCGACCAGGGATTAAACAAGACAGGAGGAGGGCTTGTTACCCTGAGTGGGGAATACAGCGAGGGTGAGCCCAGCCAGGAGTTCACCTCTGAGTAGCTGCCAGTGAAAAAGCCTGGAAATTATCGTAGCAGCATAACCACTTGTGCTCTTGGGAGGCTACCCTGAAATGGGAATGTTTTCCTTGTGGTGATGACAGATAGGAGCTAAACTGCTGCTGTAACCATATGTCAGGACAATGTGATTAAAAGTCTGCATAAGGGAGTAATATGAAGTAATTTGTGCGTAGTTGTACTGATGATGGTAATAACAGGGTTAACACTGGCAAGCTGTGTGAAGTTGTCTCACCTTTCATCTGCGAAGGCTTGTGGGAGTGTGACTGGTACTGTTAAGTAGTGAAAAGGAGCTGGAAGCACTTTCAAAAATAGCATATTTTTCTGCAGCATAATTAGTTTCTCTCTAATTTTACATTACTACTCTAAAGATGGACATGTATTGAGAAAGGATTTACGTCATTTTGTGTACTGGATAAATGAATGTTTGAAGATAGTGGGAAGTAACTCAGATTGAGGTACCCCTTTAATGCCAAGTGAAGGTTTTTTATCAGACCCTCTGATGATCGAAATAAGACAAATTGCAAAATGGACCCTTACGTAACAGTAGTTACCTGGATGGAGCTTCCTTGAAATCAGGATGAATCCAGACAGGGAGATACATTCTTAGGGTTAGGGACAAAGTTGGTAAAGTGGAGGGTGCTTAAATTCTTTATTTACTTTTGTTTCCAGTTTTGGAAAGAAGTAATGCCTGATAATAAAGTTACCTGTTAACCATTTTCTTGTAAAGTTAAACTACATTTGAAGTGTAGTGCCACAACATCAGGAGTTGTGCTTTCCCTACAGTTGACAGTTGTTTTGCTTTCTCCATTAGGCAGTTAATTGGAATTGCCATATAGATTCTGAATTACTGAAACAGTGTAGTAGTAGCCCATCTTGAACAATTTTCTTAGGAAACACTTGCAGCTTAAAAGGGTTTTTCACAGAAATTATTCTCTTACCCTGTGTCAGAACAGCGATAAGTTTACAAACGAACCCATCCCTTCCTGCCCTGTAGAGTTTAACAAATTGCTACAATAACAATAAGCGATCTGTAGATCTCAGCCCTGTTTCCCAGTAGCCTTCTACTTATTTAAGCTTTGATCTGGTTCATCAGTTTTCTCTTTTTCTTGTCTGCCTGCATGGATTTTGGTGCATGAACAGGACTTGAGACTGTAAGCTCTTCTGAGCATGTCTCTCATAACTTCATCTGATTGAAGTATTTAGAAATCTGCTGTGTGCTCTTTTTAGGCAAGCTTTCATTTAATGTTGTTTAAAAGTTTTAATATTGTGATTCTATTAAAACTTTAATGTGGTATTCAGCATTTATTTTTCTAGAGTGCTGAATAAAGCTAGGTGATTATTTTGCTGAGCTATCTTACCTTTTAACTTCTGCCTCTTCTCTTATAGACTGTGACCTGTCATTATGCACAATAGGAAATACTGCCTTGAGGTTTCCACAGTACTTCTACCTATTTCTTCTCTTTCATGTAGTTCCAACAAGATGGTTTTTTTCTGTCCCATGAATAGTTCCAGGAATAGCTTTAAATGCATCTGTTTTATCATAACTTTTTTAATACCTTAGCTCTCCTTTAAAAACATTAGTGTTACATTACACTACAGTGTGTTAAATATCTGTTTCTTTGTGTGGCTTGTATCAAAAATGGGTGAAGGGCAATATTACAAATTCTTATCAGATTAAGCTATACAGGCCATGGGAATAACTGTTTCTGATCTGTTCAGCAGTTCAGGGTGTCAGTGGCTCATCAGGCATTACCACCTACGGTTTCAAGGGCTAGTATGCGGTGATGAAGTTTGGGATGAGTAGGTAACTCACAGAATTTCTTCTTTGTTTGGTGGTGTTTGTTTTATTTATTCTTCCAAGTGTTGCCAGATGGGATCTCTGTTTTTTTAGTGAGCAGGTCTGCTTTCTGAGATTAAGTTACGTACAAGTGATTGGACTTCAAAAGAGGCAGGTATAAAGGTTATTTTAGCAGAATAAGCTAGTGGAATGGCAATGTGCCTAGCATTCTTTTCAAGTTATTGATTAAGAAACCATCTTGAAAATGCTCTATTTGTCTAGCTGCTCTCCTTGTTAGTAGTCTGCCTCAGGGGCTTTCCTTTCCCTCCTGCTGTGTCTGTTATTGAGCTTGTTTAATTATGGACAGAGTTGTGTTGCTCTACAGTCCCTCTGAAGAGGGAGATGGATAACCCAGAGGAGGCTGACTCAAGCTACTTCCCATGGCTTGATGGCACAGCTGAAAGAGGGCTTCTTGTTTCCTTTTTGCTGATGCCCACTGATAACAAAGGAACCTCCAGATCATCTTAATCTGTGGGCTTTCAACTTCCTGTGGAGTGTAAAAACTTAGGTAATGCTCCGGAAACTGGAAGGTGCCCCTATTCATAAGGTAATGAGCAGATAAAACTCTTCTCTTTGCTCTGAGTTTTATTATCTTTAGGCCTGGTTTCTCCTAGCTTAGTCACTTGTGAGTCAGGCAAAGTCTTTTTGATCTTCAGTTCTCCAACAGTCGAATGATACTGTGTATAAAGGTCACTAGAAATCCTGGACATCCTGTGAAGTATATTTAATTATCTTAGTCACTGTTGCTTAACTGTTTTAGAGGTTTCAGGCTTTACTGTGGAATATGAAGGACCTGAAAAGTTGTTTTAAAATAATATTACACGATTGTTGCTGTAGTTTGTAGCTTATGGAGAGGGAACTATAATCAAATAGGAGAAAGAACAGTAATTGTGATACTGTCATGGAGCTGGATGTGTTAAAAGGCATAACCCAGTTTTCCACTTGCATTTGCTATTTGCTTTTTGTTAATCATTAATACTCTGGATCTTGCTGCTGGTGTTCAGTCATATGTGTGTCTTAACTTTTTTCACCGTGGCGAAGACACTTCATGGATGTCAAACCTAGTTGTATGTAAAGGATAAGGAGCCCTTGTTTTCTGTTGCTGTGGTGTTAATAACAAAAAATCTAGTACTAAAATGGTAACAAGATTTCTTTTTTTTTTTTTTTCTATGCTAGAATAATGCTTCCAGGACTTAATACGATGTGATCCTTTTGATAGAGGTCTGTGTGCAGTGCCCTACCTTTTCTTGGCATCTATTTTAAAAAGAAGGAATAGAGGAACGCTTCTTGCCTTTTTCTTCATTATTATTATTATTTTAAATCCTACTCTTTTATCTTTGTTTTATCCTCTTGCAAAGTAAAGCATATGCATTGTAAAATCAAAATGTGTACTGTGGTTATCCCTCATTCTGCATGGTTCTGTCTGTGAAATTGATTTGGGAAAACCCTATCTGCCATGTACCTGGGTTATAGGTATAGCACCCAAACTTGGGTAGAAACACAGATCCTTTCACATTGCTGACTTGAAAGCAGATGTTATTTTGAGTTGTTCAGTATCAAATATCTAGTCCATAAACCACTAACTGCTACGGATCAGAGCATTTAATAAAGGGAGTGGAAGCTGCGGGGAGGTTAAGCCACTTGTTAAAGGTCATGCAATGAGTTCAGCCTGGGATTTAGGAGACCAGGATTCACGTAGAGTCAAACCAACTGGTACACTGTGGTGCAGCTGGAATATGAGTCTGTCATATCTTATTTTATATTTACACTGGATCTTGCTTAAAGTAATTACACTGGCTGCACCCCTGCTTCTGTAGGGTTAACCAAGAATGGGGAGGAGAACTGTGATCGTAGTTGATTCTGTTCTGTGCACAGTCCCCCAAAAGAGGTGCTTGCTCATCCTTTGGATGTGTGTAAAGGTAGTATTCCCTTTTCACTGTTAAAGGTATACCTTGGATATAAGCAGAATGTGGGTTTTAGTTTTTGTCAAATTAGAGATTTTCCTTGTCTCTTGATACTTCCATTTTGTGAGGCTTAACTGCTTAAGGAGCAATTTAGATCTAAGCTTAGATTACTTTTTTCCTCTCTTGCTATGGAGTGTTAAATCCCATTTTTTCTTTAGATTGAAAGCTAAGGGAGAAGGGATGGTCTCTAGTATCATGTATTTTTCTTACCTTTAGGTTCCTTCTGTCCTTTAAAAGAGGAAAATCCATGTTTTCTTAGACCTTTTAAAAATGCTGCCAGTTTTATCCCATTTGAGCTTTATCCTGCACCAAACCACCCATGTACTCTGGTACATCAGTGAGGCAGCAGCCTCTGGGTCTGTGAGCACATTGCAGCTTTGCAGTGGACAAACAATGAGCTGAAATATGCCACGTAAGCCCTGGTGTAGAGTATCTTGCATTCTTAAGCTATGGCCTTCTATCCTTCTGCAAGGTGACTGCCCACTTCTTGGGTTTCAGTAGTGATGAGCAAGAGCTCTTCAGAGAGACACTGATCTCATCCCGTTGTGCCTTAGTTTTTGCGGGAAGAAGTTGAAGGTGTGCAGTCTGGCTGGGCCAGCAGATCACACAGAAATGAAGGTGTGCAGTCTGGCTGGGCCAGCAGATCACACAGAAATGGTGGTGTGCAGTCTGGCTGGGCCAGCAGATCACACAGAAATGGTGGTGTGCAGTCTGGCTGGGCCAGCAGATCACACAGAAATGTACAGAAAGGATCTTACTCCCTGAAGCTTGCGTTTGTTCTTATTAATCTCTTAGTCATACCTGTGCACAGTTACAACTTGGTTGAAATTTGCTTGCTGCTGGTAGGTTGTCTGGTGTGCCTTTTTTCTTTAAGGGTGTGTGCAAAAAAGCTTTTTCTTTTTTTTTTTCTTCTTTTTTTCTTTTTTTCTCTCCAACCTGCCTGTGTGTGCTGCCCTGAGTGCAGAACCTCGCCCAGATCAGTATCTGGGCAATTCGGAGCAGTGATTGGCAACTCTTAACCCGACTTCTCCAGGAAAGTGAAACCCATTCTTGCCATATTTGGGCAGCCCAGGGCTGGGAAGACTCTCCAAGGAGTGGGATTCCCAGAATTTGCTGGAGGTTCTCTCATCTCCGCTGTGGTAAGGCTCTGTGTGTGTCTCAACATAACGGAGTGCTCAAGAAGAGCTGACATAGCAGAGAATGTGACTGATGTCTGGCTGCAAAAGGGGGAGGGAGGCGGTTGCTGAGTTGTGAAAGGCAGGGAGTGTGGGGGCCAGGCAAAATACTCCAGACCTCCTTGGAGAATGCCATGAAGCTCTCTTGTGAAAAAACAAAGCTAACAAAGCGCCTGCCATGGGTTGGGTACGAGCCATTTTTTCTGAAGACAGTTGCCTACTTGTCATGCTGCCCCATAGACACTTCAGCAGTGATAGCCACACTGTGTCTTCCAGCTTTTTGGGAACATGTTTTACTACAAGTAAAGGTTTGTGTGTGGAAGCTATGGAAACAACACTGCATGCTTCTGCTTCTTGCCTCTGCATCACTGTTCCTTTGCTATTATACATAGGCCTTGCCCATGAGGCCTTTGTGCAGTGTGGTTTCCCAGTGTTGCAGAAAAATACTGTTACTTAGCGTGCCTCTCTTGCAAACAGCATTTAGTGAGGCTGGCTTAGAGAAAAAGTTTCCTAACTCCAGGGAAGCTGAATGAGTGCCCAAATACTTTGAGAGGGACAGTTTCTGAAGTTCTCAGGCCAAAAGGAGCCTGTTGAGGACCCTGGCATAATATAAATGTTGATTTGATTAGACTCTACCTAATTTAATTTAAAATAGCAGTGGAATCACCTCTGTGGCCACCATGTCATGGAGGGTGGTCTGCAGTGATCACTGTCATGACTTTGCTGGTCATGACAACATGCAGAGCCACCCAGCAAGCCTGCTGCCTTGTTCTGAACTGGTCTCCCATCCTTCTCGGCTGGTGTGTCTGCCTAGTGGCTGGTACTGCCTAGGAAGAGCTCTGGGGAGTGAGCGGCACTTAAATAAAACCTGTCAGACAGTAATCAGCTGTACAATCTGCTGCCCTTCTGCAACGGTAGCTGAATGTTTCCTGATGAACATTAAAGTGTGTAGAGCTCTATGTTACAGGAGCAAAGGTTAGATCAAGGGGATGGTTGATGGGCTAAAGTGCTGACTGGACAGGCAAGATGTCTCCACAGTTCTGCTGTAGTGAGTTGTGCATATCCCATGATAACGTGGTTTATTAGACTGTCTGGCTGTTCATTCTTTCCAGTGTTGAGATATTGCCACTGGGCTCTTAACTTGTGAAATAACAAGCAGATCCATCTGTTTTGGTGCAAAAGCTCAATGTGTCTTCTGTGTCAGTTGAACGCATGCTGCTGTAACGTAATATTCTTCAGTATCTGCACGGTTACTAATGACTTCCTGCATGTTTGCAGCCCAGAAGTGGCAGGACAACACGCTTTATGGCTTTGAGTAATAACTTGAGCTGTTGTTGTCTGATAGTTATGATCACCAAGCCATAGGCATTTCATGCTAGTTGTCTTTGGTGTTGCTGGTGGCTATTTTGGTTGCGTGTGTTGCTGTGCATGAGCTGCTCACTCTGAGTGAGCAGGCAGTCATCAGGGTTTGACAAGCAAAGGTCATTCTTCAAGGTACACTTGCAGCAGGATTGTGTTCCCACCCAGGACTGGTGGTGAATCGGAAAGAGCTATCCTTCTGTAAAGCTGTGGTGTGTGACATTTCACCTAATTAAATTAATAGTAGGATGCTACCCAAATAGATGGTTTTGTTCCTTTGGTTTCTATCCCCACCCAAAGCCAGGTGTGTTATGTACCTTCACCTTGAATTTAGTAAGGAGTAGGGTGACAGTTGGGAGGAAATGCTACCTACGTTAAAGACAAAAAGCAACAAAGGCATATATGGTGGGAGTCGTTTGCCATGTGGCTGCATAATTGAACATAATAGGGAGGGATTTGAGAAAAGCATGGCTTGTCTCCATCAGCTCACCATATATGTTGGCTGAGCTGTAGCAGTCAGATGATACCTTCTGCTTTCCTTAACATATGTGTTGTCTTGAGAGATGGTAATAGAGGAGAACTTCTCCACCATCTTTGGGTGTTCTCACTCACAGTGAGGATTAAGTTGGACTGGTGCAAATACATGTTCATCCGCGTGAGACTGAGAAGTTCCTATAGCAGGAAGCCTCTGCTTCCTGGAGGCAAGCAAATAGGAGGCCAGAGCTGATCTTGAAAGCAGTAAAGCATGCAGGCTGCTGTGCTCTGTGGTGTGAAATTCATCATTTGAGTTTTTCTTTTTTTCCTCTTGTCCTGAAGGTAGGTGGCTGAACAGAATTATCTGGGGTCACAGCATAAAGGAAATATAAATCTGTGGCATGGTAAAAAGCCCCTGAATTTCACGTTGTAGTAGTGCACTTTAGGATAGCAGACTGGTCAGCCTGTATCATGTAACAGCACAAACAATATATCCTGTGACTTTCCCTGCATTGGAATTACTCATGTGGTTAAACGTGCCACTGTTTCAGGTGCAGAAATGGTTATGTCCTCTGACCTACCTGTGCACATCATGAATGTTTTTGTTATTCATAATCTGTTTCGTGGGGGTAGGACACAGGTTTTGTTGGCAGCTCTTTTCCTGGAGGAGTGAGTAATGTGATGTAAGGAGTAGTATTTTCATAAGTGTTTGGCACTGAGCTCTGTGAAGTTGCTGGGATTGGAGTAAACCAGTGTTCTAGGATCTCTTTTTTTTTTTTCCTGATTTGCTACATGATTTGTTTTGTTTTGCCATTCAACCATAGAGCTTCTGCTCTCTTGGTGGGTTTTTTTTTCCTTTGGTGGTTGTAGGTTGGTTTTTTTTAAACTGAGGTAGACATTGACTCACTCCTCCTTTCTGCTTCAGTACTCTGGCTCCCCCATGGGCAGTCCCAGGAGCCCAGCTCCCTGTTGCCTGTAAATAGAAGGTAATAAATTTGCTTAATCCGTGGGTCATGCACTTGTTGCATGATAAATTTGGACTTGATTTCCATGTACTGGTGGGCTGAGGTCAAGTGCTTCCTGATGGTGTATGATGATGTCTTTTTATTGGTGAGATTATTATGCATTGGCTGGAAAAGCAGAAAATTAGTATTTTTAAACCCAGTAAAGAGTTGGTGTCTTAGTCAGTGGGTGCATTAGGTGCCAGTTTACTGCAGTAGCCTGGCTTGTTTAGGTGTAGGTTGTGTGAAATGTGCCTTATCCCTGGTGGGGGTGTAATTTTGCTTTTCTTCATGAAGGTTCCTGGCCCTTGTAATACCTTTTTTGACTACCAGGAAAAATATTAGGCTTTCTTTTCATGGTAAGAATATACATACGTGTTAAAGGACTATTTTGAGAGGTGTAATTCTCAAGTGTCCTGACACTTTGTCAGCCTCTAGCCATCTCGGAGTCTAAGAGAACAGTAATGCTCGTTCCCTATGGGGAGGATGCAAACCAAAGCTGTAGAGCAGCAAGAGCAGCTTAGTTTCTTTTTTCTCCTTTATTTAGTGGGTTGGGTTTTTTTGCTTGGTTGAGTGTTTTTTAAGTACAAAGACTGCCTCTGGGTTTGACGGAAGTGCAGAAAATTGAGATGATTCAGGCTTAAGTTTGAGTTCATAACCCTGCTCATTATGCTTCGATGTTGCTTTGGCTTTAGGCTCTTGTTAGGTGCAATGTGTGGTGCGATGCTGAAGAATGGCAGGAGGAGCAACTGTAAACCCCTGTGGTTGTGTTGCATGAGTTAGACTCTCTTCCTTTTCCAGAGTATAGTATCTATGGTAAGAACTATGTGGTAATGCTTTTTATCTGCCTGAAAATAACATTTAATTGCTTTCTTTCTCTTGTGCACTAAGTGTTTATAACTTTGTGCTGAATGCAGAAGATGGGGCATAGTCTGCCTGAAGGGGCAAGCCTCCAAAGACCCAGTTCTCTGCTGAGTCCGGGAGGAGGACCAACAACAAACTCCAAGTAGGACACCAACAGTACAAGTCCAAACACTGTGTGTAGGCTTTCTGCCAGTCACCTTGCAAGGATGTCACCAGGTTTTGGTGAAGTGTCCAGCAATGCAAAAGTGATGTCTCTAAGGAGGAGGGATTTGGGGAGAAATGTGCAGAGGAGACCTGTGAGCATGCTGCTGTATGGTACAACACGAATAATGTCTTTGGGGCTTGTTTACCCTGAATTCGTACAGTTGTTTAAGTAATCGGGATAAAAAGGGTTGGGGATAGCAGTCATCCTGTGTGTCTGTCTTCTAGTAAGTCTATTATAATCTCCTGCTTACCTTAATCTCTTGCTTACCTTAATCTTCAGGTACAGTAAATATGTGTGTTGCCTACTGCAGGACTGTCCTAGGGTTCTGAGGAACTTGATGTGAAAGAATTGCTGAATTATTGTTATTGAGGTATACTTTTTATTAAATGGAGGGTTGTAGCTATGTACCAGCTCAGAATGCTGCTTATCAGAACAGGGAAATGTGCTGGTGTGCAGGCTGTCTTCTGTTGTTTAGAAAGTTGCATCAAGTCAGCAAAAATATCTATTTTAGCAGCTGATTTCTTTGCAGCTGTCTGGGAAGGTGCAGCATCAGGGTTCTCACTAGGTAAGATGCAAGACTTTCATTTAAAATTCTTTGTTTGGAGAGAATTTTGTATCCATTGAGGGAGGCTTGTGGCTAAAACTGTGGGTATCAGGTCTGTGGGTGGAAGCAGTTATTTCTCATTTGTCATCTGTACTTGAAATTTGATAGCTAATCTATTCATTCTGAAAATCTCATGTTGCTAATTTTTCAGCTAACTTAAATTGACTTCTAAAAATATATTTTGGTTCAGGTTCTAAATTCTATTGTTGTACTTACTTTCCACCCCACACAGTGCTTAAGAAAAGCTATTTCACATACTTAACGTATTTTCTGTATTGATGTATGTTGTGGCTGTGTAACCACCCTGTGTAGAAAAGTCATTGAAGGGCATGCTGTGAGCCCCTTCTTGGAGTCTTGTTTATCCAGCACGTTAGGTGTGCATGCTTTCTGTGTTGTAGGAAGGTATATTGCCTATATTGAAACGTTTGCACTGTAATATGATATGTATAACTTGGGTAACAATAGAATGTTACTGCCAAGCCTTGTGTTGTCAACCCAGGGAGACTTTTAATGCCTCCTTACAAAGGAGAGCTAAGAAAATTTGTTACGCAAGCTAAGGCCATTGCTTGGCTGAGTTATGGAAACACAAAATCCCCCAGCGCTTGTGTTGTGTGGTTCAAGGGGATTGGGGTTTGGTCTAAAATGCAGAGAATTTAGAATGTGGTACAGAGTGATACGAGCTCTAATGCAAGGTAATGAAATGAATCACGATTTCCAGAATCAGTATGCTCGTTTGGCTACCAGATAATGTTCTCATCTCTGTCATGGCCTGGTAAGTCTCAGTTTCCCTGCCTGTAAAGTAGGAAACTGTTTGCTTGTATCACGATTTCCTGGTTGTAAAATGCTTTGAAGATGAAAACCACTATGTGGATCGATGCCACACTTTGTAGTGTCTATTTCATGCTGTGCAGGAAGACTGCATAAAGTTAGGAATTCAGTGAATAGCAAAAACCAGGGTTAAGTGAATTGTGGGGTTTTTTAATAACTTCTTTAAAATATTATAAGGGATGGAGTTTTGCCCTGAAGGATTGTCTGTTGTTGAAATTTTATGATGTGAAATAATTATTTCACTAGAAACTGTTGGGGCTGGGGTGGGGGTGTGCTCACAAGGAGGGAAGTATGTTCATCCTTTAAAATACAAAGGCTTCATTAATGATTAATTCATTAATACCTGAGCTTAATTTGCATCTCACACAATAATGGTGTTTCCCACAAATAGTTGAATATTATTAGTATATTAGAAAACGTGGACTTTAGAAAAACTGCTAATGAGATGTGTGATACTAGTTTCCTAGTAAGTAAGGAGTAAGAGAAGTCTGATCCTTACAGAAACATCATCAAAGCTGATAAGTAAACCCCATTTCTATTTCTCCCCTCTTTTAATCAATAATTGAGATCATCTGATCTCAGGAGAAGATTGATATGAGGTCTTTGATATGAAACGATGGATGGATGTAAATTGTAAGGCATGTGTTTCTTCATGGTTGTATTCTAAACAGGTTTGGAAGCTGGGGGGTTTGAGGTTTTTAATATGATAAAGCAGAAGCCAAAATGTAGTGTGGTCATACACCAGCACTTTTGTAGAGCTAGCCATTCATAAGCATTTTCAGTTGGAAACTTAATCACAGATGTTGAGACCTGTTAAATCATATTTAATATTGGTGCAGCTGTATGAAATGATCCTGTGGATGAGCCTGACAACAAATGGGTCAGATTTGCAGGCAAATGTAAGGCTGTTTGGGATTGAGGTGCGGAAGAGCTGGATTATACAATGGGGTGTGACTTGCTTTAATTGATGCCCTCTTCTGTACCATTTGGTTGCTTTTCTTGCTACATTGTCTTCCTGTTCCTGGGCGTGTTACAGGCCAGACTTGGTGACTGTGGTTGGAGGTGATGCATAAATTACACAGGCTGGAACAAAATGATATATTTGGAACTGAGAGGACTCAAAGTTGTAATTCACAACAATTTGGATTTTCTTTGATTTGTGTGTTAGGCTTTTTTGAGACATAATGTTTGGTACTCTGCTGTTCAGTTCTTTGTAAGTCATATGTAGCAGTCATTCTTTGTAAAAACTGTCTCTTCCTGTAGTTTGTGTCTTTGGTCATCCTTTTGACCTTGGTGCATCCAATCGACTTGCCTCATTTGGTGGCTCCAAAACTGCAAACTTTTATTTTCTAAGCTGTAGCAGAGTCAGCTGAAATATGTGATATGATTTTTTAAAAAAAATTGTTGTTAATAAAGGATCTGCTTCACTAGGGACCCAACACATCCCTGGTAAGTATGCTGCAGTACTGAAGTACTTCTAAATTTTAAAGCTCAGCCTATATACTGGCCATTTCTAAAACTCAATAACTCAATCTTTAGAAGTTCAGGAGGAAAAAACCCTGATCCAAGGCTATATGGAAAGGTCAGATATTTCAGTATTTGCCTGGATATGATCTTAAAAGAAGTGCAGGGTCTGACTGAAACTTGTCTTCTCCCTTTTTTTTGGTGAGTCTTTCATTTATGCCTGGCTTGAAACTGGTGGGGTTTTTTTTGCATGTTGCTTTTTCTTTTCCTTCTATCTCAATTCCCAGATGCTTATATATAAAACTGTCTGAACATCTTTGGTTTTGGGGAGGAGCAAAAGACCACTTTGCACTCTAGCGTGGTGTAATCTATGTTTCAGACTTCACAAGGTGTCATGAGAGCATTCTTGTTTCCTTTGGTTTTTTGCTGCTGTACAATGATTAAACAGCAATATAAACTAGCTGATAGCGTGGTTAATAAATGTTGCATTTAGCCATTCCCAGGGGAAGGATGGTTTCTTGGGATCCTAATAGAAGCAATGCCAGCCACCAAGGGTTATGAGCAGTGCTGAGAGGCAGTCTTTTGGTTTGGACCAGCTTCTTTACATTTTACATCTCTCTCTGGAGGGAGAGGCATCTCTGTGAGGGATACTCTGCTCAGTGCTTGCCCTAGGCTGGGACATGACCAGGTGGGAGTAAGCTACCCCAGGAGACCTCCCAGATACACAGGCAGTGGAGCGGACAGGACTAGCTCTTTGCCCCTTCCCTGCAAGGTGATACATGTGATGGTTATTTGGATGGGAGAGGAGGGACACAAATACTTAAAGGACATCTGAATAATTTCAGCATTGTTCCTGGAGGTAAAGGGAAATTGGATGAGGTAACTGTGAAGGTCACATCAATTTTATAGCCTTTTAATTGCTTTAGACAACACTGAGGTATGTTTTTAGGGAGTTTGCAGAGTGTGGT
This sequence comes from Laterallus jamaicensis coturniculus, assembly GCA_022605575.1. Classification (NCBI taxonomy): domain Eukaryota; kingdom Metazoa; phylum Chordata; class Aves; order Gruiformes; family Rallidae; genus Laterallus; species Laterallus jamaicensis. The sequence goes on from JAKCOX010000001.1 coordinate 24,437,774, forward strand.
TGCTTTTCACCACCAGTTCCTACAATATGTGGGATTGAGACTTGGGTAGTGCCTGCATTGCCTCTGAAGTGGCCCCCACATCCCAGCTTTGAGTGCTCTTGGCTTAATGTATTAGTAATTATCCTGAGCATTGTGAATAGAAATGGCAACTCATGATCCTCCCTGTGTAGTCGTCTGTATTGGTAAATCCTGAGGATTAACAACTGGATATAAACAGGCACACTGAAGAGTGAACAGCCCTGCGAGGGTCAAATTAGGTCTGCTTTGTGTATAATACCACAGTTTTTATAATTTTCTCCTAATTCCCATCTGTGATCTCACTTTAAATTAACAAACATTACTGCAGATACACAGCCTGTGCAGTTTAGTGTTGTTCTGAATTATGGGGTGTGCAGTGCTAAATATCAAGTGTTGATGTGGCTTTCATACCTATAAAACACTACTGTCAAACTGTTTGGGAGCCTTTTCTTTATATTATTTAATACTTTCCTGCTCCAATTTTAGTGATTAAGTGATATTCTTACATAGTTGCACATGGCATTCCTTATCATCAGCCTCTTCTAGAAACGCTACATCTAAGATACCGTCCTGCTCAGTGAGAACAATTAAAGCTGAGTATCAAAGTTCCCACTTGGAAAGCTTCCCCTCTTAATTTAGGTCAGTACTTCAGGGTGCTCGCGCTGTAAACAGCACCACAGTTGTGCCCTGTAGTCTTCACTACATGAGTGTATGTGGTAAGCCCATCCTACCTGACTGCTTGCCACGCAGCGTGGGCCCACGCAGAGCATATTGGAGAAGGAACAGCCTTCAAAACAAATTCCCTGCTGCCTGTGGGCGAGCAGCTGTGACCCCAGCTGGCAGGCAGGATGCTCCCCTCCAAGAGCCGAACTGTGGGGTGAGCCCTGATCCAAACTCAAATCCTCAAGCATCACGTGCTCGCTCCATCTGCCTGACTGCCCTCCATGGGATTCTCTGGCCTCCATCAGTCAGTAACTGGAATCTTGTTGCCACTTCTTCCCATGTTCTCTTTCCTAATTCCTCTCCTCACAAGTTCCAAGTTTGGTGGGTTGATATTTTGTTGTTGTTCTTTCACCCCCTACCCTCTGTTTGTCAAGAAATGTTTGGGTGATCTGGACGTTTTTCTTGGTATTACAGGCAGGTTTGAGCTGTCTCTCAGCAGGCTTTTTCTGCTCTGAGTATTTGTAGAAGATCCTGAGGATGTCAGGAACTGTTGTCTTGAGGAGCTTGGCAAAACCAGAGATGAGACACTCTGTGTGTTCTCAGTGCTAAATCTGGTGCAGTCCCAGGGTCCAAAATACTATTTGCAAGTGTTTATACTGGCACAAGTAGGAAAAATTGTTATACTCTGTATAACAAGACGTGTGGAGTGTTTTTAAAAGGATAAAGGCAGCTTCTCTTAGTGGGTGGAAGGGATCTTGGCACTTGAAAGAACCCTGGAAAAGCTTTGGAGGCACTGGGGTGCATGTGTGCATAGCTGCATTACTGGAGAATCCCCAAATGGGGGTTCTTAAAACTGTGAAGATGATAGGGCTAAGTTTCACTTTGTAGTGGCATCAAAAATACTCATTCCAGAGTATTTACCCAAAAGCACAGAAATTATACATGTGACAAAGTGTTTTATTTCTGTTTGGTCTCTTTTTTTGTCTTTAAATTTAGGCTATTTATACCTCTCTTGCCTTGTTTGAGTTGGACTTTTTTTGACCTTTGAACTGCTACTTGTAAAGATGTAATACCCTTTTTCCCTCAAAAAATGAGGACAGGGAAGGATTTGTGTCTTTACCTGCAAAAACAGCTTTCTCAGCTGTATGAAAGAGACTGACTTGTGTAGCCACTTGATAAGATTTCTGTTGCTTGAAATGCTTGGTGGAGTAATTGCTTTCTGGAGACATTTGACTGATTTTTTGTATTGCTGGGAGTCATGCAACTAGCAGCCAGTTGATAACTGAGAATAGGTCTCAGAACAGAATCTATATGAATTTTTAGGTAGCAGCTAAACTTTGATACCAGCTTGATATTAATAGCATATAACAAGGTGGTGTTCAGAGGCACTAATTGCCAATATTTTCTATCAAATAAGGCAACTAATTTTTAAAATGCTCATTTTCTAGTTGTGACACAAAAGACAAAGCAAGAATAACTTGTGGCTGTATGGTGTGTTTATACAGAATAATAAACAAAGACCGAGCATCCCTCTACAGCTGTGAAGAAGGAAGCCAAGTAAAATATCTTTGCTTTGCTGTGAGTGGCTTTTGTGGGGGAGGGAAGACTTTGTGTTCAGACTGAGACTAAGTGTAGCAAGTCAACTTGTATTTCTAAAAAACCTTCCAATGAATTGTGTTGCAGGAATGCAAATTGTTTCCATTTCACTGCTTGTGTAGTAAGCTCTGGTCTTATTTTTAACAGAGGTAACTGACATTGTTTTTCACAGCAAAAAATATTTCTGAACTGTTTATCCTGCTGCATCAAGTGGGTGTGGTATATTTTGTAAGGTGAGAGGACTTGTGACACGTCACTGTGAGAGAGGAGGGCAGAGCCGTAGGTCCAGATTTTAAACCAAACAGTCCTCCAGCAAGGTGGCTTAGTTGAGCAGAGAATTACTTTCATAGTGTCTTGCTTGTATCCTAAAAACAAACTTGGTTTTATTTTGAAATTTGATATGCACAGTAGTTGATAACAAATTATGCTATTAAGTTGAAAAGAATACATTTAGTGAGGTGGTTGTGAGACTGATGTGCATTTTGGGTTTCTATCATAAAGTAACCGTGTGCTGTTGCCTTTGTCTTTTCCAGATGTTTCTGACAGTGTACCTCAGTAACAACGAGCAGCACTTCACTGAGGTGCCAGTCACCCCTGAAACAACCTGCAGAGATGTGGTGGAGCTGTGCAAGGAGCCTGGTGAGAGTGAGTGCCACCTGGCTGAAGTGTGGTGTGGCTCAGGTAGGTTAGGCTTGTGCTTTGTGAATTCGTGGGCATTCACTGCCTCTGATGAGGGAGCACACAGAGATCTGACAGACATGGTCCTGTCCCAGAATGTTTCTGCCTTGTGGTTTTGTTAATCTCTTTACCAGACCTGTTGTATGATAATACATCTGCAGGAAAGCTCACATGAACATGAGTTAAAAGCAAAAGAAGGGGACTCAAGCATATGGATGTTCTTGTGTGTATGCAGCCCTCTTCTAACTCAAATGAGTCTCCAAATGGTGTAGGAGAGTGTTTTGCTCTTCTTTCTTGTTCTCACAGTGAGATCCCAGTCGCTTGTGTGGGGTTTTTATAGTAAGTATCAGTAGTTCTGTGATCCAGTCAGAATTGTATCTTCAACCCCATAACCATTATCCCTTGTGGTGCCATAGAAAAGCTTCCTTTTTCTGATGATGCTTTTGTTGTTCCCAATCATGAAAATGGAGTTTGAAAGGAAGTAGTGTTACCAGAAGTATCAGGAGTTACCTGAAGTGCTGTAAAGGTGTGTGCTGGTGGGAGGGAGGGAGGACACAGAAAGTGCTTTTGGTTGTCCCCTGTCCTTTTAAACCTATAGAAGAGGGTTTTGTGCATGTGGTCAGCTGTGGCTTTTTCTTATGTTCTCACTGAATTTTGTCTTGGAAATTCAAATCTCCCTAGCTTGCATTCCTCCACTGGAGCTGGAGGACATGTCACAAACAAATCAAAAGCTAAAGCATGTCTTAGCTTAAATGGGAAAGGACTGTTGACTATTAAAGGTTATCTCCTGTGTGCGTGGTACTCATTAGCACTCATCCAGAACATAAAATACATTAATTGCAGGCAGGATTTTAAGTCATGGAAAAATAATTAAATTTATCCAACTTTTTTGAGATGCTTCAACGAAGTTATAAGAGAATCAGGTGACAAGGCTTTGTGTTCCTGTCTTCCTCTGCTTTGACTCAGGGTCATATCCATTCAAAGAAGTCTTTGGTGAGCTGGATGTTTGTTAATAGCATGAGATACCAGAGTTGTCACTTGATTTTTTTTTGCCACTTCTGACAGGGATGTTGCATTTCTGATTCTTTTTAAAGTTAAAAATGCAACAAATTCTCATATCCTTTGAAATGAAAGCATCTTTCTATGATAGTAAAATATAATCACTGATCTAGCACGGAAAGGGAGCTTTTAGGGAAAGTGTTTTTTATTGCACATCTTTGTCCAACTGTATCTAAAGAAACACAATGCCAAAATCTACAATGAATGGCAAGTTAAATAAAGGCTTAGATAAAACTACTGAATGTATAGCTAGCTTTTTAGCCTCGTGCCATGTTAAAAAGCACAGGTTGTGATGGTGATGGATTAGGGCTCTCTTGTCCTTTCTGAAGCTGGAGCCCTGGTAGAGTGGGCAGCTCCTTTCCTTGTATTTCTTGAACCTGGATTCTTGGTTGGCTTTTGAGACGTTGATGTCAAGTATGTTAGAAAGAGCAGTGAGATTGCCCTGAAATCAAGGGAGAGTGCCTGTACTGAGAGGCAGTGAAGAACAGAACTCTCTCTGCCAGCACTTTGTGTCTGCAAATGGTCTTGTTAAGCTGCAAAGTGAACTTCTGGGTGAATGGAACTATATAAAGCATGGAGGTTTATTTGTAAACTAAAGTATCAGCCTCTCTGCTACTCAGAGATGTAAGAAAATCCCCATACAGAATCATAAAGTGCAGCAGAGAAATTTTTGAGGCTGGTCTTTGCAAAGGCTTCACGAGGTACCACACAATGGATAGCTAAATGCTGTTTGCACAAATACTATCATAAGACTGAAAAAAAGTATCATCCATTTATGCAGTGGAAACCTTGATACTTTATAAACTAAATTATTCTTGTTCCCTTCACTGATCCTGTCATATTTACTAATTGAATGCTTCTGTATTCAAACACTGGCTGTGTGGGTGTAAAACTGCATACAGTTTCCAGTTGTATTTGGTCACAACAAATGCTGTAGTCTCAAACCATGTAACAAAAGACTTCAGTACTGTGTGAAGTAAGTGCTTGCTGTTTTGGATTAAAATATACAACATGTATATTTTAAGTATCTGCATAACCTCTAGTACCAACCATTTGCATGACACATTTTGATATGTATCTTGGATTTGGGGCGAGCAGGGGGAAGTGGTGAGGGAGAGAAATATTCCTGGTATTCGTGTAGTCTCATTTCAGATGCCAGTGAAGTTTGTTATCTTGTTTTGCCAAGATAGGCTGTGAGTTCTTCTGTTTTGTTTGCATTTTACACTGAACAAATTAAACTTTATTTTAAAACAAACATGGAGCATGGCAGCTGGCCTCCTGGGGTAGACACAAAAGATTTATGTTGCAAAATGACTTCTAAGACTTCAGTTACTGAGATCCTTCTCGGATTGCCCATTTCTCTCTTTCTGATGCTTGCTCAGGAATTCTTGTTTCTGTTGTCAGACCTTATTAAGCATACTTGGGAAGATTGCTGCAAGCACACTTGAGGCACTCTGCTCCCTGAAGTGGGCAAGTTTATTACTCTCCTTGTCCTCCCAGTTTTGCTTGAAATTTGCTTTTTTGATCTTTTTATTATTGTGAGAATTCTGTTAGGCAACTACCGTTGGCCACAGTAGGAAGCAGTCAGGTGTGTGTGTAGATAAAGATTATTTGGGGAATTAAAAAAAAACGAAGTCTGATTGTTTGTCCTTTCTTCTTGAGCTTTCCAAATGTACTTTTGTTTGGTATTTGAAAGCCTCTTTGACCTTCCTTTGAAGTCACTGAGTGGTATTGACAGAATCCTTGAGTAAAGGGCATCTCCCTTGATTATAGAGTTTCAGTTGAAGTATTGCCGAGCTGCTAGAAATCTCTCATAAACCTGGTGTATGTTCTTTAAGATGGAAATTTGACAGCAGTACTGTTATTTTTTTGTTTTGCCTTTTTTTTTTTCTTAAGGTTTAGCAGATGAAGAGCTTTTTTAGCTGTCTAGACAAGTAACTGCCAAGAGACTGCTTTTTCTGTAACAGTGACCTACTTGCTTATTCTGTAAAGCTAATCTCTTTTGACAGTGACTCCAGAAATTTTCCTTCCTAGATTGCTTGAGCACAGCTGCAGCATTTTCATTTAAGGAACCCCTTTTATGTTGAAAAGGACTTTTTCACATGCTGAAAACATGTTAGTAGTACTTCTTATGGAACTGAAAACATTTATACTCAACACCAACAGTTTTCCCCCGATATGATTATTCTGTATTGATAGTGACTTTGAAAGACTCCATTGAATGGGAATGAACTACTCTCAGATTTCTTTCTTTTTGTTCTTCCCATTGCTGAAAGAAAGAAAGGAAACAACCAACAAAAAGCAGTGTCAGGGAAAAAATGAAACTGATGCAAAAATGGTGTTATTTAATTTCAGTCTTTGTCTGCTTGTCTTATTCACTGGGCTAGGCACAATGTCTTCTGTTTGTCTGGCATTCAGCACAAATGGATCCCACCTGATCATGAGTCTCAGGTGTTCTAAGAGACTATGACAATATCCTGATTGCTTGCAGTTGACTACTGTGATATATTAGCCATCACTTTTAAAAAAATACATAAGAATGTATGGTAAAATGTGTAAAACAACTAAAGAAATTGCTTTTATGTAAGGATTTAGAGGCCAATAAGTAATTCTAATTATATCCTGCCTCTGAACATCCAGCTATGAAGTGTGAATTTTGGAAGAACAGTAATACAGAAAGGGATGAGGACTGACAAATGAAGGCAGTAGATGTAGACTCCCACTGATATTTTTGTAATATCAAAAGGTGGTAAGTAAGCCTTAAGGACTAGGGATGTGACTGAATCCTGAACTTGGAAACAAAGGCAGGAAAGAAATTTGTTGGAACTTGTGCCCATAACTTTAAAAGAAACTTCATTTTAACTGTCTGAAGGAAAACAGCTAGCTCTTAGAGTCAGCTTTCACTGTCAAATCTTTTTATTTTGGTCTCTTGCGATACGAATTCAAAAGAGCTGAACTTCTCGAGGTCTGTCAGAAGTGGGGCTTTCAAAATGCATGTCATCTGAACTTCATGAAATTTGCTGTCTGAGAGAATGAACCAGATCTATGGTGACAGGAGCTGTAGAAGAACACTCGAAGTGACAGAAGCTGTGATGGCTTGCTGAGGATCAAGCCTGTTGTGTGCTGCCTAGGAGCCTCTTCAGGGTATTGCGTGCTTCTGCCTGAGCTTCCACACAAGGGCTACGATCCAGCATTTGATCGCAATCCTTAGGAAGCGTTAAGAGAAAAATTCCTCTTCTCTGAGAGTTTAGCTTTGCATCTCTTAATTCTTGTTGGATTATGAAGGAAACAAGTCCCTGTAGGAATCCAGGCTGAGGAGCCCTTAAGGAATGGGTGGGAATGACAGAGATACCTTTTGTTCCCCTTTGCCATACCTCAGGCAAATGTATGCCAGCACACTGGGGAAGATGATTTGCAAATAGAATATGAAGGCACTTGAGCTGAAAGCTCTGAATTTTCTGTTGGTTTCCCCTTGCACTGTGATGGTGCCTCAGCTTGTCCCTTCAGAGGTGGACTTTTAAAGAGTTTTAACTGCTTTTCAGAGGTGTTGGTTTAATTTCAGAAGCAAGGAGTGGTATGCTGCCTTCCCAAGGGAAAGTAGAAATGCCTTGGGTGAGGGTTAAGTGCACATGCTGTACCTGAGTAGTAAGATGTGTTCAAGTGAAAGGCAATTGACACACATCTGTTGCTTTTGTATGTGCCTAAGCTACATGAGGATGTAAGTTACCTGGCTCTTTACCTTTCCAGAACGTCCCATAGCTGATAATGAACGGATGCTGGATATTCTGCAGCGCTTTGGGATGCAGAGAAATGAGGTTCGTTTTTTTCTTCGGCATGAGCGCTCTCCCTGCCAGGAAGCAGGTAGGTATCAGTCTCAGCTCATCTGTTTGTCTAAGGTTCCTTTCATTCCTCAAGGTTAAGGAAACAGCTCATGCATGTTATTTATTAATGTTGGTATCCAGTATGGTGTTGCAGCCCTCTTTGGTCTGACTATTATTTTCTTACCAGTAGAGAATGCTAGTAACAGGAACCTTGTTTAGTTAGTAAAAACATCACCCTCCTTTTCTGTATCTGGAGACATTAAATCCGAATTGGAAACCAGTGCAGGTTTCTAGAGCTGGTTATCACCAGAGATACTGATAGTCTCTCTTAAATCTAGTAACCAAACTGCCAAGCTGTTGTTGAGTAATGTAACTTATTATTTGGGCTTAGGATGTTTCACCTGGATAACACTTTACCATGGTGTTAAACGTAGCATACTTTGCAAAAGACAGCGTTCTTTTTCTTCCACAATCTACACATTCTTATTAGCTTCAGGAATATCATTAAATGAACTACATAGTCAAGTTCCCAGACAATGTAATACCTACACATTGTAAGTCTAAACGTAAAGCCTATTAAGAAAATAACTTTTTCTGTTGTCAGGGTTTGGTGTTTTTTGTGTGCATCCTCTATTAATCTCTTAAGTAGAGTCTGTAAGACTTCCACCTTTAAATCAGTCCATAGGGCTCTTCTTCCTTCCCTTTGTTTTTTGTCCTTTGTAATCTTGCTTAGTGTTGGGAATAACTGCATTTGTGTGAAGTGGCATTGTACCCCACATGTATTTGAAAGTGGCTAAATATATTTTGATGCTTGAAATATGTAATGTTGATAGAATGAGCACATGAAAAGTTAAAGCTGTGCCATTTCTATCTACTAAAGATCTTACTGTGCAAGGTAGTTGTCAGGATGTAATTTTTCTAGTCCACAGTGTTCATACTGTTAGGATTATTGGCATTTTCTTGGCCGTGACATTGCTAAGCAGTGTATTTGAGGGAGAGCAAATGAGTAGTTAGGAGCTCTGCAGTTAGTCTTGCTGGGATATCATCTTGAAATAGTTATCAAATGGGCAAGAAGCTAACAAAGATGGCTTCATCCTGTAGTACATGCGTGTCCTACAGGGAGATGCTGCTATTTGGCATCTGAACACCATTTGTACATAACTTGATGGAAATGGTAAGGTAGGATTCTAGTTAGGCAGCATCTTTACTGTCGCAATGACTGCCAAGGAGAAGAAGAAAGATTGTGCTTTTAAGCTTTTTGTGCAAATAATCAGGTTAAATAGTGCATCTTTTGTGATCGGTGTCTAACCTTTAACTGTTGCTATTCATGTTCTCTGTGAGGCAGTTGATGAAGGCACACCAGAACATCTAGACACTGGTCCAGATGTGAATGAACACTTAACTTCGTGTCACTTGCGGAATGGGACACATGTACCATTTGCTACTATGCATCTGTGAATCCCACCTACTAGGGGCCAACTGTCTGTTGACTGTGGGACAGATGTTGAAATAGAAATACTTTGGGTTAGGCTTTTTTGTTTCTCTGTTTTTAAGCGGCCTTATATTTGAAAAGAAAAGCTGACATCAAACAGCAACCTCTTCATAACATGTCATGTGTCATCAGTTAAGTTTATTTTGGCGGTAAGCACATGGGAAGAACAAATGTTCAGATTCTGAGCCAAAATTACTGTATTGCTGCTGCTTTTGTATTGAATGCTATGTCTGAAGGGATATGAAAAATCCTAGAATATCTTACCATCATTGATTATTCTTGCATTTTTATTTAGGAACTGGACAAAGGTCTCAAGATCCAGCCTTAAAAAGAAATGGTGTGAAAGTGCCTGGTGATCGTCGAATAGAGAACGGAGTAAGTGTTTGGCCAGTATACTGAAAATGGAGACATCCCTTCCTTTAAGATACTGGTGTAAATCTTACTCTGGAAACCAAGAGGCTATTTTAGAGAGTGTTAATAACTGCTCTAAAATAGATACAAAGCCTGTAGCAATTATCCTGAAACCCTTGCTTTCAGTTTAAGATGTCTTAAGATCTGTTTGCTGGCATATCTGTGCTTGTACAGGTGATCTCAGAGCAACAAATTCAGCATACTTTCCCTTCTCTTTTTTTTCTCTCAAGTTGCTTCAGTGCACTGAATTTTCATGTTCAGTTTTGTGTCCGAGATCCCTAGTTCCACATTTCAAGTTGAGACTGGTTAGTGTTACAGTACTGAATCTATTGTCATTTATTCTTGCTCCAGAAGATACAATTATGGATGTAAGATAGACTCTAGATTCAGGAAACATATGAACAGATAAGTAATGTAACAATAGTGCTATTTTTCACAGTGGTGGGTTTTTCTCCCCCACTATATTTAAACGTTCTATTTTCTTCAACTTACGTTGCAGTGCTTTGAATTGCAGTGACACCTACGACCACAGATCCATCCTGCCATGTACTGAGCATTCTGGGCTCAGTCAGTCAAAGCTGATTCATGCTGAGGTTAATTATAAAGGGCTCTGAAACGCCTCTTTAAAATGCTGCTGGGATTTTGCTAGAAGTATTAATGTTTTAAGAGATGTCATCTTGTGTGTGTTGCTGGGTTGGGCTACGCCTGTGTGTGAGCTTACAACTCTTCTATTGTGGAAATACGCTATTTTTTTCTAATTATTTTATGGGATATCCAGTTGTTACTGTTTTTTCAAGACCTTTATTGTACTTTTCTGCAGTAGCTTGATTGAGTTATATGCTAGCCAAATTAAAAATTATAAAAATTTTTCTTTGACAGGTCAGTGCTCCAAGGATGGATATGACACTGGCTGAACTTCAGGAAATGGCATCACGCCAGCAGCAACAAATAGAGGCTCAACAGCAAATGCTGGCTAACAAGGTGAGTTTGAAATGTTTACAGCTAGAAACAAAAGTAGTAAGAGTCACATGAGGTAGAGGGTGGGTTTGGGGGATTTGGGTTGGGTTTTTTCTACCCCTTATAAACATAGGGCTCCCTTTCTTTGGCTGCCTCTTTTTAAAACCGAAAGTCAACATATGCAAATGTCCAGCAGTAAAACATAAAAAATAATGCCAGTGATAGGACTGTGTAGCTTACTAAAAGGATAGAGCACATAAAATTAATATATTGTCATTCATCCTGGTAGCTCTGCCAGCCTTATTTATGCTCCATGTGGTGACCAGCCTTTGGCCAGTTTGATCACTGAACAATGCTTTTGTCTCTGGATATAATGCTGTCCTGTAATGCCATAGTGCTTTCTCCTGATAGAGTTCAGTGTACCTGCCTTCCTGGGGCAGATGTCTGGAAAAGATAGCACGTATGTGATAAAAATACCTGGGAGAGTGATTTATAAAATGCTTGTTGGACCATAACAGAAAAGCTATTGAAAGTGCACAGTGTGCTCCTGAATCATTTAGGGGAAAAAATAGCCTGAAAGCACCTGCAGAATTGTGGCATAGGCTTCATATTTGACCTAAGTGGTGTTGGTACACACTAATTTTGAAAATATAAAGCAAGCACTGCCTTTGGCAGAGAATTGTTAAATGCAAGCATATCCTGAGGAGTGCTCAGCTGTCTGGGTGGGTGAGTTTCTGTGCATTTCAGAATGTTCTTTACTGGGGAAGTCATCTGCTTTGGGGCTCTTGTCTCACTACTCTTCTCTTGTCAGAAGCCCTGTCTCCCTCCCCTTTTGAGATCCGCTGAGTTTCTAAACCAGACTGCTTCCTGCCCACCCCACTTCCTCCCTCCCTCCCTCCCTCCCTCCCTCCCTCCCTCCCTCCCTCCCTCCCTCCCTCCCTCCCTCCCTCCCTCCCTCCCTCCCTCCCTCCCTCCCTCCCTCCCTCTCCCCCCCATTATTTTTAGCATCTTGTTCAGTTCCCTTGGCTTTCAATCATATCTTGGGGAACCATGCCTTTCTAATGGTTCTGCAGCACCTGCAAAGTGGTACTATGGCCTCCCAAAATAGCTTTAGAACCTCATTTCTGAGAGCAGGTATGAAGAAGGTACAGATATAAATGTAAGGAATCAGTCAGTTCACCAAGTGATTAAGAGTGTTCACATGAAATTTAGTAGCACAGTTAATACCTATTCTACCCTGATTAATTTGCCAAGGCAGAATGTTGCCCTCAGTTCCAGCTGAGATGTGGAAGAGAAGTCTAAACTTCCTTAGCTCTTGTCCATTTCGCTCACAGGTGATGGTCATGCACCCTGGTCTTACAAACAGCACTAGTCACTATATATATATATATGAGAAAATGTATTTATAGTCACTATATATATATATGAAACCAGAAATAGGAACTATATATCCATGAAACCAGAAACTACTGGAAAGGGAGTCATGCAAGATTTAAAAAAAACCCCTAAAACTATGAGTTTGAGTTTGGATAGCTACCAATCAGGTAGGTGTCTCCTGCCTGTGGTTGGAAGAGTAGTAGTGGGACCACACTCCTTGTCGGTGTCCCACCAGGAGAATTTTTCACTTAGTGTGTCTCTCTGGAACTAACCTGCTTTTCCTAGACACCCTTTCAAAGAGAGGCTTTCCATTGCCTCTTTGCTGCCTTCTGAAATGAGATGTGATATTAAAAATAGACTCTGACGGGCAAAAATGCACCTTCTTAGACAGGAGCTGTAGTATCTCTTTTTTGACGTTTTCCTGCGTGGGATTGACTCTAAATTAGTGCATAAGCTGTAGGTGCTGCCTGGTTTTCTCTGGCAGGCAAGCCTACTTTTTGCTCTTCCTTTTTAAGAGTCCCTGTTTCTAAACATGACTGGTAATTTTTTTTTTTGAGGAAGTACTGAGTTCTAATGTTAGTAAGCTGTGGTAGTCTTGGCTGTGCTTAGGAAAGCCTTTCTAATCTACCACTGTATCAACCTGTCATCTCTACAACTGGAAGCCATGTGTAATGGTGATTTGAAGGAAGTCTCTGCAGGTGATCTAGTGGTTTCTTTTAGCTCCAAACTATCTGTGTATAGAAACTGGTAGCTCACCACTTGATCTTATTCTCTAGGGGAAGCAAAAGGATCCTCTACACTGAGATGATGCCTGCTGTATAAACTGGGACTAGGTCACTGTGAAGGCTTTCCTGTGCCTGTAATCATCCTGTGTTGTGATACTGGTGATAGCTAATAGGAGACAGTGAATTTTCAGAGCTTTGGTGTGCAGTGATTTCCCCATCTCAAAGAGGCTCTAGCAGAGTTAGGCACAGCACAGAGCATGATGAAAATGAGCAACAATGTATTGGATGCCTTCTCTATAAAGAATGTCTAATATTTTTCAGCATGACCTAGTTGTTTAAAGTGTGATGTGTGATAGAGATCTGTGAAGTACAAGCAGCATGGAGAGAAGGTGGAGAGGAAATAATAATTAGCTCTCACAATTCAAGAGCCAAGTAGTGATTAAGTGAAATAGGCAAATGTCATGGAACGTGAATACTAATTTTTTTCTTAGGCTTCAAGGGATTTTGAGCAATTCCATGGAAGAAAAACATAGCAAGGACTGTTAGATATAGATACTACCTCTGTTTCAGTAAGTTCTAATACTATGGAATGGTTGTACCTGAAAGGTTGTATTGAGACAGAATCAGTACGTGTTTGCTCTAATCTCTCAGACTTCCTTTGACATACTGGGAAGTCAGGAAAGATACTGATCTGAGCTGCTGTGGCAATTGCATTTAATTGTTGAGATAGTTTCTATCAGTACCTTAATACAAGTTCATTTAAAAAACAAAGCCATCAAAAAATATTCCTTGTCTTGACTGCAGGAACAACGTCTGAAATTCCTAAAACAGCAGGATCAGCGACAGCAGCAGCAAGCTGCTGAACAGGAAAAACTGAAGCGATTGAAGGAAATTGCTGAGAATCAGGAGGCCAAACTTAAAAAAGTGAGAGCACTGAAAGGCCACGTGGAGCAAAAAAGACTCAGCAATGGGAAATTAGGTGAGTTTACTGCCTGGGGAAAGTAGCCTGGGATTGTTTGTGAACTGTAGGTAATGCTTCGAACAGTAATGTTTCTGGTGATCTCAGTGATTCAGAGGAGGTATTTATAGCATTTCAGGAAGAGTTAATCTTGACAATTTCACATTTTGTATTTACTAAGAAAAGCCCTGAATGGCTTAGAAAATACATTTTTCTTACTGTAATAGTCCATAAGGACACCCTGTGTTTTGAGCCCAGCGTATCTGCTGTTTAGTTACGGTGTAGACATTTTCTTTAGGTGAATTCCTTTCTGTGCCACACTAACCTTTTCCATCCTTGATGTTAACAGCCGAGACATTTAGAGCATTAGTTTCTTCTTGACCTGTAACAAAATTTGGCCTGATAACAGTGTTGCCTATTACACAAGAGGTAACTTAATGGCCAAAGTGCCAAATATTTTCTTTCTTATTACAGAAATCAAACTTGTCTGGTTTGCTACAGTACTAGTTGAGTGCTTAGTTCAGCACATTGATGCAATTAAATATTTCAGACTTCATAGCAATCACATACTTCTGCCTACCTTTTCATCCTCCCTCCATACATATTGTACAGAACTTGTAATTTCCAGCTGGACTCAAATGAAAATATGTTACGTTTTTTTAAGGTTAAACTTATATTTATTGTTTCATTGGGAAGCACTGGGCTTTGCAGGTAAAGCAGATGTGTATTTCTATGGGGAAAATGTGTTTTCTGTTTGGGTTCTGATGCACAAAATGAAGTTGAGAGCAGTGGAAGGTTGTTAGAGTAATACAAGGTATTGGAGCATGCCTGTCTGTTTCCCTGCACTCTCCCCAGCAGGTCTGATCTTGCTTGAAGTCTTACTGATCCATTAAACTTTGCACTGTAATGCAAAAGTTTTGGCTGGCAGTAGGTGCAGCCAGCTGATGACAGTCGTTTGTAATAGAGCCTAAAAAGCCCTTTGAGTCTTTGGCTAATCTAATAGCTTGAGAGTTTTGTTTGAATTTGGGTTGTAGAAACTCAGAATTTCAAACATAAATATGCCTTGTGGTGGAGCAAGTGTCTTCTGCTGAATTCAGCGTTTAGTGAATTTAGGCTTCTGAGATGAAATCCAGCCTGATAATGTGGTTTTGTTTGTTTCCATGATTCAGAAAGTATAAAACTTTCTTTTTTCCCCCTCTTCACCAGTGCCTTAAGTAGACCAAATTTATATAATCTTTCTAGTGCTTTTGCAAGTGTTTGGAGAAGAGCTGGTTTGACAGGGACCATGAGTTTGTGGTAGCTGGTTGCAACCTCTGTGCAGAACCACTCTGGAGGCCAGCAGGGTGCTCTCTGTCCCCTTAAACCACGGCCTTGGAAGCAACCCACGCTCGGCTGTTTCTCAGGGCAGCTATTGTGTGCTCTCATCCTTTCCAGTGGAGGAGATTGAACAGATGAACAGCCTGTTCCAGCAAAAGCAGCGCGAGCTGGTGCTGGCTGTGTCAAAAGTGGAGGAACTCACCAGGCAACTGGAGATGCTGAAGAATGGCCGAATTGATGGTTACCATGACAACCAGTCAGCTGTAGCTGAGCTTGATCGCCTGTACAAAGAGCTGCAGGTAATGGAAAGTCAGCTTGTGACCCAAGTAACTCTAAAAGCTAAAAGTTGGTGGGGTTGTTTTTTACCTCATTGGAAAGAGATCTTGTTCCTGACAGAGCTGTGTGGCTGCCTGTGTGCGGAGGGTTAGTTGTACTAGGTTCAAGGTAAACAGGGGAAGGAGTACACTGTGTATACACCTTTCTTTTCTGTAAAATTTAGAGGTTAACCAGCATTTTCTCTGGAGAAAATAATCTTGAGCTAGCTAGTGTGATTTGACTATTTAGAAGGCTTTTCTTTTTGTAGCTGTTTCCTGTCCCCCATCCTGAAAGTTAATTTGTTTTGATTTTTTTTTTTTGATTTCCCTTCCCTGCCTTCCTCCCCCCCCCGCCCTTTGTGAATTTATTCAGTTGAGGAACAAACTGAACCAGGAGCAGAATGCCAAGCTGCAGCAACAGAGAGAGTGTTTGAACAAGCGCAACTCGGAGGTGGCAGTCATGGATAAGCGTGTTAATGAGCTGCGGGAGCGTCTGTGGAAGAAAAAGGCAGCTCTGCAACAGAAAGAGAATGTACCAGTAAGTGTGGGATGTTTAATAACAACAAAATATATTTGTGGGCTGTACACTCTGGAGTAGAAACTTGCTTTTGGGGAAGGATGTTCAGATACTAGGCTTGTTTTTATCCACATGGTGGAAGTTGTGTGTTATTCAAGTAGTTTTCATGGTACGTTGGTGTTAACCTACTTACCCTTTATGAACAAGGGCTCGTATGCTGTTGGGAATTTTTTGCTAGGTGATTGTTGTTACTATCTCAAGTTTAGATCTCTCAAACTCTTTGGAGTATCATTTTCTACACGTTTTATCCTTTTTTGACTTCTCTTTCAGACTCTGATGAATGTGTGCTGCAGCATAACAATCTTCAATTTTTTTTTTCCTTTTTTCTTCCAAAGGTTTCTTCAGATGGGAATTTACCCCAGCCAGTGGCTTCTGCTCCAAGTCGAGTAGCAGCAGTAGGTCCTTATATCCAGTCCTCTACTATGCCACGTATTGCTTCCAGACCTGAACTTTTGGTGAAGCCAGCATTTTCAGATGGGACACAGGCTTTGCAGGTGCCTGATGGTCCGCTAAAAACACAAACTCTACCCAACATGAGAGCTGGGAGCAGTTCACAAGCTAAAGTTCCTGCAGGTAATAGCTTACAATTAATATTTCTTCTACAGAAATGTTTTGTTTTCTTATCTACCAGCTCTGTATTTCTTTAAACAAAGTATTATTTGAGATATCAGTCTTACCACTTGCAATTTTTTCCACACCGGTGGATTTATTTTAGAAGTACTGAGGTTATATGGCTGAATGTGTTACAAATTAAGCAATCCTTTTAGTGAGCAATTTCAGTTGTTATGCAGTGTAGAGTGTAGGAAGATGTTTCTGTAAACTGTTAATTAATTTTCTTTAATTTAAAATACTCCTAAAAATTACACAACAGAGTCTGAGTTTCTAAAGGCAGTTTTACAACATACATGGTAACAATGTGGTGCCTGCACTTAAAAACTAACAAAGCCAAATTTGCTGATCATGTCTTTTGGAATTGACATATGTAAAGGATTAATTGACATTACCAGAAAATGAAGCAGTTGGTTGTAGCACAGAAATAGCACTAAACTTACTGACATGTTGATGGTGTAGGAATATGGAGAGGTGCAAGTCCAATACATGATATAATCCTCCTTGGAGTCTTAATGGAGGTTTGACTGGCTTCTCTCTGCAGCTTTCTCCTATAAGATACAGTTCAGCTCCATGAGAACAGAAGTCTGGAGAAACTGGAGAGTTGCAAATAGCTCTCTTGTAATATCTTGAAGAGAAGACTCGCTTTTCATATGGGAGAGAGGAGAAAGTCTGTTCTTCCTAAAAGGGGAAAGTGGGGGCTGAGCTTGTAGACTAGTTCTGGGTTGTTTGGTTTTTTTCTTGGGTTTGTTTTATGGGGTTTTTGTGTACGTATGTAGTTCTCCTCCCCACCCCACCCCACCCCCCCCCCCCCCCGCCCCATCTCTTATTCTGGTAGATATTATTAAAAGTAGTCATGGCACAAAAACAGTCCAAGTGTCTCTGGCTCTACTAGAGAATGGGCAACTGTTTCATTGTACCTGCTTTGCAGATCCTAAAACCTCTGGAGTGGAATTTTAGCTCTACTCCATACAAAATGTGAATTTCTGCCATAGGAATGTGTGGTGGTATGCTATTTGAACTAAAACATCACTCCCTGTTTTTTAGTGTTTCAGCAAAAAGCCTTCTTTCCTGGAGAGATCCTATCTGATCCTCGTGTCAGAATGCAGCTTTTCTCCAGCTGCTCATCATTACCATGTGAATTTAATACCACTTACTGTACTAGATAATTTCAAATTTAGTTGAGACAATTTGATTAAATCCTAGAATATCCTGAGTTGAGAGGGGCCCTTACGGGTCTCTAAATAAAGCTAATAGCAAGTTGTAAGCATTTTCTTAGTTCTTTTTGAAGAAGACTGGATATCTGCCCTAGTGAGTATGAAGATCAGCTTTAATGCATTGCCCATATGCACGCTGGCCATACAGATGATTTTTGTGCTGGTTTTTTTTCTGATCACTGGAAGGATCTATTTATGCTTTAAAGCATCATGTTTTTCTTTGCACAGCGTATATATCTTCTCTCTTCTTGCCATCCTGTGACTTCTAACACTGTAAATATCCAAGGAAAGTTTCTTACTGATAACTTGAAGCAAAGCTGCCTAGGAAAGCTGCTTGTCTGAACACTTTAAGTGCAGACTTTGCGAAGACAAATAGTTCTGCTGCTTTGATAGCTGTTTGAGCTTGGGTTTGTGTTCTATTCTTAAAGCAAAAATCTTTAGTAGGATTTACAGCAGTTAGCCTGTACATAATACTTGTAGACTGTCTAGACCTGAGTTACCAAAAAACCTACCTGCAATAAGTCAGTCAAAGCACAGTTTTAACTTAATCTGTTCCACTTGCTCTCTCCTAGGTTCTGTGGCCCCCAGTGCAAAACCTTCCCCGTCTGCCACTGACTGGAGCAGTTCGAATGCAGACAATCATATTAGTCAAGGATCAGTCTTGACTTCAGGAAAAGGAATTGTGTCTAGTGAAGGACAAGGTGTGTTCATATGTGCTTGGCTAATCTTGACATATGGAGAATCTTGTTATGCTTTGCCTCTTCTCAGTGCTTTGGTACATATGCAGAATTAATCTGAGAACACACAAAACCCCAATCAAATAATATTGTCCTATAAGGTTTAGTATGGTGTTGTAGGGATGTTAAATAAAAAACAACAACCCTTTGTATCATGTGTTGAAGTAAATACCAGTGCCTTCGTATGTGTTCCTGTTCAGTCTGCAAGATGCAGCATATGGCAGGGCACTGGGTCCGTAGCACACGGGGAGGATGGATACAAGAGTCATCCCTTGTGTATACTGTCTGGAGTATTGCACAGAACAGGACTCCTACAGCTGTGTTGTCCCTCTTAAGTCTTCCCCTCTCTCTAAAACAGCTGAAGGAGATACTTTTTTACGAGACAAAGAGAAGAAAGTGCGCCCGTTCTCCATGTTTGATTCTGTGGAGCAGTCTGCTGGGCTCGGCACGCTGAGGAAGAACCAGAGCAGTGAAGATCTCCTGCGAGAAGCACAGGTATGCAGGAAACTCGAGCTGCTGCATTCCATCTGACAGGGGTTACTGCACAGCTTTTCAAGTGTTGCTATTGGGTAGCTCTTTGAAAAGCAGCTAGGTCATCTTTTGAAAAAATACCTCTAAGGAAAAAGAAATCTTTTAGGCTTTTAATAGCAGTTGGTAACAAAAAATGTTCCCTACAGTCGCTGTGATTAAAATCTACAATTTGACTGAAGCCATAAAAACGGCTGTTACTTGCACTGGTGTGAACACATGTATTTTTTTTCCCCTAAAAATTACATGCACAGACATTTGCATGCTAGATTTTTAAAAAATAATTTACACAGTTGTTTTGCTGTTTAATGTAGCAGTGTTCTTCAGATGTTTGTTTGCAGCAAGGCTTCCCACTAAATCTTGGCACAAGGGCATGATTTCATAAGGTAGGGGTGAAGTAACACAGAAGAACTGGGGATGACAAGCACTCAATTGGAAAACAAGCTGCTTGGCTACAGATGCTACTGAATGCCTATCTTATCTCTGGTGAAACTTCTGTGCCCTGCTATTGCTTCATGTTTTAAACATAGCTGCTACAGAAAGAATTAAATAGAATGGGTTCAGAGCGTAAACAACTATGATAAGATGTTTCAAGAAGTTGCTTCACCTTTCCATCTGTTGTAAATGGTATTCCTAGGTACTGTCATTCTTTGAGGCTCTTTAGTCTTTTACAGCAGAACCTCTAAAACAAGTTTTGCTGTTTAATTTCAATTAACTCATTTTGTGTTTTTCAGATGGCAAATAAAAATGTAACAAAGGTACCACCACCTGTCCCCACTAAACCGAAACAGATAAACCTACCCTACTTTGGTCAAGCCAATCATCTGCAACCTTCTGATACTAAGCTGGATGGAAACCTGCAGAAGCTGCCTTTGGCTATTGTAACTTTGGGGAACAAACAAAAACCAGTAACACAACAGCCTTCCCATCCTCAGCAGATACAGCAAAGAATTTCTGTACCTCCTGCAGGTCCTTCCTCTAGCCAGGATCAAATTCTTCCCTCCTCCAAACAGGAGAGTCCCCCAGCAGCAGCTGTGAGACCTTTTACCCCTCAGCCGTCCAAAGAGACCTCGCTCCCACCATTTCGAAAGCCTCAAACTGTGGCTGCAAGTTCAATTTATAGCATGTACACACAGCAGCAGACTCCTGGGAAGAACTTCCAGCAGGCAGTGCAGAGTGCTTTGACAAGGGCACAGACCAGAGGACCGCACTTCCCAAGTGGTAAGCTTGTGGCTTTCTGCTGTCTTCATAAACTTTCAGATATATGCCCTTTCTACCTGGTCTGTGGGTACAAAGCTGTTCCTCAGGGAAGGTGAGCAGGTTTGTGCAGCTGTAAGAATCTTGGGTGGATCTTGCATGCTGTATATCAGCATTAACAAAGCGTGCAGAACGTCCTGTATTTGCAATTAATCTGGTTACCAGATTAATTCTGTTCAGTTGATTGTGTTCTGCTTCTTTGCCCTAGGTAGGTGAACTGAGTTGCATGTTATTTTTAGGTTTGATCAAATATTCACACTTTGTTTCTCCACCCCTTTCTGAACTGCTCTGCAGTGTATGGCAAGCCTGTGATGGCAGGAGCGGGTGTACAGAATCAGCTGGCGCAGGTGGAGAACGTGTACTCAAATGCCCAAGGCAAGCCGGGCAGTCCGGAGCCTGAGATGGAAACAACAGCCTCTGCTCATGAGAATCATGAACCGGAGCGAATACCTCGTCCCCTCAGCCCCACCAAGCTGCTGCCTTTCTTATCCAACCCGTACCGCAACCAGAGCGACGCTGATCTCGAAGCGCTGCGCAAAAAGCTGTCCAACGCACCCAGACCACTGAAGAAACGTAGCTCCATTACTGAGCCAGAAGGACCTAATGGCCCCAATATCCAGAAGCTGTTGTATCAGAGGACCACTCTGGCTGCAATGGAGACTATCTCGGCTCCATCACATCCCTCCAAACAGGCAGCCTCAGCTACCAGTCCTGAAAGCCCAGCAGAAATCCCAAATCCTTATCTACCTGCAGAATCGGAAAAAGAGACAGCTGCTTCTCTTCCAGAACCGACCATTGCTGAGGAAGCAGAAAACACACCAGCAGATCAGAGTGAAGCTCTCCCTCCCTCTGTAGCTTTGGACACTGTACCTGAGGGAGTATCAGATGGTGATGAACTCTCACAGGTGAAAATGGAAGAACCAAGCCTAGAAACTTCACTGCCACTGGAGGTATACATGGAAGAATATCCTCCGTACCCACCACCTCCCTATCCTTCAGGGGAACCGGAGAGTCTGGGAGAGGATTCGCTCAATATGAGGCCTCCTGAAGTTACTGGACAATTTTCCTTGCCACCTGTAAGTATTTATTAGCCTACGACTTGGGTGCTGTGTCAATAAGTCATCTCAGGCAGGGCAGTGAATTCTGTTGTAGATTTTAAGTAGGTGTGGAAGCTCAGTCACACAAATAGGCTAGAAGTCTCTCTGTCCATCTCTGTTCTATTTGTGTGAAGCTCTTACTCCGGAGTGAGCACCAGTAATGAAGAGTCTTTTGTCTCTGAATGAGTGACGTGTGTTAAATTCCATTCAAAACTTAAATGGTAAAACTCACCTGGGCTGTAAAGAACATTCTCATAGAGGGCTGTCTACTACACCCAAACTATATTCTCTTAGAGAAATTAAGCCCTTTTTTCTCTATTTTTGAGGCACATATATAGATTACACAAGCATTTCCTACTATTGCTGTCGTAAGATAGAAACTAATTGATTTTAATCCTGGATTGCACTTGTTTATCTCAAAGTGCCTTGCTTAAAAAGTATGGAAAAGCAGATTTCTTTAGTTTCTCTTTTAAAAACTTGCACTGCTTCTACTGAAAGGTTTTCTGAATCTTTCTTTGGAACCATCAGTTCTGAAGTTGCATCCAAGTGGAGTCCCTTTGGGGTAAAGGGTGGGCAGCATTTTAATATCATGCTTGGCTTGAAAATTTGTATTTGTGTGTAGTATGGTGTTACCTCATTGTAGAACAGAAATGCTTACTGTCTTCAGTTCCTCAAAGGGTTTCTTTAAAACCTATCATGAATAGAATGTTAATAGCTTGGCACATTTAAATGTTTGGAGACTGGGTTTCCTCCATCTCTTTAGTACAGAGGAGTTAAGAGTTATAGGTGTGCTTTTTAGCCTTGTGATTTCTGCATGGAATAGTTGATGCATGTTTTCATGATGTAAGGCTTTGTCCTTGCTCCCTTTTAACAGGAAACTTGAGTGGTGAGATTTCCTAAATTGCAAGAACTTGTTTCTGATTGGTTTTTTACTAATTCTGTGATGATGCGAAGAAACCAGTCCAACTTCTTGATTTCATATTTAAATACTTTGGTCATGCTGCCAAGCTCTTTCTTTAAAAGGCCTGTACTTCTGATATTATGTATAAATCAACTGGCAAAAGAGTGTTTCCTGGGAGTCTCTTCGTATCTGTCTTCATGTGTTTGCTCTTACAAAACATGAGTAATTTCTATTCATCCTTGCCCAGACTGAATCTGTCAGGAATTTACATCCCCTTATGAATAGTGTTTGTTGCTGCTGTGCAGCCAGCTGGGCAGAGTGCTGAGCTAATGTGTGCATATTCTCTAAACGAAAGAGTACAAACCCAGCCAGGGCAATACTTGGTTTCCAGGATGTCTGCGAGCATCTAAAGCATTTTCTATACTTGGTTCTATGTTTCTTTCCAAAACCATTCTCCATAATGATTTCTGTTCCTGTTAAACTCTGCTATGGTTAGGGAAATATTAGAACCTTAATACTGCTGCTTAAGAACTTCATGGAGTCTTTGAAGGTTCTTGGTTTCTGTAACAGCTTTGAGAGCTAATGCTGAAACTGTAAACTCTGCTTACAAAAAAATTGGGGTTTTTTCCTGATCTTTAAGAATTTGAGGCTTCTGTGATTTTGATGTGCTTGATCCAAGGTGACTTCTCTGTGTAGAATAGTGACTTTGCCTGGAGATGAAGGCAGAGGGCTTTCATAACATGCCAAACCTACTATGTTCATAACATGTTGGGGAATTGGTAGAAAACAGTCTAAATCTCATAGTAAATGCTGCCTTATTTGGTCATTCCTGTCATTCCCAAATAAGCAAGTGTGTATTCTTGTTCTTCCCAGGAAAAATGCCTGTAACTTGTGTTACCTTTTCACAGGGGAAGAGGACAAACTTGCGTAAGACTGGCTCTGAGAGAATTGGGCATGGAATGAGAGTGAAATTCAATCCCCTCGCGTTGCTTCTGGATTCATCTTTGGAGGGGGAGTTTGACCTTGTGCAGAGAATAATTTATGAGGTACAAATGCTAACTTCTAAGATGAGAACTAGCAATCCTGGTTCAGACTGGAAAGCTGCAGCTTTTCTAGACTGGAGATGCTAAAATAATAGTGCATACCTACATCTGCCCTCGAGGAGGTGATAAACCTTAACAGCATGTGTCCAGTGGGAGGAGCCTGATTTTTAACAACCTTAAATCCTCTCTGGATATTCAGTATCAAGACCTTATTTCTTATGTAGTGTTTCATCCTCATCTATCAGATAATATGAAAGTTATCCACTTGAATTTTACTTAGTTAGATAGGGAAGTATCAGTTTTAAGTGGTTTTACTGAATGAAGATATTATTTCTCTGAACCAATTGAAGTTCTTGCTATTAAAAGGAAGCTGCAAGTTTATCTGAGGCTTTTTGCAAGATTGGCTACTGTTGTAGTTTTCTGCCTGTTTGTGTCCTTCATAGAAATAAGGTGCAGTCATGTCTCAGAATCTAAGATAACTCATTTTTATCTGTGAAGAGATGTTTATTGTAGACAGCTTATCTGGCATGTGAACAGTTCCCTTTCTGTCTGGACAGGTGGAAGATCCTAGCATGCCCAATGATGAAGGGATTACTGCCCTGCACAACGCTGTGTGCGCTGGGCACACGGAAATCGTGAAGTTCCTGGTGCAGTTCGGTGTGAACGTGAATGCTGCAGATAGTGATGGATGGTAAGGCTTCCTTTAATCAGTGTCTTACACATGCTTTCCACAAGAGAGCTACAGCCTGGGGGCTGCTACAGGTCCCCCAGAAGGTCCCACGCTTTGCTTCTGTAGAGCTGGCAATCACATTTCCACAGCAGAGCAACAGGGGTTCTCTCTGGGGTGTCAAATGAGAATGCACAGAGGAGAAAAATGGGCAAATTACAGTAATACTCCCTATGTGGAAAAAGTGTGTGGCAAAGGCCCAGCAGGGTGGGTACAGTTGTCAGAAAATCACTCTGTTGCTTTGAGTTACTGAAGACAGCTTATGCATAATGAGCCATGTGCTGAAATTCCCAGTGTCCTCTCTGTGAGACAGCCTATGGTTTACCCATGCTCCGGGTAGCATCTGTCCCTGCAGACTGTCCTCAGTTGTGTCCAATACTTGGACAACTTAAAGCAGAAAACTACAACCTGCAAGTGAGGTTTGCAGTTGCTAATGGGCTAATGATTCAGTGAAATATAATAATGCTAAATATGTATAGTTAATCTGTATGAGAAATTTGGCTTTAATGGGCACACACATTTGGAGGAACAATCCCCTGCGTGCCCAGTGCTGCAATAAAGGATACCTGCTTAATAGTCACCAAGGCTAGTGAGTTTTGATTCCAGCTTTCCAAGGCATCACTACAAATCCTTCTTGCAGATAGCTAGGGAGCTTATGCACAACAGGCTGGAGAGGGGTGGCAATGATTTTACTA
Organism: Laterallus jamaicensis coturniculus; assembly: GCA_022605575.1. Classification (NCBI taxonomy): domain Eukaryota; kingdom Metazoa; phylum Chordata; class Aves; order Gruiformes; family Rallidae; genus Laterallus; species Laterallus jamaicensis. Next base: position 24,462,548 of record JAKCOX010000001.1, read on the forward strand.
TTATTTCTGGCTATAAAGTCCAAGACTGAATAAAGATGCCTGTGGTCCTTCAACTTCAGTAGTTATTCCAATTGCCTGTACTTGTCACCACATCAAGTCTTGAAGTTATTATCTAGATTGTAAGAGGTATGATGTCAGGAGGATTTCTGACTTTTTCTAATACTGATGGTTGGGGTTTTTTATTGCCTTAATGTTTTCAATGCCTTTAATGTTCTTAAAATGTTAATGGATTATAAAAAGGTAGAGTAGCTGGAGGTCCATATGAACCAGCTTTAGGTCTCAAGCAGCTCTTGGTAACTCCTGTTGTCTTTGAAAAACTACTGCTCTTGACATCTTGGGTTAAGTGCTTCTGATGGGAAGCCTGCAGCAGTGCAGCACTGATTGCTGGAGGTCATGCACCGAAGTGCTTTGCCCCAGGAGCCTGTGAGCACTGCTGTGAGCAAGGAAAGTAATGCCATCTCTCCTCCTTGGCTCGCAGGACCCCGTTACACTGTGCAGCGTCTTGCAATAACGTGCAGGTGTGCAAGTTCCTGGTGGAGTCAGGTGCAGCTGTATTCGCCATGACCTACAGCGACATGCAGACGGCTGCGGACAAGTGTGAGGAAATGGAGGAAGGCTACACACAGTGCTCCCAGTTCTTATACGGTAGGTGATGGTGGATGAGTTCTGGAGCATGCTAGGGACTCACCTGGTGCTTTCTGGTATGTTTTATAGTGCTCAGGTTGTGTGCCCGTGCCTTGAGCCTCTCTTGGAAAGAGAGGTTTTAGCCAGCTTCTTGTCACAAAATGAAGTCCATTGAGACTACCTTTATTATATTGAACCTGTAGAAAAGATATGAGTAATAAAATGTCCTTCTACATTAAAAATCTTGGAATGAGTTAAGTGTGCATTGATAGATCTGTTGTGTGAGGTGACCATTAGGTGAGTATGTCTCTACATAAACCCAGAAGTGGTACGGCGATCTCCGTAGGCACTTCATGTCTGCTGCCTGATGTCTTTAAACAAGGACTATTTCCTGATGTGCACTTTAGAACCAAGAGATATTGCCAAGTTTCTGCTTTACTGAAAGATTGCAACCATAGAATTTGATTCTGCCTTTCTGGCTTCCTTCTCTTGCACATAAAAAGAAATCCCATATTAAATTTTATTAGATTTTATTCAAATAGCAAGACTACAGGGAAGCCTATCTTTTAATGGAGTGTATGAATTTTCCCTAGGGTGTGATGAGTATTAGTCAATGAGGCTTTTAATTACTGATGTTTTGTATGTAATAAGGTTTTGGATTATTTTTCTGTGTGTTTGGTGTGGAGTTCTTGCTCTCTAGGCACCTACCAGCTTGCAGGGTCATCAGCTTATTACACCATGTAATAAAGCACAAAGAGCTGTAATGCAGCCTCTCTGTGTGCAGCATGAAGGTCTGAGTTTCTCTACGCTGGTCAGCCAGTGTGTTTCAAAGGCTGATCCAGCTACTTTCACTAAGCTTGAAAACTCCATCTCCAAATACACAGTTTTCCCTACAAAGTGAGGAAGCCTGTTGAAATCTGTGGGCTAAGAAAAAGTCCATTTAGCTTTGTATCTGGACTCGAGCGGTGATCATCAACAACAGATGCCCAAGGAAGACTGTAGGACCAGACTAAAAATGATCATACTAGTTCAATTTTTCTTACAGGTTTTAACTGATGGGAGTTAAGAGATGGTATCTCTGTGTTGAATAGGGACTTCAAAAATTGCTTTCAGAAATGTGTCTAATTCTTAGATTTGAGTAAACAGCCCATGTGGCCTTGTGGGAAGGAGATCCATGGCTTTATCATATACAGCATGAAAAAACACTTTTTGTGTAGGTTTTTTTACTTACCATCTGGTGATCTCACTTTATGCTCTGTTTTCTGTTGGATTTGGGATTTTTTTATGTGTTACGAGATACTTTGCAATGGGCCCTGAAAGAACTGTAAAGCTTTGGCTTGTTGACAGTTTTTACCAGCTTGAAACCACTGAAACCAAGGTGTCTCTTGATACTTTGGCTGTTCAGCTATCAAACTTCCATATTGTTCCATTAGGAATCAGTCCTGTTGCTGATTGCCTAATAGTTGTAGCAAGAAATAAATTCACTGGCTAAATCTGGGTTTTGCTGCAAAAGAAGTTTGGGGGTGTGTATTGGTGTGTTTCCAGAGTGGATACTGCAGTAAAACCCAGCCCTCAAACTCACTTGCAAGGTGAGAACCCTTGGGTATTCCATTGATTTGCCTAATTCCACAGCCCCCCCCATTTTTAGTGTCTAAGTGATGCCCGATAATGAATAGCATCAACAAGCACAGGCAGGTTTCAATAAAACCATCAGTCTTTAGCATTAATTAAATGCTGAGTCTGATGCTGCTTAATTATGTCATTCTTCACTTTCTAAGATGTAATGCTTGTGCTGTCTCTAAGAGCATATTTGTGCTGCTGCCCTGGCAAAACTGTTAATGCTTCTTTAGAAGACCAGGTTCTCTGTGTGACTCTGCCTGCTTTGATGTTCAGTGCTCAGTCTCACCTTCCACATGGGTGCAGAGTGCAGCTTTTGCCCAACAGTTACACAAAATGCAAAGCAAACTGGCCAAGAAGGCCAATGGCATCCAGGCTTGTATCAGAAACAGGGTGGCCAGCAGCCCCAGGGAAGTGATTGTGTCCTTGTACTTGGCATTGCTGAGGCTGCACCTTGAATGCTGTGTCCAGTTCTGGGCTCCTCACCATAAGGACATTGAGGTCCTCAAGCAAGTCCAGAGAAAGGCAACCAGGCTGGGGAAGGGGCTGGAGGGCAAATATATGGGGAGCGGCTGAGGGAACTGGGCTGGTTTATCCTGGAGAAGAGGAGGCTGAGGGGAGACCTTATCACCTACAATTACCTGAAAGGAGGCTGTAGAGAGATGGCTGTTGGTCCCTTCACCCAGGTGACAGGAGGAGGGGGAATGGCCTCAAGCTGTGCCAGGGCAGGGTCAGGTCAGACATTAGGAAAAAAATCTTCATGGAAAGGGTTATCAGGCACTGGAAGAGGCTGCCCAGGGAGGGGGCTGAGTCACTGACTCTGGATGTGTTTAAAAGGCAGGTACATGAGGTGCTCAGGGATATGGTTTGGTAGAGGATGGGTACTGTTGGACTTGGTGATCTCAAAGGTCTTTTCCAACCTTGTGATTCTGTGAATTTCTTGGAGCAGAAGTAAGCATGCAGCAGAAGTCATTAGGCTTTACATGATGTGCTGGTATGCAGAAACAAAGAACTTGATTTGAGCAGATGTAGGTTGGGATCCTATACAATGGGCTGTAATAGGTGAGAGATGGAAAGGGAAGTGACAAGTTTTGTGATACAATGTTCAATGCACTCTTCACTCCTGGCAATACCAAAGCCACAGAAAAACCCCAGTAGGATTCAGTATTTTAAAATGTAATAATTATGTAAGAGAACACTTTTATAACCATGAAGATACCTATTCCAGTTTGCTGCTTAGAAGCTGATGAATGTACAGAAATAATAGTTTTTCACCTTTGGCTACTGCTGTAAAATAAGCAAGTTCTAAGTAACACCTTCAAGGCGTGTGCCTGTGCTCCAAACACCTCTGTCCAGAATCAATTTAACAGAATCCTGTTCCTGAACTCAGTGTTTAAAAAACAGTTAAAGCAGTGACAAGAGCTGCTGAGGTCGTGTTTAAGAGGAAAGCACCTGGCAGGTAGTGGACAAACCTTTTGGATGTAGGTCTGAGGTGCATCTTGTGCTGACACCTCAGATGGCAGTGGTGGTCAACATAAGCTGGTGTTGACATGTCCCTTTAGCAGAAAGAAATTCCTGATAAACTAGGAGTACAAACAAGTGTTTCTTGCTCATTGCTTAGGTGTGGAAATGTGAGCACTAGCACAAAAGCACCACCTTGTATCGGTCAGTGCTCCTCTCCCCATTTACCTTGTACTTTCTAGACATAACCCAAGGAAAGACTGTGTGCTGTGCTAACTCCACAGTGCCACCTGCTCCAGGACTGACCTTCAGGAGGCTGGTTGACAGCAAGGTGCTAAGCGTGATGGGAATTGAGGTTGGCTTGTTGGTTTAGCTTTTCTTTCCTGGACTGCTCTCCAGTGAGAGTACAGCAGTCTTTCCACCTGCTGGCTTGTTTAATCCCCACCCCCTACCCACCCCTTTTTTACCTTTTTCCTTATTTTTTTATTTAGTATTTTCAAACTTTCTTAGCAAGCTACTCTGTTTTTAATTTTGCAGGAGTCCAGGAGAAAATGGGGATCATGAACAAAGGAGTGATTTATGGACTGTGGGATTATGAGGCTCAGAATGATGATGAACTGTCAATGAAAGAGGGAGACTGCATGACAATCCTGCGCCGGGAAGATGAAGATGAAATTGAGTGGTGGTGGGCACGGCTGAATGATAAAGAAGGCTATGTACCCCGCAACCTGCTAGGGGTAAGTCCTTGACACTTCCTACTCTGTGGAGTACAGAGTAGTATTCTCATAAATCTAAGTTAGGTGCATTTTCAGATGTCAAGAGGGAAGAGGTTATCAATTGATTCATTTGGGGAGTTGATACCTTGGCAGAGTGAGTAACCACTCTCACTTTAGATACCTGACATAGATAATATTCATGGGTGCATAGAAACCTGTGATCACCACCCTGCTGTACGTAGCAGGCTCTGATACTCACCTTGTCTGGCTTCTTATCGGAACGCGATGTGTGCACAAGGGTTTGTGGAGCTTGTGAATAGAAATGGGTTTCCCCTCTTTCAGAGAGCGGTATCGCTGGCATAAAGGGCCTTAAGAACTGAAACTTGTATGAAGATTAAGTCATGGGTCCTTCCTTGTCTGGGTGTACACAGTGCACCTTGTGATCTGAGATGGTTTCACAGCAAGTTTTAAAACAAACATAACAAAATTCTATGGCTATCTTTTTTTAAAACTAGTGTTGAAAACGAGATCCCACTGCCAAATCAAGGCAGAACCTTGTTCTCTCCTGTGCTCTTTCAACTAATATTTAACAGTATGTCAAAGGCCTTCAGTGAATGGCCTCTCCCTTCCTCATGACCTTCTGTACTACTTCCTTTATTAAACACAATGGTGCACAAACACTACTTTCAGTAGTGCCTTGACATCTCTTCTCATGGCCGAGTAGCTAGAAAATTTTCTGTGTCCATCTGGTGTAGAAATTCCACTAAGCTTTTTTCTACATACCCAGTTGCCCTGCTGCTGGACCTAAGAGGTTCTGCCAGTGCTGAAGATTAAGTGCTGTGAATTCTAGCTGATTGATGTATGATGCTTCAAAGAGGCTGAACCCCCTTCCTCATGCAGATAATCCTTAAACTGGTCAGATGTTGCAGGGCGATTATACCTAATGCAAAATCAGTTTTCATGTCTCTATCGCTTTCAGGCCTGTCCTACCCACAATGTACTGTAACATTCTCCTTCACCTAGTCCTTCTGCTCAGGTGTTTTTCCTTCTCCAAACATAACAATTTCTAAATTGAGAGCAGTTACCAGCCCCGCACAGTGAGGTCACCAGGGTCAGAAATGGCAGCTTTATTCCCCTCCACCTCAGGGTGAGTAGTGCTGCTGCTGCTTCAGCCTGCACAGGGAGCCTGAGCACAGGTGTGTAAGAACAGGAGGAACCTCTGTGTGGCTGTAATAAGAAACCACAAGGCCACACAGCTTCAATGGAGGGTCACAATTCATCCTCCTAGGCACAACACAACCCAAACAGAACCTTTGGGGAACACTCCCCAAGCTCAGTATTAACCATTACCACACTCTTGTGTCTGAGTTGTTCTAGCGCTGCTACAGAAGTATTCTGTGGTTATTCTCAAAAGCAATTGCTGGACTCTTAATACAGCAGCTAGAATCTAGGCTGAGATGTTCAGCAGAGAGGAAGATGTTTGGTAGTTTAATATATTCTTCTATTAGTTGTATTTTATCACAGCTGCTTTAGCCTTTTGCAGTTAGGTGCACTGAATAAGAACAAGGATCAAAAGTATCTGTGTCATTATATTCCCCTTCTTAGTGACTCACTAGCTCCCTAAGTCGTGTGACAGCTCTAAAACTGAATGCAGATAAGGTAATGCTGTCAAAATACTGACTTCTTAATGCCAAATGAAATCTTTTGAACACTGTGAGGTGTTTTGCTACTGTAACTGCATCTCTGCCAGCGGTGAAATCATAGCAGGCTGAGACAAACCTTGTGGGCAGAGTTGTTGGTTTTCTCTTAATCATTAGCTGACTGTGAAAGAGAAGAAAGCCAGAGTCTGGTTGAAGAGAGAGGAGGGGATCTTTCAGGAGATCTTCAGCTGAAAAAAGCCTGGAATGTGATGTAGACACTCGCTGCCATTTAGCAGGTGGAGGATTAATCCTTCCCAACTGTACGATGTGCATCCTTCTGATTTGTGTGCCTGTAGCTGTGCTTTGCACAGCAGTAGCTGTTCCCAAAGCCCTTTGCAAGTGGGAGGCAAGAGCTTCCCAAGCATCACAGCACTGCTGTGTCAAGCTGTGTCCCACTGATTGTCACCCTGCAGCTGAGGTGTTCTGGGTACCTCCCTGTGTGTCACTAGAACAGCACATTGCTCAAGGGCTGCAGGGCGGCAGCTACCGCAGAGCGGTTACATGAATGGAGCTGGCCACCCACTATCCACAGCTCCAACAGTTCCATGGTCCTTAAGCACCCAGAAGTTTCCAGCACAACCAGAGCTCCAGACATGCTGACAGGCATTGAGAAAGTAAAACAGACTTTAATACCTTCCTATTTCCATTTACAAACCAGGGGAAAAGCCTGTAGCTCACTGCACACAAAAGTCTCTTGACTTAACAAAGCCACGTGCTTTTCTTAGCCAACCCATCTGGGGAGAGCTGAAGGTGCTGAATCATGTGCTGTTCAATGCCTGCCTTTTGTACTGGCAGGGTTAGTAGCTTCTGAGCTTGCCTGAGAATGCTAAATTTGTATTTGTTAGTGCTCTGGGTGTTGTGTGGGGCTGTTTTTATGGGGTTTTTTTGTAACTGTGCTTTTGTTACTAGAAATTATGTTAGAATTGTAGCACCAAAGAGCTTTTTCCTTTTTTTTTTTTTTAAGTAACATTTTAAAGCATTAAATTTTTAAATCTCATTTCTATTTTACCCTCAGCTGTATCCAAGGATTAAACCTAGACAAAGAAGCTTGGCATGAAATAGTACAGAAGCCGGATTCTTGAAGTACTAATCATGGATGACTTACAAAAAAAAATTCATTTTGTGTTTGTTCCAATATCATGAGACTTATTTCAATGACAATGTAATTTGAAAGCTATGAAGAATGTGCTTTGAAAACAAATGAAGGATTGATGCATTAGCAAATTGATGAGGGCATTCTACAAGATGAAATCACGCTTACAAGCAAATGAAATTCTGCTGCCGTTGGTCTAAGCAAGCCATTATGTTCAAGTACCCACTGATTTCTTCAAACATGGCAGAAAAGAATTTCACATTTTTCTGTATTAAACACAAGGACCTTTTCAATCTACTGTTGAAGGAATCATCAGGAAACAGACAACCAGGCTTTGTCCAAATTTATCCTGAGGTTTTTTCCAGATGGGAGAAATTAAAGTACGTGCACAGCACCCAAATGCCTACTGCTGGAAACAGAATGCTTGTTAAAGAAGCTAAAGTGAAGTGCATCTGAACAGTGACAACCAGGGGACTGATCAAAAGCAATAACTTTTAAAAATGCTGTAGCATCAGAGGAATTTCATGTATTCAAAATATATTATGTGCTGTAACAAACAATGTAGTTTTAGGTTCCTCTTTTTACAAAGTCTCTCATGTATTTATTGTATTTTGTACTTGGAAAACTAAGTGTAGAAACTTTCTGTAGTCCTTGAAAACTTACTTGTTTTTATTTGAGAGTGCTACCATTAAACTTTTGTCTCCTCTTAAGTTTAACTCTGGGTATTTACTGTCAAGTTTTTATTAGACTCTGAAAATCTTACCAGTAGGAGATACTGCTGTTCTGCATCACAGTAATATTTAATGCAGAGAGCAGTTAAGTCCCCATTTGTTGAAGACATTTTAAATGCAGATAAACTTAGGCCAAATCTGAGTGTAACCTTTAACTTTCAAAGCTCTAAGGGCCATAAGAGAAAAACTTGGCACAAGTATTTTCCAAATAAAGCTTATCCTTAAGATCCCATCAATTAAGGAATGATCATTTGATAATGAACACTATTAGAGAAGCTTGAATCTTTCATTAAGGGTATTCATGAAGTGGTTCACCCCTTGTTTTTTTCTACAAGGTAGGAAAAGGCAGCCTGCTGTTCCTGAAGACAGAAGTGCAGTGTATTTGCTGCAGTGATCTATCTCAAAGAAAGCATGCTAAGTTGCAGAAGGAATAAGAGTCTTGCAAACTTTATCTCTCTTATTTAAATACTTTCTCATATTTCAAAGCAAGATGAATAAGATATGAAATAAAGATTCCACCTGGGAGCATGGACTTTCTCTTGGAAGAGTTGGGTTGCTAACAGCTTCCTGCTACAGTCTTATCAATAGAGATGAAGAGACTTGCCTTCAGTGTGGTCAAATGTGTCACACATTCCCCAATTCTTACTGTTTAACCAGAATAATGCTGGGCTTACCAGAAAACATTACCTGAACACCTGTATTCAGCCCTTGCATTGTATTCCTTGAGATACACAGGAAGGAGTGGAGCTGTTAACTTGAAAAGCACTTATTTAACCAGACTGCCAAGTTATAATGAGCTTTCTTCCAGAATTCATATAAAGCACCTCAAAACCAAGGCTGCTTGTTAGCAAAGCTGTATATTCAAAAATTGCACAGAAGATTATACTAAATTAGACTTTCTGTACAGAGGATATATGATAGTAGATAAAAACTGTCAGGCCATAAAAAAGCCACGAATTCTACTGTGGAAGTAGAATGCTTTCCTCCTTGGAGCTGGGTGCAGCTTGCCATGCATAAGGTAAGGCACATTCATGTTAGGATATTACTTATGTTTGCTTGATTATCTTCTTGAGATCTCTTCAGCTGAAGTCAATGGCTCAAATGATGGTAAAGCACAGCCACTGCAAGGAGAAAAGGGCCCACAGTTAAGCTTAGCAAAAATGCCTGTAGCAAGTATGCATGTTCCCAGTTCCAGCATGGAGAACATCTATTGTTACAGGAATAATTTTAGGATCTTTCCCTGAAGACAGAAATATCATTATTTGTTCATTCCTTGTTTAGGTCTAGAAGTAACTTATGCTCAGGTAATAAGCATGTCACATGTGTCAGAGGGTAGCTTTCCCCAACCTTGCTCCTCTCTGCAGGGTGCAGGTGCTGCAGAAAGCAGCAGCCACAGTCAGTAACAGGAGTTCCTGCTGCCCCTCTGCTCTATGCTGCTGTTGACAAGAGGCAGGGGGAAGGAGCCTGCACACTTCTGAGCCCAAGTGACTGTTAGTGCTGAATGGCACTGGGTTTGAGGCACCTGGCCTGGCTCCCAGGAACATGCAGCCAGCCATAATCAGACCAATGGAGCAGGACAGGCTTCGGTGTGAACTCCCACCACCACCAAAAGAAAACAACCAAAACAGAACAAGTGCTGTAGAGCTAAATGCACTTACGTTAATGAGATTCAATTCTATTGTTCCTGTTTTCTCTGTGTCCAGTTTTCTAAACATTTCTGTGATAGGAGAGAGGTGACAGACAAGGATGAATACAGGAACTAAGTGGAAAGCTTTCCTCTTCCTTGAGTTTCAGCATCAAAAAGGAATTTAGTCCCAGTCTTAAAATGTATCACAATGTTCTACACCCTGGAGCAGAGCATGCTGCTCCAAAGCCATTGTGTGCTTGTGTGCAAGATGACAACTGAATGTTTGTAATGGTTCAGTCTGTGGCATTAACACCACTCCTCACTCTCTAGGTGTTTGGATTTTGATTTTCTTTTTAAAAACACTTAATTGTTTGCTCAGAAGACTCTGGCTCCAGTTCAACAGGCTGGCCTAGGAACCAGACTTAGATTTAGGAGGCACATGCAAACTGGGTTGTTGGATTTACAGCTTAGCCTTAAAGTTGCCTTGGTTCCATACCAAGTCTTCTGAATAACTTATCCTGGCCTTAAAAACCCAAAGGAACAGAGCCTGTCTGGTGATTAAGCCTGTACTCACTGAACAAGGTTTCCAGCCGAATCAAACACCGGACAAAGTTATCAAAGTCAATGATGAGGTCTTCATCAGCAAAACGAGCCACAATGATTTGATGTAACTGGCAGGTCAGTTTGAACCCTAAAAATATAATAGCAAGGATTTAAGAGAGGAAAAAAAAACATGTAAAAAGCTCCAACCAATAAAAAAACCCCACCCCACCAGTCAGTTAGCAACGTTGTAGTTACAGTCTCAACTTTCAGGAGCATTGGCTCCATTTTGCAAACTCCCACCCACCCCTTATGTATTCAGAGTGACTTAAAGTTGGGACTAGGTCACCTGTGTTGTCCCTGCTGCATGTGCTCCCACAGTCATGCTCCCATTTCCCAGGGCAAAAGGCCAATTGCTCCAGCCTATTGTCCTTCCCTAGGTGACAGGGCACCTGCCAGACTCAGTCCCAGAGACCAGGCAGTGACTTTCTGTGTGCTCTATTTCCAAAGAGCATCTAAACTCTGGGATGAAAAGAAATGCTGCCTCATTTTATGTGGTGACAGGAGGGGAAGCTCCAGAGGGGCCAAACACTGGTACTAAGGTGGCCCCAGAAGATCAGTAAGGGAACATACGGCTCTGTGATACATCCCTCACTCACTGTCATAACTCAGATTTGCTTTTCAGTGGTTGCAGTAGCAAGATGACACCTCTGTTTGTTAACACTCTTGTGAGCAGTACCCCTTGGTCAAGCTGCTTTCTTTCACCAGGCTACAGCATCCAGGTCTGCAGGCTAATAGCAGTCCCACATATACACCCAGAGGGACTCAGTGGAAGCTGACACCACCCTGTTATGAGCCCAGACTGTTAGTCATTTGTGTTGCCCCAAAAGCTGGTCACTACAGAAAATAATGGCAAGCCTGTCACTCCTCTGAGATGTTTCTGGTTGCTCACATGGCAAGGCACTGCTACACAAAGATGAGAGCTCAGACTGAACCTCTGGATTAAATGGAGGTCTTTCATCAGGTTCAGGAACACAGGATTTTTCAGCTTACAAGTGATTTACAAGAGACTAGTGAGCATCTCTTAACCCAGCTGGAAACAGATATGATCTTAAAAAGACAAGACAATATAAATACCTGCCATTTCCAGCGCTCTCCTCATCTTGTAGGAATTCATGGTACCAGACCGATCCGTGTCAATTTCCCTGTAAATTTTCTGAGGATGACAAACCCAAAAGTCAGAACTTGTGACTAATTCAGAGTGTGTTTTGGCTTCAGGCAGAAGTCAAACATTTTGAAATGCAACCAGCACGCTGCTCAGGAGCCTTTGTAATGCCCGTCTGCAGGACGAGGTACTCATCCCAGAGCTTGTCTACAAGTGGCTTTAGAAAGTGAAGTCTTTTTAATGCAGCAGCCAGAGCAGATAAAGACCCAGGAGAATTCCCTGAACTCCCATGCAACATGGCACCATCACTACCAAAGCACACGGCAAGACTGACACCAAACACACGCTGTTCAGTGGAAAGGCTATACACACTTGGGTGCAAGCTAGAACAAACCAGAAACCCCTCTGAGAATGAGGCAGGGAGAGAGGCAACCTCTCCTTCAGCCAAGCCCCCAAAGCACCAGCAGTCACACCACTGGACTCCAAGGGACAAACTGGGGAACCAAAGGCGAAAATGCAGCATCAGCTGGAGCAAGAGTCCCTGCTTTGGGGACAACTCAGGCAGCAGACTTTGAAGCAACTCAGGCCACCGCCACCTCTACAGTTTGACTGCACGTTCCAAGGAAAAAGGTGGTGCCTTACCTGGTATTTCTGAATCTTTGTCCAGAGAGTGTGGAACTCCTTCAGGCCCAGTTTACCACTCCCATCATTCTTCTTTGAGTTAAGTCAATCTCTTTGGAGGGAAGGAAAAGAGTTTTCCCCTTCCTGGGTTGGGTTTACTTACTTAATACTTTAAAAATAGGAATTGCAGTTAAGAAAAGGCTGCAAGTCCTTTCTGAAAGACTCATTCCCTTGGAGACACAACTGTTGTCTAAGTCAGTAAGGTGATCAATTAATTTAAACCATGAATCAGTTCACAAGCCCTTTCTGCTAACTTTGTCAGGTCCCTCTGTTTTCCAGACATGTATAAAAGAGCCATGATGACAACATTGTGTTCTGCATTGTTGGTTCAACACCTGCAGTTACAGGAGCGAGGCGATATAAACCTGGACTATAAACAGGAAAAACCACAACCAAGCCTGCTATTTGGACAACTTCAGTTCTTGCCCAAAGAGCTAACAAAAGAACCTGGTCACCACACTGCTCCCAAAGGAGTCCCCACAGACTGCCATATTTTGCACTAAATTATAGCAGAGCATCAGTCTGATTTTGCAATGCAACTCCCACTGCACAGAGAAGCTAAACACAACTATTCTTAGACATGGATCCTTCATCCTACACATTTGCCTTTATTCTTAGAAGCACTGAAAAGGCAGCGTGCTCCCTGGCTCCTGCATTTGTTCCCTTCATTGTCAGCCTGCTAAGTCCCAAAGACTATATGATGCCCCTACTAACTTTGGCCAGGTAACAAAGCAGTGAAATGCAGTGTTCAAACACTGCATCCAAGGCTATCCACACCTTGCTGAGAGCCAGGTGCCTTTTCCCATCACAAACATCCCTTTGTCCCCAGCTCAACCAAACATGCAACTGCTAGGAATACTTCAAAGCAGATCGACCTGTCTGAAAACAAATTTTCCCCACTGCCTGGGAGAACACATGTGCCACGGTCAGGAGCATGAGCAACGGCTATTTCTATTCAGGGGAACCATGTTCTCCACCTCAGGGGTCATCAGTACGGACCTGCCACTGCCAAGTCAGCAGCTCACCTACTCCAGCACAGGCAGAAGAATATTGTCTAGGAACAGAACAGCTGTGAAGGATACATCTAACAGGTCAACCATTATTTTGCATGTCTCTATACTGAAGCCATCAGATTTAATATCTTGGCCTGTAAAGAAAAGAGCAAGAGACAAGACTGTGATTGCATGCTGTACCACATCACCCTCCTAAATAGCCCGTGAGCTCCGTAACCAGCATATACACCTCAGCCCTTATTGGCTTCTCTGTCCCCAGTGGCTTCCTTTGCACCTGGCAAGACGCCTTTTCATGTTGGTGGGGTTGGGTCTTTTTCTGGGTAACGTGTGTTTAGTGCTCCATGTTGTCCATGACTCATACCTGCTAGTTGCTTGATGACCACTGCTACCTACTTCCAACCCTCCTTGGGAACAGGCGTCCAGCTGCGCTGCTGTCACTGCCTCGGCCAGGTGAGTGCAGCATGGGGCAGCGGATGCTGCCTCCTGCTCTGGCATGGGAATGCCATGGGAAGCCCTTGGGACGTGGCAAGTATCTAGTGCAATACAGGCTGCAGAGGATGTGGTGGCTGTAGAGCTCTAGTGAGGACACCTGCGTACAGACAACCCTCAAGTGTTGCATGGGGAAGCCCTTGCCCTGTGTCACTTAGGTACTGCCTCTGCAGGAAGCCAAGACTTCTGCCAACTCCTCTGCAGAGCAGGGAGCAGCACTCCTTTAGAGCTGTGGTCAGCAGGGTCAGGACTTGCCAGCGAGGGAGAGCTTGTGCTGGGAGGATGCATGAGCAAGAATGACAGAGCTCTTGGCCAAGGGTGACAAGGTGGTCCTTGTTTGGCACAAGCAGGGCACAGCTCTGCAACAGGCAAACAAATACTACCAGGCAGCACACTCCACTTCCTGGAGAAGAGGCTTAGAGTCAAAGCTAGCTGTGAAGTTTCCCCAAGGAAAGAGCCCAGTTAGTCTGGTTTGTAGCTGTGCCACAGAAGCAAGAGATGGAGATAAAGCTTTCCTGCACTTATTGTCTGCCTGCAATAAGTAGTTAAAAAAAACAGGTATGCTTTTGTTGATAACATGGACTTCTGACCCATGGAGGTCAGTGGCAGGTAGCTTCATGCAAGGGAAGAGCATCAAGCCTGGTAACCATCAGTACACTGCTGCTAACTGACTGGAGCACAGACATACAACCCGGTCCTGGCTAAGATTTCACTTTGGAAATTGGTGACACTTCCTTCTTGAGCTCTGTTTCATGAAAAGGGAAATAATGCAAAACCAAAGTCTGAACCACTTCACAGAAAAAAAAAGTATCCCAGGGTTTCAAAGTTTCTCCTCCTCCACAGGTACACCCAAGACCATTGGTTGGGGAACTGCTTGAAGGTGCAATACTAAAGTAGCAGTAATACCTACTCTAGATTATCAAGCATTAATCAAATCTGTCCATTTTTTTGAGAGCCAATTCCCAGTAAGCCATGCTGGGATAAAAGGCACCCACGCCACCCTACCAAAGCACATATCCTGTGGAACACACCTTCAGAACAGGCAGATCCTCAGCATTTCCACAGACTCCTGAAGGAGTATGGATAGCACGTAGCCATGTGGAGAGCCAGGCTGCAGGTCTGACTCTGCCCAGGTCAGTGCTGCACTCTGAGCTCTCATAACTACATTGGAAACCCACTGGCCACCAGCTGAAGCTGCAGCTGGGAGAAGGTACTTACGTTTGGCCATGACTTTATTCAGGATGCTGCGCAGTTCAAAGGCAGAGATCTCTGCATCCTGCAGAAAGGAGGAAAGCAAGTTCTTCACTGTGAGCTGCAGATGCCATCTCATATGCAGCCTCTGACTCCTTTGGGAGGGTTGCACGGGTTTGAACATTCCCGGCGTTCCAAGTTTCCCCTGGATGCAAGCATAAGCTCTCCCCACCACCCACTGCCAGGAGCACCCCCAGTTCCCAAGCAATAGCCCACCAGGCTGTGGGGTCTGCTGAGCCTTCAGGCAAGTGAGGGCAGCCTAGGGAGAAGGCATAGCCCAGCCCTCATCATGCCCCAGAGAGACCCATGTGCTCTGCCTGAGGGACAGAACCAGGGAGCAGCAGAGACAAAAGCCATGCCTACAGTTCCAAGGCAGGGGAGATTGTTTGCCAGGAGCCCTCACAAATCTGCTGTGTAAGGATTTTCAGGCAGGTAGCTACACAGTTTTACATGCAGGTATGCACACACTGGGGAACTGACTCAGCACAGGAATTAAACCCCATCCTGGGGGAGGCATCCCTCTTACCCACTCACCCATCTTACCAGCAAGATGGTAACAGAAAAACACTCACGCTTCCTGCTAGCTGTCCAAAAAGCTTTTTAAAGCTGGGTTCAATGTCGTCTTCACTGACCTCAATCTGTAAGAGAAACAAAGAACATGGCAAAGAGGAACTTCTCAGCCTGAGAAGGACTTAGTGAATTCCCTTGCCCCCAGTAAAACACACTTTTAATGGCAAAGTTGAAGGTACAAAGCACCTTGATTTTAATCAGGGTTATTTTCAGGGGTGCTTCAAAGTGCTAGCATTGAAACCACTGCAAGAGTTAAGAACTTTTGCAATGGCTTCTACTAAAAAATATATTCAAAAGAATTACTTATTTTATTTAAAAAAAATCACTACTAAATTCACAACTTCATTGTTCCTGCTGCTAGTACTGTTGGACTAGCTGCCTTCACTGGAAAAAAAGCAAGGAGAATGCAGTTATCCTACAAAAATAAACCAAACCCACACAGAGTGGTAGATCCATTAGCAGGCAAAACATTCCCAGCTCCAGCAAGACTAAACATATGGTGAACCTCTTCTTAGTCATGGAAAGGATGTGTTCATGCAAGCACACTCCTATGGCTAAAGGGCTGCACTCCCACATTCCTGGAGAGCAAAGGGAATTTCCTCTGGCTCCAGCTACTGCTGCAGAGAATTCCTGATGGAATTATCTCCTCCCTACTTGGGGAGGCCAAGTTCACTGCTCAGGATAAGGGCCAACATGTGTTTCCATTATTGTGTGGGATGTTTCCATTCGCTGGACATTCAACTGTGGATACTGAAAGATGTTTCCCAAGTGGGATGACATCTCTTGGCAATGCCCACAGGAAAACTGCACAGGGAACAGGCACTCCCACTTATTTATGACAAAATTATCTCAATGTAAAAGATTTAAGATATACCTCTTCGAAATTGGCCTCAATTTCATCATCTATGACCCTAGAAAAAGCAATAAATCAATATTAAAACCAAATCAAGTCATTTTTCTGAAGCCCTTGTTTCATTTTTCAGTTAAAGGGGGATTCTTTAAATTATGGAAATAACAATTCAGGTTCTAAACTTGGGTAACTAGATTAAATCAACCACAGATGCTGCATACCACCACTGAAAGCAGTTAATTTTGTTAACTATGGCAACAAGACTTACAAAACACGTTACAAATTGCACACCATTGTACAGAGTCACAGACAGGGTTCTGGGTCAGACATAACCCTTTGGGTCACTTAGTGCCACTGCCCAGGCCTCAGCCCAGGACCAGACTCTTGGGTGCAAATCAAACTTCTGTCTAGCATTACTTCTTTTTTTTTCTCCTTTTAAAGAGTGAAAGCCAAAGCCTTAAACATTCTGATGTGCCAGTGTGGGATGGGAAGCATTTCACACTGTCCCCTCCCTGCGGCTGTGGGAACACCAGGGTGCACAAGCACTGCTAAGGCTCCATCAGCAGCTGAACACAACCAACACCACAGTTTTCTCACTGTTACAGAAACACACAACAAAAGATTGCAGATGAGTAAAAAGATTCTTGCTTGCTTTGAATTAAGGGGGTCAAGACAAAAGATCCCATACCTCGTCTCCAGGCCGCAGCCCAGATGCTCTGCAAGATGTGACACATTTTTCCTCACAGCTTTACAGCTAATGGTGTGATTTAAGCCAGTTCCAATATAACCCATTTTAGTGACACCAAAGGTGTAATTTGGTTCAGCAACTTTCTTGATTTTTTTTTCCCAGTCTGATCTCTAAGGTGTGAGATCAGTTGCTGTGATCCACGTGTTCCCAAAGAGCACATGTGGTTCTATCTCCCCAGGGGAGAGCCCAGCCTGTTGCTCACTGGGGTTTTCCTTTCTCTCCAGATCAGCCTGTGCCGTTCACTCAGCTGCCTACAGGCCAACAACTGCAGAGTTGGAGCTGATCCTCTCGAAGGCTCCACTAAGGCACATGGAAAATCAAGATGAGGTGATTGGTGGTAACTGACATGGCTTCACCATGGTCAAATCACAGAAGCATAGAATGGTCAGGGTTGGAAGGGACCCCAAGGATCATACAGTTCCAACCCCTCTGCCACAGGCAGGGACATCAACCTCCAGGCCTAGATCTACACAAGGTAGCTCCATCCAACCTGGCCTGGAACACCTTCAGAGACAGGGCATCTACCACCTCTCTGGGCAACTCTTCTTTGTGCCTGACAAACTTGGTGGCCTTTTATGATAGTTACACCACCAGTGGATAAAGATCAACTGGTGTCATCTATCTACAGGAAATCTGGGGAGGGACTTTTGACAAGGGGATGTAACAACAGGATGAGAGGTAATGGCTATGAACTTGAACAGGGTAGATTTAGACTATACAGAAGAAATCTTTCACTGTGAGGGTGATGAGGCCCTTGCACAGGCTGCCCAAGGAAGTGGTGGATGACCCCTCCCTGGCAGGGTTCAAGGGACAGGATGGATGGGGCCTTGAACAACCTGGTCTAGTGGGAGGCATCCTTGCCCATAGCCGTGGGGGTGGAACGAGATGATCTCTAAGGTCCCTTCCAACCCAAACCATTCTGTGATTCTATGAGTCCATAATTAAAAACGCCTGTCTGCCCAGGTAGGGATGGTAATAACAACAACCTATTATATCATACTGTAGGATAATTACTCCACCATTCCTTCCTGCCAAATTCACTCACACTTTTCTCAGTAATACATGGGGAAACTGGGGACAAACAAGAACTGCCGTGACCCCATCCCTGCAGGGCACTTGTGTATCCCCATTCTGGCTCCCTGTGGGAATCTGATGTACCCCAACCCTGGGCTGCTCCATCCTTCCACGCCTGCAAGCGGGGCCAGAGATGGCCCGCGTGCCCGTATCGCTCTCAGAGGGTTACAAAAGCCACGTACGTGGAGTCGGCGTTTTTTTCGGAGAAGACTCGCAGGCAGAAATCCCCGTTCTTGTTGGGCTCGAAGGTGGAGGGCACGATGATGTACTCGCCTGCAGGCAGCTTGAACCGGCTCAGCACCTCCCGCAGGTTGATGAAGGTGTTCGACTTCTCTCTCGCTTTGTTGGTCAGGAAGAAGTTTTTGCTCAGATGGATATTTGTCTGCCCAGAAAACTTAGGAAAAGCAAGGAAAGAAAGGGGAAAAAAAATAAATCCAACAGTTTGCATGTATTTGCATCTTAAAGTAAAAATGTAACAGAGATGACACTTACATATGAAAAAAAGACGTCTGTTCAATGGAACAGAAAGAGGAGAGGCAGGAGGAGGAGGAGAGGAGAGGCAGGAGGAGGAGGAGAGGAGAGGCAGGAGAAGGAGGAGAGGAGAGGCAGGAGAAGGAGGAGAGGAGAGGCAGGAGAAGAAGGAGAGGCAGGAGAAGAAGGAGAGGAGAGGCAGGAGAAGAATGAGAGACAGGGGGTGGGCACACACAACCACAGTACTCCCGAGCTGCAGCTCCAAGTGTATTTTGCAGTTCATCTAAAATCATTCAGGTCACATTTATGTTTTACAAATGATGATGGATGGGTAGGCAAAAAGATTTGGTAAATTCTTCTACCAACTGCTTTTCTCAAAAGCAAGACGCCTTCCCACTCATGGATGTCCCTCTTGTCGCCAAAGCTAGTGCCACCAAGGGACTGTAGCTCTGCTCTACCACTGAGGTCAGGCTGGCTCAGGGCAGAGAGCCTGCTCACGCTTAAGGAGGGCTCCCAGACAAAACCAAACATTATGCACTGTAAAAGCCTGTCTGGCATTTAACACCTTCAGAATAAACCCTTCTGTGCAGGGTCTTGCAGGTGGGCTACCTCAGCACTGGAAGCCAACGCTGGGAACGTGCACGTTGGGAACGTGCCAATGCTGGGAACGTGCAGGGTTCAGAAATCTCACCCTCCCCGTTCTCCTGGATTTTTAAGTGTAAAACCTGCCAGACCTGCTGCCATGGTGGCAGATAAAATCCCACCTCTGGGAGCGTGGGGGGAAGTCACGGGACTGTAGCTACAGACTCTATTTTATGGAAATCACGTTTCTGCACATCTAGGGTGAGAGTTGAGTGCCTGACGGTGTCAGGTAGGTCAGGAGCATCATTAACTGGCAGCACAGTTTCCTTCCTGGCCAAACCACCTTCACGTGGCAGCAGCTGGTTTGAGAGTAGCCTCGGGAACTGTGAGGTGCCCTGACTGCTCTGCATGCACCCCCACAGGTACAGCAGGCCAGGCAGTGAGGTTACACAGGTGTTTTGCTAAACCTCACTCCTTCCTTTGAGGAGCAACAGCTCGGAGGCATCTGCAGCCCTGCCTCCTATCACACAGGCATCCCACTGAGTCACCACCCCTCTCTGATCCCCAGGGCACTCTGATAGCTGCCAGTAGGTAGAAACAGAGAGAAAACAGTAAAATGGTGCTTAAGGAAACAAAAATAAACACCTCCTGGAATACTGCTTGGGTGTCAGACATGAACTCTGTGCAAACCTGGGAAAAGCAGCTGACCTTTGTGGGAGCAGGTGTGGGTCTAGGCTGAGAGAAGACCCGTAGAAAAGCAGCTTCAGTGACTTTCTACAATACAGAGAGCTCTTACCCCAACCCAAGACACTCTGAAAATGCAACATGGACTCAAGGTCCCTCCCAGAAAAAATGGCCTCTGACTTCAGACTGTGCACAGTCAGTATTGTCCTGCAGTGATGGAGGATCCTCTGAACTGTTTCTTCCCACAAGCCACTCAGCCCCGACTCCACACCTTGACCACCAACACATGCTACATACCTCAGGGGGCACCTGCAAGGAGAAAAGGAGAGAGTGACTTGCCTGTTGAATGGCAGTTCCAAGGCTTTTCAGGCTGCTTAGCCGGTATATCCACTATCTTAAAAAAAAACTGGGCTCCAGGGGGAAGGTGAACTCTGAGTGCACATCACCCAAGGCTATCTGCTGACTCAGCTCCCAACTCCACCCTAGAGGCCAGGGAGGCTCAGCTGGGACACTGTGGGAACAGCCTGGCATAGACACAGCCAGGCTGGCCATGGTTTCCTGCTGACCCTGCAGCCCACTGTGAGATTTTGCTCTAGACTCTGCTTCTCTACTATTTCTTCCCACCTTTTCTTTCACCCTCCCACCTCCACCATCAGGAGAGGAGGCAGGAGCTGAGCAAGACAATAATGCAATTTTCTGTTTCCTTACAGGTTCAGGGGATGCAGCTTTGCTTTAAACCTTATTTGCCTACAGGGACCAGATTCTTTCACAAGCCCTTCCAAAGCTGGGATATTAGGAAAGCAGGGAATTGCACTTATTGCCTATGGTTACAAAGCAACCTGCAGGCAAGACCCATGTTCCTCTTTCACTGCCAGCTGAGCACAGCTGCTCTGCAGCTCTGTGCAAAATGTCCTGCTTCAAGAGTTATCACAGACACATCGTTCAGTAGAAGAGGTTTTACAGGTGTTTTGGCTGGTTCTGCTGCTGGGTTCCCACTCCCCAAGCTAGTGCAGATGTCCCAGCAAGAACTGCGCCCCTACCATGGCTGCTCTCATTCTGATGCTTTTCACCACATCCTGGTAAGTGAAGGAGAGACTTGATTTTTACACTTAATTACTTTAAAAAATAGTTTTTCTGCTCCTCCACTTAGAAGCACAGAATGTGACTGAATGTCACAGAATGTCACAGAATGTGACAGATGACTGAAGGTCATCTAGTCCAAAACTCTACTCAAAGCAAGGCCAGTGTCAAAGTTAATGGCATTGCTCAGGACCTTGCCCAGACTAGGTCTGAGAATCTCCAGGAATGCAGATTCCATTGTCTCTCTGGGTACCTGTCCCTGTGCTTGACAGCTGTTTTTGTGGAGGAGAATTTTCTAAACATATAAGTGGAACCTTCCTCACTGCAGCTGGTGTCTGCCTCATCCTGGCTGAGTTTTAATAGAAAGCCCAGTCTGAGAACTGCACCACCCCACTTACAGGGTGAGTGAGTTTTCCTTTTCCTCCCACGTACTTTTACTGCTCTACTTGCCTCATAGATTGCAAAGCCGATGGTGTGCATGTCCTCTCCCATCTTCCTCTGCTTCCGCCGGTGCTTCTGAATCAGGCCAATGAGGAAAGTGCAGCCCCTCTCAGGATCATCAGGATCCTCATCTTCCTCCTCCAGCTTGATTAAATACTGTGGATTCATCCAGAAAGTGTCTGGGAAGTGGATTTATACAAACTGCTCAGAGGCTTCTTTGAAAGCAACTGTGCTGCTGTATGTATGTCAGATAGAACAGATGCAGCTCTGACTTCCAAACTCAGCTGTGAGAAGGAAAACTAATACTAATACTACCTCCCCAGCCTTTACAACCACTACAGCCTCATCAGGGAGCCACATTTCCCACACATGCACTTTTTGGGCATCAATCCTCCTCCTCCATAGGCTGCCCAAACCAGCTCCCAGAAGCTCCCAGAGGAGTAAAGGGTTCCATCAGTTTCTCTTACTTGGGTAGTTCCTGCAGCCCCCTGCAGTGGATCCTCGCCTCCAGTTCCCATCCAGCTTCAGCAGGCTCCACTTCTTGTACCTGTCGCTGGCCAGGGTGTCTGGTGTCAGGTTGCAGATCTCCAGGCGGGAGTAATGCCTCAAGAAGTCGTTGAACGCCATCCTGTGAGAACCAATGCCAATGGGCACATCTCCTTAGGATGGACAGCTTTTCTACACAACCACCTTGTCTATCCTCCTCTTCTGCTATGATTTAGCACTAGGATTTGGGGTGAATTTACTCACTCAGAGACTATTGGGAGAGGTTACTTTGTGGGGGAAAAAAGCAGAGGAAAAGACATTCCTTCCTGCCTGAAGGAAAACCCAGCAGTACTTACCAGAATTCCCCATCTTCATGCCTCCTGGTCAGTCGCTCCCGCACCTCAGGGTCAACACCACTCCAGTTTGGGCAGCTGAAAGACAACCCCACATCAACTACAGGGTACCATAAAGGTTAACTCCTGCTCCAGCACACTGATTTAACTTTCTTACAGCTCCACCTGATAGAAATATTCCACAGTATCCAGCTGTTAGCAGCCCCAGAGCTCTCAAACCACAGCAGGATTAAAATACAGATATTAGATACCTCATTTCTTAAACATCCATGGTAGGGGTGAGAAGCAGAACTTTATTTTCAGGAAGTGCTAATGCCTTGGCTGAAACAGCTTTATTCAGAAAAAGCAAGGCTCAGAGTAAATCTTGCCCAGCCACAGAAACAAGTAGATTCCAACTTTCATTGCTAAGGACAGAAATGGATTTTTAAAGCACTTTTAGACAGTAAGTTTTCAGCAGCTCACCACTGAGCTGGGCTGTTAATGAAGCAGAAACTACAGGGAGGCTTGTCAGACCCACCACCAACACCACTGCGCCTTACACGAAGGCAGGTGTTTTGTATGAAGGGCAGTAACAGTGGTGGGATGCTTCTTTTAAACAGCTCAGAGCAAATGCCACATCCAGATGTGACTTACAGAGGAATCTGAGGTAGGGAGAAGACAGGCAGCACCAGAAACACGATCATGCCCCTGTAGTAAAAGCTGACGTGCAGTGTCTTGACTCACTTGTCATTCCACCTGCCAGTCCACTCCACTTCCCCCCAGGGATTTCGGATTCTGATCAGCTTCTGCACCGTCCCTCGGAAATTCACCTGATGGGATGAGAATTGCACAGGGATTTACCCAGGGACTCAGCACTTCACTCCCTCCCGCCTTTCCTATGGGAACTGAAAGACACGACAGAGCAAGACCCTCGGTATGACACAAACACTACTGTGCGTATGCAAAACACACACTCATATGGTCCAAGAACATGACATCAAACTGATTTTGAAGGACCTCCATGCACCCAAGCTTGTCATAGAATTATAGAATCATCAAGCTTGGAAAAGACCTTCAAGATCATCAAGTCCAATCATTAGCTCTACACCATCAAACCACTAAACCATCTCCTGAAGCACCTCATCTACCCATTTTTAAACACCCCCAGGGATGGTGACTCTACCACCTCCCTGGGCAGCCTGTTCCAATGCCTCACCACTCTTTCAGTGAAGAAATTTTTCCAAATGTTCAGTCTGAATCTCCCCTGTTGCAGCTTGAGTCCACAGGGAAGGTTTTTGTGCAAAGCTGACAATAACCAAAATATTTCTTTTGTGCAACTGAAAAAGTTATCTCTGTGTCCTGGGCTCAAGGGACCTGCAAAGGACATCCAGTTTTTTGGAATAAAATGGCAAGATGGATGTTGTCAGACCCCAATGGATGTTATCAATAAGATAGCAGCCACATCTCCACCAACCAACAAAAATGAAACACGAGCTTTCTTAGGTGTTGTGGGTTTCTGGTGAATGCATATCCCAAACTACAGTCTCACTGTGAACCCTCTCTACCATGTTACCTAGAAGAACAATTTCCAGTGAGGCCCTGAGCAGCCACAAGTCTTCAAGCAGATCAAACACAAGACAGTCCATGCAGTAGCCATTTGGTCCATCCCAACAGGGACAGATGCTAAAAATGTGCTCTACACCATAGCCAGGGAGAATGGCTCTACCTGGAGTCTCTGTCAGAAAGCACAAGGGGAGACATGAGGTTGACCTCTGGGGTTTTGGAGTTGGGGCTACAGAGGATCCGAGCCCTGTTACACCCCAACTGAAAAGGAAACACTGGCAGCATATAAAGGTGTTTGAGCTGCTTCAGAAGTGATTGGAACTGAAGTCCAGTTCCTCCCAAGAACCTGACAGCCAGTGCTGGGTGGATGTTCAAAGGGAGAATTCCCTCTACACATCATGTGACTGATGCTAAATGGAGTAAGTGGGTTGCACTGATCACACAGCAAGCTCGAACAGGAAAACCCCAATTTCCTAGGAAATCTAGAGGTGATCATGGACTGGCCAGAAGGCAAAGATTTTGTAATGTCAGCAGAGGAGGAGGCGATACACACTGAAGAAGCCCCACCATGCAATAAACTGACAAAGAATGAGAAACTATACGCCTTGTTCACTGATGGGTCCTATTGTACTGTGGGAAAGCATCAGAGCCTGAAGGCTGCTGTATGGAGTCCTGTGTGAGTCACAGAAGCCTGTTTGTAGAGGTGAAAGCCATCCACTTGGCTTTAAACATTGCCAAAAGAGAGAAGTGGCCAATGCTCTGCCTCTATATTGACTCGTAGATGATGGCCAATGCCCTGTGGGGGTGGTTACAACAATGGAAGCAAAGCAACTGGCAGTGCAGAGGCAAACCCATCTAAGCTGCTGACTTACAGCAAGATATTGCTGCCAGGCTGGAGAAGCTGGTTGTAAAGTATGTCATGTAGACAGCCAAATACCTAAGAGTTGGGCCATGGAGGAACATCAAAACATCCAGCAGGTCGATCAGGCTGCTAAGACTGAAGTGGCTCAGGTAGATCTAGACTGGCAACATAAGGGTGAATTACTTATAGCTCAGTGGGCCCATGACACCTCAGGTCATCAAGGAAGAGATGCCACATACAAACAGGCTCACAACAGAGGGGCGTACTTGACCATGGATGTTACAGAATCATTAAATATACTGAGTTGGAAGGGACCCATAAGGATCATTGAGTCCAACTCCTGGCTCCACATAGGACCAGCCAAGTTAGAGTATGTGATTAAGTGCATTGTCCAGGGGCTTCTTGAACTCAGCCAAGCTGGGTGCTGTGACCACTTCCCTGGGGAGCCTGTTCCAGTGCCCAACCACCTTCTCAGTAAAGATCCTCTTCCAACCTAAACCTCTTCTGTTGCAGCTTCATACCATTCCTTTGGGGCTCCCCCTCATAAGGAAGCTGTAGACCACAATGAGGTCTCCCCTCAGTCTCCTTTTCTCCAGGCTGAACAAACCAAGGGACTTCAGCCTCTCCTCATAAGACTTCCCCTCCAGACCCTTCACCATCCTCGCTGACCTCCTGTGGACACTCTCCAGTAGTTTTGTGTCCCTCTTGTACTGTGGAGCCCAAAACTGAATGCAAGACACACGCTGCAATCAAGCAAGCCAAGTGGTTAAAGCCTCTCTGGTATGGAGGACAGTGGCTGAAATATAAATATGGGGAGGCCTGGCAGATCACACTCCCACAAACCCACCAAGGCAAGCAGTATGTGCTTACAATGGTAGAAGCAACCACTGGGTGGCTGGAACCATAACCATGACACTGCCAGAAACATGATCCTGGGCCTTGAGAAGCAAGTCATGTGGCAACATGGCACCCCTGAAAGAACTGAGTCAGACAACAGGACTCATTTGTGAAACACTCTCATGTCTATGAGACACCTGGGCCAAAGAACCTATTCCCTATCATGTACCAGCTTGGTGGCAAAATTAAACAATGCAATGGGCCATTAAAGACTACATGGAGAGCAATGGGTGGTGAGACCTTCAAACACCAGGATACACATTTAGCAAAGCCCACCTGGCTAGTTAACTCTAGGGGGTCTATCAATTGAGCTGGCCCTGCCCAGTGAAAACCTCCGTGTACTGTAGAAGGAGATGGAGTCCCCATAGTGTGTATGAATATGTTGGAGAAGACAGTTTGGGTTTTCCCTGCTTCAGAGCCTGTAGCCAAGAAAACTGCACAGAGCATAAGAAGAGTCCAGAAGCGATGCTCCAGTGCAAAGATAAACTATCCTTGCAAAGGCTCCATATATTGCCAAAGGAAAACCTGGCTAAGTCATCCCTGTTTGTGGATTAAGGTCAAACTCCTTCACTGCTGCTTTTGCTGTGAGAAGGAGCAAATGCAGAGTCATCGACCTGCCTGTCAGCAGTGTCCACCTCAGCACAGTGCCTCAGAACTCTCTACACTTCCCTCTCAAGTTTCAGAGGTATTTCAGAAATAATTACTGGTGAAGTGACCCAAAGTCCACCACACACCTGGAAGGATGCCATGACCTGCTTCTTTTGTTTTAACTTACCTTGCTTTCACCAGTGACTTGCTCTCAGATGGGCTCCTTGAGTTCGAACACCGTGCCCTGCCAAGAGGCACTGTTCTACAGGCAGTTAAGGGACAATAATACCTGTTTGGGCTTTTTTATTTTTTATTTGCTTGGCACACATCTATCAGATCTTGCTGTGTATTGAATGTAGTGCTGCCAGCTACAGAGAAAGAGGTTGAGGTGCCCAGCCACCAGCAGAAGGTAGTGTGCCCTCTGCACAAGGCTCCTGACTGCCCCGCTCACTGAGAAATAGCAATATGTATTGACAAAGAGTTTGGCATTTTTTTGTCAAACCCCCAAGTAATCAAGTCTACATTTATCCAAACACACATCAGTATTTCTTCAGCAAGAGGGAATTCAAAATGTGACTTGACAAAATGGATGAGAGTGAAGCATTTGCTGAATTGAAGATGAATTTGTGTCTGCTGCCCTGGGGAGGACTATGCACAAAGCTGGCTGCATTTCACCCCTTTGGGGAAGCACACCTACCTCCTCTGCCCCGGTGACTGAGTACGCGTGTCCCTTCACCAGCTTCTGGGAAGTGACTGCCTCTGTTTCTGCTGCACTGGTGATCTGGAAGAGCAAAGAAAGTCCATGAGTGTGGCTTCCTGTGAGCTGGGGATCCAACCAAGCAAAGCTTCCCCCTCTAATGGAGCTTCAGTCTTGCTGGGAGGCAATAGGGGTGGTTCAGCTGCCAAAGCAAGAAGGGATCTGCATGACAGAGCAGGGAGAGGGGACAGTAGCACATGTGGCAGTGCTGAAACACATTCATGGCATGGGATGCACGCCAGAAGCCCTGCACTGCAGCAAAGCTCCCTCCTGGCTCCAAAACACTCAGTGTGGTGCATTCCTTTGCATGCATCTCCAAACACCGTACAGAGGGAACACACACAACAAACTCCATGTTCTCGAGGGACTAGGAAGAACATAGGGAATGACTGGCCTGAGGCATCACTGAGGATCACACCCAGGTCCAGCAAGCACCAGTGCTTTGCTTCTAGGTCAAAACACAGTCTTCAGCTCCACAACAAGGTGGTACATTTCCCTTTCTTTCCCCAGCACCACTGCAGGGGAGCAAGAGAAAAGGCTACACTTCGGCTGCCATTCATACTTGTGGGCGTATCACCTTTTCACTGTGTTGTGGTCACCACAACACTTGGGCAGTCAGGCTATAAACACTGCAGAGAAAAGTCCCTCCTTGCTAGAAAGGGACCGTTCAACATCTTGTGCTAAAGATGCCGAAACCTCTGTGAAATGCACATTTGCCATTGCCTCCTCACTATTTCTGAAAGGGAGTGATTTTAAACCAGCAGGTCTGAAGCTTAAAAAGAGGGTGGGATCAAGCAGGCAGGACTTCTGTTGCCAATTCATGCCCTATTACTGCCCTGCAGCACACTCTCTAGGCAATGCTTAACCTCTGCATCCCTCCATCTCTGACAGAAGAGAAAAGATTTTACATAATTTTTTGAAGGCTAAACTCAGTAGTAAGAATTTTCTCACACAGAAAGTGTCAGCACTTAGAAACAAAGGAATATATTTACTTCCCCCCCCCCCCCCCCCATTAAGAGATTTTTATCATTCTAAGGCAAAAATCCATGTGTTGGATTCTTACATAAACGAGTAAAACAGGCCTCAGAAGTTCTGTGAAGCCACACGCTGCCATTAACCAGGTGCTTTTCATGCTGTGAAGCTTCCCTCTCCTGTGACTCACATTTCACTTAAAAAAATGGGAGGAAACGCTTGAATTCTTATTATGAACAAAGTTCTCCTAAACAGTTTACCTCCCCTTTAGACAAAACTAAGATATCATCTCCTTTGAAAGCAGGGTGATTATCACAATAACCATGCTTAGATTCATTTCGGTAAGGCTAAAAGTGATGCTGAATGGCTGCAGACAGGGCCAAAACTCCTCTTTTCCTTCTGGTGCAGGTTCAGCTTTTAGTGATGTATTTTCCAATAAGGCCTTTTAAAAGCCTGGCAACAGTCTGAACCTCCCTGCTTCAAGAACAGAGCCCAGATTTTTTGGGAACATTTTGGTTCC
This sequence comes from Laterallus jamaicensis coturniculus, assembly GCA_022605575.1. NCBI lineage: Eukaryota > Metazoa > Chordata > Aves > Gruiformes > Rallidae > Laterallus > Laterallus jamaicensis. The sequence continues at coordinate 24,490,733 of JAKCOX010000001.1, forward strand.
TTGCTATGGCAAGGATGGAGGTTGCTACCTCTGCATATCTGACCGCAAAAGCCATTAGCAGCAGTTTTCTGTCCAAACCCACTCAGCCTGTACCAGTCCACTGCCAAGGTATGGGTTTTCTTAAGAACCAAGATATGTGTTTGGACCCCTTATGAGTTCCCTGTACAATTTGCAACCACAAACCTATGAAACAGCAAAATTCTTGGAAAAAACCTGCAATGGATGCAACAGGTTTTTACGTATGAATTAACGAAGCCTACATCTCAACCTAAACCCCCAGAAAAGCTCATGCCTGTGTCACCCTCTTGAGTCAAAGGTAGAGCCAAGAGCTGTAGGCAGAGGGGACCAGCAACCTCCCTGCACCTCCTGTGGACGGAGCACAGGTTGATCTCCCAGCAATCCGCATGCACAGCAAGAGCCAAGTCCTGCTAACTCACGTCAATGGAGCAGCCGAGGAGAGAGCCTTTCTGGAGAGCCTTTTGAATGATTTTGAAGAGGTTGGGTGGCGCCTTCTGCAGCTCATACCATTCTGCAATTCCACCGGTGAAGTCCTCAAAGCCTTCAGTGGTGGTGCCCCCAGAGAGAGACTCATATGATCCATTCAGCCTGCATGAAAGGGGACACCCACACATGCAACGACCAGGCTCCCTACTTTCCTCTTCTCACACATATAACCATCAGGTTCCCTGCTTTCCTCTTCTCTCGGAGACAGGCATTCAGTTGTGCCAAATGTCACACAGCACTTCTGCTTTCAACAGCACCACAGCAGCTATGAATGCTCCCACACACACACCACGCAGCTTTGCTTCTTACACCTCTGTACTTGGAAACTCCAGCATAAAATTTTATACAATCATATATATACAGGTTGCAGGTTCAGTCATATCAATCACAAAAATCATTAATATTATTTGAAGAAAATAGTAAAAATAAACCACGACCAAACAATTTGCCTACTAGCTCCACAGTCTTCCAATCCCTCAAACAATTACAGGCCTGGCCAGTACTTCTGGCTACTTGTCTTAAGCACCCATCAGCAAAACTACTAAGGCAGCTTGAGGGATACCTTAGAAGTTTTAAAGGGTAACAATTACACCGACATTTTAAATGCCTACTATTCATGCAGTTGAGGATGCTATGGAGAAGCATGAGGACATTTGAGTGGGGTAAAAGCAGTCTCTCCTGCCCTCAATAAGGCTGTCCTGGCCTTAACTCACTTGGCATAGGCCTTCTCCAGCAGTGCGCTCCAGAACTCGCTGCCCTCCGCTGAGTGCACAAAGAGCAGCTCCCCGTTCTTGGTGGGCAGCCTGTCGTCCACCACGACATCCACCCACTCCCCGTACTGCCAGAACTGGAAAGAGAGCAGAGACACATCGTTGTTACCATCCCATGGTGTGCCCTCAGGTCACCAGGATGATTATCTGTTAACACCGATTTCCTAGAGGAAAAGCACACAGCCAGCTTTGCCCACCCTGTTCAAGGATGCATGTCCTCGCTTGGACATGCAGACAGAGGAAGGACCACAAAGACAGCTCTTTGGTTAGCAGTCTTCTTCCTTCCACCACCATCACCCTTTTTGGATGGCTCCATTCCTCTGCCTGGCTCTTTGACATCCCTCAAAACGTTCCAGGAAACACTGCACACGTGGACATGATCAGCCACACTGGTTGCTTGCCAACAGCACTGGGGGGACAGCAAGAGACAGTTTTCCACCTACCTGGAAGTGGAAAATGCCTGCATATTTGTCCTGGAAGCTCTGGTCTTTGGGAACAACACGGGACAGTATTTCTTCATTCAGGGTGAGAGAGGCGATAGCAGCCAAGAGCCAACAGTCCCCTGTTAAAGAAAAAAAAATAAATTTGTTATTAAAACTTTAGGTTTTGAACTGCAAAGGGACTGTGTGGTATAACTAATAACCACCTGATTGTGTGGTATAACTAAAAACCACCTCAGCTGCCATGAGATGATCCCTCCTGTCACTTCACCTCTAAGGCAGATCAAATGCACCTGCACAGACACATGAAGTTTCCAGGCAAGTGTCGCATTTCCTCAAGACCAGAGTAACAAAAAAAAGTAAGAGCAAGCTCTTCATGATCTACCAGCACAGTTATCAGCCATGATGGGACTATTTGAAAGAAACCTTCATATTCAGTTGAGTGCCTACAGATTAGGAAGCAGCTTGAGGAAAAGGCAAAGAGCAGGCTCTGTGGGAGCACACAGGTACCGAGGGCTGTGGTTTCTCCTCAAAAGGACAGTGTTTTCTCAAGCACAGGCTCTTTTCCTTTCCCTTCTCCATGCTTAAAAAAAGCCTGCTGCCTTGCCATCCAGAGGTCTTCCCTATGGTTCCTATGGCTCCCTTTAAGGTCTCTTGCCAGACTCCTACCAAACAGGAGCTCTTTCACCTTACACATCTCTGGAGGCTCTTGCTAGAGTCCTCTCTGTTTAGTCCTACATCCCAACTCTGGCTCTAGTCACCAGAGAGTCAGGAAAGGTCTGAAGGCAGGCACTGTTCCCCAATCCCACACACCTCTTCACCCTGCCTGGGACAGAGCCAACATACACTGAGCCTGCATGCCAGAGCCCCAGCGTCTGGGCTGTCTGGATAGTATTTTTCCACACCATCTCCTACCAAGCAGAGGGAAGAGGAGACCACAACTATATAAACATTACCTCTATTTTTTGTAAATGTGCCTGCTGTGAAAGAGACTGGAGTCAGAACACAGCAAAATACACTTTTAGATGGGCTAATCTAGAATTAGCAGTAAGATCCTCTTTCCCCCAGCCTCACGAGAGCTTTAGTGATGACCCTTCACAGGAATTCTCCTTGCAGAAGATGTTAAAGAGCTTTGCAAACAAACTCTCTGGTTAAAAGGCAACAACAGGACTTAAGCTTCAGTTCAGCTTAGATCTGTGCTCTCCCATACACAGACTGCCAGCAAACAGGGGTTTTTGTGGCTTTTTTTGGATCATAGGAGTCTTCAAACAAACCCAACACGGTAATCACTTGGGAGAGACTGCTCAGACATCTCTTCTGTACTGAGGGTCCCTATTTTTATTAAGGGTAGTTTCTGAACAAGACTGGGGGTTCTTCAAGTCCAAGGGACAACACCCTGGCACTTTGACTGGGGCTCTAATAGGGTCAGGCTGAATTAATACCTTACTACCTCTGAATCAATGTCATACTGTCTCCACTCCTTCCTCCTTAACTTGTTTTTCTCCAACTGGCCCTCACCACACAGCAAGCCAATCTGTTAACCCAGACAAAAAAGTCTTTTTGTCACTTTACAGAGTTAAAGGAGGTCACAGCTTGTGACAGGCCTCTTCTGGGTCAAGAGAGCTGTGGGCTGCTCTGTATTTGGCAGTAGAAGCATCATTATGTCAGACACATTGTGGGAGAAGGGGACGGATGCAAATATTCATGTGCACTGGACCAGCACACACCACAGGAGAGCTAGGCACTCTCCATCAATGCTCCAGCATGGCACTCAGATGGATAACCCTTGGCCTGTCCCTCAGATACTCCTCTTCTAGCACCCAGAAGCCATGGGCTCCTCAGTGTTAAGACCACCAAAATCCTAAAAGAAGGCAAAGAGCAGGGATAGTCATGCTTCCTGTTGTGTCGCTGTCCCACCAGCAGAACCTTGGACACACCTTCACACCTTGGACAAGCAAGCAAGCCTCAGCAAGACTTTTAACTTCCAACAAACAGCAATCTCCAACCACTCCAAACACTGGGAACAGGCACAGGACAAGTCATGAATACAGAACCCGATATGTTAAGCGATCTCATTTCAGCACAGAGGCCAAATAACTGGTAACTCACAGAGAGGTGCCTGTCCAAGCAGCAGGATAACCCTGGCACACATCCCAGGCTCAGTAAGGCTTTTACAGACAGACATGCACAGCTCGGAAGTGGAGCGAGTCGCTGGCATCTCACACCTATGCTAGCTAGGCTAAAGCCAGTGCAGAGATACTTAGCTAGACTTCTAGGATGCCTTCATGCAGTTAGGCAGATCCAGACTAAATTAGATAACCCCAGAAATAATGCAACTTGGCCTGCTCAGCACAGCTGCCAGAGTCCTAAGGCACAGCTGGGTGAAACCGTGCAGCTCCTGGCCTCTGTTAACAACACTGAAGGCAGAGATGAAGGCACTTTGAGCATGCTCTATCAGGTGGGTGGAAACAGCCTGAGAAATGTCTTGTGCCCCTTGTTTACAGTCAGCTGTGGAGGTGGTGTCCTTCTCAATTTCTCAACCTGCAGCATAAACCAGAGTTCACATTGCACAGCTTTACCCAACCAGGCAAACTCAGCCATCCAGAGAGGCACCCCAGAGCATCTGACATTGGTGCAAGTACCCTCAGCAAAACTGTGCTCATTTAAATCAGCAGCAAGTCTGGCTCAGAGAGCAGCTGTCCCTTCCAAGGAAATATTAGCATGTTTATTCCATAAACCAGGCAGGGGCTGGGCAGGCAGAGAGCAGCAGAGAAAGAGTAAGTGAACAACGTGACATGACCACAGTGGCTCAGGAAGCCTGGGTCATGAAGCTGGGCACGCAACTTGATTAAGAGCATATACCACTGAATACTGTCGTACATCTTTGAGTCAGGTTTCCCCTGTGGGTAAGAAGCACTGAAGTTCAAGGAGGAGAAACCCTCCCCCAGAGGACCTCTAAGCCTGAAAGCAGAGCTTACAAAGAATTTACTTTCTAGCTGTCCCATCAAGGCAAACATTAACAGAAAGAAACAGCAGAGTGGGGTAAAACCTCTCTGTTGACTGGTTTCTAAGGAGAATTTGGAGTTAGGCAAACACAGATCTTAACCCTGACAACTCTGGGCATGGTCTTCTTGAGGGTTAAAAGGCAGATGCAGCATATATGGGAGACACACCACCCTTTAGTTTCCACACTTAAAAGTGCTCAACAGTCAGGTCATCTTCTCTCCCTTTTCTGAGCAGTCAGTGCTAAAAGTAGACCCGATAACTCAAAGCCTGGACAAGAACAGATCTTGTGATAACAGCTGAAATTAGCCTGCACTACGTCAGCCTGAGCAGGGTCACTACCAAACAGTCTTAACTGTATGAACGGGTACTTATGTAAACCTCTTGAGAATGACTTTCCTTTGACAGAGAAGGGAAGTCCAAGAGGATGCTAGCACCTAGGTTACTTCTATAAAGAATGTGAAAGGAGCGTTTACAAGGCTAGGTTAATCATGGAGAGTTTTTGTAAAAGTGCAATACAAAAGGCAGAACAAAGTTACCAGAAAAGGGAACAATATCAGGCTGTGAGTCTGTTTACATTAACACAAAGTACTATTTTTCCTATCCTGCTTCCTTTCTACTGCTATCAATGTGCTACTTCTTATTTCTATATACCCACTCCTGCATTTACCTGATCTCTAGCTATAAACAAGAATGCTACAGAAAAATACAATTGCAAGATGAGCATAAGTAGCCATAAAGGCTTCAAATTGGCCATTCCCAAGAGCAAAGACAAGCAAAACATCCCCAGGATGGAGGGATGCAAGTGAAAGGGCAGATTCTCATGTCACAGCACAGCTCATGTAAGAGTATGGTGTCAAAGAAAGGAATGTCCATTCAGCCAATCACAGACATGTCATTCTAAAACATTTGTAACTAAAGGTTAACACCATCATCAATGGCTGAACACATTTCTATTGATAACATGGGACTCTGGGAAGTTTTCTAATTAGAAACACCAGGCTGTGACCACCCAACTTCACAGTACAGCCTTTGCCAGCATGGGAACACCACGCATGATTTTCTAAATTCATCCTAAACACTTCCTTATTTTTCCACACATTTTTATTTGAGGAAGCAGACACCTGTGTCTAAGCAGCAGATGAGAGATACCACACTGTGTATGGCCCAGTGTTGTGGTACCATGGTGACATCCCCTCCAAGGAAGGCGGTTAAGGGTGAATAAGCTTCCTCTCTGCAGTGACTCTGGTTCCTCCCCTCTGCTCTGAGTCACCACACCCCACGTGCTCCCATTCTGAGCCAAATACCATCATCAGCCTCCGATCTGATACTGCAATATCAACTCCAAGTACTCACTTCTAAAAATTTCTTCCAAAAAGCAACAAAACCAGAATAAATAAACCAAGGGGCAGAATCGTGGTGTCTGGAGAACCTTGGTGAGGGGACCACTTTTTCAGTGCTGATGACCTTTTATGCATCACAGTATTGTACAGTCCACATCAAAAATGATGAAACAAATTTATAGGCTGCATCTAGCCCACAAACCCAAAGCTCTTGGGCTAAAAGGAACATCTGTATCACCACTCAGTTACACATCTCCTGCCAAGAAGCTTGCTGCAGCAGCGACAGATGCGTGTGCTTTGGATGCCTCACCTGCCCCTGCAGTACCCCAAGGAGGGCTCCAGCCATTCCAAACAGCTCACCAGCAGCCATGAAACTCCATGTGGCTACAGGCCTACTGCTTTGTGATCAAGCCCTCTGGAGAACAAGTAAAACTACAAATGTTTCCTATGGAAAAAAGCAACATAATAAAAAGCACAGGTTTCGATGAGCACCTGACATCTTCCAGGGCAATCTTCTCTGTAACATCCTAAAATATGATGGGACATCAGTGTCAGCTCACAAAGTTCAGGTAAGTGGAAGCTTAAGCAAATGTACTGATACAAATGCTGGTGTCAGATGAGGCAGCAGCCAAAAAAAAATACTAAACTAGCATTTGTACAGCCAATCTGCTAGTCTCATTGTGTGAAAAACCAGAGATTCAATACAGGCTCTTGGTAACTCAAGAGCTATACAGAGAAAATATCAATAGCATCCCATTTTTAATCAGTCTCTACACTGCAATAGCAAAATCCTGCCCAGATTTGTAAGAAGACAGGAGATCGAGTCACGGCAGTACTTCGTCATGGTGAAAACAGCAACACAACCAAGAACACAACCAACCTCCCATTCCAGTATTGTTCCAGGAGGTAAAATAACACCTGCTGTGAGTCAGTTCACATCCTTTGGTGATACCATACAACCTCATGAGAACATCTGATGCCCAAAGACCATTAAGACAACAAATGCTTTCACCAGTTCAAAACAAGATTTAGCATTAGCAACAGCAACTCCACCGTTTGCAAATGAAGTAACAAACCTTTCATTCCAGTGCCTTTTCTGCCACATCAGGAAGCCTGCAGAAGGCAGAAAGCAACTAAGCGCTTTCAGAAACCTGAACCTCTACAAAATTTCTAATTTCAAGTCGAACAACTCCTTAGCCCGACAGTTTCACAACGCAGAGGACAGATGTCTGGCATGTGTGGTAAGCACTGGGACATGCTTTATGCCAAAACAGTCACGGTGGGATACATATTGGGAAGTAAAGTGGTGACATGCCAAAGACTTTACTGATTACACAATGGAGCCTAATCCCTGCCATAGATTACACTGGGGCATGAGGAGAGCTAAAGTCACAATCTAAGTATTTTTTGCTGTCAGGGCTTTTTACATAAATTGTATCTAGTTGTTAAAAAGCACTAACCTAAATAACTTCTGAAAGAAAACATAGCACAAAATACGTGAAATAAGCTTCCCTATCCATTCTATTTTTGGACACAGAATCACAGAATCTCCTGAGTTGGAAGGGACCCATAAGGATCATTGAGTCCAACTCCTGGCTCCACTCAGGGCCAGCCAGGTCAGAGCTTGTGACCAAGCACATCATCCAGACGCTTCTTGAACTCAGCCAAGCTGGGTGCTGTGACCGCTTCCCTGGGGAGCCTGTTCCAGCACCAAACCACCCTCTCAGCAAAGAGCCTCTTCCTGATAATCCAACCTAAACCTCCCCTGTCACAGCTTCATGCTGTTCCCTCAGGTTGTGTCACTGGTAACCAAAGAAAGGAGACGGGCGCCTGCCCCTTCACTCCCCCTCATCAAGAAGCCATAGACCATGATGTCTCCCCTCAGCCTCCTCTTCTCCAACCTCTGATTGCAGCATGCTATCCTGTATTTTATCACCAGCTGTGTGGATGCACTTCAGCTGGACTTCAGGGTCCCACCCCTAACTCTGACTTGCTGCCCCTTGGCTTTTTTCTAGCTATCCTTGTTTCTAGCTATTCCCCCTTCAGATCTAGTTTGAAGCCCCCTCCACAAGCCCTGCCAACTCCTGGGCTAGGATCCTTGTCCCCCTTTGGGACTGACAGATCCCATCTGCTGCCAGAAATCCCAGTGCTGAATAAACCATCCCATAATCAAAAACCCCAACATTCTACTGATGGCAGCGGCCTCTTCACCCCAAGTTGACCAGGTGTGATTTTCTGCTCCTCAGAGCGTTTTCCCAGCTTCTAAAGGGATGGAAGAAAACACCACCTGTGCACCCACACCTTTAAATAACTGTCCTAATGCCCTAAAACCCCTTTTGATAGCCCTCAGGCTTCTCTCTGCCACTTCATCCCGGCCAAGCTGAAATGCCAAAAGTGGGTAGCAGTCAGAGGGCCAAACCAGTTTAGGGAGCTGCCTAGTGATGTCCCTGACTCGGGCACCAGGGAGGCAGCAGACTTCCCTGTGGGTAGGGTCCAGGCAACATATCGGCCTCTCTGTTCCTCTCAGAACCTATGACCATCACCCTTTTGTTTTTTGCTGGGGCAATCTTGAAGTGTGGGGATGACCAACTCACCCTGGGCAATCCCTGGGGTGTGCTGTCATCCACATCCTCATTTTCTTGTCCCTCCAATTCCAGAGCTTGAAACCTGCTGTACAAGGGCACCAGGAAGGGCAAAGACGGCTCTCTCCCATGGGGAAAGAAACGCCCCGCTACGCACACAACTGCTCTCCTAAGCAGACTGTGAAAGGCAGAAATTAGTGAGTCTGCTTTCAGGCATGTGGATGTGGACATGAAGAGAACTGGTAGCGATCCGAAAAGCCATCAGTAAAACAATCTGTGTCACCCCTTAGTGCACACAGCAAGGCTGGGCTCAGTGTCCAAACACATGCTGTCCCTGCCTACAGCTGCCGAGGAAAGGCAAGAGCAAGCTGATTTGATATGGAAATGGATGGTAGGATGCACAACAGATGTATTTACAGAGGGAGTTACAGACTAGCATAAAGTGCAGTGTCCTAGGGCAGCACCTGCATTAAAGACTCAGCTTTCTGCCCCCACCTTACCTAAGGCCCCCTGGCAGATGTCTGTGCGAGTTGCTCCACCGGCTATGAACTGGGGACTGGCACACAGCTCCTAGGAAGGAAACAAGCCTTGTGTCACATATATCCACAGGTAAGAGAGGGAACAATGCTTGCAGAGAATTTAAACAAGTGATTGAGCACAGCAGATGAAGGCCACAGAGACAGAGCAGGTCAGGAACGAGCACAGGCACCAGACACACTAAGCATGGTGAGAGAGTGAACCGGTGACCAAAGCTTGTGGGCAGCCATCTCACTCCACAGTATGTGCCAGGTGGTCCAATGTGTTTTTCACACACGTGCACACACTGCTCTGCTATTACCTCCCTGCCACTGACTGCATCAGGGCTCCCCAAAACGCCCAGGCGCCCCACAGTCCATCAGACCCGATGGCTCCCATGGCCAGGCAGGGCTGTTTCGGTCGCCAGAGGCACAGGGTAAGCAAGGACTCAAGGAAACCTCTGCAGCATGGTCAGCTCACTTCCCTGTCAAGGGAAAAAATTATCCAAAGCCACAGCCCCGAGCGCTCCCCAAGGGCAGTGGTTTATCCACACCAGGAGTTCAGGCCGGAGAGGCAAGCAGCTTCTCAGGTGGTTGTTTCCCATACGGAGCATGTCACCCTGCCAGCCCGGACCCCAGGTGAAGCGACAACCCCAGTGCTCCGAGCTGCTGCTGCCTCACAAAACACCCGCACCAGGATTTTACAGACCCCTGGGTGCTGCTGGGGGGAGGCTGCGGGTCTCGGCCCGGGGGCCGCCTACAGCAGCCGCACCTCGACCCACACGGCTCTAGGTGGGCCGGGAGGGCGAAGGGAGAGCTCCAACCGCAGGCGCACAACCCCCGCTGAAGTAAATCAAACCCAACAGGGCGAAAGGGGGCAGAGAGAGAGAGAAGCCGGGTGAAAAGGCACCGTGATGCCGCGGGAGGCTGCTACCTCCACCGGGACCCCGCTACCGCCATCGGGACCCTGCCCGCCGCCGCCCTACCGTGGGTCTGCGCCAGACGACGCCCTGCGTCTTGTACGAGTTGGGCCCCAGCTCTTGATAACCGAGGGCGGTGGGGCCGGCGGGGAAGGAAGGGTCCTGGAAGAGCCGACCCTCCTGCAGGCACTCCTGCCGCAGCGCCCCAAAATCCTGCCCGAGGTAGGGGACGGCGTGGCCGTGCCGCCCCGCACCCAGCGCCACCGCCCGCTCCTTCGCCAGCGCCGCCGCCATCCCCGCCATCGCCCCGCTGCTGCCGCCGCCGCTCCACCCCGCCGCGGCTCCACCCCGCTGCTCCACCTCGCTGCTCCACCCCGCCGCGGCTCCACCCGGCCCGGCCCGACCGCCCCCCCCCCCCCCCACCCCGAGAGGGAGGGGTGTCTGTCTGAAGCTTCGCAAGCGCTCAATCCCGCAGCATCCCCCCGGTTTGCTCGAGTCCCTGTGCCCCAGAGCGACCCGCACCCCTCCCGAGTCACCCGTGAAGCCACCCCGGCCCCTCCCACAGCTCTGTCTGTGAGCTGCTGGGGGGGCCGGCCCGAGGGCTGCTGCTGGCACTCGCGTAGCACGGCATCCGTCCAAGGGAGGGTTCAAACCATTTCTTTCGAGTTTTAGGCCTGAGTCAGGACGTGCTGGGCACCAGGCAGCATTCCCTGGGCAGGGACCGATAGCCCTTGGGGCCACAGCTCCCACCCATCCCCAGCTGCCCGGAAAGGAGAGGCACCTCCTTTTGCATGTTGTATCCCAAGCCCTGGCTGTACCAATGCTTGCTTGGAGCCATCCTATCCAACTAAAACTTACCTTATTGTTTACAAATTGCCTAAGGAATCATAACACACCCAAGGGTGCTGTCTGCCGAGCTGTAGTGGGAGGTTTTCCTTGAACATTATAAACCAGAAGTTTTTCTTTGTTGCTGATACACGGTGCCTCGGTGTGCCAGGAGACACTGTCCCTTTGCTTGGTGACTTTGAACCTCGCTGATGAGTCTTCAGCTTCTTCATAGCACAGGTCTGGCTTATACAGTTACATAGGAAACCATTGCTGTTGAATAGCACGAAGCAAGCACTGCCTATCTTTACAGCACGGCAGAGGAGGGCCCCCAGGTATGTTTGAAGTTAGATGTGGGAGTGGTGTGAGCCACTGCAGCCAGCAACATCTGTGTCAGTCACGGCCATACAAGGCGACGCTCCTGATGCTGCCTGGGAGGTTGTCCGAACCTGGCCAGGCACAGACTGACTTTGCTCTGCTTTGAAGGTGTCAGTTCTTCCTCACAGGTCAGAGAGGATCTCTTAATGAAGAGAATAATGGCATTTTTAGCTGAATATTGAGGCACATGGGAAATCAGTCTCACGTGGAGAACTGGAAGTGGATCTAGCAGTGTTATGTGCTGTAAGTGCTCTCTGAACAGAGCTGGTACGTGCTGTGAGCTCGCTCAATTACCGGTACAGCGTTAGCCAAGGTCTCCAGCACAACTGTGCTGAAGCTGTAGCAGCACACCAGAAAATGGTTTTGCTCGACTGTTTCAATTCATTAAGCACTGCTGAATTATTTCACAGGCAAGAAGGCCATCTACTGATTGGGGAGACTAAGAGATAATGACACCTCATCACCTGGGAGTTTAACTTCACAGCAAGCATCCTAACAGGAGGGATCCAGGACTTGTCGGGAGCTGCTCAAAACGTTTGGCTCCGCCTGGTGGTTCAGACCTGTACAGCTGCCACAGACCCGACTTCGCAGATTTTGCAAGAGGATAACTAGTGTCAGCTTAAAGCAGCAGTTCTCCCTGGCCCACAAAACTGGTTTTGGTTTGTGACTCCTCTAGCCATTTCCAGCAGATGCAGAAGTTTAAGCTGGGCTGAAGTTTCTCACATCATTTCTTGCATCATCACTTTGCTTTGCTTATCTCTGCTGGCGATATTCACAGAGCACTCCTGGGTCTGCTGGCAGCATGCCGACAGCCTCAGCTTAGAGAGCCATCAAGAAGATCCAGTGTGCACCAGCACATTACCTGGCTGCTGTGCGCAGTCAGTGTTACCAAGAGCTTTCTCAGAGTCTCTGTGGTGGGACAAGGGTTGAGGCAGAGCCAAACAGATAAGGAGAGGAACAGAAGTCCAAAGGAAATCAAACCTGCAAGGATTAAAATAGGCAGTGGGAGAGGTACCTGGGGCAATGCAGAGAAGAGGTGTAATTGCCACCATGGCTTGGTGGCACACGTATATTGGATACACATATGCTGTGTTCCAGGTGGTTTGATGATCAACAAGGAGATGTCGGTGTAATACAGGGTTTCTCTTATTATGTGGGAAGCAGGCTGTATCTGAACAGCCTGCCCACAAAGTCCTCTGCAGCTAGGTAAATCAACAAGTTAGTCACTTCCAGCTCAGCAGCAGATGTGGATGAGTCCACAGTTAGAGAAAAGAGTTATTTTGAGCACTAAATGAGCCAATCCCTTGGTTTTCTACATACACAATATGCCCATTTTCTTTAAAGAAAATGGCTGTGAGATCAGCGTAATGCTCAGGTGAAATAGCAGTTCCAAGCACACTTACCCACTACTGTTCTCCTAAAACCCAGGGAACTTTAGAAAGAAGAAATGTGACTTTTTCCTTAAGCTCTCTGCACACCTGCAGCTCTTCAAAAGTCACCAGCTCTCACATTTTGCAAGTGAAGTGGTTTCAGCTGCTGCTGACCCCACCCCAACAAGGGGGAAATGGGGCCACAGACCTGCTGGATTTCTGCTCTCCTCCTCAGGACCTGCCTTGTTCTCACCAGGACGCAGGTGGCTTCCTGGAGGAGGAGGTTCTTGGCAGCACTGGTGATGTTTCACAAGGAAGGGAAATGCTTTTCCTTGTGGAGAGGGACTGAGAGGGTCTGGAGAGGGGACTGAGCTTTCCTCATCAGAGCAAGGCTGGCTGCAGCCCAGGCCAACGCAGTGAGAGGCAGCAGAGACACCTGGGTTGTCCTGCAAAATGCAACCATCCTTCTCAGCTCCTTATCCACCACCCCTGGATCAGCCCGGCTGTGTCTCAGGGCTTTGCACCTGGAGTGCAGGCATTACTGCTCCATCACCCCATCTTTCTCAGGCAACAACCATTTTCTGGCTTTTGTAAAACAAACCAGCAGGATCATGGTGAATTTCATGTGTTTTCCCCTGTGGAGGCTGCAGCCCCTCCCTCCCCAAACATTTAGATAAAACTTTGCAACCATTAATAGAATGATCTTGTAAGACAAACATTTAAGCCTTTTCACAGCTTGCACCCATCTGCCTATTAATAGCCACTCGATTCTCACAGCAATAGGGTGGGTAGGAGCCCATACATCTAGGCAAGCTCTCTGAATCAAGATAATCCTTTTTCGTGCTGCAGGGTCTACAATTCAGGGGAGCAGCTTTGGTTCTCATTAGCAAAGTGCTGCAGTACAAGAGAGCCATTTCATTACCCTCTAACTCATTACAGCAAAAATGCATCTGGAACTGTTAGGTAGTTAGCAGTTGTTTTCCTCTGAAGATTTCCACAGGAACAGAACTGTTCTTGATTTCATGGAATCTGCAGACCCTTCTTTGAAACTGAGATGACGTGTTGTCCTGTCCTGGTCTATTTGTTTCTTACTCATTTTACCCTCTTGCTATCTTCAAGGAAGGGGGAGAAGGGAAGGAAAGCAGGAAGAGCCAGGAAAAGTAGGTAAATCCCAGAAGGAACAAGTATCAGTATAATTATTGTAACTTTTTTTTTGCTGGCTGCCGTTTCCTTCTGGGCTAATGCTACTTCAACAGCAGGTTTTAAAAGTCATGGGGAACCTGAAAACTCCCATGCCCAGTACAGCTGTGAGTTGTTGCTGCAGTCAACTATAGTGTCATCATCTTTTCCCCCTCCTCATATCCTCTAGATGGTGCTTGTGTATCACTTTCTACACAAAATAAATCACGCTGCAGCTCATCAAGCTTGGAAATCCATCCAAAGCGCTGTACTACAGCTGACTAGCAGCAGAGGGTTGTGGTGGATGCACTGGGTGGTTACCTGGTCTGAGCCCCCACCAGAGAGAATGGTTGTCCTCAGCCTCATCCCAAATGCAAGATACATGACAGAAAAATAACCCAAACCCAAAGCAAATCCTATGGCACATTTTCCTGGAATTTATGAAGGGTAAAATTGGATTGTTTTTCCTCTGTACCACACCTTATCACACTGGTGATCCGCAAGGGTTCATCCCTTCCGTGCCCACTCGTGCCTGGTGGCAACTGGAGTTACAGAGCACACAGAGTATCAGGTGTATGTGTAAAAATGTACACAGGGAACCAAAAGATTCCTGATCAAAATGACGTTTCCCAAATGCTGGAGCATCATGCTTTTCCATGAACAGCATTGCCAAAGCTTCCAGCTTACAGGAAGCAAAGAGGGAGCATGTCTCCAGACCCTGGGAACAGATACAATTTCAGTTCATCATGGGAGACTGGTGCAGGGAGGCAAAGAGAGCCCTATTCTGCCCCACGAGCAGAGAAAGTGGGGAACCTGGAGTGGATCTATTTGTCAGGAAAAAATTCCATCCTGGAAAGGAAAAAACCCTTCCCCTCTTTCATTATTCCACTTTTCCCTCTGGTTCGGTATACAGGCAGACCTACAAGTGCTGAAATACAAGATATGGAATTCTGGCCACCCTTCTCCTTTATTCAGTGGTATTAATTTAATTTTGGGATAAGCAGTATAGTAATTCCCTCGGCCCTCAGGCTCCTCTACCTGTGCCCACCCACAACCAAGTCATTTCGTTTCCTCTTTTGCATTCATGCTCTTCAAATATTTGCAGGCAAGGAACCTGGCTAGCCTCTGTTTGGACTCCTTATCTCAACAGGGTTCGGTCCTTGAAAATTCTCTCTTCCCTTCCCCACGCCTTCTGTCTAAACTCATCAAGGGACAGTCAGCAAACATGCTCTCTGGCAAGTACACTTACAGTTTACCCACCTTTTAGCTGGACATGCAATGGGCTTTACTGGGGAAACCTGGCCATTAAGTAGGAAGACAGCAGGGAGCAGCTGCGCTCCGTGGAAAACTGCTCCTGGTTCAGTTCCTAAACCTACAGACATTTGCAGTCACCTTACCCAGGGAAGTGTGCACTTCTCTGCCACTACAGATTGGGAAGAAACCTCGAGTTTTTCTATTACAAGAAAAGGAACCACTGTTTTGCAAGGTCCAAAAACCCCCCTGCACTCAAGGCTTGCAAAAAAGTCAAACCAGTCTTGTAAAAGTTTTCTATGCAGGAAGCACCACAGAAAGACTAAATATGACAGCTAGTTGCTCACTAGCTGAGATAAGACCCTGCTTTGACAGAGGGGGAAGGTACAGTGCCTCTTGCTCAAGGTGACACTGGAGATGAGGAGCAGAGGTTACTAGGTTGCCTCCTATTTGGTGACATAATTTTCCACTTTTAGTGTGGGTCATGCTCCTGGGTTGTACCCTTGCCCCTCACAGGTCTTAAGGCCAAGTGCCCATCTCTAGCTCTGTCAAGTTCACACCTTTTATTGCTCATTAATTAATTCATAAAAATCACACTGCTTTGAGAGTAAATTTATTTTTAAAAAATGTAAATAAATCATTTTTTTGGCCAGAAGTGGGTTCAACTTTGCAACATTTTCTTGACTCTGAAACTGGCATCTCCACAGCCATGTAAGCTGTAGCACTGGACTTTGTGGCTGCTTTACCCTCCAACCACACAGAGCCCGATCTCCAAAGGAAGGAGAGTTTGAAACCATTTCCCTCTGTAGTTTCAAAGCACATGTCCTCCAGCCTGACTTTCAGGCCACCGAGCACACACATACTGGCTTTCCATATGTAAACAGGTGTGTCTGCAAAAGCACTGTTTTCCCTTGCTCCTAGTTAAAAGTGTGTTTTTAAAAGGGGAGGGAATTCACAAGCTTTTAAACAAATAACAGGGGAGTAACACAAGGCTGTGCCCACAATCCCAGCAGCGCTGGCTGCAATCCCCACTGCCTCCCTGCCCACATTGCTTGGGAACATCTCAGGTACATTATTTGCACTCCTGGTGCCTCCTCCCTCCAGGGCTGTTGGAGCGTGTGGGGCAGCTCCACCTGAGCTTGCTACTTGCCTAAATTCAATTCCTCTTGCCCAGGAGGCCACAACAGAGCTGTGCCACACACCAGGGGGGCAGGCTGGTGGGCAAACATGTCCAGGGTTGCAGCAAGGCTGTGCCAAGAAAGAGCGTCTGCGGATGGGCTTGGCTCCAACAGGAATGCCATTAAGTATTTGAAGCAGGACTACCAAGCCCTGAAGCAGGAGTGCTTGCAGGCTGGCACCCTGTTCAAGGATGAGGAGTTCCCTGCTTGTCCGTCTGCGCTGGGCTACCGGGACCTGGGACCATACTCCTTCAAAACCCAGGGGATAATTTGGAAGCGCCCCACGGTAAGAATGCTTTATAACTACCTGTTTTACCGGGTTCAGATCTAATCACAGCCCACCTGAACATCCATGCTAAATCAACAGTGAACCCAAATATCCACTATTCCTGTGAGGTTTGGGTTTTTTCTTCTATCTTGCTTTATCTCCATGGTCAGCAGAAGCAAGGTTGAGAAGGGAGTGGGGGAAAAAAACACCAAACCAAACCAACATTTTCTAAGCCCTTTATAAAGCAAGGAATCCTATCACTGTTTCATGAGAACCTGCTTCCTCTCTATCCATCCCAGATCTGTGGAGCTACAAGGTCAGGGTACAGCCCAGAGACAGATGAAAATGCCCCACAGACAGAGCATGGGGCACCCCAGGAGATACCAACCATCAGTTGTAACAGTACCCATACCGTAGTCCTGCACCTCAGGAAATAAGGGTAATACTGAAATAAAACCCTCAGTGTCGCTTCAAGCCACCTACAACGGTTGCAAAAGGAACTGACTGGAAATGTTATTACAGAAATCCATATATCCTCTCAATGGCCTTTCATTTAAAAATGGCTATTTCCATGAGGATAGATTAGATGCTGATTTAAAAAAAAACAAATCACAAAATCAGGACTTCAGGGATGTTTCTGCACTTTCATTTTTTAGGGTTTTTTTTTTTTTTTTTTCCTGTCCCTACTATGCTCCTCCTTTGTCACTTTCTCCCTCCTTGCAACATCAAGAATGACTGAAAAAGGGACAGGATAGAAACTAACCCCAAACAACTTTCCTGCTTCTGATGGGGCAAAAGAGAAAGGAAGAAGGAAAAAATTCAAGGCTTTGAATTTTTATTTTTTTTTCACCTGAAAGGTGAGAAATGGCATCTTGCATGTTTAATAATGTTTTTATCTGTCCTAAGGAACCTGCTTTGGTAGGGGGGTTGGACTCAATCTCTGGAGGTCCCTTCCAACCCCTACAATTCTGTGATAGTGCCAGGTTTCTACATTGACAGCCCCAATTGTTGGTCACCACCTTGCTCTGGCACCTGAGTGTTTCAGCAGCAGGTACCACATCTCTTGGCTTTGCCTACCCTGGGGGAACAGCAGCCTTAGAAATCTCAGGAAATTATACTCTGGTTCCTCATGCAAGGACAATGTTGTCCTCACCACAGGCAGAGTCACAAGCACAGTGCAGTCAGGAGGGACCAAGGGTTGAAATCCAGCAAGGTTAAATATCCCGGCCCTGCCTGGCAGAGACCTGCCTTGCCTGGGAATCCCCCTGCCCTCCTGGCACTCAGCAGGGTGACAGGTGTTTTATGAGCACTTCACCCACAAGTGACAGGGAAAACCAGCTTATCCCTGTGCTTAGGGCAGAGCCCAGCTCTCCTGCAAGGTGGCACAAGCACATGTGCTGGGGACAGTCTCTGCTCTCCCGTGGAAGAACCTGGTTCCAACCAGCTTGTATAGGTGGCGTGTGACTCCTGTCAGAGGTCGCGGGCCTGCGTCTGACAGAGGCAGCAGGACTCAGTGGGCAACCTGGA
Source organism: Laterallus jamaicensis coturniculus (assembly GCA_022605575.1). Lineage (NCBI taxonomy): Eukaryota > Metazoa > Chordata > Aves > Gruiformes > Rallidae > Laterallus > Laterallus jamaicensis. Next base: position 24,508,786 of record JAKCOX010000001.1, read on the forward strand.
GGAGACCTGCCAGAGAAATGCCCACTGAAAAAGAAGTATCCACTGCTGGGGTGATCCCCCCAGATTGTGACTGCTGATTTACAGACAGCCAGTGTTAGACACTCTGCCACCAGAGGCTCATCTTACGATTTCGACAGCAGGTTTAAAGGAAGAGAGAGGGTGGCAATGCAGTCATGCTAAAGGTGTGTGTGGCACTTGGCAGTGGCTCAGAAAGGACAGCTGTCTAGGTGAGCAAAGTCATACACAGCTGACTGCCACCAGATGTAGGGGAGAAAACCAAGACAAAAACTTTCCTGTGTGGTAGGTAACTTACTCCTACCCACTGAAACAGCCATCAGCCAGCTGACCAGCTGGATAACAACAGAAGTAAAAAGGATGCTGGCAGTTGGTTGGACTCAATGATCTTTTCCAACTTAAATGATTCATGGGAAAAGCTTGGGAAAAAAAAAAAAAAGGCTTTTGTTTCCTGAGACAACATTAACTGCCTATTATAGGGCATGAATTATTGGAGGGCTCAGTGTTGGGATAGGAGGGGCAGTCATTGCCATAACCTACTTGGCTGGTCCCAAAGGGCCAGGAAGAAAGAGTGGGTCATTAATTAAGACATTTGCATGGTTGACCTGCCAAGAAGCAAGGTTGGGGTGGGGGAACATCCTGCATGACAGTGCCAGTAGAAACTCAGCACAGCTCTAGTGCCAGAGCCAGCAGTGACAGACACAAACTCATTTGCGCTTCTTGAGCCACAACCATGGCAAGACAAAATAAGATGTAACTGCTGGGGTTGAATTTTCACCTCTGTCCCCACAATAGCAAAAATTCTCACTAATATCACTGGCAGTCTCAAGTAGCAAAGGGCTTCAGGGTTTGCCTTAAAAAAATACATGAACTCTTCAATTTAACAAGGCAACATTGTTCTGACATCACACTACACAAGACAGAGGACAAAGGATATATTTTTTACGAAATGTTGAAAGTGTTTAGTATTTTATGAACACTGAAACAAGAGACAAGAACTTTTCAGACCACAAAGGATGATGAATACTTTGAAAATGTGTCTTTCAGGAGTTATGTGCCAACCCTCAGTTTATAATTGGAGGAGCTACTCGAACAGATGTCTGCCAAGGAGAGCTGGGTATGTACAGTGCTTCTGAATTTTGTTTTGGAAGAAGAAGAAAAAAAAAACCCAAAGAAGCTTCATTTAAAATTTCCTCCTCCACAGATCATTTTATTGGTTATTTCCCAGACACAGCATGGAGAGAGAAGGGGACTTCATGCATTGGCATTGCTGCCTGAGACAGGGTATATATGGGCTTGTAAGAGCTATAGCAAACCTTAGAGACACCAAACTGCCTCCTGGAGATAGGAAGCTAATTATCCCTTCATGTAGCAGAAGACTCACTTGCTTTTCACCTCTTGAGATAGAGCTGGACACCAACCTAATCACAAGAGTACATGCCCTGAAGCAAGAGAGTGGGCTTCATGCCCATCTCAGCAAGAGCAGCTCCAAAGACAGGGGACAAGGGACACCAGGGAAGTTTCAGCCTGTAGACTAGTCATTAGGGGCTTTTCTGTGGGGGCAGAGCAAGTTCCAACCTTAGTTTTATGCAAAAATACATAACAAGCAAGGAGCAGAGCGTGAACTGGTTTAGACAGGGGCTGGGGCTATGACATGCCATTTCATGCCAGGAAGGATGGCCCATCTGCTTGCAGGCATGAGTCAGAAGCAAGGACCACATCTTACAAAATGATCAGAGCATGTAAAATTAGCAAAACCACCCACAGCAAGCAGATTTTCCCAAGCCCTTCGTGATGAATGCCCCTCCTGCTTGTACAGCGCTTGGTCTAGAGCCACAGGGAGCGACCAGACTCTGGCCAGGCTCTGCAAACACAGCCAAAAAAGGCAGTGTTGCTCAGCTCCCTGAATTAGGGCTCCACACTGACAAGATGTCTCTCAGACAGCACTCATACTCTCCTGAAGATCCATCATAGAATAGCCTTCCTACCCATTTTTCTCCAATACTTGCCATTGTCTGAACGGAGCTACTACACTAGTGGCTTTGAAGAGCTGCTGCAGCAGTCACCTTCCCTGGTCTGCTTTGCTGACAAGATCCAGCTCCAGAAGACAGCGGCAGCAGCAACCTCTCCTGCCTACATATAGAGGCAAGAAGGCTGAACCTCTTGTAATGAGAATGTGATAGATTAGATGCAGAGAAATCAGCCTTTCTCCCTCCTGCGCTGCTTACTGCAGCGCTCCTGACCTTACTGGTCTTCTAGCCCATCCGTTGTGCAAATGAGATTCAAACAATTTCTGCAAGTCATTGGCAATAAATAATAGCAACTCTGGCCCTGTAAACAGAGCACCATTAAAGCAATTGCTAAAAAATTCCCTGGTGTGTGGGCCTGTGCTCCAAATGCTAAAAATAAGATGCCCAATCATATACTTGCTCCAGGATATTTATTTGGTGGATGCTGGAACAGAGTACAGGGAAATCACTTACTGTATTTTAGGGGAATGGTTCAGATAAGTAATGAAAGCAACATTTCTTGTCACCTCCTATTTGGAAAGTTTCTATAATACAAACAAACAAAAAGATCATATGCCTGAAGTAAAACCTCATTTTCTGTGGCAGTTTACAAGCAAAAGGACTGAAGAATATTACCTGCTCTTAAACTAAAGGAGGTCAATGTATTATTTGTGTTAAGCCTAGAAACTGAGTGCAAATGTTCCAAGCCCCTTTTTATTGCTGTCCCCTCCTAAACACCCTTCTGGAATCCCAGTCCTTTGTGCTAAGTGGGCTTTCACTCAAGAGAGCTGTGGCAAAATCCATCAAGTACTGGTAACAACAGAACTGGGTCCAAAAACCTCCCATGCATCTGGGGATGGTGCCTGGTTCTAGGCTTTCCCAAGCCAGCATCGGTGGGCAGCATCCCAAGTGTTAGTCTTGAAAGCTACCTCTAAACCTAGAGGAAAAGTCCCAAAATGCAGTTCTGTTTTTTTGTTGGGAGCTTTCCTTTAGCTTGCTCTCTTGGGGGAAAAAACCCAAAAAATAAACACCCCCTCCCCGCCAAAAAAACCAACCCAAACAAAAAAACAACAACCCACTCAAAGAATCGAGCTTGTTTCTGTAAGAATGCACCAAATTGCTTCTATACACACTGACCCTTCACAAAAATAAACTTCAGAACACAGGCCCAGGACTTCCCTTTTAGCTTTCAGGTATTTGCTTTACATCTCCAAGGCATATTATGCTTTTCTGGCATTTGATCCAATACCTCGAATATCAAAGACCTTTTTACTAAAGCCCTCATGTAAAACTCTTCTGTTGAAACAGACCCTGCTTACATATTTAGACAAGCCACGTATGTGACCTGTTAACGAGTCCTTTAGGGAAATATTGCCTGTTTTGAATAATCTTCTCTGGCATGCTTCTTTTCTTTTAAAAATAACACCTCAGGTCTGGGTTGATATGAACAAAAGGAACAAGAAAACTCAGAGTTAGTCTCACGCCATTAAACTTACTTCTTTGACAAAAGTGCAAGCTAGATGAATATCAGCTTGGGAAGTTTGATGGGAACTTGAAAGACTTGAAATATTTTAGACATTCTTTGAACTGTATCTTTTTGATAGCCTGGTAACAACTTGAAACACAGTCACATAACATAGTTATTAAAGGTGATTTATGAAGGTTTTGTGCAGCTATCTGAATAAGTTAACCCAAGAATTGTTTGCAGAAGGTCTTAAGAAGCAAGTGGCATAAATTTAATTTAAAAAAATATAAAACATACTCCAACCCCCTCAGGTTAATATTAGCTTCCCAGATCCGCACTGTTTATATTCATGGAGCGCCTCTTGTGCTGGGGGCTCAGAGGATACTCCAGGCAGTAGAGTTCCCTCTGCCTGGGCTGTCAGCTGGAGAAGCCCACTGCAGCCAGTGCAGATGCACTAGTTCACACCAGCTGAGGAGCCCACCCCACGCATCCTCTGTGCGAGTCTTGTCTTACAGGCAGACTGGAGAACAAATCAAAGCCTGACAGCCCTGGGATAGATCTGATACCTGTTGAGGGACCCTTTGTACCTCCTGTACGTAGGAGAGTGCTTAATAGTTCTAGATTTGTTCACTTATTTTGCTACAGACTATGGCCCTCCCACAGGCCCAGGGGTACTGGAAATCCTTGTTTCAGAGCACCTATCCCCTAGATCTCAAAAAATACATTAATCGACAACTCTGAGACCCCAAAGACAAGAAAGCCTGTTCCCTTGCTGGGTGCTCCTTTGCCCTGCTGTAGACAGCTGCAGAGCTTAATTAATTTCCATAGAAAACTTCAGGAAGCCTTCTTAGAATTCTCAAGTCAGGAGCAAACTGCACAGCCAGAGATTATAAAGCTAGTGGGTCAGTGCTTCCTTGATGTCTGGTAGGATGCCCCAGGTACTATGAGCTCTGAAGAAGGGCTTCCAGCAGAGACTAAAGCTGAGAGCCCAATCTGCTCAACAAGCCAGGAAGCAAGAACCACACAACATTGCATTCGCATCCATTCGGAACACCAGGCATTGCTGAAAGTAGCAGTAAGCCAGAGTATAGTCAGGACAGAAATGCCTCTGCACAGTCCAGTTAGATCTTGGAAGCAGACGCTTGGACTTTTGGCTTAAACTCACCATCACAAGGCCAGCAAAGAGTTTAGATGCTCTGTGTCTAGACACTCTGATGGTAGTTAAACAGAAGCCAAGCGTGGCTCTACAGCAACTGAAACTAATCAAATTTCTCATTTATTTTATGGCCTCTGCAACTGCAGCATGCTTGGGTAAACATCATCAATACAGAGGAGTCGCTCAGCTCCCAGGTCACCAGGAATTTGGTATTCTCCACAGTAATGCAATTATCTCTGTAGACCAGGAGGTGCCTGCACAGCACTGAGAACACAAACCATCTCAGTACATCTGTGAGCAGCAAGTGATTTTATTTCAAGCGCACTAACAGTCAAAGTAATTCTCCAAGATCACATGTGCGTATTTATAGATATATATATATATATACACACACATACACACACAGAGTTTGGAAGCCTGGCTTCAAGTTTACCCTTTCCACCACCAACTCCTCAGAATTGAGTGTAAAAAACAAAGGGAAAGAACAGAGTTTTGCTTTACCAACATTAAAAATTACTTCAGATCCAGGAATCAAGTTGGCTTCTTTTTAGCACATTCAGCAGCAGTGGTAAACACTGTAATTGGCACTTGTCTGAAACTTTTGTTCATGAAATACGAGACTGAACAGAAAGCACTGTGTGTGCCTGTAGGTGATTTAGCCTTGTGGGGCTAATGCTGAGATTTTTTTTTTTTAAAGATTATTTTTATAAGCTAAAAGGTTACAACTTCAAACATACAGAGTGAGCAGAAATGCTTTTTGATATTGTCATTTTTCCAACTACAACTATACTGAAAATACATTCTAATTCAATATTGAAATCATTGGCCAGATGGCCTCATTTCCTCTCCCTCCAAAAATTCTCTTTTTTAGGACGAGAACCAAATAGTTTTCTCATAATTTGAAAGATGACTTATAACCTGTAGCTGAACCTGGACAAGTGTGAGCTGCCTTTCTAAGGAGCTTGTGTTCTTCCGCTCTCCCGTGGGTACAAATAAACCTCTAAAACTTGCTGCCAGCAAAAGAACGTTGAACTTTAAAAGAGTAGACTTCTATTTCTTTAAAGCTAGCAATATATTATCCAGTAGGGATGTGAAACCTGTCTGGGATCCCACTGCAGTATATAAGAGGCAACCTGTGCAGTTTAGGCTTCATCCTGGCCCAGCAGCCAGTTCCCAGCTGGCTCCTTTCAGAGGGCACAGTTGATATTTTCTCAGCCACATGCTTAGCTAAAGTTATTAGCAAGGTTTAGAGGTAGGACTCCGCATTACTGAAGGCAGGCATGGCTGTTTTCTAAGGTCAAGTTCACTGGTGCAGTTATTCCAGCACAGTCCTTTCCATGCATGCTCTGAGCAGAGTTGCCCCCAGTGCTTCCCCAGGAGGTTTGATTCCATGGCGTGTTTGTGGGAGGCAGAAACACCAACCCCAGTCACTCTTCTAGATGATGAGAAGTTAATTCATACCGTGAGAAAGCAGTAAAGGATTTCACACTGCATTTGGCAACTTATGGGGCTGAGATTCAGAAATTGTTTAGTTCCAAGCTAGGCAAGTAAATAAGATATTTAAGGAAACCCCTCTCATTTCACTGATTCTTCTGTCTAATTGTGTATCAAACATACACTATCTTCAGCAAAGCCCAAAGTAGATTCTCCTTCACAGGCTATAAAACCCTGGTCTGGACCAGGAAGGGGAAACCCTTCCAGATGTTACTCACTGGGAGAGCACCAACTTGTTGCTGCTGCAGACCTGCGGTCTCACCAGGGCAGAGGGACACAACAGGGACACCAGGACCACCCCCAACCCTGCCACCTTCTCAGAAATACTCTTCTGTGCTTTGTAGCATATCAGGAAGAGCCAAGGCAGCAAGAGAATCAGGTGTAGTTGAAAAAAATGATTGCTTCAGTTCTAAATTTGTAAGACTTTTAATCTTCTTCCCTGGAAGAGCCATTCCCCAGACTTCTCACCATTATTCATACCTCTCTAAGCAAAACCAGAAGCCATAACAGCATAAGGCATACACCTGTACCAAGAAAACCTCAAAGAAACATACAAAGTAGATCTAAGCATTCTCGGCCTCATTCTTTTCTGCATCTACATTTTCTTGGGAAAGGAGGGTCTTAAACCCCTTCCTCCCTCCCCCATCTTGTGCTCACCTACTTTTGCTCACTTTATACATAGGTACCTGTGGTGGTGTGACCCTGGCTGGAGGCCAGATGCCCACCCAAGTCGTTCCATCACTCCCCTTTTCAGCTGGACAGGGGAGAAAATACATATTGAGAAGCTATATACTGAAAAATGTATATATCGAGACAAGGACGGGGAGAGATCATCCAGCAGTTAGTGCCATGGGCAAAACACGCTCAATGTGGAATAAAATACATCTAATTTATTACACCACCAAGCCCTCCCCCTGAGAAAGTACCAAATGAAAACAGAGTAGGATAATGAGAAATAAAAACCAATCTTAGAACATCTCCCCCTACCCCTCCCTTCTCCCTGGGCTCAACTTTAAGTCATGGTTTCTCTACCTCCTGTCCCATAAGTGGCACAGGGGCAGATGGGGAATGTGGGGTTTGGTCAGTTCATCATGAGTTGTCACTTCTGGTCCTTCCTTCTTAGGGGGAGGACTCTTCACACCCTTCCCCTGCTCCAGCATGGGGTGCCACTCACAGGAAAGAGTCCTCCATGAATTTCTCCAACATGAATCCTTTCCCTCAGGGGCTTCAGTTCTTCATGAGCTGCCCCAGCATGGCTTCCATGAGGTGCAGGCCTTCATGACCAGACTGCTCCAGCACGGTCCCCCACAGGGTCACAAGTTCCCCCTGCAAACCTGCTCAGGTGTGGGCCCCTCTATCCACGGGCTGCAGGTCCTGACAGGAGCTTGCTCCAGCATGGGCTTCCCACTGGGTCACAGTGTCCTTCGTGTGTCTCCACTTGTTCCAGCATGGGGTCCTACACAGGCTGCAGGTGGGATCTTCACTCCCCATCATCCTCCATGGGCTGCAGGGGGACAACCTGCTCCACCATGGTCTTCTCCATGGGCTGCAGGGGAATCTTTCTCTCCTGCTCTTGGAGCGCCTCCTGCTCCCCTTCTTCACTGACCTTGGTGTCTGCAGAGTTTCTCACATCTTCTCACTCCCTTCTCTGGTGACAAAAAGCATCTACTTGTAGGGCTTTTTTTCCCCCCTTTTATATTATCATTGAAGCATCAGACTGTCACTGATGGGCTTGGCCTTGAAGAGCAGCAGGTCACTCTTTGAGCCTGGCTGGTATTGACTCTGTTGAACCTAGGGGAAGCTTCTAACAGCTTCTTGCAGAAGCACCACTGAAGTTCCCCCTCCACCTCCAAAACCTTGGCATGCAAACCCACAACAGTATTCAAGGCTGGGAGGAACCTTCCAAGGCAATTAATTGAGCCCTCTCCAACAGAATGCAAAATAATTTGTAAAATAATTAGGTGAATTTGAGAAAGTTGTTGCTTTTAGTTTTTCTAGAGGATGAAGCCTTTGTACTCTTTCTTCACAACAGCAACCTTTTCCTCTTTCCAGTGTAAGCATCTCACAAGCCTTTTAATTTACCTTCTCTTCTGCAAAGAAAATCCTACATTTCAAGGAAGAGCTCTTGGCTCACACAACTTTTCTGCAAAGTAGCATTTAACCTGCCTCACACTTCCTCTCCAAGTTTCACTGAGCAGTACAAATTTTTCTAACCTCCTCATAAGACATACAGGTGGATGAGGAGAAGCAGGTAATCCAGCTATTTTCTAACCCCCTCCAGCTTGAATGTGCCTGGGGGAAGGCTCAAGCAGCACTTCACATACTAATATTAGATTTTCCCCTCCTCACTGGAAATGCCTGGGCTGACACACAGGTTAGATCACACTTTTGCACCCACATCCCATCAGCCAGCTTAGGTTGATTACAGGTCATCACACCAGTAGCACTTCTTTACAGGTGTTTCTCAGGTCACCACTTGCCTAACCATGCACAGCTGGGCTCGTGGGGACCCAGCTCATGGGGGCACCTGGGCACTTCCCTGTGTTGTACAGGTTCCAGAGAGCACACAGCACCAGGCAAGTCTCCATATTTTACCATTATAATTATATTCATTGGGGCACTAAGTCTTAAAGTCCAAGCCAATATAAAGATTTAACTGCTGCTCTAAGATGCTAAATCATGCTACAATTAATCTCTTTCCTCAAATTCTTGATTAGCTTATCTCCACCGCAGCAAGAGCTGTTATGCCAGTTCCTTTTGCAGAACATGGGCCTGCACAAAGAAATCATGTCTTGGCACAGATATTCACAAGGAACCAGGAAAGTTATAGTACCTCAGAGCACCTTTGTTTTCCTAGACCATCCTCCCTTGCACATCTCAAATAGCACCACAAAAGTTCTTGCTGTTTGCAGTATGCAAATTCTGTGAGAATCCCATGAGTCATTGAGTTTCCCAGGGGCACCACCTTTGGTGCCATAGAGGGTTCCACTTACCCAAACTCCAATACACAACAAGCAGGTAACCAACCCAGGAAACAGCCCCAGCCTCCAGCAAGTGCTTGGCATTCCCTCCCTTCCAGGATAAGGAGTGGACCAGAGAAAGGGCTTACCTCCTTGCAAAGTTCTCAGGAGACTTCAGCTTCCATTAGCCTCATGTAGCAATAGCCCTGGGTGCTGGGTCAAATGCAGACTTTCAAAGAAAGTCATAAGAGGCCATAGTTACCCAAACATCCCTGCTACCCATCAAAACTTCTCCAAAAGTTAGAGATGAAAGACCCACCACCCTTCCATCAACCCAGAGCTTTTGCCCTCTTCTAGAGCCTTTTAAGCCCTTGCCTCTCCCAGGTGTGGTGACTTGGGTCTAGTTATAGTACTGCAGGGCATTAACTCTGTACTGACCAACCAGACTTTGCAACCCATATACCCTTCTATGTCTTCTCCCTCTGGCTATGCTCTTGGTCTCCTGAGAGCATTAAGAAGCTTAGTTAAAGCAGCTAACTTTCACAGCTTCATATAAAAATCAAAATAACAAAGTCCAAACTAGACCATTGAAATTCCCTCCATAATCAGTCTCAGAGGCCTTGAGATGCCTCTGTGGTCTGGGTGAGTGGAAAAAGAGCGAAAGAGGTAACAGAACAAAGCAAGAGAGGATTGCTAGACCAGTTCTGAGTCTGGCAGGATGTTTCAGAGCACTTAGTGCTGGTATTTTAGTCTAGGTGGAAATGTGAAATAATAGTGTAAGGATCTGCTGGGAAAAACATTATTTGTTAACAAGCTTTTCTGCCTCATAACACTGTTTTTTAGGTGATTGCTGGCTCCTAGCTGCTATTGCATCTCTCACTTTGAATCCAGATGTTCTGTACCGTGTTGTTCCCAAGGATCAGAGTTTCCAGAAGGACTATGCTGGGATCTTTCATTTCCAGGTACCTATATGATCAAGGTATTGAGAATAAAAGAAGAAAATGCTAGTATTTAGGTAAAAGCAGCTTTATGTGTGGCACAGACTAAATATTCAGGAATGAAAGTGTGTAAGTGAAATCGGTGGGGGGTAAAGGAGGGAGAGAAGAAGAGCTTAGTTAAATAACATTAAATGATGCCTTCTCACTGGCTGAGTTCTGCCATCTTACAGCTCCATAGAGCTCCATTCCTTTCCCTTTTTCTCCCTTCCCCTTCCCCTTCCCTTTCCCCTTCCCTTCCCTCTGCTTTGGCTGGACTTGCATGCCTGCTGACCCAACATGTTGGGACTGAACCAGCCTGCTTTGGCTAGAAGTTAGGTGCAAGCAGTGCACCTAACTTTTATTCTGCAAACTAAAGGAGGTGTTTTGGTGAGGAGAGATATTATAGAGCACACACCTATGTAAATTATCTCCTTTCACAACTGCATCAAATTCTAGATCACATATTCCCTGTGTTCAGGCAAAAAACCAGTGCTAGCAATGTTTCACACATTGCTCAGTATTTTCAGAAGGGATTAGCACTGGTGAGTGCTTCCTTTTTCGGTGACCACTCCTTGCAGCATTTCTACAGGGTCTTCCCCCCACACCCCTTCCCCCCCCCCAATGGACTGTACCTTAAAGGAGTAGAAAGAAAAGACATCAGAACACCCTGTCTGTACACTGGTTTTCTAGACTCTCCACCATGTAAGCGGTGCATGGAGCACTGACAGTGTTCAGGTGTTATGGGTTAAGAAGTTGCTGTTAATACAGCCTATCAGCAAAAGCTTAGTACAGAGTTCAGAAGCCTGCTTGGCACTTCTGAAGGATGGGAAGAGTTTGCCTCTGCTACAAGGGAGAGGAGTCCAACATGGGAATGAAACCTTACAGTGACTTACCCAGGGTGAACTGGTGACAGGTGATGGGGTGGGAAGATGAGAGTGTGGAGCTGTTATGTGCCCAGCAGCCATACTCACCTTCTCCTTTCTTCTTTCCATCAGTTCTGGCAGTACGGGGAGTGGGTGGACGTCGTGGTGGACGACAGGCTGCCCACCAAGAACGGGGAGCTGGTGTTTGTGCACTCGGAGGAAGGCAATGAGTTCTGGAGCGCGCTGCTGGAGAAGGCCTACGCCAAGTACGGTTGCTAAGCAGGAGGCAGCCCTCCGGGGTGTGCAGGAGTTGACTCTGCGGGTGATTGTGGTGTTAGACACAAGGCACTTCACTCAAATGCAGCCTCCCATCCACCCATTTCTTACAGTTTCCTCTAGGTCTGTAAGGGATATTGCCAACAGCCTGGTTCAAGGGGCTTTACTTCTGGTGCCCCAGATAACACTGATGATCATGCAGACTGAGGGATACGAAATTATAAACTCTTTTCTCCGCATTTTCAATGCTTGCAGGTGTACATGGCCCCCTTGTCATCTCCCCCACAGGTTGAATGGCTCTTATGAAGCTCTCACAGGAGGGTCCACTATGGAGGGCTTCGAGGATTTTACTGGTGGCATCTCTGAGTCCTATGAGCTGCAGAGGGCTCCTTCAAACCTGTACCAGATCATCCAGAAGGCTCTGAGAGCTGGGTCACTGCTTGGCTGCTCCATTGATGTAAGAGGCTATGGTTCCTTTACTCTCCTTACTCCTCAGGGCTTGGGTGCATACTGTAACAAAACAGTAGGAAGGCCTGAATTAAAAACATGGTACAATTAATAGCAGACTTTTATTGATTTCAGTTATTAAAACTTTGGATGAGGTTCTACAAAACCAACTCTCGTCATGCCTCCCTTTTTTCAAGACAGCCCATGATGATACTTTGAGCCATGAACTGGGGACGAGTCTTCCTGAACTCTGTTTTCATTCTCTGAGTATCTTTTCTCATTCAAATACTGTGTAATTTCAGGTCCAGACACTCAACTGCCACAGAAAAACCCTTTGAGAAACTTTGTTGTAGCCTGTAGTCTGAATTTGGCTTTGGATTTCAATCCTAAAGATTACTGAGACATGTAATATAAGCTCTGTCAAGTTACAGATGAAGTTTGTGCATGTTTTGGAAACTCCATGCTTTGCACATCCCATTTCATTATCTTGTTTGAAATCCTAGTTCATGGTGTACAGGATTACTAGGATTCAAATTTTGATATGCCAGATCTCAAAGGAGGCAGGCTAGAGCTGGGTTCACATGAATGTGTCTTTGCAGGTGACTGGGTATGTTACCTGAGCTTGGAAATGGATTTAGATTTAGATTTCATTTTACATTCTTGAATTTCTGCTGTGCCAAAACTGCGTATTTAGGGATATGAAACCGTGGAAGTGAACTTCTGCTGTGGCTCTCACCTCTATTTAATACACTTTGCATGAGGAATACTGATATTCATTGTGCATACCCCTTTGGATATCTTCCCCCATATTAATTGGCTCATGCAAGCTGCGTCCATACACAATACAGAGTCCGAAACGTGTATACTTTTATTGCCCCAGATAACTGCTGCAGCTGATAGAGAAGCCATCACAAGCCTGAAGCTGGTAAAGGGACATGCTTACTCTGTCACTGGAGCAGAAGAGGTAAGCCAGCATCCCCAGGGCCATCATACAAAAGAGCTCGAGGTTGCAATATTGCAGTGCCTTCAACTTTGTGATGCCTCTCTGCAACTGGCCAGAGGCAAATGTTGCTAACCTACACACCCTCCTACAGAAGGAGGAGGTAGCTGTAGTGCTTAGCTGGGTCAGAACCTTCTTACAGGTGGTTAAGATGAGCCCACTGAGCTGGCTCCAACTTGCAACCTACCCACAGGCTGGAGCACAGAAGGTAACGGTGGGCCAAGCTGTGAGCAACATGGAGGGTATGGAAAGGAGAACCAGGGGAGGAGGCAACCATCTCCCCACTTTTTCGTGCTGCGTGAGGTGGGAGTATGTACTTTGCTAGTTGGTGCTAACGGAAAAGGAGGAAAACCCTCTTCCACGAGCTCCTCTGTTAGTCTTACCTTCACAGTGAGCTGGAGATACTCCTGCTCCTCCAAAACTGGAATCATTACAAAGGTGTCCATGCCAAATAGCCTTGCTGTGTTGTGTGATGACTCCTGCTTTTGAGGATGTAAATATGCTGCTGTTTTGTAGCTGATGATTTTCCTTGCAGGTACCTGCCACTATACGAAACAGTGAGCTGCAGCTAATGGCTCACTTAGTAGCACGGGACAGTGTAAAATAAGGGTGGATGGCATCTAGGTGCCTTAACTACTGCCAATTGTAATGGAGTACACCTCTCAAGTACAAATCTTGTTTTACCCTGTCTTCAAAGGATTGCCCCATGATGGCTGTAACAGTGGTAGTGCTCAGGCTCTGTTCCTTGTGGATCTTTTAGGTATATTACCGAGGACGGACAGAGAAACTAGTGAGGCTTAGAAATCCCTGGGGTGAAGTGGAATGGACTGGAGCTTGGAGTGATAAGTATGTTTTTACATGCTCTCATGCCTCTCTCTCTCTCTCTCTGCATTTTGGTATCTTTTATAAATTAAATTGGGACTATGCAGTTAATCCAATCACTAAGCACATTTAGGAGAGATATTAAATCAGTTGGAATAAAAGACTATTAATTTATTAACAAAGTTACATATTGATCCACTCTGCCCAGTGGACATTCTTCCCTGCCTCACAGAATCACAGAAGAGTAGGGGTTGGAAGGAACCTCTGGAGATCATCTAGTCCAACCCCCCTGTCAGAGAAGGATCATCTAGAGTGGGCTACACAGGACAGCATCCAGGCGAATTTTGAGTATCTCCACGGATGGAGACTCCACAGCCTCTCTGGGCAGACTGTCCCAGTGCTCTAACACCCTCACAGTAAAGCCTTTCCTTCTCACATTTAGGTGGAACTTCATATATTCAAGTTTATACCCCCTGCCTCTTGTCCTGTCACTGGGCACCTCTGAAAAAAGACTGACCCCATCCTCCTGACCCCCACCCCTATTTATAAGTATTTATAAGTATTGATAAGATCCCCCCTCAGTCTTCTCTAGGCTAAAAAGTCCCATGTCCCCCAGCCTCCCTTTGTAAGAGAGATGTTCTAGCTGACCCCTGAGAAGCATCACTTGGTACAGGCCTCCAACTAGACTCTGAGCCACTGATCACCACTCTCCAGGCTCTGTCTTTCAGCCAATTTTCAATCCACCCCACTGTTTTGATATGGCCCCCAGAATGAGCTTCTCCAACATCTTTCCAGGGATGGAGGTTAAGCTGTCTGGCGTGTAGTTTCCTGGGTCATCCTTCTTGCTCTTATTGAAGACTGGAGTGACATTGGCTTCTTCCCAGGCAGAATTTTTTAATGAGAGAACAGCCTATGATTTGTGAGCAGCCTGATGCAAGCCATTTCCATGTCATTTTGCAAGATAACTTTTACCATATTGATCCTACTGATGGTGCCAGCACCTCAGTAGAATACGTCAGCCAATCCCATTTTTGGGAATTACGCAGGGATAAGCCATTGTGGTTCTGCTTCCACTCTAAGGTTGCTTGGCTCTAAATCAGACCAGTATTTGGTTTCTAACATAGAATCTTGAAAAGATTAGGATGTTGACTAAGCTAAGGACCTGTAAATTTGCAAATCTCTCAGAAACTATCTGGGCTTCAGCTATCTTGGAATCTCAGGAGAATGGGAGCAACAACTTTTTTGGTTTTGTATTCAGAATGGCATAGATTTTACTTTCATTTGGGTAACAATATATTCTTTTCATGCAACACTTTGGAAAATTTCAGTTTCTTGTCCTGACTGAGCTGGTGCTGATGTTGTATCACAGGCAAGGATAGAAAATAGAGATAAATGTTACAATTTGCTTTGCTCAGCCCCCCCAGATAAGGTGCCTCAGGCACGCATACATCACATCCTGCTTTTGTTACACCTGCTTTACTGTGGGACAACCCTGCTGAGGCAGGTGCAGAACTGGAAGCAGAAGAGAGCAGAATCCAGCTTGCTGCTTGTTAGCAGCAGAATGGGGAAGGAGCAAAGCTTTTTGCTCTCTTGTCCTTTCGTGGTCCCAAGAGCAGAGCTTATATTCTTTCACACTGGAGACTACCAGGTGTCCCAACAGATCTTACAGTGGAGAAGTTCTGCCTGACTTCCAGGCTGTGCATTGCCTAACGCAGCCAGTCTGCTCCAGCACCTCATTGTGCAGATTTGATTTAAGGCCTATTTATTGCAAATATGGCTGGAGTCTGTTTCCAGCTGTGCCTAGTCAGGTTCCAGGGCCTGGAACTGCCATCAGGAGGCACAGGAGGTCTAGGTGTTGAAGAAATATGTAGTCCCTTACCATCCCTAACCGAAGAGGAAGCCTAACTTTCTGATCTTGTCCTAGAATAAACCACAACTGAACTTCTTGCTTTTGTGCTTTGTCTGCAGTGCTCCTGAATGGAATTATGTTGATCCCAAACAAAAACAGGCCCTGGATAAGCAAGTAGACGATGGAGAGTTTTGGTGAGAATTATTCATTTAGCTTAATCTTTTGGACATTTTATGTGCAATTAATGCCCTTTAAGCAGTCCTTTCATTCAGAGAGAAGCTGTCAGCACCAAAGGGGTTAATAATGACATGCATGTTGCTGTTACCCGTTTGTGTATCTGCCTTCCCATTCAAATACTACCTTCTCTTAGAACTTGCATAACTCAGTGCTTATCCAAAATACAGCAACTGGATGGTAATAAACTTAATGAGGTGGCAAGAATGAACCTCAGATGCTCCACATTTTGAGGTTTGTTTTTGTTTTGCCTAAATGCTACACACTAATGAAAAATTTTAGATTACCATCTTGGGAAGAGTGTTTACCCAGACCTGCTGGAAAGCCCATCCCTGTTAGCTGATTATATGGATCAGTACCAAACACATGTACTGTGACGTAGACTGGAAAGACAAACATCCACCGTCTTCCAGTGCAGTCAGCTACAGAAGCCATAAGGCTCAGAGAAATGAGAACAGACCTCTGCCCGCAGCTTGAAGTGATCAAGGACTGTCATTCATGCAAACCTACTAGGAATAGTAAAAACAAATATCAGTGACTGAATTAAAGAAAAACACCTAACTGGGGCTGTTTTTCTACAGAGTGACACTTTCACAGGGGCCAGCTCTTGCCCCCATTAAACAGCTTGTCCTTCCATGTTTTGTTCCAACTATTTTAGGGAATTTACTTACTGAGTGTGATCCATGAGGGATTGCCTACGGCTGGGGATGACACAGAATGGTATGAGAGAGCCCATAATGTGTAACAGCCGTAGAGATCAACTGTCTCCAGGAGATACAGCTCATTCAGGCAGAAATTTTGTTTCCCAAAAGCCAGTTCTATGCTTCAGAGTTCAATTAAATTAGGATTTGGGCAGCTTTGTAGTGCCAGCATTTGGCCCTGTTGGGAGTCACCTTGACTGTTGTAGGCTGATGGACTAACCCTGGTCTTTCTATGTGCCAGGATGGCATTTTCAGATTTTCAAAAGCAGTTCACCCGCCTTGAGATCTGCAACTTAACTCCTGACACACTGACAAGCAATGAGGTCAATAAATGGGACCTGACCCTGTTCAATGGGCAGTGGAGGCGAGGCTCAACTGCTGGAGGCTGCCAGAACTACCAAGGTAGAGACCCAGCCAAGCAGGCACTTGGTGAAACATCAACACTCAAAATAAATGCTTGTGAATTGGATGGGGCTTCAGTGGGGAAAGCTTAGAGGTGCAGCTCTTTTCTGCAGGGTTTAGATAGTAAGAAAGAGTTTGGCAACCTAAACCAAGATCTAATTCACACTTATTTCCTTGTCAGGGATTACTAGCCCACTAAGCAGTTAATTCATGGCCATATTCTTTTTTTTTTTTCCTCTCTGCCTGCTTTTCATGTTACATGGATTTTGCTGCTGACTGGAGTAATGCTGAAAGCGTTGGGTAAGCCAGGAAAGCGTCACAGTTTGGTGGCAGTGCTGTTTCCCACTCATTTTTAGGTTAGACCGCTGGAGAGGCTGCCTGGCATTTGGTCCTCTTGTAACAACAGCAGCCTTAGCCAAGGATGGTTCCTAGAGATAAATTCCTGGAATGAAGGATATTAGCTCCTCCCTGTTGGTTATTACTCCGCAGGAAATACCTTGCTGCTTTGATTTGCCATGGCTCCAATTGGATACTCAGCAGAACTGTGAAAACATAAAAGCATATAATGTAATGCAAAGGCCTGGAAAATATCCAGTCAAAAGTCTTTCCAAAGAGGTATTCCCTGTAATTCTAGTGACAGACATCTTGGTTTCAATGACAGCAAACTCTCTTCCTTTTTGTCTCGCCTTGGGAACGGTTAGCGACATACTGGACCAATCCCCAGTTTAAAATCCGGTTGGATGAACCAGATGATGACCACGAAGGGGGTTTGAATGAGCCATGCTGTACTATACTGGTGGGCTTAATGCAGAAGAACCGCAGGAGACAGAAGAAAATGGGAGAAGCTCTGCTTAGTATTGGTTATTCGATCTATCAGGTAAAGTTTGTTCCTCATGAAAGGCTTTTTTCCCTGTCCTGTTACCCTGGGAAGAAATTAACCATGTGCTACATCTTGGCATTCAGCACTACATACACTTCATTTTGCAAGACGACTCAAATCCTTCTCTCGTTTCTTCCTGACCCACATAATATGGGAAGATTCGGATAAATTTAGTCTCAGTTTTTGTCCCACTTTAACAGGAGAGTGGTGTAAAACTAGAGGCAATAATTTAGCAACTATCTCATTGAGAGCCTTCTCTTACAAAATCTGAATGGGGGCAGGCTCAGGGTGCCTGGCAATTCCAGAAAAGTGCTTCTGATTACAGCCTATCGTTAGTGCTCAGTAGTCACTTTTTTTTTTAATCATTCTTCCATTGCATTTGAAAATTGTTTTGATTCATTGTCTACCATGTTATTGTTCTGGTTCAGTAGTTTGTTTTTTTTTTTTTTCTGATTCTCCCAGTGTTGCTTCTGTCTCTAAAAATATAATGTAAAGAACAAGTCCTCAATTTCACCTCTAATTTCTCTGATGTGAGGGGAGAGAAGCACAAGTTAGAACTTAATGTATAACTCATACTACAATACATGATTGTAAAGGGAAAAAAGTGTGTGAAGGAGGCCTTATCTGATTTCCGCCCCCCTAATGATAGAAGCAGGTATGTAGCAGCTCTTTAACATCAGCTTTTTCTCTTCCTTACAGATTCCTCAGGAGGTATGTAATCTCTGTTGAAGACTTCTTGCCTCCAGATAGGCACCTCCCTCCTGTCACACTGGAGAATTTAACAACCAGAAAGACTTCTTCCTTACTAATGACAGCTCTTCTGGAGAGCTTTGCTCTTGAATCACTTGACAAATACCTTAAGTTCTAAATATGTATTTTCAAAGGATAGAGACATGAGGCTTTTTTACAGATCTCTGAGTCCCAATCTTTACTTCATTTATACATGTTGAAATTTATCTTCCATTAAGTTTGTATAACAGAGGTCAGAATTTGCCTATTTAGTATAGGGGAAGCCAGAACTGGGTCTCCACGCTCTAAAATTGAGAAAATGTAGCTCATGTTTCGAAGAAATGTCAGACTCTGGATCCATTCCTCTTATAGTTCTGAACTGGGGCTCTTGGTAATGAGCAAATCCTGCTCAACCTACCCTAATCCTCCCAGATGCCAATACAGAGGTAAAGAGATTTTTCATTCCTGAAGAAAGAGGCCCCAGGGGTGGCTGGCAGTAGGAATAGCCTATACTCATTACTGAGGTCCAGCAGCCTGCGTTGCCAATTTTTCATTGACTTTTCAGCCCTTTTCTTCCCTCTCAGTAAATGAATGTGTGGTCATATAGCAATTAACTGTGTTCCTTTAACAGCCTTGGCAGATGCAAAGGGAAGATTAACTTTGTATGTTGAAAAAGATATGGATCTGCCTTCTTAATTTTTGCAATCCCACTTAGTTTAGGTTTGAGTGAGGAGAAAGGATGGGGATGTTGAATAAATGCCAGACCCAATCTTATCTTCAGAACAAAAGAGGAACCCCCCCCCCATATTTTTATACAGTTTACAACAGAACAACTGAATGATTATAAAATGTTTGATACCATCTTTGTATGCTCTGATCTTAGACTGACAGGAACCTCATCCACGTGTAGTGCTCTCCACCTTGTGTCAGCCACCCAGCACTTTTTGGGGATCATTGAATCACACGTTTTGAAAGACACGTGTGTGGAGCAAAATTCCTGAATAGGAGGTTTATAGCAGAGATGTTATGCTTACACTTCTTACATCAGTGTTTTGTTTGATGAGCTTAAGTGTCTATTGGTGTTAAAGAAAAGTTGAGTAGTATTTTCCATATTTTCCACATAATCCAAAGGAATACCCTTAGTATTACTAATAGCAATGGGGTAAATCAGCTAATGTGTCCCCAAAAGTCTCACCCTTGTGAGACTCTGATCCCTTGTGAGGGATGGTGTACTCTGCTCCGGACATGAGTACTGCTAATGGGGCTTACCTGTCCCATAGAGGAAAGCGGATCCTTGCTCAGGAGATGGCAGGGCTCATTGATAGGGCTTTAAACTAGTTAGGAAGGGGGAAGGGGATATTACAAAGGCTGCTGGGGTAAGGCAGATGCTTTGGGAGACACAGCACGAGTTGCTGGGGGAAATAGATAAATGCCAACAGCACAATTGCAGACTTGGGGATGTTGCTCCACAAGAGAGTAGGGATAACTCTGTGGACTACCCCATGAACTCCTCGGTGGAGCAGTTTTTGCCCACCCCCTATCGAAAATCTCGCAGTGAGATGTTGGGGATATCTGGATCTGCTGCCCCACTAAAATGCCTATACACAAACGCACGTAGCATGGGGAACAAACAAGAAGAATTAGAGATCTTTGTGCGGTCACAGGGCCACGATCTCATTGCGATCACTGAGACGTGGTGGGACAGCCTGGATGACTGGCACGCTACCATGGATGGCTACGTGCTTTTTAGGAAAGATAGACTAGGGAGACGAGGTGGAGGAGTTGCTCTTTATGTTAGAGAGCACCTAGAATGTATTGAGCTCCACCTGGGTAGGGATGAACCGCTTGCCGAGAGCTTGTGGGTAAGAATTAAAAGGCAGGCCAGTTTGGGTGACATAGTCGTGGGTGTGTACTACAGGCCCCCTGATCAAGAGGAGCGGGTTGATAATGAATTTTATAAGCAATTGGAAGTAGCCTCAAGATCGCAGGCGCTGGTCCTTATGGGGGACTTCAACTACCCAGATATTTGCTGGGCAAGCAATACGGCCAGTCGTATGCAGTCCAGACAATTTCTGCAGTATATGGAAGACAATTTCCTGATACAGATGGTGCAGGAACCTACTAGGGGAGGGCGGATGCTTGACCTTGTTTTTACTAACAAGGACGGGCTCGTCAGTGAAGTGAAGGTCGGGGGCTGCTTAGGACAAAGCGACCATGAAATGGTCGAGTTCAAGATCCTGAGTGGAAGAGGCAAGCCAAAAAGTAGGATAGCTACCCTGAATTTTGGAAGAGCTAACTTTGATCTCCTCCGAAATCAAATAGGGGCTATCCCATGGGCTGCTCTGTTGGAAGGAATGGGAGCCTGCGAGTGCTGGCTAACATTCAAACAGCACTTCTTCCAAGCACAGAATAGGTGCATCCCTTTGAGTAAGAAATCGAGAAAGAGAGGTAGAAGACCTGCGTGGATAAGCAGGGAACTTATGAGTAAACTCAAAGGGAAGCAGAAGACCTATAAACTGTGGAAACAGGGTCTGAGATCATGGGATGAATATAAGGATGTGGCCAGGGCCTGTAGGGATGCAACTAGGAGGGCTAAGGCCTGTTTAGAAATTAAGCTGGCAAGGGACATAAAGGACAACAAAAAGAGCTTTTTCAGGTATGTAAATAGTAAAAGGATGACCAGGGATAATGTAGGTCCCTTGTTGAATGAGGCGGGTGTCTTGGTGACGGGAGATGATGAGAAGGTGGAGATACTTAATGCCTTCTTTGCCTCGGTCTTTACCCCGAAGGCTTCTCAGGACTCACATATCCCAGATGTAAGTAGGAGTGGTTGGGGAACGAGTGGTTGGGGAACGAATGGCTCCCCTCTAGTAGAGGTAGGGGTGGTCCAGGAGCGACTCAAAGGAATGGATGCACACAAATCCATGGGCCCAGATGGGATACACCCACGTGTGCTGAGAGAGCTGGCGGAGGTGATTGCGGAGCCGCTCTCTATCATCTTTGACAGATCCTGGACTACAGGAGAAGTGCCTGAAGATTGGAGGATAGCCAATGTCACTCCAGTCTTTAAAAAAGGCAAGAAGGAGGATCCCAGTAACTATAGGCCAGTCAGCCTCACCTCTGTCCCTGGAAAGGTGATGGAACAGCTTGTTTTGGATGCCATCTCCAAACAACTGGAAGAGAAGAAGGTCATGAGGAATAGTCAGCATGGATTCACCAAGGGGAGATCGTCCTCGACCAATCTCATAGCCTTCTATGATGTTATTACCAACTGGGTGGATGGAGGGAGAGCAGTGGATGTCATCTACCTCGACTTTAGCAAAGCTTTCGATACTGTCTCCCACAACATCCTGATAGAGAAGCTGAGGAAACGAGGGATAGACGAGTGGACAGTGAGGTGGGTTGAGAACTGGCTGTCAGACCGGGCTCAGAGGGTCGTGATCAGTGGAGTAGAATCTGAATGGAGGCCTGTGACTAGCGGTGTTCCCCAGGGCTCAGTGTTGGGTCCAGTCCTGTTTAATATCTTCATTGACGACCTTGATGAGGGAATAGCATCCACCCTCAGCAAGTACGCCGATGATACAAAACTGGGAGGAGTGGCTGACACGCAGGAACACTGCGCTGCCATTCAGCGAGATCTGGACAGACTGGAGAGCTGGGCAGGGAGAAATCTAATGAAATTCAACAAAAGCAAGTGCAAAGTCTTGCACCTGGGGAGGAATAACCGACTGTATCAGTACAGGCTGGGGGATGACCTGTTGGAGAAGAGCTCTATGGAGAAGGACCTAGGGGTCCTGGTTGATGACAGGTTGGCTATGAGCCAGCAGTGTGCCCTGGTGGCCAAGAGAGCCAATGGGATCCTGGGATGCATCAGGAAGAGTGTGTCCAGCAGGTCGAAGGAGGTGATCCTCCCCCTCTACTCTGCGTTGGTCAGGCCCCACCTGGAATACTGTGTCCAGTTCTGGGCTCCCTGGTATAGAAAAGACAGGGACCTTCTGGAGAGAGTCCAGAGAAGGGCGACAAAGATGATTAGGGGTCTGGAACATCTCCCCTATGAGGAAAGGTTGAGTGAGCTGGGTCTGTTCAGCCTGGAAAAAAGAAGACTTAGGGGGGACCTAATTAGTGTTTACAAGTATCTTAGACATGGGTGGCAGGGGGAATTGGCCAGCCCCTTTTCAGTGGTCAGTGAGGACAGGACTAGGGGCAATGGCTGTAAGCTGGAGCACAGGAAGTTCCGCACCAACATGCGGAAGAACTTTTTCACAGTGAGGGTGACAGAGCAGTGGAATAGGCTGCCCAGGGAGGTGGTGGAGTCTCCTTCTCTGGAGATATTCAAGTCTCGTCTGGACGCCTATCTATGTAATATGAGATAGGGAGCCTGCTTTGGCAGGGGGGTTGGACCCGATGATCTCTTGAGGTCCCTTCCAACCCCTAAGATTCTGTGATTCTGTGATTCTGTAATACTTCATCTTTTTTATTATTCTTTTTTGTTCGTTTAAAGAAATCAGAAACTACAATTCCTATGCAGTTAGGAAATTTATCTCATACCTTAAATTGCTCAAAACCATTCTGAAAGATAAATTTGTTCACAAGCAGCCTGTGAAAGTAAAAAGTGCTCTGTTCATAGTCTGACTTTAATTACAAGTAGTCTGAACAGGTATGAGCACACATTATGATCTTTTTAAACAATTTTATATCACAGATTGTAGAGAGGCAGGCAAAAAGATAATCTTTATAGAGAAAGATCCTTGCCCCTTGTTATTATCTTCCTGGCTGTTTCCCATTTATCCACAGAAAAACACGAGATGGATTAAAAATCCTGAAATTGAAATAGGGTGTCTGGCTTACTGGTGAATTTCTAACAAAACCACATTTCCCACAGCTGGAAGAGAACCCAGATGTTCATGTGAACCGTGTTTTCTTTGCAAGAAACCAGCCGGCAGCCCGCTCTGACCCTTATGTCAACCTGCGTGAAGTGTCCAGCCGCATGAAGCTGCCCCGGGGAGAGTACCTCATCGTGCCGTCCACCTTTGAGCCTTACAAAAATGGAGAGTTCTGTCTCCGAGTGTTTTCTGAGAAACAGACTAAAACACAGTGTGTATCTGCTCTGTAAACCCTTCCTCTTCTGTTGGTGAGGCAAATAAAGGGGTCCTACAGGAAAGCGGGAGAGGGGTTGTTCATCAGGGAGTGTGGTGATAGGACAACGGGCAATGGTTTCAAGATGAGAGGGTAGGTTTAGATTGGATGTTTGGAAGAAATTCTTTATTATGAGGGTGGTGAGGCACTGGCACAGGCTGCACAGAGAAGCTGTGGCTGTTCCCTCCCTGGAGGTGTTTAAGGCCAGGTTGGATGAGGCTCTGGGCATCTTGGTCTGGTGGAGGGTGTCCCTGCCCATGGCAGGGGAGTTGGAGCTAGATGATCCTTGAGGTCCCTTCCAACCCAAAGCATCCTATGATTCTATGATAAAGAAGGCCAGATGTTGCACCCACGTGCCATGGTCTATTTTGAGGGCCTATTTTATTATTGCTTCTTATCTGTCAGCAAGTGCTGAAGTGGTAACTAGATCCCTCAGGTCCCACAGTTAAAAGGTGAAGGGTTTGGGAGTATCATGATCATGAGATGCTTTTAAAAAGGACTGTATTATTAGCAGCCATTAAGTGAAAAAAAGGAGTCAATAACAACAAGGATGGATTTCCCAGGAAAAATAAATACCTTCAAAGAGGGGGGACAGACAGAGGTGGGGTGGAGAGCTTGGGGAACAGGGACTCAGGGGATTTTTTCTGTGCATTTGGTAAGAGCTTTTATATTAAATCAAATTCTTTTGCTAATTATTTTAACAGCAAATAATAGACTTGTAATTTCTGATTTTTTTCTTCTTTTTTTTTCCTTAGGATGATTGGTGAGATGGTGGCTGCAAAACCATATGAGGTAAATGTCTTTAATGTGTTTGTTTGGCTGTTTTTTTTCTAGCAGACTTTTCCTTCATCTTGCAGTAGAAAAACAGGGGTAGGATTTTTATTTCTCCCCTGAGCTGAGGTCACAGTATACGTTTGTGCTCAGGAAAAATATTTTTTGGTTATGGAGATTCTTTATATATCTCCATGGCTTAGTTTTCATGTACATGGGCCCATGTGGCATAGAAACTGCAGCCTTATAGACTGTGCTGTAAATTGTTCTTTAGTCTAATCTAGATAGGAGAAAGAAGGAAGAGTGATCCTTTGCATAGCAACAAATAGTATTCCTGAAGCTTGAGAGAAATTGCAGAAGCAGACTTCCAAGGAACTGCTGAATTGCTATGGCCAAGTGCAGCAACATTTTCATGGCAGCTGTTTTATAAAACTATCTTTGTAACAGAAGAAAACTTTTTAATCAGTCTTAGCAAGTATTGACTCCCAAATGAAGCCAGATCCTGACTGCTCAGGATTTAAGTAGTGCCTCTGTTTGACCAACGCTGCAGATCAAGTGTCTGTTTTCCACTGTAAACAGTCCCTCGTAAGGGTGTGTTGTGACACCCACTGCTCGCCTTCTGCACCTACCTTGTAACCACACTGTTGGTCATCTCTTTTCTCTAGCCTCACATCGATAACAAAGATATAGATGATGAGTTCAAGACTCTGTTTCAAAAGGTCTCTGGAGAGGTAAGTGAAAGAAAAAGACTAGGGCCTCTCTGCTCTGATTATGCAAATACTTGACTTGCCAGTTCCTTTTACTGTCTGGTTTCCAAAGAAGCGAGCAGTTCTCCCCTTTTATTAACTCACAGCTTCCGTTCCACTTACTTTACAATAGAACAGTTTTACTGCATTGTTCCTGTTATTGGTGCAAAATGCAATTTGCTCCCTTGGTAATGCAGAGCATGGAATAACTTTGAAAGTAGGGGTGATGGGAGTGAGGACTGTGCAAATATTATCCCATGGTGAAATAAATTACCTGTGGAGTTAGGGTATAATTCTGACGATTGCCTAGTAGGCTGATTGCTTCCTTTTTGTTTTGAAGCCTCAGGAATCTGAACACTACTGGCTGAACTTTCTCTCTCTTTATTGTATTTGACAAACCTTGGTATCTCCAAAGCCCTGCTGTGGTAGCCTGTAGCTGTCATGTCAGATTTCCTCTTAACTAACAGGTGGCCACTGGCACTGGAGAGGGAAAACATCTTGTTAGCTAGAAAGACCTTTCTGAGTTTTGAGAGGGAAAATTTAGTATGTTTTCGGTTGTAGTTTCCCTAAGGCTGGAAAAATTTCAAATGTTCTCCTGAGCCTCTTTAGCTGAGAAAGAAGGAAGTCACACAATTCAGTCACACATGTTAAAAAGTCCACATTTAACGGGTCATGTCACCATGGCACCTAACAAATTGCTTATTTCCCACTTGAAAGGCTAGGAAATATTAGTGGTTTCTGAGGATCTCCTCCATGCGATATCTGATGGTAAATGTAAAGTGTTAGGAAAAAACCAAAGGTTTATATGCCTTAGTTATGGCAGGAAAATAGTCTCTGGATGTCTGACAGCAAATGACTACAGCTTGTTTCAAATAATTTTTGTGTTAACACCTAAAGTGTCCTTTCTATCCAGGACTGTGAAGTGACTGCAATTGAACTTCAAACTATCTTAAACCGTGTTTTGGCAAAGAGTAAGTAATATTATGCAGTTCCTGTTGAATGTTGCTGAGAGGCGCATGCTCAAATGGCAAGAGGTAAAGTTGCTCTTTGGTCCCTGGGAATGCCTGTGCCTAGGTCTATCTGTGCTAACAAAACCCAGCTTCATCAGCCAAGGGTGATGAAAACCTTTTGTGTTCACCACCAAGTTGAGGTTCTCTTGGCTTGTTGAACCTCTACTATGGGGGAAAAATGCTACCTGGTGCTCCCCTTCCAGGTGCTGCCAGCCAATATCATGCAGAGGACATATATACCCTGCATCTTTTTGGGAGGACCACCATAGGAAGCTTTTTTCATGCTACTGCATAATTTCTGTGGACAGATAGAGGCTCACCACCCCCAAAACCATAGTATCCCCTGTCCCTGTGCCAAAAACACTGTGTTAATCAGCTGAAGAGAAAGTAGTGGAAAAAAAAGGCAGACCATTTACTTTGCTAATAGGATTTAAAGGTGAATTACCTCTCCGAGGTTCTCTGTGGAAAAATATTTGTCTAAAGTATTTCTGACTTGGGTTTTTACTTCTTTATTTTTTTCTGCACAGGAAAGGATATTAAAAGCGATGGATTCAACATTAGCACTTGCAGGGAGATGGTCAGCCTTCTAGATGTATCCTTTGAATGTCATTTCACCATCTTTAAAGTTTCTGAATCACCTTTGCAAAACTTCCTGACAACGTTGGCTAAGTTTAAACTTCCATTGTCCAGACACATGGCTGGAGGCATAAAATTCAGCCAAGCACCTCTGTCAGCTCAGGTGGTAGAAACGTGAGCTATTTCATTGTTGGCTGCTTCTCTCACCTGTTCTGCAACCCTTGGTGCTTAAACTTTTCCCTAAAAATAGCAGGGATGAGAAGCAGCGACCTTCTGCCTGGATGTGCCTGTGCAGTTTCAGACACATACACAGCATGTTTGCCAGAAATCAAGCTTTAAGCACAACCTCAACTTCCATCTCTAAGTCAGGCACTGCTTATAGAGTTCACAGACCCCAGAGAGATCAAAGCAGCAGAGTCAGGCTGGAGAACCTGTTGAGAGTGGGGAGGCTATGAGTACATGCTGTGCCTCCCTCCCTTCTGCATAGCTTGTAGGACACATGGTAGCTAAGGTACTTAGTGTGGCCAAGGGAAAAGGAGAGGCCAGCACAGCTGCCCCGTACTCATTTGAGATGCTGGGCAGGTAGCTAGTGTACTGGGACAGTCAAGAGTCAGGGTTACACTAATGTTGGTCTCATGAGGTGTCAAGGTTGGAAATGATTAGCTGTGGATCTTATGGATCACTGGCTGTTAGGGGAAGTGATGCCTTACACTTCACAGTCTCCCAAACCTAACAGGGCAACTCCCTGTTTCTGCCTAGTTTTCCACAGGAAATGATGTTCAAGGCCCTGAAGGACAGGGGGAAGACTGCGTAGGCTACTATTGACTCTCTGCATTTGCAGTTCCTGCCTCCGGTTTCTAATACTTGTTTGCTGCAAGGCCAATCCTCTGTTTCCCTAAGGACTCTGATGTACTGTTAACTGTACAAAATGTGAGTGGCTCTAACTGTGCTGCTGTATTCAGCAATTCCTTGAGAGTACAGATAGCCCAGAAATTCTAGGCATGCTTTTAGCCAAGCATATGTAACCCTGCAGACATGTCTGTGTGAGATGGAGATACATTACAGATGAGAACTAATATGGCATTATGATGTGATTTGCACTGTGATGGGTGATTTGTTTTTATCAGAACTGGTTGGTCTCCAGTTTGGTCCTGATTTTCGAACCAAGCCTTAACATGCCCAGGCCAATGGGACGGGCACCTTAGGACTTGTGGAATTCAAGACACTTTGGATGAAGATTCAAAAGTATTTGGTAATGCAATATTTCTGAACTGTCTCCTCTTCCATCTCAGCTCAGAAGTACAGATCCAGAACTGAGGTAGAGTTAAGCCACCACAGACAGCTATACCTGGAATTCTTCGTTCTCATGGCCAGAGTTTGTCCCAGAGCTCAGAAACACCTCTGATTAAAAAGGGACAAGCAGATCCTGTTTCATCTTGGCCCCACCAGACTCCATAATTTGCAATACATTATGGAAAGCCAGATTAACTCTCTTTCATTGTTGGCAGCCAGCTCGCTCTGCTGCCTGCTGTATTAAAGCTTTTATGAACATCTCTTTGCTATTGCAATATGTTATGTTGCCAGCTGAGCACCAGAAAACACGAGAAACGTATTTTTTTAAGGACTTAAAAAAACCTGGCTTTGTATTTTTAAATCTTGTAGAAGTGCAGAATTATTTTTCTGACAGAGCCTTTAACATCCCAAGTAGTTCACCCAGAATCCAGCCATCTAAAGGAGGGTCAAAATTTGATCTACTTTGATTAACAACATCCTTTTTGGGCAAGCCTGCTGCTATCATGCTTGATGCTGGTCAGCACAGAGCATCTGTCCTGGAGGTTCAGGAAGAGGTGTTCAGTTCTCCTCAGCTGAAGGTACTGGTTTTGTCCTGGGACTGGTGTTGGCAGAGCAAGCCCTGAGATCCAATTCTACTCTGAGCTGTAGGTCTGGGTGCCTCCTAATTCTGGATAATAAACCTGATGGAAGTAGGAAGCCTCTGCCATCATGTCTGAAATATTAAGCAAAATGGACTTTTTCTGTCCCAGTGTTTGCCAAATGATAGAGTATTTTCCTCAGTGGCATGTCTGCCACCATGTTACATGAAGGCAGGCAGGCTGCCAGCCCATGGCAATGTGTTTCCCAGTCTGCCTTGCTTGCCAGTAGCAATTTGAAGCAAATCTCTTGCTCATTATTTCAAAGCGTAGGACCTTGGGCTGATAGGAGCAGCCCCCATCCCAGCCATCAGAAACCCGAGCCTGGGTGTGCATAGCCCGGTGACGGTGTGCACACAGCAGAGGTAGGCACGATGTCCTGTCTTTAATCTGGCTACCGGAGCAGGGAGGATGGCAGGGCATGGGCTGCAGGGCAGACAAGCAAACCGAGGTTGAACCTTAGAGGAGCCCTGGGGACTGTGTTCTGACTGCAAACCGCTGGGGAGCCTTGCACTGCCATGTCTTCACGGCTGTTGTTACCCAGCTATGAAAGCCAAAGCCTGCCTGCCTTTGCTCACACCATCACACTGCCGTGTGGGCATGCGTTGAAGAGCTGTTTTTGCATTCCCTCGTTCCCTCTGCTGCAGGAGATCTATAAGAGAGTGGACAGTGACTACTCCGGTACCATCGACTCCCATGAGATGCGAAATGCCCTCAGGGAGGCAGGTGAGTGCACTGCTTAGGACACTGTCCCATCACTGCCATCCCCACACCAAACATTGGAACAACAGCGGTGCCTTCTAATAGCTTTGCTTCCCTCCCGTCTCCTAGATCACAGTGCTGTCAGTGCCATTCTCCCTTCCTGACAGTAACATACACTGTTACATCCTTTTGTTCTTACATACATCAAAACCCATCCTCTGTTCTGCATTATAAACCACTGATGTTTTTGTCTACACCATGACCATTACTTATCCATCTGTTTACTACCTGTTTTATTTTTGGCCTCATTATTTCCTAATGTAACGGTTCTTTCTCAGAGCTATACCCAGATCCTCCTTCTTCCTCTTTTCCTCCCACCACCTTTCTCTTCATGAGAGAATGTGCAAGCCTGACTGAGGCACGCCCCAACGATATACTCTCTGATATGTACTGTTTACTTTTGGAGCAGTGCTTGCTGGCTCAGGGGCATCTAGAGGACCACTGTTTTTTTGATCTGTCTTGTGCTCAGTGGAGTCTATGCGAATGATCCAGAGACAGAAATAGCACTAAGTGGGCCTGAATGGAACCCAATGTGTTATGCGAACAATTGGCTCTACTGTAATCACCGCTATTCATCTGCAGCACCAAGACTTACTAATTCGAGGTTTATCTGAGGAACATAGGACTGGTTATGCTGTGAAACAGTGTGAAATATGCAGTCCAACAAAATTCTGTCAGAGAACTTTATGCCTCTTTTCACCCAGCACCATGGGCTCTGGAAAGGACCTACAGCAGAGATTGGTGATGGAGTCCAACAGATCTTCTGAGAGGAATAGTCCTCAAGCATTTGTCCAGGTCTGACTGCGGCTGTGGCAGTCCATGGGTAGCCCCTCAAAGGCAGCATATTAGCCTGCTGTGTCAGTGATTCGTGTGCTTCCCATCCTTTCAGGTTTCATGCTCAATGATCAGATTCAGCACAGCATTGTCACCCGTTATGCCTGCAGCAAGCTGACCATTGACTTTGATGGCTTTGTGGCCTGTATGATCCGCTTGGAGACCCTGTTCAGTAAGTGCCTCCATTCATCAGCCAAGGGGAATTCCTGAAAATTTTGGGGTTTCATTAAGTGTCATTTGCTGTCTTTTAACTGTGAAAGTAGCAAAAAAGCCTGGAAGAGAGTGGAAGAGCCCAGAGGGTTGTGATAAGCAGTGCAGAGTCTAGTTAGAGGTCTGTAGCCAGTGGTGTGCCCCAAGGGTGAATGCGTGGTCCGGTCTTTAACATATTCGTCAATGAGCTGTATGAGGGGACAAAGCGCACCCTCAGCAAGTTTGCTGATTATCCAAAGCTGGGAGGAGTGTCTGACATACCAAAAGGCTGCGAGATCTTGAAAGACCAGAGAGCTGGGTGAACAGGAGCCAAATGAACTTCAACAAGTGCATGTGTAGGGTCCTGTACCTAGGGAGGAATAACCCCAGGCACCAGTACAGGTTAGGGGTTGACCTGTTGGGAAGCAGCTCTGTGAAGGAGGACCTGAGAGTACTGGTGGACAACAGGTTAACCATGAGCCAGTAATGTGCCCTCATGGCCAAGAAGGCCAATGGTGTCCTGGGAAGCATTAAAAAAGGTATGGCCAGCAGGTTGAGAAAGGTTATCCTACCATTTTACTCTGCCCCAATTAGGCCACATCTGGAGTATTGTGTGCAGGTCTGAGCTCCATGGTTCAAGAAAGACAGGGAATTACTGGAGAGAGTCTAGTGGATGCTATGAAGACGATGAAGGGACTGGGACATTAGTCATATGAGGAAAGGATGAGAGAGCTGGGTCTTTTTAGCCTGGAGAAGACTGAGAGGGGATCTGATGGATGCTTATAAATATCTAAATGCTGGATGTCTAGAGGAAGGGGACAGAGTCTTGCAGAAGTGACCAGTGACAGGGCAAGGAGCACAGAGTGGAACACAGGAATTTCCATCTGAACATGGGAAAAAGCTTTTTTGCTGTGAGAATGGCAGACCACTGGCACACACTGCCCAGAGAAGCTGTGGAGTCTCCTCTGGAGATATCCAAAACCCACCTGGTTGTGCAACCCTGTGCAATGTGCTCTTGGTCCTGCCCTGGCAGGGGTGTTGGACTAGATGATCTCAAGAGGTTCCTTCCAACCCCTATCATTCTGTGATTCTGTGAAATTGCATGGAAATGTGAGGTTGCCAGCAAAACTCTGTCTGTTGGAGACAGCAGAGAAATAGCCAAAGCCTCTGTCTGAATGACTCTGGAGAGAGGGGGACATGTTTTCATGTTACCATGATCTACTACTTTACAGTCATCTGCACTCTGTGGTCAGTACTTTAGCCCCTGAGTTGTCCTAGCTCCTACGAATGATATGATTTATCATTTACAGTCCTTCCTCAGACCTGGCTTACCAGTTTGTCTCTAAACCATCCCAGATGCTACTGCATCAGGCTTTACAGTTGTCCTGCTGCCAACTCTCAGTTTGATGCTGTAGATCTGACTATTCCACCCCATGAAGTAGCTTAGAAATTACTTGTAAGAGGAAAGAAAAACATCTGTAATATTGTCTTACAGAACCAGTCTAGATTTCCAGTAGATCATGGCTAAAAGCCAGACCTCTACCTTTTGTCAGACAGCGATTCTCTGCATGCCAAACTGTGGTTTATATCCTTTTTTGTTTCTTTTTTCCCCTCTTTTGCTTTTCAGAAGTGTTCCATCTCCTGAACAAAGACAAGAGTGGAGTCATCCAGCTCTCTCTGGCTGAGGTGAGGCTGGTCAGATTGAAATGCCATCTGCTTAAGCTGCAGCAATGGACTGTACTAGAATACATTTGTTTAAAGTCACTGTTCTAAGTGGTAAACTCAATAGTTATTCAAAGGGAAAGTTTGTTCACATGAAAAGGTTACTCAGCTCAGAAAGCCTGTCTGAATTAGTAGCATGAGCAAAAAACGTAAAGATACCTTCAAAATCCATAAGGTTGCTTGAGAAGATACTTACACAGTGTGTTTCAGTGTCTGCTTTTAGAGGGCAGTGGTCAATTCATTAGAAAACACACAGCGGGGAACTGTTCTTGTCTGGCAGAGAATGTACTCATCAACCTGCCAGAATTAGAAGAGGCCTTTTAAGATGCCAGGGGTGTTTTTTTCTCCCATTTTGTTTTTAATGCAAATTTTGCATGTTGAAGCTGTAATAAAAGCAATCAGCTTGAGTCTTCCCTTTGCAGAATACAAATATATCTGAGGAAACAGCTGGAAGGGGACCCAAGAGGTCTATCCAATTAGTCCTCTCAGCTGAAGACTGACTCGAAGGGAGGAGGATGGCTAGGAAGCCCTGTGACCCTCACTCCCAGTTAGTTAAATCTAGCTGAAATTGTACATTGCATACTCCAACCTTGTAAGTTTTCAAACGTCACACAGCTTCCCCCAGAGAACTGGTCTGCTCTTGGAAGAGGCCTGACTTGCAATGTCTGGGGCTGATCCTGGCAATAGATTTCCCTGAAGTTCCAGAGCAGATGGATCCTACATGTACAACAGATTAAAACACAGCTCCAGCCTTTCCCAGCTTGTTCTCCCAGAGCTGTGCTGGAGTGCCCCAGTGACTTCCTGTGGAGCTTCCAGTTGGTCTGACTCTTTTATCTGTTTCTCCCTCAGTGGCTGTGCTGCACACTGGTTTGAACAACGGCCAATGAATTCAGCAGAGACCTCTGAAACTCTTCTGAACGCAGAACCACTTGTGCAGCTTCTCCTTGTTATGGAAAACAAAGAGAGGAACTTGTTTTTATTCCTGGGAAGTTATTTTACACCCACTAAAAATCAAGTCAGTTATAAAATAAGCACACTGTTGAACAATAACAAAAAAGATAAATAAACAAACCCAAACCCAATCTCCTTTACTTTTCCTGCCCAAAGAGTATTTCTGTGTCTCGCTCAGAAATGTCACAAATTTTGATTTGCCACAGATGGGCTCAGGTGGCTGTTTGACTTCTGACTGTGCATCAGAGTTCACCAGTGTTCAAAATCCTAGAAGGGGTCTCCACTGCCGGCAATGCCCAGCATGTTTCACAGAGAGAAACCCATGCCCAGAGCACAGGCAAAATCTGTGTCTCTGCTCTGGCTACCTCCCTTCCTAGCCAATTGTCTGGTTTGGCTGTGCCAAGTGCTCAGAGAAGCTGGGGGTGAGGAGCTCAGAGGCAGATGATGAGCTTCTGAGAGCACAGGGGAATTGGGCATGGACACAGCTGCAAGCCTAAGCAGCGAGTTAGGAAACATGGTGGCATTCCTCCATGGGTTTTGGCTCAGTATTCTAGGAAGAGGAGGGAGGATGGAAGGCTATAGCCAAGTTGCCACGGTTATTTCAACTGAGATTTTCTCCTATGAATGCTTGTCCATATGTGTACTTTAGTGCCCAAAGGTGGAGTTTGGAGTTTTAGGAGACGAGTGATGTGATCCCAGAAGCTCCTGAAGGCAGGTGTGAGGGGAGGGACAGAAAATGTATGTGTAGGGGGTCTGGGAGCTTGATTATGCATATGATGTGCTAATGTGGATCATGATTTGAAGAAGAAACTGAAGCTAATGGTCACTGGCAAGTAGTGCTATGCTTTCCTAAGATCTTGTAAACCCTTTGTCCTTTAAAAGTATCTCCCTGCATTTAATTTCACGGTATTATAAAGAGTAGTAGCACAGTAATGCAGGCAAGATAATCTAACAGCCTTTTTCAGCAATCAGAAAATATTTCTGTAACTCACAGTAATCATCTGATGAGATGACATGTCTCTGACACTTCTCCCCAGAGTGGAAGGAGTGCGGGCAGAGATCTGTGTCCCCAAGGCAAACGCGGGGCCAAGGGTCTGTCCCCCTCTCTCCTCAGTGCTGTGTTTGAAAGGGGCCTTTCTCCATGCCTGCTTGTTCCTAAGCTCTTTCTTTAAGCAAGAAGAAAGCTGTTGTTTGCTTCCCATCTCCGACCACAAAATGCCTCCTGACAGCCTCCAAGCCTCCACCTGACGTCTCCCAGCATTTCTTTTTGGTGCTGGCTAAAGCTGTCTGACTAAAAGGGATGTATGACCTCTTTCAGTGCATGGCTCTGCCTTTCTAATACATGCTACTCACTGCTCTGAATTAGAGAACATCTCCCAGTAAAAGTGATATAGCTACTTCTCAGTTCAGGTTGCAGCATAAGAACAACCAGCGGGGGAATCGTAGGCTTTCCCCTGCTCTCCCTGGGCATCCATCACTGGTCGTGACATGCATGCAGCTGTCTTAGGTTGCCACCAGTTCCTCATACTAGATATTTGCCTGCTGACTGTTGTGGAGTTGTGTGGCTGGGTTCTGGTGCAGAAGGGGAGCTGCAGGGGTGGCTTCTGCAAAAAGCAGCCAGAAGCTTCCCCCAGGCCAATCAAAGTAAACACCAGCTGGGCTCAAGGTTGGACCTACAGCTGACCAAGGCCGAGCCCATCAGTGACAGTCACAGAGCCTCTGGGAATCACATATGGGGGAGAAAAAAACCCACAAGCAGCAGCTTTTTGCCACCAGAGAAGGGAGTGAGATGTGAGAAACTGTGCAGACACCAAGGTCAGGGAAGAGCCAATACAGTCACTGGAAAGATTCCCCTGCAGCCCATGGAGAAGACCATGGTTGAGCAGGTTGTGGAGATGTCCCATGCTGGAGTGGATGGAGACATAAGGAAGGTGCTGTGTCCTGTGTTGGAGCAAGCTCCTGGCAGGACGTGCAGTCCATGGGGAGAGAGGCCCACACCAGAGCAAGTTTGCTGGGGGGACTTGTGACTCTGTGGGGGCCCCGGCTGGAGCAGTCTGGTGCTGAAGGACTGCACCCCGTGGAAGGGACCCACGCTGAAGCAGCTGGTGAAGAGCTGAAGCCCCATGGGAAAAGACTCACGTGTGAGAAGTTAATGAAGGACTGCCTCCTGTGGGTGAGACCCCATGGCGCAGCAGGGGAAGGGTGTGAGGAATGCCACCCCCACCCCCAACTAAGAAGGAAAGCAACTTGTAAAGAATTGACCAAAACCCCATTTCTCCCCTCCCCCACCTCCCCAGTCCCTGTGCCACCCTGGGAGGGAGAAGGGAGAGAAATGACTGAAGTTAAGTCGACTAAGAAGGGAGAGTTGCGGGGAGGTCTGGTCACACTTCTCATTATTTTACTCTGGTTTCACTGAGTGTGTACTGTATTGTAATAAATTAGAGTTTTCTTTCCTTTCTTCTGTGTTGAGTCTGTTTTACTTATAACACTAATTGCAGAATGATCTCTCCCTACCCTTATCTCAACTCCTAAGCTTCTCAAAATATATTTTCTCCTCTGTCCAGCTGAAAAGGGAAATGATAGAGCAGCTTTGGTAGGTTTCTGGCCTCCACACTGACCAACAGTAAATATCTATATACCTTCAGCTGCCTGGAAGACAGAGCTACCTGAGGCAAGCTGAGGCTTCAAAAACCTTGAGAATTTTCTAGTGAATGCCTCTGCCTGTTCAGTAAAACAAATGTGTCCTTCCTTGCCCTATATCTTGAGTATGCAACACGTCTGTCTCCTTACTAACCATGCAGCAGGGCTATCTAACTGCTTGCAGCTTCGTATTTGCTTTCTGCTCACACGTGCTATTCATGAGTTCATTCCAATTATGATCACAGAGAGGCCTCTCTCAATAGGGCTGGTAAAACTAAAATATACGTAGAAATCCATTGCATGCTCCAGGTGTTCTCCCTTTACATCAAGGAAGATGCTCCTACCACAATAATTCTCATAGTTATCTCAATGATTCGCACCCTCCTGGACAGGATGGGCAAAGTGCTGCACTCCATCTTCCTTTATCTTTGGGCAGCAGGCAGCTCCAGAGGAGCCACATCCTCTTTCATTTGTTCTCTGAGCACAGCACTTGGCTATCACAGAACAACTGCTCAAAAATAAACCTTGTTATGGTTTCAAGTGCCCTTGAGGATTAATGTCCACCTTACTTTCCTTCCTTGTGCTGCAAACAGACAACTGCCAGCAGCTCCTGTGGAAGCACTGGGGCATGGTGGGCTGAGCCAGGGCTCGGGCATCTGGACTCCTTGCACTCTTAGACCGTGTGTGTTGGCCATGCTTCATTTTCAGAGCTGTGAAGCTCTGATTAGCTCCATGTAGATATGAGTAACTCAGGTATGGGCAATTATTATTATATAGGCAAGTCAAAAAGGTTCATGAATTTGTGATATGTTCCCTGTCTCTATGAAAACCATGCTGCACATCATTCTCAGCACTTCTTAAATAAGGTAGGGCAAAAGAGACCCCCCATGGAAACTCTGCAATGGTTTGTCAGATCTTTCCTTTCTCTCTCAGTTTTCCTGTAGAAATGTGTTCATTTGCACTCTAGACTTGTGAACTGAAAACTTGAAATCTGTACGTTGTTCCTGTGAGATGTGATTCACATTAGTCTGTGTTCAGAGTTCCAAACTCCTTGTGCACTAACAGTCTTGGGGTAACCTATAGAGGAACTTCCTGTGGTTACAAATCCTACCATATCAGCATCTGACACCAGAGTATGTGTCTGCGTGAAGTGCAAAGCAATCACGGGGACCTGGGATTCTGCCTATGAGCTAGGAGGATAAAAAGAATCAACCTGGTACATGCAATTATATGTCACCTGCTCATCCTCACAGAGTGGGAGATTTAGAGGGAGCTCTCACTGCAGGCTAACGATCAGATCCACAGCTTATGAGTCAGCACAGAAAGAACAGTCCTTTTCAAACTCCTTTTCCTTCTCTACTTCAGACAGTCCCGCTGAACCCAACTCAATTGTATGCTTTAGTTCTTCATTTCCATACAGTTCAGACAACCTGGCAGGCCTGGAAGTGCTGAGATATCATGAGGATGTTTTCCCTTTCCATCTTATTCAGGTTGCATCCAAAATCTCAGCATGCTGTTATTGCTATCCCAGCCTAAGTTTATAGACTGGAGATTTAAATAAAGTCCATAGAAGCAAGTGAGATTCTGGGTGCTAAAGGAACCCGGATTCCAAAGCTTTTGAAGTTTCTCCACCTCTAATGATGTCCCCAGTGATAGTTAATCTTAAAGTAGTGCCCTGCTACTGCCTGACAAGCTTGTTGCCATGGTGTCTGTCTCTCTGTATAATGGGCACGTACAGCATAAAATCCTCTCTTTAATAGAGCAAATTACTTCACTTGTTACTGTTGGCTGCTCATTAACTCCTTCCTCCATCTTTGAAATGTTTGATGCAGCTTTCACCTGAAGTGCTGGCCCCCATCAGCACAGCATCACCTGTCAGTGTGGGTGGGAGGCCTTGACCAGTGTGGTTCCTGGGGAGGGTTGAGTTGGAAGAGAAAGAGCGTGAAGCAGAAAATAATCAGTAGGTTCTGGGAGATGGAGTAAAGAAGTACCTGAAGAAATGCTGTGATGATAGCCACAAAGAAGCTGAATGCATCAACTTTTCATCCACGCATGAGCAGAACAATGTCTGTAACTGGAGAAAATGGTTTCTTCTTTAATTCTTGCAGCTTTCAGGAAAGAAGGCAAGTGATGCCTCTCCATAATACATAGGGCTGACTTAGAAAAACAAGTGCTTTTCTCTTTGGTTTTTTTGAAAACTCTAAAATTTTGGGTTTGCATGTTCACTCACCTCTAAATATGTAAAATTTAGACTGCTGGCTCAAGAGTTAATTCATATATTTCCTCTAACTCACCTCCTATTCATAAAAAAAGCCCGAGCCCACAACTAGTGACATTGCTTTAACTTCAAGCAAGCTGGTCTTCTCCTTGATGATCCCTCACCAAATTAGGCATGACTGGGCTAGTTTGAATGGAGTAGCTTGATCTAGATCTTATACTGAAGCCAACAGTGATCGACTTATTCCAATGTCTTAAAGCATTTCAGACTTCCTTAAATTCCCATATCCTTTCTGATATTCTCCTTTATTCTGCTCTCTGCACAGATGGGCACATTTTTATTTCTACTCTATGCTTCTGGTTGGCTGATAAGGTAAATGTTTTCAGTGTTCCTCTGCTGAGGGTGAAACAACACTGAAGCTTTTTTTGGAAGGGAATTTCCATTATCCTCCTGAGTCGTTCCTTCCCTGTGAGCAAAGAGACAAGCTGTACCCAGATAACAGAGTCTATACGGGTGCTTCAGACCTGGTACATCACCCTCAGAAGTGGAGCAGCAGAATAGCTGCAATCGCTGGCAGGAGGAGTCTCCCTCAGGGGCTCTGCTGAGGCTGTGTACCACTTTGAAACAGCAGCTCACATAACCTGGTTACACGGGGCATAGAGGCCCCAGGAAAAAAGCGAGGCCTTCCATGCAGAAAGCACCGCAAATCTTTTAAAAAAAGTGTTCTTGTTGTGTCATAGACACAAGTACATTAACCACATTTCACTGTTTGTGGGTGTTTCCTCCATGTCTTCACTTGACCCTGAAGCTCCATGGGGACACCACTGAACTTCCCACCATGAATGCCACTGTCCTGGCAGTGGCAGCAGAGACTACAAAGACAAAACATGCACCATCCTTGATGCCATTGAGAGCCCGTATTTGGAGATAAAAACAAAGGAAACTGGTATGAGGTACTGATAGCTTTCATTGCCTCTCACACCTCTGAAAGAAATCAGGCTACCTTTTTGTCTGCCAAAGCTTTTAAAGGAAAAGTAGACATGAGCAATGTGACATTGCTTTAATTATAAGATCACTGATGTTCTCTTTAATAATGAATAGAATCTTTCTGCCACAGCTTAGCTGCAGACAGCACAGGATTTGGGATTTCCATAGGTATATCACTTGTGTGTCTTACTTTCTCTGCACACCATAACTGCCTAAGTAGCCATCGCTTGTAGGCCAGTTCTTAGGCACAGCTCTCTGTATACCTGGATTTTAATGTCCTCCATGTAGGCTTGAGTGGAAAACAAAATCTTTCCCTTTATTTAATGAGGTTTCACCAAGCTGTAATCACACTCAGACTGCTATGTAAATTTACCTAGCACACATGCCAAAGCAGGTGTGATCTCTTGGGATGGTCTGTGACCAACAACATGTATGGCAAATTGTGTTTTGCTATGTTTAAAAGCTCATTGTATTTGTTCTTTAATTTGCAGGGAATTTGAGCTCAGGATATGCAATGTTCATCAAACCCATGGTTGATTACTGGTGGTAACCAGTGTTGTGGCAGGTGGTGAGGTGTCCTGGGGGGTCTCCACACCAGAGGGTGGTCACCTCCCTGAGGGCTGTTGTGGTGTGCAGGTTATGTCATGCAAAGGATGTTCCCTTCTGCCTTGGGTGGCATCTTCTGCTGGGGAAGCCTTGCTTGGGAGATGGTAGTTGTGAATACAGAAAACTGGGGAGCTATTTTCAGCTTCAGAAAGAATCAGCATGGAATTAATAAAACAGGAGAAAGGAGATTAAAGGAAAAAATGAGAAAATTATAAAGTACTAATCTGACCTCTAATTAGTCAAGCACCTTTAGTCAAAATCCTGAAAAAAGGAGCTGTCTGAAGAAGCAGTGGTGAACTTAATAATAATGAACGTGATTCCAGCAGAGAGTGCCAGCCTTCTATGTGTTTATTTAATTTGAACTCATCTCAGTTTGGGTTGGGATTTTTTGTGCGTGTACTTTTATACATGCTGATCATGTTTCAATTTCAGACATGCTGGTCTGGTGCATGAAGGCTTGAACAAGAAATTTTGTCATCCCAGATGACTAGAGCACAAACAATGAACAAGCTTTATGGAGAGAGAAAATAAAATCAATTTCACAGTCCATGCATTGCATTGTATGGCAATACCAGTAACATGAGTAGCAAGAACAAAATCATGACTGCAAAAATGATGTGGGTCACACCAGGGATTTCCTATGTGTTGTATCAAGTTAATTGGAAGGTTAAGTGGAGCCTTCTGAATTAGGAGCTTAAGGTCTGGTTCTCTTCACTAGTGATTTCCAGGATATCCTTGGAGCATTCACCTAAACTGCACCTCATCTGCATTTCGATCCTGATTTCAAAGTTGCACCGCTCAGTCTGGTGGTTTAAACACTTAACTAGAATGGATGTAAGAACCTCTGCTTCAAGACCCACTTGTCTTTAGATGATGCAACTCAGCATCTCCTTTCCCTAGGAGGGGCTCTACTACCAATCCCAGGGATGATGTTGGAAGGGAGGTGTCTCTCCATTCTTCCTCTGGAAGTTACACCACTGAATGAAAAAAATTCAAATATTTACAACCAGGAAAACAGAAAGCCTGGGTGAGACAGAGCACTCCAAGGGGTATATCACCTCCATGGAGCAGCACAGCCTGAGGTCTGACTCCCAAAAGAAGTGCTGCTTGTGGGTTGGAGCTCAACACAGACATTGGCAAAGGTCTATGATGACTCCTGCGTCCCAGAGGGTGACAGTGACCCTGGCACCAAGAGACTTAATTATGCCTGTCTTCATAAAACTCCATG
The DNA here is from genome assembly GCA_022605575.1 of Laterallus jamaicensis coturniculus. Lineage (NCBI taxonomy): Eukaryota > Metazoa > Chordata > Aves > Gruiformes > Rallidae > Laterallus > Laterallus jamaicensis. The sequence continues at coordinate 24,549,369 of JAKCOX010000001.1, forward strand.
AGCCAGCTCTGCCCAGGACTGCCTATATTACTCTAGTTTAAGGGATGCCTCTCTTCAATATCTGATGATCCTGTACTGCATCAAAAGCAGCATGACTAGGAGGTTCAGGGAGGGGATCCTTCCCTCTACTCTGGTCCTGGGAGACCCCACCAAGAGTGTTCCAGGTCTGGGCTCCCCAAAATAAGAAGGACATTGATGATCTTTAAGGTGCCTTCCAACCCCAACCATTCAATTATAATATTTTCTATGTCCTGTTGCAATTCTGTGATGTAATGGAGCTATGTAATGCTGATGTCCTATTGTAGGGATGTATGAGTGTTTTTTTTAATGCAAGGTGCATTTTGGCAACAGTCTTGAAAAATCATGGTACTTGTCATATCATCATATCACTTCTCTGAACTCCTACACAAAGAAAACATTAAATTTCCTCAAATACCAGGAATATGGGGTTTGTTGTTTCCACTATGCTTTCTGCTGAGTGAAAACTTCTGTTTGGGGATTCCAGGAAAAAAAGAGAAAGTAAAATATTGTTGGCTAGGTCTACTTTATTGCACTTAAAATGTATCTGGTAAGGTGGCAATAAATGGCTTGAGAATACTTGGTGAGGAAATGTTTCCATCCCCAGATTCAAGGTCATTGCATGCATGGGTGGAGACAGCTAAAGCAGAACTTAGCTAGAAGATGAATGAAGCTGGTTGGACCAAAGGGGTTCCCTGCACTGAGCAAGAAGTGAACAGCATGTTTCCATAGTGCTTTTGATAGGTTGAAGCATTCTGGTATTTGTAGTAAATTATGTTCCATGCCACTGGAGTGGTCAATAGAGAAGCCTGAGAATCAGCTCCTTCAGAGACACTGTAAAAACAATTATACCACCAGTAGATCTTGAATATACTACGGAGCTAGACAGGACTGTGCTGCAACGTGCCTTCAACCTGGACTGCCTAAACGTTTACTTCTAATTAATTTTCTTAATTGCATAACAGTGCACTTCCTAATTACGCTGGGGGACCACTCTTGGATTGTGACAGGGTATTTATTGCTCAGATTATTCTGGCCATCACTCTATCAGCATACTCCCTGGCTTAATTTTGTGCTAGCCCGTATGTCTGAGCACAGACTGCTTGGGGAATGCTTGACAGATCTTTCAACTGATGCAGCTACATCTCCAAGGACCAGATGGATCCCCTTATTCACACTGAGTTACTACTTGAGTAGTGCCATTGAAATCAATGAGACTACTGTGGAGGCACTTACTGCTTGATGTAAGGGTTTTGTTAAGAGCTCCTATAAACAACAGCCAGAGGAAGAAGCCATTCGCAGGGAACATCCACATTTTTGTTGGTCCTGTAATACCCAGGACCACGTGTTCTTGAGTACCATCTCATTTGGGGAGTAACAGAGTCCTTATCAACAGATGGCATGCTCCTGAAACAGGGAGCACAATCAGGCCCTGAACTAGCCATTTTCATGTGATGCTGACAGCAATGAGGAACCCATACCCCCATTTATCCCATCACTGTAACTGGCAAACAACAGCATAGGCAGGAGGTAGGTAATAAAACCACGTGGGAATAATGACAATCAAGCAATAAGAAGACAGGGAAACAAAAATTCCAGGGCAAGGAGTCAGGTTTTGAAGAGACACACACCCCAGTGCTGCCAAAAACATCTGCCAGGCAGTAGTGTGCTTTTTGTTTCACTCAACTACACATGTGGCTGAGGTTAAATAACTGAAACATATTCCACATTCATCAATGGCACCAATGTGCTTTAAAACAGAATAGGTGCCTCTGGGTTTCCACCTCTACTGGGAAGTAGCTGGAGTCTAGATACTTTTTACCCTATCCCCATATTTTGCTGAAACCAACCAAAAATGGCATAATAATGGTTGGAAGCTCTTGAATCTCTTCTCCTCTGTTTTCAAATTGTGTAAAACTTCACTTCTTAGCCAAGAGGTTCACCAGAATCTCTCCCAGAAAACATCTCCAGGAGAAGAAGATGCTCAATATAGTATCTAAGTCATACTTTAAAACCTGATTGAAGGAAATACATTTTCCAAAATGCTAAATAAAATTTGGAGCTTATTGTCACTGGGTGTTGTCAGCTGGACAGGAGAGAAAATTTATATTGAGTGTCTGAGGAGTCGAGATAAGGACTGGGAGAGATCATTCTGCAAAACAGATTCAACCTGGAATAAAATGTGTCTGATTCACTACTCAGTGAAAAGAGAGTAGGATGAAAAATGAAAGCCAATCTTAAAACACCTCCCCCCACCCCTCTCTTATTCCCGGGCTCAACTTTATTCATGGTTTCTCTACCTCCTGTCCCCCAGGCAGCACAGGGGGAGATGAGGAATGGGGGTTTTGGTTAGTTCATCATGAGCTGTCACTTCTGGTCCTTCTTTCTTTGGGGGGGACCTCCTCACACTCTCCCCCTGCTATAGCATGGGGTCTCACTCACGGGAGACAGTCCTCCATGAACTTCTCCAACATGAGTCCTTTCCCTCAAAGGCTTTAGTTCTTCATGAACTGCCCCAGCGTGACTTCCATAGGATGCATTCCTTCAGTACCAGACTGCTCCAGCACGGTCCCCCACAGGGTCACAATTTCCCCCCAGCATGGACTCTTCTCTCCACAGGCTGCAGGTCCTGACAGGAGGTTGCTCCAGCATGGGCTTCCCAGTGGGTCATGTCGTCCTTCATATGTCTCCACCCACTCCAGCATGGGGTCCTCCATGATCTACAGGTGGGATCTCTACTCCCCATGATCTTCCATGGGCTGCAAGGGGACTACCTACTTCACCATGGTCTTCTCCACACACTGTAGAGGAATCTTTCCTCTGACTCTTAGAGCACCTCCTGCTCCCCCTCCTTCACTGACCTTGGTGTATAAAAAGTTTCTCACATCTTCTCTCTCCTTTCTCTGGTGGCAAGAAGTGGCTGTAGACATTTTTTTATCCTTCCTAAGTATGTAATCGCAGAGGTACTACCACCGTCACTGATTGGCTAGGCCTTGATTAGTGGCAGGTCTGTCCTTGAGCCAGCTGGTATTGGCTCTTTTGGACCTAGGGGAAGCTTCTGGCAGCTTCTTGCAGAAGCCTCCCCTGCCCCAAACCTTGCCATGCAAAACCACCACAATGAACCACAGATCACTTCCAGGAGACCAATGTTTGCCTAATGTTATGTGAAATAGATGTGTATTCTGGACAAACTCAAACATAAAAAGGAAGTCTACAGTGGGTGGAAGCAAGGTCAGGTAGCCTGGGATGAATACAGAGCAACTGTCCATGTAGGATGAGGATGGTGTGGCACTGCACAGGCTGCCCAGAGAAGCTGTGGCTGCCCCATCCCTGGCAGTGTTTAAGGCCAGGTTGGATGGGGCTTTGGGCAACCTGGGCTAGTGGAGGGTGTCCCTACCCATGGCAGGGGATCCGGACTGGATGGTTTTTGAGGTGCCTTCCAACACAAACCGGTCTGTAATTCTATGATATGATTTTATGTTTTGCTGTGCAGTTACCACCAGCACTTTGTGCTTCACACCTCTGCATTGCCAGGAGCCTAATGTCTGCTTCTGCTTTGCTGAGCAGAGAGGAGTTAGCATGTCATAGAGCATGTCTGTCATCTCAGAAGGATTTAACTTCTCCTCCTCCTTCCTTTGTGGCTTTTACTGCATCCTAAATAAATGCAGCTGAGTGGCAAGTTATGTGTTTATTCTTTATTTATAGACATATAAGGCAATGGAGGCTGTGAAAGGTATTTGCAAAGCACCGTGCTGACCAATTATTGAACTGGCTGAAATACGTTTGACCAGTAACAATTACTCTAAAGCAGAGGACAATCTATAAAAGTGTAATTGTATTTTCTATGAAAATAATGTGTGGGCTTGAAGGCATATAGATATGGATTAAAAATATTTCACATAACCCTGGCCTTTGCCAGTTGTGAGAAACCTCTCTGTGTCTCTACATCTCCCTCAGAAAGCTCACAGCATGGGGACAACGCACGGCTCTGATTTCCAGATCTGATGATAATGCTGACTATAGCTTCCAGATCACCTGAAAACATCCCTTCATAATTCCTGTTTCCTAAGAGATCTAGAAAATTACTTCTGTGACTGAATAAAAGCTTGCTAGAATTTCATATAGGTATCCTGATAGGCATCGGTCCCCAGAGGGGAAGCATCTGGGTACCCAAAGGAACAAATATTTCTGTCTGCAAACATACTGCTCAGTGATGATGATATACAAGCTGTAATGCTGCCTTTTCATCCAGCGCTTTTACATGATCACAGCGACACATGGCTCGGCCTGAGTTGTTGTGTTCCCTGACGTCCGTTCCAATGACCAAGATCTGTGAGACAGATCTGCTTTCAAATTGGATGAGACACGTACCAGGTGCCGCTTTCATGAGCACTGCGTAAACAATGAAATCCCCAAACTGCCTTTCAGCACAGCCTGATTAGAACCAGTATAAAACAGCATCAAAGGCTGCCTGAGCCTCAGGGCCTGTCTTACTGCGTGCCCTCTGCACTGTGTCTCAGACTGTACTGCCGGTGGCTTTCTCACCGCCACGCTTCCTACGAGTGTAAATGGAGGACAGCAGGCTGTGAGAGCAAAGGATGGTTCTGCGGTTGCTGTTAGACTGGGACTTGGGAGATTTGGGTTGGACTCGTGCTGCAAGTGACTTGCATGATTTCATAGAATCATAGAATGGTCTGGGTTGGAAGGGACCCCAAGGATCACAGAGTTCCAACCCCCCGCCACAGGCAGGGCCACCAACCTCCAGGCCTGGATCTGCAGGGCATTGACCACCTTTCTGGGCAACCTGTGTCAGCACCTTACAGTTTCAAGAGATCTCATCTCTCTTGGGGTCTCCATTTCCCATATTTGCCGTCCCTCCTTCAACAGGTCAGCTCAGCCATCTACATGAACTTGACTTAAACTGCTGATCAGATACCATGGGTGAGATCTCTATGTGTGACAGCCTGCCATACTGGAGATGCAACACCACGACAGCCATGAAAGTCCTCTTTTAGAAATGAAACAATCCTCTACAAGTGGGCTGGCAGAGCCAGTCTTTTGTCACCCATGATATCCAGATGAATTAAATGCTCAGTTTCCAAGCAAAAGAGTCATTAACTTTCTCAGTGACACCCATCAACCGGGGCAGATGTCCCAGACCATCATGATGAATATGGGTTCCACCAAACAAAATAAGCCCTGACATTTTTTTCACCCTGGACCCTGAATGGCATCTTTGCTTTAAGTGAATTTGCAAAGTATAAATGTTTTGGAACTCAGCACACGATTCCCCTGGTGATATAGAAGGGAAATAAAATCTGGACCACACTTTTCAGGGTTTATAGGAGTACCAGGAGTAAAAGGCAATAAAACTGAGTTATCACTGAAGTCACCAGTTTGACTCTAATACAAGCAAAGGTCAGATCAGCTAATGAAACAGTTCATTCTTTCCAGTTCAGATTAGGAGTGTGCTTTAATCCTCAAAACATCCTTGTTGAATATACTCACAGATGCCAGTTCCTGTGGCTAGCTCTAAAGATAATAAACATTATTCATTTCAGGTTTGGGACATGAGTTGAACTATGAGGATCATGACTCACTACATGAGGAAGAGGCAAGGGGATACTGCCAGTTCATACTAGGTGTATCACTTGTTTTCAAAAGCAGTTCCAAGGCTGGAACTTTTTTAACTGCAGAGATTCCACAGTTAAACTGTGGAGTACTTGTGCGCGGCAGGACTATTGAAATGATAATGTGCCAGCTCCTTTTGGCAGGGCCTGGACATTTTTAAGCAGAGCTTTTCTGGAAGTTTTATTTCCAGCTCAGTTGCTCACAAGCAGAGGAAAACTTGTTTCCCTTGGGCTCTGACATAACAAACTGCTAGGTGCTCTCCGCTGGCTGGTGAATGGCAGCACTGGAGAGATACGGGCTACCTCAGAGTTCAGAACAGGCTGTGTCAGAGGAATCAAGTGAAAGACCCTTACAGGAATGTCCAACCTATTTTTAAAGTCCTTCAGCTGAGAAACCTGTTTAAGAAACATGGCCAGAATGAGCCAAATGTTTGATGTTTGAATGATGGAGAGATGCTACAAGTATCTCCTCTCCCGGAGACATTCTAAGTGATTCAGTGTGATCTCTTCTTGCTGAAACTATCTCATTTTGGTTGCTGAAATTCTAATTATCTCTATTTCTTTTTTACATGTGGCATTTATGATGTCCATTTCTATCCTGAATACAGTATTTTCTGTCTCTGAAGAGACATGAGCAGACAGCAGAAGCTACTTGGTATTGATTTTGTTGACACTGAACTTCAAATTAGAGCTAATTTCTGAGCACATGTAAAGAATGTCATGAATTTGTTTTAATTTGTCAACTGAAACATAGTAAAATCAGTAGAGACTATTTGAAATAATCACTGAATCATAGAATCATACAATGCTTTGGGTTGGAAGTGACCTCAAAGATCATCTAGTTCCAACCCTATAAACCTTATGATAACCAAATCTGAACATTATAGAGTTGCATATCTTTTCTTTAAAAAAAAAAAAAAAGGGGCAAAAAAGCAGCAAAATGACAGGGGGATCAATGATACCTAAAAAGTCAGTTTGAAGAAAGCATTGCCCTTGGCTTTCCAGCTAGAAAGGGGTGCTCCTAACTTTGTATTCAATACAGCTGTTCTGCCAGAGACTTCCAGCCGTGCCTGCCCGCTGGAACTGTCTTACAGAAACACTTCAGTGCAGTATTAAACTGTGTCAGCACAGGTCTGACCCCAGGCTTGAGTCCAATCCCAACTCGCGCCAACTGCTTCAATGCAAACCTGTGCCCAGGCACAGGCTTTGGGGGAGCCCTGGCACATAGCTGGGGCAGAGGAACCAAGGGCTGATCCTGTGTGTCCTCTCCCCTGCAGCATAAGCAATGCCAGTCCCCCAGCTGGGTCCTCCAGCTCTGCACCCCTTGTCAGGGACCCAGAGTCTGAGAGACATATCAGTCAAGGTCCTTCTTGGAAGAATCAGTTATCCTATGGAGCAAGGTGCTGTGGGACATGAAGGCAGACAAGCCACTAGAAATTCAGAAATTCAGGATGAGGGAGTACCAAGGAGTATTGTTACACCAACTCTTAGGAGTGTAGTGTTGTTTTTTATAAGGAGATGAATGTCACTATGAAAAGTGTTTACATTTTGCAGAATAAACAGAATCTTCTTTATTGCTGATTTGAATCCCTCTCTGTGCCTTTGCAGTGCCCCAATACTGACATTTCAAGTCCTTATTACATTCATTCTTTAGTCAGTTTTTATTTTCAGTTGGTTTGGGGCATTTTTTTTGCTTAGTTGATAAACATTTTGCATATGTGACCTGAACACCACAACATAAAGTTCAGTTGGGCAATTTTAATGAAACCTGGGAGGCTGGGAGAGAAAATCAGAAGGTGTTTGAAGAAAGTGCTCGTATTTCACACTGTGTTGCAGCAGCTGAAATTAAATTCTGATTAATATTGCTCACAACTAGGGGTAAGTGACTGTCAACCTTTGATTGTCAGGAGTATTTTAATACATGCCAGAGGTCAAACAGATAAAAGACCAAGGAGGTATGGCCAGGGAGCATGATGGGGAAAAAACGTGTACATTTGGCATGCACACGCCTGCTATTTAACCACAGTTCATTCCTACTTCATATCCTTAGGCAGCCTGAAGCTAACCACCCTGTCATAACACAACACTGATCATCACAATTTCACTAAGTAGTTCAAAATTAATGATATTGCATCCTAATAAGACCAACTCTGGTTGACTCTTCGCTTATCTTGGATTACTTTGTCAGGACTGAAAATATTGATGTCACAGATAAAGCTGAGTGTGCTTGCACACCAGCTGCTACCAAGTGTCTTTCTGTGTCACTTACTATCTGCACCTCTCTGGCCTCCTGATATTCAGATGAACAAGACTTAATGACAAGGAAAGGCAGAAAACGATTCCCTTCTCATTTAGCACTGTGTGATGCCATCACGCAGTGGCACATACCTCCCATGGAGGTTGTTAAAGTCTTCTCAGCTATGCCAGTTTATCTCAAGGCATAAAGGGCTGCAGTCCAAAAGCAAGCCTGGAGCTTGTGATTCAGCTCTCCTACACCTAACCGAGCTCCAAAGCAGCTCCCTCTACCATTTTGATAAGCTGGTCTGCAGGTTGATAAAGTAGCCCCTTTATTTTGATATGCCAGTGATACGAATGGCACTGACAAGCTGCAGAGAGGAAGGCTGGAACACTGCACAAGTAGCAAAGGGGGCAGGTATCTTGGGAAGCTCTCAGCCTGCCTCTGTAACAGCTACTGGAGAAATGTTTCTTCAACACACTCTTTTTGCCAGGAAGTGCCTCTGTGTTGAACCACATCAGGCCTGGTGACTTTTCAGTCTCAGAGGAGAGCTGAAGCAGGATGGAAATATCAATGAATTAATTATTATTCCCCTCAAAATTTTAATTTACAGGAAAACTGTTTGAAATCAAAACACTGACATGTTTGTAATACCATCTTGAAGCAAAAAAACCCTCATGGTTTTTGCTTTAAAACCTTGATTTAGAATAAAGGAGAAGTGGGGATATTCAAAGTAATGGTAAGTCTCTTGGGCCAGTGAGAATTTTCCCACTGATTATGGTTTGGCATGATACAAACTGGACACAGATTTCAATTTTGAACCTAGTTTCAGTAGTCTAGTTGAATATTCACCTTACAGATCCTCCTGGTCTGTGAAAGGCCCAGCCTTCAGAGACTTCTAAGACAAAGGTAGTCCTCCAGCCTTGTTCATCTCTGCTGTGCGTTCCCTAAAGAAGAGACCTATGAGACTTAAAGAGACCTATGCAATGGTCTCTTTAATGTCATGGTGCATCAATGAGTGAGAACAAATGGTAACTCCTAAATAGCAGGATTTGCTAAAGGGGAGAACAGTATTGAGTCCTAGTCCTACTTTTGTTTAAATTGTTAGGAAATGCTTCTAGGAAAATGTGTTCAGGGACTTATATGGCAGATCAGGATGCCACCTGTGAAGTAGTTGAGTAAAACCTGGGGAAAGTGATACATAGAGGGTGAATCAGGGATTATTAAATGAGCTGCACATTTCACTCAACCTTTTTGGCCAACTTCTGTTTGGGAAGAAGAAAGATGGGTAGAAGAGAAGCTTTCCTGAGAAGGAAAAAGACAAACACATGAAGCCAAGCACAAGAAAGCAAAACGCTGGACTGAGAATCCACGATCTGAGGAATGTGTGTAACAGCAGCTCATACTCCCATGAGTGCTCTAACCAGGCTGCCACAGGGAAGCCTCCTGAGTTAGACAAGCACTTGCCTTCTCTGTGGGAAATAAGAGTGCCACTCACTAACAGACACAGTATGCAGGATTTTCTCCCTCAGTATATGGTGCTCTCTAAGGTACTGTGTCCTGCATACAGTCAAGAAGAAAAGGCAATCCCTAAATGTTCTGTGAGAGGCTGAAGTACGCTATTATTGAAGAAAAAAAAAAAAAAAAAGAAAAAGAAGAAGACCAGTCTTAAGCTCGTTTTGAAACTACAGCTGTAAGTAAAAATGGGGGCAATAGATGCCACCCCAAACTGTGTACAGGACACTACATTACAGCAATCCTTCAGGTCACTCTTTGGGTCCATGCTAAGAAGGATTTTCTTCCTTCAGACCATTGCTGATGGGCTTTAAGAGAAACAATGTTAGCTAACCTTGTCCCCCTTCTGCAGATGTTTTTCTTTGAAGAGAGAGATTGGTGAAACTCAAGAGACAACAGTCCAGAATGAGCTGCAGGAATCACAAACGAGTTCCTCAGGATTATCATCCTCCCAGCAGCCATATTTTCACTGTAGGAAAATGCAACATGGCCTGATTAGCAATATTTAATCACCTGTGGTATAAAAGATCTCAACACCTGTTTATAGTTTTCCCAGTAAAAATTCCATCTGCTTGTAGATAACTGAACCTAATGACTTAATTGGCAGCTGCTATTAGATGTTCTCAAACAGTTCGGTCTGAATTCAAGGAGTGAAGTACAGATTTGAGTCTCCAGTCAAAAGAAACAGGTTTCGGTGTCTCCTCCAAAAGAATTTGGTTATGATTAATGTAAACAGGGCAGTATAACGATCAGTGAAAGCAAAGATGGCTTAACAGGAGGGCACATGGTTCTTTGCCGTCAGAACTAAAATGCTGTCTTTATTGCCTCGACCAAGTTTAGAAAGCTCTGTGTGTTACAGACATAAGAGTCATGCATGACTCTTCCCATGACAAGGAAGCATCAGCAAAAGGAAGAGTTTGCTTTTGGGTTTCTTTTTATATAGGACTGGCTTTCTCCAGGCAATTCACGTTACACTTACTGCACCCCCATGCACTGCCGTAGTTAAGAGATACATCCACAGAGGCATCGCACAGTTGGCCAAGCCTACACTGTAATAAAGACTACTTTTACTTTAAGGTTGGGTAAAGATTTTCAAGATAACATGCTTTTACCAAAGCTCCTGAAGTTAACACAGATTAACAAACTCTGAACAGTTACGTGTTGACTTTTGAGTTCACGGGAGGCCTGAGCAGTCCAAATTGGAAACTGAAACAGTGCTGGGAGCTGGTCTAACCATGCTCATGTAATCCCACAGGCCTTCTGCATCAGGAAGAGACCTGAAACGGAAATGCTGTGACACTCAGCTCTGACTTCTCTCTACTTGCTAATATACATTTGGGACATTAACCAAATGGTTCCTTTACAGAGTGTGTTGAGGAAATACAGGGTCCAGACCAATGCTTTGCTTTGCATCCCATGCAGTAGCACTGAACAAGAACACATTTGCCTGCAACGCTATGGAGGGCCTTTCTAATTTTTCTCCTCCCTTGGCCACATAGAATTATAGAATGTTTTAGATTGGAAAGTACCTTTAAAGGCCATCTAGTCCAACCTCACTGCAGTAAGCAGGGACATCTTCACTAGATCAGGTTGCTCAGAGCTTCATCAAGCCTGACCTCAAATGCCTCCAGGGATGGGGCCTCCACTACCTCTCTGGGCAACCTGTTCCAATGTTTCACCACGCACACTGTGAAATACTTCTTCCTAATGTCTAATCTAAACCTACTCTGCTCTAGCTTAAAACCATTGCCCCTTGTCCTGTTGCTCCTTCCCCAGCTTTCCTGTAGGTCTCCATTTAGGTACTGGAATGGTGACAGCTGCTCTAAGGTCTCCCCTGAGCCTTGTCTTCTGCAGGCTGCACAAGCCTAACTCTCTCAGTCTGACTTAGTAGGAGAGGTGCTCCAGCCCTCTGATCTTCCTCATGGCCCTCCTCTGATCCTGCTCCAAGACATCCATGTGCTTCTTGTGCTGAGTGCTACAGAGCTGGATTCAGTACTCCAGGTGGGGTCTCACCATAACAGAGTAGAGGGGAAGAATCACCTCTGTAGACCTGCTGGCCATGGTCCTTTTGATGCAACCCAGGATGCATCAAATTGATCCAGAATTGATCTTCTGGACTGCAAGTGCACATTGTTGGCTCATGTCCAGCTTTTCATCCATCAATGCACCCTTTTTCTGAGGACTGTTGTCTATCACATCATCATTCAGATCATTCATAACAAGGATTGTCATGACCCATATGCAGGATATTGCACTTGTCTTTATTGAACTTCATGAGATTTGCACAGGCCTACCTCACTAGCTGTCCAGGTCCCTCTGGATGACATCCTGTCCCCCTGCCATTGCAGCTGCAGCACTCAACTTGGTGTCATCAGCAAACCTTCTGAGAATGCACTCAATCCCACTCTCTATGTTGTTGATGAAGATATTAAGGAACACTGGTCGCAGTGGGATCCTTGAGGGACACTTCTCATCACCCCTCTCCATCTGGACATCAAGCCATTGACCATTACCCTCTGGATGTGGCCATCTCTTATCCAATTTCTTATCCACCATCAAATCCCTACTTCTTCAATTTAGAGAGAAGGATGTTGTGGGGGGCTGTGTCAGAGGCCTTGCAGAAGTTGAGAGAGGTGACATCCATTGGCCTTCCTTTGTCCATTGATGTAGTCGCTGCATTGTAGAAAGCCCCTAGGTTGGTCAGTCAGGACTTGCCCTTGGTGAAGCCATGCTGGCTGTCTCGAATCACCTCCCTGAGCCTCAGCATAGCTTCTAGAAGGATTTGTTCCATGATCTTCCCAGGCACAGAGGTGAGGCTGACAGGTCAGTAGTTCCTGGAGTCCTCCTTTCTGCCCTTTTGAAAAGTGGGTGTAATTTTTCCCTTCTTCCAGTCACCAGGGGCTTCTCCTGACAGCTGTGACTTTTCAAATATCATGGAGAGTGGTTTGGCAACTACATCAGTCAATCCCCTCCGGACTCTGGGATGCATCTCATCAGATCCCATAAACTTGTGTACATTCAGGTCCCTCAGGTGGTCACAAACCTTGTGTGTAGTTACAGTGGGAGGGACTTTGTCCCCCAGGTCCCCATCATGAAGTCCTTCAACTCAGGAGATGTGAGGAGAGTTATGTGGCAGTGAAGAGCAAGGCAAAAAAGTTGTTGGGAACCTCAGCCTTCTCCTCATCTGCTGTTCCCAGTTTGCCACCCTTGCTCATCAAGGGTGGGTATGCTGTCTTTAACCTTCCTTTTCTGGTTGACCTACTTATAAAGAAGCCCTTTTTCTTGTTCTTGCATCCTGTGCCAAGTTCACCTCCAGCTGTACCTTGGCCTTTCAGACCTCATCCTTGCATAACCAGGCAGCCTATACTTTTCCCAGGATATCTGATCCTGCTTGAACCACACATGCAGTTCCTTCTTGCCTTTAAGTTTGGCCATCAGGGTGCAACACAGCCATGCTGGTCTCTTTCCCTCTTTGCCTACTTTCTTCCATTGGGTGATCCAGAGCTCAAGGAAAGAATCTTTGAAGATCCTCCAGCTCTATTCCTCTCCCTTGTCCCTGAGGACAGTTTACTAGGGTGTCCTATTGACCAGCTCTTGAAGAGATGGAAGTTTGCTTTCCTAAAATTCAGGGTACTGGCTATGCTCCTAGCCTGACAAATACACATTAGGCATCTGAACTCTACCAGAGCGTGACCACTGCAGCCCAGGCTGCTGCAGTCTTGATATCTGAGGTGGTTTGGCTCTGGCTAGAAGCCAAATACCCATCAAAGCCACTCTATCACTCCTCTTTTCAGCTGAAAAGGGGAGAAAATATATGTTGTGAGGCTTAGGATTCGAGATAAGGACAGAGAGGGATCACTCTGCAATTAGTGTTATGGGCAAAACAGACTCCAGACAGAATAAAGAAATGAAAACTAATTTATTACACTACAGCTACACACCCAGTGAAACCAGTCAGGTAATAAGAAGTGCAGCCAGGTCTTAAAGCATGTTCCTCCCATCCCTCCCTTCTTAGCAGACTTAACTTCATTCGTGATTTTACTCCCTTCTTCCCCCCCCAACATGGCACAGATTGGGGCAGGGACTGGGGAGTGGGATTCTGGTTGGCTCCTTACAAGCTACTTTCTTTCTCCAGATCTTAACACTTCTACTTCCCCCCACCTCTCCCTTCTTCACAGACTTTAATCATAAATTCACTCCCTTCTACCCCCCCATTGCGGCGCTGGGAGGGGCAGGGAATGGGGAATGGGGGTTTTCAGTCTGTTCCTCCTGAGTTGTCTTCCTTCTTAGCTGGGGGGGGGCATTCCATACACACCCCCTTCCCCTGCAGCACCATGGGGTCCCACCCATGGGAGACAGTCTTCCATGAACTTCTCCAGTGTGAGTCCTCTCTACTGGGGAGTCATCTCCTCACCAATTGCCTCAGCGCAGCTCCCTTCCATGGGCTGCTGACCTTCAGGCCCAGACTGCTCCAGCCTGGTCTCCCCCAGAGTCACAAGTCCCTGGCAAACCTGCTGCAGCATGGGTCGGTCTCTCCACAGGCTGTGGATGGTCTCTGCTCCCTGTCCTCACCCATGGGCTGCGGGGAGAAACCCGCTCCACCACGGTCTTCTCCACAGGCTGCAGGGGAATCTCTCTCTCCAGCACCTGCAGTGCCTCATTCTTCCCCTCCCCACCTTCTTCCCTGGCCTTGGTGTCTGCACAGCTTCCTACATCTTCTAACTCCCTTCTCCAATGGCAAAATGCAGCTGCCTGCAGTTTTTTTCTCCTAAATGTGATTCACAGAGGTGCTGTGACCATCACTGATTGGCTTGGCCTTGGTCAGCACCAACCCTGGCCTTGAATCGGCCAATGTTTACAGCTGGACAGGAGCCTTTGAGCACGATGCCTCCTGTAGCTGGAGTAAGAATGCTTCATCAGTAGCCTGCCCTTGGTTGAGCGGCCTGAAGTAGACACCAAGCACAGGCTTCCCATTCCTAACTAAAAGCTTTCAACTTCCCCCTGGCAATTTGTTCAGGACGTCTCTTCACACTCTATCCATTCCTTAACATAGAGGGCAACAGCACTGTCCCTCCTTCCACACCTATCCCTTCTGAACAGCTGGTAGCCATGGAGAGCCACGCTCCAGTCATGGAATTAATCCCACCAAGTTTCAGGAATGGCCCTTAGCTCACAGCTTTCCAGCAGCACAGTCGCTTCCAGCTCCTCCTGCTTGTTGCCCATGCTGCGTGCATTCGTGCAGAGGTACTTAAGCTGGGCAGTTGGCCTGGTCACCTCCCTAGAGGAGCATGCCTTGAGAATGATTCACAGGTGTTTCCCTGTGGACTCCGACCACCACAGCAGCCTGTTTGTGCACTAGTTGCCTTTTTATGGGTGATCCAAATCAGAGAGGCTGCTTAGGAAAATACAAGGGCTAAGAACATCTTTTTTTTAAAGAACCAAAGTAGAGGCTAAATTCAACAGTGGCTAAAACCTTGCTGTTATACAGTTGAAAATACAGATCTGTGGACACTGTTAAATGGAGGTGTCATTCCGCAACAGTTTTAAACAGTAGAGCACAACATGCCAATGATGAGATAAGAGGCAGATGGGTGACAGTCTAGGAACTCAATCTGCTCTAATCTACTTGAGTGTAAATCCTCTTACGTCAGCTGCATAGCTTCCGAGAGTGACTCCAGGGTGAGAAAAACAGAATTTCACCCCACTGTACTCCCTTTTCTTGTGGCTGTGTTGTCTTTACAGTTTTTTACCCTGTAGTCATAGCAGAGCCCAGATAAGATGAGACTGTAAATTGTGTATTCTCAGTGGGGACTTTTCTGTTTGTAATGCTGGTGTGTGTACTCACAAGTGGTCAGGCACAGGAGGTGTAATCATCAACATGAACTGTGAGTACAAACAGGAGCAAGCAGAGAGCCTAAAGACTTATAGAACGATCATTTAACTACTGAGGTCAAAGGCAAATACCCATGAGTTACAAAAGATCTTGGTTTGCAGCAGGTGCCTGAATGTGCCTTTGCTTGGAGAGCAGTGAGAATAAAGAGACTTCTGAATGCACCAGGAAAAGAAAGCCTCTCTCTGTCAGGACAATTAACCAGGGCTTTCTTCTTTTGTGCATGCTGGTTTTGTGGGTCTTGCATGGCACCAGTGGCAATGGCTGGGACACTTTCAGTTCTACCACAGCCAGGGCCTGCTGCAGGAGGCAGAGAGATGGGATGGGAGAGATCTTGAGGGACACTTACGCAACTTCAGTCCTCCTGCTCACAGAATAACTTACCAGATAATTATAATCATTGTTTGGGATATATTCTGAGTAGCCCATAAATTCTTATGAATGAAATTGCCCTCGTCAGTACCCCAGTGTGTTAGCATTAAATCACCACAGTATATAATCCAGAAGGTAAAACCCCTAAATCTTTTGAAAGGTTTGTTCTTCTGACTAGTAATTTAACAATCTTGTAAGAAGCTGAGATATAAGAGCTTTCTGACAGAGAAATAGAGAAGAGGCATTGAAAAAAGGTGTCATGTACTCTTCTGAATCAATCGTAGTGTCTAACTTATGTTTCTGATGAATTATGAAAGATGGCTTTTCTCTTTTTCCTTTAAGCTAACCTGGGACCAGACACTGATTAAATTTGTACAGACACCTGCTCCCTTACATGTATTTTTTTGTGGAATATTTAGAGGGGTTTGGCAGGATCAAATATATATTAAAATCAGGATTTTCGTGTAATGTGGGTGCTTTGTCATCTTTGTTTTCCACATCCTGTGCATGCTTATGGAGGTGACTGAATTATTATCAGTATTTGATGAGCAACTTCTTTTCAGTTCTCCCTTACATATCCCCTGGGCTTTGCGTAGTTTGGGTTTCTTACTGTTTTTGCAGATCATAACCTAGAAGCTTGACCCAAAGCTCAAAGAAATATATGAGAGTATTTCTTTGGCCTTGAAGGACTAGACAACAGGCTAACTCAGTGCCACTCCTCGGTCAGGCAGCTTTTAGTTTTGCTTTTCCTATGCTGATATTTTTCCTTGGGGAATTCAGTAAATGTTGCCTAGAAACACCTGTGCTTCAGAAACATCTGAAGCACAGAAAAATAGCCACAGAATCAGGCACGTGAAAAAGCCCATCTGTTCCTACCAAACTGAACGTGGGGACACAATTCCCATAAATAAATTTGTACTAACCAAAATGCTGTTTGACCATTTTTCTCCTCAAAGCTTTTTAACTATGGCTTGCACTGCCCACAAATTTACTAGTCAACCCTAAAAATTTAATAAGTGCAGTTCATTAGTATAACATTCTGCTCACTCCTGAATTGCTACAAGTAAAGGTTTTAATTACTGAAATTATGCCGTTATAAAAATAATTCAATGAAATCATTCTTCCCATTTGCATTCATGGGCTGCCTGTGTAAGACGTGGTAAATTGCACTGAACTGTGGTGGAATAATTCTCAGTGCTGTCTCTCTCTGCCTGAGGACCGTGCACCTCAGTGGTTTCAGTTCCCAGAGAAATCAAACCGCAGGGAAGCACGTTCAGTATGTTGCAAGGAGTATTGAATGTAACGTATGGCTTTTGAGATCACTGTGTTTTGTTGATGGACCTATGATCTAGGCATGGTGGCACAGGTGAAATGACTTCACTGCCTTAATCTAAGAGGACCGGTTTCTGCTTTTCAGTGAAGTCCTTTGCAATTGCTGGTGCAGAATGTGTGCCTTGCAGATTAAAGTTTCTGGATGATGCCTTAATTAAAGTGCATCCTCTTTAATCTGCAATGATGTCTGTTTATTTCAAAACTAATTACTTCATTATGCTTTCCTCTGCTAAAAAATCTTTGGTGCCTGAATGAGGCTACAAACTCTTTGGGGCAAAGATCACGTCTAATGAGATAATATTATGTTTGCTAAATAATATATTAGGAAGGAAGCTTGTGAATAAAATATAGGCTGAAGTTTTGGGATTCAATTTTGGGTGTAGGTAAAATTTCACAATTTATCCCACATATGCAGTCATAAATAATCTTTTTTTCCTCAGATTCATAAATAAATCATACAGCCTGCTACCCAAACAGTCTCAAATGTTATACAAAAAAAATTCTGACTTGACTATGATGGACTAAACAAGGACTTCTGGATTTAAATCACTTGCAGCGAAGCTTCACATATACAATTCCTCTTTTCTTCACAAGCTTTGTGTACGGAAAGAACTGCAATATCCCCTGAGACTATTCTGAAAGCATTTTTCCTTAAAGTTACAAGGGTAATTTCCTGACACCCACCCTACACCAAATCTATTCTGGATCCCTCTGTGGCAGATAAAGCTGACATGCAAATTCATGAAGCATTCCATATTTTTTTGACAGTTGGACTAGATGATCTTGGAGGTCTCTTCCCACTTTAATGATTCTGTGTGATTCTGTGAGTGGTCAGACAGGGAGTGGTACTCACTGCTTGCTGATATTCAAAATGGGCAAAAAGGGAACAGGCTTTTACATAGTCTTAGTTTTTCAGAAGGACTAGTTCCCCAAAGATGAAGAAAAAATGGAGAGACTGATAGTGAGATTTAAGAACACTGGAAAGAGCAAGTATGATGGAGAACTGTGAGCTCTTTCAAGAAGAGCTCAATAAATAGCCGAAAAGCTGTGATGACAGTATTTCCTGAAAGGCCATCCAGACTCTGTAAAATAATTAAAGCAGCAATTAGGAATAAGCAGTGATGTACAATCAGTAAAAAAAGGTAACATATAACAATCAATTGCGGGTGAAAATTTGTCACATGTGGGGAATGGAGGAGGGACAAAAAGACATGACAGTGAGCTCTTCCAGTTCCTTTCTGGCTGGACACAAGGCAATTTGAACTTTTAATTAGCAGCTTTGCTGTGCACAGTGGTAGCTCCCTACAATGCCAGCATTGGGTTTGGTGTCTGTCATCACCCAGCATCCCTTTGAAAAGGTCATGGGCTACTACAAGCTTTTCAACAGTAAGAGCAAGCCTTAAGTTTGTTGCTCCACCGAAGAAAAGGAACAGCTTCCAAGAGAGGACTGCCCTTTTCTCCCTTCATTGTTTGGAAGCTGGAGTTGACAAATTCCAGTTGGATAGTTGGGGAACTTAATTTCACAGAGCAAGTTGCTAATTGAACAAAGTGCCACAAGACAACTGGATGCCCTTCTGGAAACTAAGGTTTAACCGAAAACTGTTATGCTTTGGAATACAGAATATACTGGGGGAAATGATAGAAATGTAATGGTCAGGTATACATAGGAGGTCTGATCAGATGAAGGTCTAACTGACATGAGATTTTGAAAGCCTGTCATCTGAAACTCTTGCCATCAGCACCATGGTCCCAATCCATGTATATAATAACCTGATGCTTTAGGTACCAAAAATGTGTTGATATTGCTGTACCAGAGAAATTAGTTCTCTTCTTTAAAGAAAGTTATCACCTCGTATAAATAACCTTAATACCTAATTACAAAGAAGGGCAAAGCTTTTAAATGGCACTAAAATTAATAACAAGGATTAATTAATATTATGACAATTAATGTGTTGATGAAGATGAGACCTAGATGGATTCACTTCATTAGCACCCATGAAGAATTAGATGAGTCCCATGGGGATACAAATGCCTGAAAGTCATCTTACTTGGAAAAAAGACAGAACTCCTTCTTCTGTCCAGCTAAGTAGGGTTTCAGCCCTTGCTAAAGGAAACTGTTTTCCCTGGAGAGTGAGTAAGACCTTGTGTGCAGAAGGCAGGAACATGAAGAAAAGAGGAAGGCAGCATCACTTCAGAGGCTTTTCCAACCCAGGCTGTTGTTATATGCGAAGTGTCTTTGGCAAACTTTAGCCTCTTCTTCAGGCTGTAGAGGGCTTGTTCTCTCGCTCGTGTCCTCTGTTCCCAAACAGACTGTCGTGGGGTAACTCACCCCAGTTCCAACCATGCCCTTCCTTCTCAACTCCCTCTCCTACTTTCAGTTGCCCAATGACTCTTGGTCAACGGCTTCCCCTCCATGGACTGCAGAGGGGAGGAACTGCTCCCAAAGTCACACACCCTGACACAGAGCAGCAGGTCTGGAGTGGACTTAGCCTGACCCTCTTGTTCCCCCCTTTTAAGAACTGCTGATGTTCTTTTCCTTGTTTTTTGTCTGTTTGCTTTGTGAATGTTTTTTTTTCCTAAAGGGGAAGAGCAAATGCAACCAACTCTAGTTCAGTCTTCAGTGCAAGCTAATCCCATTGCTTTAGATTTGTTACCATTTCACCTGGTAAGAGCTGACAGATACTCAACTAAAACTGGAAAAAAAAAAAAGAAGCACCAGAAAGGAAATAAGGATCACATGCAGGAAAAAGCCTGAATGACCCTGAGCTGTTGCCTGTATCAAGAGCCAAGTGAAGAGCTGACCCAGCTGGCACAACTCAGGGGTAATGTGGCAATAGCTGAATTGAGTTATTTTGTGTGGGCACATGAAAAAAGTAGGAAGTCAACACAGAAACTGGAGATGGGAACAGCTAAGATTTCTGCTTCAGAGTCTGCTAATGCAGAGCACTATCTAGTAAGTCTTTCTCTCTGATACCTTTTTTCTGGCTGCACTGACTCACACCATACTACTGTTGGTTTTCCTAAACATTTGTGATGTTTTTTCATGTAAGTTTTTGATTTTTTTATGAGTTTATAATTTTTCTAGAAGTTTTATGACTTGATATTGTGCGTTTTAATCTGTGCATCAGAACAGATGCTGGAGAAAACTACAATAATCCTAGCATAACAAGGTCACAACTCTCCATTTGTAGCTTTTGCATGACTTTGCTATGAAATGAACACAAACTGCTGTATCTCTGTCAAGAAACATAGAAACACGTAGATATGGAATATAGAAGATGCATGTAAACCTGTTCTTAACAAATTCCTGTTTGACCAGGTGTTATGAAGTTACCATTTTTGATGGCATTTGGTTAGGATGCAATATAAAAAAATCTCAACAATTTAGAAAGCCATTATGTAGTGCTATAAAATTGTGGTTTTCTGTGCTCAGAATTGTAAAGGTACATGTATTCATACTGGAAGGGCTGTCAAACAGCAGCTCTCTTCTTGCCATAGCCTTTCAAGAAATATGCATGAACACATCTGAGTCCGCTCTTTCACTCTCCTCTCTCATGGGGACTCCACTCCAGTTGCTCTTCCTCTTTCCTCGTGTCCTGAAGGAATATATAAAGCTGCTCTTTATGCAAGGAAAAAGGTAGCACACAGTGGGTTTTTTTTTTTTACTCCTCTACATGGTTAATTAAATGCTTCTAGGCAAACACACTGTGTCTACACAAACCCTGCTGAGCCCCGAGACGCAAGGGCCTGAATCCCCCTGGGCTGTGGAAGCAGATTTGTTCTGCACCTGGGTGGAAAGCTCAGCTGCTCAGTGTGGAGAAAGGAAGGCACATCCCTTCTGGTTTGAAAGAGACCCTTCTTATCAGAAGTAGCTCGCTAGCTTGCACGCTCCTGTATATCCAGCGTACGGAGGTACACTGCTTCCCAAGCAAGAACAAGATCCCTGATGCTGAGGCTGAGGTTGCACCCTGAAATACATCCCCAAACCTCCAGGAAATTTTACTAAGAAATAGTGAAGTGCCTTTGAGTTAAACCATAACTGAGCAGGGGCCTGAGATCACAATTTTGAATTTAAGGACTCTTTGGGGACCAGAGTGCAAAGGGCTTGCTTGTAGCTGTAGGTTTGGGCAGTGATGGGAAGCAATTTGTGTCTTGCTGTTCCTGTGCTGTTTCCTATGTCATGGACTGTGCTTCCCACCCCAAATGTGCAGTGGAAATTGAACATGTGCTTCTTCATTCTGCTCTCCACTGCCTGAGGCAAAAAAGGGCTGGGAAGTGTGATTTGGGAACTCTTCCAGTGGGAAAATGGATGGGGCTGGGCACCTTAACTTACAGAGACCAAACTTCAGTGAGTAATAAACTTGTGAGCTGGAGGTGAGAGACACGGAGTCCTTTTATGAGCAGCATCTGGTATCACAATACAAAAAGAATTAACAGCACCAAGTGTGCATAGAAAAAAATATCATGAGTTTATACTTGAGGGTGATGAATACCATTCATGCTTAGACAGCATTGTGCGGTGGTTTGATGCTGGCTGGGGGCCAGATGCCCACCACAACATGTTGCAAATCAAACACTGCATATTGCCTTTTGTTGTATTTGTGAGTCTCTTCTTGTCCAGTGGGATGAAAAGCAAAGCACTCACAACCTATCTAACTTGTTTCAGCTCCTGGAATTGTTTCACTTCACATTCTTCTCCTGGAAATTACTATCTAATGGAATGCAAGGGCCAAATTTAGTCAGAGGACTGGTGTCAAGTACAACTTGGCTATAAGCAGGAGAGGACAAAGTTCTCCCTTTGCTCAGGTGATGAACAGACATCCCAGGAACTCTTAGGTAGTCCAGTTCTCCACTTAGCCAGGTATCATTTTATTTTTCTGTAATCTCCTCTAAATTGCGTTGATGGAAGTAAAAACGAAGCATAGTTTTCTGTTAATTAAAACTTTTCATTAGTTATGTAGGTCAGTAGGAAACAACAAAGTAGTTCAAACTCCACCCTCCCTGTGCTGCCAGTTTTTCTAATGAAATGTAATTAGCACTAATTGGTAAAACTACACTGATGGCTGGTTATTAAAGTTTGTGTATTGGTCCCAGATGTGGTTTTATGGCTGTCAGTGCTAATGGCTCAGTGAAGGGAAAGGAATTATCCTTTCATTTGCCTGCTATTTTCTTTAGAGTGTGTGTGTGAGTGTGTCCTGCTTAAAACAAGAGTTATTACATTTAGAGAAGGGAAAGCCTCTTCTCCAGACTTGACCCTGTGAGAAACTGGATGCCTTCAACTCTCATTTGAATTCAGTAGAACGCAGCCAGCACTCAGCATCTGCAGAATTGGGACTCAACTATTTTGGGGCCGCTTTTCTTCAGACATCGTAATTGTTAGTGGTTCAGGATTTATCAAAATAATTATCCTCCTAATTGCATACCTGTGCTTGAAAGCACACTTATGAGGCAAGCCTCTCTTCTAAGCAATCACCTTAAAGTATTCTGTTTAGAATAATTGCTTTCCTGCAATCCCTGCAATTACAGAACGGACAGCAATCATCTTCTTCAGGCAGACATAGGTGAGGAAGCTGGTCGTTTCAGACAGGGATGAAGTGATGAAATCAAGATTTCCAATACAAATCTACCCAGAGTGGAGGGGGGCGTGGGGGGTAGCCTCCTGCAGACTCAAGCAAAGGCAACGTGATGGTGAAGAGAGGGTCTCCAGGCATGTTCTAGTAGGAACTTGGAAATAAATTAGAAAATTTGCAGGAAGTCATTCACTCCTGAATATTAACTGTAATACATCGACATCTAAGAAGATAAAAACCTTTCTTTGAAAAGCACCTGTGCAATCTTACATCTACTCCTCCCCAGATTACCCACACAACCCTTCACTTTGTGAAATCTCGCTTACTAATATTTCTAAGTTAAAACAGAAATATTGCATACTCCAGGGAAGAAGAAGTTGCTTGAACGGCTTATCTCATTTGTAGTGGGATAAAATCAGCAGAGTAACGTGTTTATTTAAAAATATTTGAAGAATACAAGATACATATCATAGGCTATTATCTGTCATAAGGACATTGACAAAGCCATTATTAAATCTTAGCTAGCCTTTAATAGTTTTGTGCTTTACAAGTTATGCAGAACTTCGTTTAGTACCCTTCTGTATTTCATTAGAGGATGCTTGAATTATTTTTCTTATTTGTACATGCAAAATTGTGTTTAGCAATGGGATCCCTCTGGGCTGGGAAGCAATAGTTCTTCCTTGTGGCCAGTGAAAAATAAAGGTGATCTGTGTCCAGGAGGTCTGGGGGAAGTACTGCAACAATATGTACTTACAACCTGGAATTATGTTCTGCCAGCCAAATCTCCATGCTAGTCACTGATTGCCATTTTATACTTTAAAACAATCAACTGCAGACTTCTGTGCTAAGCTGCTCTTTCCCCCATGGACTGACCACCCCTCTACTAATTCAACTGCAACTAACCTGCCCTGATGTCTTTCTTACAGCCTCACACACCACAGGTAAATCCTCTCATTACCCTCGGTTACCATCACTACTACACGCTTTTCACCTTTGCTGGAATCGAACTGAAGGACAAAGCTTGCCTCCCTAGGAGTTACAGAACTATGACAATTGCTTCTGACCTTGTTTTCGAGCAGGTAATATACAGAGAATCTTAACAGGTAGAATAAACTTGAGAGAAATTTAATCACACAAAGATTTAGGGTTCATTTTTTGCCAGCAAATTAAAGGTACCTGCAGTTCTCATGCACTGAGGCCAACTGGCACAGGAAGGTTGATGTCCATATCACTGAAGTGCTTTACTTTCTGAAGCTGAGAAGCTGTATGCAACGCACTGACCAGAAATAGCCTCTGGCCCATAGCATCTCCTGAATCAGGCTTGGGAGAGTGTTAGGTAGTCCAAGCTAATGGTGGGATAACAATTTAACAGTACAGAAAAATGAGATTTAGTGTCCCGGAACTGTGTAATGTACTTAAGTAGATATAGTGTCAGCACCCATAGTGTCCACAAGCTGACAAAGCCAAGTGACACAGGTGTGAGCTCCTTCAGAGCTTCATTTGGTTTCTCAGCTGCTGGATGAGAGCTCTAACTGTTTATGTTGTCCAGCAGATGCAGGCAGAACCACATTACTGTGACCTAGGTTGCACACAGCTTGCTCCTTGGAAAGCCCAAGCTGGCTGGCATCACAGGGTGCTTGCTGGATGGTGTGGGTCACACGCAACCCTGTACGCGTCTCCTGGTCTGGGCAGGCTCAGGCTCTCGAGCTGTGGGGCATGGGACATGGCTGGAATAACTGCAGTAGTGGGTATCCTAAAACATCACATGGGAAAGAAAGAACCAAATGAATTTTGGCATATTGCAGGCTAAGAAAGAGCTTGTTTCAGTTACCAGAGGAGGGATGTGTCATGTATTTGGACATTGGAGCCTCACTTTTATCCGACTCCTACCTCAGATACTGAGCCGCGGTTTGGGAGTGTCACCTCACTCATAGGTCTTGGTCCCAGAGCATCCACACTGCACTTGTGTTAATTCATTCCCTAGCTCCTTCCTGGAGTGAATGAATTAGTTCCCTATGCAACAATACTAGTCTGCATTTCTGGAAGAATTTAGTCCAGAGACCTTCTCAATATGTAGCGTAGCATGAAAGAAACCACACCAGATTTATTTCCCCTGTCCCTGTTTTGTCCTCACTTTGCATCCTCAAGCTTATCATCGAGCACTCACCTGCACCGTGACATGCAAGCTGTGCAACACTGACCACAGGGTTCACATGGCAGGAGCAGCACACGGGCTGGGATGGCACAGGCTCTTGCACTGCCCTGAGCAGCACCTCCTAGGCCTTCACATACACTAAAGGGTTATATTGTATTTTGGACTCAGGGCCAAATGCTGTGTAGGGTGCCATGATCTTTCTGTTCTCTAGTCCTTAGCAGAGTGTATGTCACTGCTCTTGTCACTTGGCCTGGAGCAAGGGGCTGCTTTTTGGGTTGGATGCATTTAGCTGCATTTTTTAATCTAGCCTTTTGCCCAGCATGGATCTCAGAATAAGAGAATCAAATAAATGAGTGTGCATGGGAAGATAAAAATAAGATAATTAAATAGATGGCTGTGTATGGCTAGGTAAAAATAAAACTCTGTAACTTTAAGTATGCAGACAATGTTTTACTTGTGAAGACGATTATGAAGCTCCGGGAGAAGATAAGCTGTAAACCCACAAACAGACGAAACCTAGCTGGGATGCCCAACCTACGCTTGCTAGAAGCAGCCAGGAGCCTGCTGTGCACACCAACAGGAGGGGAGCTGAAGCCCTCTCTCTCTGAGAGGGCGATGCCAGCCAGAAGTGCCTCTCACCACACGGCAGCACCCACGACCCACCATGAGGAAGCAGAGATCTCTCCTCTGCTACCAGCATTGCCTTGATGTTTTACATATCTCAACAGCAGGAACCTGCTTTTGGTGGGTGTCGATAAGCGCTGGCATGTTTTGTCTTTGTTCGGGGGGTGGCTGCTGACAAGAGGCAGTTTCAGAGATGGAGTGACATATGGAGAAAAATAAAATGTCATGCCATCTCTCTGACTTGTTTCCAGCCTGTCTGCACCAGCGCTGGTGAGAGGTTGTCCCCACTGGAGGAGATTCAGGGTTAGTCCCTACAGGCTTGAGGCACAGCTGTAAATTTGCTTAAAACAAATAGCAGATGGGCGTCTAAGTGTGGGAAGGCACAAACCCACAAAATCTGTGACTGTGAAACACAGAGGGGGGCAGGGTGGGGGAGGGGGGAGTGTGATGGTCTCTGCTGCGTAACAGCAGCTCTGAGGCTCCAGTCCAGCCCGTTGATCACTGCTCTGGCCCCACTTCAGCACAGGGGGATGCGCTGAAGTTGATTATAGATGTCAGTTCTGGTCACTGAGCTGTTGTAACCCTTCAGGCAATATACCCCTTCCAGAAACAAAGTCCAAAGCAGAGCAGCTCCTTCCCCTCTGCTTCTCTGCAGTCAGGCTTGCCTCAGGCTCCATCCTCCTCTGAGTTTGGGCTTTCCTGTGTTGCAGGAGTGCTTCCTTGCTCTTGACTGACAGGGATACCTGCCAAGCTTCTTCACATCCTGGGGCTCAGCCTCCGAGCTATGTCCTTCTCACTTCCTATACACACACATTGCTCTGCAAGAGGTGGATTTTTACAATTCATTAACGTTTGGAAGAAGAGCCGCTGCCCAAGCACTCAGTGATTTCCTGGTGCTGTTCAGGACAGTAGTTCTCCCACTTACCTGAGGTGGCTGATGGACACCCAGAGTGCTCGGTTGTCGTTCTTCAGGCTGAGGAGCGCAGCCACACACACGTGGGGAAAGGAAAAAAACGCAGCAATGAGGATTCAGCAGTACCCATCAGCACTGATGGACACTATTTCATTCACCTCTTCCTCCTCAGAAGGCTGGTTTGTACCTGGGGTGATGTCCCGACCTGTGCTGAACACAGGCGTAGCAGCCAGCTCTTTGCCTTTCAGTCAGTGCGAAACAGGAATGGCCCTTGCTCACTAGGGGCAGGATCTTTTGCTAATTCAACGTCCAAAACTGAAGCTATCAAACCAGTGACATAAAAATAAAGACCCTCCTATTACAGGGAACGGGAATTGCTGCATTATTGCTCTGTCCTGCCACTTGTAGTAGCCAACAGCTTCCTGCCTCAGAAGAACCTTCTCTGCTGTATTTGCTTGGCTTGAAAGAGCTTTTCCTAACCTGAACCCTCTCTTTGGGCTGGACTGGGGAGGTGAAAACTCATCTGGTCAGGAAATGATGCTCTGGTGAAAAGGCTCCCTAGTTTCCACATTTTCCTGTTTAAAGGCAAAGGTATCTCAGAGATTATAAAAAAACCCTCCTGTAGCTGAAAATTGGCCACATAGCTTTCCTTTCTTAATGGAAGACCTGTATTTTGCTATGAGATGCCCATTTTCTCCCGGGGAGAGTAAAGAGATAAAGAACAAGACTTCTTACATTGCTCTTTGAACTGATACAGGAGACACTGATTTGAGCTAAAATCCCTCTTGAATATCCTTGAGTTTTAACTCAGAGGAGGCAGAATCTGGTAGAGAAGAAACATTTGAAACAACTCCAGCTATACATCTACATTTACCAAGGCTGACTCTTAACACTGAAGCATCGGGATGTGCTATTTCCACACTGTTAGTAGGACCCCACGCTGCTCTGGGCCTGGGTTTGCACCGAGGCCAGGTGTGTTGTGCCACAAATGCGTCTTCCCTCGTCCCCAGTTTTCTGCCCCTCGCTGTGTCCCAGCAGCACGCTGCACACCTTGCTTTGCAAACGCCATCCCTGCAATCTCGTCAGTGGAAGGACACCCTCTGCTTCCCCTGATCAAGGGCAGGCCCGCAGTGGCCAGCTGAGGGTAAAGGGGCAACAAGAGCCCCGGCCCCGTGCGCTGCAGATGGCACCAGGAACGCAGAGTTGCAGCACAAGACAGCGTCCGATTCAGAGATTCGCGGCCGTGAATTTCACAGAGTGACTAAATCCAGCTGGGTGCTGCTTTCCCACAGGCAGATTGCTTCAGCTGGCAGGCCTGGGCACGACGCCTTTCCCCAGCGCAGCTGGTGGGCGAGAGTGCTCCGTAACACACCTTCTCACTCCCACCAGCCGCCAACGATGCAGCACTGGCACCGATAAAGCTTGTCTCGCATCCAGCGTTCTCCACCCTACCCGATGAAGCACAGGACATCTTAAAGATGCTCCCTCGGAGCTGCCCACCGCGGAGCCCCCGCTGAAGTGAAAAGGACCAGACGCTTTCAGGAGGACAAGCCTTAACTTCGCGTCTCAGCGCCCCCGGAGCCGGGCAACAAGAGCCCTCCCCGCCCCACGCCCGCCCGGGCACCCCGCCGGCAGCCCCCCGCCCCGGCTGCCAGCCGGCGGGACACCCGCCCCGCTCCTCGCCGCGCCGAGCGCGGAGGGGCGCCGCAGCACAGCCCGCGGCTGCCATGCGTGTGCGCCGCGGCGGGGCTGCCCGCGCTGCCGCTGGGCGCCGGCGGTCCCGCAGCGCAGGGCTCCCCGCGGCGGCGCTCCGCGGCCGCGGACGGGCGGGCCGGGCAGGTGCGCGTTGCGGCTCCCCGCTGCCCCCCTCCCAGGTAGGGCCGGCCGTGCCTGCGTGTGCGTGTGCGCCCGCTCGGCTCCGGCAGGCTGCCGAGCCGCAGCGGCGGGGGCGGCGGCAGCAGCCGCGGAGGTGCCCGCCGGCGCTGGCGGGGGAGACCCCGCAGGTAGCGGCGGCGGGCGTGAAGGGTGCGGTGGGGCAGCGGGGACGTACGGCCAGGGGAGCTGCGGGGCCGGGAGGGTGGCGGGGCGGAGTGCGTGCCCCGGGGAGGAAGGGGGGGTGGTGGTGGAAGGCGGTGCGGGGGAAGCCGCGCCGCGGGTTGCGGGGCGGCGGGGGCGACCTGCGGAGCCGGCGCTGAGCCCCGAGCAGCGGCGAGGCGGAGCGGGTCTCTCGTTGCAGGCGGCGGCGAACCGGATGCCTTTGGCGGGCAGAAGATGTGTCATGGGAAGCAGGCGAGCGGCGGCGGTGCCCTCCCGGCGGCGCGGCGGCGGGCGCTGGCCGTGGCGCTGTGGCTGCAGCTGGCGTTGAGCCTCGGCCCGGGGCCGGCGGCGGGCGGTGAGTGAGCGGCCCCGGCCCCCTCCTCCGCCCGGCACCCTGGCCGAGCCACCCCCTCCCCTGCCGCCCCGCGGCCCCGGCCCCGGGGAGGTGGGAGCGGGGAAACTTCCTCCCCCTGCTCCCGGCGTCCTCCGAGGGATGAGAAGCGCCGCTCCGTCCTCTGTCGTTCCCCCCATCCCGCCCGCCCCGGGGGCTCGCAGCCTCCGGACCCCCTGGAAGGAGGGAGCCTCACCCCGGGCCCTACTAGGGAGCATTAGCTTCGCGGAAGTACGGCGTGATTTTGAAAGAGCGTAATAATTTTGGAAAAGCTTCTTCCACCCCTTTATCCCCCCTCCGCGGTCCACTCAGACGCCGCTCAGATGACTCTCGGTGCTAAATCCCCACGCAGCTGGGGAAGGCAGAAATTTGGGGAGGAGGCAGGCGGTTTGGGGACCGAAAACAGAGAGATGGGAACGTCCTTCAGCACTCTCCTCCTGGAGGAACGACCCAGCCTAATTTGGCCTTTTTTCATTTTAATTACATTTTAATACCAGCGTTTTAAATTATTGAGCCTGTGAGATATTTTCAGCAGGTACATTTAATTACAAAATTGCTTCGGATTGATTCCATAATTAGACTTGGATTGCTGGAAAAGTCTTAAAGTAAACTGCCTGGCTGCAAAATGAACTTAACTGGGATAATGAGAGCAGCTTCGCGTTTCGACTCCGGCGTGGCATGATGCGTTTGTGTTGGGGGAATGAGCCATTTTCTGATTGAATCGCATCACTTATGGCAGGCAGAGTCCAACATAAAAATTCCCTGGGATTCTTCTTGTGCCAGAGACTTAAGCCAAAATTTTCCAACTTGAACGCCAGAGCTCAGGCGACTCTGATCCAGCTGCGTTTTCTGTCGCTGACTGTAGGCTTGCAGAGACAGAGCTGGAGAGGACCTCAAGAGGTCGTCTCGTCCATCCTCCTCCTGATAAGATTCGCTCCTCATTTTCTGTCTCAGGGCTACAATGCCATTTTCCAATAGAAATCCCATGACTGCAAATGCGATTCCAGCTAAACAAGCTTTCAAACTGTTGCGGTCTCTACAGATCCCTCTTTAGAAATCAATGGGGGGGTTTTGCGGTCTCCACAAATCAATGGGGTGTTTTTTCTTTGGTTGGTTTGTTTGTTTGTTTTCCTGCAACTGCATTACCCTTGGGTTTCTGTCCAGCTCCCGTTTCAGCGTGGCAATGCCATTCTCTGGCATCTTTCTTATGCCTCCATTCATAAAAATAAGATTGATCCAAGGCCCCCTCCTCCCCAAGGCCACATATATCCCACAGTTTGATTGTCGGCCTTTATTTAACTAATTAGTGCAAGAGGCTCTTCAAAATGTGGTTTATGTCTCCCTTGAATGTAGTAGTTTTCATCATAGCCTGTGATAAATTCTTGTGTGATGCTGATCGTTATTAGTGCTGCTGCCTTTCACCTTGGTAGCATAACTAATTCTGTATCAAATTCCATTTGTAAAGCATTTTAGGGTCTTTCAAAATTTATGGGTTTGAGTCCAAAGCCTAGGAAAAGGCAATGCACTGGGTGATTGTGCGTGGTGAGAATAACCAGTGAAAAATATTAATTCATTGCTGTTTCTTAATTGCTGTTGCTATTATTTCCCGGTGTGGTCATGCTCAGAAGTTAGGTGCTATATAAATACTGGTAAAGGTACAGATCCTTTTGTGGGGTAGAGTCTGTGATAGTTGGGGTTTTTTTTCCACCAAGTCATTTGGTAAAAATAATGAGTTTTGTAATCAGAACAGAGGACTGTAAATTAGGACCCCTCCTATTTTAGGCTCTGTGGTGTCTGAGAGTGAGCATACAGTGGTTACACAGCTGCCTATGAAGGCTCAGCCTTTGGCTCCCCAGCCTGTGAGCCAGAGTTTGAGAACTCGGAAGTAGCCGTTGATGTTGACCAGAGTTGTGGTTTCCCAGGAGCTTTGAAAATCTTGTGTCTGTAGGACTCTTGTTTTATGGATTTGTGTCTCCAGACAGAAGGCACCCAGCTTTACTGACTGCTTTGGAAAATGTAGCCCAAAATCTCTTCCTATCTTCTCATTATCTGTTAAATAAGGATAATCATACTTCTCTTGGAGATTTCAAAAGAGCATTGATGACATTTAATGAAAATACTATGGAGGTGAAAAGAATTTGTTTCAAAAGCTTTAGAAAACCAGCAGTGACAATATACTGAAATAAAAACCATCTCGCATATTAAGTGAAAATGAATAGTTTAGGGTTATTTCTTTCTGTAAAGCGAACCACAGCTTACATTTTGGATCCTATTTATAGCTTCCTGCCTTCCTTAGCTGATACCAGGATTTGGCTCCTGTAATGATCCTGTCATGACTCGTGTGACTCCTATTTTAAAACTGACTAAGCTCTATTGACTGTCACGTCCTACCACTTCACCCAGAATCAATACAACTTATAACTCTTTTTTTTTTATCCCTCTCTTGTCAATAACCCTACAGAGAATAACTCTGTTTATTACATTCTGACTTTCTCAAAAGGGGATCTAGCAGAAAATTTGCTATAGGAGTGAAGTCAAATGAACAAACCTTTCAGCTCTCAATATACCTCATCACTCCCTGATGTCTGTAGCTCTGTTGCCACCAAGGATAAAGTGAATATCTCCTACTTCAGCTTGTGGCTTTCATCTAATCATCTTTGTTTGTCTTGCTTTTTGCTATAATTCCATAGCGTAGGGGAGAAAAAAAGAAAATAAGAAAGCAGGAGCCAGGTGGGAAGGCCAGAAAGAGGCAAAATTAAATGTGCAAATGGATGGAGCTGGTAAGTTGTTTCAGAGTTTCAGGCATTATAGAGTTTACTGTTAAATCTGTACTATGGGGATTATAGCTATAAGAATATATTTTTACATGTATTTCAAATTCCTGGAATTATATTAGAGGGATTAGAAGGAAGTCAAAATAAAGAGAGAGAAAAAAAGTTGATTAAACTTCTGGGTTTTGAGATTATGTGGTGGTAGAATTTTGTCACTGTACCAGGATGATGTCTCCTGGGCATGTGCTTGTTTTTTTATCCTACCTCAGTTGGGTGAGCTCTGTTCTTCTGCATGGCCCCATGGAGAGGCTCAGGGATGCAGCATGCATCTTCATAGGCTTTCATGGGCTGTGGGTTGTCACCTCATCTTACTTACTGACCTCAAGCAGGGTCAGGTGCATTTGTGTCCTTCTTGTAAGATGTCTTTTTGATCTTAAAAAGCCTTCACCCCTCTTTTAAGCATCCTCTGGCAGTGCTTCATAAGTCATTACACAAGAAAGTTTTTCCTAAGGTCTCACCTGAAGCCTGCTATTTCCCATCCCCTCAGCAGCTGTTCAGATGCTCAGCAGAGCTGCTGCTCCTCAGCTTTGTGGCTGCTTTTTGTGTACTGTTCTGTCTCATTGGTCTTCTGCTGTAGGCTGGACAGCTTCAGTTCCTCCAAGCTTTTCCTATGTTTACACGATACTTTTTAGTTTGCTGGTTGTTCAGACCACTGTCTTGTCCCATGAAGCCACACCTTCATGGAGTACCCTGGCTGCATGCTCTGCAGGCAGCATCCCCTCACATTGGTAGGTGCTTTTAAGATGGGAAGTATTAGGCATCATGTGTGATGATAAAGAAATCTGTCATGTTGCAATGCCTTCAGCATTGCAGTGAGTGTTAGCAATGTCATGCAGAATAATGTGGGGGCTTTTTCCTAGACCAAAGCTGAATAATTTTTTATTGCACTGTGGTTTTACTGCACCGTGGTTTTACTGCATTTGAATGTGGTCTTGGTTATGCCATTGTGATAATATCTAATCACTGCCTGTGGATGTAGTGGTGATCAAACACATCCGGCAGGTTTCTGAGGATGGTGGACTTGTTTCCTTGGAACAGTGTCAAATCTTGTGTGCTGATGAAGCAGACCCAACATAGGGCTTACTTTTTTGTCTATGTGCAATTGTTTTTGGTCTGAGAAGCCAGCCAAAGATTCCCTCTAACTGTCTTGCACACACCATTGGCATTATCAAGAACGTTCTCTGAAAAATCAGGATGTTTTCTGACACTCTCACTAAGTCTGTAGGTAATGTCTCTTACTCCCTCCCTCTCAGTGTGTCTGCTTTGCTTGTCAAGCAAAACAGACATTCCAGCCTTGAGTTCTCTGTACGTTGGATGAAAAATTTTTCACTAAAAGGGTTATCAGATATTGGAACAGGCTGCCCAGAGAGGGGGTTGAGTCTTCAACTGTGGATGTATTTAAAGGACGGGTGGATGGGAAGCTCAGGGACATGGTTTAGTAGAGGATGGGTATGGTTGGACTCAATGATCTCAAAGGTCTTTTCCAACCTTGTAACTCTGTGAAACCATCAGTGATTTTGCAGGACTGTTCTTAACCTCCAGCTTATTGGAGAAGCTCAGTATCTTGGAAGGAGCAAGTTTTTCCTGCCATCGCACATTCTTATTCTCAATCCCCGATCTGCCTCCTGCAACCCCCATCCCCTCTCTGCAGACTTAAGTTAGCTTTGAAGTACCATTTTCTAGCCATTCAGATTGCAAATGGAAAATCCAGAGATGGCATTGGATAGCAGCTCATTGTTTGTCTTAGGGGCAAATCCTTCTACCTAAAACCCCGGAAAAGGTGGGCACATTTGTTAGATTAATTTTACATCAGTTTCTTAGCACTGTGCAATAAAGCTCATCCCTGATTTACCGTGGGATTCTGAGACTGGAGTTAACTTTGCTTCTCTGTTTTGCTGCCTTGCTCCCAGAATTACAGTGGAGTATCTTTGATCTCTGTATTAGGGATGATTACAATTTTAGAAGAATGAATTAATTATGCTCTGCTTAATTTTCCTCATTTGTAAAGTAGATAAGTGATGTGCTTCATGGACATGTTGGGAGGTAGTTTGAGAACCTGCCAAAGAAAATGTTACAGGAGCAAGAAGTAGGTATTTTAATGAAGTATAAACTGAAGTTTACCGAAGTAGAAGGTTCTTTACCATTTGTGACTTTTGTTTTTGGTGTATGGATTAATAATTCACATCTTCCTAATCCTGGTACAAATATTTATCTTTTTTTTTCTTTTTTTTTTTTTTACTTTTACAGCTTCTTACTGACTCTCCCTACAGTGTTGATCATGTATTCCATTTTTTCCAAATACTGTCTGCCTTTGATTGCAATAATTTTTTTTTAATGAAAAAATGCATGTGATTAAAAGTTGAAACCTTGTAGTCATGTGGTGCATTTCAGTGAGGTTTTAGGCAAGATAAGGACAACAAAGTGTGGCTCAAATTCAGAACTTGCTATATGCCAGCACATACATGAATGAAAAATGGGCTGTGCTTAGCGGTGAACCTAACTTAGTACAGAAACTCAAGGGATAAAGCAGTATAGTGAGTACAATTTGATTCAGTAAGTGTAAAAATTTGCTTTGTTAACGTATTAAGGGGACTGGAGATACCCGTATCTCAGCAAATGCAGCAATTTAACTGTGAAACCAACATCTCCTCACTTTGTTTTACATCTTCTCTGCTACTTTCTTCAATGTGGCACAAGCCTTGCATTATGAAACGAGTCACAGGCTGTACATCTACTAGTTTTCACAGTGGAGTGGTTTGTAGCCCTGGATTTTGGCATCCACACTTACCATCTAACTATCTTACTGCATTGCTTCTGTCAGTGACGAGTTGGGGCGCCTGGTTTTCCAAAGGGGTTCCTGGTGGCTGTTCCTGAACTGCTGGGCTGCTGATGGGATTTATCTGAATCGGGGTGTTTCTTTCTCCACGTGCATAAAATAGTTGAAGAGGTTGTTGGTGCCATCTGTGCTCGCTGAGCTCCTGTGGGGAAAATATGTCGGACGTATTTTCATGCTCCTGATGAGTGACCCCTGAATCATACGGACTTTTAAATTGGGTAGTTGCCATCCTGGGATGCAATTCTGCTTGTTAGTAAGGGATTACACAAAGCTTTTGCACTGTAAGGAAGTTCCAGAATTTACTGGGAGCTTTTCTGTATTAAACAAGCTTTATTCTTGCCAGTATGACCAAAGTAACACGTGGGGCTTTCCTGCCAGTGCTGCTACTTACCTTGGCTAAGCATCGCACATCAAAAGGGGAAAAAACAACTGACAAACCTTCTTGCTTATCTTAGGTTAACAGTTACAGTAGTGATAAACATGTGACTGTTTTTAATACAGCCCTTTTCATCCATAGAGTTCAAAGCACTTTATAACAGAAAATAATTTTTATTATGTCCCTTCGTAGATGGGGAAATGACTATAGAAAGATTAAATGACTTAAAGACTCGCTGCATATAAGAAACAGATCTTGTCATATACTGGGAAGGGATCTTCTGGATTTTCATCCAGCACTTTCTTCTGTAAATAGAATTTAGGGAAATTCCTAATCCACATATGTATGATACGGCCTTTATAATAGGATTTTTTTGGCTGGGGCTCTCTTCTAGCTGAAATGAGCAGCAGATTTCCTATTCACATAAATTGCTACTTAAGCAAATCACAGAGGGAGGTTTTCTAGTGTGGTTTATTTGCCTGACTCCTTTATGTCTGAGATAGCACATGGCATTTTTCCAGACACTGAAAACATCTTCTGAATAATAATAATAAAGAAGGAAAATGTTCTAAGTTAGGTTTGAGCTCTTAAAAAAGTTACCATGCAGTTTCTCCTACTGCAAAGCCTGCTCTGATAGGAATGGTATTTCTGCCTTGCTTGATCATGAAACAGAAAACAGAAGTTGTAACATAAATGGCACAGAAGAACGATATAGGTATGGTCTCTGGTCCCCCCTGCAGAGCTGGAAAGCATACCAGGGGTGAGTTTCTGTGTGAAGCCAAATTCTGCCTTTAGTAAAAATTTACAAAATCTGGGGGTGACATGGTTTGTCCGCAACAGGGAGCTAAGCACCATGCAGTCATGCTCTCTGGGGGTAGGGGTGAGGTGAGGAAAGGGAAGGAAAAGAAAACCGAAGGCAAACCTTGCAGGTTGGGATAAGGACAGTTTACTGAGGCAGCAGAGAGAGAGAAATAACAATAACAGGGCTTTACAGCAAAATACATGAAACTGGTGATACACAATGCTGTTTCTCACCAAACCACACAACTCAGGCCCTACAGCTCAGAGCTGTCCTGAAGCCAGACTGTCTCCAAACTGTGTGTCCTGGAGCCGTGCACTGCTCCCCCACCAGCCCGCTTTATGCTGAGCATACTCTCATTTGGCCAGTTTAGGTCACCTGTCCTGGCTGGGTCCCCTCCTAGCTTCCTCAGTGTCCCCCCTTTTTGTCATCAGGGCAGCATGAAAAGCTGAAAAGTCTGTGACTGCTTGGCAGCAACTAAAACATCCGTGTGCTATCAGCACTGCTCCCATCCAGCCTCCCAAACATGGCACTGCACCAGCTGCTAAGAAGAAAATTAACTCTCCTAGCCAAACCTAGAATGGGGAAAATGCTGGCTTGGAAACTGAAAAGAGAAGGGGATTACAATAGATGGAATAAAATAGGTTATGTTACTAAGGGTTAGATTATGTAGAAGTTGGGTTATCAAAGGTGTCATGAGATAGTGTCCTAAAAATATACTCTCTTCTACACCACTAAAAAAAAAGCAGGCTACAACATGCACACGAATCAGGGGAATTGTTATATCACTGGACTCCCATTCTGGAGACCTAGAGAATACGCTGAAAAGAAGAGGTTGTCTTTGAAAATGCAAAGCCTTCAGATCTTCCTTTTTGGTACCACAGAAAGGCAGCAGCACATGTGGTTGTTGATCTGTCAGGAGACAGGACAGCACCATGCGGATTCAAAAGAAAAGCTCCCATACATGCTGGGAGGGAGGAGAGGATGCTCAAAAGTGGAAGCCTGTAAATGTGGCATCCTGTTCTCGGTGCTGTCATTAGCACCAGAGAATGTGTGCACTGAAATACTATGGAACAAGAAATGAATTTCTGTCTTTCTGGAGGTGGAACAATAGACTTGAGAACAGAGGTACAGAAATAGGAGTAGAAAATACCTGCAAAGCACCTGTAGTTCATGCTCCTGCCCAGAACAGGACCTACATGCTTACCTCAGGGAAGTTACCATTGAAGACTTCATGTTGGAAACTCTACAATCCCTGAGTATCTATTTCAGTGCTTTACTCTCTTAACCATTAAAAGGGTTTTTCTGATGTCTAATTTGGACCTTCCTCACTGTAACACAGGACTCTCTAAGGATTGACATCTCTAGTGTGGGATACCCAGCTGTTTCCCAGTTTCTCTGTGCTGCTGTCTGTTGGTGCACATCCACCATGACTGTGCCTTTGGCCGTCCTGGCTGCTGCTACCAATTCCTTTGGTCATGGTGGGTGGGATCCTGACTGCTCCAACCCAGGAAAGTGTCACTGAAAAGTCAGGTATTAGTTAGCAGTCTCCAAGCTAAGGTTTAGCTGTAACTGCCCTACATTCATATATTGCTGCCAACACAGAAGGAGTCATCGTGATTCTTCATGGTGAAACTTGGGTTTTTCTAGTTTAGCTAAGGTCACAGCAAGGTTTGTATTAAACGTCAGATCAGGTATCTTACCTGCAGCTATCAGAAAGGTCAGGTTTGCCTTGCTAGTCTGGAAGGGCTTGCAAGGATTTTCCAGAGTGACAGTTGGAAAGAATCAGGAGTAAATCTCGGAGCCCTCCTATAAAAGATGCTTATTCACACAGTCTGATCTCCTTGGGGATATTAGACCGACTCTGTACTTGGTGGTGATGTAAACAGAGTATGGTTATTCCGGCACTAAGTTGCACCCAAGTTAATGTGTGTTTTACTTCTGTAGGCTGAGTGAATTTGTATGTACTGAATAGCTTCGTGATAATAGATCAGATCCATACAAACCCCAGTCAATAGCTTAAGACTTCCATGTGTGTTCACAAATAATTTTAAATGGCATTTTTAGAAATGGCTACCTGCAGCTGTCAGTTCCAGTACCTGAGTTCCCAGTTCCAGTAAAATGGGTGCTGGTGGAGGGTATCCAGAAGGATCGTGTCATTCAGAAATCTGGAGTGGCACAGAGAGGCTGGTGTGGGGCGAGGAATTGTGTGTTTAGGCTAAAGGAGAAATTTGAGAGATTTAGAGCAATGCTGAGAGCTGAATTAACAAGAGGAGCCCTGTGTGGGGATTGAAGTCAACAGGACTACTTGCTTGAGTAAATCTTTCAGCTATAAAAACTTCATGGTGTAGAGTATGTCTTTTATCTGTTTCCAAAACTCTGTAAGCCTACTGTGATATTCCTGTGTTTGTGTAATAATGATTTGTGTTACAAAAGCCATGGGTACTTAGGAGACAGACTGTATCTTTCCACTTAGTTGACATTTTTAGGGATATTTTGTACACATCATATTACTTGGGGAAAACACAAATGATCCACTTAAAACTGAAAATAAATAATAAGTAATGTGGTCTCCTGTAAATTTGGCTTATAAAATACCTTGATTGCAATTACCAGCTTTGCAGTAATCTTGAAGGAATTAAGATAAAATGGCATTATCATGAGCGGTAGTAAAAATGAGAACACAGATGTTTATCTTGGTCTTGTAAAATGCAGAACATCCTCCTCTCCTCTGACAGGGGACCATGGCCCATGAAAAGTAGAGTCACATTCTGCAGGCATACCACGCCGCTGCGGCTGCAGCGCTACCTCCTGCACTGTCCCTCCTTGGCTTCAGCATTAACCACCCGGGGCAGTTCCTTCCATTGCTGGTTTGCACAAGCACACACTCTCTTCTTTGCATTCCTGGTTTGGACTCTTCTCTGAGACTTGAAGTTCTCCTATGAAGCCAGGGAAGAAGTATGGGGGATACAGCCTCTCTTTTCATTAAATGTCAGTCCGGGTTAATATCACCTGGAGTTGCCTGGATGAGCTGGAGTCTGTGACATGGTTGTGGTGGCACAGCCCCCTTGCGCCCCCATGGCTGTAACAAGCCCAGCTGCAGTCATCTGGTGTCCCACTTTCCTTAGAGCTGCTCAGCAAGCTCTTCAGTTGTAGCAACAAGCAAGGAACAAAAAAAGCCCTACTTCTGCCTAGAAGCATTAATGGGGTAGACTTATCAGAAGCAACAAAATCCTTAATTTACACACCTTATTGTGATAACACCCCTCCTTTATGTCTTGTGTGCCCATATGCAAATTATACTGCTGTAGTCTGGTCTTTTGACAGCATTCAGATACATCTCCTCGTGCAGCACCCACGTTTTCAAAACTCTCCCTCTCTCTCTGCTATTTGATTCACATCCCAGAGATCAGGGTGGTTGTTTGAAGCCTTAGCCCCTTCTCATTTTGAAGACACTCAGAAATGGCTGGCCAGATGGAAGAATCCATCTTTCAGGTCTACCATAGCCATTCAGTACTGATTGCCTGTGTGTCATCTCTCACTGTTGCCCTTACCCAGTGCATCTGTCTTAGAGACTGGGTCCAGTACTGTACAGGACTCATTTTGTCAAGACTGGGTTGGTTTGCAGAGGCTAGGATATTTTAGTCCACACTCAAAATCCCAGTGAAAAATACTCACCAAACAAAATTTGCAAATTACTATGTGCAAATGAAGCCAAACTCCATTGCACCTGCGATCTCTTTGAAACTGGGTCATGATGGGACACACCACTGCACACTAGCTGTAAGAGCTGCAGTGGAAGAAACTGTAGGAAAAAGTACATGGACTAGCAGGGGCATCTGGTTATAGAGGAGGGATGGTGTGGGCATGCATTACTACCTTCACAGACGCCTGTACTCTAATGTGAGCATGCACCAATGCTCACAATTAAGTGTTCCCTTATTAATCTTTGAGGGGGGAGAAAGAGTGAGCATGTCCTGGTTCCAGCCAAGCCTGAGCTAACCTGCCCAGGCAGCCAGCCCAGGTGAGCTGGGTCAGCCCAGGTGAGCTGAGTTTGCCTGGGCTGTTTCACACCACCTGACATCACTCCCCCATAAAAGGGGCTGGTTGGGAAGGAGTGCTCTTGGGTGTCTCCTGGGCAGTCTGAGTGCAGTTGGGGTGTTGTAGCAGGCCTCACTTTGTGTAGTGCTCTGTTGCCATCAGGTCGGTAAGGTACTCTGTGTTACCACTGGGTGTGAGTGGAATTTGTCACAGGCTGTTATTGTTCCCCTTTCATGGTGCTTTTGTCAGTAAACCGTCCTTATCCTAACCCACAGAGGCTCTGCCTGTTTCTCCTCCAGGAGGAATCACGTGGTGTGTGATGCTCAGTTGCTGTTTGGGGCTGAACCGCCACGGAGAGATACTTGTAAATATAATCTGGATAAGAGTAAGAATCTATGTTTCCCCACCCCTAATGAAACTGTAAAAAATATACTACTGTTGTTGACAGTCATTTCAAGGTTCTTATGCTTGTTCTTAATGCTTGCAAAGTTTCTTTTTATGCTGCAAAATGGATGAATGTCACCTCTAATGCTTCTGTTTGGGTAGGAGAATGGTATTGGATCCATGTGAAGGATGGAGAACAGAACAGTGTTGGGTATATTTAGATTCTATCTCATTTTTATTTTATGTATGGTAGCGTTACAGAGAGGGAACTCATTCCTCATCTCAAAGAGAAATCCATCTAAATTATATTCACTGTGGGGAGAAGGATTTTGTCAAAGCCAGGATGAAAGATGCCTTTTTGCAGTAGCCTTGATTTGATGAGAGCTGTGTTTCTGGGGTGCTGGTAATGGGTGTGTTTTTCA
The DNA here is from genome assembly GCA_022605575.1 of Laterallus jamaicensis coturniculus. Lineage (NCBI taxonomy): Eukaryota > Metazoa > Chordata > Aves > Gruiformes > Rallidae > Laterallus > Laterallus jamaicensis. The sequence goes on from JAKCOX010000001.1 coordinate 24,589,741, forward strand.
ACTCTGGGCATGGGGGTGTTTTCTTGTCTCTTCCAACAGGCTGAGAAACTATGGAGGAGATCTGAGCAGTTCAGAAAGTTAGTGTGTCAGCCAGGCCAAGTTTACAGGGATATATCTTGATAAAGCAGGCTGGGAAAAACTGCATTTGTATTTTGATTTAAATGCTGGCATTCTTAGAATAGAAAAAAACCATAAGGGGCACTCATTTAAAGTAGTTTAGGATCATGTCAGCTAAAGAGCTTTTGCTGCAGCATGTATCACAGGTAGATGTTTCATTACTTTTGCTCTTCTGGCCTTCTTAATGCTGTGACTTAAAAACACACTCTTTTCAGGGGAATAGTTATCAATCTGAAGTCTGGTAATTCTTTTCCAAGGAAACAATGTTAAGTCTCCAGTTGCAACTGAGTAGTCATCTTAGCGTTTGCTGTTTATGGTCACTCTTTGGCATACTTAATCTCAGTTCAATTCTTCTATTCTTTTGATGGAGGAGAAAGTAACTGATCGTGAATCTGCATGTATATTGTTTTTCTGTATGCCATTTTTCTGGTTTTGCGGTCAAGTGATTCTGTTCTAACATCTCCTTGGAAGTACAAAACCAAAGCAGTATGGGGAGCTTGCAGCAGCGTTTCAGGAGCCAATGAGACTGGCAGCTTGCGGTGAATGTTAACGCGATACCGCTGTTTGTTAGCTTGGAAATACCATGAGCTGGTTTCCCCCTGATCCCTGGAACATGATGATGTAGGGACTTTCCTATTCACCAGCTTTCCGTTTCTCGTGTGAATTTCCTTTCTCGCTCTGAGGCAGTTGTTCAGGCCAGGGGCACTCTGATCACCAGCAGGGCTGCCGGATTTCCTACAAGAGGAAATTTGGAACCTCTGTTTTGTCTCCTACTTGACCTGGGGAGCAAAGGAGGTAGGGGTGAGCGGAGTTTGTATGAAATAAGAGGTTTGGCCCAGTGAGACAGTTCTAAAACAATGCCTCACCTCAGTTTACATACAGGGATGAACAAAATCTTGTAGAATCCAGGGTGGATGGGAGTTGGACATACAGCTTTTCTTTTAAGCGTCCGAAAACAACTTATTCGTGCTCCCTTACAGCCTTGTCGGTCCATACTTATCTCCTCCTCTGACCTATAAGTACTTACCTGGAAATAAAACAAACATGTGGACTGGTGCCTTTTCTGGGAGATTCTCTGGGAAGTTACAAGGCACTTACACAAGAAACGTATTAAACATTTTAAAGTTTGGATCCTGTACAGCCTTCTGCAGGTCATCAGGTCTATCTGTCTAAATCAGCTAGCTTTTAAAAAAATCCTTCACAAATACTTTATAACCATTTGCCTTGATCTGAAATTAAAAAAAAAAAAGCCCAACCCAGAGGAGAAAGAAAGAAAAAAGGGATCAAGGGATGTACTATTCAGAGGTTTATTCATAGCTTCCCTTTTCTTCCTAGTTGTAATGGTAATTTCAGTCTTGATTCTTACTGAATTTGGACTGCATTAATTTTGTTTATTACTGAAGTATCCTAATGAGTTTTGAAACCAAGGGCTGGTCAGTGCCCAATTCCTGAGTGCTTGTGCCCTTACCATCATTTCATGAAGGAATGGTTCTGTACATGTAAGTGTAATGACCTGAATTTGTAAAGCTAAATAGCAACACTGCCACTGGCATGACTCACTATTATTTTTAGCTCTGAAGGGGAGACAGGGAAGCAAAGGTTCATCTTTCCATACCAGCTGTGTCTTTTGTTGAACAATCTGATATTGCTGAGAGGTTTAACCTTCACATTTCTGTTTTTAATCAGACTTCTGTGAGATGTTATGCATCTCTTTGGTTTCTTTTCATAATAGATTCAGTCCTTGAGAGAAGGGCTCTCTGCTCTTATATGGCACGGGTCCTTGCTTAGTATTTCAAAGGACAGAGACTTTGCAACTGTTGCTAGAAACAGACAAAGCAGACAGATTTAACTGAAACAGTAACGTGGAAGTCTTTGGATTTGGTCTATGCAAGTCAAAGCTTAGATATTTTCCCCATTTCACCTCAGAATGCTAATTATCTTATGTTTAAAGAATAATTTTCAGAGGTGAAACATTTGGCAGTACTGATACCCACAGGAAAATGTGATTCTTCCTTTATTGTAACTGATTCAGATTCAGCTGGGAAAATTACACTGCCTTCTGGTGGAGTCTCCTTCCCTGGAGATATTCAAGACCCGTCTGGATGCCTATCTGTGTAATATGAGCTAGGGTGCCTGCTTTGGCAGGGGGGTTGGACCCAATGATCTCTTGAGGTCCCTTCCAACCCCTACAATTCTGTGATTCTGGAAGCTTTTGCTCCTAGTCTTGTAGAGCACTGCAAAGCCTAACAGGTTGCATGGCATCTGCCTTCCTGCCAGGGCTACCTGGGAAATTAAGTGGTTGTGAAAGTCCCCTCTGGCACCCAAGCAGTTCCAGTTTCTAACACTGAATTTCTAAGTCAAGATCAGCAGTGACACTGTCAGATTTGGGGGAAAAAAAAATGCTCCCATCTTAATGTAGGTAAGTGACTTTGGAGTTTTAGAACTGCTTTAGAATTGGCTTTGGCACTGAATTAAAGTCTGTAAACTTTCAGCGCAACAAAGGCGGTGAGCTACTGTGAAGGTACCAGACAGTCCAGAGAGGTGTTGCTGCCTTTGGGATACTTGCTAAAAATATGAGCAAAGCAAAAACACCTGCATTCAGATTACATGGGGTTTGGGTCTTAGGCTGTAGCTCATAATGGTGATGCAGCATGTTTGATAAGGATGTCACTGTTTGCACATTAAGTTGAAGAAAAATATTTTTTTAATCATGGGGGAAACTGCACATACAGAAACCTTTTCTTGGAAAAAAGCCTGTTACAATACTCAAATCTAATTTGAATTATTTCTTAAAAAGGACATATGATGGTGAATGTCAACTGAGCGATACTAGTATGTACTCTGTAATCAAGCCTCATTCTGCTACATATAGAAGATCTGTGTGAGCCAGGATGGGAAGTAAGGGCTGAGAATAAGGAATACAGGGGAAGAATGTGCCTTGTGTTATCAGGGGATTGCAAACTCAGATAAAGTAAGGGGCAGACATTTTGTCAAAGAAGTCGGGTATGTAAGTTTAAAGCTTGCTCTAGGCAGTTTTAACTTAGCCAGCACTTCAGCAGCTGATAACCTAAAGTGACACTGACCTTGGCAGCCTTACAAGGGTAAGCTTTGCACAGGGATGAATTATTTCTTGATGTGTTACTCAAGTATATGAAGCACAGTCCAGTATTCCTTCAATATTGATTATGGATATTTGCTTTATCCCAGAACAAACATACTGATTGCGGATCATGGAAGTAGAATCAGTCTCTCTGTATATTTGAGCTCTTCTGTATCCATTATCTGATATCCTGGGGCATAGTGTTGCCAGTGACCTTATGCTATGCTTCTTTCTCCTTGCTTTTTTGACTCATTACTCTTTAAAGTTGCAGTGCATGGAATAAGAAATGCTATGTGCACGATCAGGCTTTTTGCTGGGCTGTCTGTCCTGGCCTTGTTGTGTTCATGTCCAGGGGATGCTTCATGACCTTTGCTTGTGGACGTGCAATTACGATTGTACAGGTAGTTTTCAAGTATCATAAGAAGCTGCTTTGGGTTGTCAGTGTTTAGAGACACAGTAGAGGCAATTTAGCCACAACATCACTATTTTTAATCCATCCTCTGTGTACTGAATCACTGTACCTCCTGCTAAATCCGTCAGGGTCCGTGGGTGTTAAATGCTGCTAGGATGTAAATCCTTTTTCTTTTGAGGAGCTACCAAGACTCAGGAAATCAAGTGCCATGGTGGGAACAGAGCTCGGTTGTACCCTCCACATGGTAATTGTAGGGATTTCTGTTATGAGCATTGGGTAGGTCTGGAGTCATGCCGTAATCTGAGCCCTTTACTGGAAGGTCATAAATTGTGTCCCAGTAGATAGAATCTTTTGCTTTTTTGGATTAACAGAATACTGACAATGCCATAAGTCCTACAGATATTTTAAGCTTATATATTAAAATGTCAGTGATTTTAAAAAAAAAACACCAAAACAACCCACCACCACCAAAACCCCACAACAAAAGATCTGCACCAAAAATGTTATCTGTTACTTTAGGGAATGTGACAGCTGAAGTGTCCCTTCTAGGTCTTCTGTTGAGTGACTTGCTGGGCTCAGAGATACTTCTGCACATGCTACTCTGCCCATCTGTTCTCCCTGTATTCTCTGATCCCCTGAGCAGGCAAGGAAGAAAAACTGAGAAGACTTCTGTTCTCTCTGTTCTTTGGAGAAAATAAATTGTCAACTGCAATGCACTGCTTGGACAGAAAAAAACCCTGAGCTGGCAGGAAAAACACCTAGGTAGTATCCCTGATGTGTAAGGCTTGTTGCAGAAAGGGTCCTAGCCACCTTGGGTTTAGCAGTGGTCATTGAGTTATAGACCTGGAAGCTAATGTTTTTGGACATATGCTTTTTTTGTTTGTTTGTTCCTGTTAGACATTTAAATAAAGGACATAATACTGTGGTGAGAAACGGCTTAATTTCTATAACTTTCTTCCAAGGCATGGCCTTTAAGGCAATAATATGTTGCAAAACTAACGCTCTTTGTGAGCTAAATCACTGTTGACAGCACATGATTGATTCAGTTTTGCAGAGGGGACAGATTTCCTTGTTGTGTCTCAACCTGTCTTTTGATTATTTCCACACAGACGTAGCCACTGACAAACCAAAAATGTTAATATGGATGAATGCTCACACATACGCCTTACACATATGTCAACACCCACTGCTTTCTGCATTGCTTGAAAGGAAAAAAATACACTTGGAACAATAACCCTGTTCTTTATACGTGCGTAATACAGAATGCAAAGTTGGCAGCCAGAAATAGGAGCAGGGGGTTGAAGAGCTGACTTGTAAAATAAATTAAAAAGAAGAATATTGAGTGGTTGTGTGTTCAAGAGGGCTGAGTACCACAGGGATTTGTACTTGATGATCGATCCTTCTTCCTTCAATATGCCATCACTTGCTATCTCCCAATCTGAAGGCTGCTGCTTACTGTACTCTTATGCGATATCTACCAGTTTCATAGCCCCAGGTCACTTGACACTAATTCCTAATAATTGCTGTCAGTTTTGAAGGAAAAGCTGGAACTGAGCAGGTGAAGGGAGTGAGTCCTTTGAAGTTTTACATTTAGCAGCACCTATCACTCAAGGCTGCTGCTGTGGCCTCTCCTATGTATTTTCCAAATCTTACCTGGTTCAGGGAAGACCACAGGTGTTAGGCTTTGGGTTGCACCAGAATTAAAATGTCACAATTAAGTAGAAGAATTCGGTTTCCTGATTTTCCTTTTAGGGTCATAATTATAGAAATGATGTATAAATATTGAAAGCACTTTAAAACTTAAAGTTTAGCTCACTTTTCAGTTCATCTCAATTTTAATGCCAGTTTGGAAATGGATGTTTATCTTTAATAGACTTGTAGGCTAATGCCTACACAGCATTTTCTTGCCCTGCCTGATGCTGTAACTTATAAAACTGAGCAAGGGAGAGAGACCCTTGGTCTCTCTGAAGGCTGTAATGTGACTGCAGTTTATTTAGACAACTGATCTCCTGTGTTTCTTTTAGATCCCAGCTTTTGTCCTCTAAGCATCTATTTTCCTGTTTAATCTTTGCCTGTGGCTGAACCCTGAAGCATGAGGTGTTATCCCAAGGCTAAATGTAATTAACCACCAGTTTAATCAAAGGACTTGCTTTTCAGAGGAGGTCTACCCCAAATTTCTAGGAAAAGTCCATGAAAGATGTGGCTTTGTACCATCTTTCGAAACTGACCTGAGACACTGTGATTGTGTTGCATTGTTAGTGGGGAATGACTTCTGGCCACTGCATTGAAGTCTCTAAAATGTGACCATCTTCTCCAGTGCTCTGCAAAGGCAGGAAATATTAATTACAGAATATTCTGACAATCTGGATTTCTAACACACCTGAATTTGGCCTGTTATATTTACATGTTGGTCAGGATTTATGTAGATGAAAAGCTTTGTTTTCTGCATGGGTTTTACCTTTGTATAAGAATATTAGACAAAAGGAGTATATTTTTAAAAGACATTATGTACAAATTTGCATTAAAATGTTAGTGTTGCTACAGGCTTTATTATGAACTGTTATATAAATAATCTGCTTTTAACCAGACTCTAAATGCATGCTATGTAGCAGTTAAAAAAGTTAGTATGTATTTTAAGACCAACAGTAACTTACTGTGTTCAGTATCTTTGGTTTACACAGCACAACGTTTTTCACTTAGCATATTAAAAAAACCAAAGCAAATACCAAGAGGCATACTGTGCTCATGCACTGTATTTAAATATAAAGTTCAAGTTGCATAATGAGTCAGCTACAACCAGGAAAATAATAGATCTGACAGTTTGTTGGTAAATGTTCTCCTGTGCCTTTATGTTATAAAGGTTATTTGTCAATAGATAATGCTGTATATGCTGCGAGTTGAATGAACTAAGACTCTAAATGGATAAATTTTAAGAACTGGAACTACACATTGGAGTTACTGTCAGTTCCCCTTAACCAAGCCCATGAGAGGACTTATCTTCTCTCCAGCTGCACTGTTCAGCTCTGCTTACTCTGTCTGCAAAACTGCTCAGACACTTGGGTGCCCACTAAACAAGGGCAGTGCCTATATTGTCTTGCTTTTTTAACAGTAGTGTCTCCTGATGTTGTCCTCTTGCTTTTGATTCCAGCTCCTGACTCTTGTCTCTGTCCTCTGGGTGCTGACTCTGAACTGAGAACCTCTACCACAGCTTCTGGATGAGGTCCTTGTATCCCTTGCTACCAGATCCAAATGTGCTGTATGAGTGGGTTCACCTCTTCTTAGCCTGTTAATGAATCTTGCTCCAAATGTTAAATTTAACAGCAAAATTGCAGGCTTTTAGTAGGCAGTGAAATAATCTTAACATTGCTCCAGGCTTGGGTTTCTGGGGTTTTCAAACAATATACTTCTGGAATGGAGTAGAATACTGTATTCTACCTACTCGTTCTTCAGTTCTTCATGCAGATACATAGTCAAGTATTTGCTAGAGGCAGTGATTCCTTAAATCAAATAAGTTGTATTTATCTAAGCATGGATCTTCTATCCACTCCATCAGAGCAGGTGACAGTTCCTAAGACTGATTATTCAGGATGAACACCTCTGCTTTACTCAAAGCCTTCTGTACATGCAGAAAGGCAATCATCTCGCGCAGAGACAGCCACCGCTCTTGCTGTCATGCACTGTCCTGCTGTGGCCTCACCTCTTGGCTTATTCAAGCAGTGTTATGAAGCTATTCTTTGTTTTGAGTGATTCTTGGAGACTAACCCCCTCTATATAATTGTCTTCCAAATCTCCTGGAAGGAGTATCTTGCCACTTGTAGCTTGCAGTCTCAAACTCTAGCCTCAGTTTGCCTTTGTGCATCTGTCTAATCTGTAAACAATACTAGAATTTTTTATGCAAAAAAAAGCAATTGCTGACCATATATTCCCTCTTTCCTCTGAGAGTGCAGCATAGCTAATTTTTTTCTTGATACTTTTTCCACTTGTTTTCATTGAGAAAATACCTATGGAAAAACCTAGATTGTGATGTGAGTCTTGTTTCATTCTGCTAATAGTACATTTTGAAATCGCAATCTTATTCCATACATGAGAGCCCTGCAGAAGAGGTGAAATTCTGACCCCCTCTGTCACCTGTATCTGTGATAGGTGCAGATCGTGTCTTTGGTATCTGGGTCCTAGGGACATGGAGAGATTGCAGTTCCTGTCGCCATAAAGGAGCAGTCACAGGAGAGGGAGGAACCTTCTCACTTCAGGGTTTTTAAGTTTGATTTGATTTTGGGCCCTGAAAAAAAAAGTACATACTGAGTCATTGTGAAGTTGTTCTTTCCCTTAGTTATAAACTCTGTGCGTTCCTCATCTGTTTCCATGTGCTGTGGTAGCTGAGACAAAAGATGAGAAAGATGTAGTGTGCTTTGGCTGTGACTTTAAGTCATAAGTGGCATAACAGAGGAAGAAGTTTTTAGAATTACAGAAGAATCCAGAAGATACTCCAGACTGCAGCAGACTGCCTACCACTTGCCTGTGATTGAAAGTAGTCTTCACAGTGTAGCAATGTCTTCGAAATATTTTCTTTGGCCAGACCTGGGAATCAAGATAGCTCAGTGAGGATTTCATCTATGTATTTTTGAAATGATGGATGTGCAAAGCAGAGGACCAGTTGTGTTTCACAGGAGGCATAAAATCTTGTGGCGTTCACTGGAAATTTATCTTTTCTTGTACAGGAGAGGACTGAATCTTACAAAACTATACCAGGGAGATGTTTCCAAAACAGAGGACTAGCTGTTGGTTCTGATCCTATGTGAATGCCCAAGAGGAATGTTTTAAGTTAAGATAGTGCAAGCTGATCATTCCGCTTAGTCTCATGTTTGACTCATCATCACTTCATAGTCAGCTGTAACAAACGCCACTGCCTGACCTCATCTGAAGTACCTTTTTTTGCTCTTTGTGTGTCTACATGCAAGTTTGGTATTATGCAGGCACATATTTTAAAGGGGAGTTCATTTTCAGATGCGTACCAATCCTATTAGTCAGCCTGGAGCCAAGTGAATGGAAAGCAGCTCTGCAGAGCAGGACCTTGGGGCCCTCGTGGGCAAGCTGACCATGAGGCAGCAATATGCCCTTGAAGCAAGGGCAGCCAGCATCCTGAGCGGCTTTAGGAAGAGAGTGGGGCATCTTTCATGTGAAGAGAGAGCCTGCTCAGCCTGGCAAAGAGAGGGTTCATGGGAGGTATTACTGATGTATAGAAATACCTGAAGGGAGAGTGAAAAAAGAAAAAAAGACAGAGCCATACTCATTCCAGTGGAGTTTGGTGGCAGCACAAGAGGTACTGGGCACAAACTGGGAATCAGGAGGCTCCCTCTAAACAACAGGGGAGGCTTTTTTGACTGTGATTTATGACTGTGCCGCACAGAAGTGACCCGCACTGGGGCAGCTGGTGAACAGCAGAAGCCCCGTGGGGAAGGACTCATGTTGAAGAAGTTTGTGGAGGACTGCTTGCTGTGGGTGGGACCTCATGCTGGAGCTGGGGAAAGGTGATGAATGCACCAAGTAGTGCAATTAAAAATCTGTCAAGAGGAGGAAAGCTGCCTCCAAAACTTCAACATTACATATGAGGAGAGCAGATTTTGGGGCTGCTCAGGGAACTGGTTAGTAAAGTTCCCTGGGAAACTGTTTTGGAAGGCATCAGGGTCCATCAGTGCTGGTTGCTTTTTAAGTACCACCTACTGAAAGCACAGGAACAGGCAAAACACTGGAAGTCAAGCACATGGGACAGGAGGCTGGCTTGGCTGAACAGGGACCTGCTTCTAGAGCTCAGGTGGAAAAAGGCAGTGTACAACCAATGGAAGCAAGGTGAGGTGACATGGGAGGATTGCAGGAACACTGTTCACTTTTCTAGGGAGAAAATATGGACAGCCAAAGCTCAGTTAGAGCTGAGGCTGGCCAGTACTGTGGCAGACAATATAAGGGTTTTTTTAAAATCCATTGACAGCAAGAGGAGGAGCAGAGAGAACACTGGCCCAATATGCTATGAGAACGGTCACCTTACAAGGACAAAGCAGAGATGTTTAATGCCTTCTTTGCTCAGGGAGGTTGTGGAATCTCCATCTCTGGAGATATTCAAGACCTGCCTGGATGCCTACCTGTGTAATCTGTCCTAAGGAACCTGATTTGGCAGGGGGGTTGGACCCAATGATCTCTTTAAGTCCCTTCCAACCCCTACGATTCTGTGATTCTTTGCCTATGTCTTCAATACAGTTGATGGGCTCTGAGACTCCAGGTGCCTCAAGTTGGAGGACCATGAGTGCAGTAATAATAAACTCCTACTGAACACTGAACTTGTGGGTGATTTGCTGCTCTGTCTGTATCCATGTAAGTCCATGGGCCCTAATGAGGTTCATCCCAGGGTACTCAGGGAGCAGGCTGATGTAATTCCAAGACCTCTCTCAATTATTTTTCAACAGTCTTGGCAATCTGGACAGGTCCCAGTTACTGGAGGCAGGCAAACGTCCCAATTTTCAAGAAGGATAAAAAAGAAAACCCTGGTAATTACAGGCTTGTCAGTCTCACCTCAGTGCCTGGTAAAATTATGGAGAAAATCATCCTGGGAGTTATTGAAAAACACCTAAAGGACAACACAGGCACTGGTCACAGCCAACACGGGTTTAGAAGAGGAAGGTCCTGTATATCCAATGTGATTTCCTTTTATGGCAAGGTCACCCAGCTGGTTGGCCAAGGAAGGCAAGTTGATGATGGGGTTTTTTTACTTGTTAGGCTTTTGAATAGTGTCTCACAGTACCTTGCTGAACAAAATACTTGGCATACAGCTAGACAAAGTCATAATGCGTTGAGTGGGCAGGTGGGTCAGATGTCATAGTACATAGGGTTACATCTGACTGGTGACCAGTAACTACTGGGGTTTCCTAGGGGTTCCATTTTTAGGTCCAGTTATTTTTAACATTTTCATAAATGTCCTGGGCTCAGTACTAGAGGGTGTCTTAAGTAAATTTGCAGATGACATCAAACTGGGAGGAGCTGTTGGCTCTGTTGGAAGGCTTCTTCACCCTCAGAGACCTGGACAAATTAGAGACCTGAACAATCACCAACAGCATGAAGTTTAACAAGGGCAAGTGCCAGATCCTGCATCTGGGAAGGGGCAACCCTGGCAGCATCTACAGACTGGGGGATCAGACACTGGAGGCCAGCCATGCTGAGAGGGATCTGGGGGTCTTGGTCAACAGCAAGTTAAACGTGAGCCAGCAGTGTGCCCAGGCAGCCAGGAGGGCCAACCGTATCCTGGGGTGCACAGCATTGTGCCGTGCTGGTCCAGGGAGGTGACTGTCCTGCTCTGCACTGCACTGGTGTGGCCTCACCTTGAGTGCTGGGTGCAGTTTTGGGCGCCACAGTACAAGAGGAACACAAAACTATTGGAGAGTGTCCAGAGGAGGGCAATGAGGATGGTGAAGGGTCTGGAGGGGAAGTCTTACAAGGAGAGGCTAAGTTCCTTGGCTTGTTCAGCCTGGAGAAGAGGAGGCTGAGGGGAGACTTCAATCACAGCCTGTGGCTTTCTGATGAAGGGGAGCCAAGGGACAGGCACTGATCCTCTTCTCTTTCATGACCAGTGATAGATCCCGAGGGAACAGCATGAAGCTGTGACAGAGGAGGTTTAGGTTGGATATTAGGAAGAAGTTCTCCACTGAGAGGTTGGTCGGGCACTGGAACAGGCTCCCCAGGGAAGTGGTCACAGCACCCAGCTTGGCTGAGTTCAAGAAGCATCTGGACAATGCACCCAGTCACATGCTCTGACCTGTCTGGCCCTGTGTGGAGCCAGGAGTTGGACTTGATGACCCCTATGGATCCCTTCTAACTTAGGAGATTCTATGATTGTACATTAAGTTCACAAAGAAAGGAGGGGGGAGGTGTTTTAAGATCTGGTTGTACTTCTCATTATCCTACTCTGGTTTCTATGTGTGTCTGCATGTAGTGGAATAAATTAGATGGCTTTCTTTTATTCCATGTTGAGTCTGTTTTGCCCATGACATGTATTGCAGAATGATCTCTCCCTGTCCTTATCTCCACTCCTAAGCCTCTCAATATATATTTTCTCCCCTGTCCAGCTAAAAAGGGGAGTGATAGGGCGACTTTGGGCATCTGGCATCCAGCCAGGGTCAAACCACCACATGAATGCATAACGTGACCATGTGCTGCCTTGGCACAAGCAGGACCAAACTGCTATGGCACAGCTCACATTCTTCAATGTCCTTGTGTTGCTGCTTTCATTATAGGAACAGATGGCTTAGCAGGAGTGTTCCCAGCTTGATTAAAACAAAGATGCAGAAGGTCATATGAACTGGCTTTTATTGGAATATGCTGGCTATTACAGTTAGTTGGTTTGTAACAATCAGTCCTAGATGTGTTTCTCCATCAAAGGTCTCCCAAGTACAGGAAGCATATACAAGAGAAATAAACTGAATGATTTTAAGAAGTTAGATGCAGAATGACTGATTTCATAGTCATATATGCATTTTGAGACATTTCATCCCATATCTGATTCTGAACATGTAGAGACAACATTTTTGTTGTATAGCAATGAAATGACTGCTCTGTTGGCAGCATCTCATAGTTGCTTACATAAAAGCAGCCATGGCCTTGAAAGCTTGAATCTGGACAGAAGGGTAAAGAAACAGTTATATTTTAAGCTTCTGCTTCAGTGACCTTAGTTCAACAGTGACAAAAGATTACTGCCATCTAAATAGACATTAAATGACCTCACAAATAAAACCTAGATTTTCAGTTTGCTCAAGTGTTTGCATTACAAATGCTTTCCTTGTGACCTTTCACTGTCTCAGCAGAAATGCTAGTTCTGGATGAGAGTTGCACAGTGCTTGGTTGTAGAAGTTAAATACTTGGGGCTGGAAGGCACTGCTAGGGTCATGGAAGAAACCTGCAATCCCCCTCCAATAAATGTACTCTTATTTTACTTTCTAGCACTTCCATGCCAAAAGAAACAACCTTTTTATGCTTTTTAGACTGTATTCACTGGTGGTTGCTCACTGCGTTTTGTGTGCATGCCACTAGATGTGGGTTAATTTATGTCAGCCTGTGATTGCTTGCTGTGCTTGTTCCTGAAACTGGATAGGTGGCATGGAAGGAACAGGGCTGAGAAGTGACTTTATCTCATTTTATCCTGTATTGCTTTTGCATTAGATTGATCTACATTCTTTTCTTTGTTCTTGCACATATTTCTTGGTTTCTTAATTTTCTGCATAAAACTTCAATAGTTACTCAAAGATTCATGTATATGCATATGTATATATTGAAAGGGGTCAGTGAAGAGACCACTGATGTGAGAGAGAGGAAAGGTGCTTTTGAAAATATGCTTCTAGTTTGATTAGATTTTGCTCCTGGTTCTCAATATAAAATCCTTGCAAACTTGTAACTCCTGCTACCTTGTTAAGTTATATTCCCAATCAATTGAATCTCATGGCCAGCATGTCATTAAACAGACATTTTTCTAGTTCATAATTGTAGTACAGACAATAGAGCCTTTGTGAGGAAGGCCTTGTGTGACAGCGAGATGGTCCATTTTTTATAATTATCTTAATTAGTCTAGCAGAATATATTTCTTTTCCCTACAAATGTTGCTTCCCTGTGTCCTGAAGGCAATCACAGCTACAGCAGTATTACTCCTGCTCGGAAAGTCACAGCGGAGTATGTCAGTGGGAGTCAAAGTAAAAGGTGCAATAGAAATGTTATGAATTATTATTAAGATACAGGAGAAAGCTCTGCAGGGAGGAACTGGAACATCTTGGGAAATGGGCTGCAGTCAGCCAGCTGGGAAAGTTGGAGACAGAATGTTAATAGAAATGTTGTTTTTAAAAATCACCATGGCATCAACATTTATATCAAGTGCCTTGTGCTGGAGCTGGTTATATAACCATGATTATATTAGGTGTGATGAGCAGCTGTGCAGTTGAGAGGGGCTGCACTGCCTTGGGGAAGGTGGAGTTGATAGGTTTGCCTGGAGATAAAGCTGCTTCGTAGGACTCCCTGTTTGCAGGGCCCTATAACTTTATAACCGTTTAGGTGAAATTTTCTATGCTTGTTTTATCTCTGGCTTCTTAGCTTTGGATTTCAGGAAATGTCAGAACAAGGCTCAAAAAAAAAAACCTAAGTGTGCCCAGGGTGTTATTTTTTTGCATTAATTATCAGAGTTTGCAAATGCTCAAAAGACATTTAGGTGCCTGGGAAATTATGTCAGTGTTTCTGCGCTGTGTGTCATACTGTCCCATGTATTTGGAGCTTCAGGTTGCAGGTGAGAGGTGGAGCATCCCCTTTGTAACCTGAGGGAAGGAGTAACTGGGCTTGAGTCTGAGGCAGGAGCTGCTACCCTTTTACGCAGAACTGTTGGTCAAAACAGAGCCATATGATGGAAAGCATCAGTTTGTCATCTTAATATCATGCTCAGTTAAAGACATACTGGAAGAAGTATACATACCAGAAGAGGTTGGTCATACTGGAAGATGTTGGGCTGCAAAATCCCTTAGGTTCCAAAATCCTGAAGTTAGGCTTTCTCATATGACCATCCTTCCAGTCCTCTTATATCTGAGTCCATTACGGAATTGGGATCTTTCTCAAGACTACCACTTATTTCAACCAGGTTGCTTGTGTAGAATTCTTTCAGATATGTGTGTTACCAGTATGAGTTCCAGTAGGATGTTTATTTCAATTATGGAAAAGAAAAATGCAGAACTGAAGTCCCCTAGCATACAAGAGAAGCACCTTTAGAGAGAATGGTACGTACTGTCGTCTGGTATTTGCTTGGCAACATTTTCCTCCATTAGTAGGAAGAGAAAGGGAAACGTCTCAGTTCCAGCTAAAGTTAACAAAACATAAGTTCTTGCCATTGTGAAGTGAAGCCCCTGTGGCAAAATTTCTTGGTTAGAATGATGATAGTTAAGAATAAGAACGTATGAAGGCTTTATATGGCGAGCAGCTTCTCAAAAACAGCATAAGCAATTCAGAAGTAGTTCAGGGACTAGAACAAGTGATGAATATTTCAATAAATGTACTGTTGGAGATACCAGATCCAAACATACTATATCCTTTTTCATCCTCTAAGCAATATATGCTTTAAGGCAGATTTCTTCTGAAGAGCCATGGAAGGAATGGGATGCTACTCTGTAGTGGCATATTTTTAATATTTCATCTTTTTAATGACATTTTGAAGGTCAGCTGTCTAGGGAACACGAAGGGGATTTTGCAAGATGTTGAGAGGTTTCAGAAAGCTCTGCTTTGCTTTTCTGAAGAACCCTGCTTTCATCCAGCCGCTCGGCAAGGCAGCTATGATGCATATAAAACCTGTATATGCACAGGCTTCATACATAGGAAACAAGCTATATGCTTCCTTTTGCAAAGCCTGTTAAAAAGTTTGTGTTGAGATAGTGAAAATTTGATCCCGTTCTGCTACCTTGATGTATTTATATATTAATATCTGGCTGAAAAAAGCTATCTCTCTTGAGTAATCTGAATTGCATCTAGCTTCTCACCGAGACTGAAGAGTTGCTGCAATTTTACATGAAGCAACCATTAATCAAAGTTGTACTCATCCCAATCTGATGTTTGTCCTTCCTCTGCATGCTTTCCATATTAAAAGGAGATGGTTATGCCATAAATTACATCTTTTTATAAAACCTTAAGCTGAAATAGATTTTGGTCTTAAGTCAAAGCTGCTGCTTCTTGGAACTCAATTTCTCAACTCTAATTATTTTCATTAATTTCTCTGTCACTTTCAATAGCTTTTTCTTCTCTGGAAAGATATTGGAGGCTCCCTCTGGTGGCTGTGTTAACTTAATTTGGCTTTTGGGGTTTTTTTTTTAAAAAAGAGAGATAAAAAATGCAGTGCTGCGTAAAATTGAAAGGCCAAACCAAAAGAAACCATGATAAAAATAACACCACAGCTGTTGTACAGGAGCATTACTGTAGATTCATACTGAAGAAGGAGAAAGTAATTCCTTGCAGGTGTAACTGAAGGATTTGCTGCATTTTATGAGCTTTAATTCAACACATTTGTAGACTGTTGCTGACATGAGTCTGGAGAAGAGAAGGATCTGGGGAGACCTTACAATAGCCTTCCAGTAACTTAAGGGGCTTATAGGAAAGGTGGAGAGGGACTCTTTGCAAGAGCATGGAGTGATAGAACGAGGGATAGAAGCTTTAAGCTGAAGGAGGGGAGATCTAGATTAGATATTAGGAAGAAATTCTCCACTGTGAGGGTGGTGAGGCCCTGGCACAGGCTGCCCAGAGAGGCTGTAGATGCTGCATCCCTGGCAGTGTTCAACGCCAGGCTGGATGGGGCTTTGGGCAACCCGGGCTAGTGAAGGGTGTCCCTGCCCATGGCAGGGGGCTTGAAACTAGATGGTCTTTGAGGTCCCTTCCAACCCAAACCAATCTCTGATTCTATGACTCTATCTACTGAGTGAAAACACAACCTCTCTTTTTGATGATCCAAAAAATTAGATTTATCTTACTTAGCATGGGAAACTTCGCTTCTTTTGTGTCTATTTTTTTCCCAGGCTTGGCAAACATATGTAAAATAATTCAGCAGTTTAGTTCTGCTGTTTGTTAGGAATCCATCTGGCAAATAGTTTGGATAGAAGAAGTTAAAGCTAATGCATTTCATCTCATGGGCAAAGAGTGTGCACAATGTCTTGCCGCAGCTCAGCTGCCACACACTACCTAGCTTGGTTGTACAGACACCAGCTTAAACAAGGCTCCAGACAGCCTCTGCCAGCCTAAGAGAAAGGATGGACATCTGGACAGGATGGACATCCCCAGTTGCCAAAGCGAGGGCTGCTTTTTAAGTATGGCTGTTCCCATTTGTATGCAGAGCCCTTGAGCTGTCCGGTTCATCCATTTTCTGTAGGTCATGAAGAAATACTTGCGAGGTTTTGGGTTGAAAACTGTGCTCCCCACTCATCACATTCTGCCTCTCCACTTCCAGTCTCTGGTACTGGGAGCAGCCCACAAACATAGTAGTCATAATTTACAGCAAAATAACCTTAAAGTGTCCCACCAGGTTATATATTTTTGCAAATTTCCACTGGTTGATGGAAGTTTGAAGAAGCCTAGTATTTACAACATAAATACAACAAAAATGGAGAGCTGATTGTGGGTTATTACTGGATTTATATACAGTACTGATTCTCATGAGGATTTCACAGTTTCACTGAAATCTGTAACAGTAGATGAGACAGATTAAAATACTTCAGAAGTTTATTCCCTAAGGAGAAAATGTGTTTCACAATGTCATTACCAAAAAAGAATATTCACCTCTTCATTACTGTTCTAAATCCCACTAAAACAATTTCCTTCCTTGTTTGGGTTATGTATTTCAGAAGTAAATGTGACGAGACGTGCTTTTTAGCACCAGATTAAGTTTACTTGATTAAATGAATTTTTAAAGATGCTGAATTCATCCCAATTTAGATTATCTGTTCCTGTAATTCCCCCATACCATGTTGACCAGCTGATAAAGTCAAGACAGCATTCCCTGCCACCGAAGAGAAAGTTGAAGGTGTTTCAAGCCAGAAATGCATACAGAGTTTTGAGGAAGGGCAGTTTCCTCATTTTTTTTTTTTCCCATGGGATACAGTCAGTTCATCTCAATTTTTACTCCATTTCCAATTAGGTTTGTGTGTGTGTTTGTGTACTGCATGCATAATGCATACAAGGGCATATGATTATAGCTATTGTCACTAAGACAAGTTATAAGGCATTATGTATAGTAAGGGAGCAAGTAAGCTATAGAGTGGATTGTTTTATGCAGTGCTGGGCATGGGAGAGGAACTTAGCTTTTGTATTTCCCTCAGAGAAGCAGGCACAATCAAAAACTCTCTAGTTGGCATTTTTTTCCAAGGAAGTCCCTTTTTAACTGAGTTCAAGGATTTAAGTCTAAACTTGAAATATAAATAAATTAGCTGGGTAGGAAGAAGGGTGAAGTCCCACAAGGAATTCTTCAACCCTCTGTTCCGATTGAAGCTAAAGCCTAGAGTATGTTTATGTATGTGAATGTGTATGTGTGCATTTGGTGTGAGGCTCTGACCTTCACCTCAGCTCCTTTGAGTGGCACATAAGGTACACAGAGTTGCACTTACTGAGTGAAGCCTAATCCTAACATAGCAAAACATTGAGGTTGCTCCTGCAGGAGGTTGCTTTGACAAGGGATAGTAAGTGACATTGGTCCTTCTCTTCAAGGCTGAGAAATACCTGGGTTAAGGGGAAAGTGGCTTGTCCTCTTAACACAGCTACTAGACACTAACACACAGCTACTAGACGTGAAGCTAGTGTTCATCCCTTTACACTATTGCACATATGTCCTTTAGCCTTTAAGAAAACAATGTAAAGATATCATTCCTATAACTGTGCCTAGTTTCAACATGATGCTGATAGGACACAAGAGAGCAGTAGATCTAAATGTGTGGAGGACAGGCATGCTTTATGAGTGGGAAAGATCTTTAAGTCAAGCCCTACGCTTGACACTATGTAGTGATATCTCAATGTGGGAATGTGTACCTACCTGTGGAGGTCACTCCTGCCTGATGTGTGGTGATTGATGCATCTTTGGTGAGTAGCATGTGTGCTACAAAATGGTTCGAGTCACAGATCAGGAGCAGAGGTATTTCTTTTCATTGTGGGAACAAGTATTCCTTAACAATAAGACATACCAGATCAATAGCAGGCACTCTGGTTTTTAGTTATGGTAATATATTCACAGAAAATGAATTGCAGGTGAAGAAATTGCAGAAGGTACCTGTGGAGTTACTCCAGGAGTGCAAAAAATTAATTAAAAGATGAAAACTTTCAGGCCACAGTTAAGGCAGACTATGTAAGAGGCCACCAAGTGTGTTAAGATACTTTCTTCATTTGGATTTTATAGCCTAAACTCAAAGGCCTCATGGAGAAGAGCCTTCAAAGGGGAAAGCAGCTCAGTCTGGTAAAAGATAAATTGGATGGGGGGGGGGGGTTGAGAAGGGGTTTAAAAGTCTGCTGGTGGGAGGAGTCATAAAAAGATCAATCCAAGCCTGGGGGTGGGGGGTGGGGAGGGAGGGAAGCAGCCAAAAGTATATATCCTGGGGAGAATGTGACACTGGTAATGAGGTCCACTGACAGCCCCAGACACAGCTGGGGATGAACCCTGTCCAGAGCTTGCCCAGAGCAGCAGGGCTTGGTGCTACAACATGGGTTCAAGGTCATTATTGTTCTCATGAGGATAGTGAAACTTGTAATTATGAAGAGCAAAGGGGTGATATGGTGTAATGGTCAGGAGACTGGTGCTGGCACCATATCAATATTCTTCTTCCACCAGCATTATCAACATCCAAATTCTGGTTTTTATTGTGGCACTGGTTTTGAGTCATTGGAGGCAAAAAATGCCTATGAATTTTGTGCATAACAAAACAAGGCTATTAGTCTTGCTTAATCCAACAAGGCCTGCAAGAATTCTCTAACCTTCTTAAAGCAGTTCATCTTTATTCTCAAACGTGGTTCAATATGGTGTCAGATGACGAAGAAAACATCTAAGTTGTTAATAAACTGAAAGTGGCAGTATATTTAGGCCCCCAGGTACTGGCTGGCTGGGGTTTGGCTTTCTACTCACCACTGTGGCATCAGCCCATGCTGTTATGACCTGCTTCCATTTGTCTCAGTGCCCCTCATGCAAACTCTGTGTGTGTGTGTGTGTGTATATACATGTCTATATATGCCTGTCTTCATTATAAAGTAATCTGTAGTCTAGTTACAGGAGTGAAAAGTAATTTAAAATTGTAAAATTAGTACTGGCATGCTGTAGTGACAATAGCTACTGAAAGGCCATGCCTACTTAATAAGCTGCTTAACTAACTCAGCATTTTGGGCTACGTTTATAGAAAGAGGCTGTAGTTGTAAAGTGTAGATATAATAATTAGGAAGAACATAATTGTCTAAATAACCCAACTGCTCTTGCAAGTCAGGAAGCTTGATGTGTTTGCTTGTATTAGTGGAGTCTGCAATTCACTGAACACTGGAAGGCAGGCTTGAAAATCTGTGCAGTTATAAAAAAAATGGCTGAGCCAAATATTTTGTAAAAACAAAGTAAGATTTGAAAAAAGAGACCCTGAATTAAATCAAGCAACCCATTATGTGCATGGCTGGAGTCTATGGTGTAAGGATGGAGCCAGACTCCTGCATTTATTTAAGTCTGCTTACTATGTAATTTGGGGTAGCAAGGTGAACTAAGGATGAAGCATTAGCTTCAGCATAGAAATTTTATTCTGATCACTGGAGCCTAAAGTTATTAAAAGAACAAACACAATTATGACATCCTAGGGGACTGGCACACATACAAATCTGGATATGCTGCCTGTTTCTCATAAAGCATATGTATGGATCTGTGTACCGCCTGCTTTTTATTTTAACTAGGTTTGCTGCAGCTGTTGCTCTGAAAAGAACCATTTAACACTCTGGGGAAAGAGAAGCTGCAGAAATACTCAAATTAATGCCTATTAAGAAAAAGAATTTTAAAATAAATGGCTTGTTTATGTGGTTAAAACTCTTGTCCCTTGAGTAAGAACAAAGAACCATCACTTTGCTAGTTCTAGACCTTTCCTGGCTCCCAGCTAATCAACTTACAGTACCATAAAAAATTCAGTAACAGCTTTTCTTCCTCTAGTCCTTCAAAATGATGAGCATCTATTTTCATTAAAGGTAGGGTTGTGAATACTTTCTGGAGAACACAAGCCCATAGTCTTTAAATCTAAGCAATATATGTGATTTTTAGATTGGCTTTTATGAAAATCTTTTGAGCATCGGGTAGCTCGACATTTCCTATTATCTGTGCACATGAATACCATAACTCTAACTTGAAACTGACTAACAGTGGATGTGTATATGTTATGTAAAGTGTATTAGCTTTCATCTGACAGTCTCTACTTTGGTGTTGTCAATGCAGAGTACATTATGGAGTCTGTAGTTTTTAGACGTGTCAGCAGGAAAAAAAATTAAAAATCAGGTGGTTCTGGTCCAAAAAAAGGAGACATTAACCCTCAGGAAGGCTCTCACAGGGTTTTGCCAGCCTCCAAAACTGTCCTCCCAGGCATCTTCCTGGCATTGATGCCCTGTTCTTGTTTTGGGCACTGCCCATCCTCTTAGCCAAGCTGCCTGTGACTGAGGGTTTCCCCCCTCTTCCCTCTTTTCCCTCTCCAGCTCCCCCATTTCAGCCTACTAAGAAGCCTGTTCAGCTGTTTCTTGTATTCCCATCTCCTTCTCTTGTGTTCTAGTGGTATCTCCATCCAAACAGCTGTCAGTCAGCTTCCAGGCTAACATATTGTCGTATACCACTACATCCCATCTCTGTACCTTTGCCAAATTGCTCCTGCTGTTCCTGCTCTGATTTCTTAGTTTCTCTTCTGTCCTAAGCTTTCTCCTCTTCTGCATAACCTCACTGCCATATCCACACTTCCAGTAGTGCCCTAAGACAGTATCTGTAATACCCACAGATTAAAGAAGACAAAAAAAGAAACCCCCCGTGATCTGGGCAGTCAGGGACTTGGTTCTCTCACTTAAATAATTCACAAGATTTTAGAATTTTTTTAAGGTAGAGAGATTAAAAGTCTTGGAGGTATGATATAAAATAAAGCACAGATGTATTGAAGAGAGGTTGTGTCAGACTAATCTGTTCATCTTCTGAGATGACAGCTGGTTTCCCAGGGAAGGGAAATGCAGCAGATATCGTCTATCTTGACTTTCATAAACTGCCACCAGAGAAAGTATATATGAAGATTTGGATTAATAGAAGAATTCTAGAATCAATAGGAAACTGTCTGGAGAGGAAACAGATTGTGTTGAAAGGGGAAATACGGGGCCAGAGGGGACTTTACACGCCAATGATTTTTTTAATGGTGCCACAGAAATTTAGAGTGTGCCAGGGACATTTGTCATTGATATTTTTCTGGTTATTTTTTTACTTTAAGAGAGTTAAATATGATGGCTCTGTAGTGGCACAAAGTTTGAGTTACAAATCTTTCTATCTCACCCCCTAGCTTTCTGTGACTTTGCCCCTTGTGTTGCTTGCTCTGATGCTGCAAGCAGCCTGCCATCACTTTCCAGCTATCGGGAGGTCCTCAGGTAGGACTGCATCAGGGAAATGGGCACACAAAGATTTTTAGTGGAGACAGCTCCACAGCTGGATTATCTGCTGTTACAGTCCTGCTTCTGACCAGCTGTTTAAATAGAACAGATTTCAGGGGAGCTTTTACTCTGTATTGAGGAATTAAATTGAACACAATTACAAATCAAAAAGAAAGGAAAAAACATGCTTCCTCATCATCTTAACCTATGACTGATTTTTCCCAATCCTTTCAGTATGGACAGAATAACTCCCAGGATGGGCCATTTTACATGAGTCATTTAAGTAAAAAGCGTTTTGGTATGATGACAATACTTCATCATTAGTGCCACTTAACAGAACTGAGGTGGATGGCTGTGATGAGGTCCCCATCTAAGAGGAAAGGTCGCAGTTTCACGGGTAGGTGCATATAGAGAAAAATCACTACAGGGCATAAGAGCTGTCAGAGTACCCAGAAGCATCAAAGGATTTGTGATAAGGAATCAAGTGCAAAAGCTGGAAATGGTGTCTGTCTGCTCCCTGCTTTAAGTATGTACCAACCTTTTAAAGCCCTTGTCTCGGTCTCCTTTAGTGTGTGCTTTGAAATTAAAAGTTTAATATTCGAATATTCACACATTAATCCTGATTGTCCCTATATCCAATTCTGCCTGTTCTTAGGAAAGTATAAAATCAATTTCTGTAGCACAGATGAAAAGCCAAAATTGTTGGATTACCATACTGTTGTGTGGAATAAAAATATAGCATTATCTAGGGAAGTCTGTAGTTGATTAGAGCATAAATAGCAAACCCCCAACTCGTACCTCTGAGTATTTGATTCCTGCATCTTATAGAAGCAAGGATCTCTGCTGAACAGTGTGACATTTCATTACTTTGGATTTGCTATGATGAATAATATTGTATGTTATTGGCCTAGAAGAAGTATTACTATAGTAACTAGCTCATGATTCATTTTTTTATGGGTTTTTTTGCTATATTTCCTATGGGATGCCTGTCTAGACTAAAAAAACGTTTAAACTAACTCTTGGTAATGGTAATTAATTTTTTCCAGAGTGCTAAAAATATGGGACAGATAAACAACAAAACTTAGATACTGCTTTTTAAAAACACAGCAGGCCCATAACATTCTTGAAATTATGGGAGTGTAGTTTTACTTTATTTGGCACTTTTTTATTAGTAGTTTTCTGGGTTGTTATTAATCGTGTTTAGTGGATCTAGGCTGGATTCCCACATTGACTATATAGCAACTTCAATGAAATCCTTAGACATATAATATATAAAATGTTACATATGGGGATGAAAATTAAAGTGGGGTTGGTTGATTAAAATTTTTTAAAATTAGCTTATTTATTAATTTAAATCTGTAAAAAAGGATATATTTCCATAAATCATATGTTAATATTTTCTATTTTGGGTTTGTACATATTTAATTACTTATGATTGTTCTTATGCATCACCAGTCAACGAGCACATGCTGGCAAATTCCATGTTCATTACAGTGCCTTATAGGAGGATGGGTTAGGTATGTGCCACTTTATTGAAGCATGTGTAGAGATTCATGTGCATTTACTGCTTCCTTGACTTTGTTATGGTAAAAGATGTCGTTTGATTTTATTTTTTTTTTTAATTAGATCATTTTGAAAACTCATCATCTATATCAAAGTGTGTTTGTCTGCAATTAGAATTCACAGAGAAGAAGGGTGGAACAACCATGTTAAAGAGGCACTATTTTAAAGCAGTTAAAATTACCCTAAGTATAAAAAAATATGCATAAAAGTAAGTTTAAGTACATTTTATATTCTAAATTCATGTAGAAATGTGAAATATTACCTGCAACAAGGAAATTGAAGGAGTCATTCATTTTCATCTGTTTCTTTTTCACTGACTCAAAAAAAAGAAAACTGCATAGTTTTACAGTTTTAATTCCTGGTAGAGTTTGCAGCTCAAATAGAGCTAGTCATTAAACTGAACTAGCTGTATAAATGGAAATGAAGAAAATATTTACCTTGTCTTTTCAGAGAGCTGAACAAACTCTGGCTTCAGGTTTTTAGTTATTTCTGCCTGGTGTTTCATTTGAACTGGCCTCAGCTTAGGCCTCAGCATGCAAGTGTTGACCGTTTTCAGTGGCTTTGTTCATGAACTAAATATCCAGTGTAAATGTTTAGGAACTGGGAGGAGGTTGAGGGATTTCTAGTGAGATAAACTAGCATTTATCCATCTTGAGTCATACCCCAAGATAGCCATGGTAACTTTCTGTAATAAAAACATAGAAGAACTGAGCTCTCTTAGCAGAATCACCAGCAGATTTACTTTCTGCTTTTGTTTCTTGTGTAAGTGATGGTAGGTTCAGAGGATCATGCAGTAGCAGATGATGCTTGATAAGGTTTCATAAATTATGCAGTCAGACTTCTTGGATTACAAAAAGCTGGAAGTAACAAGTGCTTCTTGCATTATGAATCAAATGGCTTATTTACAGAGATGACATAGCTATATTAATTGTGAGAAATTATGATTAAAGGGCCTGTGCTGGTTAAGACATGAATTATGAGCAAGTCATTTCAAGAAGAAACAAATGCATCTCTTCAGTTTGCTGTGGGCTTACCAAAGTGCTCTGCTGATTGTATTCTAAACCATCTTCCTTTCCTAGCAATTTTAAGTGTTTTTTTTTTCCTCATGCAATAGTCTAATGTCAAGGTAATAAAAGAATCTTGTATCAAGGTTCACATTCAAAATTAAAAAGGATGATGAGCTCTGCGGATAGAAAATTCAGCTTGCTCCCTGCTGTATGACACTGT
The DNA here is from genome assembly GCA_022605575.1 of Laterallus jamaicensis coturniculus. NCBI lineage: Eukaryota > Metazoa > Chordata > Aves > Gruiformes > Rallidae > Laterallus > Laterallus jamaicensis. The sequence continues at coordinate 24,614,319 of JAKCOX010000001.1, forward strand.
TCAAGCACTGACTGGGGCGTGCTATCATCCCTGAGTGGTGAGCAGTAATTGGAGGCATGACCCTTGAAATAAAGATGCTGATGCTATACCTGCAACCAGCTATGCAGGGCCCTGGTACCTGCCCTGCTGATTCATCAGCTTTTCCCTCTTTCTTCCCAGTGAGGTTCCCAGATAGAAGCAGCTCCAGCATGACTCCTGAAAGGTCCCTTTGGTCCACCATGGATGCTTTGTCCTGCTTAGGGCTCCTCACATTCCCTCTCCTGTGCCCTCTCTGGGGGGAAGCAGCAATCTTTAGGCCTTTCAGAGAGATTTTAGTTTGCTTGAGCACAGAAGTGCCCAGGGACTTGTCATGCCTGAGCAGGGATTTTGAGGTTGAGCTGACCATCAATCTTTGGAACACCTTGGAGTGACTGCTCTTTTCCAAGTGCACGTGGAGAAGAGGAGAAAGCAAGGTAGTGAGCATGGTGGTGGGCAAGATTTGGCAGCGTGGAGATCTTATTGGGAGAGTGCAAAGGCAGGTGTTGAGTTGTCTTAGGGGGTTTGGGGTGAAGACGGATGGAGAACACAGGTGGGAGGCCAAGGTTAGAGGAGAAGGTGGCATGAAATGGAAAGATGGGGCAAATGGGAAATTGCAAATGAGGCAACCTTTCTGCCTTTTCAATTATAGAATCATAGAATGTGTTAGGTTGGAAGGGGCCTTAAAGGTCTTCAAATCCAACCTCCCCTATGCTAAGCAGGGACACCTTTAACTAGATCAAGTTGCTCAGAACTTTGTCAAGCCTGACCTTGAATGCATCCAAGGATGGGGCTTGCACCACCTCTCTGGGCAACCTGTTCCATTGTTTCACCAGCCTCATAGTAAAAACCTTCTTGCTAATGTCTAATCTAAACCTACCCTGTTTAAAACCATTTCCCCTTGTCCTGTTGCTACATGCCATTACAAACAGTCCTTCCCCAGATTTCCTGTAGGTCCCTTTCAGGTACTGGAAGGCCACTCTAAGGTCTTCTCTGAGCTTTGTCTTCTCCAGGTTGAACAACCCTAACTCTCTCAGCCTGTCTTTGTAGGAGAGGTGCTCCAGTCCTCTGATCATCCTCATGGCCCTCCTCTGGACCTGCTCCAAGAGATCCATGTCCTTCTTGTGTTGAGGGCTACAGAGCTGGACACAGTATTCCAGGTGGGGTTTCACCAGAGCAGAATGGGAGATTCATCTATCTAGATCTGCTGGCCACGCTCCTTTTGATGCAACACAGGATGTGATTGGCCTTCAGGCTGCAAGTGCAGATTGTTGGCTCATGTCCAACTTTTCATCCATCAATACCCCCAGGTCTTTTTCTGCAGGGCTGCTCTCTATCACATCATCGCCCAGCCTGTATTCATAACAAGGATTGTCCCAACCCATGTGCAGGACCTTGCACTTGTCCTTGTTGACCTTCATGAGGTTTGCACATTCCTACCTCACAAGCTGGTCCAGGTCCAGCTAGTCCAGGACCATTCCATCCCTCTGCCAAGTTGATTAGACCACTCAACTTGGTGTCATCCACAAACTATCTGAGGGTGGACTTGATCCCACTCTCTATGTTGTTGATGAAGCTATTAAGCAATACTCGTCACCCTTCTCCATCTGGACATCAAGCCATTGACCCACTACCTTCTGGATGTGACCATCTCTTATCCAATTTCTTATCCACCATCAAATCCCTACCTCTTCAATTTAGAGAGAAGGATGTTGTGGGGGGCTGTGTCAGAGGCCTTGCAGAAGTCGAGAGAGGTGACATCCATTGGCCTTCCTTTGTCCATTGATGTAGTTGCTGCATTGTAGAAAGCCCCTAGGTTGGTCAGGCAGGACTTGCCCTTGGTGAAGCCATGCTGGCTGTCTCGAATCACCTCCCTGAGCCTCAGCATAGCTTCTAGAAGGATTTGTTCCATGATCTTCCCAGGCACAGAGGTGAGGCTGACAGGTCAGTAGTTCCTGGAGTCCTCCTTTCTTCCCTTTTGAAAAGTGGGTGTAATTTTTCCCTTCTTCCAGTCATCAGGGGCTTCTCCTGACAGCTGTGACTTTTCAAATATCATGGAGAGTGGTTTGGCAATTACATCAGTCAATCCCCTCAGGACTCTGGGATTCATCTCATCAGATCCCATTGACTTCTGGACATTCAGGTTCCTCAAGTGGTCACGAACCTTGTGTACACTCACAGCAGGAGGGACTTTGTCCCCAGGTCCCCATCATTAAATCTTTCAACTCAGGAGATGTGAGGAGAGTATTTGACAGTGAAAAGGCAAAAAAACTGTCGATGTCCTCAGCCTTCTCCAATGATCTGTTGCCTCTCTTAGAGCCTGTTGCCCTTTGTGCAGGGCTTGTGTGTGCATTTTTTATTGCAGATGTGTGGGTTTGGTGCTCCTGATCTGCATTGCATGCTAATTTTCTTCTGCTTCTGATTTTTCTGCTATGACACTCTTGGGTTACATGAAGGAGAAAGAAGCTTAATGTTCTTGATTTTATAGATCAGCTTGTGGCTTAACACTTAACATTTGGTAGTTTGTTCCTCCTGCAAGGTAATTTGAACTTCTCCCTTCCTACCAGTGGTTTGTTAACCTGCCCTGGGTAAGGCTCAGCCAGGTGAGGAGGGATATCCAACAGCACTGGGAGTTTGTAGTGTAATCTGCAAGGATAGCAAAGGGATGTTGTGGTTCACATCTTAAACAGTGCAGGGGTTTTACAAAGCTGCTCAAGTCTCAGGGAAGCTTAAGCATTAGTGACCCTTAAGGGATTAAAGGGAGTTTAGATTTTTAGCAGACATTTCGCTAATGAAATCACAGATTTATAATTTCATTTCACTTCCAAGATGATGCTAGATGCTAATTGAAGCACACCCTTCCATTTCTTGTTACAGGGGTATGTGGATAGTTTAATTAACATCATCAACAGCGAGGAAGCATAAACAGCCAAAGGCACAAAATGCTGTGCCAGCATGGAAATCACGTAAACAGGGCAGAAACTCTTAAGGGACTTTTCCTTTGTACAAGACAAGCAACCCTCAGCGTGTTTGTACTTGTGGCCCTTCTGCTTTAGTCCTAATATGGCTTTTTACTGAGAGCTGGCCTAAGATAACCTGCTCCTGCACTGCTCACAGACTCTTAGTAAGATGTGCATGCAGGCAGCCTTGTCCTGCCTTGGCCTGCAAAGCCTTTGCCTCCCTTACCCCTGACTGAGGTAGAAAGGACTTGCTGATTCAGTGAACCCAAACACAGGTGTTGCTGTTCTCCCATCGTGCTGAAGACAAATACTGAAAATGCTCTGTATCTTTAATATTATTAGTTTATATGTCACTTTTCCTTCAGTGTGTGTATGCAGCAGACTGAAATGAGTGATGTCTGTCTTCAAAATGAGTGCAGTCCTTTCTGTGCTAACATGCATCAGCAACGTGTCAGTGAAATGCTATGTGGCAGTTTTAGAGGCAAAGAAGTCAAGCAAATCTAGATTAGAATTGCCTTGCCAGCACCATGAATTTACAAGGAGCTGTAAGAAATACAGGTGAGGGAAGAGGGAAACAAAGTGGCAACTGAGAAAAAGGTGTGGAGAAATAGAAAATGACAGGAAGAGCTGTGGGGTTCTTCCTCCTGCATTTTTTCAGGCATGTCTGAAGTTTAGTTGTGGCTATCATGATTTCTTGTCATCGCAAATAGGTAGTTTTCCCCTGGCTTCTGGTATTTCAAGCTTTTCATCAGGGACAAGATGAATCATTATACATTAGAGAACATATAAGGCAGAATTCTAGAAACACAGTCCATTCAAATGAATGATAATGGTTCATTTAACACCCCAAAGTGGGAATTGTTTATTTTTCAGTCTTCTGAATAATTTGACATAATTTTTATCTGACTGACAATACCAAGTAATTTAAGTAAGATAGGAACCCATATAAACTGCTTCTGTTTTAACCAGGTTACAAGCATTGCTATTTTCTGCTGACCTCCTGTTGGTCCAACAGTAGAAATGCGGTCAATACCACAACCAAGATACATTCTGTATGACCTGCATCTTTTACTGGTGATGATGATCTTATGTACTCTTTAACCTTATCAGAAGGTATAACTGTTCATTATATTTTAAACAGCATTCCTTAAAAGTGCTCAGATAAATGAAGTCTGCGACATATCAAAATAGATTAAATACTTTGTCTTACTGAAATAGTCAGCTCCAGCATAAATTATAAAGTCCTTAAGGATTTAAAGCTATAGAATAACACCCCATAAAATTATTGCAAGTGATACAGTGTGAATTAAGGTGATAGCTGCTAACCTTACTGATTTTTTTTTTTACCATATAGATAACACGAAAATTTACTGCTTTGACAAGTGTGTTATCGAGTTTTTCCTAGTAGGTGCTGATGATTGCCTCTTCCCTCTTTGTAACCATTAGTAAAAGTCCAGTAGTCAAAGTACAATTTCGTTCCTTTCCCCAAAGACTCGTTGAAGGGTTTATAAAGAAAGAGAATCCATTGTAGTTCTAAGTTGGTTTTTATCTTATCTGATATGCTCTTTCCTGCAGGATAACACCTTTCCCAACCCTAAGCCAAAGATGTCTTTCCCATTGATGTAACTTTTATGCTTCTTTCTAAAGACTTATCTTGTGGCTCTGGCTGAAGACTCTTTTGTCTGGTTTCATCAGGTTCTAAAGGGACTAAAGCAGAAGATGCCCCATCTATAACTACTCCTACCATTATAAAAAAAATCTTTAACACAACTTTGAGTAGCTGCTCATAAATGCATAATTTTGAAAAAGGAAAAAAATATAAAAATTGTGATAAAAAGCCTTAACTTTCCAAGCTGAATTTTAAGAAAGATGTGCATTTACTCATTTTTGGTAGAGCAGAGCTTAATTACATGAGATTATGTGAAAAGGATTATTAGGTAATCCTAATTAGGTAGTTATTAGGTAACAGGTATCATTAAGGACATCTGATATCATTAAGGACAACTGGAAGATGGTAATTCTCAAGGATGCTTCAGCATTGTTGTTCTTGAATCTTGTTTCATACTTAGGTTGGAACAGACTGGTGGGCTCAGCCCTCAGCTAAGTGGTGACAAGATGGGTCTGGGGTTTTGTTTGCTTTGCCTTTATCACAGAATCACAGTATGAGCTGGGGAGCTGCTTTGACAGGGGGTTGGACCCGATGATCTCTCGAGGTCCCTTCCAACCCCTACAACTCTGTGATTCTGATTTTTACCCAGAGAAGTTACCATACTGTGTGTTTAAACCACCTAGCTGGCTGTTACCTGCAGCTTTTTTCTTCTTCCTTGCTTCAGGAACAAGCAATGGAAACGCTGCAGTGGAAGCAGCGATCCTGTGATGATTCCATGTGTCATCTCTTATTCAGTGGCTGAGTAACAGTGGGCTACTGGTTGTGTAGAAACTAGAGGGTACATAATTCAATTTTTCCATTGGTGTTCCAGTTCCTTCTTGGGAATTTCTCACAGGGATAGACTTCTTGGCTCACAAACTGTGCTAGCAAAGAGGAATCTAATAGATCAACCTACAGCAAAACGATCCTTGGGAGGAATTAAAATCTTTGCTTGCGAAAGGTCACCAGAGAAGTGGTGGCAGGGTCACAGAATTAGGCTGCATTCGGGGAAAAATAGAACATGCCTGCCTTCTGTCTTGGGTTTTGTGCTGACAGTCCCAAAGTCTCTAACTTTGTGAACTCGACTTAATGAAAACAGAAATGCATTTGGCTCATATGTTTTGCCAGGCAAATTGTATGTGACCTCTGCACCTTTCTTTTCTCTGTTGTTGTAGAGGCATAGTAGTAGGCAGTTGTGTACTTTTCCCTGCTGCAGCTAGTAAGAAAGGACACGTATTTCGAGGTAGGTTATTATTCCTTGCTTGACTGCCAATTCTGAGATTACCAAAGTAACAAATTGAGCTGAATGCCATGTTAACCCTTGATAAAATCGAAAATAATTAAGGTCATCAGTGACTTTATTGAAGGATGTGGGTTTGTTGCCTGAAGCATAAGAAGCTATTTAATCTCTAGCAAAAACAGGCAGCCCTTCTCTATTATTAAGTATTGCCTGCAGTGTGTAACCCCACGACCACAGTGACTGCATTTTTCCTGCTTTGTCGTGTTAGCAAATGTAATTTATAAACTGTGTAATTTCCACAGGAGGTCTTGAGCCATGTGGCAGATGAGAGGGTGTGAAGTTCAGAGGTTTGTTTGACTTGGTTACTGCACCGACCCTTCAGTTCTCATGCTAAACTTCACCGGATAGAGGAGTAAAACGGTGTTAAGAGCAGATGCTCTGCTGCTCTTGTGCTTCTTCAGCAGTGTGAAGAGAGGGGGAACTTGTGAAATCTCTTTAGAGGAAATGCCCCAGGTATCAGAGCACTGCAGAGAGACAGAAGCTGAGTGTAGGTGGTGTCTCTCTCTGGCACGCGTGTCGCATAGTTCAGGGTGGGTTCTGGCCATCAGGTCACCTCCTGGAAATTGCAGCTTGGTGGGGGAGTTCAGTGCAGTGACTTGGACTCATAAAATCAGTCATGTATGGAGTCATGAAAATACAGTACTCTGTGGTGACCCCATGGCATGCCCTGCCTCTGCTAGCAGGAGCAAGTACTTGGGCATATAACACAGGGGCTTGGCAAGTGCTTCTTGGCCTCATCTTCCTAGTGACTAGCAATAGGACAAGAGGAAACAATCTGAAGTTGTGCTAGGGGATGTTCAGATTGTATATGGGGAAAAATTTCTACACTGAAAGAGTGGTGAATTGTTGGAACAGGCTGCCTGGGGAGGTGGTAGGGTTGCCATCGCTGGGAGTGTTTGAAAAATGGGTAAACGAGGTACTTCAGAAGATGGTTTAGTGGTTGCAGTGGTGTAGGGCTGACAGATGGACATGATGATCATGGAGATCTTTTCCAACCTTGATGATTCTATGATACTATTCTCCACTGGCAGTCATCAGCCAATGGACTGAAGGGAGAAATTCAGTGTTCGGATGCATGAGCCCTTTACGACCCTCAGTGTTCTCCATTTGGCTGCCACAGCATCACACCAAGCATTTTGGTGGAGGGAATGATTTAGCCTTGGGAAACAGATTTCTTTTGAAAAGTCTTCTACTGTAAAATCTTCCCTCTGAGCGTAGCAGAGAGGCACTTCGTGCTCATCATGCAGGAGGTAGCTGAGGCTCTCTGATACTGTTCTTTTAAACTCAAAGCATTAAAGATACAATGTGATGATTCAAATTTTCCTGGGATCCCTCTCACCAGCATTAATTGCCCCCCTGCTGTTCTTGTTGCAAAGCTATTTGCTCTTTCAGTATGCAGTGCTTGTTAAGTGCTACACTAAACCTTTGTTGCTTTGCAGGAAAAAAACCTTCCGCTTATGCAAATGACGTTGAAATGAGTTTGATAAAGTGATAAACAGTCACATTTTATGATTGCAATTGTTGGAGTTTTGTTATTTTACAGTTAATTTTGTGAAGTAAAGGGCTCTGCAAACTCCCTTCTGGCATCAGTGCAGTAATGCAGCGCTTCCATAACACTCGTGGGACCACCAAGCCAATGTGATAGGGGAATTGCATACATCCAAAAGGGACACATCCAGTGTTCCTCTTCTCTGTGGTAGAGCTCTGTCCCAGCTCATAATCTCCCTGTACCTAGCAGCTCATCTTTTTCAGTTACTGTCTTAGGATGGCAGCTAGCCCTCATGCCTTTTTCTTTATTTCCTCTTCCGCTCGGCTTCTGAAACAGTATTATTCTTTCCAGTGACTCTACCAGACCTCCAAAATACCATAGTCCCCAGGAGTAATTACAGATACATTGCTGTGCGATCCCTGCTAGGTTTGGTCAAGTGCTCTATTTTTATAGAGGTCAGATCCTGAGGAGTGTGGTTGACTTTTCTTCTTCAGTAGTGGCACAAGACAGGAGTATTTCTGTCACCTGAGTATTTCCACTGTAGCTGGAGGTTGGCCCTCTCTTGAGTCTGTAGTACCCAGTACTCAAGTAGGGTTGCTAGTGGTCATTAACTCATTTGAGTACCCCATGAGAATTAAATGTCAAGTGGAAAGACCTAGAAAAAAGCATGACTGCAGTTACATGAGAAGTGAATGAACACAGTTTGTATCTCTGTCTGACATAGGGTTTGATGACCTACACGCTTGTGCTGATCCTGGAGCTCCTGAACATGGATACAAGACACCCAGTGCAGGTGTTTTCTTTGAAAGCGTGGTAGTCCGGTTTCACTGCCAAGAAGGATACAGGCTTAATGGTACTTCAAAAAAACTTTGTGTGAGACACTTTAATGGCTCTCTGAGCTGGAAACCAAGTGATAAACCTGTGTGCCTACAAGAAGGTAAGTCAGTTTTCTTACAGCCGTTCACCTGTGTCAGTTCTTCTCACTTGTCTGTGTACCACGTCCGTGTGTCTCAGCACAAACCACAAAGGACTGGAGCCATTTCACTGTGTCTTATTTGATACATACTTCAGTTTTCCATCCATCAGTCCCATCTGTAATCCCCATTTGTCAGTTAAATGTCAGGCTGTGTGTGTGCATGCATGCATGCATTGAGTGGGACATAAAGAAATCTGACCCAAAAAAAGACATTTCTCCTTTTACTAGTCACAAATTGATGCATAGAGAAAAAAGAACCTTTATTGTAAGTAAATTGTAACTATTTATTAAAGCTGCCCACTTCATACTTCTTCCTGCAATATTGTATTAGGTAAATATGATTAATTTCCAATTCCACTGCCTCTGCTAATCAGGAGTTTTAAACAATTACATTTTATGACATGTGCATGATTCAAGTAGGAAAATCAAATATGCATGGACTGCAGAGCTCTAAAGTCACAGTAGAAGTTTACTTTGAGATAATTCAGACTATTATGGCATAAGCCAATTTATTTTTGTTGTAATGCATTTTTTAAATTGTACTTGGTTTTAAATAATTAGGACATTAATTTACTTTCTTCTAGGAGTTAGAGGCAGGATTAATTTGAATATCATAAATGTAAACTTTGGCCAAAATACATTCAAGCAGCATAAATGATTTATTACACCAAGTATATTAAAGATAGAACTCATTCTTTTTGTTGATTTAGTTTTGGTCAACAGAACAGACATGAAAAATATTAGTTAAGTTGTGACTCCTCTACTGAAGTTTTTAGCTGTTTCCTCGTTGTCTTCAAGGTGGAGCAAGATAAATTCTATTTCAGGATGCATTCCATCATTTAAAATCAGACAAATATATGGACTTCATTCAAAAGTAGTCGAAGACTTACGTGGCTTATAAGCACACTTACTGTGTAGGGTCATACATCACTTAATGTGTTTAAAAACTGCTAGTACTTGTTTATGCTGGTGGGTGGGTGGGTATGAGAATCCTGTGCCAGGACAGGGCTGCCACAATGGGCCAAGCAGGGGCAGGGAGGATTATGGTCCAGAGACCTATGTGAAGGGAACAACTCTAAACACTGGTCTGCATGAAAGTGGTGTGTGAGATAGATATTGGAGAGAGTAGCTGGGGGCAGCTGGTAAGAAGTCCACGGTGTTTTGGATAGCTGCTCCTGGCAGGAGTTGTCTTGGTAAAATAATGACTCCAGGAGATGTGTGAGGTTACAGGCTGCAGAGATGTGAGGGGCACGATCGCGAGCTGGCTCATGGGGTTGTACTGAGACAACAGCTGATGGGTAGAACGTAAGGCAATGGGGGCCAATAACACTTAGTAGTGATGATGATATAGGCCAGCTGCAAAGAAACAACCCGATGCCTTTAAAAATAATATATGTTCGAAATTAACACACTCTCCCTTTGCAGCCACCTTACATAAATGTCCTTGTCACTCACTTGAGAAAGAATACATGTAGAGTGGCAGCAGCATATGTCTAAGATGGGTGTTTGAACTACCAGAGAAAGCTCTAATGCCTAGAAAGTCTGTTTGTTAACCACTGCAGGTAGCTTGTAAGGATGTTGATGTGCATCTTTCTCATAGTGCCTGTATTACCCTCTGCAGTTCTTACAAAGAGCATTAACACGTTTTACTGCCTATTTGAACTTCTTCCCAGGCCCCTGAGTCCAGTGGAAATCTGTAGAGGAAGTTTCTGATCACAGTGCCATCAACAGCAAAACTGCCACTGATGTCAGGGTGATTAGCACTTGAGTCGGGTGTTTTTAAGAAAGAAATTGGAAGATGCGAATGCGATGGATGACATGACAATAGTTGCTTAAGAGATAATCATTGCTTCACAGCACAGAACACTTAAAGGATCAGAAGCCAATGCTCTGATGAAGAAAGCACTTAAGCTTGAGCATAACTGCAATTATGTAATTACTGTTGTTAAAGTTCTGTACTTGAAATTAGGCATATGCAAAAATGCTTTTTATTATTTGGGCTGAAGAGTAGGACCCTGATTTAGGATTTAGTGGAGCAAGTGCTTAAGTACTTTCCTGATTAACAGTATAATAATAATACCTTAGATATTATTAAAACAATCCCAGGGTTTAACAATAGGAAAAAGATTTAGTTGGAAGAATTAATTCTTCTTTCCAATGCATAATGCAACCACTGATTGAAAAGATGTACTACGCAAAGGTTCAGTGGCGATCCATGACCATTTGCTGAAGTGCTTTTGAGAGTGATCCTTTTGTGTACTGGGAGCAGAATCATGAGAAAGGAGCATGCTAGAAGGTGAGTAGTGTGGCACATCTGGAGAGCAGTTAAGGAGGAATTATAACAGGGTTTGTAATTCTCAGCCGTCTAATGACATACATAAAAGCCCTCCCTGCAGAAATTCTGTAATGATGTATAAAGAGAGATTTGAAATTTGTAGCAGCTACTGGAGAAGTAAGAAGTTAATGTTTTGCCATTTATCATTAGCTATCACAAGGCAAAATGAACTTTATATTGCATTTTCCCATTTAAGGCAGGGGCTGATTGCCATGTTTGCCATTGTATGCTATACATGCCTCACATCCCAGTATATGTAAATGTCAGATGCTGCCAGCTGCGCTCAAACAGTAAAACCCCCCAATACTGCAGTTCATTTCAAGTTAATCTCAGAAGACTGGATTCAACTAAGGATGGTTACTTATAATTTTATATCTGTATGTTATGTACATTTAATTGTCATCATGTGTTGGCTACAACAATCTCTAATCACAAATGGATGCTATTTACCAAAGGAAGCAAAGCAAATCGTTTCAGAATGTAATTGATTTTAAAGCTAATATAGTTGCCTGGAGCTCTTCATCCGATCAATGTGATTTTATAGGTCTGTCATTTCTCGTTAAGAGGCAGGAGATTTTAAGTGTCAGTACAAGAATTAAGTTGCATGACTAGGTGACCAATAAATGCCCTGTCAAAAATCCATGTGCATAGAGTTACGTTCTCATGTTAAACTACAGCATGTTGTGACTGTAATTTCCATCAATTCTAATATGGTTATGCACATAAATACCAAAGCTCTAAGGTAGGAATTTTGTATTTACTGTTTAAGAGCAATATGTCATGTTGTTCACACTTTAATCTTCTCCCACTGTGATAATGGGGCTGCTGAGACTCTTTTTCTACTTAGAACAAATGCTGCCTCTTTCCTATGAGATCGAATCTAAATTTACAGTGTACATGGAGATGGAAATCAAATGAAGAGCTGTACTCTCCTCTCCCAGTGCTTCTGCAGGTAGAAGCCTTCAAAATGTCCTCAGTGCCTCATTCTCCCAGCGACAGGGATGAGAAACCTGCAGTAAAAGGAGAGGTCTGGCACAAAGTTTGGCTGCAGTTTTCCTATGTGACATTTGGCACTCATTTCTCTTTGCCTTTGTCCCTGGATCTGAGAGATGACAGAAATATTTTTATTTCCCCATCTCTTATCTGTCTTGCTCAGTAACTGTCAAGCCCTAAGCCTGGTTCCAAGCACTCGCTATATGTTTGTTGCCAGTGCTTCGCCCGGTGGCCACAGATCTTGGGTAGAGTCTCTGTGCACTGTTGTAATACAAGCAAAGACAGTAAAGGGTTATTTTATATGCACTGAACTAATGTGTTTGCCATCCACAGAACTGTGCCTCTCACACAGTACAAAGGATTTAACATTAGTAAAAAACCAAGAGACAATAGCAGTCTTAAGAGTTTCTTTTTAACAACAGGATCCACATGAGCTGTCCCTCCTGCATTCAACCTATTCTTCAGGGAAGGCTGCGGGGGGACCTCAAGCGAAGGCTGCGGGGGGGACCTCATTGCAGCCTTCCAGTACCTGAAGGGAGCATACAAACAGGAGGGGAATCAAATTTTTAAAAGGGCAGATAATGGCAGGACAAGGGGGAATGGTTTAAAGCTGAAGGAGGGAAGGCTTAGATTGGATATTAGGGGGAAGTTTTTTACAGAAAGAGTGGTGAGGTGCTGGAACAGGCTGCCCAGAGAGGTGGTGGATGCCCCATCCCTGGAAGTGTTCAAGGCCAGGTTGGATGGGGCCCTGGGCAACCTTGTGTAGATCCAGGCCTGAGGTCGGTGGCCCTGCCTGTGGCAGGGGGGTTGGAGCTTATGATCCTCGGGGTCCCTTCCAACCCTTGCCATTCTATGATTCAGGATGTCCCTTTAATCCTTCCTCCCTGTTCCTCTCCATTCCAGCCTGTGGCTAGATATAGTCAAGGCTAATTCAGAGACTGCTCCAGTGAAATGCGTAGGAGCAATGGACCTCTGTGTTAGAGTTTACGTACGGACTTGTAAACAAAATAGTTCCAGAGTATGGCCCAGGGCACCATTCTTCCATTGCACACACTGTTACAGGGTTAGAAAGGTCCTTATCATAGTTTTGGCCAATGTCACGTAGTCCTCCCCAAGAAATTCCTACAGGCACCTTCTGGATTAGCTCAGAACATGGACAATTTTTGGAGGGTTTCAACTGCAATAGACACAAACCATGCCAAGCCAGCTGGTACCCAGGGATGGAGTGGCAGTCTCCATGGTGTCCAGGTCATACCTTCCTTGTGAGTTGCCTTTATGGTCCACATGCTCTCAGGAGGAGGGAGGATGGTCCCCCTTCCCCATGGACTGGAAGAAACAGTTCTGAGAGATGATGGATGGTTTGCATGTCAACTAAAGCACTATTACTCGTGTATTTATCAAATTTTGCTCTCCAGACCAGTCTTCCTGTGATGGGGGAATGCTTGGTTTGCATGTGAGGCGTCTACTGCAATTTATGCACTGATTATCAGCTTTTCCAAGCAGAATTTGTGCCAGATAACCCAGTCGTTTGTGGAGAGGTGTCTACTGCAATTTATGCAGTTCTAATAATCACATGGTAGATATAAGCAGATCAGGGCAGGCTGTGGGGCATGCTGGCTGCACCCCACCTCTTTGCACCTCTGCAAGATGAGAAATGTGCTCTTAACTAGGCCGTTCTTTTGGCTGACCTGTTCCAATATTCACACAGTAGACATAAGCAGATCACATAACATGCCAGAAAAGAGCGTAAATCATAGCCATTGCTGTTTGATACTGGTTAAAGACCATATATTCCTTTAAATGGTTTAACAGCTGCTACAGATTTACTGAAAGATACTTAAAATAAAGCAGTTTATTTTCTAGGACAGAACATTTTAAAATCCAGTTGCTGATTATCAGCTTTTCCAAGCAGAATTTGTGCCAGCTAATCCAGTCGTTTGCAGAGAGGTGTCTGCTGCAATCTATGCCTGGCTAAGAGCTAATACAAATTCAGCCAGTGAGAAAGCATTTGCTCACAAGGCATCAGGAAAAAAGAACTGCAGTATTGTAGTTCCCTGCTCTTGTGTTTAGCCAGGCCTTGTCATAGGCCTGTTATCAAAGTCAGCCAGGGCATCACAGGTGAAGGATGGGACGGTGAGCAACTTATCACTGTTCTCTGCCAACATCTAGCTGATTAAAATGATTTGATCTATAGCTGTTATTTGGAATAATAGGGATGGAGTTGTTGTAATAGATCATCATAACAGAATCAATTTCCCCTGCTTTCGAAGTGAGCTCTCATACTTTACTGCAGTGGATGTATACACATGCCTTTTATTTGTATCGCAACAGAAAGCTGTTATGCTGGGAAAGCGAGCCCTTCACTGACATTGTCTTGTTGCATCTATCTCTCATCTCCTCCTGTGTGGCACAGCAGGATCCTCACCTGTCGCATCCCACCCAGGGCAGGCTCTTGCTGACAGCATTCAAGGTTTAGTGTCAGGCATTTCTTGGGGAGCATCCTCTGCTGCCACCTCTGCCGATTAACTCTCCAGAGAGAGTGAGAGAGAACATTGCCCAGCCTTTAAGGTGATGTCTGCATCCTCAGCTCAGTGCATTTATAACCTTCTGTTAGGGTACATATCCTCTCAGACTTGGGCATTCATAAATTAGTAAGTCCTAGTGAAATGCCTTGCTATGGGTTCTCAGACTTCCTGGCAGCCTTCCTGCCCTACCTGTCACAGGCAGCAGGAGTTACCTGCAGCAACAGCAGCCAGGGAGCTATAAGTCACAAGAGAAACAGGAGAATTTTTGACTAACAGTATGTTGTTGTGGTTTATCCCAGCAGGCAGCTAAAACAGCCAGCCTGAGTGGGATGGGGGAGGCAATCAAAGAAAAAATAAGAGGTAAAACTTGTGGGTTGAGACAAAGACAGTTTAATAGGACAGAAAAGGAAGATGATGATAACAATAGTTATTATTATATAAACAAGCGATGCGCAGCACAATTGCTCACCCAGTGATATACCTGCTGCTGGGAAAAAAATTAACTCTAGCCCACCCAAAACCAGAACATACAGCCATGCCCCATGCTAAAAGCCAGCAAACTACAATGTATTTGAGAAAATATCCCTATAAAGGGAAGGTACACAGGAAAATGCATTTCAACTTGGAAGCAACATTTATTCTCTTATTAAAATTTAGTGATGGAGTCTCAGAATAATAGATCCCCTAGTTCTCCTAAATAAATGAATGCATTATGAAATACATTTGCTCTGGGTAGTTTGTATGTGCTATGCTAAATGACAGTTTATCTTGCTTCTAGTTGCACTTCAAAGCAAACAAGCAAGCTGTTGCTATTGCTTTGCTTTGTGTATTCTCACAATTACTTGTTGAATATGAATTTGGAGTTACCCCTTCATCTTTAGTGAGAATTACCCATGAAAATGGCAGAAACTTTCTCTTTTATGCAAGTCTCAAGGGACTTCTGCAACTTGTTTTTTTAATAAATATTGCTTTCCTAAATGAAGCTAATTGCCTCTTGTGGTAGAAGTGTTGGGGGAAAAAAATCATAAAACAGGCTTATAATATTTTTACTGTCTTGCTTTTATTTTAAATGCTTTGTGGGTTTTGATGCCTGGAAACTTTTATCACCATCTCTTTCATAGATTTAGTGCTGGCAGATGAACAGATAACGTTGATTATATTCTCCCAATACTTAATCTTTTCCTCTCTTCTGCTGAATCTGACTCTGCCTTTATAAGGAGGATGAACTTTGAGTAACCCGGCCTATGCCTTCATATCTTCTTGGCTTGTCTCTCAGTTATTCAGTATTAGCAGAGGGATTTTTACCCTGACTCACCCTTTCCTTCCACCTTTCATGATATCTTTCATTTTTTAGTCTTCTGAGATTTATTTTTATTTTGGTGTCTTTGGCACTGATACATTCAGTGAGATATAAGACTGTCCAATATGTGTATCACGGACAGGTGATGGAGCCCATGCCTGTGTAGCACTAGATGTTTGCAGTCATTTCCCTTGTTGATGAGCATCTTCTGCAAGCACTTGAGATGCTGCTCAGGGTCTTAAAAATCACACCCTCTAAAGGCATATGATTTCAGGCACATAAATTGTCTGATTCAAAGAAGAATCAATGAGGTGAAAGTGAAGGCATTCTCATAACGAACTCTGTGGAATGAAGCTGAATAAACCTTAGTAAATGTACCTGATTTTCATCTGTCTCTGCTAAAACTGCAGTTTTTTCTGTGTTCTTCATGCCATCTCTGTATTTTATCTTTTCTTTTGTCCTGTCTGTAGTGCTGTCAGACAGTCTGCAGAGTCTTCCTAAACACTCTTAATTTTGTTTGTTTAAAAAAGTCTGTGGGAATGATCCATTACTGTAGCTTCTACTACAGTGCTGTGGACTTTGTAACCAATGCTTAACTAGGGAAAAGGACATACTTACAGAAATGCATGTATTTTCCAAACTGTTTAAGCAGAGGACTTAAATTAACTGATAATTTTTGCTTAAGAGCTTGATTATTCAATAGCTAGTCATGTTTTTGTTTTTTTTTTTAATGAAGTTACTATTTCTTTTTTTCATGAAGTCACAGATTGCCTTGTTCCACATGTTGAAGATGCAGAGATTCATAACAAGACATACAGGACTGGAGATAAGTTAATAATCAGCTGTCATGAAGGATTCCAGATCCGTTATCCTGACTTAGACAACATGGTTTCAGTATGTCAAGACGATGGAACATGGGATAATCTGCCCATTTGTCAAGGTTTAGTACACCAGCACATCCTGTTTTATAGCTCATGCACCTCGTGATAGTTTGCCAATATTTTTTTTGACAGTTGTAAGGATGTCAATGATCTGAAAAGCTCCACTGTATAATATTTGAATAGTGCTGCTGCTTAGGGGGTTGGGTTTTTTATTTCTCCTCCCCATTGCTTACAGCAGGAAAGAACATGCCACTTTCTGAACATACCCATACTTCAGTTATTTGTTTGGTTGTCTGAAATCGGGCATAGATACAGAGCATTTAAAAATACCATAACTTCTGGTTAAATCATCCAGAAGTTCAGCAAATGGTCTGATGGGCAACTGGCATTTCTGTACCAATTAATTTCTGCAAAGACTTAAGCTTCTAACCACAATTTACCTTTCTTTGCCTTTTGCTCCGGTCAGGGGTAGAGGAGAGAAGCTGGAATTGGTCTTCAGTAATCGCTGATCATGTTCACAGTCCATTAAGCCCATAGCTATTGACTGAAAATTCAGGGTGTGCACAGGAGTGATTTTGGCCAGAAACATCATTAGCCATAGCAGTATTTGTATTAGTAGCATGGGGTCCCAGCTTCACACAGGCTGTGAGAAAGGGCTGGGGGTAAGCCAGCTTTAGTGAACAGAAATTCAGTACCCCTGGGCTGCTGTTACCTTGAGGTTTGTAACATGCATGTGTTAGTACCATTGACTTGATTTTAACCGATTCCTGCCTTGGTAACAAGCTCGACTGGCTGAACAGCATCAAGAGATTTTACCTGCCTCTGCTAAAGAGAGGACTAGGCTAGTATGAACTTCCCTCAAACACACCTGCCCTCTCCTTAAGCTGACAGTTCTCTGTGGGCACTTAATTACACCATCACATCAATTTGCAGAGTTGGGAAGCTGGGACACTTCTTTGGGGTTACAGTGGCAGGGTTTGGTGTCTCTGCTATGAAGTGATAAGATGGATGGGTGCCAAAGTCAGAAGTTTAGCTTACATGGGTCTCCATGGCTAGGACCCTCAGTTTGGAGAACATCAAACTGTGTCTAAAGGGCTTGTTGTAGACTATAGTGCAGACATTTAGAAATTTAGGGCCAGTTCAGTGTATCTGAAGAAAGCCAACAGAAAAGGGGAGTTTTCCTAAACCCATAAAAAAGTGGGCACTAGTTTTGGGGTATCTCATCAGCAATGGTGTGATGTGTGGCAATATGAAGTATGCAGCCCATTTTGGGGAGTGTGTGTACCTCACATCTAATTAAAGTAAATTAGGACTCTTGCAACTGAGAATAATACTCAAAAGATTAATTTTCAGCTACTGTATATGCCAAAGATCCAGGTGGAAATTCTGAGAGAGCCAGTATTAAATGGGTAAGCAAAAGTACCCCTTTGCTTGAGGCTGCCTTCTGTTGCTGTATTTATATTATGAAACATGATCAATTGCTGCTTTTAAAAATAAAAGCAGTGCTACTAAAAATTCTGAAATCAATTGCACAAGGGCAAAGTGCTGAAGCTACCAGACAGGTAGAAAATAGGCAATTCAGATTCAGGCATCTGCTGTATTTTGCCAGAGTCTATAAACCTGTTCCAGAATTGACTCCCGAATTTTCTTTTTGCTATGGCAAGCACTAATAATATCAAAGGCATTTGTCTGCTTGCAGTATGTAGGCTGTCAATTACACTTCAATGGCCATTTGATTACAACAGGCAGGGGAGTCTCACGACACAAAGATGCCTTTTTTCTGGCAGAGCAGTGAGTAAGTATTGTAGCGTGTGTAAGAATCCAACCTCAAACTATTTTTTGCCACAAGATACTTGTGATAATTAGTGATGTGGAATAATGGGAATTACTTAGTTAAACAAATATGTCAAAATTGAGTTTTCCAGCAGGTTGAGGTGTTTGGAGATGCAGGGATTTTCACAAATGCTTGGTGCTCATACAAATTCAAGTCGATCTCTGCTATGCATTGAAGCAACCCAATGGGCATTAAAATTCTGAGCCAGCAGGACAAAATTTTCCATGGTACAATTCAGAGGACAGTAAGCTTGGTCTTGCTCGGGCATTCTGCGCTCTTTCTGTCCTAGTGCAGGCTGCTTATATCATCCTGCTCAGCTCACAGGAACTGATACATTATATGTGGGGCATACAGGGGTACAAGGAATAGCCAGTAGATAGGATGCTTGAAGCTTTATTTAAGAATATAAGAATATATAAGTATTTAAGGATATTTAGGAGATAACCAGCTAATAAAACAGCACTCAAAACCATTGCTCTGGTAGTATACCATGCTGTAAAAACCATTCAAGCTTTTCCTGTTGTTTTCTTTGGCTTTCATCTCTCTCCCTCAAGAGAGTGTTTCAGGGAGATAACCACTTGAAGTGCTTCTAAGACCTTTTATTTTAGATGCCAGCCTCATAAAATAAGTTCTCAGACTGATTTTAGTTCCACCCCAGGCTGAAAATTATGAGAGCCTTTTGACTATCTTTCATAAATTCTTAGCAGTGGTAAGAGACCTATTTATGGACCTCCATAATGCAGCTCCTATTAGTCTTACAACTTTATAACATTATTTTTCACTCCCTGATTACTAATCATCTTTCCTCCACATTACTGCAAACTAACAAATCAACAATATTAAGTATTACCCAGAGGATCATTTCTAAGGCCATGAGGAGTTGCGGTTTTTTCCTAGGACCAACTCTCATCTAAATAACAACTCAAAGCGGCTCTGAATGTATATGAATGACATGTTACAAAGTCATGTCATCAACCAAATTCACTGCTCTTTCTTGCACTAAACATGGCTGGTGACCACTCAACTGTCACGGCTCAGTACCATCCATAGTGCAAAGCCCTCAGAAGTAATTCCAGAAATAGAATGTAGTCTAACTTCAGTGTTTATTGTGGCAGTGCTAATAGTTAAGTCACATCACTGTAGACTTTCTCAAACTGGAATTTCAAAATGATTGACTCTGTCTACAAATTTTTTATGGTTGTGGGCATGGCACTTCATCACAGGAGCAGTTTTAATAGTAAAGATGGTTTACCTGCCTGTCAGTTTTAAGAGGAGGAATAAAACTCATGGTTTATATAAATGACAATCTTTATTTATTAAAGATTCTACCTCAAAAAGAAATTGCCATCTGCTAACCCAGAGAATGTTTGTGAAACAAAATACTGTCATTTTCAGTAAACCTTTCCTAGATTTGCTGAGAGTGAATCTCATGCTAGCAAAGTGTGTGGGCTAAACAATGAAAGGATTTGAAAGAGGATGATGAGACATATGTATCTGAAGGAGATTACACAGGCATGCCATTCATAGCAGAGAAGATGAAAAATACCGCACTCCTCAATTTAGGAATTATAACCAAGATGTGTGAAGATGCCTGAGATAAGCACCGTATAATAAAAGATACCTCCCTCTTCTTAATTTGCAGGTTGCCTGAGGCCATTGGTTCTTCCTCATAGTTACATTAACATATCTGAGTTCGAGTCCTCCTTCCCCGTAGGAGCAGTGGTCTATTATCAATGCTTTCCTGGTTATAAACTAGAAGGGGCAGAGTTCCTTGAGTGCATGTATAACCTTATCTGGTCAGATAGCCCACCTAGGTGCCTTGATGTGGAAGGTAAATGTCTTACTGTTTGTTTTTTCTTTCAATTTTGCAAAATCAGCATGCTTTGTATGATGTTCAACTCAGGGCTGTAGCCACGCTTATGCTGTATGTAATGGTTCTGCAGGCCACACAGAGCGTATCTGGGGTTTGTTGCATGCAACCTACTGAGGTTTGCTGCACCCCATTAGCTCTTGGTGTTCCCTAACTCTAATGCTTCTCTCTCTCAACATCCAAAGTACAAGAGAGGAAGCTCTTACAAATGATTGCTTTGCCCTTAAAGTGTACATTCTTTGCACCTCTTCTAATAAAAATAGTCAGGAAGTTATGGAATTCATGTTTGTGTGCAAATAGTCACAGTTTCTATAGATACGGATAGTTTTCTGTGATTAACTGAAAAATACTGCATAGAGATATGCTTACTTTGGGCTGTGCCAGCTGCGAAGATTATTCACTGCTGCACCATGCTCACACTTGAATATTTGTTGTTTCTCATAGCATTTAACTTTAAAGAAGGATGTACAGCTAAAATGACAGCGTTAATTTATTGATTAGAAGTATAAAGCCCATTCGGTGTGAAACAGAGGTAAATCATACCAAGCCAAAAGGAATAATCTGTGACTATAGCTGCAGTGCTGGAATGGATCATACCATAGCACATTTATATTTGCATCCCATACATTTAAAACAAAGATACCAAATGGATTGCTCCATATGCTGTCAAAACCTTGTGAACTACTTTCCTCCATTTTCATACTGCACCTTGAGTAGAGCATCCTAGGAAGTCATCAGGATGCATCCTCAGCATTTCATTCCCTTACAAGGAATACAGTTTGGCTCTATTTCAAGCCTGTAAGGAAGCTATCTATATGTAGACCTTAGCTAAATGCAAGCTAAGTTACAGGAATTCATATGTGAGGCTTATGTCATTGAGCTAAATGTTAAGCATTCTGGAAGTGCAAAACTTTGCCAGCATCAACAAAGTGATATACTGCACCAAAATAATAAAATGAACCTTATTTTTCACTGACAGTTCAAGTTCTAAAATTCAGAAAAATGCCTTTGCACTTCTGCACTTCTTTGTATTATTATTATTACTTCTACTATTATTTAGCATGCCATAAAATACTAATACCAAATCAGCTCTTTGTAAGCCACTTTTGGAAGGTTTGCCTGTTGCCATTTGTAGCATGGTCAATACATAAAATATCAGAAGGGCCCTGTTAGGATTAACCCAAATAGTGTATCTGTTTTGATAAAAATGACAATTCTCCAGTTAGCAAGATAAGAGCATTAAAATGCAGCAACTCAAATGTGTGAAAGAGAAGAAAGTTGTGTCTTACCCTCACTTAACACAGGTGAGCATTCCAGCTCCTATAACACCTGGGAAAGCTCATGTGCTCATTGTTCATTGCTTGTATTATAAAGGCATGGAGACGCCCCTTTTTTCTTGGTAATTTAAAACATGAGATAAGAATTGCTGCCCTGACAGTTCTACATTTAAAAACTATGCCAAAAGTTATCATCCCCAGTCAACTATGGTAATGCATGATGGATCAGTGTATGTCAGCTGCTGGGTCAAGGCCATCTGGGAGGCCTCCTGAGTTTTGATTTAAATCCAGCTTCCCCTTTAAGTGCTTTCTTATTGCTCTCTTTAAGTGTTAAAACTTTCCATGGTGATTTCATTTTGGCTTCCCATCTCTGCATGTGTTGAGTGAACCACAAGAGACCAAAGACCAGAACCAACACTTGCAAGAGCAGATTCTCCTCAGCTTTGGGGTTGTCCCCACCTCTGTTGGGGCAGAAGAGAGAGCAGCATCACTGAAAGGTCACCCCTGACAACTCCCTTTGTGAGCTCAGTTGTAAGGATGCTTCAGCTGGTATGCAGCAAACTTCAACATTAAATCCAGATAGGGTAAACCAGTTTGAGATGCCCTCATTTGAAAGAGTTAATTCAGGTGATAGATACAAGGAGTGCCAGGCTCCAGGCATCTTGTTACAATCCACTTCTCTTAGTGGACAAAACCTCCACCCTGCATTTTTTTATTCTGCATTTTGCATACTGATGTCAAGCTCTTTTCTTCAGCATTCCTTTTTCCTGTGAGGTACAGTCTCGCCAAGCAGTATTTTTCACAGAGGAAATCTGCAAATAACAAATTTCTATTTATTTCCACAATCAAAATTCATACTAATAACATTTCCTGCTCAGTATTTTAATATGCTAACAATTAAAAGCAAATGATTGTTAGGACACAGTAATGAAGCATTTTGGAGCTTTTACTCTGCTATAAACAATCCTGTTTGATACACGTTCTTCTTGAAGCCTTTACAGAAGGAATTTCTTAAATGCGTGTGTATGATTACAGTACTGCTGTATGTCCATCTCATCATTTTTTTTCCCTCTTTGTTAGGCCAAATCAATTATGAATTAAGGGTTTGCAGCTCCATTTCAATAAATAGTTACACCAGGGGCCACTCAGCTCCCATCGTACAGCCTGATTTCTAATGCTCAAGTCCAGTCTTGTTCTCAATATTGCCAAGCACAGAGCTTCCACAGACTCTGGCAAGTTTTTTCCTGAGTAATTTTTGCTGATAGGGAAGAAGACTTTTCTGATAATTAAAATCATTTTTGCATTAGTCACAGCAGTGCTGAAAAAAAAATAGTTACTTGGTACTGAAGTCCAGCCAACACTGCAGAGTTTTGCAGCAGCTTCTCAGAAACAGCTGTTTGCATCTAATTGGGGAAGATGTTATAACTCAGGCATAACGGGTGCCTCTAGCTCAGATTGCCAAGTATTTATTGGTATGAGATCCTCCTCTTAAATGCTTCTACCTTGGCCAGATTTAAAACATTTTGATTGATTTTTGAGCGTCTTTCTCAAGCTGAATAGTTCGGGAAGCTTCAGTTGAAATGGTTCAACTATATCTGAGAACGATGGTAGAGGAAATTTTGTTGTTTTACCAGTATTGGGAAACTTTCCAGTCATTTAGAGGTGAAGATAAAGCATCTTCACAATGATTAATTTTTTCCTCCTTTAATTCCTTGATTTACATCTTTAACTTTCTTAATATCCCCTTTTTTCTAGTGGAATTCCCTAATAATACAAATGGTTGTTTAAATTTCTTTTGCACTGAAACTTGTTAGATGCTTGCAGGGATATACAAAAGTCTAAGGAAAGTGTTAGTCTATTTATTTATATGATTTTTTTAACTTACCAATTTTGGGTGTAGAAATGAATGTGAGTTAAGCACTCACATTCATTTTACCTTCTGTAAAATCAGATATGAAAAAGATGGGGGGAAAAAAACCCCAAACCTTAAATTGAAGATTACCACATGGAGTGTCAATTTTAATTGTAAAGTCAGATGGCTTCCAGAAACATTTGAGGAGACCAAACACTTGTACACATACGAGTATGGAGCTCTATGAAATGAAATGTATAGAACTAGAAAATATTCCTTATACTATACTTGAGGGTGAATAAAGACGTTACACAGGGTTTGGAGAAAAATTTAACAGGGAAAAAAAAAATCTGGCCATTAGTACTTTGGGAACATGTTCTGCATATGATTACATACTTTGCCATCTGGACTCTGTATTTTAGTCTTTCATGCCCTTTGGAAGGCTTCCAAGAAGATGTTAAGGAATAACTCTTACAAGGAATGAGGGGAAAAGAGGCAGAGAGAGGAAAGGCTGGGAAAATTTGATCGTAGTGCTGATGCTATAACATAAAGCAGTTGTGTGGATAGTGTAATTGGGAACTCCTGGCTTCAGATTTGAGACTAAAAGGGAAAAAAAGGTTGATCGAATTTACAAACAACAGACATGATCTGGAATGTCTGGTTTCAGCAGCATCCCAGGTGAACACAAAAGCCAGTCCTGCAGGAAATCAGATAGAATCTCAAAACGTCATTCTGCATACTAGAACCAACAAATTCTCTAGCTGAGGTCAAGCTTGAAAGAATGTTAAATAGAAAATACTTCCAATTTTTGTAGGTAGATTAAAAATTAAAATGAAAGAAACATGAGGAATAGATCTCAAAGGGAAGATTGAAAGAATAAAAGACAAAAACCACTTCAGAGCTCTGGTATATAAAACTGCCTCATTGTGAGGGGAGGTGGAGAGATACAACACTGAGCTAACAACTGATTGTAGGAGGAATCCTGAAGGTTATGGAAACTGAGAGAAAGACAAGAGAATTAAGAAAATGGCACAACAAACCTGCTGAAGTGCTAAAAATCCCCTACTTAGGGCACCAGGAAAGTTATGGGGAATAGAAGGGGGTTAACCATATGAGATTTAAAACCAGCAAAGCATGCTACAGATTTTTAAAATACCAATAATCTAGAAAGACAGGCAGGAATACAGGACAGAGCTTTAAATCGATTCTGTTCACAAACCTGAGGCTAGACACGCATAGAGAGGGTCTGATAATACTGACACAGAACCTAGAAAGTAAAAAGCATAAAAGAGCACTGGAAGAGGATGATATTATGGGTGACCTGCCACAGCCATTTACTGTTTCAAAACAAATTATCTTAAACTTTCTAACCAATTACATACAGGATGCTTTGAAGGAAAGCTTAAAAAAATAATCTTTGTACTTACATAACAACTACCAATGCCAGAAATTGTGATTGACACCGAGCTACTTCTTTGATAAACTGTGCCCTTAAAATATTTTAAATTCCTGATGAAACATACAGCAATACACTTCAGCACTAATAAATTTATATTCAGGAGTCAGAATAAAGTGAGCAATCCTAAACCTGAGATACTGTACATCGGTAAGGATGGATTTCTCTCTGTGTTTCCTTGTTGACATTGAGAAGGCTTTAGATAAATTCTAGCATGACAGACTGATGCGTATCCTCAGGGAAGATAATGTTGATGCAGCAGATCTCCAACAGATAAAAACCCTGTAGAGCGAGCTGAGGGCAGCAATACAAGCAAGTTGTGAACGCTGTGGTATTAAGAAATGGAGAGGTGGATACTGGGATTCTGTTTTATGTTTAAAGCTACTCAGCTTGCAGGAGGGAGAATAAATTAAATATTTCTCAACTGCCAAAGAGGTCATCCAAGTTAACTGAGTCAATGTTAGCCTGAGACACATTGATAGCCTTGTTTTTAATAACTCTGACAAGAGTGGCATTTCAGAATATATTCATTGCCTGGAGCAATACTTCTTCCAACTCAGGAATTACAGCCAGCAGTAAATGCTCAAAGAGGAACAGACAGCAATATTTGTAACCACCTTTACTTGGGCAACACCTTTACATCAGTGATGTAAAGCCCAATGCCTAAAGGTTGAAATAGGCTACGATCAAGTCATGGAAAGCAAGTGTGATGGAGAAGTTTAAAAGGATCATTTTCTTTTAAATAAGTACATCAATAATTCTAGTGTTTCTGCACTGTAGGCAGTTAATTTGTTCATCACCTGTGATCACAAAAATGATACGCATCTGGCAACCCTGTACAAGTGTGGAAGTTGAACACTTTAAGGAGATGCTCATCGGTGACTTGGAGTATCTGGATTTTGTGCTGTTGGAGAATGCTGGAGTTCATCTATATGCCTTTACCCATAACAGAACAGGAGTGGAAAAGAATTGAGTCCAGAAAGAGCACAGTGACGTGAAATACTAGGCAGACAGATCAGATTCTTCTGTGGACATACTGCTTAATCCAATTGCTTAATTCCAGCGAGTGTACTGCAAAGTCCAATAGAAAGGAAACCAGACCACATTTCAAGACAGAATGATACACGAAGGTGGACATTTTACGGCTCTTTGTACAGGGGCTGGAGGTTTAGAGAACAGTGTCCAAGTCTAAGACATTTTTTGAGGAGGATAAATTCTATTGTATTCCTGAGTAATTGCTCCTTTTCTGCATTTTGCAGAATTCTTTGATCTGAGCTGTGAGGTAAATAGATGCCTTCTCCGCTGTCCCTAGTTTTTCAAGACAGCAACAGAACAACTTGTAATCTGTTTCTTTTATGTCTTTTTGTTTCTGCTTGATGCACAGGACTGTCATGGTAAATCATTGTTTTACACCTGCTCTATCGCCTCTGTACCTTTCAGAAACTCCTTAGCATTTCCATAATCAGCCAGACATCCCAACTTTTTTATGGAGCCATAATTTCTGCCCTGAAGTTCCACATTAGCTGCCAGATGCATGTAGTATTTTATCCACAGTGCTTTAAATATGCTGAAGATTAGGTGGGGGAAAGCAGACAAAATTTCTCCCTGAAGGCTGTTTTATAATATTAATCTTCAACTGTATCTGGCAGGGCTCCTCAGAAAATGAGAGGCACGCTACATTGTCTACCTTGAAATCAAGTATCTGTGTGCTTTATGGAAACGTACCTGAAATTCGGCTGCGCAGCGCAATCACAGAACGTTTTCCACAAGTGGAGGAATCCATCCCTACAGACTCCCTGCATTAGGATGTCTAACCACTGCGTGGGCCCGTTCGCTTCCACAAATAAAAAGCAGCATTTAAAGGGTGGCAGTTCCTCCAATCAGTGCAGGCAGGCACTTGGTAACTAAACATAAATAACAGATACTGATGCTCTTCCACGCCTCCCTTGCTTTCTAAACTGGTTTGTGGTATTGCTGTGCTAAGATCACTTGCAGGTTTTCCTTCACCCCTTTTTATTTTTCCTCATAACATTCCATTGGGAATGAGGCTTTGTGCTTTTCCTTTTCTCAGGTGGTATAACTATACCACCTCAGCCTTCAGCTAAGCCCTGGAATATAACTCATCTATTCTGGCAAGACCAGCCAGATTTGGCATTCCAGTCTCATCCCTGATGACTGGCATAGGGAACACCACACTGGCTCAAGGGCTTCTTAAGGAAAAAATGGTTCAAGAAAGAGGTGTTAAAATAGAATAAAAACATCACTATGTCCAGCTCACAGTGAGCACTGGCTCAGACATCCCTCTCAGATGCTTTCATCTGTCTTGTTGTCTTAGCCAGCTTCCCAACAGCTCGCTCATCCTCCTCCAATTGACTTCTAAGCACTTTAGCCTTTTCCAGGACTGCGGTTATCCTGTGACGCCTGTCAAATACCCAAGCCTTGACTTATTTCTCATTCCTATGCAGTCTATGCTGCCCCCAGCATCTGCATCTCAAAGTCCTAAACAGACCATTACTGATCATAACATCAGCCATGCATGAGAAGAGGAAGGAACAAAACTAAAAGCAAGAGATGAAGAAAGCTAAAATGTTCTGCTGTAAATGAGACCAGAGTTCCCTAAGCACACCCATATAAAATAATAAGTATAAATATTTCCTTAAGGATAATTATGGGCCTCTAACCTGCCAGAGGGATAGAATGCCATCCAGAGGGACCTGGAAAAGCTGGAGAAGTGAGCCCAAGTGAATGAGGTTCAGCAAGCCAAGTGCAGGGTCCTGCACCTGGGTTGGGACAATCCCCATTGTCCATACAGGTTAGGAGATGATGTGCTGGAAAGAAGCCCCAAGGAAAAGAACTTGGGGGTACTAGTGGACCAAAAGCAGGATGTGAGCCACCAATATGTATCTGCAGCCCAGGAGGCCAACCACATCCTGGGCTGCATCAACAGAAGCATGGCCAGCAGATTGAGAGAGGTGATTCTGCCCCTCTGCTCTGGTGACACCTCACCTGGAATACTGCGTCCAGCTTTGGAACCCTGAAGACTAGAAGGACATGGACCTGTTGGAGCATGTCCAGAGGAGGGCCATGAGGATGATAAAAGGACTGGAGCACCTCTCTTACAAAGACTGGGTGAGAGACTTGGGATTGTGCAGCCTAGAGAAGGAAAGGCTCTGGGGGCACGTTAGAGCAGCCTCCCAATACCTGAAAGGAGCATATAAGAAAGCTGGAGAAGAACTGCTCACGAGGGCATGTAGCAATAGGATGAGGGGTTACAGTTTTAAACTAGAAAAGGGGAGATTTAGGTTGGATATTAGGAAACAGTTCTTCAGTGTGAGGGTGGTAGATCTCTGGAACAGTTTGCCCAGAGAGGTGGTGGAGGCCACATCCTTGGAGACATTCAGGGTCAGGCTTGATGGGGCTGTGAGCAACCTGACCTAGTGAAGATGTCCCTGCTGACTGCAGGGAGGTTAGACGATGACCTTTAAATGTCCCTTCCAACCCAAGACATTCTATGATTCTCTTGCTAAAAGAACTCATAGCTGTCTATTGCTGCAAACTCCTCATCATTTTTTGGTAGTTTAAATGAAAATTGGCCATTTTAACTTAAAATTTAAAGGAGAATGATCACTTGGGGTGTATTTCATCCTGTACCTGTTGTGAAATGCATTTGAAACTGCAGACTTTAGGATTAAGATCAGTGTTTCACCAGTTGCTGTCTTGGAAATGGCAGGATTGTTGAGGATGGGTGTGTATTTGGTGTGATGCTCCTGTAGGAAAGTGACTGGAACTGCAAAACGGGCTCCGTGATTTGTAATTCCAGGAACAAGGACACTCTGTGTACAGCAAGTGATTGTAAATCACCTTCTGTTTCCGTTTAGAAAATATGAAAGCGTTATTAAAATAGGCTTGAAAGTAGTTCTGTCCTGTTTCATTTAAGCTCATACAGCTGGTGTCAGTGATAGCAATTTTCAACAAAATGGTGTTTGTCAAAGCTAGACCAGAGAAGCAGCTTCTCATTAAAAACTTAATTATTCAATTCATTTCACACTCTGCAGAATGTGAAAAGTGTTTCTCACAGTGTGCACACTGAAAGGCTTACCTTGCTGTTGCCACTGGTACAGAATTACCCAGGGGTGATTGTCCAGGGGCAGAGGGAGCAGCTTGGAGCCAGGAGACCCGGGGTATATTCCCGACTGCTTCAGCACTGATGTGCTGAATGGTCTTGAAGAAGTTGCTTAAATGTCTGGTGTCTGCTCTGATGAAAACATGTAGGTGGCATCACTAAGATTGAGTAATTGCAAAAGGTTAAGACAGAGAAGAATTTGGAAATTATTGGCCAAGGACACAATGTTTTTAATACATCTTGCTGTAGGCTTTCAATAAATTTGCTGGCAACTTCAAAATTGAAAATAAGCATCTTTTATCTTTCTTCTCTTAAGTCATGTCTACTTTCAGGCTTAACAGGAGTTATTTTGTATTATTGCTGACATTTTTTTCCACTATTATTTCTATTCTGGTATTACTATTAGTGCTGCTGTAGTTTTGCTGTGGAAATGAATAATCAGAAAAGTTCCTCAGAGCATGTCTCCACTCTCAAAACACAAATTCGGTGCCCACAAAGTTCTTCTCTCTTCTCCCAGTACAGCTACATTATGCACTAATTCTCCTTTCACAATGCTGGAATCATTTGTTTTAGGAATGTATCATTAGGATATTGTTGAGCTGATGTTCACAGTAAATGAAAAGTTAACTCTAGTAAAGCTCCCCTTTCTGCTTACATTTCTGAAAAGTGTCATTAGAAATAAATTCTCAGTAAGTAGCTGTTCTAAACTGAGATCATTTGACAGGACTTATTTTAAAACAACTGGATTTGCCATTTCCTTTCTTTTGCAAGCCTCTTAATTTCTTTTTCAGGCTCTCAACCAGATATGACTGGTTGAGTCCAGGAGTTTTTCTTCCATCCTGTTTCGACTACTGGACAGTTTAGTGGGAATTGTTTTGCAATTTGAGAATTAAAATACTTTTGTTTTTTCCATTACTGTAAATCAGAATCTAAGTCTAAAATAGAAAAATTCATTTCTAACCTTTAAAATGCAGAAGTAATTTCCTTCTCCACCTCTTCTTCATGTTGGCCATCCACTCCCTCTTCCCCCATGTATTTTCATGTTTGATATTACACTAGAAAAAAACAGGTTTTGTCCACCAGCTTTTAAGTAGAGATCTTGTTGGCTAACATAAAATCAGTAGATTCTCTAATTTAAAGTTTAAAAATGCACAACTAACTGCTACCCTTTTTTTTGAACACCACAGCCACTCCGAAGGTGGGGAAATCCATGAAATCAAACAAGGAATTTCTCCCTTCAACTTTCTTGAGTCCTAGGCATCTTGAGCATCCCGGCAGGGATCTGTTTGCCATATAAACTGACTTGCTCTTTTTTTTGATGAATGATTCAGCTTTTCAGCTGGGAATGCTGAGCTGTAAAGTTCCTCTAAGTCCCCTTACAGTCTATGGCCAATTGCTCTATAGAGACCAATCTGGTGAACCAGGATGACATACTGCAGAACCAGCAGCAGACTCCGACTATCCCTCTGACAAGCTCCAAAGTCAAGGACATACACGTGTAGTCTTTCAGTGTTGGTCGTTAGAAGATATGACAGGATTATCCATGCTGGATGTTGTAATTAGCACATTAAAAAATAAATAAAGTTAAGATGCTGAAAGCTGTTGGTAATAAAGACTTGGTGTGACATTTAGGAACAGGACCTAGGGCTTTTTTTAAGCTGTGAGAACTTCCTAGAGTAGAATTCACTTCTCTCTATGATGATTTATCATTCATACTGCTGTCAACTTCGACAGCAAAAATACAGTTGTCAGACACAATTTTATTTTAAGCAGTTTGTGCTTGTTTTCATTCTATGAGTTTGATTAATTTGCCTGAAGTCCATGGCCTGTAATTTCCAAATAGAATTAGGACTGATCACTGGGTATGCAAGAATTTTAACTCTCCTGGAAAATGTTAGTGGGTTTAGGTTTGCCACCTGAGTTTTCATCCACAGTTGATCTGGCACATTCTGTGTAACCACTGCTCTACACTGATTTCCAGCATAATGCTAAGTAAATATCAGCAATAACCAATAAATACCAGAACCATATCTGACCCTATCAGATCTTCTGACCCTCTCAAAATCTTCTGGTTTTAGGATCCAAGAGTGTTCAGCTGCCCTCCAGACCTTCATAATCTTACTTTTCTATGATCAAAACTAAGCCCACTTCCTGGCTATCCTGGCACTGACTTTAAAGTATCTCAGACCAGGATGATCATGTCAGTTGAGCAGGTTGAGAAAGCATGCAACTAACTGCCAAGAGCTCAAAATTAGTTTGGTTTTGGTTGCTTCTGATATATCTCATTCAATTGGATTTGATTTGGGAAAAGAGGCTCTGAATCTGAGCTTTACTGATTGTAGATGGGGTCCAGTTCGCCCATGTACATAAGGAGGGATCCTGAAACTTGATGGACATAAAAATCACAGGAGGTGGTGAGGGATACCCCAAGCAACTGAAAACCCTTGACTCCGACAGTCCAGCTGATGTAAGAACAAAGTGCTGTTTCATTTGAGCTAAACACCTTCATTTTCAAACAAGCCCCACCACATCTGCTGTTTGTGAGAGTGTTTAATGCAAGAGCTGTTGGCAGGAGTGACCACTTAAAACTTGACCCTAATTCATGACTAACACTCTGCAGCCCATTAAGGAAACGTTTGCAGGAGCTTCCAGGCAGTGTCAATACACGAGTGTTTTCCTTGAAATACGGAGAGTGTCAGGGGAAGGGGTGGCACCCATTCTTACCATTGGGGATGTACCCTACCCAAAGAGTGATGCTTTTTTTTTTCAGGTTTTTAAAAATCTGGTTCCATTTGTAAACAGACTGACAGCTTCATATCTGGGTTGTACCCATAGTGTATTGTTTTTCTGTGTCACTCCTGAGCTGATCCACATTGCTGGGATACCAGCTCTGAAGGCTTTTTTCATTCAGCAGGCTGCTTTGGCCCTGGGTGATGTTAAGAGGTTAGGGATGAGGCAGCAGGTCCATTGCTGGAGAGGAGAAATGTGTTTTTCTGAGGAGTTGCCCTCCATGACAAGAGGTGCTCTACTTTGCTCGTTGCTAGAAAGGTATGGGGCTTCTACACATCTCTTGCAGCCTGTTGTAGCTTGGCAAAACTCAGTGGCAAAGGATTTTCAGTTGCTGTCTTCTTTTGTTCTCATGCTCTAAGCATAAATAATAACAACATTCCAGGTTTCCTTATGGCAGGCCAGAATCATTGCTTTCACTGATCATTTTCTTTTAATAGAAGAATGGTCCCTGATATGGTCAAAAGGTGCTTTGCCTACTATTTCAGTGTGACACCTTTGCCCTCATCTTACAAAAATTGTGAGATGACTTCCCAGCAAAGCACTCCTCTTTCTCGTAGGTCCAGAGACTTTGGAAAGTATGCAGAATGTTGAGAATGTGAATTTTTATGTGAATTACTTGCTCTGATTTCAAGTTATTATTAAGCCTTGCATGTGAAAATGCAAACAAAACCATATCTCCAGGGGATAGGGAACAGACATTGCTGCATATTGTAATCAGCCTCTCTTGAAGATTCATTTAATATCTTGTGTATTTTTTTTTATGAAATGCATTATTCATGTAACAAGATTCACAGAGAGAAGCAGCTGAATTGTAATTTCTGGGAAGAGCCTTCTTCTGAGAGATGGCATTTTCATTATTTAAATCAATGCAGTAGGTCTGGCCTGCATGAGGGAGGCATGAAGTGAAGGGAAGGGCCTCTAGATGGGGCACTGAGCCAGTTAGTGTCTGCCTCTGAAGGGAAGTAAAACAATCCAGCTATTAATTTAAGCCCTTTTTGGGTCAGTATGTAGCCATTTGAGACACAATCAAATCTTTGTAGGGTTTGTTCCCCCCCGCTCTGTGTTAGGAGCACTTAAGAAAATGGTAATCAAGTAATGCTTACTCGGTGGAAAAGTTTCCTCTCCTGTAAAAATACTGCTGGCGAGCTGCTTTGCCCACTGCTGTTTCCCAGAGAGCGCTCCCTCAGCTCTCCATTGAGTTCATCTGCCCAGCCATGTGCGAGGACATTTCATTTCAGGGCCTACAATAAAGCTCCACATGTTATTATTGCAGTTCTCACTTATTTACATAAGTAAACCACTGCACTTAATTAAATGAGGCTAGGCTCAGCCTCTGGTATATTTAAGACCTCGCTCTGCCACCAATCCCACTGGCATCAGTAGGTCTGCTCAGAGATAACAAATCACAAATACCAGCGGTAGAGTTTAAGCTCAGCTTAGTAGCATCACAGTGGCATGGGCTGTCGTTGCCTAAGCCACACTGTGTGCTGTCCATCTCTGGCAAGCATGGTTGCTGGCAAACCTTTTCTTTTAAAGTGAGCATTTAGGAATTTAATTAGTGCACATGACCATTTAATTATGTTAATGAAATAAAAGATGGAATGTTACTGCTGAATTTGAGATGCTGCT
Organism: Laterallus jamaicensis coturniculus; assembly: GCA_022605575.1. NCBI lineage: Eukaryota > Metazoa > Chordata > Aves > Gruiformes > Rallidae > Laterallus > Laterallus jamaicensis. The sequence goes on from JAKCOX010000001.1 coordinate 24,647,572, forward strand.
TAAGGAGGGGGATTTCCCTTATTTTTGGCTGTTCCCCTCCATCCTCATATAGCCATCTTACAGGCATATGTGTCCCCTTTTGTCTTCCTCTTGCCCTCCCCTTCCCCCAGAAGATGGGAAGCTTCCCAGACCCCATCTCTCAGGCCTCTAAACAAGCAGGTGACCGCAGATCTTACCAGTGTCGGTAAGAGCCATAAGCAACCCATCCCAGCGCAGGCTGCCCTGCGTGAGGTGCGTGCATCCATCCGCCAGTGCAGACAGGTGCCTGGTCTCCCAGCACCAGTGGTCTGGTACCAGTGAGAGGAACCCCAAAGCTGCAGGGACCATGAAAGGGAGCCTGAAGTGTGCCCTGTGTATTTTGACTCACTGCAGCTACCCAGCAGTGGGTTGCTAGCACTAATGTTTTTCTCCTTTTCTCTTTGTGTATTTGCCCAAGTTTGTCCACTACCTCCAATGGTGAGTCATGGAGACTACATCTGCCACCCGCGGCCTTGTGAGCACTACAACCACGGGACGGTGGTGGAGTTTTACTGTGATCCCGGTTACACCCTCACCAACGACTACAAGTACATCACCTGCCAGTATGGAGAGTGGTTCCCCTCCTACCAAGTCTACTGTGTCAAAACAGGTGAGGGAGCAGCCATGGCATTGCTTCTACCCTCTTTTGTAGATCAAGTGTGTTGGTCTGCAAAGGCTGGTGAACTTCCATCTCTTTCATGGTTAAGTGATGAACACTGATTTTAAGATGCTCTTAAATGCAGTATTCCTGAATGATCGTAACCCATTTCAATCATAAGCTCTTCAAGTGTATTCTTTGACATCTTACAGATAATTTTATATCTATAAAAGCTAAGGTCATGATTGCATGGCTTAAAAAAATGTCAAGGGGTAAAAGCAAGGTCCAGCCCTCATGGCAGCAGAATGTTAAGGTTGCTTTTGGTATGTGGTGTTGGGTCCATCTGTGTTTTTACAACGTAAGTGTAAAAGATGTCCTGACAGGCACTTCTGAGTATTGTTGCAGTATTAAAACAACATAATGACAGTAATAATCAAGCACTACTCTTGTATTGCCTTTTTATTACAGAGCAAACCTGGCCAAATACGCAGGAGACCCTCCTGACTACATGGAAAATAGTGGCGTTTACTGCTACCAGTGTTTTATTAGTACTGCTGCTGGTTATTTTAGCCAGGATGTTCCAGACCAAATTCAAGACACACTTCCTTCCCAGGTTTGGACTCTTTTTTCTTTTTTTGTTTTAAGATTGAGGACGCTGATTCAGTTTTCACATTCAACACTCCTTTCTGAGGGTCAGAGCAGCTCATGAGCCTCACAGACGGCAGCTTCTGCTCTGAGCCACCAGCACGGAAAGGGCACCCCCGGAACCCTGCAGTAGCCTTTCCACATCTACGATAAAAGTTTGTCAGATTCACTTTGGAAGTAATTAAAGTTCTGCTACTGAGAATTACTGCTTCTGCATGTAAAAATAGCTGTCAATATTTTTAAATACTCACTTTCAGGTGCTGGGGGAATTATTTTCTTAGCTACTGTAGACTTAGTAATGTAAGTTTTAAGAAAGTTTTTCTTTTTCTCAGCAGACAAATTTATATTAAAAGTTTGCTTTCCCTTCATGAGTTTTATTTTCATCACAATTCATAAACATCTACATCTTCCTTTATTTCCATAAAATGCCATGCAGCTATGAGCATTTATCAGTGATTCTAACAGCACTCCTCATGAGATGGGTAGGTGGGTATTGTCATTTTTATCTTAACAACTGGAAAAACAAAGGCAGGCACACGGAGTTTTCGGCAAAGCTCGTACTGCCTCTGGGTTTAGATTTGTTTCTAGCTTTCAGTCTGCTCAGCTTGCTACTGACCTTCGCTGTGTGCCTTCTCCTTTCCCATGCTTGCTTTTCCTCATGTCTTTATTTTGCCGTGCATAGAAACCAGAGATGCAGTAGCTCTGTGTCAGTAAATATATGCAGCAGAAAGGACTTGGTGATCTCAAAGAAACGTGTACATTAAAGTATGCAAATTATACAAGGAATGTGTGAAGATATATACAGAGCGTATAAGGAGTAGCGTACATATACGTATACACCTAGGAAGATCTTTAGGGTGATGAGTTGCACTATGGATACTTTTATAACCCCTACTTGTCTAGCTTATTGCAATGCCTTTCTGTCCTCTCTGTTTCAGATGTTTTCATGTCCTACCTGGGATCGATTCCCTCTAGATAGGACTCTACTGTGATGTAATCGGCTACTAAACAGATGCTTTAGGGCTTAACAGTTCTTCCCAATTAACAGAAGTGCTTTGCTTAATAAAGAAACCAGCTTATTATTGGTTAAGGAACCTTTCTTTCATCCTTTGAAAGTAAGACCTGAAAGTGGCCACAAATCTGGCCACCAAAGCCCTGTCATCCAGGAGCAGGCAGCTCAGTGCCTACTTACATGGGCTGTAAACACTTTTGTGCTCTAGCACACATCTTCGCAGGGGTTCAGACGCTTTTGACTGGCGAACTACATCTGTGATCTTATATCCATGATACCTACTGTGCATGGCATAGCAAATGGTGCTGCTTATCTCTTTCAAGCACCTGCTTTCCTTCCCTTCTTGAAACCATGCTTCACATTTCCAGTTTCCTTTTTCTGCTGGTAACAGATTCCACCTGCCAACCTGAGCAGAGTTTTGCAAACATTTCTCTGAATGTTAATGACCCTGTAGCCTCATTTTGCGTGATTAGAAAAGTGCTGTGTTTACTTAAGTTCAGCAGATGCTTCTGATATGCTTTTGCTTTCTGTGATAACTCATCTGTGTTTGACGTAGAGGCAACCAGGAGGGCTCCATGGGTGACCCCGACTTTGTGGTGGTGGATGGTGTTCCTGTCATGCTGCCTTCCTACGATGAAGCTGTAAGCAGCGGTTTGAATGCTCTGGCACCCAGATACTCAGCTATCACAGACCAGGGGCATGTTTTGCAGACGGAAGATCAGAATCCTCCTGCTTACCCTGGCCCCAGGATTACAGACACGCTGCCTAGTGAATTTGAGACCTGTGACAGTAGGTCGGCCTCCTCTGAGCTGCTCCAAAGTTTGTACCCATCCCCAGCAGGCCAAGCAGCAGTGCTTCCTGGTTCAGATCGAACTGACATACCCCACAGTGCTGCCGAGGAAGCTGCATCCACGAGCCCGCGGATCGATATTGCAGATGGTGAGTCTTGCATGGGTGCGATAGGTGAGTCTGCACACAGAGGCCATCATTTGTCTGTACTGGCACGGCAGGAATAAACCCAGCTGACTTGTTCATGCTTTCTCCATGGTTTTGTTCCCATCTTAATTTGAATGGTTTTTAAACCACGCTACTCTGTGGTCATAGAGCTCCATGCCTGTGATACATCCTTGCTAGCTGTGGTGTGAGAGATAGGAATCCCAGACCAGAAGGTTCCTGGCCAGACCCCGTAACAAAGGCCCCTGTCCAGACCCCTGGTTCCTGGCCAGACCCCTGTGTACAGCACCAAAGCCAAACATCATCTTGCCTGTGTTGCTCTGTTCATCTGCTTCTCAGCTCCTACATTTAGAACTCCCTCATGTGCCATGGCTTTCACAGGAAAGAACAGGATTTTCTCCTTAAAAAAAAACAAATCAGGTTTTCATAGGCAGCCAAAACTATCAGCCTTTTTTAACAAAGCCTTTATTAACAAAATCATAGTGCATGTGCATACAGCAAACTCTTCAGTCTGAGGCACATAGGCATTATGCTGTGGACACGAGAGTCACAGCATAAGGGGACTGTGCCCACAGGACCATGTATGAAAAGGGAGATTGCCGTGTATTATTGTCTGCCTTTAAATCGAACATGAGCATGCACTGATACCACTTCATTGAGTTCTGGTGGAGCTGTATGGTGTCCTGCTGTGCTGCTCAGTGTGATAAGCTTGAGAGCTCTCCTTGGAGACATTAAGGAGTGGCTCGCACCCTGCTCTCTGCAGTTGCTGAGAGTCACTAGGCAAAAAGCTTGAAGCCCAGTGTCCAAAGTTCAGTGCAGGTGAGGACCTGGGTAGAGGAAGTCTACCTGCCTGATAGGGTTAGGGCTAACATTGAATGGTATCGCAGCAGGAAGAGCACAACTAGAAGGAAGAGGGAGACATTACGATAATGCCAGTAAAAGTCTCTGCCTAGTCTGAATGCTGTTTCAATGATTAATGTGGCAGAAACAATGTTTGCATTTAAGTTTTAGCCTAGCTTGTCTTAGAAAATCTGTGTGGTTGTAAGTTAATTTTCGTGTAGGTGTTAGGGTGTAAGTGGGGCTACAGCTGGCAATAGGGCATGTCTTGTTCAGATTTTTATAATGCCCACCTCTAGTTTTGTAGAATCGCTCATACTAATCCTCTGCAAAAGTATAAGGGGACGTTGCAATCAGCAAACAATGCTCTTTCTTTTTTCCCCCCTAGAGATTCCATTGATGGAGGAAGACCCTTAGCCTGCGCAGAGACATGTCTTCATCGCACTGCACTGTGGGGTGAAATGACTCATGAGCGTTTAGAGATAGAAAAGACTATCTACGGATTTGGGGAGGGTATTTTCCTACTTACCAATTTTCCATGCAGTGGTGTCACCGGACTGGGTGTGCATCTAAATCCACAGCGGGGATAACAGCATCAGCATTTGGAACAGCAGCAGTTTTATGAATGAATCCTGGGGATTTGATGAGAGCAGATGTAGAAAAAGAACTATGGCTTTTTAGAAGTTAATGTATATCTGCATCGCAGAAAGTCGTATGGTTCTGTAAGAAATACTATGGTTTGATACTAACTGCCTCACAAAAGCATGTCAAAGTATGTAAATTTGCTTATAAAGACTGCTTTAAATGATCTATGGGCCTCTAGTTTACAAAGAATCCTTTAAAGTTTAGAAAACTACTAGTATTGAAAGACAGAGGAAAGAGGAAAGGTGCTCTTTGGCTCTCCCATGTTAACCAGGAAGCTTTTGATTTAGTTGTTGGTGATTTTGTTTCAGACCATGTCTGCAGAAAATACAACAGAAATGATGGGGTTTGTATATACTTTTATGTATGATAGCAAATATATATAAATATATATATATTTAAAAACTCTTAAAGAGAAAGAAAAGGAAAGACTCCCAGGTCACATAATGATCTGGAGATTTTTTTAAAGGTAAGGCAGAATTTATATCATATACAATATTCAAGGTGAAGTATTGATATTTGTATTTATGCAAGACTTCTGTGACTACATTGCATTTGATAAATCCTGCTATTATATGACAGATCTAGAAAATGTTAAAATTATGAAATAAGTGCTTAAGAAATTTTGAACTGCCCTGCTTCAACCTTTCTTAAGCACTTTCAAATATATACATACTAGAGTAATCTACAGTCATAGCCCAGAACACTGCCTTGTCCCTGTACGTTGTGGTAGTATTCTGAGCCATTATTGTAGAATACTTTAAAAAATCAAACCCAAACCAATAAAGTTCAGTTTCGGTTCTTTTGATCTACCTGACTGGCCTTTTTTTCCCTTCCTCACTCCTTTCGCCAGCTCCCACCCGAAGGCTGAGGTGGCAGCAGAACACCCTCTCTGTGGCATTTTCAGCTTTATATTCATCGTCCAGATAAAAGCAGAAAGAGTGGTTTTGGTGACACAGAGCGGATGCAATGGTGCAGCGGTGGCATGGCTTCTGGAGATGCTACATGGCCTCTGCAGAGGCTTTACTCTCCTCTGCGTGCTATGCCAGAGAAATGTACTAAAGCCTGTCCAGATGGATCACCTTTGTGGTGCTACAGGCTTTTCCTGTCAGGAAAACTACTGGCTCTTTCATCTGCTTCTCGAAAGCCAAGCAGATTTTCTTGTCTTATTTTTGGTACTGCGCAAGCGAAACACAGGTTAAACTGGCAGCGTTTGCAGGAAGAACATGCCATATGCTAGCAGTAGAGATTGCCATCACGTGGGGTAATCCAAAGCAAAGGAAAAAATTAGACTGAACTCTGATTTAAAGTACAAGGTAAGCCAGCAATAACTCTACTGCTCTACATAGAGGATTGCTACAAGTCACTCCCTTTTATTGCACAATTGTTTAGTTAGCTGTGTAGCATCTAGCAGCCCCATTCATGAGTCAGGCTAGTAGGATGACAGATGCACTGCAATCATTCAAGAAAGTGTTTATTAGCATCCTGTCAGCAACTGTGTATGAAAGCAAGAAGCAAATGGAGACTAAAAACTGTGTAATGAAGAGGCAGTTATTACAATAATCTCAATTATTCTGTGACACTATTGATGAGAACGTACTGATTGGTATTGAAAGATAAGACATATTGCACCTTACTTGCACTGTACTTGCTTAGATCAGACTTGCATATTCCTTTTTTCTGCTAAAATCCTCATGGTTGCAATAGTATCTTCAGGCTTATCCCAGAGCCACGTCTATTGGGTATTAGTACTTTCTTTGCCGCCCCTTCCTTTTTAGGTCCTGTGCTTTGCAGAGGTGTTTGCATAACCAGCTGAAGTTCTGGATTGTCACCCCAGGCAAGAGTTCTGTATGACCAGCCTTGACTTGAAGCACATCTCAAGCCTACAGTCAGTTAAGTCATTTTTTTTCTTTTCATAATGTCATTGAAAAGTATTGAATTTACTTTAGAAGCCTTATAAAAGGTTATGAAAACTGTCTTAGCTGGTCTTTTAGCAGCTTGTGAAATTTTGTTTCATATTAAACTTCTGGATTTCCATATATTAATTTCTGTTATGAAAGCTTCTGATTGATTAATATTTGGAGCTCTATGGTTTTACAGATTTACTCTGCTATATGTGTTGCATTGCAGACATGTGATTAAAGGAGCCAGACAGGGTAACTTAAGAAAAGTAAATTTATGGCTTGTTAGGCCATTTTTATTTTAAAAAACACATAACTGCAAATACACTAGAAAACGCTGATGTATTCATATTGCTTGATCGACTTTTGATAGCACCGTACTCAGCATAACTTGCAGAGGTAACTGAGAGGTTTTTACCAGTTTTTGCTGAAGATATATAAGACTTCCTGAAAGGCTGTTTTGGGGGGATTACCTGTGTGACTGGGTTTGGAGATTTTGCATGCTTGAATATCTGGGGGGAAAGAAAGTACATTCTGCTGTTTGGTTTTTTCCTTTAAGGGCTTGAATTCTCCTCAGAGGTCTGCCTGACCCAGGGTCTGCACCCGTGCCCCGACCCACAAGCTGATACCTTGGGGCTGAGGCCTGTCCCCCGGTGCCCAAAGGTACCCTCCTATCCCAGAGACTTCTGCGGTTCCCTGGCCTGAGACCTCAGGTCACCTCAAGCCCTGAGCCCCAGTACCCAAACCTTCAGTAGGGCAGATGCTCTTAGGGCCATTAGAGACTGAGGAGCTGGCAAGATCATGACTGTATGTTTGCTGTGCAGATGAAACCAGAGGGGAGGATGAGCACATCTTATGCAGGCTGTAAGCTAGCTTTGCTCAAGCTCGCTGGATGTGAACAGAAACAAACCCCCTTGTTGGGGAGGGGAGACGCAGCATGTGAGTGAAGCCGGACAACCCACGTGCCCATGGCTGTTGTGAAAACATTTAATGTCAGTAGGGGGATATTTATACAGAAGTATAACATAAAATGCATGAAGCAATCCTTCGGCTCAGCTCAGCACTAGCAAGGCCTCAGCCAGAGCAGCGTGTCAAATGTTGAGCAAATTTTTCCCACTTCAAGGGAAATGTGAGGTAGCTGGAGGAAAGCCAAGCAGAGAGAATCAAGAATTATTAGAAGTTTGTAAGAGCTTGTTCTCACAGGTCACTTAGAGATCACATAGTTCAGTGTGAACAACAGGAGACCAGAGGGGACACAGAAGTTTGTTTTTCCATAAGAAGCAGGTTTTGCAAAGAAGGGAATTATCCATGTAAGTAGGACAAGAAGAATGGGCTTAATTGCAGCATGAGAGAATTGGGTTAGATATTAGGAAAAACCTTCTAGCCATAGGGATGGTCACAAGCAGGGGGAGATGATGTAAGGAAGATATGAAAAAACATGAGAGTTTTTTGAGACCATTTAAAATTAATAGGGGCCAGGAAAACACTGAGCCAAGATGCCCGATGGGACCTCTGGGGGCTCCTACTCATCCTGTTTCTGTGTGGTTCCCAGTTTGTGAGAACCGAGCTTGGCTGATGCACGGTTTTCCCCATATAGATGAATTCCAAAATGTGTTGGTAGTGGGAAAACTGGACAGCAGTTGTGAAAAATCAGAGCCAGAAATGCTCTCTCTTCCAGCAATAGCAGCTTTTCCTGTAGTGTGGGCTGAACTCCAGTAAAATCCTGTGAATTAAACCCTGTTATATTAATGTGACAGTGATTTCAGAATTTTGTTCTGTGACAAATCCAAATTTGGGATTTTCTGGGCTTCATGTTCATCTTACACAGTTAAATGAATGCAGCCCTTCTAATACTCCCCTGCATGTTAGGTGACTTAAATCCTCTCTCGGCAATTATCCAAACACAACTGTGAAGTTGAAGGAAAAGCAGCAGCTCAGGCACTGGAGCACAAAGGCCATTGTCATGTTTATGAAAAACTTGCCTCCTATGCCCAAAAGCTGTTTTTTCCTCTCTGTGCTGTGCTGCAGATGGTAGCAGAGCTTACCACATCAGCTGTCAGAGGTGGAGCGGCACAGCTGAGAGAAAAACATCTCAAGCTCCTGTTCTTGAGCTCCCATGGGTTCTCCGGGAGGACTCGGGCAGGAAGAACCAGAAAGCCCCATCTGCCCCAAACCCATGAGCATCTTCCATTGTCAAGGGGATGTCCAGTCCCTTCAACACAGTTGAACCCCTAAAAGACTTGCATTATGGCAAGAGGGGAGACAGGCCCTGCTTTGCCTGTTGCTCTCCCAGGCCAGGGTGCACAACCAGAATAGACAGAAATCCTTCCTACCCCCAGAATCAGGTGTGTCATTTCTTTCATGTGTTATTGCTTTCTCTTGTCACCACCATTTTAAAGTAGCATACAGCCTGTTCCTCCAGCCCATTTTTCCAGGACATTAAGGTATGTTATGTAACAATAACAGGAAGGACATTAGCTTGAGACTGAATTATTTGCTGTCTGGGTGTCAGAGCAGACTTGTAATAATTGGCATAGAGCCCATACAGGAATTAGATGACTAAGCTTGACAGGGATGCTCGAGGCAGCTTTCCTCAGCCAGGCAAAGGGGCTGTCTGCAGGGCAGGGGAGCTGCTATATGGGAACATTTTGTAACTCAGAAAAACTGGAGCCACCTGATGAAATATGTTAAACAGAAACTTGGAAAAAAAAGCAACTTAAATTTTAATAAAGTCCAGGGGGTGCCTGGAGAAGTCCCCCATGTTCTCCAGTAAGAACAGAGGGAGCTGTTTTCTTAATACAAAAAAAAAAGTGAAGAGTCAGGGAGGGAAGACAAGACAAGCTTCCTGGTTTGGGGGTCCAGCAGCTCTTTTAGATTGCCTCTGGGTTTTGTTTTTTTTTTTAATTTGGTAACTAATACTGTTGTAACTAATTCTGCTGATAAATGGTCAGTGGGAGTGGGTAGAGAGGGACACAGAGGGGGTCCACATTGCTAGCCGCACAGTGTGTCTATCTGCCTCAGTCCCAGGCATGTCACCTCACCATCTTCCACTGGACCAGAATTCACAGGTGCACATGAATACTCCTGTACAAACATGGTAACCAAGAGTTTTTTGAGTATTAGCTAATATTTTTGGGTGTTAACCTTTTTTTTGGGTTTTGGGGATTTTTTTTTTTTAAAGAGGAGACCCTCCTTTCTAAAACTGGTGAGCTCACAGCTTCAGAAAATGGGTGCTGGTACAGTCTAGTTAGGGAGCACAGAGTGCACAGCAGGTCACTTCATCTGACGGCTTCCCAGTGCTGCAGCCTGCAGTTCTTGACCCCAGGGTAACTGCTGGAACTAAGCCGTTGCCGGTAGCTGCGCTGTCAGGTTCACGTCTTCTTTATTATCTTTCTTCCCTAACGTAATTAGGCTGGATTTATTTTTAACGCTCCTCATTACCACCCGCTTCTGACTTCCATCCATCTACCGCTGGGTACACGCTGCTCTTGCCAAAGCAAGTGTCTTTCCGCAGCGATCGCAGCCCCCTGGAACCATACCACCCCGCAGGCGCCCGCACTCGCCACCGCCCTCCCTCCTGTTAATTCCACCGCAGCACATGCTGTTCATCTGCCCTGCTCAGCGCTCTCCCCTTAATAACTCTGTAACTGGTTGTTATGTCTTTCATGAGAAAGAAATTGCCATCACCATAACTGCCTGTTGTTGATAATTCAGGGTTAATTGCTTACTAAAAAGTTTAGCAGAACAATTTAGCTTAGCTTGGCCTGTTCACATTGATGGAGACTATAATTGGCTGCAGTCTGTCACTGATACAGACGTTACTGGGTGTTTTACTGGAGTGCTGCAGGAAAAAATGAGGGTTAGTCCCACTGGCAAAGTCAGCTGGCTGCTTGTACGCTGACTGCTTGGCTTCCCACTGGGTTTTTTGGACAACCACTTGGAATAAGTGCCACTTAACTGGTTAAGTGCAACTTAACCAGGTTCACGTTCACATTAAAAAGAACATCACAGCAGCTATAAAGTCCAGCATTTCAGTTAAGCTTATGGTGCTAGGCTGACCTGTCACAAATACATCTTACTGGAGATGCTTCTTAACCCCATGTGCCAGTACAGGTTAGGGGTGGGAAGCAGCTCTGTGGAAAAAGACCTCTGCGTCCTGGTGGACAATGGGCTAACCATGAGCCAGCAGTGTGTCCTCGTGGCCAAGAAAGCCAATGGCATCCTGGGGTGCATCAAGAAAAGAGTGGCCAGAAGGTTGAGAGGTTCTCCTCCCTCTCTGCTCTGCCCTGGTGAGGCCTCACCTGGAATATTGTGTGCAGTTCTGGACTCCCTGGTTGAAGAAGGACAGGGAGCTACTGGAGAGGGTACAAAAATGGGCTACAAAGATGATTAAGGGACTAGAACAACTCTCTAATGAAAAGAGGCTGAGGGACCTGAGACTTTTTAGCCCAGAGAAGACTGATGGGGGGATCTTCTCAATACTTACAAGTGCTTGAGGGGTGGGTGTCAGGAGGATGGAGTCAGTCTTTTTTCAGTGGTGCCCACTGACAGGACAAGAGGTGGTGGGCATAAACTTTTATACGGGAAGTTCCACCTAATAATGAGGAGGAACTTCTCTACTGCAAGGAGGGCAGAGCACTGGGACAGTCTGCCCAGAGAGGTTGTGGAGTCTCCTTCTCTGGAGACATTCAGAACCTGCCTGGATGCTGTCCTGTGCAGCCCGCTCTATGTGATCCTGCTCAGGTGGGGGCGTTGGACTAGATGATCTCCAGAGGTCTCTTCCAACCCCTACGCTTCTCTGATTCTGTGATTCTGTGAGATAGACATGTCTACAATAAGTCATAGATGATAATGTTCTCTCTGGTTTATGGGAAAAGTAGAGGAAGAATTGCCAGGAAGAAGCATCATTAAAGGATGCTTCTCCAGTCACTTTTCTCTGGTGTGGCAATCTCCTGTTCCCTGAAATTTTTAATCTGGGAGCTGTCAGGCAGCTTTAGCTATGTGCATGGCTTCCAGTGAAATGGATGGGAACTGGGACCACTGAGCCCCTTTCAGCACTGAGCTCTTTCTGACCATTCAGTTGGAGTCCCCATCTCTCGATTCCCAGAAGCAGGAAAAAGGCACTGTGCTCCCACCCAAGGGAAAGTGGGGTTCTAGTGTTACACTCCTTCAGAGGAAAACTGGACCCTGGAAACTCCAGCCAGCTCTCTGGTTTGACTTGCACTGTGGTATTTGCAGTGAATCGAGGTCGAATGGGTGCACTACGGTACTCTGCATTGATTTCAGCCTTCGCAGCATCAGGCCGTGCAACAGGTAGGTCACCTTTGGCTGCTCTCAGCACTGACAGCAAGTCAAAGCAAGACATTTTCCCTTTTAAAATCCAACACCGAGCTGTCTTCATCTTTGGGTGCCTAATATCCAAAATATGACTAAACATCTGCCTATTAAGGTATCAACATGAATGGGATTGGTTGTTCCCTGACCTTCGTTTGTCTTCACTGAGACTGCATCACCAAACCCTGTTTTATGTCACTAGGAGACAGCAGATGTAAATCAAATACCTGCCTGCTCCAGAATATCTAACAAGGGAGGAAATTACTTCCACCCTTTAACACAGAGATTTTCTTGAGAGGATTTTCTGCCTTCCAAATTCAGTTTTAAAATGCAATTTCATCCTCAGCAGTCTCTGTCAGTTCCCAGGACAAGGGGCATCGCCTCAGTTGGTTTGCAGTGCTGATAACAAAAATCTGCCACTCTGTCTCATCTTCTAAATGCTTGGTTTTTCTACATAATTTTAAAACTACATATAATTTATTAAAAAAAACCCAAAACCACAAAAAAAACCAGCAAATGCCCAAGATAAATTTAGAGTTTGAGTTTCTTCAGAACTAAAGGTAATGGGTATCCTTTCTCAAGAAATTAAATTATAATTTAATTAGCCCAAAAGAAGACTGAATCCCATGCACTTTACCTCCATGGTCCAAGACTGAACACAGTAAGTGAAACAGCGACTTTTTTTTTCCCAAATAATGAGGAAGAAATGAGAGTGGGCCTTGAGTCTCTGACATCACCCATGCTTGCAGCACACAACATCTGCACATCCTGTAGCCACATCTGTGGAGGACAGGAGAACCGCAAGGCTGATGCATTTGCATGCAGAGAGGAGAGCAGTGCCCTGCCTCTCCGTGTCATCTTTTGCTGTTCCTGCTTACCCAAGTACACTGGGCACTGCAGCCCCCACTCAACCCAGTGTAGCTACAGTCCGTGGCAGGAGGGGCATCCCCCTGCAGCAGTGCTTTGTAATTTACTTTCCTTGTTTTTTCCACTTAGATTTTTGCCTCAGTAGCATAGAGCACTGTCAGATGGTTGTGTCAGTGTGTTCTTTCGACCCAGCTGTATGAGGTAGTGAGTTACATTCAACTCAAGCCAGCTCCAGAGCGAGTGCCATTGGAAACTAAAGTAACAAAACCAAACCCAAAATAAAATAACAACATTAAAAAACCAACCAAACAAAAACCCCTCAAACCTAAACAAAACAACCCCAAGTTTAGGAGTAACCTTGCTGTTGTGTTGTCTGTGTGCACTCATTTTTCTGTTCAGATTAGTCATACACTTGAAGAATAGGAAGTTCACAACAGGGCAGCCAAATCTCGTGTTCAGGATTAGGACCTTGGAAGGAAAAAGCAGCATGTAAACCAGAAAACTATTAGCCTGTGATTGCATTGAAATCTGAAAGCTTAATGCAAGTTGTGTTCTTCAGTGCTTCTGCAGAAAGAAACAGCTCGTGCCATGCAATTACATATTTCAGCTCTGTGGAAAAGCTTTGTTTCCTGGGTGCGAAAGGCACACCGCCCCGGCTGCTGGTCAGGGACAGTCCTGTGTCATCATCCCAGGCTGCAGCACAAACAGTTTGAAGACCTTTGGCATTTCATTAATATTTTTCTTTTTTTGCAGAGTGAAGAGAGTTTGGACCTTAAAAAGAAAATGAGCTAAGGCTTTAATTAGTGGGGCTGCAGAGTAAGACATGAAGAATGACTGTGGAGAGCAATTAAGTATATGCTGAATGCATACAGTGAAACTGATAAGCAGGTTGTTATAGATTTTAAATTCCAAATTCTGAATGTAGACAGAATCACATGTGCAGATGCCAAACACAACTGTTCCTATGTAATTCTAAGGAAGGAAATGCAAATAAAAAAATCAAAATCAGAAATTTCTGATAGCTGGAAAATGCTCTATTCCAGCAACTGTTTCACCCCTTGGCATGGTCATGGAGAATAGATTCTGCTCTCTTAAAAACACCAGCTGTTCACTGCTGAAGGCTGTTTGTTGATTTGCACCATTTACGCTTAGCGCAAGAGAGATGCATGTTTATGTTACTCCAGCCCATCTGTACCAGGTCTTGACCCACATAGCTCCATCAGTGCAAATACTGGTACACTGGCCAGGAAAACCAAAGGTGCCTAGACACAAAATCTCTCAGATGTATGAAGTAAGCTGTTGCAGTTTACTGCTGGGGCCTTGTGACTGGGGGAGACCAGGCTGGAGCAGTCTGGGCCTGAAGGTCAGCACCCCATGGAAGGGAGCTGCGCTGAGGCAACTGGTGAGGAGATGACTCCTCAATAGAGAGGACTCACACTGGAGAAATTTGTGGAAGATTGTCTCCTGTGGGTGGGACCCCATGATGCTGCAGGGCAAGTGTGTGTGGTATGACCCCCCCCCAGCTAAGAAGGAAGACAACTTGGGAGGAATTGACTGAAAACCCCCATTCCCCATTCCCTGCCTCTCCCATTGTCATGATGAGGGGGGAAGAAGGGAGCAATTTATGACTAAAATCTGCTTAGAGGGTAGGGGTGGGGGGAAGTAGAGAGGTGGTTTAAGATCTGGAGGAGGAAAGCAGCTTGTGAGGACCTGACTGGAACCCCACTCCCCAGTCCCTGCCCATCCTTGTGCCATGTTGCAGGGGGAAGAAGGGAGTAAAATCATGACTAAAGTGAAGTCTCCTAAGAAGGGAAGGGTGGGGGGAATGTGCTTTAAGACCTGGCCGCACTTCTCATTACCTGACTCTGGTTTCACTGGGTGTGTAGTTTAGTTGTAATAAATTAGTTTTCTTTCCTTTATTCTGTGTTGAGTCTGTTTTGCCCATGACACTAATTGCGGAGTAATAATCTTTCTCTGTCCTTATCTCAAGTCCTAAGCCTCACAATATACATTTTCTCCCCTTTTCATCTGAAAAGGGAGTGATAGAATGGCTTTGGTGAGTATTTGTCCTCTGGCCAGGGCCAAATCACCTCATAAATGAAAAACGTCAGCAATCTGTGGGGTTACTGAAAGTAACAAGTGTGCTATTTTCAGGCAAACATTTGTGAGGAGACAGTTGCTTCACAGGCAATGAGTCAGAGCCTCTGCAGCATCTCTCTTTTCCTTAGGCAGCACTTTCTGTGGCAGGAACAGGTGTAAAGAAGAGGCCGATAGCACAAAGCGAACAGAAACTGCTGTCATGTCAGAACAGGTAGGGAAAACATACAAAGTGAAAACCATTTCATTCCAGAAAGGTTGAATGCTTGGATGTAGGTGAAGGCAGAAGCGATGTGACAACTACTGAGCTGCCTCCTGCTCCAAATGCTTTAGTTTCTCCCGGTGTAAAAGCAGGAATGCTGGCGGTGTACTGGTTGCATGCAGTGAGGTGCAGCACAACTGCTGTATTTTTCTATGCTGGCAGGCGAGACCCTGGTCAGCATGACTGCCAGCTGTGGGGCAAGAGGCTGAGCTGCCCCTCACTTCTCTGGCGTGGGCTGCAGTGGCTGGGTACAGCTGGGAAACATGGCCTCTGGCACAGCTCCATGGCTGCATTGCTTGGATTGCAGCCAGCCATGGAACTCACCTGGCCCCTCAGCAGTCCTTACTCTGGAATCTTTGTACATGATTACTGCCTGCCGATTCTTGGTTAAAATGTGATTTAGTATTGAGGCTTTGGGTGATCATTCCGATGCCTACAGGCACCTCTCCATGTGAAAAAAGTGTTCCGGACTTTGTCTCCAGGATATCACACACTTCGCTAATAAACCACTTTGGAGATCCTAAGAATAATATTCCTGGGAGTGCAAGAAGTGATGGGCTATTTTTATCGTCCCCTCAAGCCTTTGTGGTTTTGAGTAGCACATGACATGTTGCAATCCATTTGTCATTCTCACGCTTGGAGAAGCGGTCAGAATGGAGCAATCCCGCCGTCCCAGCTGAGTATGCAGTTCTCAACTGACAGACGTCTCAAGCGCAACAGGAGGCATGAGGCTGGCGTGGCAGTGCTGACTTTTAAATCCCAGCTGCACGCAGAACCTTGGCATACTGTCAGCACATACCATTTTCAATTTCACGGGACATTTCTTTTGGTGTTACCGGTACATTTTGTTTTACCTTCATCCTCCCTTCTTGTTAACACTGCAGGAATTATTTCTTCAGGCTCGCTCGCCCGTCTTGCTTGATCCTGCTTGCACTGTGTCATTCTATAGGTCTACGGAATCTAGGTCTATAGAATGTAGGTGCACTGTAGGATTCTATAGGGTCTATAGGTCATGGAAGGAGGGGGTGGCCACTTGGGAGGAATACAGCCTGTTGTCAGAACATGTGGTGACACAACTAGGAAAGCTAAGGCCTAACTGGAGTTAAACCTTGCAAGGGAAGTCAGGGACAACAGAAAGGGCTTCTTCAATTACACTGCAGACAGAACTAACACTGGAGGCAATATAGGCTCTCTGCTGAACAAGGTGGATGCCCTGGTGACAGAGGGTACTAAGAATGTGGAGTTACTTAATGCCTTCTTTGTCTCTGTACTGCTGGAGACTGTCCTCAGAATCCACAGACCTCTGAGGCCCCAGAGGAAGTCAGGATAAATGAGGACTTTGCCTTAGTTGATGAGGACTGGGTTACGGATATTGCTTTTCTCTTCTTTGCCCAAATTAACACACTCATAATTGTATCTGAAGTCAGTGGTAATCGAGACTAAAAGCCTATAAACAGGAAAACCTCCCTCCATAAAGTCTTCCTAGTCTTACTAAGAATGAAGCTCACAGAGTCATATTCAGATCAAAATTGATGCTATCTAAACCAGGAAAAAGTTCATTTGCAAAGTCTCATTTTGAATCTTTCTATATGCACAAAGGGAGAATAATTTATACATGTAGAAATTGATCTGTTCTTCTATCCATTCTGTGGAGAAACTATTGAGATCACACTTTTGCTAGAAGCTTTCTAAAACACTTCAACAATTCCCCAAACACTGAACACATCAGCACTATTTTATTCTTTTTAAAGTTGGAGGTTTATTAAGAAGATCACAGATTTTCCTATGTTTTTTTGTGAAATCCAAGGGGGAGAAATCAACTAATTCTCAGTATTTAATACAATCATTCTAACTGAGACTCATAAGGTAGAGGAATGTAATGTCATTACCTGTGCCAGATAGGAAAACGCCTGTCTCCAGAAATAATGACCTTATTACAGCATAGAACTGGTGTGGGTGGAAGCCTGCTTTAGAAAACGCCTGTGGGAAATGATTGTGTATTTCACCTGCCTATTGTATGCTACAGGAGAGCCCAGAGGTGCAGAAAGATACACATTTCCTAAGTGTCTTACATGTAACAAACCAGTAATTTAATGCATTAGTCACTAAAGCGCTGCTATAGACCTTAAGTTAGGTGGCGTTAGTCATTCACCATAGGTAACCATCAGCAACTAGTAGAATTTCATAGTCTGAGTTCTGACTAACTGAGGGCTTGCACAACCAGCCCTCACAAGGGCCTGTTCTTTGGCTGAATTCTGCATTTTTTTCAGAATTAAATCCACTCCATTAAACACAAGAGAGATCACCTGTTTGTGTCTTACTTCAGTAAAGATTATATCCCAGTCACATTTTTCAGGAGGTTTATAAAGATTGCAGTTTATTCATGTATTTCATTAGCATGTTGAAAACGGAGTCAGATATACTGGAAATATTACAAGCAGATCAGTAGAAGACTTCATAGCTGGTGATAAACCATAGTGGTAAACAGCCTAGTAACCTTTATCGAAACATAGAACAAATTACTTGCTTCATCTGTTAAAGCATTTACTGACCTTTTATGAATGAACCTTAATACTTATACAATTTATTTTCTGTAAGTCACTGTCCCCAGTTTTTGGTGCTTTCACATTCATAGTGGAGAGGACATCTTTTTCCCTCTTTCCTAATGCCTTACAGTGCTTACTTGGTGTCCAGCTCACTATGAGTATGTGACTTGGATAAGACAATGGGGGAGCTGTAAACATCTCTGCTTAAGACAGGCATCATGGCAAAAAGGCAACTTTTTGTTTAGTTTCCGTTGTTTCTTGCAAGTGACAGAGAACCACAAGATGGTTATGTGGGTGTGTGTCTTTTGTGATCCAAGAAGGCATCAAAAGATGTCAGCACAACGCTGCAGAACACACAGCTGTATTAACAGACAACTTAGCAGTTTCTTTTCTTCCCTAGTCACAGAAGCACAGTAGCTGAATGTATTGCCATCTTTTATAGAGTCCTGTGATTTGAAACTCCATTTGAAACTTGGAGGTTTTTAAGAAGTGAATCTAAAAGATTTAATCCAGAAGCAAGTCTGCAGTTCTAATAAGAGTGCACACACATTGTTCAGCAATACATCAAAGTCAATGCACTGAACGAAAAAAAGTTCCAGGTTGGATTGCACAACCATTACTTGACAAGGGCTTCTGCAAAAAACACTTCTGTAAATTTGTGACTTCTTAGCAGCAGTGAATACCTTGCTTCCATGTTAAAATGTACATTGTATATTAAACAGAAAGATGCTCAAAGACTACAACCGTTAGAGGGCTGAGAGTAATCCTGAAACTGTTCAGAAATCCAGGTATCCAGTTCCATCTATTCAACTATAGGTAAGAGAGAAAAGCAGGACTAAATAGAAACTAAATATTATTTATTTGGGCATAAGTATCACTACCACTGTAAATCTGCATGTGCTTCCAGATAGTTCTGTAATACCCCACGTGACCTGACAGAATTTTGTGGGATTGTCCTGGTTTTCTTGGCTTTGTTTGATCCCCTGTGATTCTTTTAAACACGGTATTCCAAGCTTAGCAAAAGTACTTCTCTCCAAATGAACATGGCCTGCTTTCAGTTGCCTTAGAGCTACTGATTCAGTGCCTGAGTGTGTTAAGACATGTCCATCATTTCTGCATTGCCAGCTGTCCACATTAGGTCACGCCTTGGTGAGCGTGATGTATATTGCAGAGCCAATGCTTTACGCACCTGTGCATCCCATGCAGTGTTACTAAATCTCCATCTCACTACTACAGGTATGGCCAAGCAGCAGCACGCCCAAGAGCTAGCCCAGAAGCGGCCACTTTTTCAAACAGCATCAATTTCCAGAAACTGTGTTGAAATTAAAGACGAACATTTAAATTACTATAATTTTTTAAAAATAAAAATTGCCCTGTCCTCTCTTTCGTTTCCCTTTTCATTCCTGGATGGATCTCTCTTTAAAAAATTACAGTAGCAGGCAAATTGCTTAGCTGGAGACCTATCATTCAATCCTAACGGCTTTACTAGGCTAAGTACTCTACTTAGTGTAAGGTCATGTAGAAAATGGACCGTAGAGACCATTAGAAACACAGTAAGAACATGAGCAGAGCATCAGCCAGCTACAGTCAGCTTGGGTCGGATGCAGCGCACGTCAGAGGTCCAGCCACACCAGAGGTCCCAGACAGAGCCAAGCCAGCTCTCTGCACCTACAAAAGACCAGAAGACAGGGCTCAGGCACCAAGCAGACAGCAAACGCACCATTTTTATACTGCTTAGGCTGAGAGGAGTCAGCGTGATCATCTTCTACGGAGAGCTTACACGGAGCGCAGTCCGTAGGAGCTGGCTCCCGCGCCCCGGCTCCGCCCTCAGCCCGGCTCCCTTTGCCCGACCCCTTCCCGGTACGTGGCAGCTGCTCCTAGGAATCCCGTGAGAGCTCCCACCCGACAGGCCTTCCTCACTGCTGCCTCCCTACCTCTTCCCTCGAGATACTTCCCCCCGTTCCTTGCCCCCCGCCTCACCTCGGCTCGGCGCTGGCCTCCGGGGCCCGCTGTGTCTGCCGCATGAGGAAGCGGCCGAAGCCCAGGCGTTGCTTTGGGTGGCTGTGAAAGCCGACTTCTTCCAGGCAGAGCTGGGGTTCCCCGCTGCTGCCCGGGGCCAGCAGCCCGCCCGACACCGCTAACCACCTTCACTGTTCGCACGGGACGGGCTGTGCTGTGGAGAACGCCTGCCCTCACTTAGGGGTGGGGGCAGACGGGCGCCGAGCAGAGCGGCGAGCAGCGGGCTGCACCACCCGTGCTGCCGCTTGCCGTGCCGTGCCGTGCCGAGCCGTGACGCGCCACTGGCAACACAACCAACGCCTGCCCCCGCTGCCCGTTGGGGCAGGCCCGCTGTTCTCCGGGTTTCCGCTCCGCCCCGTGGACGGGGTGGCCTCAGCCCCGCGGCCCGGTGCGGCGGTGGCGGCGCGGGCTGGGCCGGAGGAGGTAAGCGCGGGCGGCGGCGGTCGGGACACCGGGCTGGGCCGGGGAGCTGAGCGGGCGGTGAGAACGAGCGATAGCCTTACCCAGGCCCTTCGCAGCCTACGGGCGCCCAAGCGTCAAGCTTCTCCTTCCTTCCTTCCTTCCTTCCTCCTCTCTGAGGAAGGCATGTCACCCACCCCTCGGAGAGGTTTTTGGCACCTGGGTTGCACAGGGCGCTTTTCAAAGCTGTATGCTAGTTAGCATTCTTTCCTCACCCCCCGCCCCTATTGACAAGGATTGTTACACTCAGTCTACGGGGGGAAAAAACAGGATCTGTGTGTTACGAAGTTCCTAAAAGGCACAAAGACAGTGGGACCTGCGCCTCAGCTCGGGAGAGTCCTTCTTGCTGGACGTCCGTGGGGATCCCCACCCCTCGCTTCCATACGCCAGCAGGGAACATCTTGCTTTTCCAGGTCCCCAGCAGTGCCCGAGCCCGGCAGGGATGGTCACTCAGCGCACAGTCTGCCTGTGTTGCACGGGTGTTTTGCCCTAGGTGTGCTTCTAGCTCTGAGCAAGCCCTCAACGCAGCCCTGGCGGCTGCCTCGGTTTAAAATGGAGCGGTGAACTGTTACTGTTACACCTTTAATTCTGCGGCTTGTGGCTAGGAGCCTTCACGCAGGTCATGGGAGAGTTCATTCAATTCTGTCTTCTGCCTGAGGGCAAGCGAGACTGGTTTTCCTCCTAGTTAGAAACCGGTTCTTTTGGGCAGACTTCTGCTTCCTTTTGAAGCTGTGCTGTTGTGCAAGAACTTCTAGAAGTTGATTGAGACAGTAAGAGCCAGGAACTAGAGGGGAGGGAAAGATGGGCCTCCAAGCTGTTCTCTAAGGATGATTTTAACATGTGTGTTGTCAGAATATGGAACCTGCCCAAAGCGGATCTCCCCCCTCCCCTCCCTTGGCCCCCATACAAAGCATACTCCAACTCCTCTTAGGCTGAAACATGTTTTTGATTTAGTGAATCTTGAACATTGCTCAGTTGGAAGAAGACCCGTAACAGAAAAGGAGGAGAGTACTTCCAGTCCAAAATAACCCACGCTTTCCACAATTAATGGGTATTTGTGACATTAAAGGGTTTGATACTGCATTATGCAGAAACCAGAATCGAGTGCAGCTGTTTTACATGATAGATCTATGTGCCAAATGAAGACATTGCTAGCTTTATCTCCAGAAAGGGCTAGGTAGGGACAGAATTTAAAACACAACCTGAGTGGGGATTTCTGTCAGGTGTCACCCTGCAGGTCTTTTATGGATTTGGAAATCAGGTACCTGTCTTTTGGCATGCACTGCATGGAGCGTGCAGTTCAGTGTCCTGCTTCTGCTCTATAGGCCTTTCAGGCAGGTTAGCCTGTTGTTCTTCTTGGTTGGGACTTTCTTGTGTTAAGGACCATTAGTAGATAAGCACTTGACCTGGGATGTATGTGCAGGTGAGCCCCGGGACTCTACTGCCACGCTGTGAGTCAATGACTTAACTCACCGACGGTCTCACACAGAGGTGCTTCAGGGCAGTGAACTACTTCTCTGTCCTCTCTTGTCAGGTCTCCGGTGCACAACAGGTTACACAGTACAAAGTCACGTCAGCCGTGCCTGATAGTGTAGCTTTCACATTTTTCTTGTCTGCTGACAAGAACTAACTCAAATTTATTCTGATCTAAAGCCTATTTCAAAGACATTCAGAAGGTCCCCTTTTAATGTCTCTGTTTGAGGAAAGAGTTTAGCAGGTGTCCAACTTCACTGAAGTGCTGGGCAGATTGGCTGGCTGTGTCTTCTCTACTATGTTATGTTACTTCTCTGCCACTCTCCTTGTGATGTTCTGATTGCTTTTTTAAAACATATCTGCAAAAAATAAACTTGCAAAAGCAAACCTCTCTCTGTTATCAGTTGTTCCGTTTGACTACACGTATTTAGGGACCTGCCACCATTATGGTTTCACAGTCCCTTAGTAACTAACGTGCCCAGATAGTGTCCCTGGAGCACAGGAGTGTCAACCATACCATGCCCCTTCCGGCTAGATATTGAGTTGTATTTGCTGACTTCAGCTACTGAGGGTGGTGAGGCCCTGGCACAGGCTGCCCAGAGAGGCTGTGAGAGCCCCATCCCTGGCAGTGTTCAAGGCCAGGCTGGATGGGGGTTTGGACAACCTGATCTAGTGAAGGGTGTTCCTGCCCATGGCAGGGGGGTTGGAACTAAGTGATCTTTGAGGTCCCTTCCAACCCAAAGCATTCTGTGATACTATGAACTGTTTCACTGGTACAAAAGCACGGATGAGCTTTATTAAGAAGTCTTGCAGGTGAGGCTGCACAGAGCTCTGCTTGGGACCTGAGGAGTTACAATCCAAATGCTGCTTCTCCACTTATTGCTGTCTTCCATGAGAATTGCTATCGCATCTGTGAAAGCTGGCCTCCTGCAGAACTCTGTCCTCCTTTAGAGTCCTTTCCTTTTATCACTTTAATCTTTCCAGGAGAGGTAATCCTGGCTGCTTCTACATATCCTGCAAGCACAAAAATGGACCTTTTGTCCCTGGGCTAAATCCACAGTGTGAAAAACACAGTCCAAAATGATAGCTAAGGGGGAAGGAAAGCTAACAGGAAAGAAATGCTACTTCCCTGGCCTAGCTTCTAGTCTAGGCCAGGCAGTTATCACGTGACAGTCTTTGAAGAGAACCAGCATGGATTCAGGGTTTGAGGCAGGAACACTCGAGTGGTGACTGATTGTCCAGGGGTGGTTTGTGCAGCTTTGAACGAGTGTCTCTGCTGGGAAACAGCTGTAGCATCAACTTGAAAAAAAAACCCCAAAACAAACCAGGAATCTTCATTGTACTCACTGAAGCCTCGAGGAATTAATTTCCTTAGGACCTGAAAGAGCGTAAGAAATGTTGTTGGTTGTCTTCTCAAGCCCAGCTGAGGTGCCCTCTGCCTTCATCATTCCCTGTCAGACAGACTCAGAGGAGCCTGGGCAGCACAGGGCTGGCAGAGGGACCAGTGCCCAGCGCTGGGGCGCTTCCCTGGAAGCCGGCTCAGCTGGCTGCTCACGTTGGGGAAAGAGCAGGCTGGCACTCGTGCTAGCAGCTAAACACAGCCCAGCTGGGGCAGGGGCCGGAGTCTGGGGCTACAGCACCCTCCCTGTGCCTATCTAGTTTACTCCAGTCCCTCAGAGAAAAATCCTAGAGCCTGCTGGAGTCTACACATTCAGGTTTATTTTTCCAGCCTTCTGGAGACTGCTTTCTGTTAAAGAGCTGTTACAATGTAACAGCTGTGTCTGTGTGTGTCCACATCATGTCACACAACCTGAGGGGATGTCAAAACAAACAAATAGATATAAACCAAATAAACCTACATGATACACAGGAACTAGAAC
This sequence comes from Laterallus jamaicensis coturniculus, assembly GCA_022605575.1. NCBI lineage: Eukaryota > Metazoa > Chordata > Aves > Gruiformes > Rallidae > Laterallus > Laterallus jamaicensis. The sequence continues at coordinate 24,671,116 of JAKCOX010000001.1, forward strand.
ATTACATCCCATAAGTAGCTTCTGATAAGCCAGTGGCTGGGTTTTTTTATGGTCCCTCTGCTCTGTTTGAGGGCATTAAAGGCCTTACTGTCTTAGGCTTTCCTCAGACACTGCCACAGTACTCACCTGCCTTACAACACGCTTCTGATTTTAAGTTGGAAAATGCTATCTTTGAGTTAAGCATCCTACCGACTTAAGGGAGAGGCTGGGGGGGTAGGAAGGGGTACATCCATTAATCATCAGATGAGTGAGATGATTGTTTCTTTTTTAGATGGTAATTGGCTAGCAGGGAGCCATGAAGAACAGTGAGTTTACGTTGTGGGGCTTTTTATGAGCACCAGTGCATATATTACGATGACTTAAAGCCTGGACAAAAGCTTAGGGCTTTATTTTTGTTTCAGTAAGTAGATTTGATCAATCAGATAGCACCAGCAATACACATTTTCAGAATAGCAGTTGGCCTTTATTTAGCCAGTCTAAGAACAAAAGCTTACTGTTTGTGATATATCTTTCTTATCTTTTTTATGGCCTAGATAAATATTGCAACCAAACTCCCTGTCAGTCGGCTTTCGGTTAGATTAAAAGAAAAACCTTCTTTGAAGGTCTTTGGGGGGGTTTTCTGAGAAATTTTACATAGTGCCAAAGACACACAGTCCTGCACAGCCAGTGTGCATCACTGGTTCCTGGGAAGGATGCCTGTAATTGCTGCCACGAGTGAAGAAAAGACCGATGACACTGGGATATTAGAATGAAGATTATTTTACTTGTTCTGCACTTCTCCAAGAAGTAGGAATGACTCTTAATTCCCTAGGTGAATGTGAATATATAGGGAAAACTGATCAGTGAGACTCATTTGAATGGCAGGAAAGGACTCAAGAACTGAAGAATGAGATTGAGACACATTGTCTATTCAGGTGATTTTCGGAAGGTTTCAGGCAGCTGAGCTCCCACAATCTGATCTAAACGGCCCTTCCTCCAGTCATCAACACACACAGCACCACCATTTCTGCTGCTGCTCCAAGTACATGTAAGCCATCGCACAGGAGCAGCCCAGGGTGAGGATGCTTGCCCAGCAATGGCAGATGTGGAGACCAGGATGAAGAACACGGTCCCAAGCAAGCCTCCATGGGGGAACCTGCATGGAGCACTTCTAGCAGAGCTGCAGCTTTGGGTCTAGTACAGGGCATTCTAGCAAGGGGCTTTTTCTTTCGAGCTTTAACCAAGGAAAGGAGAGGTAAATGAAGTTACTTCCCAGTTAGACCATTAAAGGAAGTGGGAGACCCAAGTACGTAACCTCCCTCAGTCTGAGAAGTTTCAGTCTGGCTTTTACTCAAGGAACCTGCTTTAACCACAAGGCTAAAGAACATTAGGTAAACAAGGCACATAAGCACATTAGGTAACAGTACCTCTTGCAGAAGCTTGGCTGTGCAAACAGGATTGGAAGAGCTGTGAGGACTTTTTGCTCAGCAGGGGTTAGAAGACCAAGTCCCTGAATTATTTGGGAATAGAACATTGCTCATGTGATTTTTGGTTGCTTAAATCCAAAACACTTGTTTAGCCAAAATCCATAACTGGACTTCAGAGCCCAGAGTACAGAATTAGTAACTGAATAGATGAGTACAGAATTAGCAGCTGATGTTCCTGTCCTCTTCTCCCCTTTGTCAGTACATGCCTCAGTACATGCATCCAATCAGTATTCCCTTGTCTTGCAGAATTGGAGAACTACGGTTAACTCTTGAGTTCTTCTTTTAGCGTCTTCCTCCGCTTCGAGGTACCAGTTGCCTAAGTTGCAGTCTCTAGCCTCAGTAGCTTTGACCAGTTCTCAGAAAACATGAAAGTCACAGGTAACCCTCCCAGCTGTGCTAGGTACTTTACAGGAAGAATCAGCCCCATGACATAGAAGGTACAGAGATGGCTTTCTATGGCTTGCAGTGGGGCTTGATTGTTACTCCCCTCCTCTTTTTGTTGGTGTTTATGTTTGTGTGTTGGTGTTCTTTTTAAGTCTGCTTTGTTCCACAGAAGGGTGAACTCAGTCCAAACAAGATAGGAGCGGGAGCTCTGCACCTAGGATAGGGCCCATAATTGTGCATGGGGTGTGTTAGGTTTCTGCATGCTTTCTAGCCTTTCTTCTGAGCCTTTGACTGGACCTTACTTTTCTGACTGGGCAGCTAACATCCAAAATTCCCTGGGCAGGTAACTTAAATGTTATCTTTACATACAGCCTAAACAGCAATGTGGAAAGAGGGCGGATGCAGCAGGTCACACTAATGTAGTCGTTAAACCCCCTCTGTATGCAGGTGCACTCAGTCCACACCAAAGTATAGTGAAAAGAGAAAGGGGCTGCAGAGAAGAAGATGGAGATGGGAACTGAGATCAGTCATTGATACATCAAGTCTCAGGAAGCAGACCCTCACATAGGCTTCTGCAGCACTGCTGGGTTGGCTCAGCCGTCCCGCACCCTGAAACTGTGAGACACCATTTCAGCCCTACCTGCCAACAAGCTGTGTGTGTGTGTGCTTTGTTGTATCTTACAGCTCAGCTTTGTCCCACCGGCACGGTGAGTGGTAATAGGCTGTTCTGTTACCCTAATCCCGTTTTCCTGGAGCTGTTCCAAGCACCTTTCCAAACACCTTACCTGCAACGTGGCCAGAGATCAGTTACAGATGTACTAACATGAGGTATTTAAACTTTCATACTATCAAGACATGAAATATTTTCCTAACAATTGTTCTTAAAGGCAAACTAGTTTTGAATGAGGAAGAAGGAGAAAAGGAAGAAAGGATTTCTTTGATGTTGTTGGGTTTCTTGTTCCAGAACTGAATCAAAAGCCCCCTGAAATCTCAGAGTCCTCCTAGTCAAGATTATCTATACCGAGTCAAGTTTAACCTGAAACTAAGCAAAAATGTCCTCACTTATCCAAAGGCTCCAAACAGTTCTTGCTTATTGCTTCATGTTCCCAGCTGCTCTTTCATACCCATGGACTTTGTACCAGCAGCTGAATTCTTCACTGATTCTGTTTGTGAGTACTGCACTTTGCCAGATTCTGGCAGAAAGATCTGGGATTAACCAATTCCTAGAAGAGTCAGTGAACTGACTCCTCTAGGAATTGGTTAGTCCCTTGTCCCAAAAGGATTTAACTGGTCTGGGACAGACATCATGCAGTCTTTGTCAGTAACATTGGATGCCACATAGAGGCACAATAAGCCACAACAATTTCATAGTAGGAGCATAGCTACTTCAAACAGAATTCAGAAGCTGTATATGGGCAGGACCACCAATTCATTATATTGCAACTGTAAACGTGTCCATCCCTATCAGGGAGGACAGGTACTCTGGTGAAGGTCAGAGAGGGACAGAAGTTGGAAAGAATGTATTTATATGTGGATATAACAAGCAGAAGGAAAAAAATTGAAATTGTATGATTTTTCTACAAGAATCATGTATTGGTGATTAGATTTGAAAACAGAGAATTATTTCAAATCTTAGAATTTGCCAGAAATCTGAGTGTGGCACTAGTTTCTCTAGAAATGTATTCATAAACACTTCTGCAAACTCAAGTTTGATTAAGGGGTGATTAAGATGGTCTTTGTCTCTTCAGTGCCTCGTGTCTTTGAGCGTAGAGGGGAAACAAGAGGACGACCTTTACGCATTGATTTTGCAGGCAAGAACTAAGTTTCTTCCTTTTCTCTGGGGAGCTTTTGTGCTGCCTGTGGCAACTAGTGGTGCTTCACAGGAAGACATCAGGGTAACAACAGCAGTCATGCAGACTCTCACAGCTTGCTGTCCAAACAGCAAGACCTTTAGTTATGGAGCCAAAGGGGAAAAAAAAACAACCTTCCAACTTGGCAGTAGGATTAATGCTTTATCCCTTAATCTTTAACCCAAAGCAGGCTTGTGGCAATTAAGAGGTAAGATTCTCACAAACTCATCAAAAGATACTGCTACCATTAATTTCTATATATACCCTACTCCTTTGTGATTCAGCAACTGTGGAAGATGGCCTGGATGTTTGTGTGAAAGCTAGCAAAAAAGTTACTTTATTCGTTTCTGCAGATGACAAAAGTAATACCAGCTTTACTTCTGGCTTTACCTTTTTATCCACCAACCACACCAAACACCAGCATGACCACTCTTCTTGGTCAAAGGACTTAATCTCTGTGGAATTATTTCAAGCAGTCTTAGTTTGTGGTGGGCACACAATTCCTCTGGCTGACTGAGCCATCCTCTAGGAAAAAAACCTCCTTAGGTGGATACCACGGTCACTGCAGTAGGTTATTGAGAAGATTTTCAAACTTGTTAGATCTTACTGATGACTACCAAACTGGTCTTCTCTAGAGTCCATCCAGATAGCCAGCTGCCCAAAACCCGTGGCCGAACACCTGAGCAGCATCAACCCCGCTGCTGGTGCCCGTACGCAGGTGCAGTCGGTGTCTCCTCACTGCCACTGGCGGGTGCTGCTGCTCCGCATCGGACCCGGGGTGATGTTGCGTAGGGTGAGAGGAAGCACACTGCACCATGGCTGCACAGAGCCGCTGTGGGGGCTGAGGCTTCCTTGCAGGCCGCTCTTCTAAAAAGCGAGCGCGTAACTCTTGGCCCCCCGCAAGGATTAAAGTAAGGTATGTAACCTGCTCTTTGTTTGTGTGGACTCCAGGGTGTGTTTGTTGGGGGTGTGGGAAGGGGAAGGGCAAGTGCTTTCTAACTCTCTGGGGGAGCATTGTTACTCTAGCTCGGTTCCTGGGTAGTGTACATCAAAAAGGAGACAGCTTTAGTCATCCTCTTCAGCTATACTTCAGGCCCTGCTTACTGACAGCTCCTGTGAATGCCCTAAGGTGTGCACAGCTGTGCTGGGATGGACAGGCACTACTACAATATCCACTCCTGGGTACTGTCGGTTTCCTTCCTTTTTTTGCTGTGCTGGTGAAGGTTTCTCGGTGATTTAAAACCAACCTAACTAAAACAAGTTTAAAAAAAGTTAGTACAGCAGTGTAGGTCAGTTCCAGACAACTAAAAGTATCTGCAGCGGCCTTCCCTGACCCAGACACATACTTCCTGAGGAGGCTGAGACCACATACTGAGTTCTGGTTCTGTAAACTTAATTGCTCCACTTTTCAGTAACAAATGAAGAAGCACTTACACATCCCTTCGCCTCCGTGTCCATGCACAGGCACGTAACTGACTGGGATGATTGTCATTTTGTGGCAAGAACATTCTTCCCAAAAGGTTTCATGTGCTCATGTACAATAGTGAAGGGTGGTATAAAATGCTACATGGAGGGATTCTGCTAAATTGAAAATCTTTGCTGTCCTCATGAGAGCAGTAAGAAGCATTACTTACTGCTGGCATCCTCCTACTACTACTCATGGAGGGCCAAAATCTGGGAGAAAAGGTAGTACCTTACGCAGAAAAAAATGAGGGAGCAAAGAAGTTGCCAATGAAATCTTCCTTGTCACCAAACCAGAACAGAGGTGGAGTGTAATGCTGTTAAGAGATTGCTAGAGGCTTCTTTAACTTAGAAGAATGTGGAAACTGCAGATAAATATAAAAGCAGAGAAATATTTCACTATTCTCTTATTTTCCAACAATAAAAATAAAGCAACATCTCTCAATTTCAGAACAACTACAACAATGTTTTCTACTTCTTCCACTCAAAACATTTTGAGATTTACTTGTGGTAAACTTGACACGCATGCCTATTAAATTTTGATTTCCAAAGTACCTTCTATTTGCCCCTTCTTTTGGTGATGCTGTGGTGTTGCCCAAACTTTAAAAACCAGCCACTGCATTTGAGCAAATACAAGGAACGGAAATATAAACATCTCAAAGATAAATGTGATTTCAAACTCTTTATGCTGAACATCTTATATTATGGTGTCAAGAAGAATCAGTGTAACTGTTAACAAATAATCAAAGGGAAGCACCGTGTTTCGTTTTCATGGTTCAAGCCAAGAGAAAAGTAAAAAGTAAACAAGATACTGAACGACCTGTTGTATGTTTAGTTATGTCTTTTTTATTAACCTACAACGTTTTGTAGTCACAAAGACAAACATCATAATGTTTCCTTTTAATAATGCATGCTAGATTAAAAATAAAAAAAAAAAGAGGGTAGATCACACAGCTGTTTTCTGGTACTAGGAATTATTCCCCAGAGGCAGTTAAAACTCTCTAAACAGAATTTTGATACTCACTGCCTGCAATTTGCTTTTCTTCACAGCACATCCTGAATCCTTTAATGAGAAAAAAATGTGAATGACATTTGAATGCCAGGGCTTTAGAGTTTAGCACGATATCCTATAGCCATAATCTCTCTTGCTTTCAAGAACCAGATCCTGTCCTATTTATCAGATAGCCTCTAAAAACCAGCTAGCTCTTTCACTTGGCATTTGCAGCAGGACTATCACAGTGACACACTTCTTCCCTTTTCATTTCCTAGAAATCACTTTGTATGATGGCAACAGGCGTAAGGTGATTTCAGCTGATGTGGAATGTTCTGCACAGAATTTCCTACTTGTGCTTTTAAGAAGCAGTATGCTCAAATCATAATAATAATTAGTGGGGTTTACTTCTCTAATTATTGGCTCAAGGCCACACTTTTTTCCTTTCTGAAGCAGATTTACTTTGCAGCCGTTAGTTGCCCATTGGAGCAACTAGGATTTCCACAAGGATTTACACTTACCAACTTTTAGGCAGATTGTGCTGGAGGTCACAAAAATTCTTCCATTAGGTTGTCATTTCATTTCTATAAATGCTTTTTTAAAAGGATGGTTGCAATTTTAGTTAGAAGGTTGTTTTTGGTTTTTTTTAAACTGCACTAAACAGCCACTTTAGGGCTGATAATCTGCTCAGTTCTTTACCATGCTCATTAAGAAGAGACCTTCCTTGCTTTGAAGAGGTTTTTGTCTCAAGAGAGAGGCAGACAGTTTTGTCTCAAGAGAGAGGCAGACAGGTGGCATAATGCAAGGAAAATCCAGAATGGGAATAAATTAATGGATTCATGAGTGAGCTGCATAAATTATGTTATGCTCTTTCCTGTGTAATTTGAGAATTTACAGTTCAGGAGATGCAGTTTACCACAAAATGTGAAATCTTGCAGCAGTTTCAGGCGACTGTGCTTATTTCTTTTCCTTTGCTGTTGGCCGTGTTCCTCTCTGCACTTTCAAAATTAGTTTACAACCCTTTCAAGAACAATTTCACGTTGCAGGGTTAATCTTAGGCGCAAGGGGGCCCTAAAGAGTTCCCCCACCCCCCTAAAAAATGCGTGGCTGTTAGACATGTCAATGTTACTGCAATTCCAAATCGCTTGAGTGCCTTCACACAGAGAGCACTCAGGGAGAGAGTGGCCTTGGCCTGCTCTGTTGAGATGGCTGGGTGCTGCTGAGATGGCTGGGTGCTGCTGAGATGGCTAGATGACTGCACTTTAGTGTGGTAAATCCAAACTCTTTAAACCTGTTTGGATAACCTATTAGGGAATTAAGCTAATGTGCCAGCGTTATCAGCTTCACAACACAAATTAAATAGCTGGGCCAAGATTTTCACACTGACCTAGTGAGGTTTTGATGCTGCCCTTAAGGGACATAAAGGAAGGTTACTTTTCAGGTGGTAGGAGGTGCTCACCTCTCTTTGGGATCCATCTTCCGATAAACCAGCCTATCAGATAATGCCTGTTAGACTTCAGAGAAAGGATAAACCCCAAATTACTACTCAGTTTTAACCTGGTATTAATCTTTTATTCCAGAACTGTTAAAAATGTGATCTACAACTTACTGAATAGATAACCAACTACAGAAATTAATGCTTACTATTTTCACTTTTTTTCAGATAGATTCATGATGTTACATCAACAGCTAGTACTTGTCTTTGGAATATCACTAACTAGCAATACATGTGCATTTAGAACCTGCTATTCAGAAGCCCAAGTCTCCATATACCATTCCTGCAACCTCACAGATATTCCCCTTGTGCCAAAGGATACAGTGAAGCTTCTTCTATCTTTCAACTATATCAGACAAGTGATGTCAACTTCATTTCCACTGCTGGAGCAACTGTTGTTGTTGGAAATTGGAACACAACATGTCTATCCTGTTACCATAGGAAAAGGGGCTTTCAGGAACCTGCCAAACCTTCGTATCTTAGACTTGGGATTCAACAAGATTCTTCAACTGGATCTCAATGCTTTTGTGGGCTTGCGAAGCCTGACTGTACTCCGTCTGTTCAACAACTACCTTGGCGATTCCATCCTGGAGGAACGGTACCTTCAAGATTTGAGCTCCTTAGAAGAACTGGATCTTTCAGGGAACAAAATCACAAAGCTTGAGCCTCATCCCTTATTTTATAATCTAACAGTCTTGAAAACAGTGGACCTGAAATTCAACCAGATATCCAACCTGTGTGAAAGCAATCTTACTAGTTTCCAAGGAAAGCACTTTTTATTTTTTAGCCTCAGGTATAATAGCTTGTACAAGACAGATGAAATGGCCTGGGCCAAATGCCCAAATCCTTTCAGAAATATTACATTTAACACACTAGACCTTAGTGAAAATGGCTGGAGCACTGAGAAAGTCCAAAATTTCTGTACAGCCATTAAAGGGACTCAAATCACTTCTTTAATATTTAGCTCTCATACAATGGGTTCAGGATATGGCTTTAATAACTTAAAAAATCCAGATAATCGTACATTTGCTGGACTAGCAAGGAGTAATCTGCATTCGCTTGGTATTTCAAGAGGTTACATTTTCTCTCTCCAACCTTTAATCTTTCAAAGCCTTGGTAATCTGGAACTTTTGAATCTTTTCAAAAACAAGATAAATCAAATCCAAAGGCATGCATTTTTTGGCTTGGGAAACTTAAAAATTCTCAATCTTTCAAGTAATCTTTTAGGCGAGCTGTATGATCATACTTTTGAGGGTCTACATAGTGTAATATATATTGATTTACAGCAAAATCATATTGGGATAATTGCCCAAAAGTCATTTACTGACTTAGTAAGTCTGAAAATCATTGATCTCCGAGACAATGCCATTAAAAAACTCCCCTCCTTTCCATATCTGACCATTGCCTATTTAGCTGACAATAAGCTAATCTCTCTAGTTGGCACAAAAATAACAGCAACTCACCTTGATTTAGAAAGAAATTGGTTGGCAAACCTGGGCGACCTGTATATTCTTTACAAAGTTCCAGGTGTGCAGTATATCTTCTTAAAACAGAATCGCTTGTCGTACTGTGTGGAAAGTGATAATGCTATAGAAAATAATCAGTTGATCTTTATGGACCTTGGTGAAAATATGCTACAGCTTGTGTGGGAGAGTGGTTTATGCGTGGATGTGTTCAGGACGCTGTCCAAACTTCAGGTTCTACATCTGAACAACAACTACCTTAGTGCTCTTCCACAGGAAGTTTTTAGAGGCCTAACATCTCTAAAAATACTTAATCTTGCTTACAACCTATTGTCTCATCTTTCTCCTGGGCTTTTTCCACAAAGCCTAACAAAACTAAACTTATCTGGAAACCACCTTTTTTCCCCTGAGCCTGAAATCTTTATGACTTTGAGTATTCTGGATATAACACATAATACCTACGTCTGTGATTGTACTTTAATGAGACTACTTGTGTGGCTAAATGAAACCAACGTAACTCTAGCTGGCTCCCAGTCTGAGAGGTACTGTGTATACCCACCAATGCTTGCAGGGACACCGCTGTCGTCTCTGACATACGATGACTGCAATGAAGATGAACTCCAGCAGGCACTCAGATTCTCAATATTCATCCTCATGTCTGTCACTCTTCTAATGTTTCTGATGGCAGCCGTCGTTTTTACTCGCTGCCGGGGAATTTGTTTTGTCTGGTATAAAACCATCACCAACAAGATGATAGACAGGCTTCCACCAGCAGCAGGTGAATACAGGTACGATGCATATTTGTGCTACAGCAAAAAGGACTTTGAATGGGTCCAGAATTCCTTGCTAAAACACCTGGACTCACAGTATTTTGGTAAAAACAGATTTACTTTGTGCTTTGAGGAAAGAGATTTCTTGCCTGGGGAAGAACATATCAACAATATTCGTGATGCCATTTGGAACAGCAGGAAAACAATTTGCATCGTGACCAAGCAGTTTCTCAAAGATGGGTGGTGTGTGGAAGCCTTTAATTTTGCCCAGAGCAGGTACTTCTGTGACCTGAAAGACGTTCTCATTATGGTAGTGGTTGGGTCAGTTTCTCAGTATCAACTCATGAAGCACAAACCCATTCGAACCTTTTTACAGAGGAGTCGCTATTTGCGGTGGCCTGAAGATTACCAAGATGTAGACTGGTTTTTAAATAACCTCTCTTGCCAAATTCTGAAGGAAAAAAAATTGCAAAGGAAAGGCAGTGGTACAGAGCTGCAGACTGTAGCAACACTCTCACCTTGATACAGTGCATGGGTAGCTGGCTTTCTAAATACCTGATTTCCAGCTGTCCCATGTCAGGAATGCACAGAGGTTTCATATAATCATGAATTACAGACATGGTTTGGGTTGGGAGGGACCTTAGAGATCATCTTGTTCCAAACCCCCATGCTATGGGCAAAAGACAAAAGATATAAGAAACTGTGCAGAAACCAAGGTCAGTAAAGAAGGGAGGGAGGAGGTGTTCCAGGTGCCAGAGAGAAAGATTCCTCTGCAGCCTGTGGAGAAGACCGTGGTGGAGCAGGTTGTCCCCCTGCAGCCCATGGAAGTTGATGAGGAGCAGAGACCCCACCTGCAGCCTGTGGAGAGGCCCCACGCTGGAGCAGGTGGAGACGTATGGAAGATGCTGTGACCTACATTGGTGCAAGCTCCTGGCAGGACCTGCAGCTTGAGAGAGAGAGAGAGGCCCAAACTGGAGCAGGTTTGCTGGGAGCACTTGTGACTCTGTGGGGGACCAGGCTGGAGCAGCCAGGGCCTGAGGGACAGCACTCCATGGAAGTGACCCATGCTGGGGTAGCTGGTGAAGCCCCGTGAGAAAGGACTCACGCTGGAGAAGTTCATGGAGGACTGTCTGCCATGGGTGGGACCCCGTGGTACAGCAGGGGAAGGGTGTGAGGAGTGTGTGTGTCCTCCCTGCCACTAAGATGGAAAGCAACTCATAAGGAACTGACCAAAACCCCCATTCCCCATCTCCCTCCGTGCTGCCAGGTGGGGGTAGAAGGGAGGGAAATTAATTAAGTGAAGTCCACAAAGAAGGGAGGGGTGGGGGGAGGTGTTTTAAGATCCGGTTTAACTTCTCATTATCCTACTGTTGTGTCACTGGGTGTGCAGTGTAGTGTAATAAATTAGAGAGGTTTCTTTTTATTCCATGTTGAGTCTGTTTTGCTCGTGACGTTGATTACGGAATGATCTCTCCCTGTTCTCATCTCAACTCCTGAGCCTCTCAATATATATTTTCTCCCCTGTCCAGCTGAAAAAGGGCATGATGGAGCGACTTTGGTGGGCGTCTGACCTCCAGCCAGGGTCACACCACCGCACTACTCAATTAGCCTCAGCTTCTCAACTGGAATGTACAAACTTTGAACTTCATTCGTGCCCTTCCCCTCCACAACTACACTGCTTGGTGATAAAACTACAGCCATTGGTCTACTTCATTTGCTGCTGTTTCAGCCTGCTGCTTTTTCAGCTGAGCTGCCTCCTGGCCTGCAGAGAGGATCCCCTTCAGATCTTAAGCAAGCCTGGGCTTGGAAAGCAAACAAGAAACTACTTCAGGAGTCTTGAGATGGCCAGTGACCACCAGACAGGTTTACATTCAGGGAATGGAGAGTACAGACAACCAGTGTGTGACAGGAGTTGTTCTCACTACGTTCTGTGTCCTGATCAATTCTGAGGTGTTTTTCTGCTTCTGTTGAAATATTTTTCTAGAGTCAGTACCTGGTACTCTCACACCTTTTTAATCATTGTACTGCTGTTTGTTCCAGTATGTGTTTTCGGTGGGTTGCTCAGGGTCACTTTAATAAAAGCCTGACTCAGTGTTCACTTTTACAGAGCCTGCACCTATGACTTCGATGCTGACATACTCCTTGAGTGTACTGTTCATCTCAGGTCACACATTGGGATCTAATTAATGTTTATCAATATCTGAAGTGTGGGACACGGGGAAATGGACAGGCTCTTCTCAGTGTCTGTGGAGACAGGACAAGGGGTGATGGCCTCAGGCTGGAGCACAGGAAGTTCCACACCAATGTGAGTAAGAACTTTTTCACAGTGAGGGTGACAGAGCCCTGGGACAGGCTGCCCAGGGGGATTGTGGAGTCTCCTTCTCTGGAGAGGCTCAAGACCTGTCTGGACACCTACCTGTGCAATCTGTCCTAGGGAGCCTGCTTTGGCAGGGGGGTTGGACCCAACGATCTCTTTGAGGTCACTTCCAGCCCCTACAATTCTGTGATTCTGTGAATTTGTCCAACAAAAGCTTACCAAAATAATTTCAGCCTTGGCCTGTAGCAAAGCAGCAGGAATGGGAGGATTTATACGCTGCCTTGACATTTGCAAATTACTATTGCCACCCTAACCACTTTGATGGAGATGGGAAAGCACAGCCCTCTTCACAGGAATGCAGTCGTTGGACTACAGACGTGCCTGCAGCTGATCTAACCCACCGCACACGGGACTTTCTATTGATAAAACCACGGCAGTGAAACACGACTGCTCCTCCATCAGTGTAGTCCTTCGGGAACAGAAAAGGGCTAAACCTTGGGAAGTTTTCCAGGCGGCATGAGACATGAGGCAGGGGAAGCGCTTACGATAGGGGCCGGGCTGCCCAGATGAAGCCCTGGGTGTCGCTGTTGGCCCAGGTACCAGCTTAGAGCTTCTCAAACTCTTCCCGCCCCCTTCCCTGCAGCTGCTGCCGCTGCTGGGACGCTCCTGCTCCGGAGGCACCGGCAGCCCCGGCTTCCCGCAGCCCCGGCATCCCGCAGCCCCCCCGGGCTGGCAAGAAGAGCCACCCCTTGCATCTTTCTGCATCTTATATTCCCTGAAAGCGTCTGGCCTCACTCCTTTGGCTCCCAACCAGCGTAACCGCTCACAGGCACGCCTCAAGGACCGAGGTTGTGCCGGGGAGCACATTAAAAATCAGTGATGGGCAGCCGCCGCGGGAGGGAATCGGTACATTGAAAGCCACGCGCGGCTTTGGGCTGTCGGCCTGTGGATCTGTACGTGGCGCGGGGTGCGGGCATTTTAACGGCACGAATGGCAGAGGACGTTTCTGGTCGGGTGTTAATTGAGGGCCCTCTCCAGCCAGGACCTTTCTGTATGCTTGCAAGGCACGCCTGTCACATCTGAGACTTAAAGCTTGCTTCTGCTAGCCTGTGTATGATGAGCAGGTACAGAGATGGCTTTAACCGCTGTGTTTGCAACGCTTTTGTCTGCGTCATGGTTATGGTCCCTGGTGGGAGGTGGCTACACAAACCTTACATTCACTGCGGCCTCTGGCCTGACTTTTTACATAAAGGTTTTAGAAACACTTTTGGATGAGATTTCAGTGTCTGCCACCCGTGCTTATGTACCAGCTTGGAAACTCACAGAGATCAAGCTGTGTCAGGAGCAGGTGGGAAAATGTCTTTCTACCACGCAGGCAGCTTAGAAACCTAAGGCTCTTGGAACAAATGCAGCTGGTACAGTCTGTTCTACACACTGAACAATTGACTCCAAATAGACCATAGGACCCGGATCACCACCTCTGAAGGGTCACCTATTCTTAAATGGCAAAGCCTAGGGAATTGTCAGGAAAGAGCTTGTGCTGACTTTATACTCCTCTGCTCAGCAAGAGCCGCAAAAGCATCCTGTACAAAAATGGAGAATAGCTATGCTCCGTGAATTAAGACCATAAATTGAGCCTCAACCTCATAACTATTGATTAGATTCCCTTCAGGCTCACTAGGAACATTACTGCTCTATTAGAATTTTATGGCTCTTTAGTTAAGGATCCTCTCATCAGTTTTACTCACCTTCCTCGGTGGAAGGCATTAGCTTGTTGGAGACTGTCCAGAATAGGGTGTGAAGTGTGAGGCTGGCTCTAAAGCAAGCTGTTAAGACGGAAGCTGGTGAATTTATTTGCAGTAGCAGCACAGGAAATATTCTGAAGAAAGTGACTCAGTGCCACATGGTACCAGCTCAGATATTTAACAGCAAAAGCCTACCCCCCACCATTGCAACATATATTATAAACATTAACTGGTCAAGCAGGCAATGTTGTTCAACAGCAACACCTAGAGCCAGCTTGTCAGAGTCCAGAGATTGCATGGGCTCCTGCTCAAAATCACAGAATGGTAGGGGTTGGAAGGGGTCTCTGGAGATCATCTATTCCAACCTCCCTTGCTAAGGCAGGATCACTACACCCAGGTTGCATAGGAGTGGGTTTGGGTGGGTTTTGAATATCTCCAGAGAAGGAGGCTCCACAACCTCTCCAGGCAGCCTGTAGCAGTGCTCCGACACCCTCAGAATGAAGAGGGTTTTGCCCATGCTGAGATGGAACTTCCTGTGTTCCAATTTGTGCCTGTTGTCCCTTGTCCTGTCACTGGGCACCACTGAGAAGACTCTGGCACTGCTTGTAGACATCCCCCCGCTTTAGACATTTATAAGTGCTGATGCAATCTCCTCTGTCTTCTCCAGGCTAAACAGACCCAGCTGTCTCAGCCTCTCCTCATACGAGCAATGTTCCAGTCCCCTCATCATCCTCACAGCCCTCTGCTGGACTGTCTACAGTAGCTCCCTGTACTTATTGAACTGTGGAGCCCAGAACGGCTCACAATATTCTAGATATGGCTTCCCCAGGGCAAAGTAAAAGGAGAGGAGAATCTTCCTCAAACTGGTGGCCATACTCTTAATGCCCCCCAGGACACATTGGCCACCTCAGCCACGAGGGCACTTTGCTGGTTCATGGTTACCCTGTTGTACACCAGTGCTCCCAGGTCCTTCTCTGCAGAGCTGTTTCCCAGCAGGTCAGCCCCTAACCTGTTCTGGTGGTCAGGGTTATTCCTCCCTAGGTGCAGGACCCTGCACTTGTCCTTATTGAATACCACTTGGTTCCTCTTTGCCCAGCTCTCTGGGTGTCAAGATCTTGCTGAAGCACAGCCTTTTGGTGTGTCGGACACTCCTCCCAGCTTTAGATCATCAGCAAACTTGCTGAGGGTGCGCTCTGTCCCCTAGTCCTCCTCATCAATGAATGTTAAATAAGACCGGACCATGCACTCACCCTTGGGGCACACCACTGGCTACAGGCCTCTAACTAGACTCTATGTTGCTTATCACAATCTTAATCAAGGCATTCAGGACCAAAACCCAGATTCTGCAAACATATGCCTATGGAGGGTAACAGGAGCCAGCAGTGCTATGCTATTACAAGTTTATTTCACATACAGCGACATCAGGCTTCTCGTCCCCCTCACATCTGACAACAAGATGCTGTCCATTTATATTTGCTAATCACAATTGCTAGTGAGACTGTTCAACCTGCTGGCAGATCTCTCACCTTCTTAATTTACAGTTAGCATCCACCATTGCTCCCACCCCAATTGCTGTACTACCTGCATGGAGAACACTAGCATAGAGAAGACTACAGAATCCAATCTCTGGAATGGGACACTCCTACAGAGGTTGCTCAGCATCACCCTGCCTTTCATTTTCTTGTGCCACATCATTAACTCAGTGCCTTTGCTGACTTCTGGGTGCTTTTCAGCATGACAGCTCACCTCCTTCTCACTGCCAGAGACCATCTGGGTTTCAAATTATTGGATCCCACCATCTCAATTTCATGTTGTGCTGACTATTTTACAACAGCTTTAACGTGTTCCCTTCTTGCTGGAACTAGGAATAGCAGCAGCCCAGTTAAATTATAAAGCAAAGCCCATACCTGGCAAAATACTTAGAGATGAAGTGCAATACACAACTGAGTGACAAGAGTGAGTGGTGAGAACACCACAAATGGAGCAGAAGCAGAACATGCAAATCTCTGGCAGATCAGCAAAATTAGGAAGGGTACGTACGGTGATCTAAGCATCTTGCCATTGAAAGGGGATTTGAGTTCCATGAGAAGTGAGATCTTGAAGCAAGCAAAGACAGACAAGGAACAAGGTACATCTTCAGGGTCTGGCTCCACAAACATTACCAAATGTAACACCCTAGTACAGTAAGCAGATTTAACTTAAAATAAGAGTGGTGCCAGGAAATATTCGCAAGGTTTCTTTGCATTATAGACTAGTGCCAACAGCAAGCACACACTTGTGTGAAGTAACACTTCCAAAATCAGAAAACTTGTGTAAAAAACCCCAAAATATTAGAAACCAATTGTAAATGCCTGGTATTTGACCCTGTAACACCACATTTTTAACCTTTCTCCATGATCTTAAGAATGTGGATGTGCATGCAGCTCGTGAATACAATTGTGAGTCAAGGCTTTAAGAGTAATCCGAGTATTTCAGGAGTTCTGCTTAACTCTAAAGCACATCTAGTCAGGCTTTAAATAAGGAATACCTTTAGGATGATGGCAGAAAAGACAGGCTGGCCCTTTCAGCTTCCCAGCCCACTCTGGGCAGTGGTCTTGTATCACGTATATCCTCTTCCATTCTAGCAAGAATTTTTAGTTGCTTCTGATAAATAGGGTCAGCAAAACTAAGGGCTTGACTGAAATAATCTGGAAAAATGACAATATGAAGATTTCCTTTTACAGACAAATTTACACCAGCAGTCTTTTCAAAGGCTTTTCTGGTCATTATTGCATTAGGCTGCTTGTCAGTCTCTGAGAAGATAGCAAACACCTTTGGGATGCCAAACAGCTCATTCTGCTTTTGGGAACAAGCTGCTTTTTTCTTTTCATACAGAGGTTTTAGTTACCTGTTTTCTGTTTTCTCCTTCACAAAGATGAGCTGAGCATCTTGGTCTACAGCCTCAGTGGGCTGCTTCTGGCAGCCACCAAAGATTCCATATACCTGTAACAGAAGTTCAGGTGATGCACCACCAATATTTTCTTCAACTAAACAAAAGCTGCAAAAGCAAGGTTCAGGAGCTGAGATTTGCCTAGAAGGCCACTGTGACTCATGACTTGAACCACACAGAATGCTGGATGCTAAGCAGGTAGCAGAACTTTTAAATTCAGCCTTGCATCACATCTAGGCATCCAACTCCTGCAAGATTCCTTTTTGCTGTTTGTACAGATTGACATGGAGCTTCTCTTTGCTTTTTATATAGCGTACATACAGCATGATGGGTGCCAAAAATAAGTCTCCATTTCCTTTCCCAAAATGCAAAAGTCAGTATAGGTATGACATGAGTTATTTCACAGCGCAAAGACTATATCTATTCATAGCAGGCTCTGTTTGTTTCAGACATGTGGCTTTCCTTCCTTTTAGATAGTCTATTGTTTGTCTTTTCCATTTGTATTAAAAATAAAATCTTTGAAAACTGCAAGTAAGAGAAAAATATATTTCTTCTGAAACTAACAATTCTCCAAACAGGAAGGTTAGCTTTTTCCTGTTTAGACATTATATTCAAAGAAAGGAAGTCGAGATTTTCAATGATAATAATAATTACATGGTGTGTAAACATCAGTAAGTATCAAAAAAGGCATCCCTCTATTTAGCATGTCCTAAGCACTCCACTACTGTTCAGAGTTTCTTTATATTTACCAATTCATCAGCCTCTTGCAAAAATGGATGTCTGCGCAGTCATTGCACGGCGCTGATCACCTGTCTGCAAGCTTCCACACCATAGGAATGGCATTATCAATCAGGCTGCCTGCAGGAAAGCAGTGATGGAGAGGAGCAGGGCAGAGAATCCTGATACCAAACAAGAGTTTGATGTGGCAGGATTTTTATTTCTTCTTTTGCATGTGTGAGGATTACACGTACCAGGCTGCGTGACCTCTTCACGGTGCCACTCAAAGTACTTCAAGCCACAAAATCTGTTGATGCTGTTCCTAAAAGTGGAATTGATAATGTAATTTCAGTACTGTGATTAGATGCAGTGTCAAAACATAGATATTTGGTACAGGTGGCACCTTGTAATAGTGAAACTAGTAGGGCTTTATGAAGATCAGTGTATTTTATTATCCTCTCTGGAGAGAATGAAGTTCTCTATTCTATGAAGAGAATGAAGTTCTCTTCAGAGAAGATAATAAAATTCTCTCTGGAATTGAAAGGATGAAGTTATGTGCCTTTTGTCATGGGTGGCACTGGGAATAGAACTCAGGTTTGACAAAGGATAAGCTATATCAGGTCTGTTTGCTCTGTTCTCTAATTTTACAACGTGCATTTTTATTGCAACTTAGAAACTGGAGTCTGTAAGGTCTCCACTTGACATGCCACCAATTTGCAAATGTGGGCCAGAACTAGTTTTACAGAGAGCAGAAGGTAGCTGAAGATTCACTGAGAGTTGCCAACTTGAGTGCTAATGATTTGGAGATGATCTGAGTTTATTCAAGCTAGGAGTAAGAATTCACCAGGCATTTCACTGGAAGCTGCTAACACTTTTCAAGTAGCCAAGCAGGCTGGTATTTCTGACAAGGGCTTGCAAATTAAGAACAATAGGAAAAAATAATGGAGGACATACAGCCTAGTCCAGGTGAAGAATCGCCTGTGGGAGTGCCAGCAATGGGGTAGGAAGAAGGCAAAGTATTTTTAAACACATAATATCTTAGCATTCTCAAAAGAGAAGTCAAAGTTTCTTCAACGATCAGGAAAAAGCTTTGGAATGAGCCATTTGATATATTGATCCAAAACAATGAAGCCAAATAATTTTATGTGAATAAGGCGGGGGGGGGGGGGGGGGAAGTGAGACAATGAATGGTAGGAACTACAAGAAATTCACAAACATATCCCAACTACAACCTCCTTTTTCCCAAAGATCAGATGTTCTGGAATTTTTCTCCCACAGCTGCTCATCAGAAAGGAAAAGGCCAGGCCCCGGCACCCACCCTTTCCTTTGGGATGGTGAGAAATGCCAGGGTGAATCACTTACTTTGTTATGAGAGGGTTAGCACCTGCAACCCTCCTGAAATAAACACTGGATGCTCCTGAAAAGCAGGTCTTGAGTTTCTCCCTTCAAGCTGCAACTGCTCCCATGTGAAGTATCTTGCAATTCTCAGTGCCAGCTGCTTTCATTTCAAACTTTAACTGCTTCATAGCTGTTTTTTGTAAATTTTTGTCCTGGTTCCACCTTGTCAGACATCCCTGAACCGTCTTTTGTTGCAAAAGGATTTGCACCCACACAGGAAAGGACAGTCCTGTGCTGCTGTCAGGTATGCTGCATGGCAGGAGCGAGTGTGCGATTAAATACACCTTCGTAAAGATCTACTAATGATTTACCTTGGTATGTCCCCTGTAATATAATCACTACCCAGATGTCTGAGAAAATTCAGAGATTAATCACAGCCCTTCCTCGTGACTCACTTTTGCTGCCAGGAGCACAACTTTTTAAGAAGATGCCAGGTCAGCCTTCAGCCATTGCTGCCCCTGACGGAGCTCAGGGCACAAGCAGAAGCATAGGCTCGTATGGATCAAAGAGAAGTCCAGAACACACAGCACCTTCACAGAAATTCGTCCATACTCTTCAGGGTCATGTCCAGCCAGAGGAATAGGTAGGCTGCTGGTGAACACAAAGATATTTCACTCGGTTCTGCCTTTGCTGTTCTTTATCAGGAATAACCTGGAACGTGGCTTAGTGGAGAACAGACTTGAGCTGGGAACGACAGAGCTCAGTTAGTTTAAATAATGAAAGATTTTCTTCTTTTTTGCTCATAAAACTTGAGATAGGCTTTAGAAAATCCATTCAGTTTTCTACTCTGTTTTCCATTCTGTGCAATTCTCCTAGACAAGGTTCTGGCTGAAGATGGAAACAAATCACTTCATGAAAGAAAAGACAGGCTGCTAGAGATCTCTTAAGCTGTTTTGAAAGAGCTGAAGAACCCAGGGAAGCAGAACTACCAATAATGATGGTTGCAAGAAGATCTTATCTGAAGCTAGCAGAAGTTTCCAGCATGAAGAAAGAAGAGCAGCATTACAACAGAGGGCACGGTCCCTGCCAACTCACTATCTATTCGTGTTACAGACACAGGGACTAAATGAAAGGTTAAAAATTATATGAGAGCCCAACAACCCAAAATACAGGAGACAAATTCAATTTTTAAAGAATATTGGTGCAAATCACTCTCTTCACGCCTCACTCCATCTTTGCCATGGGAAGACTAGCACAAGGCCTCTATCCTATGGGTGCTCTAATTGTAAAT
The DNA here is from genome assembly GCA_022605575.1 of Laterallus jamaicensis coturniculus. Classification (NCBI taxonomy): domain Eukaryota; kingdom Metazoa; phylum Chordata; class Aves; order Gruiformes; family Rallidae; genus Laterallus; species Laterallus jamaicensis. The sequence goes on from JAKCOX010000001.1 coordinate 24,691,333, forward strand.
AAAAATTGAGAGATATTTAAACACCATGCTGATGGAGCAATGTACAAACAGAAGACAGATAAGAGCTTAACATTTTTAAACTTGCTCCCCTGTTGAGAGACGGCACCATAGGCTTGTCCAATGGCCACAGCATAGTGTCTTCACACCCAGAAGAACTTTCACTGAGGACAGATGCTATTTCTTCTTTTTTTTTTTTTTTTTTTTAAACTGGAAAATATTTCCTATTTAATGAGACTTCTGAAAAGAAAATAATGTAGTTCACTAAAAAGTGGGAACCCACTCCCCCTGGGTGTTCTTCCTTTCAAGTATTTGCCCATACTTCTGTGGCTGGTCTTGCTAACAGTGTCCTTTTCATCAGTGTTCTTTTCTGAAGAGACTCATTCATAATATTCTCATGTGGGTACACACACATTCACCCCCTTGACACTTCAGAAATCCGCAGTTCCATTCATACCCCAACACACACATCAGAGGACTGTTTAAAAAGCCCCAGGAAGTTTGCTCAGACGTGCTATTTTGGGAGACTTGGACTGGGTCTCGGAATTTTACAATATTTAGAGGATTTGGCACTGTGACTATTTCCACACCAGGACATGTGTGCCGTCAGAACGTGTACCATACACCTCACCAGAGAGGAATAAGCTACCTGCAAGCTAAGAGATAAAGATGAAGGCCTATAAAACGCTTGAGAGTGCCTGTAGCAAATAATTTGGGGAAGGCTGACCCAGTTGGCCAACATCCTGACCCTGAGGAGAGAGGCGGGCCAGGCCACAGCTGGCCAGCGGCCATGCAAAGCTGGCGACCTGTCTGCAGCTCTGCTACCTACACTGTGCCCTGCAAGGAGGAGGAAGGGACAGTGTCTACAGAAAACATTAGCCTGAGAATGGGTTGTAACATACCTGAAGGGGCAGAACTAAACTATCGCATGTTACAGCACTATAAAGCACATAGCTACGAGGCCTATCTGGCACCTCACCTGTGCAACTCCACTATGTCAGTGTACACCAGGCACCAGGGAGGCAGGAGAGGTGCCCAGGGACAGTCTGTCCTGCTGATACCATGGGGCTGCAAAACTTTAGACTCTACCTGTAAAGGACAGAGTGAGGAGGTAGCAGCAGCCCCTCTACCAGCTTTGCCCTCCTCATTCAATAGGCAACCTGCAACACCTGCTCAGAAACCATTGACTTCAGGGAGTAGGGACACTGTTCTTAGGAAACAATTTCTGCCACTCCGTTACTCTCAGACTCCTTGCAGGGTCCATGGTTTACAAGGATCCCCTCGCCCACCTCAGGGTACTCAGTATTTGCAAGCCCTTAGGAAAGAGGTCTGGCACTATAACTTGGTGAGCTATTGGGAATATCTGCAGAAAAATATTTCACAAAGCAGGTAGCTGCCAGTAACCACTATGGCTGGGCTACCTTCTCAGTTTTCAGAGAACAGTGGCGCTTCCCATCCATCTGTTCTATGGGAGCAGACTGATTATCAAGAAACTGGCCCATACTTCACACGAGACGCAGCAACAGGTGATGGAATCCATGACACAGATCTACATCTTGCAGAAGCACAACAGCAGCTCTTCTCAGCAAAGTCTCACCCTTCCTTCTGCTATGCTGCAACTTCTGCTGCTTCTCAGATGACCTCAGAATACAGTTTTCAACTTAATGCTCTCTGACCTTGGCTTTACCCCTTTGAAGGAAGAAGCTTCACAGGAGACAGTCTGGAGGGACACAGCTTGTACTTCATGTATAGAAGCAGCAGCTTTCCTTTCAGTGACCCTTTCATAGCCCTTACACTCAGGTTGGAGTTCTCCACATATCCTGTTGACTGTATTTCATCGGCAGGACAAAGCAGGGCATCCTGCCTGAACCTATGAACCTTCGGCCAGACGTTCATTTTTAGAGCTCCAGGATACTTGCACTAATGGTGCCTGATGAGCTATTGAGGTGTCCTTGATGCCTTAGTCACCAAAATTTGGCATTGCAAAATATCATCCTGCTCTCCTGGGACCTATACCTGGAGCCAGAAGCCTCACTAAAATCTGCTATGTCACCAAAACATCATCCACAGCAAAAGCAGTAGAGATTTTACAGAGAAGCTCTTGGATTTATTCTGACTTCTACAAAGGCTTGAGATGTATCAAGCCTCAGTTTTCAAAGTAGCATCTGGGATCAATGCAGACCTTTGTCACAGGTGGCTCGAGGAGCGAGACTTGGGCTTGCCTCCCACAGAGATCCAGAGGCTGCACAGATTTCTGTCAGACTGATAACTGCACAGTACTAAATCTTTTCAAACTCTTACTTATTTCTTTTTAAATCAAAGATACTAAGAAAGTTATATAAATCTGTTTGTTACTTCACCGTTTGATAAAGAAAACGTGACCTAGGAGGGTAAGAGTCTGAGAAGTGAGATGTGATTGCTTTAGCAGGGAGGTTAATTAAATAAAATTCCTCAAGCCCTAATCCCTCCTGCCTAGCTCCCACTTGCCTTTTGTGACTACTCTGCATGTTTTGATCTCCCCACTGAGAAATGGTTGAAGGGGATAATGGCTGCAGCCAGCCTGCCCGATATCCAGTGACTTCGGGGAGGATGGGAAAAGCATCTTTGAACAATTTTTTTCCTTCAGTACTAATACACTTAATAGAAATAAACCTAATCAGTGAGATGGTGACTGATTAATAGATGTTTGGGCTTTGACTGGTCATCTGAGATGAGAGCCTGAGGAACATCAAGAAAGTTGTAAGCTGGATGAACTAGGGAGAAGAAGTCTTACACAATTGTGTAGTGGTAAAAGGAGAAGCGGGGACCACAAAAGGGCTGGAAAATCAGAGAAAACTAGAGAAAACAAAATGATGCAGAGAAAAAAATGGGCTTTTTACATTTTAAGGAATCTAAGATCTGAGCCAGTTTCACTAATAAAAAGATACCCAGGGAGTTCCATAAATCTTTTAGGTTAAAAAGAGCCATTTTTACTACATCTTGAGTAGATTAATCCCCCAGCAAGAAGTACAATCTTTGTTTTCCAAAATCTCAGCCCTTCTTAGGAATTTTTAAGAGAGTATTAGATGTTGATGGGGACAATCAGATGATCTCAGCCCTGGACCAGCTTCTGACTTACAGCATCCAAAACGATCAAAATTATTCTCCTGCAGATGCGGCCTTAAGCATTTTAAAAATATGCTGCTCCCCATGAATTCCACATCTAAGAAGTCACAGACAGAGACCACCACGGTGACTCAGTGGTCTCAGATCTCCTGTACGAAAACAGATATGTCTATCCCTTCCCAAAATATGAGTCACCATTTTCTGATGTGGTCCAGAAATCTGCCCTCCGATTCTCAAAATGTGTTTACAGCACTGCAGTATCTAATGATTCGGGAATTGCAAGGCCTCTGAGAAACAGAAAGGGATGCTACACCCAGGATACAGGCAAATAACATGACCCACCCTGGGAGAGAAAACATACTGGTGGATGAATGTGGGATAAGACAACAAAGATGCAAGGATTGCTCTTGAAGGCACGATCTCTGTGTTTTCCCTGTGACAGCCACGCACTTCCACTGCCATAAAGGGATATGTATGATAACAGAAGCTTATCAATACATATTTTAAATGATTCCTAGTTTTTCATGCCTCTGGGAACTTCTCCTAGAGGTGCTTTAGCAAACAGGTTCTTCTATTTTGTCAGTAAATCAGAGTTTCAAGCACACAAGAAAATCAACTACCCCGGAACTGTTCTCAGCAGGAGTCATGAGCAACATCTGCCCTGGTACATTACCTTCTCCATTAGCCTTCTGATTTGACTTTTCCAAAAGGACTGTGCCGGTACCCTTGTCAGCTCCAGAGGCATGAGACTGGAATGGCACTTTAATGACCCACTTAAAAGCAATGAAACAGCCATTTATCCTAATTGGAGGAACACTCATTATATCAGAAAGTGGCAGACTCTTAGATGGCAGAGTGCAAATACTATCTAATCAAACTTAATGAATAGGTAGAGTATCCCCACAGAGTGCCTGTGCATTGCTCCCACATTCCTGCAAACAGAACAATTAGCCTGTGGGGAGCTGATCTGAAAATGGAGGTTTTAAAGGGAAGGTTAATTACGATAGTGGAATACACGTGCTTTATCTAAACCCCAGTTTGCATCATAAGCCTCAAGGGACATTTTCCTTTTGAAAGAAGGTAGTTGAAGGGTGGTTGGAACGTGGGGGGAACACCCAGCTGGAGGGCCTTTGGTTGTTCCAGGGAACACGCGAGGGTATCCCAGTCTTCATTCATGGGACAGGAGGAGGTTCAAGGCAGCCTTTGAGTAAAGCCTCCACTGATGCTCACCCCGGCTGCTAAGCCACAGGAGTAAATCTTCTGCTGAAATGTCTTTGTTTTCTCTCTAATTGGCTCCCAGTGAGCAGAAGAGAGGTGTTTGGCACTGCTGCTGGGAGGGAAAGGTCAGTCCCAGTATCTTTCCAGCCAGCCAGCCTGTAGCACAGCAGAGGCAAAGTGTACAGCCCTGGGCTGGCACAAAGCACTTCACATCCTTCAGCATCAGTCCTCAAAGACAACAACAGGGCTGCTTCCACCAGGCTCTGAATGAGATTCCATTTGCTCTGTGTCAGCCAGGACACCAGTGGTTGGGATGTGAGGGCTGGGACATGAAACAACAATGGGTGAACAGGGTCCAGAAAGCGCATCAGAGCACGGCACTCCGGGAGAAGCAGATTATTGTTACAGCAAGAGGTGCAGGGGTCTTGCCTTCAGCAATCACACAGACATGTTAATGCATTTGTATGAAAGTGAGCTGGGCCTTCTGTGAGCTGTTTCATCGACAAGATCCCAACACCTATGAAAAAAAGAATGAAATATTTGCCACCTATTTAAAATGAACTCTAATAAGAAATAGCAGTAAGCTGACAAAATTGAAACCTCTGCCAGTGAAAGAAAACCAACAAGATGTGGTCCTGTGAGCAAGGTACAATGTTAAGCTCAGAAAACGTTTACCCTCAAGCCGCATTAGTCAGAGTCTTAAAATATTAGTAGAATTGGCTGCAACGAAGCTAACAGCACTAGTTTTATATACTGAAGATGCCAAGTAAACACACAAATCCTGGCCAAACAAGTACTGCACTGACAGCCCAGCTGAAAAAAAATCCCAGCCATGAGGGATGTAATAAAACTTGGAGCAAAATGTGTTCCCAGCCGAAAAAACAAAACAAACCCCAACAACTCGGGATAAAAAGACATTCATGGCCTCTGAATGCTCACTGAGATTAGACATAAAAGCCTCTTCAACTTATCTGGATTTGTACTTTCCTCTTAATGTCAAAGGGTACCCTGCCGCATAGAGAGATGTTTATACCCTCTCATGGGAAGCCAGAGGCTTCAGATAAGGGAGTGTCTTTGGAAGGAGAGAGCTTTAAAGGCTTGGGAAGATAGCCTTTATTATCAGCCAACCCTCTAATAGGTTGGTGAGATTCCTGTTTGATTTGGCTGAAGTCTCTAGCCTCAAGTTCCTGCCCTAGTTTTTAAAATAGAACAAGATCTCCTCGCAGCTGAAAAAGGGTAAAGGGTGGAACGTGTAAATAGCAATTAAAACATAAATCTTGTTTTTAAAAACCCTCCCCAAACAGATACTGTGCTCTTCCCTGGAGGCCAAGGTTGGCAGGCTGACAAAGGCAAATGTGCCACACAAACCAGTGCAAGTTAAATGTAACTTGCCCAGATATTCTGAACTGTGGACGACAACAGAATCCTGACATCACCCTTCCTTGCTCTCATGGTTAGGGGCAATTCAGCCAGGAGTGCAGGGGCTGCCCTGGCTCCCCAACCAACTTGCTGGGTAATTACTTCGGAATGCCGTCGCTTTCCCTTTCTGAAGTATTTTTGAGACCTATAAATAAGAAGTTCTGGATTAGGCATTAATATGTATTGGAGTTGGACTTGATGATCCTTATGGGTCCCTTCCAACTCAGGAGATTCTGTGATTCTACGGTATATTCTTACTACTGGTAGTTTTTGTTTCATATAGGTTGGTAAGGCTACATAGAAAAATAAAGTAGCTAAGGAAACCAAACCTGGTTTGAGGGACAAGAACCCCTCATATCTTTCCTTGACATCAGGAGCAGCTCTGTCAGGCTCATTTTTCACAGGAGCCAAGTACGCTCAGCTCCCATTTGCTGTTCATGTTTTGTGACCTTACCTCATTGTTTCTCAGTTTTTCCTCTCTACTTCTATAAATCATGACTGTCCTGTCTCTCAGCATTTCAATCAATACATAAAATGTCCGATCAGATAACCGGTGCTCTCTCAGTGCACACTAATGTAATTCCATAATGTGATTTCATTTTTCAGAGAAAGAATCAGAGAAGCTATTATCGGAACAGGAAGAACTGGGTAATCGATCAAGGACACTTTAAAGGCAAAATTCTTTTGAGCTTTGAGGATTTGGATTATACATGAGCAGCTTCTGTGTCTTCCATTCCATTTGCACACGCTAAAAACCAAAACTATCTCCAAAAGCTAAGCACAAGCTAAGCTACAACTGACCTAGGACAAAATGGATTCACAGGATGGTTAAGTGCCAGCACCTTGTGAGATCAGTTATGTCATGGAGGTTTTTCACCATTTGTAATTTCTTTTTATATGGCATTAGTATCCCGTGGAAAAAGTCTAACTCCAGCCCAGTGGTTTCTATCTCATTTCCAAGCAATATCTGATACACGGAATACATCTAAGGTAACGTGTAACTCCAGGTACACCACCACGGGATAGAGATCTTGAAGAGCAGCAAGTTGTGAGGTGTGAAAGGGAATCAAATATGCAATTCAGGGGAATAATCAAAGAATTCATAGAGGGGGAAAAAGACCTCACCCCAAAACTCATCACATTGGTTTAAATCTGTGCTCCAACAGAAGACAAATCCAAAAACACCATCAAGACCCAGTCCCAGTCCTGCTGGCTCTGGCGCCAGAACTGTGCAATGACAAGATGAAGTTCTGCTTACATTCTGCTTCTGTACTTTTCCTCTCTCTTTGTTCATGGCTGTATCATCCCATCTGAGTTAGGAGACAATGGAATTTTTGGTAGGTTGCCTTCAGTAAGTAGAGTAGTACCTTTCAGGAGAAGATTGGGAATGTCTGGGTGAACTGTTGGTAATCTGTGCTATATAACAGCAGTCTGCTCATTCAAAGTACTTTATAAACTTCCCACCGTTCTCTGAATTAGCATTATCCTCCCGACTGCTCAGAACTGAGAGCATAGAGAAACTAGCACAAGATATTGGAAAGGCCAGGGCCTGGGTCAAAATCAAAACCCTTTGTTTCTTGCTTTAACCACCTCTTGGACGATCCAAAAATCTTTTAAAAGAATAATCAAATAGTTTTAGTTTTGCTCAACTTAATCACTGAACTCTGTTTTTGCTCAAGGACTGTTTGGGCACACCAAACACCTCGGTGTGGAATACAAGCCATCCTCTGTGACAGCACTTGTGCCATACTGGCTTGCTGACCTGCCTCTTGTAAAAAGCTTTTGCTTCCCAGGGAGGAAGGTTTGGTTTAGATTTAGAAAAAGCAATTGCATTGCACAGCTATTCTTACAACACCACTAATTTCCAAGTACCTTTGCTAAGCAAAATCTCATGAAGGGTTTTTATGGGAAACAAGGAATGGGCAAAGCAGCAGAAGAAAGTATTACTGGGCTAGGCTCATCTGAGATTAGAGGAGAAGGAAGTTGCAAACAGAAACTAAGGTATACAGAGAGGGAAATTAGCACAGCACTCTGTGGACATCTTGATGAGAATCAAAACCACACTGAAATCACAGAGTGATCTCTGATGTTTTTAAGCACTGATAGACTGTGGGGATGCCACCACTTGAAAGAAGATGCAATTCTGCCTAGGAGAAAAGAAGAAAAGAAGATGAAGGATTCTGGAGATCCAGGCATCTCCACATAAAAATTTCAGCAACAGGAATTCAGACCTCACTGGAGATGGATTCCATCATCTGCAGCCTCTGTTTGCAGGGACTCATGTTGCTATGCCATCAGGCACACAAGTCAGAGCTGAGAAGTCTGGACAGATTCTGATGATTTTAATCAAGTTACCTGAAAAAATCAGTGTAGTAGGTGACTTTACCTTGAGGTGACAGAGATAAACCAGATACCATGGACACCAAAACAGCTTAATGTCAGTGTGCACCTTAAAGCACTGAATGTTATGTGGGCAATTTGACACGGGCATACCTGACATTCTTCCCAAATTGGAGTGAAAAGACCAGCCTGTGATTTACACAGAGGAGAGACAAAGCTGCACAAAGGCCAGGGGCAGGAAAGAGATCAAAGTTCTCCTATAGAACAAACCAGCCTTATCAGACTGAGGTGCTGTTGTTCAGGGAACACTGAAAATATTAATTTCCAGAAAAAAAAAATCCTACTGTGAGAATCACCTTCCTAAAAAGTGAAGCCCTGGGTTAAAGAAGATTCTGGTTCCCTGGTGTTTTTTTTTATTTGGTTGATTTCCTTTATCACTTTTCTGCTTCTTTCACTTTTTCAGTGGCAAACTAGCAAGATTCAGAGAGAGAACAAAAAAAAATGACGAAATATCAAACCACCACACAGAACCCTGGGTGTTTTCTGTACAAATGCTGAAGAAATATTTGGAATTAACAAGGTATTTATGCTGTATGCAAAGTCCCTCAAAAATAAAACATTTTTAGAGACAATATTTCTACCATCATTAGGTTTATACAAAGCATTTCTGACGCTTGAATAAAATTGTAATAATAACAGATTAAACAGACCATAATCCTGGAAGTTTGAGTCTCTAGATTCAGGTATCACTCAGCATCAGTCTGAGAACAAAGTGTGCACCGCTGTTTATTTCTCCTTCTCTCCCCAGCTTCTTTTTTTAAGGATAACATTTAGAAGAGCACGGGGTTCACTGCTTCTTATTGCTGCCCAGGGTCCTAGGCTGAACAAGCAAGCAGAACAGAACACTTGCCACTCCCACCTGTGGCCAGCCGAAGCTGAAAACAGTCATTTCCAGGGCTGATAATGAGGGTTTATTACTTTAAATAGCTGCATTTCTTGTATTTGTGTTTTCCTTAAGAGTTTTCTAGTTCAGCTGTGTTCTGAGGTTTTCACTTACAGGTTGGGCCTCACAAATACTGAGATTTCTGACAACTCCACGCTCATTCCAGGCCTGTGATTCTATTAAACCTCTCCAGACTGCTGGACAGGCAAAGTAGATTGACTGACAGCAGTCAGTCAGAAAGACATACTTACTTTCATCTCTTGTGTAGCTGATACTTGAGAAGAACATCTCAGCGAGGCCCTAAGGGCAACAAGAACTTTGATTTACTCCAGAAACTGGTTTCTTAGACGAGTTGCTCTCTTGGAAAATGTAGAGAAGCTATTGAACTATGAAGGTTCAGGGAAGGTTTTGACCTTCCTGCCTCGCTTGAACTGCATTGTTTGCACTGTATTTTGTGTGACATCCTACCACCACCCACAACACTTCAAATTTCCTAATGGAATGTCAGTATGTTGTATGTTTAAAGCCTTCATTGTTCATAATATCAATAATTACTATACAAAAAGACATACTGAAGAATTATTTCAAATCCTCATTAGCTTCAGTACCAACAGGAAGAGGACACAAGCGCAGGAAGAACCTGCTATTACTGTTATGCATTCCCTGTAACATCAGTCACACTGCATCAGTACACTGTCTTCCTTGTTCTTCATCTCTCTTCAGCTCGGATATCCTCTGGCAGAGCCAGCTCAGAGAACAAAAGCTGGATTAGACATTTGTACGAGTAAGAATAGTATCTAATATTACACTAGCTAATGAAAAACGTCAAAAGATATCAACTGCCATGCTTCAACTGATCACCAGCTGAGGTCAAGAAAAAACAGCTTCCCCTCCTTCACCCAGACAACACTTCAATGCAGTTACAATGGGAACACAATGGGCATTTAAACCCTTTTTGAAACAGCCACAACTGGAAGCATCAGAAAGAAAGCACTTGACCAGACAACTCACTTGTCTCAAAAATTCCTATAGCAGTACAAAACATAGACAGGGCAGCCATCCAGACCAAGGTAATGAAGGAATTTTGGCTTTTCTCCTGAAGTGCTGGCAGATGAGCCACATATGGCTGCTTTCTGCAGTCCAGGCCAGCACATTAACGAGCATCTGTTAAGGTACTACAGTCATTTCAACATGCATATTGTCTGCATATCCACCAAGGACCTATATTACAGCGCTGCACACACTGTTTAATTCTAGTTGTCCTAATTGCTGGTCCTGCAAGGTCAAACTGCCTTTGTTACGCCTGGCAGTTCTTCATCAACTCTGATGTGTTAAAGTTCACTGCTCAATAAGACAATAATGCACACTCAGAGGCATACGTGCAATGCAGGCTCAGCGACCCTGTCTCTACATATGTCCATCTTATTCCTTGGTCAGTCAATATTAAATACACCTCTTGGTAGCTAACTCTGTCTCTGCTTTATTTGCCAGAGAGAAGAAAGATTTATCTCACTGCCAGGGCTTTAGGTTTAACTCATCCTGTGAGTATTAGGCTTATCTTTTTATTTCATAGATAATTTTTAATAAGAAAAATCACACAGTCACAGTGGAGATGTAATTTATGAGATGGTGCCTTCTCCTGGAGCTGTGCAAATTCTGAAACAGGAGTAGCCAGTACATCTATTGGTTACCTGGCTCTCCATATTTCTTGTGTCTATTCCTCACTGGTGATATCCTTGCCTTCCAGAGTTGACCTTATATTATCTGCAAATACTGGAACATCCACAAAACCCTGCAGAACTAAAAATGCTGGGCAACCAAACTATCTGCTTGATTTTGGCATTCATTCCACTGTTGCCCTATTTGCAGTATTGAAGAAATGAGGCAGATACCACGTGTTGTGCCTGGAACTGTTCCTTCTTGAAGGTCACCATTTATTGGGGTAAATAGCTTAGTAGAGAAGGGGCAGGTAGGAGAAGATAAGGTGATACAAGAATGAAGTTCACAATTTAAGCACCCAGGTATAGAAAGACTTTCTAAGGATGCTCTGAAATGTATCCCCAGGGAGTTCTGATTCTGGATTCACCTCATGCCTTTTGAGAGGTTTTTTCCTTGTCAATCTTCAAGAGAATAGGTGTGTCTGATGTGGTCCTAGAAGAATGCAGCAGCCACAGTCATACACAGATTAATATTTGGCTTCTAATATGGGTGAAGCTTGGTCCATTTTTTAATTTGAAAACTAGATCAGTGTAATAAATTGATACTGAAACTGGGAAGCAGCAGAGAGAAGGCTTATAGATGCCCACTGTGGCCTGAACCACAGAGAAGGCAGGCAGGAAATCACAAGCTGTCCCCACTGAAATCTATACATCATCTTCAAACCCAGCATTAGGTACAACAAAACACTGTAACACAACGGGTTGGCGATGACTGAATTCTCATAATGTGGCCAGATTCTGCAAGGGAAGAAAGGCCAAACATTCTTAGAAAGCTGGAAGTGAAAGATTACATTTTTAGAAACTCATGTAAACCTAAGCTTCCTCAAGTAAAGTAGGCTGACATGTCTCAAAGCTTCAGCTGGCCTGAATGCCATAAACAAGCTCTGTAAGAACAAAAGGGTATTTTTTTTTCTCCAAACCCTCAGTCTTTATGACCAGATCTGACCTTTAAAGAAATCTGGGTTTATGCCTGCTTATTTTATACTTTCAGACATATATATATATATGTCTATGATGTTAGAACTGTTTCCCAATGGAAACCCCTTGCTTTGTTTCTTCTTACAAGAAAGGATGACTGTAAAATTCCAGAGAGTGAGAGAGGGTTTGTTGAAAACCCAAATCAAATGATGGCTCCTACGTGTAAGTACTCGGGTGTGCATAGAAACTGCTGATCTGTAAGATCAAGAGTGGATCATCTGTATTTCCTAGCCTCTATATTTACATCCTGGAAGACTCTGAACTGGAAATCCAGTGGTTTAGTTTACAAAAATCACACAAGATTTATAACTTTTTGATTAATACATGTACCACACACAAAGGAGCATTAGCAGGTGTCCTGGGTGAGTGCTGTCTGCTACTGCAGACTAAACCCCACACCTTTTCCTGTTAAACCCTACACAAACGAATGGGAACAATAGATTAGTCAACTGAATTAAGCTTTCCCAAGCACACAGATGGTGGCTGACTGTTGGCAAGACGAACTGGGTTTAAAGCATCAGCATGGGGAAGGCAATGACACAAACTGGACTCCAAGCACTGGGTGCAAGAATTACTGCAACAGCTCATTCTACCCTATCATGAAACAAGTGACCAGTTCCCCAGAAAAGGAGGTGCTTTGTCCCTAAAAAGCAATCACTAAAGACTACTAGGATGACTTCCAACAGAAGTCAACATTGAGTTATGGCTTCATTTCCTATTGCAGACCACAGCACAGCATAGACAAACATGGCATAGCTTGAGTACTGAAGGCAGGATAAATAAACCAGAGCAGAGTTTGTGCTGTCCCAGATCAGTTCCTTTGGTGGCTAAGGGGAGCAGTGCAAGTAGCTCAGGTAAGGCTGCCAACACTTTCCTTTGCCTGGTGAAATAAAAAGATTCATGGAAATGAAGTAGCCCCTCTGCTAAGCTTGCTACCTCAAAGAGGAAAGAAGTATTTCACCTGTTCCTGTGCCTATCCAACTTTCTCAGGTTTCAATCCACTTGTATGTTAGTTAACAAGAAAGAAAGAGACTATGCTGCACTGTTAGCCTAAAAGACATCACACAACATCTGGAAACCTTCAAAGGGTGATGCTCCAGGTTGGGTCCAATTCACTGTTCCTAAATTAGGATCTTGGGCCTCTCTGGATAGTCTTCCAGAATGTTGCACCTGGACTGGATATCTGAAGATGACAGTGGGAGTACATCTCACATAACTGTTATGCATTCAGTAATTTCCAGTCCTACATTTAATTTGGGGACTTTCTGCAGCAGGAATAGAGGGGTTTCAGGCAGGACACCACAGCCCAGGATGCAGATGGTTTTTTTTGTAGTGGCAGCAGTTGGCTCTAGGTGCTGGCATACTTACTGTCCATACCCAGGGTGGCTGAAGCCTTCAGATCTCACTTCACTGAACTAATTCAGTATATGAAAAACTTGGTACCTGGGAGCCAGATTCTCAGTTCACATCATCAATTACAGATCACCCACTGTCCCATAGAGAAGGGACGGAGGGGATTGAGCCTTTTGACACAGTTTCAGTTTGTCTTCCCCATTTCCCCTCCACTGTAGGAGAGGTTACAAACAAGAGTTGCGTCCAGTTGGATATACTGAGATACGACTTCAGGTCCTCTAAAGTACAAACAAACCAGTCTGAGAGCTGCGATAGCTTTGAGGAAATCTCCATTCAGTCAGGCACATCTAAATGTAAAAACATGAAGGGGCTGTGGCTTCCTCACTGTCTGGGTTTCCTAAGGAAGGGTGGACCCGTTTCCAGATAGTGTGGACTTGGGTGGAGGGAAGGGGGAGACATTAGTAGCAACAACATCTGACACGAATCTTTGCTCTCCTGATCTTAAAATACAACAATGTGAAACCAGAGCAAGTGTGAAAGCTGAAGACTCCAGCAGAGTTTCACATCAATCAGGCTTTCCAGGCTAAAGTGCATGAAAAAACAGGAGTGAGACAGCAAATGTTAGATGTCAGGATGATTTCTGAGCTCTTGCACAGTCAGAAGACAAAACAGGTTTAAATCCACAGCCCTTAGATTTACAGTCCACCTCAGAAGCTCACATTGCCCCTGCTCCATTCCCAGTCCCCAGGTGGCAGAGGGGGTTACAATACAAACAATAGCTATCTTTGGGGCAAGGACACTTAAATAAATGAATACTGCCAGCTCTCCTCGACTGACAAGGGGCTCCAACAAGGCTGTACACAAGCAGCAGGGGCTCTTCCTTCAGCAGGGCCTCTTTGCATGCAGCCGCAACTGCAAGGATTTGAGGAACACCAGGAGGGAGCCTCTCTCTGCTGCCCAAAGGAGGGGGGAATAACTTGCAGAGTAGCACAATAACAATGGACAAAAGGCAAATTTAGACCTAATATCAGAAAGATAAATTGCTAAGAGCTCTTATGACTGAAGACTAATCCTCGGGGACTGCACAGCCCGGGGCCCCCGTGCTCCAGAGGCCATCACACCTGCTCTGCTGCTCAAGATCAATCACTCCCTCCTGGTCGGAGTACTGGGTGAGATATAATAGTGGGTCTTATTCAAGCTCCACGTCTGGGAACATACACTTAAAAAGCAGGCAGACAATGGCATAATTGCAGCGCCTTCGAACAGGCTGGCCCCTTGCAGTATGAAAACTAGCTCTCATTCCTTTAGGATTCTTGTTCAGACAACTGCAAGGAAACCAGAGCTGAGCTGGAAAGGAGAACTTGAAGACAAAGAAGGTGGAGATAGTCTTGAAAGAAGGGTTATGAAAAGGGCAAGCTAGACATGAGGCACGTGTATACAGACTCACTAACAATGAAACATATTGGGCAGTTGTTTTACTGCCAGGGGTCAAAGCGCTTTGTCTTCACCCCCAGCTTTAAAGCTAGCTGTAGGTACTTCGAACCGTCTGTGCATCGAGGCCTAGCGTATTGTATTTATTGTTTTAAAGGCATCATGAAATACAATCACAAAGTACTTAAAAGGGTAAATGAAAACAGTTTATAAGTCCCGACAGTGCTGGACTACTAAAAATTCTGAAGTAATGATAACATTAGCCATCAGTTTATAATAATAGGACTTTAAGACTGGAGCATGTTAGTCTAGATTTCATATATTTTAAATAAACATGAATTTAAACATAAGAGCATAGTATTTCATTGAGAGCACCAAAGCAGAAACAGATCAGGCCACTTTTTACACTTAGCCAGGGTGAAGTGAAAAATTAAACAGTTTGAATGTCCGTAACTTCCTAGCTACAAAGATCGAAGTACGTATTTGGAACACCAAAGAAACCCACCATACACACAGAGCTTCTGCTCCATGGACACAGCATCAGGACTTCACTCGCCTGTTGAATTTTGAAACACCTGCACCAGTCAAAGTTATCAGTTTCTGTATTCAGTGGGCAAACAGAAGCATAAATTTCAACCTCCCTCCTCTATCGCCTGTAACAGGCCGGTATCTGGCAAAGGACAACCAGGCACACTCACATTCTGCTTTTACAGATGGTCTCAGTTTTGAGCTACTTGATCAGGAGGCAATTCAGTCTCCATTCAAATTCCTGACTGGCAACAGACTAATTTCTCGCACTGACTTGTCTGTGAACCTGCAGAATAGATGCCAAGTGGAATACATTAAAGTTACAGCACTAAAAACTATTTGGATGCACTGAGTTATAGGTTATCTTGAAGAAGTACCAGCATTTATTGTGGGCTCATGGAACATGCCCTTTTTAAATATCACTGATTTTAAATGGATAAAAGTTTACAATTCCCTAATCATGGATTAATCACATTTTGCTTGCTATTGCTTGCTACTCTGTTTAATGCTTATTACTCTGAGATTATAAATGCCAGTGCAGTCTCAAACATTATGATTTACACACATTTTAAAGACATTTACTTCTGTATCACATACAAGAATATTTAAGAGTAAATAAGGATGTGGAGTAGCTATCTCTCCCTCTCCCACTCCATCTTAACTAGACTAATTGAAGGTTACCCAGTGCACCTACTGAGCTGTCTCAAATTCTCACATACGGACTTCAGTATCTTGCAGTTGAAATACATTAGCTCATGTCCCATGTTGCCTCTCAGCTGCAAATTATGAAAATGCCAGATTGAGTGACACTTCAATGATAGTCTTCTTTGTTACAACACCTTATTTTGGTAAGGAATCTTTCCCCAGTGCTGTTATTTCATATATTCAAACTTCTCTGGAAAGTGGTACCGACAGATACCGGAGGACTGTTTCTTGAATTCTCATTCAACAACAGCATGTTTTTCTCCTGGGACATATTAAGCTAGGTGGTTTAACAAGCCCTTATTGAATTGAGAAAGTAGCAGAGCTTACCTCCTGGCAAGCCACTCTAATCCCAGCATTTTTCAGTTTTTATGTTGTTTCGCTTAATACTTCCTGAATTACTTAAGTTTCTTTGTGTAAAGATAATGTTACAGAAAAGAAGATGAGAGTAAGTCTTTATCTGTCATTTATGCTACAAAATTCATAATGCCCATCTTTGTGAAGATTACACTCTCTCAGTGCTGTGCCAAAAAACACACCTCCAAATCATGTAGCTACCTACTGCTAGAAGCACTCAAACTAGTGTCGGTGTAACACGGTACTCTATTTCTGCCCTATTTAGTAGTGTAATGCTGTTGTGAACTGTTAAAAAGCTGACGTATTATGCTCCCTAAATGTAAATAAAGCTTCTGTAACATGAAAGGATCAAAGAGATCAGGCTGTACAACTACACAAGCTGTATTTCAGGCACTCCAGAAATACAGGAACCTACAAAAGCAGAGAAAGACCTGCTGCATGCAGTTTGATGAGCACGTGAAATACAGGGAACATTGGTTACCTTTAGTGTATATTACTGTCAAAATGAGCTACATTTGGCATGTTAACAAATTCAAGTACTACGTCAGGAAAACAGGCTATGA
Organism: Laterallus jamaicensis coturniculus; assembly: GCA_022605575.1. NCBI lineage: Eukaryota > Metazoa > Chordata > Aves > Gruiformes > Rallidae > Laterallus > Laterallus jamaicensis. The sequence goes on from JAKCOX010000001.1 coordinate 24,707,985, forward strand.
GACTGCTAAGAAAAGTCCAAAACTTAAAGGTCAGATGAGATAGAAACCTACCTAAGAACACAGGCTAGAATAAAGGATGAATAAGGGTCTTGGGACAGCTTTGCTGCTGTAACAGTAGTGAATTTAAGTTTTGTCAGATCGAAAATAACATACAACAGGAGAAAGGTCTGATGTTCAGCTGTGCCATATCAAATCACTTGGAAAAGATTTGAGGCAATACTTCATTATAAAATAGATATTTAAAACGTAAATATTTAAAACATTAAATATTTAAAAGTTCAAACTGGGCTATTTTTGTAAGAAATAGCGAAGGAGAGTATCTAAACTTGGATTGCAGGGTGGCACCAACAGAATTCTTCACTCAAAGCACTGCTAAACCCATCTTTCTGCACCACAGATCTTTCCAGTACTGAATTCACGTGCCTTCAGTTGCTTATTTCTGTTCATTTTAATCTGGACTCTAAAGTAATCCATGGGTTCTTCTTTTGTATGCAAACATCTTGGAAAAATGGATTTAGGGCCAAATACTTAAGAATTTTTACAAGAGCCAAGAACTCAGAAGTTGTGACACCTCTCTTATGCCAACCAAACTTCAGTGAGTTAGATTAACTTACTTCTGATTTATACCATTAAAGCAGGAGTTGAATTATTGTCTCAGCTTGCAACACACAGGTTTTCCTATTACAAAATTAAGAACTTCACTGGTGAGAGAAGGGGAAAGGGGTGGCTAATGTGGGTACTGCCCTGAACGCTTGCCATTACAGCTGGGTGATTTCAGGGGACCCTCTTCCAGGGTTGGGTGAGAGCAGACAACCAGAGGTGCCACCTCATTAGTCATCCTAAACCAAGCCGTCCTCAGCTGTCACTCACTTGTCCTGAAAATAACTTTAAATATATGTAAACTCAGTAATAATCTTTGCACACCATCCATTTTAAGATTTAAACTATGACATTTGCTATTACTGAATATTATTATATGCAGAAGACATGGCTTAGGTAAAATTTTTAAGGGTCTGACATAGCTTAGTTTATATCTTAGCCCCGCTGCTTTCTAAGGATCAGGGCACTGTAATACAGTCAGCATTACTGAAGAACTGGTTATGAATAAACTGCTCCTTTCCTAAGCCACAGAGAAATGTGGTAGAATAGCTATTAAGATAAATCTACAGACAGTTTTTGTTAAGGCTTTACAAGGGTTTAGGAAAGTTTGTTTAGGCCTCATAGCAAAACCATCCATCTGCTCTAAAGACTCGCTGCTAGAGGAGTTCAACTTCTAACACTGCCATCATTGTGGGCAGCCCGCAGCAAGAGAACACGTGCTGTCCCTGCCGCTTTTAACAAGACAAATCAGCACCAGTTTAGATTAACTTTAATGGTTTGGGAACTAGACTCAACAGAGATTTTTTTTATGTGTATTCTCTGGAATATGTCTATCCATTTGCAGGTACAGTGACGTTTATCAAAACTTAAAACACGGAGTCCAAATGCAAATTGGACGTACTACCTTTAGTACATTCCAGGAATCAACAGAACATCAGGCGTCTCCAGGAGGCCTATGCAACTTTCTCAAGTGGAGACCTTAGAAAGAAAAAACACTCTGAATGTAAGCTGCCAAGTGAAGGGAAACAGCGAACTCTGAGTCCTCAGAGCACAAGACTACTCAGTATTCAGAAGTTACAGCAAGGTTGTACCTAAAAACTGCAGCCTCCCTAAACTGGGCACAACCTATTTTGCAAGCTCTCCAGGTCTCAGAGGCCTTGTTCCGATAGCGAGTGAACCGGTGAGACATATAGAGGCCGAATGACTGATGCCAGACCGATACTACGTATGGAATAAGCAGTCAAAGGACAACAACATTAAAGTGAGAGTAGTTCCATAACAGTGACACCAGATCCAAGTTCAAGAGCTTGCAGAGATCTGTGATGAACTCAGAGAAACTACTGTCTCTCTCGCAGTCTCTTACTGTCACAGGGTGAGCCTTTGTTTGCAGAGGCAAGTGTTGTTTCACACTGGCAATACGCAACACATCATGGCACAGTGACCCAACTCACAGCTGTAAATCAAATGCTGGATATACAGGCACTTCAGGTATTATTGGCAGAAGTAAAATTTAATGTACCTTGCCAGCATGTGGAAAAAATTTAAGATCCTATTCAATGAAGTCAGTGCGATTTTGGCCTGAATTGCCCATCTGCTACCTATATTAAGTAGTCTAACAGTCTCTCTATAAATAAAGTTTATTCAATTTTGATCACGTCTGACATTTCTTACAGCACTAACATTTTTGTCATTTGTCAACCTGTATTTTTTGAGCCCTTTTGGACTAACTGCCAGGGCTCCATCTGGCAAAATTAGAGGTGTTACTAATCCAAAGGGTTTGAAAGCAATTCTCCCATAACTAGTGAGAAAAGATCTGATTTAAGTGATTGCAGGTAATTCTAAAAAGACCAATTTTAATTTTCTCACAAAATACAATGAAACAGAAGCTTAAAAAAACCCTTTACATTACTATACCAACTGTATTCAGAGTGACTATAGATTGAACCTGGTGTAATAGTTTAAAGGACTTACTGTGAGTTACTGTACCATTTTTTGTTAAACTACTCCCTGTATTACCCACACTATGAAGGTGATTGCAATCTGGAAAACACAGACAGATGCTAAGGACAATGTGGACAACTAAGTATCTAGTATGTTAATTATTTTTTTTTCCCCTGTGTGAGGTGAATGAGAGAGTTGGTCTTAGCTGCAAGACTCACTCCCAAGAAGATTCTGGTTTGTATTTTTTATTCCTGTAGAAAGCATACGAGCAGCTTCAGAGCTACATTGTGAACTCTGTCTTCCCATGTGAAATCTCTTGCGAGACACGTGTCAGCATTACCAGTCACCAAATACCAATTTGGTAAGTAACCCACCATGGATTCCCTGTAGAAATAAAGCTCTACATCTTCTAAAGCCAGGACCACATCACTTGACAGAGGAAGTGCTAGCCAGTGCCAGGGTCCCTTCCCACAGTGGGCAGCCTACAAGAGAAGCACCACACTTCATCAGCATGGTGTACACACATCCAGACTTGCTATGCAATCCCAACGCAAGGATCAGTGACAGCAAATCAGTTAATGGAATGAGTTTAAACTCATCAGCTTTCCTTGGGACTTAGCAATCATTGGCAACTCTTAGAGAATGTCTTGGTAAGACTTCATCACATAGAATCACAGAATTACAAGGGTGAAAAAGACCTTTAAGATCATCGAGTCCAATCATTCCTGTCCTATGCCAAACCATAGCCCTAAGTACCTCATCTACCCTTTTCTAAAACCATCCAGGGATGGTGACTCAACCCCCTCCCTGGGCAGCCTGTTCCACATCCTGACAACTCTTTCAGTGAAGAGCTTTTTTCTAACATCTAATCTGAACCTGTCCTGACACAGCTTCGTGCCATTTCCCCTCGTCCTATCTCCTGTCACCTACATGCAGAGACCATCGCCCGCCTCTCTACAGCCTCCTTTCAGGTAATTGTAGGTGGTGATAAGGTCTCCCCTCAGCCTCCTCTTCTCCAGGCTAAACATCCCCAGCTCCCTCAGCCACTCCTCATAGGATTTGCCCTCCAGCCCCTTCACCAGCCTGGTTGCCCTTCTCTAGACACGCTCAAGGACCCCAGTGTCTTTCTTATGGTGAGGGGCCCAGAACTGGACACAGCATCCAAGCTGTAGCCTCATCAATGCAGGGCATCAGTACAGGGGTACAATCACCTGCCTAGACCTTAATGGTCCTTAAGATCTCCTGGAGAGGAACAGAATCGCACCTCTCCTCAATTGCTCCTAGCAGCACATAAAAACTTACTATATTTTCACCCTAAAAGTTTTCTAGGGATAGGGTAGTGCACAGCCTTATCAGCCATCACCTCTTCCTGGAACCAACTCCTATTCTCTTCCACTCTCCATGAATCATATTGGCTTAGATTTTAAGAGTCCATGCATGAATTGATATAGACACTGCACACACACACACGCTCACAGTGCTACATACACAAATATTAAACTTATCTATTTCAATGATTGCTCCTGGTCCAGCTAAGTGATCTGGGAAGAATAAAGAAGTTAGCTGAGAAGCAATGGCAAAGTCCCCAAAGGCAAATACAGCAGTGATACTGTTCACTAGCCAAGTACATTAGCTCCTGTTACTATTTTCTAAAAATACATTACAACTCATCTGCCCTTTTTTCTTTTTTACTGCATCAGCCTTTATAAACATCCAAATCAGAAGGGAGACAAAATATTCATCTTTATCGCTTATCCCATTAGCGTAAGCAGTCAGAAGGAGTTTCCTTGCACAAAATGCAGCCACGGAAAGCTGGCTTAGACAAAAACTCAAGTTTGAATTTATCAGCTCAAAACGTCCTGTGTCGTGAGGATACATTAGCTGGGGACCTGTCTAAGGCTGAATGGTTCAAAGGAACAGCTGTGAATGACAGCTGATATGACACTACAGAAGCATTACACACTGCTTTGTCAGGGTCTGACTGCAGGTCAGTTAAACTAGCAGAAGATTGCTTTCTCTTCAGGGACAATTTATTGCTTGGTGTGTTACATGCACCCCTCACAGAAACTGCTCTCAAGTTGGTGGAGTGGTCAGAAAAAAGCTAGACAACAGGAACAGCCCCATTTGATTCTTACCCCTTTTAGTTTCTTTAGATTGCTAGTGCTAATTCTAATTAATGGCCTCTGTGGTGCACAGAAAGTCCTTTAATTGCTCTCATCACAAACACTTTGGAAGAATCTTCCTCTGAATTAAGTCATGGGTTTTAAAAGAACTAAGAGTTGAAGTTTATATCTGAGAAAGAACACGACTTTCCTGAAACCATGTAAAGCTATTGTAGCTTTTCCTGTAGAATTCAACCTCTTATTCTGCTCCAGTTGCTGGGATGTATAAGCACCAACATTGCTACTCCCAGACAGACCAAAGCAGTTTGCAACGCAATGCGAACCATCTCCCTGCCTGCAACATGAAGAGAACACGCCAGGCTTTTCCTCCAGTGACTCGTAACACAGCAAATACAGAGTATCACATCAGTCCACGAGGTCTACCTCCTGTTATCTGTGTAAAGTAAATCAACATTACCAGCATAACCAAGGATTACATGAAGAAAGATTTGTCATTAAGGTGCATACCAATCTATACTATGCAGCTCCAGCTCCCAAAGCCAATCTCCCCAAATGATGAAACCAGCAAGCGTTCCCGTAACCAAACTATCAGTCATTTGACTAAACCCTGTACTTACACAAATACAGCCTCTGAAATCCAGTGTCCTGGTGATACGGCTTCGTTCAGAATTTGTAACTACATCTTGGAACTTCTCTGGGTAAGAAAACGCAGAGCATATTTCAGATTTATGTCTCTGAGCCTTCTGAATTGACTTAACTTGATTCTATCAGCAGTTAAGTTTAGAATATGAACATTAACTTTATTAACTATAAGCCTTCCTCCACAGTAGATTTACTTCTAATTTCCACACTTTGTGGGAAAAAATTCAGTATTGCAAGGCACTTCATGCCAAATTTTTTAACTCCTGATTTTATATACATGTCATACAAGTGAATTATACCTTCCATATCATCACCGAGAAGCAAATAATGTTCACTTACTACAGTTTCCACCTGCATTCTCTGGTACTTAAATGGTAAGCCTATACAGTAACTGCCATAAAGGGTGTTTAAATGTTTTACTGTGCTAGATATGCAAATACACAACAACGTGATACAAGCACTGCTGACCTCCAAGAGCTTTTCTTTTGGTTTTGTCAGGGTAACAATCCTGAACCGGGTACAGTCCTGCTGCTGTTGCAAGGTGTGCACAAAGCTACCTGGGCAGCAGCAGAACAGAAGGTAAGTACCATACTTGGAAACCGCATAAATCTCAGTCCACCCCAAACATTACGAATCTCACAAGCCCTGGCTTCAGGAAAGGGAGTTTCTCTGTAATGTTTTTAGTTCTTGAGATGGCTCGTAAGAATTCAAATTCTAATGCCTCTGGGGAAAAACTAAATTAAGCATTATCCATTTTATGACTTACAGCAAAAAAAGGCCAAACCCACCCATTTGGGACAACACCAGGTTTTACTACATGTAATGGCTTTGTGAAATTTATAAATGTTATGTTCTATAAAATACATTTTTTCATTCCAAACCAAAACCTAAAATTCATATTTAGCCAGGAATTTCCCTTTTAATGTTTTAGACTTACTTTTAAAAGACAGACACAGGATTGCCAAATTAAAGATCTATTATAGTGTTTTTATTAGCAAACTTTCATTGGAAAGTTCTGGGCGCATTAACATAGGAGGCACATTGGCTTCGATGTTTGGCATTTGACAGTCAACAGAATTGCACTTCACTGTGATAGCCTTGCTACAACAGTGTGAATTTTCATGGCAACCCTCGTAGCGAACCTCTCTCACTGACCTTTTCAGCAGATGTTTTTTATCACTTTGGTCAGCCTTCAAAACCCGGTCGTTCTGCAAAGAACACGGATCAATCTTGCTCTCGGCTTTCTTTTTCTGCTTTGACAGAGAGGCTTTCTTGTTTTCAACTCCATTCACTTCTGTACCACCCTTTTCATCACAGTTGTCTGTCTGCTGACAGACTCCCTTTTGGTTATTTGACACACTGTTCTCACATTCAGAGCAATGTACTATTAGAGGTCCCGCGTTTCGGCAGAGAAACTGTGAGGAGCTCATCACCTTTGGAACAGTTCTTATGCTTTCCTCTGGGTTTTGATGAGCATGTGAATCTGCCCTATTTATTCTTTGAAACTGTTGCACAGAGTGGAGGAAAAAATTTTTAGGCAGGGAGTTCTGTGTCATCGTTCTTTTGAGCCTTCCTTGAAGGCAACTGCAGTGGAGGACATGCTGGACGGGATGCACGTAACTTTCGGCAGCTTGCTGTAAAGCATTTATTGGAGCTACAGAGCTTTGGATCTGTAGGGTTCCCGGGGAAGGAGAACACTGGTAACAGAAGGTCTCGCTTAGCTGTTGACAGGAGTGTGGACCCCACTTCACTGCCACTTGCTTATATGCATCCGGACAGCTACACTGCCTGGTTTGAGAGAAAATTGGGCATATGGCATGTTGGTCAACAGATGTCTGTAGCATAGCAGAGCTAGCAACATTTTTTATGCCTTTACTCACTTCACCGCTATAGGCTGAATGCATAGGCATACATGTGTTTTGGGGCCTGCTGCTGAAGAGCTCTGAGCAGATATGGGTTTCTTCGTAAGTCACTTTCTCCGCAGGGATAGCAGTTTGGGACGCCAGAGGCTCGAGCTCATAGTGCTCATGCTCCATTTCTGGTTTCTGACTTCTGGAGTCCAGCTGATACTTGCTAACAGGGTGTGATTTATTTTGACCTCTGCCTCCTTGGGCTCCTGATAAGGTCTGAGAGAAGGCATTACACCGCAGTTTTTTTGGAAGCGGGATCTGGCCACAAGTGCCCTGGGGTCCGAGGCATCGGCACATGCACTGGAAGAAGAACGTTGCAAAAGCCCAACTAATGCACATGATCAGCATCATAAAGGTGCCAAGCTGCGTGTATGCCAACACTGTTGAGGGCATCATCATAGCTCCAGCAACAAATGTAGTCAATGCAGCCATTGCAATAGCAGAACCCATACGGCTTAAAGAAAAAATTACTTTTCCCTCTCGGTCAGGGTCAGGGGCTAAGCGATAAGCCACTCCATAGTGAACAGCAAAGTCTACAGATAAGCCAACAGCCACCGAAATAGTGACAGATTCTAACACATTTAGCTCCCATCCAAGAAGAACCAGAGAACCCACAGTGACAAAAATAGTTCCAGCTATTGACACTATTGCATAAAGGCTTATGATTATATTCCACGTCGTAAGAAGCATTACACTAAATGCAACAGCAACTGAAAGGCCCATGGCAATCAGAGTGCCATCAGAAAGACTGTCCTGAAGGTCATAAAATTCCAGGTTACTCACAAACCAACCATTGCTCAGACCTTCAGGAGCAGAACTAAGCTCACTTGAAATCCATGAGTCCACCTCTTTGTAGAACTGATGCATTTTCTCATAAGCCAGTGTGAAGAGGTAGGTGCTCTGGAACTCTAACACCACTGCCCTGATGGTGTCATTTAGGTCAAAGCGAGGCCCTGGGGTTTTACTGTCTAAATGGTACCCTGTGCTTCTTTCTAGCTCCATTATAGCTCTCTTGATACATAATTCAAAAACTTCTTGTTTGTAGGGAAAGCTCCAGTGGCTGCAGCAGGGGTAAAGAGATGGCTCATCGCAGTCTTGATTTTCCATCCACTGCTTAAATGTCTCAATGAAGCAGCTCGTGAAGTCTTGTTCTTCAGTCTGATAATAAAATGTCTGGTTTCTTAACTTCTGACAGAAACGTAAAATCCAAACCTGTGAGGCCGGGCTAGCGATATTAAAGCTGCTATCGAGCTGCAGTTTTCCTTTACTTTTAGGGTTTAAAGGGTCACCATTATCTGCAGGTATGACACCCCAGATTACCGTAATCGGCATGTGGAGCTCTTCTCCATGATGGACACGCTCAAACATAAAAAGCTTTTTGTATTCTGCATCATACCGTTCAAATGGGTGAGAAGACCTAAATACCTGAAACTCAGAGAGCTCCAGGGATGGCAACTTCATCTTTGGATTGACACACACAATATATGCTCCACCAACTGTTAAGGCAAGGAACCAGAAAAGCCAAATATAACGAAACTTGATAACAATGCATGGCAAAACTTTTTCAAAAAATATCCTGGATGCTTCTGAGACTGAAAAAATAATCTTGTGGAACATTTGGCACAACACTGTCCAGCAGCTTTTGTTGCTGTATACCCTCTGCTGAGGTTTCTTAAAGCAACTGAAAATATTGAGGAGATACCGTTCATGTAACACAACTACAGCAGGTAGCCATGTAACCATCAGAACATAATTCACCAGAATGGCAGTGCCAGCATAAACACCAAAACACCTGATTGCTGTAATATTGCTGACATAATTAGCATAGAAGGCAGCAGCGGTAGTAAAACTCGTGACAAACATGGAAAGAGCAGCGTGCTGCAATGTGATGCTCACTGTCTCAGAGGTTCCAGCATGAGGTTTATCAAATTTTGTGTAGTTCCAAACGTCACATAAGACGAAAGCATCATCTGCTCCAATCCCAACAAGAATAATCAACGCTGTGAGATTCATGAATGGAAAGAACTCAAAATTAAATACTACCCGATAGAGAAAGTAAGAAATAATCAAGGAACTAATTATTGCAAACATAGTCATCAGCGTGATAAACATGGACTTCGTGTACACACACATCACTAATAAAACAATTACAATGGCTATGGCAGGATACACAGTATCCATCAACAGGTAATCTTGAAACAATCTATGTTTTATTCCAAACTCGATCCCTGTGACGGTTGTTACACCATCAGAAGCATTCCAGTTCTCAAAGTTATCTAGGTAAATGCTCATCATGCTCTCCCCTTTCTCAGTCGGAGAGAAGAGCATGCTGTATTTTAAAGCTGGTAAGACATAGTCAGCTGTCTTTGGGCTTAGAAAATCCTTGTCCACTAGATAGTGAAGGATCTGGTAAACAGCGTTGTACTTGGTACATTTGCGAGGCACGTTTGTACACTTGAGTTGGTCCTTCCTTTTGGCATTCATATCCCAGCAGTCTGGCCCCAGGGTTCCATTGTAGTAGTATTTGGCACATGTGCGAAGCAGCTTTAGGGTGTGAGAGACATCCCGTTCCACAATTTTTTGACACGATGACCTGTTGTTTAGAATAGCAATATAGTTTCCCAGTGTCCAGCTGGGACAGCACGAGGCAGCAGTGGCTCTCTGGCAGAGGTCACCAAACTGGGAATGGGATCTGATCTGTATAAAGACAGGCAGGACAAAAAGAAAAATCCAGTTTAAACTAACAGTCAGTCTGAATTATTAGAAACATTAACCCACAAAAAGAAAAATCAAGAAGTGATGAAAATTCAGCTTATGGAGCTTTTAACATTTCAAATTCTTACTTGCACACACATTGTGTTTGGTCAGTATCCGCTTCTATGAGGCAGACTAAACCAGTAGTAACTCTGTGTAACGAGCTGCCACAGCAGTGTAACATTGGCAGAAGCATTAAGAATCCTGCAATTCTGTTGTCTGAAGATGCACTGAGGTGTTTTTTATCCCAGATTGAAGATCATTAACTCTTCCATTAGCTCATGCTACTCTTGAAAATAAACAATCAGCAATGAAGCTTGATTCTGCCTGGAATCATGTACTGAAGTTCCTAGGAGAGGCAGAGATTTACCATCCAAGAAAAAAGGATGCGTCAGCTTTGCAACAACTTCCATCAACTCCCCTCTCTTCTTCAACCCTTGCTTTACTTTATGTCTTTTTTTAGCTCTTGTACAGCTGACAGATGTTTCCGCTCAACCAGGTCAGCCTGCCACCCAGGCACTGCGTGCCCCTGAGCCACACAGGATTTCCAAGGCACAAGCACAAGATAACTTCTCCAGTGCACGAAGTATGCCAAAGTAAGCCCTGCTCCACAGAATCACCAAAGGCTTTGGGTTGGAAGGCACCTCAAAAGATCATCTAGTTCCAAACTCCCCCACCATGGGCAGGGACACCCTTCATGAGATCAGGCTGCATAAAGCCTCCTCCAGCCTGGCCTTGAACACTTCCAGGGATGGGGCTTCCACAACCTCTCTGGGCAGCCTGTGCCAGGGCCTCATCACCCTCATAGTAAAGAATTTCTTCCTAATATCTAATCTAAACCTACCCTCTTTCAGCTTGAAGCCATTCCCTCTTGTCCTATCACTGATGAACAGTCCCTCTCCTGCTTTCCTGTAGGACTCCTTTAAGTATTGGTAGGCTGTAATTAGGTCTCCCCAGAGCTTTCTCTTCTCCAGGCTGAACAAGCCCAAAGAGATGACAATCATGCCTATGAGTGTTGCACAGCCAGAGACGTCACAGGGACAAGGAGGAACCACTGGTGAGTGCAGACAGGGCACAGAGTTGAGCAACAGGGGAGGACTTCTGCTGTCAGCTCAAGTGACTGCCCCAAGCCTAGGCACTCCTGCCAGAGCTTTACAAAAATGATAGCAATTTGATCATTTTGATTAAGGACTCCACTTAACTAAATGAGCGTTTATCCCTTATGCCAAGGCTCTTCTTTCACTTCAAGAATAGTCCTGATTTAGTTGAAGCCAGTAAGAGCACAACTGAGCCAAATCACCACCAAATGCTTCTAGGCAAAATTGAAAGTATCTACAGAAAGAGAACTGAAGCTCTTAAGTAACCAAGTTAGATGAGGGAAATTTTCTCATGTTGGGAAAACCCAGTCTTGATAGGACAAAGGGAATATAAATCAACAAACAGAACTTCTGGCTTACTATATGTATCAAATTAGAATTAATCCTTCAAATAGTTAAGACTTATGTAAAATTTCAGTTTTAATCAAGTTACACAGAACGAACACATATTAATGTGGTCACATTAATAAAGCCACGTGCTTAAAAGATTAAAGAACTGGGTCCTGAAACCATTATTCATGTATATTTTAAATTTAAGTGATCTGAAATATACCACTCAGCACTTTTTTTTTTTTTTTAAGCAAACTTGCACAGGTTTATTATTAGCAATAATGCAGACAAAACCCCTGCACTTGGGAATTCTCATGGCAGTTATAAAAGCTTTAATATGGACTTAATTTTGCCAACCAGTTTCTGAGCAATACCAAACTGGCATTCAAAAAAACCCAGGATAATTCACATTTGATTGTTTCCAGATAAAACACACTCACGTGTGCAAACTCAGGAAAAGCTGAACAACCTACTAAATAAAAGGAAGCTGTGGAATAGCATTTTGCGTGGCACCTCTCCAGGTTAATCCTATGAGGATATATAGGCAAATCAGGAGGAAAGGATTTTATTATCTTCTCTAGGTATTCAAGTTCAGTATGGGACAATGAGGTTTATATGCTGTTCTTCACCACTTGCTGCAGGCCATAAACATTCACTGGTAAAGTAACTGTTGCCAAACAAAGTAACATGAGCTGGCAGCTGGAAATTAGAAATTAAAATACAAAATTTAGCTCCGGATAGCTCATTAAAGTACTACATAAAATATTAATATATTCTAGCACTGGGCTTTGTTGGTGATCCAAAGGAATTAAAGAGGCCATTTTGCTGTTGCCAGACCTGGTCTGCCACTGGCAACATTTTCATTTATTTTGGAACAAGTAAGGAAACTATGCTGCACGACCTGTGCACATGCTGTATCTCAGGGCAGACTTCCTCAAATCTATCTACACAGTGACAAAGAATCACAAAAACACAGTTTGGGGGAAGCAGCCTGAGAAGATCATTTACAGCCTTTGAAGTTTATAAAATAACTGTTTACGGTTTATAGGGAAAACACTCTGCAATTAACAGGTTAAAGAAAGGGCTCTTCTTATCCAAGCAGTAAAAAACCTGAACACCTATAGCTATTTTGTATATAATGTTTCCATGAAGATTATAGGACTGCCATATGCTGAGCAGCTGCAGGATGGAGTCCCTATGTATCATTAAAACATAGTTAAAGTAGTTAGAAGCAGATGGGAATACAATTAACGTATAGGGGATATATTGTTGGCTCATACTAAAGCAAACAGAAGTTGGTGCTGAAGTCCTGCTTATCACCAGAAAAATACGTAAATACCAAGGTTTGCATTTCCAGAAAATAGTCTCATTTTCCTGTCTTTGAATACAGAAAGCTTTGTCACTTATTTCAACAGAATTATGACCCATAACAAGTATGAATTCAACAATGAAAATAAGTACAGTCAAAAGAGAGTCTCTAAGAGCAGAAGGTCACTGAAGTCATCAATTCCTTCTGATAGCTGCAGTGCTAGTCAGCATCTTCTCTAGGGACTGGCTGCTAGCAGAACTCAGCATTCAGAAATGGGACATATTGCAGAACTTCTTGAGTTTCAAAGGGCATCAGAAGTGCTTAGAAACTGTTAGAAAGTGTTAAAATCATTTAGACGTGTTACGTGTGCATAACAAGCATTTAAAAAAAAGAAAAAGCTTCAGCCCCTTGAGCCCATAGCATATATTTTTTATGTTTACATATACAGACCATCCATAACTGCAAAACCTAATCATATCAATATGTTTCGTCTACCTGCTATCATTGGGCACAGTCATTATACTCAGCTGAGATGGTTGATGACTGTATTCTCAAGTAAAACCTAAATCACAAAAAACATCCACAGAAATACTATCTGCAACAATATACTATATAAATATCTACATAATTGTGGGTGTAACTGAAATAGCCAACATTCAATTTTCTCAAGTGTTCTTATTTCAAAGGAAGAGCTATTTTTGGGGATACAAGATGGGTGGTGCTTGTTTTTTCTGAAGTCAAGTAGTGTCATCCTTCCCTCAGAGAGTAAAGCAGGATTTGAAATAATACATTAATATCGAAGTGTGCATGTAGGGAGGGGAAAAAAAATCCTCAGGAGGAACGCAGCCATTACAAAGATCACTCCTCTGAGGTAATTAACTATCTTCATTTTATTATACAAAAATATTTTTCCTTTCTTATTCAGACTACATTGCTTTGCAATGATTTATGCTACCTGGGATCTACCTGCATCTGCTGTCTATGTGACTACATTTCTACAGTTAAATGCACAGATGAGCATCTGGCGTCTAACTCAATTTTTACCCTTGTAAAAGGTTATTCTCCACTGTGTCTCCCAAGTGAACCAGCAGTATGATTACTCCCCTCACTCGGTTCATTCAGAACCGAGCTGGGTTAGTTTAAATACTGTACTTTGCTCACCTGGCTCCCTCAGATTGAAAGAGATAAAGGGTAATCACATGAGCCATCCTGCCTGCGCGATTATCTCTGATGGGGAAATAAAGAGCATTTCATAAGCACAAGAGGACAAAAGCCACTTACACCAACAGACCCAACCAGGACAAACTGCATGTCAGCAGCCTGTGAGGGAGATTCATTACATGATGTTTCACTGCAGCTCAATGTTTTAAGGAAACAAACGCCAGCCGTTAGGGAAAACAGTTTGGGAATCTGATAGAGTAATACAGTTGTCTAAAAGGCAATCATCAACAGATCTAATAATGAAAATATACCTCATGAAATTAATGTAGTTTAGTATGGAGTTAACTGTTGATAAGCATTCTTGTTTTAGAGGGGAAAATATTGGAAATAAATGGATTATTATTAATAGAAAAAATATAATGGTTTGTTTCCATACGCACTCAGCAGTACACAAAAATTTATGGCTACTCAGCAGCTTAAAGGAAAAACTAACTCATTTCCAGCAAGCAGCAAGCTCCTATTTTTACAAATGTACCATCTGAATGCTTATTTTATTTTAGCCTTTGCCAGTTAATTTCCATCAGTTGAAACCAGGCATCAATTTCAATGAGAGTGCTAATGTATCTTCTAGCACCTGTACAAGCAGCTAGGGTAGCCTCTAAAGCTGGCTATTACAACGGTTACTTTGACTATGTGAGGTGCTTAATACAAGGAAAGCCAGTACAAATTACAACAGGGTCGGATAAACAAGGTCCAAACGTCGTCTTTAATTTTCTCAGTTTTAAAGAGAAAAATAATATTACTCTGAAAGTACTGCTATCCACATCTAGTTAATTGGGTTATATTTCCAGCTACTATGTTCCTTTGATGTTTGCCAACCTATTCTCTTTTGACCCACCAGCTGTCAAAGGAAACCTGGCACATGCTATGAGGATGCAGCCAGTTCACCAGGAGGTGAAAATGCGAGAAAAATATAGGTGTTTGTTGGGAAATAAGAATAAAAATCCGCGGAACAATGTTCTAAGAGAAAACATGGGAAAAGTTGAGATAATCCTTTCTGGAAAGAGACTTCTGAAGCAACCACATTCCATTCTGGGTGGTATTAGTACCAAACCCAAATAAATTCCCCTATTTAATCCGACTGTACAACATGAAAGTTGGTTTTTGACTTTGTCTGTTTGCCAACTGACCATCCAGAAAGTGTGTGAACAAGGTGAAGTCCTCACACGTGTTACTGGATAACAACAGGCAGTGAAGCAAGGCTTCAAATACATTTCACATCAGCAAGTTAAACAAATTAAATGCTGTCTTCACTTACCCTCAAGTTATCTACATTGCACATTGACTTAATTGCATTCAAATTCCATAAATTCTCTCCCTCTGTTGATGTAAACACCACTCGTGAATAGCGATCACCTGAAATTACAGGAGGGGGGGGGGTGTTACAGATTATTTGGGTGTGTCTGGTATCAAAGACTGAAGCAAAATCCCACCATTCCAGTGACACAGATGAAATCTTTGTCAAGAAGAATCCAGCTCCTTTACAAGACGAGCTATTTATCTGTAAGACTCTGTTCACATTAAAGCTTCAGTTTCCTTAAAGTGCTTATAGTAAATACAGCATCTTCGATATTATAACCCACTTAGAGGCTCTACAGACTTCTATTCAAGCAAATTGTCTTCTAAAATACGACAAAACATAAAAATCAAAAGATCTAATCAGCAAACTATGAAATTCTTGGCACAGCATAATGGCAGTACATAGATAATTGTAATCAAAGGCTGATTTAGTAAGTCATTTGGGAATATAAATAATAATTATAAAGCTGTTCCTACAAGAATGTTTTGCTTTAGAAGCAAATGACTGCATAGGAAATTGTTGTGATATCCTTGAGGCCATTTCTAAGACTTCTACAGTTTAGACACAGCTCAAATTTAGAATTAAATCACGTTTAGACAGCTTTTAGAAAAGGCAGTAATTACTTAGTGGCAGTGAGATCTTTATTCACAGCTAACAAGCAAAACACATATACAAACACAAATATATGGTACTGCATAACACAACACGGTACTTTGGGTTAAGAAACATTATCACATTAATTACAATATTCCAGAACCCAAAAGGCTGAATTTTTCCCACTGCTGTGAATGTGCAGAATGTTTGCCTTTCACAAGGCTGTGATGAAAAGGCTGGGGATTGTGCTTTATGATGTCTGACTGTGCTTTAGGATCAAGGAAACTAGAATCTGCAGATCCTGGAGCAGACAAAGAAAGATACCAGGAATGATAAAAACGGGTCAAGAGGAAATCAACTGTTTTCTTTACATAATGGACTGGCAAACTTTCCCATAGAAGCACAATTCCTTCATAACTGCCACAACTGAGACTACGCAGAAACAGTAGTGGAAAGAATGAGAGTGAGACTATGCAGGCAGGATAAGAGGAGTTAATTCTGCTTCAAGTTGCAGTTAATGCTCGGTAGAATTTTGAGTGCGTTTCCTTTCCCTTACACAAAATACCTTCAGTCTAATTTGGTTCTGCTCACAGAAGCAGAAATGACAACCCTGCTCACAACCTCTCACTTAGATGTAACAACATACCATAATCAGGCTGGGAGGGTGGAGGGGGGAGAATTGTAAATCTGTTTTTACCCTGGTTTTTTTACTGGCCACTGCTCTCTCAGATCAAGTACTATAAACAAATAACTTCACAATTACATTTTTCTGCTCTATTATCAGTCCTCCCATCTTGAAGTAGCTGCAAAAGAGCCCAGGTCATGATATGAATAAAGGCAAGACCTACATCCGTTAACGCGTGCTCTCTGCCAGAGCACAAGCTAGCAGCAGTTTGCAGTATGCCTGGTAAAAAGGCAGTAAAAAAGGCAGTAGACTCTTTTTTTTTTTTTAGTTTACAGCACAGATAAAACTCTGCTTCGTCCCTACTATGAATTGAGCACTACATCTACAGCCATACACAAAACATTGCTTTCACAATGATCAGTGTTACTAATAACTACTAAAAACCTTTACAAGAAACCAAAACACTTGAAGGAATTACTTCAAGTTACCACTGATGCTTCCTAGGAAGAACCAATAGAACATATTTCAGTCTAATTTCTTCAAAGACTTCTGCACAGAGAAAGAAGGGGTTTATCATGAATATATTAAGCAAAAAATATTTTCCTAATAAGGCACACAATATACAGAAGAGATCAGAAATCATTCAACTGGCAGAAGTTTTTAGCTTTCCTTACATCATTTTTCCCACTTACTTGGAATATCACAGAAAAAGGTATCCTTATGGAAGTTCCAGTCTGCTTGCCTCTTCTCTCTTTCGTAGTGATCGTCTGACCATCTGTCATCTTGATGACTAAAACAGAATAAATAGTTTCACCTTCCCTTAGCAAAGAGATCATTTATAAAAGGAGAACCTAAATACATCTTAACAGCTCCTGCATATGAGAAAACGTATTTTTAGTAATGTGATTTTAGTACACACAGACTGAAACATTCACTTACTTTTTTTGTTTAAATTGGAGACTTCATATAAAATTACATTGAGCCCAGTACTGCAAATATCCATAATACAAAATGAAAACTAAAATGATACACTTTTAAAAAGAGCCTGCAACAGGAAAGATCTACTTCCATGTGAAAGGCATTGAGAACTGTACATGGTCAGATTCAATATTTATTGTAATTAGCAGCAGTGTATACGTTAACTTCAGAGGGTACTGGAGGAAGTGCTATGTAGATAAACCTTCCCCCCTCTATGCCCCAGTAAAGTAAAATACATTTTTAATACAAATTCTTACCTCTTGGCTTGCTCATCTGCATATTTGAAAGGGTAGTTTGCAAGTGTTGCTTTGTACCCTGTGTTTTTCACCATGTTGTTCCACGTGACCAGTCTTTGTCCGATGGCTGTCCCTCTTGGTTCAAAGCCCTAGGAGAAAAGCATGACGAAATTCCATTAATACTTTCCATTCTTTAGCTCAAACAGGAAAGGGGAGGCATGATCAAAGTGATGGATAGTTTTCATTATGAAGCATAGTTACTTCAGGCATCTAGTTTTAAAGGTAAAATGCTTTGACAGAACAGACAAAATAATGGCCAACTGCACAGAGTGACAAGAGATTAGGAATTCTTGCACGTACTCCTGCCCCTCGGAGCCGATGACAACTCAGTCTTCCCAACATTCAATGCTTAAGAACAGATATATGCTACTACAATATAAATAACAATAACTTCTAGAACAGTAGATTTTATTTTAGGATAATACTTAAATACAGTGTTTTCCATATGAGTCCTGAAAGCTACTGATTGGTAAAATAGTTTATGTTGCTTACATTTCAAACACAGTATTTAATAGAAGCTAATAAAAATTACTTTCAGTATGGATATCATTTCATCTCCAGAAGGAACTCAGAATCCCCTTTCCTTTCATGGATCCTGGCCCTAGCTCTCTGAAACCCAACTTAGAAAGTATGGTCAATGTTGCACTGTGCTGTACATCTAAAACTGGGGTGAATTTACATTATTCAATGTACACCAGTTCTGTTGAACAAGCTTTCAACAGCAAAACACCTAAGAAATTTAAACTAGTGGCCAGCACTCTCTGATGCCAACTGCACCTTTGTGTCACCATTAGCTGCTCCAATAGAAAGATTTAACAATTTATTTTTTTGTTACTTTCTCAATTAGAGAAATTACAAGGCTCATTTCTTATATGGATTCATCATATACAACTTAATAGCAATAGGATCTCTCTGAAAAATGATTCCCAAACAGATCTATAGTACAGGAAACCCTTTCAGGCACATCAAGTTAGTTTTTTCCTCTGGGCAATTTGACTTAGGATGGATGTCCACTTAAGAGGAATCTATCAATTGATATACTGACTGATGCTGTTTACTGGCAACACTGAAAAGAACCCAGCAAACTAAAACCACTTATTTGACAGCACAATTTATTCATTTAACCTACCAGCAATGGATCAGAGAAATCTGGAAGATCTGGAACTAATATTCCAACCAGTGCACACACCACTATTAACACAGTACACATGCCCAGGACCACCACAGGCCAGTCGGCTATCAGTGCAGCATAACTACATGAAGGGAAACAGAGAAAAACATGTTAGAGGGGAAAAAAAAAAGTTGCACACAAAATGAATCCATACTTCTCTGAAGAACCATGTTGAAACACTGGCCAGGTGTATTTTATCTACATGAAATTAAGCTTGCTATCACACATGGTTGGAATCTGTTTGAAGACCATTTGTTTCTAAACTTTTTTTTTATTCCAAGAAAATAAAAAAAAAAACCCAAACAAGCCCCACTGCTATCATGTTTCCCCATTGAAACTTTCTAATCTTCAATAGATAAGCTTTACATATCAGATTATTTTCCCCCCAGGATTCTGACAAAAATGTGGGCTTTATCTCAGATATTTTGTGCTGCTACAGAGGTGATCATGTCTGGGCTACTGAAATAAATACTGAACTTGTACTAAACAACAGAAATATCTAAAACTGTCAAAGCAATAATTTATGCGTTTGGGTTTTTTTACATAAAAAAGCAAAAAAATAGCATACACAAAGTGAAAATTGTTAAGACTAAATTTAAAAAAAAAAAAACAAACTACCTTTTCCTTAAGTTTATACTTAAACTTTTAGTGTGGATATTATCCATGGTTGGGGACCACTATAAAATAGATGCTGTTAAAAATTTAATGATAGAATACATTCAATGATAAAGCTTAAGCTTGAAGAAAAATACAAAAAGGAAAAATCAATTTTTTAGTAGAACCCAAAAGAAAACATTTCCTCTATATTTAAAACAGTCATTAAAAAGATACTGAAACCTTATATACTAGTGATCCATAAAATCTATTGTAAATTCAAAGGTGCAGGGGAGTTGTGACACAAAGTATAAACTAATCATCATTAGATGCTTTGGTTGAGCCTTTTAGTGTAACACAGATTTCATCTCCAAGTTCATTCTAAATTGTAAGAATTCTTACATGAAATCTAATTTTCATAATGTAAATACTTTCATTTTTGTCAAACTGACAGGGAAGTATCAGAAATAAAATGAAAAGCAAAAATTTTAATTTCTTATGTCTTCTTCCAGTAAATATCTGAATTTGTAGAATTTGTGTTTCAAGGGTGCCACTGTTTAACCATGGGAGCAAAAAGAGTACAAAAAGTTCCACAAAGTTTAAAAGGCGTTAGAAAAATTGTAGGCTATGAATCATTCCCTACTGATAGCTTCTGTACACATTAAATATTGATTGGTAAGATCTACACTCTTATTTCCTCCTCAGTTTCCATGCACCATAACACAAAACTTGATAACAGAGTGCTCTCTGTACTTCTTTCTACTTTCTTAAAAGAATATGATTCTTTTTCAGTTTCAGAGCAACCCATTATCTAATTCAGTTATTGACTCTACAGAAATTTTCTGTCCCCATGCTAAGAACTTTCTGGGTTTTCTAGCTGTGGAATCAATGGCAGTGAGCAAGCTTGTTGCTGACTTTGCACAGCATGTGGAAATCGGTTTGGTCCAAGTACAGCTTTAAGGAGGCAAGGAAGCCCAAAGCACTGGGTGTATCTTAATTTCCCATTAGATAAATGTGGAATAATTCTTACATTCTCTCACAAGAGGTTAATTAGCAGAAGCTTGAAAAGCAATCTTAAGTTTTTACTGAAGTGAATCACTGAGGGGCAGCCTGCCAAATGACCAATTGTACAAAGTAGAAGTGAAGGGAAGTAAATGACCTAATAGAATTTTCCTATTTATAGGACTAAACGTTTTCATAAACACCCAGTGCTAGACTGACCAGTTATTACAGACATCTGAAGTCATAAAAACTGTACCCCAAAGATTTATTTCCCTATTCATCACTAGTGCCAGATGTACCCCTTTGACATGTCGTTGCTACACTTCTGTTCTCATCTCTCCAGCTCTTAATTGGTTAAATTCTTCAGTCCACAGCTGTAAAAGGAACTAGTTCTAGGTGCTGTGTTTAACATGATAACAAGGCACCTACTGAAGGCAGTGCTTGCTTACAACTGCAAATTTGTCCTGGTTTTTTTTGGATCACATACTGCAATTCAGATAAGCAAAGGAGACCTGGGCCAGAACATCAAAAATGACCAACCACACTATATTTTAATTTTGTCTGAGCATCGTTTGGTGCTGCTGAGGGCTCTGGCTCCAACCAAGTTGTTTACAGCCAGCTTCAGTCCCAATCCAATGTAAGTGACTAAACAGATGGCAGTGTTTTTATATTTCACCCATTAAAAAGCCATGAAGTGTCTTGTTATTTCCTCTGTGAAAAGCAAGCCACTGCCTGACTTAGATGCTAGGTGAATGACCACTTGCTGATAATGCCTGAGTCCAAGAGGGAAGCACTTAAATCAGTTGCTGAGCCAGGGAATCGCTGCACATCCTTAGTGCAAAGCAGATACTGCAGTACTCTTCTAAATCCTGCTTTTTGATGCCTAATAGAAACTACAGCTGGTCAATAAGCTGGGCATATGATTATGCTGATACACTGGTTCTTTTTCCCTCCAGATTATTCAAGCACTAAGGATGAATTCTCAAGAACTACGATACTGACTAAAATATCTTCTTTATGCCATGTCACCTCTTGCTTGCTGTCTAATTGTTAGTTGTGCCATGAAGATGCATACAGTTATCATTCATTTATTTCCTCTCTTTTTCACACCCCTGCAAAAGGTTTGACTGTTTTAGTGGGGTTTTTTCCTCATGCATGTTTTAAACAATTAAAAATGCTTAGGAGATACAGTAATTAATTCAATCTATAGTCATCTCATCCATTTAGCACTAACAAAGACTGGCTTCAAGCAGTTTGCCATAGGGTGGTTTAAGACCTCAGATACTTTTTTTTAAAAGAAGAAAAAACAATCCCCCAAACCAAATAAGACAGTGCTCCACTTCTCATTTTAAGCTATAGTATAGCACACAGAGAGCTTACTCAGGTTAAGCCTCTACCCAGTCTCATATAGAGATAAAATACCATGCAACATCTCCATATCATAAAGAGGTTGCTACGAGCAACATGAGCACCCAATTTGTGTGGTTAAATTCATATTTACAAAGAGATTTATGTAACTCAATCCAGGTATTTAGCAAACAGTCTTGTTCTTTACTGGAAGCAAGCTGTAAACATTTTTAGATAAGTTGCTGTGTTTTCTCTGACCATTCTTCAGAGAATATGATTCCAAATCGAGTGATCTTTGTGGAACTTCTGGTTTTAGGAAGAAAAGATCATTGTGATGAAATATCTGAACTTTTCCATCAGGTTGTGTTATATTTATTGATACAATCAAGCTGCTTCTCAGAATAACCCTTAATCAAAAAGGCACTGAGTCACAGGGTTTTATGCTTGTACAGAATGTGTATATACTGACAAAGACAATGGAAAAAAAAAATCAAGTATTTGCCAAAAAAGCCCACTGAAATCTGCATAGATTTTAAAATTCTGGCCTAGTATACTATGTTTGGAAGCATCTCCAAAAGAAGCTATTTGCAGAAAGACAGCTTAGGGGGAGCACAACAGTTTGGCCACCATCTGTGTTCTATTCCCTTCCTGCTCCGCCAGGATTCACAGATGTGTGATTAGGGATGTTAAAGAGCTTGTCCCTGGCTCCTTCCTTCAGTGTTTACTTAGGGACCCACTGTAGATCAGTTCTTCAAAAAGCTGTTTGAACTTGCTGATGCTATCTGCCTCCACAACCTCCTGGGGCAGTTTCAGAAATCCACTACCCACTAAATAAATACTTTATTTTTCTTTTAAATCTGTTTTAAGTTGATTGCCTATGATTTTCCTAGAACATTCCTTACTCTTGCATATTGTGGGGAGTAACAGTTTTGCCATCACCTTATCTACCACTGAGGTGGTTTAACCCTGGCTGGAGGCCAGACGCTCAGAGTAACTCTATCACTCCCCTTTACGGCTGGACAGGAGAGAAAATACAGACTGGAGTTGAGACAGGGCCGGGAGAGATCATTCCGCAATCAGCATCATGGGCAAAAGAGACTCAACACAGAAGAAAAAAAGCATCTAACCCATTACCACCACCACCACCCCAAAAGTACCCCATGAAAACAGAGTAGGATAATGAGAAATAAAACCAAATCGTAAAACATCTCCCCTCACCCCTCCCTTCATGGACTTTACTTGTGGTTTCTCTCCCTTCCTCCCCACCTCAGGTGGTAGAGAGGGCATGGGGATTGGGGTTTTGGTCAACTCTTTGCAAGTTGTCTTCCTTCTTGGGTGGGGGTGGATGGACAGAGATTCTTCACACTCTTCCCCTGCTCCAGTGTGGGGTCCTGCCCATGGGAGACAGTCCTCCATGAACTTCTCCAAGGGGAGTCCTTTCCCACAGGGCTTCAGCTTTTTGCCAACTGCTCCACTGTGGGTCACTTCTATGGGGTGCAGACCTCCAGGACCAGACTGCTCCAGCCTGGGCCCCCACGGAGTCACAAGTCCCCTCAGCAAACCTGCTTGGGCATGGGCACCCCTCTCCATGGGCTGCAGGTCCTGCCAGGAGCTTGCTCCAACACAGGCTTCCCACTGGGTGACAGTGTCCTTTGTGTGTTTCCATCTACTCCAGTGTAGGGTCCTACATGGGCTGGGATTTCTTCTCCCCATCATCTTCCATGAGCTGCAGGGGGACAACCTGCTTCACCATGGTCTTCTCCACAGGCTGCAGGGGAATCTCCCTCTCTCTCTCCTGTGCCTAGAGTGCCTCCTCCCCTCTTCTTCACTGACTTTGGTGTCTGCAGAGTTTCTTACATCTTCTCACTCCCTTCTTTGGTGGCAAAAAGCATCCGCTTGCAGGGGATTTTTCCTTCTTAAATATGTTATCACAGAGATGCTACCACCATTGTTGACTGGCTTAGTCTGGGGGAAGCTTCTTGCAGAAGCCACCCTGCAGCCCTCTCCCCCCACCAACCCTGCCACACAAACCCACAACAACTGCTTTATGATTCTGCAACCCCCCCATGTGACAGTACGAGATCTTACCTTTTTGGTAACTTGAATGGTCTGGCTGGCCTGAAAGAAGGAAAAAAAAGGGAAAAAAAAGAGTATTTGAAAACATATGAAATATACATGCATACACTGATTTGTTTAGCTATTTCCACACAGAGATAAACAGCTAAATTATAACTATATTTTAGAATATGAATTTAACATGATCATACACCTTTTAAATTGAGTCTTTGCAAGCAAACCATTCAGAGAATAATTACAGCTACAGACAGCTGGGTTTTCAAAAAGTGGAATTTTATGCTGGTGACTTTTGTTATCACAATTTCAAAGGATTTTCCAGTTTTCAACAGGAAAACAAGTATGCAGGATAAGAATTCAGCACCACTGAAAACCAATGAAAAGTTTGCACATGATGGGAGCTCACAACCAAAGCACCATGTTTTACAATGGCAATTCACAAACTTTCTCAACTGTCCTTTCCAATTCCACTAAAAATAATTATTTCAGACATAAATTCTGTTTTGTCATAATGCAGGAAATAGAATGACAGAAGGTGCCTTTAAAAAAACCCCAACTTCTCTGCACAGTATTTTGTTAAAAATCTAACACAAACAACATTAATTTCAGAAGACAGCAAACCCAAATGTAAATAATCCATATCTGCCCTGTTTAGGGAGCATTTCATTTTGTTAGTTATGGGATCAGTAAGTTTCACATAAATTTCACTTAATAATTCCCCATGAAGAATCTGTAAGTCCTTTCAAAATTTTCCTGCCTATGAATGTGACATACAGTCACTCCAGAGACATAACCATACTATAGCTTCAAATCAGTTATGGACTTGCTGTACACCAAGGACATATCTAACATTATTTCCTAAAAAAGGATTAGAAACCAATGAATTAAGAAACAGCTGCCTGCATAGAATACATCACTCAGTATACCCCAAAAGGGTATACTAATCCAAAAAACTGAATCCTTTCATACCACTGGATAAACCACACAAACTTCAGGCTCCTTGGAGATTTTCAGAAAAGTTTAAAGCTTAAATCAGTGCTCCAGAATGAGCTTTGCTGTCCTTCAGAGGATAGGGTTCAACACACGGGCTAGAAATTCTAGTCCAGGGGAACCAAAATGTTCTGGCACCATCACCTGCAGGTGGCTGCAACTATGCCCTTACTATGTGTGAGTATTGCTCAGACTGTACCTATTTCTAACTCTGAACAGCTGTAAAGGGGAAATAATCCATATTAAACCATGTCTCAGAAATGCCAAGCTGTCACACCAAGATGTATAATGCAATGCAAACCAGCTCTCACCACAGTAACAGGCCACTTCAGACATATATTCAAGGCACTGCTAAAGGGTGATGAAAATGTAACTGACAGAGCAATAGAAACGTGACCATTCCTATTATCCCCTTCATTGGGAGGATGGGAGAACAAATTAAACCAGCAAAGCTAAACCCTGATGCTAAGCCCTCTGTTACTCTGCCATCTTCATCCAAGGTGTGCCTCAAGTAACACAGCACAAATGTAACTATCCTGGAACATTCCTTCAAAAAATATAAAATTGTTGTATTTATTGTTGTAGGAAAGAAGAATTGTATAAAAGCACATTTCTATCAGCTGAAAATCACTGCTGTCTGGAAATGCTCCCACCCAGTGCAGCAGTGGAGCTGCTAACTGGGACAAGTCTGCAGGTAGTACACAGCAGCCAAGTTGTTCCTTGCAGCCACGCAGAAGCTGCAGAAAAGGAGAAAAACAGAATAATCAATCTGCAGTTGTAGTAACTCAAGGATTAAAGAAATGTAGAAACAAGGATCTTCTGTTAAATCCAGCTTCAAAAATTAAGATTAAATGTACGAAATCTCAACCTTCAGACTGCAATTAGAGATGTACAAATCTGACTTTCAGAGGTATTGAGCTTACAACTGATGCCAAACACTTCACTACTGCCACATGGACAACAGACTCAGCAGCAGCCAAAAGGTACAGAAATTTGAATAAGTTTGAGTTGGGAAATGATTTTGCAGCATTACCTTGCCTGAGGCTAAAAAGAAGTTGTGGCAGGCTCGAAGGACTGCTTGTCTACATCTTGTCTACAGCCTCAAACTCAAAAACCAACTTTTCTCAACAAAGGAGTGGCTGGATGATAAGAAACTTCACCCCGAAGTCAGAACTCACCAAGCCTGAATGTGAAGTTAGCAGTAACAGGACTCTGCATGAAGAGAAGTGCTTAGTCAAGCCCTTTCATGGATCAATTCAGCACCAACACAGAGTACAAAATGCTTGTGTGCTTCCATGCCCGTATGGAAGGGGTACAAACCTGCAGAATCAATTCTAACAGATTTCTCTAATCCCAGCATGCAATCTTGGATTTCCAGATTAGAGAGAAATATTCACAGACATACTTACTGTTAACATGGTGACTCAAACATGAATTTCTAGATTTTGTTTTTGAAGAACTAAATTTCCATATATGCTCAGTCACTTGTGAAAGAAAGTCTTGTTTTCATCTGTATCAATCTACCATTAGCAACAATACCATACAGCTATTAGGCACAACCAACAGTCAAAGGACAATTAATACAAGCTGTTTAATTATGTTAATTTATTACAACAAAATCAATCTACAAGATGAAAAAACAAGGGGGTACATTAGTTAAGAATTAACTCCCACAGCAGCAATGTCCCCCTCCACATAGGCTGCAGCACTGCTATCCTCATCATCATACACCACGCTGCACACAATTGCTACTGTGATCTCCATGACTCTAAAAAGGGTTAGCTGGTTCACCCAGACAGCTGTGGCCACACCACTGCACACTGCCCCCAAATACAAGGGTTTGCTTCAATAGTGGGGTACAGAGCTGAACCTCATCTGAGGTCCTCATAGAGCTGGCAAGACAAAAAGTTGTTGGGAAGGACTAGTGTGGTAACACTATGAGGACGATGCAGGCACCTCCTCAGTCTATCTTCAGGCACATTCATTCTTTCCACAGCCACTTCTGCATGCAAAACCTTAGTAGATGGCCATGTTTTAAATCTCTCCAAGCTTTATTCTGTCTTTCAATTCTGTCTCTGTAACTATATGACAAACTAGATTTTCTCAACAGAGCATAAAATTTGGTTTAGATGGAACTTCCAGAAATTAACTTTGCCTAAATTGGTTTACACAAAAGGAGTAAAAATACCAACAGCCCCATTCTTCACCCTCCCTCTTTACCCATCAAAACCAAACTACATTTCCCTCTGTTTCCTCCACCTGCAAAATATATTCAGGGCTGAACAAATGATGATGATTAAGTTCTTCAAAGTTAGGGAGGGTTAAAGGTCACACCTGCTATCAAACTGTTTTGTTTCGAAAAGCATGCATTAGAAAACCCTGTGTACACCCGGGTGAATTCCAGGAGTGTAACCAATCCCTTACAGCTGTTGTGATGACTCTATTATATCAGTCAATAGGAAAAGTTATCCCCCCAAAACGATGCCCAAAAAATTCTTTAGTTATGCTCTAAAATACAGAAATGCATGGCAAAACCAGATCTCTCCCATTTAATTAATACTGCTGTATCTAATTTTTGAAGTATTATACTTTCATTTAGCCAGTTGAAATAACACCACTAACCTCGACCCCCCCCCCAAAAAAAAAAATTCTAGGAAAAAAAAAAAAAGCCCTCATCAGTTTTCATGAGAAAAGTGGTGAATTCCATTATTTTGCTGGGACAAAAGCCAAGTTGATCTGTGTATTAAGTTACCTCTGTACTTAGTTCTCACAAGTTAAGACAGTGGAAAGCGACAATCAGAGTTGTTTGTGAAGGGACTAGCACAACCAAGTTATTACATACATTACAGTCACTGATTAAAATCTAATACATACTGTGCACTGAGGGAAGGAGAAGGAAAAGGCAGGGGAGAAAGACAGGCTCTATTCTACCACCATTTACTGCAGGTCTCAGCCCCCACTCAACAGATGCTTTGCTTCCTCCTCTCCTTCCCTAATGGCGAGTTCAGACTGAGCATCGTTCAATCAGGAACTTCATAAAGAAAATAAACAGATTGGTTAATATCCCCAGAGATTTCTCAACATGAAATGCATTTGATTGACCAAGCATCCTTCCATGCAACATGGTGAAAAGGCAGCGGGGTGCTTTTGAGAAGTGTTGCTATAATATCTGGAAGTTTACTGTAGGAAATAAGAGTATCAGGAGGATGGATCAGAGCACTGGTTTGGACTGGGCCAGTATGGCTCTAATATTCACCTCTCCAATTACATAAGCACTTCACCCCAGCACTTCTACCAATATTCTGAACAGATGGAATAGAACACATTTGTGCCTTTTGTGTATATGCCAATTTGACTAGGGGCTGTTCACACACACAAATACTATTATTTTATTTATTTTCCAATCTGAGAGAGTCAACAACTAGGGCTCTAGCTTCCTGAAGGAAAACATGACATGCCACTCAGCTACATCCTGCATTCAGGTTGTCAAGGAAGCCAAAGTTTTCTTTTGGTTATGTCACTGAAGGAGTTTTCTCATGAAAGTTAGCAGGTGCAGGTACAGCAGAGAGGGGAGTTTGTTCCTAATTTCAAGCAGCGCAGTGGAAAGCAAGCCTTTGGAAATCACAAATACGATGAAATAGTAATACAACCTTCGCGTTACCTGGACGTTAAACATGGCACAAAGTAATGTTTCACAAGCATGTTCCTCAACATAGAGCTACTCCAAATTAATTTATTGCTTAATAAAATTATGGACAGTTCAATGATTTTGCAGTGCATTTGTTTCATTGATCTGTTTCAGGAGAACACAAACCTGAACATGTCAAAGGACAATACAAGTACCAAGATATTCTTTTTGCAGTCTTTCTTCACAAATCCCAGCAGTAAGAAAGGTATCAATTTAGGTTACCACCTTTGCCTCACACCAGAAATTGACCTCAGATGAAAACGTTTTGACTGCTGCTAAATGCCATCCCTTAGCAAACCCAGCTGTGATCCATGCTCAGTGACATCCCCATATGAACAGTGACAGCTAACCATACTTTCAGGGCTCAAAACCAGGCCAAAGTGTAGCATGGAAATGGTCACTGACAGAAGCTTGACAGAGTAGGAAAAGCTCAGTTTTCCAAACAGTCATTCAGAGAAAACCAACAGGTCAGGTGCCTGGGCTCCATTTTGGCACTGAGCTGAACAAAAGTTTGAAAATAAATGTATAGCTTACAACTATTTGGTCATAAAGTAGTTGGTACAGGGCTGCAAGTGCTCCCTAGTAGAACTGAAGATAACATGCCAACAGGAGCAATCACGACAACTGCCCAAGCAGAATGGGATCCAGAATAAATGAAAATTGTAGCTACTGCAGTAGATCTGTAACACCTTCAGCTTCTGGCAGTACAGAGAAACAATGGCTGTTTCATATCATCTTAATTCTACCTTTCTCATGCAGGTATTCACAAAAGGGGTGTATTATTTCTTCTTGCTACAAGTAACATCACATCCATAAAAACACGCTGTGAATTTGTGATAGAGTGTACTCTTTAGGACACAAATGGAGACCTTCTTTCTGAAGCAATTTATATACCACAGGTATCTAAACATAGCAATAGCAAAAAAAAAAAATCATTAAAAAGCAAACAGCAGAAAAACTGATTTTCCACTCTTGCCTTTTGCTTCAGTTAAAAATGTTAAGTTACAATAAATATCTCTACTTACTGGAAAAAAAAAAAAAAGAAGAAAAAATCAATATAAAGACTCTCCTGTCCAAGGATTATGAGGTGCTTAACCTTATGCTTTACTTTGCCAGAGGGAAGCTATTCCCTTTGTTGGTAGATCTGGTTACAAGAAGCGATAAAACATAGCTTTTTGTCATTATTACACTCAAGGATAAGCCAAATCCCTGCAGGATAGAATAAGATATACATCATATTGTACACCTTCCATTAGAACATACAATACAAAACTAAATCATGGCAGAGGAAGAAAATCCTTGTGTTTTCAGAATGTCACTGACCCATGAGAACAACCTGAATTGCTCTTAAATACCAAGCTGGCTTTTCCCGCTCTATCAGGTATCATACCTACGTTCTTTATCATTTTAACAATCACTGCAATCACTCAGACAATAAATCCAGCTGATTAAGTTGCCAAAAAACTTTGACAAGCCTCATGAATTATTTTTTTCTATGATGTATACAGTTTTTCTTGATTATAATCATGGTCTCTCTACACATTTTTAAAACACGTAGTATTTATTGTATTAATCTGCACTTAACTTTATTTATTTACATCTCTAAAGGAGGAGCAGAATAATACACAGCAGAATGATGTTCTAAAGATGACAGAATTCAGTTTTTCGTTAAGTTGGCTTTTTTTAGAAAAGGTTTTACTGAAAGCAAAATATGGAATTTTCTTGTTCTTTCCCACCTAAAATCAAAAAGGATTTTATTTTTTTAACATCTAGATTATCAGAATGAGATGAACTGAAACTAACAGCTATTTCATCCCATTAAAAGTATGCAATAGCAATGTTGCAGCTCTACTTAAGGTTATACTTATGAAATAATTCTGCTAAAACTATTGTTACAGATAAAATCAAGCAAAATGAAAGTTTTTGCAGCAGAGGCACCAAAATCAATATACTGCTTGGCAACAGGTGTCAATTCATCTTTTTATAGTTGAGATATCAAGCTTTGTAAGGGTTCTTCTCTGCTCTTCTTGTACTCTTACCTACCTCTCCAGCTGCAGCTGAGGATCTGCCCTATGTTCACAGCAAGTATGAGCAAATAACATTGCCTTTCTGCAAGGAAAGCAACTGTAAGGAACGCATTAAGAGTAATAAAATATTTGTCCAAGTGATTCATGCACTATCACATAAGAGTATGCTGTACTGACCAACAGCAGGCACACTGGGTAAAACCAGATTCTCTGAAGTTCAGTGGCAAACCCTATATGCTTAACTAAGCCAAGGTTTTGCTCGCTTACAGGTAGTTTGTCACATCTCCCAGTCACAGACTTCTGGCTTGTGCCAACAAGCAACAAGAAAATACAGTCCCATGAAGTCAATAGAGATATGAATTGGTCAGTGCAATCACAATGGCATCATAGACATTTGCATTTTCTTTTAGAAGTTATTTTGATGAGTTTAGACTCACAATATTATTAATCCTATGCTAAAATTAAAAGCCTATATATTGATAGCATATGGACGACCTGAAATTGAAATGCTCCTATAAACACACCTAAGGTTTGGGATTTGGTTCCCTCATCCCTCCTTTTTCCTCACTGCTCTGTATGGATGGATACATGCAGAAGCCCAGGGTTTACACAAAGTTTTCAGTTTAAGGTTCTTTAGAACCTCATTTTTGCAATACTGACTTCCAACGTATTCCATCCTCCTTAACAGTGCCTACCTGGTTCACTTGTCTTGAACAGGAGGTAAACCATCATCTCTGTTGGGAAATCTGACAATATGCTGTCAGATAGCCAAGTAGACTGTATACTGACAGTATACTGTCAGAAGCCAAGTATTATACACCCTACAAATATTTTTCTTGCAATCTTCTTTCCCTAAACTTTTCTCCAATTAGTACAGCAACTTTGAAAAACAGTTCTCAAACTTTCAATACAAAAACTGCCATCAAACATACTTTAACTGGATTGTCCTAGCTTTAAATAGCAAAGCTTATACATAATTTAAAGTATATTCTTCTTCAAGAAGTTTAATTGAAACTATTTATGTTTTCTCCTTTAACTTGTGAAGCACCAAGGGCAGGACCACATCTAGTACTGCTCAGCAAGTTAAACAAAAGTTCTGAACTATTCAAGACAATAAAACCAGCTTTGTAAAATACCACCATGAATCATTATTTGAAAACAAGCCAACAGCTAATTTGGAGCAGACTAATATTATTTCAAGATCCTTCACAAGTCTAAAACCATTAGTCTTTTTTCTTTTTTTTTTTTGTAATTACAGTGAAATTAATAGATACATTCTGGGATTTACATGATGACTAGAGTGGCTTCAGAATTTTTACTGGCAAAAAGTTCCTTCCTTAGAAATATTTTATTTCAAAGCTGGTTTTATTACACTTCCCAGTTGAATGGGGCAACACAAGGTCATGGTCACATCTTGCATTTCTCTGACAGACAGGAAATTAATGAGACCCAAGTAAACCTCCATCCCATGATACCAAAGAAAAAGAAACAGATATAGCTGAGCAACTATTTTATCAAGGTATTTCTCCACAAAATCCATGTTCTTATAGGCATTAATGATTGACATTAAACATGTATGTTTGAAGTAAGGAGGCTTTAGACTGTCATGCATCACGCTTCAACCAGTGCACACTTCAGTCTTCCCTCCTATGGAGATGTAAGGATTTGGGAATGGAAGTCAAAGGGGGGTTCAGAAAATCTCCTTTGACCAGAGAGCTTTTTTGAGGTAGAACACAAGCCTTTCAAGTTTCTCCAAGTTATTAGACTGACTATGGGGAGTCTAGCTTTATATAAAATGCTAGTTTTTATCTTTCTACATATTTAATCTCTTACAGCAAATAAAAATACTGTTACTAAAACAATTTTCTTCTAAATTTAGCTAAGTATTACACTTCAAAGAGATAATTCAGTGTTGAGCTGCTGTTCCAATGTCTGTGAATTTAGTCACTTAAAAATTATGATGTTCTAAGTAACATAAAACAAGTGTATATCCAACAAAAAATATTTAAAAGGATTTAGTAAGTGAATCCACAAAGAAGGCTTGTACTGACATAAAACATTAAACTGTACATATATAATGCAACATCACCTTCTGTGCCTCCTGAGATCATATTTGTTTTGTTTGCTCTGTATAAGCAAGCAACAAAAAGAAGTATTTACTGAACTTTTAAATGTTTTCAGTATTGTAGCCAGGACACCAAAACAGCATTGCAAAAATTAAACAGACTATAAACCAGATTTAATATAATCAAAATTGTTCACAGCAAAAAGTAGTTCATCCAGTTGACTGAATGAACTAGACATCTCACAAGCTGGAAACGTAGCACAGGAATTTTGCAGAGAAGTATTCCATTAACATCCCAAGATACCAGAAAAGTGAGAGAAGTGACACATGTAAACTTTGCTAGTCCAGTGCATTAATCTATTGACGATTTTATTAAAAAAACAACCCTAATATCTGAATAGTGGGCCCTGGCTTTCTGAAACACAATCAGGATTTCTACCTCTAAGTTCCCTTACCTCTACTGATCTGTCAGTGGTACCAGCTCCCTTCTGTTTTGCACTGATAGTCAAGGCTTTAAGAGATTTCTTTATTTAACAGATATTCTGGGCAGAAATCTCATAGCAGTCTTAGTGTAGCAAAATTAATGCCAAAATTGCACACACACCCTGTGTACTTCCCTCTTGCATTGTGTTTGGGGTTACTTAAGAGCATGCACATCAATTATTACTTCCTAGGAGATAAAGACAACACTGAAATACCATCAGAGAAGGAGGACAAATGATTTTGAAAGGAGCTAGAGACAATTATGGCAACTTAAAAAGAGCCTTCCAAGGGCGATGTTCCTCAATCTGCACTTTCCCACCCACCAGATGACTGAAAACCTTTAGGTAGTGGGAATACCCAAATGTTTCAAGTCCCATCTTGAGAACGGTGAAAATCAGGTCACTGGCCATGGTTGGTTTAGACTTTTGCTCTCTGTTGTCTAGTTTTGTATTTAAACATTACTACAACCTACTATCAAATTAAAAGTGCATGACAACAACTATACACAGTGAAAGCACCCCAATAAAACACCATCCTTTGGGCTCTTCCACCACTTTTCCCCCCCTAAATCTATGTATGTAAATGCTCAGTTTTAAAAGTTATCTCAAGAACCACACCAATTAGTCCTTTTCAAGAATGAACGCAGCTGATGCTGGTTTTCCAGTCAATTTAGCAGCAAAGAAAGGACCCATGTTTTTTACCGTTTCCCTGGCGTTATTAGCTTTATGTCTTCTGAAGACTGCAGTTCAAAGGTCCAGCAGATTGCTGGTTAAGTACTTGCTCTTCTGTTGTTCGAGGAAAGGTGAGGGATACAGGGCACAGGAAATTCATCTTCAAGCACAAACAGAAACTGAAGTTTGTAAGTAGCAGAGACTAAAGGTTAAAATAGGGCCAGGCTGGTACTCAGCTGCGGTCAGACCAGAGCAGGAACCTTCCAAGTCCTTTCCCATCACAAAAAATGTTTGCTTCAATGCCATCTGAAGTCTAGACAAATGCTAACACTTAACCAGTACAATTAAAAGCCCACAAAAATCCCTTTGATTACTTAATGAATGAGATTTAAGCATGCATAATATTTTTCCAGGCATATTCTTTTTAAATTGGTCAGCTGCTGAATTATAAATTGCATTTTTTATGTGTAATCCAGCCTCTGTGTGTCAGCCCAGTGCCAGACTAAGAGAAAGTGCAGTGTGTTGCCTGCACAGCCAGCACAGCACAATAATTGTCATGGGCAGAGTAAAGGTGTTAATGAAACCAGAAGTTCTTTAAAACCTCTTAAGGCATCACATTCTGGGATAATGTAAGACTAAAAGTAAAAATGAGGAAAATTAGTAAAAAAAACCCAAGAAGGTACAGCTCAAATTACTGACTGCCATGAAAAGTGATTTCAGAGAAAGAAAGAGAGCCAGTTTTGCTTGTTCTTAGGAGACAGCTCTACCTCCACGTGCACAACAGAGAATCCAGCGTTTGGGGTTGGATTCAGAAGGATGCAGGAGACTGACACATTCCCTTCCTTTCCTCAACTGCACTGAAATCCCCAAGTATGCCACCAGGCTGTTAATGCTGCAAACACGAAAAGCAGCTTGTGGTTCCCATGTACCATCAGCCTCTTCATTCTGGGAAACCACTGGATGAGGAATTCCTATTTTAGGATGGAATAAAATGGCTTAAATGGTAATAGAGACAGAATTTGTATTGCTTCCATAAAAATTACCCACATGTACGATTCATCTCCTGATCTACAGCATGAATACTCTGCAACATCCTGAACACAGAACGAAGTGATGGTAACAACTTTTGCCTTTTTGGCACTAAAGGTTGATAAAAAGTTTCAGAAACAACCTTTAAAAACCTGACCTAAAGGATTTTTTTAAAAAAAAGATATTTTTGATCTTCCTAGGGGAAGGGAGTGTCTTTTATTAATTTACAACACAGTACGTACACGTGTATTTTGAACAAAAGACAACAGTACACATTTCAAATACATAGTGAAGGCAGAAATATCTCAATGCAAATGCAGCAGGAGCTAACAATTTTCAAAGTGTAAAATATTTATATAGGTGCAAAACAGTTTGCTTAAAGAACTCCACATACGGGCTCA
Organism: Laterallus jamaicensis coturniculus; assembly: GCA_022605575.1. NCBI lineage: Eukaryota > Metazoa > Chordata > Aves > Gruiformes > Rallidae > Laterallus > Laterallus jamaicensis. Next base: position 24,743,246 of record JAKCOX010000001.1, read on the forward strand.
CATGAACAGTTAATGTTGCTGAAATGTGACTATTTAAAGTTATTGTATACACATGTGTACATATAATCAGCTCTCCAAGCCATGCAGAATGTACTAGATAAGTTATCCTTTTCCTGGAATCAAGCAGGGAGCTGTTTCATAACAAAGTCTTGTTATTAAGAATTTGGCAAACATTCCCTTGTTTTTTGAAAAAATAGGAATTTTAAAATTTCTTTTTCATTTCATTCTTTATGCTAAGTAACTAGAAGGAAAATATAAAATGAGGAAAAGTAGCTATAATGTTCTATCCTTACTTCACAGCTTCATCATTTGTATACAACTCCTTTTTAAAGTATTAATTAATAGCATAAGTATTCAAGAATGTTTGCAGCACAGTTTAACTGTGTGGCACAGAACTATATCTGAGATACAGCAGAACTCGGTATCCCAGAATCCTCACATAAATCTGCAGTGCCAGAACAGCTCAAAAGGTGGCTTAAATCTAACCAAAAGGAAGAGGTACAATAAGTCTGGAAATACTAATGCTCTACAGTGTCCTGACTCCAAAATAATACAGGTTTTGCCTTGCTTGGAATATAAATTGTTGTAGCAAGTGAAAACTTTGAATCTAGCAATTCAAACTAAGCTTTGGGAGCTAGAACCTCCAGCTTGGTGGAGGATGAAAAGCAATTTATGTCTATCCCACAACTTTGAATCATAGCCAAATTAATGATTCTATAGGGCTGTAAACTGATTTTTTGTGTTCAAGGTTGGGATGACTGCATGACCAAGGAGAAATCATCCCATGTGTCCTTTTAAGCTGCTTTTTTACCAGGAATAATTCAGATGCTTTTCAGAACAGTTCTCTTACCTGCTTTAGCCAAAAGCATTAAAACTGTAGTCTTGAAATGTGACTCATGGCAGGTGACTGTCCCGGTTTTCAGTTGGCTAACTGCCACAAGAAGCTGGAAGGGGACACAGCCAATACAGCTGACCCAACCTAGCCAAAGGGATATTCAGTAGCATACGATATGTATGCTCATATGTAACAGCTCAGTAACTACTGGCCGGGAAGGACAGGGATGGGCTGGGCATCAGGTTCTGGGTGATAAATTGTTTTGTGTATCACTTGCTTTGTATATATTCTTTTATTAGTATTGCTATTGTTATATTTTCCTTCTCTCTTGCTGCCCTAGTAAACTGGCCTTATCCCAAGCCACGAGTTTCACCTTTTTCTTCCAATTCCTTAACCACTTCTCCCTTACCTTTTGTCTCTGAATCCCAAAGTTTTCTAAATTGTATCACAAAAAAAGATATTCCAAAAGAGTTAGCAGTTTTTAAACAGCTGTTTTCCCATGAAGTCTAAGGGAAGCAATTCAATTTGGTACCAGACAACAGCCATGCACAGGAGTGTTACCCCATGCTTTCTTCAACCCTGAAATGACATTGCTGAATGATCTCTGCATATTCTTCCTCTTCTGCTCTTATTTTACAGACATACATTCCTGTATAAATAATAGCTTTTGAAAAATACCAGAAACAATTTAAAGACTTTTCTGGTTTCCCATTTCTTTACTGCAGTGTTTAGCTGTGCTGGAATATGCAACCCTTCATTATTTATTTTATTCTCCTTTCATCCCACTAAACATGCTGCTGGGCTGCATAGTTTTACTCTTCCCTAGTGACTCCTAACTCAGTGCTTCCAGCTGCAAAGCATCAGTCTTCATACTTCTTCTACTTCTTCAGATTACCAGCCTTGCTTGGTTCCTCTTCCTCCATTCACTGTCTACCCACTGAAGGTTACTGATGATTATAGAAGCAGATGGTAGCAAAGCAGGGGCAGTAACTACCCACAGGTTTCTTGAGATACATAAGCACATTCAGTCTAAAAGTGTTACTTCAACATGAACCTTCTGAAGGGCCAGGGTAGAAAAAAATTTCTTCCAACAGTACCTGAAAACAAGAACTAATCATTCCGTGCTGCAAACAGGCAAGTTTGGAAACTGTTCGTCAGAAAGCAAATTGGGTTCTGATACAGAGAAATGCCTGGAATTGCCCAGAGAGAGCTTTTGCAGTTGAGATATTATGCCCACTGAAAAATGAGACTTGAACATGTGAATGACATCTTAAATATGTACAAAAAATAACACAAACTTTGCTCAAAATCTTCCAACCTCAGAAAAGTATCTAAAACCCCTGAGAACTGTTACGACCAACAGCTGACCTATTTTATCTACTTTTACAAAAGAATCTTTTGCCACAATCAAGTTACAAACCACCAACCACCACAAATTATTTTCTTTTATGCAACAAGCCTTTTTCACTAATCAAAAAAATGACCAGTTGCCCAGCCATTCAAGATATGGTATATAGATACATTACTATGTAATTTAGTTTAAACTTCAAAGCTGAATACGCTACAAAATTCCAGATCCTGACAGCTTTAAGAGGATGGGACAAGTATAGCATTATTTCAATCTGTCATCTTTATACACTCCAATCCACAGTGATATACCAGAGCCACATTCCTTCAATATTAGGTCACTGACAAATGTTAAGCTCTGGGCTTCAAAACCTGACAAAACCTGTCATGCTGAAACAATTGGTTACCTGCCCGGAGCTGTAAGCATTAGCAGTATCATCTGCAAAGAGTGTTCACCCAACTCTATCTCATCACATTCCTCTCCTTGCCCTTAAAATGATAAAAATATTTAAATGCTATTTTAAAAAAAATACAAAAAAACCAAAATGAAAGTTAGCTGGACTACACACTGAATTTAGTTTTTGTAACCTGCATTATAAACAACCCCATTAAAATATGTATATATTATTAAACTTGATGATTCCCAATTAGCTTTGTGAGAAACGTATCTGGTGAAGCAGCTACTGTGCAGATTACAGGCTCATAATATAATAAAATTAGAGTGTGGAACAGAGATCACAAAAGTATCACCATGTAGAAGCATTATGTGTCTGCATACAAAAGTTTACCTGGGCATGTCAAAAATGAACACAGTTACCCTCTATTCTCTTTAGCACTAACAAGCCAGGTTGCTTCTTCCTGAGCAATGTGAGAGGTGCCCCTGTCCATGGCAGGGGGGTTGTGACCTGATGATCTTTAAGGTCTCTTCCAACCCAAACCATTCTGTGAATCTATGACACCCATCCACCTGCAAGGCTACATCCAGTTGCTCCCTGTTTTTACCATCAAGCAGCACGTCCTTATTGGCAACAGCCTCACAGTATGATAAACTAGATCCACAGTGCAACAGGAGGCTGTAACATCAGACACACCTTGATGACTACTCAGAGAGAAAAGAAGCCTTTGGTTCCACACCAGTAACACAAGCGATAACAGTTAAATGTAGGCATTGTCCATTAGCCATGGCCAGTTTACATACTTAAAATGTATACAAGAAGCCCAGCTACCCTGGCATGGCATGGGACCGAAGTCCTGTTTGCCACGAGTTTAGAGCTAAAAGAACAGGTAACAGCAACCACGAGCTGTCTGGCTTCTAGAAGATGGACTCATTTTTATTTGCTGACCTGTGAGGCATATTCCAAGTATCCAGTGGTTGAGAAGATTCAGTTACCTTAGCTAGAGGAAGTCCAGAACCGAAACAGTAGCTGTTTGATGGGGTATATAGAGTGTGCTAATGCAGATAGTTAATAACTACAGATGCTTTAAAGGTCATCTTGCATCCTTATTTCAACTGCTAAAAGTAAGATGAACTTTTACCCTAAATTGTTACTTATAGTTCACGTACATTTATGTAAAAATATACATAAATGTACATAAATATACAAAAATATACATAAATATACATAAATGTACATAATGCAAGATAAAAAAGCATCTTAGCCCAAGATAGTAATCAGAACAGTTCAAACTGCTCCAAGTCTTTGTATTCATAAGGTCTTATGGAAAACATTATTTTATTATATCTGGAAGAACTTTCAACTTTTTTCTGGAGTAGGAACAGAAATTCAGATTATGGGTCACATTTGCTCCCTTCCTGAAGGCTGTGGAATACACATGAAGTTTAACAGTCCTGCTGCAGAGGGAGAAAACCAGTGAAATTAGTGCACCCATTTTGACAGACTGACAAGCGTGACTGATTTTGTAATTGCTCAACCTCCTGCATATCTTCGCATTCAAAATAGAAGTTTTCATCTCTATTTAAGGTTTAAACAAGTATGGGGTGGAAAAAACATGTCTGATTGTAAGCAGTTCCAACAAGTCAGTTTTTTCCATTCATCAGAGGAATAACTGGCAGAGGAAAGCTGATTTGCACTCTGTATTATCCTTATTTTCATCTGCTTTCACCTTAAGGAAAAAAGCTTTATTCACTTTGACTTTTTCCACATTACATATTTGCCCCAGTCTGATATTCTCAGAAGTTTAAAATTAGTTTGTCATATATTTGATCAAGACAAACTCATTGTAACTGACCAAGAAATACTTGTAGCTCAACTTTTGGAGCAAGGACACAGATGTTGGATGACAGGGAGAAGGGTCGCTTTTATTACCCCAGTGAAATCCCATCCAGATTGGCTCGACTGCAACTCAGGAAAAAAATAACCTTGCATAAAAGCTTCACTGCAACTCCAAATCTATAACAGATATAAAAAGGTAAGTCTAAAGATAGAAAGGACTTAAAACCTAGAACAAAGTTTCTCCATCTGAGCACAACTTTAAAGTTTAGCAGATGCAGACACTAAAAGATATGGGTGCAACTCACTAAACCAGCTGGTCTGACAAAGGAAAACCAGCCAGTAGATTTATGAACAGAACTGAAAGTATTTTTTCAGCGTATAGCTTTGAGGAAACAGGAGTTTTGCATAGACTACAGAGTTCTTTCAGGGCTGCCCTAGCTATCTCTGCATTGGTCTGCTTCACACAACGTAGGTATCCACCTTGTCCAGTAAAACTGTTAATGAGCTTCCAAACAATCCCCAAGAAAAAAAACAAACCTCCACCAGAACAAGCAAACCAAACAACCAACCAGTTCCCCCCACCCCCAGCAAGAACTAACTCACTTCAGGAATATTCCTTTACCTTCAGGAAAACAATTAAGTTGGTAACACAAAGATGAACTTGTAAAAACACCAGAGAAGAAATTTGGTTCGTTTTTCCTTTTTGATTTTCTGCTTTTGTAAGAAAATGAAGGAGCTGTATGTAAGGTTACCCACACTGAGAACAAAGGAAAAAAATGCAATCTGCTTACCTTAGCCTGGCTATATGCTGCTGCACAGGCTGATGCTGAAAATGGTCAGGCCACTGATGGTGAAGGCAGAAGGATGGGGAGGGCTGAAGACAGCAGGCAGGCTGATAAATGGGGGCATGTTTTTGGCAAATAGATGCTGAATATTCAGTATGCGGCTGAATGCAGCATGAAGTCACGGGAGATGGTGCTGAGCTGCCAACCACCGAATGACATTCTTGCTTGCCATTATGGCTACTCAAAGAATGATGGTACGGACAAGGGTGGCAGCACTGCGACAACATCTGCCGAGTTCTTTGGTTGTCTAAAGGCAGCAAGGACGGTTTGATTGTACCATTAAGTTGCAGGCAGCCATTGGGACTTGCTTTTGTTCTTGGCGTTTCCTTGGACGGGAGCTGCTGGACCGCAACGTCCCCGTCATTGGCTGCAACGATGCCTGGGCCAGTAGCGTTTGACAAGATGCTGCCGTTGCTCAGAACCACCGAGTCACTGACGCTGCTCATCGCCATGCTCCAACCTCTCGATGGGTACGGGATGCTCCTGAAGAAACAAATAAAGCCAAGGTTACAGAGCTGTGGTGCTTGCAGATACTCAGGAATAACTTTAGCTTACAACCAGCAAAGCTCCTCTCTCATCTTCATCTCCCACAAGGCAGGGAAAGAGAAAGGAATTGTGCACATGCTGCCAGGAATGTTTTGAAGGACTTTCAGTTGTTGAACAAAAAGCTGGGTGAAGTTACATAAATGCTCAAAGATCAATCCACAATAAACAGACATTTGACCGGCACTAGGTCACAGCTAACAAGCAATGGTTGAGATGCATGGGAGTAAGATCATTTTGCACATGACTGTGAAAACAGATTTTGGGATAGACTGTGAATCCATCCACATCTTGCACACTGCAGTTTGCCTGTCTGCTTTGCAAGCCACCAGGAGACAGGACCACAGAGTAGAGATTGTTTAATAATAATTAACACGCTGGTTTTGGTAGCTTCCTTTTCTATCCCAAATTTCTAATGAAAATGAGACATATTTGTATTCTTTAAATAAATTATTTTAAAATACCCTATTTAAATAAATCAAACCACTTTGGCAGACACCTGTCAAAATTTCTGTATAATAGAATAGACTAGGTCTTTAGAAGCTCAACATGAACTGTTACAAATACTAACAAGAGAGAACACAACCACATTTTCCCCAAGCTTACACCAAATAATCCTGAGATTCAATTACTGCTGGTTGAGATGCTCAACCTTCCAAGTGACACACATTCCAGAGACAGTTGAGAAATCCACTATGCTAGTGCTAACTATAATTGTGTTATTTAAGAAGAATTTAAAATAAGCTGGGAATTGTAATTTTGATAAATAACAGGAAAGCTCAAACATCACAGGTAAGAATTTGTTTCCCAAGTTACATGGAAGGGAGAATGAAGAAAGAGGAAGAAAGAATACTAACTATGCACAATTTAGAAGGATAAATCAACACTTGCTTAAAAACCAGAATCAGTTAATCATAACCGCTTTGGCTAAGTTACCATTACCTTTTTAATAGTGAATTTAATCAACATTCCAAGTCCAAATTGTAAGGTTTGCATTACACACACTGAACTTTGCGGAGACACAAGTACATATTAATACATATTAAGACAGATAAGCAGGAAAGTTTCTAACTTGTTTTCTTCTCCAATGCCTTTACTGAGTGCTCAGACAGCTGAGCCTACCCAGCCAGCTTAGCTATTTAATTGCCTGAATGCTAATTCTGAGCAGAAAGTGCTTTGCAGAGTGGAATGCTACCCCCTGGCAGCCCCCCTGCACAGCATCTCCACTAGACATCGCTAAATCCTTCACTTCTGAAACAAAAATTAATCCTCTGCTATTTGTTCTAGATCATGTGCAGAGCCAGACGCCCTGGGAAGTCACTTTCATTTAGATAACTGCTCAGGACAGGAGAATATGCTGCTCGACGAGCATATTTTTTCCAGTCTCCAATTCCACACATTCCTGCTGGGTACCCCCTCCCCTGGCCCAGGCAAGTCGAGCCCACGGAGGGCTCTGCTGAGCACACAGAGTAAATTCAAGTGGCTGGCTGAACTTCTTTTCAGTCTGAAGAGACATATAAGTTATGTGAAATACCTCTGGGTCTGAACAGTCTGGGGGCTTTTTTCCCCCCCGTCACACTTCAAAGCCTGCTGAAGTGGATAGAGCAAGAGCTGGACATCAAGGCAGAGAAAGCTCCTCTGGAGTAGTCTGGCAGCATTTTAGGAATTTCTGGCTTAATTTCACATTCGCTCACGTAAGAGATAGGCTGCATGGCGATGCTGTTACATTTCTAAGTCTGACCGCTGTCCGCTGATGAAAAATTACAGTTCTGCCAACTACCATTATAACTGAAAACAAGGTAATGATACACTGCAGATATCTAGCCCTTCAAGACGACACCATCCTTTTGCCTTAAACCCAGGACATCTGCAGCATGCACCAACTCAGATAACATGACATAGTTTTTAGTAGCTGTTTCGAATCGTTTTATGAAGGAAACCATGTGTTTACATGCAAGGCATGCTTAAGGCAGGCAGAGATGCAAGGTAACTCTTAACCCCAGCAGAGACACAGGCTTGGGACTGTCAGTGTGTCTGTGTTCCTCATCAACACCAACATGGAAATTAATTGTAACTTTTGTTCCAGGCAGCCTAGCAGCCTCTGTTAAATATGATCCAAGATAAAATGCTTTATTTTCAACAGAAGCAATATTCACCTGCATGTCTTTCAGTTTAAACACAATTTTCAGAACGAGTCTTTAGAAAAATCTATTCAAAGAAAAGCCAAAGATCATCATCAGAACCACAACATATAAGTCTGCCTTTGTTCTCCTGCTGAACAGGCTATTCATGAACTGTTTCAAGATATAAAAATTTTTAAGAGATCAAGCTGATTCTTTCCTTCCTCCTAAGCCTTCAGCAACTACTGACATGTTGATTTTCACCGAGTCTTTGAGCAAGGCAATGGAAGCACCTGCTTACCTCGAAGCTCTTTCAATGATACATGGAAGATTAAATGCCATTTGCACGCTTAAAGTAGCCATCTCATCAAGTATTTTATTCAGTCAAAGCTAAGAAGAATGGGAACTCAAACTGGTTCTCAAAGTAAAATACAAGTTGATCTGTGTATTTCCATCTGGTTTGGTAGCTTTTCTTTCTTTCAGACAAACATAAGATGGGTTATGCCACTTCACAAGTGTTATGTTATCTGAGTTTTGTTTCACTCGTATTAAAAGTTACATACTATGGTACTTGATTGGTGTCACACTCTATACAAACAATGGCAACTCCACTGACAGCAAAACTTCACCTGCAGCTATCACACCAAATCTAGTATATTCTCTTCTCTCTCCGAACTTTGTCTCCCTTACCACAACTGGGAACTTAACCGTCGGGCCATTCACAGTAACTGGGAATCTCTCCTTTAGAGGACGCACAAATAGTCAAGTTAAACGCAACATGTAAAAGCACAAGGAGATTTTAATACCATACAGAACTGGGAAAACAAAAAACCTGTTCATCATGAAAGAAAAATCTAACCCAAGACATTTTTCAAAATGCAGCCTTTGAGATTTCTGAATTCTTTCAGTGCTGAAAGTTTATTTTTGCTGCATTCTTCAGAACACTTCAGGATTTAGTAATGTCCAACAGAGCAGGGTTTCTTTTCAGACTTAGTCCATTTTACATCTGAAGGCTTCGAAACAGTGGACAGGTATTCTGACTAATGAGGCTGTAAATAGTATAGGTTTTAAGAGAGACAGGCGTACTTAACAGATTCAATGCAATTAGACAAAGTGTTAAGCTACATGTTTAATACACCGCACAATGGTATCCACATCTCTAGCTGGACATACAGTATTTTAAACATCTATTTAGAAATTACACCAGCTGAACTCCTAGGGAAAGAAAAATCAGAATTACCTTTAATTACGGCATGCTTGATTGCAGTAACTGCTAAGAAAGCACTTCAGCCATGCAGTTCAAAACAACAGCTTGGAAGAGTGTCATATCTGGAAAGTACCACGCTCCGTAGAAGCAACGGTACTTAGTGACAGTTTTATGGAGTAATCCCTCTATTATTTGTGGAGCTAACAATGGACACAGCTTACCCAGCAGACATCTGCCATCTGCATTGCAAGCCCTTCAGGAAATAAAGTAATGCTGTACCACACAAACTATGCAGGATTTGGTGTTCCTTAACTAGCATGTTCTTTTTAGACTTGGATTAAGTTCACCTGTTCCTTTGGCTGCAACTGAAAGATTTTTTTTCTTTGCTTTAAAGTTTCTTTATATAAAAAAAGACTTAAAAAAAACATTGGTTCAACAAATCCCATCTGGACTCATAATGCCTGCAATTGAGAATGATAGAAGTGCAAATTCAAGAGGGAATGATGTAGTGGAAATTTAGTATAACCTAGCAGAGTAGTATAGATAATTTATAGATCTGTAGAAGATGACAGAAAACAGCTATGTGTTGAGGGCTGTTTTAACTATGTAATAATAATAATAATTTTTAAAAATCTTAAAAATCTGTACCTTGCACTAAACTAAGCTGGTTATAAAACTTTACATTTTTCACTTTTAGGTAGGACAAAACTCAAATTGAGTTTAAAAGTTACCTAAAGCCTTTCAGCTCCTTTGCACCACTCAGACAGCTGAACCAGTCCAGGATATCTGGACCTTGCAGACCTGCCAGCTACAAAGCATCATGGTTCTGAGAAGAACATGATGTCTGAAGTAACAACAATATCTTTTCCTGTAAAAAGTTTAAATCCAACTGGTTCAGATGAAAGTAGTGTGTTCTTGAAATAAGCAACGTTTAACAATCCCAGTGCTACCTATTAAGTCTCCTTCCATATGGAATATTATAATGGACTTACAGTTCCTTAAGACACTGAGAGGGGTTTTTTTTGGGTTTGTTTTTTTCTTCTTTCTTTTTCATGTGGCAGTTGGGTCGGTTACGTGGTCTCAATCTGTAAACTCGGTCAAACCCCCTTACAGACTTAGCCTGCTGTGCCAGGCGGCGCACAGCCTCTCTCACGGAGCGTTCCCTCCTTCTTCACACACGTCCAAAATTCTTCCTGTCTTTGCTTTTTCTCAGCGCTCGCGGGAGTAACAGGTGGTGCCTGGTGTCTGATACCGGGTTTTATGGGAGATGCCCAGTTATCTATCACTGCAAGGGTCTTTCGCAAGTCAAACAGCTTTTTGGTGTTTTATGGTCGCTGATCTCCCTTTTGGCTCTCAGCTTGACATTTTTCAAATTCTCCAGCTCTCACTCCTGTGCAACGTTCACACGTGGTGCTCGGTTCCTCCCAACACCCTGACCCTCGCCTTTCCCATTTCAGCTGCTATCCACTGAGCCTGCCCTGAAAAGAACAAGAGTCTCCTCTCCTTTCCAATTTTTCTCAGGTATTTAAAGTATATTTTAAATATTTACATTTCGTTTTCAAGAAGATTCTCTAATTCTTATTTAAATACCCAAATTACCCCCAAAACCTTTACTAAGGGCAGCTGCTCTGCTTTGAGGATGGCTACAGGGTGTCTCCTATTCAAGAAACACTATTAAGGTCAGCGTATTTTCTGCATTCTATAGACACCCACTTTCTCCATTAATGTCCCCGTATTAACGAGCAGATTTCCAACAATTTAAGTACTTCACCATACAGCAGCAGTTAGAAGGCAGTCAGGAAGCAGAAGAGGCTTGCAGAAGGGAAATTTCCCCTCTTCCATTTTGTACCAACTGTTTCAAAAACCAGCCAGCTCTTCCATCCCTCTCAGCAGCCCAGGAGGGTGAGAAGCTGTCCCATCCTGAACCCGAGACACCATGAGTTCATTTCCTGCGTTGCAGGCTGGCTCAAGAATTGCAATTCCTGTGACAGGGAGTTTCCAGATGTTCTGACGTGCCAGGACCACAGCTCATGCTACAGATGGGCACTAGAGAACTTGTGTTGCCAAGCTGGCACATGAACTGATCCACCAGCAACAGCTGTGGGGGTGAGGGAGCTGGGAATGACAGCAAAGTGGGGGGGAGGGGGGGAAGAGTATGCTCCAGAACTTCAGAAAAACATTTTACTTTGCTTTTAAGCTAAAGTTTCTTCTCCTGGCACAGGCAGTAAAACAACAGCAGACCGTTTACTGAAATAATTTGCAGGGCTTTGACTAAAGAAATTGCTGTACTTTTAGCTACAAAGTCTTATTACAGTCAGAATTTACAATAAACGTAATTAAACTATAGATAGACGAAACAAGGTGCCCTGAAAAGTCTCTTGCACTAGTTTTATATGATTCTACTATTTTATTAGAAAAAAAATAATTAAATATACAAATGTAGGGGAAATGGAAAAAAGTATTAAGAAAATCTGAAAAAGCTCAAAATACTGAGTTTTGGAAAGAAATACAGCTACAGACAGAAGTGACTGGAACAAAACATACTACTTCAAGAAAAACTGTGCATAGTTCTGGAAAGCAGATATACAGAGCGCTTAAGAGCATGGAAAGCTGTTAAAAAGAAAACCCAAACATTGCTTACAACTGCCACACTGTCACCATGCTAAGTCTTATTTATACAATCCACTGACTTTTTTTACTACGTTATGAGAGGCGTTTAAGTTTTTGCAATTGTAAATATTCTGATCCAAACCAGCTCTAACCTTGCTTCCATGGGGGGCAGGGGGAATGAACACATAGCTTTCCAGGTGTAAAAGGAGTTACTTGCACTGAAAATTCGCAGGTTTTACTTCATCGTGCTGTGGGATTAACATGTAAATGATTACAGCTGTAAAGGGACACAGAAGCAACAGTCCTTAGGATACAGCCCCAGCTATGCCTACCATCATCCTGACTGTATTGGCATTATGTAAGACACTGAGAAACCTCTCAGCCACCTGTTTAGAAGCAGGTTTTTTGTTTTCTGACCAAATTTAAAAGCTAGGTTTGAACATCTTTAAAGAATCTGTCCCTAATAACAGGGTTGGGGTTGGTTTTTACCCCCCACCCCCTATTTTAATAGCAGCACTAAGGTGATTTTGCAGTCACTGCGTATTAAACACACAAAACCCTTGAGCGAGGAGAATGCCAGGGCACATCAAGCAGGCACACACCAGCAGTCACACCTATTTGCTAAGCACAGGGCGCTCTCTGCATTCAGCCACAGAAGATACAGCGCAGTTTCAGGCCGGCAGCTCAGCAAGCGTTTGCTTCAAACGGTAAACGCCAGCGAGATGATTTTACTTCCCCCCCCCCCCCCCCCCGCTTCGTTTCCCAAGCGTACGTGAGTCTAAGCCCCCCGGTTACTGAGCTATGCTCTGAAGACCAACCGGTAACCCCACGGGCCGCTTTTATAACAGCGCGTGTGTTGCAATAGCTGTATCTGGAGCGCGGGGGGTGTTTTCCTTCCTCGCCAGGCTCCTCGGCGCTGCAGGATCCTGCTCTGAGCCGGCACTCCTACCCAGCTGTAGTCTCTTTACAAGCCCAGGGCTCTCCTTGCATTACAAAGTAGCACTTTAGCGTTGACAAACGAAGGAAAACAGCAGTCTTAGCCCAACTACCGCCTTAGGCTTCCTGAAAGCCCGAGCTGTCCCGCTGTAAGCTAAGACACGCTCCGGGCAGGCACGGCCAGGCTCGCAGCAATCCAACACAGCGCACTCCTTAGCACTTACCGGGCCCGAGCCGGAGATTAGCGGGGAGGAGATCGCAGCCCCCTCTGGATCCAGGTATCCCCCCGCCTACGCACACGCTCTCCCCGCCGCCACCCGGGAGCCGGAGCCGCTTCGCCGCTCGCCCCAACAATGGCCCCGAGCGGGGAGCGTCGGGGAGCGGGGCCCGGGGCCGCCCCTCCCCACGGCAGGTCAGGGAGCTGGCAGCGACCCGCCGGCTCCTCCCTGCTGCGGCGGCGGCGGCGGCTGCTGCGGGGAGCCCCGGGGCACTTCCCCGTCCTCGGTTTCCAGTCCCCGCTTTGATCTGGTTTAGTTGAAGCTGATGCGGAGAGTTGGAGCCGCGCTCTGCGGCCGCATCCGCCTCCACCCGCGGGCGCCGGGCTCCGGGTCCGGCTCCGACACAGGCGCTTACGTGGGGGGCGCGAGTGGCACCGCGTCGGCACCAGAGCACGCCCGAAACAGAAAGGGCTGAGGAAGGCGGGACACTCGACATGGGGATCAAGTATCATTTGGAGGTGGGTTGGTTTTTATCCCCAGCAAGTTCCTGGCAGCGCGTCTTGTCGTCCCCCCCCAGCCCCAAGCTCTTCCTTCATCCTTTGGTCCTCAGGCATTTCTTACAGAGCATCTCTGTCTGGCTGCGAACCTCTGACACTTCTCCAACAAAACGGAACAAAAATCAAAACACCCTCCCCTCCAACACCCCCCCCCTCCGCCCCCCAACATCACCTTTGGAAAAACAGGGCTTTTTCCTCCCCGACAGATTTTAAGATACTTGTACCTCAAGTGCCTTTTTGTGAGCTGCCTTCACACCTGAGCACTTGAAGATCTAGTAGTCCAAAAGCAAACATCTCCACATAGTCCTCAGCCTGTCCTCCCTCCCACCCCCCCTTTTTTTTTTTAAAGACATTAGAAATAAAATCCAAACCATTACAGACTGCAAGTGCAAAAGAGGTGAAAACTCTTGGAGCAGAGAAGATAGCAGGGCCACTTACAAGGCAAAAATCAGAACCAGACTGCTGAGTCCTGGGGATATTTAAGCCCTCAAGAATAAAACAGGAGGTTATAGAAACATAGAATTATGTCATGTTTAGTAAAAGCTCTGTATTAAGGTGGAGAACACTCCATTGTCAGAGCTGTAGTCTCAAGAACTTTAAAAAATACTACTATAGGAAACACCACAAGCTGGTCTCAACATGCTCGACCAGGGTATGCTCAGACTATCCCCCCAACTCATGCTCACAAGCCTCATGTTTTGGGAGGTGACTCCTGGTTTTCCCTCAGCTCTGGGTATCTTGGATGCAAACCTCAGAGCTGGTGTCCTCCTGAGGCAGATTTTATGAGCCAGTCTCCTGCCATCCCTCTCTTTTGCCTGCACTGAAATACAGGAGCTCTGATTTCAGGGTCAAGTGGAGCTGGTTGTAGCAAAAGGAACAAAAATCTTCACTCTTTGTAAAGCAAAAAAATCATACCAAAGGAAACACAGGGGCTCAATTTCCTTCACTGTGACCTTAGAATTATGCATCCTATCTCTAGTCCAAGTTTTTATGCAAGGCAGCTCTTCCTGCTCATTAGATGTAGTCTTAACAGGTGGTGACAGACTGTGCTGCTTCCCCACTTCTAAGTGGAAACTCTTTAACGCACTGTTTCTTGCCTTTCTCACTCAGCTTTAACTGGAAAATTTCACTGGCATCATCTGCTCTGTCCCCATTTCTCACTCACCGCCAGCATCCTATGGAGAACATCATTTTTTCTTACCTTGAATGTATTTTCTAACAGAAAACTTGCTTTCCGTGCAAGTGTAGAGCCATTCAGCACTAACCATCCAGGATAGTTTTTATACAAGAAACTCAGATACGGATGTTTTGTGTGGTATTGAACAAAACAGCAATGCCACAGAGTACACAACTTTAACCTACACTTAAAAATGGAAGTAGGACTACATCACAGTATTCACTTGCTGAATATCTGAGACACATAGTATAGGCCCAGGAGTTTCACAAGAATGACCTCAAAGATACTTTTCCAAAACCACAAAATCCTGTTTTTTTTTAAAAAAAAGTGTTTCTTCACTATGTCAATATGACTGCCTATCAGTTCACTGCAGATGCTGTATCATTTGCATTTGCTAACCACCTCAAAGTGGTGACAAAAGCACATATTTGCTCGCCGCTTTGATATCTAGGTGGAAAAGTACTAAAAAATCTAAAGGATTACAGTCTGTTAAAGCTCTCAGAATATAGATACTGCACAAAATAGTGTTACTGTATCTTAGCACATCAACTTACTGCAGATACTTAGTTCCCAAGCATGAGAGTAAAATGAATATGTAATGTATGTTCACAGGTTATGCTTAATAAAAGTATTCATCTGCAAATCGGATTTAAATACTGTATCATATATCTGAATTACAGACTTTGGTCCATTATTGCCTTAACAGTATCTGAAAAGCAAACTCAGCACTGTGAGTGCTGAGAAGCCTTTCCCCCATGCAACGCTCTATTTCCACGGAGCCTTAATTGCCCCGTGTCCCCCCAGCACACTCCTTGTTTTGACATCTCCATTGTAAACACCCAAACACCCCTCTTTCCACACTACATTCAACATTCGAGGTTGCTACTTATCCCACTGGTCATCTCCAGTGGTATCAGGCAAATGCTGACTTCACTTGTAAGTGATTAGGAAACACAACTGAGCTCTGCAGCATATGGAGCACAGGAATGGAAAGGTGGAAAGAGATGGAAGAGTTTTGACTGATTCAAGGCAGATCAGAGATGTCAGATTTGGTCTGTGGAGACCTTGAGGAGATAAGTATTTAACACTGCTCTATCCACCACCTGTAAATCCACGTATGCAGAGAATCTGCAGGTCATCTGCACTACTAATTCAGCCTTGGCGTACGTCAGTATGATCCTCAATCCACCAAGCAGTTCCATCTGCCTGTGGATCAATCAATGCATTCTTACAGGTAACAAAATTTCTACCATAAGTAAAATGTACCACTCAAAGCATCGCTATTCATTGAAGAGAAAACGAGAAGAACAAAATTTTACTATTATACCATCTTGAAGATTAATCATTATTTTTAGATTTGGTGGGTTATCTGAAAATTTGTGATTTGATGGAGGATGGAGATATGTTGCACTGAGCAAAAAAAAAAAGTACTTTCCATGTTCTCATCAAAGGAAAATAAATTTAAACTTGAGAGAATCAGGAAAAAACATCTCTTATAACTTATGTTAAGTGGCTTTTTAACTGAGATTTTGAAAGAACATTTTTCATAATATGCTTAATGAATAAAATAGTAATAATAATAACCACTAAATAAAAATAAAACCACTAATACAGTTCCCAGAATTCTATATACAATCCTTAGGGAAAAACTAAATACTGTTATGATGATAACCACATTAGAGTTTCAAATGAATTGCAGTTGGCCTGGTACATAAGTCTGAAAAACTGAAGCTTATATTTGTCTCTCTGAAGTACAGCTGACACACCGTGTTGAGACAGTCAAACTGCACACAAGATACAAATAGCTGCAATTCTTGTCCACGACTTTTCCATAGCCATTCCTAAACTGAAGAATCCAGGCAAAGCCATCAAGCACCTGCCACTTCTTCTAGCTTTGGCTACCCATAATGAAGAGCTGCTACCAAGCAACCACCCTTCCGACACTGTGGCTGTAGCCATTTTCCATACCTTTTCTCGGCTGGATGCTTTCACATACCTCTCTGAGCTTAATATGACATTAAACACAGATTCTTCTTGCCATGGCAGTCTTTTAAAGAGAGTGTGAGATTAAGAGGAAGGACTTTCACAGTGTTGGTTGTTAACAGGAGAGCTAGTGGCCTTTTTGGGTGCTCCAGGGACAAATCAATGCTGAAGGACTATAGAAATGCTCAGGGGAAAAAACCCACAGAGGCTTTTGAAATCCTTGAAGGCCAGACAGAGGACACCAGAGCTGCTGTAGAAATTCTCTTGAATTCCTACTGAACTGGTGAGAATAAGGGCATATGAAATAGAAGTAAAGAGCTAATTAAAGGTTAAAATGACAGAATGAGTTCTGTACATGGCACATGTACCCTGCAATTATTTTATTGTAGCCACATTGCATTTTTATTACAATTCCTATCCACCTACAGAATTTCCTGGCTGGTATTTTTCTTCTTAGACACAGAATTCTGTATTGCACCTTGGATGCTCTAACAGAGCACCTGCAGTAGGCAATTGACCAGATGTCATTTAAAACAATGCAGTGGGAGAAATATGGTCGGGACCAACCATTTATTGACTACTCTTCATACTGAAGTGTATTTTTATGCAACACTTGAGGTAATACTGAGATACTGGCAGCTACTTTCATTATTCAGAGGCACATACTGGGATTTTTCAGATTCTAGGAGTACATGGGACACACCAGGAGTACAGAACTGAGAAAGTTAATTGGACTGAGTCAGCTTGATCCATCAGAGATTACCAAGTCTAGACTGACACTGATTGTGTCACACCTGACAATTTCACAGAGATAGCCAAGCGCCTACAAGGAGCTCACTAGTGCCTTTGGGTCTAGAAATATGAGGCAAAGGCACAAACTAACTTATTTGAGACTGCAGCCACAAGTGTGAGTCATCTGCTCCTAGACCTAAACTGAGCCTGGAAACAGAATAGCTGTGTTCATGAAGCATCATCCCCAAGATGGAAACTCTCAACACTGGCATTTGGCAGCCTCTGAACAGACAGTGAAGTTAGTCCACCACCTGTGTTACCCATCCAGAGATGAAAGGGAATACTGTGAAAGACAAAAGCACCCAACAATTTAAAAAACCAAAACAAAACACCCACCACAACCCACCAGTACTTAGAGCTGTGTATTTATTTCTTTGAGATGCAGGATGAAGAAAAGGAAATGAACGAAATATGAGGTATTAGAAATATAAACTCACATCCTCTTATATCAGTATTCTTCTATACATTCTTCCCTCACCCACTGCCCAGGTGGTGGTGGAGAAAAACCTCCATACAGATATAGGCCATAATATAAGTAAGACTGATACAGTATCATCATATACCTGTGTTTGAAGACTTAAGTACTGACCAGTACATTTTCAGTGTGCTAGCTCCATAAGGATGAGACATTGATCAATAGATGATGTGCAGTAAATTTGCTGTCCTTCTCTAGTTCCCACACATACAGACTCCATCACAAAATCTTTCATAATTTATATCCTCAAGAAAGGCTGAAGTGAGTATAGAAGTTAAAAAAAAAAAAAAGATCATTAAACCTTGCAAAGCAGTTTTCTCCAGCTCTAGCGACAGGGGAAACGTTAGAAGTGATTGCTGATCATGCTCTATTTGTCTTTTTGGATAAACAAAGGACTTCTGGCTTGTAATTGGGAAATTCAAATTCTACACTCTACGTTCAATAAAACAGATACCAACACATTTTTTTAATGTTCTGGAAACTGGACATTTAAGGTCACAGCATCTTAAATAACACTGGAAGTCAAAGCACGGACATAAATGTCTGGGGGCAAAGAGGGTCTGTCTTTGTCCATGAGGCGCCTAGAACAATGTGCTCTTAGTCCCTAGTGCAACTGAAGAGCCAGTTCAGTATGATATTGCAAACAAATAAAACAGGATTCTAAACTATTTCCTCTACTGATTTTTTTTTTCTAACTCTAGGAGTAGGATAATGACATTTTCCAGTCGTTTTTTCCCCCGCTCCCCACAACTGAAACAAGATACTCCAGCAGTACTTCTCTTTTTCCATTGAGATCCTGAGGTTTCAAATCGGGTCATGTGAAGGTTGAGTATTATGAAATATAAGACTGTCTTGTTTTATCCACTTACAGAACAGAGATACTAACATCAATTTGTTAGATCTTCACTGAAAAAAGTCATTAAAGATAATTCTTTTATTCTGCAGGTTTCCAAATCCCATGAAATCAGAACTGAAAGGCACATCTGAGGCTTCACAGAGTAACTTCAAGCCCCACATCACAGAAAAAAAATCTAGAAAAGCTAGCAAGTTAAAAAAAATAGTCTTCACCTTGGAAGCAATTATTTACATTACTGAAATAAACACAGATGTGTATTAATCATGCAGAACCAAACACACACCACCTCCCCTGTTTTAAGACATCTAAAATGGTTTTCAGATACTAATATGAAGAAATCCTGTTAAAAGTACAAGTCTGGAAGCAAAGCTGAAGATCTATGCTTTTGATTTATCTACATTTCACAATATTTTGAAAGAATTTTTTATAGCTTGTCTCCAGTTACCACAGTTTTATTCTCTACACAGAGCACTCCAATAATAAGGTACATTAAAATGCAGCTGCATAAACATGTTTACACACAGTTACATTTTCTCATTCACATTCCTTTCTCACAGGTGTACCTTTTCCACTATGAACTAACGACACTTAAGTGGATCTTATGTAAGGCTACACATGTATAATGTCACTTGTAAAACAGTCCAGACTGACCAGAGGGAAAAACTAACAGAATGCTTTATCTGAGCATAAAATAAACAAGTGACATAAAAAGCAGTAATTCCATCACCTGTACAACACCAGCGTTTAAGTTACAACCACCATCCTGGCGTTGCAGCTACAGTGACTATTGCAGCGTGGGCTTTTTTCCCAAATAGCAGGAGAAATGCACTTTACACCAGCATTGCTACAGTAATTACCATATTAAGATTAACTTGTCTATAATCAAAGAAAGAACGGCATTTCTCCCATCGTTTGGAGGAATTCGGACAGCAACAGTCCAGAAAACACAACTACCATGATTTCTATTTCAGCTAGAGAAGCAAAAAAGACAAGTCACTTCTTCAGATGCATATTCTTAGTTCAGCAAACAGCAAAGTCTGAAAACATAAAGGATCCTTTCCAGACACTAAGGTATCGGTTATGTTTAAGATAGGGACTGTTGTTTTGCAGTTAATTCTGGGGAAACTAAAAATGTAATGTCAACACTCCTTGCAACTGTGTAAGTTTTGCCTTATATGTGGCAATATAAACACAAAGAAAGTAAAGATTCATGTTGCAGATACCAGGAAATGATGCATTCTGTTAATTGCATTCACTTTCATTGCTAGAAAGAGTTGGTGATTCTCACTATTCATTTAAGAGCAAATTAAGAGACTGTTCTGAAACATTTTTTCTACCTATTGCAAGTTCAACCTAGCATGCTGTTCCCTTGGCTGTGTAAAAGTAACAGGACAGAAAACCCCTACCAGCTTCTTAGCTACTCATTTTTCCAAAGGATTTTCAAAATTAGTTGCCTAAACCTTTAAATAATGCATGAAAGGGCTCACCCCACCCCCTTTTTGTGCACAACCCACATTGTACCTTCACCTTTCCTCATCAGCAAAGTGAAATAAGCTCCAAAGTTGATCTTTTTTTCTTCAGGGGAAAAAAAAAATAAAATCCAAGTGTTAGAAGTAAACAAGGATTGCTAGAGCCCACAGAGAAGGTCTTATTTTTTGTGAGCTTTGCTGACACCCTAGCGAAGGCCTGACAGACAAAGCAAGAGAAAATGCTATTCGAGCACAAACGTGATGTTTGCTCACCCAGGCTGCCTGCACGCCAGAGGGTTACCCAAACACAGCTCCTGCAATGGGAAGTCAGGCTTTTCTAGCTGTCTCTGAGCAAACAGATGTGAGCCTGGGAATTTCTCATACATTCAGATAAATCAAGAACCGGACCTTCCAGAGCACCAACCTCCCTCCACAGCTTCAGAAGGAAACATCAGATTTCTCTGGGACCCTCTGATTTCATCCTGTTTTGACTAAAGTACAGTTACTGCCTATCCTATGCAAGTGGCATCATTTCCAAAGCTGCTCACTGAAGCAGGTTTGAGATGTGTTTGTTTTACGTGCTACTTCAAGTCAAAAACCTCGAGACAAGTCTGAACTATGAAATATATATATATATACATATATAAAACACTCCTCTACATGTTTGTTGGTTTGGTTTTGGGTTGTTTTTTCCCCTCAATGCTCTCTCTATTCCCTTTACATTATGCCTAGGCATATCCTCTCAAAACCATGATTTTATGTACACAGGTTCCCTTGAGCCCCACAGTTTTGAGCTGTAGTCTTGTCAGTGCAAAACTGCAAATGTATGCCTTAATCTATTCTCAAATCAAAAATCCTTTGGAAAAGCACAGGGGATACAGAAATTGCATCACAGTTGTATTACAAACCCAGGTATTGGCACAAGATCCATTTAACAAACCAAATTTTATATTGAAGATGTACAGTATTGACCAAATGTCTCAGATGATGTACTTTTCAATCCTGACAGTACCTCTCCACTTCTACATTCAATTTGTGCAGTTGGATAGATATTTAAAGATTCAATTGAAGAACAGCCTTCGATGACATTACTCCTGTTACAGTCCCTGTGATGCACATAGCCAATTCAGTTAGGCAATATTGCTTTTCCTTCTTACCACAGGCTACACACTTTATGTGTACGCTCTGTTTCTAGGAAATTAATCAAAATAGGATTTGGTCCTCTACTAGTTACACGAATTGTAGTATCAGATTAACTCTCTTCACATAAGAATTAAGGAAGCTGAAGAGGATCAGGTGCTGGAATGTATTTAGCAGTATCGTTCCTTTCCGCACACAGGAATTGAGGATCATGAAGCGCTCCAGGACAGTGAAGCAACAGGACTGATACCAATCTTCTGCACAGGAAACCAGGACATGGGAATTGAGAGAACACTAGCCTCTTTTGGTCTGTGGAAAGATTTTTATTTTTTATATCCTGGCAAAGAAGAGTGCCTGGGTGCATGCCAGCAGTACCACAGCTGTACAAAGTCCGGACCAGTAAGCCACCTCTGTATCAGACAGGGAGACAGGCATAAAGCAGCTACCAAAGACTTCTGGCAGCCCTGAGGCAGCAGCAGCAGCTGCACAGCTGTTCCATGGCTGGGAGAAAAGTTTGGTCCCTTTGCAGCTCCCTTCCTTACAGCTTGTTTAATTGGGCTATGTACCTGTTTCAGGGCTAATTTTAATAAAGCTCAGAAATCGGTTTACTACCAAGCCATTGAACCTTATGTTCAGATAATAAAACTTGAATATTCCTTTTACAATTTTAAATCTTATTTAACAGAACAGACTTGTTTAGTCTACAGTATTTAATAGTCATCAGCCAGATACTATTTTAACATGAGCAATGTATGCATTAAGACACTGACTTTCCCAGGAAGAACTCTTGGCCCAATCTGCTACTGAAAGCAAAAGAGCAGCCACAAAGACTGTTCCATTTGTCAAAAGATATTTATTTTCACATATACCCTTTCCAAAACAACTTAGGTATAAGTCTACCAGCAAAAAAGACTCTTCCCTAAAGAGTTTGGGGTGGCAAAGATAAAACAAAACCCACCAAACTCTAACCTTGAGGATAGCATGCCAATCAATTTTGGATGTCTTGCTCTTCATGCTTGTGTGACATGTCCACTACATTTTTTTCCCTCACAGCAAACAAAACTGTATCTGGTCATGGTACTCAAAGCCAAATGCATACTAAGTTATTACTGGGCATTAGAAAAGACTAGTATCTGGCAGTGTTACTCCCACCTTTCTAGTATGATCAAATGCGAGATGCGAGATGTCAGGCAGGGCCAGCAGTATTTGTATATGGCAAGTGGAAACAGGTGACCTGGTGCTCCTGGGCTACTGGCATATTATATGCTAGGGATGAGAGCAAACTGTACCTTTCAAGGAGAGGGGGGAAGGGAAGAAGGGAGAAAAAAGAACCTGGAATGCTCAGCCCCAGGTCAGAGGACAAGGAATTTCAAAGTTAAGTGATAATTTTAAGAGGCAAGTGTCTATCACACAAACATGTGTTAAGACTCTCTGACACACACATTCCCCTCATAGATTAGTTTTAATCCCAATAAAGTTTCTAAATTCAACTCACCACATGCCCACAACAAGCTTGTTTGCTGGCACAAGGATGGCAACCGTAACAGTCAAGAATAACCAGTAGGTTCTTCTTGTTGATTCACATCAACATCAGAGAATGAATAATGTGTACATTATAGTACATACTGCAAAAGCCACAGGCTTTAGAGTCACCACTTGCTCTAAACAGAAACTTTTAAAACATTTTCCTTAAGAAAAAGCATGTAGCATTGAGAATATAACTAAGAAGTAGAACTGCATATCAAAAGGATAAGCATGACACTTTGCAGTTATAAGTTTTCTATAAAACAAATTATTGCTGAAGCAGTTTTGAATTCTCACAAAGTAACAAAGCAGAAACAAAGGGCTGTGTTTGAAATGCTAACGAATTAAAATTCCAGTCCCCTACATACAGGAATTTCTTTCATTAGGACAAGATGGAGAACTCCTCAGTGATTAGCATTCTAATTCAATACTAAAACATAGTCGGATACCATTGGTAAAGCCATTGAAGGCATTTTCCCAGGTTTCTTCCTTTATTTGTTGAATGACTGCCCCTCTTTCAGGGCTAAACAAGTCAACAGTTCAACAATGTCATTATCTTCTATGACTTTCTTCACAATTGCTGCATTACTAACCTACTTGCACAGCTACTGTAAACACAGAGCAGAAGCATCCTTACTCTTCAAATTATCAGTCAGGGCATGATTGAAACAGCAAGGCTTCTTGTTCACTGTTATCTGAAGGATGCCAGTCGTCATGAGATAGTTTGCAAGATCACAGGTAAATGCATTAAAGGGACAGCAAAGCTCTATTCTATTAAAACAGCACAGGTGAAACACGTGTGCCTTCAGATGGAGGTAATTAAAAAAAGTGCCACACATTACTGCATTCTGTATAGTACTTAGCAAAAGCCTCATGGACTTCAAAAATAAAAGAACAGCCAGGTCCCGTTAAACTTACTACACTCCCCTTGCCTTACATTTAAAGATGGAAAGAAATAACTCCCCCAGGGAAGGGGGGCCCAGCTCATAATTTCTGGATTAAACCCATTACTATTAGCTGCAGAATGAAATTATTAGTGACAGGTTCACTGAATTACTTCTTTACAGAGGTCACTAGAGCTTCCTAGAAACCTAAAACTGCCATTGTAAATTTAGCTAATAACAAGTGAGTTTTTTAAACTATCAAAATTAGAGGTAAACATAGTAAAGAACCTGTTTTAACACCCTTATGTACTCATACACTTAAGTACAATACATTTGCATTTTCTTCACTTCAAAGTTATAAACTGAGAAATACACAAGTGCTGGCACACACCTCTATTACATCAACATTTTATATTCACAGATGTGGATATAGAATTTCTATTGATTTTCAACATGCTCATTTCTCTTAAAACTGTAACACAAATGAAGAGTAATTCATCTGGCAAGTGCACAAACCATAGCTTGATCAGTACATTTAAAATAAGATTAAACAGAAGCTTTCTCCATGCAAAGTTCTGTTATGAAATAAATCAATTTTGCAAATATCAAGAATCTGGGGAAAACAAGAGAAACCACATTCGCATACTTCTAATCTCTATTTCTGCCATTTTAAAACTTCACTCAATTATTTACAAAGAACCTTAGACAAAAAAATTGTTCAATCCACCATTTTTACAGGCTGGTTCTGTTTAAGCTTCCAAGACTGCTAATAAACTTGTGAACTGTTGCATGTAAAATACACATACAATCCTCAAAGTACAGCATGTTTTCCCCCTCCTAGGTACCACCTCTTCATTGGATTATGAAGTCCCATGTCTACTGCTCTACCTCACGCTGGTCCTGTAAATGTTGCATTACTCTACAAAGGGTGTCCTTGATCCCAAACAAACAAACAAACAGCTGAGCAGTTAAGCAGTTAAGTCTCTGCTGCTTTGTGAGAAGCTTGAAATGCTTCAGATGGCAGGAAATCCCCATCTTTTTCTTGGAGTTGTCATACAGTTGCCTAGCAGTTACACAGGAGCATTGCAAAGCATTCAGAGACGCTTCTTCATTGCTGTTGCAATGGAACTTAAGACACAGGAGCATCAGTAGAGGAGCACCGGTGACAGGCTCTGCTCCACAACAGGTAAGTGCACCCTGATGCCTGGGCTGCAAGAATCTGGAGCGTGGCATTTGTTAGTAACAAGCTTTCCACTCCTCCTACATGCAGTGAGAGCCTTCATCTTCATAGCTCCTTCTAGGTTCTGATATACTTTGTCAGAAGTAATGACACTATCCGAAGTAAAAGCATTTTGGAATCCCCATTTTTCAACAGGGCAAACATCTTTCATTCCACTGGTTCATAAGGAACTGACTGGCAAAATGGTGACAGGGCTGAATTGCTGGGGAAGAAACACAACACCCCACAAAATGGTCATGGGAAATTTCATGCTCAAGTGAATGTCACCTCACTGTCACAACTAAGCCACCACATTTATTAGTACTGAACAGGAACTTCGTAAAGATTTCAGAGTTATACAAGCCATAAACTAAAAAATGTACTCTGATTTATTTTGCCACTAGAAAGGTATTATGCAAAGACACTTGAAACCCAAATTTCAAGTGGTAACAAACCCTTACCAATCACAACTTTCATGGAACTATGACCAAAATTCAACAGTCACCATATAGGCTCTGAAGTAGACTGATAAACTTGCCATTAAGAAACTCAGCTACCACAGATTGCAGATTTCAGTCTAAATTCAGGTTATAATAATACAGTTCCTTTTGCATTTTATTTTTTCCTCTTCATATATTGAGGGGGTTTGTTTTAATAATTATCACAACTCCTGTAGTAACTAGAAATACTCCTGTAACAGGCAACGATTCTCTGGAGAGATTCAAGTCTCGTCTGGACGCCTATCTATGTAATATGAGATAGGGAGCCTGCTTTGGCAGGGGGGTTGGACCCGATGATCTCTTGAGGTCCCTTCCAACCCCTAAGATTCTGTGATTCTGTGATTCTGTGATTCAAAAGGCTGGAAATGTACTTGATAAATCAACTGTGAGATTCAGTATCACCTCTTGAGTTTGACACATTTGCTTCTAAATAAAGCAGGCAACCAACCTGTTTTCTGCTGTGCCAGTTTCTCTATCGCTGTGGTTCAGAGGAAGATTGCAGTGTTCAGCTACCTCCCATCACTGCGTTTAGTTCTTCAGACGCCTAGGTTGAACAAATGAACTTACTGAAATAAGAACTTCTTTGAATTGTTCTACTTGGCAGAATTCTCAGGATACTCTCAGTAAGATTCAGCCAAGAGGGGACAGTTAAATACCAAAGTGTTTTGTCGTTCCACAAACAAAACTTCAAGATCACAAATATCTGTGTAAGTAGGTAACCAAAATACTGAGAAATGTGTAAGAAAACTCAGGCATTAATGTCCTGGAATAGTCAAAATGACCTCCAAATACTACTCCACTATATTTCACTATTATTAATATGTTTCATTAGTTCTGTGGGTCTAGTTCCCCTTGCAGCACCTGGCGCCTAAATCTGAAGAGCAACCTCTGCCAGCCTTCAAGACACTAGGTGATGTGAAATTCAACAAACTCTGTCAGGAGCTGCACTGAATTATCTACCATCTGGAAACCATAAAAATCAAAATTATATGAAGGGTAATGAAAAAATACTATTAAAACATGATGGTGATGGTATAGTTTGACAGCCTTCCAACAGAACTAACTGCCTTTCTGATGACCTGCACCATTTAGAGCAAGCTGAGTGAGAGCTAAGAGCCCTGAGGCATCAGATGAGGCTACACAGCAGGGCCTCCTACCTGTGGAGATAAGCATTCTGGAGATCAAACTATTTCCTTCTACAGAGCAACACAGAAATTTGTTGTAACTTTTAAATTGCATTTTAAAAAAAACAACCCCGAATTTAAAAACACTAAAATTCTTTGCAAAAGTACAGTTCCCTTTTTCCAGCCAACTCTATATGGTCTCTTTCTGGAAAAAAACATAGGACTGTTCAAAATTAAGTTAAAGGATTACTTGGAGTTGTCTTGCATAAACACAAGCCAAGTATCAGCTTAAGTTACTATAATGGTCTTTATATAGGCTCATAAGTCACACAGCAAGTTTTGGCAGAAACAGACTTTAGTCTTTAGAACATACATGTTTAGGTATTTGAACACATTGCCAAAAATCTCCCAAAGATAAGTGAAATACACCAGGAAAACAGGATTTAATACCTGAAGAGTTACTCAACGTGAATCGAATTTATCAAGATAAAGAATACATTTTTCTTGCAATTCTGAGGACAAACCGATCTTTCTGCTCAATATCGAACAGCTGTTGCAAACAACAGATGCTGGAAATTCTCTGAAAGGTTCTACAGGAAAAAAAAACCCTTTCTTAGCAGCAAAATACCTTGCAACCTAAAAACTGGGATTTCTATAACGAAATCAATTTTTATGCCACGGTCTTAATTTCAGTCTACTTCATCTATTCATTCAACTTACAGCCTCTAAAGCCTTGCATTCAAGAACTTCTCATACCAGCAGTAGTCTTCCATAAAAAGACTTGTTCACTCAACAGTGCTAGTCTTTGCTCAGTGAAATATTAGTTCCTGCAATCTGTCAGAAAGTAACTGAACAACAAGGTGCTCTGGTCTGACAGAAAAAAGCAAAAAACTAACCCAGAACTAAAAAGGCTACCTTTTCACAACAGGCTTTTTGTCTGAAACTGGGAAGTTTACTCTACATGTAACAGTTCTGCTTTTTCCTAAATTCAAAACTGAAAACTGTAACCTGTCAGCAACTTACTAAAAAGCTTTTCTTTCTTCCCTGCCTACAGTTTAAGCCAAATGTCTCCGCACTGGATCTCAGACTTTAATTTCCTTCTACTTCTGCTATTGTTATGCCAGCACTTCTAAATATTTACCCTTCCCAGATTCCTAAAATGGAAGGAGCTGAGGTCCTTTTGTAGTGTGGATGATTTGCACAGACCCCAAGTACGGGAGAAATTCTCACGCTTTCATGAGAGGGAACTGGATTTAGGGGACACTTTGTTCATGACAGGGTAAAGTAATCTTTAATAAATTTAAACTGAAGGGTCTTTCTAACACAGAGGGATTATGTATCCCTCCCTCATACACAGCGATAAACATTAAAGGTATTAATAAACAGTCCTTCCAGAACTGCAGATTTACATTTTTCATAAAGTGTAGATGTGATTAAATTGCATCTATATCTGGAAACATTCAGCACTAAGCCATTGAAAAGTTATTTTACTGTATACTCCACCTCAATTTATCTTCCAAAAAATTAAACTGTCATTGTATATAAGGATTCGGTAACAGTAAAGTTTAAATCAAAAAGCTTAAAGAAAGACAAACGAAATACAAGCATTGAACAACATGAAAAAGGAAAGCAAATGCCAGTTTTATGGCTAGTGAATGTTTTGGAGTCTCCCCAGGGATGGTTTAGCCACTGCTATCCAAGTGGGAAGCCAGCTTGGTCTTTGCTGGTATCACACGAATTCAGCGAAGTGATCTACAAGAGAAACACTCTATGCCCTATTTATTAAATCAAGCCCATAGTCTAACAAGTTAAGCTACAGTAAATCTAAAGGAGATGTAAACACAGAAAACACAACAGAGTAATCTGAGAAGAAAAGCAGTTTTCCTTTCATTATTCTGGTAAACACACATTGAGTTAAATTCTGCTACTCAACCGAAATCTGTTACATTTCTGGAACATGTATTCCTCCTGCTGCAACAGAGAAGACAGAAGGCTAATAAAATCTGCTAAAGCCACTGATCATGCCACCTTTTTGATCATGCCATTTATGAATCAAAGTATGAAGAATATGACAGTAGTCTTTATTTTAAAGTTGTCAAATTATGCACTTGAACTTGAAAGGAGATCTTTCCAGAGCCTCTTGTTATCAAAGCAAATATTTCTTTGCGTGTATACAACATCTGATAAACTTGCAACTCCCTCCCTTATGACTGCTGGAAACTCAGGGGATAAAAGTCTAAATTAGAGATGGTCCCTGTATATGCCAGAATTCCATAAGTACCTGTACAAGTGTATGCAGTAAGTGTCAGAGGAAAATATTGAAACTTAAAACCAGTTTCCTGGGCGGTGGGGAGCTACAGTTCTTCGATACCCAACTCTGAACACTACATAGGCAAATCAGAAAAGAGGCTAGAAAGCAGTGCCTGTCAAAATCTGCTTTTCAGTCTAAAGCAGCAAAATAACGATGAAAAAGTCAATTGCTATAAAACCAGAGAAAACCTTCAAAGGGATGGCACTACCAAACCTGTTTTGCACAACTTTGGCAGCCTCTCAATAAGCACCTCTCCCTATGTGCCTTCTCTTTCTTTTATATGGACCTTGGCTTCTTTCTCATCTCCTGCTTCTTTTTTTACATTTATCTCCTCTGCTGCTGAATTTTCCTCGTTACAAAGTCTTCTGAATCAGCAGAACCAGAAACTCAGAAGATGAATTTGTTAGAAGTAGCAGTCTAGATAGGAAAGGAGGAATCTGCATCTGCCCTGTAGGCAGTCTGACTGGGTAGAATACCTACCTGCATAAACACTATTTATCACTGGAAGAAGTTTAGATGTGCGGGACAGTTTTAACATATAACAAACAAGAAGCCTCCGTGGGCACACAGCTTCTACAGACTCCATTAACCAGTCTCACCTTCTAATCATCCCAGTGACCTGCACTGCATTTGCACCTTCCACAACACCAAAGTGCCAGGCAGCAGGAAGCTCATTGCTGAGGCACGTCTCAAGTTTTACAGTTTAGGCTAAGATTATTTCAAAGCTATTTATCCTCCTAAGGGAAACAGCTGGAAGATGAAACCAGAAATTTGGTTGGTGAGATTAGTGAGGAACTGCAATACTCAAAGTCAGTATTTTGGTTTTATAGACTAACTACAAATCAGTATTTCAGAAAACCCTTTCTACATGATTCTTAACTCAGCTGGTAAGCTGCAATGCAGTTAAATTTCACCAACTTCAGATCAAACCAGTCAATTACTTTAACCTGCCCAAAGTCCACTGAACAAATACTAGCTATTTATCAAAGCCTCTATCTTCCTAAAAGAAAATACTGAGAACTAGGGCTAGAACTTTAAACCCTTGAAAACAGAATGTTAAAATAATAGTGGATACTGGCAGATTGTAGACACTTATCTTTCTTAACTTTTTTTTTTTAATATTTTAAAAAAACTGCTTCAGAAGTCATAAGGAAAAAAACCAAATGAACAAGTCTTTGCTTCTACCACTTAAAACTCATAACTGAACAGTTAGAAGCCTGCCCCATACACATACTGAAGGGATAAAGGCACATTACCCAAACCCATCTGCAGTGGGATCAGACAGAGCACTGGAATTCAAAATGCCTGACAATTGTTTAACACTTCAAATGCTGTATCTCCTCTGATTATCTAAACCCTACAAGTATCACAAATCTGTTTTACAAAACTGGCAAGCCAAGGTCTATTGTAGGTCACTGACTATTCCAGCAGTATTTCAGAAATAATAATAATAATCCTATAATATTTTATAAGATTGACTTTACATTCTTTTAACTAGAAAATTGAGAAGCAGAAAGGACAAGAAGCCTGAAGATTTCTAACAGCCAAATGATACATAATATATATAATAGAGTAAGAGACCCCTTTCCTATGTCTGGATCCTGGGATCTAAATACAACACATTAGTTGACTTGTATTTGACTTTTCTTGAAGTCAGAAATTAAAACATTATCATGAAGTTTCTGAAGAACAACAAAAGAAAACTAGTAGGAAAAAAAAAAAATCAAAGAAGACATCTCAATTTATCTAGTTCGTGAGCAAGCTATACAAGGTAACTTTTCTTACCAAAACTATCTAGGGGAAAAAACCCGTATGCTCCCTAATAGCATTACTGTATTTCGTGATTCTTCCAAGCTGGTAACAAATGTAATACTAACCAGCTAAAATGAATACTATGACTTTTCATGGTTATAATGCGACTTTGGTATTATTAGGCTTAACAGATATCAAACAATGGAAAAGATTTCCAAACATAAGTTTAATCACAATAACATTATCTACTTATTTGATGCATCAAGTAACACAGCTGCTGGCTTCAAAACCAGTAATTACCAGGAAGTTTTAAAGAGCTGAAAAAAATTTGAACCTTTCATAATCACCAACGAGCATCAACCAAAACTTTAATATTACTGAAGACCAGACCAAACTTTTTGAAACTGTTGTACCAAATGATGTGCCTTTCCATTTGTCACATTTAAAAGGGTGTTCTTTCCCCAAACCTGATTTAAAATCAAAGAGATAGGGAAGCTAGCTAAACTGGAAAACTGTAATAGTGTCAAAGCGATATGGATCAAAGAACTATGTTGGTAAACATGCCTACCTCAAGCTGAAAAGTAGTTTTAAAGAGTGACAGTTTTAAAGAACAGCCAAGTTTAATTTGCATTGTAAGGAGTGGTCTTAAAATGGCAATTTTATATATATCTATGTATAGTTAACAGTTCTGTTCCAGACACCAAACCACAGATAAAAACCTTTCAAAGCAGTTAATGTCTGATATTCACAGGAATCTGGCCCTGACAAATGCAGATTATATGATGTCAACTCAAAGGGAACAGAAGAAAAGGCACATGGGAAAAGTTAGTCCAGTTCTAGGCAGGATTATGCCACTCAAAGGCACTGTATAAAGAGAAAAGCAATTTGAGATACATCTGCTTAAGTCCTCCAGAGAAGATCTGAACAATACAAGAAAAATTCTCAAAGGTAAACTGAAGAGGGGAAAAAAAGGGTCAAGCAAAATTAGAGAGAACGTGTTGATAAGAAGAGATGCAAATGCTTATTGGGCCTTTCCTTCATCTATCACCACAAACCATGACACTGTGTCCAGATTCCCTACAGTCTAACTTTTAAGAAATGCTTTTAATTGTCACTAATAGCTAGAAAATATGTCCCTTTCTGGTCCTGGTCACCTTGAAAATGAATGAGTTGACAACTATAACAGAAGTCTTTCCAATAGTGTGGAATTAAAATACTGAACTTCCCAGAGCCTGGACAAAGTAACCCTTTCCTTCCTCACCCGGCCCTTGGTGGGACTCATGAGAAAGGGCTGACAGCTCCCAGAATGAAGCCTCCATCAAAAACCAGGCTCATGAGTTACATTTGACGTACTTCAGACAAGTGAAAAACTTCATTATAACATTCCAAGCAGGTTTCCAGGAACAGCAGCACACTGAATTAGGGGCTAAAGGAAGAAGAGTTGTCAGTTGTAACTGCATCAGAAAGAAAAACAGGAACACATTTCCTGGGGTTTTTTAAATTACACTTCAAGAGCTATTGTTTCTAATAGCTGCTCCAAGCTGTAAAAACTGCAGCCTCAGAGGGCAAAAGTCAAAGAAACCCCACTGATTTTCCCCGGATTACTCACAGAATTAATAAGATCATTTGGGAGGCAGCCTTGAAGTTATCAGAAACCTCTCGTCACATGCCCCACAGTACACTTTTGCAGCAATTCTGTTTACAACTCTTTAATGAGCTGCAGCACTGAAGCAGAAATTGTCTTGCCTGTTAGCAGGTCATGCTGGAATGCAATTTGGGAATCTACATATTTTGCTTTTCCAATACCAAAGTTAGGAAAAAATGACTCTGATAAAGTGTTTAGCTTTTTTTTTTTTCTTTTTTTCACTACACTGTTCTAAAATGTCTTCTATAAAAGTGTGCTGCCACAAGAAATAAACAGAAAAACTTGTATACAAATGTTATTTTGATAATACAAGCAAGTTATCTTAATTATTCGTGATATCATCAAACAGAACATTGTTTTGAAGTGCCATAGAAAGTCTTCCTTTTAAAAATATTTTTAAAAGCAGTGAAGTCTCAGGCATATAGAAAAAAATCCAATCAACGACAGTTAACATAGTTGAGCACGGCTGTTTCAACACATGAAAAATCCTAAGTATCATACAAAGGGAAAGGAAGCTATGCAGCAAACAGGCTCTTGTCCAGGAATAAATCAGAGGGTTTTAACTGCTACAGGCATGTTTTCACTACACTTAGTGGGTTTTAGCCCAACCACTGCCTCTATTCCTGCAGCAGTATCTCACATTCTGAGCACCTAGTTCCCCACATTATTACCTATATGAAAGAAAGAAGGACATCAAGTTGGACATCATCTTTCAGCACCCAAAATGTGGCTTGCCAGCCAGAAACTCAGACACCCACTGCAAATTTGTGATGAGAGGTTCAGTAGAAGACAAACCAGAACTAGTATGTCAAAACTCACCAGCTAAAGGACAGTCTCTCAACAAGGCCAGAAGAGCAAGTAGAGTTGGACAGAGATTCAGATCAAAGAAAAATGAATACACACATGACCAAGCAGAACTTCAACTTGCCATTAATGTGAAGGTCTCAAACACCCAGTGCTGCTGAAGTGTTGTGCATTTGAGTGTTACAGAATTGAAAGTAAATGCTTTGGGACAAAAGGTTCTGAAAAAAAACCAACATACAAATAACTTGAAGAGTGCTGAATGAGCACAGAAACCAGAGTAACATCACAGGAGAGTACAGAGACCAGAACATCAGCAGGTTGGAACCCAAGGACTTGGCCAAGATATGGGCTAGGAATAACAATTAAAAAAACTCAACTCCTTCCCTCCTTTAAAAACAAAGAGGGAATAATCCCCAAAGCAGCCTGGCACAGGTAAGAAGTTGACTTACCTTTGTTATCAATTGAGATCAATCATAGGATTCATGGAACAATTTTGCTGGCCCAATGAATACAATTGTTAGAGACTATAAAGCTTATCAGACGTTCATTGGCACAGCTTGGAAGAACGTTTCACAAAATCCCAAGCAATCCAAAACAGGCTCCAAGCAAGCAGAAACATTAAGAAACAGCCAGTTACGGCTGTTTTACTTGAGAAGGTATAAGTAGAACCAATCCATTACACATCAAGAGATAGAGGCAGCACAGAGATAAATGAATTACACACGTTCTTAGTGTCTGAAATGGAAAGTCTGAATATGGAGCAACATTTTATGTCTCAATTATGGTACATGGAAGTCCACTGTCCTGAGAAGTCTTAACATTGCCACCATACTGATCATTTCAATGTGCAAACCTGTGCATGTTCTTCACAGACTTAAAATTCTGTCTGTGACAAGTCATAAATGTTACTGTACTAAACGCGGTATTAAGAAATCCCAGTGCTGATTCACTGTGTGCATGTGCTGAAGAGACTGCTGTCACATGCAACATTCTGCAACCAAGTTCAGCATCTTGTTTGTGTTAGCATGAACTTTTGCCCACCCTTGACTGATGATGTTTTTGCACAGGAAAAGCATAACATAAGTTTTAGAAATTCCTTTGTCAGGGCAGATTCTCCCTCCCCTTCCCCTCAAACATTGTACTTGTGGTGTGGGAGAAAAAAAATGAAGCAAAGCTTTTAATAAAATCTCAGAACAGAAAAACATGGGCACATATAATTGTGATAAGTCAACTTACTGGTTATCTACATATTTTGTCCCCAGAAATGTAAGAAGAAAGGGTATCTGTTACTTCCCCTGTACTGCTACACCAGCTGGCTAGGAGACCTGCACATCCTGCCTTGGAATTCACTCACCTATTTCAGTCCACTCCTAAGAGCAGCTCTTGGCCCCATTCCTCTGTTACACATTCTCTCTGTCACTGGATATCAGTTATGTAACATGAAACAAATTTGCCACCAGAGAAGACTGGCAACAGCAGTTTGCCTGCTTGCAGAACGTGGTGGCTGCCTTCCACTACCTTCAACTTCTGACAGCTGCTCAGTACAGACAGTGATATATCTGCATACTGCTTTATGAGTCTGAGCACCTACCTAATGGGACAGACAGATGCTGGCTGGTGATACCAATGGCAGTAGGGATGAAGTAGACATCCCTACTGACACAGCAGTTTGTTACATGTCGTGTAAGTTATGAAAGAAAATCACTGTATTTGAGAAGTCACCTGAAGTGATTAGGTGCAAGGACAATTTCAATTACCTGGAAGTGACAGTCACAGTGATTTCCTCCTCTGTCAATCTTGATGAGCAGACATAAAGTTCTTTGACTATCAAAATATCTTATGTCTGTCCTGGAACTGGCATTACAGAAATGTAAGATAAAAATGGACATTTTCCTTTCCTGAAAGCTTTATAGCTGATAGCATCTGGAGGCCCCCATGAACTTTCTTACAGGTTTTGTAGACTTTGTTTTTGAGCCGTGACTACCTGGGGCCCTAGAAATGGCATCACTTTTCCCTGAACAGGGAAGAGTTTAGGCTTGCAAGGATTCTTTTCATATACTCTGTTGATCAGTCACCCAAACCAGACATGTTGATGTGTTATGTGAACAGTCCATATTCTTTCACTGTCTTTGAGGAAACCACAGAGCTTCAAGTAACTTCACTCTCGTGTCAGCCAAAGAGTCTTAGTACTATTAGCTCAGCATTTTTGAGTTCTCAAAATTTTCCTGCAAACCCTTCTATCAAACAGGCAATACTGTGTTGTGTCCTTTTTTGGCCTTTTGTTTGTTTGGGGGTTTTGTTTGTTTGTTTTTTCTTTTGTGCTGCTTTACCAGTAGCTCTCCATTGTAGTTTGTTTAATACAATTAAAAATCTAACTCCTACCTTTCCTGGATAATGACTTCTTGTCTGAAGTACATTTAACTTGGGACTTCAGACCAAGATGCAGTTTTTACATTACAACACCAGCAGACATACCATCATACCCCTCTTCTCCCTAGAAGTAATTGGTATGGAGTTGTTATTTCTTCCTCAGTATCTTCAAGCAAAATTTTTCAAGTCTCTTCTATAACAAAGTGAAAGACAACAGCATTCACCCTCTGGCTTTAATTTTAGACATTACAGCAAAATAAAGCTATTATCAACAAATAGCTATTTAAATATTTATAATTCCTGTATTAAAAAGAAGGAAATTTTTAAATGGCTTTTTAATGTCAAAACAAGGACTGGAAAAAGAAAAGTGAGGTACCATAACACTAAGTATGCAGAATGGTTCAGAATATAATAATACATCTTAGAGATCAGGAGTAAGAAATAGAGTTCTCTAACATTCTAGACAGCCAACTTCAGGCAGCATCTGCTAAAAATAAAGGTATTGGACAACTTTTTCTCTGCTCATGTAAATTGAATGGATGACTTAGTTTTAGAACTGATGGTCTCGGAGTCAAGAATTTTTAGGCACACAGGACCCTCTCTCCATTGCAGTTAGCCATCAAGAGGGTTTGGGGTTTTTTAATACGAATTTAATTTCTCCACAGGAAAGAGCATTTACTCAGTTGAGCGATGGGAAGGGAATAATCTTGCCTTCAAAAATGTCCTGAAGTTATTTTAGCATACTTTAAAGAATACCACCAGGTCATTAGACTCTCAAGTATATTCCAACCAAGGCCTCTACCATGTGTTTTGCTCTGGGTGCAGAAAGCTACATGAACAAGCAGTCAGAGAAACTGTATGTAAGCATCATGCTGATCTTGCCTGCTACACAAAGAACCTTACTCAGTACCCAAAAGTGAATCAAATCTGTATTATTTAAATAATCGAAAGGCAAGTATATTTGTGTGCAAGCTAATGGCAGATCTCTAATACTCTTAAAAACTGTCAGGAGTGTGATCTCACGCTTGTATGTTCTTTACTTGAGATGGAAAATTAGCTCGTGCAAACTATTTGTGCTCATTTGCCAAGATCACATGTCTGCAAAGGATACTCCAGAGCGAAAAGAACAGTTTCTCATCAGCATCAGAATATCATGACACTTGACACCAGGTTATTTCTCCTATGAAATCCAATTTTTCTTAACATTCAGAAGAGACTTAAAAAGACATAGTTGTACCTGGATTGAAAATAAATAGCCTGAACCCATAAGCCTCACAGGGGCAGGAAAGAATCTCACTGCAAATTTCTAAGTGGAGCTCTGCTTGGAATTTCAGCAAGGTAATTAAGTACAGACCACTTCAAAGCAGGACATGTCTATACTGATCACTGGAACATACAGTACTGCAGAATGGGAAAGTCAGAACTTCAAACAGCATTTGAATAAAATGTGGGGTTTTTAAAAAAAAAAAATCGCTACAAGAAACACAACAGGCTGACAGGATATTTGAGCAGGTCTGCTTTTTTATAAATGTTATTTATGCCCACATGCAAATACTTCTTTGCAAGCAGCAAACAACTTAGCTCTTGGCTTCAAATACCTTCATATAATTAGAAGGATTTTAAACGTTAGTAATGCCATGGCTCCTAATCTTTCTGTGCAGGCTACAGGCAAATCTAGATTGTCTTTTCTCTCTAGCTGACTTAGGTAATATTCCTCCTGAACTAGTCCTGTTTGAATTGAGAAGTGAGTCTCCTGTGCGGAGAGACTTGTGTTGATACACAACATGTGCCAACAGCTCAGCTTTTCTTCTGTCTGCTTTCAAACTCCAAGCTTTTGCAGACAAGGAGAAAACACTGCTCCGTGCCATACATATATTACATTGCCTGGATTGCCTCAAACATTGATTATTCCAAAAAAATTCTTCCATCACGCTCACTGACTCCCTCAAAAGATTTCCAAGTCACAACTCCAGTTCCTGAACAGATAGATTTGTATGCAAAACATGTTTTGTGGACTGAGATGCACAGGCTGAATGAATCAAAGCTTTGCCTGAGATGATTGTCAGATAGTTACAAATAGATTCTAGGTGCATTGTCAATGCAAGCCAGAAGCCCTGGCTCCTCTGGAGACCTAGACAGAAGGTAGCATTTCACTTCAATACACAGAAAGGAAAATAATATACCTGTCTGATGACAGATTTGATAGATGACCAAATACATCACACCTTCAAATTACTACAAGATTCAGGGTGGGTTTTTTTGGATGTTTGTTTGGATTTTTTACTTTCTTTGTTGTAAAATACAAATATATACAGTCTCTCTGAGTCATATTTTTTAAATGAGCTTCAGAAAAAGTATGCCATGTTCTTCAGTTTGCAAACTGAGAACATATGCTAGTATCATGCATACCACAATAAAAAGAGAATGCCGCCTGTTCAGCTGAACATCTCTTCCTGCACACGTAAGGCAGATGGAAGCAGCTGTTGCTACTAAATATCTCAGAGCTGAAGTGCATTTGAGAAACTCCACTCCTTTCCCAAGACAGAACATGTTCTTAGGCTGCAGCAAAGCTGGATGAAGGAGAAAGTAAATGCAAGTAGTGAGGTGGTTTGCCATTCTGCCCAACAACAAGATACGAAAAGATACTCACAGAGCTTTGAGAAATTAAAAGATTAACACAAATACTGCCTTCTCTGGCAAATACTGGGCTAACCAGCATCATTGGAAGTGCACATTTTCATTTCACAGTGCAGTGTGATCATCAAAAACTAGGCTTCTTGCACATGCCATGTGCCCGTCAGGTCACTGTAAGAGTAGGCAAAAAAAATAGTGCCTGCACACTGACATGCACTGAAGCAACAAGTAGGTGGAAGGATGAGGCAATGGAAATCACTCGCTCTCCTACTCATGACCTTTCTGTGAAAAAAGTGCCCTAACAAAGTCTCAAAAAGTAACAGAAAAGTCAGGGTGGAGGCAGAAATCTGGCATTCCAGCACTCCCACTCCAGTCTTAAAATTTCAAGGCAGAAGAAATTGCTGTTTCACAGTCTGCTGATCTGCTCTACTTTCCATGAACCAAGAATGCTTACGAAACTTTAATTTCATCTCTGCTTAATGTCTCAGGTTAACTGTGCTAAATGTTTGTTTCTGGAATCTTTAGTGTCATCAATAGCAGCAGTGAACCACTGAGAGTGAATTGTGAATAACAACAGGAAAATTTGCTCCAGAAGGTAATCCACAAGTCCTTTAACTTGAGGATTTTAGAGACAGGCTAGTTTAATTTGCAGGCTTTTAAACAAGTGTGCACCCACAGTAAGAGAAATTACATTAAATCAGTACAGAAATTACACACTTTAACATTTCTCAAGTTATGAGGAACCACGAGCCATGGTACTGAAGCATATTCACTTAGGGATTAGATGAGGCAGTACTGCTTTCCGTAACTCATTCAGAAGTTTCTCTTTTAGGAACAAGCTACATTCCACAGTGCCCCATATACTGCCACAGGTATTTACAATTCTGTGTCTGGAAGATAGGAATGATTGTGCTGAATCAGTCCACAAGATAATCTATTTCTTAATCTTCAAAAATGGTAAAATACCTGATTCTGCAGAGAAAAGCATGGCTGCTACAAGATGGAACACTCTGAAATGTTTTCACTGAACTTATCCAAACTATACATTCATAACTATAAAAGTTTTTTCTGACTGATGGAGTGAAATTTCACATGTGTAGTCCATAATATATTTTTAAGATAAGTTTCAGATATGGCGGAGGCTCTATTTCTACATCAAATCTGCAACTGTACAGCCAAATTTTCTGATTTCCAAAATTATGTCTCTTATAAACCACAACACTCTCACTTACAAGAACTTCAATTTTCCCATTATTATAACTCTGTAGAAGTTATTAGTGTTGGACACTGATATCCCTATCACACTACTGCTTTGCAATTAAATGATAAAAAACAGTATCATATACATGAAGAACACACAGATGGGTACAGATGGTACAACCTGTTCCAGTGCATAATCATCCTCATTTCCTTTTTTTCATTTGACAAAAGGTTTCATTCTAAACTTCAAGTTAAGGTTCCTAAACTCACCTCCAGGCTTCACATCATCACTTATCCAAGCAATGGAGCAAACAGAACCAAGAAAGAAAAAGAGATCCAACTCAACAAACCTATGAAACGTACTGAAATTATTTTGCTTCCAAGGACATGAGCAACATTTAAGGCATTGATACAAACTTAAAGATGCACCCTCCACTACTGCAGGACCTCACCCTCCACAGCTTCCAGCCAACTTCTATCCCACCCACCAAGGCACAAGGACATTCATTCAGTTTTCACTTCTACAGTGGGGTGCACTTATATTTGCAGCGTATTTTAACTCATTTAATCATTCTGTCTGCTTTGGGACAGAGTCATTACCTGATCAGATAAAACAATCATTAAAACAATGAAAATAATGAAAACATACAGTAAAAAGAGTCCTCATTTATTTAATTGCCTTTTAAATCTAATTCATTCATAATTTCTGATCCTAGATCTTCAGAGATACTAGCGGATCGTTTGATCAGCTCTTTAGAGAGTAAACTACTGCCCTGGCAAAATGTACTTTTAATGCAACTCCCACCTGAGATTTTTCATCCCTGTTCTCAGCTGATTCCTCAGGTCCTTCTCTCAAAGGAAAGTTATCAGTGTCGCAGGGTCTTTCTAAGCCCCTGCTTTTATTCTTCTCCATCACCACCAAGAAAATGATTCCCAATCACAGAATTCCTGTCTAATGTCCAACCTAACTCTCCCTAGTAAAACACTCTTGCCATTCTGACTATACTACTTTCCCAGATGGTAAAGGGAAAAAAAAATTCTCTATCTGTATCAAGAGACACTGAAGTTACACAAGCTACTTACTGTGCACAGAAAAGGAGTGCACTACACTAAAAACTGTACCGAGAATAACTGCACAGGGAGTTAACCAGAACTGGGAATTTGTCCTCCCTACCTCAAAGAATTAAGCAGTCTCACACAATTCATGAGACTTGCATGTTATATTCCCACCTTATATTGTTTCCTCCTCATCCGTCTCATGCATTTGTCTAGAGCAAGTTCATTTTCTTCCCTACATTTTATGTCCTATGAGGAAGATGCAGTTGGATGAAGCCACCAAGCATCTGGCATGTGGAAATAGCAAAGCAGGAGAAAGAGCAAAGCCATATTATAGCCAGATGTTGCTCTTACTGGAGCTCCACACTCAGGGGTCTCATTAGAAAGAACATTGTTCCTGCCTGCAGCCTAACAGTGGAGAGAAATACCAGAGAAGTTGTAGATTTTTGTCTTGTCATGAGCGAACATTCGGCACCTTGAGATCTTTGAAATCAACTAGCCTTTAGAATTCACTGCCACATGATGCTAAACACGGAATACAGCAAGATTTAGCACACTGCAAAGTTTTTGTGGTTGACAAGAACATTCAGCTCCTCATACTATTAGCAGAAGGACTACTGGAAGAGAGATCAAAATCTGATGTTTCAAGTGTTAAGCGTTGACAGTTTGAGACAGAGACACGAAAAGAGCTTCACCCTAAGATAAGAAGATTCTAGTCACCTCTCTGCCCTACCAGCCCTTGTGTTCTTCAGCCTCCGAACTGAGCTGCTTCAATTGGTAAAGATCACAGAAAAACATTCTCTCCCTGACCCCTCATACCAGCTTATATTTCTCCCTGACTGG
This sequence comes from Laterallus jamaicensis coturniculus, assembly GCA_022605575.1. Classification (NCBI taxonomy): domain Eukaryota; kingdom Metazoa; phylum Chordata; class Aves; order Gruiformes; family Rallidae; genus Laterallus; species Laterallus jamaicensis. Next base: position 24,784,456 of record JAKCOX010000001.1, read on the forward strand.
CAAGCCAAGGTGACTCGATGGTAGACACGATACATACCAGAGTTGGTGTGGAGACAAGGGTATGCTGCTGGGGTAGTGGCAGGGTGTACTTAACTGCTTACCAAATCATTTGTCTTAATGCTGCCTTCAAAAACAACATTTTAAAAGTGGATTTCCCTTCATTCTAAAGGGAGCCAGGACGACTTGCACCGAGTAGATCCTTAACCATATGAACAGTTAAACCTATGATGAGCCCTTTCCCTGAACTATTCAGTGAGACTGCCCCAGAGGACAGACCCTCCCAACTGCCTACCACAGCACTTTCTGCAGTCCCTGAAGGTTCTGTCAGTAGCTGACAGAGTAAACTGCCAGACTACAAGTCAAATTCAACACAGCCATTTCTATGCTTCTTAAATGCCTCTCTTTACCAAAGACAGATTTATTTCCCGTTGCTGCTTCTTACTTGACACATACTTTATTCATTCTTCCTAAACTTGCTTTTTCTCCAGCTTTTTAATGGTGCAGTCTCTTTCTCTCTGCTTATTCTGTTCTATGCTTGCAAGAGCATCATTCCTCCTATAAATACCCAGCATTCTGACAGGCCTCATTCAAATAAAGACTACTTTCATCTTGCTCACCACTGTGCACTCCTCTGCCATTTCCATGTTTACTCAAACTTCCAGAATATTAAAGCACAGACAAGCAGTGAATAAATTAAAACAGCAAATGGCCACCGGACAGCTCTCCCCTCATCAATAGGGCTTTTTATGCCCTAGGGTAGATCTGATGTTTTCATTTTAATACCAGTATTAACCTGATGTTTATTTCTAGTATCAGGATTATGGTGCTACCAAAAAGAGTAGCAAGTGTCAACCGAATATTGTCAAGAAAGTAAGTTCTAAAATGCATTGTTTAAAAAAATTTTTTTTTAAATCTTTTATGGTTATTAGACTGGGGGAAAATATTAAAAAGGAATCTAGCTGAAGCAGTTTCAAAGCACAGTGAACTTCCAGCATTTCATAAAGTTATCGTCTTTATACTGAATTACAACAAACTGCAGTCCTTCCAATCCTTCTCATGTGAGCAACACGCCAAAACTCTTCAGTTCAGGCATGGTATCGTCAGCTTATAGAATCATAGAATCTTTAAGGTTGGAAAAGACCTCTAAGATTGTCAAGTCCAGCCTTCAACCTAACACCACCATGTCTATTAAACCATGTCCCTGAGCACCACATCTATATGGCTTTTAAACACTCTGTGTACACAGGCTAAGCAGCAAGCACAAGAATCCAATTTGGATATCCAGGTCCCAGCTCCCTAAATGACCCCTGATCACCCAGAATGTTACAACAACTTCAGCTGATTTCCCATGAGACATTGTGACTATAACACAATACAGAACAAGCAATCCTTATCTTAACAGCACTTTAACAGTCTCCAGCTTCGCCCATGAACGTAAAGCTAGATTAATATTTTATTTGTCAAAGACCAAATCCACATGCTAACTTTCATCAGTATTTTCCCCAGCAGTATTTTTTAAATTAGATCTTGTAAACAGCATAAAAGTTCTTTCCCTAAGAAGCAGGATACCATTTTGTGCAAGTTTAAGATACTAAAAACCCATCCAAAAAGCACACTGATTCCCTAATACTTACACTAATTTATCAGTATAAGTATTAAAGATCAAATTTGTACCTCTTCTCAAAGAACTGAAAGAGCTCTTTAAGGCACAGCATACATATTGTCACTGCCTGCTTTTAGCAGATAATTACATTTAACCGGTGCAGATATTACCATAACTACCTTCCACTGCTTCTCCCCTCTCAAAGTTTTCCTGTTTCATAACACTTTGGAAACCCAACATCTTGCTTTGAAACTGCTCGAAAAACTGGCCTATGGCCAACTTGCAACTGATACCACAGTTTAAATACCTTCCCAGCAAAATTGCACAAACTTCAAAATACTCTGGGATCAGTCATTACGATGTTTTTGTTTCAGTTACAACACTAATGAAAACCACATGTCTGAATTTGTTTTAGCTAGCTTAATGGTCTAGGGACTTCACTTAAGAGAAAGGTCTGAACCAACCCTCATTTACCCAACTGAATTGATTAGTCAGTACAACACTGAACAGAGATATAGATAATACTTTACAAAGATTTAATTATGAGTGTTTCAGACAGAGATCTAATTAAGGAGGCCGAATTAATTGCTTCAACTTGATTCTTCTTTAAAGTCTTCAATTACAGCGCACCAAAACTGTGCACTTTCAGCTGCAAGTTTACAAAGGTTCAATTTGCAAACAGCTTTAAGACCCAAAACTAATGCTACACTACAGGATAAGCACACACCACATTCAGTGAACACAGGGATATTCTGGGTGGGAATCAGAGAATACTAAATGAAATGCTTCATACAAAGCTGTCTTTCAGCTAAGAGTCATGACATTCTGCTGCTGGTTTAAATCCATACCCTCTATGATTAAGCCAGCAAAGCCCATGCCCGTTTTGTACAAGCTTAGCAATCTATAATGAGCGTTTACCCCTAAAGTCATTGTAGAACATTTTGTACATACTTCTCCACAGCAAAGAATATCAACGCTCTGCTAAAGCAAAATCAACACAGACTGACACAAATATTCACATTTTCAATTACAACATTGTTGATCATGGTGTGTATCTCAAGATATGTGGAGCATGCGCCACCTGTTTCCAACTAGCCTTCAAACTATTCAACCACACAATTAATGACAGCTGCTAAAGAGTCTAATATATCAGGGGAAAGAAATAAAAGCTTAACAGCTATGAAGGATTGAGGCAAGCCAGAGTCTTTTGCTAAATATGAGTCATTATAATACATACAATACTCCAGTAACATATATTCGCATTTCACAGCGTTCTCTTCAAGGCCATTATAACTGAAAAGTTAACAGTTTCATTGTCTGCAAGAATGCCAGAGTATGTGTGCAACAACTGTTCCTAGGACAAGGGAGAGTGCAAACCATCTGCGTGCTTCCAGAGCTGTACATACTTAAGAAATCCCTAACAGATACTTACCAGCACTCATCCCCAACCTCTGCATCCACGTTATTTAGCCAGGGACAGAGCAAATAACCTGCTCAAGAGGCAATACCAAATGCACAAAATCCAACCCAAAAAGACAAGTTGAGATTCAGTAATATAAAACTCAATTGTTTATTCTCTAAGATATGTAAACATACTTAGAGCAAAAGATTAAAGGTTATGGATCTTTGATCACCCAGGAAGCAGACTTTATAACACCAAATCTAAACACATTGCCACTTTATTTGAAGGTGTAAAGTTTATTTAGAACACTGACATTCTTGACGTGCTTTTAAAAGCACAAAGAACTCCCCTCCATGCAGAAATCCTTCTTTCCAGTATATCAAGACACTGAAAAGAATTCCTTTATACACTTATTTCAGAGTTTCACAAAAAGCTCCACGCGCTTACCGTAAGTAAATTTCACGTATTTGAGAGGTTCCCGTTCATAGACATTAGAAGGTAAAATTCTAGTACAAAACAGCTGATGTTTTGCTCATAATCCTAAAAGGAGGAGAAAGGAGTAACACAGGAAAAGGGGATAGTTTAGACTATCATCCTTATCTTTCCATGTGTGTTTTTGTGAAATGTATCTAAGGTCTGAAGTCTCTGCTGCTGTCACAACTTTGAGGCTTCTAGATGGCAGATGTAACACCAGAAGCAAATAATTGTTAAAGTTTCAGCTAAACAATCTAAAATCAACAGCCAACAGGATTAAACAGTTCAGCTATTTAAATGTGAATGAAAGAGTATGGTAAAAATAATTATTCCTCTTCCCTTTAAGAGAGAATGAAAACATAATGTCTATCTACATTAAGATATGTAAGAAAAGACTGAGCAGCATGAATTCAACCACACCCTTCAAGAAACGAACTATAAAAATACCATTTCTCAGTATGAATTTTGTCAAAACCTGGAAGCCTTACAGGCATAGCCCCAGCCAGCAAAGAGGTCCTCTTGAAATTTCAGATAGATACAAGAACGCCTTCATTTATTAAACTTAACTTACCTATCTTATTTCAGACATTCAGCACAGATTAATAAAGAGCATGTGACTCAAGCAATACCCCCAGAGATGAAAAGTAACAAATCTCTGCAACAACACAGCTGGAGAGAAGTTCCCACCATCGAGTACTATTTGCACAAAGCAGCACAGAAGTACAAACTGTAAAGCTCCACGAAGGCTCCCACATCCCATCTGCACACAAAGGGAATTTTACATTTTAAGCCTGACCTATGGTCTGGGACAAGTGCCTCAAAAGTGATACTACTAAACAGTAACATGCATTTATTCCTGTCATTGCAAAATAATCCCAATAAAAGCAGATTATCAAGAAATAATACTGAAGACTAAATTCTCAAGTTTGGAATCTGAAGTCTGATTTTCATGGCTCATAGAACAAGCTTTAATTTCTCACAGGGGATTAGGAATCTTTTATATGAACACGCTGTGAGGTAAAAACAGATAAATGTTAAGTCTTCCCCAGTGAAGCAGAACCTGTAACTTTCCATAATGTCCTGGGTTCAGCTAGGATAGAGTTAATTTTCTTTCTAGCAGCTGGTGCATTGCCATGTTTGGGAGGCAGGATGGGAGCAGTGCTGATAGCACACGGATGTTTTAGTTGCTGCCAAGCAGTCACTGACTTACCAGTTTTTCATGCTGCCCTGATGACAAGAAGGGGGGGCACCCAGGAAGCTGGGAGGGGACCCAGCCAGGACAGGTGACCTAAACTGACCAAAAAGGGTATTCTATGCCAATGACAGCATGCTCAGTATAAAGGGGGGGCTGGTGAGGGAGGAGCGTACCCAGTTTGGGGACAGTCTGGCTTTCAGAATGCTCTGAGCAATACGATGTGAGTTGGGTTCAGTGAGAAACAGCATTGTGTATCACCAGTTCCACATATTTGGCTGTGAAGCCCTGTTACTGCTATTTCTATGCCTCCGCTGTCCCAATAAACTGTTCTTATCCCAAACCATGAGGTTTGCCTTTGGTTTTCTTTCCCCCTCTTCCACACTCCTCCAGAGAGCAGCAACTGTAGTTTAAGAACAAGGTGGCTGCTCTACTTCCTTCATATTGACATACTCACAGGAGCAGCCACCCTTTTTGGAATAAGGGAACAACATTCTGAGTCAGTATCTCATATGGTTTCCCCCACTGACAATCTGCAGCTGAGGCATTTCCTTATTGTGCATTAAGGGTTAATCTGCAAACATTTAATAGAGATTGCTCCATGAATATTTAGGATCATGATGGCTGGTAGCATCATCTTTGGAAGCCAGTTGTAGAGTTCAGCCAAAAAAACATGGAAAATGAGGTAATTCACCAGCTGCATATAGAGCTTTGGATTTTCTTTCCTTGTCACTAGCCCACGTGGTTTTTCTGCCTAGGGCACAATTTCCAAGTATGGAAAATAGACATATGGGATGATTAGAAAAATACAAGGCAGCTCTTACCCATAATTCTACTTTAAAAGTAGGTTTGAACTACCATAAAAATAGCCTAACCCAAGAGCTGGTGATTACCATTACACCACCACCTTATATCATGAAGTGAGCATGGACTGAAAAAGATATTCATCCCCAAGCACTGACATTTCATAACATCCTGCAGAATTTGCTCGTTTGTGTAGACTGGCTACACCAGAAGCAGCAAAGGGTACCATACGCTATCAGGCTTCAAAACCAGAAGAGAGAAATTTGTGTTCTCAGCTATTCCAATGACTACTCTTACAACTTCATTTAATCCTAGACGTGTGACAGTAGCCTCTTCTACCCAAGTCCACTTTCTTCCTAAAGAATTTAAACTTGTGTTAAAGAAAACTAGACTACAGTTTGCCTCACTGTTCTGTGAGATGAAGGTTCCCTCCCTGACACACACTCACTATGGCTGGATGCTTGGTTACAAAGAAGGACTAAACCATATCTCCAAACAAGTGAAGAAAGTACTGTGTATTTCAGACTGAATGGAAAATGAAGGTGGTTAATGGTGCTAAGTGTTATCTTGCATGAATCATTTGGGAGATTTTGCCCTACATCTATAAAAACATTGAAGCAGCTCTTCTATTAAGAGGCATAGTTTATAACACATCTATCTTTGTTCCTATCACTTCACAACACCACCTATCTGGCTATCGCTATGGATACCAAACCCCTAGAACATCATTACCCCTGTCTGGAAATGCTGCTCAGATGTAGTACACTACCAGTAGCACACTGAGGTGTCATGGTTCAGCCCCAGCCAGTAGGTGACCACCATGCAGTAGCTTGCTCACTGCCCCCCATGGTGAGATGGGCAGCCAAAAGCAAACTACGTGGGTTGGGATAAGGACAGTGTACTGGGACAGCACACAGAGGTGGAAAGAACAACAGAATATAAACAACAGTGATATCTCAAAGCAACTTACTGACCCAATATCCGACCAGATGCTCAACTCAGCCTATCCCAGGGTCACCCCTCTCCAAGTAGTCCCCTTTTATGGGGAGCATGACATCACAGGATACAAAACATGTCCTTGGCCAGTTTGGCTCACCTATGCTGGCTCCTTGTGAAAAATCAATTCTACCCCAGGCAAAACCAGGACATGAGGGTATTTTTATTACACAAGACACTCATTTGTAGAGATGCTTCAGGTCCGTGGAACAGACAAGTTAAAAGACTATCACACTTCTGTCAAAATACTTTAATAACCTTTACATGTTAAGGAACTTTAAAACAAGGCTGACAGAAGAACTAGTATAGGAAGCAACTGGTATGCAGCACTGTGCTACACAGATAGATCATGCCCAGGCTTCTCCCCTTGCTCATGAACATGCCTTTGATTATGAAGTGGAAGAGGACAGAGCCATTGCAGCTCTGGAGTTCCAGAATTAAGTTTATCTCAGCATGTAAACAAGGCTCAATTTTACCACAAAAGTGACTGCTAATTGTTTCTTTTGTCTCATTAGAAGTGGTCATTTATCTTTTACAGAGCTGCTTCTTTAATAGACATAAATATCTCAAGTGTGGGACACAGGGGGAAATGGGCAGCTTCTTTTCAATGGTCTGTGGAGACAGGACAAGGGGCAATGGCTTCAAGCTGGAGCACAGGAAGTTCCACACCATTATGTGGAAGAACTTTTTCACAGTGAGAGTGACAGAGCCCTGGGACAGGCTGCTCAGGGGGGTTGTGGAGTCTCCATCTCCTCAAGACCCGTCTGGACGCCTCCCTGTGCAATCTGTCCTAAGGAACCTGCTTTGGTAGGGGGGTTGGACACGATGATCTCTTGAAGTCCCTTCCAACCCCTGCGATTCTGTGATTTCTTATTTACCCATCTTTCACTTTCCACATGAGGACTTCCACCTTTTCACTCTTCTCCACTATGTTGCCTCTTAACTTTTGGCTTCTCTTTTGGTTTATTGGACAAAACCGTGTCCACCAGCAGTAGTTCACTTTGCCTTAAGGACTGCACAACTTCGAATGAGACACAAGCAGCATTTAGGCTACCTGTACCTTTGCTGTATCAAAGACAGGGTTTGTTTTTTCCACCTTTCAAACATGCCTGCCCCTGCCTCTTCCAGTGTGACCTGGGAAAGCAGCAAGTTAATGTTTGACTTGTTTTAACAGTAGACTTTTTCCCGTGGTTACTTAACAGCAGTCTGGTGTGCTGTGCAGGTAGTTTGCATGGACTTAACAGCCAGCAGTCTGTATTCCTGAATCAAGACTTGAGGGGTTACATCAATGCACTCATCTTTGTGATCCTTATTTTGGAAGGGTAAATGAGTGGTTATGAAGGAATAAAGCAGATCATTTAGAAGACAGAGAACTGACCAGAAACACGCTTCAAGTGTAATATTATATAGGCTCTCCTCAACATTTGATCTATGTAAGCATAGGTTTTATGGGTTTATCTCCTTGTTATGCCAGCTTTTAGACAGAATTCACCATCCCCTTATCTTGGAGGGGGCGGATCATGGGAAGCCTAGGACCTTTCCTTCCTCTGTGAGGATGCACAAGATACACCAGGCTTTGCAGCAGCCATGCTGCATTCCCCAGTTCCTAGGCACTGCAATAACACATATACATTCTCTACCTGCTTAAATGTTGATTGATAGGACTCCAGGGCACACAGCAGGCTCATTTTACTGCAGAGGGGAAAAGAAAAAAGCAACCTGAACAACCAACAAGCTAGTGCAAAGTAAAGACACACACACTAACATCTCTGCATGAATTCATTCCAAAGCAAGCTTAATCCATTTTCAAAGCAGAGGGTAGAATTCATATGCACTAGCCAGTTAACTCCCAATGAGAACAACATCATTTAGATGCATAACATTCATTTGAAAATGGCTAGTATGAACCTTCTCTACCTCATTCCTCTGTAAACAAACATTAAGAACCTGACATATCCATGGCAACTTGTGCTGTGGAAACCAGAATTCAACATAACCTTTTAAAAAATGATGCCAGCTATTTCACAAAGAATTCACTGAAGGAACTATAAACCCTTTAGGGTGACACTGTAATAATAAATTCAAATGTAAACGTCAGTAGAGACTAGCTTAAAACCTGCACCTGCAGAAAGAAGCCTGCAGGGATTTCAGTCTGATGCTACCAGTTTTTAAAAAGGTATTTCATTGCCCTAGGGACCCCACACACCCCTCAGTCTTCAACACTGCAGGTTTGTTGAACCAGCACGAAGTCTCTCATGGCCCCCAGCCTCTTAAAGAACTTTAAAAAGTCCATAAGATAATTTTATTGCTATAACAATGCTAAAAGACAAACCAGTTGATACTGATGCAGCCTCCTCACTGAGAAAAGTTGGGTAGTTAAACAGAACTCAGATTCCAATGAAATTTAAAACCTGCAAGCTTTCTGCACCCTTATAAATAATTAATAGTCAAGCAACTATACCATACATCTGAAGTCTTTGAGAAAGAAGCTGCCTTGAACAGTAGTGGGGAAGAAAGAAGGAAGAAAACAGAGGCTGCATTTTCTGTCTACAAAGACTGGGGAAAAGCTCTTCTGTGACAGATATTTTTAACATACCAAAAGTTTAAATGGTTGTCCTTCAACCTGAAGATACTGCAGCACAAGACAAACACAAGCTAAAAATCCATGAATGAAAATCTTGGGCTTACATACCAACTTTTACTGCAGAAAGAGATACATCAGCGTTTTCATCTCTAACTACAGACAAAAATTAATCCTTACAGCATTATGTTCTCTTTGTAGAAAACAGTGCCAGGAATTAAACATGCCCTTCAGCAAATCGTAACTCAACATCATATCTATAGATTAAGATGCTGACAGTTCTGTCTCTGAGGCCCAAGTTCCTGTTACCAGACTATACTGCCTCTTATTCATGCATCTTAATTGCTAGTTTTAGGAAAAAAGGCATGGAAGATGAAGTCTGGTATCTGCTAACAAAAGAATGTTTTATCTTAATTCTGAATCAGAGTAATGAGCAAAGCACTCTGAAATCTCAGATTCTAATATCAAACTTACCACAGGGCTTAGAGAGTCTAATCTCTCCCCTGCCCCCAGTGCAATTTTATGTGAAGCTAGGGAAGAAAGATGATTCTGGAAGTTTATAGCCACTAGTACACACTCAGTTTATCAATTGGAAGATACCTACAGTCATGAAATGGAAGGGAGCCAGAAGATTTATAAAAGTATTTCCCCTTCCCTCCCCCAATGCAGTATTACTTTTCTTTGAAGAGCAGGGAGTGGAAATGAGGTAGTACAGATGTGAGATTTTGATTGCAAGACCCATTAACACAAAATAAGAAAATTATTAACATGGGCCCAATGCTTTTAACCACTCTGATACCTTTTTAATTTGATACCTTGCTTTCCAGAAACCCTTCAAGGATTTTCTACTGCTATAAAACAACAGTTAGAAAGGAGCTCAATAAATCAGCTAGTACACCCTCTCAGGACTCCAGGAGAAAAGCATGGTCTAGACATAGTTAATCTGTGCCTTACAAAGCACTCTACAAATGGAAATACCACAGTCTTCCCAAGCAATCTGTTCCAGTGGTTCACAATTTCTTCTAGTGTCCATTTACACCAACTTTTCTGCATTTTAAGCACATTACCAGCAGTTCTGCCATTGGAGTGGCCAGTGAAAAAAGCTCCACTCTCTTCTTGCATATATCTTTCTTACCTGAAAGCATCAACTCTTTCTCTCTGCAGTCTTCTGCTCTTTAAGGAAAAGAGTTCAAATCTTCCTGTGAACAAAATACTTGTCAAGAATTTGTTCTCTTTACTTTCCTGTATACTGTCAAAGTACTCCAGCTTTTCCTGAGGTGGAATGCCTAAGCCTGGAATGAAGGACTGATTTATGGAAAGTTAACCTGTTTATGTATCACTGTACATCTGACTTGTTTGCAACACCTGTGTAAACAGAATGGCACCCAGTCTAAATGCAGCATCCTCAGACCCTTGGCACAACACAAATTCTATTCCCCCTTTGTCTACTTGCACAGAGATGATGGAGAAATGGATGATCTTGAGTCTTCTTGTTATCCAAAAGGCATACTCTTCCCCAGCCTGCTTCTCCACTCTCAAACCATTCTGAACCCTAAGCACATTTTCTGATGCACTTGTAGCAATCCTTAGCTGGGTACCATCTGCTGCTAATAAGGCACAGCCTTACTGACAGAATGACTGGGGTTGGAAGGGACCTCTGGAGATGTAGTCCAGTCCTCTGCCAGACCAGGATCACTTACAGCAGGCTGCACAGCACAGCATCCAGGCAGGTTTTGAATGAGACTCCACAACCTCTCTGGGCAGCCTGTCCCAGTGCTCTGCCATCCTCACAGTAAGGAAGCTCCTCCTCATGTTTAGGTGGAACTTCCTATACTCAGGTTTGTGCCCACTGTCTCTTGTCCTGTCATTGGGCACCACTAAAAAAAGACTGACCCCAGCCCTCAATGTTTCACTTAAGTCAAAATTAGGGACAGAACTCTGCAGAGACCATTCAGTCTAGACATTCTCTGATTGTGATCCACAAAACTAATGTTTTTCACAAATTTTATGGTATTCAGCAAAACATTTCCTTGCTTTTCATAATGATAAAAATTAAAATAGCTTCTTAAACTAAGAACATATTTAATGCTCTCAAACAAGACTGGATACTAAGTCATGAAAGGAACTTTGCTTGTTAATTTCGTTTTGAGAAAAAACACACTTATGTTTGTTTAACATATATTTGTTACAATGTTTTTGCAAGCAGTCTCTGGCTGTAGTGGTTCTTTTCCACTTGCTGCTCTTCAATTCAGGCACTGGCTTGACTTCTCTACCTATTTAAAGGGCCTTATCTGCCTACGTGGAAAGTGATAATGGTTCTGAGATCAGGAATCAGGTGAAGCAGAGTAACCCTGTTTGAATTTCACCTGCTTTTCAAATTAGTACTTTTGTAAGTGTTCTTCATTATTTTCTTTAGATAAGGAAAGTTCTCACACTTCTGTTTCTGGGCTCAGGTATAATTGCAGCTTAACCTGCAATAAAGATAAATCTGAGGCAACAAGTGCACTAATGGTTCTCTCACTCATGTTACATTTCTTCACTCAGTAGTAGGCCAACCCCTTACACTTATCACCATATAAGCTATTCTAAAAGTACACTATCTTCATTGTAGTGAGCATAAGAGGATGCCCTTAGTATCAAACATGTCTGAAAAGACACAGAGGAGGAGCCAGCCCTGTAGAAAAACCTCTCTGGAGACAGGAACACACCAACATAAACAGCTTGCTTAAAGGTATTACATCATATAGCATGTGTATCATGCATTTCTATTATTTAATCATATTTACCTTTCAATCTTTAGTCTAAAACTGTTTAACATAGCTTTGCCTAGATGTCAGAACTTTGTATGTGCTCTTAACTAAATTCATAGAGAGAAATCCAGACTAATTAAAGTTTGAAAACAGAAATCTTAACTATTTTTCTGAAAAAAGGTTCAACTAAACCTTCTCTAAAAACGTTGCAACTAATGGATTTCTTAGAATATCTTCACCACCCAGCTCTTACTAGCTGTCTGCACCCTTATTTAGTATCCACCCAGCAGTATCTCACATTCTAGTAACCAGTAGTCCAGTTAGGTAAACTGGAAAAACAAAACCTTATGTTACAGACAGAAATGTTTCAACTGATCAACAAATACTTGTACCTCATTACTGCTAAATGAGGTCTCTTACCTCACGTTCTGGCTGAGCTGTACTGATCGTGCTGGTGTATATCTCACCATGTGCTGAGCTCATTCCACTTGCCTACTAGAAAACTAACCTAAGCAAGTAGTTTTCTGCTGGCATAACTAATTGGGTAGTCTTACACCACGAACACAAACAGAAAGCAAGACCACATTACTGGGCACGCATGATATAGTAGGAAGTTCTGATTTGTGTTTCCAAACAAGCGCTGTCATCCCAACCTACAACATTATTCACAGTAAGAACACAGCTGCTGCACATGGCAGCCATATCTCTAAGTAAAACTACTTGATATTGTTAATCATAGATAGAATCTCAGAAAGCTAGTCTATACAAGTTTAAATTCATTAAGAGAAGGTAACAGAAAGATTTAAGCAGTAAAATTGAGTTGCTGCCTCAGTTCCCACCACCCCCACCTGTCCCTCTCCATGCAATAACCACACATGCTCAGTTTTGCCTGTTTTTTATTTCACTAAACAGTAAATCACAGAGCACTACCCAGAGGCAGCTCATGCATAAGAGAGAACTACTTCTTAAGACCTATCAAAATATTTCCTTTGTTAAACCTTTTTGCTTACTGTATTTGTTTTCTACTCTGCCCCAGTCATTTTATCTGCATTTGTACACAGTATGTGCCACTGTCCCACACAACAGCCTTGTCCTTGGGGAGACACAGATTGGCTGAATTGACCATGCTGTGCATAAGGATCTGGCAACAGCCCGATGTCCAAGTAGAGACCAGTGACCAGTGGTGTTCCTCAGGGGTCAGTATCAGGGACAGTGCTGTTCAACATCTTTCTCAGCAACACAGACAGTGAGATGGAGTGCAGCCTCTGCTAAGTTTTCTGACAACACCAAGCTGTGTGGTGAGGTCTACACACTGAAAGGACGGGACAACATCCAGAGGGATCTTGGCAGGTTTGAGAGGTGGGTCCATGTAAACCTCATGTAGTTCATCAAGGCCAAGCACAAGGTCCTGCACGTGGGTCAGGACAATCCCGAGGATGAATACAAGCCAGGCAAAGATTGGATTGCAGAGACGGACTTGCTGGACAAGCATCTCAACATGATGAGGTTGACCATGGGAGTATAATCATTTTGGGTTATCATTCAGACCCACAATTACCAGTCTACTATGCTTTAACTTGGAATATCTGACACTAAGGCAGGGACCACCGAAGTCTTCCCTGAAATGGAGAGAGCAATGCTGAAAGGCAAGGTACACCTTGTAAATAGGAAGAAACCTCAGTGTCCCATTAATATAGCTTCAATTTGTGGGGTTTACAGTTTTAACAGCTTAATTCCTAAGACCAGGAAGGAACCCTGAGCTGTATATTCAAGCCACCTTTGAGGGTTAGAGGAAGAGACACCAATTGTGGAAAACACAAAACCATGTTGGGCACAAGCAAACAGATACTAACATCTCCTGCCTGGATATTAATTTCTAAATTATCTTTTTACTATGGTTCTGAAAGCCAGTAACTTCTTCATAGCATGTTATTGGTAAAGTGGTGATGAGAAGTTGAAGAGCTTTGCAAAGGAACCGATTTTGAAAAGCTAAGAGAGGGACAGGCCCCCACCAGCTGTCAAGTGTCACACATCAGCGATCAAAATCTATTTGCAAAATAATGATTTAGAAACCTCTGTTTCCCCAGGAAGCAGTTAAGTTTGCAGAACTCAACCAGATCCAAAGGCACCAACAAACAGCCATGAGACCCTCCCATGGAAAGGCGATGAAAAAGATAATATCCATCTGGAGTTTGCGTTGGCAAAGCAAATCAATATACTTAGTCATAGCTCAACAACACTGCTTACAAAGCAAGTGTTTTCCCACTAATGCCATCTTTACCACGTTTTAACAGACAACAAGTTGCCAAAGTACTGAGTTTGCAGCAAAGCTTAAACTGGCTTTACTTGACAGCAGATTAAACACAGAAAAACAGTTTACTGATACAACAGTTCAGCCGTTATACATAAAAAAGCCAGTTACAGTTCACAGTCAACCATAACACTACTTTTCTCAGCTATCTTAAGGTATAAAGATTTTAACACAAGGATACATTTACAAATGCTACACTCCAAAACCTTGACAGAAATGTTGCTTTTTCATTTTGTAAAATTTCACTGGCAGAGAAAACCTATGATGCCTAATTCAGGCCCACAAAATTTCTAGGACCAGTCAAGGATTTTAGACTTTATTGTCAGAGGGAATTCTAAACTATATTAATGATCTTATTTTTAGTTTTAATAATGATTTTGGATTTAATTCTATTACATTTTTATAAAGGCATCAGCATGACACACATTTCACATGATTTAACTTCAAAGGGTTAAGATTAAGTTACTGAATTCTTTCAATACCTGCTGTAGTTTTTTTAATGATATTAAAGAAGCTATAAACAATAAGTGAGAACATATGTTTAAGACTAGGGTAAAGTTTATTCCAAGAGGCAAAAATTCCCTTCAGCTTTACATAATCATTTTGAACAGCATACGTATTGAAGAAAATATTTTAACTTACTTACATATTCAAACTATGTGGCATAGTACTCTGTAATTTCCTAAGATTGAAACATCATATATGTAGCAATCTAATTAGTTGCTTAGTTCTCAAAATTTCCCTCTTCCTTACTCCCACCCAAAGATACCTCTACATCTCCTAGTTTTTTTATTCAAGAACTGCTGCTGCCTACCAAGGGTGTTTCAATACTAAATATTTTAACCTTTAGAAATGGATCCTGAGTATAACTGAGTATTGCTGAGTGTAACAACCACTTTCAGCAAACAGAAAGGGGAGAAAATTCCTAATGAAGTCTTTCAAGCTCACATCAAGTCTGGAAGCATCTTCAGTCCATGTCTACAGGTATCAAGCACCCACCATGTCTTAAGAATATGAAAGTTCAAAACTCAGAAAGCCACAGATGAAGCCTGGAAGAAAAAAAAAAATTTAAAAAGAGGAGAGGGAGAAACCCAGAAAGTCCCTAAACCCCAGCTTTAATTCCAGTACTTCCCCAAAGCACAAGTGAAATCTGAGCCGTATCATTCCACTCGCATTCCAGGTAAAATGGATTTTGTGTTTACAAAACGTGCCTTCTCAAATCTCATTACTGATGCTCCATCCAGACAAGCACTTCACAAAAGGCAGCTTGAACACATATCAGTGGTAAATGCATCTTTCTTAAACTAAAACATAGAAAAAAAATCTTATGTTACACATAAAATGAAATATGACATTGGCAAGGAAGCCTTAGAGACATGCATTGAGAGAAACAGTTTATTAAGTTAGTCATTCTGTGTCTAAAGTATTTTTAAAGCATACAAATTGGTCAGAAAGGTACAAGTCACAGTGTGCTGCTGCTACTGCTGTTGTACTTACAACATTCAAACCTGAAATAATGTTCAGTGATACTTTCTTCACACGCATGGGAAAACAGAAAACGCAGTACTTCTGAAAAGCCAGCCACAAACACAGTACTGCCGTGGCAATAAACCTCAGTGTCTTCAAGATTTACCTCTTGGTACAGCTCCCACAGGCATTCCTTATCCCATGCAAGGATGGCAATAGCATAGAGAAATACCAGGAAGTCTAAAACAAGGCTCTTTACAGCCCTTGACCATCCTTGGTTACATAAAGACAGAAGATAAAGAATTAGAGCTGTAGTGCAGGGTGAGGCAAAGATTCTTGACAATTCAGGAATAATAATAATTTAATTTCCAAACACTGTGGCTCTGCACAGGAAAACACTACTGCTGAGCATGCACACTTCACACAGGAATGTGTGTTCAGATGACAAGGGAGACATTTCCTCCTACTAAAGCCAGAGCTATCTCCTTCCCATTTTATCTGCATGTCAGGTTCATTAACAAGGAGAGACCATACAAGACCATCTGCTAATAGTTATGGCTTAATTCAGTAATTTTTATTCATTTGTGCTACACAGCACAAGAATTATGTGCTATAGACAGCACAAGAATGGTTTTATCATGCTGTGTTTGCCTGTTTCCACAAAAACAATGTTACAGATTAAGATAGGCAGTAAGACCCCTCTTCAGACACATGCATGCAGAAAGCCAGTATCATTTCCAGTCATAGGCTGACAATACCAACCCACCAGAAAGCACATTTTTCACCTCTACCAGCAAAGACAAAGATGGGGCAGGAATAAGAACAGGGAAAGCAGAAAGTTGCTAGTTCTGGTGCCTGTCACCCCTTTAGAATATGTTTCTGCTTCAAGTGGTACTTTGCTGCCTATATACAAACTAGTTCCAACCCCTGTCTCTCCTCAATGCCACCTTCCTTCCCCAGAAAACTTTATTCTTGAAGTCTGTGCTACCCTACATCACCACTAGCAACCTTTAGTCTCTTATGACCCCTGGCTTTGCCCCACTCTAGTTCCCAACACCTTTTTCCTTGCTCTCCTTACCCCACTCACCTGGCTTGATTGCTTCCACTTTTTAGATCTTTTCCTTCTGAGTTCACCATCTGACACCAGTTCTCCTTTCCCACAAGTCTCCTAGCCAGATTTATTTCTGTTAATATTGCATGCTGGAGAATCTCCCACAGAGCAATTTAAACTTCTCTTAATAAGCAGAGAGTAAAGGTCAGCTTGAAAAAAATAAAAACAAACACAAAAAACACCTTTCACCTTTATAAAATTGCTTCACACACAGCTCTGGGCTTCCCAACCACGGAATACTCTCTATTATTCTAGCTTTCAACAACTCAGCTGGACTGTGCTCCTTGATGCCCAGGACATTTTTCAAAAGCTCTTGACTTGCTGGATTTGGTGTTCCAAAAACTATGTGATGAATAAAATTCACACTCATACTACTGCAAGTCTCAAAAATCAGAATTCAGGTGGAAATTTCACGTGGCTATTCTACTAATGTCGAGACACGCACAACAACAGCATTTGTGTATCACACCTCAAGAAAATATCCCCTTTAAAAGGGTAAGTTACTGTAACTGAGGTTTAATTCTATAGTAAACAAATACTTTCTGGCTTTACAAAACATTCACCTGTTAATAGCTGTTTGCATTAAAAACTTAAGTGTTAAACCAGCAGTAGGTACAAGTTTTGACTACTTGGACAAGACACTCTCAATGAACCTATGATTTAGAAGCTACAATGCACTCTTATACAAAAGTAAAATCACCTTGCTTTCTAAAGGATGAAAAGCAACCTTCAATTCTCTTTTTCTTTTTCACTATAAGAACATTTTCACACCTTCCCATAGTGTTTAATTTTTGCTGTACTTTACACCAAAGCCCAGCTGACTTTGTAAAAACTGCTTACAGGAAGTCACACTAAAGTCAGAAATACCATGTGGTCATTGAACAAGAAGGTAGCCATGGTTACCAAACCAAATTAATACCATAGATCACATTAAAGAGAGATAGTTGTAGGCTTGCTAATTATCTGAGGTGCTTATTAAGTATTTTAAAGTCTGAAAGTAACTGTATACTTCTATCAAAGGTAATAAATCAATCATCTCTGTTAAAGGCTTAGAGGAAAAGTAAAGCTTACTGCTCAAATCTATGGGCAACATATGAGAAACATTACTATGAAAGCCATTCAAAATGCCCCCTCATGGGAAAGGGTAACATTATGAGAACTAAGTGCTTTCACATGTTCTTTTTACCTTTGTTCTTTTATGGTCTTATTTTTCACCTCTTCTAAAGCAACATTTATTTGGAGGCTACTAATCTGAATTCCATCTCTTTCTTCTCAAGGTCCCTTGGGACTGCTCTTCTCCATCAACGTCTTTTGTTCCTGCCACAGTAATTCTCTGATCAGTCAGAAACAGCTTCACATGGCATTCTCCAGCAGAGTCCACAATCTGCACTGTGAGCAGATTTGGAAAGGAAAAAAAGAAAAAGAATCATTTGAAGGGAAACCCCCCTACTTTCTCAGCAACGTTGTAAACCTACCTGCTAAAAAACAGTAGACATGCTCCATCCTGAAATCATTACTGAGCAGGAGAAGGCAGTCAAACCGAAGCAACACTACTGCTCTGCATACAGGAAAGCCCAGCCACCAAAGCTCTTCTCTCCCAGGTTCCATGAAGGCAGACATCTCTGTAGCCTTATTTATCACACTATACAACCCACGAACAACCTTAACTCCACTGCAGTAAGTTCAAAAGCAGGTTAAAAAACCCTGGAAAATCCAGTCCTTGTGTTCTATTCCCTACATACAGGCAATGCCTAAAAAAACCATCCCCCAATAACTCAGGAGGCGTTATGCTACAAAGTCTCAGATCCTAACAGTCTTCTGTATTTTGCACCAGTATAGCATCAGGCCTCAATCTTTTACATCCATCTGCTTTTAGAAGCTTAAATGTGTACCTCAGTTAATCTCAAAATAACTATGTCCTCAAAGTAGGCTATTATATTACTACAGGATATTACTCACTTTGCTCTAAAGGAGGAAATAAATCTTTCTTCAGAATTTGATTATCCTTTCTATTACATAACTTCAAAAGTATCTTATACTACAATCATGGTGTAGTTCAACTATTCTACTTCTAAACAGCATAGAACAGCTAAAACTAGTGTCAACGGCTGCTGCGCTTTGCTACTTTAAGCTTAAAATGTAAAGGTAATTACTTCAGCAAAGAAGCTCCTGCAGTTTGCCCTTGATTTGTATCTCAGTTCAGCAATCAGTACAACGGCATCCCAATACAAGGTGCAGCTTCTGGGTGCTACTGAAAAAACTAAAGCAGTACAAGAAACATTTCTTTTACATTCAGTGTAAAATGTAAATAAAGCTTGCTAATGTTATAAGGACAACAACATACTGTGAATGTTTATAAGCATGATTATTTGTTAAAGTCAACAATTTTGTGATTACAAACTTAAGTATTTGCCAGAGGATTCTATAAATGCTTACAGTCAGTATTTAGATTTTATTTGCCCACATTTCCCCACTCCAAAGATTGTTCTCTCCCTTGACTCTCACACTAGATCTCTTCCACCTTCATCTCCACCGGCTGTTTGCTTCAAGCTTCTACCCCTTTGTCCAGTTAAGAAATCCCATCTTCACCCCAGTAGTCCCTGTCTGTCTCAACTGTTTTCTTGCACCTCTATTCCCCTGAAATGCCACCAGCCAACACTTTTAAAGCTGAGCACATTTATAACCCCACTGACAACTTGGGCACCTTATCCTAAATCTTTTACCATTTCACAGACTTGTCCAAACCAGATACTCTATAAGAAGCTACTTACAACTCTGATCAGATAGTTTTTGTTCATTTAAAATGCACACATGCTACAGACACATGTTGAGTAACTACAGCTCTTCGCCCCTCTCTTGAGGGGAGCTGGCTCTTGTTAGCTGACATACAGAAAATTCAACCATTCTGCAAAATCATATTTCCCAATCTTATCCAGGGGCTGAGAAAACAGATGGGGTGTCCTATTGGCTTCCTCAGAGAAGTGTTTTCAATTAAACTTCTAATATCCTCTGCTCCTTTACTAGGAAAAAGGTGGGAAGAAACCACCAAGCGAGGCATGCTTCACAAGGGAGCTAGCCCATTCCATAAACAGAGTACATTGGTAACTGGCTGCAATGGTTGCAGATGCCATCACGGACAACAGAGTAACTGGTTAGTTGCATTGGATCCAGGAACCGAAGAGGCTTGAGCACTACTCACAACCTACGTATCTTTGGACAGACCTCTGTCTTAACGTGCCCCACAATACATCTCCAGCATTTGCCACCACCATGGGAAGTAATGCTTAAGGAGCTTATCAGTGTACTGGTTGTGCAGACACAAGCCAGGAGTTTCCATTTCTTCCTTTCCCTAAGACAAAGGGCTCCCCTCTAGAAACCACAGCCGGAGGACCTTAAGTTCTCGCAGCCTTTGCTCCTAACAAATAAACTCGGCAACTGCAAGCAGCTTATGTCTGAACAAAGACCAAAAGTACACAAGACACCCGGCATACTTCAGCCCGCAACGAACACAACTAAAAAGTTAGGCGCCTGAACACCTTGGGAAGAAAAGCGCCCCAGCTGCCACTAAAACAAACACACCAAAAGAAAAGCAAACATAAAAAAACGTGTTGGGTTTTACGCGTTTTAAAACAAGGCTCAGAATACACAAGGGCATCGCTCCTGCCCAGGGACTGAGATGGCAACCATGACCGCCTGCACAGCTCCGCCCCGACGGGAGCTCTCCCTCCTCCCGCTGAGCAGACGCCGGTAGCCCGGGGGCAGGGGTCCCCGGGGGCAGGGGTCCCCGGGGGCAGGGGTCCCCGGGGGCAGGGGTCCCCGGGGGCAGGGGTCCCCGGGGCGCGCCCCACCGCCAGCCAGCCCTCAGGAGCGCTCCCTCCAGGCGAGGGGGATGCTCCCCTCGCTGCCGCCGCCGGCGGAGCACGGGGCCACCACCACCAGCCGCCGGCCCGACCTCCTCGAAAGCGCAGGCGGGGAGAGCCGCCCCCTGCACGGAGGCTGGGCTGGGGGGCCGGCGCGGCGCCCGCCAGCCCTAAGGGGCTAGAGACGGGGGGAAAGGTCCCGGCGAACGGGAGTCGGGAGAGCTGAGGGGCCCCGCCACCACCCGCGCCGGGCTGCCGGCTGCCCGCCAGAGCCGGCTGCGGCTGACGCGGCCGGTACCTCCCTCCCCCCGCGGGGGCCGCACACCTCATCGGCGGCGGCGCGTAGAGACCGCCCCGCGGGGCCCGCCCGCCCCGGCGGGCTCCTCTCACCTCACAACCAGGGGCGGGCGAGGAACGCTGCTGGCGGACCGGGCGGTGATTACCTGGCGGCTGCTGGCGGCGGAACCCTGGAGGCAGCTGCCCGTTGTGGCCCGGGTGGCGACAGGAAGCGAGCAACAGCCGCGGCGTCTCCACCGTGGCGCAGTTACCATGGGACGGACGCCCTCTCCCTCCGGAAGTCGCCGCCGGGAGGGCGGGGAAGGGGAGGCGGGGAGAGGCGCCATCTTGAGCGCGGCGCTGGTCCGGCGCCTGCCTTCTGCCATCTTGAGTGTGGCGGGGCAGCAAGGCGGTCTGGGCTCAAGGGGTCGCTCGAGGGGCTGTCTCAATCCCTGTCCTCTCCCGGGACCCGAACCCTGAGAGCCGGCACGGTTTATGCCGGGGAGGTGCATAATGGAGGTTTTCTGAAACCCTCTGAAAAACGACAGCCCAACACACGCATCTTTTAATAGAGATGTGGGCAGAGGGAAAGTCGTACCTTAGGTTGAAACAATCTCCTCAGTGTAAAAAAATTACAATCAGGAAAAGAAAATTACCATCATGCTACTGGTGGAAAACCTGGTTGCTTTTTTTCCCTGGAGTTTCTAAGTGAGGAAGCTCTCAGCAGCTGCCCTGTAACCTGAGGTGGTGCAGAGGGTCTGTGGCCCTACAGGAAGATGGGGAACATGATGGAAAGGCCAGGAATGGAAGGGAGATACAGGGTAGTGTCATGAGAGAGGAGACCATGTCAGCTTCTCAGCTGGAGCCACAGCAGGTCTGGGGCAGTATTGTCCCAAGCAGTAATACAGATCCCTTCTATAGCCCCAGAATTGTCCCCATGCACACAACAGACCATCCTTGATCCTTTAAAAAAAAAAAAGTTAATATGGAATATAAAATTACATAGAGAAAACTATATTATATAGATGGGTAAATCCAGTGCTGAACTGCTAGGAGAAGCTACAGCCATACCTGGGCCATCTTGTACATACACTTTAGTTTTTAATTACACAATTGCATTCCATTTTGTCCCAAAGGACCTCTGCCTCATTTAATGCATTGAATTGCTTAGAGATATGGCATTTCCTAACATTTGTGTATGTGCTTTCGCAGATGGAATAAAAGTACGCCTTTGTAAATGTTAAGACCAGAATAAAACATTGGATAATCCGCAGTGATACCTTGCATGTGACAAGCAGTCACACTTTCATCCCTTCATGAGGGTATCTGAGTCTCTAAAAGTCTCTCTGATGAGAGAGACTGCCTCAGGTCAGGCACTCCATGTCTTGAGAGAAGGAGCTTGCAACCTAAGTTAGAGATACCTCCTGACTCCCTCCCTCTCTCCTTCCCTCTTCAATTCTTCCTTTGGAGTTCACTCAACATGGTTTTTATCAAAGGCTCATTATAATCTTGACCGTCAGACCTTATCCTAAAGGCCAGCAATATGTCTTCTGTATCAGCCCAAGCATTTGTACTTGGTCACATCGGGTAGGATCAGAGCATAACATGTTGTGGAAGTTGATGTTTTTAACCCTGTCCAGTCTGGCACTAGAGCTACACTCAAGGATAGCAACTGTGAGCACATGAACTTTCGAGGAGATATCTTTTCTGCAAAGAACATGAGCAAGTGAAAGATGAAAAGCTCCAGCCCTTCTGGCTGCAAGGACTTCACTGCCAGGCCTGACTGCTTGATATCATATTCTGCCACTTAATCTCTAATTGTGCTGATTTCTTCTATCAGTTCAAGCGACTACTCAGTCACATAAACCAGTTTCTGTGATTCCTATGATACCTTCCCTTCTTCCACAAAGTCTACTTACAAGATACCTTTTGTGCTTCAGTGATCCTCCACTGAAGTACCTGAAACTCGAGAAATTTGAAATACCTGGTTCCACACCACAGCGCCTGTCTTTCAATGCCATCTAGTGTTCACGCATGGAAGAGATGCTGTCACTGATGTAATTTATCCTCAGGCCGCCTTGCCATAATTAACACATTTAGGAAGTGATAGGCGGCACTGATAGAATGTATCTTTGTAAATTAATAAAATATTTCTGCACATAAAAATGTATTCGTATTTTTATTTTTTACAATTGAATTCTGACACAGATCTCTCTTACAGTATTTAAAATCAATAGCACTCACGAACCAAGCAGATCTCTGTTATTTGCCTCTGGCTGTGCTGTTCTGTGTAGCTAATTGGTTTGCTTCAGAAATCTGTGGTCTCTAAAAAACAAACCAAAACCTACCAACCAAACCCCCAAACTTGAAACAAATTATCATTCTGCTTCATTCCCAAAAAGGAGTAGCCACCCAGGTTAGACCCTAGTAAAAATTTTACTTGCAAAGTGAAGCTGGCAAGCCTGGAGTGACAGACCTTTCAAACCATCTACAAAAAGGACTGAGGTGGTTTTTTAAATAAGGAGGCAAAAACATGAGGGATTATCCAGATATCATCTCTCTACAGTTTCATTTCTTTTCTCCCTTGATGTCTTTCTTTACAGTCACCTCTTATTCTCATCTCCAGTCCATAAATTAGCAGTTAATTAGTTCATAACCATTGAAACACCCTTGTCTGTCTTTTACTATTAACACATAAACGTACTTAAGAGAAAAACATGAGGGACTTGTAATAATCTCTCTATATTTCTATGAAGAAAGTGTTTAGCAGCCAGTACAGATAATTCCACCCTGAAGATCACAGATTCTAAATTAAGATACAGATCCTGAGTAGCAAATATGATAAAAGGAATATGAATACAGAATTTCATACAATAGCTTTATGCATACTCAGATCCTCACATATATTTAACAAACCTTACCCTCCTGATTGTTCATGAAATAATTGGAAAGTCATTATTCTCCAAATTAGCCCAGCTAAAAAAGAGACAAAGCAAGGTGTCAGCTGCTTTAATTCCAGTAAAAATTTAATTTAATTAGAGCAATTTCAGATCACACTTCTGGCAGCTGTGTTTATCACACTTTCTTCAAAGGATAGGAATCAGCAATGACTGACATTAGCATCAAAGCTCATTTATTCATCCGCCCACATCCTACCAGCCTGTCTGAGTTTGTCTATTTATTTAGCATTTTAATAACAGCACAGTAAATAAGATTTCATTTTAGAGTGTGCATGGTTTTTGTCAGAGCATTTAGTGCAGGCTTCTTGTAATGTCACAGTAGAGCCCCTCTTTGTAGGTTTGATGAAAGAGCAGCTAGCTGTTCTCCAGAAGATATATTTTAAATGCTTAATAAAGACATAAACTGGGACCCAGAATTTCTTTTTCTTTACTTTTGTGTGTGTGTGTGTGTGTGTGAATAACTAGAAAGTATCTGTCTTTCTGATGGGGGGGGGGGGGAAAGTGCAAGAAATGACCTGTCATCCCTTAAGGTGCAGAAGACTGCCAGTGTCCAGATCCAGGTGGGTCATGGGGGTTTGGGGCAGCCATGTGGTACTGAAGGCTCAGCTCTGTATGGAGGTGGCCTGTTCACTCTCAGCACACAACCTGCTATCACCTCTTGCAAACTAAAAGTGGGTCTTGCAGGTGAAGACCACCTTTTATTTCATATTTGTGCATCACCTGGCAAGACAGGACTTCATTTCCAATTAAAGCTGCTGTAGCACAGGAATGAGGTGGAGGCACCTATAGAACTGCTGCCACATCAGACCAGAGACCAAACACAATGGCACCAAGAATGTGCTGTCTGCACTGCAACTTTGAGCCCTGGGGTGACCAAAGCAGTTACACTGGGCCCCCCACCAGGCTGGTTCTTCAATTATCAGCAGTAGTGTGCATATATTCTTGATTGCTCATGGATGACAAAATACAAGAAAAAGATGCCACAGGAAGAGAAAAAAACTCAATTGCTTTCAAAAAAGAGATGAAGCAAACAATTCCATTTGATTTTTCAACAAGTGGGAACCTACCAAGCTGATGGAGCAGGTTCATGGCAGGTGCCTTTCAGGAAAAGATTCCCTCCAGATCATACTTGTACCCCCAACTTTCCAACCAAGATATCACAAGGTACAAATCAGAATCAGCAAAGATGCAACCTGCCAAAATTTGAACAGGGTGGACACGGAGCCTCCTGTGTGTCTTACTCAGACAGAAGTGGCTGATGGAAAGCCTCCTCTGTAGTGCATTGCTTACTTATGAAATCAGGAGACAGCCAGTAAGAGCAGCTCTGCAAGGAAAGGGACAGTGTGGGCATCAGTGAAGCATGAAAACTGATGATGGAAATGGGTTCTTCTTTGCCAAAGGTTTGTTGTGCTACATGCAGAACAGTAGTCTCCCCTGGTCAGTGCTATTGCCATTGGCACCAGCTGAAAGGAAAAAATCAGAGCCCTCACTTAAAGATGTAATTCAGAACGTGAACAAGGAACAGCGTAGCTAGCAGTTGTCTCTCCAGTGGGTGCTCCTTTTTCTTCTGAAAAAGAAGTTGAATTAAAAAAACACACACAAAGAAAACAGATGAGAGAATGACTAATGCACATAAATTCCACTGCTTTGACCACAGCATTACTTTATCAAATCCTGGGACTTAGTATGCAACAGAATTGTGATAAGACGGCGGCTCTGTGTCATGGAAATAATTTGTTTCAGCATTTCATCCAAGGGGGCAGATGTTGTGCCTGCGGAGTGTGCTGCCTTAGCTGGAACATTTATTGATGCTGACCACTGGTTTATACAGCAGGAGTTGAAAGGTGAGGAATTCAACTCTCCAATTCTGAAATTAGGAAGACACAGAAATTCCAAGGAAATGAGACAGTTGGCAGCCTGTGGGAAAGTGATAGGAAATTAACGGCTTTCCATCACTTACAGCACTTGTTTTGCTTGGAGGTTGTGTCCCTTCCAATCTTCCCCACGAGAATCAAACATGGTTTATAGCTGAGATTTGCATGTAGATGAATGAAACGCCTTGCTTTCAGTGACTGCATTTCTGAAACTCGGTTTTCACTAGTTCAGAAAGAAAACAGCTTTTTGGAGGTAATAATACTCTGATACTCTTCTAAGAAATCCTCATGCTCAAAACCATTGCAATTATTATACTTTTTTTTTTTCAGGAAAAAAGGTTAGCACATGCAACAGAGTAGCACTGATTTGCATTTTGAACTGAGAAACCAGCAACTGGAGAATTTTGTGTATTCAGTTTAGGCAGCCAGAAACCACACAGCATATAAAACTAAATTTTGGACATTTCTTTTGGATGGTTTGGCCCTGGCTGGACGCCAGATGCCCACCAAAGTCACTCAGTCACTCCATCACTCCCCTTTTCAGCTAGACAGGGGAGAAAATATAGATTGAGAAGCTCAGGAGTCAAGACAGGGAGAGATCATTCCGCAATCAGTGTCATGGGCAAAACAGACACAACGTGGAATATAAAAAACCATCTAATTTATTACACTACACACAGACACTGAAACCAGAGTCAGATAATGAGAAGTACAACTGGATCTTAAAACACCTCTCCTACCCCTCCCCTCTTCACAGACTTAGCTTTATTCATGATTTCTCTCCTTTCCTCCCCACCTCAGGTGGCACAGAGAGGGGATGTGGAATGGGGGTTTCAATCAGTTTTCCTTCTTGGAGGGGAGTGTGGATGGGACATTCCTCACACCCTTCCCCTGCTCCAACGTAGGGTCCTACCCACAGGAGACAGTCCTCCATGAACTTGCCCAGGCTGGTCCGGCCTCGTCCCCCACGGATTCACAAATCCCCCCCAGCAAACCTGCTCCAGCGGGGGCCCCTGTCTCCACAGACTGCAGGTCCTGCCAGGAGCTTGCTCCAACATGAGTCACAGCACCTTCCATATACTTTCACCCACTCCAGCATGGGTGGAGGTGGGGTCCAGGGGGCTACAGGTGGAGTCTCTGCTCCCTGTCATTTTCCATTTGCTGCAGGGGCACAACCCGCTCCACCATGGTCTTCTCCATGGGCTGCAGGGGAATCTCTCCCTCTGGTGCCTGGAGCACCTCCATCCCCTGCTTCTTCACTGACTTTGGTGTCTGCAGACTTTCTTACATCTTCTCACCCTTCTCTGGTGGCAAAAAGCAACTGTTTGTGGGCTTTTTCCTCTTAAATACATTATCACAGAGGTGCTACCACCAGCATTGATTGGCTTGACCTTGGTCAGTGGTGGGTCCAACCTTGAGTCCAGATGTTGTTTACTCAGTTGGGCCTGGGGGAAGCTTCTGCCAGGTTCTTGCAGAAGCCACCCCTGCAGCCCCACTTCCACTACTAGAACCCCACCACACAACACCACAATGACCAACCATGAAACTGTCAGGAAAAAGTGTAATTCAGACATGTCTTCAAAAGTATTGTCCAGACAACTTGTCTTGCACAGTACTCTCCATGACTGACTCTTCCAGATGTTCTTCTCTCTTTGTGTCTACAAGCAATCAAAGAAGTGCATCGAAGAGTAGCTTAGGACAATGCTCAGTATCTCAATAAGGAGATTACTGAAGCAGTACATTAACTAGGACAAGTTTATTCTTCTTTTATTAGCTTGGTTATAAACACTGACCAGCATTTTAGCTTGCAGGAAAAAGATCCTGGAATTTGCAGAGCAAGAATCAAAAAAAGTCATGATTTCTAGTCTGCAGCCACGTGCTTTGCTGGCTATTTTAAAAAGTAAAATTTACACAGTTATTGTTATTTTTTTCTTTCTACTATTCTGATGAATGAAACAATGCAAATCTGCCCCACAGCTGCCCAGAACCAAAGGGGGCTTTGCAGGCTAATTTAGGTGTACCAGGATATTGAATTGCACTGTACTGCCCCAAGCAGAAAGCTTTCCATATTCAGAAGTGATCAGCTAACAACAGATCCAACATGCATCAGAAAATAGGAGTTCCAGTTAAATGGGAACCAGATGACAGAAGCTCCAATTATCTCCTTAGCTGAAATAAAGCAGTAGATGCCACAGAGGCCATGTCTCACAAAACTCCTTTTTTCCTTCAATGGTTGTGTTGCTTTTTTCTCTACTGAATATTAAAATCTTACTGTACTGGGCAAAGGGAGGAGATGTGTTATGCCATGACCTGATAACAATGTATTCATAACTCACTTTAATCAGAGATATATTGGAATGGCAACATTTAGTATTTAGGAGTTGAGACTTTTTTTTGCACCAGGTTCTGAAACTTCATTAATATTTGCAAAAGTTCTTTGAGAAAGACTTACTGTATCCTTACCTGTCTTCAACACCCTGTACCCCAAGGTGGCTTTTTTCACTCAGAGAGTCCACATCATTTCTCTCAGAGCTCTCTCCACCATCTCCATGTTCCTGAAGACAAAACAATAAAACATTCAGTGGGTAGAAGGTAATGAATTTTGGTAGCTTCTGTTAAAAGCACTACGAAATTACAGCTAGTTTCAGTGCTTTCCATTACCTCGAACATGGAGGCTCCATCACATAGGGCTGATTTATGATTCTAGCTTATGTGGTGAAGTACCAACAACACAATTCCAATACCAGAAGCCACAAAATATATTTAAAATAAATCTTGAAAAGCAACAATGGGAAAAGACCAGCCAGAAATCAGCCAGTGTGTATTAGAAATGGACGACTTCTGCTTCAGCAGCAAAATGCTCCCAGAAGATGGTGTTAAAGCAGGATGCGTGAGCTGCATTTGCCTCTGGCTAACGCTTGCCTCTGCTACCCTTTTACTCTCAAGTTACTCCCTTCCCTACACAAACCTGATAAAATGTGATTAAATAGGGGTTGTGTACTGAAGGTGCACATTGAAGATAGTTGCAAGGAAAGGTGAATGGCATTTGATGAACAAGAATCAAGCTCAAGTGGGAAATCTCAGAATATGTTGATGGGCTGAGATCCCCTGTTAAAATCCAGTTATAACATACCTAAAAATTTGGAAACCTGCACTACCACTTTTACAGATTCCCCTTTTCAAAGTAGCCATTCATTTGAACAAACCAACCAGCACAAGCTGGCACTTCAGGCCTTTGAGGAAGTTGTTTTGCACTTAAGTTGCAAGAGTTCACATCTGATTCAGCTCTAAAATTAAAATTCTGTGTAAAACTATCAAACAAGATCTTGAAATACAGCCTCAGGTGGTTTCAATAACTTCTCCTTATATATGGGCTCCTTTATTTATGGGCAGTCCTCAGCAGTACAAAATGAATTCAAACTTACAACATTAATAATCTTCTATTCCCACACGTTTAAACACACACCACCACCACCACCACCCCCCATATCTCCAGTGGAATTTTATTTCTAGAAAAACTTGACTTCACCAGAATTTTCATCCGTCCTTAGTTACAAAATATCTCCTGGCTGATGATCTATGCAGCATTTCTTCAAGAAACACTGGGACATGTCTTTGGCTAAACATCCAGTACAATAACCATTGTCTCAGCCATCAATAATCAGTCTCTCAGCGTAACATTCAGGGCAGGTTATTTTCCTCCTGATGGGATTTAGTAAAAGATAATCAGAGTTATGCTGGATCATTCAGTTGGATTACTGAAGAGCCAACAACAGTAATAAAAACAGGAGCGTGGCAACAAAGTGACACAATTGGGGACTTTCAGTGAGTTCCTGACAGAAAAGCATTATAGAATTGGGGTTTTTTTGAGGTATTTTCTACCACCCCCATTCCCAAGAGTCTGTTGTTTTTGAAGATGCTCCTTTATTTCTTGAGATTCTTGCCCAGGACGTACTGCTAACACAATACCCTGACTTTGGCTCCAAAACTGAGGGCAATATTTGTCCCCAAAGCCTTGGCCAATGTTGATTTCTGATTCTGCTACCAGAAGTGATGCTGAAGTGAACAATCTGGCCATGCATCTACAACACCTTTGCTGTGCCCCTCCACCTCACCAGTTTGGGGAACTAAACTCCTCTAAGGTTGTCTTGACTGCTTGTCACTTTCAGATATCATTTACAGTCAGAATCCAGTTTGAATGCAGTGACTTCAGAACGTTTGGTGCAGGAGGACATGTGTGTATAAATAGGACACAAACTAATAATCACACTGAAAGCTCTACCAAAGCTTTCAAACAGCTTTAAGCAAAACTATGAAAAAAGGATTACAGAGCCAAATTTGGTCTAATAGTAGATTGTTCAGGGTTGAAAACGGCTTCTGTGGCATAAAGCATAATAGCAGTGTTAAATAAATCCTGAGGAAGCACATCCTCTCTGTTCCCCTAAGCAAGAGACAGATCTTATTTATCTGTTTCTGTGTCCTGTGGCATTCCTCTACTGGTGTATGTATTTGGGTTTGTTGAATCTAAACAGCATGGCAAGTTTTCTTCCAAAGGATTCACAAGCTGAAAATATACAAAAGACAACCAGCAACTGGAACATCCTCCTCCTACTAAAGGGCTTTTTACAGTAGGTGTTTTGCATGACGGCAGGAAAATTATATGGAGCAATTCTACCTATGAATGTAAAGGCTCAGCAGATGAGATGACACATTTGCTTGGTGAAAATCTTCTCCTTGCTTGAGAAACCTCTTTCACAACCCAGCTTTTTCTGAAGTCTGGCCAGCTTTTCTGGCATAGCCATACCTCAGTTACTCCATTCCCTTCCGGACATTTCTTCCACACAATGTTTCAATTAACCAAACTCACCTTGGTTTGCAATTCATTACATGACCTCATTACTACCTTGGAACAATTACCACTTCTACCTCTTTATGTAGGTCTGCCTTGCTCTTTACAGGGGATAAAAAAATGGAACCAACGTCTTTTCTACTTCAGGCAGCAGGTGAAGAAAAGGAACTTACTGCTACAGCTGTGAGGCCCCACCTTTTCAGATGCAGCACTGCCCTGCCTATGGCAAACTGACAGGCATGGCCTGGAGTAAGCTCCAGCCAGCGCAGTCCTACCCTTGGCTTTCTGAGACAATGTTCTTGGCAGCAGCTACCGCTATGACCCTTTTTTTTTTATGCCCTCAGTTCCTGCCTCTGGGCCAGTTTCTTCTGCTTTGCCAGACCTTAGCACCCTCTCTACGTTTGCACCACGCTCTCTCCCTTTAGCTCTGCCCATCCAATCTCAGCTGCTCAACTGCTTTTCATAAAGCTACAATGGTTTTAGCTCAAAACCAGCTCATGTGCTGTCTACTGGTGAAGGCACCGTATCGGACATCACACTGATTGCAATACAGCAGTAAAGGGCACTGGCACTTACCCTTTCTTTTCAAGTTGCTGATAATCTGCTGTTAGCCCTGAAGGATTTTATCCCTTCTGGGGAAGACAAGGACTTCCAAATGTTTGAAAACACGGGTAAGGAGTCAAATAATGCTTTTTCTCTAGTTCACATTAAAACAATTCTTTGTTGGCTTCACTGCTGTAAGTCACAGGGGAACTAGAGCATTTCAGAGTCTTGAGATGTGACAGGGACAGTCAGTGATTCAGCGTTTGCTATCCCTCCAAACTGTTGCCGAGGATCCAGATATACCAACTGGAGGGAGGATTCATGTGTGGAGGGGACACAGTCAAGCCACAAAATTACTTCTTTTAAAATTTATTTTTATTATTTCCCCAGCATGCCAAGATGTTTTGAAAAGAACACTTTAAAGTGAACTTTAAAAGAAAGCTGAGTGGCAGAGTTCAAAGTTAGAACACATGCTTTGGAGGTTTCTTCATTACAGTTTTTAAGTCCCCTACTCACACTGAATAATGGAAAAGTTATGGTGTATCCTCTGATCACGTAATTTTCCCTCTATGACTCACGCCTCCTTATCAGAGAGAGGGAAAGAGAGAGGACATTGCAGCACTGCTCTTTGAGCCAGTCAGGATTGCAGGGCGAGGTCCTGTTGTCTGCAGTACCCCACCCTTGGTTAGACAGGCCTTGGAAGAAAGAATGAAACAGAAGAAAAGATGGTTTTATAACAAAGAGAGCTGGAAGGTGACAGAGAGTTAGACAATGTGGCAGCCTCTGCCCTATGTCTCCCATATGATCCCTGCTGTTCAGAAGACTTGCCATCCTTTGGCAGAAGTGCTGGCCATTCGTAGCTGCTGCAGACACACACAATAGGAACAGTATCCACATGACATTTCTAGCTGGATACTTGAAGTTAGCTCACTGCATGTCTTTGTATTGTAAAGTGTTGCATTTACAGAGCATTCAGATGCTTACCTGACACCACTCCCTGAGAATCCAGGGGGAGAGAGGAGGCTCCCACTCTGTACTGCATTTGGATGTTGCACAGGAAATAAAAAAGGATAGGCTGTATGGAAATACAAAATACATTGAAAATAGACCTTGCTGTCTCTAATGAGTTACTATTCCATGTGTAAAGTTCTGTAAGAAGCAGTGCATGACCTCGGAACTAAAGTCTGTCATGCTACATAAAAACAGAGGACTGAATTAGGATTTCACATAGCTGCTCACACTTCTTTGCTTAACTAGTTTTGCCATCTTAAGTTGCTTTTTGATGTTTAACTGCAATGTAATCATTTTTATTTATAATTAATATATCATGCAGCAATAAGCAAAAATTAATCTAAGCATCTGCCACAACGCTCTGGCAGCAAAAAGCACATTTAACATGGGGATGGAATGGCAGTAAGCAGCTTCATGTTCCTTCAAATAAAAAAGGTCAGCCATGGGTCTGATTTTTCTTAGAAAAGTCACCAATATTTCACTGTCAGCAGAGGGATATACATAGCAGGGCTCTGCCTTGGATATTTATACTTAGTATTTTCATTAGTGAATGGGTTGATGCAACAAATACATCTGTAAGTATATTATTGCTTACAACAGAGAAATGTGGAAAACAGGAATACAATTGAAAAGAATCTCTAGAAAAGAAAAATTCAGGAAAAAACCATACAACCCAAAACCCACCCCAACAGGATGTAAGGAAATAATTTCAGGGTTCTGCACTTCGACAAGATGGGAAACAGCTGCTTAGGTAGCAGATAGGCGCTACTCTGTCTTGGTGAGCCCCAGCTGGAGGCCTCTGTTCTGTTTTGGACATGACAGCATTTGAAAAGCATGTGGACAAATTAGAGAAAGTCCAGGGGATGGCAATAAGCATGAGGAAATACCTCGGGAATTAAGACTAAGGCAGACGTGCAAAGGGATGGCAGTGTTTAGTCAACAGATGGAAACGCTGAGGGAAGGCCCAGTAAAAGTCAAATGAAGGGAAGGAGCGTGAAAGAAACAGAATGATAGTTTGTTGATAGGACAAGGGAAGAACTTGAAGCGCAGACAGCACGATTTATGTGCAATGAAGCAAAGGAGAAGTCTTTAAGATTAAATTTGACAGGCCTCTCAAGAATCACTTGATCTCTCTTGGGGCAAGCCACCAGATGAAAGGGTCCATCCTTAATTAGAAACATCCTATACTGATTCTTCTCCAAGCGCCTTCTGCCACTCTGGTCTAACTGTGAGGGCTGCACAAAACTCACAGCATGCCTAACGTACTGCACCCTTGCTGTTACCTACCTGCATCACAATCCTGTTTTTCTGCTGTTTTCCAATTACTCTTGTGCTAAGCCTGCCTCTAGATACCCAAAACTAGAGAGAGCTCCTTTCTGGGTATTGTAAAATGCACCCCTTGGGAAAGACCAACAGGCTGACAGCAAACTGTGTATTCTGAATTACATCACCGTTGATAGTGTCAATATCATGTGATCAAGAGAAAATACACAATTTTAAAAGTCATTGAGTATTTTAAGCCCTGGTGACAATCCCTTGAGACAACACCAGTAAATATTAAAAGGAGGAGAAGACCCAGCGCAGTATCACCTTTATTGCTTGAATAGTCATTGTGTTCTGATTAATCCATCCTTCAAGTAAGCTAATCAATCATATATAAAAAAGAGGGGAAGGTGCCTATCTGGATGCCTACCTGTGCAATCTGTCCTAGGGACCCTAGTTTGGCAGGGGGGTTAGATCCAATGATCTCTGGAGGTCCCTTCCAACCCCTACAATTCTGTAAGTTACTAAGAAATTAAGTAGCTGCAATTCAAACTGCCCAGAACTGCAGACAGAACCTCCAGCAAAGTGTGAACTACAGAGCAGAAAGAAGGAGGAAGTTTTAATTTTGAACATAAAGACAAGCTTATCCATTCAGCTTGCAAATGTGATGTGATCCACCAGTTTACAAAAAAGAAAGGCTGCTTTAATTGATATCCTCACACTGGCCAGATACAGCTAAAACATGATTTGCTTTGAATAATCCGATCATGACCAGCAGATTTTGCTGGGATGGCTACTGTATGCAACAAGTATACAGGGATCTGAACTTGGAAAGATGCAAGCCTGGGAGGTACACCACTCATATTGTCATTTTGTCAAACCAAACAAGACAAAAAGGGTAAACTTGGGCATTTTCTCCCAAGAGTTCCTAACTCTATGCCTAAGGTCTCAGGTAGAAGGGGATGCCTGGGACAGGGCAGCGCTGGAAGGCAGGGCAAGAGCTTGTCAGAGGTTGTTACTGCTCCTGCTCCATGGCCTTGGAAGTGAGCTTTATGGAAGGTTAACTGCTCACCTGGTCACAGAGCATGCACAGGGCTGCTGGATGGCACCACATAACTAATTACAGAGATGTCATTTTTGGTGTAACCAGATGTAAAAGATGTAACTGGTTTACTTATTCCTATTCTGATCCTGTAGTAGGGCTCCTCCTGTGCATACCACACATGTTATGCAGCATCTGGAGGGGCTGCTGTCTGTTCCAGCTTTATGCTGCTTACCAGAAATCACAAAACTGCAAGAAAATGTAAGCTCTGCTGACCCTTAGTGGCCACATCTCCACTACAGTACTGTGGGATTTTTTTGTAAATCCAAGAGCGCTGCTGTTCTGCAGCATGCTGTATTTTTGAGGTACTGATTAACTTGCTGACAGCAAAATCTGTGGAAGTACTGTCAGCAGAGAAAAGGATCCAGGTTTCACAGAGAAGACAACTGCCCTTAAGTTTTTACAGCAATTCAACAGAGCAAATGCAGTCTTACAACCAGGGACTATCAATGACTGAAGGCAAGTCATTCTTTGGGAAAGACAGAGAGAAAGGTTGGAGGCATGATGCAGAATGATTTAGAGACCACCACGTGGCTCTGACAGACAGAAGTGTTTTGCGGGGACATCAGGAGATGCATGTTGTTTCAGATATGGAAGACTTAACAGGTTGTAATAGTGAGGTTTCATCTGGAGTATCAGGCACAAGCATGGATTTCAAGGATCAGGAAACAGGAATTTGAATAAGCAAATGAGGACCCAAAGTGATGGGGGGTGGGGGCACTGAACCCCTGTTTTAGAAGAGGAAATTAAAGATTGACAGGATGACCCCACCCAAAGGTCACCTGGTAAGCATACTGAGAGGATATCTCCTTAGCCAGAGTCCAAAACATACTTGCTAAGCTCAGCAGAAACCTCCATGGGTGGGAAGTGTGGCCAGAGAGAAGAAACCCAGATGGCTGCAGGACAAAGAAACTGAGATAGAATTACAGACTTGTTTAGGTTGGAAAAGACCTTTGAGATCGAGTCCAACGATGAACCTGACACTGGCAAATCCCACAGGGCCATGTCCCCAAGCACCTCAATGCCTTTTCTGTAGTGAGGGGCCCAAAACTGAACACAGTCCTCACCTCACCAGAGCCAAGTACAGGAGCACAATCACTTCCCTAGTCTGGCTGGCCATGTATTCCTGATACAGACCAGGATGCTGTTGGCCTTCTCAGCCACCTGGGCACACTGCTGGCTCAGGTTCAGCTGGCTGACCAACCATGTGCTTCTCTGCCAGGCAGCTCTCCAGCCACTCACTCTTCCCCAATGCTGTAGTGCTGCTGGGGGTTCCTGTGACCCAAATACAGGATCTGGCACTGAGCTTTGTTGCACTTCATACCATTGTCCTTGGCCCATCGATGAACCGACCTTCCTGTAAAACAGGAGTCAGCAACAACTGTTTTGGGAAATGATGTCCTGTACTTGCTTATGTCTCCACACCAAAAAGGTATAAAAAGTAACTCACTACCTACTCAAAATGAGATTCCCTGCACAGGATCCCCAGACAGACCAGATCACAGTTAGATCTGTGATAAGCACCACAGAAACACAGACCAGGACGTCAGCTTCCTACCCAAACAGTTCATGCTCTTGATATAAGCCAACTGACAGCAAACAGATGTTCCCAACTGCAACAGAAGTCAAGCAGAGCTGACCTTTCCAGGCTGACTCAGCTACAACACCATATCCCTAGGTCTCCAAAAGCACAGCACAGTCTCCTGACATACTTCAGGGGATCTCTGCCACTCTGCCCCACTGCACAGCTTTTGCCTCTGCCACTACACCAGTAGCTCTGCCCTAACTGGAATTCTGTTGGCTTCAGATCCCACATGTTGCAGCAGTAATGAAAAGCCATCCCACTCCTTGTCTTCATGTGACCCTCAGAGCTACCATGTGCTGTACAAACAGGTCTCTACATTACCTGATTACTTAGCCACCAACAGGAGATCACATTTGATACCCTCCTGTTTCTTCACTGCCAGAAAACAGCAACCTCTATGAGCCGTGCTTAACCTGACGCTTCTGAAATGCTAACTACTGGGTATGGCTGATGTGGAAAGCAGAGCTGTACAAGAGAACATCACTTTTACACCCGCTGCCTGCAAGAACAGGGGAAAACAGTAAGGTCTGGTAGGTTTTTAAAAGGCAAATAGTGTAAGAAAGCAAGCCTGGGCTGGCAGAAGGCTTCCCACACCACACACCAACTTGCATCCGTCTCTAGAAAGAACATTGTGGCCCAAGATGTGTGATTGAATTACAAATCTGACCAGAATTACCAGCCTTGATAGCAGCAGCTCACTGATCACAGAAGCAGGAGACAAGCTGTTTGTTTTAGGCTTCCCATCACCTTTGGTCTGACCTGCAGTCACCGTTAACAGAAAAATCCTGTGGAGTTTTCCTACAACATCCAGTCCAGGACAGCAACACAGAGCCTTGGATTTCCAAAAGCTACTGAACACTAGTAAGACCTGCCACTCAGATGTTCTCCAGAATCAGTTTTCATTCTCATAAAGCCAACTCTCTGATTGGTATGGCTTCAACAGGAAGTTTCCAAGTATGAACAGAAACAAGTGATGTGCAGACATCGATGTGTGATCTGAAAAGGCAGGTTCATGCTTTGAACTGTCCACCCACCCGTTGTACCCCTATGGCTTTAGCTAGTAGCATCTGCTGGTGGCCATTTCCCTTCTTACTCACCTGTGCATGCAAGAAAATAAGGACAGCTGTAAAGCATGGAATCTACTTAGAAGCAGGCATGAAAAGCAGCCTGCAAGGCCCTTGGAAGGCACACAGTATGGCAGGTCTTGCACATACGAGGAGCTGCTCAGCTTTCTGAAGTCTGAAGAAAAGTGTTCCAGGTAACTCATCAGCAGTTTTCCAAGCAACACAAGGGAAATTGTGGGTCTTCAGAAGTTCCCAATGCAAAGCAGCAGCTCTCTGTGACTTGGCAGTCTGTTGCAGAGTTCACTCCTTTCAGCAGAGATGGCTGCTGAAAAGATCTCTTGCTTCATGGAGGGCAGGAAAATGAAAATCCAGCCTAGCAGCTACGAGCTAAAACACAAGCACTCTCCAAATTAACCACCTCTTTGGTTGGTCCTCTGGCTGAGCGGACAAATCTGATGTCAAGACAAAAGAAAACCCTGGAAAGCAGAAAAATTTTAGTTTCTAAGTTGGGAAGGAAGGTTTGGCTTAAAGTTGATATTCAGGACATTGTCACATTTACAGAATCGTAGGGTTGGGAAGGACCTCAAGAGATCCCAATGCTACGCTCAAAACAGACCAGACTTCACATTCCTGTACCATTACTTGATATTATCAGAATTCATTAGGAGAGAGTTTTTAGATAGCCAAACAGTTCTTACTCTCTAAGGACCAAACAGAAATTGAAATCCTTTAGATCACTAGGAAGAAGAAAAACTATTATAGGACCACTTATAGATACTTCTACCTGGAGTACTTCATCCAGCTCTGGGGTCCCCAACACTGAACTGTTGCAGCAGGTCCAGAGGCAGCCACAAAGATGATCAGAAGGCTGGAGCACCTCTCCTGTGAAGACAGGCTGCAGGAGTTGGACTTCTTCAGCCTGGAGAGGAGAAGGCTCTGGGGGAAGACAGACTTGTGGCCTACCAATATGTAGAGGGGTCCTACAGGAAAGCAGGAGAGGGGCTGTTCATCACAGAGTGTAGTGACAGGACAAGAGGGATTGGCTTCAAGCTGAGAGGGTAGGTTTAGATTAGACTGTGAGGGTGGTGAGGCACTGGCACATGTTGGCCAGAGAGGCTGTGGAAGCCCCATCCTTGGAAGAATTAAAGCCAGGCTGGATGGGGCTATGAGCAACCTGGGCTGGTGGAAGGTGTCTCTGCCCATGGCAGGGGGGGTGGAGCTAGATGAACTTTGAGGTCCCTTCCAACCCAAACCATTGCATCATTCTATTGAAGTCACAACATGGATGAATGAAAACACTTTTTCTGTAGCTTTTTTCAAACACCTTGTTAAGGAGAAAAGATGGATTTCACAAGGAAGGAGCTACCAGACTTGACAGAGACTATTTTTTTTCTTCCAGGGTCGGTGCTAAAGCCCAAGAGGCTCAAAGGCATTACTGTGCATTTACAGTAAAAATGGAGAGCCAACCATGCCTCAGAACACGAAAACCAGTTTCCTACAAATCTATTTGCCACCTGCTGGCAGCATAGAGAAGCGGCCAGCGACCCACACTTCCCCAGGAACCCCTTCCCAGAGCACACAGAAAATCCTCCCATCACAGGCCTTGGAGAGCACTGGGATTCTGTATGGGCAGAGGAAATCAGACCTCATTACTTATCCAATTTTTTTAAACAAGCTTGGAAATTCCACCTTCTCTCTTCCTGCCCGGTGACTTGGTTGTAGCTCCTACTTCCATACTCACCCAGTTCACAAAACGATCTCACTCATTTAAGGCCTCCTTTGGGCATAAGGCAAGGATAAAGTACTCTCTATTGTTATTGTATTTGCTTTAAGTTGGAGAAAGTAACATTAAAGATAGACTCTCTTGCTACTATACTGAAAATTATAAATGATGAAACAAAACCAGATACATTTAGATCATTTATTTTAAATAATGTTCTGAAACTCATGGTTATATACCAATTTTCAAACTATGAAGCTTAAGATTGTATGGTGACTGTCTTCACAAAATAAGGCTGCTCAGTCAATCTCATCAGAGCCAACTGCATGGAGGTTTGATTAGTCAAGAGTACAGGATCTCTTCAAGAAAGTTGTAACCCACAAAGGCACTGACACCAAGGGAGGAAGGCCTTCCTACACAGAAAGCTGGTCAAGGGCCTCCTCAGGTACCACGTGATGTGTGCTGAATTTGAGAGCACCACCAGGGGGGAAAGATCTGAGCAAATCCAGGGGCTGTGGTGAGAAGGCCATTATGCTACGCTCAGAGATGGGGACAGGTACCCATTGCAGGAGCTCTTCCATGCCAGTCATGCTCACTGTGCTCCATTCCTCACTCAACTGGGCCAGCTGGGGGGAAAATTTTAAAAAAAAAAAAAAAAGGAGGGGGTGTAGAAAGGAAAAAAGAGGAGGGGAAAGGAGGGGAGGGAAAGGAGAGCAGTAAAGGGGGGTGGAGGGACTGAAGGTGGGGGACTGAGGGGGTGGGGAGAAGGAAAAGGAGGCAGCTTATGCTATGACAATGATCTTTAAAAACAGATTTACTTTTTTAGGGATAATTAATAGGCAAGAACAGGCTTTATGATAATACTGAAACTTCAGTTTAGATACTGGGCACAAGGATGGGACGAAGCATGTCAAACTTGTCCTTTCTCTGAGCTGACATGGAAAGCAGATGAATCACTGCCTCCTCTCACGCTCCCCTGATACTAAAGGTACAGATAATGCTTCATGAGTTTATTCCATACACAGACAATCAAAAATACATTTTAGTAACATTTCCCATAAAAATCCTACCAATAGCACAGTCCTGAAACCAGTGCAACCAAAGTGACATGATGGGAAGGAATATTAACAACCAGAACGTATCCCACTGGAATGGTGGGATCAGAAGTGTCTGAAGTGCAGAGTTGGCTATATCCTACAGGGCTCTGCTTCCTTGAACCACCACCATTGTTACAGGCTCACCACCTATTCATGTTGAACATTTAAGTGACCAAACATCACCCTTAGGCTGACAGGCGGAACTCCCCTACCGAATCCAGCAGGAGGTGGCTATCAGCATCCAAGGGCCAAATTTAGTCCCTCTGTTCTAGGAGTGTCCCATGCTGGATGGAGATTAACTACTGTAAGCCCAGGAACATGAAACATGGAGGAAGTGTATTTAAATAGAGGGAGGGGGGTTATTTAAATAGAAATCTCACAAAGAGCATAACGGTTTGTTTTACAGTAGGCTGAAGACAAGCACTGCATTTTTAAAAGCACAAAACAGAGGGCCCAGCACTCTGTATTTTATTTAGCTGCAGTTTTGTCCTTGTTCAGACTGGGCACAAGTTTTTAAGGAATATTTACACCAACAAGATTTGCAGGTTTAGCCATGAGAGCTTCCAAAACCAGAGAGAGGCCACAAAAAACAGGCTCTTGCAGCATTAGAGTATTAAAAAGTCACCATTCAAAATACATAATTCTTAAAAATTTCTAAAGGATACAATAATTGGAAGAAAAGAGGCTGCTAGGTTTCCAGATTAACTGAAACTCCCAGACAATTCACCTATATTCTTGAGCATAGTGGACAGTTAATCTACATATTATTTACAATAATTATTTTTACTACTCAACAAAACCAGAGAGAAAACTGCTCGTTGACTCACAATGACTCTCTATACTTTGCAAACTAGACAGTCTCCTGTTCCTTATTTTTTGGGCAAAACTATCCAATGTTTGCCACAGGATTTTAAGTACGAGTAAACAACGTTTGTCTTGAAAAGTAACACATGTTAAGTGAATTAGTTTGTTCCATTAATCTATTTTTAAAACTACTACATCATATTTACTGAAACAGCCATGGCATAAAAGGTTACACAGCTAGGCTTAAGGAATGCCATAATCTGACACAATCCACTCGCTTACGCCCCAAAACTATTTACAGTGAACTCAAGTCAAACCAAACAACTTTGGGTCCCAAAGAATTAAGAATTGCAAGTCCCATCTTTCCTAAGAAGTTGTTGGGGAATGATTTAAGTCATGAGTCCCAGCACTCACACACACACATGCATTAGCCAAAAAGGGGAAGTCTGCGTATGCACCGTGGCGCAGACTTACCCTCGTTGGCTAATGCAAGGGAAAACAAGGGGAGGAGGGAAAATGGAATCTAGTCTGCACAGGAAGAGAAGTAATTCGGTTGAGACATGTGAGCATTAACACACAGGCATCAGAAAAACAATGAGTGGCGAAGACTTGATCTGAGACCGAATTAACTGGATCTTAAACAGGGCAGGGTAAGCAAACATAGATGACTAAGGCTGCGTTAAGTTTTTAGAATGAAAATCTGTATAAGCAAAGTCACTCGACGCCCTGTCTGGCAAAACCTAGGCTGGGCTTTTAACAATGGAAGAAGTCTAAATAAAGTCAGCTGATGGAGCTATGAACAGATCCAAGTTACTCTTCACAAAACACAGAATCACTGAATATCCTGAGTGGGAAGGGACCCATAAGGATCATCAAGTCCAACTCCTGGCTCCACATAGGGACAATCAAAAACATAGCCCAGGCCCCTCTGCATCATCAGAAGTGGAGACACTTTAGATCTGAATCTTTCTTGACACTGTGCTTTACCCACCTAGGCCCTTGCTGAACAGAAACTTCTTCCACAGCAAATCAGCTGATTTCACACTTACTTTGTGCGTGGAACTGGCTGGGAGAAAAGTTCATCCCTGGAAGCAATGAGTTCTGCGGTTGATTCACCCACAAGAGCCAGTGTTAAGATCCTCTTTGCCTTTTGCAGTAGCTCAGTACAGTATCTGGGGAAAAACCTTCTGAGATTAAACTCCTTAACAGCTTCTGTACTCAGACCTTCAAGGAGTTGCATACACACCTGCCCTCTAAGCTAAGCTACTCTGAGTCCCACAGAAGATTTTCAGACAGAAGCACTGCAGATGAACCAATCCAAACAGTACAAAGTGAGGAATGTGTGCACAGTATACATCACAGTAAGTGCATACATTCAAATGGGCTGTTTAGTTTCCTTCTTGGTTAAAATGAAGTGTAGCAACTGATACCCAGAGACTGCAAGGCCCTCACTTCACCACACGCATCGTATTCCTGTGCATTCACAGCAAATCAGATGCATTTTTGTTGACATGGCTGTTCTGGAGTGCTCAACAATGGAGAACGTTATCACATTTTCCACAAGAGGCAGAAATGGAAGCAGCAAGTTCTTTGGAATACTTGTCTTCCCAGTCCTGCCTGGGCTTGGCTTTTGGCAAGTTCTCTTCCTAAGGAACTGATTTCTGCACAATACTGCGAAGGCTGAGAAACGGCACGGTTTACACACGGCATGAAGGAAATCTAGAGCTTGGTTTCCCAATCATGCCATCAGGCCTCCAGCTCATCTTTCCTCCCTGTTCACCTAACAGCTTCTTACAGACACTACCCAGATGGAAATGTAGCACCTAAGTCATAATTCCATTACCTCAGGCAGGACAGCTTCATGAATTCAAACAGGGCTTTTCTAGTGCCAGGAGATTTTAACCGCCTGCAGCTTTCAAACTCACCAAATCTCTCAGGACCCAAAAGCTGTGAATGAATGAATGACCCCAGGGTGCATTACTTCTCATTTTTTAATTCTTCTTATTACTTGCTGCATCACTTTGACATACCCTTTGATATTAAAGGATTTTAGGACATACAAGCTGAAGTATCTCACTACAAATTCTGAGACAAGACCCTATTCTAGAGAGGAAAGTGTTCTTTAGAGGCTAATCATTCCAGAAGGATATAAATTGTGCTCTGGTTATGCAAAACCAGGGTCCCCATGTGAAATACTACAGAGGTGCTACAAACCAAACCCAGATTTTCTTCTCTCATGAATCAGAACACAACAGGGTGTTAAGCCTGAATGACGAAACCTGAATAAATATAACCATTGATGCAAACTTCTGTTTGCAGAGTTTGATATTATATAGCATATAATTTAATTGAAAAATCCTCAAGTGTTACAATCATGATACTTCCTCTGCTATTTGCGGGTAGAAACTAAACCCATGAAAAGAAACTCTCTAGAGGCACAGCAGGAACATTTAAGCCTGCTCATTCTATGATATCCCACTAAACCCCAAAATAAGTCAGATATAAATAAACTCCTAGAAATCCACCAAATTCTCAAACAAGATAGACACATACTAACAGAAGTAACCTCCATT
Source organism: Laterallus jamaicensis coturniculus (assembly GCA_022605575.1). Lineage (NCBI taxonomy): Eukaryota > Metazoa > Chordata > Aves > Gruiformes > Rallidae > Laterallus > Laterallus jamaicensis. Next base: position 24,827,728 of record JAKCOX010000001.1, read on the forward strand.
AGTCTTCTAAATCAAAAAAGAACAAGAAAAAGGGAGATCAGAACGAAAGCCCCAAAGTCCAATTAATAGAGTTTCAAAGTGAATTCAAATCACTTATGGCACTTAAGAAATCTGGCATCCACTGTCTTTTTGAGGCTTTATATCTGGTTCCTTCAGAGGTTTTACTTCTTCATCTGGTTTTGGTTTAGCCTGCAAACAAGAAGAAAAAAACCCCTAAATACCACAAGTACAAACCACTATGCCTGTGCGGTATTTCTGCACAGCTAACATTACATATTCTAACTGAATAGTCCCTTCCCTTTTCAAGGCCAAAGGCTTTAAGCAAACCTCAAGCAAGGGGGAAAAGCCAAAACATTCTCTATTTCAGCATCCTTAAATGAATACTTGTCTAAAATCTAATCTTTCTACAGCATTCAGTCCTGGAACATTTTAGCATCTTATACGCAACGAATCTCCTCCCAAATCAGGACTCCTCATTTCCAGGCGCTGATGGTGTGGCAGAGAGGTTAACTGACTTGCTCCCCCGGCACAGCAGTATGGTGAACTGAGGTGGAGCCTTGTGTCTATGTCCTGTACTCAACTGGGGAGCGTTAGGGAAGAGCCAAACAGTAACTGTGTTACAGACAGAATAAAGTTAATGGGAAAGAACGGAAGGTAAGGTTATCTTACGGTGTCATCCTTTGGCCTCTTGGTGAGATCAAATGCTGCAAGCGTTTCAGGAGTCCAGTGTGCATTCAAGGCAGGAAATTCAAAAGGAATGGGCTCTACTAAGCCATAATTCGCTTTCAGTTCCAGCTGGGGAGCCTCTGCTGGCACCTTCTGAAAATAGCTGCAATCGAACACAGTGATACACTGAACACAAGGAAGGCACTGTCCTGTCTCTAAGCCTCACCTGCCATTCTAAAGAAAACCAGCCTGGGTTTTCACAGTGGCAGTCACTGCTGCGCTCTTCCACCTCACTAAGCTACAGTCCAACACAAGTTCTGTCAGCAAAACTCACAAGAACAACAGTAATTCGCTCCTAGTGCTCACCCCCTAATTATCAGGAGGGGTTTTTCCTACTTGGTAACAATTATTCTCAGTGCTTCAATGAGAAAAGCACCTTTTGCCCAAAGAGACCTTCAAAATCCAAACAAGGCTTTTAAAGACATCCCCAGAAAGATGAAGACAGTTCTTTTCCAAAATTGGCCTTAATGGGCCACAGTGCATAACAGTGATGACACTGCAACACCCACAAGGACCTGCTACAACATAAAGCCTGAATGAAGGTATAAAACTACTCCTGGCAAACCAACAAGAGCTGAAAACTGACAGATATTGACACATGCTACCTCGCTTCCTCTGCTGTGGCAGAGCTCTGTGGCAGGCACATCTCCCAGAAGAGTCCCTGGTTATCTGGTTTCTCTTTCAAAGTTTCTTTCTAGAGGGACACGGGTTTGTTGATATCTCCTGTATACTGTTGCTGCAAGCTAGGACAGTTATTGGAAACAGAGTAGAGAATTTCTTTTCCTATTTGCAGTTCAATTCAGTGTACCTGACAAGTCTTTTTGTTAAGCCTGTTCTCCTATTATGCAGCTCTATGTATCAGAAAAAGGGAAATAACAAGCCTCCTGTTGAATACCAATTCATAAGAGGAGGGGAGAAAGAAATGAGCAAGAGAATTCTAAAACCAAACTAATCTTGATACTTTAAACTGCTTCCAAATGCTTTATGGAACAGGTGTTAATAACAGAAAGCACTATTCATAATATTGTTTATACTTAAGACTGGCAAAGCCCCTAGCACCCTGGGCATATTCTTCACTAAAGGCATGACTGTGCTTTGACTTCCCAGCTAGCAAAGCAGAATCAGCTACCAGTCTTCTCCATCTCCTCTCTGTCCTCTTTCATCCACTAGATCCCAGCAGCTGTGAAGAGTGCATCAGAGCAACACCACAACCTCTGCAGGACTTCCTCTTGTGAAGCAGGAAAAGAAACAAATAGCTGAGGAATGAAGGAAGAAAACTGCTTAACCTCTCCAGCACACCAGTACAACCCAGCCTGCTGAACTGGCACCGAGCACAGAGAGGGCAACAGCACAGACCACTAACAAATCTGCTACGAGAGTACTGCTGAACTGCAAATTTATGTATGTAACATGGCATATAAACTTGCTATATACAATGTTACATGCCATGCTCGAACGGAATAGGGGAGCTGGAGAGTAGCATTTACCATCCCATCTTGAAATAAAGGCAAATGAGGGAATAACAGTTCATACAGAGCATGGTACTAACCACGTATTACTTACATGAACCCATTCTCTCTCTGGCATTTTTCTAGTGTGTTCTTAATCAAACTTCCCAATTTCCTAAAGAAGAGATGTCCAGAAGGTTTGGCAGTAGTCCCAGGCCCTTTGGTTTCTCCGTATTCCTTGCACAGTGCTTCAGCCTTGGCAAAAACTTTGCAAGAAAGAAATGTAACAAAAATAAATTTACATGTCTATTAAATAACTGTTCTGATGTACAGTTTTACAAGATTCTGTTCAGGCTTTCTGCTTCTTAGAAATAAAAATAAACCATCTCAGAAGCTTCATCTTCCAGCCAAGGTTTTCTGCATCCAAAAAGTGACTAGGAATGGGGAGGGAAACAAAGAAAAAAGAGATAGCTGTTTGGATAGGAAGATGCAGGAAAGCATTCTTCTGTGTGGGGCAAAATGCAGCAACAAGCCCAAGAACTGCAGCATATGGTAGGGAAAAAGAGAGGGTATGAAGGCATGGGGGATACCCCAAAATAAGCAAGACTTCATACAGAGTGGGGAGAAAAAAGCACTCTTCTCTGATCACCAGGCACAATAAAACCACAGTATTTGTTTTACTCTAAGTAATCCAATTCAGTTTGCTCTTAATAAATTCTTTTAATTTATTTTTAAAATTAAAAGTTCCCAGTTTGATAATTTGAGCATTTTTTTACCCATTGTAGTAAAGTAATGCAGTGCAGACCACTGGGGTAGCAATAGCTTTGAAGAGAGAAGGATGGGCTGAAGACCCACAGTGACTGTAAACTTCCCTTAATCCACCTTTCAAATGAGCAGAAAGGAAGTAAGTTACTGAAAACTGCTGAAATACAGACAAACAAACATGGTCTGGCTTGTAATGTAAGACAGAGCAACCACCAAAGCAGAACAGGCTGCAGTAGCTTTGCATCGAGACCAGAGAACACGATAGCCCAACAGTTGATTTCTACACTCTATTGCAGGCAGGTCGATGCCAGTCTTTCACAGGCTGAGAAGTGAAGATGACATTTTCTGCAGCACTTATGAAAAACAGCCTTTGGTAAGACAGAAGAATACACTGCCACTATGTACCAGTGTGCTGGATTTTCATCAGGTGACAGACAAAACCTTAAACTTAACATGATACAGCAAAATAAACCAGGCATGTCATCATCAGGCCCTGTTCTCCAGTCCCAAAGGCACTTACATTTTTCTGATTCCTGCAGAGATCTGATTGCTTCCCCACACTTATCACTCGCCAGTAAGGTCTGACCATGGTAACAGTATGCCTAATGGGAGAGGACAAAATTATTACCAGCGTCATTGGGCACTTCCTGCACCAATTCACCTCTTACATTGGAGCTGCATCTCTTTGAAGCTGCCATTCCCTGCAGATAGCTGGTAATTTGGGAATGTGAGTCAAAGCAGCTTTCACTGAACAGATGCTGTGAGGCAGGTATGAAGCAAGCTGTCTTAAGTTTAGCCAAGAGTAACTTTGAGCTTCATGAAGGCTGTTGCACCAAAAGCACTAGTATACAGTCTCTCTCCCCGTATCAATGTGCAGCACTCAGCCCCATCACAGAAAGCAGACGAACCTCAGTCAAGTTTATAAAGTACAGACTCTAAAAACAAATTACCTGACCACACAAAACCCAAACAGTATCCAGAAGAGATGAGGTGTACTGCTGCTTGATCTATTTTGCCAGCTCAAATAACTTTTCCACCCCAAAAAGTCTCATTCCTGCACACTTACACTTGAAGATAGCCCTGTATTCCAGAGAGCGCTGATTGGCCTCTCTTCTGTTATCAGGAGTTGCTGAGTTTACATACTGAATACCACAGGTAAAGTCCCACAAACTACTGCCCACCTTGCATACTTTCCTTCAATGTCTGTTCTCACAGTATAGGAAACATCACCTAAGTCTACTATGGCTCATATTACAGAAATCAAAAAAAAAAAGGAAAGAATAAGTACCAGAGCTCTGAGCCTCCCTCACCTCTCAGCCTTGCTAACACGGCAAGCAGCCTTGTTTTAGCTGCAGCTTTAACTTAAGAGAAAGACAAGTGTGGTACCTGCTTAGTTTGGACTCTTTTTACAGTACCAAAGAGCCAGACTACAGGCTGTGGCAGGCTGCAAGAAATAAACAGCGAATTGAACAGCTGACAATCCCCAGAGTGCCACTGCACTTGCTAAGAGAGATCAGTCACACAAAAAGGGACAGCACTTAGAAGGCACCGAGCGCTACCTGAGGCAGTTTCATTGAGGGCCTTCAAGAAGATAATCAGCTCTGCATTATGCCTAGAATCAGACTGTGATGCAGATAATGGTATGTGTTATGCTCAACCTGAACTGCTTCACTTAACGATACCTGACAACAAGAAATTCCACACTGCAGTAATGCCACTTGCCTCATTCAAATGCTGCTGATGCTGCACGGTCTCTCTTCACAGCATGGAAAGAAAATCAAGGCAATAAGTGGCCCCCAATCCCTATGCAACCCTTAGGCAACATTAGAAACTGTGATTGCTGTCAACTGAAGTACTTACATAGGCCATATAGAAGCAGGTCTTCAAGTTCAAGTACTTCCTCCATTTGCCTGCATAGGTTGGATCCAAACTGGATAACGTTTGATCTATGAACACATATGTACAGTTACTCTTTAAGACATTTAAAAAAAAAAAAAAAAAAAATCACACAGACACTCAAAAGGCCAGAATTCTTAAACCTAGCAATAGAGCTTAACTACAAAGTAGCCAGAAACAAGTGAAATCAATTACACTGGCAAACACACAGAGAAACTATGAAAAAACCTCCTGAAATACGCAGTTTATGGAGCTATCATACAGCTGTCCCAGAGTCTCTGAAGCTGCTGCCCAATAGATTTGGTGAGGCAGCATTTCAGAGCTTGTTCCTAGCTCAAGTTCAAGTAGCGACCTGTAAAAGCCCGTGTAGGTCAGCGATCCATCTCTCACACTGACTCCCGTATCACTGCACTGTTCTCACTTGCCTCAGCAAGCCCACAGACCAGCTGACTCATTTGGAAGGATGTACGCAATCAACCCGCTGCACACTCTACGGTCTGCATCACAATCTGCTGCCCAAAGACAGTTCAAACACACTTTCACAAGACATTGCACACAGAGGCATTCCTTTGCTGCCACTGCACGTTCTCAAGCTGTTACTCAGGCTTCTGTCTCTCCTCACTACCATTTCCTACCATTAGCTACAGAAAAAGATTCCCACAAACCCAAAAGGCCTTATCAAAATATATCTGTCATGCTGATAACTGCAGCCTTAAATGTGCTCTCACAGCAAGGGGTGAAGTACCTCTGCTGGCAAGAATGCACAAGCGAGGTCGCTAAGGATACAAAACAAGACACTTACCAGCTTTCTGGTAGAAGTTAGCTGTTTCATAAGCAAGAGCAGCTATTAGTCCTGGATTGTGTTTCAGCTCAATAGCCCGAGCAATTGTCACTGGAAAAAGATTCCACACCACGGAATTAAAGTTTAATTGAAGATGTCACATCCAATCAGCAGAGGCATTTAGCATTTTAAAACCCCTGCATGAGCAGAAAGCAAATAGTGTGCAGTGAAGCAAACTGCAGAATGAAGGCAGATTGTTTCTTGGATAAAATGATTCCAAATTAATAGAGGAGCTGAAGGAAGGCTAGTCTAAAGACAGAAGCTGCAAGTATTGTAAATGAACTGGAATTTGCGTTAGGCAAGCATGGTAATGAAAAGACTGCATGAAAGGGATAAAGAAGAGGGCAGGAATGTCACACACACGTTCTTCCAAAGCAGTTATGTCTGTAATATTAGACTGATCTTTGGCATTTTCCTACCGTAATTGTTAAATTGCTTTTAAAGAAACCAACCCACCCCACCAAGCCACAGGACATCAGGAGAAGGAAGAAAAAAACAACAAAAAGACACTGAAGTGTCCCACAAAGACTGTCATTGCCCATCCCCAACAGAGACATATGTCTGAACCTACCTTCTTGGGCTTCAGCTTGGCACTGTATGATGTAGGAGTCTATAAGTCGAGCTTCCAAATCTCTTCCCTTTTCTACAGGTGTAATCAATTTTGGGATATGACTTTCCTAAGTACAAAGCAAGTTTCAAAGTTAGTTTAAGCTTAATACCACTGCTGTCACTGCAAAGCAAGTTATTCCTAAATGCATGGGACACAGTTAATGTCCCAAGATGGCTAGCTGCACTGCTGCACGGGCTGCCGCAGACAGACCCGTAACTCTTCCCTTACCACTGGGAATGGGCAGCAGGGACCGAGTGGTAGCACAACATATTAATACCCTTCTTCTGCCTGAACCACTCAGTCTCAGGTATTTGTGTATTCTGTAACTGTACCAGAAAAGCCTTTCTAAGACAAAAAGTCAAATACCTGAAGACAACTCAAAGAACAGACAGCAAAGATGGTTTTTCTACCTTTAAGTGTTTAAAAATCCCAGCAGCTATCTTCAGGCTCCTGTGAACATCTTTTGCTTCATCTTCTGTTATACTAAGAACATAGAACAAATCAATGAAATTTTAGTTAGAAAGGATCTCCAAGTATCATTTAGTCCCAGCTTCTGCTTTGGAGCAGGACGATCACAAACAGTAGACCAGGTCAGTTACAACTTTGTCTAAGATGAAAGTTGAATCCTTCAAGAATGAAGAGTCCACTAACCCTCTAAGTAACCTGTCCCACTGCTGTGCTGCCCTCATGGGAAAGAGGTTTTTCTACAGTGTCCAATCATTAAATAATCAAATAGCACTCGATTGTAAAAAGAAACATCAAGACCCTATAATTACTTTCAAGGCAGCCTCAGTGCTGAAGTTTTTAGAAATCTGTAGGACTAAAAGCCAGCAGACCTGTGATTCTGGGAATCTTGAGTTTGTACTTGGACATTTAGAGTAAAACTGATAAAGGATTCACAACTCATGCTCTCTCTATACAACTATATGGTAGTAGAACAGTTGATTCAGAGGTGCAAGGAGGGACTGAAGTGTGCCTGGACAATACAGCACATGAATGAAAGCCAGCTGCTTCCTTGAACTCCTCATACCTCAGCCATACATGCACTACAGCAGTCAAAACTCACAACCTGCCTAATTTTTTTTTGGTGGAATATTGCTGCAATGAAGTTACTAAGAAAAGAAAAACACTTACTCTTCTTTTCCAGCGAGCCTCGATGCATATTTTGTGTACCACAGAGCTACATTAAATCCCATGGAAACCAGTTCAAACACTGCATCCTGCTGGGCACTAAAGACAGACAAAAACCCCCCAAACAATTTAATGCTTTCCATTCTGTTCTGACAAGCTTCCTCTGCTGACAGTTCACACAGCACAAGTCAACATTTCTTTCCATAAAATATTTTTCATTTAAGATGTCAACAATTTTCAATTCAGAACCTCCTACTTGCTGAACTGCCTAAAAGAGACTTCAGTTTTTACTTACTCCCTTTAAGAGCTCATCATTATAATTTCCCACATGCAGATGCCTACCCTTCCCATTTGGGAACTCTTATTTGAACACAGTAACTTGAGATTTGTTTAGCTTTGGGTGTGGCTGACATTTTTCCTTTTTTTTTTTTAAAATCACACATTTTCTGGAAAGCCTTTCTCTGGAATGTCTACTTTAAAGTTGTAGCTGCTAAGTTAATAAGTCAGGCTCTATTACATCTCCTTCAAATGAATGTTCTTGAGAGTGTTTACGTAACTGCAGTCAAATGGCATGTGCAAATAGAAGGAAGATTCAGAAGCTAGAACCGTGGTCTTTGAAAAGAGAGAACTTGCAAACACAAGGTCAGTACAGCTTAGGAAATAGTAATCCTTAAAAAGAAAGATGTGGGAGTGGGAAGAATAGTGTTGGCACAAGAGTAAGTATGTATGACCATGAGAAAAGTCAGAAAAGAAAAAGAAAGCATTCAGGAAGTCAAGCACTGCTTCAAGATAAAGCCTGACAAATTTGTACATGTGGTTATACAACACAACTACCTACAACAGCAAGAGACAACTGAATAATCCAGAAGGCTACAGATTTATATTCCTACTTAAAACAGAAGCCTTGTTTGCACCAGGTGTCCATGTACTAGGAGCTTCAAAGGACAAGAACAAAGTCAGATCTTTGGTAACTTTTGTACTTCAAAAAACTCAGAAGACACTGGTCAGGCAATGGTGCCAAATGAAAAGGTTTTGGCTGAAGTTTAGTAGCTAACCAACACTGCTATATTCTATTCACCAATACTCTCAAGGTTCTTCTCTAGCAAGCTGTAGATAGAGTTTGTAAATCAAGACACAATGGATTCTTCTATCGTGACCATGCATTATCACACCTCCACATAAAGGCCACGTGCTTCAAGACATCTACTTCAGGTGTTCCAGAACATCTACTGCAGTACAGCAACCATCAGAACTGCAAATCAACACATCTTTGGAAACGGCTCTATATAATTCAATGTTTTGCTATGCTTTTAAGTTTTCCTTCACACCTGTGCTGGCACACGTGCATATACATAACATAGCAGAAGAAAACAGCTGCATACCATGTAACCATAAAAGCATACATACTTTGGAACTTGTCCTTGTAATGTGTCTGTCCACTTGAAATTCTGAATATACCTCAGCTTGCATTCTTGGGAAGAGTCATCCAGTGAAAGGATAAAACCTACAGAATAAAAGAACGTGCTGACAGGCAACCTCAATGTAAGCAACAGAAAAACGTAATGAAGGCATGGGGGTAAATGAAAATATGGCTACAGATAAAGGAAAGCTTCTTGCTGTACCACTCAAAAACCTCTGCTACCTCCTGAAGCTTTTATTCTTCAGTATCTTTTGAACCAGACATGCAAAAAACCAAACTGACTACTACAACCAAACTCTTTGCCTAGCAGGATACCAACTCAACCCTGAGAGTCTCGATTTCTCAAGGAAAACCTTGCAGATGCCTGCATGTCCCACAGGGTGACTAGCTGGGAGTTGGACTGACACAGGTAAGGGGCAAGCGAGGCTGCTCCAGGTGAGTGACTGTCCCTGCCACCCACCACAGTGGTGATGGGGAAATTCTGCCTGGTCAGCAGGGAATGGGAAAAGGGCTCGTATGCATGGACTCACCAAATCATTGTTTCTTTTGTCTCCAAAATTGCTTATGTCCAGCTCCCCAGACAGCAGCAGTCAGTGGGATGAAGCTCATGTGATGGTGTGTTCGATTGCTGCTAGCACATGCAGGCCCAAGAAGGAATTTTTCAGGGAGGAGCCAGGTGGGCCTTGGCCTGATCAAGTCTTACAGACTTCAAGAACTCAAGATATGCAACAGCAGCTGTTGGGCTATTGCTCTAGCTGCTGTCACATGTTTACAGAGACAGAAAATACTTGCTACTTTAACATGCAGAAGATTTTAGTGACCAAGCATGATGCCTTCCTGAAGAAACCCTCCAAATCTTGTTTGAGGCAACAAGGACTGTTATCTTTATCTAGAGATCTCATTACCTTACACCCTTCCAGAGACTGAGGGAACTACACCAACTTGAGCTGCTTCACTTCCCACAGAGTGTAAGATCACAAAGTCACCATGCATCAGCTGATTCCTGCAAACTTGGACTAAGAAACTTCTCTGAGCACCCAACTGCCAAGAGAGAGTTAGCAGAATACTGGCTGGAGGAAGCTTTCAGGGGTCATCACAAGTGACCATTTACTGAAAATGTTAATGCTATGCTAATGAGAGCCTATTTATACCTAAGATAAGCAGCAACATAAGCATAAACGTGCAGTAAGTCTACTACCTGGCATTAGACAAAGCAGGAGTTTATACCAAAGAGCAACTCCCCTCATCTAATTAATAGATGCAATTTATACTTGAGGAGCAATTCACCACAAACAAGGAGACATTTTGCCCTCCAGAAGGAAGCAAAATAAGGTTAAAAGCAGGAAGACAGGACTGCCAATGGGGTCACTATTGGCAGGGTCACAGAGAACAATGGAACATGTAGAAAGGGCCTGGCAAGTACCCATGACTGCTATCAAGCATAGGACCCATGAAGATACTCTCCTTCCTGGGATGCATCACTCATGGTCTTGCCAGTTGGTCCAGGGAGGTGACTGTCCCGCTCTGCACTGTGCTGGTGCAGCCTCACCTTGAGTACTGGGTGCAGTTTTGGGCACCACAGTACAAGAGGGACACAAAGGGAGAGTGTCCAGAAGACAGCGATGGGGACGATGAAGGGTCTGGAGGGGAAGTCATATGAGAAGAGGCTGAAGTCCCTTGGTTTGTTCAGCCTGGAGAAGAGGAGGCTGAGGGGAGACTTCAATCACAGTCTGTGGCTTCCTGGGAAGCAAAGGGACAGGCACTGATCGCCTCTCTTCGGTGACAAGTGATAGAACCCAAGGGAATGGCATGAAGCTGTGACAGGGGAGGTGTAGGTGGATATTGGGAAGAGTTTCTCTACTGGTGGTCAGGCACTGGAACAGGCTCCCCAGGGAAGTGGTCACAGCACCCAGCTTGACTGAGCTCAAGAAGCATCTGGACAATGCACTCAGTCACAAGCTCTGACCTGGCTGGCCCTGTGTGGAGCCAGCAGCTGGACTCATGATCCTTATGGGTCCCTTCCAGCTCAGGATATTCTATGATTCCTGAGAAGCACAAAGCTGCTTTACAGAAGATTAGCAGAACAGACATTCTGAGAGATGTCATTAAAACTCTAATTACAGATCTCTTGATATATTAGCAGCATTGTTAGTAAACACTCCTACCTTGCAAGAGCGAGAAGTACAAGTCAGTTGCATTCTTCATCATTTCTGGATTACAACTTGAGTCTGTGAACAGCTCCAGTAGTCGTGATCGAGATAACCTCAAATCACTGTATGGGGGGGGGGTGGGGGAAGAAAAAATAAATCTAAATCTGTACAAAAAATATACAATTAAGAAAGTACCCACCCATGTACACCACCACCCTTTTGGCTAAGAAAGCGAAGCTAAGCATTCAGTTTAGCTGAGGCAAGGACAGGCACTTTATGAGTAAGATGCCAATAAATACAGAAAGTCTCCTTCCTTTCTCCTTTGGATACACACAATTGACTCTTTAGTTTAAAGTGCAATCGGCTTTTGGACAGACAGCAAAGGATAATCAGTACTCACCATCAGTCTACTGCTCTAACACAAACTAAAATGTCTTTATCTACCCAGAGGTTGGGTGCAGGGGGGAGGAAGGGAAGCAACAAGCTGAAGCATTCTTCAACATTAGCATGGGATGAGCAAACGAAGAGATAAGAATAGATGTGCAAAACAAGCTGAGATCTCTTTCCATTATATTCCCATCTACAATAGAACATTCATGCTTTATTCACTTATGGAAATTACTTTAAGTGATCTTTTGCAGAAGAATGCAGAGTCATCAGAAAGACAATGAAATGTTTAGTCTTTTGCCTCTGCATTATTATAATCGGCCTTGCTATACACTCAGAGACTTGGAAACTGGATAAGTTATTCTTTGTAACTAAACGTTCAGTGTTATCAGAGTCTTATTGTCTCCTAGCCTACACATTTCTAGTCATCTTCAGAACAGAAGCTGAAAAGTGACCGTTACTTTCAAGGTAGTCCTCCAGACTGTGAGAGACAGAGTGGATTTACTCACACGTACACTTACTTGCAAACCTTTGTTGCAGCTGGAGTGGTAGCTACCCCATAAAAATTGAACGAGACAGGAGCTGTAGCCTTCAAAGGGTTGCGATGAAACCAGTGTGTCATTTTCTTTTCTGTAGTGTTGCTTATGCCAAGCCTAAGGTGTGGAAAGACATGAATAGCTGGGATTCCATGATTAAGAACAGGTACAGCTGAGGTGCCACACATGTCATGCCTGTCAGCTCACAAAAATACATTCCAAATGTAAACAATTAGGAAAGGAATCAGTTTGCAAAGTTGTATATATAATTACACAGAATAACCTTTTTTCCCCTCCCCAGTTGAAACACTAAGTTTCCATAGGCCTTGTCTTTATCATCCACATGCTTGGTTTGAGAATTTCACTCTGTTGGAATATGTATTTTCTCTGAAGCAGCTGTGTTAAGTAGGGCAGAACGCTATACCTTTCTTGTTCTACAGGACTGTATACTTTCTTACTCAAAAACCCACAACTGTTACCTCCTGCATAAGGCTGAATATTTCCCACGTCAGGTACAGGTGTATCTCAATCCACTGACATCCCTCTATTCTATCTGGTCAATCTGTTAGCAGCTTTCCTTGCAGCACCACCAACGCAGATGAAACTGCAATTACAGAGTTACCCTTGCTGTAAACGTGACCATATTTACATTCAGGCAACAGACCTGGAAATTTGGTAGAGTCCAGCTAAACCACCTCTTTCTTCCCTGTTACCTCAGTTCCAGAGAGCATATAGAGCACCAGTGAGATGTTTTGAGCAGCGGGGCTTGGCAGGACTGTGAAACACAGTGGGTGCAAGTTGGAACAAGGGAGGTTTGTACTGGGTTTAAGGAGAAACCCCTCCACCGCGAGGGCAGCCGAGCTGAGAAACAAGTTGCCCAAAGATCCTCTGTGGTCTCCATCCCCAAAGCCTTCCAGACCTCCGGGGATAACGCCCAGAGCCTCTGCTCTGACCTCACGGCTGACCTGGCTCCGAGCAGGACGCGGGACTCAAGACCTCCCCGAGACCTCCGTCGCCTCACAGTCCTTCTCGAACTTGTAAGTTCACTTCGGGGCTCTGCTGAGAGCCAAGCAGCGACCACCCTGCCACCACCCAAGTCTTCCTGACCGAGCAGGTCGCCGGTCATCATGTCAGCCCCTATCGCGACATCTTCACCCACCTGCAGAGCGCTCCGCGCAGAGAGAGGCGCTGCGACACTCGCGTACACGGCGGCGGGCAGCGTGACAGGCTCCGAACCAGGGGTCCTGCGCCCGCCCCTCAGCCCCCACACAGCACCGGCCTGCTCGGCGGGAGCCCGCCCGGGGCCGGCTGCCTCAGGCCCGGGGCCGGCTGCCTCAGGCCCGCACCACCGCCTCGCTAAACCCCGCCGCGGAGCCCACGGCAAGCGCCGGCCGACGGCCGTCCCGGCGTGCGGCCCCCTCCCCAGCGGAGCCCGGCTCGCCAAGCCCCCCCGGCACCAGTGGTCGGGCAGACGCAGCCCTCGCAGGGGCCGCGCCCTCCCACCAAGCACCCGCCGCCCGCCACCGCTTCCGCCCGGCCCTGCCCGGCTGCCGGCCGTGCGTCACGCTCCCGCCGCCGCAGGCAGCGCCAGCGGAGAGCCGATGAGATCGCCCCCCGCGGTACGGAGGGCTGACCACATCGATCCCGCCGCTCAGCCGCCTCCCTCCCCTCACCAGGCACCCCAGGCCGCCGCCAGCCCCGCGGCTAGGGTGCGCCCCCGGGACGGCCGGCAGAGGCACAGCCGGGCCCCGCAGCCCTCCCCCGGTAGGAACCCCCCAATGCCGCAGACAGGGGCTTGAGCAGGAGGGGGCGACAGACCGCGGCCCAGCGGCGGCACAGCCCCTCCCGGAGGGGTGACCCGCCTGCGGCGCGGCCCAGGGGCGTCGCTGCCTACCTGGGGGAGGAAGGGGGCGCCTCCCGCGGTGGCACGGGCCGGAGCAGAAGGAGGAGCGGAGCAGCCCCAGCCCGGGCTCCGCCACTTAGACCCAGCTGCGGGGGCGGGGTCCCGCGGCAGCCACGTGACCGCCGCCATGACACCTATGGAGGCGGAAGCCGCGGCTTCCCCCGGCCGGAGGCGCCGCCTCGGTAGCGATGGCGGGGGCGGTCGGCGCAGCCTACCTCGCTGGGCGGCGCTGGCGGGAGGCGCCGGCCAGCGTTTGGTTGTCGCGGCGGCTGGGCTGGGCCGGGCTGGGCTGGGCTGGGCCGGCGGCGGGCGCGGGGCTGGCGGGAGCGGCTGCCCGGCGCGGTGCCCCGGCCCGGGGTGAGCATGGTGCCCTAGTGCTGGGGCTATGTCGGAGGCGGCCCGGAGCCTCCTGCAGCGCTGGGGCGCCAGCTTCAGGAAGGGCACCGACTTCGACTCCTGGGGGCAACTGGTGGAGGCGATCGACGAGTACCAGATGTGAGTGCGGGGGCGGGCGGCTCCCGGCGCGGTCCCAGGGTCCCGCGTGAGGGGAGGGGAGGCTGGAGAGCGGCCCCCGGCTGGGGCGAGGGGCGCCCCGCCGGGCCTAGGCCGCGGCCCCCCTCACCCCTTAGGCCCCGCCGGCGGGTTCCCTGCCATTACATAATTCGCGGGGCTGTGAGTCGGGGGGTCCCCGGAGGCGGGGGTGTGTGTGTGTCCGTCTGTCCGTCTGCCTCCCGAACCCGCCGAGACCGCCCATCGGTGCTCGGCACGGCGTTGCATCCCCTCGCCCGGGGGACGAAGCAGGAACCGGCCCATCCCTTTGCGAGGGTGGCAGCCGGGTGGCGTGGAGCTGCAGGCCCCCTGGGCGCGGGGTGTTGAGGTAGTTGGTTGGTGGCCCCCCACGGGCACCCGTGGCATTCCCATACCATCGCCTCTTCCCCTGGGCCACTATCCTTGTGAGGGAGGTGGGTTGCCAAAACATCAACCTTAGCCCCTGAAAAACCCCTAAGCAACCCATCAGTTTGAGAACCGGTCAGTTGCATGCTTGTGTGTTTCATCCTAATGAAGCTGAGGTGGAAGATTGGGGAACCTGTTGTTGTGACTGGCACAGCCCCAGTTGGATTGAGTTGCACAGGGTGAGACCGTGCTGTCTGTGAACACCTTGGTATCAGGTAAGTAGTGACACCATAGGGCATGGTTGATGCCCTATGAAACATACCTGGTAGCTTTAGTCAAATGTTCTCCTCCAGTTTTCTGTTCACCATGAAGATGAAAGATATTTCCTGTGGTTTGAGTATATTGCAAGGTAAATTTATTGTGAGGATTTTTCTGGAAGAAGTCCAGAAGGTTTGTACCTCTTCCCCAAGAGAACGTCAGCTGAAGAGATGCTCTCGGAGATCTTCTAATGGTATTCAGAACTGTTCAAATTATGGGCTACAGCCATACTGGCAATCAGTTTCCATTTGGAGTAACTAGACTGCTGGCTGGATACAAGATAGTTGAGATGCTATAATCTCATTATTTCACTCATTCACCAGATGGGATGATGCAAAGTCAGTTATTTGTAGTTTGTTTATAGCCTTTAGAGAGGGGCAAGTTGTTACTACAAACCTTGGCATAGGGATGAAAAGTTATCTTCTAGATTTGTATTTCAGAAGAAAAAGAAAACAATCAATGATTGGAAGGAAGATATTCTTAATAACTGCCTTTATATGGACATCTTTGAAGAGTCCAGTAGGATCCTAATGCTTCACACCACTTGAAACCATCTTTGCAGTTTCAGCAGTCAAGTTTCATTTAATGTTTCTTCAGAATGAAACATCTTTAAGTTTCTTGTTCTGAGCTTTCTTCATTGAGAAATGAGGTCACTACGTGTTCACAGACAGTCCAGTTTGGGAGTTGAAGTATAACTTCTGTTCCCTTCTGCACGGTATTGCCGCTGTCTGATGGCAACTGAGGTGATCTCCATGCCCTTGCTTTACTCTGACTTTGGAGCAGTGTAATATCTGTCTAAGAAAACTCCTTTTGAGTTGGCAGCATTGTAAGCTGCTCTTGCAAGCCTTATCAGTGAGTTTCTGATGAATAGAGTAGTTGTCAGTAGATTAACTCTGTATGTCCAGGAGGGAAAAGAAAGGTGAGAGAGGGTCAGAGGATTAGAGAGGGATGTCTCCTAAGAAGCAGAACCTTCTCAGTGTGCATATCTGCTGCTTGTAGGTACAGCTGGTGTAAATTAAGAACTATTTCAGTCTATAGGCTAGAAGCTGTAAGTAAGCACAGAGCAAGATACCTGTAGCTCTGGAGAGACCTAGCAGCTTGACTTCATACTGTTGCCTTCTCACATGGCAACAAGTGTGTTCCTGCAGGTTCTGCTAGTGCTGGCAAGGTCTCTACTGGTCAACACAGGAGGCTGCAGAGAAGCTGGTTAGGGTGAACTTGCTGAACTGAGAAAGATCTTCCCATATCTAAGCTGATTCATTTAATGGATTTAATGGCTGCTGACTTACAATGCAATTATTTGCCTCCTGTGTCCACAGGATCTATGTCTGCTCAGGCCTTTATGTTACTCCTGGAAGTGCAGGAAGCTCGGTGCTAAGATTGGCCCTTGTTCATCAGGTGCTTACTCGCACAAGAGTCCTCTGAGCTGCTGGCAGTGCCTTCCCTGTTGAGTGCCCCCATCTGTGGACCTTGGTCTGCTCTAACTTTGAACGAGTTTCCAGTGATACACCAGATGCATTTATTTGGATTAGGGTGTGGGGTTTTTTGTATTAATGACAGATGGAATGAGGTTTGTGCTACTGATGCTTGCAGAAATACATAATGCTGTTATGCTGCCTGTTGTGGGTGGCATATTGCTGCTATGGTGATAGATTTTCTTAAATCATTACTTTCAAATGCCCTTTCAATATGTCCCTTGTGTTATGTCAGCAGGGTAGGGAGTGTTTATTTGGGTTCAGGAATGTTTGTGCTTTTCGCTTTCTCAGCCTCCACCTTCCCCCCTTATGAAGGGGGACAACGCCACTGAGCTGGGGAGTTACCTTGTCCTGCTTGGTTGTGTTTTCACTGGTGCTCCAGCGGCCTCAATTCTTGTGTCTTTAACAGAGATTGTTTTTAGGAGAAGGGAATAAATAATTGAGTTCTGATTTTTGCTTTTGACACAGGCTTTGATGGTTATCTATTTTAGTGTATGTATTTTAAACCCCTCTTGAAAGACCAGGCTAATGTCCACAGCAGTGGTGGTTAGAAGCTGACTCCTTTTAGCAATTCAGAGGTGTGAGGTTCCAGACAGAAGTGTATTGCGATGCCCCGAGGACTGCTGCTGTCCCTGGGTTTCCCCTCAAACCTTTGTTTCTCCCCACCCCTTCCACTTCTGCTTTTATTAAAAAGAATTATTTACAAGGAATGGCAACAGTTGCCTGGAGGTTATGCTTGTTTAATGTTCTCCTTCCTCCTCAGACGGAAACCGTAACTCTTCCCATAGCGTCCCCCTCTCGCTTCCTTTCGCTTTCTGGAGCTGTTTGCTGCCACTTTCCAAACCCCTTGGTACTTCTGTCTCCGTGGTGACAAGGGGTGGGGTCTGTGCTCCGCCTGTGATGCTGACTGGCACAAATGTGAGCTGATACACCCCGGCAGCCTGGGCCAGGCTGCCCTGTGCCTGCCTTCCAGCGCTGGGAGAGTGTCTGGCCATGGCCTAGGGTGCCCGCAGCCGCTCCTCCTGCCAATCTGACCTGCCTCAAACTCCCCCTGTGAAATGCATGAGGGCGCAGGAGGAGGGTTTTTAAGTGTGACCATGGTTATAGAAATCTGTCTTAAAAGAAAAACCACAAACTCTTTAGAGCAGCAGCCTGTGGACCTCTTGGCTGACACTTCTTCTGCAGGCTGGGGGTAGTGTGTGTGTTGTGCTCCCACTCTACAATTTTCTTTTCCCCCCTCCAGATTAGCAAGGCATCTACAGAAAGAGGCACAGTCCCAGCACAACAACTCGGAATTCACAGAGGATCAGAAGGTGAGTATTGCTGTGTGCTTGGTTCTGGAGCTGGCTTGTCGGTGTTGGTGCACTATGGTTCTTCCTGTCTCACAGACCAGAGCCTTATGGAACTGCCCTTGACACACACAAATAAAACCAGAGCCCAGCATGGCTAAAACAAATGGGTGTCACTGGATGTTGCAGACACTCTGCTGTGTAATACTAAATACCATGGCCAGAGTCCCTCAGAACCTGGGTGTATCTTTATTTGGGGGACCTTTTGATAATTTGCTCATTCAGCTTCAGCACAGTTTACGTTTTGAAGTCTGAACACAAAATGTCTTGAACTGCAAACATTGAGGGTGTGTGAGGAAAATGTTAGCTTAACATATAACACCTGACTG
This sequence comes from Laterallus jamaicensis coturniculus, assembly GCA_022605575.1. NCBI lineage: Eukaryota > Metazoa > Chordata > Aves > Gruiformes > Rallidae > Laterallus > Laterallus jamaicensis. The sequence continues at coordinate 24,845,906 of JAKCOX010000001.1, forward strand.
GGAAGGGTCTTGGCAGAATGCTCCCTACTAGTGTCCTAGAATGTTATTTGTTTATAAACTTTCAAAATACTGAAATTACTTGTTCCCTCTCCTTGGTTGAAAAGGCTCTGTCTTGTCTCAGCAACGTATGAATGCGTTTCTGTGACAGGATTTAAGAGGAAAACGCTGATACAATCATACAATCACGCATTTTCAGCAAAATAAACTATTTTGAGATATCAGGCCTTGCCTAAGTTTACATGTCTTGTTGAAAGGTGTGTTTTTTTTCTTGAGAATACTAAATTGGAGAACCACTCTGTTTCCAGATGTCCCAAGTCATGAGGTCAGCTGTTTGAGCAATGGCGTTGCCTGAAGATTGACATTTGCTAGCCCAGAATCCTACTTAGGATACTATGGTGCTAGGGTGATGGGATTTGTGTTTGGAAATGTTGGTCCTGAATACAGAAATTGGAGATGTAATCCATGCTGATAGCTTTCTCCATCATTCTTAGCTGCAGTCGTCTTTACTACGTGATTTCCCTCTGGATGCTCTTAAAAATACAGTTACTTGGAAGGCAAAGCTGTCTGTCTCACTTCTGTAGGTATCATCTGTGTGAATATGGGAACCAGAACCACACAGGGCTTTGCTTCCAGATGTTCCCTGGATCTTACAAAAAGACCTTGGATCAGATTGTGGAAGTGAGTGAGGTCAGCCATGAGGGAAGGCCTGAAGGGCTCAGGAAGCAGAGATAACTGACGTGGGTATTAGATATGCAACTGTGGTTGTGTCTCAAGGCAACAGTCTTCTGAAGAGAAAAACTGAGTGGCTGTTTTGACTCCTTCAGTGTGATACCTGTTTCTAAAGCTGATACAAATTATGAAAGAGGTTGATATTTATAGCACATGGGGTTTTTTGCAGATGTTATTGGGAGAACATTGTATTTCCATCCTCCCTCCCTTGAGGAATGCTCGTCTCAAGAAAAATAAGAGTCTTGCTATTGCTTTGAAATAAGCACTTAAAACTGTACAGCAAAATCTTTTAGCCTGATGTTAAGCTCCTTGCTGTTCTGGTCTCCCCTATTTCTGCAGGAACTCAGCCAGTATAATCAAGTGATCACAGACAATTACTATCATCACTAGTGTCACTCACTTGACATGTGGAGTTTAGCATGCTTCTGGGTTTTCAAGCAGTTTGATTAAATAGAAGTATATCTTCTCTCTTGCCACCTTTTAAAAAAAGCCTACACACCAGAACAGCTCCTTTTCTGAACTAAGTTCCTGCCAGTGCATCCATCCACCAACATGCTATTTCCTTTTGGCTCTGGAGATTCTTCCCCTAATATCTTGTCTTTCTGAGGTTTTGTGTGACATATAAATGCCATCTCTTTATTTTTCTGAATGTAGAAGTAAGCTTCAGGGTTAGCTTACGTGGTATTATTGGCCAAGGCTGTGCACAGAATGTCTCAGACTGGAGAAGGCAAGGCCATGAAGCTAATTATGATTTCCAGTCATTTAATCTACCCTTGTCCTCGTCTTTGTGTAGATTTACAGTTAGCTCTTTTCCCAAGGACGATGTATACTCCTGACTTGAGCAGTTACTGTGAGGCTATCTGTGTTTCTTACTTGACATATTGTGGGGAAGATTGATTTCAGCAGTGATTCCCTTGTACCAAATGAAAACTTATGGCTTTACAGAGAAAGGACAAGGCTATGCTCAAATCCTCAACCTCATCAGTCTGGATAAACTTTTACCATGTTTGGGATTATTTCATGCATCACAGGTGGTGTGGCAGTGCAGATATGGCCACGCCATAACTGATGGTGTATTGCTTGCTAATGTAATCGTACAATCTGTTGATATAACAACACTTGTTGACAGATGCCACCAGTTTCTCTCCTAGTCATATTGTGAGCCAGTTATCATTTATCTTATAATAAGTGCATTATTTATGGTAAGAGTTCAGACTCTTATATATCACAGAATCACAGAGTTGTAGGGGTTGGAAGGGACCTCGAGAGATCATCGGGTCCAACCCCCCTGCCAAAGCAGCTCCCCAGCTCATACTGCACAGATAGGCGTCCAGATGGGTCTTGAATATCTTCAGAGAAGGAGACTCCACCACCTCCCTGGGCAGCCTGTCCCAGGGCTCTGTCACCCTCACTGTGAGAAACTTCTTCCCCAGATTGGTGAGGAACTCCCTGTGCTCCAATTTGCAGCCATTGCCCCTTGACCTGTCCCCATCCCCATATCTTGCCTTTTTTCTCTTGATCTGAAGAGTATGTTTTGAAATGCTGTGTGCTGCTTTCCTTGATAGAGCAGACTAGTGTCCAGAATTTCCCATTCCTGGAATTTCAGCTTCTGGGGGGTTGTCACATCTGCTGCTGGACATAATTCTGGAGTTTCAGTCCTTAGGGAAGGCTCTGTCTTGACTTGGATAATTGACGGTGCTGAAATCTTTATTAATGATTGAATTAATTTGGTAGAAGAATATTTCTCTGCAGATAAATACTGTAACACTGCTTACATCTAGTTATGCTGCTACAGCTCTGAAATTGCACAGGCTCTGCAGCTAGAAGCTGCATGTGTGGAGCATTGCAACAGATACGGTTACCGGTAGATGTACCTCAGTCTTAACATCTGCACCCCGCTGTTCTTAATTTTACCTTCATTCTCCAAAAATCCTCACTTCATTCATGACTAACCACTGTGTTTTGCTACAGGAATTGTTTCAGTTAGGTTTGGCTGTAGTTCCCAGCTTGCCTCCAGCTATAGTTACTCTCACCCAGTTCTCTGTGCAATACATTTGACCTTTGAAGCCCTCTTCTAACCGCAGTTGTTGCTTCTCGTGGAACTGTTTTTGTTTTAGGCTGAGTTTTCTGCAGTGTTTTAAAACCCATGCTTTTTTATGCAGTGGTAACTTGCTGAAATACGAGCTCTGCTGAACAGTCTTAGCATGATTCATTAAACTACTGGTCTCCTAACAGCCTAGACCTCTCTTTAAAGCCAAACTCTGCTCTGGCTCCGTATTTATGCAAACATCTTTGACTGCGTTACAGTTAGCACAGTCATTACTCACACAACTGCTCTGAAGAAGCCTTGACTATGAGATCAACTGACTTTTTTCCCTTTCTAATCACGAGTTTACAAAAAACTGAATCTTAACTATTTTAAAATAGCAAAGTTAATCATGGCTTCAGTCTTTCTAATGAGATGCAGAATGTTTTCCCTGCTGCAGAAAGGAGCCTTTGCATGGGATAGTTACAACTGAAAATGATAGCAGTGTTTAGCTGCATTTTTAACTTTTGGGTTGGGTGTGGTCCCTTAAAAAAAAAAATAGTTATGAATAATGCCTGCTGGGAGCTTGCCATATTTCAATAGATTCCATATAAAACCTATTCTTCACTATTTTAAGACTCCCAAACTCTCTGCAGTTAATCTGTTTCTAGACCCATTATTGCCCTTCGGCCCCCAGAAGCCAGAGGACACACATATTTTGTATTGCTGTTTGTCCTGTTAGGAAGTACCTAGTTCAGGCAGTTTTAAGAATAGTTATGAGCCTGCAGGAGAGGGAACAGGGGTGCTGCTGAGTGTATTGGTGAATTGACAAAGGAGACAGGGGTTCAGCAGTGCTCCTTGAGACTTAATTTATGGTGTGGGATTCGTGCTGTGTATGTGAAACTGGGAGGGGAAGAGCTATGTGAAAATTTGTTTACATGTTCTGATTCTGTGGTGGGGCATGCAGACTGTGTGCTGGCATCCTACAAACTCAGAACCCTCTTTTTGTGGTGGAGTCATAGGGGTTTTGATCTAACACAAAACGGGCATGCTCTTCGCTCAGCAGTCAACACCCAAACCATGGGAACAGCTGGGGTTTTGCAAATTTCAGAGCTGTAGTCAAACCTCAGAGGTTCCCTTTCCTTCCCCAGGGAACCTCTGGATTCCTTTTTTTTTTTTTCTTTTTTACCCATTGCTTCACACCTTCCTCTTGAAGACTCTACCTCTGCAAACATATCTTTTCAGAGTTTCTTAAATACCAAAAGGAATTCCTTTTGTCACACTGCAGCTGATGAGATGGATATAGTGCATTCTCACCCTAGGGACTGAAAAGCTCCTTCTGTAGCCTTAACTGGTGTCCTCCCATCCGGTCTGAAAGGACATGTAAATCCACAGCACCTATGTGTGGGCTGTGGGTCTGAAAGAGTCAAAATTAATCTAGGACTATATGTGTTCCTTTCTTTTTCAAAAAGTCGGTGTTTTTCCAAGCTGTTCTGGAGATCTAGCTATGTAGCCACAATTTATTTTGAGGAAGTGAAAGTTTGTTGACAGCCTAGACTGCAAAAGGAACCTCCACAGAAATGGAGCTGTAATGTTTTTGCTGTGTTGTGTGCAAGCAGAGTCAGGTTGCTGTATATTGAAATTCCCAAAGGGCACACCACCACACATGCTGTGTACTGGGTAGAGGAGAAAGCCACATGTGTGTCCTGTAATGTATCACTTGCTACTCTGCTAGAAGGTACTCAGAAGAATGACATGGTTGTAAGACCTCCATACAATGGACAGTAATATAAACTACAAGGAGGTAAAGTCTAGGCTAGTGCCACATTGTAACAAGAGTGTTTAAGACAAGATGAGATACCAGCTGGGGAAAAATGGCTTTAAAAGCATTGAGCCTGTGGTGGCAGATGAAAATCAGGTATCAGACTTTTACACACTCCAGCTGTTGGTTCTGCCTTGAGGTATTGATGTCTGATTCTGATCTGCTGCTGATTCAACTCCTGAACTCTTTCAACTTTGTGTGGCCTGAGGTGAACTGAAACAGTGGACACCTGGCTTCTAGCTCTGCCTCTAGGGACTAGTAGTGGTCCAGGAGCTGATGGAGCAGTTGTGACTCATTGCAGGAGAGTTGGGGCAGATGGCAGAGGAAGGTAGCTGTGAAAGCACACCTACTGTCTATCTGCTACTATAGTCCTCTTGGAGCCCTGAAATGTAACCCTCCTTAAAGGGAAGTTTTGGCTTTTGACCGATACCCTAAAACTTGCCAGCTGCCCAGACTCTTGAAGTTCCTTGCTAGAACTGTGCTCTGGGAAGTCTCTTCCCCTCCTTGCAGTTATTTTGTGGAGAGAACTGTTTCATGCTGTGTGATTTTTAAAAGACAGAATGAGTTACAGGTGGATATTTCAACTACAATCTTCCTTGGGGGACACACAAGACATACTTTGAAAATAAACTGCCTTTCTTTGTAGCTTCATCATTGCTGGGTTGGTGGGCTTTTTGCCATACAACTGTTCTACAGAGCATTTTGAATTTGGCCCTTATCTCTGCTGACAGTCTTAGTTTTTCTTCACTAAAACCTTTCAGTTAATGAACAAACTTGTGGTGGTCAGACAAGGTAAGAGTTGAGGTCAGTTATGGAAGTCTTAACTCCTCCTTTCAGCTTGTAATAGAAACAAACCTGACTCCCACAATCTTACTTTGTGGGGCATAAGAGCTTAAGTAGCACTGTCTTCAAAGAAAGATTACTAGCAATGGGCCATTTTGAAGTGCACTCACCCCCCCTTTTTAAATAAAAATGAGAAATTACTTCACAGTTCTGCTCCAGGATATTTCAGACAGCTGACAGGTTTGAGCCAAAGAATATATTTTGTGCTGTGCTCAGAGTTTAAACGCCTTAAAATGACAAAAATGGAAAGTTAGAAAGTTATACTTCCTCTCTCACCAAAACCCACAAAAGCAAACTGTGTTTTTTCAGTGCTGAGATGCTTCTGTAACTTCAGGATAGGCTTGACTTGGTGGTCTTGGGGTTGTAAGCCTGACAGAGGAACTGTAATCATCACTCCTAAAAGGGCAAGTTAGAATAATGCACTCAAGTTCTCATAAGGCAAGAGCTGGTTGCCTTGGACTTCATTCTCCTTTCCATATCACTTCAGAACAGTTTAGTTTGCAAACAGTTTATGATGCTGGTAGGCATTATTAGTTGCTGCTGCATGAATGCCTCTCATCTGTCTTGATGAGCTGTGGGAGGGGAGTTAAGTGGCAGATGTCTGTTTCATCTGTTGTGCTTTCAGAAAGTCCTGTTTGTGTATAAAAAAGCTTTTGATGTTGAATGATCTGGTACTGAATAATACATCTGAAATCTTTGCAAGGAAAAGCCATTGTTTATGTGTTTTAAAATGTCAATATGGAAGAACACAGCTTCAGTACTAAATTAATTTTGTTTTTCTTTCAGAAAACCATAGCTAAAATTGCAACATGCTTGGAACTGAGGAGTGCAGCCTTACAGGTAGAGCTCTTTTTCCTATGGGACTTGATACTTTAGTGATAGGTTTTAAAGGTTGTTTAGTGTCTTCCATCATAGCCATAAGTTCTGAAAAAAGAGTGAACAAACCCTTGAACACTTGAGCTTTCCAGGTTGTCAGTCTGATGCCCCAGGTGGCTGCCTTAAAAACCTTTAAGAGTTTATATGAGCAAGTATTAATGTTTGCATAGAAATTTAAGCACAGGCTTTGTGTCTTTGGTTGTTTGCCTTATTTATCCTCCTTCAGAACTGCCTAGTTTGTCCTCCTGACTTGTGTCCTAGTGTGTAAAGATCCCCAGAAATTACACTTGCACTTTTTCAGCCACTTCATAAATATTAATAGAGCATGAGGAAGAATGTGTGTGTAGAACAAAACCTATTTTATAGCAGTCATGAAAACTGGGAGTACTGTAGGCAAATGTGTGAAAATAGCAATGTAGAAGCTGTTCTTTGAGGTGTTTTCTGAGCTGAAGCTAGATGCAGTTTCTTTTTCTCTCAGCATAATCTTATCCCTAAATTAAGAAGTGTGGGTGGCAGAGGCATGAATCAACTGAAGCAAAATTTGGGTTACTGGATCATCTTTTTACCAACAGAGAGTGGTGACAGGCAAAATTTGCATCAAGTCACTGACAGCAGTGCTCCTGAGTTCTCTGCTCTGCAAGGTGCAGCACCTCTGTTGTGCTGCCCTCAGCTGTCTGAGAGGCTGGGATACAGTGACTGGAGCTGGACTGATGGGGTGGGGAGTCTCAAGGCTGTGCAGTGTTTGAAGAATTATTTGGTTAGCTCTACCTGTCTTTCTATTTTGATCTCACTAGGGGTGTTTGGACAGGGTTGCATGTGTTCTCTGTTGCTATGACTTTGCAATGAGGGCAGGCATGTTCCACTGAGGGACAGCTGTTTGGGTCAGGTCACATCTCAGAGCAACAGCAGAAGATGGAGTAATGTGATAACCTGCCAAACTGAAAGGGTGTCTTGCAAGAACAGCTTTCCTTGCTGTTGGTACCTCAGCAGTAACTCAAGGGTTGTATAACCTCATGGGAGGGTACTAGACCTTCTCATCCACTTCACTGTGGGGAGTGTTTTACCTGCTGCAGGGGTCTTGTTATGATTTTGTAGCAGTAAACACTAAAAATGTTAGTGAGTATGGGTTGTGTTTTCCCATGCTTCTAACAGGATGGGTATAGCTGCTTCACTAACCTTCTGTGGCCTGGCAGAAGGTCATTTCTGACACTTGGGCAAAAATCAATACAACTGTCAAGTCTTGAAGTTGAAAACAATGGGTGATCTTGCCAGGGGTGCAGTGACACAACGGTAAGACCTGACCCTCTGCCTAAAAGATGATGTCAATCCAGTGTCAGTCCTCTTGCACTGAATTTTTTCATGCCAGCTCTGCCACTTGTCATCTCACAATAGGCAAGGTCAGCTTGTCAAACTGTTGGTGACTTAATAATAAAAAAAAATTAACACTTTTCTGTTCAGTTAGTAAGTCAAGTGGGCTTACTGAGAAGCAAACATGCTACAGCCAGGTGAGGAAATGGTATCCTCAGAGCTGGAACAAGGAAAGATGGAAATTCCTTTTCCATTTACATTGAGCTATTGGTGAGTGTTTTGTCAAGCTCACCCTGGGCACTGCAACTCCTGCCAGTGTCATCATGCTGAACTGTGAGTGCTCCTGTTGGTGCATTGCTTTGCAGAGCAGTTTTACAGCTGATCTTGCTTCAAAACAGCTTGACTGGGGAAGAAGTAAAACAAGGCTCTGTCTTAATCCTCCTGTGTGTAGCAAGTATGAAAACCCAAGTAGGTTCTTTAAAATGATTCTTCTTTCATTACAGCTTGGGAAATTGGAAAAGCTTGTTCTCAATAAGTGAAAAGTAATGTGCTTTCTGCCTTACCTGTGAGTTTGGCCTCTGATGGGGGGAGAGATTTTGTTTGGGGTGGTTTTGGGATGTAGCTTTGAAATAACATGGTATCCTTGAGCAAAGGAAGCACATTGAATGCTTGCTCAAAGATGTGGTAGCTCTGTGTGAGGTGAAGGTGCATACTAAGTTCTAACTCTTTTGTAATGTCCTAGTCCACCCAATCACAGGATGAATTTAAGCTTGAGGATCTGAAGAAGTTGGAACCAAGTAAGTAACATCTTTGTATTTTGAGTGACATTTGTTACAGTGGAAAATGTGACAGCAGCATGAATACTGACTCATCACTATGTGGGCTGACAGTAATGCTGGTTTTAGGTGCCTCTAGAAATAATACATGTTATCATGTAGGCACAACTTGATGGGTATTAAGGAATGTAATGTGAGTAACTTCAAAGTATAGTAGTTCTGGTGTTTCTGACAGTGTCTGTGTCTTTATTCTCAGCATTTCTTTGGGTGCTGCTAATTTTGCCCAGATGAGTAATTTTAGCTATGGGTAGTACAATCAGCTGGAGAATGTACATGCACATTTCTCACTTTAACTGAATTTCAGCACTTTGTGGTCTTCATCCTTGCAGCATGAAAGTTTTTTTCCTTCTGAAAATATTTAACTTGTGCTCATGGCAGCCAATCACCTGCAACCTGCCACCATAGTGCTACCAGACTAACCAAGTGAGGATGTGAGTCACTCTTTGAAAGTTGTTGTGTGATTTTTTTCTTTTCTTTTCCAACTAATCCTGGGTTCCTTCTTGGTATGTCAATCCAGAAATAACTTTTTCATGTAGGAAGTATCTATTTATCTGCTACATTCTCTCTCCTCTAACACTGGCTGCTTTATTCTCTAAGCAGCCTTCTGGTCAGAGCTTGCACATCTACTCAATGTTATACTGAATGCTAAAGTTTCTGCTGTTCTTGGTGAACAGGAGATGTGGAAGAACTGCTTTCATGCTGGCAAAAGCTGGCTTTGTTTTACTCTTGTGTTAAGGGGGGATGTTGGGGGTAAATGTGATGGGCAGGCAAGTGTTCATTCATGAAGTGGAAACAGCTCCCCTGCACTCCCATCACTCTAATCAGCGTGGGATCCTATAGAGAAGCTTGTAAAGAAGCAGGGTGTTGACTTGAGGTTCCTAATGTCTCTACCAAAGCATAGTCTAGATGTGTTCAAGCTGTTCCTTTGAAATGGAAAGTGAAGGTACTTTACAAGGCAACTAGCTCTTTGAAGACCATCACTCAGGGAAGGGTTTAATTATGTGTTAGAAGTGTTTGGGCTTCCTCAATTAGCATCTTGCATGTTTAGCCTCTGATTTGGGATTATTTTGTATAGATACACCTGCTCTCTGTTTACAAAGTATTTAAAATGTTGTCATGATGTAATGGCTGTGTATTTTAGACTCCATTCTGCAAAGGCTCAGTGAGTGACTGAGTGGTGGGAGAGGAATCCTGTATTAACTGATCAAACTGCTCTACAAATCAAAGTGACAATTTACAATCTGCCAACAAGTGTAAAGCTTCCCTTGAAATGCCTCCTTAAAAGCCAACATTTCAAGTATGGTGTAACAGCCTGTTGCTTACCTTACCTTCCTCAGAGAATTGATTTTTAGCTGTCAGAAAACCTGTTCAAGAGTGTGAAGTGCATTCAGCCCCTGTTTGGTGCAACAAGGAGCTGTATTAAAGCTCAGTGACAGTGTGTGGCCATCAGTTTCCCCTGAGTTATTTTCCTTGGAGCAGAACGGGTGCTTCTACGGCAACAATTGAACATTGATGCTCTTACAGCTGCTGTCTGACTTTGGATTGTTCTGGCTGCTTTTTCTCTGAATTATGCCTTTGTTTTGTGGCTTTTAAGTATGTATTGAATAGAATAAATCTTAATCAGGCCAGCACCAGCCTTCTCCTAAAATCCTCTGTGAAGCCTTTTTAATTCCTGTGCTGTCAATTTGCCTTTGCATTCTACCAGAGAAAGCTGAAGACAAAACTGAAATAAATCTGGGCTGGCAGTGCAAATCAGCAGCAATTCCTTTGTTAGGGCAAGCCATTCTGTTAGGGTGGAAGGAAAAACAGCCATTCACACAATTTGGCTTGTGCCTGAAGCTGTCAAGAGGGCTGAGAAATTTGGTTTGGGTGTTGTTATAACAACCAGGGCTCTTAGGCCTGTTTTTTTTCTTCCCTGGTACTGTCAAGCTCTAACTTCGCCTACTTAAGCTTGCGTTGCACGCTGCTTGGGGAGTGAAGCAGTTGGCTGCTCTTGTTTGTTTGTAGGATTTGTCACCGAACCTTTTGTGCTAGTACAATGCTACAGGAGGGTCTATACATACAAGTAGTTTTTCAGACCATGCTGTGTGGAAACATTGCCAGCACACTGGATCTCACAAACCCTCTTGTTGTGAAAGCTGCTCATGAGTGTTGTAACGCATGCTCAAATCACTAGGGTGGGACACCTTGTGTGCCTGGGTTTGGGACTGATAATTCTAGCCACTGAGTGACTGGATTCAAACTCAGTGGGTGTGTTATAAGACAATTAGATGCTGGGTTAGAATCATGGAATGCTTTGGGTTGGAAGGGACCTCAAAGATCATTTAGTTCCAACCCCCCGTGCCATGGGCAGGGACACCCTCACTAGACCAGGTTGCCCAAAGCCCCATCTGACCTGGCCTTAAACACTTCCAGGGAGGGGGCACCCACAGCCTCTCTGGGCAGCCTGTGCCAGGGCCTCACCATTGCATGTTGTACTGGGGAGCCTGGTTTCTGAATTGTCTGTTTAGAAACAACACAGTACAGTTACACAGATTGTCACTGAGACTCTAAATAGCCAGTGGTCCTTACCAAGTGTGTATGCTGGCCTTACAGCTCGTGTTGATAACTTCTTTTGAGATCCAACTGCTGATAAAATCCATGTGATATTGTCCAATGTCACAGAACAAGAGGCAGCCTGCAGAACAGTATTTTAAAAAGCTTTCTGTTGGAAAAGCAATGTAAACAGAGCCCATGAGGTTAGGGTCTGTCCCTTACAGAATCGCAGAATCTTAGGGGTTGGAATTAGTTATGTGGGGACTTGTGCAAATTGTGTTGGCAGCAGGCACGTTGGAGGGAAGAGCTCTTCCTTCCTGAGGTGATCTGTTGTTTAAATCCAAATCCAAAGAAGCCCAAACCAACCTCCTAAAGCTTGGGTGTCTTATGCAGTACTGCAAGGGAGACTCCTGTTCGTTGTGACCTAGTGCTTTTGCTTGGTGACGTTGAGTATGTATTTTGCTGGGCTGAGTGCTGTGGATCCACATCTCCTGCTGGTGCTGCTCAAAGGAACACTTCAGTATATTGCTGCATTGCACTTTGCAAATCATTTGCTGTTGGTGATGTGACAGAGCTGGTGGCCTCCTCAAAACTCAGCCCGCAGCTTTCCGCAGCAAAACGCAGGCGATGCTGGATGGTGTTTCCAGAAGTTTCCGAGCTGAATGGCTGGCATCACCGTTGTGACCAACACCCCCAGGATGTCTGGAAGCGGCGTACCCGGGTGGGCAGGTCTGGTACCGATGCCCGTGTGCCTGGCTGCGGCTCTGTGGCAGGGGGCTGCATGCTCAGCTCTGCCTGCAGGCAGGATCAGCATTTTTGGGCGCTGTGAAACTGCTCGTAGAGCTGGAGCATGTTGTGCCCTCTAGTGATGGTTGAGGTGAATTGCTTGGGAGGGTTTTTCCAGGGGATGCTCGTTAACGCAGTGAGAAACTGGTTATCGAGCAGAGAGGAATCCAGTGCTTGCCAACATTTAGAAGATGGGTGGACAACTGCTGTAACTTCAGTTGCTCCTGTGTAACGTGCCTGTGGTCTGCAGGGAGCTCACTTTGCTGAGATTCCTCTGCCTGCTGCACTTTCACTTTCTGTCTCCAGCACGATAGAGCTCCCCAAGAGCTGGGGAATTCTGAGCATGATAAAAATCCCCTTCCCTTCCTTGAGCCTCAGCTGTGCTGCAAGGTGACTGCCAACCAGCTGCTCTTCTCCTGGGAAGTGGCTGTGATCCAGCCATGGCAAGAGCTGTGTTACTGACCCCTCAGAGCAGAAATCTTTGGAGAGAGAGAGACTTGGCACCAGTTCTTGACTGTTGCATCTCTGAAGGCAAGTTAAAGCCTTCTGTGTGTTCATGCATTGTGTCCACCTGGGATCAGGCAGTACCTGACCTCTCAGGCGGTGGTACAGGAATTGGGGTGAGGGATCAGAACCAGCAGAGACTGGAAAGGCCTGCTGGGTTCCTCACAGTTCTCTGAGGGACTCTTTACTCACTGCAGCCCTTGTGTGGTGCCTGGTAGGTTAATGGTGAAGCCGGGGCTGAGTCATGTGCGTGTGAAGACAGGCAGGGAGGCTGCCCCACGCTGGCTGAATTGCAGTGTGCAGAGACAGAGGGGTCTGGCAGTGGTTCCTGAAACCTAATTGTTACTTAAGTACCTCTGGGTATTTGTGTAATCTTAACACTGCTTTAAAACAGTAGTCCTAGGGGGAGATTTCCAAAATGTGCTCTGAGGCCTTATTGCAAAGTGAGGCTCAGTGAGAAGACTCAGTTCTTCTACCTCCTGTCCCTGGTCTGATACCCATTGGTAGGAGAGTGCTTTTCCCTGCAGGTAAATTTTCAGGCCCTGTAGGCATCATGAAATGCTTATTTCTTTAACTTGAGTAAGTTCCAGTAGGAATGGCAGAGCTGTTCTGCCTGGGATGTTGGAGAGTACTCTCGGTGCTCAGATGTTGCACTGAATCTCTTCTGAATTTTGCCAGTCTGCCCAGACATCTAAAGGCACAGAAAACTCAAGAAAAAACCCAAACCAACAACCCACTCACAAAGAAGACAAACCCACTACCACCAAAAAAACCCAAAGTGCATGACAAAGTAGGAAATCTCAACTAAGTGTGTTACCAACATGCTTGGATCCCAGTGGTGGCTGTCTGCAGGTGCAGTCTACAGGTGTACTTCAGTGTGTCAGTTCTGGAGACTTCAGTCTGTTTGATGCCAGTAACTGGGTCCAGCTCTGTCCAATGTATTCATCAACACCTTGGATGAAGGGACAGTGTAACCTCAGCAAGTTTGCTGATGACACAAAACTGGGAGGGGTGGCTGACACACCGGAGGCTGTGCTGCCATCCAGTGAGATCTGGGCAGGCTGGAAAGTTGATTAGAGAGTAACCCCATGTGCCAGTACAGGTTAGGGGCTATCTGCTGGGAAGCAGCTCTGTGGGAAAAGCCCTGGGAGTCCCGGTGGACAATGGGCTAACCATGAGCCACCAATGTGCCCTCCTGGCCAAGAAAGCCAATGGCATCCTGGGGTGCATCAAGAAAAGTGTGGCCAGATTGAGGGAGGTTCCTCCTCCTTCTTCTCTGCTCTGCCCTGTAAGGCCTCATGTGGAATACTGTGTGCAGTTCTGGGCTCCTGGTTCAAGAAGCACAGGGAGCTACTGGAGAGGGTACAGAAAAGGGCTACAAAGATGATTAGGGCACTAGAACATCTCTTTTACAAAGAGAGGCTGAGGGACATGGGACTTTTTAGCCCAGGGAAGACTGAGGGGGGATCTTATCAATACTTATAAATACATGAGGGGTGGGGGTCAGGAGGATGGGGTCAGTCTTTTTTCAGTGGTGCCCAGTGACTGAACAAGATGCAATGGGCACAAACTTGAATATAGGAAGTTCCACCTAAACATGAGGAGGAGCTTCCTTACTGTGAGGGTGGCAGAGCACTGGGACAGTCTGCCCAGAGAGGTTGTGGAGTCTCCTTCTCTGGAGACATTCTCAACCTGCCTGGATGCTGTCCTGTGCAGCCTGCTCTAGGTGATCCTGGTCTGGCAGGGACTAGATGATCTCCAGAGGTCCCTTCCAACCCCTACTCTTCTGTGGTTCAGTGTGTGAATGTGATGGTGATTATGCACTGGAGTTGCAGTCAGCCTGTCTGAACGTTACAGTGACACAGCTCTGATGGGGCTGTACTGGTATGTAAAATGGGAGAAGGGGTGGGGGGTTGTATGATCTGATTCTGATCTCTGTGTGTGAGGAAGCTGTGAGGACAGACATGGCTGTGCAGAGTAGTAGAAGTACTACTTGCTTATGTGTATGGACTGTTATTTTTCCCTTCCCTGCAGTACTAAAGAATATCCTCACTTACAATAAGGAGTTCCCCTTTGATGTTCAGCCTGTTCCACTCAGGTAAGAGAGAGCTGGGTCGCTTCACCTACTGATGCCTGTCTGAATGGGAACATAGCCTGGGACCTGGGGCACACCTGAAACACTGGAATTTCTATAGCCACCTGCTTGCAGTACTGCTTTGGGTTAAGTGGTTAAAAAAAAAGCTTCTGAACTCTGTTTATCTAGGTACCACTAAAAATCAAGCCCATGCTTTTGATAAAACCAGCACCTGGTACATTCCTGCAATTCTCTGAAATTGCTAGTATTGCCTCTTGGTTTTAGACTCTTGTTTTCTACTGGGCTGTGCTCCTGCAGTCTCTGTCAGAGTCTATAGGTACAGGTAGTAATTAAGAAGTGTGAAATGACATTAAAGCATGCTGTCCCTGCTTTTTACTCAGATCCTGACTTGTTAGTTGAACATCAGACGATGATCTTTGGTCTCATTCTTGTTTCTCATGTTTTACAGGAAGATTTTAGCACCTGGAGAAGAGGAACACTTGGAGTTTGAGGAGGATGATGAGGAAGGAGGAGCTGGAGCAGGGTCTCCAGACTCTTTTCCTGCTAGAGTTCCAGGTAAGGGCACTGGCATTGTCATGCCAGCCTATGTAGTGTATGGAAGTTCTGCTGTGAGAAGCCCCTTTCTCCACCTGTGATTGAAAGTTTGGCTGAGGAGCAGCAGGCTGATGTAAACTGCAGTGCTGCATTGAACAACCACAAAGGTGCACAGTGGAAGGGGTTTTTTGTCCCAGGAAACAGTATCTTATTGCAAAACAATTGTATGGATACCTGTGAGGGTTGTACCATCTACCTCACATAATTAGCCTTTATTCCTTGTTCAAACTCAGGGTTTTCATTCTTTCTTAACTCTACTGTGTGAAGTGTTCCAAACACACTCAAATATAAATTATGGCAATATTTCTTCTTCAAGGAGCATCACATGCTGCTAGAGACCTGATGAGTTGTTGCTGGTGATTTTTATGAGATGATACAGAGGAGGAACCTTTGCTTTTGATAGCTGAAGGCCTTGTTTGTCAAAGTGCTTGTAGAACTGGTTATACCCACAGATTCTAGGGGAGGTCTTCTTGTAACTTCAGCTTTTAACTGTTTATCAGGTGAAGGAGCAGGGTGTCCCAACAGAGGTTCTTTAGGTTCCTGCTGTGGTTTCTTTGCAGAAGAAAACAAGTTGCAAGTTTCAGGGCAGCTTGGCAAACTTTGTATTTCAGGAAGGAGGAAGATGTAGGGAGGGAAAGCAGTGCTGGAATGGTGGGTGGAAGAGCTGGGGTGTCTCTGTGCCCGGGTTACTCCCTGTGACCAGCCCGTTGAGGAAGGTGCCTCCTGGCTGTCCAGAGTATGGCAGCGACCGCTGGAGGAGCTCCCTGCGGCTGTGAGCAGCGAGCATTGCCAGGGTGCCAGCAGTGCCCTCTCTGCTGTCCCCTGGAGCTGAGTTCCTGCAGTGCCTGTGGAAGCTCTGCCTGTGCTTGGGGCAGAGGCAAGTTGATAGGCTGAGTCTGCAGTTCAGTGAGTTTCAAAGCAGGGCAGGCAGATCAAAAAGAGGAGAAATTGGGGGCGTGTACAGATTATTCCTCAGGAAACCCATGCTTTTGAGAGGTGGGGAGAGCAATTCTGGAACTTACATGGTGTCATTTACTCAATCAAATGCATATCTAACTCTTTTGGTTGGGTTTTTTGGGTGGTTTTGGGGGGTTTTTTTGCCTCAGGGTGCACTTCCCCCTAGCTGCTGTAATCGAAACCCCTCAGGTGGTTTTGTACTCCTTGAACAACACAGTTCTTGTTTCCCTGTTGATGGCAAATTCGTGTGGTGTGCCTTACCTGATTGGAGTTTGGTCTGTTGCTCTTTCTCTGGGTGATGGGGCTTGCAGGAAAGCCATTTCCAGCCTTCTGGGGTGAGCCTTATGGAAAGCCCACTTTACTTATGTTGAACTGGTAGAACTGTGTTGCTGCCTTTCCTTATGCCTTTAATCTGTAGTGCATAGCTGTATTGTTTAACTGATCATGGTCTTGTCTTCTACATGCATGGCTTCACCATTATCACTTTGCACCATTCATCTAACCCAGGAGCCAATGAAGGTATGATAACCTTTTAGTATTTACAGTTATTTCTCTGATCATATTTGTGTGGCTGTGTTGGTCTTCATTCAGCTCTTAGTTTCAATCCTGGAAATAAAGTCTTGGTAACCATCACAGTAGCAGGCATCTGTGTTGATCTTTATTTGCCTTCAGTAACAGAAAAAGGGAAGGTCATGTTTGGTGACACACCTCACATAGGTCTCTGAAGTCCTACTGTGCTAAGACATTCTGACTCAGTGCAGTCACAGGTAGATGTAGCCAGTTTTTCCTTAGTGGAATACATGGTTTGTGGGAAATCTCACACAAGGAGTACTTTATACAGTTAGGCTTCTGTGCTGCATGGAGCTGAACTGCCTCTAACAGCTTGCTGCCTCTAACAGCTAAGGTTTCCTGCTTTTCTCCTGGTTACATACTTCATCCTGGTGTTGTGCTGGCAAAGGATTCTCCTGTGAACCATTTCCATTTGTGAAGACTTTTTCCATCCCCTTCCTTTCTCTGAATCGGGGTCTGGGAGTGGGGAGCCTGGCTGCCTGTGCCTTGGTGGCAGAGCTGTTGGGTTGGCTCACCTTTATGGATCTGCAATGCACCCATAGGAGGACTCTTACTTCATTTGTAGATGCTCCCTTCACCCTCTGGCAGTGATGCCCTGTAGTTGTGACTGAAATGGCTGTCTTGTGTTCAGGTAAACAATGTTCAGATAACATTGTTACTAGGAAACCAGAACTTTAAATCAAGCTTGCTCATGAGTCTGAACATTTCCTCTCTTGGTGCTTACTCATCACTAGTGGAGAGAGGCTTGAAGCCCTCCAGTTTTCACTGAAACCAGCATGAAGAAATCTCCTGCCCTGTTGATGACAGTCTCATGACTTCCAGTGAGTTGGAACACTTTGGATTTCTTGCCAGCTGTGCTGCCTTCCTCAGCACTGCAGGGATTCATTTGCACTCACCAGTTTGATACTAAATGCTCTTGATGTAGAGCTGGGATCTCCTTCCTCAAGGCAGAAGGGAACTCAAGAGATGCAGACAGTTTGTTTTTTCCTTTGGAGGCCAGTAGGACTTTGATAATTAAGAATCTCTCTTCTGGTGCCCTTATGTTCAGTGGGACTTGCAACAATGCCATTTTCTTCCTTGTTTGCCCAGTTCAATGTGAAGCCAAGTCATGTTCAGTGGGGTGGGACTCCTAGTTAAGTGTCTGAACTTCCTGCAACTGTAGATTGAATCCAGCTGCCCAAATTTAATCCTGAAAAATTATATAAAGTGAGTTCCATGAAGGACTTATTCTGCACAAGAGCAAGAAAGTGCTCTTTAAACAAAACTCTGTTCTTACAGCATCAGGGTGGGGTTTTTTATGGATTTCTTTGATTTGAGGCAGTCTTGGGGTTTTTTGGTGTGGGCTTGTGGGCTTTGAAATGTCTCAGATGATACTGTGTGCCCGTGCACACAGACTGCATGTAGTGCTGTGTCCTACTGGGGGATGAATCCTGGGGCTTTGGACCCCCCAAGGAGAGCAGCATCTTCCCTGAGAGGTGATGGGATAAGCTGACACAAAGGGTTAATGATGTGCTTTGCTCTTTCCAGGTACTTTATTACCCAGATTGCCATCTGAACCCGGGATGACATTACTCACCATCAACATAGAGAAAATTGGTCTGAAAGATGCTGGGCAGTGCATTGATCCTTACATCACAGTCAGTGTCAAGGGTAATGGTTTCTCTTCCTGGCTCCTTGTTTTCCCCCTTGGGGAGAGTGTGTTTCTCTGAAAGCTGCATTGATTTTTCAGCCTGCTGGGAAAAATATGGGTTGGTACTTGTGTTTTCTGTTGTGGGCTTAAGGCTTCTGCTTTAAAGAAGGGTGGAAGGATTCTGTACTTGAGAGATATTGGGAGGTGAGTGGCTGCAGGAGACTTGCTTATCTGTGCACTGCAGGGTGCCTTCCCCGTGCTGGGAGCTGAGTAGGGGTGACTTGGCAGGCTGTGCTCTAATCCAGCTTCTTCAGCTGGCTGCTAAGTACAGATCTGTTTGGATGGCTTGTGCTCCCCAACATACACAGGTCTCCAGCCTTTCTGGAGATGGTGAACCACAGCCCACTGACTTTGTTCTTACCCTGTCATTACAGCAAAGATCATCTTATTGAGGCTAAAGGTTTAGAGGAATGGATATGAAGCAGGGAAGTGAAGCTTACAAGTGAAACAGGATTTGCTTTAGCCTTGGCAATGAAATATTTTGTCCAAAGCCTGGTGGGCTAATAGCCTGCCCCTCTGAGAACCTCCATGAATCTGGAAGAACCTCTCTGTCAGTCTAGGGCAGGCAATGTTAGGGTTTCTCACTGTTTCAGATGACAGTGTAATTGGTGTCTTCTGTGTCTTCTGCTGCAGGCTGAAACTTTTGGTATTCACACTTTTCCTGGTGGGAGCATCCACCTCTTCCTCATCTCACATTTCTTAGGAGGAAGCCCCTGTAGTCAGAAGTGCTTACACTTAACCTGTCCTGCTTGGTTCTGCTTATCTTTACAATCTTTTGAGGTGTAGGATGTTTTTGCTTGTTTGTTTATTGTGGACAAGTTTGTAGCTGAGCCAACAGCCTCTAGTTACTTCCCATTGTGATAGTGACCTTGTATGTGATCTCTTCAAATGTGTTATTAGATACCAAGTGTAGGGATAAATTCCTTGTCAGGTGGAGGAAGCACCTGATGACACACCTAACCTCACAAGCTCTGTGGCAGAATCAAGGGCTGCAGTATTACTTGAATCCCAGTGATGTTCTCAGGTGTTACCTGCTGGAATGGATAGAAGGCTGGATCTGGTCCTGCTGCATGTGTCCTTTGGGTGGTGACGGCTTCCACTTCTCTCTGGCTCTGCAAGGTCACTTGTTGGGGTAGGAGCTGGAGCTTCTTCCCTTCCCCAGCTGGTACAACTGCCTCTTTGTGTTTCAGGCTGGAGATGTGCAGTTTATGGTGTTGCCTTAGGTTTGCAGCACTGTTTTGTAGCTTGTGTAGCTACCCTGCAGGCTCCATTTCCCCAGTCTCTTGTGGGGCTTTGCCTCTTGTATCTCAGAAAGCTGAGGATGGTGGCTTCAGTGCCTGGGTGGACGTGGGTTTAACCAACTCAGATTCTTCCATGCCAAGTTTCTCTTGGTCCACAGGAAGATACCAGCCCTAACAGGGTTCTCATGTGGGGTCCTGGAACTTGCCAGAACTTGTAAAGCAACCATCTGTTGTTCCTTGCCACTGGAGTGTTTGTCTTAACTTACTACTGTTGTTTGTTTTTAGAGCTTACTGTCATTTCCCTTCTGGAGCTAAGGGAGCCTGGATGTTGCTAGGCCTAGTAGCTGTTTTCCTTGGTTCTGTACCAGGCTGCCTTTCTGGAGGTTTGGAGAGAGGGATGCTCCAGGTGCAACACCAGTGGTCCCACCCCACTCCCTGGATGAAGTGCATCAGTGGTGCTGCAGGCCCCCAGGCATGGCCTGTACCCCCAGCGCAGCGTGTGTGTGCGCTCTGTACTTGTAACCTTGGCTGTGTTGTTAGCAGCTTTGTTCCCCCTGAGGGAAGGAGACTGCTACTGAGAGGAGCAGGAGGACAAATGTCATCATGTAAACTATGGAGACATAGTGAGAAGCAACATCCTGGGTGGTGGCTGTGCCTGGGCAGCAGGGCAGGTGCTGAGAGCCGGAGTCCAGCCCATGGCCCTGCCATGCCTCTGCCTGTGGGAAACCCAAGAGGAATGATGCCCGTTGAGTCCAGGCAGCAAAGCAGGGTGTATAGAGCTCGTGTAAGCCGTGCCCCACAGCCCCTTCGGTGTGTATCTCATTCTGCTGGTTCAGCTGAAGCCCTGCTGCAGTCCTGTTTGCAGGGGGAATGGAATTCTCTGCCAGCAGCAGCAAGAAATGTGCTCTTAAGTATAAAAATAGAGATAATTCCAAATTTTTATCTTAAATGCTGTCAGAACTTTGCCTTTCATGTTGTAATCAAAAAAAAAAGAAAACTCACTGCCTGCAGGGGCATGACTGCTCCATTCTTAAGTTTAGGGGAAGGTCCAGGTGAACAGTAACTCAGTGGCAGTGTTAGGAGCGGTGTGTGAAGCTCTCAAGCAGGACCTTGAAATCTGAGCAGTTGCTGCCCTTCTCATACTGTTTCTTCCCTGCAGATTTGAATGGGATAGATCTGACTCCTGTGCAAGACACTCCTGTGGCTCTGAGGAAGGAGGACACCTATGTCCATTTTAATGTGGACATCGAGATTCAGAAACACGTTGAAAAACTAACAAAAGGTACGTGGTGTGAGAGCCCTGGGGCAGGCCTGGGAGCTCTGAGAGCACAGGCACTGCGCTCCTCCTGAGCTCATAGGCTGTGCCTGAGCTGCTGCTGCAGGGCTCAAGATGCACATGGGGATAGACACAGACCCTTGCATCCTGTCCCTTTCGAATCAGTCGTCGTGGTGACTTGTGGACAAGGGAGGAATGGAAAGAGGTAAAAATGCAGCAGTCTGCTCTGCTACACAGGTACTGAGCTGCTGCATCACCTTCTCAGTCATGGGGCAGTCACCTGCATATAAGTAGAGTGAAGAGTGCAAGCTGTTGTGTGATGGGCATGGTGCGACCACTATTCAGCATTTGAGTTACTAACACAAGTGATGGAGATAATGCCTTACGGTGCTTTTAGAGCATCCCAGCAGCAGGGAAGTTATCAGGTAGCAATTGGCCATAATTGCTGACTTGTCTATTAAACTGTTCCCCACTTTAGGTGCAGCTATTTTCTTTGAATTCAAACACTACAAACCTAAGAAGAGGTTTACTAGCACCAAGTGCTTTGCGTTCATGGAGATGGATGAAATTAAACCCGGGGCAATTGTTATAGAACTGTAAGTGACTTACTGTGTGTGCCAATGACAGAGGGAATGAACTAGACTTCATTTGCAATGTGTGGCTGGTTGCATCAAGGAAGGTTTCTTAGACTTATTAGATTGACTTCCATAAGGAATATTCTGGGTTTAATAAAGAAAGGAAGATAAAATGCTTTTAGGCAAATAAAATGGCTGGAAACTCCTCTGAAAAGTCAGAGTATTTCCAAATAAATTGCTGGTGTTTGTAAAAAAAATTATGTGAAGCTAACAAATTCTGCTTGGGAGAGCTTTTAATTTTGTCTTTAGTTTGAGTGTCAGATCACCTGTTTTTAAAAAAAAAAATAATAATTTTCACAGTCTTTTGGTACAGATCTTCTGTAAAGGGAATGTGATTGGAGATAGGGGATACCAACTTGCCATTGGCTTTCACGAGCATTCCAAAGCAGTCAGGTGGTTGCTTTCCAAAGCAAAGAAATACATTAGCCAGTTGTGCTGCAGTGGTTACAGTGTGCTTCCCACCCCTCCTGTGTGGCTGGAGGTCTGAGGGGGTGTTGAGGTTCTGGTGTGGTGGCTGGTTTGGTTGGGTGAACCTTGCAGTTTTGGGCATCTCCAGGCAGAGAGCTTCTGAAGTACTGAGTAACTGATACTGCATCTCCTACAGTCCAGATTATTGCACTGGGAATTCTCCTTGCAAAAACTTTACATTCATCTTTGTCTGAAATCTTGGTTTTTGTTAAAAAAAATCCAGAGAAAATACCAGTTTGAGTTTCTTTCTGTAAACCTGCTCATCGCTGTTGCTTCCAGTAAGTCTTGTCAGGTAAAAGGTGATGGTAGTAAGAGGTATACAGGGCAAGCTTTGTAGCCTGCTTTCCTCTTCCTATGCAGCCATTAGCTCTTGGATTAATTTATTTTCTCATGGTTACAGGTACAAAAAACCCACTGACTTTAAAAGGAAGAAATTGCAGCTGTTGACCAAGAAACCACTTTACCTTCACCTCCATCAAACACTGCACAAGGAGTGACCCTGGCTGTGTGTAGACCCTTAGCCTGGGAGGGGCAGGAGAATGACTGTATTCATGCCAGTAGGTCAGGCGGGACCATCACGCGCTGCGCAGCACTACTTCAGGGTCAGAGGCAAGCCTACCATTCCAGTGCAAGACTTTTCCAGTACCTTCCAGATACAGGTCTTTCCCCCACCGCCCCCCCAAGAGCCCTGAAATAAGTTGACTGCTTTTCCTAATTAATTTTGCTGTTTGACACTTTGTATCTTACCTGTTGTTACCCTCTCACCTCAAGCTCCACCCAAGGATGGAGGCTGCCCCTCTGCCAAACCTGTAGCAATAAAGATGTGGCAGGCCTACTAACTGTTTACACTTGCTGTGCTATTGTAGTTCCTCTCATCTGCATTTCTGGAGTTCTCTGTAACAGGCTGGGGGCAGAAGAACAAGACGAGGTGGGGCAGGAAGGAGCTTGAGGTACTGCAAGTGATTTAAAATGAGAGAGAGAGCGGGGGGGCAGATGCTGGGTGAAGCTCCAGTCAGCTGTGCTGCTTTGGTTGGGCAGGGAGGACAATTGCAGATGAGGATGCTGAACTACCATTTTAACGGCCTTGCCTGACCCCCTCCAACTGAGTTTTGGATACAACACACGTTACGATCCTTTAACTTGCCTGTTACTCCCCAGCAGAGCTTTTTTTGTTTTCCTCTGTATCTTGTCACAGACTGATTTTCAAAGGTGGATGGGGGATGGAGAGAGGCTTCATCCTTGTGGTGTGGAGGAGGCATCACCATTGCTGTGACAGTAGGGCAGACCCCGTGGTGTTCAGGTGTCAGTGGTGAAGATCTGGTTAGTAGGTTGACCCACCTTTCACATGAAACTGCTGTTCTTATGGAAACTGATTGTATGCAGTTTTCTGCATATTTTTGTGCAAGTCTGGAAACTTACTCCAAAAGTTCCCTTTTTATGTAAGTAGGTAGGATTAGCATTTATTTTCTATAATTTTGATTTGGTGTGTGATAAGCTGCAGGACATTGGCTTATTCTGACACACGTGCATTCACCTTTTGACCTAATAAAGGGACTGAAGTAGAACCCACTCAAACCTTTCCTATATTTGTGTGGATATTTAATACGATACGTTTAAGATTTGATATACTTCTTGCATATCTAACTAGTGCCTAAATCCTGTAAGCCCCAGCTCCCCAAAGAGTGTCAAGTGTTAGGTTTGTTTCAGAAAGCCCGGATGGGGATGTGTCACCACTTCCTCTCTTGCATCATGTCACCCCCCAGATGTTACGTTACAGTTTAATGGAAGGGGTGTTTCTTCTCCTTGTGACCTTTGTCTGGCTGCAGGCATGTGTCCAGCAGCTTTGGCTTTACCATATTAATTAAGATTTTTTTTTAAAAAGCTGTCTGTGACTGCCCTTTTCTGCTGGCCTCTCCTCTGGCTTGGTGTAAGAAGGGATGGCATCACTGGGGTGTTGAGATGAAAGCCAGCAGTGGGTCCTGGAGGGAAGAGGCATGGGGGAAGTGCAATTGAATTTTCCTGTTTACAGGTCTTTACACTCCCCCAGGGGTATCACACCTGACACAGTGAGTACCAAGCCCTGCAAAGAGATTCCCAAGGTGTTACTCCCATACCTCTGCAGGCAGCCTGCTGGGTGCCAGACACAAGGACCTTTTGTGCAGCCCAAGAATATTAAAAACCCACCCTCTGAGCCCTGCCAAAGGAGGGAGCAAAGCATGGGCCCTGCCTGCAGATCATCGAGCTACTGGCTCTGGTTCCCTCTGGCTGCCCAAGCACACAGCTCTGGCACTGGGCAGGGTCAGGCAGTGAGATGGGGGCAGCAGCCCCCCTCTCTGGTGCTCCCAGTGAGTGAGGCTGCCGGGCTTTGCCTCCTTAAGGCGAAGGAGGGGGCCCAGGGGAGACTGGATGTTACTCAGAGCGTGGCTTAAGGGAGGGAAAGAACCTCTACAAATATTCATTGGCTGCGTGTGTCACCAGCCACTATGCAAATTGAACACTGTCACTTGAATTCTGAACCCCCTGTCAGCTGCTTCCCTTGTCTCTTCCCAGCTTGTAACATCTGTATTATCTTGTTTCATCAATTGTCAACTCGGGAGTACTTTTGTTAAATGCACACATAGAGCTTTAACTGTTGTGAATTAATGGCTGTAGTGTGTGAAATACCGTTTTTTAAAGTTGCTTCTACCCCTTGCAGGTCTGTGAAGTGTCTTTCACTGAGGGGACTCTACTCCCCAACAGCACAAACTCTTGTATTACGTTATGTGTTAGTGATGTTCTGGTTTGTCTTTCCTCTAAAAGCTGAAGCTGGGTACCTGTACTGTAAGAATGTAACACCCCAGTGCCAGTGTTTCCTGGCTGCTTGTACTCTGGCAGTAAAGCTGTAATGGCCTTTCAGGAGGGGGTTCTGTTATTCCTGCTTGTTTTCTCTTCCCGTTTTCTCCCCTCCCCAAGGCTTTACTTTTGAAAAGCCTTACTGTCCTGATAAGTGAGGGTCTGCTATGCCAGCTACTACACACCTCCTGGCATGAACACTTACCTGCACGGAGTGAACACCTGTACCCATGGGCTGTGGTTAAAGCTATCCTGTTCTGAGCAATACACTCTGGTTGATGGAAAACTATCTCTTTTTTTCCTCTTTTTAATATATGTGGAAAAGGCTATAAAAATACAGCCCTGCATGGCTGAGGAGAATGAATTGTCCTTCACCACAGAGTGCGACTGAAGCTCCCCCTGCTCCCCACCTAATGCTGCAAGCAGGTCTTGAAAGCAGAAAGCGATTATGAAATGTTTTAGCTTGTGGAGACCTGGAGCACTCACCTGTGTTTCCCCACAGCTCCAGCACCAGCTCCTGCCAAGGGCGGCTCTGTCCCCTTGCCCTCATGGCTCCGTGTCCTGTCACACCCAGCGCAAGGGTAAGGCAGCAGCGATGAGTCACACAGCAGCAGCACCTCAGCCTTGACTCAGTCCCTAACCCTGGGCACAGCCGTAGCATTCTCTCACTCTCAAGTTAAGCCAAGTTAACCAGAAAATGGCACTGAAACGAAGAAACAAAGCTTTCAGGGTTTAGCAAAAGGAACTTTGCTGTTTATTATAACTCTCCTTTGAATACAGTGTCATTTGTGCTTCTGATCTCTGACCAGACATCATTGTTTATATTTTTAAAAGGAACAAACCACCTCACAGTCCTCACATAAACCCCCGGCCTACAGTAACTGTAGCTTGATGATATGATGGAGAAGGCAGGTAGGATAGCATTTTACTTAAAAATTATTTCCACAGGAAATGATTTGATTTACATTTTTCACGAAATTAGTTCATTCACCAACTGGTTACAGAGGCTACATTTAATTAAAACTAGCCACACAGGTACTTCCTTCTATTGCACGTTTAGAGTAGGTTCAAGTCCATCACAAAAAGGTTCTTGCAGCCCAAGAGGATGGATGAGTTTAAGGTGATCAGAAATGCACAGGTCTGTAGCAACTGGATAAAAAGTAATCCTGCAAAAGCTGAAATATACTGAAATGAGACAAATGGCTTCAAAAGCGAGAACCATTTCCTAAATCCTGACTGCAGGAAGTGTGCCAGTCTGTTCGTGGAGCTGCTGACCAGATGCTGCCGTCAGTCAGTCAGGGTTTCTGCGCTGGGGGCTGTGTGTAGTCCTTTGGGCCTGCTGGCGGTGGTGGCGGGCCGGGTGGGAAGTCTCTAGGGCCCGAGGGAGGCAGGTCGCTGTTAGGAGAAGGCGTATAGTCTCTGGAACCAGGCGGGGGTAGCCGGGGACCGGGAGGATAATCTCTCGGGCCAGGAGGACCCAGGGGCCGAAAAGGAGGGTGCCCACGGCCATAGCCTCGCGGCTCTGGAGGCGGTGGCAGCGGGCCTGGAGGCAGATCTCTCATTCCTAAGGGCGGGCCGGGTAAGAAATCCCTTGCAGCTGGAGGTGGTAAGGGAGCACCGCGCACTGGAAGGAAAGGAGAAGAGAGTTCAATGACATCTGGCTTTAACCTAAACCTGCTCCCTCCTCCATTTTCTGGAGCAGCAATGAGGTGGGTCAGCATCACGCACAGACTTCCCAGGCCACGAATCACATTCTACGGACTCTGGGCTGCTGGTTTCCATTTTTAGACTAGAGAAGGAAAACCACCTTGCCCTGGAGGCAGCCTGAGGAACACTGCCTGTCCAAGCTTGCTGAGCAGCACAGCCAGCACCCCCAAATATGGGAAGGCTGCATGCTAGCAGACGGCAGAGCCCAGTTCTGCCCTGGGCTCCCAAGAAGCGCAGCAGAAGTTTTAACAGGAGGCAATGCAACCGTACCAAGGGGCACAGGCAGAGGCCGAGGCCCAAAGTGCCCACGGAGAGGAGCTGGTGGCAGTCCATAGCGAACAGGTCCCATCACTGGGGAGGTCATGATGGGCGTCCCCGGGAAAGAAGGCGGGCCTTTGGGATTAGCATTTGCCTGTGGGACATTAGGGTAACACTTCAGTGTGTTGTTTCCTGCATCAGAGAAGTACTGACACTGCTGAACACCACAGCCACTCACCCGAAAGCCATGACAGGGAAGGAGAACACACACCCCAAACCAAGTAGGGAAAGTTACCGCGTGAACACTGTCCCTTCACCCCAACACTGCCTGTGCTACCCAGAAGCGAGGGCTCCGCGTGCCGCCCGAGTGACAAGCCTTCTTCAGCTACAGCCGTACTAAAGATAAATTCAATCTCGCTTTCAAGCATCTCTGGTGGACACCCTTTTGGTCAAGGGCCTGGCACATTGAGTTACATATGGAATTGTGCTTAAATACCACACACAAGTCAGCTCCTTAGGGTTACTGTAGTAGTCACTCCAAAGTGTCTGCCTGCAGTCCTTAACAAGAAAGATCTCATTTCCTCAATTCCATAAAACCCAGACAGCAACTGTGCATCATTAGAGAAACCTTTTGAGACAGAGGTATAAGCCCTTGGTTAGTGTTGCAGAGCATTTCGTTATTCAGCAGTCCAGCACACCAAGCCTGTTATTCCTCTCCAAAGCAGAGTAACACCATATTCAGCCGCCAAATACTCACTGTAGCTGGTTCAACAGATGAAGGTGAATCAGTAGTTACACAGGGGGCTTCAGGGTCTTTGGGAGAGGGTTGCTATTTGGGGGGTATTTTTGGACAGCAAATAAGGATAGTGACAGGATATAGACAAGACAGAACATGACACAGTTAAAGAAGCAGCAGGAAGTACACAGTGAATCAGGTATTAGAAACGCTTCCTGAAGGTTGGGGGTTCTCCTTACCACTCCATCCATTGCTGTGGAAGGGGAGGAGGTTCTTGGCCCACTACCCATCAGGGATGCTACAGCAGGCCCAAGATCTGTAATGAGCACCACGAACACAGGTCTTACACGCTTGGGTAGGGAACGTGGGGTTTAAATTACATGTCTGAAGTGAAAGAGTAACTGAATGAATTGCAGTTGGTTGCAGGCCATAGCTTACCAGGAACAGACATCCTTCCAGGTAACTCTGGTGGCCTTCGTGGAGCAGGGGGGCCATCTACCACTGTACATTAAGAACAAGAACCCAGAGATCCTAATCAATGCATGCCAGAGTTACTTTTAAATTTTTTTTAATTAATAAAAGACAAACACCACTCATCTGGGTATTAATAAAGCAAGTATCAATACTCTAGAACCTTAGCATTCTTGGGTTGGTAGTATGAAAGAGAGCCCAGAGAAGCTTTGCCACTTACTGAATTCACCTCCTGAGCCTTCCCTCCGAGGAGCAGAAAGCGGCCGAGCAGGAACTTCTATCATCTGTGTGGGTGAGGGATTTCCTCCACTCACAGGTGATGGGCCAAAAGAGCCATCTCTACTTAAAGGCCCTATGCCAAAGAAGAAAACACACTTGATTAACTTTCCTGCAGTTTACCATAGCCTTATTTTTAATTTTGTTTTAGGATATACTGGCTCAAAGACCAAAGGTTTGGGAGAAACAGCAGCATTTACCTCGTCGCGGTGGGACTTGGCGATCAGGTCTGCCTGGAGTTGGCTTTACAATTAATGGTCTTTGAAGCATGATGATTTTTTGGTTTACTTCTATTAATCTAATTTTTAAAAATAAAGGGTGTTTTGTTCAAATAATACATGTCAGTTATATTTGTCATAATGTAACAAGGCAAACTGCATTGTAAAATGTTACAGCTTTCACTGAGAAGTCTTATTTTAACCATGAAAACAGTTTAATAGTAACTTAAAACTAGTAACTCAAACATCATTGGGGTTTGGGTTGGAAGGGACCTCAAAACCCATCTAGTCCCACCCCCCTGCCATGGGCAGGGACACCCTAGACTAGCCCAGGTTGCCCAAAGCCCCATCCAACCTGGCCTTGAACACTGCCAGGGGTGCAGCATCTACAATTTCTCCAGGTAACCCATGCCAGGGCCTCGCTATCCTCGCTATTTTATTTCACTCCTGTCTAATCTAAAGCTACTTTCTTTCAGTCTAAACCCATTGCCCCTTGTCCTGTCACTCCAGCCTTTGCAAACAGCCCCTCCCCAGCTTTCCTGTAGCCCCTTTAGGGACTGGAAGGCTGCTATAAGGTCTCCCCAGAGCTGTATCTTCTCCAGGCAGGACAAGCCCAACTCTCTCAGCCTGTCTTCACAGGAAAGGTGCTCCAGCCCTCGGATCATCTTCCTGGCCACCTCTAGATTTGCTCCAACAGCTCAAATATGCACAGCACATTCTGAACAAGCAGGGTAACTGACCACCTTGTACTGTTTGAGCTCCTTCTCTCCCAAGGAATGCTCAGCATGTTCAAAAAACAATAAAAGTGGTCTGTGTTGTGCTTACTTTTGTCTCAGGTTGGCTGCTTCTCTCTTTTCTTCAGCCAGAGCTCTCTCAGCAGACCGGGCAATCAGCTACGAGGGAGAATTTTGCCAACTGCATTAACTGCACCAACCCAAAGTCAAATACAAACCATTTGCAGCAGAGAAAGGAGAACACTCTTACCCAATTGTCGTGGGCCTTCTTCTCATGAGCAGCAATCTGAGAAGGAAAGTAGGGTTTTAGTTTATTTTGGCCAACCACTGGTACGTCTAGTAACTCACAACAGAGTGCTGAAATGATGCATTAAAAAGTGACACAATGACCAGCAAGCAAGAAGTTTACCTGGTTTTTGTAAGATCTCTCTGTTTTTTGCAATTCTTCTTCCATATCTTGGATCCTTTGCCTGTACAAAAGGAAAGAGGGGAATGAGAGAGGTTTAAAGTAATTTTCTTCAACAGCCAAAATAAAGGAAAGCAACAGTCTTCAGAAGGTGAAGTTACTTGTAAACTTTCACTTCCTCGATGGCCAGCACAGCTTTTTCATCTGCTGCAGACAACTTCTGCTCCTTCTCCTGACGCTCATACTCCTCCTGGGTTAGTTTTCTGTGTAGGAAAAGAAAGCATCAACAACTCAAAATCAAGGTACTTCCCTGTAACAGCAGCGACACCAGAACGTGCAATAGTGTGTGAGGACAGAGAACAAAGAGAGGGGGTTCTATATTTTTAAAAAGACAACAAATACCATATCACTCCCAAAAAGTTTTGGAAGGAACATAACTACTTCAGCGAGGTCAAGAGGAAGCTTTCCCTGAAAGGTGGGCTATTGTTCACCTCTGCATTATGGGTTTGCTACACCTGGATCCCAGAGTTATGAGGTCAGGCAGTTTTACTACTGAGGTGCTGTATAGCCTCAGCTCCTCCCCTTGTTCCAACCTAGTGCTTTCCCCAGCCTACACACTTGAACCCCAGAACTTTCAGTTGCTTCTCCACCACAATTTCAGCTTTGCTAAAAAAATGAGCTGAAAACGTGCCTGAACCCTATTTCAAATTTCCCCCACAAAACTGAGGTGGTGTAACAAATGTTTCAGTAAGTAAATAAATAAATAAATAAATGCAACAACCATTTGGATAGTGCATGTGTCATAATATGGTAAGCTGCATGAGAGTAAGGGAAGGCTTACTTCTGGAGTGCCATCTCCTTCTGCTGGTAAAGTTCACCAAGAATCTCCACTTTCTGCTGCAGTGTTTTGCATTCATTTTCCAGCTGAGTTTTGGTTGACTGGAGCGAAGAGGAGTCATGTTCTAATTTTTTTATTTGCTCTGTCAAAGAAGCAGAGGTAGGTGAGGAACCTGAGGGCAGTTGCAATGAGAACCACTATGCTGCTTAAAATACTCTGTATCTGTTTAAACCATACGCCTCTTTCACCCCAAGCAACTCTTTTGCTAAGCCCACCTACCTTCCAGCTCATGCCTGGCTGCTACTTCATCGGTCAGTTTGGACTGCAGGTGGTTTCTGTCTTCTTCCACTATGGATAACATAGTTTTTACCTGAAAAGAAGAGCATACATTTTATGATCTCAGGCACAGCAGTAACGTGGCTGCATTAATTAGATATCTTGAGCAGCGTACCCTGGAGACATCCATCATCTGCTTAATCTGAGTCTTCATCTTCTCACTCTCATTATCTAGAAGAGAAAAATATATGTTTTCCTTGTCTGTTAACCCCAATTCCCTGAATTCTGCAGCTGGTTAAGAACAACATTCCCTACGCTTTAATCTGGGATGGATCTCCTTTGTTGCATGGTAAAAATAACAGGTGGAGTTGGGGAACAAAACACAGTAACAGTTCCATGACCAGCACAACAGAGCTATTCTATTTATTCCAAAGAGCATTCAGAAAATTACTTCTTGTCACTTCCTCTAGCCACCACAATACCATAAAAGTGAATGCAATATCTGGGTACAAACATATACTATAGTGTGAAGTATTAAAAATACTTCAAAAACCAGAGATGTAGCAAGTGTGCAACATTAGGAATGCAAGCTTTCTGAATAGCTCTGAAAATGTCCTTCAGATTTTAAGATATGATTACATAGACCAGAAACTTAATTGGAGGAAAGCACAATACTCAACAAAGAAATCATACTAAAAATAAGTGTAGAATAAACAACAAAGCTGAGATTCTCAGCTTTTGGAATGTTCTTAATTGCCAGCCTTTAAATGTCATCTTTAGGCATATCGTTAAGTGTAATGACACAGTTTTAAACACCAATCTAAAAGCAATTATAGGCCTTGGGAACGGTGTCACCCTTCAGTTAGGGGGTATTGTGTGTTGTCAGAGGATTAAAGCTGGCAACACCTTAACCACAGGCAGCTCCAGACATGAATTCCCCTTGCTCCACCTGTGCCCTGACAGAAACATATCGCCACATCTGCTCTAGGCACTGGGCAGATGAGCCAGGAGGTGGGATTACTGCACCTGGCAGCTCTCCGTTGGCCAGGTCCTCTCCTGCGCTCCACTCACGCCCTTCACCATCCTTCTTGGCCTCGGATGCAGAATCCATGTCAAGCTGCTTCAGCTGCATAATGCAGTTAGTTAAAACCTAGTAAGGAAATCGAAGGGTCACTGGAGGAGAACTGGTCTGTGTTCTGTAATGCATTCCAAAGTCTTTTATGATGCAAACATGCCACAGGCAAACTTGTTACAAAGAACCTACTTCGATTTCATTTTCCTTGTATGCTAGTGCTTCTTCTATGTCCTTCTGAGACTTCTGATAGAGCTTGATCTGCTCACTGAGCTCAGTATGCCTCTCGCTCCAACCTTCAGCTTCTTTTAGCAGCTATGTGAAGCACCAAAGCAAAGTGATTATGTACAGGACATATAATCAAAGTCTATGTTCCTAACAGCTCTGGTAGTAACTGATCACCACAGACAAAGGGTAAACTTGACTGTTATCACACTCATCCCTTGTCCACTGGTAGAACTGGATTGCTGGGAATCTTTCTGCAATGTACAGTATTTGGTGATTTTACAAATTTGACGTTGTCTCAGCTAAATATCCCAATATCAGAACCAAACTGCTCACATCCTTCCAATATGAGAAATAGCAATCCAGAGGCACATCAACTGACATTCCTTAAGAGGCTATCTACTTCATATTTGGAGAAAGAAAACAGATATTTACAATTATCTGCAAAAGAACTGTTGTGACAAGGCAGGCCTATAAAGGCCCTTCCACATTTAGCTTTGCTTCACCCTGAGTTCCTTCAGTAGTGATCCCAATCACACAGTGACCACCACATCAGCACAGGCTTTCTGTGAAGCTGCTGGAACTAGCAAAGGCTTCACAGTGAAGACATGTGGCTCACCTGCACAAAAAGCCCGTGCAACCAGGTGGGGGGGGTTTAAATTTTATCTTGATAATATGAAATGTGGAATTCTGACACGTTAAGAAAATGGAGACATGCTGAAGTTGTACTCAAGAAAACTAGGATGTTCTGTGCAAAAGAGATTAAGTTCCCTGGCCTGAAGGTAACTTACTTGCTCCTTGCTCTTTTTCAGCCTAGCATTCTCCTCCTGTACGTGATGAAGCTCAGATTTTACCTTTTCTTCACTGAGTTTAGCTTCATTAAGGGCTATCTGCACCTACACATAAGGAACAAAAAGACAAAGGCAAATTGTAATAGAGCAAAAGCTACATATTACTGCTAACAGAAAAGAGGTAAATATGCACAAAGCCTGGGATCTGCCAGTCTAGCTTGTTCTAGTACATCCTAGGTATGAACTTCCCTGGTACAAGAACTTGTGACTGGTGAGAGTGTAGATAATGCTTTACCTCTGAGAGCTCTACAGAATGCACACTGACAGCCTCCTGAAGTTTCTCCAATGACTTCTGGGTTTCAGAGATCTATAGAAGAAAAAAGTTGAGCAGTGACTTTGCATTACCCTGGTACATGCCCTAGCCTGAGGAATTATTTTACTTGAGTAATTTGGAAGCATAAAAGAGAAGTCAAAACACCAACAAATTTCTATTTAAATCTGTCATTTGACTAGCAACAACACAGCACTGCCTTAGCAGCAAGGCAAGGAAGAGAAACATCCATCAAACTACAGTGTTCTTCCCCCATGACCCTGCCTGTCTGTGGCTAGGAGAGTTCCCTGTGCACCTGCAGTCTGAAATGAAAGTAACACCTGTTGATGTCGTTAGGAACAACCTTTGATCAAAACACTATCAAAGAACTTGGACCTTACCATTACTAGAGAAAATAAGGCTTAAAAAGAAAACAAATAGACCTCTGGACAACAAGAGTGGGAAGTAGCTTAGAGATCTTCAAACTTACTCTAGAACTAGGTGCTTCCCCGAAGTACAAGAGAATGTCTCTCACCAACCTGAAACCTTCAGCCCATGTTGTTAAAGTACTTCCTGGCTCCACCTAGGAAGTATCAGACTAGCCCGTGACCTGAATACATCCATTTGCATGTGACAGCACATAACCACACAAGTCCAACAAGATCTTAGAAAAAACCCACAAAAAACAAACAAAAAACCCACCCCCCAAAAACAAGCCCACAACCCAAAACCCAAACAAACCCTACAATCAACAGATTCTCTCCCCTGAGCTCAGGATGAATGTGAAAATTCACTCCAGTACCCTTTCTGAGGTGGCTCACCTTGTTTGTTCTACCTCTTATCTGTTTACCCATAAGGTTCTGATCAGCTTTTAAGGCATCGTTAAGTTATGGACAACGTAAGGC
Source organism: Laterallus jamaicensis coturniculus (assembly GCA_022605575.1). Classification (NCBI taxonomy): domain Eukaryota; kingdom Metazoa; phylum Chordata; class Aves; order Gruiformes; family Rallidae; genus Laterallus; species Laterallus jamaicensis. The sequence goes on from JAKCOX010000001.1 coordinate 24,879,752, forward strand.
ATCAGTGCAATTTCTCTTACCTTGTTCTGTTTTTTCTCATTCTTTTTTCTCTCTGCTTCAAGCATCTTGTGCAGATTTTTCACCTTGTCATCTAGCTGACGATTTGTTTCTTCCAGTTCTTTCACAGTGTCCTAATAATTAAAAAAAAAATAGTAAGACCACAATCTAAAGCAAGTTACTTTATTCATGTTTTTGCTTTTGCTGCAGAGAGAGTTAACTTGCTTACCTTAAGCCCTGCAGTTTCATCTGAGAGAATGTCTTTTTGTTCTTGGGCTACTTTCACAGATTCCTTTGCTTCCTTTATCTAAGCACAGAAACAGACCCAAGGAAGCCATCAATGCAATATTCAGCAAGTATAGAAAATAAAAACATACTAGCTGTTGCACTGACTGTGTCATTAAACCACTAACAGAAAATTAGGAAGCCAAGGACAAGAACCTAGAACAATACCTTTTGATCGTATTCTGACACCTTTTCTAAGATCTCTGTTTTTTCTTGCAGAAGGGTTTTGATCTTCTCAGCAAGTTGCTTTTCAGTCACTAGAAGAAATAGAAAGCCTATAGTAACTGTGCTTCATATCCCAGGGAAAAAGTAATCAGAGCTATCATTGCTACCACTTTAGGGAACATTTTCAAGTAAGGACTAAGATACAAGTCAGGATAGTGTCAAATTCCCTGGCCATCAGCCCTTTCTGCAGGAACCTGAGCATCTCCAGCTTCCATTTAAAACTGACTGAAAACAAGACAGTGAGGCATTGAACACCAACACAAAGCACCAGCTTCTCCATCTACCTCACAGAAGCTGGTCACAGAGCGCACAGCAGAGCAGAACATGGTGCTGGCTACACACAGGTGACACATTCAAGGGTGACCAAGGCGTCTCAGACCACTGCTGTGACACTCTGGGAGACGCAACACCATCACTAATAACCATCTCTTTCTGCTGCCTTGAAACTGAATGCTTGTTCAGCAAAGATACTGGGATGAAAGCCCTGAAAAGCCTACTGGGAACAGAAAAGAGTGTCAGCTAGCAGAAGGCATCAGTGAGCCTCCAAGGAACCGCACACCGCTTTCGAACAGGCCTCAGAACGGCTGTGACCAAGCAACAACTCTTTAGGGATGTGCTTGTTTCTAACCCAAGCAAGTCTCCAGCCAATGCTTAGGATTCACCAGAAATCATTAACATAATTAAAATTATTTTATTGCAAATTGATTGAAAGAACATGCAAATTGTTCCTTTTCAAGTCCTAGAGCACTCCTACATTTGGAACACCACAAGCCCTGTTGGCCTCAGAGCAAATCCTACAGCACAAACAGGAAGCACTGGTTGTTCCAACCACATCCCACGGGTGCAATGGCAACTGCTACTCCTCCTTCCCCTCCCACCTGAGGGCTTCTGGGCCAGAGGATCCCTGGCTCATCCTGCTCTGGGAGAGGAGAGCCAAGCAATGACTGCAAGGTACAAGATAGTTCTCAGCAGTTTAAGGGAGGCAGGAATCCCTGTGTCATCTTGATCTCTCGACATCATTACTGTTGTGAAGAGCAAATAGTAGTTTTTATCTTTGGTACTTATCATCTGTCTTCTGAAGCATTTTTGTCACTGTAAATATTCTTCTACTTTGGATAAATATTTTAATAAAGAGCATGGCTTTTATCATGCTTGGAGAACAGCTATTTGTCCTTATTTAGTAGCTCCTATAGGGTATCATATAGAAGAGTATTTGTGGAGAAAAACAAAAAGATTATTAGATTTGCTTTTTTTTTTTTTAAGGGTGGGCTGCTAAATAATTTCTACACCACCAATTTCAATTGTTTTCCCCTCTTTAATGACATTAACTGTTTTGTAGTATAGAAATGACCTTACAGATCATCAATTCTGTGTTAACTATATAGAAGGAAACTTCAATCTAACTACAAGGGATTCAAGGCTGGGTTGGATGGGGCCTTGAGCAGCCTGGTCTAGTGAGATATGTCCCTGCCCATGGCAGGGGGTTGGAACTTGATGATCTTTAAGGCCCCTTCCAACCCAAACCATTCTAATTCTATTATTCTATGATGAAATTAGAGAGGAATGACTGGTAAGTAGCAAGGTTTGTGAGAAAGGAAGAGGCAGGGAGTCTATGCGAATACAACTCTCTCACATTTTAATACTGTATTCAATTATGAATTTCAGCAATCTCCATGCTTTGAATTCTATTTCTTCTCCATTCAGTACACCTTAATTTTACATACTCAAAGCTGGAGAAATGCTCTTGTAACGTGTTAGCCACAGGTCTACATTTAGAAGGTCTCTTTGCAACTGCAGAGCAGTCTGTGTCAGGCTCCCACTCAACCCAAAAAGGCAGGAGGAACTAGCTACTGCTTTTTCTCAGAAGCAAAAGCAGATCCACAGCTAGTCAGAAAACCAAAACAGACACTGCTTCGCTACCATCACACCAGTAAACCAAGGAATCACATTTATTTTGAGCAAGGTGGAGCTTTTCTTTGCCTTTTAATTTGCAGGTGCAAGCAGTGTTGTTTCTCATAATGAAAGCATTATCAAAAGCAAAACTGAAACCCTCTGAACCAAGTAGGTATCATCTACTGACCTAGCTTACACCATAACCTTCTATATGGCATTCTGCATGATAAATACTTGGTCCTCTGAAACAATCTTCAAAACCTTTACATGCCTAAGCACCAAGTACATAGAAAAGCAGAGAAACTTACCTTGATACATTCTACTCTTTACCTACAGAAAAGGAAAATAAAATAATTACCCATAAAAAAAAAATACATAAAAAATTGTATCAGTTTTCCCCACAGGAGGAAAAGTTACTGCTTACACGTGGATTAAAAACACATACAGAAAACACATCTATCACTGCCAACCAGAGTATTGAATAACACTGCAAACAGGCTTAAGCCGTTTTCTAATAAAAGCTTCTAGGCTAATGCCCTGTCCCACAGCCTTAATAAACGTCTGTTTACTCAGTCACTAAAAGGATAGCAGTAACTGCCCACATCCAATTTGCAACAAAGAAAATGAAGCCATTTTGCATCCGTCATGAACTTGAAAACACAAAAAAGCACTTGCCTTCCAGCTCTGATCCTCTTTATGCAACATATGTTTACATGACAGTTGCTCATTTTGAAATTAACACCGTTAAAGAATTTCAGCAGCTTTATTTTTATGCTTATTTGCATTTGAATCTGACCTAGTTCATTTAATACCAAAACTAAGAAAGGAAAAGAACTACCAACATTGCTACACATACTATTTAGCTTCAATTTATTTTTGTCAAGCAAAAATAAAGTATCCCACAGACTTCCAGAACATATCATCACTGGAGAGCTATAAAATTAACCGCCCTATTTGATTTTTTCTATCAATTCCCAAGGAGATGCACCAGTATACTTGAGAGCTGGTGAAGGTATTTCTCTCACACAGGAAGTTATCCACGTAAGAAAGAGGAGGACAAATGCAGAGCAAGGGGCAGAGTGGGGAAGGGGCTCTCCAATGAGAATTAAGGTCAGGGGTTTAGGTGATCTAAATGCAGCACCTCCAAACAGCTGGACAATATGACAGGAAAGGATTAACTCTGTTTTGGACTTAGTCAGCAACAGGCTCAAGCACATGAAAGGCTTCTTGCTTCAAAGATATGCTGACCCTTTCCCCAGCCTTCTTAACTTACATCATACGCCTTTATCCTGTTTTTGAAACTGCCCCTTACTAAAAAAATCCTCAAATAACAGCTTAAAAGGAAACTCAGGTTAGCACGAAGAAAATGAAAGCTTATTTTAGCTGTAAGCCCAGCATTTAATTCACACTAATGCTAAAAAGTAAAAATGTGAAAACTACATCTGCTTTGACCCCAGTGCTGCTGAAACGATTTACCACTCAAAAAAAGCCTTGTAGGAAGTGAAATACCAGCAGGCTTGCAAGCACAAAGCATACTCACTGAAAGGCAGGTTCTCCAGAAAATGATAGCAAGCGTGGCAATTCCCACTAAGGCAGTGATAATAACAGGCTCCCATGGAAGTCCATGGAAATCAGGCCCAGGACGAATTTCCTCAGGCAGGGTAGCAACCAACTGAAAACCAACAACATTGACAACTGTGAATACGCTTTTATTAAACACTTGGGCAAAATAAGAACTCTGCCAAAGACTTTTTTATTCCTCTCATAAAACCAGAGAACCATCTAGAGCCTTCTCGCATTTTTTCCATAGACTCAAACCTGAAAACTACGAAAACTACAAAGCCAGCTTGACTCTCCCATTTCAGCTCCCAAGCCTTGAGTATCTGGAAGACACCCCAGAGTAGCAATCTGCTGGCAAAGACCAGCTATGCCAGCAGCAGCTGATGCACGCACTCTGCATTACACAGCACTAGCAGTTACTCAACCCGTTTCCAAACAAGCCTATAAAGGTGGGAAAAACACCCACCCCACAACAAGCAGCTTTACACCTGAACCTTCCTAACGCTCCAGCACAAACGGCTGGGATCTCTTCCCAGCTGTCAGCCCGGTCACAGGGCCATGTGTCACATGTCTCCTCATACGCCCCACAAAAGGCCAGAGAGCACCAACGGCCTGGAAAGGTGCGAGCACCTGGTAGGGTCTGGGCAGCCGACAGGCACAGCAAAGAGCTGTCCGAGCCGCACCAAAACGACGCCTTCCGCCCCGCCGCAGCGGGCAGAACGGAATCACGGATTCGTAGGGGCTGGAAGGGGCCTCCAGAGATCATCGTGCGAGATTAAAAAGGGGCGGGGGGGGGCGGCGAGGCTCCCCCACCCCCACCGCAGAGCCCACCCTAGGGAGGGGCCGGCGCCTCTGCAGGCACCCTCTGCCCCCAAGGCGAAAGGCCGGGCAGCGATCCCTGCCCGCGCCGGCAGACGCCTCCGCTCCCGCGGGGTTGCTCCACACCGCGGGGCGCGGGCAAGGAAAGACAGCCCCTCTGCGAGGGGCGCGGGCAGGTGTACGGCGGGGGGACTGCTCCTCAGGGACCGGGAGCGACACCCGCCTCGGCCCGGTTCGCTCGGGGAGCCGAGTCCCCCGCCCCGCACCCGGCGGTGCCGCTCTGGCGCTTGTCAGCGCCGGCCGTTAGCGGCTCCCAACGGCCTGCGACGCGGGGGGCCGGCCTCGCCCGGCGAACGCGCCCCCCGCCGCGCCCCCCTGCCTCTCCCCTCTCCTCCCCGCCCCTCCTGCACCTGCCGCAGCCTCCGCACCGGGGGCTCCACGAGGCGCGCGGCGCCGCCGGCGGGGTCCATGGCGGCGCAATCCAACTTCCAGGCACACGTCAGCCCGAGTGAACCCCCCTCCTCCCCCGCCCCCCCCCCTTCCCACAGCCCCGCGCGCGCGTCATCGCCGCGCGCCGCCGCCCGCATGCGCGCTCGCCCCGTCCCCGCCGCTCACTCACCCGCCGCAGCAGCTCCCGGGCCGCGGGCGCCGCTTCGCCGAACAATCCCCGTGAGGCGCCGTCCGCCTCCGCTTCGCGTCCTGCCGGCTGCCCGGCGCCCTCGTCCGGGCCTGGTGGGAGAGAGGTGTTAGCTCCCGCAGCGGCCGCGCCAGCCGTGTCCAGCAGGGCCGCAGCGAGGGTCCCCGCTCTGCCCGCCCCGCCGGGGTTTCAGACTGCGAGCCCCTCTTCCCCGGAGCGCTGACGAAAGAGGCGAGAGCCCTTCGAAAGGAGAGCGATACTCCGCAGGCCGCTTGAGGCAAGGCGCCACAGAAAGGGGCCTCCTGGCAGGCCTGCCTCACACCGCGCATACGGCTTTAGCAGCAAGCCAGCGACAAGAAAAGCACAGGCACGCTGTTTGGTTCTGAGCTGGTAAACCCAGATCCGAGGGCTCGGTTAACCCAGATCTGCACTGCCAGCACGGCGCGAGCGTTCAGCCACCCTTCCTTCTCCCCGACCTGAAGCCTCCTGCCTCCTTTCGCTGCTACTGTTGCCATAAATTCAGGTTGGCAGATAGAAATAACCATCTGTCCGGCCTCTTGGTACATTGCACAACAGCTTCTGTGACCCACAGCTCTACAACCATCTGCTCTGTTTCTTCCCAGCACCTTTAGTAGCCTTCAGTTCCCAGCAAACACCATCAACCTCAAGTTACCACGAAGGAATGGAAGATGGTCTAAAATACAACTGAACACCCAACTGCTTAACCACATAAGCAATCCACCTGCTACTTAGAAGTCAGCGGGTAACTTTAAAGGCAACCTAGTTTTTGAGAAGGCTGCGGGGGGACCTCATTGCAGCCTGCCAGTACCTGAAGGGAGCATACAAACAGGAGGGGAATCAACTTTTTAAAAGGGCAGATAATGGCAGGACAAGGGGGAATGGTTTAAAGCTGAAGGAGGGAAGGTTTAGATTGAATATTAGGGGGAAGTTTTTTACAGAGAGAGTGGTGAGGTCCTGGAACAGGCTGCCCAGAGAAGTGGTGGATGCCCCATCCCTGGAAGTGTTCAAGGCCAGGTTGGATGGGGCCCTGGGCAACCTTGTGTAGATCCAGGCCTGAGGTTGGTGGCCCTGCCTGTGGCAGGGGAATTGGAGCTTTATGATCCTCGGGGTCCCTTCCAACCCTTGCCATTCTATGATTCTAGTTTCCCTCAGTACTTTTAAGCAGCTCCAAAGTGCTTGGCTATGGGGATGGTACAGTACCTCAGTAGCCTACAAAAGCTAAGCAGAATATGCCTGAATTTTGTCTAAATGCTCAGTGAAGCATAATCAGAGATTAATGCAGAACCACAAAGCTGAGCTTAGTACAGAGAATGTACTCAAAAGTAGTCTCATGCCAAAACAGAGCTGGGAAGATGATGGTAACAGGCTCCCTCCTTGGCGTAACAGTGAATCAGCACACTCACTCCAGAAGGAGAAGGCTTCAGCAGAACAGTCAAACATTTCTCTTACTCCAATAAACAATTTAGCCAGAAATTATCGAACTGCTTAAAGAAAGCTACAGTCTGTCTTTCCTGGACAGTAATACAGCCCAGAGTCACCGGTTAAGAAAGAGCAAGAGGAGAAAGCACATGATTCTATAGCCTGATGGTTAAACTGTCAGCCCCTCTGCAAGGAGGCTGATGGTATGCTTCCAGTGACTTCTGCTCTTAATCCACTACATCCCGAGACACTCCACCAGCCCAAGCACAGAACTCTGACACCTAGAGGTGAGTTTTTCTTACTTTTGAAGTGCAAAAAGGCAGAAGAGCCCCTCTGCTGCCATCAGCAGTAGCAACTCAATATTGCCACTATAGGGACAGTCACGGATTAGTGAAAGCCATTAGGACTGCAGCAACACAATGAAAACACTTGTAGAAAACTTTGGTATTTACTGAAACCCCATTCAAACATGCTTCTCTTTCAAAGCAAAAGAGCAAAATAAACCAATTCCAAAAGGTTACCTGAAGCAGCATCTTCCCTGGCACTCTGTCCTGAAACAACTGACTCAAAGGAAGTATCTTCCAGCAGCGATCCTCGTTCACTTTCATACCCTTCTTCAAATTCTGTATTATGTGGTAAGTTTGCCTCTTCATGCTCAGGTGGAACATTAACAGCCCTCTCCTCCTCCATAGGCTGTTGTAGCCTTTCATCTTCAAGCTGCTGAAACTTCTGATCGCTGCCATGAATGGCATTTGGGTTTCTGATGTCATATTCAGCCTCTTTTGCACCATCTGTGACAGACAGGGAGACATGAATTAAGCCCTGAGCTGATCTGTATTTCTTACCTGCAGCTGCCTTCAGTGAAATACTACATTTAAAAAGCATCAAGAGAGCTCTGTCAAACGCTTCCACAAATGCAGGCAGAAATGCGATGATAGGAACACCCACGATTTTAGGTACATGGATTCAGTGCCTGAACTCTGCATTAATCACTGGATCTCTCATAATTAGGTGCTAGCTAGTTCAGGGGGGAAAAAAAAACATGCTGCTCTAAATCCTCCAGAAAATCCAGCACGTTACTATCTGTGAATCCCTACTTCTTGAGAGGGGGAAGTATAGAAGTGTCCTGAACAGCTCCTTCTATCCATACTCAGATGCACAGATCCCACTTGCTTTACACAGAACCTGACCCACAAGAACAGACATGCTGAGGTCAATGTTTTCTCTAAGGATTTGTCCCTGGAACATGCATCACAATGTTAAAAAAAAAAGAGAGCATTAAAAATTAGCAAAATCCCAGCAGACTCCACAGAGACCCCTTCTTAAAGGCTCTTATTAAAGCTTCTCTAGGTTCCATAGTGTTGTCTGGGATAGGGTTTTACTTCCATTTCCTCTATTTATTAACTGGTTTTACATCCTACCTTGTGTATGCAGCTGAGCATCTTCCTGTTCTGGAATAGATGCGAGTGGGACACTCTCGCTGGCAGAGGAGTATTTACTCCTTAAGGAGTATATTAACTCTTGAATATCATCCATCAGCTCGCTCTCCTCGTCATACAGATCCATCTCTCTCACCACCTCCTCTTTGTTTTCCGCCACTCGGGAATCCAGAACTTTGCCTACAACGTCCAGAATCCTTGATTCTGAAAGCTCGAGTATCTGGTCCAAAGCTTTCTCTTTGTCTCCGTTATGATGGCTTGCCTTCCAAGCAAGCTCCATCTCCTCCTGCATGTCGTGAAACATGGCTTCTATCCTGAACACATGGCGAAGCCCGAGGTACTTCTGTAGGCGTATGACGCGCTTATCATCAAGGAAATCCCTTATTATTGTGAGCCGCTGCACAGACTGACTGAAGTCTGTAACAGCGTCATTTGTGGCTTCTGAGCTGTCAGCAGGGCTGGGGGAACGTGCGGATTGCCAGTGGTCATTACTGGTATGCTCTGAATTTTGCACCTCTTTGGAGTCTTTCTGTGGAACACCCTCTGGGGGATGATCTTCCCTTTGGTTTAAGTCATTGCTGTCTTGTGTGTCAGGAGAGTGGAAGTTACGTTCTTCCACAGTCGATGGTTCCTCAGCTTCAGAAGATTCATCTTCATCTTCCATGACATGTTCCATCTCATCCAGTAAAGCATTTTCACTCCCTGGTACATCAGTTTCTTTGTTCCCAGTCTCACTTGCATCTTGTGCGCTGATTGGCTTTTTAGCCTCATTAGAGAATGGATTTCTTTCCTGTCCTGTTTTGTAAGTAGGATTTGCAGTTCCCAAACCAGCTTTGCTCAGTACTTCCAATCCAGGGCTTGCACTTTTAACATTTAATGTATCACCCTGTACATTTGCAGCCCTTGCCTGCGACAGCTCAGCACTTGCAGCATTCTCATCCTCCAGCAGCTCTTCCTCTGCTTGTTTCAGGTCAGGGTCATCTTCAGCATCTGGCTCTTCAGATGGCAGTTCTGGTCTTGGCGTTCTTTCTTTAGCTAAATTTGTTCTGAGATTTCTGTCTGAATCTGCATCCTCAGTACGAGCAGTTCCTTGCTGAGTAAGATTGTCTGTGTTGGTATTCTGTGTAGTGCTTTTTGATTTTTCTTCAGGGGAATTTTTCTCAATGCTTCCTTCAAATTCTGTCATCTTGCCAAGGTTTCTTGAAAGCTCTTCTTTCACATCTGCCTCTGAATACTCAGTCTCATTTTCCCATGGACTAGGTAGCTCCACAGTTCCTCTAAGGCTTGGGTCTGCCTCTCCTACAGGGATTTCTTTCACATGTCTCTTTTCTACTTCATGTTCTTTGTTAAGGGAGGTGGGTTTTTGATTTTCACGATCAGTCTCCCCTGTTTGTTTCAAATGTTCTTTCTGCCTTAGTAGTTCTTTCTCCACAGCAGGCTTTCCATGCTCAAATTTTTCTTTCAAGAGGTCCTCATCTCCTAAGCCACTCTGAGATGCATTTTTTACCTCTTCTGATGGTTTGGCTAGAACATTAACAGATGGCTTGTTCTCAGCTCTTCCATTCTCCTTTGTTTTCTCCCATAACTTTTTGTGCTTTAAATCGCTTTCCAAGTCCTCTTCCAAGGCGTCATACTCAAACTTTTTCTCAGATTTCTCTATTTGAGCAAGAGGCACTCTTTCTGGAATTTTGTCGGTATCACCAACATGTGGTTTTAAAGCATCTTGTTTGTTATTAATAAGTGATTTGGACTCCAGATCATCTCCTGGACTAGGCAAAACGTGAGGATCAGGCACTGTATTCTTCAGCTCTTCAGTACGTGTCTCAGTTCCATCAGCTGTGAGCAGCTCTTCGAACGGCTCAGATTTGTTTGCTTTTTCTTCTGAACCCAGATCATCTGTACCTATGGGCTCCTTTCTAGGGAGCTCTTCGGAGAGATCACCAGGTTGAGTTGTTGTTGGTGCTTCTCTTTTGCTAATTAGCACCCCATCATCCTGTTTCTCTTTTGCTTGTTTAGATTCAGACCTGTCCACATTCACACTGTCACCTGAATTCTTGTTTTTACTGAAGGCATCCTTAAGAATTAATGCATCCGAATAGGTTTCTTCCTCATTGTCTCTTTGGTTATTTAGCTCTGTAGCACCCTTTGCATCTTCATCAGGTTCATGATTTAGTGACTCGATGTCAGTGTTTTCATCATCTTCTAAATGTGCTGGGACTTTGTCTTCTTCCTCTGCCATAAAAGACAGCAAAGGGATTTCTTCGGACTGATCTGCAAAGTCTGGCTCCTCCTCCGTATCATGAGCATCAGTGCTCAAATCTTCATTAAAATCATCTTCTAGTGATGTAACGAGGTGAGTCATTTCATCATCTGATACAACAGCATCAGCAGTTGAGCCAAATTGTGTTTTCAAGTTCACAGAGAGCTCCCTGTTTAAAAGCGTGTAGGCATTGACTTCTTCATTCTCTTTGTCAAGTTGGCTGGTTTCACCCTGAGGAATACTAGTGTTTTTGGTATTTTCACTTTCTAGCCCTTTTAGTTTCCCATGTAGCATTCCTTTCAAGTGCTCATGTGCAATTTGATCTCCCTGAGAGTTTTTTTCATGACTACTGACACTGGAGTCTCCCCCAGTATTTTCAGTTCCTTCTGTAAGAGAACTGTCAGCTTCCTTTGTCATGGCGAGGACTTCCTTGTCATTGTGGTCTTCTGTGCTTAGCTCGTCTGTCTCCAAGGCATCAGATGGCTTTACTGCGTCAAGCTGTTCAATCTCTTCATGCCTTTCCATTCCTTCAGCTGGACTTGCCCCAGGATCACTTGATGCAGTTGCCCCTTCATTTGCTGTCGTGTCTCGCGATGACTTCAGAAGCTCTTCCACATTATAGCTGTCAAAATCATCCCTCCCGCCATCGAAGCAAACAAAGTCTGTCTCCTGAAAAAACAGAGATGAGACAAAAATCATTTGGTTGGTTAGAGAGATGTGGCAGCTAAGTAAATTCTATTAATTGCGCAGAATTAACTCCTTGAGTCCTTAACCAAAACTGGCTGAAATCAGTGGAAGTTTTGCCAAAGGACTCTTAAAAACCTAAATAAACCAGCTTATGGATTATCCCCATCAAAGATCTAGTGAGGAGCAAACTGGAAGCCAGCAATGGAGCCGACAGAAGTATACTTTACTCATCACTTATATCCTGAATTAAGGACAAGTCTCTTGCTGAACGCTAGTGAGAAGCAAACAAACATCCCAAAACTTGTTTGTCACCATCTCTTTAAGCTGGTCTCTCTTGAATTGAAGAAGTCCTCCAAGCAGGAGCTGCCTGACACACAACTTCTTAAAAATTAACAGCAGCAGGAGCCACTGAACACCATTTTATAAGGGTCTGACACTGCATCCACAAATAGGCCTTACTCCCACAACTCTGGAGCTACTGGCTGTCAGTGCCTGAAAGCCACTGATATGTATAAGGCTCAGAGGACCAACTCTAGAATTGGAAGGCCAAGTGTATCAGGCATTGTTTGTTTCTGATAGCACTTGAAACTTGGAGTGTTTGGGAAAAAAAACAGTTGTGAATACATACCAAACATCCGATGTGTGGGCCAGCTAGCAGCATTTCTAGAGCTCAGTCCAAACAGATTTTGTTAGAAGAAACCCACAATATTCAAGAAAATAAAGATCAAGGGCCACATTTTGGGCTGGTGCTTACACATCCGTCTGCATACATACCCACACAGGCATTCCACCCCACAACACACACATGCATCCCTGCACATTTGTATCCACTTACTAAAGATCACTGACATTCCCATTCTCCTCAGGCATTTCACTGACTGCTGAGGTAAGAAACAGTAAGAAGCTCAATTTAAAATTAAAAATTAAGACTTGCCTCTGTTGGTAGTTCTAGCTCCTCATTGGAATAGTTATGATTAATTTCAAGTAAATCCTTTGGAAAATATCCAAAATCGCTTCCAACCTGTCAGAAAACAAACACAAGCAAACAAAAAGCAGTAAAGAAGCTTTCAGAACCACATGACTATGTTAAAACCTTAATTAAAACCCTAATTACAGACAACACCAACAAACAGGTCAAACTCAAGCATTTCTAACTGAAGTTTAACACAGTGAATAAAAGATGAGCAACACCTTGTTTATGCAAGAGCTTTCACCGAAGTTTTACACTTACATTTCACAGCACCCTTGTGAAGTTGGGAAGTTCTACTGTTTGTGGTTTAAAGCCTGAGTTACAACGAATTATTTGGAGAGTCAGAAGTGAATCTCAGGCGTTCTGGCTCATGCGTGCTCACTGCTATTGTGCGCTCCCACTGGCGCTACACGTGCCTCCAGTCATTTCTCAAGTAGTAAGCAAAAGAGGATCTTTGACTAATAGGATTTACATCCGAGCACAATATCACAGCCTGATATATGCTCACTTTGTAGCTTAAGGAAAGAATAATAAATTCTTATAGTAGATTTTAGGAAAATGCAAAATTGTAGCTGAGGTAATAAATGATTTTAAAGCCTGTGCGGAAAATACACCCCATCTGCAAATGCACTGCTGCTCTTCAGTGACTAATACAAGCCAAGATCAGTTGCAGATGGCTATTCCCAAGCAAGTCAGCACACTCAACCAAGGCAAACAGTGGAAGACAAGAATCTCTTATCACTAACCAGATAAGATCTACACAGTAATGCTCTCGCTTGAGAGTTCTGACAACTGCTGTCAAGAAGCCAATATTAATAGCATGTTATCACTGCACAGATTAGATAATCGGGTAATTAGAGCCTGGTGGACACACCTAGAAATGTACAGAGTTCCTAGAAGACCATAGTATCCAGGAGGAAAAAAAAAATAAGCTTTTGTCATTTTGTCAATATTTTGTTACAGGATGAAGATGACAATTGCAAATTTTCTTGAGAAGTTAATTTGGCAAGAGTTAAAGGTCAAATCAAAAAGGAAGGTGGTTATGTAAAAACAATTATGGATGTATAGATTATACATATCATTACATTGCTATCACTGAAACAGGTTCACCAAACCTGAAGTTTTTTGGATTTACAATGGCATAAAAAAACCCCAAAATTGTACCCAGTGAATACTATGTACTAATACCTGCTGTTGTTATGCAAGCAAAGTAGGCACTGATACATTAAGGGCCTTCTTTTTTTTTTTAAAGAAACCAAAACAACCAAAACTGAACCCCACCTGTTTCTCATTCAAATCTTACCTTCCATAGCTGAGATCCCTAAAGTTGGTTTTTTATATATATATATATATAAAAAAGCAAATCTATTACCTTTTACCTTTTCTAAACACAGAGAGATGCTCTTTGATGGAAAAGACGTGTGCAGGTGTATTATTGTTAATGGGAAATTAAACAAGTCAAATGAAAGATTGTCCTTGTGCTACTATTTTATTCTAAATTGGCCTGCTTCTCTTTATGAGCTTCTATTCGATGCTTAAATGATCATTCTGAAAACAAAAGCCAAAGCTTCAGTGTAGCCTCCTTACAGGCCAAACTACCATTGTAATTAAGCATTACAATTTGAAACTCATTTAGTCTAATCCAAGATGCTGACCATACAAGTCCTTTGCAGTGACCCAGTTTGCCACTTATGTGGCTAACGAGCCATATGGGAACAGCATGCCCAAAATTTCATCTGCTCCTCTCCCCACAAGTCCTCTCTTGTATGAGAAAAAAAATGCCCCATTGTGCAAATAAAGGAAACAGTCTTCATTCTCTGCAGGCTTGATAGAGGAAAGGCATTAGAATGCCAAGTAAATAAGGGAGATAAAAAGCACATCCATCCTTTCTATTCCCTTCCCAGCTAAAATGCCGTGGGTGGGTGAGACCCCTAGCTGTGCCCACGTGTGACAGCCAGCTGCAGGGATTCACTGACCACCACCAAGAAACCAGCCTCTCGCACCACCCACCTCAGTGACAGAAAACAGCTGTGAAACAAGATGTTCAACTGGTTTTCAATCTTAAAGCCCACAATCCCTGAAGCACAGGCACTGCAGGTAACAAACTGCAGAAGTTCGATCAAAGAGGGGTGTTGGTTTGATCTGCCCTTTCTGAATGCTGGTGTTGTAGAGGAAACACAGACACAACAGGAGCCAACTCCCTGATCCTCTGGGCCCTCCAGGCATATTCCACCTTCCTGTCTTACCTTACATTTACCCCTCCTGCCTTCCTTTCCACTACCTTATGTATAGGATTTGAAAACAGAAAAGCAACCAACCACCCACCCAAAAACCCCATGATCTGCAGACAAGTCCATTTCTTGTAATGGGAGGTCAGGAACAGTTTTCTCAACATGAATCAAAGGAATAAAGTTCAGCCCCTTGCTGCAAGATAAAACAACCACCTTCTGCAGCAAGACTTTCAAGTGTTTTGTTAAAAAGCAGCAGCTTTTACTTAAATTATCTGAAGTAAACTTGGAGTTCTGGACCCTGCCAGAGATGAGGGCATAGTGCAGGAGGAAAGCCTACATAACACAGCCTAGCAGTGCATACTATGTGAAGTGGATGCTGAAGAAGAGATCAGTTTTAGAGTGGGACAGGATGTGTTGGAAAACAAGAGCACCAGATGTGCTCCACCTTTCAGCTTTGGGGGAAAAAACCCCAAATATTTTCCTGGAACAGAGGTATTTGTGAAATTAATAATGTACAATCACTAATAGATAATGGCCATAGAATATTGTCCAAGCCTTTGGCTTCACTTTATTAATGAAGGTTAGACAGCTCTGCTAAAAACAGACTGTCACATGACATACAGAAAATATATTATAGCTGGGTTCCAATATTTTTTCACATACAAAACACTCACAAAGCTCAGTGAGAGTTCTGAAAGCAATAAAGTAAACAAGACTGGGGTCATAAGGGATTTTGTTTAAAATACAGCATGTTTGTTGGCACATGGCAAAAAAAAATAAAATCAACAATGGCTTGAAAGGGCAGAGCAAATTAGAACAGCAAAGGCAAATACCACCCAGACCAAACTGCCACAGGTATTTCAGCCCTGGTGAAAGTCTCCTTTCTTACCAGATAATCTCCTTTGGGTCAGAAATACTATTGTATTCCTCACAGCTCCTCAAAATCAATTTCAGGATTAGAGCCTGTATTTACAACTCACTTGAAATAAGCCCCAGGTTGCAGCAGTCGAGGCTTCTCATCCACACTGCCCTAACCTCTGTGCCCATCTAAACATCAGAATACCAGTTATCCCTTGATTTCATCGTTTCCATTGTGCCCTAATACTTTTCCCAAAAGCTTTGGGGAATGGAAATAGACAGTAGAGTAGATACATGAGTTCAAATGACACACAGGAGCACACAAAGTCACGAGATGAGATCCCAAACAGGCTGCAGCAGAAGGTAACATGCCTTCCATTGGAATTTGTTTGGCTGCAGACCTCTCTGGGTAGCCTGGTTTTAATTAGCAAGCGACAGCCTCCCCCTAGCTCCCAATCTGCACACAGCAGGCACGGCTGGTCAGCGTAAATCAAGCTGCCCAGCCGAATCTGGCATGGGAAGTCAAACCTGGCATGGGAAGTTGCGCAGTGTGAGAGACACCCAGCACTATCTGCAAGACAGGGTCAGACAGGACAGCACCCTGCTCGGCGTGCAAGGGTAGGCGCCTCTGCCCCTGCTGCAGCACTTGTAAACTGGTTATTGCAGTATTACTGTTAATGCAGCAACACTCAAACTGGGGAAAAACATAAGGACTATAGCCACCAGCTGAAAGGAATAGCCTGTCATCACCACCCTGAAAGGAACATAGAAAATAGTGTAACACAATTAGAAAGTGACAACAACTAAAAATGGAGCTTTGCAATTCTTTTACATCTGCACACTTCAGCCTCTACTCAAACTCAAAGCAAACATCCTTTTGAACTCGGAGACACACCTAACTGTAGCATGAGCTTCCTATCAGTGAATAAACTGAATATTAACTCAGGAATTGCCTTAAACCTGCTGTCTGATCTTGCAGCCTGCATTACACTTTGTTTGAAGATGCAAAACCAGCCCCATGTTGCTTCTCTGTGTCTCAAGAACTGGCAGCCCTGGAAACCTGTGCTGGCTAATTAACCAGATTATTTACGGTACAGTACATGTCAGAAGGGAATTACCAGCATGATACAATTATAAACTCATCTTTAACCACATGCTGCAGTTTTCTGCTCTCTTCTGTATCATTCAAATTGGATTCAGCTCCTGCTGAGTGCTTGCCTGTCCACACCCAGCCCAAACAGGTTAGAGAAAGTGATACATCCTGCTTTTCACTAAACCACTAGTCCCACAGTCAACACCCAGGTGTGGCTTCCAGCAGCCTAGACCACCACCACAAGCAACTGTCTATCTCTTGTAGAAGACCAGAGTAAGAGAGGAGGCTGAAGTAATTTGCACACAAAAAAGTATGTAGGGGACAACAGAAACTAGGTCTGAACAATCTCCACACTGCCAGCATTTTCAAGGGAAATCCACAAAAACTGCTTTTCCTCCATGGTATATCAGTTCTGCTTCTGGCAGGCAAATAGGGCATTTGACATGAAAGCCAAGAAGAGTTAAATACCTGCAAGTATGGGGACCCTCCTTTCCCATTAACCCTCTCTTAGTTGCCCAAAGGCTACAAGGACTCAGACAAGGCCACTACACTGCAAGCTGCTACAATGTGTTACTAAAACTGAAAGACAGATCTTTAAAAAAATCAAATTTACATTAATTCTTTTTTAGTTTTACTGCTTTCTCCTCCCTCCCCTGCAACTCCACATACAGCTTAGAGAAAAACAGGGAAGATTGCAGCCGAATATTAGGAAGAGAAACATGATTAAAACACATGCGTGGAATGATTTTTGGCAGGATTATGCAGAGCACAGGATGAGACCACGTCAAGGCTAAGCACAAGCACAGGCTTAAGCCTCCCTAGATGGGAAGGGAGGCTCACAGCCCACCACTTACAGTGCTGCAGTGGGAAGTTTTTAACAGAAAGGCAGTTTTCTAACAGTTTGTAGCACGCACTAGCGTTGCTCATTTTTCACAGCACTTAATGCCTTAGGTTTGATCAAACCACGCCTCATTTCAAATAGGTCTCAAGACAAGATGGCATTAGTTACACTATTTTGCTGTGTTCAAGAATCCTAAGCGCTCTCCTATGAAGCAAACTGAAGAAAACAATATTACCGACAGAAATCACTGAGAAAAAGCAAACAAAACACATGCTTTAGAGTACTTACACTTCCAGCCCAGAGCTCAGTTGATTCTCCTATTAGTTTGTAATATACATACACCGCTTCTCCCTTCTTAAAATTTACAAAGCGGCAGTCTGGAGCTTTAAAATCCTGCATGGCCTTCCCTCGGCACATTAGCACTGCAAGAAGAAGAGAAAAAGCAGAGTATGAGCTTAAAAAAAATACAACGGGGGCCTTTGCTGACCGAAGCAAGACCCACACACACCAGTTTCCTAATTTCTACGTTGGTTCAAGAGAGGAGAACAAAGTATAACTAAAAAAAACTAGATTTAAAAATAAATAAAACCGTGTAAGCTCGCTGATCAAGGCAAGCTTGAGGATTACGTTTCAGAGGTACGCTACAAAGCTAGTTATTAGCATTAAATTAGGCAGGCTGAAAGATGACATCTGTGTCCTAGCGAACCAGCTCAGAAAGCACTCGACGCACAACCACCACCACCCCGAGAGCCGGGCTATTAGAGAGAAGAGGGGTTTTCGGAGGGGGGCCCAACACCACACCCAGAAGAACAGCCCAATGGAGCTGTGGGGATGGGAAAACTTGGCGAAAAGGCGAGGAGCGCCGCGGGTCGGGGCCGCGTTTCCATCCTCCCGACTGGCCCCCGTTTCCGTGCCAAATCCAGGGGACTTCGGGAAATGCCCCCGTCAGGCATGCGGCGTTTGCATCTTTTCCCGTAACAAATTCTCAAGGGTAGGGGGCGGCCTTTTGGCCGCTCCGGGCGATGGGGACCGCCCGCTCCCTGCCGGGCACCCCCGGGCGGAGGTTCCCCGCCACCCCCAGCCCCCCCTCCACCCCCTCCCCGGGGAGCGGCGCGTCCCCGCCGCCCCCACTCACTGCTGCACTCCGTGTCGGCGCAGCGTTTGCGCTCGGCGAAGCGGCGGCCCAGGTCGGGCCCGGCGGCGCAGACGGGGGAGGGCGGCGAGGGCAGGAGCAGCAGCAAAGCGAGGAGCAACCGGGGGTCCGGCGGTGGGGCTGCGGCCATGTTGGCGGGCGCCGGCGGCGGGGAGGGAGCAGACACGTCAGCAGCGCCGGCGGGAGGGCGATGTGGCGGAGGAGGGACGGGCCCGGCCCGGCTCGGCCCGGCCCCGCTGCCACGGCGGGAGGAGGGCAGCGCCCGGACCCTCCCTCATCCCGATCCCGCCCCCACAGAGACGGGACTCCCAAACGCCCGCGTCGGGAAATAGCCCAGCTCTTGTCACGCTCGGCCCTAGCAGAGGCGCCCTCCTCGCCCTGGAGAGGTGGAAGGGAAGGTCCTGCCCCTTACTTGTGCTTATTAATGGCGGTTTTCTCTAGGAGAGGACCGCCGAAGTAGCAGGAACGACCCAGGCAGAGAAGGCGCAGTTCCCCCGCCCCCGCCGCGTGTTCTCCCGCTCAAGGGTAGGGGTGCAACACATCCAAACACCCGTCTCGCCGCTCTCCTGCCCCACCAAGAAGTTCACGCCTCCGCTTGAGAGGAGCAACCGCCTCTAAGCCAGCCTGTTATACCCCCCCCCGCAAGTTTGCGGTTAAACTTGCGGTATCGGGCGGATGAACTCACCCCCCCGCAGGAAGGAAGCCCAGGCCAAGGAGGGGTCGCGCTCCTGGAAACACAGAATCCCCAAAGGCTGCCCTTGCCCTTCAGCTTCCACTCGATGGCACGTTTTAACTATGAATGCTCACAAGCCAAAGCTTGTTGCTATGTAATACCCGTGCCCAGGCTGTTTATTTGCTCTTTGCATCCATCACACTCACACTGCTTTAGAGCAACAGCTGAGCTCACAGTGACCACTGGGCTGGTTCTGCCTGGGACAGCATTAATTTTCTTCATAGTAGCTAGTACAGGGCTGCATTTTGGATCTGAGCTGTGAGCGGTGCTGGTAGCACAAGGATGGCTTCCTCACTGCTGAGCGCTTTCTGCTTCTCACACCACCCCACTAGCTGGGGGTGCACAAGGAGATGGGAAGGGACACAGCCGGTACAGCTAACCCCAAGTGACCAAAGGGATATTCCATACCACACAATGTCACACTCAGCATGCAAAGCTGTGAGAAGGAGCAGGAAGGGGGCATGCTTGGAGTGGTGGTGTTTGTCTTCCCAAGTCACCATCAGGCACGATGGAGCCCTGCTTTCCTGCAGATACCTGAACACCTGCCTGCCCACAGGAAGTGGGGAATGAATTCCATGTTTCGCTTTGCTGGTATGCCTGGCTTTTTGCTTTACCTGCTAACCAGCCTTTCTATCAGTTCACCACTTTTCTCAGTTCTACTCTTCAGATTCTCACCCCCATCCCACCACAGGGCGAGTGCTTAGTGAGCAGCTGTGTGGTGCTGAGCTGCCAGCTGGGGTTAAACCACAAAAGCCACATACAGGACAAAAAGGAGTAAAAGTTCTTCCACTCTTTTCAGACTTGTGCGATTTAATCAACAGAGCCACTGACTACACAAGGGGGATAAAGGATGCAGACAAGACAGGATAGGTAATATAAAGTCTTCTTGCTGGTTTATCAAATGGGGGAAAAAAAAAATCACTTTCAAAAGGGGAAGTTCTGAAGCTGCTCCCAAAATGAATCGGCAGTTGGGAAAACTGATGGCCAAGGTGAAGGATTCTGCTTTTTGTGTGCATGTCAAAAAGCAGTCTGGACACCTTACAGGTTTAAGAGGTCTTTTAAGCTGCAAGCACTTTTAATTTTAGCTATTTGGGGTTCATTCTGCAACTGTGATAGAAGCAGTTGATCCTACTGTTCCACTGCCAGCCCCCATCACAAGCGTTAGCAATCACCACAGCTAATTGCACTAGAGACACTGCTCATGTTCTTATCATATCGCCATGATTACTGATTTTTGCTCTAAATACTCTCAATCCCACAGCCTCATTGTACAGGGCCAGAGACCCAAGTTTAGTTACAGCTTTGTAATATCTGAAAAGATACACAAGCATTTCATTTTCTGCCCCCATCTACAGTATTTAATATTTTACTGGCATTTTGAAGAAAGAATCGAGGCAGAAACAATGGCAAAGGGGTACCAAAGCTGCTCAAACCTACCTCAGACATCCCACCCCTTCTTACAGCCTGGTCCATCCCAAGATTAAGGAAACATCCACACACTACAATGATTCATTTACCCCGTACCCCTGTACACTGCCCAGGCCCAGCACAGTATCACACCTGAGGCTGCTGACACACCCCTAGAATTCTGTTGACTATTTTTGTATTTGACCTTCTGTAAAATGAGGTGAATACCCATTTGCCATTGCTGACGTGGGCTGACAACAAAAAGCTCTAGGAAAGCCCAACTCATTCAAATTCACTTCTAAATTTTATCACAACTTACAGTATTGAAGCAAATATATTCAAGCCACATTTTATGATGACTAAATGAAAGACAAGTAATTTTTCCCTTTATACTAGCACTTCTTGTGGCTTAATTCCCAGACTGATCTTCAGGTCTCCTTGCTTATGAAGATAGAGCTGCTTGCTAATTTCCCTTGCAGTATGAGGTTACCAAGCTTATCTTTATGAAAAGACCAAGATAAAAGTGAACTGTGTCTGTGGTCATAAAGACAGGGGCAAGAAAGGGAGATGTGTAGGGAAACAAGATCACAAGCTTGTTGCACAAGTTGTTGCCCTTACTGCACAACAATGAGTAGCTCACAGTTAATATCCATACACAAGTTTACCACTGTAACTGGCAGCATTCCTTAGAACTTCCAAGTATTTTATAGTAATAATGTTCCCACTTAACATGCCCAGATTCCCCCAATGAGTGACGTAAAAGAGAAATATTTCACTTGGTTCAATTTAGATACTTCAAAGTTTCCTCCAGTTTTCAATCCCAATCTTGGAAACAGACATACTCAACTATGAGAGCTATCCTGCTGTACGTGAGGCAGCTAACATTTGTATGTATCTACAGTTAGAAAGCTGTTCTCCCATCTCTGTTGCACTATGTTATCTACCAAATAATCAATACCCATTAACAAGATCAGTTAGCAGAGTTAACATAAGAATCAAAAGAAAGACTCGCTCATGCATGACAGGAAGATAAGTTTGGCAAGCCCAAGGTAAATGTGTTTCTGAGGAAACACACAAACTTTAAGAAATGAAGTGGGGCAAGCTGGATAGTGAAATTAGGGTACTGACATAACAAAGGATCAGAAATGTTTCAGGAAGTGACACAATACTTGGGGAACACCAGCAGCCAAGTTATAAGGGACAAAGAAGACGACACTGTTAAAGAAGTGGTGCTATGTAACAGTTTATCATCAATTTACATGTCAATTAACAATACAGAATACATATTAACAATACCGAATACATATTTCCAATACATGCTGGGCATGTATAGGAAAAATGCTGGATTAAAAACAAGCAAAGGGAGACTTCTGCTATCTCCATGTAGACTTACTAAATGCCATATTAAGGTGTGATACGGAGCCTAAATGTTTAGACAGTACAAACAACTGTTTTGCCTTGTACTATTCCCTTAACACTTGTCAATGATAGCAGCTGAACCCAGGTACCAGAGTGAAGTTTATTATTTACTCACCCTTGCATGGCAAAGCTGCCCTGAAAAAAAAAAAACACAACAAAACAAACTCCTGTAAATTCTTTACTTAGAAAACTGGACTTTACACATAACAACACCCCATAGCAAAGACAGCTGCCAAAAGCAATTTAAAGAAACGAGCTCCAGCACAAGTTTGTACAAAGCAGGTTCTGTGGTTGAAGCAGATGCCTAGAATCCAGGAACGCTGTGGGGGCCCACAGGCAACACTATTACTCTGCAATGCGTGAGATTTCAATACAGAACCCTTTTTCTTCCGTGGAACACAACGGCCTAAGTTACACACTGACAGAAAAGCACCAACACAGCGGACAGGAAAAGCGACAAGAGCAGCTAGCTATCACTTCTGGAGCAAGCCTCCTGTTAGCCACTATTGTAGCAGTGCTCCGATTGTACCACCTGCACTGAGCACACCCAGCCACCCCCCACCCTCCTTCTGCTGCCTCCTCCTTCGCCCTTTGCTAGCTCCCGCTCTCTGCCCTTCCCAGAGCCCACAGCCACGGGGCACTGAACACGAGGGCAAACGACACCTTTTTACGGCAGAAGCCAAAGAGGCGAGCGGCTCCCTTCAGACCCAGGACAAGAGAACAAGCCTGCCAGCATCCCCAGACCCCTCCCGGCACACTGCCCCGCTCATATAACCCGCCCCTCACTGCGCAGGCGCATACCGAGGAGGGCGGGGGGGGGGAAAGCGCGCCTTTTCCCTCATGGCGACAGCGTTGCCCGGCTTCCTCAGCGCGCATGCGCAAGACTCGTTTTTTTCCCTCTTCCCGCATGGCCGCAGCTGCGTCGTATTTCTCAGGGCGCATGCGCCACTACTGAAGCATTTCCGGCCTGCGCTCCTTGAGTGCGGCTGTTTACTCGCGTGAGGCTGGCGGTCGCTGATAAGCCGAGCTCTTGCTGAGCCCGCTCGGGTGCTGCTGGCACGGGGTGCTCAGGGGCCCGAGTGCGGCTTGGCTGGCTTAGCTCGGCGCGGCCGGAGGCCCGTGAGGCCTTTCTGCGGCCCGTAAGGCCTCTCTGCGGCGGGGTTAGCACCGCGATGTCGGGGGCGGCCGCCGCCCGCGCTAGCTGCGTGGGACGGGGGTGACAGGCTGCCCGCGGCGCCATGGACAGCTTCCCGGAGGAGAAGGAGGAGGCGGCGGCAGCGCTAGCGAAGAGCCCCGCCGCGCAGGCGGGAAGCACCTTGCTGCCGGCCCTGCACCTGCCCTTCCTGCCGCCGCAGCTTTGCCAGCCGGGTAAGGGCGGAGCTGCGCTGCTGCGGGCGCGGTCTCGGCTGCTCCCGCTCTTCCCCTCCCTCGCCCCGCAGTCCCTCCCCCTCTGCTCCCGCGGGAGGAGCCCTACCCGCTGCGTCTGGCACCCTGAGGCCGGCCCGCTCCCTCCCTTCGCGGTTTCTCGTCGCCCTCCCGCTGAGGCGGCGGTTGGGGTTCTCGGTGCCGCTCTCGGCTCCCCTCGGGCGCGGTGTGCGGGTGGGCGGCCTGCCGGGCGGCCTGCCGGGCGGCCTGCCGGGCGCTTGAAGGCGGCTTGTGCGCTGCTCGTAAAATAGGGGCAGATGAGGTGACCGCTGGCAAGAGCGTCCTGGGTGCAAGAGACCACCTCACCTCGGGAATCTTTTGTTTCGGGATTGTTGAGGTTACATCAACCCTGTGCCGGGGGACTTCTCAGCGACTTGCGTAGTAGTGCTCGCCCACATCAGCCTTGATCCTTGTTTCTTTTAGTCTTGTGGTTTTCACTGTGGGTTTTATTCTTCTAGTACTTGGAAACTGTAGGTATTAAGACTAGACCTGTAGGTAGGTTGGTTAGAGGTAGGGAGTTGTGGAATCGCCTTCTCTGGAGATATTCAAGACCTGTTTGGGCTCTTATCTGTGTGACCTGTCCTAGGGAACCTGCTTTGGCAGGGGGGTTGGACTCCATGCTCTGGAAGTCCCTTCCAACCCCTAAAATACTATGAATCTGTGATCTTGTACAGTACACTGTAATAAGACTACTTCAAGCCATTTGAGTTACTCCTTTGCATCCAGTGTCCCAGTAGGAAGTGGTTTAGTGAGTTCTGCATGTCCTTTTTAGAAGGATCTTAAGGCATACAGCCTTAAGATGCATACAGCCATGTGTTGGGATGCAGCCACGAGCTTTAAACTGATGTGGAAATAAGGCTTCAGTTTTGGGCTGTAACAGGAATTGAGCCAGTATTCGTGTAAGAAGGGTAAGTGGCTTCTTTCTAGTCTTGTGCTCAAAAGAGGATAGCTCCACATTTATCTTTGTTTTTAGTGAAAATTGCTTAGCCTTTGCTACTGGAATGGTGTATTTGTATCTGTGGGTGCAAGTCTTTAGCACAGTGTGGTCACAGATTGAAGGTGGTGATTAGCAAGGGAAGAGGGTGGTTGCCAAAATATGACATAGTATACAGTGAAGTTATCAAAGCACCATGGCCTTGTAATTCCTGTAGGGCAGTAGTGTGCAATAATTAGCACTTCCAAGTGTCTGCAGCTGTGTGCTGCTTGTGGAGAATGCCATTTCATATTTTATTTCTAGCTTTTGCCATGGTCTTGCCTCCCTGCTAACTAGATGAGTTTAACTTCCAAGCATGTAGCTTAAGATCACTTTCTGTAGCCTCTGAGAGAGAAGACATAAAGAGATACTGATAGGTGTTTTGTTACCTGAGTTGTGGTCTTGGTTGATTATTTTGTTTGCTTGTTTAGCCTCTTCCTCTGAACACAAATTAAGCTTTCGGAAGAGCAAGGAAGTGTGTCTAAGTTACATTCAGGATGCCATGCTGCAGAAGCAGTGGAAAAGGGCTGCAGAGTTTCTGACCTTCTATATTGAGTCACTAGAGAAAGACTTTTCTACACAATATGTGGGTCCATCAGAGGTAAGTCAGTGTCTGTTCCTGTGGTTCAGGTGGAAAAAATACTTGGCAGAAGCATCTGTAATACTTTAGGACCAACATTTGTCTTCCTTAACTACTTACAGGCCTAGTTTGTTAAAATAAAACTATCGGAGCTGAGACCTGAAAAGTTAAGCAACCTTCAGAAGCTTAACAAGCTTCTTAAAAAAGAAAAAAAGGAAAAAAGAGAAACATAACCAAAACAAGCATTGATACTTTCAAAAACAAATAAGCAACTGTTTTGGTGCTGATGTAGAAACTTTTGAATGGCAAGCTGCAGAGAATACACCAGATCTCGTTGTTGGTAATGCTCAAAGCAGTGTGTTGTCCAGCTAATGACCAAAAGTCTGCCTCTCCACAGGCATCCCTCTGCTGTGGGTTTTAACCAGTCTTGCTGGAGCTTGAGTTCTGATGATGTCTCACTCTTTTAGGTGCTGTCTCATGTTTTTTCCACAATGCTCTGGAAAAGTTCTCTGGGGTGGCTTTGTGGGATTTTTTTTTTGTTTGTTTTTTAATACATAGGCCCTTGATGCAACAGATGAGAACTTGCTTTGGTGTAAGCTTATTCCATCAGGAGCATACCTATGAAAAATTGCCTCAGTGTGATCCTTGAAAAGGGAAAAGCAGTAAATACGTTTGCCACTGGCATGCTGTCAGAATCTGTTGGCAAGTCAGTGGCTTTTTTAGGTTTTTACCAACTCCTCCAGTACTTAAAAAAACCCACCTCCTAGCAAGTACTGAGATTGAAGTGGGAAGAAAAGGATCAGAGTTGTTAAATAAATGGAGTACTTGAATATGGCTTTTCTACTGGAATACCTGGCAGGTGGGTGTAGATGGGAATGCCTGTCTCATTGGAAATCATCTTTACTGCTCAGTTCAAGGAGCTATGTATACCTTGCCTCTCAGTGGAAACCAATCAAAGGGAAACATGTTTTCAGTAACTTTGAAGCATCCTGTTTTCAGTGACAGGAGGGGGCAGCCTCCTGACAAGGGCAGTTTTCATAGGCTTTGCTGGAGTGCTGCATTTGTAATAAGCAATTGTGGACCCACCCACTGAATGACAGCAAAATACTGCTAGATTAATATATAGATGAATACAGAGGTAGTATTAGTAACTACTTATTAGTTGTTAATAAGTGTACTAAGTGAATGTTGTTGTTATATTAATACTAATTGTCTATTTGCAATTCAAATACGTTTTATTCATGTGTTACGGTAGCTGCAAGTTCAGTAAGACCATAAATATGGAGACTGTTCTCACTCTTTGTACTAAAGCTATCTTTTAATCTTTCTTCCTGTTAATAGATGATTTGGAGAATAGGAACTGAAATTCTGTGCCATCATTCCCATAGCAGCATGAAGGAGTTCAGCTCTTTCATAGAGCAGATGAAAGCTTTCGGGGTAAAAAGGTATTTGAAGGTGAGTGTGCCTACTGCAGTCTTGATTATTTTCCGTATGGTTTACCTGAAGACTTGGGTATTAGTTTCTGAACTTCTCTGTCTTGGAAGTCTGATAGAGACAGTAGTGTCAAAAAAGATAGTACATCTGAGTTACTAATTGTATGATAATTTAAGGGTTATTCTATATCTAACCATGTCTTATCTGGCCTATGTATTTTATCACAGGTGTGTATTGTTAGTCCATAAAAGTGCTTAGGTCCTTCAGTCTTCTAACTTGAAACAGATTATTTCATGCATGCCCCAGTTTGTTTCCTGTCCTTAATTTGGCCACTGTGCTCCTGATTAAACATTTGTACTTAGTTTTGCTGCTGTTATCAGCTCACTTTTCAAATGGCTGATCCACATATAAAACAGTAGGACTCCTGTGTAATCCAGTTGTATTTTTTCCTGTGGTGACTCATTGAAACCTTTACTGTTTTGGTTTTCTTGACTGTTTCTCACTTGCAACGATGCTTCTGTCTCATTCTGTTGTATTTATTCAGGGCCTTCAACAAATATTAGATGCAAGAGTTTGCTAGAGCTAACTGAACGTTTAGAGTTCTGTCAGTGCTAAGCAGTGTGAGAGGGTGGTAGGGTGCACCTCTTTCAGGTGTTCTGCGGTCTGCTTCATTTTAGCTAAATGAAAAATCAGCAAATCTAACCTAACTGGATTTCCTTGGGTCATTTCTGGGCCTTCTTTAATGGGTGTACAGCACTTCTTAGTGACAAGCAGATTTGAGACAACTGCTTTTTGCTGCCTTAATAAGTACCACTGAGTATCTGCCACCTGGTGGGTGACTCTCTGCCTGGCAGATTTCAAGAGCTTCAGCCTCTTCCCTTCCCAGGGATACACTGTTGTGTGTCTGATACGCTTTTGATTACTGATGTTTCTCCAGCATCTTCAGCCAGAAAAAATTACTTTGGTTCTTGGCTCATCTCCCTGCTCCCAGTGACACTTGTAATCTCCTGTTCCTGTGTTTTTCTCCAAAAGTCCTTTCAAAGATATTGTTTGTGTGAATGTGTGAAATGCTCTTCTAATTGAAATACTCTGCTAACTGTGTTTGCAGTATTCTATATGTACGTCAGTAATGAGTCCCTTCTTTCCTTCACATCTGGGTAGAACTTTGCCATATTGCTGAGATGCTCTCCATCTGTGATGTGAATCACTGGTATGGACTATTTCAATTGCAGATTTGTTTAGAGCACGCCTTTCATCTCCTTTGTAATGGACTGATAGATGAAGCTTATCAAAACCTGTCCCTGGCAGAAAGCTGGAGGTATGGAGAGCAAACAGCCATTCAGGATAAAGAAATGAAACTAATTCAGGCTTACAGGGGACTGTTGGACTACTATAGCTGGTCTAAGCAGAAGAACATCCTGTTGGAGCATGGTAAGTCCTTGTGATGGTTTTGTATGGAACTGTACACTTCAACTTGCTGCTTCTTGCAGGCATTATTATGGTTTGCAATGAAGCCTTTTCACATGAGCTGCTCTTCTGCCTTCACCTGCATGTGGAGGCACCAGAGAGATATACCAGGCTTTGAAGTGTGACGTTATGGTTGGCACATGCTCCTGTGTCAGCAGGGGTGGTGCTACCAAAATAACACTGACCTGCATTCTTCTGAGGTGTCCTGAAATGCTATTCTGAAACTCCCCCCTCTTTCCCCCATCACACTCTTTATATCCAGACAGCATCCCCTAAAACAACAAAGGAAGATACTCACCTATAGCGATGGCTTCTCTGTAGGTGCATAAGTGCTTGACTGCTGCTAGAAATTTGAGTGCCAGCAAAAACCCCAACACTGTTTGAATTTCAGTTTCTTTAAAGATACCCAAATTGCAACTTGCATGTGGTATCTAATTCTGCTTATGCCTACTGCTGCACACTCAGTTATTATGTGATCTCTCCTTGTTTCTGTGAAAAACTAGGTACTGAATTTGGTTTATGGACCTTGTGCTAGTAGTATCTTGTCATGCCCTTTGAGTTGGAATTGGTTGATAATAAATTTGAAGGGAGAGCAGTGAAGATTTCTTGTTCCAGTACTGAGGCCTCTTTTATGAAATCTCTCTGCCTGGAATCCTTGCTTAAGAAAACGTGATCATCTCTCCAGTGCACCTCTTCTTCAAGACCTCTTTGGGCTGGGAAAGCTAACTTTGTGGTGCTCTTTCATGTTTTGGTAGGTCACAATGGATTTGAAGACTTGTCCGTTGAGCAGGAAATGCACAGCTGCTTTCGAAAGGCAGCACTGAACCTAAAGGAGATTATTAAAATACCTGGAGTCTGGGATCTCTTTGTGAAATGCTATGTGGACGTAAGGACCTATTTTACACATAGAGTCCTTCTGTGCTTCCCTGTGTAACTTTAAGATGTCTGTCTGCGTATTTTCATGTGTGTGGGTGACAACAAAGTATTTTAAAAGCAGCACATCTCTATGTGTATCTCATTGGCTTTGAATAGAGCAGTTTACTCCTAGTAGAACTGCAGTATCTGCACAGAGTGCAAAAAAGACTCTTACCTGTGCGTGGCCAAGGAAAACAGACAAACAGTTTGCACATTGTGTTTTCATGGGGCTAGTAGAGAAATTGGAGAAGAGCTGCTTTAAGTTCTTGAGAGCAAGTTCTCTCTTCTTGGCAGGACAGTGGTTTTCTGGATACATTATGTTAGACACAGACTCATATGTCTTATTTTAAAAATACCTGCTTAGGATTTCTAGTTAAGAAATAAAGTTATTCTCAAAATGTTTACTTTTGTAAGTGCTGATAAGCTCTGCCTTCTCTAAGTGCATCTTACAGAGCTTCTGCTTGGTGCTGACAGCTGCCTGGTTCTCTTTTGACATGGCAAGCTGCTTCTGTCCCTCTTTCCAGTGCATGAGTGCTGCTAATTCCTTGACAAATGAGTGTGAAAGGAGTCTTCTCCTGCAGCAGCTTCTGTGTGATGTTTTGTTTCTCTATGGTAAACAAGTAGCTCGTAAAATGAAACTATACTGGTGTTAAACAGTTTAACATCTGCTCAGATACACACTGTGCTGCTGGATGGTTCTGTGGCAGCCCACAACTATTTGTGAGTATATGATTGCTAATATGTGGCAAGCTAATGACAGTCTTCTCTTCTCTTAGCTGTTGGAGTTCTATGGAGACCATAACGAAGCTCGCCAAGTATTAAATGAATATGCCTACAACTCCAAGTTTCCTGCTAATCCCAATGCTCACGTTTACCTCTATCAGTTCCTGAAGAGACATGGTGAATCAAAGAAGTCACTCATATCTGTACTTAAGGTATATGTTATATAGTAGACACAGTTGGTGGTCTCACAGTTTGGTCTCACAGTTTTCAACAGAACCAAACTGTACATTCTTGACCCTGTTGTATCCTTTGTGGGAAGCAGGGGGCTAGAGAAAGTTAGTAGGAGGGAGTGGAGCACAGGATGCTTTCTGTCTTTGAATTAATGTCTTTGTTTTGCTTGTAACTGATACATAGTATAGCTTAATGTCTTTGTTTTGCTCTTGACTGATACATAGTATAACTTCTAATCCACAAACAAGCTGGGAGAACTTGTTTACATGGTTCCAGAAGTCTGTATCAGCAGTCTTGTAGACAACATGCACTGATTTCTGTTAGTTTGTTTCTTGTGTTTGCAATAAGCTGTGCATTTAAGCTAAAATAAAAGTTACTTTCTTCGGGCTGTCGTCAGACAAGGCCCTGCTGTAGTAAGCTTTTGCTTAGTGGCTTTTAAATCCCTGCTGTCCTTGCCCTTGCTCATTGACCTTGGAAGCTGCTGGCAAACAGTGTTTTGCGAGCTGCTTTGCCGCCTGGTGGCACTAATGTGCTTTTACTAAAGCAGATGTTTTGGAACAGCTTTGTAAGTTTAAACTTTTTTAACTATAGCATGTATGTATAAAATTCCATCTTATCAGTGTCTTCTAGCTGTGGTTTTATACACTAGTCTGTCCTACAAGACAGTGACAGATCAAAGAAGTGGTCTGGTCCAGAAACCATGATGCAATGCACGGAGCACTAAACAGGGAATCATAGAATGGCATGGGTTGGAAGGGACCCCGAGGATCATAAAGCTCCAACCCCCTGCCACAGGCAGGGCCACCGACCTCAGGCCTGGATCTACACAAGGTTGCCCAGGGCCCCATCCAACCTGGCCTTCAACACCTCCAGGGATGGGGCATCCACCACCTCTCTGGGCAGCCTGTTCCAGCACCTCACCATTCTTTCCGTAAAAAACTTCCCCCTAATATCCAATCTAAACCTTCCCTCCTTCAGCTTTAAACCATCCCCCTTGTCCTGCCATTATCTGCCCTTTTAAAAAGTTGATTCCCCTCCCGTCTTCTCCAGGCTGAACAAGCCCAGCTCCCTCAGCCTCTCCTTGTATGGCAGGTGCTCCAGCCCTCTAATCATCCTTGTGGCTCCTCTGACCCCTCTCCAACAGTTCTTCATCCTTCTTGTATTGGGAGCCCCAGATCTGGACACAGTACTCCAGGTGGGGCCTCACGAGGGCAAAACTAGGACTAGTCTAGGGAGGAAATGATGTCCCCTTCTAAAAAGGGGACACTAGATGCAGATGTGGACTCTTTCTGGAGAATGTTCTATCTGTCACTTGCAGTGTTTCATCCATTGGGTCGCAGATATGCTAAATGGACCCAGATTTTTGCTCTCTATATCAAGGCACCAAGATACCACACTGCCTGATTGTCATAACTAAACCACTTGAACCTTTGAAGCCTGTGCTTCCCTTGATCAGGTAGAACTCTTCAAAAGTTTACATGTTAAAATAATGTATCTGTTTGGCTTTATTTTTCAGATCTTGCATGATATTGTTCCTTCTCATGAACTAATGATAGATTTTAATAACATGCTTCAAAAATCAAGTAAGTATTTAAATATATTTTGGTTTTTTTCCCATTATGTTAATAGAGAATAATATTCTGAAATTATTCTGCAGCCTTCTTTCTGCTTTTCAAAGTAGTTTTTTTAAGATAAAAACTAAGATAAAAAAAGGTTTTTTTAAGATAAAGAATCTCCAAAGAACCACCCAGATCCCAGCTCTCTAGTCACAGGAACCTGTAAGATGGATGTGTGACTAGGCATTTACAAACTTCTGTAAACAAAAGCCTTTCAAGGATCTTAAAAACAACTTTTTTCTTTTTTTTTTTTTTGGAAGTACCTTACTCTGAATATCAGGGTCTCTATTCCCTTTTTGGGGTCTCCAATTTATTTCTTCTTTCTCTTCTGGAGAACTTGAGATGGGTCTATGGTTTGGGTTGTTGTTATTGATCAAAGAACAAAATCTTCCTCCTGATCAAGGAAGTTTTATCTTCAAACTGGTAGAAGAGCCTTCCAATTTGGAGACTCTTTGTTTCCATACTGATCAAGTACATTCCAAGCTGTCTTGTGACCTGGTATGTGCCAATAAGTCAGCACACTGGTAAAATGTCCTTGAATCAAGATAGTTACTGCTTTTCTTCTTTGGGAGGTGAAAAAACCCCATCTCAATAGTAGGGAAAGTAGCAGCATTTGGGGGGGGAGGATGGAGAACTGTGTTTCACTTGTTGCTTGCTAATGAGTTCAGCCCCATCCAAGTAATTCATTAATCAGCCTAATCTTTTTCCAGAGAAAAGGAAAAAACGTCGCCTGGGGCTAGAAGTGATTTTTGCAGCTTTGGATTATGCTGGCTGGAAGGAAAATGTGAAAGCATGGAACTGTTTGGCAAGACAAGTGAAGCAAATTGTAAGGTTAAGTATCTCTGAGACAAGGTGGTAGCAGCAAATGTGTCAAGCTTCTGCTTCTGGGTGATGGATGAAGTGACCCTCTGGCTTGGACTTTCCTGCTGGTGAATGGAATTGGTGTCAGGCCTGTCCTGAATTCTGTGGCAGTGCTTGGCTGTAGTGTGCTTTCATTGGGAGGAAGGAAAAAATGACTGAAGATAACACTGGAAATACAGAATTATCACTTGAGAAGAGTTGTTGGGCTTTCTTTACTGGGTGATGCACTTCAGCAGAAAGAGTTATTCAGATGTTCAGGTAGCATTTGCTTCCCATCATTAGCCTCCCTCTTTTGGGGTGGGGAGAAACACAAGTTGTTTGGTTTTACTGCTGTTACTGCGTGTTATTTGAAGCTGGTTTGAGAACTGCTGGGCTGCTGTAGGGGCATGATGGGCACTGTACAGGCTGGTGTGTTGTGTGATGGGAGCTGTTACAGTGCACAGCCACTATATTCTGAAAAGCTGGGCCAACCTGCCTGGGGATCATAGAATCATCATAGAATGGCAAGGGTTGGAAGGGAGCCCCAAGGATCACAGAGCTCCAACCCCCCTGCCACAGGCAGGGCCACCAACCTCAGGCCTGGATCTACACAAGGTTGCCCAGAGCCCCATCCAACCTGGCCTTGAACACTTCCAGGGATGGGGTATCCACTACTTCTCTGGGCAGCCTGTTCCAGCACCTCACCACTCTTTATGTAAAAAACTTGCCCCTAATATCCAATCTAAACCTTCCTTCCTTTAGTTTTAATTCATTCCCCCTTGTCCTGCCATTGTCTATCCTTTTAAAAAGTTGATTCACCTCCTGCTTATAATCTCCCTTCAGGGACTGGCAGGCTGCAATGAGGTCCCCCCACAGCCTTCTCTTCTCCGGGCTGAACAAGCCCAGCTCCCTCAACCTCTCCTTGTAGGGCAGGTGCTCCAGCCCTCTAATCACCTTCGTGGGATTGCTGGGTCCTTGCCAACACTGACAGACATGGCCTCTGATTTCAGAAGGAACCATCTCAGGCAGTCTGTGCCCAGGAGGCATTTAATGTCTGCACTTTTTTAACCTACAATCAGGGTGTTGTGTGCTTTTTTAAAAAAAGCTCTCTAGTGTTACACTAAAATAATTCCATGCTCTTTTGACCCATTTTGCTGTTTTATTGCCACCTCCACAGCATCCATCAAAAAGCTTGTGGATTAAACCTAGGAGTGTTGCAGACTTAGTTAAAATGGTACAATGCTCTAACTTTGGCTGCATTTTTGTATTTGAAGACACAATTTCATACTATCTTAAAATAAAATGTCCCAGATGCCCAATGTATGGGAGTTTCACTTCCCTGTTGTGGGTAGTTTCTATTTCTGAAATGCCTTGTTTAAGGATTTTATTGCAGAACAATTAGTGGGGTAAGTATTTGGGATAAGTTAGTCTGTGAGCCCACACAGTGTAACACAAGCATTTTCTAAACCCAAACCTTTTCATGCTACTAATTTGTTGACAAACTTCAAGAAACATTCCTGTTACTATTGACAGACTGGCACACAAGTCAAAGGCTTGCTTCATTTCACACCACAACCTGTGTTTACTGCTGCAGTTCACCTCCTGCCTCACTAGTGCTGCCAGGGGTTTCTGTTTATATTACTGTGTGAGTCTGCAGTGTAATGTCAGCGTGTCTGCCCTAGCAATTTGAGATTTGTAGCAAGCTGATTATAAATCCAGTGCTTCCTAATCATCTTTTTATCACAGTTTAAGCTTTTTTGCAACTTGTTTTACCTCTTTCCAGCTCTGAGAAGCATCTTGACTGGATCAGGCAAGAGTGGAACTCCAGAAAGGACTGGTGGCCAGCCTTCCATTTTAGCCATTACTTGGCAAAACAGAATTGGCAGGAAAATGAAAGCCTTTCATATGGAAAAGCTCTGGTGGCTGGAATCTTACTGGGAAAGGGTAATACTAAATGTTCTTTCCTTTTCACTGCAAAGAAATAATGCTTAGTTTGAGCCTTGGTGAGATGGGATGCAGTTGATCTACTCCCTGGAAGAAATGCTGTTTCTTTCTAAGAAATATTGTTTTAGAAGACAAGATGAGCAAAACCTTGAAATTGGTTTGATGTTTGACAGTGATGCATATTTTGCATAACTTGTCTTGTCCTGGTTTAGAGTTCTGTTTTATCTGGCCTTGCTGAGCAGTCACAACACTGTTTATCTTGCTTGACCTTCAAACCACAATTTAAAGTAAGCACAACGTGCTCCAGAGTGAATCTAGTGAGGACTCAGAGTTTGCTTGCTAGAGTTGCTAGCTGCCAGTCTAGGCAGCATCTCAGCAAATTCTGGGGTGCAGCTGTTCTTTAAGGGCTGTGGGGGTGTTACAATGCAGTGAAGAAGAGGAAGGGAAGGTTCTTGAGTGAAAGCTATCAGCAGTTTGGTAAGAAGGTGCAGATCATGACCCCTTTTGTACCATTCTTTTGAAATGCTGCTAGTGCCAAGTAGATTATCAGGCCAAGAAGCAGCTGCTAAACTGAGAATATAGCATGATTATGGCTCATACACAGGCTTGGATTTTTGGCTTATAGGCCACTTGTTTGTTGTCAGCTTTTCTGTAACTTTGTCTTCTGGACTCTGTAAAACAATTTCTCATAGTGATGGTGGGTTTTTTTTTGCTTTCAGTAATATGTTATCAATTATAAAAGGTGTGTAGATGTTGTGCTTGAGGATGTGGTCTAGAGGTGGGCTAGGCAGGGTTAGCCTTGGGCTTGAAGGTCTCTTCCAAGTCAAGTGATTCTGTGATTCTATGAAATGCCCCCCAGCTTTTAGTGGCTGATAAAATTGTCCCAGCTCTCATTTTCTGTGCTTGTTTCTGTGCCTCTTGGAAGACAGACTCACATTGACACCGTATCCAGTGCAATAAGTTAATGCATGAAATCAGTGATGCTTTGGAGTCTTGAAAATTTAATTTCTAATCTAGTTGAAAAGTAAAAAGATAATTAGTTTGCAAAACAGAGCATACAGTTGCATGTGTATAGAATGCTTTCTGGGTCAAATGAGGGTAGGTTATTTAAGGCTGCAGTTGTGTCTCTAATAGGCATGTCTTGGATTATTTTATTACCTTTGATTAGTGAAAACTTTTGGGTGTTTGCATGTTATTTAAACAGTGAAAGCACTCTGTATTTGCTTGTATCATGGTGTAACTTACAGTGGTGTGCTTGTTCCTCTCCTTTCTTAGATTGCAAGTACTTCAGGTACGTGTCGCGCCAGGGCTGCAGAGCTCGAGGGAAGCGCTTTCGCTTACTGAAGAAGTTCATCAATAAGCACCAGTCTGTCCACCAGGAAATATCCAGTCTTTCCAAGTCCTCTGTACGACCTTGATTAGAAGGCATCCTTAAGGTTCTTGTGCATTTTCTCCTCTCTTGTGAAACAGAACTTCTCTGTTGGTGCTACGCTGAAATTTCTAGGCAGACCCCCCACAGACTCAGTATTAGACTTTTTAAATAGATTTCTGTGAAAATGCTTTGGTTTGTATTTTATAATAATAAAAATAAATCAACTGATAAGGTGGTTGAATTTCTCTAGTATTGCTCCCATGTTTGTGTGCAATGTCAACAGTGTGGATTTCAAAAACCTCTTGAGAAATCCCTAATACGGTGTGGCACTTGGGTATCAGTAGGACTTCAGGGCTCATGCATAGGTGGTGATTTAAATGGCTGCAAAATCCATTCAGGACTATCAGTGGCCTTCATAATAGTGTCTTCACCTGGGAACAGTGCATGATGCAGTGTGAAATTGCAGTCTTGACCTGAAAAGGTTACGTAGCTTGCTGCTTGTAACTGAGCATTTCCTGAACTACATGGAGAGCAGCAAGGCATGTGTCACTTCTTTTTGCTTTACATTTTAAGGTGAATTTATAGGTTGTGGTGATCTACTGCTGCTTGTTCAAATAGATGATGCACTTCAACATATCTAAAAGCAGTTTTCCCATATGTCATACTTAAGAGTTCTTTGTCCAGTTCAGGGATTTTTGGGTAGGAGAGAGTGGAAGGCTGCTGTAGGTGCATGGCAACAGAGGAAAGCTAGTGTTACAGTGCATTGAAAGAGCAGAGCTGTGGAACTACTGAAAACTTCCCTATCTGGTGTAAGAGACTTTCAGGAATCTTGCAGTTTTGCCTAGGATTTGTTGTGCACTGTTGCTGTGTTTGGAAAACAAATGCTACTGTGTTATCACAGATGAGCATTCCAGTTTGAGTGGAAACAACAAAATGGTTTCCAAATACTCTGTTTTGATGACAGGACTGCAGAACTCTGTTGGATGGAGTGCTTGAACCACCCTGGGAATGAAATAACAGTGCCTTTAATACTATAGTAGTATATGGAGGAGTACACCTGTACTTTAGAAGCTGAGTGCTTATCTGGAGGTTTGGTCTAGAGTAGTATGGGTCTTGTGATACCTGCCTAACACAATGTGTCTTACTGAGATACTTGCCACAACTTTGTGTGTTACTAAAAAACCATTCCTGACCAGTGTGCTGGTTTAGTTCTGACTCCTTAAGAATCCTGCTGCCTTGTTCTGCAATACTTTTATTTTAGACCTTCAGATGAGCTTTGATTATTTTAATGTACGTGTTGGAAGTTTCCAAATTCTCTTCCCTTGCATCCTGTGAGGTGTCTGTCCCACACCCCTAGGAAGCAACATCCCCTTAGCATGAAAGGTGATCTGTGGAGTAGCTCCCAATGACTTGTCTTGAAGGGTTTCACACCTGGACAGTGGGTCTACGGCTGTCCTGGAACAGCCTCAGGAGGTAACTGGACAGGGAGTCCCTTCCCTGGAGTCCATAATCTGGCTTCCTGCCTGCCAGTATGCTCCTCTGGACTTGTGAAGATAGACCTTTGATAGGCCAGCAACACCCTGGTGACAGGCCTGGGAGCATCCCAGGAATTATTTGGGCTTCCCTCTTCTGCTGTGTCTCTGTGCTCCTTTTGGGGGGGCGTAGAGGCATTTATATCATATAACCTGGCACTGAATAGTACTCAAACAAAAAGAATGCTGGAGCCCCTGATGCTTGTTGAGAGCTCCCATGTAATTGTCCTTCTGTCCCCTTAGCTGTCAGTGGCAGATGTATGCCTTGCAGCAGCTGAGAAACCTTCCCTTTTATCAAGGAAGAAACCTGAAACAGCATCAGAGATTGGAGTAGAGGTAAGAACGTTTCAGTAAGGAGAATGAGAGTATGAAGAGGAGCTTGATGTCTCTGAAAAATTCTGTTAATCCATTGTGCTCCCAGCTTTACCTGTAACCTCTGGAAGCAGGGCTGCTGCCAAGCATCCTGTTCTCTCATGTTGCTAGAATTACCACTCAGCAGTAAGCAAGTAGAAGAGCAGCACAGTTCCAGCTTCCATGTAACTGAGGCATTGCAATTTCCTGACATCTTACTGCTTACACCTGAGACAAACCTGGAGGTCACAAATCCTGGGTGGGATTTCCTGTGTGAGCTATTCAGTGTGGACTCTTGTTTTCTAGCTTGTGCGTTACACTTTGAATGTGGTGACTCCTTGGGGGTTGGAGTATTCTGCTTTGGCTCTGAATTAGGTGATCTAGGCTTGGTTTTCTTCTTATGACATCTTCATCTATGTGCAAAATCATGAGGGTGTTTTTTTCCCCCTCCTTGGAAACAAATATCTCTTCTCTGCTGAGCTCTTTCATGCAGAGGCAAGGAACTTGTTCAGGGAATCCATGTGTCCACTGTCCCCCCTGTTACTCCCTCTCTTGGTTTTGGTGTTTTTAATATTAAAAGCTGGCATATTAATAAGTCAAAATGACAACTACATCACAACTCCCTTCCTTCCCTGTTGTTTCATTAATGCTTTTGATGCTCTTGCTTGTGTTTTCTTGTTTTGAGACTGTTTTTACTCAAGTAAAAACAAACTAGTTAAAGGCCAGCTGTTCCTTAAAGCAGGGTGACCCTGTGTGTTCTTACCCCCCTCCTCTTCCCCACCAGGCTCTCTGTATTCTGAGCAGCTTT
Organism: Laterallus jamaicensis coturniculus; assembly: GCA_022605575.1. Taxonomy (NCBI): domain Eukaryota; kingdom Metazoa; phylum Chordata; class Aves; order Gruiformes; family Rallidae; genus Laterallus; species Laterallus jamaicensis. The sequence continues at coordinate 24,917,910 of JAKCOX010000001.1, forward strand.
CCCATTCCGGAAACTGCTAGATTAGCCCTGGCTTTCAGAGCAGTGTGAGCACCCTGTCAGCACTGAACAGATGCCACCTCATCCTGGGAGCTGGTCCCATTGGACCCAGAGGATTGATGCACTTTGTACTGGTTTGGATTTAGAGTTCTTCAGGACTCTTTGTAACTGGTGTTTTATCTGTCATAGTAAGTGGAAGTTCTGCTCAGCCATGTGTTGTTGGATTTGAAGAATGGCTGGAGGTGGTATGCTGTCTGAAGGAAAAAGACCACCCACCACAAGGAGTCCTTGGGTAATGTGAGCAGCAAGCTCCATGGGAGGCTGTGTTCTCCCCTTGTCCAAATGGGACTAAAGCTATTCCAGCTCTTCTGTCCTCGTCAGGGAGCTGCAAGGAGTGTTCTGCCCTCCTGGTATCACAGTATCCAGTAACTAAGAAGTGTAGTTCTGCATGTGGGTAAGTGTTCTGAGTTTGCTTGCAAGTGGCATGCCTCTAGGAAATGGAGAGGGGTGCTTAAGTTCTCTGTGATGGATAATGTTAGTTACCCCAAAGAGCTCAGTAATGCTGAAGGGATTAAAAGCACAGGGAATTTATAGGCTGTAGCTAATGAAGAGTGTGTCTATATCCTCACTGCTTGGTGTGGTTTCAGAGTAAGCCAACTGCAGGGGACACTAATGCCTTAATTTCAGTGATTGTCTGCCATGCATGAAAGCAGTAACTGAGATAAGCTGATACTTCAGCAGGCATAAATACTTGGATTTAAAATGCTTTATCTCATGATGGGGCTGAATCTGGTGACTGGCCTGTTTGCAGTTCATTGAAGTCTAAGCGGAGACAGGATTACTGGCAGGCTGTTGTACAGTCAGGCTGCTGCAAGTTAGGGCCAGAGCAAAAGAGGTGATTGTTAAAATGTCAGAGGTTTTTTAAAGCAACTATTTCCCAGTGAAGACTCTGAGTAGATCCCTAATCACAGGATATTCTCAGCTGTCACATAATACTCATTGTATGAGAAGCTAGGAGCTTTGATCTCTCCATGAGCTACATGCAGATAGATCCTGGGAGTAGGCAGTGATGCATGAGGTGAGGGGTAAGAGTTCTGAATGAGTGGAGGTGCCCCTGCATGAGGCTTTCCTTGCAGCTTCCCTTTCCTCACTCTGCCTGTGTCCTATGGAGGTAAAGCAGTAAGAAAGAAGCTGCTAGAAACAGCACAAAGGATATCTGTGTAGTGGCCACAAGAGTTTCCTGGAATTTGTGTGGAGGAGACACACCTAATTGCTTTTCTTAATTGCTTGGTTCATTGCTGATGCTTCAGAAGCAATGGAACAGATCACAAAGCCTTGTTCTCTAAGCTCTGTTGGATGGAAATGTGTAGTGAGTGGATACTAAAGCCTCTTCCTAACAGCATCGGACTGGCTCCAGCACTCCAGCAGCTGCAGGGTAAAAGCAAGGCTTACTCCTCTTTGCTTAGGCTCTTGATGTGATGCTGATCTGAAACTTGTGCATCATGATGCATGCAGCACAGTGGTGATGAGCATGCTGGGTGCACGTTACGAGTAGCAATGTGTACTTGAGAAGGGAAAACATTTGTTGTTGTGGCATGACAAAGGAGCTTGGCTGTGATCACAGTGCTGTCAGTCTGCTCATGGAAGAGCAGAGTTAGGGAGGCATCGTTCCCAGAAACATGGGCTGAGTGCAGTGTGTACAAATATGGTACCTGTGTATGCAGCTGGTGCTGCACGTCACAAAGTGGAGGGCTTGTGCCTGTATTCCTCACCAGGGGGAAATGTGGGCAAAAAATCCCATGCATCTGTTAATCAGCTTAGTGTCAGGTGGGATCAAACCCACTGCAATCAATTATCTTAAGTAGACAGTATCAGAGTCAACTTCAGATTGTGCTGGTGCCTTAAATGTGTATTTTCTCCTTCACTGTTTCTGAATTTTCTCATCATTTTAACCCTGAATGTATGCATCAATTTGTGGGTAACAGCAATGTCTCAGGAAAACTCTTTGTCCTGAAACTACTTGTACCTGTGGTTAACTGCTGCCTTGGTGAGGTTGTATTGTCATCCCTGTTCAGTCTTTATGAAACCAGACCTGAGTTTGGTGCATTTCTAAAAACAGTAAAGTGGTAGTTAGCAGATGAAAATTCTTCACTCGTGTTTTGTAATGGGGAGAGATCCTCAGGCTCTGTATGTAGGTACTGTATCTCATATTTTTGTTGTTCATATTTCTTGGTGAAGGATTTCTCAGCCAATTTAAACTAAAATGTAGGGATTAGACTTGTGAGTGCTTCCAGGGGCCCGAGAAATGTCCAGAGGGGAGGGTTCAGCTATGTGACGTGTGAAATACCTAAGAGGCAGCCCAGAGGGTTCCTCTCCTGCCAAGCAGTAAACTTCAGAGAGAAAAAAGAAGAGAACATAAGCAAACCTGAGTGAAGGCTGAGCTCTATGGAGGGTTATTAATAAAGCAGAGAGGGTGAATGAACCATACCATGAAGTAGTCCAGTATTTCTATATGTCTGACCTGAAGAAACCTCTGATGGAAATGTATGTTTGGCCCTGCACTGGAAGGAGCAGCAGCAGCTCTGGAATTTCCTTTTCTTGCCCCCATGTTTTTCTTTGCCTCTTGCTGCTGTGCCTGACAGGCAGTCTGCTGGGGCATCCTCAGTGTCTGGATTATGGGCCACCTTTCCAGCCCCCCTTTCACTTGGAGTTCTGCTCTGCCTATGAAAAATTTGGCTGCTGTGACCAGGAGAGAGACAACAGCATCGCAGCAAAGTACTGGGACATCATGGACTATATTGATCCCCAGGGACATAAGCTGTGTGGAAGGTATATCAAAGAGATCCTCTGTCAGGTAGGGCGGATGAATAGTGTCTGCATCCTGTGCTCTGGGCTGACTTTGGGGATCAGTTGTGGTTCTGATAGCCTCTTCCAGCTGGCTGTGTGGCTGTGAAGAGGGGTGTGACAGCAGGGGAGAAGCTTGCTGATGGAGTAGTGGTCTTTCATCTTCGGTGGGCGGTTTGCGTAGTGCTTTGTGTAAGGTGCAGTGCTTTGTGGTACCTGGCACTGGGTAGTGGTGTTTGTGAGCAATGATGGTTCATGGGAAGCACTGCCTGTTTTGGGTGCTGATGGAGATGCTGTTGCTTTGTTAATTTCCTCATGTCGAAGGGGAGAGTTACAGATCAATATATATGTTTTGTGCTTGCAGATACTAGGTGCTGGATTACAAATTCTATGGGATCAGATGATATGGGAATTATCGTGAGAAGTGATCCCTGAATCGTGTGAAGGTTGTGGTTTTGATTGTGCTCCTCCTGAGTGTGCTTCAAATGCTGTGGTGGTTGAAGCAGAACAAAGTTTAACAGGCAGTGGTTTCACACAGCTGCTGCAAGGTCCAGAGCCTTCAGTCACTGCACTGGAGTGCAGTTTGTCTACCTGGCTCATGGAAACAGGCACTGTGCAGTCAGGAAAGACCAAAGCACTGTTCTTCCTGAGCTCTTCCCTTCCTTGTAGTCAGAGGGCAGAACTGTCCTGCCATCCTAACAACTGTTAGTGTTGCAAAGCTGGACTTGCTGCATGCCAAAACAACAAAGCAGCCAAAAGACACACTTAATCTTACGAAGAATGTGCAAAACTCACTCTTCTAGTTAATATTTCCTTAGTCCTAAAATATTATCTGTGTACCAAAATGTTTCCACTCTTTGGATGCTGGCAGGATTCTGGCATCTCCTTGGGAGGGTAAGGGGGGACACCCTTTCAGCACCAGGGCTCAAAAAAGCCAACATCAGGGTGGCTGGCCTTTTTCACTTTTTTACAGTTGGTAAAGCAGAAAAAGATGTTACAGACCCTAGCAGCACTATCAGCCTTGGCACTATGAAGATTTTTCTCTATGTTGCAGGTAGGAAAAAAGGGACCATAAAAATGTGTCTATGACATCTTTGCTCGTTCTGCAGGGCATAATTAGTGCCACATCGACTGATGCATATGTGTGATCAGGAGGTTGCTGTGGCAAGTGCCCACTTCTGCTGTGTTTGGCAGGGCCTCAGATAAACTGCTGCTGGTAAGGAGTGCTTTGACTGATGTTATTTGTATGGAACTTGGAGTGCAGAGATTAGACTTGGAAGCAATGGCAGACAAAACATTATTAGCTATGTCTTTTGAACAAAACAAATTCAGAGTAAGAGGTGTAGGTGCTTATTGATAAACCTGAGTTATAGTGGCCGCTCCAATTTAGGGAATTTCATGACTTTGGGGTGATTTGTTGTAACAAAGTGGCTCAGTCAGTCAGGTGTTCCTTCAGTGACAAAACCAGCAGACAGGAAAAGACAATTTCCTGACCCCCTTCTTTCTCCCTAGCATTCCTGGTGTGGTAAGGAGTGGTGTGCTGAGGATTAGAGAGAGTAAGATAGTTTTGGCAACTGTGCGGTCTTGATGACACCCCACAGCCCAGGAAGGATGCCATGGAGCTCTGTGTTTTCTAATAGATAGAAGATAATTAGATGGGGATGTGTTCTGGATCATGAATTTCCTGCTGTCACTTTAAACCAGCTACTTTCCTCTTCCCTCTTTCTACCAGGCCAGAAGAGGCATCTAAACTTTGACTTTGATAGAGCTGCTACAGGTTGCATCTGGCAAGATCTGGGTCTGTTTTTGCTAGCTACACTTCTTGTAAGCATTTGTGCATTTAGAGTCTGACCATGAGCTGAGCTGTTCTAGGATTTAGCTTTAAAACTGAAGCTGGAACCCAGAAAAGGTCCCATAATGTTCTTACAGGGGTGTTGTGCAAGTCGCACAGCTATAAATATCCCCTGGATGCAACCTTGCTGCTTGAGCTGGAACGGCTCAAGTTTGGCTACTCAGGGATATGGTTTAGCATAGGGCAGGAACAGTTGGACTCAGTGATCTTAAAGGTCTTTTCCAATCCTGTGATTCTGATTCTGTGATTTAATGAGGCAGAAAAAATACTGCTGTAGCAGTTCTTCATTCCTTGACTGCCCACGTACTGACCTGCCTATGTATGAGCCCAATAAAAAGTCTGGATAGACTTTCAGGCTGCTGGTATGAAAGCCAGTGAAGTCCTCATTTTAATTTCTGCAATTTTGTGCTGATTAAAATAGAGGCAGGATTTTAATGGAAGTGTCTTAGAAAAGTTCTGGCCCACAATTTTTGCAAATTTAGGTGCAAATTCAAACAATACCTGATTTTTCAGTATTTAACTGATACTTTGCACAGCTAAAAACTTAATGATGTTTGAATTGGCTCTTTTAGATGTGTAAGACATAAAGCTTCCCTGCAGTATTTTTTCTAAAGATCACAGAGAATCAATGGCAGCCACATGAATTGCATAAAATATTTACTTATCTGAAACAGTTTTAAATCTGAACTACCTCAGTCTGCTTCAGTGATACTGAGCATGCAAGAACATGATTGAAATTGCATGGCATCAGACCAAAGATTAACTTAGCCTGTACACTTAGCCAATGCACATCTTTAGCATCTACAGTTTCTTCTGGTGGAGTTTCACCTCCTTGTTTTTAACCTGGCTTCTGCTAGCTTTATCTAATGCTGTCTTGTTTTTCTTCTGGGGAAAGGGTGGACAAGTGATTCCCATGCATGCTCTCAATGTTACTTGTGGTATTTACAGCCCTCTGTCAGGCTGTTATGCTACTCCGATTATCTCTCTGCAAAAATGCTCAGTCCAGTCTTAATTAGTTGTTCTGTATCTTTGACTGTCCTTGTGGAGTTGTTTCTGTTGCTTTTGGGAAGACACTGGACCTGTACACAGTGGTGAAGCTGTGGGTGAACCTACATCTGGTCTTTCTTTCCTAATCATAGGGGTTGGAAGAGGGACCTCCAGACATCATCAGGTCCAACCCCCTGCCAAAGCAGGTTCCTTAGGACATATCACACAGGGAGGTGTCCGGATGGGTCTTGAATATCTCCAGAGAAGGAGACTCCACCACCCCCCTGGGCAGCCTGTCCCAGGGCTCTGTCACCCTCATTGTGACAAAGTTCTTGTGCACATTGGTGTGGAACTTCCTGTGCTCCAACTTGAGGCCATTGCCCCTTGTCCTGTCTCCACAGACACTGAGAAGAGGCTGGTTATTCCCCCCTGTGTCCCACACTTCAGATATTTATGAACATTAATCAGATTCCCTCTCAGTCTTCTTTTCTCAAAGCTATTTGATTAGACCTAGGTATGGGTTTAATCTTAAATGTATCTGGAAAAGGCAGTAGTACTGGTGGTGTGAAAGGGGTGTGCCCAGATTTGGGACTGCTGGTCTGGAGAAGTCTGACATACAAAGGCTAATGTTCCCCACAGTGACAGGGGTTGCCACAGTGAGGGAGTTAAACTCTTCTCGATCTGTTAAGAATAGGTTGCAAAGTACCTAGTTCAAACCTAGCAGAGGGAGCCAAGGGGCATTTCTAGAAGCAAAGATAGGAACAGACTGCACAAAGAACTTGCTTGTCACTTCTTTAAAATCATCTAGTAATGGAGAATCCACCGCCTCTGTAGACATACTTATGCTGGGAATCATAGAATGGCAAGGGTTGGAAGGGACCCCAAGGATCATAGAGTCCCAACCCCCCTGCCACAGGCAGGGCCACCAACCTCCAGGCCTACATCTACACAAGGTTGCCCAGGGCCCCATCCAACTTGGCCTTGAACACCTCCAGGGATGGGGCATCCACCACCTCTCTGGGCAGCCTGTGCCAGCACCAATAATTTGCTAACGCAATCGGCTGCACCTAAAGGAAACTACTGACCTTTAAATCCCCTTTAGCAATGCTCTGAGTGACTCCCTGGTACTCCACTTCAAAGATGACTCCTCATGTTCTCTGCCTTACTAATTTTTCATTTAGTTAACCAGTTTGCTTCCATGAAGGGGTCTTGGCTTCTCTGGGAGCTTGTGTTCACAGCTGCATAGTTTCTTTTACTTTCTAGGAATGTTCTCCATACGCTGCACACCTCTATGATGCAGAAAACCCTCGGACACCTCTAAGAAACCTGCCAGGCCTCTGTTTTGAGTACTGCTCCGAGTTTCACTTCAACTGCCGCTCTGCCATCAGCCTGCTGACAAGTGATAGGCACATCCAAGAATGCTGCCAGTCAAACAAGACCTGCTTTTGCGACCTCCTTCACCTCCACGACGAAGACTACTGCTTCCCCAATGTGCTGAAGAACACAGCCCTCAACCGTAACCTGGGCTCAGTGGTGGAGGACCGCACAGGCTGCCTCCAGCTCTGCCTGGCCGAGGTTGCCAATGGCCTGAGGAACCCCGTGCTCATGGTGCATGCGAACGACCGTACCCACCGCATGTTTGTAGCGGAGCAGGTGGGCGTGATCTGGGTCTACCTGCCCGATGGCAGCCGGCTGGAGGAGCCCTTTCTGGATATTAAAAGTATTGTGCTGGCTACGCCCTGGATAGGGGATGAGAGAGGCTTCCTGGCGATGGCTTTCCACCCCAAGTACAAGTACAATGGGAAGTTCTATGTCTATTACTCTTACCTGGATAAGAACCGCGTTGAAAAGATCAGGATCAGTGAACTGAAGGTTTTAGCATCTGATGCTAATAAAGCTGACCCACCCTCAGAAAGGTAAAGTTCATGTTCAGTGCTGCTGTATGCCACAGTGAGAAATTATCTTCCTTTGTCCCTGTCCTTCCCCCACCCCACCACCCCTTGCAGGACCTGCATGTTCCCAGCTGCCCTGGTCCAGGTGTGACTGGCCTGCTATGAAGCTACCAGAGACAGGTTGGCTCAAGGCCACAAAGCAAACTAGAAACAGAGAATAGGACCAAGGATCTAGGCTTCTCGGGTGGTTTTCCCCTTGGTCTTGTACTCTTGCCTTCTGAAGAGCAGTAACAGCCTTAAGCCTGTTCAGAAATTAACATCTCCTCAGAAAGTGGTGTGTACTGTAGGAGAACAGGGGCACTTAGTACTATACATTCAATTCATGCGATGTGCCCCTGGCCTATCCCCCTGCTAAGGAAAAAAGCTAATTACCAGTTATGGAGAAGAAATTGTGTAATAGAGGACTTATTTTCTCCAGAGATTTACAGTCACCATAACATGCTTCTAAAGCCCTCAAATTCACCAGCTGCTGCTGCTGTAAGAAAGCAGAACCCACATGGTGCAAAGCTTAAAGGGCAAGAAGCTTCCCTGCAAGCAACCACTCCGTCTCTGTAGCTGCATTTTCAGATGAGCAGTGATCCTTCTGTGCTCAGGGTGGTGAGTGAGCTCTGTAGTGCAAGAGGTATTAATGTAGTGGAGGTCAGAGGGCACCTGTCCTGCTCTATGGCTTGTGGGAGATAAGTTTCCTCCCTTGAGGGATGTTGCACTGATAGGAGCTGTGCTGTAAGGCAGGCAGTTGGCATCACAGCATCATGGAATTGGTTTGGGATGAAAGGGACCTCAAGGCCCATCTAGTTCCAAGCCCCCTGCCATGGGCAGGGACACACTCCACTAGCCTGGGTTGCCCAAAGCCCCATCCAACCTGGCCTTGAACCCCACCAGGGAGGGGTCATTGCAGATATAAGGGACAGTCTTATGCTGCAGGCTCACAGGAAACAGGGTGCAATGGTTTTCGACAAAGCTGGCAGGTCTGTGCAGCTGGGAAATCTTGCTTGCTTCTACAGAAGTGGTGTGATATTTCTGCAGCCCACCTGAATACTCAATCCTTTCCAGTAGCTACATCTGCATTTAATTCTCTTTCTTTAGGAATCTGTTGGAGCTTGAAGAACCAGCTGCAAATCATAATGGTGGGCAGCTGCTCTTTGGTGTGGATGGCTATATGTATCTATTCACAGGGGATGGAGGGAAAGCTGGAGACCCTTTTGGAAAATTTGGGAATGCTCAGAACAAGTAAGTAGGACAGTTGAAAGCCTTGAGCTTATCCACCAAGATAATGGGGTTAGGAAATGTGTCAGCATGGAAGAATAAAGTAAGGGTGCTTCCTAAAAGTGCTTGTGCATCTGCAAGTCTGTCCAATGCAGTATTTAAAGAAACTTAAATTTTGTATTTTGAAAGCTGAGGGAACCCAACTTCATGAAAAGGGGGAAAAGTCTCCTGTGTCTTAGGTTGCAAGACACAGCAGCTGTTGGCATACTGCTTTTTGGAAAGACAACTTTTCCTTTGGAATGGGAGAAGAGAGAGAGAGAGAATTGTTTGGTTTTGGTTGGCTCTCTTGCTGGGATTTGTCTCTTTCTGCTGTTCTCTTTAGGAGTGCTTTTGTTGGGGAAAGTCTTGAGAATTGATGTGGATGGCAGGAGCCCTGATGGCAAACCTTACGGCGTACCTCCTGATAACCCATTTGTGTCTGACCCCGAGGCTCGCCCTGAGGTTTATGCCTATGGGGTCAGGAATATGTGGCGCTGTGCAGTTGACAGAGGGGACCCTGCCACAAAAAAGGGAAGAGGGAGGATATTCTGTGGTGATGTTGGGCAGAACAGATTTGAAGAAATCAACATTGTTGTGAAAGGAGGGAACTACGGCTGGAGGGCGAAGGAGGGCTTTGCATGCTTTGACACAAAGCTTTGCCACAATTCCTCTTTGGGTAAGGAAGAAGATTCTTACAGGAGATGATTATTATGTCTATTTAATGGAATATAGTTCCATCTTTCCATGGAACCTAAATAATACAGTGTTGCCTGTCAAATGGATATTGTTTACTACTTAAGAGCAGAATATTCCTCCCCCCCAGCCCTGCAGTGTTGGTATGAAGCGACACCCTGCGTATTCAGGAATTTCCCTGTCATACCCTGCACAAGGTGTTCAGGGTCAAAGCCTGAGCCTTTTGCAGGCAAACAGAATCTTCCCAGTGAAGTTAGGAAGGCCATGGATTTGGTTTAAGTAGAAAAGTAATATTATGTTTCCCTCAGAAGCTCCAAGCTATGGCTGAGGAGAGCGGCCCAGGTTGTTTCAGGGTCTTGGCAACAAATCCCATGGAAGAGACAGTGTGTCCTAGCAAGAAGAGTAGTGTAGCAGAATTCCCAAAAGCTGTGCTCTGGGTCTGACTGTGGATGTGATGGCCAAACTTGCCTCTTTAAAATAAAAAAAAGTAGATGCCGATGGTCTTCATAAAGTTCTTTGGAAGGCATGGTAGAGGTACTGGGTATTGCTGTATTATCACAGAATCATTTTGGTTGGAAAAGACCTCTAAGATCATCAAATCCTGCTGTTAACCTGCCAATTCCAACCACTAAACTGTGTCCCTAAGCACCACACCTATGAATCTTTTAAATATCTCCAGGGATATTCCTTAAGCTATTGGAAGAAAGCACCTGGTCTCAAGCTCATATAGATGTTTCTGAAACACCTGTATGAGTGGACATGTGTAGAGGATGTTACCAACATTTCTCACCTGTTACACTGGTAGTAGCTACATGGCTCTTGGGGGGAGGTGGGTGTGATGTATTATTCTTTAATGGCCCAGTCCTCAATTGAATTAGGTTTTGCTTTTAATCTATGAACTTTTATGAATTTCACTTGTAGTATTTATCCTCATCACTGCAGATTAAAGACAAGCTACTTGATAGGGGAAACACATGAGGGCAAGACTAAAATTTTGTGGGATCTGATATCCAACACAAGGAGAGGCTGAATTCAGTTTTACCATTCCCAGAGGCACAGCCTTTACCAGCCTCATGATGCAGAGTGGAAGTGGCACACTTATGCATGTTCTGTGCTGACAATGTCAGCAAACTTAGGAAAATGTTGTGTTAACTTGCAACCATTTGATCTCATTTCATTCTCTAAGAACAGTGGAATTTGAAAAGACAATCCCTGCTAAAAAGGCTGGTGCAGTCCCCAGCCTGTAAGATAATTCTCCCTGCAGGCTGATGCCTTTCAGCATTGCTCTGCTTGATGCAGAGAATCGTGGTCCTGTGTGTTGTGGAAGCTGAAAATGACCAAGCTTTGCTATGCAACTACACATCAACTCCTTAAAGCCCTGGTGCCTGTTCTGCCCAGGAGTAAGCTACTGAATTCCCACTGAAATTCCTGCTGTCTGTTCAACTGCACCAGCCCTGCTGGAAATCTTTGTGCCCATCAGAGTCACTGGGTTTTTCCCCTGTTCCCTGGCTGTGGGTTTCTCCCCCCTCACACCCCTGTGTCTGACAGATGACGTCCTTCCGATATTTGTGTACGGCCGCCGCGTGGGGAAGTCGGTCACTGGGGGTTACGTGTACAGAGGATGTGAATCCCCCAACTTGAATGGCCTCTATATTTTCGGTGACTTCATGAACGGGTGAGACTTACTGGTGTTTTTTTTCCCTGCACCTTCCATTCTGTACCCATGCTTGCCTTGTCTGGGCAGCTAAGCATATCAGAGCGTCCTGAAACCTTCTGAGCTGGAGTAAATGAGAATCCTAGGTATTTGTGTATTAGACTAGGGCCTCTGTTTGACCATTGTAACAAAATTCTGGTTGGAATCTAAACTTTCTCCAATTTAGAGTCCTTAGGATGGGTTTGCTTTTGTTCTGGTGTATTTTTCCAGAAGTCAAACATTAAAGTTTGTCTGCAGTCAGGGCCCTCACTGACTACACCCCCCTACACCCCTTCAGTAATGCATGAGTTTGACAGGAACTAATCTTGATATTGGAAACATAAAACACAGGGTTTTATTTTTCATCTAGTCGACTTATGGCTTTACAGGAAGAGGAGAAGACAAATAAGTGGAAGAAACAAGATATCTGCATTGGTAGCACAAAAGCTTGTGCCTTCCCTGGAATGATCAGTTCTTATAGCAAATTCATCATCTCCTTTGCAGAGGATGAAGCAGGTAGGTGTTGTGCTAGCCAAACCTTGATTGGAAACCACAGTCAGTTCAGCATTGTAAGGCAAACATGTCAAATTATATCACTCCTCACACGCTACTAGAGCAGGCACCATGGAACGAGTCTGTGGCTATCTTGGCACAGCAGGTAGGACTGGTGTGGGCTTCAGGGAGGTCTCCTGCCCTACGAGGCTATGGCAGATTAGTCTGATGGAGAGCTCAGGAGACCTCATAGAATCAAAGAATGGCATGGGTTGGAAGGGACCCCAAGGATCATAGAGCTCCAACCCCCCTGCCACAGGCAGGGCCACCAACCTCCAGGCCTGGATCTACACAAGGTTGCCCAGGGTCCCATCCAACCTGGCCTTGAACACCTCCAGGGATGGGGCATCCACCACCTCTCTGGGCAGCCTGTTCCAGCACCTCACCACTCTCTCTGTAAAACTTCCCTCATGTGAACTTGCAGTCTGAATGCTCAAGATTCTCTAAGGAGTTTGAATGCCCATTTGTTGCAGCCTTGCCCTGTCCTATTGGTTTTCCTTGTTTGTGCCACTTCATTAAGACTGTATCAATGCAGTTTGTTCAGCTCATCCTTGCTTGTTCTTACAGCTTATCTGAATTTCCCTCTCTTCATTAGTACGAATTCCTGAGTTTTACTCACAGCAGCAGCACTTTACACTGTGGATTATCTCCCAAGGCTTTGTTTGGGGGTGGGGAAAGTCACTAATTTGAAAGCTGAACGGAAATGGCTCAGTGCATAAGATCATTGCCATGGTCACAGTGACCATGGAGGTGAAGGTACCAATGCACACTCTGTTCACTCCTGTACCATCTCCTGACAGAGTTATGTCATATGAAACCTGCAGATGTTTTGAGAGCCCAGGTGTGCTTTAAGGGGTTGGCTTGTCATGAAAAGATGCTCGATTCCCCAGGTAGTGTATTCTGTTGAGGGTGCAGGATGATGCAGGCCTTGTGACATAGTTAACTTGTCTAACAACACGTGGAGTGGGTGGATGTTGAATGGCTCTTCTACTGGTTATTCTTTGAGAAACCAAAATGGGGTTGACTTGCAACCTGAAAAACAAGAGTTTTGCCTCTTTTGCAAGCTACTGTCAGGAAGGCACAAGGGGTACTTCTCAGCAACCATACAGGAGTAAGAAGCTTCTGTCTCCCATTGATTAGCCAATTTAGCTCCTGGTGGATGTTTTTTTTAGCTATGACTGAGATAGCTAAATATTTGTTGTGTGGTCTTCCTCTCTATTTGTAGCTTCTGGCTGGTGCTTTGGTACAAACAAGTTTAAAAAATACATATTTATACAGACAACAGTAACCTTTTTGGAGGGCCCCTGACATGAGGTAATGAAGGTCCAGTTCTGTCAGCGTGCTGGATTGAGGGCTGCTGGCTCTGCATGAAACCCTGCTGCAACCAAGAGATGACTTGGTGTCCTGGGAGTCCCCCTGCAGAGGCATGGGTGAGACCAAAGGCTGCTTCTTGAAAGTAAGACAAGACTGAGGGAATGACTGTGAAGGGGTTTTCTCTTCTGACCATGTGAGTTAGCAAAGAGCCAGGAAAGAGGGGGAAATGGAGAACTGGGGTTCAGCTTGGGCACTGAAACTGGTTTTACTTTCTCACTTCCATTTAGGTGAGCTGTATTTTATGTCTACATCCTATCCCAGTGCCTATGCACCACATGGATCGCTCTACAAGTTTATTGATCCTGCAAGGTTAGTAATTCAAGATGTCTTTCCATGCCAAATTTTTCCATGATCACTGTACGTTCTCTGGCTACCACAGTAGAAAGAGTGCTGTGTACTACTGACACTCACCTCACTGACCTCCACATCCAGTCCTTGGTTTCTGTTCACCCACTGTATATCTGATGAAACTTTAATTGGTTTTAGTGAATTTATTACTCACTCATCATATCTGTGCTCCCAAAAAGAGAATTCTGGGACAGTAAGGATCAGAATGTCTCCTTGGTTGCACAGCTGAAGTGTAGCATGGTGGTGTGTTAAAAATGACAGTCTGTGTCCTTCAGGGTCATGACATGAAATACCTGCCCTGCACTCTTGTGTAAATAAATTGCAGCACCCTTAATTTGACACACAAAGAAGAGTGAAGCCTGGTGGTTTGTGCAGTGTCCAAATAATATTTGCAGTTTGAACCAGGGTTTTTCCAAGTAAAATATTTTTTCCCCCATTAAGCAGTTATCCTGCTGAAGTCTGTTTTTAGTTATGAGCATGCTTGTGCAATTTTTTCCTCCCTCCCAAGCTTTTTGATCTTGATGAAAAACATTAAACGAATTTCAAATCACCCCCTTTAAATAGATGGAGCACTGATGTGTCTGTGCTGTTGCTGAGATCTCAGACACTAACAAAACTAAGAATCCAAGTTATGTTTTCTTGGCAAGTTAAAGCCAAAGCTGGTTAACTCAAGCTTTATTCTAAGGAGATGGGAATAGGAGCTTGAGTCTTTTACAGGCTGTAACTACTTGAGACTCCTACTTTTGACAGCTTATTAGCTGTGGCTGACCAAATCATAACATTTTCAACTTAAAAAACAAACACTTGTGAGCTAGCATAAACACTGAGAGCTTGAACATGTTCTATTTCACAAAAAAAGCCTTCAGTCCCTAGGCCACTCATCAGTGTGCCATGAAAACTATGGGGATGATAAATCCTCTCCTCTTTCCCACCACAGAAGGATAAATGCAGCTGCCTGTTTCACAAGCAGCCCACAGGCTGCTACCTGCCTGCCTGCCTGAGGGCTGGTGTGCAGTACGTACCATGTTGGGGTAACTTCACAGGGGGCAGCAAGCCCCTGCCAGGAGTAGGATGGTTTCACTGCTTAGAAGGGCTTTCTGGAAGGAAGCCAGCTCTTCCCTGTGGTTTTGGAGCTTCGTATCCATACTTTTAAATCAGGACCAGGCACTTCCTTGCTTGGCTTTCTGGAATTTATTCTTGCATTGCCTGGTTCCCCTTGTTTACCTCAGCCCAGGTGCTGCTCTGCTCAGCTTTGCCCTTGTCTGTTTGCTTAGGCACTCTGCAAGCTTGTCCCGGATGTGCAAAGCTCTGACTGCTCCTGGGGAGGCTCAGCTTGTTCTACCACCTCCAGAGCCTGGGCTGTACTCTTGGTGCTTCCTGGTTGTACCACGAGTGGAGATTATTCCTTTCACCTTTGCATTTTAACACTGCTCATAGGATTGTTCTGTTTCTGTCTTGCTGTGGGCAGCAGCTGATGTAATTGGTTCCTCCGATGGGTACTGTCCCAGTTTGTCCAGGCCAGATGCTTCCTGCCTGCACTTCAGGAAGCATGCTGGCAAGGGCAGCAAGCCTTCAAAACATTGGCAGGGCCATTGCTATCTACCTGATGGCAACACAAAGGTCCCCAGGAACCTTCCAGGAGGACCCCTGTTCCCATTTCAGCTTGCCTCTCCAATGGCACTCCCAGACAGCAGAGTGGCCAGCATGCCTCTGCCTGGCACCAAATCCTCTGGGTCAGGAGGGAAGAGGTGTTAGAAGGTGGGAGGAGAGTGGGGGGTTGGCAGCGGGAGAGTACCCCACGTCAATGCTCAAAAAAACTCCTGCAAGCAATGCCAACAGCCCTGTTTTAGTGACTGTTTATTTAAGTTGAAGTGATAGGGAGCAAGCACGTGGTTGTTGCCCCCTCTGAATGCAGATCACAGCAAGTGCGATGCCTCGGGTCATGCTTTGCTTTCTTCTGTGCTGTCAAGGATGCTGAATTTGAAGAGCCTGTTCTTAACTTGTCCTACATCAGTTCCATTGGCAGGTAACACAAAACACAGGCCTCCTGCTCCTCTCTGTACCCCCTTCCTGTCACTTAACATGTGACAGCTTTACCTTGGGGGAAGAATGTGCACTTTTTTTTGGTGTTTTTGTACTGTGAGACTGTGTCAGGAAACTACAGGGGAGGAACATGGATACAGAATTGCAGGGGTTGGAAGGAGCCTCCACATTGAGTCATGAGGATAGTTAGTAATGAAATATGGATCAGCACACTTAGAAAATCACAGAATTGCAGGGCTTGGAAGGGACCTCGAGAGATCATCGGGTTGAACCCCCCTACCAAAGCAGGTTCCATAGGGCATATCATACAGGGAGGTGTCCAGAGGGGTCTTGAATATCTCCAGGGAAAGAGACTCCACAACCCCCCTGGGCAGCCTGTCCCAGGGCTCCATCACCCTCACTGTGGAAAAAGTTCTTCTGCACGTTGGTGTGGAACTTCCTATGCTCCAACTTGAGGCCATCACCCCTTGTCCTGTCTCCACAGACCATTGAAAAGAGGCTGGCCATTTCCCCATGTCCCACACTTCAGATATTTATGAACATTGATCTTGGTCTTCTTTTCTCAATGCTGAACAGTCCCAGCTCACTCAGTCTTTCCTTGTAGGGGAGATGCTCCAGGCCCTTAATCATTTTTGTAGCCCTCCACTGGACTCTCTCCAGATCCCTGTCTTTATTTATACCAGGGAACCCAGAACTGGACACAATGCTCCATTTTCTTTGCAGTTGCTTCTTCCTCCCTCCTTGCTTGTTCCTTTCTTTCCTCAGCCCTCTTGCTGCAGCACTGTGTTATGAAGGAAGCAGCACCCTTTGAAGGGGCTGCATGGGGATATTCTGCTGTGTGTAGAGAGATCCTTGCTCTGTGCCATGGGCAAGCAGAAAGCAGAGTCAGTGACAAACCCTTACGCGTGGTGAGAATGTGACCCCTCCACTCCAAGGTGGGATGCATGAGGTGAGGACAGCCCAAAGTGACTGGGAGTCTGAAATTCAATGACTGCATCCACCAGGATGCTTGAAACCCTGTTGTGCTGTGCCTCTAGCAGCAGGGCATGTAGCTGAACATGCCAAACTGGCACCCTTGTATTCTATGGTAGGCTACGAGTTAGTGCTGGCAGACCAGCATCCCCCACACAAACAAACCAGCTACTGATGCTGGATAAGGACAGCCCAGGCTGGTAGAAAGTTGACTGGAAGGGTGGTAGAAGAGAAGCTGCAGCCTCCCAGCTGTTATTGCTATTTAGACAGGGACTTAATGGCTTGCAGCCCTGAATCAAGCTGTTGAACTCCACCTAGTCGCACTCTAGGTGCCTAAAGAGCTTTCATGCCTCTTCCAGAGAGGTATTGATGGGCACCTCTGGAATAAACTTTCTTGACAATCTCTGTGATACCTGCTAATAGCTTTCTGTTTTTCAAGGAGAGCTGCTCCAGGGAAGTGTAAATACAGGCCTGTTCCAGTGAAAACAAAGAGTCAGCGGATACCATTTGTTCGACGGGCAAGTAAGTTATTCGGCTCGAATGTTACTGAGAAGCAAAACATACGACTGTCTGAGTCTTTAGCAGTCTTAAAAACTGGAGCAGTGAGCAGGAGCAATCTTCAGCTTAGGTTTTCAGATTTAGTATTTGCTTCTGTTGCCTACTAGCTGTCAAACCTTTTCTTAATCCCTGTCTCTGATCTCCGCCGCCCCCCTTCCCACAAGCGTTGCCAAGTAGTAAACAGGCATCGCAAGGCAACTGATGGCCTTGATCCAGGCATTGGATTTGGTCTGGGAAGTTCTGCACCTGGTTCTGTGACAAGCTCCTTGGGTCAATCCCTTCTTGTAAAACGAGGGGAGTCAGTCTTCCTTTCTCCTGCCTGTTACATTTTATTATTGGGTAGAAATAAGTGAGAAATTACAGACTAGAAAAAAATCAAGAGTTTAGCAAGTAGATGTTACCTTGTCTGGGATTTCCAGATATCAGCATAATGTGAAAAATTCATATTGTTAAGTCTGCCAAAGTGTGCAAGGCTTCATCATATTCTGTCTGGACATAACTTTTTAAAAATATACATGCATCATTTCTAAAATGAAACACATTTCCAATAAACCCTCTTGATGGAAGAGGTTTATATAGTATTTCTTCTTCCAGAATGTTAGCTATTTTTCTTAACTGTAGCTCTAGTAAGGGTTTATATCAGTCAAATCTTTGAATTAGCCTTGTGCCTTCAAGTAGGGATGCTGAACTGTGTTAATTACTTTCCTCAGAGACTGTCCTTGAGCTGCTTAATGAGCCTTCAACAACCAAGCCTCCAAAAAAGTCTACACCCACTGCAACTACCCCACCAGCTTCTAGGAAAGCTAAAAAGACACCATCCACCAAAACAAAAGCATCAAGAGCAAAGCCAGCTCCATCTGGTAAAAAGCAACAGAAAGCCAAAGCTGAGACTAAGCCTCAGAAGGAAAAGCAGGAAGATAAGGCTGCACACGCTTCCAGAACTACACCAGCACCCCCTCTGCCAAAAAAGAAGAGCTCCCACCTAACCAGAACCAAGAAGCTCCTTCCCAAAAAAGCACCATTAGCCAAGGAAAAGGTGGAGAAGAGGAGGAAAGACAGTAGATTAAGAAGCAGCTTTCGAAGCTCAGTAATGCCCCAACAAGGGCGGTCGCTTGTGAGGTGGTGAAAGGAATGTTTTGCATAGTGGCCGAGGAAAGAGAAGCGGCTGGCTGGCTGTGCCAGGGCTCCCAGGTGTCCCTCTTCATCGCACAGCCTTAGCAGCTCCTCTCTGTGCACTGCTCAGCCCGAGCAGCACCAGCCTCCTCATAGGAACTTTTATTTGCAAATCCTGCTGCCCTGTCCTTTTCTGACCTACGTAGTCACTCCTCTCTGATGGACACTCACTGGCAAGAGCTGGCTGTGTGTAATAAATCCATCTGCCTCCAGCACTCAGGACTGGCACCTTTTATCTTCCACTGTGAAAGATGTGTCCATGGCCCCACCTTTTTTTAATCCTTTAACTGCAACACACTGAGAAGTATATTTGATGAGTGGTTGTCTTCCAGATAATGAAATAAAATACTGCTTTAACTTAATTTTCTTTTAAGGTATAAATGAATCCCCAGGCTTCAGTAAGTGCTGGAACCGTTCAGCAAATGTTAAACAGACCCCAGCAACCCTCAGCCATCCTCACTGCAGCTGAGCAACTGGCCCGAACCCTCACCCAGGTGGCTTCTCCTGCTGTGGAGCATCTCCTGGCCAGCAGCTCAGGGCTGCTGCCTGAGCCCTCTCCGGACAGGCTGGGAGCTGGGCAAGAGCAGAGCTCTGCCGTGGGGGGCGGCGAGGAGAGCTGGGCGATCCCGGGCCAGGCCCTGGCATTATCCACAGCAGGTTTTCCCAGTATTTGCCCGCGTAGCAGAGCCAGCGGCTGGCTTGAGCCGCTCTCCTCTTGAGAGCTGGGCTCGCCTCAGCGCCACGCGTGCCTCTCACCGCCACCCTCTGGGCGCGCCGCGAAAAGCTGTGCTTGTCGGCCGGCGGGGAACGAGCTACGGGGCACGGGTGCCAAGTGAACGTCCCCGCTCGGCCCGGGGAAGGAAAAGGGAGTAGAAAGCGGCAAAAAAAAAAAAGAGGGAAAAGCTCAACAGGCCCCAGCGAGGATCGAACTCGCGACCCCTGGTTTACAAGACCAGTGCTCTAACCACTGAGCTATGGAGCCACCTATCAGTACCAGCCCTGACAACGGCTCCTGTCCCTCTCCGCTGGCCGCCTCCCCGTGCGCTGCCTGCGGCGCTCTCGGCTGTCTCCCGGGAGCCCGAGGAGCGCGGCGGCCGCCGCCCCCGGCCGCCCGGTTCAGCGCCCCTCTTGCCGCACGAGGCGGCGGGCGGCCCCGCGTTTGCCTGCCGCCCGCTAGGGCTCGGGATCGGGCGGCGAGAATAAGGCAGCTGACGGCACCGCGCAGGCGGGCGCTAGGCGCTGGGGCCAGCCTCGCCCCTGCCTCCCCTCTCCCGCTGCCCAGGGGTTTGCCCGAGCCCACCCCCTCGGAGCTGCCCGAGGTCACTCCGTGTGACGCCCCCGCCCCGCTTAGGGCCGGTGCCCTCGCGTTTCCCCGCACCGCCGCCTCCGTGGGAGAAGCTGCTGGCGGCGGGGCTGTGCGTGCAGCCGCGTCCCGGCCCCGCGGGCGCGGGGCGCTCCCACCCTTTAGCGGCGGCGGCTGGTTCAGGGTAAAACCGCCTCTGCAGTGAGCAGCAAGGGCTGAGCGGCGGCTTGAGGCTTAAGGGAGCGTCCCGGTGCTGGCCAGGCCAGAGCTAACGTGCCCGGGCAGCCAGCACAGGTGAGCTGAGTCAGCCCAGGTGAGCTGAGTTAGCCTGGGCTGTTTCACACCACCTGGCATCACTCCCCCATCAAAGGGGCTGGCTGGGCTGGGGAGCGGCGCCTCTGGAGCAGTCTGGGTGCAGCCGGGATGTCGGGTCGGTCCTCGCAGCGCTCCGTTAGCGTCGGGTGGGTAAGGCGCTCTGTGTTGCTGGGCTGGGTGTGAGTGAGGTTGGCGGTTGCTGTTCCCCTTTCACGGCGCTTTTGCCAGCACGCTGCCCCTATCCCGAACCGCAGAGGCTCTGCCTGCTTCTCCCCTGAGGGCGAGCTAGCTGCGTGCGGCGCTCAGCGGCTGCGGGGGGAGGGTTGTTCCAGGGGCTGTCCTGCTCCCGGGCTGTTCGGTAGTGCCCTCCGTGCTGTGCGGGAGGGAGCAGCCCCTCTTCCTGGGGGAGCTGATTCTGGGAGGTAGAGCTGTGCCACACATGGCTTTGTGCAAAGTAGAAGTGAAAAAAACCCCCCACTTTTAAGTTGAGCTGATACAATCAATCTGGTGTTCTACATCTCCTTGGGTTTTGTGAAGTAGCTGTTACAGAAAGGCAGGTTTAATTGCCTTGCAACTCAACTGTAAGCCTAGGTCTATGAGGATATGAACCCAACAGTGAGATGGGGCCTTGTGTAGCCTTAGTCTCTTTGTTTTTACAGTGCAAGAAAGTCTGAGCCTATTGAAGATGCTCTCCTTTTGTGTGAGAGAGCCAGTCTGTCATTTTGTGTGAGAGAGCCAGCCAGCCTTCCTCCATGAAGGCTTAGGTGAAGGTGCAAAGGTAAGCTGTGGATGGGAGATGGAGACACACTGCTCTGGAGTAATAAATCTGAGCAGCTCTGCTGCATGCTGGAGTCCCAGGCTAGAAAAGCTAATGCAACTTGCTGGGTGTGAGCCTCAAACTCCGTGTGACCAAAAGCAAAGCTCCTTGAAATGAGAATAGGTGGAAAAGGCTGCGTTATGGAGCTAAAGACCTTTCATCCATCCCACACTCCACAAATCATTAACTAAGTCAACTTCCTTTTTTTTCATCTTCACTTTGAATGGAGGCGATCTCTGTAGACAAACTAAACCAGTTCTGGTGAACTCTGTCTTGTTTATGTAAGACACTAAAGTTACTTCAAAAATACCTGCTTCTGACCCCTCATGTGGCAGCTGATAAATTTGTGGAGTTTCATGTTTCTTTGATGGCTGCTTTTTTCCCTTCCCTTTGAAGATAGTGAGTCTTTAGTGCTGGTAAAGCTCTTCCAAAGCAGGCTAAAATGTCTGTGGTGAGTGTTCCACTAATACCTAAGGAAGCTGAAATATAAGGATAGCTTGGAGTAGGGAGGGGCAGAACTGCCCTGTGCTTTTCCTGCTATGATACCAACCTGCCTCCATCCCTCTAGCAGAGCTGAGCGTGAGACACATTCTGTGCACAGAACAGTGTTGCAATCCAGTTCTCTGTGGTAATATGGCTACCTGTTGCTGTTGGTTTTTAACCTAGGCACAAAGTTTGTAACTGCCATGGTTGCCCTGTTTCTAGAAGCCTCTTGCTGCCTGCTTTGAGTACGCTGCAGGCTGGGCTGTGCTCCAAAGCTGTAGTGGGCTGAGCCTTAGTCAGATGCCCTGGGTGGGGCTCAAGACATGAGGTGGAGGTACCATGCTATTGGTAAGCCCTCCAGCTTCTCTTTGCACTTCCTCTCACCTGAAGGTACACATCCAAAACAGGTCCTCTGAATTGTGGTCTGGAAGTGCTTGTTTCTCACTTGACTGTGAAGGGAACTGATGCTGGGACTGCCAGCAGTTAGGTGAGACATCTCACAGGGTGTGGGACAGCCTTGTACCAACCAAGTTTGGCTAGTGACCAGACAGGTAACTTGCTGAGACCCATCTGGGGAGGGGCCCAGCAGCACTGCACAGCTCCTGTCTGCAAGCTGCTGATGCTGTTAGTTAGCCAGCCCACCCTGTCGGTCTCATTTGCACCAGGAGAGCCTTACTCTCATTTAATGCTTTTTGCTTTACATGTTAAAATTAGAAAAACTGTAGCTAGAAGCTTCCCATCGGAGGGAAGAGACAATTTTTAGGGAGAAGGCAAGGTAAATTATATGTTTAAAGGAGATGCTGATTACTCCTGCAACTAGAAGCACAGGCATTCAGGCGACAGAACCCGGTTCTCTGTCCGTTGCTGTTGGAAGCCGCTAGATGGAACCGGAGTACTGTGAGAGAGGATGGGGGGAGCGTGCTGAGATGGGAGAACTTTCACCATACTTCTTGTCCCTCCCCATAGGACAGCTTACCTTTAAAGATGTGCTATAGTTGTGAAGAGCCACGCTGCACAGAATGCTCTGCAGAATGTCGTTTGCCTTGCGGCAGGGTTGAGCTGGGGCTGTGAGTACCCCTCGCTGCACCGGGGCTTTCCCAAGCACGCAGCCTTCATCTGATGCACTGAATTAAAGCTGATAAAAGCAGAGGGCTAACAGCAGCCGCTTAGTAAAAGCCCAGTGGAAGGAAGCGGGCAGGCCCTCTGCACACTGCCTTGCTGGTGTAACACAACTGGCTTTAACATAAGGGAGTTTTGCAGGGGAGCCCTTCCCAAGGAAGGGAGGAATGCTGAAGGCTGTTGGGAGCAGCATCCAGAAAGGTTTCCCCTTCCTGAGGGAAGCTGTTAAGAAGGAGCAGGATTTGATAGATATGTCTTAGGCCTTCCCCTCACCACGGCGAGGCAAGTTAGAAGGTAGGGTGAGTAGTGTAAGAATAGATGTAGTTGTGCTCTCAGTGGGGACCGATGACTTCCTGATTAGTCTCTGACTGTCCTTAACAGCCCCACTGAACAAACGTGTGTTTAACTGAGTCTGGTGCCAGTCCAGATGTCAACCGTGTTGCCGTGAATTTACATCCATCTCAAGAAGAGCAGTGAGCTAACCTCCTGTATGTTCCATATGGATTTACTGCTGCCTTTTGCTTTTGAATGCTAGCAGGAGAAGCAAACCAAAGGAATGACTTTCAACAGCTGGTTCATGAATTATCCCTAGAAATTCTCTTTACTACAGTATTCTCTTTTCCTAAACTCCTTTGTCTGAGTTGCCATCCAGTTCCCTGCTGAATTTTTACTGGTGTTCACGAATCAGTTTGTTGTTGCACAAACCAGGTACCAGCTTTGGGCTGTGGCAGTCTGAAGTGAATAGCAGTGACAGTTCTCTCTCTGCAGGCATGGTGTGTCTCCTACCAGGTTGTTGTGACTTGCCTACCTGTGTCCTCCTCATGTCTGTTTCTCTGTGCCCCAGGGGCAGCCTAGTGTACCTGGGGTTATCTCTGCAGAAGTACAGATCAGCAAAACTGGCATGCTTGCCTTTCCTGATCAGCCTGAGAGAGAGGGCTTGCAGCACAGCTCTAGACTTCTTAGGAAACAGGATGTTCTGGGGGTCTTAACTGTTTGACAGGCTCAGTTCTGTTGGTTTGTTGCCTGAAGAAACTCTGTAGTAACCTAAGGGTGACTGAGTTTAACATGTTCGTTTTAATAGGCAAGTGCTGATGGATTACTTTGTCTTGAACAAATGCAAGGTGTTGGGTTTTTTGGGGGGGAGGGGGTTGGGGCTTTAAAATGTTCTTGTTGGTTGGGTTTTTTGGTAATTTGTTGTTTAAGTAAAATGCTGTTAAAATCAGGGGAGTGCTTCCTACTGAGTTTGGGAGGTGTTTGGGGCTGGTCTTTGGGGTATTTTGAGCATTGGAAACTCTGAATATGTGTTTGAGACCTGTCTTCTCTTCTGCATGTGAAGCTTTAAGTCTTGTTTGATTGAGATATGTCTTAGGAAATGTCCTGTTGTGCTGCAGTTTTGACCCATTCAATCCTTTTAGAAAGAAAACCCCATCACTCTTCAAATTACACAGAAATGATCCATTGGTCCTTGAAACATTTGATACAAAGCATGAGCTAAACTAGATAAAAATCAGCAATACCAAGCTGCTATGAGTTTTCCAATAACTGCCATTTGTGATGGAGGTTGGATTAGGTGCTGTGAAGGCTGGTCCCAAGTTTGAACTTGTGTGCTGCTTGCATCCTTGCTCTATCCAAGGGACTCTGGTGTGCACCCTTCCCCTTCTCTGGTTCTCTGCTTTCCATAGGAAAGGCGTTCAAACATGCAGCAGATATGGTGACCTTCCCAATTTACTTTGATAGGCTCCATACTGTTCTTTGGGACAAACATTCATTATTGCATGTGAAAAATTCTTGGCTCTTTAGCAGCATTCTGTGCAGCTCAGAGAGGAGCTAGGGACTGCTGTGACTATGAGAACTCAGGTTGGCTTTAGATTGAGGGGGGGGAGTGTCAGAAAGGAAATGTAGCAGACAAAGGGATGTAAAGACAATCCTGTTGCATGCATATCTCTGACTCTAGGCCAGATAATGTGCTGTGGTGCTCATCACTTGCATTTGAACATTGGTACTTTTCTGTGGAGAAGCCACCACTATTCTCAAGTCATGCTCCAGAGTAGCAGTTCTTTCTCTGCCTTCTTGTACTCTCCTGTTGTGGAACATGGCACAGTTGGGTTTTTTGGGTGGGTTGGTCGGTGTGTTTTGGGGTTTTGTGTGTGTTTTCTTGAGGCTAACATGCATCTTACATGTTGGGGTTTTTTTTTAGTGTGGGGGATGCAAGCAGAAGGGATGTTGTCTTCAGATGCTTTGTGATTTGATCTTTCAGAAACAAAACAGCAATCAAATCTCTTTCTTCTGAGTTGTTTCTCCAATCCAGATCAGAAACTTTATTATAATAAAATGTTTCTGATAAGAAGGTAGCTGGTGATCCATAGAATCTTTGAAAAATAAAGGCGTTCCCTGTTCCAGCATGAGCCAGTTGAAAGTGAAAGATGTTTTCATGAGTTCTTTGCTCTGAGGAAGAACTAGAACACTTCTTCTTTCCTGGCCTGCATTAAAAAGAAGTTGAGTCTGTTTATGTTACTATCAAAAAGATGTCCTTCTTGTCGAAAACATTTAGGAGCCCTGCATCTTAGCCAAAGGACATGGTGTACTTCAAAGTGCAGAGAAGGACTTGACCATGCCTGGCCTTTGCCCTGAGGACAGAGACGTTCCTGGAGCCCAGCTGAGGAGGGACGGAGGGAGAGCACCCAGAGCTTCACCTCTCTGTGACAGCATGAGGGCTCCCCTTCCTGGAGCCACCAGAGGAGAGGGACTGGCTGCCTTCCAGCACGTCAGTGAAGAAAACGCTGCAACATCCATGTATCTTGTGGCACTCTGACCAATGAAGCTGTGTGCCCCATCCTCTGGCTGGCTCTGCTTCCCACCCCCCAGAGCTGCTGAGCCCACACAGAGCTCCCCACAGGTGAAATGTGGCTGCACAGTGCCCCTCAGCCCTGGCCTGTGTGTCAGTTATGCCAGCTTCTTGTCCTCGGGTGTCCCCCACAAGGCAGGGAATAGCTGGGCACATGCTGATCGCTCATGTTTATGTCTCTGTATGTCTACATACACGTATGTGTGCTTGTGTTCTTGCTCTCCTGAGACCAACCTGGAAGCCTCTGCTCAGTTGTTGGGGTTCAGTTAGTGCAGGAACGTAAGACTATCATCTTTGAGGCTGTTAATCCTCTCAAAATTGGCTGAAACCAATTCTAGGAGACTTGAAAGTTACTAGGGAGTGGGGTTGGCAACCACTGTGGATATAATGAACATTTTTCCTAGGAAAACCAATCTAAAAAACATACTGATCTCATCTTCCAATCAAGCTTTTAAAATTATTTGAAAAACAGACAATCCAGAAGGAGTATGAGGCAGAGGAACCAGGAGATCCAGAGTCTCCATCCTTACTCCAATATGGACTGTTTCCAGCTGCCCAGCACTTCCCTCCCTGCCTCCCAGAGGGATGGCATGCTCTATAAATGCAGAGTCTTATTATTATCATCAGGGTAAAAATAGACTCAGGAGACTTCAAGTGGGCTGTAATGGAATAAAAGTGTAGCAACAGGATGGCCCAAAACTCCCTGCCTCTGAAAATAAATAGCAACAGGTTCATTTTTCTGTTGCTGTTTTTAGACCCAGGGAACAAAGATTCCAAACAGGCATCAGGGCCCTTGTTTTAAATAAACTTCTTTGGTGATGTCTTTTTCCAAGGAGTGGTAAGGCTGTGGGTACTAAGCTTCTTGTGAAGGTCAGTGGGAGGTAGGGAAATGGGAATGCACCCCAGTGTGGCCAGCTCTGCTGCACATGGGAGGCTGTTGTCTCAGCTGTGGCCCGTTTGCAAGGGTTTGAGTATTTGGCAAGATGCAGCTACCTGATCAAGGCATAAATGTGCAGGTCTGCTCTGGCCTTCAGCTACTGGGAAAGGTGGAAGATCAGGCACCTTCCTCAGTGCTCATGTTCCCTTTCTTGGGAAGTGCATGTGAGTCCCAATGGCATATGGTCCCTGTGCTAATCAAGCAATAAATTGCTCTTGGTTCTGAGCTCTCATAAGGTAGATCGAGGGAAAATGCATGTATAGCAAATAATACATAACCTGTGGAACTGTCCTCTTTCACTTTTACTGAGTGCCAGGCATGATAACTGGAGACAGGTGAATTTTTGTCCTGGGAAAAGTAAATGAACTGAAAATGCAATTTTGTTCCCAGCTCAGTTTGTGACTTTGCCATGTGTCTGCTCCTGGAGACACCAGTTTGTGGGTCAGAGCCACGGGAGTGTCTGTGTGCCACTCTTCTGTGGAGTTTGTTCAGAATATCCTGCCTTCACTTCCCTCTGTGCCTGGGGGATGAGTTGTGTTCACAGACCTGTCCTCACTGCCCTGGGATGGGCAGCCCCAGGACATTTCTGCTCTGGAGGAGTGACTGGGAGCAGGTGTTTCAGCCCCAGGCAGGGTTGGTGGTCCCTGGACACCAAATGAGAATGGGTATCTACAGATTCCCTTCTCTGTTTTTAGGGTTAAGCTGGCTGGATTTGCATGGTCCTGCCTACCTACAGGCCCTCCAGCTCTTCTGTGGCTGAATCCACAACTCCCTTCAGTTTCTAGGCAGGTGCTACTGTTTCAGAGTATGCTTTTGCTGACAAAGTATTGTCAGGTTTTCAAAGTGGTGAGTGATTGGTTGTTCCCAAGTCTTCCTGTGCTTCTGAAGCATGAAACAGTCCACAAAGCCTTTAACCTTCTTCCTTTGGAGTTAGCTTGGACCCACAGTTCAGCTTTGTGACTCAGTTTCTGTCCCCTTTGCTGTGTGTTCCTGCTTTTGACTGGGTTGGAAATACTGAGAGTACAGCCTTCCTTGGGCTATGATCTGTTGTCTCTGGCTTTTGCAAATGTAAGATGTCATGCAGAGCTGAAAATGAATGGGAAGAAAATGAATGAGAATGTTTTCAATCTTGAGGATTTGGATTTAGCTTTGTGTAAAGCTTTTGGTTTGAGGCTTGCCTCTCCTAAATCAGCTGGTTGTATAATAGTGCAGGTATCTCCACCACTGAGGTCCCAGCTAGCTAATGAAGGCTAACACAGGTGGTACTACATCCTTCAGATACTGGCATCTGATCTGCACTCTAATGGCTTTGACAAAACTCCTCAAGCAGAACAGTCAAGCTGACTCCATGATCAGATCTGCCCAGAAGCTTGAAAAGCACTGCTGAGCATGTCAGGCAGGACTGATGAGGTCAGATCGCATCTGCATGGGGGGGATACATTGTTCTTGAGTGTAATTCACAAATCAGAACATCAGACTGTTGTAATCAAATCTCCAAGTGAGCCTCTCTGTAGGGCATAAATAGCAGCAGCTGGCCTTCATACATGACAGATGTCTTTCAAAGCTTATACATGCCTATTAGTTCTTACCCTGACCAGACATTATTTAAGGGATACCTTGTCCTGTCATAGGCTAGAGAAGAAGATATTTCAAGTGTCTTAATTCACTTAATTTCACTACGTTAATGCTTTTAGTGTGTTGGGAAGTTCTTGTCCTGGTTTACTTTGCTATTATCTGAGTAAATTTAGAGGTGAATCATTTGTAACCTCTAGCCAGGACTGGTTGAAGGGCAGGGGATTTATCAAGCCTGTGATTTCTCCAGTGTGGACTCAAACTGATGCAATCCTGTGGAAGGAGTTTCTCAGTATTTCTGTGTAGTCAGAATTAGGAAGTGATCAGGGTCAGAAGTGCAGAGGCTCTCCTGTCAAATGACAATCAGTCTACAAGTCATATTGGTAAATAGAGGACTCCCACATCCAGTGGGATTGAAAGGAGGTGATGCAGAGTTTGTGTATATGAATCTGAGTCTGTTTAAACCTCAGATCAGGAAAATATTTAAGCTGTGTCACTTTCAATGATGTTCAGAAGTGTGCTGTGATGTCTGGCTTGTACCAGGTTCACAGTCCTTTTCTGTGCCTTCTAGTATGTCTTCATTTGAGAGGTGTAATGGCTTGCTGCTCCTCAGGAAGCCTCACTTGGTGTTGTGTTGGGTTTTTTTTTAATCTCCACGGTCATTCCCATTGAGAACAAGGAGAGGAACAGGGCATTGCTCCATTCACTGAAATACAAGCTGTGAAACTGAGTTGGGTCATCCACTGTGACCCAGAGCATGAAACCCAGCATGTGAAGACCATGTTCCTTATCAGCAGGGCACCTCAAATACAGAGTACGTGGAATATCTTCTGCCTGCTATTTGTTAGGTTTTATTATTGCTTTACACTTTCTGGGCTGTCAAAAGCATCTTACCCTATAAAATAGAGAACAATTTATCAGTTTACAGAATCACAGAGTTGCAGGGGCTGGAAGGGACCTCAAGAGATCATCGGGTCCAACCCCCCTGCCAAAGCAGCTCCCTAGGATGTATCGCACAGGGAGGTGTCGAGAGGGGTCTTGAATATCTCCAGAGAAGGAGACTCCACAACCCCCCTGGGCAGCCTGTCCCGGGGCTCTGTCACCCTCACTGTGACAAAGTTCTTCCACACATTGGTGCAGAGAACCACTGTGTTTATCCATGAAATATTCTTAGTCTTCCAGTTAGGACATTACTGAACTGTGGGGTTGTATTGTGGGTGTGTTTGAGGCATTCTTGTTTACCTGCTGGCATTTCCTCTGCATGGTGGCCAAGTTCTGTATCAGTGTTCCAGAAGAATCACACAAAAGAAAGGATGAGATGTCCTACCTAGAACCCAGCTCTGGTGACCTTTCAACCAGCGCAGCCCTAGGCAAAAACTTGCTGAAAATTACACTTACCATTTTGCTTAGCTGTTCTTCTGGTGGAAGCAATTCTGGCCATGGGATAAATCTGGCCAGTGGTGGATTGTTGTTTTCCTGCTTAAAAAAAAAATTAAAATAATTTTTCATTTAGTTCTACAGCTGAAGCAGGATTGCTTCAAGGTTGAAGGTATGAATGTCCATTAATGTGGTACAAGAGATTACAACTGGGAAATTACTCTTTCAAACAGTTCTGGAAAAAAAAGTCACATCTTCAAGTAAATAAAAATTGATCCCTTCCTATTTATGGTAAATAAAGTAGTACTATATGAAAGAAACAGCATTAAAAAGAAATGCTTTTAAAGAGTGACTCAGCTATTGTGGTTTTATAGGACAAGTGTATGAAACTTGTTTGGATTCTTCCAAGAAAAAATATATGCATGCTTTTAAAGTCCTCTGGAGAATAGAAGAAGCAGCAGCAGTAATGCAGAAGCACTACTTTAATCTCCAGTCCACCACACACTTTTGTTTTAGTGTGGAGTGCACACGGTCAGTCCTGAATGATTCTTATGTTGTATGGATGTGTATTTGGAGTCTTTGAACATGTCTCTGAAGCCAGAGTAGAGACCCATGTTGTTCTCAGTGCACAAAGTTGAGAAAGAAAGGCAAAGGAGCAGCGTGGCTTTGCTTGTACCCATCCCCTTAGACATGTCCTTGGGCTGAAAGTTCTCTGCAAGCAGAATTCTTTGTATATGTTGCAAGATGTCTGGAAAACAGATAGTAATAAATAGATCATTTTTTAATGGAAGATGGATACTTCAGTGCCCAAGAATGTGAGCTGGAGAATAAATCAATCCGAAGAGGCTTCCTGTTCTTTGGTGTTTGATTCTCCTTTTTCTTTCCCCAGTGAATGTTCCTCAGCAGTCCCAGCAAAGGGATGTTTTTACAAACGTTGTGCTGAAAATCTCAGCTCTGCTGTCTCTTCTCATGAGAATTCAGAGTTGCAGACCAGAAGGTAGATTGTCACAGCTTGTGTTTAAAGCAGCAAGTCTAGGTAATTTCAAGACTAAGCTTTTGTTTCTAGCTGGACTGATGGTCACTTGTTCCAAATCACTGACATGCATGGTGAGAAGTAATAGTGCGTTGCTGTCTCCTCTGAGCTCCTGAATTTACAGTGATAATTGTGTGACATGAAGCTGAGTATAAGCTAATCTCCAGTTACCCCTTCCTCTTTTATTTTATGCTTGCTTCCTCTGCAGTGCCCTCCTTTAGACTGCTAGTTCTGTAGATCTTTGTCACTGGGTTTAAGGGAAAGGAGAGGGAAAAAACCATGAAGACAAAAGAAGTCTACTGTACTTTCTTCACTAAATGCCATGTCAGAGGTAGCTGTGCTTGCTCTGGTCTGATTTAGCTAGTGCAGATGCTACTGCCCAATGTGTAAACTAAGTATGTTCTAGAAGGGTTTTGTTAATTAGTTTGTTTACAGAAGCACTTAGGGAAGCAAATTGTTTCAGCAAGAGCTGACAGGTGAAGAAGCCTCAAAATGACCCTTTCCACCAGACACTTTCCACTGGGGGACAGGTTAGAAAATGCTGGTAACACTAGCTACTGGCTGCTGCAGTTCTAGTGTCCTTCCCCTTCTTTGGGGAAAGCAGGGTGGGGCTTTTTTTCCACTTCAGTTGGAACACTTCTCCTTTTATACATATGGCTTTGCCAGTAGGAAAAAACCCTCACCTTGAAAACTTGCCAGTCAAATAAATTCAAAGATTATGCAGATGAAAATCACAAAACTCCTGGGCCGTGACCACAGCATTGTTTAGATGAACTGGCAGAGCCTGAAAACCTTGATCTCATCCCTCTGACCTAGGATTATTCCCTTAAATGCTTCCTCTGGGCTCATTTTCCAGTTGCTATTTTAGCATCTCTCTGGTGGTGCAACAGCAGGAAGCTTGCTGATACTGAAAGTCTTTCTGCGGATCAGTGTGTTGAGGCTCAGGCTGGACTGATGTGTAGATGCTGTTCTGGTACATAGTACCCAAACGCAGCCTCAGAGGCTGGAATGGGGTAAGGGTGTATGTCCTCCCATCTGTTTTGGATGTTATCATCAGTTTTACTTGTGTTGGTGGGCACTGCCTGATGCAAGGAGACCCAAATTTGTGGTACCAATGGAAGGCCTGTTTTGTCCTTGAGGGGGCATCTTCCTTAATTGCTTCTTATGCTTGGATGTAGGTGTCAGATACAGATGATCACCTTACCTGACAGTGGCTGCCTTGCAGGTCCCTGCGGGTGTACCCTAAATTCTGGGGGCTCCTGTGACAGGCATGGGTGAAGGCGCTTTGTACACTTGACAGCATGAATTATGCTACGTTGTAAATGTGGAGTCTCTTAATCAATTTACATGATAGGTTGAGCTTCTTAAAGCTCTTCTGGCTGATCACAAATTCAAGTAGTCCCTGTATTATAGTCAGAGCTCTGGTACATCCCATACATGGTACATACTTCTTTGTGGAGGATCAGCAATTGGCATAAATTGCATAGCAGGTCAGAGAAGAAGAACACAGAGTTTTGTTCTTCTAGAAGTGAACTGGAACAAGTTGTGTACTGTGTTTACACTGTGAAGTTCAGATTCTGCCTTACACCATGCAGTTCTAATCTGTGCTAGATGACAATCTGAGCATATGATTTTAAATGACAACTTGAGCCATGTAATTTGGGATCCAGATGTTCTTTTCAGGTGTTTGCATTTCAGACTAGCTTGCTTCTGCTTAACATCCCTTCTGTCTCCCATGGCAGCTCCTAGATCAAAAAATCATTTGGCTTGTGGGATGCTATTTAATAAAAGCCGTTTCTTTAAGTCTGTACCAAGAGAGGAAACTGTAGGTGATCATACCAGAAAAATCTCCATCAAGTGTCCTCTCCTTGTTTTTATTTTCACCTCAGAAGCAGGAGGAGGAAAGCAAGAGCTTTTCAGAGCTCTAATAAGCAATTGTCCAATGAAATAACAAGATTTGAGTTGCAGACTGAGGTTGAAAATGCCCTTGTTGTGCAGAAAAGGACACCATCTGAAACCATCAGAGTTATAATATGTAAAACTGCACATATGATAATTTGTCCTGAGTTACTATCAAAAAGGAAACAAGGAGATGTCTCTGTCAGTCAAAATGCCACCCGTTGCAGATTTAGAGCAGGATGGGGTGGTTTGCTGATCTCACAGGGGCCAAAGAAGTCTTTTCCCTGTATAATCCCACCTGCCTTTATCTGACCCTCCAGCCCTCAACTTAGGCAGCTGGTAATGTATGGTGTCACTGCTCCACTAGGTCACTCACAGTATGAAGCTCAGCGTTTTGCAGATTGTTATCTGTCTTTGAACAGGAAGACCATGGCACAAGGCAGGAAGGCTTTATTTGCCTTTTGCTATTTATCTTAATCCCAGGGACTTTCATCAGTAGTTCTGTTGAATAACAGCAGTAAGAAAATGTTACAGAAGTGTACCAGGGGACCCTATCTCAGAATTGCCAATTATCCTACCGAATAGATACCTCCTCCTGGTAATACAGGCTGTTTATCAAAGCATCTGTGGACAAGAATTTCTTTGAAACAGCAGCCTAGGGAAAGTGGGCTTGAGGAGAGGGGAGTATTGCCAGGTTGAGAGTGGACTGGAGCTGTGTTTAGGGATTTTTCTTTTGCAGACATTGGATGCAGGACAAGATCTTGCTGAGAATGTGTGGAGCACAAGGAGCTGGCGAGCAATGGGTGAGACAGGTCATGTGAGAAGCTTACAAGTATATGTTAGGAAAATATTTTTCTCCTCTGGTTGTTAAGCAGCAGTAAGTATGGTACTTGTGTGCCCATACAAGGGCCTCTTTCATGAGCTGCAGGGTCAAAAGCAGATGTTACATGCTGGGAAGCTCTGCCTACAGAGGAGGGTGTGGGGCTTGGCATGCACTGTTCTGGCAGGAAGGGTCAGACCTGTGGGCCACAAGGTCAGTGTGATGGGTAGGAAAAGAAGGCCCATATATCTTTAATGGCAGATGAATTTAATTTGGGATGACAGTGGCCTGGTTCTGGCCAGGCCAGAGCTAACCTCCCCAGGCAGCCAGCTCAGGTGAGCTGGGTCAGCTCAGGTGAGCTGATTTAGCCTGGCTGTTTCACACCACTTGACATCACTCCCCTGTAAAAGGGGCTGGTTGGGGAGGGGTGCTCCTGGGTGCCTCCAGGGCAGCCTGAGTGTGGTGGGGAGTTGGGTTGGTCTTCTGTGCAGTGCTCTGTTACTGTTGGGACGGTAAGGCGCTCTGTTACCACTGAGTGTGAGTGAAATTTGCCATGGGCTGTTCCTGTTCCCCTTTCACCATGCTTTTGTCAGTACACTGCCTGTATCCCAACTCATGGAGGCTCTGTTACTCATCTGGGAGTGAGCGAGCAGCGTGTGCTCCTCAGCTGCTGTTTGGGGCTGAACCAGCACACAAAGCCACAGTCATGTTCACCCTTCCATTCCCACCTCTGCTTTTCTGATCCAGCCTTCATAAATGAATACAATGCCATGTGGCTCCTAGTTGCTGGTAGGAATGGAAAGGAGTAACAGGAGTGGGAAGTAGGAGACTTCTTTTGGCATCACATGGTGGTTATGTTGGCTTAAAGTAGCCATGGAACCACAGTTTATGACCCTAGGCACTCACAGGTTTTAGCTGTAGCCATGTAATTATTTTTTCCAGGTCTAACACATATTTAACTGAATATTCTGAGTTTTCAATGCTTGTTTTGGAAACATACATAAGATGCTTTATATGCAGTGTACCTCAAGTTATTGGTAAGCATTCTCATGCTCTTTCTGTTTTTCTATTTGGGGGATCAATGAGGACGAATCGCTGCTTGGAGGGGATTTGACTTACCCCACCATGGTGTTGTGATCATCTCCCTGCTGCCCTTTCACAAAGCACACCTGGAAGCAAGAGATCTTGCACTCACCCATGGGTGAGGCAAGTGCTTAGCTCTGTGCTACAGCAGCTCAGCCTCTCTGTTTGCCTCTCCTCTGTCTGTTTGGTTTCCTCCTGTTTCTATGGGTGCATATTTTAGGTAGTGTCACCCTTCACTCCATGGTAGACAAAGCAGATAGGTGAGAAGTGTCACATATGGGATGGTTGCTACCAGGTGCTCCTGTTCTGGTACTGAGATGCTCTTGTTGATGTGATGGTTGACAGAGGGTAATTAGGACTGTGTGTTGGTGTGGTTCTGTTCCCAGTCACTCTCCACTTAGCTCTGCTGTTCTGAAGTGGGAAGCGTGAGCTTGTCCCCTCCGGTGGGAGTCTGCCTTCTCTTCTGGTGAGAGACAAAGGCAAGGAGTTTTCCTTAGCTTGGGAACTCATTGGGGGCTTGGGAGCTGCTAAGTTAGCCTGATGGTGCAGGTAGAAAGCAAAGAAAGGAAGAAGAGGGTGAGCAATGAGGAAGTGGCAGACAGGCCCAGTTCTCCTAACATCTCCTAGACAGTTCGAGCTGCAGTAGCAATGTTCCTCAGCTTTCCTAGCTGCATGGTGGGTATAATGGCAAGTCTTTTGAGGAGTGTAGGCTCAAAATATGTGTTTCCATTGCACTAGGCATGCTAAGTGTTTGCTGCTGCGAAACTGAGCTTGTTTCCTCCTGTCTGTCAACAGTTCATGTTCTGTTGCTTTTCTGTCTTGCCCATTATTGGGGTAAGAAGGTGTTTAGTAAGGGGTTCTCTTTGCTTCCCTTAGTGGCCAATTCCCTTGCTGTTGGCCAAGAAAATGAATCATTAAGCTTGTACAGGAGACTGCAGATTTGTTTCTGAAAGCTTTACAGAAATGTGTGGACAAATTGTCGGAGCCCAGGGCATTTCCAGATTGCATACCCTTAATTGTATTAAACATTTCAGAGCCATCTGATGGATTGTCTCACTGTTCAACCATCTGGTCTTAAAATTTAGGCAAGCCTTACTTTATGGAGAAACTCTGAGTCACTCACACTGGAGTGTCATTAGATGGCCCCTGGGCTGCTCTCTGATGGAGAAAGGCTACTACAGTGTCACTGCTGATAGTATGCTGATTGAGAGAAACATAAGGTTTTAGGGGCTCATTAGTTTTGATTAATCAGGCTAAAAATACAGCTTTGGTGCCTTTCTTGTCTCTGCAGAAAGACTGGTTACCTCCTCCAAGTCCAAACCATAAAAACTGGTAGTGTTACTTTAGCTGCTTTGTATCTGTGTAAATCTACGAAGCCTGCTCCACTTTCAAAAAGAAATTCTTCTTTTTAGGTAGTTAAGCCTTGTTTGCTTGATTATCAAAGCATTTAGAAGCTTTGCACTTTCTTTTCCAGTACCCAGGTGAGGTAGGGAACAGTCTCACCTTCATAGTAGTAATAAGAGGTTGTACAGAGAGTAAGGTCATATAGGAGAAGGTGACTTTCACTGAGGATCTGTGCTGGTTTTGTGCCTGCTGGTTTCTGCATGCTTTCTTTCCCCAAAGGCAGAGAATCTCTGTAACTCTCTAAGAGATTCCTAGAGGGAGATGAGGTGCCATGAGGCTCCTATTGTTCTCAGGCCAAGTGTGCACATGCTGTCTGTGCTGGGCTCAGGAAAGGCCCTCTTTCAGCAGGGAGCTTCCTAATGCCCTTTTATGTGGTCAGTGTGGCCTGTGCTGACCAGCCCAGAGGGTTTGAGGGTGCTGGCTTTCCGCATGGGACAGCTCAGCACTATGTTGTCTTTCTCTTTTGGAATCACCTGGGTTTGGTGCTGGCAGGGTGACTGACTGAAAGGGTGGCAAGGCACTTAGAGAAATGCTGTCAGCCTCATCCTGCAGCCACTGTGGACTCAGTTTTCAAGATTATTTTGGCCAATAAACCAAGCATTTCTACTTCAGATTCTTTGGAGACTAGATAGGTGTTTGTGTGCTTAAATCTCTCAATTAGGCCCAAGAATACACAATGTTTCCCAGAAAGGTCATGGATCACAGAGGGCTCTACAGGTCTGAACCTCTAGAGAATCACTTTTAAACTTACAGGAGAAACCTAACTTTGATTTGGTTTGAAATAAAATCCTAAACTCTCCATGTCCTCAAACATGAGTTGTAGCTGGAGACCATCCGTTCCTCCCAGTCCTGTGATGGGAAGTGAGTCCGAATGAGAGATGAGCTATGCTGTGCCCGAGCTTGTGCTCCACCGTCAGACATACAGCAGTGGCAGAAGGGAATGCTTTTCTCCCCTCTGTTTGCCAGAATCTTTTACTGTCAGGCCTGAGTGTCCAGGAGACTTTTTAGAGTTTTTGTGTGGTGCAGGAGAATTTCTGGCTTCCTGCTTAAGCTGCTATATACTCGCTGTGTTTTGCTTTGGTTTTCTTCCCCCTTGCTCCCCTCTCCCTCTCTTACCCCTTTCCCAACTCTTCCTATTGAGGGCACATACTCATAAGGAAGAGCAGTTTTCTTTCATAACCATCTCATCTATCACACATGGGCAGTCCTATCTGTGCAGTGTGCTTGAGAAGGAGTTATTAATTGTAAGACACAATGGAGCTCTTTGCTTGTTACCCTTTACCCTCTCCCTCTGATATGAGAGAGTCCCAGAGTGATTGCTCTGACTGCCTGGGATGATTCCAAGATCAAAACTCAAATTTTGATCAGTTCTGCCTGCTAAGAGGTGCTGATTGCTCCTGCTTTCCTAGGTGTAATTCAAAAGCAGTGCTGTGGAACTGAAATGACTTCATTCTCAGCATAGGAAGGATGTGGACCTATTGGAGCAGGTCCAGATGAGGCCACGAAGATGATCAGAGGGCTGGAGCACCTCTCCTGTGAGGACAGTCTGAGGTAGTTGGGCTTGTTCAGTCTGGAGGTGAAAAGGCTCTGGGGAGAACCTATAGCAGTTTCCCAGTGTCGAAAGCGG
Organism: Laterallus jamaicensis coturniculus; assembly: GCA_022605575.1. NCBI lineage: Eukaryota > Metazoa > Chordata > Aves > Gruiformes > Rallidae > Laterallus > Laterallus jamaicensis. The sequence continues at coordinate 24,954,827 of JAKCOX010000001.1, forward strand.
TCCTACAGGAAAGCTGGAGAGGGAGTGTTTATGAGGGCATGGAGTGACAGGACAAGGGGTTTTAACTAAAAGAGGGCACATTTAGCTTGGGCATTAGGGAAAAAAAAAATCTCTGTGAGGGTGGTGAGGCACTGCATGGAACAGGTTGTCTAGAGAGGTTGTAAATGGCTCATCCCAGATAGTGTTCAAGGCCAGGTTAGATGGGGCTTTGGCAACCTAGTCTCGTTGAAAATAACCCTTGTCACTGCAGGGAGGCTGGACTAGGTGACTTTTGAAGGTCCCTTCCAACCCAAACTGTTCTAAGTGTCTGCTCAGTACCAGAGCTGGGATAAATGTGATCAGAAGCTGAGCCATTTCCTCCTTCTTCATCCTTGCCTAGGTGACACAGAGCAACGCTGGCTCACAGTAGGGCTGCAGTTTTGGGCTGCTTTTGGCAGCTGGGTAAAAGGCTTTGAGTGAAGAGACCTTCTTTGTTCTGCCTGGTTTCGTTCCTGGCTGCTTTACAATCTGCTGTGATTTTCTGCTGTGCTTCAGAAGGTGCAGTTTCAGGAAGAGAGTACAACAGTGGCTTGAGGCCATCTCTGCTTCTATCCCTCAGCTTCTCAGCTGCTCAGGGGCCAGTTTAAATTAGAGCAGCCCCCGTGGGTGCTCTTGCAGATGCTTTACCCAGCTGCTTCTGTTTCTGGAGCACAGAATGCCTCAATCACACCCCCATCCCTGACATTGCCCCTGTGCCAAGGACAGAGATGGTGGCACTGTACAATTCATGCAGGCCCTTTGCTGCTCTGTAGCTGCTGCTGTATTGCTGGGACAGTGCGTGAGGGCCAAAATGAGTCTCAGTTCTGTAGAAAGCTTGTATTACTTCATTGTGGTGTTGCAAGAGTTGGAGGGTGTGAACTTTGGTGTAACAGAACTCAGATTTTCGTATACTGGGAGCAAGCTTTCCTGACTGTCCAGTGGTGGCAAAAAGCAGGGTGGAAGCATTCCAGCTATGCTTGAAGTTGTATGCTGAGCTGCAAAAACTCACAAGAAATAAGGCTTTGCTGTGTGTCCCAGTGTAGCAGTATTAGTGGTGGGAAGCTGGAGAGCAGAAGCAATTGACAGGTTGCTGAGCTGCTCACCCATTTCTCAAGTGGATGAGCTGGAGAGCAAATAGGTGGTTCTAAGGTTTTCAGGAAAGTCAGCCAAAGGGTGTATTTATACAGGCAGTTTCCTTTTAAAAAGTTAGCTTTTTTGATTGGTGAAGGAAAAAACTTTGCTGTCAATAGTTTTCTGACAGCATTTTAATAGAAAATACAGCACTGTTTTACTTTTTTTTAAATCTCTGCATTGCAAAGCAAAGGCAAAAGAGGCCATTTTTCATGAGAACACTGCTCATGAAGCATTCTACCCAGGTATTAAGATTGCTTCATTATTCGGGTGAATAATTTATAACTGGGCTTTCCTTCACTTGCCATATAGTTTTGTGCAATAAAAGGAATTTTCCATTAAAGAGGCATTTAACAGGCTTTTGCACTTCTTATTCATGCGGTGTGGTGTGGGTCTCTGAGTAAAACATCCTGTCTGAACATGAAGTATTGGCACTAACCTGTGAAGCAGTACACTGAACCTCTCTCATCAAATAGGTTTAGTTGTTTGCTGTATGTCACAGACGTAAGGGAGTGAAAACTAATCTGTTGCAATCCCACAGCTGAGGAGTATCTCATAAAGGCACCTCAGGGTTTATCGAGGTTTCTTGGTGGATTACAAGAGCAGCCTGCAAGATGAGCTGATGCTCCAGACAACTTTTTGTTTTCATAGGCTCATTGCCTCAGTGAGGCACATACTGGCCATACCCAAACAGATTTCCCCTTCCCAATGAAGATTAAGATAGGTGTGCCTCCCTTTGTCCCACGTAATTTGCACAGACCTTCCCCAGCAGGCTGAGGATGGAGGTCTCTCCTGTGGCCCCCATGCATATTTTTCATGCCCTTCTCCACAGTGATGCTGCTTTCCCAAGATGTCAACACCATAGTGAAGGTTATGCACTGCTTGAAACAGTTTTCCAGCAGCTACTGTGCTACTCTGATAGCCTTTCCAGTTTCTTTTTATAATTTTGGTTTCATAAATACAATAAGCACATAGATATATGGCTGGACTGGAAGGATAAAAACTTCTAATTTTCTAGTTAGACCCAAAACCGATTTTATTTCTAGTCTTTTCCTGTATTTTTGTTCTCAGTACTGAATCCCATAGTTTTTTCCCTAAACTCATGAGGAGATTGCTATAATATTTATAATGCATTGTCTCAAGTGAAAGCAGGAGGAAATGGCTTTCTGACCTAAATATCAAAGGTCTAATTGCTTTCTCCCACAGAAATCAGTGTGCAAGGAATTGAGGGAGGACTCATTTAGAAAAATTTTTCCCCATTATTTGTCCAGGAGTGTGTCCCTTCTTGCCAAAATGGGGAATTCCCTTCTAAAACACTCATGCAGATACCACAGGACTGATCTGTGCCTATCTGAAGATTGATGTGAGTTTTGGATCCACTGCTGGATTCTTTGCTGTTCAGGTCCTGCTGAAGCCAGCAGCAGTGCCTTACAATGGCATGCCTTTAGGTCAGGTACTGATTTGGGATGAACCAGCCCAGTCCTTCCCACTGATGTCTGCAGACTTATGTTTTCTGTGAGCTCATGGAAGTTCAGGCAAGGCCATTCTGGTTTCTGAAGTGTAACTCCCTGAAAGTCAGCTGCACAGCTTACTTTGGGGGAGAGTGAGTGGTGAACCTTTAAAGACAAGGTGTGCTGTGAAAAAATCCCATGTATATTTTATAAAGCCAGGATCTGGCCTGTCTTGTCTCCCTCTACCTTTTGCTCCTCTCTCATGCAATGCAGAAGTTGAAGAGCATGCTGTTTATCTGGCTAGATTTCAGTGCTGTTAGATGCTCAGAATCAATTCCTGGATCAGTCAGCATTACAGAAGGGAGAAAGCATAGTTGCAGATACATTTGAGCCCTGACAGCCTGTTCTTTGGGGGCTGGCATCCCTGAGAGATGTACCCAAGGAGCAATATTGGTATTGATTTCTCAATGTGTAGACTGTTAGAGGAAACCAGCTCCCTCTTTCTCCATTGCCGCCGAACCATTGAGCAGAACCCCCTGTCCCAGGGGCAGCCTGGGTTGTCACTATGCTTTCAGAGCACTTCAGAGCTCCAGGGCCATGTGTCTACATGTTCCAAGTGCAAACTGGGTTTAAATAAGGCATCTTGTCAGCTAGGTCTTAATTGAAAAAATACCAAGAAGCCTGATACAGACTGAAGGTGCTTTAGCCATGGAGTTGTTTGTACCTGCTTAGAGCACAAAATGTCTTACTTTGTTTTGCAAGCCTGGAGAACTTGTCAGAAAAGAACAAAGGGTTAAGGCAGATATCATTCAGCTCGTAATGGAGGGGGGCCCAAATCATTCAGCTCATAATGGAGGGGGGCCCAAGTCATTCAGCTCATAATGGAGGGGGGCCCAAATAATCGATAACCCAAGATTTGAAAACACTGATCAAGAACTGACTTTGAAAGAAAGCTCAGCCTCTCTATGATACAAGAAGAAATGGCTTCCTCCCAGTCATGTGGGTAACAAAATTTTTTGGGCCAATTTTCAGCCAATATGAGTCAGCAGAGTTTATATGCTGACATCAGTTTGTTTATATTACAGCTTGTGTAGCACCATGAACACTGCCAGCTCCTAATAAATAAGCCATGTTCCAGTATGCCAACAGATATCTCAGAAAGCAGGTCCTAGATATAAAGTCTGCACAATCCAGTTCTGCACCAGTCCCAGTTGTCAGGAGACTTGTGCCTCTTGCCAGTTCTTGTCAGCTAGACACCGTTTCAGTGGATGCAGAGGATTTTGGTGGACAGAAATGAGTGTCTGTTGCATGTCATGAGAAACTTGATTGCCTTGACTTCCTGACTCTTTGTTCATGCATCTTTTTACCCTAATCTAGTATAGGCAGGGTCTAGTGAGAGATGTGTCTTTGAAAAGTGAGATAGCTTTTTTTTTTCTTCTGGTTCTGTAGAGTGTGTCCTCCCAGTGTCTTGAAATGGTTGGTAATGGACTGCTGAGGTGATCTTGTATACAGCTATTCATCTTTTATGCAAATGGGATATGAAAATAATTTGCCTTTTTTAAAGACCTTAAGGCACAGATCTTACAGTGTCTTAATGCCAATAGGGAGAGGGAAGTGGTAGATGTCCTTGCTAGATGTTTTTTCATCATCCATGTTTATAGTTAGTTTCCTCTCTGAGGTACTTGCTCATTAAAGGAACCTATTAAGCAATGGTGGAAGAAAAACGATGTTAAGATGCACTAGTCTAGATGGCAATGGAGAGATTTTCTGCTCTAGATCTCAGAGCAGTGGTAATTTAGGTGAATACAGGATTTGACAGCCTTGTTTGCAACAACTACATTCTTCTCTTTCTTGTGACATGGAAAGAAAGTGAATCCTTGGGAAAATAATAATGGATGGCAAGACAGCTCCTGAGCCTTATCGCTGTTCTGGTCAGATCCTCTTAGACCTTGCATGCAGTGTGGGATTAGCTGGGGTCACAGTTCTGGAAAGCCATGGGTCTGCTGTGCAAGCCCACGCGTAGTGGCAGGGCACAGCAGAGGCAGGGGATACATGGTGACAAGGCTGGTAGATGCAAGAACCCTTACCAGCAGGGGTACAGCTCTGCTACACTAGGGTGATGCAAGCTGAGAGGCCAGGTGATGGTAGCCAAATTCAGGCAAGAGCCTGTTTCAGGAAATGAATATGGATGAGGCAGGTCTGCAGGTCAAACTCCAAGAGTCAGCCAGTGAGTCAGTGCCAGGATCAGGTTGGGACAGTGACAGGGGTCAGACAAAGTGCAGCAATTGCCAGGCAAGGCTGGAGTGGCAAGGTATGCCCAAGGTCAACCTGGGAAATCAAGTCTGGAGGGTAGAATCAGGGTCTGGATCAGTGGGGTGCGTGGGCAAGGTTGTGGTGCTGTTGCAGCATGGCTCTGGTAGTGCTGAGGGTCAAAGCCCTAGCTTAAAAGGGGCTTCTGTCTGAAATGTGTTTTTTACTTCATGATGAAGCAGATGCAGAATTCCTGGGAAAGAGAGGGCCTTTGGGTTCTCTGTCCAAAAGCAAAGAAAAAGTAGGGTGTGGGAAAAGGAGAGAAGCAGACACTTGCATGGAGATTTTATTAAATGAAGAGAAAATGCCTCAAGCCTGATGTCCTTACCCTCTCACCTGTTTTCTCCCTTCTCCCCTGGTCAGACATCTATTTAGCTGCCCACAATACAATTATGTGCAGGCAGGAGTAGCAAGGCTACAGGAAAGCTTTTGCTTCCGTACAGGGCTCCTGAAAATAGACTTCTGTTTGAGAACTGAGTGTTTGTTTTATATCAGACATGCAAAATCTCATGCCAACCGAGTGTTAACACTGGATGCTTAAAATAGCTAAAGGTGCAGAAGTATGAAATCTGGGTTCCAGTTGCAGTCCTGACTCACAGTCCTGTTGTACATTGGGGAGTCTAGTATTTTCCCTTCCTGTTTAAGTGTATAAATGGATGGTACAGCATATGCCTATTTCAGGATTTCTTCTTCCAGTTCTCATCAGAAGCCAGAAGTGGAATTGAAGTTAGAAATAATTGTGTTTAAAATTAGAGTGAATAGAAAAAACCAGCACTGACTATGTCTAAACATTGGCATGCTTGTAGTCCAAATCTGGAGCTGAATTTGGCTGTGACCCAACGTGAATGAATATGAACATCTTTTATATTACATTGTTTTATCAGTTGTTCCTTATCATTAAAAAGAACTTGGATAGAAACAGTTTGAGTTGCTATTTGGAACCATTATAGGTAAGCTGTCCAGAAAAAAGAAAATGAGGACATTACTCCAGTGAAAACATTTGGTTTAGCTTGTTCTCATTTTTTTTATACGACCTTTTAATTGCTATCAGTTGAAGTGTTGTTTATCCTTGGTATTGATGTTTTCAGGGGGCCTCAATATGTATTCCCTTTTTTTTTTGTCCTAATGCAGCAAGTAGCTTATGTGAAAACAAAATGCAACATCACATTATGTACGCTCATTCTGTAATCTGTGTATGTTTGTGATGCCCATCTTTTGTTGCTGACAGGTAAGCCTGCTTTTAAACTCAGTCCTCCAAGTCAGAAATCCATTTATGGGCACTTTTCTTAGTTTGTGGTGGTGAAAATCCACTGAGGACACCCCTGTGGATGCTAGGTTTTATTCCTGGTGGAAGGAGCCTTTCTTTAAAGGACACCTTGCTTTTGTCAAAAACTGTTTGTTACACACTTACTACGTACTGGGCTATCAGAGCAGGTGTCAGCTAAGGAAAGGAGTGCAGGTGGCACCTCCTTAAAGCAGACAATTTTTTCTCTGGCAGTGAAGATACTGAGTATGTTGAACAGCATGTTGGTTTTTTTTTAAACTGTTTACCCAACAGGAGGAATTACCTTCTATAAGATGTCACATTTACTGCTACTCTTTCTGAAGTATTTTTCATGATGTGCACTTAGAAAAGCAACATTTTTGGTCAGGGGGATGTTTTTTGTGAATTTTTTACTTGTTGAACTCCACTCACATTCACAGCAAGATACCAATGGAAGTCTTGTAAGTATACAGCAGGGGCTGACTCTGACCATTTCTGTAGCCTGAACTATTTAGAGAGGATATATTTGATAGTCTGAGCAATAATATGTTTTGTAGTCTGATAGGGGACTTTGAAGGTACGAGTCTGCCTCTCTTATTTTAGCACCTTTAAGTGGTCAGGTCCTCCTTTGTACGCTTCCAGAACAGCCTCCTGTAAAACTGGACTGCATCATGGTAAAAACCCCTCCAATAATTATTTTCCTTACGGAATGATTTAAACTGAAAATGAGAGAAAACAGAAGAAACAAACTTGGCAGATTTGCATAGAATAATTTGAGAATGTATTTCAATGTCCAGCTGTATTAAAAAAGAACAACAATGCTCTCATTCTGTGGAATGCAGTAGTGCTTAAAAGCTTGCATAATTTCTCTGATTACCTTGTCATAATGACCTCAAGCTTAATTGCACACTTTTCTAAAGTGAAGAGTGTCTCTGTTGAAGAGGTGTTAGCTTGTACAGGCAGTCATTGATAGGGGCTGAGTATTCAAAGCTTCTCCATTCCTCAGGCTCCCTTTTCAGCAGCAGTTAAGGGAAGGAGCTGCACAGGAATAGGGGAGACTTGTTGGCCTGGTAAATTACCACATAAAGGCAAAATACAGCTGTTGGAAGAATTCTAGAATAGGACAAATAGTTACCAGGAGCTTTGTGGTCAATTTTCATACTATTAGTTCTGTTGTAGAAGTTTCTGGCTTTTCTGTGTGTACTGGCACTCCTTTGAAAGATGCTGTGTAAAGGAGGAGGAAAGGTTCCATTTCAAAGAGGAACGAGAACTTTTTTGCTACACAACCTATGTTTTGCCTACCTCCTACAAAAGAAAAGGTTTACAGTGTTCCCAGAAAACTGCAGCTCCTGCTGCCATGGGATTTCTCAAAAGGATGAATATGACCTTTACACTGAGCTTGACTGGATTTACAAGTGCTACCCCAGCGGAGTGCAGGGTTACATTCTTGTGTAACATTGGGATGTGCCCCAGAGAAGTGCTGTTCCCTGTCCTGTTTCAGCTTAGCAGAATGTCATGGCATTGTGGCTTTTGCTGCAATTATTGACCCAGTTTATTAAAATGTTAATAAGAGCTTCCTCCTCTGTGCAAGAGTCAGGCGGTATCTGGAAAACATCTTGCAAAGAGCCATTACAGTTCCCAGGGCGTGCATAGAGTATTAGCAAGCACTTAGCTGCTGCACTCAGCCAGGCACACAGCTGCACTGAGCTGTCCGTAGCTGTGGAGTAGGAGGATGTGTCTGTACTAGCACTTGGGCATTCCTACATCATCATGAGTCATCCCACTTCTCCACAGGAAAAGCAGTGCTCAGAGTGAACTCTGCTAGCCTGCTAGTGTAGGAAAGTGTGTTTTGGCCTTCCCTCTCTGTGTCTGACCTTGCCCTGGGTTTCCACTGTCCATCTGATGTGATGACCCTGATCTTACCCATAGCTCTTACAGACCACATGCATTTCCTTGTCATGGATATGAATGAATCAAGGGATACATTAAAAGAAACAAAGACTATGAGCTCTACCAAAATGAAGCGGCCTCCAATGTGGTTCTTTCTGGACTGGGATGGAAGGACAAGCCCCAGGAAGGAGAAGTCACAAGTGAGAAAAGGCAGTGACATACTATAATAGCTCTTCTGTACCCAAATTCTACCATGGGTTGTGCTGGAGTAGTTAAGCCAGTGTAAAGGCTGTTGTGGAGCCAGCACACTAAGGCCACGTGTCTCAGGCCACCTGTGGAAAGGCTATCTTGAATTTCTCAGGTACAGCCTTGTCAGGCACTCCTAGACTGGTGCATTGATTCTTTGGGAAAGACTTGAGGCTGGGAGCAGCTCTTTCTTTATCTTTAGCTGGCAGGAAGGAAGACCCTAGAGAGGGGAGGCATTTGAGAGGTGGTCACTGTGTCCCTCGCTGTCTGGTATCTAGGGCTTTCCTGGGTTTTAAAAAAAGTACTCTTTTTATTAGAAAGTTCTCAAAAGGCAGAATAATTCACACAGTCTGAGCACCAGCAACCTGGGGGCTTTCTATGTTTTCTTACAAAGGATTCTCCACATCTAGTTCTGCTCTAGCTAGGTTTGGACATCACATCATTGGCGATAGCAACAAAAGATTAAAATGCCTACAGTACAACATTAACAGTAAAAAAAGAACCACGTGATTCATTAGAAATGCAAATGTAATGTTTAGGAGGCATTGAAGGGGAGTCAGCACTGTCTTATAGAAGGAGATGATGTGGGAGTGGTGGTTAGGAGTAACGGAGTGCAACATAGAAAGGAAAACTTCAGCTAAGCAAGTAGGAAATGTGCATAGCTGTGAGATTCATCACACCAACAGATACTTTCCCAGGACATGAGGTAGGAGAATCCATTGCTTAAGTAATTGGAAACTGATGGGTGGGTAAGCTCAGGGGAATGATCCTTCTTGTTGGACTGGGAAATGGACTTGGACTTTCCCATCTCTCATTTCAAGGCTGTATGTTTGAGTGGAGAGAGTCACAGGCCTCCCGGTCTGCGTGCCAAAAGGTCTTGGCTGTCTTCTGTGGTTCTCACAGCAACAGAATACCAGGCTGTTGTGTGTGAAGGTACCTTGAAGGCTGCTTTTAACTTTTCTAAGTATTTTAAAGACTTTTAGGACAGTTAATCACTCACACAGAGGTGATTTCTATGTGGAATATTTAAAGTAAGTTTAGAAGTTGCTCTGAGCACCTGATTTGCTAGAGATGGTATGATTTTCACGAATACTGGGAAGTCTTGCCTCGTGTAGCTGTTTGAAGGGAGGTGATTCAGCATTTTGAGCAGCTTTCTGTGCATGAGTTGTGTTGTGTTTTATAGCGGAGAGAGATAGAAGCTTTTATATCTTCAAACCTATTGAATTTGGGATGAGTAACAAGGGAGTCTGGTCTCAGTTACTGTCTCAGATGGTGCTTTATGGTTGTAATCAGATAGGACATGGTGGCTTCTGATGATTTTTGGGAGGGGGGGTGAGGGAGAGGAAGAGGTTTTTGGCATCAGCCAGTCAGACTAGGGATTTTGGATCAGGATAGACCTTTTGAGATGTCCCACGTGACATACTGTGTCTTTACTGTAGATGCTCAGGAAGCATCAAAAAACAATAAAAAAGTTGAAAATAGAATAGGGGAGATAGTGAGAACACTAAAATACCTATTAATGTGAGAATTCCTCTACTTACATTATTTCTTACTCTTCCTTTTTCATACTGAAAGCTAGAATCACAAATGTGGGGTCAAGAATTGAATCGTGGTTTTCACAGGACTTGTGATCCTGGATAGCAGTTCAGGTATTTGAGGGGCAAGAAAGAATAGAGGGATTACCAGCAAAACAGACTTTTATGTTTAGCACCCAAACAGGAAGTTAGTAGTCAATTTACAAGTGATAGTTCTGTGCTTTGGTTTCCTCAGAGTGCTTTGTGAAGACCGCAGGGACAAAGCCTGGGATGCAGAAAAGAAGTCATATTCCAGTCCTTGAGTGCTCTTTGATGGTCTTGTGTGGTGAGCATGAATGATGCTGAAGACGTCTGTTGTTGACAAAAACACAAGTTTGACAAGTTCATATTTGTTTTCTGAAACAAGGTGTTCATGTGCCCCGTCTTCTCTGATGCCCTCTCTTGCCTGCAGTTTTACCTGCCTCAATTTGTCATGCATGACTGTAACTTTTCCTGACAAGAGGCAGTATTTCATCCTTGTATTTACGTGCCATTAGCTTGAGCCGCCTGCGTCTGGGCGGCTGAGTGCGAGCGGAGTGATTGTAACAGGGTGGCTGCAGAATGGGGAGAGCGGCTATAAACTTAAGCTGTCTGGGTTTTGCTGCTGATCAAGCCTGGAGCAGGAACTGCTCAGACATGGCAGTTATATTTCAGTGGAGATATATTATTTATGAATTCCCGGTTGTCACCATATTTAAAAACATGTGAAATCTGTTGGTGTGCAGAAAATAAGACTAGGAGAGGTCAGCCAAGATAGCAAAGTGTGCGAAAGCCATGGCAGACATCCACTTAGTGCTGTAAATCAAGCAGTTTCCTTGGTTTTTCAGGCAGATACTTGATTCTGCTGGATTTGTCATATGACAGTCTCTTAATCAGATAGGAATTTAAGGCCATCCTATTTAGCTCATTCTTATCAGAACCACATGTGATGTTTTATTAATATTAATGTCATGGTATTATAATTGCTGTTACTTGTCATTATTAGGGGAAACAAATATTTCTTGACAAATGGCTGAGGCAGTTTGGATTGCTGGGCGTAGTGGGGAAATCTTGGATCTCTGTAAATGAGTGGGCGTTGAGAGTTCACTCTGTTGAACAAATGGGCAGATTTATCCAAGGCTATTAAATTTAAGTTATAGTTTACTACATTTCTTCATGTAATAAACTGGTCATGCAGAGTGAACTTTCTGTATGTGGTCATGTACTCGCTGGAGGGCAACAATCACTTGGCCAAATACAGTTTCAGATAAAACTAGTTTCAGAGTTCAGGGGTGTTCAGATGGAGGGTTCAGGGGTGTTCAGATGGAGGGGATTCATTTGGCTCATCATACTAGCAGAGAAACGGTCGTATAGTTGCCTGTAGCTTTGGGGAAGGAGTCTGACTCCCAGCTAAATGTAATATTTTGTATGTGCTTATTTTTAACACACTCTGAGGAGCTCTGATGCAACTTTGAAAGTATTTCAGTAAATATTAGTTTTTAATGTGGAACATCTGTACACGATTATGATGAGGAATGTGACAGGCTTTATCTCGCTCAGCTCTCTTTCACCCCATCCAAAAATGTTCTCCAAGCTGAGCAGTACGGTTCGTTTTCAGTCTGTATTACGTACAAGAGAGAAAAAATGAGGGAGGTCTGGGTTCATACTGTCTCATTTTAGGCAGTAAATGGACATTAGGTTTCACGAGTGTTTTAACTAGGGAGGAAGCCAGCACAGCTACTGAAATAAACAGCTGGACCCCTCCCCAGTGTTCCTTCCCATACAGCCCCCGGCCTTGTGGCAGTGCAAGTGTGATGAATGGATTTGGATGAACTTTAACCCAGGTGTCCTCTCTGGTTCCCCATATGCTGGCACAGCCTCTTCTGTCTGTGTGAGGGAAGGGGAAGCACTGGTGTGAGGATGGGTATCTGGGGCAAGGGGGCACAGAGCTGTAAATATTGACAGCTTAAAACTTGAAGATTAATTTTGAGCCTTCTCTATAATCAGCAGACCATCTCACTCCTAGTATCCTAGTATCTTCTGCATTATTTTTTTAATTAGGATTGGCTCTCAGAAGTTAGAAAAACAGCACGAGCTAAGTACGTACCAGCTAAGCTGCATCCTGTTTCACATCTGAGAGTGGGTAAGATCACAGGGGAACACTTAAGATAAATATGCTCAAAACCAGCACTATTGATCCAGTGCTTTTCAACAGTACTGAACTTCCTGAAAATGAAATGCAAACACAAAACAAACTCAAACCATTAATGCATTAGCTAGTATATTATCCTCCAAAGTGTTAGCAGCCTGAACTGAAACTGCCAAGAAATGTAAAGTAGGCTGTCTCAGTGTGAAAGCTGTATATTACTTTAACAGATCAGGCATTTATTTATGCTTCTTTTTGTTACATTTGGGTTTTTGAGATGGGATTGATTCATAAACTGTCACATGAATGTTTCCACTTAGCCCATTGCTGGCAACACCCGCCTTTCAACAGCAATGTTAACGTTACAATGACATTGAACAGGCAGACAAAAATCCTTAGTGTAAATTAGGCTTTCTGTAACTTACTGCTTATGGAGGATGGACTGGAGGTGAGCACGTTTTACCAAGGCAGAACTTTTAAAACCTTCATCTTTTGCTGACCAAGGAATATAAAATTAAAGCTCCTTTTTTTTTTTTTAAAAAAAACAAGGATTTTGAAGATCCCAAGAGAAAATATCTACAATATGACATATGCTAGCAATAATGCACAGGACAAAGGGTCTCTTAGATGAAGAGACTGAAGTAAGGGAATAAATAAAAGAAATTAAAGTTTTGATATGTAATGAACAGTATGGCTTATGTGCCTAACTGAGACCTCTTGGGAGAACTCTGAATTGGGATAAAAGGGCATGTCACTTGCTCAGAGAAGTGGGTAAGGAGGGGGATTTTCCCCTTTTATCAGCAGTATGTATACTTCTTTTCAAATCCTGAATATGAAAGGAATTAGACTCATGGGTATGGAAAGAGAGAAGAATATGGACAATTTTGTGATGAGGACCTGTTCCAGACTACTACACCAGGAAGATCAGATAGATAAAGATTTATGGGGATTTTGAAACACTGAGGAGAATCCTCTGAAACATAGAGTTGGTGGTAAGGGAATTTGAAGAATCTGATCTATCCAGACATCTGTTGAGAAAGGGGGGAAAATTATGAGCCATTCATGTAATGAGGAAATAGTGATACTTTAAGAGGGGAAGGGAATAATCTCTTCTCTAAATCAGTGGGATTTATCTGCAATAGGAAAGATTTAGCACAGGTACGAGATAACTGAGCAAATAAATACATGAGCTGCTTGAAAACACTGCCTTCCTCTTCCACTTTGAAGGCTGTTCTCCTGAGCAGTGCACTCCACTCTGTGTGGTCCTTTCCCCTCCAAAGTGAAGGAGGGGAAAACCAGCACATGACAGCCGTGGTGCCAGCACTCAGTATGCTACCCTGCAGCACTTGGGCATTAGATGTACGTGTGCAGTGTAAGACCCTGAAAAGAACCAAATTGCATACTGTTATCACCAAAACCAGTCAAGGCATCATCCTTCTGGAATAGTTAATTCTTTGGAATGTTAAAAGAAACAAAATAACACAGCTAAAGTCAAGCACTGAGTCTGTATTTAAACCAGCATACTGGTGTTTTGGGGAAAAAATACGTCATCTGAAATAAAATGTTGAAGCATAAATGTAGATAGCTTCCAGGCTGTCATACCTCCATGAGATGCTTTCCTAAGATCTATCTGGAAATCTCTTCACTATGGCCATTCACTGAAGAAAATAACAAGCTCATTTCCTCTGCAGGGTATTAGATAAGATGGTAAGGACCGATCTGTAGGACTATTGACTGGTGACTAGCTGAGAAAATTGCTTTGAGTTACATAATGCTTGTCTGCTCTGAGCTAGGTCTTGTGTATAAACCTGAGAGCAGTCTATCTACCCATTTAAAATAAAATTAATTTTCATATACACTTTACCTGGGCATTGAGGGTTTTTTTTCCCCCTGGGTATTGTTAGACAAAGTTCTCTGCTGAGCACGACGTTGTTTCTGGTATCTTTAATAATCTATAATGTGTGTGGTGTGCGTGTATATATATGTGCGGAAACAGGTCTTAAATGTTTATTATTTGAAATGATTGGGAGCATTTAGTGATTCAGGATTTGAAACTCAGTAAGAAATTGCATATTCAGAAATATTGAGTAAGTAACACTTACTGAGTTTGAAGTAGTGAAAATATTTAATGGCACTTTATTAAAATACTATGAGCATATGTGGTTAAGGACCATGTCTGAGTGAAAGGTCATAGCTATCACCGACTCCAGTGGGAGCTGAGGAATTGTACAGCCTTGGAGGAGCAGTGTTCTGGGTGCTTTGTGTTGCAATGTGTTGAAAATACATGTGTGACAAAACTCCTGGTTGATCCCAGATGGTAGTTAGTGTATGCCCTTCTGGGTAACAGTCAATGCTGCTTTTTCTCATAACTAAGTTTTAAACTCAGTTAGCTCAAGAATATCTCTGTAAGTGTGTCTGTAGGGCATCACAGGTTGATGATACACTTTAAAACTTGTTTGTAAAACAAGAAGAATATGGAAGAACTCATAAATCTCACAAGAAAGTAATTTATAGCTACATGTGTTTTGGGGGATAGCCTTAGACAGTGAAATAGCATGAGTCATATCTAATAATAGAAACCATTTATAAAACAATGATCAAATAGAACAATCCACAGAAATGCCAAAGCCCAACCCTTAACTCCTTCAGATAGAATTCACACCAGTTATAGGATCAATTCAAACTTCATTTTTCATTTCTTTGTTTCATTTAGTGCTTATCATAGAACCTGCTGAGTTGGAAGAGACTCATAAGGGTCCTTGGGTCCAACTTCTGGCTCCACACAGGGCCAGCCAGTTTAGAGCATGGAACTGAGAGCATTGTCCAGACTCTTGAACTCAGCCAAGCTGGGTGCTGTGACCACTTCCCTGGGGAGCCTGTTCTAGTGCCTGACCACCCTCTCAGTAAAGAACCTCTTCTTAATATCCAACCTAAACCTCCTCTATCACAGCTTCATGGTGTTCCCTCAGGTTTTATCAATGGTCACCAAAGAGAGATCATCAGCACCTGCCCCTTTGCTCCCCCTCATCAGGAAGCCATGACATCGCCCCTCAGCCTCCTCTTCTCCAGGCTGAACAAACCAAGGGACTTCAGCCTCTCCTTGTAAGACTTCCCCTCCAGACCCTTCACCATCCTCATTGCCCTCCTCTGGACACTCTCCATAGCTTTGTGTCCCTCTTGTACTGTGGCACCCAAAACTGCACCCAGTACTCAAGGTGAGGCTGCACCAGCACAGTGCAGAGCACAGAGCAGGACAGTCACCTCCCTGGACCAACTGGCTGTGCTGGTTGGCCCTCCTGGCTGCCTGGGCACACTTTTCACTTTCTTTACTGATGTGATCGTGCCTGGGTTTGGATGCCTTGGGGCTTTGGGGATATTCAGAAAGAGAATGCTGTGCAAAGGTTAGTCCAGGCTCTCAGGGTGCTGGTAATGCATGGCAGATGAAGCATCCTACCACTGCAGGGATTTCCTGCTCAGAGAATTGCCTTCTGCAGCTAATGGCACACAGCTTATGTGATGGCATCTGTGTGACCATCTTCTTTGTGCTGCAGGCTGGGAACGTAACCAGGGAAAAGGTGGCTAGGTTCAGGTTCTTCAGCTACTGATCTTTTTCTCAGGAATGATGCTGTGGTCAATGCTGGCAAGTTTTAAGAGTAATCTTCAGACTGTAGCGCACAATGTCAGTATGTGGTCCAGAGTGCAGAGGTGAATCTTAGAGGAAACAAAAATGTTTCAAAGCCTGTTTGCTTTCTGGGCTAATGCTTTTGGTTCTGCAGAACTGCTTGGACACATCTTTCCGAAAAATCTCAGTTCTTTAGTTACAGGGTAGCACAAGCAGGTTATTAGCAGGTTATTCCTCTGCCACACTCTGCGTTTTCTATAGTTGTCTGTTCTCTCTCCCTCTTTTATTTCTGTATGTGGCCAAAAAATAGTATATTCCATAAACAGTGAGTTTTGTGCTTTCACAGACCTAGCTCTGGGCTCATCATCTTCTGTCTAAACTGCAGTTTTGGTCACCCTGTCAGGAATACAGGTCATCACTAGCTAAAGCTGAACTTTTTTTATGTGGAGCTTTTCATCTTGCCCTGCAAGCTCTTCAGCTTGTGTCCTGCTTTGGGTTTGATCCTTGTGCAGGGCACTGCCCTTCTGTCTGTCAGCTACATGTGTAAGCAGAGTGACTTCTGCTAAGTCTGGGAGTGACCAAAGAAGGTGGATCTGTGTCTAAGCCTTGGTTCTTTCTGCATTTTACTTCCAACATGTCCTACCCAACCACTTGGCTCCTTATTTCTCAGTTAACAACATTCTTTGGCCCATTTTTTTCCTCTGTTTTATCCATTTGTTTTACTGTCAAATGGACTTTACTAGTCTGTCCCTTTGGCTATGTCACTTCACTGTGTTTCTCCCTGCACTGTCCATTTGGTTAACTGTTACATTGCTCACCTTACCTTCTGAAAGCTTATCTAAGCCTACTACCATCCATCTTTCCCCCCTCACCCATTCCTGAGATGACAGGATTGCTGTCTGTTTAGGCTGGACTTAGCTCACCATGCCTGCCTTGGTGTTTGGACTCGTGCAAACTCTGATGTTTGGGAGGAACTCCCTGTAAGGATTTGTTACCTTCCTTAAAGCTTTCCTTCTTCACTGGTGTCTCAAATGATTACTCCCTGCTTTGCTCTCTTTAGTTTCATATTAATTTGATGTGTCCAGTTTAATTATTTTTTGAGTTAGGGACTACTTCTGGCTTTGTGTAGGTCTTAGAACAGTGGCGTGGTGTGGCTGAGGTTCATAGGCATGGAGGTAGTAGCAGGCTTAGAGAAGAGTTTTGATTGTTACACTGAAAATTCTGGGACTTCTCAGAAGCAAATCCTTTTATGCTTTGGCTTTGTATTTCTGTATTGACAATCTCGTAGATACAGGTAAGACTGGGTAAGGACTGAATAATAACTTCAGTTTCTTCCTTGACTCTGTTTTATTGTCATCTATCTGCTCTCTGTGGAGTGCTAAGCACACCAGCTAACCCTCAGCTCCTTTAGATTTAGCATCTTACAAGATTCTTTCCCAGCCTGACCTCATGATCATAAAGGAGGAGGGAAAATGGCACCAGAATAAAATACAAAGTCAAAGTTTTGGTATAATAATAGCTTAGAATACAATACTGTTCATTTTAGCATGGCTAAAAAGCTATAGAGTTATAATTATTTATGTCACTTCTCCTGATCAATATTCAGAGCACTGAAATGCTGTATTAGTGCTGGGCACTGGTGATAACTGTGTGCTCTGGTTCCTTGGGACCTGGGAAATCGTTTGGAGGCCCATTGATGAGTGGGTATAGTGATGCTACAATCTGCTAATCCGGAAAGGCACTTCCAGGCTCTGCATTTGCATAGGCAAGATGAGGATATTGCTGTTGCTTTTTTTTTTTTCCAGAGAGAAGATGACTAGCAATGCAGTTTTCCCTACTTGTAGCACTAATCCAGAGTGATTGTCCCATAGGAAGGAGGGCTTCTTGCCATTTCCCTTCCTGCCCTTTCCTTCCTTTTCACCAAGAGCAAATGTTTGTCCTCCGAGCATCTGGACTACATGTGCCCTTTCACTTGAGCGACTCACAGGTGCCTTTAAGACTTCTTGCTCAATAGGAGCAAAATGTCAGATGACATTTTGAGCAAAATGTTGGGTGGCAACAGCAAAATGTTGGGTGGCAAGTACATACTTTGAGGAAAGGTGTTTCTACACTCCTTGGCTTCTCAGTCTGGAATGTAAAGCCTGTTTGCTATGCCTTTAGGAAGAGACTCGATGTCTTGGGTAATCTTTTAGGCTGGCACTCTGCATTGTGGTACCATTTGCAAGGTCCAGTGCTGCAAGCTGTGTTCCCCATCTCTGTTACTGACTCTTGCCAGATGGCTAAAGTTTGCAGGGGTGCTGAGCACCTTGCAGACCAGGCTTCCTAATGACTGGCTGTCAGCTGCTTGTTGTGGGGAATCTACCCTTAAAGTTTGAACCCTTGAAGGTGGAAGTGAGTGAAACTTCAAGAACAAACCTAGTTAAGCTGTGACATCTGTTATATGTTTTTATAGTTGTCTTGTTAAAGCCTGGGTCTTGGATATAATTAACCTGCAAAACTCTGGGGAATTCAAGCTTTGGCAATTCATTCTTTAAGCATCTTTGCACTAAACACCAATGCTTGTTTGGTTACAGCAGACACCCCAAAGCTTGTCTGTATCTTTCCAGTGTTCAGATCCACCCAGTCAGAGCTGAAGAAAAATTCTATGGCATCCTGGAAGTAAATAAGAAAAAGGCATGTGTGCCACTTCCACTTCTGTTTTATTTCATCTGCAGGCAGATTATGAAGGCCTTTACTTTTACCAAAGTGAGAGTTGTTTCTATGGATAAGAGAAAGGCTGTAGACAGAGAAGGCAGGGTAAAAGATGCAGCAGGAAGAGACACAGCTGTGATGAGAGATGAAACATATCAGGAACAGTTCTGTTTCTCCAGAATTGTGCCCACTTAGTGCTGGAGAGGCTGTCAAGAGGCACCTGCATGCTGTACCACAGGAGTTTTGGAGGATCTTCTTTCTAGAAGGTGTGAAGCTGGAAATGTTTTCACAGCAGTACCCAGTGGATGTATTGTGTGACAGGAGCTGTGGACATAAAGACTGATAGAGTGCCTGTAGAAGCCAGAAATGGACATAATGGTAGGAATTGCTGGGGACTTTGGATGGATTATTAGGGAATTGGACTCACACACTGCTTGTATATAATTGAAAATCTGTGTGGATTTTGTTTCCTTGGCAGGTAGTCACAGAGCCAGGCTTCTTAACGGAGATGTTTGTAAGCAGTGCATAAATCCATAGGATTTATCTAGAGAACTGCAGGCTGGGCATCACTGTAGCCTGTATCTTGTTATTCAAATCATGAAAAAGAAAATAACTTCAACCTGAGTTTCACTTCATGCAGGAATTCTGCACCTACTGATTTGGGGTGTTTTGTCCCAACTCCAGACAAGATGTCAGTGAATGCTGAGATTTTTGTATTCAATGCAAAACAATGATGAAGCTGATAACAGGCTGTCAGCTGAGGACATTTGTATCTCCAACAGCTGTGGTCAGTGAGCCAAGCTTGTGCAAGCCCAGTGGTTAATCAGTTGGGGGAAATCTGCACATCTTGTTTGCCTGAGTCAGCCACCGAAAAGATTTGCTAATAGCTAAAAATTTGTCTGAATCATTGGGCTGCTGGGTGCAGTAAGCATCTGTTCACATCTTGCATGCTGTAATTAAAGAGACAGGGATATGCTATTTTAAAAAAGCCCCAGCATGGAGACAGCAGTGCATTGCTGGTCTGAGGATAATATTTTTCCCCAGTGCTGTTAATATTGTCTCTTGTTTGTCCTAGTGTCAAGGCCGTTAGCTTTGACTATCCATGATGTATGTCCATAGCTATGTTTGGGGATTTTTAGCTCTGAAGACTGCTGCTTCAGTTCTTAATGAGCAGAGGACTAACGATGTGATGGATGATAGTTCTGTCTGCAATGTAGGAACAGGTATGGCGGAAGCAAACCGTGAAGGGTAATGACTATCCCCCAGGAGGGACTGTTAGAGCTGAGTTCTGTCAGGTTGGGGTGCAGGTGAGTGAAGTTCTGTAGACCTCGGGTGCCTTTAGGTTTATCTGGCATCTGTCTGCCTAAATGCCTTATCTGCAAACTAGGAGTGATGATACATTCCCAGTCTCAAGGATATGAGCTGAATTCAAAGACTTTTTTTTGAGCTGCTTGGGTATTGCCAGAACTGGGTCTGTAGCTTGACAGATGGAAGCTGCAGGGTAAAGCAGCCTCTTCTCTCAGTATATCTATAATACACAGGTTTTTGTATGCTAACAAAGGTCTCTGCTACTGATAAAATTACAGATTGACTCCTTATATATTGGGAAAAAGCAGTTAAACTACCTATATTATTTAGCATCATACTTGAAAACTTTGAAAATATACTTAACTCATAAACTTAATACTGTTGGGTAGCTCTGAGTTCCTATGGAAAGAAAATACCTTCCATAATGTACAAATGGTATGCTAAGTCTTTCAGAGCATGGTTCCCTCTGTTTGTGTCTCCCTTCTAAAAGGAAACATGTTCATGAAGTTGGATTCTGGGTGTTGGTAAGGCACTAAGTAATTAAGATAGTGTCCTCATAGCTTTGATAGCCTAAGGATATGCTGCAGATAAAGCTTTTTTAGGTCCACTGATCTTGCTAAAACAGAATAGATCCTGTAGAAGGCCTAAAGCTTTTCTGTTTTTCCTGACTCTATCATTTGGTCTTACATAAGCTGTTAAATCTTCCTACCCTGAGCTATTCAGAATAACTGTTGTCAGCTTTGGGAAAAAAAAATAAATGTTTAACCAGCCTCAAAACTTTAAAAAATCCACTTGGGAATATTCCTGTGATATTTTTAATTGCTTTTTTCCCTATTAAGATATGAAAACTCAAAGTGAATCAGGGCTCCCAGTTTTGTGCTGCCTTGGCAGTGCTTTGCCGGGGCCGCACATGGAGCAGGCGAGACAAAAGCAGCAGCCGTGTGTCAGCCTGAGACTGGGGCCTGATCCAGTTGCTCTCAGTAGAGGAATCCATCCAAGAGTTAGTGAATTTTGGATGAAGGCAATTCGCTTTCTTTTGAACTGATTCCAGAGCACGTGTGGGGAGTTAACTGAGACTAGGGGATGACACATTACCTAATCCAGTTACCATGTTGGTCTCTTGGGAGTGATGGCTCTTATGTGGAAATGACCTGCGGATTTCAGTTTGTCTCAGCATGGCTAATGTATCTGTCTGTGCCTTAGGTGAGAGAATAGCTCAAACTGTGAGCACACGCAGCTGGCACGTGAGTGTGGATGGCTGAAACTGAACTTTCGAACTCTCAAGCAGAAGCCTGCTGCTTGCTGTGACCGGTGCGGGCTGGCTCTGAGTTTTGATAATGTGGACTAAGAAGTAGTGGCACATCCCAAACCCTCCCATTAATAAACAGGACTGAGAAAGAAACAACAACCAGGAGGATGATCATACGTTGTGCTTCTGCATTAGACTGTTTAGACTGGGAAAGTCAGGGGCTTGTGGCACTGACAAGAAGAGGAAGCCAAAACAGCGGCTTCCCAAAAAGCAGTTGTCTTGACCTGGAAAGAAGGTGGCGAAGGCTTGGGCTGGAGTGCAGATCCTGGAGATCAGAGAGCTGCATGGAGACAAATGCTTGGGGATGTGCAGTCACCTCAGCCAGGCGTGCTGAAGCTGGTGACTGCAAACAGCTGCACAGCAAGAACTTTCTGCTGACCTTTCTCAGGCTAGCAATGATCTTCCTCTGGGATGGGCAGCCAGGGCTTAGAGAACGTATGAAGCTTGGAGGGGAGCAATTGAATGCATGTGAGAGAATCAGGCTGGGTAGAAACTCTAATCTCTTCGGTTCCTAAATATACCCCAGTATCTGGTCCTACTACTTGTCGTGGTTTTCTCTTTTGCCTGGGACAGCCTGCTACACCGCATCTGTAGTGGGAAAGAAGTGGTCTTCTCTCATGGAATGAGAAGGAAGGATGGGCTCCATTCAGGCTTGTCATCTTTTCTGGTCATTGTGATGTTTTTAAGCAGTAAGTGCAGTTTATTTTAATGTCTAGGCAACATGATAGACAGTCTGAAGGGGAACAGCCCCTGGTTTTCAAATAATTACTATTGCAATTATGTCTCAGTGAAAAAAGACAGTGGAGTTACTGTTAACAAGGTGTTAACTGGCACAGCGTTCCTTGTAGTGTAGACCTTTCCTCTCAAGTTGAGACATGACACAGGACCTTCAAAACTTTCGGAGAACCGTGCAGTATTGCTCACCTGGGAGGAATTTCAAGTGGAAAGCTGGAGATGAGGGAAAGTGAGAGAATGTATTGAGGTAGCCTCTTCGTAATTTTCCAGTTTTTAGGGTAGGACTTTGATTTGCAAAACACTGAGGGCCTTTGGAAATGCTAGATTGTCCCCTGATGTGTGTGTGGGGAAAAAAGCCTGACTCTTCCTATATGCATGCAGTTTTCATAGAAAACTGGAATTCTTTTCAATCAATCTGTAACAAGTACAGAACACAACCCACTCTGGCTGCTGAGTGGAAATTCACTTCCACACCATGTATCTGTATCTAAGCATGCCGGTAAGGCTGCAGCCAGAGCCCAGCTGAGCTGTATTAGGGCAGATTGGAAGACCGGGATTCATGAAGTTACTGTACACAAGACGAGTGGGACCACTGGGAAGCAGGGAATACCACTGGCTGTTTGCTACTCCCTTGGCCTAGCTTCAGCCAGGTTTGACCTGTCATTGCCTCTGTGTTACCATGGAGTGTTTCTCGCAGGTGTCAAGTTCTGCTGGAATCACCTTTTTCAAACAATTCTTCATCCATAGCTGTGTATTTTGGACAGTGATACACTGGGGGAAAGTACTAAGACCCTTTATTTTTTATATTTAATTTATGTTTATGTTTAATGTTGGAATAAAGTCATCAAATGCAGTTTTATGACAACTGCTAATTAGAGTTTGGATGCAGATGAAAACCCCTCTTGGATCCTGTGGAAGGTTGAATGCTACTGCCAACCATCCTTCAGAGGTTTTGGCCTCTGTTGAAGGTCATAGTGAAATAGGTTGCTGTTGCAGAAGATTAATGGTGCTTAAAAATGACTTGCAGCACGTTCATCTGCAGACTTCAAAATCTCTGCAGAAGTGGATATGGCACATGTTTTCCCCTATTCCCTCCCCACTAAATATGGAAGCAGAGAGATGGAGTTCACTGGGTTGCCCACACTTCTGCAGCCAGACAGTGGTAAAACCAGCATGGTAATCCAAATGCCTTGGATTGTGGTCGATCATTTGCTTCGCACATAATTCGAGAAACTGAAAACATTTTTATGCATTATTTTTCAGCATCTCCCTTCTTCAGACATCTCAGACTTCTCATCTTCTTTAATTGCCACTTATCTCCGAGTCATTTTGGGATCTGTAACCAGCTCAGTTATGCCTGTGTTTCAATCTCAGTACAGTCATTCTGTCACTGATACAGCTACCTCTCTGTCCCATGTCTTGCCTGGCAAACTCTGCCCAGATGCCTGCTGTACATGACACAGATTACCTGAACAAGCATTCTCAGGGGTGCCCGAACCTGCCAGCTCTGACTCGCTCTGCTTGGAGCTCTGAGGTCACGTTTGCTCTTCATGGAGCAGGCAGTTATCCTTAAAAGACCAAACTCATGACAGCTTTCAGAAGATGCTGTAGACATCCATTTCTGTTCCTTTCCTGTTAACCTGATCCTTGACCTTCTAGACAAAAAAAAATAAAGGAGCATGAATCCAGCTGTTTTTCAAGGAAGCATTTGAGTTGATGCCTCTCTACCTGATAGGGAACAGGAATAATGGAAAGAGAAACAGAAGCATCTCTGATGTGGGCGAGCACTTGGGTGGAGAACGTAACACAAAATGTGGCACTTCAAAGAGAAGCATCTGTCTAGCTGGAGCTTACTGGAAGAGTTCATCAATGATTATTTTATTTCTGATCTTGTTTATCACTTTCATTAACAACCTTGGCATACAAAATAGCCTGTGTTAATGAAATTTCCTGATGACTCTCCACTGGGAGACAAGTCAGAGCTTAGAGCTGTAATTAAAAGCTCACCTGTCCTCTTGGAACACTTTATTTGGTATCTCTGATTGCTTTTTTTTTTTTAAATTTCAGTGGTAATAAACCATTCACAGCAAACCTTCCTTTCTCCTTTCATTGGGCACATGAAAGGTTTAGTTTGGCCCAGCTACTTGAAAAATGTATAATTTTTTAAGGTGTCTGTCAAGTTGGTATTCATTAATTTCCCCTGCCAAAACCCAAATGAATAATGTAACTTGACGCAAAAGCTCCAAATGAGGGTTACAGATAATTATTCATACTGGAGACTTTGGCTATGAATCATTTCTACTCTGCAGCCTAACTGCTTCTGTAGCAGTGCCAGTTTCATATTTCTTTGTTTCTGATGTAAATAATTTTCAGTGCTATAAAATATGAGGGGGAACACATTTGTGTTGAACACAGGTAACTATGACTAAAAGGAATGAAAACCTTTAAAACAAGAGTTATAGGGGCATCTAAGTGGCAATTAGAATCCTTTAAAAATTCATTCAGGTTTAGTGAAATGTTGCTGGCAGTCATTCATAAAAGTAATTGCCCTGTGCACATGAAAAATTTAAATGTGGTAATTTAGTAATGAATCTGAGCTGTCAGAAGGCATTTTATGGATAATCAGACATTCCTGCAGGCATAGCAGTGACTGAAGAAAATTGAAAAATAACTTTGTGGAGGCAAGATTATCCGAAATAAACGTTTCCTCTGGAAGCAAACAATGAACCCTGTGATTTTTAGAAATGTAGCACACTGTAAGTTGACAAGGGCAGCCACTGGAAGCAAATAAAGAACCAATTGTGTACTTATTATTGATTCAGATTAGTAATATTAAGTAGTGGCCTTTGAGAAGTGAGTACTTCTACATCCTGAGATACGTTGTGTGCAGCTGCATTATCCAGCCCCCAGGAAAAGGAAGCAAGAATTCTCCATTACTGTTTGCAAATGACATTGTCAGTTTTGAAAGGAGAAGCTCAGCTCTCTTTTCATTTCACTTGGGTGACACTGTGGGCTGTATTGGAATTTATTCTTTATTTCCACCCCCAGGCTAAGAGAGAGTATGGCTGGCTGTGTGCTGTTGCAGGGCATATTAGGGACAGGCAAACTTGAGACATTTTGGAAGTTTAGTGGAGCCACTGATGCATAAGGAAAGTCAGTGCAAACCATTGCCTTCAGATGAGGTAGCAGTTCACTCCCACTCTGTGCGGGTGTTAATGACTTGAAAATGGACAAGAGTGCTTGAAAATCTCTTTCAGCCAAAGTCTCTAAATCACTCTGGGGAGAAGATCTCACCATGTTTGTCTCAGCTGGATTATTGCTTTTGCTCTTATCTTGGTATTTCTGGGGGATTTTGAGACTGTTAGGCTGTCTGGGAAGTAATTTTTTCCAAAGATGAGATCCAGTTGGGGTTGCAGCTCCATTCAAATACCCTTTTGCTAGAGCTGATTTGCTAACAATCTGTTCCTAAGGAATATTTATGGGATTATTTTAATCTTCTCCAGTGTTAGAATACTATAAGGAGACACTCCTGTATTCTGATTTACAGCATGTTTGTTTAAAAGTGCTGATCTTGAACACTCTTTCAAGTTTTAAAAATAAATGGCATGAGATGTCAACTTCACTTTTTTTTTTGTTTATCCATCTAGTATTTCCTTTCCTGATTCTTTGTTGTTTACTGAGTTTATTGAATGCTAAAAGGGGTCAGGTCAGCTCAACTCATACTTCTGATCAGCTTTACTTTATGGTGTGGTAGAAGGAAGTTTTCAGAAGAAAAGAAATATTTATTTCTTGCAGAATTGAAAACAAAACATTTCTGTTGCTTTATGCATTTTTAAACCTATTTGTTCCCCTCTTTATTTGCTACAAAGCTTAAATATGGACTTAGATCAATGTGACAGGTTCATGTGCTGTGAGAATTAATCAAAAATATTTTGGAAACCTTCTACCATAAAAAATCATTAGACATAATTAGCAAAATAGTATCTCTCATGAGAAATGATGAGGTGAAATACATCAGCTGGCAAGAAGTAGCTAGCTCTAGTGTTAAAGTTTTTCAGTATTGTCTCCTTCTCCCATCGATGACTTAGGAGATAGATCACCACTTGGAAGGAGCCAAGACATACCAAGTCTGTGTTCTTATTCTCTGGACTGGGGCCCTACTTTTTTGTTCTGGCTATCTGGTAAACCTCCCTGATGAGGAAGTGGCAGATGTTGCTGAGAGAAAAGCACTCTGAAGATAATTCCCTTTCTTCCAGCAATGAGTTACCTAAATATTACTGCTGTGTTATTTGGCCATTTTAAGGTTTGCAGAGCTATAAAGCATTTGATCTTCCTGGGGTGGGGGAGGAGCTGAAGGACATATCTTACTTTTGATGAAGCTCTGAGGAGAAAGAACAGCGTAACAGGAAGACTATTTATAGAGGCTGCTTGCCAAATCAAAGCCCAAGCTTTAATTACATTTGTGCACCTTGTAGCCATGTTTAATAGAGATCTAAATGCAGTATCATCTTCCTATCTGACTTCTTAGCATTCTGTCTTTTTTTTTCTCCCAAACTCAGCACCTGTTGATGTGATTGACTATGAGTAGTAAGGGTGTAGATTAAGTCTGAAAATCCATCAATGGTATGAGCTCATTTAACATAACCTTTTAAAAATTGTTGTAGTTCTGAAGCATTCACTAATGTTTAGATTGTTTTGTGTCCTACGACTGCCATGGTCAGAAAGGAAAATCCAGTGTCTGAAGGGGCTAGGAACGGGGCCGAAGCTCTTTGGGGGTGTCTGTGAATTGGAGGGTTGCTCCTGGTGTATTCTGTTGTGTTTGGGGTTTGATTTCAATCGATGCTGTCTGTTGAGGCGGAATGATCAACAGTAGCACTTTAGAAAAACAGTTGGACCTTGTAAGTAGCTTTTTCACTTCAACAGAGACCCCAAGGAAGTCCATCTGGGCTTGAATTCCTGTTTCTTTTAGATAGTTGTTATCTAGGTCAGGGTTGAAGTTCTTGCACAGAGCACTTTGCGATTCCTCTCACTGCTATTGGATTTTCCAGTGCTTAGCCCCTGAGTGCTGCCCAACAGCGGTGCTCTTTAGGGTTTCTGTAAGGCCTGGCAGCAGCCCCTCCTCCTGCTTTTACTCTGTGTGGACAGAGTTTAATTGAGAACTCCTTGCTACAAAAATGGCATTTCATTTTCTTAACACTTTTCTGTCACTATTACGTTGCTTTGGTGGGTGCCTCTTTGACCTCACGCCTCACCTCTTTGACCTCACGCCTCACCTCCTTCCCCTCTGTTGGTGTGGGTCAGAACTGAACTCTAGCTGCAGTTACTGATGCGCTGCTGTGCTGAGGATGGCTGGTGGCTGCTGGGATGGCAGCTATCACATCTGTGCTTACGGCACAAATAACTTCAGGTAAAAAGGATGGGGTGAGAGCTGTACCTCCCTGTCCTCTCTTGGGCACTGGTGGCTAAATTGGGGACCTTGGGGAGTCATAGGCCCCTGAACTATGTCCCCACCAAAGCCTCCACTTAACGTCTGAAGTTAAACGGTCTGCAGATTCCCTTTCTTTTCTATGTTGAGTGACAAGAGTGTGCTCTTTTCCAGCAGAAGGATGCACTTTCTATCCCATGGCTGTTTGCTTTTTGGCCACTGTCATCTGAAAAAAAAATGGCAGGAAATTAGTAAGGCTGCTAGCTGAGGTCTGTATTCTGATTTTTATGAGTAAATAGTCAATGTAGTTTTCAAACTCAATTAGGAATTAAAATCTTTATTCTGGAATAAGGGCCAAACGAATGCTGTTAAAAACTGAAGCTGGTTTGTGTTGCTTTCCTCAGAGCAATGCATCTGTTCTGGCTTGGGTTTTTTTTTGCTTCCGTTGGCATATTTATTTGTTTGTGTTGTATAGGGAACTGAGTATGTTAGGAAGCTAAATCTTTCCTCCCAAGCAGCAGCCCTGGCTCAGCTTTGGTGGTTATTTAAAATCTCAGAAGAGAATCATCAGCTGCTCCACTTGTACATTCAAACACGCAAGGTGATATGCTAATTGGGCTTTCATTAGTGCCTTGCTGACGTCACGAACAGACTAGAAAGAAAGGAGGGCTAAACAGCTGAAGTACTTTTCCACTGTTTAGCTGGTACTGATGCAGCTATGTACTATAGTTTTTTTCGGGGTGGGGGGTGGGGGTGTTGGGTATTTCTTTTTCTTTCAGCCGTTCTAATTTTCTGTGTGACTGCATCTGTGCACTGTAGCATTCAGATATCACCCTGCTGTATTACGCTCCGAGCTGAGCTTTTTATGAAAAGGGAAGAGAACAGAGGCTGTGAAATTCCTCTTTTTTTTTTTTTTCTTTAGTGTTATTACTGTCTGGGATAGATTCAATTAGGTTAGCCAAGTAAGATTTCATGATGCGATTCATCAGTGCTGTTCACATATGAGCCTGTATCTGCATATATGTGGTGTGTCTCCTGTGAGAAACATAGAGAGCAGATGTGTGTCAAGCAAGTAAGAGGCACGGCCCCCTCTTTTTCAGGAGGGTATCCACTGTGTGAGCTCAAGCAGAAATTGTAGCTGAATTGCAACAGAATCTGGTCTTTTATCAGCGTTGCAAGTAGGAACCTTTGCAAACACAGAGACCCTTTTACATGAGTATAGCAAGCAGCTTCAGCTGTCGTAGTACGTGAAGGATCTACGTCACATGGTGGGGTAGTGCACATCACCAGAAGTCTACAGAGCCAAGTTCAGTTCCTATTTTCACCTCCAGAGGTGAAATACTTCCATCTTTTTGTGCCTCAGTTCCTCCATCACTTGTGTAATGGGGATAATATCTTCCTTTATAAAATGTTTTGTTATGGCAAATCTAAAATGAGCTAAATCTGCATATTCAGGAAAAGAAAAAAAAATCAAAATGCATTTTGGTCATTACTAAATGTACTAAGCAGATTTGCTTTGTTTTTCTACTGAGGGCAGGATGAAATAAGTTTATACTGCTCTTAATTAAATACAATTGCTATCGCAAGTGGATGGTTAGGAGGTGGAGAAGTATTTTTATCTTATAATAAATTAACTCAAATGTAATAAAAAGCATAAAGACAGAAGGGAACTCTGATGTTGAAAAGGACGTAACAATGCTATTAGGTTTGTTTCTTTTCAAATCAGAAATCAAGAGTGCAGAACTACTGCTTTAACTTTAGCAAAAAAAGAATGACAGGAAGGGACCCTCTCAAAATGGGACACATATTTCTGTGACTAGAAACCTATTGAAATCACAGTTATGGAGAGAAACTTCGGCCTCAGTCTAGGTATCTGTCTTAAAAATAGCTATTAATGTCATTGGTTTGCATCCAGCTTGCAGACAAAGATACTTAATTAAACATTTTCTTTTTGTTTCTGTCGTTAGCTGGGACACACAGACAAAATGGCTGTGACTGTCTTGTTCCTTAGTTCAATTAATAGACCTCTGTTGTTTCTTCAAGTATAAAAATCTGACAACACAGGATGAAAAATTATTCCAAAGCCTGTCAGTGGGATGAACAAATGAAATCCATCATGAATTTAAATGGAGCCATGTATTATAACTTCCTGCCTTTCATTGGACTATGGAACTTTTTAGTGTGTAATGTTTGTGAGTTTTTTTGAAATGTGAGGACAAGGACAAATTCAAGGAGTTGATGAATCCTTTGTCATGAGCTCCTAGTACAGTTCTTTTACTTCTCATGCCTCTTCCTGGGGAAGAGCTAGGTAAGGTCTCTGTTGGGGAAGCATGTGCAGTAGGGGTGCAGTTTATAATTCCTTTCATTCTTCCAAGCAGAAACAAATCCCCGGGTAATGACTGAAGGAACTGAGCCCAGAAACTCCACTGTGGTTATGCCCAGTAGTAATAACAGACACTCAACTGGTAGGAATTGTGTGTTTGCTCCATTGCTGTGTGGGGCTTGTTCATGAATTGCTTGATGATTGCTATCACCAGGGTACTTTGAGTCCCAGGAGTGTCCTTTGCAAATATATACTGGTTTTTAGGACTCTAGTTTCGATTGTCTGGGACCTGTGAAGGTAAATGCTGCTCTGTAACTGAAATACGTGGAAATAGAATCAGATGTGCAGGAAATCATCCCAGCCAACAGTGATGTATTTTAATCTTTATAATCCGAGTTCCTCAGAAGAGGAATGTTAATGAAGTCAGTCTCAAGAATGTCTTTTTCCCATAAAAGTAATAAGTTGTCAAAGGGGAGTGGGTGGTCATGGCCCACAGGCAGCTTGTTTGCCCACCAGACAGCTAAAAAAAATCAGTCCATGCTTTCTGGTTGCTATTGAGTGCTCCAGGAACTCCTAACATAGGGTCCTGTAGTACAGTTAATACAAGGATTTATTGCCAGTAGCTCCAGTACATGACCCTCACTGCAGCTCCTTGTTCAGGGGCGGGGATCACAGGGCTGTCCTCTCCCAGGAGGTGTTGCAGGAACACAGAGGCTCTGGGTTCAGTGCCTGTGCTCACCCTGTCATACATTAGTCCAGCAGCATTTCCATGTCAGTTTGTTTTTTATTTCCCAATCACACTGTTACTAGCAGTAAAATTTGCGGGGGGAAGAGGTATGGGAAGTCTTAGTACAGCCAAGGAGAGGTGCTATGTCAAGGATGTTGATGACACCAAGGGAACAACTGGTCTTGCTGTGTAAAGACTGAGGCAAAGGCAGCATTCAGCACCTTAGCCTTTTCCTCATCCTTTGCCACTATGTTACCAGCCCCATCACTAGAGGACAGAGGTTGTCCTTAGTCCTCTTTTTATTATTAATGTATTTATAGAAACGTTTTTGTTGTCCATAACAGCAGAGGTCAGGTTAAGTTCTAGTTGTCCTTTTGCCCTTCTAATTTTTTACCTGCATAACCTCACTATCTTCCTGAGAGGCTGCCCTTTCTTCCAAAGGCCATAAGTCCTCTTTTTCTCCCTAAGTTGCAGCTCCAGTTCTCTGTTCAGCCAGGCTGTTTTTTTTCCTCTAATGGCTTGTCTTCCAGCCCATGGGCACAGCCTGCTCCTGTGCCTTTAAGACTACCTTCTTGAAAAATATTCAGGCTTCTTGGACTCCTTTGCCCTTGAGGACTGCCCCCCAAGGGACTTTGTCAACCAGGCCCCTGAAAAGATCAAAGCCTGCCCTCCTGAAGTTCAAGGTTCTGCTGACTGTCCTCCTTGCTTTTCCCAGAATTGAAAACATGAATGTTGTGTGATTGAATTAATTGAATTGAGTGATCTCTCACTGTCCTTATCTCAACTCCTAAGCCTCTCAATATATATTTTCTCTCCTGTACAGCTGAAAAGGGGACTTTGGTGGGCATCTGGCCTCCAGCCAGTTTACAAGCAACAGGTCCAGCAGGGCTTCCTTCCTCACCGGCTGTGTCAGGAAGTTATATCCAACACACTCCAGGAACCTCCTAGACAGTTCCCTCTCTGTTATATTGTATTCCCAGCAGATGCCTGGCATCTACTAAGGTAGATAGTTTGTTCAGAGATTTTGTTTCAGAAACAGTTCTTTTTTCTCTCAAAGTTAGTTGCATGTAGCAGCAGAACCTGAGCATTTTTTATGTGCAATCAAGCAGATGGCTTAATTAGTATAGCAGAGATAGAGTGGGATAAATTACGTGGCTGGATGCTGCTATGCAAGGAAGTAGTACGTGGGTGGAGGAGATGAGAGAGGAGGAGGCAGTGGTTTAGGAAGCCCATGGGGTAGTTCACAGACCTACAGCGTGGTTGGTGGGTGCTGGGCCAGCAGAAGGTTTCAGGGTAAAGAAGGAAGGTGATGATGTGTGGAAAATCAGAATAAAGCTTCTATCTGAACAACAAGATATGGAATGGCCTCAAGCTGTGCCAGGGCAGGGTCAGGTTAGACATTAGGAAAAAATTCTTCACTAGAAGGGTTATTGGGCCCTGGAATAGGCTGCCCAAGGAGGGGGCTGAGTCACCAACCCTGGATGTGTTTAAAAGGCGGGTACATGAGGTGCTCAGGGATATGGTTTAGTAGAGGACTGGTAAGGTTGGACTCCGTGATCTCAAAGGTCTTTTCCAACCTCATGATTCTGTGATTCTGTAACAAACTGCATTCAAGTTGAGACAGGGAAATTACAAGTTGGAGAAGTTAAAGAGTTGATTGGGGAATGGCCGACTCAGTTAATAGCCATCAGGAACTGATTCTCAGAGGTGGTGAAGGATGGATGAGGTTCCAGAGGGGTCCAACATTTGAAACAGCTTTGTAAATGGAGGTAGTAGGGTAGGGGAAGAAGCAGAGATCTTCAGTTTTTAGAACAGTGGAATGCAAAGTTTCAACCAAACCATCTTGAATATGACGAGGTGTTAATAACAAACAGTGTTAAATCACCACAACTCTCTTAACTTGCTTCCACATTAGGATAGCAGCCCCTGTCAGAAAGCAATTTGTATATTCACTGCAGGAGAGCTTTAGATACTGTTATGAATTATGATCTTATAAACAAGATAAGGACATGCAGAGTGGCACCTGGTGAGAGTGGTATAGTGGGAAGTGTCTTCAAGAGTAGCTATTTGTGGGTTTCTGTCAACTGGGGAGGATGCAATGTGTGGGATGCCTTGGGACACTGGGGTGGGTCTGGTGAGTGTCAGTACTCAGAGCAGTAACTTGTGTGAGGGACTAGAAAATACACGTGCTGCATTTCTGTGCCGTGCTCAGCGGGAAAGACTCTGAGCATCTGGGTGACAGGATTCACATGCAAAAGAATCTTCACAATTAGACCAACTCATTTCAATGGAGTTCAGTTCAAGGACAGGTACAAAGTCCTATGATGGAGTACGAATAATTTGTGAGATTAAAAAGTGAGGAATGAACAGCTAGCTGGCAGTCTCTCAGGAAAGGATGTGGGGTTATAGTGGATAACAAACTGAACACCGGTTGAGGCTATCACTGATGCAAGGAAGCATAAACAAGAACATACCATGGAAAACACTGGAAACAACCTCTCTGCTGCGTTTGGCACTGGTATGGCCACAGCTGGAGCATTTTTGTCTCATTCCAGGCCCCACACAGAGACTTGGACTGAATGGGGATCAGAGATCTACAGAACACAGGCAGCGAGGAAAGATTGCAAGAATTAATCTGTTTGAACTGGAGACAAGGTAACTGCCGAGCTCTGAGACTTCCTAAAATTGAAATAAAATAGCTACCTCAGAGAAGGAAGTATGCTCCATGTATCATACAGATAGCACAAGTAGAAAGCTTAACTTCTACTGGAGGAAATCTGTATTAGACTGTGAGTAAGGCTTTCTAACAGCAGGGCTGTGTGAACTATTGACATAGAGATTTTTAAGAACAAGGCAAAAAATTTCTGAGAAGAAATTAATGGCTACTATTGCTATTGGAATAGGACAGCGAATGAGTATGACTGCCCTTTATCACAGGATCACAGAAGACTAGGGGTCAGAAGAGACCTCTGGAGATCATCTAGTCCAACCCCTTTTACTAAAGCAGGATCACTTAGTGCAGGCTGCACAGGACAGCATCCAGGTGGGTTTTGAGTATCTCCAGAGAATGAGACTCCACAACCTCTCTGGGCAGCCTGTCCCAGTGCTCTGCCACCCTCAGAGTTAATAAGTTTTTCCCATGTTGAGATGGCACTTCCTGTGTTCCAGTTTGTGCCCATTGCCCCATGTCCTATCACTGGGCTCCACTGAAAAGAGTCTGTCCCCTTTCTCTTGACACTAGCCCTTTTTTATAAGTATTGATGAGATTCCCACTCAGTCTTCTCCAGGCTAGCACTCTGAGCCTTTCCTCATAAGGAAGATGCTCCAGTTCCTTCATTATCCTTGTGCTCTTTCCTAAACTAGATGCTCTATAAAAGAGACATAGACACCTATCTTGGCACCATAGGCACATAGGAACGCCCAATTCTTTTGTTTTGGTAAAAAAAACCACCACTGGGGACCAGAAAAGGGGAAGCACCTGCTTGCCCGACTTCACTGGTAGGAGAGGTTCACCCTTCCTGCAAAACTTCCTGTACTAAAGGGCTGATGAATAAAAGGAGAGTGTGGTACTTTCTCCTGCTTGTGCAAGAGCCAAGTGCCAGTCTCTTTGGTGGTGTTGTCATTGTTGATTTATTTTTTTTTTTTTTTTTGGAAAGAGCATCTTAAACCCAGAGGCTGCTTTGCAGGGTCAGCTCCAAAGTTCTGCAGGCACATGACACAGCAAGCCAAAAGCAAATGCCCAGCGTGCATTATGTGAAATTTAAGGGTAAAGCATGCCTCTGTGCTGGATTTGTAGATGCTGGAAAGGTAGGATCATCTACTTGAAATCACAGAAAAATCCCAAACAGACCAAAATTCACTGTTACTTTGGAAAACAGTGTTCTGTAGTTACACAATAGATATCACCTTGATTGTAATTGCAGGATTCAAAATTAGATTCTAATCAAATAGTTCCTTATGATCCTTGTAAATGCTAACAATTGCGAAGTGCTGACAGCTGTAAACAGTACTCTAACTGATCACAATGGCATATTCCAGTGTGACTATACCTTTTTTCACAGATGTTATGTTATACTCTTTCTGTGGAGAGAGAATTGTATCTGATATGACAGAAAAAAGTTGGGAGTGCCAGCCCCTTGGTATTGCTGAACCCTACCAGTAGCTTGTGGTTACATGTGCTGTGGAAAGTAAAATGTTTTGGAAAATGGGGTACAAACAGTAGCAGCAGCGTGTTTATAACTATGAGTTGAGTATATTTAATAATTTGAATGCTCCAAGAACCTTGGATTAAAAATGCCATAGGAAAAGAGCATGTTGAAGCTAAAGAAACCAGTTTTCTTCCTTGTAGTTCATGGTGTAGCATCATGCTGCCTTGCTTTTTCTGTATCCCGTGTCCTGGGCCCCAGGGGGAAGAAGAATGATAGTGGGTGTCTTGGGTAGATGGTCTGGTAGATGGAGAATGATTTCCATTAAAAAAACTGAGTCTTGCCATGTTTCTTCAGATGGGGCCATCATCTTGGATTAGTCTCTTGTATTTCACACTTGCTCGGTCTCAGAAAACAGGACTTTTGTACAAAGGAAAGAAGTCTTGGGTTTTTTTAAAACTATTGCAATAGTTTATGAAAAATTATTACCTCAGTGCTCTTGCCAAATAGCCATTTTACATGTAATCAAATCACTCTTCTTCTGATACTAGTCCATCAGTCTACAGAACTGGGTTGGTTTTAATGATGGTGAGAAAACTGTTTGGAAACAGAGGACTGGTTTGTTTTGAAGGGTGACTCTGTTAGAATGAAGCTGCAAGTGTATGAAAAGCAGGGAGATGAGGAGAGATTTTGTGTTTTATTCCCACTACAACAAATTTTGCGGCTTCTTAGTATTTCTTTGGTGGAGAAGGATATACCATAAGAGAAGCTTTCCAGGAAATTGGCTTCTGGCATGGTAAATCAATGGAAGTTTTACTCCTTACAGCTGGGATAGGACAAGCATAGAAGTGATGGGGAAAGGGTGGCGTGGAGATAGGGCAAAACCCCCACCCTGCCACATTTTACAACCCCCCAAACTGTCACTTAGAGTTTGCTCTCAGGCATGTGATTTCCTGAGCTATTTGGTATGTCTGTCTGGCAGAAACAGCACGGTGTCAGGAAACACAGAGCTGTGTTCGTTACGTACTGTGTGCCTGAACTACTGTGTCTCGGTGAGTGAGAGGCAGAACTGCCCATCGTTTGGGCAGTTTGTATTATTGCTATAGTGGAGCTGCTAATTGCACACATGTTCAAGTGTGTATTGGAAATGATAACGAAACCAGTCTATTTCAAATGAAATTAAGTGAATTATTTGAAATTTAAATCGGGGTGTGGAAAAAATATGGTGGGGTCTGCTCCAAAATGGTTGGCTTAGAGAAAGAAGTGGTTAGAAGCTGTGACTGAAGCTTTGGAGAGCTAGACATGGGTCCTGGCTCTGCTGCACGCTGGCTGCATGAAGTTTGGCAAACTGCTTCCTAGCTTTTTTGTGTATTTCATCCTTCATTTTGACTTCATGCTCCTTAGTGTAGGGACTAAGTCCCAGCATGAGGATATTGACGTAGAGCACAGTAGGAGCTCTCCTCGTTGGAGGCTTCTGAGTGCAAAGATAGTTTGGAGGATAAATGAGGACAATAATCAGTGTCTGAAATTCACTCAAGAACTCATCCAACCAAGTGAGTGTTTGGAACTACCTGGAAAGATGACACAGAAAATAATTTTCCAGTGAATGAGACGTGTGTTTATCCTGTGCCATCTAACTGAGCAGCAAGAAGCTTGTGCCATCTGAAAGAAAAGGGGTCAAAATGAATAGTAACAGCTGGAAGGGAGAAGCACTGCCCCTCCCTGTCTGCCCTCAGCAGCTTCCTGCATCGCAGGCAAAAACGATTCTCTCAATCTATTATCATTAAGTTATCACACAAACCTGGTGGAACACACACTGCAAAGAGGCACAGTGTTTTCTTCCTTTGAAGCTGATTGGGGAAGGAAGAATAGGGCTGACTACTTTGGCAGGGTGCAATCAAAGAGAGAATAACGGAAAGCTTAGAGGACCCCCTTAGCCGTGTGCTAAGGTAATACAAATACAGCCCAGGCAGACGACAAAGTAGCTTGCATGAAATCAGCAACCACTTCAATGTCATTGCTTCAAATATGCCTGAATGGGAACACAAGATTGTTCCCACTCCAGAACACTGGGATAGTTTGTAGGACTATTAGGTTTGCATCCCCATTCAGATGCTTATTTCTGTTTCCTGGCCCTATGCAAGATCCTGGATGTGAGCATCCACTGGATGCAGTTGTTTTAGTGTAAGTGTTCTGTCTTGACTGCATATATAATCTCAACCTGCATTTACCCAGCAGCATGGGTGAATAAGGAGCCATGTTTTACAGATTTACAGATTCCAGACTTTTTAAAATAAGGAGTTAGTATAAGTCTGAAAATAGTACACCTTTCTTTTTGCATTAAGTTCTTTATGTATTACTTGGCGGTGAGGCTCTATCTTGGTTATTTTGAAGTTGTCACACAAAATTTATCAAGGAGGTAGATCAGTAGAGATTATTGAGGTATGTGCCTGATCAAATCCAACACAGAAGGGTAATAATTGATAACATAGATTTTTAAGTCTCTCATGTTTATTTTGAGCCAATGTTATGGTTTGGTGTTACCCAGTATACTCTCTAGACAAAGTTATTTAGATGAGAGCCTGGAGGACTAGCTAAGGTAGAGGGACTCACTCTTCTCCTGTTAAAAGAAAAAAGCTCTTGATAAAATGTATAAGCATATTTTTAACAGGTTGATCCTTTGACACAGTTTGAAATGGTTGTTGTGGTTTATCCCTCAGCGGAAAGCTGAGGCCACAAAGGTCAGACAAGAAAGCCCCCTACCACTTTAAGAGGTGGAGGATGGGCGAACGGAGCTAAGAAAGGGGCTGCAGAGCCAGAGGAAAAAAAAACCAAGGCCTGCAAGGTTAGGATAAGGATAGTTTACTAAACGACAGGGAAAAGTATGAAAACAACTAACTACAGTGCTATTATTATATACAGTGCAAACTTCTCCCCACACTATGTCATTTGAGCCATGCCCGAGCCGATTCAGATTCCCAAACGCAGCACTCCCTGAGCCCAGCACCACCGAGCACCCCCCTCACCACCTCCTGCCACGCCGATCCCCAAAAGAGAGAGAGAGAGAACCCGGAACTCCCACACGCCTGCTCAGACCGGCACTTCCCGAGCCCAGCAGTTTCCGATAGGTCTGGAGTCTCCCCCGGAACTGGCACTGCGTCTGCCCAGACCGGGACTTCCCGTGCCTGGGTCCGAAGTCGCCCCTGCAAAGGGGGGGGGGCAGCCTGCCCGATCGTGATGCAATTGGTATGGAATACTCTCAGGGCTAACACAGCCTGCTGCTGGGCTGAACCCAGGACATTATCCACCCCTTATTCCATACCATTTACATCATGAGCAGGACCAGCAACCTTCTTTGGGTCCAGGGAGTCTCTCACATCCACACACATGCATGTACACATGCACACACATGTATGTGCGTATAGATTCAGTCTGTGGACGTTTCCTCCGAGTCTGTCGGTTTCATTCAGTCCACGATTCTCAGGCTCACTGGTCCCTCTGTCACAACAGTCTCTCAGGGTATGAAGGGTCGTACGTGCCACTGGATCGTTGAATGCTGTATCTCGGGTTCTCGAACACTGCACCTGGCATGATCCATGCTCATAGTCCGTGGGTCAGAGGTGTTTATTACAAAAGAGAAAAGAAAGAGTTCTTGGGAGGCTGGTCTTCGCTCCATCATCACGGCACCAATGACCCTAGCTGTAATGTCATTAGTATAACATACAGTATCTATAACAACAATAAAACAGTAGTGAATTATTTAGCATGATATTGGCTATTCTCACCCAAAATCAAGTCCCCTTGAGGTACACATCGAGTTTCTCCATCCTTCTGCATTACCCACCAAGTACAACCAGGTCCTTGAGCAAAAACAATCCCAGATATGGGTTTACCTTTGCCTGTAGCAGGAATGACCCAAACTGTCTTTCCCAAAATACTCTTCATGTGCACTACTGGGACTCTGTCACCTTCTACAGTATGTGAGAATTCTGACTGGGCTGGACCAGCCCGATTGGTAGATCCCCTAGAGTTAACCAACCACGTAGCTTCTGGGCCAGTCACAATGGGGTGTTTCTCCCAGTCCTTTCCAGTTAGGCTCACCTCAGCCTCTAGCACCATCAACTGTTGGGAGCCCCCTGTGACTCCAGAAATATAAACAGATTCTGTCCCTTCATAATTTGATGGTATTAGAGTACACTGAGCACCGGTATCCACTAGAGCCTCATACTCTTGTGGGTCTGATGTTCCAGGCCATCGGATCCACACAGTCCAATAAGTCCGATTATCCCTCTCCTCCACCTGGCTGGAGGCAGGGCACCTCTATTGCTCCTGGATAGAAACTGGTGCAACATTCCTTCTGGCAGAACCTCGTACACTTGCTTTACCTTGCAACTCCTTTACTCGTGCTTGAAGGGCTGAAGTGGGCTTCTTATCCCACTTTCTCATGTCTTCTCCATGATCACGCAGGTAAAACCACAATTTGGCTCGGGGTGTGGCTCGCCGTGTGGCTCGTGGTGTGTCCCTGCTGTTTTCTCTTTCTTGGGACGGTGGATGACTTTTCCGGATAGCTGCAACATCGCTCTGTACAGGTTGGGAGTCGGCCATGTGTTCGTCAAGTTTAAGTTTAACCAGTTGCTCTACTGCTGCAATGACAGAACGTGCAACGTTGTCTTGATAAGTCCGGAGTCGGCGGGTCACTTCATATACGGATGGTGGAAACATCTCCTCATATTCCATCACTGCCAGTGAATTCGTGTGCCCTGATGGTGCACTTCGTATCACCTTACGCCACATGTCTGGGGTGCATCGGACGTCATCAGGATCATCAGGGAGCCTTCTGTTGTCCGACTCAAAATAAATCAACTCTCGTACAGCTAATTCTCTCAGGTACTGGATAACTGTCTCTATGCTG
Source organism: Laterallus jamaicensis coturniculus (assembly GCA_022605575.1). Lineage (NCBI taxonomy): Eukaryota > Metazoa > Chordata > Aves > Gruiformes > Rallidae > Laterallus > Laterallus jamaicensis. The sequence continues at coordinate 24,994,033 of JAKCOX010000001.1, forward strand.
TCGCTCTTGGGTTTCAGACAGGTAATATATTCTTTCATGGGGTATCTTTCCCGCACACTTGACAGCAATCGCCTCCAAAGGCTGAGGATTTGTGACCCCTCGCCAAGTGCCTTATCAATACCTCCTTCTCTAGCCAGGGATCCCAACTGCCTGGCCTCCCTGCCGTCTAATTCCAGACTATTGGCCCCGTTATCCCAGCATCTGAGCAACCAAGTGATAATGTGTTCAATTGGGCGGCGGCCAAAATCTTTTCGCACCTCACGCAGTTCACTCAGGGTCAGGGATCGGGTAACAATCTCTGGTTCTCCTACATCCTGATCTGCTCGAGATGGCTTTGCCCCATTCTTACTTTCCTGAGATGGCCCTGCCCCATTCTGACTTTTCTGTGATGGCCCTGCTCCATTCTGACTTTTCCATGATGGCTCTGACTTTTCATCCTCATCCTCATCCGGCCATACTTGAGATAATGGTTTTTCACCATCATCCTCACCCTGACATTCTTGAGCTGGCCCTGGTTGTTCACCATCATCATCTGGCACTACGCGAGCTAACTTCCTGGTGTGTTTCCTCTTTTGAATGGGAGCCACAGACTTTGGTGTGGCTTGGCCAAGATCTATTGTAGAGGTTGCAGTATCTACAGTATGTACTAGTCTGTTTCCTTTTCCTCCCTGACAGTGCCAACAGCACTGACAGTGCTGACACCTCTCTTGAATGGAAGCAACAGACATTGGTGTGGGTTGGTTCTCTGAATTATGGGCAAGGTCTATTGTAGACGTTGCAGCATCTGCAGTATGTACTAGTCTATTTCCCCTTTCTCCCTGACAGCACTGACACCCTTTTTGAATGGGAGCAACAGACATTGGTGTGGGTTGACCAAGGTCTATTGTAGAGGTTGCAGCATCTGCAGTATTCGCCAATCCAATTCCTCTTTCCCCCGACAGTACTGACGGTCTGGATTAGGGACAAGGTCTATTGTAGAGGTCGCAGCATCTACAGTATTCACTAATCCATTTCCTCTTTCCCCCGACAGTGCTGATGCTCTGAATTAGGGGCAAGGTCTATTGTAGGGGTTGCAGTAGCTGCAGTATTTGCCAATCCATTTCCTTGTTCCCCTTGACAGTGCTGACAGTACTGACAGTGCTGCTTGCTATCAAGCAGGGTTTGGTAGATGGTAGCCAAGCCCCAGCACAATGCAGTAGGGCGTATTTCTCTGGGGAGCCCACTGCAGTTCTTTTTCAGATATGCAGTCACCTTATTAAGATCCTGTAGCTGTTCAGGAGTGAAGTTCCAAACCACTGGGGGTAAGAATGTGCCTAGGTACCTGCTCATATTTCGCCATTTGCCCTGCCACTCAAGCTTATCCAGCCTCAGGGAAAACTCTTGGGTGGTATTCATAAACCTGTGCCTAATATATATACATATATATATCGAAAGCAGAACCATTTGCACCAAAACCAACAGTAGGAAAATGCTAGTTAGAATTTCCCAGGGGTATTGGAAATTGTTAAACACTCTTACAAGGCCTGTTTTATCCCTCCTTGTACCGAACAGCAAAAGCTGATACAAGTACTCTTTTAAGTTCATGAACTTAAACGTTATCCAATCATAGACTGTTATCACAACATATACTAAACACACGTACGGGATGACAACGAATCCTGGCAGGATTAAATGCAGCAGCATACCACGAGTTGGCAACCATGGCAGCATCCTTAAGAGTAAATGCCACAACATTGTACATAGAAATTACTTAAATAACCGTACCTATCACAACTCTATCTTAACTGCAATTGAGTTAAGGTCAAATCCATCGTTACCCCAACCTTTTTGCCCCCCTTGGGGGTCCCCCGTCGCGCCCCACGTTGGGCGCCAAAAGTTGTTGTGGTTTATCCCTCAGCGGAAAGCTGAGGCCACAAAGGTCAGACAAGAAAGCCCCCTACCACTTTAAGAGGTGGAGGATGGGCGAACGGAGCTAAGAAAGGGGCTGCAGAGCCAGAGGAAAAAAAAACCAAGGCCTGCAAGGTTAGGATAAGGATAGTTTACTAAACGACAGGGAAAAGTATGAAAACAACTAACTACAGTGCTATTATTATATACAGTGCAAACTTCTCCCCACACTATGTCATTTGAGCCATGCCCGAGCCGATTCAGATTCCCAAACGCAGCACTCCCCGAGCCCAGCACCACCGAGCACCCCCCTCACCACCTCCTGCCACGCCGATCCCCAAAAGAGAGAGAGAGAGAACCCGGAACTCCCACACGCCTGCTCAGACCGGCACTTCCCGAGCCCAGCAGTTTCCGATAGGTCTGGAGTCTCCCCCGGAACTGGCACTGCGTCTGCCCAGACCGGGACTTCCCGTGCCTGGGTCCGAAGTCGCCCCTGCAAAGGGGGGGGGCAGCCTGCCCGATCGTGATGCAATTGGTATGGAATACTCTCAGGGCTAACACAGCCTGCTGCTGGGCTGAACCCAGGACAATGGTCATGACCCTGCTGATCCTACATTAATGAAAAATTATAGTAGCCTACTCTTGGATGGATAACTGAAATGAAAAAAGGGGCTACGGTGGTGCTTTTGAATCCTTGGGACATGAAAGACTGCTGTTTCACAGAGAGATCAGTAAAGGCACTAATCCAAGCTGTAACTAAAATGTCCAAAAAAGACTGAGGCTTTATAGTGAATTTCTGGCTTGTGAGGTTTCCTACCTCCCCAGTTTCTGTTACTCTGGGACCAAACAATAAGGGGTGCTGTGATCACAACCTTTTTCTTTTGCTGCTGCTTAGGCTGGCGTGTTGTAGTCCTCCAAACACGCAGGAATTTACAGCTTGTCTATACTTGTGTCTTCCAGGTTGATTGGTGAGGTGTGTATAGATTTATGATTAGAGACAGAGCTGTTTAAAATTCTGTGCTGTCAATATGTGGTTACATTTATTTGACTGATTCTATAATTACATGGATTTACACGGATTACAGACAAATTACTTTAAGTGGTGACAAGGAGATGGCCAGTTAGAACTGAATGAGACCACGAGCTTAGTGGTATGTTATGAGCTCCTCTGTGAAATCTAGCCACCTCTTCAGGTTTAAAAAGCAGTGTGGGCAGCAATAGCATGGTTCTAGCAATTGTAACTGCTAAATGGTTTGCCCTTCAAAAATCTGTCCTTGTTTAGGCACTAGGAAATGGAGAGTCTACAGTTGGGGACACAGGTATGAAAATAACAATCAAAATTTAAGAAAATTAAGAAAGGTTAATTTTATGAAGTGCAGAGATTGAGGTGAAAGAAAGCTCAAGAAAATAAGTAAAAGAGTCAGAAACTGGTAAACCAGTGACCAGTGCTTTTCAGAGGGCTCTAGATCTCTTAAAACTGAACTATACTGAATGCAATGCATGCAGGTTTAACTACATCTGGGGTTTTTTTGGTGATAAAATGCATGTATTATTAAATGGATTTAACTCCAGCTCGGCTTGAAATGACAAGTCCAATGAAATCCTTTTTTATTTTCATCATCCATGTGGCAAATTGGTTCAGAGCATAGTTCTCTCTGCCCCTAGAGAGCTAAGTACGTGTGTTCCTTCTCCCAAGTATGCTCTGATATATAGGGGGAAGGGAGGGTTCAGCATGGGAACCTTTTCTCAGTGTTGTTTTGATCTCGTGATAAGATCAGTTTCATTGGCAAATCAGGTTGGAGAAAATCAAAACCTAGATAAATTTAGTGGTAGAAAACAGATCTGCAGTAAGATTAAGGGCTTTAGAAGCGCTGCTGTTTACTGTACCGATAACCAAAAACCTTTTAATTCCCAAATTTAAACAAGATAAGTATGTTACATCTGCACCTGCCTCAGAAGATTTTTTTTTTTTTTTCCAGCATGTGAACTAGAAACACAGTTTAGTTGGGCTGAAAACCAAAGTGCTCTTATTATCAAGAACTTATGTTTCATTATTGCAGACTTAGACTTTGACCCAATTGCTATCTTATCAGAACAGCTGAAGGGCTAGTGTAAGTCAAGAGCACAGTTTAATCTGAAAATATAGCTTAAGATATTTTTAACTTTATAAACTGATCACCAGAAAAATCATTCTGGGCACTGATGTGCTCTGGTGTGCCAGAAGATCTCACCCAGTGTGCTGTGTCTGAGGCAGATGTTGCTAGCCACAGTGCTTTCTCTTGTTTGCCTGATTTCTGTGGTTTGTTCAGTTGTACACCTCAGGTCTGCCCCTGGCTGCTACTGAGGAGACAGTAGCTTAAATAGGAATTGCAAATACCCAGCATGTATTAGATTTTGTCCGTGGTGAAATCTGGGAAAACATTTCATAATGTGACTTATCACATCATTATCTTAATTTTTCATCATCAGCTTGAGGCGTCTCAGTCAGTCACCCAGAATATGGACCAAGATTTAATATGTGTCCTTCTCTCATGGTTCTCCAAGCTGTTTTCTTCTGGTTTAATTAAATACTTCATTTTAGAACATTGAAAAATAATGATATCAAAAGAATATAGGTTCCCCAGGGGTTCTTTCTGCTGCTGCCAAATGCTTTGTAAGCCATCACTAGGAGAGCAGTGCCAGCATGATGTATGGTGCTAATACATCAGTGTGGTGAGGTGGAGCTGAAAAAGAGAGTTTTTAAGAACTACTTGTCTTTCTACATTCTGATTTCTATGTTAATATCTTTGTGAAGACCTGGCCAGTGTAGTCCGATCTATACAGGGCAGTTAGGAGAACAAAATATTTCAGGTGATTAATTAGTGTGATAGGTTCTTGTGTAATTTTTTTCCACAGCTGTTTGAGGTGGCTCGGGGTCCTTTCACTCCATTCTCAGCAGTGGTAAAGGAGCTCAGTTTTATGGACTTGCATCACTGCACATCATTTTAAGCTTGTAATAGTTTGTCTTATGAAAATGGTACATAAACTCCTAAGTGCTTATGAAAATTTTATGACAATTCTCACTGAAAGTCAACAGGATTTAGAATTTCAGATGGCACTAAAACTTCTGAAAAGTATACATTACTATTGTATGTATTCATGTCTTACTTGTCAACCTGGTTTCACATTAAGAAGACCAGAAGCTATTTTTTTTTCCTGGAGGACCAGTCATATCATGTCTCATCTGTTTCCACATTTCACACATGGGGATGAAATGTGAACACCCAGTCAAAATTTGCTTTTTATTTTCAGTGAAGTCTTATTTTAGTCCAAGTCAGAAAGCCCGGTTTGGTCGTGTATTTTCTCAGATCAGAGGGTTTTTTTCAGACCAGTGGGTCTCTGTCAACCACCAGAAATGTCCCAGGGATCACAGTGCTGCTTTATCATTTCAGTCAAATGTAAACCATAGTGTTCATTAAGGCTTTAAGGACCAGCTGCAGACCACTTCTCATTACATCATGCAAGTTCAGTCCCAGTTGTTTTGGCTGAGATTTCATGTCTGTATGTGTAGGAAGAGTTTGCTTTTGTGTCTTTGTGCACCAGAGTGTGCCAAATGAAACACACAGATTACAGGAGGAGGGTCTTGAAGTGCACACACGTGGAGAAGATTTTCTGAGCAAATCTCACTGATGCTGACTGTGTGGTACAGTGGGAACCCATGGGAAGACAGCTTCCAATAAGCAAATAATCTAAAATACTCCTCTTGTTATTTATAGTGGGATTAATCAGCAAGGGGCTTTTAAAATTGAGGATGCCCTTTTCATGAGCTTTGAACTGAAATCCTGGAGCCGTAACAAACCTCACTGCAGGCAATAATAGCTTTGGAGCATGAACCTGTCTACAGAGTAGGTAAGATTAACTGATTAATTTAAGCTCATAAATCAAAAACTGTTACTGTAAAAACTTGTCGTGGTTGGTTTTTGAAGGTCATAATCTGCTATGGCAAGAGAGAAGCCTTCCTTGTGAAAGGATGGATCATAACTGAAACAACATGGAGAATACAGAGGCAAAAAGAAGCTGCTCTGACACTTGCTGAATGTATCAGCAACCCCTTTAGAGAGCATGTGAAATGGGTCCTTCTGCATCTTATCCAACCAGTTTAGCTCTTTGGATATTTTTACAATTGGTTTTTTCTGCTGAAGTTGTGCTATTGATTAAGATCAACCTGAAATAAAAGAGTTCACCCACAGTAGTTGAAGCATTTCCCAAGCAAGTGGATATATTGTCTTTACTATTCTGGGTGAAATAGATGGAAAATCTGACAGCATGGTGCTTTGTTCCCTGTGTGTGAGCAGGGGGTTTCTGCAGGTGCTTTGCCCAGACTTCTCTTCGCACAATTTGATGGTTTGCAGGAATGCAATCCTAGCTTGAACAATACAAGATGATGATGACACTGGATGATCCGATGGCCTCATCTGGATCAGATCAGAAATGTTAAGATCATCAAGAGCTGTGGCACAGAGGCAGAGAAAACAATACTGGGGTTCTCTGGTGCTGAGTGATGTCTCTTTATGATGATCACGTTTATGTCTGGTACAGGTTAGAAGCTGAAGGATTATAGCAAAATTGTTACTATGTGTCATTTTAAAACAGTGTAAATAACACATTTTCCTTATATTTGCCATTTGATTTAACTACTCAGTTCAGGCAAAGTGACAATCTTGTGTTTGTTAGGAATGATTTCCTATGGGAAGACCAGAGCTGGTACATAACCTAAACCCCATGTTAAAGTTCACTGCTAAAAGCATTATTCCTCTGACAATTTACAGCATGTGATGGCTTCACAGGGTAGTGGCTCTGTTTACAGTGTGTTACTCTGTATTAAGTGCTGCCAGCCATCTATAAAGTGCTTGTTATCACCTGCTTACGGGCATTAAAAAGACTGATGGACCAGATTCTCCTCTGCCTAGAAGCCCCTTTATGTCACTCAGGCTGGTTTAAAGGGACTGTGAATGGCAATATAATATAATCTATTACCACTTTATGGTGTATCTGTACTTCTGCGTTGTGTAAAGGACCCCAGAATAAATGAAGATGAGGTCATTGGGAATCTGGTCATGTTCAGCTGCAAGGTGGACAAAGGATCTCTGAAGAATATTAACAAAAACTCATTGGTCTTTCCACTACTGTGAATGCCAGTCCTTAAATCCCCAATCTTTCTGTGATGTATCTTGCCTGCCTTGCAGATGGGGAACACAGCACACAGAGGGAAAAGGTGATTTGCCTGTCACCAGAACCAAGCAGAAGAATTTAATGCCTTTCAGGAGCAAGGTGATGCACAGAAAGTGGGGCTTTTTGGCAGGAAACAGATTTTTTTTCTTTCCTCCTGAATTCACATCAGAAAGAAGTAAATCCAACCAGAATGCATAAGACCACCAGAAGACAGAGCTGTGGAAGCCACAGGACAATCCATTTGCCTGCCTCTTGCAGGTTCCCTGGCACTGCAGCCTCTGGTGTCCCAGGGATGGGGGGGATAGTTCACATGGCTTTTTGCTCTGGAAACATTGGGCTCCTGAAGCCTGGCCTCCCAAGCAGTAGGGAGAGTAGGGGCTGTCAGAAATTTGGGAAGGGGTAATGCTGGGAGACCAGGCTTTTGAAGGAAAACTGCCTGTTTGCTATGGCTGCTTCTGGCAAAACAGGTCAATTTCTGCAAAAGATTAATTAATTTCTGAAATGATGAAGTGAGATGTTTCTCAAATTGTCCTATTGGTACTGCTCTCACCATTCACTTCCTGGACTTAATCACCCTAGAATGCTTCTCTCTCTCTCTTTTGGCTCTCTTTTCTCTTTCTTTTGGCTCCTAGACATACTAAGGGGAAATGCTTCAGGTGATAACTGGTTTTTTTTCTGTCAGTTGCTTCTTTATCTCTTTTATTAGGTTGTCTCTGCATTGCCAAATTTTAGTACTCACTGATCGTTGCTCTGTCATATCCCTCAAGTGCAGGGAACTAAATCTACACTGTACTGAGGCAGGGAGGTTGTAAATGGAAAGCATCGGCATAGCATTGGCTTGTCTGGGAAGTGTCACATACCTTGGTGGTTGTGACTCCTGAGGGATGGCAACAATAGAAGTGGTGTAAAAACATTTATAGTTAACCATGGCACCTGTATGGAGTTTTTCCTTTGATACTGTGGGTAGATCAGGGGTGCTCTGCAGTGCTTTGCACAGGCCAGCACAGTGGGGGGGCTTGGGAATATTAATATGAGCAGTTTTGTTACTTGTTTGAAGAAACTGAATGTCAGATCTGAAGTGCCACAGGTCAGAGCAAGCTCACCCTGACTGGACACTCCTGGGGTGTGCTTCCATCACTGTGCAGCCTGTGTGCCACATTCCAGCTCTCCCTGCCTGGGGTAGGAGTGTCCTGAGCTCCTCTGTCCAGAGTAAGGGACTGGGACCCATGAGTACCGAGATAGGAGCAAAGGAGAGGGCAAACCAGTGGAGTGCACAGAATGAAGCCCAACCAAATGTCATTCTTTTGCTTCGCCTTCCAATAGTGATTCAAGTTAAAGCTATGTATTCACTCCACCCTTCAAAAGTTTTAGCTTGTGCCAGGGCTAGACAGCAGAGGGTCATCTGGTATTTTTCCTTGTGGCATGGAATGCTCTAATTAGAATGTTTATTGTATCTTTCTACTCAAAACCAAAGGGAGGTAGGAAAATGTCTGCCTGCAAACATTCCCTTTTTGAAATAATAACATTCTCCTCCTGCAGTGTTGCCCATGGTGAACTCTATTAAGAGTGGTACACAATAAAAGTTTTTACACTCCTCATTTGGGGATACCTGTATCTCAGCAGCAGTTGAAGAGGCAAATCAAATGTTTGCAATGATTGGGAAAGGAATAGAGAGCAGAATTGAAAATGTCACTGTGCCACTGTGTAGATCTGTGATTCACACACTGATTGCCGTGTGCTGTTCCCCTCATTTCTAAAGGATATATTAAAGCTGGAAAAGGTTCAGAGAAGGGCAGCGAGTATAAAAGTGTTACCATAGATATGGAGTGACTTCTGTGTGAGGAGTGACTCAGAAGACACTGCCTCTTCAGCCTAGAAGAGAAGAGAGGTGGGTACACAATGCCTGTGCCTCTGGGGCATCTGGGTGAGCTGCCCGTTCCCTGCTGCTGGTACGTGAGGCCAGAATCTGACAGCCCTGAATGAAGGGGTTGACTTGACCAATTTTCTTCCTTGTCTGGTTCTGAGTTGCTGTAGGAAACCCTGAAGCCTGGCTTGGGTGCTGTAGCAGTGGGAGTCTAGTTCATGTTTTCACAAACCTGTAAAAGTGCCTGGCCTCCTGCTATTATAACCTGTTCTATTTATTACCAGGTCTGTGGCTGCTTGGACAGGGAGGTTTATGAATATAAATTCTAGAGATGTTTGGAAACAACATGACCATTAACTCTTATCCCACCTGCCAGTTCTTTTCTTCTTTCTCCCTTTAAATTGTGCTGATAAGTCACTCCAAGCAATTATACCTGTGTGTGGCCAGTGTAAACAAAATTGAGGATCAGTGAGCTGGAACGTAAGGTCAAGGGGGACAGAGTTATCCTTTCTGCATCTCATGAACATTATTGCCTCTAGTTCACAAGAGATTAGTTGATGCTGTAATCAACAGCGAGGTCCTCATCGCGTTCTACTGCTAGTCCTTTACAGCCAAGATTTTCTTGCTTATTTCTCTTTTTATTATTATCATCTGCATTTTTCATCTTCTGACTGGGACTTTTGATTCTCCAAAGGTTCATGACTGCTTTTGCTGAGAATTAGCAGGCACACTCCTGCGTTCATTGGGAAGTTTCCCCTTGAACTTCTTTCATAAGTTTCTTTCTGAATTTCTCTCAGAAACACTCATTGTTTTTGACATTATGTTACTCTACAGAATATATGGTGCCTTCTGTCACTGCAGCATGCTTTCTTTATTAAACATCACTTTTCCCGTGGGGAATGTAGAGGTTACCCACAAACCTGCTTCTCACAGTGTAGCAAACAGCCTCACAAAATGTATCTCACATTTTCCTCAATTTGAAAGATACCTCTGTATTCTGGAGAGAAAGTAAAGGGAAATGTGAAAATAAATTGCATGGGAAAGGATGCATACCCTCCCTTGCAGCAGCAGTCATCTATGGGGGATGCTGCATAGCATGTGCAGATTGGGTAAATCCATCGCTCTTAGTCCACGGCCTTTGGAACAGTTGTGTAGCAAAGAGTGTTACTGTTCAGGATTGGTCCAGGGGTCAGTGCTATGCTTGGGTCCCCCTCCACTCTGCCAGTCACTGGAGAAGCCTCTGAGAGAGTGGGGAGTCCAACAAGACTGAAAGGCAGCTGTCCCAGTGCTGTCCAATTGATCCCTATCAGTCTGAGTGACAGCATAGCTTAGGGACTGGATGGAAACAACAGCCTCCAACATCCCAAGTGTCCCTTATTTTGCTTTTGACAGAGCAGTCGTGTCTCCTGTCTGGAATAAAGAGCTCTTGCCCTGATTAATAAATGTACAGTCAAGCCACTTGAACATTTTTGGGGAAAAAAATCTATTTCCCCTCCCTCTCCCCTACCTGAATCCCTGCTGCTTAACAGCTTCACCAAGCTGCATCCTGTCCTTCCCCTTCCTGTGTGCCTGGAACAGCTCTCCCTGGGTGGTTGCAAGCTGCTCTCTTCTCATCAGATGAATAAAACATCATGGCCTTACGTCATGCCAAAATCTGCCTGGCTGCACTTTTTTAGTCTTCTGTTTGTTTATCTATGGTATGTGGCACTAATCTAATTTACATGGTATATTAAAAGCTGGTGTTATGGAGTGCATTTTTTTCCCCCTTATTTGACTGGCTTTAGAGTATTGCTGGGAAATATTACAGCATGCATTTTATTATTCAACATGATGCTGATGTAGAAGTTTCCTGACTAATTTTTCACCATTTCTCTGACACTTACTGAATTTCTTACCTACAGCCAGTGTGATGTCCCTTAGAGAACTGTTATTACGATGTATTAGATTATACAAATGTGTTGCTGCAAACCAGTGTTTGGGTTTTTTTGGGTGGTATGTTTTGGTCAATAGTTTAACTCATGGTCTCTGTCAGAGTGGCTAAATCTGTGCTTTTAGGCTGTTGAACTCTGTGATTCAAAAAGAGCATCTTCTGAAATGAAACAAAAGTCTATTCAAGACACAGAAGTGCCTTCCTCCTCTTCACATTTCAGCTGATATGGAACTTTTGCATATAGCCTAAAGGGAAGAGAACAAGCAGGGTGTTGTATGACTAGACAGATTTTTGAGGCCACCTAGCTTTACATTCATGGAAGACCATTAAGTTCCTGAGGAGAAATATCTCGTTTATGGCTCTGTTGAACGCATTTAGTCTCACATACGATGAATGAATTAGTGGGTTTCTCAGGATGTTCTTGTTTTCCAGAACAAGAGGAAAGTCTGACCTAAAAGCCTAGCCCACGTTTGAGAGCTGATAGATAGCTGAGACTGTTCTTAACAGGGGAACATGGCTCAAGTAAGGTGGAGTCTTTGCTGGTTTGCTAATACAGGAAGTACATATGCTGTTGATGGTTTGGGTTAGAGTATTTTGAGTTTTGGTTGAAAAAAGGGGTGTGTTTTTTTGAAATTTTCTTTTTTCCTCTCCAAATTTTCTCACCAGCTCCACTAGACATCTCATCATGTGTGTCTAAGTCATGACAAAATGCAGAGAATGGGCTCCTGATCTTAGAGAAATCAATTAGAACTTCCTCTTGGTTTTATTTCAATGCTGATATTTCACTTGGACAGAACTCTCCATCTTGCACCAAGTAATCACATACTTTACTACTGTCTGTAATTTGCTTGTCTCTGGACCTTTCCTGGTTCTTTGTCATCTTTTCCCATTTGATCAGGCCTAAAAGTAGGCTTGTACATTTTAGTGGAGCAGTATGTCTTGTGTCTTTTTGGGGACCTCCCTAGTCTAGGTTTGACCCAGATAGCATAAGATTTAGGTAGGAGATGGTTTCAAAAGCAACTCTTTACTCTCTACTCTGCCCTCATGAGGCCCCAACTGGAGTACTGTGTCCACATCTGGGTCCCCCAATACAGAGATGTGGAACTGTTGGAGAGGGTTCAGAGGAGGCCACAAAGATGATTAGAGGGCTGGAGCACCTACCCTACAAAGAGAGGCTGAGGGAGCTGGGCTTGGTCAGCCTGGAGAAGAGAAGGCTAAAGGAAGGAAGGAAGATTTAAATTAGATATTGCAGGGAAGTTTTTTACAGAGAGTGGTGAGGTGCTGGCACAGGCTGCCCAGAGAGGTGGGCAGGGCGCCCATCCCTGGAGGTGTTCAAGGCCAGGTTGAATGGGGCCCTGGGCAACCTTGTGTAGATCCAGGCCTGAGGTTGGTGGCCCTGCCTGTAGCAGGGGGATTGGAGCTCTATGATCCTTGGGGCTCCCTTCCAACCTATGCCATTCTATGACAAAAGGCAGGATTTGTTCTTAAATACGTAAAGTTCAGTTACCAAAAGAATGGCGTTACTTATTTTGGAAATGTACACTTCAGCTAGTGCATGTGGGACAAAGCAGGGCAACCAGTGACCAGGCTGAAGGGAGTCTTGCCTTCCTCCCAAAGGCATAAGGGCGTGATGGCAAACCAAAGTTACTGTTGGAGCGACCAGAGCACTGCCCTTTTTTAGTGGGTGCAAGCCTTGTTCTTTGTGTACATATCAAGTTGTGTTTGTGTTTCTTATTAATGTTAGACTTTGAAAGCATATGAACTGACAGTGGGGTTTTTTTCTAAGCTGTGGAGGTGTTTAAACTGAGGTCAAGCAGACAAGCGAAGCACTATGATGGTTTTGTGGGACCAGGTCCAATTTGATAAGAAGAATGAAATGACTAAGCATGTGCTAAGCTTTGTTGCTACTCTGTGCATTATCGTTTCAGTTGTGTCAGTGTTTCCATTATAAACACCTCTTCTCAGGGGAACTCAGCTGTACATCTCATTTGGGGCTGGGAAATTCCATTTAGAGAATGGCATTAATTATTTAAAAATACACATTTGCTTTTTAGGTCAAGATTTTCAAAGCAGTGATTTGCAATGCTCGCCGCGAGACAATTCGGAGAGGCCTGATTTTCAGGTGGTCACTGGAGATAGGCAGCTAATCAGAAAAATAATAATCCTCCCTCTCTGCCCACCCCATTTCCAGATGCACTTGCTCTAGTTAAGGTTCTGAAATATTCATATCTGTGTTCTATTTTTACTTTTATTTGACTTTTTTTTTTTCATGATGACCAGAAGTTCAGGGTGGGCGGTTTGATTTATTTCTCATGAGGAAATGAAAGGCCTGTGATCACAATGTGACCTGGAGTAATATTTGAACTTCTTGTATAAAAAAGAGTTGGAGTTCACTCTCGTGTCACTGCTGCTGTTCACCACGTCTGGCTGACTATCCTTAGGCAGTGCTATCTATTTTATTAGATGTATTCATCCACATCTGGGTATACTTGATGTGAGTTGTCCTGCAGAAGATCAGGGTATCTTAATCCACATGCAGGTTTGTCAAGGCTCATGTTATTCTTCCTGTACAGTCTGTATGTCTGCGTCCTTTCTCACCCATGCGTGGCAGCATAGCCACTGCTGAGGAGTTGTACCTTCTCTCCCGCTTATGTTCTGGACCAAAAGGACAAGCTGAAGCCCAGGAGAATGGAGGGGAATCCCGTAAGGCCTTGCTTCTGGCAGCACAGCAGGTAGCCATGGAGTTGGCAGGCGTTGCTAAATACCAGTGTCTGGTGAAACCATTAGGGCTGGTTAGGTTACCACGCCATATGTAACCGGAGAACCATTTCACTGGCTGTTGGTGAGCAGGAAACCCCCTGGCAGACAGTGGCACTGTGGGATAAACTACAAAGAACCCAATGTAGCTGATTTTATGACTGGCGTTGCATTTTTTTTCCCTGAGCAGCGGAGAAAGGCCGTAACCTCAAACCATCAGAAACAGCACACGCAGCAGCTCTTTGTGTGCAGCAGAAGCAGATTAGCAGATGGCATTTTTTGTCCTTAATCTATGAAGCAGACTGAAAATTTGGGAACAGGTTCATGTGCCTTTACAAAGACAATATTGTGCCTTGTAATGAGTCTGACCACACTCAATAGCATTTGCTTTAAAGAAGGAGCTAGAAGAAGCCATTCGGCAGTGTTATGCTGAGCACGCCCATGTACAAGTTCAGTATACTGAAATTAGAAAAAGTTCTTCTTCAGGGTAGCTGCAAAAGAAGCATTTTCAGCTTGATAGATAACTCTCTAGGATGTTATTCTGCAGGGAGCTTTGAGACCAGAGGAGTGACATGCTGGCTTGTATATTCCATACTGTGAACTTGATGCCAAAACAGAGACACACAGCTGCCCCCCATCATTCCAGTTTTTATGGCTTTAACAGCCTATTAGGAAACTAGCAGTGATATTTTGTCAATTCTGATAATAAAAATAACACAAGCATTTTCACAGTGTGCTCTTCTTGTCTCCAGTGTACATTCTGGAAACTTATCTATAGCAGTATCCTTTGAGAATTGTGGACAGGGAAGCATTTTGAGGCTACTGAAAGTAAAAGATGATGGGTAGCGTATCATGTTTATTTTGGGCAGTAGCTGAATTTAGATTGCTGTCTCTTCCAAATCTAGAGGTTTCCTGTATTTCAAGATAGTGTCTAACAGATAGAAAACACATCATGGACAATATGGTGCATTGTCTTATGCAATGTGTCAGTGAGGGGCACTCTTGGGAATGGTAAGGGGCTGATGCGCAAAACCTGTCTTGGCTTAAGAGCCAAGAGGAAGCTTGACCCAAGACAGCTGAGACCAGCAGCATGCATGAAGGAAGAGGTTTAAAGTCTGCTCTGAGGAGATAGGAAACTACAGGGATGCTCTTTTGTATTCTAGGAACAGGTTAGTGTCACAAGAACTGCTGAGATCAAGACCATCCCTTTCTTCTGTTCTTGGTACCAATGAGTCTTAGCCATGCAGAATGGTGAAGAACACTGTAAGAAAGGTTGTGTTTCATAATGTTGGTACTAAATAGGTTATAGTCATTGTTAGTTTGCCGTCTCAAACAGCAAAACCCTTTGAAGCAGAAACAGGAAGTGATGCTAAATAAGCTCTTAATCGCTCTTATGAGCTTCTCTCCCTTAAACTAGAAACAGCATTTCTCATTTTGGCTTGCAAACCATGCAGTGCACTTTTTCAGTTATTCCTGAGAATCATTATCTATATTTAGGAGGCAACTTTGTGATTTTCCTCTGAAATAGGAACTTGTTCTGGAATTGGAATGGTGGGTCTCTGACATTTTGCTTCAATGACATTCCAGTCTCAGTTTTTCCAGATGTAACCCAATGCACTTAGAGTTGGTGAAAATTATTTTTATCTTTAATGCCAGAGATTTAGCTAGTGAGTGCAGGTTTCAAATTGCTTTACTCATGCAAATGTCAGCAGGACTTGAGGGCTTGAACTTTTCTCATTTGGAATTTGGTGAGTTGTTTGTGTGTTCTACACAGCAAAATAATAAAAATGGTCAGCTACCTGATGGTTTTTTCCCTGACAACCAGTTTGTGATTTTTCCCTTAAGATGCTGTTAAGAGGCAGTATTTTTATGCTATAAAGCATGTAAAGGGAAGATGATGACTTGGTGAGCCAGGCCTGTGTTTGCATTGTGACTTGTCAGCATACGTTACGTGGTTTTATTGCTTAGATGAATGCATTATTTAAGACTGAAACATGGGTTTTGTGGTTTGAGGGTGTGTTGGTTTAAATGGTGCTATTCATACCGAGAACCCAGAGGGAGAAGCGCCGTGGGAACAGAGGGTGGAAGCAGCCCCCAGAGGCTCCTGGGCAGAGATTTAGGTTGAAAATGGAAGAGCTCTGCGTGCTGTTGTCCATTCAGACATAGTTGATAAAGCAGGTAACTTTCCAGGGCAAGAAGCAGATGTCAGCAGACCTAGAGACAGCCTGTATTGGGCTGAGGGTGTTCTGCCATGGAACTTGTCTCCATGCTGTCACCTGTTGCAGAAAACCAGCCACTCCATGATGCTGGTAGAGATGTATATAGCCTGTCAGAGATGTTTGCCTAAGCAAGGCAACAGGAGAAGCAATTACTAGGTCTGTATACTGAGCTGGCTGTAAAAACCAAGGTGGAGAACTAAATATGAAGTCTTCTTTTGTCCTCAGAAAAGGGATGAGAGGAAATACTGTGTAGGATCAGTGCGTGAAGCAGTGGAGCAGGTGTTAAAAGCTTATAGGTGTTGTGACTCTGAACAAAAGACTGTGTGCATATAAGTTTGGGTTTCTGGGGGTTTGACTTACCAGATGAAGGGGGTAGCTGACTTCCCCTGAGAGCTGGGAGCTCTGGGGTTGCCATTGATGAGCTTGCAATTTCAGTATGCTGGAAAGGTTCTAAGGAGTGAAAAAAGGCAACCCGAAGGAAGCGTCTCTAGAGAGCAAGGTGGTCAGAGTATCCCAAGAAAAGCTAAACCAGCTACATATGTGATACCAAATGCTCAAGTGTCAGGGGAACTAATCTAGGAGGCAAGTGGGAATGGCGGGGTCCTGATCTTGTCATTCAAGAGTAGAAACAGCACAAAGGGTGGGCAGAAAAACATGCGAACTGTGGGAAGCAGTGCGTCAGAGGTCTGGGAAACGAAACTGGTCTACTTCAGATGCCAGGAGAACATCCCAGGGAATGGAGCTCAAAGCAGCAGGATATCTTCCAGTGTTGCGTAGCCCCAGCATCACTTAGGAACAGTGACCATAGGTTGGCAAAGTGTGACCAAGTACAGCAGCCACCATACAGCATGGAGAAACAGCAGTGCTCCACAGTGCATGTCAAACAGAGACCTCTGTGGCAAACATCCACAGGGCTCCATCCAGGGGGGAAGTCTGTTGGGAAGAGCTAAGGAAATCTCGTGTCTGTGAAGTTTTTGTGAGTTCCTGAATCTCTTCAGTGTCTTGTTTCCCTTCTCTTTAGTGGAGGGAAAGATGGGTGCTATTTTGGCATGTTCTTGTCACATATTTTTCATAGATATAATTTGGATCTTGAAGGGGGATTAGAAAAACCAGCTGGGAGTTAATTCTGGGTTCTGTTTCCACTTCTGCTACTGGCTTTCTGCGTGACCACAAATGAATAATTTCATATGTGATTTCCATAGTAGGAAATTCTCCAAGTAGGAGAATCCAGACCCTCATTGCTTGGAATGAATGTGAAAATAATGCTGTGCTGTCACACTATCTGTTTAGCTTAGTCGTGCCTCAGGGCAGACAGGGACCATCTCGCAGGACATGCTTGCCAAGGGTACGCTTATGTGTTTTTATAGTGTCCTGGATGTGGCCTGGATGCTGATGAATATGCTGCAATAAAAATAAACCTTTATTAATAATAGCAAGGCATTCAGCTGGAACCAAAGAATTCATTAAATATAAGCTGGTATTAGTGGAGGGGTGTGTGTCTGTTATCTGTGTTATTCCTGTATACCCCTTCCCCAGAAACACATGTTATTTATTCCTCACTTCTCCCCCAAAGATTTCTCAAAGATTTATTTAGTTGTTTTGTGATAAAATCTCAAGGTCACAGAAGAGGTGCTTTTAGTGATGCTCTTACAACTCACATTGTAAAATTTTATTTTTTAGTGTGGTGCTGCTAGTGGAGAGGCTGATAAATTTTAATTTCTAGTTCATACCGGTACATGGGCTGTGACGGTCTAATTGCACCTGCACAGCACTGTTGACAAGCTTGCTAATGGATTAAAGGGAGCTGATGTCATGATAGCCACAGAGCAGAGATATAAGCAGAACATGTAGTTTTCTTGTCCAATACACTAGGGAGTGCAGACCAGTTGCCAAAGGAATCTGAACAGGTCAGCAGTCTGATCGTGATTCACACACGTTCTCCAGCTCTCAGGACCAAAGGGCTTGGTACTGTAGGAAGCAGTATGAGTGTGATGGAGCTGATGGCTGCATCAGAGGTGCCTAGGGAGGTGTTAAAAGGCATAATGGGTAAACCCAGAGCAAATGCTCATGGAAAGCAAAAGAAAATAAGATTTCAAGGAGAGAAGTGAGGCAAGAAGTTTGTTGGGAGATGGGCGGCTTGAGGAAGGGGAAAGGGAGCTGCTATTTGGGGTGAGTGACTTCCAAGAGCTGTTTCAGCGGAGCGCAGTGGTGGGAGCTGCTGGGGAGAAGCTCCAGGAAGTTACAAGTATAGATGCTGTGTCTTTCTAATCATGAAAAAATGATGTTGTTTTTCTTTTTCCTCCCCCAATCCAGTAATGCATGGAAAGCAATAAATAGCGAAGGAGCATAGGACTTGGAGATGCAGGGCTTTGGTTTTCTTAGGGTTATTTTTTGGTGTGTCCTGTCTTGCTTTTGGGCATAAGAGTATCACTTCAGCTTTCTGGAGCAGGTTAAACATCAGTGTTTGGAATATATGGTACTAATGATATGTAAGTTCTTTCTAACTGACTTCTTTTTGGTTTCGCTTATCCATTTTTAAAGGCCAGTAGGCTACCTGAGAAAAATTATGTAGCTGACTTGTAGCAAATCACAATGTTTGAGTTTTCTGTTAGTGAGACAAAAAAAAATCTCTTTTATAGAATGCAGGTATTTTACATGCTTTCTGGTGCTTAAATAATCTTTTCTTTTGCTGTTCTTCAGCACAGTGTTGTAAACATAATTAGTCCTTCACATTTTTTTCTCATTTAATTCACTCCTCACTGCGTTGCATCTTATCTTGCATTAGAAGCAAGTTGAAGCATTAATTAATTTGAGCCATCTCATAGAGCCAGAGGAACTCATTTAACTGTCTTATCACTTTGAATTCAGAGACTGAACACATAGTGCCTGCTTGCTGCCTTCATGTGAGACCAATCTGGCAAAATCCTTCACCTAAAATGAACTTGCAGATATGTCATTTCTTGACTGGTGTTTGCCATTTCATACCTAAATTTCCCATCTAGAAATGCAGAGGAGTTCACTATATATCCTGTACTGTGTATGGATTAGCATCTGTGTCTCAGGATTCTATTTACGTTCCCCTAACACATTTTTGAATTCACATATGGATGCACTGATTTAAAAAAAACAACCACCAAACCCCATATATTATCTTATAACTTCTTCATTCAGTTCTGAGTGTCATCTTAAAAGCAATTCTGTGGATGAGCAAAGAGTTCCTGCTGTTCCTTAGATGACCTGTTTTTAATCCTGCTCGCATTACAGACCAAATCCTTGCTTCAGTCAGGAAAGCACCCTGCTGCAGATATTGGCCTCTGTGCCAAATCCTGAGTTGTAAGCAATCAATGCAGTATGGGAAACAGAGGTGTAATACGATTTTCAAAGGGCAACTGAGGCAGAATTGACGTCCTGTCATCTGGCACCTTAAGCTAGAAAACAGTCTGGGTCATCAGGAATTTATCCCTGTGAAAACCTGAAAATGAGGAGGGAAGACTTTGAAAGAAGAAAATTGAGATCCCAATTCTTCTGTCTCCCTCCTGTTCCTTACTAGACCAGCCTGATAAACCTGTGCGTGTTTGGGGCTTCACAGGTGGTAACCAGCTTTGTTGGGTAGTGGAGAGAGGAAGCAGTGTTGCTACTTGTGCTGCTGGGGATTGATTTGATTGTTTCTGATTTACACTAACTTAACCAAGTGTGCATGTAAAGTGCCTGATCTCCAGGTTTCCATGACAAACCTAAAGACAGAAGCGATCCCTGTGTGAGAGCTCTGGACAGGCTCAAGCTCCGGAGTTGGAGCCTGTGTGTTTTACAGCTTTCAGGATGTTTGTTAGCGAATGTCATTAGTTAAGAGCTCAGATAACCACCACTGTATTGGTCTCTAGCATTTGGTGGGAGGAGAAAGCTTCTGCCTGCCTTCATAATGTGAGCTTATGAAGCAACTAAAAGTTAAACTTTTTCTTTGGCAAAAATAAACAGGTTAAAGAACAGGGGAACATGTCCAGACAGGTTTGCTGGAATACTTCACCAAATCAAAAGGAAACCAACCATTTCTGCTGCATTTGGTATCTTTATTTATGCCTGTGGTGGATGTCCTTGGGTGCAAAGCTTGAGCCCCTCAGAGGGGATGGGAAGTGCCCTTCTGGATCATGGATTGCGCACTGGAGATTGCACAGATCTGAAAGCATGCTCCAGCTCCCTTGGCCTTCATCCTGTTCTAAAAGCAAGGTACACATAGCTGGCTATCACAGCCATGCCAGTTTCCCCATATAACCTTTCCTCCTGGTTTTGTACCATCCTGAAAAGTAGCAAGGTAAAAGCATGGACACTTTTCCGATGTTAATATTAATTCAGTTGTCCATTTCTGTTTTATCTGTGGCCATTTCCTCATGCCTGTTACATCTAACTCGACAAGTGCTGACATTCTTCTCTGAGGCTTTGGACTGTGCTGTGAACAGATTTATGTAAGCGTCTCTCTCCTACTCTGTGTCTTATTCTATGGCTTGATGAATGGAGAAATTCCAGAATTACGGGATTCACAGTAATTCTGGCTTTAGTTGCCATTTTTGTCAAGTCCTACTGACAAATTGCAGGTGAGTGTTTTGTAATTAAAATAGTTTGGAAATTTTTCTCACTGATCAATTTTAAATAATTTGATTCTTCAGGAATTCTCCAGTATTGCTGAATACTCCAGTAAAGTAAAAGCAATGGGAAGTGTTTTGTTACTGGAGCAGCTTTGTGTTTAGCATGACTCGCATAATACTTGACTACTCCTTTTCAAATATGGTTGTCTGAAAAGTACTCTGGGGTGATTTCTGATTCCTCTTCCTGTGCTCTGGGAAATACATGGAGGTGAATCTCTTGTGCCTTGTGCAAGTACTCACTGCGCTGCTGCTTGCTAGCTTGTTTTTTGGAAGCATTTTGGATCTAGGCATTGAACTCATGATCTCTGTGGAAATTTACAGGGCCACTGTGAATTTTCC
Source organism: Laterallus jamaicensis coturniculus (assembly GCA_022605575.1). Classification (NCBI taxonomy): domain Eukaryota; kingdom Metazoa; phylum Chordata; class Aves; order Gruiformes; family Rallidae; genus Laterallus; species Laterallus jamaicensis. The sequence goes on from JAKCOX010000001.1 coordinate 25,014,880, forward strand.
TCTCTCATGATAATTCTCACAGCTCCTGGCAAAAATATTCACTGAAAAATTTTCAAGAGTTCTGAGTTAGGTATAACAGCTTTGCTGTATGCCTGTTTGGAGGGCAAAAAAAGAGGGCTTTGGGGTAACAATGGGCCTGTCGCTCAAGGAATATGCGCTTGGTTCCTGTTTCAGCTGCAGCCTCCTCACATGCTTGTGGATAAATGACTTCAACTTTGTTTTTCTCAGTTGCCTCATCTTCAAACCAGAGATCTTAATGAACCCCCGTTCCATGAGAGAGTTTTGGTATTGTATTTAAATTTGTTATCATCTGAAAGGGTCTCAATTTCCATCAAATCAATACAAGACAGCAACTTGCAACCTGCACTCTGAGGCGTAACGCATGGACCAAACATATTTCTTGTACGTGGGTGAGCCCTTTCCATGGTAGAAGGTGAAAAATACAAGGAAAATATTTTTGTCTTGTGATAGTTTAGTCTACTTGCCAGGTTATTTTTAAAGGTAATTTTTTGGATATATTTTTAGCTGCCAGTCTGGTCTGTAACTGGAACTATTGGCCATGGGAAATTTGCTGTAAAGCACCAATATTAACAGCAGATCCTTTAGTTCTTGCAGTAGTGTTCTCATCTAATAAGAATAATGAGCTTCCCTTTAAACACTGTGACCCACGTCTGCAGGGTTCTTCCATGTTTCCCTTCAGTTTTAACCTTAGTTGACTGCCTGTACCATGGGAATTGGCTTTGCTCTGAGCAGGGCAGCTTGCTGCTGATATTAGGCAGTGCCATAATTCCCAGCCTGTGGATAGATGCTCTCCAAGGATCTTAGTGGTCCTGCCTCACTTAAAGGCTCTTGGGTCTCTCATGGCATCTCCTTCTGTGACTCATTCCTTTTGGTGTATTATTCATTGGTGTTTTTTTCCCTCTTGGCAGAAGGTACCTGCACTGAAAAGGATAAAGGTGTCCGGTGTGTTTGGGTGTGTGTAAAGCCTTGGGCCTGGAGTTCCTAATGCACAGGGAATGTATAAACTGTAATGAAAACGCCCTTCCACAGGGAATGTATAAGCTGCAATGAAAACACCCTTCCACCGTGTTTTGTTCCTCCACATTACTTTTTGCTGACAAAATGAAACACAGTCTCCTTCTAAAGTAGATATAACACTGCAAATGAGGCCCAAACACCATGTAATGTTCTTGATTGATTCACACATTACTCTCTTGTTAATGCCATCTAATGCAGCACTTGCGTATGCCGACCATATTTGCTAAAGATGGATATTTACAGACCCTTCCTACTCGCATTACCCCTCCTTTGCCTCTGCAATAAAATTAAATGCAGTTACTTTAGCAGTCACTGTATCTTGCAGAAGTCATTAGATGTTCACCAAAATAGTTTCTTTCTTTCCTCTCTTTAAAACACATCTGGAATAGTTTTTTAAGGGGAAAATGCTGATTTTCCTTAGAGCTACAGTTATGCCCAAATCACCAGATCTGAGAATCCTTAAACTTGGATTCCAGACTGTTTGCACTGTAGAGGATGGGATGGCTACTTCTTTTGATGGGGAGAAAAAGGTACTCCCTGGTCCAGAAACTCTAGGTATTGCTGAACTCTAGGAAAGACTTGCACATAGAAACAGCATTGAATTTTGCAGCTGAACTCTTCTTTATTCTGTACAGAGCTTCCTAACTAATCTGATCTTTGTGGATGTGAATAACAGGTCTGGATTCTCAAACACTTGTGATTTAGAGTGCAGGTTAATGTGTTTATCAAGGAATCAGAAGTTGACTTGCCTTATTTTTCTGGACTTTGTTAAAACAGCTGGTGTAATTCTTCCCTCAATATCACCCCAGCCTGTGTGAGGAGGAACTCTTGTGAATCCTCATAGTAAGAATGGAGAAATGCCGATGTATTGGTGCAAAATGAAACCTGAAGAGCTGTGTCAGTGCTTTATGAAGGCAGCAGATACCTTGAGATTCAAGTGTGAGGCGCCCAGTCTTGCACTTCATTGGCAATCAATGCCTGGGGCTGTACTCTGGGAATGATTACACTGCACCTTTAAATGCAGGAAATCTTTTAGGCTGCCTTTGCGATAACACTGATCAAGTGATAAATATTCCATGCCTGAAAGCATAGTAGGTGCTTCTCGTTTGCCTATTTCGCTTGCAGGAAGCAGATGGGGTAGTTTGCGTGGGTCTGGCATCTCTCTCTCCTTCTCAAGTCAGCACCTGGTAGTTTTCAACTGCTGCTAGAACAGTAAAATGCTTGGTCAGAAAGAGGGCAATAGGTAGGGCTGAGAGGAGCCATATATATGATCATTAAATTAATTGGTCAAAGTGGTCATAAAACAATAGGAACAGGCCCTGCCTCTAACTTACTCATGACCTGAGCCCTCGGTGTAAATCCCTGCTTGCAGCTGCAGCACATGGCTGTTGTGTTGTTTCCCCAGGTGGGGTGAGCCTGTTCTTTCAATGCACCGAACAGACCGTCAGGGCCTACAGCTTAAATGTGGCAACTGAAGCTGTGGTACCTGAGCTCTGGTGTTTTGTTACCATGCAGCTGAAGAAGGGCTTGCAAGCAAAAAGCTTGCTGTCAATAAAGGAAAAGCACACTCGAGGAAAGATCACTTCATTCCTGTCAGCTTCATCATAGTCAGTAATGCCATTTTTTAGAATTTCTGTAGCACTGCATTTCCCCATCACTTACCCTGGTTACCTCATGTAACTAGTGAGGACAGACAAACTTCCCATTGATTACACTGTACCTGCTGGGACTTGCAGGTGTGCTGCCCTTGGCCTGGCCTGAAATGGAAACTCCCTGTGCCAAAGGGGATGGTTGAACCAGGTGAATCCCACCTGCAGAAGGACACAGCTAGAAACACGTTCTGCATGAGTCATAAAACCTAAGTTAAGGAGGTGCATCTTGCAATGGGTTTTGGATATGGTCCAGCTTCTTTTACTAGAGAGTTCCTGAGGAGATATTATCAGGGATGTAGAGCTCTTAGAGTCGCAGTGCCATTTCAGGAGTGGGATTCAGCAGCCCACTGGGGAATGGAGCTTGGTTTTCAAAACATACAGTAAGTATATGCTTACTGCTAGACAATGAGTAAGAGCTTGCTTCCCTTCCCAATGTTGACCTTAGATGCCAATGGTGTTTGGCTCTCTGTACAATTAATTTATTATTATGATTTATAATAATTATGCTCTGGAAAATGGAAAAAAATACATGGAAAATAACAAAATGACTGGGAAGTGCTAGGAAAAGGTTAACAGTTGAAACTATAACATTTTTATTCCTAAGATAAAAATGAGCTTTATAAATTATTTACAAACAATGAACTCTTAATTTGTCTATCACATTGAGCAGTGAATTAACCTGAGAGGCTTGGAACATGAAAGATAGGAAACGTAGTGCTTGGCCTTTTAAGGGGTTGGGATTTTTCCCATTTGAACCTCACTAGTTCATACCTCGACTGGGCAGAGGATTTAGTCAGAGACAACAAAAGACCCCCTGAAAATATCTTGTGAAATCCCCAAGAATGGCTGTGTACTTCATACTGAAGGTTACAACTGAGGGTAGGAAAAAGAACTTTGCATTGCAGTGTGGTTTTTCTTTTTTAAAGTGTACACATCTCTGAGAACAGGCTTACAATTACAAATATGCATATGTAGTTATAGCAATGGGCATCTGCATGAAATCCATGTGCAAGTTTCAAAAGCAGGGCTGTGGTTGTGAGTGTGCTGCAGCTCAGGTTTTGACCCTTTTTCCAGTGTTGTGGGCCAAAAAGGACAAGTGCTGCAGTGCTGTTGTGCCATTACAGAGGAATTTGGAGCAACACAATCCTGTTGTACTGCTGCAGTCATCCATTGTGATGGGAGGAGGAGAAGTCGTCTCATCATCCTTTTTTTCAAGTGGTCTGGAATAGATGTGTGAGTAGGTTCAATTTCTTCACAACCCTCAACAAAATTTGAGCAATAACATGTATTAAAATGCTGAGGAGTTTCATCTTTCATCCACCTGACTGATAGCTGATCACAGAAAAAATGCAGAAACTTTTAACAGTGGCATGGCATGGGTAGCCATGACAGTAAGAGGATCCATAAAGGAGTTTTGTGTTATATCATTCAGGTATTGGATGTGTTTTGCAGCCTCGTGAGAGGTTTTGCCTGAAGCACTGTGAGTTCAGTGGGTGATAAACTCCCAGTATTTTAATTGGAGCTGGATGAAACACACTTGCTGCAGGGCTCGGGGTGCTGCTTCCACTATGATGTAGTTATTGCACAAAACTAAAGTTTTATATTCTCTTTAGTGTTTAACTAGGAAGAATTCTATAAAGTTTTTTCCCTTTCTCCCCACCCCCCACCTCTGCCTCCATTTTCTATCTGTAAGTTTTTGTGTGCCAGCTGGCTTGGCAGGGACAAGAGAACATGCTCAGAAGACATTAAAGTTGGTAATCTTTGCATGTTGAAGTTCACTTAACAGCAGGGATTGCTTTACGTTGTGGAATGTACATAGAGAGTGCAAGGAGGCTGCCCTTTGCAGGACCCTTGGAATGTAAGACTTGGAATATAGTATCACCTCTCTAGTAATGTCTAAGTAATCCACTGGTCAAAGGAGGGATCGGCTTGGGTCCGGTCAGTCCCCAGAGTAGGTAGGCCAGTTTCAGAATGGATTTCCTCACCCTTCTCACTCCAGTCTTCAAGAAGGTCAGTCTCCTTTCTTGTCCTGTGAGCTTTGCCCCTTTCATGCTGAGATTGAACACAGCTTTTATGGGAACAGCAGGCATGATGGAACTGGTGAGGAAGGTGCTTAGATATAGGCTGTGGAAGTGGCAAGCTAGGTGCTTGATATATGCCCCATGAAGACCTGGGAAATGGTGTGGAGGTCCTGGTTCTTAGAGAAGCATTGCCCTGTGGTTCTTGGCAGAAGGCTTCTCTTGCCGTCCTCACAGTGATGAGACTTAACTGGTCTTGCTCTCACTCATTATGTTTGAGTGTATGAGGGCAACCATGGTGCTTTGTAATCATGGCCTCACCTCAGAGGTGAGCAATACCAACCTAGAGAAGGGCATTTGAAATTGGCATGTTAAGGTGCAGAAGCTGCTTGTCCCTACCTAGAGACATGAAGCTAGTAGAAAAGAAATCAATCAGCCCAAGGTGAAGCAGGTCTTGTTTTATAGTGCATGCAGGAGATGCTGATACAGGCTGTTGGGTGTGTAGGCAGTACTGAGTACTCACCTCACCGCCTGCTCAGAACATTTCAAAGCCAGGTACTTTTTTTTTTTTAAAACTTAAGTATTTTCACTCTGGAAACCACCTAGGGTCAGGAAGTTGAAACCATTAACTGCACTAAAAAGTGTATAGATCTTTCACATACGAGTTAAATGCCTGGAAAAAAGCCAGCAAAATCCACTGAGCAGATCACATGTTCAGAAGTGAAACTTCTTGTTTCTTGTCAGCATTTCTCAAAGCATGGTCATTCAAGAAGTATTTGGGACATGAACCTAAAACCATGCAACCTAAAACAGAGTAGCTACCTTAGCTTGCCACTTGACAGATGATGACCATGAACAGTGGAGCTCATTTGATGCACTGTGAATAGAGTAGGCAGAACACACAAGCATCAACCCTGAGAGTCCTGCATTCTCCTGATTTCATGAGTAGCATCATGCTATTGCCACTTCTGTGAAAACAGTGATCAAAAATACAAGACTTAAGATAGTGAAGCTTTCTGTACTGCATCTTACACACGAGCTTGAAAAGAAACATTCAAATTGTCTTCAGACAAAATTCCCAGGAGCTCTTCCCAGTTCAACTTCTGCATGGCCATGTAAGCTTACCCTCAGTGAAGTGCTTTGGATCCCTGTGGCATTCTCACACCTGCGCATTTATTGTCCCCTATGAAGAGGGAGAGAAGAGGCTGTTTTATGAGGCTGCCTTTTCATGTCATGGAGGATGTAGTGGTGGAGTTAAAGGCTTGCTAAGGTTTGGAAAGAAGGTCCATCTAACCCATTCGGAGACCATAGTGCCCCTGAAAAGAGTGGTCTTGGTCCTGTGAAACAGCATTCTGAATTCCTGGCATCTCCCTTGGTTTGGAAGGGAAGACTGTGTTGGGCTCATGTTGTGGTTAAATGTGATACTGACTTTATGCAGTTCTGTCTTTCCTGAGAGCCTTGGTTTGGAGGTACCTTCCACTCATTTCACTGGGAGTTGAATCAGGTCCTTAGCGATGCCTGACTGTACAAATGAAAAAAACAGTGTTGTGGAAACATAGAGACCTGAAAGGAAGGCTGTCTTAATCTTGGTGCAGAATCTAAATACCCTAGTCCCTCTTTTCTGCATTAGTCTCTGCTAATCAAGAGTACCCAGCATCTGGAGGAACCCTGCTGTGGGGTGAAAAATTTCAAAAAAACCCCAGATCAAAAAAGTGAATAAATAGAACAAATCTATCAATGTTCCTCTTGGAGGAAGATAACAAAATTAGAATGTCCTTTCAAATTCAACTAGATTTTCCCTTAAACAGAAAAACTTCTCCCACATAAAGAACCTTCAGGGAGTTAGTTAAAGTCTGCTAAGACAAAATATATACCACATCTCACTCTCCTCAAAAAGCCTTATTATGTTCACTCCCATTAATTCCCTCCTCAGGGTATTTCATATGTCTGCAGAACATATTATAGCCATTTGGTTCTGAATGTTTTTGCAGGACTGTCACTGAATTTAAGTCAGAAAATGGCTAAAACTGTGAACCACATTTCAAATACTGTAACAAGAGTGTTTCAGTAATAAATAAGTCAGCAGATAGAAATGTCTCACTAATTCCCTGTCAGGCCAGGCACAGTCAGAGCTTGAAGGAGAAGGTAAGACATACTGTGTTTGATGTATCCTGATATGGTGCTATCCAGGTGAAGCTCTGCCAACATCTTCACTTTAACTTTGCATTGCAGAACCCTGCTGGAAGTTGTCTCACTGCTCTTTGGTCATTAGTTCCTTTCCAACAGCAGCCCTTTCACCCTCAGAGGTGAAGTTGGAAAATGGGTGCTGTCATTTTCATGCTATTTACTCTCGAATACCTGTATGGTGTATCTGTGCATGTGCAGCTTCCTCAGCCAGTACAGACTTTAATTGTATTCATGAGGAAGGAGCATGGTGATTCTTCTACCAAAGAAGTTCTTCTTGAGGCTTGGGTAAAGCCTCTCCATAGATAGATGGAGCAGAAGCATTAAAATACTTCATGCTTATTGACTCAGATGGCTTTTATACCCGAGTAGGAATCCTTTCATTTTCAAGTTCAGTTCTCCTGTTTTCTCTTGCAAGGCTCAACATTTTGTCTGTGAATTTCCTACTGGACAAAGGAATGGTGAGCTCCTGTTCCTCAGGAAAATGAGCTGCTGGGTTCATTAGCATCAGTTCTGTACAAAATGGTTTGCCAGATATTCCAAGCATGAGGTAAAGTCCCTCCTGGGTCTGTGCTGCAGTCCTCACAGTGGGGAAGACAAACTTATGAAATAATTTCAGTTTTTATTCGTTAGTGTGTATAAAAATAGGATATTTGATCCATCCAAAAGCAAACAGCCGGAGTATACTGTGTCACCCAGCAAAAGTACAGGACAAAGGGGTGGAGATGCAAGAGAGCACAGCAGCACTGGTTCAGAACCAAAGTGACCTGCCCCAGTATCTTCTGCCAACAGCAGCCACTGGCATATGCAAGACTTTCCACTGATGCTTCCCCCCCACCCCCAGATCCTTTTTCTCCTCAGTAGATCTCTCTTCCAAGTAAGTGTCTGGACTTGCACTCCTCTAAACTATTTGCAACAAAAGCATCCTTTGGCAAAACATTCCACAGGCTGACTACCTCTTGCCTCTTGCTAATTTTGGCTGTGTTAGAGTTAATTTTCCCTATAGTAGCTTGTATGGGGCTGGTCTCACACCACTCCACTAGTGGGCTGGCTGGGGATGCACAAGAACTTGGGAGGGGACACAGCTGGAACAGATGATCCCAACTGACCGAAAGGGCATCATGCTCAGCACATGAAGCTGGGGGAAGAAGAAGGAAGAGGGGATGTTCAGAGTGATGATGTTTGTCTTCCCAGTCAAATATTACGTGTAAAGGAACCCTGCTTTCCTGGAGATACCTGAACACCTGCCTGTGCATGAGAAGTGGGGAATGAATCCCTTGTTTTGCTTTGCTTGTGTGCATGGCTTTTGCTTTACTTAGTCAACTGTTTTTATCTCAACACATAAATTTTCTTATTTTTACTCTTCTGATTCTCTTCCCCTTCCCATAGAGTGGGAAGAGAACAAGCAGCTGCATGGTGCTTAGCTGTCAGCTGGTGTTAAACAACGACATACATGAAGAGCCATCTCTTTTACCATACCTTGAGTCTGGCTCCTTCTAGCTTCATATTATGGTCTTTTTGTTTTGGAAGATGTGATCCTGGCCACTCTTGAGTTGCAGATCAGTATCATACCTGCACTAAGATGATATTTTTCCAAACCAAATGGTTCCTTTTGTGTAAGCTGTTCCATTGTAGTTGCCTTTCTCTGGAAGTTTCTTGTTCTAATACAGCCTTTCTCAGATGAGGGAACAAGAACCAGGTGTGGAAGAGCCATAGATAGATTCCTATGGTCATGGAATTCGGTTTTATGCATTGTTCATTTCTTCTTCTAATTTATTTTGACTCTGAGTTGATGATTTTATGGAACAAACAGTCCTAATCTCAGGATGTTAGGGGTTGGAAGGGAAATGCCAAAATGTTTTTTCCTGACTGATTATTGTCAGGTTTGAGTCCATCACTTCCTATGTGAAGTTATGACTTTTTTGTCGATGTGCATTGTTACTTCCATTGTCATTCCTCTGCCATTCTATGGCTCAGTCACTGAATCTTGTATGGCCTCACAGCAATTATTCCAAGTCCACCCTCATTCAAACTTTTTTATCAGCAGCAAACTTCCTCACCTTTTGCTAGTTATTTGAGTGAATTGAATATCAGCACAGTTCCCTGAGGATATCAGTTGATGATCTCACTCCACTGTGAAAGTTTAGCCGTTGTTTTTTTGTCTTTTCACTAGTTATTCTTCCTTGAAAGGACTTTTCTCTTACTCTGTGGCTATGCAGCATTTGCATACACATGATTAAAAGATAAAAATCAGAGTAAATCATCACCAGAAGTAAAACTTCTGTAGATCAAAAAACTCCAAGCAGAGCCAAGCTCTGCCCAAACAATAAATGCAGTCATCTAGCACTTGCCATTGGTGCCCTCCCAACAGAATAATTTAAATCCACACAGCCTGTATATGCTTGCCTCAAAATGTGACATGTCACCCAGTGCTCCAAAGAGGGCATCCACAGGATGAGCTGCCAGGTGACTCTAGAGTGGCACCAGTACCCAGCTGCAAAGCAGAAAGGTTTATGTGTGTGAGTTTGGTTGTTAGGTTTGGGGATTTTTGTTTGTTTGTTTTTAATGATGCAAAACCGTTTCTCTGCTTCTGATCTCTCAGGATCATCCTAAAGGGAAATGCTGACATCTGAGCCTAAAACTGAAATCCCTACTGAAAATAAAAATTTTTCTGCCTCCTCTTTTATATCTCAGAGGGTATTTTGTTATTGCTTTCTGTCTCATCCAGAGGCCTCTCTCCTAGTTATATCCTGTCTTCTCCACCTGTTCAAGCAACCGATTTTCTTTGTACCAATCAGAGTATGATTGGTATGATCTTCTTAATCCAGACACTCCACTAATGCAGTACAGTGATTGTCATGAAATGGCTTTATTGCTCAAGTAACTCGGTTGCACCAGGTTCTTGGAGCAAAGACCACTTTGCTGTTTAGCACTTATACAGGCAAGTCTTCTCAGGTTTAAGGCTCCAAAAAGGCCAGTCAGTGATTTTTTTTAAGAAAGGCTTTTTGCTCTTTCAGTCAATGCATATCCCTACGGTTTGCTGAGCTATGTTGTATTTGAGGGCATCTCTGCTTAGAGGGTCTGTTTGTTGCTTATTATCTGAACACCTATTCAGCAAACAGGTAATGAGTCGGTGTTAATGGGTCAGGTCAGTTTTCTAGCTGAGTGAATTCACCCATTTCAAAAACAATGATGTGGGTGTTCATGAAATCCCTGTAACATTTCTTTTCTTGGTTATCCAGAGAATTCTGCCTGAACACCAACAGGTAATTCTGAGAATCAAAAAGAGATTCTCTAAAGGATCTTTGCCTGCTACTGAGTTGAGTTTACTGATCAAAGCCATTTGAAGTGCCCATCATATTGTCCCCTACTCACCTATTCGGGCTTGCTGGAGAGACAAGTGTCTGCCTTGCTCAGTCCCTATCCTGATCCCTACTCTCAGGCGGAAACCACGACTGTCATGCAGCATTTCTTGAAATCAGCCCAGATGGAGCTGCAAATAATAGCTGTGTCAGCCCATGGCCTCCTTCACTTGTTTATTTTGTTGGGGAAAGCACTAAAGTCTCTAAAGTGTTGACTTGTCTGAGAGGATGTACTGGGCATGCCAATATGAATAAGTGATCTGTAATTGTGCACTTGTACTGGCTTCAAGCATATTTTTGCAGGTGCCCCATCTGGGGGAAAAATGGCCACGAATGAGACCCTAAATCATGCTAAATATTGCAGAGACCGTATCAGTGAAGAATTTAAAGATTTAAATGAAAAAAAAAATTCCCGGATTCTGAATTTACTAAACACGATTTCCTCCATCTGCACTCAGTGCTCATCATTTTGTTACAAAACCACTTCATTCCTTCATTGCTAATAGCTCTCTTTGAATACTGAACTGCCTCATTAGGCTCTTTTATCCCATGAATGAATTTCTTCCTCTGAGTCAAATAGGCAGTCCTTTATTTTTCCCATTGATTTTTAGTTAAATATATCATACTGGTTCTAAGTAATCAATAAGGCAACGTGGAAAGACTTCTGATCTCTGAAATTGTGTGGCGTAGGCCTTTTTTTTTTTGTAATGCCTTCCTCTTCTGAAATCTTGTGCTTAGCGGAAGCTGTTTGCCACCAGTGTAAGCATACAGCAGCCCTGTTTGCTTTCATCTGAAGACTTCCTCCCTTCCCCACAAGAGGGGATGTCAATTCCAAAAGCCTGACTGCTACCACGATATGAGTTGGCAGTTACCCCTTGTGTGGGCAGCCATGCTTGTGTCAGACAGCTGGAGGAGCTCACAAAGAGGTGGGCTGGCTTGCTGAATGAGTATCTCAGTAGGTGGAGAGGTTAGAAAGCAAGCTCTGACTCTGCTTTGATGTGGTACCTCTCTTGGTTGTTAGCAGGAGCTAAATAGCCATTGTTATGATGATAGTCTGCTGTAAACTTGTGTCCCTAATAGATCTGTTGAGCAGACTGCATGTTTCTAAGTATAAGTTGCTTCCTCCTGTCTCACTGGTTTAAAAGTTTAAGTAAATGAATACAGATGTTTTATTGCTCCCTTAATGAGTGATTGGAAAACCATGGATGATTTTCTTAGCATATCATCTCCCTGTAAAGTGCAATGTCTTTTGGGACATTTGATTTAGAAATGAAGTAGTTGTAGATTATTGGTTAAAATCCTTCCAAAGGTGGGCCAGACAGCTGATTTACTGTTTACGGCTTTATGGAGAGGTGAGAGGGACTCAGGTTATGGGTACACCAGAAAATTGTTGCCAGAAAAGCTAAGACCTTCTTCAGTCCAGCATGTGCTAGTGGAGAAGAGTGGATGCTTTGTTCCAGAACGTGACTGGGAAGTTGCAGTCCTGTAGTGTGGTGATCAGATTGCTTTCCGTCAGTTTAGCTGTCATGCTGCCATAGGTCATTACACTAAACTCACCACCCAGATCTCTTTACTGAGAGAGGATGGGAACAAACTCTTTCCTTTTGTGCAATAGGTTGGACTAAGGCTGTATGGAAGATGAGCTGGTCTGTTTTCCCACTTGGCACAGCCAGGTAGGTAGTTTCATCTGAAGTAGTGCTTCCTGAGAGAATGTGAAACTGTGAAAAACCAAACCCAAATAAGAGCAATTTGTTTGGTAGTGCATAGGCAGAAAGGAACACATTTATGAGCTGTCAGTCCCCTTGAAATCAGCCCCACAGCAGTGCAGACAACACAGCATGCTGTGGCCAGTAAGGAGCTGATGCCGGCATTCTCATGTGTTGTCACTTGGCACAAGACACCAGTTCTGATTTAGAGGTGGGCTCTGGGGAGTGGGTGTCCTCACCTTCAGATTTAACTTCTACACGTGTTTCTGATGTGTTTTGTGGTGCTATATGTTACTTAATCCTCTATGCTAAAGCTGGCAAGAGAGGTTGTAGGACTTGAGTTAATGTTTTAGGGGTATTCTAGGGTTTCAAGCAGAGCTTGTCTACACTATCACTGAAAAAAACGCCAACCTGTTGTTGTGTTGTGACATATAACTTAGAGAACTGCAGCTGCCTGCCCAAAGTACCTGTTATCACACAGTTTCTAAGCTCGGGGAAACAATTAGCATCCTTAGATCTGATGATGTGTAGCCCAGTGGGGCCATAAGGCTACCATCAGGGGCCTGGTGCAGCTCCTTGAAGCGGTGTCCTCTGTTCTTAATGAAAAGCCCTCCCACGAGTGCATTTGGCTTTTCCAGACGTGGGATTGATACTTCGCGTAGGAGTCAACAGCTGTTGAGCTGAACTCAAACCACTCCAGTCTGCGCCAGCAAGCTGGCAGCCAGCATTGCTATCCCACTGGCAATGGGAGCAGAGCAGCGCGGCGCTGAAGAGCGGGCGGCAGGCAGGAGTCACTGCTGTACTGCGCAGAGCCCGAGGCACAGCGTCACCCTGCGCAGGAGCAGGTCTGTCTGAGAACACTGTAAACACAAGTACTTATGGCCTCAGCCTGCCGGACATGTGAAATACCACATCATTAAAGTCAATTGGATTCTTATGGCTGCTGTCCAGCACAAAAGCAAACCTTGGAGCTGGCTTCCCAGCCGACATCGAAGCAAGCTGGGTGACGTTACTGAGAGAAGTGTGCACGGGCTGTAGGGAATGAAAATGCTGTCAATCAGATCCCATCGTTATGGGAGACAGCCTGCTTCCATCTTGTAGGCTTTGACTGAGGACCTCCACTTGCTGGTAATGGGGAGTCAACACCATAGTCAATTGAGCTGTACCAGTTTACATCTGATGGGAACTGGTGAGACAGGGATTAATATATTTAATATGTGCCTGGCAGGCATGAAAAAGGATATTTGTGCCATTTACAAACACGTAGAATGTTATTTGTATGAGTGTTCAACATGGTAACTTCCTCCTGTGTGTCAGTGTGGTGGCCAGTGCCAAGGGAGTGCTGCTGAAGCACAGCTGGGAAATCGAGGCAGTGTTTCTTGGGGAATGGAGGGCATGGGGAGAAGAGGGAAGGAATGGAAACTACTTACCAAAGCAAGGAGCAAAGAGGACTGACCTAAAGGAGAGGACATACAGAGAAATGAGTGAAAAGAAGGAGGGTGAAGAAACAGATGGGACTAAGATTCAACTGGTTTGACACTCCTGTGTTTTCACCCTCCTGTCATAAACATGCCTTGACTCCACATGCCTGGGGTGGAGACAGGAAGGGATGGGGTGGCTTCCTGAGACCATAGGCAAATATATTTACTTGTTTCTACAGTGAAGTAGCTATTTGAGCAAAATAAGAAAAGGCCTTCAAATCCAGCTCACCTCAGAATGATTGTTTGGATGTCCTCTGAGGGGACAGCAGAGCAGTACTGGCATGCACACATATCATGCAGAGGGTTTTTTTCTAAGCTTGCCCATCAGCTCTATGTATGAGAGGTTGCCCTGTTAGAATTATTAATATCTTAGCAGATCCTGTGACAGAGAACTCAATGGTATCTCTTCATGGAAGATGGCAGCAGGACGAAGATGTCCTCTTCCAGCCATCTGAAACAGAAGCAAGTAATTTATTGAGAGGTCGTGAATCCAAATAACCATGTCAACATTGCTCCCCATGTACTAAGGTTGTTTTTCTCTCTCTCTGCACTGCAGTATGAGTTGGGGCACCAGATTTTTTTCTTGCAGCTTGTCTTGGGAGAGATCGGATGTGTAAGATGGTCCAGTGAAGAAAGTACCGTAGTCTTAAAAGTTAGTAAGCTGCTTGGCACAAGTAGGTAGTGAGCAAACATCTGTACTGCCTGTTGGTAACCTTTACCATCCCTAGGCTGCGCTTACGTGGCTGTTGTCCTGGATACTTTACAGTAGCCTGATGGCTACTTTGTTGTGCAGTGCCTCTGGTATTCCTCAGCATTCAGGATCCTTGGGAAACCGTACCTACAAGCCTGGCTGCTCCTGGTTAATGGGGACAAGCAAAAGCAGGGAGGCTTATACAAGGGACTGCATTTCAGCAGAGAATCCCTCTGGACAAAAAGAACTGCTCATGAGCAGGTTAAAGTGTGAAGGTGTTGCAATGTGCAACATGCAAACCAGGCCTGGTCCATTTAAGTTGTACTGTAAAAAACACTTGTGGCTTAAAATGCTCTGGGACTGAGATTTACTTTGTAGAAACAGGATTTGCTACAGTGATTCCATTCATGGTGGGATACTGAGTTATGAGGCAATTGCAGTTATTTACACAATGTGTAAATAAACTTGCTCCCTTGACTATAAACTGTGTCCATTAGCCTTACGGCCTTGTAATGAATCCTGTTACAATATGTAAGCGGGCTGTGCTTTGAGAGGGCTGGTACTCATCTAACCAGAGTCTTCTCACGTTCCAAGGTCTCTCTTGTATTACCTGTTTCAGTCATTTGCAAAGCTGCCACTTTGTCTCTTGTAAAGTAGGTCTCCTCCAGCCTTGGACTTTCACTCTGCTTCTCCGACTGCTCCTCTCACATCTGCTTGGGTGATGCCAATTTAGAGCTGCAGCCCAACGCTGTTTTTTAGTATAGATTGCTCCCCTGCCTACCTACGGCTTCTCTTTCAGCGCAGCACATCTGATGCTTGGACACTGAGCATTTCTGAAGGTTGTGAAAATGTCACATAATGGGTTTGGTCGGATAGAGAACTTTTTTGGAATTTATGTTCATGGACAGTGGCTGATATAAGGAAAGGTATTGACTTATGGTGTAGAAAAATCTAGATTTGGTAGGAAATCTTGGAGGAAACTTCCTACCAGCTGTGCTTAAGTCTGGGATCACTAAACAAAATGGACTTCCCTCCTTTCAGACATCATGTTGCTGCCACTTGGAAACAGTGCTGTAGAAGAATGACCCAGCTCCTTTGGGAGGATTGCAGAGCTGGATTTAATGTCCCCTGCCTGTTTGCTGCAGTAGCACTTAAAATCTTTAGGGTTTATGCTCATGTTAACTCCCTGAATCCAGAATGAACGCTTAGATGGTTAGTATAACAAAGTTGCTCCAGTGAGTAAATAACAAAGTCACTGTTGCATAAAGAAATAGGTATCTTCTCTTCAGTCTTTGGGTGGTACTTACCATCACGGTGTCTCAGTGCCTGTCAGTAGCACATTGAATTGTGTGGGAGTAACGTATAAGGTGATGAGTAGCTTGGCTTCATCCCCTTCCTCATGCATATGCAGAGAAGCGCTTAGTGCTTGTTATGTAAATACAGCATGTGTATGTTTATCTTGGAGAAGCAGTTTGGATTTTGCATTTGGCTGAGGAAGCAGCGACATTTGCAGTTGTGTGGCCCATTTCTTGTGAACTCCGGTGTGAAATATGTCCCAGGTTGGATGAAGCTGAACAGAGAAATCTAAGCTGCTGGCTGTAGCCTTCTGTATATCCCATTAGCTTTCCTAGATTTTGAGGACCTGAACAGGGAGGCAAAGTCCCCTCCCCCTCATTTTCCCCTGTGAAGATATTTAAAGGGAATGCTATTAAAAAGCATCTCTAGAAAACTTTCTGTACTTCTACATCTCCCTGCAAGCTTTGGCCACGAAAGGGACGAGCCAACTCGGCTTTCACCGTGCCCTCGC
Source organism: Laterallus jamaicensis coturniculus (assembly GCA_022605575.1). Taxonomy (NCBI): domain Eukaryota; kingdom Metazoa; phylum Chordata; class Aves; order Gruiformes; family Rallidae; genus Laterallus; species Laterallus jamaicensis. Next base: position 25,030,819 of record JAKCOX010000001.1, read on the forward strand.
TCAGGGCTGTGCTTGCCAAGGGAAGGACCCCGCAGGATTTGATGGTTGTGGAGTAGATGCATTACTAGGGAAAGAGACAGCTTTTACAGGAGTGAGACTGTATCTTAACTACTGCTCAGCCACTTGGGAAGTCTGTAAAAGCTTTGTGAAACTACCAGGCTCCTCCCAAAGCACCACTTGATCTAGCGCATTTCAGATTCAACGCTGAGCCTATAAAACTTATCCATGCACAGAGACCACCCAACACTAGCAGGGTGTGCAAAGAAATTTCTGTTTATAGTTTAGTGCAAGGGTCAGATAGCTTTCCTGCAGTTCAGGTTATCCACCCAGAGAAAGCATGCTCTTTTGCTAAGCATGGGATACATGAGTCATTTCTATTACCCAGACCTCTAGACATAACATAAAATAGATGGCATGAAATAGCATTAAAGATATTAAAGATGGGAGGAAATTAAGTGTTTTCCCCCTTGAATTCTTGAGCTATAGAGTAATGGGTTTCTAGTGCAAACTCAGCTACTAATGCACACACAAGAAGTGAGGGCAAACAGGAGAAACCTCAAACTTTGTGCTGTAGGATACAGAAAACTCAGTCAAGTAAAAGGCAGCACAGAAGTGCTTTTGCAAGACAAATGTGGTGATAGATTTCCTAGCAGGGAATTAGCTTTTTATCTGCTTTTAAAAAAATTTAGTAAACTGGATTTATCTTAAGTTGCTTAGAATTTGTGACCTTATCAGTATCTGTCCTACTGCAGAATTTTCTCTCTGTAAGAATGACCCATAAGGCCCCAAATCTGTATTTTTCCTTTCTTTTTTGTATTTAAAAATGCATTATCTAAAAAATAAATTTCATCTTTGTTATGATCCTGAGGAATGGCTAATAACAGATCCCACACCCACCTAAAACAGAAAGAAATTATCTTTATCTCACAGAATCACAGAAGGGTAGGGGTTGGAAGGGCCTTCTGGAGATCATCTAGCCCAACCCCCTGCCAGAGCAGAATCACCTTGAGCAGGCTGCACAGCGCAGCATCCAGGCAGGTTATGAATGTCTCCAGAAAAGGAGACTCCACAACCTCTCTGGGCAGAATGTGCTAGTGCTCTGTCACACTTACAGTAAAATAATTTCTCCTCGTGGTTAGGTGGAACTTCCAGTTTATGCCCAATGGTTCTTGTCCTGTCATTGGGCACCACTGAAAAAAGACTGACCCCATCCTCCTGACCCCCACCCCCCAAGTATTTATAAGCACTGATAAGATCCCCCCTCAGTCTTCTCTTCTCTGGGCTAAAAAGTCCCATGACCCTCAGCCTCTCTTTGTAAAAGAGATGTTCTAGTCCCCTAATCATCTTTGTAGCCTTTTTCTGTACCCTCTCCAGTAGCTCCCTGTGCTTCTTGAACCAGGAGCCCAGAACTGCACACAGTATTCCACATGAGGCCTTACAGGACAGAGGAGAGAGGAAGGAGGAGAACCTCCCTCAACCTGGCCACACTTTTCTTGATACACCCCAGGATGCCATTGGCTTTCTTGGCCAGGAGGGCACATTGGTGGCTCATGGTTAGCCCATTGTCCACCGGGACTCCCAGGGCTTTTCCCACAGAGCTGCTTCCCAGCAGGTCAGCCCCTAACCTGTACTGGCACATGGGGTTACTCCTCCCTAGGTGCAGGATCCTGCACTTGCCCTTGTTGAATTTTCTAAGATTATCTGCCCAACTCTCCAGCCTGTCCAGATAAGGTACACTCTATCCTTTCACTTCTCTTTTTTGCAAGGTGTAAATTTTCAACATTGAATTCCCTCCAAGCCAGCAGTTTGAAGGAGCACCTTCCTTCAGTACAGACTGCATTGAAATACACTGTCTCCATGGAATGCTTGGGAAGACTTGCATTTGGATTTCTTTTTTTATGTCTTTTTCCACTTAGTAATTAATACTCATCCTTATGTAACAGTTGTGACTGAAAGCACTGTGCAAAGGGATCAAAATGGGCAGTCTGCCCCAGTAAAAGGAGATGCATCTACAGTCCAGCTGATGGACCTGCTCCCTGAAATTCTCTAGTGCGGTGGAGGTTAAAACTTGTGTGTCAAATATAATACTCTCTGTCTGTTGCACTCAGTCACTGCAGCCAGTTCTCCAACTATTAATGTAAGAGAATTTCAGGCTGAGTATTTTTAGCAGTTTTTACCAATGGCTAGCTTAAGCTTCTGTTTCAGAAGCTGTGGGATCATAAAGCAGGGTGGAAGGAGTTTTTGTCTAACTGGTGCGTTGAATCTTAATTCTCTTATGATCAAGCACCTGCATCCATTAAGGGCCAGTGCACCTTTTCCAGTTACTAAAGATTGCTCTGGAAGGCAGAAATGCTTCCCATTCCTTGGCCAGAGGGTGTGAATATATTTCGTTTGTGCTGGATTGCATCTTGGGTATAGGATTTATTGTAACCCAAATAAGTTTCTTACAATTTTGAAGTCTCTGGTCATATCGATAACATAAATTAAATGCTTCAGGTGATGCCTCAAGCACATACCTATTCTTTTACATCTGCGGGAAATGCAGAAAAAAGAAGTGGGAAATAATAGAAGAAGAAAGCCCAGTTACTTGACTTGAAGTTTCCTTTCTTTGTCTAGATGAACGTAAAACAGTCCATAATCCAGCTTCTTGAAAAGTTCAGCAATTTTGTTCATTTTACCATCTGAAAGTACACTATGTACTTTTATGTGCATATTGTAATTTATGTAGCATGTTACATATAGAAAAGAGACTGGGATTTAACTGAGACTTGGTAATGCCATCCCCAATTTCTCCATCAGGAAATTAGCAGAGGCAGAGCTGGTATTGAAACATATTGGGATGTCTGTGTTACCTGAAGTGGAGCATTCTTGGTTGTTTCTCTCTTGAAAAAAAACCCGAACAGGCTTGTTACTTGGAAAGGGCAACTGTGCTTATTCACTATTTTCTCCTGGGCATCCCAATATCTTTGTATGTGTTGGCAGCAGGAGGCTAGGAATGTCTCTTCTGGAAACTTCTGTCAGAAAAATCTGTTTTGCTAGCAGGTGACTGAGCCCAGGACCAGCATGAGGTCTCAGTCTCTTCGGCTGCCTGTAAATTGAAGTTTGACTCAAGTTGTGAGCTGTAATCCTCTAGAAGGTTGAAGTGGGGACTCTGGTCTTTCACACATGGTGCTCTGACCAAGGGGCATAGATGCATTCTCACTGAATGAGCTGAGTGAGATTCCCGAAGGAGATGCAGTTAGTGGAGTGATTGTACAGGGGGAGAAAATATCAGGACAGCACAAAAGGGAGGACAGTTATAAAGACAACTGTGAGACAGACCTTTTTCAGATGGAAAAGGGCAAATTCTGAGTGAAGAAGAAATGAGCTTCAGCCTGCAGTCACTGATGGCAAGTGTCTGATCTGTAGCAGCTACTTATCATTGCTGCAGTACCACAAACCAGCTCTCAAGAGACTGTGTCCCACGATGTGGAGTCGGACCTTCCCCCTGATGTATTTAGAGCTGGTGAGGCAGTACTGATTCAGAACTGAACGTGGGACAGAGATTCGTGAGTCTGATATCGATCCAACTCATGCCCCTACTTGCCGGTATGTGCTTAGGCTCTCATTTATCACTGGGTGACTAGATGGCTCTGGCCCTCTACATGTTTTATGGTAGGCCCATTTACTGGTAGGAACAAGAGGAAAACCATCCATTTATTGCATAGTGAAGAGCAACATGGTCTTGTGCATATACAATTATTTTTCTGAGCTTCTAAGGATAATCAGACTTTTTTTATATAAGGAGGAGACCAGTGTCAGAGATTTCTGTGCAGAGGGCATCAGCAATCCCTGACAGGCTGGCACTGTATGCAGTCTCTGACACTAGTCCTTCCACTGCTTTGCATGGCATGCATAATGGATAGCATTGTCAGGACAAGTTTCCTGATGTTGTTTATTACTAAGGAAGAGACTGCCTTCTCCTGTAGTTACCCTCACTGATTTTTAACCCAGCCATTAGTCTTCACAAACTAAACCGTTTTCCCCTTTGGCATGAAGCAGGAAAGCCTGTTGAAAACCACAGCATCCGTTGTAAGGATGGACATATTCATCACTTAAGCCCGAGGCTCAGCCGTGAACACAGACAGGACTTTAGGAGCCAAAAATATATTTGGCCAAACTTTTTTTCTGTAATGGTTTCTTCAGAACTCCAAGTTGTAGTCAAACATTTCATTAAAATGCCTTGGGAAAGCTCTTGATTGTAATGTTTGCCTAGGGAGCTTTGTTTCAGTCTTCAGCCTAGATTGTCCTAAAAGCTTATTGTGTACTGCAAGGTAACAGAGTATCTTGAGGGGGAGTCACGGGTAGTATAGATTGATGCCAGTGAGTGCCTGTACCTCCTGCTAGAGCCTTCCAGTGGCCACAAATTGAGCTGGACAATGTGGTCATTACTGCATCTCCTCTTCAACATGCTCCCTGCAGCCAACATGACTACTTGCTCTTGCCTTGGTTATAATAGCATTTCTGGTACATGTCCTCAGAATGTGTCTTGATTTTGGTAAGCACTGATATTATTTCTCTTACTTCAGTTTAGTACGTGCCCCCTTTTACCAGTTCCTCCAACTACCAGTTATACCAGTAATACCAGTCTGTCTAACTAGTCCAGCTAGCAACCTCCCCACCATTGTGATACTCAGCTTCCATGAAGCCCTAAAAAGACGCAGGGACTGGTTCAAGCTGGTGCTCTCACCAGAGGAGCGGCATTTCATGCTCAACTTCACCCAGACCTTGTTCATTTGCAGACAGTTGGTGCTTTTAGCACACTACGGGAGGGGATGTGTTCAGTTGCAAAGCCAGATGCAAGAGTGATGCGAGAGTAGCTCTCTGCATGCTCCCAGCCCCAGTTTTTTGTCTGGCAGCACAAAATGATTCACAAAGATGGTGCTTCAGCTTTCTGAGACTTTGTTAATTTGTTTATTAGCAGTCAGCGCCGCGTGAGGCATTTAATATAAGTTGATTAAATAATGGGATGATGTTCCTCTCTTATCCCAGCCACATGGCAGGTTGGCTCTCTTCGAGTGACTTGTTCTTTCCCATAAACAAGCAGAATAATTCAAATGAATCGCTTCCAGAAACAAGAGAAACTGAAGTGTCCCCAATTATTCATGCATCTCTCCCATCTGAGCATCGCTGCAGTGGGTGTGCAGTTGTTCTAAACATAGGATATGTTTTCTTTCAGGACTGTTTTATCCTTGACAACCCCTCAATCACCTGGAACTAAAACTCTGTTCCACCTTTCATTATTTTTCTAATCTTAATGTCTTTTCTAGATCCATAATTGTTCGTCATGGGTTATAAAGGCAACATAAATTGCTATATTGAGAAACACTGATACTGATTTATGTGGTTTCAGTTACGCAGTGTGCATTTCATTTTATGCCCAGTCTGGGAGTAGAAACCTTTCCAACCTAAGTGTGTGCTGTGCAACAGGACCCCTGCTTCTTTTCTCTTATTACTCCTGTGGAAAGAAGTATGTTTCCTTTCAGAAACGTTTCTGAAGCTTTTTTTTCTCTTGACGCTCTCTGCCTTCCACAATTGCTTCCTTGCCTTGTGGCACACTAGGGCTGATTTCATGGCGTGTTCTGTGGTTGTGGAATATGTGCTGTTTCCCAGGATGTCCGTAAAACAATCTGAGAAACCAGCCTGGTGCTGAGCTCACCCCACAGTGAGCTCACCCCACATGCTTCACATGGTTTTAGTAGCCTTTGAAACCCATTGGTGTGCACCTCCATCATATACAAGACCTGTTCGCGCTGTGTCTCTGTATCCCATAATCATAATTAAATGGAATTTTAATTTTGCATGTTTAAATTGGTGTTGAAATAGAGGAGAGTCAAAGCACATCTGCGTTGCACATGGCGCTCTGCAGGCATACCCCCATGCTCAAGGCAGAGGCCTGCTGCCCAGTGCAGAGCCATACTGAGTGGCAGGGCCCAAAGGCAGGGCATGAGCCTGGCTGCACAGCTTGTGGCGTGTGGCACCTTCAGGGATGGCTGTGCACTGAGGGCAGCTCTCTCCTGATGCTATGGGATGTGATGTCTGAGAGTGCACTCCTGCTCTTACTCCAAGACGGTGGTGAAAACACCGCTTGTGTGGCTGCTCTTCTTTGCTATTTCAGATTACCCAGTTTCTACGCCACACTGGATCATCCCAAGTTAGTGCTGACTGTGGCATTAAAGGGATTTTGTAGCACTAGTCAGGATTTTAAATCCCTGTGAAACAAGAGAGGTGTTGACTTCTGGCCTTAAGTGTTACTTACTGCCTAATACAATTTCTTATGGGCATGAGCTAAGTTTTAGTCTCATTGAGATATAAGCAATCTGTTCAGTGTGACTTTGGAGAACATGCTTGTGTACTGCTCCTTTTCTGGCAACTTTCCTCCTTCTCCACAATGTAGTGCTTATCTCGTACAAGAAAAAGCAAAAAAAGGCTGCTCTTCTTGAAAGCACTGTTTCTTTCCCTTCCCAGGTTCTTGAAGCATATCAGGGCATCAGCCTGTCCACTTAAGAGCATGTTATTGTCTTTGGGCCAAAATCTACTGTGTTAAACAGAAGTAAAGCTATCTAAGGCAGGCTTTTTACTGTACTTGTGCTCTCCTGTGTCACGGAGGCAGACCTTTGCAGAAGGCCAGCCGAGGCTAGCAGAGCCTATGACTTGGAGATCTGAATGCCTCCTAAATGGCCTGCAGACACGAGAACCCTGGGAATCTTCTTTCTGCCTTTGAAAGTGTGTCTAGGCTGGGGGAGAAAATGTTTCTCTGCTGGCAAGAGCTGCTGCCTTATTTTGATCCATGAGGACTGTGATAACCTCTCACTTTATCTTTGCTAGTGAACTAGATGGTGTTTGTGCTGTTGTCTGGGCCTTGGTTTAAGGCACATGCTAAGCTCTGTGTTTTACCTGTGTGCTCTGGCAGAGGGAAGGTTCATGTCTACATCTTAAGTTGATGCTTTTCTGGTATCACCAGCTGTCTCCCATTTCTTGCATCGGAATAAGAAGAGAGATTAATTATTTAACTGAAAATGTCTCTGGATCGCTTACTTGCTTGAGATTATTGATACCATGACCCCTTGGGGAGGGAAAGCCGAATAGTGGTGACTGATAAATGGAAAGTGTTTCTCTCTAGTTCTCTTCTGCCTCTTTCTCCTTCCCTTTTCCACTAATGTATATGCTTTTCTGAAAAATTTACTCTTCCTTTTGTTGGCAAAACATCTAGAGGTGCCACCTAACTTTCTATATCTCTTGTGCCAGGTACACAAAGAGCTGGACATGATGGTCCCAGAAAGAAAAGACAGCATTATTATAAATCTATAAATAAAACACTTGAATAGTGTAGACATTTTATAATGGGCTATCCTAGTAGTGTTGGGATCGCTGCTATCATTAATCATTTATGTATTAGTCTCATAGCAATTAGGGGAATGCAGTGTATATCTAGTGATCTAAAGATTACACCTGAGAAGTCATGGAGGTATCGGAGAAAACAAAGGTAATATATGAAGTTTGGTCACACTGTTTTCCAAAGGCTGTAATACAATTCACAGCTCCAGACCCCAGAAACATGAAGCTCCTGGCAAAAGGTCAGTTTTCCACTCACAGTTAGGCGTTCATCTCTTGTAATGGAGCTGATCTGAGGTTACAAACTGCAGGATTTCTCATCTGAAATTCCAAGGAGGGAGGGGTAAGGCATTCTGCCTGTGGTGCACTCTTAGCCAAACAAAAGAATCAGAATAACACCGGCTTTTGAACTGCTGTTATTCATATTCTCCATAGTTTCAGTTATGTTTCTTTCTAGACTTGGAAGGCTTTTAATTTGGGATGCTGGCAGATATCCTTAGGAAATTTCAGTGGCATCTAAAGTATGGTTGAATCTCTTTCTTCTTCTTCCTTTTATTTATGAGAGCTAGAGATGCTATCGAGGAGGGAAGTATTTTAAAATAGTCCAAGACTGAGATGAAAATATTTTGTTCAGACTTTTTCTGGGCCAAACCCCTTTAAGCTGAATCTTTATAGGAAGAGTTTTAGATTTTCCCTAACATTTCAGCACTGCTTCTTCCAGTACCACACAGCACCTGGAAATTATAACTTTCCTCAAAAATCAAAAACAGGACTAAAGAGAATGGTATCATCTAGAAATTGCCTTACAGTGTGGGTCATATTTGACTGTAGGTCAGTGCCAACTGCAAAGCACTCCTGCTTTTTCAAATGTTTTCTCCTGGGGGTCTGTCTTTCCTGGCTACACAGCTCCGAATTGCAGCAAGGAGGGTGTCCAAATCCAATGTGTGTAAGAAATGGAGAGTGAGTTACAGTCAAGCAAAGGAGTCAGTTTCTATCTGGCTTGGTTTCTTCACTGTATTGACTGCAGCACTCCCCATGCATTCTTTTGGCTGCGTGTGGACCAAGACACCAGAACCTCCTCGTACTTTCCGACTCATTCCCTAAAAGCCCTCCCCACCCTACAAGAGGGATGCTGGTGGTTTTCTCCCCCAAAAAGCCCAGGGCTCACCTCCAGAGGGCACTGCAAACTTGCTGTGGTGGTGGTCACCAGCACACGATGTGCCGGAGGGAGCTGTTCGACGGGCCTTTTGCTGCAGTTAGGGGACATCAATGTATTTAAGCAATATTTTGGTGCTCACCTTGATTGCAAAGCACGTGGCTCTAGATACCACTTGCATGTGCTTCACACTTAAAAATTCCCCGTGGCACCTGTCTTTGAACCTGAGGTTGTTGTGCTTATTAAGTGAATGTGAAAAACATGTAGGAGCAGCGAAGGAACTGGTCTAAATCAGTCATGAGAAGAAGTCATTTCAGATAACTCTTGGCCCTTCTTGCTTCCCTGTTTATTTGCATCGGAACGGATGTTATACAAGCAAATAGCCATACAGTAAAAATATACAAAATCGGGTTTCTAAGGAGTGGTATGGTAGTGCTTACACTGTGAAGAATGCTCTCCTGATACTTCTGAAGTAAGTCCCGTACCTTCTCTAAGTAGCATCTGGAGCAGGCAGATCCATACAGGGGGGAAATTGAGCTACAGAAAGGAAGATAAGAGATCTGAGTGGTGGGGAAGATCGACAGGATTGTAGCATTAGAAAAGTGCTGCATCTTAGTGTTGCATATTAGGCCATGTTAGAAGCCTGTGGCAGAGATGCTAATGATATGGAATGATGAGTTTCAGAATGCTCACCAGTCCAGTGCTGAATCTGCAGCTTTTTGCTGGGTTTGCCCCACTCTGTGTACTGGAGCGTGCCCTGCCAGCTGCCTGTGCCTGATGGTGAAGGAACTGGCAGGAAGGGTTGGCCCTGTCTCAGATGCATCTCCCCAGTGAGTAGCTTGCTGGTGTACCAGAGGCAGTCTGCTTGCCAGATTTGCAGCACTGAGGCTGCATTAAACAGAGAAGTAGCATTGTGCTCGTGCAGGTGTTTAACTTCCAGCCTGCAGGTGGGTGCAGGTGCCCCTGTGCAGCACCATGCTGTCTGGACAGACATGGTGAGGCTGAGCTTGCAATATAGCTCTGAGGAAGTCCAATGCCAGGAGCTAAAATCTGTTTCAGCCATAACTGGCTCAACTGTGCTGGAGTGGGAATGTGCAGTTTGCTCCAGGCTATCTTGCTGATGGGGGAGGTGCAAGCAGCAGTGTTCAGAAAGCAACCTTGGGCAGATCAGCTAAAATGATAGGCAGGGGAGTGCATTGCAGCCAGCCAGGGCCAGCGGTGAAGAGGCAGCCAAGAGGTCTGAGATGCCATGGTCACTGAGATGGTCATGTGCAGCTTTTTCATAAACTGGAATTCAAGTCCTGTGGAAAATGGATGCTTTGGTAGTTGGTTTTGATTCTAATGGTTCAACAAAGAATGAAGATACTGAAATTTATCATTAGTTTATCAGATGTTCCAAAATGTGTTCATTCTGAAAGTCAAGGCATTTTGTTTCAGCTTGATTTGACCACATCCTCTGGATCAATCGCAGTGCCTGAGGCTTCCCTTCTAATTTGTGGCTGGATTCATCTCCATGGTACACAGCAGCAGCTCAGCTGGGGACGATGTCCCACGGCATTGTCTCAGATTAAATCCAAGCAGAGAACGCAGGGAAAGGAAAGGGCTAGGGGAAAAAAGAAAGGAAGAATGTGAGATATTACTTCTCCAAGACAGTGTGGTAGCTGAGGCAGGCAGAGATTAATGAAAAATTGACCAAAGAGAAGTGTTTTCAAATGGGTCAGCTGAAGTGTTTCAGTTGGGTCAAGAAGAACTGGAACAAAATCTTTCATTAAAATAAAACAAAAATGTCTGTCTTTTCTTTCAGAAGGCATTGCCAGAAAATTCCCAACCAGCTCTGCTGGTAGCACAGAAGAAAAGTTTGTTTCTCTGAGCTGGTAGCTAATTTCCATACCCAACCCAGTCATCTTCTTTTGCTTTCATACTTAATTTGGCCTTCTTGGGGAAACCAATGTTTTGGGGTTTGAGGGGAGCAAATGCAGTAGGATCTTGAGTTGTTTTGGCAATCCAGAGTATCCTTCTTGCTGTCTGGACTCTGTCCTTGTTTTTCCAGTTGAAAATAGCCATCTTCCCCCACATCTGCAAGAACAAGCTCTTTTTTATTTTCCCTTTCTTTTTTCCCTTTTCATTCTGGTCCAGTTTTGTTGCCTCTAGCCTTGAGATTGTCCTTTGAATTAGGGGTCCCATCTGTTATTATCCTGAGCAGCACAGAAATAGAAAATCCTGAGGACAAATGGAGCCTTGCTTTGCAGGACCAGACTGAGCTCTGCATCCAATTTAATGCTCAGTTTAAATTCAGTTGAATATGCACCTTGGATCTTTGTTTTTCAGGGCCAATGTGCCAAGTAAATGGGGATTTATATTTGACAATTTTCTGTTTCCTTAAAAACAAAACATGCTACTAATAAGCAAGTGAGGGGAATGGATGGGGGAGAGGTTTGCTGAGAGGCAGGGACAGCTCTGAGCGTGTGGTTGCCCGTGCTTGTCAGTGCATCCTTTTATTCTGGTGTTTGACATTTTGTACTCTTGTTTGCGAACTGGAACCCCAAGGAGGCTGTGTTTGTGGGCAGAATTGTGTCCAGCCAGGCACTGAGCTATCCTGTCTTATAAAACCCATCTGCAAAGATTTGGCCTCTGGCCAATTCCAAAGCTTCTTTGAATAAATGTATGTGTGTGAATGACTATGTAAACAGTAAATAGGAATTGCATAGCTTAGTGAATGTTTGATGGCACATTCTATGAAGCCATCTCACTTGTAAAACACTAATACATCTATTAGCTGAAGCATGTGACTTGGGGGTTAGGCAGAAGAAATTCCTTAATGCTCAAAATCCAAATGTTGCTCTGAATTTTATAGAGCCTCCCTATGTCTGGTAACAGCAGAATAGAGTCTTCATGTGGCTACTGTCCACTTTTTTTTACTTTTTTTTACTACACTCCAGTGGGATTTTCACACCACCACTGTGAAGTTTTTGTCCAATGCTAAATGAGTGTGGACTGGGAAAGACAGCTGGCCAGACAGGGACACTGAAGGACTCACACATAAGAAGCGATTCCTTTATCTTCCTCTTTGTCTGCCCAAACCTGTCTCCCATTAAGAAAATCTATTTCTTCCACATAACCAGAGTACCAAAACCTGCAAGAAGATCCTGTACTGTATAGCACAGCACAGTGAATAGTACAATATGCTTTGAGGATCATGATTTTCCAAATGAATACTGATAAAAGGTGAGTCTGGGCAGTAAAGTCCAAGTATAATTCCTGATCTAAGTCCTCTACAGCACAAGAGTTCGTGCCCTGGCCTTTGGTATATGTCATTGTAGGAGACAAGAGCTAGCTGCAAAGTTCAGGTCAGGAACCTGATTCTGAATTTCAATGAGCTACAGGGACTGTCCAAGCCAACAGTGGTTACTGTATGTACTGCTGAATTCAAATAAAGTCATTCTTCACGGAAACAGAAAGCATTCGACAGCTTGCTACTCACTGTGTTTCTTTTGAATCTGAGGAAAACTTTTCAAACTTTAAAAATAAAGCTGTGAAAACCAGCTATATTTTATGTAGGCTTCACACCATGTAAAGATTCACAAGAAAGAGAGTGGCAGAGATTTTATCACTGGAATCTGTATCAAATTCATTCTCTGGATTTGGCCTTGTCTCAAATCTGAATGTCATTTCAGATGCAAAGTCCCCAAAGTCTACAAATGTGAACGTTCTGTCACCCTTGGACATGACCCGTGTGGTGTAGGTTGTATTGCACCAATTGTACAAAGAAGGTGGAACAAACTTACTTTGCTATTTTCATTACTTTTAATTGTGAACTCAGGCTTCATAAGACACTGCAGGAACAGCACACAAGTGGTAAGAACGACCATTAATTCTGTTCTCCTTCTTGGGTTCCTATCCATCCTTATTGAGCTGTAAACAATCAAGAATGTGAGGAAAACCTGGTCACCTACATCCTGTTTAATCTTGAGGCATGAAATGCTGACCTCAATAACTCCAAGTGTGGATGCAGATTGCAGTGGGAGGAAGGCTGGTAGAGGAGAACACGAGTGGTTTGTATGCTTGATGTATGGGGGCAGCCCTGCAGACTTGATCATGTCTATTTGCTAACATATGATTTCATTTTTCACTGCAGCTCAGAGATAAACACTGTAGCTGGAACTCAGTGATTTTATGGCCTAGGAAATAGATTTGTAGGTATATGGCTCAAGGAAGGGAGAACCAGATCTTACGTTTTTGCTGTAAAAAGTCCCTCTTGGCAGTGGAGAGAGGATTTTCATTCCCTTTGTGTCCAGCGTGATCTAATGTGACTCTTGTCCCCTTCCACTGCAGAAGGTGTGAGTGGTGCCTGTAGGAAGGATGACAGAGGTGTTGGGCAGCACTGTCACTTCTTTACAATTCCGTGTCCTTTAAAGCATGGAGATGGCTGAGCTCTCTTGGCATGGCAGCGCTGCAAAGGTCAGAGCACGTTGTATCGGGAGGAAGCATTCTCCCTCCTGCGCTGGCTGATAGAAATCCCAGGGAGGATTTTAAGCAAGGGTTTATTTGAAAACAGATGAAAGCAAGCAAATTAATCAGCTACTAAAAAGAAAATTATGTTCTGGAAGACTTAAGCAGCCTGAACCATGAGCCAGACCTGCAGCCAGAGGTGATGGCAGGCTTGTCAGCATGAATACCAGAGAAAAATGTGGAGCAGGACACTCATGTCTGTGAACAAAACACTGCAGCAGCCTGCTGCTCAGGTCCTGTGTCTGCAGTCAGTAGCAAGATGGACATCCTGCAGTTGTTATTCTGTAAACGCTTCCTCATCAGTTACCATCCGTCTGAGAAAGAAGACCAAAAAGGAAGCGCTTTTCTTATTAGCAGTTTTCCTCCTCACTAAACCACTCAATCTATGGCATTCTCAGAAGGAAATTGAAAATGTGCCATATTTGGTGCTGCTGAATGCTTTTGGCTTTAGTGGTGTGCTTCAGGGTGTGTGATCATCCTAAAGAGGCTGTAGTGCTCTGCCTCAGTGCCACTGGTGTGTGGCTACCAGGGTCACTACTTTCCATCCAGGAAGGCCTTTGCTTTACCACTGACTTGTAAGGTTCAGGCAGCTTTCCCCCCCCACTTAATTTTTGTGCTGGTAATTTATGAGGTATGGTGGATGCAGCCAAGAGTGGGTAAATTGATCTGCTCATGTGGGAGGGAACACTGTAATATTCTGCCTTTTCTGAGAGAAATAAACAAATCTCTCATCTCACAGTGTGGCTGCTGAGAACAGGCTCTGTGCTGGAGTCTCCGTGTTTTGGAAATGGGTAAATGTGAATGATACATAGGAGATCTATCAAAGAAGCCTTAGTATTATCACTATATATTAATTCCTCTGTTTTGACTCACTCAGACATGTTAAACAGCTCCTCCCATAAGCTGGGAGAAACAAAGGAAAACTAGGAACGTGTATTTACATTTTGTAAGGAACTTGCTTAGACTCCATTTATTCATGTTCTGAGCTTGCTTTTTGTTAGTAGCCTCACGATAGGAAAGTCTGCTGGAAAGGTGGATTTGAACTGTTGATCTACATGAGATTAATTTTAAACTTGTGATCCTGTGATCTTGCTGTGGAAACATAACATGAAGAATTGCCCACAACTACTTAAGCGTTAAAATCCCCGCTCTGTGTGACTTGGAGTTACCACTCCTAACAGTGAACTGCAGCAAATAATTCTTTACCAAGGTTTTAAACAGAGACACTTTTCAATAACAAATGCCTTTGATAGCGTTTCCAAGTGTTTGTTATCAGGAAACGTGCAAGCAGAGAGGAGGAGATTTACTGATTAAATGAGATGTTCCACATTTCTCACCCACTGCAACTTGCAGCCAGCTGCAGGTCTCAGTCTGGAGGCTGAGCTCACTCAGCAGCAAGGGCCAGGCAGGAGCTTCATACTGGTCTCTGACCTGGTGTCGCTGACTGCTGCGGGCTCCTTGTTGGGAGCCACTGCTCTGCAGTGCCACAGAGTCACATCTTGTCCCCAAGGAACCTTGCTGTTTGCCTTTACAAAGACGGTGACCTGGACGAGGGGACAGAGTGCACCCTCAGCAAGTTTGCTGATGATCCAAAGCTGGGAGGAGTGTCTGGCACACCAGAAGGCTGCGCTGATGTTCAGTGAGATCTTGACAGACCAGAGAGCTGGGCAAAGAGGAACCAAGTGGTATTCAATAAGGACAAGTGCAGGGTCCTGCACCTAGGGAGGAATAAACCTGGCCACCAGTACAGGTTAGGGGCTGACCTGCTGGGAAGCAGCTCTGCAGAGAAGGACCTGGGAGTCCTGGTGGACAAGCACTCCATCAGCCAGCAATGTGCCCTTGTGGCCAAGAAGGCCAATGGTACTTGGGGTGCATTAAGAAGAGGTTGGGCAGTGGGTGAAGTGAGGCTCTTCTCCCCCTCTACTCTGCCCTGGTGAGGCCTCATCTGGACTATTATATCCAGTTCTGGTCTCCCCAGTTCAAGAATGACAGGGAGAGAGTCCAGTGGAAGGCTACAGAGATGATTAGGGGTGTGGAGCATCTCCAGTTGCAGGCTGAGTGGGGATCTGATGAATGCTTATGAGTATCTAAAGGGTGAATGTCTAGAGGAAGGGGCCAGACTCTTCTCACTGGTGCCCAGCGACAGGACAAGAGACAACAGGCACTGGAACACAAGAAGTTCCATCTCAACATGGGAACAAACTTCTTCACTCTTGAGGGTGGCAGAGCACTGGTACAGGCTGCCCAGAGAGGTTGTGGAGTCTCCTTCTTCGGATATGTTAAAAACCCAGCTGGACATGGCCCTGGTCAACCTGCTCTGGGAGATCCTGCTTTAGCAGGGGGTTGGACTAGATGATCCAGCTCCTTCCAACTCCTACTGTTCTATGAATCTGTACATCTGTAAATGACTTTGCTTGGCACAGGAACCCATTTCCAACTTCTTGTCCTCACCACCATTTTGTCCAGTGATGGGTTAACCATGCCCTTGAGGGACCAGCAAATTGCAGATCAAGGGTTCGGAACCAGCCACTGGGCAGACAGCTGCTTCCTTTGAGAGGTTACCAGTGTGTATCACTCAGTGACGCACCATCCTCCTGAGTACACTCTGAGAGAGTATCTTCAACCAAGCTTTTGCTGGAGATTGTTATTCTCTACTTGTCTATTAATAAGCAGGTGATGTCAGCCTGTTCCTCCTTTCTTCCTCCTCACAAAATCTAACCACAGTAAGCAAATAGCAGGTGAAATTTGGAGAGGGGATACAGATTGTGTTGGAATGTGGGGTCACCCCAGGAACAGGCACTGTCATTGAGTCAGAAGATGACATCAACACTCCTGCTCTGCTGACAGGTTTGCTATCTGCAAAAAAAGGGGCTTAGGCCTGTGCTCCCTTTGTGTTACAGTTAATGCTGGCATTCACTGCCAAGCAGAGGCTGCTGTTAGTTAATCTGACCAAATGTTGTTTAATGGGATGGAAAACAGAAATGTAAATTCTAAAGGGGTGATGCCATGCTCTGGGCTGGAAATGGAAGTGGGCTCAGCTCACAGCAGGGAGTCACCCTCTCATTTCACTGCATATCTGGGTGCATGTCCTGGTTGGGGCAGGGTGGGACAACAGGTCTTTGCAGACATCCCTTCTGGAGCAGATGCAACTTCTTGGCTAGGAATGAAATGGAAAACTGGGATTTGCCTTCCCTGTCCTCCTGCCACTGTTCCTTTCCAGCTTTGCCTTCCCTTCAGACTTGAAGGGGACTGTTCAAAGCGTCAGGAGGAGGCGCAACAAAATGGTTTGAGGAGGAGAGAGGGTTGCTTGTGTGTTTTTCCTGCCGTGGCCCACCAGAGAATTTGCAAAGTCCTACTGGGGAAATGTGCCTGTGAGATTGGAAGGATGGCTGCCAGGTGAGAAGCCCTCTGCCATGGGGCTTCCAGATGCCTCCGCTGCAGGCTCTGCAACACGCAGCATAGCCCTCTCCCAAGCAGTCCTTACATAGTCCTTGTTTCCCAAGTCACAAACACTGCATGTTTCTGGCAGTATAGAAATGGGGAATTAATATATTTCTGGTGAGCAGAAGTAGTGGGTTGTCCTCAAAGACAGGGGTGGGTACACTACAGTGGAGTCACATCTTCTGCCTGATTCTACTCCCAAACCTGTGTGATGGACCCCACGTCTTTGCACCCCTCTTCAGAGTACTCTGGCACTTATGTGTTCACTACAAAAAGGTTTCTAGAGGGTATTCTGGTGAAAACAGGCTTGGGGGGCCATTTTTCCCTGTCTGTAGTCTGAGCCTGACAGCCTTGGATGATGGTGAATCTGAAGCAGAGAGAAGTATAAGGCTAATCTACTTTCATGATACAAGGTGGGAGAGGGGGAGAAAATCAAGAACCAGAGATTATTGCTATTAAGATTTTACTGCTTTATTCGTTCTTATGCTACTAATGGACATTCTGCTTTATAATTGCAAGATCCAAAGATGAAGTTTTACTCTGCTCCATCTGACAATCTCTCACAAATCCCAGCTTGTGGTAGCAACAGTCTGCCATATCCTGCTTATTCCTAGAATGGAAAACAAAAGCCTCCATCGGGCTGATATTTCTCTTCACTTAGGGGACGCAAATGGAACCTGAAACTGACCATGAATCACTTATTACCATTTTAAAAAGATCTTTACAATTTACTTCTTCCACTCAGAAATAAGGAACAGAGTTCCCCCTAAGTATTATCCAGTATTTTCAGATTGAATAAAGGAAAGTACTAGATGATGCAGGTATAATCTCTTGTACATTAAGTAACCATTAGCAAGGTGAAGTCCAGACTAGGAATCTGGCTTTAGTAGTCTGCATAAGTTAAAATAGTCTGAGGAGGATGCCACTTTTTAAGAAGACTGAGCAGGTATTCTAATGCCTTCCTCCTGCTTTGTTTCAGAAGAAGCTATTTCATTGCCACTCCTCATTCCACATCCTGCATTGCAATAGTACAGCACCAGCACCACTGTGTTTAGATTCACAGCAGGTCTGTGGAGAACTGCTTGAATCCCAAGGAAGTCTGAAAACCATCCCCTGCAAAAGCACATACACTGGTACTGAGTTTTATGTAATCCTCTTTTAGATGCTGTCTAAAGCCAGGACGACCACTCTTTCAAAAGAAGTGCTCTCTCCATAGAAAAAAAAAAAAAGTTAAGCCAGCCTCTTCCAGAGAATTATTTCCAGGTCACATAGCAGGAGTGAATGATGTAAAATAATATTTCAGTAGCAGCCCTGAGTGGAAGGGTTGCATAACCAGGCACTGTCACAGAATGACAGAATCGTTGGGGTTGGAAGAGACCTTTAGAGATCATCTCCTCTAATCCCCCTACCAAAGCAGGATCACCTAGGGTAAATCACACAGGAATGCATCCAAGTTGGTTTTGAAAGGCTCCAGAGATGGAGACTCCACAACCTCTCTGGGAAGCCTGTCCCAGTGCTCTGCCACCGTCACAGTAAAGAATTTTTTTCTCATGTTGAGGTGGAACTTCCTATGTTCCAGTTTATGTTCATTGCCCCTCATCTTCTTGACACCCACCCTTCATGTATTTATACACTCTGATCAGATCTCCTCTCGAGGCTGAACAGACCAGGTCCCTCAGCCTTTTTTCATAAGAGAGATGCTCTGTGCCCTTAATCATGCTCATAACCCTTTGTTGGTTTGTCTATAGTATTTCCCTGTCTCTCTTGAATTGGGGAGCCAAGAACTGGACACAATACTCCAGGTGTGGCCTTACCTGGGCAGAGCAGAGAGGCAGGAGAACCTCCCTTGACCTGCTGGGCACAGTCGTCTTAATGCACCCTGAGATGCCATTGGCTTTCTTGGCCAGAGGAGTGCATTGATCTTGTGTCAAATCTCAGTGGCTGTTACTAAGAAGATGGGGCATTTTTATTCCCAGCTAACTTTGGTAGTGTGGATCTTATGTTGGTTACTCATGCATTGCATTTCGTTATGGCATGACTATGATAGGTAGCTGCAGATACATCTGTAAGCCAGTAGTTACCTTGTTTGTACTGATACGCCTGGGAGTGGAACAGCTTACTTCAAGTTAGGACATGTGGATTTAGCTGGACTCTGCCACTGATTTTTGTATGTGAAGCCAGATAATCCACTGATTTTCATGCATCTTGTTATCCTGTGTTTAATTTAGAAATTGTGAGCCCAATCTTAATAGCTTTGTTGGTCATCTTTGACTAACACTTGTTTGGAGATCAATATAAAACTTTCAATACAGAGGGTTTCTGTTACAGGGGATTAGGAGTTCAAGGGAAAAGAAGTAGTTTCAGTTACACACTTGAGTCTGATAATTATGATCAAGCCTTGGTAGCCTCTGGTTCAGCAGCATGACCTGTAGAAATGTTCCCGTTGACAGGTTTCTGGTGGGCATTATTTGCTTCAAGACTGAGAACACCAAAAAAACAAGACAAAAACTTTATGTTCCAATTTCTCTGTTTCAAGAACAATTTAAAAGAATCTGAGAGAGGGTAAAAAATCACATCTGCACCCATATTTTAGTTTTTTCTCCCTTTCTGGCTCAGTGATGGTTCTAGTGATGGTGTTCGGTCAGCTGCAAAGTGAGTTGATCCAGATTTGTATTGAAAGTCCATATTTGGAGCTCTAAAACCCAACAGCGTGTGACTAGTACTTACCAACAGTAATTAACCTGAGCATGTTAAATGGCTAAGCCTAGTGAGGAGAAGACACCTAGCATAAACAATTATTTAACTGTTCTTCATGTTTTTATTGAAGTGCTAATAATGTCTTGCCAGATGCCTGCTGTAATATAAACAAAATGTCCCTGTTCTGAGAAGCTTTGTTTGAGAGCACCTAGAAAAGGATAGGAAGAAATATGTGCATATTTTTAACTATGGATCAACTAGGTTCCCTGAGGAAGTCTGTCAAAATGAGGTTTCCAGGGAGGTTTGAAAACGGTGTCTGTCGGGTTTTTTTGTCCCAGCTGAGAGCCAGGCACCACACAGACCCTTGTTCTTTAAGGGGGAGTGAGGACGGGGTGGGGAGGGGAGGGGGAGGGTGGGGACTGAGAGAGGGGGTAAGGGAGGGAGAAGAAAACCCAAGGAACCAAAACCTCATGGGCTGAGATAAGGATAGTTTACTGGGATAGCAGAAAGATAGATGTTATAATAATAATGCTAACAGTACTTTATAGCAAAATACGTGAAACTGGTGATACACAGTGCAGTTTCTCACCAAACCGCACAGCTCAGGCCATACAGCTCAGACCCCTCTCAAAACCAGATTGTCCCCAAAACTGTATGTCCTGGAGCTGCCTGTTCCTCCCCTCACCAGTCCCTTTTTTATGCTGAGCATGATGTAATTGGTATGGAATACCTTCTTTGGTCAGTTTGGGTCACCTGTCCTGGCTGTGTCCCCTCCCTTCTCATTAGTGGGGAAATATGAACAACTGAAAAGTCCTTGATTGCTTGGCAATGACCAAAACATCAGTGTGTTACCAGCACTGCTCTCATCCTGACTCCCAAACACGGCATTCCATCAGCTGCTGGAAGGAAATGATCTCTATCCTAGCCAAAACCAGGGCAGTGTCTCTGCACTGTGGTTGGGCTCGGAGGTGAGGAACAAGGTACCGTCACAGAATAATACACCGGGTTTCTTAGTGAAGAGCCCAACCAATACAGATGTGAGAACGTTAGTGTTTTGAGACCAAAGATTTACGAAGAATACAGTATAATCTTGAGCTGTAGCCTCAAAATTGGCGTCTGTGGTGCTGAGAGGTTCTAACCATCCCTCTTTCTAGCCAAACCCATTCCCGTTTGCTTATGAGAGGCCTTCTCCATTGCACAGGCTAATGCCTGTGTTACAGATGAGGACAGTGCTTTCATAGGCACACTGCAAAATCCTACCTTGGACAATTTGTGAAATGAGCAGATGGGTGGAAAGTGAACCCTGCTTTTATCTTGCACACATGCAGTTGAACAAAAAGGGCTCCCTCAATCAGCAGCCCATTAGCTTTCATCCCCCTCCTCTAGCTGACATCTTCCATCACTGAGCTGCTCTCCTCTTTGAACTGCTTTTTTTTTTTTTCTGGTTTTCAAACAGTTTATTCTTTCATCAAGAAAGATCAGTACTCCTGTGAGCAGAACATCAGTAAACACACTAGAGAAAAACGGAAAGATAATAATATGAATTTATCGTCTGAATAAGTTCCCATTCCAGAAAACTAAGCAACATCTCTTTCTCCCAAGTGACGTTTCTCTAATAATCATTTCATAATAACAAGACTATGAACAAAAGAATCTTAATAGCTTTAGGGTGTTGTATTATTCAGTCACTGTTCAAAGTGGAAGGATTTAGATGATAAGGATCCCAGCTACTCCTGGTGTTTTTAGCAGGAGCAGCAATAGTTAAATGACAATATTTGATGGTTTGTGCCTTCCATTTCACTGTAGTACAGCCAATTTGTACAACAAAGCAGCTTGGAGTCTGTGTGATTCTTTCAATTGACTTTAAAAACCCTTCTTCCAGGCCTTTACGTCAAAGTCAGCATTGGAGTTCTTCCCTTAATCTAGTCTCCAGTGAGATGGATTAATACAAGGGCATTGCATCCCCTTTCCAGACAGGAGGACCAAGGAATTTTCAGCCCTGTTTGATGGCGGTTGGTACAGCTCTTTCCATGGGCCTGAACCCAATCTTCTGATCAATAGTGTACTGGCCGAAGCCGAAAGGGTCCTCATAAAGCTGCAGGCTCCACCAGCTTGTAAGTGAGATCACATTTTAATTTAAATATTCATGTTATAAAATATACATGTCAGAGTAACACATAGTATTTAGGAAACTCTATTAGGTATTACATAAGAGTTTGTTATGCAATATTTAAAACCACTGATGTTTCACCCAGTTTGCTGTCATTGCTGCTGGAGAATCCCTTCTCCAGAGCCCTTCCCTGGACCACATCATACTTCTCGTGGCTGTTTTCATAGCAAAGCTATGCAGGTGTCTTGCTCTGGAGCTTATCTTTTTTACCATCAGTGGGTGTATCATGAGCACCTCGCTTGTGTTGTGGGCTGATTCCCTTGCCTCATGAGCAGCCTTGTTAAACTCATGTAGATGCTTATGGTTATCCTCTGGATGGGAGCCAAAATTTAAGTTCTGACTCGAAATTCATCACTCCTGCTCACCGACAGTATCCTTCCTTTTAGGTATTATTTATTACTCTTTTAGTAAATGTATTATAGGGGAAAGAATGATCATGGCAGCTTTGGATAAAAGTGTCCTTGACGTATAACCACTGCCATTTCTTCCCCTTATCTTGTGGCAAAATGCGACTGGTTAATTTATGATTCATGCTGTGTAAAGGACTTGCACTCATTCTATAGAAATCTTTGTGATTTTCTTCCTGGCTTTAGACATCTGTGAGCTGGCCAGTGTGCCCATAAACAGTGATCTCCAAGGACGTGTCCTGACTGGGGGGAGGTGAGGTTGTCTCTTAAATTCTCCTGCTTTATTCCTTCCTTCGGCATCACATGTGTGATGGGAGCTGTGAAAACAGCCTGAAAAATCAGCCCATTTTTCTGGCTTATCCTCTCATTTGATAAATGCAGAGACTGAGGTAGGGATTTCTGCTTGTAATATGCCCTGGCAGGGGCCAGGGCTTTATAGGCTTTTTTTTAGTATCCCAAGAATATGGTTCTGTGATTATACCTATGTTTACTCTGTCTATTAAAGGATGACACCTTTGTACACAATTAGAGCGAATCCAAGTCTTTGCAGGGAACACTCTGTTAATGTCTTTCTGTATGAGCCCAAAATACTTCACTTTCATTATTAGTTTCCCACTGACTGTGGGGAAGATCAATAGCTGATTGGGGGTGGCTGTCATTGTTATCACTCTGTGGCAGGTGATATAGTAGTATCCTGCACTGAGGATGCTCTCCCTCCTCCTCAGGCACATAGTTTATGCCTAGAACTAACAGTTGGTCCATGTTCCATTTGTCATCCTTGCCCTTGAAAGCAGAAGCTGATGTTTGAATACACCGCAGTGTGCAATATCCTCCCTGTTGACTGCAGCAAAAGCTGATGAGTAACTGTGGGGTTGGAAGAGGAGAAGGACATGCAGTCCAGCAGATGAGAGTCGCTGGAGGCAGAAGCTGAGGTGGGTGGATGGGTAGTGAAGAGTGCCAGATGTATCACCTAGATGGGTTGTCACTGAGTTTTTCTCTATGGCCCTACTGACTAAATCCCCCAGATGGACATCGAGGGGGTGAGAGTCTGTACTCCTTCACCTCATACTAAGACTTTCAGACTGTAGCACTCATCCTAGGAAATCCGTGGTTTGTGTCACTTGCTGTCCAGCTGTACTTGGAGGCAATCATTGACCAGCCAGGCTTCAAGTCACACTGTCATTTATTGTAATGTGTTGAGCATGTTCCTTTGGAAAATATGTCTTATTTAAGGTGTCTTCCACTGAGCTTTCAGAATTGCCAGTTCCCTTGGAAATGTTGGATTTAGTGGTGTGAGTAGGGCACCGTCCCACTCTCTCTTTTCTACAGAAACAGGACTCCATTATCTTTCTCAGTGCAGCACAGCAGCCATCTAAACGCAGCATCTAGCACAGCAGCCATCTAAACCCAATTAAAGAAGGCACCAAAAGGGAAAAAAAAACAGAGAACGCTGATTTTCTGAGGTTGTACTACCTTTTGTTATCAGCCTGTGATCAATGCTGTGGTAATTGATGAGGACAACAGCTGAGGAAATGCTGGTTATTACAGGAGGTGAATGTCCCTATCTGTCATCTGAGTCCAACTTGCTTATCTTCAAATCAGAGCATGGGGTCATTAAAGCAACATAATATTATTGCATTGATGGAACAGGCAGTCTGCTAAGTTCTTGGATACCAGATGGTAAATGCAGCTTGAGTTGGCAAATTGTTGCTCTTCTTCCTGCCGTGCGAAGGCTTTTTATCTACAAGCATAATAAAAACAGAACAGAAAACCAAGGAGAAATTTCTTTAATCAAGCATGAGAGATTTGAAAGAAAATAGTAACAACAAAAAAAATGTAGACAAAGTACAAGTACAGATTCTGCTCCAGTGCTTCCTGATTTATTCCTCTTGCATGAGAGCTCCGAGGGCCAAAGCCTGCTGATTTTACTGTACAGAGAACCTTAATGACCTCAGTAGGAATTTATTAATAAAATAAGGTACCACTGAGGTAAGGCTGCCCAGCATTATTATAGTGGCTCAATACAGAGGCAAGAGCTTCTTTTACAAATATATCTGGATTTATGCAGTTTTCTTGGAATAATGGGATGAGAGTTCTAAAATCTGGTAAAATTGATGAACAGCAGCTGATGATAAGGACCAGTCAGTCGTGTTGATGATTGGTCTGGAAAAATGAAGCCTTTTAAATTTTGGAATTGCCTCCAGATACAAGCTTTGTCACTCCAAACTAGACAACGTGAGGCTTTGGCAGTATGCTTTAGTAGGCAGTCCTGTCCTGGTGGGGGAATTCATCAGAGGGAAAGATAAATCTTTCCATCTCTAATTTCAAAAATCTAGGAATGCTTCTGGGGCCTCACAAAAATAAAGAAATTATACTGCCTCTCCAGAACACATAACGTGCCTTGAAATGCAATCATAAAACCCTCTGCAAATCTAAATCCCAAAGGCAATCAACTTATTTTGGTGGAAATCTTGAGAGACTTGAGTTGCCTAGTCTTCACTGTGCAAACAAATAAATGCCACTTGTCCTGTAATTTTCATCATGGGACAGGCTCACAGCCGCATCCTATAATGCACTTAGACATTGTGGGGAGCACTTCAGTCTGTGAGTGATGGCTTGGTTGTGAGATGATCTAAATGCAGAATCTAAATTAATTTGTCTTTTTCTTCAGTAACAAGTCTTCCCAACATAGCAACATATTCCTTCTTGCACGAATAGGGGTATAAGCAAATGAAGCCATTTTTGGTGATTTAGATACAGAGGGGGAAGGTGAGGGCATCCATTGAACTGCCCTTGGCCTCTTGCTCTCTATAGCATGCCCCGTACCCTGCTCTCAGGCCCATTGCTTTGTGCATGAGGCCACAGTAATGGTTGTACAGGGTCAGCCAGAAGCCCACCTACCTCCATAGATCTTCTCTGACAGTGATGACAAAGCAGAGGCCTGAGGAAGGGTAAAAAAAAAAGGGCAAGCATCTAATGATATTTCTCCTGCTCGCTAATGGTTTGCAGGTTGGGGATTTCCTGAGCCAGAAAATATATCACTCACTTTGGAAAGTGGGCCATTTGCCCTAGACAAGTGGTTTCTGATGTGATTGTCCCATTCATTGAGCTGGCACCATTTAAAGAGCATTTTGATCAACCCAGATTCTTGCCTCAAAATGAGAGTGCTCATTTGAGTCCTGATTATTTATCGTCGTCGTTAGCTTTCCTGTTTGTGGCCTTCCCATTTAATGATGAGTGCTGCAGATGGCTTATAAATTGAGACATATTTTAAACTAAGTATGAAGCTGGTTGTGTAACCTCAGCTGCCTTGGGATTTGTATTGGGGGGAAAAAAAAAAGAATTTCCCTGCAAGTACTCGACAGACAATCACTGCTCAGTGAATGAAGGCATGGATGTCATTTTGCATCAGCTATACTTGCTTACATTCCTTGTGACTGGAGGCAGAATTTAAGAAGCCATTGGATATGGCTGATAGAAGGAGGTAATAGAACAGCACAGAAGGAACAAAGAAATGCAAACTTAAACAGATAACAGCATTGCCCTAAAATGAGCTCTTCCGAAGGTCTGCGTTTTTAGGCAAAAGAAATTGCTTTCCATATTATATTTTTTCTGCTGCAAAGACAGAAAGAAAAAGAGATAGTGGTGTAGTTGTAGCTTAATACTCAGAAATCAAAGGAAAGTTTATGCTGTGAGCTTCTCAGGGTGTGATTTACCAGTGCATTTTCCCTGCTGTGCAGTTTCTTTCATGGCAGAGGGGACTCTGATGGGCAGAGGAAGAGCTGCTGTGCAACTCCTGACCTCCTTTGTAAAGGCTTCCAGTTTGCACCTCTGACTGCTGATTCCTTGCTGGTGTCCAGCAGCAGCACTTGTGGTAATACTTTTTACCTTCCACAAATGAACAGATGGATTTTCATCATTCTGACAAATGACCACCTGAACTTCGTGTCACGACCTCATCACGTTGTGGCTGTATTGCGTGGTGTGGGGGGATGGGAACAATACCAGATAGCTCAAGGAATTGCAGTCTGATGGAAAATGGTGCAGACCACCTTCTCAGTGACCCACCAGCTCCTGCAATTGCATTTCACTTGCTGACCTGGCTTTCCATCAACCATTAAGCAAGATCATGCTGTAAGCCTGTAGCTACCTTTGGCCTGAGCTGAGGATCAGATGGCTAGGAGGAGAGTGGTTCTCAGAGCTGCTACCCTGGTGTCACGGTTCAGGTGTGTTCTCAAATGGAAATGTTCTCTTCTCAATTTTTTTCAAGAAATGGGCTGTGAGACTGAGCAAACTCCCCATGAACTGCTGTGCACCTTCTGTCTGGGCAGGATTAATTCTTTTTACCTTTGCTTTCTGTAACAAAACCCCCAAATAAGGTGTACTTTCCAAAATTCTCAAAGGCTTTCAAGAAGAATATTTGTCAGTTACAACAAGACAGCCAGGGTTACTTAGCACTATGTGTTTAGTGTTATTTGAAAAGCTGTAGGTACCACTGGGTATCTACAGCTGCCTCTCCAGAGGGCCAAAGACCTCTCGTGGATCCTGTGCCCCATTTGCTAAATCTCTGTGGAAGTCTCGGATGCTCCAGGGCAGCCCAAAGCAGCTGAATCAGCCCTCAGTTACATCCACTCATCCCAAGGTGGGACATGTTTGTGCCCATGCTTTACACATGGTGGAAGGCAGATAGGCCCAGCAATGGTGACATGAAGCACAAAGCTTCCTCTGCCCAGTTCTGTGGTCCAGTTGCAGCAAGCCTGCAGAAGGCTGTCGGAGGGCAGCCAGCGGGCCAGACCTAAATATGACACCAGTGAAAGCTTTACCTAAATAAGAACTGAACTAAAAAAGAAGTGTAAAGTCATTATGGCTTAGATCACCACAGCCTCATTCCTGAATATCCTCTGGCTGCCTTTTGATGTTCTGGCAGAGCTGCCGCAGCCCAGCGCAGGCAGCTGGACTGGGCTACAGATGCTTTTATGTTTCTGGCCGAAGCAGAGAGCCGGGGAAGCGGGCACGCTCAGTGCTGGGTATTGATTTCCACCAAAGCAAAGTGGGTGTAAAACACTCCGTGATCGATCCTGTCCTCTTTCTTGCTGCACAGAGGGGTAACACCCCAGGGAGGTTGGGGGTTTAGCCGAGCTGCTTTAATGAAGGACTGCTAAGGACAACAGCAACTTGGCTCTCGCTTTCTCTTTCACAAGGCTGCGGAGTATGGTGGAATCCCGTATCTAGAGTGGCTTTTGGCTGAGAGGGCAGCTTATGAAAGTATTTCTAACTGGATGACGAAACCCAGCCACCTAAAACCGAACTGCACAATTCTGCCTGGGCAGAAAGAGGTATTATTACAGCATGGCCTGATTTGCTTGCACGTAGAGAACACAGTGCTGGTGGCAGCTGCTTTCTCATCCCAGGAACCAATTTAGCATCCCCTTCCCTATATGGCTCAGACAATAAATTACACTTTAATCTAAATCTTGTACATTATTCCTACTACAATAGATGGCCAATTTCCCCATTTCTTTTTTCAGCATCTCCCTTGGACCCTCTTATCAGCTGTGTTGTTTCATATTAAATAAGTTCTTTGGTTTGCCAGGTAAGGCATTTATGCTCAGCATGAAAATGAGCAATACACGGGTACTCTCATGAACATTGTTTCCCCATCAACAAACAGAACAGATGAAGATTTATCTGAAGGAAAGAAACAGCGATGATGTGAGGAAGTATCCTAACTGGAGGAGATAATTTCCTGAATATTCTGCCTCTTCACCTGCTTTAATTCAGCCAAGCATGCATTTGAAGTTCCTGTGAAAAGGGGTGCCAGGCAGAGGGCATAGGGGAAGGGTGGGAGAACTTTTATCACCCACCAACACACTTGGGCTCACAGTGTAGATGTGGCACAAGCCTCTGCTGCAATTAGGTAATTTTTATGGGCAGGAGCATGCCTTCATCAGGGGATCTTACAATACCCAGCTGTGGTGGTTTGACCCTGTCTGGAAGCCAGATGTCCACCAAAGTGGCTCTGTCACTCCCCTCCTCAGCTGAATGGGGTGAGAAAATCACACACACACAACACAGAATCGCAAGGTTGGAAAGATCTTTAAGTCCAACCATTCCCATGCTATGCTAAACCATATCCCTAAGTACCTCATCTACCCTTTTTTTAAACGCATCCAGGGAAGGTGACTCAGCCCTCTTCCTCGGCAGCCTGTTCCAGGCCCTGACAACTCTTTCAGTGAAACATTTTTTCCTGACATCTAATCTGAAAAAGTCTTATGGGTCAAGATAAGAACAGGGAGTGATCACTCACAGGGTCAACTTGGGAAGTATTGATCAAATTTATTACCAAAAAATGCAGAGTGGGGTAATGAGAAACAAAACCAAATCTTAAAACACCTTCCCCCACCCCTCCCTTCTTTGCAGATTTAACATTGCTCCTGATTTCTCTACTTCTTCCCCTCAAGCAGCATGGGAGGATGGGGAAATGGCAATTATGGTCAATTCATCACATATAGAGACTGCTGCTTCTTCCTCAGAGGTCTCCTGACACTCTTCCCCTGCTCCAGCATGGGGTCCCACTCACCGGAGACAGTCCTCCATGAACTTCTCCAGCGTGAGCCTTTTCCATGGGCTGCAGTTCCTCACAAACTGCCCCAGTGTGGGTCTCTTCCACAGGGTGCTGACCTTCAGACATGGGTCCCATGGGGTCACAATTTCCCCCAGCAAACCTGTTCCAGCATGGGCCTTTTCTCTCTGTGGGTTCATGAGTCCTGCCAGGAGCTTGCTCCAGCGGGGTCACAGTGTCTTTCAGGCATCTCTACCCACTCCAGCACTGGTGTCCTCCACAGGCTGCAGGTGGGATATCTGCTCCCCACCATCTTCCGTGGGCTGTGAGGGAATAGCCTGCCTCACCTGCCTCCACAGGCTGCACAGGAATCTCTGCTCTGGCTCCTGGACTACTTCCTTCTTCACTGACCTGGGTCTGTAATGTTCTTTCCTCTGGTTGAAAAAACTGCTGCTCCAAGTGAAATGTTTAGTTTGGATCAGAAACTGTAGAACCCTTTGTTCCTCATGCTGGATTTGTGCACATTTCCATTTTCTGCTGTTTTCTGTATTTCCTGTTGTTGGCATTTGTGTTTAGTATGATCATAAAGCTTAAAGTGAGATGAAAACAAACAGAAATAATTGCTGTTTGCTGCCTGTCCTGGATTGCTGGCAGATAGGAGGTGCCACAGCACATGATAGATCATCTGGTGTGGCACAACAGTGGTGCTGACCAAGTAGTGCAAGCAGTGAAGTGGTGCAAACAGTGAAGTGATCCTGTCAATGGAAGCAATTCAGGTTATTCCTGGATAGTTCATTGTCTTTACAGCATCCATCTTAACCAAGTTGGACAAGAAAACATATTTGTTCTTAGTGCTTTTCGTACTGCTGTGTATGATTTTCACTCTTTCATCTTGAAACTCCCACGTTGATTTGCTTGACTGCCACATCACTGAGATTTTTTTCATAGCACTTGTCCAGGAAAATTTCCTACATGTGTTGCAAGAGTAAAGGTAAGTAGGGTAAAAGTTAGAATTAAGAAGCCATAGGGGTCTCTTCTCCTTTCTTTTTGCATTAATTCCTACACATTTATGTTAATGTATGGGCTTCACTAGAGTTAGTCCTAATAAGCACTCACTAAAAGGAGGGTGATGCTTGTCATGCCTAATTTCTCCACAAAGCTAGGACTGGCTGTTGTTTCCTCTTCATTTATCTTCCTCTTTTCCGATGGGAGAGCCCACGTTGGCAGCCAGTGGCTGCCTGTCAGCATCCCATCAAATAATGTGTGTGAGCAAGAGGGACTTTTGAGATGGAGTGATTTATGTTCTGTGTTTTTAAAATCAATTTGAATCCAGGTACATCATATGCTACAATTACCCTCTTCCTACTTGCTGCTTATATGGCACACCTGCTTTTTATATTAAATTGCAAACTCTTGAGGGAGGCAAGTTCTTTTTTTAGGTGAGTGTATAGTGCTTAGTACAACTGGGGTTTTTTCCTGGGAATTTTTTCTGCTACTGCAATATAATGATTAAATAACAATGAAAGAAATCTCTGGGGCTGATGCATCTGCCTAAAATCTGGATTTTCACTCGGAATTATATAGCTTTGTGCCTGAACCTTTGCTGTGCTTGCATAATACCGTTTCATGACAAGTAAACTGCACAGCAGCGATCTGAAGAGTATTGATCACTCCAGGAAATTCAAAGGAAAGCAGCAAAGTTAGAAAATAACTTTGGTTTTCCTCAACACTGAATGCAAAATGCTGAATAAACTGTATGGGGAAGCTTTACAAACATGAGTTTAGAGGTGTAGTGTCCAGGGCTGTCCATATTAGCACCTAGTGTGAACAGTACTGGCTCTAGAGAAGATAATCTGTTCTGCCCAATAATCTAAATGGACAGAGGTCGGGTTGTCTGTCTTTCATGGATGTGTGAGGCCAAAAGGTAGGTGTTACCCAGTTGCTCTGTAAGGTGGGCACAGGGCTGGTGGAGAGTTTAGGCACATCTTTGTGGAGTGCAGAGCGCTCAGCTTGCTTTGTCTGCGACCAGCTGGTTAATGCTTTGCAGCCTTTACTGCTGCAGCAGCTTGGGTTTGTGCTTTTTGTTTGGAAGCAAGTGTTGCTTTATTTCAAGTCTAGCTTCATGATAGTTACAAGTGTAAATTAATTGTTTGGTTATTTTCTAAATGTGAGATAATAGCCATTTTGTGGCTAAATTTAGCCTTTCTCTTCTGTACTTTTCTTTCTCCATCTCTTGTGGCTTAAGTGAGAAGACCTGAAAGCAGTATGGCTTCAGTTTCTTCTTCTAAACGGGCAAGGTCCTAGGTATATACTTCACAGAATCATATTGTAGGGGTTGGAAGGGACTTGTGTGCTTCTCTCCCAGCTGCTCCAGCATGAACTCAGCAGCTACCAGACTGACACAGGACCACTCTGCAATGTCAGAGTCTCCAGTTCTGGTTGTGGAGAGAAGTAGTAGTTCCTGGTAGTTCGACATCTGTTTTTCCAGTGCTTTTCTCTGTACCTGAGTAATGGTAGTTGAACAATGGCCCATTAAGAAGAGGGGGATAGCGAGGAAACCCTCTTCAGGATAATACTGGGGACAGATGAGACCTGAACTACCCACTCTGTACACATGTACACTATTTACAAAGCAGGTATCACACAACCTGGGGAGCAGAAGCACCTATTCATGTATAGGGGTTACATGCCACTGGGAAACTGCCCTGAAATGGAGACAGAAGTTCATTCACATTTATTGTAGCCACCTTTAAGAAAAGTGGCTTTGCTTCTCTCTGAGAAGATGATATGCCCCCAGTGAGCAAGCGTCAGGGCTCAGTTATGTGTGAACTCCTCAGGGCCCATTGCAGGTTTTGACTGAATTTAATTTGACTCTCTCTCCAGCAGCTGAATGTGGGAAGATGTCAGACATTGCCCAGTTTCTTAGTTAATGGGCTGAACTTGTTTCCAAGGTAAATATTGGACCACTTCTAGTGCTTGGTAATTTTCCATCTCTCTCCCTGTCTCTTTCTCAATCTTTGCAATAATAAATCAGCTGGAGGGCCTGTGAAGTCCTTCACTTCAACGTACTGCCCTCTGAACCACTTGCCTGGAGTCATGGGTCTTGGATAGGACCTGGTGCCTTGTGTGACTGAAGTCACCTTTAGTCCTAGATGTCTGCAGTACATTCCCACATTGGCTGCGTCCTATAATATAGTCTTCAAGTTGCTCAGGATACATGATTTTGGGAGGTGACTTAATGGCATCTGGGAATTGTTTTCCAACCTCTGCTGCACTGTGAGTTTAAAAAGTCAGTATCCTCTGTCCTCCTGCCTCTTCCCTGAGTATTCCTTTATCATCAGTAGCACATCTGTGCTAGCTGTGATAGCTGGTAATAATTCTAGGTGCGGTGTTTTCAGAGTGCTTCCATTGATTTCCACAGTTCCTTGGCTCAACAGCTTTGAGGGAACATCAGTGAAAATTTTTCCCACCTTTTGGGCATAAAAGGTCCAGCTCAAACAGGGTCTGCAGACAGCTGTGACTTTTGTCCTAAAGTAGTGGTCCTCGTTTGCTCTCTTGTCTCTGAGAGCTTGACTCTCTTCCAAGGCATTATCAACTTTGGTGGAGGTAAAACAGAACGATGCAGCGGAGGATTTCACACCTCTTATTTTATGTCTGTCTTTCTCTGATGATACAACTTGTCCTAGAGGTAAGGTGTGGAGCGGACACATCAGATAACCTGTAGTATTAGGGTTCAGGAAGGAAATTCATGTGAGCAGCCTCACACACACTGGGGATGTGCAGCGCATCGGTGCAGCCTGGCTCTCTCTTGTCCTGGCAGCACAAGGAGAGCAAGGCACTTGGGCAAGGAGCCTGCTGACAGCGGCTGTGAACAAAGCCTTCCTGCTGAGCGGTGGAGAAAAGGCCCGTCGGCAACTGCTGCTCTGAGTGAACAACACGATCCGAATCCTGTGATTTTATAAAATGATTAAGTGACTTTGTAGCTTATTCTCTTTCACCAAAATGAAACAATACATTTTCAGCCCCGTCTTTTGTCTTTTAACGGTGTCTTTTTAATACTCTGAGTCGAGATAAATTTCCTTTGATTCCACACAACGGATGATAAGGGAGGGAATTAAAAAAAAATCCAAAGCCTTGTAGTTAAAAGTCTCAGGTGAATTAAGCAAGAAATAAGACTTAAATCAGCTGAATCAAATTACCTCCTGGTTGTGAAATTACCTCTGAGTCGTGAATCAGAGGATTTGGCTCCCGTTTCTCATGAACATTTATTTGTGTTTCTCAGCCCTAATAAGTTACTTTGCGCTTGCTAATGCTGCAGTTTCATCAGGGTTTTGCCGATGAGATCTTCTCTTTCTGAAGCAGGTACCCACCCTTTCCAGTTTGCTGCTGATGAAGCCAAGGCATAGAGTAGCTGAAGGTGACACAGAGGTTGAGACAGGGCAAAGCCGCTAAGCAAACGCAGGATTCTGTGCCTTGGCTAACCCAGAGCAGCCAGGCAGGCAAGTGAGCTCATTCCACAGGGCACCAAGTGGGGCTTGTAGGTCAGGTCGGTAGGTTTGTGTAATTCCAAATAAGATTTATCAGTAGGTCTGGGGACAGTGTGAGCACATTGCTGGATTTTAACCTGTTTCTTGATTTCAGACTTCAAAAGCAGCGTCCAAAGAGACAGGATGTATTTTTATTTGCCTTAAAAAGAGCAGCCAGCATGACATCATCCCCTTCAATTAGGCAGGCACTGATCTCTGCAGTTAGAGGGGGAGGGAATGCGCTGCCCCCAAATCTGTTGCTCTCTAGATGTGAATAACATTAAGTGATCAAAAGGGAAAGATCTGCAGTAGGAAGCTAATAGTGGGGCTGCAGAAGGGAAGTCTCTTGCTTTGGCTTCATGGGGAAGAAAGAAGGCAAAGCTGCAGGAGTCATGAGAAACCAAAGCGTGAAATACTCACAGGGAACAAATGGTGGGTAGCTTTAACAACCATTTTAGCAGGGTCAGAGAAGAATAAAAGGACTTATTGAGTTCACTTGCTGAGACGGAGTTCACACAGTGCTCATTTGGCTGGCAGAATGGAAAATGGCAGCAATCCTGGGAGTTAAAGAACAACCCTTGGGCTGCAGACACATGAATACGTGCCAATGAAGAATACAGTGAATTAAGGACAGCAGCCGAGAAGCAGCTCTACTTTGGTGTCATGTTTTGCCTTGTTCTTCATTCCGAGTGTTCTAGTTGCTTTTGGAAAGGTCTAACATTTGCTGTAAAAAATGTGGTAGCTTCCTCTTTGTGTCCAAGTGACACTTCTGCAGGAGATGCTGTAACTCTGTTGCATGAAAATGTCTTGAAGGACAGTAGCAAGATATGGAGGGAGATTGAGGTTCCATTCTTAGAACAGTTATTTGCAAGGCTACTGAAATATCTTCAAAGCAGGAAGCTGTTCCTCTTCAAAGAGTTATCCAACCTTTGCTAATTCTTGCTACTGTTCATTCTCTAAGCAACTGCCACCAGGGATTTTATTTAGGGCAGGAAATATCCTGGCATCACAGGGCTGGTGCAACAATAGTGCCCTGTCTTAACACCAGCTGTGTTTTTATCTTCAAGTCTTCACATAACATCTTGAGACCCTTTTTCTTCACTGAACATCAGATTATCATGACTTTTATTGAAGGGCTCAAAAAACATTGACAGAAATCAGCTTAACTTTCCACTAAGCTTCTCACTCTAGATGGCTGTAGCACAACCCCACTTGGCTTAACACACCATAGTCCTCTTCACCTGGAGATCATCTTGCTGAGCTTCCCTCAAGGCACCTGGGTTGAAGATGAGTTGGGGCTATGGAGTTGGAGCTGCATCATGTCAATGTGTGGCAGCCGTGCCCTTTCGTGTCTGGGGCAAATGAGCTTGGGATGGATGCTCATTGATAAGCACTGTATGCAGACCACAAGTGGACAGCAGCCTGACTTCTCTTTGTGAGGCTTTACAGTGCCTCCTGAGCACACTCAGTGCAAGTAAATTATACTGCTGTGCTGTGTTTAGACTTCTTAGTTCTGTCTGGACTCAAATCTAGCCAGTGTTAGTCCAATCCCCTCTCTGGCAAACTGTTCTTCTGCCAGGTTTGTGACCATGCCCTGGAGGAGGCCACAGGATAGGTTTCAGAACTTCACAGCACCTTGGCAAGAACAATTTACAGGGGAATTTAGTTAATAAGCACTCTGAATTTGGCCTGTCACAAGTGGTATTCCTCAGAGCTCAGTGCAGGGGCTGGTCCTGTTTAACATCTTCATTAATGATCTGGATGAGGGGATTGAGGGCACCCTCAGTAAGTCTGCAGACAACACCAAATTGTGTGGGAGTGTCAATCTGCTGGGTGGTAGGAGGGCTCTGCAGAGGGACCTGACCGATGGCAGAGGCCAACTTTATGGAGGTCAACAAGACCAAGTGCCAGGTTCTGCACTTTGGTCACAATAACCCCAGGCAGTGTTACAGGCTTGGGTCAGAGTGGCTGGAGAGCTCCATGGAGGAGAGGGACCTGGGGGCGTTAGTAGACAGCCAACTGAATGTGAGCTGGCAGTGTGCCCAGGTAGCCAAGAAGGCCAAAGGCATCCTGGCCTGTGTCAGGAGTAGTGTAGCCAGCAGTAGTAGGGAAGTGATAATTCTGTTGCATTCAGCTCTGGTGAGGCTGCACCTCGGGTACTGTGTTCAGTTTTGACCTCGTCACGACAGGAAGGATGCTGAGATGCTGGAGTGCTTCCAGTGGAGCGCAACAAGGCTGGGGAAGGGTCTGGAGCACAAGTCCTGTGAGGAGCAGCTGAGGGAGCTGGGGCTTTTTAGTCGTGAGAAGGCTGGGGGGAGACCTTATTGCTCTCTACAACTACTTGCAAGGCAGTTGCAGAGATGTTTGGGTTGGTCTCTTCTCTCAGGTGTCAAGCAATAGGATGAGAGGAAATGGCTTGAAATTGCACCAGGGGAGTTTTAGGTTGTGTATCAAGAAGAATTTCTTTACTGAAAGGGTTGTCAAGCATTGGAACAGGCTGCCCAGGGAGGTGTTTGAGTCACCATCCCTGGAGGTTATTTAAAAGGTGTATAGATGAAGTCCTAAAGGACATGATCTACAGGTGGACTAGTCAGGGCTAGGTTATGGTTGGACTTGATGATCTAAAGGGTTTCTTCCAACCTAGGCAATTCTATAATTTTCCTGTCCTCTGCTATCAAGTGACTCTGCTTCCAGCTCTATGGAAAATGTGTCAACAGGAGCAAATGCTTGAACCTTGCTAAATGGTGTGGGTTTGCATGGCAAGGCTTGGGGAAGTGGCAGGCTGCAGGGATGGGTTTTGGAAGAAGCAGCTAGAAGCAGACACCAAGGTCAGTGAAGAAAGAGAAGGAGGAGGTGCTCTAGGAGCTAGGGCAGTGATTCCCCTGCAGCCTGTGGAGGATGAAGAGTAGATTTCACTTGCAGCCCTTGGAGGACCCCATGGTGGAGCAGATGGAGACACATTAAGGAGGCTGTGATCCCAGTGGAGCAAGCTCTGTCAGGACCTGTGAACCCATGAAGAGAGAAGCCCATGCTGGAACGGGTTTCCTCAGGGGACTTGTGGTCTCGTGGGGGACTGTGCTGGAGCAAACTGATCTTGAAGGTCTGCACCCCATGAAAGCCACGCTGGGGCAGTTGGTGAAAAACTGAAACCCCCATGGAAAAGGACTCATGTTGAAGTTCATGGAGGACTGTCTCCTGTGAGTGGCAAGCCATGCTGGCACAGGGAAAGAGTGTGAGGAATCCTCCCCCTAAGAAGGAAAGATCAGAGAGACAACTCGTGATGAACTGATGAAAAACCCCATTTCCCCCCTGCCGCCTGGGGGGCAGGAGGTAGAGAAACCATGAATAAAGTTGAGCCCAGGAAGAAGAGGGGAAGGAGAAGATGTTTTAAGATTGGGTTTAATTTCTCATTATGCTACTCTCTTTTCACGGGGTAATAAATCAGATGCATTTTATTCCATGCTGAGCCTGTTTTGCCCGTGACGTTAATTGCTGAATGATCTCTCCCTGTCCTTATCTCGACCTGTATATTTTCTCTCCTGTCCAGATGAGGAGAAGAGTGATAGAGGGACTTTGGTGGGCATCTGGCTTCTAGCCACCATAAACTCACCACTCTGAACTTCAGGTCCCATTTCTTTAAATAATTAAAATACCCCAAATCTTAATGGCTTTAAGCTTCTGAATTAGACTCATGTGAACTCCGTTCAGAATGAAAGCCCAGGCTCTAAGGAAAAACTGCCCAGAGTCTTCCAGGAAAGAAGATAAGAAGGCTGAAGAATAACAGGGCAATATATATATATATATGTAAAGGCGCATTTGGATCCATGTTAGAGCAGAGGCTAAAGATCTCCAGTTACTTAAGCCAGTAATTCCCAGCAGATTTCAGGTACCTCAAATAATCTATGAATAATCAAGGCTGTGTTTTGCTGTCATACCCAATACAGGAAAATGTGCTGATAAGGTTGCAGGTTCATACAGAAAAGTGTTGTCAGCATGATTTTTAACTAGGTCTTAGGATGCTGTAGCTAGGCACCTCTTGCCTCACTTGCCCTCTCAGAGAAGACCTGTTTTACTGAGTAAGGTGGCTTGTTTCTTTTTGGGGGTAATAAGCAATTGTAGCAAATGGGCTGCCTTTCATCATTCACAACTCAAATTATATTCTCCTTACATATTTGTGGGGCATTATAGCAAAGTCAGTGAGGGCTTTTGTTGCTCGAAACTGGCTAAAGTTTGTCACTGGATTTAATAAGAGCATGATAAGGTCAGTGTTGGGGGCATAATCAAAGCCTCCATGGGATCTGGCATATCATTTTGAATTTTTTTAGCATCTGCTAACCTAATTGATTTGCACACAGGACAACAGATTGACTGGGATGTTCTGAGATGCCATATTGTCAAGCCCCAACAGTTTTCTGGACATTGCACTAGGAATGTCTCTTCTTGTTTGCACATCTTTCATCATGAAAGACCAAGCTGTGTAGAAAGAAGCCAGCCAAGTTCAAGCTGTGATCTCTTCTGCCAGGCTAGCGCCCAGCAGTTCTATTAATTATGTCTATTCTAGCTAGGGGAAAAAAGGGCCAAACAAATGAACTTAAACAGCACATAGGGAGCGAGGAACTGTATAACCATTTCTTCAGTTCAGAGGCATCCAGCTCCCTGACGTTAGCTGTGTGTTAGCAGATGTGGTTTTGTAAAACATCTGGTTACTGAACAGAGGCGAGATATTTTTAAAAATGTTTTAACAGCTTTCCCCCCCCAAAAAAAAGAAACCAGAGTTCTCCAGCAAACACAACTCCTTGTAAAGTGTCTTATGAGGCAGATGGAAAGACTGAGGGCAACTGTGGTGTTCTTCCATGAGTGGCAGGTTTTGTGGGACCTGGGGTCACCCAGCTCTAGCAGATTTTGTTCTCTCTATTGCCTTGAACAGTCCACCTGAATTCACTTCCTTTTCCCAGCAGTGATCTTACCTTCTAATTGTCCTTAGCTGCCTGTTAGACAAGAGCAAGTACCATCCGAATGCAGCACTGAAGAAGCATTGCTGTATGGCCACCATATTTCCTATAAGCAGTCCTGTTGGCAACAGGATTTTAGTGACAGTTTTGCTGACTGGATTCTTTCAGAGTGACTAAGGGAGACTGAAAATATTAGAGACTGCAGTTTTACTGTTGGGAACTGCCACTTTTTGGCCTAGGAATATAATGAGAAGTCTTGCAGGTTTTTGGTAAAATGCAGCTGTTCTAAAGTCTTCCAGTTGTATCAGCCTCTGCCAAACCCAGAAGAAAATCACCAGCCAAACCACTTGGTAGATGGAATGTCATGTAAGATTCAGATTTACCAGAGTTTCAGGTTAGATTATGTGTTAGGGTTACAGCATAGGGCTGCAGAGCTCAGAATGAGTTACGCTACACTGTTATGTTGTACGTGGTTTGATCCATCCATGGAATTAAAAGCATTTTGCAAAAGCTAATTGCTGCCATCCCAATTACAAATGAAGGAGTGGAGGCATTAAGAATCGTGCCAAAGGTAACAAAACTAGTCACTGGGAAGAGCTGGAAACAGGGCCTGGAACCCAAGAGCTGGGTGTTACTCTATCCTGGGTCACGTCACCTCCTGGCAGTTTGGGGGTAAAACCCTAACTCCTCTGAAGCTGTAGCAGTCTGACAGCTGACTTCAGTGAAATGAATCCCATAGGATCATTCTGCCTTTGTTCAAATGATCCAAACTTCTTGAGACAATCAATGTCTGGACTCATTAAATGTCACAGAGGCTTTAGTCCTTCCTCTGTGCCAGGGCGTATTTCCTACAGGAGGCAGCCCGGGCTGGGCAGAGTGGTGCACTCCACCTCCACTGTGATGTGGTCTGCAGGCTCTATCTGCTTCACCATCAAGACAGGAGCTGATTAACTCCAAATGCATACAGTGCACAAAAACACCTTATTAAATAAACTTAGATAAATGTGCATACTTTTAATTAATTGCTTGTTTTTTCCTCCTATCATTTCTTAAAGTTTTATTTTAAATATTGAGCAAAGAGAAGTGGAAGTGAGTTTCCATTCTTATATTGTGTCTATCAATGAGTATCACAACAGATAGGAATGCCAAGGAAACAAACAGAGGACCATAGCTGGAGATGCAAGTAGGCTTCTATTAACTGGAGCTCTAAAGGTCAGAGCAGTCTGTAGTTCTTGGACCATGTTCTGCTTGCTTTATTCCTTGAGGATTATAACTGAAAGTATCAAAAGCATTGAAGATCTGGAAGCAACTGTCTACTCATTTGTTTATTCAGTGCAGGAATATGTTTGCATTAGGCACCCATCCAAAAGCAACTTCTTCTATTAAAAGGGAACAGGTCACAGCAGGACACTTAGAAATTGATTTCTTCAGTAGCAGGCTGCAAATAGCCATTATTTCCAGTTACTTTGTAAATGAATGAAATTTGTACTTTCTCCTGTATTCCTTAAAAGAAATAAAGTGCAAAGTCTTAGATACATGGGACAATCACAGGCATGAACTTAAACTTAAGTATTAAGCACTTTAACTATTTAAGTATTAAGTACTGTTAGACAAAGTGACAGTGTCAAGTGAGTGCAGAAGCTAAACTGGCTGCCTCCTGTATTTAAAGAGCAATGAGAAAGTGAGTTAGTCAAATAAAACAACAGCAATGCTTCATGCTTCCACAGCTCAGAGTGGGACATATGGAGCTGAAAGCCACCACCCTTGTTCACCCTGAACCGCAACGTGCTCTTAAATCGGTACTCTTGAGCTCAGTGTAACTCTCTGTGGAGTAACATGTCCAGAGCTGTGTGGGGGAGTGGGAGAAGGTTCTCATCAAGTCCATCCCTGAAGGGCATTTGAAATTTAGCTTTAGTGGCTAGTTGAATTGAACCCAGCCACAGCCTATAGAAAGGAAACAGGAACTCAGATGAAGTTTAAGTTGCCTGATGTGCAAACTTGCCAGGTTGTGACTCATGTTGCTTGTTATTTGTTTAGAGCCAGCACATGGATAGTTTGCATGAGCTGGCTGGTGGGCAGTACTGTGTAAAGTCATGGTGAATTGGTTGTGGATTGGAGTCTGAAGGACTGGGGATTCCGTACAGCAGAGGAACAGGATCAGGACCGTTGCTACCTCTCTGAGACAGTTTTCCCTTTAAAGGTTATTTTGGCAAATTTATATAATGTATAATAGAGCTTTTTGAGCCTGCAGAATTGAAAACAAGTCTGCTAATC
Source organism: Laterallus jamaicensis coturniculus (assembly GCA_022605575.1). NCBI lineage: Eukaryota > Metazoa > Chordata > Aves > Gruiformes > Rallidae > Laterallus > Laterallus jamaicensis. The sequence continues at coordinate 25,070,887 of JAKCOX010000001.1, forward strand.
TGGAAGGTAATTGACAGTCTTTCAAGAGGATGCTTAAATCACGCAGTTGTTTTCTAAGTAGGGCTCAGTGCTGAGATACTATCTGTGTCGGTAAGAAATTCTTCAGAGGTAGTGTCATTCTCAGTTATATTCTCTGCAGGTGGAGATTGATAGAAGCAGAAACAATAAGAGAAGGGCATTAGGGAAGTTTCAGATCTAAATTCTGGTTTTAACTGTTGTTAGAAAGGTTGTGTCAGGTCTTATTTCTGTATTCAACTCTGGCTTGCTTAAACAGAGTGAAATCTGCAGTTGCTCAAGTGTTATAAATGCTCATCTCTTATTTGCTCTTTGGGAAAGATCTGGAATTCTTATATGAATAACAGATAAGTGAGACCATATGTGGGATAATAGGTTGTATTCCTATTATGTTGCTCTTGGCACCTCTCATATCCCCTGAAAAAAATACCCTGTGTCTCCCTCTTCCCCCTCCTCACAAGAGCGTAGACTCAGTTCTGCGTTTGCAATTGTGCTGACTTCTTACGTACCAAAAAAATCCAGCTATTCTCAAGAGCATGGGTGTACCTCTTAAAAAGCAATTAATTTTAATGTGGCTCACCAGGGTGTTTAGGGAAAGAGAGATATCTTGGTGTTTGCCCCTTTTGCTAGGTGGAAAGGCTAGGAATAACTTTCATGTGAGACAGAGAAATAGGAGTGTGTAAATCCCAATCCATTTATACTTCTAACAACCTGCATTTTGAAGGAGTGTTAGGCTGGTGGGGTGGGTTTGGAGATCTTCACTAAGGGTTCCAGTTGAATTGGTGAAAAACTAAAGCAATCATTTGCAGTAATACAAATAATAAAGACAAATTCAGGTCAGATCAGAGGCATGAAACCGACACACTTCATTGCAGGCAAAACTCTTTAAAGAAACTTGTGTGTACCCAGAGCTGGGGGTGGACTCTGAAGGCCACAACTGGGAGGTAACGTGTTGTTTTCTGTCTTTCTCAATTAATTAAACAACAGTGTCTTCTAATGGAACAGTGAAAAAACTGAAACAGCCAAGCCCCAAGATGTAGGGTGCTATCTTAAGGATTGCATCTAATCCTCAGCCCCTGAAAAACGCTATGATCTTCAGAAGACCTTACTAGAAAAATTACATTTGTTCTCAATACACGTCATTTTTACTTAGAAGGAGGAGGTGGGGTAGGGTGGAAAGGAAGGGGGAAAATCTGTTTTCCATTGGAAATATTTTAAAATGGAAATTTCCAACCACTTCTGTAGTTAACGAGGAAATAGAAGGTTTTGTTGCAAAGATTTCATTGGGAAACAATTTCCGTTTTTCATCAAAAAGCTTTCCAGCCCAATTTTTCCAAGCAGCTTTAGTTGTCTCACGTAGCGGCTGCTTGGAAGCACAGATGGGAAAGAGCACAACTCTCCCGGCTTCCAGAGCAACGCATCCTGTAACGGGGAAGCTTCCCCGAACGCGGGGCGGCAGGGGATCAGCTGGCATTCACGGCAGTTCTGAGTACACTCATGGGAGAGCAGTGGTGCACACACACTGTGACCTGCTCTGCGCTGCATCCAAAGGTTGCACGACTTCTTATACATGGCAGAAAGATTGTCTCGTGCACCAGTGAAATGCAGGCTGTTGTGGGCTGGGAAAATAGCAGTGGCTGGACCTCAAAAAAGGGCTTAGATTCAGTTTGGGATGCCATAGAAAAGTCAACATTTGCTAACAGTTACGAGTCTATTGGTGTCTGAGACACCACATTTTCCATTTGTGCTCAGAGCAGGAAGTAACTGTGGTCTTTTCATGTACCACACTGTGGTAATTTTTCTGGCAAATGTTCACTTTTTAACGGTGACCACTATATTTTCCATTGTTTGTGCTAGAGCTCTGTTTACAGCTTAAGGCAGTTGCGATGCTCCACAATAATCATTCATCCATATGGAAATAGGTCTCACACATACTTCTTCTCTTAGGAGAATACTCGTATAGAAAATATACAGAGTGGCAAGAGAAAAATCACCCCTCCCAGCACGCCTTCAGTCCTTGGCTATACATCTTCCATCTTCAGCCTTGAGAGAAGAAGGCTAAGAGGGGATCTGATCAATGTTTATAAATATCTCAAGTGTGGGACACGGGCGGAATTGGCCTGCCCCTTTTCAATGGTCTGTGGAGACAGGACAAGGGGCAATGGCTTCAAGTTGGAACACAGGAAGTTCTGCCCCAACATGCGGAAGAACTTTTTCACAGTGAGGGTGACAGAGCCCTGGGACAGGCTGCCCAGGGAGGTGGTGGAGTCTCCTTCTCTGGAGATATTCAAGATCTGTGGACACCTACCTGTGTGATATGTCCTAGGGAACCTGCTTTGGCAGGGGGGTTGGACCCGATGGTCTCAGGAGGTCCCTTCCAAGCCCTGAAATTCTGTGATTCTGTGGTCTTCTAAGTGTGCTGATCCGTATTTCATTACTAATTATCCTCATGGCTCGCGCAAGCCCAGACCTGCTGACAGCTGTTCCCTTCTTTGCAGGCCAGCTCTTTCTTCCTTGTAGAGAAAAGAGCCTATCCATTGTTTTGGGAGCCTGTTGCATCCACAGCTGAAACCCCAACTTCAGCCAGTGGAGCTGAGATTCAGCCATCGCAGCAGAGCAGTGCTGCTGGCTGAGTCATGGCACCAGCGCTGCACGAGTCCACTCACAGGGCACAGCTCTGCCCATGTGATCTCCTGCATGGGGGTTATGTCAAAGCCTTGTGTGCAGCAACAAGCCAGGGCCGCTTATTTGACCTTGGGCATCTGTTTTTTTACATACTTTGTAAGCACTTGTAGAAGCACGATGACTAGGATCAGGAAGGATTTAGCTATAGCTGTTTTCATTTTTGCCTGCTACAAATCCTGTGACCCATCAGCTCAGCTGGGGCAAAGGACCCTGCTGCCAACTCACAGGTGTCTCTCGTACTCACCAAAATACAACTTTGATTCCTTTACCATAAACAAATTAAGGCCAGATTATACTGGTCCTCTGGCAAGGAAGGACGCAGATTTTTTTCCCCACCTGGCGATGGATGTCCTTGTAACTGCTACATTCCTATGGTTTTCCATGAAGTGTTCACAGAGAAACTCGAACTCTACCTGCCTGGAGAGAGAGAGCCTTTCTTCCTCTGTGAGAGCAACCACCTCTGTGAGAGCAACCCCACTAGGCACAGTGAGGGCTTTTAACCAGTAGAGAAGTATTCCCAGCACAACCATCACTGCTGCTCTCTATTTTGGGCTGCCCAGGGATGCATGGTCCATCCCTTATGTTCAAAGAATAAGTTGTTGTAGCATGAGTTTACCCTGGCTGACCAGGTAACGTCTCAGTGAGTTTAGTGAACAAAGCAAGCACTAAGGACAGGTGGGAAAGGGGACAGGACATTGACAAGGAATATCAAAGCATCTTCTCAGCTTGCAGGGATGGAAACAGGCAGCCCAGCCTCATCTGGAGTTAGAACTTACGAGGGGTATGAGGGACAAGAAGGGCAGCCATGGAGGGGGGTTTGCTTGAGCTGCTTACGGGCTTGATGTATCTCAAGACTGAGCAGTGACCAAACCCAACATGAGGACTGACACAACACGAATTGTATTGGGTGACAGCTTCCTCCAGTGAAAGGGAAGCTCCTTTTCTCCTCCCAGCAAGCAGAGAGCTTGTCCGATGCTTCAGAGAGTAACAGATTTATCTTTGGGTGATGATGAGCTGATCACAACCCAGCAGCTGCCTTTCACTAGGCAGGTTTACAAGGACTACTCTCCCTTCTAGGCACATACAGAAGGCCCAGCTTCCACCTGGCTCAGTACCTTGCAGTCACAGGGCAGTCAGCAGGGAGCATGCGTGGCTGCCACGAGAGCAGGCAGGGCTCTGCTCCGGGGGTCTCGTGAATGCAGCATCGCCCTTCTGAAATTACAGGACTTGTGTCTATTTCGTGACATTTGAAGGATCTGACCTGTTATATTTGTTTTGCAGATGGCTCCTCTGACCTGCTGCTGTTTCTGTATTTTTTAATGAGGTTCTCAAGAAACATTTATCTATTAAATCAGGTCATTAAAAAAATTACATTTCCTTCGTGAAGCCCATTGTGGTTTTTCTGCCTGAGGAAACTGGGACATGCAACTATCATTTCCCATGTGCGTGACCACAGAACAGTGTCAGCAGAGACCAGGGTCATTTTTATAAAGCGAACACTGTCGTCCTCCCCCCCACACCTTTCATTTCTTCAAGGTGCTAAATAAACAAGGGGGTTCCATAAGAGAACAAACAAAGGTGTGTCTTGTCAAAGTATTTCAAACAGCAAAAACAAAACAGGCTGAGTTTTCTTCAGGTGGTTTCTTGGAGGTTTTTTGGTTTGGTTTGGTTTTGGGTTTTTTTAATCCAGCTTTCATTTGTTTTTTTTCCCCCCAGTTTTCCCAAGTTATCTATCACTTGTCTGACTGCATTTGGAGCCTGAATTTAGGTCATGTGAAGTGCTTGTCTCCATGAGCTCAGAAGTAAAGTCTCAGCTTTCCCAGAAGATGACTCTGGAAGATCCTGGGAGGACAGGGAGCCCTTGCACCATGCTTCTAAGCTGACCACATCCAGGAGCAGCACAGGCTGCCCAGGGGACTACCAAGGAAAAGCCCATGCCTGTGTTGTAAATGTTTTTAGCACCCAGGACAGGGAAGCTGCATACAAACTGCCCTCTGAGGGAGCTCCAGAGACTGTTGTACTCAGACATCATGTTTGAGAGATCTGGTTGCAGGGGCTGAGAGTGTAACAGGGAATATTTTAACAGCCTAACCAGTTGTGTTCCACTTCTCAGACCGCTTCTAGGCTCTGAGCCATTTGCTCTTGTAGACTTGATCATTTTTACTGCCAGCAACACCAATGCACTGAGAACTGGTCCTCCAAAGTGCTGAATATGCTCAAATTCCATCACGCTGCCTTTGCTGGGAGCTGTGGCTCTTGAGTACTTTACTGGCTCCAGCACTAACATGCTCTGAAATGAGAGCACTGGATCTAGATGCTTTTTGAACTTAGGAAATCATTGTGACTTTAAGTCTGTGACAATTACACCTAAGAGTATACAAACATTGGTGTCTGCTTACAATGCAATTATTGTGGAAGGAGATCCACAAGGTTGGCGTGAGCAGCAGCCAAAGGAGGGAGTCTTATAGCAGCAAGACGGCCCTGTTTTGGCTGATCAAGGCATAATAAACAGATAGATGGTTTCTGCACAGAATCTTGGAGGCCATGGTACCCAGAGTGAGACCTTTTTGCTTAATTATCTGTGAAGTAAGATAATTTGGGGGTTGGACTCGATGATCTCTTGAGGTGCCTTCCAACCCCTACAATTCTGTGATTCTGTGAAATGAATATTAAAGTTGACACCCCTAATTAGGGTAATGAGCTAAAAGATGCTAAACATGTATGGGTATAGTACTTGACTCACCACCCAAATCATGTTAAACGTTGCCCCAAGGAAGGGAACAGCTAAGAGTGGGGCATGAAGGTTATTGAGGAGGTTACCCGTGGAGGAGAGAAGAAATTTAAGACACAGAAGAGACAGTTGGCAGGCTGTGTTCCTTCTCCTCCACCCAAGACAGGGATGTCTTCTTGGTGAGTAATTGCAGTTTCACCTTTTTGGTGGGAATACACAGGACAGTGTTTTGCTGGCATTATAATTGTTGTATGTTAGTGCTGCTGCAGGAAGTGCCATTATCAGCAGCAATTCTGAACTCTGTCACGTTAATAAATTCTCTGTCTGTTTCAACTTTGCATAACTGCTTCAGTGAAAGTCCTTTGGGGGCTTTGACAGGCAGACATTGACTCTAATATGTGGCTGAATATATAATCCCTTAGACAAAAAGGATGTTGACCAAGTCTGGGACTAGGACTGGCCCTAGCCATACCTAGCCATACCTAGCCATACCATCTTTGAGAAGTTTAGAGAGCAAGGAGGGATAATTTCTGAACCTCGTGCCTCCATGGGAGGGCCTCCCTCAGCAACACCTCAGACTCTTACCCTTTACATGACGAAATCCCACCCTGTGGAACTGCTGAGGGTCACAGCTACATTGGGTTGGGTTGCAGTGGTGGAAATCCCATTACCTTGCTGTTCTGAGAGCTGCGCTTTGCCCTCCCCTTCTGGAATCATGTGGACCTTCGGTGGGTAAACAAAATCTTCGGAGTCTTTCCCTTTTGTGGACCTGAGTGGATTCATCCCAAGTATTGCAAGCATGTGTCTGGAGAGACAAAGGATTGAAGGCAGCTTTCAGAGCAGTCTAACAAATCTCAGCTCAGAAATTCACCTGAAAGGAATGGGTGAGCAGAGCAATCCTTGTTGCATAGGAGTCACCACCAGAGTGATTATTCTTCGCAAACCTTGTGAAGGGCCTCACCTGATGGTGCAGGGCACGCTTTGTATGCCATTGCAGTCCAACCCCAAGAGGTTATTGTGACCTGAATCACTGGTAGTGGTTAACAAGCCGAACCGCCAATACCCTCGTGGAGAATCTTCCTGCTTCGTACTGCTGAAGGCACAGAAACAGATGTCCTGGACCCTCCTGGCTCTGTTCCTCCGATGCCTGCAGCAAACTGCACAGGTGACAGCATCTCAGCATCACCCACCACGCAGATGAGATCTCTGCTGTTTTGACCAAGACCCACAAGATTTGACACTGATCCAGGACAAAGTAACTAGCAAAAGGAGGCACATACCACCATCCTGTTTGACTTGAGGTCATTCTTCCACGTGGCAACAGGTTGTGAGAGAAGAGGTGGTGCCTCTGTGACCTACCACCTTCCCATTTCCCCCTTGGTGTGTTTGCAGGAGACAAATCAACTGAGAATTTGGCAAGCTGTGAGTAGTCCATAAATTTTTACAGCCATGACCACATATGAGCGGCAGAAGCACTGGTGAATTGTGCAGTGCACTGCCAAATAAGCAGTGATAAAACTTTTATAGCCTCATCCCATGTTTTGTGTGTATCACATCTTTGCCTGGCTTTATTGCCTTTGGGTTTTTTACTTTTTATTGATACTAATATGTTGCTATGGAAACAACTGTATCCGTTAAACTGGGAGGAGCTTATTGACACTCTCTAAGGCTAAAATCAGTTCCTCATTTAATTTTAATGTTGCCTTGTAACAACTGCTGCAGCTTTGTCATTTCACTGTGGTTTCACCCATCCCTCCTGTGCCCCCTTTGCTTTCCCAACCTACCTGCTCTCTCCAGGAGTGTGGATGCAGTGAGGTCTTTTGAGCAGAAGGTCTCTTCATTTACACTCTCATTTAAACAGTCTCAAATGTGCCGCTGGATTAATCCCAGCACATAGCAATTTAGTTGTAAGGAAGCTTTATTTCCTGCATTTTCTATTGTCAAAGAGAGGCACAAAAATGATTTCTATGTACTCATGCAGTTGAGCAGAAGAGAGGGATTTTCTATGGAGACAGATACAGATAGTTAGGTAGATTTATATATATGTCTGTTCGTTCCCCCGTCCGTCCCCCTGGCTCTTACAATGCTGTGGTGCACAGATCTTCTAGCTGTGGAGAACAGCAGCTTACCCCACAGTTACTTCTGTTTTCCTTTTGGTGTAAAATCTCCTCTGGTTCTACGTCTAGAGGATCCTCTAAAAGATAAACTGAGAGTGAACTCAAGGTTAAATTGCAATTTTTAAGATCATTGCCATGTGATTCAGACCTGAATTTCTCAGTACAACAGCAGCTGGGCTGAATGTGAATTTTGGGAGGTCAGATATATTCCGGTTGAGGATTATACTGGAGTCAATTCCTTGTTTGCCAAAGATAAGTCTGAAATGATGGCAAACATTGAGTCTCACTCTTTAAACATCTGAGGGTGTGTGCTATTCATAGGTACTGGGGACTGGAAGGATAGGGATTATTTTAAAAGGGGTGAGCTGTCATTGACAGTACAAAGGCATCATGTATTTATCAAATGTCTATACTCTCTGGAGGTAAAATTATACAGAAATAATTTTCTCCCCTTTTTAGAGGAGATCATTTGGGAGGTGGAACATAATGACTGTTAAAAATCATTCAGCAGTATAAACCTGTGGCACACCGGACGATTTTATGCAAGGTGAATAGTTGCATTAAAGTCAACAGTATTTTTAGCTGTGTATAAAGAAAAGTATGAAGATATGGCTTTGTATTTCAACTGAAGTGCTTGACTTTGATTTAAAGATTCATCAGGTTTAAGATACAGCATCTTCCTTGTGATTCCCTAACTTTCCATGTTGCAACTTAAAGGCATGATTTAGAGGAACATAATGTGATCAACCAATTTGGGAATAGTTTATACTCTTCTGTTGTTACTATGTGTGTCATCACGTGTCCAAGCACATCCCTCCCCATCCTCACACAGAGCACTGACTCAGTGAGCATCAGCCCACCATCAGTGTCTGGCATTTATGGAACATCTTCTGTCCCAGCATGTGCTTTTCCCTGGGAAACATTCAGTGCCATCAGTGTAGTGAGGATGTCAGGGATGGCCAGGTGGGCCAGCAAGACCCCAACGAGAGATGGGAAGTAGAAAAAATATGGGTTAATGCTCTAGCATCAGCTGCTAGATGAAGAGCCGTGGTACGTTTCCTGCCCACACAGTGCTGGGTTTCATCCAGACCCTTCCCTCCCACCAAGTTAATCACTCTATGTACAGCTTGTAAATGTTTTGAAATTGTGAATGATATGTTTCTGAATAACTGTGAACACTTTCATGAGTATGTCTTTAAAATTTTCCACAGATGGTTTGGTGGTTAGGCTGTGATTTATCAAATATTTTAACTTTTGAGGGATCTTTTCATACACAGCAAACCAGAATATTGTTGTTAAAAAATTTCCTAACTTCCTAGCATTTTTACATCATTCCTTACAGATTGGTTGGCGTCAATTTTGTTAGCATTTGGAGTGGTGGAATTCCAAGGCTGATGAAACAAACGTTTAGGCTTGTCACTTGTTGTCTTCAGGTCGTGGGGATTTATTTCCCTAGATGCTTGTTGGATCTAATATTAAAGCCTGCATCAAAATGCCTGGTGGGGAATGGGCAATGCCGAGAGCAGCTGCTTGAAACAGCAGCTTGTGGGGGTACTCAGTGGTGGGCCTCGGGGGTGCCCCACACTCTCGGGACAGCAAGCATGGCTGCTCCTGGTCATCCCCTGCTGGGAAGTATTTGGGTGCTCTGGGTCGGGAACCAGGACCAGAGCACCAAATGCAGCTCCTCTCACCATCCCCTTTGCAGACATTTCATCAGCGCTGTAGCACTGAGTGCTGACATACCAGACAAGTTGAATGCCTGCGTTTCAGCACTCTCTTATCTGTCACCTCTCCCTGCCATTTCCAGCCTTGCCCTCCTGGTGGGACATGGCTAACAAGTAGAGGTGTGGTAGTGGAGATCTATGATGTTCATTTTACCCTGGATTTTGGGGTAGGGGGCATGTGTGCTTCTGTGCCTGAAGACATGGAGCAGAGCTCCACCAATGCCGCCCCAGGCTTTCCTGATGCTGCTCCTCCAAACACTGGGACCGGGGCAGAACTGCATGCTAATGGAGAAAATCATGATGTTTGGGTTCCCTCCATCATCCTCCACACTAGCTTTCCAGTCAGCCTGGGCACCTGAGGACCAAATGATTTCACAGCTTGGGGAAGAGACATTCTCCACTGGATAGGGGCTTGTGGGCAAGGAGCGGACATGTGGCTCCAGGCCATCTCCAGGCCCCTAGCAGGGCCTGTGACCTACCTGGGGGATGTTTGCAACCTGGAAAGGCTGCTTTCACTGGCTTACTGTGTTATACAGCAATTCTCTCAGTCCCCAATTTAAAGGCATTTGGTTGGACCCTGTCACAGCCACCGGTGGGAGCAGACAACAATCCCTAGCTACCACCTGGCTTTGCTGCGGTGTCACAGTTGATAGATGCCCTGGGAGCTGCAGACCACAGCTCAGGCTGGGGGATGAGAGAAACCAATGGAATTTCTTATTTATTTTGAAATATTAAACAAACAAAAAAAAGGGGAAGGGGGGAGGGAAAAACTGAATAACCGTGTTTCCCAAGTCTCGCTTAAGCACAAACCACTTATCTGAAGCATTGTTCCCTGTAAACAGATCCTGGGACTCTTCTTTTAATAACACCTGACCTGTCAGGGTGGCATCTGGTAAATAACAGGACTATAATGTCTGCTGCGAGGAAAAGAAAGGCAGAAAAGTAAAGAAAATACCTCAACTCCTCAAAACCACTTAAGTTTTTCCTTTATGAAATACTTCGATAAATATAGTTCAGCTAGCTCCCCGCTGGTGTTAACGTGTCTGAGAGCTATGGCAAGCTTTCAAACAAAGCCAGCAAAACCTATACTTAGCAGCAACCTTCAGATTTTTTCACACAAAGCCCAGAAATGAAATGGGAGCGGTATCAAAAGGGGGAAGATGGTGGCTCGCCTACATGTGTCTACCAGCCCAGCTGCTGTGTCAGACTTCCCTGTGAAAGCCCTTCAAAAACCGTGGTTTCCAGGAATGCAGCTGTGTCTGCACCTCCCAGCGCACCGCCGCGGGCGCGTGCCCTCATGTGTCTGACCTTTTCAGAAGTGTGTTGACATGTTCAGAAATAAACTTTGCGATGTAAAGATAACATATTGGATTGGGAGGGGCTGGGAATAAACACATCAGCCCTCAGAGAACAGGTCCTTTAAAAGCCATGGTGAGCTTTCGCAGGGGCCTGGATGTGCGCTCAGGTCTGGCAGCTGCTGCTGGCATCCTGCTTCTCTTGTGTCTGTGAGGCCTTTCTGGTGCTTATCGTTGCAGGATCGAAGCACCCTATGTGTGTTCAGCAGCTTATCCTCACGTCACCTCTTGTGGGGTGGGTGGGTGGGAAATGGAGAGGGAAATGAGCTCATCTCCCACTCACCTCAACCGAGCCTTCGCCCCGAGAGATCAGGTGATTGCCTAGCTGCAGCTGGGAGAGCACTGCTTCTCCCAAGCATGGCATGGGGCGTCACACCTGAGACCCCCTTCCTTACCAAGTCTTTGCAAGCTTTACATTCTCTAAAGCCTCAGAGGCCACCGAATTCCCCTTCACTGTCCCTGTCAAAAGGAAAAGTAGCACGTGCCTTTGCTGAAAGGCTGTCACCTTGTCACAGCTGCCCTACCACTTTCTATCAGACTGGATTTGTGAGGAGAGATGAGCTTCTCTAGCAGTTCACAATAGCACCTGGACAAATAAAAATCTTTCACTGTGAAACAGAGTTTGTTGTTTCCCCAGAGCACCTGAGTAAAACCCTGTGCTCTGTGTGGGTGTCTTGGAGATAATCAGTCTCAGGCTCTGTTTGGGAAGGACTCAAGGCATGCACATAATGTCCTCCTGCACATCACTATGTGCCACGTGTCAGAAAGTGGCTGGTGGTATGTCTGTTCTCATCTGTGAGATCATGATTCCCTCATGTATCTTCTGGAGTTTACCCTGACTTCATCAGACAGGGAGATAAGGTTACCAGGAGGGTAGAGTGCCAGACAAGTGTGCAGAGTTTTAATTCCTGCTTTGCCACTGAATTCTGGTGCTACTTTGGCCAAACCATGTAAAACATGGTCTTGTGGCCCTTTTAATCACACAAGTAACTTTTAATCCTCAAAACATGTCTTACAATGTAATGGGGAGTGGTTCTATTCATTGCTTACAAAGATGAGCAGCTTTTGGTTTGCTAAGTCCATCAGGAGGGGTGTTTACACTCTGGCTGTGTTTGGTTGGGGAGGAATGGTTGCTTCTGTTGGGCTTTTTAAATGAAAAATCTCTCAGACTTGCTCGTGTATCACAAAATGGTGTGACTAAGGCTACCTCTGTAAAATGAAACAAGCCCTATGACCACGACTGGTCATCTTGGACAACTACAGAAACAGGTAGCTCTCATCATGGACATTCATATCTGTTTAATTGTTTACCAAAAACCTTTGATTTTTCCTATCAGGAAACTGGGAAGCCACTGATCTAAGCCAACATTTGTGTGGATTTCTTTGTGGGATGGCATTTTTTTATTTATTTCATTTTTAACTCATCAAAGAGAAAGTTCTTCTAGAAAAGCCCTAAATGATACACCTAAGCAGTGTTTATCTAAGTTTTCTCCTCATTTTCTTACTGTCTTTCCTCCTTCTGAAGCAGGTGTAATTTGATTCTTACCGCTATTTTGAGAGAGATTCTCCGGACTCTTTAATCAAAAGCAAGAACATGGAAAAGTGCCTAAGAAACACAGGAAGTTTAGGAGAAACCAGACAGAGAAAGTACAAATGCCATTTTAAGAACTGCCATTGACTGCAAAGCAGATGATGAACATTTTCTAATGTAAGTTCCACTATTAGAGTTTTATAGATGATTTATCCAGAACAGTGAATTCTTTTGGTAATTTTCTGACCCAAAGGCTAAGATGTGAGTGCCACACCTCACAGACTGCTTTCTTTAACATTTTCTGCTGTCTTATCTAGGTGTTGTTATTTTTGTCACCCATCGTTCATTGATCACTGAGTCAGAGAATGATTCAAATGTTATTTGAACAGCAGCGTTTGAAGATTGTTTATCAGCGACTCCGTGTCTGTCTATAGGAGGAAAATTTTGCAACATGTACCTCACATTTTTTCCCCCTGATATTCTGGAGACGTGGTAGTGTCACAGGTCTGCCAGCTTACCTCACCTCTGAGACCAGTGTGCTTGCCTTTGCTTAAATATATAGCAAACACGACCCTTGCCTTGGGACAGTCCTATCTCCTTGCAGAGAGAGGGGGTGCAGAGTGGGGGAGAGCAGCATACTGCCAGCCCACAGAAACAGCAGGAGATAAGGCAGGTGATGGTCAGGGGTGGGGCAGTCTTTCTGGACTACTTCATTCTGCTATGAAATGGCTCTGAGAGGCATTTCTGCTATGAAATGGCTCTGAGAGGCATAGGCCTTGGAGAAGGAGCTCTTGGATGCTTTTATCCTGTTCCTGGGGCTTTTGCCAGTTGTGGGTTTAGCTGAGCCAGGGCCCCGAGGTGTTGATTGCTGTCTCAGGAGGGTGAAAGGCTACATTCACCTTTTCAGTGAAGGGCATGGCTGAAGGTGTTTTCTGTGCACTGTGACTAGAAAGCCACACCATCAATCAGGCTTTGCTTTGCAAGATCTACAAAAGAAGAGCCTGGTGCATGCAGCTCTCTTCGCTCTCCCACGCAGAGGTTGGGTCATGCCAGTCCATGTAACCCAATAGTTATCCCATGGGTAAGTGGTAGCAGTATCATATTCCGTAGGAGAATTATCTGACCTTTCTTGTTCCATACGGTAAGTGTGTCCAGGAGGCTTCTTTGTCAGCCTGGTAGTCCCAGCTGCCAACTCGCAGCGCATCTTGTCAGCTCCAAAGCTCTTGCCAAGGCTTTGAAGTTAACAAAGAGTTATTTTGAGTTACTTGGAGTTGTGGGGTTTTATTTCATAGTGAACCCCTATGCATGTGTCAAATAAAAATGTTCTCCTGAGTCAGAACCCACACATTCAGCCATGCTGGGTAGTGGTAGGCAGTGACAGTGCACAGTAAACATGTGTCAGTTTGTGCCTGTCTCTAAAACCCAATGAAGATGCGCTGGTCTGAATATTTAAGGGCAGACTATAGGAGTTTGCTGCTGGAAATATCAGCAAGAGCTTGGAAGGGTTTATTTTAGTTCCCACTCAGTTATGGAACAGGAGGGTAAAGACAGTCCTTGTATGGAAACAACCCTCTCATTCAGCTGAGACAGTAAGGTCTCCTTGGGTTTAACACCGGCAAAATATTTGAGTGATATCTACTGTTATCTGAAGAGACACTCAGTTGGCTCAGAATTTCCCACACTGCCCCAGTGTCCCATCCCATGGTTCACTGTGGTAGGGGAGTAACTAAAAGAGAGGAACTGAAGTTCCTCAGAAGACCGTTCTCAGCCTGTCTCGGCTTAGTTAGCATATGTGGGTGCCTACCCCATAGGTCTGTCTAGTTCCCGGTATGGTAATATGGTATTTTTCTGCATAAAATATCTAAGAAAAAAATAATCTTGCTTAATGTTGCTGAAGCAAATGTGTTTATGAGATGGAACAATATATTTAATCTGTCAACGGAGATTAATTTTTTCTTTACAATCACAGAAGCATCTCAAAGCCCTTAACTTGTTTAAGGTGCCATGTGCTGGCTGTTAGATGCCTGCTCATTGTCAGAGGCTCTTCCCTAAATTGATAAGAGTAACAAAGAGAAGGGAGAATCCCCATTGTACAGGGTAAAAATGAAGTGATTCCTGCCAAGTCGCAAATGAGGTCTGTGGTAAAGCTGGGAACAAAACTCTAATCCTCCCCAAGTCTCAGGCTCTTCCCTGCAAACAATCCCTGGCTTTATCATGCTTTATTTCATCCATACCAATAAAATAGTGCTGACTGTGCTCAGGGAGTCCTTCCATGCTTTTGGTGCTGATGGGCAAATGAGACGTGAATGTGTCTGAACAATAATTGCAGCTGATTAATTATGGCTGCAGCGTGTCTGACATCACAACTGTTACTGCTGCACTGTATTCAGCTTTGTCTGGGGACAGACCGTGCTGATGTAAAACACCTCCCAGGATCTACCACTTGCTGTGATCACCTGGATGTATCTGTGTTTTCTGCAGAGCAAAGCAGAAGGCAGGCATCTCTGCAAGGAGCAAAGCCAAGATCTGTCTCCTGGGCTGCTTTGGACCTGGCTGTCCCTGGACCTGTGCAGTTGTGGGAAAACATTTCTGTCTTTTGAGGGTGCCCTGTCACGGGCGTTCAGGCATGGCTTTCCTTGTGTGAGAGCACACCACTGCCATCGAAACCACCTGGCTGGTGTGGGGGAGCAGATGGACAACCTTTAAAGAGCACAGCAGTTGTGTTCCTTTTCCTTCTCATCACTTGGCTCCCCAAAATAGTCTTGCCTTACAGGAAACCGTCCTCCATCTCACACCAGTATTTTTGATTGTAATTCTCATTTCACTCCAGGGCCTTTTGATACTTTTCTCCCCTCACAGGAAGCATGAAGCCAGCCCTACCAAGCAAGCCCAACAGCCAGTGGTGCTGGCAGTTGCTGGAGGTGGAGAAGACTTAATCTGCAGTCCATGCCCTCAGCAGCCCAAACTGAGCATCTGATGTGGATTTCTCAGGACCAGGTGGGTGTCACATTTGCCAGGCTTTGGGCTGTTCTTGGAATAAACCATCCTTGCTTCTGGCCATTCTTTTTTATTTGCCAGAAACTTACTCAGTCCAGTCCCAGCTGAGTTTCTGAGTAAGTTTTCTTACAGAGGCCTTGGGCTGTTCTTTGGGCAACATCGTACGGGAGGCGTATTAGCAATGCTGAAACAAGTTTTCGTTAGCAAATGTGAGAGTTGAGTCAGGATCCCTGTATGAAACATTTCTTGATACAATTAGATATTCAGCTTTCAAGATTTCTTTATCTGTGGTAGCTCTGTGTCTTCCTCCCAGGCCCAGACTTGTGTGAAACTCTGCATTTTTAATTGAATGATGCAGATAGTTCTGACCCAGGCACAAAGGTGCGGGGTGGTGTGTAGCTACTGTCAGCATTCACCTGGGGTGACTGCCTTTGCAAGCCTCCCCCAAGGAATGCCAACAGAGTCCCTGTATTCCCACTCTCCCCCAGCAACAGGCGTTGCAGAAGTATGTGATGGATGGCAAGGTTTGGGGAGTGTGTCAGACCCCCTCAAAAAGGATAAGGGGAAATTTTGAGAAGACACTCACAATTAGGGTTCAGTTTTCAAGGGTTTGGCCCTCAGATAAAGATCTTTGTGGAAACAGGCTCTTTAAAAAGAGCTGCACTTCCACTGAAAGCAGTGACTGATGGTTGTTAAGCACATCTGGAGCCCTAATCTTTCATTCAGGCCACGCTTTCTGTCTAGCTAAGGGAAATAAATCACATACTCTTATTTATCTCTCCTCCTCAGACACTCAGAGATTTGAAAGCGGCAAATTTAGAAGCAGCAGAAGAAAACATTTTCTTCCACACAAGGCATAATTCCCCTGTGAAATGCAGGAATTCAGCAGGGTTCAGGGAGGGAAGGGAATTTTATGGTTGGACCTTAAAGGAATTATGCAGCCAGCTGTAAAGGAAAGTCACGGGTTTGATGCCTGAGTTCCTCAGTCCTTTTGAACATCACATGCTGTCTGGAGAACAAGACCATCCATGTATATTTTGGGTGTTTTATTTATTCTTTTCATTGTAATGACTGGACATGAATATAGTGTCACTTACAGAGAACAGAGCTCAGAATGAAGCTTAGGCAGTAGGCACATGCTTCATTTTATTTTTTTTCCCCTCTTTGGACAGGAGGAAGAAGGGCCATATCCCTGTGTCCTCTTGCCTGTGTGGATGTGGCTAAGCTTATGGTCACATTCCCCACAAACAGGCTTTAAGTGCCCTGAAGCCCCTGTGTCACTGTTAAATGCAGTTGCAGATCAAGGCTGCTGAAAATGAGCTCCCGCTGTGTTAGAGCTGAATGTTTCTTAATCTCTGGGTGAAATACCATTTCATCATACTCCAGGATTATCTTCAGGGAGGGGATAATGTCTTCTGTACCCCTCTAATTGTACTACTTTCTTTCCTCTTAGAAACAGTGAATGTCTTTTGTAAGGGCCAGTGATTTTTTCTCTGCAGTGTGATTTACCTTTCATCTTTAGGACCCTCTGCTAGCTCACCATGATGGCTCATTATTCCAGTTAATCACTGATGACAGTAATACTCACAAAAATGATAACACTTACTTATTCTCACTTTCAAACAAGCATCAGCCAACACACTCATTCTGTTTGTGACTCCAGTGGAGTTGACGTGTCAGATTATTGCTTCTCTGCCCACATTGATAGGGTGCATGTGTAGTAGTACATCTGTTACAAAGAAGATGCTTAGTGATTCCATGCAAAACAACTTGAGTCAGTTCACAGAAATCTTTTATCTGTCAATCTGATATAAATATGACACAAGGTTCCCCCACATCATCACCCACAGCATCTCAACCCCAACCAGGTAGAGCTGATTTAAGGAGCATTTGTACATTTTATTTCCTCTTTGTACTTATTTTAATTTCTCTGTTGGGACTCCTTGAGGACTTGCCCAAATCTTTACATTTGAGTAGGTCCTTGTGTCATGTCCTAAGTAACTTCACAAACATACAAATTAAAAACCAAACCCCTCTGTTTTTTTCTGTCAGGTTCCTGAGTTCATTAATGAGCCTTAATAGCCCTGACCAACCTTACCTTGGGCCTCTAAGCACACCTGTGGGCCTCAGGGCTCTATTTAAGCTCAGCCCTGAGCTTTCAGCCTTTCACAGATACAGCTGTGGTGGAGGAGTGCTGATATACAGACATAGGTATGGATTGCTTTACTCTAGATCTCAACCTGCAGACTTACTTCCTGCCTTGACTGAAGCTCTGCTTTGTTGCTGTGAATCTCCCTGGCTTTCACTGGACCTTAACCCTGACGTGGGTTGACTGCCCAACTTCACCTTGGGCCTGCCTCATCACTGTGGTGTTGCCTTGTGGTCTGGCATCTTGGCTGAACCTGGCTGCTGTCTTCTGGTTTGTCCTTCATATTGTGGGATGATGGGCCCTGGCTGTGGGGTCTATCTGGACTTGCTTTCACCAAAGAACTTGAGGAAACTTTCCTTCTCTCCTCAAAGCCCACATGCACTACAGATCTAGTCTTAGGATCTCATC
This sequence comes from Laterallus jamaicensis coturniculus, assembly GCA_022605575.1. Taxonomy (NCBI): domain Eukaryota; kingdom Metazoa; phylum Chordata; class Aves; order Gruiformes; family Rallidae; genus Laterallus; species Laterallus jamaicensis. The sequence goes on from JAKCOX010000001.1 coordinate 25,088,599, forward strand.
CCATGTGGTAGGACTGTCTAATACTGAATTTGATTGCTACTTTGCTGTGACAAGTCAGAGTTCAGCAGCTAATGAGCTTGTTAGCTGCCTCACTCTGTTGGAGATGAATGTAAAGGAAACATCAAATGGGTCACTGTCACAATCCACAACCAGACAGACTAATTTGGTAGAGGTTAAACTCCCTTGCATTCCATCTGACCTTAGAGTACTCTGGGTGGTTTGGAGCAGCTGGGCTTAACTCCTGAGTGAGGTCAAATTCAGTGTTTTATTGTGACCAGGTCTTTGCAATTCTTGGGAAGAGAATTAAGACTCAAAATGGAGTCAGGTCACTTTATTTGGCCCACAACAAGCATGGAAAAGGAGGGGGGAAGAAAAAGTGGAGAAGAGTAGGGGAGAAAGAGAGTATGGATCTGCGGCATCCCATCAGTCTCATGTCTTTGGGTTCAGTGGGGGAGTGTTTCTTCATAGAATCATAGAATGGCATGGGTTGGAAGGGACCCCAAGGATCACAGAGCTCCAACCCCCCTGCCACAGACAGGGTCACCAAACTCAGGCCTGGATCTACACAAGGTTGCCCAGGACCCCATCCGACCTGGCCTTGAACACTTCCAGGGATGGGGCATCCACTACTTCTCTGGGCAGCCTGTTCCAGGACCTCACCACTCTTTCTGTAAAAAACTTGCCCCTAATATCCAATCTAAACCTTCCCTCCTTTAGCTTTAAACCATTCCCCCTTGTCCTGCCATTGTCTGCCCTTTTAGAAAGTTGATTTCCCTCCTGTTTGTATGCTCCCTTCAGGTACTGGCAGGCTGCAATGAGGTCCCCCCACAGCCTTCTCTTCTCCAGGCTGAACAAGCCCACCTCCCTCAGCCTCTCTTCTTCTCGCACTGCAATAGCTCTTCAGGTCCAATGAGGGTATGTTCCTCTTCACAATGTTGTCACATTGTATAGTCAGTAAGTCCTTGCCATAGCCACACCTTCCACCTGGTGATGGGACTGCATGCCCAGTACAGCCGCCAGAGGGTCCTTGAAAGTTTGAGAGGGTCCAAGCCCCCTCAAGAGGGTCTGAGCTCCCATACTTTGTCCTTCCATTGACTCTGGCCCTGGGTGCATAGCGGAGGACTTGGGCTACATTCTTCGAGATACCAATCCCTGATGGGTGGAATTTGGTGGCATCCAGTTTGTTTCCTGACGATGATGTTCAGCAATCATTAGGGTGGTTGGGAGAGAAAGGGGGCATGGTGTTTGAAAAAGAAGAGAGTGGGGTATGGTGAAGAAAGAGAGAAAAGTACAGTTCTGTCAGCAGTTGTTAAGGCATATCTCTAGTCCCTTACAATGACACAGATGTGACTGAGAGCAGAGGTAGGCCCTGTATCTCTGAAAAAAAGCCCCTGTGTTAACTTTTGCAGAGTTATTGCCACAAGTCTAAAGAATTTCCTATCTCACATTGTGTTTGCCACAGTGGCACATGGCCAGGGAAGCAGAATACACTCCATTTAAAAAAAACAACCCATTTTGCACTGCGTGGACCAGGTCTTTCTAGATGAGAGATGTTTCCACAGGTAAGCAAGCTATGGGGCAAGATTGAACAGCAGGGATAACCTTCTGGTTGCACTCCAAGTTTCCAAAGATCCTCACAGCAAAGCACTCCTCTGCAGGGCACATGAAGGGGCGCTGAAACTTGCCTCATGTTGCCTCATGGTAAGTGCTTGACATTTTCAGTTTGCTGCTTGCCTCTGCTGCGGTCTCCCTTTGGTGTCTCTCCCCTGGGTGGATGTGTTTAATGGAGGTGGAGTGTGGGACAAGTGGTTTGACTCTTGGTGTTGATAAGAGCTGCCTTTGGTGCAATAGTGTATGAGCTGCTGAATTCCTAAGCTCTTTGAATCAGGGATGCTTAGAGATCTTGTACATGGAGTGGGAAGATGGAGGCGGCTTAATGTGGGAGAGGACATCCTCCCCAAAAATGCAGGGATCGTGTTCCAGGTGAAGGTGTCAGCCTGCCCCCCTTCTGTCGTTCTTTCCTCTTAAACATTAGTGAAAGGCGGCAGGTAGCCCAGAGTGGTTTCCACTGGTTACCTCTGGAGTTCAGAGATCGCAGTGCTGCCTGGTTCTCCTGCTGTTCATCATTTGCCCTTTCTTGTGGCTGTCACAATTATTTGTAAGGAGTTTCTGCTTTACAGGCTTAAATCATCAAGGTGAACTTAGTGCATCTCTGGCAGCTGCAATTGTGGCCACAGAAATGAGTATTTAAAACCCATGCCTTGTGCTTTGTAGCCCCTCTGTGGCTCGTTCCCTCTGCTGTTAAATTAAGTGATGTTATATTGTTGCTACTTCAGCTTAACAAAAGCACAGGTTTCGCATTGGACCTTAATGCCCTTGTGAACATTAACAAAGGATAGTCACCTGCTCTCAGATGAAATAACAAATCTTTATGGGTGCAAGGTACATATTTGTTCAGCTATTAAGTAAAGAGCTTCAAAAAGTGCCACCACCAGAGACTTTTCTGTTCCCACTGATTTAAACTGGAATGTGCTCAGATACTCTAGCAATGGGTAACAGCATAAATTCTGAATTCAGATGTTTATTCCTTCAGACAAAGCAGCTTTGGGCTTTTATTTATGTATGTAGACTGCAGTCTCTTCCATGCTGAGACTTTCTGTATATCTAAAAGGCATCCAGTCCACTGTTAGCTCCATAGGGTGGTACACACTTACCTCTTGGCAGTGCCTGTGACACAAGTAAATGTCTGCAGCACTGGTTCTCTTTTGCTTTATGTAGGGTTGGGTGTCAGTGTTGATACTGTCTGCTGCAGCAGGACCCTGTATGCCCTACTAGTTGCTTCTCCCATCTGAGGAATATGTTGCTGGCTGTTAAAATTACACCATGTCCTGGTATGGCAGCAAGCACCTGGAATAAATAAATATTGAAGGATACTATAATGATGGAAATTTGGTTCCACACTGAAACAGGGAACCATGTAAAGGGTATACCCAGTTCCACCTAAAGGACCACAATGTTAGCACGTTGTGTGCATTGTGACACCTCAGGAGGAACAGCTGATCTCTGAGAAGGGAGTGATAAAGAGGGAGAGGAGGAAAGAAGAGAGAAGGATGCCTCAAGGCTGCAGAACCAGCTCCGTGGCTTTGTTAGCAAGGCAAAGGCTAAAGATCACCAAAAGGACCTGTCATGGAGAGGAGTAAAGGAAGTAAATGTCCATCAAATGTCTTTGAAGCCCACCAAACCCACCATAATGTGCGGGGATCGGGGGGGGGGGGGGGGGGGGGAGGGGAGATGATAACGAGCTCTCATAATGGAAAAATTTACTATTCCTTGGAAACCCTATGAATATGCATGTTTTACATGCATATATTCCTTGTATAGAAGCTGGGTAACTGACCCTTTAGGGCACACGCATGAGGAGGACCGATCCCCTGTGTGCCCAGTGCTGCAGGAAAGAATACCTGCTGAATGGTCACCAAGGCTACTGAGTCTTGATTTTGGCTTTTCATGGCACCAATACCAAGAGAGGATGTGTTTCAAAGCTAAGCACCCTCAGTAACACATGAGGCCCTTCTGTCTGGCATATGCTTCACCTTGGGAACATCAGCAACAATTTCCCAGTGTGGTGAAGCTGTTGCTGAGCTTTGGACCCTCCTTATGCTTGAGCTCAGTATCCCGGAAAGTAACTGTGCTCAGGAAGGAAAGCAGCTGGAAGTTCTTGCAGGGGCAGATTCCCTATGTCTGAAAAGTGAGAAAATTACTTGAAATCTTACATTTCCTCCTCATAGCCAGTCCTAATGTCTGTTATTTGTATTGTTTGGTTTGGGGTTTTTTGAGGGGTAGGGAAGACCATCACAAATATTGTAATTTTAAAAATTCCTCTCCTTACTAAAATTCACTGAGGTTCCCATGGGGAATATTTTAGGGATGTAAACAGTGAGAGGGGGAAAGTAAGAAAATGGAAGAAGGAGAGAAGCTGTGAGAGGTATATAAAACAAAGTCTGGAAAATACACTGCATTGTGAAGCTTCCTCACTAGTGTCCCCAAGAGTCAAAAGCAAAGGTAGCACGTGTGTGTTCATTTAGTCATTATAATTCATTATAATTTGAAGTTTCTTTAGAAGGAAGAGCCTCAGCACTGTGGGAGGCCCTCAGAACAGCTCAAATTAAAGAAGTTTTCAATAATTAGAAAATCATTTGATGTTTGTGAGCATGGCTTTGACGTAGGGTGTGAAAATTCATTAGACTTCTCAATGGTTAAATAGTCCCTTTTTGTCTTGAGAATGGCTTTTCTTTCCCATCATCTCACCATTATGAATGTAGGGAACAAAAAAGATTTTTTTTCCTGGTTGAACAGCACATGATTTTAGCCAAAGGGGTCTTTTTAAGAAGTGTTGAGGAACTTGCAACTTGCTTTTGTCCTTATTGCCTTTACTCATGGGTGTAAATATGGTGTTACAGCATAAAACTGGGTAACGTTCTACGTTATGTTGCCATGTATCCACTAAAGCCATGTGCATTCCCCTTACTGCCTATGTATGACCTTGTATTTGCTTTGTTAATGGCACTGTGGGGCTGATGCTTTCCATTTTTTCCAAAAAGATTAGTAAACATATTTAATTTTTATTTGGAAGTTGAATATTCATCAAAACATTTCCCTTTGGATGTGTCTGTGTACCTGTTCCTCCAAGAAATTAGACAGAAAGCAGTTAACGAAAGAGAAAAGCAAAATGTTACATTTGGTTTGTCCTGGAAATCTGTGGTCTGATTTTTATTTTTTTTTAAGTTAAATGGTAATTGGAGCTGACACATTTCACTTCCAATGAAACCGTGTTTCCTGATACTGTGCTAGGAAGCTCTAACCAGTAGTAATTGGGAGGCTCAGTTTGCATGCATGGGCAGGATACTGGCTTGGGTGGGTGAAATCATTGACCTATGTTTTACTAGGAATCAGACTTGATCAGCAATCCTTCCTGGTTTTGAAGTCTATTAAAAAGATATCTTTCTCTTGATTCAGTGGTAACTTTTTTAAGAATTGAGGTCTGGGAAATTACTTTCAGTCTTAACACAGAAATGAACATTTTATAGTCACTCTCTGTTCTCTGTCAGTACTGGGAATCACCTGTCTCTGGGAGGCATTCATCTTGAAATGAGATGTAAGCCACCCTGTCTTCCTTGCACAGGGTGAAGATGTAAAAAACACAATAGCTGTGACAGTTGTATGCATCTCTGGGAAGAGGAGGGCCAGGGAGTGAGTGCACGCTGCTGTGCTGAGCACCTATTTGCTGTAATCTCTGCAGAATCTGCCCAAGTGTCACAGCTGCTAGATTAGAATGGCTCTTACATCCTATGCTGATCAGTTGTAATTGCTACTGGAAATGTTCAAGATTATTTTTTCCTTTAAGATCCTACTTCAAACTAGCTCATGTTTGAGAAGTGGTGAGGGAAATGGTTTCAAGTGTTGTTCCTCTGCAGTGATGTGCCATTTGGGGAGTGCAGTGTGGGATCTGGTTGGTGTTTTATCACGAGTGCTAAAAGAGCTGCAGTGCTGTGCAAGGAAGATTGTTCACTGCTGAGTTGATACACAAAGGTACATCCCTCTTAAGAGGGAGTGAATCTGTGCTTCTTCTCTATCCTCACAGTAATTCCCATGTGGAGGAGGAAAGCATTAACACAGAAATCCAGAGAAGCAACTAAAGAGACCAAGCTCCAGACCTGTGAAGATGTAGAGCACCTAGCTCCCACCAAAATCATGTGGGACAGACAGGCATCTGTAATATCTTCAGGAGGTCAGGAGTATGCCTAGAGATAGTCTCTGATGGAGCAGGGTACTGATCTAATATATCCTCAGCCTCATCATCATCTTTGTCTGCTCATTTACCACTAAGTAAATTCCCTTTCCCAAACTGTCCCTGGACTTGAACACTGCTCGAACAATTACCTTCTTAAACTTCTGGATCTGACTGTGCCCCTGGATTAATGCAGCTGGTTCTCTGATGTGTTCAGGAAGGAGCAGGAACTCTCCAGGGCTCTCCATCAGCTGCAACCCCAACGCTGAGGCAGGGTCCCCACTCTAAGTCTGGGATAGTCTGTGAACAGACAAAACAGGGTAAATTCCAACGATCCATGTTTCCATTTTACTGGAAAGTTTGGCCTTCACACTTCTTTTGGCATCTAGTACCACTTTTTCTTTTTGCTCTTTGAGGCTAGATTCTCAGCACAGTCCAGCTGAAGGGAAACAGCTGTTGGCCAAAGTCCTCTGGAAAGCTCTCCCTTGAGCTCAGATCTGACCATTCTTGGCACGAGCTCCCGCAGACAACAGGTGACTCATCTTTTGCTTTGGGAAGCGCAGCCCTATCCTCTGCTGTCTCTTTGGGAAGTGCAGCCCTATCCTCTGCTGTCCCTTTGGGAAGCGCAGCCCTATCCTCTGCTGTCTCTTTGGGAAGTGCAGCCCTATCCTCTGCTGTCTCCTCAAGCGCTATAGGCAATCCATAGAGCAATTTCAGCTTCGCCTCTTCTGCTCATTGAAGAGAAGCTCCGTGCTTACCCTTTGCAACAGAGCCAAGCCAATCCGGAATAGACATTTGATCTGGATTATCCCTTTACTCTTTGGTTTAAAGTAGCCCACAAACAGAGCAAAGGCCCAAGGCCTGCCTCCTGCTGAGAGATTTACTGTGCGAGCCCTGGCCACTTTAAAGGAACACGGATGGCTACTGTAAGTGGATTGTTAAAAAGTCACGTACCTACACTAAATTAGACTCCTGTTGAGTGACTGTTGAAATGCTCAACAGATTTACAGTCCAGACCTACCTGAAACACTATGAAATTAGCAAAGGAAGCATGGGGTTTTTTTTGTATCCCTGATTGCCCTACCTCCCACACTAGCGATGTCCAATGCTGGAGGCAACCAGGACAAGCTTTTATTTACCCTGATTTATAACAGTACTTTCCAAAGTGGCTTACTGAAACTGTAAACAAAATGTTCACACAGTAAGAGGGAGGAAATGCCAATATATTAAAATCAATGTACCGAATTGTGCACTATCCTGAGAGTACTTTTGGCCAGGGGATGGAAGTGACCTGCGTTTGGCTGAACAGGGATTGATTCTTGTCTCTCTTCCTATTTATGCCAACACAAATGTGTAGCATCTTTGACGTCAGTCCACAGAGAATGGGCACGAATTCAAGGGCAATTGAGCCCATAAGGTTTCTTTTTGATCATTACCTCAGGCAAGGGGGAGCTGTACCTGCGAGGGGCTTCATTTCCTAAAACAGACTATCTGCAGAAATGCTGGGTCTCTGCATGGAGTCTCTGGCTCCCACAACAGCGTGGTCCTGAAGGGAGGGAGGGGATAGCAAGGGAACTTGGCTGAGGTCCACTGCTTGCAGATGAGCTGAGTTTACCCCCAAAAGTTTCTCTTTATGATTACTTTTCAGTTGGAAGAGTCAGGTGGAGTATTTGCATTGGCTGTGTGAATTCTCCAGGGTGGGGAAAACATTAGTAAACTGGTAAGTATCCAAGAACTGGGAGAAAATAGGTTGGGTTGTTAAAGTCTTTCTAGTATCTTCTGAAAAATATTTCATCATGCTTCACACTTTCCCATTTGGAACAGGCACCTACAATAAACCCAAAACACTGCAGAGGTGACATGTCTCTTGCTGCCACTGCAGAACTTCTTAAATCAGGTTGATCAGCTGCATCCCCAAATCCCTACTTACATAGTGCATCTTTTTGGCACTCTGCTGCTGCTGCTGTAGTCGGTGAGCCTGTGCTCTGTGTTGACCGTGCTCTGGCCATTCCTGCTCCTGATGGTGCTTGCTGTGCTTTCACCCTCCAGAGCACCCAGAGGCACAGGTTTGAAGCCAAGACTCAAATCTCTCCACCAGAGAGAAGGGGAATGTGTATCAAAACCAGCCCAGGACTTGTACTGCTCCATTGTTTCCTGCTGCTGAGAGAATCTGAAGGGCAGCTATTGCTGTGTCCCTGGCACTGAGATGCTGTGCAAGGTCCCATTCTGTGGAGCAGCAGGCTTTGCAGACAGCTTGTACTGAGGCTGGTAGCTGGAGGCGTATGCTGCTGGCCTGAGAGGGAATAGAGGAGTTTTGGCTTGTAGTGTTGGTTTCTTGTGGTGTTCTCTGTTGCTTTTTTGAGCATGGAATCAGATATGGATTCATGGTGGTAAAGGAGTTGTGGCACAGCTCTGTTCTGGGTAGGCAACGTGTGGTAAGATGATGATGGTCTGGGATGTTCCTCTTCAGTGATTGTATTGATTTCCTGTTGTTAGGGAGGCTCTGCTCCCCTTGGGTTTTGCTTGTCTCTCCCTCATGCGGCTGTTTAACTCAGGGGAAGGGCAAAGCTTAGCCTGTGCTGTGAAGTGGACACAAGGCCTTTGCTTTACCAGCTGTCTCACCTCCATGCTGGGCTGGAGAGAAAATGAGTTAATTCCATGAAACTGAGGCCTGTTGCCAAGGATGGGGCTCCTTTCCCAGTTATGTCATGGTCTTGCTCTCTTGTGCAGGCTGGAGCACATATGTGTACACAAGACATAAGCATGTTTCTCTGTGGGGTTTCTGTGCAGCAGCACGCATGTTCCAGAGTGACTCAGTATTTCTCAACATATGGGTCTTATGGTGGGCACCCAGCCTTGTGATCTGTCTAACCCTCATCTGGTACAAGCTGGAGAAGTAAGGGTGTTTCCTCTGTTTCACTAGAGGCTGCTCTGAGCTGTGCCCTGAGTCTTCAGGATCCATCGGAACCCCAGCATCCTTCTAAAAGACAAACAGCCCTTTAGTGCTGTAGTGCAAATAGCAGCTGGTTTGCAGTGCAGGTGTGCTACCTCTGTGGGAAAGGGAGGTGAGGTCACCCCCTGCCCACTAAGCCCTTACTGCATATACAGCCTCACACTCTGCAAATCTCAGTGCAAGCTGAACATTCACGTTGCTTGTTTGTCCAACTCTGTATATTTCTGAAGACAATTTAGAAGTTCACAGCATCTCTTGGGAGTGACTGATGCTCCTAAATGGAATGCTGTGAAATCCTGCTCAAATAATTTGCTGGTCTGGGAGCTCAGCTGGATGGCCCACCAGGAAACTCTTTAGTTCTCCTTCCTCTCCCTTTAGACTTCCTTTTCCCCTCCTCTTTCGCATCAAGTAATTAAACATAAAAAATGGTGGGCTTTGCTTTGTCACAGTCCTCTGGGAAATGTGTAGTGGGGACCCTCTAAGTTTCATCAGTGCCTTCATAGTAGGGCCCCACTAATGACTGGTGTCTGGTGGGTGGTGACAATGCAAATAAATAACAACACTTGGATGGAAAATTCCTCAGACAAACTGAAATGGTTTCTGAAATTCCTTTCAAAGTGAGAAAGCAACTGTACCTCAGCAGAGAGCCTGCAGCAAGGGGATCCATAAAGGAGTAGAACACAAAGGGAACATCTGTGAGTGCTTAATTCAAATGCTGAGGGTCCAGAAAACTTGGTGAGCAAGATTGTGTTTCATATGATCTGGAAGTGTACCAAAGAGTAATGGAACTACATAGGAAGCAAAAGGTATGCTGTATGTGGCTGCTTACCCTTTATGGCACCTGAATTTCTTGGGTAACTCAAGTCATCATGAAATGTCAGCATCAGAAATGAGATACACCAGCATATGCATTCTGGCTTATGCTGTTACTGCCAAATGTTATGTGGATGCTGCAGATGAGGAAACCCACTTTCCCCACAAAGAGTCATTCACTGTGAGTGAGATGTATTTGTTTTTTTCAAAACATGATTAGCCATCCAGCAGAGCTTTTTACATTTCTGTGTCCATTGGGGATTGTCACCTACATCCTTGCTTCTTCGCTGTATGAGGAAATAATAGATCTCATATGGTGAAAGAATGAAATTACCTCATGGGCCTTCTCTGACACATGTGGCAGATCATACTTCCTCCCTCGGTGACAGAGTGAGTCATTTTGGAGTAAACTTGGCTGGTTTGTAATGAAATGAGCAGGGAATGGGTTTTTTGGAAGCAATCTGAAAATGGGCTCAAATAAAAAAAGAGATCTCCACTGCTTGCATCATGGCTTGTGTCCTGTTCAACAACTGTTCTAGCAAATTCAGCTGGCAGCTCCCAGACCTGCTCCGCTGACTGGTGCTTTATGTCAGCCCTGCTCCTGCTGGAGCCAGTGAGCAGGGCAAGGGACTGCTCACTGTGCCTGGGACACTTGTGATCAAGGCCTGCTTGTAAATCTGGGCTCACACTGTGGAACTCCTGAAAGCTGCAGCTTGCAGAGACAATGGGGAAACTGAACAAAACCCATGTGAACTACACCATTGACCTTCTGATGGGCTTAAACACTAGGCTTGCCATGGTTTCAGTTCATTTCTTTTCCTGCTTATTTTTTAAAAAAAGCTATGATGGAAAAATCAGTGGGGGAAAAAAAAGAAGCAGCAGGATGAAAGCAGCAGTGATAATAATTACTGGCACTGCGTTATGATGCCTGCCGTCTTGCCCGTAGTCACAGACTGTCCTCAAGTGGGACAGGTAGTTGTGGCAAGGTCCTTGTGGCTGTGTTTTCAAGTCCTTGCCTCCCAACAAAGCCCCCTACTGTGGTTATATGGTGCACCCAAAACACCTCCAGCCCAGCACATCTTCACTGTGGTGTTTGTCAAGCGTTCGGAGGCTGCTCTACATGCCTGTGTGGGAGCGCTAGAACAGAGTCCTAAATTTAGGTGCCTAGATCTCAATTTATCTTTATTTTCTGGACACGCTTTGATTGCAGAATCCTCTGGAGATGCTCAGGCACAAAAATGTCCAGTGTCTAGGCATCTTTCCCATCCCCTTGATCTCCACTGGCACACTTGACATGAATTCTATACTGTAACACAAAAGAGAAAAAAGTTTTTCACTAAAGCAAAGGCTTTTGATGAGTGAAGGCTAATGCTTCATAACATGGGACAGGCTGGGTGCTATAGTCTGGTTTGCTTTTCTTGGGTGATCTTGAGCAAATTGTTTCCATATAACTGGGCTTCCTTTTTCATTTCTTTCTGTAAAAGGGAGGGATGCTGAGCATTGCATTTAGTGAGGCACTTAGATGTCATGGGAGGCAAAGCTTAAGAAAGTTTCTTGACAAGAAGGTAAAGATAGCAAAGGCTCAGGTATGTGTATTTCTGAAACCTGATGGGTGTTTTGTTTAGAAAAAAAAATTTATAAGGATTCAAGGAATAGCTATCTTCTTTGAGTTTCAAAACAGTTTTTTTAGTTGGCAATGTCTTGTTTTGCAACAATCTTCAATTTGACTCGGATACTAAAAATATTTTTGAATCGCTGGAATGAAAACTTTGTTCTTAAATGTGGTTCATTTAGGCTTACTCAGCTCCTTTTAAAATGCAGCTAGGTTGTTTTTTTTTTTCTAGTTGGAGCTGAAATGCTGTTGTCTCACACCTTTCCTAAACTAAGAAATCTGTTACTGCTACAGCTCTATCCATAAACTCACTAGAAATGCACACCAGCTGTACAAAGGACAATATTGAATTTATGCTAGATATTGGCCACCTTGACCTACCTGGTCAACCCTCTCTAAAGCACGCAGAAAACTGAAATCAGACACTTTACCCTCTGGATGCCTCGTAAGGTTGATCTGTGCAATCAACAGCTACAGGCTAGGTAAACCTGAGATGGTGGCTGCGAGTGCATCTCCCTTTAAATATGATGCTTTGTTGTGAATGATTAATGACCAGGAATCTCTTGCCACCTCTGTTTGTGGAGCTGGCTTTGGCTCTCTTGTCTCTCCTCAGGACTGAGCTCTGGACACAGTTGGTTTTGATAAGCCTTGAAATTCCCAAGCTGCTTTTGCTTTTCTGCAGTGTGATGCTATCATGATTTATGAAAAAATCAGCTCCTGGAGTTTGTTTTGCTTGGCATGCAAACAAAAGACTCCAAGCCCATTTTTTTAATAGCAGAAGGTTAGGTGGGAGGCTTTATGCTGTGCTTGTTGAGTGGAAAACTTTGCAGATAAATGGAGAATGCTATTTTCATATCTAAACTAACCTTTATGCTAATGTATCTGCTGTCATCTTGGGCACTTTTAAACTGTGCCTAACTTCTACCGGCTTACAGTTGTCCTTTATCACTTGCAAAGGAGACAGAAGTACTGAGGACCTAATCAGAGAGAGACACCTTCGTTCCTCTTTGAAATTAAATGGGTCTGTGCCTTGCCCTGACTTCCAGCACCACCTGTGCCACTGCCGCGTCTCCACGCTGTCCCTTCATCAGCACGCTCTCATGCTGCGTCCACCTGCTTTGTGTTTCCCGGAGGCACTCAGGGCGAGTTTCTCCTCATCGGCAGCTCTGCCATGTGTTGCTTGGCGTGCTCCTCACTGCTGGCACAACTGGGGCGTTTGGCTGCTGGTTTGGGGGAGGGTGAGCTGGGGGAATAAGTGAATTTGGGATGCTCTGAAAGAGGAGATTCTTTGTGTGGTTTCGAGGAATGGACACTGAAAATAATGCCGTTCATGAAAGTCATGGAAAGAGCAGTAAAGTAGTGGAAGGAATTCTAGAGGAAACTAGTGTAAGAACTTACTGAAGCAGTTGTGTTTTGTTTTATTTTGTTTTTTAAATGGACTGGATCTTTCTCCCCAGCCTGAACTCTTGGTAATCTCACTAGTCACAAGCATGTCTACCTGTGCAGTGGCAGAGGTACGTGGTTCTAACTGCTCTGCATTGTAGTTCCCACACAGACCATGGGGGGATATCACTCATGCTGTAACAAGGGAGGCTTGCCAGTAGGGTTGGGTTGGGTTTTTTGGGCAGTGGTAACTCAAAGACACAATTAGTGTGAGACTTGTGATTCCTTTCATCACTGGAGCTGGTGCAGAAGCTTCTGACACAGCTTTTGCTTTTTTTTTCTCATCAGGGAGGGAAATTAATTGAAACAAAAACTTTTACAGAACGGTCCATCACAAAAATGGCTCTGGGAAAAGTGGGTGGGTGTCTTCCATCTCTGCACAGAGGTTGCAGGCTGGTGGGAGGCTGCACCCTGGGAGCTCCTGGCACAGCAGTTCCCCAGCCAGAGGCACCTGACCCCACAGCCCTGGGCTCTGAAGCAGCAAGTTACAGAGATGACTCCAGGACTAGGATTTACCCTGCCACTGAAATTTCAAGACACAAGGCTTTTCTCTTTAGTGTTTTTTTTTTTTTAACCAAAGTGAAAACAAATGTTAAGAATGTGTAAAACTCATACTAAGTGGAATTACCATGAAATTCTGGAAAATGCTGAGTGGAGATTGTGTCATCTCCAAGGTTAATATCTACCCCTGTGACAGAATTACCATTCAGTGTGTGTGTGTGTATGGGAGCTTCAAGCCAAATTGTCTGAAATGGTGTCTGTCACTGTCCCTGGAGTGGTGTGTTGACAGCAGCAAACAGGAGGTGGATGGGGGGCTCCAGGCTTGCTGGGGCTCTTTTGCTGTACAATATAAGGAAGAAGATGACTGCTGATATAATGTCAATCCACTTGCTTTTTGGGAAGCAAGCCTTTGGAAAAAACCATGTCCAGAAGAATGCCCAGGAATTATCTTCTAGCTGTCCAGACAAAGACAGCTGTCAACTGAATGATGTGGGTGATGAGTGTCCATGTCCTGCAGCAGCACAATACCCCTTTCTACTGACAGTGCTCAACCCTGGACAGTGTGTTTCCCCACAGCCTTAAGCAAGAGCCGTTCATCAGCTGAGCTGATAGTAAAGAGTTGCTTCAGATCAGTGGTACAGTGGGAAGTGAATCCTCTACTTGCTGCTGAGCTGGTTTGGTTCACAGAGCAGTTTTGGTGGGTGCAAACAGGACTCTATGGGAGGAAACACAAGCAGAAGTTCTGCTCTGTACCTCCTGGCATCAATTTCCTCAGCCTCTGAAATCCAACCCTTGGAAAGCAATTCATAAGTGTTAACTGAAGTTGTCTGCAGTTCATGGTAAGTCACATCCTATTGCACTGAATTTAGCAATCCACTGGGCTTTGTTACACCAAAAGACAGGGTAAACATCTCTTCCAGTGGTGTTTGAAGACTGTGCAGAGGAAAGGGATGATGACAAACATGTGGACTTAGCCGTAGATGTAGAAAATGTTTCTAGTTTTACCAGGTAGAAATAGCTGGGGAATTCAGAGGGGCACAAAGCTTTCCTGTCTGAACTCAGATTAATGCCACAGGATTCAAGTGACCATTTTCTTTTAGGATGGTTTGCAGATCCCACAATCCCTAATAGTAACGGCACAATTGAAATAATTTGTGGATCACCGCTGGGCAAAAATTCTTCAGCCATTAACAGAAGCTCCTAAAAAACCTTTTCCTTCTTATTTTCCCAGCACAACTTGTTTGAGAGCCTTTGAATTTTAGGCCATAAGAAGAAAGAAATGCATGAAGAACAGCTTTCATTTGCATCACATCTCAGCAGGCAGTTTGTTTCTATGAGGTTAATCTGACCTGGGTTGTTCCAGCAAGCAGAAATATTGGGTTGGTTTTTTTTTCATAAAGGCATGTTAACCTGTCTCAGCTTTTCAGATTAGAAGCTGACCTTTTCCAGCCTTCTCCAATATATATTTTACAGATAGAGAGCTTGAGTCTTTATCTTTTATATCTGACCAGCTCTTGCCTACACTGGTGTAAACTGAGAGTGATTCATGTTAAGCTAATGCACAATCAATGTCATGAGTGTGGTTTAGGATGGGCAGGCTGAGATGTATGGCTTGTTTCACATGATGTTTGGAAATTACTGAGGGTTCAGTTTCTTAAGTTTAGCAATGCACACCTCCTTTACTAAAAGAGACACCACCTTTTAGGACTTAATTTGCACGTCCCTTTTCAACATTTTTCTCTTAGCTATTGATCAGAATAACTTGCACTGTCCATGTAAATACTTCAACAGGGTCAATTTTTTTTTTTTTTTACCCAGTGTGTTTTTTCCTCACTGGCTTCTTTGGAACTGTGTCAGCAATGAACTTGTTTCATTGTGTGTTTCCAGTTATTTCTGGGATCTTGCATATAACCCCCACAGAGCCTTTCTTAATTTTTCTCATAGGTAAAATAATTTTCTTGCTTGAGTTTACACTGGATTTATTTTGTTATTTGCTTTGATTTTATTGAAATGATTTTGCTGGCTTTCACACACTTTATACAGTTGTTATGATGTTGTTAGAGCTTGCCTGCTTTGACAAAGCAAACAGCTTGCAAAGTGCTCTGTAGGACATACTGGCATTCAGTATAACACTGCTTAAACTTTCCTAACAATTCTTTCACTGACGAGCCTCACTGTTTTTCTCCAGGCACCTTGTGTTCGTGTTCTTGTAGGCTGCAGAGTGGTGCTGGGCCAGCAGCCATGTAGTGTTTGTTGGCCTTATATTCTGTGGATTGCCAGTCTCTGTAGCAATATGGATAAGCATCTCTGTACCTTCTGTGAATATACATGGAATTGTTTTTCTTCTCCTGGCTATATGAAAAAACCAGACAGTACTCTTGATTCTCAGTGCCCTTCCTTAGCCCTGTCACACTGCAGGCTTCAGTTTACCAGCCCACACTCTGACCCCTTTTTCTCCTTGGGCCTTCTGAGGAGTCCTGCATTTTGGGGTGCATGCTTTGGTCCAGAGGACACTTGGCTGTGTATCTTTTTCAATCTTCCCCTTTCCTTTCCAGTAGACCTGTGATCAGATAAAATCAAAATACCCAGCTTAAGGCTCATGAAATT
This sequence comes from Laterallus jamaicensis coturniculus, assembly GCA_022605575.1. Lineage (NCBI taxonomy): Eukaryota > Metazoa > Chordata > Aves > Gruiformes > Rallidae > Laterallus > Laterallus jamaicensis. The sequence continues at coordinate 25,104,316 of JAKCOX010000001.1, forward strand.
CCCTGACTGTGTTCTGGTTCTGGCCAGGCCAGAGTCAACCTTCCCAAGCAGCCAGCGCACGTGAGCTGAGTTAGCCTGGGCTGTTTTCCACACCACCTGACACCACTTCCCCTTTTTTCCCCCAGAGAAGGGAGTGAGAGGATGTAAGAAGGCCAGGTAAGGGGGTTGGGGGGAAGGTACCCCAGGTGCAGGAGAGAATGATGTCCCAGTACCCTGTGGAGAAACCCATGGTGGAGCAGATGTCCCCCCCACAGCCCGTGGGAAAGGCTTAGATCCCACCTGCAGCCCATGGAAGGGCCCCATGCTGGAGCAGGTGGAGACATACAGAATATTTTTTTGTTTGGGGGCTTGAAGGGCTGGGGTAGTGGTAGAGCATAGGACTTCTAATGCTAAGGTCATAAATTCAAGCCCTGAGCTGGGCACTGAGACAAGGGCTGTTGTTGTCCTGCAGCTGCACTGAATTGCCTCTCTCCAACAAGCCCTTTTTATGGGGGAGTGATGTCAGGTGGTGTGAAACAGCCCAGGCAAACTCAGCTCACCTGGGCTGGCCCAGCTCACCTGGGCTGGCTGCCTGGGAAGGTTGACTCTGGCCTGGCCAGAACCAGGACAGACTGGTAGCGATAACCCCATTTGTACCTGCCCTGATCCTGCTGAGGAACATCTTTCCCCCAGAGGGAGTTTCTGTGGGAATGAAATGGCACTTGTTTCAATGGCTGACAGCAGTCAGGCACTATGGCAAGCTCTAGATCTTGTAGAAGTTTTCTACTGTGGCATGAGGCAAGCCACTGCATAGCTCCTCAGTGGGATGCCAGCGTGGAGTACACAATGTGGTCAGGCTACCTGGTACCTCTGATGGGGCAGAGCTGATGGTGCCCTTCCCCGTGTGCTGGGAGTGAACCTCAGAGCAGCATAGCTCTTGTTTTCAGCCAAAGCTGCTGCAGCTCTGGAGATGGCTGTTGGGATGGGCTCAGGAGGCCCAGAGAGATATTCAGTACTGCACCTTGTAACTCTGAGGCGATGTGGAAAGCCTCTGCAGGGGGTTTCACAGCATAACTGGACGAAGCTGTGGGTGACCTGGTCTAGCACTAGTGATATAGTATTGCTCTGATTGTGGGCTTGGAATAGAGACCACCAAAAATCCCCACCCACTGATGTTTCTATGAATCTATGACATTTGTTTTGTTGGAAAACCGAACAGACAATTAACCAATATAGCAAACCAAAAGAACAGAAAAGCTACAGTGTGAAGTAAAACACAACCATGAAGGAAGAAATGAGATGAGGGAATGTCCAGATGTTTTGCAGTAAAATCTAACGACAGACTTAAGCAAAAAAGAAAGCAATCGAAGATGGGCCTTTGAGCCTGTTAAGGGAAATAAGTTATTTATTGAAGTTAATGTTGAAGTTAATCGGACTTTACAGCAAGAAGATTACAGCAGCATCTGTTGAAAGTTGCAATGACAGATGTGGTAGGAAAATACTAACCAGTGAGGTGACGGAGAAACAGAAATGTGTTATAGCTGGGGCAGTTGTAGGATGAAATGGCTGAAATGCAATGAGAAGTTTGTAAAGCTGTTTTGGTTTTTTTTTCTTTTGATAGCTGTTCTCCAAAACCGATGTCTCCCCTTCAAAGACCTTATCTTTGAAGGCAAATCATTTTGGCTAATAAGTCCTGGAAGCATTCCTCTACAATTGACATAAGGGCAAATCGCCATTGCTGCGCCCCTGTACATACTATGTAGCTCTAGGGAGGTGCCATCCGGCTCTGCAGCAGGTGGTGGTGACCTAACATGTGCAGGCTGGTTTGTAGTGTCAATGGGTAATGCTCTGTGGGTACTGATTGTCTTCCATGGACAGAAGACTTCCTGAGAGCTACAGCCGGGGGAGTGGAGCAAATGTTCAAGAGTTATGGGTAAAGGGGAGGAGATATAGCGCAGCTCTTCCTCTTCCACTTGTGGCGAGAGTGTGGAATCATTCCGGATGCATTCCTGATGTTATTTTGGACCCTGAGAAAGCCAGGTTTCTCTTCTCTTCCTCTTATTTATTTACTTAATTTTGGTTGCCACACAGGGAGCCTGGGGAGGGTCGGCTTCTCGCAGCCCAACCCTGGAGCTGTTGAGTGAAAATTATGTAAATCCTTAGAACGCTCTTCTGTGTGACAGAAGCTGTTCAACAATGATCTTCCTCTGGTATGACAAGGATTCATTATATGTAACTGCTTGGGGTCCAAGAAGGGCAAAACAACAGGTGGAGGCGCTTCAAAAAGCAGCTGGAATGTGGCAGCCGATGTCACCCGAGCCTCATTTGCTCCAATAATGAGGCACACAGTGATACAAAACCAACATGGCATTTACAGTTATGGCATGATAAATGTTCTCCTGTGCTTAACAGCGTATCACAGAGTTTTTATTCCTGTACTTGGAGATTAAAATAATTTGATACGAGGCCTCATTTTTGCTTGTCCCAGTACCAGCCAGGAAGTGTCTGATTTGGTCAAGTACACGAGTGAACTGCCCCATTTGACAAGGCCCTTGACGTTGCTGTCCTTTGCTCAGCTGCCTGATGTGATGAAATGATTTGGTGTAGCTGTGGTCACAGCGTGGCAGAACAAGGATCCATGTGCACCATGCGAAGCAGTGTGCCCTTTGGTTTCTTTAAGCAGAGAGGCAATCTCCTCCTGGCCAGCTGGCAAGCACAGCAAAGCATATGAGATTTATGTCCTAGGGTGGCCACAGGCAGGCCTATCATGTCCAGGAGGTGGCCTGGATTATTCAATTGCAATAACAATAAAATGAAAGTTATCCAAAAGCCTGGTGTCCAGGAGAGAGGGAGCAATGCCCAAGTAGCTGTCTTACAGCATGACCTCCAAAGCTAATGCTTGGGCCTGATGAAGGATGTACCATCTGTGACCACAGAGAGTAGCAGCTTTTCTGAGATGGTTTCTGTGAAGAGTTTGTCTCTGGCACATTGTTCTGTGAAGACGCAGTTGGAAAAGTAAATGGTTTTAAACTTACTACAGACTTCGTAAAGAAAAAGCATCTGAACCTTGTGGAGGAGCAAGAAATAGCATAAGGATGACGATTATACTGTTTTGATCTACAGTAAGTCGGTTTAATTCAGTGCCTGACCAAGTCTTAAACCAGGCATACATTAGGTAGTGTGACTATGGTGGAAATCCAAGGGGACGTACTGTTTCACAGGCTGCCACAAAATGTTAGCATTTGCTTTGGTTTCACCTGAACTTAAAATGGGAAGTGCCTTTGCAGCAGAGAATAATTGTGTAAGAGGAATAAACAAACCCCACAATAGGGGACAATTAATATTGTCTCTTTCTGGCCAGCACTGTGATAGTTGTGTGTAAAAGTAAGGCTTTCAGTTTCCAGCAATTAAGACTCCATTAAAAAAAAAAAAAAGATAACATAACATAATTAGTTCCCATGTCTGGAGCTAAAGCAGCTGATTTGTCAGACTAATCCACAAACTCTTAGGGTGCCAGTGGGTCCCGATACTTATTACATCTAAGCTTTCAGGACACTATGATCAGAACCACAAATGGAATAGATGAGGAATGAATCTGTGGTGAATTCAGAGCTGGGGAAAAAGCAAGTGAGCACAAAATAGCCATGGTTTGACACAGCAAAGGACAGTCTTTGCTCGAGGATATTAAAGTTGAGCATATTGATTTCTGAAGTAATTAGCACATGATTCTTCATGATCTATTTACCCTTTCTACCAATATATGTTCAGACAATGACAGTCTAAAATCAGGACTGCTCTTGCTTTTACTGTGGCAAAGATTTCAGAGAGAATAAGAATTATCATCATAATTTCAGACAGCACAGGTAAATTAACCATCCTATAAAAATGAGTTTCTCTTATTTGGAAGGAGAGCTGGAACTTAAGGAAGATGTGTTGAACTGAAGTGCAAAGGTGAGCTATGCTCAGAGACCACAACTGGTGTATGAAACTAATCCTTTCACTGTTTTGAACAGACCTGAACAACTGTCTTCTGTATGGCACAGGCTTGGAGCCCCAGGAGAAAAGGCCAGTGAAATACAGGTTTGGGGCAACAGATTGTTGTGACTCTGGAGTCAGTGGTCTGTAATAATACTGAAAAATGTATTTTGCTTAAGTTGGCAGTAATATGGTCTTACATTGACCAGGCCCTGTTGAAATTTCAATGAAGTAAATTGAATTCTTTATCATAATAAACCCTCTTAAATGTTTTGGGTAGAGTTATCTGAAGATTATGTAGAGAAAAGAACAATGAAATGAGACTTTTTAAGGTGTTTGTTCTCTTTAAGAGCGTTGTCAGGTTTCTGTAGCATACTCTGGTGCAAATCAAGTGGCAGACATGATTTAGACAGGAGAAGGAATCTGACATATGTGAAAGACTTTGTACCCAGAAGACAAGTTCTAAGACCAATAGGTTGCACTCTTTTGAAACTCTGTTTATAATTGCTTTTTCCTGTGGTATGGGAGAAAGCAGACTGTGAAGGTACAAGGTCATCCTCCTCCTGTTTCTTGTGTACATCAGCGGTCATCTTCCAGCAGAAAGATTCAGCTGGGTCCTGCCCTCCAAACAGACCCTGATTTGGGCTCCTTTCAGTCCTTAGCTTTGATTTTTACTTAGACAGTTATTGCTGCAATGGAGGAAGATAAGCAGGAGCAAATCTCTTATTTTCCATGGCTTTTTCCCTTTCAGCTGGCTATGGAGTTTGAGTAGCCTAGTGTGTGAACTGAGAGAAGGAAGGGAGAGGGGTTAGGGAAGGAAGCGAAATAGCATAGTGAGTCACCCTGTCCACTATCTGCCTGAAGATCTATATTCTGCTCCCTTCTTAAATATAGAAATGATTTCATTCAATTATTAACTCTTGCCAACTAAACATTTGGTATGAAGGGGTTCTTGGATGCTGATTCATAGTGATGGTTCTCTAAAGGAAAACTGGAGCAATCATGTATAATCTCTGCAATAAATCTTGACTAAAGCAGAAGATATGTTTTTAAAAATGCTTTTATTCAGTGCCTGTCACTTCTGTGCCCGTTAAACTGTGAGCAACACTAATGACAACTGATAGGTGCTTTTCCACAGAGATTGTTTTGTGGGCTCTAGACCCCACAGAAGTGATGGGTTATAAAGGATAACAGGACTTTCCTTTAACCTGTGAAGCTTCCTACCACCCACATATTCTCATGGGGGTTTAATATTACATGTTTAGAGGCTAATGCTGTGCCAACTACTCCTGGTAGGTTGCCATGCTCACACAAACTACCTATGATTTCAAATGGCATCTCATCTAGGCAAAGGGGTAATAACCTCATCTTGGAATCAGATAGAGGCATAACCCAAAGGTATCTAACACCAGGTTTTCATTCTGATGTGGGATACTAGCTCATCTTGGGAAGTCTGTAAGCGGAAGCCCTTACTGGATCTGCCTTGCAAGGATGCCTCACTGTCAAATATTTATTATCTGTGTGCTGAAGTGTGGAGAATGCTGATATGTCAGTAAGGTGATACAAGGAAGTCAGTGAGACTTTGCTTTTGGTGGTTTATGCTTCTCCACCATAAGGTATTTTGATAGGAACAGTTTGAGGGCTGCATCGGAAGTTTTAGGATGGGAAAAAGATGCTGGGGAAGGCACTATCGTCTTACAAGTAACTTAATGCAGAGGCATAAATTTTAACCAAGGTGTAGATTAGCACATTAAAAGAGGGATCCGAAATATCTAGGCTGCTCTAAATTGTCATGGGAAGAGTTTTGAAACACCATGAAATTTCCCTACTTATTTTAGCACCTGAAAGCTAGGTGGAAGTCAATAGTGGAAAATATTTCATTCTTGGGAAACAGATGATCTCTGTCCATTTTGTGTCTGTGATGGTGGTTGAAGGTTGATATTAATTTAATGCTTACCTTTCCGATTGAGTTCTTGATTGCAGGGGGCCTTAGATACAGGAATCAAACAATACCTTCTGTACTCAGGGTCACTGTGGAAAAATATGGTTGTACTTTGAAAAATGTACATTACTCTGTTTCCTTTAGCCTTGGACAGAGCAATGATACATGTTTCATTTTGGTTTTCAAAAATTATTAATGTTTATTTTACCTTGTTTGCAAAGCTTCACTGACAAATGCAACTTTTTCCTTTCGTAGCAAACCTGTTCCGTATTTCCAGGATCAACTTTCTCATTGTTTTTTTCAGGAGATAAAATGCCATGAGAGGGGAGTAATCACTCTGGCTGTCCTCAAAGAAGAACTGTGTGAACATCTGCTGTGCAGGTGACCAAGTTACTCATAACCGGTTTGAGTTTATCCCTAATTACTGGTTTGGTATTGTTACTACTGTGCTGGAGTGGTGGTGCAGGAGACCACAGCCCACAGGAAACCCCCAGACTCCTTTCTTCTTGTGGCTCATCACTTACTGCAACTTAAGCTGGGTGTGAGCAAAAGCCATGTAATATTTGAATCCTCTGATCTGAAAGTCTGCCTCAGGTTCAGAGGTGTCTGTCCCTTGAACCAAACTCAAAAAGAGAGGCATTGCATTGCAGGAGCTCTGGGGGTCATGCCTGCTTCCCTCATTTTCGTGGCTGTTTACCTGCCTCACGTTTGCTGAGCTTTTTTCTTTTTTCCATCAGGGACTGTGACTGAAATCAGGAAAGCTGCTTGGCCACTGGACCCCATCCATCTAATTAGTTCCTGTTGTGGGAGGAGAAGAGGGCCCAAAACCTTCTGGAAGATGGAGTTGAGCCTGCCACTGATGCCTGGGTGAGGGGGCTGCAGAGGACACTTTGCTCTCTCCCTCCAGTGCTCTTCTGCTTAAGGGGGAAGTCCCCACTGGGAGGCAAGGGAGAGGAAAGGTAATGAATAGAGGTAAGTACAGCCAGAAATTCTCACATCTCAGATGAACACCCAAACCAAGCTGCAGCACAAAAGGGCTGAGCTGAGCGTGGTGGGAGTGAGGGGAAGCCACAGTCCAGAAGGAAGGCTTTAAATCTTTTGTTCCCCAAACTCAGTCTGAAAAGCAAGGGAAGGTTGGAGTTTGTTTACCTTAGCTACTTTTGAGAACGAGACGACAACACCTAAATCCATTCTTTCCTGCAAACATAGCGAGACCCAATTTATTTCTCAAAAGCCATTATGAGTGAGGGTGTGATAGTAGGGAGCTTATTGACATTCATACTATTACTTAAAAGCAGATTTGTGTAGTGAGGCAATTAGGTATTGATTGGATTGCACAGCAGTGAGAAGCATGTGTTTCCTCACCTAACCAGTAGCATTGACTTATCAAGTATGTCTTGACAAGTTAACGGTAGAGAACAATTATAGACAACTACTGCCATTTGCACTGCAACTGCCTGTTCTGAAAGAGTATTCTCAGGCAGAGAGATGAAGCCAAAAGTAATTTGATCTTTGCAAGCATCTGTTTTGGACAATTATTGCTGATGAAATTTATTAACAACCACTGGGGAGCATAGAACTCACATTTTGGATTTACCTTCTGTGGGAAGGAGCACTTTGGCAAAGCTGTGTTTGAACTTGGAACAAGAAAATGAAAAAACGTAAATCTGGATACAGTTTGTGTCTTAGGAGAGTCACAAAGAGTTTGCCACAAACTGTGGAAGCACCAAGGCTTTTTTTAGCGAGGGAGTCAGAGGAAACAGTTTCAACTTGGAAGTTTCACAGCCAGCACTTGATTTTTGTAACATGTTTTGGTTGTACACAGGGAGGAGCTGAAGACAGGAAAAGTACTGACCCTGAAGAGGGTAATCGTGACCTGTGAATGGTCAGCACAGTCTGATTCATCTACAGCATTTATGTCTATGTATGGAAAGATCTAAAGACACCAAATGTTACACTCACCCAATAATGACAATTATTTGTTAAGGAGCAGATCCGTCATCATCATTATTATTAGTACTACATTAAAGAAGCAGTGTCCCTGATGACATCAGGATTTCCTTATCAAGATGAAACATCTCATTGGCCAGCCCAAGGTGAAAGGGAACAGAGTAGCATACCTTTTCAAAGCACAACCATGTTCTTCTACACTCTTGGAACAAAGGCACAGTAAATCCTTGCCTTTTCAGACAAGTTTGAGTCAGCTCTAGTTATACGTACGTGCTTATAAAGATCAGTTGTGTGTTTCTTGCTGGGAGTCTTCTCCCAGTCCTGACCAATAAAGCTCTCCAGTTATGCTGTGCTGGGTACACAAATGTTCAGAGTCCTGCTTTGCGTAGAAACTAATACTTTGATGGCAAATCCAATTGGGAAGACCTTAGACCAGTGAACTCACAATCTGAGCAGATCAAGTGGGAAGGTGGAGGTGCAAAAAAATTATTTGCTTCAGGCTGCCCAATGGCTGTGGGGTGCAGCGAGGTCCCTCTCAGAACCCCACGCCCTGAGACATGCAATTTCTCTTTCATGAGCCTGCAGTTTCTTCCTCCTGTGCCGCAGGGGTGGGCCAATGCTGTGCCACCACCAAGGGCTGTGATGGAGAGGGAGCCCAGGGCTCGCTGTTGCATTCGAGGCATCACAGAGCACGCCTGGCATTCAGCAGGCACTTGGCATATTCGGGTCACCGCGTGAACATTAAGCGAGTATCCTTTCCTGGGCCGTAGTGAAGTAAGGGAGGTTAACAACACTGGTACAGCTGATCCCCAGTTTTCTAGCCTCTGTGTTTTCCTTTACATTTGGCCTTAACAGCCAGCAGGATCATTCACAAGGATGTTTTGGTTTGACTTGTAATTTCCCATCTAACGGCATTTCTAGGAGATTTATTAAATGCAATAAGGTTGCCTGATGTTTCTGGCATGCTTTGTTCTTTTCTTTTCTCTTTATTTTTTTAGGGCTGGTTGGTGCTTGGTTCTGGGCCATGCTGGTTTTGATTGCTTTCCTGAGTTGCTTGGTGGAAGCTTGGAGATGTTGCTGGCTGTTAAGATGGGTGTCAGTCATGTTTAGCTGTGTAATTGACTCATGCCTCAGTTTCCAAATTATTGCTGGTTTGTGTAGCATCTCTGACATATTAAAAATGTTTGCAGTGACAAGAAAATATATATCCCATACTTCAAATTGGCTTATCTGAGTGCTTAAGCAATGTGAATGTGGTAGTATCTGGACAGGACCAGAGACTGAATGCTCCCATCTGTATTAGCTCTTCTATAGCAGGGGACTTTTTAAAATGAACCTGTGGAAAATGTTCACAAGGTCAACTTTTGGATTAAGGGCCCAAATCATCTTTTCCCTGTGTAGCTGCCATTTCAAGTGCATGTAGGGGAGGATGAGAAGGAGAAGGATTTGAAGGTTGGTTTTGTAAGGAGGGCAGGGCATTCCCCAGATGGCCTGGTAGAGTACACACCTGGAGCTGTGCCCTTCCTGAGGACTTTTCATCTGCTTCATGACATCAGCCTGAATGTTCCCCAAAGGAAGATAGCATACTTGTATAGCATACTAAGGAAAGCGAAACTCATTCTCTATAGGCAGCCTCGTGCTGTAAAAGCTGGGAGAACTTATCTTGGATGTTTTTTCCTGTCCTGCAGTAAATGGTATACGGTTTCCACAGCGAAGGCATTACTAACCTGGCAGAGCCATCACTGATGTTAGCAAGCGTGAAGTTATTCTCTGTATGCGTGTACTCGGTTAGCATGTCCCCTAATTTATTATCTGCTAGGGTAAGCTAGTCGAATTACAAGGACATCACTATGAAAGCAGCAACATCATCAGCTAGGTTATGTGTCCTTGGTCCCGCAACCAAGTTCAAGTTTACAAGGAGCTCAGGCTGAGCTGCATATTCCAGATCTACACGTGTGACTAGCTTAACTGCCTAATAACCGGGCTGCTGCTTTCTGTGTGCTGCACGTCTGCCCAAGGCTGCGGCTGCCCATAAGGACAGACAGCCTTTCCCAGGCCCATTTCAGCACTGAGTGCAAAATCAAGCACCTTTATGGAGTCCTGCTGCTTTTGTGCTTTCTTTCCTTTTTTTAATCTCATAGTCTAAATGCTTTTCTGAAAAGACTGTGTCCACTTGTTTGTTTGCTTGCTTTTCCTGTAGAAATACAAAACCCTTCTCATATTGCCCCAAATCCTTTCCTAAATTCCTCCCTTTCAAACCTGAGAGGAAATGAACTGCTTTGGGATCCAGAAATAGTTTAAATGGGGGTTTCAGGTTGGTTCATGAGAGACATGGAAGAATTACCAAATCAGAGTTGGAGTTACATCTTTGTTTCTCCAGTGTGACTGAAGTTTGGGTCAAGAGTTTTGTCCTAAGTCCTAGTCTGCTGTCCTCAGGTGGCACAGACCTCCTAAGTGCAAATGTGTTTTGGGTTTCTTTTAGCATTTTGAAGGAAACAGAAGTGTGGTTGGTTTATATTGGAGGGAAATGGACAGTGTTACACTGCTCAGATCCCACTGATTTGCAGGGAAGTTGTCTGGTGCAGGAGAGCCTGTAACTTGTCACTCTCGCACACATGAGCCCAGGTGGCTGAGGTGAAGCCTATGAAGATGTAGATGGCAAAAGAGTTGTTAAAGTATCACATGTCAAGTGTGTATTATGTGTCTCGCTGTTCTGCTGGTGACAGAGCCAGAAGATGAAGTCCTGAGGGATCAGTTACTGTATGTGTAACCCTTCTGCCAAGGCATGACTGGCAGCAACAGGAGCCACATTCAAATTTTATCCCATCCAGAGACCCTGTGCTCAGTGGGCTGATTTTCCTGGCACAAACAATTGCCTGAAGAAGCAGAATTTTCTCAAGACAGCGGAAACAGGAGGGTGTCCAAATATACCATGCCTCGTTCCTTTTTTCCTAAAGAATGTCTACATTAAAGCTTTTAAAACAAGGCTCTCCTCCTCCTTTTCCCCCTTCCCACAGGCTATCTGTTGCCTCTGCGCCCTTGTTCTGGAGGTAGTTGGGAAACCTCTTCCTTTCCCTGTAGAGTGGAAGAGTCTGATGAATGGAGCAGAGCTGATTGGCTCAGGCTTCCCAACAGTGTACCTACTGCAAACTGCTCTCTACTTCACAACAAGGCTCTTCATTTTAAAAAATAAATAAAAAGCCCCCCAAATGCAGTAAGAAAATGTTTATAAAATAAACGTCTGACAAGCCTTTGATTTATCTTCCTCCCTTCTGAAACTGAGAGGCTGCTTTTCCTGTGGGCCCACTGTGGTCAGTTGGATGGAGCGCTGCCCAGTGTGCTGAGGTAGCCTCTGCCCTGTAGTGAAGGCCCTTGCAAGCACCTGTACAAACTCTCTGTGGCAGGAGGCTGATGATGGAGAGCCATCAAGCAAAAAGATGTGCAGGACAGTGCCAGAAACAAAATCAGTGATGATGACCTTCTGGAAGAAGAAGCTTTGCTAGGCTTTGATCTGGTCTTGAAGAAGAGAGATCTAAAAGTAGCTTTTGGCAGCAGATTCCCCTGGTGCACAAGGAATCAGGACATTGCATATTGTCCCCAAGTTCTTCAAAGGTTTTACTGCTCTTCATACCTGGGATGAATTGAATGGTGTTTGCCTGCAGATGGGTAATGTGTCCTCCTGATGTTCAACACAGTCACAAAGACATAGGGAGGCAGAGCCTATGGTGAGGCTGTTAGAGCAGAGCTCAACTGAACTGAGATTAATCATGAGGAAAGGGAAATGAGGGGGAGAAAGGCACAGGGGCTGGGGAAAAAACAGGGGGATGTCAGACTGTGGGTAGGAGGTGTGGGTCAGGCTTTTGAGGTCTCCTGATGACGAGGCTGGTTCAGCATCAGCAGCAGTGTTAGGCTCTGGCTTCCATTTTATTTGGGGCACTGATCGTTCAGGGCTATTTTAAAAGCAAGCACTTCTTTAATTCCAGTGCTTTATTGCTGTCATTTCTCATCTTTCAGAGATTAAGAGAAATGTCTGAGAAATGAGTGTAGCTGAAATCGGCCTTTAATTGCCCTGTGCATGACTGCTGCATGATTTCCCTGCATCAGGTGGTACCTCCTGCCTGTATGAGATAAAGTTTGTTGGTAGTGTTTTGTCTGGGTCAGGGAGGTAACCCTGTGGGCATTTAATGTCCTGAAAGCTTGATTAACATTGAAGGGAACACTGAGGTGCTTTAGCTCACTGCCATTTTCACTTCTCACACAGCGAATGCGTGGAAACATGGCGTGAATGCATAAAGAAGAACATTTAATATCGATGATGTAATCCTGTAGTATTGGTTCAGTGACTCTGCAGCATTATTCAACACATCTTCCTCAGCAGAATGATGTTAGTGAAATGAGATTTTATTAAAAGCGAGCAGCTTAGTGTATCAAACATTCAGAGTGATGTCTCCATTTCCCTTCTAAAGCTGTGGTGCCGAAAACACAACCCATTTCAAAACTGAATGTTTAACTACAAATGTAATTTGAGAAAAAATAATTCTGTTTAGGTTTTGGTTTTTTTTGGGGGTCATTTTGAAATCTGTTGAAAGCAGGCATATTAGCAGAGCAGCCTTTCTTGCAGGGTTTTAATTTTCTTTTTCTTTCAAAGGAGCTGCATAAGAAAGTTGTTTGAGTGATTTCCCCCCAGCTATTCTGCTGAGCGATTCCTAATTACCCTCAGCATTTGAAAGGTGAATGGTACTCTTATATAATCAACATTAATAATTCAGCTTAGTCCAAGAAAGCTTATTGCAGCTAGTTCTTTGATGCCAGAAAACCTCTACTAAAGCATTCATCCTCAATTTAATTCATAAGCTCCTGATAAAGCCAGTCCAGCCAAAGTGTTCTAACTTGGCTCCTACAGTTAAAAATGTAGGTGAAATTATTTCAGGTGGGCTGTGGTAAATAGGTATTGTAAATTTTAGTACAAGTTCACTTTTCTGCTTTGTTTCTGCTCCTCATGATTGCTGCCTTTGGGTTAATAGAAGTTTCCTTAAAATATATATATTTATGCAAACATACTTTCTCCTTATTTTCTCTAATCCTTCTTTCTTCAAGCTGCTTTCTCTGGTGAAAATTCTGCTACAGAAGTGATCAGCATAAATACAGGTGAACAGCAATAATATTCTTTATGAGTATGAAAGGTCACACAAGATTTCCCATCACTTTGAGCCACAGCTACTACTACAGTGTCAACACAGTTACTGGAAGGTAACAATCTCGTGCTCTTTTGTTAAGCGTAATAACGGGAAGAACACAATGACAATTTCCATGTAGAGATATTCCAGAAATATTGCACTGGCACAGGTTGCCCTGAGAGGTTGTGGAAGCCCCATCCCTGGAAGTGTTTAAGGCCAGGTTGGGTGGGTGTCCTGGTTCCAGCCAGTCCAGGGCAGCCAGCACAGGTGAGCTGAGTTAGCCTGGGTTGTTTCACACCACCTGACATCACTCCCCTGTAAAAGGGGCTGGTTGAGGAGGGGTGCTTCTGGGTGCCTTTGGGGCAGTCTGGGTGCAGCCTCAGGATGTGCAGTGCTTGATACCACCATCAGGCCGGTAAGCTACTCGTTGTTATCATGGGGTGTGAGTGAAATTTGCCACGGGCTGTTATTGTTCCCCTTTCGTGATGCTTTTGTCAGTAAATTACCCTTATCCTAGCCCATGGAGACTCTGCCTGTCTCACCTCCAGGAGTGATTGAGTGGTGTGTGATGCTCAGCCGCTGTTTGGGGCTGAACAACTACAATGGGGGCTTTGATCAGCCTGGTCTAGCGAGGGCGCTCCTGCCCATCGTGGGGACTGAAGCTAGAGAATCTTAGAGATCCTTTCCAACACAAAGCATACTAGCCTCCACCAGTTTATGTGAGAAGCCCTCACACAGGAGTGAGTTACTGAATTTTAGCAGGTCTGCTGGTGACATGCAGCAATGCAGATGTTTACCTCAGCGTGCACTGTGCTATGAGCTGATTTCTTTCTTTGATACTACTGTGCTTTCTAAGAACAGTTGTTAGAGGTGGTTGTGAATGGATTTCTGTCAATTGTGTGTCAAAGTTTTCGTGTTTTATTTATTTTTGTTCTATGCCAGCTAACTTCTAAGTGACGAAGGTGGGTGCTTACTGTCTTGGGACAAGAGAGGCTCCTGATGTTGTGTCAGGAAGGTGGAGGTACAAAATGAGATTGGCAGGCTGGAGTCCAACTGCTCGTTTGCATCTGGGAGCATATGTGATGCTTACCTGCTTTAGAAACTCTCACTGGCCAGAGAAAGAAAAATACCTCCCATCTTTCATTCTATCCTTGTAACTATTACTGAGACTTTAAAGGTTGGGAGAGTCAAGGGAGGTATTTACACTTGAGCACCTGCAAAAATAGTCACTCCAACATTAGCAAGGAAAAAAACCATCGCAGGGAACATTTTTTTTAAAGGAAAACAAAAAAGATGTCTCTGCTTGTGTCTGATCCTGTGAATGTGTTTGTGGGAGTGCTATTGTTTCTTAAAGATACTGTAAAGCTCAGCTATCTGAAGCATTTTTACCTTACCCGTGGAAGATGAGTGTTCTGCTGAACACTTCTTCATGCTTTCTGTTTCAGGACCCAAAATGAAATATTCAGTCATAGTGGCTGAGAGAGGTAATTCCTAATAGGTAGAAACACTATCGTGGCACTCCTCAGTTTTTGCATCTCTCAGTTGGGCATAACAATTGCAAACCCTGTAGGTGCACTGGAAGGTTCACTGGGTTATAAATTGTTTTGATATGTCAGAATGTGAGATGCTGCAGAAGAAAATACTTTGATTTTTCTTTTTTCACTTGTGTAGTATGTCCGTGAGCATTCTTGCTTCAGTGTTAGCATGATTCTTGGAGTCTGTCAGTGCTTAAAGAAGCAGTGGGCTTTTTTTCAGTCTTGATGTATGGAAACGATCATTGCTGGTAACAGAGAGGCAAAAGTAGCATATGGAATCCTGGTGATGATGATAGACAGCCAGCACCTGGGTTTCCAGCTAAAGTAAACCTGCATGGCTTGGCACAGACCAGGTGCTCCTGGAGTCTCTGAGGTGGTGGCCCATCTTCCATCAGTTAGCACCTTGTATTCAGCACCAAAGTGGCTTTCTGTGTTGTCCCCAGCAACAGCTTCTGACATGGGCAGGGTAGGATGGTCTTGTGCAGCTTTTCATACTTTGTCTTCTGAAGAAGGCAGACCCTGAGGTTATTTTGAGACAAAAGTCTTGTCTGCTCCAGACAATGAGACTCATGTGACCCAACTAGGTTGCTTTTTTTTTTTTTTTTTTTGCAACATTTGTTACGTAGTTTTTGAGAGTTCACTGATTATGTTGCAGTAGTCCAGGTACTAAATGTTACTCTAATTTTTTGTCTTTGAAAAGAGTCTAGAAAACTTCTTTGGAACGAACTGTTTATTATAGATTGCTTAATGGAGTACACTTCATGTTTGTCTATTCAGGATTATGCTTCATTAGGTGCAGGCTTGTCATATGATCATGTGTAATTGATCAGTCATGTACCATTTGTGGCTATTCTGCACATGAAGCCAGATTTATTTGCTTTAGTGCCCAGATTGGTATGCATTTTTCTTGTGCTTTTCCAGTGCTGAACTGTAGATAAAACCAGTTGTTCATCTCTGAGATATCTGTCTGCTCAGGAGACTGTGAGAAGAAAACAAACTGCCTCCTTAATTAGAAGGCTGTGGCTGCTCCCGATTTGAATGACTAAATATCCTTTTTTCTCTCAAATTAATGTGTTATTACTCACATGGGAAGCCTGATTGTTGTCAGCATGAATTACTGGTTAGTGCTGTGTGGGAGGACCTAGCAGAGAAACCGGTGGTTATCGCTGGTTATCTTTGTGAAGGAGTGGTCTTCGTGGAGGTCCAATGGCCTTGAGGGTTGCCATGTGTGGAAAGGACACAGTGCCATATGGAGCCCTGAATCCCCTGCATGTCTGAAAGGGGTCACGTTGTAAGCCCTGTTTTACAAATGAAATGTCAGTGATTCTGTACAGATTGATTTATAAGTGTTATGGCTGTCAGGAAAGTAAATGTGGCATAGATTTTGGGAAGAAAGGGGGAGTGATGGTAAGCTTACGTGGAGAAAAGTTTTAAATTAGGAAAATTGTTGTTTCTCCAAGAAATCCCTCTGACCCATGGAAGATGAGATTTCTACTTATTCCTTCCCACTGTGAATTTATTTCTCTGGGTGCATGTCATTTTTGAGGGCTGGAAAATGAGTGTGGATGGGGAAGGAAGCTGTGGAGTTCCCTGCCTGCAACAGTCAAAACCAAAGGTAATTGTTAGCTCAGCATGAACATGAGCTAATCTGGAGCCCATGCTTCATACCAGTTCTTACTGACCAAGAGCAGCTGTGAATAGACAGGAAATGATACAGTGCAGCAGCCAGTGCCCCAGCTATACACCAGCTCAGAGCTTCTCTTCTTCCATGTAGCTGCGTTCTTAGCACCACTCTTTGCAATCTTGTGACTTTCTCTTTGTGCCCAATAACAGTTAATTATTTTGTTAAATCCAAGTGGACATGCACAGAGTCCTCACTGCTCAAGAGTCATATGATGTTGAGCAAAATGCCAACAGTTTTGCTGCTGGAGAATGGGGCTGTGAAATACAGCGTTACTGTCTGAAGCACATAGCCCCACTGGTGCTATTTGTGCTGTTTGTGTCCATGTACACGTGACCTCTTTTGACTTTAAAGAGTAGTTGAAAAGAGAAATTAATTTGCTACTATTTGAATTTCAGTTGTGTCCACAGAGAGAGAAGAGTCCCTTTGGGATGAACCTGGAAGCAGTCACTAGCTAAAAAATAAAATAGAAATAATGGTGAGGTTGAGTGGGAGCAGGTGGATAGATGGAACTGCTCAAGGTGATAGGAAAGGTAAGATATGTAAGGTCTCCTGAGTTATGCCTAGTAGAATTGCTGCTAGGCCATCATGCCTCCTTTACAGGAGAGTCACCTTTTCTGTGGTTAGGTCACAGTTTCATTTAGTTTGGCAAGGACTTGAGTAGGGGGCTTATGCATATAAGGGAAGCATACTGTGCAGCAGTCTTGGGGCATGCTGGTCCTTGATCCCCCTTAGCCATGTAACCTCCAGTTTAGCCATGCTCCAGCCATTTGGTCCATTCATACCATGCTGAAAAGCACAACACAGGAGTATCTTGTATCCAGGGTGGGGTAGGAGGGCTCTACATGGAATATTGATTTGCACCTTGATTCAGGATCCCTGGTTTCCTTCTTTTTAACCTGCGAAATGTCAGCTTCTTGTGTTGAGCAGCAGGTAAACTGTGCTAGTTCTGGTATGTTGTTGGTGTCCACAAGGATAGATAGAGGCATGCGCTGCCATCCATTGGATATCTGGATAAGGAATATGCTCCATTTTATTCAGTTATATTAGTGTACACAGGATCTCTGCTGTTCACAGAGTAGCCATTGCTTCATCTCAACAAAAAAAACTTAGGCAAATGTTGTCTCCAGTAGTAGCATGGGCATGGTCAGGAGACCAGAAGATATAAGAGTTAGGATGAAAGGACATCTGTGTGCACTCACACAGATACGTGCTCACATACCATTTTTCCCAGCATTTGGCCAGCTCTATTGATGTGAGCTGACCACAAGTCAATGGGACAAAGTTTTTTGGCTCTCCCTGTGTGTGTTTTGCTCAGCTCCACTGGAAAAGCTTCTGAAAGCTATTTGCTGCTAATCATTCTCAAGCAACAAATGAATGGCAAAGTATCTTACTAGAATGATTTACTGTTCATCATGCATAATAAATGAATAGACTTATTCACTGGCAGTCACACATCTCTGGCTAATCCTTTTGAAGGTCACTCGTACCAGGCGCCAGTCTCTCGTCATGGCTAGTGCAGTAGGGAGCAATGTGTTGAGGACAGTGACTTTAAAAAAGTGGGATCAGGTCTGTTCACTGATCTGGGTTTGTTCTTCACCCTGTTTCCTCCACCTCGCATCCCCAAGGGAGGACCAAAAGCAGATGAAAACATAATAGTGCTGTTTGAATTATTAAATCATCTCAGCCCAAAAGAAAAGAGCTGTTGGTATTGATTGGTCTCTAGGGAAGCCAGAGCAGAACACTTTGTTCTGGGGTGTCCTCTCGTGCCCGGATATTATGCTAACCAGGTTGCAGGGCATCTGCAACAGCTTCCTCTTAGTGCAAAACCATCTGACTGGAGAACTGGATTGCAACATGCAATTAGCATTTTTATTATGTGCTACTTAAAGTTCTTCAAAAATTCCCCAAAGCGAATCTTGTGTTGCAATTTCCTTCCTCAGCCTCAGAGTCGGGCAACACCAGAGGACAGCAGTGTGACTTCACCCACGGGGAACGTGCAAGGAAATAATGACCTGAAAGGAGCACTTGGGCGCCGCTCGCTCCCTGGGTCTGTGTCTTTAGGCATGTTACCTCCCACCTCTCAACTACAGCAGAATCTGCTGGTGACTCTGTTCCCTGCCTGAGTGGGTCTGAGCACCATGGGAGGTGCCTCATGTCTACAGATCATTTGCAAGGTACTAAAAATACACTTTGTGTTTCAACCTAAGGGAACCCAGACTGTATCACCCACCCAAGGGCATACTGCATGCCAAGGAGCAGCAGTGGCCTTCCAGAGCAGGGATGAGAACTGTGGGTAGCAACACCAGTGAGTAATATGTTGTCCCAGCTTGACCAGGCTTTTCCCTGCCAAGAGGCCTGTGAATCACCTGATGTAGACAGGTAAAGAACTGCTGGAAAAGACACTATTTCTTTCAATTTCCCAAAGGTGTGAAGTGACCAAACCACCTGAGAGGCAGAAAATTATTACAGAAAATCTGAGAAACTTTCTGTCCTCGTCTGTCTTTCTTGCCACCCTTTATTGCTTTAGATAATCACTCTTTCTTGGTTCATTGCTCCTGGGACTTGTCTGGCTTGTCTCCTGCCGCCTCCTGCCAGTGGGGCCCCGTATCAAGCCCATTATTTTGAAAATTGCTGATCTTAATTAAAGATACTGAATATTCCTGCTTGAGAGCAGGCTGCTGTTTAGATACACTGACAGAGAACTGAGTAAATGGCACCTATTCAGAGCACATGCAGTGCCTTAGTCTCTATACACTTCAGCTGCTTGCAGGGCCAGCAGCTCAGCCTGTTCACAAGGGTGAATCTAAAGCCCTGGGATTCTGTGAATCGCTGTAACGTTCTGCATGTTTTCACTCTGGACTCAGAGTAAATCCAGGTGAGCACAGCCTGCTGTTATCCATTTCAGGAACATTGATATACTTCCATTCTCTACTTCAGAAAGTAAACATGGGGGTGGTTGGCTGGTGTATCTTAGGAGTGAATGAGTACCTTGTAAAAATAAAAAATGATCATGCCAGGAACATCGTTCTTGTGGAGGCCATGCTTAATCCACAAAACTACTCTCTTCTGTGGGTTAAAGTCAGCCCCCAGGGTATCTTCTCTTGGAAAAGTTTCCCCAGATATCTCCTGTGGAGATTTCAGGCACAGGATGCACCATGATGGCTATTGACTTGCCCACATCCAGTCCTGTCTCGAGGAGTGTGTGTGTGTTTGCTGTACTGATGTGTCCAAAATGCAGGGAGATTCCAAAGGGCCTGTGTTGCTGCGCTGCAGCAAAGCTGCCTGCGGAATTATTTTTGTCAGGCTCTTAATAAATAAAAGGACATTGAAAGTACAGGTCACAGAGTACAGCAGTATCCACTCCTCTTCGCTGGGCTCAGTGGAGAGATGCTAATGCAGCCTCTTTCTCTTGTGTCTGCAGCCCTCTGTTTAAAAAGAGCTTTGCATGCGTTCAGGTTGTAGGGATGTGGGAGTTTGGTTTGTTCACTCTGCAGCTCTGAAACCTGAGCCCCTCTTCAGAATCAGAACCGAAACTTCCTTCTCTGTTTCCTCCCACAGATTCCTGTTTTCAGCTGTGGGGAACAAACCCGTGTGCACATTTTCCCCTCCCCCCCCCCAAAAAATAAAAGACCCCTTCCCTGCTCTGGAAGTCCTAATGATACTAAAAACAACCAAGGAGCTCAATGTCACGCGTCCTGCTGCACGCACAGAACCTGACTATGATGTCAGGCAAGCTGATCGCTGCAGCTGTGCTTCAGAGGCTTAGCTTGTTATCAAGGTCCAGCAGGCAAACAGCACCCAGAACTTGGCTGCTGCTCAGCTCCAGCTTTAAAATACTCTTTCTCACCTACCTCCAAACTAAAACAATACCAGCTCCATGCTAGTTAGAACTGCAGATGGGAGTAACCCATGAGTGGAGGAGATGAGAAGTTTGGAGGTATGCTAGGCAATTTCTTCTTAGAATGCTTAATTGCCCTCTGGAAGTGACTTTATCACATTAAGTCACATCAGTGTTGTTCTGCTTCCCCATGGCACCTGGCTTATTCTTCTGCTTCAAAGGCACTGTCCTTTTTTCCTCTCCCCTTGCTGCATCATGCCATTGCTACTTCATTTTCCTATCATAAACCATTCCAGCTGTGCCATGGGTGGGCTTTCCTTATGGAGTCATACCAGCTTTCCTCATATATCCTTGATTATCCAAGGTGTGCTGCTGAGGCTTGCTTTTTTCCAAACCTTTGGCCAGTTGGTGCCTTTGTGATGCTCTGACAGAGGGGAAGAGGGAACTGCAGATGTAGAAACAGGGCTCCCTTGCCCATCTTTCCCTGGGAAGACCCCATATCTGCTCAGCCTCATTCTACCAGACTGACCCAGGCATCTCCCCTTCTTCTGGCCATTTCCTCTCCCTCTTAAATACCTCTCTGGGCATTTTTTGTATGATACAGTAAGAGAGGAGGCAAGGAGAAGGAAGGAGTCAATTTTTTCAGCATTATATCAGGTGTTGGTTTGTAAGGGGTGTTGGCAGGAGCCCAGGTGGAAAGAAAGCATAGGACAAAGGGGCAGAGAGAGGGGAAAGAAAGCAAGTAATTGTAACCTGCCACAGCGGTGACAGACAGCAAAATCAAGTAGAGTCAGGCTTACAGTGTGGCCAATTATTCTGCCAGTAAAGATATGAGAGAAACTAATATCTCCTTTTGCCCCAGGGTTTATTTCTCCTTATTTATGGCACCATTAGCAAGAGAAACATGGCATTGTAGAACAACTGCTTGTTTTGTTTTGGGAACACGGAATGGCAGGCTGCTCCAAGGATGAGGAAGGATCCTAAAGTGGAATGGGGGGGGGGGGGGGGGGGGAAGGTTTTTAGCCTGAGCAAATGACAAATGTGATTGAAAGAACCTGAAGTGAGCACAATAGCCAGCTTGAGAATGATATTGAAAGAGGCACTGTTTCTCCATGTGATTTCCATAACGATGGAAGTAAACCTATGCCCAGCCCTGGAATCTCTTAGTTAGAAACCTTCTAAATCATCAATTATTGACAACATTTTTTTCTTATTTTACTGAAGCGTCCCCCACTTACAGTTGGGGGTTTTTTTTCCTTCTTTTTGTGGCAGTTTTTTCCATACACTAAACTTTCAGTGGGGAAATTATTATTTACTTAAGCTCATCAAATAAATCCCTCTGCAAAATTCAGGGTGGTAACTGAGAGCTTCTGATTTCTATTTTGAACAGGGAGAACTGACTCAAGAGTATTCCAGATATTCCTCAGCCCCTGGGCAGTATAAACCACCCGATTAACAATGTCCTGGGGAGTGGAGAAGCTGGAGAGTGAAGACAAGCCTTGGGTTCATGTCTAACACTGTTTGGACATTTATAAAACACTTTGTGCAAATTTGAATTCCTCTAGGATGTCGTATACAGTGTCGTTCTTACTAAAGACTGGGTCTGTTGACCACATGAGGCCGTGTGGCAGCTGGACCACCCATGATTCTGTGTCATTTTCAATCACTTTATTATTTACCAGAGGGTAAATTTTGCCATACTAGCATGTAGAAACTTCATTCTTCTCCAGACAGTTTTACAAATGTCTCCTTACAGGAATGGTAATGGCTCTCAAATAATTGTTCAGAATTGATGTGATGCTGTAAGAGAAGAAATTTTGTCAGCTGAATTGTTCAGTGGCTGATAAACCCCTCTGTCAGGACAGAACCATTTGTAAATTAGTATGGGCTATGTAAGAAGACTTAAAGTCAATCCTGAATTATGAGAAAACAAGTTCTAGATGTCTCCTGTGCTGTGAAGAGAATGCCTATCTACCCCAGATTTCTGAGTGCATGCCCAGTTTGGGGCTTCCCTTAGGTATGCAGGCTGAAATCTGATTTTTGACAAAGCTGAGTGTATGAAACTCTCATGGACTCACGGTGGACTTGAAGATCAGGCAGACCAATACTGGGAAATTCAACACTTTCCAAAGTTATGACATCTGGTTTTAGCACTCAAGCTTTTAAGTACTTTTTGTGAAAGAGCACATGAGACCACCCAGGATAGCCACCAGGCCAGTGGTTAGGAAATTCATCTGCGTCTTCTGGTGTGACTCTTTTTCTCTGTTTCTGGTTTGGAGAAGAAATTCAGCCTGAAGCTAGAAGAATTTAAATGCTATTTGACTAACAGCATTGCATACCATAGATTGCCATGAGAAAGGGCATCTCAAGCTGTAATGGTGTCAATGAGATCGATGTGTGGCTCTTTCTTCAGGGATTGCAAAAGTCTTACCCATAGCAGGAGAAGCATTGCAACTCGGCTGCGAGCGATGGGAGGCAAACATTCTAGCAGCTATGGTATGGATCAGTAAACTTGCTGCTAACGTTAGTGACCTGCTTTGTTAGAAATGGTTGGTTCTGGAAATCAAGCTACCTGCAAGGTGACCAAATTCATACAGCATCGGAGAGGGAGATATGGAGAAAGTTAATCCCTGAGGTCTGGGGCACAGCACTTGCGCTGAGCTTCCTCTGTGGGTGTACTGCCCCTTGATGGGGGAACGGGACGAGGAATTAACATTAACATTCTCAAGCGCAGCTTTAAGACCCCTGCAGTGGGAGAAACCAGATGGCATGGACCATTACCAGGATCTGTTTGGAGCAGTCATGCAGATTGGAGATGTGCTGGACAGGTACAGGTCCCTGTGAGGTTCTTCAGTTTCTTTAGCTTCCTTCCCCATAAATCGCTCCCGTGTATGTTTTACACCTACCCAGCACATATGGCAATAATTAAACAGCTTTGGAGAGGAAGTATTTCCCCTGATAAACCAATTCTCTCTTGGTACTTAAGTGCTGTGTAAAATTGACAAGGAATTGACTCTAACAGGATTGGGGGTCCCCGATGAGGGATTGTGTGGAATCCTGAGAGACACCTGCTGTTGCAGCGGTGACCCCCCCATGTGCTTGCCTCTCACACCACATTGGCTCAGCTGGGCTGCCCACTGCCTGCTTTCTTGTGCAAAGCAGTGTGAAAGGGGCTTTGCAGGACAGAAGGATCATCTTGTGAGACGGGAAGGACTTGGCTATGCACCGGGCAGTGTCTGAGCAGGGTCATCGTTGGCTACAGCAGTGCAGTGTGAGATGCTCACCAGTGCTGCTGGGCAGAAATGGGGCTTTTGCAGTCTCACTGAAATAATGCCTTTGAGTTGTGCTTGCTGCACCTGTGGCAGTAGCAAACCTTCTCTTTAAAACTTTGTAGGTCAGGGTGTTGGGAACCTGGAGGTAACTGTACATGAAAGCCAATGAGACTGTGCAGGGGGAGCATCTAAATTCATCATGGTACTTTTCTCTAGGCCCTTCTTGATGCACTCATGTTTAGGCTTCTCTAAGGGGCGTACTGGGTGTTGTTTCTTAAGCCTTTCCTCCCCTTCTTTCCTCGGATAGTGAGCTCATCTAGAGCAGAATTGCACTGCTTGTGTTGGATGAACCTCCTTCATGCAGTGAGACAGCCTGTAACAAAGTTTCTTCAACTGCATTATAGAGTGCTTCATTCCCTTGGTAGCTTTGGGTTCTCACAGCCAAGCAAGAGCTGGAAGACAGTGGCACTGAGCTTGGCCAATTTTGGCTGAGTTTTTTACTTTTGTATCTGCACTTTAAGAGGTCTTTGAATGCTGTCATGGCTGCAGGAGGGCAGGAGCTGTTGTTGGGGGTAGTTTGGGGGAGGGGGGGTTCTTTCCTGTAGTCCATCTGAGTCAGATGATAAAGCCAGGACTGGCAGCATGATGTGGAAGAAGTTATTGTGTGTGATGGCTTTGAGAGGTAAGGCTGTATTACAAAACATTTCCTACTTACACTAGTGTTTTTAAAGGCTTAAAGCTTTAAAGGCTTAAGTCTTGTCATGGTGATGTTTAACTGGACACCTGGCTAATGTCTTATAGAGCTAGAGGTCAAACCTACATCTGCAGAGACTTCACCTGCTGAGCCTGTATTTTAGATGTTTAATGTAAACTACTGGGGCATGTGCAGCCAAATCTGGACCTTTGTTCTCTTTCAACAGTGTGCCAAAATAACGCGTTGCATGTGCTGCATGTGAACTGTGGTCATTTGCTTCTGCCAAACAGATTTTGTTTTGCTTTCCTTGCTTCAGCCTTGTTTTATTAGCAAACTAAAGTCACCTTGACTGTAGACAACCTTGGATGTTCACGAATCTGCCAGGTTTTCCTGGGATTTATTACCACTTGGTTTTAAGGTTTGTTAGAGAGATGTGCTACTAATAATTTTAAGAAGCTGTCCTTACTAACCAGAGGTTTTTGCTGCCACCTCTGAGAGCTGAAGAGGCTCTGATGGCAGTGGAGCCTTCTCTGAGGGTCCCAGGTTTTTGTAGTTACTCCCTGATCCAACCCTTATTTTGATAATAATGATAACTTTAAAACCCCAAAAAAACCCCAAACCCTGAGAGGACTGGATTAAATCTGGCATTTGGACCTTGTGGCACTGTTCTCTGATGTCTAACTGGGTGTGGATGCCAAATGCAGCGTTTCCTTGACTGAGGCAGTGTCTTGTCACTGGTGGATTTTTGTGGTGTCTGATAAGGTCTGAGGTCACTCTGCCTTTGTTGCAGTGAAGACAAAGTACTGATTTCTCTCTTCCTTTCCCCCATTATAGCTTTTTTTCTAGGAAGATGCAAGGGCTTAGTATTTCTGGGAGCACCTCAGTTATAAATATGTAATGAGTTCAAGAGTGACTGTAGGAAACAAACAGGTTCAAGACTGACTCAAAAATATACAGGAGTTGAAAATGTGGGATATCACAAAAATAAAACTTATTCAGGTGCTATTGTGTGCACTGGGAGATGATACTGAGGGTCATTTTTACCTTTGAGATCTTAAGCACTGCTGAAGTGTAGAAACATGTTGGCCTCTGTAGTGAGGAGCTGGATCTGCTGGTGTTAGACCCAGCAAAGCATGTGTGAGAAGGAGGCAAGCTCTGTGCAGAAATCTGTGTGAAGTGGAATATATGTTAGGGTGCCTTGAAGGCCTTGTCAGATCTTGGTTCCCATGAATCTGTGCTGAGGAGCAATCCAAAGAAGCCTTAATGATGGAGGGATCCTGCTCTTGGCAGGGGGCAGAAATGATTCATGTTAGGTTTTATTGTGGGGGTGGGGGGTGTTGGTTGTTTAGGGGTTTTTTTAAGTGAATGCAATGGTGCTTGTAACCCTTCATCCCTCCAGGCATCTGGAGGTGGGTGGGTTTCTGTGTCTGTGAGTGGGTTTCTGGGACCAAGCCCTTTGGAGCCCTTGGGGAAAGTGGGGTGTGTGCAGTGGTGACGATGACAGACAGCACACAGCACAGCTTTTAGCATCGTGCCTGTGTGTGGAAAGGGAAGGACTGGAGAGCTGAGGTGGGTAGGAGGCATTGCAGGCATGCAATGCATTGATGGATCTCTCTGAACTTTAACAAAAAAACACAAAAAAAACCTTGCAAAACTTCAGACCACGGGCCACAAACCTGGAGTTGGGTTAGAGGGAGTGCCTTCTTATTGTGACAGCCAGGAGCTCAGCCCTAGCAAGAGGCTCAGAGGTGGAGGGGAAGTCATGGAGAGTGATGGGTGCTGACTGAGATGAAAGCAGTGAGGAAAAGGCAGAACAGGGGTCACTACCTGAAATCCAAACTCTGCAAACTTATAGTGGACACTGGGCACAAAGAGATAAGAAAGCTATCAGCCCCTGGGATGAGTTCCTGTGGAAATTATGGATGTCTTATCTTGTTTTCAAATCACAAGCACCTGCCCAGCCGAAGGATGAATTTAGCCTAATCTGCCTTTGGAGATCAAAATCAGCATATCTGTCGTTGAAGTTTGAGAATTTGTTGTAGGCTTGAGGTAAATGCCATGAGCTGATAACACAGCTGGTTTTGACAGGCAGTTATTCCATAATAACCTTGCCTCCCTTCTGCCATTTATGTGGGATGGCTGCTCTTGCTCTGAAGCCTGGTCCACGCTAGCAGGGTGTTTATGGGCCATGGAGTGGGGTCTCTTCAACAGAAGAAAATGGTGCCACTTTTTAAAATCCAGCTGCACTTTGTTTCAGGGTAATACCATTTGTACTGACACCAAACAAAGCTTTAGTGAGATTTAGACTCGGCCAAAAATCTGTTGTTATAAATTACAGGCTTGTAGCTGTATGGTCAAATTTCAAATTAGAATAAAGCGGATTTTTCAGTGTGTTTTAAGTCTTAAATTCCTTGTGTCTGGAGGAGGGGAGAAGGAAGATGCAGACCAGGACAGCCCAAACATTCAGGTCAATTCATTATGTAGTTTTTGTTTCTCTTCCCAAAAGATAAATTGAAAAATTTGAAACCTTTTAAGTTTCAAGGTATTTCTAGGTGTGGTTTTTTTCTTGCTTTGAAATTAAATGCTCTCTACAATTTAAAAAGATCCACTTGTCTCCAGTAAAACTTTCATTTTGGGGTTTTGTAAGCCCTGCATTTAACCAGAGATTTAGATTTCTATTTTAATAGTGTTATCTGAGAAAATTATTAGACTATTGGCTGTGTGTGTATCTGTGTCCTGGGAATAGAGAAATCAGATTTTTTTAACTTACTCATTTCCAGTTTTCTTTTTAATTGCTGGCAAATTTTAACAAATTTTTCTCAAGCCTCTTTTTACACACAGTGTGACACACGCTCCCCTCTCAGCCCACACTGTAAAACTATGACTGTGGAAAGTGCCTGATAAGAAGGAAATTTGTCTTGACATAGACTGCTTCTAACTCTCTAGTGCTGAAATATTTCTTTGCTGGATTTTGTGTTTTCACAAAACTGGAAAGTAATACGGTCAAAGTACTGATATGTTTTGCTCTCAGAAGGAGTTTGATTGAACTCTTAGCTTCTTTTTTTTCCCTCATTTATTCAGAAAAGAGTTTAAAAAGAACAACTCAGAGTACATCAAAACCTGTCACCCTGCACAGTCTAGGAAAAGCATAAACAAGAAGGCAATTAAGGTCTGGTGGCCCTGGCTCTTTAAGAGTGATTTGGTAGGAAAGCTTATTTAGGTAGAGAACACAGAGTTTGTGGTGTTGAATTCAAATTACTTAAGTCATCACTTGTGAAGATCTTGACATCACCTGTGATGATTCAATCTTGGTAGGCTGCTGCTCTTTGAGTAGTAATCAAGGTTGTACAGAGCCTGGGGGTAGAGTTGAATGGTGAGCATCTCATGGCCTTTTGGAAAGCTGCTTTCCCTTCGCTCAGGACTTGGAAAAGGCAGGGTGTGTAGCCCTAGTGAAAGGGTCTGTGTGCATCAAGCTCTGGCTTCAGGTAAAATATTCTCCTCCTTTTGTTGATGCTCCCTTTGCTGGTGTGGACTTCATCAGCAATGAAACTGCCTTCCATAATCTCACTTTCAGGTGGTGGCAGGTGGTGAAATGAATGATGATGCTAATGGAGACCGTGGTTAGAAATAACCTTGGCATAGCTCAGTGGGGGGCAGGTAGCCCTCAGTCAAGAGGAATCAAATTAGGTTGCAAAATACTGAAGCAAATAAACCAAGTTAATGGAGCCTTTCCCCGAAATGACCTTTCCTGTGCTGTACAGTGTTTCCCTCCCCAGACCTCCCATCTACCTGCTGAGGAGCCCCTTTCCACAGAGCCTGGCATCAGCACTGTGAGCGATGAAGGTGATCTCGGATGCCTGCTAGTAGTCTGCTGCTCCTTCACAGGCCATTAGCTGCCCAGAAATCCCCAGCCTCAAGACTGTCCTTCCTGGTACGGCAAAGAACAGCTGTAAGCTCAGCCTGACCTTAAATCACATCCAGAAAGTTCATCGCAGCTTAAAACCAGCCGTAAGGGGAAAAGGACTGGGTGATGGATCCATCCTCTGCTACCGAGTTAATGTTGAGGGGCTCTGTCCTTTGCATTTCAATTAGTGTCTGGGTGTGTGCTGTGTAATGAGATGCTAACGACAAGAGGGTGGTAGCTCTGCCGGGTGGAAAAACATGCCATTAGAAAAGGCTAGCAGCCGCCAGTGACAAACCGCAGCGGGCAGTATATTTAGCAACCTGGGCTCCCCACTGTGTGAAGAGGTTAAGAGGAAGGAGATCATTCATAAAAGAGCAGGAAAGGGATCGTTTGCTGGTAAGTCATTTCTACCACGCTGCTTTGCACAGAGCATGATAGGGAGCAAACCCAAACCGCAGTGGAAACAATAAATGAACGTGTGTGACTGTGCAGGCCAAGTAATAGTTACTGTCTTCCTCTCCCTGCTTGGCTGTGTTTCTGAGGAACATGCATATCTAGTAAAACTTAACTTGTGAAAATAAAGCTATTAATTTCATTGACTGTATTAAGTGCCAGTGATACACATTGAATAAGTGTTTTACTCCACTTATTTGAGCAGGGATTGAAGTGTTTTTCATCAAGGCCACAGTTATCAACTGTATTTGAGATCATAGAAGAAACCTGGGGGGGGGAACATCTTCAGTCCCAGTGCTGTACCTGCTTTTTCTTTTCCCTACAAGGTTTGTCTCTGAAGTCACAGCCCCTGCTTCCTACTCTGAAACCTCTCCTTTTGTGGTTATGCTCACTCATACACGATGCTTTCAGTAAAACGCGTGCCCCTGATGTCGAGTGACTTGGCAGTGAAAAAAGCTCCAGGCTTACTGAGGCAGCTCTGTCAGTGGCTATAGCATTTGAGATTCAAACCTGTAATTGTCACGGCTAGCCCCAGCTCTAGTGTACTCTGTGCAGTGAGGGAGGCTAGAAATGTCTCTCTCAGGATGTGCACTATGATTTTTGTCTTGAACTGTCTGTGGAGCGGTGCTTTGGGGATGAGTTGGAGTCGTGTCCTGAGTCAGTTCCCTGTGTGGGTCCCTCTGTGGCGTGGGGTGAACGGAACAGGACATTACGGGGCAAAAAACCCCTATGACACCCACCAGAAGGCACTTGAAAATACCTCAAAGAACAAGTTAGGAAGTGGTACGTTGCTTAGCAAAACGTTGAAAGTGTGGTAGGATGCTCCTCTTCAGGTGAGCAAAGAGTCATTGCGGGTGTTGAGCAAGAGGCTTGTGTTGAGCACTTGCAGTTCTGCCCTTTGCATGGGGTGGTTAAAGTCCCTCAATAGTGGCAGAAAACTTTGTGGGGGCAGCAGCCAGCCCCTCAGCAACGTCCCTGTGCAGTAGGGGCATATTCGCCTTTATCTCTGGCTCAGACTTCTTCTGAGTTACCCTAATCCTTACCTTTCATGCCACAGTTAGCATCTTTGTTTCTGGTTCCAGTGCCTTTGTGGGGATGTTTTTACCTCTGCTTACACTCCCCTTGGTCCTGCTCTGAGTTCACCTCCCTTGAAGCAGAGAAGTGTCCTTGGATCTTGCTTGACCTCCTTTGCCAAGGTGTTTATCTTCTGCAATGCAGATACCAAACTTCAGCTTAATGTTTCCCCAGGCAGGCTGTTGGCTGAGGCAGCTTGTGGGGAGGATCCTTGGGGAAATGTGTTCGCCCTCCCTCATCCCTCCAGAAATGTGGAGAGAAAGTCAAGGGGTGCAGAAAATTGAACAGAGAGGTGTGTGGAGAGGGGAGAATCAAGGAAGTTCTGCACTAGCAACAGGCACTGCAGCTGCCTGCTGCTTCAGGGGACCTGATGTGAATTCAAGAGGATATTTATTACTGATGAAACGAAAGCCAAGGGGGGCTTGTATTTTTTCTGTTCTTGGGCTGAAAAATTCCACAGCAACTTAGAAGAAATGGAATCTTTTGCATCCAGTGGTGACTTTGAACTGGAAGGGGAGCCTCTTATTTCGTGGGGTGTGGCTGTGACAGCCTCTTGTAGCCAGCGGTCAACTCCTTGCGGGAGTCTTTAGCTGCACACCACAGATACAACTCCCTGCTCCACAGTATCGTTTCTCCTCATGGAGAAAGGTTACAGTGAAATGATAGTAAATGATATGGCATGTCTGCAAATCATTGGTTTGAGGGGCAGTTCTTTCCATTCCAGTTGCTATTCCATCACTTGGCACTCGCATTACATAATTCCTGTTTCATTTACTGCCACCTATGACAAGGGAGCTCAGACCAGCAGCTGAGGCGGGTGCCAGGAGCATCTAATCAAATCTAGTCATGCAGATATCCCCTGTCCCCAGGCTGGGCAAACTGCAGAGCATTTCAGGGCTGCAGCGAAACTGAACTCGCTGTCATCTTCATCACTGTAATAGCAGCTGGAAGAAATGGATCCCCAGATGCATTGCCTGTGCTGGTACACCACCTCTCAACCCCCGTCACCACTGCTTCTTACAGGATGTTAATAGCAATGGCCCAAGCACAATACCTGTGCTGTGAGACTGTATTCTCCCTGCCAATAATGTATGCAGGTGGTGAGGGGCTGATGGGGCCTGACACCTGGGCAGCCCACTGCAGGAGAGACTTTCTTGGAGAGACCTACCAACTGGCGAAAGGAAAGGGATGCTCTTTGATTTCTGAGTCTAGCAGGGTTTTTGTGGATGGAGCAAGTTAAAAACAATTCTGGGTTTATCTCATTGCTTTAAAATGTGTGGTTACATACTATTCGAGGCAAATTTTGGGGCAAAGAAAGGTGACTGTGTTACTCCTTAGGTGGCACCCTTAACTGGTTGCAATGGTAGAGATTAACTGCCACAATGGGCAGTCTAAATGCCTCAGCTCATCCAGAAAGCTCTGGAAGCAGCTCCAGCAGCCACCAGGCTGCTGAGGCTTTCATGCATCCTGTGCCCTGACAGAGGGGGAAGGATGAGCACCCTCACTTTCTGTTGGTAACAGATTTGCTCACAGGTTGTTGTGGCTTAACCCTGGCCAGCAGCTCAGCACTGCACAACCTCTTGCTCATGCCTCTGCACTTAAGTGCAGGGGGGGAAACAGAAGGGTAAGTGGGAGAAAACTCCTGGTTTTTCTGTTGTCCACCGGGCCCTGGAAGGAGTCAAGAGAGCCCACATGAGATGTGTCTGATCTCTCAAACTCCTGGAGAAGGAGCACAGCCACCACCATGCTGGGAGTTTCTGACAATTATTCTTTAGTGCTCTGGTACTCTCTGAGAAGGATTGAATACATCTTTTACATTGTTGTTGCCTCATTTCCCTCTGAGGTTTTTGGAAAGTGGATCTCTCTTTGGTGCTCTTGAGTGGATCAGACACAATGACTAGAATTGATCTGAAGCCCACACAGACTTGTGTTGTCTTTCACTGCACACTTTGCAGGTGAAGACCTGCTCCTTGTGACTCTGGTGTTTGCACGTCCCCTTCAAGTCATGGGTCTACCTCACTGTCTTGGAGACTTGGGGCTTCTCAGAATTTCACCTTGTATCTGTCCCCATACGGGGAACTGATCTTTAGGTAGTGCTTGGTGCTGCTGAGCAGAGCAGCATGCTTGAAAGGCAGCGTGAGATGAAAAGGGATG
The DNA here is from genome assembly GCA_022605575.1 of Laterallus jamaicensis coturniculus. Taxonomy (NCBI): domain Eukaryota; kingdom Metazoa; phylum Chordata; class Aves; order Gruiformes; family Rallidae; genus Laterallus; species Laterallus jamaicensis. The sequence continues at coordinate 25,135,947 of JAKCOX010000001.1, forward strand.
TGCCTGACTCTTGACTGGTTGTGACGCACAACTGCAACCACAACAGCTTTGTTCTCCAGGCCACTGCTGCAATTTTACCTAGTCTGTTGAGCTGTTTCTGCTGACATATCCTTCTGAATGCTCGTTTCTCTGCCCTGCTCCAGCCTTATCTGTTTTGCACCTTCCGGCCTCTCTCCAAATGTTGGCAAGAAGAATTTGGTGATGAAGGCACCAGGGCAGAGCTAGGAGCTGCAGAGTTGTATGTTGGCCTCACCAATTGTTTTCCTGAAGAAGGTGCCAAATAGAGGATAAATCCTTACTGGCTGGTGCATCTCACTGGGAAGAGAAGCTTCTGGGTCTGTCTTGGCAAGTTGGACATTGATTTGGGAAAAGGTGTGCTTATTACAAAAGTGTGATGCCCCAGCAGTGGGCTGTTGTATACATCAGTGTCTTCTGCTGCCCCTTTCCCCCTACAAATCATCATCATGTTCACAGATCTTTCCAAGCCCCTGCAGCAAGGGTTTCTTGAGCAAAGCTGCTTCTCTTGGCCTTTCACATCCTTCCAGCATCCCTGCAAGCATCCACCAGGACCACCCAGGGAAGACAAACTGCTGCTGTGTGGGGCTGGCCAGGAAGAGAAAAATGGCCTCCAGGAAGGAAATATAATAAAAGAGTTGGAAGAATATGTTGGGGTTTGGGAGTTGAAACCAAAGCCTCCCTTCACATAGGTATCCTCTTGCCTCCAAATGGTCTTCTGGCTTATGCTGGCTGACTGTGGGTTATATGCATTGCTTCTGTTTGAGGACCACAGCTTCAGGGAGCTGGGCACTGCAGGATAAACACCTTCTTTCTCCTCCAAGGAAAATGTAACAGGAAAAAAGCAGCTGTCATAGCTGATGGCTGCTGGAGAGCTATCTATAGGCTGTGTGTGAAGGAGAAGCAACCAACCTGCAGGCCTTGCTTTGTAGCACAGCTTACCAGATGTTGGAGCTGTGATGTAGCACATGTGACATATCGCACCTCCAGTGGAATTCACTCCTGCTGCCTGGAGCGAGGCATGAAAGGTGTCACTGCCAGGCTTGCTATTCATAGCAAGTATGGTAATCCCATATAGAATGATGCTAGGAAATATTTCTACACGCAGAATGCCTGCAGGTGCCTTTTCATGCTTTAAGGCATGTTTTATGTTAAAGATGTATACTTCTAGGGAAAGAACTTGGCATGCATGTTAAAGCTATAAACATAAGAGCTCTTGGACAAAGTACGTGAGCCTATGCTGTCTATCTCAGCATTCATATGTCCTTCGTCTGTCCTGTGTTCCCAAATTTATTTGTTGCCTTTTGCTGTCAGTGGGGCTAAACTGGTGCTAATTTAGACCACAGTAGCTTTTCTCCCCAGTTGTGTGCTGTTGAGCTGGACGCTTTGCTGAGGTAACTCAGCACCCACCTTAGTCATTGGCTGGGACAACCTTGGAGTAAGCTGGCTCTGGATGCGCTGAACTGCAGCTGTACTGCACCCCTGCCCTGTCTGGCCTGTGAAATTGGAAAGTGAGGCATGAAATTGGCAGCTGCTGTAATGGTTACAAGTGTCCTTCTGACAACAATGCTGTATGACACCATATAGGTGTTTCCTGTAGCCCAGTGTGAGAACCTGCAGGCCGGTTTCCGTTCTGGTTTAACATTTGGGGCTGGGATTACACAGAACTGCACGAGTGGCACAGCAAGGTGTGACCTCGTGTCTGGACTCCTGTGCAGTCTCAAAGGTAACTAAGACTCTTTGAGAAAAAAATGAAAACATTAAAAAAAAAAACCCACCCCAAAAAACCAAAATCAAACCAAAAAACCCCCCAAAAATAACCTGCCCTATGCTGCCTTTGTGTCCGCCACCCAGGGGCAAGGCACAGGTTTGGTTAATTGCCAAACCCAATTGGAAAAATTAACTTTTTAGTATGAAATTTCTTGGCTATGGAAAATACTTCAGTTGAGCCACCTTTTCATCAGCCAAGTCTGCGTTGGGAAGAGGGAATTCTAAGAGGTGAAGAAGAACTTTCATCCTTCCAGGGAGATCTGGAGGCTGGAGCATGGAGGAGAAAGGGAGCTGGCTTTCTCCATGGTCATGCAGCAACCAAGGCTGCAGTTGGAAAGTAGACCCAGACCCCTTGAATTCTGTTTTCTTGCTATTTCTGTTTTAATGTTTTCTGTTGCTTCCCAGTGATTACCACCCAGTCCTGCCATTTCAACACAGCTAATGTTTTAAAAGCTAGAATTAAAAGGGGATGAGGAATGTGCAAGGATGCCAGGTGGAGTCATACATTTCTTCATTTCAGAGGCAACTTGTAGACTGTGTAGAAAGAAACGTTTCTTCTCCTCCTAGTTTCTGGCCCTTGCTGTATTTTACCTGTAGGCCTAATAGGCTGGCTGGGGCTGGGTGAGCCTGAGGAGAAGACAATGGCTCTCATGGTCATGTACAGATGTGTTTAGTTGCAAGAGCAGTGGGTTCCATGCCTGCATGTTTTCAGCTCCACTCCCAGTGCAGTTCCAATGAACATTGTGCAGTCAGGAACAGGCATTGTTTCTAACATGTCTTGTACCTGACAAGTGAGTGTGTGAACCAGGATGAGGTTCCCAACAGTGGCTTTTCCTCTGGCACAGAAATACATGTAGAGTTGGCTGTGAGTTTGCCCTGAGCTTTGCTGTTGCTGGCATCCCAGGGATGGGGACTGAAATATGGCTGGATGGCATTTTTGTGTGACCAGTTATTTATGGGGGGAAAAACCCAACCTCAACAAAACAACAAAAAAACCCCAAGGAGGGGTGGGGGGGGAAACCCATCACAAACAGACTGGGAGGAGTGGAAAGCAATTTCAGGTCACCCAGACAACTTTGCTAGTCTAATGTGGCCAGCTATTTGAGTGAAGTTTCTCTTGGGAAAGTTCAAGCATTTTATTTCAGACTTTTAAGCAAAACGTTTTTGGTTTCCAATGGCTTTTGTTCAGGAGTTGAACTAATTGCAATTACATATTTAAAAAAAAGGGGGGGAGGGGAAAGAGAAAAAAGGCTAGTGGGGATGGAGAGGGATGAAAACATGAGCTGAACTTGATGCCAGGTCGGGGAGAGTGATGATATTTTTAGGTCAGAAGTGATGTAAATTGGGGTCTTTCCCTCAGGTTTGTCTCTCCCCCCCGGCCCCAGCTCTTCCACCAAATTGAGAAGGTCTTATTTTGCATGAGTATAAAGCCTAGCAGTCTTGCTTCAGAGATGATTTGTACAAGTTGGTGTTGGTCAGAAGAGAATGAGAAAAGCTGTGACATCCTTGACTTAAGCTAGGGCTCTGCCTGACCTCCAGCATGAAAGATGATGGGTGTTTATTCCTGTAGTTCCCTGGAGATGAATTTTGTACCACCTGCCTCTCAGCTGATGACGACTCTGATGTGGTCTAAGAACATTGCTTTTTCAGGCTCTTAGTTGAATATTCAGGCTGGGGAAATATGCTGTTGATGAGCAGCTAATCTTTTTCATATATATGTAACGTATATAAATGAACATAAACTTATACAGAAATAGTGTATTAAAATACAGTTATTAATGACTTATATTGGTACTTTAATATGATAATTAATTTTATACATCTAGATGCTAAACATTAAGAAGTTCCTCTCCCAGTTATGGGAAACTATTACTTTTTCCTCTGGTTCATTTTGAATGTATGGCAGAGACTTCCAGGAGTTACTGGGGTGGCTCCTCCTCAGATCAATAAGCAGATAAATGGATCATGTCTTCTTTGCTCTTGTATTTTTGAAATTGATTTGCAAAATTCCACTTTCTAATCTGCCCCCTTAATCCGAGCTCATCACTCTGTTTCAGGCTGGTTCCCGATTCTTTGAATGATCAAGTAGGCTCCCTCTCTTTGTTCCTCTGCTAAAAGCACAAACCTTTTGACAAAGCTGCAATTAATATTTTCCTGCCATCGTGTCCTTTTCTTTATCAAGCCTTCAGATCAAGCGTGGGCATTCAGATGTGAAGAAGGTGCTGCTTCAGGATTTTATCCTTCTGGGTTGGTGACAGTTGGGTGAAAAAAGAAAAGTCTCCAAAAAGGAAAATCTTGATAGTGACATAATGTTAGCAGGTCTTTTAATTTGATATTTTTTGGGGGTTTTGTTTGGTTTTGGGGTTTGTGGGGTTTTTTTGGTTTGTTTTTAAAATGAGAATTCTGAACTTCTTGGAGGCTTTTATTTCTGAGGATGATGAAAATTAGCCCTCTGGGAAATGATTCCTCCTCAGTGTAGCTCTTTAATTTGCCTGTCTGAGCCCTTTAATAATGTTGCTGCATCCTAATTGGAAGTCACTTGAAGGCAGACTAGGTTTTGATTGTGATTGATTTAATAGATCCTCATTGAAGCTGGTCTTGAGAAACCTATCTTGCCCTGAAATAATGTTATTAATAGGCCCAGCTGTATGTTGCTGATCTTAGGCTGTGTGGAGGTACAATCCTCGTGCTTTAACCTGTCCTCATTGTATCCTGGGGTGATTTATTCTGCTAATTGGGTCCTGTCATGGAGGAAACAGCAATGGTTTCCTCTGCAGCACAGGAACCATGATGCCAGGAGCTCCTCTACTCACAGCCTCACGGGGAGACAGGGAGCTGCAGCTTCCTCTAGCCCTGTCTTTCACTAGGGGAGGAGTGAACCAAATTATAGTCATGCTGACATGTTCAGCCAGGACTCTGAAGGTACCTTCCCTGATGTGTTTAGCTGATATTCCCCCATCTAGGCCTTTTTTGCACTTCTAGTGTGCCAGTTGATCTCCCTGTGACAGCTTCCCAAGGAGCAGTGAAATTGGATCTAAATCAGTATAGAAAGGGTCAGAATTTGTCCTTCTCTCTCTCTCTCTCTCTCTCTCTCTCTCTCTCTCTCTCTCTCACTATATATATATATATATATATATATATAGAGAGAGAGAGAGAGAGAGAGAGAAAGTAGTAATTACTCAGCTTCCCTTTCTTTGCATCCTGTTGGAATACAAAACATTCCTGCTCCCTGGCTCAGTTAAGCTACAGTCTAACATTGAACTGCATTAACTTTAGTTTCTAACTGGAGTCTGAATACTGGAGCCATAAGGTGCTCTCTCTGATGGGCTCACGTTTTGAAGCTTAAGACCAGGGGATTTTTTTATTTTTTTTTTGGCAAACCCATTACTGATTCAAGAGCAATGGATATTAAAATGTCAATCAGTTTCTTTTAATTATGCCTGTAGCAACCAGGGACAGCTGCTGATTTAATTTTGAGAATGCTGTTGCTTTTTGACAGGTTAGAAAGAAGCCTGGGCTGACGTGATGCCTGACCTGCAAAAGGGGATGGGCAGGCTTGTTGGAATATAACCAGCTCTGATCCCACTGGACCTTACTGCTCCTGGCCCAAACCAGAGGTGGCAATTACCTGAAATGACATGGGCTAATTGTAAAGACTTGTGCTAGCTTTCTGTAGAGCACAGTGACAGGTACAACCCAATTCTTCCTTCGCTTGGGCCGACTGAATGTGCTGCCTACTTCATTTAGTGCCAACCTTGGGGCATGCCACCCGCAGGGCTGAGGAGCAACTCTGACCCCAGGCACGAGACCTGGCTGCCTGTGCTTTCCCTTGTGCGACATGGGACATGGGGTCTTGGTGATGTAAAATGCTGCCCCAGCTTGTAAGTGTAGTGTCCCTCAGCTAGCTGCTTTAACAGCTTGCTGAAACTCATTATGTTTTATTTTCCAGAGAAGCAGGCTGTGGTTTCCCATGACGTAAGGGAGCAAACAGGTGGTGTGAGGATCCTGGATCTTTACCTGCAGAAAGCAGTAAGGGACAAGTCCATGGGAGCCTTAGCGCTGGCTTCAGCAGCTGTAAGATTCAGCTCTGTGTCTGAGCTCTGACGCACTCTGTGCTGGCAGAGGCACAGAGATTTCCCTTGCACACATGATGGATTTACACTGCTTGACTACACATCACTTGTAGCCATTTCTCTTCCATCTGTCGCAGGGCTCTCATGCTGTGCCAGTGGTACCAGCTCTTCAGCGTGCTTCTCCGTCATCCCTACTGAGGGACTCGCATCTGTCTCCTTCCCTCCTGCACTGGCTCTTGTCTTGCCGGTAGTGTTGATAAATTAGAAATGCAAAGTGCTGAATCACAGGGTAACGATAACAAAAATGTCATTTGTGCTGGATAGACTAATGCTGTGTTGCCTATAGCATGATGACTGACCTTCTGTTCAGAGGTCTGTCAAAGATGGTGAGTGTTTTGCATGCCGATGTCGCTTCCCTCCCCTAAAGCATGTCCTGCAGTATCAGCTTATTGCCTGTGTGTCCAAGGTGGTCATAACCAGCTAGCTCAGGAGCTGGGGCGATACACAGCTCCCTGGGGCTCACTGCTGTGGCATTGCTCAGCTCTTCCAAAGGGTCCTGCTACCTCTGCCATGTCTGTGCTGCCCTCCTGCACATCTGTCCTGGGAGGCGTTTTGGTGATCTCTGCTGTTCTGGAGTTGCAGGGTGAACTGCAGGGCTTTGTGCTCATCTTTCTGGGTGGATGCAGGGGAATGGTGTAAAGATGCTGCAAGATTACCAGCAGCATTATGGTTTGTTTTCTGTGAAAACAGTGGCTGGCTTCAGATGCTCGTGTTTGGTGCAGATGCAGAGTGTCTCAAAACATTGGTCTCTGTGTCCTTGGGGGTGGGGGTGGTGTCACCTCTAGTCTAGCTTGTTCCCTGGTACTAGCTAATCAGATGACTCATGATGGAGAGCTAATTTTACAGCTGGAGGGCCAGGATAGCTCAGCCATGGACTATCCTGTACTTACATAGCTTCAGCCAAGCTCCAGCTGCTTGCTTGGAGCTGCAAGTTCTGACTGTGCAGTGGAGCCAGCAGCCCTGCCACCTCTGCACGACCCTACAGACATGGTTGTCTGTGGGGACATTTGGGATGTGGGGGTGTGAGGATGTAGAGAGCAAGAGCAGGGAAGGTTTGGAACGAAAGTGCTGGGGGGGGTTGCTGGGAACAGTCAGGAAGAAGGGTAGGAATGAGTAACAGTTGGGACTAGGGTGATATGTGCCACTGCTGAGAGGAGCCCAACCTCAGATGTGAGGCTGGACCTGGCAGACCTTGCCCAGCTACAGAAAATGCAGGTCAGGCATAGTTGATTAGATCTGGTGAAATGGAGATGAGTAAAAATAATTCCTGTAAGAACAGAAGCTGGCTAGAAATGCAGATTTGGTGTGGTACAAGGGCCAGGCCTGGCCCCACCTTGCATGGTTCCGGCATGCCAGATCTGGGAGGGTATCCCAAGCCTACAGCAGGGTAGGACACGCAATCAGGCAAACACTGTGACTGCCCCAGCATCTTCAGGGCTCTTGGTGTGGGGTGTGTTTGTGTTTCACCGCAGGGCTGAGAGCAAAGCAGCAGTGTATGCTGCTGATCCCCATGGCTCCTTCTCCCTTTCTGTGAGTCTCTTATGCTTGTTTAGCTGACAGATTCAGAAAGCTTTCTCCATAGCTAGGATGTGACCTGATGAAAGAGCCTTTGCTGGGGTAAATGGCTGTAATCAGGAGCAGGCTGTGACTCCTTGGTCACCTTCGTTGAGTTCGCGGAAGAGAGCACTTGGGGAGTTTGCTGTTTCCATCTGTGCTGGGCAACCAGGCTGTGCTGGAAGCTCAAGCAAACACTAGACAAAAATCATAGAAGCTGCTACAAATGGTCTGAATGCCAAGATGTTCACATGAAACAGCAGAGGTTTAAGGTAGACAGAAATTAAGAGCTTGTTCCTCTCACATTTGCCTAACTCGTGAAACAATTCTCTGTATCTAATGGGAGAGCCTTTATATTGTATATTTGCCAGCAATTCTTTGTCTTCCTGTTAAATGAGGAGTCAGAATTTTTTCTGCTTTTCCAAGCTTTACCCTCCTTTGCCAGAGACACCCTTCACATGCTGGGTCACCACCATGTGCTGTGCAAACACCTGAGCTTCAGGAGCATCCTCTGTTCTCAGAGGCCTTTAAGGATCTAAAATCCCTGAAAGCCTTTTGGTCAAACTTTTCTTTTCCTCTTTTTCTTTTTCTTTTTTCTTTTTCTTACAGGCTTGTCTTCAGTTATGACTTTCAGCATGTCTGTGCCCTGGATTGCCCAGTGCTGGGGGGAAGTTTTCTACATGAATTGCTCTATATAAATAAACCCATGACAACAGTGATGAAAAATGCAGGCTTTTGCTGTAAAAATGCATTACCTACTACTTATTCTTAAAGAATTCTTCCACCAAATCATCATTCTTTCCTCATTGCTGTATTGCCTGACAATAATATTTTTTTTATGGAGACAAAAAGAAGATGCATAGAAAAAAGCAATAACTAGATGGAATTCTAAAAGTCTGTTGAGTAATTGTCCACTGGAAAGAATAGCTTTACAGTGTTTGCATGTCGGTTTTAACTCTTGGTTCCCATTGAAACTAGGTTAGTGTATCTGGTATCACTCTGGCTTTTATTGACTGGTTCTAGGATGAACTTTCCACTTGTAGGATACTGAAGATCTGCTGTTATCTTGCCATGGTGTACATCAGCACAAACTGCTTCATTGCACTGTAGAGTCCTAGAGCCAGAGGGGAAAGCTGAGGCTGGGAGGGTGTTAGGCTGAGGCTAGAAATGAAGGTTGTGTTGGTAGGGTCTCTGGGCTAAAAGCAGCAGATATGGAGTAGGATCCTATTGTGAAATAAAACACCCACCATGCACAGATGGTCTCTGTTATGACGGGCTGGGTGATGGGGAAATGGCCTCAGCCAGGCTACCCTTGCCTAATGGGTTCTGGCACATGACAAGCAGCTAGGTCAGCGTTTGGCATTACCTGGGGCACAGGGTACACTACAATCCCTCACCACTGAAGGTCTGAGGCTACTTCATGGGCACTTGGCAAGCGGTGTTCAGGCTGTGCCTCAGCTCAGCATTCTTCATCCGCCCTGTCTCAGCACCCGGAGGACGGTACTGCTCCACAGGGTGCCTCTGTTCAAGCTGCTGCAGGATTTACTAGCTCTCCAGCTGCTGTTAATAATGATGCATTTGTCATGTGCTGTTTAATTAGCATGGGGTGTGAATCACAATAAAGGAGAGAAAGGCAACTGAGGTAAATGTCAGTTGATATACGAACAGCGTGGCTGTGAACATAAAATACCTCTGCGGACAAGCCAAGGTCTGTATTAAGGTATGGCTGAATAAGCACAGGGAGAGCAAGGCTGCACTGATGCTGCCTTTTCCCAGCAGGCACAAAGACCAATGCATTACCTGACCTTGGAGGGATGGCTTTTTTTCTCCCCCTCCAACTCAACACCTGCACAGCATTTGATACCTGTTATCGCAGAAGAACAAATAAAGAGCACGTGGCCTGTCTTGCAGAAGCCAAGCCAAGGGCAAAGCATGCCATTGTCCTCATTGATGTGTGCTGGCAGCGTTTGATGCTGGCTGGATTAGCTTGTTTAATTTGCTCACTGTGTGGCTTTCAGAGCGATAACTGCATTAAAATTACCAAGGTTTGGTTAATACTGATGTTTGCTATTCTTGAGTTGGCTTGGGATACAGCTGCTCTGAGGGGTGCTTACCAAGCCTCTGTTAGCTACTGAGCTTTGTACTGGCCAAATATGTGGTCAGAGAAGGTTCCTGCCTGATACTTTTCCCACATAGATGTGCAAGCGTTATAACCCTGCATGTCAGAGGAGATGGGTTGAGCCACACGCTCTGATGTTGTGCAGCAGATCTGTGGCAGCTATCTGGAGGATCCCAGGTGGCCCACGGGGTTATTTTCTGTCAAGTTACATGGCATGGCAAGCGATGGGGATCTCTTGTGGCTTGTACTTTGACTTGTCACTGTACATGGAACCCACAGCACCCAGGTCAGGCTTCCTAGCTGTCACTGGTGGGTTCCATTCTAAAATGCCAGGTCTGCTATGGATCAAAACCCTCTTGGCTCAGCAGCTGAGCTGCCAAGTGCCCATTGAAACTTATGCTGGGATGTGTGAAGTTGATACTTTAAAAAAAAAAAAAAAAAAGGTAAACTTACCACAAAAAGCCAAAAGCCTTCAGGTCAGAGTTGTGTTGATGAGCGTTCAGTGCTGTTGGCCTGTGTGTTAGCTGGCTGCTTACAGTCTTGCCTGTTTATGAAAATCTCAGGGTTTGTGCAGAGGCTGAATTTGCATGTGAAGAAAGAGTAACAGCGTTGCTGCCTGTTTTAAAGGGCATTAGGATGTGTTGTCTTTTAAAGTGACAGGCAAATACTGGGAGTAAGGTAGCAATATTTCAGAAAGGCACCTGGCTGAGTAAATGAGACCTAAATGTTTTTCAAAGTAGCTGACTATGCTAATCTTCTCTTATAATTAGTGGGATGTTGTACTTATAACACAGTAGTAAATTGACTAAGGCTTAATCTTGGCTTTTCAAGGAGTCAGTAGGCCAAATCATTTCTGCTTTAGCCTTAATAGTGCAGCCACTTACCTCTGGACAATTGTTCCCTGGTTTAGCTTAGTGCTGCTCAGTTAGACTTCGATGTGTGACCACTTCAGTGAGAAGTTAGGAATGACTTCACTGTTTTACTTCATGTATGATACCCTCTCTAACGGGTCAGTGCATGCTGCCTGCTCAGCAGACCAGGGCTTGCTTTCTGGCTCTCAGCAGAAGGATGGCATGCTGAGGTTATTTTTCTGATCATTTAGCCTGTCTCAAGACCTTAAGCTTATTGTAAATGTGGAGCCTGTGTTAATTGTCTGCCTGCTGTGCCATGAGTGTGGTTGCAGCTGAGGGAACAGCTCTTGGGTCTTGCCTCACCACATTGCCAGCTCTTTCCACAACACGTAGGAATCACAAAACTGTAGGGGTTAGAAGTGACCTCAAGAGATTGAGGTCAAAGCAGGTTCCCTAGAACAGGTTGCACAGGGAGGCGTCCAGACAGGTCTTGAGGAGATGGAGACTCCACAACCCCCCTGTGCAGCCTGTCCCAGGGCTCTGTCACCCTCACTGTGAAAAAGTTCTTCTGCATGTTGGTGTGGAACTTCCTGTGCTCCAGCTTGAGGCCATTTCCCTTTGTCCTGTCTCCAAAGACCATAGAAAGGAGGCTGGCCATTTCCCCCTGTGTCCCACCCTTGAGATATCTATAAACGTTAATCAGATCCCCTCTTAGCTTTCTTTTCTCAAAGCTGAACAGCCCCAGTTCTTTCAGCCTTTCCTCATAGGGGAGATGCTCCAGGACCTTAATCATCTTCATAGCCTTCCACTGGACTCTCTCCAGGAGATCTCTGTCTTTTTTATACCAGGGAGCCCAGAGCTGGATAAAGTACTCCAGGTGGGGCCTGACTGGGGCAGAGTAGAGGGGGAGCCCTCAAAGCCTCCTTCTTTCCGTCAAATCTGATGGAAGTCAGGCAGTGGGAAAGAATAGATCATAAATATTCCCTCCGTGCACGTAGAGTATGTTGGCAAATCCCTAGTGTCTTACAAAGCTGGGTGGTACCCTGTATGTAGGAAGGTAGCACCACCCACCCTGGTGCGGTGTCTGTGCATCCAGCTCCCTTGTGGGCATGTGGAATTCTGCCCCAATTCAGATATTCAAAACAAAACATCACATTCTCATAGGGGTGGCACTGTGTGTTTGTTCCAGCCTCAGTCTGAGTTCCTGCTGTGCTGCATGTCCTGAACAGAGGTAGAGCCCTTGCTTCTCCAGATCAGCAGCACACGTAGCCATGGGACTGTTTGTTGACCACTCAGAAGCAGAGTTGTCCGTCCTGGTCATCCCAGTGGTGTGCATGAACAACGTCATGGGTCATTTCCTTCATTTTGGGGCCTGATGTCCTGCCAGCTGTGATGAGGGAGCTGAGCAGGTAGTGCCAGGAAGGGGCTCTTGTGTATCTCCCACTCTGCCACATGATGTTTTGCCTTTTTGCTATGATGCCAACAGGATGCCTGGTGCTTTGAGATGATGTTCTCTGCAGGTTGTGCTTGTGGTAAACCCTGAACCCAGCCTGAGTAGTTCAGATACTGTAGCACACTGCAGAGCATTTGAAAAATAACATCATCCCATCCAAAACAGCAGCCAAACTGGGAAAGTTAGGCTTTGCTTTTGGCAGGCAAAGGTGGCAGCGAGACAAAGCTTAGCAGTGAGCTTTTAAAGAATTTTCTAAGCAAGACTGGCTGGGCAGCTGGTTTTGCCAGGGAGGATCCTCTCACATGCTTCTGCCTGGAGTATTAAATAATCTGATTTAAGGATGAAATTGCTTGCTTCTCTGCATTACATTCTGTTCTGGACCCTTTAATGCCATTGGTAATGAGAGAGGGAAAAAAAGCTCTGCCATAATTTCTTCAGCTAGGCTGCCTGGCCTCCACAGGGATGGGCTGGCACAGTGTTGCCTGCTGGTCTGTACCTGTGGAGTGACTTGCTGAAGGATGTCAGAAATGAGCTCTGTTCAAAGCTCCTGTGGGGCTGCCAAACCCTACCCCTGGAGACCCCACCTAGGGCCAGAATTACCAATGAGGAGGTGGCTTACAGTTTCGCCTTGCCTCCTCTCCTCCAGCCAGCACTCCACAGTGAACCAGAGGAAGATGCAACCTGTCCCCCTTTTCTAAGAGAAAGAGTCTTCTATTATTCAGGCTCCTCTTTTCATGCTTTGTCTCTCAGGTGGAAGAAATTCAAATATATTATTTCAAAAACCTTGCTTTCTTAGCCTCCATGGTATCAATCGAGCACAAAGAGAAAGCTTTACGGTAGTGATGGGCAGCGAGGGCAAGAGGAGGAATGCACTTCAGGGGGACAGGAATTCCTGTTTTCCCCTGGGCCCTGATGCTGGCTGGCTGGATAATCATGTTTGGTGATGGCATGGTTCTTGCTTGGCAGTTGTGATTGTCATGTGTTTTTTTTCCTACGTACTTCCAGTTAACTGTCATTGGTACACAGCATGTGCACACACACAAATGGCAAGATGGATTTTGTTGGACAAGACCAAGCATATGGCTAAATGCCCACATTCTGCCACTGTCATAACCCCTTTCTCTACCTCACAATTTATTTCTTCTTTTCTACTGTATAAGAAATTTGGAGTAGGAAGCACATGTGGCTCCTCTATTTCAGGAGCGAACTAACACATTAGCAGATGCTGAAGAACAGTCAAAGCCCCGTGATGTGTAAGAAGGATTTCTGAGGCCCTGTGGGCCACAGAAGTGTTTAGTCTTTGCTCTTCTAAGACTGAGACCCATCCCTCCCCTACTGAGTGTAGATTTCAGTGCTCTGAACACCCAGCATGCAGCTTGAGAACCTCCTGGTGACCAGGGCTGAGCTACAGGCAGGCACACCATGGCCAGATGGGTGGCCATGTGTGCAGGAGAGACAGGACCCTGCTGCCCCTGGGGGAGCTGCTGCCCGGTTGGGCTTGTATACAGGCTGGCAACCCTGCTGGGGTTTTGCATGAGGGAGAAGAGGCTCCTTCAGTGGTTTGGCTGATCCTGGTGTTGCACATCCATTAGATGCATTTCTTTGGGACAGCATGAGTGTCATCTCTTCAAACAAGTAGTTGGGTTTGGTTTGTGGTGACAAAGTGAAAGCAACTACCCTTTGGGGTCTGGAGGTGTCCCCAGTGCTTAATGCTGGGTTTCTCAGATGAAGCAGAGTGGAGACAGGTTTTGAAGTGTCATCCCCACAGGTCTGGCAAAGTGTCCAGGACTGATGTGTTCATTCTGATTTCTGAGCTGTGCTTTGATACCATTGAGCAATGGCACAGCACAAAGCCATTCCCCAATAACTTTTCACTTGTCACAAAGGTATTTTTATGAATTCTTGTATCCATTATAAATAAAACTGTGCTGATGCAAAACACAACTGAACCCTGATCACAGAATTGTAGGGGTTGGATGGGACCTCAGGAGATCATCAGGTCCAACCCCCCAACTGATGAAAAGGTGAGAGAGGACAGCCCCGGGGAGGGAGAAGCAGGGGGTGAAAAATCCCTTCTCTAGTTCCAGCTTGTTATTCCTGTGGTGGGGTAAGGGTTCACAGGATTTGGTGGATGCCATGAGAGGCCTTTGCAAAAGTTAATGCTCTGCTAGGCAGATGTTTATGCTGGGAATTGTACCTGGGACCTGTTCCTGTTAAAAAGGAAACCACCCCAGGCAACACTGGAAAAACATCAAGACCAAGTGAAAATACCTCATTTGTCATCCAAATGACACTCCCTTCTTTCATCATTGTCTTTTGTGTAGTTGTGCCAAGAGCTGCTCCACGGCTTATGTCCATCCTGTTGGGAATGGTGTAAGTGAATGTGACATCTGACAAAGCCACTGTGAGAAGGTGTGTACAGGTGGTGGTGCAGTAAGACGTGTGATGACCTCTGATCCCTTAGGTTCGCCCCAGTTTGTCATTCCATGTTAAAGGCCAGCTCTACGTTGTTGCTGACCTCATGAGAGTCCCTCTAGGGGGACAGTCTGCCATAAATCCTTCCAGGGTGTTTTAACACCTGTGGATGAAAGATTGAGTCAAACCCAGAAGTCTTACAAGGAGCAGCTGAAGGACCTAGGGTTTTTTAGCCTGGAGAAGAGGAGGCTGAGGAGATAACTCATTGCTCTCTAAAACTACCTTAAAGGAGGTTGTAGTGGGGTGGGAATTAGTCTCTTCTCCCAAGTAACTAGCAATGGGATGAGAGGAAATGATGTCAAGTTGTGTCAGGGGAGATTTATATTGGTTATTAGGAAAAAAATTTTCACTGTAAGAGTGGTGAGGCATTGGAGCAGGCTGCCCAGAGAGGTGGTGGAGTAGCCATCCATGGACACATTCAAAAAAGGGGTAGGCATGGCACTCCAGGACATGGTTAAGTTGACACATTGGTATTAGATGGTTGGACTTGATGATCTTGGAGGTCCTTTCTAACCTTAAAGATTCTATGGTTCTGTGGTATACATCACTGCAGGAAAAGGTATGAGATAAAATCATCAGTGCTACTGTTATGCATCCCAGAAGAGTTTCACAAATCCAGATGGCCATCTTTCCACTCTGCAGACTCTCTAGCTTGTGGTCATAGGCAGGGTAAGTGGGATATTCTGTGTTTACAGTGCTCGTAGCTGCTCTGCCATCTTTGATGCTGCAATTAAGGCTGGGAAGTTGTGTAACTTACTCGTGTGTCTCTCACAAATGGCACATCTGCTTAAGAGATTCTTGTTCTTAAGCTTAAAAGGTAAATACTTTAATAAAAAGGACCTACTGAGGCACACAGATGTTGACAGGGTTGAACACCCACCCCATTTACGAGCATAGCTTATGTCTTCACTCATTAGCTGGGGGGTTGCATCAAGCAGGTAATTTTCAGCTTGAAGACTGATGAAGTCACTGACATGTTCCCATATTCCTTCTTCCCCAGGCTCTCTCTTCAAGCCTGTTCTTTCATCCCAGGGGCAATATAAAGTAGATAGTCAGAGGCTGAAGAAAATACTTTTTTACAACCAATGGAGTTGTAGCTGCAGTAGGCAGCCTCAAATGGAGGCTTTGACCCACTCATTCCAGGAGGTGCAGCCAACCCAGTCCAGCCAGGCAGGAGAGGGATTATAGAGTCAGTGCTTCATTTCTAGACTGATGGCCATGGGAGGGTGGTTGGTGTCCCTGAAAAATGTGTAAGACTGTTGGGAGTGGTGGTTGCGCAGCCACAGAGACCTCGAGGCTGCTTTTGGCACATTGTTTTCCTAGCTCTGCCATAGCCAGCCCTGTTGCCTAATTCACCTGTGGTCCCCATGGCTGTTGTGGCCATGCTGCTGGCAGGGCTACCAGCATGGCTTACCCAGGTGTGTGGGTGGCTGGGCACAGCAGTGATGAAAACCCACACCCCTCCTCCTTCTCCTCCAGGTGCTGGTGGTAATAGAGAGCTTGTGGTCTTTATCTCACTCTCTTCCACCTTCCCAGCTGCACTGCCTTTTTCAAAAATAGTTTAAAACTGTTTATAGCCTGCAGGAGAAAGAGAGCCCTGTAAACTCAGGGGCTGTAATCTTACATGTTTCTGTGGGTTTATGAACGTATCTCTGAAAGCACCCATCCTACAGGGAGTCAAAGACTGTCCTCTCCTGGGCAATTTCTTACAGGATAAAAGAGATTTCACTGTGAGGTGAAATGAGCTGTGCCTCTGAAATAAGTCCTCTTGTAAGGTCTCCTTAGGCAGTTCTCCTCTCAAAATGAATGAAAAAAACCCCAAACAAACCCATCTTTTTCCTTCATGTTACAGGGAGCAGGGGGAAAGGATAGGTGTCCAGGAAATTTTGGGGATACTGGAGTTGTACTGAAAGGGCAGTGCTCATGCTTCCTTAACAGTTGCTCCAGTGCTAGCCTTACAGGAGTGGGACTGCTCTTGAAGACAGCAGATCATGTTTTTATGTCAATGCTATAGTATTTAAAAATTATGGTGCAAAATTACACGTTGAACTTAAGATTGGTTTGGGTTTATATAGCTTTTTTGCTTTTTATGATTTCATGGATCATATAGCAAGTTTAGTTTGACTACCCAGTAAATATAAGCCCTGTAGGAATAATACTGTTTGGCTGTGCTGACTATATTTCAGAGAGACTTTTGAAAATAGTCTGCTTTGGTCTAAAGTGGTTCCTGCTAATACCAACAGCAGAAGTCCCCTCTGGATTTCAGCAGCAGAGGGGAAGGGGCACTGCAGTGCTTTTGCAAATACTGTCTTTAAAACATTGATGCAAAGTAAATATCCAAAAATATTCTTGAGCTAAAGCTTTTGTAATGTTTGTGCCATGACTACACTGCAGCTCAGATACAAGAACTCACAGCAAAGTGTTCCCTTTCTCCAGACTCTTCCCCTTAAGCATGGTAGATCTTTTCTTTCCTCTTTTCCCCTGACCTTAACCCTTATCTTATTCTTTCTTTAAGCCAATCAGAGCTTTCTTCACACCATGCAGCTGCTACTGGTTGGGTGGCGTTTTCTTTTCCATATTTGCTCTGATTTCATCGAGGGGTTGAGTAGCTGATACCTAATACATGGTGCTGCCTTGCCAGGTATTGCACAATAAATGCAAATACAGCTCAGAGGTCAAAGTGAAGTGAGTTTCTAGGGGCTTAAACTGATAGGCTGTAGGGGGTACATGGTGTGTGTTATAACTCTCCAGAGGCCTTTATCTCAATGTCATTAATTTCTGAGTGATAAGGGCAGGAATAATTGTAGAGATGTCTTCTCCCTTGCCAAGTCAGGCTAATACCACTTTAGACATAGTACTGCAGATCTGGGCAACAGGTTTTAACAGGGAGTGGATGGAGGCTTGGGGGACATCTCTGAGTTAAGAGAAAGGTCTTTTTTTATTATTATTATTTTATCCTGCTGAAATATTTGTTGCA
The DNA here is from genome assembly GCA_022605575.1 of Laterallus jamaicensis coturniculus. Classification (NCBI taxonomy): domain Eukaryota; kingdom Metazoa; phylum Chordata; class Aves; order Gruiformes; family Rallidae; genus Laterallus; species Laterallus jamaicensis. Next base: position 25,153,294 of record JAKCOX010000001.1, read on the forward strand.
GCCTTAAAAGGATGTTTCTCCTTGCTCACAACTCAGGTAGAAAACCAACCTAACTTTTCTGCAGTGGTGGTGTGGCCAGCCTGCTGACAGCAGGGTGTCCCTGCCCCATGCAGCTGGCTGACTGCTCTGAGCACATCAGAGCCCTGCTGGGTGGAAGCGTTGCTGTGCAGGTGTCATTACAGCAGGTTGACCTTCTAGGGTCCAGGACCAGCTTTCCAATGTTTGCTTGTGATACGCTTAAGACATGGTTAGTTGTTGCTCCAGGCCATTCTCTGGGTGAAATCCTGTGCTGCTCCATGTGAGAGGATGCCCTTTTTAGGCATCCTAAAATGGACAGTCCCATGGTGCTATATGGTCTGTATTGGTCTATACTGTATTGCAAGCTTGCCACTTGTGCTCATGCCCAGGAACACATTTGTTAGAGCAGGATGGCAGTGGCAGCCAGACTAAGAGCACTGAAGGTGAGTGGGAGTGCTCTTAGTCTGACTTCACTGTAGGTGAGTACAGGAGCTGTCACTTTTGGGGACCATCTAGCCCAACATTTGGTTTCTGACAGCAGCAACAGGAGAGGCTTTTTAGGGAGAACAATAGTTTGGCTGCTGCTCACATTCCCTACCCTTGTACCCTCCCAACATTGGGTTAGAGCCATTGGGTCTCCTCATCCCTTTAGGAGCTGATATGGTTTCTTGGCTCTGTGAGGAAAGGTGCAGCTACCTGGGGCAGCACAGGCATCATGTGAAGCGTAGCCTCACAGCGAGTGTTACTGGTGTTAACCATCCACTTCCTTCTCCCACAGTGAGTCGCCAACAAGTCCTCCTGCTGGTCTTTCAAGGGAAATAGAGGATATTAAAGTTTAAATATTTTAAAATAGTGAAGTCCTGGAATGTATGAGAGGTGGCAGCATTATTGCAGACCATGGATTTAACTGATGTGAAGGAGCATGAGGCCAGTGTTCTTACTTTCTGGCTCTGGTCTAGAAGGTGACAAGGGGCGAGACAAGTGCAATTTGCAAGCACTTGTGAAGAGGGAACTGGCATAGCTCCTACTGGTTTATTGCTCCTGCTGTTTTGTATCTCCCTGGTGATGAATGGAGCTGCTTACAAGTATTTGGCTCCCTTCTGCCACATTCCCACCTTCTGCACATGTTTCTGGGGCTCTTCCCTTCCCAATGAAGATGATCCACAAGCCATCCCGGGGGGGCTGTGACAATCCACTACGTGCAGAGCTTGGGGCATCATCTGGGAGCAACACTTCCTAAAATGCTCACTAAGGTATTTAGGGGAGCAGAGGGGTGCACTTTGCTTCTACGTTTGTCATCCAAGACAAAGTTTTATGTGAACAACTTGTACAAAGAAGCATTTGCTCAGGACTTGAGTTCAGGCTGATCCTTATGGACTCTGGGCTTGAGCCTGACTTCGTGTTCCCAGAGGGGCAGGGCTGAGGTCTGTGTCTCTAGTTTTAAGTGGAGCAGAGACTCACCTGCAACAGGAGCAGTAGGTTAAGGTGGGTGCACAGATACAAACTCTCTGCATATTTTTTTTGTCAAATCCACAGGGATTAGAAGTGGTGATGTGTCCTTTAAAGAAACAAATAGCCAAGAATTACATAATCTTCTCTGTTCGAGCCTGATTGGAAGGACACCTCTAGGATCCCCTGGCTGGTTTTGGATTACCCTTGTGATGCTGCCTCTGCATGATAGGAAGTAGAGGGTGTGTAGGATCCACAGATGTGCTGGAGGTCCCATTGCTCTCACATGGATGGCCACCGGAAGCTCTGAAAGTTAACAGCTGAAACTGTTTCAGCTGTTTCCCTTCTGGGGAATCCTGTTTCCCTTCCTGGGTTGAGAACAAGCAGTGATGTCAGCATACACAGGAGGCCTGTGATAAAGCTGTGGCTTAGCTTCATCTTCATTGGGAGAAGAAGGTGTATTTTGCAAACTGGCAACTTCATTGCCTGCAACAGCTAAGTCCATGGGGTGTCTGTTTGGGCTCTCATATCCTGAATGATTGCCATCTAACAAGTCCTGCTCACATTAGTCTGTCTAAAGGGACTAGAGGAGGGTTTCTCATCTGTGCTCCTCAGCGAATTAGGTTTTCAGCTCCAGGGTGAGCTGCTGTTGCTGACTGAGTGGTAAAAGAGAGGAAAGAAATATGATGAAAAGAGGGAATGGAGAAAGGAAGGGGGAAAAGACTTCCAAAACACCTACTAAAAACGAATTACAAAATCAATTTCTCTGTCCCTCAGAACACACTTCCACTGGAAGCAATGATGAGGGACTAGTTATTTCATCCCCTATATGGTACAGCTATGTGTCAAAATACGTAACTAATTAGCATCTATGTTCAACCTAGGAGAACTTTGAATTGCTCTGAGCAGTCTTTTATTTGAAAAGAAAATGTTAGCTGCTCTCAGTTCTGTTTTCTTCCCTGAATCTCAAGGTCCTGATAAAGATGACACAAAGCATCACTGAACATACTGACTTATATTGATGGAGAATATTACCTTAAGCATTAACATGCTGAGTATACATCACTTATGAATATTAATGAGGAGACACAAGCAGAAGGGTGTAAACAGAAACAAATAGTGTAGGATATCCCACTCTGGAAACAAGAGTCATCACTTTCTAATGGTCAGTAGAGTTGGCTGAGCTACTTGAACTGGCTCAGCTCCTTGCCTCTGGCTGAGAAACTGCATTGAAATCAGATTTAAAAGACATTGGACGTTCTCCTTATGTGACTTTCCATATAAATAAGGGCTTTACCAGTTTGCTAGTGAGAAGCTGCAGATGACACAAAGATTGGTAAAGGGGCAAGTGATGGAGCTCTAGAGAAAGGTGTCCTGCTTTCACATGGGTTTCAGAATCAGTTGGAAGTTGGTGGAGTTGGAATACTCCAATTTGGAATTAAATTTATAACTTTTTACATTTCCCATCCACAAAAGCAGAGGTGAAGACCTGTGGAAGTGCTGTGGCTCCCATTTCTACAATACTGTCCTTGGTTTCTATTGAACTTTGTTGAAGTCCAACTGTTTTCCCAAAACATTTGTGTTAGGGAAGCTCCAAGGGAAATTCCAGTTCAACACTATTTTCCCTGACTAGGACTAGTAAATAATGCTGAGGATTCAACTACACTGAGCACTGTGAATTTCTTTCTTAGTATGCCCCAGTCAAAGTAAGTGTGTTTTATAGCCATTGGCAAAGTAACAAATATGGGGAAATGCCGACAAGCCTTGTAGAATGAATAATAATATAATGGAAAGCAGCAACACTTACAAGGATTTGGGGGTAAGTGAACACAAACTCCAATCTGATAATGTGGCAGAAAGTCAAATGAGACTCTCAAGCATATAGCCGGGGAGGTTAAAGGGGCAGCAGTGGTGACTTGTGATACTAATGGGTACAACAGCTAAACAGTCTATCCAGTTCTGCTTATCTCATTAAAGAAAATGTGTGGGAAAAGATGGGCAAAAATACCTAGGAAATTTTTCTTGTGTTTGGAGAAAACCCTGTCCAAAGAAAGCTTGAAGAACCCATCATACTTGTGTAAAAAATTAAAAAACAACCAAAAAACAAGAGGTTCCTTGGTTGTGATGTATAAACCTAATACGTGGGGAATATAGCTGGTACTGAATTTAGTGGAAAAAACCTGTAAGAGAAACCATTGGCTGTGAGAGTTGAGGCCATATAAAATTTAAAAAAAATGTTTTTACTCACCAGTTACTGGAAAAATGGCAGCAGTGGATTCTGATCTCTGGATGTCTTCATAACAAAACAAGCTGTCTTTTAGAAAACAAATATATACCAATTTTTCATACAGGTTAGTGGATTCATCAGAGCAATAATTACGTGAATCTGAAGGAGCTGCAATAGTTACCTGCTTAGTCTAAATGAGCAGATCTACCACTAATGAGATGGGATGGTGAACAGTAGAGGGAAGTGTCCAAGGCACTGTGGCTTGTCATGACATTGCTTGCCACTAAAATATCAGATACCTACCACAGAAGGGTAGGGATTGGAAGGGATAGCTGCAGATCATCAGGTCCAACCCTCCTGCCAGAGCAGGATCACCTAGAGCAGACTGCATGGGACAGCATCCAGGTGGGTTTTGAATGTCTCCAGAGAAGGAGACTTCACAACCTCTCTGGGCAGCCTGTTCCAGTGCTCTGTCACCCTTGCAGTGAAGAAATTCTTCCTTGTGGTTAGGTGGAACTTCCAGTTTATGCCCATTGGTTCTTACCCTGTCACTGGGCACCACTGAAAAAAGAGTGATCCCATCCTCCTGACCCCCGCCCCTCAAGTATTTATAAGCACTGATAAGAGATCCCACTCAGCCTTCTCTTCTCTGGGCTAAAAAGTCCCATGACCCTCAGCCTCTCTTTGTAAAAGAGATGTTTTAGTCCCCTAATCATCTTTGTAGCCCTTTTCTGTACCCTCTCCAGTAGTTCCCTGTCCTTCTTGAACCAGGAGCCCAGAACTGCACACAGTATTCCACATGAGGCCTTACAGGGCAGAGCAGAGAGGGAGGAGAACCTCCCCTCTGACCTGCTGGCCACCCTTTTCTTGATGCACCCCAGGATGCCATTGGCTTTCTTGGCCACGGAGGTCACATTGGTGGCTCATGGTTAACCCATTGTCCACCAGGACTCCCAGGGCTTTTCCCACAGAGCTGCTTCCCAGCAGGTCAGCCCATAACCTGTACTGGCACATGGGGTTACTCCTCCCTAGGTGCAGGACCCTGCACTTGCCCTTGTTGAATTTCATAGGAGTATCTCTGCCCAACTCTCCAGCCTGTCCAGGTCTCTCTGGATGGCAGCACAGCCTCTGGTGTGTCAGCCACCCCTCCCAGTTGTGTGTCATCAGCAAACTTGCTGAGGGTACACTGTCCCTTCATTCACAGTGTTGATGAATACATTGAACAGGGCTGGACCCAGGACTGATCCTGAGGAGCACCGCTTGGTACAGGCCTCCAACTAGACTCTGTGCCACTGATCAAAAGTTATTCAGACACTGCTTCCTCTTGGTGAATCCTTGCTGACTACTTCTGATAACCTTCTTTCCCTCCACAGGTTTTGAGATGACCCCCAGAATGAGCCTCTCCAACCTCTTTCCAGGGATGGAGGTGATACTGTCTGGCCTGTAGGTTCCTGGGTCATCCTTCTTGCCCTTTTTGAAGGTTGGAGTGATACTGGCTTTCCTCCAATCTTCAGCAACCTTGCCTGTTCTCCAGGACCTCTCAAAGATGAGGGAGAGTGGTTTATCAATGGCTTCTGCCAGCTCCCTCAGCACTCATAGGTGTATCCCATCAGGACCCATGGATCTCCAGTTTAAGTGATCTCTAACTAGATCTTCCTCAATCAAGGGATGTCTTCCTTTCTGCAGATTTTCTCTGTTCCCTCCTAAGTCTGGGACTCCTGAGGGCTGGCCTGAAAAACAGAACAGAAAAATAGTATAAAATTGTTGCATAAGAGCAAAGATCAGGGAGAAATCCCCTGTTTCCTTTTGAAGGATGGTGGAAGATGGGACCCAAGCTGTCACCTGCCTTGGGAATAGCAGGGCTTGGTGTTGCCTGGTGCTGAGTGGCCTCATGTCAGTGTGTCAAGTTCTAAAGCAGCGATAACACAGATACCTTACATTTGTGTGGCTTCAGTACACACCAGACATGCTGTTGCTGGTAAGCCTCCACACTGATCACTAGCTTCCATCACTGATGGTTAAACAGCAAGACAAATTGAGGACAGACAGGAATGGGTAATGGAGGTTTAGCCACTGTGACCTTGGGACTTGCAAATAAACTATCGTAGAGAGTCAGGAAAAGTGCTTCTGCCTCTTGGGGAAAGGACATTGTTTTATGTCTCTCTCTTACTTGCCAATGAGTTTTATTAACACTAGCCTCACAATGAGGTCAATCAATCCATTTCCATATTTGGAGCATATTTACAAGAAATGCCTTAAAGCACTTTCCAAAAATATAAATGTCCCTGTGGAATCTTTAAACAAACAAGAGGGCTGGAGAGGGGGAGGAATTAATACCATATTTATATATGTATTGATAATTCATATAGTATCTGTAAATTGATAGTCAGATTTTATATAATATCTTTCATATAATCTTATAAAAACCCCATACAGATGTGGTGTAGTCCTCCACCTGCCCTTCCTTTTCCATCTGCTAAAAGGTCATTGTGTAAATGCTGGACTGCACAAATTGCACTTCCTCCTCTTTCCTCTCAAACCTCCTCATAATTATGTGGTAAAATGAAGTCTGGAAAAATGCTGGTCAAATGGACAAACTCAGTCATCGGACTAATATGCAGTAGAAATGTTTAGATTCAAATTCTTTCTGGATTGGTACTGCACAGTGTTTGGGGAAATCAGCCAACTGGGGCTTGCAATAATTCAGATTTATAAAAACCAGTAAATTATCGTAGAGGAGTGAAACAAGAAACCAAATGAAGAGTGGTGAATTCAGACACGGTATGACTCTGCTTCTTGTGAGGTCTCTGTAATGGGTATCACTCTGCATATCCAGATCTCTGAAAGAGGCAGGAGATGATCATTGAGCCATATGTAATAGTAGCAGGGAGTTGAATAATAAATTCTATGCTCAGTCAAGCATTGCTTAGCTTCTGTCTGGGTCTCATTTCCAGCAATTGCTAGACAGTCAAGATCAAACTCCAGACAAGCAGAGGTAGGACCTGGATTGCATCAAGAACGATGTGTTAGTCATGACAATTACAGTGTGATCAGAGCATCAGAAAATAGCCCTCTGAATTAAGGGAGAGGCTGAAAAGCATAGAAACAAGACCTGAGATAGATCTCACTGTCAGAATTAAAGGAAAATTGCAACCTTTCCTCCTGGCAAGTAAATGCTGCCTCACAATAGGAAGACTGCCCTAAGTCCAGGTATCTGGAGCACTGAAACAGACTGCTCAGAGAGGTTTTGGAGTCTCTTTCTCTGGAGACACTCAAAACCTGCCAGGATGTGTTCCTGTGTGATTTAGTCTAGGTGATCCTGCTCTGGCAGGGGATTGGACTAGATGAGCTTTCAAAGTCCCCTCCAACTTCTAATGTTCTGTGATTCTGCAATCTCTGGATTGCCTGCTGCCTCATGAAGGTGTGTTGACCCTGAGATTCCTCCTCTTTCCAAGTGGGTTGGCTGTAGTCCAGTCCTGGGGAGAGCTCTTGGAGGAAACCCTGCTCTAATCCAGACTTTGGGCTCCAGCTTTCTTTGCATGGAAGTACTTCTTTAGCCTGCTCTTGCCCTTGGTCCTGCCTGACCAGGTGCTCTGCCAATTCAGGACCAGGTCCTGACCCCTGGACTTAATTTTCTAGCTCAACCTTGGAGCTACCTTGTTACTATGAACTGGGTTGGTGATCTGGGCTCTCTGCAGACCCTGGTTACAACTTCTGGATAATAGCTAGCAGGGCTAGAGCCACAGGCATGTTGTCCTGGTGATGTTGGCATCTGAGGATGTGTAGCTCACTGCATGTGCACGATCCTCTGGTACAGTGTCCTGTACAACAGCAGCAGTGTATCAGGACTCGTTGGATTGGCTGTGAAATCAGCAGCTCTGCCAATGCTTGTATGTGCACAGCTCAGCACAAACTGCTGCCTCAATGCTCCTTCCCAATTTGTTGCACTCCTGGTCTGTATGTCTCCAAAATCCACTTCCACTTCTAACATGAAACATGTTGGTGGGGTTTAGTTTGGCCTGCAGCATCACTGTTAACATCCTTGTTGGCCAGATAGAAACCCTTAACTGTGAGTTAAGCAGGCTTTGAGTGTTTAGTCACACACTTGAGTGTTGCCAGGAGACTCCAAAACTGAAGGTTGACCTGCTACGGTGAACTTCTATGGGGTACTTTTGTAATTTGGAAGAGTGCACTTAGTTGTGGAGCTATGTGTTTGGGGGTGTGGGTTTGTTTTGTAAAAGCAGGAACAGTGACAAAAAAAATGACAGTTTCTTATTTATATGGACTTGTATATTGATTTTTGACAACTTTTGCCATGGAACAGGCCAGCAGTTGGTAAGAGTTCTATGGGTCAAAATTAGCAGGCAGTCCAGCACAGGTGCTGTTGTAGTCTGTATCTGATATGAATGTCCTGATTAGGAAGAAGTAGTGTAGGAAGAAGTAGCCTTCAAACAACTGAAAGAAGCCTCCCATTCACAGACCCTTGTTCTCATGGGGTACCAACCTTGATATCTGGTGGAAGGATAATACATCAGGGTGCAAGCAATCCAGGAGTTTTCTGAAGTGCACTTGATGACAACTTCCTGGCACAAGTAATCAAGGAGCCAACAGGGAAAGATGATTAGGAAGTTTTTCATATGAGGGTGAAAACATTACCCAGAGAGGTGAAGGCCCCACCCCCAGAGGCATTCAAGATAAGATAAGTTCTGAGCTACCTAATCTAGTTAAAGATGTCCCTGCTTACTGCATAGGGGGTGGACTGGATGGCCTTTAAAGATTCCTTACAACCTAACACATTCTATGTTTCTATGATTTCCTGAGCCCTGATATAAGCAAGGAAGAACTAACCTGGAATATAAGTCAAAGGCAGTCTTGGCTGCAGTAAATATGAGAGGTTCCTGAAGACTGAAAAAGCAAATATCAATCCTAAATTCAAGAAAGGCAGGAGAGAAAACTGGAGAAGTGCAGGCTGGCCAGCCTCACTTCAATCCCTGGTAAACTGATGGAGGAGTCTTCCTGGAAGGCATTTCCACACATAAGAAGGCCAAGAAAGTGATTAGGAGTTGTCAGCATGGATTTACAAAGACAAAATCATGCTTGAGCAACCCTGTTGTCTACAGTGAGATGACTAACTTGGTAGGCAAAGGTAAAACATTGCATGTTTATTTCAGTTTGTTTACTGTGAGTGTGGTCAAACATTGGCACAGATTGCCCAGAGGGGCTGTGGAGTCTCCATCCTTTGCAATACTCAAAACTCAAGTGGACATGGTCTCAGGCAACCTGCTCTCACTGGCCCTGCTTGAGCTAGAGGGTTGAACTAGATGATCTCAAGAGGTGTCTTTCAACCTAAAACGTTCTGTGTGAATTTATACATCCTATGTAGATTTTGCATGGGAAGAACCTCTCAATCCATATTGCACCAGTCAGCAGCCACAAGAATTAAATGAAAAAGGTCATTTTCTAAAAGCTATGATAAAAATTGCTTTGAAGTCATTAAAAAGTCCCACTGATTTCAAAGGGCTTTGGCTTAGTTCCAATACTCTTTATTTAAATAACTATTTAAATGGCCTGATTTTCATGGATATAGGGAATGCAGCTGCTCCAGAGGGCTTCACTGGGCTTTGATCAGACTCTAATTAGTTGTACTTGTTTAAAATGTTTCTAAGAAGTTTGAAAATTTGGTGAGTTTTTTTCTCCTCACAGTCAACAAACTCAGTAAATCCTGGAGGGGTATGGTTTAAACTTTCCCTAGGGCTCAACCTTTTACATAAAATAACTTTAGACAAATTATTATTATAAACTATGACTTTGAGTATGAAAAATCAACAGCATGGTAGGGGCGGTTCTGTAGTCATAGAAATAGGCCAAAGGTTTTGGTATCTCATGCTTGTAAGGGCAAAATTCTGGGTCAAAGAGTATTGGAGAGTGTCATCCAACAAATGTGTGCCATGCCAGAAATCAGAGATGGGAATGACTGGTGATTAGGAAGAAGCGTTGGATCCCCCTTTCCTACAAGTGGCAGCTGTGGGGGAGACAGTAACTCCAAGGACAGATGTTTTTGCCTTCTGCTTAGTAGGTGCAGGATGTGTGAGTGATGATTTTTCTGAAGAAGGTAATGTGATATGCTGGGCTGACTAGAGAATTGAGATTCACTATTAAAAAACTCAGATGGGAACTCTGAAACTGTTCTCTGAACACTGGAAAGCTGAGATGCCAGAGGGAAAGTGATAGCAGTGACATTCTGGTGAAATGTTTATCAGCTATTGTCATACTTAATTAAAATCAATGAATTAAATATCCTCACCAATTATGCAAGTTATTAACAGCTTCTGAGTGTGTAATTCTCATTCTTAAAGAAGGTCACCTGGGCAGCATTTCCTATTCTGCTACCAAAACGTGTGCAATTTCTGTATAAATTATATTGCCTTTCTACAACTGAAGTTATCCATTGGTTAAATGATTATAATAAAATCCAGGCCTCTAGCTCACAGGGATATGTTCTGAATAGCCAGACTGTAGTTCCTACTAAGAGCTTGACATTTTTCTTATATATATATATATGATATACAAGAAGGTTATTGCTTTCTTTTAAAAAAATACATAAAAATACTTTATAGGCCTATGTTCTTTTTCAAATTATTACCACATCTTAATGTTGATGTAGCCAGAACATCTTGTGTGGTGTAGATTACTTCTTTGGGAGCATTGGTGAACATGACTTCATCTATATTTATTCTCTATCTGCTGAAAAAGCAAGGAAAAAGCTCTGATTGATGCATATGACTACGGGGAATGACAAAGGGGAAATATCCAGCCTGGTTAAGTGCAAACTAGAAATATCAAACCAGACAGCTAGCTAAGCATGCAGACAGATAAAAAAGATAGGGGTGACCACAGAAATATACTGAGAATTACACTTAGCTCAACTGGGAGAAGACGCTGAAGAAGTAATGTCACTCCTGAAGATACCAGAATGCATAAGAAGGAGCATGAGATAAAGGACAGACACTTGCCCACTGTCACCTGTTTTATTCTCCTAGTGAAAATTCAGAGTATAAAGATAACCTTAAAGTAAATACTTTTGGGTTGGTTTTTTTCCTGTAATAAGATTTAGTGGAAGTAATAACAAGTGCCGACAGAGCACTTCTCTATGTGGTTGCTTCTCTATATGGTTAAACCAGGCTCATGCTGGGACTGGGAGGGACCAGCCAAAAGGGCTGTGAGCAGAAATCAACTCTTTTCCTTCCCCACAGATCTCACTTGTCACTACAGACTTCACACCATTAGCCCAGCACAAATAAGTCACCTGCATTCCACCCTGAACCGGAGTGCAGCAGCACCATGAGACTCACTGGCTCGCTGGCACAGTGTGAGAGGTAACTTCTGAGCCTCCTCTAATGGGAGCGTATTGCTCTCTGAAACAATTGTTTGTTCTTGAATGAAAAGGACAAAATTCCAGCATTCATCATCTCCACCACTGTAAACTCCAGTGAAGCTATAGATGTTTCGAATTTACATGAATGTAAAAGAGGGGAAGATTCAAACCACAAACCTCACATTTTTGGCTCACAGACTGTAAGCTTGTTAAGACAGTGCAGATGCAATAACTGATACATGGAAGCCTACGCTTTCTTGCTTTGCTGTGCAGGAGAGGAAGTGGTTTTTCATATAAAATGTGATGCCACAAAGAACTAACTTTTTCCATGTCTGAGTTATAAAGTGTTCTTTGTATCTAAATTCTTGGCACCCAACAAAATATGACTAATAAAAAGGCTGCACTTGAAGAGAGATGTGCATGATCCAGCTACTAAAATGAAATGACCTTGGTCTTAGCATGGGCACTCCTTGTAAGAGGGCTTCTGGGTTTCTTAATACAAATTTGTCTTCTCCATCTGGTTTTAACTGCACTGATGTGGTGCATTGGCAAGTCACTTCTCCATAAGGTAGCTGTCAGGACCTTGAGCTCTCATGAACACCTAAATCCGTGGGGGACCTATCTGCTGCTGTTGTTGTCCATGCTTCATTGCACCTGTTTTCCCCAATGGAAGGGTTGGCTGTAACTGCTGAACTCCCTTCATGGGAAGTCTTGTTGGGTGAAGGTCTTGGATTTAAAGTGATCTGCACCAGATGTTTTTGCTATGATCCTGTACCTGAAGGTAGTAGTGTGCAGAAGAAAATTTCACAGGGAGGATGGACTCTGAGATGTGGGCAAAGACCTTCTTTCTGTTCTTTGCCTTCAGGAAAGGGTTTGGGGTACATGCGATTTGTAGAGGGAACCACAGAGCGGGAATTGCTGGGGCTCTCTCATAGTACCTAGAACCAGTGTGTTTCACCTTGACTGCTTACAGCAATCCCCAGCTGCCATGTGCTCCTGCCACTCATCCTCCTTGAGTGACGTCCTCTTGCCACCTATTGTGATGGACTGGCAAAACCGTGCTCTTTCAGCTTCAGGTCTGGCACCACCGCTGTGGCTAAACCGTGGGGCAGAAACGAACCTGGCTGGAGCATGCTGAAGCTGCCTTCTGGCCTACGCCACTGCCTCTGAAGGCTTTGTTCCACATACCAACCAGGCTGTTCAGTGGGGAAAAGCAAGAAAATCCTATGCACCTGGGCCCCTTCTACTACAGAGGTGGGTTGTACATGGTTCTGCAAGCTAACAGATCCCACGGTTTAGATGAGGTCAAAGGGTATCTGAGATTTAAGTCTTTCATCTAGTTTCATTTACTTACTGAAAACCTATTAAGTCTTTTTTTAATTGCAGTAAGGCCTCATTACACTAATCTGAAAGGGGAAAGGTAGCTCTTAATGGTATAAATTAGTTAGTTTCCATTTTAAAGCACTGCTTTAATTCATTCTTCATCACTGAAGAGTGAAGAATAATTGCATTGGCTTCATGTTATTACTGCTTCATGTGTTCAGACCATCTATGTGGGTGCTGCCATAACTTGGCAGTAACTGGAGAGCACTATTGTACAAGGAAGAGCTGTGGTGAGGACCTGAGGCTCCCAGAAGGTACCAGAATTGAGCTTTTGTCTCTGAACATTGTTTAAATAATCTTTTAATCAATGTTTTAAAAGAGAAAGTTTTGAAATATGCAAACGGAAACTTTCTAAAAGCAAAAATCCCCCTAAGCCCCACGCTGTTTCTCAGGATGCCTAGACAGTTTCTTGCTCTTTTACTGGTCTGCTGAAATAGGGCCTTTTAAGTGTTCTCCCACAGTTTCCCTTGAATACCTCAGCTCTTACAGGGTCTGGTGATGGTTTTGATTTCAAAGTACTTTAAGATCCTTTAAGATGATGAAAGGTGCTGTATAAATGCACCTTTTTTTACAGAGAAAGAGTACAGTCTGTAGGAGCATGTGTGAGCATGTTTCCAGATGTATTTTATTGCTGTGCCCTTGCTGCAGATCAAGGATGTAATAAAAACATCATTTTTCCCTCCATGCCACTGGGCAAGGCTGGGAGAGCTGGCAGAGACATTTGGCCACAGCTGTCCCTAGGACACAAAGAGCAAAAAAATCTCCTTACAAGGAGCAGGAAAAAAAATCACTCTTCCAGATGCAAGGCTTGTGCATGTAGGTGACTTCCTATGGTAGAGAGAGGTGAACATTAAGGACTGCTGGTGGCTGGATTGCAGCAGTGTGGTACCTCATTGGTTCCTTTATGATGTGCTTCTGTCTGCTTCATCTCTATCTCATCACTGGGGTGATCTCCCCACCGTGTGTGGTGGTGTCTCTGGGTCACTAGCTGGTGCTGTCATGTAACCAAGGTTTTCTTCCAGCTGCATGACAAAAATGTGTGGAAATGACACATGTTCAAGTCATCCAGTGCTGGCTGAAAACAGTCTGATGGAGCAACTGGCCACAGCATCAGTGTGGGCACAGCAGACCTTCACATGTCAGAATAATCTTGAAGTGGTGTGGGAAGGCAAAGCAGCAGGGGGCAGGTTAATTTTTTTTGGGGGGAGAGGGGGTTGTCACTCCTGGGTTTCTATGATCAAGATACCCAAGGGTTCCTAAATTTCTGCTGATATTTAGCTTTGAGAAAGTTATCATAGTGGGATGCATAAACTGGGGACTAGGTTTCTTCCATTGCTTGTGTCCAACCAGACCATGAAAAATGCGTGCTCCCGGGGCGTAAGGTGTAAAAACTAGCTGTTTACATCAGGCCTGGATTCTCTTCTTGAAGGGAAAGAGAGAACACAGATTTAACAGGCAGAATATACTCTGCACTAGGCTTAACCACATCAACGAGCCAAAAGTCCCCTTGCTTCTATTAACAACAAGATCATGCTTAGCATTCTGCTTGAGAAAGTGTGTTTCACTAAGCAAGTTTTCTGTATAAGCCTTTAGAAAGGATGTAGGGTCTTGATTATACTAGAAGATAGATCCCATCCTGCTGCTCCAGCCTCTGTCCTCGGGCTCTTTCAAACTGGGATGGAAAGTACAGCATGAGCTGTCTCTTGGGAGTGGGTCAGCTGCTGGATCATGGGTTCTCCAAATTCCCTTGGCTTTGGGTTCTCTCATAATTTTGCTGTTTGTTAATTTTTGTGTCCTTGATCCTGAACACAATGGTCTTCATAGTATCTTGCACGTGTACTGTGCTTTATGTAGAATGCAGGAATCATTTGCTTTTCTGCAGTGGCAAGCACCCTTCCTGGAGGATGGAGGGACTGGTATTTAACAGAAACACATACAGAAGCTGGAGAAGAAGTAAATAAAAACACAGGAAGCAAAGCTCTTTTGAGAACTGAAGAGGCAGGACTATTGTGTACCACTTAGGGATGCTCCCTGTCCTTCAGGATGGTCCTGTGGGGGTCTTCCAAAACTGGGCTAGCTTTTCTGTTCAGTTTAACAAAGGCTGGATGAGCTCCAATGCGGTAAGCCCCCAAGAGAGCTGACAAAGGCTACCCGGGCATGTCAGGGGGGAAGATTGCAAACCAGCAGTTTTAGCTGTAGTGCCTGATTCCTTTCAGGCTGGCGCTACACCTGTATGGTGGAAAGACAATCAGCCAGGCAGCCAAATTGGGACTTCCGTCTGATATATCAATGCATTTTGTTAGCAACAATCAGTCACTTACAATCCGTACGCGACAGCTGCAGTTTCCCCTCTCAGCCTCACTGTGCCATTATAAATAGATTGTCATACTCCCTGCAGCACTAAATTGCTTTCTGCATTCCCAGTCCCTGAGCGGGCTGATTGACTTGGGAAGCCTGCCATTTTGGTAGCCCTCCAGGAACAATGATTGCTTATTTTCGCATCTGCTGCCAAACCTGTATAAGTATGTTACCCTTAAAAAGTCGGTATTTAACCACAATTACCATAGAGGGGTATTTGATGTGACAGTTGTTTCCTGCTGTGTTATGTTCCTCTGTACACAAAGAGCAAATGGATGGTTTCAATTAGGGGAGGGGGGCCTTCCTAGCAGTATCTACGCTGCTTTGAACACAGAAAGCCTTCTTGCTTCTTTTAATCAATACAGCGATTAAAGATTTAAAAGCTCAGGCCACAACGTTTTAAAAACCCCAAGCCACAAAAGTATACCTGTTGTAGGGAGCCTACAAGCACTGAGAAATATTTGGGAGTATCAAATGACACCTCCTGCAAGTAAATGTTAAGTGCCTACAGGCAGTGCTGGAAGTGGATGGGTCCTGTGGCTGTGGGGTACTTTACTGGAAGAATAATAATATTCACAGCATCTCCCTGCCCTGTGGCCTAATACAGGAATGTACACATGGCAGTGTGCTGGTCACCCTGGAACTGGGGAGATGTCTCTGCATATAACAAGATCTGTTGCCATAATGACCTGATCCAGCCCTGGATGAGACAGTGAAGAACCACTGAGGTGCATGGGCTTTATATCATACCATAAACCTTTAAAAACGTTTCAAGACAATGTGCCTCATGCCTAGCATTGCAAAGTAGGACACTTGGTGCTGTGTGGTTCTTAATGAGGCAATGACTGTTGCATTTTAATAGCATTCTCTTAGGCATTGGCCCAGATTGGAGATCCTTCAGTGGCTGTTTATACACCTAACGTTGCACGTTTGTTAAAAGCCAAACACAGCCTCAGAAGCAGGGACCACCCATCCTGACTAGGCTCCAGACTGATGTTCCCTTCATGCTCCTTCTCTCCCTCTTTCTGTTTAGTCCTGTGAGCTGGGAATTTTTTACTGCATGGTGACAGAACTCCAAGGGGACAGGTGAAGAGCTGCTCTTGTCTCCATTTCCCTTCTTCACCCACTGTCTTTCTAATCTGGACTGCATTTGGGCTATTAAATGCCCTATGAGAAGGTAGGAGATGGGCTGAGAATGGTGCTGAATCTCCCCTTCCCAATCAGCTGCGATAAAAATGCAGTTCATATACAAAGGCTAGTGGAGCTGGTGACATCCCTAAGTTTCATTTTTGAGAGCTGATGACTGTAGGAGACAGCCTGCTGGATTCATCCCTCAAGGAGAGTGGAAGATGGGGGAGACATCTACCTTATAGCTGAGGATTAGGGTGAATATTATCAGGTTCCCCTAGGGCAGCTCCCATCGTGCAGAGATTTTCTACTGAACTTGCAGTCCAACAGGGAGCACGTGAACATATGTTCCTCCTGGGCTTGGTGGCAGGTAGGAACTCTGTTCTGGGTCGTGGTTTGGATGCTTCACCTCTGATTAAATGCTTTATTAGAATGGAACCTAAACACAGAAACTTCAAAGTGCTTTTTAGAATGGGTGAGTGTAATTATTTCACAGTTTGGGGTGAGGGCAGGATTTCTAAAGGTAGCCCTATGCCTACCATCAGGAAAGGAAGTCTTTCGCATTTTTCCCTCCCAGTGTTTAAATGGGTCAGGCCTTGGGGGTTTTGGTGAAGATTAACCTGAATCCCACTGAATATTTATCTGTACTTTGAGGTATCTAAATAATATGAAAATACAGCCCAGAGCCTGAATGTTGGCAGATTTTGGATCTGATAACACGATATGGCTTTCCTGATCTGCTGCTCACTCCACAGAAGCCAATGGGCTTCTACTCTGCTGCTTCTCCTGTCCGCTCTTCCATGAGGGCTCCTGTTTGGTATATATTTTGGTATTGGCTTATAGACAGCAAACTTATACATTATAACTGAAGGTAGAGGAATAAGGAGCAGAAATCATTCGTAGTAGATACTTTTAAAGGAGGTATAGATATATAAAATTCTATTGTGGGAATGTACTGCATGCTAATCAGAATACTTACTGATTTAGCACATTAAACATTTCTCATCTAGCTAATAGGAATCTCGTTAGTTGTTCTTTCCCTCCATAAATACTTTTCCTAAGGTCCAGTGCTCTTTTTAATATGCAAGTCCTCTCTCCTGAATCTGAAGAACAAGATTAAATAGGATGCTTATGATATCACGTATAAATAAATAGCTCTACACCATTAAAAGCAGCTGGCTAGTAAGTACTGTAAAATCAGCATCTTTTTGTACTTTCAACCAGAGCATAAATGAGCTTCATGGCTTAGTGTAACCATCAAATCCAGGTCTGGGGTAGTGTAAGTACAGAGATCCTAGAGTTTGTTCCAAACCCAAGAAAAAGAAAAGATCACAAACCATGGCATATCTTCTGTATTTTCACTTCACTCCCTTATTGCTGCGCTGCAGCGCCTTGTCAGCACTTTCCTCCATCGTTCCCTATTGCCAGCCACCTACAGAACGCCTGCAACGCCTCTGACATGAAGGAGGAAAGATGATGCCTGTCTCCAAGTTATGAAGATTGTTTACAATCCAAATATTTGAAGATGTTGCTAGCTGTATGGTAACTGAAACCTGTGTAGCTCAGTGCTTTAATTAAAGGCTTCTGTTGACTGAAGCATGGATGATAGCTGATTTGAAAGCTATTGCTGCAGCTAGGTTTTATCTACTGCTATTGCCGACGCCAGAAAACGTGTAATTCAGAGTAAATATAAATTGAAAAAGAGCTAGTTGCTGGCTGGTTGCTGTGCAAATGCAATCAGCTAGTGGTAGCCTGGCATGATGGAAGGAGTATCTCTGATAGGGAGAACTTTACCCTCCAAGAAAGCCCCTGCTTGCATTTTCTTTATTTTTTTTTTTTTTTACTCTCAGCGGTTTTAATCTCTCCCAGGACTCTCTGTCCACAGAAAACGCCATCTGAGCTACTTTTTGTGTGTTTCTTCACAGCTTCTGACCTCCTCTGTGGTTTGGCCAACATTGTCACTAGTGGTACTGGATTTGGAGACCAAATTATTTGTGTTAGTGAGAGTCAATATGGGCAAGCAGGTAATGAAGGACTTGGGTTGGCAGCACAAGGGAGGGAGCTCAAGCCTTTCTGTCTTTCTTGTTCCCAGTAAATGTGAGCAGAAATCTTCCCTGAGGGAGATTTTAAGGAGGCATCAGCTGCTCTGGAGATGTAGCCAAACCTCTGGACCTTTTGAGGTTTGCCCATCACTTCTTATGATCAGGGAAGAAATGCATGACTCTGTGAGGAAGGTATTTTAAGCTTATTTTCTTTAATCTTCTGGGTTCTGTGGTTGTGACTCCCCTGAGGTCATACAGATACTTTTAAATGAATTCTCACTGCTTGAATAACAGGGAAATCATGTCTTGGTTTTCAACTTCTGTATCCTCCAGCTTCATAACTTTGGGCACTCCTCAAGTGAAGCTGAAGTCATTGGGCCGCTTCAAGAGTCCTTTTGTATTTACATTAATAACAAATCTTGCCCCTGGAAGAACATTTGCCATACTTGAAATGTTTATTGTTCAGCTGGGCCAGCTAACAGCTGTATGGAGCAAAGCCCCATGTGACAGCCAGTGCATTCCTGGGTGATTATAGTATACTGCCAACGACTGTTTGTGTGTGCTGTGGTAGTATCCACGCAGCCTGGGCCACAGCTACAGGGGGGAAAAAGAAAAGCCCTCACAATCAGAGTACGAAGTTCTTACATGGTAATATAAAATGCAAGGAGGAGGTGGTTGCACCCTTAGTAAAAAACCTTCTGTCCCTCCTTGAGCTGAATCTTACAGGACAGTGCGCAGACCCGCTATGCGTGTGGCTGGCCAGCGAGGCTGCGGAGTTGTTTTCCCAGGAGATGGCTCAGAGAAAAGCTCTGAGCCACATTTGCATCAGAAAATGGAGGCTGTCAAAATTGAAACGTGTTGTGGGAGCCCATCAGCAATTACAGGGTGTCAGGAGGGGACGCGTGGTTGCTCTGACATCCTCAGCTTGTTCCTATTGGACCCAGGCTCCACTGATTTGCTGAGACGAAGGTGTTTTGTCTCAACCCATGGTGCTCCTATTACTTTTCAATCAGTCTATTTACATGGAAGGGAATGTTAATATTAAAAACTCATCAAAGGCAGCAGCACTTCAGATTGTGATATCATCGTAGAAGTGAGGTATTTCCACGCTTCTGAATTGATTTCTTTTAAAAGGATTTCCAGCCAGCAGGAAAACTTTGAATTTGGGCTTCTGGAGTTAAGAATGACACAGACTTGGAATCACTGGAGGTAACTACAGCTTCCTAGCTAACTTAAGTTGTCAATGTGCCCACACCATTTCTTGCTCTGACCCATTCCAGATACCAAAGTCTGAAAAAAGACATTTCCAAACAACAACAAAAAATAAAATTAGGAACTTTCTATGTACTGGATCCAATTATAAATGTTTTTAAAATTTTTTGTTGTAGCACAGTGGAGCTCCCACAGAAAGTGTCAGGGCTTGCAAGAAAGAAGGAAGGGAGCGTTTTCCCTGGCTGGCTCAGCATGAACCTCCTGCAGACATCCTTGTGCCCTGGGTGCTCCTGGCACCTCTGAAGAAGCCCTGTACAACCTAACTGTGCCTAGTGGCCTGTGCAAAGGGGTCTGGTCTCATCTGGGAGCTTTTAAAAAAATGCCTTTCCCCCTCCCTATTTCTTTGTACCCGTTCACTCTCCTCCCATGTGCAAGCAGAGGGGTACAATCACTGCATATGACCCCTGCAAAAGTACAGCCTCTCCTGGGTGCTTTTCCAGTGGGGCTGTGGCCGTGGCAAGGCAAAGCCAGACAAGCCTGGGAGCTCAGCTGTGCTCCCATAGCGGGCAGCAGAGGAGCATCAGCTGGGCTAGAAGAAGGTATGGTTTCTCTCCTTGTTTCTTCCTCGGTAGCTGCCTCTGCTGCAGCGAAGATGAAGGCGCTGGAGCAGACTAGTTCTCAACTCTCCTATTAATAGAAGTTTTTTAAATCATCCGTGGTGTTTAGATTTCTGCCCTGCCATGGGCTACTGTCTTACTGACGTCATCCAACAGGCACACAGGGAGCAATGAATTACCACAACTTGTTAATAAAAATAGTTCTGGCGCTTGGGATTGTTTCAAACATGTTCCATTCAGAGGGATTTTTTTTTTCACTAAGAACAATGTTTCTTCCTTACCCAAAAATCTTTTTTTAAAGCAAGGGCTGGGTAGCTATCAATTGCCTTTTAGCAGTTCCCAAAAAAGGAATGAAACTATATTCAGGCAAGCCTTTTAAATCGATTTGGAAATCTTATCTGGACTTGTCTTGCATGAGAGCCTTCTGCTTCGCTCGTCCTCTGTGGCGTGTGAGCTTGCTGTTCTCCTCAGAAACAAATAATAATCTCAAATGTGGATTAAACTGATAACCAGCTTCTTATAACAAGGCCTTTTCTCAAAGGCTGAATGAGAATTAATGTTTCCAGCAAGTCTGTGGAATGTTATAGGAAAGTTTGACCTGAAATTAGCTCCTCCTGATTAACTTTCATGCAGTGGGCTATTACCGTGCCACCTAGGTTGGTGCCACCTTCCTCTTGGTAAAGCTTATTTCAGGGGCAGAAGGAGGCTGATCTGGTAAAATGCCTGCTTCTGCAAGATTGCCAGTATAATTTTGATGACTCAAAATGATAAGATACACTTCTTTTGAATTAAGCATGGTCAGTGACTGCTACTGTATCTCTAGAAGGTATTAACCTAGCAATGCAAACAGGAGGGGAATCAACTTTTTAAAAGGGTAGACAATGGCAGGAGAAGGGGGAATGGATTAAAGCTAAAGGAAGGAAGGTTTAAATTAGATATTAGGGGGAAGTTTTTTACAGAGAGATTGTTGAGGTGCTAGAACAGGCTTCTCAGAGAGGTGGTAAATGCCCCGTCCTTGGAGGTGTTCAAGTCCACGTTGGATGGGGCCCTGGGCAACCTTGTGTAGATCCAGGCCTGAGGTTGGTGGCCCTGCCTGTGGCAGGGGGGTTGGAACTCTATGATCCTTAGGGGTCCCTTCCAACCTATGCCGTTCTATGATTAACAATTTTAAACATTTTCATGGCACTGCTTTTGTTAGGGAATGAGAAATAAGGCTTTACAGGCTGTCACACTGTGCCAAGGTTTGGGTTCCTTTTCTTTCTTGTGTTACCTTCTACAGAAACAAAATGCTACCTAAAAGAATATCTTAGTTTATTTAACATTAATAGAAGGTTTCCATTTGGAGAGAAGAATTCCTTCAGATCAATGCAAAGAACTGGTTTTGTTTGGGAGCAGCTACTTCCAGCCAGGTTCTCTGGGACTCATTTTCACAAGACGAAGAGACTGTGAACCGAGCTGTTACTCTTGTCACAGCCCAGCTCCCTGAGCCCCAGGGACATAAAAAAATCAAACCAGCCAAACACAAAAATTCACTTTTGCCTACAGTTCTTGGACTCTTGTCTGCTAGCACCTTGCCAAGAAACATCTCTGGACTTCTCGCTACCTTGATCTAAGTGGAGGTCTTTTCAATACCTCTTTTATTTCCTCTTTTTTTATCCCTGAAGTGGTGAGTTTGGAGGACAACTTCATCTTCTCTGAGATAATGAGGAACAAGATACAGTTTTCCCCCTGTATTGCTTTCCTTTCTTGTTACTATCAAGGCTTAATTAGCTCAGAAGGATCAAAGGGATGGCTGCTTGTGTTTCCCAGTCAGGCAGGATGCAGCCCATAAGGGCAGGGAGGTGGTGGCCCACCAACTGATATCTGTGAAACAGAGAAGGGAGACAAGAGGTGGGAAAGGCTGTGAGCTGAAAACCAATGTGAGCCCTTTGAAAGTTAGGTGAAAAGATTTCAGGCCCTTCCCCAACTGTGAGATGGCTGAGATAGAAGCCCATCAGCCAGGAGAGAGATGCTGCATCTCCTGACCCCAGGGGCAGGGAGTACGGATGGCTCTGCCAGTGCCTGATGTTGGATGCAAAGCCACAGCACATCCTCCCCCAGGCTGCTACAGGGCAGGCACAGCTGAAGCAGGGTCTCAGCTCTGTGCTGGACCTTGCCCCACGGATGCTGTAGCATGTGTATGTTTTCTGTCTATAATATCTGGGGGGGAAGTGTGGCCTGCTAGTGGGGACCAGCTGAAAATGAGGTGGCTAAATCTGTTTGGACCTGCAGTATATTTCAACTCTGACCTTTGCTATCTCTTGCTGCTGCTATCTCATGTCTTCCTTTATCAGAGTCTTCCAGTCTCATGTCAAATTTAAGACATGGGCTGTGGGCCTTGGGCAAATATTCACTGGAGATCAGGAGGAGATTTTAATGGATGCAGAGCAGCAGAAGCACTCGCTCAAGAGTGGCTTCTGAAAAACCTTTCCCAGGGCAGTTGCAGCAAATCTGGGGCACGCCATGATTTTGTTCACTTGAGATGCCAGCTGCAAGGCACATTGTTCCATGTGGGTTTTCTTTTGCATTTCACCTGCTCAAAATGTCCGCCCTGCTGGGGGCTTGAAAGGAATTTGGGAACGCGTCCAAAAGATCGTAGGTGGGTGTGTTCTTGGGGTGAAAGCTAGTGGATGAAAATCCCTGTCAAATGGGGGGATATAAAGAAAAGACAATCCCAGTGCATACCCCAGCCAGAGACAGGGCAGAGGGAGGGGTGATTCGTTTCCACGGGGTACGTCAAGATGCTGACCCAGATTCGGGATGCTGCGGTGGTGGGTTTTACGCAGCGCTGACTGTGCATGCAGCAACTCAGCAGGAAAAGGCTGTACAGCACGAATGTTCCATTACATCCCTTCCAGGGCAGGGAACAGGCTACCTGAAAGTCCCTGCAGCTTGGTGGAAGGATTGGGAATTGTCTCCCCCCTCCCTCTTCTCCTATATAACTACTAAAACTCTGTAGATAAACTGAGCAGTGGGGTCTGGCTTCAAGGTCAGCTGCATCTTTAAAGCAAGCCCTGCTGTGGGCAGGTGGCTGCACGGAGTAGCCCCCAGAGATGCCAACTGAATCACGGAAATCAGTGAGGTCATAGCTGTGTGACTGTGGTATTAGAGACAGGCCCCTGGGGACATGCACACCAGGCAGAGCAAGATGCAGGTGTGTCCCACTGCCTGTGAACTGCCTTGTTCAGAGTTTATCCCTTTTACCTGCCTCTTAATTAGTTGCTAAATGGCTAATAAGCGATCAGCCAGTGTTATCTGATGCCTGACATAGTGCTGTTAAAGGAAGTGGTGCTATTCAGGGACCCATGTGGTGCAGAATTTGGCCTGACCTAGAGCTCATTTAATAAAAGCTTTGTCTGTCGAGTGTTAGCTTCCTCTTTCTGCTCGAGTTACAGGACCACAACCTCCTTTCATTTTTGCTTAACCTTTAGAGATCCAAGCTCAGACCTGTAGGACACGCGCAAGGAAAGAGGAAGGTTGGACTTGCTGCTAAGGCGAGTCTAGGGTCAAGCTCGGGCCAGAGAGACCATTTCCACAGTCATGGACTTATGCTTCCCATTTTTGTCCCCTTTTATCCCTCTGGAGTGGGAGTGACTGTAACAGCCTATCTTATCAAAGGATTAAATAGTTCAAGGAGTTGAGGCTTTGAAAGAGCTTGGAGAGTGGCAGACAAAGTGCAGAATGTGACAGCATGGTGTAGTCCCCAAGAAGATTGCATTCACTCCATCACACAGCAAGGCCACTGGGTTCTTGCCCAGCTTTCCTCCCCAGGATTTGGAGGGAGACTCTCATCCTGACCTCAGCAGTTTGTGAGCCCTTGGGTCTGTGGATGTGACTGCATGAGGCTATGGGGCAGCAGTTGTTGGGGTTTTTTCAGTTTCCATTTCTGATGGGGTAGCAAGAAAAGAGATGGTGGTTTGGCTCCTTGTAGTGGACCACAGAAATATTACTTCTCCTCCAGTTTTGGTAAATGAGCCATGACCGACATTGTTCTAAGTGAAAATTGCTGCTTCTTCTGCCCCACTAGCAGCTGTGATGTGAAAGCTTCCTACAGGTCCACTTCTGTAGAAAGTTGGCCAAGGAAGAGTTGGGTCACTCACATGGGGTTGCTTCAAGCTGGCAGCAGGGACCTGGTTTTTGGCACCACACTGAGTCCCCCACCTCCATGCATGAGGTCACATTGCTTTAACTCTTTGTGAAGAGAGGAGGCAGCTCTCCTCTCTGCTGAAGGCCAACACATTAATGCTCTGTGGTGCCAGCCACGTGTCTGCCCTCAAATATGCTCCATTGTGACTGCCAGCATTGATTTCATTGAAGGGAAGCCCTCAATTTATCTGGCCAAGCTCTTCTTTGTGCCAAGATCTGCTTGGCAGAGAGGAGAGAAGCATTTGTCAGGGACTTCAAATATCCCTGAGGTTTGCTGATAGTTTTTAAAGCTGCTGTGGTCTGTGAATGACCATGGTGTTCATTCCGTGGCCAGAGTTACCAGGTAACCCAGGAAAGACTTGGTCACCCCAGCCCAGATCCTGCCAGCATGCTGCTGGTTCAAGCCACCTCTCTGCAGTGAAGCACTCAAAGTGGTCCCTGTGGTAAGGATATGTCCCCTCAGCATGGCTCAGGCTGTAGAAGGGCCAGGAGCATGGGGAAGAGCTGGATCTGATATACCTGATTCTCCTGCCTGCTGCCTCTTCGACCTGATCTGTCGGCTGCCCCTGGCAAGACAAAAAATGCCAGCTGAGGCGTGCCTAATTCTTTCTCAGCCTGTACTTCTTTCCTTATCTGAGTGGCCGAAAATAACCTCTGCCTCCTCTCCTCTCCAAACGTTCATGCAAGACTGGCTTTGCGGTGCCCGTGTAGCACCTGTGTAAAGCACCAGCTCAGGTTTTGTCCATAGACAAAGGGATTGAACAAGCAGGGGATTTCCAGAGGCTGAGTCCATCTGCAGCTACTGGGGATTTTCCAAGGATGACACAAAGTGGAAGCCCTGTGTAGACTTCACAGCATCTATTTGGTTAGGTTGTATTTCATGGCTTGTGGATCACAAAAAATGAGATTTTGGATTCAGAGGCGCTTTGATTGGTTAAAGATGCGACTGGAGTGTGTGGGGAGTGTTTTCTTTTGTGATAGATTTCTTCCTTTTATTTCCCTCTTATTTGGGTGTCCTTGCTCATGACTGCTGGATGCTGGCATGAAGAGGGTGATTGAAGTGCTGGTGTAGAAATGCCATGTGTGAAAACAGGGACCTTGAAATGGATAAATAGAAAGAGGTCAAATCCTCACCAGAAGATAAATGGGTGCAGAACCACTGCTTACAAATGCAGCCATCCCTGTTTATGCTGCTGTCAAGGCCTGTCTTGGGGAAAGTCAGCTGAGCAAGGGAGCTAATGTACGTGCTATGGAAAGTATGATGAGAGACATGTCCACGTGTCCCTGCTGCCTCTCACTTGCTTTCTTGACTAACCAGGCTCCTTCTCCGGACATGTTACAGACTGGGAGGTTGTTCTCCTCAAAGGTGAACCTTCCCCAAGGTTCCCCTGACCATTCAGACCAGGGTGGCTTGGGCACATGGCATTCCACATCCAGAAGTGCATTGGGGAGGTGTTGTGGGAGTGTCAGGGGTTTTATTCCAGCTGGGACTCTGAATACAGGTGGGACGATGTGGCAAAGTCCTGCATGGTGCAAGCGCCACGTGTCTGGTTTGTGAGCCATGAGGAAGCACCGCGAACATTCTCAAGCTTTGTAGACAGCTTTATTCATACCCCCCAGATAAGGATGGGCTGTGGCGGTGGTTGCAGGTACAGCTCACTCCTCTGGTTGACTGTGAGTCCTCGTCACACTTTCTGATTCACACTAGCTGTAGCAGAAAGCTTAGGTGGGACAGAGCTGCCACATGGACTTTGTGCTTTATCTGCACAATGGGGAGCTCTGGGAGCCTGAAAAGTCCACCTCAACCAGCTGTGTGTGGAGGTGGGAGCTGATCTGAAAGAGCATGTGAAATGAGTATTTGTCCATTTTGAGATTTAAGTACTCAAGGAAACTTTGCCATTAAAAAAAGAACAGAAACCTCAGCCCTCCTCCCTGTCAGTTTCTGTGCATCCACGCGTGTGCATCTATATATAGATAAAGATTTTTTTAGAAGGCTGCTTCTTTAGTGGTCTTTCATCCTCCACCAGAAGGGCATACCCTATGTTTCTCCTGCCATATGGGCAAGTGGGAGAATGGCAATGCAGGTGACACCCTAGGGCTAACCAAAGGCAGAATTATAGCCAGGCTTTTGGTGTAGTGATCCCCAGCATGACACTTGGTAAAATTTTCTTTTTCTTCCTTACTCCTGCATGATGTTCAGCTCTTCCTTTCAGCTAGAAACTGGTGAGAAATGTGTGGTATCTTCAGGAGGGCCAGGACATTTGTTTCACTGCCAGACCTGGCATATGTATACTTGAATGCTATGCACCATTGAATAATACTTGTAATTATTTCCTAGGTCTTTTCTTCAGGCCCCACCTGGAGTATTGTGTCCAGTTCTGGGCTCCCTGGTATAAAAAAGACAGGGATCTCCTTGAGAGAGTCCAGAGAAGGGCTACGAAGATGATTAAGGGCCTGGAACATCTATGAGGAAAGGCTGAGAGAGCTGGGGCTGTTCAGCCTGGAGAAAAGAAGACTGAGGGGGGAACTAATCAATGTTTATAAATATCTTAAGTATGGGATGCCGGGGGAATTGGCCTGCCCCTTTTCTGTGATCTGTGGAGACAGGACAAAGGGCAATGGCTGCAAATTGGAGCACAGGAAGTTCCACACCAACATGCGGAGAAACTTTTTCACAGTGAGGGTGACAGAGCCTGGGGACAGGCTGCCCAGGGGGTGGTGGAGTCTCCTTCTCTGGAGATATTCAAGACCCATCTGGACGCCTATCTGAGTGATATGTCCTAGGGAGCTGCTTTGGCAGGGGAGTTGGACCCGATGGTCTCTCGAGGTCCCTTCCAACCCCTACGATTCTGTGATTCTGTGATACTGGATATGTATTAATGGCACTTGTAAACTGGAGGCAATGGCTCTGTCACCACCTTCAGCCTGGATCAGCAGCTGGGCAGACTGGTACTGTTATGCCCATCAGTGCTGGCTGCAGATCTGGCCTGTCCGTGGCAGAAGAGTCAAGTCTTCAATCAGCAGATTTTTCCTACTGGGTCTGGTAGTAATAGCAAAATATCTGCCCTCCTTCGGGATTAGTGAAGGGATTTCTTGACAGCTTCCACCATCTTCTTGTAATTAAGGGCATGAGGCTCAAGTGGCACTAAAAGGCAAAACCCCCTTGGTGTGATTAGAAGTACTCTGACTGTTGTGACAGGGGGCATTGTTACTGCTGGCCTTCATTACTCATTTTTTCAGGTTTCCACTCAGAATTACTCACACTGGTTTTTCACATGGGATATGTGTGGTGACTAAAGCGGGCTGGAGGATGCTTAACATAGTTCACGATATCTTATGCTAACATGAGTTGTTGGTACTTTTAATGTACTGATTTATGAAAAGTCTCTATTTTGTGGGAGTATGAGTATTTCACTATGTACTGAGACCTCTCTCTCTAATACCACACCAGCTCTCAGGCAGTTGAGTTTTACCATGTTGCACGCAGCTAGATTGAATTGGATTCTCCTCAGAACTCTGCAAAATGATGCACCAAAGGAACTGGGAGGCAAAAAGGCTTTTAAATGTGCTGTAATATTTATCTCCTGACGTCTGTGCAGAAAGGAGCAGTCCGAGACACTTGGCAACACTTATCCACAGATGTCCGAAGACTTATTGTCCCTGGTCTTCCTACTGTACAGTAGGTGTGTAGTACTTTAAAGATACTGTATTAGTGATGGGTTGTTGTGCACCTCCAACTCTGCAGGACTTGGCATGGCAATGCCTGGAGTTTACAACCTCAGTGGTTACCTGCTCTCTGACATCCAGGCAGAAAACCTGGAAAAAGTTGTCTGTTGGCATAGAAAAAGTGTGTGAACCTTTTGTTTTTCTGCCAACATATAGGTATCTTCAGGGGAAAACAAAAAACAGCAGATTTGGTCAGAGATCTGAGCTGAAAAGTTAAGGAGCACCTATCTTGCCTGGAGATGCCTATTTCAGCATAGCACCTACCAAGATCCAGCGGATTATGGAGCTGTGGTGCTGTACCACCACAAAGGTGTTTTGCAGCCTGAGAAGTCTTGCTCGTGCAATCTCTTGAGTCCTGTGCAGCATTCATAGGGTATGACCATGTTTTATAGCACATCCACCTGACTGTTGTTAAGCAGTGGCTCTGTGAAAACCCTGCACAGGTGTTATACCTTCTATTCATGGTGGCTTTTCAGCAAAAATCTCTCTTCTGTCCCCTATGAGGGTTACACATAATTCCCTTGCAAAAGTAAATTCCCTCTGTGTGACCTGGTAGGGAGTGAGCTGCATGCAGGTCAAAGGGTAGTTGCCAAATTCATTCTCTTCTTTCTTATATATATGCCATGCTGCCTTTCCAGATACCAACTCTTAGTTTTGATTTCTAAACCTGTAAACCTCATGAATCACCTTTTGTTTCTCTTTTCCATAGCTTGATAAGAACTGTGTTCCTTTAAAGCGTTTCCTGTACTGTGAAGGTCTGATCATGAAGGGTTGAGGTTGACTCCAGTCATCACGGCCATGAATGACTGCAAATTGTGAAACATTGTCCCTTGATGAAGAGGAGTGAGGTCATCATTGGGATCAAGTGTGACTCTTCTCCCAGGCATTTTTTTCATTAGCAGGGGAGTAAAGTCACAGGGGAGCAGGAAGGCTTCTGTAATGGGAAAGATCATACCAAAAGATTAGGAACAGCTCACTGCAACTGCCTGAGATGATCGCATCGCAGCCCTTTTTGCTTTGCAAACTAGCACGTGAATTGGGGAAGTTAGGTCACCATATTTTTATGGTGCTTCTGGCAGTGTGAGAGTATCCCAGAAAAATTAGGAGGCAGCAAGTGTGTGAGGAGTAATAACTCTGTTTTACACAAGACATAATTAACACGTGGAAATTCCTTTCAGAGAGAGTCTTGAGGTTAAGAGGCAAGCAGGGATTAAGAGAGTGAATTAAACACTTAGAGGGCTCATGAGACTGCTCCTAACAGCTCCGTTGGAAGGAATCAAAAGCACTAGCAACTCTTGTCTTCAGGAGCATTTGCCGAGGCTTGGATATTGTAGCTGTTCCTTGGTTGTCCACTGAGGGTTCATTCCATCTTTCTCCGAATCTCTGCTCTCAGAGGCTCGGTGTCAGCCTAGGTGGGTCGCTGGGATGGCCCACACCACCAATTTGTTTGTATAGCATGGAGGGAATCAGCAAAGGCACGTTGTGTGTGTGTGAATATACCTATGCACACTATATAAACTGAAGCTATTTAATATGCACAGTCTTTCAGACCTCACCAAATTTTATGGCTGGGAAGTCTGAGGGTATGACATTGTCAAGGAGAAAAGTTGTCTTTATCACCTTTTTGCCTGCAGGCTCCATTTTATATCCTGACCTCAGCAAATGTAGCAATGAAGACAGCAGTATCAAGGAAAAAAAAATCAAAACAAAGCCTCCCAGCTGCTTACCCATGCATGTTCTCAAATCCTACACTGACCTAGGCTTGAATTTTGCAAAACTTTTCCTTTGTAATGGGCTGAACAAGCAATCAGGTGAAAAGCAGCCTCCTTTTCCCTTCCTCTCTCTGCTCCCTCTCCAAATCTGCATTGTGTATGATTCTCACACCAAACTTTGTAGTTTATATTAAAATTTCGGAGTTCTTCCTGATACCCTTGTTTCATTGGAATGTGTGTGTCCCAGTCCTCTGAGAGGTAGCTCAAGGTCCCTGCTGTTCCCCGGAGGGCCAGGCTGTGGGACATTGATCCAGCTGCAATGGCAGATGCTTGGGAGCCCCCATCACTCTCCTGAGCTCAAGCTCAAATTTTATTTACATAAAGTTTGCCAGAAAAATGTTAGTCATGAATGAAATAACCATAAGATCACACAACTGTCCTGCTAAGCTTTTACTTCGGCTCTTTGGAAAGGACATATAATTTATTCTGTAACACAGTGCAAGCTTTTAAGAAGCGCTGTGGAAGAGAGATGACTTATATTTGCAGCGATGAGTGGAACAGATGAAGAGACCTGTTGTTTGTCACTGTCTTGGCAGTTGCATACATCCTTCGCCTGATGAAGCAATTCCTTACTTGTGTATTGTGTGCTAATTGTTTGCCTTTGCTCTGTGTTTAACACAGAGGACATTGCTCACTCCCCTGGCATTTACAATTAGTGCTAATCACAGGCAGTGTGGTGAGACATAGGTGGTATCTAAATCAAAAGCCAAAGAGGTGCTGATTTTGTTAAATCTGTAGGTGGGAACATCACTATTTCCTTCAATGGGAGCTGAGTTTCTCCCTGCCCAGCCTCTTCTGGGAATGAAGGTGTGATCCAAGAGTCGGGAGGGGGACAGTGAGAGGACAGGAGAAACAAAAGGGATGCAGGGGAACTGCAGGACCCCTTTTCTCACCTGGTCTTGACGCCCTGATCAGAGAGCTGCGGGAGGCTGAGGGCAGGGGAGAGGCAGTGCTCAGGTAGTGTTTGGGATTAGAAATGTGTTTGCTGGCAGGGAAAGCTTTGGTGATTCATTATCAGAGCCTCCATGGGTCCGAAACAATTTTGCTGTGTGTTTCTCCATCCCTGTTCTGCTCATCCTGAAGATGACAGGATGAAGGTGACAGGCAAAGACTCTTTTGAGAAAAATGAAAACATGTTGGGAGTGAGAAACAGCATCGCAGCACCAGCCAGCCAGAGCTGCTGCAGATAAGGGTTTGTGAAGATTTCCACCACACTGTTATTTGAGTGTGTAGGGTTCAGCCATAAAATTAGTTTGGGGCTAAAAGCTGATTCTGAGTTGCTAACCTCTAACACTGAACACACACAAGGTATATTTTCTATAGCACAGGTCCCACATACTTGGCAAAAATTATAGTAAATATATTTGCCCCCATCTGTTAGCTGCAGGCACAGACTTCAGCATGCAATTTGCAGGTACAAGGCACAGAGCTACAAGGGAAATTATCCAGGTGTGGACCAGGAGCTTGTTCCCTGTCCTCAAAACGGGCAGGCAGATGTATGGCTGAGTGTGTAGCACGCTCCAGAGCTTCTCCATATATCCCAGTGCGAACAGAACACAGGCATACTGGCATACTCAGCTGTGACTGCTGGTCCTTCTGGACATGCTGCTGGGCTGAGTTCTGACCTTTGCTGGCCCCTGTTTATCTATGATGCCAGAAAGGGTTTTTTTAATTTTTTTTTTTTAAGATAATGCAAACCATGAGCTTCAATCCTTTACTTGTTTTTATTTTCTGGAACCTGTGTAGTCGATAATCTGTGCCTTTAAAAGGGTAATGAGACCCCAGTTCCCATCCCTTTCCCCCAGCAGCCCCTGGGCAGTGGGGCTGAATTGTGCTACAGGCTGCCTATGTGGGCAGGGAAGTACATCCTCAGTGAGAAAACGGGAAAAGTCCCTTTGGAGTGCTTGTTTCTGAAGAGGTCACTCAGTGCTGTAGGAAGTGAAGAAGCAGAGAAGATAAATCTTCCTGAACATGTGTTGTGCCTGTACAGACACGTGGGGATCTGGTAGCCGCTGTTGTCAATGTGTATGTCTGCTGCAGTGCCTCTGGAAAGATCTCTTGGAAAAATTGTTCTTCCCTAGCGATTTTCTGTGGTGTTTCCGAAACATTGCACGTGCCTGACTGCTGCTTGTTGGGTGGATTTTCCCTGGCTGAGTAGCAAAGCAGAATGGGGCCAGGATGCGGACGGGACCAGGGATAGCATGCACCAAATGAAGGGCATAATCCCTTCTTTGGGAAGGGAAAGAGCCAAAAGGGATGAGGGGAGATGGTGAGAGAGAGTTTTCTCTTGCAGACTGAGTGCAGGGGTAGTACTGCTCCTTGCTGAACATTAATCCCATAATGGCCATGGGCTCCGCAGACCCACATCTGTTGCCCCACCTGAAGACCATAATCTACTCACAGCTCCTAAGGGGGCTGTGTGACCACGGCTTAACGCTCATTGAGAAAAAATCTTTTGCTTCATTATGTCATCACTTTTTATTATTACACTCCTTCGATTAAAACTGTGAGTAATTACTCGCTCTGTTGACTTTGGCATCTCCTCTTAGATCTCCTGCGATAAGCAGGGACCAGGGGGGTGACTCAGAGCAATGGAGCGATCTGGGGGTGGCATCTAATTTAGGCAGCGATGGTCGGGTGCCTCATCTGGGTGGTTTGGGTGCCTCATCTGGATGGCATGGCTGCCTAGAAAGGAAGAGGACTAAACTCCTGAATGAAACTCCTGTGACAGGACTCAGAGCAGACCCACGTGGTACCTGGAGTGACAGTGTCTGCTGTAGTACCGCTGCATCTGACAGGGTAGAAAAAGCTGTTATTTACTTTCTAGCTGGCCAGATGGGATTAGTCATATTTGAAAACTCCTTTAATCAGACTAATAGTAAATGCACTTGCTTGCCTAGGAAAAATCCTTCTTGTTCTTGAGGAAATCCGCTTGATTTGCCTGATGCAGCAAGAATGATCAGCACAGCTTGGAAATATTTGCACAGTGCTCTGTCCTGCTGCACAGATGATTGTTTTACTTGACACTGATATCAAAACCTTTCTCTCCTGCTAGGTTACAGCCACTTACACTGGCTTCTGCAGCATTTTAAGGCTGAGTCACCACCTCATAAATAGCATACAAAGTCCTGCAAGTTTACAGTACCTTTATTATTAGACCACGGTAATTAATGGCCTTATTTTGGAGAAGGAGGGGAAGCAGCGTTCTTCGAGCACGTTTATAAAAGCAAAATTAAGCCTGGCTTTAGGAAAAGGAGCAGAATTTGGAAACAATGGAGAAGAACACCCAGGCGTTGTTTATGCCATCAGCCCGTCTCAGTGTGTTGCTGCTGATGTAGTATTCACATAGGGCTGAAACTCTGATGTGTCCTGGCGTGTCCTTACTGATTCGATGTTGGGGCTGATGGATATCTGCCCTGGATTCTTCCTTCTGTGTCAGTTTGTCCATCCCTCTTTTATGTCCTAAACAAACTGGTTTTAAGCCACCTGGGATCTCTAAGCCACCATGCACCCCCATCCCATCCTATCTCTTAGATGGTCACTTTGGAGCTTGTAGGGCAGTTTCTGGGTATAACACCATCTGAATGGCTTGCAAAGTGCCAGATCCTTTTCACCTCATCTCATGCAGGTGGCACAGAGCACTGGTGAAGATGCTGACAACGATTTGAGGACACAAGGTCCATTGCTGTGAGCTCACCCTAAACTGTTCTTGAGTGGTGAGGAAGGAGGCCAGCCTGGGGTTTGGTGCCTTTGGTGCCATGTGGATGCTGTAGGCAGCACTGACTCAGCTGTGGAGGACTGGTCTACCACTGTTTTCGTCTGTAGTGACTTTCCAGCCAGAGCTGAAAGGATGACCTGTGAATTACAGGGATCACCTGTAAAATGCCACCATGGTGGAGTAACGGAGCATACTAATGATCATTGCAGTAATGACAGCCAGTCCCACCATGCATATCAGTTCAGGAACTGCTTTGAGAAAGCAAAGGGAGATGTGAGAGCTTACCCATCCAGTTCCCAATTATCTATAGTTTGCTGCTGAACAGAGAAGCAAGGGCTGAGCTGACCAAAACCACCAGCAGATGCTGAAGTAAAGCTACAGCTGTGCTCCTTGAGAGACTACCATAGGCAGAGGAAAAACTGTAGCCCAGAACTATGACAGGAACATCTGGCTAAGAGATGTCTTTCCACTTCCACTATGTTGTATTGGCTGTGAAGTGCTTCTGGATGTGGAGGCAGGACCACTGCTTGCTGGCAGGGATCTTACAGCCAGCTCAGGAGCAGCCATGTGGCTGCCTCATGAGAACAGAATACATCTGAAGACTGAAGGAGCTCATTAGAGGTCAGGAGAAGTACAGGGATCTGACTGGAGTAAGAAAGAGGACTGGTCAGCTGTTGGCTACATGCCAAATTGCTTTCATCAGGTAGCAGGGGGAAAAATGACTATTGGCCCAACCAACAAATTAATCTCTCAAGGAGGTATCTAAGTAGATAGTAGGTGTTGTGATAATCCCCAGTGGGCTGGGGAAGCAAACCGGTAATGTGTGATCTTCACTGCTGACATCTGTTGTGTGAGTCCCTGCATTATGGTTTCACAGTCCATCAGCTGTGGGATCATCAACATGGGAAACAGAAGTTGTAAGAAATGGCTGGGATGTTAATATTAATCCTAAATAAACTTGGTTTTCTTTTTTATGCCTCATATATATGAGAAGGGCATGGCGATTTCTATCAGGAGCAGCCAGCCTAACCCAGGCGTGGGTAATCTACCTTCTGTTAAGCATTTTGCACAAGATGTATATTTACAGCCATATATATTTACTTGCCATACCCTCACAAGTGGGCTTCCTCTTCTCCCTTGATTACATCATGCTGTTTTCCTTCTGCCAAGAGTGGTAGAAGTCCCCTAGGAAGTCCTTCAATCCCATGAGTCAACGAGCAGGATTTGCTTTAACATTTGTATCAGTTGCAAGCCCTGATGATACCGATTGGCTGTCCATACTGTCCCCCTGCTCTGTTACCTGAATGACCTGCTTGGCTTTATGTGGTAAGAGCGTAGGCTGCCTGCTCTTTGCCAAGCATGAACCACAGAGACAGGCTCACCCTGTCAGAATCAAGTCAATCTGTAGTTTTCTCCTACCACCTTTAACCCTCAATGTTCTTCCCTCGTGTCCTGGTGGCTTTAATATATTCACCCCACAAAGGAAGAGGAGATGTTTGAACCATGGCAAGAGAACGTGCTGTTCCCCTTGGAGCAATGCCCTTTATAGAGGCTCGGCAAGGCTGGCACATCATGCAAAGCTAAAAGCGTTGGTGACCTCCCAAGGAAAGAACTTGGCAGCAGCAACCTGAACATTGGTGTCCTGCATTTCATCGCCTCACCTGTACCATACCTTGGTGCACTGTGGAACCCAGCTGTCAGCTGTGAGAGCAGAAGGGAGTGAGGAGGGGTTTTCTGGTGGGAGGGTGGCTCTGTGGAGGCCAGAGATGCTTTTGATTTAAACTGTCATCACTTTCCAAGGGAAAGTCTCTTCAGTGAAAGCTGTGTAAACCTGCACGGGGCTCGTTGGCTTTTTGTACAACAATCTGGCAAGGAAAATATCCTCTGTAGCTAAACTGGTTTGTTGTCAGGAGACATGAGCGTAATTATTGCTCACCGCCTTGGGGAAGTGGAGGAAGGACACAGGCTCATCTGGTGACTCGCAGCACTTTGCTCGTTGGCTAATGAGAAGAAAAATTGGAGCCCATTAAAACTAATTTCACTTTCCCTGTTGCCTGCCTGGCTGTGGCTGCATGGAGGTGACCACGTGGCCATGATGGGAGGCATGGGATCGGTGCTGAGGAGCTGCTGCTGTACCTGCTCACCCCACACTGGTGATAAAGCAAGCTGGGACTTGTGCTGTGGTAGTCCTAAGTAGAACAAGGTCAACTGCCTATTTCAGTCAATGTGACAGAAATAGAGTTGATCTCAATAAGATCCCAGCTCTTTCTTCCTGTTAACTTCTCAGTTCCAATTTTAGGATTGCTGTAATCAAGCCAAGGAAGAGGCTGTTTATCCCATGGAGGGGAAGTTGCTTGAAGCCCAGGCAGGAGAAGAGACATCGTTTGAAAATGTACTTAAAGAAATGAGACTTAAGCCCTCAGAGAGGGCCCGTGAGGTTCAGGTGTTGTATCCATCCAGTCATTGGTGTGACCACACAGAAGGTACAGGGGTCAGAAGAGGACCTGCTCTTCCCTTCTGCTGGTGGCCGCACCAAAAGAGGTTTTGGGCTGAGCCATCCAGTCTGGCTGAGCAAAAGTGTCCAGGTTCACGAGTCTGCACACCCCTTAGATTGTTAAACGGTGGCTCTGTGCAGAGCCTTCCCTGTCCACTGCCAAGAAGTACTGATACTCTTTCCATCGGAGGTGAAATGTTGCCATTTCTGTCTAACACAGAGGGATGTGGGGTGGAGTGGAAACCGGCCCAGAATGCTAAGCTAAATGAGCAGAGGTTTACAATACAAAGCCTCCGCTGTAAGCAAATCAGGATATTCTCTTAGGACAGACATTTGGAGTGGTTTTATGGCAGTTCCTTTAGTTTCCTCTGAAATACCTGCAAATGCCTGAGTGCAGCACTGCTGAGAGCTGACTGACATGATTCACCTTGCCACCTGCCCGCAAGCCTTCTTGCACATGTCCTTTGTCCCCTCCTCTCCATCGGGCTGGAGGGAGGGCTGGGATTTATGGGGTCTTCTCTCTGCTTAAGCGGACAAGTGGGCTGCATCGTTGCTGCCCTGAGAAAGGCTTGGGCCATCTCTGAGCAGCAGACCTGAGCTGATGGTTACACTGGTGGTGCTTTGCCGGTGAAGGTATTCTGCTCTGTACCCCTGGGCACAACTGCCCCACTGCTGTTTTGGTACAAGCATCAGGTACACATTCAAGGCCTGGCCTGGTGCAAGGAGTGGTAGAGGATGCAGGATTTGTGCCTTTTCTGCTGGTTCCTGTCCCAGTGGGATGACCTCCCCACACCGCGCGCATGCATGTGTACATGGACCAGAGCAGAGCAGGCAGCAAAGCAGGAGCAGCAGCCAAAGGTGCCACAGATGCAAAACGCTGGCTTAAAAAGTTGCTCATGAAGCAGGACTGCTAGTGCTGGTTGTCTGGGCTGTGATTTGCCCCTCCCCACCCTCGTAGTCAGGCTGCTCATGGTGGTGAGTGGGGCTGGTGGGAGCTCAGGTCTCCTACAGACACGCATCTGCTGCCCTGACCCTCAGAGCCTGGCTGCTGGTTGCAGCTGAGCAGCACTAAAACTGCGGTCCGTGTGGAAAGTCTGATGTGGAAGCTTGTTCTGGAAGATGAGAACCTTCCCACGTAAGACAAGAGCTTCCCTTCCCGAAGAGGGGGTGTATGGGGGCTGCTGCTGAAGCAGCTACAGCAGCAGTTGAAACAAGTATCTCCGAAGGACTGTTCTGTCACACTTTCAAGAGCAGATAAGCCATAAAGGTCGTATTCCCATCCTGCTTCCCCTTTTGTTTATGGGGGTGGAGGGAGAAATACACAAGACAGTATTCTCACTCTTTGTGGGTCAGGAGGGAGGACCCTCATCTACCAGTGAAAGAAAAACCAGGAGAGCGAGCACAGAAAAGGCAAGAGCTGTCCCTTCTGGCAGGCTGTAGCTGCCCTCCTCAGCATGAGAAGGAAAGGACTTGGCCTCACCCAGCTTTGCAAAGGGGCACCAGGGCTCAGGTTTGCCCAGGAGCACACCTACACCATCTCTCAAACAGGGGCCTGGAAGGACCCTCAAAAGTCCCTGTCCCATGGTGTCAGCTGTGATATGCCCTTGCCTACCCCATACGTGTCCGCCTGCAGTTCCCAGGCTGCCAGGACAGGATAATCAGATATTTGCCTCTGGGAAGGAGACCTTGTGCCAGCGCACCGAAAGGCAGGGTTTGCTCTTGCTGAGTCGATACGGCGGTTTGGGTCTGATGGAGAGCGGCATTTGGCCCGGCTGGCTGTCAATAGTGCTACAGCTTTCTCAGCTCACAGCTATTGTCAGGGCAGCAACTATCCATGCACGTATTTTCCAATAGAGCTGATCTGTGTAATTCACCTTGCCTGATCTCTTTTTGAAGCCAGGAGCCTTTATGACCCCCAAACTGCTGAACAGAGCTGTATGAGTGACTCCAAATGGACTTTCTCCAGCTCTCTTGCTTCCTAGCTCTGCTCCCCATAATCAGTGTCTTCCCCTTTGGCTCTCCTAAGAGACAGAGTGAGGGATCTCACCAAATCTCTAAGAAAGGGAAGTAAGACCGTGTCTGGCCTAAACATGGTTTATAAATAAAGACGTTCAGAAAGCAGTTCCCTTCTTTTTTCATACTCTTTCCTTTCCTGGCCCTCATGTCCCCTCCTGCGTGGCACAGATGTGCCGTCTGTCCCTTCCTGTTGAAGTGCTCCAGGTGTTGGGTCATGCTGGTGGTATGGGGGCTCCAGGAGCACCCCTGAAGACTTCCTGTGTCCAGAGCCTGTTTTGCCCCATATGGTACTTGTGCCCTGGTGCGGTCAGTAACTGAGTGCCCACCCAAACAGCTGCTGCTTAAACAGGGAAATCATAAAAGGACTGTAAGAAAATAATAACATCTGTGTCTGTCCTGCTGAGGTTCCTAGCTAGGCCGCAGCCAGAGAAGGTTGGAGAAGCTTAAATACAAATGAGCAAGTTGGACCCAGGCAGGTTTGAAAAACTAGCTGACTTTACTGAGGCAAACTCCTATTTAATCATTCCTCTATTGCTTTAAAGGTGGCACACAGAGCCGGGTAAGCGGAAGTGTGTTTGTTCTGGAGCCCTGGGTAAATGTCCTGCAGAGGAATCAAAATGTCAATCTGTAGCTGCATACGTTTAATTAAATTGTATAAAGCAGGTTGTGAGCACAGACCATCTTCTTGCTTCTTGCACCATGTCTTAAAGGTGTTGAGCCACTTCCCACTCCCCCCCAGCACCCAGCTGTTCCCATGCTTTGCCAGCAAAAGGGTTACCGGGCTGCTCACGGGGCTGCTGGAGGCAAATTTCCCTGGGCTAGCTTGTGCCCCGTTTCAGGTGCTGTTCAACCTAACCCATCCCATCTGCAGTAGCTCGGGCTGCTTGCAGGGGTGTCTCAAGCCCAGATTTGCCTCCAAGCACCAGGAGCGCGTGGAGTGATGCTGCTCGCCACCATGACTTCTTTGCATGAATGGTCCTGTGGCATGCCTTGGGGAAGGTACACCTGGTATCACCCATGGCTTACCAAACCCACTCAGGCTGCAGCAAAACCTAGTGTTACAGTGTCATAGCTATTGTGTTTTAATTTCTCACCTGGGTAATTTCATAGCAGCTTCTGCAGTGAAGATGAGACACAAAAAGCAAACAGGAATAACAAGGACACATCTCAATGCTGGATCTCATTTTCTTGAGAAACTCGTTTTGTGCACAGTTTTAAACCCACACCCTTCGTTACAAGATGAACTGTTCATTTAACAAGGGGTTATGTTTCCTCTCATACTAGAGGCTCAGTTCAGAGGGAAGTTTGTATTTTACCAAGGAAGGTAACTTGAAAATAGTCATCAAAAAAGAAAAAAGGGGTATCCTTTTCTTGCAAAAGGCTGACAGAAACTAAATCAAATGGTTTCTCAGCTCTGCTAGTGTAGTGAACAGACATTCCTAATGAGGACAAAGGTGGGTGCCATGCAGTGCATTCAAACCCATCAAGGATCGGAGTGCTTAAAAACCCTAATGGGCAAACTTAAATAGTGAACACGTAGAAGTTCAGTCTATCCCCAGGGAGATCTGCTTTTAGCCAGTTTGTGTGATACCTACTGAAATGTGAGATACTGGTTTACAGTTTTAATACCATGATGATTAGAACCTTTCCTTTCCCCGGGTTTCCCTATTTGCTGCTCCACTATGTAAGCAAGCTGTTGTGTAGCTTTGGGCAGGTCATTCAAACACTTGATTCCCATTTCTGCTGATAAAATGGGGGACTTCTTTGCTCTGTTTAAATCCCAGTCTCAGAAGGGACCTTTACTGTCTTTACACAGGCCTTTACAGAATACCTTTGCTTGTTATTCTGCTCCTAAGCCCGAAATAACACTATCACTGGGAGGGTGCACACTGACAGCAGGAGACACAGGAGTGCCCGGCCCTGTCACGGTACAGGGCACAGAGTGTGTGGTGCTCAGGGCAGAGGGATGTACCATCTCATACATCGGGTCAAATCCTGTCCTCACACATCATTTCAGAGGAGAGCCGAATATTAAGGGGGCAACAGGGCAGCAGACCTTCCTCTCTGCTCAGATGCAAGGGCGGGTGCTGTACATGGCTGTGTCAGTGAAGGTAATTAATTATTCTTTCTTTTTCAACCCCAAACAAGAGAAAAGTTCCCTGACTGTAGAGCAGAAGATAAGAATGGTTGGTGTGTAAGGAATCTTTCCATAACAAGGGATTCTTTAGCTTGAGAGTACTTAAGGGATGTCTGTGTCACCGGTGGGAATTCTGATGGCTTCGTTTCCACATCTGTTCAATATTCAGCATGTGTTTTTAGCAATCTTTACCCTTTCTGTGAGGCTGAACGGCTTTGATTTGATTTGACGAGCTGGCGAGGGTTTGCTTCAGTTCCGACATGAGTTCCCTTTGTCTTCCTGTGGTTCTCTACAAATATCTGCACAAGTGCACTGCGATGGCAAAGGCGTTCGAGGGAAAGGAATGTCAGGATCCTCTGCGCTGCTACTGCTGGAAGTGGGAATTTAGCTGAGAGCTGCCAGCTTTCATAGTAAGAATTCTTGTGTGTTTTTTCAGAAAATAGGAATTTAATTGTTAGGGGATAGATAAGTCATGTCTCTTATGGGTGTTGAATTACAGAAAGCAAATGGATTTAGAAAGCTGCTCATTGAATATGCTCAGAAAAAAAAAATAAATCACAGCGGATTGTGGTTTCTGAGAGCAGGAAAAAGGCCAGTCTTATGTCATAGGCTAATAAAATATATTAAGGATGAAGTCAGTAAGAGTTCTGTAGGAAATCCTCTGAAACTAGGGACGAATAACCACTTACAGTTAACATTCTTAGAAAAGAATATAAAGACAAATATGAGACAAAATTACATTTGGTCTCCCTTTGTATTGTAAGAAAACTTGGCAGTGGCTGAGTATCCTTCAGAAGGGAGCAGTGCTTGCTGCTCTGTACGGCTCTTCTGCAGCGTGAGCTCCTCCGTAAAGAAGTCACAAAACATTTCCTTGGTGCACTTTGTTAGCACGGAGAAATCTGGTCAGCAAGTAAAAGATAGCTAGATCAATGCTTCCAAGTGTTTTCTAGCAAGTGTTTGCTTTAGGACACGTCTAGCTTTGGGAGGATGCCCAAACACAGAAACACAATTTCCAGCTCCCCTGGTTGGAAGGATCATTTCAGGCAGTGATTCGAGCCCCAGCCCACAAAGAGCTCCGTCCCCAAGCCTGAGCGTGGCTTGAACGGGAGGTCTTGAGGGAAGCATGAGCTAATCCTCCTCTCTGGTGAGCCTGGCGCCAACCACAGCAAGCCAGGAACAAAAAGGACTAGCATAACAAAGCTACAGTGGTGTCTCACGCTGGCACCACCAGGGAACTGGACCGTGTTTGTGGAGAGACTCTGAGACCAGTGCATTTCTCCATTCATCTCTTCCTGTCTCACTGTAGAGGGTAGCTGCTAATGTAGCAACCATGTACCAGTATTAGAAGCCCAAATTGCCTTTACACTGGTTATCATGGTGACTAACATTTTATAAGCCTTCAGAAAGTAATAGGTCTAGACTGCACTTTTTTGCCAGTGTGAGGATGAAGGCGCTGCTGCGTTGAGTGACTTGCTCAAAGTCTTTGCTCACAGTGGGACTAGATTGCTGGAGGTGAAGCTGTTGCATGCAGGAGCACTCCCCTGGTTCCGCTTTCCTCTCCCGTGCGCGGGAGAACTGGGGCTGGAAACCAAAAGCCTGAGTTTGTGCTGAGTGAGTCATTGTCCTGCGAGGACCGTTTAGGGGAGTTATTTCAGGGATGACTGTGAGGGTAACGACTCAACTTGTGGTTTAAGTCTGAGCTATTAATCAAAAAAATCAAGTATCCCATGCTTCTGAAATCCCGTTACCTGCTTTTAATGCTGAATTGCCGAATGCTGATAGTACTGCATTTGACACTAGTTTTAGTAACAGTACTGGTTGGATTGGTAGTTTGATTGGAAAATCCCAGTTGAAAAATAAATTCTTCACGTACACACCGGAATCAAAATCTTTGGGGGCTAATTTAGGTTCAGTGTTACCATATTGACAGCATTTTATCTGCTCTAACTTCACCCTTCCTTCTCTAGCTCAAAGGGTTTGCATTCATGGTGGCAGGTGACACTCTCTGGCACTACCTCTGTGAGGAAAGACATGGTGGGATGCATCATTCTGGCAATGCCACTTTTCCCTGTCTCTGACTTGGTGGGTTGATACTTGGTGAGATGTGGTTGCTGAACCAGGAGATGCTGACATGGATTGCACAGTGGGGAAGGAAGGGCTGCAAAAAGCTCATGCTGCTGACAGGTACCCTTCTAGTGTTTGGTGAGTAAATCCGTAGGGCTCAGAAATCAATTTTCACCTTTTGCCTTGTAGTGCACCGGCAGCGAGGGCGAGAGCTCGTTATTTCACCCATGTCAAGGCCCCAGGTGAAGGGGTTTATACCTGTCCTTGTAACTGCTCCCTAAATTCTTTTCTCCAGGCCTGTATCCCTTCCCTTGCTACACTGGAGGAGACCAGGCTAATCTGGATGCACACAGTGCTCCGGAAGCACACGGTCTTTGCGGGACAGGCGTGGGCTGGCAGTGTGCCAGAACCTGGCGTTGGTCTGGATTTGCGTTAACACGGAGCAAACGGGTCCGTGTTCCAAGGCAGAGGGCGGGCAGGCAGAGGCAGACCCACAGGCCTAGCTGGCTCCGAGCTGCGTGTGGGGGACACCATGCCTCCGCTCTCCCCATGTCTCGCAGCTGCTGCAGGGAAGTTGCTGTTCTCTCAAGACACCTTGCGCACGCTTGTTTCTGTTAGAAGAGCATTTGTTAAGGCATCTAAAAGGCAGCCAGGCACCCTGATTTGATGCCACTCGTATGCCAGGGAACTGGTGGCTTAGGGGCCGTGGGGAGGCCATGCAGTGCCGCCCCACTGCCCCCCGGCTCTGCTTTTGCCCCCCGCCCGTCTTTGAAGGAAGTCGCTTGTCTTGCCGGCCCTTTCCCCGTGGGCTGTGTGGCCGCTCTGCCTATGGACGCGACAGGCGCCGGCAGTGGCGCTCGGTCGGCTGGCTTTGCTCCAGCGGCGGTGACGGGGCGGCGGCACATCCCCTCGGGGTGCAGCTCCCCGAGGCGGCGGCGCGGCGCAGGAGCTGGCCGGCCAGGGGTACTGGGGTGCTCGCGGCTTGCGAGGTCGCGGATTCGGGGCGTTGGATCGCCGGGGCTTTGCCGTCTCCCTCGGGCGGCGGGCAGGTGGGCAGCACCGGCGAGCCCGCTTGGTGACCCGGCCGCTTCCAGCCCCCCCGGCGCCCCAGCCGCTCCCATCCTACGGGGGGCGCTGCCGCGGGGGGCGCGCGGCTCGGCCGCCTCCGCCTGTCAACGGGGAGCAGCTGCTGCCCCGGGGCGCGGGGCCGGCGCCGCGCTCTCCGGATTGGCTGCCGATGACATCACCGCCCCGGCGCCCGGCGGGCCGGCCGCGCCTTCGGCCCCGCCCCGCCGGCAGCCGCCGCGTCGCCATTGGTCAGCGAAGCCGCCCGTCGCCTCCCGCCCCGCCCCTGCCCAGCCGTACATTTACGCGGTAGCAAAAGAGAAAGTAACGAGGATGGTGCGGGTGGCGCGCGGGACGCGGGGAGCGCGGCGTGCGGGGCAGCGGGCGCGAGACGCAGCGGCGGCCGCGCGGGGCCGCGACGCACCGGGCCGGAGCGCGCCGCGCCGGTGAGTGCGGGCGGGGAGCGGTGCCGGGGTGCGGAGTGTCCTCTCGTCGCGGGGGGCCGGGCGAGCAGCTGCCGCGGCTGGGAGCC
This sequence comes from Laterallus jamaicensis coturniculus, assembly GCA_022605575.1. Lineage (NCBI taxonomy): Eukaryota > Metazoa > Chordata > Aves > Gruiformes > Rallidae > Laterallus > Laterallus jamaicensis. Next base: position 25,196,812 of record JAKCOX010000001.1, read on the forward strand.
CCGGCTCGGTTCGGCCCGGTCCGGTCAGCCGCGCGGAGTGGCGGCGGCAGCGGCGGCCCCGGGTCCCTGCGCTCGGGCGGGGGGGGGGGTCAAACTTCATTCTGCTCCTTCTCGCCGGCTCGTTCCGTGTTTCCCGTCCCCGGGCGCAGGGGCCGCGCTGCCTCCCGCCTTTATTCAGGTTTGTTTCTCTCTTTAAGTCTGGGGAGGTGGAGGCGCCCGGAGCTCGCTCGTCCTTCTCCTGAGCAGCGAGAGAGGCGGGGGGAAGTTTGGGGGAGAAGGAAAGGGTAGGCTGCAAAGCCTCCCGGGCGAGCCGCGCCGCTCCGCCCGGCCCCGGGACCTCCGCCGTCACCGAGCGGGTGGGTCGCGGCACCTTCCCTTGCTACGGAGCTGCCGGCGGAGCTGTCTCCTCCGGTGGCTGTAGCGGGGAGGGGGGTGGGGGAACGTCTGGCTGGCCGCCCCGGTAGGAGGTCTCGCTATTCGAGATGGGGCATCTCCGTGCCGCTTATCGATGGGCTCGGTGCGATGCTGGCTGGAGGGGCGAGTCGGTGTTTGGGGACTCGGCGGATGGAGTTTGTGAAGTTGCTGTCAGGATGCGTTTTCCAGCGAGAGCTGCAGCTGCTCCCAAAGTTGCTGAGGAGAAGAGGCTCTCTTAGGTCCTTTCGCTCTTGTTTTTCCCTCTCGCCCCCCGCCCCGGGTGGAAAAGCGGGGTTTCCTGACCCTGTCTGCCGTCCCTCAGCACATGGCTAAGCCGGAGGTTGGGCAGGCTGTGACCTTGGCTGGGGCAGAGGGGACCGCTCTTTCTAGAAGTTCTGAAACATGCTGAGGAGGAGGATGGAACTTCTGCCTCTGGAGCTGCTGGAGAGCAGCAGCCTTCCCGGGCCTGGAGCTGGGGACTTAACTGGGGTTGGATCAGCCTAACTGGATGGAATGGAAGTGCAAAGCGCACGCTTAATTTTTATAAAGAACTCCAGAACCTGATTTTCCTGCCTTCTGCTTAGCTTTATGGGGTTTGTTTTTTTCGTTTGGTTTGGGGCGGAGGGGGGGGCTGGGGTCGTTCAGCTTTGTGTCTTCAAGTTTGTAACTGTCTCAGAGAATTTATTCATGAGCTAATTTTATTCTAGCTAGCTGGAAAAGTTGCATATCGCCACTGACACATCCAACCCCTGTGGGTTCCTCCCAGTAGTAGAGTCAGACCCTTGCACTGAGCAATAGGAACAAGAGATCCTGCCTCTCTGTCATTATCAGCTGCACACATTGCAGCCGGGGGTTTCAGAATAGCTCAGCACTGGCTGCATGTAGACAAATGCTTCCTCCTGGGTATAGCTGAACAGCCCAGGCTGGTCCGTGTATTCTGCGTGCCATGTGCACGCATGCAGAGAGCTGAAGTACATGCTGCAGGATTGGGAGAGATTTGCGTGGTTTGTTTTTAGCAGCTACTGCGAGCTGATAAGTGTCAGAAGGGGTTGTTACCTGTGGGTGACGGGTGTTGACAAAGTAGCTGTACCTATAGGCTTACGTGATTTTATGATCTGTTTTCATCATCTCCTTCTTCCCGTTTCTTCTTCCTCTTTTTCTTTTGCAGGGTGATCTTGAGTTCTTCTTAACTTGCTAGTGCTCAGCCTCCTCATGCCTCCATCTCCTTTAGACGACAGGGTAGTAGTGGCACTTTCAAGGCCTGTGAGACCTCAGGATCTCAACCTTTGTTTAGACTCTAGCTATCTTGAATCTGCCTCTTCTGCCAGTGAGAGCCACTCCAGTCTGCTCGGCGCAGCTGTCGTGTCCCTAAAGACTGCTAATCTCACGTATATGCCCTCATCTAACGGCTCTGCACGCTCCCTGAGTTGTGGATGCAGCAGTGCCAGTTGCTGCACTGTGGCAACATACGACAAGGACGCTCAGGCCCAAACTCAAGCGAGCACCAGCAGCGCCAACGTCGGAGCCTCCACCGCCTGCCCTGCCAACCAAATGGTCAACAGCAATGAGAACGCTGGCAGCTTGAGCCCGCTGGGCGGGGTGGGGAGCCCAGTCTCAGGCACCACCAAGCAACTTGCCAGCATCAAAATCATTTACCCCAATGACCTGGCAAAGAAGATGACCAAATGCAGCAAGAGCCACCAACAGAACCAAGGGCCTGTCATCATTGACTGCAGGCCGTTCATGGAGTATAATAAGAGCCACATTCAAGGGGCTGTCCACATTAACTGTTCTGACAAGATCAGCCGGAGAAGACTCCAGCAGGGCAAGATCACTGTCTTAGACTTGATTTCATGCCGGGAAGGCAAGGACTCCTTCAAGAGGATCTTTTCCAAAGAAATAATAGTTTATGATGAGAATACCAATGAGCCAAGCAGAGTAATGCCTTCCCAGCCACTCCACATAGTGCTGGAGTCACTCAAGCGAGAAGGCAAGGAACCCCTAGTCCTAAAAGGTAATCCTCCTCTCTGACCGTGCATAACCTCTTGGTTTTCTTTACAGTGTGTGTATTCTGCCTTCAGCTTTGCTAATGGTTGGGTTTTCAAAGTGTTTGTTTATTTCTAGGAGGGCCTGTGTGCCTTGAGTCATCATCGATGGCAAAGCAAATGTCTTCCATGAACGTAGCGGGAGATGCTTGCTTTTTTCCGAGTGCTCTCCTTGAGTAGCAGAGAGGGTGGGAACTGGAAGGAGAAGGAAATGTGCTTCCTGGTGTCTGTCTGTGCAGACAAAGAATTTCCCCCAGTGCTTGCTCTGAGTATTTATAGACCAAGGGGCAGAGGTCCAGAAGGGTATACTTCTCTTTTAGCTCATCAGACTGACCTTTACTTAGCAGCCTTATTTTAGTCCATATAAAACTCAACTTGGAGGTGCTGAAGACAAGCAGTGAGAGAGTAGAGGAAAGGAGGAGGAATGACAAGGGAGGCTACTTAGTCTGAGGCATTGCATCATGGAGCAGTCAGCAGTATCTTAGGGGCTGTCAAGCCTTGTTTTGGTGGTATAGGGTGAAAATAATGGACAAAGGAAATACTTTGTCTAAAAAGCGATCTAAAAATGTTGTGGTTACATGTATACATGCTTATATATGTATGTAGTTTTCCCATAAAAGCTTCTGGTTTGATGTGGTGTTTGGTCTGTCCCTTAATGCTCTGGGGTAAATGAGCCCTGCCAATTAAGGCAGTGTCCAAGGACACTTCCCTTTCTTAGTTTGATTCTGCAGCTCCTACTGATAAAGTGCTGCCTTCTAGATTGAACTTCTTTCCTCTGGATGTTTATGCCATTTGTAGGCAGGGTTGGCAGAGACAGGCAGTGGCACTGAGAAACTGTGGAAGGATTTGTTGCTTAGCTCCTACTGTATGTATTCACTCGATTTGCCTGTTTACTGAATTCTCTTCCTGCTCCCAGCAAGTGTTATGGTCATGCTGGGTTTACTTTGATACTTGCTACAGGTTCCTGGTATGCTTTTTTTGATCTCTTGTGCTGTGACAATGCCCTTCATCAATTTTTTTTATATTTTTTTTTTTAAAAAGGCATGTTTTGGAGGTGCCCCTGAGTGCTGCATTGGGTTTAACTGGGTGCTTGTGGGACTGTTTGGTCTGCTTTTAGTTTCCAGCCACTGAGAAATGTTAGCATCTGCTTCAAAGACCTGCTAAGCAGAAGACCTCTCCCCAGACTGTTCTGTCAGCCCATCTAGAATTGTGCTAGAAAACATAGGAAGTACAAAACATTTGCTTCGTGGATGGGATGATGGGCTTGGCCAGAGCAGACCTCACCTGGTGAAGTCTGTAGCAAGGAGCTTCCCCCCCATCACTTTTAACTCCTCTCCCCTCCTTTGAAGGGGGCCTTGAACTGGGGTCGAATGGTGTCAAGCGTGCAATAAAGCCACATTTAGGAGGGCTGCGGTTAAGTTTCCGAGCCAGAGAAGCATTGCTGGAAGCATTTGTTATTTAGTTTCACTTGTCAGATAGTGTTTTTTCCATCATGGTTCACCAGTCTGGGAGCCGGTGCACGCACACCCGTGGGTCCAGGCACCAAAATGAAACTGGGGGTAAAGCTGGTGAGCCCTTTGTGCCTCTGTTTCTTATTTCCAGCTGCCTCTCCTGGTCGCTGCAATCCAGTCCTAATTTATTGCTGGCCCATCTGATCCCCGGTGTTGTGTTTGCAAACACTGGTTGCTAGCCTGGCTGTACAAGTTTATGTCCCCCTGATCCGGTGCCACCTTCTCCATGTTTGGTGCTGCCTGTCAGCCTGCAGCCCCGTTGCTGTTTTTGTGGCGCGGTGTCGTGTTGTAGGGCGAACCCGATCGGCGAAGACGCGGGTTGAGTTACAGCTTTGGCTTATGGCGCGCTGGGGTAACAGCGCGGCCCTGCCTCTATTTAGGTTTTAGGTGCTGGAGTCTTTTTAAGCAGCAGAGAAACTCTGTGCTGTTTCCAAAGGCCAGGCTGTGATCTATAGATAAATATATGTATGGGGCACCTTATTAGGCTCAGGCTTAAAAATAAATCAGGCCACCTCATTTTATGTAGCAGACCAGCGTATAGCACTGTGACAAAAGAGCAGAGGGGCCTGGTGTGTGTTGTGGTCCGGGGGGGGGATTTTAAGACCTCTGTGCCTCTCTTTACTGCTTCCTTTTAACACAGTGCATTTTTTGACACTAAATCAAAATTATGGAAGTGTTATATTAAGTTCTTTAAGCAAAGATTTGCTTATTCCTCTGTTCACACTGCCCAACAGTGCTTGGGACGGGCATAAACCCCTTAATTTTACACAAAAAATTAAAAAATCATGTTCTATGTGTGTTTTAGCAAGCTAAGCTCTCAGGACTGTTGCTTCTCAGACTACTTGCCTACAAAATAGGAAGAAGTCACGTTTTCCCCCTATACCCACACACATCTTCATACTATAGACCATGATACCGCAGGCTTACTGAAACCTGAAGGCCACCCTTTTTGTGGATTTTTAAAATTGATTAACATTGGGAAGGAGGGGAAGGAAAAACCAGTGATGTGAGCCTGGTGTCCCTTATGCCTGAGGCCGATGGCAAAGCTGTCGCTGAATTGCGGGTGGGGTGGCCCCAGACTGGCTCAGCAGCCCTGACCTTCCTCTCCTACCTTCCTTGAGTGCCTTGGCTTGCAGTGAAAGTGGCCTGAAGTCATGGGGGTCTGCATGCTTGAGTTTGCACTGGGACCTAAAAATAGGCAGTGGGAAATTAATTTGCATTCAGATGAGAAGTGTTATTTTACCCAGAATGAAATGCTTAGGTTTGGAGTTGAGCATCTCTTTTTCCAAGTTAAATTAAATCTACAAATTAAATGAAAAATTGAAGCATCTGTGCCAACACATTTCAACAGCTTTTAACACAAGAGGAGTTGCCTTTGTCTCCCTGGCTGGTGTCTAGCAGTTTTGTCTTCATCCTGCCCTTTCTCCTCTGCCTCTGAGCCTCAGCAGCAGGAGCCTTGTGAACTTGCTCAAGTCTTGTGTTTAGTTTTCAAAGGCTTCAGCATTTGACTGCAGGGAGACACCAAATTCAAAAGCAGAGGTGCAAAACATAATTTGTTTAATAAATATTTTTTTCCCCCCTTGCCTGCTGTAGAGTGATGGCTGGATTGGTGCATGGGGTGGGGAGGAATTAGTTGGTGGTGATAGCAACCGGTTGCTTCTGTTCTTGTTCTTGGTCTGAGGAACTTACTTATGGTTTGGTTTTCAGTCTTCTCACTGCTCAACTAACAGGGAAATAAATGAAAGGCCTCTCGCTCGTTATAGGGGGGAGTACAAGACCTGCCAGCAAACCACTTCATGCTTTCTGCCACAGTCTAAGAATAGCTTCAGATCTCTCACCACACTGAAGTCACATATCAGTGATGTTGAAACAACTACAGAGGGACCAAGACACCTATTTTTATAGGAATAAGTACCTGGTTTATGCTGTCCTGTGTTCGTATAAAATACAGTGATCAACTGCCTTTGGAATACCTGACCTGGTCGTAATCTGTTGCAAAGAAATTTATTATTATTAATTCTATAATTTAACGGTGTTGGTGTTACTTTAAATCCCTGTGGAATTACACCGTGTGACTGTATTTGAGAGTAAAACTTGATGTAATGGTCAACAGATCCAGATGACCAACAAAGCACGTGCCTGGCACTTATTTCCACCAGAGATCTCCACTGAATAATTATGAGGTCATGGCTGTAATGGGGAAATGTGTGTTTTTAAGTGTTAAGTAATGCATGTGCAATGTCCAGTGTGTTTAAAACTAAAGCATGTTGTGACTCTGTTGCAGAGGAAGTCTGGCCCCATCAGTCATTGGGAAAAAAACTTGCTGGTTCTATGAAAGCGGAGATTTCACCTTCAGTTTTCAGACTTGGAGTGCTGGAGCTTGAAGTATCTCTTTCTCCACTGAAACAGATGATTTTAATGGCCATAATACTTGAAAATTGGTGGTGTTATCTATGTCTTGTGTGCAGAAAAATTGGGGCAATAGTGTGGTTGGAGACCACGGCTCTGTGTGTACTTTGAGGGGATGCTTTTGCAGAGGCATGTAGCTCTAAACTTTGCCTGTTCAACAGTAACAGAAAGTGTAGCATTTCCTCCCAGATGATGGCATCTCAGTTCGAAGTACTGGCTTGCATGCTACCTGTCATGTTTTATGTTTTACCTGTCCTTGGAACTGGAAGGACTTTTTTTTTGTTCTCTGCTTCTCATACCTGTGGAAACCAAACTGAGAGTCCAGAAGCAGACTGTTAAATTAGGCGAATACCTCTGATGCTTGTAAAGAAAGATCTGGCTCCAGCTTCGTGTAAACTGGGGGGACACCCCCTGTGATGTTTCTGGTATGGAGAAACTGAGTTATAATTAGCTGAATGCCTTATGTGCTGGAGGTGAGACACACTCCACTACTGAAATCCTGGAGTTGTTTGTTGGGATGCCTTCTCTTCTGGCTTTTTATTCTCACAGTGAGTACAGCCTTTTGGAGAGGCTCAGGGTAGAGAGGTAGCTGTATCTGAGGTTTGAATGGTATCTGAGTGTTAACTAATACAGAAAGGTGGTTTTGGAATTTTCTTTTTTTTTCAATCTATACATGGGTAGGTTTCCTTACAAAGCAGCAGCCAATGCCTTTACTAAGGAGCACAAAAGTTTTTAGTGATTTGACCTTGGCTTTATGATGCACTGAGAAGTGGGGGGTCAGCAGCTTGTCTTTAGACTACAACTCTTTCTTTACTCTTTGAAAAGCAATGATATAATTAGGCTTTTTATTTGTGCAAGCAACTCTGAAGAAAAGTCATAAGTAGGAATGGTATGCACAGAGTCCTGGCGTTTCTGTTTTGTGTGTTCACAAGCCAGCCAGGAGGGAAGCAGGTCTCAAATACTCAGCAGAGGCTTGCAGGGTTATAGAAGTCATGCTGGATAAAGAAATAGGTTATGGCAACCTATGAAGATGACCTAATGCATTGTCCCTTTGTGCGTAAGATAAGATTAAGCATGGTGCCTTGGCCTTGTTGGGAATTCTCTGGTGGGCCTGGGAGAGTGCTGGCTGCAGAAATCATAAGGCTGACCTGAATTACCATGAGCAGTTGTTTGCTTGGAGCTTTGTTTCTCACCTGAATCCGTCTTCAGATAGCGTTCTGGGTTTTTTTTTAAATGTCTCTGTACTGTAAAAGATAAACTCTTATTGAAGCTCTTGTTATCCACTGTGGTGTTTGTAAGCTGCAGCTTAAAGAAGAGTGGCAGATACCATGGATGCCACCTTCCTCTCCTCCCCTAAAAGTCGAAGCTGGCAAAGAGCTCAATGGGTTCAGCATTGATTGTGCTTGTTTGTGCTTCAGGCTGGAAGTCCTCCAAGTGGCTGCCTTTCACCTGGTCTTCATAGAGGGATGTGGATGGCTATGGTGGTAAAGCTCACCAGTCACTGTGCCTCTTAACGCACTCCAGGTGGAGGCAGAATGGGGGCATTCTTCTGTGAGCAGAAGGCATGGAGAGTCCTCAAGCACTTGCAGTCTCTGTGCTGAGTGGCTGATCGATGCTCTAGTTGTGAATCCACTGGGTTTCTTAATGCCTTATGATTTTTTAGTACAGGAAACTCTGCTGCAGATAAGATCTGTGATTAAGGCAACCTCACGACCAGAAGCATCTCAACCCATTGGAGGCTGTTTTGGTGCATCCTACCCAGCTCTAAAAGATGTTGGTTCCCCTGGAGCATGTGGCCCTCCAGAAAGGTGGTCTTTGACTCTGTTGTGGACCTGTACAGCAGCATTTTAGGAACCGAAGGAAAGGAGGGTGGAGAAGGAAAGTACTTGTGTCTTGTGGTGCAAAAAGGGGGTAATCTGGCTAGAGTGGCAATTCTGTACCTAGATAGCAGGGCAGTCTTGGGGCCAGGAGAGCTATAGGCAAGGCTGTGCAATGGTCATTCTCCCACTCTGACTCAGGACATGTAACAGACTTGTTTGTGAGGCCTTGGAGAAAGAAGTTGCTTTAATCTGTCCAATTCTTCTTTATCTTTCCTCTGCACTGTTTGTAATGCTGAGCTCATCTCATTGCCATCTATGTTAAATGTGGCTGACCCAGGTTCACCCACCATCACAGTGGTACCCTTCAACAACGCAGCTGCCTGTTGTGGAAAGCTGGAGAGAGGCCTGCAGACACCCCCTTCCCCTTCTCCCTTAACAGTGCATTTTTGCTAAAGTGATAAAAGGTTGGCTCTTACTTGCCTCCAGTGGATTTTTGTTCCTTTAAAAATTCAAGGTTCATTTTTCATGTCTGTCTTTGCTTGGGAGAGCCGGTTGCTGCCTTCTTAGAAAGCTCTCCTTCCAGTGAAGAGACCAAGAGCCAGAAGGGGCACAAGCCTATGTTCTCCTGGTCCTCCTAAGAACATGTCAAAACTTCTGGAGGACTGCATGCAGAGAGACCTGAGCCAGTAAGTGTGTCTGGGGAGTGACTGGGACCTTGTAGGGCCAGGTGCCACCTGGTCCCTCTTCCCCTAAGGGAAAAACCTTCTCATTGCTGCTGCTTGGGGCAGTGCTCGGCTTGTCTAGCTCAACAATACCCACAGCTCCCTTCGCTGGGGTCCAGCCAGCTGGCGTGTCCCTGCACTGAGCTGTCCCCATCAGAGGGGTCGGGGGTTAGTGCAGGTGGGGTGACTATAAATCTGTCACCACCTTCGTCTGGGGAGACCTGAGTGTGCTCAGGGGTGGGAGAGCTTGAGACCCACTGCTTCTACTAAGGTAGATGCTGCTTTGCAGGTATGCATGTCTCTGTTGCCAAGATAATAGCTATGATTTTAAAAAGAGAAAGGTAATGTGAACATGTTGGTCCCAACTCTTTTAGTCTTAGCTTTAAAGAGTCTACAGCATGCCTGGGTTAATTCCAACATGATTTGCTGTAACAGAGAACAACGGCTTTTAATTAATGATAATAGAGAGCAACAAATGTTATTCCTCATCCACACATAAATTATCATATTTTTCTTTTTACAGTGGCTTAAAGACATTTGGAAGATAGAATGTAACTTCTAAAGGTTTCTGTCGTCTGTCAAATGGGTTGTCTTCAGCTTATTGTGCCGAAGTGTGATGTGAAGCTTTGTGTAAGCATTTGACCAATAATGCTCTAAAGCTAAAGCTGCTGTTAGAGCAGTTGATGGTGTTGGTGATGGGTTCTAATCCCTGTTGCAATAATGGGAGTCTATTCAGTTGATGGAACCTAAGAATAGGTCTTTTACTGATGATTAAAATTTGCTGTTGTGTTTTAGGTACAAACCAATTTGATGCAATCATTTAACATGAGGCTAATCTTGGGTTCATATGTGTTTGTGTTAGATTTGTGAGACAGAATGGCAACTCTGTTGAGGGATAACACAGTCCTTAGGCTTCCTGGAAAGTTCTGGCATTAACTCACCTGTGGAGACCAGGGTTGGTTTTGATCGGGCTGAGGTTTCCTCATTTGCTGGATGTTTAGCTCTGGATTTTGTCAATGTCTGGTTTTGTTGTCTGTCATCTTTTGACTCTGAAGTATAGGGATACAGACTGGGCCCTCTTTCTCTTAGCCTTTGGGGTTTTTTAGGTTTTAGCCTTGCCTCCCTGACCATTAGAACTGGTATTTAAGTGGTGGCAGGGCTGGTGCTGAATCTTGTGTCAGTGTGGGTCTGGCTTGCAGCATGCTAGTTCCAGTAGTTTGCTACTTTTATTTTTGGACAGTGTGGCACTGGGATATTCAAGACAGCACCTTTTTATTTTGTCTGAGTTTTCTTCATGTGCTTTGAAATACCTTGCTGAAAAGTGTCAAATCAGAGCCAGATATTATTATTAACCAAAATGATAGGAACTCTTCAAAAAGAGTTCAGATCCAGCAGGAATGCATGGTGCTCCTGACTCAGGTGTGGCATAGGAGCATGCTGTTTTCCTTTCGTGTTAGTGCAGTTCTGCTGTGGAGGAGCAGTGGTTTGGACTGGAAAAAAAGCCTGTGTTCATCCTCAGGAGAAACAAAGCAGCCTGCTCTGTCATTAGAAAGTTGTCCTGAAGAGGTTGCCCTTAAAAGGGTAAAGTGAATAAATGGATGGCTGAACCACGAAAATGTCAGTGTTCTCTAAAACATGTGAATTAAACAGAAATGTCCACTCCTACGCTCCCAGGGTTACAGATGTCTGACACGGTGCCGGGGCCCTGCTGCCTCTTCAGATGTGCTGAGCCAAAGCCCTTGCATCACACTGGTGTGCGTTCGCGATGGCTGTCTTGGCTGTCTCTGGGCCAAGACGGCCAGTTGCTTGAGGGATGCACATGGTGATGGGCAGGGAGGGAATGGGTAATAAGTTTAAAAAGCAAAACAAACAAAGTCTGGCATTTGGGGGAGATCTGGTCTGTTCGACCCCTTCCTGTCTGTACGAAGAGCTTGGTCTCTCTTTGTCAATATAAAACCATTTGTGGTATCTTTATTGCATGAAAATAGTTTCTGTTCCCTCCCCCCTCACTTCCCCTGCCTCTTTTGTACGTAGCTTTAGCATTTCTTGATGACCTTTTTGTTAATATGATTTCCAGTGGGAGCATTTCACAGTAGAAGTATGTATCCCTTCAGGGTTTATGCTGACATTTCCAGTGATTATTTAATTGGACTTCATGTTAGCCTACATCCCCACGGGAATGCATGCTTTTGCTATGAGAAGTTGTAATGTGTCTAATTTTGAGTTTCTGCTATAAACGCTTGCCCTCTGGGGAGGGTAAGTCTGATCCTCCTCTGTCACTGCAGAATCGTCACTGTAGTGTGTTTGGGATGTGGGGTTTCTTGTCTTACTCCTAATTATGTTCTTGCATAGCTTAATCTTTGTACCAAAGTTGAGAGCAGGCCTTCTCCTCCTTCACCTTCCTGACTGCTCCCTGGGGATAACTCAGTGCTTTGAGGGATGTCACGTGGATTATTTTTCTCTTTTATTTTTTATATTATTTTTTTTTCTTTCAAGTGGGTAGACTCCACACTCACTTGGCATAAGGGGATTTCTAGTTACAAAGCTGGAACCATTGTCCTGAAACCAAAGATACAGTCCAGAAGTATTCATAGTGGCTTCTGGATGAGTGGTGAGTAACGTCCAGAAGTGTTAATGGCATCTCTTGGAGAAGCTGGTGACTAAGGCTTGGAAGGGAGGTGTGTGACTTGCATGAGTGGCCTGTGCTCAAAACTTAGGGTCCCAGAAGGAAAAGGGGGGGTGGAATAAAAAACCTAACTTCAATACCAAGAAAGGTTCCCTAGCTTCAGGGTAAAAAGAAAAAAAATATAAATAATTGTTTCTAATTGGAACTAATTTGGTTGGTCTAGTGATCCTCAGAAGAAGAAAAGCAAAAGGGTGAGAGTTGATGGTAGAAAGAAAAGCAGCAAGTCATGTGGAGGTGTGGTATGAATTGTGGATGAAAACATGGTTGGGAGCAGGTGGTGGCAAGGCAGGAGGAGCTGAGGATGGATGGAACAGGGCAGGGTCAGCGCCTCTGGTACAGCCTGGCCAGGGAAGGGGCTGTTAGTGGCCTCTCCTGTGCTTTGCCTGGTGTCAGAGCACAAAGTAACAGTAGATGAGACCAGGGACTGCAAAGGCTGGTGGGAGAGGATGTGCTGTGGTGAGGCTGTGAGCTGCAGTGAGATGAAATTAGAATTAACATGCATATGTGTGTGTGCCTCAGTGCTAAGGGGAAACCTTTCCTCTTTATCTGGTGTCACGCTTTTAACTTCTAAAGGGACCTCAAAGCTGTTCTGTCAAGGATGCCTTTAACTCCTCCAGGCCAGAATCTGTCTACAAAATTACCTCTTGGGATAGATCTCACATGGAAAAAACCTGACCTTGCAAGTTCTCTAGAATGCAAGTTTCTGCCTCTTTTTGAAGTGCCGTTAGCACCTCGATTAGGGGGAGAGACCAGATTAGATTGAGTGTATGTGGAAGCTGTTCTTTGTGAACTATGTTTACTTTTACCTTTTTGTTTGTTTAAAGTTTAATCTTTTGTGGCAAGGCTGATGCTGAATGCCTTGTGGGTGACAGGGAAGGAAACCTTGTGATGGGTCTTCTGAACCTCCTTGCACTGCAGAAAGGTGGGCTCCTCTCTGTTGTGGCCTTGGCCTCATGTAAATCTCCTTCCAGTGTATTAAAAACAAAAGGGGGTGGGGGGGGAAGAGGCAAACCACAATTTCTTTGATAACAAAGGAGTAACTCCTAGCCTCACCTGTATGGATGTGGTCTGATAGATTGCTGCCCCTCTTGCCTTTCTCATCTCAGCTTCCTGCTCTGTGGGCCAAACAGTATTTTGAACTGTGTTGAGCTTTCTACAGCGGTGAGGGCAAGCCCCAGGTGGTGCTCAGCAGCAGCTGTGATGAGGAGAGGGACATCTGTCTTCTTGTAGGAGTGTTCCTACTCTTTAACTTGCTTGGATTAGCCCTGTTCCTCTAGAAGTGCAAGAAACACAGTTCTTTGCCATAGCAAGCAGAGCCCTGCTTGGATGAGAAAAGTGCCTGCCTTTTGTTTAGGAAGTTCAGGCATGCCTTCTTTCAGTACCTCAGGATGCACAGAATGAGTAACACACTGTAAACCATTTTTGCCATGGTTAAAATGGTGTCAGCAGGAGCTGCGGGAAAGTGCGATGGCTAGAGCTTCCACTGCAAGGTGGTTTCTGCTCTATGCTCTACGGGTGCATCACAGTGCCTCCACATCCTCCCTGCTAGCTACCTTGGGTACCTGGTAGGCCTACCCCTGCTCGAGGCTGAGTATAGCAGAAATAGTATGAAGAGTTAGGTGCTTTTCCCCTGCTTTTTTACTGCTTGTGTTACCTGGTGGTGTTGGAAATAAAGCAGTAGGCCTCTGGTTTGGTTATGGCCCAGATGCAAGGTCTGTTATGTGTAGCCATAAATGCCTGCAGATACAGCTGTGCTGGTCAGTGGTATGAAGAGATGGCCTGGGTGACTGTCCACATCCTGGGAGTGGATGGCCTATGCTGGCTGAATTCTGCTGCAGCCTGTACAGGGTGTGTTTTTGGGTTTTTTCCTTGGAGGAAGCAAGCAAGCTGTGATGGATTTGCTGCTCAGAGTGAACTGGTGTTGGGCGGGGGAGTGGTGTCCCTTGGAGTGCCTCTGTGCCAGGGCTTACTGGCTGGCTCCCTTTGAATGGGAAAGCACTTCTACCATAGACCTGTGTCCTGGGGACAGGCCAGTGCCTCCGGAAACTCAGCCAGCTTCATCCCTCTGTAAACCTGTCATGTGAAGGTCAACACAAGGAAAACAATGCTGCCTACCTGCTGAAGCCAGTGGGGACTGTAGCTTGAGCCAGAGGGGAGGGATATGTAATGGTAAGGAGAAAGAGAAACAAGCACGGTGCTGAGAGGAAAGTGCATCTTGCTCAAGTGTGGTGCCACAGGCTGTGGCATGCCCTGCTGTGGTACAGGAGCAGCCCTGACACAGGCAGTGAAGTGGCAGTGGCTCAGCACCAGTGTGCTACTCTGCAGCAGCACCTCCTGACATCCTGGATGGCACTGGGGGTGCTGGCCCCCCACCCCTGCCTGGGTGGGGAAGGGATGCAGCACCAGGTGGGTGAAGCAGCTGGCGGTACCTGGCCTCTATTTTTACAGGCCGGCATCACGTTTGCTTAACCTTGAGGCATCCTGCACTTTGAATCAACTTGACACAAAGTCATCTGCTCATTAATAACACAGGAGCGGTTTAATTGTTGTCTTAGTGGAAAAATACATGAGACTGTCATCAGCTGTTGCTTCTGGCAGTGCTTTTCTGCTATAATGTAAATAAATGAGGTCACAGGTTTAAAGGAACAGGCTGTACTTGCACAAATTCAAAGCGTCATCTTAAACAGATATACACCAATTGTTCTAATATCTCCATCCTGCCCCCCAAGTGATAGCTGTAACATTTTGACCTTAAACACGCTCAAATACAGCCTCAGGGGCTCACTTTGCTGTGCTGGTACTGACAGTCTGCATGCTGAATGGGTGTTTTAAAACTTGGCTTCATGCCTGAGCAAGAGATGCTTTTCAGCACCCCAGTATTGCTGAATTTTCTGTTGTTCCCCCTGCCCCTAAGAGCCCAGCAAGTCAAGAGTAGGGGTAGTTAAAGACCAGCTGTTCTTTTTTGCTGTTACTTCAGAGTCCAGGGATTTCTGCTCTGGTTGTGAGTGTGTGTGTTGGTTTTATTCTTTTTTTCTTTTTTTTTTTGAGATGGCTTTGTGGTATTGTAATCGAGGATGAGCAGATCCAGAGATCCGCCTGGACAGCTTTGAAAGCTGTATAAAAGGTCTGTTTGTCTCCCGGGACCACGTGTTCAGTCTAAATGTGGATTCTGCATCTGCAGTCTGTCATGTATAAAAATATGTTCCTGTTTGTAATCGTAGTGGGAACACCCAGTACCTGCCACGCTCGGAACAAAGTATGGCCCTGGTGATGAGGTAATGCAGAGGTATTGCTTTATGGTGAGGGTATTTCACGGTAACTGCCTCTCCGAGCTCCCTCACTATATGAGGAACCAGGTCACTTATTCCTTCTGCTGTGAGGTGAATTCCTGTTTCTAGATAGGAAACATATTCTACATCTACCAAAACATATTGTAACCCCACATCCTAGTTTGTATATAGTCCTGCAGCCATAGTGCAGCAGTGGTGGCTGGGAGAGGTGCCAAAGACAGTGTAGAGAAGGGGGGGCAGGTGTTGCTCTACTCCTTGTACTTTAATGCTCAATCACTTTTATAGATGTGTGCAGGTAAGGTTTGTTCGTGCTTTCTTTGAAGACTGTTTCTGTTGCAAGGTCATGGTCCCTTGTAAAAGCTGGTTGCCTCACTTCTAATGTATAGTGTGAACCAGGCACAGAAGGTATGTGCCCTCTTCTGATGGTAAATGACAGGCACCACGTTTGGCATTTATGCAAGCACCATGCTGCTCTCATTTTTTTCCTTTTAATGTGTTCAGAGCTGCTCTGGCTCCTGTTCAGCCACTCACCTGTGCTGGTGTGAGCCCTGTGCTCCTGGGTGGCTTTGGAGCTGGGAAATCTGTGTGCAGCTGCTCTCCAGGTGCTGCTCAGCGGGGGATTTTAAGGAGCACTAAGCGATATGTTTATGGGTAGATGGTAGCAAAGAACTTGAACAAACAAGTATGAATAGCTGGAGCGTTTATGGAGACTTCCTAAAAATTTTGAGGCCTAAGACAATCCGAAGTCTGTTGTCGTTTGCAAACTGTTCTGTCAGGGCAGGATGCTGGGAGACGTTATGAGGTCATAACTACAGAAATATCTGGCTTTTGCATCAGTGGCAAGCAGTTGTCCTTGGTCTTGTGTTCCACTGGACACCTGCCATGAAGGGTTTTGCTTCATTGATTCGTTTCTTCATGGAATAAATACCTTTGAGTTCCCTTCCCAGTGTGCTAGGCATCCTTGCATGTCCACCTTCATTTGGATTTGGGTATGTTCAGTTCCCTGAAAACCTGCCCAGCAGCTGTTTTGGAGCCAAGTGAGCACAAAAGCACTTGGTATATTCTCTGTGTCTGCACATGGTCTGTGTCTGAGTGGCTGGGCAGCTCAGGCTTTTTGTTCTACTTTGGTTATTAAAGCTGTTGGGCATATTCAGAGAGACAGGGTACAAGCATGGTGTTCTGCAGAGGTGAATGTTGGTGGCTTTTCTAGCTGCTGGCTTTTTGGCTTGTCACTGACAGTGGCTACGCAGTTGAGTCTAGGCTCTGTGACTGTGTTCAGACTGCCCTGCTATGCATGCTAGTGGTCTTTCCTGATGGTTGTGTGATACTGCCTCTGCTTAGACTATGTGTATATAATGAAGGCTTTTTTTTTGCATATTGCAAGTAGCAGCTGAAAAGCTGTTTTTAAAATGTAGCTTACTTTTTGTGCTTTTTAACTCTCTACACTCCCTGTTGCTGTGCCCTGTGATGCTTCCTTCAGGCCCCGGGTGTGGGAAGGCTTGAGCAGCTTTAGCTGCAGAATGGTTCTTGTTACAGCCACTAGTGAAGTCTCTGCATCCATACCTCGAGCTTTCTCACCTGAACTTGCTGTCAGTGGCAGTTGTGTATCTTGGTCCTTGCTGAGTTTAATGAATCAACTTTTGGGGCAGACTTGCAGTAGCAACGTCTTGGTCTCCTCTGTTTATAGCCTCTTTTCTTCCACCCCTGTCCCCCACTGCATGAAGGCTTTAGATGCTGAAATGGCTGCTTGACAAAAGAACATGGATGCCCTGGAATGCCTTGCATGTTGTATTTACCTTCATGAGTAAAGTCATCCCTCTTTGATTCTTTCTGACTCGTCATAATGAACTTTGGACCTTCTGGGAAGTAGCTCCATAAGCTTTATTTAAAAAATTTGATGTTATGCATGCACAAACTCCACTTAAATTGCACTAGTGCCTCATAGATTAGCTAGGAGCAAGGATCATGTGTGGTGAGAGTGGCGCTGGGATCCTGTTGTGGATTGTATGGCAGTACAGAGCTGAGCTAAGGTCCTGCTATTGGCTTTAGAGTTCAGCTTCCCTCTGTGGGTGCATCTTGCTGCATCCTTTCTGGATACCAGTGTTCTTGTCCAGCCCTCCCTTGCTCAGGCATCTGAGCCAGTTCAGGTTCATAATCCTCTCCCCAGCAATGTGTGGTTTCAAGGACACAGAACTGCTTGGTTCTGGTACTCTAAATACTGCTTGAGCTGACTTCTTTTAAGTCCCTATCCACTTCCGGGAGGAGAACAAGGAGAGAAGGGGATATATGGGCTGGCATTAGGAAGGGTGACATCTTCACTGGTGAATGTCAGGACAGAAATTGTGGGTGAAGCTATTGTATGTTTGGCTATTCTACTTGTTTAGGCTACTTCCTCATGACCTGTTTTGGGGCTGAGTTCCTTTTGCCTGATGCTCCTGCTGGAGTGATGGGGATTGCCTTGCACCTCTTGATCTCTTCTGGGTACACTGGTAACAGAGGAGCTCTGTGCAATGTAATGGTCACCTGTTCTCTTCTGCTGGACCAGAGTTTGCACTGAGGAAGAGTTGGTAAGAGGTGTAAGAGTGTCTTCTGGCCCACCTGGCAAGAAGGACATAGGTGGGGAGCAAGGACTTAGCTCTAGATTCTCCAGCTCTGCTCTTACAAGGTGGCTGGTGAAGGAAGATGGTGTCTTCAACACCATCAGTGTGTCTGTACTTGAGTGATGAAGCAATGGGATCCTACTTCCACCTATGTACTCCCAGAAGGCTGCAGGAGAGGTGGCTTTGGAGTCACTAAAGCAACTTAGTTTTCAGTGGTTTTCTGGGGAATCCCAGCATGCTCTGGTTATTGTTGTAACAAGTTTGACAGAGATTTTTAAGGCGGGTCTGTTTGCTCTGAGTCCTGTAAATTGCAGAGGCAGCTGAAGACAAGCAAACTTTAGAGGTGGGGGAAACACTCTGTTTTGTGGGTAATTTGAGGATTTCTGGGGCAATGAGTGACTAGCAGTGTGTGGAGGACAGAAGTCTGGTCATCAAAAAGAGCACTTGTATTAGAGGGGTTCGGGTAGTTGTAACCTGGTATGGGTGCCTCATGCCCATTGAGTGCTGTGTGGGGCACAGAGGTGGTCCCTGGGTGGGTGCCACTCTCCAGGCAGGCGTGTGGACATTTGGAGTTGTAGCACTAAAGACGTAGGCACCTAAGGAAGCCCTTCATGTCTAATCCAGAGCCCATGAGACAGTGTGTTTTGCTTTAAAACCTTCGCAAGAGCACAGGAAAGACAAAGAACCTTTTTTTCCCTTTTCTATTAAACATAACATTATTTGGATGGTGACACTCAGCATTTATTTTGGCTCTTGTAGCTCTTTCTAGTAACTTCAGCATAGCTCTACCCCCTCCGCCCTCATGAGGGCTTTTTTTTTTTTGGCTTGCACTTAACAAAGTGCAATTGAGCCGAACACTTGGCCTGTCTCGATGCGGTGCCTGACTCCAGGCATTCTGGTACAACATAAACGTGCGTTTTTGTGGGTGAGACAAGGGGGGTGGAGGGAAATATATATCACTGCATTTCCCTTCTTTCTGCCTTTTTCTTTTGGAGGAGCCACCTGTTAGCATTACATCAGCGGCTCCCAGGAACGCTGCCTCCTACCAAAGGCCTTACACAAAGTAGTTCTTCTTGTATTGTTTGCGCTCAAAGAGCTGATGTCATGCCAGCTGATGTCATTGTGTGCTTTGTGTAATCGCTATGGAAACCAGGCAGGTGGGGAGCCTGGGGCTGATGTAATTGCCGAATGAGGTGTAGAAAGAAGGTCTGCTTTTCTTGCTCCAGTTCTGCGGAGCCACCCTCCTGGAGAAGGAAAAAAAGAAAAAAAAAACCCATAAAACAAAAAACAACAAAAAAGGAAAGCGCTGCTTTAAAAAGCCAGCAAGATGTGCACCAGAGCCAGGGAGGCACAAGCCTAAAAAGTGACTTCATCTCCATCGTGTCGTGTCCCCCCCCCCCCCATCAAATCCATTTCCCAATCCATATTAAAGTCCTAAAAATAACTCTTGCTAGATATTTTCAGGCCATGGGGGCAGAACAAGGAGAGCTGTTTGCCACGTGTGAAGCCAGCACCTCAATCACTGTTAGGTTATGAGGAGTGGAAGTGCATGTGTACCACTCCCCAGAGCGATGCTGGACGTGAGCTGCTCCCACACCTCCTTGGGGGTGTGGGATGATGCAGGGCTGCTCCTGGCAGGCAAATCTGCCACAGACAGGTAAAGCTAAAAGACTGTCCCAGCTGGCTTACTTTGGTTTGCTGCTGGCCTGTTTGCTTGCAGTTCTGGCAGTGTTTTTCTCCTTGGAAAAAATACCTTTTGGGGGTTGTGTTTTTCCCTGCTGCCTCCCCTTTTGCCTCCTCTCACAGCTGAAGCAGCCCCAGCACAGTGATGTTGCACGGGGATGTGTTTGTCTGTGAGCCTATTCCATGGCACCACCATCCTTGTAGAAGGGAGGTCAATGTGTGATGCAGGTTCATGCCACTCCTGCCATTGGCAGCTGTGCCCAGCATTGGTCACCACGGTGGTGGTGGTGTGAACAACGGAGTCAGCTCCAGTACTGGTGGCCCCAGCACTTGCTCTGAAGAAAGGTGTGTCTGAAGCATTTCTGCCCATGGGGTGTCTAACCACAATATTCCTTGGTCTCTTTTCTCAGGAGGACTCAGCGGTTTCAAGCAGAACCATGAAAACCTCTGCGATAACTCCCTCCAGCTGCAAGAGTGCCCGGAGGGGGGAGGAGGGGGTGGTGCATCCACTGTGCCCCCCACGCTACCTCAGTCCATCCCCACCACACCAGACATCGAGAATGCTGAGCTCACCCCCATCCTGCCCTTCCTCTTCCTCGGAAATGAGCATGATGCTCAGGACTTGGAGAAAATGCAGAGGATGAACATAGGCTACGTAATCAATGTGACCACCCACCTACCCCTCTACCATTACGAGAAAGGCATGTTCAACTACAAGCGGCTCCCGGCCACTGACAGCAACAAGCAGAATCTCAGGCAGTATTTTGAAGAGGCTTTTGAGTTCATTGGTAATTACTCTTGACTGGAAATATTCCTTGGGTTGTTTTTTTTTTTACCTGTTGTAAGAATCTAGAGTGAGTTTTCTGCTCTGCTAACTACCCTGAAGGCTGTGTAAGGCCATAGTTACTTTTGTTTTGTTGTCAGAAACGCTGAGCACCTCACATTTCTTCTCATACTCATCTCTGGCATATTCAGCTAAGTAACCTGGGGGTACAGTTTTTATCTCTTGATAGTGATGCCTGCCTCCAGGCTCCCAAATTCAGGAAACCCCAGAAAACAGAGACTTTTCTTATCCCCTCATCTTGATTCCTTTGCAGTCAGAGCTTCCACAGTGGCTTCCAGCCAATTTTTCATAGTAACTGTCCTTAATGATGGCTGAGTCTTCCCTAACTTAATTTCATGAGGGAAAAAATGATGAGTTTTCATATTTTACTCATTCTAACACAAGATTTATAATTTAAAAGTGTATATGTGAATGACTGGATTGTGATGAAAACTTGTATTAATAAGCTACTAAACCCTATGCACTGTGTGAGAGGTTACTGCAGATGTGAGGCTTGTTAGGGAGGTGGCAGAAGAAATGACCCAGCAACATCACCCACATTGCTCTGAACCTCGCTCCAATCCGCACAGCACAACATTCACCTCAGTTTAGGGGTGCATTTGGTTTTGGTCATCTAGACAAAAGCCAGATGGCCTTTGAGAAGAGAATTCTGTGATTCTCTTGAAGCAAGTCTGGTCAGTGAGAACATCAGCACATGATACCAAAAGCTTTTGAGGCTCTTCCTTTGCCCCTCTGTGACCCCATGCTGAAATGGGTGCAGAGCTGTTCTCCCTGCCCTCCAGCATTCAGTGGCTACAGCCCTCGAGTCAGGGCGTTGGGTACATGACTCTGGAAACTCAAGTCTGCTTGTGCTGGCTCTGTTTAGGCGATCTTGGGCACAGCAAGAATTTGGACCCAGGGCAGGAGGTCCAAGTTCAGCTCATTCTTCTGAGCCCATCTGCCTCTGCCATATGCCTGGACAGGGGCTCGTGTCCCTGAAGCAGAGCGCTCTTCGTCCCTGTCCGGCTGTGTTTCAGCTAGCGGGGGGTCACTGCGTGCTGATTCATGCGGTCGGTAGCGATGCTGCTTCAGTGAAGGTGAATAGGCAAATCGCTGCTTACACTGCAGTTTGGATGGACTGTGCACCATTAAAGCTTGAGTTTAACCACTGAGAGCTACCAGGAGCCCTTGGGCTTGTCCTCTGCTATGTAGAGGACCAGAGGATCTCTACTGAAACCCAGATTTCCCCCAGTATTCCTAACCAAACCCTGGCTTTACCATTATTGCTGTCAGCTTCCAGAGCTGCTAGTTACTACTTGCATGAGAAGGCAAATGCACCTTCTTGGGTGAAGGGAAAGCCTCTCTGAGGGCAGGGGAGAGGGGACATTGCTTTGGTCCTTTGGGAAGAAAAGCTGGGCCAAGAAATCCATCAAAACCTTAAAATTCTAATTCAACAAGATGGGGAGATGCAATAAGCTAAGCTTACAGAAAGAAACTGCAAAGCTCTGTTGAAGTGGGAGGGATATTCCTGCACCCAGCATCCCTGTGAACTGCAGCATTAGAGCTCGCTAAACCACTAAACGATAGCGTCTGGCTTATGACCTTACCAAGGGCAGAGAAAGAACCCTTGCTTTGAGGAAGTTTAGAAAGTGTTTCAAAACCCATTTTACTTTCCTTTTTAATAATTGCTGCTCAAGGGTCTGCCTTTGTTTTCAATAAACAAATATTTCTGCACTGAGAGTTTTTCCTCCATAGCGGATTGAGCCAGCTGGAGAAGGAACTAGTCAGAGCTTTCCCTTCCTCAGGGTCAATTTTAAATTGCATTTGAGAAGAGTTAGAGGTGTTTAAACAGCAGATCATTGGCCTATGTTTCTTTAAATATGTTTAGGGGAAAAAAAAAACCCAAACCACAACCAAACCCAGGTTTAGCTAAGACTAAAGCCATAGGAAGTGAAATCATCAAAAACTCTCTGGGAAAGTGTCTCAAAAGGCATTAGAGGGTTTCAGCTTTCTGAAAGGCAAACTGATAAAAATGTCTAGAGGGAAGTTGGCTTCACTTATGCTTTCATAATACAGGTTTGTCCTACCCTGCATGTCCAACCATACTCTTTGTGGGGCTGGATTAATGCCAGAACTTGCAAACTAGATTCATGCTCCTCCTGTGGATCAAAACAAAGAGAAATAGACTGAAGTGTCACATCTTGAAAGTTTTATCTCCTTGTTTTTGAAAGCAAGCTGTGGTAATAAGGGTGGTATGCTAGTGACTCTCCTCTTTCTTTTGTCCAATTGCCATGTGGTTCCAGGGGCTTTGTCCTCACTAAATCCTACATCTAAGTGGTGCATCTAGTGGAGAGTGTATCTGACTGTGGTGTCATTTCCCTCCTATTTCCCTTCCTTTCCACCTCGTTCTTTCCCTATTGCTCCCAGTGAGAAGTTGTGGAGGGGTAGTGTTCAAGCAGAATACAATGCTGTGCTCAAATTGTGGAGAGACAGGGGTGGCAAATCCCCTCTCTTCATGCAGCTGCAGGTGACAGAGTCAGAACACCCAGAGCTTGGTATGTAGGCAGTGAGGAAGTCACAATTTGAAGACTCTTACCTCTGGAGTCTTGTTGAGGTATAAACCAGACCCAGCTTCTGCTTTTGCAGAGACATGGCAGGAGAGTTCCCTGTTGAAGCTCACTTCTAAAGTACCTGTGTAAAAGCCTCAAAAAAAAATAGGGTGTCAAAGCAGTTGTTATGAATTGAACCTGAAAATACCCATGTTTTGAAAAGGTGATGTCCTGCTTGGAAAGACCAGGAGGTTGAGATGCCACCATGGAGATGGAGCCTGAGCTGCCTCATCATGGGCTTCAACCTCCTGAATAAATGTTCTCTGCTGGCATGGGGGAGCAGCACAATGTCTCTGTGTCACGTTCACTTAATAGAGAGAATGGTGAACGTGAGGATTTCGGTGTCACACCAGCCCATGTGTGACACACACAGCGCCTCACATGCAGTAACTCTGAAACCCTGCAGGAAGATAGGGTGGGGAGGATCCACCCTTGTGCTTGTAACCAAATACAGGGACTTTTCCCATTAAGTTGCTCTTAATTGCATGGAGCTCTTTCTCATTTATAAACTGGCAAAAATCTTTCTTCTCTCTTCCAGAGGAAGCTCATCAGTGTGGAAAAGGCCTCCTCATCCACTGCCAGGCCGGTGTCTCCCGATCTGCCACCATAGTTATTGCGTACTTGATGAAGCACACACGCATGACCATGACGGATGCCTACAAATTTGTAAAAGGCAAACGACCAATCATTTCCCCCAACCTTAACTTTATGGGGCAGTTACTGGAGTTTGAAGAAGATCTGAACAATGGCGTTACACCACGCATCCTCACACCAAAGTTGATCGGCGTAGAAACTGTCGTGTGACGGCGAAGCTGCGAGGAGGTGGTCGATGAAGGGGTTAACCTATTCTTCACCTGATTTGGGGCAGTTGAGGGGTGGGTTGTTGTGGGTTTTTCTTTTCAGCTTTCAAGGGGGGGTTTTGTGGCAAATTTTTTTGTGAATAAAAACCCTTTTTTTTTTTCTTTTGGTAAGGCAAGGTTGTTTTTTGTTTTGTTTTTTTTTTAAGAGATCCAAGAACTTCACCATAGTTGGGGTGCTGTTGTGATTTCTTTCACAGATACTGGCAGAGCAGGAAGGCTTCTGAGCAAAAGGAGTACTTAAAACAAGAAGAAATGTTGGGCTTCTCTTTATTTTTCTTTTTTTCCTTCCTTTCCAGCTACTCGTAGAGTTCATGGCTAAGTAGTCTGTGCAGGTTCATAGACTGAAGAAACCTAAGTTGAAGATGAAACACAAAACAGCCAAAACAAAGCAGGAAAAACCCCCCTCCCTGAGACAAACATAAGGGCCTTCATTCTGCAGAGGCTTTGCTAAAGATAACCTAGCTTAAACACTCACCGATGCAAAGGAAATCGGAGCAGCTTAAAAAGGCTGCAAGGCACTTTTCACACTCCTGACTCAAACTAAAGAAGGAAAAAAAAAGAGTTTATTTGGCGTGTTTCATGTTCCAGTTCTATTTTTCTATTTTTAGGTGTAAGGTTTTAACAGTTAAGGGACTTTGATCATTCTATGCCATATGCCTTCACTGGCTTCTTGTGCAATAATAAGTTGGGGTTTGTTTTGAGTGTTCAACCTGATTAGAGTTGGCTGTCCCCTAAATAATAATAATAATTTTTAAAGTCTAATAGTGCAACGGCAGCCGGCTTGGTTCAGAAAGAATAAATGAGAGCAATTATTTCGTTCCTTTATATGATTTTGATCCTGGTTACAGTGCCATAAACCTTGTTACATATGTATATCAGAATGTACAAAAATCAAGAACGAGCAAAGTTTATTTAAAAATATTTTTCGCACAAAATATTGGTGTGTTTCAGTTGTCTATGTAAAAAAAGATAATTTGATTATAAACCAAATCTTTTTGAAAATGTGTGTCCTTTTATTTCTTTAGCAGTTTCCCATTTTCTTTCCATGGGGTGGGTTTTTGTTCGTTTGGTTTATCCTCTCTGTGTTTTGTTGCGGTGACCGTCTCCCTTTGACAAACCTGGTATGTCTTGTTTGGCATTTCCTCTTTGGTGTTTCATTTCCTGTCTTCTGCTGGTGGAACACCTTTTCTACTGTATCCTTGCATCCTTTGATTTCTGTAACTGGATTTTTCTCTCCTGGAAGTGCATCGGCTCTGGAGCTGTTCAGCTGAATTGGCTCTGTTGACGGGGGCTCTTTGGAATGCAACTGTTACTTCTGCAGCTCAGTAGCTCAGTTTGGAAAAAAAAAAGAAATAAATATACTCCCCTGATTGCTTATCCTCTTCCTGCAATGAGCTTATCCTCTATGTTACAAAGCTGTCCAGTTTCTAGAAATACATTGGCCTCCTGTGCGCTTTTCCCTGGCCTCCCTACAGCCTGCTCCTTTAGCAGTTCCACTAATCCTGGGAATCTTCCTCCTGGGGTTTTTCCTCTCTCACTTGACTATCTTTCCTTCATCCCCCTCCCGTTCCAGCTGTGTCAGTGTTCAGTGTGGTGTGTATTGTAGGGCTGATGTTTCTGCTTGACAGTGTCCCTTAGGTGGCTGACTTCTGCTTGCTTTGTTTGTATTTACTTTTTTTCCTTTTTTAATTTTATTTTTAATTTAATGTTATGGTATAACCCGATCTCTTCTGGACTGTTACTAACTAAAGTTTATTTGTATGAGCCTAAAATGAGTTTCGAAACCATTTCTCATATGATTCTGTCGTGCAAACTGATATATCCCAGGAAGTCTGGTAGCAGTGAAGGTTTTTCCTAGGTGAAAACCCAGATGGACTGAACCAAGTTTAAAACGGGACCTGTCGGAAAACTTATGTATAATCACATTAGACATGTATATTTTTGTGGACATTTTACTTAAAATGTTGTTACTATACAGCTATTTTCTTGAAATTTATCCCTTTATTAAATTATTTTTCTACTGGAATTGATTTTTTTATTTTTAATTTTTTTTTTCCTTCATTTCTATGCTCAGTATTGTTCCTTTGCTGGGACACCCTTGGCAGGCAAAACTTCTCAGGCTCTGACTGCTCCTGGGACAAAGGAGAGAGTGGCTGGACAGAGAAGTCGCCGTTTGCTGGTTGGGAGCCTTCATGCTCCAGGAGGTCTCTTAGCAGAGGTGGTCTCCTTCCTCTGTGTTTGGGCTCCTCCTCTTCCAGCTGTTCTCTATGAGCTGCAGGTGCAGGACATTAGATAACAGGGAGGAGGTTGGAAATCCTCTTTGTTGCTTGCTGGAGAAGCAAAGATAGCAACAGGGCTGAGGGCTGGCTGGAGGGTTGGTCCTTGCAGCCTGTTTGTGGCTGTAAACAGGGTGTAACTGTGCTGATGCTCTGCTAAGGAAATGGGTTATTCTGTGAGAGGAGTGTGTGGGCTGCCTACCTGGGCCATGGCTCTCCCACTGTGAGGGAAAGGAGGACTAAATTCAAAATTGGTTTTACCTGTTACTGCCTGATAGGAACATCCCTAACAGGAGGAAGGGTCTGCCATGGCAATGTGACTCAGTGTCCTCCCTGCTTCAGCCTTGGCTGCCATACACTGCCTGGGATCAGGATCCAGTTTGCAGCCATGTAAGTTCTTGTATTTTATTTCTACTTAAGCCAAAGAATAGCTCTCACTCTGTGAGTTACTGGCAAGGGAGGATCTGATCCCTTTGCCTTGGGAAGGCTGAGCCATGTGGGGTTTGGAGGGCTTGTACCCTGCTGCAGAAACCCTGTCAGCCTTTCTGCTTGTCACGGTGAGAAGCGGTCCTTGGTTTTGTGCTCCAGTGGAATCAAGATGGGGCAAGGCAACAGGAGGTTGTGAGCAAGTAAAGTTTGCTGTGAGTCTGTTGGTAGTGGAGAGGGGCTGGATCAAACCCATCCTCTGTGGGGAACCCGTTCCCTCAGAGTGGACTGGAGCTGGGCTGGAGGAGAGGAGCTCAGGAGGGTGATGTCCCACTGGTGAAAGCAAAGGGAAATGGCAGCCCAGGAAAGGATTGGGAAGAAACGTTGACTGTTTTTCAGGCAGAATTTATCAGAGCTAGCTGTGATCACTTGAGATCTTTGTGCCTGAGGGTGGGAGAAGTTCAGTGAAGGTTTGTATGAGTGTTAGACCTCCTGGGAGCCCTGCATGTGTGCAGGAGATGGCTCCTTTCCTGGTAGCCACTGTGACATACTGCAAATACATGCCTGTGCATCAGTAAAAAGACCCTATCTGAGAATTGCATGCTCCTAGCCAAAAAAGAAAGAGACTTTCCCCTCATTTCTAAGAGGAAGCGAGGCCAGAGGGATGGGGGCTGCAGATGCAAAGGAGTTTCAGCAGACATGAACATTGCTTTGCCACAGAAATGTGCAGAAAGGTTATTTCTGATTTCAGTGTCAGAATGGAGGCCTGATCACCAGTCCCCTGCCATTACCAGTGGCTGCAACTCCCAGCCTCTCTGAGATGGGTCATGGTTTAAAAAACCCCCATGGATCAGGAAAATCATTCAGGAGCCTCTGATGCACTCGTGGGTGTCAGTGAGGACAGGACCTGCTTTTCCCTGCTCAGCACCAGCATTACATGCTCATGCACAAGGTACGCTAACGTAGGTTCAGTTTTGGAAAATTCCTTACCTCTGGAATTATTTCCCACTTCTCCCCTTTGGAAGCATGGGGAGGAGCCCTAAGTGCTTGTTTCAGAGATCATTGCCCTGGAGACCCTGGCTTTGTGAGCAGGCCCCGGATACCCAACTCGTAAAGCAGGGGGCAGGGTGTTTGAAGCAAGTGCCCCTTCTGGTTGTGAATTTCCTTTCTCTTTACAGCCTGGGAACTCTGTGGAGTGGTGGGCGATGGTCGTGTGAGGGTGGTAAGACCTGCTGTTAAATCTCTAGTAAAGCTGAAACTGTTCAATTCATTGATTTTTGCAAGCTATCCTGGTTTTTAAGGTTGGACTTTGAGAGGCAAGAGAATGTTTAACTCTCTGTGCTAAGTATCTTGTATGCTCTGTTCCTCTGGGTCGCACCAGGGGCTGAACCAAAACCCCCTGTTTGTCTTGGCAGTTGACTTTCTGAGCCTTCCTATGACTTTACCTTCCACAAATGTACAGCGTCCTTAGGAGAGGATGCAGCAAAGTTCCCTCTCCTGCTCAGACAGATAAAGGCTAGGAGTGTTGCAAGATGAAGCAATTGTGTAGGATGTGTGTTGTTACCTTATGGTCACAAGATCTTCTGATGGCTCCTTCTTGGGAGGTGTGTTCCAGAGCACACACAGGAGCTGACAAGACCTGAGATCGGAGCCACAAGGGGTGTGGGAAAGTGCTGAGCAGACTGGGAGCATTTTGGCCTCAGGTCCCACTTGGCTGCGGTGGAGCTGGCTCCCAGCATGTGCACCACCAGCAGCAGGGAAGGCTCTGGGAACTCAAGATGCTGATTCAGTAAGGAGGGCAAAAATAAAGCGTGCTATGTCTTGACTGAGTTAAGGAGGTAATCAAAGAGAGATAATAACTGGTTGATGGCTGCCTCCTTAGCAGGTACCTGCTTTCCTGTGGCACGTTTGCCTGCTGCTCCTACGGGTACGGCACAGGAGGTTACTGATGAGCAGGTTCAGATGGTTTGAGCACAGCCTGATGTCAGCAGCTGATAATTAGAGCCTTTGGTTCTCCCCTGAGCATGCTGCTGCTGGTCCCTGGCATCCCCCCCGCTGCCAGGTGCGACATCAGGCCCTCCTTTTGTGGAGGGGTTTCTCCCACTATCTCTGCTCCCTCTGTGGGACTCTTGTCACAGTGGAGCATGAGATGGAGGAGCAGGCTCCTTTCCTGCCTCACTTTAGCTGTCCTCTGCATCTTAAGGAGCATCTGGATGACACTTTTAATCATATGGTTTAGTTTTAGGTAGTCCTGCAAGGAGCAGGGGATTGGACTCTATGATCCCTATGGGTCTCCTTCCAACTTGAGATATTATATGATCCTTTCCAACCCTGTCATTCCTCAGATTAGAGGAAAGCAATTTAAAGCCAGTCATTTTCAAGGTCTACTGCAGGAGGAAGAATGTTTTCAGCCACCCTGATGGGGTCATGGTTTGATTTGGGTATTATCCAGGCAGCATCTCTCTTAGGGAGACCAGAGTCCGAGACCTTCTCCTGCAGCTATTCCTGTCTCATCACTAGCAACAAGGGGCGTTACTGGGATGACAAAATTGCATTTTGCAGACACCTGCTGAGTAGCACCCTGGTCTCTGACTAGTGATGCTTGAGATGGGGGGGGTGTGTGTCTGTCAGGTGTGCAGTGACCTATAACAGCATGTACCCTGTGCACAGCCAGAAATCCTACAGGTGACCCAGTGACTGATCTGCTGTTTATGGGACCAGAATCCTCACATAGGTAGAGACACAGCCCTTTGTCCCAGAAGCTCTCCGAGCTGCTGTGGAATTTGGTCAGATCCGGTCTGGCTTAAATCCTCCATGGTGAGACACCTGCATGTGTTTGGCGTGTTCCTGGACTGTGATGGGAGTTGGGCAGAAGCCTGGGAGCTCCTACCTCAGGGCTGGGCTCATTTCAGTAACAAGGGGAAATAACCTGAAGTTTTATTCCTGGAGGTAAGAGTGGCTGTGTCTGGAAGGGGGGAGTTCAGCACTGTACAGGCACACTTTAAAAAAACCCTAATGTGAATCGGGGCGTAAAGTTAAAGTGTGTAACAAATGATTTCTGATAGATAGAGAGCACGAAACCAGAGGTTAAATGCAATCTGACTCCTATGCCTTGTCTTCACACCTCTGTGCCTCGCCTTCTCTGACTGTCTGTACATCAGAAGTGACACTGGAGAGCGTGGATTTATTATGAAGATTTATTTGTCATGGAAGGATGAAGAAGCTGTCTGACACTTGGGGGGTTGTATCAAGTTGCGCTTCTGGCAGACGCCAGTGGAGCGTTTAAAGGAGATCACATTGTAGAGCAGATTAGTAAGTTGCTGTAAGGGCAAACAGAGGTTTGTGTGATGCAGGGATCCTGCACAGAGCGCTGCTGCGTCCGTAAGATTTCTCTCTCTGTTCCAGGATGCACACAGGTACAAAATGTCTAGCCAGAGGCATAGGCAGTGGCTGCCCCAAGGGCATGTTCTGGGCATTTGGAGGATGCTGGCAAAAAAATGTGAGAGATTGGAGCTGGGCTGAGCAGCTTGCTTGAGCCATTGATGTTTGCAGAGGTCTGAACTAGGTCTGACAATCCTCACCAAAGCTTTGCCATGCTCACATCCGTTGGAAAGGCTTCTCCAAGGCATCCAGTTTCCATGCAGTGCTGCAAATCCGCCCCATGTTGCTTTGCTCTGTCCTGCAATACTGACACCTGGGACTAGATTCCTGCAGTTATTGAGAGCAGCTTGTAGGGATCTTTTTTCTAGCAAGAAGTCAAAGTCTGCTGAGGAGCACGCTGATGTTTTGTGCTCCTCCAAACCCTCCTCACTTTTCAGTTGTGCTCCTTGAGTGGCGAGGGGCTGCGACAACTGTTTGGCCATGGCATGAAGTCCAGCTGTGCTTCAGCTGTTGATCCTGCTGGAGTGTAACTCATGGAAAATCCCCTCTGGGCTTGGCTTTTCTGGGCTGGGGTCTGTGGCGGTTCCCTAAAGGGAAAATCAAGTGCACTGGGTGGGATGCTGCTGCCAGCTGACTTGGCTGAACTCCTAACTATGTAGCATCTGTAAAAGTCTTCGGAAGCTTGAAATGAGAGCCCAGTTCCTATTCTGGATTTCTGCTGTGTGTTGAGGATTTGGTGCACAGTCATGAATGCACAGCCTTTGTCAGGGACTCTGGGCAGATTAAACATTCACAGCTCTATAGGACCTGTATGAAACATAGGATGTTGTCTATAAGACGGGATTTGTTTTCTTTTGTAGTGCTTCCTGCCCTGAACTATCACCCACGCCTGTAAATAGCACTGTGGAGGCGAGACTTCATCCTTTAGACGGGTGTTGTCCCTCCCATTTTGTGGCTGGGGCGGATGAGGGGGATGTCCATGGTTGCAGAGCAAAGCAAAGAACTTCATCTGATCGCTGATAAATGTGGTAATTAGCGACAGCTTCAGATGCTGAGTGCCTTCTCCTTGAAGCCAGAGCGAATTAGGTCCCTCATTTATGTCCGGCTGTCCTACATGCGCTGCAAATGCCAGAGCAATTTTAGTTTCAACAAAGTGATACTGAAACCCTATTAGTGCCATTCACTAACCCCCTGCTACTGCTGTATGTGCACATGGTCCCCTGCACCTGAGCCCTGAACGAAGAGCGATGCGTGCGTACGTATGGCACTTCACCCGCCTATATTTAACAGAGCGGTGATGACACGGCGATACGGAAGGGCCAATGAACTGTTTGAGCACTCTGCAGAGAAATGGCACCAGAATAGTTGTAGTGTTGTTTCTAATTGCAACGGATGAGCAGCCGGGCTCATTAATCCTCCCTATCAGCAGCACGTAGCCTGTCTGCACCAGAATAGCCCTGATCTCAGCAAACCTGCATCCAGCCCTGGCCGCCTCTTTTCGACGTATTTGGAAAAGTCAAGCTCCCAGTGCAGCACTGAAGGGACTTTGACTTGCCTGGGCTGCCTTTCCGCAGCAGAGATGATCCAGGGGGTGAGGGGCTTTGTAGCATTTTGGGAGACTGCTGGGATGTTGGTACAACCCCTGGCTTTAGGCTGAGCAAGAGCGCTGGTTTGACAGGTCCCATGGTGTAGGTGGGCATGCTGATGAGCTGTGAACCTTCACACCAGCATCTCTGCTTGCTCGGGGGGTGGCAGGGCTGCTGCTCATGACAGCAGCTGTCAGCTGTGCAGCAGGAGTATCTGTGTGGTGGAAACTGTGCTCCCTGGCCCCACCAGCCATGGACATGGCTGGCATAGCTTTACGCTGCAACAGCCTCTGCTTTATAAGTAAGAGGACGTAATTCAGAGGGAGGGAGCTGGTGGGCAAAGGGGCCATGCTATCATGCCTCTTCCTTCTCTTTTTCTCCTTTCTTCTTGGACACCTGCAAAGCTTCCCCAGGGGCTGTAAGGAGCGCTGTTAACAAGCCAAGTCTGGGCTTTCTTGCTCTCCTCAGTGTCCTCAGTCTGAGCTGTGTTTGCAGAAGTTTTCTCCAGAGATGACGTGAACCACTCTTGAAAGCTGAACCTGAATCTTTCATAGCTCTCAGTGCTGTTGCAGTCATCCTGAAATCCCCGTGGCCAGAGCCTGGAGTCAAGCACTGCAGGGATGAGAAAGCCAAGGCTGGGGTCAGAGGGTGGCTCAGGAAATGTTCCGGCTCAGGGCAGAGGCTGAGCAGCGCCTCACGAGGGGCGGAGTGCTGCCCACCTGGTGTCGCAGGGCAGAGGAGAGTCGTGCAAAGACAGGGACCACAGCAGCAGGGCAGGCGCGGGTATGACAGTACCGCTGTTTTGGCTGCTAAACGGGGATTTAGTCTTTTGCATCCGTATGGCATGCTGGTTACCAGGTATTGTGCAGGCAGGGGATTTGGTTTTCGGTCAGGTCAGCGCCTGCTGAAAGCAGTTTTCTTCATTTTAGCTGTGTGTATCAGCTGGGAAGTCTGAACGGCTGGACAGCAGCATCTTAGGGCACAGCCCGGTGCGGTGGGAACGGCTGAATGCTGGCAGCCAGCTACAGCCGCTTCATCAGCACCAGCCTGGTTCAAGATGGGATTCTGCTGAGCTGAGCCTTCCCACTCACCACCTCCCAAAGAGTTGCTTCTTGTGAGTCATTCAATCCCAGTACGCTGGACCTAATTTCCCTCCCAGCTGAATTCCTGGGATGACTGGGCTGGATATGGCTAGATAAACCCTTGGGAATTAAGTAAACTCCTGCTGCCTTTGCCTTGCTTTCGCTGGGATGGCTGCACATGTGTTGTACACGAGGGAGCAGAGGAACCGCGACTTGGTGCAATGTCAGAGTAAGGGTCGTGTATGGAGAAACTGGGCAAAAGGATTTCTGGATCATCCTAAGATCCCAAGGAAATATACTATAGCATTTTTTGCTTCTTTAATAACTCCTGTTCTGTTTCTGTCTGCCAGATGCCTTCAGTAGCACTCCAGGCACGTGGTCTACGCCTACGGAATAATGATTGCCTATTAAAATTCTCCTTTCTGTTTCAGCTGGAGATAGCATTTCTCTTTGCTTCCTTTTTCACTTTTAAGGTGAAAAAAATTCAGGCTTTTAATGATTGGAGGGTGGAAAAAGCATTGTCACCT
The DNA here is from genome assembly GCA_022605575.1 of Laterallus jamaicensis coturniculus. Lineage (NCBI taxonomy): Eukaryota > Metazoa > Chordata > Aves > Gruiformes > Rallidae > Laterallus > Laterallus jamaicensis. The sequence continues at coordinate 25,229,562 of JAKCOX010000001.1, forward strand.
TGCTGAAAAGTACCATCTGTGGGAGATGCTGAGAAGCAGAGGATGACACATGCAGAGAAAACTGGGCCTTGAGGGACAATGCCAGATCTCTCCTGAGTGGTGGAGAATCAGGAACACCACGTATGTCAGCTGGTAGCTGGACCTCTTGAGATGAACAGATATCCAAGGAAAGAAACGGGTCCAGGGAGCTGGGCTGGAGCCAACCAAAAGTTTTTGTTCCACTATCATTGGCCTCATTTAGAGAGAAGGAAACAGTGACCCCGATTGAAAGGGCATGGCCAAAAGTTCACCTTAGTCTCCACTCTGTGCAGTGGGAAAAGCTGGGCTGAAATTGGATACCTGCGTAAGGCAATGGAGACATCGTGTGTCTGCCCAAGGGTTTCAGAATCCTCCTGGAGTTTTCAGCTTCCCAGGTAGGGCCTGGGGCTACCTGCATCCGGGTGAGTCAAGGACAGTTGGGTGTCCAACTGGCATCCTGATGCTGGGGGACAAGCGTGGACATCCAGTCCTTTGGCAGCTTTGCCCATCTGAGAACCATCTTGGCTTCTCTGCAACCCTTTCAACATAAAGGTCAAATTCTGGTGCCTCACCGAGTGGGGCACTTTGTCATCACCCGCTGGCTCTGTTAGTCTCACTGCAGCTTCCTTGAGCTTGTGGTGAGGAGGTTCAGGTTTCAGTTCCTTAATTTTGCTGAACTTCGCTAACTAGTGGCTAAAATTTTCTGTGCTGGGTGGGTATTGAGGCTGAGCATCCCTCTGCACTCATCTGAAACAGATTTCCTCTATTTCCATTGTGTTCTCAGGTAATTCTCTTTTCATTTGAACTGATGAGAATTTTTGGAATAAGACATTTTGATTGTATTCATTAGGAAAATGAAAATAATTTCATTTTCTTTAGGAAAATTACTCATTAACAGCAAAGCATTGCACGGAATATGTAATTCTAATAAGGTTTTTGTTTAGAAAATAATTGGAGAGGAACGCTTTTGATAAGGTCATTGTGTCACTTTGACCTTTTTAGCAATGAAATCGCTCAATTGCTCTCTCCAAAAAAGACTTCATCTTCTGAATGCGTATCTGAAACAGAATCAGGTTGCTGTTGGAAAGAAGTGCTTTGACTTTTGGTAAAACTTTTTGGTCATCTGTAAATGAACTGTTTTTTAAACAGCTCATGGCAGGCAGTTTTTGAAATGATGGTGTTTCTTCCAACAACGAATGCCGGTATTTCCCAGAGGATAATAATCCCAGAGAGTAACTGTGAGCAGAGAGCGCTTTGCCTGGCTACCTCGTTATTTTACAGACTTTGAAGCACCCTGAGGCTGTGGAGATGCCTCTCCAGGGGCTGGTGTGGGGTCTGTGTGGGTCACCAGTGGGACCACTGACGCACGGTGCCTGCCTCCACTGCCTGTGCCAGGAGTGTGACCCAGCTCCATTAGTGATGTCATAACAGTGTGCTGCCATCGTGAAATGTGGCTGCTGCTCCTCCAGGTGAGCCCAAGAGTTTGCTCATGGCTGGAGCCAGGTAGGAGAAGGGTCCAGCCTGGCTTTGGTGGGAGAGAGAAACCAGCAAGAAGCTCCTGTGTCTGGTTTGCATTGTCTTTGGGCAGTTTGTTCTGCAGCATGGCCTCCTAGCCATGCTCCTGCTAAACCAGACTGTATGGGGGCTACATTTGAGGAAGGGAGATGTCCGTGCCAATGGCTGATGGCACTTGCGAGACTGCTCTGTCTTGCCTGGATGGTCAGCATTGACAATGATTTTGTTCTGCCAAGCCTATGAGGCTGCAATGCAGTGAGTGGGGCAAATAAACATGTATCCCTGAATTGGGTCTTATTCTGAAGGTGAAATTCTCTTTACTTAAAATAAGGAAGTTATCTTACATTCATGAGGGATCTTAAAAAATACTGACTTACAGGGACTCCTCAGAGTTTCCAGCTTTCCCAAACTACCATGTCAGTCTCTTCAGCCTGGCAGACTTAGAGGGAAATGAAGCTTTCCTTCTAGATGATGGTTTCTAACGAGATACTCTATGCTGGTATTTTTTTTTCTTTCTTCCTTCCTAATGTTTGTTTGCCTGCTCCCCTTTGGAGCAATCAGACTAGCAGCATGTGACTAAGGTTACTGGGAAAAGCCTTCACTCAATACCCTGAAAGCGGTAGGAGAAGGCCTTACAGGAGTTTGTAGTCTTGGGAAGTGTGACTCCCTCTACCTTTGCTATTGATTCTGGGCACATGTTTGAGCTGAGCGTTCAGTGCTGGATTTCCATGTGAGGGCCCAGCCCAGCATGGAAAATGTCAACTGGAAACCGTTAACTCCAAATCAATGTCAAGAACAAACCATGCGAGTGTTGCTGTGGTGATGCCATGTTTCCACTCCAAGGGATGCGAGCTCCTTCAGGCCTTTTCTGGAGCACATCCTGACCCAAGGCAGGCCACCAGCCCATGCACAGCAGGGGCTGATCTCCCTGACCTGGGGTCTCACCTGACAGCTATGTCAGGGGAGGTTTCCTTGTTTCTGGTCCTCTTTCTGGGCAGGCCGGTGTTTATGTGCTAAAGTGTGATCTTAATTCACATCCTCACCTTTGTCACCTGTAAAACAAAGGGAAGGAATTGCTTATGGCTCAGGGGTCTTCACAGAGAGCCTGGATGGAAGAAGTTAGGTTAGAGGTCCTGAAGGAGGAGTTGTGGCCTAAGCAGCAAATGCCTATGCACTTCTTTAGATTCACCCTGAATTCACCATGAAGAGCACTTGACGCTGCATGTGGTAACGGGGTAGGAATGCTTACTAATGTAAGCAGGAACATTAATATGTTTGAGAAACAACATTATGCAACTGAAGTCAGTATGGTGCTTTGAATTGCCAAAGAGCAATTCAAGGAGCAGAGGGTATCAAAGTTCAGATGCTTGAAAGCAAAAGACCTCCTGTTGCCCATGATTGACTCACTCGGCTCTGCTTTCCTAGTGCTTGGCTGTGCCAACAGCCTTGTGCCTCAAGGGCTGGGCTTGTTCCCAGCTTGAGGGAAAGCATATTTTTCCTACTGCAAGATGCTGGTAAGAAATCAAGGTGTACCTGAATACCAGTCCAGATAGAGGCTAAACATGGCTTTTATAATTCAGAGTATTTAATTCATCTGGAGGAGGGGAGAACTTCCATTTCGCCTTCCCAGCTATATGACCCCCATGACTTTGTGCATAATTGTCCCGGGTCATTCAGAGATGCAGCGAAAGGCTAGGGATGATTTGTGCCAAATTAAAGGAGGCTTGATGTTTAGTGTAGCCAAGGAAATTGTGAAAGGAAGAAAACAACATGTTGAAGTTGGCTTCTCTGTGATAAAAGAGAACAAGCAGTAAAAGCTGGTACAAAGGCCTGCAACACAATGTAAGAAAATTAGCTGAAAATGTGCTGAAAAGAACAAAATGGTTCATAATTCTGATGAAACTAGTCCTGTGGCAAAGCTGCCATCTGAGGTTGATTTAGAAGCAAGCAGAGTATGCCAAAAAGGGATTTTAATATCTTGATAACTCGGGTATATATCAGATACGCATTCTTCCTTTGATAATTTGCCTCTTCCTTTAAAAGCATCTGCATGTTGTTCTCAGGATGCGTACCAGAGGCATTTGTTTTATTTCACACTTCATTTCACCGATGGGGTAAAAGGCATCATTTTAAATACTTTTCCAGCAACACTTCTTTATTAAAATGTAAATTTCAGAATTTCATGTCTTATTTTGAGATTTGCAACTAGGATTGCCACCTGTGGATTATTTTTCCAGAAGTCACTAGCAAATTTTTTACAGACCTGTGATCACAAAATGAGCAATCTAATTTCCTCACAAGCATCCTTGCAATTAGTAGCTTGAGTAAGCTTTTAAGGAAGCATTTTGTGCTGTGGCATCTTCTCCATGTTTTGGAACAGTGGCCTTGAGAAAGATGTGTGTGGTTTCTTGGAAGACCCCAGTTAGGCTTGTCCAAACACTCGGTGTGGCATAGCTGAGCAAACACAAGCTCAGAAACCAAGGAAGATGAATGCGGCTGAGGTATCCTATGTGTTGGGATGGTGACCCAGTGAAGCGAGCGTGAGCATCTCTGGGGATCTCAGTGGTGGGAAGTGATGTAGCTGAAACACTCTGGTGCTTCTACATTTACAGCCCTGTGTCCTCCAGGTGATGGGTGACTCGCAAAGCTCCTTTGGAGTATTTTATTTTCCTTTTTACTCCCTCGGCGCTGAAGTCCCTGAAGTTTCTAAGCTTCTGCCAAGTGAAACCCTGTCAAACTGCTGATCTGGAAGCCCTGTGAACGCTGCCTGAAGCTCTCAAGGAGTCAGAGGCTTTGGTGCTCCTTCCACCCACATGGTTCCTGTTGCTCCTCTCTTCAGGCTCCAGTTGTGTTCTGTACGCGAAAACTTAGAGATAATTTGTAAAGAAAGATAGATTCCCTCCCCTTCCCCTTTCCCCTCCCTCGCATCACCCCCAGCCCCCCAGATATCCCCCTCCTCTAATTATGTTTTGAATGCTCAATTTCCCTGTTCCAGACAGAATGCAATATTTCTCAGAAAAGGTGGTCCTATTTTCTTCCTTATCAGCCCCACTCTAACCCAGAAAATAAATCGGCGAGAGTTCAAATTCCAATTTAGTTATCAAAACCACGGTGTTGGAGCAATTACAAAATAAGTCTGCCTCTCAAAGTCTGCTTCTCTGTACCCATACTTTTAAAATTACTCACTAATTTTGGCACTTTATGCCAAAAAAAAAATCTGTGTAGCTATTTGAAAGCGGCTACTTATTAATAAAATTTTTCAAACTTTATCATGTTTAGCACCAGCTTGGTGGGTTGTGGTGACCCACCTCAGTCCACATAGAGCATGTTTCTCCCACAACTGGCAGTTTGTGCTGTTTGCTTTGCTGTTTCTCAGCTTTTCTCCTTCATCATCTTCGCCTTAACTGACCCCAAGGTTGAATGCTACAGAAATAACCTTGCACAAACAATTAGCTAGCCTGCTTTCTGTCATCCTAACCACATATTAGCTGGTTGATTGACTAATTTTATTTCAAGCTTATTCAGTAATCCTTTAAAGGATTTTTTTAAATGCAAATAAGGGGATAATTATTTAATGTACTTATTTTATTAATGTACTTTACATCTTTTTTCTTTTTACCTTAACTGTGTTGAGATTTTTATGTCCTTACTGCATTACGATCCCAATAGCAACACTGAGTTTTGAAATTTCAATGAATATCTTAGGTTTACTTCTTTCTGACTTGAAAGTTAATTTCATTCCTTGCTTCTAAGCTACTCTGACATGAGAAATTCAATTTCGGAAGCAGCGTGTTCCCATGATCTCCTCACTTCCTAATGGACAGCATGGACTTTAAGTTTCTGCTTGAGAAACTAATTTGGCTTTGAGTTCGAGTGTTAGCTCTGTAGCTTCTGGTGATCAGCTGGCTCAGCAGGAGGGTGATGGGGTAAGTCCATCTGCATTGCAAGGTCATTTATCAAATCCAGTCCACCTAGGTATCTTCCAAAAGCTGAGAGAGATCTGTGGCATATCACAGAATCATAGAATGGCAAGGGTTGGAAGGGCCCCAAGGATCATAGATTCCCAACCCCTCTGCCACAGGCAGGGCCACCAACCTCCAGGTCTAGATCTACACAAGGTTGCCCAGGGCCCCATCCAACCTGGCCTTGAACACCTCCAGGGATGGGGTATCCAGCACCTCTCTGGGCAGCCTGTTCCAGCACCTTACCACTCTCCCTGTGAAGAACTTCCTCCTAATATCCAATCTAAACCTTCCCTCCTTTAGCTTTAGTCTATTCCCCCTTGTCCTGCCATTATCTACCCTTTAAAAAAGTACCTTCAGGTACTGGAAGGTTGCAATGAGGTCCCCCCACAGCCTTCTCTTCTCCAGGCTGAACAAGCCCAGCTCCCTCAGCCTCTCTTTGTAGGGCAGGTGCTCCAGCCCTCTCATCATCTTTGTGGCCCTTGTCTGAACCCTCTCCAATATTTCCACATCTTTCTTGTATTGGGGGCACCAGATCTGGACACAGTACTCCAGCTGAGGCCTCACAAGGGCAGAGTAGAGTGGGAGAGGTTGATATGGATTTTACATCAGGATTGTCTCTGCCATCACCATCACCCTTTTCAGGATTCCATGAACTTAGCTCCAATTTAGCATGAGATGGAAATGAGCCCTGATAGCATTACAATATATCTTTTGAGTCCCAGCTTTTGCTGGGTAAAATGCTGTTTCCATTGGTAAAATGCAAATAAAATTATTCTTTGTCTTCAGAAACTACTGTTCTTACATACTTGGTGGTGTAGATTCTCAGTTGGTACAAAATAGCTGTAGAGTATTTAAATCATAGAATCATAGAAATATGCAGTGCAACACACAAATACTGCAATGTTTTGAAATGAAATGGGATAGCATAAAATGTAGGATACTAAACTCAGGCTTTTTTTTCCCCCAAACACTAGAAATCTGCTTAATAGGTGAACTGGCACACTAACTCTATGAATGAAAGCACGTCTCTCTATGATGCATGTCTGAAATGCATCAGTTAGTTGTGATGTCAGCACTGGTAGAACACGATTGGAGGTTTGGATCTGCACTCTTCCATTGAAAGCCCTTTTTTTAACCACATGGGTGGTTTAATGAGTGGCAGTCCATAGAATCATAGAATGGCAAGGGTTGGAAGGGACCCCAAGGATCATATAGCTCCAACCCCCCTGCCACAGGCAGGGCCACCAACCTCAGGCCTGAATCTATACAAGGTTGCCCAGAGCCCCATCCAACCTGGCCTTGAACACTTCCAGGGATGAGGCATCCACCACCTCTCTGGGCAGCCTGCCTCAGGACCTCACCACTCTTTCTGTAAAAAACTTCCCCCTAATATCCAATCTAAACCTTCCCTCCTTCAGCTTTAAACCATTCCCCCTTGTCCTGCCACTATCTGCCCTTTTAAAAAGTTGATTCCCCTCCTGTTTGTGTGCTCCCTTCAGGTACTGGAAGGCTGCAATGAGGTCCCCCCCGCAGCCTTCTCTTCTCCAGGCTGAACAAGCCCAGCTCCCTCAGACTCTCTTTGTAGGGCAGGTGCTCCAGCCCTCTAATCATCTTTGTGGCCCTTGTCTGAACCCTCTCCAACAGTTCTACATCTTTCAGTGAGTTTCAGTCCAGTCCGTATAGATGTCACTTAAAGGCATTGCTGTACTTGGTTCCTGTGCACGGGCAGGGAAACTGAGCTACCTTTCCTTTTGTTTATTCTAAAGTTAAGGTAGTGCTGCTGCCAGCCTGGATGATGTTCTTGGGCAATAACACTCTCGCCCTCAGTGGTAACTTACAGTCTATGAATGCTGCTTAAAAATAACAAACAAGTCTGCTGCCAGAATCTGTGGAGGCATTTTCATAAGTCCTGAAACGAATTCAGACCGTAGTAATTGCCTCCAGGCAGGGCTGAGTGGTGTTGGAGTGGCATAAAATTCGGGGTGAGAAAATGTTAAATAATTATTAAATAACTTAGATGAAGGAAATTTAGGATATTTTTTAAAAGAGGTGGCTTTCTGGGTAGTAAGCAGAACCACGGGCCTCCCTCCACATCTGTCCCTGGCTGATCATGGAGGTGGAGACTTGGTTAAGAGGACAGAGGTTAGGACTGGGCTTGCACAAGAGACAGAGTTTTCTAACTGACTGGGAGGAGTGGGCATAGGCATCTGGCAGTGGCAGTTTCCATCAGAGGAAATAGATTGCTTGACGCAATCATTACAGGGTGCTTAAAAAGGGCCTAGGAAGTGGAGACTGGAACGTCTGCACCTTAACCAAAAATGTCTGTGTCAAAAACTGTGATAGCTTTTCTGGCTTATTCTAAGGTGATGGTGAGCTTTCCTAAGAGATCCTGATGTTCCTGATCCTTTTCTTCAGAAAGGGAGGTGCTCAGGAAGGTGACATACCATTTCATGCACTTACAAAGTGCCAATACTGAGCTACCAAGCTCTGTGTCGCCACATGCTTTGCTTCCCATCCCTGTGGCAAGTCTGCAGAGGCTCCTGACTTGAACCTCGGTGAAGTAAGGATGGTGAGATGTGGCTCCTGCACTGGCCCTGATCTCAGGGGCCTGCCCACAGGCAGGGAGCCTCGGGGGTACAGAGGAGTATGGCCCTTTGCTATAAATGCAACATGAACTTGGTGTAAAAATGAAATTAAAAAGGAATTAAAGTTCATAAAATGCTGGGGGTCTCATAAAACTAAATAGCCAGCGACTGGCGTGAGGTACAGCCTCATCATAAAGTCTCATCTTATCTAGTTAGGTGTAATAGAATGAACATATTGTGACTAAAAATCATGTCATGACAAAGATTGCAGGAGAGTGTGCATTACAATGCAGCTACAATGCTTGGTGAGACACAGCTTGCTTAGACCTACGTGACAGAAAGATGTGGGCTACCCACAAGTGTTTGGACTATACACTGGTGCTCTGTTTTCAGAAAACAAATAAGGTGGTTCCCTCAGGAGGGTCTCCAAAATGACTCATTCTCTTCCATCATGTGAACTTTTGGCTGTGGTAGCCAGAGCTGTGAGCACTGGTGACGTTCCTGCAAGCTCTCGTGATCCTGAATCCACATTTTGTGGAGACCAAATGGGTAAAGGTGCAGGCTGAAGCTCTCCTAAGCTTATCCTCCATAGAGTGAGGGGTTCTCATCTTCCTTTTCCACTTCCCTGGGAGGGAAGAGATCTTGCTTGGTGCCGCTGCTGAGTGCAGTGGCACGCTTGCCTCTGTCTCCCAGGCATGAGCATGCCAATGCCTGCACTGTGGGAAGGTGCTGCTCTGACCAGGGCCTGTAGGAGCTGATGGTACCAGCCATTTCCTGACGCTGGGTAGAGCGAGACAAATGCTGGTTCGAGGGAGCAGCAGATGCAGGAGATTGACAGAACAGCGTTTGGGTGGTTGGCTGCTCCTTGCTGAAGAAGCAAGGAGATTCTCCTACCAAGCACAAAGTGATGGGGCAGGGAGGTCAGGACATTATGTTTTTCTCTCCACAAGGCACTCATTAGTAAAATTTCCAAGGGCAAGAACATTTAGAAATTTTTTGGTAAACATTTCTGTTTGGGTTTGTGTAGTGGGTATGTTTGTTTGGTTCCTTCTTGCTCTCTGCAGTTCTGAAGTCTTGCAGGGCCCAATTAAGGAGGAATGAGGCAGATTTGTGGGTCCTGGGACTTTTTCATAGCATGATGGTGTACTTGCAGAGCAGTAACTTTGAAAAGAGTGGATGTTACCATTTGGCCTTGGCAATTATGCGCCTGTGTATGGAAAAAGCAGCGTTCCCAGGGAAAGAGGACCAAGAGAACTGGGAGCTGTTAAGAAGAACCCCAAAGCCAGCAACCAGGAGATGAGATCATTAAGTCTGAGGGTAATGTGGTTCCTGGGAAAGGTTTAGCAACTAATTAATTTTCTTTTTCTGCTTATGCAGACGCTCTTTTGGGTACTGTTGGTGGGTGATAAAAGCACATCTATTGCTTCATGAAGTGGAAGCTCACCAAGTCCCTGCATATGACTCAGTTGATCTGATGTGTGTTGGGGTATGTGAAGCTTGGTGCATGTGTATTCCTGATGATCAAGGGACCCTGCACTTTGTGCATGTGAGGACTCCCTTACCTCCTCACAGGTTTTCTGTTATCTACCCTTGTTCAAAAGCATGCTCTCAGAGTGGGCTATGAGAAAGCAGTGACTGAATTACTCAGTGGCTTTGAAGTGTTTGTGGGTAGAAGGAAGGATGGAAAAGTGTAGGAGACTTTCCAAGAACAGAGAATGCACAAGGATGCAAAGGAAGTCTGACACTGCATTAAGGTGCTGCATGTTGATCTTCAATATATTTGGCCTTCAGCCATATAGGAAAAGAGGGATGATGCCTCCAAATACCAGCTGCTGGTATCATTTCATTGTGGCCATTAACGTGTAATAATGGCTGTGCAAAGACACCTAGTTATCTGTGGTGGATATAAAAAAGCAGAGGCAATAAATACCCCCAGGCGCCTGTGTATGGGTTTGTGTATATTATTAAATACGCTACTGTTGTCATGTAGAAAGTTATTGAAGCCTGGGTAGTGAGAAATCATTGTTATGCTTTGGCTGGCAAGCAGCAGTGTGATGATTTTCCTCTCCCCCCTACCCTGTGCAAATTATGAGGTGTGTGGATTAGTGACATAAGAATGAGTAAGGTTTTTCTGCGCGTACTTACATACGTTCTAGTCAGAGTACATTTACTGAGGGGATGCAGTTTTTCCTAGCATTAAATCACAGCCTGTTACAGCAGTGATTCTTGAGCCTTTCCAGCCGGCAAAGCTCCCTTTCCCACACGGCTGTCAAGAAGTGCGGTCTCAGTCCCGTCTGCCCCGAGCCCTGTTAACGAGTCCCAGGAGAAGGACGTATGTATATTATGTATGATTAGTAAATTCCATGGAGACACAGTCCTAATATTGCTTCAGGCAGCTCTTATGAAAGTGCTCCTGCAAATAAATACAGATGCTTTTTATTCCCTTTTTAATGGAAACACTGCTCATCTGTGACGCGTGAACAGGCCCTATCACCACCATCACCACCACCCAGTGAGAAAGGGACGCAGCCCTGCTCCCCAGACTTGGTTAGTTCACTAGCTGTTTCTCAACAGCCTCTAAAATAGTTTAAGAATTTGACCTCCTTAGGAAAGACCTGGTCAACCTGATTGTTTTATCCAGGATACCATCTGCGTAAAGGATCTTTACATACTACATGCCAGTGAAGCTGCCAGCCAACTCTTCAAACCACCTGAGACCTCAGATGTCTTGAGATGGGCAAGTCACATCTCAAAAACCTAACCCAAAGGCTTTCCTCTGGCACAGAGGAAAGCTATTGTTTGTGGCCCTCTGGATAAATGGGAAAGACCTAAGGAGAGGGTCTGGATTTTAACATTAAACATTAGAGCACCCCAGAGAAACACAGATCACTGGAGAGGGGGCTGTAACGGTAGCTTGGCGGTGTGGTGTATGTCCTGTGACACACAAATGCGCTGCCCTTTCTGGATTTGTGTGTGAAATGTTAAAAGGGGATGTGATGCACAGCAGGCAGTGCGGCAGTGCCCTGCGTCCACCAGCACAACCTGCGCTTTTGCAGTGAAGCAGAAGAGAATAACAGGAGGGCTCAGGGTGCTTCCTGCATCCCACAGCAAGGGACACGATCAAAGGGGTGCAATACAGACCATCAAGTGAAAAAAACCAGAATTACTCTATTTAATCTGGGAGCTGATAAAAGCAAGGCCCCCTCACTCATTCCAGCCCTGAGCACGGCAGGCTGTGATGACATAGCTGCCTGCATCCACCATTCTCCCAGGGCTGGGAGTGGGGAGCAAGCATAGGTAAGAGCAAGGGCTTGAGACTAACCGAACCTGCCACAGGACGTCAGACCGATGAGCACAGATGCATCCAAGGGAACATTTATCTGGCAGCTTTGGATTTGACTTGTGGAGGCATCTCTGAATGCAAAGTTCAGGTAGTTCAGTGCACGGTGTTTCCCCCATGCTCTTGGAGAGGACGTGAAGCGTGCGTGTGTGTGTGTCCCCAGCTCCCTGGTATTGTCAGCCTGTTTACAGACTGTGCACACTGCAATTTTTGTATGCATTAATACCTGGCAGCTTACATAAACGGGCTTGTTGCAGATGCATGAGCAGCAGTGGGCTCCAGCTTTCCTAAACTGTGGTGGCTCTGTAGCAGAAATAGAAAATAGTTTTTAAGTCCTTCTGACTCTGAACACTGCACTGTGAGCCAATCTTTTACATTAAAAATAGCACTTCCTTACAGTGGTTCTTTTGGAGTGACTCTGTATCTCTGCTTTCCCTTCCCCTTCTGTGCTTAAATAGAGGTGGATTAATTGATCAAGCTCTTCTCTGCATAAACGATGAGGACTTCTGGTGAGCAATGTGATATTGCTACCCTCAGGATGCCCACTGAAATTTAGGGAAGGCAAACAACTTGCAAATGAGCAGCTGTGGAGGACAGTGCTGCAGGTTTTGAGCAGGGGAAATGACGTGTAAAGCATGAGATAGGTGCTTTGTTTAAACCAACCTAAATATTTACTTATTTATTTTAAAGACTGAATAGTAGTGTGATTGCTGGGCCTAACACAAACTGATCAGGCTTTCCTCCTTTTTCCACCTGGGCACTGGTAAGGTCAGCACACCTGACCACAAAAACATGAAAAATCTCAACTGTGAAGCTGGACTTTTTTTTTTTTTTTTCCCTTACCTTTATTTAGTCATTTATGTGTTTTTCACACTTAGTGGGCATGCAGCCCGAGGTTGGTCCCCAAGGTGGGGTGCTGCACAGTGCCACAGCTGACTAGTCCAATGGCAGGTTTTTGGTGCCCAAAGAGTAGAACATCATGCAGGTAATACCACAGAGGTGTCACTAGCTGTTGAAGGAGGTGGTGCAGAGCAATTGCCCTCTCTGACTTCCAGTTAACTTCTGGATGCAAACTGGAGTGGTGGCTGCCCTGCAATGTCTGGAATGGGGGAGGAACACCTCCTCATAGGAGAGTGTGCAATGAGGCATAGAGATGACCCGTTCAGCAAGAAGAGACACCACCGTATGTCATGGAAAGTGTTGTCCTGTCAGGGAGCCCACCCCAGGGAGGAGAAAGGAGCCAGGAGATACCCAAATCATAGCCCCCACGAACCTTTGTCCAGTCAAAGGTAAGGCTCGTATGCCAAACTTCACTGCAGGCTTGAGCCTGATTTTGAACCATGCAGAGGTCTCATGGGGTTTCATAGGGACTCTGCACCATTTCAGTTTTGGTTATGACCTTTGGGGCTGTCTTTTTTGCTTAGTTGGTTGGGTGGGGGAGGGGTTTAACCTCTGTATCAATCAGAATTTGTGTCAAGCCTTTGGAGCTCGTTCCATCTGAAAGCTCTGCCTAGGAAGATAAAGATTGTTTTGATATCTCAGTAACAAAGTAGATCCTCTATCAGTGTGACTTACTAGATAAGACCCCCATCTTGGTGTTGGGAAGCATGTGCTATATTCTCATCTCTGTACTGACGTATTAGGCAGCCTTGCTAATCATGTCGTCTCCTCCTGCCTCTTCTTTCTCGCTTGTAAATTGGGGCTGATGATGCTTGCCTGCCTTTGTGACACACTTTAAAACCCGCAGAAGAAGATTGCTGTGGATGATCAAAGGAAAGGCTGATTGCACTGTTCAATACATCAAAAATGTGTTTTATTACACAAGTTCTACTACTGGAAAGCTTGAATTTACATTTACAGTGGTACGAGTCTGACTGAAAGCTGGCTGACGTCAATGCAAGGCTTTACGTTGATTTCAAAGGACATTAAATGAAGCTTTATATAAAGATGCATGCTGCTGCTTTTTCTTCTTATTATTTTTTTTTCTTTTTCCCTCTGACTGCCATATTTGTCATTGCCTGAAATGGCCCTTAATTCACTGGAACTATCAGAGGATACACAATGAATGTATGGCAGTGGCTGTTCTGGTTTTGCTGCAAAACCAGGAAGAGTTGTTCCACAAAACCTTGGAGAAGAGTTGTGCTACTCACCTTTTGCATCTCAAGGTCTGTTTAAAAAATGATTTAGCACTTCCTCATCTCTGAAATGTAGCAGAAGCACCACTATGAAATGGGGGCTAGAATCCTAAGATTCTTGCAGGACTCTTCCCCCATCAGACAACAAAAATGTCTGCTGGGACTTTCACAGCAAATCACTCCCAGTGATGAATGGGAGGCAATCACCATGCCAAGGAGAAGCAGCATTCCAGGCACATAAAATACATAGGTGGCATATGCACTTTTTTGAAAGAAAAATCAACATGATGGGCAATCTTGAATTAATAGGGCAAGAAGAGATTGGCAGTGACTGATATGCTCTGTCCTTTCAATTTGTTTGCACCATCCAAGAAGTCTTTTATGCAGTAGGCTAAGTGTGTACATGAAAGCTCTACCCTTGATGTTCAAACTGTCCATACGTGACCTATAGCAGCAGAGCTGTGTACGTATGAGGTCTGTGCATGTTAAAAAGGCTGCCTTTAATGGCACTGTTCTCCCTTCAACATGTGGAAATAAAGCAATTAGAGTTTCATTTTCTAGATCACTTTTCCTGTCAAGCAAGCCTTGATTTTTAAGATCTCCAATTATCTCTTTAGAGGCAAGTAATAATCCTGACAATTTTTTTAACTGATTACTATTATACGATAGCTTTAGTCTCTTATTTTCTGCAGCATCTCAAAGACATATGCTCAACTGAGTTATTTCAGCAGAGAATCAGACTCAAGGAGGGGTGAACTGTGCCTGGGACATGGGGCTGCTGTGAAGAAACATGGACAAATTTGCCACGTACAAACCCATAACACTGGAATGGCAACATTGTCTTGGCAATGTCCTTGGGGCACTTTTGAAGGATAGATGCTCACCTACCTGTTTTAGTTTCTGTATGTTTTCTGGGTCTCAATTCTAACCTGATTCCAGGCATTGCTTGGCTGGAGTTGCTAAGTGCATCCTCATTTCAGTTTCCCTTTCTCAGAGTTAGTCCACCTGCAAGGAATGGGTGATTAGCCCTTTTTCCTCCCTCAAGGTAGTTTATTCATCCTTCCTTAGACTAACCACAGTTACAGACAGTAGCAACTATGGGTAAGGTTTGATAAATATCTGCAGCATTTTCTCAGGCTCCAAAACCAAGTGACTCTTATCATCAAAGTGAGGACTATAATAGACTAGAGACAATAATAAATGCCTTTGCCAGCCTAAGTCCCTTCAGAAGTCTTATGGGCTGTCCTAGAGCTTCTTTCCTGCATCTCATGCTTGTCCTTCAGAAAATGGCACGATCTTTCTTTCCATCTCTGATTTTTTTGTTAGTCTGGTGCTTAAAGAAGACAACCCTTTCCATGAAAATTTATCTTCCTGTGATCTTTATCATAACCTGCTTTGCTGCTGATGTTTTAAGGAGACTGCTGTCTACAAGGTATTTGTTTGAATATTTCATGCTTAACGTCGAATGACTTACTGACTCTACAGTCACTGAGGCAGTCAGTGATAAAAACTTTTGCAATACCTTCTCTGTGAGAGTCCTTGAGATGTACAGCCTCATGTAAACATTTGGGGGAAACCAGGGGTGTTTCTTACTTAGATAACTTGTGCATCAGGCAGCCTTAGACATTTTGATACACAGTGTTCTTATGCCTCACAGCACCTTCTAGTTTTGTCTCAGAGATGACAAGAGTGAGACACAAAGTGTTAATGGCTTGCTTGGGGAAATGCTAGGAATGAGCAATATGGCTGGCAGGAGGCTTCTGAAGTTCTGCAGGTCCTTTATCCTAGCTTGAGTTTAGAGTGCCCTAATTCCTACCAGCAGGCAGCAGTTTTTTCCTACAGTTCACTTTGGGAAAGAACCCCACAGATGAGTTTAGCAGGCTGGAGACCCAAGTGTTTGGCTCATCAGAGCTGATGGGTGGCAGAGTATCAGTCCCAGCAACCCTGGGCTTGGCTTCAGCTCTCAGAAATGCCCTGAGCATGTTTTAGTTCTCCAGAGACCTTCAGGTACCCAAGAAAAGAAAGTATAAAATCTTAGAGATTTATCAAGGGAGCAAAACCTGAGTTTGACAGACTGGCACAATGAAGCCAGTTCGGGCTTCGGCACACTGGATTCCCTCTGGAGGAAAGGAGATGTTCCAGCACAGACTGCAGTCTGGCTAGGGCACAGACAGAGAACTTTTATTTCCAGTATTTCCCTGATGTTTCCATTTCTGCTGGATTGTACATTAAGTGTGACTGGTAATATATAGGCTGGCTTTCAAGTGCACAGCTTGTTTTTCCTGTGCTCCCCAGTCGCCAAAAGGTCTTTTTCCTTCAAAATCAGGTTCCTGAGAAAATTCATAATCAAAGGCGGATACTTCCCTCTTTTTGCTTCACCCACAAACACAGAGTAAAGCAGGAAGGTTTCAGAGCTCAGAATGGGTCTGCCAGCTTGGATGCGCTCTTATAGGGAGCAATGGGGACATGGGCAGTGGCTATTTTGGCAGTACATGCCTCCAAGAGCAGGGGGAATGGATAGCAATGCTGACATAAGCACCCAGCTTCGTGGCGTGGTGGTGTGGGGAAGAGCAGGCTCAGAGGGTGCTGGGACAAACCCTGCTGAAGTTTGTGGCACAGTCCAGCTATTGGCCATGGACAAAAGTCTTGCTCATGAGGGGTCTTGGCCATCTTGTGTTGTCAGACAGAGCAGCCCATTGTGCTGCCCCACTTACTCTTAAAATATATTGAAGACTAGTAGTAAGGCCATTTTAATTATGTGTGTCAGTTCACATTTCTCTTTTCACAGAATTGCAGAATGATCACGGTTGAAAGGGACCTCTGGAGATCATCTAGTCCACCCCCCCTGCCAGAGCAGGATCACATAGAGCAGGCTGCACAGAACAGAATCACAGAATCACACAGAATCCCAAGGTTGGAAAAGACCTTTAAGATCATCAAACCCAAGCATTCCTATCCTATGCTAAACCATATTCCTAAGTACCCGATCTACCCTTTTTCTACACATCCAGGGATGGTGACTCAATCCTCTCCCTGGGCAGCCTGTTCCAGGCCCTGACAACTCTTTCAGTGAAAGAAAAATTTCCTAACATCTAATCTGAACCATCCAGGTGGGTTTTGAATACCTCCAGAGAAGGAGACTCCAAAACCTCTCTGGGCAGTCTGTCCCAGTGCTCTGCCACCCTCACAGTAAGGAAGTTCCTCCTCATGTTTAGGTAGAGCTTCCTACATTCAAGTTTGTGCCCACTGCCTCTTGTCCTGTCACTGGGCACCACTGAAAAAAGATCCTCCCGATCCCACCCCTCAAGTATTTATAAATATTGATAAGTTCCCTCCTCAGCCTCTCTTTGTAAGAGAGATGTTCTAATACTGTAATCATCTTTGTAGCTCTTTTTTGTACCCTCTCCAGTAGCTCCCTGTCCTTCTTGAACTAGGAGTCTAGAACTGCACACAATATTCCAGATGAGGCCTCACCAGGACAGAATAGAGGGAGAGGAGAACCTGGCATTTTCAGATATTGTTGCTGAGGGGAAGTTGAGCCATGTATTGAATTCTAATGCTGATGTCTGCTGCTTACAAGAAACTGCTTTTTCAGCAATCAGCCTAACAGATGTACAAAGATATATCCATATGGAGCTACTGTGAGGTCATGATATAGCCCAGAAGCCTCAAAATAGATCAAAATATATATTTGGAGGAGTTGTACTGCTTTATGTTTTTAAATTTCGGGGTTACAAGCACAAATTTTTAGAGAATAGGTAGCTATGTAAGTGGTTAGTTCTTTTGCTGCAAAATTCATAATAATTCCCCAGAATTAACAATAACACAAAGCCCACTGTGGAGTGGATCTGGAGAACAGCTTTCAGATGATGACTTCCTCCTCCTTGGCCCCGTTCTTGGTTTAAGGTTCCCGGTGAGGGAAGTTCCATCTCAATGTATTTGATACATAATCCCAATGATCAGTTATTCCACTCTTGCTTTGTGCCTAATTTCTAGGATGAATTTGCATAGCTTCATCTTCCATCAGTTGATTGCTGCTGTAGTTTTGGTTGCTGAAAGCAAACGCCATTAGTTATGGCAGTTGTGGAAGTTGGTGATTAAACTGTGATGAAAACATTTGCAATGTTCTTTTCCATAAATTAAATAGACTGGGTTGTGTATAACCCTCATTCTTTAACTGTTTTCATTATTCAATGATCCGTTTACAGTCTTTTCAGGCATGTGGATACCAGAATGGAGCACAGCAGTAGTTGCAACAGAGCCAAGTAAGAGGTTGTTTGGCTTCTTGATACTCCCATTTGTGTGCTTGAAATACACTGATCTCAGTAAGTCAGAGTGGCTTGATGATTGCTGTAAACATAAGACTTTTTTTAAAAAGTTGCTGGTTCCCTGGTGAGCATGGCCTGGGTTCCTCCCTCCAGAGTACAGAGCCGTTTATCTGGCTTTCTTGGAGCTGTTTTCTTGTTCTTGGCTCTCTAGTAATTCAGGCCACCGTCAAGGATCAATGCCTGTCCTACTTACTAGTCTTTAGATCTCTCTGTCATTTGTAGCCCTGGATCTAGTGTGATTTTGCTCGAGCTGCAAGGTCACTGACAAAAAATAGTAAATAACATCGGGTGAGGACTGGTTCCTACAGAAGCCCATGAAAACCCCCTGTGTTTGGTAATGATCCCTTATTTACTACTGCAGCTGAAGATCTGACTGCTGTTCAATCCTTATGCTACATGGATTTGTATTGTTGTTCTTTGGGTCAAAAGCCAAGCTATTGCAGAAGGTTAAAACCTGTATTACCTCTGTTATGAAGTCATAGGCCAGCTGTCCTCTTGCATTCACCAAAATCAGGCCTCTCTGCTACAATATACATGTTCTTGTACTCTGCTGGAACTTCCCCAACATTCAGAAGTTTGAAGATTCAGCTTCAGTTTAAACAACCCTCCAGACCACCCTTTTTGAAACTTGAATCCACATTAGCTTTTGTTAAACCTCCTGTTATTTTCATAACACAGGGTATTTTATCACCATATGATAAAAGCTGGTGTTCTTTCAGCACAAAGGTAGCTGTCAAAAGCTGCTGTGTTTTCTTCATTGTTACAAATAGCCCCACTGTCTCCTTATCATTTGCTTTTCTTAGCATTCTCAGAAAACCCTAATCTTCTTTATTTAGTGCTGCATTCAGTTTCTTTTTCAGCTGTCAATTAGTTTCAATTTAAATTTGCACTATCAGTTAACAACCTCTGCACTTGACTGTGTGCTATAGCTTGGGCTTTTGATGTCGTTTCAACTGTACAGTTACTCACTTCTCTTTAAGCCAAGGGCTTTCAAAATTACTGACTGCTTTTATTCTTTGTGTGTGTGTGTGTAATATTTATTTCTAAGTTATTTAATAAAATGTTCTTAAATAATGATAATTCACATTTTTATGTGTCCTTTTTCTGTCTTAGGGTCAAATATTTTTAGCTGTGTGAAATGCCAGGAAATAGAGTTAGATCAGTGGTTTGGTTTGTACGTATGATGTTCAGAATGAATAGCCAAAGTACTCACCACGTACTGAAGGATTTCTTGCTTTCTGTTTTGGTTTTATGTTTCCTTGTTATCTGTCAGGTCAGGTCAAGATCCGGCCTTTTTCAGTCAGGAAATGCTTGAAATTGCTGTTTATAATTTTAAAATATTGGTGTATTTAGTTCTGGCAGTTTGACACCTCCAAACCAAGATACTCACCCTGAAATCCTTATCATAACGCTGAATGAAAAAGCAGTATTAGAGCGGGAGGGATGTTTTAGGAGCTCATCGCCTTGTTCGCTTGCATGATTTGGAAGTCTGTAGAAGATAATGACTCATTAATCTGTCCTGTATATTTTTCAGAGCATTGACTCATATATTTGTATTTGTTGCAGGGATGTCAATGAGAATGTAGCGCCACATTTGACAGAAAAAACTACTTCTTCCAATTAAAGAAGTAGTTTTTGTGTGCACCATTGTAACCTCTCTATGTGCACCAGTGTAACCAAGAACAGATTTTCCTGGTTTGCCCAGGCTGCTTCAACATTTTTCCATCTTTCTTTATTCCTGACTTTGTATCTAATAACCTGTTTCTGTCTTGTGATGTTTACATGCCGCCCCCAATAATATCTATAATTTATAAGCCTTACTTCCAGCACACTGAAAGATCAAAATAATGTCCAAAGAGCATGATGCAGTCATCTCAGCTTTGATATTACTTTATTTTTAGTTGTCCTCCCTACACAGAGCAGCATGACATTTTCTGTCAGCTCTTGCTACCGAATTTCTAGCCCACATTGCCTGAGGCCCAAATGATTATAAATTTGTATTTTTGAGATGGACTATTGGCTAGGGCCTATCTGCTTAGGATTTCACTGAGATGTCAACAGCAATTGCTCCTGAAAGAGCTGGGTTTTCCCCACTAAGTATTTTAGCTGCAGATTAAGATAACAATTTTGCTTCGGCCTTTTTGCATCTTTTTCAAGATGTGTGAGATGAGGTTGCCCTTGAAAGCAACAGGGCAGATAGTAATGAAAGAAATCTTTTTCTTTACCCTCTCCTCTCCTCTCCTCTCCTCTCCTCTCCTCTCCTCTCCTCTCCTCTCCTCTCCTCTCCTCTCCTCTCCTCTCCTCTCCTCTCCTCTCCTCTCCTCTCCTCTCCTCTCCTCTCCTCTCCTCTCCTCTCCTCTCCTCTCGCCTCCTCTCCTCTCGCCTCCTCTCCTCTCGCCTCCCTCCCTCTCTTTTTCTTGTATTAGTTCCACTTAGCACCTCAGTAGCTCTCATTGCATACTTTTCTCAGCACTTCAGGGCTTTTAAGAGAGAGGAGAAATGTCAGCAGCAGGTAAACAGTCACCAACTTCGGACAGTGAATGTGTGGCAGAACTGGAAATAGGGCCAAGTTTCCTGACCCCGCTGCCTAAAATGCTGCTTGAATCCTTACATTGATTTAGCAGGCTAAAAGATATTTATCTAACTTATCGTATGCCAAACATGTTCAGCACCTTCAGCTCCTCATTGCGCTGCCAAGAGCTGCTCTCCAGCAGGCTGCAGGGAACAAAAGGACCAGCCACCACGGGATGTACTTGGCTGCTGCTGGGAGATGCTGCTGGCTGCAGTGAAAGTTGGGATGCAGAACTCTCTCTGCCCTGTCCCAGTGTTTCCAACAATTCTTTTGTGTGATATTCCCACAAGTCCCCAATCACCAGCAGTTTTGTCGTATGTTCAGGAACGGAAGGAGGAGCCGAGGCTGCTGAAGGACACACCACTTACCATGGGACGCTGCAGGTGTTATTGCCATGGAAAGGGTTGGGGTTTGTTTGCGTATTTCTATTCTTACCTTCTGTAGAAACCTAATCTAAAGCACTTCAGTAACAGCTGGAGCTGCCAGGAGATTTCTTTGAAAACTTTCATGAGGTCAGGTGTTTTTTATAGATAAACCACTCTGACTCCGACTTTATTGGAAATCCAAAGTCCTAATGATTATGCCATGCACTCTGAATTCCCAGGGGGTATTTTTATGCCTGCCATTTACACTACAAGCTTTAGCCTGTCAGGTCTCCAGAGGATATTTAAGCTTTTCTGAAAACTGGCTGTGTGCTGGCTTCACAAGCCTGGTGATGTACTTGGCTTGGTGTCCCCAGCTCTTGGGATGGCTGGCCAAGCATGCCCACAGCACAGCTCTTCCAGGCACCCTCGCTGTGTGCAATGCCAAGATCTGCTTTGTCTTCTCTAATACAACCTGCTGGACACTGCCAAAATTGATAGGCAACTCAAAATACATAATAATAATAGTAGTAGTAATAATAATACTGTCCTTGGCCATCTTGCATCCAGCCAAGGACAGGTGGGTTGGAGAGGGTAGGAGATGTGCAGTGAGAGCTTTGGAAGATGATTGAGAAGCTGAAAACTGTGGGTCCATCAGGAGGCCAAGCATTTCTTGAGACAGGAAGAAAATGGAGAGATAGAGAGAGGGGGGATCAGGTATTTGAGCCTGAATTTGAAGTAGAAAAAGAAATAGGGTGGAGTGGTGCTGGGAGGCTCCAGAGAATGGTAAAAGGATTAGCTGTGGTCAAGGGTATAGAGAAGAAGGGATTTTGCATTAGATGAGGACTAAAAGCTAGAAAAAGGGAAAAGTCTGTGAAAAGGGAAAGAAGCACTGTTTCTCTGCCAGACCAGAGATGAGAAACTGAATTGGTTTTCAGCTTCGTTAGTATTTGACTATGTGAAAACCTAGAATTTATTGTTTTGTTCAAGGTTTTTTTTGGTTTGTGGGGGGTTTTTTTAAGGCACTGTCCATTATAGAGCACTTCCTGCTAATGGAAGGGCTTGCAGAATTTAGAGTAATCCAAAAAAAAGGGGTTCAGGCTGCGTGTGTATTATGTAATAACCATGATCACATCAAATACAATACAAATAAGTAGGAAGCATAAAGGCTTCCACAGTAGGTCAGGAAGAAAGGCTCATAATCATAGAGAGGCATAAGTACCTTTGTTCACCTGCCTTTTGCAGTGCCTGTATCAGTGGCATCTGGGAAATCTCTGCGCGTGATGCAGCCTCCCATAGTCCCTGGTAACATACATGAAAACTAAATGCCCAAGAAAGACTGTCTTAGAAACCTGAGTATTTTTGGCATGCTATTTGGCAATCAGGGGAAAAATATAAAGATATAGACTATAACCTGGAGGATAAAGATGTATGGGTGCAGCACAATGTGACCAAACCCGACCTAAGAGTTTCCAATGCTATGTCAGTATAAACGGTGACTTCCCCTGGGCAAGGATCGGCCTCGAGGGATGCACCCTATGAAGGGAAAATGCTATTGCAAACTCTTGGAGTTAGGAAGGTGTTAAAACCTCAGGCAAAATACAAAGTTGTATTACATAAGGTTTGGAAAAGTGCAGCTTGCCTCTCCTCAGCTAATCTGTCATAGCCATCTGCTGGCTTGCTCTTGTCTCACAGCAAGCGTGAGCTGGTTCAAGTCAGTTTGGTGGGTGGTTGGGTTTTGGTTGGTTTGTTGTGGGGGTTTTTGGGAGGGGGACACTCACGAGTGTTAAGGGAGGGTTAAACTATTTCCCTCACTGTGTGCTGTTTGAGGTGAGAGCGGTGCCTGAGGAAAGCTACTGCCAGTCATTAGCATGCTGTGCTGTGTGTGCTGGGCCCCGCAGGCTCCCGAGACCCGCTCATCAGGCATAAAACAGTCCCTGTTTTAGCAGATTATAAACGCTGAAATGCGACGATACTGATATTTTAAACAACAGTCTGGTGTTATTCTGGCTATAAGAAGAGTCCAGGGGAGGTAATTGTTGCCCTCTCTTTAATGGCTCCTCATGTGAATACAAACCAGTTGGTTAGAGTGAGTGGCTTCCCAGCCAGCATGCCTGGCTGGGTGCAGGGGGTGACCAACACGCTTCTCTTGGGAGTGCTCGAAGGGGAGTACTGAGCTGCAGGTCAGAGCAGTGATTCAGGGAATGTGTGCCCTGAACACAGGGTGGGGGGTATTTCTGCTATTAAAAAATAGTATAAACATGGTTAAATCTCCATGGACAAATTGCTTTTTTTAATTATTATTATTTTTTCATAATTAAATCACTTATGAGAGGGAGTCAGAACCACGTGTGCAGGCAGATGAAGTCAATAGTTTAAACTCTTTTACTGTCTGTTCACATTGCTCTTGGGACTCCCTCGTTGCATGACTTTATGTGGATATATAAACCAAGTTTGGCATTGCATGCAGGCTGTGCAGTGAACATAACACTCCCTGGAAGTGGAGAGTTTTACATAAAATCTTTTTCCCCCACTGGTACGCCTTCAATTCTCTTTGCACGTGTTCCACCAAGTTTCCTTGACTGAACATGCCCATTACCAGCTTGCTTTCCCTCCTGCTGCTTGGAGGGCACTTTCTCTGCCCAGTCTGCAGAGCCAGTTACACATTTGTCAGCCAGCAAGAAACTTCATAAATGTCATTAATTTGGAGGCTGCTCTGCAGCTACAAGTCACTCCAGTTATGTAGGTCCTGCCCCTATTTATAACTTGGCAATCTGTCACTGGGGGCTTTGTGCAATTCTTTGCTACGTGCCACATGGGCTGTAATGTAATAGCTGGGTATATTATAAGATTTCCTCTACCACTTTTTAGAAGCAGCAGGTGCAGTGTCAGCAGACAGCTCTGATAACAAAGCGCAGGTAAGGTGGGAGCTGCTTCACTTCATGCTCCCTCCTGGGAGCCAGCCAGCTCCCTGTGTCGACTGACATTAAGCAGATGCTGGTTGGTCACCTGCTCCACTGTGGATAGGATAGCTCTAGGAAAGGCAAAATACATTGATGGAGAGGTGGCACTTTTGCAATAGTGAACGGTTGTAATGTTCTCTTGTAGTTTTTCCATGGCAAAAATCCAAGGAGGAGATGTAACATCCCTGCCTGCTTCCTACCCAGAGCGTGGCAGTGCTGGGTGCCATGTGGATGAACATCCCTCCCAAGAAACTCCACAGTCTGAGATGATACAGTCCAAGACGTGAAGGAGACAAGAAGGAGATAATGAAATGGTGCTAGTCAGTATCACAGATGACCTTGGGCAACTGATGCTTTACAAGCTGTCCGGCGATCTGTGGGTAACTTGTCCAGGGAAGACTGCAACAGAGATGCTTTGTAGGTGATCATAGGAGTTTCTAAAAAAAAAGAGGAAAAAGTGTTTCCAGAGACACTCTAGCATACAGGGAGTACACTAAGGGCTTTGGAAGTCAAACCTCCAAATAAAATTAGTCTTGGAAAAGAAAAAAAAAACATGGACTATTTTCTTAAGGAGGTTCTTCCTTTTGTGTTCTGCCAAATCGAGAGCAGGTGAGACTGGTGCTTGGTGAAATGACATCTTTTGTTTCTGCCTGCAGGAGGAAACTGAGTGGAGGGAGAAAGAAAAGGATGTGATCCATCTGCTTAAGGGATACACTCCTCTTAATCCTCAGCCGCTTCTTTTACATTGTGCCTGTGGATTCAAAGCTGAACAAGCGCCTGATGTGGGGGCTTGCCCAGTCCAACTGGACACCTTCACCTTCATAGCAAAGGAGATGGCTAAAAGGGATTAGTTGGAAAACCAACATTTCATGTTTCTTGGGTGAAGAATGTCATATAAACAGGTTAGAAAATGCTCACATTTGGTGTGGGGGTGGGTTCCCCAAATATTAAGCATTCACCCAGCGTGTGCCTTGCATTCATTGGGGTGTGCAGCTCAGAGCACTGTGAGTGATGCTAATCATGCCTGTCAGAGCTCTGCACAGCTCCTGAGGGCTCATTCTGCAGCTGGTGCAGTCGGTGGGAGTTCTGGCTGGTGCTGCTAAAACAAGAACCCCTCTGGTCTGGGGAAGGTCTGAATTCGGATCCGCCTCACACATTGAAGGTAGAGCCCAGCATGCCTGGCTGTGTGCAGCACCCTGGTAAGGGGAATACGTTGCACCTATTATGGGTAGTGACTTGAAGGGACACCAGCTTACAGGATGTCCCTCATGTGAACCTTTGAGGATAAAGGGGAGGCTATTTCATGTAGTGCTGGCTGAGGGACAGCTGTAGCTGCCTCTTCCTGCCATACTACCCAAGAAAAGGTTCTTGAAAAAAAACCCACTCCAAACAAGCAGGTTTTGATTTCTCTTTTTATAAGCCAAAGCTCTAGGCTGAGTGTAAATTCAAGGGAGAGCAAAGGTGTCCTCTACGATGACTGGTGGAGGTAGTGTGAGGCAAGGACCTGGTGGAGGAGGCATTGAGACTGGGATGTGGTGGGGGAAAAAGGACAGTGGTATAGGAATGTTGAACTTGGAGGAAATGAAGGAACTTGGGAGGAACCCAAGTGCATTAGGGCAAAACCGATACTGGAAAAAGAGCCATGATAAGCAAGGAGTCAGCAAGTGAAAGACAGAGAGGGTGAAGAGATCTGCTCTGCAGAGGCTGGGAATGAACAGGGAGGAAGGATCTGAGCAATGATGCATGTCCTCCTCAGAGCCTGAAGTGGGGCTGAGCCTTTCCAGAAAGCAGCTGCAGAGCCTAGAGTGATGACTTGGACCTCAGCATCCTCTGCTAAGCTGAACCTTATGGGGTCACCCACTGGTGCCCCTCTGCAGCTGAAGGGCAGAGATCTCCTTGGGTGCTTGCATCCTCCTGAATGTAATTTAAGAGATCTGGTGCAGAGCACCACAGGTCGTAGAGTTTGATAGCTGAGGTATGAGGGAGAAGGGCAATGTTTGCTTCAATTGAATGAAACAGAGGCTAGGAAAAAAAATAGCATGGCATCATGTAATTAAAGACTTACAGTAGACAAGATCACCTTAATTTCTCCTGCCAAACAACTAAAAGTGCTTGACTTTTTAGCCTTGCTACCCTTTGGTAGATATTTGTGGATGTGATGTAGCTGTTAAATGCTATGCAGCAGAACAGGACAGTAAGTTTTGCCTACCTTGTAAAGTGTTTATGGAGTTCACAAAAGGATCTCCAGTTGGTAAGCCTGTATCTTGGCCTTTGAATCTCCTGGTGGTTCTTTTCTAGCATGATGCAGTTCCATTTCAGAAACGGTTTCCAGCTCTAGGAAAACACGGGCTTTAAAACAGACAGACAGATTCTTGTCCCTCTCTCCCATGGGAATATCTTTATAGTTTGGCCTTTCAAAACAGACAAAGGAATTGGGGAATATGTAATGTGTCTCAGGGGTGTGATGTCACTGGCATTGTGTCATAAGATGTCAAAAAAGGGCAGTAATTCTTGGGATCCTGACTGGTGTTACAATATTAATTCCTTCTGCCTACAGAAGGTGTCTGGGCATGATGTAGCCATTTCAGTGCTGGATGCTAAGAAAAGGGGGCAGGAGAAAATGTTCTAAGAGTTTTAACGTAGTTTTTATGCTCAGCTTTGGCACTCTCATTTTTTTCCTGATCTCCTAGCACCTGAACATTTTGTCCTTTCCTGGGGAAAAGCTGTCCCTGGGGCTGAACGCTGAGATATGGGTGTGGAGGATAGACATCGTTTGCTGTGTGCAGACGTTGACTCAATTTTGAGGGGGAGAATGGATTTTGATGAAGACTGGCCGCCTGAAGAAAAGGAGAAGTGGTTTGATCCAGGACACACACTTGCTCTATTTCAGCAGCATTACAGAGAGATTGAACTGAGATCCCTATGGGATGATGCTCAGACAAGTTTCCACTCACAGGGGATGCCCAGAGTGAGGTAATCTTGAAGGCAGGAACAGTGGAAACAATACCCTGTAACCTCACCTCTGTCCACACTTCCACCCATGGGCCTAACACACGACACCTTCTCAGCCATCCAATCACCATGGCTAAAAGGGGCTTCATTGTTTTAAAAAACCAGATGAAACACCCTTATTTTGACGTGGGAGGTTTTACATGGGATCATTGTGTGATCCCTCAGCTGTTACAGTCCCTGCCAGCAGAGCAGCCACTCACATTAGCTCCCAGGCTACAGGGTCCTGCATGTCACAGGTTCTATAACTTGTCATCAGAGAGGGTGGTGAGGGTTCTGCAGCACCAACTGGGAAAAGGGCTTGAGTGGTCAGAGGAAAATCATGCTGCTTTCCTTCAACTGGATCCACAGATCTCATAATTTAAGGAGAAACAATATCAAAGTATTTAAAGTTAAAAGTAAGAAAAAAATGTCATTAACAAGTAGGGGTGAGAGGCTTCCTGATGGCCAGCCCTTCCCAGGCAGGTGAGTCAGCCTGCGTAGCCTGCCACAAGCTATTGCATTGGAACCAGCAGTCAGAAGAGCTCCTCTTCACCCCAGAGTGTGTAAAGTCCTTCCACCCGAGGTGCAGCTCACACAGCTCTGGCCTGGGAAGGGTATAAGGCAGCAGTGCCACTGTGGTGGCTGCAGGATGAGGGACGTATCTCACCATGGGAGGAATCTGTGTCTGCTGCTCCTTTTCCTGGCTAAGAAGGTGTTGGCTGTAACAGATGTGAGAGAGGCTGGGCTTGGAGTAGAGAGACCTGCTCTCAGCACCCTGTATTTTTCCTTGCAAGAGTATAGCCCATTCCTGGAGGCACCTCTTTGTCTCAAAGCAGCACTCAGCTGTTTGCTTACATGGATGAAGCAAGGGAAGACCCATCTCAGGTTTTTTCTATGACCTGCTAGTTTATGTCTAGACTTGCATTCCATTCTCAAGGCAAAACATCTAGTGAGGTGCACAGGTCCTCTCTGAATTGCACAAATAACAATGGATGGCCATGTTGCACCAATCTTACTTGAAGGAGAGTCAGATTTGTGCCTCTCACTCAGCTGTGATGAGTGCCCCCCTCTGCCTTACTATGAGACCCCTGGGAGGGACTGCACTTTATGTAGAAAGGAAACTATTCTACCTAAAACTGACAAATTTTATGTAACCTTCCCTGAGCTTGCATTTTTTTGCTCTAGGATTTTTAAAATATGCTTTTAAATAAAAAGAAAGCTTTATGTCTGGTCAGCCATCACTAACTGTTTAAAGGCTATCCAAGGTCAGTTCTAGTTCTTCCAATCCACCCAGGTCTAGCCCCTCCCACTATGGTTTACTGTTTGAAAGAGAGCACCTTGGTATTTTCCTTCACCTGTCCTTCTGGTGCTGGGACAGTGGCAAGGTAGCAGTGACTCCTCTAGACAGTGCACTTGGAGTTGGGTGGGATCAGTGTTCAGAGCCTGCATTAGAAGACTACGTGCCAAAATGTTACCAAAGACATGACCTTCAGTGTAGCATCAAACTTCAGCTGAAATGCAGGCCTGACAATGTGTCAAAGTACAGTAGCATAAGTAAGATGTTGGCCACAGATCTCCTGGTGACAGATGTAAGTATGAAGTGTGCTTTCTAAAAATAGTGCACATATAGAAGGTGCTGGAAGTGCTGGCTATCAGAGAAGCTTTATAAGTAGGTCATAGATGACTGAAAGAATAGAGTAACAACATCAGCAACGTTCATTGTGAAAGTTCAACGTTTCAGGACACCTGTACAGTCAGGATCATTGTATGTGATAGGTCTTTCTGCAAAAAAGACCTTTCTGGGTTGGAAAGTCAGGCTGGGGTTACACTTGAAATACCCACAGGCTATCCATTTAATGAAGATGAGGCACTATCATTTTTCTCCCCTTTAATTCCATATAAAAGGAGGCAGACTTCTCCCAAAACTTCCTGATTTCTTTTCTACTCTTTGCTGTGTTGAAGTAGTTCTTCAGTAGTGTAAGGCTCTGCTTGCCTAGTGAGTAGTCTGATGGGAGACATGACAAACCATTTGTCTCAAAATTTTATGCATCACCTTTAGAGCCAAATTCTGCTGCCTTTGATTACTGCTTCTTTATTGCTTCCCTATTCCTCTTAGTTCTGGTGATAGTAGTGGCGGGGTAAGGTACTCTTCAGGCTGAGCAAAAATGATGAGACCTGGCCATAAATGAGTGCTCAGTCTGTGCCAGTGTGGGGGTCTGCCCCCATTGTGACAGCCAGAGGTCCTGGTACAACAAACGTGCACAAGAAAGATAGCAGGAGTGTGTCTTATGTAGTTTGAAGGATCTGGCCTTGTCTAAACCAAACCTCTCAGCTAAAAGCAGCACAGACAGGGTGAAAATGAAAGTTGAAGCAGGCTGAAAATTTGAACAGAGGGGCTGCTAGTATTTCATGTATCTTCTACTGATATAAGATAAAAACACATAATATGAGAGGCATGAGTTCACCCTTCAAAATGTTCTTCACTTATCCCTTCATGTTCCCCAACAATCTTTACTCATCTGTGCCTTGTACTTTCTTGTAGTACTTACTGAACTGACACAGGGCACATGGACCTATGACTAGAATGAGTGAACATGCTCCTGTGGGTAACCTATCATTGCTGTCTCCCATTGTTTTAACCATAAGAAATTGGACTTTTCCTCTATTTTTCTTTTCCCATTTTACTTTGCACCTTATACTACCTATAGACATTGTCTGTAGGTAGTATAAGGGTGCTTCCATTCCCTCTCTTACTTCCAATGAGAGCTTCAATTAGCAAGAAACATTAACCAGACAATTTTTTACCTCTTCATATTGCTTGTTTCATTGATCAAGAGTTGCAGCATTTCCCTCAGCAAGAAGGGGCTAGACCATTTACTAACATAGGAAAACTTCAGTTGTTTAAAATCATAAAAGTTAGTAGAAAATAGGAGTTACCTTTTCAGACCTGAAAGAGCACTCTTGAAATACCAGTGTGGAATAGCAAGAAAACACAGGTGGATGTTTCTTTTATGGTCTCTTAGGGATTTCTAGATCGAATACAGTTACAGTCTTAAAAAGCAATGTGATCAACAGCACTGCAGTTCCTGAGAGCTGCGTAAGAATAAATAGGCAGTGAGTTGCTCTTTTTAAGTCCCAGTAGCCCTCAGGTTAACTCTTTTTTTCTGCCATGAATTTGCTCAAAGTAATGCTTGCAGTGTAGCAAAGGATTTCTGACCTGATGTATGGTGATCCCTGGCTGGGTGATGATCATGGTCTGTCAGCCATTTACTTCCAGCACCCCACATCTCACTTTGTCAAGGAGGAACATCTGAATCCAATTATAGTGGCCAAAGGAGTCTTCAGCTGCTGTGCTTGTACGTACGAAGGTGATAAACTTGTGGTGTTGTATGGCTGGGTTCTGGTGGAACGAGCGGGGAGGGGGGCTGAAGGGGTAGCTTCTGCAAGAAGCAGCTAAAGCTTCCCCCAGGTCTGACAGAATAAACACCAGCCAGGCTCAAGGCTGAAACCACCACTAACATGATGGTTACAGCACCTCTGGGGATCACATTTAGGAAAAA
Organism: Laterallus jamaicensis coturniculus; assembly: GCA_022605575.1. Classification (NCBI taxonomy): domain Eukaryota; kingdom Metazoa; phylum Chordata; class Aves; order Gruiformes; family Rallidae; genus Laterallus; species Laterallus jamaicensis. Next base: position 25,259,896 of record JAKCOX010000001.1, read on the forward strand.
AAACCCCAAAACACAAGCAGTGGCTTTTTGCCCCCAGAGAAGGGAGTGAGAAGATGTAAGAAACTGTGCAGAGCCAAAGGCCAGTGAATAAGCCGGGGGTGGGGGAGAGGGGGGAGGTGCCCCGGGTGCCAGAGAGAGAGATTCCCCTGCAGCCCATGGAGAAACCCATGGTGGAGCAGGTGTCCCCCTGCAGCCCATGGAAGATAATGGGGAGCAGAGACCCCTCCTGCACCCGTGGAGAGACCCCACGCTGAAGCGTATGGAGACATATGGAAGACGCTATGACCCATGTTGGAGCAAGCTCCTGGCAGGACCTGCAGCTGTGGAGAGAGGCAGACAGAGAGAGAGAGAAGCCTATGCCAGAGCAGGTTTGCTGGGGGGAACTTGTGACTCCGTGGAGGATCAGGCTGGAGCAGTCTGAGACTGAGAGACATTCTGTGATTTATGACTGCACCCCACAAAAGTGACCTGCACTGGGGCAGCTGGTGAAGAGCTGGTGGGAAAGGACCCACGTTTTAGAAGTTCATGGAGGACTGTCTGCCATGGGTGGGACCTCCCAGGGGAAGAGTGTGAGGAATGTTCTCCACTTCCAAGGAGGAAACCAACTTGTGAGGTACTGACCAAAACCCCCATTCCCTGCCATTCCCTGCCATCCCCTGCACCATGCCATCCTGGGAGGAGGAAGGGAGAGAAATCATGAATAAAGCTAAGTCTGTGAGGGAGGGATTGGGGGAGGTGTTTTAAGATCCAGTTGCACTTCTCATGATCCTACTCTGGTTTCACTGTGTGTGTAGTGTAGTGTAATAAATTGGGTTTTTTATTCCATGTTGAGTCTGTTTTGCCAGTGACACTTTGAATGATCTTTCCCTGTTCTTATCTCAATTCCTAAGCCTCTCTATATATTTTCTCCTCTATCCAGCTGAAAATGGAAGTGATAGAGTGACTTTGGTGGGCATCTGGCCTTCAGTCAGGGTTGGATCACCACAGAAGTCTTTGTTCTCCTGATTAATTCTGCGCTGGCTCTGAAGTTCTTTTTGTACATGAAAAGACAGCCACATGGTCTATATATGCATATATATGTCTGTATATAGAATCATAGAATCACTAGGTTGGAAAAGACCTTTGAGATCATTGAGTCCAACTGTACTTGTCTGCTACTAAACCATATCCCTGAGCACCTTGCCTATCCATCATTTAAATACATTCAGGGATGGTAACACAACCACCTCCCTAGGCAGCCTGTTCCAGGGCCCAGTAACCCTTTTGGTGAAGAGCATTTCCCTAATGTCTAATCCGAACCTGCCCTGGCACAGCCTGAGGCCATTCCCCCTCATCCTATCACCTGTCACTTGGGAAAAGAGACCAATGTTTACCTGCCTATCTATATATATTATCTACATAAAAAGCGACTATTTTGTTTCCTTGCATCCCAGATGTATATAATCTGAATGCATCAGATACTTGGGTCCTTAACAATACCCTTTTAAGGAGGGCCCAGTCTATTTTCCTCAAGGATTATCTGTCAAAGGCAGAATCCTGCTCATGCAGTGGCACTTGTACGCTCCCACAGCTCTTGAAGCAGTTCTTTCAGAGTTGCACCTTCATTATTGTGTGAGTAGTCACTCCTGTGTAAGAGGAGGCAAGCTAACAAGCATTGTTAACCTTTTCTTTCATTACCAGAGATTTGTCATTTCTGTGCACATCCCAAGTCACAAACAGTTCTTCTAGTTCAGGCTGACAGAATGGGCAGCTGACTGCCTGGGCTGTTGCCAGTGCTGTTACTGCTGAGCCACCTGGGTGGCTGATGTCTCTCCATGGAATATCCAAGTTGCCATTAGACAAGTTGTCTTCTCTGCAACTGCCTTTGTAGTCTTCTGCAGAGTTAAAGTGTTTTTCAGGACACTAGTTGACTGCCCTGTCAGCAATGTGCTGTTGGATTTGCTGGGAAAAATTAACACAGGGAAGCATAAGTTCTGAGCTGAGGAAAAAAAAATGGGACTTTTTTCACTGATCTGCAGAGAGCAGCAGTACTGAGAAAGATCCTGCTGCTGAAGGTTTTTCTTTCTGTTTGCAGTTGTGAGACAGCAACTTCATCCATACTGTAACTGCTATAGCTGCCCTTTAATGAAGAAGGAAGTGTTCCTCAGTGATACAGCAGTAGGGAATAGTGGTTTCCATATACAGCATTGTCCTGGTTCCAGCCAGCCAGAGCTAACCTCCCCAGGCAGCCAACACAGGTGTGCTCAGTCAGCACAGGTGAGCTGAGTTAGCCTTGGCTATTTCTCAACACCTGACATCACTCCCCCATAAAAGGGGCTGGTTTGGTGCCTTCAGGGCAGACTGAGTGTAGCTGGAGTGTTGGGTTGGTCCTTGCAGGTCTCAATGCTGTTATCAGGTAGGTAAAGTACTCTGTCTTATCACTGGGTGTGTGTGCTTTGTCTTGGGGTTTTGTTCTTGTGGTGCTTGTCAGTAAACTGTCCTTATCCCAACTCGTGGAGGCTGGCTTTTTCTCCTCTGGGAGTGAGCAAGTGGTGTGTGGTACTCAGCCACTACTTGGGGCTGAACCAACATAAGCATGGCCCAAACTTCTTCAGATGTAGGTTCAAACCCACCTCCTAATGCTTTGCTCTAGTAAGTAAGTGGAGTTCTCCACCACTATGAATTACACTGGAATTTCTGGAGAAGGCTAAAAGACTACAACAGTGCCTCTTTGCCATCAGCACCAAGTAATCAATTGTCATTTATCAACAAAAGCCTAAACCAATGTATCTTGAGTGTTGTTGAGCTTCCTCAATTGTGTGTTTAGCTAGCAAAATGGGAAGTGATACATAGCTTGAACAGCCCTGTGTAAATCCAGGGCCATTTGTTTTCTCTTCAGAAGCAGTTGAAACACTGGGCTATGTGGCTACTCCTGTGTGAGCACAGAGCTAGGGTTAAACTTTCTTTTCTCTAGAACTCAGATATAATGAAATGAAACATCTCCTCAAGCAACGGTGTGTCAAACCTACCAGATTCTTTCACTGGTAAACTAAGTCTTCATGAGGCTCACCATCACTGAGCCCTCAGGTTGTCTCTTAAAAGGGAAGAGAGGGAACAGTAGACACAAACTGCACAGTTTAGCAATGACTCACTGCTTCAGATTTTTCCCTACTTGTCAATTTTAAAGCAAGGGGAGGGGGGAAGAGAGGATGGGGAGAGGAAGTTGATATGAAAGAATTCTCCTTCAGGCTGTTGGAGGCCCGAAACTCTTCCATCTCCTGTTTAGGTTCAAACCTACTCTTGTGTCTGTGGCTGGTGCTGTAGGGGAGGAGAGCTGCAAACACATCCGGGAGGGCCCCTGCTGTGAGGTGTTGCAGTTGGAAGGAGCACACACCCCTACATTTCTCTAGTAGTTCAGCTTACAGATTCTTTTGAACTATCAAATGATACAGTGGTGTTGCAGCTGATACTCTGATCTTCAGGGAGGTGATGGCAAGAGTATTTTTACTGCAGGAAAACTCTAGTTTAGGGAAAATACCATAGCAGGCTATCAGTTCTGGCATGAAACTGCTAGCAGGTGGATTTCATGATGGGAAGTGTTAAGTGGGTTTTGCTGGCTTACTGGTGCAGCTGACATGTTCTCTCACTGACATAAAAGAGAAGTGGGACCTGCCCTCAGGCTGGAGTGAGAATTTGGTTTTGGCACAGGGTGGAGGATGTATAACAGGAACAGCAAAGCCTCAAGTGAAGCTTCAGGCTGAGGTTTTACACCGTTTTATCTAGAGAAGCTAGGGCAATGTTATTTCAGCTTTCTAGGCCTGATCTTTAGCCAGTGTGACTGATTTCAGTGCAGCTGTTACAGAAATTGTATGAAGGGGGGTGGAAGGGACTCTGAAATGTCATGTCCTCTTGCAACCTGGGATTAGCTTTTCAAGTCCATCCTTTGATTAACAGTTGCCTTACCTGCTCTTGAATTCTGAGGTGGCCTCCTGCTTCTATCCTTGCAATGCTCCATTAGGCTTGTCCTTACAGGGGTTTTTCCTCTCTTCTTGCAGTTTTAGACCACCAGTTCCTGGCCTGATCTGGACAGGCAAAATGGATTTCTTTTCCCTGTTTCCAGTGATTCTTTACAGTCATGTGGCTTTCATTCTGGAGTCTTTCATTTTGGGGGGAGTGAGGGTTTTCTGTCTTCTCTAACTGGGTTAATGTTAATATATGTGGAATTAGGACAAATAGCTTGTGCACAGACAGCGTGTTGCCACCTTTTACTGGATGGTCTTGTAAAAGTTGCAAGATTTGAGTCTGAAAAGAATTAATAACAGTACTGGCTAGGAAAGAAAAGCAGTTCCTCTCTGGATCCATCCTAGAGAAACCCTTGGCTTAGCTGTGGTGTGCTGACTCCAGTCTTTCTCCTTAAAGAAGAGGAAATGATGTTCAGAGCCACAGATCTTATCTACAGCTCTACCTTTAAATACCCCCTCCTCCACCAAAAAGAAAAGAACTGAAGGAAATGTTAGAATATTCTGTTTAATTTGGAATAAGTGCTCTGCTATTTATCTGTCTTTCCTAAGTTCCCTTGGGCGTCCTTGTAAATGATAAAGCAGGGATTTCCCCAGAGCTATAATTTAATTTGACCTTCTCATGAAGGAACTGTAAAATGACATTGCATTTCAAAAATGAATGTGGTGCCTTCAGCACTGCCCCTGTGCTGACTGGAGGCTGTCAAATCCAGACTGCCCAGCATCCACCAGCCATCTGCCTGCCCTGTCCTCCGACCCAACTGCAGGGTCAGTTCTGCAGGAGTCACTGGTGCTCTGCTTTTCCCCTCTGCCATGATCCTTGCTATTTTGTTATGGATGCAGTGGAGCAAAAGCTGAGCCAGACTGGGGAGGGGGTACTCCTGATTACCTGCCCTGCTTCTTCCATGGACCAGGCTCTCTTTGGGCTCTTCTGTAAACAATTGGTCATTTCAGATGTAATCACCAAGTGCTGTTAGCAGTATATTGAAATGATTAAGCCTAATCTTATACCTGACATATAGATAGCTTTTCACACATTTGAAAGTAAGGCTATTAATTAGTTCTCACAGATCTAGCTGTGAAAGATGATCACTTTGCTGTGGAAAAGAGCATGCTGAATTAAATAAATTGTGAGACCAAACAAGGGTGCTTTTCCTAGAGCCTTTTGAAAATATAAATGACTTGTGACATTTCTATTTTATGAGGGAACTTGAGGTCCAGAGAGGTCAAAAAAGCCTGTAGGTACTGAAGTCCCATTCACCTTCTATTGTAGATGCCACATCTGCACTGGAGGTCTCTGTACAACTGCTTTGCCAGAGTCTAATTGTGCTTTCACACCAATTTATTTTTAAAATATTTTCAACAGAATAATATGATTTGTATATAGATGAACAACTGACTCTGTAATAACTCTTCTTCAATCTTTGCTTGGATCCTATTCACCTTACACAGAACTACATCTTTGGGATTGCTGTTTAATTTGCTTTCTTTTAACTGTTTCCTGGTAATCCAGGGTAGAGGTGAACAGAGAATTAAGTTGCTCATCCTAAAACATCAGCAAGGTTGAATACATAAAGCAAATTGTAGGGACAGACTGTAGCTCAGCCTTCCTGATTGAATGAAAGGGTGATTGAGTGGAATGTGCAAGAACCATCCATTGCTTTGCCTCTCCATGCAAAGCTTCAGTCATTATTCTACCCTCTGGTGCTGTATGACTGTGCAGGCTGTTCCAGGGTGTACAGTGGGAGCTCTGAATTCACTAGTGGCTCCAAGAGGAACGGTGTCTTACACACCTGGCAATTGACATGGTGTGGGTGAGGAGAGGAAGGCATGCCACCATGGTTTTACAGCTCCGGCCTTTGCTTCCAGAGCAAGTATGGATGTAGAGGGTGAAGCTCAAACCCCTTTCAAGCCTATTGGATGAAATTCTGCACCTGGACATTGCAGCTTTGCCCCTTTGCTTGCTTGCTTTAGCACTGCAAACTCATTGAGCCCACTTGAATGACTCTTGATTTATGCTAATACTCCAGGAGATGGCTTGTAAGTCACATGTGGGGTAAATTCTGAACATCTCTCAAGTGCTAAGATGCTGCTTCAGCACTGCCATACGTGCCATTTAGATGCAAAATGAACACAAAGGTGCTGATCTACTTCCAGCTCTCATCAGTGAGCAATTGGAGCAATTTTCACTGGAAAGGGGAGTTCAAATGGGTTAACACAGAGAAGTTCTGTTCAGCAGCTGGAGGGTATGTTGGACCAGTGTCATCCAAAATTTTGTGGAAGTTGGAGGAGGCAAAGGGCAGAGAACCTTAAACAGGTTCCACTACAGCTGAAGCGGTGTCACCAGTGTCATCCTGGGAGCCTTCCTGACACCTGGCTCTTGCTGGCATGATGGCATGGCTTGCAGTGGGTGATAGCTGCATAAGCAAGAGAAAAAATTAGTCACATTTTTATTCAGAAAAGTACAACGTGATTGGTGTGTTTGGCTTAATGGTTGTTTATATCTCTGAAGCTTGACTTCAAAAGTGGGTTATATTTTTTCCATTAAGGCAATACATAGTGTTTATTCTGCTTAACCAGGTGGCAGGAGGATGTAGGTTCATTCCATTCACTCACCTTTAAAAATGTGTGAATGACGTGTGGCTGAACTGATGGGTGATGCATCTTTCATGGTCTTTGCTGCATTTAACGTCCTCATTTATGTGTTTTGGCTGGAGCTGGGCTGCACAAACTAAGTGAACCAAGAGAGATGACAGAGCTCTATCAACATGCGGGGTGTTTTGCCTTTCTTACAAAACCATGACCTCACTGTAAAGCAGGCTTCAGTGAGAATACAGCTCTCCTTCCCCAGCACACTCATGGCTTAATCCTTTTGACAGGTTAATCCTTATGTGTACACATGCAAGTTATGCAGCTGAGAAATGGGAGTAAGCACAGGATTACTTCCAAATTAGAGAAGAAACGTTTCCTGCCTATTTGTAGCCATGATTATTGGTCTAGTGGAGGGTGTCCCTGCCCCTGGAGGGGGGTGGGAGTGGGGAATGGAACTAGATGATCTTTAATATTCCTTCCAACCCAAAGCATTCTATGATTATGCTAAAGGCTGCACCGTCTTCAGGAAATGGGGTCTAAATGGTAGATCACACTGCCTATAGAAACAATATTTGCATTGGAGGGATGTGTGTTTGAACTTAGTTTATTATTTCTCCATATAAAGACAAATATTTTTCTGATAACCCCTACCCCTAGTAAGACAGATCCACAGAGCAACAAAATTAATTTAAAACTCATTTCTTTGGCCTTAATTATGATTTTCCCCTTGAGAAGTAGATGGCTGGTGTAGTGCATTGTGTAACCAAGTAATTTAAATTACTGACTGAAAAAGTCACAATGCCAAAGTGCCCAAAGCATCCACCCTTTGAAACAAAAGAGCTTTATCCCTGTTTCAGTTGCCTGTTGCTGTACTGTATATGAAGGTGACCTTCTACAGTCATTTTCCCAAGTTTTATGTTGGAGCAGGGAAAGCTGAAAGGGATTTGTGCCAGGGGGATACATTTTTGGCCAGCTGCAGCCCCTAGCAAGTTACCTGTTCCCAGAACTGCACCTCCCATCTGGTGGCCTGGCAACTGGTGCACAATTGTCACCTGCTATTGATGAATCTCCAACCTGTCTTTGACCTACAAAGATAAAAAATACCTTGATAGCAATAACCTTGTGAGATGACAGACTGTGCCTTGAGCAAGACCCAGTCTTGGTGAGAACCTGAATCAGCAGCTGTGTAGGGTCTATGGCACCACTGAAGTAAGAGGGATTTGATGGCTCTAAATGCAGTGTTGCTCCTTGACCCTGCCCAAGCTCTTCTCCCTGCCTGTGCCCCTCTTCACTCCCGTCTCCCAAAACTGATGTAGGTATGAAGATAAAAGCAGACAAGGGTTGGCCAAGCCCAAATGCTTCTTTGTGAAGATCCCTGTTAATTGCTAATGTCCTGTTGCCTGTTTCACAGATCTTCTCATCAGGTTGAAGCCAGTGGTTGTCTAGAAAACGTTGGAGGGAGCTAATGCTGAGCCCTGAAAAAGACATTTCTCATTAATCAATTAGTAGCTATGAGAAGGATAGGAAAAACCTATACCAAATTCTGAGGCATTTTGTTCCCAGGAGGTTGCTCTGAGTGGCTAAAACATCATCCAAAGCTTACCTTTGCACTTAAAATGGCTGGCAGTAGAGGAGACAAGGTGTGGCCTTCCTAAGATGCCTTTGAAAAGCTGTTAGTTAAGTAGAAGGCAGTTTCTCTACAGCACAGATGCTACTAAAGCCTTTCCTTAGTGACTACATGGAGGTACACTTAGAGAATCAGTTCTCTGTCAGTGCACTGCTGATACTGCACAAACACAGGTGAAGGAGGGGCTCTCCACTGAAGAGATGATCTTTGATCTTCAGGGTAGGTCTTTGTAACTGTGTATAAAATGTTTAGTGGGAAAATTACTATTAATATCAAGACCACCTTAATGTCTAAGTGTTTCTAAAGTCTCAGTAAGACTTTTACACATCCTCAGAAACTTTGATGTATCGGCACCTTCTTAGTGACAAAATTCCTGCTGTATTTGAGGTAGAATCATTCTGCACACAAAGGCTATAGAATAATGTGCTGAAGGAGCAGGAAACATCAATTTTTTTCATATGCGAAGAAGAAACAGGTCTTCTACCTGAAAGGTGTGTTTCAGGAGAGGGAAAATAGGGAATCAAGTGATAACCAAAGTAGGCTTTCTTTCTCCTAAGGCTGTGGTCAGCTTGGAGCTGGATCAGGTAGAGAAATTGCAAGTGTGTTTCACCCATCATACACATCAGCTTCTGGAAAAGTCACCTTCCTTTGTAAAAACCAGAAAAAGCTACCTTCCTTTGTATAAAGCTCTCTCCAGTAAAAGATTCTAGATAAAGTCTTTTACTAGGGGATGGGGGAAAGTCACACCCTTCAATCCATGTCTCTTCCCACCTTATTTTTTTCCTGTTTGTTTTTCCTTTTGCTTCTTTCAATCCCAAATCTCCTTGTCTTCCTCTCTTACTAGTCTTAAAGAAATATCTAGGTGGAGGAAATTGGACCTAAGGGAGAGTTTTGTCTACTAGTTGTCCTTGTCTTCACAGTCACTTCTGAATCAGTATCACTAGATTTGATTAAAACATACATGTTACAAATGCATTTCCCCAAGCACAGAAGGTTTCATGGGAAATGGGAGCTGTGGAAAAGCTAATAAAGAAAAAAGAAAAGCTGCTGGGTATTTTGCTTGCAACAGGCAGCTGGCGAATCAATACCAAAATGCTTGTCCTTTGAAGCTATGACCTGTATGGTCTCACTTATTATAGAATGAAGAATGTAAACGCTTTTATAAAACATTTTTCAATGCTCATCTCTGAGCTGAGATGGCCAGAAAGTTTGCCATATTGCTGGTGACAGAGGCAACGACTGTAGAAGGAGAAACGGAAGCTTGGCTGAGCTGTCTGTTCTCTTCTGGATCTTTGGATCATAAGGGTTTCTTAGTGGTGTTAGGAAGTCAAGGACTGGAGAATCGTCCTGTTCCTAAAGTTTTTAAAGTGTCATTTGTATGGTATTTTAAAAAACATTTTCTTGCACGTGAAAGGGAATTTTGGAATCAAACCCCCATTCAGATTGAAAATTCTGCACATATCACTAAGGAAATATTTTCCTTGAAACATCTACTTTTTATATGTGAAGATATTTTTCCAATAAATAATTTGGCAAAATCAGTCTGAGCTCATGCAGTGTTGGTAAACTCTCCCCCCCACACCCTAAACAAATCCGTAGAAAAAAGTCACCTAGTTTCATCAGTCTTGTGACAGGAAGTGTTGTTGCTTAAATGTGAATCTGCCGTTCATTTCCCTAGTGGTACTCTTTAGATAAAGCTATATTTTTCTAGGTGATGAATTAATCATAAGGAATAGAAGGCAAGGGCTCACAAGTGCTAGTCTTTTTCTGACATTAATCTTTCTGTGGAGCTAGGCATGTCAGTTGCATGTAGTCACTCCCAAACCTCTGAGGGTTTGTCTAGACTTATTCAGCAGGGTGAAGATGCCTGATGGTGGGTGTAAGGCTTAAAGTCACCATCTAGAACATAAATGTAACTGATTTTGAATGAAACTTGTGAACTCTTGCAAATACTGGTCTAGCAGTCAAGAGACCTGGGGCTTTGGTACTGAGTGCGGATACAGTACATTTCCCACTATGCCCAGATTTCTTTTGTGATCTTAAAAAGTCACTCAAGCTTTGAGTGCTTCAGACACTTCAGGTATACTTCTTTGTGTTGTTTTTGGGGATTGTCTAAAATTGCATGGCAGTGATAACATGCTACCAATTTTTCCCTTGTCTGAATGCCAGAAACGTGTTCGAGCAGTACTGAGAAGCTGGTAATGCAGGAGCTTTCTTATGTATGAGCTGTAAATCTGTGATTCCCCAGAATACTTGGGCAAATACATACTGAGCAGTGCAGGTTGCTCTTTCTGCTCTTCCAGTCTCAGCTCTTGCCTTGACCTGCCAGAAGAGGGGACCACACCTGAAGTAGATGTCTACAAGTGGGAGGTTGCTGCATATATTTCCAAAGATGTGTCGGAAGGTGCATAGCACAATGTTGGAACAAACAGTGTGTTTGTGTCTGGCAAGGATTGCTGAAATACAGCGTGAGATGAGATTGCATCCCTCTTAGGATAAACCTTCTGCAGCCACTCCTAAACCAGTCAATTTGAGTCCCAAATTTACAGTCTTACACCTTTGAAACAACACCACGTGATACAGATAATGGATGCACATCAGATGTCAGTAGGTCTAGATCATCACAGATGTCAGTAGGCCCAACTCATAGTCTGAGAATTTTTCATCAGGTTTTGTTGACAAAGTTGTAATGAAAGAATAATAATCATGTCAGGTGGAGATGGGGAAAAGGTCATTTTCCAGGTGTAGCTGGTTGGGATTGGGGATTTTGAGAGGAGCAGTAGAGCTTCTAGGCTGAAGAAATTACAAACCTCCAAGCTGCTTTTCCAAGCTGCTGGGGACCTTGTTACCATGTAGATGGATATATTGGAAACCTTCCCTTAAAGCTCTAGCAATGTGAGATGTGTGTATACAAAGAGGTGAGATCAAGCCATGATTAGGTGTAGTCAAGGTGCCTGCATTAAATTGGTGGGATTTCAGAAAGACCTGTAAAATAGCGTAAAGCTCTAGGGGATGTGCCTTACAGTGGGGAGGCAGGACTTTCAATCAAATAGACTTCCCTTAGAAAAGGGTGAAAGATCAGTTGTCAATGCTCTTTGTTTCTCTAGATAGCACATCTGATTTCTGAACACAGCTGCACCAGGACAGGTTCAGATTAGATGTTAGGAAAAAAATTTTTTACTGAAAGAGTTGTCAGGGCCTGGAACAGGCTGCCCAGGGAGGGGGCTGAGTCATGTTCTCTGGATGTGTTTAAAAAAGGGTAGATGAGGTACTTAGGGATATGGTTTAACATAGGATGGGAATGGTTGGGCTTGATGATCTTAAAGGTCTTTTCCAACCTTGTAATTCTGAGGGCTTTTATAGTTTAGCAGGAAAAGGGGGGATGGGGCGGGGGGGCATCTGATGAGTGAATATTGAAATTAAAAACAAACAGGAAAACAAATGCATTATTTGACAGCAGGCGGCTCTGGATCAATTTCTGAACATAAATTGGCTGGATGGACCCCCTTGATGGTGAAGTCTTCAATCCTGAAAGATGTTCAGGATCAGAATAAAGTCCTTGTTCTGTCACCAAGGACTTTATCATGCTTATTCATATAGCAAGGAAGTAGTTAGGAAGGAAGGCAGTTATGTGGTGAAATCACATGGCCTGTGCTGTTAAAAAGTTGAGAGTAAATAGCTATAGCATTTGTCTTTGGCATCAAATATAGACAGAAGCATCTCTTCACCAATATTTTAAATTCCCTGTGGACTAAGCTTTCCACAGCTCTACAGGCACATCGCTGCTGTCTGCATTGATCTGTGGTGCTCAGTGGGAGTTTATTCTAGGACTTCTTTCTCTTGCTCAGTTAAGAGTTGATTCATTTTTTTTCTGCTGCAAAAATGACTAATAACAAATGCTTTCCAGGAACCAGCCCTGATAAAATAGCCATATATACGTGGAGCTGCACTGTGTGCTCTATCAGCTTAATTGACTCTGAGCTACAATTTATTTTTCTCATTTTATGTAAATGAAATTTCTTATTACAGTGAAACAAATCATCATTTTCTCATGTCACTGCCTCATCTGCATGCTTTACTGTTTATTCTCCCCTTAGCTTAAGCTAAAAGCAAAACAAAAGATTCCTCAAGATTCAGAGGCTGGAATTGAAGAGCTAATCTTTCATTAGTATGCTGGAGACACTACCTTCCTCTATGATCTAGTAGTGCTTAGCTCTCATCTAACACTCCCTGATTAAGGCTGTGTTTGACAAAATGGATTACATATGACATCTGCCAGATATACACCCCTGGAGGCAAACACCCCAACCACTTAGGAACTTTTTATCTTGAAAGTTCTGCATTTGGCTGAATTTGCAGATAACTTTGGATCTTGCTGCTGAAGCACTTTCTGATGCATATTTCTGGGATGTAAAGATGCATCTCTTCAATCTACCACCTATGTACCTCCTGCAGTGAATACTGCTCAGGCCATTTGGACATAATGTGGTAAGCCCCCAAACCAGTGGAATCTGCAGAAATTACTTAGGCCTCTGTTTTTTTCAAACACAATGAGTTTATCCTTGTGGAACCTTTAACTTGGTGCTGTTGGAGCAGCTTCCTACAGGCATAGAGATGGAGCACATCATGAGTGAAGGAACCGCTGCGAGGCACAGTAAATGCCTACAGTCAGGAATAAATTTAGTGCACTCTGTTCCCTTCTTTGTGTGGATTCCACTTCTTCAGGATACAAAGCTGTTTGGCTTGCTATCTCTTGAGTTGACTTTCAGAACAGGGAAGATATTTCTTTACCAGCCATGCAGGTCAACTCCTGCAAACTGACTGCAGCCTGTTTTACTTTAAGGAAAAGATAATGGAAGAAATTGTGTGTAGTGAGTGAAAAAAGGGCTATCCCTCCCAGATACCCAAGTGATGCTACCACTGGGAAAGACAAAGTTGTTCTGAAACTTACCTGCCTACCCAGCCCTTGCAAAAATTTTAAGCTTTTATTGATGTTAAATATGGCAAAGTGATCGAGATGCTGTATTTATCATGAGTGACACCCTTTATTCTTCTCCTGTTGGAAAGCAGACAGCTATCTCTTCAAGCTGCATTGACCAGCCCAATACCTGTGAAGATGGTAATGCTTTTAAAACAGTGTGTGTTTTCACACGGAAAAAACAAATCAGCCTCTCCCAGGCTTCCATTCTGCAGTAATTCTTCACACTTCTCACACCCAGTCATGAATGCAGAAGTTCATCATGGAGTAGTTTTACAACCCATGAGAATGGCTTAACGAAGCACTGAATGCCAGTCCCCACTACTTAGGTTTGTTTCTGGATTCCTTGCTGGCTTAGTGATATGGAAACAAATGTTCTCAGGAAATAGTGCTGTCAGCACTGCCCATCTCCTGGAGGAAAAAGCGTAGTTTTGTTTGGGCAGGCCCAGTATTTCAGACAATCTAACTCTGTCGCAGCAGCACACACAGAGACCTGGAGATGCTACAAGCCACTTGAGAAGTAGTCTGTGCTGGCCCCATATCTGGCCCTGTTGAACCAAACAGCTCCAGCCAGGCATGGGACAGCATGTGCCGAAGCCAGCAGGGATGGGCCAGGGCTGCCAACTGAAGGGGAGCGGGAAGGATGGTCCTTATTCCTGATTTTTGGCCTCTTTCTGCCACTATCCATTTGAGTATCTGCCTAATTCTTACACAAAGGCAATAGCCATCTCCCTTGGGGACTTCATGGAGTTTGTGCCACTCCCTTATTTTCTCGGTTAAAGATCTACCAGGATTGGTGGTTTTTCTTTTGTGGCAGGAAGAACAACAAGTTGGACCAGATTTAACTTCTTTCTCTTGCAGTCAGTGGCATGAAGGCTTTCAGCTTTGAGCAGGACTCCTTGACTTGGGAAAGCTTGTGGGAAGATGAAGGTGTTGCAAGGGTCTTCAAGGCAGGCCGTGACCCAATGAGGTGTCTGTCCTCGGAGTGCCCTTCTGAGGGGCTGTTCTCTGCACAAAATGCCTCCCCCTTCCACAACCAGGGCCACTGTAGCCAGCTCTGACTCCAAAGGCAAGAGCTGTCCTGATGCTTTATAAGCCAAAGTACAACTCTCTCTTGGTTTTATAATAAGAATTGAGGTCCTTAACTGGATAGGTAAGGTGTTTGTGACCTAGCAGAGGACACTCGGGAGGGTTCACCTCTCATGCTCCTGCTTCACTAGAAATAACCTCAGGGCTCACATGAGCAAGGAAGGGACTGAACGTAGCCAGAAATGCCCTGATGGCATGTTGTTCCTAAGGACTACAGGCAGCTGTGGGATCTAGCCAGACCATGGGGCAGTTACTCACCTTTTGCCTTAAAAACACAGGCTGCCCATGGAAGATTTGCCAGGTAAACAGCATTAGCTCCAGTGAATGTAATCTGCTGAGGGGTCTTTTGAGAGAGTAGGGTGGATAGGTGGATTGTGAACTGCAGTACAGACTGCATATTCTCCAATTGACGCATAGGGTTTATGTTTCTTGAGGGTCCATCCTGATTTGAGGGGTCTTCCTCTTCTACCTACTCATCTTTGTGCTGCTGTGTTCTGCCTGTGTCATTTCTTAGCCCTGTTCAGCTGATATGGTTGGTTGGGACAGTAGTGCTTAAGCATCAGCCCACTCCTTGCACATGTGATGCAGACTGGTTTTTCCACTGCTTGCCCTGGTGAAGCTTTTTTCAGACACCATATTACTTCCTTTCACCAACCAGACCATGTGTGTGCTGCAGCCATGAACCACAACCCCATGATGAACACATGGCCCCTGTGCCAGGAAGGCTGAAGGAAAAGCCATGTGAGATGGGTTTATGCAAAGGGACAATATGTGGGTGCAACACCGTGGCAGGCTGCTTGCCAGTGAGGTTCCTGCTCATGCCATAGTGGCAGCAAGTGTAAACAGAAGAGTTGGAGGTGAGGAGTGGTAAATGTGGGTGCCTGTGTGCCCCCATTTCTCCAGGCAGAGAGGGAAGTGTGTGAGAAACCAGAAAGCTACTGCTGGGCTTTGGGGTGGGGAGCTCCTGCAGGTTGTGGTCAGAGCAAAGGCAGAGTTTGGTCAGGCAGAAGGAAAAGGGAAATGTGGAGTTGTGTTTTACACCAGCTGCTAATCTTGCTGTCGGAAGCCTTTTTTTTTTTTTTTTAAGATGCTTGATGAAAATACTTCTGTGTAATTTGCATTTGTATCCTTTGCATTCTATAAAAAATAACTCATTTGCATATAGAGAGGAGACCTCTACACAGTTGTCTGCTTGGCATATGATCTGCAAAGCAAATGTAATCCGTTTCTGTGAGCTTTTATTAATAAATACAGAAAGAAAAGTAGAAAAAAATGCTTTAGAAGAATTGCATATCCACAGTGAATATTACCTTTCTGGTTGTTGAGTTTCAAACAGAAGATAACTTAGGCTGAAGCTTGCTGTTTCAAAAGTAGCAGCAACAGCCACTACTCTGGCTTCCTGCAGTTTGAGTTTATTATCTTTCATTCTTTGGAAGTAAAATTAAACAGTTTATTTTTGCTCCCCCAGAACTGTGAGTTTGCCAAAGTGTAGACTACTTGCTAATCTAAACTTCGTTCAAATAAACACAGTGCAGCTTTTTTTTTTTACCCCTTAAAACTCACTTGCTGATACGGTTCAGAAAAATTTCATAAGCCAAAAATGAGAACTATGTGCATGTTGTTTCTTCAATTGTATCCCAGTGTCGTCTTTATCTGTAGGATTTGCAAGCAAATTGACTTTCAGCCCTATCCTTTTGATATCTTTTCCACAGCTGACGAGAGATTTGCAAGCAAATAGACCTTTATCAAAATTTAAAGCAGATTTGCTGTTTCACAGTGTGTATCTGATTTGCATAAATACATTTTTTCCCTGTAAGGCTTATAGGAAGCTTTATCTGGCAGTCTCACTGGCTAGCTTCCCAAAGGTTTTGTGTGACTCCCATTGATTCAAATGTATCTATAGCCTTCCCACCCTGCCTCCTCACCCTCCTCCTCCCCAGCAGCCTTGCTTGTCTCATTTCATATGCATTTATGATATCTTCATCAAGTAAACAGAATGTTTAAAGGGGAGTGAAGTGTGTTTAAATCAAATTCTTTTTCCCATGGGAGTCACTGTGCTGTTGTTGTTCAGGCTGTTGTCACTATTAAGTTCACCAGATACTTTGCAGTGGGAAGCCCTGCACTCGGTTGCTTTACAGTCTGCCAGGCTTCAGCAGCTTGGGATGAAATCTTCCCTGCCAGGAATTTGCATCTTTGACTCTATCATTCCTTTGTCCCATCCATCATGTTCAGCAAAGGAGAGATGAGCTCTTTGTAAAATGTAGCATGTAATTAAAAGCTGTATAATAATGAATGTGCAGAAAAGAGCAAAATAAAGTTCAAATGGGCAACTTAATCCTAGCACCTCCTACAATTACAGAACTTGCCTTTGAAGCTCAGTTTTTCAGGGGTTTTTGTTGGGTGGGTTTTTTTTTTTTGTAGTTTATATTAGATTGAATTAAAACAAATTGCAGGGATATGGTAATTTTCCAAGATACTTTTTATTAGGCTCAGATCACCAGCTCATCACATACCCAGCACTGGGTAGCTATGCTTGCAGACAACTCCCACTTCAGCAGAACTGGTAAGGGAAGTCTTCTTGTCTTCTGCAATCCCTAGGCAGTGAAATTGCAGAGCAGCAAGCTAAGACCTACAGAATAAAATCACCTGGGGGCAAGGCATAGGGCTCCTGCTGGGGACATCACACCTCTTCCTTCACTCTGAAAGCCTCACTTCTTCCTCTACCAATTCTGTCTGTCCTCTGGGGGATCCTTATGTCTGACAGCAAAGGGAGATGTGCAGGTAATGCAGAATCTGTATCGCACGTGTTTCTAATCTCAGTGGGAAGATCAGTCTCTCACCAATTGCTGCAGAGCTGCCAGTGCCTGTAAAGGGGAAATGATGAGATTTATAAACCAACGAGAGGACACCATCAAGTTGAGGTTGTGCAGCTGTGGCTGGACTGGGAAAATAAAATATGCTCTATGGAAAGCTTCAAAGAAAGCTTTGGGGAAAATACTCCTGCTTGAAAATTTTCATGGGAAAAGACACAGTTCTTTTTTTCACTTCATCTTCTGTGATGGCTTCTGTCTCTGCTGCAGTGCCATGGCCCTACACCAGCTGTACTGTGTTGTATTTTCTCATAAAAGAAGAGATTTCCAAAGAGGCCAGGCTTACCATTTTATGTGCAGGTGGATCCTACCCACCCCCACCATGACAATGTTGCACAACACCTGAGCATCACCATCATTGCCTGGTCTTGACTATCTCAGCCTCAGGCATCTGAGAGAGGTTGTAGGGCAGTTGCTCAGAGCGGTGCAAGAGGGATGGAAAAAACCTGATTCTGTGCAGAGATCATCTGTTGCTGCGATAGGTCTGCCCAGGAAAAATATCAGGTGTTTGTACCAGTTCCTGTACAGATCAGTCTTGAGAACCTGAACTGAAATTTATGAAAGCTGAAGTGAGAGAGATGAGTTTGACCTGATGCTGACCTGAGCACAGAGCAACCCTTATGGGTTGTTTTGCTGGAGTGTGGTAGCAGACTGAAACCTGACAGTGTGAAACCATTGTCCGAATTGATAACCTCCAAGGGACCTTTGTGAGCCACAGAATATTTGGTGTGTAAGTACCAGCCATGGGTACTTGTAATGCAAATCTGAGTGCTGGCTTAATTTTAGCCAGACCACACCTGCATGACTACTGTCCCAACAGATTGGCACAGGGCTTCCAAATCTCTCCCCATTTAGGGGTAGGAGTATGTTAGGCAGCACCAAGTATGGGTTACTATCCAAACCTATTAAAGACCCTTTGTTAAACTGCTGCACTCTGTCTCTTCTGGCACTTGGGTTATTCTGCCCTTCCCTGCTGAGCCATCAGTCCTGCAGCAGGAGCTAACTCTCTCTTGGGCAGTAAGTGATATCTTGTATTTGCAGTAACCTGAAATGGAGAGTATTGGTGGGTAGATTTCCCACTTGTGGAGAACACAACAAATATGAGGTTCTGTGATTATTATACTATGTGATCTGGAGGTTTTGTGTCCAGGCTTGCTAGGATTGTAAGCTCTTGGCACTTAGGTTACCTGTTGTAGATTTTTAGCAAGGAAATAGATGCTTTGATATGTTTTGTGTTGGAAAGGGGGTAAAATTAGACTCCAGGAGTACTTAGATGTGTTTAGGGAGCATCATTCACTGTCTCAATGACTGAGCTATCCTTTTGTTTCCAAGGGTGTTTTCCTGTTAAGCACTGGAGGGGAAAAATGGGGGTATGTGTGCTTTTCTCACATATTGTTGTTGCTTATTGTTTGTATGCTTTCCTAAGACAAGTGGAACCTGTTTCCCTGCAAGCACATCTTGGGCACTGCCTCCAATGTAGCATGGTGGTGGTTCACCATCTCATTGGAAGGATCTTCCTCTGGAGATGCCAAATTCAGCCCAGCAGGAGCTTGCAAAAATGCTGAAGAAACACCTAGGAAGGCTCTGTGTTAATTTCAGCTGTGATTAAAACTGGGGGAGTAAATTGCATATTGGGTAAGTGTTTGTAACAAAATGGGTGTGAGTGGCAAATTAGGATGACCTCGTCTAATGAGGAATGAACCTTGCAGGCTAATAAAACAAATTCAGTAGGAAAAACCAATTACAGAAGAATGAAAGATAGTTCTGAAGCTACCCCTTTAACTTCTGTGTCCCTCATCTCTGCAAAATGGCTATAATGGAAACAACACTGATGTGTGTCAGGGCTGAATTTGTCCCCAGGGTAAGTTGGGTTAGCGATGGGGAGGGTTATGTGCCAGGCTTCTCTCTGCCTCTGGCTTTGCCAGGTGTGACAACAGCAGCATATGACTGACAGGGCCCACATTAGCATGAGAACCCAGCTAATGGTGGGAGGAAGTGAGTTTCAAATATTTTATTTGAAGAAAGATAATTAATGTGCTGCCCACTTTATTTGCTTCACGTGAAACTCTACTGCAAGAGCTGTCAGACAGGGTTTTCTGCCAACACAGTTTGGTAGCCTTTCAAAAAGTGTTTCCTCCTTTGAGAGAGCAAACACACGTTTGGTGAGAAACAGCTGCAATTGGGAAACATTGCAAATGCTGAAGGATGAAATGTGTGAAAGGATGGCTGTATGCTGAGACATGGCTTGCTGAAAACAGTCATCAGTTCTGGTTACTTGCACACGCTCTCTAGGTCACAGTATCTGTATGGGGTACCTTTGGGGTCCCATTATAGTCCAAGTCCCTGTCTGTGCTAGTCCATTGATATGGCATGAAATCTGAAAAGCTTCAAACTGGGCCAGTAACTACACGCACTTGTTACGTGACTCCCTGGTTGTGTCTTCAGTCCTGCCAAGACAAAACCTTGTCCTCTAATGAGAGAAATTGTCCCCAGGCACTGCTCCATGGCAGCAATCATGCTTTTGGATGGAGATAAATTCAACACAAATATTTTTGTTTTCCAAGCACTCTGTTTAACTGTAGTGTCTCCTATCCCAATGCAGAACTTGACTCTGCAAAGTCACTCTTGCTGCTTTTTCCAAGGCAATTGCTCTAAGCATGGGAATGGCCACTGCCATCACTCAGTGGTCCTCTAATTACAACTGTACCTGCAGAAGCCAAAATACATCCATGCTTAGGTTTTACTCTAACACAGGTTCACAGTGTTCACCCCTATGTAAGGGGATTACTTAATATTGCAGTGACCAGTGTATATAGCTTTTTGGGAGAGCTGCCACTGGAGGATGAAAATGGACTTGTAATAAAATGTTCTGATTTTACCCTTACAAGGGGTGAACAGAGCAGCTGTTTACATCTGGAGGTCAAGCTACAAGTACAGTAGTTCTCCAGCTGAGAAATAGCTTTTTTTTTTCCAGAGACCAAGAGAAAAGCTTGTAAATCAGATCTTTAGAGTTACTTCACTAATTAACACTAAGCAGGAATGCAAAGACAGACATTAACTGGGCATCAGAAACATGCTGTTCTTCTCAAGGATGCTCTTCTGAGTGACATGCACTAATATGGCCATCAGAGCAGCCAAACTAAATTGGGCAATTTCCCTTCTCTTTGGTAAGAGAGAGAAAGGGAGGAGAGAGAAAAGGAACCTTAAAAATAACCCCCCCACTGTAAACAGCATTCAAGACAAATGTTACAGGTTTTTGTTATTCTTTTAACTGCCTAACTCCTTCCCTTGGTGAACAAAAGCAAAGAAAATACTCAACATAGGCAGAATTCTCCTTCCCTGCCTTTTTCTTTTTGTACATAAAAGGAAACCAGTTCTCAGAAGTAGTTATATTTTTGACATTTGACTAAGCAGACAGAGATGCTAAGAAAAATACATACAGAATTTTATGGCTACCCTTTCCATAATGTGGTGTGTGAGGAATGAGAGATGGGGCAAGCCAGCAAAGCAAGCAAAAAAAAACCAACCCCACAACCCAAACCTGCATGTTGCTGCAAGTATGTTTCTCTGCTGGTGACAGCATGCTGCTGGCACCCTGAACTCACAGCCCTGGGTCTGACCCACATCCTGTCACTGCAGCTGTCCAGAGGGACCAGAGCAGACCTGGGGAATCCACAGGTTTGGCTGGGGGGAACTGGGGCAAAAGAGTAAAAGATTCAAATGGCAGAACCACCCCTTGGAAATTACCAGAGGTGACAACAAGCAACAAACTTGACTGAGGAGGTTGAAGGGGGGGGAGGATGCAGAGGGAAAGGATGGATCTGAACATCCCTGGAGGAGACAAGTGAGCAGCTGCAGCATCCCCCTGATGAATGTCACTGAGGAAAGCAGGGCATGCTGCACCCACCGGGCAGCCAGGCACATGCCATCTGCGTGCAGTGACTGCTCTGGGCACCGCTCATGCCCCGTGCAGCCTGCCTGCTTCCCCAGCCTGCCTCCCCTCCACACCACCTGCCTGGCTCAGAGGACAGGGTAGGAAATAGTTTTGTCTGTGCCTATGTGATACGCTGTATATGGCCACTAATATTTCATTACTTCTGCTCTGGTTCACCTCCAGGTAGCACTGCTAGGTAATGCTTGTGGTTCTGAGGTCATTTGACGCGTGCTGAACACAGTGTGTCCTAATATGCTTTGCCTCCTCAGCAGCACCAGTCCAGCTCTGCAAAGCAGAATGGAGGCACAGAATGGTTCATTCACAGCCAGGTGTTTGGCAAGTAGAAAGAATTTCATTGGTCCTTGTTGAAGCACATGGTGAAGTCCTCTCTCTTCAGTGAAATGTTTTCTCATGAACTTTACCTCAAGTGTACAGATAGATCCCTTGAAAGGTACTAAATAAAAGAATGAAAGTGTTCCTTCTTTGCAAAAGTGAACAAGAACTTTACCAGAATTAAATAGAAACTCCACTTCGCTCTTAGTTGGAACTGTAATATCTCTTTTCTGGCTTTCACTAATCCGTTTTTCTTTTTGCTGGTGTTTTTTCATGTGGACTTAAAGAAATACCACATTTATCTATGCATCCCACAAAGTCAGTTTATATTTATTCACTATGTCTCCTTCCACATCCTTTCTAGCAGAAACAGCACAGTAGCCACAGGGGAGAAAATTAGCCAGGCAAATTCTCCATCTGTCTCTTTTTCTATTTCCTGGGGTTATTTGACTGTGCATCTTTCCGTGGGTATTGGTGGACCATTTTTGCATGATGCAATTTAAAACAAAACAACCCAAACCTACAGCTCCATCTACAGAACTAATGTGATGGTCTTGACAAGGCCAACCTTCACTGTGGCTTCGCTGGGTTGGGTGACATGACTGGCTTTGTATGAGGGAAGACACCAAAGATTATTTTTTTTTTTTACATCTTTTTCTCTGCATTTTTTGAACTCCCACAACTGCCCCTTAGAGGGAGCCTCAGTGGTCTCAATGAATGGGCCGTTTGGCTACTGCAGAAGCATGCTGCCAGGGCAGTTTTTTCTCAAAAGCAGTGACTGAGGGCATTGGGAGGGAAAGCTTTGTGTGTATGCGTGTGCTTATATACACCTATGGGGGCATCACCTTCTCTTAAGCCAGGCACAACGGTTAGGAATGTGATCAAAGGAAAGGAGCAGCTGGGACGAAGGAGCACAAGCAGACCTGTTGCTCTGCTCTGCAGAGCAGTGAGAGCAGATTGCCCTGGAGAATAGTGGGAGTGGGACAAGGAGGAGCGGTGCTAGGCATTCTTCAGAGCTTTCAGGTGACCATGTCGCAGAAAAAAGGTAGGAGATCTGTGGAGAGCCTGAGTGGACGCTGGTCACACAAAGAAAGCAAGAAGAGGCTAAGGTCATCTAGGCAGAGGAGGAGATAAATGGGTGGAACATGAGCCAGAGATTCTGCAGAAACTGTGGAGAGGAACATCTAGATCGGGAAGATGCCGTGTGGGGAGAAGGCAGAGGTCTGAGAAGCCTTGACTATGAAGATAAGAAGGGACAAGAGTGAAAATAACCCCCAAGTTGCAGGGTCTATAAGGCTTCAGGACAGTTGGTTTTGGTGGCATTGTTCTGTGATGACGTTTATTTCATTATGACTTAACGTGATGTGCTTTCTCTTCATGAATACTGCTTGACCTGGAGATGCTTTGCTTGGTGTTCTCACATGGGGGAGAGAGAAACCTACAGGGCTCTGACTGGGCTGCTATTTCCATTGCTGGGTTCATCCATCTCTCCTCTCTTGGCTCTCACTGCCAAGGTCACAAGAAGATTGCCAAGCCTAAAGCCGAACATCCGATATCTATTTCAATTCAAAGCTCTTAGCTCCTCTGAGTCAGTGTGCTCGTGTCAAGAATAACCCAGAAGAGATACGGAAACCCCAAAGTCACTGCCATAAATCATGCTTGTCCTAATGCCATTTTCATTTCTGAGAGTGGCCTGCCCTTTGTGTCATGTCCTGCCAACATTCCCAACTGTTGGCCATTTTTTCACCAAGGCTAATACAAAGTATGTGCTCTTGAGAACTCATCCAATACTAGAGGTATTTTATGTTCATACAGACAAGCTGGGACAACTCATCTCTACCACTTCATCCCTGAGAAAGAAAACAAGCCTGAAACCACATTAAAGGAGTTGCAGTTTGTTGTTGGGAAATGCCACTTGAAATTTTACTCGTGCTTGATGCTAGATACTTTCTCTGGTTGTATTTGCAGCATATTACAGAGCTGATTAATTTGTCCACTGTGAGTGATGTTCATAAATTTAGCCTGTTTTTCTCTGGCTGAGCTGTGCGTGAAATGATCTGGGTTTCTTCAAACGTATTTGTTATTCATAAGGATTCTCAGAATAGTTTGGACCGATGCTTTTCAGCCTGCAACTGAAACTCAGGCTGATGACTTGCAATTCACTTTCCACTTTCCATGGTTTGTGATTTGTCTTCCAAGTTGAATGCCTCTGCCTGCCAGTGAGTGACAGCGACTTTATAAATAGAAGAGTAATGACTATTGAATAATGATTTTGTTGTGTTTGAGATTTTGGCACAAATTCCTATAGATTTGGGGATGCTAGAATTTTTTTTTATGGATATCTTATTTTTCTCATAGTACTGAGACAAGTTCTGATGTAAATTTGCAAAGCCAGCTGTCTTCAATCCTCCTGTCCCTGGACTGCATTATAATAGCAACGTATTGAATTATGACAAGCTGCCTTGGCCCATGCCAGCTCCACATTAATCACTGTTAACAATTTGTGTTCCAAAAGCTGAGAACATGTTAAAGGACAGAGCAAACAAAGACTTTTCTGTACAGGTTGCCAACTTGAGAGATCAGTTTTTCTCCTCTGAAATGTGATAGTAAAAGTCCCAAATTATTGTTGTTTCTTAGCTGAGTGTTGTCTTGAAGATGTTGTGGTACCCCATGACTTGAAAGGTTGTTTTTCTGTTTTAAGAGGTTAACAAAACAAGTTTCCAGTGATGTAATCCAGGCCATGCTAGGGGCTTTCATATCATTCCTTTCTCCTGAATGGAGAAAGATGCACTTGAGAGTCACTTCACTCCAGCCTCCTTTGGTCCTCGTGACTCTGCGGTTGCAGAGCTATATGTTTTGAAATACCTCAAAGCTGACATGAGGCTTAGTTTAGATGGATGTTGGGTTTTGCCATTGAATTCCCTGGTGCAGTTATGCCTCTCAGAGGCATCATAGCTCTCTTCCCATCTGCTGAAGGAACATGTTTCCATGCTTCTAGTTCCCATGTTTCTGGGAAGCTCCAGAAAGAGAAGACCCTTGTTAAGAGTTTGAGAAAGGGGAAAGGGCAGAAAAGACAACAATATGGCGCATTTTACATAGCTGTGGCCCTCTCTAGTTCTCTTTTTCACATGCTTTCCACATAGAGTCAGTGACAGAAAGTCCTTAATCAGGAATAGTTTTCTCTGGTGTGGCTATTACTGTATTAAATTGATGGTATTGTATAAGGAAAACAATGGAAGAACACTGTGCAGAGGTAACCAGAACTCTATCTACACTTCAGTGATGTCAGAAGCTAAATTAAATAATTGCTTCGATTGAAAGATACTGTTTTTTACTACTATTTTCATGGTCTAAACTACCTGTAGCAATACTGAAATCCAAAATGACTCAGGGTTTTGTTCAGAGCATTTCCTGTGGTTGTAAGAGTTCTTGTTTACTACTCTTGAATGTTGCTGTGGTGGCAGAATGTATTTTGTTTCTATGTCAGCCAACCATACACAAACCCTTCAGGAGGGAAAAGCAAAATCCAGCAAGTATGTGTGGGCTGAAGCACTTGAATAAATTAATAGCAGGTAAGCCACAAGAGGAACATACCTCATTAACAAATCTGCATTAAGTAGGTGTGTATCTGCTGTTCTCTTGATCGTGATGTGAGCTACTCCTCAGTGAAACTGGGGGACTCAGTTTCCTCCCTCTCATTTACTTTAGGGCAAGATCCTCAGCATGACCCATGGCCATATAGTAGCTAACATGTTGTAAATCCATAAACTGCACAACCTTGCAAGAGTATGTGCAATGATCTGACAAGCCCTTTCTTCCCAAAACTCAGTTGGCTTTATTGGGTTCAAGAAAAATAGCTCCTTCTCACAAAGTAACTGGCATGACCTTTGCTCTTGCGACCTTCCCTTTGTTCCACCGGCCATGCCATGAATGTTATTTACATCATTGCGATACACAGAGACCCCAGCTTTCAGCATGGGTGCCTGGTGCAAGGTATGTTTCTGACATGTGAAGGCAGGGTGAATCCCTTCCTTGTGTCATGCCTGAAGCTGTAAGAATGCAGAGTGATATTTCTGCATAAATATTCACTCCTCCAGAGGCAGAAACTGGCTTGTGTCTCATCTAATGCAGGGTTCTCAGCACCACGGTCATCTGTGGGCCATCAGCATGTGCTCAGCATTGTAAGAAATGTATGGGTACTGCAAGACACCATGGGAGAGGTGTGGAGCTCTTTCCCTTCATAGTCCCACCTAAGGTTAAGCAAATCCCTTCTGGTCACAATGCCCTGTCTGCCCTGTCTTTTAAATGGGGTTTGAGATAACAAAGTCCTTCTGTGGAGTCCTAGGAGATGTGCTGGTGTTTGCTGTTAAAAAATTGGGTGATGTTTTAGAACGTATGGATCTGGCAGAGTTAAAGCTACGTTTGCCTGAGCTTCTACATGTGCTGCTCCTGGCTGCAGCAAGGGATGGCTTTCAGATCAAAGTTTTCTAGCTAGGTTGCCTTACACAGTCACTAAAGGCATTAGCTCCAAAGAAGCAATTTTCTGAAGTCCTGTGAAATAGCAGCAATTTTTTCTTTGAACATGCTGCAGTCAGAAAATGGTAGTCATTTTCATCAATAGTTGTCGGTGATGCTGATAGCAGTGCCAGCACCCCTACGATTCTTATTTTTTAATTAAAATAGTTTCAATTTTCTATTTAAAATTATTTTTAAGTGGAGGAACAAGATAAAATACAGGCATTTCATTGTCCAGAATCCACAGTAAGGATAAATTACGATTAATAATAGATATGTGAATACTGCAGCATTACACAATGTAGATTCGCAAGATTTTTCCATATAGTTTTGAAATGACCCATTTCTCTGCTTGATTCATGAGCCAGCTGTCTAAGAATATAATTGGGTCATACCAGAATTAATGGCAGGTATTTGGGTGAGCAACGTGTGCATTCGTTCTACAGCTTGCTCATTGCATGACTAACACAGTCCCTTGCTGTGTTGGTACAATACCATGTGATAAGAGAGGGAGGATGGCAGCACAAGTGGAAAGAAGCGAAGTGAGTTGGGTAAAGCGGGAGACTGTTCACTTGGGGACTTTTATCCAGCCTCAGGGTGTTTTTTTAAGGCTTAGAAGCATCATCCAGTCTCTGTTTCATATAGGTATCTAAAACCAACGCTCACACAGATCAGCTATAACTGCTACCAGGAGTCAATCTGAAAATACAAATTTTTCCTTGTTCTGACTAGAAGTATCCCCCTGCCCTTTTCTGGAACCTTGCATCTCGCCACTCCTGGAAGGGACAAAGCTCAGAGCCAGATCTAATGTCTGCTGGTCGTATGTCTTTTGTTAGTCTTGTCAAATTATTGTTTTCTCTGAATAAGAGCTTATTTTTCTCAGAAAGCCCTAAAGTTCAGAAATCTCTCAGACCAGAGGAATTGCAAAACATTTTTATTTTCTACTGAAACGTTACCTGTGCTTAGTATGTGAAACCTTCTTCCCTGTAAGCCACTGGTTCTTCATATTCTTCCTCTTCCCAGAATGAGCTCAGAAGGAGGGGAAGGAGGAACATGGCATGTGCCTGTAAGTGCAAAGGAAGATATTCTCCAAGCAATTTTCACTTCAGCAGAGATGATAGAGCCCCTGTGAGCTGCAGCAAAAAGTTCACAGGAAGAGAAAGGGTGAGAGAGGAAAGAAGAAATTGTCCTTCATAAGGACCTTTAGTTTAGTTTAAGCCATTGCTAGAATGGGGAGTAAACATCAGCTTGCTAAGGTGCCTAGCTTGGATTGAAAACCTGGTTTTCACAGTGAGCTGATTATTCAGCTTTGGCCCACTGTGCAGGGCAAATGGTCTTCTCCCTGCACTTGAACATGCTTTCCAAGGCAATCTGCTTGCTGGCACTCAGCATCACAGAGCCATCATGAGTCTGAATTGCCATTCTGAATCAAGATAAAAATGACCCAGCCTCTCACCAGGAAATGGAGATGTGTATTTTTCCCTGATGTGTGTTAAGCTTTTCTTGGGCTAATACTCAGAGTAGCTTTATATTTCAGATCATTCATTATCAGTGTGCTGCAGCAAACCAAATGGGCAGGGGATTATGCAACCACCATAGACCATCATCTTTTTCTATCCCTTCAGAAGAAGTGGTGCAGAATTAATTATCATTTCTTTGTAAAGATATCTGAGAACATCATGTGGGAACCTCCTTCTGCAGAGCTTGCTTTCTAGTCAAATGTGATTATGTAAAAACGCAAATCTGTTGTTTTAACTTTGATTGATTCAGACACACTAGGCTCACAGCAATTAAGCTAATATAATGAACAAATCATCAGCAGTTATAAGGCAAGTTAACAAGCTGCAGCCAAAACATTAAGCTACAAATGTGTAATGCTGAACTTTCTGCTGGGATTGTTTATAGGTTCCCCTAGTTTAAAGTCCTGATCAGAATCAGGCCTCTAGTGTATGTGCATCTGATTCATCCTATGTCGCCAGCATCCTGTCTCTCACCTTTGAAAGCCAAGACAGAGGAGCATCCTGACTGTGAGATGCCTTTCCTCCAGGCTTTGTCAGAGAGAACACGTGTTCCTGGTACCTCTGTGTGATGGGGAACAGTCAGGTTGCACGCTGCCTCTCCTGCCTTTCCATCGACATCGTTACTGCCTCTGGCTTGCACAAACCAAAACCCAACCAGAGCACCCACAGGGACACAAGTCAGCGACAACACTGGTGGCACAGCTGAGCCTGAGGGTCCACTGTGGAAACAAGCATGAAGTGGTCAGTCTATATGTTTTGGCTTTCTGCCTTTGCACCATCAGCCAAGGACACTTTTGTATGAAACAAAACTAGGTAACCTTGGTTTTTCCAACAGCCACCTGGAGATACTTCCTAAAGGTTTACTCTATTAATGTAGGTTTAGGTGATGGCAGATTCAGTTGTTAACATTGGATACAATCATGCTAAGTTTTCTCTCCTGGCCTGCTAACAAAGGTGTTTTGTTATATCCATGTGTGCAACAGCTGATCTTGACAAACGAATCACCTCAACAAACTAGGCCATTGTCAATGCTGATCCCCGAATTTCGTATTTGTAACTTACTAGATGTCATAAAAATACAGATGACAGCTGTAGATCTTCAGCTCTTCAGCTTTGCCCTCTTGGGCTCATTCCCTAGCACTTATTTAGCCTGTGGAATATACCTGATGGATCACCAACCCTCCCTGGATCCCCTTTGGAAATCTTCAGAGTTTTGCACAGGCATTATCTACTCAGCTGTTCCCTTCCACCTTCTCACTCCTTCCTGGTTTGTATCACTTTACAGATGGAGGTGAAAGTTATTCTAAATATCCAGGGTGGATTTCTGCCTTTGGCTCTTCACTTCCAAATGTGCACTGGGAACAACACCCAAATGGAGCCAAAATGTATTGTGTGTCTCTGGCCATCTCCATTCCAGAAAAAGCTATGTGCTGTGTTCAGGAACTTGTTAAAACCAGCTTCTGTGTTGGAGCACTTTGATCTCTAATCTGGTTAGGGCAAAATGAAACAACAGTGGCAGGTCATTTGAAAGAATAAGGGGTCCTTACTGTCAGAGGCACTTTTGTAAGGTTAGTGATTTCCCTGGTCGGGCTGGTTTTGACTGTAGGTTGTCTTGCAAGCTGAATCTCTGAAAATGTGAGCAGGTCTCTGTTGTGGTTTAACCTCAGCGGAAAACTGAGGCCACAAAGGTCAGACCAAAAAAGCCCCCTACCACTTTAAGAGGTGGAGGATGGGCGAACGGAGTTAAGCGAGGAGCTGCAGAGCCAGAGGAAAAAAAAACCACAGGCTTGCAAGGTTAGGATAAGGATAGTTTACTAAACAACAGGGAAAAGAATGAAAACAACTAACTACAGTGCTATTATTATATACAGTGCAAACCTCTCACCACACTATGTCATTTGAGCCATGCCCGAACCAATTCAGATTCCCGAACGCAGCACTCCCCGAGCCCAGCACCCCCGAGCACCCCCCTCACCACCTCCTGCCACGCCGATCCCCAAAGAGAGAGAGATAGAACCCGGAACTCCCACACGCCTGCTCAGACTGGCACTTCCCGAGCCCAGCAGTTTCCGATAGGTCTGGAGTCTCCCCCGGAACTGGCACTGCGGCTGCCCAGACCGGGACTTCCCGTGCCTGGGTCCAAAGTCGCCCCTGCAAAAGGGGGGGGGCAGCCTGTCTGATCATGATGCAATTGGTATGGAATACTCTCAGGGCTAACATAGCCTGCTGCTGGGCTGAACCCAGGACAGTCTCCATCCTGTCCCACCTTAGCTCTTGGCTCAGCTGGTGCCATAGTATATCTGCCTGTATTTGGGAATAAGTGGGTGTGTACTAGAAGATGCGGAGAGCTCTGAAAGTGTCTGCATAATGATGCCTTGGAAAACCGGAATCAAAACTCACCTGCTTAATAGTCCCCAAGGCTAGTATCCTTTATTGCAGTGCTGGGCACACAGGGGATTGCTCCTCCAACGTTCCTCCACCTGATCAGTTTTGGTTTAATTTTTTTATAAAACCTAACGGTTGGTGAACAATGAAATTGCCTGCAGTTGTTGTAGGCTACATACAAGAATCAATGCTAGAGTCCTCAAATCTCAACTGTGAACTTCTTTGCCATGTCCCATTATCCACTTTTGGGGAAAATCAGTGCTTCTGGGGCTGATGGCTTTGTGTCACTGCTCTAGATTAATGGGGCCACTGCACATGAAAGTTTAATGATCACATAAATTTCAGGTGCTGTCTCTGCCCTGCTGCAGAAGGCCATCAAATAAATTTACTCAATGCTCTACTGCCTCCATAAGCATGCTGCAGGCTTTTCCATGCTGGGACTTTTTTTTTTTTTCCTTCTCTTATAATGCTTCCTTTAAATCACTGCTCATACCCACGACTGAGAAAGAGAGGTCATGCGTCCAAGCACAAGTAACAAATGGGGTTTGCTGTTAAAGAACACCATCGCTTCTCACTTACTGGGAGCATGTCATGGCATTAAACTTCTTCAGTGAAGGCACCAAATGCCGTGCTGCAGAAAGGCTCCTCGGGCACAGGCGAGCAGGACCTCTGAAGTCCTTCCTTCACTCTCATTGACTGGCTGCTGTTGTTTCAACAACTTGCTTCAAAGGCATTAGCAGAGGAGATGGGCACCTGCTTAGTCATTTGAGGTGGTAAATGCATTACAGCCTAATTTAGACAAAATCCAGTGGGCAAAACAGACCTATTTCACAGTCGTTATTTAGGTCAGTGTGTGCAGTATCAATATTATTCTTTGGATACAAATTCCTGCCATACGTGTGTCTTTCTCAGGCTTTGCTTGATCCGCTCTTCCAGGCCTGGCTGACTACTCTCTCCTGGGCTGAAGCTTGAGCACAAATACAGAGGAAACACCCATAGAAGCATCAGTGGTTACCATGACCCTCCCTACACCAATACCTGAGCGCTCCACTG
The DNA here is from genome assembly GCA_022605575.1 of Laterallus jamaicensis coturniculus. Taxonomy (NCBI): domain Eukaryota; kingdom Metazoa; phylum Chordata; class Aves; order Gruiformes; family Rallidae; genus Laterallus; species Laterallus jamaicensis. The sequence continues at coordinate 25,290,790 of JAKCOX010000001.1, forward strand.
ATGCATTCTGGCCTTGCAGACAATGTCTGTGGAGGGGAATGCCCTGGTGGACATATTCACATCAGAGGAGCCCCTTTGTGTCTCCAGTTCTACATCAAGACAGATAGAATTGAGAAATAAGCATCTAAGACTGTGGTGCAGTCATCATTTCACAAGGAAGCTTTGAAGAGCTCTGGCTGGAGTCAGAGGGACAGGAGCAGTGCTGTATTTGAGGGTAGGTTGCCCTTCAGCTGTCCTACAGCCACGTTTTCCCTAGTCAGAAGCTGGTTCTGTCACAAAAAGAAAGCGTTGGCTGCAAATGCAGCAATACTCGTGACTTCATCACTGCAAAACATCAGAGAGCAAAGAGATGGGGCAAAGAGCTGCGACACAAGTGGATAAGCAGCATAAAGTTACATGGGAATGGGAACTAGGTTCTCCAGAGGTTAGGATGTCCTGCAGCGTGACAATCTCTGATCATCTCTACCTGTAATGGCTGTTTTTCACAGCTCTTGACCCAGTGGTCTTGGAGTAGTGGGGACATTCTCATGGTCTTCTCTGCTGTGTTATCACAGCTCTGGTAAAACCCTGAATTTGCAGTAGCTCCTTTCTTAGGATCATTTAGGACTGGGCTGTCTGGGAAAGTGGAAGTGGGCAGTACAATGCCACCTCCTTCCTTTCAAGAGAGGGACACGAAATAAAAAGGTGTCTTCAAAGGGCACCTGAATGCCTGTATTGGAAGGGAGCTGCAGGGAACAGAAATGAAAAATCACAGAAAGAGGGAGAGCAGATGAGAATTTGATGGACAACTCCCATTTCTAGGACAGAAAAATGCATCAAAAATGACCATCTGTGCAGAAGTTTCTAACATTTGGTTTCTGTGAAAGAAGACAAAGTGACTGCCACCTTTTAAAAAAAAAAAAATCCCACTGTGTCCTTCACATTAGAAAAAAATTTAATAGCTTTTACATAACCTCTAGATTTGGCCCATTCAGGCAGCCTTGGTTTAGGTGAGGGAAGGTAGCCAGGCACGAACTGTGCTCGCTGAATTGATGAACTGTATAAAAAGCTCATGAGACATTTTCACTCTTAATTGATTGCACAAAGCTTCTGTGACATGTGTCACTGTCCACCTTGAGGAGCGCTTGACCCATGGGGGATGTGGAACACCAAACTGTGCAGCCCCTCAGAAAACCAGTTTGCTTGGGAAAGCACAAAATTCTCAGCACTTGCCGTGTGCTGCTCTTCTTCCTCTCCCTTTTGCCTCCAAAGTGCTTTGTGAGAGGAGACTGGAAGAACAGCCTAGCGTCTCAAGTGTAGCTAATACCTGGTGAATTATGCACGGCGTGATAGAGCAAAAGGCTTTTTCCCCATTCTGGCTATATAATTATCTTAAAGGATTTTCACCAAGCTCTGTGCTGGTTCTTACAGGGAAGCTGCTCTGATCTCAGCATGCAGCTGCCACTTCAGCATCGCTCTTGATTTGAGCATATCTTGGACTGGCTTTGGGAAATCTGGGGATGCAGCCATCAGTGCCAGTGCCTATGTGTTCCTCTGCATCTGACCCATCTACTTTTTTATGAAAATGGTTTTAATGCTTCAGCTGGATAATTTTCCTGTTGATTTGCTATGATGTGGAAGGAAATGGCAGCATTTTCCCATTGGTACTGGTAAAAGTCATAGTAATTCTCCTAGGAAGCCCCCACCAGTTGTGACCCTGTTAAGGATTAGCAAGGGGAAAAGTAGATTTTCTTTTTTCCTTTAGAATTCCACTTGTCTCTCCTCCTCTTGCATTGGGCAGTGTTGATTGCTCTTTTCTGTCTTTTTTTAGCATCTTTCTGTCGTATTTTTAATTTTTTTTAAATTTTGCTTTTGTCCCTGCTTGCTGTAGTGATTGTTTCTATCATGCCCACAAGAAGCAGCTTTTGGACAGAAGCTCTGCACAGCTCCTGCTTCATGTCAAATTGCCAGCACATGGTATGTTCAAACCCACTCAGCTTACAAAGGCATGGCCATGGCAATTCCACATGTCTTACACAATAAGGCTGTGGTGGACTTCCCCAGGAAGTTCCTGAAAGATCATAGCCCCAGTCATGCTCAGGAGAAAGTTTGCTTCAGTGATCCCAAGTATTGGCATTCATTGTCAGGGCTTCAAAGAGTCTGCAGACCAAGATTGCTTTGCCATCATCCAGTCCTTCTCCAGGAGTTTGACACAGAAAACACATTTTTTTTCAGGTCTGCATACCCCACGTGTGAATCAAGTCCCATTCTCCAAGCCTGACACTTTTCACCTGTGGCACTGTGCAACATGGGCCCTGTGCTAAAAAAGGTGTAGGATTGTGTCACACACCCATGCCCCAAAAAGTAATTGGGACACAGCTCTGCACTCATCTTGATATTGAAGGAAAACAATCTGTGTGATGACATCTTTCTTAGTGTTGTAGCTGTGTAACATAGAAAGGGACAGGTTCTACTAGACCCACAAAATCACAGAATCATGGGAGTTGGAAGGGACCTTAAGTTGGGTCCAACCTCCCTGCCAAAGCAGGCTCCTTAGGGCATGTTGCACAGGTAGGTGCCCAGATGGGTCTTGAATATCTCCAGAGAAGGAAACTCCATAACCCAACCTGGGCAGCCCATTCCAGTGCTCTGTGAAAACTATGAGTGTTTTTTTCCCCTGATTCTTCAGATGGTTGAGGGGACCAATCAGCAGGGCTCTGAGGTTGTGATCCTAGCCACAGCCCAGAAAATTAACTCTATCCAGGACACAGTGATAGGTATTTTCTTCTTTCAGTAACAAAGTTTACCATCCCCATCTTCTCAAGATTGTCTTGGTCCTCCCTGCTGGTTTCCCACCATGCAGCTGTCCTCAAACCTATTTCTAAACCATCAGTTTTCAGCATTGGCTCTTTGAAGAAGATTGGGCTGTGCAAACAAGCCTTTGCTAGGCACCCATAACATGTTGGGAATAAGTGTGGGTCATCAGGCTTTTCTAGAAATGACATCCTTCATTTCACTCCTAAAGGAGGGCTGCCTTTTAAAGCCTAGAATTTGCCAGCAGTATCTTCAGCAAGCTTGTCTTTTGCTGTTGCTGGGTTGGAGCAGGATTCTGAGGCTTGGTCCCAGGCACCAAGGGGCTAGACCTCGCCTTTCACAACAACGTATCCAAATGCATCCTTTTTTTCTAGATTTTACGTTTAGCTGCTTCTGTTGCCAGTCTGTGCTAGGTGGGCTGCCTTCAGAGGAGTACATGTTTTAAGTAAATTCTGCCTTTCTGACAAAGCAGTGAGCAAGGGTGGCCTGTGCACATCATCTCTCTTGGCTGTGATACTCAGGCTAGCTCAGCTTGGCATGAATGGGAGATGACCTCAAGACTTATCTCAGGAGTTGGCCAAGAGGCACGTGAAGATATTTCTTGGAATCCAGTTCTGCACTGGTTTTATGGAAATATGCACCTTCTGTAAAATATATTTTTGGTTTTGCTGTGATCTGCTCCTCCTTTCTGAAGGGCTTGTAGTAGTTACGACATCATTAAAGCTGGAAGTTGATAGAGCTTTCAAGAAATTACTAGTGACAAGTCTAAATAGATAAAATAGAATTTAGTTTCCAACACTGAATGCTTTCTTTTGAGGGGATGGCTAAGCAGTTCCTCTGCAGCTTTCTCATCTGAGCTGCAGAAAACCTTCTCCTTTAAAGCTGATTATTCAGTTGGAAAGCAAGCCCCAGTTAGAGCGTAGCTAATGTTTAACTCAAGATGTGCTTTGTATTTCAAGGCGTTAGCTGGGGAGGTATGCACTGCCTGAGGAGAGGAGAGTGATGTAACTACTGATAGATGTACGGGGAGAAAGCACAAAAGGATGAGTCATAGGAGCACGCCTCGTTGTTGGAGGCTGCTCATTTCTAAGGCAAGCGTAGTACAAGTGGAAGCGTATTGTAAGAAGGGGCAGGTATCGCACACACTGGGGAGCTGGAGCGCTATTTGGGGACTGCAAGTGAGTGGTAGCTGCTTCTGAAGGCACTCCCTCAGTCATGTACTGCTCACATTTTAAGAAATGCCTATCTTAAAAATGTCTTTGTTGTAAACTCTGAGCTCTGTGAGCAGAGGGATGGGAAAATTGTTCATTTCTGCCTTTTACACAGGAATGCTTTTAACTCCTCTTCCTTAAGGAAAAAAGGCAGCACCATTTAGCAAACAACTTACAGCACATCCTGCAGCAGGGCTTACCAGCTGTGTATTGGATTAATGGGAAAAAAAATTTTGATAGGAAATATGGAGTTCAATTGTGCAGTCTGGACTTATTTGTGCAGTGAATACTTTGGAAATCCTTTGAATAATCTCTGAGACAAGTCAGTATACCCCAAACCAGAGCAGGCACTGGGCACTGCTGTGGGATCTGAAGGAGACCTGTCTTGTGCAGATTGCTCAGCAGGGACCAGTGATGCCATGAAACTCCCCTCAGCTGGGCAGGTCTATTAACCAGATCTTCCCAGGCATCCCCGTCCAGCTCATCCCCATTTTAATTTTAACCTTCAATTCATGATGTTCCAACTTGTTTGCAGCAGTGTGCCTGTTAGTGTGACACACAGAGCTCCGAAGCAGCTGTAAAGTTCACACAGGGAAGAGAAGAAAGGGGAGTACAAGGTCTTTTCTTCTTTCCTGGGGGAGTCCCCAGGTCACCTTGCAGACTGTGAAACAGTCTGGAGAAAGAGTGAAAAAGCCAGACAAATCAGAGTTGCTGACTGACTGCATTGTTGACATGGGACTTGTGGCTTATAAAGCTTTCTCTCTTCATAGTACGTCCTGCCAGGGTGTTGTAAGATGAATAGGACCCACAAAATGTTCTATGTGTCTGCCTCAGGAGGCAATACCAACCTGCTTCCCAACAGATGGTGACTGCTTCATGGATGTAACTTGTCAAGTGGACCTGAGCATCAAATGAAAGTTAGGAAAGGGAAAAGGTGAGAGGAAAGGTCTAGTTAACTTCTGCCTCTCCTGACCCTGTACATGAATTAATCATGGGGTACAAAATGACCTTAAAGATCTTAGCAGCGTTAGGGGACATGTGCTGACAGAAAGTACTGATGTTCCTCAGGAGACCAGACGTGCTCTCGCCTGCCCTCATGTAAACTTTAACAGGGATTACTGGGATCTAAGTCCTAGCAAGAAACACAGAGGATGTCTTTACCTTACACTCATTAAGCTTTACAGAGATATTGAAATGCAAAGTTACACATGCCAAGCAACCTGGGCAGACAGAGGAACTGTCTGTGTTAACAAAGGTAGACTTGTAAGGTTTGCTGCCTTTACAGTTTTGAACATCCAGACTGGTTTATGCTCACTATATGGAGAAGAAAACACCAAATAGACAGCTTTATTTATTTTATCAATAAATTAAATGGGTTTGGGTGGAAATGATTAGTGCTTGGGCCAGAGCAAGGAGGGAATACCTTTAATCTCATAGAAGTGAAGGAGTAAAATTTTGTAATGATGTTCTTATAGTACGCTGCGGGGACTTGCTGGAAGCAACCCAAAATCAAATAGACTTCTTTAATGTATTTGTTTTCCCATTTGCCCCAATCCATCACTCCAGAATTATCACCAGTGTAGTGAGGACTTGTGAACCTTTTTTACTCTGGTATGTTGCAAGAAAACTAATGATTTCCTAACTGTTGTCTGTCAGCTAGGAAAATGTGAGTAAACCAATGTTTGTTTTCTCTCTTTCTTCTCCTCCTTTCTTACCAACTTTTATTCACATAGCTTCTGCAGTTACCATGCTGGGGTAGATGTATTTTTATACATGGAGTGTGTATCATGAGATTTTGGCCAAAGGGGATTTTTCCTTGGTGCCCTCAGATAACCTTTGAAAGAAGCGTCTGATCTAGCCTTGGAATAAGGGTGGTACTACAGGGCAGTTCCTGGGCCACTGGGGACCTGCACCCTTCTACTGGCAGAGGCCGGTGTGGACCACGGCCAGGCATCTCAGCTTTCCTATGCTGGGGTGCTATGGTGACTAGTTGCCTGGTGGTAGAATCAAAGTGCTGGGAAGAAGAGAGGAACTCTGTAAAATCTTTATCTGTCAGCCCTCAGCCAAGGCATCAACTGCTCCAGTCTTCTTCTAGGCCTCCTGAGGTGTTTCTCAGCTTCTCTCTTTATCTTCCCTATCTCTTAACAGTTTTTTTTCCTTCCTCGCCCCCCCTCCCCACTCCCCCCCTTCCCTCCAATTCCTTTGAATCCCACTCACTCGTGGGAGAATGGGGAGGGAGTATATTAAAAATTTATATCTGGTGGCTGAGACTTCCTATTGCCTTGGAAAGTTTTTTTTTATTTTAATTCTCTTAGGTTAGTTGCCTCATTCAAATCCTGAAGGACTGCTCCACCTCTGGGTTAGACAATTAAGTGCACATATCTCCAGGCTCTTTCTCTTTCTGCCAAAGAACAGGCTTTAACCCCTTCAGCCCATTGATCAATTACTTACAAAAAGATGGAGAAACTGCAGGGCACACAGGAAGCTTAGAGAAATAGTACAAGATCTTCTCTGGCTCTCTGTTCAGTGAGCAAACACCTGCATGATGTCAGAGTTTTCTCCTTTCCTCTTATGCTGCTGGTGGCCTGGCCGTTTTCCTCCGAGTAGCACGCTGAAATAGAGTAGGAGTAGGAAACTGGATGTACATAGTTTAACGGTGCCAAGTGGGATCTCTTCAAGGATTCATCTGTTTAAGATGCAAAAGCATCCAGAGGGTATTAGGATGACGTAGACACTTCCATCTTTGCAACCTCAGCTTGAGATATCCTAGAGAAGTCAGTTTTTTAAAGGTGCCTAATCTCTTCTCTTCTGCCAAATGAACTCCATAAAGATGTCTCTGTCTGGACCCCAAAGTCACTGTGGGGAGCACAGACCACCATAGTACATCACACAGCCTGTGCATACCCTTCACATCATCTTGCAAAATAGCACGAAAATGATTTATTTTTTTGATGAAATCCCAAAGCTCACAGTTAATGTTTAACACAGACCTGTTAAAATCTTGTGGAAATTGCCTGGGAGCTGTTTTCTTTTTATTAAAAAAGGTAAACAAACCCTGAGAGATGCACATCAGGTAGCGCCATGCGTGACTATTTAATAAGAGGGTTTGTGAGGCTGTGATTCCCGTGGTACTGCCTGGCTCCTGCTTGCTATGGGTGGTTAATTATAGCATCCACAGCACTCCCAGCAGCAGAGCAGAGGGACACAGCACGGCCTCTTTCTGTTAGACTTTTCCCCCCTTAGCCTCCACTCCCCCTCCTCCCTGGAAGATAAAGAAGCAAATCCCAATTTAGTCATCAAGGTCTGAGACATGCAGTGAATAATTCAGTTCCTCATCTTCACACACAGGCTCAGCTGTACAAACAAACTCAGCTGTTCCTGCAAAGCAGACAAATACATTTCCCAATATTTTTTAGGCATGGGATATGTTGCTGTGGTTGAAAAACATGAGATATAAAGAGAGAGAGGGGTCATTAATGCTTTGTTGGTGAAGCAGCAGGGTGGAAAGCCAGTGAGCTCTAGCTGCCAGACCCAGGACTGGGGCTCTGTGAGACACCAAATCAATCAATGAGTGAATCATGCCAGGAGGAACTCTGAATTGCCTGGCCGAGAGGCACATATGGGACTGGGGGAAATGGTGACATTTGCTTTCTACGGTTATTCTTGACCCCATTTGACATGTCTGCTTTGTAAAAGCCACCAGATGCCAGAAGGTATGGAATTAGTCAGGTTCATGACATGAATGTGTAGCTCCAAGAGCCTGAGGGGCATGGTAGATGTGCAGCGGTTTCAGTATGTGACGTGATGTGTTGTTGGACAGCACACTGCAAAGTGAGGTCAGGATGACCTTTATTTTCATTACAGATTACAAGACTCAGTATGCAGAGGCTGGCTGATCAGCAAGGGCAGTCAGGTTGCAACTTGACAGCCTGTTGGCTTATCCACCTTTGAAAGTGGATGACTGCAGAAATGCCTTGGCACTTCCCTTACTTTAGGGAGGTGGGCTTTGGGCACAAGTGCCCCATCAGTGGAGCCCAGTTCATTCCTGTGTTATATGGGATGTGCACACACACATATTTGGCTCCAACATAGCCTCTGATGGCCCTTTTCTCTATTCATTATGATTGGTGTGTTATACAGTAGTATGTGTATCCGATGCTGGCGATACTTACCAGATAGTAAGTGCTGTGAATCATCTTCCACATCCTGAAAAGAAACTAGTATTAATTGAGGGCACCACCCTGTGTGAAATCATAAATGAGCTGTAAGAGATGACCATCCCATGGGTATCAAACAGTGGAATTAAGATTTACACAGGCTAAGTGCATCTCTTCAGGCTCTGCTGGGGTTGATTTCACAGCTCTTTTGGTTTTTAAATTTAATCTTTATTCTGGATGCTGTGAGATTCCTTATTGGCTTGAATTCTGACAAATGATATAACCAGAAAGTCAAGATGAGCCAATGTGTTTGATGTAAAGGGGAGACAGTATCTCTCTCTACTTATTTTAAGAAGTAGGACTCAGCTCTGATTATCTACCCACCTCATGGGTCTTGGTGCATGGATTTGAAAAAATGTCATGCTATGAATGCATTATCAAAATGGAGACCAGTGTGATATTCAGGCTGAATAGGCTACCTCCTTCTTGACTGGGGGCTTCCTTGTGTGGTTTTTTATTGCCTGTTACAAAATATGTCAACTCATAGCCTGGCACACACCAAGAGAGAAGCCGTGTGTCAACGGTGTTAGTCTGGAAGATCAGGATTCAATTAAAAGAGTTTATTTACAATGTAAAAACATGCAAGAACAAATTTCTAAGTCATAGTAAACAAGAGAGACAATCAGTCACACCCAGAAGTAAATCCCATGACTAGATAATGCAGTAGCAGATAGGTACAGCGTGATGATGGAGGTCTATCTGTAGAAGAGCTGTGTGTCAGATCACCTGGTTCACTTAGCCTTGGACAGGACATGTCATGATGTGTGCTGGGACAGCACTGTCAGTCACAGCTCAGAGCTGGTTCCTTGGCCTGTGCCACTGCTGTGGGGCAGATGCGTCCTGCAGTGTCTTTGCAGTTGTCCTGACCACAGCATATACAGTCTGGCTGCACCTGGCTGTAGGGTTGATGAGCCCCATTACCGGTCCTACAGTTGGGCTCTTCATCACTGAGTGATGCATGTCACACCTCCCTGCTTGCCTGTGCATCTCAGCTCCCTTCCAAAGAAACCTGGGAAAACCAAAACATGGAGTCGGGCTGTCGCTAGCCCCTCACAGGCTTTGTCACCAGCCCCACAGGGACCACCCATGTGTACCTCAGGATGTCTCCCTGAGGGTGAGATAGTATTTTCCTTCTTGCTGCCCTTCTGCAGGAAATTCTTTGTGTCTGGCTGAAAAGCACTTCGAGGACAAGTCCTCTGAAGGTGCCAAACAGAGGCTATAAGTTGATGCTGAGACTGGTTGATGTCCCAGGATGTAAAGGTCCAGGACAGGTGTGCATTTGAAATCTCCTGTGCTCTGTTAAATTGCTCTGAGCTTTGGGGGCTGAGAAACTGGGCTGGCTCTCTCCTGAGAAGTGTTTCACATTTGTGTCCCGTAATCACTGTGGAAATAAAACTAGGTGTTTGCATCAGGCTGAGGCCATGGGTGCGTGAATGGGTTAACCCACAGCAGCTCAAGTCGTTCCAGTTTCTAAAAAGCTGTGAACACATATATTCAATTGTGAGGAGTCATTAAGCCCACCCAGAAACAAGAGGTTTACTTCTGGCTTCCTTGTGGGCCATTTTCCCACGTGATGAAACACCTAACCTTTTGATACACAGCCTGCTCCCTTCTCACACCTCTCAGCGAAGGGTTGACTTACCCCACGTTGCTCCTGCTGCCCTGCACTTTGCTCCAAGGTTTTGCCTGGGGTTCAGTGTCTCCCTGTGTGTGGCCAGAGACTCCACTGTGTAATGTGCACATAAAGGTAAAAGCCACCCACCTAGCTGAAAAGCAGATGTCATCTGCTGCTACATGTTCATTGCAAGAAATAAGGCAATCATGTTGCCTGTGTGTCCCTCTGAAATAAGTGTGTGTGCTGTAGCCTTTCTTCTCCTCTCTTCTTAAATGGAAGGAAGATACAGGGTTTGCTCTTTGCCTGAGTGTAAGGAGAGAGAGCAGATGTGAGTGGGGTCTCAGGTCAGTGCTGGGTCATGTTTGGGCAAGACTTTACGGTCTGAAAGGACAGGGAAACAAAGCAACCTGATAGACACTCACTTACTCTTGGACCCCCCTTTGTGTTCTCTGGGCCAAATTTGTCCCTTTCTGCCTCAGTTTCCCCACTCCCCACAGGTATTACTGCCAGCATGGGAAGAGAGGGCTGAGCAGCTGCATGCTAGTGGCAGCCTCTCCCCACATCCCTCAGCATACACTCCCACTGCTGCAGCCCCCACCCCTGCTCGGCCCTGCTTCTTCCTGCTGCCTTGCAGGGAGCTGCTAATAGCAGTGAGAACATTCCAGGTCCAACCCCAAGCACTTATTCCCAGGTAATTATTTAGCACATATCAGCAGTTTGCAGCCCTGATTTTCCTGACTGAGAGACGACTCATTAGAGGAACAGGCACAGAATGGATTTATTGCCAAATGGTTAAAACTTAATAAACAGCAAAGACATATTGGTTCATTAGTATCTCCCTCTGTTAGGTTTCCCTTTTCATCCCTGAAACAAGATGAGAAGGGTAAAAAAGTCTGAAAGCACATGGAGAGGAGGGTGTTAATGCTGGAGGCAAGGAAACCATTCACAACAGGCAGGATACTTGCTCTGTAGAGGTTGAACCAAGGAGGTACAGTAACATCCCACTAATGTAGCTCTTGAAGATGCTCAGCCCTGTCCTGGAGCCAGCAGCTCCAGACAGATGCAGTCATGGCTTTCTCCACTTCCTTCTGCATCCTTTGCCCACCCCTTCCACAAAAGAGTTGCTTTTCATCCCTAGAGTCAGCAGGGAATACAGAAAGATGGAAATTGTTGAGGGGCACTGGAGAACAGGGTGTGAGCACCTTGGGCTGGCTGGAGCCTGTGACCCGTTTGGCTGGCTCCAAGTGCAAGCTAGTTGGGGCAGGCTGGGGAGTGATCTTTTCCCACACAGGGTGCTGCCCTGATTTTTTTCCCATTCCCTTATCGCAGCTGTCATCACCTTCCTCTGCAGAAGATGAACATCATGCTGTAAGCAGGATTTTGCCCTCTCCCCCACTAGCAGGCAGGATTGCTGAGTCTTTTCCAAAGGCTCCTGTATCACATTTGCTCCCTTGAAGGATATTCATCCTTGGGTCAGAGTCCCTCTCCTGACAGTTCACCTACAGAAAGCTGGGGCTCTGATCACTTCATGAGGTGGAAGGCTCCTTTCTGAAGGGTCATAATCCCCATGTTGTCCCTGTCCAGAGTTGTCCCTGCCCACTTACACCCATCTGTGTGAATCATAGTTTCTGTGGGAGCATGAAAAGTGACAAGAGGTCTCAGAGGATGAGTGGCTGGCTAGCTCAGAGACCCCCCAAGACAAGCTGACAGGCTCATGTGAAAGGCAAATTTTCAGTGTTAGAGGGATCTCAATTCATAGCTCTCTTGTTCCAGCTGTTGGGCTCAAGTTAGAGAAAACGAATACTGCTGTAGAAGGAGGCTGCTGTCTCAGAGACCTTTGGCCACTTTTCACCCCAAGCAGTCTATCCCAGGGCTTTCCTAGCCCCACATCTCATGGGTACATGGTAATGTCCTTCTGACCTGATAGATACTTAAGTGGTCTATTCAAGATAGAGCTGCTTCTAACAGTTTCCTTGCCTCTGGTGTTAATGGCCTCCTTTTTGGGTGGAATACTGCTTTCAGGCTTTGTTGTCCATCCCATTGTAAGGAGAGTGACCCTTGTTTCAGGGAGGAAAAGAGGGGGAAAAAAGAGCCCTGGTTCCCTGGAGGAGAGAAGGCAACAAGCACTGAATGGAGACAGGTTATCCCTTTGGCTGCATAGCAGGTTCCTCCTGCAGGTGTGTTTGTAAGGACAGGCAGTGCCTGTACAGAGATAACTCAGAGAGATCACACCTCACGCAGCATAACAGTTACCCGCACACAGCAGTGCCGGGAAGCTGTGTTTTTCTATGGAGCTTTAGTGGGAAGGTGGGTGAGGAACTAATTTTGTTCCTAAGTTGTCCAACACCTGCAATTCTATCAGAGGGATGGCACAAGAGCTTGCTCCTGGTGGGGAGGAAAGACAACACATGCCATAGGTGTAATTAGGAGGAAAGCCCAAGGTAGAGAGGTACAGCTGTTTGCAGAGTGAAGCCAGCTGGACTTGTTATAAGGATCACAGCACAGGGCGGGTAGGTGGGTTCTAAGCAAAACACTTGGGAGATGATTGGTGCTATATGAAGGCAGTTAGTTACTGGTGTTCTGGTTTACTGTTGGAGGCTATTCAGGCTGCTGAGGTTCAAAGAGATGGTCTCTTCTGTCTTTCATTGGAGAAGCTGTTCCTGGTTATAGACTTTGGAGGAGGAGTCTACTTTATCAGGTTTGAATTTAATGGAGCAGCTGGGCTTTGGGTTAGTGTATGTTGCAATCTCCTAAATAAAGCAACTTATTTCATAGATTACAATTTAAATCACAGAATCATGGAATGGTTTGGGTTGGAAGCAACTGTAAAACCCTCTTCCAATCCCCGTACTGGGGCCAGGGACACCCTCCCCTAGATCAGGTTGCCCAAAACCCCATCCAACCTGGCTTTGAACACTGATATGGATGAGGCATCCACAGCTTCTCTTTTGCAATTAAATGGAAGCTATTATTTCAGAACAAAAAAAAAAAAAGCTAACCTGGTGCCTATGCTAAAAATACATTGGGGGGTGGCAGGAAGGAGATGGTAGCTACTAAACCAAGCTGTCAAAGATACCTGTGGGATCTACACATATGGACCAGTGTGATACCCTTGTGGTTCTTTCTGACTGGTTAACAGTAGGTAGGTCTCAGTCAGAGACAAGCGAAGTTGGGAAGCTCTTTAGCTTATACAGTGCAGGCCATCAGAGTAGGTTATGATGGCTTACAGTAATGCTTGTTTCCAGTCTTGAAATCTGGTCTCACACTTGTTAGTCACTAGATGGCCAGAATTAATAAGGCTGTGTGGTTTTCGAGCCCTCTAAGAAAGAGAGGAAAGAAACATAAAGCTGGTAAGAAATTAAGCAAAACAGCTGAGATGACACCTCTAATGTGCTTGTACTCATACTCTTAATTTATGGAGACAACTACAAGAAAGTCTGAAAAAACAGAAATGCATGCTAACATTAGTCTTCACTTGAATTTTTTTCAAGTATACCTGATCTCTAGGAAGGAGGCAGAGAGCCTCCAGAGAAACCATTTAGCTGCCACTAATGAAGGCCTTAAATCAAAACCATTAAAATCTTAAGCAATAACAGGAAAGGTGCAAGAGTGAAAAATTAACATCAATGCTGAGTGTGGCAAACATGGTGGGTTTAGGGTTTCTGGGGCACTAATACTTGCCTGTTGGCCTTTCTCACTGAACCATAACCCCATCCTTGAGTTATTCTGTGCAATGTGCTAATGCTTTTCTGAGGGGAGACTCACATGAACCCTACTTCTTTAAGAACTGCAGGAAGGACCTATGCTGAACAGAAGGTGATCTTCCTCTGCAAGGGATCCTCAGCAGGTGAAGGACTTCATACATCATCTGAGAAGAGGTAAGCACTTGTGTTTGGGCCACTTCTAGTTGCTTGGTATTTCAGGTGGTGACTTGCGCCAGTGACTTGTGCCTGATCGGGATGATGATGCTACTGCGCTGAGCATTGCTATATGGCTGCGTGAGCCATGTGCTTGCTGTAACTACAGTTCAGGGATCAGAAAGATGTGTTGTCGTGCATATTCATGCAGACCTTGCTTGCTGCACAATACAGCAGCTCTCCAGGGAAGATTGTTTAGATTACTCTCTTTTTACCAACTTCCAAGTGCTTGAATGATCAGGTAATAAACAATTTGAATGAACAAGTACACGAATGTTAGAACTCTGAAGTCAGGTGGAGGCCGAGAAAAAGAAGCCGTGCACTTGTTTCATCTGGCCCTGAAAACGGGGAATGCTAGGGACAGTTCCAAAACCATCTCCACAAATCCCAGCTTACTCCAAGGATTTTTTTTTTTAAATCTTTTGTGTACTTCAGCACCTATGAACAAGAAGATGAAAATGAGTTTTGCTTCACATGCAGGGCCGGTATACCGTTCTGTGCAGAGACAGATTTTTCTGAAAAGCAAACAGGAATCTGACCAAATCGATGCATTTCTTTCCAAATCAGTTTGTTCTGGTTTGGTTTTTTTGGGGGGTTGTGATTTTGGGGTGGGTTTTTTTTGTAACGATCTTATCAAACAGCGGAATTACTGGGTGCAAATTGCTGCTGCTCATGGCCTGTGCCGGCTCAACTTTTAACAAATATTACCACCTGCTGGGCAGGCTGCAGCGGTGCAGCTTCTAACCACCGCTTCCAGCAAGGCCTGGAGGAGCACCCCCTGAGCAAGGCGTTAGGTCTCTTGGTTTGGAAACTTTTCTGGTTTCTCTAACAAACACATATTCCTTGGCTGGATCAGTCCAGTGAAAACTGAAGATTCGCATCTTCGGGTGATTTTAGTACTGAGGGACCTTGGTTTGGTGTTTGATCTTCACGCTTAGAAAGACCCATCCGTGCAAGATTTGCACAAAAGGTGCTCATTGCTTGTTCCTCAGTGCATCTTGCTACTTAAAAATGTAGCACCCAAAGTGATGGTGATCCTACAGCTTGCCTTAGTCATACATTCTGGACAGGGAGAGCTGTTATTTTGCCCCACTGGACATACTGGAGATGCTTGGGATGCAGTGGAAGGGTAAGCTTCTGCCATAGGACACCTACCATCAGATCAGCCAGTGCTACAGATGGTCAAGCCTGGTCGTTATTCAGGCCTGTTTAAAAACCGTGCTAAAATTCATTCTCCTCCCTTTCCTAGGTTAGAACTGGTGGAAATACTGTGCTTTGCAGGCTTCCTAAGCAGCTATGTACAAGATTGGGTTGCAGGGATGTAAGAGTTCCTTTATAAACCTCCTACAGGGTTTCAGTCCTCTTGTGGACCTCTGGTTTCTCAGTTGCTGGCTGGTGAACAAGCACTTTGAGCTCTCCCTACACAAAGCAGAGCTGTTTGGCACACGCAGCTCTGCACCTACTATCAGTATAGAAATGATTCTTTATATTGCGATTGACTTCCCCAGGTTCTTTGTATTGCAGCTTGCTCAGACTGGTCTGAGGCCAAGCCAGAAGGGTGGTGGGAGGAACAGGTGTCCTCCCCCTTGGACTAACGGGAGTTGCTGAATGGTCTTTTGTTTAGTAACGTTCACAGTAATAGTCTGGTGCTCAAAAGATGGTCTTAGGAGACTTGGCTGATCAAGAGCGGCTTTGCTTGAACTCCTGGGGTAAGCCGATGCCAGGATGCACTGTGATAGTTGTTATGAGGGAATAGCAGCAGTAACCTAGAGCTGGAGAGGATAAGAAGGTAAAAGTAAGGCAAGAGCTTCAGGGTAACAGTCTGACAGTGTGTGTGTCTTTCATTTCATTCTTGACTTGTCAAGCCTGGTCACCATCAGCTACACATGGTCAAGCCCAGTCGTTGCTCAGGGCTAGTTAAAAACCATGCTAAACTCACTAGGCATTCATACTTACTTGGAAGTGACAGTGTTTTGAGTTTAGGTTGACTGCTAGCTCTGGCAGTGATAGGAGAGGGCATCAACAAACTGGTGAGTGCTCCAGCAGGTCCAGCAGCCCCTTACCTTCTTGCTGCTCTGAGTACTTGGTTTCTGCCTTTCCTCAGTGCGCTCTTCCTCGTGCAGTGATTTTGTGTGACTGCGTTGTCTGTGGTGACTGGTATTTTACCAGCACCAACATGGCAGCAGTACAGATGGAAAGGATGGGGTCTTTTGTATGAGCATTTGTCTTTCAAGGAACAGTGCCTCTGGAAAGAATATCAAACTTATTTCAGGGATATTAAATTTTTTGCTCTCTTTCTCATAATTTTTTTAACCATAGCTATTTTTGAGAAACACGTAGGAGGCTTTCCTGCTTTTATAAGGATGCTAGCTGAAAGCAAGTTTTAGAATGCTTAAGAGCCTCGTTTTCCACAATTGCATGAAGTCTCACAGGACTACTCAAATTCATGGACTTTTCATGTTTAGGTAACTCCAGGCACAGTTTCTGGCTCAAACCAATATTTCATGGAGCAACTGCATATTTCTTTTTCCTCACAAAGACTGTGTTACCTGACCTGGAGAGCCAAGACCAAGCAGCCACCCCACCATGCAGGGCTCCCTTCCAGTGTGCCCACCCAGCATCAGGTTGCTTATGTTTGGCAACCCCAATGGCTATAAACTGCCCCCCTCTCAGGAGTGAAAGAGATGTGATGGGCAGCAAAGTTGCCAGATTTGGGGGTTGACATCTTTGAGCCTTGAGGAGCTGTTTTATTTATGTGGATTGGAGTGAATTTCAACAAGTTCCATTGTGCTGGGGGTACTGCTCCCTGTGAAGGAGCCAGGACACCATGCCTGTCACGTCTGTGCTTAGCAGTGGCCCTCTACCCTTGTCCCTTGGCAGCCTGGAGAAGTCCCTCCTGGCTTGGGAGGACAATCCTTCTAACTGCCTTCCCGTCCTCCTCTGTCGCCAAATTATAAGATACTTTTCCACCTCTAGAGGACACTGTGGCCTGCCATATACTCGTTCTCCTGCGATGCTCTGGAGGCATCAGCCCTGCTCAGTGGCTGACTGGCAGAGGTGGCACAAACCTGTGAGGGTTCTATCGTGTGCAGCTTGGGAAGGAACAAGGTGGTCATAGAAGCTTGGGTGGCTTTGCCACCAGCTGCTAAGCATCAGGTCGCTTGTCCCTCTTAAATTGGTCTATCCATCGTCCTACAAACCCAGGAGACCCTGCTGGTTTTTGAGGCTAGCCAGGCAGGGTCTCCAAAGTGCTTTGCAGGTGTGGAGGACATTTTCTTGTTCTCAGCACACAGCTGTACAGAGGTCCTCTCAGTTCTGCTGCCTTCACAGTCTACTCTAGGGATTTCCTCCCTCTAAGTCTCTGATTTAGGTCCTGCTCTGCTGTCCCATCTGTGGGTGTGGTTGTCCCCTCTTCTCCATGATAGCTGACAACCAGGGATCTGCCAGGCTGAACACAAGCCCAGGAAGGTCTTCTCTTTTACTTGTATGGCTGCGCTGGTTTTCATCTGCTTTCTTGTCTGCTCACGAGCCTTGCTGACCTAGACTTCCCATCCCACCTCCCTGTTTTCCCTTCTGGTGTTTTGCATTACAACAGTGGAACTTCTTAGAAATTTGCTGAAAAGATGCCTTTTAGTGCTTAAATGAGTTATGGAGTGCATAAGCAGGACACATCTTAAAAGCAGTGGTGGTTGTTTGCCTGGAAGTAGACAGTTAAGTAAGTGTGTGATCGTAAAGCTGCTAGGGTGCTGGGGGAGATGTGATACAGCTCCAAGTTGTTTACATCACAGGTGTCCTGGAGCCACATTGCTCCTATTTGCAAGCTCCTTCCAGATTGCACACAGTGGCAGGGGTCATGCTTTGTTTTGCATTAAAATTTTCTTCAAATTATCTAGCTTGGATTTTTGAGAGAAACTTGGGGGGGGGGGGGGGGAAGGGGCACAGAGGTGTAAAACAATGGTTTTCAGTGCAAATTGGCTTTTTAGAATTGCCAAACGTTGGTCAGGTCCTTGGTGTTCAAATATTTTGTGAGGAGTAGAAGTACAAAAGCTGCAAGTGGTAAACCTGGGCAAAGGCAACAGAGGTAAAGGCAGAAACTGATTGTATTGCTCCTGCTTTGACACCATGGAAACTACCTGCAGAAGTCCTGTAGAGCAAGAAGAGGTGGTGGTCACTGTTTTGCTACTAAATGCAAGCACTATAGTGTGCCACTATAGGTATAGCAAATTTTCCAGTGCTTCCTTGCTGCCCCATGCCCATGACCCACCTCTTCTCTGTGAGAGAGGTGGACGTGGTGCAGTGGCAGCAGCCTGACCTTTCCCACAAACTCTTTTCTCTCCTGCTCTCAGGACATCTGCTGGCCCTGGAGTCTTGAAACAATGTGGATTTCCTGGCCCGCTCTGTGGTTTTTCCTCTTGTAGGAAAATACAGGCTAGGATATCTGCACTGTTTTCCAGTCGCTTTGTCCCAGTGTTAGCACATGTGCCTGCAGAGAGCCTGTAACGGTGGACAGTCATGGTGGAAACAGGATGATTTAGAGGGAGAGATGTAGAGACAAGCTATCTTGCTTTAGAGATTTCTGTGCAGCAGGAGCTTGCCCTGCTGTGCTGCTTCTGTGAGTTGGGCAGGTGGTTATTCAACAGGGAATCTCTCAGGGATTTTCATCCCTCTTCCCTTGCCAGTCTCTGCACTTGTGCCATACCCCATACAATACAGTCTGACCTGCTTCAAACTATTGCATTCCAACCACGGTTTTTTCTGAGCTCAACAACTTATTCAATGAAACTGTATCTCTGGGAGAGACATCCTATTCTGAAAACGATACTGGGAGAGCTATTGCTTTGCTTGTTAGCCTGTGCCCATCATGGGACACCCTGTGTTGACCTGATTTCAGTGTCACGGGTAATTGTTCTACTGCTGTTCATCACATTTTTTTACACCATTTTCCCCCTGTATATTCCATACACATATATATTCCATAATATATTCACTTCTTACTGAACCAAGCAAATCAAACACTTTAAACTCTGCTACATGGCAGCTTCTGCAGCTGCTGAATCATATTTGTGGGTTGTGGTTTTTTTACACCTTCTCCAATTTTTCAATATCCTCTTTACAAATGTAAACGAGGACTGAACAAAAATATTTCAGTATTTGGCTTTGCCAAAACTGTGTACAGAGTGAAAAATAATGATAGGATTTATTTTTAATTGTTTTAAACCCCCATAGTCAATGAATGGTAAGACTTAGCATTCTTTTTTAATATGATTCCTTCTGCTGCCTCAAATATACTGAAAATCCTTTCCCCTAAAATGTTATTGTCTGAGGTTCAATTAAAGCTGTGAAGAATGTGTGTGGAAACGGTTCTGGTAAGTGATTGTTCATGGGAGCTGGGAATTATTGCTGTTTACATTTTTTTTTTACATTTCCCTGAAAGGTTTGATATTCACTGTGGAGAACTTGATTTTCTACAGGAGCTAGCTGAGTTGAGTGGCTGGGGGTGGAGGGGGAGGAGGAGGAGGTAGGGCAAGGTGGGGTTTTAGGGCAGGTTTCTTGAAAACTGCAAGAAGGAATATTTTTAAACACAGCCAACTGTCTCACATGCTGGTGCTCCCCGATACGAACAGATGGAGGTTAAAACCCAGCCGTGCTGTTTCTCTGTGGCTGCTGTCTCGTGGGGCATCCTCTGGCTGGTGTTTGATTGACTGGGAAGAAGCGGGATTTCATGTTGGCTACTACAAGCTCATTCACTTGGTAACACTATCTGTCATCCTCTTTGAAATCCCCAACTGTTAATAGCTGGATCCCAGGAAAAGCGATATGGCAGGACCAGCCCGTGGGGAGGCCAGTTGCCTAGCATTGCACTCGGTGTTGTGAAACAGTTGGCTGAGCCATCAGACTTGCTCAGCTAAATGAATTAAGTAATTGCACAGCCCTGCAGAGAATATTAGTGAGGAATTTCCATATTGCAGCTCTTGATATTCCCGCCTCGCAGCCCTGTTACCACAAATACAAGACTTTGGCTGAGCAGGCAGTAATTTGATATTAAATGAGGTTCTTATTAAGCAGATGCAATGAAATAGGACAGAGTTTTATGTTGCATTAGTCAACTAAATGCTTTTTATTAGCATTCATTAGGATGAGGGATAACTGAGTGCAGGATATTCTTTAGCCAAAGCTTGACCCTTCAGAGGGAGGGTAATTAAGCAGCCAAGAGCTTGGGAATAGGAGCTAGGCCACACACGGCAGACGTACAGCAACCCTGCCTCTCCCTCTTCTGGGAACCACGATGGCAAAAGAGGTTGTGAGGAAACCTGGGGTATGTCCTGGGGATGAAACTCCTCCTTGTCTCGTTCTCCAGGTGTTAATCTGACAAATCACAAAGGCCTCTTGGAAAGTAAACCGTTTGCACAGGCACACATTGCTCTTTTGGACTGTGTTGGGCCGTCAGCCATGGAAATAATGCACTTTTTTTTGCTTTGCTTTTTTTTTTTCTTGCATTACGGAGCTTCTTAGGAAAGGTGGCATAAAAGGAGATAAAAACTCTGACTCTTAATTCTGGCCTGATAACAAACTTGCACAGATGTACATATTTTGTCAAAGCTGGCTCCACCAAGGTGGCGATGACCATGTCAGCAGCTTTCCCACAGGGAAGCCCCTGCTCCATCAGGAAAATGGAGCCAAGAACTGGTGGAAAAGCCACACAGAAATCAGGGGTGCCTCTCTGCCAGCCCAGGCTTGTTTTCTAACAATGCTTTCATCCAATGCTGAGGCCTTGGCAAAGCTCTCCTCTGAAATAAATGTGGCCATAAGTGACCATTGTAAGTTCTTGTGAGGCCTGATGAAGAATCATGGCTACATACTGGTGGGGGCCCTCTGTCTAAGACCATTCCCTAGCTCTATGAATCCAGTCCACAACTGGACACTGGGTATTCAGTTTCTCCAAAACTGAAGCATGGGTTCCAACTGTAAAGTGAGACTAGGAATCCATGTCAGGGGTCTGGGTATATTCCCTTTAAAAAAAGAAGGGATCAAGTTTTTGAGTAAGAGCACAAGTACAGCCCTGTGCTGCAAGGCTGTCAGTTCTGCCTGTAATGTTGGTCCTTGTAACAAGGCAGCTGTCATTGGGGGGGAGGAAAGGAACAACAGGGAAGAAATCATTCAGCAGGAGGTGCCGTTCTGGTTGGAGTTGGAGGAACCTATTCTTTTACCCAACTATGGGAAAGGAAATGTCTCTATTTAGAGGATGAAAGAGGGCTGCACCTGCAGCGGGGATGTGACGAGAGTTGTGTGGGGTCAAAACAAACCCCTCAACAACCTTGGATTGGCACGTAAAAGTGTCCCAGGGCTTTCTTTTGCTCTCCTGCTGCACATGCCCCATTGCAGTTGCCAGGACCTGGAAGAGATATCTGCCTGTGTCCCTCCAGCCAGCATGTGAACCTGGAGGTAGACCTAGCACACTCACTGCAGCCATTGTGCTGCTTGAACCTCTGGCTGTATGCTTAGGACTGGCTGTATGCTTAGGACTGGCTGTATGCTTAGGACTGGCTGTATGCTTAGGACTGGCTGTATGCTTAGGACTGGCTGTATGCTTAGGACTGGCTGTATGCTTAGGACTGGCTGTATGCTTAGGACTGGCTGTATGCTTAGGACTGGCTGTATGCTTAGGACTGGCTGTGTCTTTGGCAACATTTATGCATATGTAGAACTGGATATACAGATATTTGAAAGTTACTTCCTTGATTAGAGAAGTTTCTTCCTTTATTTCCACCTCCCTGTTCTAATTAATTACTGAAAATCAAAAATGACTATACCCGTAGAAGCAGCTTGGAGAGCACACAGAGTTCTAAGGCGTGTGTGACAGGGGCAATGGCACAAGCCCAAGCACTGAAAACTAAATCTTCAATGGCAGATTACTGAAACCTTAGAGTCTGCTGGGATACAAGGATTTTCTGGGACTGTTGTGCTCTTTTAGTTTTAGTAGCTGCAAGGAGCAGTCCAGCATTTCCTTTATATCCCTGTAGAATCTTTAGCAGTTGCCTTTGCTTTGTTAATTTAATAAAGCCGAATGGTTTTCCTGTTAGATATTCTCATTGAACTGCATTGCTTGGTGACTCGTTGGTCAGTTGTTCTCCTTTTGGTCAATAGAACTCAGAGGGAGTACTTGAAGCCATTGAGTCTTCCCAAAGGTACCAGGTGAATCAGGAAGGGGAATCTTGGAAAACAAATTGGAAAATCTCTTCATTTGTGCACATCTCTCTTTGTGAAGCTTTAGGCAGATTGCTTGCTTGTATCTGCCTGAGGCTTCTGATTCCCCATCATCCTCTTGTTCGTTGCTTATAAAATGTACTGATCCTGCAGCATCCATGACCAGAGCATTTACAAGTGTTATCGTGGCTAATGGCACAGAGCAGAAGCATATTTTGAAAGTTCCACATGCATGGTTCTCATCAGAGTTGTTTGACATGTTTCATTTGATCCAGAACTGCAAGATTCATTATTAAGCTTTAAAATAAGTAGATTTTTTTAATCTCATCTTTCTTACAAATATGTCCCTGCTGGCATGAATACTCTAGAGTAAGAGACTAAAGCTTAGCTTGTTTTCCTCACTCATCTGCGCCAGTGAATAGTTGCCTTCTGGAAGTTCATGGAGAGCAAATACCAAAGGGTCAGCAGCACATCTGAACTGAATTCAGTCTTAAAGGTTGAACAATTATCCATGGAAATAAGTTTTTGGTATTTGCCCAGATCCTGGGGGGAAAAAAAAAAGAAAAGAAAGAATAAAAAGGCAGCCTTAAATTCATCACTAATTTGCTTTTTAATATTTCTCTTTCTCCATGTGATTTCCCTACTACCTTTCTCTTTGGTACTCCTAGAAGCTTATCCTCTTCTATGACAGTGGTGCTAAAATACTGAGGTGACAAAACTGGACGGACCATAGTTTTCCACTTTCAAGTGCTCTCTGTGGGTAGTCAATGCCACAGGCTACACTGTTTTGATAGCTGCTAGGTCATGTTACCTGTCTATCCCCTGGCATTGTAGTATTAACCTGGCAGGTCAGATATTTCAATGCTATTTCCCTTCGCTACCTGGCACCAGCCGTACAGCGTTTTTATATACTGAATTATTTATGGACTCATAATTATTTAGCATCAATATGTCAATGTTACAATGCCCCTGTTGGCCATAAAGGAGCAAAATCTTTCTTTAATTAAAATTACATGGTCCGTGTCAACTTTCCGTGGACCCAGCCTTTTAAAACTGAGTTGGGAGTTTGAATTCCAAACCAAATACCTGTGTGTTAAGCAAAGACTAAATACAGAGCTTTCTTTCAGTGAGACTGGTCTTGAAAGCCAATAATTTTATGTGTTTTAGGGAGGTTTATGTTATACTGGGGAGTTTACAATGGACTTCATTGAACTGTAGACCACAGTGGCCGTATTTTTTTTATAGGCAGCTCCTAATAAGGAGGAAGAAGTGCATAATTCAGACTGTCAGTGTTCCTGTCTAAAGACAAAAGCTTAAGATGCCTCAATGATTGTTTGAAAAACTGCCGAATCTTGAGAGCAAGCTGATAATGAAGGCAGTAGACTAGTTTGTTTGAAATAACGCACAACTGTCCCTTTTTGAAATACATTGCATCATTTAGCATTGTAGAAATACACTGAACAACCATATAATTTAATTACATGACCACCCTGTAAGTTCCATGAGCCAAACTCAATCCTGGCATAAGCGGGTGCAATCCCCAGAGGGATTTGCACCCGCTTACGCCAAAGGTAAATTTGATCCAGTATATTATTTTTCCCCTTCTCCTTGAGAGCTTGAAGGTATGGAGATCCACTTCATACCATGCTATACTTGGAGCTATTAGCTTTTTTCCACACGCAGACCGCAGCTCTATACTTGATACTGAACTGGCTTTTGTTACCGTTCTCAGGAGAAAAACAGTCTCTTGAATGCAGTATACAAAGGTAGTTGTTAAGTATTTGAGGTGATTATAACTGGAAAGCAAACTCCATCATTTTCTAAGTCACATCTGCCATGGAAACAACATCCCACAGAGACACAGAGATGGCCCTTTGCAGAGAGGGATCGGAACAGATCAACCATCTAGTATTTGTTTAGCAAGACCGCTCACTTGGTGACGTGCCTGTGATATGTAGCTTTGTATCCAATGCTTAGAAAAGTAATTAAGACTGCATTTGTTTTAGGATCTTTACTCAAGGTGTGAGGTTACCATGGCTTCCACTCTCACTTGAAACTGGCCTTCAGTTCTTGAGCAGTCCCCGTTTGGGTGCTGAGGGGCGGGCAGTAATTATCTCAGAAACTTCCCGGTGCTCTGTGCATGTGCCATACAGCTGCCCCACTGAGGAAGGGCTTTTTCCTCATTATGCCTACAGGTTGATTGAACATTTAAAACTTCTTCTCTTAAAGAAATCTAGAGGGTTTCTTTCCACATGGAGAAAAAGACATCTCAGAATGAATAAGGAAATTTTTGGGAATGTTTTTACCTGCTTTATTTTAAACTAAAAGCCCCTACATACCTAAGGGTAACTGCTTGCTGCGTGTGCTTGTGAATGTGGGCAGTCCTACAGACACCAGAGGTGGCATTGAGCAGCGTGGAAGATGGAGAGAGGTTGATTCAAAGTTTTCAGTCTTGCAGGACATGTTGGGTAGCTTTGACTGGTTTTGGTTAGCCACAGCAAAACAGTGTGTGTCAGCCAGGCAGAAGGATGTAAACCTGACTTTCTCATTTCCAGACACTTGACTGAGATGGAAATCCAGCAAGACTTTACATATGATATCTTCTGAGAGCAACCGCTAGTGTCAGTTGAAACCTTGTTCTTTTCAAATACTGAGAAACAAGAATCACTACTGAGTAAAGAAGCAATGAAAGGCAAAAAAAATGAGTACCCAAAGTAGGCATGTAGTCATGACCTTCCTAGAGTTACACAGACGTGTGCACGCACACATCAGCCTCTAACTTCAATGGGAATTGCTCACATGTGTCTTTGGACAGACCTTGTCCCTAAACTGATTTATTTCCAAAGGAAACTCAGGCTCCAATTCAGGTTCAAATCTGGTTCAGCGTGGAAAATCCTGAACTTTGAGCCAGACCCTAAAGCAGTCCCTCAAAGAGGCAAACAGACCAGACAAGCTTTTCTTCCTAGCTAGAACTCTCCAGCCTCATGCTTGGGTCTAGCACACCCATCTGCCTCCCTCCAAACTGAAACCCAATTATTTTTAAAGGGATCTTTATTCCACCCAGGAGAATACAGTGCAGGCAATTGTCTAGTGATGGTGCCTTGGAGCTCAGCCACCTGGGACAAGTGTGAGACTGTACATGGAGGGGAAAGGAGAAAGCAGCCAGGGATGGAAAGACCCTTTTGCTGCAAGAGCCTGGGAGATTCATCCCAGGGATTCCCAGAGGTTTAAATCTCTTCCACTTAAAGGAACCGATTCTGTGTTGTTTTTACTGAATTGGCTGCTGTTGCTGCTTAACTTGGGGGGGGGGGGGGTGTTGTTTGTTTGTTTTACTATTTTTACCACAAGCTGAATGTCATCATGCACTTATTTCAGTATTGCCTGTCCTGCTGACGGTGGGGAATAGACTTCTGCGATGACTGCGCGTGACTGGGCACCGATCGGGCTCTGGGAAAAAAAGGTCAAACAAATATGACCTGTCCTTTTCCTGACAAAATAGAGAAGGTGCTTAGCCTAGATTTATCTGCCTCTCTTCCTAGAGCATAGTGCTCACTTGTGGTGAAAACTGTTAAGTAGCTAAATTAAACTGCAGTATGCTCTTACAGTTAAGGCTACCCAGTTAAAATTCATCCTACTGCAAACTCCAGCCCAGTTAGTTTAGGGATGGGCCAGCCAAATTAATTATAAGCTGCAGTACAGCCAACTGCCTGTCACTGGGGACTCATGTCAATCTCATACCAGGTTTGCTGGTACCTTCAGCTTTTGTTTGAAGCCCACCCTGCTCCAGCACAGCCACCAGGTTGAGATCCACCCTGGAATATTGGCAAGCACAGTATCATTTCAGAAAATACACTTTCATATTTATCAGGCAATATCTTCGAAGCCTTCCATTCAACTGTTTATTTTTCTTTTTTCTTTTTTTTTTTTTTTTACTTTGGCTTATGGGCACTGTTCAGATTGGAAAATATTTTTGGAAAATCAACCAAAAAAACCTGTTTTCTTGCCAGATTTGGATTTCTAACAAAATGCAGATGTGTATCTCATTTGGATGTATATCCCTCCTGTACTTCTGAACACAGGTAGGATCAGTCTAATGACTTCTAAACGTTTGCACTCCTCAAAACTGACTTGTTTTTGAAGGAGAGCAACAACCTGTGACACCGATTTGACAACAGGGCTTGAAGGATTTCCAGTAGCCAAACTCTGCTCTTCTCAGCTGCCTAGGAATGCTGTGGAGGAAACCATTGTTAAAGAACACTCTGATCAATCTCATTGATGTTTTTTAAAAGTTTCTCAATCCATCTGTGAGATGCTACATATTGCTACCAAATTCTCAATGTTCCTCTCACAGAGGCAGTTTACATCAACTGGTTTGATGGGTTTCCATGTTTCTATACTCTTATTTTAGCTAAAATTTGAATACCACCTATTATGCAAGCATGCATCCAGGTGTATCCTAAATAGCCGGAATTTTAAGTTTTGCCATTACCTTATTGTATACTTCCTCAATTTCAAGGGGTAGGTGGCCATTAAAAATATTTTGAAGCTAGTTTGCTTTTGCTCCCCCTTCTTTCAGGATTCTTTTTTGTCATTCCATTCTGCAAACAAAGCCCAGGAGCTTATTGAGGGAAAGTAAGCATGTAATTGAGGGAAAGTAAGCATGTATTCTGTGCATTAGATAGTACTATAGTCATCCATCCCAAGAAAGGGCTGTCCACTGCTGCATCTCCACAGGCCCCACTCTGCCCACTTTCCTCTGTTGAGGACTAACACAGTCATGCTTCTTGCCACATCCTGGCTTGGGCCAGAGTTGTGGCCTCTCCATTCACCTTTTTGCAACTCCTCCTCTGGAGCAAATTGCTTTCACAGACTTACAAATTATTCCATATATCAACCCTAAATACTGACTGTCACAAAGCAGGTGAAGATGCGAGATAAGGGAGAAAGGTGAATCCAAGTTAATACTAAAAACCCCACAGAAATAAGTGATGGCTTGAAAATGGGCTTGTTCCTTGCTGATTTACTGCTTGGCCTTATTATCACCATGGTATTTCCTTTTTCTGTTTCCTGTTTTGAGCCTTGCTTGTCGCATCACTTTGAATCAAGGCCACAGGTTTTTGGAGCATTCAGAAAAAAAAAAAAAAGAAAAAGAAATTCAGGCATCAGAATTTCCCATTCATTTTTCAGGCTCAGGCCAACTGGCCTGACTGCAGTATCTGTGCTTTGGTCTCTGAAGGTGACAGAGTCAGGGGAAAGCTTGTTTCCTTCCTGACTCAGGCACGGACCTTTCTTCAGAGGGATACTGCCGGTGAGGTGCTAATGAGTGCTGACTGGGTGGGATTGATTTGTGATGCTGGCATCCACCCATCAGGAATGATGACAGATCCATCAGCTTGTTTTATTTTAGCCATTAACAGGGAGAGCAGCTTCTTTAAATAGCCTGAATGTAGCAAGTAAAACTGTTACCTAAATCAAAAGCAATTGCCTAAGTGTTTATTTATACAGCTGGAATATTTCAACTCAGTATCAGTGTTGCATAGCCATAGAATTAGCAAATTTTATCTTTCACAGATACGTTAGAGGTAATGACTTGGTAAAAATTTTAAGGAAAATTCAAGCTGCTGAGTTGTATGAGAACTTCATTACCTCCATTGGGTTTAGCTCTTTGTGTCTCCAGCTGAAAAGTGTTTCGCTGTGGCCACGATCACACTGTTTACCCTGGGACTCTGTGGGCTGCTTCTTATGGTTGGATTGGATTCACCTAAAATCAGACTTCTGTCGAGGCTGATGCTGTCCAAAATTATAAGGAGGTGTTTTCCTTACTTCAAAGTGCTCCCAAATATTTGGCATGGAAACAAGAGGCAAAGCTACTTTCTGTAGCTACTATTCAGCGAAAAGCAGGGCTGGGAGGAAAGCTGTAGCCCCCTGATTGTCCTGTGTCCTATCTGTTTGCATAACCAGCTCTTAAGGCAGTGTCCTGACTCCCTCCCTCAAGGACTACTGCAAGAAAGGGCAAGTGTTCAAATAGAAATGACTTGTTCCTGTTTAAATGTTGGGGTTAGAGGGGAAATGAAGCAGAGGCATTTGCAACTGTCCCCCAGGAGAAGTCCTGGGCCACGTGGAGAAAAAGGCATCTAGCAGCTGGTTCCAGACTTTATTGCAAGACATCCTTCACCAAAAGTGCCCTACTGCAGTCTTCTGGTAGCAGCCCACACATGGTGCAAAGCTTCTAGAGACATCAGCCCAGAAGCACGTGTGGCTGCAGGTGACGGGGCCTCCTGGCACTATTTGGAGTCTTAAATATTTACCCAGGGCGCCGCTCTGCCGATCGCGCGCTGCCCGAGCCCTTCGGAGAGGCTGGACGTGTAAATTGGTTCATAAAGCAAAAGAAGTTTTTCAAAAGCACCAAGGGGCACTTAAGCAGTTACCTGCCAGCAACACCTTTGAAAATTTCTCTTAACAAAGCCATAACTTTAACCTCTTCACAAAAGGTGCAAGGCGAGTTTCTGTGTGGAGCCTGCCCCCTGTTCTGCAGCAAAGGGTGTTTGCTAAAAAGCCACCCACCATTTCAGACGTGATGCTGCAACCTCTCAACTCAATGAATAATGTTTAACAGCGTGAATTTTATTATTTTGGCCTTGCAGGTCCCACAAGGCTTCAAGTTCATAGACAAAACATCTCAAAATACCCAATGGAAGTGAAAAAGCAGAATTATCTTTGCATCCAGCACACCCCTGAAATTTACTGGCCATTTATATTGCTAACAGCTACTGCTGGGAAGAGTCCTATAAATACCCTGGACAATCTGTGGGGTTTAGAGAGAAACATGTTGTGTGAATAATGATCCATTTGTAGCCTTGAGGCTCAACAAGGTCTCTGCTTGCTGTTTCTCACTGTGCTTATTCAGGAGAAACTACCTCCAAGGACTGGGTAAAAGAAAGCAGGGCACCGTCTCTTTAACATTGAGATGAGGGGTGGTCAAGGTTTTTGTTGTGTAGACAAGGGCTGAATGTAAATAAATCTTCCAGGCCAACAAGTTTCAGTCCCAAACCCTGGAAGATTATTTGTGGCACAAGTGTCATTTTGGAAGAATAAGGAGAGAGATACCAATTTCTCCATATACAGTAGATCCTTCACTCCAGCAGCCCATATGCTTTCCTGAAATACTCCCATGTGGTTTTGGTTATAATTCTTGTGTGACTTTTGGTTAAAGACTAGCTTGTCAACATGACCAGGCCACCTCAAACAGACCTTACTGTATTTTTTTCCTGTAAGAGAGGCGGCCAAGGGAGGAAAGAAGATGATACAGAGGAGTATTATGTTCTTTTGAGGTTTGTTTCCTACACCTCTGAGTAGAGAGACCACAGTTAGGAAGACAACTTCGAGTTGAAGTAACTCACAGATAGAAAATTGAAGGGTTCCCTACTGAGCTCACCTATTTTTTAACTGCTCTTTTAAAATCAAGCAGTCCATGTTCTTTTTTGCCTTTTCAGTAGAAATTTGTTCATCTTAATTAAACAAAACTGAAGTGTGATAAGTGATCTAAACATGAAGTAATGCACTAATTTCCCACATTGCTGTGGTATCTCTTCTGGGTTTAAATTTGTTCCCGTTGTATTGAGGCTGAAATGCAGACATTTCCAGCTTGTTCCCAGGGTTATCCTCCATTCGTGAGTAAATTTTCTATAGAAAACTTACTCAGAAACATCTTTTCCAATAAAACTGCTCTCCTTAACCACAATCAGGTAATACAACAGTTTACAGGAGCTGAGTTCAACTGTGTTTCCCCTTTCTCTTCCACATACCTCCAGTGGTCTCCCACCCCGTTCCAGATCTTTGCTTGTGTGTAGAGATGGACTCAAGGAGTCTTGACTTGAGTCAGGTGGCCTGACTTGAGTCACAAACCATGGTTGAGTTTATTCAGATCCAGTATCAGCCAACTTTTCACCTCTGGAAATACTGCAGAGAGAGAGAAACGTTTGTTCATCAAATTCTGCAAAGTGCTCGGAGGAGAAAGAGCTGTCCAAAAGGGGTAGAGGGACCTTTCATACCACTACAGCTACCCAGCTGGTTTTGTCTGACGGGAAGGGGTACGTGAATAGAAGTAAAATGCATTTAAATCACAACTAACCTTCCGGCTCTGTCTTGACATATAGAGCACCTGCAAAACCACCAGCTAAATTCTGGTTGTAACTTCTCCCTTGTTGTGCAGATGGCAAAGGGTTGGGCGGAGCACAGCTGGAGGTCTGTGGCAGAAACTGCCTCGGTGCTGCACGTAGTCACTAAACAGCACAAAACGGAAGGCTGACTGACCATAGGTGCTCTGGTCTCTGTGTCCCATCCACGAGATGGGGCTGAGTGTCCCAAAACATAGATCCTGTTCTGCTGTTATGTGCCAAGCAATTACTGGCCAGCCATCAGTCACTGGATTGTCTTGGTTCAAGGCTTATGGTGCTACTGAAATAGTTGTGATTATTACACTCCAAGTCCACACAGAGCCTGGGAAGCTGGATGTTGGATGTCTTGCATCCTAACTCCTATTTTAAGTTACTTCCTTTTTATAGCATAATTTCCAGGTGGGGGTATGTATTTCTGTACATTGAGTCTCCTGTGTTCCTTCCTTGATGAGATCTTTAAATAGAATGTAAGAATTGTCAGCTGGTAGATTTTTCATTATTTAGAAACTATTTTCTACATAACTTAGAGAACTCATGACCTTGGAGCACACTTCTGGGCCATGGGCTGATCTGGGTGGTGAGACTGGGTCGCATCCCCATGGTGGAACCCCCTCAGTCCCCTTGGCATCATCTGTTCTAATGCCACCTTCCCAAGCTGGAGGGAGTTTCCTGAGCTGCAGGGTGGGGAGAAGCACAGGGAACGTCCAAGAGCCATGTTAAGGCAGAAGAGAATCTACATAGATTAAACCTTCTCTTTCCTCCCTTTTGAAAGGCAGCACCTGCGTTGTGTTATGTCAGCCTAGATTGCTGTACCTTCAGTTCTTTACAAAGAAACAGAAGGCTGTGATGAAAAATATGCAGGGCTCTACCTTTGGCCTGGTGCAGAACATATAATCTCACTTGGGCTGTTGAGAAAATGGTATGATTTGACTTGAATATATGACATGTCTTACTGCTGCCCCCATCAATCAGTCAGGCTCTTAATCATCATCACCTTTCCTGTTGAGGAATGGTTTTTATCTAATGACACTGTCAGTCAAGTCCCATTTCCCTTCTGCTGTGTCCACTGAGAGTCCTTGCAGAAAAAAACAAGCCATCTCTTCTTCTTTTCCTCTGTTCTTACTCTTACCCAAATCTACCTTTCTTTTTCCCCTTCCATTGCAGACAGGATAAGCAGCAGGGCTGTTTCAGAATGTCGTCGTTCTGCTGTAGTAACCAGGTACTTTGGACAGAGGTGTCCTTATTTATTTAGTTTCTTCTTCAAGCCACATTCTACACTGCATACTGTTTTAAGGGTTGGTTTTAATTGTTGAGGGATATTTTTAAGGTTTGGGGTTTTTTTGAACAAGCATTTCCATTTTTAGTGTCCAACATAGATGCCATGGACGTTTTCTGAGTATGTTTTCAGCTATGTCAGTCACCCAGTTGTCTGGCTATGCTTCAACCCAAAAGTAGTTATGGAAAGCAGCCCTGAACATTGTGCTGAGAAATAGATTGCCTTTCTTTTCTTTTTCTGCCAAAGACAACCACGAGCTCTGTACCTGCTGTGCCATTTTTTTTTCTTTCTTCCTTTCCCCTCTCTTTGCAGCTCCACAATGAGTCTTCTGTGAGCCAAAAACTTCTGTAAGAATAACTCTGCTGAACATTTTAATTAAAATGTCATTTCCCGTGGCCAGTACTAACAAAGCAGATTGGGCATAATCAGTTGCCAGAAAAGCACTCTTGATAGTGGTGGTTCTTTGCACAGGTGGCACACCAGAAAACCTCCTTTGCCAAGCAAAGTAGGTTATGTACAGCTGCAGACTTACAGAGCTGTAGGCTGGCTCTTGGTGGGGCATAAAAGAGTTCAAGTTGGATGTCATTTTTTGGGCTTGTGAGCTTGAATAAGTTTGTATTGGTAGAGCAAGGAAGCTGACTGTATTCTTTGCAGTGGCATGGGGGTTGTGTATGTATCATACGCACATTAACTGTGGCAGAGACACGGGGTATCTTTGTGTTAGTTGTAGCTATTTGTATTTCTGTATACTATAGGTTCATAAACTGCCCTAGTATGTGCGGTGTCTGGGACCCATCAAACAGCTTTTCTCTCCTGATTCCACTCCCTCTCTTATCACCTCTCTTTGCTGTGGGCCAAGAAAGTAACCATCCAATAATCTCTAATGTGCTAGTCAATAGTACGAACTGGGATGGGGTAAGATAAATCAGCTGCAAGCCCCAGAGCCTTTTGCCATATGCCTTTTTATTTTGCTGGTCCTATATGTCCCTGTCATTCCCAGAAGCTCAGGTTAGTCTTCCATGAGGCCCAATTGACAATCATCATCAGCCGGAAAGGCCCTACTTCCAAGCCAGGATGACCCTAAAGGGGATGAGAACATGGAAGTATCCCTTTGAGAGAGATGAGCCAAGCTCATCGTGTGCCCATGAGGAGGGTGGCCTTCCTCTTGCCACAGCAGACCATGAAGAACAGTATGATGGCAACCTTTGGGAGCTACCATCCCTCAACCATTGTCCACACATAGTGAGTCAGATTTGCATGTGAGCAGCAGCATAAGGAAGGTTCCCACCTCTTGTCCCTTTTGAGTTGTAAAGATGGGAGCAGGCAGTGCCCACTCACATCTGCAGAGCTCCCTCATCCCATCAGGCATGACCAGGACAGGGAATATAGGAGGAAAAAAATGCAAATCTAGTTCTCTGGCTATTTCTTTGAAGTCTGATGAGTATCTGTGACAAAGTATGAACACAGGAGAATATTTCAGTTGTATTAAACTAGCCATGCAAGGAATGCAGCAGACAACTCTAGCTGCTTGGAATGGAGAAGAAACTGCCGAAGTCAGCAAGGCAATCAAGGTGCATAAACTCTTTGGGGAGCTGAACAATTCATTTATAGCTGCACTAATAAGCTCCAGGTAGAGTTGCATTTTCTGAGCATGCATGTACAGATCTTGTAGGTGATGTGGTTTTTTCCTTTGAGCTGGGCAGAGAGTTTTCTTGTCCTGCAAATTTTGAGATTTCAAAACAGGTTTCCTTTCCACCCAGGGAAGAAAGCTGTAGCTTTTCAACATGCTTTGTTAAGAATAAAAATAAGAGAGAGATGGAGAGAAAGAGAGAGGTGCTGCAGGATGCCATGTCTTCTCCACCCACCCTTTCCAACGACTGACAACAGTACAGCAAGTACAGTTTGCACTTCCAGCATCTCAGACCTGTCTCTTCCTTGGCTTTCCCTAACCATTCATGGCAGTGCCCACAAAACTTGCTTTTGTTCTTCACCAGTAAGTTTCTCATTGAGGTGGGATTTGAAGAGGGACACTTCTGTCCCTGGTTAGTGCCCTGGACCTCAGTTATCTTTCTTTGACTCAATGTTTCTCTCCTGGAATTAAGGAGCTTATGCTGCAAAAACTGTAGTTGAAACTGGAGGGCTTATGCAAAAAAGTTATGGCTTCAATCCTTTGGCTTTTTTTCTTTAAAAATAAAAGTCACCTTTTTAATAAATAAATACCTGTAACTGTTAATTTTTAATTTTTTCCTCCCATGGTTTAATTGATTTATTTTCTGGAGTGGCCCATATGAAAATGTGAGACTCCAAATGTGTGAACCACTTAGAGCAAGACTACCTGTTTAGGGGAAGGAGGCATGGACTCATTCATAAATGGATTCTTGTCATGTTGAGGTGGTTCTACCTTTCGTACTTCTTCAGCCAAGCTTGTTTTTGAGGTGTACAGCAATACATGACAAAAAAAACCATCTTCCTCCCTCTTTTTCATGACTGTTAAATCTCACTGCCTGATGTTCAAGAATCCAATCTGACCTACATAGAAGGAACTACTACTGGATCAGGAGCCATCAGTCTGGTGTTGTGTTAGTTCTGGCAATACCTTATTGTCCCCTGGTTTCTTCCAAGGCTTTTGCTGTGGCCTGTCAGACTTGATGCCCTTACCTCTGTAACTGTAAGAAATCGTACAGCTCTGTGATGTATCTTCTGGGCAGAGCATGCCATCAGCTGGTGCCTGAGGCACGCACGTGTGGATGCAGACCAGTTAACAGCCTCACCTGGGAAACACCTCTGGTTTGCTAGTCCCTGTACAACTTTTTTCAACTAATACCAAGTTTTTGTTCTCATTTAATCTCCTTGAGTTCTTTTTCTCTCTTTTCTTATGGTGGAGACAGCAAATGGAGGTGATAAATATTTAGCTCTGTTACCAGTCACTTTGAATTTCACTGCAAGCTATTGTGTAGCAATGGTTGAAAGAGGCAGTGCCCTCAGTAGCTTTGTGGCTTGCATATATCCTTTATATCCTGTTACATGAGCCTGCTGAAATATTCTTCCCCCATCTTCTTTCCTCTTCTTTCTTCTCCAAGTACTTCCCAAAACAACCCTCATCAGAGGAGACTGTAGAAGAAGGGACAGAGCATCTGCCTCAAGTGCAGCCCTGGTAGTGATGTTTGGGTGTGCACAAGAGTAATGGGATCAGTAAGAAATTGTTGGAATTGTATGCCAGGCTTTCAAGTGTGTCTTAGAAGTGATTTCTGCTGGTCAGGAGGAGGAAAGACCATGGGAGAAATGATTAGCTGGGGGGACAGGGTGTTTGAGGGCAGGCTTTGAAGGCTGGTTTTAATGGATGGTTTAAGTGGTTTTAATGGATGTTGAGGATTTGCTTCAGAGGGGAAGGATTATAAGTGACATTAACTGAGAGTCCAACAGTGTGTTTGGTATGGCACATTTTGGGGAGTTGCTGAGGAGTGTCATTTAAGGATGTAAATACAGAGAAGTGTCAAGACTGGAGATATTTGCCATAGGCTCCTCATATAAATATTTGCACTGAGATGATGACCTTCCCTAGCTGCTGGGTAATTGATGACATCCACCACTGCAAGAGCACTGTGTTAAGCGATTTTGGCACTACGCTGGGATTATGAATGCTGTCTGCTCTGCTTTTAACTGACTTGGTAGCAAAGACCTGGGAGATACCCTCAGCACTGGGGCTGTTGGACAGGATGCCAAAACAGGTTGGAAAGTGCAAGCATGTAAAACCAGGTGGAGGTTCAACCAAGAATGTGCTGCTGCTTGCTGAAGACTACATGTGGCTCAGCCATCCTCTTCAGGCATGTCTTGGGGCATTTCATGGCACCATGCCTGGATTTGGCTCTGCCCCAGCTGCACACTGGTGAGAGGCACAGGCAGAGAGGTATGTGTGTAGACAAGGTGGCCTTCTCTGTACCATCTCCATTTGTTTGTGGATACTCTGATCTGAATCAGAAGCCATCTCACAGCACCAGGAGATCCTGAAAGGCAGCAGAGGATGACAGAGGACTTTCTGGAGGGAGATGGGACTTTGTTTTATTGCAGAGTGATTTGTGGCCATCTCAGGCAAAGGCAGTGTGAGGCTGTGACCTGGGGCACCATCAGGCATACGTGTGAGGGAAAGACAGTCAGGTGCCCAGCACCAGCCTTACACCCCTACTGCAAGTGAGGCTGCAGGCGAGGACCAGTCATGACAGTGGGGAGGACATCCTGGTGCCGTCAGCCCACAGTCAAGCCCAAGTCACACTGCAGGTATCCAAGGAGTCAGGCAGCGCAGGCGCAGCATGCAGAGGAGGCTGCAAACAAAACAACTGGGGCTGCCAGGATGCTGTGGCCGCTGGACGCGTTGGCTGCTGCTCTTGTGTTGAACCGTAATCCTCATGTGATAAATGACTGTGAGACTCCAGCTGTCAGAAGGCCTGTTGTGTAGATGGGGATAGTTGTTGGGTACTAAATATTCCTTGAATTCATTCCTGTTATGTTGTTATTGACAGTATTTCATAAACAGATTTATGTTGAGGTTTTGGTTTAGTTTCTGGTTTGCAGTCCATCAATATCACACTACCATTTGAGTAAATAAAAGGTTGCTTTTGGAAACAGCTGAACTCCTGCAGTGAAGGGATATAACCCAGGGGAGGAGACCCTGGCTTGTTCTGGATGGCGGTCAGGTAACAGCAGTAGCTTCCCTGGGTTTGTCAGCAGATGGACACTAAACAAAATGAACTTTGCGCACAGCAAATTTTAAAACACCCTCCCTTGAACCTAAAGAGAGAAGTATTGCCATCCTCCAAGCTATCGTCCAAAGAACCAGTGTGTCCTTTTGGTGACAAATTCATTCTCTTGAAGCTGGTGTGAGGTGCCACAGGTCTCTTCTGGCTTCCCCAGTAAGCCTTCCCAGTTGAATGGAGGCATCAGATAACATGAATTAACACTCTGGAACTGCCATATTAAAAGAAAAAAAGTCTTTTCAAGCAGAGCTGGAAAAGACTGCTTAGTCATTACATTTAATTGTCTTAAAAATGTGTTGGCCTCTGAAAAGCAGTAGCATCCAATACTCATGATATTGCATGATTCTTCCACCAAGTAACTTGTATCTTTGTCTACTCCAATAGAGACAGATTGAAGTCATGACTTGCATTCTTCTTTTTTTCCCCCTGCTTCTGCAGATACAAAACAAGTAATTCATTGCTCAGAGGTATGAAGGGAACATGACTAATCATCTGACATTGAACTTCCCCCCCACCCCCTCCTCCCCTAAGACTTGGCTAATCTGTGTTTCAGAGTATCATATGGATGAGAGGATCATTTCTGACTCACACCATGCAGGTTTTCAGTTGTGGTGCTGTAAACACTAGCAGAAGTCTGATGAGCAAATTGGCAGGAAAAAGCCAGACTGTCTGAAAGGAAACAAAATTGAGTAGGACAAGCATTAAACTTTGAAACAGACGATCAGGCACGTGCGGTGTGACTTGTTCCAAATGCACGTTGTAATGGTTTTATTACTCACCTAAATCAGGAGACATGTGAGTAACTCTAGCCACAGTATTTAAAAAAACAACCAATCAATCTTTTTTTTCCCTCCTTTTACCTGTAGAAGAAAACTTGTGTACTATTTATATAATAAATCAAAGATAGTTTCATCAAACTTGTAAGCATTCATCCTTTTCCCTTATATTTGTCTAGGTAATTAAGTTCCTCTGATGTCATATAACAAGTACTACTTCCTGGGCAAGAAAGTAACAGGTATAAACCTGAAGAGAGGGCATAATATTGAATGCAAAGAGAGGGGATGTTTGCTCTTTGCCGTATTTAATGCTGGACTTGGATGTCTACATGTTACTCACAGAGTGCCTGCATAGCCTTAGCTGCTTCTTTCTCTTGATCCTATGGGTACCCAAGTGTTACTCCTAGAAGAGGGAATGTAGATGCTTAAGTACAAAAAAAGCAGTCATAATGATCTAAGGTAAGTATCCTGTCTTGTAAATGGAAGGTCTTTCCTCTTGTTTGACTGATACAGTTAAATAAGGCAGGTTTTACTAAGCTGGGTTGCCCTTTGGCAAGTTGTCTGGATCTGTTCATCCTGTTTCTATACCTGATAATACTGTCAGTGGGGTCCACACCAATGTCCTGCATTGCTGCAATGGATGGTGTAGGATTTCTGGAATACAGAACATCTAGTCCCATCCTTGCAGAGCAGCTGAAGGGCCAGCAGTCACTTCACTTCCCTGCTCCAGCAACCTCTGTCGGTAATGGTTTAACCAAGGGCCAGCTGTGGAAATGAGATTCTTTGATAAATGGTACTATTTTTCATTTTTTTTTCTCAGCAAATGGTTAACTGGGTCATGGGTTCTGTGGGGTTTCTTCACCCTAAACTTTTCCACTGGTGCAGGCTTTGCCAGGGCACAGGCCGGTGCTCTTGGCTCCGTGTCAGAAGTGTGAGCAAGGAAGTTTCCCTGCGGATAGAATTTTTTTTCCCTGTGTCTGAGCCTCTGAATATTTTAGCTGCACGAGTCTCTCATTCGTCATCTGCTTCACAGCAAAGTCTGGAAATAGGTTAAAGCAAACTG
Source organism: Laterallus jamaicensis coturniculus (assembly GCA_022605575.1). Classification (NCBI taxonomy): domain Eukaryota; kingdom Metazoa; phylum Chordata; class Aves; order Gruiformes; family Rallidae; genus Laterallus; species Laterallus jamaicensis. The sequence continues at coordinate 25,328,791 of JAKCOX010000001.1, forward strand.
TAGTAAGTTCTGAGAAATGATTAATTCTGGAACGAATGTGACAAATTTCATCTTGTGCTTGGCTGAACTCCGCCTGAGTGACTAACTGCTCTGGAAGAACTTTCCAATTGTCCCTCTTGAAAGTCAACTTCTTTGAATTAATTCAGCATCCTCTATTTTGATTAAGTATGTGTCAGCTTATTGTTAGTGTGACAGGGAGATATGGGGCTGTTTGTTTTCCTTTTAGTATTATACAAACAAGCTAATTATGACTCATGCACAATACGTGCCCTCAGTGCATGATAAGGGACGTGAATGATAAAGCATTAACTGAACTATGCATGAGCTTCTCTTCTGGGCTAAACAAACAAGACCTGAATTAACAAAACAATACTTTTTCTTCCTCTTACATCTTAGCAATTCCTCCTTTCCAAGGGAAGCTGTGTTCTTTCAAGTCATTTTCTAATGAAATAGGAAGAGGTGGAACAAAAAGACAAGTCCACTATTGACCAGGCATCGTTAGCCCAACCTTAATATCTCATCCTTGGTCTCGGATGTCTTCTTACTGATTCCTTGTTTTCTGCTTACTTGCAGCATGATTCCTTCCTGTCCCCAGTACTACGATTTATTTGATGGCATTTGGATCAAATGGGTGTATTCATTCTGTCCTGTTGCCCTGAAGCGTGTTATCGTGGCTCTTTATAATGGGCAGAAGTTGAGTCTTTCCCTCTATACCCTTGTAAAAGAGAAAACATCAAGACATAAAATATGTAGAATATCTTGTGAGCCACAAAAAGCGTGTTTTCTCTTCTGGAAAAAGTGTTGTTACTTGCTGTAATCTCTGTGCTTTTTTCTTGCCTTCGTTGGACAGATGCTTTGACCATGGCAATCCATTTAAGATAACAAACTCACTGCAGGGTGTCTGAGTGTATGGAAGAAAAATAACACAGGAACTTGCAGAAAGAACAACCAGGTGCAGATGGAGCTGAAGCAGAAATATTGGTGACAGATGTTCCTGCTGGAGGAGCAGCACCAGACAGCATCTTCATCATGCTGTGTGACATCTCCTCCTTTGGAGAAGTGAGACGTTACATGATGACTTTTACAACTGCGTAATGTTGCCAGAGGAGGTGAAGTTCTGCAGCACCTCTGCCTGTAAACACCTTCTCTGTAGCACCACTGATTGGCAGGGGGATCATAAAGAGAGGGAAGGTTCTTTGGAGAAAATGTGCATGAGAAGATTATGCTGTTGAGTTGTGAAGCTTGGCAGCTACCCTCCTTATAAACACCTTCTCCTTTGGGCAGTAGATTGTAAATAATGAAGGAACTGAAGGAGATTTGACCAGCATAGATGATGAGACAGATGTCCACACCTGCATAAAAAGTGCTCTTCTGGCTCCATGTGACACTGCTGCAGGGTGGGCTTTACCCACCTGAACAGTCAGGGTTCATTGCACTTCTCTGTACCTTCATTAGCAAATAAAGTAGATGCCTTAAGGAAATAGTAACACACACCTTCCCAAACCCACAAACCTTTCTTCCTCACTTCCTCATCTCTCCAGAGGAGAAGGTCAAGAGAAGTCCCTAAGCCTTCAGAAACTTTTGCTTTTATAACTGCTGGGGTTTTTTCAGTCCCTGTAAAGTTATTGTAAGATAGGTACACACACCCTTTGGTGGGTAGCATAAGCTGCTGCCGAAGTGCCAAGCATAGCTTTATTTACTGTTTTTTAGAAAAATGGCAGTTCTGACTTTGCACCTTGCAAGTTAGCTTTTACAAGTGTTTGTATGATGTGTGACCCTCTGTTTCTCTGTGGAAATTAATATCAGATGAAATAGAGTTTTTCACATCATGATTATAAAGTAATGTTTGCATGAGTGACCAAGAGGCAGGGCTCTGTGCTACATGCACAGGCTTTCTCTTGCACTGTTGGAAAATCTCTTTTGTGCTCATGATCCCTCCATTATTTTGCAGGGAGATGACTGCAGAATGGGTGGCCTCTGTGCAAAAACCATCAAGATTAAACTAGCAAAAGACAGAAAAAATAAAGGAGTTCAAATTCTGGAGCTTTGAGCTGGAGCTGAGAACCAAACAAGCAGCTGATGCTTCCACCTCTTCCTATTGCTATTTTAGAACAGGAAAGCCTTTATCAGCGTGCAATACTTTGCAGGTCAGCCTCCATCACAAAGGCTGTATGGAGTTTTAATTTTTCATTGGGATTTTCCCTTTTTAATACATTTTCAGTATTTAAAATTAATAAGGATGTATGCTTCATACATCTCAAAAGAAGGCACAGGGTGGTGTAAGCATTCCGGCATTGCTCAACAGTGCGATGTGAAGATCCAGCAATAGTTTTTACAGGAAAGATTAACAGGAATTTTGAGGAATTTTCAAAATTTTTCATGAATACCAGAGAAAAACATGCAACATCTTATCAGCTTTGGACAATTCTGCAAAATTGCTACTCTTCTCCATGCCAAGAAACTGCTCATAAGGTAAAAAGCAGCTTGGCTGTTAAAGAAAGGAAAAACAATTTTCCTTGCTCCAAAACAAAAGCACCATGATAATCAAAATGCTGCCATTTCACCTCGCTGTTAAAAAGGTCACAGTTTTGGCTGGAGGCCACACTGCAAAGCAATCTGCTTTGTCACTTGAAGACGTTGGCTTGGATGATGAAAAAATCCTAAACTGCGGCGGGCAGTAGAGAGAAAAAGGGTAGCAGAGTGAAAAAAGGGAGAGTGTTACAGCCTGGAAAAGGAGCAGAGATTTAATAACACTCATTGTTTGTTTGTAGAGCATTAAGACAAAAAAGGGAAAACAAGAAAGATCCCTTCCAGGATCCCACACTATCTTGGGAAGGCTTTTCCAAGAGGTTAGCTGTGCTTTTCTGTTGTGCTGGTCCTGACCAGCATGAACCATGTGGCAAGGTCATTGTCCCTACTTGCCAAGAACAACAGAGTGGATGTGCAACACCATGCTAAAATTTACACCAGGCTGACAGACACATTCATACTCAGCTGGCTGCTCCTTGTGGGCTTGGTCTGAGTGCTGTCCATGTGGTTAAGTTGTTCTCACTGTTTTAAAAAAAAAAACAAAACAAAAAAACAACCAACCCTTAAAAAATTCCCACAACATCCCTCTTTGGGGAAAGGAGGAGACAGGAGCATGAAGAAAGAAATGTGCATGTGCATGTTGTTTTGTGGAGCAGAAGGAAATAGTCCATGGCATGTTTAGCAGCACAAAGCTGTAGCTGATGGAGGAGGAAAGCATGATTTCTGCACGTACCTTGGAAACTGCTGGTGTTTGTATTAGAGGTGGCTTTGCCTGTGGCTGTCAGTGGTGGGCAGGCTGGTGGTGGTGATCTGCTGGGTCTGGGTGGTAACCAAGCCACGTGGAGCTCAGCTCACCCCCACTTTTTGAGGAAAAGGGAATGAGAGACTAATGAAGAGTGCCAGAGAAGGGAAAGTGACCCTGCTCTGTGCTGTACAGGAGCTACAGGCCCGCTTGTGAGCTCAGGGTAGATGAGTAGGGTGCAACATCACCCAAGAAATTTCTTCATATGTGAAGATTAAAATGGGGAATACCAAAAAAGTAAAATCAACTGGTTTGAGAGAAGTGCCAAGAAGAATTGGTGCTGGGAGGAAGGAGGAGGGGTTTTGTCATCATGGCCATGCCACGTTCCTTGTGTTGTGGTTCAGCCTGGTTCTCGTGTTCCAGTGTTGTTGGTTGCCTTGAGTAAGGAAACCTGTTCCTGAAAGGGGCTTCCATAGCATCAGAGCTGAGGGGACTGTTGGGGAACCTACTGGTACTAAGGACATTGTGACCCATCCACCTGGGATCTGTTGGATAAGGGTGAGGAGAAAAAGGCAGACCAAGGACTGGGGATTGAAGGTGGGAGAAGGAATTATGATAGCAAGATCTGAAGACGTAAGTCATTCTGTTGTCAACAATTTTTTAAGGGGCTTGCCTTAAAAATTTGTTCACATTCCTCCTTTTCCTAGGGAACTCAGAGCTTTCCTGTAGCCCAAGCAGATCTGGAAAGGGGGGGTTTTATTCACCAGCTAGAGAGACCTTCCTTGGATTTTACCTGTGTGTGTGTCTGCAGGGAAAACACAAGCTGCATTTTTTGATTGAGGCTTGTTGGGTTTTTTTTCATTCCTCCCCTGAAGTGTACTAAGTTTCTCCTCCTGCTCTCTAAGCAGCTGCCCCTTGGGATAGGAAAAGGAAATTAAACAGCTAATGGTTATGCTTTAATTAGGCTTTATTGGAGTTAACACAGCTTATGCTCTGCATATGTGCTGCAGAGAGTTAGACACTTAAAAAAAAAAATCCTGTCTTTGCTATTATGGGTTTATGAGAAAGGAAGCCCAAGGAAGATCAATACATCCTCTGTGTAGATTACAAATGGTTCATGACGTATGTCCACAGGAGCTGTTTTTAGTGAGGGTAGTCTAGTTATTATGGATTTGACATGAACTTGGCCTGATGCCCTGAGGGAATGCAATGTGGGCATAATTTGGTCTTCCTGTAATTGTCTATTTAACTTGGCAATCCAGAGTAATTTTTTCCTGTGAAATGAGACCGAGACGTCACTGAAGCGGCGGTCAGATTAATTAATGAGACATAATAATACTCCTAATAAAAGCTCATGAGCTGAGTCCTCTTCCCTCCCCTTTCCTCTCCTCCCCTGCTGTCCTCCCCCTGCTGAGAATGTAGCTTCCCAGGAATCCATGAGTCACACTTCGTAAAGGAGTTTCTTCTTTAGTTGACGCAAACAATACAGCGGAGAAAAATAATAAGTGCAGAACCATCTGTTTGATGAAGTCCTTGACATTTTATTTCATTTCCCCCTATTGCATATTAAAGGAAGTAAATAGAAAAACATTTGCTAATTATACCACTGTTTACTGATTGCTGGGGTGGCTTTTATTGTATTTATCAGAAGCACTAGCCCGTCCTGCACTCCCAGCTTCAGCATCCTCTTTTCTGCTTCACGCGAGAGGAGCTCAGCAGCAGCCATGGGTGCTCAGTAAGGCTTTTGAGCCCTTCGCCTCTAAGAGCAGCTCACACAGGGGTGGAAGCATGCCTCTTCCTTTTGCAGGGTCAGGATCTTGCCACTTTGATAGTGTGAGCAGCAGCTGCCATCCAGCCTTTGAAAGAAATCTCCCGGGCTGGCTACTCTTGCTACCTTGCTCCCAATGTGTTGGACCATGCACCTGTTCCACCATTGGATTCCCTCTATAGGTGTAGTTTTATGGTTTAAAAGTGGTCCTTGGATGGTAGACGGGATGAACAGTAAAATGTAGAGCCTTGTCCCTCCCTCTGTTTGGGATTTAGATCTAGATTTAGATGGTCAGAGCAAACCAATGCTATTTGAAAACAAGTTGGTGGCCAAAGACCAATTATTAGGCAGCTCTTTCCTTTGCAAAATCTAAGCTATTGGCACTCATTAAAAGTCACAGCAATTAATCAAATGGATGTGAACTAAAGTAGTTTTTCTCCCACCACACCATGTAAGGCCAGCACGAGAGCAACTTGGCCTAGGCCATTATTGGGAAGGGAAAGATTTGCAGCACCAAGGACACAGTGACCTTATCTAGGGATGAGGACACTAGGAAATTCAGAAACACCAGCTTGCCTTTGGATGAGAATTCAGTGCTGATGAAAGAATCTATTTCTGGTTATTTCCTTGGGTACAACAGACTTGATGAATTTTCCAGTCCACCGTTTGGACAGATTTAAGTGATTTTATTACTTGTACTTTCATGAAGATAGATTCTATCAGTAGGGCTGGTTGTCCTGATGGGCTAGGTTTTTCGACTCTCCTCTCTAACATTAGCTCATTCGGACAGGTTTATGTTCCCTGTGCCATAAAACCCTCAGTTCAGAACACAAATAGTGGATGATATATTTCTCTGTGGCTCTAACCCGTGGTAATGCATATGCTAACTCGGCTCCAAGGGGTGCACGTTGCACGCTGGTGTGTTCTCTCAAAAATCTTTATGAAAGGAGTTATTTTAAAAGTAGAAGATGATGGCTGGCTGATTGTGAAGATACTCAGGGTTCACTCTGTTGCTTAAAGCACCCAGCAGCTGGATAAAGTTTTCTAGAGCAGGCCCCAAATAGCCAGAGTTACGTTCCAGACTCCAGGATAACAGATCAGGGAAAGGCCAAACTGATGCACTGGCTGGAATCTGTTTATTACACTGACTGTTGACTATATGTAATGACGTAGCTTGTAGATATAACTTCATAAAGCAGTTATATCTTCTGATAAGTAGAAGAGTGCAGTACAGAGATGTCTCAGTTCCCATTTCATTTTATTTTGAGGAACCTCAGATTTTGCAGCAATGGTCTTAGCAGGTAGATAAAAGTGCACGTGTATATATTTACTCATGATATCACTCATTCTGGCTGATAGTCTCTTGGGGCTTTCATTTGGAAAATCCTTTTTTGAAATACAAATATACATAAAGGAGAAGCAACAGATTTCTCCTGGCTTGTTATGACTACTTTGGAATTCGTTTTTTGAGAAACCTTTCATTATGCTAGTGTTCTATTGATTGATGGGAAGGAAAACATCGGAGTTGCATGTAAGGTCCAATAGTTGTTCCACTATGTGTGCTACTTGTTTTGTGTGGTGATTTAGAACCAAAAAGGGGATACATCCTGCAATAACTCCGTCCTGAATTTCTTAAATGTAAGAATCTTGAATGAAAAGAGGTAAATCTTGGTTGTTCAAATAACTTCCAGTTTCCATCCTAGAAATCTGTGTTAGGGCTGTGTCAGTGAACTGTATGAGTGCACTGTGGCAGAGAATGGTCAGGCAGAGCAACTCTTTTTTTTTAATATAAAAGCATTAATAATGAAGCTGTGGAAAGGTTCTTTCCACCAGGTTTGCAAAAAAGGGAATAGATTCCGATCACTACAGTGCCACAAGTTTATATCTCAGTCTGATCTTTTCCCTGTGTTGGGTGGTGTGCCGTGACCGATCCTGGGACTGAGCAGCAAAGGCTGGAAGACACTGAGGAGAGCAGAAACCCTGAGCTACCGTGAGTGCATGTTTAAACTTTAATTCTCTCTTTTACCTTCAAATCTGATTCATGGCATGTCAGAGGCAGTTTCACATGAAATCCAGAGCCTGAAGGTAACCCTTAAAAGCTTCATTTTAGACCAATTGATATACAGTATTTGTGGTCAACCCAGGCCTGGCTGTGACTGTGCTAGGAGGTAATACCGCTGCCTGAGCCATGGAAATCCCCAGTACATTAACGATTCAATTTTGTTTCTGTAAGTCTCGAGGACTTTTCACATGTATCTAATACCTGGGACGTGACACTTGTTCCAGGATGTTTAAGTACATCCCCAAGGCGTGATGAAAAGGTGAATAGATACTCACCTTGACCGGAGAGAACTGTCCCCTGCCCTGCTTTTCAGAGTGATGTATTTCTGCATCCGTGCCTGGGGCTGAGGACTCTGTGCTAGCGAAGGTGGAGGTGACAGCCGGTCCCTTTGCTTTGTCCCTTACTACTTTAGATGTAAGAGTGGCTGCGTACCTGTGGCTGCCTGTCAGCTTAGTCAGAGGCAAGGTTTTGCAGAGAGAAGCTGAAGGACGAAGTGCACCCGCGGGTCGTGGGACAGGCAGAGCCGAAGGGGCTCTGGGAGAGGCAAGGAAGACACGCTGACAGCTTCCCTGCTAGTTGATTAGTAGCGCTGGCGTGCCTTCAGAGGAGGTCAACCTCCGCTTCTATGCCTAGCAGAGGAGATCCACAGCCACTCCCGGCAGAAGGAAGAGGAGGAAGGAAGGGGGCTTTATTCAGCCATGGTAACACTCCAGGCTCTCTGTGGACCAGCTGGATCCCAGTTGCTGATGGATACGGGCTATATCTTTCTTGCAAAAAAATGCTTCTCTTGCACGGGTTTGACTTGGATGCATTGGTGTAGTGCCTCGGACTGACAGTCCCCTGTTTGCAAGCTAACATAAGCAAATACCTTCTTTTGATCTTCCACGCAGCTTTGTGATACTGTATATATGCAGCGCCATGCTTTCTTTCACAGATGTCAGATTCAGCTGCCACATGGGATCTCCAGGAGAAACTGGTTTGTGTGTTTTTTAAAGGAAAATTACCCAATTATTTTGATGGAGCTAATGTGGAGACGGTGACCTTTACATTTAAAGCTGTTATGCTGCAAATGTTCCAAATACATTATGTGCTCTGCTAACACTGCTGACAGGTTCTGCATGATTAATATTGTTTATAAAGCATGTACAAGAATTTGGGAAGCCTAGGATAGAAGAAATTGGTATGGGATTTATTTTGCACTAAACATGATAAATATATGGTTGGACTTGGGGTTTGTTTTTTTTTTTTGCTTTCTAGAAATGACTTAATGATGGAAGAGAAAATCACTAATTCATTAAACAAGTTGTTTAATTTTTCTTGTAAGAAAAATAGAAGCAAAGCATATTGGTAGTGGTTGGTCCAATATGTATATTTAGATTGATCGTTTTTAAAGGAAGATTGATGTTTTTAATACATGATTTTTACTTCAACATTGGCTTGGTTTCTGCATCTCTGGAAGGCTGTAGAAACTCTTCTGTCAACTGCATCAGGTTGTGGTATTGCCAGGGGCCACACACAGCTAATAGGAAATTTCAAGATGAAGTCTGACCTGTAGGTAACTGAGAGAGGCAGGTGTTTGAGCAGGGGTAAAGGTATAGGGTTTCCCATTTGTGCTACTGTGAGGATGTTATTCAACAAATAGGCAGAGCAACTTGCATTTGTCTACTCTGGAGACATCTCAGACAGACTCTCAGCTTGATGTTACACAAAACATGAGGACTTGATCTCAAGCTGTTTTCCACTCTCACAGCATGTCCAAGCACAAGGATTCTCCTCCTCCTCCTCACCTGGTGCTGTGGCAGGGCTCCCTACCTTCCCGCACATGCTCTCTTGTCTGCCACAAAGCCATGGGCCAGCATCATGGCTTCAGTTTGAAAATCTGTGTAAGTCTGAGAGCTACCAAGGAGCCTGAACTCATTTCCAGTGGTGTAAGATGGGCAGAAGCAGTCCCCCTCATGCAGGTCAGTGCAGATGGGGAGAGGGGCTCTGAGTGCCCATGCAGGCACCGCACCCACTGAGCTCCACGGGGAGGTCTCCTGCATGGATGCAGGGACCAACCTGCTGGTTGGACCCTAAATTGTGATAATATAATGTTTATGGTCACAAATCTTCAGGCTGAGGGGCAGGATTATTTCTACATCATTCTGTGGCTAGCACTGCAACAGCACAGACACACTTAATTGAATCTGCTGTTTTCTTATTCATAGGATTAGAACGTAACACTAAAGCTCCTCTATACCACTCTGACAAGGCAAAAGCACTTAGAAGCACGTCCAAATTTTGTTTATACTCACTGCATAGCTTCTTAGGGCTGTCTGAGTAGTATGAGGAGACTTTTATGTAAATGAGTAGGGCATGAGCATTGATCTTGTGCCTTTCATTGTACCACACACATTAATAATAATAATCCACAAATGTTTTACGCTTCAGCTTTTCACTGAGCCAGAACTCGCCAGAACTACTCAATACTTTCCCTGCTAGCTCTGTGTTAGCTGCCATACTGATTTTAGAAGGCTCAGGGGAAAAACGAAGGCATCTATAAAAGCATTCTAATTTTTAACATAAGCTCAGGCTTTGATTGTAAAATGTATCTCATTTGGTCATCTTGGTTCTTAAACTTCATACCATTCCCTAAATTCATCACTTGCTGCAGCTGCTCAGCACTTGCCACCTGTACATTTACCCCTGAGAGACTCCAGACTGAACCAGAAGATATTATTGGCGTTGAGGCTAATGGCTAAACTTTCAAGATTTGTTTTTCAAGTAAATGTACTTTTTTCCACATTATACTTTCAGCAAGCTGAAATAGTTAGAGGTTGCTTATGAGAAACCCACCATAAGGCACTTTTACATGGGGATCTAAAGAGAACCAGATTGAATTCCCTTTACAGAGTGAGAGTTTTTAAAGAACAAACATTTAATGAGTATCTCATTTCTGCATTAAATACGGAGGGTTTTTTAAGCACAGGTTTCAACTGATCTTAATGAAGAAGGTGAGGGAGGGGTTCCTCTGTATTTCATGCTGTACTGTGAAAAAGTAGAAGTTTAATTTGTCGTCATGATTTTTTTTTTTTTTTTTTGCTTGGTTTGGGTGGGGTTTTTGGGGGAGGAAATTTAATTTCATGTTTTTCCTGTCTGCATGTGTTGTATTTTAAACCTTCTTATCCTTGGTAGTCTGGGACTGTTTAGACCCCCTTCTGTCATGCACACAGGCATGCTTATGTTCAAGTGTATGGTAGCGCCCATTGGTACTAGTATAGCAAAAGCCAGTAGGAGCAGAGTGGCAGGGAGAAGTCTGAAACACTGCCCCTTCCAAACAATAGGAGTGATTGCACATTGAGCTGGAGAAAAAGCTCTGTGGAGCTGATTTGGATGAAGAGCTGGTTCCCAAATGCCTGCACAGGAAGAACCAAGGGTGGATGCCGGGTCTCCAAGGCTGCTTTTGTCTTCTTGTCTCTCTCTCTCGGCAGTTCAGTAAGAGGGTAGGGGGTAGAAACATGGTGGAGGTTTCCCTGGGTTTCTAAACATAAGCAAGAGGAGCCTAAAGCTCAAAGCTGAATGGCTCAAGTCTGTAGATACAGGACCTGCTTGAGTCTTTTTACTTTCAGGCACCTGCCCACATCAAGACAACTGGCGTTTATTTGGGATGGAACTCTAAACTAGAATTAGGAGCCCAACCATATTACAGATGGACTTCCATGAGGACAACTGCACAGGGTAGATATCTTCCACCTAACCAAAATTCTCCTTGAGGGAAAAAAAAGTCACACATCAGGAATAAACAAAATCAGAGCTCACAACTCTTTAGGCTTCTGGGCAATATACAGCTGTGGCTTTAGTATGCATGCAATTTTACACAGCTGCATGTTATCCACAACATCAACAGCAGTGATAATTCCTCACCAGTTACGTGAGGTTTGTATTTGATTTGTGCAGAGCCACTCAAACCTATTGGGTATCGATAACAGTGTTCAATAAGTTTCCTGGTCTGGCTTGACTAAAACCTTATATGAGATAAAGACTAAATGCATGAAGTTATATATATATATATATATATATATATATATATATATATATGTAAAATTACCTTTCAGAACTTACTATGTTCAGCTGGAATAAATGGTGATTTCTCCATAATGCAAATATTTTATCTACCATGTTTTATTATTTATAGCTTTTCCCCCCTGTGGTTTCTGTATTTTTCACCTGAATATAACTTTTGCCACAGAGAATAGTAATTATGAAACATTGAGGTGTTTATTGTTTCTCTTATTAGCTCCTTCTTGTATTTGAGCCAGAACAATAAACAGTGCTAAGATTTTTAATCATTATTCAGAGATTGTTGGATGACTTCATTATACAGTATGAATTCATGATGAATCACTGCAACTGAAGGGAGAATGAGGGAAGAGGAAACCATTATTATGTAATATATTATCAAATGAACTGTAATGATTTCCAAGGTCTCTTCAGAGAATATCTTCCATGAACAGTACTTTTCCCCCAAAGTATTATGAGAAACATTTTTTTTTTTTTTGTGATGATGCTGTGAACCAGTGCTAGAATTTTCTGTGGAAAATACTTTCAGTCTGTATTCTTGGTGTAGCAGATAATCTGCTTTCTCAGGTTTCCATCAAGGAGAACAGCAACTCTGGCTGTCTTGACAAGATTGTGAGATTAAATCCTATTCCAAATTCACTCCATTTCAGACTTCTAGGCAATTTTATAATATAATTATGTTTGAGTTTGCCTCTCACCTTTCAGAATTTCTGCCATCCTCTAACAGAAATACCTAAGTTGTCTTTCTCACAGAAAATCATACACATTTTGGCTTCCTCTAAACATGGAAAGTGCCTAGCATACTTTTTTGAAAGTAAGTGCAGGTTAGGGATGTGTGTGTAAGATTAGATAACGAGATTTACTGCCTCCACAGGGGAATTAATTGAAGAATGTTCCATAACAAGTACATTAGTCATCATTAGCCCCACCTCAATCTCAGCAGCAATTATTGCTTCTTTTCTTAAGTCTTGGTGTTTTCCTAATTGATGTGTACATTGAAAGCCCTTGCAATAACATTGAATGCTTTGTGGGGTGGTTAATTTACTGATATTGTGTCTCACGTATTCAGAATCTTGTAACAGACTTTGCTCAACTGTTGCTCATCTGGAAATATTTTTAACCCTTCCTCAAGGGTGGCCTATTCATTCATGACTGCTGTGAGGTTTCTGTGAAAAAGGAAAAACACTTTTTCTGGTGCAGTGCAAAGGAGAACTCCAATGGGTTGCGTGGCAGGCCAGAGGGAGCCAGTTTTTCTGGGACATAAAGCCCCACCAGGAAAATGCATTGGATACTTACTCAAGCAAATGCATCTTCTTGCATACTGAAAATCAAAATCTGTCAGTCATTAGATCAGACCAGGGAAGACATGGAGGATTTTGCAAGGCTGGTTTTAGTTGGGTTGTTTTGTTAGGATCGGTACAGAAGAGGTTTGATGCCGATGAAGCCAGCTGGATGTACAGCAGTGCAGAAGTGGTGCAAACGGGAGTTCAGCAGAAATATTTTCTTCCTGAGGCATCATTGTTCCCTGTGGAATTAGTCAATACTTTTAGAGACAAATCTGCTGTCACTGTGAATGGAGAAAGAAGGCAAAAGACAGCTGCCAAAAGCTGTGAAATCCTATCCCACACTTCCCCATACCCTGCTTCTAAAAGATCTCTTAAAGACACTGTTTTAGGAAAAAAAGCAAACATTCGGGGGGGGGGGTGTGTCTCTTTTTTTTCTTTTTTTTCACTTTTTTCTTTTTTTTTTTTTCTTTTTTTCTGTCTCTGACAACAAACTCTTCTAGGGCAAGACCTGGAACCTCTTTGACCTCTCCCATCTCCAGACTCCCTACTTCAATGGTGTTTTGAATTTTGGGTCTGAATGTTTCTATTCCACTCCCCCTGGAATCCACTTTTTAATGCAGACCTGGCATCTGTTTCCATCTTCAATCAGTAGAAATGAGAGTTTAAATCATTATTTTGGGCTTCTGGCTATTCTCTCTCATCTCCCCTCTTTATTTTACGAAGACCACTGCATCTCCAAGTGACTGTGTAGCACATGCCTCTCTCTGTTGGCTCTGACTTTTTAAATTTTACACTAAGTAGTGAAGCGCCCAAGGCTTTAGAGAAGGTAGTAATTCAAGGCCAGGCTTTTTTGGATCAGGACACTGAGTTAAGCAAAGGATTCATGTGTGGCATGTAAGGAGTACAGTGTGAGTTGTGGAGAGAGGTCTCTCTCTTATGGGAAGACTTTATGACTCAGGATTACTTGTGAGTTAACATCATGGCGCAAGCTGTCAGCCTGCACCTGTGGTGACAGCAGGTTGTCAGGGCTCTCAGTATTACAACCAGTATTAAACAATGTCTGTGTGTTATTGCCAGGCTGCCAACTTCATTCATCCACTCATCCGCCTTGATGCTGGAAGTACCCCTGCCCTGCCAATGCTCTTCTGCTGTTGTCTTCTGGGAATCCGAGGGAAATATCCCCATATCCTATACCTTCATTCACTGTCTTTTGTTTTGACTTATTCATCTCTGCTGTCCTCTCTGGGTGTCCTTGGGCAAAGGTGTTCATTTCTTCTCAACCCTCTTGCTGCCTCAGACTGGGAAGACCGCAGAGTGGAGGGTCTGGGTCTGAGGCAGGTCCTGCCTCGCTGCCAGCTCATACTTTGGTTTCCCTCTGAACACTACTGTCACACAAATAAATACACACTAGTTGACACAGGTTTCTGTCTTAAAAAAGCATTTCACAGTGCATCTTAACTCCAGATGTGACTGGGCAGATACTTCACTGCCTTGTCTCTATGCAAACACTGCTGATTGCAAAGCAGAATGGCTCCAGTGCCTCTACACCAAAGCAAAGCTGTTGCAGCTCTACTCACTCCTCCCCCGCTAAAAAGCAGGCATAGTTTGGACCAACCTAGGCATTGAAGCAGCCAGGCTGGGCTCTGGAACACTGCTTTGACCACAGGCAGTTGTCAGATGGAGATGGGTATCATACAGAACTCTTGGAATCTCATTCCTCTTAGTTGGTAAATCAGGTTTGTGCCTTGAAAATTTTGAGCTACCCCGCAAGCAGTGATTTTAGTTTAATCAAAATTGCTGATGAAATGAATGGTTCTTGTCTTGATGTGTTTGGGGGGTTTTGGTGATTTTACCCTTGCAGGGCAGGCTGTCTCATCTTTTCTTGCCATCAGTCTTTGCTAGGACAGAGTAGCACCTTTCTCCCTCCAGCTTCAATGGTAAATTAATTATTGGGCCATTCATAGTAAGAAAAGCAAAGGGAAGGGTGTGTCGTAATCTCTGAAGTGAGTGCTGCCTCTATTTTGCTGTTCTTGGCACTCTACCAAAGGGACGTTAATTATTGCTTCTTTTTTTTTAATCTGTCATATTCGAGTGGACAAGCAACATCCACCCAAGGCTGGGGTAACTCAAATATTGCTATGACCCTCAAACTCAGAAATATCTCTTACAAGCAGCAGGACTTTGTAGAGACAGTATGTTTTCATTACTGTTTTCTAGAATAGATAGATAGATTAATAGGCTTTCAGACAGCAATAAACCCTTGAAATTATCTAGTCTGACCTATTTTGTTATAAAAAAGACATGGATTTAATACAGTGATTCTGGCCTTTAGCCAGACAAATTGGGTTTTATCTAGGGCATATCTCTTCAGAAATACATTTGCTCTTCAGTCAGAGTCTCCAGCAAATTGAGAGTTTACCACAGCAAATTATTCACGTGTTATAAGCTTACAGTTTATCTCCCACTGCAACATTTGCTGACTCCCAAATTCCAACCACTTGCAACTACTAAAGGAAGGATTCTTGTATTAGTTCTATTTTCTTCAGAGAGATGCTTGGGGACAAGGCAGCAAGTTACCTTTTAGTTCTATTTTCTTCAGAGAGATGCTTGGGGACAAGGCAGCAAGTTACCTTTTACTTGCTTCTGTCCCATGTCCTATATGTAGACTTCTTCCCGGACCTTGTGGTAAAGGTAGGTTTAAACTGTTGTGACCACATTGCAGATGGATATGGCCATGTCAGAGTTTTAATGTGGTGATCTGGGCAGGCCACAGACCATGACATGCTGCATATGGGCCTGCAAGACTGGGAAATACATGCCCTGCGCTAAGTCCCATGTCTCCATTGCTGCCTAAGCCCAGTAGGTTTGCAGGAAGGGCCTTTACTGGAGGAAGATACAACATCATGCTGGTGACACACTGAACCCTCGTCAGGAGGCTTTGTAAAGAACGAGCAGCTTCCCTCTTTGCAGCAGGCAGGACTGAAGCCAGACCGCAGCAATCCCCATCCTTCCCAGCTTACCAGCACACCTTTGCTGCTGTGGCAAATCCCTCTGACTGAGGTCACAGCAATGGGAAGGTAACCTTCTCTGCTAAATGAAGGGACTGAGAGGAAAGGTGTCCCTGCAGCACCCTAGCTAACCTTTGCTGGTGTGAAAGCAAGGGATGAATGAAGATGAGGAACCTTGAGTAGCCATATCCTGGTCTCGGCTTCTCTGTGGGGATCAGGGGGAAAATAAGGAATAGGTTCTCTGTGCCTAGGGCGTCACTCGTGGGCATGCTGCTCTTTGAAACATAGTGGTGATAGGGCACAAAATGAGTCAGGAGCGAATCAAATTGGTTTGATGAGAAGGGAAGGGGGATATTAAGTGGCTTATGCGTCTCAGAAATAGGGTGCAGTGTGGAGCCAGAGGACAGGGCAGAAGACTGGGAAGGCAAGGGCTGAAGGTCTTGGAGAAAGGGAGTACTAACGGTGAAGAAGAAAAAGCAGAAGGAAGGAAGTGGAGGGGAAGTGTACGTGACTGCTGAGACCACCGAGAGGTTCAGCAGATGGTGCTGCAGCCTTTGGATGCTCTGCAGGGAGGCGGAGGGGCTGCCCTTGCTCCTTTGCAGCGCTGCTCGGGGCTGAGCCGAGCCGGCTGGAGGCAGCTGTGGGGTGCAGGGCTCGGCAGCACCACATGCGCTCTGCACCTCTGCCTGCCCCGGCCACAGCAGAATGGGGGGTTCAGCCTTTCTAATGCATTTTCTTTTAAATTAAAAGCTACCTGCCGCCACGTTCTGCATAAACAGCATCTAATAGAAAAATATCCTTCTAGAGGTTTGCGTTTTTTTCTCTCCCAGCTTTGATGCATTATTAAGCAGGTTTCTCTCCAGAAATAGCTGCATCTTGGAGATGGGTGATTTTGGTATAGGACCTGGCCTTCCCTTCACAGCGCTTTGTCAATCCTGAAGATAAAAGGCAGCCTGTGTGAGTAAAATGAGTATGAAAGCTTGCTTTCTGCATGGACTATGAGCTCGCTGCAACAAGCACAAAGGCACGCTCACAATTTCTCTTGCTGTCTCACTCGGTTTGACATTAAGCACAAAAAGACTCTGCTTTGAGGACTTATAGAGAGCTGTTAGCTGATCTGGCATTTTTAATTCCTCCTGAGTGCCAAGAACCCTGTCCCAAGTTGTTTAAGATAACCAGATGTTTAAGTGACCTAAACACTTTTATAAGTGGTACTGTAGTTTGTTCAGAGCTGTGCGACGTTCTGGGTGTCCTTTATTCTGCTTCAGTTCATTTCCCCAGAGATTTCTCCCTCACTTCAAAAAAGATCTGGCCCATTGCTATTTTGAAATCTAAGTTTTATTCCTAAGCCTAATAAATGGGAGGCTGATTGACCAATTTGATTGACGGTAATTTATTTTCCAGTCGGCACTTCCTCGCTCTTTTGTATGCCACTCGACAGCGTGCTCTTCTTGATAAAATGTTTTGGGCAAAGCTAAATAAGAAGGGGGAAAGAGGGAGGGAGGGAAGGCTCTTGCAAAGTGCTGGAAGATTTGGAGGAATTCCTCCGCGGGGAAAAACAACAAAGGAAGGTACCAGGAAACCAAGTATTAATTTCCCGCACCACCATTAGCCTGACACCTGTTAGCCCTGACCATTACCCAGAGCTGAGGGGGAAAAGGCTAATCTCTACCACATTTATATCAACAAACTCGAACAAAAAAGCTGCCTAATTATCCCATTGAACCTGTGTCAGCTTTAAGGCCAGCTCGGTTTCCCAGGCTGGCCGCCTGCCAGGACCAGCAAGCTGGGGTTCATAAGCTGCATGCTAATGACAACGTCCTTTCATTCCAGCAGCAGCATAATTGCCAAAAGCAGTTTACAGGCTCATTATTTTTATGGTCATATTTCAGATGATGAAGTCAAAGGTCAGCCCAGGGTTCGCTTGGCGATGCATTGGAAATGGTTTGTTTAGCAGAGATTGCATCTCAGTGATAACGGTGGGGCACCTAAAATAGCTGCCTGTTTTTCCTGGACTGTAAAGGGAGGATGGCTGAGGAAGGAAGCAAAAATGACGAAGATGGACCAAATATGGCTAAACGTTTAGTGGCTCTGCTATCTCTGTTTTGTTTCTGCTGCTGGTGATGTTGACTTGGTGAGATGACATTCAAAGTCACAGTTTTCATTTGCTTGTGGTAGAGAAGATTTGAAGTCCAGGTCTCACAGTTGACCTTAGATGCAAAGGTAAATCTGTAGATTTTGGTCCAAAGATTAATTTTCCCCAAGCATATCAGCTGAAAGGAGTGAGGGGATGTTTGTTGCAATTTCTAGTTTCCTTCATTGCAGGAACTTGACATTTGGAATTGAATTTGCCCGTATTCAAAACTCAGAGATGTTTTGGATTCTTTGCCCCCATTTGGTCAGTGATAACCTGGTCTTGGTGGCAGAGACCAGTTTTGGACCAGTGCTTTCCCACAATAACTCTGACCTCTCTGGTCAGTTGTCTTCATTCAAACCAAAGATAACTTGTTCTCCTCTGACCATCCTTGCACTGGCAATAAAGCACACTTACCAAGTACTTTTCAACTCACAGCTGTCTCTGTTAAGGTTTTTGTTTTGGTTTAAGCAGTCAAAAAAGGAGGAATTTCAGGTGTTTAGTTTTTTTATTAGTGAGACAATTTGTCAGAGACAGCTTTAGGGAGAAGAAGTGAGGGAAACAGGAAAGTTAACTCTCAGTTTGCCTCTGAATACCTTTGGAACAGTACACGAGGTCTGAATTAAGGGCATGCTTGGATTTTTGGCCATTTATGCAAGGATTTCCTTACTGAGCTGCATTTTGTGTGAGCAAGAAACCCAAGCAGACCATCTCCATGCCACAGAGGGCACATCCTGGGATAGCTGGGTCGAAGGGCATGTCATGTCCATGATGCTTCTGGACCACAGGCAGCACATGTGAATTGCTGTTGGAGAACAGAGAGAGCCGGTACACAGAGGTATTCAAAAGGCGTGTAGATGAAGTGCTTAAGGACATGATCTAGAGGTGGACTAGTCAGGGTTAGGCTGTGGTTGGACTAAAGGGTCTAAAGGGTCTTTTCCAACACAGGTGATTCTATGATTTGCACAGCACTAGAGCCTGCAGCCTACATTGTGTGTGTGTGTACATGCATACACTGAAAGAGAATCCTTTAAATGCTTATGTTAGTACACGAGCTGGAATGAGTGCCACTGGCCTGGGTTTTGCCATGATATATCTTGGCTGCAAGGTCTGTATATTCACGTGTGAAGCAATAAGAATGAAATTAATGGTGCCACAGGGAGAAAAAGCACTGCCAGTTGGCATTAGTTTGGTGGTTAATGTGACTCTTTTTTATTTATTTATTTTTTAACCCGCTTTCTCCCCACCCATGCTGAAGCTGTCCCTCTAGGCTCTGGAAGGATGAAAGAAATACCTATTTTTTTATTATTTTTTTTGCTTTTGTGGTTTTCATGGCTGTCAATCTGGCACCAGGACACAGTTCCCAGAGAACATCACACTGCCACTGTTCGGGTGGGTATAATGGCAAAAAAAGAGAGTGCTGAGATAATGAGCTAAGCTGAGTGTACAAATATAGCACCACAAGGAAAGACAGGCACCCCATTCCTCACAGCCCATCCTTTAGTACAGCAATTTCTAGATGGACCAATTGACCACCACCCAGCAAGCTTTCATACGGAAACTTCAGGATGAAAATTGGGCAAAATAGCCCCTATTTCAAATACAGATACCTCCATATCTGTAATTTCCATTCTGAAATTGGAATCTAAATGTTGTCACTTGTCTTGGTCTCAAATATCAAACCCTTGTGCTGCAAAAGCATTATTAAAAAAGCAAATGAAAACAGCATCTCTCTTTAAACTACGGTTGGATTATATTTACTATAGTAAAACTACAGGAGCTCGGTGCATTATATAATAATAAAAAATGCTAGTTTATTAAGTCAAACAATAAAACTATAGTCAGTCTCTGCTCTAATATAGTAAGGTGGCAAACCATGGTGACTGCAGCTTTATAGTTGCTTTAGCATCTGCAGTTGGTTACGGCAGTTTTACTATCTGCATTTCAATACACTCTTCTGATTAAAACTCCTCGTAGGTTTTTTTTTTACTAGATTTTCTGTCTACATATGTTTGATTTACCAAGATATTGTGAAACAGAGAAAGTTGCTTTGAAAGTTCCCTCGATGTCTTGAATTTTCTGTAAAGTACAGAAATAGGATGGCAGGAAGAAGCGGAAATCCCCTTGAACCTTCACTGTAGCATATCAGTTTGTGGGGGGCAACTTATCCACGGTAGATACCACACTTATGGTAGAAACCAGCTTACTTTAGAGGCAGCTGGGTCTTGTCACGGTGAGACTAAGGAGCCAGAATAGCCTTGGCTGGGGCCAGCTGGCTAATTCTTGTAGTTTGGTGTCACAACTCTCATAGTCCTGCAAGTGTTGTAAGATATGGAGCAATTCAGTTGGGATTAATGGCTAGAAACCTCTACTGACTTCTCTGCCAGGACAGTTGATTTATGCTTGAGCTGAATATGGTATTCTGGCTTAAATACTGGAGGCATGGGTTAGCCAGGGAGGTAAGGGGCCAAAAATATCTAGATGTTTTAGATCCCCTGGCTACAGAATAGGAGAATCTAGTGAAGATGACTCATCTCTTCCAAAGTCAGTATGTGAACCTCAGTGCTGTTCTGCCTGTATTTCAGGTAAGGCCTTGAAAGAGGGAACCAGTGGACATTAGGAACCTATTACTGTGGTTCTTATTAAATTATGTCTTTCCTGCTTTTTGTCAAAGTTTCCCCTTCTCTTGGTTGCTGGCTAGCTGTTTTCAGCCATCAAGACATCTCGTGTTCCTGTTAAAGTGTCCCACACTGGTAGCTCTTCCCTGCTTCAAAAAATAAACCCAACCAACTCTGGCTTCAGAGAAGCAAATCCAAAACACCCTATGGATGGCAAAGGGCAGGGAAAGAAATGGGCTGATTACCAGCTTGTAGAGACACCTTGTGAAGCGGCCCTGACAGTGAAGCTGTCTGGGGTTCATGGAAGTTGCTATGGTTGGGAGATGCAGAAGGAACTCCACAAGAGTCTTGCATGAAGTCATATCTTGGAATTGGGGTTTATGACACAGGGATAGTGCCCAGCTTCCATTTCTTTCACTCCCCATGGGACAGCATAAAAACCCAGGGAAGATGTCGTTCATCTTTCTCCTTCACGTCTTCGTCTGGCTGGGCCACAGAGACCATTTTTGACTCTGTGTAGCTGAGGACAAATGGAAGCATGCCAAGTTTACAGCCTTCTGTTTGATCCATACAGACTGCACCCGTTCCTCGATGCATAGTGGGGAACAGCAATTTTGGGGCTTTCCTCTGTTTTTTATTTCCCTCTTTGTGGGCAACGGTCCTTCAGGATGGCTGGAAGGTGAGGAGTAAAGGTGAAGGTGACGATGCCTGTCAGCCCTCCACTGATGGACACTGCAAATGATACAGGGAGCTGTTTTGAGGAGCAGGGTATGGATAATAAATTCCAACAGACACAGGAACCTGAAAGCCATCCACGGGGAGGAAGAGGCAATACCCAACTGAAAACTTTCAGGATGCTCTGGCTCAAAGAGGCTATCAACCCAGCGTTATCAGAAACACCAGCTGTATAGTTGTTTCAAATCAGAGCACTATTTTAGGGACCTCTGTGCCTTTCTTTGTTACCTTTTCTCTGAGGACCTTCGGGTTTTGGCAAAAATAACAAACAAGGTATTTTATGGGTCATGCTATAGCTTTAGAAAAGTCAAGGTATGTTTTCTAGCACCAGTGTCATGTGACACACATGAGGGGACAAGTAATTTTTCCCTTGTTCTGTGTCATAATAACTCAGATAAAGAAGAAAATCTCATCTACATCCTTTTTGTCTCAGTCTGTCCTCTCATCTGCATTGCCACTTCAAGCTTGAAAAAAACAGTATGTGGTGCTTTTTGGTCTACTTATAAACAGAGAGACAGAGCACCAGTGGAGGTCCTGTCATGTGTTTTGTGCAGATAAACAAAAAGGCACATTAGGACAATGCAGGATGCTTTCCTTTACCTGCAGTATCAAACTCTGATAAGATTGGGGTTTTTAAATTAGTATTCCCATTTTTAAACTAAAATACAGATTTCTTTTGGAAATTGATTTTTTTTAAAACAGATGTTTTTTCATTTTCATCTGAAAGAACATTAACAATGCATCTGTATGCAAGTCAAACAATTTCTATTTCTAGAGCCATTTTGTGTTATTGCAGTACAGCTTTTAGTTGTGCCACATGGCAGACCTTGGTGCAAACAGTGAAAATACAGGGAATTAAAAGTCCAAGAAACCAACCCCATCCTAGGCCTGCTCAGAGTAAAGGCTAAGCTTTAGACATAGGTACAAAACAAAGCCTGGTTGCTCTTAGACAGCAAGTGAATTTAATTTGAGGAGGTTGAGGGTGTGTTGTCTCTGATCCATTAGTCATTTCACTGACAGGCAAACTTACACTGGAGATCTTCTCCAGTTCATCTATTAAAATGTCACCAAACCAGGCTCTTAGGAGATGCCTTACAGGTTTGCTATGTCACAAGAGCTTCTCTTCAGGTGATGGTGGTCGTTTTGGAAAATTGCAGTAGCTGCCTTACACTAAACTTTCCAAGGACAGAGAAACTGGTTCACTCTACAGTGGATTTAAACAGGCTAAGGTTGAAGTAAAACTCATCTTGGTGCTGCAGATAGTGATGATAACATAAGAAAATCCTGCTGCCAGGTTTTATTTGAAGTGAATGTGTTACATGTCCCTCTCCCTCTCCATCTTTGAGTAATGTTTACAAGTGTCTCATGTAAAATTGAACTCCCAGAGCTTATCTGCAACTGAATCTTTTGTTTGCAACTGCTTTTAAATGGAGGGGGTGTCCTGTGCATTGACACCAGTAAAACCATTAGATAAACAAACCTTTATTTCCTACATTTCCTTAAGACTTCAGATCCTGCCTTATTTTTTTTCTTCCTCCTAATGCTCCACTCATTAACAGGTTCATTTGATTCTTTCCTTGGGAATTCACCAGAGTTTGCCCTCGATCTCAGGGCAAATAGTTTATAAGTGACCTGCCGGATGGTGTTCGTTAACTGCTTCAGTCCCAACGGGACACTGATATACCCTTAATTAGGATGTGAAGGAAAAACCTCCAAGTGCTCCAAGATGACTTGAGAAAGGTAGCTGAGAAAGCCTAGCTGTTCATCTTCCAAGGTTCAAGGCAAAAGTGGAAAGGGACCAGGAAAAAAAGCCCCACATCAGGAGTGAAAAGGAAACACGGAAACATTAGGGTGATGATTTCACAACCAGCCACGTTTTCTCTAGTGGTCTCTGTGTGTGTGTGTGTGTGTGAGAGTGCTGTAATATAAACAAAGAGTTGAACTCTCCATAAGAAGTATACTAGGCCACAGAGTGAAAGCACTTTGGTGTGTTTTCCACTCCCCCTCAGGTACAGATACCTGATAGACACTCAGAGCAGCAACAATCGTGCCTTGCAGAAAGTACTTGTTTATTCAGACAGGTCCTCTTGAAAGAAAAAAGCCACAAGGGCCCTCACACAGTCGATAGGACACCAGCCTGCTGAACCAGCTGTAGTTTGGTGATGCACAAGAGGCCAAGCCCTAATACCCTTTCCCTATGAAAGGTTGGAGAATTAGGGTGGGAGAATTTGACCTGGGAGCTGTAATTGAAGAAAATTCAAGTAGAGCTGCTGGGAATGTGCTTACTTTTAAGCACCTTAACAAACCTTCCACTCCCACAGAAGCACTTTCCTGAACTGTGTTTGTTGTTCCAGCCTTCAGTGATATTACATGTTTCTCTCATGCTCGTTATGTTTGGTTGGGATTTAACACACTACTATATAATAATAATCCTGTAACGTAATAACATTTAGGTTATTCCCCGTAACACAGAACAGATGGTGACACCCTGGAAAATGGTGCTTTATCAAGCAGTTCCGTGAGGGATCGGTTTCTCTTCTTATCCTTTCTTCTTAAGAAATTTTCTTCACCCCCCAGTACTTTTTGAAGACTGTGATATGATTGATTAAAATCCTGTTTACATATTTTTCCATGGAGCGATGGCTACCTTTTTCAGCTTTCCTTGGAAGGAGAGCTGGGGATATCTCCTCTCTCCCCCTCCCATTCCCAATTAGTGGGTCTGCAAAGCTGTGGTACTCCCTGCCCTTGCTCCAGCCAGGGGATTTGCAAACACCCAGCTGAGAGAGTCCAGCCAAGAGCAGTATGATGCAAGGCACCACTCTGCCCAACCCCACAAGATGGGGGCATTTGGGGCTCACACAGGAGCCAAGCAAAACTGACATATGCAATTGCCAGTGACTATACATTGCCAAAAGTGCCTGTGCAGTGAGGTGGCCTACAGTTTCAAGGACCTCTCTGCAAAGTTCCTTAAGCTCCTCAGTGCTTGTGGTGGAGTTGTTCCCATGAACAGCTCAGGATGAGGGTATTCTTGTAAGTCATGGAGCTCTGTGGGGTCTATTTCTTATTCTGCAGATAACATTACTCTTGGCAGCTGAAGTATCTCAGGGTCTCTAGCCTACACAGCATGGCTTTTAACACATGTTTAAGCCACCACTTAATTGGCCCTGAAGTCCTCCTGCAGATCTAAGCCACGAAGAGCTCAACCACGAAGGTCTGCTAAGTGCAGGAATGGTCATACTTTAGATTCACCTGCTCAGTACTCACCAGCATTAAGCTTTGCAGCTATAATCCTGAAATATTAACATTGGGATGGGGGGAATCACCTTTTGTTTAGGGCTCTTCGTTTGTTTCCTAAATGTTAATTTACCTTGCTGCCCTTGTACCCAGCACATTTATGAAGGGTTGTCCTGATTGCTTGTGTGCTTAACAGGCATGTCCCAGACCTGACCACATGCTATGCGTAAGTTTTGAGGGTAACTTAACATATATTTGATCTACTTGCTCTCTATTTTCGCTGCTACAAAATTCCCAGAGAGGAAGAAGTAGCCCACCATATAACCTCTGCACCTTCAACCTCTCCGGTTATTACTAATGGTCCTCATTCTCCTTCTCCTTCCTCTACTTGAGCCTGGTCTTCCCGGATGGGAATGACCTCCCCTCCATCCCCACCTCTTTTATTATTTCCAAGACACGCTATGCATGAAACTGCAAACACCTGGCAGACATTCCAGGGAGCAATCTGTAGTGCGTCTCCTGCACTGTGCAGGCATCTGAGCTGAACCTCGTTTTAGGGATCCCAGAGGTCCTCTCAATCAATAATCCATGTATTTTTATGAGAGCTGGATTACAGGGATTTGCAAAGGGGGTGATTAAGTAATGCTTCAAAGAGCAGTTACTACTAACACCTGCAGCATTAATAGGGATCTATTAATAGAAAGTGCACGATTTAGCAATAATCCTTTATTCATAGAAATGCCCCCTGATTTATGCCCTTCAAAATAGACAATACTTTCCATATATCCAACTGGATTTAGATAGATATGACTTCAACATCTGGCTAAGTGATGACATCTCAACTATGCAGACGTCATGCAGGGGGCCCAGAACAGTTAGCTAGAAAAGGGATAATAATCATGCTCCTTACAATGCTCACCACCTGCATGTTCACGCTGTGTGGAAATGGTTTCCTGTGCTGATCTATCTCAGGTGCTTATCTGCAGGTGCCCCAGTGAGACAGTCTGAGCATTGTCAATCACTGCCTGGGCGCCTGGGAAACCAGTATTAACTCTTTTGCTGATGCAGGTAGGTTAGA
This sequence comes from Laterallus jamaicensis coturniculus, assembly GCA_022605575.1. Lineage (NCBI taxonomy): Eukaryota > Metazoa > Chordata > Aves > Gruiformes > Rallidae > Laterallus > Laterallus jamaicensis. The sequence goes on from JAKCOX010000001.1 coordinate 25,354,044, forward strand.
CACAGACTCACTGTCTGAGACTCAGCCTATCCTACCATGGGCCTGGCAATACAGAGCTGATGGGTTTCCCACAAAAATTGCTTTTAAGGTAGGATATGTATATGTCAACCTTTTTATTGAACAAGTGCATCAAACAATTGAGTGCAAGCTCTCCAAAAGTTAGATCTCTCCATCTAAAAATAACATCTTGCACTTATCCAGTACCTCTTCCTAGCCCTGTGAGGTCTTTGGAAGGGTATAGAACCATGGGAGGGTTGAATTCATCCATTGGTCACAGGATATTGCTGAGGTTTGTCTCCATTCCTTTCAATAATTTTGCCCTTTGTTAAGGTGACTCTCCTCTGCTGGATCACTCTGTGTTGCACAGGTTAAAGGGGACCAGGAAACAGGTTCATAGAGAAGACTCACGACTTTTCTGAAGGCAAAAGCTGATTGCAAAATGCCTGTCACCCTCCAGCAGCAAGGTACTCCGGGTTCCACTGGATTTTGACGTTGGGTGCTCTTTCCTAGCTCAAGAAATAGTCTCTTCCACTCCCATTTGGACTTGCACTTTTCACTTCAGTGGGCTAGCTCTGCATTTATGCCATCATCCCTGAGAGCAGACTGGATACTCAGCACCCCTGGGACAGCTAAATTAAGGTCTGGAACTCAGCATAAATCCATGCAAAACTCTTTATTGTTTGCTTTTGTTTTGATTTCAAGGCAGAGATCATGATGACAGGTCACTCCTGGGTACTCAGTAAATTATCTAGGGGGAGAAAGTAATTTTTCAATTACATGTAGCTGTTACTCCAAACCAAACTTTGATATACTTCTGGGTAAAGTCTGATGGGAATTTCCAGGAATTTCCAAATCCTGTCAGTTTTCTTGTCTGTTTGAGTGAGAAGCTGTTTTGCTTTGTTTTGTTTCGTGATGTTCACTGTTCCAATGTAATGCACAGGTCCTACCTCCATAAGGCACCACTCCAGTACTGCCTTTCTTCACCTTCTGCTCTCTGAGAAATGCTGAATTTACCCTGGCTGTGTCTAAACACACTCAGTGTCAGGGACAGGTGAAGGTTCACGTTGATTTGCACTGGATCAAATATAGTTGTTCTGTCACTAAATAAAAGCCCCACTCCTCATTGCATATGAACAGCCACCATGAATGGGTCCTGTCACCAGAGACTTGGTCCACCTACAAAGGCAAAGCTTTTCTGGGGGCATATGGGCTCAACACCTAGATTCCAACTGTATAATAAAACCCCACAAATCATGCTGGTGTGAAAACCAGGGTGTGGTTTGGGGGCTAAAATGAAAATGTGATATCCTGGGTGTATCTGTCCTGCTCTGCAAGTGGAGGGGTTTAATCAAAAAGTGACTTTGTAACAGTGATGCAGTCATGTTTAAACATAGGTAAAATCAGCTTGTTTCTCATCATCTACTTTGGCCACAAAGTGATGAAACTTGTCCACTTCTTCCTATCCAGCCCATGCCTCAGAGCACTGCACTCTTAGACATTTAATGCTACCAGTGGCAGGCCAACTATTTTTAGGTCCATGATGAATTGTTTTGAATGGGAGAGACAAAAAAATATCTTGAATATCAGTAAGAACTTTCTGACAAATGTCATAGTACATGAATTAATGGAGTGAGGGACCATTGGAAGAGATCTAGTCTTTCTTCTGTGCATAGAAAGCTCAAGCATACCTGGACTACTTTTGTCATTTAGCCTATTGTTTCCTAAGTAAGATATATCTTAGACCCTACAGAGGGGCCATACGGTGCAAGGAGACCTGGAATGGATTAAGTGAGCATGAAATGTATGTAATCATGAGGTCGAGATCCTATAACACGCAAGAAACAATCAATGAAGTAGCACAGAAGAGAGCTACTCCTCTTTGATACAAATGCTGCTGTAGATTCCAAAAAGGAGGGAAAAATTAAAGAGTAAGAAAAAGCTATCCTTGCCCTCTGGAATGCAGAATGTAGGCTAATAATTTATATCCTTGTCAAGCAGAATTTGCTGGTGGCTGCTGAGATGGCTTTTTTGGTGAGGTTTCTTAAGTATGGGTTGTCTTTCTGTTCCTGCTGGATTGTGCTCTTAGCAAGTCACTTGTCAGTACTTTAAGAACCTCTGAAATTATGCTTTTACAAATCAGGTAAATCATAAGGAAATTTGGTTGGTTTGTGGGTTTTTAAAATCCCTTAATGGTTTAATGGACTTTTTTTTTTTTAATGACCAGTGTCCAGGCTTTGCATTCCCTGAAGGTCATGAGACATGCAGTGTGTTTAGCAGTGATGCCTGCTGGAAGAGTTTCCATCTGCTGCTTGTCATTATAAGTGATGTGCTGCTAGGCAGAAAGCTACAAGTTGGCTGGTTCATGTTTGTCACTGCCTTCAAGAGGAAACCTCTTATCTAGAAGCTAGGGGGAGAGCTTTCCAAATTCACTGTCTTACACAAGCCAACTAGAGCTTATCACTCCCTGCGTGTCTTGCTCTGTCTGAGGAGCCCATCCATTTCAGGCTCTGAGCAATTCTTTCATTGAAATAATGACTTTAAAATCTCTTTTTTTACTATAAAAATAAAATCTGGGTTTTGGTGTGGGAAAGAGAGACCTAGCTTTTCTGTTGTGCTCTTTAGTAAGCCTGTTGGGTTCCAAAAGACTGAGAAACCACTCCTAGGAAAACCATAGGATGAATAAGGTGCTAATCTCCCCTGCTATCTCCTGCCCTTCCTTCAGGTGGGACAGAAATGTGGGCACACTAAGTGAAAATGCCCAAGACAGGAGTCTTGGGTGCAGAGTTTTTAACAAGTCTATTTTTAAACAAAAGCTTTGTGGAAGGTGTCAGTGGGTTTCCCAGGTGTACAGGCAGCATCAAGAAGGTGGGAGGAAGATCTGCAACCAGACAACCCCCCCTCGGCCAACCATGCCCTGGATATGGCAGGAGGGAGAGCAGTGAAGCCAGCAGTCTCGCCCCCTGTGTAAAAGAGAGCCACTCTGACCTGCCTTTGAGTAATCGATTCTCCGTACCTGAGCCAAAAGCCAAACCTCCCCCCAAAACCACACATAAATGGAGAGGAAACAGGATCCAGCCCTCCCAAGGGGCAGCAAGTATCCTTGTAAAACAGGGCCTTTATGGGATGAAGGAAAATAAAGTTGTAGGGGCCCCATCTGTGCCATAAAATATTTAAATTTACTCTGGGATCAAATCAATAACTCTTCATTTAAGCCAGGCTTGCTGCTGTTTTCCTTTTTATTAATATTACCCAGTATTAGAAAGACCAAAAGTTAGTAATCCAGCCAGTTTGTCTGGCTTTCGACCCAAGTCAGCCATCAGTTGTCAAGGCGACCATGCCTCAGTTTACCTGCCCACAGAAGCCTCATCTGAGAAGCAGTGACTGTGTAAAAGGGCTTTGGGATGGTTGGGTATTGCACACTGGACGGACACTGGAAAACATCTTAAAACCACTGAGTCAGTAGAGGTACAGTAATTAAGGCAAGCTGAAGATCTCTTTTTGATCATTAACTGCAGTTAAATGGCATCCATTTAGACTGAATTTTCACTTTATCTTTCCTGTTGCTAATAGGCCAGAGCCTTCCCTGCTGCAAAGCAGCACATGTCTGTTGGCTATTTTTGTGTTGGTTGAAGAGTAAACAGGAACAAGGCTCTACCCTCTTGTATTGTAGGATGGAGGCAAAAGGTGCATTACAAATTACAGGATTGCTCCAAAGGTAATGGGAAGCCTCGTGTTGTCTTGGAAGCCACCATTGCTAACTAGAGACGTGTTTCCAAGAGAACATCTCTCATTATACCAGTTTATGTCTCAAAGACTCCTGAATGTACTTGATTCTGCTCACTTTCTCAAGGTGTAAGTGTAGCCTTTCTACTTAGAACACTTTAATTGTACCTGCTTTGTTTTAAAACCTGGCTTTTCTGGGAGAGAAGGTACAAGGTCACATGTCATGGTATTTCCTATAATTCAAACTTTAAATGAGAGTTGAAATATTCTGTGGAGGTTACTGCAGGAGGACCAGCATTCAGAGCTCGTCACCTGCATTTAAGAGTGACACCACCAAAAAAGTGCTGTGCTCACTTTTCAGTTCCTTTTTTTGGATTGTGGCCCCTCAAAAATTCAGTTTTAATCTGCTTAATGATTGTTTCAAGAGCCAGCTGACTAAGGTTACAGAGGGATCACCCAATGAGAGGTTCGCTTTTACAGTCCTTGCACAGCCAGACGTTGCTGTAGAGCTCAGGACAAGAGAAAGGTCCAAACTACAAATAAGACTTTGAATTTCAAATATTCTGAAGCCTGGAGGGGGTCCATTCTGGGTTTCTCTTCATCTCCTCCTCTCTTTGGTGCTGCTAAAAAATTTTAGGCTGTTTTCTCTGATGCTGTAGGCTTTTACTGAAACATCAAGGACTCCAAGGATGAGGGACTGATGTTACCCCGTACACAGGGTTTCCATCCTAACATGAGAAGGTCTTTTTGTTAAGGAGCATGGGCTACCCGAACTGAAGATACTCTCTCAGCTGTTGCTGGTGTGTCATCTGGACAACACAAAAGGGGATTCTCACCCCTGAGCTGAGATAGGCACTGCTGCCAGCACCTCTCCCTCCTCACCCTATTCCTTTGATTTAAGTCAAAACTTCAAGTCCCATGCTTTTGTTATGTATGCATACATATCCTTCTATTTGCCCTTCTCCTGTCTGGAGTACATCGCTCTTAGAATTGTTATGCCACATATGGGTGAGAGAAATAGTCATTGCTAAGTCATACCAGGTTTCTGCCAGCTCTCACAGCGCAGATGAGCACAAGAATGGTTCAGTTGGGCCCTGAAGTTGTACTAGGAAAAAGTGTATTGGTTTCATTCTCCCTTTTTATCTGAAGAAATATTTTATGAATTAGAATAGTTATATTGCTAAGCTCTTTAGAATATAAAATAGACTTGGAGAACAACCTACTCATACTGCATATTTATAAATTTACTCAACCCTGTACAGAGCCATGTCCCTTCTAATTTTAAAAAAAGTTATGCTTGCTAACCCCTGATGCATTTTAATATTAGACAACCCAACCTATTTCTTTGGCTGCCACTGTATAAAATGAGATCACTGTTGGCTGCAAAAGTGTACTATAGGAGGACTGCTGAAGAGTGCCTGCTGATAATAGGGATATCTGTTCACAGCTGATAATACTAGTTAGCACTTCTGTAGCACTTTTTTGTGCACTCTCAAATCACTTCACATGCAAGTAATACTTTTCAATGCCCTCACCATACCGGGGAGATCTGAAAGAAACTTTGGGTCACCCACATAATGGGCCACACAATCAGTGAAGAAGCAGCCAAGGAAAAAATTCTAACACTGACTGGGCAAAGCTAATAATTTTAAGCTTTTATTATGATTCTTCCAAACCATCTCTGACCTTTTCCTGGTATTTTATTTTATAACATTTTGCGCAGATCTGCCTGATAGAATACAAAACACTTTAAGAGATTCAGTACAGTGGAAAGTTATGTTCCATCTACAGCACATCAATCAGTGTGTTTATTTAAGCCTAAATGCTTGAAACGTGCTTGCCTTATCAAAAGTGTGCTGACTGCACTAACAAATGCCTTCTTCTGGAAATACAGCTCCGTAAGGCCCACATGACCTGCCAGCACAGTCCATTCTTTGTACTAATTATGGGCTCCTCCCTAGGGGTTGGAAGTTGCTTTTGGTTTCCTTCAAGATCCAACACTTGAGATGCTAAACCAAACCACCTGTGCCTGCAAAATGGATAGAGATCTCAAGCAAGCTGGCCATCTTTCATGGTCTTTCTGTTCCTTCCACTTTGGGCAGAAATACAAAGTCATGACTCTTGTGCTATCGTGCTGCCTCTAGTCCTGGAGAAGTAGGAGGATTCCTTGTACAGAGGTCTTGTACAGAGGCCTTGGAGGATGTACTGAGGGAAAAAATGCAATTGAAAACCTGTTTTCTTCTAAACTAGCTTGAGAAGCAACTTGAGCTTTGACAAAATTGCACAGAATAATTTTATTTTGCTTAATCTGCTTTCCTGAGCCCGTGGCATGTGGGTAAGGGCTGCTACCTTCACAGCTGGTAAAGAGGACCTGATACCAATAGCTATGTTCCTGTGGCTTTGCTGGCAGAAAAGCAGAGCTGGTTGATAATTTTTTCTTTTCAAAATAGGAGGTTTGCCTATAGGAGAATTTCACAGGAATATGTGTGTCTTGACAGAGGTGTCCTTGGAAAGATTTCTTAAGAACAGGGAGGAATTTTTGTCAAGATCCACTCACAGAGAGACAGACATCCTTGTACATCCTGTATGCTTCACATGTGCCCAGGGATGTCAGCTTCTCACATACCTGTGCAAGTGCCTTACTAACTGACCTGTTGCTTCTTGTCTTTTGCTTGCCAGAGATTTGAATGCCTTCATTTTCTATTCCACAGGAGGATTAAAACTCCTAGATAGGGAAAAGCACTTGTTACCTAATGCCACTTCAGTGGGCAGAACAAAAACTATGAGCCAACCAGAGACGTTGTCACAGATCTTTCAGGGCATACCCAGCATGCCCAGTAGGACCACAGGGTTCAGGAAGCTCAGCTTACAACATCATCATGTTTCCTTCAACACCATAACATTAGTGCCTTTGCTCTCTAAGCACTTCAGCATCATAGAGCCTTTTCTTTGTGCTCCCAGCACACTGCCGCAGTGAAGAGCAGGAATTCTGGCCCACAACCAATGTTTTTCTCATGAAAAGTGCTAAGGGATCATTAGGGTCCACCCAGACCAGACAAAACTCTCATTTTTAAGGCTTCATCTGAAACACCCACCCACTGTGAAGTGAATGGGACTGAATTTATCTTGAGGAAGATAAAGGCTGAGTCAGCCCAGCTGGGACTTGGACCTGTGGTTAGAGAAAAGTTAGGCACACCACATTTGAAGGTTAAACCACTAAGACATCCCCATGAGCTAAGGTAAACATACCATCATTTACCCTTCCTATCTTTTGCTTGCCAAGCTATGTATTATGTGCGTAGCAAAATATGCCTATAACTCAACTGCTGGAACAAACATGGGAGAGTCAAAAAAAGCCAAAGTACACTCTAGCTGGCAGCATATATACCAGAACTGCACCCTTGTTCTCATAAAAGGGAAAGCAACATAGCCTCAGCTTCCTAGAAGGGTCTTCCACCTCCACCACAGTTTGGGTTTGGGCTTCTGCTCCACACCCGCTCTTTAGGTAGAGCCAGACTCCCTTCACCTCGGCAATGCCACTGCATAATGCAAGCTGCTGCTTTGTCTGAACCGTCTGATGGGGAAGACAAATAAGGGCTGGGAAGATTGTTCTGAAGGGAATACAAGTCAGCTACACTTAAGCCTACGGAAGAGAAGCTGTTCAGGCTTAGTGCCTAACATAATAACAGGAGGAGAAACCGGGTCAGGAGCCATTGCCCTCCAGAAGCTCAATCCTCCTACTGAAGTCAAGAGGGAAATTATCATTGACTGCAGTGGGACAGGAACTAAGCCTCGGAAAGTGAAAGGGAGAAGTACCTTTTGTGGGGCTGGCTTAGAAAAGCCTTTGCCTCCTGCTTTCTCCATGTTGTTTCTGAAAGCAGCACTCCCTGCCAGCAGCTGTGTTTGCTCTGTTGAGACTCACCCATCCAGAGTAATTCACCTTGATCTCATCACTGAGGAGCTGATGGGAAAAAGAGGTCAGGTGGTGAGAACCATGAAAAGAAACAGTATCTGCAAATGGAACTGCATTCCCATTTATTTCATCTGCTGTCTGATAGCCAGGTCTTTCAGCTTTCATTCAGGAGCCAGTGATGGCGACGTTCTGGCGCAGCACACTCTGCGTGCTTGCCTTAACCCCTAGTCTCCTCGCCCCCTCCATCCACTGCACCAATTGCCTTTCCTAATTTATTGTCTGCGCATCAGATTCAAAATGCTTCGGCTCAAATATATCAAATGTGGTGGATAATTTAATCCTGGTTTAACACTAAAAACAAAATGGTCTTTTCTTAAGGCAAATTATTAAGTTTCAGGTTTTGTTTTGTTTTTACAAGACATTAATATCCATTAAAACTGAGTATATTTTCCAGGTGCATAGTTTCCTCTCCGAAAATTATTTCTTCTTTGAGTGTGTGTTTAAGAGAAGTCTGTAGTTCCAGCTCTACTCACAGGATCCTTTCTCTTTAAATGTACATAAATATGTTTGCCTTGGCTGTAGGGACCAGGCAGTATGCGAGACATATTCTATACCCTGTGCTTTGCCAGGTGAACTTCAGTAAGTTCATCCCTTACCCTAGGTTTCATTTTTCTGAATGTGAAATGGGGATAATATGGAAACAAGCTAAGCAAGCTCGTAACAGAGCTACCTGAAAGCACTGAGTTAGGGTATAAGAGTGCACATTATCCCCAGTCCTCTATCACGTCACAAAATGCAATGTGACATGACAGCTTGCCTCTCACGTTTGCTTCATGATTGATACAGCCTCTACATACCTGTTTTGTCTACCTTCATATGCTGGCGTGAAGCAGGAGAGCATGGAGAGGAGGAGATTATTCACTCCCTTGTTCAGAAAGCCTGAATCATAAGCTGGGCCCCTGCCCTGTTTTCCCGTTGCTGAGCACACAGTCTGTGTTGTACAGGGATGTCAGGTCCTCACACATGCTGGGGGATCCTTCACAACAGGGCAGGCACTCCACTCATGCAGAGATGCACAAGTTGTTCACCTCATTATCACTCTTACTTACCCTGCAAGTTGGGTTTTTTTTGAGAAGGGGATTGGGTACAGCAGCACAGGGGTTGCTCCAACACAGCCCTGCTCCACCACCTCTGGGCTGCAGTGGCCTGTGGTCTGGTCCCAGAGTTTGCCACCCTCTGCCTGTGAAAGCTGACTGCATCACCGACCCACTCGGTGCTAAATTGTTCGTATGCAGCAAACTGCAGAGAGCTGTCAGTCAGGGAAAGCCATCTCAGGCAGCCTCTGTGGATCAAACTGTTGCCCAGCTGGCGGCTGCTGGGAGGTCGGGTTCCAAAATCACCTGCTCTGGCTGAAAATACAGGAACTCGCCTGTCAGCTGCTGCCCAGTAATTTCTTCAGACTGATTTGTACCTTCTGTGGCTGCATCCTAATTGAACTTTAGCAGGTTTTGTCCTGGGTGTTTGAAAAATAGGCTTCTCTCATTTGAAGAGACAAGCCAATTAACACAGCACTCAGGTCAATTAATAATAGCAAATGTTTTGTGCTCTTCCTGGAAGTTTGACTGTGTGGGTTACCTGGCCGTACCCACGTGTACCAGGACACACCTCTGCAGGAGCCTGACACTGCTCTGCTCCATCAGCAGAAGGCTGCAAGGGGTATCTCCAACCCTGGTCACCAAACACAGCTAGATTGAGCTTGTTCTCTGTGCGGCTCTCAGGCGCAGCCCCCGAGGCCTCGAGCCTCTGGCAAACCCAAACTGGGCAAATGCAGCATTGAAAGTTGCTCCTGTCAGATTATAAGTCTGGCTTTAGATTTTCTTTCTAGTTCTCTTTAAAAAAAAACCACGATCTAGGACACTTGTACAGTCAGCGGAAAATGGGAGAGGGTTACTCTCCCCATTGCTTGGTACTAATAAGAAAAAGATTTCCTAAGCATGAAAAGCATTAGTCTCAGCATAATGTTTCTTTTATGTGAGCGTCTGTGATTGCAAGGGAACTATGGTGTAATGCTAACACAGAAGCAATGACCAGAACAAACCTTTAGAATAATAGCTCCAACAACTTTTCATGGCTTGCTGTAAAGTATTTATTAATTTGGTTAAGAGATGGCCTTGTGCCACATCCTGAATCTAACTACGTCTAAGAATTCCCCTGGATACTCCCTGGAAAGATTTACCGTTCCCACTACATGATAATGGCACAACCCAAAAACCAGATCAAAAGATGGACATTTTCAGAGATGAAAATGCTATCTGAGCCTGCTGTCTTCCTTACTTAGTCATGGCCATGTACAGCAGGACTTAACTCTGGCCTTCCAGTTGCAGTTGGGTCTTTGTTTGTTCTGGAGTCATTTGCAATCTGAAAAGACATCCAGTTTGCTAAGCAGAGGCTGTTTGTAACTGTGGGAAACAAAACTCCTTTCTCTACTGAGGCTGATTGTTCTGTGCCTTCACTCTAACCACTTCTTGGTTTGCTGCTATTTTTAATTGCAGTGTAGCTAAAATAAATACAATGCTCCCCTAGAGTAACAAGAAAAAAAAGGGAAAAAAAGGGAAAAAAAAGAGAACAGCTTCACCCTCTGAAATGGAGGTGGCTATTGTCATCGTAATTCGATGGTCAGTGGTAAACTGAGATGAAAGTTCAGGTGCAAAAATCCTCTGAAGTTCTTTTGACCAGGACATCCCTGCTCAGATCTGGAGATCTCGAGTGTGAGAGAACCAGGGAGAACTGCCCTAAATGCAGTACTTCTGTGAACAAATTTATAGCATCAAGCCACTTGGATAACTTAGACCAGACCCATCAATCTATGAACTATCATCCTCCCAAAAGAGACCGCACAGAAAGCATTAAGTATTCAGCAATACATCAGCAAAGCTAAAACCGTTTCAGTGTAGTAACATGAATCACTGTTTGGCCATACACTGCAGCCTCTGATACTTTCCTATGAAGCCTATTGGAATATTACAGTATTTGGAGCACTGGGAGATATAACTGGTTTTGTGCCGTGGCTATTAGATGATCAATGGTTAACTATAACCTTGCAGAGCCATGCACTGTAGAGTACTGTATGTTGACTTCTATGTTGGCGGTTTTTCCAGACAATTACTAAAGGCCCAGTGAAATCCAGCAATATTAGGTACCAGAAGAGCCTGAATGACAGTATGGCACCCGTGTTTCTGCAAAGAAACGCATATCCCTCTCCTAAATCCAGATTTCTGCATGCTGGTTTGCTCTAAATCAGAGCTGTGACCACAAAGGCCTGGCAAGGGGTGCTGGGGTTTTTTTCCACACTGCTGCTATTCATTGAGTCTTTATTTGTTACCGGGTTTGCTTATGGCTCGTTGCAATAATAGCTGACCCCTCATGCTTAGGAAGGTGGGAGCATCTCACCTGATTTACTGAGCTGATCTTAACAGGCATCTGAACTGAGTCAGTCAAGATCTTGGCTACTTTTTTATTAGTGTTGGTTTTGTCATTACTGATAGGACTGCTGAAAAACAAGGCAGAGTTAAATGACCACTGAGAAATGGTTTCTTTTTCTTAATATAACACCATTCTTCAGGGACTTGGAAAAGGATTTAGATGAGTCGTGTACAGTAACGCTGAGCACCGTCCAAACACAGTGCTTTGGTGAAAGTTGTTCATTACTTGTTTAATAAAGATCATGTGCCCTGTTATAAGCATCAAAACTGCAGTCCATTAATCTTGGGAGAAATTTTCCCTCCAGTTCAGATCTTGACTTGAGGTGGAGGGAAGGGGGGCAGGGAATGGCCATTGAGGGTTTTTTCCACTTTCAGGAGAATGGCATGTTCCTCAGGGAGACAGTAAATTGAAATTAAGGCTGTTTCAGTTGGCCTACAGGATATGCCTGCAAATGTAGACATATCGAAATGGTGAAAAAGTCTGTCTGTGCCCATTCATATAAAGTGAATGGGTTGTAATGTTCTCCAGCCCTTGGGAACGGTGGCTAGATTGAGGAAAGAAGGCAGGAAGAATGAGATGAATTTGACATAAGTATATTTAAGTGAACTGAAGGCTTTCTCTCCTCCCTGTGGTTTAATGGTATATTCCACCGGGGTCTGCAAGGAAGAAAGAGAGTGAATCCCTACAGCTTTCCTTCTTAAGGATAACAAATCTTAAAACAGGTGTGAGCACAGAAAGATCCTCTTACTTGTTGTTTTTTAAGTCCTTCTCAGCCAGCCGGTGCTCTGTGTGTGTATTATTATCATTCCACAGAGTGAGCGCAGGGGAGAGGGGACCGGGAGGGGAAGACGAGCTGGAAAAAATAAATGACTGCAAATGAATAATATGAACTAAGTATGCTGGTCATGCTCTATGAAATTTATTATACTGTGGTTACCAAGAAGACATATTAGCCAGAGTAGAAAGGACAGAAAATAAAAGGTTGCAGTGTAGGGAAATACCTTCTTGCCTCTCAGCAACGTGTGAAACATGGGAATAAGCGTGACGGGCACTCAGGCTGCTCAACAGCTTCCCCAGCTGAGGAGGAAGGCTTAGGCCATCTGAGCATGGAAACGTGTGCTTTGAATTTGCTTACAATAAAATATCAAGTGTGTGCATACAGGCAGGGGGGACTCCCTGAGGTATTTCATCTGCTGCCAGCCAAGTGATGGCTTTTTCCTGCGAGTGCCGGTCCTGGCACTGTCACTTCCAGTCAGGGCACAGCAGAGGCAGCAGCACTATCAGCCCATACCACATTTTCAGAAGATGCTAGCGATACCCCCTGGACCCTCCAACTAAAAGTGTCATGCTCAGTGACCAGGACTTGCTTTCCAGGACTCTAGTCTGCTGTGTGCCCTGTTGGGGATTTCAAAGCAGGTGCTAAATGTGGATTCCTGCTTAGAAAGAGGGGCTAAGCACTGGCTGGCCTCTCTGCCTCTTCTTTCAGCTCCCTGCCCACCTCCTCCCTGGAAGGCTTGGGCAGACATAGCAGGCTTTGAGTGTCCTAACAAAGTTTATGGGTTTTTCCTGCCTGTGGGAGGGTGTTGTCTGAAGTCAGGTCAAAAACCTTAAGGAATATTAAAAGTATAGTAGGTCTCACTGAGTCTCTGGCTGTTTAGAAATGTCTACTGGGAGATTTTGCCATAGATTTTCCTGTGATTTTCATAACCCCAGTGAGGACTAAACAGTCAGTGATTTTAAGAAGAGCAATCTGCTGATCCACAGAGTTTGCAATATGGTATCTCTAAATAAACAGGAAATAAAATTATCTTTCTTTTTTCCACAGTGTTTACTAAAAGGAGGAGAATAAGCTCCAAACTCCAGAGCAGGCTGCCCCAAGTGTTGGACCTTTGCAACTTGGAAGGGAACTTAGCAACTTTTGCCCATATGTTTCTGTCCCCCCTCACCCCTCAAAAATTTGGCAACTTTGCAGAGGTTTCCCCTTATAGTTGTGAATTTCACATGGAAATGTAATGGTTTCATCAGGAGATTTGCGTTTCAGCTGTAATAAAAGAAAAGATAGGAATCAAAGATAGTTGTTCCAAGGGAGTGGAGTCTATAGTGTATAATTACAACTCCCTTGGCCAAGGGCAGATGCTTGAACTATTTCAATTCTTTTATTGCTCTCTAGAACACAGCCAGTGAGATGTTGCTAATGTACAAGGCTGCTATTGCCTCTCTTGTTTTCCCTACTCTGTTTCTCCATTGTTCATCTCTTGGACAGCCAGGGAGAAAGCAATGCTCTTTCCCTGGATATAGCCCAGCAGCACTGCTCTTCGGTGAAAGGAATTTTCACCTCTGGAAAGTTAACACCATTTTAATCCCAGGTAAGATTTCATGGGTTTGCCATGAGCTACCGAGAAGCTTTTTTGGCTATGAACAAGGGGGACCACCATGATTATCTTCAGTCAGGCTTGAGTGCAAACCCCAGGAAATATATCACAGAAGCTAAAAACATCAGGTTTTTGGATGTGATGCTATTTTATTCTGCATAATCTCTGCTTAATTAGTCACTCTCAATGCTACCGTTGACACAAATGTAAAACAGTCCTCCCGTTTAAATTTCATTGTTGTTGACACAAGTGGGAAGGGTATTCTGAGTCCCGGTTTCTAATGAGGATTTGTCTTAGGCCAGCTAAAGTGGACCTGGATTTCATTTCTCTGGTTTGTTTCAACAGTTGTCTCCATTACATGCAATAATTCCTGCATGTAGCTTTTTCAACCTGGCATAAGGACAATAGGTAATTCAAATATCTATATTGTCCCTGCACCCTATAATGGTATTACAATGACAATTTTATTACTCTCATAAAGTTTTTGCAACTTCCCCACAGCACATTGTAATTTCACCAATGGTTGTAAAAGGTCTTAAATTATATTTGTACAAAATTGAGATGAATGGGCTTTAGTATTAATGCATTTCTCATTGTGTAATAGGAATTTTTGTCCCTTTCCTTTAGCCAAGCGTGGAGAAAAAGCAACTCAGTTCAAGTATTTGTCAACTCCCATTAGAAACATTTAATACTAATAAAATTTATGGATTTAGTTTCCAAAGGATACTGCCAGCGAAGTTCATGATTATTAAATCAGTACTTAAATACAACCATTGTTCACCTTATAAATTTATATACGTTGCTTGACATATATAAAGTGCGGCTTTGGAGGCTGACTCAGCAGTGGAGGAGCTTTTTGCTTAATTCAAGCTTATAAAATGAAAGAAAACTTGCTACCAGCAAAGATATGTAAAGGGTTCATAAATGTTCCCAAGGAATGATGGGCAAAACACCTCCTGAACCAAAGAGCAGGTGGAGCCCGCTCTGCTCCTCCGAGCAAGGTGCTGCAATTTAAGCTACAGGTAACGAGAGCATGAGTGGTTTCATAGGATTTGCCGTGCTGCCACGTCCTGGTTGTGAAGAAATCACCTCCTCGGTGAATGCAGTGACCAGTTTGAAGTTTCAGTCTGCTTGATCCGTTATCTACATTAAAAAGCCTCATCGAGCTGAACGTGCAGCAAAGTCCTAAGCAGTGAAGTGCGAAGGTACAGTTTGAGTTGGCTGGCGTCCATGCAGCTGTGATGAAACAGGAGGGGAAAAAGAGATGGCATCAAGGGAAGGGTAAATTCTGCTCTTGACATCTTCAGCACTGAAAATATATTGCAGAGGGGGAAAGGAAGAAAGATTAACATCTTGATTTTTATTGCACGTAAACGTAGCACCATTTCAGAAGTAAGAGTATGAAAACAAGTTTCTGTTCTTGCTCTATTTTTGCTTGTCATTTTCATCCTTTCTGGAGTCTCTAAATTCAGGCAAATCCACCTGCAAGGTACTAATGAATTTATCATTCACCGTAGAGTAAAAAAAAATTGACTCGAGCAGACAGGCTTTAACAGAAAAAGAATTGGCTTGGGCAGGACAGGAGAGCACAGGCTGCCTTATTTGCAAGGGGATCTTCTGCACAATTTTTGTGTTTTCAATTTTGACTACATTTGTTCAGCTGGCTGCAGCTTTTGATTTCTGGATGTTTTGATTTTCTTTTATTATTATTTTGGATAATAATTCCAACTTCTCTGGCTAAGACAGTCCTTTTTTTTTCTTTCTTTTTTTTCTTTTTCTTTTTTTTCCTTTTTGTTCCGAGTATAAGGAGAAAAATAATTGATGCTGTAACTCCCTGAGGCTCGCTGAGCGCCTGGGAGAAAAACGGCAAGAGCATTTAATCTGGAAAAATGTTGCTTGAATGAAAAACAAAAAAGCTGAAGCCACATGTTTGGAGCAAATGTGCTTTAACTAATGAATCCCAGCGTATTATTAACTCACAGTAACTCATAAATATGACAAAATATGACAAGTGTTTTTTTCATTTTACACCAGCGTCCAATTAGAGCCAAATGACGAACCGTCATTCACGGCTGGGCTGGTGTCCCCAAACGGTACTTATCTCCTGAAGGATTGTCTGCAGGCGTGAGCCCAGGCGGGGAGGTGAGCAGGGAAGAGGGTGGCAGGAGCAAGCTGTGAACACGAGGAGACATTACAGCAGAGCTCTGGAGCACGAGGTGAAGAGCAGAGCATCGTCCATCACAGTTCCTGGAGCTGGGACCCACCACCCTAAGGCTGAAGAGAAGGAGGAGAAAATAAGGCATGTGGGGTTGTGGTGGGAGCAGGGAAGGGCAGGAGGGGAAGGTCTGAAGAGGGAATTATAGAGGGGAAATTTCCTGACAAATTAGTTTGTGTTTTCTGTTTTCGTTTCTGACATGCGGAAGGAAATGCTCTGTGTTTTCTTAAGGAAGTGCAAATTTCTCCACTTCATCCATTTTAAATCCTCACCCTTAGGCCTTTTGTACTGAAGCATAAAGTTTGGAGGCCTTAAATGGTCATAACGCTTCCCAGTAGAATTTGGCCTCAGAAATCTACTCACAGTTCTGGAGGGGTAAAAAGGAAAACCATTTTACAGCAATTTGGCAACATCCATTTATAGGGGGGTTCATATGGAGCATCAATTTATTCTCATGGTTTCTTTACCATATTTGATGAAATATAAGATGCAATTGGAACAAGCGGCTAAAGAAAAAAGGCCATAAACTTTGAAACGGTGCTGTAAAACACACAGTGTGTTAACGTGAAATAAGTTACAGACTTAAAAGAATTTACAATGGCTTGCTCATATAATAGTAATACAATGGGCTTGCAAGTTGCAGATGTTTTCTGGTAAATCTGGTATTTTAATGCACGTTCTCCTTCAGTGAAACTGTGAGATTTGGATCTGAGTAATAACAAGTCAGTGACACTGGGAAGCAAAGTTGAAGGAAAACTGGTAAAAGGGGGAGGGGGAGAAATTGAACAAAAATAGAAAGCTCAGCAATTGTCCACTTAAGCAATACTACAACTTGTTTCTGCACGGAAAAAGTGTTGAGTTTGCAAGTCAGTCAAACAATCAAGTTTCTTCTGCTTTCCCCAGCTCGCTCAGTGGCTCCCATGCTGTGAGTGGGATGTGTGTTTCCTGGGGCTCCCCACCCCTAGGATGGGGTGGGAAGTTCGGCATGAACACAGAGGGAAAGAAAGCAGCTGGGAGAGGAGACTGACCCTTGGCCCGTGTGCTAGCACATATCCCTCACCCACCCAGGTCTCATTTGCGGCACAGGTCCACAGCAAACAACGCCTGTTGCAAGCTGCCAGGGGCAATTCCCAAGACCACAGAACCCTTTTTGCTGAAGTCACTGCAATTTTTATTTATATTTCGGGTTTTTGATGCAAGCCTTATAGTTTATCACTGTATAGAAACAATGATTTAAATTTAAATCTGCAGAGCTGTGGCGTGGAGGGAAAATAGCAGCATCTCTTTGTCAGCCATGCTAAGTCAGCCTCGCAGGCCAGCACGTGGCCTTAGTGCTTCCACCACTCCGTGGAGTAGCTGGGACCTCTGCAACTTCACACCTAGAAGAATCAACCCAGTGCTAAGTGCTGGAGCTGGTTTGCATCCTGTCAGTGGACACACCAATTGCAAATTGGCGAGTACTGTGGGAGGGCCAACATGCATTGTGACTGACAGCATCTCTTCCCAGCAATGCTGGTTTGGAGCAGAAAGGTAATATTTAGCCATTGTCTTCCTTAGAAAGCTGGGCTCAACCCGATGACTTTGTACATTAAGGTGGCAGAGAGAACATGGAGCAAAGCTATCGTCCCTCAGAAACCACCAGATTCTATCTGAGGGCTGTATTCTCTATCATCCCCGAGGCATATGGTGGAACCTTTGTTCTCCCATCTGTCTCTCTTCCACAGGGGAGCAGAGGGTGTTCCCAGACCATGCCAGTAAGCAACCAGCCAAAGATCTCCTTCACGCTGGCCATGAGCGCAACATGGTGTCTCCTGCAAAAGTAGGCTGCAGAAGCCATGTGCAGCCTTCAGCCCAAGTACAACCAACCCTGTTGCACCTCCTTTACGTAGAAGACAGACTTCCCACTTCAGTGCTCTCCTTGATGCCTTTTTCAGCATAGGCCCTGCACGCTGTGGTTCAAGCTCCTCAAAATAGGGACTGATCAAATTCTGGGCATATTTACACTTTTCACTAACAAAATAGGGAAGAACTGTTCCAAAAAAAAATAAAAAATTTGTCAAATGTTCTTCCCTCCAATGTAGCACACATTGTGTGATGTGGATGCATCAAAGGAGAGAAAACAAGAGAGATGAGGGTCATTGCACCCATTTTTCAGAGGGGAAACAGGTAGGCTTCTTCCACTCAAACTGTAGTGGTTGTAGAACACCCTGCCCAGACTACTTCTGCCATTGATAGAGGCACTTTGAGAATGTGATTCCCCTTATCCCATCTTCCTTTAGCAACAGCATTAAATTTCCAACATGACTGTTACATAAAGACCTGGAGAAGCAGCTGGAAGAAAAAAGAGAGAAGCTTTTTCCCCATCTTCTTCCTTGTGGACAAAGCAACCTTTTGAAGGAGAGAAGGGAAAGAGTGCAGTTGTCCCAGCTCAACCCTAGGTACCAGCCTGAAGGCCATCAGGCTTCTGTTAATGACTGCAGTCTGGACTTTTGGGTAGCTATGGATGGCATCTTATCTCTGGGCCATATTGGGTGACTAATTCCTGCAAAGAAGGCAGTGTGAATCTTAGTGTGCTGTTTTACATAATAGCTCTACTGATCCTGTTTTCTTATAAAAGGAAACTCTTACTTATGGGAGCAAAATTACTTTTTCAAGTAGAAATAAAATACCGGAAGCTGCTGAAATCAAACTGTGGAGAAAAACATCCCCCCCCTTATTTTTTTAAACCACATTGTTTTGCTTTTTAATAGATGTTTGGAAATGTTCTGTTTCTAGAGTGAACATTCATATGAATCTGCTACCGGAAACAAATGTCACAGAAAATCTACCGCAGGATTAGAGAAGTCAGGAAAAGGGAAATCAGTCAAGTCAATATTGATAGGGACAAATCTCTGTTTAGTTTAATGTCCCACAAAGAAGGGGAAGGGAGGAGGGAGTGCCAGGGAGGTGCATAGAGAGGGAGCCTTTCTGCATGCAGTGTTTTCTTTTATGGGTAAGGATTTCCAGGATTAATGTACCCATCCTGGTTCCTAGAAAGGGAAGAAGGAAAAAAAAGCAAAGTGATCCATAAACATCTTCTCACAAAGACTTTGAAAAATAACCACCCACTGTAGTCATGTGTTGTGTGTCTTTGGATATATAAGTAACCTCAGCCACCTAATTGTCTTGCAAATGCTCTTTTTCAGTGTGTCCTGGGCTTAGGAAGAGGAATACCAGAAAGAACTTCATACACCAGAGCAGGGTAAGCCTTAACACTGCAAGACTGCTCCTGACTCGCATTAGTGGGATGAGATGAGAACTGGACATTGCATTTAAGCCTACAACATCAGTATTATGCATATTGTGTGTGTGTGTGCTCTGCTTTTCACACTCTCTCCACAAACTGAGTCAAGCACATGTGCGCTCTATTCAACAGAGACTAATTTTTTTTCCCTTGTACAGTTCAGGCCTGAGGTCACCTACAATATGAGACAATGCCAGTACAATATTTCTTTGTATCAGACTTGCCAGAACACCACAACTCTCCACTGTGTTTAAAAAGAAAAAAATAAAGAAACCACAAGGAATTTTTATTTTCTACAACCCCAATCAGAAGGCACAAGAAGCTGCCAAATTATATGATAGAAACTCCTACGCGCAGAACCCAGTAGAGTTGTAAACTGAACTTCTGTAGCTTTTTAATTGTAAATCCAGATGCTTTTATCCACAATTCTTTTCAATGACCTTTCACTTGAAAGTCAATTTGTCAGTTTACTTACAGTGTCTGAAGAAATCATCAAAGCCACAACACCAAGTCATTCTGAAGATGTTGTTCCCTGCACAACTGCAGAACTGCTACACTTGTTTCCGGAGCAGGGGTACTCGTAGCTTGCTCCTGCCTGCAGGGCTTGAACATGCTCCTCGCTCCAGTCAACAGCAGCAGCCTGGAGCCTTGCCCTTTCTAAGATAAGGAGAGGAAGAAGAAGGGAAGGAAAATTGCTAGGAAGCGCAAAATCAAAGCTATTTCTAGTCATTACACCCCCACCTCCATCCAGGGAATGTCCCTGGATAAATCTGGTCCTTAGTGCAGGTGAATAACTTGGTGAACTCTAAAGGCAAACACAGCTTGCATGCAATGGAAACTGTTAAATAATACTCCTACAGCACAGGTGAATTTGGCCTCTGTCTGCAATGATGGGTGCAGAGCACAGTGCTAGGTTTGGTCCCCCAGCTGAGTACTGACTCAGAATTTTCCACCCAGGTGGGTGCAGTAGCACAAGGGACACTCATGTCTGCATGCAGGCACAATCGCTGCAGCACTCTCTGGCAGAGAAAGATCCATTTGGAAAAAGAATCCAAGAGCCCAGATATGATCCTTCCACCTCTTGGGCCTGAAAAACAGTCTTGAGAATTTCTGAAGTTCAGTCTCAGTTGTATTTCTGGTGCTTTTTAAGTCTGGATGATCCAGAAATATGTGAAAACAATATTTGGTGAGGGTTGGATACTCTTGTTTGTTTTTGTGGCCAATACAGGACCTGCCAAACTGTGAGGATATGAAAAGGAACAAGAAAAGCATGCTGTGGGAGGGTGTTTTAATGTGCAGCTTCTAATATGAAGGAAATTTACATTTAAGTTTTGAGAAAAAGCTTTTGGCTGGTTCTAATTATCACCTACCAGTTGATTCCATCAATCCTGAGGGTGGTTATGCTCCTGAGTGCTGATTAATTTTACTGTTATTAATTCCAATTTATTTTAAGTGCTGACAATGTAATCAGCCCGATGAAGAAAACAGAACTAAAACTCCTGCACTGTTGAGGTCACAGGCTACAGGATAGGAATCTGCAAACAGATAATCGGAATGGGCTTGAAGAAAGAGCCTGTTATTTTAGGAGGGTATTTCCCTCTTCCCCTTTTTAGCTCACAATGAGGAGAAAAAAGCATATATAACTGGTGGGAGCTGCTGTTTACAAGTCGTGGAGAGAGAGGAGAACTCAGGTACGGAGAGAAAGGAGAAGGAGGCTTAAAGAGCATGCAGAGCTGCCTGGCAATCTCCAAATGAAGAAGATCAGGAGGGAGAGAATAAAAATTTAGAGGGTCAGCTAGTGCAGAGCGGTGCAGGATGAGGGCCGCAAGGGCCATGCGTTTCTGGATGGGAGGAAAGCAACAGTTGACTTTTGGAAAATACAATCTCCTCGTCTTTGGGCTGACTAATTCTCCAGTCATTAATGAAAATACTTTAAATTGTGTGGGAAAAAGGCCAGCAAAGATGACAGTTATCCCCAGAGATGCAAAATTCAGTCAGAATAGAGCCGGACCTTCCCTTCTGCTATCATCCAAACCTTATATGGAATAGAATGAAAAATTTTTCAGGTTTGGAAATGAAAAACTGGGTGAGTTTGGAAGCAGAAATATAGGAGTATTGTGAGGAAATCTGTTCTTCTGTTACTGGCTCAGTCAAAAACAAGCAGTATTGGAAAGCTCATGAGAGAGTCTGTGTTTGTGTGATTCTAGTCTGATTTCTACAAGAAAAAGGGGTCAAAAGTTTATCCAAAGTTTAACCAGTATCTGAACTTTCCAATGCTGAGCTGAGCTGAACCTCTAACCCAAATCACTCCTCCAAATGTGATGCTATTTAGATTCATTTTTTCAGTTAACCCACTTCATGCTGTTACTAGATCATCTTCACCCTGTCTGCTCTTGCTTGCTATCCTGCATCTTCAGAGTTAATATTCCTACTATGGGGATGCAGAAATGAGGCTAAAGTCATCATGAAAGACATTAAACTGTGTTCTCCTCCCCCTTGTTTTCCTTGTACTCTTTCCACTTGGTGCCTTGGCCTGCATGTTAAGCCGTTTTATGTGTCCTTTACACTCAGGTACATGGCTCAGCGGGGGACGTGGGCTGGATGGTGGCAATCACCCAGGCTGCAGCTTTCCCTGACAGACCATTGACCTGCCTGCTGCGTGGTGCTTCCCTGCTTTGCTGGTGAGTGCCTTTGCCTTTTAACTGCCCGGCTTTGGGGGTGAGGGTGGGGTGACACAACATGACACAGGACTACGTGTGCCTCTCCTTTTCCAAGGAAAGTCTGGCATGAGGAAGTTAAGGCCCATGGTGTCATTGCAGTACAAGCAAACATGCATGGTGCCTAGGAGATATGTCAGAGCCTAAATATAAGGGGAAGTGTGGGATCCCAGGGACAGACTGGGATGAAGAGATTGCTGCTTTTACCTCGGAGGAGTTCTGTTGACACCCATAGGTCCTGCTAGGGTTTTCTGTGTTATCTGTACATCACTAGTGTAAGGAGAGCGATACATTCCATCTCTTGCATGTCTCAGTGCAGATGCAGTTTGAAATAGCAGAATCATGTTTCAAATCAGGCAAACCAGCCTAAAAAGCAAAGTCAGTTCTTCTCTGTCAGCCATAAGGCCTTTAGGCAGCAGTTGTATCTGCTGAGGTGCTGCTTCTTCACAGCCCTGATCCACGCAGTCTAGCAAAAATCTGGTTGGTTTCCACAGAGCCATGAGATTAAAAGCCTATCTTCAAAATTATTTAAGCTGTGAGGAAGTAAAACCTGAAAAGTGAACTCTGAGGCTGTATAAATTTAAGATCCCAAACTCACCTCAGAATTTAATCCCTAGACCTAACCTGTAGATTGATGATTGTTGTCTTAAAAGCAGAGAGGATATGGAATTTAGTCAGATACTGGAAAGGTATCCCCTTATAAAAGAACTTCTCAGATTCCCCCAGGCATTTGGGTTTTCCCAGTTGACTTTTCTGTTTTAATAGCAAGAAGAGATTCAACTTATAGAGAGACACCACTTCTCTTCTGTCAAATACTGCACATTCCAGAGTGCTTGCTCATGCTACATCCTTCCCTACGGAGCTGCTGCCTAACTTTCCCAAAGCCGATATTAATATCACAGACCATTATAATACAGTTATTTTCATGGAAGCCTGGGAGGAAGTCACGTGTCGTTAATTGGTCCCTGGTGCCCATAAGGTCTCCATTTAGTTTGTTGTTTTTACTCGCATAAGCAGCAATGAAGTGAAAAGCTAAGGAAGTAGCAGTGATTGTCTTAAATTAGTATTTTTTTAGTACCTGTCTTGTTAATGAATAATTGTTCCCCTTAATTGGATGGACATGTTTATTAGGCAGTGCGAGGACACACACACACACACATTCCCCACCAGCCAAACTGAGTTTTCACACTGTCTCCACACCTGCAAGGGCTGGGTCCTTGTGTACTGTGTCTAATGCTCATGGGTCAGGCATCATTCCAGCTCCGTGTCAGGATGGAGCACGGTGTGATGGCAGAACAGTCATCTTCCTCTGCCTGTACGCTTTGCTGAGAAGCTCAAAACAGTAGCAACACTCTCTCTCTCTCTCTCTCCCTCCCCCTCCCCCTCAAACACAGACACAGACACCCATGCACACACACACAAGACCACCAGAAAGGTCTTTCTTGCCAAATACTTCTGGGCCTGTCACCTGCCAGTTCAAAGCAAATACAGTTCTTCCACTGGTGCTGCCTCCTAATAACCATATGTGCCCAATATTGAGACAGCTAGAGCCGAGAGTGTCAAACTGGCCTGGTTATAAACTTGTCAGCGCATGTGCGTGTGTGCACACTGGGAAACAGGGCTCTCTGTGTCTGGCTACGTGCAGCATCAGTGCAGCAGAGAGGCTGGGAAAAGCACAATCCTTCAGGCAAAAGATGGTGCTGAGCCCAAAGAGCTGCATTCTCACTGACAACATGTAACTTCTACCAGAACTAGCCAACTCCCTTAGTACTGATGTCTCGTTATTCGCAGTGCTCTAAGGTTGTGTGTATAGCACTTTTGTTAGAGCTGGTGAAAAAAAGAACTATTCCCATCAAACTCCTTTTTTTCAATAGAAAATGGTGTGTTAACATTTTGTGGTGTTGTTACAGTATAGACTTTGTGCCAATTTTTTTAAAGTTTCCATTGAAGAGCTGAAAATCCTCAAAACTGAAAGGCTATGGATGAAAACAGCACCAATTCAATTCAGAAATGCTACCGTGGTACCTCACAGGAATAGTAATATGGCTGCCTTGTTCTTCTCAAGGATTTAGAATCTCCAGCTAAACACCGGCTCCCAAGATGCATCACCTCAGGGAGGACTGCCAGGATGCACCATGGCATCCTTCCTTCAGGAAAGGAAACGTGTGCAGGTTAGGAGGAATGCAGCCAGCTGGGAATGTGCTCAAGCAGACATTGACACAAAAGGATACCAAAGGCAACTAATCCCCACAAGGTGTCATAGCAGCATTTCCTAATTTAAACTTCCACCACCACCACTCCTCCCCACCGAGGTTTTCAAGTTTGGAGGTATTTTTGTAGAAAACCCAGGTTTTCAAACATCTGTGAGGAAGAAAACATTTTTCTACAATTTTGTGTGGAAAAATGGTATTTGAGTATTTTTTAGTATTTGCCTATTTTTGTGCCTCCATTTCTTAGCCTACAATCAATGTGGGAAGAGTTAAAGACTGCATCCCTCTAACCCACTGAATTCAAAAGCTCTCCTGATGTTATTACGCTGAGACTGACATTATGGGGTGTATAGTGCTGGACACTTTACCAACAGCACACAACCTTTGTCACCTTCACTTCTGCTGATTCCAAAGCTCTCCTGTTGCCAAAATCTTCAGCTTGTCTTTTGCCCATCAGAAAAAGGCTCTAGTCTCATACTTGACAAAGCTTCTATGCTATGATTGTCACTTATCAATATTGGAAAAACTAAAACCTTAGCAGCATCAAGAATTGAGTAGAAGTGTTTCAGCAGGTTGACACTTCATCAGGTAACACTACTGAATAGTACCTGGGCCTCTGAAAAGTTGCAGGCTATCCATGCCTCAGTCTTCCTGCCTTCTCCCAAAGCACTGCAAGTTGGGTGACCAAGAAACCTATTAGAAGCAAAAATGGCCTTACAAAAGAAAAGTCTGAGTTTTTTATCTGAAATCAGCCATTTTGGTCCAATTCCATTCTGTAAAGAACTGAAAGGCTTTTTTGTTTTTTATTCCAAAGCTGAATGAAAACAATTTTTGAACTTCAACAGTTGTTGCAAAATGGAATTGTCATCTTGTGGACAGCACCACTGAGCATCTGGTGTTACTGTCAAATAAATCTTGTTTAATATCAGAATGAATAGCATTGCCCTGATCGCATTCTTTGGTGTATATTTAACTCACTCAAGCCCTATCTTTTCTCATCTAAATAGACTTTTCAGAGAATCTAGGAGCTTTGCTGTGAAATTGAGTCCATTTTGCTGTGCAACATATTTTGCTATGTAAGCAATCCATTTTGCTAGGGCATTGGCTTTACTTCACAAGGACCATCACAACAGGAAAAAGTCTGTTTGCTTTCTCCTTCTTGGAGCATTAAACATCTTGCAAAAAAAGCTTCTTTGTAACTTTGACAAGTTATGGTTCAGTTTTGTTCTTCCAAGTATTTTGCCAATCTGGAGAAATACTGTTGATTTTTTTTAAGAGACTTAGTCACATCAAAGCAACCCTGCAATGTGAGTTTGCTTTTAGATACTTGCTAATGAAAGATCCCTAGATAGCCAATCATGATTGGCCAACTGAGGCAATTTTTGCCTTCACTTCTGCAAATATCTTACCAATTCAAGATTCCTTGTAGGTCTCAAATCTAAGAAAAGAAAATATTTTAACATATTTGAACTCATGACTTGCCTGAGAGGTGCAACTACTTGAGGTGTAACTACATCCATTACACCCAAGGGGAGATGAGGTTCAGGGATGTGAAAACGCACATCCTTGAGTATTTTAATGTCAAACCAAGTCTGAGAAGCTGGACCAAAAGAGGTCCTGAGAGTTACTCGGAAAATTTGGAGCAAAATAAAGAAGTGACCTGGGGTTTCTTAACATCCAGCTCAAGTGAGGCCAGCACCTGAGTGAGCTGTGCCTTCATCATGAAGGTCCTAAGCGTGTTCAGCTGTCAAGGAAGCACTGAGGCTGAAGCACTACACTTCACGCTGCATTTTTTTATTTTTAAGAGAGATACAGGATAATTGTTCTGCAGTTTGTTTGCATTCAGTTTTATTTTAAAACTCTTTTTGTTCTTTCTGAAATAGGAACTGCAGGTATACAGATCAGGCTAAGTCCTTCCAGCTCCCTCTGTCTCAATGTCTCTTTCTGTACAGTGAGAATGATGAAACTACTATAAAAGCGTTGAGTATCCATACACATAAAGACTCAAATTTTACCTGGCACATCTCAGTATAAGTTGCATGTTATTTTCTTTGTGTCCTGCTTCATGTCAGAAGGTACAGGACAATTGGTACTCACAAACTAGCACCATACTTTGGAGGGCTGCATCTTTGTCTGGCATTAACAGGCATAGCTCCATCCCTGAAGCTGTACCAATTAACCAGCAGAAGACCTACAGGCTGTAGCCAAGGAGCAAAGGCAGTCAGAGATCTTCCCAGCATTTTATGCTGACTGGAGCTCCTTTTGTCCAACACTTGACAAGGCTCCCAAACTAAATAAGAGACTAGAGGCCAAAGGGCAAAAGAATGATACAAATTCACAAACAACCTCATAAAATCATTCTTGTTGGCCCTTTAAAAAGTTTTAACTGTCTGCCAAAATAACAACACATGCATGAGGTCACCACAAGCAGTCAGCAAGCCTTGCTATGCAAGAGAAAGATAGTTCACATTTTGCTTCAATCAATAAAGGGAGGTAAGTACAATTGAAGGGATCATAGTCTGGCTAGCTGGCCACCATCCACCTATTTCCTAATCAGGCCGTCACCAGAAGTGGACAAATTTGTGCTTCAATCTTAATGGTGTCCATAGGTTAAAAAAATACATGTGAACCAGAGGTTGTTTCCATAAGATGCTGATTCCCAATTCAACAAAGCACTTCAGGATGTGAAAGTATAATTGGTTTTATTTGTCATTACCTGCTGCTTCATACAGAAAGGACATACCTTGCACGCAGAGAAAGATCCTTTGGTACTCCTGTGGGCTAGGGTGCTCTCTGTGGTTTCTTCACATAAACTGTCTCATCAAGTAGATAAAAAAGACTGCTGAAGAACACCACCTGCTTTTTTGTATTCAATGGGAAAAAAATCACTTTTCTCTCCACAACCTTTTGAATCTCATAAACACATCATTTGCATACCAGATAGCTATTTAGTTCCAGCTAATATTCTATCCAAGTATAGCTTGAACTTCCATTTTTGTCTTTTGTCAGAGCTTCCCTGTCCCATATTTTATCAAAGCTTAAGTAACAGCTCGGGGTTTTGTTTGTTTGGTGTGCTGTGGGTTTTTATGCCAGTGACAAAGATTATTTACTTAGTTGTTTTGGCAAATGGTAAGTCATTTTTCTCACATAATTTTCTTTGCAGTTCTCTTTCACTCTCACTAAATACATCACTTCATTAAGCAATGAAGCCTGCTACTTCTATATACCTCCTCCCCCCTCAAGGATCACTTCATTTATCACAAAGATTCAGCAGTGAAGCAGTTATTATTTTATTTTGTTGCTGTTTTTTGCAGGACTAATATGGATAGTTTTATGAGGTCGTTTGTGAATTAGCATCTATGATTTCCCCTTTGCCCTCTGTTCTTTCTGTCTGAGACCCTTGGCAAGAGCACAACAAAATGAGTGCAACAGAACACAAAGCCATGGGAAATGCTGTGCCTGATGTTCCGCTCAACAGTTGGAATAAAGGGAGCAACTTCAGAGATGGTGCTAAGCTTATTAATGCCAGGTGAGGATTAAGGATTTCAACCAGATGAGATAAACTAGCGTACGCATGCTCTGAAACAAATAGAGGCAGGCTAACCAAGCTCTTCAGAATCACTCGTCTGGTTAAACAGGATTATTCTAAGCTTCAGATGCTCTAATGTTGACGTGGGAAACCCACTTGGTTGAGCAAGTGACTCCAAGAGGGCCAGAGCTGACAGGGTCAGGTCTAAGAAATCCTTGCCAATGCAAATTTTCTTCAGGCTACATGGACTCAGCTCCTTTGCCTTTTCCTCAGTAAGAACATAGTGTCTGCAGGAATTTTATCTCTGTTTTAAACCTACTTTCCCTCTCCAGTCTGCCTGACAGTTTCAAAAGCAGTTGAGGGAAAGGACAAATAAATGCTCATACACCCCCACACACATGTATATACACACATACAGGGAACATAACTGCATAAACTCCATTTCCTTAGGAAATTTCCTTAGGAAGTAAGACTAACATTGAAGTAAGTGTTTACACAAAATAGCAAAGCAAAGCAGCCAAGCCTTTGGAAAGCTTTCAGCCAGATCCTTGTAAATCAGTGTGGAGGGCAATGGAGCAGTACCAATTTGCACCAATTTGGGGCATCTGGTCCTTATTCTTGACTAGTCCATTGTATATCCAGTCTTTGCAAAATGAAAATGTCAGGTTTTTGAGACCTGGATCAAAGATGTGTTAGAAAGAAAGTTTGCTAGGGAATTGAAAACCCACAAGGGATAGAGCATGAAGGCTAAATAATATTATTTTAAAGTAATGGCTACAACATTTTCAGGAAGCTTGCTTTCCCTGGATACATCCCATTTTAAGGCATCACTGTTCAGTCTCATAAAGAACGCTATTGCTGACAAAATAACCTCCAGTTCTTCTTGCTGCTTCAATTACTGCATTGATCAATTTGAAATGTCTGTTTGCTTGACGTGACTGTGAGTGAAAATGATTTGAAATGCGATATGGCGTTGCAAGATGATTCGAACCACTCTTTGCATCTTTCTTCCTTTCTTCGGAAGAATGACGGTGAGCCAAAAAAAACCCCAAACCAAAAAACCTGATTTAGGGAAGCACCTTCAACAGTTTCTGCCTTGATTCAGTGTCCTAAATAAAATCAGTGTGTTGTGTTTTGTTTGACAATGAAACAAAAACAAAACCAAAAAAAGGAAACAGTGAATAAGTTCCTCTGACCGCAGTTTATTAGGCAGGCTTTTTTCCCAAGTGATCTATCTTTCAGGCCTTTGCAGGCTGATGAATTCCTGTATATATTTTTTTTTCCTCTGTCCTGGAGCAAACCATTGTCAGGCAGAAGCCTGAGACAGCAGTCCAAGCTAAACTTATTTCTACATTTTGTGCGCTTCCAGTCAACTCAAATCTTCAGGTGGGGTTTTTGTAAAGAAGCAAAGAATGAGGCTCACGGTGACTTAAGATTCATACCTTCTATGGCACAAAAAGTTGCTCTTTAGAAATTAATATCATCTAAGATGACAAGAAAATGTGTTTATAACATGTTCATTGTACACTCCGGAAGAAAAAAATTAAAAAGCAAAAGATTTGATCTTTAGGTCAGGGGCTCCTAAAGAGTGTCAAGGTGGGTACCCACCTCTACATTGACGTTACCATACTGTAATCTTATAAAATAATTTGATTCACTACCCAAAAGCAAGGATGTCACGTAGAAAGCAAGGCATCTTTCCTCCAATCAATGAAAAGAAGATGTCTAAAGTAGAAAACCAAAGCCAGATGTTTTGGTGTGGTCTTTGTCCTTGTATAATGGACTGATTTGAACCACAGACCCCAGAACCTGTCCACTGTATGACAGAATTGAGCAATAAATCAGATATTGTTATGTGTACACTTTCAAAGACGCTAGGCACCAGATTGAGCAAGAGTCAGTAATCTGGGTAGTGTGGAGATTGAGCAGGTATCAATTAGTTCTGCATAGGTAAAACATATCTCCTGTAATGCCAAATGAAACCGTAATTCATAGGTCAAAGCATGATATGTGAAAATCGTCACCCACTTTTGCCTGAGTTTTTCATTGACCTATGGGTTTCCTCAGCTTGTTCCTTCATGGTTGTAAGAACAAATTAATATTATGCCCACCTGGCCAGGTTCAAGTTCAAGAAATCATATTGCTGTGTATGAGAATCTGTAACCAGTTAATCATTGGTTATAAAAAACCATGAACTCATCTAATTCCTTGCCCCAAGCCAGATTCAACGTATATCATATCATGTTGTTTCTGCTACTCACTAGATGTGTACTGGAATCTGGCTGACCAAGAAGTGCTGGGAAAGTAGTCTTCTAGGAAGATATTTCATAGTCTACAAAATAGTTTTGATTCAGACAAGCTATGGGAAAGCTTATAAAATTGAGCTGGTATCAGCTCAAAATCCCGGATCGAAGCACCCTTAGACTTTTGGAAAAGGTCAGCCATGGAGCCCAGCTTGGCCACTCTCTCAGATGCTTGATAAGAGCAAATTCATTCTGAAAGTGTCTTTGAGGAACTTGATGGTGTGGCTGACTGGCATCATTAGAGGTGTGGTCTTATCAGTCTGGTGCAAAGGATGGCACCAGACTGATAAGCGTGAAACATAGCCCTACTGCTGCTGAACTCTCTTCACTGCTGTTTCCTCATGAATCCATCCAAGTGCCCCTCTAGAATTTCCCTCAAGGGCACCTTGTTATCTGCGGCAATGAAAATGTATGTATGTAAGCATGAAACTGAGGAACTCCTTGTGCAGACTGTCTCCCATGTTGCAGAACATTTTCACAATCTCTGTCCCAGTTGTTAGAAGAAAATGAAGCTGTATGGTTAGAAAAATTGTCTGAAAAGATGCAATGTTTGGCTTCTTTCCTCAGATCCAGAATGTACTATGTGTTCCTTGGATAATGGACAACACACTGGGCTGTTCCAGATAAGGTATCCAATAACTCTATTTTGTGTCCCCACTTTTCTTGCCCTTGTTCCAGAGAAAATTGGACGAATGCCTGAGAAATAATTTTATTGTGAGGAGAGTTATTATGAAAAACTACTCTGCTATTTTTCATTGACCTCTAAAATGAACTCCCTAATTAAGTGCAAATGGGAAACTGACTTGGAGCAGGTTGTCTTTAATCTTGGACAAGACAGACACAGTAAAGTTTATGAACTTGATAGACTGAACCTGCCAAAAGTAGATTTTGCTTTCCTTCCATACTCTGTGCATAGAATATCTATAACATGTTGCTGAAAATTATTAAAAAGGGGATTCCTTAGACATCTGTTTGCACTGAAAGTAATAAAAAAAAAAAAAGAGAAAAGCAGATGATATTCCAGATGATAAACATTTGTGCAGATTAATCTTCTATGCAGTAGCTTTTATCTTCTTCCTAAAGAATATTTTCGTCTTACTGATTTGCAACATAATTGTAAGAAATTGCACTCGTTAAAAAAACTGTTGTTCCTACACATCAGGCAGCTCACTTCTACTCAAGTTACATATATGGAAACTGTGTTTGCAAAGAAGAAGAGACTAAAATTATTTTGAGAACTGCAATACACAAATTTCAATTCTTGCTGGAAGCAAACCTGGCTTATGGTTATAGGAAAATATGAGTACAGCTACTAGAGATTTGCCACTTCAAAAAGGATGGACAAGAATTTACAGGACTGGCTCACAGTGATGTGCCAGACCAAGAGGGAAGTGATGCAAGAATAAAGAACCCACTATATGGGTTCCCTCCTCCTAGAAGATCTGAACAATGACAGTTCAGTGTCAGAGAACCACTTCAAGTAAAATGTTACAAACTAGACCCAAGAATACCCTAGGCTTTCAGGCTGCCATGCCCTCCATGAGGTCCCCCTGAGTGCCCTGCACCCATGGCAGGCACCATTGTGGTGGCCAGATGCTGGAGTCCCTGCAGCTCAGTCTCTGTCGCTGTTCCGTTAGCCCTGGCTTGCTTCCTTTATGGTTTTATTTTGTCTGCTTGGTTTTTAATTGACTGTAATCTTGTGTGTCTTGCTCTCATTTTTTGCCCTTGATCTCAGGACTAGGTCCACACTTGTGGTCTCCACAAATGCTCCTTCAGCTCCTCCACTTCACAAGGGAGAGGGCACTGCCAAGGCAGACCTGACATCAGGCCAGCCGACTACAAAGGGTTTCTCTTACTACCCGATTGTAGGGCATTAAGAGTCATGGAAAACAAGAGACCTCCAAATACAACTGTGAAGATAATTGAAATACAGGCCATAGAATGAATTTAGCTTCTGTCTGAACATATTCAGTGTATTTTGCAGACTTCTGGCTACAGCTATGTGACTGGGCTTCTGTTATTTCCCACAGTGGAGAAAACCAACAGTAGCTCTTGTGATATCAGCATGAACCTGGTGGAAGATCAGAATCAGACTCAGGAGATTTACTCATCCATTTTATCCAAAAATATGTACTCATCATAATCTGAAATGTGTTTTGCACCTATTCACATAAATTCAAATGCTCTTAAGTAATACCAATATGAAGTCTCTTCACCAACCCTCATAACACATCTGCTGGAAAGATCACCTTTCATCAGAAAGGAACACTTCCTTTATGAGTGACTAAACGGCTTTGAAATCTTTTTATTTCCCAGGGATGATTTTTTCCCCTACAAAAAAAAATTACTCTTGCTTCACAGGTCTCTCTTAGTAACATCTTCATTTATATCTTTGACTTTACCCTTCATTAGTGACAGGCATAGTCTGGCATCTTGGTAGTAAAAATGAAGGGTGATTTTCCTCTTTTGAGTCTGCAAGCAGAGACAAGCAAGAGAGTAGAGTCACAAATGCATGGCGGAACTGATGCTTCTCTCCTTGCAACAGACTCTTGTGGTAAATGACTGATTTACACCAATGCGAGTGACATGAAAAAGAAGATCTGTAGTATTTTTAAATTAAGAAATAGGGCAAGAAATGTTAAGTGACATGAGAAAGGTCATTAAAGCAGACCGAATTAAAGGTCATTAAAGCAGTTCGAATTTACTCGCACTTCTCCAGGGCAGTGCATATAAATGTTTGTTGGATTTTTCTTTGCACTCAAGTGTTAAGAAGCACCCAAAAATGAATGCATATTGTATGCAGTATATCTAAGGACTGTGTGAGTGATTTCAGAGTATTCTGAATGCAAAGGGAGCAGGACTTTTTCTTTAACACAGATTTACTACCCGACATTTGGCAGAAAATGTAACTTTCCATTTTTAGCACTCTCTCTTGCAAAATGCTGAATGGCTTCAATTCTCTTGATGCCTAGAACCTTGTACCACATGGCCCTAACTATGGCAATATGATGTGAATAAACCTAACGGTACCTCACAAGTGTACAGATGGTACTTTCACTAAAGCCAGCAGTGGCCGTGCATGTGCAGGCATGAGAAGGTATTGCTGTAGAAGCTGCCTATAGAAACCGCATCTAAATTTTACTGTGCTACAAAACTGTTCCTTAAAACTACTTTCAATAACAAATGTCATCATGTAGCCTAGCAGATCAAAACATGACAGGGAAGTCTATCTGTGCAATTCAAAGCCCTCATGCTGCAAACATCTTAAATCTGTTCTAATTTGTTTTACATGTACTTATTAGCACCTAATTCTGGGTTACGTCACTAAAATCTGTCTTAGAACATTGGCTTTTTCCCAGTAAGAATATTTTGGCTGATTTGTCTCGACTGTGTCTTGATTTTGGCTCTATCACGATCTTTCCCTCTGGATTTAATATAAAGGGATTCCTTACATTTATAGAACAAACACCTGCTGAAGTCTCTTGGGCATTTTGAGGCCAAGAAGAACAATAAAAAAGGCTTATCTTGAATGTAATACTTGGTAAACTGATTTCTTGTAATAGGCAGGAGTGTATCATGATTCTGAATTGGGGTTGCTCCCTAGAGTGAGACCTGAACGTCAGGTGCCATGAGATCGTGAGAACACTTACCTAATAAACAGAGATCTCTGTGACAGTTTCTCCACTGATTTTTTTTTCACCTCATAAATATGTCACTTGAGCTCCATGCTCTTTTTGATAAATTTTCCACCAAGTCTGATGAAATGGAACTATCCTGAAAGTTTTTTAAGACAGGGCTAGGCTTCCATGTATGCTTTGGCTGGAGAGAAGAAATATTAATTTAAAAAATCCGTTTCCATTTTGGGATCAGATGTATTGGACCATCATGTTCCATCTTCATTTTGTCCTACAGATGCTGTCTCCATGGTCAAGTACTGCTATGTGAAAGAGAGGGTTCAATCAGAGTTTGTCTCTGGGCTTTCAGTGCTGCAGATGTTTTGGAGAAGCAGTAAGCAGTGGAATAGAAGAGACTGGAAATCTATTTCAGGCTCTGTTACAGATTTCCTGTGTCACTCTATAGGCAATCTTTTAGGCACAGGTTTTCAAAAGTCAGCAATTAGATCCTGAAAGAGCATTGGTTTGTATGACACCCGACTGCTAATGTTGCACATCCTCGGTTCATGGCTCTTATAGAATTCTTCAGCATGCCCTATAAATTCTGACTTTGAATACCAAATAAATACCTTTTTAGTCTTCTTTTTTTAATAAATGTGATCTTTCCTTCACATCATAGTAAAGATAACCTGATACTGAATATGCAGACATTCTTCAGAGCAGGAGAAGAAATATTGAAAGGCTTCTAAATGGGAAGGTCTGAAAACTCTGGAACTATTCAATTTGGAAGAGAAGGCTAATACACAATAATTTTAAAAAATATTAGAAGGAATACAGAATGCTGCTGCTCTGCATTTCTTTATTCTTCCAAAGGGCCAGTGGCTCATGTTCTGGCAATTAGATGGACTACTGGGCTAAATGAACTTCTGCTTGAATCCCACTGGGCAACTCCTACCACAGACACGGAAATGTGATGTGTGATGCAGGCGAAACTGAGGTCCTGCAAATGTGTTCTCAGTCATTACTCATCTTAAGGGAGTGCAGTGCACTTTTAAAGATTTGTAAAGTGCTTGAGATTCTCTTATACAGGGTGTGAAAAATCATAAGTGCATGTGAGTGCGTGTGTGTCTGCACATGCTTCCTTGAGAGGGTTTTAATTTATGAACAGAGTCTTTTGCACACAAATAAACACAGCCGTACATAGTTTCATGTCCTCTTGAATTAACCCATCTGGCCAGACCTCAGTGTCATGAACTGGATTCATTCAGATAATGAAAGAGGAAAACAGAAGGGTTAGTGAAGCAAAATGGAAAGCATGACTGAATTCAGGGAAGCTGAAGGAGTATGGACCTAGTTTACAGAAAATGTATTTTAAGTGTCAGATTATGTCCCAGTATCTACCTGGGACACAGTTCCAGTCACAACAGTACCTGTAGTCTCTGTCCAATGTGACGCGGAAGCTTGCACACCCTAATAAGCAATCCCCCATGGCAGCTATTTTCTGTTTTCTTTGCCTTGTTTTCAGTATTATCACCCCAGCAGCAGTTATGCTCAAGATTCTGTTTCATGTTGTGTTACAGCTTGATCATGTCACATTTCTGTTATTCCTTGACACTGGCTTCAAATTCTGTGATCGTCTGTGTAAAATCGAAGGGATGAGTTATAAATTAAGCTCCTTTCCATGTGAGGAAATATGATAGAAGATACTGATATAAAAATTGGAAAGCTCTTTTAAATATTGCTAACATGGGTGTTTAGCCCTATGGTTAAAGAGCATTTGACAAAGCTGTTTCTATGCTTAAAACAAGCTCTTAGCAAATGGGGTAATATTTCACCAGGGTTTATTTATCACCATATTCGGTCTGATCAAGTTAAGTAAAGGAGATAAATATAGAGTCTAATTGTTCAAATATTAACCAGCTGGTACACAGGCAGCCTTTTCATTGCTGCTTAAATAGCAAAACTGTGACTTCTTTTACTCACAGAAAATCAGATTTACTCAAAGAAATGGCGTCACTGAAGGCAGATTACTAACTGCTTGCCAAGGGAATTCAGCCTAACCCCTTGGAGCTTTCAGTGCCTATGCTGCTGTTGTCAGCAAGCTGTAGAAAAGGATCAAAAGGAAGATGCGTGCCTAGAAATTGGAAATGGACCTAAAACTCCTCAATCAGCAGCTGTTGAAGACCAGACCTGCCATCAGACATTTGCAGATACGAGAGCTACATTAACCTATTCTTTACGAAAGCTTTTCTTTTATGTGAAATAGATGTATAGAGTCAAGCAACAGAGTTAAAAAATAATGCTTGTACCTTATTCAGAAACAAAAAATTTCTTCTGCGTCCTTCCCCTTCCCTTTACCCCAGATTTAGCAAAAAGTCCCTGCCTCCTAAGCACAGTGCAGTTCAACTTTGTTGGTCATGACTTTCACATCACAGTCTTCAACCGACTCGCTTGTGCTCCTGCTAATTTCAGCAGCATAGTATCACAGCTTCAGTGGTGTCTTCTTAAAGTCCATTTTTACATGGGCTAAATAGTTAACATCTTTTTTCTGCTCCTAGTAGATATTACAGTAAGAGAAGTTAATAGTAAGGATAATATTTTTCAGGGAAATATGGTATTCTTGGTTTCACTTGTTGGTACGTAGAACGTTGGGACTGTGGGAGTGTCACCTGCTTGATTTCCAAGTACACAAACCATCTGACAAGATCTGAGCAGTCTTTTTCAGGAAGATGTCTCAGGTCTCAGCCTATGCCTGATTAGTCCAAAGGGTTTTTCTCTAGACCAGATCAGGATCTGCAATCATTTATAGAGCAGTTCAGGAAATTTAATTTCTTTTCCTCCGAAAAAAATAAAATCAATAAAAATTATCCTCAATCAAGGAACAGAAAAAGCAGCCTAGCAAAACCTGCTGTTTCAATTACTGAAAGCAAAACAAAAAGCTCCAAAACAAAACAAAAAAAACCCCAAAACGCCCCCATATTTCACTTATTAGTGACATCAACTACTCTTCCTAAAATGGAGTTTATTTTAAAGTTCCTTTTTACTGAAAGTTTTCAGCTAGTTTTTAATGAGCAGGACCTTGGACGTGCTGTTGTTGGAGGTGACAGGAGATCTGGCAAAGGATCAGTTCTGCAATGATCAAAATGAGGATCTCCCCAGACGATCTCTGGTGTAGGAATTCTCCACACAAAAGTTACAGAAGAGAACTGAAATAGAGCATAATGTAGAAAACACCCAGAAAACATTCAATAGCTGGCAGCAGATTTTCTCAGCACCGGCATCTGTACATTAGGAGTGATCCAGTTTAAACAAAGCTTGCCAGAAGAACCCTCTCCTGTTACACACTCTTTGTGGCTTCAAACAGTGCAGATAGAAGGACGTGATACCTGTTCCTTTCCACAGCACCCGGGACAAACGGTGCTGACCTTCCCCAGTTTTCGTGCTTCGATACTGACCTGTTCCTCTGAAACCACTAATCCTTGACTACTTCTGAACGAAATAGAATATTAAAAGAGATTTCCTCCTGAGCCCAGTAAAGTGCTTGAAATTCTTCCAACTCTGCTAGCCTGCTAATCCTTAAATTATATATGTTTTTTTTTAATCTGGTCTAAGTGGGTGTCTCTGCTTTTAGTCTCTGACAGACATGCCTTAACTTTGGTGACTGTTATCCTGGAATTTCTTCAGCTGTACAGTGAAGGGTAAGCTGCATCTCTGGGCTCATCATATGACCACCACAAAAAAAAAAAAGACTACTTAGATTTTTTTGTTTTGTTTTAATGGGTGCTTAGGGACAATTCTTCAGGCTAGCTGTGAAAAAATTACTTTCAAAAATTTTTACTTCAAATGGCAGTAGTCCTTTGAGCCTTTTAGAAGATATTGGCCCTGGAGCTTTATTTGGGCTCAAACTTAGTGCCTGGCTTTTGCAAGCTTAATGATCTGCTTGTGGCTTCTAAGGCTAATACTGGGAGGGAGCCGGCAGGCATTCAGTCCATTGGAAAATTGGGTGAAATACCTAAAAGCAGCCTGCAGAAATCTAATCTTAGCCAGAAGTTTGCACCATTTGTCAACACACAACTCTTCCTTCTCCCCTCAGAGGTTTTCCAGATTGCATGTATCACATTCACTGGGGACTCCTCTTATTTTTTGATTAGCCTTATGTTGCCTTTTTTTTTTTTTGGTTGGTTGTTTTTGTTTTTGGCTGGCTCTGTCAAGAGATTTCATAAGGTAACTTCATTAAACTTAAGGAAGTTACCACACTGACAGTTTGCAGCGTGTTGTGAAAGGTGTAGTGACTTGGAAAGTCTGACTCGTTGTCAAAATGAAATGTGCTAGTGCTGTGTGTAAAAACCCACTGGCCCCTCAGGGAAAACAATGAAAATATTTAGCAAAGACACAAACCTGCCTTTGTATTTTGTGTTTTCTGTTTCTCCTCTTCTATCTTTTTTGCTGTGGAGGCGCTCTGATAGAAAATTAAGGCTTTAGTTTTTTATTTCCATTGTAAAGCGAGGCACGGAACTTGCCACAATAGCAAACCATCCAAACGTGAGAGCATAACTGCTAAAAGCAGTTAAACCTCTCTCATTTGCAAGGAAGCGGAGATGTCAAAGGAGTTGTGTGGCATGGTAGCCTTCTAGATGCTGGTCCATGCATTTTCTCAAACCAGGGCCGTAATGTGCTCCTAGCAATTTCCAGGATGTCTGGAACTCAAGAACATAGGTGCTAGAGCAAGTTCCCCAAGGATCTAGGTCTACAAAAATGTTCAATATCGATGTTCCTGTTGTGAGAGGTTTCTTCCATCAGGTGCTTAGCTTAAATTACAAGCACTTAGTTCCTACATCTCCTAAGCATGTTGCAAAGGAATGAAAAATCACCTTTTATAAGTCAGTGAAACTGCTTATAAACTGTATAAACAGCCCTATGCTGCAGGAGTTCCCAAAGGAGGTGGTTGCTCCCTCTTCCAGTTGCATGGTATATTCCTCCATATGAGATCCATGGTGTTGATCTTTTTAATAAGGAGACCATACGTAGTTTTTCAGTCAACCTTACCCCACCTTTATTTGTACTTGGAGACTTTAAAAACAAGCTGAGGGTCCTCTGCTCAAAGATAGGAGACTGTGATGCATATGGAGCAACTTACCCCTCTCTCTCCCAGTCACATACCTTGCTGTTTTGTAAGGTGACTGATCCATGTCTTCAAGAAGCAGGAAAATCCAGACCTCATTGAAGCTAATGATAAAGCATTCATTTTTTAACAAAGCCAGGGTTTCTCTGTTCTCTTTCTACCTAAGTATTTGGGGTGCCTTGCTATGTCATACTGCATTCCTCACTGCAGTAGCTGAACAGGGGTTTGCTCAACCAACATTTTTTTTGAAAAGCTGATGTTCTTTTCCCTGATCATGTGAAGATGATCCCTCATCTTTTATGTCCAGTCTCAATCGCTCTCGTGGCAGCTCCCTGGAGCACTTTCACGGCTATGCCATTAATAGACAAATAGCAGCACAAAATCTTCAGTGATAAGGCAGTGTATTTTATGAAGCAGGAAGCATAAATTGCATAAACATAACAGTGGACCTTTAAAAGGGAGTATTGTGAAAGTAATTTGCTGTATTCAAAATACTTTCTCCTTTGAATTTTTCCTCATTTCTTCAATATGTACTTGTTCCTAACAAATAGAAACAATACCAACTAAGTTGCATCAGATGAAGATAAGATGAGGAAGATATCAAAGTCAAATAAGCCTGTTAGAAGTGCATTTTAAGTTTTTTTTATTAAGAAACAAATTGTCCCTGATGATAAAGTGGGAGGCTAATGCCATATCCATGTAGGAGTGGACTTGTGTCCTTCCTGTTGCATCCCCGCTGCAGCTCTGACATTAAATACAGCAGGTGCGCAGCCCTGCATGGTTTCCTTCCCTTTCTCTAAAGGCAACCATAAAGGAAATACACCGCTGGTTTCTGGGGTGCCCCACGGACCAGCAAAGAGGGAAAATGGGTCAGCGAGTAGCCAACAGGGGTGGTAATTCAAGGGTGAGTTCCAGCATCTGGCACCATGAGCATGCCTATGCCCGAGCTCAGCACAGTGCCCAAGCTCAGGCCCAAGACCCAGGCCCGGGCCCCAAATCCATTGGGGTGCATCGGGCCCCGCAGCCACGCCAGATCCCGGGGGAGCTGGCAGCCACAGGGGGATGGTAGAGCTGTCTGTCAGTTGCTGCTAATCCACTAGAGGCCATTGTGACACAGAGTAAAGGGTGCCTGGCCGAGCAGCGCCGCTCAACCTCTTCCTTCAGCTCAAAATGATGCGTGAAGGAGTTAGCTCGGTAGATGTTTAAGGGGCAGTGGAGTGGAGAAGTGATTCCTCGGGAAGTTGCGAAATTTCCCGTGCATTATGGAGGAAATTCGGCTAGGCAGAAGCATTGATTTGCTCACGTAGTTTGTGTTTCAGCAACACAGGGTTACCGTGTTGTGGTGTTTGGAACAGTATGTGCAGTACCATGCCATTATTTGAAGTCTAAAAGACATCCTAACGATTTCTTTTCCTATTTGCAGTGTTTTAGGAAAGCAGTTGCCGAGGGTTTGTTGAGGAAATCTGGGATGGCAGTTAGATGTTAATTAGTTTGCAATCTCTCTCTTACTCACCCCTGAAAATGGGAGAAGAAAACTCTGATTTGTGAAAAAGTGTTTTTGATGGGGTGGATCGGTGAGCTATCAGAAAGCTGAAATTTGTTAGTGATGCAAAGAGAACCCTGACAACTGGGGAAAGGGAGGAAAGGAATTAAATCAGGACAGATAGAGCTGTCAGGAGGAGAGACAATAGTGAAAAAGGGTAAAAACAGATATCCAAGAGAGCAAGGCTCCTGGCCACAAGATCCTATATGAAGGCAGACAAGGGAGCATTTGTGACAACTGTGAACTGATAGGCCTGCTGGCAGAAGAAAGACCTGATGCATTTTAGCTGTCATTTCCATTTATCCCTGCAGCTACATAAAGATACAACAATAGCATTTGATGAAATGTTGTAAGGCAGTCAACCAAGTATAAAAAAAGGCGTCTTCCATTGAAGAGAAACACTGCCAAATTGGCTAATTAGTATTAGCGAGATAATTCTTCATCTCTTTACTGTTATGCACTATGCACTGTAAAATACAAATAAAAACATTTAATATACATATTCATATGAAGATATCATTTCTGAAATTAGTACAGTAACATTTTACATATGCATGAAAAACACACCAGAAGGTCTGAGATGATGCAGTGTCTTTATGGCTGATTGTTTCTTGTGGTTGCATTGTCAACATCTTTCTTGGCCTGGGATTTACAGGGCAGTAAACATAACAAGCCTGTCTCTGATCTTCCTGAGACTGGCATAAATCAGAAACAATTCTAATGAAGTCAACAGACTTAACA
The DNA here is from genome assembly GCA_022605575.1 of Laterallus jamaicensis coturniculus. Taxonomy (NCBI): domain Eukaryota; kingdom Metazoa; phylum Chordata; class Aves; order Gruiformes; family Rallidae; genus Laterallus; species Laterallus jamaicensis. The sequence continues at coordinate 25,394,812 of JAKCOX010000001.1, forward strand.
GCTACATAAAGTTTTGTATGTGGGTACAGGATCAGGGTCCCTGTCTCAGGGGAAACACGAACATTGCTTCTCTTACCTCTTTTACCTGAAGCACCTGGAAACACATTCATATGTGGAAAATACTCCTCTGAAAAACAGGACAGCTTCTTGCATGTCTAAAGGGACTTATCCCACCTGTTTTTAAGGCTGTGCAATGGCTGCTCGTTGTGTGAGGGTGTTGGGGAACTTGGACAGAGAGTGGCTGTCAGCATCAAGTCTACAACTGAGGAAAGCAGGAAACACTGATTTATTACCCAAAAAGCAAATCTTTTATTTATGAAACGGAAAGTTTGCACACACGTGTTTTCAGACGAGAATATTCAAAGAGGTATGAAAGAGACAGAGAATAAAAAAGGAATGCTTGCAAGATAGGCATGATTTTTTAAATAGAAAAAAAAGTGAATTTAATGAATAAAGCATCAAACCTGCACTGTAGGCCCTCTGTTTTTAAAGATTTAGAAAGCTAATATAATTTGAGTCCAGCCCCATAATCCTGTGTTCAAAAAATGTGAAATAATAATAACAATGTAACCTCATCCTCTGTATTTCCTCATTTCCTTAGGGCCACAGTTTCAAAAGGTCTTGAAAAACATAGCAACAATACATTCCAACACTTCCCTCTGATTATGGGAAAGCACCCTGCCCTCCAAGCCTAGGTAAGTGTTGACGTGCTCAGTACCTCCAACCTTTTCCTCAATGAGCAGTTAGAGGAATGGGTCACATGTGTGTGTGATAGGAGTCAGGTCTTTATTTCACCTTTTGGGCATGGCCCAGCAAGCATTTAAAATTAGGCTCGGGGTTTGTTATCTGAAGAAGTTTCACTGGTTTCCACTGAAACCCTGCATAGTACTTAGCACTGCTACCAATAAGGTTTCTGGGGAATTGAACTCCCTCTGCAAACTTGGATATTAATCTGCTTATGCAAGAGAGCACGTTTCCTTCTAGACTAAAAGGCACCCTCCCCGCCCCACCAGGCAGGTCTTTTAAATGACCTGTGAGGCCCTCATCCAGAGATAACACCACCCTCGCCTTCCCCAGGCAGAGTCCTCTCTCTACACAGCAGCCTCAGACTCTTTCTGGGGTTATGTGCGACCTCGGGGATCTATCAGCATGGAGCTTGCTGGAAGATGGATGGCTCAAAGAAAAGTGAGGGAAGAGTCAGACTTGGTTGGAAATGTTTAGCAACTTCTCTTGGGAAAGCTAGAAAAAGCCTGAATAACTGACAGGAACGGGAGCAGGCATGGACAAACCTCTATGCAAACTCTGACTAAATTTGAAGAGTCCTGTGGACCTCAGTAAACCACAAAGAAAATACTGTCTTTTAACAGTGATCATGAGCATCTGTACTTGTCCTAAATATTTCATTCATGATTCCTGGGTAGATTTATAGCTATTTACTTTTATTTTTTTTTCTGTGATTGAGTAAACTCGGGTATTAGGAAGCATTTAGCAGCTGATTTTGTGCAGATAACAGCTGCAGATATGGATCTATAATTTAGTGATGCTGATCACAAGGTAACTGTTTCACAGTACATTGATAGAAAAAAGAAATCATCTTCCTTTAAGTAATATAAACTAAACCATTGGTTTTGATTTGGTGTTTTGCTTTATTTGAAGATTTTTGGAACTGCTTTTCTCTTCTCTTTAAATCTTCTAGGGCAAAATGAACTGTAGTCCATTGCTACCATAAGGGACATCTGGAAGATTCCATTCCTTGATTTTAAAATAAAAAGATGAACTGTTGCTTCATCAACTTATTCTGGTTCAGGTAAACCCTCTGAGGGATATGGTTGTGTTGATGATTTTGTAATAAATATTCAAAAGACTACTATCAAAACAGCCTCTACCCAGCTAGGACAAAGCCACACCATCACCACAACTTTTTGGTGACTTCAGCAGCACATGTTATGATAGAAATGCTTCAGTTTTTAGTGTAGCTACTTCCCTATTTTTTTAATTGTCTCTTCGTGCCAAGAAATTTGCCTTTCTTCTTCTTCTTCTTTTATACACATGAAACAGAGTTCTCCATTACATCGTGCTTCAAATCTGCATTTTCCAGTGCCTGGAAAAGACAACTTCTCAGCCCACGCTGTAGCTCTCTGGAGTAAAGCTTTTTGTATGCAGTGAGGAGTGCATTATGCTTCAGCCATAACTGGAATGTGCACAGCTTTGTGAAGTTTCTCAGAATGACTCAAAGAGTGGAAGCAAATAAAAACCACAGAGATATTTGTATCTTAAATGTGCTTCAAGTAACTGCATTATTACCACAGCACCTCCTAGGCTTCCCGTTTTTGCAGATTGCACATTGTCACCACTTCCTAAATAGCTGCATTTATTTATTGAAACTCAAGGGTTTTATTTAACATCTCATGTAAAAAACACTTCTCCTTATCCAAGTCATTTAGGCCAAGACCTCCAAATTTGGGTGCCTATAGCGAGTCCCCATTAATCCTTACTTAGACATGCATGCAAGTAATTTCATTTTTAAGGGAGCCACCTGAAGCATTTGTGAAAACCCATCTTGTAACTTCTTTGGTCACCTGGCTTTGAAATTAGGGTACAGCTCACCATCCCAGATAAGACACCAGGTGATATGAGACTCCTGAGACAGGTGAAGGACTGCAGTTATAGGAGTTAACCATGAGCTTGAGTGAAGTACTGGATCTGAGAGTTTGTTGCCTACAACTGACACACGTGGAATTGAGGTGAGATTGCTGTAGGAACTAAAGTTATGTGGGCATGACTCACTGGAAGGGGGGTTTTGGGCGTAATTCCTATTAACCTCGTCCAGGATCCTAGAACTGGCACTTAGATTTGGAAATGTTAATGTGAACATTGTCATGTGTTCAGTCATTAAGCCCCAGAGCCAGGGAAAGGAAATGTTTTGGGAGAAGTTAGGAGCTAGTTAGAAACTTTCTCTGAGGAATACCAGAGATCTCTTCCTTTACAAAGGGAGAATGCATCAAAATTCTTTTTTGCCTGTGACAGTGCACACACTTGCTCCCACCATCTCACATGCCATGTAACTGGGATTAGGGGCTGTGAGGCAGAAATGTAGTGGGCTGTGTCCAGTGGAGCCAGGGCAGCAGCTGAAAATCTGTCTCTGGTGGCTGACGGCTGCCCTGTCAGGGAACCACAGCACTCCTGGTGTGAGCAATGAAGAGAAGAGTTGGGGAAGTGGCAAATTTTAGATTTTCATTCTGCAGGTTTAAGCCCCTGCCAAGTCTATAGTGTCAGCCAAAACCACAGAATTTCAAAATGTGCCTTAACAGCAAACCAAAAAATCAATATGCCTTCCTCATTTTCCTGGAGCATGACAGAAAAACCCATTTAGTCAATAGCTGTCTTTCTGTCAGGCTCAGTGGGCATTGTGCAAAATCCCAATGGACAAAAACAAACAGAGGGAAAACGAGGAATCTGCTTGCACCCAGAGGGCACCCCTCTGATAGAAGCTCCTCTGTGAAGGAAGCAGATGGGTTTCATGCCGTGAAGATAGATAAAGCACTGCAAAGACATCAGTTCCAATGCATGTTAAGTTCATTTCTGCATAGTTTGTTAATTTACAAGTGGGCACAATGGCAGGTAAAAGCATAGTAAGTTAGGATGAGATTGATAACACTGTAGAAATCTTGGTTGGTAACCATCCATAGATGGCCAGCACTTATATAATAAAACTCTGCTAAGCAAAACATTTTCAAATTGAAGGGAAATTATAAGAGAGTAAATTATTTACACAATCTTATTCAACTGTCTATAATTGTGGTTTATAATGAAAATAGGAGGCCAGATTTGATCTCTAAATGCATGCAGTTCCGTGGATCTGGCTTGTAATTTGCCAACATTTTATCTGAAAATAAATGAGACTGTATAAAGTTATTCATTATCTGCATGTATTAATTTTAATTCATATATATATACAGTTTCTTGCACTTTTCACACATAAAATGACGGAAGTTGTGCAGACGAAACCAAAAATACAGCCTCTCGAGTCAGACGGTTTCTACCACTGTGTTACTGAAATTTCTAATCATCATCTCATGACAATAGTTTCAAGGGATTTATGAAAAAGTAGCAAAGAATACACTTTTCTGTAATTTACTATTTCCTGTAATTCATCATACCCTTTTTTTCCCCAAATCGCTCTGACTTTTTTTTCAGTAGTATCATATATCACAGTCCTACTGCTAGTGACCCTTTTTTGACTGATATTCTTCTGCCTTTGTGCATTGTTTATTAATTGCTCTTTCATTGCTGAGACAACTATAAAACTAAAAGGCAGAGCAGGAGACAGCCAGATAGGGTGGGATGGTTGACTAGAAGGCCACCTCTGGAGGGCTTGCTTTGGTTTACAGACACAAAAAATAAGAGGAAAAAACCAAAAGCCCTTAACTTAAAAACTTTATGTATCACTGATCTAGTAAGCAAAATTCTATAGTCTGGGCTGCACAGAAAGCCAGACTAGATGGTCTGCTGATCCATTCTGGTTTTTATGATACTTTAAATTTACTTCAAATCTACTGCAACCACTGACAAATGTTAAGCATAAGCACACCAAATGCATTTGGAACAGATTCACCTTTGAAATCCATAATTGATGATGTTAAAGCGAGGGAAAATAACAGTGGCAACATCAAGAAGGAAATGCAAAGTAACCTGTGACAAAAAGTCTGGCTAAGGTAGGAGTCTGCATTAACTGCGACACCTGCAATGCTGATGAGAAGTACACATGCTCTCACTTTCTGTGTTGTTTGCATGCTAAGCTAGAAGATGAGAAGTAATAAGATATGGGGGGGAGGGAAGTTTGCTACCTATAAATAAGAAAGCGGACCACAGTTTTCTCAATCTGCACATATTAAAGGCAGTGTTCCTGAGTTTTTGGATGCCCACCCATGGATTTTGATATGTGGTATTAGTAAGCTTGCAAGTAAGCCACTTGAGTACAAGGATGAGGAAATACAGGTTAGGATGCAATGCTTCTGACATGTCTTTTTAAAAATCTATACTTTCATAGTGCATTTATGTACACTTGGAAACATACTTCAGGATTCCCAGAAATTATTTAAGGAGTGGCTGTACTCTCAGTAATCTTCCTATTGTGGCAAAAGATGATCTAATGATTAAGGAGCTAGTTGGGAGCTGGAAATTTTGCAGTTGGTTACCAGCACTGACACAGTCTTCCTGTATGACCCATGGCTAAGTCACGCAATCTTTTTGTCACCCAGTTCCTCTTCTGTGCTTTGAGCATGTGAAAAAATGAAGTATTTTTGTTTATCTCTCTGAAAAAGCGTCTCTGATGTCAAGCCTGCCGCAGCACACTCATTAATGTCTCTGTGAGTTGCACCATAAAAGTCACTCTGATAACGAGACCTCACCCACAAAGAGTTTTAGCAAGTTGCATGCACAAGCAAGGAACAGATGTTGCCTGGAGCTCATGTTCCCCTGATAGTTGGTAGCAACCTGATGAAAGTTTTACCAGTTATATTCATGGTTTTATAAAAAGAAAATGAAAAGAAAACTGCCTTTAATTAGAGCAGCTCTAGGAAACAGGAAGTGTTGTCAGGTATGTAGTAATTACACAGCGTGTCAGAGTTAAGTGTTGGGGGCCAACAATACAGAGCATGGTATTCTACTGGGTGAGAAAACACTGGTGCAGAAATTGCAGAAGCTCTTACCCAGCTTTACAGCTCCTGACAAGTGTATATACAAAGCATATTGGAACTGTGTCACATAAGGTCTTCTCTTTGCCCATGTTAAAATGCAGAGAATAAAACCAATAGCTAGAGGAGCAATTCAAAACATCCTTAGAGTCAGAACTTGCCACTAATTCTTTTGAGGAACAGCTGGAATAGAAACAAAACTAGAAAAGGCCTCAGCTGAAGATGCTGCTAGCAGGTACTTCTCTACTGTCACACTTTTGCACGCTGCCTTAACACCTCACTTAACACCTTAACACACTGACTATCACTTCAGATTGGATGAGAACCATACAAAGCAAACCACTGCATTTCAAGTGATAGTTAAGCCCTTTTTCTGTATTAAAAGGCAAGAATTGATTTTTTTCTCCATTTTTCATGTCTTCACATGTATCCAGGTTTCTCTTCTTTGAAGCTGGCTTTTCTCCAAGATTTTGTGACCAATATATGTGAGCATTTTTTCTTTTCTTTTTCATTTAATTTGGGGACTTGCCTGAAGGGAGACCACAGTTTTGTCACGATTATGTTGTGTTTTGATTATTCTCTAAACTGGCTGGGAATGACCAAATTTTGTCCTGCAGTGCTGAGCCATGACCAATCATAGAAGTCATGTGGAGGAATTGAGGGGCTGATCCTGCAAGGTAAAGTGACTTGGAGTTGACATGGCTTCCCCAATTACATGGTGTCTAGTTATGTGGCATTAATCTAGATGCTTAGACTTTACCTTCACTCCGTGGCCTAAGCCTGCTGATGTACACAGCTTCCAACCTATCTCAGAAGACCAGTGATATCTACCTTAAATACTTAAATTAGTTTAACATCCAAGTCTATATTTTTAACATATGTCCAGAAATGCCCACACAAGTTCTGTGCTCCTTTTGCTTTTAAGCTTCCCTGTCCATAAAGGAGTCTTATCCACCTCTTGGTGCAACACATCTTTGAGTCCACGTCTCCATTCTGTGTCCAGCCAAAACACTATGAGAGTCTCTAGCACAGATGAGCTGCTGGGAACAATATTTCACTCTCAGAAGGACGTGTCATACCTAGGGAGTCAAATCTGACTCATTGCACTGGAAGAGACAATTGTCTACACCCCTAAATGGCCTTGAAGAGGCATCTTGATAAATTATAAAGGGCAATTGATATTCTGTCAGCATGTGGGAGCTTCAAAATAAAAATACCAGACCTATATGCTTTTTCCACATCCTTGGAACTTCAAGGGGCAAATGCATTCATTCCCTTTCATTTTGCATCTGATTGCTTTTAAACATAGTGAGGGTCAAACCTTTCCAATGCTGATACCTATGGCGAAACTCCCCCTGACTTCCATGAGACAGGGATTTGGCCCATAAGAGTTGGTGTCTGGGGAGGATGCATTGAAATAAATGGTGATTGTCAAAGCACATTGGAATTTAGAGCACATTTGTTGCAAAGATAGAAGCTCACTGGGGTATCTGATTGTCAGAGGTGATTTTATTTCCCTTACAGCACATATGCACATTTTTGAACCTTGTCATGCTGCAAAGGGAAATACCTCATTAGATTTCACTAGGGTTTCTTCAGAGTTGTTTGTGCACTATGGTCAATAAAGATATTTTTTGTTTAATAAATGAAATCCTGGAATGGCCAGTTCTATCAGGAAATCGAAGGAAATGCATTTATCCCTGGTAAAGATGAAGCTCTACTTTATAGGGTGCAGAAAGCCTGCAATGTGTATTATTTTTCAAACAGCTGAAAGATTTATAGTGGTAAATGGGGTCTTTTTCAGCCTCTTGATCACATTGTCACGATAAAGCAAACGTTACAAATAAAAACAAGAGCAAACTAAGAGCATTTCAATGTTCTGTATTTTCAATTATGATTTTCAGAGAAATGAATCACTTGTCCTTTTTTCATTTGGAAACAGTTTTACTTCCCTTTTCCCCACTGGACATATAATTTTGATTTATAAACACAGCAATCTGGAGCAAAGGGAAGTTTTAAACACAGTACCTACTCCTGCTGAGGGCTAGTTTTATTTTGCTTAGAGTTTTCATTTTTACTTTTTTTACATTTTTCAGATTAATTTTAGCTTTCTACTGTAGAGATTAAAAACACCATTGCAGATGACATATTTTTCCCATTTTAGATTCACACAGGCCTAAGGTTTCATCTTGCACCCAAGGCCTCATTTTATAAACACGGTGAAGAGTTCTTCCAGTTAAAATGTGCTTTTAACTGGGATAAACCTGTCTCCCAATGTTAAGACTTATAAATCTTCTCCACAGTGCTATTTACAATCCAGCTACTGCATGCTTATTTTATTGACTATGAATGAATAAATCAGTTTTCCACATCACCCCATTCTCTTTGCTGATGTTTTGATTTGGTGTCTGTCCAAAAGTCTCTGATCATAGACACATGATTATAAAACCATCTCTCGCACTGAAAACTATTTAAGAAACAAGCAATGGAATTAACTTCTTTTAGATATTGTTTTACACTGCATATTTGAACTTGGGGATATACATTTTTCACAGGGCTTAGTTCTGCTGGGCAGAACACTCTGATAAGACTGCAGAAGCCAAAAAGTTAAATGAGGGGTTTTTTCATCATTCATTACTTGGCTTGAGTTTCTGTAATACAGAATCTATGTCTTTAGCTCAACTGGGGCTCTTTGAGTATATGCAGGTGTCTCTATCCTTTAAAGATTTTTAAATCCTTTAAAAGAATTTCATAGGTTTGTTATGATAAAATCAGGATTTTTGTTGTTGTTGTTGTTTTGCAGCACTCGGGTGGAATTTTGTAAAATTATGAGAGAGAAAAATATTGGCCATCAAAACTTCACACTAGGCTATATTTTCTGTTCCATAAGTATCTAGGAAATCCAGAAAAGAATTTTGATTCACAACTTATGTTGGGTTTTGAAACCCCCCTGTATAAATGCTGTGGGAGATCCTTAGAACTACTGGGAAATTTTTTATATAATGGGATCAGAGACTGGCTTGAGTCTCAGCAATAGCATCTGTCATTCTTTTCTCATTACTTTAGGGAGAAAAGGGACTGACATGAGAATTCCTATATCAGTACCTACTCCTTCCCTTTGGAATTTTAAATTAGAGGGAACCTGCAGAGCACAGGCAGCATCTAGTGATGGAAATAACACAAAAACCATCCTGTCAAGGCATTTGATCTCACAGGAAAAGAGCCCCTGAGAGCTGAGCATAGTGGAATTCAAACCCCATGTGAAGCTCAGTTTCAAAGCCAAAATCCAAATCTTATCCTACAGCTCATCCAGAGGTGAAAGGCCACTGGAGTGCAACACTTGGCAGTTCCCCCCATAAAACAGGTGTAACACAGTTTGTAAATTAAGCTTCATATAAGCACATTGTAATCAAAAGAGGAAAAATGTCCTTTTAAATTTTAGGGAACAGTGGGTATCTGAAGGGAATGTGGGATATGCTAAAACCAGCAGATGGGCTGTCTTGTAAGATCTTGTTTTCATTACTCTTGATCTTGCAAAGATCGATGGTATCAGTATTGCCTACTCCAAACAACATGTCTTTTTGTTTATACTCAGCTAAGGCCTAAGCACCTCAAAAGGTTGCATTACGTTTCCTGAAACCAATTTCCTATATTTTATGACAAGTACCATGCTTGCCCACATTAGTCTTCAGATGACTTTCAGCCTTATTCCAAGGGAAGTGGATTTTGTCGTGCACTGACAGGTGCTCCTGGCAATTGCAGCTTAATTATATTAAGCCCTTCATAATGTACTTGGAAAAGAAATCTATGTCTATATCAGTCACTGAAAGGACAGAAGATACTTCAACGTAACCTGGCTTCTTTGGGTCTCAGTGGCAGCAGTTAAGGTGTCGAGGAATTGGGCTGAATTCACCATTTAATTTCAAGAACAAAAACATCTAATGGTAACACAGGATTGACTTGGGCTGGTGACACTGATGATTTTATGCCGTCTCTGTCATTTCCCTTCTTTTCCTACACTGGAATAAAACACGGAAGAAATATTTCGTTGGGATATTGTGCTGATCAGCCCTTCAGTGGCACCCTTGTTAAGGGTTATATCTTCCCTCTGTGGTTTGACTGCTACCCATCTAACTCTAACCCTTTTCCTGAATTGCCTCAGTTAGGAGCACAGTTGCACTATGGTCTCACTGTGTAATTTGGTGGTGGTTTAGTCAAAAGAGAAGTGAGGACAATTTCACTCACTTAAGATCTCAGTTATCCTCTTTCCCTGTCTGCTGGCTTTGTAAAACAGTGACAAGGCACTTAGAGAAGCAGTGTCAATCAGAATAATCTGGGCCTCTGTTTGGTATTCACTATTTTCCTGCAATTGCCATCAACAAAGAGCACCCAGGCACCAATAACACAGCTAAGAAAAACTAAAAGCCAAGCCAGAGAAAGTCTAGCAATTGTCTGTTGCAGAGAAAAAAATGGGAAGACTCAAATTTTGAGGCAGATTACCTCTCTGGGACTATTTCAGATGGGAAAAATTACTCTGGAACAAGAGGATAGAACATTAAGTCCCAAAGAGCAGTAACATACAAGACATTCACTTGAACACCTCCTAAAAATAAAGAATGAGAGTTTGTCCTGGAAAACACTGACACCAGCATGTGACCTGTCACGGAGACAGGGAGATACAGTACAGAAAGACAGTAAGGATACAACAAGAACGATGATATCACAAGTAAAACAACAGTTTCAAGAAAAGCTGAAGACAAATGGTAAGGGAGCAACAGCAACAGATGTTTTCCCTTAAGGTCATAAATGAAAACAGAAATCCTGATGCACAGGAGCTTTTCTGGAGAAATACATCTATATCAGAGCATGAAACACTAGTGAAACCAAACCAGAGCACAGGACACAGAATAAAAGCAAAGCAGTCTCCTTTTTACAACGAGAGTTAGGGCAAACACCCAGGTAGCTGCTGATGGTCTGTTCTTTCAGGGGCAATGGTCACATCTCTTCCCACCAAGACACAGTGGGTTCTGGTGATGTCTTCATGACTGGCCGTCACAAGGTTTGTCCCCAGGCAGTTGTGCCATGCTGAGCTCAGCAGTGGGAAGCAGAGAACGGGGAAGGGTAGTACAAAGCACGGGCAGCTGGGTCCCTTCACCCATACAGAAAGGTCATGAAGCTACAAGTATCTTGGCTGAACTCAACGGGCTTCGTACCACACCTTACTAGTGAGCGAAGAAGTGAGGCTGGAGGGAGCCCAGCAGGGGTGAGTGGCTCTGGCTCACATGAGGACGCCAAAGCATTGACATTGTCATCATGGTTTATGTGCAGACAGGTTAATAGACCCACAGACCAGAGATAGCTAAAGTTCGAGATCCCAGTAATTCCCATTTTCCTTGTGGAGTTTCTTGTCAAGTGCAACATGATTGCCACTTTGTGGGGCGATACTCTTTAGACAAGTGAAGCCAAGTAGCCTCCTCTGATATCACTCACCTTTAGTCCTCTAATCGATTAGCAAGAAGTTAAAGCATTCTCCAACCTTCCAACCATTGCTAGAGCAGGTTAACTCTTCCCTTCCCTGTCTCCCCCTGCCCACAATTGCTGTCAGCCCATCCTCTCCAAGGGGCATGGGGTATTGCTGGACCCCTGTGTGCTACATCTTGGGCCATGAAGCGTGCCTTGTAAGTTGTAAAAAATTGTATATGAAGTGCCAGAGCAAAGACTTCACTCCAGTGAATGCTGATATGTTATCCTAGCCTAGCAGGCAAGCACACCACTGGCAGCTCTAAGTGCATCCACAAACCTGACTTTCCACGTGGATGTCTGCTCTTTATAGAACATCCACATTTGATCTCTGCTCAGGAAAAATGCAGTGAAAAGTGCTTTCTCAGACCAAATCCTTTTCAAGCCTGACATTATCAGTTTGGAATATTCGCAGGGCTATTGGGTGTCCGGAAGAAGGAATGGCTGGGATCTGAGTGTACCGTTCAAGCCTAATCCAAACACCTCCCCAGATTTAACTCAGCCTATCAGGAAAGGTAATTTAGCACCTGGGGAAGATAGGGTTTGAAGCCTGCATCTGGCACACCAGCCAGCCACCTCTGAATGGACCTTCCAGATGAGATATTCTCTCACAGAAAAAAAATCCCAAACTAGTTCATGGAGGTGTTAAGTGCAAAAGCATTCCTGAACCAATAGCAAATAAAAAAAAAAAATCCCACTTTTGCCAGGAAAGAATAGTGTTCTGTTGCATTTTTCAAAATATTGTTTGCATAAATAGCCAGGAAACAAGGAAAACAGGAAGGGAAAAAAAAGAAAAAGAGGTACCAGTGTGATTTTCACAGTTCTGATAAACATGGTGCACATGCAGAAGAGCTCTGGATACCATCTGGTTGTGCAGTCAGTGCAGCGTGTGCTTTGCTGGGCTCTGGACATACCTGTTGAGTACAGAGCTTTACACTACGCAGCCTGACTGTCAATAGAAACCAGGAGGTGTGTGCACACACATTGCACGTGTTTGGCCTATTGAAAGAGACAGTGAACACAATAAATGGACCTAAGTGACTTAGCAGCCTGAGGCCCGTTTTCAAAAGTGACTCCTTGTTGGGGATTCAGCTCAATGTCATGGCCATATCTTAAGAAGCTGCTGCTCCTCAGCCAAAGCACTATAGCTGCCTTCAAATGCTGAGCTGAGAGCTCCTTACTCTTGTGCGGTCACTCTGCCCTCAGCAGTCTCAGCACAGTCAGGATGGACAGACATCCTGCACAGTCATCTTGTCAAGGAGCAGGTGGTAAATTGTTATGCTGCAAGAACTCTGCTCCTGATTTTTTTCTGCACTGTACGCATTTTGAACAGGAGTTACCTCCTTGGATAGCTTAAATGTTTTCTGCATATTAGGGAAGGGGAGGGGAGGTTAGAAAAGCTGAATGCTCACAGTTTGAATCAATAGGAAAGCTGACCATGAGCAGATTTGTGAAACATTATAGCACTGTTATTGTGGGTTTCCAATTGCAGAACCAGGAATAAAACTGACACAAGATATAATCAAAGAAGAAGTTAAGGACTGGAAAAGACATAATGGTAGTCAACATTGTTTTATGAACAATCAGTCTCCTTGGACTGATCTGATTTCATCCTCTGGTGAGATTATAAACTTGCTTGATAAAAGTAGCTGCATAAATGTAACAGGCGTTTTAAGGCTTTTGACTACCACTACATGACATTCGGGCTTCCAAAAATTGCACAGTATTATACAGCATGTGATGTACTGAGTGGTGTAAAGAGCCAACTGAGATTAGGGCCCAAAAAACAGTTGTCATTATCATCATCATATATATGGGCATGGACAGCAGGGCTAGGTGCTCTGAACTCCTCTTTCAATTACTCTGGAGAAATGGCTGACTGCAGAAATCTTTGTGTTTCAGGAAAAAGATCTTCCTAGATGTGTCATTAAATATCTGCAAACAACATCGCTCACCTAGCCTCAAACTCAGTAGACTGGCAACCAAAAGCTCCTTTAGATATTTCCAAATTGACTATTTTGGGGACACTGAAGAGACACTAGGATTCAGTTTCTCAGAAACTGGTTTAGGTTTGACTCTTAGAGCTGTCCTTCCTTAAATCTGAACTTCCCAAATTCAAACACTAATGGCATTTAAAAAACATTCTGCAAAAATACATCTCCCTTGTTATTATAGTACCAGTGTACTGATGCTCCCCTGTTTTCCTTCGGTGACATTTCAGTTTTATATACTTCCACAAAACACTTTTAAGCACATCTCTGTTTAACAGCTTTGCAAAACATGGGAATCATTTACTTCTCTTATTAATTTTATTGTTAATTACAATGCAACCAAAAGTCCTTTATTTTTTTTCCAGAGAAGAGAACAAGAGCCATCATGTGGTTTTATTTGAAGATTGTAAAAGTTCTCTGCCATTGGAGAAGGTAAAACACATCACCATTGTGAAAACTGGTGAGAATAGTATGAGTATAAACTAAAGTGAAAGAGAGAAGACTGTTTCCACTAGGCACAGACTAGCAACCCAAAGAGAGCAATATAAAAACGAAAAACATTTTTTTCCTCAAGAAAGATGGGGTTTTTCTGAAATTATTTTTATTCCTTGTTTCTGCAGCAGAAAAACTAGTTTAGTAATCTGTAATGTTAATGTAATAAAAATAAAAATTAATTCAGTCATTAATATAGCTCCTTGGTGTGCATTTCAATGCATTTTCAACCAGATTTTGTTATTTTAAACTAAAGGGAATAAGTGGAAAGAAGGCAAAACTTACAGATGACTGAAAAAGTATCTGTATAAAAATCTTGCTCTATATCTTAAAATTTAGACAGAGGTGAGCGCACATTTTATATAAATGTTTAGGGGGAGGATAAAACAAGACCTGGTTGTTAGACAATACGGCACAGAGTTTGTTCAAATCCAATGACCAGAGAGATTCTACTTGATCCCTCAGAACATGAAAGGTTCGTAGCTGCTTCATTTGATCAAGTATTGAGCAGCAGCCCAGGGTGCTAATGCATTGATTCTCCAATTACCTGATACAATGAGGGCCTGGAGGTATAATGATGGGGGGTTGTTTATATTCATGTTTGCATGCCTGAGGAGAAAGGGGAGTGGCACTGAAATGGGTATTGCAGTTACCCACCCAAAAGCATCCGTTTCCCTAGAGTATCTGACACACCACTAATCGCGTTCAACCTTGCAGGTTCTTCCACTGACCACTAAACTGAATAAGACCCTTTGTTTCAAAAATCCTCCTCTTATTCTCTGTCCTACTTTACAACATGAACCAGCTTAAGTGCTGTGCTTGAGCCCCATCAGCCTTCTTGGTTCAGAAGCATGACCTCACATCAACTCGCCGATGCCCACGGTGCAGCCGTGGCACCCTCACACCAGCTAGCATTCGATATTTGAACCAAATCTTCCTCCGTGTAACTGCTGCTGGAGATTTAGTGTTTCTGCTTTCCCTCTCACATCCCTATGAGCTAACCACATACCCTTGCTACTGCTGTCCTGCAACTGCCTTGAATACAAAACAAAAAAGAAAAAAAAAAAAAGGGCTCAGAAATCCCCTAAACTAATTTTATCAGCTAGAGAGCTGGCAAGCAGAAGTATATGTGTTATAGAACTGAAACAGGTGTGGTTTGAGCATTTTCCACATTTGGTCTTGGCAAAAATATGAACAGACGATATTAATTCCACCGCACTGATAATTGGGGCTTGGAATCCGTTATCTGAAATAGAATTTCTTGGCAAAATTCCTCACTTACTCAAAAAATTATAATGATGTTTTTCTTTCTTTTTTTTGTGCGTGTTTTGGTGTGTTTCATTTCATTAGGAACATTTTTTTCTAAATGCACCAATTTGTGTGTGAATTTTATTGAAAATTTATGTTTGTTTAGTGTGCTTTACATCTGGAAACACCCCAGCCCCTCCCTGAAACAATGCACTGGGTCCCATGGCTCTATCTCAAACAAATGCCCCACTAATACGTTTGTATCTCTCTGTGTGTGTGAGTGCCTCTGTGCTTGCACAATTGCCTATAGCGTCTGTGACACAACCAGGTTTGCTGCACCTGCACAGTAAGAACAATCTATTGTCCCCAGCATTGTGATGATTGTTACATAAGCATAAGAAACCATCTAGAAACCATTTTCTGGAGCCAGGAGTGACTGATAAAGCTTGGTAGGTAAACCAGGCAATGTGATGTCCAATTGTCTGGTTGCTTGACCAAGTCATTTTCTCTGCCATCTTTTTTGATGCTGCATGGTGCTGAGCACCGTACGCTGCGGAGAACTTGATGGCTCTAACTTGGGAAGGGACTGCAGGGCACAGGCAGCACAAGATTTAAGACAAGAATGAAGTAAATGAAGGACTCATGTGGCACTCTCCATGGCTGATTCTGCCTTTCTCTTATTCTCCACTCCTTCTACCCTGTGTAAGCCTCCCATAATCATCCTAATCCTGGGCAGACACAAAATTCTTGTAGAAAAAATTACAGCTAGTCTGTGTCTGCAGTATTTACGCTACTCGTGGATGGTATAGATGATGCGCTGTATGGTGTGATGACTATAACCCACGCACTTCTGCTCACCGGAGGACATGACGTTCTCCTTTTCTCAAATCCAACCAAATACCCTTTCAAGACTCACTGCTTCCACAGTGCAGTAATCTGTCTGACTAATAAAGCTCACAAGTATGCTCATAGCAGTGCCGTGTAAGTGAAACAGTCAGTGGAAAAATAGTCAGCTCTTAGAGCAGGGATTAGACTTTCCCCTTACGTGACCTATCTCTTTGGCCCCTAGATCAGCCTAACTCTTGAACTCCCACGCTCTCACTCTTAAAACAAACCTCAGCACCTTTGTTGAGGTTGCTCTCAGTGTCTAGGAGGCACAGGTTTGTGTCTTACCCCGCTGAGGAAAGGACTCAGTGAAGGTCCCCAAGTTTTCTTGAATGCTCTGCACACCAGCCCATTGGCTGTAAGAACAGGAGAATTGTTTTAACTGTGTTTAGAAGAAAAAAGGTGGGCCATTTCTCTTGTGAAAGACAAGGTTTGCTGCTGTGTTTCAGACACTAGCTCCCAAATGGACAGATGGCCTCTGTGCTGAGCCAAGTGAGAGATCAAGGTTTTAGCTCCACAGTCTGTGATCTGTGTGTGGCCTTTCACCAAAGCTAGGGCTTTAGGGCTCAGAGAAACCAGTCAAAGCAGCAGGATGTTCGTAGATTTACAGATACTCAAGAAACATGGTTCTTCAGACCTAAACTATGTTTCAGTGGTTTCTTCCTCTTACATTTTTCTGTAAGGAAAAATAGTACAACAGTAGTAAATTATCTTTGGGGTTTGGGGTTTAGCTTTTTTTTTCCCTATTTCACCAGTTATTCTTTGGTAAATAGGACCATATAGTTTAAATAGTCAAATTGAAGTTTATACTCAAGATGATGTTTATCCCAACCTGAAGTCTGAATATTTGAGACATGGATTTTGTATCCCAATACTTGTCATGATTCTGAGAGCTCTATAAACATTACATTTCCATCCTATTTGATCTCAAACGTCTCAGCTTGTTTCTGGAGTTCTTGAAATCCTCATATTACAGCTCTCATTTTCAGCAGTATCATTCATTGTGACCTAAGGGTGAGATCCAGGCTCACTTCCTTTTAGGTATTCTCCTTCTTAACATCTTCTGCACCGTTTGGTTAATTTAATGCTCTTTAGTTTTCCTTTCAGATTTGCACTGATTTCTCTGTGCTTGCTTTGGTTACAGTTCCCACCGGCAGTACTCTCCTCCCTGGCTGATTTCACCTCCATCCACACAACAATGCCTGTCAATCATTTCTACTCAAACTCAGCTACTTGGTAGCAGGTCCCATAGGAAAAGCCAACGGTAACTGAAGGGAGTTCTCAATGAAAAGCTAGGCCACGTTTATTTCTGCACGTACAGGCTCCGGTGACATTTCTCATTTGTTGGCCAAACAGAATACACTGGAAAGCCCGTCATCCATAGATGGCCAAAGGATACGGACTTATTCAAAGGCAGCGCTCAGGAAGGGTGGGGTAATGCCAAAGGCCTAACGTAGTGCTTTACAGCTATGAAATCCCAGCAGTTTCTGCCAGCTGTAGCAGGACTCCACTGTGTGGGCGCCAAGCCGCGGGGCCACACACAGGCTCCATGGCTCAGCACCCACACAGCCATCACTGTTTTAAAAAAAGTGGAAAGAAAGGAGGGGAAAAAAAATGCTGAATCAGACTCTCGGAGCCTGACCAAAAAACATGCACATAAACTATAATTTTTATTATAAAAACTCTGGTTGGGAACAGAGATATTGTAGAAAAGCTGGAGAAGAGGGGAAATATTCCTAGTGTTAAAAGCAAGCTAGAGTTCATGGCGTTTGACCACAATAGTTTTCTTGGCTGCTATGGTTCTATGACTGATTTAAGAGGGTTTAAGGTTAATAAACCATAGTTGCATGTTATTATCAGTGCACTTCTTGCTCTCTCGCTAGCAATGCCATTTATTCATAGATTTATGATGATCACTGTAGTAGTATAGAGGCTATGTGTTTTTTAGGAGCATTTTCTGGTGGAGGGGAAAAATGAGAGTGGAGGGGCTGAGAGAGAAAGAGATATTTCTAACCTGAAGTGCTGCTACATCCAGGCCATAAAAGGCATTGGTCCATAACCTGGCCCAAAACCTAGAATGCACAAAATAAAAAACCAACCAAACCCAAACTCCCACTCACCTAACTAGCAGAACAATAAGAAATATATTCAAATGTAACAAAAAGCATTGCTGGTCTCAACATAATTGGGTCCAAAAAAGTGCAGGTAAGTAGAAGAAGAAATAGCAAAATTTAAAAGTTGTCCCATGACAAAAGAGGTAGCCTTTGCCTTTAATAGATTCCACAAATTATTTCTTAGGAGAAAAAAATAGGGGTGTGCTTTTTTCTTTTAGTCTTTCATTGCTTCAAGACTTTAAAACCCTACTGCAAAAGCTGAAGGATATTAATCTGTCATAAAAAGTTTACAATATAAATGACAGGAAGATGATCTACAACAGTGTTAAACCGCAGAATAATTATTAATTATTAAAGCCTTGGCTGCAAAATATTCTGAAGGAGTTTTCCTGCTTTCTGTTAAGTCAGGAAGAGAAAAAGTAAGAAAGAAAGAAAAGCCTATAGTCCGTTTCCAGTCTCTCATGCTTTCTGAGCTGAACTCTGCATACAAATCTATATTTGTAAGACACCCTCATCTACCAGTTAATCAAAGCCCTGGAAATTCAAGGAAACCTGTGTTTATGGAAATCTGGCATTTCTGTAAAGTTTTGAATGAGAGCTAAATAGAGCAGTTCATCTCATTGAAACTAATGGCTTCTGCCAAGTGGTTTTGCAGTGCTGGGTCTTCTGGCACAGTCAGCATTTAGGAATTCATTTATGAGCTGGGTTAGCTGGAGACTCTGGAATTCAAATTTATGTCTAAGACTTAGTGGTTTATTCCTGATAGGTCTCTGTAAAGAAATTGTAATCAATTTACCAAACTCAGACTTTGTAATATGCAGAGTAGAAAACTAGCTGCTTTTTTTTCTTCTTTTCATGATTTAGGGCTTGGGATTTTTATTTTTTTTCTTTTCCCCAGTGGACAATTGCAAACTGTACACATGTACATTGTGTAGCTGAAGGGGGCTTTTTAATCACCCATTCATACTTGCTTTTGAAAAAGCTTTGTCCTTGTGCTCTTGACTCGACTTCCTATGGGCCTGATCCTGCTCCCGCTGAAAGTGCCCGCCTTTTCCTCTGGGGGAACAGAATCGTACTGCAGATGAAGTCACAGTTGCACATAAAAAGCAGAGAAAAGTGTGGCTTGTCACATGAGTTGATTTTTATTTCAATAAGTATCTGCATGAACACGCAGTCAGACTCTATTAAGGACTTGTTTGGTTTGCTTAAAAAATATATGTCTCCGGGAGCTGGCCAGCATATTTGAATATTGGCTTTTTTTCTGAGTCATAAAAACCTCGACATTTTTAGCAAGCAATGAACAAGAATTGCTCTACCCTTTCAATGCAACTATAAATTTGCTCTTTTTTTCCCCTTTTAGAACTCCTTTGAAGAACTCATTGAATAAATTAACAACTTGGAAAGCTGCCTGCCGTTTTTGTTGGCTTTGGGTTTCAGGGAGTTGCTTGGTAAACAAAAGTCAATGGATTCAAACAGTAACAAAGTAATTTAAATGATTAATCAAGTGTTAAAACTAGCTTAACCTCTCCTGTTTTACAAACTCTATATCACCCTCACTAAACTAATAGAGGAATAAGACACCCGTCTGGAAATCTCATCTGAAATATTAGATTGAGAATCAAAAATTCAGCCAAGCAGTGTGGTTTGTAGGGATATCCTGGCGGATAATAAATTGCATTAATCTTACTTAAATTTTCCATCTAAATCATGTCTTGAGACCATATTGCACTGAGGGGAATGTGTCTAGCTTTGAATGCATTGTGCTACTGAAAAGGTTATTAAAAGGGGAAAAAAAAAAAACAGATAATGACTTTTCTTGTTTTTCTTCTGACTACTTTTTCCAATATTGAGGAACCTATGTTAAATGTTCTGGCACCTAATGAAGAAAGTCTGCTTTCTCCCGCCAGTGCTTATGTTTTCTAATAGAAGATAAGAAGCTCACATATTCAGAACACTTAAGGCATTTTTTATTTTTTTTTCTGGCAAGAATTTATATGTGTGGACAAAAATAACCTCAGAGTTTTCCCAGCGTCGTCAGAGCTAAGTACTTTCCTCAGCTTTCTCATTCAGAAGAATTTTACTTTTCCAGTTGCACATAGTATGAAAACAATATTGGAAAAGCTCCCCTGGGTTTTTCATCAATTTGCAAATCTGAAAGAAGTCGAGAAGTTATGAAGTTCTACCCACCTTTTCTGCTTCTGTCCACTGTCTATCACACCAGTGTCATTTCACAGAATCACAGAATCACTGGGTCAGAAAAGACCTTTGAGATCATCGAGTCCAACCATACCCATTCTCTACTGAACCATATCACTGAGCACCTCATCTACCTGTCTTTTAAATACATCCAAGGTTGGTGACTCAACCACCGCCCTGGGCATCCTGTTCCAGGGCCCGATAACTCTTTCCAAAGGGGTTAATCAAAGATAAGACTTCTTCCAAATGTCTAATTTGAACCTGCCCTGGTGCAGCTTGAGGCCGTTCCCCCTCGTTCTGTCACTTCAACGAAGATCCAACACCCACATCTCTACAGCCTCCTTTCTGGTAATTGTAGATGGTGATAAGGTCTCCCCTTGGCCTCCTCTTCTCCAGACTAAACCACCCTGGATCCCTCAGCCACTCCTCCTAAGTTTTGCTCTCCAGCCCCTTCACCAGCCAGGTTGCCCTTCTTTAGACACGCTCCAGGACCTCGATGTCTTTTTTGTAGTGAGAGTCTTAAGTAAGTCTTAAATGAAATAAAAGATGTTACAATGAAAGGAAGAGCTGCTTAAAAGGAGAGCCCCTTGGAAATTGGGAGTGGTGCTGTCAGCCACGCCAGTGGGTGGGAAGCAGAGCTCCACAGACAGAAGTGTCGCTCCGCTTGGTGGGTTTGTCCTTGAAGCTGATGGAGAGGACCATGCTGATGCTCCAAGCACATATTAGCACATGCCTGGGTTGGGGATGTGATTGCCTGGCGCAACCCTGTGGCTCCCACTCAACACAAGCAAGTGGTAAGGGGTAATGCCAGTGTAGCAATGAGGAGGCCAAGCCGGCTGGTGTCCAAGAATGCTGCTTACACTGGGCTTTGGCATTTGCCTGAGGTCCTTAACGCAGCTAACGGATGAGTAAGTAGAAATTACTTACTTATTAAAAGGGAGCTGGCTGATGTCATTGCAAGACCTCTCTCAATTATTTCTCAACAGTCTTGGCAATCTAGAGAGGTCCCAGTTGACTGGAAACTGGCAAATGTTTTCTCATTTTTCAAGAAAAATAAGAAAGAAGACCCCGGTAATTACAGGCTTGTCAGTCTCACCTCAGTGCCTGGTAAAATTATGGAGAAAATCATACTGGGAGTTATTGGAAAACGCCTAAAGGACAATGCAGTGACTGGTCACAACCAACACAGGTTCAGAAAAGTAAGGTCCTGTCTATCCTTTTATGACAAGGTCACCCAGCTGGTTGACCAAGGGAAACCAGTTGATGTTACTGGTTTGGGTATCAGTAAGGTTTTTCGATACTGTGTCTCACAGTATCTTGCTGGACAAAATGTCAGGCATACAACTAAACAAAGCCATAATATGTTGGATGGGCAATCAGCTGATGAGTCAGGTCCAGAAGGTGATGGGGGTTACATCTGCCTGGTGACCAGCCACCAGAGGGGTTCCCCAGGGCTCCATTTTAGGCCCAGTTCTTTTTAATATTTCCATAAATGACCTGGACTCAGGACTAGAGGGTGTTTGTTGATGACACTAAATTAGGAGGAGCAGTTGACTCCATTGAGGGTGGAGAAACCTTGCAGAGAGACCTGGACAGATTAGAGAGCTGGGAAATCACCAACAGCATGAAGTTTAACAAGGGCAAGTGCCAGATTCTGCACCTGGGAAGGGGCAACCCTGGCTGCACATAAAGACCGGGGGATCAGATGCTGGAGGCCAGACATGGTGAGAGAGATTTGAGGGTCTTGGTGAACAGCAAGTTAAACACAAGCCAGCAGCATGCCCAGGCAGCCATATCCTGGGGTGCATCAAGCACAGCATGGCCAGCTGGTCCAGGGAGGTGACTGTCCTGCTCTATACACTGTGCTGGTGCGGCCTCACCTTGAGTGCTGGGTGCAGTTTTGGGTGCTGCAGTACAAGAGGGACACAAAGCTATTGGAAAGTGTCCAGAGGAGGTGCAATGAGGATGGTGAAGGGTCTGGAAGGGAAGTCTTATGAGGAGAGGCTGAAGT
Organism: Laterallus jamaicensis coturniculus; assembly: GCA_022605575.1. Classification (NCBI taxonomy): domain Eukaryota; kingdom Metazoa; phylum Chordata; class Aves; order Gruiformes; family Rallidae; genus Laterallus; species Laterallus jamaicensis. The sequence goes on from JAKCOX010000001.1 coordinate 25,416,965, forward strand.
TCATTGGTTTGTTCAGCCTGGAGAAGACGAGGCTGAGGGGACATGCTCTGACCTGTCAGGCCATTATGGGTCCCTTCCAACTCAGGAGATCCTATGACTCCATGATTCTAAACTAAGGAAGAAACTGCTGCCAGTTGGCACCAGAAGCACTGTAGATGTGTCGGTGCAGGACACAGTCATGGCCGTGTTTCTATCTGGAGACGCAGGAGGGGAAAGAGAGGTTACAGAAGCAGTAAGTCCACAGAAATCAGCAGGATGGGGCCTGACATGCTGGTTAGAAGAGGCAGCAGTGTAGCTGTTGCCAAGGCTGTTCACAGAAAGATGCAATTATCACCAAACACATCAGCAACCACATCATTCAGAGCCGAGAGGAGGATTATTTCCAAAGAGTGTTACACAATGTTACACAATATCATGCCGATGAGCTATTTTGTTCTATTCCTATGAAAATTTGGCCTTGGAGGCCCTGAAAAGTTTTCAGCAGCTTCTGTCAGTCCTCAGTCCCAGATCTTAGGGTACTGTGGAAACAGGCATGCACCATGAAGGAGAAGGAAACGGTCTCTCTGGTACCCCAGAACCCACCTGGCTGCAGGTCTGACATGCATGGTCCAGCAGTGTCTGGGGAGGGACGGACGCATGTCTCAGCTCCCCCTACCCATGCCGTGCCCACGTCCTCCCAGCTGCAGTTCTGCAGCCCTGGGCTAACCATCTGTGTGAGAAAAGAGCAGGGTTAGTTCCTCCTGAAAACGTGACTCCCGCTGTATGTCCCACGATGGCATCTGAGGAGCTTGCCTGCTTTCGCAAATGCGCCCAACTCTGCAAACGCTGCGGTCGTCATGGCAAAGGACATGCTGACTTCTCAACGCCCTGCAAGAAGGGCTGTTCCCAAAAATATGTTTTTGACTCTTTCTGCAGCATCAAAAGCCCAAGTATGTCAGATCTGTTTTCCATGGTGCAAATTGGTTTTGCACAACTATGAAAACACTGAACCAGCAAATTCTTCTTGGGAAACAAATTCCCATTAAAATCAGTGAGGCAAACTTCCCACTTGTTTTTATGGCATTTTGTTATATATTAAACAGCCTTATGAAAATAAAATATTTAAGTTGTTATTTAGAAGCCTGAGTACATTAATATGCTGCTGTTAAATCACAAATCAAACATAAAAATTAGTCATCTGAGCTTGAAGTCTGTACATTTCCTTACACAATTGCTGCAGTCATCTCTAAATTAACTTTTTAAACTTTAGTAAATAAAAATTAAAGTTATGCCTCAGAGGTAATAAGTAAATTATCACAGAATAAATTCAAGGCACCCTTAATTCTTCCCTGAAGTCCAGGCACACAGAATGGGAACAAGAGGCAATTTTAAAAACAGTGAGGCTTTTGAAAATCAGTTCATTCTCATTTAAGGTCATAAGATCCGAAATAGAAGTCTGACTTGATTTCAGGAGAGGATTCGTCTTGCCTGGGTGGTTTTGCCCATCTTTCTTTCCCCATAATGCATTTGGATTGGCTGTGAATTCAGCCTTAACTGGGGTTTATAATACTTGAGTTACAGTAATTATATGACTGTGTTGGGCTTTTCATCCTTTGAGTATGGGTATATGTTCTCAGGCTTCATTTTGATATAGGGCTTTGTCCTTTTTCCTGTACAGGAAGGTATCATGGATATAGGCCTGCAAAGTTGAGCCAATTCTGAACTTTTACAAAAATTCAGAAAATTCTGATTCAGAATTAGAATTTATCCCCTTAAGAATAATGCCATGAGTTGGACCCCATAGCTAAGCCACCTCCAAGCTTTCATCCTGTGTTTGGGATCATCTCATTTTTGACATGGCCAGGAGGAGCAACAGGAATGCTTTCCACGTCTCAATCTCCTGCACATTGAGTTTCGGGGTACGGTACTGGCATGCAGCCAAAGTCATTACCCAGCACTGGGGAGTTCCTCCTCTTTTCCATCTGGCAACTTTGTGAATGGTGCTCCCAGCCCCGTCCCCTGGGGAGCAGCGCGTGGATTGGGATGTGTATGGGGAGCTCAGCTCCCTCGCATATAGTGGCACGGATAACAAAGCTCCCATTGATCTCCAGGCCACAGGATCAGCTTCGTGCAGGCTTAAATTGCTCATCTGTTTTTAATGCCAAGAGCAATTTGTTTTCTTTATGGACAGCGTGGTTGCAAAACCGTGTTGTTTAAGATTAAACTTCTCTCATCTGGACAATGGCATCAACAACAACAACAAAGAAAAAGCTTTTGAAAATAATGAAAAAAATCAAGTAACTTTTTTTTTCCTTTTTTCTTTTTTTTATTTTGTATAAAAGAAAGTAATTACATCCAGGCATCCAGGCTGACCACAAATGCCAAGTTTGTGCTTGATGCATTTTTAACTGGTTGAAATATTATTTCTAAATAAACAGAGTTTAAAATGGAAATTCTGACGAGGCTTTGACTATATAGCTATTACTATCATGTTAAATCATTGTTATTGTCCTAGTGGTGTTAGTGCATTGCTACAATTGCTTGTGAAATGATGAAAGCTCAAACCCAAAAAAACAGCTTCTCCTGTAAACTTCAGAGTATTCAGATAGAGGAGAATTACACACACCAAACATTTTAGCATGAAGTCATACTGGATTTGTTATAATGAACAAGTTATTAAACGTAGCTTATCTCCTAAATCATTTTGATGCTGTACAGCTATTCAAGGAACTCTGGTTTATTTTGAATACCCGCACCTTACCTACTGTGTGGTGATTTAAAAGAATGTTGCCCACACTTATTTCTGCCCAAACCTATTTTATTTTGTTGGAAATTTTAACTGGGATCTTTCAACAGGAATATATTTTTGGGGGTGCCAGCTATTTTTAAAAGGCTTCAGCAAGGCATCACTGGTTAGATTTGGTTTATATCACTTACTCGGGTATTAGCACATTTGCAAATCATGGAATTAACTCAGTGAAAGCATGATCGTGCTAATAAAACTGGACCATGCAGAGTTCTGACTGTAGAAATTTTTTTGTTCCTCACATGGACTCACAGATTTTTATTAACAAATTCACACTCTTCTCATGTACTGTCACCATGCAGCATCTCTCACAAGTATTTATGACGGTGTGCTCCAGCTCCTGCGTAGAGTATTCATGCAAGCAGTAAGTAGGAATGCCCTCTAGTTTCTGCTAAGAGACATAATCACTGAGAAGCGCCACACACCAAGGGGAAGAAAAGCAAAAGCTTCTGCCCCAACAGTCTCCTTGTGATGCCTGCTGGTAGCTCAGAGCCCCACCACACTGGGCAAGGAAACTGGGATCACAGAATCACAGAATTGTAGGAGTTGGAAGGGACCTCGAGAGATCATCGGGTCCAACCCCCCTGCCAAAGCAGCTCCCTAGGACATATCACTCAGATAGGCGTCCAGACGGGTCTTGAATATCTCCAGAGAAGGAGACTCCACCACCTCCCTGGGCAGCCTGTCCCAGGGCTCTGTCACCCTCACTGTAAAAAAGTTGTTCTGCATGTTGGTGCAGAACTGCCTATGCTCCAACTTGCAGCCATTGCCCCTTGTCCTGTCCCCACAGACCACTGAAAAGGGGCTGGCTGATTCCCCCACATCTGGCATGGAAACCCGCTGCTCCTCCATAGACAACGATGCTACACGTCCTTCAGCATCAGCTGCTGGCATCTCCACTGTGAACACACACACACAAAAATAAAAGAAAATTATGTGCCCAAAGATCTGCACAGGCCACAGAGTTAAAAACTATCTGCAGGTTTAGGCACTTCTTTACCATTAACAGCCAAATCACACTGTCTACCCAGCTCCTTGCTGCTGCCTTTTAAAATCCATCACAAACGGATGCTGCCTGTTGGGATGCTGATTCTGGGAAAAACCAAAAGAGAAGAAACAAACCAGCCTTGGAGTAAACATCTGCTGTTATCCATCTTGCTCCGAGTGCCTAGCTGCAGCAAGCGTGTGTAAACTAGCCACCCTGCTAAGGTGCTTGTTGTGCAAACTCATCATTTTAAGTGGAACGCTGACAGGGGGTTATTTATGGAAACCCATGCCTAAGGAATATGTGCATATGCCTAGTGCAGCACACAGGAGGACACAGGCACCACTGTCAGAGTGCAAACCCATCCAGCAGGTTTCTTGCAAATCAGGTCTTTTCGTTTTGGAGGCACAGCATTTTGAAGGGTACTTGGCAGTAGCTTGAAAGCTCACTTTCTCATCTATTCGCTGGAGAAATGACTGTGGTGTCCAGGTGTTACAGCTGGACAGTTTGTCTTGCTCTGTACATTGCTGCTTCCTTCCTGAGATAATAATGAAACCATATTGGCCTGTTGCGATGACCACTTGTAGGAAATTTTCTTCCCCTTCTCTGTCAGCCAGTTCTTATTTCTTGCCAGTTCTGTCTCCCTGAACTTACCATGCTTCATCCCTCCTCTCAGCTGAAATTAATGGTCTCTGTGAGGGCGAGAGAAGGGGTCCGGTGCCTGGTTGTCCCTGCCACATATCATTTACAAGCCAAGAGTAAGCATGGATGGACAGTACTGCTTGACTGTCCTCAACTCCAGGGACAGACTGGCAGGGAGGTTTGGAAAAGAGAAGCAAGAAGAGGTGGAGAAACTTAAACTCCCTCCAGCCTTTCATAGCCCTGTACTTTTAGTACCCCTCACTTGGAAACCAACACTTCTGGCCATGAGGTGCCAGTAAAGGCTCTGCAGGCAGCAGCCCCTGTGGACTCCAAAATTGGCATGTCGCTTGGCCAGGAGCATCCATGCAGCTGGGAGGCTTCCCTGCAGCAGGCTGCAGCTCAGGAAAAATCTGAACCAGCTGGCCTACCGGCCTACCTGAAGTGTCACAACTGTGATGGCAGGCAGAGAGTGTCAGTCCTCACCTCTGTTTTTCCACAAAACATGAGCACAGTCACAGGCTCAAGGTATAAACCTCCTTGGGTACCGACAAGAACTTCCTTGACACAGGATGCAGGGTAGGCTGAGTCCCTAGACCTCTTGCACTCCATAACCTCGTTTTAGCAAGCTGTCTGTCAGTCTGTGGATGAATTGTCTAAAATCTCTGAACCTTCTGGCTTGCTGACCTGGACACCTTAAAAAAGTGCTTGCTTCCAAAGGTGCTGGCATCTGCATTTTTCTCAGAAGTTATTTCTTCTTAGGGTTTTTTTTTTCCCTAACTGAACATTTTATTACTTCATTAGTTCAGTTTTTCAGCGATTCAGTCCTCTAATATTATTAAAAGAAAAAGGTGGTGCTTTGAACAAGGCAGAGATAGAAAGTAAAACCCCCAAAACACAAGGGAAAAAAATGAAAGAAGCTGAATTCCAATAGGTCAATTTCAGCTTATTTTAGCAAAATGATCCAAAAGTTGATTTTCCCTTTTACAGCTGGAAAAAAAAAAAAGAAGTCCCGAGTTCTCATTAGTGTGGTGCTATTCATGAGATCTCTGGCTCTTACTGCTTTTGCTGGAGCCTAAATATGAAGCACAGAGAGGTGCTGAGTGAAAACATGCTTGTCTGAGCAACAAGACAATTAGGAGTAGGTTTGGTACAGATCTAACTTTGGCTGGACAGCTGCTGCATTGCAGAGCAGTTTTCCCTCGTCCCACATCAATGACATCCTGAGTCAAATTCTTCTCCCCCAAACTTCCCATCTTTTGGGTAATCCAGGCTCAGTTTTAAACCCGTCTGCAACATTGCTGTGCAGAACTAAAACCTACAGCTGAGCCACCTCTGAACTCAGAGATGAGCTAAGCACACGTATGGACCCATCTTTACAGTTAGGACGCATCGGTGGCCCACATCATCAGAATACACTGTAGTTTGTAATAGCTGGGGGAGAGGGTTTCACCCCCAAGTCCAAGGGCATTTTACAAGAACGGGCATACTGTCTCTCCTGTTCTGAAAATGAGGAAACCGAGGCATGAGGCGACTTGTTTCAAGCCACTTATCTTAACGTCCGTAGCCCAACAGTCATTCTGGTGGGTCATGCTCAGCCCACATCTAGGAGTCCTGTGCAGACAATAAAGCTGCAGCTCTTTATTTGAATTAGTGCTGTGAGGGCAGCCTGATTTACGAACTCCTCTGCTGTTGGGGTCAAAAATTAAGTCACTTTTCAGCTGAGGGGGCAGACCTGCCAACTGTAATTAAAAGCTTTCCTTTGAAATATGTGTCAGACTTTACACATGGTGAAAAGTGCTTCTCACAATATGAGCTTTCAGGCTGCTGCGCTGAACAACATACATGCGGCTAACCACTTCTCTGTTGGGTCCCAACAGCATCTGTTCCTTTGCCAACATTTTACTGGCATTCCACCGAAATCAGTGTAGCGTGCAGTTCTGCCAGGTAGGGCCAGAAGCAGTTAAGAGGTTAATAGACTCAATCCGACTTCAAATAGCGGTGCAAACCTCAGAGGTGAACCGAACAGACTGCTATCGAATGAGGAAAACAGATAGACTTTGTGATGATTTGACTAATTGCGGGAGAGGTTGTCTTGTGCAGACGATACACTTCCCACTGCTTCTCCAAAACGTACACTGGCTGGCTGGGAGTCATCGATCACAGCTTGCACGAGAGTCTTAAAACCCCTAACTCAAGGAAGCAACCGAAGGTAACCATGTCCCTAAATCATCTAGGCTCTTTTGAAAACTCCAGTGCTCATCTCTGGGTTCTGGAAAGAGCCGCCTCCCAAAATTTCAGCTCCTGCCGGGAGAGTGTAACGCCATCCCGGCTGTCCCGACGCAGCATGCCCCGACTTCGGCGGGGGCTTTTCCTGCAGCGAACACCTCACCCGCCACTTTTCAGGTGGATTAAGCTGTCTGTGGAGAGTCACACAGAAAGCTTTCTTGTGAGATTTCCAGAGCAACTTGTCTCCAGCCAAGTCAGAAATACTGCTAGCACAGCCACCTTGTGGCATTGGAGTATCTGCGCTTTCAGTCCCGGGAGACAACAGGAAGCACAGTCAAGCCAGAATTTAAAATAAATACGTAAAAGTTAAGCAAATATTTTTGAACCTCTCAGGCAGGTTTGGGTTTTGTTTGATTCAAAGTAATAATAATACTTAGCACTTATAGTGTATTTTATAGTTTGAAAGCTTTATACAGACTTTAACTGCTTAGGTTTTGGGCAATGGTCCGGATCAGCTCTTGTTTGATCTGAATCGGTTCTCCATGCCTGGAGAGTGTATTTGAGAAGTCAGAAGAGAGAAGCAGGAATATCCTTTGTGTCTTCTGGGTTCTTCTTTCAATTTTTGCCACTGAGACCATTTGTAGGAAATCATCCCACCTCTTTATACCTTAGTTTACCCAACAGAGAACATGTTCTCCAGCCTTGCTTGCAAGCCTGTCGTAAGACTTAGTTTCAGTGTCACATCTAAGCCCCTCTGACAGTTACTATACAGATGCAGATGTTTCTCATTCTTTCCCACTTGCCTGGTGAAAATTAAAGCCTAAATTGTGAATGAAATATATACTGGCAGCTAAACAGCTCAAACCGTCCACGATTACCTATATTGTTCTAATAGTAATCTCATCCACTGCCCGAGGCACAAGGGTTTTGAAAAGGTTACAGTAAAATATGTAAATAGATGAGCCATATGGATGAAAAAAATTCTCTCGGGTCCTAGTGTGTGTCTATTGTGGCTTGCGCTCTCCTTCCAAGCCTTGTTTTTCCAAGAGTCAGCTTTAAAGCTCGGCATAGCTACTGGAGCAGTTTATGATCTAAAGACATATTTACAAGTTCAAACCACTTCAGGAGCTAATTATATTCTGGACATGCTACAATATTTGGATGCCAAAACGTCCGTATTCTTTGAAATGAATGTTTGGTAGCTTTCTCAAGAAGACCTCATTTCACAAACTCCAGTTACAACAAATGAACACATGTTCCTCTTTTTGTTTCCTCTTTTTTTGCTGAATTTGAGAAAAAAAAAGTAATCATACCGCAATGGAAAACACTTCATTTTCTCATTAAAAAGTACATTTCAGCAGCTTTTCATCACACTGTCCTGCCATCCTCAGCTTTCTGTGAAGGAGACGATCTTCTAGCAGCCAGCATAATGTAGAGAAGGGACACAAATGACCATGGAATAAACAAGGAGGGTCTCAGTTTAAGGGGAGCAGCAGTGATTAACCAAGGCTTTTTGCTCAGCAGTCAGGTTGTTTATTCCCTCATTTTGAGACTTCTTGTAGAGGCAGTGAGTGGACGTGGACCGAGCTGGTCTCACTAGACCTGGTCCTTTAACCATGCACTACATAGCACCAAGCCGGGTGCTGCTGCCCCGGACAGGAGGCTAAAGGTGGTGGTAAGGGGCCCAGCCCTGGCATGGGGGAGTGCATCGTGTGTGTCTCTGCACCGTGCCACTCCAGGCACAGGCAGCAGCTGGTGAAAAGGCAGGAAGCTGCTGGTAGGAGAAAGCTGGAGGCTTTGCATCCCCAGGACCTATCGCAGTATTACTCTGTAATGAGAGGCTACAGGCAGTGGGTGACATGCCTGCCCAGTGTGCTCATGTCAGAGCCACGTCTGAGTGCAACCTATTCGCCATATCTAGAATCAAGTTTTTCAAGTTTTCCTTCTCACAACTGATCATTTACTATCCCTATGATTTTTCTTGCTGCTTATTCTCCGTAGACATTGCCACCTCTTTGATCTCTACATAAATACATGCAGCTATTGAGCACACTGTTTACATAGATTAAAAGGAATCCTAAACCTTACATGTACACAATGATAACCTTAAATCTGATTGGTGATTGAGTACCTGAAAATGGCTTTTACTCTCTGGAATTTTAAGGTTTACAACAACAAGCCAGATGTCTTAAGCCTTAGACAACCTGGGGTGTTTTTTTTTTCCCTTTGAATACAGCAAACACCAGCTTCCACAGTGAGGCTGGATCTCCAGCAGCGGTGCCTCTGAATACCAGAATGCCATTCAAGCCTGTGAATTTTACTGTGATCCACAGAGCCAGTTTTATCTTCTATGAGCAGGATCAGTTTATGCATCATCCTGACAGTGCAAGTATCTTGAGAGAGGTATGCTGTACTCTTAAGCTCTTCTCTGAACCAGAGAGATCAGACCTTAAAACATAACACGGTGTGGGGCATGAAGTAACCTGAACGCTATTAAGTCATTGTTGAATTTCTACAATTTCCATGTCTTCAAAACCTGATGAACTGCACTGCACACAGGCCTTACAGGATGATGGACGCATCTTTGCAAAAGAAAGTCATTAGAAATGTTAACACAGAAGTCAAGACTGTGAAACTAGAGAGCACTGCCACGTGGTTAATATGTATATTAAACCCAGTAATTTTCGCAGTTTGAATTCCTTGATTCATTTCTTACAGTAGTTGTATCTTAATAAACATCATCTCTGATTCTTAGCACTCTAATTATAATTAAAAATTGCATTCTGAATGGTGTTCTTGCTGGTAAGGCTGCACACTAATATAGACTGCAGTGAGACGAGGGAACAGCTTGTGTGTCTACACCAACACCAACACCAAAACCACTCCAACTTACTAGACGACCTTGCAAACATTCATAGGTCCATTAATTATAAACTGTAGTCATTAAATGCTATTTTCCTCATGTACACTCACCACAGGTCTTCTCTGGATTAAATCGTGCTTGAGCTAAGGTAGATCATTCGGGGGGGAGAGGGGAGGGGTGTTGGGGGAAAAGCACTGTAAGGTCAAGTCACAAAGATTTTTCTGTAGTACCTGTGCTGGGACTTGGGCTTTTGGAGCACAACTACCTGGTGGTGCCAGTGTTGACCCAGAGTTACAGTAACCTTTGATGTGCAGGGCATGGAGACTCTTAGGTGAAGAGGAATCTGTTACCTCATTAATGAGGTTAATCCTGTATTACCACATCTGTGCTGAACACTGCGCTGCTTAGCTCGGCTCATCTAAGGCAACATCAGTTTCAGGGAGCATGTGGTTATTTTTAAAAAACCACAAATGGTGTAGAGAGGCTTCCTTCTACCCATTTATTTCGGGAAGCTTCTAGACAGGTAGAAAAACCGTAGTGATGCCAGCACAAGAAAGATCTTATCTGCTAAACAGTTACTTTCAGGAATGAGACGCCACAATGCACTGATTTAAATGATGCTGAGATCATACATTAATGGGTTGTGGCATGTGGAGTCAGTTTGCATCGAATTGCACAAAACCCTGAAGCAGAGAGCGTTTGGAGAAGACTGTACATACACCAAATAAAGACAGACTGTATATACCTGAATCAGCACATGAATTTGCCATACTGTAAGTCACAAGCACATGGAAATTTACCTCAACAAGAAGAGATACTGTGATAACATTTAACAGATTTATTTTTTTTTTCCACCTGGCACTTGACACTTTAGTCCTTTTCAAGTGCCTGACCACCTCCATGTGCTTCGGAAGCCTCTCTGCCAATCCTAACAAGGCCCGAGAAGATCACAGAAGTTTTCACATACTTGGCTGCCCCAACTTATTAAACAGTCTCCTTATAGGATGTTTTTATTTTTCAGCCTATATCCCAAAAAATCTGATGTTCTTGGAAAAGGAAATGTGATTGCGGGTGGGCTCAGGAGTTTCTACCCTTGCTGCTTTCCTACCTGGTCTGAGGAAAGTTCTTTAGACTAGAAAGAGGCTTCTCCCAGACTTCTCTGGGAGGTGATTTCACAGCCCTAACTCACACTGAATGGCTTGTAGCCATACATACAACCACCTCTTTGGCTGATAAAAATGGGTAGAGTGCCAGGGCTTTGCCCCTTCATGCTGTGTAGGACTACTCATGTCATCAAAGACTGCAGAGTCAAGCTATGAATTTTACAGCTGTAGTGTATGGATCACCCACTAAACTCCAACTGGGACCTGTGGACCTTTAAAAGCACACTTCTTAGTGAAAATATGTACATGGATCCAATGCTGACTTTGAAAAAGGAATTCTCTCTGTCCCACAAAATCTCACACCTTCCTGGCTCCACCTTATTTTCAAGGGAAGCCAAGGCAAAGAGAGAGGCTTTATAACATGTGTTGAAGACCCAAAAAGCCAGTCGCTTATTCCTGGTAATGCCTTGCCCCCTAAGATACATAGGAAACCCATGCAGTCCTGCTGGTATTGAAGGATGGTTTAGAAAGTCAGTGTAGGGTACACTTCCATTAGTATTCAATCTCTATCTCTGAACTAGTCTTCTTGACCCCATGACTTCAACTTACAGGGAAAAAGGCACTTCTAGAATGTAAATTAAATCTTCCTGAGACAGATGATGAAGTTGGCCAAAAGCATTATGCCCTCGTATAGCCGTATCTCCCCATGAAGAGGCCAGCTAGATGTGGGAAATTACTCTGAGCACTGGAGATGTTAAGAAAAGTAAATACCACTGGAAGAGACTTTCCTAAAGATACCCAGGCCTCTGATTTAAGGTAATGATAATATTGCAAGAGTTCAAAATAATTATTTCCTAAGCTACCACGACATGAACTCTAGAGATTTCCTAAATGAGGTTTCATGCTATTTTCTTCAACCCTCCTTCCTCCTGCTTTCCTGGAGTTAACTGTGGATGAAAGAATATGAGTCTGAGGACTGAGAACTGTTGAATCCTTGTAAGTACGGGCAGCCTACAGAGTCACAGCTGGTTTCTATAGCTTTTTGGGTTTTGGGAAACTGTCAGAATTTCTTTACAGCTTACCTTATGCTTTTGTGCCTACTTCCCTCCCCTAGCCAGTATATTTGAAGGTCAGAGGCAATGCTCCATCTACCCCTACCCAACCTATCACTCTCTGTTCCCATCCATCTGTCTAGATTGCTTAATGTTCTGTTCTATGGTGGTTCCTCTTTTAGCTACTCCATACTGTTCCCTCCTAACAGAAACAAAGTACAGGAGTGAGAGGAGGAAAGAGAGCTAGCTCTGTATGTCTTCCTACTGCTTTACACCAAGGTGTGTAAAGTGCCAAGGTCTGAACCCTACAATAGCCTATACTAAAAGTCTGAATATCTCAAAAGAAAAATGCACATTTCAGTGGTTTTGAATGGTAGCTAAAGAAATATCAATGATGCTGCCTCATGGCCTTGTGTCCCTTGGTCATCCCCCATTGCCACCTGTCCTGGCCAATACCATGTTGTCATCTTTGTTCACACCTGCTGAATCCTTTCCAGCCATATATCAAGTATGTAGAACATATCATCTCTCGGGAGCCATGGGCAGATTTCTTCTTAGTAACACCTATTATTTAAGCCAAACTTGAAGAGTCTGGTGGATCGTTACAGAAAACCTCCAAGGCTGATGAATACTCCTGTGTGATTTGTTCTTATTTTGCCATTGCTAGTCCACCAGTCAGGAGAACTGTTATCGAGCAAGAAGAGCAAGAGAAGGTATTGTGCACAACAGAGAGAAAGTGCTGCCAACTCCTCTGGCTCCACTGTATCGATCCTATTTGATACCAGTGGGATACATTTATCCAGAGAATGCCTGACTGTCATCAAAAAGGGCAGATCTTCTTTTCAGCATTTGTCTTCCTGCAAAGATTAAGGACCTGGTCTCTAACACTTTCTGTCATGGAGAACTTGCCCCTTTAATGTGGGTCCAAAGTCCCTGCAACTGAACATATGCTTCCCAGATGGACCTAATTAAGACTATGTGGTGGTATTTGGGGGTGAATAAATAGAGAAAGAGGAAACTTGCTTAGTGGGAGGTCTATGGAAAGAGATGCAGAGCACTGAGAACTGGGAGACCACTAGAGTGACCAGCTGGTGTCTTCTCACTGAGTGCCTCAAAACGAGGAGGGCCTGTGGACTGAGTCCTTCATGTTATGGAGTCGAGCTTGAGAGCCAAAAGACATGGGGAAAAGCAGAAACAGCAAAAAGTAAATCTCACAGTGTGTCTGGAGAGAAAGAACTCTGAAACATGTCAACTGAGACATTTGTGCAGGGAAGGACAAGGGAGGAAGGCAGCTAAAGGGGCTGTTCATGATAGCAGATTAAGATCTGTGGAAATGAAATAACTACAACATTTGTCGTGTTTGTAGTATCTCTGTTTGGGACAGAGCTGGTACATTTTCAGCCACTTGTATAGCTGAGGAATGCTACTTCTGTATTGTCTCCTCTGAAGGTCACGTCTTCTTAAAGTGTAAGATTCTCAAAGGATTCAGTAATTAGATTTTCCTTACCTGCTGTAAGGTAATTGCTCTGACACTGTCTCCTCAGGTGGGGCTACTGACCATCTCTCATTGCTTGCTGCACTCACCGATCTTTCAACAAGCAGGACTTGAGGACCTGCAATATTGGAAACCAGTGTTGGAAGGCTTTGGTGAATCTGGAGGAGAGTCAGGTTAACAATAAACAGAATATCACTTGATATTACCAATGTTATGTGAAGCAGAGGAATGGCTGCAGCATTGTGGTTGTAAATTCTTTGGACCAGTGACTGCTCTTGGCCATGGACACAGCACCTGGAAGAGTGGGGCCACATTAGGGTTTCTGGGAACTCCTGTCATGCTACTAATGAACAAGTGTGGACTTCTCCAGTCAAATGGTTGGCTAAAGGAGGCACATCCTTCAGCTCCTGAACTCACATTTAGTTCTGCCTTACAGACCTACTGAAGTCCAGTGGGATGAGTGACATTGTTGTTGTGAAACTAGGACTAGGTTTCATACAAAAAGTTTAACACACCAAGATTTTTACATGGCCTTGAAAAAGACCAAGAGTTATATGTTACTTGTGCAATTTTGTAGTAATTGTGACTTTACTGGAAAGTTTTTGTTAGAAGTCCTGTAATCTGCCACAGCACATTGCACTGATCTTCCTAGGGACAATGACCAATTCATCTCTTCTCATCTAGTCTGAGTTGAGAGGCAAAAACTGGATATCTCAGGCTGACCAGAGAGAAAGTGGTTTGTGCTCTCATCTCATTCTTCAAAAGATCACATTCAGCTCAGCAGAGAAGAAGCCATGGTGTTGTAGGTAACCTGGTAAGTGTGCACAGAGAAATACGAATACTCTGGAAACAGAACAGTTTTTGTCTGAGGTATGAGACTTCCAGAGGCTGTTCAGGCAGTTTACGGTGCCTCCAAGCAAAAAGATGGGATGCAGGTAGGGTTTTGTGTGGGTCTACCATGTCAGGGAATAAATTCAGGTAAATTATTGGGGGAAAAAGAGCATGTGCAAACACAGCAGTCAAAAAAAACCTACAGCATTTCAAGCAAAACACATTTTTTAGGGGGAGAACCTGGCGATTGTACATAGTTCATACAAGCAGGTAGCAAGTTTGCTTCAAACTTTTTTTCTTTTAATGTCTTGTTTGCCATCAAATCGTCCAATTTATGGTTTATCTACAGGTATTTTGTGAGACAGGAAATTACACAAGTTTCTCTGTGTAAGAGCTCTTTCCTGCTTCTCTCCCTCTCCCCAACATTCTCCTCCCCTGGTTCTGAGTCTTTTCCAGAGTCTGACTCTAGTCCTCAGATCCAAGGATGGGATTTTTTTTCTCAGGGAAGATTCCCTTAGACCTCTGGGCTGCAACAGTTCCAGGAATGTGGCTATGGGAGAGCAAAACCCCAGAAGAAATATGAAGCTCATTTCTTTACTAGAATTATGATTTATGAGGAACAGCTGAACAGACTATGCAAGGTTTCATTTAAACAGATTTGAAGGCCACAATGATTTAGTAGAACTGTATACTCTTACTCTTTTGTAAGACTTATACATCACATATGTAAGTACCGGGCTCCTTTTCCTACTGTCTCTGTGTTTAGGCATACACATGATAACCATGTGCTTTCAGCACCTCACAGGCACAAATGGGGTTTTTCACCAGAAAGCCCCTCGAGAAATAAGGGGTGGAGAAATGCAATGAACAGGCTAAGCATGCCCAGGAAAGCTGTAGGCAGGATGGCACCATGCCCCAGGTTTCTCCTGTCTCAGTGCTAGTGCCTTGGTTGCTCCTTTTCCCCTTCATTCTGCTGCTGCGGTGGCCACTCTTCCACAGCCAGAGCTTCATCGTACATCTTTATGTTATTTGAAACAAGTGATACGTTCTGTCTGGGAGTCCCCCAGCTCCTGCATGGGACGGAAGCACACCTGGGCCACTGGAAACCTCATCACTCGCCCCAGGGGCTGCTGGCCCCTGCCAGCAGGAGTTCTTTGCTGTTGTTGCTTTCATTGCAACTTAGACAAAGAATCCACCTAAACTCCAGGCAAAGAAACAAGTATTCACACCCAGAGAAGAGCAGAAACAGATGGAAACACTAGCTTTAAAAGTCACAGAAGAATCAATAAGTCCACCCAAACATAACCAGAGGGCTCTATCTACATAACCTACTGGTTTGCTATGGACAACCTCACCCCTTCAAAGACAGCTCTCCCCGAAAGGAAGGTGCACACACTTGTACCTGCTCTCATTTCAGTAATGCAATACGGAGCCTCCCCTTCTATGCCAGGTCTAAGCCAGGGACAATTATTTAATCTTTGAAGAATGAGCTTAGCCCCCACCTCTGTCTAAACCATGCAGAAAGGGAATAACTTGGGAACTATCTCATTCCTGTCAGGTTTTTGTTTGGGGTGGTGCACTAGATGTGAGGGGTTTAAGGATATTTTCTCTAAGTCTTCCATTATTGCGGTTGAAAATGTTAGTCAGCTTGAACATATTTTCCTTGGCAAAATAGCTTTGAAGTAGGGTAGAGCCTTCACTTTTGGAGGTCAGGGAAATGTGGGGTCAGTTTGTGAATGTATTTGCTTTTGATAGACCATTAGAAATCAACTGCAAATTGAAGTTCCCAAATCTCCTTTAAAAATCTGGTCTAAAGTACCCTTAAGGATCCTGCGTGTCACTTCCACTGTGGTGGGTGAGCAGTGAGCTGCATACTGGTTTCTTGCATCTCAACGGAAGGCACTAAAACCCAACTGTGTTTTCTAGCACACATTTATAGAAAATTTCTCTGTAAATTGTATTTGGCAGACTGTTTTCACTGAATATAGAAATAACTGTGTCTCTACTTTTGCACTCCTCCTCGCTTTCCGATTTAATTGCACGATGTTTATAGTTTTTCATATTGTAGAAGCCCAATGTATATGAGAAAGTCTTTTCTTGCACTAGGTAGACAAATTATCTGCTCTGAGACCAACATGGGTGGAGGCTAAGCAACCTTTTTTAATAGATCTGTGTGGTACATAATTGTAACATAAGATTACATAATATATAATCTGTTTCTAATTTATCTGTGCCCAGATAGCATATATCTAACATCCATTATTTCTGATTCTACTTCTCTTGGAACAGTAGTCCGAAACCAGGTTAATGTCTCTAGTGTCACCTGTGTATCACTAGGAAGTAAGGTTGAGCACTAAATGGAAGTGACGTTTACAACATCTCATGTAGTGGCCAAACAAGACTGGTAGAGCTTTATTGGGCTTTTTTGCCACAGACAAGTGGTAGAATAGGATCAGAATCCATTTATTCCTACTCCACTATCCATGTTGCTTCTTCTGAAAGAGATAACCAAAACCTCTTCAGGGCACTGCCTGTGTTTTATTAGCGTTAGGATCAGACCATGGAGGTCAGCTCTACAGCCTAAGTACTTCAAGTCCAGCATTGGGTGTACATTCCGGTATTTGGATGTAGACCTGGTCTCATGCTAAAGACATATACCACCTGGAAGAACTGGGCTTACGTACTGATCTTGATGCCACAACATGCTGAAACTTTTGAGCTTATTCCAAAGACTTCATGGATGTGTAGGCCTGGAAATTACTGTTGCAAATGAGTTCTAACATCTAACCTGTGGGTAAAGAGTGGCTCAGCTCCTAACATCTAGAAAAGTCATGGTAAATCCCCTTGATTTGAAAACGTAATGCATTCAGAGGCGTATGTGCGCACTGCAGCGAAGAAATCCTGCTTCACACATGGTAAAATAAAAGCTTGGGGGAAATGTTACTGCTAAGGTGGGTTGCATATGTGTTTTTGCAAGTGTGTTTATGTAGAGTTTCTAGATCCCCAAACTAGAGGCCTTGCTCAGGCAAAAATCCAACTGGCTGAAATGGAAATGTTGCCTTATGCAGTCTGCAACACTGGACTGGGAGTGTGTGTTTGTACATTCTCACTACATGATAAAGGTCAAGGAAAAGCTTGCCAGGACGCCTTACTTGTGCCTCCTTCTTCAATACGTGCCCAAGATGCAGGTAAAATTCCCATGGCTTTCAAAGAGGCTGCAGAATTTGGCTCACTGGGTATCAAAACAGCCCTGAACAGTGGAGTATAGCTAAATTATTCCAACACCAGACAAATGGGTCTGCCTAACCTAAGCCATAACATTTGAATTATTAATGTTCTCTAATAAAGGGGATAAAGTGTCTGTAGAACAGAGTGTTTCAGAGCTCTGTTAAAGATCATGCCTATTTTAATTTAGAAGTTCATCTTGAGGAGAGACAATGCTGGCATTGTGTTACAGAGATTTAAAACGAGTCTGTCTTGAGGATTTTCCTCTGTCCTTATCTGCAATAATAGAATTTTAAAAAAAGACTCAGAGTGAGAGCAGCAGCACTGGAAAATATCTTTCTCAGAAACTATAGCAGACAGGTCACAACATTTTTAAACAATGATAGTAACATTTATTCTATCAAAGCCATTTTATGTTTTATTTGGAACTCTGGCGCCTTTATTTTTTTAAGCTCTCATAACATGACACTAATTACAGACATCAAGATGCTCTATAGAAGATACCAGTCAAAATCCAGATGCTGCTTCTTTTCCCTTCTCTGCACTCCCACCCCAGCCCTTTTGTGTGCATTACATCATTGCATAGTTTATTTTAAAAGTGCCTCAAATACGCAATGATAGTAATCGTAGACAGCAGGAAATTGATGGTGAGCACCTCTGGTCTGCAAATTCCTTTACAAAGCACTCCCACTGCTCATCAGAAGACCTTCTCATTAGCAGAGACTTGAATATATAGAAGCTTGAAATTATAGTTTGGGTGATGTGTTAAAAAAAATGTTGAGCTAAATTAATTTTCATCTTTGGGCCGTGCAAACATGTTTCCTCTCTACTGTGTCCTCCACCAAATGGAAATGCCTGGGTCGGTGGGAGGAACGGGTAGTAGGGTTTGTGGTGGTCTGTCTGTGAGGCTGATCTGCTGCTGCAGTGCCAGTGGCCAGGTGGGAGCACTGCTTGGCTCTGACTCCCTGGTGAGCACCCCACGAGGTGCAGGTTTAGCGTGAAACATCTTGAGAGAGATCCACATCTCAGTGGGGTCATCCAGCCCAGAGAAACACACAATGATGTGGAGGCCACATCCCCTTTCTGTCACACTTGGTTTCAAGAAGTCATAGACATTTCTTGGGGAGCTGGTGTACTCCGTAGCTCTTCAGGTGGTGATGGCCCTCCACAGCTAAAATAAGCTGGGGCACTCAGCCACCAGTGGAAGCACTGAAACTGAAATATCTCCTGGCTTTTAGAAATCTTGATCAGGTGGTAAGACTCTCACCCAGCCCTCAAAATTGTTGAGTTCCACCTTGACTTGACCACATCAGCATCTGCAGGCTACATTTTACTTTTCGGCCAGGGTAGCAACATCCAGAAGAGCATCCAAGCTGTGACCTGATGGTCTGCACACCCTCTCTGCATCACAGGGTTCCCCACAACTCACACCATGTTGCCCCAGCTCTGCCTGGCATCACAGAAATGGCATGCTTTTATCATGGTAACACGTGCTCAGCTCTGCTGCATGTTGCAAATCACTTGGCACCTCCCCAGAGCTTCATGTTGACACACATGCATAGCCCTGCCATTCTGCAGGGCTGAATGACAGCCACCTCCCTTGCTTTTTCCCACAGACAGGCAGCTCACAAGATGAAAGCCCAGCCCTGCCCTAAGTGTGAATCAGGGTTTCAGCCAAAATGTTGCAACAAACACATTTGTCCTGCAGAGTAAGCGAAGAAAGTGGCAATGATGCACCAGTAAAGAACAGGAAGCTCTTGATGACACTGGCTCCAATTTTTTAGCCTATTAAGATTTCCATTACCCTCAGGCTCATTATTCAGCAATAAGTAAACACCAATAAATCTGAAATAACAAGTGAAACACATGCACTTAAGCAAAAAAAATAATCCTAGGAAATGTTCTTTACGTTAGCATATTAGAAACGGTCAACACAGCAATATCAGGGTGATTATGAAGCTCTGAAATACATCTGATCCTCCAAAACAAGGGTCCCACAAACCTGCTGAGATGCAAGACTTAAGTCTTGGGAGGATCGTAGGATCTTAGAATCTTGAGGGGGAAGAAGGGAAGATCCATGGCGGGAATCCTGTCACTTTTCCTTCATGCCTGTATCTAAGAGGCTCCTTTCCAGCAGTAATGGCCAGGACTAAAATAAATGTGTTTGTTTCCCTTCACCACTCCAGTGCTGTCAGAAGCGGTGCAATCTGCACACGCCTTTGTGTCTACAATGTGCTGTCAAGTACTTGTACTCTATTTCACGTGGATGAAAGGCATATTTCTTTAAATACAACAAAAGTCATAGAAGAAAAAATATCTCTTTTTGCCATTGTCTGTGTTAAAATACCTCATGTACCTCTGAGCAGATCCAAATTCTTCCTTTTTTCATTAAACTGTGGAAGGTTTATTCTACATTTCCATAAGTAGCCATTTTAATTTTTCCATTTTCCTTTTTTAAACAGGAAACCTCTCCACTGCTTCTCCACTTTCTCTAAGCTCTTTGTTTATATTCTACTTCCATTACCAGTATTATTCTTACATTTTTCCATCCCCTGTTCTGAACAAACATTTACGCTGATTCTGAGTAACTCGTATTATACATAAAGGGAAACAACAAAGCCAGAGGGAACAAAAGTAACATCTATGCGAGAGGATGAAAAGTGGCTGCTACCTCCTTGCTGATAGCAGCCTTGAAAGGGAACTGTTAGCCAGCCCTCAGCACCCCTAGCCACAGGAGCATGTTAAAAATGCAGAGGTGCATCAAATGGGAAATAGAACCGTGTTATACAATTATTAATATATGAATGCCTGCTTGGGCAGAAGAAAAATGACACAGCCAATACAAGGGATGTGCTCTTCATTTATCCTTCAAGGTAGCCTGGAAGGACCAATGGGCAGGCAGGGGTGGAAGGACCAGGAGCATTGTCTCAGCTGTCTGGGAAGAAGCATCAGGAAGTGCATCCTGCACTGCAGAGCAGGAAAAGCAGGCACATCTGGACACATCTGGTCACCCTGAAGGTGTCCACAGTCATGGGGGTAAATGGTACAGTGATACAGGGGGTTTGATGGACTCTCAAGGAGCTCCTCCTGTTAGAGGCCAGTAGCATGGAGTTACCATGACTCACTCTTAGAGTGTCAGGAGTAGTTTTCTCATCTCTCCAATATGTCTTACAGTGTTGGCTGCTGAGCACCCATCAGCCTTTGATTCTGCGCTGGCAGTGCACACCACCTTCCAGTTATGCCACTGTAGCAAGGACTTGTCTGTCCTAGGAGCTTGCAGAAAACTTTTTACATTCCAATAGAAGACAAGGAAGGTTGTCTTCAAGCAGCTTCTCCCCACCACATCCCTCCATTTGCAGCAGGTGCGAGTTCCAACCTCCTGACCCCTTACACCATGTCACAAGACATGAAAAACCCAGCTATCAACAAAGAGGAAGAACTGAAATTCTTCCCTCTCCTTGGCTCTCAAAGTCTGCCTTTCTTAAAACACATGTCCCATGGTACATTTACTGGTTAACATGTCCCAGTGCATTGGGCATGTGACCAAACAACACCTCCCTTTCCCTTCTTCTGTTGCTGCTTTGCTATTTGTGCCATAAATATATATTCTCTTATCATGTTATTAGTTGGGCTAAAAATTATCTATAAAAAGAAAGGAAAACTCCACATTTGTATATATATTCTTCAGTTTTTTCCAAACCCTAAATACTCGGTTTTCATTCTGTAGACATGTCGAGCCTTTTCCACAGATGGTCTTTAGAAACTTTATTACTATCCATGAGAAACAAGAAAAGAATCTGCTTGGAGGTCTCAAGATGGATTTGCAGACCTGGTGGTTGAAAAAAAATGAAATGTTTTTATTTGAAATCTGAATATATTCATTCTGTAAATCATTGCCTGACAATAAACCCACGCGACTTTCAGAGTTGCTTTTAACTGAAAGCATTCTATAGCCTAATTTCCACAGAGAAGATCTTTAAGTAAAAAAATCATGTGATAAAATTTCTTGACACAGTTCATGCCTTCTATGTGTTATTTTCAGTATTAACCCAAAATAAGGAGAGCGATAAAATTGTGACAATTCTGTATCTCATATATCTGGCTTTAATTGCCTAATTCATCCCTTTGCACTCATAAAATATGATCTACAAATGTCTAGATATTAATTACACTGAAGTTGTCTTACAAGGCAACCTTTTAAGTGAACAGCCCATGTTAATCCTATCCACACCTCCTAGTAAAGGAGCACGATGTTTCTTTAAACTCTGGCTCAGTGTCTCATCTCTTCTGTGGCAAAGAAAATGAATATTGCATCTATGGCAAGGCATGTCAAGCTCTCTATGGAATTTATTATGTTCTCTGCACCAAATGTTCTACCAGCAGGTCTGCCTCATGCTATTCAGAACATGTATAATTAGAAAAGAATTCAGCTAACGCTGGAAAGAATGACTGGTCATAACTCATCAGGTTAGAAAGCTGGAAGCCCCAGAGCAGGAAAGAAATGAGTGGAATATTCAGCTGAAGAAGAAAAAATAATTTTCTTTGTTTTCTTACTGTGAGAATAGATATTTTATATCTCAGATGTATTTCATTATCTCCTCTTTGATGAGGCAACCGTATTCTTGATAGCTACAGGCAGCAGACAACGGACACTAGCAATGGTCCCGTGTGGCCCACAGCACAACCTTTGGAGAGCTGGAGATGCAGTTTTTGCTTAGGAATGCATGCTCTGGTGACTACGGTTCTGTTTAAAGTCCATGAAGAAAAGCCTACTTTGTATGAGTTCCCAGGATCTCTGGAGACCAACACAAATGTTCAGAGGTCTTGGCTTGCCCCCTTCAACAATGCCTCATACTACTGATAGCAGAAAGCGTTTGTGGCAGCTTGTACACAATAATTTCAGGAGCCTTTTCCTTTTCCATGTTCTTACATGGCTGCTGAAGTCAAGAGTGACCTTTGTGGTCAATTTCAGCTGTGAGGGAACCCAAATTTGTTCTTAGGTGATGAACACCAGGATCCTTATTCTGAGCCAATTAACTCTAGTCCTTGCTCGTGATTTCAGGATTTTGGACTCCACTTTTGCAACACCACAATGTTTAATTTAACTACTCTCCACATCTAACAGACTTCTAACAACCTCCTTCTGTCCTCATTGTAATGTCTTTCCCAAATTTCTCAGCTGCATCAAATTCCTTCCTCATTATCCAAACCTAAGCACTGATTTCTTTTTATTCTTAACTCTCCTGGACTCAAATTTCCCTCTGTAAACTGGAAGCCAACTTCTTTGCAAGAAAAAGAAGGGAAAAGCTGGCTCTTCATACACATAGCCTTCAGACAAAACTTGCTCTTCATCTTCAAATTGGAAACATCTGTGTTAACATGACTGACATGCAAGATAAGGCTTAGGGTTCATTTAACAAATTGTTTTTAAGGTTTTCCCAAGGAAGCATTTTTCTTCCCTTGTAACTAAAAGCCTTGATTACGGTTTAGATATTGAAGATTCCCAGGAAGGAGGGGTTCATTTACCTGTGGTTTTAAAAGCTGATAAAGTCACTGAGAAATCCTTTGTCACATTTGATAAAAATATTAATAATTGTATTTTGAGAGTGAGTACACTTCTGCCAGTCTCATTAGGGCCAAATCTCAGCTTGTTTAATTTTTCTTAGTATTATCCTCATGTGTAGGTTACAGCTAGAAGGCGGCACTTCTCACCATGTAAGTCTGTCTCCAAGGTTTCAGTGGATGCAGGTTCCTAGCAAAGGGGAACGACTTTCTATGGCAACATCACTAATAGAGATTGGTCAATATGGGGGATAGGGCTCTGACTTTTTAATTCATCCTGGTAAGTCCAGTCTTCTGTGTATGTGAAGTGTCCTACTTCTTATATGGTCCAGGAAGAGAAGTTTAGGGAACACGCAGCAGAACTAGGGCTCATACCACAGTCTCATTCATCTGCAGTACTCTCAGCCAGTTTGTGAGAAATGGTAGTTTTAGATTCGCTGAGGTAAAGGTGGCACATGGACCATCATTTTGAAGGGTCACTGGCTGACTTATCCTTAATGAATTAATCTCATCCTTGCAGATTTTATTAGCACTTTTGGTGCCCATGAGGTCCAGCAAGCAGGAACCTCCAATCTTCCTCCATCACTTTTGTAAACACTTCCTCACACTGTCACTAGTTCTTGTAGGAGTACATTGCAATTAATCACTCCTTCATGTTTTCTGACAGCTTCAGCTTTTCACAGGGGCCTGTCAGATTTCATCTCTGCCATTTCTCCTCTGAACTGAAGAGAGCAAGACCTTATAGCCCCTCCTTGTAGAGCAGCCTCCAACTGTCTTTATTGCCCCTCTCCCTACATTTACTAAATTACCTGTATTCTTTTTAAGATGCAACAAAATTCTAGGTCCTGGATAAGTACCACTGTAGCAATAATAAAAATAACAGCATACTCCCTCTATTGCACTCTCTAGGTCTTTCACTCCATCTTTCAACTGACCAATCTCTCTTGATGCTTTTTTGTCCATTGTTTTCTCATTTTCTTTTTCCGTGGAGACACAGCCCCTACATTTTCCTTCCCAATTGTTGTCTGATAGGAGTGGAGGAAAAGAAAGACATTTTCTGCTCTCTGGCTCTGCAATCGAAACAATACCCTAGAATATAAATAAAGGTATAGCACAGTCAAAACATAAGATTAAAAGGTTTATTTTAAAAATGATCATTAAAAGTATCTACACTTAAACAATGGGTACTTATGATGCCCCTTTCATTCCTTGCATGGCGAATAGGACCATTTATGTGTACTTAATCAGAACACATTTTAAATCACACTGTATAGTACACTTTGTGGCAATACGTGATGGCCAAAGTATATAAAATATGATGAAGTTAAGAAGTTGCAGCTGAACTAACAATATATTCTCCTGGAAGGAGACATTGAATAAATTGTGGATGGTTTTTGATAGCCAATTAAAGTTCTTATAAGAGCTCTGCTGCATTTCTTTGCATTCTTCAGTCATAACCTTTTAAACAAGTACTGGCAGTTGTAAATATTCCCCTAAACTTCCAAGGTATTAACAAGTTAATGTGTGTCTTGCAAAGACCAGTCAGCACAACGAATAGAAGCCTAAAAGAACATTTCTCATCAGGAACTTATAATTTTATCTATTTTTTTTGTGTGACAATAGTGATTTCTGTTTGGGGAGCAGTCATGTATGTGCGTATTTCTTCAAAGACTGACAAAGCTGATTTCGAGTCAGACACAGTTTGAGAATGGGAAAGAAATCTTTTTTCCCCTCAATTTTGTCAAATGCAAAAATGCAAGATACGAACAAACCAGATTCCAGCTGCAATATTGCATAAAGAGCCCTAATGAATGAAGATAGGAGGTATGGCCTTGCAGGCCATTCCACGGGAATATTAAGTAGCAGATCTGACTGGTACCTTCAAGTTTGTCATAGAGTCATTCAGAAATTGAGCTAATCACTCTGCATTAGATTTCATAAAGTACCCAATGATTTCACTTGTCTCATTTTTTTTATGTCAGAGAGGACCAAGATTTGGTATTTAAAAATGCAGCTTCTAGAGAGCTCTCTTAAAGTGGTAGATTGTCTGAAAATCAACCAGGTCCATCCTAAAACCTTGATCAAGCAAACCCCTGATCAGCAAATGTACGTCTAAGTATGTGTCTCCTCCAGTGGCTGACTCAAAGGGGTCCACACTGCACAAGCCACAGTTATTCTGCTCCAGGGTCTAAGGTAGCCATGGGTTATCCTGGAAGCAACATTCCACCTCTCTTTAACCCCCCGACTTCCTGCATGCAGAAAATGTCTTGTAGCTCTCACCCATCTGGAAAATTTTGGTGTGTTGTTTGGGAGTTGCCTGCGATCTTGCATTCAATCTTTAATGGCTACTTTCTTAATATTAACTGTAGCACTTTTGTGCTTTGTTTCCCTAGAAGGGACTGTAATACTGGCCAGCTTCACACTGTATGCAAAGCTCAGTGCTTGGACAGCTTTTTTTGAGGTGCAGAGATGAAAAATACACAGGAATGCAAAGGCATATTAGATGGTTACAGCACCAGAATACAATTACTCAACTTGAAATTCAGCTACAAAGAAGTACGTTGATAGAGAGAGGGTAAACACACTCGCATGAAAGCTGAACCCATCCAACTTTTTCAATTCAGATTGCATTAAATCTTCCCATTCCCTTCCTCCTCCCATGCATCAACCTCAAGCCAAAATTGTTGTTCACTTATGCCCACGCAAAGGGCTTCTCTAATGCTTCCTTGCCAGTTAAGACTGACCTCACTCATTTTCTTATTCTTAACTTGTCTGTGAAAAATACTTCCTCCTTTGCTCTGGGAGCACTCCGGGAGGTAGCAGTTAAAACTTGATGCAGCAGTCTATTTCTCCATTCTATCAGATCAAAACCCATCTCTCGCTGAAGAATCCTATTCGCAGCCTCTCATCACCATGGAGATTAATTGCTGCAAGCATGACAAAGACTCACACAACGGTTTAGACATATCCATAATTAATCCTGCTTTTCATCACCCCCAGCTTCACCTACTTTCCTGCAGTTTGATTCACAGACAATATTCTGCACAAGTGAGCAGCCACCTGCCTACTACCTCAGTAACTGCACCTCTTCTATGTCAGAGGAGGTATTTCAGAGCCTCTTTTGCAGCAAAGGCAGAAGCATTATGCTTGACAGAAATGCACTCTTCCTAGCTGACTGTAGTTCTCTAAGCCTCAGAGCTGATGCCTGTTCTCAGTGTGTCTCCTTGTGCATACTTCACCAAAAAAACCCGGAAGAAAGATCTGATTATTGGGATGCAGATCCAGATCAGATGTGCATCACAAGCTACAGGTGGTGAAAACTTTTCTATTTCATGTATAAACATAACTGGAAAATTACAGCAGTTTTTAAAAATTTTTTTTATATTCTTCCATGCCCCCTATGGCTGGCTATAGTATGTGTGGGGGTTGGTGTGCACGTGTTTTTATATATGAAAGACATGAATTCATTGTCGTTCTTTTGAGTCTAGACCCATGCAAACTGGCTAAGCTGTTGATGGATAGCTCTTAATACAGCTCAAGAAAAGGAGACCTCTGATGGCTCCCCAGACAGCTGGGAGATAATTAAAGTTAAAAAGAAAGGCTCTGTGGATGGGATCCAGACTCCAGGGGCCTATTTTGCCTCCCACCTCCAGGCCCTCGCAGGTTCCCCTGGCCCACCCCTCGCATTAAGCTCGCTCATGCTGAGAGCATCTTGTGGTATTCCATCTCCACAATGTCCCCAGAGAGATCTGATCAGACCAACTGTGATTGCCAGCAAGCATTTGAGAAGATCAAAGCTGTACCATGTAGTACAAAACCAACAGAACAAGGATCCAGATTTGCCTGCTCCCTGTCCTGCTTTGTGGTATAGTTGGGAGGTAATTTCACACCCGCACTTGTATAGATCTGTAGCTGTGTTGACTATTAAACAAAGTCCTTTCCAGCCCAGCAAGGCTTTCTTCTTGGCATCAGCTGCCATGCTGGCATCCCTCTAATCCTTCCCAATGTTCTGCATTTTCTCTCCCCTTCTTCCTCTCTGGGCAAGTGTTGTGAAGGTTCCAAAAAGAGATGGGTGAGGAGCCATCCTCTTGTCACAATCAGCCCACCCAGGTCCCTGCAGCTCTCCAGGTCACTGTTGGCCCCTTTGCACCACAACACAGGCTCCTTCCAAATAAAGTAAAAATAGGAGAAATGCAAATGTCCCTTGTGTGGAACCTCCACATACAGCTGTGGGGCCCTGGAGTACAGCCTGGGAGAAAGATGCCCTGGTGCAAGGTACAAAAGGAGCCTGCTGCCTTGTCCACTAGCATCTCTCAGCTACCATGCTGCATCTTCCTGGG
This sequence comes from Laterallus jamaicensis coturniculus, assembly GCA_022605575.1. Lineage (NCBI taxonomy): Eukaryota > Metazoa > Chordata > Aves > Gruiformes > Rallidae > Laterallus > Laterallus jamaicensis. The sequence continues at coordinate 25,444,074 of JAKCOX010000001.1, forward strand.
ATGGACCTGGAGCTCTGCCTGCCTCACTCCTGGCCTGGCAACCCCATGGCAGCTCCATGGAAGGTCAGAGAACCTCCTGCTCTCCCACAGGACCCAGCTGCAGTGCCCATTACCCACCTCAGGTGCTGGGACAGTGCAGGCAGGTCACTCTCTCCTCAGCACCCATGCCCTCCAGACACCACTTATGATATGAACATGGCAAAAGCAAGAGCCAGCTTCTTCTACCCCAAAATTAAAAAAAGAATTTTTAATGATTTAGACTTAGAAGCTGTGAGATCGTTATAACTTCAAATATATATTAGGGGTGTCTTCATCTGATCTCTGGGTTTTCAGCATTCCAGATTGTCTTTCCAACTTTCTATTGCAAGAACAAAGATTAGAAAACATTTATTTCCTCCATACAGCTGAGGTTGTCATAAAAATATGGTTCCAGGAGCTGCAGATTTAGTAAAAAAAATGGCAAGCATCCCCAGTAAAATGATGAATGTCAGCAACACTGTCCATATTTATGAAAACCTTAGCGAGGCCCAGAAGTGATTAAACACGGAGCTATGACTACAATGAGACCTGAGAAATCCAGGCTTGACTTTTTAATTTGCCACAGAGTTTCTGTATCACTTCAGGGAAGTAGATCCAGCTTAGTTTCACTGAAGATGTTGAGTTACTTCATTTGGCAAGGTCAGGAAGCAAGTGCTCAGCATCTTGCAGGATGGATCCTTTCAGTGTCCTATACATAAATCCCAGATGAAATTGCTTCTGTCCTCTCAGCAAGCAGGGCGATCTCTGCAGCAGGGATTTTCACCATGAACTTGACACACATTCAAAAAACACTCAGTAACTATTAACCATAATTAATCCTCCGCATTAATTTCTGCACCATCATAACTCCAAAGGGGTGTGTAGAAAAATTCTGTGCATTGAAAAAGCACCAAATATTGACATTGTTAGATGAGTCTGCCACCAGCATATATTTCAGGGACCGTGTGGAGACTGTGTACCTGGAGGAACCCACACACAGCAAAGCAGCAAGTGATACGAAACTGAAAAAAAACCCCCATGATTTGCTAATTTACAACTAATAATTAAAAGGGCCTGTCAAGGAGCCAAGCTTCCTCAGCATGTGTTTAACATTACTTCTGAGAAGGTCATTGCTGACTTCTCCGGGAAGGGAGTTCCGGAGAGGGTACAGTAAGTGCACGGAGTTTAAATGAGCAGCCCCAGTGCAGACATTTCACAGTCTTCAGGGATGCACAAACAATTCTGCCTCAGCGGCGCGGAAACAATGCCCTGTATTCACAAAGACTACAGGAACTTCAATATTGTGTGGAGAGGAGGTGGGGGTGAGGGAAGTCTTGAAATGCGGATAAATTGGTATTCACCAAGTGCCATTCCTTAATTTACAACAGTCTTTAACTTTGGAGGCAATTGCCAAGGTGCTCATAAAAAGAGAAATGATGAATATTCAGGATGTCTTCTGAATCCATTAGGCAACTGAGGATGAGGTCTCCATATGTATAGCTTCGGCTGTTTTCACATGCTGGTAGAGAGAGTGCCAAGATGGCGTCAGGAAGAAAAATGGCTCCTTAAGTTGCCAATGGGGAGAGAGGAAAGGGGGAAAAAAAGTGTATATCAAGTGCATGGAAATGAAAATTTGTTTAAGTACAGTAATTCAACCTCAATGTGCAATGCATGGCACGGCGTGAACCTGGCTCTCAGAGCTACCTGGCACAGCCAGCTCTGTGGACAGGTGTGCATAAGGTCACTGTCAAGTTAAAAGCAGTCACTGAACAGGAGGTTTATACCACACCACCTCCTCCAAGCGTCGCAGAGAGCCTCAGTGAATCCAGCCTCAGGTCAAAAAAAAAAAAGGTTCAGGGTAGACCTGAAGGAAAAGCTCAACGTACAGAGCCTGAGAGAAGCACCAAGTGTCTGGCCCTGGGTGAGGAGCAAGTCGGTTATGGAACAGGCTTTCTCCTTCATCCTCTCCCCCAACTCCTCATTTCCCCTCCATGACAACCTTTACCAATATCCTAGATAAGGTAGACGAGACGCTTACAATCACAGTTGGTAACTGATGAGGAAAACATGCTGTCCGGCTCTTACATCCCAGAAAATAATGTCTCCTGGATGCCATGAATCACAGAGGATCGCAGGCCATTAATCACCAAGGGGTGGAAGGGACGAGTTTAAAGTCATGTGTACCAAACACAGCCATTTCTCTGGGGAATCTCAGACCTGGCATGATTCATTTTGCTTTCTCAGGGAGGAATCACAAGAGTTAGAAGAATAAATAATGCCACAGGCTTTTGAGTTCAGCTGGTAGCAAAGCCAAGCCTCATGTTGAGGAGAGGAGGCTTTGGTCATGGGAGGTGTGTATTGCCACAGCTGGCATGGGGGTATGTAACAGTGACCCTCCTTTGGTCCCAGAGTCAGTGCAAGGGTTCTATTTGGCCCACTGGGTCTTCCCCAAAAAACTGTGATGAGTCATTGAGATTCACAGGGAAAGCAGAAGGCTGACAGTCTTCATTGTCTTGGGGTGGTTGACATCCCAGTTTGGTAACAACTCGAGTTCACAGCCTGTCTCTGAAACCACTGTGGGTGCTTGTGTGTATGGTGAGGCAGCTTCCTTGGAAGAAGGGAGTACCCCTGCAGAGCTTGCCTATGAGCAAGGGGCAGATCTTGGTCACCTGCCTTTCTAGCCATGACTGTAAAATGTGATGGGCACAGTGGGGACACATGGAGAGGTCTCACTGGGGAAGTAGAAGATGAATTTTAGTTGTCTTTAGGCACATTAAGAGCCAGCAGCTGATGACCAGATAGTGCATGAGGATATCAACCACAAATACCAGGTTATCACAGATCCATATTCCCTGCTCAGGGATCTTCAAAGTATGCAGCTTAATTCTCTCTTGCTCCTAAGTAAGGATGTGGGGAGGAGGATGTAGCTTACACCTGAAAGACACTTTACCTGCCTATCGAGACTGATCATAGTCATGACTAGTTTAGTCACTCGCATAGCTGTTGGTACTGCTTCTTTGGTTTTCCACAGAAGTCTCCCACCCACACTAAGTAAAGAATGTCAGCACACCTGGAACAGAACAACCAGTTGACCTAGTAGAGACAAATGTAGTTTGTCACAGTCACAGATTATCTAGCCACAGCGTTTGAGTTCAGTTCAGATCAGAGTTGAGTTTTCCACTCTTTGCCATTATTTACAGAACACTTTGTGTTCACACAGCTCAGCTTTCTAGGGTGCTTCTTTTCTTCTCAGAACTGTTTTTTCCAGCCCGTCACTTGCTATTTCCCATATGGGACCAGTCACCACTTCTGCTTGGGCTGTTCCTAATCTGTGATGAAATGAGTGAAACACGATACATGAGAGAGGGTACTTCCATCGTTAATCTTCAGCATTTACATTCACACACGAGTACCTTGCCCACATGCAAGCATGGGCATTTGCAAGAACAATGAGAACTTGGCAATAGGCTGAGCAGCCCCCCATTTGAGTGTTCACAGGAAGCTGTCAAAAAGAAGGAGAGCAGTAGAAACATGCTGAGTCCAGAGCGCCTCATAGAATTGTTCCATGGACATGTTCCACAATTGTCTCTCCTCCCTGTGCTCTCAGTTGCAATCACCAGGAGCACACAGGGGCATGGAGCAGCACAAGCACTCGCCTTTCCCGCTGCTTCTAAGGTTAACGTGAATAATGTTCCACCGTCTGTTATTGTGGAAATACCAGCGATCATCCCACAGAAGCAAGCCAAAGAATGATAGCTAGACACTAACAAGAAGATGCCAAACAAAGCATCTCAAAGATGGCAGCATAACACCACTGAGTTCTCCCCTGTCTACTGTCAGCAATCATCCCTTACGCAGCGCTCGGAGGAGTTCAGCGGCAAGGCGCGTTCTGGGCTCGCAGCAGCAGAGGCTGTGCTGAGGCGCACAGTTCAGCCGGTGGGCTCCAGTCTGTCAGTGGTGTGATTAGCCATGGTCTGAAAAGGTAGCCAGCAGTGTCTGCATTCCAGACCACAACTAAGAGTCTCTTTCACAGTTCATTGCACTGCAATGAAAATTAATTTTCCTTCATCATTCTATTCTTGTGAAAAAAACAAAAAGAAAAGGGGAAAAAAAAATGAAAATAAAAAAAGGAGAATTAACAGGAGGGAAAACCCACAGGGCACTCAGCTGAAGGAGCTCTCTGAAAGAGGCTCTAAAGATGGAAGTCTTGTCTGTCATCTCAGCTGCTAAGGAATACTAGTGGTGGGACTCTTGGAAAAATTAGTACAAATTGCATTGCAGAAAGGACTGCTGCAGAGATGTTTCTGTGTAGTTTTATGGTTGCGGTGAAGACCAGTGGGCGTTAAACTTGTCTTCAGGGGTATAATTTGGGTAAATCTCAACTTTCAAGTCTTCAGTCCCTGAACTTAAAAGGCAGATTCCCCGCTAACCACTGTCCTGATTCCAGATCTTGCACTTACAACACTGTGTGCAGGTATTTGTGCCACCAAAAATCATGGCAGCTTTTCCAGAAGTGTCTGTATCCAGAATGGTTGGGCACATATTTTGGAAGCTATGATGACTTTCCCAGGCCTTTCTTCCTGAGGTAAAATGAAAAGCACTAGTTGGAAACAGAATCTCTGTATACTTTTCCCTTGCTAGGAATACAAGGCTCATCTATTTTTTCTCCTTTTCTCCACCAAGAAAAGTAGCATTTCGTATGAGTTATTTCACATGTTGGATGGTGCCAGTTAGGACCAGACTATAAATTATCCTATTGCCTGTGTATGCTTTAGCACCTACTGTCATTGTCCAGGACATTTCCACCATTTCTACAAATATCACCTATCAATGCTGATGCTCATCATTTTCATTCCTCTAGTATCAGAGACTCAAGTATTTGTAGGAAGGTGAGGGCAGGACTCCAAGACGAGCAGTATGAGAGGACCCAAGTTCTCTGCATTTCTACTCAACACCAACCTCAGCAGTGGAGACTGTTGTGTCAAAGTGCTTCAGCACTGACCACCTATCAGGAAGAGTTAGTGGTGTAAGCCTCATGACCCACACTCCTCTCTCCATGCCTCTGTTGTTTTTACTCTTAGAGAAACGTAGAGCATTATAGAGCAAACTGCAGAGACCCATCTGAGCTGCTTTGTGTGCGCGAAGGGCCTGACCGCCACACTGCTAGGACTTGAATCTCTGGGTTTAGGGGGTTCTGCTTAGAACAGGCTTGACTTATTAAATGACAAAGTCATCTATTCAAATGCAATGAGCTTAAGCCTGTTCTTTTTTCTAACGGCATAACTTCATTCACTTCAATGGGACTGCATTTGGTTTACACAGGTGGGAGAGGGAAATCAAGTAGCATATAGAAATGTTTTCTTTCGAAATATTTTTGGAGAATAGGGGTAAAAAACCTGCTTTTAGACCAATGCAAACATTTTCATGGAAATTCTCATTAGGGTTAAAATTTTCTGGGCAAAAACTGGAAATTATTTTTTTCCCCCTGTAAAATAGTTTGATTTTCAAAAATCCCACAAACTTTTAAATGGAAATCTAAATATTTTCACAAAAACTTTAATTGTATTTTTAAAGCTTTGGGTTTCCATTTTTTTAATCGAAAGCTAGTCATTTTTTCAAAAATATGTAGAAAAACTAACTTCTTTTTCCAAAATTTCCCATAACAGTTTTTTCTAAAACAACTTTAATAGAAAGATTAAAAGGAGTATGAATATGAAACCAATAAAAAATTGTCACAACTGAGCCTGACAGACTAACTGTGGAGGTTAACATTTATGAAACCTGGGATGAATATGAGTTGTTTAATCTATAGGTTTAAGATGTTTCTGCTAGCATACTTCACAGAGCAGCAAGTGAAGGGTAAGGGGAAAGTTTTTCCTGAATTTAGATTTTTACAACTCACATAAAACTAAGAAGGAAGTTAAAGGAGAATGAAGGGAGATGAAATGAAAATGAAAAGGGAACACAAGCAATAGCCACCTCTGTATGCTTTGAGCCACCTCAAGGTATCGATGTCCCTAGTATGATATACCCAACAATTATCTAGCCCATGGGTTCCAAAATTAGAACAGATACCCTGACGTCAGATGAGACCATGGCAACTGAGCCACAGGCAACCCATGGCCACACGTGCAATTGTGAAATTCTGCATTCTGCAGCTGAAGGTTCAATATTTGGTTGCATGGCTGCCCATGAGAAATTCCCAGGAATCCAGTGCTCACTTTGTGCAAAAGAATTGCACTACTGGCTACTGTTTATGTTTAAGCACTGTAACAGAGACGCTCTGGCATTGATGAACAGGGTAGTAATTAAGGTTATCTATGCATGTCTCTCATTTTTCACAGCAACAAACAATCTCAATGGATGCCTTCATGTAAACAGTGATTCAACACAGCAAAGAGCTGAAGTTTCATTCACCTAATGACAATGCCATTGCCTTATAACACAGAAGACTAGAGTGAAACTCAGAAAATAAAGAATAAAGCTCTGGATGGAGGCCCAGAGATGTGGTTTTCAAAACCATCTCTTCCAAATACGAGGACAAAGTAGTGACTCTTTTGTTCATGATCCATTTCTCTAGAAACTTCATTAAAATTATTTATGATAAAACAACAAAACATTGTTGTGCAAGGACATCAGAGGGCCCAGTCTGAAGAGGGATCATTCCTACTGGGATTTAAGGATATGGTTCATGAAAAAAGAAGAGGACATCTGTACGCTCACTGCCTAAGACTGGATGGCTCCATCACAATCCTACTACTCACACTTGGCATTGTTACCCAGCACTGGCCAGGATGTGTAGGCACACTGCCAGCTACCAGCAAATAAAGCTGGCTGACTGTGGTGGGGACCAAAAACATTCCAAACTTTCTGGACATACCTGTCAGGAACAAGAGGTGACTGAATTTGTTACATAACCTCTTCCTCTGTTCATACCAAGTTGAGGGTAACTCGAATTTAAGAGATCTCATAAGCCACAGGCTGATTGAATGTGAGTGGAACCATTTACACAAGAGTTAAAAATAAACCAGAAAGTATGTGCTTTCTATGTTGTATACCTGGCATATAATTTTTAATAATACAAGATTTATAACATGCTGTAATATTCCTGAAAATTTTGTAACACCATCCCAAGAGGCAAGTCATGCTGCTTCACTTGCATTAGATTGACCATAGCAAAAAGCACTGAAATCATAATTTATGTCAAAAAAAAAATAAATTAAAAGAAGGGATGGGGAAGAAACTGAAAAGGGAAGAAAGGAAATGAGAGTCATCACGCCATATCTGTCCCAGAAGAATGAAAATCCAGAAGCTACTTTCTTTCAGGGAAAAGAACCAGGAAGGAAGTTTTCAGCAAAATAAGGACAGCAAAAGGGAGGTCAGGCTTCCCCCTGAGCAAAGAGGGAGAATTTCTTTCATGGGGTTGCTGTCTGAGTCTAACAGGAAGAGATTTAAGAGGTTACATCTGCTAGGGTTCCCCAAGAGATTGCTGAGAGTTGACTTGACTGCCCTTCAGCCATCTACACAAGGAGACGTGTTTCCCCTATCAGACAAGAGTGTAACAAGGTCTAGTGACCACAGGATGAAACCAGCAGATTTAAGGCACACCAACTGTAACAGGGAGCGCTTTCAGCAACCTCCCTAGATGTGTGGCGGATTCCCCCATAATCTGAGGTCTCTTAACCAAGGTAATATGTTTTGAAAGGTAGGTTCTAACTTAATTGAAAGGTAAACAATTTTATGCAGGGTTTATTAAACTATAACCCACGGCCTTTGCCTGGCAGGAATTTTAATTCAATAACCATAATATTAAAATTTCTGCCTTAAAATATGTAAAATTTCATAGGAACAAGGCTTATGTTGTTGTCCTTTTGCAAATGTTGTCATAAAGATCATCCTTTCACAAGAGGATTTCAAAGCATTTTGTGAAATATTAATAATCCAAAATAAGTGTCTTCAAATCCAGCAGTTGGGGGAAAAGTCCAAATCCTCTTGAAGTAATGTCTTGTCCTATGAACTATTGATGCAATTCAGGAGCATTTAGTCTGCAGGAGCACAAATACATTTTAATATAACAACCAGGACTAATTACCAAAGTGTTCTGTTTTATTCCAGTCTCCTGAAGTAAGTAGGAAAGAGACAAAGAGATTCAAGGACTGCAATACAAATAATTGGGAACAAAGGAAAAGAAATTAAAAGATTCTGCCTTTTTGGTAGAAAGAGGACATGGTTACAAGTCAAGTTCTCCTCATTTGTAATCCCAGAACCCAAAGGCTTGCAACATACAGGAAACATAACAAATTCAAAATTAATCAAGGAAAATGTTCTTTCACAGTAAAGTCCATTGCCAGACCGTGTCTTGGTGGCAAGCAGAGTCTTAGTGTTCAGTGGAACTATCAGCTAATCCCTGGTTCTCCTCCAAGCCTCCAGTGTGTGAAGTCTCCAGTATATACACACTCTGGTCATGCAACTTATAGATGGCAACAGCTAGCAGAATGAGGTGTGCACATTCAATGGGTATGTGCCCTCCTCGGTCATAAAGAAGTCCCTGTGGCCCTGCTTGACTTGGCCTTCCTTCCACAGGCCAAACTAGCTCCATGTCACAAAGATATTTCAGTGATCCGCTCACAAAGCTTTCCCTCAACAAAAAATATGCAACTTATTTTTGCTTTAGGTCACACAATTCACTTAGTGTATCACAGAATTCAGACTGATCATTATCTCAGTCATGTCACTGGGCCCAAGGGCCAGCTGCAGAGGACTCTTCTTTCCAAGTCAAACACCATCAGCTTAATAGAGAAGAGATGCTGGTCCGAACATACGTCCCCAGAGGACTATGGGAAGTATGAAACAGGCTTCAAACAGCAAATCATGAAACCTCAAAGTATAGCCAAAACTCCTTCAAGACTAAGGAACATATGGCTGAGCCAGGATTCAAACCCTTTCCTAACCTTGCAGGCAACACCAAGAGTTTCCTATGTTTCTGGGCATAAATTATGCAATGACAGAAGGGCATTGAGAACAGTACTCCCATGTAATGGCTCTTCTGCAGTTACCCAATATGAACCCCTCTGCACCTTTTTCTTAGATCCTCTGGTCTTGGTTATGGCCAATAACAGGACACGCACAGCGAGGTGGTCTGATTTCCCCATTCATCCCTTCTGCTCTTTGCCTCTTCTTTGGCTTTAGGTTTGGAGGGAAACTGTGTCCACCTGGGTGTTTTGAAAGGCCCTACTGTATGCAGATGCTGTTGCAAGGGTTATTGCTATTTTTGCAATTAGAATAATTATTCTGTGCTCAGATGCCATGCAAGAAAATCAGATATAAATGCCAAGATTGCTGGCAGAGAGCCTAATAGATTATATATTATACAATGTCAGAGCCACAAGCACTACTCATCTTAAGTAAGATTTTAATACCTTTAAAAGCTAGGATAAATTATAAAGAAAGGCAATATAAAATGTAGGATAAAGTGTGGGCTCATTTTACTTTAGGTTCTATACCACGTGGGGACCAAAGGAGAGGGGGAGAGGGGATGGCTCGTGGTTTTTATTGCTTGGCTGCAATGTCAGAATTGGGTAGGTTTAAAATATTTGTGTCATGAGAGAAAGAAAATCTGTGAATTACTCAGAACTTAATGTATGTACTCTCAATGTGCTTCACATTTTCTTTGGTTGGGGACAGCAGAGTGGGGAATTGAGGATAACTTGTTTACTGCCAAACAGCTCTCCGTAGTACCTAGTTTTGCTATGTATTAAGAATCGCAGCTGGGGCCAAGAATGCCGGGGCTGGAATTAAAGAAGGGAACACACAATAACTTTAAGTAATGGCAGGGAGATTTAAATAGCACACATCAGCAGAAAAGAATGGGGAAACCTACAGTACACTGACTTCATTGATACCCCATTTATCAGCAATTACTGACTCCATTAAAGGCAGAGTTTACAGCAGACAGAGAAACAGAGCCTAAAATATGTCCCAACAGATGGACGGAGAGTGTCAGTGATGCCGTATTTCAAAGGCATCTGCAACTTTGTTATCATTGTACATGGAGTCAGAAAGACAGCGAAAAACACTGGAGTAAGGGCCAGCAAATGATTTACTTGACCCTGCATGGGCAGAACTGACAGCAAAAACCTCATTAATTCCTCAGGTCATTCTGGAAGACATTAATTTGGTTTGGACTCGGGACGAGGGGAGATTTTCCAGACATACACCAGGAATTATGAAATCTCTATAGCCAGAGGAAAGTATGTCCAAATCACTTTGTGCATAAATCAAGCTGACTTTCTGAAGAAGGATAATATGCCTAATCAGGGGAGTTATGGAACTTCTTGTACTTATTAGACAGAAAATAAAACAGTATTTTATTTGATAATCAGCTTGGGGAAGATTTTTTTTCCTCTTTCTTTTACTGCTGTCTTCTCTTGCCAGAGATGAGTCGGAAAAAAACCCCTTACACATGAATAATTGTGAGTGCTGTGATAATATTTGTGTGTTTATGTGGAGATACGTAGGTATACACATAAATATGTATGTATATATATATATATGGGTAATATATGTGTATAATTTTAGTCAGCATGCTGTATTTACACATCTTTTGGCCTTTTACCTCTGTGCTGCAGAATGCCAAGTACCATCATCATCCCTCTCCGATCCTGTTTAACTCTTACTTATCCTCAGCCAAAAGCATCTGGGTAAGCAGGGGGGCAAACAGAGCAGAGCTTCTCCTGGGGAGGCAGCCCTCGTGCCATGCTTCTGCTCCTGCACCGTCCCTCCCATGGCCCACCTCACACCAGCACTGATGGGACCCTTGCCTCAGCAGGGGCTGATGAAAAATGGGGAGTCCAGCCTGCAGGAATTGGAGCAGAAGTGCAACTTGTGGTGAGCAGGAGCCCCTCTGACCAGTGAAATAACAAGCTCGAGTCCCAGCTATGACTTCTCCACTCTGGCCCTAGATCTCTGAGCCAAAAGAAAAACCCCTGAACAGAAAAGCATCAGCTGGGTGTCCCCGGTCTGATGGCAAGGGCCTCCAGACCCAGCAGGGGTGAGTGGGACCATCCCCTCCTGCCTGACTGGCCTCCGGTTTGGCTCCAATAGCAGACCAAAAAGCCCCTAAAGCCCCTGCAAAGAGCCAGGAGCTGCAAGAAGTCGTGCCGCCAACCCCCCCGCAATACATGCTTTCCAGTGCTTATACATAAGCCCTCTCCGCGCAGGGTATCTTCCTCCGTAAAAGATGCATTCATCATGTTTAGAGAAGGGTTATCTCTCCCTGGAAAGAACATGCATTAGTACTTTTTACTCATTCAACACTGGACACTCCCTATCAACAACAGCCTGCCGAAAGGGGAGAAAGAGGTGAATTAATCACAGGAAGAGACAATTTAAAGGAGTTTGGCTATAAAATGGAGTTCATTAGGAGGCCATAATGTATTTGGGACTAACAAGCTGCAGTTTCCCCACCTCTGCTGTCCCAGTCAACAATAGGCAACACTAATTGCAATGACACCACGTTATGGAATGGTCACCACATCTTTTAACTCCTTTCCCAATGCGCTTGCACAAAAACTTAGTTCACCTATTGCAAATGCCAGTTGTCCTTCAAAGGTGCTTAGCTCCTTATCTCCTCAGATTGAGAGAAAATGGTATTAAGTCATCCACAGTTTTCACTCTGGAGCTAAAGCTGCAATAATAATCATGTTACTTGGCTCTAAGATTGCACTTAAAGAGCACATTACAAATGAATATGGTATAGGCAACGTATCACTGTAGGCACAGAACCAAGTGAACCCCAATTGGAAGCACAGCACAAAGCACTTTTTCCCATCTATCCTCCAGGACAGAACAGTATCCATTTTCCATTTTTTTTTCTTGTTTGGCTTGTTTAAAAAAAAAAAATCTATGTTGACTAATTTTCTTTTCCATTTTTTTTTTCCTGGGCCTCAAATTTCTTTCAATTTTTGTTTCATGTTATGCAGAACAGCTGATAGAAAGCACTACTGGAACCACTGGCCCCGAAGGGGATTGGGTCTAGGGTGAAAGGAATGTTAAACCAAGGACTGAAATACATGAGTGACCCATGTTTGTGCAGTGTTGTGCATCTGGACTTCTTTTGGTCAAGTCAGAACAAGCCAGTTAGGGGGGGTTGGGGGGAGTTGTTACTCTGTGACCTTGGCTGTACGCAGCCCACTAGAATCTAATATAAATACTTCATTTGGGAAGCCTTTGCTGCCTATCAACTGCAAAATTACCACAGGAGGTAACTCAGCTGCAGGGAACTATGTGCTCTCCCATCAACTAAGTGCTTTTGCAGGAGAGAGTTGTGTTTTTGCTGCTGCAAGGGTGAGAGAAAGGCACTGCCATCGCAGCCCACAGGTTCAGGAGTAGGTATTAAGTGGTGACTTCCTTGAGAAGGAAGACAAGCAGCGTGGAAGCATTTTCTTATGAGTGATATAAAGGATGGGAAGACTTTGCAGTGCACGAATAATACTTCTTTATTCCACTGATATTATCAGTTTAAAAATATGAATTAAAAAAACCCATGGAGTTTCATTTTCATGTATGTTCAGACTGTCTCTCTAGAATTGAGAGATAAAAAATAAAAGTGAATTATACATATGACCAGCTTGCCTGGCTAGAGTGAGAGAAATCGATCTCAACATAAGTGATAATCAGACAACAGGAAGAACCCTGTTTGGCTGTGGTGACTCAATGCCCGAATCCAGCAGAATATGTATTTTTCAAGAAAATTACCATGTGTCACATAACAGTTGAGGTTATTCAAGTATTATCAGATGTATTTTTTTACTCCATGCACCCTCTGTGGTGCCTGTCTTTTTTTCTCAGTCTCTTTTTCTCCTCTCTTCTCCCCTTTCCTCCATTTTCCCTTCTCTTCCCCAGTTCTGTCAGCACAAAAACTGAACCATAGCTAACCACTTTCAGTTTGGTTTCCAGTCAATTCCTGAAGAACTTTACTTTCAGATTCTCAGGCTCAACACAATGCTAGAAAATCTAAGTTGAAAATATGGTAATAACATGTTTGCTTGTTGGTCTTGTTTTTAAATATTTCCCTGGGGATTTGTAACAAATCATAAAAATGTTTTCTACCGGTCTTAAATATTGTAAAAGCTTATTTAATTTAATCAAAACTTAAATATTAAGCCAAACTTCGTTGCACAATGTGTTCCTTTAATGGAAAGAGCTAATGAAAAACACACCAGGCCAAATTCACTCTATTTTCTTCACCAGGGAGATATTTGCTCCTTTATTACTAAGGATCATTTGTGTTGCTTCATTTTGCTAGGAACAGTCTGCAAATCTGTATAAGCAGACCATGTTCTGCACATATTTTTCATGGCTCTTCTGAAACAGTTTTGTCCTCATTTCTACCCCTGGAATGGTTCTTTTTTTGAAATGTGAATCTTGGCTGGATGACTCACTGGGACACTAACTTTATCTTCATCTGTTTTAAAGTAATTGGACTGGAGCAATTTCTGTAGCTGTATCTGAGATTGTTTCCTGCTTTGAACTCAACACTCATACTGTCATGTGTTAATTTTAGGGATTACACAAACTAGACTCCAGCCAATAAAGTTATTGTAGTCAAAAATATGGCTCGGTTCCAAATCACTCTTACTTTATCTTCAGCTGAGTAACTGCTGCTTCACACTATGAATGGACTAAAATCAAATAAAAATATTCGCCACAGTGACTTGCCAGCAGAACAATATGTAGTATCCCTCCGTTTTCCTGTGTAGCTGGGAATTTTATATGGCTACATTCTGCACAGGAGAACTTAAACGTCTCCTATCTCAGTTATAAAAGGGCATTTATTCTGTACAGAAAGGACACACACACAAAAAAAAAAAAAGTAGAAAAAAAATGTTGCTCAATGTTTCAGCTTTCATTCAGGTAAAATCCTGGTTCAGAGAGGGCACAGAAGCATGTGCTGGAAATGAAGTGTGTGCTCAAGTCCCATTGAAGCCAGGTAGATTGTAAGCATATGCTGAAATGCTTATTTAAATTGAGCTGTTAATTATTATGTGCTACAAGATTGAACTACATTTCGTATTATTTTCATAGATCTATATTTATATATGGTGTGGGTGGGTGTGCAAGGATAAATGTAAGCTGTTCTCTGAAGAACATTAAAAATGAAAAAAAAAAAAAAGAGATCACTCACACCCTTCCTCCTAAAGTGGCAGATTATTTGATGTCTTTGACAAGCAAGTTGGTAATGCTTGCTTGAAATGGCCATTTTTTCAACAAAAGAAGAAAAAGAATCGGGGCTTGTTTTCACTAACCTCTCTGGCATTGCACTTCAGGTGTGTTGTGCATGCACACGTGGCTGCTGGGACCCCAGCCTGCCCTTGCAGGTCTTTGCAGAGTGATCTAAGACGACTTGTTCAAGCAGGCTGCAGCTCTATGTCTGTGAATCTACAGGTCTATGATTCTAACTGTGCCTGGGGTTTTGCACTTTAATGAATCAGCTCTCAATTTATATCTGCTCTCAAATGCTGTCGATTATTTCTATCATCTATGTATACTGACTTCAAATTTAGGTCTGCCTAACTGTGGGTTTTCTCCATGATGAATCTCTGTCCCATTGTTTTGTCAAGGGAATAGCTTTCTCAGAGTTTTATCTGATATCACTGGCCTGTGCCCTTCTGAGACAGGCTGGTGTTTCTGATGCTGTGCAAATGCAGGAAGCTAATAAAATATGAGTGTGTGTGTGTGGTTTTGTGTGTATGGAGGGTGTTGATAAAAGATCTTAAATACACAAGTTAAAAATGTCCTACAGGCTAACAAATGTAAGCTAAGGAGAAAATGAAGGCTTTGAGGAGGGATTTGTTTCAGAGGAGCAAGATGCTTGGCTTCAAGCAGAGAGAAGGAACGAGCACAAATGAGACAACCTGGACAAAGCTTGGGCTCATTGTGGGTGTACCTTCAGAGACTGCCAAATACAGATGGGCACCATGCAACTCCCAGGGAAAATGAGCCCATTGCCTCACATTCAGAGACAAAACAGAGCAGGGGAAGAGGGGGAAGAGAGGGATAAGAAGCCTTACAACATCAGTTAATGGCAGAGCTAGGGCTGTGCCCCAATCTCAGGCTCTTGTTCAGCACATGGTTCACTGGGGCAGGTGAAGTGGTGATTCTGAGTTCTGGTACACCTTAGCTCCCATCTTATAGACCAAAGCACTGCGCTGCCCTCCTCGCTTCTGGTTGTTCTTTGAAGGTCTGCCACATCCAGCCTGTAGGCAGGTGGGGACAACAGCAGTGACAGAAAATTTATGTCCTAAAGCAGAAAGAAAGGACATAAACACCCAGAGGGTAGAAAGTACTTATATGAAGGCATATGCTACGTAACACCAACTAGGAAATAAGTCATTAACAAAAACCAAGGCAGAAAGGAGACCTTTTCTACTTGTCTAAAGACAGACCCGGAGCAAAGGCTAGGATACCCGTGACTCCTGGATTCGGAAACTTCCCTCAGCAGATTTCTTACTAACTTTGTCCCAATTCAGCATTAGCAGTCACTGCCAGCTCCCATAAATGCGTCTCCCATATGAGACATGGCACTCAAAGCCCAGCTTCAGCCCTATTACCCAATAAGCAAAAAAAAAAAAGTGTTGTCATAAGCTTTTATCATGGCTAGGCTCAACCTAGATGCTCAGCAAAAACCTAAAGCCAGTCAGTGCTACTCTGTCTCTCTTAGCATGCAGAAGGCAAACGGCTGCAGGAATGTTTTATGATTCTGTTCCATCCCTGAAGTTTCCTGTTGTTTAGAAACCTCCTGGATACAAGGGAGATGAATTATTGATATGCCAGCCTTGGGAAGGAAAAGCAAGGCAAGATTAAAAAAAGGGAAAGGACCTTTGTCTGGAGTAAACTGTATAAAAAAGCAGGACATTTGGTTCCCAAGGAGCCATACACAACAAAGAGAAATCAGACTACTGTGGTCTGTGTGGTTTATAAACTACTAATCATGGGTGATTCAGCACATACCTCTGGCAGCGCCGTACGCACGGCTGCGTGGCGGCATGTGGGGAGTTACCCTCCAGCAGCTGGCAATGCTGGGGGCATGCACCACCACCCCCAAACACCAATCCTGCGCACAGCCCTGCAGGCAAGCTGACACCGAGGACCTGGGTGCAGGTGGATCTCACAGCTGCAACGGTGCTCCATGTGTGCAGCTGGGACCACAGCCCCAGACAAAGGCACCATGGCAGGCATGGAGGCAGGGTGGGTACAGCCAGGAGCTCAAAGACACAGGATTTCTCTGCTGATTCCTGTGCCTCAGCTGCAGGGATCTATCTCATTAGGGTTACTGTGAGCATTCTGCATGGTCTCCAAAGTACTTGTATCCATCAATGAGGACGAGACCTCACCAGTCATGTTCCAGCAGCATGTCCAACCCTCAAAGACCGCTCACCCACCCCAGGTCCTCCTTTCCTGACAGGGTCTCATGTGTCAAGCTCATAAGAAAAACAGCCATCAACTCATGCAAAAATATATAAACAAATAAATAGATATCCATCTGGTGC
Source organism: Laterallus jamaicensis coturniculus (assembly GCA_022605575.1). Classification (NCBI taxonomy): domain Eukaryota; kingdom Metazoa; phylum Chordata; class Aves; order Gruiformes; family Rallidae; genus Laterallus; species Laterallus jamaicensis. The sequence continues at coordinate 25,460,642 of JAKCOX010000001.1, forward strand.
AGAGTTGGTCTGGAAAACGACCTTTCCAATTGAAAGAGCCTTCCAGCAGGTGCATCCCTCTGAGCCAATACCACAGTGCCCTCACCAAGAGTTCTGGAGTTAGGACACAGCAGCTGAGGAATTTATCTTCCTTGCTGACACCCTGTCCTGCAAGGACTCCCATTTACAGCTTGATTAGCCCCATCAGCTGAGACAAAGAACTTCTGCATGATTAACATGTGTGGCATTACACCACTGGTATCTCCCTACTTCTCTAAAGATCCTATATATGGCTCACCACTGGCCACTTCCTCCTCAGCTGTGCACGCTGAAGGCAGGCAGGAAAGTTGCAAAAACACTTGCTCACTCTTCCATGTAATTATGTCCACACTGTTCTTAGAAAGTAGAGAGTCACACTCTAAAACATTGCAGCATGCAAAGACGCACCTGCGGCGCTCGCGTCTCCCCACCATCCCACCTTTGAAATCCCAGAGCAGCCACGGGGGCAGTAGCCGAGGCGTAGGAAGCGGGAAGTGGTGCTCAGCTGCAGAGAGGTCACCCCTCTTTCCCTTGATACTGGAAGGCCAAAACAAAAATTAGTCAGACTGGGATATTTGTGGCTGTTGGTTGCTGCTGGAGAATAACTGAAAGATGCTGTTTGCCCACAGAGAGAAGCAAAAACCTTACCGCCCAGCTCACTGGCAGAACTCAATTACAAGAGAAGAGCGTGAGGGGAAGGACAGCTCAAAGTGGGCCTGAAATACGGGTTGGGTTTGGGGTGGGTTTTTTTTTTCTGCAAAACAGTAAAGTTGGAGGGAAAATGTCTGAGCTGAATGCTGCATCTTAGTTCCTTCTTGAGCTTTTAATGCCATTCTCAAGCAGTTTCAATAAAACTGAAGTAAATCTGAAACAAGCATTGGTTTTGAATAATGCTACTGAAAGGCTGCCTTTAAAATGTCAACATTAAATGCTTCAACGTTTCAGACTTGTTTTAACTACAACAATTCATTTCCTTTTACAGCAATTTTTTATTTGTCCTAAATATGTGTTCACTACTGGGGGAAAAGATGTGGTTGAAAATTGTAACCCTGCATTATTTACCAATACAAATTTTCACATAAAAAAAAAACTTACCAGAAATGTCATCCAGAAAATAATTTAGTTGTGTGGATGCTGCTTATAAGGAGACACAAAGTACCATGAGATCCCTAAGCCCAACAGTTGGCAAGAGTGAATGGAAATGTCCTCCTATAATAGGATAAAAGACATTTTAGCTTTGCATTGGCCTCCAAATCTACGAGCAAGATAAGGAGCCTGCTTGACAGCACAAAACCAGGGTAGTCAGCACAGCCAGTTTTTTTAAAAAACAAAAACAATTGTTGGTCAAGAGATTTCAACAATTTTGCCTGAATTCTCCAGGATTCAATCAATTGAATCCTCCAATCAACAAAAGCCGTATGTCTGCTGTTCAATCTGAGGTCTGACAAGCTCATCACCTCCCCAGCCCTGGGGGGGTGACCCTCCATGTCTCCAGCCGCCATCCAGGGATGCTCCTGGCCTCCCAGCAAGGCCCCCCACCGAGCAGCGAGCAGCAGTGGTGGGCACTTGTCTGCAGCACCAGGAAGGATGGGCCAGGCCCAGCCTCTCCTCCTGATTAAGATAAATGGGGCTGTGCAGATCAGCAGACTATCTGGGGTGTCCATCACTTACCACTTGATTAGCTGTAACAAGCTCTGGATGAGACTACATGGAGGAGTTGTGGTGCTTAATTTGTTGAGCCGGTCAGGCTTGAAGACCACAGAGGAGGCAGCAGAAGCACAGCAGAGCATACCTAGTAAATCCATGGAGATAGCGGCTGTTAATTAACTCTGTGTGTTTATTTGGAAGGGGAGCCATGCAAAGAAAGGGGTTTAGCCCCTGTCATCCTGCACGTTCCATTTCCCACCTCATCCTCACAAAGCAACTTTTCAGAAGCATTTCTAGAAATGATCTGCCATCATTTCTCCATTTCCATTTAAAACCTGTTCCCCCAACTTTCTGGTGCACAGCTGGACTCTGATTTGTTTCCCTGCTCTGAGGTTGCCACTCAGAGATTTTCAGCCTGACACTGAGGCACAACAGTCCAAATTGCACAGCAGTCCTGAGATACTTTCTGAAGCAGCTCTCAGTAGCAACAGTAAACCACAAACCATCTCAAACATGTCCAGACCAGACCAGCACACTGTGGGGATATGCCAAGAATTAGACCCCAGAGAAATTCCAACACACAGATACACAAGGGAGAGCAAATAGGTCCAACTGCATCTGGCATGTGGACAGCACAAGCAAGCTTATCTCTTGCATTTTATAATGAGAAGGTGGTGGGACAGATCCCAAAGGCATTTAGGTGCTTCGACATTTAACCTCCCGTGAAAATCAGTGGGAGGCCCGCAAGGAAATTAGGTCTCTAATTATGCTTAGAGGTCTGGACCTAGAGCTCTGTTTTTCTGCATTGTTTATTTCTGCATCATTTATTGCTACCCATGAAGGCAGAAGACACCATCCTCTCTGCCCTTTTGGCCATCTAGGTAGTATGAGTTAGTGCTGCGAGACCCTGCTCCCAGTCTTTCAACCCACCTTCAGCCCAAAGCTGCTCATGCATGGCCACATGGCTTCCTGTACATAGACACCCTTGGAACTGCTTTATTATATTTTTGGTGAATTTTTGGGAGAGATAGGAGGGAAGAAAAGGGACAGCAGGACAAGAGACAACTCAGCAAAGGGCTTAGGGTTACTTCAGCAGAAGTTGTTGTTCTTCAGCATGAACTACACCATGGACAGGAGCTGCAAATGCCACAAGAAAAGTTTGAGACATGTCATGGTCATATCCCTTCTTTGCAAGACATCTTTGACAATGTAGATGGCAGAACGTGTGCAGCAACCACTCCACAGCCTCCATGCTCTCAAGAGAGGCAAGAGGTGGAAAGTGTACCCAGGCAGCCTGAAAAGGCATACAGACATGAAGGGATGCCAGAAATTATATTCTACCCTTGGTTGCTTTCACTGAAGAACCATGTATGGACTCTATCCAAAGTGCCTCTACCACCCCAGAAATCATGACACGTGTGCAAAGGGAAGTGCACACATCTCCTCCCTGTCTTCAATACCTTTCTTTCCCAGTTACAACTGCTACAAAGTAAGCACTCCTCCACTGGTTAACTGTTGGTGATTAAACTGGCTAGTGATCTGGTGGCCTCTTTGACTTGTACAAATATGTTGCCACCTCTCTATCTGAATGGCCATAGTGCAATCCCCTTGTGCCTCTGCCACCTGGCCTGGCCTTGGGGGTGGTGAACCTCTCAGACTGAGCACAGCTGGCACAGAAGGACAGGGGTTGTCCCCTCAAAGGGTGATGACCACCCCTGCCATTTCTTAGTTTCAGAGTCCCAGACAAGCAAAAGAAACTGCCCTCTTGTAGGGGTGGAGATAAGTCCCGCCACACCATGCAGCAGTTGGCCTCAAACTGTTGTCCAGTTCTTCGCAACTACTTTGAAGTGAAAAAAGTCTGGCAGCAAACTCTGACTGTGCATCGTATGGTGTGTGGGCATCTGTGACTTCAGAGACGTAGTTGGACTATGGGACAGCCCTAACTATAAAAAGGTCTAAGTATTTCCTACAAGCAGGGTTTGTAGCTGAGGGCCGTTTCTGATCACATCATTCTGGGCCATACAGTTGGATGCTTTCCTGCATCCAGCAGTGGCCAAGAAGTGTTAATGTCTAGAAAAAAAAGAAAAAAGAAAAAAAGAAAAAAAGAAGGAAAAAAAAAACCACCCCACATTAGAGAATAAATTCACTCCTTGTGAAATAGAGGTCAGAAGAGTTAGGCCAGGGAGGAATTTGGACGGAGATACCTGGACTTTGATACTACATTTTAAGTAGTAAAAATATTTTCAGTGGACAGGGAACTGTAAGAGGTTTATAAATGCAAAAGAGGAGAAAAAAAAACCCGGTGCTGCTCCCCCGCAGCCTCCTAAAAATAGCAAATTACACACCTAATAAATGTATCAGCAGCCCATGAAATTGACAGCCTGAAATTGAAGAACAGACCCATTTTGTTTGGAGAAGTAGTCTTTAAGAGTGTGGAGGTGAATTAGAAAAATAGCAACTGACATTAAGGGTGCAAGATTAATTCGGCTGAGCTTTAATTGAGGCAGCCTGAATGAGCCAGAAAAAGAGAAAAAGGGAGAGGATCTCAGCTCTGTCTGGCTCCATAGAAACTCCACCTACCATGTCCTTTCAGCTGGAGCTCAAGTTACAGCATTACATCATCCCAAAAACGTCCCTTTGGCTGATAATTCCCTGGGAGCCGGGCACCGATGCTGGGTGCAGGGTTATGGATGTGGCCGGCGGGTGCAAAGTCACTCTTTTGGGTTCACTGGGGCAGGGACAGGCCACGGGCCACCCTTGGACAGCCTTCAAAACCCCCTCCCTCTTTGGAGACTGGGGACCACTGTGGCCATGTCCCCACCGTCACATCCTCACACCCCGTGAGGCCACCGCCGAGCCACCCCAGCTGTAGCTTTTCCTCATGGCCAGAGGAGCTAGGACTTGCTGGAGCTGGTAGAGCAGGGCCCAGGGTGGGGGGAGAGATGTTATTTATATATCAGCACAGATCTGCGTACTCCACAAGCCCTGAAATCCCGAAGCCTGTAAAAGCATTAGGCAGGCCATCCGGGCCGTGAGCCGTGCTCGCGTTTCCTGGCTGGAACAAGAAAGCCCTTCTCGTAAGCAAGGACTAAGCCCTTGCACAGGCAATATTTCAAAAGCCTTGCTACTACTGAGTAAATAAATGTGCGTAGCAGATACAATAAACATTTTCTTCTGTTCTGAAATCAGATCTGCAGATCCCAAATCCCCCTGTGCTGTGCAGACTGTAATTACAGGATATGTTAAATTTTCTTTATAGCCAGCCCTGATGGTTGTTAAGTGACCGCACCGCCCAGTACAGCACCCCTCTCTGGTCTGCTACCATTCGTAATGAAAACCAGATGTTTGTTTAAAGTTAATAATCAATACAGCACTCATCCCGAGTCAAGTAGGGCTAAACATTTGCTTAGAGAAACCATGTCAGAGCTGCGATAAGCAGGGCCTTGGTGCAGCACGCTGCTTCAGACCCCGCTGGGGCGTGAGATAAACCATTCGAATTCCTGAGAGCAAACGCTGGGGCCAGGGGATTGATCTGAGCTTCTACAAGTCACCAAAGCAGCTAAAATAAATGCAGCTCCTGCCCCATCCAGAGCAACCCAGATCACTGACGGGGTGATGCTGCAGCCATGCTCCCAGCCCTGCTGCCTGCTCCCAGCAAGGCCAGAGCCACCGCAGTGTAGTCTTGGTCTGCACCAACTCTTATACACATATCTGAATGGAATAGGGATATATGCAAAGGGAAGAGCACCGTGCAGTTGAAAGTCACGATGCTGATGGGTGATGAGTGCTCAAATCACTCTAAAGGCAGAGGGAACCAGGTGAGAGGAGAGTGCCCAACAACTTAACACAGTTGACTGAGGTCAAGGCTGAAGTTTTCTGATTTTTTTTTAAACCCCAGGTTAGACAATAAATTGAATAATTTGCTGCTGAGTCCAGCAGTGAGATGGATGAGCGGGTAAGGCAAACTTCTCATGTGGCCTACATGCCTTCTCACAGCCAGCAATATTCAATGCTTCATCTCAGTGAACTAATGAGGAAGTGGAGTATCAGGAATTTTGGTGGCAACTCCAGATCAAGGTAGCTCCAGCTAATCCAGACTGGATCTTTCCTAATTGGGTCAGAGCTTTCCCAGCTTTAATACTGAGAAAGTGGTTTTCTGTTGTTCATTGTTTGCAAACAGCTGGATGTCCAAATCCTCTAAGCCCCCTGTGCTGCAGATACAGATATTTCAAAGCAGACTGAGTTAATTTTCTTTGCTGTTTGCTGTTCAAAAACCCCCTTGTCAAATGGCCTCCACCATCCAGCCCAAGAGCTGAAGCAACACAGCATGATTCAGCTGTCCAGCCTGCACCTTCCCCTTTACCATCTACCCCTCCAGCCCTGTCTCAGAGAGGCTAGACCCCATCAAATAAACTTAACTGTGAACCCACAGTTACTTGGGTATGGCAATACCATGATGAATACCAAGCAAATCTGAGAGTCCTGAGACCTACTGCCTGATGGTGGAAAAGGAGACACTTTCTGACACTGCTTAGCAGCAGAAGCTGAACGCTTGCCTACAGCCTAGCCCGATGACAGAAGTCACTGCTTGAATATTCTGGCATAAAAGAGACTGAAGTTTTAAATTCTAGGCTTTCCCTAGGAAAACTAACAAGTAAAATGACAAGAAGAAATTATGAGAAAATGTACATGACTCACAGAATCATAGAAATTTTGGTTAGAAGGGACCTCTAGAGGTCATCTAGTCAGACTTCCCAGGACTATCACCAGCAGCGTTTACCAAGGCTGTATTTCATAGCTGAGAGTTTGCTCCAGCCTCTTGTCTGTCTTTATTTTTTCCCCTCACAAGGTGCAGGGCAACCTACAGCAGCTTCACTGTGTATTGTGCAAGTTCAAAAAGGGAGACATGGGAAATCAGAAACACTCACATGCCAGTTCTACTTCTGCGCTGTGCTGAGTTGTTAACTTCCCTTCTTCCTCGGCACAGAAATCCCCAAGTTAAAGTACTCATTTAGAGTTACCCAGAAAAGCTGAAGATAGATTTGGATCCTGTTGAAAGCCGCTGTTTTGTAACAAGCCAGAACCAATCCTCTTGGCTTGAAAAAAAAACACCCTCTATTCCACTTAAAACAGGTTCAGTAAATGATCTGTGACCAAAAACAAAACCAAGTACTAAAAGCTGGATAAAACTGCCTATCTCACCTCCAAATTAAATGAATCTGACCTGCACACCACACATGCCAAAGCATTCCTAGAGCGCCACGGCTCGTGAACGTATCAAAAAAGGCATTTATTAAAAAACTGTCCATGTGAAATCATACTAATGGTGAGTTTCCCAAAGAAGATTCAGCTGCATTCCCAGTTCATATCGTGCCTGTGGAGCCCCAGCAACCTCCTAATAAACGGCATCATCTATCCTTCCCCTATACAGCCGGACTCCAGCATGGAGAAAACCTTAACGCATGGATCTGAGTAGTGCCACAAGGAAAACGACTGCCCCATAAGCAGTGACCATGAGTCCGTGTCCTCAGGACTACTTTGCATGGCAGAGATCCCTCGCAGCAAGCTCCCAGGCTCCATGGTGGTTCAAGTGTCATGGGTCTGGAGAGGGCAGGGCTGGGGCTGTTCTCCCTCTCCTCACCTTTCCTGTTAGCCAAGTTAGGTGTCCCAGCTGCTGAATGGCCCCAGCTTTCACACGTTGCCTACAGATGCCGAAAAGCTAGGGCTTTGCGATGCCTAATTCCCAAGCAGCCAAGTCAGCCACACCATAACGCTTTCAAAATAGCAGTCCGATGTTAGCCTTTGTTCTGAGAAACACCACCTTCCCCTGGGACAGAACACCTCCAGTTTGGGTATTCCTGGATGGTGACAGTGCTCCCATTGCTCTGTGGAAAAGGCACGGGATTAGGCCAGTCACTGGTGCAGTATATTTTCATCGAAAAATCTTCTTTCCCTGGAAGATATACCACTTTTTTTTCTTTTTTTCTTTTTTTCCCCCTTCTTCTTTTTCTTTCCCCCAGCTTTGTAAGTAATCCTGTTCTTCACTCTCCTCTGTCTTGGCACCTTCCAAGCAAAATCTGACACTGAGGAATAGATCCTCTTCTTTTTTTTTTCCAAATAATAAATGGAAATACATTTTTTCTGCAGCCTTCCAATCCGCACAGGCGACACTGTCAGAATGCTCTGAACTTTTTTTGGAAGCAGCAGATGACTACAGCTGGTTAGCACAATTATAGCCGTTGTGTAATGCTTGGATCCTCTGTTGTTTCATTCATTCTATTCATCAAGTTCTGCATTATGCTGGGGGGGGAGAAGGTCTGCCTGATGGTAAATTTACATTTTTTCCTACGTTGCTGTTATTTTTCATAGTTAAAGGGACACTGGCAAGTGACACATCACTTTTTAAATGTTGTTTCAAAAGTTGTTTACCCGGTAATTTACAGTATCCTCTTAGAAGCCAGAAGAATGGAGAGCTTGAGCAATTTGGCATTTCCTCGCTCTTGTATATTGATTTTTTTTTTCCTTCCCCATCTGCAGGCTGGAGGAAATTCAGACACTTTCTACTTGGAGTAGCTCACAGTGGACTTCAGGACAGAAGCTACCAATTTTCACAGCACTCCGAGAGGTAGGTAAGCATCATCTGAAGACTACCCCCCATTTCACTGGCTGGAGGCGAGCAGCCCTTGCCGAGACAGGGCCAGAGCTGTGCCAAGTTTTGTACAGAAGAGCCTCTGTCCCAAGCAGGGGAGCTGGGGAGAAAAGGACTTGTCCTTAAAAAAAAATCATCCTCCAAAGTGCCCGTCCACCCCAGAGCACGAGGGAGCTCTTCTCATCCTGCCACAGCAGTCGCGCCCACTGAGGGTGTCCCCTTGGCAAGGGAATAACCAGGCTGGCCCCAGGAGTCCCTGTGGGGTGTCCCAGTCCCACCAAGAACAGGGTGAAGAAAATGGGGGTACCAAGCTAACCTCTCTTCTTCAGTTTATCTACAATTATAGCAGGCCAAGGTGCTGAATTATAATTCCTGCACATGACTGGTCTTTATCACATGCAATATCACCCACATTATATCAGCATGGGATCACAGCAATAAAATGGGCACTGATGCTGATAGTAACTTTTGATTCTGTAACACCACCACTACATTTTAGCTTTCTCAATTTGTTTTTCAAGGTAGAACACCAAATCATATTCAGTCTTCAAAAACAAAGCTTTTCTTTGCTGCTCTCAAGGTGTGATTTGGGGGAATTTTTGGGCAATATTGACTTTTTGTGTCTCAAGGATTTCACTGGAAAAGTGAAGGAATGTAAGAATGAAAGTATATTTCTAAAAAGATTTTGATGCTGCTACAACTACAACAACAACAACAAAATAATGGGATGTCATTGGAGGAAGAAAAAGGGAAGAAATATAGTTTACAGATGCTGTTCCTGATTTTTCTTCCTCTTTTTGGTCTTCCTATATTAAAAATAAACAAATGAACCAAAAATAAGATATAAATGTTTGAGTTTTTGTAGCTCCCCTCTATGCCATTTTCTTTTACAGTTTCTTTTCTTTCTTGTCATTGTTCAATCAGTTAGACTGTATACTTAACATTCATTTGGGTAATTAAGTTAGCCAGAACAGCAGAATTTCATTAAAGCTGGAACAGAAAGTGACTTCTATGAGAGCCAGTATCTTCACACGTCCCTGGAGTGGGTAGAAGCACGGTGTCACCCAGCATCATTCCATGAGCATGGAGGGGGCCGGGGAGCCAGAAAGGAACCCTCTGGACCTGGGATATACCTTGCTGTGCCGTGTGAAGCAGCTGTCCTGCACAGTGACAAGTAGTCTCCAGCAGCATTCCTGGACTCCACCACAATAAAGATTATTTATGCACCATGACTGCTAAGTGCTACTAAACACAAAAACAAATGACACTATAGTCTCAGACCACTAAATTTGTCTCTCTGCTGCACATATCCCTTGCTTTCCCTTTGGCTGCCTTTTTGCTAGCTGTAAATTGCATAATTCATTCTCTTGGTTGTTTTATAGTTTTGTGGTGAAATTCGGATTTATCATCATTAAATATTGTTATCACTGTTTACACAATGACGCAAACTGTCTGAAATGTGTCTCAGACTCAACGCTGACATCTAACCTCAGGAGAAGATGGGACTCTCCAGACCAACCCAGATCCAGCCTTCAAGCCAAGTAACTGGGATGAAATCAGAGAAAACTGCTGTAATCCTGGAAGCTGGGAAGGAGGGTCATTATGTGTTTAATTCTGTTTTTAAAAGGTAAGTGCGCAGCTTGTCAAGAAACAGGCCATTTAGGGATTTTAGTATTGTCATTTCACATTGCTTATTTCTTTCCCTTGGAACACAGAGATACTGAAGATACTGTAGGAGATGGGACTGTGCTCAGTGGGGGGACAAAAGGCACAAATGTCCACTGCTTTCAGACCTCTCCTCCGTCTCCAAAATGATTGTGAACTAGAAACCTTTCCATTTCACATGGATACTTGGTAGCGGCTCCCTGAGCTCCAGGACCTGGTATCCACCTGATTCAAGAGCCAGGACAGCCACTGGAGGGGACGTGCAAAACAGAGACTGCTGCGCCCTGCAGTGATTGGGTTGTAGGTCGGCAGATACATGCTCCTCTCCCCAAAATTCACTCTACATCTTGCTGGACAAGGGCGACCATGCAAGACGTTTCGATTAGCCCTGCTTAAGTCAGATCAAGGATTAGCAGGTCTCAAGGAAAGCCACAAAGCACCGGGCCCTCAGTCTCTCAGGGCTGTCTCTGCTTTGGCTGGTTCATAATAATGTCATCATGAAAGATTAAGATGTTGCAGCTCAGCGAAGAGGAGCAATAGCGCAATAAATCCCTCTGTTGGGGCATTTCCTCTGGCTGGTTGTCTGCACGGCCATTTCAGGCTGCTCTGAAATTAATTTCAACATTCTTCTAGGCACTTATCTCCCCAAAGTGAGATTTCCTGGGAATCGTCGGGGAAGAAATGAAGGCAGAAGAAATACAGCTAAACCCCGGCACTTCAGACCTGAGCCCTCTCTCGTTAATGCTCTTGGTGTAAATCAGGAGGAATTCCACTTTCATCAAGGGAATTATTCCGGTGATATACTGTCAGTGAGAGGAGTTTCAGGTGAGAGTCCTTTTGGTTGGGCTTCCTTTATTCACTTTTACAAAAGGAGACCCGGATTCTGCAGGAAGCTGTGCTCAGCTTTTGGGTCTCGGTTATCCCAGGGTGGAGAGGTGAGAGAAGCAGCACAATTGTTCTCATATTTAGGCTTTGCCATGTACATAAAAGTCTCAGAATCAAGGCTTAGTCACTCCAGAGGGAAATTACGATCACAGTCATAGGAAAACACTAACTCCAAATTACTTGGAAATTGCTTGTTCTTTGATGCAATTAACTGTAAATTGGACCTCCTTGCTATTCAGGGAAATGTGGGGGTTGGTCCTCACTTTCCAACATGTAAAATTCAGTCCTGAAGCCTAATGCATCCAAAAAAAAAAAAAGAAATAAAAATCACAATTCGCTGTATCTAGGAAGAAATAAGTGATGGGAACTGAAGGTGAGGGAGGGACCAGTGCAGGACAGCAGATACAGAACAAAATGCCATCATGGAGAAAGCCATCTCGTCGTGAATACAACCAGCTGGGTGTCTGTATGCTTTGTAAAAATTTTATTGTGAAATGCACAGATGATGAGCACAGCTGCAAAACATCAGGACTGTTTATCATGATCTCCCAGAGCGTTCTGGGTGTGTTCCCCTTTGACACTATTTATGTAGGCTTAACCTAAGCTGATTTCAATGGAGACATCAAAATTGTTTCAAGGTGCATCCTATTATACACAGGATAAGCTTGTGGCTTAAGGTTTCTCTCCCCTGTCTTATGTGGTGTTTATCAGCATGCAGAAGACAACTGAATGAAGAAGTAGCTGATAGCATCTAACTACCCGGCTGCTGTTGCTGATGCAAATAAAAGACGTTTCTGGCACTCACACAAGTATTAAAAAGGGGATTAAGGAGATTTTTCGGATGGAATTCAGGCTCAAAAATCTGTAATCCATCCTCCTGTGCCTAAACATTACAATGATCTTCAAGCAATGGGCCTGAGTCTGCCTGGTGTTACTTATTTTACCTGAATTCAGGTCCTTCCCAGTGTCACGCTGGTGCAATGTGAGGCTAGCATGGCCAAGAATCAGATGCCCTGTGCTTCCCATGCTTGTGGTCCCAAAGGTTTATACATGATCACTTGCATCCCATAACATCCGATTATGCTCTGATTCAGTCAGACTGCTCACAGGCATAGATGCCATCATGACCGTGGCACAAGCCTGTGATACTATAGAGGAGGAGGCAGTGTAAGAGCCTGCTCCAAATTTTTCCAGATAGCTCGTTGTAAAAAAATCTTTTAAAACAATAATAATTTTTTAAGAAAAAGGTTTTCTGTATGTTTCATACTTCCTGATTTTGGCAGGCAGTGAAAGCATCAAAATACTCCTAAGGAAGCTGGTTTTGTAAGTTCCGGCTGGTGACGGGGGTAGAGAAGGGGAGTGAGAATATCGGGTAAGAGCAGATACTGACAGCTACCTGTCCAAAGAGTTTTTACATTAAGAATTCAAGAAGTAGCTTAGGAAATGTCGTTCTAAATTGAAGTTACATAAGTATGAAAAAGCTAAAACCTTTTTTTCTAATTAAGCTACATTTCCAGAGGAAGAAAAAAAAGGTAATTAAACTGTGGTATTAATCTTAACAGCAACACCCCCCGGCCCTTCCCCACACTAAGACCTTGTGACAGCATTACTTAGTCTTCATTAAGCATTTTCAAACAGTTCATTGCAAACAGCGTCTGATAGCACTGTGAAATCCCTGTAACACTGTCGCAGCTGCAGAGTTAGATTTTAAAAGTGAAGGAGTACTGGGGGGAGACGCTATTTGTAATCACTAACCCAGGTCTCAAAGCTCTTCAGACTGAGCTGTTTACATTGTGCTTAGATGAAGCCTGTCCTCCCCTCTGAGATTCACAAATTGCTTAACAAAAGTCACACCGCCTATATTTGTTTTGGTTTTGGGAGCTGAATTCCAGAATAGGGGAAAGATTTACTAAAAATCATTTTCTACAGTGCTGGGATTAGAAATCAGATCTTCTCAGTACAAATCTCCTACCTGACCAGCAGAGATGACAGCTTCCTGGACCTGAAAAAACCAGTGTCTTCTGTTATTCCACGATTGAGCAGAGAAGGAATTTCACTACTTCTGGTCCTGAGAACAGACCATTCTGAAAGAAAAACCCGTATTCCCTTCAAAACCTCCCAGGCCAGCTTGCTGCAGATGCTATGACAGGTGTTGTTGCAGACCAGCCCTCAGCAAGGCAGGTGCTGGAGCCGTGCTGTGAGCAAATCCCATCAATGACAAAAGTCCAGTCTCTTTGCTGCCTGCCTGCAGTGCTACCACTGATCGTAGAGCAATAAAAAGCTAAAGGCAGTCCCTGGTTTTGTTTCAAAATGTCTTATTAAAGAGTTGTAATATTTTGAGTTCAGGGGGCATCCTTCTGTACCCTCGCAATTAATATTTTATGCTTCTGTCTTTGCAGAGTTGTTTTCACAAAGCCAGATGTTGGCTGGACCTCAGAAGCCATTATCACAAACCAAATTTTGCATTTATTTGCATTTCTGACATTGGAAAGGAGGAGGTTTTATTAATAGTGGTACTAATGTTCATATCTGGAATTCGCGTCTGGATTGATAAACTCCTATGCCAGTGTTCAGCCAGGAGTGAACTTTACGATCATGTTATCAGCTCTGAAAACAGGAGATTAAGCAACAGCCATTGAAGTGGTAACAGATTTTTAACTCTATCAGAACCACTTGCCCTCTCCTCTGTGTTGTTTCCCCGCAAAATCAATCCCTCACATTTGTGGGCTTTCCCAAAGAAAGAGAACCACCGCGTAGCGTTATTTGTTAAACAGCTCTGTCCGAAACATGATAGTGCATGAACTTGACCTGATAATTTATGAACTCACAGCTAAGCAAGAACCAGTTCCCCTGTAGCCCAGGGAATATGTACTGTAACAGGCTAAGTCTCTTTTCTGAATGTAAAATCATGTTGCCATGCAGGTTTGTGGCTTTCTTAAATGTGGTTGTGCTCACAGAAGTGACTATAAAAACAACATGCTTTTAATCAATGGATCTGCTGTCTTCTGCAGGAAATTTGAGTCAGATATGTTTCATTTACTGACAAAAATAATACCTTGTTTTGGCATTTTCTTCTCCACTAACAGCATAGAAACTATAGAGCCCTGGGAAAACTAGCCAGCTTTCCTCTGGTTCACGCACCATCAACAGTGCTGGTAATTAGCGTTAACCACTGAGTTTTGATTGCCTGTGCGAAGAGATTAGGTTGACTTTCATATCCGGGGCTGGGTCTACTGAGCTACTGGCTAGAAAAACTGGGCCACGTTTTTTGTCACTACAAGTCTCCCTCGACTGCAGCTGGAAATCTGACCCTCCATCTTCTCACTGCCTGCCCTCCTCTAACTCTGCTCAATGGTGGCCATGCCACGCAGCATGCAGACTTGGACCTGACACGCATCCCTGCACAGGAGGATGAATTATGCCCCAGGGCTGGTGACACAGCTGCCCTCCAGCTGGGTAGGAAAATGCCATGCTTGGGGGTTTGGGAACCCAATGGGGTACCTGCTCCTGGCTCACCCACCTGCAAAATAAGATACATGTCTGTGAACCACTGGGACAGCTGGCTGGTGGACCATCTAGGTGGCAAATGCTGGAGTAAAATGAGTCACCATCCACCGGCAACTACACAAAATGACTATCACTCTAATTGATAACAAGCTGTGCAGCAGTACAGGCATGTAGTTAATGCTAAGCAGGGCTGCATAAGCCCCCCCCCCAAGCTACCCCATCCTTCCTACTGATGCAGTCTTGCCATCACCTCCCTGGCCACAAGCGCTCTCCCACATCTGCCATGCATTCGGCTATTTTTAGAAGGATTTAGCCAACAGGTGGATTGTCCTGACAGCATGTTTCATCTGGTCCTGGGTCATTTTGTTTACAGTGCCAAAGCAATTCAAAATAAAATTATGCCATCAAACAGTTTCCAGATTACATGATCTTCTAGATGCAAATGAAAGCCACGCTGTCACCCAATGATCCAGCTGTTTGTTTGCAGAGCTGGAAATAAGCATGCTGAAAGCAGGCAAGAAAGCTTTCAAGTCAGTCCGTTGTTCGCTTCAAGAGATGATGAAGCTGCAATTGCCTCACATTTTCCAGCTAAACCAAAGCAGGAAGCTCCCATCCCAGTGGCCTGAGTTACAGGAAGGGCAGCTCTGCATGAAAAATTCACATTTGTTGCAAGCAAATATACTCTACACTCAGTATTTTGTGTGGAGAACATGGTGAGCTGAACATCTATGCCCCTCCCAAGCACCTTTGCTGACTATAAGGGGTTTTGAAGTTTTGTGTAACATGTGTGACTGTGTGGATCCACTC
Source organism: Laterallus jamaicensis coturniculus (assembly GCA_022605575.1). Lineage (NCBI taxonomy): Eukaryota > Metazoa > Chordata > Aves > Gruiformes > Rallidae > Laterallus > Laterallus jamaicensis. Next base: position 25,475,820 of record JAKCOX010000001.1, read on the forward strand.
TACCAGGCTGTGATCAATTACCAAATTAGGAACCTCTACAAAACATTCAATCTGTAACTGAATTTTCCCTTTCTGGTGATTTCATGCAGTGTTTGACATTAAAACCAGCTGTCTTAGGTAGCTAACTCCACTTGTCCCCAATATTTCATTATGACAAATGGGATGTGTTTCCATCACTTATCATAAGATCAACACCAAGGCCAAGCAAGTGCTAGCTTATTTATTGTCAGCCAGGGGATGGATGGTCTTAAGTGCCTCCCTTAATAGGGATGATTCCTTAAGAAAGACTCTCCTCATCCACCTTCAACTTTCATTCATTGGTCCACCAGGTTGTGTTGTTCACACTGATAGTGGTCAGATGCAAAATCAGTTTGCTCTGGCTGATCCAAACGCAGCAGTAAAATAATAGCAGCTTTTCATTTTTCCTCACTTGTGAGCACCTGTTAGTGTGATTTTCTTCCCTTGGTCTGAACGCTCCGAGTAGGACTGTGTGGTACTTCCTGCTTCTCTCCACATGGCCTTCGCACCACCAGCACGAGCTATCCTCGTTTATCCACGGGGAGAAGGTGGGCATTACAGCCTCATACTACAATATTTTGGCCAAACACAAAGAAGAAACATCCCGGATATAAAGGGCTCCCCTGATATTTACTGTAACAATTAGCACTCACGCTGCCCTCGCCTGCCAGGGTGGGGGAGTTTGCATTAGCGGCCCTGCCACCATCGCCCCGATAAGCCCCGACCTGGCGTTGTTTGTACTTCTCAGTCACCTTTATTTGTTTAAGAGACCAGACAAGGCAAACACTTGTGATGCCTTGTTTATTCTGCGGCTTTCACTGGAGCATATTAAACTCATCATTACTTCATATAAGCTGGAGATAGGCATTTTTTTGCTGGCAAGTGTTGACAGTAAGTAACAGACACTCTGCCACAAGGTAACATGTTTATATACTGGTGCGAATGCCTGGTGGATTTTATCCCTGTAAAACTATCACAGATAAAGAAGCTACTATCAGATAAGTGACTATAATAAATGGCCACAATTAGTGCTCTGCTGATGAGACTACTCGGTGGTCTCTCTGCTCTGTTTTGGACAAACCCCAGGCTCCGCTTGCTTAGTATAAATGGAGACAAGGACCATTTAAAATAACATCAGACTCTTCTGATTTCTGGGGGCGTTTTACCAAAATACCATTGTTAACTGAATTGAAATCTCTCTGTATTCATCTTCAGATGACATACAAATGGGAAAGCCAAATCAGACATAAAATAAGATGCTCATTTATGTGTGTGCATGCTCACACATACACACTGGCTGCTTGCAAGTTTCCCTCACTTTTAAGACTTCAGGTTTAACTGTGGGTTTTGGTCCCAGTTGTCATTAGCTCTCACCAACCTTTCCCTCTGATGTCACTAGAAACTACAGTAAGAGTCAGGGACTTGGGAAGACACTGTCATGAAGCCACCTGCACCCCACCGCCCACCACCCCAGTTGGGGAGCAAGGGATACCAAGGGGCCAGCTCTCCCACACCCCCAGCATCACGTCCTTCCAAGGCCTATGTGGAAGCAGTGCCCCACCCCTTCTCTGACTGCTCTCAGGGTCTTGCCGAACCTGCATGGGCACTGCAACCAAGGCATTGCTACCGTGGTGCAAACCTGGGGTCAGCAGAGGCAGCAATGGGTGCAGCTACCCACAGGGCAGCCCCACTGAGGACAGCTGCTGTCCATTCTCAACCTTGTATCAAACATCAATAGCAGTCCAGAGGGCCTGATACATCTTCAGGTGTCTGCTTATATTCTGTATTTATTTATATTCATACGGCACTTAGTGTCTCTCTGAAGTCGATGGATTGACTCCCATCAAAAGGCATACCTCCAGATTAAATCCTTTCCATTGAACAAGCAAAACTCTCCCCAAAACACCTATTCATCATACTCAAGACACTAGCTCTGCCCTCATCGTCCCCCCCTCCCTATCTTTGCCATCAAGAGAATTGGCAAACTACAACCCTGGCGCTGTACAGAGCCAAGTCTCACCAGAGTGGAGCTCCATGTCCTCCTGGTACCCCAAAAGTAGAAATAATCACACCCAAGCTGTACTTAGGGCCTGTAGTGGTAAGAAAAGGGCTGTTGTATCAGTTGCAGCCTAAGCCCATTTCTCTTCACTAGCAGCCCCTGTTTGTAAAGTAAGCTCGTGTTGCTTCATGAAGCGATCTTATAGTCATTATTTTAAAGGCATCTCTGTTGACATCCAGCCAGGATTCAGAAATAAGAGCCAATTATTTAATCACTTTTGCTGAAAATGTCTTTGAAAGACATTTATAGAATGGCATGTATTTACAATGGACTGCTTTTAGGTATAAATGTGTGTGTATGTACAAACTCAAACACATACACATAGGAAGGTGCTGCAAGAAATTTCCAACAATACTTTTACTGTCATTAAAATAATGATAATAACAAAGTTCAAAAGGATTTGTTTGTAAAACATGGGCTTTAACCCTCTTGTGTTATTTATCTGTAACTATGTTTTGGGTACATAGTGCCAAAATGGCACCATCCAGGTCAGCTGAAGATGTCTCCTGATCTGTCATCTGCCCCCTCCTGACATTTTGGAACCACCTAGTAGAAAAAGCACTTGTGTAAAAGCATGTTCCTACTGGCATCTGTACTTCTTCATTTAATATTTCCCAATAATAGTTTCAGGTGAAATTTCATTGAATGGCAGAAGAACCCCCACATACACACTTCACCCCAGGAATTACGTGCTTGTGCACAGCAGGATTTATGGTGATTCTTTGCATTCCCATTGCCAGAATATCTCGTAAGCTCAGAAAAGTTACACTTTCAGTGGTGTGTTTACTTTTTCATGAGCTTGAAGCTGATTTATTTGCCCACTGAAAAACAGGATAATACTTCTTGGTCAAAACATCATGGAGTCCAGGTTAAAGGAAGACTGTCAAGTAGTTTAAGCTCCAGATTTGAGCTGCCCTTCACAATTATAATTTGAGGACAGAGTTCACTTAATTCATCTTAGAGCCAGTGTGTGATGTCCATCCATCTGTACCCATTTACTGATGTGTGTTCAGGTAGACCTTGTCATGTATTAAGCCCTGGGGTTCCTCAGTGGAAGACTGACTCAGGTGAGATAACACCTTGCAATGACTTGCTCCAATGCAAATACTGCTTTAAAACAATCCAAAAAATCAAGGTGGGGCTCTGTACCAGAAAGACAATGATAAATGTTTTAGTGTAACTACACAGGTAAGAATTTCCTCAGAGAAAGAAGGGTCTTGGAGTAGAACGAGTCATTTGCCCCAGTAATTTTTCACCATTTGTTTTGTATTTGTAAATGGGTTGTGTGCATGAGGTGGAGATCTTCCTGCACTAGCTATTTAGAATTATTTCCAAAATAAGCACCCTTTGACCTGACTGGCATTTGCAAGCCATTGCATCATGCAAGCCATGTCGATGGCAGCAATACCAAGCCCATCACATCATTTCTGTGCAGTGAAGGATACAGTTAGCCAGGACAGTACAGATCAGACATACATATCTGTTTCCTTCACAGGGAACTTCAAGTAGCCCAGTTTAAAAATCAAGGTTTTTAATGTTCACAGCAACCACACATGGGAACTCCCAAATGCAAAAAGTGAACAAATGGGAAAAATTAGCAGGAAAACTCAATTCATTCCTCCCCCCCAGCCTAAGCTGGTGGTAGATTAGGATACCAATAGCCATGGAAAGCTAATAGATCCATTTATTACCCAGTATCAATTTCAATTGTGACAAATACTCCAAATCCATTTTTCTGCTGCATTAACTCTCATTCAATGTATGCAGGGGTATTACCAGCTTGTGGGTACCTCAGGTGAAATGACAGATTCAGTCAAAGTGTGCTTTTGAAGACTAAAGACTTGGACCCATATGTGGATGGTATGCCAAGCAAAGGGAAGTAGCATTCCCTGGCAGGCAAAGACCCAGGATGCAGCCCATGCTAAGCGAACACAGAATCCATTGAGGCAGTCGTGGCTGTCGTGTGCCTACACAGAGCACTGTCAGGGTTATGAGTTCACAAGAGGAGTTTCACCCGTGTACAGATCATGCCAAACCCTCCCATTTCCATGGAGAAAGAAGGTGTCTTCTGTGGTCAGACCTCACTCTTTGATGAGATCAGGGAGGAAATGAAGGTTTACCTGGCCCCTTTATGCCTTGCAGCACCTTCCTCAGCCACAAAGAGGAAATGGCTTGAGTTAATCATGGAAAGTGCCTCTTATTGTCTACTCACTATTGCTACTGGCATTACTAGTCCCCATAGTTTCATGGGAGTGATCAGGTATACAAATCCTTTCAAAACCATCTGAAATTACTGCAAAAATGTGTATTTGTATGGAATCAAGTAGGGCCGAAATGCAAGACATCAAGTGGGGATGGGGGGAAAGGTTTTCAAATAATGAATGAAAAAGCTTTATTCTTCACACCTCCTTTCCTTATTCCAGTCATCCTTCTCTTTTTATCTGGTATATAAGTATTTCTGAGTCAGCTTTCTGCAAAGCTGTGTCCTAGTAAATTAAATAGCCATTAAATATAGCTCAAGGAATTAAAATAGCTATTGCATTCCTCTAAAATACCTCCTTAAATCACAGTTCAGGAAAACATCATTCACCTTAATGGAGAAACACTTTAATGGAGCAAGAAGCAACTTGGAAGCAGGAGCAGCAAAGACGGGAAGACATGGTTCACATTCCCCCTCATATTTTCTTAGGAAGCAAAGCTATCTTTACATAAGTAATTCACACAGCTCCAGCCAGGTCTAAATATTTTAAGACTGGACTTTGTGCAACCTCTCCCCTCTTCTATTCTTTATGTATTATTAAAGAAAAAGCCCTAGGAAAAGTATGTTTGGCAAAGATGCATTCATACATCTTAAGACACACACATAGAGAACTATATTAATGCTGCCAGGTGGATTAATTTGTTCTTATGGAGGCTGAGAAAGTATCCATACACTCAGATTTGTTTCCTATAGTTTATTGGCCTTTACTGCAACCCACTCAAGATTACAGCCCAGTTTGAAAACAAAAGTGCCCCTGTTTAAGAGCTTACCATATTTTCAGACTTTAAAAAATATTGGCCAGAGAGAGGAGTCCTTTTCATGCATAAACTGGAAATGGAAGGGACAGCCTTAGGACCAGCCTGGGTTAATCTTTGATTCTGAGCCTGGTTTTATACCAAGAAGTGTTTAAAGTCAGTCAAATGTCCAAACCAATTGCAGATGTGCTTGGTTTAAAAAACAAATATGTGTCTGAGATATTTGCTTGTGTCCCTGAAGCTTCCCACATAAATAAAATAAAATATCCAAAGCCTGGCTTTCCTAGTCTGGTTCTTGGTAGCTGATTTATTAGCTTTCCTGTTTTCATCAACATGTTCAAGTTGCTAAAACTTACTCTGTTAAGCCTCATGTGTCTGGCATTCATCTCCACCTCAGTACCATCTGCAATAACAAGTGACAGGACTGTAATGCCTCCCCAGAAGTATACTCCAATTTAAAAAACAACAAAACAAAAAGAGATGAGCAGGATGAGCCTGCCTCCAGCCTGAGACAATCCCTTGGTCCCATTTCCTTGACAGTAAGTTGTTGCCTTGCCTACACTTTCATTTTCTAATGGAGAGGGTGAAGGGGTTTCAAGAATCCTCTACTTAATGATCTTGCAACGTGATAAGTAACAGAGGCTTTTCCTGTTCCTGTGGGAAGTATCTGTTCTCTTTATTTCTGCAATAGTGAAATTAGGCTGTGAGCATTGGGTAAACACTTAGAAAAGTGGCCTGCAGACATCTTCCCCAGCAAAGTCCTTTCTGTTCCATGACACTTGCTTTCTACAGCTTCTGCATTCACTCCTCGGCCCTCATTGGAGGTACCACTCTACTGACAATAAGAGTTTCCATCTGCATGGCAGCAAACAGGCGCTCGATGGAAAATTCACCCTATTACATTCACACCCAAAAATTTCCTCAAGAGGACCAAAAGCTTCTCCTGGGAGTCATGTCTTCAAGAAATACTGCTGGATGTTGCCCAGGGGGATGGGTACAAAATCAGGGTCAGTGTGTTATACTCTACCTCCCTGCTGCTCTCCTGCCCACTCCTAAGACTTCCCATGCCTGATGTACTCATGTATTTAGTGCCCCGAGTGGATCTCTGGTACGAATTAGTTGTTCCCCCTTGAGTTTTGTTATCTTGTAACACACTCATGGAAAGGCATTGTCTAGCTCATCTTCCCTATTTGTTGGCCTTGAGCATTAGTTTTCATTTGATAGCCTTGTGGTCTTGCAAAGGATTATCTGTCTCTGAGTGCTTTCACATTTAGGTGGGAGCACTATAGTGTAGTTTAAGTTAGACTCAGATCATCTTCAGGCCTTCTAAGAGGTGTTAATAACAGAGGGAATGGCATGAGACAAGCAAGTGCCCTGCAGACTTTCCACCCCATGTACAGATATCCTGCAAACAGAAAAGGGAACCCCAATCCCCAAAAGTATTATGTTGTAAGTAGTTCTGTATGCAGGTCCATTAGCAACAAACAAGTTGAAGGAAGCAATTATTGTGGTAATTTTATTGACAGAGCTGGAAAATCCCTTTGTATCACTTCTCTCATTCTCTTCACTTTTTGCTTTGTTCTGCATAATACACAGTACTACCTCTGCTAATTTGGGCTCTCTGGGCAAAGGCAAGCTGCAGAAGAACTGGAATGAAAAATCCTGATATGAGGTAGAAGATCTGGCAAGCAAAAGACTCCAGAACTTTAAAACCAAACAAAACCAAAAAAAGTCCGCAAAAAACAAGAGTCACAACAAACCAAGCATTCTGAGAATAGAAAGTATGAAAAATAATTAATTAATGTATTACCAGAGACCTTCAGCTGCGAGAGATCAAGAAATTTTCAAGAGCCTAACACCACTTGCCAAGATCTTAAAAGGCATTGCACAGGGAAAAACAAAAATAAAATAGGAATTCAGCTTAGCCAACTTTGAAAGAAAGCATCTAAAAGACAATACTGTATATACCCACTTCTGACTTTGCCAGCATAAAAGCTACTGTGGTGGTTTGGCCCTGACTGGAGGCCAAATGCCCACCAAGCTTCTCACTCACTCCCAGAGGAGAAACAAGCAGAGCCACCACGGGTCAGGTTAAGGACAGTTTACTGCCAAATATCAAAGTGAATACAGAACAATAATGGCTAGTTACACAAACACCCAGTGCTAACAGAGAGTACCTTATTGATCTGGTGATTACCGAGGGCTGCCTGATGGTAAGAACTGATCAACCCGAAGTCCCAGCCACACTCCAACTCTCCTGGAGGCAAAAAACCAGCCCCCACCCTTCCCCAGCGGGCTGCTTTTATAGGCAAATGGTGTCAGGTGGTGTGGAAAACAGCTCTGGCTAACTCAGCTCACCTGTGCTGACTCAGCTCACCTGTGTTGGCTGATTGGGGAGGTCAACCCTGGCCTGGCCAGAACCAGGACAGCTACCTACTAAGATGTGGTGATAATCCCTTAGAGTCATTTGTAGTAAATATGATTTTGAACACAAATAATTGATTGGGATAACTTAAGTGCCCTGGCACGTAGCTGGGAGTAGGCATTATAGCAGCAGCTTTGGAACATGTAGGAAAGCAGACAACATGCAGCACAGTGGAGTGAGTTATGGCTGAGGGGCAGTTTTACTGATCAGTAACAGTATAGATGTAGCCTGTAGCTAGGTAGGAAGAAAACCACTTTACTAAATCAAAACAATTGATTTAGGGTAAAACCATTTCATACCAAAAGTGCTGGGGGTCTCTGGCAAACAGTCTGAAACCAGACAGCTGGGCTCAGACCACAGCCTTTGTGGATAAAGTTGGTGACGATGAATTTTGTAGCAGGATTCAGACCAATTTGTGTTTCCTGAGCAGTTTGAGATCTGGTGAAAAGCATGAGAAGGGAGTCTATTATTATTATTATTATTATTTACTAATAATAATACAGCACCAATATTGTTATGAGTGAATCCACAGACAGCAAACACCTTTCAGTGAAGGCACAGGCAAAATAATGTGCCTGGTAGCAAGGAGGGAATCTAACGATTACATGCTAAATGAAACAGCCATTCAGCACGCTGACCAGGAAAAAACATTTGGGAGTCATTGTGGAAAAAACATGGAAACCATTAGTTCGGTTCAGAACGGCAGTAAAGGTAACAGCAAAAGAGGTTGTGTTGCTCCTGCATGATGCTCTAGTTTGGCTCTTCGTTTCTGAGTTCTTCTCATTGTTTTTATTGTTATGGCTACATTCACCTTGACTGCCAAAAATGAGGGACCCAGTCAGCTAGGCAAGATGTCTGCGTACCCAAAAGGAGAACCCTTGCTCTGTAGCATTTAGGGTAGAAATACCAAAGAAGCACTTACAGGGGTCCCTTGTTGCCCCTGTTGAGTGCAGAGCACGCAGACAGTTTTGGCTGCACAGACACCCTTGGCCAGCCAAGGCCAAGGCCCGAGAAGGTGACCCCTTCTGACTGCAGCTATATAGGAGAGGTAGAAGAGCCAAAACGAGGTCAGCAGGACCTGGCCTCGCACCCACCAGGAGTTGCACAGACCTGCTTTGCTGGGGAGGGTGGTTCGTCTCTGAGCCGGGTCTGCCCAGATGGATGGGTGAAGCTCCTCTTCAAGGAGCATCCTCCGGGGCAAGAAGCAGGGCACAGGGCTGAGGCCAGAAAGGAAAGAGGCAACGGTCAGGGAATCCAAAAGGTGATTTTTAACTGTGCGACAGGGATTACTCAGCACACAAAGGGTACAAAACAGGGTTTCATTTATTACTGTACAACACAACTGCTCCAGCCCCAGCTGCCCACAGCTTCCCCCGCTTCAACAGCATTTTCTAACAAGCCTTTCCAACTGTCCCAGCTAGACCCAAACCATTAGCATGGAGGCGGATAGCTTTTGTTTGCTTTTCTCCTGATCCCTTTTTTTTTTCCAAGTGGGCTCTACCAGTAAAGTCTACAAGTGCCTCTCTCCCTTTCAAACAGAAAGGTCTGAGTCCAGTCATCCTTTAGTGACTCCCTTGCAGCCAGTTAGCCCACAAAAATAAGCAAACTGAAGAAAGGAGTCAGAGCCTAAGCCCTTTATGGGAGATTGATTGGAAAGCTGGTGGCAACATGACAAGCTGATTTGTGGTGACTCCTCATAGCTTGTTTGAACTGTAAACCTCCAGCACATTTATTTATTGTATCAATGCAGATTTGTCACAACCAGCCTCGACATAGGGGCTGCTATCTTGTGCCTTGATGGAGGAATGCCTGGCCGGGCTTGGGGAGGGCACAGGTATGTGTCTGTGCTTGCACATGTGAGACTCCCTGTGCACTCCCTCTCAAGCCCCTCAACAAACCCCTCCTTTGCTTCAGCACATGCCGGACCAGGAGGTCGGCTCATCGCCACGTTTGGTGACGCCACAGCTTTCCGTGAGGGCACCAGCCCAAGGCTCTGCGGCTCCTTCAGAGGGACCTGGACCCTTTTGCAAAGCTTCATTCCCTTCGGTCTCATCTTTTCCAGTGATAGCTGGAGCAGCTGTTTCTTCTTCCTCCGTAGCATGTGGGTTGCCAGAACGCCTGAGGGGCCCACCAGCTAATTTCCATACTTGGATCTAGGTCTGAATCTGCATCATATTTTCTGGAAACAGTAGTCATATAGCAGGTCCCCCTGCCTTCTACACAAATGTGATTTAATGTCTTCCTCAGGAGCAGTGAGCTCATCTGCAGTAACATGAAATTGTAAGAAAGATTGGCTCTTCTCTTATTAATGTAATCACTTTAGACGAGTTGATATGTCCTGTATACAGCTTACGGTGTAGAGTTTTATAGCATATTACTACACCTCCATATAAGTCTAAACTGTCCATAAAACATAATCACTTACTGAAAAAAAAAAAAAAAAGATATTAACGTTGTTGAAACTAGGACACAAAGTGATTTTCATAGCAACGAATAAATAAAGGCCTTGGCAGAAGTCCTATACTTTTGCACAGAAAAACACAGATAAAAGAGAAAGTGTTACACCCTTCCTCCACCTCTTTCTCATCTTTTAATCTTTCCCTTCACCTTCAAAGCATCCCACCAGCCATGAGCAGAGCAATGATACTAATAGTGCTAAAAAGGCTGCAGACCCCTCCCTCTGTCCAGCAACACTTCCTATTACTGAGGACCCACAGATCCATGGGAAAATCATCCCGTGACTCTGGTGGCAGTCCTGGAAATATTTTTCCCATTTTTCTTAGAGACATCAGCTCATAAAAAAAAAAATAATTAATAACATTGGGAAGCAAGACCACACTGCACTTACCAAAACTGTATTCTTCCCAAGAACCAGTAAGAAGCACCAAGACAGACCCTGATGCTGAGTAAAGCTTGTCTAGACACAAAATTAGATCGGGTTATAAAGACTACTGTATTTCTGCTCTCTTCTGTTTATATGGCTCATATCAACACAGTATTTTAGTACGTGATGTCTATTTATGTATTTAACAGTTGTTAAACAGCTGTGCAAAGCACTGTCTGGATATTTTAATTTTAGTTTAAAAGTGAGTCAAAATACAGTTATATGTACAGTAGGATTTAAGAGCAACCTAAATGGCCTAAATTTAAACTGAAGTAAGTACACATCCAAAACTTTTTGTAAGGTTTAGTTTTATTAGTTTAAAATCACACCTTAATTTAAAACATACCTGCATCCTGAATGCAGTCTTCACTGGTATTTAAATAGCCCTTTTTCCCACCGCACCTAATGATAGGAAACTAAGGTTCAGAGTTACAGGACAGGGTGCCTGCAGTAGAAAAAGACACAAATACAAGGTCTTTCTTGAATCCATCATAAGCATCCAACCCTTGTATCAGCCCTCGAGCATGGAGCAGTGGAGACAACGACACAGGCAGGAGCTGTACAGCCACAGAGCTGCTGGTGATGGGGGTGATGCACACTGTGCTGCTTCTCCAGCAGCAGTAGTGCATCACCTCCTTACTCTCCATCACAGCTGTACACAGGGCAGCTTTCAAACTGGTGTCAAACAAGTCTTGGAAATGCCCTTGGTGGGAAAAAATACTATTTGGAGGTGGGAATGAGTGGGCCTGGGGAAGGGGGAAAGCGCAGAGACATGGGGTCCTTGACCATCACAGCCTCTGCACATAAGCCCATCACCCCGTGGTTAAAAGTGGCACAAGGTTTTTGAAGAATATTTCCAGCTCCCAATGAGGGAATAGTCTAATAAAAACAACTTTTCTGTCCTCCTCCAGCACTCATACATACGCAGACATAATAAACCATGATATTTTATTTAGGGAAAGAAAGAGTATTTCTCCTCCTCCTCCTCCCTTTTTTTTTTTTTTGCTTGGTTTACACATCTGGTTTTGTTTGGTGTTTCAGTTGGTTATTTGGATTGTTTGACTTTTTTAGACTGAGGGGGGTTATGTAAAAAAGCCACTGGTTTATTTTAATAAAAAGCTCAGTGTAAAACACGTTATCAGAGAACACAGATAATCAGAGAACAGGAGAGGCAAGACAGTTCTGGGTGTGGGATATGGGGGGAAATTACCACCTGATAACACTGCAGTAAATTGTTTCTTAATATTCATTGCACCATGGTGCTCAAGGGCCTGGAAGACTTTCAGAGAGAGAGCACAGCAGCAGCAGTGGGGCATTGTGGCTGGCGGGCAGTGAGAAGGACAGTCACTGCATACTTCAGTGAGCAATCCAACGTCAATCACACTCAAGACCAAGAGAGCATCTTAGGCCTCTAGCAGTTGGTTAACTCACTATTAAATAAGCATCTGCTCCCAGCCAAAGAGATCTAAAGGGTTTTCAAATTAAGCAAGCGGAAGCCGGCGAGTTATAATGCAAATCCACATGTTGGCAGCCAGGAGATGATCTACCTTACTGGATTGTACTCAGCTTCAAGGCTGCCCTGAGCTTCTACAGAGCGAGTCTCCCCTCTGGCACTGTGTCTGAGACTCTTCCCAGCAAGGCACACTCTTCTCCCATCCTCCGTGTAACCATCCATCCTTCCTGTGGCTCTGGGTCTATGTGCCCTTGGAAAACACAGGGCAGATAGCTAAAGACTTTCCTTCAGACATGGGTGTTTGCAGGTCCATCCACCCCCATATCTGGCCTGGTCAGTGAGACCAGCAGCTAAACAGGTCAGTATCTCTCTGAAAACAGTAGGCTACAGGGGGAAGCACAGGGTATGGACTCAGCCGGTGAGGTGGGAAGCAGAAGATAAAAGAGTACATCTGTGAATCTGAAGGAAACACAGAGTATGAGGGCTTTCAATTGCCAAAGTCAAAACCCATGGCTACTTGTTGAGTTGAGGACACCCCCATTCTGGCAGTGTTGAAGGCCAGGTTGGATGAGGCTTTTAACAACCTGGTCTAGTGGCAGAGGGGTTGGAACCGGATGGTCCCTTCCAACCAAAATCATTCTGTGATTCCATGATACTTATGTAGACCCACCTTGCTGATAGCCATGAGTTCTGCCCTTGATCTGAATAATGCATCTGACGCGGAGTCCTTCATGGTATGACAGGTTTATAAACACTTGCAGGGTAATTTCCAGCCAGGCTGCAATAGAAACAAATTTGCCTGAGCTGGAAAAATGAATCTGTCATCGCAAGATCAGTATTTGCAAGTAAAAGTGTTCAAGTTTAGCTTATGAAATTGTTTCCCTTGGCTTCAAGTCTATCACTTTTAACGGATATTTTGTATTTCAGAGGCATGGAAGTGAAGGAGTGTGTTCTTCTGTCAAGATTTCAACAACCCTTGGCTTCAGAAAGCCTCAGGCAGCCCATCTTTCCATTCTTTTATTATGCACATGTAAAAAAATGGCATGATCTCTACTATTTCAACAGGTGGCTTTTCACTGTAATGCACCCCGTGTGCTGTGCAAGCCTTTCTTGTGGTCCTGCAGCAGGGCACATCCACGAGCAGAGTGAGCTCAGCCCTCAGACATTAACCTTGACAGTGCAAGCTGCAAATCAGGGCTTGGAGAGAAATGATACCAAGCAAATGGGTCCATGCTGGAAAGGAAAGGGAAAAAAATAATGTAGCAGCTGAAAGCTGGATTTGTTTCACAGGACTGAGAACAAACTGAATCTGTCAGTCAGCAAAGTGAAGTTACAAGGAATTGTCTCTCAGGAACACCACGCTCTGCCGTGGATGGGAGTGCTTTATCTCAGCCAAGCATGGGGTAGTCATGTATTTCCATGTCCCGTTCCCAGGTAGTAAAAGAAAATTATACCAATAAGTTTCATAACATAAAGTAAGTATGTATCACTTCATCATCGCACGCTCTCTCAGCTAACATCATCTTATTGAGGATCACACAGATGAGGACATCACCTCAGACAAACCTCCAATCTTCTCTTAGGTGGTTTGGATCACTATTGCACTTCAAGGGACAAAATAACTCTGAAAAAGACAAAATAAAAATTGTTTGCAGAAATAGTTATTTACTGAAGGTGTGTCCTGCCTTTTAGCAAGGCTTTTTTGGGGGGGGGAACAGTTCTGTTGGAAATCATCTCCAAATCACATTTGGCAGCTCTAGGCACCAAACCACTATGAAGCATTTCTTGCACACAACTAGTTAGTACCACAGCAAAAACTCTTACTTCACTAGAGACAGGCTTAGGAGAGCTAAAGCTGAAGAAACCTCAACATTCCAGTGCAACAACAGATAAAAGAATTGCTTGAGAAAGTGCGTGCAAGAGCCACTACTGGTGGTGCAAGAAATATTTTAGGAAACTGCTTTAAAAAAAGCCAACTACAGATGAAAAATGCCCACTTAGCATTTCTTTCCTGCAGGGAGGAGCCTAGGCTCACATTTGAGTCATTTTTTTCTGATTACTATTCCACACCAGCCTTTTTAAACAATGTCAGTCAGGAAATCTCACCTGCTTTGACTTGTGTAAATTGTCTTTAGAATACTTGATCATAAAAAACCAAAGCCCCACAACAACAAAAAAAAAAGTCAAAAAGGGACAAAAATCAATTAAATAAACACAATCTGTTTAATCTGCTTTTCCCCAGTTGGCTCAGTGCTACTGCTATTCCTTTTCACCCTGTTTCTTCTTCTGCCTCACCCATGGTTACACAGGTAGCAGCACTGGCAAATAACCCAGGACAGTCAGGCCTAAGTCAGCCTTGCTCATGGTGCATTGGACCAGTAAAACTTAGGTCCAGCACTGAAACTTCCCCTAGCACTGAAACTTCCCCTAGCTGCAGTTGCCACCTTTACTGGGACTGATCTTAATGTGGGTTTTCACCACTGCATGTTCCTGGATTGCTGACTTTCAGTGAGTCTCTTCACAAGGGCAGGGATCTACACAGAAGCAAAGCGGGTGGATTCACCTCAACCTTTATGAAACTGAAGGATGAAAGGAAAAAATGCCTTGCGTTCCCCAGGGCAGCTCCTGATGTGCCCAGTGTTAACAACAGGAACTCCCTGAGGTTGCATTGCTGCCTGGACAAATCCCCACTCAGCTGCGTTGTGAGGTAACAAATCACCAGTCCCAGACTAAAATGGCAGAAGAGGGTTTGAGGACCTCCTATGGCCCAGGAGGGACAGTGAAGGTTGAGGTTTGGAGCAGTCCATGGGGCACATACTAAAGGAGAGCCAGAGAGGGCTCACGGCTTCAGAGGGCATGTCTGGCCCTGACAGGGGCCTGACATGGGAACTACCCAGCTCACACTCATTCCACCATTCATGGGGATGGACTGCCCTCATGCTGGGTTCCTGTCCATGTCCTGACAGTTCCTGTGCTACGGAGGGTCCTCTGACCTGCATCTACTTACACATCAGCCAGGGAGAACCTTAAAACAGCACCCTGCAAATTTGAATGGGAAAAGTCTGATTACCTTTAAGGCATATAGCACTTCAATATCAAATTCCCAACCTTGCATCTGAAGCCTGGTGATGTCTGGGGTTCAGTGTGACACCAGATATGGTGGGGAGCAAGTCACCAAATGGTGCACAACAACCTAGCATCACTGCCAGCAAGTGGACAGGCTGGAGATGTTCCTCTTTCTAACGGTGAGGCTGTGGGCCAGGTCTGGGGCTCATCCATGGAAGCATGGAACACTCCAGCAACACAGGCCAGCTTCGGAGCTCATGCATTTCAGAAACACACTAAATAAGCCAGTCGACCAGGGATCGGTAACCACTGCTCCTGTAGGAAATCTAGGCAATGAAAAAGTCATCAGCCTTGCCTTTTTTTTATCCATTCCTCTCATTCCTCAGATTGAATTTCTTTCCATGCCATGCTTTCCCACCCCTCAACTGTCTGTCGTCCCCACCTGCCCCCCCCCCAATGTCTGTTTTCCTTCAAAGCTGCAATATTGGCCACCAGCAAGGAAGAGAAAGCTGATAAAAAATGATACACCACTCTCAGTATTCCATAGTTTTCTCTTGGTGGGTTTAGAAAGGTCCCAAATGCAAGGAGAAATTAAATCAACAGGTAGGAAGAAAGATGCAAAGTGAAATTCAAGATGCTGGCAAGCTGCTTTTCTCCCGAGGTCCTACTCTTCCCTCTGTCCGGAAGACAGGAAAGAGCAGACTGCTCATGACAGAGGAGAGAAAACTTCTGGGGGTCTTTAGGGGGAGCTCAATCAAAGAAATTATTTTCCCACAGACCAGAGCCGAGCAAACCTTAATGGCTTTTTCCCGATTGAAGAATAAATCATCTATTAATTTACGACCTGCAGTAACAACCCCTCCAAATGTTTTCCAGTTCGGCAAGTAGCGATGCTCCTCGCGTCCTTTCTGTTTGGGTTTGGTTCCTGTCAGATAATGGGCTAAGTCTTCCTCACGAACCTACAGATTAAAAAAAAAAAAAAAAAGACCCCAAGAAAACCAAAACAAAACCCCATAACTTACTTTTTTAAAAAAACCTAATTAAAAAAAAAAAAAAAGGGAAAAGTCCAGCCACGTGTTTCCAGCCTGGTATTACATGTGTATGCAGAGAGATCCACGTGGATTAAAGTTAAGGGTAAGCACATGGTGGGCTGCAGGGGAGAGCGTGTGCTGGTTGGGGGCGAGGGGGAGGACCATCCTGTACGGTGCCAGCAGAAGCAGGGCAGAAGGGATGCTGCGGGGGGTAAGCACACACTGTTGCTGCCGGGACATCCTGCAGAACTGATAAATGGCTTTGGATCGGTTTGTTTATTTAAATGGAAACCAACGTTTTAACAGCCATAAAGGAGAAGCTAAGGCTGGCTATCAAGGTATCAAGGTGAGCATCGTCTCTGCTTCATTTAAGAAACTGAAGCCCCCTGCCCCTCCGTCTGGACATACACACTGTTTGGGCAGCCGGTATAAATTGCAAAAGAAGATGACGGTATTAGCATCTTCCCTTAGTTTCCCTTGGCCGAAGGAAAACCGCGGAGGGAACACTAAGTATTTCATTTCTACTCTTAAGTTAATCGAGAAGCATCAGGGAACGAGGCGTTTCTGTAGCTTTCCAGCAAAACGCGACACAGCTCGCAGACACTGAGTGATTTTACAGTTGCCTCCCCGAAGCGTGGCAAACAGAACAACGAGAAGGGAAGGAAAAAGAAAGAAAAAACCCCACAAACGCGACCCTAAGCAAGGTTTGCCCCCTGCTCTCCAGGGCTGGCAATGAGGTTGCGGGAGAAAATAATGTGTTTGCGACTTCCGAGCCGGACAGAAATGACAGCAGGGATGAAGCCACGGGACATCTCGGGCAATTTACGAGGGGACTGTGCACAAAGTATTAACAGCCGCCACCAAAAAAAATCCGCTCTTTCAAAATCCGGGCTCGATCCTGCCACGGGTGTTTGGTGGGTTTTTTTTTTTCAGATGCCTTTAGCAGCCCCCCCCCCCCCCCCTCCCGTGTGTTGCTACGCGTTGTGGCCGAAATACATCGGTTTCCCCCGAAGAGCTCCGTGCCCTCGGCTGGGGAGGGGAAATGCAACCCCCGAGAGACCCCAAGCCCCGCACCTCGGGCAGCTCCCCGCCTTCCTGCGGGGCTGCACGGGAGACCACCGCCGCTCGGTGCCGAAGCTCCCCCGGTATCATCCCTCACCGAAGCGGAAATTTCATCACCTCTGCTACCTCTGAGGCTATGAAAACGGTCGGAATAAAGAAAGAAAATGCCCCAAATGAATCCGCCTCTCTCCTCAAGCCCTCGCCACCCAGGCCCGTGGAAATGGGGGGAAGGGGAAGCAACCTCCCACGATCATCCCTTTTAAAACGCGGGTGGACTCCCCTCATGCCCCCTCCAGGTACGCCCGAGCAATAACTTTCCCAATCCCCTTCCAACGCTTGTGTGAAATTACTTTCCTCCCTTCCCCCGATCAGCATCCCTGTCGCTGCTCCCCAGCGCTCCCTGTTTATAAGTTTGGGGAGAGGATCCCGCACCGACGCCTTTATTAAGGGAGAAGAGAGAGGGACCGGGAGGAAGCCCGGTGGGTCTCCGACACCCACCAGGTTTGCAGTCCAGGCGGCACCTCCGAGCCCGGCTCCTTCGGGCAAACACCGCCGGTGCGTTTCGCTTTTTCCACCCGCCTTTCACTCTCCCCAAGGTTTATAGCTAAACAAGTTCACAGTTTACACACAGTAAAACAGTCGATATTGCGCTTAATGGTTGCGGAGAAAAGGCTCTTCGCGGGGATCCTCATAAAAGCTCTTTATTTAGCTTCGAGCATTTTCTTGCAATCAATAAAAGTTGGCTGTTATCTCCCGGCGCATTTAGCGGGGAAGTTTATTGCCTGCCGGGCGGATTAAGGACGAGACAGGAGTGCACCATACAAGGAAGGGACTCCCGAGTCCCAAGATCCGAGCCTCGGATTCATAAAATATAACCATCCATTACGTTGCCGATATCTGGAGCCAGCAAATATATACAGACTATAAATTGTCGCCGGCGGGGTGCGGGCCGGCCGCGGGCGCGGGGGCTCCGCCCGCCCGCATTCCACCCCTCGCCGGGGGGGCGCCGGGGGGGTCCCCGGCCCATCCATCACCGCCGTTATGACTCTGCGATGCAGCAAATGGGTTGTGTAAAGAGGCAGCGTTTGACAAGGTGGCATGGTTATCCTGTCCAAATGATGCATAATATTAGTATTAGGGCTTAGATCATCGCATGCTTTTAAAATCATCACCGCTAACTAGAGCGGAGGGGGGTGGGGGGACGTCCTGTGGGCTGCAGGGGGCAAAAGTTTCCATGTAGATAATGATTATAGATGTGGGGATTTATGGGGAGGGGTGCGCACACAAATAAACACGTCTACCGTAGCCGGAGAGGTCCCGATCCGAGAGGTGCCGCGGAGCCGCCGCACTCCACACACACACACACACCGGGGGCCGGCGGGGCCGGGGCACCCCGCAGCCCTGGGAAGGCCATCCGGACTTCACCTTTCTCATCCCTCTCGGACATGTCTCCAAGGGCTTGCTTGAAGTGAAAATAGAGACCCTTGCGCAAACGCCAGCTCCTAACTCACAAGCACCAGTGGGTGGGGGCGGAAAGGAGCTCTCCGGGGCTGGGGAAGGGGCTACTCCTGCCAAACCCTCCCCATCAGCATCTGCCCTTGGCGATATAATATGGTGAGGAGAGTTGTACCGCGATGTTTCCGGGCCGGCCCCGTGCAGCATCTCATCCTCCTCCTTCTCGCTCTCCGGGAATGGGGTCAGGGCGAAGGCTGGAGGCTCGGGGGTCCCGGCGCAGCTGGGGCGGGAGGTCTGTAGAAGTCCCACAGGAGACCAGTGTCCTCAGGAGCTCGACTTAAATTGGACAGTGCCGGGCAGGGTCCCGCATCCCCCCGTCTCCCCCGCCTGCAGGCAGCCTGACGGCGGTAGAGTTAAGGGAGGGAGTGCCTTGGCCAAGGGAAGAAAGGGAGAAACGGAGAACCCCGGCTCTAGCCTTCCCCTCCTGCCTTCCCCATAAACCCCGCCGCTTCTTCCATGCTAGGGGCACCACGCAGCGCCCGGGCCCTGAGAGGCTACGGCGCCGTTTTTCCAAAGGAAAGGGCTTTGGGCTGCCGCTCGGGTCAGAAAACGTAAAAGGGTTGAAGGGACAGAAAATTCTTCTTGCTTCGGCATCTGCGCTGCTGCCGCGCCCGGGGCCGGTACCGGGGCACGGCCCTCGGAGTGGGTCAGCAGGGACCGGTGACAACGGTGCCGTGAGGATGATAAAATCCCCTCTAGGCGTGATTTATCAACCGTCTCTGACCCCTGAATAGTTGACTTTAATGGCCGGTGACACATCACCCGGGAAACGGTACTGGCGTGATTTGTGGAGTCCGTCTCTCCCCTCACCCGCGCCACGCACTTTTCGGCTGCTGGGCGCAGGAAACCCTGCAGACCTTCCGTCCCCTGAAGCATCCCCATACCCTCCATCACCCCCGTACCCGCACGCTGGCAGCCGGGGTAACCCCACCGGCGCGGCCAGGTGGACAGGGGTGGTCCCGGGCAGCCTCTTCGTTTGGCCAAGGAGGGCAGAAGGCACTGGTCATCGCGGTGTAGTGGGGTGGGAGAAAACAGGCGATGGCAGCGAAGGCCAGGGAAAGATGGCCTGAAACCAGGCATAACTGGAGGGGTGTGATGGCTAGAAACCTTTGATTTGGGGTTTGCCTAGAGAACGGGGGCGGAGGAGGGTGGCCTGTGTTTTTTAAGGCAAGCAGAAATTTGATTATAGCGTACGGCAGAGGTCTGTGATTTGCGGTGAGCGGATTTCATTAACTACGGCCGTCTGAGTCCCGGAAAAGCCGGCCAGGCCCGCGGGGCCGGGGACGAAGCTGACCCCGAGGGCGGGCGGCGAAAGGGGCTTGGCCGCGGCGCCGGTTCTCCGGGCCCGGGAGAGCCGCGGCGGCTCCGGGCTGGCACGGCCGCGGGCACTGCCCCTGCGGCTCCCTCGGCAGCCCGCAGGCCCCTGGGAGCAGCCCGGCGGAAGGGAAGGCGGGGAGCGGCCGCTTTCCCCCGTTGCCCCAGCGGGCAGGGGCAGCTTCGGCCGCCCCTGCGCTTGCTTCCTGCGGGTGAACCCGGGGGCACAGGGCGCCTTTCGCCCACCTCTGCTCGTGTCACCTGCTGTAGCCGTCACCGGAACGAGAAGGGGGTTGGTTTGGGCCCCCACACCTCGAGGTTTACCTACGGCGTTTCCTTTTTCGACGATGATGGTGATGGTGGTGGTGGAGGCAGCAGCGGGTAGGAGGTGCTCGCCCCTTTGGAGGCTTTCGGGCTGCCCGCCGGCGCAGAAGTGGTACCGAGTCTAATTGCCGTCAACGAATGTCACCAGCAGAAGGAAAAACAAAAGCTGCCTCCAAAGAACCCGGAGCAGAATTTGGCAGAGCTCCTAAAGACACCAATTAGCAAAGGCTAAACCCATTAATGAAGTGGCGGCTCTCTGGTTTCAGCCAGGTGGTGCAGATCAGAGCGCCTGTATCTGCAGCAGGGCTCCGCTTCCCTCCAGCCAGGACCTCACAGCAAACCTCCACATCAATAATACGCTTAATGGATCTCATTAGGGCTGGGGCCGCGAGTGCCGGCCTGGGAGCAGGGGAGGTGAGTGGAACAGGGGGGCAGCGCTCCCCTCGCAGCACCGCGAAGGGACGGGCTCCCTTGCCCCGTGAGGCGATGGCCGGGCGGGACCGGCGTTCCCTTATTTCCCACCCCCACGCAGGTACCTGGCTCTCCCCCCTACCTGGCTGAGCTTTTGGGGTTGCGCAAACGCCATTTCTACACGGCCCTTTCAAATAAAGGAGACTTCGGTATCGCCTCCCCCCTTCCACCGGAGCATCCCTCATCCCGTCGAGCCGCGAGCATCCTCGGCCGTGCGGGATGCGGGAGGTCCCGGTGCGGCGGCAGTTCCCTCCGCGGCCCGGCCCCGGCCCATGCCCCCGAGATGGGGCTGTGAAAGAGAAGGGGCTTCTGCAAGACTGGTTTTAAAAGAAAATAGTCCAGACCTCATCGCTTTAAAGGGGGACAGGAGAGAAGAGAGGAAATATTTCCGCCTCAGCTGAGGGGAAAACGTGAAAAAAGAGAGGGAAAAAAAAAAGGAAAGCTGGGGTAGGATAAACTCGGCCGAGGTGAGCTAGAATATTTAGCTAACGGAGGTGGACTATGAAAGGAAACTTCATGTTTCTCTCCGAGGAGTCTCTCCAGGTCCGCAGCCGAGAATACACACAGCAAACGTTGTGCTTGAATTATAGCTGAGGGTTTGCTTTATTTGAATTCACTGGTGTTTATTTAAGAAAGTGAATAAAGGTTTTGTGTAAACAGCCATTATTTCTGATGAGCGCTCAACAGCAATAAGAAGGGGGTGGTTTCTTAGTCGAGATTGTGGCAAAAGTTGACATTTCGGAGATTGCAGTTTGTCTTGCCGACGCCAGACAGTCCCGAGGCATGAACTGCAGGGAAAGCAGTGTGTGCCTCTGAGTGTGAAACGGCGATGCCGAGCGAACCGGGGTCTGAAAACAATTATTTTTTAAGACATCAGCTTAAGCCCGACATTAAAATAAAATAAAAATATTTTCCTAAGGAGCGGGGCCGGTCTCGCTCAGCTAACGAGGGAGGCGAACTCAGGTTTCGCTGCTGCCGGCCCCGAGCCCGCGGGGCTCTGCCGGGGGGCAGCGCCGAACCAGTGGTGCCGCGGCGGACCCCCTCCTTACCGCCGCCGCCGCCGGTCGGGGCAGCGGCGGACCCCAACGCTAGCTATTCTTCCGGACCCTTTTTACACCGTAAATCGCTTGTTTAAAACCTTATCGTGCCTCTTTTGCGTTATTATTGTTGTGTTTGGGCGGGGGGGGGGGGGTTGTTGGGTTTTTTTTTTTTTCCCCTTCTAACGTGGTTGTTATTTCCGAGGCTGACCCGAGTCTCTTTGGAAATGGGAGGATTTTTATAAGAAATTCAGGCGAGAAGGATCTCGTTGAAGTTGTTAACGCTGAGCCGGAGGGGAGGAGGGGGCTGTTGTTAAGCTGCTCCTCGGGAAGGAGCTCGGCTGCGCATCTCTGCGGGTGTGGATGCTCTCAGACGGGGCTGGGATGTGGGAGCGTCAGGGAGAGGCCTCCCGCTTCATCGTTAATCCGATTTCCCACACATACCACGCAGGGAGGAGGCAAGGAAAACTCAGGTCTTCGTGCGGCTGTGTGCTCCTCTTTCTTGGTTTCTCGTACAACCTCTCATCTGAAATAACCCTGAAAAAAAAAATCTCTGAAGGGAAAGCGGAGTGGGCGTGTGCCGGAGAGCCTGGCCTGGCCGGGACGGCGGCGACCGTGGGCAGCGCCGTTAACCGGGCAGTGCCGGGAAAGAACCTCCCGGCCCTTCCGAAGGGATCCTGGCCGCGCCAACATAGACCCTTTGCAGCGGGTGGGTGCAGCCAAAGGGATTTGGGGTCCTCTGGCACGGGTCTGAAAAGGGCCACAACGGATTTAGAGGGGGCAAAGACACCTCCCGAAAAGATGCGATCCCCAGGTGAAAGACCGTCGAAGAACCGGATCAGCGAGGGAACCCTGGGCTCGGGCGTTTCGCCTTCAGAAATAACCAGCGTTAGGCTTTCGTGTTATTAGGAGTTACTAAAGCAAATAAAAGCGGGGCACCCCCAGGACTTGTTCTAGGGGGGTGTCGCATTGCAGGACGGACCCGTCGATTTCGCCCACGAATGGTCGTCTGCGACATTGTCCCGACTTTTTCTGCGAGATATTTTGTAGCAACTGTTGCCAAGCAGTATCGAGCAACCCCCTTCCCTGTCGAGACGGGCACAAATCCCTTCAGCCGCGCATCCGTCCCCAAACTCGTTTTCGTGGGTTTGCTCTACCTGTGGGAGGACGCGCATGACAGGAACGATGGGGAAGAGAGATTCCTTTTCCCCTTGTCCCTGGGGGGAAAGGAAAACAAATACCCTCCCAGCTCTCCGCTTGGTCAGAGCAGCAGCCCGAGGTAAGCGGAGCACCAGAGCCTGGAGGCGGGGGAGGGGGCGGGGGGCAGGGAGACAAAATGAAGGGCTGGGAGAAGGAATTTTATCCCAGCTCTTTCACTCGGATTCGAGCATCTTCCTCCCAGCTCCCAGCAGTGGTCGTTCTGGGGGTTGTTTTTCGGTTTCTTAATTTCTCCTCTTTTGCAGCGCTGTCTTAAAAAGGTACCATAAAGGCGCTGTCCTTGCTCTCCCCCCGACCCAGGATCCAGACGGGCAATGCTCTCCGTTATTTGGGAAGGCCGGGGGTGGGGAGCCTGCCCCTGCTCCGCCAACCCTGCCCTCGGAGGTGGCGCAGATTCCGCTAATCCAAGGGAAAAGAAACTTTCCCTACTTTTCCTTTCTCATCGGACAAAAGTCACTTCATCGCCCTCTCCCCCTCACGGGTTAGTCCTTAGGAAACAAAAACAGGAGGCGGACAAATTCATGCGCCTCCGTCAGCTGCACCACGGTGGTTTATCGGAGGAAAAACAGTCATGTTTCGCTGGATATATGTGCCAGACAGCCTCCCTTGCTCTTAGAAATTACAACCCCTTGCAGCATCCCCCGCGCCCACGGGCTCAGCAGCGGCCCTAGGAACGGCTTTTGGGGCTGGAACCAACTACAGAGCCCGTCCCGCACCCCGAAAAGCCGTGACACCCTCCGTATCCTCCGTGACAGTGTCTTATAGGCAGAACCGGTTCACAAATCCTTTCCAGGTCCTTCCCTTGATGCCGCCCGTTTCTCCAACCCAGCAGGGCTCGGACGGGGCCCCGGGCGCTCCCCCCTGGGCATCCTCCGGCCCGTTGTGCCTCCAGCAGAGCCTCTGCCCGCTCGGTTACACCTTAGCTAACGCTTCGCCCGTCGCCTCTTTGCCCAGCAAGCTGTCAGCTTGCCGTTTGCCCCAGCTCCTTATCCCCCAGGGCTTATGTCGGGGGATGCTATCTGTGGATGCTGTCTGCATTTCCTTCTCCTTCCGCAGCCGATGCTCCGGCCGGAGTGCCCCTGCTAGCAGGGTTGGCCCCAAGGAGCATGCCCCCGGCAACAATTCCCCCCGCCCAGGGCCCGGAAGGTTTCTCGCCTGAGTCCTCTGGTAAGAGGCAGGCGAGGGACAGGAGCTCGCCCACCTCCACGGCTCCGAAGGATGGCACAGGGAATTTTTCGGTCCTTTGCTTTACTTCTCGGCCTCCCCCCCCTCTAACGGTGTCACACGCCCCACAGGAAGGACGGCTTCGCTTCCCCTCGCCTTCACCTCCCTGGGCAGGATCAGGCCTCCCCTGCCCCGCGCGTATTCGTACGCAGAATTGCTCCTCTTCGGGCTTCGCCGGCAGCCCAGAGGCAGAACACACGCTTCCCCCTGGGCAAGGAGAGGGGCTGCTCACCGCTCCGGCTTTCGCGTTAATCCATGCTGCTTGGGAAGGGACGAGGGGGAAGCCTCCCCCCCCGCTCCCTTCCGCACCCCCCACACACACACCTTGTGCCCCCTGGGGAAGGAAGCGCGGAGCGTAGCGGCGCTTTGCGCTTTCCCGAGTAGCGAAGCCGACGATGAACGCGAGCGGAGCCGGCGGATGGCGGCCTGGACCCCAAGGGAGCCCCGGAGGAGCCGCCCGGCCGCACTCCCCGGGAGCTCCGTGCGCTCCCTCCTGAGGGTGGGGGGGGGGGCACCCAGTCCCGCACCACCCGCTGAGGGAGGGGGAGAGCTCGCCGTGCCCCCCGCTCCCCCCGCGGCTCCGCGCTCCCGCCCGCCGCCGCGGCCCGGTCCTGCGCACCGCCCCCGCGCAGCGCATAGCGCCTGCGTGACGTCACAGCGCGCCCCCCGGGCCGCGCAGACACGTCAGAGAGCACTACCTCCCCTCGCTTGCGGACAAGTACACGGCAAATCGGAGCGACACCGAAGCCAAGCAAACGTCAACCCCCACCGCACCCCAAAACGGCCGCAGCAGCCTTTAGCAGCGCCCCCGAGAGTGGCGGGGAGTCAGGCAGCGCAGCCTCGCCTGGCCTCAAACCCCAACAGCCCCCTCACCAGATACGTGCGCACAGGCGGATCTACATATGTAATCGGCAACTTTTCTCACCGGAGGCACAATTTGGCGTAACCGAATCCGGTCCTTGTCATCGCCTCCGTTAGAAAGAGAAGGGGTGGAGGGGGGGGGGGGGGAGGAAAACAAGAAAAAATAGGAAAAAACAGGGGGGGAAAAAAATGGAGAAGGCTTTGAAGGCGATGACAGTGGCTGCCTTTGAGTGGGGTGAAGGAAGCTGGGGCAGCCTTACCAGCCCTCTCCCCCGGTCAAACAGACTGACGTGGTTATACAAACCATAGCAAACATTTTATTTACAGGATATATATATAATATATTTATATATTTTGTCAGTGCAGTATTTCTTGGCCGGATTATTCGAAGCAACACGTTGCAACCGATGAAGACGTTGGCAAAATACTTCACATTGTAAATTGGGGGGGGGGGGGGGGTGTTTGTTTGGGGAAATGGGGAGGAGGAGGGGTTTCGGAGGGCATTCTCGGAGTCCCTCGCTCGGATTTTCCTGGAGAGGACAAGGGGCGGGAGACGCAGAATAAAATAAAATTTAAAAACAAGGAAGAAAAAAAAAACCAAAAAGAAATCCAGCTCTCCTGCGAGCAGCGTGGAGGAAAAGGCGGCCGCCTCACGCACAGCCGGCCCGGGGCTGGGGCTCCCTGCTCCGCCCCGCGTCCTCGGCCCCTCGCCCCGGGCCGGGCCGGGCGCTGTCCGCGGGCGGGAGCGGGCCGGTGCCGCGCCGTCCTTGCGGGGGCGGAGGAAGGGTGATAAATTAGCGCGCAGGTCCCGGGCGCGGGTGCCGCGGGCCGCCCCGTCTATAGGCCGCTCCGCGGTTCGGGGCTGGCGGCAGCCGCAGAGGGCGGCGGCGAGGAGGGGAGGCCGGTGCTGCAGGAGGACTTGCCGAGCCCGGCGACGGGCAGGCTCCGCTCGGCGCCCTCAGTCCGTTCCGTGTCGCTGGGGGCCATGTCGAGGGAGTCGGCGTCGCTGCTGTCGCTGTCGCCCTCGGAGCGGCTGGGGCTGCGCTCGGGCTCCCCGGCGGCGGGGCGTTGCGCCGGCTCGCTGGGCCTCCGGCTCCGGCTCCGGCGGTGGCTCCTTGTCCTTCTGGGCCTGCGCCTCCTTGGAGTGCCGCCACTTCATCCGCCGGTTCTGGAACCACACCTTCACCTGCGGCCGCGCCGCCCTCAGACGGGCGCCACGGCCCGCACCGCGCAGCGCGCCGCGCACCGCCCGGCCCCCAGCGCCTTCCGCGGGCGGAGCGGGGAGGAAAGGAGGCGCCGTCCTCACCTCCCTCTGCCTGCACCCTTATGGGGCTAAGGTGGCTTTACTTTCCTATTCCAGGTTGGCGTGTTTAAATACCAACCCCCAACACCCCCCCATGGCCCAGTTTTGCTTTGTTGCTTCCCCTCTCCCCCCCATCTGCTACTTCTTCTTCCAGGAAACCACAGCGTTATACAATTCTGCGCGCTGCGGGCCCTCGAAGTGGAATCATTACAGAGTGGCGTTGAATGATTCCGTTTGAAGAAGAGTTTTCACTTCCCCAGAACTAAGGATTTCACAACGCGGGGAGAGATTTAGAAAAAAAAATAATAATTAAAAGGGGACATTAAAAATAGTGTGTTCTCTTCTACTTCCTTTGACCTAAACTGCCTCCCACAGCAGTTGCGACCGAGCGATTTGTGCCTCAGTGAAGGGCACAGTGATGATGTGCCCTGGCCCTGCTCGCCTCTCTGTTTCGCCTTCTCAGTGGTGGCCTAAACAAACGCGAAAGGCTCCGCGCCGGGCCGCGAAACGCGGCGGAGCCTGCGCGCAGGGGATGCTCGGGTCGAGGTCCCGCTCCTTAGCCAGCCCCGCCAACGATTAAGGAAGGGAAAACACTTTGCAACCGTCTTAACCCCCCCTCCGGTATCGCTCTAAACTGGAAGTAACATGAAATAAAACCGAGGACGTTCTTACTTGAGCATCTGTCAGGCCCAGCATCGCCGCCAGTTGCTTTCTGTCCGGTTTGGTGACATATTTCTGGATTTCGAACCGTTTTTCTAAACCTTTCCTCTGCAGGTTGGAAAAAACAGCCCTGGACCAGGAGCGTTTCCTCTTGTACGTCTGGGGCAGCGTGTCCTTGGTTAAAACTGCGTACGGACCTGGGGCGGGGGGGGGGGGGGGAAGAATAGCGGGGGAAGAGAGAGGGAGATGGCGTTATTAATACGGATGTCTGAAAAGGAGCCTTAAATTGATCAGATTAACGACTGGGCTGCAGTGTGCGGGGAAGGCCCGGTCCAGCATGACCCTGCCTGCCGGCACACTCCTGTCAGCGAGTGCTTCCTTGGGCACGGAGGGAGAGATTTTACACCCGAATTTCTTTCTCTCCCCCCACCTACCCCGCCCCTACCCCTCCCTGCCCCTTCTCTCTCGGCCCAGGTTATTATTTTGTACTAGATGGGATGGTTCTCCGGGTCGGCTTCTAGCCAGCTTTTCCTCCCCCCACGCAGCCCGGCTTTCGCCCAAAATCTGAGCCTCGCTAGAAAACGTACGCCCTGGCCTTTCAAAAGCGCCTGGCGAGTCCCTCCGGGAGGAGAGCGCCTGGGCCGGGAGTGGGGTGGGGGGGCTGGAGGGGGTGGGCTGCTCCGGGACGGAGGGCCCTGCGCCACGGGAGGGTCGACGAGGGATGAGATGTACCTGGAAAAGTGTCTTGAAACTGGTGCTGAACTGAACTCCTTGGGTTTGTGTTTAA
Source organism: Laterallus jamaicensis coturniculus (assembly GCA_022605575.1). Taxonomy (NCBI): domain Eukaryota; kingdom Metazoa; phylum Chordata; class Aves; order Gruiformes; family Rallidae; genus Laterallus; species Laterallus jamaicensis. The sequence goes on from JAKCOX010000001.1 coordinate 25,503,547, forward strand.
GGGACCCAGAATAGCAGAGGCCTCGTTAATGGGGTCTAGAGACGCGAAGAACTGGCCGGCGGAAGGCTGCAAGTTGGGGAGATGAACCCCAGTTTGGCGGCTGGTAGTTAATAAGGAGGTCAGATCTGCGAGCACAGGAACAAGGAGAGCTCTGTTATACCGCGGTCGAAACCGACACCCCGGCACGCTCCGAGCGACAAGGGCCGGGGCCGGGTGGAGCAAGTCCCGGCTGGTGGGGGAAACCGGGCAACCTCCTCCTAGCTCCGAGAGCTATCCCAGGGAGAGGCGGCCCTGCCCCGGCAATCAGGCATCCTCTGGTATATTCACTCCCTTAGCCAGGATGTTTACACGCCGCGAGGGGAGATGGATTGCAGCGAAAGTCTTTAAAACCGGCTGCGCCGTCCGAGGCAAAACCCCGGGCCCGCTCCGGGAAGCGGAGACCCTTTTCCGTTCGCTATTTTTACGCTACCGCTATTTCCCCCGGTGGCTCAAGCCCTGTGCCGCGGGCTGCTGCCCTGCGCGGGGCCGGGGGGAAGGAGGGGAGGGGGGGGGCGGGGGGGGGGACACGGGGGTGCTGTGCTATTTTAGGGACCGCTATCAGAAACTTATAACGCTTTTTAAATAACTCTTTTCTCCGCTAGATCGAAAAGCTTTCAGGTCGCGGGTCCGCTCGCTACCACCAGCAGCGGATACATAAAGGAGCACCAAGCGCGCTAGCGTTGAAAGCGGGCAAGCCAATTTCTCTACCTCTCAGCGTGTTGCCTTCCTTGACTTTGGGGTCGAACTCCGCCGACAAAATGCGGTCGATGCCGAATTTCAGGTCCTTGCTGGCGGGCGCCGGCGCCGAGCCGTGCGTGTGGCCGCCCGGCAGCCGGGCGGGGGCCGGGGCGCCTCCGCTGCCGGCCGCCGCCGCAGCCGCCGCGGGGGACCGGTGCTGCGGGGGGCGGTGGTGGTGGTGGGAGTGGTAGGCGGCGGAGAGCGGCGAGAGGCGCGGCGGGAAAGCGGCGGCAGCGGCGGGGGAGTCGGGGGCCACGACGGGCGTGGGCCGGAGAGGCGAGGCGGTGGCGTGGAAAGGACCGCCGTGGTGGACGGCTCCCAACGCCGCCGGCATCCCGGTGCCGGGACCTCCGGGCAGGCTGTCCGCGGGTCCTCCCGCCGCTTCTCCGCTGGCGTGGAGGATGTCGGCGATGCAGAAGGACGGCTTCTTCGCCGCCGCGGCGTCCAGCGGGAAGCAGCCGCCGGCCGCCGGCCCCGATGCCGAGCAATACGCCGCTGACCACAAGCTGAAGTTGGAGGCGTAGAAAGGAGCCAACCCGGCCGTGTACATCCTGCTCGGGGAGGGGTCGCGCCGCTCCGCAGCTCAGCTCCCGGGTGCGCACCGCGGAGCTGCCCGCTGCCCCGGGCGCATGGGTAGGGATGGCCGAGGCGAAAGACGGCTGGCGGAGCACTTGCCGATGGGGTAAGTTGGGAAAACCAACCACTACCCCGCTCCCCCCTCCAAAAAAAAAAAAAAAAGAAAGAAAAAACAACAGAGAAAAGAAAAGAAAAGAAGGGAAAAGTCTCCAAAACCCACGGCGAGACGGAGAGAGCGAGCGGGCGAGGAGCGGCTCAAACAAAACAAACCCAAACCAAACCCCCTTTCCTCGCACTGGGGGATTAAAAAAAAAAAAATCACAAAAAAAAAAAAAAAATCCACCCCTCCCCAAAACTTTCTCTGGCAGCGACACTCCCGGCTCCGGAGCAGCCTTCTCTCCTTCCCCACGCCCAATCCGCGATCCGCGGGGCTGGGCAGCACCGCCCGCTGACACGCCCACGCAGGGCCGGGTCGCGGGTACGGGCCACCGAGCCGCCAGCGCGCAAGTGCGCGCTGGCGGCGCGGTGGCCCGTACCCGCGACCCGGCGCTGCTCGGGTTTGTCCCTCAAGCTACCCACCCACCCATCCTCCACTCTCCATCCTCTTAAACTCCACCTCCGGCTTGAACCCTCTCTTTGCCCCCCTACCCCCCCCCCAAAAAAAAAATCAGCGCAAGGGCGCAGCGCTCGCCGGCGCGATTTCCAAACGTTAGCCAGAAACGCGCAGGAAAATTTCTTCGGAGCCGGGTCCGTTCTCTTGGAAATGATTCCCAAGGAAATGTGTTTCCTTCCCGGATAAATGAGCCTGGGATAAGTCTGGAAGAAAATCAGTCTGTGCTCATGCACGCAACATATGTATTTATGTGAGCTCCCAGTTACTCTGGGCCCAGGACACGTTGGATCCTGCATTAGCAACGACTAATTAATTAATAGTATCTTATCGACAGTGTAATTTTATAGATTTTTTACCCTGTTTGCCAGCCGGGGGCTTCTTCTGCTTCTACACAAATTTCACCGTGAAGACTAGTTTGTAATTTTGCAAACCTTTCACAATAGAATTACCTTCCCTTTTTTTTTTTTTCTTTTTTTTTTTCTTTTTTTACAGAATGCAATCATTAGCTACAACAATGTAGGGACCGATTTACTAAGTGTCTTTTGCGCTTTTCTTCTCCCCTCTAACACCCACATTTGCCCCGACCTAACTCTCCAAAAACAGCAATTAAAAAAAAAAAAACTTTAATTATTTTTTTTTCGTACACGTAAACCAGTCGCTGCATTTCTGAGCAGACTCCCGGGTCGGAAGATTGCAGCTTTGCCTTGAGTTTGTTTAAATCTTTTTACTATTATTATTATTATCACCATCATAATTATTATTACCATTATTGTCATATAGATTCCAAAACTTTCGAGTTTTTCGTGGAGCCGCTAGAAAGGAAAACTAGTTTTCCTTCGCCAGGTATTAAGGCGTAGGTTCTGCTCGGATATTGAAACCACCTGCGAGAGAGAGGGAACGCGTTTCTTAGGCACAACCCCGCGCACGGGTAAAGGTGAGGCTGGTTTCCCTGGGAAAGCCAGGCACCGCTGGGCTTTGGTTTGGTTTTTATTAACGAGACGAAACCGAACAAATAGAGACGGGCTGGCTTGCCAAGATGCGTCCCAAAACCGAACCCGGAGAAAGAAAGGTTTGAACTTATCCTGCTTCGACAGCGGAAAGCCCCTTTTCCTTGCATTTCCCCCCGTCTCCTTTGTTCCGCCCCCCTCCACCACCACTCCGCGCAGATGACCCGAGAGCCAGCCCGTTGCTCTCAAATCGGATCAAACGACTCCGGTTTCGGTTGCGTTTCCACCGCCGAGCAGAGCCGCACCGTCAGTCCGCCTGCGGGGTGGGCAACGAAGCCTGCTCTGCCCGCTGCATCCCTGCAGCTGCAAACCGCTTCGTAAAGGGATTACTGGCATTGCCACCGGTACCGATGCCGTTGTTACACCACCCCGGGGCTGCTCGCCAGGCAGGCGGGGGGGGGGGGAAAACCCCACCCCAAAACAACCCAAACAAAACCAACCAGCCCAAAACACCACGGTGTTTTTCTTTATTTTGGGGAACTTATTCCAAAGCTCCGCTCGCCTCGCCGACGCGCGGCGCCCGGCGATGAGCAGCACCGAAAGATGTGCCCGTTTGCGGGGACCCGGGACAGCCCCGACCCGGTGGCACGGTGACGGCTCCGCCGCCCTCGGCGCTGCCGGTGACCGGGAGCCCGCTGGTCCCGCGGGACCGCGAGCAGAGAAGCGCTCCTTCCGCGCTATCATCCCACGAGGACTAAAATAACCCGAAAGGAAACACTAAAAGCGTCGCACTAAAGCACTTGACCCCCGGGGCTGGGGAGCCCGAATCGCGGGGGCAGGTGCCTTCCCCGGGCCCGCCCGCTCCGCGCCCGGCTCGGCAGCGCTGCGCCCCCGCGCATCCTTCGCGGGACAAACCACCTGCCCGCCCCGCAATCCCTTCCCGGGGGGACAAAGCTGTCCCCTCTCCCCGAAGGCCTTCGCAGGCCTCTCTGCCCGCACATCTTCCTTCCCGGAGGCCAGGGAGGAGCTGAGCTGCGCGACCGCGCAGGCCGGGGCGAGCGCTGGCCGAGGGAGGCGGCAGCCCCTCCTATCCGCGCAAGGAGGGAGAAGGCTGCAGGAAACCCGGGGCTCGCTGCAGTCCAGGTCATCTCCTGTTTTTTGAGAGGTTCCAACTCGGACTAAATGAGCGGATGTGCCTGCGAGATTTGTCCCAAAATAGAAGCGGCTTTAGTATTTTAGGATACAGCAGAAATCCTTATTTCTTCCGGAGAAAAACTTCATAATGAGCGCGAGCACTTCCCTTTTCAATATTTGTGCAACTTTATCTCGACCAGCAAGTTGCTTTGGTGACGCAAATCCGCCCTTGTGTATTGCAACTACAAAAATAAATGCAAGGAAATCAATTCCCTTCTAGCAATGAAAACATAAATATACAGCTGCGACTTTCCCCTTTAATCTTGCTTTCCGAGGGACTCGAGAAGGAGGCGAATGAACTGTGCAGGCAGCAACGATGCTTTTTTTTTTTTCCTTTTCTTTCCTTTTTTTTTTTTAAGGAATGAAGTCTCGAAGGACTTTTTTTTTTTTCCCTTTTTTTCTTTCCCGAGGCCGACACGAGAGGTTGAAAATAAATTATTCGAGTTCTAAGGAGAGGAAAATGGCAGAGCTGACCCCGAGGCGCTGCAGCTCCCCGTCCCCACTCGCGGGCACCGGTCCGGGAGCATCCCGCACAGGGCCGGGCCCTGCCCGCCCGCGCCCCGCGGGGAGGACGAGCCGCTCTATCGGCTGTCCCTGTCCCTTCGCGCTCCCCGCCCTTGGGTCGAGCCCACCAACGCCGGGGTGCTCGCAGCCTGAGCTCCCGGCCGCCTCCCGCTGCAGCCCCGAGCGGTGCCTGCCCCCGACGCGGGCTGCGCAGCCCCAGACAGCCTCCGCTGGGGGCTCGCCCCCCGCCCCGCGCTGCAAGCAGCGCTCGGCCATCCTGCCGCGCTCATCCCGTGGGGGGGTGCGGGGGGGGGGGGGCGGTGAGCCGGGTGCCCCCCACCGAGCCCGCCCGGGATGGTGCCGAGCGGCCTGCCCGGCCCTCCTCCTCCGCCCACGGCCAGCGCGGCCGGGCGACGGGCGCCTTGCCCGTTGGCTTTTAGGCTTCGATATGGCGTTGCGTTTATACCTACGCCCGCATGCAGAAACGTATAGATGCAATATATAAAGGGGAAAAAAATCGAGTCCCACTCGCCCTCTAGGAGTGCTTTTAAAAGTACTTTTTAAAATTTCGTTGCAAACCCTCCAGGGGGGCGGCTGACCCGGGTGGCGTTACCGGTGACCGCTGCGGCCCCCGGGGTCCCGGTCTGCGCAGCGCCGGGCACCCGGCGGAGCCCACCCGGCCCCAAAGCCCGTTCTCTGTCGCCACCTGCCGAGCGGGCGGGGGCCGGGCGCGGACCCCCACGCAAGCCACCCCCCGCGACGTGTGTGTGTGTGTGTAATCCGCTCCAAGTCCCTCCTCCAAATCCCACCCGTTCCCGGGTCCCCGTGAGCAGGGAGCACGCAAATTTCGGGGAGCCAAACCCAAAAATGACCGCGGCTCCCGCCCAAAGCTCGCGGTGGTTGCAGGGAGGAGCGCTCCGCACGCCGCCGGGGCTCTCCCAGCACCGCCCCGGGAAGCCGGGACCGCTGCAGCGGGGCCGCCAAACCTGACCGCAGGCCGATTCCCCCCCACCCCGCCCCGCACCCCCCGGCCCGGGGTTCCGCAGCTGGAGGCAGGCCACAGGCGTGAGCCGCAGGGCGGGTTGGACTTCCCTCAGCTGATCAACAGCTTGTTATCTGGAATGCTCACGAGAAGCGCAGGCGCTGCCGGCAGGAACTGCCCAGAACCGCAAGTGAATCGAGTGACTAAGCTGGTCAACTCCTTGGCGTTTCCTCTCCATTGTTTTCCTGCGCTATGTAGTTGAATACCTGTGTCAGCGAGTAACCACTGGCCTCATGTCATTCGCTGAGCGCGAGTGGAAGGCGCTTGCAGGCGGAGAGGACCTGGGTTTCCGCGCAGGGGAACGGGGTTTCAAGTCTGCGGATGCAGTTGCACCGGTGTTTGGGAGGGAGTGCTCCGGGAGGGAGTCACCCCACCCTGATCGTTCGCAGCTTTGCATCGCGGAGAGGCTGCGGGGTGCACAAGCAGCAACCTTCCGTGGGACCCGAGTCTGCGTGGCATGCCAGAATGATGCAAAATCCCTCTGAAACTGCAGGCCTTAGTTGAAAATTTCGTGGGGGTTCCTGTATGTGGGCAGTCCTGGGAATTATCCGCACGTTACAGGTCCCACTGAATAGGTTGGGATCAAACACAGAGGCTCCCAGCTCCAGGGACAACGTGCCAGCCACTGACTGAGCTGCAGACTTGTCCTCAGGCTTGCACATTTGCACTTGTGTCTTTCTTTCAGCTGCTGGTATCATGAAATACATTCGGTTTCCAGCAGAGAGAATTTTTGTGTTCTCCCAAATGCTGTGTAGTCCTTCAAGTTCCTCCAGAGGGGGAACCTGAAAATGTTGATTCCCCCTCTGCCCCTGTGCGTCTGGCTCAGAGATCTAGGATATGAGAGGGCACCGCATCTTCCACAGTCATTTTTAGAGAGAAAGGGGTGGCCTCTCTCCCTCTCCCTCTCCCTCTCCCTCTCCCTCTCCCTTTCCTCTCCTTCTCATGAAAAGCTACAGATAAATAAATCCCAAGGAAGGGTCACAGCAATAAAAAGCAGTTGGAAAGCAGCACCTCTCTGCAGCTCCGGCAGAGATGACTGCATTCAGAGGGTCAGCAGCAGGGTCAGGATGGTCCCTTCCTCAGGGTTTCCTACAGATTAGAGCAGGCAGGTCCTGCCCATGGTGCTGTTTTTTCTGAAGCTCATTTTTAGGCATCAGAGACAGGCACTGTGAGCCTGTAACACTGTAATGGTTTAAGCTGCTCTAAGTCCAAGTGCTAGTCTCCCACATCTGTTCTATCAATCCCTGCTTGTCTGGGGATGTCAAACTGTAGAAAAACAACTCTGCCAGTAAGAAAAGTCTTTTTTGCTGTCATAGTTCCCCAGACTACTTTCTTCCAACAGACAGGGTGAGGGGGCTTGGGGAAACATGCATTTGGGGGGTGTGGGGGTGTGTGTGGGGTGGCAGGACTGCTACAACCCTCTTCAGGTCCACTCTAACCTCTCACCAGGTCACCCCTTATTTCAAGTGCTGCCTCTTGAATCTACTTCCTGCAGTCTAAAACGTGTCCTTCTTACATGGAAAGAGCCAGAGCTTTTCTTCACTCCCATTGGCATCACTGATTTCGTAGATTACTCCACATTGCCGTCAGACCATAATCTGCTTGCAGTTATCAGGGGCTAGCCATGATTTTCCAGGCCACACCCACAGACAACGGGTCTGCAATTAATGCCCCACCCCTAACCCCCACCCCAGTAGCTGATTACAGGTGACATGATAGGCAGAAGTGCTGACCCCCTGCCCTAATGTGCAACCGCTGATGAGAGCAGCATTTGCATGCAGACACTGGCTGTAGTTTTCTCAGCACGCAGAGACTGAAAACAAGCAGCACTGAGTAAAATGAGGGCGATTCAACCCTCAGCGCAGGAGGATCATCCATGGGTATTTCCTAAATCTAACAGGAGAGTATAATTGCACCCCTCTTCAGCTGAGAGCCAAAGGGGCAGCTCCTTAACCCAGGCAAGCTGCTGCTGTTGAGGGCAGGTTCAGGCCGTCTCAGTGCAAGGAATACATTTAGGTGCAAGTACAGGCAGAAACAAAATGGGACTTTTTTTGATTCCCATAGCAGGTCATCACCCCTATGGTTTGTTCAGAGTGACCCCATCTATTTCCATAAAACCAAGCTGATGCTTCAGGCCCACTGCCCCTCCAGCAGCAGTACATTAAAGGCACTGCACAGAAAAGCCGTTCAATACCGAAGAAGGAAATACTAATAACTGCCTAATAAAAGTTTTAGTAAGAAACAGTTTCCTCTTTCTTGCCAGCGGTGGTAAAAAATGTGGGGAAGCTGGAAATGAAGCTATCAGAATGCAGTCGCTTAAAAGGCAAAATCAGCCCCTGAAGGAAGTCAAGTTTCTAGAAGAAAATTACTCTGTAAAACTCATTTAGATTTGAGAACAGTTATGGTTTTCTTTCAACCCTCCCTTCATCTTCTAAGTAGACTTAAATGCAGTAGGTACACATTGGTCCAGCTTTAAAAGCAGCTCCTTCTCTGCTGTTAGCATATATAGAATCCCAGCAGAATAATGGCATCACAGCCCTCTTAACCTTTTGTGCCCATGGGAAAGGTTTCCAGTGGATGCCAAATAGAGGTGCCAGCCAGGGACGTTTTATGGTCCAGATTATATAGCATGTCCATAGCACCCTCCAGACCTACTTCCCTAACTGGAACTGAATCTGCCCTAAATAAAGTCCAGCCATCACTTCTCAGCTCTTACAGCTTCCCCGTGCCAGGCTCCAGCTGGTTTTGGATAACCCAGGTCCCTCCCTGTGAAACACCCTGGAGGGTGGGGAGATGCTCTTGGAGCTGAGCAGAGCGGCGTAGGGTATCCCCTTCCCAGCTGCGTGCGGGTCTGGGATGCTGCCTACAGCAACAGCCGTTCTTCCACCCCTTCTGCAGATGGAAACAAAAACAGAGGAGGCGCAGTGAACGGAGCAGCGCGGCGCACAGGGAAGTCATTTCCTACTGATACCTCTAACACATCATTTTATATCTCCATGCCGGGGATCTGGTTGCCTTTATCTTAGCTAAAAGACTTTTGCGGTCATAAAAAAATGTATTTTGCTTTTATTTCTCCTAGAAAACTTTATCATGAGGTTCTGATTATCTGCCCTGCAGCAGTGGATTCCAAGGGTTCATTATCTTCCGTGCCTGCGTTCGCTGTCCTTGTTTTTTTCCTCCTGATTTCTTACTCAGCTCCTTGAGGCATCCATTCATTCTGGAATTGTGAAATGGAGTGGGGGAAAAAAAAAGGCAAGGCTGACCAAATTTTCCTTTCATTTGTCACCGTGTCTAACCCAAATGTTTACCCCTGCCCCCTAGATGTATAAACTCTTTTTCCAAGCCAAGACATTCTCTTTTCCCCAGCTAAGCAATCCGTTTCGTCCTGAGGCTACGCTGCACGGTAATATGAATCTCAACACCTCTCAAATCTCAGCCTAGTTTTGCAGGGAATGAAGCCACCGAAGACGCTCATGTTACTGCGGCCTTTGCCGAACACTGACCAAGCAGCACCCTCTAGCGCAAGCTGACAATAAAATCCTCCATAACAACAACTCTCCCGGGTCAAATTCGGTCTTGGTGCATGGAACTGCTGGGGATGAGCTCAGCCAGATGGATTTTTCCCTTCTGCGCCCCGAAGCTTTATAGATTTCCTCCCTAGGACCCCCATGGATGCTTTGGGCCCTTGTCAGATGCCGGATGTTATCACCCACGGCACGGGCTTGCCATCATGCCATGCTGCTTTTGTACTGATGGGATGCTGCTGCCTGAGAAAGCCTGGAGGTAAGAAATGTTAGTTTCCAGGAGTCTGCCTCGTATCTTGGGTGTTTTGAGACCTGTGGGAGAGATCCTGCCTGCTTTGAAAGGACCAGTGGCAAAAATGAGGGTGAAAAATGGGGTCAGCTGGCACAGAGAGGAGGCCAAGCCTGGGTCTGGGCTGTGGGAAGCAGGGCTGGGGTGTGGAGGGGGGGCTGGGGTTTTCGTATGGAGAAGGATGCTTGTTTCTGGGGGAGCTGGGGACTAAGGGCGTGAAAGCTGAGGCTGCAGGCAATGTGGTGTTGCATGACTTCTGGTGAACTTTTCCCTCGTTACTGGCGACTTTCATAGGTTTCATCAGTTTTATCATCGCGAGAGGGAAGGAGAGCAAGGAAATGACACAGTTTTGGCAGGCAGACCCTGAGCAGGGGGGGTGACCTGCGGGGTGAGCAAGGGGGTGCGGGGTCATTCCTGGATGCCATTGGCCACACGGTGGGTGTGAGTTAACTGCGTTGTGCACCGCACGAAATCCCATCGCCTGAGTGCACACCGAGGGATTTTGTACAAACACAGGGCTCCCCTCTCAGGCTCTAAAAATAACAGCCAGCAAGCAGCTACTTGAGATTTCATAACAATATTAAAAAAACATACCTGCCTAACCAGAGGTGGAAATTTTGTCTAACGTTTCAAGGCTAGACCTTCCTTTCATTAAGAACTAGAAGGGAGCTGTGATGCTTAAGCCAGGGAAGGAGAATGAAACCCTCAGTGTCAAACTAAGGTGATGCTGAGGTTTGGGAGCCAGCTCGTGTGACTCCGTACAGGGCAAACACCAAAGCCAGAGCCAGAGCCCCAGCGATGGCAGGTGAAGCACCAGAGCTAATGAGCTTTGCAGTGGTTTCACTCACCTCTCTTGCTTCTGCTTTTAAATGCACCAGGCACATCGTGAGTCCAGCTGCGGCTTCAGCGTTAAAGGGAGATGTAGGGTGTGATGCTCCTTCCCCAGACACAATAAATAACGGCAAGGGCTGCAATTTGGTTTGGGGGAGTGCAGGTTTTTAAGTTGATGACAAGGGCTTATGGGGTGTTGGGCCATGTGAGTAAGAGGGTGGAGGTGGCCTGAAGCTATCTCAGTACTCTCCAAATTTGATGCTGTGCTGTGGAGGAAGCAGAGGTGAGTGGAGGGAAGCTGGACCCCTTCCCTCACCCAGCTTAGGTGAGCAGCGCTTTGCCCCTCGGATACAGCAATGCTCCAATTTTCTGCAGCACCCCCTTGCCCTCATCCCCATTCCCTACCACTCTGACGGCCTCTGCACTGAGGCTGGTTATGGCCCCGCTGTGCTGGGAAGGGGACATCTTGCAACAGCAGCAAAACCCTGTAGTGTTGGAGAGAAGAAACGGCTCTCTACCTCCTCCATCACCACACTGTGTTTTACTATTCTCTTCAAATGAAGCAAACATCATTATTTCCCGTTAGGTGTTCCTGGTGCAAGAGTATTTCATTGAAAAATGGTTCTTTAATGCTAATGGGAATTAAACTCCTAGTGTGATTTATATTAATAAGGCATGTGCAGTTCCTTAGTACATTCAGACCCAGATGGGAAATGGGATTTTGTTTTTTTTTGTCCTTCCACACAACATCTGATGAAGTGCTCCAAGCATACAATTTAACAAGCTATTCTCCTCTGGCCTTACAGATGAAAAATAGTCCGTTGTGTCAACTCCTCAGATGCCTATTTTTACACCTTCTGTTTGTTCTTAGTTTGACGTTGTTAATCACGGTCCCACCAAAGCCCCATTGTTCAGCTCTTCAAGAAGAATGTTGTTATATTGACTGTTTGTGCGTCAGCCCAGCTCTCTCTGGAGCTGCACTTGGATGAAATTAGATAATTTCCATTAGGAGAACAGGCATTATTAGTCCCCAATGCCAAATTGAAAAGAGAGCCAAGATTACTATTTCTGTCCGTGTTCACCTCAGGAAGGAACCTTCTCAGCTTTAATGGGATTTTGCTATTGTTGGTTGCCTTCTGTTTGACACAGGGCCAGCAGGGTTGAAAATTGTTTAGAAAGCTGCATGAAATATAATAGAGCCCAAGCCATTTGCTGCAGCACATTCCAGCATGATGTTTATTTGGGAAAAAAAAAAGAAAAAAAAAGAAAAAAAAAAGAGATGAAAAAAATTATTGTCCTTGGCAGAAATAAAAAAGTCCCACTAACTTGACTCTCAGAACATGGGCTTCTTGTTGCTGTTGCGCTTGCACACTGTGCTGCCAGGATCAGTGTGTTACACATAGACAGATCTAATGGTATTTGGAAGGACCTATAGGACATGTAGAAGCAGGGTACAGGCACAGGTGGTGACTTTATGACAGGAAAACAAGGTGAGGGGTGGTACCAGGTCAGGTCCAAAGTAGAAACTCAAGTCCCAGGTTTGTCAGTGAGTTGTGTGTCTTCATGCTCGGTGGCTTGGTTTTCCCAGCTGTAAAACAGGGTTAAGAACACATCTCTACCACCCAAAGAAATCAGGAGGACACATGCTCCCCAGACTTTGTCTTCATGGGTGCTGGGGGTCTGCTGAGCTGGGTTAAGTCCCCCTGCAGCTCTGGGCGCACAGTGCTCCCCATCCCACCACCTGCCTTTCCCCATAAGGGGATGGACTCTGCTATCACTGTTATTGTTTGGAGGGCAGCTCTGCTTTTGCCCCTTCATTATGACTCTCACCATGACCTCACCTGAACACCTCGCCTGCACCCCAGGACGCTAATCCTTGACATCCAGCATGAGAGTGGGGATGGTGGGCTGAACTGCTCAGCCCCGAATTCCCCATGCGTGTCTTCTGTTCCATATAGTACTGTCTTGTTCTCTGAATGCCGTCTTAAAATAATTATTAATGAAAGCAGAGTTGACTTTGGAGCGAAAGTTTCCGGTTCCTGGCATTTCCAATGTGTAAGCTATCTAAGGGGATTGAAATGTGGGACATTTTTTGGATGAGACCAGAATCCAAAAACACGTTTTCCCTCCAGGCTCCTTTGGAGCCAGACCCACCTTTACTGCACTGCACCCCCTGACTATTCAAGCCAGCAAGAAGCTGAGCAAATAGAACAAAGTTACCCATCTTTAGGAAAATAAATAGACCAAGCGACCTTCAAAGGCTTCAGATGAGAATCCGTGCAACAATGCCGGCGTTATCCCTGGGCAATAAACTGGAGTGCTCCTTTGTTTATGTTAACCTAGTGTTTACTTCTATTTTAACCAACAAACATTGATGGATTGCATAGCCTTGGCTTGGAACCATCCACCAAAGGATTAAAAATACAGTTAGGCTAGAAGCAGAAAACACGATGGCAGATGCCAGCCGGCAAGTTTCCTCCACACAAAGCTGCCACCCACCTGCACAGAAGTGCTCCTGTGTGGTCAGAGCAAAGCAGTGACTCCCCCCCAGTTAAACCAACACCTGAGCCCCTGCCTAGACCCAGAGCATCACCCTGCCCCTGCAGAGGCTCTTGTGAGGCTGAGCTGGGGGTGTTTGGGTCACATTTGGCAGGTGCTGAGTAACAGGATGACCCCTTACCATTCTTGCTCATCTCCCAAACCAGCTATCTAGTAGCACTGGCAGTTTTGGGGGGAGTCAGGTCTGAAGCTGACCCTAGGCTGTCCCTGCTCACCGCATCCCTTGGGAGTCACCTGACACGGGAGAGGTTTTGGGCAGGCTGTGGAAGAAGATGGTGCCCTTTCACAATGAGGTTTGGTAGCCACGCTTCCTCGGGAGTTCTCTTCCATCCCTTTCTCTCCCCATCACCCCAAGCTGCAGGAGAGCACTGTGCCACCACGCAGGTCACCCACCAGTTTCACGTACCAGTAAGAAACTGATCCCAGTGTGACCTGTTGTGGAAAGTCACCCCCCTATGCTTGCGTAGTCACGTGTGACCCCAAATCCCAGCCTAATTGTCACCCCTGGCAGCTGCGGGCAGTGAGGCCCTTCATATCTGGACACGTAAGTGTGAAGTTTATAGGTCTCAGACGAGAAGTATCCAGACAATGCTCAGGTCCCCATTGTTACCCCTCAATAAACTCTGGCGCTGACTCAGTGAGTGAAATGTTCATAAACTGTAGGTCAGACAGAAAATAATCGGTGTTTACAAGGCTGAGGGAGCTCATCTGCACCCTGCCTATCTCTTCACATGGAGCATTCGTCTTCTCACTGACCTTTTCATTTTTTTCCTCTTCATGCTGTGAAATGTTCATTGTCCCCTGCTAAGGAAAGTTTGATAAGGATCTTGCTGAGAGTGGCTTTTAGGAAAACCCATTGCTCCAAAAAGGAACCAACCATTGTAGAGCCAGCACTTCAAAGCTACAGCAGTATCTTGGGTCGGTGGTTTTTTGTTGGTTTTTTTTTCCCTTTTCTTTTTGTACCAAATAAATAAATAAAATGAAGATGAACAATGTGTTTCCATTTAAGGGAGAGTGTGGGAAAATCCAGGTCTCATCAGACTGGGAAGCAGAGTGGTATATGCTGACTAAGAGCCTGGAAATAGCGTGGCTGTCAATTGAAGGAATTCAGGGTTGAATAATCACGTCAAGCAGTCAACATCAGATGGGAACCGTGGCCCCGAACCTGTTCATTTGAACTCGTTGGGATTCACATGAGAAAACACACATTGGCTCCACATGTCGCTTGTGGTTTCCGGGGAAGCTCGGGGCTGGGCTATCCCTGCTGCTGGGCAGGCACAAGCGTGCCCACCCCTGCCCCAGACATCCACTGTACAGCTACATTTCCAGCATGGGAAGCCACCCAGGTCATACATGCTGCCTTGCACTGTGACCAAAGCTGCCGTCAGCCCTCGCAAACCCTCTCCTTGGCTTCAGGCATCTCTGTGTAAGACCTCACTGCTTCAGCCTAATCATCCCCTCAGTACTTTGACTTGTATTTGGGACCAAAAGACTCAAAGGACCAAATCTTTGCCTTCACTGAGGCATTTCCACTCTTCATCTGGCATTGGCCAATGTGCACCCAGCTTCAGTTGGAATTCTTCAGGCCTAAAAGCTCAAGTTGTATCCAGCATGACCCACTACCAGGATGGTGGTGATGATGGGACACTAACTCTTGGCTGTTCACCTTTCTCACATTTACAGTCCAGGATGGGGGATAGTTCAGCTGCAGACCATGGGGACCTGTGCCATGGCCCCATCCTGTGCTGCCAGTGGCCCCAGTTCAGGCCAGCCATCGGGGACTGGCCAAGTGTCTTCAATGTTTTCTTTTATGGATAATTACCCTTTTTTCTTTCATTTTTTTTGCTAGCTGTTGAGGAAGGGAGAAAAGAGCAGGAGAGATCCCATCCTTTGGTGCTGTGGGACTTGGTGCTGTTTTAATAATAACAACAACAAAATATTGAAAAGAAAAAAAAAATAATTTGCAGCGTGTCAGCATGTTTTTAAGGTTGGTGGGAAAAAAAAGACCTTCTAGTCCCAGTGGTATCAGCAAGGAAAACGTTCATTGGATTCTAGTTCTTAAAGAAAAAAATAATATCTGAGTCATCCAGAAAGTGCTCAGCTCGGGTAACGCGTGGTCACTGGAGAGCTCAGCGAGGGGGAAGGGAAACAAGCACCCAGCCCAGGGCCTCACCATGGCCTTACAAAAATTAATACATCCGTGAAGATGTGTTCCCTAATGAGGAGGGGGCTGCTGGCCCAGGGAGGAGTGGGAAGAAGAGGAGGAGAAGGGAGGGTGTTTCTCTTCCATCTCACTCCAAACTTGCTATATTCGGCCCTGGTGTGCTGAAAGGAAGGACTGGAAATCACACTCTACCTGGCAAGATGATTTTTTTCCCTGGTCATCAAAGGCTGGAAAATGGGTGTCTGTGCTGCAGGAATTTTTCTGAATAGGTGATGACAGTTACAGCTTTATTCATTTTCCCACTATTTTATGGAGATTTAAGTGAGTCCTTTAATCTGTACCCACAAGAAAACCCGCTTTCCAAAGGTGGGATCAGGCAGAGACGCTCCCATACCCATGGGGAAAGGGTGCTAAGTATGTGTACATTCACATACACATATGCACCATACTGGAGACAGCTCAGAGAGCTGCACGCTTTGCCCAGAGGACTGAGAAGGGACGATGAAAGGGGAGGAATGGATTCAGGTATTCCACTCTTTTCCAGAAAGGAGCTGCTTTGAAGGTAGGAAAACCCAGAGTCACAGCACAGAAGGAGGGATCTGTCCATGTCACCACTTCGAGTGGATCACAGTAGATCCTCCGTTGTGGATTGCATGCTGGTCCCTTGCTGTGGCTCTGCAGCAGCAATCTCTCTTATTGGGGATGCTCTAGAGAAGCCACCCACCATCTCACTCCAGGAAACCTGAGTGGGGGACCAAAACTGTCCCAACACTGTGCTCCCTGCCCTGGGCAGCCCTCCAGGTCCTTCCAGCCTTTCCAGCCAGCATCCATTTCTTCCCAGGGCATGTGCCTATGACTTAGGCTCAACTATAATGATGCTTTTGGGTTGGTGGTTAAATGAAAGTCATGTTCCCCTGAAGTCATATGATCTAGAATCTCATTCCTCAGGTTCAGCCTTACTGCTGGGGCCTTCATCCAACCCCAGCTACAAGTGAGCAGGGATTTCTCTTGCTGCTTCGCCAAAAACATCCAATTTTTCAGGTTTTCAGTAAAACTGGAAAGTGTCCATGTCAAATGCTGCTGAAAGAAAAACGGTTCATTTTTATGAACAGTTCCCAAGGATGTGGGTATTCTCAGCAGCTCTATGGGCAGGACATGCGAGTGAGAAAGAGAGATGGGCTTTAATCACTGTCATTCTGCCAGACCAGGTGCAAGAAACATTTTTTTTCTATGTCTTAAATGAAGGCCTTATTTCCAAGAGAAATGGGTGATAGTGGATGCCTAACTAGACACAACCCAATGGGATACATCATTAAGGGACTGGGTCCTCCAACTTTCTGAATGAACAGACATTTTGGGGGGTGGGGGGTGGGGGGGTGAAAAAATGAACAACCTTGAAAGGAATCAGACAAAATCACAGTTTCCTTAAAAACAAACAAAATCAAATAAATAACTTGAGTTTTTGCCTGTCACCTGCCTGCAGGACTGAGAAGAAGTCCCCCAAGATCCAGATCCAGCTCTACAAGCCCCAAACCGAACACAACTAGAATTTCACTTTGCAGCCATCTCTCCGAATACGCTTTAAATCCCTTCACAAAGAGAAACACTTCATAATCCTTCCATTCATGACTGTCCCTCCAAATTTAAACACACATTTCAAAAATAAATAGGGCATGGGTGATGTGCAGGAACAGCTTGCTGGTTCTTTTTTTTTTTTTTTTTTAAATCAATAAAAGAGCCTTAAAGAGGCCCCCTCGAATGAGTTCTGTTCATTTATTTTTCTTGGAAACTTCCAGTCTCCTTAACTCCTTTTAGACACATAAGAGGTGAACGATTAAGTTGAAACTATTATCTTTGCAAAGAACATCTCTGCTGGCTGCCAGCCAAGCAGAGAGGAAAAGTGAAATGAAATAAACAGGCCAGAGCTATTGTGTCCCTGGCTGGTCCCTGCGGCGAGGTGCTGGGAAGCTTGGCGAAGTTGAAAGGAGGTCCCTGGGTGGGGACTGTTAATGAGGCAGGGCACATTTTGGAAGAACTTTTTTCTGGCCAGAAATAAGAGCATACGAGTAACTTACCATGAGACAACGTCGGCCCTCATATAAACAGGTGCCAGTCAGAGCTGCGGCATGCTGGTGGCCACTCTTGCCAGCTGTGGGTGCCAACCTCCTTTCCTTGGCCACCTCTCCAGAACATGAAAGCACAACCTTTGCCAGAGAAGAGCATGAAATAAATTACTACTCAGTGGGAGGGCATAGTGTTCGCTACTATTTCTACTGTCTCTGCAGCATTCGGGGCTGAGGGCAGGGAGAGGGGTCCCGTGGTGCTGGGCAGCAGCAAGGACAGCAGCAGGTTTGGTCTCTTCCCACCCCAGGATACATACCCCCATGAGGGGTGTACCCGTTACTCCTGGCTCTGCTGCTAGCTGACAGTCTGCCAGTTCATCAGAGCCTGTGCCTCCATTTTCTGACTGACATGTGAGTTTTGGGCAGACATTATGGGGTGAGTTTGGGAAGACTTCAAGTCACAGAATCCCAGAATCACAAGGTTGGAAAAGACCTTTAAGAACATCAAGTGAACCGTTCCTGTCCTATGCTAAACCATATCCCCATATCCCTAAGTACCTCATCTACCCGCCTTTTAGACACACCCAGGGATGGTGACTCAACCCCCTCCCTGGGCAGCCTGTTCCAGGCCCTGACAACTCTTCCAGTGAAAAATTTTTTCCTGACATCTAATCTGACCCTGCCCTGGTGCAGCTTTGTGCCATTTCCCCTTGTCCTATCTCCTGTCACCTGGCTGAAGAGTATCTCCCACGTCCCTACAGCCTCCTTTCAGGTAGTTGTAGGTGGTGATAAGGTCTCCCCTCAGCCTCCTCTTCTCCAGGCGAAACACCCCCAGTTCCCTCAGACTCTCCCCATAGGATTTGCCCTCCAGCCCCTTCCCCAGCCTGGTTGCCCTTCTCTGGACTCGCTCGACGACCTCAATGACCTTCTTATGGTGAGGAGCCCAGAACTAGACACAGTACTGAAGGTGTGGCCTCACCAATGCTGAGTACAAAGTCTTGTGTGTCAAGAGATGAGCATCCTCAGGGCCTGACCCCCAGGATTCCAGCAGTTGTGGTCACCACTCTCTGAGCCTCCGTGGCTGGCGTGTAGCCTGAGGACAGCACCGAGGCACTGCTACAATGGCACCAAGGAAGGTCAGGGACACATTTGACTCTTGGCACAGGAAGACTGCAGCTTCCTGGGGGGACAGTTCACAGTCCTGGTCTGACCCACTGACACTAGACAGCTTGGGGAAGACTGCTGGCCTCAGCACAGGCACACGGTGACATCAAACATGACAGCTCACTGGGCTTATCCTTACGAAACACCCGGGCAAGCGAGCATCTAGGAAGGTGACACACGCACTTTGCTACAGCTGCATCTGATTCAGCAGAAACTGCATGACATTCTGAGAACAAGGAGGTTTAAAAGACTCATGGTTTAATCCAGCTCTATTTCCAGACTTCAGACTACAGCATTAACTTGTCTTCAATAGAAATGTGAGATGCAAAATACTTACTGATTTATTGCTCCAAAAGAAACACAAACAGCAACTTCAATGTCTTCCTCAGGACAGAGACATCAGTAAATCAGTGGATAAAGCGATGGGATTTATGCAGGCAGTTGCACAGGATGCACGTACTGAAGCCCCTCCAAAAATGTGTCTGTCTTACTAATGTCATTTGAAAAAGTGACATTTAAGGTATTGCAAATTGCCCCTGGATCTGTTTGAGTCAAAGAAAAGCTTGGAATGGCCACCACCACCAGCCCCTGCGCCTCATGTACCAGTTGACTGTTGCTTTGGAATCACCCTGCTGGACTAAAAAAATAATAATATAAGGACACAAAAAGAAGGGCCAGAAGTAACATTTACGTCACAAGTCACATCTGCTCTTGTAATTACTTTCCTGTCGACTGTTTTTGGCGGAGAAGGAAACCCGACAGAACTGGTGTCCAACAATGGATTACGACTCACCTCCTTGAAACCTCGGATTCCTCTGCAGGGAGACAAACGGGTGGCGCGCAGCTGATCCTCAGCGCCTTGCCCTGAGGACAACAGAAAAATCAGGTCCTTGGCTTTGAGACCCTGTTTACAGGTCGCTCGCCAGGAAAGGACAGCTTAGAAAAACCTCCCCTGCCAACTTCCTCCGTGCGTACGTAGCCCCACACGGCACAACAATGCCCGAGTCACCTGCCAGGCGGAGAGGAAAACTCCTGCGAACCTCGCGGTGCCGGCTCATTGAGGCTTAATCTTCAGGCTATGCGTAATCAAAAGACAAACAGCCCGGCAGCAATAGCAGCGGCACCGCATGCCTGCGGAACAATAGCACGGCAGCCAGGGGAAGCGCTCCAAGTGCGGCTCACGTAGAAAATCACAGAGAGCCTGGCAGGCGACAGCAGGAGAGAAGAAAAAACACCCCAGCGTCGTGCAAGTCATTTCCAAAGCAAACAGGCAGCACATAAATTACCTGCTAGATGAGAGAGAGCGGGGTTTGCTCCTTCTGTGAGGGTAAAAACAGGGGATGATGCAAAGGTCATTTGTACTGCGTGCCTCAGCTTGGACTGGCTAATAGATAACTTCCCTCGCCTCTGCCAGTGCTGAAGGAACAAGAGGCAGCATCTGTTCGCTGCCTCGCTGGGGCCAGGATTGTCTTTGTTTGCATGCAAGGCTGGGATAGGTAAACCCTGAAGCAGTTCAGTGCTATTATCCTTATTTCAAAATCCTTATTTCACTGCTGCTCAATCTTATTAAAAACCCTTATTTCGTTGCTGCTGCTGTGTATCTTGGGGCTGGTATCATCTTTCCAGCCTCGACGCCCTCCTGATGCTGCAGCAGTTTTTGGACACCAGATGCTCTGCAGAGATGTCCTTGAGCGGGGCCAAGCTCGCCCTGGGCCCACTCAGCTCCCTTGGCAGCGATGGACCCCTCTGCATGCAGGAAGAAGGTTTGTCTTCCTTCCCTGCACAGCGGGCACCACTCAGGTTTTACAGTTTGGAGTTTTGGCCGGTGTTTGGTCCCGATGGCGGTGGGCACCCACAGCCCTCAGCAGCTCAGCCTGCCAGGAGGAAGCTTTGGCTGCATCCCCAGGCCAGCTGTTGGGAGACAGCGGCAGTGACTTTCCCAAGCGGATGGAAAAATGATCTGCCAGAAGCACTGAATCCAGGCATTCTCTGTGACTTTTAACACCAAGTCTGTGGGGACTGATTTCTGTGCTACACTTGTCAAGCCCAGAGCACCAGTCCCATTTCATTCATCTTCATTTTCTTCCCTTTTTTCTTAAAGCAAGTCTAAAAATTGCTCCAAAACGATTCTTTTAACAGACATACAATAAATCAGACAGCGTAAGGGGAGAACGCTGCTGTTCCCCAAGCCAAACACATTCCCCTATTTCCTGGCCGAGGATGGTGACCATCAGGACAAGCGTTACGTTCCAGCTTTGCTTGGGCCTGCAGTCAGCAGCCGTCAAGAGGGTCTCCATCTGGAGTCATTTTATACCATTAGAACAGTTCTCCTGCAGCAGCAGCCACCGCCTGCTAACATAAAAAAGGCAATGCATTTTATTAGGTTGGCAGGAGGAAAAACCCCCCAAAGCCTCTATTCAAAACTTCTGTTAACTTTTATTAATATCTCCAAAGATATTTATTTTTATAACAACATCAAAGCAGAGGAATAAGAACCTAAGTTTCTTGACACTTGCAATTACGATCTCTCACCAGAGGCAAGTCTGGAGTGTCTTGTGGCCAAGCCCTTCTCACCTTGCTCACGTGAAGAGCACCTCTAAAAGCAAAGCCTGGCAGCAAGAGGAGGGATGGCCCCATGGATGGCACTCCGGAGACTTGTGCTCACCTTCTGCTGCTGCCACAGGCTCCCTGCGTGACACTCCCCGCATGGCTCACTTGTCCCAGGGATGTTCAAGCCTGCTCCTGGAGTCCCACCAAGTGCTGAGCTAACCCATCCCACCTTGGGTCACAGCCCACAGTAATCAGAGGTTATGTTTTGCCTGAAAGGTTAGTATTTCTACTCAGTTAACACAATATGCCCTCTCTTTGACTTCAGTAAGTCTCACACTGCCCACCCCAATGTCAGCCCTTTTCAAAACCTGCCCTGTTGCTGGCCTTTACTGTCCTCTGTGGCAGGGAGCTCTGCAGCCTGAACGCACGTTGTATTAAAATACTTCCTCTGATCTGGTTTGAGTTTGCCACCTTTTAATTTTGCTGAATGCCCCTTTGTTCCAGTGTCAGATCGACAGAACCGGGGCATGTATTTTCTTTAGACTATTTATTATTTTCCTTCCCCTCTTAAAATCTAAAGCAACATTGCAGAAGGAAAAAGAGGAAAATCGAGGGGTGAGGGGGAAATAAAGCTCCCCAGGAAGTTGTTCTACTAAAGTAATGGTTATACTTCACACGGCAGCCTTGCTGCTCTCTACAGCTGTTGCAGACAAAAGCAGTGCAGCACTGAGCTATCAGGACCAAGGCACCACGTGTGAGATGCACGTGCATGGTCCCACGCAACCCAGATGTGCTGTCATGGGGAGGGCAGGGGCTGGGGAGCAGAAAGCCAGAGATGCCAGCTGAGGCACCGGCAGCACTGCCGGCACCAGGGCTGGGAATTTATTTGGGTTATTGATTTGTTTGGATTTGAGGCAGCGATAGGCAAACCCTGAGGCAACTCCCACTGGCTGCACCATATGAGAGGGGAAGGTCCCTCCACTACCCAAGAGCATCCAGATGCTTGTGAGCCAGGCTCTCACAGACCCAATAGGAATCACGACAGAAACATCACTCTGATGAGTGAAAGTCCCTCAGCCAGGAGCACTTACCTTATGACATTTCTGACACCCACTGGGAAGCAGCTTGGCTGGCCAGACAGGGCTTTGCAAAGCTGCTGTGGCAGGTGGCTCCCACCCTGTGCAGCACTGAGGATGTGCTTTGTGCTGCAGCCACCACGGGATGTGAAGCAGAAGAGACCCCAGCCACCTCCCCAGATGCAGCTTCATCCTGCAGAATTTATGCTTTCAGCTGCATTTTAAAAGCACAGCTGATTTGTCTGTTCATACGCCGCCTGGTGACTGTGCAACTCCTTCTGGGAAGGCCTGGGTGAGATAGTCCAGCCCCCAGAGGAGCACTGGGACCAGACTGGGGATTGGTGTAAGAAAGGTGATCCCACTGGTCCTTGCTGGGCTTTTACAGTCCATGTGTTTGGAGAAGAGTACCTGCTCGGCCTCAGCTTGTAGCAGGCTCTTGTTCTTGGTCACCCAGCCCGCCATCCACCTCACGGCCAACAGTGTGGCCATGAAATACCAAAACACTGGAAGGAACAGCTACGCCTTCGAGCAGTAAGCCAAGGGACAGCACGGACATTTTTTAAATAGCCCTGAGGTAAACAGGGCTGCTTACTTCTTGTTTCAGGCGGGCTGCAGACTTGGACTTATGACAACACACTGATTTATACTGGGATCACTGTGTTCTTCCCCACCACAAAAGCCTGGTTGTCTTTCCTCTTCTACCTTCCTTTAAACAAGTGGAACAATAAAAGTTCAAATTCAGCGATGCAGCTTCTGCAGCCATTTCACAAGTGACCCTTTCCAGCAATTCAAACAGCTGCATCCTCCCATCACCCAGAGGCTCTCAAACATCCGAGCAAGAAGACAACCTCCTCAGGGTATGGTTCCTCGGGGCACACTGTTCCTTGGCGTTCCCTCAGGAGCAGCCATAGTTGTGGTCTTGACCCTGGAGCACCAGCTACTGCCGGGTCTTGGTGCCAGGTCTAGGTCTACATACAACCAGGGCAAGACAATAGTCACGGCCCTTCTGCCTGCATCACCCAACAAGTCAGAAAGGGACTGCTGTGGAGGGAGGGTGGCTGGGGTGCAAGGGGCAAAAGCAGCACCTCGTCACTCATCCCAGGGTGCAGCAGAAGGAGACCTCCCAGACGCTTCAGCACACCCTTTCCTCCTTGGAAAAGAGGGGACCAGCCTTGGCCCCTCACCTGCTTTCCAAAGGTCTTAAACAGCCTTCAAGGCCTCAGAGCAGCGCACACAGTAAGCAAACATGGTACAACCCAGCCTGTACAGGTACTTGTAGATAAGGAGAAAACACCCCACAACTCTATCTGGAGCAGAGGAGGCACAGCCCCCTTTGCTGGACTGGCCGGCACATGGGGTTCTGCCCAGGGAAAGAGGACCTGCCTCTAGGGATGGAGGTCCCGGAGGGCAGGACAGGCCGCACGGGAGACCAGCACACACGCTGGGACTGTCCCCCACCACAGTGAGGAAAACAAGGCAGCTCCGCTTCAGACTCTGGAAGATTCGAGTTTAAGGGAAGGGCAGTTTTGGCACCGGCCGTTTGCCGTCTCTGCCGGTGCCGCTCCCCAGTAGAAAGAGCAGCTCTGCGTGCCCTCAAGCAGTTCGGCCAGGTACAACAGGTCCATCCCTCTCCCGCTAAGTGAGAGCTGACTGCGGGACGCGGCGCGGTCCAGGGCTCAGTCCGGGCCTGGGTTCCCCGCACCGTCTGCTGTATCCGACTGCCCTCTACCCGACGGCGCGGGATGTACAGCCCGGCCAGGTCCCAGCCCTCGCAACGCGGTGCCCTG
The DNA here is from genome assembly GCA_022605575.1 of Laterallus jamaicensis coturniculus. Lineage (NCBI taxonomy): Eukaryota > Metazoa > Chordata > Aves > Gruiformes > Rallidae > Laterallus > Laterallus jamaicensis. The sequence goes on from JAKCOX010000001.1 coordinate 25,527,207, forward strand.
GGTTGTAAGGCATGAGAAGAGATGCATCCAGCCTGGACGACAGACACCCCCCCCTCTTCAGTTTCACAAGAGTCATGCCACAATGCCTCCAGTAAGGAAAATGTGCCATTGCAAATGTTTATAACATCTGATTTAATGTCACGCTGCTTCTTCCAGCCATAAACCAGAACAAATACTCCCAAGATTTATTACATCCTTCCCTCCGGGGCCCTAAGCAATTGCACTTGATTAATTCAGCAGTTAACAGCACCACACAGAACCATGATAATTTTGTGTCCAGGATTCCTAAGATGTATACTGTTTTCCACAGGGAATGAGGTCTGAACCGAGTAAGGTGAGTGTAACCGTGCTCTAATCCAGTTATTTGCGTGGGATAACAACACCTTGAGCGCGTTTCCCTTGCAGAGAGATGCCAAACTAAGCTGCTTCTTACTCCCTGACATTAGGAATCCCTAATTGCTCTTTGCAGTGGTAAATACCTGTTTCTCAGCTTGCTTTCTGGATGTGACAAATATTCTCACTGCTTTAACTGCAGCACTGTTTTAAGTGACAGAAACACGTCCCTGGTGACATCATTACCAGGAGTGAGATCTGCTGCTGCATTTGTCCCATAAAAGTCTCTTTGGTGAGCTCGGCATCTCCTGCAAGCAGAGTGAAGAAACTTCCCTTTGCCCCAGCCCCACGCACAAACACACAGATTTGCATCAATTCTGCTTCCTTACAGATTAAAGAGTTTTGAAAGTTCATTATTTCCTTTTTTTTCTGCAGGAATCCCTTATGCTGGTACAGGAACCCCTTATGCTGGTACAGGAACAGGCAGTTACCCTCCAGACACTGGAAAAAGAGATCAAGAGTTTCTTACCTATTCCCTCTGGACATCTCAGAGCAGGTCTATCCCCATGACAGGAGGTCTTCCATCACCAGCTAGAAAACCCAAACAGGAGTTTAAAGAAAGCAGGTAGATTTTCTGTTTCATAGTATCTTCTTCCAGGGTCCCATTCTGCCCACCCCGAAGCCCCTGTGTGCCCAAGGGAAGGTGGAAGCCAAGCAAGAGTGCAAACCTGCCCTTCGTGTGGAGTTTTTATGTAGAATGTATGGAAGCAGAGCCAGAAAGGAGCGCTTGTGGACAGCATATATCTGCTTTGAAGTGCTAGAGAGATCAAAACCAGTGAGCCTACTTTTGTATCCTCTCTGTGGCAAGCAGGGGGTACTGATAGGGTGCACTTCAGTTAACCATAATGCACGGGATTTGTTGCGAATTACACTGTTTACTGTACAAGGCGATTTGCAAGTACTGCCATGCTCACAAGTTTTTCTATTGTTTTTTTCAAGTCTTTAAAAAAAACCCAAAACAAACCCAACCCCATCAAAATGATATTAATTGAATGCTCCCTATGGCCTCCCACATCCTCAGAGACATTTACACATCTTCAAGTAACTGAGAAAAATGAGGGAGATTGTTTGCATCCGATGGGTCATTACTGCTCTACAATACCCGCTGGAAACCCCATGTTAACAGCAGCTTGACAATAATGTATTTGAAGCCACATGAAAAAAAAAATAAAATCACAGGCTGTATAGACTAGTGCTTCAACTGATTTGAAATATGGTCCAACATTTGTCTTGGCTGCATTAACAAGGTCTGTTTTACCAATACATTTGTATTTATGATGACTAAGGGCAGATTATAGTTGTTAAAATTTGTCCTCCTGACATGAAAACACTACTTTGTCATTAATACATTTTGTAGTATAAACTATGATGTCAGGTCAATGTAAAGGGTAAAAACTTTCCAAAAGTATGCACACATCATTTTTTTTTTTTTTTTAAAGCTATTGAGCCTAATGGAATAACAAAGGTCATAATAACAAACCATTACAGCTTTGGTCTTGGCAACTATGTCCACAGAAGAATCCTCCAAGAAACAATCATCATTTCTCCAATGTTATGGCATTAGGACGACAGGAATGGTTCACAAATGAGTCATGTGACCCCAGAAACGCAGTAGCTATGTGAAAGCTGAGCAATCAATTATTCATTTGTTTACTGAGAGCTTTCTCAGCTGACATTAACCAGAACTTCTTAAAAAGAAGAACTTTACAGCTGTCCTTGGCTGTCCCATGAGGCTGTGCTCAGAGGCTGAAAAGATTGCTTAATTTCCCTGTAAGTAATCTGGTATTTTTATTGAAATAAACAACAACATATGGACTAATTAACTCAGGTTCAACCTGAGACCCAGCAGGTGTCAAAAATATCAAAGCCCAAGGGCTGGGCTGATGAGAAGTTGGGAGGGAGAGAGAACACAGGCGCAGAAAAGGATGTTGGAGCAACCAAAAAAAAAAAATCTAGTTCTTGCTCAAGATTCAGGACATGAAATCCCAAGCAAGCTTTCACGTGCTTGGCTTGTTGGGGATACATATACACATTTTTGTCGCATTAATACATGTAATTAATCTGCCCTGATTAAATCACATTTTTCTCATTTCCTAGTGACTGTTTACCCTAGACCCTAACAATGTTGTTACGCTGAAATCTCTCTCAGCCACAAGTGAGTAAGATTTAAACAGGCTTAAAAATCACACCTCCAACTCTCTTTAATCTATGCTCTTTTTGCCTTTTTTGGTTTGAAAGACCCATCTGAACCAGGGAAAACTGCCATACAAAAGGAACTGAGGCCGTCTGGACATAAACACAGTGTAACCAAGTGCAAAGCAAGCACACAAAGAGCTGATCTGAGTAGAGCTAAAAGGGGGGTTGCAATTTTATTGTTTTTAGACAGTTTCCTCCACACAATAAAGCTGACAAGGAACACTAAAGCATCAGATAAATGCAGACAGCAGAAAAATGTTTATACACGGGACTCCACTGAATGACATCTGAACTCCATTAATATCTCTAGATGAAACTAAATTGAGAAAAACATGAAATAGTAAAATCTTTCATGCTGACATTCCTGTTGCATTCAGGCTAGATTCTCAAGATGCCAGAAAGAAGTGATTGTGGAGCTGTGGGGTTTTTTTCAAAATTGCTAGGAGGTCCAAAACCCTCCCTCCTTAACCTTTTGATATTTACCCTGATCGATCTGGCTCAGTTTAATTTAGCTTCCTTTTCCAGCCTGAATGCAAAAGATAGGTGCATACTTCTAGGAAATGTTTCACCCTTTTCATTTTACCACTGACTTGCATCTATTTTTAGAAATAAAGTCAATAAAACTGCACTGTTTTAACAGCGTACCTCTCCAAAGCTTGTTTTATTTCTTGGGTTTGTAGTAAGAATTCAGATTCTGACAAGGAGAGAGCCCAGCAGGATCTGAGAGGTTGCTGTGGCACCGCTGTGAAATCCACTCGCTGAAAAAAATATATATAAAAAAAGAAGAATCTCACTTTTTGTTTCCTTTTTAGCACTTCTGAAGGGGCTTTTCCTAAGTGCTCTGAGTGTGCCTTCTCCCTCGTTTAGAAAAACCACCAAATAAACCCAGGAAAATCCTAGCGTTTACTGGAAGAGCAGCTGGGGTTGCTGGAATGAATGCCTTGCTAGCCAGGGGAAGGCTCAGTACTCCCACTTTTACTTCTTTCCCTGATTACGCCTAACGATACTGACACTTCAGATAGTTTATTACTAAGCTCAGCTCCATCCTACTTGACGAGAAAAGCAAGTATCAATCCACCCATGTCAGAGATAAAATACAAGAGGCTAAGGAAGGCTGCACAGGGTCACTTCGGGCAGAGCTAGGAACAGAATCCCTGTCTAAACAAAAAATAGTCTCATCCATTTCGCTCTGCTGCTCTCCTCTAAATGATTATGCCAGTCCCATAAGCTCCAGGCTGCCACAGGTAAAATCCCACCCACCTACTTTCACTAACAGAGAAGTGAAGAGATAACTCTAGCAAAACACAAAGCAAATGGGAGGATCAGCATTAGCTATCGCAAAGAGGAAATTTGGGAGGACGGTGAAATCCCCATTCCTGTTGTGCAGCTGCAGCCAGAAAATAGATGGATGAGATTTGCGTCACCTTCCTTCCAAGACGTTTATCTCTATTACTGTGAGCTACTTCTCAAGTTACTTGGCCATCTAATACAAAGGTCTGCGTTGATGTTGCTTTTGATAGGCATACCTCTAAAAGCAATCACCTCTTCTGTCAGGTGTGACTGTCACCTGGGAGTTGTGGCTAGGTTAGTGGCTGCATACTTGAGTTTAGGGATGGAGGTATACAAAACACATACAATAAAGACCAGGGGACAATCAAAATGAAAACCCAAAACATGAAATCATGTATACCTAAATTGCTTTAAAAAAATTACCTGATTTAAACCAACATTTTAAAATTTCAATTGATTTGAGTTCTTATGTGTGAAATCCCCTGTAAATGTATACATTTATTGGAAACACTGCTCATTGACACAAGATTTGAGCTACTTATTCAGATCAAAGAATGAAGCAGTCATAAGTAAAAATGGAGAGATATCACTTTAAAAAAAACCCTGAGCTTTTCCAAGGTCATATATCCTCAAGACTCTCCACCTTTTGAATATCTGCATTACAGACCCATCTGCAACAGATACTATTCCATTTTATGCAATTAGGTGGAAAATTGATCCCACATATTAATTTATTTTCAATGCTAATAATGACCAGACAATATTATTTCCAATATAATTCTAATAAATTAATGGAGCTGAGCAGTACTATGCTAATGTAGCTACACTAGCATGAGGGTAAACTTGGTGCCTTCACTTTCTTTTCCTAAAGAGACTGACTAGGGATAACATAAATGAAATAATATTTTCGTTTATTTCACCTTCCCAACCCCACTTTTGTCCTAGATGATTAAACCTCTCTGACTCTTTTTGAGCAGCCCAGTTCCAGAAAGGTCTGGCTGCACACCGCGCATCAGCGACACAGCAGGAGGCAATTGCTGCCCTGACAGGGTCTTAATTTCTGGAAACTGGCCCTGAGACCCACACCTGCTATCACGTTACATGCTGGTTCTGATTTTGGGATATCCTATGTCTATGGCCTCACCATAAAGCCAAACTTTCAATTTCTTTCTCAGAAGAGTTCCTATGCCATACTGATAAGAGGTGATATCAAACATTGATGTAGCATTTCTAGTTTAAATGTCCCACTGCTAAATCACTCTGCCTCTTCCCTCCTCTCCCCTGCAGACGGCTGTGCTCAGGGATAGACCCATCCCTGTTGCTGTATGGGCCTACACTCAGGCAGCATCAGGCTGCAGGAGGGCACATCTGCTTTCAGAGCTGACCCAGAGGCACAGCGAGCTCCAGCTCGCCAGGCCCTGCCCAGGGATCTGCTCAGACCACTGAGAGGGCAGCTGGGCCCAGCACTGCAGCACTTGCTCTCCATGGCCTTAGTGCTTACCGGAGCTGCTGTCCCTTTAGGAAAAGCACATGGAAACCAGGTTTGGATGAAGTGAGCAGGAGGGGGGTGAGAATGATCCGTCATCAGCTACAGTAACTCCTGGGAGTCACTAGTAAGGAGAACAAGGGTAAGGTACAACCACATGAGCACTGGTGAGCAAAGATGAAGTAAAACCCTAAAGACAGATTAGCAGACAGGTGGTGAGGAAAGCAAATGAATAACTATTACCACAATACAGGTAGTGACAAAGTGGTGAGTTCCAGACATTTTACAATGTTTCTTCTGCTTGACAGTATTTTTCAGGACATTGTCCAAGCTCTAATGGCACAGGAAAGAGAGCATTCCATCCCTCCCATCTAACCTAGCTGGGTTCTACTCACACCGGTCTGCTAGAAAAAGTACAGTAAAACAGAACTGCCTTCCTTGTTATATTCCTTCTGTCTCATTAATCTGCTGAACAGATAAAACATATGGTCTAAAATACACTTCATACTTATTTCAGGACTGTTCATCTAGAAGGAGGAGAAAGTTCACGCCGTAAAGAAAATCTGAAGATCTAACACAAATATATTACCTGCTGACAAAACAGGAAAGAATAAATAAAGTTTACCAAGTCATAAGATTTGTATGAGGATAATATTTTTCTAGAGGTCTATGTGAATCAAAGCCCAAATCAGAAGAGAGTATGGCAGTTATTTAGCAACACAGATTCAGAAAAAAATATTGTTGGATAGCTGGATTCTCTTGCTCACCTTGCAAGTGTGAGAACAGATTCTTGCCACCCAACACCATGCACTGGGTTGTCTTCGCTTTCTTCACAGTTAGGAGAAAGAGGGTGGTTTGGCCTCACTAGCTCCAGGCTCCTCTGCTGGACACCGGAGCCAGGTGGGACGCTTTCAAGGCACCTCCACACTGTAATCTCCAAGCAGCCAATGCTTTAAGGCTGACCCTCACTGGAAGTGAAACCAGTTTAAGATGATTTAGAGAAGGATCATTTAAGCTGTGCCTCAAGTACCAGAGAAAATTGAACTCCCCCTCAGAAAAGCCAAAGCACTTAAAGCACAGCTTTTAGTCAGAGCGTTTCCCCTGCAAAACGTGCTGCAGAGTGACATGACTGCAGTGCCTCTTGGTGGATATGCAAAGCTCTGCTTCCTCTCCTGGCTCATTCTTAGGGACCCCTTGCTTTGTACTGGCAGAACTGGGTGCCTTCTGGGTTTGCAAGGAGCAGGGAAGCATATTTGGGAGAACTTGTAAGGCTATGGGTTTCCTAGTATGGGTGGCCTCTTTCACCAGTTTTAATATACATTTTTCCTGGTGTTCAAGGAGTCAATTGAAATGATGCAAAATAAAGAGAGTACATAAGAATCTCAAATTGTTAGTGCCTGATTGTCTTTTTATTGAAACAGGTGGTAAAACTTCCACTGATACACAGGGCAGGCAACTTGGCAGGGAAACAGCCAGCGGTGTTTGTGGGTACAACACAAGCAGCACAGGGCAGATCTCTCCCAAGATCCCAGCATAAAGAGTTGCATTCCCAGTCAGGTGAGTAAAGCCAGCTCCCCGAAACCTCCAGGGTGAGCTGAGCTCCACTAATAGCCACAGAGCAGGTGAGCAATAGCAACTCTATTCAAATGTGGTTTTAAAAGTGTATTTATACTTCCAGTGATTTAAGATCGCAGCTTTTGTATTTATTTAAAAAGCAGCAGTGCTGTCAAACAGCTGACAATAGGAGTAAAATGCAGCTTTACTTCTTGAACATCTGGGAAAGAAGAAGGGTAGGAGAATAGTTTGCTGACAACCATCGAGCTAACACAGATTTAGGGCCCAGCATTGCCAAAAGCAAATCTTCTCCAGGCAAGAGGGAAGGATCCTCAGCTGGATCTGTCCTCTGGGATACAGCAAAGGACATCATTCCCTCAAATTAATGATTCCCTTTCCTGGAAACCTACACTCTGTTATATTTATGGGAGCTTAAAGTTCACGCGCAGCCCTACACCAGGCTGGAGAGCTCATGCTGAATTCTTTTATCTGGGAGAAGCTTCAGTTTTGTAAGATGGTCGAAAACAGGCAGAGTTCAGTTTATTTGGGTAGAAGTCCCTTACAGACATAGCTCTCATTTATCCACACAGGCATCCTGGCAAGCAGTTACATGGCAGCAGACCACATCAGGACCTCTTGGATGTAGGACTTCAGCTGTAACAGGTCTTGCAGCAAAAGTGCTGCATTTCCAGTGCTTCATTTTTGCCTATAAATAACACTGTAACAAAAGCAGGGATGCTCCTGGGTGGAAAGTTTATCAGGCTACGCAGCTGATGCAAAGAAACCCCAACCCAAACAATGGAGCTCTGAAGAAGCAACAGCACCGATGCCCCTTCAGAACATCTTGACAAAAGGAGGAAGCAAAGATCATCTGCAGCACGCTGAGACCTCAAGTCAAATCCTACTCACCTCATTCAGGTGAAACAATTCTTCAGCGCAAAGTCTCTCTCTTGGAGATGCTGGATGTACGGCTTCTTCGGGCTTACAGACCCTCAACTCTAAGGGTTCAAAGATGTTGACTTTAAAATGCCAGAGATTAAGGCTGTGTGCATTCAAAAATGAAGAGCTACTGAAATGTGGAACATGTCATGAACCACAAAAAGAACAGAGGAGGAATGAGTCACTCGAAAAGCAATTTCCAGTGGAAACGGAAGGTGAGCACATACCATGTTATGCTGGGAGTTTTGACAAGAATAAATGAAACCTGAAGTGAAACCACACAGGTTTGTTATCTCTCTGGACACACGAGGCAAATTCAGCATTTCACTGTGGCCACACATTACATCTGCCCTAAACTGCTTATTTCGGTTCATTTTGTTTTTCTCAGAAGGTGCAAGGGGAGTTCAGTAGCAACCTAAGTCACTTTCAGTCTGTCTACACTTTGTACAGTTTCCTCTCCCAAGCTATTTATTCCAGCAAAGGCAGGAATTAGCATTTGTTTTTAATGACCAGAAATGCCAGATCTATAATGTAAGCGGCTAAACTCACAGGCTACAACATTTGAGACACCCTTCCAGGCCCTGCTTGCCAGGCTATACCTATGCATAGGTTTTGCTTTTATCCCTCAAAGGTCTCTTCTGTTTGGGAGAGTGCATCAGCACGGGTTAACAGGTTTTTATAAGCTGGGAAGGTGAAGGTCATAACATGTCTGTGCTGCCAGCACCCTTGGGAGAGGGTATCACTACCATAGGTGCTGCACTTGCACACATAGTAAGAATTTACTGACTAAAGGAGCAATGAAAAAACCCCACCCAACCAAAAACAAACAAGGGGGCAGAAAGGAGAGTGATAAATCATCCCATTTAATCCCTGCCCTAAGGCAGGATCAGCTGCTACTATTTCTAGGCAAACTTTGTCCAACTTGTTCTTCAAGCAATTGGACAGTAAAGCCTCTCCTGATGCCTGCACAATCCAGTCAAGCCTCTCCCCATCTTTACCACTCAGATTGGTTTTTCCCAATGCCTAACCTGGACCAGATCTACCCACAAACTACAGACAGCCCTACATATGGGTCTCCTTAAATAATGCTTACGAGGGCAGACTGCTTGGGCTGCACTACAGATTGGAAGACAGGATGCCTTGCAGAGAAGTCGTTCCTGTTCCAACAGGAAGCATTAAAGCCTGTAGAAACCTTCTCCCTCCTCCTCAAAGGAACAAAATGCAGGTTTGCCTCCCTTGCAGAGAACCTGTGTATCTGCCCCAGCTACTTGCTGTGATAATTCACCATCATCACCAGACTTTGCATCAGAAAAGGGGAAAACTGCAACCTATACATCAAGGGAAGAGAAGTTGAAAGCATCCCTATCCCACAAAGCCAAGCACAAGACAAAAACACTCCCTCTAGCACCAGCCCAAGCTCTTCACAGCACAGCACTAAGCAGAGATATTCCCCAGCAGGACGTGTGTGCTACCTCCATTCTGGACAGCCCTGGGCACCAGCCTTCTCCCACTGCTGCCTCAGAGTTCCTTGGCCTGGTTCCTTGGTTCACTGTGGGGCTTCCAGACCCAGGTGATGTGGGGTTTGTGGCACGCTGGGGCTCCTGGCTCGCTGTGCTCACCCCACGCTGCACACACAGGCTCCCACCAGTCTCTGAGAAGAGCCTGGGAGCCCTCCAGGAGCCACCTTTTTGACTGGGAAATGCTGGCAGGAGCCAACTGTCACTATCAAAGCATTTCCCCTCTCCCCTTACGTGCTCTGCTCCTCTCCAAGAAAGAGATGGTGATTATCCATTCCCCTTGGGGTTTGCAGGCATCGGAAGCCTGCCAGGTGCTGAATTTACATGCCTGAGGTGCTGCAAGCCCTCCAAGGGTGGCCACCCAGGGATGGCCACCAGTGTGTTTTACAAATGACTCCTGGCAATTGACTCTACCAGCTGACTGCAGAAACAACACTCAACAACACTGTCATGAGCTTGTTACTACCAGGATAAAAACCAAGAGAGACTGGAGAGCTCTTTCAGTGCCTTCCACCACCCACTGGTGCCACCTCCATCACACGTAGGCAGCATGGCAGGCAGGGCAGCAATGCCCCCTGTGAAGCAGACTGGTGCCCCGGGGCTAAGCCTCACCATCCCAGTGCTTGAAGGAGAGATTGGAAGAGTGCTCTTCCAAATTATAGTGAAAGGGCACCTGTGAGGGTTTTTTTGATGCAACACATGAAGAGTGCTTCCCCTCTCCCCCGGTTTGTTCTGCTCTGCCAGAAGGGTGATGTTAAAAATACTGACCTTTTGGCCAAAAGGCAGGTGTATGAGAAGCCGTGTTCCTGAAAGCAGGAGCCCCTTCTCCCTTCCTCACCAGTACTGCACACACCAGGAACACCGTATCAGCACCTTCACTCAGGGTGCACTGCCCAGTCACTACATGCCCATGTATTCACAGATCATTTATTGGTTATTCCAACTATTTGGGGGTTGGACTTGATTTCTGGAGGTCCCTTCCAACCCCTAAAACTCCGTGAATTCTGTGATCTGTTCACATGTCAATTCAGCAATTGTGGGTTATTACAGACATATCCCACCCTGGCTTAAGGAAAGACTCCCTGAAAAACTGCTTTGTTGGATGCAGCATCATTTCTGTGATGTCACGCCTGCCTTGAAAGGGGCTCCCAGAGATTGCCTTTCCATGATATTGGGCATTTTCTGAGACTTGGATGGAGAAAGGAAGGAGACAGAAAACTAGACCAAGAAAAGATAATAAATAAATAAATAAACCCCCAATAAGTTTTAAAGGTTCAAAAGACAATCATCACAACTTCATCCAGGGCTGGGACACTACGTACCATCTTGCTTTATTTCACTGATGCCAGGAGACACTTAATCCAGGGGGTGCACTAAAAGTGATGCCTCCATTTTTCTGTGGAAACCTGCCAGAGAAGAAAATAAACAGAAAACCCCATGCACATGATGTACATTGTGGGGAGCACAAAACAATACCAAGCCAGGGTACCTCCACATTTTGCAGGAATGGAGCTTCTATTCCCTTAAACAAGTTCAACATGCCACTCAGAAGGATTTTCTCATGGGAAAATATAAGCAATTGGGAATGGAAATAAAGTGGCCAGAGCTGATTATCTTGCCAACTTGTGATCCCTTCAGACATTTGTTTGGGGCAGGGGAGCCTGACAAAACAAAGCATTTCCGTATAAATGCATACCATGCTGTTTGGAAGCAAAGGCTGTTTTCTTATACATTCAAGTATAAATATGCATCCACATGCTATATATATATATATGTATATACACATACATTTCCTTCACTCAAACAGATGTGTGTAACCCCCATACTGCACCACCCCCCAACAGAAGTGAGAAAGGACAGGAGGAATTTTGCTGATTGCTAGAAAACACATTTATATTGTGTGACTTTAATGAAGAGCTTTGGGACTTCACAATTTTTGGGAGAAAATGCAGACTAAATAAACCTTAAACAAAACCAAAAGGATTATCTAAACTCTATTATGAGGACTGTGTGATTAATTATTTTATTTTTAAGGCTAAGTGGGGCTGTATTACACTCACCTGCAGGCATCCCTCCTCCTCCTTTGTATTTATGTCTTCACCTTTAATCATCCAGTTCCAAACCCACTCTGACAGCTCCCTCTAGATGGGCAGATAAAATCCACTGCTTTCTCCTGCTCAGACTAAGGAGGATATATTAAATGGCATCTGTGGGAGGGCATGCCAGAGACACATACTCCATCCAAACCTACCCCATTTAAAAAAGGGGCAAACAATCCCAGTGGGACCAGGGAGGGTAGGAACTATCTGTGACGCTAATGGCTTTAAAAATAGTAATTTTCTTCAAATACAGCTGGCACCAAACGTATTTGTGTATGTAGAAAGTTCAGGAGGGTAGGAACAGCTATTTTTGGGTTGCAGAAAGGTCAGAGGAGCACAAGCCAAGTGGTGGCATTCCAAGACTCTAGTGAGGATGCTAAACTTGACCAGGGATTTTTAGGAGAACACATTTTTAGTAAAGAGATGGTGGTGGATGGCTCCAGAAAGATTACATGTGTTAAAGTACTGCACTTGATCATCAATGCAGCTTGGAGCTGAGGTATTAGGAATCTTTTTCAAGACAAATAAAAAAAATACATCCTTGGGATTTTCTGGTTGTTTTTTTTTAATCAGGTTTAGGTTTATCAAACAAATAAAAGGATAAAGTAGAGCTGAAAGGATACTTAGTGTCACTTCTCTTGAGCTAATTGGAAAAAGGTTGGGTTTATGTAAGGCAGAGCAGAATGCCAAAGAACAGTGTTAATACTGACCATGGAACTGCACAGCTGTGATCACAGTGGAAGATTTATATATTTTGAGGAACTCCGTCTCATATCTTTGAAGAGATCTTCATCAGTACTCTTCACCTCTCCCATTATCTTCTTGTAGTCCAATTATCACTGTGGCTTTTGATCTTTTACTAAAAATCTAAAGTTTTCAAAATGTAACAGGAAGTGCCCTGTGGCATGTGAAGACAGATGAAGCAGACATTACCCAGATTAAGTGTCTATTCTCTAACTGCAGAAAGCAAAGCAAGACTGTCCTCTGTGACCCAGCTGGTTTCTTTCAGTCCTATACTCCTCAGGCCAGGCTACAAGCAGCCATGATGAATAGTGGAAGTTATTAACCTACTATCCCACAGCTAAGGCTCATTCTCCACCCATCTGTACCAAAATGCCTGGATTCAGAGCCCCATCTCTTGCAGCTCCAAGACCCTCTACGCACCTGAACCTTGCTGATCTTCCAACCACTCCTGGTGCCTGGTCTGCTTGAGCAAGCAAACTACCACTTGCCATATTGGCACCACCCTCCCCTTTGCTGTAGATGGATGGGGCAGGCACCTCCTCAGCTCTAATTGCTTCATGACTTCATGCTAGTCTCAGCTGGGGCGTGACACAAGGTCAGTCCAAGCTTCATTGCTAGGCTTCACTGTCCACATCTGCGTTTTAACAACACACCCCCCCCATTTTACTAGTGGAGGAGCCAAGTGGTGTTAACTCCCACTTCACCAGTACTGACCAGTACCACACACTCCCACACAATGTGATGCAGTCACACAGCAACACCCAGCACTCCCCTCCCTGCTGTGTGCATCTTCATACACTGCCCAGAGAACAGCCTGGGCAGCAGACAGGCATACTACTGTTTTAAGGCACTTGAAAATGAAAACAATAAGAGCGAAGAAAATTAGAAGTACATCTATAGTCAAAAACCCTTGTCCTGTACCAGGGAAGTCAGTAGGAGTGAAGACTGACTCTGGAATCCATATTTGTCACAACTGGTTTCCGAAGAGCCCAGTGTCTGAAACCCTGACTGACTTCACCAGCACCTCTGGGGGAAATGCAAAAATAATTCCTAGTAACAGCAACACTTCAAGCAGAGATCTGTTGTAATGTCAACACAGTGGCCACAGACTGGGTTTTGTTCCTGTCCACACACAGTGAGAAGTTGCATTTGTGCCCTGCTTGTGTATGACTTGTTGTTACGATGATTGTCATTGTATTATTATTCTCTTCCTTTGTTACCCTATTCAAACATCTTTATCTCAAGCCATAAGTTAGGGTATTTCCCACCTCCCCCCATTCTCCTGCCCCATTCCCTTGGGAGGGGTAAGCAGCTGGGTGGTGCTCAACTGCCAGCTAGGGTAAAACCACAACAAAAAGCAAAGGGGAAAAAAGGACAACTCACAAATTTTACACCTTACACTAGATTGGATTTGATAGAAGTTTATACTTCTGTTTTCTTCCTCTAAAGTTAAAAAAGCAATTAAGTACAAAATTTAAAGAATAGTGTTCATGATTGACATGTTTTCAGTTTCCTGAATGGCTTTAGCAAAATCAAATACATTCCATAGTTACAGCAGTTCAACATGTATAACATTTATATTGTGAAGTTCCCAAGTTACACTTCCCACTCCCCAGAACAGCTCTCTTCCATCATGCAATTTGTGCCATTTGTGAAAGGCATTACACTCAGACACACACCTGGGTTGGATCCTAGCCAAATTCTCAGGAGTTTTGCAGGGATCAATCAGGAATTCAGATACATGGTGTTTTCTTACCAGGAATGCAGATTCTCATTGGGAAGGCAGCCCCATTTCCAAATCAGCTCAATCAATAACCTAACAAGAAGCAAGATGATCTATACCACACAATTCATTATGTAAATCCTAACATTGTGCTAAACTGGTGAAAAAATATGGTTGGCTAGAGGCAAAAAATAGTCATTCAGCTCTTCTTCCTTCTGCTTCTTTGACTTAACAAGGAGATACAACCTAACTAATTGCTACGGCAGGCCAGAAGGCTGTCTTTGCTTAGTTATACCACTAGGAATTCTGCAAGGTTTCAGCTTCTAATACCAAGGATTTTTAGCATATGGTTTTCACAGGTGACCCTCAGGATTATTTTCCTTTTTAAAATATGCCTCTTCTCTCACCTCCTCCCACTAGCTGCTTCACCAGGCCAAACAGTGCACAAATACACAACCTGCAGTCTGAACTGGGCACTCGCCTGTCACAGGAAAACTTAGTACTTACAGAACATTCCACTAACAAAAGGATATTCAGAGCAACTCTGAGATCACAAGCATAAGGAAAAGGTTTGCGTCAGGCTTGCCACATACATTCATCTGAATTTGCTCAAAGGCACTTTGTATTACAGGCCTGAGTTGTGAACACAGGAAAATTCCAGTTTCATATTCACAACTGAAAGCAAAGAATCGAACACAAAACTGGGTCACGATTTGTCCTTCTCCACACCTAACTAGATTCCTCCTTTTGTTTCAATGCTCATTCTAGATCCACAACAAAGCAACACACAGCCAAACATTTGAAAGCCAAACATTTGAAAGATGGCTGCCTTTTATCTTGGAGTCCACTTTTTCCCTTTAAAAAAAAAATCCATTTAAGTAGATGCTGCCATCATCCAACTAGTTTCCTCCCCTGTTTCATGCAGCATACAATATAGCAGAATATATCATTAACAGCTTCATACAAATAGCTGGCATTTTGGTTCAAATAGGAGAGGGGGCCAGAGCAACCAGAGATCTAAGTGGACAAGTAGGATGTTCACACGTTCAGTCTGAAAACCACAGCTTCTCAAACATCTGCTTAGCAGCTTAATATTTCTGCAACAGGAGACTTAATGAGCCAGAGAGGAGCTACAAATGAACACAGAAGCCTACAATATCAACCTGGACACCAGCTTGCACAGGGCAGGCTTAGAATTACATCACCCCCAACAGCTTCTCCTCCCCTCCAACATATGTCTCTGATCCAGTGAACACCTAATTCTTTTAGCCAAACTGAAAGTTTTACTGATACATTAGCAAACGCATCAATACTTGACAGCCTAGCTGTTATGGTATGCTTCATGGGAGGAAAAGTGATGGTTCAAACTCTACTGAGCAGAGGCTATAAACTAAGTGAACCTCCCAGTCTCACATGTCATTAGCCAGCATTCCCATCTCTAGATTAGAGTAGAATTTAGTCAGCTCAGAACTTTCTCCTGATACTGCTTCAGTCTCAAAAGACAGCAGCAATCTTCTGGAAGTGACTGCAGGATAAACAGCACTGCAAGTCAGTACCTCCAGACACACACAGGGTAATATGCTTAGGACCAAAGGAGGGTGGAATCCAAGACAGAGCCTTGCCATCTGCACTCATTGTTCTCCTGCTAAGGCAATGCCCTGACCAACAAACTTCACACTTGGCATGACTCTTTGTGGCTCCTCACTGAATGTATCAAATGCCCAACACAAAGCCCTTAATACATAATCCAGGATTCTAATAGCAAACTTGACATAAAATTTTCAGAGGTGTGATACTCACAGAACTGCTATGAAGTCTATCTTAGATTACAGTTTCTTCTATCACAGCCTCAGAAAGTCTAAGTATGTGATTGCTACAGACATACTAGTAGATGACATGATCTGAAATGATTGGCATTTCATAGATTCAAAGACCCCCTGCACATTACAGTGGAACATAGCACAAATAATGCTGCAAGAAATAAGAAAAAGTTATGCTGGTGACAGTGTTCATGGGAAAACAATTTGCATATCAAAGTGAAAAGGCATCTTCTGATCAAAGTCTCTTTCATTACTGGACCATCTTGTACACAGGGTCTCCAACTTTAATCGTTCCAGTTTTGTCAACAGCAAAATACCTTCCAAAGAGAGGGCTGGATTTGTATATGTGTCGCTCAGACGGATCACACAAGCGGTAACTGCAGAGAGAACAAGCACTTCTTTACAATCCATGGCAGCAAATTCTGATCATCAAAATACCAGTGATCAAAGACGACATACTAATAGCAAAGCCCTGCTTTGGTCACCACACTAGACTAAAAACTAAATAAATATTACAGTTAAGAAAAGCAAGCAGTTGAAATACAGAAAAAATGCCAGACAGTCTTCACACAGCTGTGGAGAAAACACATTCAAAAGGCTTTATTAAAAAAGCCAAAGTTCCAAAGTTAAACCTTTAAATACTTTGAATACTTATTACCCCAGGCATTCACCCTAGCAGAGATGAAAGACAGGGAACCTAAAGTTTGCAAAAAAGAAGAGAGAACTTCCTGACTTGTCTTACCATATAGGATTGCAGAAAGCAGAACAGAAGCCAACATACACAGACCTTTACACTGCATTATTATGTCCCACATATACTTCAAACCACTTTTAAAACACTAGCCTAGCATCTGCTGGGATCTTGCCTAAATCTACTCTCACAACCTGAGAAGCACCGGTATTTTTACAACCTTTTCAATGTTTCCAGGGGCTCTTTCCTGTCCAGGACTCCAGTGTCTGGATTAACAGTTGTTAAAATACACCTGTAATGACAGACAGTGCAGGATCAGTAATAGCCACTTCTCACAAATCTCTGTGCATCTGTATAAAATAACAGGTCTCAAACATTTACCTGGCACAACACACCGTCCCTTTCAGCTCGGCATCACCAATGAGAATCTCCTCCCAAGTGTCCTGAGAGAAAGTAAACATTGTGCACAGATTAGGTATATCCACATGCAATCATTTTATCCAGGAGTGGCACAGTGGTTCCTAGAAGCAGCAGTACCATTCCAGATGATCACCTTTACTGGCATCTTCAAAGTAAGTACAATTCTATTAGGGTAGTACTTCAATGAAAACCTGACAGTCACTGCACTCATCCTGTTCAGTAACTGTATCTGGAAAGATACATACACAAAGAATAATCCCAATCTGCAGCATGCACTTATCTGAACCTAAAGCCATCTTATTCTTACCACACATGTGAATCTGATCTGTGATCTCTGGAAAGTCACCAGTTTTGCAGCCAGCAAATCCTTAGTGGCAGCAAGTTTTTGCTTCTTACCTACAGAGGTTTCCAACTGCAGTCCTTCTTGGAAGACAGACTCCTGTTCCCACTTTAGGAACTTCTTAGATTTGGGAAATTATCAGATCTATCCAGAAAAAAATTCTTTGGAGAAATGGGAAGATGACAAAAAGCCACCATCACCAGTTCACTTCATCACCAGATACTTCCCAAGAGAGTATTTTTTAAACTACCAGAATATTGTCAGGAGATGTCCAGTGACAGACTGAAGGACTGCAAGGATCAGCTCTACACTTGTGCCAAAGGCTATAAAACATCACAGTGTCAATTTACTAATGGTCATTTGTATCATTAATTGATCAGTTGTAGCAAGATAGTTTCCCTGACTTTAAAGATGAGCTTTCAGTAGCAGTCTGTCATTTAAATCCACTTTGCCAAGTTAAATAAGCACTCATAGATCTGTCTCCTCAATATGTCACATGCACTGATGGAACAGAAATGATCTCTCTGTAATCCAGCAGTAAAAAAATAACTAACTTTTAAAAAATAATCAAATAGCAGCTTTCCTCATCTTCACAGGCACCATCCCATATGGAAATTGAGTCCAAAAAACATTGCCAAGCCTTCAATAATACATTTAACAGTTATTTTACCTCCTCAAAAGCACTGCAGTCTGTCACAAGAATATTTGGCCTGAAGTTCTGTATCTTAACTTTCTTCTCCAGCCTGGTATTTAGATCTTCCAGTGAAGCTTCTGAGAGCATCAAGACTGGGCTACAGTCAGGATAGGCAACCTAAATAAGAAAATACAAACAAATCCTAAGGCTGCTGTAACAGCACAGGAGCAAAAAGGACAGAGGTGTTGGAACCAGTGGCCACATATCAACTTGACTGTTAGGTTGCTGCATTCAGGCTTTGACTTTCCTAGCAGCAGTAAACAAGCAAAAAGCACACCCTTTCCTATGCCAGTAACCATGGTAAATTTCATTTGCTCAAACTGTAAAATTAAATTTGTTTTTATATAGAGTTAAACCAAAGTAACATAAGCTACCACAACTTACTACAAAATAATGCTGTATGCATGTCCCAGGCATTTACTCTGGGACAGAACTACACTTGTTGAGTTGAACTAAACAGTTGAGACAGAACTAAATTTAATGTGTAACTAAGTTCTGAAAGGGACTTAAGACTTATGACCTGCTGAACTTACCTGGTTGCCTGTAATCAACCAACTAGATTTTTTTTAATAGAATGAAGCTATCCTATCACAACGCTAGAGGGAGTGTCACATACAGAATAGCAATACTAAGAATTGCAACTGTCCATTTGTCAGACTGCTTGCTTGGAAGAGGAAGGGTTGCCATTTTAACACTCTTCATTGGCCTTTTTTGATAAGCCCCCCCATACACGCTAGTTCCACTGGGGGTGAGGGGTAGAAGAAATAAAGGGACACATTTTGACAAAAATGTTAGTGTATAGCCCTTCACCTGTCTTTCTATACCATTATCCCCACCCCCACTTTGTACATGCCTTTACAACCACAAGATGAGTGCTGAACTAGCTATGCAAACAATTTCGCCCTCTTTTCATGTTTGGATGCATGTCACCACTCCTGCTCCCTTTTGGTGAAACCTAGTTTTCTGTACTGACTCAGTGCCCCTACATAATTTATAGGAATTCATCATTGAATACACCTTTTTGTGCAACCACAAACAAAACACCAATGCCTGATAGATCATGTATCAGTAAGACAAGGTACTCACAATTATCTTACACTCATCGGGTACAGTTCAAACCATCTTCACACCAGGCAGTTGTTCAGCCAAGGGCGGCATTAGTGGCTCCAAAGACACAAGGACATCTGAGCCCACCATCTCCTTCCCCCACTTTCACTAGCACTACACCCTCAAGCCTCCTTCCACAGAAAGGAAGAGATGAAATATCTGTAACCTTTGGGTTTTAATCCCTAGGCTCACAATTACAGAGCCCTTGATTAAGCATCGTTCCCTTTCAACAGATTACATCAAAGCAACTTTAAGATCTTCACATTTTCCTATCCACTGAGGCACAAAAGGAATGCTATTCTACAGAGTAACAGTTCCTCTTCAGGTATCAGTATCAGGCTCTTGAGCTGTGAATGGATAATAGCTTAGAACAGATTTAAAGTAAATTTAGGAAAGCCATTTTAACATAGAAAAAGAGAACATCCAAGTTGTTTAAGTACATGACTATGCACTTTGCTAAACTAGGCTCAATCACCCATGACAAAATGGGCAAGTTTCAGTGGGTAGGAAATAGTTAAGAGAAAGCACTCCTGAGAAAACATTAATTTACCTCATCTGAAGTTCGAAAAAGGTTTATGATGTCCTTTGACTTTCTTGGCATCATGGAAGGCTCAAAGTGCACCAGCCGATATGGCTCTGAATTCAGGAAAGTGGTGATCCACTGAGCCACTTCATCTCCACAGTCCCTGCCCTGGATATCGAGTCCAAATATCCTGTGGGGTCACAAGACATATCAGCAAATTAGCTGGAAAGGAGAAGGCTCAAGGATACTTATTATTCAAAGGCAAAACACAGTAGTAGCAAAAAGCAGTAAACAAAACGTCTGCATTATAGTGAGGTGGAAGTTGGTCTCTGAATTACAGAATGTTAGGGGCAGGAAGGGACCTTGAAAGAGCATCTACACCAACCCCTCTGCCAGAGCAGGATCCCCTACAGTAGGTCACACAGGAACGCGTCCAGATGAGTTCTGAATGTCTCCAGAGGAGCACACTCCACAACCTCTCTGGACAGCCTGTTCCAGTGCTCTGTCACCCTCACAGTGACAAAGTTTTTCCTTATGAATTTGTCACAAGGATCGTTTCCCAGCGTTCAATCTCCTGTGGCCAGCCTGTTTTGAAAGCTAAATAACAGGGACATGGCTGGATGATACTGATCTGTGAAAGAATGAGCTGTGAAATAACCTTTAGGTGCCCAGAACTAGCTGTGACATTAATGGCCAGTAACAAAGCACCAAGCAAAAAAAAGAGTCTTCTCTTGCATTTTTATGCAACTGCAATACCAAAAGATTTCTACCTAGAAATCAGCTAAAAGGTAATTAATTTCAGAAAGTGAGCAACAGTTTGAAAGGATGTGGTTAATGACTGTAATTGACATTTACAAATGTTAATTGCAAAGCACTAAAATCTGAGTGAAAGCTTCCCTAACAATTAAGGACGCTTACAATTAACATTTGTAAAGTTAAACATTTGTAATGTTAATTGTAAGTGTCCTTAATTGTTAGGGAAGCTTTCCCTCAGATTTTAGTGCTGTTAAAGTTTAGGCAGAGCTGAGTAACGCTCTTAAGCTCAGATTTAAAATACAGAACTATCCTATATGCAAAGAGAGGGTCAAGATTTAGAACGGAAGCAAAGTCCATGGCATAGCATAAAAGGCTACCGGTGGCAGAGTACAAACAAGTTTACACTAGGAACACCTTCCTGGCAAGAAAAATTAAACTTCAACTCAACCTTCCAATAAACTTCAGCACCAGTCATGAATAGTTCCACTAATCTATCCAAATAACTGGTTTTTGACCCAAAAAGCACTGCACTTTCTTCTAGGTCTGCAATCAAATACATACAGCTTAAAGCCGGGAGATAGCCAGGCAGTTCACCTAGCCTGAGGCCAGCTTCTGGAAGCCCTCCTTTACTCATCTGGGAAGAGGTGAATCTTTAGGCTGCTGACAGCAACATCCACGCTCTGTTTGCTGGGATCCCTGTATCGGCTGTGGCACAGGTTGGGACCAAACACCACTGCCCCAGACAGCATTCAACTGCTCTTCTCTTCCCTCCCTGGGTGCCTTCTGTTTGGCACAGCCACAGAGGCAGGAGCACTGCAGCTTCCAACACTACTGCTCTCCCACCCCCAAAGCAGACCTCTCCTGAGCACTCAGTGGTACAGAGATCTGTGGGAATACAGTGTGCAGTTGAGGTATTACAACACATATTGACAAAGGGCACACATGAAGGACCAGAGGGCTGTAAAAACCTCCCAATATTTGCACAAATAGAAGCTGTACCTACACAGTGGCTTCAGTCCTACATTGGACTCCTCCCCAAACACAGGATTTTTAAACGTCCACGTAAAATCTGCAACTGGACTTAGAAGTTTTAAAGATTAATGCCTGCACAGCCTTTCCCAGCCAGGCACACTATTGCATTGCCTTAGCTCCTAACTACTGGGCATGAGCCAGCAGCAGCGTGAAGGCGTTGTGCTCCCCCAGTGATGTAATTCCGTAATATTCCAAATACAAGTCTGTGCAGAGGGCCCTGCCAGCAGAGAGTACTGTGTAGTGAGACAGCTACTCACAAGTCAGAAGGGAAGAACCTAGGAGCACAAGCCAAATCGTTGTTTGCCTGATCCCAAACCTCATTCTCACAAACAGCAAACTGTTTAAGCACAGCAGGCATACAAAACCTGAGGACTCTTCCCGAGAAGTACAAGGCAATGTTTAACTATGGGCATTACTAATTCTGCATCCCACGACACCACCTACAACACATGACTTGGTAATTTTTAAAACCCCCTTACATGCATCTAACTTTTGCTGATTTGCATTCCTAAATTATATTTGCATTGCTAAATTATAGCAATTTTGAAGACAGAGAGTGCAATAGTTTAAGGCAAAGAAAGAAAAAATATCAAGAGAAAACCAAGTCACTAACACCTGAAATTGGAAAATAAATCCAAGATATTTTTTCATCACTGAAATACATTTAGTCTGTGTCATTGTTTTTAATGGCATAACAAATTTTAGAAAAATAACAACTTGGAAACTGCATGGTTTTGTAGAGTGTGTGTCATTGGCTAGCATATACACATTATAGATGGGTTTTTAAAAGGCCATCCTGTATTTCCATGAGAAATGCTATAATTTGTAACTTGTACCTGTCTTGTATAAACAGAGATAATGAGCTATGCTGATCAATGTTTTTCACAGCAACAGATGTTAAAAAAACTTCTAGTTTTAGTTATAGCAGCTGGTAAATTAACTTTTCTGTTATCCAAATGAAAACACATTTATCAGCATCTTTGTAAAGGCTACTAAATAAGTCTTGCACATTAACTGACATTTTAACAGGGAAAAGGTTTTCTGTTTCCCCTTGTCAGTTTCCTAGCATGGATTTCAACACGCAGATCAAAAAACTAGACCTGCACACAGCTAAATGGCTACATTTGTAACCCACTCACCCAGAACCTCTTTGAGATGCTCCCTAGAGGAAAGGGCTTGCTCTCGGGGGGTGCTAGTCTTTTCCCTCTGACTACAGGGAGCCTCAGGCCACCAAGCTACTAACTTTGGCACCTCAGTTAAATGCCTACAGACAGGGGGGAGGGAACATAAGCTCTTAACACCTCACCAATTCCAGAACGCCGACCTGTATCGACAAATGTGCAGAGATATATACACTACTGGTGACCACGAAATACCAACAGGCATGACCAATGCTCCGAGATGCAACTAGTCACCCAAGCGAAAATGAAAACACTGTCAGTAAACACAAATGAGTAAACAGGGCAAGTTCTTTGTGACTGAAGATCACAGTTCATTTGGCAGATAGTGTTTGGTCTTTGAATACTGTCCCATCTTTTCCTGTGACGCGTTTCCAGCAGTGTTTGGCAGACTAAAACTGGACCTTTTGTTAGGACAATTCAGCCTGGCCTCCCGAGTAACACACAGCAGAGAACTGCACCCTTCAACTCCCGCTCAGAGGAAACGCAAACCATCACAGAGCCCAGGAAAACGAAAGCTGTGAGAGAGCATTTAGAGAAGGGAAGGGAGGGGAGAGACCCCCCTTCGTCAGTACCTGCACTTCAGCACAGGATTTTTCCTGGGGAGCTTCACAGGCAAGCACAGCGTCTTCATATCTGGGGCGTCCAACAGCAAGTGCCCATTTTCCCGGCTGACAGAAATGAGGACCAGCCGGGGCTCCTGGCGCGCCGTGACCATGTGCCCATCTTCCTTGGTCACAAGCCAAAACCTGCAGAGCGACGGGGGTCAGAAGCGAGCCGAACAACCTTAGAGGCCGACCGACGCCGGGTGCGGGGCATCCCCGCAGCGCCGCGGCCTGCCGGGCTCAGCAGCACCGGCTTAACGGGTGCGCCTTCGAAGGCGGGGAAGAAAACATCTAACAGACACCCATCCAGAACCACGGCCTGGTAGCGGGGCCTGCCCCCGGCCTGGGCAGCAGCACCGCGCCTTGCCCCGCTCCCCAGCCCGCCCCCGCCGTACCTGTCCCGCAGCTCCCCGCTCCGCAGCCCCATCGGCGTGACCTGCGCCTGCGCCACCTCCATCCCCCGGCACGACTTCACCGGGTACACGAAGAGCTTCAACACCGTCCCCACACGCCGCAAGCGGCGGCGGCGCGCCGCGGCCCTCCTTCGCTCGCCAACCCATCGCCAGGCTCCCAGGAGGGCGCCCAGCGCCAGCAGCGCCGCCGACCCCCACAGCCAGCCGCGCCGCCCCGCCGGCAGCCACAGGCCCAGCGCTTCCCGTGCCCCGCTCATGGCGGCCGGGCCCTACGGCAGCGGCGCCGCGCCTGAAAGGACCGGAGGCGGGCCGTGGGCCGTCCCTCTCCGGCCCCGCCGCGCCTGGCGGGCCGCTGGAGGGAGCTTGTGCCGTACCCGCTGGCTGCCCCAGGCCGGGGCCTTCCTCAAAGTCTTGGGTAGGAGAAAAAGGATGATCACAGCGCAGGCGACAGCCGTGTGGAGAGCATGGCGCCACTGCCTAGCTCAGCAAAACACAGGGCAAGCGTGCTTCCCTTCTTACATGGGCTTTTATTAAAGGCAGTGTTGCAGGAAAAGTATCACCTGTGTAGAAATTAATGAGTATCTGAAATGCAGCTGGTTCGGCTGACTCGAGGATGGGGGAATCAGGTGGCAGGAGGTGAATGAGGGGGGCGTGGTGTATGGGGGGGGGGGAGTGTGGGTGTGTGTGTGGGGAGGGGCTGTGTGTGTGGGTGTCTGTCTGCCTGTGTCTGCACACACACACACAAACGGTTGTGCTCCCCGAGGCTGGGGGTGGGGGATGTCTCATGCCATATGGCCACCTTGGGGTTTCTGTCTGCACCAGCTGCTTGGTACCAAACCGGTAAGACCCCCTCCAAGACCTTGGGAGGGTTGCAGGGAAGTCATTCTGTGGGACACTTGACTGTGAAGCGAATAATGACATCATAGAATAGCCTGGGGTGGCAAATGCCACTATCATCACAGGTGTCTCCTGACAGGAGGTAGAACAAGAGCCTTGGCTGTTGACAACGGCCATCTTCCTCATTCAGGCTTACAGGGATCTGAAGGTTCGATTAATAGATTGACATTTTTAGGCTCAGTGTGCCAAGACCAAGGTCCCAGCAAGCAGAAGACAAGGAGGCTTACAGTTGGGCATTTCTGAGAGATTTGGACAGCCTGCCACAATGGATTACTGGAAATACTACGTCAACAGCATCCTGGCAGACTGGAATATTGAAGATGTGGCTATTATAGGCCTCTTTGACAACCAGTGTGTGTGGGCAGCCAAGCCAGGAGGGCTCTTCGCAGCCATCTCACCTCAAGAAGTGGACTTGATCATGGGCCAGGATCGGATGATGTCCCTGCTAACGGGAATCACGGTAGCTGGCAGAAAGTGCAGTGTGATCCGTGACAACCTGCTGGTGGATGAAGACAATGTGATGGATGTCAGAAGCAAGGGCAGTGACAGCAGATCCATATGTATCGGCAAGACTCCCAAAGCCCTGATCTTCCTCATGATCAAGAGGGGAGTCCATGGAGGACCCCTCAACCAAAAGGTCCACCATATGATTGCGGGCATGAAAGTATGAAGGAAATAGTGCTGAAGAAACAGATATATTCTGCCTGAGCACCTGGGCATAGTTGCTGTAGCAGAGAAGGGAAATAAACCTGATTTTGTTGAACATATCTTTGCCTGCTTATTTTAGGTGAGGGGGTGCTGGGCAGGCAGCAGTGCTAGCACACTGCTTACCTGACCAGCTGTGGTACAGAAGGGAGTAACATCTACCTTCCTCATCAGGATGGTATTACTTCAGTGGCCTCTCAGCCATCTTGGGTGATCACTCCCTGCTACTCTCATAGTGCTGACA
Source organism: Laterallus jamaicensis coturniculus (assembly GCA_022605575.1). Classification (NCBI taxonomy): domain Eukaryota; kingdom Metazoa; phylum Chordata; class Aves; order Gruiformes; family Rallidae; genus Laterallus; species Laterallus jamaicensis. The sequence goes on from JAKCOX010000001.1 coordinate 25,552,573, forward strand.
TTTTGGGGTGAAGGTCTCTGAAAACATTAGCTTTGTAAAGGGTAGGAGGGAGGGTAATCTCTTTGCCCTCTTGTTCACCACTTTGCTACTTTAATCATACCCTAATGCCATTCATGGGCTTTGAGACATTTCTTCTTCTACAAGTAGGCTACAACATAAGGATAAGCATGACTTACTGTTTATTTTTAATTTGCCCCTGGACCAATCCCAGTTTGTTCTGGAGATTATTGATCAGCAGAGCCTTGTGCAGCTGTTGGACTGCATGCAAGGCACGGGAAGGGACAGTCTGCCAACTGCTCACCTTTCAAGTCATGTGAAATCCCTACTGAGAAAATTGGGGGTTTTATGAGGTAAGTTACTTGTCTTACATCCATGACACAGGGATCTAAAGGTTGCTTCCTATCCATCCTGCTCAGTCACACTGTCTGGCCTCAAGATCATTGGTCCACATAAGTGTCCCACAACACCCGGGAGGACACAGAGTTGTGCTGAGCACTGCAGATTTCTTCCTCCATTCAGCAGTATAGCCCTCCCACCCTGCTCCCACTTGTTACCCTAAATGATCAGTTTGAAATGGGGCAGAACTGGTGCTCTTGAGATGGGACTGATGCAGGGAAGGCTTGTGAGGTATCTCTGGCAGATGTCCTCATGTGTGGGCTTTACTTGCTCCATTGCTTCTGGCAGCTGTAGCATCTGTCTGGCAGCAAGCCTGAACCTGACACACACTGCAGCAAGGGCTGGCTGTGACTGCTCACCCATGGTGAGACACCCTGTCCTCCATACCTCTGGGGCCCCCCTGTTGTCCCAGGTAAATCACAGGGACTAAACGGATTGATATGGTTTCACCAAACCATTATGAGTTTTGAGAGTCTGCCACAGATGGGAGAAGAGAGACAGCCCTGCTGAGCAGACTAAGAGCCCTTCCATGCTCTTTGATCATAGAATCATAGAACTATAGAATGCTTCGGGTTATCTAGGATTATCTAGCTCCATCCCCCCTGCCATGGGCAGGGACAACCTCCACTAGATCAGGCTGCCCAAAGCCTCATCTAACCTGGCCTTAAATGCTTCCAGAGATGGGGCTTCCACAACCTCTCTGGGCAACTATTCCAGTGCCTCACCACCCTCATAGAAAAGAATTTCTTCCTAATGTCTAATCTAAACCTGCCCTCTCAGCTTGAAGCCGTTCCCTCTTGTCCTATCACTACACCCCCTGATGAACAGCCCCTCTCCCTACAGCTGTAACCTGCCTTTTCTCCTTGGTAGGAATGGTCACGAGATGGGGTGCAGGACTTTCTGGCCTTGGTGCTACCTCTGGTGTAGCTTGACTATCACCTGTATGCCCCACTGAATGCCCTTCCACATCCAGAGCCTTGTATCTGTTGTACAGAGGGCCTTGGGAGGGCAAGGTGGGCAATGAGGAGGAGGAGGTTCGCCTGCCTTGCTGAGCGCAGACTTGCCTCCATTCACCCTCTCCTTTTGAGCCTCCTTTTGGTAATTGTTAAGCCTCCTTTTGGTAACTGTTAAGCCTCCTTTTGATAACTGTTAATCTTCTCATTTAGCACAGACTCAATATTTCGTAATTTAATTGAATCCACACAGAGATCTTTAATCTGCAACTGCACCCACAGGAGCAGAAAAGCGCTGTAAGGGGAACCAGGCATCTAATGTATTAGCAAATGCTCAACCAAACTGGATGTCTGTCTAATTAGTGAGCACTGTCTGATAAGCTGTGCTTACAAGCATGGATCAAAACAAATTAACTAAGTACTAAAGGGATAAGAACACAAACCCACAAGCTGGCTGCAGAATCTAACAATAAAAGCAATGCCTCAAATGCAATAAACAGGAAAAAAAATATGCTGGCCATAAGTCTTTTAAAAAGCTTGGGCATTCCTGGCAAATGCTGAGGTTTATTTTCACAAGCCTAAGGCAAAGATGAGCAACTCTCTCCTGTAGCTTCTCAGGCACTGATAATACCCTCTGCTGTGCAAATCAGAAAATGCAGAAGGCTTTTGCCCCCTGGACTTCAGTCTACGAGGCACCAAAATGACAGGATTTGGAGTGAGAGGAGAAAATGTTGGGTGATTCACTGCTTGCTCCCTTCATGCTTGAGAAAATAACACCTGGAGTGTATATATACTTTACCAGCATGGGAATTCGGAGAAGTATGGACCTATATAGCGTGATGGTGTTGTGAATAGCTACAGCTCTTCCCTAATTATACATTACGGGCAGCACAATGGTGTGCCAAAACAGGTTCTTTGTTTGAAGTCTTGTTAACTAAATTTAGAAATAACTCACCTTTCCTAATTACTGCCTATTAAGTTAGAGAAAGTATTTCTAAATCCAAGAAGGACCTTAAACTTTCATTCCCTAAATCCACAAGCCTGAATGGAGCCTGAGGAGACTTTGTTCAGGCCAGCCCTGAAAAAAGCAGCTGTTAGACCCAGCCTTGACTCTTCTTGGAGACTACGGTGTGCAGGAGCTTAACGAGGAGTGACAGGAGGTGGCAGCATCTGCATAACCTCGCCTCTCCTGCTGTGCTACAAGGAACATGAGATTAGAAATAACTGCAGAGAGCGTGGTTGTGGGTTAATGTTTTGGGCCCCAGCCTGCAGCCCACTTCACCCATACACATCTCAAAAAGCCTCCAGTAAATACTCTGTTTAGTGCTCCATCCCAGGCAGACCCATGCTTACCTGCCAGCCACCAACTCCTTTTGCTGTGAAGCAATGCAAATGGAGCCATTCAGACAAAATGCTTTTGTTACAGTCCAAACTCAGCCTCCTGTATGCCTCGTAGCCAGAGTGGCCACGGTAAACCTGCACTTAAAATTAAATAGCCATGTTTTCAACTGCTTATAACTTAGTCAGACTTCAGGGCAGTTGTGCTGAAATTTTCCACACCATATCCTTACCGCAGGCTGAATTTGAGTAAAATGTGTCTGATCAGAATGAGAATTTGCAGTGTGGATCCCATGGCAAACAGGCTAAGCTCTCTTGGTTGTGGACGTGGGTGATGCTGGTTTATCCTGAAAAAAGGATGGAGTTAGCTCAGAAGCATCCACATGACAAATTTTCATGTGGAATGGGTTTTATGGGGGAAGCAATGACATAACTGCCTTGAAATGCCATGGACAATTGAGCCATCGCTCTACGTGTCTAAATTTGTCTCTAGAATAATTATGGTGATAATTTAGAGAAAATATGGAGAAAATCTAGACACTGTCTTAGAGCAACAGCTCAATCAGAGGTCTAAGAAAGGTGAATGATAAGGGAAAGTTTGAAGAATTATGCTTGTTTCCACTGGAGGAGAAAAAAGGGACAAGTGACTGACTAGAGTACTGTAGTTTGGACAGGCATAACAAACTGCACCAAGGCAGTCATTTGGATGGACATTGAAAAAACAACCCCCAAACCAGGTAACAAAGACAGCAAAATGCTGGCCTAGATCAGGTGACAGGATGTTAGGATGGAGTTAAATGTAGGCTGGGCTGGTCTCAGTGAAGGAATAGTGTTAAATTCCCACACCAGGGATGTGCCAGTTATTTTTCCAGTGACCCTCTGACAAGTCAGCAAAAGAACAGGGTGAGGGGATAACACAGCTGAGTATGCAGTCATTCCATGCTGATTTCAACAAGATATGGTAAACACTGTATTACACACACACACACACACACACACACACACACACACTCGCACTACCCTCCTTCCAAACTTAGAATAAACAATAATTTCAAAAGATTCCTTCATAGAAAGGAGGACAAAAGCCCTGTTGTTTGTTCTTACAGTCTTCAAGGAAATCAGAGCTAAGTGACTCATGCACTAGAAATGGGTTTAGTGAAATTAACGTAGGGAAAAATCTCAGGCAAATAATTGGTGATGGTAGAATTAAAAAATAGGGTCATTAATGATAGATGGCTTTTTACTGGAGCAATCAGATAAAGGGATCTTTTTCTGTGAGGCTTTTCCTACACAGAGAATCATAAATCTGTAACAGCCAGGCAGGTAGGTAGGCTACTTTCTTCACTGTCCAGTCATATAGGAAGATAAATTGAAAAGAGTCTTTTTCCTCTAGCCAAAATGCACCAGGACACTATGGAAATAGTTGTTCCAAGCAAATGTTTGACCCAGTATTGACTAATCATAGGCTCACAGAATGCTTTGGGTTGGAAGACACCCCAAAGATCATCTAGTTCCAACCCACTTGCCATGGGCAGGGGCACCCTCCACTCGATCAGGTTGCCTGCAGCCCCATCCAACCTGGCCTTGAACACTTTCTAATGTCTAATCTAAACCTACCCTCTTTCAGCTTGAAGCCATGACCCCTTGTCCTACCACTCCCTGATGAACAGCCCCTCTCCCACTATCCTGTAGGACCCCTTTAAGTACTGGTCAGCTGTAATTAGGTCTCCCTGAAGCCTTTCCTTCTCCAGGCTGAACAAGCCTAACTCTCAGCCTGTCTTCATGGGAGAGGCACTCCAGCCCTCTGATCATCTTGGTGGCCTCCTCTGGACCTGCTACAACAGCTTTCCCGTACTGGGGACCTCAGAGCTGGATGCAGCACTCTGGGTGGGGTCTCACCAGAGCAGAGCAGAGGGGCAGAGTAATAACTAATGCAGGCAAGTTCTCCCCATTTTCTGCAAATGTGGTTCTCCAGGGAAATATCCTATTGGTCAGGCAGCGGCAGGAATTGGGATGGTCAGGGTGGAGCTGCATGCTGTCTGGGAGAGCAGGTAAGGACTGAAGAAGGCCTTTACTGGGGAGCGGTGCATTTATGCTGCTGCAGAAGGACTAACGCACTTCTGGAGCTATGGTTTAGCAGGCATCACGGGGGAGGATGGGATTCACCGAGCACAGGAAGGTCCCCACCCTAATTCAGGCACAGCTGAAAAAGCAATCTGACGTTCACTTGGTGTCCCAGGAAGGGACAGAGCGAGGGTGGCTTTATGGCCAGCAGAAGTAGGGGAATATGGAAAGCATCAGGAGGCAGGTACAGACAGTGTGCTGGAGCTGGGGTGCAAGGCACCACCTCCTGCGGGTCTTCACGCCAGTCTGCTGTCCTCCATTCCCCCTGCGTTTGAAATTACACCTCCTGTCTTCAGCAGCCGGGATTTCTCCAGCAGAGGATGAGATTCAGAATCACAAAGTGTCTATGGCTCATCTGCTCTCCTCCAGTGAAGCATAATTAGTGGACGTTTTTAAGGCACAGCAAGAAGCTCAGGGCACTGCAATGCATTTTTAGGTGTTGAAGGAAACCCCTCCCCTCCCTGCAAAACGACACAACAACATTCCTATGGCTTTACATTGGAAACAGTTGTAAACAGGACGCCCAGGATTCAGCTGAGTAGGAAACTCTGGTGTGCAGAGACACATGTTACACTGCTGGGACCCAAGTTTCGGAAGATGGGTCTGGACAAACCAGGAGTCCAGCCTGAGGGAGTGAGGGGGCAGGAAATCCCTGCCAGAGGAGACAGAACGGTGTGGTAGGCTGACAGGGCTGGAAATCGGACGTTTTCCCAGGAGATGGCACTAAAGGCCAAGTGCCTTTCCGCAGGCATCGTGCTAGGCACTGCAAGCTTTGCTGGGGGCCAAGCGGCTCTTCAGGCAGCTGGTGTTGCCATCTTTGCCAGTTGCTCCTTGTCGACAGACGCAAGGTTTTATTCTAAGCGCCTGTGCTTTTAGGAAGGCTCAGGACATCTGTCTTTCACATCCCCATGGAGCAGGTAACTGTGTGTGTGTGATGGCAGGATCCCACGCATGGCCTCAGAGAGTCACCCAGGCTGGAAGGACCCAAGGTCTCTCCTCCTGCCCTCTGCTCACAGCAAGCACGACACCGAATTCAGAGCCAGTGGCTCCACACTTCAGACAGTCATGCTTCAGAAGCAGAGGGGACAGAGATTCCCCAGCCTCCTAAGACAACCTCTCCTCATGCTTAAACTATCATAGAAGTGATTTTTTTTCCCCCCTTAGATCTGGCTGGAAACTCCCTGGTTTCAATTTGTGATCATTGCCCCTTGCTGTCTGGCTACGGACTTCAGTCAAGAGCCTGACTATCTTGTGGGCAACGCCTTCTTAGGTATTGAAGAACTGCTGTTAAGTCCTTCCTATCTCTTCTTCCCTCCTCCAGCTAGAGGAGCGCAGAGCCCTGAGCCTCTCCTCATAGGTGACACAGGATTCAGGAAGGAGCACCACCCTCTTGGAGCTCAGGCTGGACTTCACCCCAAAACAGGCATAGCATCCTGACAGCTCTTTCCTACAAAGAGAAGGAAAGTGAGAGTTTGCTTCCATTACTTCCCTTTAATTTCATTACCTCCATTAATCTACAAGCTGTTTAGGCGCTCTACTGCTCCTTGAAGAAAAACTATTTCTATGGCAGGCTGTGTACAGGTAACTGCAGTGACTTGGTACAGATTGAGAGGGGTGTCGGGCACTGGAACAGATTCCCCAGGGAAGAGGTCACAGCACCCAGCTTGATTGAGTTCAAGAAACCTCTGGACAGTGTGCTCAGTCCCGTGCTCTGACCTGGCTGGCCCTGTGTGGAGCCAGGAGTTGGACTCCATGATCCGTATGGGTCCCTTCCAACTCAGGAGGTTCTGTGATTCTACGATTCTCTGATTTTAGGACTAGTTTCGTCTCACAAGGGGCTCAGCATACCTAAAAAAAGAGATGACTGGTTTTACAGCATTCCAAGACAAAACCTGCCCCCTTCCCAGTCCTACAGGCAGGCAGAGGGGCTGAAGGATCATTCCTCCCTTAAGTGAAACTTGGCCTGGGACTGGCAGAGCCCTGGGAGCATCGAAGTGCCTGGTGTGGTACGGCTTTCCTCTGTTACACCACTTCAAAAGCAAGCTGTGCCAGAGCACTTCCTTGCTGCTAATGTTGCAGGACAAAGGACAATAGCTGGGAGTCCTCTGCCATTTCCTCAGAGCTTACAGTAAGTCATTAAATGCTTTGGCAAAAACAGCAAAATAAGTTTTATTCTGCTCCGTGATTCACTGCACAGGCACAAGGAACAGCCAGGCATTTTAATGGGGACCTGTCTTGCCAGGCTGCCAGGTGAGTGGAGTTCATTCCTGAGAGAAGCTCAGATGAGCTGACTACTTCTTGCTGCTCTTGCACATATTCATCTTCCCAAACTTATTTATTTTGACATTTGTTATAAAAAGTGGTGAAAGGTGGGTATAAATCTGAAGGGAGCAAGATAGCACAGTTCCACCCCACTGACACAGAAAACCTGCACAGTGAAGCGATGGGTAGAGGTGCCAATCAAGTGCCTGAAGGGAAGAATGCATTTCATCCAGCCCCAATATCCACCACATCCCACTTCTGCCTACAAGAAGGTCAAATATCCATTTTATTCCTAAAAGTAACCTGAAAGCAAGCTGCAGACAAACCCATTGTAGTAAAGGAGCCTGTCTGCACCTGTGGGTTGAAACTTCTCCCTGCTGGGGTGGCCCCTCATCAAGAGCACATAAAGCTGAGAGTTTATGCCAAACTGCCTTCCTGGTCTGGCATGCTGTCAAGGCTGCACCAGAGAGCCCAGCCTCCTCGTTATCACCAACGTCTTTGCTCACCTCTGAGTCACTTGCAGGCTTCCAGCACAACAGTTCTGCTTCAGATGAAGGTTGCCTCTTCTTATCAGCTGAGTGGGATGTCCTGCTGCCTGACACCAAGAGAGGAAATATTTCCTTCTGTCTCTCACATCACTGAGACAGCGTTTAGCATCAGCGCTGCAGGATCTGCCCCGTCCCAGGCATCTGCATCTTAGTTAAGCCAGACCTGGAACAGCAGGGACGCTGCTGTGATTGACAGGAACTGTAGTCCTCTGCCATCCACCCTCCTGAAAAATGAACCTCACCCCTCAGATTCTCCAGATGCTGCTGCATCAGCTGGACTGGAGAAGAGAGTACCAAACCCTCAGGCCAAGGCTTGGCCTTACAGATTCGCTCCACCAGCTGAGGACTCAATTACTGCTCAAGAAATACTGATGAGCAGCACTAATTAGCCATTGAGAACCATCAGTTCATTGAGGAAGGAAAATAGCCTGGCATGAATCACCAGCAGCTTCATAGCAAGAGCATAGCTTACTCAATTACTTTCTTTTTTTTTGGATCTAGTTTAGAAGGACCCTTCAGCAGAAGCTAACTGGCCAGCACACATCAAGCCTTCACTTCTTAGGCTCATGCAGAAACAGCATTTATATACCATTCCAGTTCTCTGTGACACCCAGGTTATTCCCTCAAAGTTGCACCAGGAGAGCAGAGACCATAGGTCAGCAGGCAAAAGTTTGCAGTAACCATTGTGCTGAGTGGCTCCACAAGCTAAAGTTCATGTTTACCTTTGCTGGAAGTCCCTGCACTGAACGGGCCGGACCCTGGGTGTTGCAATGAGACAGCAGCCTTGGTATTCAGAAAACACACAGAAGAATAGATGGGAGATGGAGACTCATTTCACTCAGAAAAAGGGAGACACAACTTCCCCCTTGCATTGCTTTAGAAATTTTTTTTAAAAATTAAATCAATAATGACTCATGCCATAAAATATGGCTTGGGGCAAAATTTGAAGTTAATCCCCAAATATGCAGGCTGGTGTGGCCTGTGGGCTTTAGGACAGCTCTGCTGGTACTGCACAAGATGGGACAGTTGCCGATAGCCTCTGGCAGGCTGGTGGTGCTGGTGGAGCACAGGAAGTTCCGCACCAACATGCGGAAGAACTTTTTCACAGTGAGGGTGAGGGAGCAGTGGAATAGGCTGCCCAGGGAGGTGGTGGAGTCTCCTTCTCTGGAGATATTCAAGTCTCGTCTGGACGCCTATCTATGTAATATGAGATAGGGAGCTGCTTTGGCAGGTGGGTTGGACCCGAAGATCTCTTGAGGTCCCTTCCAACCCCTAAGATCCTAAGATTCTGTGATTCTGTGATTCTGTGATCAGACAGACAACACGTCCACACAGGGAAGCTCAAGAGAAACAGCTGAAGGCATGAAATCAGTGAGCAGAAGCCCTTTGTGGCTACTCCCACCCCAGCTCCCGCAGCCTCAGATCCTCCACGGCCTCACCTCCACACCTTGCCGTTCCTGAGGCATTTCTACACAGCAGGGTCACAACTGTGTCCTAGGAGGGGGCTGAGGCCACTGCCAGAACAACACAGGGAAGTTTATCCTGCAGCTTCCTCTCACTGCTGGGGCTGCTGCTGCGAAACGCCTCCTCTCTGCACTCACTTACATGTGTAGGGAAGCACAAGACACTGATCACACTGATTTTATTTACAGTCCAGGTAGAAAAGAGCATTAATTATTTTTTTTTTTAAATCCATCTGTGTTTCATTTGCTACATTTAAAGAAATGCAGTGTGGCTTGCTAAGACATGCAAGTCCTTCACTCAAAAAAGGCAAAAAAACTCAAACAGTTTTCCAGGTAAGTCAACTCTTTGATTACAAAAACACTATTAAAACTGGAAATATCTATAATACAGAGAAAGTGCCAGCAGGGAAATCCTTTACTGCTACCATAAAAGACTGAAAGAAAAAAACAACCCCGAACCAAACCCCACAGAATCTTGAAGGCCTATAAACTGCCTTGTCCTCGTGCCATCAATCCAGGCGTCACATCCCCGGAGCTGCTCCATCCTCACCATCTAGCTGAGCCACCCAAAGCTGAGCTGAGCCACCCAAAGCTGACATTCTCAAGCTACAACTTCCACCTGCAGGATGAAGACGGAGCTGGCAGGTTACCTGGCCCCATTCTTGCACAAAACGGTTGTATGTTCTTACACCAGACGCCGTCTGTACTTTTTCCCAGATGCAGCTGGCAATGTACTTCCTTTTCCAGTGACACTACAGAGCTGGGTGTTCTTACAGCCCCACCTTCTAGAATCAGGGATGTTGGGTAGAAACTCCGTTCTCAGTATAGAAAAATAACGTAATGCAGGTTTGACAGCAGTAGAGGAAAAGTTTAAACTATTAATCAGAGGAAACCTTTAATGCCCCAAAATCAGAAGACAAACGCACCTCATTTCCCTACTGGATTTTTATATCAGTCTTAAGATTTAAAGGCTCATTCTTTCCAGTGTTTGAAACCAACAACCATGAAGCAGCAAAGCTCTCCGCATCTCAGACCACAGTCCATTTATATCCAAGCACATTTTAAAGCATGCTCACAACCTTGACCCTCTCACGGGAAAAAAGACATCAGAAAGCCAAAGACTATCTTTTCCTGATCCCTTGTTATCCGTTTCATCCACTGCTTTGACGATTCCTCTCAGCAGCCACACTCACATCTCCACACTCCTAGCTGCTCCCCCACATCCTCTGCTCCTTCATTTCTCTCTCCCTCATCTACTTGCGTTTCCATCCATCCTTGGCTCCCTTCCACACATAGCACAGCACTCTGGCAACTCAACCCATGCCTGAGAACAAACTTCAGCTCGATCAGTGGAAGATTCCCTCCTCCATCCTTGCATTTCTTTGACCCGATCCGATTTTATGAAGCGACGAAAGCTTCTGCAGAAAAGAAGCGTGCTCAGTCCAGGGAAGGTGCTGGTGGAGGTGCTCCACAGGCTGGGACTGCCTGTCCAAGAGGTTTCTCAGATGTGGGTCTCAGGTTTAATCCTGGGGAAGCAGCGTCGGCCTCGCACCCTCCCCGGCGCGGCGCGTAGAGCTGCGCTAGCGGACGAAGGACGCCACGTGGGCTGCCACTCCGAAGGGAGCGGAATAGGCATTTGCTAATCCTTGCAGGCCGACCACCAAGTAGCGGCATCCCTTCTGCAGAGCTTTGCCCACGTTCTGCAGAGAGAGAGAGAGAGAGGGAGGGAGGCGGGAGGAGAGGAGTAGAGACAGAGAGAAAGGGAAAAAATTAAAAAGGAAGGAACGTTGACATAAAAAACCCTCCTTCTCATAAAATCATGCCTACAGCCAATGTCACAGTCCCACAGAATGAACTTCTCCCACAGCTTAAGGATGGCTTATGCATGGAACGACATTCTACCATCTATTTTTATAGAAGAAATACACACCCACCGAGCACAGCTAAACCGAACGGATGCTGGCTCCACAGGAAGCCAGGCTTTTGTGTGGGCTTCTATTCAAGAATAAAATTAGTATAAATTCACACCTAGTCCATAGATGTACATGTTGTTCCCCACCCCCCGTGCACATGTTCTAAGTATGGTAGCAACTCTTAAAAGCACACAAGCTGTTAAAACTGGGGCTGAACAAGGCAGCGATAAATAAATAAATACTTCATGGGTATTTCATTGCTTTTGGTCAAAACAAGGTATTTTTTGGTCAGAATAAACCTGCTTTGACCCACTTTCGCATCTGTAAACGTTTAAGAACTCCTCTGTGTACCACATCGGAGATAACTTGCTACAGATAAGTTAAACTAAAATCCTTAATCTAATTTTAATTCCACTCTTGCTAGTTTTTGCTCATCTGGCTGGTCGTGGGTGAGGGATTAGCATTAACGTGGTCAGTTTGGGAGGAATAGCAGAATGACCTGCCAGTAACACTTTATGGCTGCTTGGGACTAGATCAACATCATCTCTTGTAAATATGGAAAACAGTGAAACAGAGGATATACTTTTAAATTGGTGAAATCCAGACAATATCTGTGATATTCCTAGGATTTCTTAAAGTTGGATTACAGTGGTACTGGCACATGAAAAACCTTCATCTACCACGGTGCTGCTGTACAGCTGAATTTTGCTGTATTTACTCCTATGGAAACGTACTTGAAGGGAGTGAGGATGGCAAAATACAAAGCTCGAGCCTGGAGGAGGAGACACAGGCCTTGCCTTCCCACGTCTGCCCCTGCCCTACATCGCACTGGCGACTTCTTTCCTCCTGTACACAACCCACCTACCCTGCACCTCACCAATGCTTTCCTAGGGAGTTGCTCTTTGCTGCTAAAGCCAAACCAGAAACCCTTCCCCATGGGGATGCTGTCTGACCGACACAGAAGGGAGTAGGGGTGTTCAAGAGCTGCCTTGCACTCGAGACAGTAGCGTAGAAGTGCCTTCATGCCAACAGTGCATCAGCACACACATGAACTGCGGAGACAGCCACACTCACAGGGTTGGTCTGAGTGGAACAGGCCTGTGCTGGAAGCTCTCTGGACTCCAGCCGGCTCCATACTATGTGTGTTTAGAAGTCCCAGCATCAGAAACCTGAAGCATCAAATCCCTCGCAAAGGAGCAGCGTATTGACCTCCTTACAAAGCAGGAGGATTTGTGAGGCAGCTCCTGGCCGTGCTGCCACCTGAGGCTTTGCCCAGCTAAGTGGCATGTCCTGCAGCAAGCGCATCGTTACCAAAGCCATCATTTTTCATGGAATGCAGCAGGGACTCAGGTCTCGGACTGACATCTGTAATCACTCCGCTGGGGAAGGATTCCCAACAGCGGGCAGGTTTTCCCTGCTAACACAGAAACCGGTTTTTGCTACAGATACCCAAGACGTGCCCCAGCTGCACTGAGGCCACACGACCCACAGGAAAACAGTCACATTCTTCTCAGTGGCACTCCTGTCATTAAAGGAAACCTCCAGCCCTGCAGGGAATCAAACCAAGCCCAAACCGAACCGAAGGAGCCAAATAAACCGCCAGGCTGCAGGACTCGTGACTTCCCAGACAGGAAGGCAAAACAAGGCTTTTGATCCCCAACAGCGTTCCCGCAGCGAAGAGCAGATTGCTGTTCACTTCAACTCATACCCGTGACTTTCCAGGGGAACGCTATGAAGCGGCAAACGAGCGGCCCGGGGGAATGACGGTGTTATTGCCCTTTCCCTCGGTCACTTCAGCAGGAGAAAGAAAAAGGCAGGCCAACGAGCTGGGAGTTTTAAGGAATGCTGTCGAAACAGTGAGGCCGAGGGGAGCGCAGAACAAAGAGAGGCCAAGCGACCCGTCACACGGCCGGGCTCAGCGCCGTTATCACTCCGGACCGCCGCAGTTTCTACTCTTCGAGCCAGGCGAGGGATCCCGGAGGACCGGCTCCTCCCCGACAAGGGCGAGCGCTAGGCAGCCGGGCTGACCCCCGCCCCGCAGCACAGCCTGAGGCGCCCGAAGGACAAGGGGGAAGAGGCGGTGGGGATTCCCAGAGCGCCCTCGGGAACCTGGCTGCCCGGCCGCCCGGAGCAGCGGCGTGCGCGGCCGGTGCGGGAGCGCTCTGCCCTCACTCACCTTGCCGTACTTCTTCAGCCGCTTCCCGTAGGGCCGCTTCCCGCTGGCCGGCGGCGGGCGCAGCGGTTCGTAGGAGTCGGGCAGGAGGGCGAAGCGCACCTTCTTCCCGGCTGCGCCCTCCTCCTCCTCCTCCCGCGCCGCCGGCCGCGGCGCCCCCGCGCTGCCCGCGGCAGCCGCTTCCTCCGCCTCCTCCTCGCCGGGCAGGATGGACACCCGGTCGTCGCCGGGCCCGCGACGGGAGTACCTGCCCCTCGCCTTGATGCCCAGCCGAGCGCCCACCGTCATGGTGCCGCCGGGCGCCGGCCCGTCTGCGCAGAGCTCCGGCTCCTTCCTCCGCCGCCGCTGCGCCACAGGTGTGGCCGGAGGCGGCCGCTGCCCCCTCCCCGGGGCGGGACGGCTGCGGGAAGAGGCGCTCCGGTCCCCGCCGCCGGGAGGGTTGTCCTGTTGGGAGTCGGTCGGGAGTAGGAGGGCCGGGGCCGGTGGAGTCGCGGGGTCGGGCAGCGGCCCCGCTGGACCTGGACCCGCCGCGGCTCTGGTGCAGGAAAACGGCGTCTCGCCTTGCCGGGCGAACGGGGAGTTGCTGGGGGAAGCTCAGGACTCCGCAGCTCAGGAGCGGGGAAGCCCAGCCTGTCGCCGTCGGTGGGACAGGGGGGCGCAACCCCTGCGCGACACCCGGGCTGCTTCGAGCCCCCACGCTGCGCCCACTGGTGAACGGCTCCTTCTCTGGCATCGCGCCCACCGCCCCACGGCGGCACCGGGATGGGGAAATTTTCCCATCCGGAAAAAACCCCCAATAAACCCCAAACTTCCCGGTAATTGCTCTATTAAAGATATTCCTACCGGCAGCCTCGGGTGAGTAGCACCTCCGGCATACAGGGCGTGGTTTTGCTACCCCGGGCCAAGGGGAAAGTACCAAAAACTCCATGTAAAGACAGAGCTGTTTCCCAGGTGCAGGGTCGTTGGAGAGCCGCACATCTCTGCAGCTGGGTGGGCTGCAGTTCCACAGCTGTGCTTGAATAGCTGGGGTGGGGGTCAGGAAAAGCAAAGCATCATCTATTAAACTGGTTGGTGTTTGTTACACGTGCAGATACTCAGGACAAGCAGATGCAGTAAAGGGACAGACTTGTCCTTTAGTGTGGATTTTTCTTGCCAGGGTGCAAAGCATCTCCCCGAGATGCACCCTTCATGTTCAGCAAGTAAATCCTGCACCCAGCACAGTTGGCTGCCCCAAGGGTGATGTCTCACTGGTGTCACAGCTCCAGCTGAAGGCTGTGTAACTGACAGTTTGGCTGGTCCTCTGAATGGTGGAAGATGTGAGCCAAGTCTCAGGTCTGTCACTATGGGAGAAGTGCTCCATCCCTTTCCCTATTTTCTAAGGAAGGCGTCACCACGCCTGTTACCGTCATCAGGTTTTTAATTTAAACCTCCCAGGGTGGAGAGCTAAACCCAGGGCAGGATTTCATGCTCTGAGTACCTGTCCCAGGCAGACACCTGTCACAGGCCACGTGCATGGAGCCTGCAGGACCTGTTTCTGAGTTGCCCAGGTCTCTCCCCCACCTCCCACAGCCAGATTCGGATCTTGCCCATATCCTGGAGGTGCCGGTATGTCCTAATCGCTTTGGAGACAGAGCAGCACCGTGGCTCCTGTCCCAAGGACCTCTTCCAATGGTAATCACAGGGTAGGGAGCCTGAAGCAGCAAGGTATGGGAGTTAAGTTTTGCATGCTCTGATACATGGGTATAGATTTTAACATAAAGATTAGATAGTTTGAGGGATGAAGTAATTGCTCAGTGCTGATCAAATACAAGCATCAAGAAATAAAATACCAAGAATCTGTAAGCAGCTGCTGAATGAGATCTTTCTTCTTCTTAGCCTCCAGCTACCTTGAAAAATTTTAAAGAAAAAAAGCACTTAAAAAATTATTCTGGGGCTTTGAAAGGTGCTTATGCCTAGGGTTTCTATTTATAGATCCATTACTGAATGTATACTTTGTCCTTAAACGAGAAGTGCCAAGATTGTGAAAGACCTGTGTGGAGCCTTTCCCCCACGGACCGGTTTGTGACTCACATGTTTGTTTCATTGTCCACAGTTCAGCCATCAAAACCTCAGTTGAGAGCTGCCATATCCAACTGCGTGGTGCCAGGGCAACCATACCATGTTCTAAGATGAAGATGTCCAAGGTACCCCTCACATGCGTGACGTTGGCTATCAGAAGTCTCATGGAGTCTTCAGGTTGCTGTAACAGCACTGCTGTGTGGTTCTCATGTATTCCTTTTGCTCCACAGAAGTGCGAGTGAACGTGTATAGCCCTTTCAGTGACTGTATGCACACACGTGCTAATGTTTCAAATTGGGCTGCATGGTCTGCAAGTGTCTGTATACCCTAAAGAAATAAACAAAACAACCCCACCCCAACCAGCAGAAAGGCATGTGGTAGTCTAACCCCTCACCCCCCCAAACACCCCCTAGAAATGCGGCCAAGAAATTGTGGTGGAACATGTAAGCCCTCTGCAGACCCGAGACACCCCTACCCCTTCCTTGAGCTGGGGGACATGACGTGGCATGTAAAACTGTCCCAAGGAATCCTCCAGTTAAAGCTGTGCTGGTAAAATGCCTCCCACGTGAAAGCCAAGCTGCATTTCAGACCCAAATATTCCTATCCCACTCTCACCCAAGGAGTAACTTATATGTAACAGGTCCATAACAAAGCAGCAGCCGAGGGATGCAAAACCCAGGCATTGAGGATTCAGTAGGCAATGTCTCCCCTCTTTCCATCCCAAGCACACCCTGCTTGCCAATAAACCCCAAAGTTCTGAAAAAGCATCCTCCTTGAATCTTCCAGCCTTACTCCAGCCAGGAACAGGAGGTTTAGAAATTCTGGGTGCAGCTACACCTTCTGCACTCAGGCTGTACCCTTACATGCAAGGGTACAGTGGATTTGCTACAGAGAGCGTAAGGTGGTTCACAGCTCATCCTCCACGAGGGCAACAGAAGGAAGGAGGTCAGCAGGGTTTGGGAATCGGGGCGATGGCAAACTGCTGGCAGTCACCCCATTGGCAAACTGCCCATGTATAGAAACATGACATCAGTGCTTTGGGGCACCATGTTTCAGGAGAGCTGGAACTAAAATTCGCTACCTCTGTCCCTCTGAAACGCTGTCTCTTTCTTGTGGAGCGTTAGTACAGCTCAGGTTGCAGGGAGCGCTGAGAGCCAGCAGCAATGTAGGGCAAACAGGGGAGCCAGGGTAAGCACTCAATCCACCGGCTCACAGCCTGACCTACATTTTTTTCACTGAACCTTCTGAAAAGGCAGAGGGGGTTGTTTCGTGACCAAGTTCCTACGTGATCCCGGATTAACATCACGGTTACGTTCCAGCAGTGTATTTTCAAGGATAACTGAACATTTACGGGTCACTTGAGCAGACACCACCCCCCCCCTCCCAAGGCTGGGTTTTGGTGAATTTCTGGAAAAGCTCCCAGACATCCATTTCTAAGAAGCACTAAACCACCACCGGTACTGTAAGCCTGGAGAGCGTGGGAGCACAGACCCAGTGCAGTGCTAACCCTGAATCCACACCACGGAGAGGCTGAAGTCCGTACCCCTCGAGGCTAGTTTGCTACCTGTGGCAAGTACTGTGTTTTTATAAAGGGCAAACAACAAGGATTTTAGTATGAGAACTGTTCAAGTAAGTTTTAATAGAGTGCACCAGTGAATCAAGATGACTTGCATCAGATTTTGTTTCCATGAACATCAGATAAAAAAAAAAAAAAGGGGCTACAGTTCTTTCTTTCCAAACACCACCCTTTTTCTAAGGCAACAATACACGTCCATTTCCGAACATAACTGTTACATAGGAAAGCTACATCACAGTACAGTATGTAAAGTCCATCTCGGTCAAGAAGCCATTGGAGAATGGCACATTTACTACACTTACAGCCTTCTAACTTAGGGTTACAGAGTTTACCACAGCTTTTTTTTTTTTTTACTTTTTATTTTTTAAAGTGACAGTTTCTTAATGAACTTTCTATTCTTCACAAGAGTGTGCAGATGGGGCCCATATGTTGATATTACAGTAATTACGACATTAAATAACATTGCACAACCAACCTCTATGGTTAATTCAGTACAAAATAACAAGTATTAAAATGTACCAGTACTAGTGGTTTTACATAGTTTATAATCATTAATTATGAAGGAAAAAATGTAGGGTGGGGTTTTTTTTTTTTCTTCTTTTCTGTAGGCAAGTGCCTAATTACAAAGCTGCACATTACAGGCATAATGATGCGGAATAAATACAAGAAGTCTGGTAAAGTATTAAACACAAACAGGTTACATGGGAACAAACTGTACAACCACAAAAGCGTAAATCAACGGTTCAGCGTTATAAACAATGTATGTTTAGCTGTAAAATGTTATGTGGAGTCGCGTGCCCTCTTCCGGGGCACGCGTCCCAAAAGCCAAGCTAATTCCTGAGGTGGTATTATTAACTTATACAATTGGTCAACACTTCAGATTATCTTGTGCTATTCAACAGTCCCAATAGTAATATAGTTCCATAAAATGGAATTTCCGGTACTCTGATGGCAGCAAACAAGCGAGGCTTTATGCCATGAGATCCAAATGAAATAATTACAGTTCTCCATTTTGGTGCTACATTTGTTAACGGGCCGTGGGAGTAATCACTGTAGTTTGCTGACAGAACATCGCTTACGCCTGGTTTCTGTTCCCCCGCAGCTCTGAGCTGGCCCAAGGCAGAACAAAGTTTTTAAACTGTAAGTGCCAACACTGTAAACATGTTGTTTGGTTTTGCTTTATTTTTTTTTTTTTAATTTTTAGATTTTTTTTTTTTTAATTCAACTAAACACTGTCCAATAACAAGGATGGGAGCAGGAACAGTCTCGTGTAGAACAAAAGCCGATAATTCACCGACTTTTGGTTCGAATCATGAACAATCTTTAAATAATTAAAAACGGTCATGCTACAGTTGTGAAAACTACTCTTGTGCATTTGACTCGGGACACAAGGTTTTTAAAAAACACATGATAGAGGTAAGACTTATAAAACCCACCAAAAATGTAAATGATAGGGAAGGGCTTCTCCAACTCAAAGCATCGAACATACATTTCTGTGCAGAAATCTAGACAACTATACAAGATCTGAATTTAAGCAGTCATCTTTTTATTATACAACTCTATGAACATAAAATGAACAGAATGCTCTATATACTTACCTGTACATGTGAACATAACTTCTTTAGCTACAGTTATTTAATATAGGTCATACTGGATTTAACTTTACAATTCTGAATAACTATGTATAACCTTATTGCAATAAGGGCGATTTCTACATGGGGAGTTTCACAGGCCAATCACGTTAGGCGTAACCAGTACATTCAAAGTGTAGATCGTGTATGAATCTTCCCTGATCCCAAAAAATTTCGGTTCTCTTTACAGCTTAAGCTCGTTTGCTATCTTGGATGCAATGTTCTTAAATGCGATAGAAGTCCCAGATATTCTCTTGAAACGAACTCCGTTGAGCGACAATCGCGGCAGCTTGCAGACCTCCATCTCCCACTGCACGAGGCTATCCTGCCGCGCGTCGCCGTGCACGCAGAAGAGCAGGAACCTCTCCTTCTGTTCGTAATCACAGTTATTAGCGTCTAGCACCTTCCGAATCTCTCTCATCATATCGTTCGGGTCCATAGAACTAGTGGTCTTCATGCTCCACGTGAAGCGCAAGGAGCGCGGCTTTGAATCTTTGCTATCCTCCTTCTCCCTGTCTTTTGGGTCCCCAGAAGCGCTCCTGGAAGAAGTGACATACAGAACAGTCAACAATAAAAAGCAGTACAGCCAGGAGGCAGAAGAGAAATACAGTTCTAGAGCAGGGGTTCCTAAACTGCGACTGACCCCCCACTAAGTCACAGGTAAACTAATCCCAAGAACCAGAGAGATCCTCTTGGAACACCAGCGCAGTGCCTCCTGCGCCTCTGCGCGCTCCGACACGGCGCTGGGAGCTGCTGCCGGCGCTGGTGCAGCTCCCAGTGGTGGCACCCGAGCAAAGCAAGTTGGGAAACCCCTGCTCTACAACGTTCTGATGACAGCATGTGTGCAATGGGAACTGCAGCAGACACACGTTACTCCATACTGCTCCAAAGGAAGTGGAATCTATGTAAAAGCATGACTGAAGTTCTGCTGATTTCATGGTCTGGAGCATGCCATACACCAACAAAACTGAAATTGAGGGACACAGTCCTGAAGCATAAATCATACTGTAAAAGCAGCAGCAGAAGAACCCCCACCCTGCGATTCAAAGACCTCCACTTAATTCCCTCCCCTCTTTTTCACCTTTCCCCCTTTTGCATTTATTACGGGTTTTTTTGACCTCTCTCTGTGTAAAAAGACCTTGCAATAACGTGCTTTACTTTAACTAATGAAGCAGAATTTTGTGCTGTAATTTGGTTGTAAAACAGCTTGTTTGTCCACCAGTTGAGTATAGAGCCAGCAGTGTTTTCACAGAAGAAAGAGTGACATGGAGACACAAAGTATTTTTCTTTATACAATGAGACTTGGATAAAATTTCAAGGGTGTAATTTCCAATGAATGCTCTTATTCTGACATTTTGTTACAGACCAGATTATTTAGTCCCCTGTAGAAAGCATTTTGAGAAACAGCACCAATTATTTTAAAGCAATTCCACAGCCAACTATGTCCAATCTTATCCAGGGTACTTAGGATGCCTGACGACTCCCATCCCTTGCTGGGGAAAGGTGCTGTTCTCATTTTGACAGCGTACAAACTGTTTATGTGGAACTGTTTTCAGAGAGGAGTCAAAATGAGCTTTTTAAAATCTAACTTCCAGCGTGATCCCCAGAGAACCACATCGACGCAAAGGGATAGAGCATGGCAGGGGTAAGATCTCAAATAACTTTTAGCCCGAAACAGACACTGTAGGATGACAAAAAGTAGAAGAAGCTAGAGAATGAAAGCAAGAGCTGAAAGCAACTTCACACTTCATTTCATTAATCTCTTTTCCCTTTCCACATCAAGAATTTGACAGCTAATCAGACTTCGAATTGAAAAGGGCTAAGGTAGGTAGCATGCATTGGGAATTATACAATGTAACCTGTTAAGAATGTGCTGCTTTTTTAAAAATTTATTTTAAGTTTTTTTTTAAATAAAGGCTTTCTGCTTGGAAAACTAGGTCAATGCTTTCTGTAAGTGGCCGGTTTAGAATGCAAACTACAATGCCTGTTCGTTAGAGAGCATAAGAAGAAGAGAGTTAGGCGCTGTGCTAAAGCACACCCGAAATGTGGAGCCGGATGCTGACACATGGCGGGAGAGCAGGTGTACCGGGACATGAGCAGCGTATGAAGGAGTGCTGGACTGCTGGCAGAGCGCCCACGGGCTGGCGTACAGCGGCTGCCATACGAGCGCAGTATTGAGCAGTCGCCACCCTTTTGGCCTGAATGTCACCTGTTTTGTGCCTCAGTGCAAAGTGACATTCATGTCTCGGGGACTAGGAGGTGTTTACTTTTGGCAAACAGCAGCTTTAGTAACGAACACAGTATGTAGCTGTAGTAAAAACTTAATATATACATACATATACGCACAGACACACACAAAGCATTACTACCTTTTCTACCGAAACCAAAAGTAAACACCCTTACATATTTATAAGCCAAAACATGACTTTAAGTGCCTAAATGACTGGTTAACTCCTAAGGGGGCTTTATTATTCAAAGCAATATGCTTAAATAGAGTTTTATATTAAATACTTCGCAAGAAAGCAAAAATGAGGGATAGAGGACCTCACCAAAACCCCCTCCCCCCCAAATAAAAACCAGTTTTGAAATGCAGATTATTAAGCACTATTCTGTTTTACATCCTGATTAAAAATCTTTAAGAAATCACTTAAACCTTGATGCGAAAGACCTAGGAGCGAAGTATTAATAGTGGCTCCTCACCTTGAGGTGTCAGTTCTGCCACTGGCTTCGCCTTCACTTGGATCCCTCAAAACAAAGTTAAGGTTGAGATTCAATGATAAAGGTGAAAAATAAAAGTTAAGAAAACCTACATCTAGAACAATGTTAAATAACTACTGAACAAAAAAAATTAAATCAGTATAATGTCAAGCCTAATACTGTTTAATTGTAATTTTCACAGCTGTAATTTTAATTTCCCTTTATGATAAACCTTAACTTCTTCCAGCTCTGACATGTAATTGTTTAATTTTTGGTTTGTTTGGTTTTTTTTAAACTAATGGTAAAATTAACATCGTTCTCAACCTACTGCACACAGAGCAATGGCCACATGTAATTCCAGCAAGCACAGAGGAGCAGTTCATCAAGGTGGTCCAGGGGGGCTCCGCTCTGCACCCTTCTGGGTCAGGCCTTTCGACCTCAGTCCTGAAAGCGCTTAGGTACATGCCCATGCTTAAGCACACTCAAGCAATTAAAGATGAGTGAGCGTGAGGTTAAGCATATCTTTTTTATTGTTTTTTTAAAATTTTAAATCTTCTTATTGAATTAGAGCTGTAGTTTACCAAGGAATTGTTTTGAATTAGACCTTTTTGATCTAAAGCAACTTGAAAAATATCCAGATTGTATAAGCCACCTAGGTATGTTCCTAGTGCTGCTGTACAGACATTCTAGCACCCAATTTCAATTAGCTAATTCAGTTAGTACCTTTAAAACACAGTAGCTAACACAGATAAGCATCATTTGACATAAACCACTGATACAAAATATGTCAATATCCTATTGATTAAACATTCTTATTATGCATTTGTTTTATATACTTACCAGAAAAGGCATTTATCTTTGCCAAAAGATAAAAGTCAAAGTCTTTCATACCACCTTATAATCAAAGTATGCTTTAAACCATATTTCCTGAACAGTACAGAAGTTAAAGGGCATGCAGTTAATGTGATCCCACAAAAAGAACAATACCCCAACACCTCCATCTATGTAATTCAAGCCCTTAAAAGTCTCAAGTCTAAAAAGAAAAAAGAAAAAAAAAAAAAAAAAAAAAAAGAGAAACACAACAAACACCAAACACTCCCCACCCAACAACAAACCAAAGAAAACCCCTACAAGGCCTTCACTACAGGAAAACATATTTTTTAGTAGTATAAAATATAGGAAGAAATTATCTCTACTATAGAACATTTTCATGTAATTTAAAGAGACATCAAATTACAACATATCAATTTAAAATATCTAAATATAGTTTACAATACCACTTTAATATCATAGTTTGACATGACGAAAATGTTAATTCTTTCATCTGACTTCAAAAAAATTCAAGATACTGTTCCTTGTAAATAACAATGAGCATAATGCAAAAAAACCCCAGCTCTTGAAATTGGTTAGTTATTTAACAGAAAATACCATTCAGCTCATTTGGAAATCTACACTGGCACCACGGTTGACTAACTTCACTGTAACTTCTCTTTCTTTTTAAAATCAAAGAACGGGCTCTCCCCTCCCCCCCCCAACTATGTAACTGCTGGAGATACCAATAATGGAGGATCATAGTCCTGTATCTTCAGGTTTCTGAAAAAAGAAAATCATTCACATATTTTTTCAAAGCCATTATAGGAGGTATTACTTTGTGCATCAGTGTGTGTATCAGCTTATCAAGTCAAATCATTTTTATGAGGAACATCACTGCATTTCTAGCTTTCTCTCTGCTTTTCCCTTGTAGTATCACCTTACACGACTACTGATATTTTCTTACTTATGCATTTGCAACTACTAGCTTAACCTAGCTTGGAATTTATCCTTTTACAAACAAATGATAGCATTCAGTATAAAAGGGTATCATTCGGCAAAAAAAGCAGAGGTTTCCAAGATGTAATTTGTTGCAAAACCGACAACAACACAGTAAAAACACAACCATAAATAGGCTTAAGAATTCTAGGTAAATCACTGTTAGGAATAGGCAAACTGAAAATGAAGTCTCACTTTGGGAAAGCTATAGCTGCTAATTCAACAGTCACTTGATATTAAGCAGTGTATTTGAAAATCTTTCCCAGTACCTGTCCTCACAGTATTATTACTGTTAGCATCATCACAGGAGTGAATGCAGGTCCTGGGTGTGTGGGTTTTCTTCTTTCAGAATCCTGAACTTAAATTTGAAGAAGCTGATAGCACGATACCAGAGGCTGCACGATACTGAAATATTGGTATTTCCAGACATCCAGACTTCTACCCACTTGTAAGCTTCTCATTTACTCAGGCTTTAGAATTTCCTGAAGCAATTTGTAAATACTGATTCTCTCTAAGCATAGCAATAAAATTGTTGTAAATATAACCCCTGCAACAAACAGCATCCAGTTTAAAAAGCAAGATATTGTTCACATTAAACAATGACTCATTAAGTCACTGTTTTGGTGTTTAAGTTCATTTGATTTAACTCCATTGTAGTGTCTTCGTTATTTTCACTGTAAAGCAAGAACAAACCTCCTTCTGAGCAGTGTTCTCTTACTCCTTTAAGATAAAGCAGCAAAACAGCTGATCAAATGTAACGATTACAATATACACAGAAGAAGTAAAACCAGGCACGTTCTGTAAGGAACACAAAACAAGCAGCATTCTAACTACATTTATATTTAATTCCACTAAACTGGAAATTCTCAATGACCTTGCAATTATAGCCCTAGTTATGGACTTGGGTGGGGGTTTTTTTCCTCCCCCTCTTAAGAATCGAGGTACTAACCTGCGAACAAACTTGGAAGTTATCTTGCTTATTATGCCAGTTGATGTCCCTCTTCTAGCATGTGCAAAAGCACCGGTTTCATGGGATGGTGAGGCAGGTGGTCCATTGTAAGTGGCATTACGCCGCTCCCTTAGCTGCTCACCATGGAAAGTGCTTCGACTTGAACTCCCCCGAGGAAAGCGGGTTCGGTCTGGAGTGGTAGTGCTAATACTATGAGCAGACGGGGAAGCAGCAGGCACTCTTTGAGTTGCACTGCTGGGAAAACAGAAGTATAAATAAAGAGAAAGGAGGGTTTCCAGCATAGTCTAACAGGACAACCATTTCTCAAAGACAGGAAAAATACTCCGACTCTTGATTCTTCTTTTTAAAACCGTAATCTGCTACCGATATTCTTTTATGATTCACACTTAGAAATAATCAAGAGATATTCATTGTAAAGTCAAAATACCTGAAGTACGAAGAGCAGTTTAAAAAAAAGTATACATAGATAATAGGAGAAAAGTAGAAAAGCCTGTTCTGAAAGTATTCCCAACCCTCTTCCAGAAAAACATGTTCAGCAAAACGTTTAACACACAAGCACTCAAAAAAACCCCTGAAACAGACCTCCCAGATATTTCTTAGGAATTATCTGGCACCAGTAGATGAATAAAGCTATTTGTGCAATTAATAGTAAGGACAATTATACAATGGTGCTTTTAGACAAAAAGGAGCCTAGCAATTGACAAAACCAAGTAGTTAACAATTCAGTATTTGATATGAATTTACAGTGGTCTGTGCTGTACTGTCCAGTCTAAATTAGCTAGTTTAACTAAAGTTTTCCAGAAGCTTCCAGAGGGAGGCAGCCAAGGAACTTCTTTAACTGTATCCAGCCACACATGATGAACTAACATATCAGGCTTAAATCATGTGCAATACCCACACTACCTGAGTAAGCTACTGCTTCGAAACAGAATGCAACATGACCGTTTCAAATAGATCACAGGCACACTGAGGCGTATCGTGAGCTGAACAACATCATTCTACAAGTGCACAGCATTAAAGGAATAACAGTCGGTGTACGCACCTTGGTCGGTAAGCCTCAGTGCCATCTTTGATGGTTGGCAGTGTGACTTTTATGGGATGACCAGAGGCAGACATGGACTTCTGATGTCGAGGCCGTGTTGATACTGCAGATGTAACTGTAGATCCTGCAGAAGATGTGCTGCTTGCAGACATTTCTGTTAGGCTTTTACCATGGCAGCAAGGCAGGAGGGAATGGACAAATGAAAAGGGGAAAAAAAAGTTAGTGTGAAACTCCATAGAAAACAGGGAAAGCAACTATTTTTCTCTTTTATAACATAGCAAGTGCTGATTAAATAACCAGCAGTGACCAGGCTGCCTTAGTCAGCTAAAGAATACAGAATTCTGAAAGTTACTTTCATCCATAAATCAAATCACCATATTTGTTAAATTAGGTCTTTTCATTCCTCCCAGAATTAAAGCTTACACACGCATTATTCAAAGGAATGACTACAAAGAGTACATGGAAACAGTAAAAAGTACTGAGACATCTGCAAAAGACTGAAATCAATTAAACAGACTCTCTTTTTGTGAATACCCTTATTTTCAGTTCAAATTCTTAATGACACCTAAAACTTGAAACAGTTGGAAGTGCTATCATATTATCACTTAGAAACGACTGTTTTTTTTAGGACCAAGCTGTACATGACTGGACTTATCCACAGTGTTGTAAGGGAAAGGTAGGTCCATCAGAAACCTAGTGAAGAGAAGGTCAACAGGCAGCCACAACAGCAATTCTGAATTATTAGTTTCCCCCCTTATTTTCCAAAAAGTTGCCAATTTTGAACTTTTGGTAAATGGTAAAAATTCTCAGCAGAGGAAGAAAGAAATCCTTTCTATTCCGATTAAGTTCTCCAAACATCTTCAGCTATTAGAAAGTTAAAGGTATTATATCATTAAGGAACACTGAAAGACAAACAACACATCAGTAACCTCATGCCTGTATTTCTAACCATTTTGTTTTCTATCACAGTAGCCCCTCGGAATGTTATGTATGTGGAAGTACTTGTATCTTATTACATGGCTACTACACTTTTTCAGCAGCACAAAATTGTATTTGATTTCTGAAAGACATCTTCAATACCTTTGAGAATGTCAGTATGCCACAGTCATAGCATTGCAATCTGAAAAATCCTCTGGTTATCAGCACCTGGGGCTGCCAATGTTGGATGTCTTCCAAAAGATTAAATCCTTACAGGCACATGAAAACCAAAACTCCCTCAACCTGCCTTCAAGTAAGCACTGAAAGCGAAGTCAAATTTTGAAAAGCTGTAAAAGCTCACTCAGGAGCTTACTTCTCCAACAGAGTCATGATGTAGAAGTCTGCCCAAGACCCGCGGAAGAAGGCAGAGCTCCCCTCAGGTGAGGAAAGGCCCTTTCCTGAGCCTTGCAGAGCAGCACCTGCAGCTCCTTGACAAGGGGAACAAAATGTTTCAAGCAAAAAAATATTCACCTTCTGCAGCAGCCCTCTATCCCAGCCACTGCTAGGCTGAGCCAGCCCTTTCAAGATGCAGTTCCTTCCACCCATACTTTTATTTCTGCTCTGCCTAAGTGGCAAGGAAAGGATGAGAGTAGCAGCAGAACTACCATGTTATTAATTTTTAATACAAAAGTCAAATGACTTAAACCAAACTACAGCTATGCCCCTACAAGCATAAATGAAATTGCATTAATAATGTATTAGCATCAACAGTCCTAAAGCTAAATATCTGTAGCAAAGAGGTACTAAGATTTTGGATGAGTAATATGATGACACAAGACATTCAGCTGCACCAAATCCAAAGTGAATTGCAGCAAAATGAATGTATGGTAGGAAAGGAAAAAAAACCCCCACTAATTAAAAAAAAAATTCTTGTCCTTAATTTTTCAGAACACACTCAAAGAACTGAGTGCACTTGTTGCACTGATGAAAGAAATGGGGATAAAGAGTTAGCTGTCTTTTCAATACTATAGATAAAATAATTTTTAAAAGCCCTATAAAATGAATGTCTTAAAAATAAAATCCCAGTTCATTACAGTGATTTTGTTGCTGAATCTATTCAAAGAAAAACTTCATCACTTTTTGTGACATCGGGAAACATCTATTTTAGGATATATTTTAACCCTAAATCTATACATCGTTCTATCTTCTTTTCTAAAAAATGACTGCTACCAAAGTTAATTAAACATTTTAAACAGTGTAGAAAAATGGAAAGATGTTTTTGAGAACATCCACCCAGTAACGTGCAATTGATACTGAAAATTACTTCTGTGCTTTTTAAAATACCTCCTTAAGCAAATCTAAATAACTGAACTTTACATGTTCCATGTTCCATAATTTTAATACAGCTCAGCAGACTTTTTCCTATTTCCAAAACTGAATGCATCATTATGACATTATGTTATTTCACAGTAGAGATTTTTTCATTCCTTTCACCTTAACTGTTTTATTTAACCAGCTTAAAACAAAATCAGAGAAGGATCTATTGTTTTAAACAAAAAGCCAAAACAAAACCCCAGTTATTGTTAGTTTCCAGTGTTTTTCAGTCAGATACAGGGGTTAACTAAGACAAAGGATGAAAAAATAATACACTTTAGAAAAAGTAATCACAGTAGTGTTAAATACAATAGTATTTAACAAAACATACTAAGTTGGGCATAATTATCACCCCCCACACAGATACAAATTGATTACCATCACTACTAAAGTATTATTTAGGCCAAAAAATGATCTTGAAAGGGATCAGCAAGTCTTAACTTTTTGAGTGGTTACTAGGAGAAATGAAAGGATCATGCTACACCATTAGGATGACCCATCTGAAGCTCTCCACAGCAGAATTCCCTACTTACTTGTAACTTCAGTTACTTCACTCTGTGTTGGAACTTGGTAATAAATGCGATTCCATAAAAAAGAGGCAAAGGCAGATCTACACATTTAGCTATAAATTTCATCATAAATAGACTGTCAACAGCAGACAAGACGAAAACATACAGTAGGATCTATATGTTTTTTACACCATGCTTCTTTATGGTATTGATTAATTGCATAACCTACTACTTCTACACCAAAGTTCTTGTAGTCAAACGAATACACAAGGCAAGTTGAAGAATACCTGTTGTCCTTCCCATTCTGTATTGCAGAATAGCGGTCTGAAGAACGTTCACAAACATACGTGTTCCTCCTTGTCATTCCACTTCCAGAAAATACATTATTCTAGAAGAAAATTGAGACTTAAATTACATTGCACAAAACCATAAGCACTGGAAGCAAATCAAAGTAACAGTTTCAGGCATTTGTGTATATTCTTTGTGTCTTCAAATGTTACTACATTCACCTGTTGACACAAATCGTTTACATCACCAGCTATTTTTTTCCAATAGCTCATTCAACATCTCATTAGTGTATGCTGAAAGAAAGCACAGAGAAATGTGATTCTGCCAACACTTGCTTTAGTAAGCATTACTATACAATTCCCACATAGTGTGTTAGTGAATTATTTGTCTCTGGGATCAAAGGAACCAACCGGAATGCCAGAGAACACATCTATCTGGCTGAACAGCTTCCCTGTGCAGATTAAATTGCCAGCTACAGCTCCAGCCTTACAGTTTGCTGCCCCCTGTCAAAAGAGTTCTCAAGAGAAAAGCCCCCAATCTCGCCAAGTCAGCCCAGAAATTATGACAAGGAGAACATGGGAACTAGGTCTTGTAGCCATGAATATCGATGGGACTGTCTTTCGGTCACTAGTTTCAGTTTGCAAACACTTCATAAAATACCTACATTCTCCTCCTCCCCTGCCATGCACAGGTTAGCTGCTGAAGACTCACTTTCAGTATATGACATATGATTTTCAGGTTGTGCTACAGTACAGCATGCTGAATTTGGGGTGGGAGCGATTTGCAAAGCACTAACATTACATACTGAGGCATGCTGGCAAAATATTCCAAATACACTACACTCAGGTGCTGTAGGATCTCACAAACTCTGCAAGATTTAGTGTGTGTTTAGGTCTCCTTCATCAACATTTTTTTGGCATTAGTATCACCCCATGCAGGCTACTGAATTAACTGTTTCAAAGCCAGTCCCTAAGGAAGACCAACATCTGCAGTAGCTGATTCTGAAATTAAAATCTACTAATACGACTGAAGGTGATAAATATGTTTTGAAGAGATACTGCCTTCCCTAACATCATGTTGCCCTCAAAGTCACACCAAAGTATTTTTAAATTGCCCACATTAAAGTAGCTGTGTTAATTTTAAATGTTTGAATTTAAAAAAAGCCCACCAAAACAACAAACACTTCTTTGTGTAAGCTGCTCCCCCTGAACTACTGTTGGAGTATCAGACACCTCTACTCCATCACAAAGCCTTTCACAAAGTCTCCAAAAATAGTAACAGAGCTAAAAATGTACAAATACTGAAGCTGCCATTAGCAAAAAAATCAATTTCTCATTCTTCATAGCAAAGAGACTCCATTTAATTAGTTCTCTCAAAGCAGAGAAATGCTTTTGACATATCAGCCTGTACCATACATGACTGTAATCAGCTTTGAGGCAATATAGTTTTGGGAAAGTGCAGATATGAAATCTAATCTTAGAAAACTTGAAGTTCCTGCATGCAATCCACACAGCTGTAATTTCAAAGACTGTGGGTGGAAAAATTCTACTTAAAAATAAAATAGAATAAAATGTTTAAAGCATCTGCAAATGCATTTCAGACACAGCCTGCAGAGTGCTAAGAGTTAAATGAACTTGAGCATGTTTTGTTTGAAGAGAATTCTAGCAGAAATGTGCATTATTTTCCCAGAATATCCAAGATGGGAGTCAGCATATAGAATTCCAAAGGACAATGAGAATTCCTGCTGCCTGTCTACTGTACTAAAAGAAGGGTAGAGTTTCTATATTTAATACAGCATGTCTCTTAAATAGCAAGAAGTATCCTTGAGTCTTAATTTAAGATTCATACGTGCTTTTTTCCCCCCCCTACATGAAAGCAAGTAGCTGTTTAAACACTATGCAATATTTTTTCCCTGTGTATCCGAAATACCGATACTACTGCACACGGACTTCATGAGGCAAAGTAGATGCATTCACATTAGGAGAGACAGACTGACCTGTCTGGAACAAAGATGTCTGAGGCAGTGGTATGACACCAGTTTACAAAACCATGGATAATATCGTAACAGAAGAAATACCAAATACATCATTTTTTAATAAGAGAACGAGGTTCTAGCTCATAACATCAACAGGCCCAAACTCCAGGAAATAAATGGGTTCTTCACCTTCACCCCATTTCTGAAGGCCAAAACGAAGTGGTTTTAGAAAGCTAATCAGACAAATTTACAGACACAAAGTTTTTGAGGGATATTACATTGGATTATTCAGATGAAATCTCTGATTCATGAAGTCCCTTGGCTTCCTTGTAGATACACAAGCACTAGCAAGCAGAAAAAGAGCACTCCATGACAACTCTGCTCTTATGTTCTTTCCCTAAATATCCACTATTTGTCTTGACAGATCTTCAGTTTGCCCAAGTGTAGATGTTCCTGTGCTTACTGTTATGCTAGTGTTAGAAAAAGCTGTGGGGGGAAGGGAAAGTCTTATTTTAAAAGACATCCACTGTAGCCTATTTCTGTCTGCCAGTAAAAGTTACCAGAAATAGACTTAGTGGCTTATTCAGTAACCATTATGTCTACAGTAACCTTATGCTGCAGATTTTCTTTAAATAGAGAAAAATAAATATAACAAGCCAAAAGCACACACACTCACACTGGGAACTGTAGTTGATTTCTTTCTTTCTGGACCCACAAGTGGACTTGCAGCCATCTCTCCTTTGGACCCCACCGTAGTGCTGCTCAGTTTGCGTGAGACATCTTTGTCCCAATCTTCTTTCTGCTCACTCTCCACACTATTTGCCTGAGCCCTCTTTGTGTAGGACACAGCAGGAGGAATTGAAGGACCAACTGCCAAATAATAACAGTATTAATAAATACCTAAAAATAATAACTACATTTTTCCTGGCCAAAATAGTCTAAATATAATTCTCTGAGTCCAAAACCAGCATTTAAATAACTATGATGGCAAACTCAGCACCAACCTATTAAACTGAGCTTTGACAGCCAATGCTCTTTTTACCTACTTTTTCTTCATTAACAGTTTGCTGTTCAGAATTAGTTTGTGCTTCATATCCATATGTAAAACCTAGAAGGGTACTTCATTTCTCATTTTAAACCCATAAAATTTGTGCAATATTGTGAAAAAGGAATTAGAGGATGCTTTCCAAATTATATTTTTAGTACTTTTTGTCACATATCTTTCCCTCTAAACACTATGAAAGATCTCTCCCCCTCTGAAAGTCCTAGAACTATTTTGTTTAAAACTATATACTTGGAAAAAATTAAAGTTCTTCCCTTCTCATCATTCTTTAAAATGCTTTGGGGCAAATCCTCCATCTGTAGAATTTTACATTCACAAAATCACAGGGGTTGGAAGGGACCCCTGGAGATCATCTAAGTCCAACCCTCATTCCTTTGAAATAAAATTACATCAGCTGATGGTCTTCACAATATTGGCTACTTTTTTGTTGTTTTTGAGAAAACCCAATACCACACTAATAGAGAGGGAAAAAAAGTATTGGGGAAAAAAAAAATAAAGAACCATTTAAATGAGGCAGAGAAAAGGGCCTAACAATTTAGAAATACTTCTAGTAGTTTGATATTTCTCTGAGGAAAGAAAAAAATTCACCTTTCATTTAACATTTTAAATGTGTACTCTTTTTTTGTCACTTTTCACCTGAAAATGTTTCCTGAATATCTTGTAAAATTGTTCTCTGGGAAACAACTTGGTCCCAACTCTCAATGTACTGCTTTCAGCCTTTGAGTTTATCCAGATCAATACTTTGCCATTATTTCCTAAACAGGAAACATCCTCAAGCTCTCATTTAGTGAGTCGACCAAGTAACAAGTCCAGAAAAATTGACCCAGATTTACCACAGAAGCGTTGGTACAAATAAAAGCATCACAGCAGAGCACAACAACACACACAACAAATGCACAGAGTGGTGGACCTGCCAGGTTCACAAGACACTGCACATTCAGACTTAAACTGTGTGTGTTACTTTACTTGTTGGAATGTCATCCCCACCATGATCGCTGAACCGCCGCTGTTTCTGGTTAGTCGATATGCTCCGCTGGACCTTCAGGTGAGCGGGAGACTGCACAGAGCTGTTGTTGAGGTCGCTGCTGGGACGAGATCTTTGCCCCAGGTTGCTGCTGGACAAGGACTCGCCTCCTTCAAACTGCAAGAAACAGTATTTTTCAAACCATGAACAAAGTTGAACATTACTGGTGCTTTTATGACATAACGAACTGAACAAGTTCCAGTCAAAGGTAGGGTTTTTTCCAATTTAAAATTGTATCCAGAGTTTAATTTTCTTTAAGATAAATTCTATCACTTCACCTGTGTTTGATGTGCTTTGAGAAATCACACAGTTAAAGCTAAGAAATTAATGAATGCTCAAAATAAAATCAGAAGAATCTTAACAGTAACAAAACCTGTGCTATTTTAAAACCTAAGAGTGGCTCCCCCGTGTTGGTTTTTTTTAAAGCTTAGAGTACATTTATAGCTTCAGAACAATTTCAAAATGCATTGGACTGAGTCAGAAGGGCTAAAAGAGCAAGTACTACTGATTGAAGGATTCTTTATGGCCACCAACACATCTTTATAAGGTACATAACTCAGCCACTGGCTTGCCAATGTCTAAGAAGCATGAGTTTTAAGTAAGAGCAGTGGAAAGGACAAATACCCTCTTCCAAGCAGTTTGAATCAAAACAAATTAGACAGATTCTCTCCATGCCTCTGCCATCACAAGGGAATTCTGGTTCAGAATGCTGTGGGAAAATGTATCAGATCTACTCTATCTTGGAAATGAAGGAAGGCCAGCACAGCCTCAGGAAAAAATTCCTTCAAAAAGAAAAGCCTTGGTTGGTCACAGCTTGATTCCTGAAAATCCCAGGGGTCCCGGAAGATCTATATATCCCTCTAATTCCAGAGCAGACAAAAGCTTTTCTATCACAAATTTATAAATTACAACAATGCAAATATTTATTAAATAACCCCCCCCATAACACAGTACACAAGTGAGAAAGGATGAGCATATTCCCAAGAAATAAAGGACGTCAAATCTTAATACTTAGAATAATTTCTTTAGTCAAAGTATCTATTTCAGGTTTTAACTGTAAACACATGACAGAAGATGACTCAGCACTTAAGTCATGCCACTTCAGATTAACAGCTAGCTTTTAAAGAAAACACTCCAACATATTTATAAACAAATGTGAAGATACTATATTCAATCTATTTCTTCCTAAGGGAACTAACAAGACATTCAAGAAGATATGAAAAAGGAAAGACATTAGTAAGTTATCAATTACAATTAAAAAAAATAATTACAAAACGGTTCATAAAGCCACTGACAACCAGAATACTTAACACAGCCAGATAAAAAGACCAAAACAGAAGATGTAAAATAAGAAGCACTTACTTCAGGTGGTTTTCTACCTAGAAGCAGGTAAGTAGCCATGACTTCATCATACTTTTGGTTTACTAAAGATTCATGGATTTCTTCTCTTGAAAAGCCCATTGTAACCATAATGTCTAAAAGTAGAAAGAGCTAGATACATTAGCAGAATAAGCATTGGGTTTATTGACAACTTAAGAACAATTAAAATAGGAAAACCCCTTATAGGTGATGAGGTTTCAATTCAACCAAAATCACCTTTTCTGTTCAAAATCTAGAAAGCTACAACCCCCTCTTTCATTGTTTTCTTCCTGAAAACTCTCAACTATGTTATTCAACATAGTTCGTTGTTACTCAGCAAACAAAACACTGGCAAACAGCAACTCTGAATGGCTACAGGGCCAGTACAGTACATTTCCCTGACCACGGTGGGTAAGAAAATCTTGCCCTCATAGCAAAATCTGTTTCCTTCTGCCAGATGAATTCTGTAATCTTATTTGTCTCTTGCTGAGCTTGTAGAGTCCAGTCAGCTCAGTGAGGTTGCAACAGTAGTTATAAGTAGGCCATTATAATGAAATTACTCCTTTAAATAAAAAGAAAACATTTTACTTGTACAATGAGATTTATCTCATAAGTCAAACTTAACTCTATTATCAAATTTGAGATACCAATTGTCTATGTACATCAGATGCAACATCCTTCTACAAGTCTTACCTATTCTCTTGGTGTCATTAAAATCTGGTTCAGGCTCAGTATATGGCTTTAGTTCTTCTTCTTCATGGCCAACATTCATCCACCGATCCTTCATAATTTGCTGAGAAAAGAAGCAAGCTTTACCATTCCTGATTACATCCATGGGAAGACCAACTTATAATTCGTCATTATCTGAATGCTGTTATTTCCCTCCCACTTTTCCCCTCAGTTTCTTCTCTTACCCATCACTTCTGTTGCTAATGGTTCATT
This sequence comes from Laterallus jamaicensis coturniculus, assembly GCA_022605575.1. Taxonomy (NCBI): domain Eukaryota; kingdom Metazoa; phylum Chordata; class Aves; order Gruiformes; family Rallidae; genus Laterallus; species Laterallus jamaicensis. Next base: position 25,586,978 of record JAKCOX010000001.1, read on the forward strand.
CCCCCCTACTATATACCCTTTACAACACATCCCTTCCCCAATCCCAGAAGTACTAGGGACAGAAAAACCCTGCACTTCTGACACAAAAGTATTTCAATGCTGCACCCTTCATTTCCACAGCCTCTTAATCTCATCTTGCTGAGTGCCCATCGTAAGAGCCCCAGGTGTTATTACAATACTGACTTTATCACAAGAAGTTATTCCTTCAAATAATAACAAAGGGAGCGTTTAGAAACTAAGGGGTATTTCAGGAACATGCCAATGCTTCCTGCAGTCCTTTGTTTCAAGACTGTGATGCCAACTGGTCATTTTTTCCTATGGATCTTCTCACTGCACTTGACCTAAATAAGTCCAAAGTTTGGCTGGAGGGAAAATTGCCTCTTAACTGTCTCTATGCCATGCAGATATTTACATGAATATTTTCTCCTCCATTCTTTGAAAAATTTCCTTCTGCTATGGTCTGGATGGTTTATATACCTGCAAGATTGATGAGCTGGAATCCCTAACCACCACCACAATTTCTCCCAAAAGCCATACTCATCTTTTTGAAAGCAGCTAAAAACATTTTTCCTCCCACAGCAAGAGGCACACATGCCTCTTTAGGGACAGATGCTAATATTGCTCACTAGACTGACAGCAGAATGAAACAAGTGCCAGCAAGTCAAGTTCCCCACAGGCTTTAAATATGCCTCACAAACACCAAATTAAGTTATTTGAGAACAAAAGACTTAGGTTTCCACTGATACAACCAAATTCTTTGTAGGTAGCACTGCTGAAAAACTGCACATCCAAATAGCTGTTTCCTTACAAGAACAATACAGAACTTTAGATAAAAGTTTGCTGACACTATGACTTTAAGGATTTCTTCAAACTTTTTGGCTTTTGAAGGGGGAAAAGGGGAAGGGATTGTGAACACATTATCACTACTGCGTTTCTGGCACACAGACTGCAAGTCTATTCGACAATAGACTTTGGTTATGACCTCGCAGCAACATTATAGACTCCCCAAAGAATACTATGCAGTATCTGCAATTACTTTTTTTTTCAAATATACTGTTAATTAAATGTAAAGTTTAAGCATGATGAGGTGTTTAGATGACAGGACTGCTCAAATCCCACCTCCCTTTCTTGATCCATCTTGAATTAATAGGCAAAGCCAACAATTCCCCACTTAAGAGTTTTTAATCTCTCTTCAGTAGGTGGATCTGTAGTTCAATGGAATCTGTTAAATATCTAAACTTTTGCTAGCTTCTGTATTCTAAATAAATGATCTCATAGGCGAACTGAGTTATTGTACAACTCTTAAAACAGGCTCTTAAAATGAAGTACTTTGAAGTGACACAAGACATCCAATTCCAGGATCAATATTACATCTATGTAAGTTCAGCTGGGCTTACAGTCAGCCAACTCAAGAGCAGTAGCCTTGGTCAGAGTATTTCAAGATCTGACCAAAACAGTATTTCTTAAAGATCAACCAAGTAGATATCATTGCTGATATTTCCCTTGATTTTCAGGAAAACAAGTTAATAAAATCTGGCCAGGCTCAAGACTGTCTCAAAGTTTTTTGCTTTATTACTCTTTGATAAGCATAAATATTTTCTGTAGGAATTTCACATAGGTTTGCTTTGCAAAGAATTGAAGATCTGGGACGGGAAGGAAGAATTTGTTTAAATCCTGATAATTAAAAGAGATTAATCTGTTTTCTGACAATGCTTTTTTCCTATCTTTTCTTGTTAAGATTTTTACTGTTTTACAACATTCTCACGCTTCTAAAATATTTTCTCTCTGCTGCAATCATTAAAAAGTCTAGATAAACCTTTTTAATAAAACTCTGCCTGGTCCTTATCAGAAAAAAAACCTCTTAAGCCTCTTCCATAGGGTGCTGGTACTGTGTCACTCTCAGCTTTGTCACTAATGTCACTCACAAACTCCCTATTGTATGATTGGGGAAAAACACGCATAGGCACTCACGTAGAGCTAGGACTGAGTCAATAATTAAAAGACAAAGCATGAACAAAAACTCTCCCCACTGTAGATGACACTGTCTTTTCACTTTTAGAAACTTCTAATAAATATATATTTTCATTCTAAATATGGATTTTTAGAAGTGCCCAGACAGAAGTAGTAGCAATTTCTTTCTAATTAAACAAACGTGATTTCAGGAACATTCATCTGTTAAGTTTGTTATGTCTCTCCCTCAGATTAGAATAGTGATCAATGCCTGTTATCATCAGTGTTTTGGCACTGGCTCAAGACATCGCACTCCCCCCCTTCCGTTTACTCGCTGTCTTCCATACAATCTGATAACTATGCCATTCCAGCGAGGCTGCTATCCAACACCTCTCTCCAGGGACAGAAAGGAATTTTAGAGGAACAGGATAACAATACAAAATCTAGAATGAAAGCGAAATTCAATCTGGAAAGAAACTGCTGAAAATCCAGAGGAAAGTTCAACAGAAGGAATATCTCTTTTCCGAGAGCTTAAACACAACACAGGAAAAAAGTGACCCTCTAGACAAGAATGAATAAGATATATCTTGCAATAAACTGCATGCAGCCAGAGCTCAGTGAACACATGCTGCCTTGCCCAGGTAGCATCCATGCCAGGAAGCATAAGGCATGACAACGCAAACAAAAAGCTGCTTAAGTGGGATTTATTCTCTGGAACAACATCCACTGCCGCACAAGCGTGCACAGAAAGATGAAACAAAAGTCACTGGTGATTAACTCACCCAAACACTATTTAAAACTCATTCTATTTATCTCCTGCTCTACTTTCATCTCAATGGTAAGTAGATATTATTTTAAAAAATCTCTCCTTGTTAAAGAATTCACAGAACAGAGCAGCATTTAGAATGAACTCTATACAAACTACTTGTAAAATATCAACTCCAGAGTTATCTAGCAAGTACAGGCTCAACACAACAAACGTTAACAAAATAGCCCCTTAAAAACACTGATCCTTTTAGACACCTTAGAAATTATATCTAGAAATCCTCTGCATACCATTAAGAAAAAAACTAATTTACTAAGAAAAAAAATTATTAAAATCCTAACTCGGTAGAAATCAAAACAGATTTTAGCTCAGGTACACAGAGAATATTATGTATGTTAATTTCCCAATTATTCAGAAAAGAATGATGTGAACAGAAATGATTAGCAATTAGTTTATCATTTAAATAGTTCTTAATGTTTATCTGTATTATGGCACTAAAACAAAAAAATCATGCTGGAAATGATAAATCAAAAAATGTTTATGGCACTGGCCTGATGCTGGTTTTGTGGTATTTTTTTCCCCTCTTTTTGTTTGCCTGGTTGTTTGCTTTTTTTTTTTTTAAAGCTCCAAGCAGAAGATATTTACAATCTTGTCCTGCTTGCCACACATTTTGAACCAGCTCCATTATTTGACCCAAACAAGCGGGAGCAGTTTGCACTTTGAAATGCTCTTAAATGATACTCCTTAGTCAGCTGCAATTAAGGTCAGACTTCCATTCTGTAACACTTTCTATTTTCAAGCTGCACTGTTTAGGGGACATTTCCTTACTTCCTTAACAATGTTTTTGGGTCTTTAGAACAGGAATAAATGACCTATAATGAAAAATAAGTAAGTCTTGAGCAATTATCCTATTTTCTTCTTTCCCAATTTGACACCCCCTCCTTAGAAAAAAGAAAAAAAAAGAAAGAGAAAATAGAAATTACTTACTTCCAAGCTGCCTCGTTTTATTGGATTCAGTACTAGTAGCTTTTTAAGTAGATTTTCACAGTCTGTGGACATATAGAATGGAATGCGGTACTTCCCCCTCAGTACTCGCTCCCTCAGTTCCTTTAAAATAGAGTTGTAAAAGGTGAGCCTAGCTATGACATAGGAGATTGCAAGAGCAAAAACCAAGCCTTAAGCCTTGGTGTTGTAACTCTACCTTTAGATTCTGACCATCAAACGGCAACGACCCGCTTACTAGTGTGTACAAAATCACCCCCAGGCTCCACACATCCACTTCAGGACCATCGTACTTCTTTCCTTGGAAGAGTTCAGGAGCGGCGTAAGGCGGGCTTCCACAAAACGTGTCCAGTTTGTTACCCACCGTAAATTCATTGCTAAACCCAAAGTCTGCTATTTTAATGTTCATGTCTGCATCAAGTAGAAGGTTTTCTGCCTAAGAGAAAAATAAGGGAGGAAAAGGACAGTTTATGTATCAGCGGGAGCTCACTATGTTACAGTGTATCCTTCATCAATAAATGCAAAAATGTTTCTTTTTTCTGAACCGGTTCACCATCTGCACCCTTCCTGCAGAACAAGAAGAAACTAATCCCCCTGAACACATTGTTACAACAATTGCAAATCAGCTACCTTTACTCCGGAAACAAAACTGATAAAAAGCAGCTGAACAGACTTGAAAGTCAGCTACTGAATTAACTAAGAAGATTTTCTTTCTGGAAGAAACAATTTAGTTCAGCTTCAGACTGAAGTATCCAGACATCTTGGAATAGCAGCTTCAGCTTCTGACAGGTTCATGCCAAATTCTGATGCCAAGGAGTGTAAATCTAATCCCAGACATCACCTACCATTTTGGTGGCATAAATGTTAGAAGGGATTTAAGACTTTAGAAGATGATCTATTCTGCTTACGAGATGAAACATTTCAAGTTCTGTGCTGTATTTTAGCATCTTGTGCCAAAAGAATTCTCTCCCCTTTATTATTAGCTTCTGCTTTAGCAGGTAACACCACCAAGGTGTTTAAACACTCAAGTATTACTTGTCTATGAAAAAAACCGAATATATTGTAATGCCTGTGCAGCAATTGTCATGGAAATGCAATGCATCACACTTACATAGATGCAAGCATTCCAGAGCCTAAGGACTCAGCAAACGGTATCCTATACTTAGTACCATGGGTAGGTCAAAAGATTAAGAGAGCCAGTTTACAGAAATACTAGCATATTACTGGGAAAAAAAATCAAGTGCATTTCTCAAAACACAAGGACGCTGCACTGGGCAATTTTTCCTCATCTAGTTGGGTCCTGGCTCCTGATCTGTGTATCAGCAACACAGGTGGAGCACTGAGCAGTGCAGGAATCCTCCTTGTTCAACAAGAGGGCAGACATCAGCCAGCGCGGAGGATTCATCTAATTGCCAAACATTAGTTTTATAGCTAATACAGACATCTCCCATTAGATCACATGCTCAGAATTGAGCCCAAGGAAAAAAGACTCAGATCAGGAGCAGAGAAGCAGCAATTGTTTTTTTTAATTGCTTTGATTCAAAGGGTAAACATGGATTTTCTTTGAGTTTGTTTGTTGGATTTATTTTTTAATAATTTCTCTCGCACTCAATGAACAGGAGAGAATTAAATACCAGTCTATCAAGCCAATAGCAACAGAACTTGTTGTTTATCAGGAGTAAAATACAGCCTGTTTTTACAAACTAACTATCCTGGAAAAATCTTTTATTTTCCCAATTCATGATCTGTCATCTCAGCTGGTCCCAGCTGATGTGCCTGCAGACAGACTCACAGAGATATTTTCCAGATTTGACAGCATTCTACATTACTGCACAAAGACTTCATTTTCCTTGTGGCGAAAACATTGCTGTCAGTGCAGCTGCTCTACAATTACAGTAGTCATCCTAGTTCAACAGTACTCTGCTACCCGAGTACCCCATGCTTGCAGGTTCCTTTCTTCAAGCAAAACCACCAAACATCCCTGCCTTTAGCATGCCAAATAGAAAGACTATGGTCTCGCTGGATATGCGTTCAGAGCAAAAAAGTTACTGGAAAGGTAAGTTTGTGCATCATGTGATAAGCAAAATTGGAATTGATTATAGTGCTTTCTACACAAGTTGTTTATAATCACAGAGAATTTAGAGGAGGCAGTTTAAGTACCCATGAGCCTTGCACTCCCTCCTCTTCTGCCAGAATAGTCTGGACAAACTTGCACTTTTTCTTACATCTTCCTAGCTTAGTCTGGAATAACTTATATTTGACAGACTTTACTCTCTCTGTTATGAAAGCCAAAAAAGGCTTATCAACAATCCCCAAAGTGGTGCTAGACCTCTGCCTTGAAGTGCTAACAGTGTCACCGGGCTGACATGCTGATATCAACAGATGTGAACGCAGACACAACTTGAAAGTTGCTTCTTTCTTCTTTGCAGCTCTGTAAGAAGAGTTTTAAGTGCAACAGAGGTGATGCATAATGTTTGGAAGAAGAGACAAAATTAGAACACCACCTCAAAGCCATCCAATTAGCCCTTTTTTCTTGGGCCATGCATTTCTCATTGGCTAGGCTGGCTGGTTCTCAATCACCTGTCACTGGCTAGTCACACCTAACACTGAACTTTTCCAATGAGTCTAGAGCAACTCCAAGAGAAAACAGAGAGAGAAAAGCAAACAAAGACTTCTGGAGCCTTCCTGCCTGCCTTGCAAATAGGGAGGAGATGAGCAGCAGAGCACTCGTGACAGACGGAAAGGGGATCCCGTGTAAACGCTGCGGGGCAGTTTTGGACAGTCCTGTGAGCAATCCAGCCAGCTGTATGGGTGCTATGGGACTAAGACATGAACAAGGGGTGGAGGCTGAATGGACTCTGGGAGCAAAGGTGAGAGGCAGGATGTTGAATAGCCACATGGGTGAATGCAGTAAGACTCAGTAACATAACTGGGTTGAGCAAACCAGTGCCAGATAACAAGAATATGGCTGGCTTCCTGTTCCCAGCCAAGCACAGGCAGAGACAACCAGTGAAGGCAGCTTGTCCAGCCAAGCCTACAGGTCCCTCATTAGAGTCTTCTGGAAAACTCAACAACTGTGGCTGCAGTAAGCTTCAGGGAGCTTGACAAAACATTCATGGGCTCCAAACCACCAGTCAAAATCAGAAGGATTTTTTAAAAATCAGTATTTCAATGAGATCCAGCCCTTTCCTTCCTTGCATTCTGACTTCAGAGGGCTGGCCAGGCACCACCATCATCAGATGACAATGGTCCTGGGGCAGAGTGAACTCAGCAGAAAAGGATGTATTATCCAGAACCATATGCACACGCAGGAGCTGGCAGATTGACAGGTATTAGGGAACAGACTTGTAAGAAAGAAGATGAGAGCATGCTGCAGTGTATAATAAGACAGAGAAAAGACACTGATGCACAAAACCCATAGGAACTATTCAACCTCAGCTTTTCACAAGTATTTAGATACGTTAGTAAAAAAGAACCTGTATCAGTGTTTTCTCTGTAAACATACAAAGACATAGAAGCAAGAGCACAAGCCACCTTTCAAGTGGGTGAAGATCCTGCATTCAAGTCCCATGACATTTAAACTTGGCAAGCAGTTAATTTCAGACTGAAGGCTTAGGTTGTACCTGCAATTGCTGAACTCTAACATGGTCTGGCATGTTTATACAGACAGACTACTAAAAAGCGTTAAATACAAAGTTTGACTAATTTCTGTCTACCTTCAATTTATTTTTCTGTCTGAATGAAACACTACAGTATAAACCAGAAATTCAAATGGATTAACACCCTAACATATTTCTTACAAATCACCAAGAATAGATCATTTTCTGTATCTTATGAATTAATTAGTGCCAACTGGTACCACCGAATTTCTGCAGCTTCACTGTGCAGATATCTGCATGCCAGCAGGTATAATTCTTTGGAGAGCATGTTCTTTTTCTTAAAGCCAAAACTGGAATACAAGTAACACAAGCTCTATTCTTGTCTCCTCCCTGTTCCAACAGGCAAGCTACATTATTTTTGTGCTTCAGAAAATTCAGAATAAAATACAAGTGATAGTTCCCTCATTCAAGTTTGAGGCATTCAGAGCCAGTGGCAAGGACAAGAATGAAACTAAGTCTGTACTGGCAACCAACAAAATGAAAAATAAGTAACAGCCTACCTTGAGATCACGATGAACTATGCATTTCTGATGACAGTACTGCACAGCAGATACAATCTGAAACACCAAAATAATCAGTGACGTATTTTATTACAATCTCAGTATAAGCTTCCATACATACATTAGTAATTTTGCCTCCTGATATGATTCAGCAGAACATCAGAAGGTCATAAACAAAGCTTTAATTTTAGAAACTTCATGTAAGTTTCATTAAAGCTCAGACATTAAAATTTTAAAGTCCTTAAAAGCAGCTAATTTTCTTACTGGAAAAACAAAAAGTTTAATTCCTATTACCTCAAGGTAATAGGAGAAACATCTATTTTAAATGCAGATTGCCCAACAGCAGTAACTATAAAAGGAAATTATTCCACCACCCGATCCAATAGCCGGATGTACCACCTCAGATTTTATCTTCTGAAATGTTTGCAGCATCTCTCTGCAATTCATCCCTAACAGAACTGTTCATTCAACATTTTTATATGCAACTTTCACATATGTATAACAAAAGACAGCAAGTCAAAAGCAGTTTCTTTACATGTTACACACCTTAATTCTGAAACCCATCAAATTTTATTTGTCTAATTAAAGCTTTTCACAATATAATCACTAAAACAGGGTAAGAAAAAGAGTAAGGCAAGGAAGTCCGTAAGAAGAATATAAAAACCTATTACAGAATACTTGTCATACTGACATGACACAGTAATACATATCATCATATCAACATCTCTAGATAGAACATCTGATAAGTTCTAAAATATTCAGAAAAGGATCAAAACCTCAAGTGAGTCACAATAAAAAACGTGGCTCTTCGGAACATCCACTGAAAAAGAATGTAAAACAGACTTACTATTTTTAGATACTACGTAGGAAGCAGATACTTTTCTCTTCAGGGATTTTTTTCCACTCCAGCTTTAGTAAACATTATCACAACAATGAATATTTTTTTTTAAAGTAAAAGAAATAAGCTCACACTCATGTCTATCTGAAAACACCATAAATAGAAAAAAAAAAAAAGAAAAAAGAAAAAAGAAGAGTGAATGTTAATTTCATACCTGCCTGAATTTTGCACGAGCCTCTTTCTCTTTCATTCTTCCATGAGCAACTAGGTAGTCAAACACTTCTCCTAACCACAACAAGGACAAAGCATCAGTCCTATTGCCCATGTTTAATTTTTGACTGTCATGCACAATTAAATCATGCTTGAAAACAACACCCCTCCTCCCCCCCTTAGGTTCTTGAAAGGGAAAGGAAATAGAAGCAGCCAGGAAAAAAATCATTTTTTCTGTTTGCATTGATTGGATTTAATATGTAATAGTCAAGAAATACAAAAATGGAACCCTTTCACGCTAGGGCTACTTCACTTTTTAAAATAAATCCACTTAAAAAAACACTAAATAAAAATAAAATTTAATCATTAAAAACATTTACTTAGCAGCATCTGTATTACTTCTGGGTTTTAGTTCTTGTTCTCCAGTAAAGCTGCTCAAATGCCTTTCAGATCCCCCCCATCTTTGTGCTGTCTGACAAGGGGCCCTTCCAAGCTGGTCCCTAGCTCTGCGCTGGATTCCCTTCCCACTTTCAAGCATTTCCCATTCAGATGCTAAGTGGCTTCTCTGGCTGGCACCTTGCATTCCTCTCACACTTCATGGTCCATCTGGTCCCCTCTCCCCATGTTCCTTACTTCCACCTCCTGGACCTGCCTCTCCAAGTGCTCTGGCACACAGTTTCAGGGTGCCTGCCTAAATATAGCAGCTAAATACTGAGTCAAGTTTTTGCTGGAATCAGCACCAGATTATCTCCTGTTACCCCAGCAGAAACCTCAGAATGGTAACTACCCTTAAGCACAAGCCTCATACAGAACGTGATGCAACCAAGAAAGTCTGCCCTGGAATGTCTGCTGTGAAGGCTAGATTGGAATGAGCCATTAACTATCACATCCTTAAATCATTCCTAGGCATGCAACCAGCATGACTTTCTGTAGTTTAGTTTATTCTTAAAGCAGAATTAGGAATCCACTTACCCCCACTGGCATATTCCATTACCAAATACAATGTCTTTTCAGTTTCAATAACTTCAAATAATTTTACTGCAAGAGAAATGAATGAGAGATTGCAGCAGGGAGCAAAAGCACAGCACAAACAAAAAATTATACTCATGAAAGTGAGCATAATTTATGGCCAGTAATAACCCTAAACCATACAAAAGCTTTATATCCTTTAAGTTAGCATTCTTTTGAGGGGAAGAAGCTCTAAATCACGATTGATAAAGCATATTAATTCACAATTTTCTTAGACGTTTATGCACACTGTACAAACAAGTTCATGCTGAAATTAGTGTTTAATTTGACACAGACATCTTTCAGATCATACAAACCTTCCCTGTTTCACTAGTAAGCTGTTCCCAGTTAGAAATCTGAGATTCTGACCAACTAAAAACCGAGTGGATACCAGAAAGGCGAAGTCTGAAAGACTCTCCTCAGACTGTAATAGGAACCACTCATTTAAAACAAACACCCTCCACCCCACCATCACCCCCAAGAGAACGAAAAACAGCAGAAGCCAAGAATGCTGGAAAAGCAACAAACAATTCAAGGGATGAGAAGGGAGTGCCTAGCATGTAATAACTTGTACACCTTGTCCATACCTTGTATGCAACAAGCCCTCTGGCCAATTCAGGACCATTAACTGTCTCTGGAACAAGACTGTCCAGCCCTCCTCAGCCAGAAGAATTGTCATCACAAAGTAGGGCCCTGAAGCTGTGGGGTAGGTGAAAGAACTAAAGCAGAAAGGGAAAATTATACTTTGTAATTCTAGTTTTCTGGAAATATCAGTCAGTGGGAGTCTTTCCTAGACTGAACCAGTGAAGTTTTGCTCCTTTCACCTAAGAAACTCATGCTTCTTGGCCTCAAGAGCAATTTTGATGTAGGAGGAGAGATGGGGCCTGCAATATTCAATATCAACTTTGTGTTAAGACCTTCCTGGACTGAGTAGTTCATCTTCCCTGATTAAAATTCCTGTTTCAAGCAGTCAACAAAAGAGGTGAGACAATGAAACATTTACTGAATGCTCACTGTCCTATTACCTCAAAAAAGTTTAATGAGGAAAAGCACAGCAGTAAAGTACATTCAAACAAAGCCAAATAGAGTAAAATGTGAACAGTGTAATAAAAAAGTTTGCTGAAACACAGGACTCCTACCAATATTGGGATGATTCAGTATCTTCATTATTCGTACTTCTCGAAACAACTGTCAAGGAAGCAAGACAGTGTGTTTATTAGGGAAAGTTATGCAAGATAGGCAATATTAGATGGCAAAAAGGAGCAGCACAAGCCACTGAAAATAACATTAGCATAAAACATAAATAAAGATGGTGCACTGAACTCCAGAATGCATAATCTGTTATATGATACATGGTATAGAAATAACCACTACCGACTACATATCAAAACCAGACTCATTTTTAAGCTCTGTACACGACACAGCAAAGTTTTATGGCCCTTTCTGGAGTTTCACATTGACCAAACCAAACAGATTGTTCACATAAGCTTCTGTTATCTCTTTGCTCCGATTTCTTTGGTGACTGCAAACTCAGTTAACTATCTGAATACACAGGGAACTGCAGGTGGGAAGTACACCGAGTGGTGCCACAGAAAAGCTGAACACACAGATGTTAAAATGGCATTAAAGAATCCAGACGTCTCTCAGTCCTGCCAAGGTGAAGTGGGTGAGTTCACTTTTCTCACAACCACCAAATTTTACATTGGGTCACGAGCAGTGATGTCCCCTCTCCTCTGAGGGCCTGAAGATTTATGATTGATGCAAGTCTGTTTTATGATCCTGAGTTGCATAATTGCAAACAGCTGGACAAACTCATAGCTCGAAGTGCATATACTTAAGACAACAGTGGGTTTACTAAAAAAAACAACACCCCTCCCCTCCCCCCCCCCCCCCCCCAACCAGAAACAAGAGATCTTTGCTCCTAAATTTCTAGCTATCACACATTTTTCGATTCAGGAAGAGGTGTGGTAAGACTAACCTAGGGGCTCAAAGGGAAGAAGGCAAATGTTTTTCTAAATATTCCAGTTTGTTGCATAAGAAAAAGTTTCTCAGCTAAAACACTACCAATTAGTGAGAAGCTAACAAATCTAAGCCGATAGATGGTACAGCTTCAGAAGAACTTCAAAGCAGGTATGTGGAAAACTGCAGCTCCTGCCAGAAGACTGGAAAGATGTTTCATATCATAACAGTATTAACGCTGGTACAAAAGTTACAGCAACGAACACATGTCTTATCAGGGTCAAAATATTAGACTTCTATAAATAAAATAGTTTCAAATCTAGAGAAAGTAGCATTAAAAATGCAAAAAAAGCCTTACTCTGTGTAATATTCTCACAGGGTTTAGAAGTTTACTAATTAAAGATTCAAACAGACTTCAGTGACACATAATTTCTCTTTTCATAAATGAAAAACCTGATAGGAAATGGGCATAAAAGTCTATTTTCCTTAAAACAGAATATTACTGACCTCTAGTCTGATGTAGATACTTTGTTATGTTAAGGAAACTCAACCTTCTGAAAGAAGCTCTGCTAAGGCAAAGTGTAAATGAACTCAACAAAGTCACATGGTGAATCTGGGTATTTTCTTGCTGGTTAGTGGCTCTGAGGTGGGCTACTTGTTTGGGAATTTTGACTCAAAGGCACTTTTAATGCTGGTTGAAACGTGTTTGCATGATTAGAGCAAGAACTGGACAAGGCTGAAGTGACTGAAGTTAACTTAGGTGATGCTTATCCACACAAATCATGTCAAGCCTAAGCCAAACAAACTGGCTATTTTATTTTACAGACAGGATGGTGTCAGCCTCACTGGAGCAGGGAAAGAGAGAAATCAGCAAAGTAAGAATTGAAATAACAGTTGAAATCCTGGAATCTACGTGCAGGTATCTGCTGACTAAATGGCTTTCTCTGAGAAAAGATTCAAAAGCCCTAAGGGGTTGTACTTCCTACAAAACTCCTCTCCCAACTGTCTGCTGGCTACTGAAACTACATCACACAAGGCTGCCTTCCTGGGGAGATCCACATTCCTCAGAGTTGATGTTCTGCAGTTATCAGCTGCTGACAAGTTTCCAGCAGTTGTTTAGCAACATTTTCAGATCTTTTTCTGAAGTTACTGGGGTATAGGCATCTTGCAAACTAGGCAGATGTAATTTACGTATTCCATAAGTCAAGCAGCTTTGCTACAGCTGCTTGGCGTGACAGATAGCTTCTTTTTTCTGGCTTGGAAGGTGCTTGAAAGAACTGAAACAGTGGAACAGCACTGTGTAGAGACCACAAATACAGCCACGTTACACACTGTGCAGTTCTCAGCCCCTACGGTCCAAGGAGATGTGTAAGGGTCTCTCAAATGCGGAGTGGGCAGAAAGCGCAGGGAGCCGTATTTCAGTACAGATGTTCACAACAGCACAGGGTGAGCGGAATGGGAACGGGGCAAATGGACTCTCCTCTGGAGGCCTGGTGTATATTCAGGGTTTTATTTGGTCCAGTATAAACATACATTTATATAAATTAAGAAAATGCCAGTGTTTGCTCCGCTCACGTAGTAGAGGACAGGCAGCACCATACACAATCAGTAGAACCTGTACCTCTGAAAAAGGTGCAAGGCTTTAAAATTTGGTACCTACCTTCCCAAGCCACAGACTGCAGAAAGTACAGAGATCTTCTGTCACACTATTACTAAACACTTCTACTTGCTATCAGGTTGACATCTATGTTCCAGATTTACTAATTTAAGTCACTACAATACAGCTAAAAATCTTCATTCACCCAAAGCTTTTTCTTGCATTGAATGATGTGATTAATTGCTTCCCTAGTTTCTAAATCAGTACTGAGAAGGGATACTGCAAAAAAGCATGGCTTTCAATAGGTACGGTAGTGTATTGAAATTGTTCCAAGCCCTCTATTCAACTCTTCTTAACAACAGAATGAAGCTAAGTTTGAGGCTATAGATATGTTTAAATAATAAAAAGAAGCCCGATGACTCATAAAAAAGGAAGAACTGAAATGCTACTTGCTAATCAAACCTATTAAGAAAAGCCCACCTTCTGTTTCACTAGCAGTTGCAGAAAAGCAACAGCACACTATGCCAGAAAGATCCCTAGCAAAGCCAGTACAATGGGACACTTTCAATGTAGCAGACATGCAGAAGGTAGAACAACTCCTTCAATATAAGTTCCAGTTATGATGGAACCCAAGTACTTAGATATGGAAACAAATAACAGTCATGAGAGTGGATACAGAAGAAATTGAAAACAAAGCTCTGAAAAGGCAGTGCCCTTAATTCAACACTGTTTATCTACTTAGAGAGGCAGAGGTCCTGAAGCAAGACCACAACACCATCCATGCACAAGGAAGTAAAATTCCAAATTCACAAGGCCAGTTTCCTTGTGTCATCTCCTAATGTTTGATGTTTTCAGTTGAAATAATGGTGTCTGTGAAGCCTTCCTTCTGTCCACACCATAAACAACAATGGAGAGTGGCTAAGAACCTGACACTTTCTTTGCTGTCACACCCATGAGTAACTACAGAACCAACAAGACACTTCCAGCAAATGAAGTATGTGCTCAAATATTTCTGTTTACAAAACAAAACAGTGCATGAAAAGCTATGATGCATCAGCTAATTTTACTTAATTAGGTCAGCAGCAAGTACTATGGCAAAACCCACCAGCATTTGGTATCCTTTATGTTATAGTGAATGGAAAGGGGATGATTCTGTGAATGACCCTGTGCCCAAAATCTGTACTTATCTTGTTTGAGCCAAAGGAATAGATGTTTAGCTGACCTGTGTGAAATTTACCAGCTTTGAAGCTCTTCAAACTGTCCCCTTAGCTACGCTAATTTCAATGAGTTCAAACTCAGGAGTGGTTATTTTTGTGGCAGCAATGTACTCCAGCCCAGTGCTCCTCTAGCAGCATTCGTTAGAGAAGTGTCTGTTCCTAAAAAACACTATCACTGTTTCCAATTCCCAACATTACCTCTTGAAGAAAATACTGACTACTTAACAGTTCTATGTACAACATAACCACCACCACTTTTATAAAAATTCACATTACAGTACCACTGTATAGTATTTAATCACAAAGGTTATTTTTCTTTCTGAACTATTACATAAAGACAACTAATTTCATTGAACAGGACAAGAATTTTTTAATTTGCAGTACACAAATGGCCTATCCAAATACTAACAGAAGTAGTAATTCTAAGCATGCTGATGAACCACTCTCCCATCCTTATTTGCTTTAAAAAAACCCCTACAGTTGCTTGAGTGACTGTGCAAAAACTGTGCTTAAGCCTACTTAAAAGCTTTCAGGGAATCAATACTCAGATTCACTCACAATTCTCAGACAATTGTAGTATGCTGAAGACATTTAGAGCTTCAAAACAAAAACTATTTTTTCTGAAAATTGCAAACCAAAAGTTACAAAGAAAAAAATTATAGCAACAAAATACCATACTTTCCAGTGTAAGCAGGAGATGCATGGGATAAATATTTCTAGAAGTTACTGAAGAAGAATGGAATTGTGGTTAATTAACTAAATTAGTCCCCAGTTCTGCTACAAGATGCTTCTCACTACCTAAAAAATGTTTCTCTTGTTATTGGCTTCCCACTCAAAAAAGAAACAGCAGCAGCAGCAACGTCCTATCACATAAGGATTTTGTGTACTACTTGTGCAGTGCAACATGATCTTTTGCAGGCTATGAAAGTTCATTTATACTTGGAATGATTCCTTGAATTATTATTGAATATTTTTCTGTGAAATAAAACTTATGTATCATTAAAGCAATTATCCCAGAAGTAAGCTTTTAATCCTTAGTTTTCCATGAATGATTTTAACATTTCTTTATGCCTTCATTGCTCAATCATGAAACAAACCCACCTAGCTAGGTCTCCCAATGTAAATAACAATCTAGGTAGGAAACAAGTTATGAGAGCAGCACAGGATTTCCTCAATAAGCTCCATCACATACTGCCTCTGAGGATTCCTCTTCACTTGCTCAAATATTAGCAAAGAGATTTGCTTAATATAGGATATAGGACTTAAAGACAGCAAAGCTTTTACATGGACACTCTCCATAGCAGCTTGAGTTAAAAAAAAAAACACCAAGAACCAAAACCTGAAGAACCCTTAAACACTCAGAATAGAAATTAAATCAGTGCATTAAAAGAAATAAAAAAAAGGAGTTAAAGCAAATTACTTTGTAACTCCCCATAAGCAAAGTTACACAATAAAACGTGATGGCAGCCAGAGATAAAAAAACCAGGAGTAAGCTCTAGCCTCTTTCTCTCATTCTACAGCTACAGACAGCAGCAGTCCAGTATTTGTAAACAAAAAATATCCCAGACTTTTACAATGGCCAACCTCTGGTAGGACAAGACAATGCTTCTGTGCTTCAGTCAAAACCAAACATATACACAGTTAAATAGGGGAAAACAACCCCAAAACCCAAACAAAACCACCCCTGGGTTTTAATAGAACACATCACAATGGTTATGAAGGACTTCTGAATTTTTATCTACAAACACAACACAATAATGTTCTGATTATGTTCACCTATTTTGTCAATTCTGTACACGAAAACTAACTGCCAAAGGTCCCTTGAGCTTAACAAATATTTTACTAAAAAGTTGAAAGAATATAAAAACAAAGGTAAAAACCCAACAGAAAAGCCATAAAAATTTACACTCTTAAGTCCACAAAAACTAACTACTACATTAAAGAACAATCCAGAAAAAAATACTGTCCTGCACAGCATTACATCTTGAGTTAGTATGTAGACAAACTACTTATGTACCCACTTAGATACAAATTTCATTGTCAGCAAGGGGTAAAGCTGGAGGAGGAAGGAAGAACAAAGACACAATGCTCAACTCAAGCAACTACCCTCAGACGAACTGCACATGCACATTATAGCAAAGACAGTAGGGTACCACTGTCTCCCAAGGCCACACAAGCACAAAGATGTTTGTTTAGGAAGATAAAGGGACCAAGTATTTCTGTCAAGTAAATAAAAGATCACAGTTCAACTGTTCATAGAATTTCAGGTGTTATGGTATATTCTTACCTTTTGCAGACTAGTAGGATTTAGCTGGGTTTTATCTATTATTTTCACAGCAACCTTGGGAAAAACAAACATATCCAAACAACCTTGTTATTAAACTCAGAATAATATTGGAACAAAAATATATTGCACCTCTGTGAGCAAAAAGTATAGATGTGCCTTTAAGACACACATGCATGCCTGCTTTTATGTATTTCATCAAGCAAAATTTCTCACCTATTAGGATCTACCAGCAGGATGTCAAAACTTTGGTACCAGATGGTACCACCAAGGAATCAGATTTATACTTCTGCCAGTGTTTGGACAGAACACCATTACACTGTCCACTACAAAACCAGGCCCTCCAAACACAAGATGTAGCTGTCAATAGATTTCAATATCAAGGATCTGTCTATCTATAGATTATCAATATAAAATGAAATCTATGTATCAATGTATTTCTCTTTAGTTTTGAAAATACCTGGGGGTGAATGGACCCACTCCTAGCCACAAAATATCCCCTGATGCACAGCTTTTTGATTTCTTCACCAAAAAGTTACATTTTAAAATAACAGGTGAGTAGTTAGAGGAAGCAGACTCAGGCAACATCAGGTAACTTCTTATATGCTGAAAGAGTATCTTTACACCTTCCTTTATGATGCCAAAAAATGCACGTTTTTTATTCAGAAGAGAAAGGTAAAAGAGCAGAAATACTTATAGACAAAGAGAATCTAATACACAGTCAGCCCTTTTTTTTTTTTTTAAAGGCTTACCTCTCTTCCAGTAAGCACATGCCTTGCCAGCTTCACTTTGGCAAAATTTCCTTTTCCTATTGTTTTCAGTAAGCGATAATTTCCAATGTGAGGATGCTCTTCATTGGTAGATGTAATGGAGTTTCTACATCGGGGGATGTTTTGTCTGCTACTTGACTTGATAGGTTGGACGTGTGGTTCAGTGTATCCATCCACAGAGGTATGCTGGAAGGCAAATAAAGTAATTAGTAATTTAGCTGCTCGGCTTTTAGACGGTTACAGAACGCACTATAGCATCAAGAGATGTAGGGGAGTAATTTATTCACTTTTAAAAGTATAACTGGTAACTCTGGATGGTAGTTTAAGTAGCACATACTGCCTTTGGGCAGAGAGTTTGATACACGTATCAAGAGAAAAGTCCACAAAAAGATTTTACCAGCTCCAAAAGTAGAGCTAGAAACCATCACAGGGCTTTTTAAAATACGAAACTATACGAAGTTACACATCACACCGCTATATTGCAAGTAAACTTGCCTACCCATAATCAAATTCAATATTTTAAAAATCCACAGTACAAAAATTATTTGCATATTGACATATTTGGAAACAAGGTTTCACTATTTTTTTCTTAACTTTCTTAATCTCAAATAACACGAGTAAAACCGTATTTTTTCAAGTTTCATTCCCCAAATCTGTTTGCATCCTTTTATAAGTCACAGAATTTCTCATTCAAGTAACAATCTACATCTTTATTTAAAAATAGCCTACTCTTAAAAAGAAAACGTCATGATATCTCATAAATATATTTTAAATCTCAAAGTCTGAAGAGCTAAAAGGATGTTATTTTTAATGCATACCAACACATCATCCCACATTAAACGTTAGTCACTGAAATCCTCAGTACTTCTGCACTCTCTAACTTCCAAGTATGTAAGGTCCAAGATACAGATGGGGCTTGGAAACATTCCAAGGAGAAATCAAAATAACAGAAGATGTCAAAGGGGTGTTAAGTGTTCCAGTATTTCAAAAGCTTTCTAACATTAGTGGCACATGGGTACATATTTTAACAGGTAAGACTTAGCCTCTAATCTTTCCAGTTACAGATTTTAATGCAGACAAATACTGTGGGTAGAAACAGTGTCTTCTCAGACCAGTTTCTGATCCTGTACCCGAAAGGCACGCTTACTCCCAGCTCACTCAGCCCCTGCTGGGCACCGAGCACCAACAAAACCCAAGACATCTGATTTCCCCCTCCCCCTTCCCCCTGTTATTCACTGCTTCAATCAAAAAGTGGATACCTTGATGACTCTGTACAAAGCACTAATGAGGCTGTTTCTTTACAGACAAAGGTTCCTGGATCTTTGACTTTAAGCTGAAAGCAGAGTCAGAAGGCAGGAAGACGTTTCCCTGTCTGTCCCATTACCCAGCCTAATATCGGTCTATGCTGATCGCACCCTTATGCGAGAATTATCTTCTTACACAAAATGAAATTTAAAGCAGCACTTCCAACTTCAGCATACATTTATTATAGTGTGAAGTCAACCCTCTCCTGTAAACACTCAGGCTTACAGATAGGCCCACTGAGCCAAGTGGAGTTATTTCAGGACAGAAGCACTAGTAGAACTGGGGAAACTAGCAAACAGCTGCAACACGACCGGAAAAAACAAGGAGTATACCACAACCAGAATGTTCTTCCCAA
The DNA here is from genome assembly GCA_022605575.1 of Laterallus jamaicensis coturniculus. Lineage (NCBI taxonomy): Eukaryota > Metazoa > Chordata > Aves > Gruiformes > Rallidae > Laterallus > Laterallus jamaicensis. Next base: position 25,606,398 of record JAKCOX010000001.1, read on the forward strand.
ATGTAGCACAACGCTGCTTACATCACCTCCAGCATGATTAATTATTCACTATGGCCAGGAGAACGGTCCTAAATATAATTTTCTGTTTGTCTTTTCATTACCTGAGTGTCTCTGAAAAATACTGCTTTACCCTCCCTGCTAAACTGTTTCCCAAATTACTGTGGAACCAAGCAAGCCAGGCACGTTTCCATTCTGTCTATCAGACCAATTTATTCAACCATGAAATAACATGCTAACAACAGTATTTACTCTTCAGAAGCAGATCATTAAAATAGTTTCAGTGGACTTGGAAGGTGAGCATCAGGACAGCTCCAGACAAAGAGGCTTTGACACCTTACTTCAACATCGGACACTAGTCCTACGTGCAGTAAACCTGAGCCCAAATAAAAGTCTCACCTAAGAAAACATCCCACAAGAAGAGTATTTGTACAGTGCTAACAGCCGTGCCGGGAACCTCACCCAGAGCTACAGAAGTATGCTACACAAGCAAGTTCTGTCACTCTTTGAGCCTAGTTCTGCACACAGTTAGACCTCCGCTACTTGAAATACAATGCCTACCAGAAGCATTAGCAACCCTAATATCAATTGCCAATTTCATGGGCTTCATAGGATTAGCCTACTTCCAGCAGGTATTTGAAGGGATCGTTTAAATAAGCAGTCGGATAGGCAAGAAAAACCACTGCCATAGGCGAAGTGAAAGATGGCTTAAGAGGAAAGATCATATTAATACAGATTTAATAGGGAAATCAGTTATTTAATCATAAAGATGATATAAAGCAGAACCTATCTGAAGGGGGAGGGGGAGATAACAAGGTTCATGGTCACGATAATTCTGGAATTTAGCCTTTTTGTTTCAGAAAAACCTATGCCCCTCCAGAAGGTTTCTTAATTATTCCCTCTTAGAAAGATTATCTTCAGAGTTAAGCATTCTCTCCAGTTATGCCCAAGGATGACAGAAAACATGCATAAAAAAGGTCAAGTTTCTTAGTTTGTGAGCCACACACATACATAAATGTAATTTCTGAATTTGAACAGCACTGAATGAAATCCAAATTATTCTTCTTAGGTCTTGCAATAGGCCTCTTGCGTGTAAACAGCTGCCCATTGCTGGAAAGTACAGAGGAATTTAAACTAGAAACTAATCAACTTCTGGAAATCAACATTCAACAAAATCAAAACATAACAAGGTTAAGATGTTGAAAAAAAATAAAATCAAGTTAGGTCAAATAACAGTATCTCAGCTATGATTTCCAAACAACACTAAAGCTGCATTCCACAGAAGCATGCAGTATCCACACTGTCTAGAAAGACAGACTACGTAGTGTTAAGATCGTTCTAGTCCATGACAATACGTTCATTCATTATGCATCAGCTACTATGTGACTATTTAAAAATGCCATTTCAGGAGAACAATCTCTAAATTCTAAGAAATTTTTCAGGGTGCTGGAAACAAGCAGACTGTAAAAACCAACACTCCTTGAAGCCATCTAAAACCAATTCCATGTCTAACAACCTGTGTTTCCTACACTGGATGTTAATTAGAGATTCTTATACTTCATTGGATACCTTCATAACTTATCTTAATATATATGTGTGTATATATATCTGCGTGTGTGTGTGTATATATATATATACACACACACACACTAACATCTATCTAAGCAATGTAGTGGGAAACACTTACTAGTACATTATAGTACATTATAAACATATTACTAGTATATTATAAACATATTTCTCTATATGTTCAGTTTATGTCAGTGTTAAATAAAATGTCTAGAAATCAACACAAAATTAGATTTTTAAAAATATAATATGCAATTTTAAATAAAAGGTGCAGCAGTAACAAAGGTTTAGAGCCGAAACAATGTATTTGAGCAGTCTTTTAGGTATTTTGCACATTACTCAACTGTTTAAAAACATACCACCACCAAGAAAAAAAAATATCCATGCAAACAAAATCCATCACTTTTTCCAGCAATCTCAAAAAAAAGTAATTCTAGCTTTCAGATTTAGATTGCGACTGAAGAGAGCTCAATTAACACTTATCACTCCAGGGTAGGTTTATTTCTGGCATGTTCCATTAGAGTTATTACAGAAAGTCAATGGCACTAAAATCACAAGAGTTCACCTGACCCATTGCTTCCCTCAGACACAAAGCTATTGTTTTCCTTGTTTACCCAAGGAAGCTTTGCAGAAGTAAGATGACCCAATGCCCAGGCACATTATCTTTGACAAAGAGCAGAAGAACTAACCCCACTAAGCAGATACTAAGTGTGTCCTTCTCTGCTTTACTTACTCAGCTTCCTTTAGCCATATGCTGTAGTTAAACTTGCATCATCACGTGTATCACTCTTAAAGCTTAGCCTTAAAGTAGCTCGCCCAAACCACACAGTCTCTCTTGGTCAAACAACACTGAGGGCCTCTATAGCCCTTTTGAGTAATGGTGTAACTTCCACACATCCATCTACCTACAAATACACTGCCCTTGATTAAACAAATGCCTTAGTCCTGAATTTTCCCCTTCTTGAATTACCACCAGACACATTCCTTGGTCCAGTCAGCCCGTGGAAGCAAAGCATGCACACACAGTGCTAGAAAAGGTCCATCATCATGCTGTCTCTCTCAGTATCATCTCCTGTTCAGAACTAAGTTTCCTGCAGCCAATTTTTGTATTCCCATCTCCAAACATGTGTCTGACACATGAGCATTTAACGGCTGCCATCCTGCAAGGTAATCAAAAGAGCTAGCCCAGACAGAGGGAGTCTGGAGGCTTTAGAAGAGGCTTCTAATTGGCTCTGACCTGCAACAGTTTTGATTCCCAATACAGGGGAAGGAAAGGGGAGAGACAAGAGATGTCCCAGATTTCCCGCTGTTTTCATGTTTAACTACTTGCTGTTCTTTAAGAGCTAGGAGCTTCTAGCAAACCACCTTGAGCAAGTCTGTTTCTTTTGCTGAAGGAGCAGTCACACTCAACTACAAGAGTCCAGTTTTCTGAAAGGTCCTGGTAAACCTCAGTGTAGGGAACAACAGAAATGTTCAGCTCAGCTTCTGCATTGCACATCAAGAGCACTGAGAAGTTCAAGCTGACAGGTATGAAGCATGATGCAACTCTGAACTGCACAAGATGACAGTACCTGATCCAACAGCGAGTGCCAGGAGAAGCGAGTACACTCCTCTTCCAGGTAAACCTCACATCTACACAAAACCACAACTTACTCTTGCCACACGTACCTGTCACATCAGACTGTAATTACTAAAGCACCTCTGATCTCCATCAGAACATTAAATAAAGCACTATCTAATTTTTCATACCACTCAAACGTGAAAAAATGCTTTGGAGGGGGCAATTAAAAACACCCAGTGTATGCACACATGATTCTTTTCATAATTTCTTATCAGCAATTAAGTACATACTAGATTGGGAATGCATGATAGAAACCTTGCTATGAAAAAACCTTCAACAACAAAGCAATCAGCCAACTCCAGCAAAACAGGGCAATACGCAGGACTCAGCTCAGCTAAACCCAAGAAACAAAACACACAGCAAGGAGAAAAAGTGTATATGGATTTTAAGTCAGAAACCAGGGTCAATGCATGACAGAGGCAGATGAGAATCAGACACAACAGTGACCTTTGCCTTGAACTTGTACCCATACCCTGAGCCTGCTCACACAGACTTTCCAGAAGTGAAGGGGGGGGGGGGGGGGGGGGGGATCAAACACATGCATGTGCATCTTTCCATTTATATCAGATTTACATAATATGTAGGAATTCCAGGCATGAACTTTTGAAAAGGCTTGAAGCTATCAGCAATAAGTAACAATGCTTTTGAATAAAGCTGGCCTCAGTCAAGCATATGGAAGCATTTAATTAACTGATGTTGTAACTCCAAAAAGCATTTTATATAACATTTTCTTTAAAAATCCAAACTATAAGCATGGAGTACCAAGCGTGATACTAATTAAAATAACTTCCTCTTTTTCTGTATCTCCTTTTCTTTCCAACTGTAACATTCTGTATTTAAAAAAAAAACCACTTCAAAGCTAACTGTAAAACATTTCTATCGCAAGGTGAAATGCAACCCCTTAATGTCAATACACAATAAAGATTCTTTTCTAAAGCATATATCTCTGGTGGTGATACGTCAACTTCTACTGAACACTGACTAAGTCTTTTCCTGTGCTCGTTACAATGGCACTGGTGGTGTTTTTGTTTTGTTTGGGATTTAAGTCCTCAACATTGCTTTGTGAGAAATATCAGAAATGAGTTTGTTAACTTCTAGACAGAGCTGTTTTTCTCATCACAGAATCACAGAGTTGTAGGGGTTGGAAGGGACCTCGAGAGATCATCAGGTCCAACCCCCCTGCCAAAGCAGCTCCCTAGCTCATACTGCACAGATAGGCATCCAGACGGGTCTTGAATATCTCCAGAGAAAACTACATATGATTACAGCTCCATACTTGAAGCCATCTAGGACAGAAAACAGTTCACCATCTACTAGTGCAGCGTCATTTCCAGCTAACTGATGGGTTTCAAAAGTTCAGACAAGGTTCTTCATACTTGTATGAATACTTGTCATTTTTGTATGGCAACACTAACCCATCATAAATCCTGTCCAGGTAATAGGAAGCTTGCTCCAGGTTTGTGGTGTGAAGTGGGTTTGTTTCTTGGGGTGTGTGTTTTGTTTTTTTTTAAACGCAGCAGTAATGTCATAAGGGAGGGTAGAGTTCATTATCAAATGGAATCACAGATACTTTTTCCTTAAATGATTAAAAAAACCCAAAAAAACCCTGCACTGGTCCTCCCCTGAGAAGTCAGCCAAAGCATTTCAGAAAAACAAATACCTTCACAGCATTAAATCAGGTCTTGTAACCCGAACTCAGCTCACGCTTCCTCCTCTCCCTGGGCCGGCAGCCCTCAGCACGGCCAGGCGTACAGGTGCAGAAGAACAGGACCTTCCTGCCTTTGTTCCATTTCACTCAGAATTGGCACAGATATTTCAACCTGGCACTTTCCTTCCTGACTCATCCCAAACACACAAACAAGATTTTCCAGGGCTAATTCAGGACAGTTGGCCATATCATCTCCATTAATTGCTATGGTAAAGCTGAACCCTCCCCATAACCCCAGCGAAAACTGAGACAAGACAGCTAAAGGCTCCTGCAGGAAGCCACAGGTGGGAGCAAGGGGGGGGAGGTGGGGTGGAAGTGTTTATCCTTTCTTTTGTCATTTGGTACAATACTGGAAGCTACAGTCAGCCCTACCAAGTAAAAGAGTAAAACATTTCCTACTTTGACAAGATAAAATGGTTACCCAACCTTCATGCTCGACACCTAACACCAGTGCACTTATGGGAGAAGGGAGGAAGGAGAAAGGCTATTCCTACTGCAACCTCCAGGATATATTTGAACACCGCCCTTCACATAGAGACAGTTCTTTCAACATTCCCTGTCAGCCTTGCTCTTTCCTCAGGAGGTGATCAGTTTAACCTCATCAGTCTTTTTTTGTTCTTATTTAATGAGATCTTCAAACCTGGCAGCACAGAGCTGCCAGAGAGCATTCCCAGCTCACCTAGGACATTTTGCCAGCACCTGGAGACATGTGCAGCTACAGGGCACTGCTGCTGAATGCCACAGCACTCACAGTTTGTTCAAAACCCCTCAGTAAAACAAGAAGAAAATGAAATGCTAATGTTGATCATTATTGAAAACCAACCAAACAAGAACAGGAACACACCCAGAAAGCGAAACTTCTGGCAAAGGAAACTGGCAGGAGTTTTTATTGTGCTTACAAACGATGCAGCCAGGTCACTTTTCAACCGGCCTGATGAAAGCCAGGAGGAGGCATGAAACCATTTACAGTTGAGGATAAATCAAGCAGGTGGAGATTCGCAAATATTTTCTGGAGTACAAGGAGTGGAAAATGCCTTAATATAAAACTTCAAAACTGAGGGGAGAGGGCTGTTTCTACAGTTTGAAGACCACAATCTGGAAACCTGAGGCTCATCTCCAGACATCATCAAGAGGCAAGGTATATTCACAAGAGAGTAAACATACTGTAGCATCAACTCTGACACAATCAAACCACCAGTCTTCTGGTCCAGCTATTTTTTCTACAGAAGGAAAGCATACACACAGTCAACTGAACCCCAACTCATTATTTCTCTTAAAGTTTATGAAATAGGAATTTTTCTCCTTGCTGATTGCATACCTAAAACAACTCTGGAATCCAGAGTGTCCACGTGCAGCATGATAGCTGCTGAAACTGACCCACCACTGCTCACATGTCTGCTGCCACTTACAACTGTACTGCCACTGGGTCAGCGGGAGGGATGGACAGTGACCACAGGGAACACAGCCAGACAAAACCTAGCATTTCTTCTGCCAGGGTACCTCCAGACAGCTTCACAAGCATCACTGCAGGCCCAAGGAAGAAGGGGAACACCTAGCACTGGGAAAGCAGCATGACATCAGATCCACGTTAGGCCAAGCTGTCAGAAAATTGATCACACTGCATTACTGGCTAATGAGGAGACAAATCAATACTGGTAGAGAAGGTTTAGCTAGTATACATATTCCAATTCCACAACAAAGTAAAAAAAACAGAAGGACTGAGTAAAAAACCCAAAAGACATCAAAACAAAAAGAAATCCTACAAACAAATGAGATGACTTATTTGTGGTGTTTTCCTGCACTGGCTGTGTGAGACAGAAAAGCACACAGTGCGAGCTTAAGAAGCTACCCTTCAGGAGCGACATGCATGGGCAAAGCACCCTTAACATTTCTGCTCAATAAAAGAGAAAATTGAGCAACTTCTTTGGCAAGCCAGACAGCATTTCTGAAGTCCTGACAGCCCCATTACAGGATGCACCCAATGAATCCAATGAAGAATCCATCAAGAAAGATCATCTTTTTTTTGAAAACTATTTTACCTCAAGGTCTTATTAACTTCCTAAAGTAAAGCCTGCTTCTAAAAAGTGAAGAGATGACCAATTAAAAGATCCAACCTGATAGCAATACATACTAATTGATGCACACACGTCATAGAAAAGAAACTATCTGAAGGTCGTATCAAGCTATGTTTCAAATTAAGTTACCCAACATTTAGAAGGATTTCCCAATCTTCTTTTGACATAAACCTTTCAAGGATCTTGGAAGTCTAATCTAAAGAGTATGAAGACTCATCTTAATATTTCCCTTCATACAACACAAATGTATCTAAAAGTATTTGGGCAACCAGTTAATTATGAGAATTAGAAGTGGGGAAAGGTGTGGGGGGGAGGGAAATGCACAGATCAGCATCAGATTAATAGGGCCTATTGCATGCCCTTCCACAGAAGCTGCACTCCTTCAGGGGAGAGGCAGGGAATCCTTCCTGACCTGAACAACACTTTTATGGCTTCTGGCACTAGAACACAGTGGCTTAGTTTTTTCTGATCCATCTCTCTGCAGCAAGGCCTTCTGATATCATTAACAAGTGCTGCCTCACAAGACTGAGGTGCAGCATGCCTACAGGACCCCATCTGCCAAAGGGACACAGTTTTAATGTTTAAGCCAGGATATAACCAGACTCAGGTTTCTGCAGATATGCTTTTTTCATAAGCGCTGACACAAAAGTTGACTCTGAGGAGCGATGCAGATTTTGGCACATGAAAACCAACCACTTTCCTAAGAGAAGGAAGTACCTTAGATGGTGCAGGACACTTCTACCGATGTCCTGCACTCAAGCAGCATTCAGTTACAATGGTTTTGTCTAGTGAGAACAGTCTAGCAGAGCTCTGATCTGATGGTAGAAGCCGCAGAAAAAGTTATAAGGATACCACTAAACCCAGTTAGTCCTTTGAAAGCATAAACCATCATTTACATACAGAGCAAGATTATGATGATGTATCCAAGCCAGCTTGTATAGTAGGGCATGGTGAACTCAAAGAAGAAAAAAGCAAAATGAAGACAGCCTTCTGCTGAGTGTTCTCTGCCCTGTTTTTCATACGTGTTAATTAACAGATCAAATAGAAAGTCCTCAGTTGGGCTGTAGAAACTATTTACCTTTATGTGGATAATGCTACACCACATTTCAATTTAGCAAATATATTCCTAGCCTTGCACAGATTTATGCTTAACTTTAAGCTGTCCAAACACTGTATGCCCCTTGGACCAGCTCATATCTTATGATCAAAGAGTGCGCTCTACACAGAGCTCAGACTACAACCTCTTCTGAGCCCCTGGTTTCTAAACTCATGCAACCATCAACTTTAGCCTTTGAGATTCAATTATTTATGCTCACCAACTACAATAAATTAGCACTTTGAAAATATACGCAACTAGGAGCTAAATTGAGAAAAGGACAAAGGCAAACAGCAGCAACATTCCTCAAACATTTTGTGAAGTATGTAATATACCTAGGAAAAAAAAAACCCATTTCTTTATATGCTTTAAACTGGTAGATACAATAGGTGATGAATGCCAATAATCATACACCAAAAGATATCTAACAATGTGCTGAGTTCAAACCATAAACAGGACCCATGAATATAGCTGAGATATAAAAGTCAATCACAAGAAAAATAATTAACAAATGAAATAGTTTGCATTACATAAGTCCGCAAAGGAAACTGAAGAAAACACATCACAGGATGCAAAGAGAGTATTAAACACAATAGATGCTGGAGTTACCCAGCCCATTAAAATAAAAAGGTTAAGAAAATGTGGAAGAAATAATGACAGTGTATATATAGATGTGTATAAAACTTAAGACTACAAGCCAAAGAATCTATGATTAAAGGGCTGAACAAAAACTAATATGTATTCAAAATGAAAACAAGCAGCCAATCCAACAGTAGGAAAAAATTACACACCCCCCAAAGAAAAAAAAAAAAAAAAAAAAAGAAAAAGAAGTATGACTTTCTTTAGTCTCAGTGGACAAGGAATCCCGAATCCCCAGATATGGTTTTTAGACACTACCCCAGCATGCAAGTTGTCAAAATCAGGCATTTCCAGACTTCCTTGTCTAGATGGCAAGGTACAGCACATCACCAGCAGTAGTAATGCTGGCCCTCTGGCTCACCATTAGCAGTGTCAACTCTTGGTTCTGCCTCGAGCTGGACATCAAAACAGTTTGGATAACACTAGAGCAATGTGTCTTACAGCCTGGAAGTCCCCAGTTGAGGTGGCTTAGCTAATCAGATGCTGTCTTGTATTAAAACGAGAATTAATTTGAGTCAGTCTTAAGGAAGAAAAAGTCCGGAAATCTGTGAAGTCACAGGAACCAGAGGGTAGTGTCTGCAGGTGACAGGGACTACCTGATTTCCCCACCAGCAATTTTAAATCCATCCTAAAAACCTTAAGAGTCATCCTTATGCAGATTTCAAATGGACATCACAGAATTATTTCAAGTCTTAGAATGGGTCAGACAGCAATGTTATGCTGTCTCTTCCCCATCAGCTGGCTAAGGGTCCCTCTCTCACCCACAGTCCCAAGATGCTCCTTGCCTCTAAAAAGAGATGAGAAAAGCCACTGCACTGTAGGAGATACAACCACATACCCCTTATACAATGTTGAGATCCTTAAATTGTCACAGGCTCACTGGGAAGCTCCATTTGTAATTTTTTTTCCCTTAATTTACCAAACCAACTAGAACCCTTCCAATCCAAGGGATAACACCTATTGCATTAAGTATGTTTCTTGTTTCACACCAAGCAGCTAACAAAGAATCTATTAATCTCCTACCATCTTCCTGTCACCCAATAGCTGACCTGAAATAGGGCACAGATTTCCACCTTTTCCCAATTTAACTTAATCCCAACATATAACTGTACTACCTGTCAATATACTTGACATTCTCCCAGTTTGCCTCCTTATTTTTTTCTGTTTGTCACCTACAGAGCTGGTCTTCAAAATATCTTCAATTAAGGCAATATAAGGAAAATGGCTCCTGCGCCATCAATATTTCACTCTATGATAATAACTTTAGCCTAATAATCAAATGCTATATTTAACTCAGGTTCTTCAGGTTAGTAATTACTAAGGGAAGTGAATGAAAACAAACAGATGGATACAGGAGTCCAGTTTGCCTCTTCCATACTACCCCAGAAGGCTTGACATCACTCACTTTAATATTTTGTTTAAATAGAATTATTTTTTATACACCACTAGGAAGTGGATTGTTGAGTAATGGTGAAGAAGCTTGTACAGGGCAGAAAAATATAAAATTTTACAGAAGGACACCCAAACAAAATAACAAAACCAACAACAATCAATGTTTTATTTTGTAGTATTAGAAAAAAAATAATCTGATTTTGATACAAACGCTGTATTTCTCCAATTACTGGCTAAGCAAGACTTGTTTTCTTAAAAGGGACCTTTAAGTGCAGTTTTTTATCAGTCTACTTCAGTTTGCACGGGTTGAGGATTACATTACCCTTCGCCTATGAACACTGCTGTAGGCATACACTCTAACAATTACGTCCTTCCACTGACTAATTCCAGCATCTATATTAGATCGACCCTCATTGCTCATACCACCTTTCTGTAGATAAGATTTCTCTGGACTACGCAGTAGATGGAGCAAGAGCTTCACTCTGAAGTGCTTTCATAAATTTTCTTTGTTCATGTGCATGTTATACCCATCACTGAAAGAAAGAACTCTAAAAAGCAGCCAGCCCTGTTCATTTAATATCAGATTAAGAAAAGCAAATTTGAAAAGCTATTATATATAGGTATGCCTGGTAAAGACTACTCAGAGAAAGTTTTATTGATAATTTCTGCATACATCTCATTGTATTTAATGAATACAGTTGTTATTTTTGCTGGAGTCTGAGCTTCAAGAGAAAATACTATTTTAGCCCCTTCACCAAGACTTGATGATCTTAAAGGTCTCTTCCAACCTAAGTGATTTTATGATTCTAACTTTTTTTTAAGCCACCAGTAGATAGTACTTACTATTATAATTGCAGGGGGAAGGAAACCTGATTACTGTTGGGGGAAAAAAAACCCTATTAGAACCCAAATGCTTTAAAGAATTCTATTACCTTCAATTGATAATATTATCTGGAATAGAGATATGAGTAAATACATTACACATGTAATCCATTTGCGGAAAACAACCATATCCTCTGGAATAGCTCAATGTAGCATTTAACAGGCAGAGGCAATTTCCACAGCAAAAATCAGACTCTTAATCCACAAGATTCTCTGAATTGTTGAGCCATGCCTCTGCTTATTTTAAGTCATGACAGAAACATCTAAGAGTTATAGAGATACTTATATACAACTGAAGCCAAGCATGCACTCTCAAAAGGAATTTCAGATATTTACTGTTTAAGCACAAGTGATTTACACTGCTGCTACACGTAGTGCATGCAGCACACCCTCCGCTTCGCTTCCCTAACCCTGCAATTCTCACACTAAATTCCTCATGTACCTGCTGAGTTTACAAAGAAAACCTCTCTCTACAAATGGCATTAGAAAATTGCATGTCCTTTCTAATTAAACGTTATAAAGCTTTGGTTCCTCTCTTCTGTTATCTGGAAGAAGAAAGCACAGTAACTTTACTAGCAGGGAGGGAAGGAAATGCAGAGTGAGGATAATATAGTCTAACTGCTGAGTATTTAAAGTCGTAACAATCCTTTTTGCTAATAATTTCAAGAAGAATCCCCCAGATGGAAACAACGGCCCCCAACCCACACACAGCACAGCATTTCTTTGCTCCCTTTAGCTTTACAATTCAGATTATTCCCTCACTGAAATGCTTCTTGGGATTCATACAAAAGGATATTACTTGAACGATAAACAGGAGCTACAACTACACAGCTTTAGCAAAGTGTTGTATTGGTTTTGCTTATGTCATTAAACAAGCAAAACTGGAAAAGGTCCCAGAAAGAGTGAGAAGCATAAGGCAGTTGGCAGCAAGTACACAAGCTCAAGCATAAAAAGCATGTTAGTAAGCAAAACGTGGGAGAAAACAAGTGGATGGGACACACGCACACAATGACACATGACAAGAATGCAGTAAAATAGGAAGTTTCAGGTATTGAATGGCCAGCACCATTCCACTAACCACATGGGTTAGTGGAACCTCAGAAAGACAGATACTGGGAAGTATGTAAGGATAAAGCTGCTTGAGCAGCCCACTGTAACAGCTTACTATAGACTATCACTATGCTTAAAGTGGTCAATATTCAAGGGAATAAATAAGGAAAATAGTTATGAAAGAACCCTCAACAGTAAGTTTACAAATAGATGGCCTTTTCCCCTCTGAAAAAGGGGCCTGCTTGGATACAAGGAAAACATGTTTTACTTTATTTTTCTTCTAGTGTGTTCCTAAAGTATTTGGTTAAGATGGAAAAGATAGGAACCAACAGCAGAGAAAGGAGGAAGCCGGGAGGAAAGCTTCCAAGAGCTGAAAATAGCACTCTATCGCAGTGACTAAGGCTGTGCCTCCACTTACAAGAAAGTGTGTGTTTCACTGCATCATGAGTAAGGCGTGGGTCCTCCTGCAGAGGCACTACAGGTTTTACCATGAGGTTAGCCTTCGGCAGGAGCCTTTACAGCAAGCCCTGCTAGAGCCTAATCAATCCAAATATATTTTATCCAACCGCATCTGTCTAATGAAAGATAACACTTCTAACAACCTTGCCTAATTTTCCCTCTGCTTGAGATTTTAAGTTATCATGCACTAGTATTGCTTTATAACACAAAAGCGATTAGACTTTGTCACCACTAATATTATCATTATCTGCTGTTGCTAAAGACTGCTATGGGCTATCCAGTAACTTCACATGTTCAGCTATGTGAACATAGATGGACTACACATGTGCTTTCTTCAGAGGTGAAATAAAGTACCATCTTATTTGAGCTATCCATATCACAGCTACGTACGTATGTTTAGAACACAGTTCTGCAACACAACTGGACAAAGCTCCTTATGTTGGATGGATGAAAAAACCTCCTAAGTTTGGGTATCATTCTCTGCTCTGATTACAACGATCAGCATTTTTCTACTTTTGAGAATTCTGCAAGTCAGGTGTTTAAACATAAACCAGGATTGATATTCTGTTTACTGCCCAGGTACCACTACAGTCATGGTGAACAAGGCAGGTGCTGATCGGAAGTCATCAATGTGTTTGACTCGCTCCTCAGTTTAACTCAACTACATTTTTATCAGCCCTTAACCAAGAAATAATTAGAGCTATGAACATATGTATAGGGTATTAGACTTACTGGGCATTCAAAATGACTGGACAATTTAAAGAATGTTTTACCACTTCCCCCTCCCCCCAAAAATTTTTTTAAAAAGCTTCTTTAGATTTATTATACAGCTTGGAAATTAAAGCAATGAAACTTGCTCAAGCTTTTTATAACCTAGAGTCCTCTTTCTGGTACATTTGAAAAAAGCAAGGGCGAAGAATCTTCCCCCCCTCAAAACACACTGTATTACTGCATTATGAATGTAGGTTTCTCTAAGGTCTTACATTTTTACAGATAGTTGCAACCTTGAAACCGTTTGCACTCAAAGGTCACTGGTACTGAGCACTTAAACCTCCAACAGCCCAGCAGGAGTCTTTATAAGTGCAGACCACATATCATTGTGTCACCCACACCTAAGATGTCCCATACAAGCATAGGAATGGCAAGATAAAAGAAGGAGAATTATTTTTTCCTTGATCCATTTGCAACAAACAACAAAATACAAGAACTTGAAACCACAAAGACAATGCATTCATTCCAGCAGAACAGAGAGCCTGCTTTGCAGGATGATTTGGGCGATGTAAAGTGAATGTGGATCAGCTGTCCTTGTAAGATCGAGGATTTTCGAACACACTGATCTTCCCTCCTACAGAGGGGCACAGAAAACCTGCGCTTTTGGGTTTTACAAATACACTCTATTGATCAATCATTACAGCCTAAGCCACAGCACTGCTCCACGAGCACGTCCAGTTCATTGCTTTAAAGGTTAATTGTAGCCCAGCTGAATTTAACTGTGCAGATGCCTTACTACAACTGGGAACATATGCCTTTCAGCGTAAGCAGGTGTTTGAAAGCATACCTAGAAGAGTCACTGACAAAATGGTTATCTGGAAAAAACCCTACCAAACACACAACAAAATAAACCCAGCACTAAAACCCAAACCAACTCTTCAAACCAAAAAACCAAACCTTTTTATCAGCTGCCATCTCAGTTCAAGAAGTAGCAGAATTATGCTAAGCACAAAGAGTACTTTCCAGAGCTTCTGTCTTAAGCTATTCTACCTTGATAGCTATAGAATTTTTGGTCACTAGTTAGAAAAAAATAAGATGAAACAAGCACAGGAAAGCCTCCCTTAAGAACAAGGACCATCTTATCCTCTTGGAATTTTCAACCTTACATTTGCTATCGTGCTGACCAAAACAACCTCAGCTGTACCATCACATACAGCTATGAAGTCTTAAACTGACCTTGACAACTCAGCAATCCTTTGATTTTACTGTTTTACTAAGTTTTTAACAAAAAAGGATAAATTTTCTTGCCTAATTCAAAGCTCAATTGAGCACTGAACAGAAAGAACACACACAAAAAATGTTACTTTAGAATGTGAAAGAAGTATAAAAAACAGGCTTGGTAGTTGATGTGGAGTAAGAGCTTATTATTAAAAGTCAGATTCATTTGTATTACATTCATTACAGTGAATGATGTGAATGTTTTGATATAACTTTCCTGCTTTTATAGTTGTTCTCAGAAACATTGAACTGTGGAGAACATTTTCCCTAAATTTATCGCTACTTATAGTGATACCCTCTATACTAGAGGAGGGTAAGCATTTGAGAACGAAGACCTACAAAGAAATTAAGTCATTAACAAGTCTTTTTTTGTGATTCTGAAGTTCTAGAAAGCTTAAAAAAAACCCAAACCAAACAAACAAAAAAAGCACACAACAAAAAGCAAGCATTGTGATTCCAACAACAAGAAAATTGTGTCAGGACTACAACACAAACAAGCCAAGTTTGAAACATGTCACTGTCTGCAGCATCTTACAAATGGCATATTTAACCAGGAGGGCAGCACAGAACATAAATGTACATGAAAAAAAAGGTTGATACTACTAAAGATAATATCTAAACAGGAGTTATAAAATGCTTACTCTGACAGAGCAAACTTTACAAATGCTGTGATAACTCTCAAGCTGTTAGTAGGCCAATTTGTAAGAAATCTGTCTTAGGGCTTTAGTTGCATCATAGATTGCTAGCTCCACATTTACAGTAAAATCATCCCTCCTTTTTAGAGGATACTTTCCTCAAAGAATCTGATCTACTGGAAAACTTTGTTTAAGGTTCTCTCTCACGCTTCAGTAAGATGTTAAGGCTAGGTCTATACTAAGTTCTAAGAACAAGCAAAAAACCTTTCCAAGTACAAGTCACTGAGAACATAACTTTTACAGAAATCAGCGTATCATTAACTGACTACTTCTGTGTTTACTGGTATCAATTACAAGTTAGCAGGAGCTAACTTACCGCCTTTATAGTAGAAACATTAACTTTCAAATATAATTGGGTGCCACAGGGGAAAAAAAATCCCACCTTTACCAATGATTAAAACATTTTATGTGCCAAGTTAGAAAATTAAAATAGCTACATTAATATAAGCAGTAAGTCCACATGACCAGAAAAATACAATGGTAGAGACCCCACCACCACCAAGGCTCCATGGAACATAATCTCCTTGTTCCAGTTCAGCGTTTAACTCCACTGACCACGTAAGTACAGCTTTCAGAGTGCCAACCACAAACAATCTAACTTTATGTTTACCTATGAACCTCAAAAGCCCCATGAAGTATGAAATGAAACGAGCAGTACAATCAAACCACTTTAACCCCTTCTGCATCTTAACACTGTATCCTCTTCTATGATGCCTAGAAAGCACACTGGAGCATGAAGCTACATTTTTACTGATTTGTTTCAAAATACTCTACAAAAATGAACCTAAACATCTGGATCACCTGTCCCACGACTCTTCGATTCACATAGAAAGTTAACATCAAAATGGGCAACACACTTCCAAATGAACCTTGCACTCTCCATGCATAACGCTCTAGCTAGATGTGTTCTACCCCACAACATAGGGGCTTGTCCAGGACCTGAACCAGACCAAAACAAAAGTCTAAGTCTGCACAGAGAAAACACAAACCTTCAAAATAAGATTAGGAGAACATATCCTGTTCTTACCATTCAAATAAGCATACAACCTAATGGTGTATTTATCATCATGGAAAATAGTTTTACAAGGAAAAAACAAAGGCGTTCTCCACTTTGCTAAAGCCCATCTCCTGTGGATAAGAAAGATACAGCTGGACTCTTGAACCCCTAAGACTTGGAAACTAGGCCATTCTTCTGCTTAAGGCACTAAACGAAAGAATTCTTGTCAGATACTTTCTCCCACGCCCCCTCTGTCCAAATCAAAACCATGTGTTCTTATTGTGCAAAAGCAAATCCAGAAGGGGAAAAAAAACCAGAAAGAAATTAAAGATAGTGTAATAATTATTACCCCAACTTGACTACTCCATTCCACCCTCCATTATCTCTTGCCCTGTTCATTTTTTTTTCCTTTTTTAAAATGCAGATGTCTACTTGCCTCCAGTATCAGCAAGTCATCCTTAACCACACCCACTCGGAGCTGGCATCCAAGACATGGCCCTGCCCTTGCTAGCCTGCAAATGGGAGTGTGTGTGTCAAAATTATAATTATTTCTATGATAATGAAGCAGATCACATGATCATAAGTCACTGCACTGTACTTGCTTAAAAATCCCTCTGCCATAACATCGCAATCATTCTCCTGTGGTACCGGCTAGTAAGACAAACTACAATTCCCACATTCCTCCTAGACTCCAGCCAGTGTTGTTACCCAGCGCTCCCACCTTGTTTGCTCCTTCTTCCACCCCAAACACAGTAGATCTCTGCAGTGGAATTAACCAACTTTTATGTATATGAAAAGCACAAAGCAAAACACCTTAAAAACAGCTAGATGGGTGACACCACAACACGAATAATAGTAATAGCTTCAAAAGATTAAACTGCAATTACTATTTTTATGCCAGACTAAGAGGCCCTTGTGTCAGAAAATACTAGTTACAGCATTCTCATTTTTATTAATTTTACTGTGTTACTGATGTATTTATTTTTCCTTAATTCTGGCAACTCTGTAATTTAATGACATGACACAATACAGCACGAAGGGAAAAACATAAAAGCCCCTCTTTCCTTAATTAGTACCAACTCAATGAAAACAAAAGAACTACTCTAGCTCAATGCTTTTGATTCCTGTCCTTCTCCTCCAGCCTCAGCAAAGATGGGGAAGCTCAGTTCACCCAAGCTGACCCCAACTGCAAGTATCAGAATGCACTGAAACATTACCTACTGCAGCCTACCAAAAATGTATCAAGCGGAAGCTGTAAATAGTTACACGCACAAAATCAAAACACAGGAAAATTTGTAATTTTGAGTTCCACCCTTACCCCACACTTAAAAATAAATCCAGCGATAGACATGAAAGTAATCTTTACTGATTAATTACCCATTCATCTCCCCAAGTTACCAAATAAACCATTCCGTAGGTTTGACAGTAAGTGTTTGACGAGCATATTCTGTTTCCTTAAGCCTAGCTTCCACGAAAGAGAAACAATGTTTCCACTGAAAAATGTTTATGGACATGTGGTAGAAAAATTAAACATAACATTGGAAGACGTAAAGAATAGCAAAAGGAAAAGGGGAGGGGAGGAAAAAAAGGGGGGTGTAAATTTCTGTTAACACAAACCTATGGGCTATACACACAGTGACTGTTTCACAACCACTGTCTCCCTCCACCTGTTGTTTGCCCATTGTCGGCGGTCCCTGTACTTTTCACTCCAGCCTTCTGATAAGACCTTATCAGGTAATCGGCCACATGATCTTATTCTGCCTTCTAGGCTATTTTCAAAGCACGCTGTGTGATAAAAAGGCACGAGGAATTATGGAAATATGCATATTTTCACCCATCCCACCAGGAACTCCCGTAATTCCTCAAGGAATGTATATTCTTCACAGGCGCTATATCCAATTATTAGATTATATTTTTTTCTATCAGGTGACAGAACACATGCTTGTATATTCACTGAGAAAAGCATACATTGAGATTTTACTTATTTTCTATGTTCAAGAGCACTCAAAGCAGCTGCCAAGAGGCAGGGGATGGCAGCGGTAGGGTAGTTCCCGGTGATTTCATGCAGCCACCCCGCACCATGTGCAAAGCGCAGCTGGACGCATACGTAGGTTTGTACTCAGAACCATCAATCAGCTCTCTCCGGGACACAGAGCCTCAGTCTGTCCCTGGAGAGTCACACAAAGGAGCAACACTGCTGAGATGGCCATGCGTACCAGAGGGAAGAAAAGAGCTCTCTCCTGAAGATCACCATTATTAGCTGCAGGCCTTGGGAGCGCTTCACTAATATACACACTTGGGAACTGGAAATATGCACTACAAAGCTGGATTTATTTACCAGGCCAAAGCCACTCATACCAACGCTGCTCCAACTTCTCACTCTTTCCAACAACTTCTCCCTTTAGTTGCTACTTCTCAGAACCTCAGTTACTCAGAGTGGACTAACTAAACTCTGTGCATTGAGACCCATCAGCAAAAACACTTCCCCAGTCCATTAGTGTTTATTAGCAGGAGGAAGCACATTAAAAGTAAATTACGAGTCTCACCTCACCCTGACACAGTCCATTTTAAATCAAGGAATGCTGCTGTTCGGGAAGTCAGCAATGGGCCACCTCCTCCTCCATCCCACACTAGCCACTTTAGCAAAAGGTGTTAAGTAGAGGAGACCACGGGATTCAAAGAGGGCTTCCCGAGGGGTAGAAGTGACAACCTCCTTGAGATCTCTGCTTCAAAACCCAGCAGACGCCATACTAATGACAGTACTCCAATTACTCTGTGCAGATTTGGGAACTTACTACTGCATGGCTCTTTTCTCCTTATCTGACTGGAGGATTATATTCCTTAGTATTAGGTTACAGACTTATGCCAAGATTTTCAGAAGCAAATGAGCAATTTTGAGTATTTTGATATCCTGTAAAAATCAGTGGGTTTTTTTAGATATCCAATGCACACTCTAAAATAATAACAACAATCGTCATGCTAATTTATCTCTAGGTGTCAAAATCGATCATTCAAAAGTAGCATAATATTTTCCAAATTAACTACTAACACTTAATTGAAGCTTTCATTCTACAGAACTTGATGACATTTGAGAATATTGCCATTTGCCTAGTGTAAGTGTACTTTGCAAGTCTTATGTACTAGATTACTGGATACATTCATAAATATTTCTTATCCCTTCCTGTCACCTATCTCTCACCTACATTTCTATATACATTTGAAATGGAGACTCATGAGTAGCATGTACCACTCAAACCTGGGCTGTGTCACTTAATTAAATCTAAACCTTCATTTTCATCAAGAATTTACTTTTGTTTGACAGTAATACAAGACGCATCAGTCCATTAAGAGTAAGGACAGACCAAATACATCTACTTAACTAGTAACCAGGACAATATTGCTATGTCAAATTTCCACTGAGCAACAGATACTAAAAGCTCATTACAATAAGACACCAAGCTAGGGTTTAATTTCTATATTATCTCACTTCTGTTACTTTTGTCCTCCAAACCTTTTTCCTGTATTCACTTTTCACTCCATGTAATTCAGGAATCTGTTTCAGCAGACCCTACTGCTTTGGCCTGTACAGTAACAAACATTATGAGCTCCTACTGGTGGCCTCTATAGACTGACACAACACTAGCAAGCATCTTCTTCAACCCATGGTCAATCCATTTCCCTCCATTTCTTACTGATCGCTTCCCACCCATGAAGAAGTTGGGTGTGAGCACACGTGTTAAACTTCACGTGACTCCTCCTCGCCTCCCGTGCCATCTGCCACCTTCCCGAAGGCAGGCAGCGATATCTAGCACACATTCCAAACATACCTCTTCCAATATCGGTCCCCTCACCGAAGACGAAAATTTCACAGCTCCCATACTACCGCCTACTTAAACAGCCACTACCGACGGACAGGACCACACATGGCTCAGGGTACTTAGATTTCTCAGGTACACTTGTCTGTTGTAACCAAGACTGGCTATTTTCTGCGGAAAGACCACCGGCACAGGAACCAACACTACGCTTCTACTCCCATCGAGCCCGGGTGGAGCAGAGGAAGAGGGCAAAGATGTTTAAACTGAGCACAAAGGAAGATACGGCCAGCTCGGGAGGTACCACGGACACGACGACAGCCAGCCTAGCTCAAACGCAACACAAAGCAAAACAGAGGAAGGAATACAGCAACAGCAACGCCGGGGACCATCTTCAAAGTGCAAAGCAAACAAAGAGCAAGTACGGCTGAACCCCAGAAAGCGAGACGGGGACGAGTGCCAGGCAGTTGGAAAGCCCACGAGTGGGTGCCCCGACCCAGGCACGGGGTGCCCGGCACGGGGAACGCGTAAAGGCAGGGCAGCCCGGCCTGCAGCCCGCGGGGGCCGGAGGCCTCTCCCCAGCGGGGGACCGGAGCCAACTGCCTCTGTGCGCCTACAGCCGCCGGCTCCAGCCAAGTACATATAAGGGCAGCCCAGCCCGGCCCAGCCCAACAACGGGTCGAAGGGGTTGCCCGGCCGCCGTACGGAGCGGCGGCCGACCGCCGACCCTGCGAGAGGCCCGGGGCCGCGGGCGGGCAGGGGCGACGTGGAGCCCAGCGAGCCGGACCCGCCCCGGCAGCGCCGCATGGAGGAGCCTGAGGCGCGGGCAGGCGGCGGTGCCGGGTCGGCGCTAGGAAGCGCCCGGCCCGCCGGGCGAAGGGCCGGCCCCGGCCCGCCCACCCCTCGGGCACCTGGCCTGGGCGGCAGGACGGGCCGGGCCGCCGCCAGGTGCCGGGGAGAGGCGGCAGCAGAGGGGGCGGCGGGCAGGAGAAGGGGCGCGGCGGAGGGAGGCCCGGCGCGGCACTCACGTTCTCCGTGTCCCGCTCGTTGACGGTGGGCAGCGGCGTCCGAGTGGACATCTTGTGGGCCGCGGCGGCGCCGCGCCCGGCGCGCTGAGGGGAAGGCCGCCCGCTCTCCTAGGCCGCGGCGGAGGCCGCCGGCTGCCCCCGCCGGCAGCCGGGCGCACACGGCGGGACGCGAACCTCCTGCCGCGCTGCCGGCTCCGCTAAGCGCCCGGCGCCATGGCCTCGCCCGCCCGGCCGACCCTTCACCCGTCGCGCTCCCGCCCGCCTCTCCGCCGCCGGGCTTCGCGCAGCGCGGATGTCGGCTCCTCCTCCCTCCTGCCCGCTCAGGTGAGCGGCCGGCAGCGCAGGGGGGCCGCGGCGCCTCCTCGCAGCATCCGGCGGCGGCACCGACTCCTCCTCCTGCCGCCACTGCCCCGCGCTCCCTTCCCTGTCTCTCCCCTCCCCTCCTCCTCCCCGCCCCCCCCGCCGCGCTCGGCCCGGCCCCGCCGGCCAGGCTCTGCCGCCCCGCGCCGCAGGAAGCGCCGGGTGGTGCGGGCGGGCGCGGCAAACCGAGCGGGCGGGCGGTCTCCGCCGGCGCCGCCGATCCTCACGCCGCGGCACCCGGCACGGGTGGCGCCGCGGCGGGCCCAGCCGGGGTGGGAACCGGCCGGGAGGGCGCGCTGGGCCCGGGCCGAGGTGACGCGGGTCGGGACAGGTGTGCCGCTTCGGAGGGGAGGGCGCATCCCGGTGCCCATTAGTCAGGGCCGGCCGGCGGGACCGGGTGCATCCTCCAGCCTGCGGGATATGCTGATCTCCGGGAGGAGGCCAGCGGGTCTCGGCGGGTCAGTCAACTGGGAAGCCCTGAGCCCCCTGCGTGAGTGTTAGGGCACGGGGCCCACGGGGGCGCAGGGCCTCGCTGCGGGGCAAGGCGAGTGGGTTGTCTCAGGGGCTCGCCCATTACCAGCAGCCGGCCTTGGAACGGGCAGAGGGGCAGCTCAGCCTGCCTCCCGCACCGCTCCGAGTCCGTAAGTCGCGGACTTTCCGGAGGCTCATAAACCCCTCTGTCAGCGCCTGTGTAAATCAAGCGTTTGTTTGTGCGCCTGAGCCAGCCAGCCTCCTTTACCCACTTGAGGCTGATGCTCCGATCAGCCAGACTCTGTGCAGCACATCTATCTGCTCGTGTCCGAGCGGCACACGGTTCTCAGGCACTTAACCGATGACCTCATGTACTTCAAATTAGAACCCTGCGCGCATTTTTGCCTTTGAGAAGTTACTAGTGTTTACACTACGGCAGCTTTTGCTATAAAGCCAGCCAAAACCCTTCACCAAATCCTAAAAATAACCTGTAAAAATAAAAACCCAAAACTTCCCCTGCACCAAAAACAAAAGAAAAACAATTATGCCCGAATTTCCATTGCAATATTTTGGCAGATTTTTTTGTAGCTGAGGTGGTAAAAGTCTTCGTAAGTCTTGGAAACACAATCCTTGTTCTGAAAGGCCTTCCTTAAGAAAAATGCTTTAGAAGACACTTGATGGGTCTATCTCTGGGATGCCCTTACATGCTTGTGAAAGGGTATGGATTGGTATTTATTGCCTATATTTGTTGGGTCTATATATACATATATATGGGTGTGCGCTTATAGATAAACAGTGATTACAGTATATTTAGTTCTAGGTATGTTAGTTCTGCTGTGATTCAAGGGATGCTCCTGGATCAACACTGGTCATCCGACAGCGGAGTTTTCCAGATGCTTGGGAAAACATCTGTAGCTGATGCAGACACAGGCAGAGAACATCCCCGTGGTGTACAAGCGGTGTGACTGGACTCACTCTTTGCACAGTCAGCATTGTGTTGCTGTGAGTGTTGCATGACCTGTCTGTCTGGAGTGATAGAGGTTCCCAGCTAGTCCTCAGCCCAAAGCCTCCCGAATCCTTGCAAGGGCCCGTGTGAGCTCCTAGCTCTCTCCTCATATAGCCAGCACTACCTGCTGCAAGGGAAATTTCAGGGTCCTTCATTTTTCTGGGAACAAAGTAAGCCAAGATGGGGTTTACTCAGGGTAAGCAACTGTGGTCTAGCCAGCATGCCAAAACAAGTTTGTTGACAAACTGGATATTAACCCAGTTTGGTTGCTTAGCTCATCAAAATGCATCCACTTTTATCCCAAATAAGAGCAAGACTGTGTCTAGGGCTCTGTGTGGGGCCTGACTCTGCAACCCTCACTTGGTCAAAACTCCCACTGAGGCAAGCCCGTCGTGGTATGGATTTGTGTACGCGCTTGTGGTCGGAGAAGAAAGGAGTGTAAACTCAAATGTCTTCTAAATGCATTTAATGGCACCCCTGACTAAGGGGAAGCTTAAAAAGACTTCCTGCATTAGAATTTGAGTATGTTTTGGTCAGTAATTCATAGGAAAATGTTGGTTCATCAGAAATGAAAAGTGTAATAAATCTTGTTATCTGAAGATCTGCTTTGCAGTTGTTTTAGCCATGGTTGTTACTGTTATCATCTTCTTGCGTGTTAATAAGGTCACTCATTCATTTAATAGCTTGGTTTAATTTTGTTTGGTTATTGGCTACAGGCCTCTTGTCTCCCCCAAGTGAGAAAATGCGATGACAATGGCTGCGTGGAGGAGAAGGTGACCACAGAGATGGTCTCGCCATCCCCCAGACGCTCCCCAGAGAGGCAGAACAGAAGACAGGCAGCGGAATGAGCACAACAACAGCCTGGAAGAAAGATGCTCCAAACTGTCTGAGACCTGCACTATAATATGCCAAAAGTTGTTGCTGCTTCAAGTGGCATGAAGTCCTGCTTGGTGCTCAGTATGAGTCACAGAGCCACAGGCAGGGCTCAGTGGCAGTCGCAGCACGGTGCAAGCAGCAGGCAGCAAGGGGAAGGCTGTCATTTTGGGAAGGCAGGAGCTAGCAGGAGTGTTTTGCTTGGGGTCCATGTTTGGAGGGGCTGAAGGGGAGTGAGCCTTGGCTCCTCACATCGGAAGTAAAAAGGACAGACTCATGTCAATAGGAACATCAGGGTAGCGGTTGGGGTCTTTTATCCCAAGCTCTGAGGAACCTGTACAAGCCCCAGCTCCAGCTTGGGCAAGTGCCCGTGTTTTGTTCCTGGCTGGTTGTTCAGGCAAAGAGAGAGGATGCAGGGCACAAGACTTTCACCCTCCCACCATTATTATTCTGAAATACGCTCATTCTCTGCATTGTTTCCCCAAAAATCACGTGTTTATTTAAGACCAGACACCTTTGTTTAGTGAGGAAACTAAGGTGTCAGTCAGCTTTGTAGGCACTTGTCCCTCCCAAGTTGAGCTCCGGCACTGAGTCAGCTGCAGCTTCCTGGCACACAGTCAGAACAGACTCGTTGCTTTGTGCCTGGTAGAAGCCAAGCCCATGTGCCTCCTCCTCCACTAAGCCAGCTGGCTGGTGCTTAGGACCACTTTTCCTTTTGTTTGCAGGGATGTGCTGGATAGGAGCAGTGCGGACAGGTGAGCACAGAAACCCCAAGTCCTGTCACAAAATTGATGTCCCGGCTCTGTCGCTCCTTCTCGACCCATTTTGGATGATCTGTGTTTCTTTTAGTGACTGACTTGAACTTTAGCACTGGAAGGGTGGATGTCACCGTTTTGACAGTAGCTGAATCCCACCTACAACTGTAGCAGTAATTCAGGCACTAACTGGAGTAAAACCTTTTCCCCCACGAGCTTCAAATTCAGTTCTCAACAGCAGAAGAGTGAGAGGTTCAGAAATAACACAGGAACAGGTGATCACCCAGACATGAGCAAAATAGAGCAAAATCTTGGTCTTTATTGCCATCACCAGGATGTCTGCTATATTATGAAAAACAAAATTAAAGGCCCATCAAATATGTAAGGAGTAATATACCTCTGGCTATATGTAATAAGACTGTGATAGCATTAAAGACTTCTGAGGTCAACATAAACTACAGATACCGGGCTCTAGGGATTGTTTACTTTCATGAGAGACACAGGACAAAATTGTGTGTGCTCTGATTATATGTAGGCTTTGTAAATATATTATTAGTAACAGTCAAGATTCTGATTTTGCTATAAGAACCATTGGGGAGTAAAGACTTAGTGAAAAGTTAAAGTATAATTTGCCCCAAATACTTTAAGCCGCCAAACAAACGAGCAATTTTTCAGTTTAATAGGAACACAAGCCTCCTGTGAATACTCTTTATCATACATATGCAGGCAAAGGTTTGCACACATTTAACAGGCCAGAATTTGTCTCAAGGTCAATTGTACTGAAATTTGTCCTTAATGTAGTTAAGTTTCTGTCTTCACATTTGCTGGGTAACTGCACATTTTTATAGTTTCAATGGCATTATGAGGAGCTGCCATAAGAATGTCCATGTAAGAACTTCATGTGAAGATGAATAAATTAAAAGCAGCATTTGTCACTGTTCAGTCTGGATCTCTGGGAGGAGTGTAATGAAATCATCTTTAGAACAGAGCTTTCTTGCACATCCCCAAGGCCTCTAAAATGATATCAGCAAATCTGATACCTTTTGCAGAAGGAAGACCACCTGAAGAAGAGCTGCACCCTTCAGGAGTGAGCCCTGGAGGCACTTCTATAATACGTGGGTTGCCAATGGTCTGAAGAAGCAAGTGATGACATTTGCTCTGTCCCTGGACAGATCTCTCATGGCTCATAAAAACCAGAAGGTTGTTATAAACTGGTCCTACCTTGCTGAAGATCTCTGTACCAGCTTTTAGTAATCATCACCAGAAATAACTAGTTTCAGTTGTTTCCTTCAGCTTTGATATCTCATCTTTTTTTTTTTGACACCCCCAGCCTCTACAGCCACAGCCAACTTCTTCCCACATCTGAAGAGTTTCACACAGGAAACTAGCAAGGCACTGTAGCGCTGAGGTAGAACCACAATGAAACCCAGGGCAATGGCAACTGCATCAGTTTTAGCCTTTCTTTTCATTTGCTGCAGGTTTGGGGTTTGGGGTTTTTTTTGGGGTTTTAGTGGGTTTTTGTTTTGGTTTGGTTTTTTACTTTTGTGGCTTTCAGTAGTGGTTTCAAAGTTGCTTTTTAAAAGTCTCATTTTCCTTCTCTGCTTTGGTTTTAGCTTGAGTTTAGGTTAAGTACATTGGCAGAGGAGATAATGCTTGAATTGTTTTCAGGCATCATCACTGTGAATATATTTTTTATATTAATTTTTTGGCGCTATTAACATTCTTAGGAAAGTCTGTATATCAGAGAGTAACAGTGAAAATGTTTACTTGGATAACATAGGTTTATGAAATCTCTGTAACATAACGCAGTATCTTGATATCCCTTTTATCTGAGAATATTTATTTGTTATCAAAGCCAGGTGAAGATTCAAATGACTACTTAAAGGAGGCATTTACACAATTCCTATCACAGCAGTTCTGAGCCTGTCACACAAGAGATTATGCACCACTGCATTAGACCTGTGAAACTTCCCTAGCTGTTGCTACAGCTGCGTGTCTAAGGAGCAGAGAGAATAAATGGTCTGCCCAGGAACAGAGAGGAAGCCAGGGACAAAGGAGACAGCAGGCTCTCTATAAGTAGTCTTTAGGGACCCTCTGGGTACAGATTTAAAACCAGCTTTAGATACCCCAGGAGATGGGGCAGGATGGCAGAAAGGCTGCAACAAGATGCCTGGTGATCTGCCATTGATCTTCAGAGGGCCATCAGAGACCCGAAGTGGGGGAAGAGTTGGGAAAGGCAATTAACCTAAGTGGTCACAGATGTTCTCACTCTACATCTGCCCTCTGCAGACTTCAGTGGTGTGGTTTCTGTGGAAACAGAAACTCTGTGCTAAGCGGAGCTGCTATCCCTGGCAGGAGCTAATTTTTCCAGAGATGTGTTCTCCGGTAGCGCACCCAGAGCGTGGTGCTGCAGACAGGCACAGCGCTATCCTGCAGCAGCATTGCATATTCCAATCTAAGATGAAACAGCTTTTGATCCAGGAATAATTTCAGGTTTTTATATAAGTTAATCCAATAACTGATTCTGTAACATGGAAGTCTCAAACTAGGACCCTATGTAATCCTCAGTGAGTGCAGGGTCAGTTTCAGTCGCCTTTCCCATTTTAAGGTGACCAAGGAAAGAAGGATTTGAACTAAACTCCTGACTGCAAGAGATTTAAGCATGTGTCTGTGAGTGAACATATTTTGTACTTATTTAGGACAACTATTTTTTCATATTTTCCTAATATCTTACTTGGTTAAGGTACCTTGTTGAGTCGCCTGGGTTTCACTTTTTACCGAGTCATTCTTCCACTTTAGAGGCTTCAAATGGCTTGGGAAATTGGGTACTTTTTTTTTTCCCTCCATCTCCCCTCCACCCCCCCAAAAAAAACCCCTCCAGTGTCCTTGTTTTGTTTTCTGCTGACTGCACTGAAGTAGCTGAATAGCCTTAAAGATAATTGACAAAATGACAGGATAGAATAAAATGTTGGAAGGAAAGAACTGACACAGGCATTCCTGGACTTTTTAACAGTTAAACCACAGTGGCCTGTTCAAATGAACGCGTTAGTCCCGCAAGAGGAAGTAAATTTTATCCCTCCCAGAATTTGTATATGGAAACAAAATGGCAAACAACTGCTTACTGCCATGAGTCGTACTGACCTCATCTTACAGCAAACCAAAGACTAAGCTGAATCCATCCCACCTTCTTGGAGGTTATTGGGAGCAAGGAAAGGCCATCTGGACCTCCTGTAACAGCTGTTGAGTCAGAGCTGGCAATAACCTTGGCTGCAATAGCTTCAGCGATGGGTTTAAAAGAGGACGGATTTTAAATGTCTCCTTTAAAGAGTCCAAAGAGGGTGTAAAACAATTAGATGAGAATGGTGAGCAGCAGGGCTCACTTTGCATTGACTAAATGACTGCACAAAACCAACACCCCGAAGTCGTGTGCAGGGAGAGGAAAGAGGACCTTACTCTGAGTTACTTGGTCAGCCTAAGATGTGATAACGGACCATACGGGGGCCATGGTCTGACACCAGTACCACAGTCTTGCAAAACCATGTCATCTTGCTTTCCCAGCCTGTGAAGGGAGGGTGCCTGGATGCAGGAGATACATGGCAAACAAGAAAAGAAGCACATTGTTGGATTTCACTTTTTAAGTTAGCCAGAGCAGTAAGAAACAATGTCAACCCAATTTCCAGAATGAGCTAAAAATAAACCAAAGTGTTTATTTTTAGATGTACCAAGCTATCCAATAACAGCTCAACTTTATGGCATGTAGGAATAGGACACAGAGTCTGATTTTGGTTATATTGCTGGAAGTTTTCCATTGGCTTCAAAGATAATGAGTAGTTTCACCAAAGTAATTTGATCAGAATTTGGCCCCAGATCTGTTGTTCCTTGATGTGATGCACTTACACTTAAGTTTTAGAAGAAAAATAGTTACTGAAAAGACAATAATAGAAGCAACACACTGATCCACCTCACCGCTCTTTCTGAGGTTTAAATGAAGTGTTTAGAGAATGAATGGTGCTATATGTGAGCTAAGCATTATTATGTATTATATAAATGCATAATATCAGGCAGGCTATTTTCATCTTTGCCCACAGCTCGATAATGACGTATCTGCAGTGGGATGAAATGCAACACTATATTTAATAAAGGTTATGGATTATGTTTGTATTTCGGGTTGTTAGGTGATACGCTACTGCTGATATATAGGTCACTGTTCAGATCTGTCAGGGGTTAGCTGTGGCCAGTCGTTCCTGTCTGGCACCTGGTACGCTTCTGCTGCTACAGGAGAAGTTGTTCCCCTCTGTAATTCACCAAGAGAAAACGCTCTGTGATGATGCCAATGCTTACAAGGGTGGAAGAATATGCCAGCCTTTAATTCTGGGATAACCTATTCAAAACTCAAATAAGCAGTATTGGTGATAATGATGTAAAATGCATTAAGGATGTATAGCTAGCTAAAATCCTGTAAAGTCTAGCACCTTTTAGGAGCACTAAAAAGCTAATTAAAACATCTGAGAGTAAGTTTAGCAAGCTAATGCTTTACTTAAGATAATAGTTTCTTTTTTTACAGAGATCTGATACGGTTGCAATTAAGTATAGGACAGAGGATCTCACTGGCGTACAAAACATTTCCCAGTAAGATTTGCAAATCCAGCTTTGTGAGTAGCAAAGTTTATTTCAGTTGCAAAAAAGGTAGACAAATTTTTCAGGTTAGATTTGTGTCTCAAACCCAACGTTTGGCACTGTTCCTGCATTGCCAGTATTTGCCCTGCAGAAGTACGCTGAAAATTCAGCAGATCAAATCGTAAGGCCTCCTGGTCACTTTTTATTGAGCTCTTAGTAGAACTTGCAGAAGTTCAAATCCTGATGGGTAAAAAGCAGCTGAGCATGCACCCTTCCCTCTGATTTCCATAGCAGTTGCTGCTGAGTAAGGCCTGGATGCGGCTCCTGCTTCTGCGTCAGGACTGCTGACATGAACAAGTGGGAGGAAGATCAAGCTCCAGCGAGGACCGACTTCAGGAGCCGGCCCATTCTTCTTTCACACGGATGGGAGTGTCACAGCGCCCTTTCCTGCCTAATCAGTCTCAACACAGCCTTGCACAACTCACCCTGTTTTAAGCTTTTAACCAGGGTGTAGGAGTTCAGAAAAAAAAAACAACCCTCAAAAACAAAACCAACCAAAAAAAACCCCACCCCTACAAAAAAACACCGCCCTTCCCTGGGGAAAAATGTAATTGCAAAGATGTGTTTTGATGTAGCATGTACAGTGAACTTGAATCACTGACACTGAACCACACATTTGTGCGAGTATTTTTTCTTTCCCTAATTTTCATTCCTACTTAGCTATTCATTTCATTTACCTCCTAGAAAATAAAAACCAACATGCTAGAGACTGGATCTGACTTCCAATGAAGTTCATGGTGGAGCTCCCAAGGCCATAGTCCCTGGGGCCGTAGGACTGCTCCTCTCTGTTGACCCCGCTGGGGCTGTTCCAGTACGTACCAGCAGACAATCTGGTCTTTGTCATCGTTAATGTAGACAGTCCTCCATGTGACTCATCTTACAGGCCAAAGCAAACATTAATGGATAGTAATATTATCAAAATAGTTCATGGTGATAGATTCAACTCTTGTCATAATTGTGTTGCTAATTACAGGCGCTACTGATTCTTTGTAAGACTCCTTTGTTTTAATACTCCGAGAGAGATTGGGAGCCTGGTGTATTCAAGGCTTCATACATACAAAAGCCGTGATGTCACAATGTGATCTGCACTAAAAGCCATGCATATATGCAACGTCAGTGACAAGATCACAGTCCTTGCAAGCTCTCTAGCTCTCTGCTGAAGCCAGCCCAGAAGCTTCAAATTATTCTTCTGTTACAAGCTCAGAATATGGATCTGGGTTATTATGACCAGCGTGCCAAAATGTGAAGGATAAATGGAAGAGCAGTCTAAAATCCAAACGATGCAATAAATGGAGGTAGTGTAGTAAACAGCAGGATGAGAATGGAGTACCAAGGGACAAAGCCAAGAAAATGATTGTTCAGTTTAGGGAAGGCAGGCCAACAAAATCGACTAACATTTAACAATCACCTACTTGCTGTAGAGTCATTTACTGTGTCCAGCAATATGAAAAATGAATGAATGTCTAGAAAAACTAATGAATGTCTAAGGAAATTTACTGATTGGGGCCCTAAATGTAGATTTAAACCAATGCCATCAATGAAAATGGGAATTCCTCCTACTAGCACAGCTGCTGGTACCACCATATAGTAGCAGCTCTTGAAGCCTTCCCCATTCCAGCAAACACTGCCTCATCTCATGCTATCCTGGCTCATGCCATGCCATCCCATTCTTCTCTTCACTTTTGCTCTTGGTTGCCCTGCAGCAGGACTATGCCACAATCTCAGCCTTCTTCCCCTCTATTCCCAGCAGCATGGGAGATACAGAAGTTGGGACTGTATCGGATACAGAGGTTGGGACTGCTGCTTCTCAGGGGAAAGGAAGGAGCTGTTGCTTTTTGGAGAGGGAAAGTAAGAGGATTCTTAATCTTCCTATTCCCACCTGCATTTCACTGATCTTACTGATCCAACTCCCTTCAGACCTGCTCAGTGCAACTACAAAATTCACTTTTACCCACCTGTCTTGAGATTCTTGGGAAATCTCCTATCCAAAAAAATTAATTTTCTCAGATGCAGGCTGTTACCCCAGCTGCCAAGACTTTCTATTTTGTGGAGCTGTATTTTCTACATGTTAATCCAGGCTTATTCTCACATGTCTGGGTCTTGAATTCAAGAAGAAAGAGGTTTTGCTTCCTCTGACAATGTTGATCAATGGAATTTCACTTGCAACTGTATCTAGGCAGCGGGAAGGTTTCACAGATTTTTGTGCAAGCATTGATCCAGTTCATAAACTGACCATCTTGAAATCTTCCTAAGGTTTGGAGGGTCATGCAGAGAGGGCTTAGAAATGGTGCTATCTGACAAATCAGGCCAAACTATAGGCAGCTGGCATTCTAGGCAGTCATTCCAATGCCTAGTTCATTAGTGAGCCATTGGCTGCAATATATGTAAGTCATTTATCAAATAATAATGAGCACCAAAGGCTAGATCCTGTAAATGGATGAATGGGGCCGATTCCTGCACCTTGGTATGAGGAATGTGTCTCGAGGCCCATGTTTATGGAGCTACAAATTTCTTCTTTGATCTCTTACCAATAGTAAGACTGAAGGAATGCAATTTTTGTTGTTAATATTTTCCTTAACGTTAGTCTAGGGAAAGGTTATTAGTATTCTGTAGCAATCTTGTCAGTCTCAAGGGACACGTCATATACATTAAAGGGCATGAATCAATAATTAACATAGAAGCATCCTAATCCTAAAGTCAAATATTAACATCCTCCCTTACTTTTTTCTTTTCTTCTTCTTTTTTTTTTTGTTTGCTTCTAGCAAATTCCTGAGGAACCCAAGGCTAAGAGTGGTAGAACATTGCCCACAGACAACAAAAATAATGAGGCAGCCATGTGCTTGCCTGCCCATGCCAGATTTCAAAAATATAAGTCTGCAGTGAGCTCAAACGTTTAGTATGGAAGAAAGTGCTCTACAATGTGTCAGAATCCTGCAGGATGCTCTAATCAAGAGAAGGTTCAATTCCTGGTATCTATAAACCGAGAAGTTTTTGTGACAAAATATATTCTTCACTAGAATAAAGCTGCTTCTTTCTAAAAGCCTATAGAAAAAATAATTGCCATTTATAGAAACATTTTCATTGATATAATCCTTAAAATATGCTTATTTAATTATTTTCAAAATTACATAGTGCGAAATATTTCCAACACTGAGTTAGGAACCTGCACATAAATCCCTGTAGTAAAAGCTCCGTTTTCATCTCACAGCATTAAGGCTTAGGGCATTTTAAAAGATGCAATAGTGCCACATGTTCAAAGCCATTCCAAATTCCAGCTGAAGGGGAACATCATGTTAAACAGTTATAAAGTTAAATAAATGTGTTTAGCTTATTAGATATAGGTTTGGGGTTTTTTCAAAGGTCTACATGCATCTGAAAATGGTACCTATCACTGTATGCTTATGCCTGCATGCCTAACAGACTGCACACCCACAGATAGGTATAGGTATGTGGACAGTGCCAGGACATTCCCAAGGTATCCTCAATTACTAGTATTTTAGTCAGTGGGAAGGACGATGATCTTCTGTAACAGTGAAGTAATTGGTTATTTTTCTCCTTGCTGTTTTGTTGCAGGAATTATCCCTTTTGGGTTACTTATTGCCATGAGACAATTCCTGCTGGTCTGCTGAAGGTAGAAGCAAGGCAAAGTGCCTCCTAATTCCAGAAGGCACGTGTTATCTCCTGGCAGCACACACACACACGTGTTGGAGCAGGACATTTCTTCCTGATACAGGTAAATGGACTGCACTGTTTCCAGGATGCAGCTTTGTGCTTCCATTAAAATCTCACTTGTATTTCCCTGCTTGCAAAACACTTTATCAAGCATACAAGGAATAAAAATTAAAAAGTCTATACAGAACAAAAATTTTCCAACTGTGACTTAAATGAAGCCCAGAGAACAGAAACATACAGCTGCTGAAAAGGTAAAGGGCTTACATTTGGGTGAAATCTGCTGTCTTTAGTCTTGTGTGGGGGAAAGGATATTGGTAATCTCATGGTACTGATGGGCAACAGCGTGTGGATAGCTGCCTTAAAACATACTGTGAATACAATGGAAATGTATGATTGCTGAATGTTTTCATGATGTTGCTGTTGGGGACTGACTACAACAAGGTTTCCTAACTTCAGGCAGCAAACCAGACAGAGAGCCTTCTGCAAGTTTTCTCCAGCTCGGGTGTTTGCATTTCTCAATACCCTCAGTCAGGAATGCATCCAGGATGCATCCCAGTTTTCAGATGGCTCCTTGTACTGATGGTTTTGCAGTTAGTTTCTGAGAAAACTGGACAAGCCTGTGTGGTGGGCAGCTCTCTTGCATCACATCCACTGCCCTGACTTATTTTTCCACACACTGGTTTACTCTGAGGCAGAGATTCTCCACGCTGCTAACATCTGCTCAAGGGAGATGTAAAATTTCCTTTCTATGAGATGGAGGAGAAGAAAATAGGGGAAGGCATCTGTCTGTGACGAGCCCCCAAATCCATTATTAATTTCTGATTGCTGCATAGTGTTCTCAGCTCCCCGTAGTGGAGTCTCGTTCCACTACTCTCAGCTCTTCATTTGAGTTTGAAGTCCACTGAGATCAATATACAATGAACGTGGACATGAGAGGACCGATTAATGATGGAATAGAGGGAGGACAGTGAAAACAGCCTACTAATTACTGCACTTGGGGATTTCCTCCAGAAATTAAGGTCCTTCCAGATTCCCTCTAGAAAGGAACTTGCAGCTGCTGTGTCAATAATTTATTGTATACCACTGATGAGGCAATACAGCCTTTTCTTTGTGAATAGCTAGCTATTACACTTGCAAATAAAGTGGCACATATCATATTATAAATGTGATGATTAAACACCAAGTTCTTCTGTGTTACAGAATCATCAGCAGAGGAATCCCTTTCTTCTGTTAAATGGGGAGTTGGATATGGGAAAATTCTCCATGGGGAACTCCCATAAGCCGTAAAAATGATCCTGAACCTAGTTATCTTCTAAATATGGTCAGAAATCATCTTTTTTTTTTTTTTTGGTAGTAAAAATCCCCCTGATTAGTTTGGGACATTGGCAGGCAATTTTTTGGCACTAGCTTTTGGTGTTTCAAATGCCTTCCTTTAAAAATGGGGGGAAAAGATGTCTGAATTGGAGGGAACAGGAGAGGCATGCTGACCTGAGCACAGTTAGCTGCAGCAACAAGACAAACGTGAAAAACAGATCTTTTTGCTTGTGGCTTTTTTTCCCCCAAAGTTGTCTGTGAGATGAGCTCCCCTATGGATGTATTACCCCAGGTGACAGCCTCTGCTTTGCCTCTGTCACATACAGCCCTGAACATAGGCTTGGGATTTCCAGTCAGTCAGAGTTCAAGAAAGATTTTTAATTTTAAGCTTGGTTTCATAGCTAATTACATGGAGTAAAGTCCCAGCTTTCTTCAAGTCAATGGCACAAATCCCACTGGTTTCAGTGGGTCAAGAATGTCAACCCTTGCAGTTAATTAAAAAAAAAAAATTAAAACTAAATAAATATCTGACCATACAGTAATCATATCATCTTTATTCATGCCCATACTCATCATGCTTTTAGTTGACTGGTTCTACCTGTTGCTTTTACTATATACTAATAATGCCTGTCTCTTTCTGGAGCTCCTGTGATCCATTCAAGGGGTTTGATCTTCAAATCCAAGAGGCAGAATGACCACATAAGTGCATAAGCTTGTGAAAAAATGCTGATAGCATTCTGGCACTTAAATTCCAAATCCCAATGGAGTCACAAGGCAGATTCTATTTATCTTAATTGTCTCTACATCAGTTCTTTTTAGTGCTTGAGCTGTACTGGACACCATCAGATGAGATGTGCCAAAAGTGTTTGTCAGAACAAATTGGCAATAATTTTTTTTTTTTTTTTAAATCAGCATGTCTCACACAGATATTCCTGGCCATATATGGTATGAACTTTTGGTCTTTGTTCAGGAATTTCCTTTTCAATTTCTCTTTTTCTTAAGGCAGCCTGTGCTAGGACAACATGAAAAAATTCTGGAGTGTGATCCAGTCCCTTGCATTCGTATCTGATAAACAGATGGTTCTGTGAGCCTCAGGCAGTGGAGGAATATCATCACATTTATAGAGTTTTAGTGATAACTCAGTTAGTTACTTCAAAACATCATATGTTACACCAATATTTTGCACCAACTGAGTAATGTGGAGTGTTCTGCCAAGGCTCCTCGGTGTGCTTTTTCACAGCTGTGATGTTGTCAGCCCAAAGACAATGCTTGCAGCGAGGAGCCCAGGGCTCCCACAGACTCTCAGCTGTCCCAAGGCTGGATCTCAGCCAAAAGGCTCCTGAAACATTGTCCTATGGGCTACATCCTGACCTACATTGCCTCTGCATTCACACAATTCTTTCTAACAGGAGGATGGTTTGCAGGGTGGGTGCTGGACTGGCTGATAGTCCGTTCTGGAAGTGCATAAGGCGAGGTTGCCTCTGTGGAACTAACAGTGCATTATTGTCCATGGCAGTTATGAGTTTACACATAGATATTGCATTGCATTACTTTGTTTGCTCAAACCTGATTAAACTCTGTGGAGTTCAAATATACCCAAGCCACAGTGCTGGTTTATACCATCCTCCCTTGTTGACCACTGTGTTGACACAGATATGACCTTGTTTGACTTAGTGGCATGGTGTTCTGGGAAGACAGCCCCTGGTGTGATGGTATGCCCCTTGGTTCTGTACCTGGTAGTTTCTCTGGCAGCATGCCATGGGATGGCCACCACAAAGTATACAGATTGTGGGCTTGGAAATTAATGTCCCTGCTTCTTCTCTAGGTGTTGGTTATGATGACCCTCAGCAAGTATTTCAGCGGAGCATTTATCTGAAACAGCTCTACTCAGTTCATCACCACTGTGGCTACAGTGGTGGGTGCAGCAGGGCACAGACACAATCCTGGGGATCACCAACAAGAGTGCCTTTTCCACAGGAGAGCTAAAAGTTCCATTCATGCCTGTGTCAGCAAGAGGCATGCACACAGAGCTTGTATCCAATTGCCACCCTGGGAGCTAATGGCTGCAGCCAGCTAGTTTTGCAATGACTGATCAACTGTGGAAGCTGCTGTTATATGGGCATTTGTGATTTTGTGAGAAGATCGCAGCTGCATCACTTCATATGACATAGCAATGCATGGGAGTTTATTGTGGCACTGCATTTCAAACAGTTTAAAAATTGAAGTCCTTATTGACAGACAAATGGGCTTTATCAAACATCTTTAGCAGGTGACACATGAATCCTTTGGTTCCTAATAAAAACATAAAAATGAGACCACACAAAATTAAATAACAGACCCCAGGTCACAGATTCCTTCTTGGGTGAAGAGGTTATTTATGCAAGCCCAGTTTCCTTTCACACCCTTCATGCAAAGACACCATCCGTGAGAATGGTTACTTCTTTGTGGATTTTGACACATGCCAGTTCAGTGCCCCATATCATTATAGAAAGGCACCTTGCCTAATGCTTCTCTGCTTTCTATAACTTTCTGCCTTTTGGCTGGACAGGAGAAAAGAGTGGTCTAATTCTCCACTCTGCAGACTGCTACCAAGGTGCTCTGAAGCAGCTGAAGCTGGTAGCAGTGCCTACGTAAAAGCTGATGTTTCTTACCATCATGAATCTATTGTGGTAAGTGCCTGATGGGTTTTGCACATTTCTGAGGGTAAGAGAAAGATGCTGAAGGACTGTGAGGAACAGGAGGTCAAGAGATCCTCTGGACATATGCAAGCCAAAGAGGATATGTTGGCAAGCTGCCTCGTGTGGTCAGGGAAAACAGGATCAGTGAGACCTTATGCTCCCATTTAGAGACCAGAAAATAGTGGGAGGGAGGAATGTCGTGTAACCAAGAATATGTGTTTGGATTTACTCACACTTGGAGTTAACAGTATGGACAGATATTATGCTATTTATAGGTGGTACTGCGATGAAATTTTGCAACAGAGTGGTATCAGAGTAAGTTTGTTTTGCAATAAATACTAACAGAAAATAAATGTAAAAATGTAGGTAGCACATTGTTTCTTGTTTCAACAAGCCACTGGTGAACTGACCTTTTGGTAATTAGGTGGGTAAGTAATAAAGCAAGCAGATGGTCTAAATTAATTGAATACAAATCAGGACCTTGACTGGAAAAATGCTAGAGGTCTGCAAAACACAGACAGCAGGTGAAGAATGACCAATTGGTCAAGTGCAATAATGCACTTGTTCTTGTCCATCTTCTAGGGGGTGGGATTGCACGGTGCATGTTGTGGGGAGGGCCCTCCAATTACGGCTGAGTAGTGTATCTTCTCCAGTGTGCAGCACCCCGTGATGCAGGCATTAGCGCTGATCACAAAATAAGTTAATCCATGACATTCCTCCCCCGCAATGCCTGTGTCAGGGCTCTTTCCAAGCAACGAGCTCCATTTCAGTCCTCTGAGGATTCTCTGGGAAATGCTTTAGGGCCTTCTGTTGGGTTAGGTCCAGTAATTGCTGGAACTGGTCCCTCTCTTGTTTCTTTTTCTTTTTGAACTACATTGGCCAGTCTGTCTGTGCACCGCTTGCTGCTTCAGAGGAGCCACGGCGTCAAAAAACCTAAAGCAGTTTTGTAAGAAAGGGGAAAGGGGTTAAAATCATACTTTCTTAATATCAGTCCTTACGCTAAATGCAACAAAACCGCTCCCTTAACAGTTCCCATCTTCAGTTCACACTCTGGAGTCCAGACAAGGCAGTGAAATGTAATCCAAATTGCTTTTGCTTTGCTGTAGGTCTTCATGTAGCAAAGAAGAGATGCTTTGGAATATGGCAAGTCAGGGGGCAATTAGTGTGGGGGGGGTAGGGGGTGTGGTGGCTCATGTAAATAGAGGACATCAGTCAGCAGGTTAGCAATCCTGTTGTACCCCCAGTTTTCTTTGTATGGGAGGACATTACAGCCTCAGGAGTCAGAAAGCGCCTTGCAGGGGTCTTGTGCAAGCGAAAGGACTTTGTCACGACAGTGGCCCCGTGGCTCAGTATTCCTCCCTGCACTGGGCTCTTGTGCAATTTTCAGCCCTGCTGTTTTGGGCCATGTTGGCTGTTCTCATAAATCTCCCAAATGAATCCCAGTGCATACACGAGATCAAAGGAGCTTGCAGTGGGGTTTATGCTGTTTGTCTGGTTGTCTCCAGTTCCTGCACTGCAGCCTTGTGTGCTCTGTGAATAGATAACCACCATGTAACATTCAGAGCCTCTGACTGCAATACTTGCAAAAAGGTTATTCAGCCTGCCCCAGGGCAATTCGCCTGGAACTCTCCAGCTTTGCCTTGGTAGAGCAGCCAGCGCAGTGTATTTGTTATTCCCTGTAAGTCTTGAAAATGTTCTCTAAAGGTGTCTGCATTCTGGTGGGTCCACAAGGGCCTGCATGGGTACCGGTAAAACCTTATCTCTCAGAAAAGGCACATGATAGCATAGTTGCTACAGTGCCGGTAGTTACTCTTCTTTAAAATATCAAGTAGTAGCAAATTCACACCTAATATTCCAACCTGTGGTCTTTATAGACCCCAAAACCAGCCCATATGAACTGCTGACCCCAAATCCTCTGGCTCCTAGTCTAAGCCTAGCCTGGGAAACTTGGCAGGTCCTAGCCCGAAGTGCAGCTTGCCAGCACTGACATGCCGCAGAGCTGCATGGTGTGAGGTGGCAGTGACCGTGGCCCATATTTGAACCCATGAGCGGCAGCAACAGTTGTAGGAAGTAGAGGCATGGAGGATGTGGTTCTAAGTATAGAAATTCCACAAGGCCATTAAGATTTGCTTTCTTTTGCTACATCGTTCCTGACAGTAGCTTTCTAACGAACCCTGAGTGACACATCTGCTCTGCTAGTTTTCATTGAAACTCTATGTTGTGGTTTAGCCCCAGCCAGAAACTGAGTACCATGGGCCTGCTTGCTCTCTCCCCCCACTCTCTGGGGAGAAAAAGGTAAAATTCATGGGTTGGAGTAAGGACAGTTTAATAGGACAGCAAAGAAAGAGGAAAATAGCAGCAGTACTAATAAAAGAATATACAAAGTGGGTGATACACAGTGCAATTTGCTCACTGCCTGGAACCCAATGCCCAGCCAGTTCCCAAACAACAATCCCTCCTCCTGAGCCAGCTCTCCCTGCTTATATACTGAGCATGAAGTCATTTGGTATGGAATATCCCTCTGGCTAGGTTGCATCAGCTGTCCTGGCTGTGTGTCCCCTCCCAGCTCCTTGTGAACATTAACTCTATCCCAACCAAAAGCCAGGGTTCTCTGAAAATTGATTTCAAACTCTAAAACTTCACAATTCAGCTTCTCCCCTCAGCACCCTTGCAGGAACTGCAGTCTGTCGTTTCCTATCACAGCTCCTGATGGTCACTAGCAATTTTGTCATCTGCACTCTGTTAGATGAGCACCTAGTTCTGATTTTTTCTGACTGAAATTTTTGATGTTTCAGCAGCCTGCTCCCTGCCTCTCTGTGAGAAAATACAGGTTCTGTAATCTTCTGTACTGCTACTCAAATGCTGAATGTTCTCTGGAGACTTAGCGCTACGTGATCAGTGGATGCATCTCCTATTCCAATCCAAATGGTAAATCTTTGCTGTTTTGTTAAAATCATAAGTGTCCTGTATACATTACACTTTCCCTTAAAATCACTCATGCAGCTCCACTGTGTAAGTCATAGAGAGATTGGTGTGGGCTAGTAATGAGTTTTCTACCACCACGTCAGCCAGCCTTGTCTGCAACAGGGGCCTCTCTTGCATTCTCAAACTGGAAGTGATAGTATATCAATACATAGGTACACCTAATTTCATTTTAGCATCGTAAAGGGAACATATCGATCTCTTCTGCAAAGATGAACTCTGATTACCGTTTGATGAAGTAATATGATGAACATACAGAATTATGGGAACAAAAAATATTGCAGCAATTATCTCTTGCCAGGTGATTAATACAGTGGAAGAGGGTTAATTAGGAAGCTGAACAAATAATTCACAGACATGTATATCATAGAAACATAATTTTCAAGTGTTGTTGATCTCTTCCAACCACATTGTGTAGACAATTTTAATAGAAGAAATTAGGACAGTTACTGCTAGATGTGAGCAACATATCGGTCTCTTCAAAATGCCACCGACTGACTTCACATTCCAGAGACTCCACATAGATCATTCCCTGGATAGTGTTATGAATCATTTGCCCATCCCAGTGTTTTGTTTGAACAACTCTACTAGTCATCTGATTTGTCAGACAATTGGATGATGTCAAATTTCTCCTCTTTGTCTCATGTTGTGCCCCCAAGGCTGAGAAAATGGATTGATTTTAAAATGGAGCCTATCATGCCAAATTTCCTGAGCACTTCAAATGAACAGTCTCACTCGGTCATGACTAATGCCTTCTCCGATTCCGAGAACATGTCTGTGCCTTGCGTGCTCTCCTCTTGGTTGAATAATGCAGAACTTCCATTCGTAAAGAGATCTTTCAAGAAACTTCTTGTAAATCAGTCACTGACAACTGCGTAGTCAGTCCTCCTGGTCTTGTCAGCTTTTAATTAAAAAGTTATGCCAACAAGTGATGATAGAAACAAGCAGCACAGCCTTCTTCCAATGTCCACATACATCGGGAGGTGAGCAGGCAGGACAGGTTACAGTGCCACTCACAGAATAGCAGTGAAAATTACCTGGAATGTAGATATAAACCCCCCCAAATGTTAAAAGTCAGGTATTTTTTAGTTCTTTGTGATTTGTGAATACTTGAAACGTGCTGTCTTGCTGCCCTAATCCAGGCCCAGATATAGCCCCAGAATAAACAAGGAGCCTGCACCTACTCTTGCATCATCTGACTGTATGACATCAGCATTCACTCGCTGGTGCAAGCTTACAAGGATCGATGATCGCTCTGTGTTTCCATCCACATATTATTCTAAAATGCACTCAACTGGTTGGATTTTAAATTAATTAACAGGTCGGAGGAAGGAAGCTTCTGCTACTAAGGTATCCAGCACGGAGCATATCTTTCCCTTTGCATCACCTCCTGGCTGTTTTAACTAACTTGTGAGAAATATTGACACACATCCTTATAGGACGCCAGCATATGTTCATGCAAAACTAGTGACAATCTAGAACTGACAATCCAGATGATATGAGGTGAAAGAAAAACAGGGCAATGTGATTCAGAGGTTAAATCTTCTCAGGCTGCCTTTCAACATCATAAAGAGGGAAAGGGAGAAAGACAACTGAGTTTAACATTATCTCTTTTGAGGCAAATAACCTCTAAAACACAGAGAAGAAATCTACTGATTTGAGGCTTGTGAAATCTTCTGTCCCTAGACTCTTAACCCATCTAGATTTCTGCTTGGTCAGGAAGCAGAGATTAAGGAAATTAGACCAGATTCACAAGAAAACTCAAAGCTTATTCGGGATTTTTTTTATCTTTGACCTCAAATATGAAAGTTTACGTTTTTATCATTCAGTTAGTCAACTCAGGATTACCTAAGATATAGGGACTTAGTGAGGATTTGTAGAAGTCTTTTCAAAGGGCTTTTGTTTCTACACTACCAAGTAGTTCAGGCTGGCACTTCAGAATTCCCCACTGGCTTTGTTTTGGTTATGTTTATGTCAAGAGGTGCTTCATACAGCTTAATAGCAATGCTATCAATTTGCCATCCCACTAATAATTCAACGTCTTAAGAAAATGTCATGAT
This sequence comes from Laterallus jamaicensis coturniculus, assembly GCA_022605575.1. Lineage (NCBI taxonomy): Eukaryota > Metazoa > Chordata > Aves > Gruiformes > Rallidae > Laterallus > Laterallus jamaicensis. The sequence goes on from JAKCOX010000001.1 coordinate 25,648,255, forward strand.
TTAAAAAAAAAATTTATCCTTCCCTTTTTTTGTAGCAATGACTGAGAGTAAAGTAACCTGAAGACAGTGGAACAAAAAAAAGATCATTTTCTCAACTATTTTTTCCCCAGCACATTGCATATCTTTTACTTTCTCATCTTTGCAGTGTTTCACCTGCACTGCCAGTTAGGGCTTAGTTCTACACATGGATCCAGCAGTATTGACTACTGCAGTTTGGTGGTATTTTATTCTCTAAACCCTGTTTTCCTTGGATTCTGAGGACAGGAGGCAGATCATAGCCTTAAAATTTAACTTTGTGCCTATTTTCTCCCTACGAGATTGTGCAGGTTCCCAGCAGTGCTTGATGCTCGGTGGGCCAAATGTGTGCAGTGAATATATGTGAGGCATATTACTCGCATGGCCCAGCACAGGTTGTAGCTTACAGTACTTGAGAAATACATTTCACTGCAGGAAAGGCAAAACACTCTGTTAAGCAGACAGGCAGAGCTGCTGGGAAAGCAGGAGAAAATACTAGCAAGTTAAAAAGAGCAGAGAAAAGGTAAAAGACCAAATCAATTCTATGTAGTTAACAACTCCAGGATGATCAATAAACCCCTGCACTTTTCAGAGACAGGCAGGGCAACCACAGGAACATTTACAGAAAAAATTCAATAATTACAGATCAAGAAATAACATGCTTATTCATAACTTTGTCATTACAAACAAGTGATATATTTGTAGGAAGCAGCCAAATATATTCCCCTCCTCCCAATAAATTGTTTTACCCCTCTTTAAATAGTCACTACCTTCCCAGCCAGAGAAGTATTTGCCTGTATCTACCACACATTCTTTCCCTGAGGTTTGCATTATTCCTTAAAAAAGCCCACATAAAACACTTTGGCCTGACCCATAGCTTCTAGATTTTTCTGTGACTTCTCCCATGAAGAGGAAGGGATGGAGTTGTGGGTAAGGTGTAGGATTTGGGCTCAAAATCTAGGGCGGCAATCCCCTACAAGTTATCCCAGGCCTCCTTTGGCAGAGAGCGGTAGGGCTTGTTTTCAAAATTGACTTCTGGTTTTTGTTGTGTTTGGGTTTGTTTACCCAGCTGGAGGCTTGGCCTTTAATGCCTCCAACTGCATCTGAAGTCCATGGGACAGGCAGTGTTTACTGGGTGCCAATCAAGGTCAAGATGCTCCTGGATTGATCAGAAATGGCATATCCCCAAAGTAGAAGCCATGCTTGAAAGTCATGTTTTTAATCTCTTTGTGATAATTCAGAACACCTAATTTTAAGTGGCTGGGGACTTAACTGGCTCTGTAAGGAGTCTAAGGCTCCTGTGTGCCAAGCCAGAAGCTTAAAGGTCGGCAGTGTGAATATGTAATCCCCAGTAAAATGGGATACCGTCACATCACAGAAGGCCACTGGTGAGGTTGAGCCCCTGCATGCTTTTGAAGTGCTCATACACTATCAGGTGTACATCAAAGACAATATACAGCAGTAGAACAGGGCTCTGATGAGCCTTCAGTTATGCCAAGAGAAGTGCACTACCAACTTCCCCCCAACAAAATCCCTTGAATAGGCTCTTTAACTTGAATAACTCTCTTTAACTATCCAGAAATCGCACCAGTCTTTATGGCAGGGATAAAGAAGGATGGTGGGTAGACACACAGAAGGTTAATATATTGATATTGAGGGCCTGATTCTCATCCTATTTGTGCTTGTCCAAACCAAGAGCATCTCTCCTGAAACAAATGGATTTTCCTCTGTGAAATTCCTTTAGTGGAAATTAAAAACAGAGACTCCTCCATTTCAGATACAATATGTAGGCAACAGGTATTGAGACAGCAAGAAAAAGCTTAAGTTTGGTTTAATCCTCTTAATGACTTATTGTATGTTCTAGTGAGCTTGATGTCATTTTGGGATATCATCCAAGGCTAATAATAATTATGATCTATCGCTTGAAGACTGGCTTTACCCCTACGGAGCCCAGACAGCAAGGAGGAAAGAGAGAAGACAGAAACCCTTCACAGCTTTTCCCCATCCACGCTGTGCACAGGCACTGGGGGAAAACTCCCTCTGTCTTCTGCAACACAACATGCTTTGGATGAGGGTCAAAGAAAGAATAATGCACCGCCAGCAGCTATTACTCTGCCAAATCCCTCCCTGATACGGGATTTACAAAGGTTATCAAGGACTGTGGAATAATTTCAAAGGACTTCTTTATTGCTGTGGCCTGGGGTCAGGGGAATAAACCTTCTGGAGCAGAGGAGGATTCCCTTTACCTTAGGCTATTCGTTCTAGCTGTGAACACAGAGCAGAATTTGACCTGCCAGTCTCTCCTCTCCAGAGGATTCCCAAAGTCTCTTCTTACAGCACCTAAAGAAAATCAGCTGCTTCTGGAGATGAAAAGATTAGAGCTGAATTTGCCACTACCCAAGGCACATTGTGTAACACTGTGGAGGGGAAAGGCTGGGCCGATGTCAGGGGAAATGCATGCTCCTGTAAAAACCAGGAGAGAGAAGCCAGAGATTGGTTTCCAAAGCTCCATGTGAAACTCCGAGACAAGACTACAGAGATCTAGATTAAAAAACGTAACAGATAAACCAACAGTTAAAATGGGCATTTTTAAAAATTCTCTAGAGTCTGTGCTCTGAGGCAAACACCTCATCAGGACTTTTGAAAAGTCCCAGCCTTCATTTTTAACAATGACTTCTTAGCAGATGGTTATTACTAAGGTAAACATCATCTAGAGCTCAGACGGGGCAGTTAAACACTTTCTTCTTCCTAAAATCAAGGTTTGGGTGCCTCAGAGTAGGCACAGTTGTACTGAGGTGACACATGAGAAACTCCTGGAGAAGTTTTCTGATGCTGGGGCATCACCCTCTCCTCACAGCATATGGCCTTATGACAGTGTTTCTGTACCTTTTTTCCCACCAGTCCCTTGTTTTATTGAACTCTGGAGACTGCTGGGTCACCATGGCTGGTAGAACTCAGTATGTTCATGGTTTTGCTTTCTATTGGAGATGTTGTAAGCTTGTGTAATCTTTGCATCCAAGGCAGGTTGACATAGTTGTGGTATGTAAATGAAAGAGGTCTGGAAAGTTTCATCCTTTGCTGTCATTAGTCAAAAGGCTACAGCACGGTCACGGTGTTTTGATTCCTCCCTACCTTATGATGTGGCAGAGGTGCTCAGAGACTGATTTCTGGTTTACTGTGGTAGTCACTGGAGCCCCATTTTTTTCCCATATCCTTTATTCACTCTTCCAGTCTCTCCTTTCTGTGGCAATCACAACTGCCATCGTTCTGCCTGAAAAGAAAGAAAAAAACCCCATCCATTCAGGAAACAAACTGAAATGCTGGGAGTGGCCATAGGCCACTGTCAGTTTTAACACACGACCTTTTTGTTGGCACTGGAGCCAGAGATCACGTGGAGCTGACCATCATGGATCGAGCACAGGGTATGAATGTGCCTACACAGTCACAGGACTTATCCCTCAGTTGGTGGGAATACAAAGCTCATCACTGGGCCATTATTCATTCAGAGTCCTGCCTTTTGATCAGGTAATTAGGACATACTTTTGGGTGATGGTAAGTACACATTAAATCTTGAAGTAACCAAGCTTTCCAAGCACTGAGGAGAAAAAACCAAAAAATCACAAGGAAAGCTACCCCTGACCAGGTCTATTTGCTTGCTTGGTTGGTTCCCCACTCAGATGTGACCTTGTTACACAGCCTCAGAGCAGATTGTCTTCTTGTCTTACGTGGTAAGACTGATGCAGAAGAGGGTTTCTGCTGCAGATTCCAGCCTGAGCAGGTCCTTCTTGGAACTGCTTCTGAAAATGAATTTACAGCTTCAAGACTACACCTGCACAGGAGATGCCTGTGGCAGTCAGTAGGGAATGTGGGTAATTAAATAGGAACAGATTTTCAAAGATTACTTCATCCAAGAAGCGAAAGCTAATAATTATATGGAACAAGATGATTACCTGGAACAAGATGATAAAACTACTAATGTTCCTGTTTATAATATGACTGTGAAGCTTCTCTGTTAAAGCTGGGCTGCTATGCATTACAGTTTATTGTCTAATAATACCATAAATAATACTGCTGGTATTCTGTCAGATTCGTGCTTTTCCTCCAGATAAAATTCCACCTGGAACTGATCTGTCCAAGTAACTCTTGTGGTTTTCTGTGGTTTATCCTCATTTGGGAGGAAGGAAGGCTTAGAAAGGGAGAACTTTGGTTTTGCCTCATATATCAAATATATCTGGGAACTTTAGTAGAGGTTGAAGGATTGGTCCCTTCTTTACAGCAGGAAAAAAACCCAACCCACGTTTCTATGAGACAACAAGTTGCAGTCAGTGGGATAGATCTGCAATCCTGTGTCTCCTCTTTTGTGTGACAAAAATGTGCTGATGCAACAGCCACAGCTACCCCTCTCTCCTGGATTTTGTTTTAAAAGGAGGGCTCTGCCACTGTGTGCACACCGCTGAAAGCTACCAGAGATCTTTTGTTTCCCATCAGCTGGGGGTGTGATTGCAGGGTGTGCCCGGTCCGTGCATCCAGCCATTACACAAAGCAAATATAGCAGTGAAAATGTTGATATTTCATCTACCGTTGCTGAGTTAACTCCTCTGACCTCTCTGTGGCAGAGTTCCAAGTTCTGTGCAGGCTCTGCAGTGCTCTCCACCAAACCTCTATGCCCTTTTGTTTATATACACTTTTATTTTTCTACCTTTCTATATTTCTTTTAAAGAAACCTGAGATTCTGGAGAGTAAAAGAGCAGTTTATGAGAGGTGCCAATGTGTCGTACCACGAGTATAGCTCAGTACAAGTGCTGTCTAGACTCAACCACAGCACTCTCTATATTTTACCGATGACCCTCCGCAGAACATTAAATTACTGCTTGTCTCAAAAAGCAACTCTTCCTCCTGCTTTACCATCCCCCACATCTTCCCCGAAGCCATTTATAATGGGCTCTGTAGGCTGGCTTCAGAAGTTCAAAAGCATCTTGGCATCTGCCAGCCCAAGTGGCCTTGATGCTGTAGCCCCAGTCCTACGTGAACCCTCCCTAGAAGTCAATCCTGACAGCGGGGGTCAGCACCACCCGGATTTCAATGCATCATCACTTAGGTCATTGGAAATGTTTTAACTCTTTCTGTTTTGTTGAGATGGTTCACCTCTCTTGAGAGCTAAGCATGGCTTGTAAAGGCTCGTTGGATCAGGCTTTACCCGAGACTCTACATCAGGATGGGGACCTGCATTTCTATATGGCCTTTAGCATACCTGGGTAAGATTTACTGCAGGCCAGGATCCCGGAGTCGCTGTGTTTATAGGGCTGAGCAGCTTATTTCAAGTTAAAAAAAAACTTTGAGAAATAATGGCTCTGTTTCAGTTGCTGTTTGTTTTTAACTGTGCGATACTTTAAGCCAGTTGGCAGGATTAATAGGCTAACAACCCTATGTTAATGAATACAGTAAAACTGCTTTGAAAGAGGATGTCCTGCTTGTAGCTGGGCTAGAGTTAATTTCTCCCTGGCAGCAGGTATAGTGCTGTGCTTTGGATTTAGGATGACTGTCGTGTTGATTATCACACCAATATTTTGGTTGTTGCTGGGCAATGCTTACACCAATTCAAGAACTTTTCGGCTTCTCATCCTGCCTTGCCAATGACAATGTGGGGGGTGAGGGGTCACGGCCAGGACAGCTGACCCAACCTGGCCAAAGAGATATTCCATACCAAATGACATCATGCTCTCTATGTGACTGGGGGAGTTGGCTGGAAAGTGGGCAGCTCAGGAACCAGATGAGCATTGGTTCCGGGTGATAAGAAATTGTGCTGATCATCACTTCTTTTGTATATTCTACTATTATTATAATTATCATTGTTGTTATTATTATTTTCTGTCCAATCAAACTGTCTTTATCTCAACACATGAGTTTTACCCTTTTCTCACTGAGGGGGGTGTGAGTGAATGACTGTGCGCTTGTTTCAGCCGCTTGCTGGGTTAAACCACGACAGAGGGAAGAGCTAATTAACTACGAAGCATTAATACTCCAACCAAGAGAGAACCCAAGGGAAAAAGTCTGCAGTGTAATTAAGAGAGAATACATATTTCTTCATGCCCTAGTATCTCCCCATTGCCACAGTCACCAGTGACTTCAGCTTGCCTATCTGAAACGTTCTCTGTCAACCTATGCCACGCGTAAAAACACCCAGAGGTAGTTTCTAGACTTTTTCTTCTTTCTCAACTTTTTTTTCTGGTGATACCCTCGGTGCAGGCTACGAGCTCTCCTCTTCCGCTTCCTCCTGTGAGATACACCAGAAGCAGCTTATTTCTTACATAGAACGGGCATGTTTAAGTTACAGTCTCCATCCATCTGTAACACAGGCACGGCAGGAGAACAGAGCATGCAGCAGCAACCCTTTCCATTCTATATTTTCCCTTCCTACTGTATATCCCACATTTTTCCTGTGAATGTCAGATGACTCACTGATTTATTACAGCCTTTTTTTTATCTAGTTGGCAGTCAATCTGCTTCCAACCACACTGCATTTTATTCATTTGCCGTTCTCTAGTAACAATCCTCAAGAAACAAACAAACAAAATGACAAATTATAGGCAATTAGGAGAAGGGGAAAAAAAAAGTTAACAAATATGTGCTTGCTTCTATAAAATCCCAACTTTCCTGAGACAGGGCTTGAAATGAAAGCTTACTGCCCTGCTTTTTGTGTTCAGACTTCAACCACCTGTGCGGCAAATGTTTGGGAAGGTGCCCCTGAGAGAGGAGCTGGGGAAGGAAGGGGACAAGGAGAATTGACAAAATAAATGTCACATAAATTGAAAATAGCTACCTTCTCACTGTAAAACTATTTCCATGACAGAGACTGGCCTGAGTTGACCGATGGCATCCAGGAAACAAATATTTGTAGACGTCTAAACCAGAATTTACAAACATGCAATAGCAGCTTCAGTGAACGAGCCATCAAAACCAAAACCCTTTGTCTGGATGAAAATAGTTTAAATACATCAGTATAACTGAAAGAGTAGAACCAACAAACTAATAAAACCCAACTGTAATACTGAAGCATTTCCACAACATGCAGCTTATTCCTGCTAAGAAGTATTTTCATGCGTCTGCAACAGCAATTATGCCTAATTATTCATTTTAAGAAAAAAAAAAAAAAAATCAATTAAAACAACTTTTTTAAAGCCCAGGACTCCAACCTACACAATCCTTAGAAGTTATTATGCATCTTTCAGCTCTGCTTCCTTAGTGAAAAGCAGCTTGTACAGCCCATGAGCCTGAGTCAGGAGGTTCAGGTCTGTGTCCAACATGGAAAATACAGCCATGCAGTATCGCCAGGAGAGTGCTGTGTCATTAAAGAGTCTGTCCTTCAAAGGAGACGTTAAATCAAGCTCTCTAATCTCTGGATGAATAATTATTTTCCTGAGAAAACATCTCACTAAGCAAATGTAGTCACGTCTTGCCCGGACATGTTTTCTATAGGTGGGAATTGATAATATGTGGATGAGGGTGTGGAATGGCTCTTCTTGATGAAGTCTCTCTACATTAATCATTACATGTCTCATACACGACAAAAAGTGTTGATGGAATAGGTTTAGACATACTTTTGGGTTGGAACAAAACCCATGTCACACCAGCTCAACTAACATTAGTTTTCATGTTGGTGGTTGTCTGGTATGATGCAATGGAAAATTGCTAATAAAATTCTGATGCGCTGTCAGCTCCCGTGAGCTTTATCTGCAGGCAGGAGGGTGTCACAGAAATAAAGCAGCTTCCCAGGTCTTGCCACAGACACCTTCCTGGGACAGGAGGGGAAGACTCAGATCACTGTTGTGAGAGATGATTTTTCTCACAAAAGCAGTTTTGACATCAAGGGCTTTGCGTCCTTTTTTTATTTACCTAGGGTTGAATTTCCTTTATCACCTTCTATTAGTCTGTTTAATCCACACAGGTCAAACTCAGCTGTGAGCTTTACAGAGATAGGCAATGCACCATGAACCCTGCTGCTGGGCTTACACTTCATGGAGTGAAAGATTCCTGCCACCTCTTCTGAGAAGCTCCGACACTTTTATTATTTGCCTCACGCTTTAGAAGCTGACAGGAAGAAAGCGATCAGCATGGAAAAGTACCTCATTTTTCTTCTCTGAATTTCTCTTCAGGTATTGCCACAATGGGAATGATTGAAAACGTACTATTTCTTCACTCCTGGAGGAACCACTGAAAGAAAAAATACTGGCAGCACATCAAAATCATAGCTGATTAAAAGTATTCTGAAGAGAGGGATTCGCGCACCACCAACGCGGCTGCGAGAACCGATACGGCACTGGCAGCGCTTGGAAGCTCCTGGAGCAGATGGAGCAGCAGGTCTGGGAAAGAAGAGCGAGTCCAAGCTTCTCCAGCTATAACCTGGTGGGGTTCCCTGCCGGAAAGACACGCAGGATCCTCTGAGCTATCTCCTCTCCCATCCCTTCCACACATTATTCCCTACCACATCCCACAGGTGATCTCGGATAGGCTTCTCCTGGTATACCAGGCAGGCTGCAAGCTCTCCTGCCTGCTACTGGGTCTTCTCCCTTTTTAGAGAATTTTGCCTATTCTGTGGGTCAAAAAAGCCTCCAAACCACCTCCAGTCCAGCCCCAAACTTCCCACACTTTTTACTTTGGGTTCACTGGTTGCTGCCTGAGGAGAGAGCGTTGCAATCTGGCACTTACCACTGATGCTGGCCATCATCCCAACTGGCAGGTCATCCATGGCAGGCTCAGGAGAGACCAGGATTTGGTTTGGGAGTGGTGCTAGCTTTCCTTAGTAGGTAGAAGGTAGAAGTAGCCTCATCTGTTGGAATAACTGAAGGTGGAGCTGGGGGTCCTCCCCCACTGAGCTGAACAACTGTCTGTGCAAAATAAGAGGTCTCAGTGCGACGTTTGCACCTCTGATCTCGAGCTGCCTTGACACACAGCTCACAATGTATCTGCTCTCGGGTGGGAGGAAGGTAGCTTGTGGAAATACCTTTGCAATGTAAATCCCCAGGGCGTCAGGTTCAAAACCATTGGCAAATCCTTTTGTGCTATTTCCTTGCAATGCCGTTGTTACCGGGTATCGTTGCCAGTGAGTTCATTTGCTGGAGTCCTTGCAAAGTGGAAATACAAAACGGGTAGAAATCCTTTCCAAGCAAAACAAACCGGTGGGGCAGCAGACTTCACCTGGACCTTTGCTGGGGGAAATGAAGCAGAGCCCACACTCAGCCATGACTAGTACGAAACCCACTGCTCACTTCACAACCCACCTCCCAGGCTTCTCCAGCCTGGCAAGTCTAGTGCAGCTGCATATGTACCAGCTGTGCATGGAGCACATGTTCAAAGCAGGAGATGCTTACACAAAGACTCCTTACGCTGTTCACCAGTTCTAGGGCTACTTTTCTGTATTTTTCACAAGGGAGGGAAAACAGGTAGAAACCCATATGTTGTACATAATGTTCAATATAGTTTTTTAAATGTGGGGAGGCCAGTGACATCATCTGCTTCTCCTACATTTTTGCAGGATCTGCATTGATTCAAGTTGGAGCGTATGGCCAAAAATTAATGCAGACTTGTGAGCCAAAAGTAATGTCCCTGACTTACTGGCACAAAGCACCTTTTTCCTGCAGATACTCTACACTGCTTCATCATCTGGCTCTTTATTTTTAGCAGCTTCCAAAACTGATAAAATGTATATTGTTACAAACGTTTTGGATGTGCATCTTCAAGGCCCAATGACCATGAAGTCATGCTTGTGTGTGTCATTCTTTCCATTAGCGATGAGCCCGAGGTGCTGAGTTTATTTCTGAATCCAGATGGGTATTTGGAGCCTGATTTTTCATCTGGGCACATGATCAGATGCGTTTCCTGGCTAAACACATAGCAGTATCTGCATTTTTTGAGTATTCAGAGGAAAATATAGTCAGCTTTATTTTACTACTGAATGAGACCATCAGTAATTCTTTCCATGCACAGGATGAAATAAGGGGCAACCATAAGTGAACATAAAAAGAGGAATCCCCTGTAAAGCTTCTGAAAATTGTAGTCTATTACATTTCTGTTTGGGTTCAACATCTTTCCACACTTCCTTACTTTCATCTTGAGAAAGCAAGAGAAAGTGTTGTCTAGACTGCATCCTTAGAGTCAACTGACTGTTTGGGAGGAAATACAGGGCAGGCACAAATACAAAGGTGGGGATTGGCACCTTGTAATGTGCTTGCACACTGTGTCCTGCAGGATAATTCATTCCTTTTTGAGTGCACATGGGACAGACTGTGCTGCAAAGTCATACTGAAGTTAGTATTTAGGTCTATTGAGACCCCACAGGCTCTGCAAGCAGGAGTTGGGACTTGTCCTTGCATTGAAAGTTGCAGTTCCTGAAAGCAGGGAAATGAATGCGTGTGGCATTTTCTGTGTACGCTGTGTACATGCCAGCTAAGCTCCCTTTGCCTTCAGCTTCAAGATTTATTACTTGCTGCTAGTTTCGGCTGCTAACCAGATCAGTGTTACATCTGGTTAAGAGCTAGCCAGGCACCCAGACAGGGTACCGGGGTATTTACATGCACCTCTGGCAGTCAGCACTCCCAGGGAACATGGCAACATGCATCTGTAAAATGGGCATAATAGTCCTGACTAGTCTCTGGTGAGGCAGGCTTAATTAGCAATTTAAAATCACCTTGAGATCTCAGAGAGATGGTGCATATGCTAATAGAGCAAGTAATTTGGCACAAATGTGTTGTCACACCTACAACTTTGTTGTAGATATGCTAGGGCAAAGAGAGCAGCATGTGTCCCAAATGTTGTGGAGACAAATAGCTCTGGAACTGCCGAAAGGCCTCTAGCAGAAGAGAGGGATACACCTACTGTGCACGGGTATTATTATAGCACATCCTGACCTATCAGCAGCCCACGGCTTTTCAGCCCTATAGACAAAGACATCCATGACCACAGGTTTTCTGGCAGCACAGAGATACACCCATGGTCCAAAACCTTTTGGGAACCCCTAGGGATATAGTCACAGCCACAGCTTACTGGCAATGAACAAAAGATATGTCTGTAGTGTACAGACTTTCTGGCAACGCAGATCCCCAGAGCCTGGTTTCCTACGAGCAGTGATATACCGGTCATCCCACTTCCCTAAAGGCACAGGGATGATACAGTAACACCTCACATTGCAAAGGCAGATGAAAAAGACTTTTTTTTTTTAAATTCCAAATACACTGGATAGCAGGAGCTCTAATTGTTGCCTAAGTGCTAACAATGTCAAAAGCTATTTGTGTGTGAAGTGAATGCTCAACGTTAATAAAATACATCCAGTCTGAACAGTCTGTACGTTCTGCTGAGCTGTACAAGCCACGAGAGCTCTCTGCTCTCATGGTTTATGTTTCCACCAAGAACCTGTAATAATGAAAGCACTGACCTAGCAATCAGCCTTTTGAGTGCAAGCCCCGAGATTACTCAGTTGGGTATAGTTTCTTTCTCTAGAAACGAGCATGTAATGCAATTAATCCAGCTAGTAGTACTCTGCATGTTAGGGGGTGGCTGTGCCTCTGTATGAAGAAAAGAGCTGGTGTTTGAGTATTTCCTAATTTCTGGGTACTTGACTATCAGAGCTGATGATGTTCTTTGACACAGGGAAGACGAAAAGTAAGAGAGGAGTTATCTAATATTATAGAGCACATCCAGATTTGTTGCTATTTAGGATTATAGCTAGAATAAAGTTCTCTGGGATTTACTTTAATCTCCATGAGGGGGTAGGTCTGTTTGGAAATGTCAGTATTTATGCTATAACTGCTGTACCAGTGATCTCTTAGACATAGAGCTTTTCTCTTGGTGACTGTCCTCATGTCACACTCAAGAACTATTCAAAATGGGGTTCCTGATTTCCAGGTGTTTTGCTGGCCGCAGCTGAGTGATGTTGTGGGAATGTAAAGGAGTTTTCTGTTGTCTGGTGACTTCTGCTCTGTCATGGGAGGGTAGCCAGGAAGGTTGAAGGCAGGTGGCTGCTGTATTGCTGTTTGTATTCTTGCTCAGTCCAGAGCAACCACACCATTCCCCCAGCATCATGTCCTTCCAAGAAGTTTCAGAATTAATGGAGTGGGACACTTCTTCCACTTTCACACCCCCAAAGGAGGAGGAGAGTGGAGCCAGTACTCTCTGTGCAGGGGAGAACATTATCAGAACCCATTATTAACGCTTGCCAAGTAAGAAAGTCACTGAAATTTTGTCTATCATGCAGCAATAAAAGATGTCCATCAGTCTGTAGGATGTGATTGCACAAGGGATCTGGAGAAATCCAGGTTAGGGTTTGGAGTTTCTTGTTCAGGCTTGTCTCCAGCAGACATAGCTCGTCCAGAGGGACTCTGCCTTCTCTCTGGCTCATTGCTATAGCCCAGCGGCCGACTGGCTGCACTGCACATCTCAGCGAGGGGACACTTCGGCTGGAGTACACCCTCAGGTGTGAGCCTGTGTCTGAGGGGTGGTAGGAGAGGCAGCGGATGCAGATTTTGCAGTAGATGGCAGTGGCTCTTGCAGGTGATGCAGATCCCTAAAGTAGAAGATGCACTTGCACCAGCCGTAGTGGCAGAAGGATTGCCCCATGGAGCCTCCAGTGCTGGAGACTGAGAGTTGGGAAGACCTGTGTGACTATGAGGGAAAGGTGTTGTTTCTCTCAAGAGCCTGCATAGACATTTGCAGCTAGTAACACGAGGTAAGTCTTTTCTGAGTGTATTTGGCAGGTTTGGAAAACAGGACTCAGCACAGCTGCTTCCAGCACTGTAACTTGTATGAGAGGTTCTACACGAAGATGAAGATGGAGGTGGATGAAAGGAGACTGCTAGTGTACTGATGCACTTACATCCCCACGCCTTTTCTTGGGCTCTCTGTTTGCTGTATGGTGGTTTCCTGGGGGCACTGACAGCATTTGTCATGTGCTGGTGGATCTGGTAAACTGCACTGTTCTGCTCTATGATAAAATGCTATCAATGGTGTTTGCAAAAAAGAAAATACAGCCCCTGTCTTTATGGAAAGCTTGTAAAATAAGCTGCCATCATGGCTTGTACTTAATGGCAGTGAGAACCAAAGTGTAAAATAATGATAATAATAAAAATAATAACAAAAATATTAAGAAGTAAGTCTTAAGGCTGGTATCTTGGACAGGAAGTTGAAAATGAAATATTTCCAGCTTGTTGGGTTATGCCTAAGTACACTAAGTCTTGCTAGGCTATGTCAAGCTCCATTCCTACTTCAAAGTTTACTTTGATCTTCCTTTATTTACATTAGCCTTTGCCACAGTATTCACAAAGAGTTTTCAATGACTGCTCCAAGTCATGTATTACACTCTGCTAAGCCAAGTTTTAAGTCAGTGTTGGGATGGTGCACATTATCCAGAATAATGATAATACCACCAGCAGTATGAAGTATCACCCTTATTTCGTTAATGCACACACAGGAGATTTTTTACAGCCTCCACGGTGGCTCCAGATAATGAGGGACAATTTCTAACCAAAACTCCCCAAAATTCTGTGGAAGTTGCCTTATAGACCCAACCCTTGAGCTCAATATGTTTTTTCACAGAATGTGCTCCCTTAGAACGGTACATAACGAGCAAACTCAGAGACTACTTTGCCCAAGTAAACAGAAATAATTGCACTAGTGCAACCAGCCAAGTAAGGCTCAAGCTAGGCACCAAGAACCATGGCACAAAGTGACTGTGTACCCTGCCTGTAAGTGTCAGAGAAGCACCAAATGTGTGTTCTTTTAACCTTTTTCTCTTAGCTGTAAGCAACCTGCATGTTTGAGGGCAACAGAAAATCAAGCTCTACACACAGAGTTGCTTTCACATCTCATGGCCCTCCCTTGCTTGATGCCATCGGCCAGAGCAGGCAGAATGGTGGCAGGCTTGGCTGTTCCCATAGAAATTGCAAGACAATGTGGCTTCTCTGTATTTCTAAACATCCTGAGGAGAAGGCAGGAAGTTTTGAAGTGTTAGCTCTTCATTATCTCATTACTTCTAGTCATGTCTATTTAGGAAGTATTGTAATAATAGCATAGAATCACAATACATTAGGTAGCATTTTGCAATGCAAAATCCTAGGATTTTTCTCTCTTATTGACTTTGGCCAGGCAGTTGAAAGGGTGATGCAATGGAGAGATGAGTGAGATGATCAAAACATTAGTCTATGAAGTTCATTTTCATTCAGGCCTTAGACTCCTGTAGAGCAAGGGAATTCTAAACCAAGCAGGTACACAGAGTGAAAGGACTATGAATGACTTTGAATGCAGAGTTTATTCTGTAATTTACACTTTTCAGAAGGCTAGAAGGACTATATCACTGATGTAGGGTGTGGAGTATGCATATTCCACCACATTTTCCATAAACCAGATAGTTGGTGCAGAAGACATTATGTAAACGCCAAGCTTCTCACTCCCATTATGAATCTGTTGCAATCCAAGTGGTGTTCCAAACTTGAATAATGCTTGGGAAAACACTGAATTCTTTAGATTAAAAATTGTAGTTTTCCTTATGTAGCAATCCACCACATTCCATCATCATTTAGAATAACATAGGAGACAAAATAATGTGTTCTTCCAGCCACACTGGAAGGTAAAGGGAAGAAAGCCGACCTCGTGCTCTGCAACAGATACATAGAAGAATGCCTAAGTAAGCATACTATTTTCCATAATGCCATTTTAAGAACAATTATATTCTTACCAGTATCTGTTGCTGCAATAAATATAATTGACGTTGCATTTACATAATAGATTTTTTTTAAAAAGTCACATTAATTACTGCTAAATGGCCACGTAGTAATAAAGAAATAATGAGAAGCTATGGGAAAATATTTGGATGGTTGTATTTAAAACAGACTCAGAATGACTACTTTGTGGGCTCCTGATTTTTCAGTTGATTGCATTGTTTAAAACACAGTGTTAATTGCTGAGTAATTCTCTTTTGATATAATGTGAAAGGAATGGACAGACAATTGGAAATCCAGGAATTAAGGTGTAACATTGGAGTTTAGTTTTCTCTAATTCTCTTGAACTTTCTGTGTCCTAATTTCTCTGTTTTTCAGTTTGAGAAAGTAATGTATTCTTAGTAAAACACCGTGAGATCACCATGGAAAATTTGTTCCTAAATACAAACCAGTCTAATTTTACTTATAGAAAATATGGTCAGTATTTTCAGTGAATATGACGAGTGGATTTTAATTTTTCCTCTTTAAAGAAAATAGCTATCATGGGCCTGGGAGCAATGCTGCCTACAAGCAAAAGTCATACCCATCCTGCTTTCATCGTATGCCTTAGTGGATGGCATGCACATAGGGAAAAGACTCTATTACAGTAAGACTGAAGTAGGACAAGAGATGACTACCATATTCCAAAGTGGAGTAAAAAGGGGAGCTGGACACGTTACCCTTGTTGCCACTGCAACCACTTGTCTCTATCTGTAAGGAAAATGAACAAGTGGAGAGATGCAGCTGATGCTGTATATAGGAAGCCTGTGTCCACTGTGTTGTTCTGGGTTGACTGGTTATAAAATCAGCAGATCATCTGCAAAAGAGACTGTAGGAGGTATTGTCTGTGGGAAAGGAGACCGCAAATCCTGTGGAGCACAGAGGCACTACAAGTTAAAGATAGGATGTGCTCTTCAAACATAAACACTTCTAGACTTCAGGATATTTAGATTACAGACTTGGATGCTTCCCATTATAAAAGACAGAGTTTGTTTTTTTCAGGATCCAGACTCCATCAAGTTCATAAAAGCATGAATTAAATGCTTTTTTTATTTAAAGGCCTAACCTGCATTGGCTATAAACCTTTGAAGGTCCATTTATCTCACCTGAGAATCTGACCTAAACTTTCGATTATCTGGGTTTTTTCCTAAGCATCCGTTGAGGAAACATTAACAGCATTGTCATTCATGGACTGGGAACGTCAGGAATGGTTCATTGCACCTCACAAAGGTGAAAATTTCATTTGAGAGAGACAAGAGTGGAAAAAATTTAATGACTAGATCTTTCTCTTCAAGGGTGCATTGAAGCCTGCAACAGGCAGGTAATCTCTTTTCTGAGATGTCTTTTTTTCTGGAGTTTTTATTGAATTGAATGAAATGATGAAGCTCCTGCTGGCATGTTTGTTTGGGTTTTTTTCACTTTCCAAACAACAAAAAAAAAGCATTGTACTTGCCATGAAGATTAATTTAGGCTGTTGGGTCACCATCCTGGGTTGCTGTGACCAACAGTGGGTCTTGGGAAACAGTATTAATCTGGAAGGCTTTACCATAGCAGGATCAAAGCTTCGCTATCCCACCATGAAATCATCTGGAGATGCACAACTGTAAAGCACCACCAACGATGTTTTAAGAAAAGTATAGAACAGAAACTCTGTCTGGGGTGAGATGACAACCCGTTTGGGTATCCCCATGCAGCGAGCCAGCACAGGTTCAGAGCGAACTTCAGCTGGGGAGAGGTTTAGTCAGAGAAAATACAAAATAATTATTCCTGAGCAACAAACTGGAAAGTTTCAAGGACCTGTGTCTATGAAATGTCCAGCACCATCTTGTGGCATTATCTTTAATTCATCCAGCTGGTCTTTTTACTGCGGTAACTACATAACTTTTGTGTTTTTCTCTCCTAAGAGAGCTGATCAGAAAATTCCTCTTATAAAGCAAGAGTGCAGCTACAAGTCTGCTGACAAAAAGAAGAGCCTCAGCCTAGCAGTGTCATTAAAGATAAGATGAGGTCCTCAAGCTCAGATGGGAACATAAACATTTCAACATTTGCCATTATTACTTGAAAAGTACTTAAAAGCAAAAATTAAGGAGAGTTTATAAAATGCTCCTTAGGCAGGAGCTAGATGAGGTGACATCACATATCCCCAAGGCACAATGGGGCAAAAGGCAAGGATGCCTATGCCCTGTGTGAAATTTTGCAGTGTGTGCATTGCAGGCTTCCTGAGAAGGATGTGATCTGGGTCCTGCCTTCCCTTGCACTGCCAGCATCCAGGAGGAGGCTGGGAATCCAGCACTCTTTTAGAAACGGTCTAGGGAATAATTCTCCTTCTGATAGCCTGGCCAACATTCCTTGCTGTGTAAGACGGGGTCGACTTTGTGCCAGCTGTTACTGAAATAGAGCTGCTGCCACATTTGCTTACATAGCTGAGGCATTACCAGTATTTAAGTCATTGTTTGTAGAGTGCTATGCAAGATGTTCTGTATAAATGTGTATATAAACCCACATCATGCTCTCAGCTACGTTTATAAAACGCTCCCATCCAGCTTCACAGCTTCAGCCAGAGTTAAACTGGGCCAAAGAATGGAAAGAGTAATTTTCAGGAAGTTTTCAGTATTCTGGGCTAATGCTGATTTGTCTTACTTTATTCAAACAACAAAACCACCCAGCTGAATCACCTTGTTTTCTCCACAGCCATGTGTGAATTCAGTTCCACTGTGAGATGCCTGGTTCACAGATGTGAAGATCGTATCCCATTCAGAGGAAACTCCGGCAGCTCACCCTAACGTTGCTTGGAACCTGAAGTTCCTCTGTCTCTTCTATCCCAGTGTTTCTCACCCTGGACTTTAAAAGCCTGTATTTATGAGTAAGTTTTTAGTTCCTTCAGTCTTTGGCCTCTGCTGAGGTTAATAAAACATTCCAGCATTGCACAGCACCTGGCAGGGGTGTTGTTTGTTTATTTTTTTAGAATAGTTTGTTGCAGCAGAAGTTGTATTATCATTACCAGATTCATTTAAGAGGTCACTGGATTCTTTGGCCTCCACCCACAGCTAATGTAAACCGGTGTAGCTCCACAGATGGAGTATCTCCTGAGGATCTGGCTACATTCCTTCGCAGTGTCTTTCCTTTGCAGTGTTCCTAGCAATGCCGCAGATGTTGCTGACGTGTAATGCATATGTGTGTAAGCATCCATACGTGTATTTTTTTGAAGCCTTCACTTTGAATTTTGAAGCTCATCCAAACCACTTTTATGAGTTCTTCAGTGGCAAAAAATAATAATAAAAAGAAAAAAAGGCAACAGGCTGCAGTACATTCTTCAATTCTGTAACTGTTAGTTAAACAGAAAATCACGATCATGCCTCAAATTAAAACGATGGAGATGGTGTCCTTCTTACAACAAACACCTTTGACAGCCCGGAGCGTCCTTGAGACCACGCTGGGAGCCATGGAGGATGCTATAAAGAAGTCAGGGAACTTGCTTACTGATCTCCTTGTGACTTGCTCATGCTCGGCACTGGTAGATGCTGGAAAGACGTCTAAAAAGACCTCCGAAGGGTTGATAGGATCTAGGGCAATGTTTTGTTTTGTAATGGCCCTTTCAAGCAGGGAGTCAACACACAGGTTCTGCTTCTTTTTGTAAAAAACAAACATTTGGGGATAAATCTGACTGTTTATCAAAGGTAAATGTACACAGATTCTTTTTAGACAAAACAAAGTGAATAGGTGTTGAGTCTCAGATGTGCTTGATATTTAGTTAAGCTCTCAGTTTATTTGCTGTTGAAGTGAGACAAGGCTGCACTTCGCTGCAAAGCTTCAGTCAGTCCATACTATGTACCATACCTACTGTAACTCCTCTTCGCCTGTCACCAGGTGAAACAGCTCTGAAATATGGCACACTCAGACACATGATTTGTAGTCAGTGGCCACTGCAAGATGTTTTAAGCCACAAAGCAAGTGGGTAAAGTTACCAGAAAATGTGAAATATAGTTGTGAATATATATTAACCAGGAAGACTTCCTCATGCTTTTATAAAAAAAATGCTTTAAAAACAGATGTCTGATCTCCAGCTGAAGGGATTACAGAATAAATAGCAGATTTGTCCTTCTAACTGCAGCTTAGTGAATCACTGGTACTGTGTCAAACTTGACACACATCAATAGATTGACTTAATGTGCAAGTTGTTGGCTAGGTCATTTAGTTTTGGTTTCTGTCAAATGGAATTTCAACCTGTCAGGAATAAAGTAACGTCAACCACTGTAATGGAGTAACTTGATGGGAATGAAAAAATAAGGAAAAATTATAAAAATTCAGCATAGACAAAATAAATTATCTGCTTTAGACTGGGAGAGCAGATTGTGGCTTTACTAACTTATACAGGATAACTAAATTAATTTATACTCAGAAAACAAGCTAAAATAATATACGATTATGATAGATCACAGAATCACAAGGTTGGAAAAGACCTTTAAGATCATCAAGTCCAACTGTTCCTGTCCTGTGCTAAACCATATCCCTGAGTACCTCATCTACCCATCTTTTAAACACATCCAGAGATGGTGACTCAACCCCCTCCCTGGGCAGCCTGTTCCACATCCTGACAACTCTTTCAGTAAAAAATTTTTTCCTAACATCTAACCTGACCCTGCCCTGGCACAGCTTTGTGCCATTTCCCCTTGTCCTGTCTCCTGTCACCTGGCCACCTCTCTACAGCCTCCCTTCAGGTAGTTGTAGGTGGTGATAAGGTCTCCCCTCAGCCTCCTCTTCTCCAGGCTAAACATCCCCAGGTCCCTCAGATGCTTCTCAGAGGATGAGAGAGCTGGGGATGTTTAGCCTGGAGAAGAGGAGGCTGAGGGGAGACCTTATCATTGTAAGTGTATTCTAAGATACTGTAAGTGAAGAAAAAGAATTTTTTTATTTGCAAAAATCTTTGAGAAAGATAGAACATTCAGTAGTCAGTCATTGAAAGAAATGCCTCTGAATACTTTGAATATAGTTTTGAAGAAAGACTTTCTCTCACCGTTGGAAAGAAACTTGACAAATGAAGATTCTTAGTTTTTAACGCAGGATGACTGAAAGCAATTTATTTTTATTCAGCAGCTACGTTTGCCTTTTTAATTTAAAATAAAGAAGAGGCACTGGCTTTGACAACATGCTTCTGCAATGCAACTTCATATCTGTTATCTTCCCAAGCTGGTAGTTGTGCGCTAAGGGAAGAGGATGTTTGCTTTGAGAACAGAAATGCATCGCTTCTGTAGGGCAGCGATGTCTCTCGGCTCTTCCCTGGAGCAATGTTTGTCCCACGCCACGAGAGAGAAGGCATTATGTATAATTTGACAAGGAGCAGACCCACATAACCTTAGAACTAACCTTAATAGAAAATGGATATATTTGATTCTGCTGACATCGGAAGGATTGACGGCTGAGATCGAATCCAAACCCCTCTGTGAATACACTGAGCAAGCATCACATCAGTATGAGCACTGGCAGTGCACTTGAGACATTACACTGGCGCTGTCCTCTGTGACTTAAATCGTTCTCAACATCAGTAACCACAGTGTATGGCATGCCCAGAAGCTTGGTGCCCCTGCTTCAGACAGGAAAGACCCCACCAGCCCTGTATCAAGGGGCAGCTGGAGGCAGTCCAGCGGTTCTCACTGGCTTCCTCCCAGCATGACCATCTCCCCATCACTGGGGCAAGATGTGCCATGATTTCTTGATAATAACCAATGGAATCACAGAATCACAGAACTGTACAGGTTGGAAGGGACCTCAAGAGATCATCAAGTCCAACCCCCCTGCCAAAGCAGGTTCCTTAGGACAGATCGCACAGATAGGCATCCAGATGGGTCTTGAATTTTAGCACTAATATAAATGTTT
The DNA here is from genome assembly GCA_022605575.1 of Laterallus jamaicensis coturniculus. NCBI lineage: Eukaryota > Metazoa > Chordata > Aves > Gruiformes > Rallidae > Laterallus > Laterallus jamaicensis. Next base: position 25,668,888 of record JAKCOX010000001.1, read on the forward strand.
TCATGTAGCACCCTGCTGATGGTAGAGTATTCCTGTGGAAACTTCCAAGTGGAAATTTCCAAGTGGAAATCAGAGTAATGCTGTTGTGGCATTTTTCTTGTATGAGTCTGTTGATGGTGGAGGGTTTTGTTGGGGTTTTCATGCGGGAATTTATTGATGGTGGAGTGACTGCTGGGTTTATTTTGAGGTGCAACGTGGAGAGGACAGTGGTGTAAGTGCAAGCTTGTGGAACTAGAATTCTTGTAAGGGACTGGTAGGTAGAGGACAAAGCCAAGGTTGCCTGTGCTCTGCTACTGGACTGGGGCAGAGAATTAACATGGGTGCTTTTCCAAAATCAAAGAGAGTTGAGGGATATAGCTGGCTGCTTCAGCCCCTTCTGCCTGGGCTGAGGAAGGCCAGGTGGAGCTGAAGTGTTTTCCCAGGAACTTATTGTACCACTTTTATATATGAACTTCCAAAAATTGGAGACAAAACATAAGGTTTGCAGAAGAATCTGTTCCTAAGCTATATTGTCTATTAAAGAGAACTTTCCTCTGTGTGCAGTAGATTTGTATAGAAGTGGCACTGTTTATTTCAAGGGACAGTGAAGTCTTTAAGAGAGGCCACTGCAAGCTGTCAAATAAGTTTACTTCTTACAGTGCTATTATAATATAATTAAATAAAGTTCAGAAAGACTCTGGACTTAATTAAAGAAGAGGAAAAGCAACACAACTGTCAGCTTTGTAGTGAAAATGAAATAAAACCTGCCTTTCATGATGGAGGAGAGTATTTGATTGCAATGCCTTGCCTACTAATTTACTTTGTATAATACACTCAAAGTTCAAAGAAAATCCCACCCAAACCAACAAGAAATGAAATAAAGCTGGTGAGTTTTGTAATTAAGCTCACATTACACCCACCTGAGAGAAAGGTGAGGACTTGAAACTGGAGGTGGGGAATATTACAGTTAAGAAGGGTGGCCTTTTTGAAGGGGGTGGGTTGCCCGATGGGGATGGGGATGGGGATGGGGATGGGGATGGGGATGGGGATGGGGATGGGGATGGGGATGGGGATGGGGATGGGGATGGGGATGGGGATGGGGATGGGGATGGGGATGGGGATGGGGATGGGGATGGGGATGGGGATGGGGATGGGGATGGGGATGGGCAACAGCTAGGGCTTTCCTCCTTTTGGGAGAGGAGGGTAGTGCAGTTGTGGAGGTGGTAGGACAAGGGCTATATGTTTGAGAGAGGTGGGGTTTGCAGTTCAAAACAAGTGCAGGTGGACTGAAATTAATTTTTAGCATAGAGATGTGTTACTAAGCCTGTGGCTATGCTAAGCCAGCAGCCCAGGCTCCCTTTTGCACTATGACTTGATCTGGAACCAGGACAGTGTAGGAGTTAGTGTAACTGTGCTGCGGAGTGTGCCTCATGAGGAAAAATGGGCTTATGTGCCAGTTCAAAAGACAGCCAACCAAAAGGTCATGCTAGTGCATTTGGGAGCTCCTTGAGCAGGGATTCTCTTCTGTGTGGCAGAAAGAGGAGCAGTAAAGTGACCCCCCCAAAGCTAAGAGGACTGCATGGTTGTATTCCCAACTCTCTTGGGGTTGGAGTGCCTGCTGGCAACAGGTTGGCTGCTAAGTGGCTCTGGAGGCAGTGGGGGCTCCAGGGAACAGATGGTTTTGCAGTCTTTGCAGGTAGCTGGGATGCTGGCTGTGTGAGTGTGTGGAGGATGTGAAGGATATTGCTATGCTGTTTAGATCAAGTAAGGAAAACCAAATCATGAGAACACTGCAGGTGGTTCAAAAGATACACTGGACTCCCAAGGAAGGAACTGAACTCTGAGTACTAGTGCACGTTTGCTTCTTGGCTTGACCAGGGTGTCTCTGGTTTCCCTAAGTGATGCTTTTTGTGCTGGGTTTCTTTTTCCCCTTTGGTACAGCCATCAAAAGATATACAGAAAGAAAATCTCAGCAGGAGCTGCGGGAGGTGAGCTGCTGTCTCCCTGGGAAGGTAAGTGTGTAGCTGTGTGATCTTAGTACACCTGTCTGAAATCTTTTAATCTTTCCCCAGCAAAAATAAAAGCCCAGCCTGCCACCTATAAAGATCATAAGTAAAATTGTCCTTGATTTCTGGAGGATTATGGGATAATACAGCCTTGTACAGGGGTGAAAGAGCATTGCTGTCTCTCTTCTAATTCCAGATGAAAAGTGTTTTTCAGCCTTTGCTTGCAGAAGTTCAGCCTAAGCTTCCTGGGCTGAGGGAACATGCCTCATCTACTCGTTTATGTTGGTACACTACTGGCTTTTCTTCTGCTGGTGGTCTGAAAAACCCAGTGTGTCTCATTTTAATCTGGTGTAGTGACGTGACATTTGAGTCCTGTCCCTCCCCTCTGCAGAAATACAGCCCCAGAAAGCTGTTTGTGACAGGCCAGTGCTAGCAATGGAGTGCAAACAGGTTTGTTCCCTTAGCTGTGACCTGGGGTCAGCTAGAACAAAGGGGTTAAAAAATTAATCACTACCGTTTTAATGGTCTCCTGTAACTAATTATTTCCAGCTACAGCCTGTTCCTAAGGTGACACTAGAGGAAGTGAAAGTTAATTTTTGGGCGTTTTGTGTGTCAGCTCCAATTATTTAGCTACATTCAGCTAGGTCAGGGAGTCCAAACAATAAAAATATCTTCTTGAAGCGAAGATGGACTACTCTTTTATCCTCACTGCAGCTATTTTTCAGGAGTTACTTAGGCAAATTTTGTAGCTAGAGGTGTTGGTGGACACATCAGAAGCGAGCAACCTAGGCCTGCTCCTGAACCAATGTGCTCCCACATGTGCAGTTGCATGTTCCAGGCTTTCATCCTCTCCTTTCCCTGATGCACACCCAAGCCAAACGAACCTCACAGAAAGCTTTCCAATGGAAGGAATCCTCTCTGCATCTGTTGCAGCCCTCCCAAAGCTTGCTGCAGTAGACACGTGGCAGCTAATTGCATGCAGAAAGGGGTCTGCTGGAGAAAGGCTTTTTTTTTTTCTTTAAAAAAAGTTATTATTTATTTTTCTGTATTTAATATTCTCATTCTGCTAATATAATTCTGAAAATAAGTAACCTTATGCTGTTCATGTTCCATATGATAATGTTTCCTTGAGGCTGCAAATGCCCACTGGCCTCTGTGCAAGTCTCCAAAGTTTTCTCTCAAGATGTCTGCTGGCTAAAAAACATCAAAGCCATCATTATCTACCCTATTCAGATTTAATGCTTTTATTTATTTATACAGAAGTGCCAGCAGTGATATTCACATCTGGGTGCATCTCTATACACTATGAAAATCCATGGGTATTCACATCCATATTGCAGGCTGATGCTTCTATTTGAGAATGCATCACTGTTAATTCTCCACCTGCAGGCTGGTCTCAGGGAACCAGATAGAGGATTATTCCTGGGCAGCCTCAGACTCTACCCTGAGAAATTTGGAGACAGAAAAAGAAACTGAGAAAGAAACCTTTTTTTCCTTAGAGCTAACCTGTTCTTTTGGTTTAAAAAAAAAAAGCACATTGATATTTTTCTCTTCTGCTTTCAGCTGAAATAAATCACTCCTGCTAGTAATACCTGTTTCCAGTCATGAACTAATTTCTTTAATAAAGCCAAATGCACAACAAAAATACAATGCAGTTGCTGCCATCACTGACCTTCCTGTTAATGCCTGCACACTAGGGGGAAAAAATAAATATTAAGCAAGTATATATTGGGGAAAGGGAATGAGTTCTTAAATCACCAAAGGTCAGGCAGAAGTGCTTAAGAGAAAGTAAGATTTTTTAATGAAGTAATGAATGACTCTTTTAACTGGTTAGAAGGAAAGTGGCACAGGAGCCTGGATCTTCTGGAAGCTGGCCTTTTTAGCAGGAAGATGCTCTGTTTAAATAGGCTGTTCTTATTAACCATCTGTGGAAACAAATGCCAGAAAGGAGGACTACAGTAGATTGCATTTTGTTGTACCTGAGCTCAGGTCAGTTATTCAGCTGGACAGCAAGCGATTTTCACTGGACTGGCTGATGTTCACCCTGTATCATCCTTACCATTAGAAAAATTCCTTGCAGCCCATCCTCTTCATAGCCCACCCTTTCCTTCGGCAGCGCCTTTGTGGTCCCACTCCAACTGCACCTCTGGGCTTTCACACAACCCAAACCTGAATCCTAACCCTAAAAATAACCATAATCCGAGGATTATCCTTCAACCTGGGCAAAGAGCCATTACCTAGAAAAAAGATTCTTACAGCCCAGGTCTCTCCATGCTTCCCTTTGGGTGCTCCCTTCTAGCCCCACTGCAACTGCAGCTCTCTAGGCTCTCTCTCCCTCAACCACAACCTTGAGCCTGTAAAAAGGACCACTTGGTTATTGTCCTGATGAAAAATTTCTCATGGCATAGTCCTCTCTGCAGTCTGTGCTTTTCTTCACTAACACCCCTTCTGAAATGGATATTTTTTACTTATTTATTTACATATCGGAGGTGCAAGTGCAAATCTCTTGACTTTTTCAATTCTCTTTATTTATGAGGGAACATTTACATTTGTTGTCTTTAATCAGGCTGATAAGTTTAGTCAGGATTTCCAAGAGATGCAGAGTGACACTAAGTACCTGCTGAAGGTCTCTTTTTTTGGGTTTTTTTTGGGTTTTTTTTGTTTGGTTGGGTTTTTGTTGTTGTTGTTGTGTGCCACACTAATTATTTATGTATATTCTTCTGAATAATTCTTCAAAAGGAATAGATGTCTCTGAAGTGCAAAATCATAGATTGGTCTGAGGAAAAAACAATACCTGTATTCAAAGTAGACTCACCAGGAAAGAGGAGAAAGAAGAAATTACTCCTGGACATGCACATTTCTGTTTGTGATGTAATGACCCAACGATATCCTGGGGTGTAGCAAGAAAAGTGTGGCCAGCAGGTTGAGAGAGGTTCTCCTCCCCCTCTGCTCTGCCATGGTGAGGCCTCTCTTTTTTTCAGTGGTGCCCAGTGACAGGACAAGATGCAATGGGTACAAACTTGAAGATAGGAAATTTCACCTAACCATGAGGAAGAACTTCTTTACTGTAAGGTGGTAGAGCACTGGAACAGACTGTCCAGGGAGGTTGTGGAGTCTCCATCCCTGGAGACATTCAAGACCTGCCTGGATGCTGCCCTGTGATGCCTGCTCTAGGTGATCCTGCTGTGGCAGGGGGTTGGACTAGTTGATCTCTAGAGGTCCTTTCCAACCCCTTATCATTCTGTGATGAGGTAGAACTTCTAGGCAGTGTTTGCATCCTAAGTTTGCATTAAAAACAGTCACAAGTACCCCCCAAAGCCCACTGAGGTGAGATTCTGAACTCATGGAGTTAAATGTGAGACATGCAGACATTTATTTCCTTATCTTAGTGGGGTTTTTTTTACTACTGCCTTGGTGGCATAGATCAGCAGCAATGCCATCCTCAACAGCCTCCTGTGAGTGACATTGAATAGGAAGACCCAGTAGGGCACAGCAAGATGAGCTGAGGTACTGGAATTGGAGCCCTGTGGATAAGGGGTTACAAGGGGTACATGCTAGGACACAAAATCCTTCCAGTTATGCTTAGGTAGCTGGGAGGTTACAGACAGAAATCATAGTAACCCTGCCATAGGTCGTGCTGAATTTTCCTAACCAGAGGATTGTATGTGATGACTTTGTACTCAGGATACACAGATCTCCTGTGTCACAGCACTTCCATCAAGTGTCTCTGTTGCAGGCTTGAAGAGAACAGCTGACTCTCATCAGAGCTGTGACACTGACGTATAAAACATGCAACTTCTAATGACTAAAGAAGCTTCTTTCTACACCCACTGCTTTTCCTCACCACCCTTCCCTTCCTTTTCCCACTATCTTCCTCTGTGTGCCCAGCTGAGATCTACCAAATACCCACCACGTACTAAAATGGTTCACTCCTATTTTGCTTAACAAAATTGGGGCACGGATTTTGGAAGGATTTGCATCTGTTTTCTCCACATTAAAATGTGGCCTGCAGAAAGCCAAGTTTTCTATCACCTTGTTGCTGGATTTTCTTTCTTCTCCAACAATGAAAAGTAGCTCAACAGTATTCCTTTCATACAGCTTCTTCATCAATGTGACACTCACCCCATATCCCACAAAAGGTATTAATTTATTTAAATAAATCCAGGAATGAGTAATGGGTGGTAAGTAAGGTGCTTCCAATGGGGAATGTTCTTCTCCAGCTGAAATTGCACCAAAGCAAGTGATTTTATTTCAGTAGTGAACTTGATTAGATTTATTTATACACATGCCTTTAGAACTTTTAATGGGACCTAAACTTATAAATCCCTGCAGTGCTAAAAGCACTTTTATTTTCATTGTCTGACCAGAACTGTATTAATTTATTAAAATAGCAAGTTACAGTTTGACTTTTGTACTATTTCATGTTGAGTGTTTACCACTAGGAATATATAGTGCAATAACAAATCCCTTGAATTTTTAATGCAGCTCAGTGTTATTAAAATTCTAACTGTAAGCTGTTAGTGGTACTTTCTGTGGGACAGGAAGACAGAAAGGAATAAAGCACCTGAGGTTTTTATATTCATTGTTTTGGCTGTGGTATTAATAACCTTCCATTTTATGAGACATGGGGGAGATGCTGCTATCCTTGCTATCAAAGTGCTGCTGTGACCAGAGGAGAATCCACTGGGGCTGTGACTTCCCCCCACCAGCTTTGAGAAGCAGGTTCAGGCACCCTGTTTTTTTTAATCCAGGCTTGGTCCTGCTTCTCTTCAAATTGGTGGGAATTTTTGACATTTATTTCAATGGAATTGGGACCTTTGAGATCTTGGTTCAATCCTGGATCAACAAGGGAAAGGGATTTCCTTTTTTTAAATAGAAAATTTAATGCAAACACTTAAAAAGCCAAGCAACTGGAGTCAGAAATGCCAGAATTAAGGCTGTGTGCACAGCTTCAATTCTTCTCCTTCAGGTGTGTGCACTGCAATACATCCTATATAATGATGTTCTGCTTTCTCTGGCATACATTTCTTTTCTCAGTTGTACAGGACAGACAAAGAATATGACAGGAACTTGTTTGGGATGAGCTAGTTTCTGTAGGATCATTCTTACCTCACACATGGAAGTTGGTTGGGAGAGGATGAGTCATGAGATATAGGGAAAATGTGTTCACAAGTCTTGGCTATGGTCTTAATTGTGGCATTTCCAGATACCTGATTTTTGATTGCTTATGTAGAGTAATGACAAACAAAACCAGCTTTGTCTTGATGCTGTTGCCGGCACAACTTTTGAAGGAAAACTGAGCTTTCACACATTTAACTCTATGGCACTGATGTGGAATGACAAGTGACATCTGGATTCATTCCCTAGATTTCTTGGGCTGTTGAGTTCAAGCAGTCGGTAAAGTCATGAGATGTTACCTTGTTTTTGGCACACCACCTTTAGAGGGAGATCCTATGCTTTTCCAGAAAGAAAATATTTTGAGGGCTTAGGTCTGAACTTTCTGCTGATTAAGCAAAAAAAAAATCCAGAGGAGCCAATTAAATGCTTTTCTTTTTTTTAAAGACTTGCATTTATAGGCATCAGAGCTGGGTGTACAGTGAGCTTCCTTTGGAAAGTGGTGTAGTTAAATGGACAAAAATTAAAGATATAGTTCCTATACTGGTGAATTGAATCTGCAGGACTTAACTGCCATGGGAAGATCTCCTAGGTCAGGGTAAGCAGGTTTGCTTAATGCTTTAACTAGCTTTTACATTACCATCATTGAAAGAGTTGAAATTAAAAAACTTCCAGAATCCCAGGCCAGGTTTGTTTTGCTTCTTTGCTTTTTCCCCATGCCCAGGATCAGAGATGAGGAGAGCTGAAGGAGGAGCAGGGCATGCAAATATCCTGATAAAGCATAGTAGCGATGAAATACCTGCAAGCTTAGAAAGCAGATACTCAACACATTGAAGTGCTGTATCAGAATTCTGCAACAGAATTTGATACACTTATAAAAATGGAAAAAGGCTGTGGAGTCCAGCATTACAGTTTTCTAAACATTCCACTCCTGAACGTTAGAAACATGAGGTGATTTGAAGAAATGCTTGGTAGGAATGATTTTGGCATTAGCAGTTAGACAGCTTTTTGACTAATTGCCATCCTGAAGACAGCTGTGAAACTGTTCAGATTCTCCAGACAGCCCGAGCTAAGGAAGATAAAGCTTGGAAAACATTAACCTGAAATGCTTTAACTTAGAAAATTCATAGCTGAGTGGACCCAGAGGTTGAAATGAGTGCTGGGCAACGTTTCTCTGCCATTGCAGATGCCACAAAGCCCTGACGGAACTAGGTCACAGTGTCAGGAGATATTATTTAGGGTATCTGCTGCCCTCTAACAGCAATACATAGGAATCACATACTGGTTTTTACTAGTAAACTGGAAAGCAGGGGAACCAGAGCTTGCTGTGAGCTGCACACCCTCCTGTGTCCTATAACTCCGGAAGGATGACAAACTGCTTTTGCCTATCAGCCATCAATCACTCCTTGGACTTTAATCCGTAAATGTAAAGGGACTATCGGTATATGCACAGCTTGGAGCCTTTTCTCCAACACCATCACACTTTAAAACCAAACCAAACCAATGCTTTTAGCCAAGAAAGGGTCTTTTGGGTTGACTTTTAATTTTTTTTAAAAAAACTTTATTCCCTCCATCAGTAGCCTTGCCTCCTGCACACACACAAAGTCTGATTGCTACCGAGTGAATCACAGCTGCATTTACCAAAAATAACTTCCCAAGCTAAATTTCAAGGGCAGATTATCTCCATGAACCTGTGAGAAGCGAAGGCTCAGGTACTGCTGGCCATGCTACAGAACTCAGGCTATCATCTCCCTAGAACCACGTGGCTGATGAGTAAAAAGAATTACTGCCATTTCTGAGAACTGTGAGCTTGTGAAGACGTGGCTGTGCCAGCTACTCAGTTTGCTTCCACTCCATGGATGTGACACTCAAATAGACTCTTGAAGGGACAACAGCAAAAAATAACAATGCAGGAAGTAAAATTTTCTTCCCCAAAGCTATACAAGTACAGTTGTATAAAAAGGGGGTTAGCGTCTTTTATGATTTGACGTTAGTATAATAGGTATATCCAGACAAGATCATCTTGAAACATTTGTTTAAAATGTCAATTTAGAAAGCCATTTATCTAAGTACTTCAATCTCAGGCTCCTTCTGCATGATAAACACACACTGTTCTGTGCAGGCAGTTTGAAAGGGTGAAGAGAAACTCTTTCCCTGCCAACCTCATTTCTTTTGAGAATTTATTTTTCGTGCTGTGTAGGTCTTCAAATCTGAAGGGGAGGTCTAGCTAAAATAATGAAGTTGAGTAAGACTGTCATCCAGTATTTTGGTTCCAGTTTTAGAAACTAAGCAGCTAATGCTAATGGGATTAACTGTTAGCCCACTGGCACACTCGGTGCTTGTGACACTGGCCAACCTAAGGAGCCCGTGGCACTATGGAGTTAAATAAATTAGAGAGAGCTTAAAGCTATCAGCTAGTCCGTTTCCCTTCTCTGTCTCCAGGTGGGTTGTTTCTCTGAGGAGGCAGAAATCATGCAATTTTCATAGTTAAAGCCGAGACCTAGACTCCTAGCAGTGTCATCCAGCTCAGCAATACATAGCTGCTTGCTCTCTACATGCAGTCCATCATCACAGAGGCATTTGTGGATGTTCCCTTTCCTTACCTCTTCTAAATACAGGAGACTGCCTTTGGTCTTTATACTTCTCTGGAGTTACATACAGAAACAAGAAAAGTTAGTAAAATCCCACTGAATTGAACAGATGACAACAGGATGTAAACCAGTTAGATCTTAACAGACATTAATTCTCCATGATTATATAAACAGATTGGGTATATACTGACACTCTAAATTGGTGATTTAGAAGACAAATTCCTATTTGCTTAGCATTTGAGAAAACACGTTCACAGATCTTTAAGTACACCTTAATAAATGGCATTCTGATTTTGATGTGATTCATTACCTTGGCTAGGTGGGAAGGTGATTAGAGAAAGCACTTCAACAGAAATTCTAGGTCTACAGATCGGTCTAATTTGCAAGTCCGCTCACACCGAACACATCCATGCTATTGAAAATAATAGGTAGTGCCAATCCCGCTCCTGCTCTGCACATGAAAAGCCACTGCTGTGGGTTAAAGGGTCAAGAGGACCTGCAAAGCTTTTTTCCATTCTAAAATACCTGTGAGAGTCTCTTTGGGCACTGACTGCAGATTTGTAACCTTCTGTGCATGTGTGAATCAGCCTCTCGCTACACGAATACTTGTTAGGAAGAAAGATTATTCTGAGGGTAATAAAAGAAGTTCAGTTACTTGTTTCATGCTGATGGGGTGCTTCCTTCATATAAAAAATTGGAAATAATTTAGAGATCAATGCAGAAATATGAAAATTACAGACAACGTTTTGTATCTGTGTGCACCTCTATGTTATACTTCCCTTCGTTTAGTTATCTTCTCTCTTACTTTTTCTTCCATGCTTCTGAACATGTTAAATACTAAAATGACCATGATAAAGAAAGAACGTAGTTCGTAGGCTCCAGTTTTGCAGGAACTTTTCAGATATTGCCATCATCCTGATCTCAGCTAGGAAGGGCTGCATGGCAACAAGTTTTGTGGTTCTCAAAACGTCACTAAAGATTTTTAAAGATTTTTTTTTAAAAATCCCTGCTTCTGAGACTCAGTGCTCAGCTCTTCTGTTCTTAAACTGTGGGTGAAAACCTAAACGCAGTGCCTGGCTGCAAAACTTACTCTGGCACAGATGAAGTTGAGACATCTCTCTCTATGTAGGAAAACATGTCTAATGACTGTTGAACAGATATGTTAATTTCAGAAAAATCTCAAACCACTCTATATAAACGTATTTGTTCAACATCTGCCCTTTACTTGGTCTCAGCCTGCTCACATCTTTGTAGAAAGCAATCTTAAATCACCCATATTTTCATTTACTGTTCAGTTCATGTTATCGTCTAAGCTGTTGCAGAAAATAACTAGGTTCGGCTCTCACAGATCTTTAACTAGAATCACCTTTTAAGCTGATGGTTGATAGACAGGGAATCCCACTTTTATCAGGACCACAGAAAACTGCCTCAAGTGTGATAAAAGAATTATTTGCATGCAGAGACCTGGGATAGTTTCTTATTATTGCTACTGCCCTTCAGGAAAGACAAAAGCAGATGCAAAGAAATGAAATGTCTTGTCTAAGCTGTGATCAGCAATCAGTTGCCATTAGAAACAAAATATGCCCCATTGCTCAGAAGTCTTGTCTGGATACATATATTAAGAGTAAGGGTAAGACAAACAGCATGTGAAACTGGGGACATCAGAAATGCATATTGACAGCAGGGATGCCACCACTTTGCACCATTTCCATCCCTTGGAAATGACCTAGGAATGGCTTCCCCTGCCCCAGAGCGCTCCTCTAGAGAAGTATGTGGCAATAAGCTAAAATATCCAAACATGACTAAAAGAATCCACTACTTGGAAGAAGAAATCTTCTGTTGCTCCAGGGAATAACTGTGATACCTGGAACCAGCACAATGTGAATGAAAGTAGCTTGATCTTGTACTCTATAACAAGAGCTGCTGCTGTACCAAGACAAGCTGTCCTGCACCCCCAAGTCCTGCCAAATCACTGGTTTCATAGCTTAGGCCTGTGTTCTGCTTCTGCTCCAGTGATGATTTCATGACAAGAATTTGTGGGTGGTAATTAGCATTCTGGTTATGTTAGATGGCATTTGTGTTACGTTTTCTGTAAAACTTTTACACAAATCCAGTATGGTGCTCACAAGCTTTAGGGAAGCACATCCCCAGCTTCGTATGAATGCTCGGATAGAGTGGTGGTCCTTTTGCCTTCTGGTGGTGATCACAGAGAGGTTACCCATGTTAGTATTTTTTTTTCGTTGTTGTTTATTAATCACTCTTTCACGTTCAGTATATTTTACCTCCCTCTTTACAAGGAAGCAAAGGGGGAAAAAATAAATCCCAAAAATTCTGACCAAAAATCCCATGTAAACTAGGTAACCGGTCACAGATAAGAAACATAATGAAGAGAAGTTTGAGAACAGGCTGTAGATTGAAAATTATTAATCCAAACATTTCTGCAAGTACTCAGAAATCAGGACAGGATTGCAAAGAGTTCACCAACTGAACAGCTCAGAAGTTCTGCAGTGAATGCTCTGACCACTGTAGAGTATTCAGCTAGATCAACCACCCCGGGGTAATTTCTCAGCCTTTTGGCCAGATGTATCAGCCCTATATTTCCCCAGATGGCAGCCTGAACTCATCCCCTGGGATGGCAAATTTCCTTTGCTGACATTCAGGATTCCTCTCATTAAGTATCAGGAAGACTAGGCATCCTTTCTTCTCTGTGTTTGTATCTCTCCCTGTTATTCCTCTCAGATCTGTAACATCAAAGTCTTACTGTAATGAATGAAGACATTGAGAAAATGAACTTCAAATGAAGAAAATTAGTATTTTCACTTGATCGATAGCACATTAGTAAATTAGGAATGATACAGCATCAGTGGATATGTCAGCTGCATTCTTAATCCTGAAACCAAGAGAGGTGCCTAACTTTTAAGCACGTCTCTAGAGAGTTCAAGCTTACATGCTGAAAACCCTGATAGATGATATTAAATTGAGACAACGAATTATTTTTAAAAATGTACTTCAGATATGAATTATGTAAGAAATCCATCTTACTGGACTCTCTCGATGAATAAGCCCATGAGATTTTAGCTGTTTTTATGTAAACCTCAGCATAGTATCTGGAAATCCTCTGAAGACATACCTGTGAACTAAGATCTATTAAAATCTATTGCTGACATTTAATATCATGAGAAAAGCAGAACCAATGATTGACTGATACTCACAACAAGCTCAGCAATCACCTTACTTGTTTCTCCCTGCTCTTATTTGCAACGTTCTGAACACGAGAAAACTGTGTTAAGCTCGTCCTGATTCATTCTCTATAATTATTTGCAACAAAGAATTCTGGGCCTGTAAATTTTTCTGGTCTAAATATTCAATATTTGAATACTTATTCATGTTGATTTGTCATAACCTGACCAAAAAATTCAGGAGGTTGTACATATACTCCATGACTGGGGGTGGGGTGGGGTGGGTGGGTCTGACTTGTAGAATCACAGCTGCGGTACAGGGTTTTTTTGGCAATATTCTTCAATATTCACATACTCTTTTTTTCTAAGTTAAGACTATTGCAGCCCATAAAATTATTTGCTGAAATATTCAGGGAAAGTGAAAATAGATGAGAATAAGTGCCACTGCGGAGAATTAATGACAAAATATTAATATGCCCAGAAAAACTTGCATATTTTTTGCTTGGCCTTTGTATCTCTAGAAGAACCATGTAAGATCTCAAGCCCAGTCGCCAAAGTGGAACGCTGTGATCCAGATTCTGAGGCCGTGGAGCTCAGGCAATTCGAAAAAATGAGATTTGGCCACACTTAGTTAGCACAATGTCAGTATTGGGAGGAAAAAAATCTTTATGGGCTATGCATGAATGCAGCAGGGACGTTGTTAGGGTTACAAGAAGTATATGGCAAGTGCCCAGCCAAGTCACCCAAGGCCGCTGTAGTCTTCATATCACACAAGCCAGGGTGGCTCAAGGAGTCAACGGATGTAACAGTTCTCCAGGATGGAAAATTGAACTACTGAATCCCCTCCCTTTTCTTTCCATGTGCTTTATCTCCTATTTGGCTGTGAGGCTGTGTTTAAATTGGGACTGGTGAGAGGCAGAGGTGGAGGGTTCTGTGGCAGCACTTTCTGCTCACTCGTTTGTATTATGATAGTGTCCTCGAAGACCCCCAGACTTGGTGTTTTGCTGTGCTGGGTGATGTACAACTATAGAGATAGCGCTCGCCCTGAACAAAAAGTAATCCTGTATTTTTTGCTTCCACTTGGGGTATGTACATCAATCCTTCTTTCTTTCCAAACCCCCCCTTTCAGCTTGGATACCTTTTGTTCCCTAGTGCAAATCACGGATTTAAAAAAAAATATTATTTTTTTATCCCTTCTCCTGCCTGCTCTTCAGCTGTATCATGTCTTCATCAAAACTAATTTAGTTAATTCTCCATTTTAAAACCAGGATGTGGTGCCTGGTCCACAGTTGCTTAGCAACAGCTACCCTCCGCAGGCAGAGATAACAGGCAAGCAGGGATGCCAGTGTGTGAGTCTGGCCCAGAAAGGTGAGAAAAAAAGGAGCAAGACAGATTGTCTCCCTCTAGGCTTCGATGCTGCACATCGTACTGCTACACGCTTGCAGATATGTCAGAGGATAGGGTTTGCTTTTATTTCCAGAATAGGCTTTTGGAAAGAACTCCACAACAAACTGGCTCTGTGCAGAACAGGAATCAAGTGCCCACAACATGGTATGTTTGTGTGTTTTGGATGTATATATACAGGTCTAAAATACTCTGCTAGTAAGCATTAGGCATGGTTTACGGTGAATCAGATCCCAGCACTTGCTTCACATAAGCCTGAAGTGTACCAAGGAGGAATATGGGTATGTTTATTAGACAGAAATGAGGGAAATAACTGTTGCGATCTCTAACCAGAAGGCCTGGCATTTCCAAGTTGGATATGTAGGTACAGATCCCTTCTCTCCCAATGCTGTCTTCCAAAAAATGCAGAGGAACCTGTGGGAATAAAACCTCATGGGTTTTCACCACCCTCTAGTAGTATTTGTATGTGGGAACATAGCGTGTCTCTCCATTAAAACAGTGTTCAAACCACATCTTTTAGGTGAAAATCAAGAAAAGCAAAAGATAAGGCTCCAACTGGACAGCATCAATCACAAGCATTCCATGATGAGAAAAGATCCAGCGTATCTTAAAAATCTTGTTACTTCAACAAATCAAAATCTGGAATATGAATTTAGGATTCAGATTATCTAGCGTTTGTGTGAAAATCTTCTTTTAATTGAAGGCCAGGATGGTGAGCATATCTTTCCATCAGTCTTCATGCCTTCCGCATTACCTCAAGTTGGAAAGGATGAGTTGGAGCAAGGTACAGCCACAATTTAAACCTTACTGGCTGTGGTAGATACATTTCAGTGGGAGCTGCCTGTAGTAACCCACCTAAGTATGCAGAGAGGAAAAAAAAGGTGCTTAAATTCTGCCTTAACTCAACTCAGAACGATCAGATGTACTGTCTGGCCCTCCCTATTCTCACTCCTATCCTGCCTCTGCTCTGAGTCAGAACATCTAGTCTAAAGAAGTAATTTCTGCAGTATGTTGTTTTCCCTCCTCAAACTCAGGCTTAACATAATTGTTTTTCACATGCAAGAAATATTATTTATAGGAAAAGAAAAATATCAGGTGCATCTTTCCCTCTGCTTTTCTTCAAATGCAACCTTTCTAAATTTCATAAACTATCTGTAACAGCAGTAATGCATCTTCATCCTTCCAACACTGCCCCAGTTCTGCCTTGTGCCTTTGTGGGAGCTCAGAACAAAGACTTCAATGCTTTGTCCACTGGAGAGATGGAAAGATCTGTTACAGATAAACCAAGACAGATGTTTTGGTGACAATCAGCTCCTCTTATATCTTTATATTTTTATGTCTCTTTAGATAAATCTATATAAATATGCAAGTTGATGTTCAGAGGTGACAAACTGCCATAAATTCTACTGAAGCTTTGGGATGCATGGGTATTTGGTGTATGTGAGACAGGCATCGATTATTCAGGCACCTAAGGATGCAGTTCTGTCCTTGGCTGTGATTAGGCAGCAGCGAGAGGTGTGGTACCAATGTGGTCATTTGACCAGGATTCTCCGTATCCTCTCTGTTCTCTACCTTTTATTGAAGGCTGATTAATTCTTGCTGCCTTCCCATGAGTGATAACTGCACTACTTGGAAGCCACTTATACATCCCTTGTTTGGTAAGGTGCTTGTGCGTATCCAGTTGATGTGATGGTATAGATGCATCTCCTGTAACTATTACTAAAGTGCTGGTTGAATTTTCCCTTCTTATCAAAGACCCAATGCAGGTATAATCAAAGACCCAGTGCGGGTATAATCAAAGATCATAGGATGGTATAATCACATTCATTTATGCTATCTAGCATAAATGAACGACAGGTGGAGATCATAACTGATGGTGATGAAAGCAGAGTTTTATGCCATGGATCTGTGGACTGACCCTGAACAAATAACTTAATCTTTCATTACCTTCATTTCTCAAGTGAAAATCCCTGACATCCCTAATTCTGCAATTTTGTAAACCACATTAAGGTCTTCAAATGACAGGACCCATGTCAATGCAAAGTATTTTTGTCCCTGTAAATGTATTGTTCATTTTGGATATCATGCATTTATCTGAATGGCTTCAAGAACTTTGCGTAACATTTATGACAACAGTTGTTCAAAGAGGGCTTTTTAATAGCCTCCCATATAATTATAGTGAATGTTTCAAAATTACTAACCATTGAAGAAGGTTTAACAAACACACAAAAGGGAACTTGGTAGACAAACTGACAACGTGAGTTCATCAGGGCTCAGCCTTCTCTTGAAACACTAACTCATTTGCTGAATTATTCATTGCCTTATTTTATGCATTAATTGGTATCTTTAGTTTTGTAACTTGACTTTGTTGTGTACAGCAAACCAGGCAGGGTTATGACAGTGTCTGACACTGTTCACTAGTCTCCAAACAAGGAAATTTTCATGTGACGCAAGCATCACTAAAGAATGACAAACCAGGTTGTTACTTTAATTTCTTGCATATTCTATTTATTCACTTGACATTACTAGTGACTGTGCATGTTACAGGTCTAAAATATTAATTATTATTAAATATTTTCCCCCACAGGCTTTACATTTGTAATTAGAGCATCTTCAAAGCCATCAGCCATTCCTCAATGCCAGTTGTTTTCAACCATTCCCACACTGTGACTTTATTTTCAAAGCACCTCCTTCCCACTGGTATGCAGCTTGTAATTTTATTCCCAGTCAGAAAATCAGGATTCAGCAATTCTGTATTGAATAGGCACAGGATTATTCATCTCCTTAAATTCAAGTATAACCTGCATACTGCCAGAGGAGCCACAGCTTTTAAATGTTAAAAAAAACCCCATCCCTGACATTGCTAAGGGCAAAGCTGCTATTTGGTCCCAATTACTTCAACAAAATAGAATAGCTGAAGACATGAAAAAGTTGTTGGGGTAAATTAAAGCCAGTGTCTTTGAAAATCTGACATTTTCTAGAGTTTATAGCTTGTTGCATTCTGTGCCATCAGGACAATCCAAATGGATTTTAATTTGGAATGAAACTTCTCTTCGTAAAAATGTGCTCAGTCTTAGAACATGTTTAAACCCACCCAAAAAAAGCCTAGAGCAGAAACCAGACTTCCAGAATGATTTGCAATACTTGCTCCATCATACCTACTCTTAACCACTTAAGACACAAACACACATGGTTATCTACCACATAAAAAGACATCTGCGATGAAAACAAGCAACTGTAATTTATATATTAAAAAAAAGCCTGGTAACATAGGATCCATTAAAAGAAGTAATAATTCCTGTGGACAGGGCAGTTTCTATTTATCTGGGGCCCAGAAAGCTTTTCCTGGTGCTCTTTTCACACACGCTTTTTTTTGTCCTTATCCTGGGGGGAGATTTTTGAGGCCGTGGATCAGCTGATGTCACACCCCAGCAAATCGCACTCATCATAATGACTGCTGCCACCAAGTTGAAGGAATAGAAATTGGTTGACATTGAACCCCAACAAAATCCTTCCATTTGGAAGTGCAATTAAGACTGAAATAAACCTTGTCCTCGCTGCCGGTTAAAGGTGCTCCCTATTCATCAAAGGACCATAGGTGTTTTGGGGCATACTGGTTCATCATTAGGCCTGGAAGATGAAGTTGTATCAGCACCTCACAGCACCTTCCTGTAGACCCAGGCTGGCTGGGAAGCTGCCTTGTCTTCCTGCCAAATGAAATGCCAATTACTGCCACTGACTACACAGGGAGCGGGCCCTAAGAAGCCAATGGAAGGTGTTGGCCTCTTCTCCCTATTGACTAGAGACAGGACAGGAAGAAACAGTCTCAAGCTGTGCCAGGGGAAGTCCAGATTGTATATTAGGAAAAATTTCTTCCCCTGAAGAGCGGTGAGGCACTGGAACAGGCTGCCCGGGGTGGGGTTGCCATCCCTGGGGGTGTTTGAAAAATGGCTGGCCACGGCGCTTCGGGAAATGGCTTAGCGGTCGCCGTGGCGTAGGGCTGACGGTTGGGCTGGATCTTGGAATATCGTTTCCAAGCTTGACGACTCTACAACTCTATGACTCGGTGGCTTCTCTTCCTCCCGCGCCTGCCAAGGCCGGGCGTTCGCAGCCGCTCCCTGGAGCCGCTGCCCGGGACGCTGGAGGCTGCAGGCAGACGGCAGCTTGTACCCCGCCGGCCCCATCCTGCTGCAGGGCCAGGCGCCTGGGGAAAAAACGGACACGTAGGCGGCCGTTCCCTTCAGAAACCGCGGCGGGGAAGCAGCGCCCGCCACAGCTCATCCCGCCTTCTCAGGGCTGCTCCGCCGCCTCGCCGCTACGCCACTGCTGCGACCGCCAGCAGCCACGTCGCTGCCCGGAGGAGGAGGAGGAGGACCGCGATCCCAGCCCCCCCACCTCGGCCCCGTACGCCCCATCCCCCTACGCCACCGGCCTCGCTGCCCCATCCCCGTACGACCCCGGCCCGAGACAGACGAAGCCCCGGGGGCCGCTCCGGTCCGCGACCACCTCCCTGCCACGGTCACTGACGGTCACATAGCAGCTCCACGCATACATGGGGGGGGCGGTGGGGAAGAGGTGCGTGCTGCGCATGCGCCTTGCGCAGGGCTGTGCGGCGCCGGGCGTGAGGAAGTCCGCGACCATTTCCGGGTGGGTCGGCGGCAGTGGCATCATGTCGTGTGCCCTGGTTCCCTTCGGCTACTTCCAGGACCTGGAGGCAGCTCGGGACTTCCTGTGCCCGCACTGCCGCCGGGGCAGCGCTGCGACCGGCAGGGAGAGCGGTGAGTCCTCCCCGCGGCGCGGGGGAGCCGGGGGTCCGCTCCGGCCGCCCGCTCCGGCCCGGCGATGTGGCTCTGGCTCTGTGCCCCGCAGTCTGCTGCGGGCCCCGAGCGGCGGGAGCCGCGGCCCTTCTGTGGTGAGCCGCGCGGCGAGGGGGGCCTGTCCCGCTGGGGTCGTGGGTCTCTGCCCAGTGGCCGCAGCTGGGGCTGCCTGGAGGCGAGACCGAGCGTGCCGGCTGGGCTCCGGGCTCTCTCGTCCCCCCTGCCAGGGGGGCCTGGGGGTAACCACGGGTAGCGGAGAGCCCGGTGTCGTTGTTGTGATAACGGGCTGTAGAGGCCGGTGTCCTGTGCCAGCTGCTGCGTCTCCTGCTAGTTCTGTATTTCCAGCTGCCTGGGAGCTTCCCCTTACCCCGCGGTGCACAGGTGGGGCTCTCTGGCCCCAGACCCAGCGTGCTGCAGCCTGCCAGGCCAAAGTTTGCAGCTCTTTCACTAAGGGAGCGCAGCCGTCTGAAGGTGTACTAGTAAACAAATGGTCATGCAGGGTTGTCTAGTGAACGCAAAATGTGCTTAAAGTATACTAAAGACTTAGTTTGGCAGAGAAAACTAACTCTGTTCCAGAAAAAAAAAAAGCAGTGCAGCAGCTTATATTAAAATCAAGCTAATCTTACAGCAGCTACAGTCCAAAGTTGTGGACCAGATTTCTGTTGTGTGAGGCAATGCATGGTGGAAGCTGAGCTGTCTGTCACAGAAGCTGTATTGTCAATGGAGAAGGGCCAACAGGTCTGCACCCAGGATAGACAGCACAGGCAAATACTGGGCTATATATTGTGTATGCTGTGCTGTGTTAACTGGCTGGTGTTTTGCCTTTCTGGCAACAGTATGGAAGGAAAGTGGCTGAAGAGGTTAATGGAGCTGCTTATAAAGTCCTTGCAACTGTAAAGGGAGCTGTGAGGGAAAGCAGCAAGGTGCTTGTTTAAAAAAGTTTAAAAGGTCTGTGAAGGAATGGTTTGTGTTAGAAGGGACCTTCAAAGTTCATTTAGTTCAACCTCTCTGTCATAGGTAGGGACGTTTCTCACTAGATCAGGTTGTCCAGAGCCCCATCCAACCTGGTCTTGTACACTACTGGGGATCATAGAATCACAGGGGTTGGAAGGGACCTCAAGAGATCATTGGGTCCAACCCCCCTGCCAAAGCAGCTCCCTAGCTCATACTCCCTAGCTCATACTGCTCAGGTGTCCAGAGGGGTCTTGAAACTTCCACATCTTCTCCAGGCACCTTGTTTTAGTGTTTTGTCACCATCATTGTAAAAAACCAAATAAATTGTACCATATATTCAACCTAAATCTACTTTCAGTTTAAACACTTAAACTGTTGGTCCTTGTAAAAAGATGACACAACAGTCGTGTAAGTTTCAAAAGTACACTGTATGTTCAGCTGGTTAACAGGCATACAGAAGCTCTAGGGGCAATTTTGTTTTATTATTGCTTTCTTTTTGTGTTCAAAATTCAATTCTATTTACTTTCTTGGAAGAAAGTACTTCTAGAAATATGCAGCCAGTCTTCACTGTCCAAAACACTCAGTAGAAAGCAGTTTTGTGCTGTTGTTTGTCTCTAATAGAGCTCTGAAAAAAAGCATGGATTCCATATGGCTTTTCTTTTGGTGTCATCTCTGTCTAAAGGAGGTATTCTGGAACAATTAAGATCCTGTTAGTGCCTCTGGAATACTGAAGATAAAAGCCAAGGATTGTGACGTGTTTGTCTTTCTTTAGAAATAAGTATTTCTGTGATATTTGGAAGTACATGTTGAGAGAATAACTTCTGGATACTTTTGCTGGAGTGGGTTTATCAAGTGGCAGCTGTTAAGAAACAAAACATTTACGAACTTGTAAAACCACCAAAATGATAGAAATGAAGATGATGCGTGTCCCAAAACGTGCTGTTTCAGTTCAGTGCATTGGCTGTGTTCTGGATTATTTTCATATTTGCTCCTTTAGTCATCAAGGCAGAGAGTCAGCATTGAGGATTTTTCAAAATACCACTCATTTAGACTTTTTGAAGTCTTTTGGATTTGTGCCTGTAATTTTTTTGATACCACAGCTGTTCTCATGGTTCAAGCTAAACGAGCATAAGTGTAAGCAAGTGAGAGTTCCCAAAGTGACTTTTACAAAAGATTATAAATTAGTCATTTTGAACTAAAAATCTTTAGTGCCTTCATCTTTGGCAAGGAGAAAACACTGTTACAACATGCAGAGGGGTTTTAAGTCAGAAATAATTAATTTGTGGAGGTGTACTAAGATTTAAAAATAGAAGTGTTTGGCTGCATGGAACAGGAGATTCTTTTCCTGTTAAGCTTGTTCTTTCAGGTCTGTGTTGCCCTTACTTTGTGGCCTGGCCAGTTGGATATCTGAGCTGCAGGGTTGTTGTGAAGCTCAGGTTGAGGTGAGGTGGTGCAGATCCTGCAGTTACTACTGGTGCCACAGTCTTGCACCTGGAGTTATTGCCCTGATTGGAAAGGCTTTGAATGAAGTTTTTAATCCTCTTATCTTTATTGTAGATTTTTTCTTTTTTCCTTTCTAATACATTAATTTTTCTTAGTAAGCAACTAACTTGTTGGATGGCTGTCTAAAATTACTCCCTTTTCTCTTTGATAATTGCTGTATGCCTTGACTTTCACATTGTTAGCATGGAAGAAGTCATTGCTGTAAATAAAATATAAGTGAGAAAGTGTGAGAACATAAAATAAAAACAAATATTTGCTCGTAATGTTGCACACTAAGGAAAGGAAAAAAACCCAAAACCAAACGAACTTTGTCCAAGCAAGTTTTGTTGTTTTGGGTTTTTTTGAAGTCATAGGATCATAGAATGCATTGGGTTGGAAGGGACATTTAAAGGTCATTAGTCCATATCACACTTTTATGGCATGAGAGCCAAGGCAAATATTTTTTACAAACAAGATATAAATAAATGTTTTTTATAATGGAATGGTTCAGTAAAAGCTGTTCCATTGGCAAGATGTACTGTTTTAAAACAGTAGTTTATTAAACTTGTGCATTTAAAAACTTGAATTTTAATCTGCTTCTATGCTTTGGAGGGGAAGTCTTACAAGGAGAGGCTGAAGTCCCTTGTTCAGCCTGGAGAAGAGGAGGCTGAAGGGAGACCTCATCGTGGTCTGTGGCTTCCTGGTGAGGGGGAGTGAAGGGACAGGCTCTGATCTCTCTGTGGCGACTAGTGATAGAATGGACAAATCTATTGTCTTTTCCTGGTTTGAGGCCAAACCAGTTTACAAAGACCTGAAATATACCAGGTTTCAAGCACACTTTTATCAACAATACCAAACCAGAATCTTTTATTCATTCTGACAATATTTTAAGCATGCTTCTTGCATCAGGAGACAGCTTGATAGCCACTGGCATGAATTCACTTTCACCTCTGCAAGGCACTGCCTTTTGTGTTTCTGTGATCTTAGCAGATACATGAAGTTTCTGAGATTGACACCCAAACTGCAGTACCAGTTCAAGGCAACAGAATATATGGGACTAACAGCAACACCATGATAAGGAAACCTTGACTCCAACCTGCCTGTTTTAAAAAAAAACAGTTTATAGATATCCTAAAAGGACCTTTCTATACCCAAGATATCTCTGAGTAGCCATCATCTTCCCCTGGAACAGCTTCTAAACACCATTTCTCCCCCCTTAAACACTTCTGATACGCTGCAATTAGAGATCCCACAAATGAGCAAGCAGACACAGAGCTACTGCTGCACAGTCACTTGACATTTCCTTCCCAGCCACAGAATTCAGGGAGCTCAGCATCTGCTCCACGTTACCTTTTGCCTACTAAGCACAAGCAGCAGGACATCCCACCACTCTTCTGAAATTACCAGGCTGCAACGTCAGCCAAGTCTGTTCTTTATTGTGACTGTGAGGAAGTAAAGTGTAGGGCAGCAAGAGATGGATGAAGAAAATGACAAACTCAGGCAGAACTGGGTCTGTCAGTCCTACGGGTCTGTCTGTCCTACAGGTCTGTCAGTCTCTCCTCAGTGTAACTGGGCAGGTTTCCATTTTTAAAAGAGTTCTAATAGAAAGGGATCATGCTGGGGATTTGGAATGCCAGATCAAAATTAGGTAAATTGCCTACTGAGAGCTTCAGGTGTCCTCTGTGGACTTCAAGAAAACAGGGGGTTTGGGGTTTTTTTAAAGAAAGCAGAGATACAAGTGAAGAAGATTTCCTCTCAAGGCTCAGAAACCATGAAAAGCATGTGGTCATGTTGTCACTGAGGCAGGACAGGGGACACAGCCCTTCTTACTGACAAATGGGACTGCTGCTAAATGATGACTGCTGCTAAAGCCTCACCTTCTAGCAAGCTGAGATCAATCCAGCAACAACAAAATTTTTTAAAATGGTTTAAAAAAACCAGATTTCTATTGCTGACAAGTGCCAGCACCTGCCAAAGAAGTGGCAGGCACATGTCTCTCCACTCTCTTCCCCAATATGTTTTGGGCCCCACAGCACAAGAAGGACACAAACGGATTGGAGAGTGTCCTGGGCAACAAGGATGGTGAAGGGTCTGGAGGGGAAGTCTAATGAGTAGAGGCTGAAGTCCCTTGCTTTGTTCAGTATGGAGAAGAGGAGGCTGTGGGGAGACCTCAATCACAGCCTGTGGCTTCCTGATGAGACAGGGCAAAGGGGCAGGTGCTGATCTCTCTTTGGTGGCCAGTGACAGAACCCAAGAGAACAGCATGAAGCTGTGACAGGGGAGGTTTAGGTTGGATATTGAGAAGAGTTTCTTTCCCGAGAGGGTGGTCAGGCACTGGAACAGGCTCCCCAGGGAAGTGGTCACAGCACCCAGCTTGGCTGAATTGAAGAAGCATCTGCATGATGCCCTCAGTCACATGCTCTGACTTGTCTAGACCTGTGTGGAGCTTGGAGTTGGTCTTGATGATCCTTATGGGTCTCTTCCAATTGAGGAGGTTCTGTGATTCCATGATTTTTACTTTTCAGGGGGAAAAAAAACCCCCAAGGAGTAGTTTGTTTTTACTGGTAAGTTGAATAAAGAAACAGTGTTTGTTTTCAATCAAACACAGCTTCTGTACTAAACATTTATGTTATTGCTTATATGTGTATAAACATAGCTTAATAAACATGTCAGTTACATGCAGGAGAACCTGCACCTTTTTTTTTTCTCTTGTGTGATGTTATTTTAAGTTTGGTGGCATTTGTATGGAAATTTTCACTTGTATTTAAACTTTATAGTTAAATGAAAAATGCTGAGTTTCTTAGAAAAGATAAATGCTTTAAAAATACTTTTATTCAACAAAGAGTATTTAAATTTGAAAGTTGATTACTTTTTTTTTAAATGAGTCATAATTTAAGAGTTTAGATGCCCAGGAGAGGTAACAAAAGCTCCTGTTATATTTTGTAGAACAGATGTTTTTGAAAGATCCCTTCAGGCTCTTTAATTGCATGGGTTTTAGTGATTCTGTTAGAAGCTGTAGGGCTTATCTTTTTTTGATTTGTTATAGATCAAAGATATTCTTTTTTCCTGTAGTTTTAGCTTTGACCTTTCTTTCATTTTAACCAGACTAACCAGAGCATTTTCTGTGAATGTATTTGCTACACTGAACCCTGGGGTGATCAAAAACATTTTTGTAGATACATGTTAAATGAAAAGGATTTGCTCCCTTTTGAAAATGCTATTAGTAAACATTTCTAAATCACTGTCTGATGCTATGACCTTCATAAAAGTTTGAAGCTAGGTGCCTTTAGTGTGAATAAAAAAGCAGCACCTTCTAACTTAGCCATATTTGACACGATGGCATATTTCACTTAATTATAAGTTAAGCTAGGTTGTCAATTTAAAATTTAATTTGAAAAGACTTATCAGAGCGCTGCATATCTTAAATATGGGTGTAGGTAACTGATTTAAACAAAACCCCAACATTCTGCATTTTTATTCTAAGCAAACTTTCTATTATTCTTCCTTCCTTTGTATGGGTAAACATTGACACACATTCAGTGGTAGGGAAGATGATGGAAAGCATCCTATCAACTACAATTTCACTTAATCTTTTTCAGTAGCCTGTTTGTCTATAGGCATCAGTTAAGCAATCTGGACATCCATAAATCTATGGATCCAGATGGGATGCACCAGTGGGTGCTGAGTGAGCTGGTGAAAGTCATTGCTAGGCCACTCCTCCATCATCTTGGTTAAGTTGTGGGAAAGAGGAGAGGTGCCTGAGGACTGGAGGAAAGCAAATGTCACTCTAATCTTCAGAAAGGGCAAGAAGGAGGAGCTGGGTAACTACAGACCAGTTAGCCTCACCTCCATCCCTGGAAAGGGGATGGAACAACTTACCCTCTGTGCTCTCTAGGTGTTTGAAGGATAAGAGTGTCATTAGGAGCAGTCAGCATGGTTTTACCAAGGGCAAGTTGTGTTTGACCAACCAGATAGCCTTTAATGAGGACATAACCAGGTGATGGTAGGGCAGTGGATGTGGTTTACCTTGGTTTCAGTAAAGCATTGATGCAGTCTCTCACAGCATCCTCACAGCTAAGCTGAGGAAGCGTGGTCTTGAGGGTCGGGTAGTGAGGTGGATTGTGAACTGGGTGAAGGAAAGAAGTCTGAGAGTTTTGGTCAGTGGGACAGTCTAGCTGGAGGCCTCTATCTAGTGGAGTTCCTCAGGGGTCAGTACTGGGACCAGTACTATGCAGTATAGTCCTCAGTGATGTGGATGAAAGAACTGAGAGCACTGTCAGCAAGTTTGCTGATGACTCAGAACTGGGAGGGGTGGCTGACACACCAGAGGCTGTGCTGCCATCCAGTGAGATCTGGAGAGGCTGGAGAGTTGGGCAGGGAGAAAATGAAATACAACAAGGGCAAGTGTAGAGTCTTGCATATAGGAAAGAACAACCCAATGTACCTGTTGGAGCGCACTATAGGAAAAAGGGTCCGAGGTCCTAGTGGGCAGCAGGATGGCCATGAGCCAGCAATGTGCCCTTGTGGCCAAGAAGGCCAGTGGCATCCTGGGGATTTGGTTAATAGGTCGAGAGAGGTTCTCCTCCCCCTCTGCTCTGCCCTGGTGAGACTGCATCTGGAATATTGTGTCCAGTTCTGAGCCCCTCAATTCATGAAGGACAGGGAACTACTTGAGTGAGTCCAGCACAGGGCCACTGGAATGATTAAGGGAGTGGAATATGTTTGCTGTAAGGACAGCTGAGGCAGCTGGGTGTCTTTAGCTTGGAGGAGGCTGAGGGGTGACCTCATTCGTGTCTATATATAAAGGGTGAGTGTCAGGAGGATAGAGCTAGGCTCTTCTCAGTGATGTCCAGTGATAGGACAAGGAGGTTCCATATGAACATAAGGAAAAACTTTTTCACTGTGAGGGTGGCACTGGCACAGGCACAGACTGCCCAGAGAGGAGTCTCCTTTGGAGGCATGCAAAACCTGCCAGGATGTGTTCCTGTGTGACCTACTCTAGGTGATCCTGCTCTGGCAGGGGGGTTGGAGTAGATAATCTTTCGAGGTCCCTTCCAACGCCTAACATTCTGTAATTATACTTGTCTGGTAAACTGGAAAGATAAAAAAACAAGTATCCTCCTCTGCTGAACCTTGTGTGAGGTCAGTTCTGCAGGTATCTGTCTCCTGGTTGATTGGGAAACATTATGAGGAAGGGTTCATGTCATTCTCCTTGCTTGCATTACAGAGTCATGTTAAGACAGCTAAGAATGCAGTGCTGAAATCACTCAAGAAGCAGTCATAGACTGGTTGGGGTGACTTCTGGTCTGTCCTGAAACAAAATATAGATACTTTTTATTGTATGGAGCAGAATGAAAGGTGTTGGGGTGAATCTTGCCTCACGACTCAAGTAAGAGCAGTATTTTGTAGCAAGCTGCTTAAAGACATTTCATTCCTTTATTCTGTAGAAAAAAAGGGTTTGAACAACACTTTTTCATGTTTTAACAGAGTAATAAAACATGAGATTTCTGAAGAGTCTTAAGGAAAGTTAATCCTAATAATGTGGCACCAATATTCTGTGAGCCCAGTGGTATTGAAGTGGCTTTGAAAGCTGCTGTTTCATATGTTCCAACACTGGGAATAAAAAGTGTTTGTATTAACATTTAATTTGACAGCTTGCTGTGTCAAAGGTGTTTTGGGATGCATGTTGGCTAGATCAGACATCAGCTGTAACAGCTTCCTCTGTTGTACCACTCTCTGTAATCAGGCATACACATGAATGAAAAAATCCATCTTGCTTGCAAAATGTGATAACGCTTTACAGGCATAACTGAACTTCAGCATTATTAACTGAAAAAAGCAGAAAGCTGATCAATAAAGATACATAACATTTTCTATAATCATATAACTTCAGGAATTTAACAACAATTTATTTAAAGTAATGTGTATGTCTGGTGTTCTGGTAGACTCTGAGCTTGAACTTCGTGTTTTAAAACACTTGACAGGCTTGCTGACAGCAATTCAGTGGTGTAGACAGGTAGGACTGCAACTGGCTAAAGTTTGGTGGTGTTAACATGAAATAAGAAAATCAGGCTCTTTCTGGTGTGCAGACATTCTTAGTTCCCAAATGTGTTTATCTCCCATTACCTGAATTAAATTGGTAGTAATTAAAAAAAACCATCCTTGGGAGTTCCCATGGGGAGGTACCTATGTCTGTGATGGAGAGCTGGTCACTTCAGAGTGGTGTGTGGCACAGATCTTGGCTTTGAGATGCTGCTGCATATTCAGGGGGAGGATAAAAAAATCCATTCCCTGGTTTGGGCACATTGCTCAGAGCTGTGAGGTGTCACTTCACTGCTGCTTTTTGCTTTTCTTAAGCCCAGTAAAGAAAGTCTTCTCCAAAATCCATCCCTGTTACATAGCATTCTGAGAAGTCCTCTGCATCCCAGTTTCTCTAGAGAAACATCATCTTTGGAGCTGTGCTTCCCCGCTTTGCTTTATCTGAATTAACTACTTGAATTCATAAATACAGAAAGTCAGGCTTTTTATTTCAGAGTTGCAAACAAGGTTACAAAGAATAAAAAAAATGTACAAAATCAAATTCTAGATTGGATTTAGCAGTAGGGTGGTTCTTAACTGTTTCTGTATCCCTCTTACTGAATTTGCTATGTTCCTACTGAAAAGTCTTCTGACAAACTCTTTTGCAGTGCCTCTTTAATCAGATCTTCTCTCTCTGGGTTGCATTAATTAAATTTAAGACTCCTTTCTTTCATTTTTCACACAAAATACCATAAAAAATACACACTTCTGGCATTGTTCTATCTGTAATTGTTAATAAATTCTGAAATACAGGGAAGACTAAATGGCAGGCTGTCAGCATGTGTTGTGAGAGTACTTTGTCCAAATTATCTTTGCACCTCAGTTTTTATCTTTAGCACCTCTTTTAGTGCATAGACTTCCTTCTTGCTGTAACTTAAGCTGTCACCTGCATGTAGGATGTTTTGTGTGTGGTGTTTCACTGGCTTCCTGTGCTGTGTGGCAGCACAAAGCTGCTTCCTCCTTCCCTGGTGATGCCCCAAACTTTGTTTTTCAGAGTGCAGTTGCAACTGTAAGCCATGGAAACTTTCAGCTTTACTTTAAGGAATCTATGGATTATTTTTAATTTAGTGGGCTTTTATTCTGTTGAAAGCAGTTGTGACCATCCAAAGGAAGAGAAATTGCTCAAGTGGTTGTTTTTCAGGTTAGCAAGCTAATTTAGTTTGAGTGTCATTTACCACCCCCCACCCTCTCCCTCCCCCCATGGAGAGAAAAGAAATTCTAGTCTCAAAAGGGGCTTCCTAGTAGCGCTGGTAAAACAACTTACACTTGTCAGTCCCCACAGTGGAGAAGCTTTGTAAATAAATGGCCTATGATTACAGAGTAGAAAAAAGTTTCAGATCTATTTCTAAAATTTCTTGGCATGAAGAGAAGAGAAACTGCCTCTTTCTTCACTAACTATGCATTCCAGTGGTATCAGAATTGCATAGGAAAATAGAAATATGCACAGGAAAAAATCTGAAACTTTTGCACTTAAGCTATCATTTCTTGCACAATTACTTACTAATTTAATAAATTATTAAACTGAGGGATGGAAAACATGCTGGAAGATAATAAATGCAGCAAACTACACATGTGCATGTAAGGGTCCTGATTTAACCCCAATAGCTGCCTAGTCATGCCCCCCTGCAGTAGGGTGAGGAAGAAGATTGCACAGGTGAAAGTGAGAAAACTGGTGGGTTGAGCTAAAGACAGTATAATAGGTAAAGTAAAAGCTCTGCATGCAGTCAAAGCAGAACAATGAACTCACTCAGTACTTCCTATCCGCAGGCAAGTGTTTAGCTGTATCCAGGAAAGCAGGGCTCCATGTACAACAGCTACTTGGGAAAACAAATGCCCTTACTCTAGAATCATAGAATCATTAAAGTTGGAAAAGACTTCCAGGATCATCTAAAGTCATCATCCCCCTCCTTCCATCTCCTCTCCCAGATTGTATCAGTGGGCATGACATGCTGTGGTGTGGGATATCCCTTTGGTAAGTTGGGGTCACCCGTCATTTGTCCTCTCCCAACTTCTTGCGCACCCCTAGCCTGGTTGCTGGCAGGGCCGTGTGAGAAACGGGAAAGGGCTGGACACTGTGCAAGCATTTTTCAGCAATAACTGAACTTTGCTGTGTTTATGTCATCACAGATCCAGAACACACCACCATGCCAGACACTGTGAAGAAAATTAACTCTATCCCAGCCAAAAACCAGTTCATTAAGATATGAAACAAATTGATGCACAACTTGGTTTTATTTAGCATTTTTAGATGAACAAAGTATACAATAAGTATTAGGTTTTTGGCTGATGCAGCCCAATACTTTATGGCCCATAATCCAAAACCTGTGGATGAGTATGATTTGATATGAGTATGAGTTGATTTTTTTTTTTCTTAAAAACCATCTATACACATAAACTGGTTTGTTTTAAAGCTATATATCAAGATAGGTTGGGATGATTGAGGCCTTTGGGTCTCAAGTTTATAATAAATACCCTTGAAACAAGTTTTCTTGTATGTTAACACTAAGGTTGCAAATGTGCAACATTTAAAGCAGCTCTAAAGTTTCAGATCTACTGCTGATGGCGCTTTAATACTGTGTGCTTCAAATTAAAGAGTGAAATAATTGTTGTAGACCCTTTAGATGAACTTTTAAATTCACATCAAATTCTGCCTTTTCAGATGAAAGAATTTCAGGTGGTTTTTATATACCTAAAACGATGACTCTATAAGACACCCAAGAAGTAGGCCTGTCTTAGCGACCTCAGATTTTTTGGGTGTTGGATGTATTTTGTAAGCTTGTTTCTCTGAGCTTTTCGAAACTGATTGCTGTCTTATTAATTGTCCTCAGTGCTGTCTTGCAAAGAGGTGAATAGCCAAAGTCCCTTTGTGCATTTTCCCCTCAAAGGCCATATCCTTAGCTTTTTTTTTTTTTTCCTTTTCTGGCTGCTTTGGGAGGGGTGGTGGTATCTGTGTTATTCTGGGCTCAGATGTTTTGTTGTCACTGATGAATTTCCATGTACTGTCATTCCCTGTCAAAATGAAATTTAAGTTGCTGCTGGCTGATACTGCAATTCACTTAAATCTACCCAAAATCCACCATTGTAGAAAGAAAGGTATTTTCCTCCTAAATAAAAGTATTGTTTCTCATAAGATTGTACGTATCTGGTTTTTGTGGTGTGTTACAGATATATTTTTCTCAAGTGGACACATAAGGTTCCCCTCCACCTCCATGCTTCAGGTTGCTGTATATCTACAAATAGATCTTGGCTGTTTTGAAATGGCTGTGGAAAAACTGAGAAAAGACAAATTTCATTGACTAATTTTTTCTAGTAAGGTGCAGAGAGCTTCTGTGGAAGGATCAATGAAGTGTTGTACCAGGCACTGTAAGATGTTACTTGCCCTGAGTTCTAGCAGCAGTCTGTCAGAATGCATTTGACACAGGTGTCATTACACCTGTCTCCAGTTTGCACTTAGGGTACATCATCTGTTACTACTTCTTCAATAGTGCCAAAAATGGAGGTAAATATAGAGAACTTAGACACTTGTATCACTTTATGGTTCTTTCTGTAGAACTTGTTTAGTGTCTGCCATAAATTAAGTTAAAATGCTTTCTTGGGGAAAGGAAAACAACCATCAGCAATCCTTGATATTTTTTTTTTTGTGGCCTGTGCTGTATTTCTGTGACATCTTTCTTTTTTTTTTCTTTTTTTCTTAAAGCAGGCAAATCAACAAGCTGGGAAGATGGTGGCTGGGGAGCCTGGGATGAAGCAGAATTACAAGAACCTGTAAGTTTGTGTCTCTATGTGTATACAAGTTTTCATTGCTTACTTGCATACCGTAAAGGGCTTCCATTTGTTCGTGTGTTGTGTTGGTTTTGGCTCTTACATAGCTATTACCTGGGCAAGAAACATCTTGAACAGCATTTTAAATGTGACTGCTTGTTTGTCCCTGGTCCTGGAATTATTTCTAAATATAGCTTGGATGTTACCTATTGGGATAGTTACTCATTCTTGTATGTTTTTTCTCTCTAGAGTATACACACATCTTTGTGCTGCTGCGGGCATCTTTTTTGTCCCATTGCTAGCCAGAGACAGGAGGGAATGGCAGTGGAGTTATGATAATCATCATGAATTAGTACACATCAAAACTTCCTGACAAACTGATAGAAGTGTCACTCTAATGATCATGTAGTAGTCCTGACATGTTGTGATTTGAGGATGGTGTTACAGGGGGGATCAAATTGCATATGTAGGATGGGGCAGCACAGTTGCTCTTTCAAGGGGGAAAAACATCTCTGCCCAGCTAGTTCAACTAAAAATAATACAGCTGATCTATAATTGTTGGCAGAGCTGAAGGCTTGTAGCTACCAGCAGACTTGCATAAGATGTTAGGGAAGCTGTGTAGAAATCCTCTGCACTGGAATGAATCATCTGAACAGAACTGCTTGATTAATTTCCTGTTAGAGAGAGCTAATGGGGCACACTGAGGAGTTCAGACCTCATTCTGCTAACAAACCCCTCCTATCTACACTCTTTATCTCAGCATCTAGGAAGTATGCCCGAGGAGTTGGGCAGTGGCCTTGTAACTACTTACTTCAGCAGGGAAATGGATTTTTCAGCTGAGGTGACAAATTGAAACAAGCATGGTGTCTCTCAGGGATGAGTCACTGACACTGATGAGACTGTCAGGAGTATAAAAACTTAAATAGGATGGGTATCGAGCTCCACTCTAACTGCCATGAAATGAGTGTGTTTCTCAGGCCAATGTGCTGTAACGTTTATAACTTCCTTAATGAGAACAAATGCTTTGTTTTCTACTTATGTTATAATTTGATAGAATCAGCAGGTGTTACTAAGTTGAAACAGTCTTATTTTTTACTCTTTTCTTTAAAATGCTAGCCTCTTCTGCCAGGTGTTTTATACCCTTCTTGATAAAGATCTTCTCCTTGGCTTATGTGTTTTCCTTCAAAGTTGCTACTGGTTCAGGTCAAACTCTTCAGAAAGAAAGAACTATCAAGCTCAGCAAACAGGTTGTTCTTTGTAAGAGCATAAAAATATGTGAGTCTGTGTGTCTGAACACACAACAAAATAAGTGCATCAGTCTAGCACAGAGGTGAGAGTTACTAGTATAACAATGAATTCCCATGTTAAAACTTTTAACTCTTCATTGATTTGTGTTATAGTTGGTGTGAAATGCATTGTTACCAAGACAAGTATCCATTTCATGGAACATACCAACTTGTAAGAAGGCATTAAAAATAAAAAACCTCCAAAAAGCAAGCAAAGAAACCCCCAACCCAAAACTTTAAAAGGTTTTCTTCCATAAGGTATATTTTATTACGAAGCTGATTAGCTGGTGTGTAGGAATGGTGATGTAGAAATCTTGTCTTAAGTGCTGATTTTAATCATTCTGTCTTTCACCTTTTGAAGTAGTTTCTCTTGACAAGTTCAGTGCCTTTCCTGTGTTAACACTTAGGGGTTTTTTTCAATGATGTAAGATAGCCATATTTTATGTCTTCTGATTTCAAGTTCTTTCTTTATGCATACAGATCATTTTATTTAGGTTCTCTGTCCAGGGTGAAATTTTAATTCATTCTGATCTTTAAATAAGCTTTTAATTTTGGTTTCTTTTTCTTCAGTTTGAAAATCATTGCATTAAAAATTAGTATAAGACTTCTCTTTGGGTTTTAGCTATATGTTTTTGCACATGATGGATTTATCTTTATCACAAGGAGTTAAAATTCTCATGAGAATCCCAGACAACATATTCACCTTTTTGTGAAGTCTTGAAAAATTCCAGTAATTAGGGAAAATTGTTGCTATAGAACTTGTCATCTTTGTCTATTGATGGATGCCATGAAGATTCATTGTCTTGCACAAATCAAGAGACAGTGTGCACAAAGGTTGTTAGCAGAATGTTTGTGATGTGCTAACGTAGACCTTGTGATGGGCATGCAAGGTATTCTTATGTGCACAGATGGATAGTTCTTATGAAAGGAAATAAATACAATGAATAGCTGATTAACAGTATGATGTGCAAATTCCTCCTACAGTGTTTGGTGTTTGGTGGTTTGGGTGGTTTGTTTTTGGTTTTTTTCCTGCTGGGAGTAAATGTGTGTATTTTTAAGTAGTGCAACTTCTTTAATACATCTTCTATGCTCCCTGCCCCCTCTGCCCCCCCCCTCTTCTGGGGAGGTCTAGTATATCTAGCACATACTCAGTGTTGAGTTGCAGAGTGTTCTAGAAATGAGTCAGTGGGGAATGGGGGTCCCAAGTGGTCATTTGACACGCACACACAACCCTTGGCTGATGGAGCAATGGCCCCATTCAGTGGCCTCACATAGGACTTCAGCAAGAAGGCGCCGTGCTTCTGCCAGGTCCCGCTTGCCTGTCACTGTTCCTCATTGGATAAGGACAGGATCCTGTTCATTGGGGTGGCTGCTGAGTGAGGGGCTGCCCTCACAGGGACAGTGCCCAGATGGTTTATCGAATGAAGACCCCACCTGAGCATAGTGTCCAGTTTGTCAAAGCAGCTGCTTGGAGATCAAGACTATACAGGCCCTTCCAGCCTGTGGAGGATGGAGGCCCTGTTCCAACACCCTGCAGATGCTTGCAGAGCCAAGTCCCTTGGGAGGCAAAAGCCAGTCCACAGAAGGTTACCCTGCCTCTACAGGTTCTGTTACCTTGCAAGACAGATTGAGACAAACCACTCCTTCCAGTTCCTGCAGAACGGTATTTGGAGCAATACAACTGTGGACAAGGGAAAGTGTTTGTATTGCTGTGATCAGGGTAAGAGGATGGAGCTAAGCAAGCAGGAGAATCACCTCTGTAGCAGCTTGCTTAAAAACTACTTTGTGCCTTTGAGCTAGGGTTAGCAGGAGCTATCTTGTTAATTCCACAATCAAATATTTGGCTTGTTGCTCTGACGAAAAAAGGTGCAATCTTTTTGTTTCCATACATAGTGATGGTATCTAAGTCTTTACTTTCCTGTCATTAAACCCTTAAAACTTGGCACTTCTTAGCTTGAGTTTCTTTCTTTGTGAAAACACAGGATGCCTGTTGTATGTTACCATGAAGCTTTGGTCTGAATGCAAGCTTAGTTACTTTCTTCCTATGTGCAACTATTCCTTAAAGGGGGTCCCTCTGTGAGCCTGGATACATTGTTCATTTTGAGTGTGGATTATAAGGAGGATAACTAAAGGGATATTTTATTTCAGTCTCTAATCAGTAGTAATAAAGCTTTTAGTCTCATTCTTCTAATGTCTCTTTGGTGAAAGATTTTGAGGGGTAAATCAGTGATGAGTACTCATTTGTTTTCTGCTTTGGAAGTATACAGATAGAATTGGTGCAAGGGTGATGCATTGCTCATGGTTTTTCAGGCAACTAGGAGCTCTGGTGACTAGATAAGTAATAGCCCATTCAGTGCTGGTATTGAGGGCAAGTCAAATTTTGATGAATCTTGCAAGTTCTGCTGTTTAAAAATTGTTGCATACTTTAACTAAAGTTTTACCTGTAGGAAGAAGAATCTAATTCCAAAACCCAGAAAAATTACTGGCTTCAGGACTGTGTGTTGTCCTTGTCACCAACCAATGACCTGATGGTAATAGCTAATGATCAGAAAGCAGTCTTTCTAGTGCGTAAGTATACATTCTTCTAAGTATATATGCTAATATACTTAATAGTAACAAGATTTGTTTCCCCTGTCCCATCTGCTTACCCCTCAAGTCATGCCTTCAAGAATTTTGAAGTGTTTTATAGTACACATCATGCATTGTCTAGGTACTGCTTGGTGAGTAAGCTGTTTTATCTTTTATTTCCCAGCTATATTTTGATCAGTGAAAAACTATTTTGTCATGCATAATCAATATATACTATAACTACCCAGTTCTTTGAGGTGCTTAGAGATACTGAGGTGAATTGTGCTTCATAAGAACAATGAAGCTGTTGAATTAATTTAAGCTATTAAGAAATACTTGACTGTATTTTCTTTTCCCTTGGGAAAAAATGAGCTACCTGAGCCATTGTCACTTGGAGGTGGATTGTTTTTGAGACTTCTGCATTTGATAAAAAATTCTTCTCCATCTTGAAGAATGGGTGGCTTTATATTTTACTCTGAAGTAGGGCGCTCAGGACTTTTAAAGGTACCTTTAGTAATATATGAACACTGATTAGGCAGCTGCTGTTTACATACATGCTGTTGCCTAGGGTGCTGGTGCTATTAACAGCTGCAGTGATGGCAAGTGAGCGTGATGAAGGGAAACCTCCTGATACAGGGAATATTTTACCATTTTGAAACAAAACCAGGCTGTTGAAGCTCAGAGTTGCATAATTAGGCAGATTGCATTGAGTTGTCATGCTGCATTTGTCATTCCCTGCGAAGCTGTGTGTTCCAAGACCAATGTAGATTAGTTGCTAATTTTTCACCAGAAATGAAAAGATAGCAGTACTCATCAGAAAGCTCTTACTGGATCAGGAATAAGGAAGGGATTTACTTAACCTGCTGGAGAACTACATCTGCTGAAGTGCACAGTGGCATCTGTAGCATGCAGTGGCAGAAGTGTCCCTGTCCCTCAGGGTTTAGGTATCAGACAAATGGCATGCAACAGTAACTTTTTGTCGTTGTCCCTTGGCACCTGGGAGATGATTCAACAACCGAATGCCAGCTGTAATAGCACCCTGTGAATAACAGTGTTTTCTAATCTTTATGTGCAATGATTAAAAATTGTCAGGTTTAATGCAGGATTTCCATCTCCTTCTTGGCAGTTAACATTTGCTATTCGTTTAACATCATCACAGAAGAAATTTGCTCTTGCTTAGTACTTCCCTCCTAAGGATCCTTGTTTCATTAATTGAGACATTTAAGATGTGATGAAGTAGCTATTACCATATAAATCTTTTAAAATGAAACTCAGCACTTCAGAATTTTAATAGTATGTTGTTCCATGTGAATTTCTGAGAAAACAGGAGAGTTCTTTAGAAAAGTCACTGAAAATGTAGTGTTACTTTTATAGTCTTCAGTGTTTGTAATTGGTACTTAAACTGAATGTGGTAGGATGTATTGTACTGAGGAGAAGGATTAGTAATAGAATTATATCTGAGAGATGCAAAACATTGCAGTTTTATAGATGGTGTCTTTATTCTTAATGGCAGCTAAATGGAAACACAGTGACAAGGGAAAAGAGGAAATGCAGTATGCTGTTGGCTGGAGTGGCTTTCTGAATGTTGAAGAAGGGTAAGTGTTGAAATGCATCTGAGATTGAAATGTCATTTTCATCTTTAATAATTACTAGTATATGCTTTTTACTTGAACTTTTTTTGCTGTCATCCAAGTGCATTTGTGGTCTTACACCTTTTAATGTTGAAAACAGAAATGGAGTAGTCTGGGTGATCAGAAATCTTGACTGCAAAGGTCACCATGCATAGTGTGATATCTCAGGACAGGCCCATACAAATTAACAGAGGTACATTCTGTGCAAATCAGTGTTTTTGCATGTAATTTGGACATTTTAATAGTTCTAGCTTGTCATGATGTTTATAAGTTCCTGTTATAGATGGAAAAAAGTACCTTTCTGGAAAAAAATCTACTCATATATTAGAGGTGAAATTATGTTGGGGATGCTGGAACTGGAAATGTATGAAGTTGGTTTTGAAAAGCTCAAGCAGATATAAAGTTGTCTCTCTCAATGAATGGTTTTGGGCTGTAAGTGGTTTAGTGGATTTGGAAACCCTGCTTTGGTCATACACTTGGTATTTATACAATATTTCTGCTCGATCTGTCTTCAGATAACCAGACAGATGCTTTCCCAAATCTCCCATATGGAAAAGGATTTTGCATTTTGTTGTTAAGTCTGCAGCCTTGATTTGCTGTCTGCCTTTGAACATGCTCCTTGTTGGCTTCAACCTTCTGTTACGCTGCGGGAAGTGTTGACTTAATCAGCATTTCTCCAGTCCGTAAAAAACATAATCCTTTTTTGTAAACCTGTTGTTGCCACACTTTTGAACAGTTCTGTGTGCATCTCTTTAAGTCATGTTGTTGTCATCCCCACTGAAATTACCCTGTCATCTTTTATTAAAAAAAAAAAAATCAGTTTGGGATTTTGTTTCTTATGACTGTTGCAGCCCCAGGAGACATTATCATACAGAGAAGGTAACTTTATTTAGCTAGGTACAGTTGTATTTACTGTATCTTCATTTAAGGTTTGCAAGTGGTTTTAATAGCTGCAGATTCTAATTCTGTGGAAGTGTAAATAGGGCAGTTACTATCAGATTGATAAAAGACTTTTTTTTTTTTTTTCCTTGCCCAAAGTTGCTTTTAACTGATAATGTTTGGTGGTGGCTAAGCTTCGCTATTGGAAGATGAGATTTCACTGAGATACTTAACATTGCTTTGAAGTTGTAATCAAATTGCAACTCATGACAAACATGCATTTAGAAAGCCTTTCTTCTGTAATTGTCTAGTCTGGTTATTTAATCACTCCTTGGGGAATAGAGGTGACCTGAAATGTAAATATTCAACAATACTGCAGGTATTTATGCTTAAAGTCTTGTTTGGGATGACATCCTGAATATATTATATAGTCTCTCATAAAACCTTTGCACTCCTTCTGTTTCCCCAGACAGTGTAAAACTCTGTTGTGGTAACAAAAAAATAACACCTGATTTGAGAGATTGAAGCCTGCTCAGCTGCTTGCCTTCTGCACGCTTTGCCTGCCGTGCACTGAGCATGCTCAGTCATTGCATTAACTGGCAGGACCGTGTTAGCCCTTCAGATGCTCTGGAGTTATCAAACGGTGAAATGCAATGGATATGGAATCAGCTATTGTGTAATGCATTTCAAGGAATTATTTTTATATGTATGGTTCAGTTGTTATGTAAAATAAGTAGCTGTTCCTGGTATATCATTATATATGAAGAAAACAACTATTTAGCTTTAGGTACATGAGATTTACATTGAATCTTTAGTGAAGAGTACCAGCAGAACAATCAGTCTGTGGATGATGAAAGACTACATTAACAAGGTATAATAAGGAATCACACAATCTATTTAGGCACACTTGAACTTGTAATTGAAAAGTCCTTAAAATGAAAGGGTATTTTTCAACTTTTTAGCGTGAATTTGATAAATTGTGTGCTATATTAATATATTGTTAAAGTATGTAAAATGCTGACTTGGCAAGATCTCTTGTAGAGCACAATTTCACAACTGGTGAAAAAAATATGCTTATTTTATCTTTCTGTTTCTAGTGAATGCGTGAGTAGTGTATTGTGTATCCCCCTGGCAAGTCAGAAGAGGTAAGGATTAATCTGATACATATGCATTGTCATATTACACTCACATTACACTGCAGCTTAGAGCAGGATTTGTTTTTTGACTTCTGGTATGTTTTTGTGAAACAGGAGTTCCACGGGCCGTCCCGACTGGACCTGCATCGTGGTTGGCTTCACCTCTGGCTACGTTCGTTTTTACACCGAGGTATGTGTCTCAGCACCACGGGTCCACAGGCAAGCTATTCTCATAAACTCCTGTTTCTGCAGACTGTGCTTGTTGCCTTTCCTAAGAAAGGAGACAGGAATGTTCATTCTCGTTATTCTTTCTCTTACAGAGTGGAGTACTGCTGCTTGCACAGCTTTTAAATGAGGATCCTGTCCTACAGCTTAAGTGCAGAACCTATGAAATTCCCAGGCATCCTGGTGTCACAGAACAGGTTTTGTCAGATTATTTCAAAAGCGAAGTGGCAGTGTTATGGGGTATGGAAGGGAGTCTTCTCTGTGAATCCTCTATGTCCTTTACCAGTTTTTGATGGGTGGACAATTCCTTAGAACAAGAGGCTCCAGGTTTCTTGTTCTAGAAGTATTAATGCCTGTATAGTTCGAGGATTCAGAATTTCTTTTTATGTTTTGGAGTATTTAGTTCTATGGATTTGTTCTATGTTTCTTTGTGATAACCTTGCAGAGGGAGGCTTCATTAATTTCCTGTTTATTTTATTTTGTGCACATATATGAAAAATGTATGGATGAAAGGAGAAAAGGCTTCTCGGGTGCCAAGAGCTATATGCACTCATCCATAAGACCTTATTTTAATTATTTCACAGAGAACATAGCTGAAAATTAAAATAATCTTTATAGGAAATAGTGCTAGGAGTCTGCACGTCATGATGAGTTAATTCCTGTAGAGAAGGATCTTGCAGAGCTTGAACTGTTGAGTAGAAAAGTGTAGCTTTCCTTGTTCTTGGCTGAGTTGGCATGCTTTATGCAGAAAGCTAATGAAGTTACAGAAATTTCCAAGTTTGCTTTATACAAATGCTCATGCAATTTAGTGTGACATTTTGGGATCAATTTTGAAATACAGAAGCGTTAAGGAATTTAAGTCTTGAATTTATATCACCAAATTAGCATTTATGTGCCCAAGTCTTAGTTCAAGCACTAAATCCAGTTTCAGAATTTGTCTCATAAAACCTCAATACTTGCATGCTAGATAAACCTGTTTTTCTGCGGCCTTCACAAGCTACTGTGACTCTTGTGTTTTCTCCCTAAGCCATAAAATATATTACACAAACATAAAAGTTACTGAAAAATATAAAAAAATAGAATGATGTGCTTAAATAACTCTTATTCTTATATTGGATGTTTTAATACTGAATTTCTGCAGTTTTGCCTTATTCTGTTGCCCGGGGGTTGTTAGATATTAACTGTCTGGAAGTAATCCTCATCTTCATGTAGTTAATAGATTCTTTTCTAGCTTTTTATGCTGTCTTAACAGTAGTAGTGATTTTTTTTCTCTCCTTTCTCTCACTTTCTTCTACAGAATGAAGAATTAAGTATCTTGTACCCAGCAGCAATT
The DNA here is from genome assembly GCA_022605575.1 of Laterallus jamaicensis coturniculus. Taxonomy (NCBI): domain Eukaryota; kingdom Metazoa; phylum Chordata; class Aves; order Gruiformes; family Rallidae; genus Laterallus; species Laterallus jamaicensis. The sequence goes on from JAKCOX010000001.1 coordinate 25,709,313, forward strand.
GTGACCATTGATGGTTTCAGCCTCTTCCAGTCCCTTCGTGCATGTCGCAATCAGGTAGCAAGAGGTACGTTTAGGAGGAGATGTTTGTTTCTGACTTGGTTAATACTACCATATTTGACATGAAATTTACTTATATTCGTTATATATCATATCAAGATGATTTCTTCTACAGAGGATACTCTTGAAGCACAAGTTGTCTGAGTAGCGTTGACTGTCTTGCACATTCTCACCGTAATACTGCATAGAGGTTTTGGCTGGGATAGTTAATTTTCTCTCTAGTAGCTGGTATGGTGCTGTGCTTTGGATTTGTGATGAAAACTGTATTGACAACACACTGATCTTTTAGCTGGACAGTGCTTACAGCATCAAGGCTTACACATCGAGCAGGCTGGAGGTTGACCAGAAATTGGGAAGGAAACAGCTGACCCCAGATGACCAAGGGCTAATACCCTATGGTATTACATCCAGTAATAAAAGCTGGGAGGAGAGGGGAACAAAGGGGGAGGAACATTCAGAGTTAGGTCATTTTTATTCCCAAGTGACAGTTGTGTGTGATTGAGCCCTAATTTCCTGGATACAGCAAGACAAAACAGTAACTAGGTGCTGTTGCTGAATTGTTCTCCCAAATTTCCTAATGGTTGTTCTCAGCAAGCTTCAGATTTGTCAGATTCTTGTTTCCTCTACAGGAGGCCACATCAACAGACAATTGCAAGGCTGGATGTAGGTGAGAAGCACAATGGATCTGCCAGCCTGACAGCATTAGGAGCTGTTGGAGCAGCAACACCCTTAAACTGAGGCTTTTTTCTTGTATAAAAGGGATGAGTGATTAGGAGCTGAGAAATGCTACTGCAGTGAGACAGCTTTTCTCTGAATCATCTAGGAATGGCCAGTAGAAATGGATTGCTCACTCTTTATTCCAGCTCAGGGTGAAGAGATGTGAAATGAAACTAGCTAAACTAGTAAATTCAAAAGAGATAGTAGATGGGTATTTATGCAGCGTGAGGTTAAATTGTGGAATTCTTTGTCTGAAGTTGCTGTGGATGCTAAAAGCTTATTTGGGCTCAGAGGAAAACTGACTGATTGTTGGAGAAGAAAGCTATGGAGGTTTACTGAGTGCTTAGAGCTTACCTCTGACTGAGAAGGTCTCTTTAGAAGCTGGGTAGAGGAAACATCAAATATTTGTCCTTGTTCTGATAGTCTTCCTATGACATCTGGTTTTAGCTCTGCTTAGATCCTGATCTGTTGTGCTAAATGGTTCTCTGGGTTTATATAATGTCTGTTCTTATCCTCTTAATAAAACAGCAGCATTTCATAGAATGTGTAAGGTTGGAAGGCACCTTTAGAGGTCATCTAGTCCAACCCCCCTATAGCAAGCAGGGACATCTCCACTAGATCAGATCGCTCAGAGCCCTATCAAGCCTGACCTTAAATATCTCTAGGGATGGGGCCTCCACTATGTCTCTGGGCAACCTGTTCCAGTGATCTACTTCATATTGAAGAATTTTTTCCTAATACCCAACCTAAATCTCCCCTTTTTGAGTTTAAAATCATTACCCCTTGTCCTATTGCCACATGCCCTCGGAACAGTTCTTCCCCAGCTTTCTAATAGCACCAGTTAGGATATTTGCAGCCAAAGTTCTGTGTTTTCTTTTGTTCTTGATCATCTATGTTTGTTGTAATAGATGTTTTGAAGCGTTTCAGCTCAGTAGTACAGCTTCAATTTTTACCTTGCATACCCAGTTTTTACCTTACATACCCAGTGAATGTGCTGACTTTGCAAGTATTTTGGTAGGGCGCTTTCCACTTAACATGCCCAAACCACAGAAGGAAATCATAGCCATGTTTTCAAATTGTACAGAATATTAAAACTGTAAATGCCTAGTAAAACAGTGCTCTCTGCAAATACAAAATATAGTTGGGATGGAATATTTAGTGCAACTTTAAAAAATGTTATAATTTCATTAAGGTGTGTATTTCAAAAGGCTGTTTCAGCTCAGCAGGTGTTCAGATGTATGGTATTTTAAAGCTATTAGTTTGTGGTTCCCAATTGCCTCTGTATCCCCTCCCCCATTATGCAATTTCTTTGTATTTGACTCAGTAGGATTTTTTTTTGGTGTTTTATCCACTTTTGTCAGCTGCAGCATCTGGCAATGAGAATGTGCAGCCTCCACCATTAGCTTATAAGAAGTGGGGTTTGCAAGATGTGGATACGATTGTTGACCATGCCAGTATCGGTAAGCATTTCCGTTTAATTTCAGATATTTGGCTTAAATGAAACAATGTTTTCATCCTGTTAAACTTGAGGTTAGAAGTACCATTTGGATAGAAATAAATAATGGGAGAAGGCTACTGTAGTGAACGATTTCATTAACCATCATCAAAAATGTATTTTACTTTCTCTTCTAATCTGAGCCTCCCCTCTCCACTTGAGGGGAGAAAGGATTTTAGAGCTGTAGCTGTCTTGGCCTCTCCTGTTTGGTACAAAACAGCCAAGACAGACTAGATCAGATGCTGTTACTTGTATTTCTGCCAGGTTAAAGAACTGTCTGGCAGGCAGGTTAAGACTGGAATTAGTCTTTCCTGAGGCTAGCATATATAGAAACATAAATTTGAGATTGCTTCTTTCCAAAAACTGTCTTCTAGCCTCTCAAAGCCTTTTACTCCTTAGGAATCTGCAGAAGCCCAGGTTTTTGTCACATGGGCAGCTCTGAGAGACAGTAACTCTAATTCTTCCACCCTTACACAAGCAGTAAGAGGTCAGAAGAGGGCTAACGAAGCAGGTGAAATGTGTTGGCTGCTGAACTCTGCGGATTTTTTTTCTTCTTTACTTCTGAGCAAACCAGCTATGCTTTATAATGAATCTAAGCACACTAGGTTATTTCTGCTGTGTTCTTTGGAATTTCTGTGGTTGAAGCTGCTCCTCCTCCCCGCCCCCTGAACATTGGCTGGTCAGTCAAGAAGGCAGGAATATATTTGGGCTTCTAGAGCAATTGCATGCCTTTGTTCTGAAAGTATAAGACATTCACTTTAATATTTTTGTTAGGCATCATGACACTGTCTCCTTTTGATCAAATGAAGACTGCGTCCAATATAGGTGGATATAATGCAGCTATAAAAAACAGCCCACCTGCTATGTCTCAGTATGTTACTGTTGGATCCAATCCTTTCACTGGTTTCTTTTTTGCCCTGGAGGTATGTACTGCAAAGCCAACTTGCTGAAACTTTGAATAACTAATCCTTTTCTCTATGGGTATTTCTGAAGCATTACATTCATTTTATGCTGATGTTTCCCCTTCTTGATTTTCTGAAACTGGAATGATTTGGAGTAGATGGGATAGTAATGTCTACCACAGGTTCCCACTGATCAAAAGTTTTCTTCTTTATTTTAAAATTAATGTGATAGTGAAGTAATTTAAGATTTCTTTTCAGTTGTTAATTTCTTGCCAATTATGGATTTTTGGAGGCCTTTGCTCATGTATGGCAAGTGGCCTGAGTATACTGTGGTGATTTTTATGTAGTGGAACTACTACTTGTAGAAGAAAACAGCAACTTATGCTTAATGATATCCTGTAGTACACTTATAGGTAGTTTTCGTTTTACTGTAGAGGATGGCAGTGTAGCTGTGTCTTGTACATTCAGACCCTGTGTGTGTGCTGTCCTTATCAGGATCAAAAGCTGATTGATAATGCTAGAATTGTAATTTCAGTTTTGTGCTTGCTTTTCCAATGTGTTCATGAAAAAAAAAAAGAAACTGCTTAGGCTGATTATTTGCAAGGTTGCCAAAGCCATACACCAGTTAACTCTCCATGATAAATCATACACAGGGTTTTTTCAACTTCTGTTGCAGACAAACATTCTGAGCTACCAGTGACTTGCAGGAGGATTTTGAAATGGTAAAGAGATGTCAGAGTGGCTTTTCTGGGGGCGGTGAATTAAAATTTTGCAAAGTCTTAAAGCTATGCTTTCTGAGCTGAAAGTCCATAGGAGGCCTGAAAAACTATTCTGCAGTTGAGTTCAGTGTAAGAACTATTTCTTGGCTTTCTAAACACTTTGTTCCTTCGTTTCAGGGTGGCTCACAGCTGACTATTTCTTGACTTCCTAAATGTTCTATACCTTTCTTTCAGGGTAGCTCACAGCCACTGTTGTCTCATGTTGCCTTAGCAGTTGCAAGTAAACTGACCTCAGCGTTATTTAATGCTGCCAGGTAATAACATAGAAAAATTACATAAAATTTTTTTTTTGTTTAGTAGCTACATAATTGTTTGAAGATTTTTAGGACCATTAGTATGATTCTCCTAATCTGTTTTTCTCATGCAAGTGGCTGGCTTGGTTGGAAGAGTAAACATGAAGAAGAACCTGCCCAAAAACAGAAGCCAAAAGTTGAACCTGCAACCCCTTTGGCAGTGAGGTAAGCATTGAATACTGTTGCTTTAAATTTCTTCTGGGTTTTAATTGTTTGAATTATTTTGAAAGGTGTATAATTAAATGAACAAGTTTATTTTTCTTGATTTCAAGCAGTGATGATAGTTTGTAGGTTGTTTGCTTTAAGCTGTGTTTTATTTCAGGCTTATAATTCTGGACAAATACCCATCTCTTTCATTGTGGGTCCATAGGTGCTGTAGGAGTGCAGTGTAATGACAGTGTAAGCACATGGATACATGGATATCAGTGCTGTTACTGGAGAGCTTCAGGGAAGCTGTGTGAAGTGCTTGCTGCTTTAGATAGCGTAAAGCCCCTCACAAACATTAGAAGGCATCCTGTTTTCCTGTTTGTTGGAGAGAGAGGAGAGTGGGAACAACAGGTTGTAGCCTAATGTTTTCAGGGAAGCTAATTAAAGGCTAATTTTTTATTGTTTTCCATTATATTATTTTCTTAATTATTCTCAAGACTGATAGGCAGTGAGAGGGCTTACAAGTAACGTCCTGCTCCGAGATCCTCACCTGATGGTGCAGGGCAAGGCGATCTCTTATCCTAGTTCCTGAACTTGAGTTTTCAGTAGGACGTTGGCAGACCTGTGAGATCTCCCAGTAGACAGCACAAAACCCTTTTTCATACTTTGCTCTTCATTTTACCTGTTTTAAAGGTTTGGACTTCCAGATTCCCGTCGCCATGGCGAAAGAATATGTCTGTCTCCATGTAACACTTTGGCAGCAGTAACAGATGATTTTGGAAGGGTTATTTTACTGGACGTTACAAGAGGGCTTGCAGTTCGCATGTGGAAAGGTATGTTAGTGTATATTAGTACAGCAAATAGTATTCTTCAAAATGCTTGGCTGCTTAGGCTCAGATTTGAAATCCAAGTGTTTTTCCATTGTTAAGACAGGCTTTAACACAAGGTACTACAAACCAAATATTAGTGCAGATATAATATAAAGCCCGTAAGGGTGGTGTTTTACCAGTCTCTGAAGTGCTAATATGGCCTGTAGTAAAAAATTTGGCCTGTGTTTAGTTTGTATTGTATGGATTTTATGTTTAATTTTGTTTTTTCCCCACAGACTGTATTCCAACAGAAAGGTTTTGACCTTGTGGGTTTTGTTTTGGTTTTTTGGGTTTTTTTTAGAAGAGCTTTAGCACTATTCTCCAAAAATCATTTTCTGGATAAATTCTGGTATCTTATTTATTTCTGCTGAGAAAATACACAGACATTTGAAAAATCAGATGTACAACTTCTTAGATTCTCATTTCATCATGGTGACTCTGCAAGAAGGAAGTGTTCAGCCACTGAGGGCTTGAAAAACACCACCACCACCAGATGTTATGCTTTCAAATTGTAATTTTACATTAGGAATAATTATTTTGTTCTATGGATTTAAAATGTTGCTGTTTTTTAGAAGATGGAAGATAAACTCTAAGACTAGAGAAGAAAATCTCTAGCTCTTCTCTCTCTCCCACCCTACTAATTCAGAAGATTAGTGGTCATGAATATAGTAGCTAATTCAGCGACGTGCTGACAGTGTAATAGCTAGAGCAATCATGTTTCCACTTTGATTTTCCTCCTCTTGTATTTTGAAGCTTAGTAGCTATAATATGTGCTTTCTGATGCTCTCAGAGGTTTTTTTCTTCATTTCAGAGAGCTTTATATTATCTAGGAAGTACTCTTAGAGTCCTAAGCTTTATTGGATAGTTGGACACATATTTACAAATTGCCAGCCTTTCCCCAGTGAAGCTGTTGAGATGTGAAATAGTGTTGGGTGTTTTGTTTTTATTTTGAGCAAAGCTGTCTACTGAATTAAACTTTCTGGATCATAACTTTTCTCATTAGTAGAGTGGTGAATAGTTATCAACTTCTTGGTATAATGTACCTTTTATAAACTTGTTTTATACATTACTGTTTCACTTGTGGTTTGGGTTCTTTGTTCTTGCTGTACCATTGCATAGTTTAATGATGTTTTGTTTAGGAAGATTTCATGAAGGAAATTGTTTGCATTATGGGTGGGGGGGATGATGAGTGTTTTTACTGGGTTACTAAGCATTGCATTTTAGTAATGAAAACCTTACATATCCTATTTAATAGGTTATACAAATTTCCTTCCTTATATCATCATCTTTTGTTATTTTGAAACATGAGAAATCTGGACACTTTAAAGAGATACTACTTCTGGAAGAGAGGCTTTTGCTCTGGTGTAATGTCCAGAGTACAGACGTGAAGAGTTTTGGGGTTTTTTTTCTGGTTTCTCCCAGAAGAACTTGTTCCTCCCCAGACCTTTGCAGGAGGCTGCGTTTGGCTCTGAGTCAGTGGACCACAGTTCTTGCCAGGAGGCTGGATACTGGCCAGATTTGCACAGTTTGAAACACAGTTTAAGATGGCTTGCTGCAATAGTGCCTCAGTGGGTTGTGATGTGTGCTAATGACACATAATTTCTGTACACTAATGAACTTCTGCCTTCTCTTACAAAGGATACCGTGATGCAGAAGTTGGTTGGATACAGACTGTTGAGGACCTCCATGAGAGGGATGCTGAGAAGATGGATTTTTCTCCTTTTGGAAATGCACAAGGTCCAAGCAGAGTGGCCCAGTTCCTTGTGATCTATGCTCCGAGGAGGGGTATTCTGGAAGTGTGGAGCACGCAGCAAGGGCCTCGGGTTGGAGCCTTCAACGTGGGGAAGTACTGTAGGTAAGAACCAGCTAGCAGGAAGGCGTGTTGGCTGTGCTGCTGCAATAATGGGATATGTGAATATGCCCGTGGTAAAAGTAGGAAGTGCTCTTGTATTGCCTACAATGTTTCTACTGAATGTAGTTTGTTGTGTTATAGAAGGGGAGTTTGTCATGCTTCATTGCTGTACAGTCTTTCCTGATAAACACATGAAACAGTTGTCAAAGCTTAGCTTTATAAAGTTTTTTTTCTTCTTTTTATTCAGTGTGTGGAAAAGGAAGGATGCTTACTTCATTCTTCATTGCAAAACCCATGTTTTCTGTTGATTTCAGGCTGTTGTATCCTGGTTATAAAATAATGGGTTTAAACAATGTGACCAGTCAGGGATGGCAGCCCCAAACTTACCAGATATGCCTTGTTGATCCAGTCTCTGGAAGTGTAAAAACTGTTCATGTACCGTTTCATTTAGCACTGAGGTAAGGAATTCTGTACTCTAGTATAACCAAATGAACTCCATTATTAATTTTAGAAGCCATGTTTTAATTAGAGAGAAATTCTGGTATTCCTTCTCGAGCTGAACAGTACTCTGGTAGTAGTCTCATTGGTTTGTATGCATCAACTTGATTTTTATTAATGAGATGTTACCTTAAAGTAGCAGAAGTTATTGTTGGGTTTGTTTTTTTCCCCCCATAGTCATTCATTTTAGTTCCCTTCACTCACACTTAAAATTATTTCCCTTCAGTGACAAAAAGAGCGAGCGAGCGAAGGATATGCATCTGGTGAAGAAGTTAAATGCTCTGCTCAAAGCTAAAACCTCAGATCTGGGTAGGTTCTCTTGGATAACTTCCTAAATTATATGTTAACTAACGGTTCTTACATTATTTGCAAGTGTGCAAACAGGGGGATGATGTGCTCTGAATTATGATGTTTAAGTAGCTTGTTTGCTCTTTAATGAGTGACCAGATTAAATTTACCTCGTACAAGGATCAAGGATAAGCCTTGTCTGCTGTGCAGATCGTAACTAAAATCTACTTTGAGTCTATGTACAGTTCATTATGTAATTGAGTTTGACATTTGACTCCAGTTGCTTTCTGATGAAAGACAGATTTGGAGTAAGAGATGCTGCTGAGCTGTTACTTTGTTTCATTTTCCCCAAAGTTATTTTGGCAACTTTATAGCGTCTTCAACTATAGTATGAGCCCATGTGCATCACACTGTAACTGTAGCATGGGTTGATGTGCTTTTCAGGATCCATTTGAGAAGTGTGAATTAGTGGTGATTGTCTTTGTTTGCAGATTTGATTGAAGCTGAAGCAAAGGAATTAATACTTGATATCAAATACCCTGCTACAAAGAAACAGGTGACTATTTAGAAGCCTATATGCTTTAATATTAGGAAAACACTTCTGTTACCAGATTAGAATGGTAAATATTTTTAAATCTTTCAAAATATGTTATTCTTTCCTAGAGTTACTTGAACCAAGTAAGTAAGCAGTTTTGTGCTTTTTTTAGCTTTTCTCTTTATTTTTTTTTTCCCCCAACATATTGCCTGGAATTCATTGTGACTTTTGTGACTTCCCCAAGGCATCTCCTATGATAAAGGCTGAAGTAATTGATGCTACAGAAAGGTTTGCACTCTAATAATGCCTCAAGTGTGTGCAAAAACCAATCAACCAACCAGAAAAAACCAAACCCAGAAAAAATACAGAAAACTCATTGTCAAAGTTGTGCTAGTGTTGACTTATGTGTCTTTTACAGTAAAATTAAGTAAATGTTTAATTCTGTTGACCATGTGCTTAACAGGCTCTAGAAAGTATACTGACAAGTGAACGTGTGCCACTTTCATCTCTCACAAACATCACTCAGACGTTAATGGATAATCTAAAAAAACAGGGTAGGTGGATACTTATTTTGCAAATATGGAGAGGCATTTGTGCTGTACCACTGCTGTAGAACTATTCTGTTCCCCAGGGAGATGAGGCTTGGTCTGCTTTGCTTTGCTGCTGGGTATCACAGGGTGTTGCTTCTATGTTTGGGGTGTTTTTTGTGGTTGTTTTTTTTTTTGAATGCAGACTGCAAATAGCTTGCTCGTAAGGGTGTTTTGCTATGTTTGCCGTGTACAGAGTAACTTAAAACCAGCTGAGTTGGTTACAAGCATCTGGTAAAAGAAGAAACTTTCACAGTTGTTTACCTGTGGAAGTGTTTGTTCTCTCTCTCCAAGGCAGGCAATAAGGATATAGTTTTTTGTATCTGTGAATTTTAATCTACTGGAAACCACAAAATCCTTATCACTGAGGATCTGAGTTCTGGCCAGGTGTCTAATATCTTGGTAAACTTTGCTGCTGTTATGATGTTTTTTTGCTGGGACTTTCAGTGCCAGTGTCAGGAAAGGTCATTACCCAATCAAAACCTTGTAACTGAAAGTCTGTGAGATTGTTTTTCGAAATAATACGCTTGGATCTTTCTAAATTGGGAGAACATTGTTTGTGCTTGAGGTGACCCTGTTTTGGAGACCTGACTGGGTTTCAATCTCCTGAGTTGGAAGGGACCAGGGACTGGGCCAGCCCAGTCAAAGCATGTGATCAAGTACATCCTCCAGATGCCTCTTGAACTCAGCCAAGCTGGGTGCTGTGACCACTTCCCCAAGGAGCCTGTTCCAGTGCCTGACCACTCTCTTCCCAATATCCAACCTAAACCTCCCCTGTCACAGCTTCATGCTGTTCCCTCGGGTTCTTCCACTGGTCACCAAAGAGAGGAGATCAGCACCTGCCCCTTTGCACCATCTCATCAGGAAGCCACAGGCTGTGATTGAGGTCTCATCGCAGCCTCCTCTTCTCCAGACTGAACAAAGCAAGGGCCTTCAGCCTCTACTCATTAGACTTCCCCTCCAGACCCTTCACCATCCTTGTTGCCCAGGACACTCTCCAATCCGTTTGTGTCCTTCTTGTGCTGTAGTGCCCAAAATATATTGGGGAAGATTGTGGAGAGACATGTGCCTGGCACTTGTCAGCAATAGAAATCAGTTTTTTTAAACCATTTAAAAAATTTTGTTGTTGCTGGATTGATCTCAGCTGGCTAGAAGGTGAGGCTTTAGCAGCAGTCATAATTTAGCAGCAGTCCCATTTGTCAGTAAGAAGGGCTGTGTCCCCTGTCCTGCCTCAGTGACAACATGACCACATGCTTTTCATGGTTTCTGAGCCTTGAGAGGAAATCTTCTTCACTTGTATCCCTGCTTTCTTTAAAAAACCCACAAACCACAAACCCCCTGTTTCCTTGAAATCCACAGAGGACACCTGAAACTCTCAGTAGGCAATTTACCTAATTTTGGTTTGGCATTCCAAATCCCCAGCATGATCCCTTTCTATTAGAACTCTTTTAAAAATGGAAACCTGCCCAGTTACACTGAGGAGAGACTGACAGACCCGTAGGACTGACAGAGTTCTGCCTGAGTTTGTCATTTTCTTCATCCATGTCTTGCTGCCCTACACTTTACGTAACGTGGAGCAGATGCTGAGCTCCCTGAATGCTGTGGCTGGGAAGGAAATGTCAAGTGACTGTGCAGCAGTAGCTGTGTCTGCTTGCTCGTTTGTGAGATCTCTAATTGCAGCATATTAGAAGTGTTTAAGGGGGAAGAAATGGTGTTTAGAAGCTGTTCCAGGGGAAGATGATGGCTACTCTGAGATATCTTGGGTATAGAAAGGTCCTTTTAGGATATCTATAAACTGTTTTTTTATTTTTTAAACAGGCAGGTTGGAGTCAAGGTTTCCTCATCATGGTGTTGCTGTTAGTCCCCTATACTCAGATGGCTTTAGCTGCTACTGCTATTTGGGTGTCAGCAGATACATGAAGTTTCTTAGATTAAGATCACAGAAACACAAAAGGCAGTGCCTTGCAGAGGTGAAAGTGAATTCATGCCAGTGGCTATCAAGCTGTCTCCTGATGCAAGAAGCATGCTTAAAATACTGGCAGAATGAATGAAAGATTCTGGTTTGGTATTCTTGATAGAAGTGTGCTTGAGACGTGGTGTATTTCAGGTCTTTGTAAACTGGTTTGGCCTCAAACCAGGAACAGGCAATAGATTTGTCTTTGTTCAGTTCCCTATTGTCAACCTTCAGAAAATTGAGAGGCGTAAGTCCTCTCATTCTAATAAAGGAGGACTTTATGCAACTGTGAAGTACATCTCACTCTTCCAGGCTATATATTCAAATTCAGATATGGTTTTATTTCTCCTCAGAGCTTGAGTGTGTGGATGAAGGACTACTGCAGTTCTGTGCAAACAAGTTAAAGCTGTTACATCTTTATGAACTCGTTAGCAAATTAAATTCCCAAAGCATACAGAGAGATGCTCCACCCTCGGATAATGTGAGTAAATTCAAAATTCAGTTGTCTTACAGAATTGCGTGCTGGTTTAAGCATAAAAATGTTGTCATGGCCTCAGATGAAATAAGCAGGCAGGGAAATCACCTGTTTTTGTCATCCACAACTTTTAAAGTAGTAATTATTTTTACATTTTTTCTTTTTTAAACCTTCCCCAAATGCCTAGTAATTAATCTGTGTAATATTCTTTAGCAGTCACACAAAGTTGTGACAGAGTGAAAATGGAACCAGGATGTCCTGATTTCAGTCCACTATTCAAAGTACCTATCCTTAACTTTGGACAGGTATTTTGGGGCCAGTAGAAATTACAACTTCTGATACATGCATGTGTGGCCTCATAATTTGGCTTGCTTTTGATATAATTTATAAAACCTCATACCTTTATAAAAGCTTCAACTGATTTTGAAATTATTCCAATATTTTGTCCCCTTTCAAGACATCTTCAATGTTCAAGACAAAATATCTTTACTCTTCTGACTCTTGTCTTAGTTTTTACTGTGTTTTGAAAAACATCTGTTTGCTTTGGTCTTGTAATGTGCAATTGGGGGGGGGGGGCTTTTGCCTTTAAGGACTTGGCTAAACTGCTTCGGCTGGAAGAGAAGGACTTTCATAGGCTCCAAACTTTACTGGAGAACTACAAGAAAGAAAATACCCAAACTGCTGTTCAGTTTGCTGATGAGAAGGATGATGTATTGTCTGTGAAAATGTTCTTAGAGTATCTGGAGTATGAAAAGGATGTGATTAATGTGAAAAATATGGAAGACAGAGAATATGTGGCATTAGGTAAGAGCTACTGAACTGTTTGTCAAAGTACTTGAAGAGTGATAATATAAATCTAAGATGGTAGAAATGTTTGTAGCCTTAATTTGGGGGTCATATCAAGCTGACTTGCCTTGAGGTGTGACAGTGCTAGTCCCATACCCTTAACCTTTAGTCATAGGGCAACTCTTTCTACTTAGATGGATTAATACAAGTTAACTACATTTGTGGATGTCGTTAAGCCATGTTATCACTGTTCATTTGTTTATTAATGCTACTAACTTGGACAGTGGTAACTAGGTACATTACAGAGCAGCTGTGTCCTCCTGTTTCTTTTGTGGTCAGAGGACCTTAAATTTAATTAATGACAGGACAGACTTTAGCCCCAGCAATGAGGACCTAACCAGAGGCAACACAGGAGCATTAGGTGAGGGATTAAGGACCCCTAATTTCTGGAGTTCAGATTTTGGACAATGTTTATCTGAAATATTATGTATAGTAGACAGAGCATCTGGGGTGGGATGGGGTTACTGTCTGTGGTCTTTAGTTTGCAGATCTGTTCTGGACTGTAGTTGAGGGGCTCTTGGAAAATAACTGGTGGAAGCAGCTTGAGTTAAATCTGTCTGAAAGGCACTGTCTTTCCAGATGATTTAGTTTGTGCAAACACAGAATTCAGTGCACAGCTGTTCTGTGGTTTCCACTTTGTACCCTACTGCTTATTGTGGCTTTAATCATCAGACTTTGAGAGGAACTGGGGTTGAAAAGTTAGGCAGAAGAGCTTGGCTTTCATTTCTGTGAAGATGAAAGGCTATTTCTAGGTAACCTTAGAATTTGTGTTTACCACAGTAGAGGCTGTAGTGCTGGTACAATATGAATTAAGTGATTGCTTGGGAGTTTTTTTAATTGTACTGCTAATTTACTGTCTTGGATACAATGTGCTGCCACACAGTTAAGGGTTACTCCATACATAAACTTGGCTGACACTTGAAGCCATTCCTTGAATTTAACAAAATGTGCAATTCAAGCAGTACAGGAACCTTTGTTTTGTTGTAAGTCCATTTCCATTCAACTCCTTGTGGCAAGATCACCTATGTCCTTAGTGGAGAAGAAGGTTTATTACAAAGGGTAAAAAGCATCAGAATGTGACTTAGTCCTTTGCATTGCATTTGGTGGGACCTGATCAATGGATGATCTTTCTCAGAAGGGTAGGGACAAAACCTGTGGCTTTAGATGTTGTTTGTAATATGAACTATTTTTTGCTCCAGGCAGCTTTTTCTTCTGGAAGTGCTTATGTGGGGAGAGTTCCACAGAGGAAATGTGTCATGCATTGGAATCAGCAGGCTTTAGCCCTCAGATCTTGTTGGTAAGATATTTATTACATACTTTAAAATTTTGATATAGCATTTTGAAAACAAAACGTTGAGAGGAAAAATTCTGAATGTTGTCTGTTGGATTATAGCTGGATTGATGCTGTCTTCAGATTGCCCCCGCGTTCAGTTCTTTAGGTGCTTATATTTCTATTTCCTACTTAAGAGATGTCAAAGAAAAAGAAAGATGAAAATCTTCTAGTAGAAGATATGGGTATTCTAGTTGGAATGTGCAGAGTCAGTATTTAAGACTCCAAGAACTTTTGGTGAAAACTTTTTCTACAGAGAAGCAAAAATTAGGAGAGTGGCTAATTTCAGGTACTGATATGTTTGTTGTAATTCTTTTTTGCAAGCAAGTAAGTTTAGAAAGAATTAAAAGTTGTTCAGAATTGCTAGTAGCGTTCAATCATCTTTATCTTTCATCTGTGTGAATTTTTAGCCATTTGCTATTTTTCTTCCATCTGCTACATAACAATGGAAATACCTATTTCAGTGTTACTTGCCCTTGTAAGGTTTTCAGCTGTAACATTAATAACTAGTATTGTTACTAAGTTAAGAATGCTAACGTGCTGGAATTAGTGGGCTGAGCCTTCAAAAGAGGGTGTTTTTTTAAGAAACCTTTCTAAATGACTCATGGTACTGTGTCATTTCAAAGTCTGCCATAGGGTGCCTTATGCAATGTATTTTTAACTCTCTCCCTTAATACAATAAGGGTTCATGGATTACATTGTATTACATTATATTCCTCTGCTCCATGATGCAAAATTTCATTGAGAAAGTATTTGCATTAGCTACCTTGTGCTATTAGAGTTTCATTCTGTTGCTTTAATTCCATATTCTCTTTTTTTTTTTACAGTCGCTCCTTCTCAATTTATGGCTTTCCAAGGAAAAAGATATTTTAGACAAGCCAGATTCTGTCAGTTGCCTACACACTATGCTGTCACTACTGAGCAAAATGAAAGGTGAAATGTGCATTTGGAACTCTTATAATAATAATTGTCAGTTGTGTTTTAGAAATTTGGTGCTCAGATTAGCCTGTATTATCACTTAGGGTTTCCCCATCTACAAATTACATAACTAAATGCTGTGTGTCAGTGAACTAATGAAAAATAAAATCAAAATGGGAAGAGTGTCACAACTAAAGGCCTTTTTCATGCCCTGCAGTTTCACTCTCTGCTAAGTTGATAAAACTATCTAGCACCAGAAGGTGGCTGTCCAACTCCCCTTCCTCTCTCTTTTGGGTGTATAGCCCTGCCATTGTATCGACTGGCTCTCAGAAGTCCTTTGAGTTGCTTTAACTCATTGAGACACTGTTATTCTAGCAGCATCTGTATATTGGACAACCCTGTAACTTGAGGGGTACTCTGTAAAGTCAACTTGGTTTTGGGGTAAGCTGTGTAATGAATAAATACTGATTCTGCTACCTCACATAGAGCTACTGTGGATCTGTCTGTGCCAGGTGCCTTTATGTCTAGTTCACCATAAGGCACCATTACCAGCTTGAAACTGGAAACCGGAACAAGCTAGTGCTGCTGTCTGAATAAATGAACTCTGCTGCACAGGAGGTAGCCTGAAGAGAGCCAGATTGAGTGCATCGGATACGTGTGGCATCTTGAAATCACACAATCTGTGTTCTGAAGTGTAATATTTCTTAATCTAATAAGCATGCAGCAGGTTTTACTGCTGTGATTTAGATCTACTGCCTGTTTCCTACAAGTGAAACTTGGAGAATAAGTAATACACATTCTGCTCTTTATTTTAAATTAGAGTGGCAATTTAGAAGTTCAGTTACGTATCTAGGAAAAGATAACGCAGAGTGATTGGAAATGGCTCCTAATGTAAGCTGTGCTAGTAACTGCTGCTGTCATGGTTGGTTGCTGCTGTGCTAGATTTAATGCCCAATGACCCAGGTTGAGTCTCCTACTGCCCTTTTCTCTGCAGTTGCTATAGATGAGTCCTGGGACACACAGTCGGTGTCGCCCTGGTGGCAGCAGATGCGTACGGCTTGTGTTCAGTCTGAAAACAATGCAGCTGCCTTGTTATCTGCCCATGTTGGACATTCAGTAACAGCACAGATAATTGACAGCGTGACAGAGAAAAAGGTAAGTCATCTTGGGCCTCCCCCTTCTGATTTATTCACTGTATGAGTTCCATCCAAATGTCTGCCATTGTAATAGAGGAATAGCCTTGGCTGTCTTTTGCCATCATTCTAACATGGGCCCATAGAATCATTGAATGGTTTGGGCTGGAAGGACCTCAGATCATCTAATCCTAATCCTCCTGTCACAGGCTGGGACACCCTCCACTCTCCCAGGTTGCCCAAAGCCCCATCCAGCCTGGCCTTGAACACTGCCAGGGAGGCAACAGCCACAGCTTCTCTGGGTAGCTTGTGCCAATGAGTCTCCTTGCTCAGTGTGAAGAATTTCTTTCTAACATCTAATCTAAAACTCCCCTTACTTCAGCTTAAAGCTGCTACCCCTTGTCCTGTCACTCCATGTCCCTGTAAACTGTCTCTCTCCAGCTTTCCTGTAGACCCCATTAGGTATCGGTAGGCCACAGCAATGTTTTCCCAGAGCCTTCTCTTCTCCAGGCTGAACCAGCCCAACTCTCTCAGCCTGTTTTCACAGGAGTGGTGCTCCAGCGCTTTGATGATTTTAGTGGCCCAACTTTGGACTTGCTCCAACAGGTCCATGCCCTCCTTATGTTGGGGGCGCCAAGAGCTGGATGTAGTAATCCACATGGGGTCTTGTGACAGTGGAGTAGAGATTTTTAATATGGAAGGAAATTGGATTAATTGTATGTGCAGGTCACGTGTATATAGTGGAGGATTTAAAACTAAATCCTGTTGAAGGGATTCTGACCTACTTTTCAACTAAATATGAACTTAAAACTGGGACTGTAAGATGACCTTTCAGTACTATGCATTTTTTTCAGAGAAAACTGTGCTACTTTAAGTGAACAGAACTAAACCTATTCATATGTTCTGTTAGTTTTCCCAGATAATTGTAGGTTCAGACACAGAATCCTGGGAAGCACTTTCCCTAGATGCAGAATATTGGAAACTTTTGCTGAAACAGCTAGAGGATTGTCTGATACTTCAAACACTACTGCACAGCAAAGTGAACAAAAGGACCCAAAAAGTTTCATCACTCCAGACTGAGCCTTTGGGCAGGCTTTCTGTGAAGAAACTGCTTGAAGCTGGGAAAGGTACGTTTTTCCTCTTGGAAACACAGCTGATTGTCTTTCTAACAGACTTCTGAGCCATCCTTACCTACCTAATGATATACGCTGCACTGGAAATTGTTCTGCTGGTTAATTAATTTACAAGCCAATGCAAACTGTGTAGAATACAGCTGTAAAATTGCCAAAGGGTGTTACTGTAATGGCTACACTGGAAACCTCTCATCGGTTGAATGGGAAATTGTTAGAGTCACCCTTAGGCAATTAATGGTAGCAGTCAAAAACTCCTATCTCCTCTCTTGTCCTTCAATTCTGAAGTGTAAGTCTTCTGGGATACGTTGTCTGTGCCTCATATTTCTTTTTTTTCCCTTTTAATGTCCTAGGAGGTATTGCTGACACTGTAGCAAAGTGGGTTTTTAAGCAAGGCTTCAGTCCTCTTGTACTGAATTTGGCCCAGCACAGAAACGGTACAGGCAGTACTGAAGAATCTGCAGAAATGCATCCTAGTATCTTTCTTGAGGAAGCAGAAGCAGATGCAGGCTTGGAAACAATCCTAGGTAAGAAGATAACGTTAATTTTTAAAAATTCTAAATGTCTGCAGAGATGTTTTGGTTGCTGCTGTTGTGATGAAGTTATAGTGGGAAGATGTCTGTCTTGTAACTTTAGGTTTTCTTTTTCTAGAGCTGCTGCAACTAGCATATCAGCAATTTCCCTGTAGTCTTGAAGTGGATGTACTCCATGCACATTGCTGTTGGGAATATGTAGTGCAGTGGAATAAGGACCCAGAGGTAAAAGAATTTCTTTTGCGGGGAATAATGGTTAAGACTAACTCAAAAGAGGCAGTTTCACAAGCTTGTAATAAAAGCTTTCTTTAAGAAGATTGACTTTGGAAGCACACTAGCTACAATTCTTCTGTGATAATGGCAAGCAGAAATTGAACTGAGCAAACAAATGAAGGTCCTGAGGCTGAATGCCACCTCAGAAAGGCAGGATAGACAATTTGTTTCTAAGCTATCAGATTCTTAAAACTGGAAGTGTGGAATCTCAGTTCAAATAAGCAGCATGAGGAGGGTTATGCCTGGATTTTGTGCAAGTACAAAATAGTTTAAGTACTGCAAAATAGTGATGAGCCTTTCCTCTGTTCTAGATATGCAAAAGCAGATCACAGAATGCTAAATTCTTAGGTTAGAATCTGTTTCATTCTGAAGAAGATAGAAATTTGAGTACTCCTTAGACCTGCATAACATAACTCCTTGCTATAGACGCTTCCTTGGAGACTGTTAAAAACATGCCCCATGGTAATGAAATGAAATAAAACTTACTCCTCCTAGCACAGATAGATTCTGTATTAGAAAAATGACTACAGTCAGTGGAGGTACCTTTCAGCAAACATGGTTAGCAGCATGTGTGCTAAACCGAAGCCCTGAAACTAGTGCTGAAACCTCAGTGTTTCCTGGTCATTGAAATGTGCCTTGCCAAGGGCGTCTGTGCTTGTCAGAGGAGACTGCACTATCAGAGGGGCTTACAGTTCTGTAACTGTCAAAAAATACTAACCCAAAGGTAACCTACCCAGGCCCTTTAAGAATCCATAGTTTTCATCTAAACCAAGTGTTGAATAATGTAATAACTTGCTCTTTTTCTTTTTTGTTTTCCATAAGGAAGCATGTTTTCTCAATAGGTCTATAGATCACCTCAGATGCATCACTAACGCTCACGTTCAGCACGGTAAGTGTGAAGCCATTGCTGAATCATAGAATGGCAAGGGTTGGAAGGGACCCCGAGGATCATAAAGCTCCAACCACCTGCCACAGGCAGGGCCACCAACCTCAGGCCTGGATCTACACAAGGTTGCCCAGGGCCCCATCCAACCTGGCCTTGGTTGAAGTGAAAGTGACCTTGGTTGAAACTGTAAAGCAACAGAGTAAGCGACTGCAGGTTGACTAGTGTAACTGTATGCAGCTCGTAGCAGTGATGCCTGCTTTGAAAGAAAATTAAAAACAGCACAGAAAACAGGCCACAAAACTTTCTGCTGACATTCAAACTGTTGTTTTTCATATTGAGACCAAATTTCTGTCAGAGCCATGAAAAGAAGTTGGGTTGGTAAACTGAATGTGTTTCACTAAACACATGTTGGGAAAAAATTTCTCTGAAAATGTTTTGTGTGGGTTTTTTTTTTTAATTTGTATTTAAATAGTGGCACATGCTTCTTGCAGGCAATTAGTTTTCATGCATTTCTTGCATTTCTCAATACTCTGGTTGTCTTTTTTATAGAGTCTGTTATGCAAACCAGGTGCGCTTTATGCCCAGAGCACTAGTCTTACACCTTAATACTTCACTGCCGAAGCTTCTGTGTACCTCCAATGTTTAAGCCAGCCTGCAGAACAGAATAATTTAACAAAGGATTCACTGGGTTTGGCTAGGGCAGGATAGAGTTAATTTTAGTTCTAGTAGCTGGTGTAGTGCTGTGTTTGGCAGTTAGGATGAGAGCAGCCAAGGTAGTGTCTTCCTGAGAAATCTGAACTTTCATGTCCAAGTGTAAAACAGTGAGGATAATTCACAAGTCCCTTGTTTCATTCAGCATCTCTTTTTCTTTTTCTTTTTTTTTTTTTTTTAAAAAAAAACCCTAACAACAAACCCCAACAACCCCCCATTAAGGAACTTTGTCCCATGGGTTTTCACTCCATACATACATGAGCTTTTTTGTACTTTTTAAAACTTGGAGTTTAGAAGTGTTTGATTGTTCTAGGTATCGCTCTGATGATGTGGAATACATTCTTAGTAAAAAGGCTTTCTTCTGCTACGTACCTGATGGACAAGGTGAGTACAATACTGTGACAGCATTTTTGAGACTGAATTTTTATTATTAACCCTAACGCAAAACTAGTATTTTCAATTCATTGATTTGCTTTTTAAAACCAAGTGTGGAATATCTTTGATGTAAGCACTGGACAGCCCTGATTATTTGGTTTATTATGTAGCTAAATTCTGGAATTGATGAAGGAAGGCATATTTTAAAATATCAAAATCCATGGAATGATCGACTGTAGGCAGCTTTGAGTTGTAGTCGGTCAGCACTGGCTGCAGCGTACTGAAGACATGCCCAGCGATAGCTCGTAATGACAGAATCAACTGTACTGGTGAAGCACAGTGAAACTACCTGTGTGTCCCCTATATACGATTTTAAGTTAGAAAATAAATTGTTAAGTTACTGCCATGAAATGTTCAGGTTCCTGGTGCTGTGATCCAAGTTTTGCCTGTGTCAGCTCTTTGCAAAATGCAGAATGCTTTGTGGATGTTGTGGAGCGTTTTTAACCATGGTTACCATTGTAAATCAGCTGCTTGTTCTAGTACACAGCTTGTCTTTTGTCCCTGCTAAGCAGTTGTTTTAATGCTTATAAACATGCAGTGGTTCTGTTTACTGGAAGACAATGCTGTTTAGGACTGGAAGACTGTTTAGGAAGAGTACTGTCAGTAAGTGGTAGATCTTTTTAAATCGGGCAAGGGGAATCTGCCCATTGGTTTGCTAGATGCAGATCAGCAGCTAAGTGTTTATCAGCATTACAGATGCAAAGAGAAAAGTGTTGATGGTGATTTAAAAAACAACACAAACCCCACAAGAACTTGCTGTCTTGTCTTTCTCCTTCTCCTTAGTTCCTCTCATTTTCTGCTTTTGCTTTCTGTTTAGCTCCGTAAGAACTGGAGGCAATCATCTTCCTCGTTCCTTTCAGCAAATAGTTGTATGCAGTTGTAGTAGGTGTTTCTTCTGCAAAAACTTTTCTGGTTTTTCTGCATGCCTTTGTATAAATCCCCAACCATTATTTCTGCCTAGATTAACACCTCCAGGAGAAGAGATGAAGGTTTTTAATAACCTGTTTCTGTATACATTTGGTACCTCCAACAAATACCAAGTAATTGCAAATGCTGCTAACTTTTAATAGTTTTAAGTGTGTGAAAGCTGGGGATTTGTCCTTAGGGTCTGTGTTATGGAAGCAGTAGTGCAACTGATCGCCCACCAACTTCCAGAAAAATAGTTTCCAAACCTGTTGGCAGTTAATCAGTGCCAAAATAACCAGTTGAAAGTTGTCTTGAATTCAGACTTGGAAACAGCATGATGGATCACTTGAACTCGAGTTTAAATAGTCCTGCAAGCCAGGACTATTTCTTGCCTTGGAATCTAAGAGATTACCTGTGTGTGCTTCATCACGTGCAGCGTGTGATTCAACTTGTAGAAATTGGACCTCATAGTAACAGTCCTAAATAGGGTATGACTGTGGAGTCTGTCTTGAACAATTCCCATAGCCAAAGCCTGGAAAACAAGTAATAAGTTTCTTACTAGACAGCCTCCATCTCCATGAATATGCCAGAGCATTCATTCTTCTTGTCCTCTTGTTCCCTAGCGTCTCTCTCTCATATCACGCTTAGTAGTATGGCTCTAGTTCTGTAACACAGAACTCACTGGGAGTTTTTGAGCTGCCTGTGAGATGTGAATGAGGACCCTGGGGCCTTGTTTCCTATCCTAGGCTTTAAGAAGAATGAACTAAGTATGGGCATCAGTGCTGAGTTGTACAGTCCATGTCAAATCCTTTGTTGCAAGCAAGCTATGAGAGACGTGTTGCATTATGTAGTTGTAATGAACTATTTCATCATCTTTATGTTAGGAAAAAAGTAAGAAAAAGGTTAAGACCAGGGGTAACAGATACCTTGTGATGTAAATTTAGTTGTGCTGAATTTTAAAAAATTTTTTAACAGGTTGGAAAAGCTCCCAAGGACAGATTATGCAGACGGGCAAGTAATACTACTTTTGTCTAAATAGGAAGAAATACATAAAAATGCCTTAATTTTAATACTGGTTTGTGATTTATTCCTGAAAGTTTAAGAAAAACTCATAATGCAGCCCTAGAGAGGGTGTTACAAACTTTAAGAGATGTGAATTAATCTTCACCTGACAAATCTGATTAGAACAGTAGTATAACTTTTAACACTACAGAAGTTAGCCTTGAGACTATAACATGACAAATTGCTATTATTTTTCATGTGTAACTTCATTAGTTAAAACTTTCTTGGGAGTGTTTAGTTTTATTCCTTTTTTCTCCCACTATTTCTAATTCTTTGTTGTACTTCAGTGAATATTTGTTTAACTTTAAATATAATGGGCTAATAAACTCAGCTTAACAATGTGTTTTATTTCAACAACTGCCTTCTTAAACATACAGAGCTAATAAAAGCCAGTTTTGATTCCAGCTGGAAGAGTTTAAATCCTGCTGTTTGTTAACAGGACGTCGGTATGGGCGACACAGCAATGACAGCTTTCCTTGGCTGCTGTTCAGATCTCCTGCAAGCATTGCTGGAGGTAAAACTTTATTTCTCCTGTAGATGGTAAGGAACTAACAAACAAAGGGTATGGTTATACTAATTTCTGTACTGTTCAGGAAATCTTAAAGACCTTCTAGACGATATGTGATGTTCTCTGTAATGACACTGCAGAGAACCTGAGATTGACACCATGGATTTAGTGTAGAAGGCCAATCTGTGTGCCACCTTGTGTGTGACGGTGTCTCTGTGCTGCTCTGGCAGGCTGACGTCAGTAGCGACGAGATGCAGGCTCCTGTCCTAGACAGCGAAGACGCCTGGGTGTCGGTGGAGGGGCCGGTATCCATAGTGGAACTGGCCCTTGAGCAGAAGCGCATTCACTACCCGCTCGTTGAACACCAGTTCGTGCTGTGTACCATCTTGTATGCCATCATGAGGTTTTCCCTGAAGAGCGTGAAGCCTCTTTCACTCTTTGACAGCAAGGTATGGCTTTTGAAAACATCCCTCTTCCTGGTATCTATAATGCATGCTGGCTTTCACTCTGTAAACTCTTAGTACATCCTTTTACAAAAGACACTTAGTCCAGTCGTGCCATTAATGAAGCAGTCACCAGAATTCAGGCCATGACCCAAACTCGGTGCTTTTCCTTGGGAATAAAGGATTTGCAGTGACCTCAGCTGCATGAAAATCAGCTCCTTAATGATTAGCTGGCCTGAAAATGCTGTGTGGTAAGAGCACTGGCTGACAGGTTTTTTCAGTTGCTTTGAGAAGTGCCAGATC
This sequence comes from Laterallus jamaicensis coturniculus, assembly GCA_022605575.1. Lineage (NCBI taxonomy): Eukaryota > Metazoa > Chordata > Aves > Gruiformes > Rallidae > Laterallus > Laterallus jamaicensis. The sequence goes on from JAKCOX010000001.1 coordinate 25,732,178, forward strand.
AGAGAAAACATAAATATTTAAGGTCAGAAATGTTATGTTAGTGTCACTGTTGTACCCATTATTGCTGATGATTATTCCAGAATTCTGAGTGTATCCGGGAGAATAAACAGCTTGCCATGTAATGCATATAATAAACCACTAAAAAAAAGGCACTGCACTTAGAATGCAGGGTATCTCCAGTCAGAGCCTGACCCTGATACAAAGCAGGTACCACACGTCGAGCTTTCCTCCTCCTAGCTTTGCCACCCTATGATTCTAATAAGATTTAAACACCAAGTCCTGGGGTAAGTGTCGTTTAGTTCCTCATGGGGAGAAAGTGATCTAGGCCTGTGATAGTGCAGGGGTTTCTTAAGGGTTTCCTTGAATTTTTTTACTTGGGAATATCGCTCTGCTTCTGCCATAGGTTCTTGTCTGTGTGCAAGCTCCAATGAAGCAGTTGGGTTTGGTTTTAGCATTTTGCCATAGATCTGTTGGTTTTATGCCTCTTTTATTTTGCTTATCTGATAGCAGAAAGCATGGTACTACCTACTGCTATCTAGACCTACCCATTTGTTGCTGTCTTCTGAGAGAGGCATTTTTTTGGTACCAGTGTCCCTACTATGTTAGGAAACCTTATTCCCTGTGTTACTTTCCTTACTCCAGGACTGCCAGAGATGCTCGGTGTTGATGTTGAGTAGGTTACTGTTGGAGCATGGTGGGCTGAAACAAGGGCTACCATGTGCCATGGTTCAGGGGTTTACCTGGAATTTGATTAACCTATAGTTAAAGGCACCTTAAAATTAAGCGGTGTCAATAGATAAAATCAATATATATCAATATATATGTATCTGTAGATAAAATGAATTTTTGAATCAGCTGGTTGGCATTTCTTCCTACTTACTATGCTGGCTACAATGGTCTAGAGGCAGGGAATGGGAAGTACATCCAGATTTTGGGTCCAGCAGGTAGTATTTCAGCTGTCTGATTTAGCAGGCAGGTAGTTCTGAGTTTGAAAGCAAATCCTTGGTGTGTTATGGTTGCATGAACTAAAGTGTTTTGTTCTGTGGCTTTAACTTACACCACGAATTTTTGTCCTCAGAGACAAGGAGGAGATGCAGTATAAATTAAATGTAAAAAAACCCAAGTAGGCTGCTTAGTACTGGATCAGAATGGATTATCTGTATCCCTCTGTTTCTCTGAGGCCTGTCCTTGGTTCTTCATTTTAGGGCAAAAATGCCTTTTTTAAAGACCTTACTTCAATTCAGCTGCTACCTAGTGGGGACATGGATCAGAACGTGCTATCCATGCGACAGCAGGTAGGTGTAAGTTTTGTACTGAACTTCTTTCACTTCTAAAATTCCAAGTAACACCGAAGTAACTGCAATTTTTGCTTCCAAGTTCTTGGTCAAAGTTGTGAGCGCAGCGGTTCAAGCACTGTGTTCATCACAAAAGGCTGAAGACGTCTCTGAAGAGGAACTGTTTCCTTTTGAAAAAGGGAAGAATTGGCCAACTTTGGCTGCGGACCTGGCTCAGTATCTTCAAATCTCTGAGGACTTGGTCAAAAGGCATCATGTCTGTGAACTGTATAGTTATGGAATGGATCATCTTGGTGAAGAGGTAATAAAAGCTCTTAAATGAAGACAGTGTTTCTGTCAGATATCCTGCTAAAATTGCTTTTTTCACTTACTTAGGTTATCTGGAAGGGCTTGGTGAGTAGTATCAGGCTCAAAAAATCCTCAGGCTGAAAAATTCAGAGGCTGGAAAAGTACTTTTTCCAAGACCAATGTCTACCCTCATTTTCAATTGGTAGGGAGTTGCACTACTGACCTAAACCAGTACAGCTTTTTTTTACCTTGCTATGTTTCAGTTTTGCCTATGACTTCTTCATTTAGGTAAAGTTTACTGATCCTTGGACAAGAACACCCTTCCCTTTCTTTAAGGGAAAAACAGCTGAAATAATATGGAAGTTAAGCGTTTGTTGCTGAACTGTAAAACCGATCTTGTGCTAATCACTGTGTGAAGTACAGAGTAATTATCTTTGTTTGCTCTTCTGCTATCTGAAGCTTTTGGTAACTGCTTTATTTTTGGAAACTGCTTTATTATAGCAGCAGGTAACACAAGTCACAGTCTCAAAACTGTTTGCCCTTTCAGTAGGGAGCAGCTTCTTTTGATAGAGCTTTTCCAGCCTCTGGATGAGCGAGCTGTGTCATGCAGAAATGGTGTCTAGTTCCTGGCATCTCTCTGTTTCCAGGCCTTTGTTCAGGTGACCGACAAAGAAGTGCTCGCTTCTCAGCTGCTCATACTGGCTGGACAGAGACTGGCCTTCACTTTGCTTCATATGCAAACAAAGGAGGGCATGGAACTCCTTGCTAGGCTCCCTCCAACGCTATGTACTTGGCTCAAAGCAATGGTAAGTCAAGCTCCATTTGGGAAAGCAGGTTGATGTTTAAAATTTGTTTTCTTAAGGAAGCTTCTGCTTACCAAGACAGAGATTACATATCAACAGCCCTTTCTTACCAATGGAAATGAGAATTTGTTCCCATTTTCCCCCCTCCTCCCTGTGCCAGTTCCCCTTCAGGAAGGGTAAAGCAGTTTCATGGGTCAAAGCATCGGCTGAATTGAGTTGTTAAACCTTTGTCATCTGTTTTAGGTGGGTTCAGGAGGGCTTATGTGCAGGTCTGCCAAATGACTGACGCTGTTTGTGCCCTTTCACGTAGGACCCCCAGGAACTGCAAAATGTGGAAGTGCCAATCGCAACGACAGCGAAGCTGGTGAACAAAGTCATAGAGCACTTACCAGAGAACCACGGGCAGTACAGCCTGGCCTTGAACCTGATAGAGGCTGTGGAAGCCATCTCCTCGTGACAGCCCTGGTCCTGCTGCGGAGCGGAGCGGCAGGACGCCCGCTCTTACGTGGCGAGGCCGGACGTTGCAGAAAGGAACTTCCTTGCGAAGCCACAAAAGAACAGTGCTCCCGCCCCACAGTTCCAGAAGGTAACTCAATGGGAGTCTCTCTTTGATTCCACACTAGTACAAAGGTGTTTAGTTTCTAGTACTCCTGTTGGTATCTGAAATGCTTTGTTATTCACTTCTGCCCTGAGCGCTTTCTGCGGTAGTCTCAATCAGGCACATCTGACAGCAGGTTTAGTCTATTTACAAGTCCCATCTCGTGAAATGCTGTGTCTCATGCTGGCAGTGACCGCTGCAGTTTCCATGTTCCACGTATGACTTGTTTTTCCAAACAAGCTCTAGAATTACACCTGAGGAAGAACTTCAGCCTCCGAAGTTACCCTCTGAAGCCAGACCTGCTTTTTCTGAAGCTAGAGCAGGTGTTGGGCTCAGGCCCTGTCAGTGTGTTACATGTGACAGTGATGACTGCACCAGACTTAGGATGGAACAGGCTGGGGCCTTGTAAAAAGGGACAGCAGCAGCCCAGGTTTAGAAACAGCTTGGGAAGGAGAATCCAGTTCTCCAGACACAAATACCGACCCAATCTGGATCTCCCAATATTGTTTCTAGAGTGCTGGGCTTTAGCTCAAGCTGGATTTACAGTCCTCTCCCTTATTATTAAGCTCTGCCAAGTTCAAGTAGGTCAAGGAATGTCTTGCTGTAAGATTGTTCCCCCATCTTATCACCGTAGAAGAGGTAGTATGCTATAAATCTCTGCACATGTTAACTTGTAGTCGAAAACTGCTTCAGTAGTTGACCCAACTTCACTGATGGTGTCTGGTACTGCGTACTTTAGCCTTAAAAAATCACTCTTGTTTATGGTAGCTACAGGGAATCATGTAGAGAATAGCTTCACTCCTGGAGTGGTGTTAAACACTATTCTCTTACATCAGTTAGTACGGTTTGCTTTCTATCTAAAGGAAGCCAGGAGAGAGAAATGAAATTGGTGTAACCTGTTTGTGTCTTGAAGTCAGCTGAAATTACTGGCTCCATCTTGTAGCCTGCTCCTCTTGTGTTACATGTAAGAAATACTGGTAGTATCCTGCCCTGCAGGGACAGGACTTGTTCCTGTCTTTGTGCAGTAGGTCCCCTGTCACCTAAAGGTGAGACTCCCGCAGGAAAAAGGTTATGGAGGCTGCTGCTTCTAGCCCACCTCCTCACCAGTTCCACAGCCCCAGGCCCTAACCCCTGCACTTCAGTGTAGCTGCTGACGGCTTCTTAGAGAGTTACCATTGTAAATGGCTGACTGGCTACAGTGAGGGGACATAACACAGAGTAAAGATTAGCAAGAATTCGAGTTAAGCGGCCAGGCCCAGTCTGTATTTCAGGTACCTCTGTACTGACTTCCATAACTGAGGTTACACCAGCTGTAGGGGAAGACAGAAGGTGGCAGGTGGAGGTGGCTGCCTCACCTTGCCTCGCTTCAGCCGTCTGCAGAAACGCGTGTGCCAGAGATCTGGTCATCACGAACATGAGGAAAACCAGACCTGTTTATTAGTTGCGTTACGTTCCTGTATCCTGGTATGGTGGTGTAAAGGATTTAACTGTAACTGAGTCTCATGTTAGAGCTGACCCACTACACCAATCAAATCTGTAATGTACTGTAAGTATACTCTGTATATAGCGCTGTTTTGTGTCTAATTTGCTGTGGATTTGTGTAAATTGATTAAATAAAATCTGAGGTTTCATTGTGTCTTTTCCTCCTTTTCAGGGAATGGTGGTCACCACCACCCATTCTGTTTTGCAAGAGGAGTAAGCACTCCAGGGGACAGAGGACTGCTTCTCTGGGGTTCCAGTAGCTCTGTTACCAGGGAGTTCCACGGAAGTGGAAGGGAACTTCAAAAGAATGCAGGCTGCTGAATACCAGTAGTGCAGCAGGCAGTTACTCTGAAGCACTCTTTTTTTATTAAGCTGAAAAGTGATATACACAATTGGGTGTATATATATACATGAAGTTCCCCCCATACACATGGTAACTCTGCTCGGGCTGGTGCTTAAGCATCTGGTTCAGTGGGGTTCGGTACAGACTGGGGGTGAGCCCCCACTTTGGTGTACTCAGTGCCTCAGGAGCAGCCGGTGCCCCTGGCATTTCAGCTTCAGCTGCTCCCCTTCCCAGCCATGACTTTGAGGCACCGTGGGCAAGGAGTGCTTGAGGAGGGGGCTGTGTACCTCCTGCAGCGAGGGCAGCGCGCTTTGGCAATGGGGAGGGCTATAACTTTATATGAAGATTCTTCATGGATATCACCACCTGTTAAAGAAGGCAATATTTGTGTTGGGGGAGGGGAGGGGGCTATGTGCACCACTGCAGCTGAAGCAAACAGCCCCCACCAGGGTAGGGCATGGTGCAGAAAGGCAGCAGTTGAGAGCATGGCAGCCAGAGAGTGGTTTTCCTACCTTCCAGGTTAATCAGAAATGTCCCTTTGATGATGCTGGCATCTGCAGGTGTCTCTTTAGGCAGCTCACTCAGCAGTGTTGTCTGGGAAGCCATCATTATTTCATTCAGCTGGGAAACACTTGATGTTTCCTCTGCCTGCAGTGCCTAGGGAAGAGAGTTCATCTTCAGCCTTGCACCTCTTCGTTCCTCAGCATCCTCCTCCCAGAACACATTAAGGCAAGAGCAGAACTGCTGTGTGTGTGACTGCAACAGCTACTGTAGCAGTCACACACACAGCTACTGTATGGTGGGGAGGCAGCACAAGTCTGTTCAGACACATGTGTCTATATACAGGTATGTGTGTTTAGCTGAGGTCTGCCACTGCTCTGGGATGCTCCATTCTTCAAAACAAATGCTCCAGCAGCAGCTCCTACTCAGAGCAGGTGATTGAGCTAAGAGTCTGCTTTGCTTGCTCCTGCCAGGAGTAAAAGCACAGACTCTGGCAGCAGCCACTGTTCTCTGTGCAGAAGCTGTGCTCCTCTAGCAAGAGCCACAGCGAGAGAGCTGACTGTGGTGGGAGCATGGCCAGTGGGACTGGGGGCAGAGCGTGGCCAGGCCCAGCAGTGCAGTCTAGGTGTCAGTATGGGCACTGAAGCTGTTCAATGCATGAAGAACCTGGATGATGGAAGTTTGCTGATGATGCCAATACCTCAGATGGTTGTGCTGTTCAGGGGACGGAGAAATGGGACAGCGAAATGGGACAGCAGCATCTCATCAAGGTCAGTAAAGCGAAATGCCCGGTCCCGCCACTGGGGAGGAGTAAGCCTGGGGAACCAGTACACACAGAGGGCTGACTGGTTGGAAACAGACTTAGCAGAGAAGGGGTCCTGGTGGCCATGCAGCTGACCATGAGCCAGCAATATGCTCTTGCAACAGAGATGGCCAGTAGTGTTGGGGTGTTGCATTAGGAAAGGTGCTGAAGGAGGAGAGTCTTCCTCACCAGTCAGCCCTGGTGAGACACAGCTGCAGTGCTGGGTCCAGCTGTGAGCTCCCCAGCAGAAGAGAGGTGTGAACATGTAATGGAAGTCCAGCAATGGGCCATAGCCATGAAAAAGGGACTGGAGCCTCTGATGAAGCTCAGAGCTGGAACTACTCAGCTTGGGGGGATCTGACCAGTGCACACAAGTACCTGCTGGGAGGGGGTAAGATGGAACCAGGCACTTTCAGCAGTGCTCAGTGACAGGAAAAGAAACTGAACAAAGGAAACTCCAAGAAAACACAAACCCCATTTTTTACTGTGAGGGTGGTCAAACCCTGGCATAGGGGGCCTGGAGAGCTTGGGGCACTGAACACTCCATCCTCCACGTACTTGAAGCCCAGCTGGACACAATCCCAGGCTGCCCGTCGGGGTAAGTGCCTTGGGCTACACCTTCTCAACTAGTCTGTATTCTGGTGAGCACAAAGCAGAAGGAAGTTCACAGAAATATTTAGCCACATTTCTTACCTCCATTAACTCAAACAGCAACCCGGGCTCGATGACAATGACGGCTTCATACTCCAAAGCATTCTTGCCAGAGATGGACCCAAGGAACGAGTCTCTCATTGCACAGGCGCCCTCTATTGCTTCCTCGATGCCAGGCTTCTTCCAAGCTGAGCTGGCGTTAATCCAGCCGGTACGGAACACACCCTCAGAGCCTTGACAGGAAAGACACCAAAGGCATTTCTGGTTTAGCGTTGTCTTACTCAGGTGTTTGTTGAGTGAATAAAAGAAAGAACAGCAGGTCTCTGTATCTGCATTCCTGTTAACTATGCAGTTAGACAGCACATTGAAAGAAGTCCTTTGGAAGGACACAATGCCTTACCCTTCTTATAAGGGATGTGCTGGAAAACCTCCTCTGCCAAGTGAGGAAGAATTGGGGCAAAGGATCGGACTACTACATCTAAAGCCTCTGCTAGCACAGTCTGACACGAACGGCGCTTCGGATCTTTTTCTTCTTCGCAATAGAGCCTGCAAGACAGAGATGAAAGCTGGAAGCCATTTCTCTGGTCATGCTGCTGTTGAGCCATGCTGTAAGAGTGTCACTGAAGCACCAAAGCCTGACCTAGCTCACCCTTCTGGGGAAAGCATTTCCTACCTGCCCTCCCAGGCAAACACAGCTGTACAGGTACCACAGGTCCTCGGTGTGGGCAGAAAGGAGTTTTTGTGCATGGCCTGTTAGTTTGCTTCACTTGCATACAAGAGGCCCTGAGCCTGCAGCTGTAGCCTGTTCTCCTTCACCTGCACAAGTTTACTTTCCAGAAGTGAGGGGCAGGGGGAAGCTAAGATCAGCATAACCCCAAAACACCCCTTTCAAAACCTACAAAGCTGCCAGTCATGTCCTTGGGATTCTTCACATGGTTTTTAGATCTGTAAAAGGCATCACATTACCCAGAGCTACAGAAAGCCCTTCCCCCTACCTCCCCAAACGCATGTGGAATAAATACAGACTCAAGAATCTTATCTTAAAAACTTTACTTAGTTTTAAATGCATACATGCAATTACTTTTGAAAATGCTTCACCATGTTGCGAGCAGACAGAGCCAGAAGCACAATGGTATCAGTGATCCTTACCTAAAAGCAGACAGGCTTTTGAAAGCCTGTGTGCTTTGCTGCCCTGAAGCACAACCACGTACCTCCCACGTGTCTGTTAAGACACCTGTAACTCCCGCAGCAGTTGCAGGGAGTGTTACTGCCTCCATCTCAAACTAACCTGGATTTTTCCCCTCTAAAGGCAGCAGGAATGGACTTACCTGTCTTTGATTACGCTGAAGTAAAAGTTAGACAAGTTCCTGGAACAGAATGCTTGCAGTAATCGAACAACTTTGCTGTAATCATATTCCTTGTATGCTTCTGTAACCTGGGTGAGGGAGCAGAGAGAGGGGAGGACACTGTATCACTTCATCACACAGCGACGGGCTCCCAGTGACCCTGAACTTACAGAAACCAGAACTAAGGACATGGAAGCCTGGAAGAGACTTTTCTTTTGAGGTTGGGGGGGGTATAGGGGGTGGAGAGGGTTAATTTAGCTAACAGTGAGGACAAAGAAGTAACTTCAATTGAAAGTGAAGGGGAGAGGTCAGGGGGAATCCCAGAAATTATACCTACACTTCCTTATTCAGCAGAATGGTTCCAAGTAACAGAAATTACTACATTTTGGACTATGACAAGTTCCCAAAGCTCGACAAGTTTTTGGGGTTTGTTTCTTTACATCCTATTTGAAGTATTTTTAAAGACTCCTACTTTGAGGCCTTGGGTGGGGCAGGGGGAGACTGGGTAAAATGGTTGGTGTCAAAACCAAGTGAAAAACAAAGCCTTTCCTAACAGCTGGAGCAGACTTAAGGGACCGTGCATTGCATCGAAGACACCTTTGTGGTTCTGATTTGCCTACTTCACACACAGGTTTTACACTGAAAGAACATTCCCTAGGGGGAGTAACCAATGAGAAACGTTACACAGGTACTCATCCAAACACAAGTTGCCCCTACCTTGCTGCCATAATCCTGCAGTAAATGCAGCATGTATTGATCCACGATGTACATCTCTGAAGCAGGGATGGAATCAGTTTCTGGATTGAATCCGTCCACATTTCCCAGCATGAAGCGCAGCGTATTCCGAAGCTAGGAACAAACCAGAACAATGAAACATGACTGGTCTGCACTTCAGATGAAACACAAAACAGTCATATTCTACAGCAACTTGTTCAAAATCACTGAATAGCTACAGAGGCATCACGAAGAACACATGCCCCGGAGACCTATGGAAAAGTAGTGAAAAGACTGGCTGTTAACCAAAGCATGCTGCAAAGCCTACTTTTCCTTAGTACAATTTACTATTTGATCCACAGCCAAAAAAAAAAAGCAGCAGTACCTGCCTAAATGAGGTTTGGAAAAGCTTTCTTTAGTCTTAAGTCTGAAAAGCTTTGCAGTTAATTCTACCCAGCCAACAGAAACCTGAATATAAAGAGGACCTGTCAGTAAAACCTGAGTGTTGGCACACTTGGCTCTTACCTTGTTGATATCGTCTCTGGCGGCATTAAGTACAACAGGCCCAACCAGCACCTCAGTAAACACATTGGATTCTGCCACCCACCAGCGGAGAACGTCGGCACCGTACGGAGGATCCTTGGTGTGGTCCTGGGCACAGACAGGAAGGCAGGCAAGTAAGAGGCTGGAGTCCTGCAGCACGGTGGGCAGTTCAATTCCCCCCTGTCAGGCTGTGCTCCTACCTGTGAACGCGCCCAGAAGGTCGAGGTATTTGGAGGCCTTCACCCTCTTTTAGCAAGATTTACTGTTAAGCCAGGGCTACAACAAATACTGGCAGCAGTCTGTGTAGGGGCAATGCTACAACTCGGGGAAGCTGAGATAAACTCATCTTACAGCCTTAAATCCTTTGAACACTTAACATTAAAATAGCAGTGTTAATACCTACAACTACAGACTTCCCCCTCCCCACCCCACCTCAGACTGTGACTGTCTTCCACCCCCTTTTCAGCTCTGAAAATGCCTTCTCTCTCTTTTTTTGAAAGAACAGGAACTATTGCAAGTCTTGGTGTGGGCTGATTCTTTTGTCTAGAGTGTTCCAACGTCTGCTCTGCTTCACAGCTTTGGAAAGAGTGACGGGGAAAAACTCAGAGCGTCGCCGCTGGCTGTGCAACCCCCCTGACCAGGGAACGAAGCACGTGCCCAGAGCCACACACAGCCCGGGCTGGGAGCAGACCTACTGCTGGGGCACAAGCCCTGTTCTGAGGGCTGTACTGTTAGGCCCAGCTTGCAGGTTTCAGCCAATTTAAAAGCAAAGGTTAATTTTTAAATGGTTTTATTAATAGCTGCCACCTTTTCATCCACAAGGTTCCCAAGTTAAAGAATCATTCTACACCTTCTATACGTAGTGCATTTTCCTTTCTCTTAGCACACAACAAAGGTTGGGGGAAGGGTACTTTTTAGGCACTACAGCTGAAGCAAAACAACTCAAGGTTTTTACTCCAGCCAAATAAAACTGCAGTGTAGCCAAAGCATTTAGAAAAGCATTACAGAGCTCTACTACAAGACATCATGCCACAAGGCAGCTGCAGAATCTGGTAGTGAAAAACTTGTAACTAGTGATTTAAAGAAACTCAAGAGTTTGACTTACTTCACCTCCATTGATTACTACATCAGGGTCAACCACGTTGCCAATAGATTTAGACATCTTCTCCCCTTTCTCACCAAGGGTAAATCCATGAACTACCAGAGTCCTGGAGAAAAAAATGTCAGTGAAAACAAAATCCCAGGGGAGGGTGAAAAAAAATCTATGTGAAGAATATGTTTCTAGTGAGGTTATTAATAAGTCAAAACATAGAGAACCCCTGAATTTTGTTAAGTCTGAAGCTCCACCTGTCAAGTTGAACTAAGCAGGACTATCCTGGATACCACCCAAGTAGCGCACACAACTATTTTCAGCATTTAATTTTGCCATGTGAGCAACAGACTGTTTGCAGGTATCCGGGGTGCACACAGATCAGACTGAAGGAGTATTTACTCTTTAAGCCAATGGGTCCAGTCCTTCCAACTGACCCACATTACCATTCTCTACACTGTTCATCCTTAGGGGGGCAAACGGGGTACCACAGCTCAGGCTACAACATGCACAGGGCCATTCTGAATTCCTTACAGTCTACCACCCGATTCCCAAGGCAATGACGTTAACCTGGTGTGCCTCCTGTGCTAACCCCTTTGGTTAGGGGAGCCAGGGATGGCAAAAGCACAGACCTGTATCTCACAGCGAAATAGGATGAACCTGAGTGACTGAGAAAAAAACCTTCCAGTAATTAACCAACAAATCCATTACAATCTAACCTGAGAGAAACTCTGTACTGAAAATGTAGGAACACAAACCATACAGCTAATGACAACTCGATCGCTCTTGTTTAAACACACCACTGCCATGCTATCAAGAGCCTGGTATTTAATAAGTGAACTAGTGATGTGTTTCCAATCCACACACTTACTTGTATGGTGCTTTTTTCCTTGCTGCCACGCTAGTTAACAGAGAGGATTGAAACCAGCCTCCCAGTTGGTCTTTTCCTTCAAGGTAAGTATCTGCTCTTTGCTCTGCACCTTTAAAAAGAGAAAATATTTGTATTTAAATATCCACCTGTATCTTCAATTAATACACTAAACAGAAAATCTCTGAAAGGGATTAGTAAAACTGATTAGTAAAACTTTTGCTTTTTAAACCCGTTAGGTAAGTTACTGTTGTAAATGGTGTGATACACTTAACATGATGCAAGTGACTGATTTGTTAGTAGGATTTTAAAAAAATAAATCAATCCAAGGTCACTGAAGTCACTTGCTTCCCCTCAAACAAAACAATACCTTACAAAACCATGCTCAGGGTGCTTCAGAAAGAGTTGGCAAAATACCTTCCCAATACTCTTAAACAAACTGAAGGACCCAAGAAAAGATTGTACACTTGGGAATTAATAAAAATCTCTGCCACCACCTGAAACTGGACCAATTGGGAATTGCTTGGGATAAAAGCCACAGGTGTAACATGCCTGTGTAAGGCATCAGGTATTTTCAGAGGAGACCAGGAAGCTTTGGCAGTGACCGCAGCTCACCTGTGACAGGAGTTACATGTCAGGAAAGGGTTAGGGCAACGTGGGAAACAGAAAGCCTGGTGTGGGACAAGGGGGTGCGGAGGAGCCCAGCTTGTTTAGCTTATGCAGGAGAAGGCTCATGGGGAAATATTATTCCCTAAAATGACACAAAAAGAGAGGAATGCTGGAGAACAACTAGAGCAAACATTGGCATTGGAGAAAAAATGGTCTACATGGCACACAGGCTGGGTTTAACCGATGGCACGTTGAAAGCAGAGGAGCAAAACCAGCTTTCACCAAAGGCTGGAAGAGGGCAGGGAAGTTTTAGTGGCTTCACTGGTGGAATTCGGTCAGTGTACAAAAATGTACAAGACATGTTGACTTAAGAAGTCCCTCCTTGCCCTGAACAGCCCCAGGCAGGTCACCATCAGAGTGAGAACAGAGTAACACGGTGCCCAGCAGAACATGCAAGTCAAGGCCTACAAATGTGCAAAGCTATACACAGATCTGGCAGGGATTTAGTTTTGATTCCAAAAGCTGGTGGTGTAATTTCCCAGATATACTTAAGTTTTTATCTACTAACACCTTTTATCCTGTCCCTAAGACCCCCGAGACAATGTTTCTTCCTGCTGCTGACACACTTGATTTATTTGTTTAACTTAATGGAAGTTTCGATATTCAGATCCATCCTGCCATAAAAGGAAGTTCAACATTACAAAGGTCAAGGCCATACAGTTCCAGCTCGCACGGGAAAAATCACTGGGTGGATGTTATGGTTTTTAACACATTTGTTTATTCTTTTAAGAAAAAAATCTACAAAGAGTTTGGGTTTTAAAAGTAGAATAAGTAGGGAACAGCCTCTGTATTAACAAACTGCAAAAATACTTGTGAGGGCAAGATAGAAAAAGAGCATTTGTGGTAAGGAAGAAAATTACAGTGGAAAACCTGGAAGCTGCATTTGTTTTTTACACCCAGCTTACTGGCTGCTGCCTTTACAGAAGTGAACTTTTCATGTAGTTACAGACTAGAGAAGAATTTAAACAAACAACTGATGACAAACAGCGAAGTCTATCAGTCTCTTCTGCCAGAAATAGCATGTCTGGCAGGCTGGCCAACGTAGCTTCCAAAGCTAACAGGGGCCTGAGCATTTTACCTCTGCAAAATCCAAAGATGGGGATGGCAGATACAAAGCCTGCCTCCTACAGCGCAGGGGTAGCTGCCCTCCCTCGGTTTCGTTACACAGAAATGAATTAGAACAGTGCACACATTGCTTCGTAGATGGGACAGCATGTCCAACAACCCCAAGGAGCCTTTTCAGTTGTTTAATTTACACTGAAGTGCAGTGCATAGGTCATTAAAGAGAATCACAATTTATGAGCCTCCTGGTTTGGATTTCAAGATCCCATATCTTTGATCTTAAGAGACTTTGACTTTTAGATTAAACGTATTGTATTTTAATGCCAGGCATGAATCAGCTAAGATAAATTAAAGTCTCTCAGTCAGCATAAAAGTTTAAACACTTAGATAGGTAAGCTGTAAAACAATCACATTCATTTGGTTAAATATTAGACAATAAGATAGGGAATGAAGTTATGGTGTTGAAAGCCACCATCATTGCGATACAGAACTATGGGCAAAGAGCTGTGTGACTTGTGCCAGGGGCATGTCACATCACAACGGGGTCCAGCCTGCATTTTTATAGGAAATATTTCAAAAAACAGTAATCTCAGGGTCGTAGTGCAGATGGCACTCTGCCCCTGAGGAAGATGTCAGGACCTGTAAGAGAATTTTGAGACAGAAAAGAATTCTGTCGCTCCAAAGACAGCTACCAAAACAGGTAAGCACTATGAAAAGGCCACGCACAAAGTGAGCTTCAAAGCAAAAAAGAACAAAATAAATAGTCCCAGGCACCACAGCACTGTGCTCAAAATTAGCAAGTGCTTTTGAACCAAGTTTTCCTTTTACCTCACCACCCTATTGGAAGCAGTGTATTATTAACATTCTTCTGCCTCCATGAAAAGGTACCATCTCTACAGCAATACTGTGACAATGAATTTAGTCACGTATGAAGCACTCAGACTGAAATTGTAACTTTACATAAAAGAATATGGAAACAGTTCTTTCAAAAAAAATATATCTGATGCATGCGTAGCAAGGAACAAACAGGATGAGACAGGAGCACTACCAAATGCTCAGTGAAAACAGTGTTAGGCAAACAGAGCATTAACAGAACAAGCTACAACCCCAGAGAGCTTCTGTAGCAGTGGGATTTTCAGAACATGTGGAACTTGCAGACCTGCTCCCAAGAGTGCAAGGGAATGAGTATTTATTTACATGCAGCCTGGTTCTACGTGGACATTTTTGGGCTTGTGACTACAGTAGCTAAATCTTTGATCGTAGCATGTGAGCTGCACCTTCCTACCTGCCACACTGCTGATGGAGAACGCTTTGGTTAATTTGTCATTAAGCTAGAAGTGGTACCTTTGACACACCTAAGCCAGAAAGAGGAAGCCAACTGTAATTCAGTGAAAAAACCAGCAACTTGAAGTAATTTCCATCAGAACCATGCCCTCTGGTAGGAAACACAGCAGGGCAAGCATTAGAAATACAGCTGTGTCCATGCGCGCTATGGTTTGGGCTACTGAGCAATTCCTTTAACCCTCATATTGCAAAATCTCTCTCATTTCTCCTCCCCACCATGACTTTTGAAAGCAATCTGTGTCACCATCAGGCAAAGGGATGGATTTTATAACTGCTGCATCTCCTTCCATAAGCTCGGGTGCAGCTAGTTCAGTGAAAACTCAGCCCTAAGTTCCCCGTGTTGCACAGATCTTCAAAACAATGACTTACTTTTCTGAGGGTGGAACTGGCAGGGAAACCTCTAACACTGTTACACTGTTTATTCCTGCTGGTTACTAACAGACAATTTTTTTATAATTTTCAACAACTGGAGTTCATGGCAGAACAAAACAATTATAACCATTAGTCTCACAGTTTTAGCCATCTATTACGTCCTCCAGTTGCCCCGAAATTAACTCGCGTGCTGTGGTAGAGCCACTGCCATGCATGACACTGTCACCAGAAGGCAAGCAGTAACTGCTGTTATCTCTCATCTCCTACTACAACATTGACAGGTAGCACTTCACAGGAGGCACACCAGCTCCCATATGCCTCTGGGCCTTCCTGAGCTCAAGCCACGGGAGGTTCTTCTTGCTGCGACATTCTCTAAGCACTTTTGGATTTCTCTCTGGATTTCATCCATTTTTGCCCCACAAGCACTTTGGAAAAGATCCCCATCAGTTAGCCCATTTATAAGCCTTGCCAATTGTTTTTATTGACATGAGAAGCTCTGCAAAAAGTTTTACAAGCTGGAGTATACTGGGAAATACAAGACAAAATGATTAATTCAACAACTTGTCTTGCAAAGGGCATTTTTTTAAGAGGTAAATTAACCCAGTAACATTATGTGAATTGCTGAGACTGTACTTCCACTTCTGGCAGTGGCTGGGAGCCGAAGTGACGTAAGGCAAAAAGCTAATGCAGCTTTGGTGTCATTTCTGAAGACAAAAAGGCTTACAGGATCACACTGCTTGTTAGTCCTTCCTCCAGCTTTTGTGGGGCCATCCCAGCTACATCAGGCAGCAAAGGAAGATGCCTTATGCACACCGAGTTCCAGCAAGTTTCATGAAAATAGGTGAGTAGATGGAGAAGAGGAACTTCTCACGGTTTCATGAGAGAAGCAGCCTGTACTGTGAAAGGCCCAACATTTATTAGGCATTACAGAAGCAGATTGTGTAAGGCTCCCATATGGACACTGAATTGAGGGTCTCGATTCTGCTATTCCTTTCTAAACACATTGTCTTTCCTCTACACAGGATTACATGCAGTTTCTTCAAGAGTTAAACCCTTAAAGAATGCAAGTTACGTAGCTGTACACATAAAACACTGCTTTCCTATACCTTCCCAAACCAACCCAGAAGCATTTTTAAAAAGAGTGTGAACTTTAATATATGTGAAGGTCTTCTAGAAAATGAATGTTTGCCGATGGTACTGTTGCCTGATCACGTTGCTAAGAAATAAAACCTCCGGTACTAACGTGTTTTATAATTCAACAAGATTGTTATCACACAATTGTGTACTGAAGGTTTAAAGTCCAACAGACTAGATGTATGGGACCAGACTCCTCCTTTAGAAAGTGCTCCTGACTTTGGACTACCCTCCAGGCAAACAGTGTATATTTTATATATTTTTATACAAATATATATCTGCCTACCTGCTGAGTAGCAACTACTGGCAATAAGAGTTATAAATAGCATATAGCAAGTGTAAATATTTTGAGCCACAACATACTGCTTTAGTTACTGAACGTAATCAGAAGAGAAAAAGTACACTGACACTGTTAGAAATACGAAACTTACTTAAATTCAGCAGCTGAACCTCAGTTTTGTCACTGAGCATGCACAAGAACAAACTGGTATTTGTTAACTGAAAATAATTTAAGAGTTACCAACCAGCAGCAAAGTACCTTGACTATTTCTGTCATGAAACTTCTATATTCAAACCAAGTACGTTCTGATACAAAGATACACAGTACGGCACGCGGCAGGAGCAGTCAGAAGAGTATTAGAGAAATCTCAACTTCAGCTGTGCTGAAAACGAGTTTGCCAACATCCAACCCTCACCTTTATCAACACATGCAGCTTTACAAGAAGTCACTTCTGTTTTGCTGATGCCAACACCATCAGTTATATTTACTGCCTTCTCCAAGCATTTTAAAAGAAAGATCAACACATTAATTCTGTACCTTCCAAAACATGAGCCCAGGAAGTTCCACTGTCAAACCAGATGTCTAGGACATCCTGTCCCTTGACATAATCCAAAACATCATGACCACCAGCCTAGTGGAAAAAAAATATAAATATTGCAAAAGAATAATTTGTGTCATCAATGCTTTTCAAAGCTAGTAATAAAGTAGATTTGGTTTCTGGACCAGTTTTGCGCAGGCATTGCTACCAACTTTGTGAGAGAACACAAAATATTTCAGGGAATCTTTCACAATAGCTTTCAGATAATTACTGATGAAAACTCAAAACAGAACAAGTAAAAATTACAAAAAATCCTGAGATGGCAGAGTAACACTACAGTTTGTAAGACAGCTTAAGGACATCATTGTTAAAGGAACAATAAAAAGTTAGGAAGAATTAAATAGAAGTTTGAATCTATTTTCATGACAAAGACAATATATATTTGGACTCATAATTTGGTTAATTAGACTCTCACTTTCCTCCTGAACTAAAACAAGGAGGATAGATATGAATTCATGGCACAAATCTGTGTGCATTTTGCCATACTTAGATCCCACTTTCTGAATACTCCTCTCACAGGATACCTGCCCCGGAAGGTATGAGATGAAAAGGATCATGGGAATATAGGAAGGTTTTATATTATCACTGAGCTGTCTCAAGCACCTTCTGTATTTGAAGTACAGTAATTACCTTTGCTACAGCCTCTTTTGATAGTAGTTGTTCAATAGGAAGGGTCCACCATGCATCTGTTCCTTGCTGTTCCACTATTTTGATGATATCTGTGACTGTTTCACTGGGTTAGAAGGAAAAAGAAAGGACATAATGATGAGTTAATTGTACCCTTCTGCAGCTACCCCAGATCCAAAGCAGTGAGATACTCTCATAAAGAGATCAAGCTATTTAAACCTGTCATTTTCCAGCTTCTAATCCAGACATGACTCCACAGAGTTTCCTGCCTGTATTAAAAAGGCTTCCTACTTTTGTCTTCTAAGATGAGAAGGGCTGCGTATAACCCAGACAAAAAGAAAGCTGCCTGTGTTCCAAACACCTTTTTCTGCAAATACTCAATAACTGGGCACTCAAAAAAAGATGCCAGCAGCTTGATAGTTCCATTTTCTATTTGCTTGAGAAGTCCATTGCACTTGCCATTTCTTCACCTTGGGTTTACAGAAGCTAAACAACTATTTCCCCCTCCAAAAACCTTTTGCTCTTTTTGACAACAGGCTTCTTTTCTCTACTGAATAAAGAGGCCTTGAGAATTCATGTGGGAATGGAGGGTTAGGAAAGGGCAGCATAAAGGTCGTAAAATAAACAGATACTACAGAAATAAGGAAAATAAAAAAAAATGAACGAAGCTTTTTTTCTGATGTGAACAGGTAACGTGATCACAAGGCATGTGGCTCTGGGTGCAATTTATGACACTTTCGATCCTTGTCCCCAGTAGGTAATAAGGCTGTGGGGAATTGATTTTTAATATCATTTAATGCCAAGTCTAGACATAAATTAAGGGAGCTTCAGAAAAACCCCAAACCTCACACACTTTGTGGAGCTGACTCACAGCGCACTTACTAAAGAGGTGCTTTTTAAAACATCTGCTGTGTTTAAGGAGTACAGCAGATCATCATGACCTGCTAACTACAGCCAGTGTGGCCCAATCCATCAGAGACTAGTTTTAAATTCTAGAAATGAAGGTTTAATCAACTAACAAACTTCTTGATACAGCACTGCAAAGGGGGGAGAAGCAAAATAAAGATCTGGCATAATTTCCTTGAAAGCATAAAAGCTCTAAAGATTGAACTTGTTTAGTGTCATCACACGGTTCTCTATTTGGACTTCAGCAACCTGTCTCTTCTGCACTGCTACTGAGTTGAGCTATATTAGTACAACATATAGTAGACTCTTGCACATGGACTTTAAGGATGAAAACCCGTGTACTCCAAGAAGATGTGAAACGAATTGCTACTTAATTACATGACAAGAGGTGCAATAGTAAGAAGAAAATGCAATTTTGCTCTTGGTTGTAGGAATAAGATTGCAACAAGAGACTAACCATTTTGTAATAATCAATCAATCATCAATTAATAATTTTTCTTTTCAAAATAAACTGCTGTAGAACATCCCAGTAGGCTTTCTGGAGGAAAACCCACTAACCAGTACCGGTCACAAAGCGACAGCCAGCCAGCATACCACTGCCATTCTCAGCCTTTCAGGCAAGAATGGATATCATTCATTCACCTTCCAGTTTAATGATGAAAGGACACAATTTATGGCTTTGTAGTATATCTGCTAACATTTATCTTGGTAAAACAACATTTAGGAGCTCCGGTTCTGAACGGTATCTTTTCCTTTCAGAAATATTTGCACAGAGGCTTATTTGCCTATGCTTCCAGTTGTGAAGTGTTACTTCTCCAAGACAAAGCAAACAACTACTCCAGTCCTGGCAGATAGCTGGTAAGTATCCCTTCTGCCTTGCTTCCTTCAGGCTAAATCTTAAAATTCAGAAAGCTCTCAGGAAAACTCAAATAAGCCAAGGTGAAGTCAGTTTGTCTCAGCCCAGAGTAAACTATTCCACTGAATTTGGTTCCCTCTTGCAAGGTTAGTACCTTCGCTAACGAGGCTGACTTTACTCCCAGACCTTCAATGATGACACTGACCGTAGCACCTAGGACCACTTTAGAAACAGCAAGACACTCCATTATTTTTCACTCCTCACCAAGAGGAGGCTCCATCTTTGATCCTTCTCAAATGCAAGATGAGTGTATTTTTAAAGACCATTACAGGCAAATAGTTGTCTTCAAGTGATTATCAGAAGAGCTCTCTCTACAGACTCAATGCCTATGGGCCAAGTTGTACCACGGTGATCACCAGCAGAAGACAGAATAGTGAAATTAGAAAAGAGGATTAGTTACCCTAAACTGTGTTTATTACCATATAAATGTCAGTGCATGTTGAGTGATTCATGGAAGAAGTGATTCAGTGCTCAGTTAATGGCTCTGTCATCAAATAAGAGCCAGAAAAATTTTCTACTCAAGAATCACGCCCATAACTAAGAAGGCAAAGCTACCAGCATGCCATATAAAGTGAGGAGAGAATGGAAACAGGAGCTATGTTTGCCTCCTATGTAACTTTCCCATATTGCAAATACACCTCAGTGGAGGGACATAAAGTCCAGTGAAGAATTCACTTCCAATCAAGAAATCTTTGAAGCACTCATCAGATATTTAATGGCATTTCTATTTGTAAGGATTTTAAAAAGGAATTAGATGCAGCTACAGATCAAAGTTAACAGCTACCTTGGACTACACACAGGAATATGGTCTTAACAATGTTTTCCAGCAGCTGTCTGGATTCAGTCTGAGGACAGCAGCAATCTCAGTATGTCAGATGTTCTAAGCTTTATGCAAAGGAGATGGAGCCTGAAGTGCCCACAGTTTTCTGACACTGCAACTGTTAATTGCAATGACAGCTCTCCTCAATGGAAGAGATAATGATGAAGATTGGCCCCAGGATACAAATATCTGGATAAATTAAGAAGGGGGGGGGCGACACTATGACACTTGAAACACTGTGTGAGTGTAATCTGTATTACCTGCAGTGAGGGTGAACTGTTCTCCTTACCATCAGAGGTAAGGGGGCGGACAAGAAGGAAATAAAACTCTGCTATCGTTTTCCCTTGGGAAAACATCATAAAATTACTGCCTTCGTTTACAGTAAGCAAGCAAGTATGGACAATGCCCCACACTGGTGTGGATACACCATCACTACAAAGTGTACTGTGGACTAACCTTGTACCAAGCCTGTTGCTGTGCAATGCAAAGGCTTATATTGCTGGCTTATGAAGAGTTATTTTAAAGACACATTTTTGTGACACGTGAACGGATACGATTATGCTACAGATAAAAGTTTTCCAACAATTAAAAGGTCAGATTTGCCTTATCAACCACTTACAAGAAATAAGGAGTCAATGACCAGGAAATCAACTTCCAACTGGCCAATATTCTCAAAATTCTGTTGTAGATTCAAATCAAGTAAAAAAGGCATTGCAGCAGTGCAAGTTTTTTCCCCCATACTCAGTTTCCCTGCAGAATACGAGTGAACATTAAAAGCTATTTTATAAGAGATCATTAAAACCAGAGATTTCCAGGATCCCATTTCAACAAATACTTTTTCTTCCTACAGTTTGAAAAATCCACCCCCCCCAATCTTTACCCAGGATCCATATGATTAACTATTAACACAAGAGAGAGCGATTACTGAATTTTAGGCATCTGTATTGTAAGGAGTAAGGGTTTTGCAAAGGACTTTAACAAAAAGTACAAGTGAAAGCCACCTTTCTCAAATAACTACTCATCACTTTATAATCTGCGAGCTTCAACGTGAGTATGGTAATTCAGAGAGGCAGCAATAAACAGCATTGTAAAACTTTGCCCTGTATGCATACACTATCTGGAAGAACTCGCATTACGTGTCACTTGCTACATTTTAACACCAACACCCCTACGGCAATTCACGCTACCACGACACCAGCCAATCACTCTGAAGTCTGATATTGATTATGCTGAACACTTATTTAATGTGTTAACAGAAATTAGGCAGCATTAAGATACAGTCAGGAGGAGAAGAACACAGTGCCTGCTGGTCTCTCAACCTCTTCAAAGAGTGAAGAAGGCAAGTTACCTTCGACATTATGTGAACGCTGATACTTCAGCAGTAAGTATTTAGCTGATGGTAAGTTGCTATTGCTTACAAGCCACTGAAATATCTCAGTATTTCACAAAGCAAATTAGAGGGCAGGGTAAGATCTATTTCAAAAACAGGTTGCTTTTATTTATTGTTTTGTTTTGCCCTACAGAAATTTAAGTTACTTGTTAGTCAAAGTCACAGAGAGGGGGAGAAAAGTTCTCAAGCATTAGAATAATATTTGCAATAATACACATTATTACTAATATCTGAACAGTGAATTTGTAAAGTTAAGAATTTATTGTGTGGGGTGTAAGGTATTTATCTCGCACTTGCTTCCTCAGCTGAGCTTCTGCTGGTAATATAAAACTCTTGTTTTACCTTTTGGATCCCTAGGTTACAGAATTCCCTAGAACTGGAATGTTTTCTCACAATATTTATTACATTTTCAAAGTTGAAAAACAGTGTGTTTATTTGTGCATGCATTCTATTTAAAGTGTTTTTAAAAAAAATTGCACAGGATATTACTTCTGTATTCTCCTAGCTCTTTCTGAAAAGTCTTCTCTTACATTTCTCTCTTGTACAAAGTTTTACTATTTTATACCAATTTTGTAACTCCTGATTGCAGTATGATGTGGTATCCTCTACAGAAAGGAACTAATCTCCAGTTGTGTATTAAAATTACAATCTTGGACAACAATGATGCACAATCAAATGTCTTTAAGGGCTGTGAGGGCCACAGCAGCAAACATGAGGACTCATGGAGACCTTGTGTCAGACTTGTTGCATACAAGATTACAGCCTGGCTCTTAGCTTTCAGGTTAGGAGGACAGGATTGCTGGTGTGGGAAAAATACTCTGTTAGAGACAGGCAGTTGCATCTTGAAAGAGAAGCTTCCTGCAGCCTTTCACAGGACCAATTCAGGGGAAGCTCTGTCTTTCGGAGGGAAACACAGCTGTTTGTTTTACTGTGGGGCTGTGGAGGGTTTTTTTAAATAAATGCTTTTACAGGTGATTCATAGTCATGACCACTTAAGACTGACCATCGGTGCTCTCATATGTAACAGCAACTCCATGTGGACTACACTGACTTCCAGTGGAGATGCTGTTACTTTTGATAGCCACTCAAAAGCTCCGGAGCAGCTGCTACTGCATACTTCTCCACCATTCAAGACAAGAAAACAGCTTTTGTTTTGACATTTAAGTTATTTGGTGTCGTTTTGGTGGTATTAATTATTCAGACAATCTGAGTATGAAACTTCTCAAGCCTCAGAAGTAGGTCAGCAACCTATTGCAGTATGATTTCAAACTGGTAATGCAAATGCAAATGAATATTTAGGCCTATCTTCTTATTTTGTTTAGACCTGGTGTCCAGGAAAATGACCTATGAATTGACAGACTGCTTTCTAAATTTGCCTGTCATTTCTATAGGCCAATATTCTGTGCACTTTTCCAACTCAGGCTACAGAAGCCTGCCACGGCTCACTTTATGTATTTAATGCATGTTTTAAAGTTTTCCATGAAAATTTCACCTCTACAGTAAAGAACGTTAGAAGCAAGGAGTATTGCTTATAAATGAGCATCTTTAGCTGCCAGCCAAATGAAATAAACCTACTTTTCAAGCACACTGGATGTCTTCTTTCTGTTTCCTGAACGCGTGTCTCTCTCCCAGATCAACCCTAACCAAACACACCACACTGTCCCTTCGTACATTCGCCAGCCTGCGTGGCTGCCAGACCGATGCCTGCACACACAGGTCAAACTGTTACTGCAGAGTTTTTCACATCAAAATGCCCCAACTGGCAGAGATCACACAGCTCCAGCAATGACCTCACACAGCTCAAGCACCTACACACTTTTTAATACAAGGTAATTTTACTACAGTCTGAGGGAGCTGCCATGTATTGCTCCTTTCAAATGCTTTCTGTGCCAGCTAGGTCAACTCCTCTACATTCTGAAGGAGCTATTGCTTCATGGTGCCCTTCACATTTGACTGCCAGTCACTAAACTCTGCACTCTTATTTTGTTGTTAAACTACATATTTAACAATTTTAAGCAAGCCCGAGTAACACACTCAAGCCTACTCTGCAGACAGGCTATGATAAGTATTCCTCAGGAACTGCATTTTTTTTAACCAGGAACATACTTACTTTTCATATGCTAACAGTATTTGCAGGTAAAATGATTTTACAGCCTACAGAGCCTCCATCCCTTTATTTCCTGATCTGCGTCAGCATTATTCAGGTACTATAAATGGCTACGGTTACTGTGGTCTCACAGTTACAGCCTACTGAGAGTCAAAGTGCTTATCTCTGCACTTACACACCCAGTCACACTAGGTGAAGCTAAGGACTGATGGCTTAAAGTCCATTCCCTGCTCTCCACACCCTAAGCTTCATCTAATACTATACCCACATGGACAGTCCAGCCTTGGGAAAACAGGTTGGGCTCTCTGCAGTGCATTTAGTCCACACCAGAACAAAAAAAAAACCAAAACCAAAAAAAACCCAACACTATTTACATTCATTTTCAGCTATGCAACCTTCTTATCCATAATGAATTTGCAGAAACAGTTGTGAGGTTAAGATGTGTAGAACAGTTACACTAGCATATCCCAAGACAGAAAGCCATTATGGAAATAAACAACGAACATGGAACTCCACAGTACTATGACATCACCCCTTAAATGATATTCACAACTGAAAACCTCTGCTCCCCAAAATGGTAAAAGCAGAACTCTATTGCCCCTTAAAAGACAGAAAAGGATCATATTTGGTTGGGGTTTCTTGTTCTAAAGCATAGCTTGGATTTCCTCCACATTCCAAAGACTAGAACTCCTGAAATGCAGCATTTGCAATTCCTGGATACTATTAACTTCACCAAAAAGTGGCAGATTAAGGCTAGCATCAGGAGCTTTAGATACCAAACCACAGAGCTAAAACTCACTTAACATTTATTAAGACTGGTTCTTCAAAAACACTTAAGTGTATTTTGAAATAAAATGCAGTTATTTATTCTGCAACTGATTTGGTTATTCCACTTCAGTTGAATAAGTGACAACAAGATATCTGCAAAACTCTGTTCTGACAAAACACTTATGTCATTTAATTTACTGTAGTACAATTACAGTTGAGATCTATTTTAACTACAACTTGCATTCTACTCCTTGCTTAAATGTAAAGGCTGGAGATCGCTGCCAGCTCGCTTAACTTGAAGATGAGAGATAAAAGCAGCAATTACTATCAAGAGGACTTTTCAGGTATCTTAAGTATCTAAGTAAATTAATTCCTACCACTTAGCATACAAGTAACCTTCAGCAATGAGGTTTTTGATTGTTCTCCCTTATAGATGAATCAGTTCTGTGTATAAACAACTACACGTAAAAAACATGCGCTACTTAAAGAGAAGTTTTCTAGCATTGTGTAACTACAGCACAACAGACGTTGCTCATTTGTTAATTTTTCAGTATATACAGCTAGAGAAATACCTGTTTATCAAGCACTCTCCTGTGTTCTTCTGATAAAAAACAGGAATCGGAACCCCCCAACATCTTTGTCGTGATATACACCAGAACGTCCTTCTGTCCAGCATTTCAAGCATCCTGTTCGCTGCAGATGTAGGAATAACTTTCACTTTTTTCAGCACTTCCTATAAAGTACACAGCGAGTTGTTGAACATGCTTCAACGTTCACACACTGCTTATACTACCAGTAAAGAAAGGTACAGGTCCACACTTGTGCTCCCAGTACTGAGTAACATATTCTTGGGTTAATCGTCACATTCACGCCGTTTACCTCACCACATACTGCTCTTCAACAACACACTCAGAGCACTGTACAGACATCGCACAGGTCCCCACAGAGCAAACAACACTTCTTTGCCAGCTCTGATTCTCTAGCAAAGTGAGCAAGAAACAGGATCCACATCTCTAACTGAAGTTTAACAGCTCATTGCACCTTGTGCTGTTGTGCTGAAACCAAATCTTGACACATGCTGCCTGCATTGAAGACTATGAGCTACTACTTGCTCCCACCCTGCTGAATACCCACATTTTCCTTCATTCTAAAGATGAATATGGAAAAACCACCTCATGCCCTAATTTGAAATACATCACTGTTGCCCAAGGTGGCCTAAGGTGCTGGTTTGAGCTTTCTGTGTGGATGCACGTAATTTCAAAGGGCATTTAAAAAAAAAACCCAGTATGTCTTGAAGTCATTTAAATTAGGACTGTGGCAAAATTAACAGGGGAGCAAAGAAACATGTATGTCCACGCAAGGCCACCACTAACAACAAAGGTAATTTTAACAGTGATAAAAATGTCTCCTCTGATTTAGCTCCATGAAACACTGTATTTTTAAAAATATTTTTGGGGAAAAAAAATTCAGAAGCTCTAAGAAATGTTTACATCTCCTATAAATGCAATGAACAAACAAAATATGTCAGTCAATGGACTGACAGTCCTGGATTATATCAATATTGACAAAACCCAACATCCATCACTTCTCCAAAGAACTAACACTTTTCAACTAGTGTTGGTAATACACTCTAGAGAAGAACAGATTCTGGAGTAAGCTATTGCAAGATTATTTTGCTGATTCCAAGTGGCATCAGCTGCTTTCAGATGTCCCCCCCAAAAAAGGAAAATTATATACCTGTGCTGTAGCCTTCACGCTTGCTGTGTTTACAAACCACTGTTTGCTGGCACGAATGATCATTGGCTTTTTGGTCCTCCAGTCATATGGGTAACTGTGCACGTATTTCTCCTCTTTTAACAAACTCCCAGCTGCATAGAGCATCTGAATGACTGGGATTAAAAAAGAAAATGAGGCAAGAGTAAAATCAGATATATTGCTAATTTTAACCTCAGTTCATTCCTTTCCATGATCAACACCTAGGAAGAAGTGCCTGTACCTTATCCACATTCAAGATGTGTTCAGTGCACATGAATCCTCAAAACATACCTGCAGGAATGTAACTGATAAAGTAACAAATGGCCAAATGTCAAATACTTACCAGCTTCGTTCCCTTCTTCAAGGACATTCTTATTTTGAAGTTCAGGACCTGCAGCTTCAGTAAAAAAACCACCTTCATCCACAAGGCAATCCTTAAAATAAATATGTTAATCATGTCAATAAAATACCATATGGCAATCAATTACCTTCTTGGCATTCAGAAGCAAGTTAAGTACTCTGCTGAGTAACTACTTATCTGATGAATAACAAAGTATGTTATATTTATGTACACTTCAGATTTGGTGAACAGCAATTTAGTAATCTACGAGGCAAATTAATTCAATATATCAGAAGAAATGAGCACCATTACTTTTGCAGATATACATATATATATATATATACACACACTGTCTTACATCAACTCACTAGTTAGTATTTCAAAGACTTTTCAACTTACCAGTGAAAAACAAGCAAGCAAATTTCCTAGAAAAACCCTACTCTCAAAAAAACCCAACCAGAAATAGGAGTATAATCAGGTTTTGGAACATCTCAGTATGGTCTGCCAGATACATAAAAGCCAATTCTGAGCACTGAGAGCCAACACCTGAGAATTATTGTCTGTGTTATCCTTTAAAAACAGAAACACCGAGACAAGAGAAATCTGATTCTGTTCTACCACTTCCTTGTAAGCTTTAATAGGTAGATGGATGAAAAACTTCCTCCTTTTATTTTGATATACGCTTTAAGGCTAGCCCAGCATCCCTGCAGGCCATCAGTGATACCCATATGAATGCTTCAAAACGTTTCCAAGTGTTATGTGCAAATTACAGCACACCCTTTGGGGGCATGTGATCAAGCATTTGCAGGAAATCAAGGGCAACAGTTGAAAAATTAAAAGTACCGTGGGCAGCTGATGGTGGGAAGCTACGCTGTAGTCTTCCATACCATGGGCTGGGGCTGTATGAACTAATCCTGTTCCTTTTGCCATTGTCACATGATTTGCAGGTAACAGAGGAGAGACTCTGCCAGGAATTGTGGGATGAGAACAAGAACCATCTGCCAAATCTACACCTGGGGGTGAAAAAAAAAAAAAAAGAAAACAGATGAGAAAATAAAGAAACAACTTATGCATTGAGCTTCTTTTATCAGAGAGCAGAAATGGAACAGGTCATCAGTGAGCATACATATGGGATAACATTCCTGAAGTTTATCTTGTTCATGGGTCCCCGTCCAAATGCTTTTGAATTCCCTACATTGTTAGTCTTGCATGCAGTATTTTTTCCTTTGAAGGAAAAAACCTTCCTCTAGCTTAGACAACAATATTCCCTTAGTAGTGAAATCCCATGTAGAGACACTTCACACATTCCCATTCCTTGGGGGGCACTATCTCAGTGTTCCAAAAGCACATCTCAGTAATGATTAAAAACCTTTCATTTGGGTTCTATTCCTAGTCCTGCCTCTAAGTACTAGTATTATCATCAACAATTTAAATTCTCTTAATTACAGACAAAGAGAGTACAGCTAGTGACAATTCAGGGTTAAAAAAATTTTTTAAGACATCTAAGTAAAGTCAAGAACCACAGAGCTTGAGGAACACTTCATATGACAAAATGGCCTTAACTGAATGCTTTCTTGCTAGGAGGAACATGTTTAGGAACTGCTGTCAGACACACAAATACAGAACAGGAGGCAAATATAACTAATTATTGAAAATATAGAAAGATAAAAAGAACAGGTTCTAATATTTTTAAAGGTCTGACTCTACTGTTGTACGTTATCTGCAAATCACGTGATTCAAGTATGTGAGACCACCACCTCCAGGTAATTTTATGATTAGGTGAAACAAGATTATCAAGCAGAGAACTGGATAATTCCTCCCCTGCCCCTGAAAAAGCAGGCATGAAAAGACACCAACACAACAGTCACAGAAGTCACCATTCTCACACCTCCTTTAGATATGTGTATTTCCAGCACTGAATCACTGATAAAGGCAAATTAATAAAGTTCACAAATGACACATTAAATCCCAACTCATGACACTGAATCAGAAGTCTGTTTTCAGACACCTACTAGCAAATTTCTAAGAAATTTAAGATTAACAAGATTAAAACCTACCTTTACATGTTGATATAACCTCAAACTGTGCATCCAAAACCGCAGCTGTAGATTCAACTCTATCTGCAGCTAGAATGAAGTGCTCACCAGTCGTCGTACATTTCACAACTGAGTATCTACAATGCAAACACCATAAAGCTACAAATTGTTGAAACATTCCACCTCTAACAGAACAGCTAAATACATTTTTAAGATGCACATGTCCAATTCACTCTTAAATCTCAAAAGATTTAATATAACATCAGGAAGAAGGAATAACTTAAAAAATAAAAAGCGCAAAAATTAAATATATTAAGACAAAGAGAACAAAACTTATAATTCTGTCACCTGGAAACAAATCAACCAACCACAAAAAAAAGGTGCCTTAAATAAAATGCAGTGGTAGGCCAGAATGTTTTAACTTTGCTGATACACACTGACACAGATCACTGAACCAAGTGAAAGATACATACGCTGAATCTGGCATGTAGCAAACTGCTTGATTGGCTGGCACAGTCCAAGGTTGCGTGGTCCAGACCAGCACACTAGTGGGGGATGATCCATCTACAGATGTAAATTAGAACTAATTTTGTTATAATTGTAAGTGAAGTACAAGCTATCAGTCTTAAAATCTAGACAGAGGCCATACCTATCATAGAAGCCAGCTTAGGTGGTGACTTTAGCAGGGGAAACTTTATATACACAGAACGACTGACATGCTGCTCGTTGTATTCAAGCTCTGCTTCTGCCAAGGCTGTTCTGAGAAGGCATCAAACGTAAGTTAGCAGACTTAGACATGAAAGTCTAAGAAAGTCTATATTAATATTACACATATTCATATCCTTGCTAAAATTTTCCAGACAAAATAGTAAGTTGATTCTTACTTTGCTGAAGGAGACCAGAACACAGGTTTATAGTCCTGATAAATAAAACCCTAGAGAGAAAAGGGAGGGAAGGGAGAGAAAATCAGGAGAATCGAAACTCAAGACAAAACACACTTTAACCAAAGTTCAACCTACCTTATCATACATTTTGTAGAAGACTCTCAGCTGGTTTGCTTCATACTTTGGATCAAATGTACGGTAGCAGTTAGCCCAATCTGCCATTACACCCCAACGCATGAAGGCGGATTTCTGTTTCTCAATCGCTCGTTCTGCAAATTCTCTGGCTGAAGGGAACATGTTGTTCCATTAAGCACACAGTTTGGGCCACTAAGATCAATATAATACCATTTAAAAAATGCTGTTGACTTTTTTTTTTTTTTTTTAGAAAATCCTGAGCTTCTTGGAAACTATGCACCGATTACTAATGTATATTAAACAGACTACTATGGCTCTACATTTCAGAGAACTATTAAATAAAACAACTACAAAGAGTAAGAAGATCCAGGAGTGGCATTTTTTGACTAATCTAGGGAGATTAAGCACAAGCATCTTTAGAACATAAGCTTTCTTTTTAAGAAAGGAAAAAAATGTGTATTTAGTTATGAAGAGCAATTTTTCAAAATGCATCCTGAAACAGTGTAAAATGTGAGTGAAAATTGACCACCTCTGTTGAGGCTGATCCAAACTTTTCAGAGCAACGTGCACCTGAAAATAAGTTAGCCTGATTCATTGCTGCAATTTCAAGCTAAAGTAGTTTAAATTGCTCATTATAAATCATTTTGAAGCTGAATGTTGTCATTTTTTAATACATCTGGTATTTGAAATCATTTTTTCAGAACAGTCTCCACGTAATGCAGACTGACTTTGTCTAAAAGGATCACCCCCATAGTTTTGTACCATCATTAAAAGCAGTCAATAAGTACATCCCTAACTACAATATTGAGCCAAGCAATCCTGATGAAGTCCAACTTTTATCACAGAACCACAGAATGGATGAGGTCAGAGGGGACCTCTGGAGGTCATCTGGCCCAACCCCCTGATCAAGGAAGGACTCTCAGGTTATGAGCAGCTTATTGTTAGCTCCTCAGCAAACCCAGTCTTCCAAACCCAAAAGGATGCTGATCTGATAAATATCAGTTTCAGGCTGCTACACAGTTAGGCAAAGCAGAATTACAAACCCTCTGCCCTACTCCTGTGTTTTTTAAACACTTGGTTAATACTGCATGCTCACTATAGCAACAAATTAAGCCTGTACTCAATTATCTCACTTGGTAAGATCACATTGTACTATTGCTTGGCAAATAACACACAGCCATCCTAGAAAATGTAACCAACACCTAAGAGAAAAGCACCTAATAAAACATGAAGGCTGTTTATAAATAATAAAATTCAAACTATGGTCAGTAGGACGTACAAACACATAAGCCAACTTTTTCTATAAAGATTTTTGCAAGCAGTAGTTTACCTCTTTGCCTAATTTGCATTGGTGAAAGTGCTTCAGCTCCTTTGACTTCTGACAACGCCTTCAACTCAATCGGCAATCCATGACAATCCCACCCTGGCACGTAGTGCACTTTATAACCTCTCATCACATAGAAACGATTAGTGATGTCTTTCAAAATCTGAAGAGACACAAGGGTCAGTTATGGCTTTAGCTCCCCCGTGTGGAGAAATTATTATTACTTAAGAAAACAACTATAAAAGGTTGCGTGATACATTTAAGACTGCCCATTTCTGATTCCCCCCCCCCCCCCCAATCATTTTGCATTTTGGCAGCACCTCAAAGGACCTCTGATCAAAGGATTAAGTATAACTGAAAGATGCTGTTATGAACTTGTAAGACTTGGAAGAAAATAAACCCTACTTGCTCTCATTTTAAAAATATTGAGCTAGACCTACAGTATTGGCCAAGCACATTACTGCTTTTTGATATGAACGATCACCTACCAAAACTTGTAATTTTCAGAGATCCTGAGTTATAGGACTAGTACCATAGGAAGTTGTGGGGTCACATTTAAGTCCTTCCCACGCTGCAGGACATGCAAGGCTGTCACTCTCAGGACTAAATCCAAATGCAGCCAGTGTACTTAGGAGTATAATTTTGAAGCTGAAATTGACATTTGTAAAACCATCTACATTTAGCCAAGGTGGCTCTACTGAAGACTCCCAGATAAAACAAAATAAATTCAATATAACAAACTTAGAGGATCCAAAGGAAAAAAATAATAGCGAGGCACAGCTCAACCATGCCTTATAGTGACATTATTGCATATAGACATACAGACATATACGCTCAGCTCCATGTGTCTGTGTGAGATACATTCAAAACACATATAAATGGCGCATTTAATGCTGCTGGAAATGAAGGCTGGACTTTCTCTAGAAAAGAAACACAAGTTTTCTTTTTACTGAAACGTTCAGTTCTGAATATAAGGACCACATAGCAGTCTGAGGCATTTATGTCACGCTATGGTGTCAATGTCACCAGGGCATCATATGACAGCCACACAACCGTGACATTTGCTTTTTAAAAGCCACCTCTACCAAAATACTGAACACGCTGAAGTGTTGTTGATTTAAATGCAAGTGGATAACACACAGCACAGCATGGAAGGTATTTTCCACTTTGAAACTGTACAGTATGAATGAGTAAGCATTTACTTTATTTAATGCATGGCCAACATGAGGGTCTCCATTGGCATAAGGTGGTCCATCATGAAGACAAAACTCCTGCTTTGCTTTCCGTTGCCGTTGCCACGAATACAGTTCTGAAAATCCACATTTCTGTAAAGACAACAGGAAAACACCTAAATCATCGCAGGGCTTCACACTGGCAAGACGTCTGGATTTTGGCTTCCTAGTAAAACGCATATTTAAAATACACAAAGACAGAAAGCTACCTTTTTAACTCTGTAACAAAACGCCTAAGTAGTGCAAACCTATTTTAAAAGCCCAAGAGGGGCTTAGTATTGTCAGTCAGGCTCTCTGCTATGAGGAGTGCCGTTACTCCTTCTCCAGACGAAGCTATAATAAACTTGAGAGCGTCCCGACTCTAACTAACCAGCTAGCTAGCTAACTACCCCGACTGCTTCACCCTTCCCTGAGGGCCAGCTTGCGACGGCCTGGCCAGGCCCCCACAAAACCCCAGACGGACGAGAAGGTAACCGCAGCACAAGACGGGCACGCCACTCCCTCCCTCCTTCCCGGGGCCGCGCCGCACCCCTACGGGAGCGCTGCCGCCGTGGCGGGCCGGGGGAACCCCGCGCCCCTCTCTGTGCACGCAGCCCCCAGGCGAGCCGGGCCCGCCCCCGACCGCTACCTGCTGCGTCTCCAGCTCGGTCTCGGGCTGCAGCCGCCCCGGCAGCTGCGCGGGGAAGCGGCTGCGCGGCAGCAGCACCGTATCCCGGTACTGGGAGTCCTGCCGGCTCTCCTCCACGGGAAGACGGCTGTTGGCCTCCGAGGCGGCGGGGCGTGCCCATCCCCAGGCGACCCCCGCCCGGGCCCGCAGCCGCGCCCCGGCCCGGGCCAGCGGCGGCGCCCGCCAGGCCCGAAACATCCTCACGGGCTCCCTGCGACGCACGCTGGGAAAACACTTCCGGCTGCGCTACGGAAAGCGGAGGGGCCGTGACGGGCCGCGGGAAGGGACACGCCACGCGGCAACGCGTTTCTCTCCCCTCCACGGCGGCCTCTCGCCAGGAGGGGCGGGGGGGCCGCGGAGCGGCTCAGCCCTCCCCGGAGCCGGAAGGACTCGAGCGTTTCGGGCTTACTTTGCGAAGGCGACAGCGCCCGCCTGGCGCTATCGGGGCGAGTTGTTCCCGAAGAAGCCAGCACAGAGGCCGCAGGGGCGGGCACCGCCCGCAGGCAAGGAGCTGACCGGCGGGGCTTGGACTTCGGCTTCGCTTGCTTCATCGCCTGGCGAGGGGACCGACAGGAACGGCTCCCGGCGAGCTCAGAGCGCCCCGCACGCCGCTGGTGAACGGTGACGGCGAAGAGGGAGAACATCGGTGGCCCGAGGAGAGCGAGGGACGCGGCCGGGGACGGTGAGTTCGCGGCGTCGGGCGGTGAGAGCGCGTCTCCTGTCAGCGGCAGCCACCGCGCTAGGACTGGGGCGCACCGCGCCGCGGGCAGCCCTGATCACAGGAGCAGCCGGCACAGGATCTTCCTTTTCATTTATCCGATACCAACTCA
The DNA here is from genome assembly GCA_022605575.1 of Laterallus jamaicensis coturniculus. Lineage (NCBI taxonomy): Eukaryota > Metazoa > Chordata > Aves > Gruiformes > Rallidae > Laterallus > Laterallus jamaicensis. The sequence goes on from JAKCOX010000001.1 coordinate 25,765,698, forward strand.
AACGGCCTCCAAGCAGTTCAGTAAAACGACGTTAAGGCAGCCCTTTCCCACTGGAAGTCTGGAGGTGAGCCGCAGTGGCCCAGGCATCACCCCCCTCTGAGCCCTCGCCTGCTCCTTGGCACAGACCGCTTCCTTAGGCTGTGCAGAATGGAACCTTCACCTGTTCCTAAACGTGAGCCAAAGCCTGCTGTAAGCCCCTAGTCCCTGGGGCTTTGAAGAGGTCAGAGGAAGAAGTCAGTTTATCGTGTAAAGGTGTGCTGCCTGGATGCCCATTGTCTTTCATCACGGGGAACTGGATGTTTGCAGCAAAGGCGCCAAGACATCAACATCAGCAAATCCTCCATCCTAGTTTTAATAAGTTATTTGTAGCCATCCTGTAATAGTTAAGCATTTCACAGTTAACATGCGTAACTGCTGAAGAACTCCCTTTATTCTGTGCTGTGGAAGCATACATTAGATACTGCCCTTGTCAGAACGTGCCATAAACGTATAAACAAACCAGTGAATTTGTGATCAAAAATTAGAACTGAGAAACTTATCACCAGCTAGCACACAGGGTAATTCATCTAACCAGAAAGGTCCAACACGCTGGAAAATGTGCTATACAGACCTGTATAAATGTAAAGCACATTTTTCAGTAATAATGCATTTCATTAGTTAGTAAATATTGGGGAGAAGGGGATCTTGAACCTCCCATTTCAGTTTTGCTTAATAAACCTAGTTTTTCATAAGAATAGTCATAAGGTTTGCTTAGAGATTTCAGGTACAGGCTCACAACAGAAAGTATACTTGATTACCTTGATGTCCAAGGAAAAAATGCCCAAGAAAGACCTTGAGTCATGCTTCAAGAATGCAAGATACTATTTCTGTATTGTTTCCTGAGGCTTTTGAAACATAATGCCAACAAGAAATAAATCAAGCCTTTTAAACAATTAAGTTTTAACCTCATTTTACAAATCAGGATCAAATGTCCAGTCAAAGGTCAAATGAAGGATGAGAAGGTGAGCATAAAATCTTAATTTTCTTTTTCTGAGCTCAATTCTTTAACACAAAACATCCTATCTAATACACTAATTTTTTTTACTTTCAGACATACTCATATTTTCAGTATGGACTAAACTGCACTTTTTCCTTCCCCTTAAGTTGTTTCACATGTTGGTACATACTTAAAATAGTAGGTGTCTTCTATGTGTTACAACACACGTTTGCTCTGCAACTTTCATTTGGGGCCTGCTTCTTGCCACAGGCAACACTTCCAAAATTTCCTCTAACCATTGTTACCAGCCCAAGATAGCCCACATACACTTTGGGAATTTTACAGAACTCCAGAGCACTTTGTTCCCACCCATGAATGGTAAATAATTAACATTAGCAACTGTTCTTTTTTAGTCTCCTTACACAATCACTTTACTCTTCTGACTTCAGAGCTCTGACTTGAGGTGCACATACAGTGTTACTAAAGTGGTGAAGGAGTTCTTAAACCAGCTAAAGATGGGATTTGGAAATCTCTAACATTGCTAGTTTGCCTTTGCTGTAAACAGGCACAAACTTGAGGTCACATCAATATCATCTACAGTAGCTCGCCTTATCACCTCATTATGTTACACTTTACTGAGTAGGTCTCTCAAGGAAGAAAGGAAAGGCATTGTAGAATGACCTCTTGCCACTTAGGCAATACTTGCTGCAAATATCGGCTGCAGAGAAGCCTAATATATCACCTACAGTATGGTGATTAACAAGTTCATTTATTAACATGGAAAGCAATAAAGCAATTAGCGCTGCATTTTAAAGAATATGGCATGGCTATTGATACTTCTTTTTCCTGAGGTAGAGAAAAGCTGAGGGGAATAGACAATTGCTAGCCCTTTGCAAAAGTTCTACCTGGGAACTGAAGGGATAGTGAAATGCACTAATGCATTCTGGGGAACACATAGAAGACTATCATAGGAAGAATGACAGGATATACAGCATTGAGAGAAGGAAGATGTAAATAGATTTCCTTAAAGAAATCCAGAGAAGTTAAAGCAATACAGAAAGGACTTTCACACACAAGTGCGGTGTCTGCAGAATCTGCAGATCATCCGCCTGTTTTATATCCACAGTAAGGCCATATGCAAAAGCCTACTTCATATTCAAATAAATTAAAATATTAAGTAAAGTTGCTCTTGTCATCCTGTCTGGCAGCCTTAAACTTAAGTCTGGGCACAAACCAATTATAGTTTCCATTCAGGGGAAAAATGAACTTACTTTCAAAATGTACAAAAAATGTGGAACTTCGCTCACTTCTGCTGCTGCCCTTATTTTAATGCCAAATTTTATTTTGGTGAGGAGAACTAGAGTCACTGTCAGAGGGAGCACAGATATTAGAAAAATCTTGTCTGAAATAGCTTTCTATCCCCATGTTTGTTGATTGCATTTTTTAAAAAGTCAAAGCTGACTTCATGACTACTCTCTGGCAGTGACCCACAGTTTCCCCTTCCTACTCAGCTTAAACTGTGTCTGTTCGGAATGTCATGTGAAATATTTTCCTTCTTGTCTTTTCTTGAACAGAGAAAAGTAAGTTTGCTGTTTGTTTTTGTCAGGAACCAGTATGGCTTCTCCAGCTCTACTCATGCGTGTGGTGGCCTCTGCATATTCTGTTGCAGAAAAAGCTGCAACAATCGTTAGAAATGTAATGTCTGCAGGAGACCTGGGCATAGTGGAGAAGGTACTACTTTTACTTTATTTCAATTTCATTTCTCTTATTAATTCTGAGCTAGACACAGGTCAAAAGTCATATTTTTGAAAAATCAGCAACTGGGGAAGGAAATAAAATCCTCACCTCCCTGGTACAAGAAATATTCCTTAAAGAAGCATGCTATCAGAAATATTTCTTACTAGGGTGCTGTCTCCAGACCTAAGGGGCTCCCCTTATTTCAGAGAGGAAAATGAAGATTAAGGCAAGAAAGTATTAACAAAGCTGTCTACTTCCACTATGTAGCAGGTCATTCACATTTAGGAAGAAATTACTGTAACCCACCTGGCAACAGAACTGCTCACTATGTAGAAATGTATACATCATCATAATTTCATTTTTTAAACAAGCTAGACTAATTGGACCTTTAAATCACCTTTTACTTGCACCTTCTCTGTATTTCTCCTCTTGCCTAATTTGTCATGTCTCTCCAGTGAGCCTTAAAATATTCGTTTTTTCCTGTTAACTTTTGCTTTTCCCTCTTCCTGTGCTGTATCTGGGTTCACACCATACATACTGTAGTATTTCTACAAATAGGTATTCAGTACAATTGCACCAGTGGAATGTAAACACTGTTCTAATATCACACCAGTCTACCTACAGGGAAACACTGCTTCTTTCAGTTGTTAGCCTCCCTCTCTCAAGATCAGGTTGATGATTTATCAAATTAGACATCTTTTTCATTACAAGAAATTTCACTGAGTGACATAGAGGCTATTGTACTGAGTTTTGGGGTTTTTTTTTGTTTTGTCATTGGTGGTGTTTTGAAATACACAAATTCCTACCCATCCTTTGACAGACAGGAGCCAACGACTTGCAGACCAAAGCTGACCGACTGGTACAGATGAGCATTTGTGCTTCCCTGGCACGGAAGTTTCCCAAGGTGACCATCATAGGAGAAGAGGTACATACTTTATTTCATACTAACAATTTAGGTGGCAGTGGAATTTGCTTTAGTGGGTTTTAGGAAGTGATCTGGTTTAAAACAAAAAGAAATAAAAAATACATTTGTTTTGTCAAGTAAATTGCAAGCAAGTGCTCTTAAGGGGAGTCCAGCACCTTTTTTTCTAGTAATTTTGAGAATCCTTTTGTTAGGAACTGTCCACAAATGAGGTAACTGAGGAATTAATTGAAGATGGTCACTGTGAAGAAATACTGAAGAAAACTTGTCCTGCTCAGTACACAGGAATTAAAGAAGAGGAGGTAATGTGGTAATGCTACATGTGTCTTCATATTTTACACTCTAATCTGCTTTCTGATTTTAGCTAAAAAATGTATTAAGAAAAATGTTTATTTTGAGGTTGCCAATTTTCTTTTGGTTTAAAAAACTGAAACATAGTAATAAGAATCACACTGCCAGAGCTAGAAATGCTGAATATTCCTGTCTGCAATAATAGGGAATGGAAATTTACTTCTTACAACTTGTTATTCATTTACTTGGAAGGAATCTACTTTGGACATAGAGTAATGCCATTTCCATGTTCAGTTTAAGCCCTCGTACCTGTGTGCTGAGAAGTTCCAGGCAGCTTTTAAGCTTTGTGTAAAATACTATTGTAGGCTTCATTAAAAAAAAAATAATCTCTATTTCCTTATTAACATAAGGAAATAAAAACACTAAAGTAAATTATATACTTTGCATGGTAATTTACATTATTTGTATTTGTTAATTTTCCTCTTTTTATTTTATTTTCAAAGCTTGTAATATGGGTTGATCCCTTGGATGGAACCAAAGAGTATACTGAAGGTTGGCTTCTCTTCATTCCACTCATTCAAGATTATAGTAATGTAGTTGACTAGCATGCACATGTAAATAGTGGTGTGATGGAAGTTACTTACAATATTCTTTCACAAGGCTGATGTTTTATCTGTACTTCAAGTTCTATGGAATTTTTTAATTATTCCAATTCAGTTCTAACCAGTATTGAATATTTCCAGTGGCTTCTGAGGGCTCGCCAGTTTTTATCATTCCAAGGAGCAAAGGGCTGCCTTTGATTGCTGGCAGGTTGCCTTAGTTTTCAGTCAAGTTTACAATCTCATTTACTTTGAATTGAGGGACTAAAGCTCCCATTTACACAGGCACATTTCTCAATTATACTTACATCCTCCTCTTCAAATAACCCAAATACCACAGCTGTATTTGTAGCCCTTTCAAAAAACCCAACATCTTCCCTGAAATCATAATCCTTCAGTGATGGGAAGAAACTATCTTCAGCAAAACCTAGCTTGTGTCCATAGAAGTAGAACTTAAAATGAATGGGGAAGGGGGAAGAAAATCTCCAAACACAGTATGCTGAAACCTCACTTTAGTCTCCTGCTGCATCTTTCATTTGATTAATGTAAAATCTTTGAGGTAGATTTATTTTCCTCCCTTTTCAGGGAAGATGTACAGTTGTCAACAAATTGCTAGTTTTTAATACCATTAAAGAATTACAAAAGAATGTTATATACTCTGTAGCTGTACCTTTAAACTTATTATGTATTAATTATAACAGTGCTATTAAGAGAATTCTATATGGGTCCTTTTTTTGCAGACCTCAAGACTAGATGACTAAAACCATTATATCAACCTATTGCACCTGAAAATTCTCATTAGTGTTTATATTAAGATACCACCCTGCATATGAATTTTTTAACTTTTATTGAAAGCTTATTTTTATCTCTAATTTATCTTTTTAAAGCATAACTAGATTCATATTATTTTTGTACAGGTCTCCTTGACCACGTAACAGTTCTTATTGGAATTGCTTATGAAGGCAAAGCAATAGCAGGAGTTATTAACCAGCCATACTACAACTATGAGGTATTAAACACATTGATTTAAAAGCATTAGGTAGTTTCTAACAGTCACTTCTAAGCCATTTCTAGTTAGCATACTTTCAGCTGAAAAGCAGTGGAGTTAACGTTGTAATAAAGTGGTGGTGTTTATTTATTAAATATCCACAATTTTAAATGTTGTTTTACAGGAACAGTCTCAGGGGCCTAACAAAATTCTGAGGCTTATCTAATACACTAATAGTATATTACCACACTGCATATAAAGTGCCTATTGTAAAACAAGTGCAGCTTGGTATTTTTGCAGTCTTTGCTATAAATTCTTCAGTGAATGCATGCAATAGGTGCATGTGGTGTGCAGTAACTGCCATAGATTTGCAGCCCTAAATAAACCAAGCATATCTGGCACTGACCACTGGGTTAGAGTGTATCAGGCCAGGTTTCAGGTCTTAAGTCCAGGATAGCCAACCTACAGGCATTTACAGATGTTGGGAGATTATTTCAGTATCATCTGAGAGGGAGAAAAACTTGTGATGGAGCCTGATTAACTAGGCTTACTAGAATTAAAATAAAAGGCTCTTGAGCTGATATAATGCATATCATCAGCTGATTCTGTGACATGTATGATGAAACATTTACAAAGTCAAGATATTTTTGGTTACATATTGTGTCCGGAGTACAGAATTGTACAAATATTAATTTGTCATTCATTGGAGGCAGGATGTAGCACACCACTACAATGTCACAGATAAAAGGATAAAGGATGTAATTGCCTTAGAAAGACAGAAATTTCTCATTCGGGGCCCATGAGTAGCTCTCTTAAAATGCCATTATTTACATGTAGAACAGTATTAACATTATACTCCCTGATATGCAAAGATGTCTGTCGGTAGTCCTTTCCATTTGTGCTTTAAATGCTCATCACTGTGATTAACCATCACCAGACCCATGTACCTTTTTCATAGGCAGGAGCTGGTGCTGTGCTGGGCAGGACAATCTGGGGAGTCCTGGGCATAGGTGCCTTTGGATTTCAGCTTACAGAAGCACCTGCGGGGAAACACATCGTCGTTACCACCCGTTCTCACAGCAGCGCCCTGGTAAACGACTGCATCAGTGCCCTGAACCCAGACAGCGTCATCAGAGTTGGAGGAGCAGGAAACAAGGTATGAAAACTCCAAGTCTTTTGTTTTTACTAGGAGGTGGTACTTTTGAGACAAAGAAAAAGATTTTTCAAAGAAATCATGTGCTTACTTGTAGGAGACTTCCTCCTCCTTCCCCAGCACAACTTCTCTTCCTAGCATTCAGTCTGCAATGAGGTAGAGAACTTGGCACTGGTACATCTGTAACAGTAGCCATGCTGGTCACGGTTGAGGTCCAGCTTCTCCAGTATTCTAAGGGAGAAAATAAAAAGATATAAGACCAGAATGCCTAAACTGGAATTAAATATAAACACAATTGTTAGACATCTCCTGTTTATATTAATACATTTTTTCCCCAGATATCTAGCAGCACACATGAAAGGATAAAATTTTAAAAAATAGAAGCACATAGTGATATTTTCCTTGCATTCTCTGCTTACAGGGAATATTCATTTGCTGCAGTTTTGAAAGCTTAGTTTTGTCATGGTTGTCAAAAAACCAGATCCTTCAATCGCTTCTCCAATGTGTGCAAGGCCAAAATGAAGACAACATGAAGATAGTTTTCACTGAATTTTCTTAGTACTTGCACTAGAAGGGAATTCTTGTTTCTGAAACCAAAAGCAGGTTTTTCATCCTATGGACTTATTTATAACAAACAAAAGTAGATCAGGCAGAATGGTAATACTATATATAGCTTTGTAAATCTTAACAGAATTTTTTGTAATACTGGAAAGAAAACGCCTGGTATTAGTTTTCTGACCGTAAGTACATAAACTGATCTAATGTCTATTTCCTGGTGTTATTTTAAGCCTGTTTCTAAATGCCTAGATCCTTTGCAATGATTGCCACTCTCTATTCATAACAGATCATTCAACTTGTAGAAGGCAAGGCATCTGCTTATGTATTTGCCAGTCCTGGGTGCAAGAAATGGGATACATGTGCACCTGAAGCTATTCTTCATGCTGTGGGAGGTAGGTTAATAGCATTCAGAATTCTAAGGTAAGCAAAACTGCATCAATTTAAAGTTAATGATACTTTTCATAGAAAAAAATGGAGTTTCAAGAGATGTTTTTGGAAAGAAAAAATGACAGGATTATGTATTTTTAAATAGTCACGATTCTCTGGGAGCTTTGAGCCCTTTGAAAACAACAGTAAGTCCAGAGAGGCAGCAATTTATGCTCTGGAAAGCATATGATCTGCTTTTGAACTAACACAGTAACTGTCAAAATTCAACAAGCCAAATTCCAAAATTTTGGTTATATTAATATTTTCAAAACAAATGCCTTTTTCTCTGTTGGCTACCATTTCACAGTAAAGCCGCACTCTCCTACTAACTGGATTATTACAGTAACATTATATTATACCTGGACACTGAATTTGTTAAAACAACAAAAAGCCAAATCGTATCCTCATTCCTCAGTTGTACAAACTCCAAAATGGAGTAATTCACATTATTCAGTAAAATCAGTGGTCTCTGGCCAACATAAGCCACTTCACCTTTTGAGGGGGTAAGAGAGGTTACAAGAAGTCTCACTGACAAGAATTTAAGTATTACGATTCCTTTTCCGCTGCTCACCTTGATAGACCTTTTGTCACCACGTGCTAAAATTGTAGGGTTTGATCTACTAAATTCTGTCAAACAAGGATAACAGGCTTCATAATGACATTTAACTCCTCTGCAGGCTCTAGTGTTGGTAACTGGGATAGCTTTAAACAGGTTAGCTCAGGCACAAAAGAGCAGCCAATCTGGGACAGCTCAGTGCTGCATTTAGCCTCTGTTATGTAGGCATCTCGTGGTTAAATTAGCTTGCATAAAGATCTGTGTTACTCTTATGTCATTTTTAGAAGCTCATTTAAAACCAGCTGGGGTATTCCTCTATTACATTAGGGTTTGTAGTATAGATTTACACTGGCTTTTACTTGAACTGAGGATTTTTCTTTCCTTCTTGTCAATGGTCAATGCATAAACTACTCAGGAAGCATTTTAATTTGCCATAAGTGAGAGATGCTGTTTTCCTGGAACACAGGGAATTTAAGTATTGCTGAAAGAAAATAGAATCATTAGCTACTTTATTTCAGTCACTAAAAACCTGTTGCACTTAAACTTGGAGCAAAGATATTTCACATCTGAAGACAGGCATGTATATCTGTAAGACCATCTGGGTTTTTTTATTTATACCACGTGTACTCATAAAATAGGTTCTCTCCAACTCTTGTTTACTGGAATCATTTCTTTTTATTGTTTGGCTTTTTTCCAGGCAAGATCACTGATATCCATGGAAATTCATTTCAGTATAACAAGGAAGTAAAACACATGAATTCAGCTGGAGTACTTGCCACTTTGAGAAATTATGACTATTATGCCAGTCGTATTCCTAACACCGTTAAACAATCTCTTGTGCCTTAAAGCAGTAAATCATCTTCACTTAGCCTGGAAGACTGAGAAAATGAGCTTGGAGAAAAAGGAGAAGATGACTGAGCTTGAAATTTTGTTTTATAGAATCTGAACTGAATTATTACACTAAGGTGTTCAATTACTTGAAAATTACATACAGAATCTTTAGGTTTATGATGGATCAGATTGTTTTGCTGTTTAGCAAACAACACCAAAACAGTCACATTTCATCAGTAATTGTTTTCCATATTCTTTGGGAGTATTTAGTCTTTGTATGGTATGACTCTGCTTAATATACTGGTAATCATAACATTATGGTCTGAAAAAATATTCAGGGTAGAAAATCATGATAGGTCATTTGACTGATCTTGCTCAATGGTTTTTGTTGCATGTAGTCAACAAGGGTTTACTGTGTTAAAGACTAAGAATTTATCTGAATGGATTAGCCCATTTATAAAGTTTACAATTTTGATTCTTCAAAGTGAATCTTTTCATTTTTCTGTCTGCAGCCAGTTTCATGATAGCTGAGTGCTGTCTGTGGTGGGTTGGGTTGTCCGAGTTTTGCAGGAGCCAGGACACAGTCCATAATACTATCAGAACACTGGATTAAAATTGCATATGTAGGAACAACACATACTTACTTCATCCATAGCCTACCTTTCTTCCTCAAGCACATGACTAGTAAGAGCATGCAAGACAAATTCAGCTTAATTAGAGCCTTCCTCATACTCTGACCCCATTTTAAGTTTAATCATTCTGCATAATGATGTGACTGATGCTGGAATCACGTAGCAAGTACAAGGTTAATCTAATTTCAGTTATCCACAATTCTCACCTTCTTCAGGATTCTTGGATACCCATGCTTCAGCATTCACTTAAAAGTCTGCGTATGCATTTGCAAAAGGCATTAAGATAAAATGTAGGGTGAGTTGGAGAATGCAAAGCCTGCCTTATTAAATCTTTCCATGCAATCATTAAAAGATTAAGTCACGACAAGGGGATGCGCTCTCGTGATGCTGGGCTGTCAGCCCTCACATGCACACAGGTACCGAACCTTTGCAATAAGCGCCTGTTTATTGGGGGGTTTAACTGAATTATTATTTAACTGAACTATTGCAGTATGAGCTAGGGAGCTGCTTTGGCAGGGGGGTTGGACCTGATGATCTCTCGAGGTCCTTTCCAACCCCTACAATTCTGTGATTCTGTGTGATATATAGAACCCACTGTTAATGATCTTCATCTACGTCCCTATATATCCTCTGCATTGGAAACTTGCTGTATGTTTGCGTTTCCTCACCATAAGCCCCTTTGATTCTGCTCTAACTGACCTCTGCTCATTGGGAGCACGTATGGCATACACCTGACATGTAAAAGTACTTACATATGGAACCCACCCCCATGCCTACAGAAACTGTAAAGCTGCTAACCCAGGAAACGTTAAGGAAACACAAGATAAAACCCAGTATCAGGAATCAAGGACAAAAGCCAGCATGTAAGGTGTAGGCAGCCACGATCTGCACCAGCCAGCACCGGTCCAGCAGCCAAGCGTGTGAGAACTCCTCTGCTAGCACATTAGGTGCTGTAGCACCAGCTATAACGTGCACTTGGGGGGCAGAGCATCACTGCACCGTCCTTGCCGTGTGAGCTTGAGTTTGCCTCCTGCGAAGGAGAGCTGACACCGCGTTCTTCTAACTCACTCCAAAACGGCTTCAACCCACTGCCAAAGCCGCGCGCGTGCGAGGGGCCGGACCGGCAGCACGCTACCAGGAGGCGGATCAAACCGCCGTACTCAGCGCGCGGGTGCCGCGCTGTGACCGCTGTGCGCCGCGACGGGTGGGAAGGGAGGGAGGGAGGGGGCTGCTCGTAGCACCGCGTACAGGAAAGCGAGTGAAGCCAGCCTAGGGCTGCCGCCAGGCCTCCACCTCAAGAGCGTGTGCCGTTAACCCACCCCCGCAAAGCTCCCGGCACGGCTCTGCCTCACCGCCGGAGCTGCGGTGCAAGGAGAAGCGCTTGCCCCCGGGCTGCGGCCGCCACCCCCCGGGCTGGGCAGCCTCCACCGAGCACCCGTAGCGGTGCTTCACCCAGGGCGGGCGGGCACCGCGCCGGCCAGAAGAGCCCAGCGCACCGCCTCTGAGCCATCTCCAGACCAGCTCCAACACCACAAGTACCTCCTCCTCCTCCTCCCAACGGGCCTCAACCACGACGCGGTGGCTGCGAACAACCCCCCCCCCCAAAACCGCCGCCCAACAGCGAGGAGAGAGACATGCCCCTCGCCTCACCGTTCTTATAGCTCCCTTGCCGGAAGTGACGGATGCGCCCCGCCCCGCGGCGGTGGGCGGAGCCAAGGCGGGCCGTGCCGAGCCGGCCTTTAAGGGAGCTGGCGCCGCTGCGTGCCCCATCCCATCTCTTCTGTTGGTTGCGGCGTGGCCATGGCGGCGAGGATGGCGGCGTTGAACCTTACCGTCAATGTGGAGAGGCCCCCGCTTGGTAAGTGCGGTCCGAGCCTTGCCTTTCTGCCCCTTCCCCGCTCCCTGGCGGGGCGCTGTCCCCTCTCTGCCCGCACCTTCACGGGGCGCTTGGCCGCCGTGTTGCGTCATGCGGCGCCGCGAGCTGGTTTTCCCCGCGTGCGGGCACGGGCGCGGCACGCGCGGCAGGCTCGCGTCCTTCCTTCCCTCTCCCGCCCGGCCCCGCTGTAGTTCTGGGCCCTGCGCCCGCCGCGGCCTTGGCGCAGGCGGCTGAGGCGCCGGTGGGCCCCTGGGGCGCGGGGCGACCCCCCACCCCGCCCCGCGTCCAAGGAGATGGCGGGGACGTTCCGTGGCGGGTCGGCCCACGCTGGCGGGGGCCACGTCACCGCTGAGGGCTGCCCCGCGGGGTCCCGCTGGCGTTTGAAGCGGTGAGGGGGCGCCGGCCCGGCAGCCCGCCCGCTCCCGGCGGCCTCGGTTCCTTGGGGTCGCTGCCGCGTCTGCCCTGTCCCGGTCTGCAGGGATCAGGCAGAGCTGGTCCTGCCGCCCTTGGGGCGGCTGGTCTCGGGCAGGTTGCCTGTCAAGCAGCCCTTGGGCAGTGGTGACAGCTGCCGGCAGCTAGCGCGGTGTGCGCTAGAGAAACCGAGTCAGGGACAGACCCCTTGAGTGACTTAGCACGCTGAGGCGAAGTTTTCAGGGCAGCCCCGATGAAAGCTGCTTGTTGGTGAGCTCTGAGTAGTTGCCGGTGTGTTTCGGTTTCATTTCTGATCGGGCTCGGCTCGCCTGGGGAGCTGGTTCAGAGTTGCACTGCAGTATCATGCTTTCACAGCTGCCTGCTGACCTTCGATGTTACTTTGCCTAGAGAAATAACTTTATGCCATCTGCAAGCTGCCTCTTATACGTATTCAATACCTCTTCTCTGTTCTATTGCAAGTATTTACAGCACATTTTCTTCTACTCCTTCATCTTGATTTGATTGCTTTCTCATGCTGCTACCCCAAAATGTATTTTAGAGTGGAACGCAACTTGCGTGACTGCTGATGCTAGATACAATATCATGAGCTTTAAATAACATTTCTCCTCATACTTGTGCATATTGATTTGCTAGGAGAGCTATGATGCAGTATGAGCTATGATTAATATGTGCTTTAGAGGCTGTGGCGTCCAGCAGAGAGCAACACGCAATTCAATATGAATTGTAGGTGAAGCCATGAAGCCCTTTATTAGGTGAAATCACACAGATTATATACCTTTTTTACTACCAATGTGGCAAGCTAAAAAACTGCTAATTGATTACACACACTGTTCACGCCATATTGATTAGTTAGCAATTATAACGAGTTCTGATAAACCTATCTCATAGCTAAATATTCATAGTTTACCTTTAATGCCTAAAAGTATCTGCACACCTGCTGTTTTGACCATCTTGTTATGGTTGGTTCCTAACATGTTGTGTTACTCCCAAATACCTTCCCATAACTGCTTCTTGGTTTAGGGCAGCCTGTACCCTTATCAGCATGGTTGCTGTGATTTGAGAATGTGATTGTTATGATCCTCTCTGCATGAGTAACTATTCCTCTCTCATGGGAACAGAAGAATATTGTCAGGGCTTATGTCTTGGGAGAAGAGAGCTAGGCCGCTGGCAGGCCTGCTGTCTTCCCCGACAATGGGCTTTGAAGGATTTTTTTTCTTTTGATAGCTGATGAGTGGCTCTAGAGATTTAATTAAGGAGATTGCATGATTATGTCAGAAACGTTGTATATTAGAGATGAAAATGCTGTAGTAAACTTTTAAGGCAAGTGCACTCATCCTACTCATTCCTGCTTCATACATCGTGGCTGTGTGCTGGGAAAAGTGCAGTAGCTGTTAATGTCATTTGTATTAACTACATAGCTTGGTATGCATGATGCTTGTTGTTCTCAAAGCATTTCCATGCATGTTATTAAAATACTTAACATCCCTTAAGCAAACATGTTGTGTAAGCAGTGTCATACTGACTTTCACAGCTGAGGGATGGGAAGAAGAACCTTGACTTATGGCTGATAAAAGCTTAATGCCAGAAAAAGGGTTTGCACCTGAACATGGTGAAAGCTAGGGAATTCCTAGCTCTAGTGCTTTGTATTTAGGACAGTGTATTAGTAGCTTACAATATCATCTGCCTTGGGTGGTCTGCATTGTTCTAGGGAATGTAAAGTGCACAGTACACTATGAAGGCAGTAACAGGTTAGGTGCCTTTCAAAACCAAAACCTTTGGCTTGTTTTAATTTATACTTGTGTATGCAGAACCTTCCTGTCTTTGTACAGGCTTCTAATCAGAGCAAGAGAACACAAATTCCTGTAACTTGGGTGCAGCAGGCTGATCCTGGACCATAGCCAATCTAGAAATAGAGCCAAGTTAGTTCCTTGCTTTGTTTGAGCTACTGTGTCATGCTCTAGAGATGAAGATCAGAGCAGCTTTGCATCAAGCCCCTTTGAGTACGAGCAGAGCTGTCTTCCAGTTCATGATGTAGCCTAAAAACTTCAAAAATTATTTTATTTCCAGAGACCACCCTTTACTGTCAGTGGTGAACTATTTATTCTGATGCTTCACCAGCCCTATATAAGCTTCCCTGTACTTTAATGCAGGTAGGGTTTCTTAGTTTTGAATGGCTTATCTTTTCATAAACGTTAAGTCGGGCTAAACATAGTCTCATCCTTGTTCAGAAAATACTGGTATATTCAGTAATTGATCTCTTTTGATGCATGTGTCAGGACTGGGATGAAGTATGCTGCTATAATCTTTGATAATCAAAAGCAATTTAATTTTCTTCTCTGTATTGGGGGCAGAGCTAATTTTTACAACATCTGTAGAAAGCAAAATGTGCATTGTTGCTGACACTTGCTGAGCTCACTGCAGGTTACTGAATGCTGGGCATTATTAATTTGAAGCCGCAAGGATTGCCAGGAATAAGAAGCCTCTTGCATATGAGATTGAACATTGATTTCTTCCCTGGGCAATCTTACTTGAAGGAGCCAGTTCAGTCACCTGGTCCTGTTCGCAAAGAAATGTGACTGTTTTGTTGCTATTATGAAAAATACCTTTCCTGTTCAGTATCTTTTTCTCTTGTCTTTTTAAAGGAGTTCTGCTGACGGTGGAACATGTAAAGAACAATGTTGAAATATTGCTGGAAGAAGGCAAAGAAACTGTCCTCCGTGTGTCCGAGTAAGTGACTTTGCATCTCTCCTCCTAGCCTTGGGTCAGCAGTTTTTAAAGTCACATGGTTGTAACATTGATGGTAACCTTCTCAGGTAGGAGGAAGAGAAGAATAGAGTTTTGTTCATTGTCACATTGCTGAGGTCTCCTATCACTGCAAACAGAACACTTAAGATATATTCTAAACCCCATCTTTATGGAAAGAAAGAGCTCTGGTATGCTTATTTGCCTGCACTTGGGTCTAAACGTTTATGCTGTACTAGTCACTTTATGTGTTGGCCTTTGTGAAGTGCCATGGATTATCAGAAGCAAGGCTGGTTTATGTTAGCCAAGATTGATATAGACGGTTCCTTGGAATTTTATGTAAGTGGTGGAGTGAATTTTAGAGGTTTATATGGCATTATTTTGGGTTCACTGCTGCACACAGGTGAAGGCATGATGTTATCACACAAAAGTGCTAATTAACCATGTCTTGGTATCCATTGTATCTGTGTGCATCCCTTAAAGAGTCCTAGCAACTTTTGTAGCAATCTATTATCTGTTCTTCTAAAACCACCCTTAAACATTGCAGTCCTAACTTAAAATAGCTTAACCCTATGATGAGTATGGGATTAGTGATTGTAAGTGTAGTCTTTGAATGCTGATTGTTTTTTGAAAGGACAAGGGAAAAACACTCTGCATGGACTTGCTGCCGAGCTCACATTTTGTGAGCTGTTTCAGTAGGAAGCTGTTCAAGCCATCAATGCATCATAAATTGGTTTCTGCATGTCTGTGGAATGGTTCTAAAGCAACGTGGTATTTTTATGTTGTGTTGCAGAGATCCTGGCTTGATGCTCATAAATTAACACTGACAGTTTTCCCACTGTCTTCTAACCTTAGGGAAAGAGCTTGTGACTATGTTCATGTTTTTGCAAAATAATCAAGGACAGGATGATTCATGGTCTTCAGTCATAATGATTGTTTTATAGGTTATAAATACTGCTTTCTGTTTAAAATGTTGGACTTGGAGTCAGATATGAGTTCTTTTTTTACTGTAGTCTCTGATTATGCCTGTTGTCTTTTGCTGTGCCTAGTGATGGCATTGAATTTGTGGTTTTGAACTGAAGCAAATGTGACAGGTTCTATTGGGACTTGATGGTACAACATGAGTAATTTTCAGTGTGTTATGCACATGCAGGATACAGCATACATAGCAGAGGGATAGATAGATAGGTACTTTTTTGTTGCAGGTCAGTTTTCCCTTTAAGTAATCTTAGTCAGGATTTGGTTTCATTTCAATTTCTCAGTTTAGGCGGTGTATGTACCTATATACCAAAATGTACACATACACACGTACACTCCTGTGCCATATGGAGATGATCTGGGACTAATACAAATTTTTATATTCAGCTTTTAAATAATGTTTTGCTAAGTTTTATATTACCATCCCTTCTTCCCACTGCATTGCAAAACCCACTCATTTTAGTTGTAGCATATATTGTCAGAAACATAAGGTGAAAGCTTTTCTTCTGCACTTTGTCTGCGTGTGGATAATGTCTATAGAGTCATAGTCCCATCAGATGGGATTTTTTTGCATCAGTGTCCTCTCATCCTTGGCATTGGATTTTGTTTAAGAAGTTATTCCAGACCTCAATATTGCATTAATTTTGTCTTGTTCAGTTATACAATCATTTTCAGAATTGATTCTCTATTTTAAAGTCTGTTAAAAGTGTATCTGTAACTTGAGAAGCATCAGCTAAACTCCTATCTCAGCTAATGCTTTTGGTAAATGGATTTCATGGCATCAGTTCTGCTGGAGCTATCTTATTTTGGCATTACTTGAAATTCACTTGGGATATTTCAGCTGTTGATTTTTTTTTTCCAGGAAACCATTAGTTCTTATAACTTGACTTGAACAACAGAGAATATTTTTCTATTTCACTGGGTTACGTTTTGAAGTGTAGTTAAAATGTGGTGGTAACCTATGCAGTTAACTAGCTAAAAATTAGCTGTCAGCTAAGTGTTTTGATTTGTGTTTGTTTTCTTTACTTCTCCCATCTTATCTTCAGCTTCTTGAATATTTGTCCTCCTGTTTGTATTTAATTATGTGGCATTTCAGGTCATTTTCTAGAGATGCACGTTACATTGTCCCTGCTTATTTTTCCTTCCTTACTCCTGGAGTTAGCAGGTACTAGCTGCAAAGGGCAGACTTAATGTTTTGCAACATTTTGGAGAAAGGAATCTAGTTTAAGGCCATGTTTGTGAGGAAGTAGATTTTTTTTCCCAATAAACAGCTTTTTAAGCACATGTAAGATTTTACTTAGAGTAACATTGTTACGACTCCTATATTCTGTTTTGCTCCATTAGTCAAGAGCAGTTGTAGCGTGAATTAGTGAAAACAATAAAAACATGACTCATAGACTTTGTGTAGATGCAGATGTGTTAGAAATATTTTGTTCAGTTTGCAAAAGCTGTATTAAAATCTGATAGCAGTGTGTAAGTACAGTAAGGCATCTTTTATGTCTGTTAACCCCTCTCACGGTAGCTTTTGCTTTTAGTTATATTTTATGACTCTTCTGTATGCTGGATCCTAGAGGCTGGAAAAGATAGAAGCAAAAAACCCTCCAAATAAGTCACGTTCCTTAGGTTTTAGGGCAATTAGTCTAATGGGATTGGCTGATCTGTTTGTACTTAAAATGGGACTTGTTATAATTGTTAATATATCAAGAAGTCTTCTGTAAATTTTTCAGAACTTTCATGGATATTTACAAGGCTTTTTGAGGGCTACAAGAATTCTGATTTTATAAAGGACGCAATAGGTGTAACAAGAAATACAGAATGGTGGCAGAATAGAAACTGAAACCTTGCTTGGACAAACTGAAGTGTGGCATTCAGTCCATTAGATTGAGTGGAACAGAACACTTAACAGCAACTCTTTATCGATGTCAGTGCTTGCTTAGAAGCAATTTGAGCTCTAATTCTATAATCCACCTGTGTGGATGGTGGAGATGAATATTATCTGGAGAATTGATGTCTGTGATGCATCTTTCTTACAAAGCTTTTTAGCAAATATTAATGAAAATGGTCACATCTTGGATGAATATGAAGCTAGATTTCAGGGAGTGTGTAGCTTTTTGTAATGCTGTGTGTAAGGTAGAAAAGGGAGATTAAAGCTGAGAAGTGTGCTCTTGGAAATCCTTTCTGACACAGGTCTACTGAGATTTTTTTTCAACAGCAGAACGGGAAAACCAAATTGAAATTAGTCTTTTATTTGGCGTAGACTGGGTAAAAACCAGAAATACTGACACCTGAGATTGTTCAGCAGGGGATTGTCTCTGTGAAGTGTGAATTGAGTAAAGGGAGTAACAAAAGAACATTTTTTTCCCCCATCTCTTGCTCGCCCTTAGAACCAGCGAGCAGTGTAGACCTTCTGCTTTCTCTGTAGTTTTTATAGGAATCCTCTGGAGAGCTTTCCTTCTTTGAAAAGGACATAAAACAAATACTGATTTAGCTCCTTATGTTCTGGAAAATATTTAGCTCAGGCTATACATTCTGTCAGATGTGAAGAGAGTTTTATTCTTTGAAAGCATAATCAGAGTTTTATTTTCTTCCTGTCAGTCTAAACAAAGTTGTTTCATGTTTAGAACCTTATTGTCCTATGTCGTGATAGGAGAGCAAGGGCTGATATCTTCTGTCATCAGGTTTATTTTTTTGTATTCTGGTGACCTGGTACCAGCTGGTTCACCCAGAAATTATTTTGTGTTTTCTTTATACATGTTACAACTGGAGTTGGTAATTTAATATACCTTTATTTTGCCTCATTTTCTTTTTAGGCATGTTTCATTTACTGATGTGAATTCAATAGCTCGTTATCTGGCTAGAGTTGCAGATTCTGCTGGACTATATGGTTCCAATCTGTTAGAACACTCAGAGGTGAGAAAGAATCATGCCTCTCTCTTTCTTTTCCTTTTCTCCTCCTGTGATCAATGTTTGGTTTTTTCTGTGGTGTGCTTTGTTTGTGTTGGGAACCTGTGTCTCTTGTTCTGTTGTTTTATTGTTTGAAGTACCAGCTGTGTGAAGAATGTGATATGGTTTTGTTTTCATAAACTTGCTTCTTACAAAGCTGACTCAAATCCGAGAATTGAAAGTGTTGCCCTTTCCAGCCCCTGCAACAGGGACTCCTGTCCTGAGAAGTTACTTATACAGGATAATGCAGGTTGCAAGGCGGTATCTGCAGTTTTCCCTCTTCATGTTCCTCATTTATGTTGCTATCAGTTGCTACCTTGTAACACTTCAGTGTAACACCAAGGAAACACTGTATGACCTTAAAATACTGCATTGATCCTGCCCTACAGGAGGGACAAATCCCCCAACCCTGGTTTCATTCCCTGAAATGTGGTGAGACATCACCACATAGATGGGCTGTTCCTTCCTGCAAAGTCCTAGATTCCATTATGTTTCCCTAGTGATGCTGTGAGTGGAACAGAAATTTTGTGAAAAACAGGGAATTTTTTTGGTCTTCCTTGCTTACACAGATTACAAAAAGTGATTAGAAACTGCAGTTGTCGTATAAAATAAGAGGGAATTCTTCTGAAGTCTAGCTCAAAATAATATGCTGAATTTTAAGTTGGTGGCTGAAGCTAACAGCTAAAATTGAAATTAATTTCCTCTGAAATTTAGGGGGGACAGGACTGAAAGACTTGATTTAATTATTTTCTCCAACTGTTTGAAGCTAGTAGGAATTACTCTTCAGCCCTTATAGCTGCTCTAAAGAGAAGTGTTGTCTGGTAAAAAAGGCATTTTAAAAGGTATCTTAGCTTGTCTTGTGGCTATTTAAACTTTCTGACCAAACCCCTTTTTTTAAGTTAAGCCCCAAGACCTCTACAAACACACTTTCAAGATTGGTATTTCTGATAAAATATTCTTTTCACTTCTGCATCTTTCAAAAATAAAGTTGTACTTTGAGAAGTACAGCAGCAGCTGCATTTGTGGTGGAAATATTTAGGATCATAACTTCAAGTGACTGAATTCCGTGGTGGTGTAAGTACATCTGTGCCTGCCACGTTGCCTCAAATGTTGGAAGGATTCCCGATGCAGCTTACAGAACACTTACAGATGAAATAGGGACCAAGGACTAGAAGAGGCGCTTAGTCTCTCACAGTATTGAGGTTTTGATTTCTAGACAGGGCTACATGATTAAATGAGGGCCTGATTCTTAATTTTTTTTTTATGCACCAAAGTATGTTTTCTTTTATGGGGAAAGATCCTTTTGCAGGAAAAGGGTGTGGAAATGAGGAGGAGGAGGGATTTAATTTCTTCAAATCTAAAAGGAGATGAGTTGAAGAAGATAGGGACTTGGGAAAACAGCACACTTACCCAGTAGTGGTACCATGAAGATGAGATAGGTCACAAATGTGGTATCTGAATAGTCAAAGGGTAACGACGATTATTACAGACTCTGTGTGTGATTAAAAAAGTACATAAGAAGAGCTGATTATTTTTACCAATGGGAGTAGCTTCAGTAAAGTTGGTATTTTTAGGAGTTTGATTACACATTTAAACAATAAATTAATAATTTAGTATAGTTCTGGGTAAATGTTTCAGTATATTCCATTTTAAGCATTCTTTAAGCATATGTTACAATTTGTTGTCCAAGATATTTAATGTTCCAGCTAATACTTTTGTTTGGCTATTAAATGATCTGTATTATTACTTTTTTTTTACTTTTCTCATTCCTGTAGTAACTTTGGCAATCTTTTCTCCCTTTAAACTAGATTGACCATTGGCTGGAGTTTAGTGCTACAAAATTATCTACTGCCAGCCAGTTCCTTTCAGCAGTGGAAGAGCTCAACCACTGTCTGTCTCTAAGAACGTACTTGGTTGGAAACTCACTGAGTCTTGCAGACCTGTGTGTCTGGGCTGTACTAAAAGGTATGAGTAAATGTTCTTGGTTTTAGTGGCTTGCAGTCAGTGTGTACCAGGAGTCCCTGATTTTCCTTTTTTGTGGATGCTAGTAGTGACTCTTAGCTGTATGTCAGACACTGTACTATTGTGCATACTGCTTTGGCTTGTGCATTGCTAGTGTTGAGAATAGTATAGCTTAGGAAACTAGAAATTCTTAAAGTTATTGTTACATTTAGAAATTTATAGGATGTAAATATAGATTATTTTTTTTTTAGCTTCTATGTTAACTGTAAGAATTATTTACCTGTAAGAGTTATATACTGTAAAAATTTATTACATGTTGTCTAAATGTAAAAATTTGCTGTGGCCTACAATTTTAGGTTAAATATTTGAACTACTTGGAAATACAGAATAAAATCATATACACTGACCTTCCTATGACATTATGTGTGTAGAGAAAATGTCTTTGGTGTTTAGCTTGAATTGTTAAAAGAGGCATATGTTACCCTATGAAATACATTTCAGGGGTTAAAAGAAGCTTTGATCTCTTTATAATCTCTTAGATGTATGTCTAAAGTTGATACCATTCAGTGTAGCCATCTTTTCGGTATTTTTTCCCAAAGTTGATGATCATGAGAGAAATTGGAAGGGAATGTATTCCTTCCCCCTGCCTGCCCTCTCCCCCCCTTTCCCTGTCAGAGTCTTTCTAGTGAAGTTGTGTTCCTTGAAACTTAGATTGTGGGAATAGAGCCCTTCAAAAATGCAGGGTACTATTGATACATGCTTTACTTCTGATAAAGTTTAGGAAAACATCAAATGCAAAAACACTAGAAAAAGTTGTTACTAATTTTGCAGTGGGTAAAATGTAGCAAAATCTATGTTCCCCAGTATCCCCACCTTCTCTTTGATGAATCCAAGAAAGAATGTTTGGGTTTGGAAGGAGTTTATTTAATTTGCTTTAGAATTATTTGTGTCCCCTTGACTAAAGGTCTCTTCAGAAGAGAGCATAAGCAGATTAAGGAAAAAAAAAATCATAATCTATTTTGCTATTAAAATTGCTGATGGTAAGTATTCCACTTTTTTCAAGCTATTAAAATATAAATTATTTGTCTTCTAACAGATAATAACGTATGGCAGGAGCAACTACAGCAAAACAAAGCTCCTGTCCATGCAAAGCGATGGTATGGCTTTCTTGAGGTGCAGCCTGCTTTTCAGTCTGTAGCAGCCAAATGGGCTTCTGGTACGCCAAAGGTTAAAATGGTAAGAATTACTCAAATCCCCTGGAGCTTTATCTGTATGACTAGAGTATAAGACTTTTATTTTTTTCATTTGGAGAATTAAAAGGAATGGGTTGTACAGTAAATTTTTGTAAACTCATGTTTAAAGGTAAAACTGTCCATTTCATAATTAGAAAGACATGAGTGGTGTAGCCCAGTGCTTAAATGAAACTAAGTAAAAATGGCACCTCTTAATCAACACTGCTCTTTAGATATATTGTTTGCTTTTTCCTAAAGAGGATTTTGTGATACTGATAGACATGCAAAGATTGCAGTCTTTGGTTTCATTGAACTTGTTGATTATAAAGACATAAAAACTTGCCAGTTTTTTTCTTCTGTGGAATAAATTAAATTACTTGATGGGACTTGAGTCCTGGATCAAATTTGATGGCAGAATAACTAAATTTCAGAATTAATCTTTTTTTTATGTACTACAATTAATACGGAAGTTATGAACAGATGACATTGGGATCCAGTATGGCAGGTTTCTGCTGTCTGATTCAAAAGCAGACCTTGGTGCAGAATCTGTTATCTGAAGTTTTATATCTGATTATGCAGCTAATGCAGGCTATAATTATGTCTCTTAATTTTTAAGGCAACAGAAAAGAAAGCAGATGTTGGGAAGTTTGTTGAACTTCCTGGTGCAGAGATGGGAAAAGTCATTGTAAGGTTTCCTCCTGAAGCAAGTGGGTAAGTAACAAAAACACTTCAAGAAGGTTCTATTTGTGATTGTTCTTTCAGGAAAAAAAACCTCAACCTTACATCCCTGTGTACTTTAGTAAGGTTGTTAATCAGCTTATCAGACTAGACTTTAAGCTGAAAGAGTATTTAAGGCTTTGTCCACATCTGTGCTAGAGCTATGTTTACTTCTATATATCTCACTGCAGTTTTGCCTGAACTTAGGATAGGGAGTATAGTTGCCATGAGGTGGCATGTGGAATGAAGAGAAGCAGAAGGACAGCATTTGCATGGATAATGGAGGTGTGTGCACTGACAGGAACTATGATGTGTAAACACAGGCTTTGTGAGTCAGGTGAAAGGACTCTGTAGTGCTTCACAAGGAAGTTGAGATCTGAGAAGGGAAAGATGTATGAGGTAACCTCCTTTCAGAAAGCTTGACACCAGGTGTTGCAATGGAGGCCTTTGGCCCAAGGTCCGGACTGTCTATAGTCCCAAACTGTTTAAAAATTGTGCAGTGGAGGTGTAATGAGTCAATTTCATAAATAGACTTTTCAACCAGCTCTTAATTTTCTATATTCATTTTAGAATTGCCTGATTAGCTGTAAAATGGTTGCATTCACTGAACTGGCTGTTCAGCATCGTGTGACTTCTGTAGTAGAGTTTCTATTCTCTTACTCCACTATAAATTGTTGCTCAGATATCATAATTTGTGTATTATGTGCATATATGTATATACCATATATTGTTCTTGCATTACTTTAGTAGTTTTCAGTCTCCTCTTAATTCCAGTGTTTTACTTAGAACACTGGTCTTTAGGGACACATTTTTTTAAATTTTTTTTTGGAAGTGATTTTTGTTTTGTGGATTTGGTGTTTATGTAGTTTAAACTGATGGTAGTTTTTTAGCTTATGTTAAAAATATACAGTGACTACCACTTTGGAAAATTACACTCTTCTGAATATGATAAATTCAGGTTAACTGGTAGCTACTACGGAGTATCATCAACGGCTGGTTTAAGTTAGCCTGTAAAACTGGAGATGTCAGTCTTTATATCCACAGCGACACTGATTTACAGATTTAGGTATTTTTAACAGCTAACTATAAATTTATGGTAGAAAGAACATAATCTACTGTAGTAAATTTATAGTATTTTGGTAAATATCTCAGGTTTGGTTTTTTCCTCTTTTGTCTTTTTTGTTAGATTTAGGTATTGCTTTCTACATTCTTTCTCCTTCCCTCAGAAAAAAAGATTTAGCTGAAGTAGTGCTGTCTGTTTTTTAATTTCCTTTTTAGGTATCTGCATATTGGTCATGCCAAGGCTGCCCTGCTGAATCAGCACTACCAAGTTAACTTTAAAGGAAAACTTATTATGAGGTTTGATGACACAAATCCAGAAAAAGAGAAAGAGGACTTTGAAAAGGTATGATAAGAAAGCAGGGAAATCCATTTACTGTATAGCTAATTCAGAGGTAAATGACAGACAGATTTGCCTTTGCATGGTTTTGCACTAGTTTTTGGGGGTTTTTATTCATTTAAGTTGTATGCTTGGAAGAAATTTCCATCAGCTTTACCTTAAAAAGCTTAAAGCCATTTCTTTTTCTCCAATGTTTATTTTACAGCATGTAGATGTGCATGTCTTGTACAGTAACTCTTGTTTTCACTGTATAAATGCTTAGTCTGTAACAAGTAATCTCAGCTTTTATCTTCTTTTCTTGTCCTACCTCTTCCTAGAAGTTGTCTTAAGTCTGATCTCATATAATTACAGGCTGTGAGTGAATGATAAGTGCTGCTTCTCTTTTCTTTCATGCATGTTGTATTATAATTAGGGCTTATCCTTTCTGGACAATCAAGCATGAAAAACACCACATCTGGCATGAAAAGGATAGAGGTTTAGGAAAACTAGATTTCCTGAGTATTACAGTATACGGTATCACACCTTGCAGGTCATTCTTGAAGACGTTGCAATGCTGAACATCAAACCAGATCAATTTACGTATACCTCAGATCACTTTGAAGCAATAATGAAATACGCCGAAAAGCTTATTCAAGAAGGGAAGGCGTATGTAGATGATACTCCTGCAGAACAAATGAAAGCAGAGCGTGAGCAAAGAGTGGAATCTAAACACAGAAATAACTGTAAGATATTTTAAGCTTCTCTCTCTTGCTTCCTTATCTACTTATATTGGCATCCATCCTTGTTTTTTTTATTAGCAAGGATGAATGAGATGACTGATTGCATATCTGTAAGGTCCTTAGTGAAACTTGGAGGTGTTTTGTGCTTTGTTCTGCAAGGCTGGAATTAAGTGTGTGTTTAGACAGATGCATTAAATCTGTGTATGTATTAATTCATTACCACTTACAAGATTTCAAGGTGTAAAATGTGTGGAAATTAATTCCAGTGTCAAAAGAGGGGGCCTGGCATTGCTTTTTCTTACTGTAGAATTAAACCATGGAATCCATGGTTCTGTATCAATTCATAACAACTTTGAAAATTATTTTTGTTGTTCTTAGGTGTTAATAAGAATCTGCAAATGTGGGAAGAAATGAAAAAGGGAACAGAATACGGACAAACCTGTTGCCTGCGAGCAAAAATAGACATGAGTAGTAACAATGGATGTATGAGGGATCCAACTCTTTATCGTTGTAAGAACCAGCCTCATCCACGGACTGGAAGTACCTACAAGTATGTCCACTTCCTCCTTGTCTAGCCTGTGATTTTTGCTCTTTCCAGGGCATTTACCATTCCTTAGTAAATGTCGTTTAATATTTGGAACCTGCTAGCATTTTTCACTCAGAATATGTAATAAGTCTCTTGACTCTTTGAAACTTCTGCAGATGACATCAAACCTGCGAGTTAGCCATTGTCAGCAGTGAATATAGTTTTAGTTTTGGTCCATGAATACGTTTGGTTTCAGTGAAGATCTTTGGGTCAAAACATGAATTGAGACTTAACAGCTCTATCTTGGACAATACAGCTGTGTGCTTTAGCTACTGGAGCTTAAACAGAACTGTGGCAATTTTATACTGCTACGATTTTATATTTCTGCAAAGCATCCTTGGTCTACTTACCTGAGTGACTTATTCAAACTTCACAGCCACTGCTGTTTCTGCAGAATGAAGAATTACTAAATTGTGCATTGAAGTAAGCCTACACAGTTGTTCAAGGCAATCGTTCAGTGCCTATTTGAAGCCTCTGTTTCCAGCTACACAACTTCCATTTTGGACACATTGATTTCATGTGTGTAGTAGTATAGCTCTCTGTGTCTGTGGTAAGGGCTTATTTTTAAAAATGAAAGCTTTGCTTGCTATTCAAGGGCAAAAAGCCCCCCCTGTAAGTCAGTATTTTATGGGTTTGAAAAGAACAGTAGCAGTGTAGGATTTTATTTTTTTAGCCTTGAATATTGATTCTGTGATCAACTTCTTGAAGGCTTTCTTTGTTTTAAAATATGTTGCCCTCTGGACCTTTTTTTATGGACAATCTTTTGTGTATGTGCTATTTTAGTCTTCATCTGAAAGTTTTCAGGATCATAGATTATAAATATTTATAATATACAGATACAGATTATGCTTAGTTTAAATATTTACATGTGAGGAAAGTGTTTTGTCGTTCTCAGCTAATTGAAGGCCTTTTATTATCAGGGTTTATCCCACATACGACTTTGCCTGCCCCATTGTTGACAGTATTGAGGGTGTCACACATGCACTGAGAACAACTGAGTACCATGACAGAGATGAACAGTTCTACTGGATCATTGAGGCACTGGGCATAAGGAAACCATATATATGGGAATATAGCCGGCTAAACCTCAACAACACTGTGCTGTCTAAGAGAAAGCTTACCTGGTTTGTCAATGAAGGGCTTGTGGATGGATGGTATGTTACTTGATAGTAGTTCAGTATTGTTCCTTAAAGGTACTTGTGACTGAAAAAAAAAACCTCTTTTGTTTTGTTTTGTTCTGTCTTGTCTTTTTTTTCCCAGAGTTTGTACCTGGTCTTATGATGATCTCTCCCTCCCTAACCCTTCCTGTTAGGTCTTCAGCAAGATTTGATTCATGTTCCCACCAAAACATTTTACATTTCAGATTAGGCCTTTTTATTTCTTGTATAAGAGAATAAAATCATAGAATAAGAACACATACTCAAGGAGAAATAACATTGTCACTGTTACTCATATCTTTCTGGTTCCTTTTGAGTAAGAATCAAGCCCTGTTGCTTCAGGTTTTGTGATTCAGGTGCAAATGAAAAGCAAGTTATGTGATAGGGACATGACTTCTACCTTGCCAGTTTCTGAGACTTGAATAGATGTAGGAAAAGAGCTACTTCACCAAGTGATGGCATCCCCCTGGGGTGAGATAGAAGAAAATCTGCACTATAGATTCGTATGGATAAGAGTTCAGTCTTTTCTCTTAGGTCTTCTCCTCTAGTTCCTAATCGCACAAATGAAATATACTAAAGCTGTGCCTTTCATGTGTAGCAGCATTAGTAAAGTTTTTGATTGGTCTGACTAATTGTGGTGGTTTGGCCCTAGCCAGAGGCCAAATACCCAACAAGCCGCTTGCTCACTCCCCTCTTCAGCTGAAGAGGGGAGAAAATAGATATTAGGAGGCTTAGGAACTGAGATAAGGACAGAGGGATCGCTCTCCAATTAGTGCAATGGGCAAAACAGACTCAGCACAGGATAAAGGAAAGTGATTTATTACTACTACAACTAATACACATGGTGAACCGGAACAAGATAAGAATTGGCCAGGTCTTAAAGCACCTTCCCCCCACCCCTCCCTTCTTAGCACAATTAAAACCCATTGTGATATTACTCCCTTCTTCCCCCCCAAAACATGGTGCAGGGATGGGCAGGGAATGGGCAGCGGGGTTCCAGCGATTCCTCACAAGCTGCTTTTCCTCCCAAGATCTTAACACTTCTACTTCCCCCCCACCCCTCGCCTCTTCGCACTCTTGACTTTAATCATAGATCTGCTCCCTTCATCCCTCCCCTTGCAGCACAGGGATGGGCAGGGAATGGGGAGTGGGGGTTTCAGTCCATTTTTCCCGAGTTGTCTTCTGTTTCAGCTTGGGGGGGGGCATTCCACACACACGCATACTTCCCTGGCTGTGCCGTGGGGTCCCACCCACGTGAGAGTCGTATCCACAACTTCTGCAGCGTGAGCCCTCTCTTATTGGGGAGCCATCTCCTCACCACAGGCCTCTCAGCAGGAGTCCTCTCCATAGGGTGCTGACATTGGGGTCCAGACCCCCCTGGCCTGGTCCCCTGCAAAGTCACAAGCAAACCTGCTGAGGCGTGGATCAATCTTCACAGGGCATAGGTGTCTCTGCTCCCCGTCCTCATCCGTGTGCTTTGGGGGGGCACCCGTTTCACCATGGTCTCACCACGAGCTGCTGAGGAAACTGTCTTTTTTCACATTATTCACACACACACACACACACCCACACACACACCCCGCCTTCTGCAGGCCTGACCTTGGTGTCTGTGCAGCTTGTTACATCTTCTCTCTCCCACTCTGGTGGCAAAGTGCACCTGCCAGCAGTTTTGTTTTCTCCTACATGTGATTCCCAGAGGCGCTGTGACCAGCTCTGATAAGCCCAGTCTCGAATTTGGCCTTGAGTTGATCATGTTTTCAAAATATGGGGCTTGCAGAAAGCTGTAACTGCGGCTTACAAAAGCCTCCGAAGCAGCACAGCTGCACAAAACTGCAACACTAATAGTTAGGGCTTAGCACATGATAATGATGAAACATCTTTTTCTACTAGGGATGACCCAAGATTTCCCACTGTCCGTGGTGTCCTAAGAAGAGGTATGACAGTTGAAGGGCTAAAACAGTTTATTGCTGCTCAGGTGGGTGTTGTTCTTTTCTGATTCTTTAAATCTTGCTAGGTAAGGACAAGTTTTTGTGAAGTTTCAGTTGAAATACTTGTAACTAGGCATTTTCTTCTTCGGAAGGTTTGCTACTTTCATGTGTATTACTTCAACAGTGTTAACACATATGAGCAGGTCCTGGCAAAATGTGGTAGCAGGTTTCTTTCTTTAAAATGTGTTTATTTTGCAAGCTCAAGATGCTTTTCTACACCATTTTGATAAATACAAGCATAGATGGTTTGGAGTCTTTAGATGGCTTTGTTTTAAGTGTGTCTAATGTTTAAAATACTTACATTAATGCAGTTTGGTTTTGTTGGATTTTTTTTCCAGGGCTCCTCTCGATCTGTTGTGAATATGGAATGGGATAAAATTTGGTCCTTTAACAAAAAGGTATGTGCTTTATTGAATTTGATCCAATTCCTGATACCCTCTTTCTGGGATATCTAGAGAATCCAGCGTTTATTGGAGTGCTTATCACAACAAGTAGCAGTTGCAGTATGCTGCATCATTTGGCACACTCTCAGGAAAATGGAATGTCCCCTCCGCCCCTTTCTAACCTGATCTAGCACTAATCCTATAGATTCTCCTACACCAGTACTTACTTGCCTTACTTAGTAGTATGGGGAAAGACAATGATATTTGCTGTAAATATGATCTGAAAACTGCATTTCATTTTTCTGCTTTCAAGCTGCGAGCTATCTGTAAGAAGGTATTACTTAATGCTTTTTACCTTAGCATATAGCTTACAGTGCTGTAAGCATACATAGCATAAGCTATCATTCTGCAGCTTCATAGCACAGTCACATTTGCTTACATAACAGGAGCTCTACAAACCCACGGAAAATGCATTATTCCTAGTTTTAAAAGACTGCCTGTTTCTGGTTTGGCTTATTTGTTAATATAAGCACAAATCTTACTCAATTGGATTCTGGTTGGCCACTTCTCCTTTCTGTGGCAAAAGGCCTAACACCCTGGGTATGCTGCCTATGTAGATACAGCCAGCACTGCTGATGTTACTGACTGAATGTCAAATGAGGAATATTGCATCTTGACACGGTTAGTTGCTTTCTGGCAGCGGATGCTTGGACACTATAATAAGGCGAATTGTTATAATGCTGATTGCATATTTTGTGTGATTGTGGAAACACCTGTTATTTTGCACTGGGATTCCTGCTTGGTTTTGCTTAGATAGTACCCAGATCTCTTCATTTAAGTGGTTTTTTGCTTGTCTGGCATGTGTCATGTATTTCTTCATATATTTTGCACTTGATCTGCTACATACACAAAGGTTTATGAATTGGTTCTTTCTGTTGCTGCATAAATATATTTATGACTAAGAATGGGATTTTGGGGAAAAATCCACAGTGGAGTCTCAGGACTCATTTTTTTAATTGACTTTTAAACAGGGTTTCTTAGACCTCTGACTTGACTCCTTGGACAGCACCGTATTTATGGGCCAATTTTTACATGCAGCTAGTTGGCAGTCTGCAGTATGACCAAAACCAGTTGGTTGCATGTAGGTAGTTCTGAGCTCATAGACTTCAACAGTCTGAGTGCTCTTATTTTATATATTATCCTGTAAGTATGCCACTGACTTTTTAACATCTGTCACCTGAGGAAGGATTGTGAGTTTTAATGAATAAAATAGAGCCTGGTTATAATATAATAACATTCAGTTATTTGGTTATCAAAATTATAATATTAAGCAACTTAATACGTCTTTATTTTGGAATACAGACACAAATACTGTTTTTAAAGTGTTTACAAAAAATTTTGGAGCCTGGCTTCAGTGAATATGAACTCAAAAATGTGTGATGACTTCAAAGGATACCATCATAACACTTTATTTGTAATGTCAAATAAGTAGTTGCTAAATATTTTTTCCTACCATTGCCATGTTTTTTACTTAAGCAGGAATAAACTAAGGGCAAAAAAAGGCACTTCATGCTAATAAAAGCAGGTGTTTTCCTCTGTTAGTTTCCAGTTAAATTGGTAGATCTCGGATACTCCTTTTGGACCTAGACAACTATTCTACTTAAGTTTTTAAGTGCCTCTGAATAGTTCGTCAAGCCAGTGTTTCAGGTATGAAAAATGCTCTGAAAAAATACATCAGCTGAATTTGAAAATGGACAATAAAAATACAGGAAGGTATTTTAGTGGTTTCTTGCTCTTGCCAAACTGCTATTGTACAAGTCCTGATGAAGCCAATGTTCTGGTCTTGCCTTATTATAGTATCTAATGTGTCTGTATTAAAATTGCAGGCTTAATTGGTACTTAGCCAGGTCTGTCCCTGATTCTGCTGGAGTACTGACCTGGAAAATTAGTATGGGATCAGGTCTTGTGCTGCTGGGAAAAGAATGACCTGCACTAGTAAATTATTGCTTTAAATTCAGCTACTGAGAAAGTGGCCCATATATAATAGCTTATGTGCATAGTGAAACTACATGAAAGTAGATTTTGCTGTCTTCCATATGCGGCATTAGCTCATAATCTGGTCACTTCTGGTGTCAGTAGTACCCAATCCATAGTCTTTTACTCCAAATGTTTCTGCAAAGATGAGAAATAGTAAAGTACTACCACAGTTTTCTCACTTTTCTCTAGTTTTGGATTAAAGTAACATTTAAACAAACATTAACAATGCAGTAACATAAAGAATACCAGTTAATATTCCTTTCTGGTGGTTATTGTTTTATACAACGTCTTATTTCTCTGTCAGTGTCCTATAATCATGATCCTTTTCATTTGTTTTCTGTAGGTTATAGACCCAGTAGCACCTCGGTACACGGCTTTGCTGAAAGACGCGGTGGTCCCAGTGAATATTCCTGAAGCTCAAGAGGAGATGAAAGAAGTGGCTAAACATCCAAAGGTTCTCACTTTTCTCTTTTAATCTTCTTGTACTGCAGGTCAGGAAGGTTGGAAATACCTTGGCTTAGAGGAGCCAGCAGGGAAATTCCTGCTTTTAATTTGTTCAGACAGCATGAGATAAAACCCAGAAGTAATGTTTTCACAG
The DNA here is from genome assembly GCA_022605575.1 of Laterallus jamaicensis coturniculus. Classification (NCBI taxonomy): domain Eukaryota; kingdom Metazoa; phylum Chordata; class Aves; order Gruiformes; family Rallidae; genus Laterallus; species Laterallus jamaicensis. The sequence continues at coordinate 25,797,116 of JAKCOX010000001.1, forward strand.
AATTGTTGAAAAGTGGTTAAGTACTGAATGTGTGTGTTACATTAAGAGGATGTAGGAAATTGCTGTTGTAAATACATTGAATGCATGTAAGACAGTGCATTGAAAGGCATCCCAGAGTTTTCAGAAGAGACAAGACATTGCAAGTATGGGGTGATGCTGAGACAGTTTTTGTTACTGTTTAATGCTAACTTTCACAAAGAAGTTTAAGTTTAAAATTTTATCCAAGCTTTATAGGTCTAATACTATAGATATTGCTTATCCTCAGAAGAGTGTGGAATGCAGGATTTTTAAAAATCATTTATAAAGTTAGAATTAGATAGAGAAGTGATACATTAACCTGTTAATTGTACCACTCCCTGGATTTTTTTTAATATGACTTTGATAACTGCTTCCTCAATTTAAATTACAGAACTTGCTAATGTGATAAGATTGGTATCCAGTGAACAGAATAATATCCTTTAAGAAGGGGGATGTGTTACTATACAATTCTCTTTAGGCTCTACAATTAGGAAAGCTGCTTTCCTTTGAGCATGGCATCTCAAATTGTACCTAAGCTTCTCTTAGATATCCCTTAGATATCATACTTACACTGAGAAAACTTGTTAAAGTTTTACTTATTTGTTTTTATTTTGTTGTTTTGAGTGTTCTGTAGCCATTTCTTGTAATTGAGAGTTGGACATATAGTTTGCCCTTTTCCCTGTGGCAGATAAACAAGGAAACAGGTTTTCAGCAGATGTGAGAATTCTAAGAGTCAAAAAGTGTGATGTTTGGTTAGATGCAAGCCAGCATGATAAAACATTGATGTTAAAAGTGCTGCCTCCAGTATATAATGAAGTACTGTCCAGAAGAAACAATTTTCAAACTCCTGACCAGTTAAAAAAATCTGTCTGCCTTTTGGGTTTTTTTTAAGTAGATCCTCATTGTTGAGATGCTTTAAAGCTGAGTATTTTTAGTATTGAGTGATGTATTTCTGACTTTGTCTTGAAAAATCTATGCAGCTGAGAGAAGCTCAATATGTATCTATGTACTACCTATAGTAAAAAGCAAAAATGGGAGTAATGATCTTATTTTGGAAGGAAACTTGCATAGCAAAATGGAAATTTAAGATCTTAAGAGGCATGGGCCTTCAGGAAACAGGGTATGCTATCAATTGTGTTGGAGCTAGTATTTGATAGCAGTTAGGATTTTGAGTGTACTTTCAGAGGAATGCATGCGTCACTTGTAAACAAGAAACCTGAGAGTTGTGGAGGGCTACTATACTTTTGCATTGCTGCTGTTGTCCATCTTCTATTTTCATCTCTTCTGTCATAAATAAAGCAGTGTTTTGGCACTGCATGAAATTAAGTCAGCTTATATAATAACAGTCTCTCCTTTGAAATTAAAATCTTTATTCACAGAATGCCGATGTGGGCTTGAAACCAGTGTGGTATGGCTCCAGAGTCCTGATTGAAGGTGCAGATGCAGAGACCCTGACAGAAGGAGAGGTGGTTACATTCATAAACTGGGGCAATGTTGTCATCACCAAATTAAACAGGTAAACTGTTTGCTAGGAGATAAAATTAACTTTTGTTTTTCAGCTTCTTGTTGATTTTTCTTTTAATAGGTTGCTTGTAACAGTAAAATATTAGTGGTTGTCCATGTCAATTCTGTAATTCTCTATGTAGACATCTACTTCAAAATAAGCCACAAAACTGCATTTTGGCATGGAGTGTATTTTACAGGTCTGAAATTGCCAGGCAGTGCTGATACTGTATGCCACTCTCATCCAGCATTCTCCATGTTTCTGTGGTAATGCTTCTATTGTGAAACAGCTTTTTCAAACAAAAAACCCACCTGGAATTTCAACAACTTACACACTGTAACAGATATCTGCTCTTGCATACTAAAACCCAAAACTTAACACAGTTTCAGTTGCAGAACTATTGGGCTGGGGAAGGAGACCATAAATGTCACTGTTGAGAGACAGTGACAGAATGGGGTGAGCCAACTCACCCCATTGGTGCTGTCCAAGGAGTTTGTTTTTGGTGTAAAACAAAGTCAGGATTTTGGTTTTTTCCATGTTCTTTACTGTCTCTTAATATTTAAGAAACCAAAATTAAAGGACGACTTCAGTAGTAATGAATACGCTCTTTAGGTTTCTATGTCTCCCATGCTTCAAAAATGAACTCTGAATACTTGCTTCTTAGTGAGTCTATTTATGGTCTGTAGTACCATGAGAACTAATCGTTTAGGCTTTGCTCTTATTTCTGTTTCCCTGTAGAAATTCAAGTGGAAAAATAGTGTCCATCGATGCCAAGTTGAACTTGGAGAATAAGGACTTCAAAAAAACAACTAAGATCACTTGGTTAGCAGAAACTCCACGTGCACCACTCATACCAACTGTCTGTGTTAATTACGATCATCTGATCACTAAGCCAGTTCTAGGTAAAGATGAGGATTTCAAGCAATATATTAATCGAAACAGCAAGGTAAGTTTTTGTTTTGGCCCCTTTATCATAGAGTCATCAAGGTTGAAAAAGACCTTCAAGATCATCAAGTCCAACTGTCAGCCCTATACCACTGTAACCACTAAACAATCTCCCAGAGCACCACAGCTACCCATTATTTGAACACTCCCAGGGATGGCAACTCCACCACCCCCCTGAGCAGCCTGTTTCAATGCTTCATCACTCTTTTGGTGAAGAAATTTTTCTAATATCCAATCTGAACCTCTCCTGGTGCAACTTGATACCATTTCCTCTTGCCCTATTGCTAGTCCCTAGGCAGAAGAGGCCAACACCCACCTCACTACAGCCTCCTTTAAGGTAGAGTTCAATATGGTCTTGCCTCAGCCTCCTCTCCTCCAGGCCAAAAAGCCCCTGCTTCCTTAACCTCTTCTCATAACACTTGTTCTCCTGACCCCTAATCAGCCTGGTTGCCCTTTTCTGCATCCTCTCCAACACCTTGATGTCCTTCCTATACTGCAGCACCCAAACCTGCATGCAGTACTCAAGGTGCACCCTCACCAGGGCTGAGTACAGGGGTAAGATCGTCTCCCTGGCCCAGCTGTTCACAATGTTCCTGATACAAGCCAGGATGCCGTTTGCCTTCTCAGCCACGTGAGCTCATGGCTCATGTTCAGCCAGGTGTCAGTCTGCTGGTCAGCTCTCCAGACACTCTTCCCCAAACCTGTAGTGCTGCCTGGGGTTGTTGTGGTTCAAATGCAGGAGCTGGCACTTGGCCTTGTTGAAACTCAAACCGTTGGCTTGGGCCCATGAATCCAGCCTGCAGAGCCTCCCTACCCTCAAGCAGAATGGTACTTCCACCCAGCTTAGTGTCACCTACAGACTTACTAAGGGTGCGCTCTATCCCCTCATCCAAATCATCAATAAAGATGTTAAAGAGGAGCAGCCCCTGCAGTGAGCCCTGGAGACAACTGGATTTAACTCCATTTAACACAACTCTTTGGACCCAGCTGTTGAACCAGTTTCTTACCGAGCAAAGTGCGTGCATAAGCCACGACCAGTCAGCTTCTCTGGAAGAATGCTGTGGGAAAATGTCACAGGCCTTGCTAAAGTCAACGTAGACAACAGCCACAGCCCTTCCCTCATCCAATAAGCACGTCACCCTATCATAGAAGGAGACCTGCCCTTCATGAACCATTCCTCAAAGCTTAACATTTGGGATGGTTCTTTTGCTATCACTATTTCTAATTATACTTTCAATACAGAGATTTCATTTGTCAATCAAGTAAATAATGTGCTGGTGTATCTAGTTTCCATGTTTTCCATTTAACCTCTCATAATTTCTAAATTAAAACCTGATTCATATTTTTTTTTATTGTACATTACTGGGCTTTTACATGTCTGAACCAAAAGTTTGAGTTTTTGTCTTGATACATTCTTATGATATGGCATCATCTTGGTAGTACTTGTCCTACTGCCCCTGAAATAAATGGACATTCCAGCACTTTCAAAATCAAAAAATCGCCACTATTCTACAGCTCTGCTGTATTTCTTGGTATTTTTTGTGCTCTGTTAATTCCAACTAATTTCTTTTAACACAGCAAGAGGAACTGATGTTGGGTGATCCTTGTCTTAAGGACTTGAAAAAAGGGGATATCATACAACTTCAGAGGAGAGGATTCTTTATCTGTGATCAACCATATGAGCCAGTGAGGTAAGCTACATGAGAACAGCCTCAACAAACTTCACAGAGTTTGCTTTAGCTTGCTGTGTGTTAATGTTTTCACACATGCATTGGCAAGAGTAATGTTGCCTGCAAATATTTTCCACTTTAACATCACTTTTCTGTGGATTACTTTTGTGGACTGGCATGTCTTTTAGCTTGTTTGTTCCCATGTCTTCAAACTGTCTAAGCCAAGCACATGGCACTTCTGGTGCAGCCCAGCTAACTTGGACAGAGTAAAGAGATGATGGTTTCCTTGCGATTTTAGGTTTACAAATCTAGGGAGTGATGTTACAGAATAAAATAGGCATTTGGCCAATTAGAGTGTACATGTACTATTTAATTGTTACAGTATTTTAGCAAACTACCAAGTTTCTAAATGACTCTGCATCAGCATAATGTAATGTAACGGAAACTTGTACATAATGGGAATCAACGCAGATCCCCAGTTATGTCAATTTGGGTGGCAACAGTTGTGTACAAAGATAAACTCTCAGTTGTGTGAGGCCATCTTGTAGAAAAAGTAGAACACTTGTTTCAAAAAATGTTTCATGTGTTTCTTGTTTTCTTTTGCTCTTGTGTTTTCTATTATACTTTAGTCCTTACAGTTGTAAAGATGCCCCATGCATTTTAATTTACATCCCTGATGGACACACTAAGGAAATGCCAACGGCTGGATCAAAGGAGAAGACTAAAGCTGAAACTGCAAGGAAAGAGGTACACTGTTGTTTTAGAAAAGTGCTATAAAATGTATTGCTGTACAAGATGATTGTGCTAAATACTTGGTGCTTTTTTTTTTTAAGGCAAATTCAGCTGTAAAAGAAAAATCTGCTCCACTTGTTGGCAATACTTGTACTGTATCTGAAGGGCACCTGGTCATTTACAACAGGGTTTCTGCACAGGGTGATGCAGTTCGTGACTTGAAAGCTCAGAAGGCAGCAAAGGAGGATATTGATAAGGCTGTGAAACAGTTGCTGGCCTTGAAAGCAGAATACAAAGAGAAGACGGGACAGGAGTACAAGCCTGGAAATCCTCCAGTGTCTGTAACTAAACAGTCTTCAAACCCTGCGACCTCTGGCACCCTGGACAGTAAAGCTCTGTATGACAAAGTAGCGAAGCAAGGAGAAGTGGTCCGAAAACTGAAAGCTGAGAAAGCATCTAAGGTGGCTGATTATTTTTTTGTTTGCTGGTTTGGGTTTGCTTAGCCTGTTGACCCCTGTGGAGGTGAATGGATGCTTACCGTTTCATGTTTTCATCTTTTGGACCGAGCTCTGTTCTGTCAGGACTTGCATTTTCCAGTTACTTACCTTTTAGCTAGATATGTATGACAAAGTTTGTATTAATATTTATAAAGATGCAGGTAAATTCCTGTATTTTGTAGACTGCTGTTCTGAAACATGGACAGATCTGGTCCTTGGGGTTAAAATGTCTTACAGTGTTTGTTTATGTATTCATTTAACTTAATCCCATGAAGTCACATAATTTGACTATATTGTTATTTAGACCTTCAAAACCATAAAGGGAAAAAGAAAGTGTAGATGTAAATATTCTACAGTTTTTGAGACATCTTCCTGTCTGGAACTGAGTGTAGAGAACCTAGCTACTGATAGCTGTGTTCTTTCCCTTCTTTCTAATGCCGAGCAAGGAAACATGGAAAATAATGGGCTTTGCCTGGTGGTTAACTACTATTCATAATAGTGTCTTGGTAGCCCCATAAAATCTAAATAGATAGGAAGATATAAACTAATTTATTGTTATGATTTTACTTGTGACTGTGAGGGTTATATATCCCTTAACACGAGTTACTGGTTAAAGTAGGAAAGTAGTCGAAAAACTTCTATGAAGAACTCCGTTAAATATTTAAGAAAAATAGAAACGGCAAGTCTTTTATTTAAGGTATTTAAGGTGTGCTTCAGAATCTTATGTCTCTGTCCTTGTTCCTTCCTTTTTCTGCTCTTTCCTTTCTCTTTCAGGGTGAGATAGGTGCTGCTGTGGAAGTCCTTTTATCCCTAAAGGCAGAATACAAACAACAGACGGGCCAGGAGTACAAACCTGGAAGCCCACCAGTGGTTTTTGTCCCTCCTCAGTCTTCTCCTGTTTCTTCTCTTCCATCCTCGTGTCCAGTAGACAGCAAATCTCTGTACAACCAAGTAGCTGAACAAGGCGAAGTGGTCCGCAGACTTAAATCTGAGAAAGCTTCTAAGGTGTAATAGCAGTGAATGCTTCTGAGCAGCACAGTATTTTCAGTCTCGATTTAAACCTAATTACAAGTTTTGTAGAAGTTGAGGAACAAAGTATAAGCAAGTACTCTCAAATGTTATGAAATACTTTGAAATTCCATGAAGTGTTTTCCCAAGTTTTCTGAAGCTGATAGAGCTGACTTCATAAGATGTGGGATAGTGTACAGAGAACCTGGAAAATAAATAAGTGAAGCAGAATACAGACAGTAGCTTGAGACAAGGGCTGTAATGTGAAAGCTAGAATATCAATAATAAATTTGGTAGTAATTTGATAGGGGTCAGGGAACTGTTATTTATTCAGAGTCTGAATATTTGCTACCATTCTCTGGTGTACAAAGTCAGACTGTTGTAACTGGAGGGAACTAGGGCACCTAAATGGGAAGCTTTCATGGCACAGAAATCAGCCCTTACATACACTGCCTGTTAGGGTCCTTTAATGTGCAGCTTGTTTTGGTGTTGTAGCTAAAAATCTTACCACTGGGCTCAACTCCTACTAACAAGTTAGCTCTAGAAGTTTTATTACAACAGCTATGTTAGAGCCATTCTAGTAAAGTTTGTGTTACCTTAGCTATTGTGTTTCATTTCTGTTGTTTCTCTCTTTATCTGCAACTGCTTTTTTTTTTCCTTTCTTGCTTCAGGAACAAGTAGATGAGGCTGTGAAAATTCTTTTAAATCTAAAAGCAGAATATAAACAAAAGACAGGTCAAGAGTACAAGCCTGGAAATCCACCTTCAGGTCCTCCTTGTACACCTTCTACTACACTTCCATCTTCTGTATGCTGCAGTAACTTGGCACCCTGTAGCTTAGTGGATGGCAGAGCACTTTACAGTAATGTAGCTGAACAAGGGGAAGTGGTACGCAGACTCAAAGCAGAGAAAGCTTCCAAGGTATAATAGTGAACAGAGTAAGCGATTGCAATTCTTACCCCATTTTGCCACTTGGGGGAAATCTTTCACCAAATAATCATCTGTGTACTACAATCTTTTGAGTCCTAGTCATAGCTTAACCATCAAGCTGCTCTGATGCTAGATACTTTCTTGACTCTGCAGTGTAAGTTATAAATTTGACTGGTGTAGAAAGTCAAACTTAACCTCTCCTGTCCACATCAATAGGCACAAATATGGCAGATGTCAACCATGCAGAAGTTTTGTTTTGCTTTTTCTTGCTGTATTTGGGATGTGAGGACAAAATTATCTAGTGTGCTGCAACAGTAGCAAGGCTTTTCAAAACTTGACAAATGCTGTGATTGTTGGGATAAAGACCATGAGTCAAACCTATATGTTTTCAGGGCCCTGCTGATTTTTTTCCCTGCTTATATTTCTACCTTGCAGAATTGGTTTTGGTGTTGGGTTATGGGGTTGGTTGTTTTTTTCTGGGATTGTTTTGTTTTAAAAATCCTTTTTCTAGAACAGTTTAACATATTTTTCGGTGTAGATTTTGCTTATTAACAGGTTGCAGCTAGAGTAACATTCTGGTACAATGTGACAGCTCTCATCAAACATACTCCTCTTCCTTGGGGGAGAGCTGTTACCCGAGTGTCCCCCTAATTATGGAGCACTGTTCACTGCTAGATGGAAATTTTATTTTCTTAGCCTGAAAATCAATGTTTCTTGTCAGTTCTTTCTTTAATTCTCATTAGTGTGTCTTGCTGTTTGTCCTCCATACAGGATGAAATAGACGAAGCGGTAAAACTCCTCCTTTCTCTAAAAGCTGACTACAAAGAAAAGACTGGGCAGGACTACAAGCCAGGACATCCACCAGTAGCTCAAGGTGCTTCATCTCAAGCAACAAGCATGGTACGCAGTGCTCCAGACACCCCAGAAGCTAAAGCCCTGTTTAGTAAAGTAGCTCTTCAAGGGGATGAAGTTAGGAAATTGAAAGTAGAAAAAACAGATAAAGTAAAAACATACTGTAACATAAAAAAAAAATGGATTTAAATTTCAAAATCTATTCTAAATTCAGTGTTATGGGAATTAGAAATGTACTTTTAGAATAGGCAGCAATTGAATTCTGAGATCTGAAATGTACTTCTAAAATTATTCCTGTCACACATGATCCTTAAAATGTTAATACACTTTACTTAACATACCAGCTTTTGCAGGTGTGTCCTCTCCCCCGCACTGTATGGATGTCCACAGTGCCATACATAGATCCATTTTATTTTTTTGATAGTCATTTTATTCCTGTGATTTCTGTATGGAGTTACCTTTTTTTTTCTAATTCAAAGGACAAGTTAGATGCAGTTGTTAAGGATCTTCTTCAGTTGAAGGCCCAGTATAAGACTGTTGCAAGAGCTGGCTATAAACCAATTTCCGCTAGTGGTGCTGATGACAAAGACAAGAAGAAGAAAGAGAAAGAGAACAAATCTGAAAAGCAGAGTAAGCAACAGAAGCAAAATGATGGCCCAAAGAAAGAACCTGTGCAAGGGCAGAGTGGTAATGAATTCTCCTCAAATGGATCAGGAGAGGGTCAAGGCCCTAAGAAACAAACCAGGTAAAGACAAAATCTTTAATCTGTTTGTGACATACCTCAACTCAGAATTAGTTTTACAGATTTGTTGCTTCACTTGAGAACTTGGATATTTGCGGAACAATTGTGTTCATTTTAATTTTTAGGATCAAGTCAAAAGCAAGTTACCAAAGCTTTTTATTTAGTGTCAGTTGTACCTCAGCATCCTACTGAGGAAAATCTGCCTAGCCTGCAGAAAGCATAAAACAGTTTACACACTGTTACAGTGGGTGCTGTTACTGTCATTGAGAACTTGCTAGGCTTTATTATTTGCTTCTGCAAATGTCCTGCTTTTTCTTCTGTAGAGAAAAGCTCATACAGTTATTTCATTGTACAAGAGTTTCCAGGATACTTACTTGGAGTACCATGAGGTATAGCCTAACTCAGAGCAAGGCACTGCTACAGTTGGTGGAACTTCCCAGTGATGACTGCTGTGTATCCCCTCTTATGCTACCACAATGAAAGTTTAAAAATCTACAGCGTGTATAATGCGTCACTATTTATTTCCTGATTTAGATACATAAATCACGTGTTAGAGGCAGAGAAGTGCTTATTTTGTATAGAAATTATGCAAGAAACATGCCTTTTTTACTCTTAAAACTTCTCAAATGGATCAGGAGAAGGCCAAGGCCCTAAGAAACAAACCAGGTTTGTTCTATCTCTCTTTGTAGAGGTAGTTGACCAACAAAAATTTTTTCTGTTATTTGAGTGAGTTTAACCTCCTTAGGGATCTTCTAGCTGTACTACAGAACTTTTATTTTGGTGGTAGGGTAATTTTTCTGTCTTGAACAGCATGACTGATGTTCACATGAGTGGTGAATTCAAGTTACATGTGTTTCCTGGTATCATAGCTGCCGGATAGGTAAGAAATTTTTAGAATGAAGATCAAGACAGCTTTCACATGGTCTGGTTAGTCTTAGGTTCTTACTGTGGGTGATTTGGTGTTTTAATGCATCTTTATAGGTTCTTTGATGCAACTGTGGTGAGAGTTAGGAGGTTTCAAACAGTAGAAAATAAACAGCTGATTTACTGAAATACTCTTGTGTTAACCAAGGTAGGGAAATGCTACCCATTCCTACTAGCCAAGCTGTACTGGACTGTCAGGAAAAAAATTAATTTGAAAAGTCAGCTTTATAAAGTAAAGTTTAAAATACTGTTTCACACCCTCCTTTTTTCTACCATTCCCCCTGAAAAGAGAAAACAAAAAAAAGGTGCTAAGGTAAATGTCACTTCTAAATGCTGTACAGCATAAAACTGGTTCTTTTCTAATATCATAGGCTGGGTCTGGAAGCTAAAAAAGAAGAAAATCTTTCAGAATGGTTCTCTCAGGTAAGCGTACATCAGTTTGAATTTAAGAATTAGTTCATTCTCATAAATCAAGATCTGTTTTGGTTTTATATGTCGTGGTTTCACCTCAGCGGAGAGCTGAGCACCACACAGACACTCTCTCTAGGGGAGGGGTGGAGGGAGGTAGAAGAAAACAAAAAGACCCAACCCCAAACCTCACAGACTGGGATACGGATAGTTTACTGGGGCAGCAGACAGAGAAGAGGGAGATAGAACAATAATAGGACTTTATAGTAAAATATACAAAAGTCGTGATATACAAATGCAGTTTCTCAGCAAATATCACAACTCAGACCATACAGCTCAGACTCGGCCTGAAACTGGACTGTCCCCAAAAACCGGGTGTCCTGGAGCCGTGCACTCCTTTCCCCACCAGCCCCTGTTTATGCTGAGCATAGAATACCCTCTTTGGCCTGTTTGGGTCACCTGTCCTGGCTGTGTCCCCTCCAGCTTCCTGGGTGCCCCCACTTTCTCATTAGCAGGGCAGTATGAACAACTGAAAAGTCTGTGACTGCTTGGCAGCAACTAAAACATCTCATCCTAACTCCCAAACACAACATTCAAAATGCTGCTAGGAAGAAAATTAACTCTATCCTAGCCAAACCCAGGACAATATTTTACTTCGGGTTCTGGGGTTTTGTGGCTTTACTTATTTTTTTTTTTACAGACAAAAACATAAAACTGTCTTGCTATTGCAATCATGTCTTGTATCGCAATCATGTCTTAAATAGAAGTGTCTGGATTGAAAAGCTGAATAAATTTAGGAAGCTGAAAAAAGTCAATAATTTTATCCTCCCCCAGCAACCATCCATATACACATAAAGAAAATAATGTAATTTTTATTAATAAATTAATCCCTCTTTTAAGAGGGCAAAACTTCAGTGAAGTGATAGGAATTTCACAGGCCTGGGAGTTTCATTTCACCTCAAGTTGATGTGTAATGAAAGTTTGCTGGTTCCTCAAGTTCAAAACAACTGGACTAGAGATGATTAGTTTAGATGAGGCTACTTATGACAGACAGTGAAGAGGTGTCAGTGGTGTACATTGCCTCTCGCTAGTACAATTTTTCCATATAACCTAAGGAAGAAAAATATTTTTGACACAAGCCAGAGACATTTTTTGCAAAAGTGTGGGTTTTTAGGGCCTGGAAAATAGCTACTGTTTCTTTCATGGATTCATGAAATTCAGTTTTAATTATGTGTTTACGTTTTTCAGTCTCTTATTAAACTTAATGTTCCTGCTTAACTTTCTCTAAGGATTGGCAGTAACAAAAATGACCTGAAAGCATGTCTTTGCTAACTTTTTGAGCACAAAGGTTTTTAAATAGAATTTTCTTGAATTGTATGCCACATGCTTGAATTACTCAATGTTCTTTGTTTATGAACTTGAAACAAGTGTCTAAATCTTTTGAAAGGTGATCACAAAATCTGAGATGATTGAATACTATGATGTGAGTGGCTGTTACGTTCTTCGTCCTTGGGCTTTTGCTATTTGGGAAGCTATCAAGAACTTCTTCGATGCAGAGATCAAGAAACTTGGAGTGGAAAACTGTTACTTCCCCATGTTTGTGTCCCAGGCTGCCCTAGAGAAAGAGAAGACTCATATTGCTGACTTTGCTCCTGAGGTACATTTCAAAACATGATTTTAATCTGAGTACAAGAAAACACAACCATTTAGTCTGTAGCTGAGTATGAGAGGAAATTTGGTTTTGTTTTTTCACATTTGTTTTGTTTATTTTTTAAATCCACACACCCTCTTCCCCCTTTTAGGTTGCTTGGGTCACAAGATCTGGGAAAACAGATCTGGCTGAACCGATTGCTGTACGTCCCACAAGTGAAACAGGTAGACCTCTTTTTGTGCAACTTGACCATAAAGTAGAGTTTCAGCTATATTGTAGCTGATAGACAAAGCATCTATTTTGAAAAGTGGAAACAGATTTTTTTCTTAGAATGTTTTCTGTAACTCCTTATCAAATTTTCCTAAATCTGCTGCAATTTAGAGCGATGCCACAACACTATACATTCCATTAAATGGGCTTTACTAGGAAATGTACATTCTGGGAATCTTTCCATTAGTATCCTGAAGATTGACTTGCTTTGACAGAAAAACACATTTAGTTGGTTGGTTGTTTTATGTTTTTCATAAGAAAATTTCTTCCTATCATAATGCTCTTCAGTTTTGTATGTACTTGGACTGTAGCTATGAAACTAGCTTTAACTGACATTTCCTCTGAGTAATTTAAACACTTTAAGACCTAAGGCTGGATGAGTTGACTGAGTCAGGTATGATATAGCATTCTGAAATCTCTAGGTCAGTGAATTTTTATTTGTGAACCTAGATATATTGACATACTCTAAGCTAGTGACTCAAACATAGTTCTGTTAGGTACTAAGCTGTGGATTGTACTTTGACCAGCAGCATGCAAGCTGTTTTGCAGAGACACAGGACGAAGTGAAAGTACTCCTTTGAGCGAAAATGTGTAAAGACAAAAAAAAGGTGTTTGAGAATTAAGCATAAAGTGTAGTTCTCACAGCAGGGAGTGCTAAGCTCATATGTAGCAAAGAGGGAGGTTTGACATAAGCTGGCTGTACCGTGCAGAGACCCAAAGCTGCTTTCTCTTTACAGTCATGTATCCTGCCTATGCAAAGTGGGTGCAGTCGCACAGGGATCTTCCTATCAAGCTCAATCAGTGGTGCAATGTTGTGGTATGTCTGTACACGATTCCTGACTAACTTGTATCGTAAGGGCAGTGCAGGAAAATTATTCTGTGTGGACATGGCCTGATGATACTGATCACAGCACATCTTTTGTGCCAAAAGTGTGAATGTAGTTCATATGATTTGGTTTTGTAACTTTTTAATAAAACATACATACATATCAATTTATACGCTTAATTATATTATTTTAGTTGAAATCTATGAATAGCTGACTTGACTTTGATGCAGAATATTTATAAACAGCATTTTTAATGATAATTTGATGCTTTAGTGTTAAGTATGTTGTACAGATTTTTTTAATCTGCTTCCCCCAGCGCTGGGAGTTCAAACATCCCCAACCTTTCCTTCGCACTCGGGAGTTCCTTTGGCAAGAGGGTCACACAGCATTTGCAACATATGAAGAAGCAGCTGAGGAGGTACAAAACAAATGTACTGGTGCTTTTGCTTTCAGATAGCTACTTTACTCCACAGCAACACAAGCAAATCATTCTACAGGGGCCTGGTAGAAGTCTGTTTCCTTTTCTTTGGTAGCCCTCAAAAAATGCCAAGTGTGCTAGAAGCTTTTTTTTTCCCTCTCAGATGTAGCCCATGTCTGAGGCTTTAGTTGCCTTACACAATATGGGGAATTTGAAGACTCTGAGGTATAATGTATGCTTTCCTAAAAAATTATTTTCCTTAACAATCTAAATGATACATTCACATGTTAACTGCTAGGAAACTTAACACTTTCATTGCCCCAAAGACAGATGTTTCATTGAGTATTGTGGTACATCTTTATTTGCTTAGCAGACTTGTAGGTGGAAAATTTGTAGGTGGAAATTTGTAGTCAGTACAACCAACCATTGGCCTAGTGTTTCTGCAGTGATAACTTTTGGTTTTTGTCATGGTTTATAGTTGTTGCTGTTTGATTCATAGAGAAAAACAACAGCCAAGTTTAAAGCAATTGAAGAAATCCTATTTTTTAATCTTGAGAAAGTATTAAATGTAAGATTTTATACTCTGGTGTATAAAAATATTTCATGAATTACCAAATGTAAATATTGAGTAATTATTAACACAGTATGTTCATCACAGGTGCTACAGATACTTGATCTATATGCTCGAGTGTATGAAGATCTCCTAGCAATACCTGTTGTGAAAGGAAGGAAGACCGAGAAGGAGAAATTTGCTGGGGGTGATTATACAACCACTGTAGAGGCATTTATATCTGTCAGTGGAAGAGCTATCCAGGTATTTATTAATAATTTTTTTTTCAGTAAACGCAGTAAGATGAAAGCCTGGAACTGATATGCAATAGGCTTAACTTTCCATTAAGTAGAATTTTCTGTGCACAACCATTTCAGGGAGCAACATCGCATCATCTGGGACAGAATTTCTCAAAGATGTTTGAAATTGTATTTGAAGATCCCAAGAAGCCAGGAGAAAAGCAGTTTGCTTACCAGAATTCCTGGGGCATTACAACTCGAACTATTGGTGTAATGACAATGATTCATGGAGATAATATGGGATTGGTGCTCCCACCGCGAGTAGCCTGTGTTCAGGTGTGTAAAAATGCCTTAAATTACTGTTTTGTTTCCTTTCCTGTCTTGAAATTCGTGAACATTTCATGTTAGGCACCTGGAAGGCCTCACATAGGATAGGAGCTGTCTGTTTACAGACCAGTATAAAGTTAATACAGATTGTTAGGGTGTTTCTGGTGGACAAGCTCCTTTTAATTGTCCATCTAATTAAAATAAATTTTCTCTGTATAATTTGGATGAAAAAGGAGAAGTACCCTTTACTTTGAGAATTTGAAAGAAATTACTGGGATATAAACCCACCAGATTAAGTTTTTATAGTAACTAGGAGCTAATCTTCTTACCTAAATTATGTTTCAGGTTGTGATCATTCCCTGTGGTATCACAAATTCCCTCTCTGAAGAGGACAGAGAAGGTTTATTGAAGAAATGTAATGAGTATCATCGGAGGCTGCTTAGTGCTAATATCCGTGTACGGGCTGATTTAAGAGACAACTATTCACCTGGTTGGAAGTTCAACCACTGGGAACTTAAGGTACATTTCTTTACAGGATGTGTTTTGAACCTTATCTGTGGGCTATGTATAAGGCATATTATGTATGTCTCATATTCTGAAGGGAAATGTTTTCTCTAAATGAAGAATTGCTGCCTGGTAATCAATGGTTGCTTTCAGCAGTAAATGAAGAAAATAGAGTCTTCTCAGACTTGCTCTATTTGCCAGGATCTATGTGTTATTAATGATTTTTGAACTTCCCCTTATTTAGAAAATAAAATTAATAGCACAATTTACTTGCCTGATTAAAAATCTGTACTAATACTTAAGTGTCTCCAGGGTCACAAGAGTGTCTTCTGTTCCACTGTGTGCAAAAAGAAAATAAATCTGTAAGAAAGGAGCAGGGTTTTTTGTTTCAAAATTGGCACGTTCCCCTCATATTGCAACTGAGAGGAATAGTTCTGCTTCATCAGATATAAGAGGGTTTTTTGTTAGAAGAAAATTAATGAATGAAACCATGGTAGTTAAAAATTTGATAAGGTACTGGATAATGTTACGGCATCATAGTTTTCTTAATTTGAAATACATTTCAGTATGTTCATCTTCAGTGTAGAATGTTGATGCTCCCTGAATTGCTGAAAGTTCCCATTGTATCTTAAGTTCTCTTCCCTTTGTGTAACCATCTATATCTTTAATTTCTTTTTTAAAATGGAGCTCTAATACCACAAACCCATGCAGGGAGACCTTCTAAATAAAATTAGGTTTATCAAGGAGGTACAGCATAGAGCAAAATTGATGTTTTCTATAGATCCTACTTACGTGTCCAGCATACTACACAAACTGCATCTTTAGGTTAAATGCAGGCAAAGTGCACTCATTTTATTGAGTACCGATAAGGAGTTTTGTAGTGTAAAAAATACAAGGGTTCTAGAGTAAGAAGCACAAGAAGGAGCTGGAAAATATTTTGCCTTATGTACTTTTCAGCTTAACAGGTTTCAGGTGTTACTTCCAAAAAGAGCCAAATCATTGGTATTTGTTTTATACTGTCTGGCATTAGTTCCATTGCTCTTTCTTAGGAAGTCTTCCTATGTGACCATTAGGCATCCTTTCACCAAAAAGCTGTATTACGATTAGAAACAGTGGATGCTTTCCCTTGTGTTTTTGTTGTGGAGACAGCTTTTCTTGTATGCAGTAACCACCAGTATGCATTTGTGCATCCTTCATTTCCTAGGAATGTATGTGTACAGCTTGGCATGCATATTAGCAGGATGTAGAGAAACTAAGAGTCAGTAGACTCTTAGCTGCCTAGTAAAATGGATATATTGGAGATGAGAAACTACATGGTTCTTACCAGCGAAGTTAATGAAGCATAAAAAAAGCTTTACATAAGCAACTCACTGTGGTCAAATATTCTATTCAATTAATATTTATATTAGGGATGTATTTAACAGAACTTTTTCTATTTGCTGTTCATACAGCTGAAAGGTGTTCTGTGAAAACAGAATTAAAAGGTACTGCTGGATGAACTAGCACATTCATTCAGACAGTCTGATTTGCACTAGCTGGGATAACTGTGTGTTGGCACAGATGCACTCTCTGAGCTAATGAAGCAAGGCAAGTTGTAATGTGCAGGGGAAGGAGTGTGGATGAGAGAGAAATTCAGAGAAGCAGTGGAATATACACTGAGTTTGTTTCAAGGAAACTGAAATGTGTAAAATGATCCCATATTAAGACTGGGATTTAGAACAAAACACACAGAATCACAAGGTTGGAAAAGACCTTTAAGATCATTGAGTCCCAACCATTCCTGTCCTATGCCAAACCATAGCCCTAAGTACTGATCTGCCCTGTTTTTAAACACATCCAGGGATGGTGACTCAACCCCATCCCTGGGAAGCCTGTTCCACACCCTGACAACTCTTTCAGTGAAGAACTTTTCCCTAACATCTAATCTGAACCTGCCTTGGTGCAGCTTTGTGCCATTTTCCCTTGTCCTATCTCCTGTCACCTGGCTGAAGAGACCATTGTCCACCTTCTTTCAGTTAGTTGTAGGTGGTCATAAGGTCCCCTCAGCCTCCTCTTCTCCAAGCTAAACAGCCCCAGCCCTCTGAGCTGTTCCTCATAGGATTTGCCCTCCAGCCCCTTCACCAGCCTGGTTGCCCTTCTCTGGGCTCGCTCGAGGACCCCAATGTCCTTCTTATGGTGAGGAGCCCAGAACTGGACTCAGTACTCAAGGTACAGCTTCACTAATGTTGAGTACAGGGGTGCAATCACCTCCCTAGACCTACTGGCCACACTACTTTTGATACAAGCCAGGATGCCTTTGGCCTTCCTGGCCACCTGGGTACACTGCTGGCTCATAATAAGTTGGCAGTCAACCAACACCCACAGGTGCTTCTCTGCCTGACAGCTATCCAGCCAGTCTCCCCCAAGCCTGTAGCGCCACATGGGGTTATGTCCCATAACAACACAACAAAAGGAAAAAAAAACAAACCCAAAGGAAAGAGGAGAGAGAAAATTAACTCTTCTGAGAATGACTTAGTTTAACTTTTTTTTTATGAAGGGTGTTCCAATCAGAGTTGAAGTAGGACCACGAGACATGAAAAAACAACAGTTTGTAGCTGTTAGAAGAGACACAGGGGAGAAGATGACCTTTTCTGAACACGAAGCAGAAGATAGACTGAAGCAGATTTTGGAGGAGATCCATGCTAACCTTTACAGAAGGTAAGTTGAGAGGTAAAGTAAATAGCTCTGCTACTCATATATGCACTTTACCTGTCAGAAGACTTTCTCACATTGGTTCTGTGCAGAAAGACAGGCTAGGCCCACCTTTCTGTTGTAACATTTCGTTTTTCTCCCTCTGAAACTTGTTCACATACAGTGACAGAAGTTTCCTATTGTGCTCATGAAAACAATGTTAAACTTGTGAACTTAATTTAAAGAAATACTTCTGTGACTTTGTGTATTAGTAAACAAAGACACCATAAATAGGTCATGGGATACAAAGGCACAGAATTCATTCCTGAAAAATGCTCTTGGTAGGGGATTTTGAAAGATTGAAAGTTGTCAGAGAAGTGTATTTTAAGACTGTATGTCCTATTGTTTGCCTAGAAGCAATCATATGCTTTTGGAACTGTTGCTTGCACTTAGTGCCTGTGCCAAAACCTTTGCACGTCTGTCATTGCAAATTGTAAGATCACCAACAATGAACATTGTGCTGATCCAGCACCATAGCAGATGAGTTTTACTGCTTTCTTCTGTTGCGACCACAGTTGCTTAAAAGCAGAATATTTGTACCTAGCTTTAAAAGCCTTTTGCTATTTAGATTTGGGATAATAAAGAAAGGAAAAAATCTGCATCTGTAGTACTTTACCCGTTTCTGCGGCTGGTCAGTGTTAAATTGATATGCACAGCAGGATGAATTAACGTGGTGAAATGTGCAGCAACCTGGAGAGGCCCACTGGCAATTAATCAAAATTTTATCTCTGAGGATAGAAGTGGTAGAAAAGCATAACCTGATTAGGAAGATCGGAATGAATATGTAACTTCTCTTGGAACTTTCTGCGTTTTGACTGACTCTGAAAACTTAGTTTGTTTGGCCATTGAGGTTATGTGCATAAATCTGACTCTTTTTTTTTTGTAGGGCTGCTGAGGACCTAAACACTCATATGGTGGTGGCCAATACTATGGAGGACTTTCAAAAAGAGCTTGATTCAGGAAAGGTAAGGAAATGTACTTCTTATCTATCACGGTAAGTGCCTTCACACTTTCTGTCCCTTACAAGTAAGCAGGGGCTAGCAGTTTCAAAGCTTGTGTGTAAATACTGTTGTGCTTTTTATGGAAGTCTCCCTTTATAAGCAGATTAAGCCTCTCCTGTAGAGCTGCACAAAAATAAATTAGCTTTACTGAAACCTGAGATACATGTTGCAGTCGCCTTTTGCTAAAATACCATATTTATGAAATACGGCTACTACTGGTCAAAAGTTAGTCTTATGCCAGAGGTGACAGGGTGTCCTGAAGTGACTTACAATGCTGCAGTTTAATAATTTACATTCAAAGTGTTACATTTATATAAAAAAGTGCTTTTCAGATAGATTAATAGAAATATTTTATTCAGATTAAGATAAACTTCCTGTCATTCTAATGCAAACAGCGAAAAATACTTGTCAAATCTCATAATAGGGTCCAAGTAAGAGTTTAAAGTACATTCTATTTACGTCAAAGAAGTTTTGCCTTTATGACCTGAGTAGAAGCCATTGGGTTCATTGGGAATTACTGCAAGTCAGAAATCTCCTAGGGTTGATAGTAAGTATAACCCATCTTGTGGATGACTGTGGACGACAGCTCTACTGATCTAGAGATCTAAGAAGATCTGGCAAGCATTTGAGTCTTAGGTGAGAAATTAAGTCTTCAGTAGAGAATTGAGCTGCTGCTTTGTTTTCAGAGAGCCACTGACATATTCTTAAAGCTGAAATTCTGCCACAAGCATCAGTTTGTGAAACTGTATGTATATTTAGATTAACACATTGAAGTAGTAGGATCACCAGGATCAATAATTAGGGCTGTGAGTTTCCTAAAGAGAAATTGGGGGGGTGGGGTGGAGAGGGGTGGGGATGTGCATGTACTAATTATGCATGTTCTGAAAAATTCAAAACTTCTGATGGTAAATGCACAAGTGCCAAGAATTCATAGTATTTCTGTTAACTTCAAAATTAATTTAGAGTTATTCTTGGTTAGGCTTGACTTTCTGTCACGCACTTTACTTGCACTTCTGTTGCACTTAAAATTATTTAATAACAAGATTTAAAGGAATAATTATGAACTTCTGAGGGGGGACTGGTTTAGCATGCTCATGAAGTTGAGGATAGAGAATTTTTACATGTTTTACATGTACATGCTAGAATAGTAGTAGTCTTATTTTTCTCTACAAAACTACATACAAATGTAAAAAATTCTGTTTCCAAATGGCTTTGGGCTCTTCCTGCTGACCACAAAGTATCATTTCCTTGGTGCAGGTGTCTCTAAAGCATCTGATGATTCTGGTGGTAGATGTGGGAAAAAACCCCAAAACAAACAAGCAAAAAAAAGCCAAACCCAAAAAGAAGCAACCTCTGAAATGTAAACTTGTATGTAAAAATGAACTGAAATGGAGAATCAAGCTCATGCCAAGAGTAGGAATAGAGTGTGAAGCAAATTCTGTATTTGGTTATGCGCGTAGATTATTATCCTTTAATTTTGATAAAATGCGCTAGAACCCTCTTCCTTTTCCTCCCTCTGCAGAAGTTACATATGACGCCCTCTGCCGATGGAGAGGGTAATAGCATGCCTGGTCTTGGGCGTCCACTTGGGTGTCACTGTTGTGAACACCTAGATCCTAGAGAGGGCTGAGAGAACAGAACTATTTGTACTAAGTTCAGAAACGTAATGTGATCTAGTTTTAATGTAGTTCAGCGTGGAAATATGAGCATCTAGTTTTACATTCCAAGTTAGATTGCAACATTTTGGTACCTAGGTTATATAAGCTTTTTATAATTGGCATCTGAATTGAAAAAGAATTTACATATGTCATAACTTTCTACCTTTGTATGTTGTATGGATAAGATTTTATTCTCTCTGTATTCTATAATTTCTTGAAATTACACTGTGTTAGCACTAACTACTGTTTAAGAAGAAAATTTGCAAGCTCCACAACTGCTTAATTCCGTTTGCTATTTTCCCCTTACTTATAATTGCAGTGTAGACTATTAGCTCTTTTAAAATCGGGACTGCTGCTGTGTTAAGTTGCATGCAAAGCTTAATTGAAACAAAGAATAATTACATGGGTTTTTAAGTGAAGAGTCACTTAATTAACAAGAGATGACTGGAAGAACAACAGAGGAGATTGGGAATGGTTCCGTTTTTCCCTTGCAAGAAAGTGAAGGCACAAAGTGAACTGAAATAAAGGTGTGCTCAAGGCAATTGAGAATTTTGCACCACGAATGTTAATTTGGGGAAAGAAAGCCATGGATCAGCAAATCTTGTTCACAGTTTGGGTAGAATTAAATGTGAACGCTGAATTTAGTAACTGTTAGCATTACATGAGGGTTCAAATATTTGTAGGGGGTGTCTTTTTAACAGTAATCCTACTTTTTGGGGATAAACAGAATTTTCATAGTGGAAGGCCATTAAAAATGAAAAAAACCCCAAAGAACAGTTAAATGGAATATAAAAACTGGGAAAAGAGATTTGCTACAATAGCCAAAAGTAGTACTGAGAAGAGTGTTTGAGATTATCATTTCAACTTTACTTTCTCAATTTTCTTCAGTTAAGCTAAGTGAAAGAAACAGCAGGAAAATGGGTACGAGTTCCCTCCTGCCCCCCAAGAAAAACGTACTGCTGGTGGTTCTGTTTCCTTAAAATGTTTTGTCTCTATGAAAATATGAAAACTCGGTACTGGAATTAAAATGGAAACTTCAATAGGAAAGTGCTGCCTTGCAGTATGTAAGCAAGCATTTTTTCCTCTAATTGGAAAGATTTAAATTTTCCCTGAAAAAGGCAGTATTTCTGGAGAAATCAGTATTTGTGCTTTCTCCAGGAAGAAATGTCAGGTTGAAGAATAAAAAATAAAGGTGCCTTGACTTGATTTAAATGCTGACTTGGGTTTGTGACGGTTTTTCCGTGTTGCATGACGGAGGCATGACTCTGTCTATTTCTCTGATGACAAAGAGCTGTTAAAACTTAATTGTAGCAATCAGAACTTTTCCCACTTCGAGTCTATGAGATCTTATGGTTTAGGTATCTTCCAGAGACAAGGGTTATTCTTTTTAAATGTGTAACTGATTTTTTTTTTTTCCTTTCTTCCCTCCCCCCAAATCCTTCAGATTGTGCAAATCCCTTTTTGTGGGGAAATTGAGTGTGAGGACTGGATCAAGAAGACCACTGCCAGGTAAAATATAACTAAGCTGGAGTGTATCTATCAAGATGAAAATAAAAACGCTAGGGATAAAATATAGGAGCCTAAGATGCCTCTTGCTGTCCTGCGCAATTCAGTGTTTACTTCTGAAACTTTCAGGCTAATTAGTTGTGCTTTTGAGATTTGGTGTGTAATACACTTTATTGCACCTTTATTTCTGAAGAAATTAATTTATGAATATGCTTTTATTTCAGGGATCAAGATCTTGAGCCTGGCGCCCCCTCCATGGGAGCAAAGAGCCTCTGCATACCTTTTAAGCCTCTCTGTGCACTACAGCAAGGGGCAAGATGTGTCTGTGGGAAAAACCCTGCCGCCTTTTACACCCTATTTGGTCGTAGTTACTGAGTTACTAACAAAAGCACCTTCTTCTTTATCTGTGAATCTAACTTTTTTTAATAAAACTGAAATAACCCCAAACTTAATCAGTTTTGCAACTTTTTAAATGATTTAAAAAAACCCCACGAAGCCATATAAATCGCGTTCCCTCTTGTCAGTCTTAGGCTAGAAGTAATTCACAGACTTTTCTGTAAACATATCTAATAATAAACATGTATTGTGAGCTCTAATGCGTTTCAGTTGTTCTTTCTGTGTTGCTCATTGAGGAGGATAAGTATTTTGTGCTCCTATCTCTCTTCCATTTTCACTCATATTTTCTTGCACACCGAGAAAACACCTGGAAGATTGGAGAGAACGTCATAAACTCCCTACAGTATGGTTTAGTGTGCCAACACAAACTGTACAGATAAAACATCTGCTTTTAATTTTGCCTTCAAACTTTTCAATTTTGAGTACAGACTTTAGGCGTGGTGACTACTACCCTTTTTGAAAACTCCCCCTGGAGCTAGGTGTATCAAGGAATATTTTCACCCCATTGTAAAACAAGTTTGAAAGGCTATCTTAGATTAAATGCCACACTGTTAACGAGATACAGGTGAGTACCATGTCTTGCAGATATTTTGTAAAACCCTGTTTTTCTTATCTTACAGACTAGCATTTTATTGCTGTCTCACAGCAATACTGCAATGAGTAATGCAAAAGCCATCTGAAGACAGGTGTTTTCAGTGCTAAAGGCTGTGACTGTATCTCTTTTCCATAAAACCCTTACTTTGTGTTTCTTTAGCAGAGAAGGCTGGATGTTGCTGAGTTATGAAATCACTAAAAAGAAAATATCTATTGCTTCCACTCTGAGCATAGGATTGATTTAAAATAATAAGATAGTTCTGATGCAAAATAACCTGGATGACATATGCTTAATTTGTGTCTTGTGTTCTCCAGTTATGTTTGAAGGCTGTCCACCTAAATCACTTTCTCTGAAAAAGTTGAATGAAAACTTGGCAATTAAAAGTTGGACCAGTAAGATCCTCTCTAAACTCTTCCTGGGTAGTACTGCATGGCTGCCTGCTTCCAAACCCCTCTTTTTCTCTAGCATCAACAGTCCAAAAGTCTTAAGCCTGTGGGAGACTTGCAGTAGTATTCCCAGATCTTCCCATTTCTCTGCTTTTCAAAATCATGCATGACCCAGATTCCTGTGGTCAGCCTTCCTAGTTGAAATCTCAAATATTAAATTGAAGCAGTGGCCTGTCCAGTTTTGGCTCGTGCACCTTGTGTGATAGCATCCCACTTTTTTCAGAGGAAAAAGCAAAAGTGAATAAATATTTGAATCGGCTTGCTCAGAATGCAGGAGCACTGGGAGATTCCCCGTAATGCTCCTTAGATGATGACCAGTCCTGAAGGGTTGGCTGTAGTTGCATCTTAAAACCTTGCACTCATCTGTCTAGGAATGTTCTCACTTGTATAGACGCAGTCTCAGGTGTAGTGATGAGCGGAGGATCTGGGGAATGGTATGTCAGTGCGTGTATTCATCTTTCATTTTCAGTTGACATACCAGAAGAGTGGCCCTAAGGTCTTCCTGTCCTGCTGTGCTGTCTCTAACACAAAGCAGAATTCTACTTTAAAAAGAGTGTAAGACCAGAGGGATGTTCTCCCAGCCCCAGATGACTGGTAACTAAGACCTGTTCAGAGGTGTTGCCTAATGCAGCACTTGAGCTGGAGGAAAGGGAGCAGCAGTAAGCGGAATCTTCACTCTCCTCAGGTGGAGGAGGCAGGATAGCACCAAGATTTTATTGACGGTGCAAACCAGATTATTAAGAACAGATTGAGTACTCTCAGCTCCTGTTGAAACACTGAAGCCCCCCAGTATTTTAAAAATGAGATGTGGAAGCTGTTAGTGGCATGGCACAGAACAAAGGAAAGGCAAAACTACATGCAGTTTCCAACACTGCTGCAGCTGTATCAGTTTGAACAACAGCCAACCTTCAGCTAGTGGACTTGATGAGATTGGTGAGTCAACATGTTGACAGCACTTTTCTTAGAAACGAGTTGCCCTCAGCCTACAAATAGCCAGAGGTTTCACCGAAGTGAAGTCCAACCTTTTCTTGTTTGTTTCTTCTTTTTGTTGTTGTTTTTTAAAAATCTATTTCCCCAGTGTGTTTCTTCCTCATCAGCACAGGGCTTGAAGTGTATGGAGTGTGGATGACACACCTGATCTCTGTGGTGATCTTCCACAGAGGAGAGGCTAACACCCGTCTGGGAGAAACACATCCATCTTGAGTATCCTTCCACCAGAAGCACGATCTGAGCTACCTGTAAAGCATAGAACATCTGTACTCTTCATTACACCTGTACAAAAAACTTTCAGAATCTTAATAAATTGTGTCTCTTGGAAAATAAGTATATTAATAGGAGCAACGTGCTACAGTTGATGAAATTGATACTGCTCTGTGTTTATACTAGAGCTGCAAAGCTCTTGGTGTACCTTAATTCTTGTAACACTGATAAATCTGGGTAAAATAGTATAGTAAGGTTAGATGTGGTACTGTCCCTAATGCAATGTTGCTCCTTATTGACACAAAAAATAAAGGACATGTGAGCATTTTAGCTCTGCTGTGAAGGGAGTGCTTCATTTAGCTCAAACTTGTTTTGGTAATCAAAACTTTTATGAAAGGCAGGACTTCTGAGAGCTCTGACGTTTGACCTTGGTCTGCTCCTGTTGAAAGGAGGTCAACTTGAAAAAAATCCTTCCTTTTCATGCTCTGTAATTCAGATAATAAAATACTTAAGTAGTTGAACATTACTTTAATACAAGAAGGAAGAAAACAGCATCAAAATAGCTGGACCAGAAGTAGCAACACAGGTGAGAGAGAACAAAGAGGAAGAAGAGCAAGTATCAGTTTTGATGGTTCTGCTAATTCACCTACTAGGGTTAGCTGAATTCTTAAAAGGGGGTGAATCTCCAGTCCTGCAGGGTGTAGGTAAAGGAATGACCAAATGTTAAAAATTACATCTGTTGGCAGGCAAGGCTTCTAACAAACTGGACTTTAAACATAAATATTTTGGCTGTTGAAACCCTGTGAGCAATAAAATAAACAAAAATTGGGGGCGGGTGTTTGCATTTTTGACCTAAAGTTAATTCACCTTGGGAAGTCTAAGGCCAGTGGGGACAGTTGGTCAGCTCAGGTTATCTGTGGTTATTATCTTATCACTCTATGGCTGTACTGAATGTAATTTCCTTCCGTTTTATCTCGTAGCTAACTGTGTGTGTGTATATACACAGATGGGCATTTCAAACAAAAACTGGATCATAAACTTTTCAAGGAAGGCACCTGTTCTTATCCATGTTACCTGGTGTGCTGTTAGTCATTGCTTTTCTGTCACAGGGTTTGTGAGTGTGCATAAACTCCTATGCACATGCTCAAGACCTCAGCAAGTCCCACAATGAGTGACCCCCAAAAAACCCAGTTACTGCTTCAGGTTCTTGCTCTGTTCCAGAAATGGCACCAAGCACAAGCTAGGACTTCAGCTCTTACTTCTTCATTAACTTCTGGATGTGCTTTCCTCAAATCTGACTCTTTCTTGCAACCGTATGAGGATTACCTGGGGGGGTTGAGGTAGGCAGGGCTTTCTAAATGGGAAAGAACATACGTACTTTGGGTTTACTGTTCAAGCTCAGCTTCTGTGTCTACTGGTCGTGTATTTAGGAATAGGTTTCCAACTTTGCTCTGTATCTGTGGGCGATGTTAAAATGCGCCAAACATAAAAGCAGTTGAGAATTCTAGGTTGCTAAAATGGAAGATCAATTAAGTTCTTTTTGAAACTTGCTCTATGAACAACATGTTGAACTACCTTCGCAGGCAGTTCATGTTTACAGTGCTCTTAATGATGTCAACCCAACATGGATTTCAAATGTTTCCTTCCACACCTGTGTAGTATATTGTCAGTACAAGAGTTCCTGGTGACACAAATGGCAGAAGCAGACATTGGAGGAAGTTTTTATGCAAAGGAAATGCCTTTTCTAACTGCTTAAAATTCTGAGCCACTTTCTCAGGCTCACCCATTGGAGTTGTTTAGGACAGCGCTGTTGGATAGAGTAGGAAGTGCTGGTGTTCCTGGTAGTCTCTGTCGGTTTATTTTGGTTTTGTAGAAGAAAAAAAAAAAGCCTCCTGAGGGTGGATCCCCTACAGGTAGAGAGCCGTAGCTGCCTTCACATGATGAAGCTTGCTGAACTGCCCTTTAAACTGATTTATTGCTTTACTGCTTCCAATAAAAGTGGCTCCTGCATGTGAGCAGTGCTGACAGGTGAAGGGCGCAATCGCAGGCAGCGAGTTGCTCCTCGCACAGCTCGGTCCAGCAGAACCTCAGAGTAAGGGGAAGGGAGCAAGAGAAATGGGCCGCTACTCAGGCAGGAGCAGCAGGCTCATCCTCATGTGCGTGGTGAGCCTCGTGCTTTTTACTGTTGAGATCTCAGTAGCCTATATTGGCAATTCTCTTTCCTTAGCTTCAGATGCCTTCGCTGTTCTCTCTCACTTGATCTCCATGATCATCGGTTTGTTTGGCGTTAGGTTCAGTCGCATCAGATGGCACAAGGCTAACACATTCGGCTTCAGCCGGGCAGATGTGCTGGGAGCTTTTGGCAACTCTGTTTTTGCCACTGCTTTGATGTTTAGCATCTTTGTTGAGGCGATCAAGAGGTTCATCAATCCTCAGAAGACTGAGAAGGCGCTGCTTGTCCTCATTGTTGGGATCGTAGGTCTGTTCTTCAATCTGTTCAACTATGTTATCTTCATGGACTGCTGTTACTGTCGTGCACCCCAAGGAGACACCGAAACAGGTAAATAACCAAATGCGATTCCTTAACGTTCCCAGCCCTCTACGCTTCTGCTTAATGACTGTTCTAGAGACAGTTTGCTGCTTCTCTGAGGTGGGTGAGTAAAATGTAGTAGTTCTCTTTGTCCTTTTGTTAGCCAGGGTACTGGATTGTCTCTCTGAACCTCAACGTGTTTCCTGCTCATTCTGCAAGGTGGCTGTCCCCTCATGTGTTCCTCAGTGAACATCATTTAAGTAGCATTTGCGTTAACTTTCTGAATAGCACGGTGACCTATGAGAGCATTTTTCTCCCTAATCCAGTGGCTGGCCAAACACAGGGCATGGTGTACTCCCACCCTAAGGGGACGCTTATCAGGAAATCCATAATCCTGAAATACCACTCGTCTGCAGCCAGTAATTCTCCATACTTTACTAATTCTGCTGTGATTCTTGACTAGGACGTGGTTATCTTCCGAGTAGCGTTCACAGTTTGTAGGAGACAAAAGCGTAGGTAAAGGCAAAAGGAGAGTCTCCGTTTCCCTTGATTTGGGGTTAAAAGACAGCAGTTTTGGGAGTGGTTCAATGCTGTCAGAAAAACCAGTGAATACAGAGCTAGGTGCTCTTTGCTGAAGTTGGCTACCTAGGATTTGCAGAGCAGCAGAGGAGAAACAGCAACACTCTGCTACACAAATCTTTTGTAGGGGGTTCTGTTGATTGCACAGAGGCTTAGCTCTTTGGTTGTTTTTTCTTAGCATAGGGGTTTCAAACTTTTACATTTGGGAGGAGGGATGGGGACTCTTTGCTTCCTGCAGAAAATATTTCTATTTGACGTAAGATACACATGTGTGTTCTCTCTCTCTCTCTGTGCCCTTATATAGATTTGTACATGCACACACATACAAACATATTTCTTAAAGGTAGAAATACTTCAGTTGGGTTGGGAATGAGATGTTTGCAAAGCATTAAATGGAGATCTGGGGGGTTGGGGGGGGTGGGAAGCCCAGAGAACCCCTCTATTAAGGCAGTTGCTGCCAAGTACTCTTCTAAGTGGGGTAAGGTGAGTCTTTTATTTGATTTCCATGCTGGACAGGGCTTTGGAGCTAGAAATGAAACATTTGTTAGTTTACAACTCCGTGCTTAATGTGTTTTCTGTAGGACTTAAAGTGTAAAATATTTCTGTTCATTATTAAAGATAGCTCCAGACAGTACCGAAGCTTTAACACCCAAACAGGTGTGCCATTTATCAGGTCTGCCTGTTTAGTTATCCAACTGTTTAAAATCTGAGCTGCTCTTAGAAAAAAATTGTGGTGGTACTTAATTAGTAGGGGGATTTAATGGGTTTTTTATGTTAGGAACTATCAGCAATTCCTCACAAAGGCTTGGTCTCTGTTTGCCATTGCTTCTTGGAAAAATGACGGTTTCATCCTAGCAGAAAATCATGAGTGAAGTCAGGGAGGAGGAACATACCAGGGCTGAAAACCAAAAGTAGAGAGTGTCAGGCAATTAGGGAATTAACTGGGATTAATGGCAGCTGACTAGGTAAATGCCATTTTCACACTGAATTTCCAGGATCCTGCTCCTAACAACACATCCACCCCTCTCCTCCTGATAGACTCGCATCCAGATGTCTGGCAGCTCCACTTGGCTTTCACTTGAATTCCAGTTGTATAAACCAAGGATTGATTTTGTACCATCCCATAAACACTGCATAGCTTTGTCAGTGGTTTTTTCCTCTCCGTTTCTGTACAGTGAATCTTCTCTGCTTACAGTAAAGTCTACGGGCAAGGCAATGATGTTTTCTAGTGTAGAAGGAATGCTCCTTTCTTCTGGACTTGAGTTTGTGACCCCCACTTAGGTAAAATGTCACTTTTATTTCCTCTAATTCTCTATTCAACCTGAGTAGGATTTTTATGACATTTGTTAGAAGAAATGTTATGCCCAAATACCTGTACTCTGAAAAGTATACTTGTGTGCTTTATATATATATTTTATGTCTATATTAAAAAACATGGAAAAAGGGATTCCATCTCTCTCCCGCATCATCCTGTGTATGAGGAAAAGATACTCTTTCCTGGAGGTGGAAGTCAAGGCAAATTTTCTAGTGGCTCAGCGGCAGTTGCAGAGCCTCAGGTGGACAAATGTGGTCTCCGAATCCTGCTGGTGCAATCCAGCTGTCCTTGGTGACAGCTGAGCAATCTCCTGACATCAGTGACGGTTTGCTGGAGGGTTTGTAGAGTGGCCCTCTTAGGCATTCCTGGGAAGTGGGAGAGGTGCCTTCAAATCTCTGTTCCTCAAGTAGAGTGTGGATTTAAACAGCCCTCTCCTCTCCTGTGTGTGATCATTTGCATCCCTTTGAAAAATGCAAAGCAAAAATTAGGGAGAGCAGTTCAGTCATCTAGGGCTGTTTTGTGGGTGCCGGGAACACCTAAATCGACTGAAGAAAATACTTCCACATGTTTTAGTGCCATGGTTAATCGCAATGTCCAGCAGTTCATGTCATTCCTCTGTTGCAAGGTCTGCTGCCAGGGATGGAAAAATTAACTGGTGGGTTTCCTGGATGCTGCTTGCATCAGGGGCAGAGTGAACTGTGCCTACAGCGAGCATCAGTAGGTCTGAGATCCAGTGGACACAGAGAGTGGAGTTCACAGATGCCAAGACAGCTCTCCATCCTTTTGTTCTATTTCTGTACTCCTCATTCAGCAACAAACATGCCTCAGGTTCTCATCCTGGTACAAATATTCTTTAACAAGTTTAAATCTGTCTTTCCAAGCTGTCATCCCTGCTTGCCCAGCAAGACCCAATTTCCCTCCTCAGCCCATCAAGTGGATTTGTTTTGCTTCTCACTCCTTCCTTTTCTGTCTCTCCCCCTTCTCTTTATTTTCTGGTTCTTGCTACCCTACTGCTCTGTGCCTGATCCCCTACATCTTCATCTACTGCCTTCCCCCTTTTGCCTTTCTAAATTGTTCAGATTCGCATCTTGTACCCCCTGCCACCTGTAAGCACCCATCTCTTCCCAGCAGGTTAAGGTCTCTCTGCCCCTTAGGTCCATATTTGCACCTGATTGAGTTGGCATGGTTCCCCACACTACCTTAGGACTAAGAGGGGAGGTCAGTAGGAGTCGGGGGAGAACGTGCCCCTGTTCTTTCTTTCAGTGCTGGCTCCGAGAAGCTATTACAGGTATAAAATGCTTCTGTGCTCTCTAAAGGAGCTGCTGTGCAGCAGTGCTTGGGCCATCCATGGCAGCATGGAGGGCAGCACAGGCTCATTACTGCTTCTAAATAAAATTCAGGAAATACTTGTTACAATGTAGAAATATTAAAGCTTCCCTAAGAATCTCTTGCCAGAAGTTGGCACTCGCAAAGCGCGTTTCTTACTGCTGCTGTTGGAAACGTCAGAGCAGCTATGGCTGAGTGTTCTGACAGTTTTGAGGTCTTGTATCTTATACAGAAAGTTTTGGTACAAAAAAAATGAGAAATAGGGCAAAGCAATAAGCAGCTGAAAGAGAATAAATCAGGCTCTTATCATAAAACTGGCCACACCCTTTACAATTAATTGAAAAATACAGACGCCTGTTTTACTGTGCTCAGCCATCAGCTTACTCGTTTGCGTAGACAAAATGAAGGACAATTTGTATAATTGTCTTTTCTACTCATTTATATACAATTTGAAACCATTGGGAGGGGGGATGGAGTTTGAAAAGCACGGCATTAGTCTGATGCCAGCGCTTCTCTGATGCTTGTCTTGAGAAAATGAATAAAGATTTAATACGGATAAAACATTTCTCCTGTCGTCTTGTGATCTGTGTGGGGAGGCAGGGGATGGGGTGGGGGGTGAGGGGAGAAGGGAGGGGAGTTGGGGGTGTGGAGAAAGCAGGAAATGAAGGAGATGCCCCCTAGCCCAACCCATGGTGTACTGAGCCACCCATAAACTGTCTGGGGCCATGAGTAACAGCCCTGATCTTCTCGTGAGAGACTACTCAATAAATAAAACACATTCTGCGTTTATCAGCCAAGTGGCTTTTATATGCTGGTGGGTGCAATTTAGCAGGCGTGTGTGCGAGCTTTTTAAGTGATAACACTGCTGGGTCTCCTACCTCAGCGTGCACCAGCAGGCTGCCTCCCAGGTAGGAGGTGGCATGTAAGCTAGCAGTCATATAAGTGGGGAAAAATACATTCTTTCTCCTCCTGGACCTTCCATGCAGAGCGAGTTTGTTTGTGAGCTTGCTTGCTGGGAGGCATCTTTCTCTTTTCCAGGCTTTTGCTAAGTAGGAGAGAGCTGGGGTCTGTGTATGGGGATGAAGTGGGATGGGGAGGGATAGTATCTGAACAGACTTCTCTCTCAAATGTACTGCCCAAAGGGAGCCGGGCTGTGCCCATCTGATGGTTTTGGGACCTTTCCAGGGAATGGGAAGGCACCCTGGCTGTAGCACCTGTAACAACAAACCTCCGGCTTGCTGGGCTTTTCATGTGGGAAAAGCTTTTTCTCAAAGCTTTTCCTCAAGATCAGCATTATTCCCTCTAGTTTACCTGTCTTTTGAGCCTATCTTCACCAGGTCGATACTTCAGCAAACCCTCTGTACCAGTTCACCTGCTGGCTGTGGTCACAGGCAGCTGTTGCTGAATGCACCATGCAGGACTTTGCCAACAGACCGTGGCTCCGCTTGAGCTGTACGTCTCCATCTCCATGGGTTCACACTGCCTCTGTAGTGCCCTGTGGCATACAAACCCTAAATGCTTGCCAGCGTGGTACAACTAAATAAAAGGGCCTCTGCATTAGGCATGGAGTTCCATAAATCCTGGTGGGGTGGGTGTGTTGGCATGCAGATAACCAAAGCCCACTCTGACTGAGTATTGAGGTTTTCTGGCTCTGATTTCCACAGCATGGCTGGAGGTAGCCCTCTCAACATGGGAAACTCTGAAAGTAATTTTTAGTGTTTGTCAGACACCTAGGACTGAACATGTTCCTTTTCTAAAGGTCTTCTTTAGTTTAATAATGTGCCAAACAATCTTCACTGAATTCTTCCAAAGCTTTTTTGAGCATGTATTTCAAAGGTAACAAGACCTGGGTTAACTTATATTAGCTGAAGATCGAATTCAGAGTCCATAAGAAAGACATGACAGATAGGAAAAGACCAGAAGTTTATTTAGCAACACACTTCACTAAATTTTCTTCAGATTTGGGGTTTTTTTGTAATACTTTGCTCCCTTAAAAGGAAGGTCAAAAGCTAATCGAAGGGAGAGACACATTTTCTTTCCACACTTGTTTTCAAGGAGAACATTTTGCATCAGAACAAGTAAAAGAAATGTTTTGGGGCTACTTTTTTTGGCCAAGACAGAAAGTGTGGAATGGAAATTTGAAGTCTGTAAGGAAAGCAAGCAAAGCATCCCAGAATGGTTTATGCAACAGCATAAAGGGAAGATCAAATCTTCTGAACTTAGATTCCAACAGTGCTAGTACCGCTGAACTTTGGGTAACTGTATTTGCTCTCAACCTTGAAACAATTTCACAGCAAAGGCATAGACAGACTGTCTCGGTTACATCACAGTATCTCTGGTGAGCTGTAAGGAAATAAAAGGACTGTAAGATAACTGAGTTCAAAGTCATAAACAGTTTCAATACAATGGGGGATTTTAAAGCTGACAGGTTATATAAGTTAACTGCAATTGTTTTATTTCAATGACTATTTTGCACAGAGTTTGCTACGGGCACAGGCTTGGTATCAGCTCCAGTCTAGAAATGCTGCTGGGATTGAAAATGACATTTTTGCAGCAGGACTTGATGTAGTTTAGAGTGGTGAGATCAATGAGTGGCTTTTTCCTCCTTGTGTTCTTTCCAACATGCTGTGCTACTCCCCGGTAGAAAAAGGTTGTATGTGTGTATGTATATATACATATTTTATATATATATATGTGTGTGTGTATATATATGTATATGAAACTTAACAGAATTACATTTGTAAAAATGTAAATTAACAAATAGCTGAAATGATCAAGGAAGCATTATCCAGGTGCTAGAGCAGATACTGACAGGACACATCTTACAGCATGTAAAATGTTTCTTTATGCTAGATCTTAGGAGCAGGGAATGGTAGTTTGTAGCTAATGAACTGAGCAACCATCTTAAACTAGGAAAACAAAATCCTAATAAAAATAAGGCATTCAAGGTTTAGGAACTAAATAATCCCACAGGTTCATTATTTTAGACTATGAGGGTGTGAAAAATCCATTCTCCATGTCTAGCCAGCCCAGGGTCTCTTCCCAGGACACTTTCAGGACTCTCGTGAAGAGTCACAGCTGCAATTAAAAAAGCCAAGACTATTCACCTCTGTACTCTGCTGAGGACATTGATGAAACTTTCCCCCAGATTGCTGAACCCTTGCTGGGGGACTAACTTTGAGGCTTCTGCTCCCTGGATTGAAGCAGACCTAATGAACAGATTTCCCAGTATGCCAGGAAACCCTATCGTCCTGTTTCAGGTATGCTTCTGAGCATCATTACTGGGAGGTATGAATAAAGTGAGCAAACATCCAGGAACAAGCCAGCTGCAGACAGAACACTCTTCTACCAACCATCTTCCACAACGAGATTGGTTGGCTGGCGTTTATTTTGTGGTGGGTCTGTGGCAGAAGCTGACCACGTTGCCTTCATTTAGGTTTGCTGTGAATTTGGCTCTGCTTTCCTAAATTAAAGAAACAAGCTTAATGAGAGCCTTCAGTGCTGCCACTGTGCCTTGTTGGGATGAAGATGGCTTAGGCTCCTAACAACAAAAGAAACACGAGCTTAAAGGTCTGTTCTCAGCCACCCATTGGATTTCAGGCATTACAGCCAGGGGTGCTGTCTTTAAATGTAATGTGCCCAGGGCCAGCCTCGGCTTTTAATGCCAATGTAGTATCTTTCACTCCACAGCTTCAAGAGGTGTGACTCCTTCTTGCATCCAGTAGTGTGTGGGCATTTGTTTTCCTCATTCTCTAGCTTCTTCTGGGTCATTCCTGAAATATCTTTTGTAAATTTTTTATATTGGGTTAAAATGTAATCTCTGGCAGGGCTTTGATAAGTGTGGTCTCTCTTAATTATAGTGTTCAGCATTAGTTCTTTCTTTTCAAGGGTATTTTTCCCCCACAAAGCTATGGGTGATCTTATTGTAATTCTTCATTTGGCAGCAGCAGAACATTACAGATGTTACTGCTGCTACTGTTGTCTAATATTTCACAGTAATACAGAGATACCCCATTTCCAAAGGCTGATAATGGCTTCTCTGCAAGGCAAAACTAAGTAGATTTTAACCCGTGACCTTAAAAATTGGTTAGGTAAGGTTGGCATGACATAAATCTGCAAAACCAAGAGTGGCATAGGGAAGCTCAGTAGTCCTTGACTGTTCTGTCCTCTAATACAAGAGCTGTATCAGATGAAGGTAACTGAATCCAGGTTCAAAACAAAGGGTGATTCTTCACACCATGGGTAGAAGATGTGTGGAGCTTGTTGCCAAGCAATGTTGAGGCCTACATCAAAGACCAAAAGTCTGGACAAGTATGTGAAAGAAAAATCGAATGACAGCTACTAAATACAGAGGTACCTAGCTCAGAAACTCACTGGAGCTGAAAACACTTGAAGGGTGGAGGAGTGTCCTGGGAAAACATCATGTAGATTTCCCCTGCTCTTACTGCTGCCTAGGCATCCCTTTACAGCCACGGGTGAGAACAGTCTCTTGGCTACAGGGGCTGAATGCCAATGGATCAGTGTTGAAAAATAGTGTGTAGAGAACCTTAAAAACCTGGTGCACAGAAATCCTGAAGCTTCTAGCATCTTTGGAGTTCAGAAGGAAAGTTGTCGTGTTCAGACTTTATATTCTATTCCTGATTAGGGTGAGGAAACTGCAACAAGAGCTTTATTAGCAGTATCATAGTTGAAACTAAAGTTGGAAAATCAGAAATCTACGGTGTTGGACAACCTTGTCTGAACCTCTTAAGAGTGACCAGGGTATGGAGGTTCATTGTTTAATTTAATTGTAGGTAGCTTTCCCAGGCAGTCTCACTCCTGAGTGAATGAGTGGAACCATAACATTGTAATGTTGAATGTCTGCTGTCAGTGTAAAACACACATGGGGGAAGAGCCAGAGCCCCCTGTTAATGGGGTTGGTGCCTCCTGTGTGCAGGATCAAGACTTTCATTTGGACTGTGTGGAAGAAGATGGAGGTGCAAAAGAGCTATGGGGCTAACACACACTTTATTCTGAAGATTAAGCTAAATTAATTGATTTTGTTAATGAAAGCAATTACTTAATGAGCAAAGAATGGTTAGCATAGCTTTGCTCACATGACAGGTTTAGGAGTCTTTTGTTCTAAGGTGATAGTGGTACGTGGAGGAAGAGGGACAGGGAGGCTTGTATGCACGGTGGGGTGAGCAGAAGCTTAGATTTCTGAGCAGCTCTCTGAGCAGCAACAGCATGAAGGGAAGGGCCCTTGTGTGGGTAACGAACGGGTCAGAAGATGAGAAATAGAAAGTGGGAGATGATCAGTCCCATACAAGTGTTTGCTACGTGTTCAGAGGACAAAAGTCAACTGAACGTGAGGCAGCATGGGGAAAGGAGTGAAGGAGGTAGATAGGACCTTTGCTGCGCCTCTGCATGAATCTGTGGCTGACCTCTGGTTTGAAGACTCTGCAGGTTTGGTTCTCTCGTCTCCTAAAGATGTAGGTGGGACCTGGAAATAGGTTGGAGATGGGACCTCTGGTCTAACCCAGCGCAGATGTTGCTCTGTTCCTGTGTCAGTGTGGAGCTTTCAAACCAACACTGCTGTATCATGAGAAGCAGACCACGATGTGTGAGCTTGACAAGCAGGAGGAGGAAGAATCTGTAGATCAGCAGACACAGCTCCAGAGCTCTGACACGTACTGCTTCTGACTTCTTCAGTGAGTCATCGTGACTGTGCTCCAAGTAAGAGGACTTAGTCACAGCCTTATTTGCTGAAAATAATATTTTTAGCAATATTTCTTCAAAATAAGTGTGACATTTTTATGGTTTTGAAGCGAGTTCAGGACTATGATGGCTATGACATGGTGGGGTTTTGGGGGGGTTGGTTATTTTTTTTCTTTTCCCAAGAGAATTAGTGTATATTTTGCACAGGAGGATTAATGATGTTCCGGATACCATGCTATACATCTTCCTAAAATAAGAACCACTGGAAATTCTTTTCAGCTCTATGCAGGTGCCCCTGGGCTTCCGTGAATGCTTCTGATTGCAAGTGAAGTGCCAGAGGCAGATACATTTTCTGTCATTAATGATAGCAAGGAAGATACAGTCTTGATACATTTTTTACCAATAGACTAGTTAAGCTTCCTGTAACTCTCGCATATATTTTTTCCTTTTTGTTCTACCTATGTCACACTGCTTTTTATTTGGCACTACTGTTTCAAATCTCTCATCCTGTGTTAGTAGATGTAATGCTAAAGCTGAAAAATATGCTGATGTAATTATGCCATCTGCTCCCTCTATTGTGCTCGTCTTTATGGAAAGGTTCTTTTCAATACATTTATTTTTATGCATTTGTGAATTTGAATATTGCAGGATACTTTCATTGCTTGGGTATTGAATGTGTGAAGGACGTGCACAAAATTTAGTCTTGAGAAGAGGAGGCCGAGGGGAGACCTTCTCACCGCCTACATATACTTGAAAGGACGTTGTAGAGATGTGGGAGATACTCTTCAGCCAGGTTACAGGAGATAGGACAAAGGGAAATGGCACGAAGCTGTGCCAGGGCAGGTTCAGATTAGATGTGAGGATTACTGAAAGACTTGTCGGGATGTGGAACAGGCTGCCCAGGGAGGTGGCTGAGTCACCAACCCTGGATGTGTTTAAAAGATGGGTAGATGAGGTACTTAGGGATATGGTTTAGCATAGGACAGGAACAGTTGGACTCAATGATCTTAAAGGTCTTTTCCAACCTTGTAATTCTGTGATTCTGTAATTTCTGTTTTATTGGGAATTGTGTTTTTGAGTCCGTGTAGTTACGCAGGAGGTTATTCCCTGAGTGGCTACTCAAGTCCACTCCGGACTTTAAGATACTGCTTGGCTTATCAGCAAGAGGGACTTTGGCTGTGTGCACATAATTTAGGTGGAATTGAGAGGATTCATTGTACAAGGGATGAAAATTAACAGCAGTAACGAAACAACAGCTTCAGAGTTAGAATAAAGAGGAATGTCCCAAAGCCTCTAGTGAATTCCTGGTTGTGGAACACAACACCTTTGGTAGGATGTTCCCCCGGTCATGGTGGTTTGCTATCTGATAGTGATGTATGCTTTGTCAAGTGTGGTGAGATGTTTGATGTGGGAATTCTAGCAGCTGAAGCAGTACCTCTGGTACTGCTGTGCCTCCTACACAACTGAAATACTCTAATTCTGTGCCTCCCACATTATTGAAATACACAGGATGTGATTTTAAAGACATTGTCTTTAGGTCTTCTATCTTTTATTTCAGCTTCTTGTTCTTGGGTCCAGTTCTCATCATCTTCTTTACCTCTCCTGAAGTCAAAGACGGAAAAGAATTGTACAATGATCCCAGGCCCAGTCCGGGGCCACTGAAAATCTAGTGACAACAACTAGTTGGGCACCTCCTTTGGTTATCCAGTGATTCCCATCATCTCTGAACGCTGTATTAGTGCCAGACTGTCCTTTTTTCCACTTGCAGGCAGGGCTGCTGCTTTCCCAAGTCCTAACAATGACAACAACCGCAACAAACAAGAAATGTCCAAATACGAGACAGAGTTTTACTCATTTATTATGCTTCTTAGAGGTTATTCTGCGAATAAAAAAAGCAGGAAGCTATTTTTCTCGTCTGCTGACTGTCAGATTGGTGTCCTGAGGTAAGGGACCAGCGGCAGAGAACCACCCGGTTCAGTAGATGGCACTCTACCCTTGGCTTTGGCAATTAAGCCATCGATAAAGCATCAAGGGACTGTAATTACTGGCTCCGTCACTGACATTTCACCGTATTCGGGCAGCGTGGTGATACCTGGCGTCCCGGGGAGCGCCCAGGACAGCCTTTTGGGATGCTCCGGGTGGCTCTGCCCCCCGAGCGGACCGCCTCCCAGCCGGCGTGCCGCCCTTGCCCCTCCCCTCCCCGCCGGCGTTGCCTTTCCTATTTACGCCGCATGCTATTTTTGCCGTGTAACCCACGGTCCTTTCTAAGGACCTGTGAGCCCCGGGGGCTGCGCGGCGGTGGGGCGGGCTCGGGAGGGGTCCTCTGCAGCCCTCCGAGCGGGGACGCGGGCAGGGGCGCGGCAGCGGTCACAGTCCCGGCGGCGGGGGCGGTGCGGGGCTGGTCGGGCGGAGCCTTCCCCCGGGGCTGGGCGGCGGGAGGGGCCTGGAGCAGCGGGCGGCGGCGTTAAGGGTTGGGGCGGCCGCACTTGTTGCGGGCTGGTGGTGACGAGTGCTCGGTGTCTGGGTATGCCCCGGTGCTAGCGCGGAGAGGGGCACCGGTGGGGCTAGCTGCCGCCATCGCCATGGGGCGGTACTCGGGGAAGACGTGCCGCCTCATCTTCATGCTGGTGCTCACCGTCGGCTTCTTCATAGCCGAGCTGGTGTCGGGCTACATGGGCAACTCCATCGCGCTGGTGTCCGACTCCTTCAACATGCTGTCAGACCTCATCTCCCTCTGCGTGGGGCTCTCCACGGGGCGCATCGCCCGCCGCAGTCGCCGGGGTCCCCGTGCCACCTATGGCTACAGCCGCGCCGAGGCGGTGGGGGCTCTCAGCAACGCCGTCTTCCTCACCGCCCTGTGCTTCACCATCTTTGTGGAGGCCATCCTCCGCCTTGCCCGGCCCGAGCCCATCGATGATGCCCAGCTGGTGCTCATCGTCGGCACCCTTGGCCTCGCTGTCAACCTCGTGGGACTCCTCGTCTTCCAGGACTGGGGCGCCTGCTGCCGCCGCTGCTCACGTGCCTCGCCACCTGTGGCAGCTGTGCAGGCCATGCCTGGTGGCACCCCAACGGGGGAGGTGGATGAAGCAGGTGCCTTTCGGCTGCATCCTTGCCGCCCAGCCTTGCCCTCGTGTCCTGCACCTCTCCCCATCCCTCGCACCCTTCCCTCTCTGTCTTTTCTCTCCTTCTTCTGTGCACTTGGGACCTGCCGAATTGCCAGACCTGTTTTCTGGGCACTTTTGGGACCCCAAACCCACCTGTGGGCCCCTGGGGAAAGTTCACTCAGACACCCACCACCTCTTTCACCTTGTACTTTACACCTGGCTGCTGGGCGTCCCCTTGGGATGGGGGAGGGGGGCATTGCTCAGAGAGCTGCG
Organism: Laterallus jamaicensis coturniculus; assembly: GCA_022605575.1. Classification (NCBI taxonomy): domain Eukaryota; kingdom Metazoa; phylum Chordata; class Aves; order Gruiformes; family Rallidae; genus Laterallus; species Laterallus jamaicensis. Next base: position 25,836,487 of record JAKCOX010000001.1, read on the forward strand.
TGGAAAATGATTTGGCTTGTTTGGTTTGGTTGGGTTTTTTTCTCTTGTCATCTTTGAAATAAGTTGGTTTTGAGAAGGATGATGTTTTTTCTGTTTGTAGAACTTATACACAACACAGCGTTTCTTCTTTGAATGCAGGTGATTCACCAAATGACCAAAAAGGCCCTGAAGAGGGGCCTGAGAAGAAAAAAGAGAAGAAGTCTGAAGCCTTGAACATCAGAGGTACAATGTGGTAGTATACTGCTAATATTATACTAACTTTAAATGTTTCCATTTCAGGGTATTTTGGGGTTTTTTTAGGGTGTGTGTGTGGTTTGGGTTTTTTTTTTGCAAAACATCAGTAAGAAAGGGAGTAAGAGCCCAGGACACTTCTATGTGCATTGACCCATGTGCGTATGTTATCTTTAGTGGAAGGGTTTTGGCTATATGAAACAGCAGTGGTAATAATAGTGCGATGCTGATTTTGCTCTGAGTGTTTGCATTTTGGTTTTAATGCTTTTAAAGAGTACAGATGAACTTTTTGGAGAGGAGACAAAGGGTCTCACCCTAAACTCCAGTCACTAGGGACCTTAATAGGAAGGTAAAGCAGGTAACTATGAGGCATTTCTTTGATTGTCACTGCTGTAGGAGTTGAGCAGTTCTCAACTTTATAATGCTTTAGGGCAGAACAAAGAATTTCTTTAAATCTTGAGGTTAATAATGTTTTGTAGTCAGCATGATGAAAAAGGTGCTGGAACTGGTGCTTCAGCACGGTGATTTTACAGGTCCTTGAACTGTGAACCTGTCCCTGAGAGAGTCTGTGACAGTATCGACCCTTCTTATGTCGTAATTTGGCTGGTTGCTCGGTATCTGTGGAGTGAAACTCTATAGCTACTCCTAGGAATAAATTAACCAAGTGACTCTCTCCCTCTCTCTATAGGTGTTCAGATGCATGCACGTTTACATACCTATTCTGAGCAGAGCCAGAAGCAGTTGTCTGAGTATATTAAACATGGAGTTTGTCAGGAAGCTGAAACAGGATGGTAGTTTCAGGCTTCTTATGGTCACTTAATCAGCATCTGATATTTCTCCAAAGTCATACAAGTTGGCATAATGTGAATTCAGCTTAAAGAGATTGACATGTCAGGCACCTAGTTTTGGGTTTGTTGGGGTTTTTTTGTGTGTGTGTGTGTGTGTGTATCTTTTGTCTTTCAAAAGTGTTTTCAGAGTTAGACAAATGTGCCTGCAAGGGAGGACACTCTGGAATTGAAATTGTGTGCCAGAGGCAAAACGCTTTCCTGAGTGTCTAGAAATTAATGTTACTGGGTATAAAGCATTATAGTGGTAAAATTATTGGGGCAGGAAAAGCAAACTCTCGTTTTCAGGGATGGAGGAAAGGAGGGTAAGAGGTGGATGAGTGTATTTTTAGAGAAAGCCTTACTAGCCTGAATGACAGTGCTTAGGCATAACGGTGCTGGAGACCCACAAATGTCAGAAGAACAGGGAGTTTTGTATTGATTATTTTAAGGTACCTGTCTTCTTTGATTTTTAAAACGAGGCTTTTTTCTCTAAGTGCTACTTAAACTTTAGTATGTCACCTTTGCAAAATCTGTTTTTATTTATTGTCCTTACAAATACTCCTGGCTTCTTTTGCCAATGCTACAGATAAGTGTATTTAAAACTATGATTCCAAAATATCTGTGGTTTTTTCCTTTGCTCTAAGTTTGTTACACAGCTATGCTTTCTTCAGAATCATTTGGCAGAAAATTCTGTACACTCAAGAACTGGAGCCTCCCTCAAAAACATGGCTGGCCAAAGCAGATTGGCAGAGGAATTGGTTCCTTGCTTGTTAAAAGTGCTTGGAACAGGAATCCAGGCGTCCTGCCTGATGGGGTTAATTATTGTAGTGAAAAATTATCCCTTTTGCTTCTTGAGCATATGCAGAGTAGTTCAGACTTTCCAACTCAAGCTGTTGGAAACTATGCATTGACTATGTTCTTAGCATACTGACTTTATTTATTAAAAATTTAATTTTTGGTCCTTTTTGTCTTATAACTGTCCCTTTTGGGGGCCTATAGGGAAATGGGTTCAATCTTGTCTATGCCCTCAAGATGTACATATTAACAAAGTTAATAATCTATTTTGCCAAATTCAGAATTCTCAATTCATAATCTGTTGTGACATGCTTTTTATTTTTCTTTTCTTAATTCAAAGGCAGGCTTCTGAAACATTTTCCCGTTCTCTTTAAACTCTGCTCTCCAGCTAGTTGCCTTGGCAATTGCATCCTGCCTGTCCCTCTTGTTTGTGCAATAGCTGATAGCCCGTGCTGAATCGGGATTACTTGTAAAAGAAAAGGAAACACTGCAACTCTGTTAGGAGGAGTAAAGCCCTGTGGGAGTCTGCCAAAGGGCGCAGGACACGCCTGACTCCAGCAGAAAGAGCTGCACTCACTCAAAGTTTGTACTCTCTTATCTGACCCGAGTGATTCAGAGGAATGCCAGTGGTTATTGCCTTCATTTCTTTCAGATCAATGTTCATGCAAAGACCTGTCAAACTGCAGCACAGGCACATCTCTAGGTCTCATCCAGTGTCCAGCATTGCCAGAGAGTCAAAACTCTTCCCTCTGTTGTTAATGAGTTTCAGAGGGAGCCTTTTACAGCTACTCCAGCCCAGAGGAAGTGATTAAATTGGAGTGAAGCTCTTGAAAGGGCTCATCATAAAGATGTTAAAAGGCGATGGTCCATTTTATTCTCTCACAGGCTCCAAATAAAACGTATTGACCAAGAAATTAACTTCATGTAGTTAGAGATGTTATGAATTGGGCATGGGTTGGAATGAAACCTGAGTCTGAGCAGTGAAAACTGAAGTGTATTTGAGCAATGATGGGAAGAGGGAAGATTACATAATGTAATTAAAATAAAAAAAGGGTCGTGGTGGGAAGGAGTTCTTAAATTATTGTATCTTTATAGCAGGAAGACTACTTTGGTCGTTGTAGTTGAAAGGGCAGCTAAAAGTGTGTTATTACAAGAGCATGTTTTGTGTCTTTACCTTTTGTGCAAGGCCGTATCTATGGATGCAGAAAGTGGTACCCATCACTCCTCTCACTTCAGAGTAGTCCAAGCATGCATTAAACCATGGAGTCCGTGTGACTAACTCTCAAACTAGATTCTGATTTTATCTTTTTTTTTTGAGGTCTGAGGGCTAGTAGTGTTGGTGGAACAAGGTTTAATATGACTAGTAATCAAGCTTGATCCAAAAGTTGGAGTTTGGAGATGTTTGGAACCATAAGAATGAGCTTATGTTTCACTTGGGCAATTTTTCAGATTTCAGCAGTGTTGTAGAAGCTGATGGAGGAGAATAACTGTTACTGGGGGTGGTCTGTGGCTCACTTAGCTTCCAGGGGAGAATGGATAGATTTAGTCATCAATTTTTAATTGAGAATTGAGATTCAATTTGCCAGGATCTGTTAATAATATGCAGGCATTTAAGCAAACACATCTTAGGTTGCCATGGTATTACAGTTGGACCACAGTTGCTAGCATACCCTACATATTTAATAATGCATCCCACTTAAGTGGCTGCCATTCAGAGTCAGTATTTCCCTTGCTGTTTTGTTTTGAAAACTGTTATTGAAAACTTTAGTTATGATGTTAGTGCCTGGAATATTGTATTTTTCATGTCAGACTTGAAAAATGCAGCTTTCCCCTAACCCTTCCTCTCCGCCCCAAACAATCCGCTGATGGAAATTGTGCCATTTGTTTCAGGTGTTCTTTTGCATGTTATGGGAGATGCACTTGGATCTGTGGTCGTGGTAGTCGCTGCTACAATCTTCCACGTGCTTCCTCTGGGAGATGCCCCATGTAATTGGCAGTGCTACATCGATCCAAGCCTGACAATAATTATGGTGTTCATCATCTTGTCTTCTGCATTCCCGCTTATCAAGGAGACCTCAACTATTTTGTTGCAGATGGTTCCCAAAGGTGTTAATATGCAACTACTGAGTAAGTAAAATTTGTTGTTGAAATGCTATTAATTTTAATGATATATTTCCATGCATATGTTATTTCTGGAATGACATGTTTGGATTATTCACTTATAATAGCTCTAAATTCTCAAGAACTGTGAGAAATAGTCACATGCCTGTGTCCTAGCAACATGACTCAAATCTCTCTGGATTAGTTAAAGCATGCATTTTGAGAATGTGGTACTCCAACAATACATCAAAAATACCAGGTCTTGAGCTGTTAATGCTTTGTGTGGGATGTTTGTGAAAGAAACAACACTGAATTACAATATTTCCCAACCCTGTAGCAGCTTCTTCCAAAAGGTTTCCGAGACAGCTTAGAAATTTCCATTAAGGTTGGTTAATTTTATAGCTCTGGAGTTGTTCACACTGATTAATTGTGGGGTAGCACTAGTTATTTCTGGAATTCCACCATGTTCAGGGCTAAAGAAGCTAGGAGATGTGGGGGCTTGGCCAAGGAGGTGGTGTTCTAATGTTGCTTCTATGAACGGCTGGTAAATTGTTATTAGGGAACCTGAGGAATGGGGAGAACCCAAAAGGAAGGGTGGCCTGCTCATGTCATCATCCGGAGGCTGAATTGAAGACAGCTGGGAATAGACATATTTCACAAAGCACAGCTCTTAAAAAAAGAGCTTGGAGACTGCTGCTTTCTGATCGGGCTTTTAATGGGAAAGCTGGTAATTAGCCAGTGCACCAAGGTCTCTAATATCTTTCTCTTATGTCTTCCAGCTGACAGGCTATCTCGTGTATCGGGGGTTAGCAGCCTTCATGAGGTGCATGTCTGGGAGCTTGCAGGTGGGAAGAATATTGCTACTCTTCATATCAAGTGCCAAACCCCTACCGATTACCAAGATGCTGCTTATAAAATCCGTAAGGTTTTCCACGAAGCAGGGATCCATTCCGTCACCATCCAGCCCGAGTACATTGACCACAAGACCTCTGGGCTACTGTGCAGCTCACCCTGCATCTCAAAAGCTTGTGACTCTCAGCTCTGCTGCAGTCAGCGAGAACCCCCCCTGGCTAAAACTAATGGCTATACGGAGAAAAACGATAGCTGCCTCTCTGCACTGCATAAAGACAATGGTTCCAGTAAAAATGATATTGAAATCCCAATTGAGTCCCCGCTGGCAGAGGAGAGCGTGAAAAATGTGAAAAACTCTGGTGTGTCAGGTGACAGATCGCAGCTGAGCAGCACGCGACTTTAGGCCGTTCCCTCTGCTCCGCGTGGTGTTCCTGTAGGACAAACATATCCTGGCTGGGAAGGGGGCCGTTGGTGGTCGTAGCTGAAGTTGGTGTGGCAAAGAGATTTCTATGCTTTAGCTGTATACCAAAACACACCTAAACCCCCCTTGTACCTGAAATAAGGATTAGGGTTTCCACGAAGGGTGTCGCATTCATCTAAGATTTTTTCTGATACAGCCTAACCCAGTTCCTTACCAAACCACCTGTGAATTTCTCTTGTTAGAAATCGTGTATCGCTGTCTGCACTGATCCTTGCAGTTAATGGCCAGCGGCACTGGGAATGAAACTCTGGCCTTTTCTGCTCAAGTGAGCCGTTTCCTGAAAGCCCTGAGGCCAGTTCATGATCGTACTGGGCCAAAGTACTGTATATTTATAAAGGATTTCAGTAGAGATGCTTTCCTGATCCTTAAAACCTGTTTGTTTTTTGCATAGGCACTTCATGTTGACACATGTGCTTCTGGTCAGTGTGGTTTCGTGCATGAAATTGTGTCTAAAGGGGCAGGGGAAGCACTCAGGAATCTTGACTTGCATTGTTTTTCTTGATTGACTCCGTGTTTAGGGACAGAGCAGAAGCTGGTCTTGCTTCTCTGCTAGTAATACTGGAGTCTTATCCCAATCACAGATAAGTGTGCTAAAGAGCAGGCTTCTTGTAATGAAAGCAAAGAAATATTAATGTCTGTATCAGTTCTAGCAAACGTAAGAGCAAGCAGTCATCCAGTTAACTTTTATCTTGTTCACTGTTGTGATTTTACAACCCAGTCTTTTTAAAATTTTATTTTATTTTTGTCTCTTGACAACAGAAATTATACTGCAATATACTTCCTGCAATCGTTCCGCACAACGATGAATTATCTTTAACATTGAGCATCTGTCATTATTCATGCTGAATAAATAAGCTGATGTGTTTATTATCAACTGTTAAAAACCTGCAATTCTATTATTAAGACACAATGTGATACTCTATTAATTAAGAAAGTCCCATCAAAGTTTTATATGCAGTATTATCACTTAGAGGAAACTGTAAAGATCATTATAGGGAATTTTTCATTATTTAGTCTTGATTATTTCTTCCTGATTTATTTTAAAGGTCTAAGCCTGCCCCTCCACCCTGCCCTTCCTCCCTCTGCCCAAAGGTGTATTTCAAAGTGTATTTAATGAAGCAGTTCCTTTACCTTTTTGCTGGTTGCCCCATTTTTTTTTTTAAAGGCACACAAGGGTGCTTAAAGGAAAACAAGATGATGTGCCCTGTCACCAGTGCTGAACTTAGGTCAGTTCTGTTCTCTTTTTGAAGAGACTCACTACCTAATCCCCACTGAGCATAATGCTTAGCCTCACTGGTTATGGAGACCAGATCCAGCAGCTTTCAAATACATTTTGCTGTCAAAAGAAGCTTTTCAATGGTCCGTGTGGCCTGGGCAGGCTATTTTATTCATTTATTCATGTGGACACCGCTATAAAATAGTGGTGTCCTTACCTCAGTGCAACCTTAATAGAAAGGGAAAATTGATTTCCTGCCTGGGCTAGGAGAATACCCGGACCTCCTTGTAAGGCTGGCTAGAAAGCAGCCAGTTCCTTGGTAATAAGGACGATTACATTAAGTCAATGAATATTAAAACACACAGCAAGCTATTCTGCTGCTGGGAAAATGGTATTTACTGAAGCAGTGATGGCAGTCTAAATAGCACATTTCTAGATTTATACTTACCCCTTTTGAACAGATTCTTCAGTGAATTAATCCATTTTATTGCCTTCCATCGTAAGTGTCTATTATATAAATTAAACTATGTGTTAGTATAATTAAAAGCTCCAGCCTCCAGTCTGTCTGAGTCTGTTGGCAGCACCAGAGGTGAAAGCACAGCAGGATCTTGCCTGGATCTTGCCTGGATCTTGCACGTACTGATGTCAATCAGGAAACATTTTAAGAATTGCTCTGTCTTTTAAAAGCATGTGGCATAAAGTAGACAGTCCTTTCTTCTGTTCTTTTTTGTCCTTATTTTCATCTACGATGATGTTGCCATGTTAGGCTTTAGATGTAAATAACAAATATATTCATAGGCTTTTTGAGAACTGGAACAGAATGCTCCCAAAATAAGTCTATGGGAGAACCTGCTTCCTAGATATCTTCAACAACAAGCATGCTTTCATAATTATGCATTTGTGTCTTAAGTCAGGTGATCTTTCTATATATACATTCTGTTAAGTGGTTGAAAGATGGAATGGCAGTATTGTTTACTCTGGAATTAGAGAAAGCTACTATGTGTAAGGTTGAGGCATTTGACAAAATGGACCATCTCTTTCTTTATCCTTCCAGTGTTTGTTAAAACTGTGATTATCTATTTTTAAAGTTTTTAAAAGTGTTGTAACCTGAAAATACAATGAAGTAACATTCTTAAACATTTTTCTTGTCTGGTTGAATGTACTGTAATTGTTGCCTGTGAATAAATAGGAAAATACCAGGGATTATAGAAGTTTTCAGGTCTAGAAAACAAGCAGATTTAAAATTTGCTTTATTACTTAAGCAAGCAAAACCAATAGAGATATGTTATTTATGAGGTGCACCTTTTTGTTTTTTTTTTCTTTCCCCCCTCTGTGTAGGGACTTTCAGGTTAGCCAACTATAGTTTCTGTGTCCTTATTTTCCTTTGATTCTGGGAAGAAAATATTTTTCCTCCGTTTCAAGTGTGTCACAACTCTGCTCTACTGGGCGGCCCCTCTCTACTTAGAGGATGGAGAAGGCTCCATTCCGATCAGCGTGTGCTTTGTGTTGCCTTGTTTCCCTTCAGTCCGTGGCATATCTCTTCTAATTCTCTCAAAGTACACTTACCTCATAGTGAAACACAGTGTATTTCAGTATTTGCCCTTAGATATGGGCACTCGTTCTAAATTTGGTGTATTGCACTGTTGAAGAAAAATCTCTTTTCTGGCCTCTTCAGCTTAATTGCTTTTTTCTGCCTTCCAATTCAGTGATGTAAAATTTCTGATGACTGCAGGTTGATTGTGCTACCCTGTCCTCTTCAGTTACTCCCTTCTCCTTACAACATTATGGCATTCAGTGGTTGCAGTGGTTGCCCTGACCTGTCAATCCCTGCCTGCAGCAAAGGAAATCTGCTTGAAAGGCAGGTGATTTTCAACCCGATTTCCAGCTTGTGTGGCCAGTCACACATGTGATCTAGTTGTATGGCAACAAAATGTTTGCTAGCCTTGGCAGATTGTTTTGGAGCAAGAGTGAAATCTGGAATAAATTAGCGTGGTGCTGAATGCGGAAGCAATTTGCTGGCCTTCATCAGCTGTGGGTCATTTCTTAAAGTGAATTAAATTGATTTTGTCACCTTTTCATATGTTGTCCTTTATCCCAACACATCAATTTGATAGCTAATTTTTCCTCCTCCTTCTGTAACTCTCCAAGTGCAGATCTCGTCTTTGCTTCTCTGTGTAAAGAAAAATAACTGATGCTATTTTCAGGACTATTGCCCTAGTTTTGCCGGGTTTTCAGTTCTCCTTCTTAGGTTCTCTGCAATACTTATTTTGACTGGTAGTGCAACTGTGGGTTTTTTCCTTGTAATGTTTTTTTGGGTTTTTTCCTTGTCATTTTTTGTCTCTTCAATAAAAACAGTGTGGTTTTGCTAGCTTTCTGGGTGTGGTGATGTTCCTATAATACAGTTTAGAAATACCTCTTTTACGCACTGATTTAATTTTTGCACTCTTTAATTAAAATTCACTTGCTTTCTGGTGATAAACTTTACCATTGCAAGCTGCTTTTTCATCTCATTTAGTTCCTATTCTTTTCTCCTGCCTCTACCAGATTGTAACACTTACTGTCCTGAATGCTGCCTTTTATTTGGAACTTTGAAGGAAATATGCTGGCATCCAAATTTTCCCCAAAGTGAAGTTCACCACCCCAAGGTCCATGAATGGTTACTTCAACAACTATCTTATGTCCTCTGACCTGTGTCAAAGTGATGCTTAAGTAGCCATCCTGAGATATGCATATTTAAATTCTTTATAAACACTCCACCTGAACCAACTTTTAAAAGTTGATTTCTAAGCCTGAGAAGATAAGATGAAATCACTAGGGTTTGTTACTTGTTCATTAACAACTTGGGGGGAAGCTTGGGTTCCTAATTGGGAAGTAGATAAAAGGTATGTTTCTGAAAAAATCCAAACACTATGACGTTTTCTACAGGTTCTACTAGTTGCTCTGCTGCACAGTGGAAGCACTTTCTATGTTAAATACTTTATTTAAACAGTGATGCTTTGATACCAGGATGCCACTGTATAAAGTTGTTACATTCATGGAGTTGTGTTGCTTACAAGTTTCCTCGTTTTCTGTTCTGTATGTGATTTAAATAATGTGCCAAAATGTAATTTCCATGATTGCTGAATCAATGAATCTCACTGTGGTTTTATTAACTATTAGTGAAAAATTACTTAAAGTTTTCTGTACAGTTATATTTTTCAAAATGAAGCTTGAATGTCTTGTAAATAAAATGTATTTTTAAATAAGCCCATTGTTCTGAGCTTGGTTTTCATTAGCAAAAGATAATTTGTGTCAGTTTAGATAATTTTAGCACGTTCTTGTGTGAGTAAAGTTGGCTCTTAACCTGTGAGCTTGTTAATGGCTCCAGATGTTTTCCTCCTTGTCATAAAGTGGTGTTTTCAGCAGTTATTAATCCAAGTGTTACCTTGTCTCCTTGAAAAGAAATCCAGGGATCTCTTGGGCAGCATCGCTGTGATGGTTTTCATGCACAACCAGTAACAGGTTACCTAACTGGAGTGCTTACCAGCGGCTCTCCAGAGAAGCCACTACAGCAGCCCTGTGGGTTTGTGGCTGAACTTGACTCTGCTAAGGTGCAATCGAAGTATTATACCCTTCACGTATGGTCCCTTGCTGTGATGGGTTTGTTCTCTTCTTTCGGTGGGGTGGCTAACATGCTTGTACATAGCTTGGTTGGCAGAGATAGCAGGTGTTTGAAGAGCCAGGGAATGGTATCAGGTACTTCTGTGTTGTTAAATTACATTTTTCTGGGGATGTTCCAGGGCATATGGAATAACTGGCATAGAAGAGCTTGCATCTATGCTAGCAAAATATCACCCCCTACCACAGAGGGTGGCTCTGTGTTGATGGCTAATTGAGATTAGGTCCTTGACTCTGGACTATGCCTGGGGATGGCTTGGGGGAGCAGTAATTACCATGAAACGCTTGAACAGTTTACTAATACGGATGATGATGGTTCATCCCCTGTCCCTGTTTAATTTTTGAATATCAATGAGGCCTTGGGTTCCTGAGCCTCTGTGCTGCTTTGCCAATGTAGCAGTGCCTGCAGAGAGAAAAAGCAATGAAACTCTTGGTGGTTTCTTGGGATCTGGGGTTGAAAGGTTTCCTCTCTTTCCTCCATCGTGCTGTATCACTGTGCTGGGTGAGCCAGGAGGGGAAAGGCTGCCCGGATCCGCAGTGCAGTCAGCAGATAATGCTATCATCACAGCAGCTTGCATGGCTCTGGAAACAAAAGGTGCAAGGCAACTGACACGTTCGATATGGCATGGCACTTTGCTCTACCTCCTTCCAGTCCTAGTATGGTTATTTCTATTTTTCAGCATTCACCTGTATTTATCAAAGCTCCATGCCTGTTTAAGCACATGCTGCTGTCCACCCTGTTGTTAGGAGATGGAAACAGAGCTACAGCAAAAGGCTTTGGGGTATGTATGGGGACTGTTAACCCACAAAGACATTATAAAAGCCGTTGAACTGGCACAGTAGGTCTTAGCATACAGAATGGTTAGCGAGTAAGGGACTGCCTACATTTTATAACAGCAGTACAACAAGTGGTGGGAGAGCAGCATGACGTCTTGCAGAGCAGCACTTGCTTTAATTAGCTAGTTCTCTTTAAAAACTGTCATAGGAAGTAGGGATGGCAGCCTGTCTGTGTGCCCCATTTTCCTTTGTTTGCCTAAATTGTTCACAGCAAGTGTTCTCCCACAGCGCAGTCTGGCCTAAGAGCCCAGCAGTGTGCAGGGCCTGCGCTGTGACAGAGCACCTGCGGGCAGCACAGTGCTGCCTGCCGCACGCTTCAAGCCTTTGCATCCACATTATTCTGGGGACACGGCCATCAGGGGGTCACCCTTCTACCTGTGAATATCTCTGGCATTGTGTAATTTCTGAGTGTAAGTAGGTGTCCGGCCAGCCCTGAATTGTCTGGGTAGCTTGATGAGTCACAGAAGAGGGAGATATCCAGGGCTCCCAAAATAACTGTGAGCCTTTGCGTGGTGCTGTGTGGATCTCCTCCAGTCCTTGCTGAGGAGCAAGAGGGTCCTGCTTGTCCCCCAGCTTGCAGCAGCAGAGCAGACCCATCCCTGTGTTGTGGCAAAGGGACATCGTGCATCTTCCCCAGGACAAATCGCTCCAGCTGCTGCCGAGGAGGGATTTGCTGAAGCTTTCAGAGACAGAAGAGCTGGAACCTGTGCATCTCCCTCCTTTGCCCCTCAAAACACCTCTGAATGCCAGCTGTGCTTTCAAGCATAGTTTCTGAGGCCATCCAGAAGTGGGCAGTGGTGTATACATCTTCTTTCTGCCTCCTACTCGTTGGTACTTTTATGTGAAGGGAAGAGACTTGGAAGAATGTTGAGGGTTTTTTATGATTTTCCTTAATCTCCACTGTCTCCAGATGTGAGCTTCGTCATTTGTTTGCAGTAACTAATTTGCCTCAGCGCTTTAGTGGCTGAAATATGAAATCTGATCTCAACTGACCAGCTTCTTACATTCACAATCACACCAAGTCCATCTACCTCTGAGAGCATCGCTGGCTCGTCTTTTATGCCAACATGTTGTCGCTGCTACATCTGCACTGAAACGAAAGGAAAAACATAAAGGCAGAGATCCCAAGCTAGAGTTCTCCTAAGGGCTATTAAGTTCTATAAACAACGAATTGGTTGATACTTCCTCCTGCTTGTAAGGCAGGGTACTGCTCCTCCAGGAAGCAAATTGATCATTTTGGGTTAGAGGTTGGGCTGAGGTGAAGGCTATCCCCACTGCATGCTTTTGGCAGACTGAGCATCTGTTCTTGTGATTCTTTCAGCTTTGCCAGCCCAAGAAGGACGGGATTTGGCTCCTGGTGCAGGAAGACAGGAGAAAATTACCTGCTGGTGGACGCAAGAACAAGTGTGTTGGCTAGAAGGAAGTTCTGGCTATTTTCACCAGACAAAAATTTGGCACTGAGCTCAGCTCTTTTCTGTGTGGCAGGGAACGAGGGCTGCCAGCGCTGCAAGGAGGGGTTATACAGCGACTCAGCAGTCACCTTAAGGGGATGAGAATTTATTTTTCTGGCTATCATGGGGATCTCCAGGGGCCATGGAGCAGTAAGGCAATGACCCTCCCTCTCCTGCCAACAGTGGCACTTGTTCCTGTACATATATACATAAATATGTATGTATTATTTCTGGCAGAAGTCAAAGGCTTCTGGTAATTATTTGCAAGCCCCAACTAACACTGATGTTACATTTACTTCTGAAAGACAAATACTGTCTCTCTTAAGCACTCTGTGTCCTGGCCAAAGAATAATCACGTGAGGCAGCAACAACGGGAGACCGAGGGGAACAAAGAGGAGCCTGGCTCACAGAGCTCTTTCAAAGTAGTTGTTCACTTGGCTGAGGAGTTGGGCAGCTTGCCAGTGCCTTCTTTGAATCCAGCATCTCTTGTACAGCCCCATGCCCACCACTGTGTGGGTAAGGATAACCTTCTTTGTAGGGGACACACACAAAGCTACCCCCCCCCCCCAGTCTGGGCAAATGTGGCCTCAGGACAAGGAGCTGTAAGGAAGAGAGGGATGGAGCTTGTCTCTCTCTTAGGATGGAGGTTGTTTCCGCAGCAAGTGCCAGCAGCAGTTCTGCTGCCTGAAGGGCACTCGGCAGAGGGGGTCTGATGAAATGGAGAAATGTCTTATGTTTGACATATACACATGCACACACGCATAAGTGTGTATTTATTTTTGCATGCACACACACGTGTGTATACATGCACACATATATACACATATATGTACTGACATATATATGAGTGTATAATACTGACTCTATATGACTAAGCCTATTACCATTCAGCAAATGAGAGGTTTTGCTTTGGTCACAGTGCCATACAAACACTGCTTGCTGGGTATCCCCAATATCTCCACACAGTATATTCTTGCTGCTTATCACTTTGAAACTGGGCCGATTCAGTATGTTAGGATTGCATAGTTGCCCTTTAAATAGTTGTGTATCTGCCTGGTGGAAACTGCCAAGACCTAGTGGCAGGGCTTTGAGTGTATTTGGTAGTTTTTCTGTACGGTTAATGAGCACTGCTGTGTGGATCCCAGCTGTGCGGGCCAGCTTTCTGCTGAAGTTGCGTAAAGGGCAGAGGCATAATAGGTGGACTTTCCTTGCTGTGAGGTTCATGCTGATGTTCCCTGCTGTGGCTGGTTTGGGCATGGATGGAATGCAAAGGTGGTCTTTAACAGTTAGCTAGACATGCACAGGGAGGAAAGAAGAGGGCATGGGTGGCCAAATGCAGCCGGTTCCCAGGGAAAGTCCTTCGGCTGCTTCCTTCAGTGGGTAACTGCTGCTGCAGCATGCTGTTTTGTCTGGCAACAACAGCCATCATCCGTCCAGCCTGTTATCACCCCTCCTCAACTGTGCTGAGCCCTGCTCCACCCTGACTCTATCTGGGGGCTCCAAGCTCTGTCCCCTCTGATCTCTGTGGTTGTTTTCTTCCACTTGTTCTTCTCAGATGGTTTCTCCCTCATCACCCAATGCCTCCCTAATCTCCTTTCTTTCTCACCCATCCATCCAGGCTGCCAATCTTTCCATGTCCTGCACCCTGCACTTGTCTTTCTGCTTCGAGTCCTCTTTAGCTTAATTGTGGAAAAAAAAAGGGGGTGGTCAGAGCAGCCGCATCTAGGGCTTGAAAAAGCATCCAGCTTGAAAATGAAGTTGCTTTTTACAGAACTGCCGCTCACAAGTTTCAAGGTATTCAGAGAAGGGACCAATACAAAGATAGCCTGCAGTATTGCTACCTAAGGAAACATTTCTGAAACCTCAAAGCTTTTGCAGAACCATTTAAATTCAGGGTGAAGAATTTGGCTGCACAATTTTCTACAGCCTTCTTCAGGGTCAAGCAGTGATTGCTGAGACAAAGCTCCCTACAGCCTCTCAACGCTCTCCCTTGGCAAAGGCCACAGATATCCCCAAAACCATTCTTGAGGGCCTGCCCATTCACAGGACTGACAAGCCAGCCCCTTTTTAAACCTATTTTTTCATCTCATTTGAGACTGGCCTGACTAGGCTGCATCTGGACGGGGCTGCTGGGAGGCTGACCTGCACTCAGCCCATTCCTTTCCGCCTTTGCCACCTTGGTCCTCTGCCTCCTAACCACAGTGCTTGGAAAAAACCCAGTGCATCCTTTGGATGCATGGTTTTTCTTAAGACATCAGAAGCATTTTAGAGAGCTTGGGGTGAATACAGAATCAAAAGGATGTGCCTGCGTGTGTCTGTTGTTCTCAGTTTATTGTTTGGACAGGGAAGGAAAGAGGGTGTTTTGGGTTCAGTTACAATAGAGATTTATATGTGCTCTTTACTCAGCAGCATGTGCTTTAGCATAAACCCTCTGACCCCTAAGGAACTGCTGCTGTCCTGATAACAAGCAGACATTATGAGTTAATGCTTATAATAACATTTCATATGGTAAAAGATTTCCAGGGTTTACAACTTTGAACCTGTTATTCTATACCAGATTAATACAACAGTATTGACAAAAGTGATTACAAGGGCACTTCTCTTGAGATAGGCAACTTTTCTTGTATGAATGATTAAACAAACCTGACTGATTTGACTGCCGTTACACTCTTTAAAGAAAGAAGTCTAACAGATCTTGAGCAAAGATTCCAGGCACTTAACCTGACAATCAGATTAATTTTCAATGACGTTCTGCTGATTTGAAAGACCGGTGATTCTACCTTCACTGAGACCATGTATATTGCAAGAGCTGTGGGTCTGAACCTCATGAACCTCCACTGTGACGTTCATCACTGCTGCTTGCTCTACCTGGCTGACCCAATGCCTCTGTCCTCTCAGATATATATATATATAAAAATTCCCTCCTTCCCCACAGACTTTCAATGACAAGACTATGCTAATAAGGCTGAATTTTGTTTCCCCATCTGAACATTGTAAAGAAACCCTTTGATGTCTTTTTTGACTATACACTAAGGAGTAAATACTTAAAAATGCTAATATGTAGAAATGTCCTAATGTTTATTGCTCTTAATTTTACTAATTGTTTATTTATTAGGAGAGTACCTGGGAACTGGTGTAGGTCAGGGCCCTGTTTTGCCAGATGTACTAGAAAAATCAAAGGAGTGGCACTTCTGAGGCTGAAGAGTTCAATATGTAGACCGAGTTCTCAAACTTTCTGCTAAGTTGGGGATTTTTGTTTCTGTGTGAGTTTTGCTTTTAGTGGGGTTTGGTGTGAGTAGTTGGCCTAACTATGGTGAAAAGGGTATCAGGAGTGAGAGTGACTTTTGCTTCTGGGTTGCTTTTCTTGACTTCAGCTTTAGTGACGTTGAGTTCAGTTACGAGTTAGTACATCAGGATTTGTGCATGTAGATCTATTTTTATCAGTGAACTCATTGATTTCAGTTGTTCTATAAATAGCTTAGGCTTAATAAAGAGGCTAAGAAGTTAATTACTCCATTTGTCATCTCTGACAGGAGTGCTCAGGCTGGCTTCCAGTCGTATCTATGTCAAGCTTTGTGCTTCACCTGTGGATTCCAAAATGAAGTTGTATGGTCTCTGGTCCCAGGCCTGTGGCAGTCAAGGGACGAGATACCCTTCTATAGACATTAGGTTGTCAATATCATTGAGTTAATGCTTTTCAATAAATATTTAATGAAATCCTACATGAAAGGCAAACACAAGCAACCCTTACTTTTATGAAAATCATGCTGAATTGGAGTTATCTGGGAGCATAGGCTCTACACTATCAGGAAATTTATTATCTGCCTGAACCAGTTCCCTTTTTTCTTATCTGCTGACCACATTGTGTAACCAGAAATCTGCTTCGCTTGCTATACACAGAACAGCTTAAGCATTTATTTTAAACAATGGGGGTTTCTTAATGAGCTATTTATGAGCCACTTAGTCTGTCATTTGGAAGCACACATGTCTTCTTTTACACTGCCCAGGGACCTTCAGGGTCTGACTCTGGGTTTTGGATTGCACAGTCAGGGCCAGCAATCCCAGTGCTGCTGCTTCTGGAAGTTTCTAATGGGCCTTAAGCTCTCTGGTCATATAATGGGTTCCAGTAGGACAAAAAAGAGCATCAGTAAGACATGTGACTATACCAAAGCTGGACAGCTTCTTCAAGAGTGAGATGAAAGAAGAACCTTAAAACACAAAAGCGTGGCAATTCTTTGATGACGTGTTTATCTGCATTAATGTCATTTGTTGAAGATGAGCCTGTTGAAACAAGTGGTAGCTTAGTCCTCATGTGTCAGTGTTTTGTGAAGACTGCAGAGTTTCTAACAAACAAAAATCTTTGCCACTCCTCTTTTCAGTATAGGAAGGACTGGTGGCAGCAAGAAGTCAGCAGGACTCATCTGGCATGGGTTGACTTGACTGACAGAAGGACAGGCTGCTCTCTGGAAAGCTGAACGTCTTCAAGAGAGATTTCATGGGAGGGCAAGAAACAACAGTACACTGTCATTTGACAGCTCCTGTCGGACTTGCTTTCCAGATCAGAAGCTGCTCAGTGGTGAAAGAAACATAAAATTTATGTGGTATTTCCCTGTCATTCTTGTGTAGCACTTAAAAGGCATGACCCTGATGGAGCTGCCCTATTCTTGCTGTACAGTTTCAGTCAGACACTTGTATCTCAGAATGAAACAGGCTGACAATGTAAACTGAGCCACAGTTTAGTTTTTATTTAATGGAAAAATATCAGAATAGGTTATGATATCACTGTTATCAGTGATGTCTTTGGTTACACGTGCATCTGTGTGGGACTGATGCAAATCAGCAGAAAACATGGAACATGGGATCTGCTGTATTTGTCCTTCTGCAGTTGATATAATAGATTTCCCCACACCCACACATATGCAAGCTTTCCTTCTTACTCATCTTTTCAAGTTCTTAGATGTTGAATGCCTGTCTTTTTCTGACATTTTTCTTGTTTTAACTTACCTTTAGCATATGATTTCCTAAGGCTTTTGTTTGTTTATACAGGAACAAACTGAAATGGGACACGTGGGAATATAGAAGCGAGGGGACATCTGACTTAAGCAGAGACCCTCCATGTGTGCCAGTGCTTCAGTAGGGTGAAGTTTTTTTTGATGGTGAGTTTCACAGACAGGCAATGAACATGCCTGTTGGAATACACTCTCGCCAATGGTACTTCCATTGTTGTTTCATTTTGGTTTTAGCTTTCTTTTCTCTCACATCCCCACCATCACGACCCAGTCTTCATTTATCTGGTTTCATTATGCCTGTTTGACCAGCAAGTCTTGTATCCTCTGCAGTTTTCCATCTCATTCCCTTTTCTCTGTTAAGTTCACTGAGTCATGGTCTTCTAAGTGTTGGATCACCATCTTGACAGTCACAGCCTTGCTCATTGTGATCAGTATATACATGGTTTTAGACTTGAAAGTAATCTCGAGGAACATGCTGGGACTGCAGGTGGGAATGGCACAGATCCCAGCCAGGGAACCAGACTTGTCATGCTGCAGCTCCAACCAACCCTGGTTTTGTAGGGTGGTGCTAAATACACTTCTGCCAAAAGAGGAAGGGATCTCTTCCACCTCATGGCTGGCTGCCCTCCAGTTAGGGTCCAATTCGGTGCTCGCTGTAAGACTTCTAAAGCAGCCTGCTTAGCCTTTGGGTTTATTTCTGGGGAATGGAAGGTGCCTGACATCCCTGCTCCCCACTCCTCTCCTATATACAAAATCCTCCAGGGGAAGGTGAGATGCCAGTAAAACAGAGAAATTAAATAGGAAGTCATACTGAATGGTGAGAAGAGTGAAGTCTGACTCAGCTTTCTTCACCTTTAAGCTTAAAGATCATCATAATCTCCAGAACCATGAGGTAAAAACCTGAATGTACGTGTTGCTCTTTGCCTTGATATAAGACAGATGCAAGCCTGATAAATATCATGCTGAGTTAAATCTGTCACTTGCTCTGGCTTCATATTGATGTTGCAAATGGAACTGGCTGGGATACATCAGAGGAAAGTCTGTGCTATGGTATCTTGAAGTCTCAGTAAAGAAGCCTAATCTGAAGCGCAATAGATTTAAAATCTTAGTGAGCTTACTAGCCACTGGATCATGGTCAAAGTTTATGACTCGTGTACCTTCAGTATCAGCAGGGATTGGTTCTTGAGTGGATAATAATTAGTAATAATGATTCACAGAAGAGGCAAAAAGTGGTGGTCAAAGGTGAGATGAATCATGGTGCCAGTGAAGCTCTATTATGCTACCGATCTGTGTCTTCCTAAGCCTTGAGGCTTTCCTCTTTTGGAAGAAACAGTGATTCTCTAGAAAGCAGCTGTGAGAATGGCTTCAGGAGAGTCCACATTTTTCAATTTCCCATGTTTTGCAAACAAAAGCATCCTGTTCTTGTTTAAAACCAGCATTCTGTCTCATCATGGCCAGTCCAAAATATACTCATGGTTCTTCATGTGATGAAACAGCAAAAGGGAGGAAGACATGACATGCTGGTTGACTGTAAGCTAACTGACACATTATCTCATACTATTCCTCAGATAAGTACTCCTCATACGAGGAAATTATAATGAATAAACTAGTGACCTTACGCCCTGCCTTCCACTGAAGTATGCAACAATGCTTGAAGGAGTATGTAAGGGAAGGTCTTTGCACGGTACTGGTCATTCTTAACTTCCCTTTCCTCCAAAATATGATAAAAAACCTGCATACTGAAATTTCACCCACAGAAAGAATATCCTTTGGGGAGTTCATTTGCAGTGTTATGAACAATACTACATATTCACTAGCAAGCAGAAGCATACACTGTGGTGACGACTGAACCCCACAGAGACAGGTGGGGTTGAAGCATTTCTTCCTGAACCCAATGCTGTGCAGCTATCTCCTGCGAACCCAAACAATGAAAATGAGGTCTGAAAAACTTGAGAAACTGATAAGCCAAAGTAATCCTTGTTAGGTTAGGTCTTTGTCGCAAAGAGATAGCCCAATGGAATATGTTTTATGTTCACCCTAGGAGACAGTTTTTTTTAATGTTTCTGTCCATTTACCAGTGAATTCTGAAGCCTGGTGTTAAAAGCATTTTCAAGTTACATTTCTGCATGACATCATTAAAGTTTGGGAGACAAAGAAAGGCTAGTCCTAGAAAGGCTGTTTTACATTCAATCACAGCAGACTAATGATCTTTGTTGGTAGATGTAGATTTTTTTTCTTTCCAGTCATTACTTTCCTTATTCTGATTCCTGAGAAGACAGGAGGTTTTTATTCAGTCTCTACCCCAAAACGCTAATGGTCTTCCCAAGGTGAGTTGTAGCACAGGATTGAACATACCTCGTGGGACAGAGTTTGTGATGACGGAGGTGAGACTAATGTGCTGGGAAGACTGGATTTTAAGCATCCAGAGGAAGTTAGAGGGCTGCCACAGTAGAACTGATAAGATATTCTAAGCATAGGAGTAAGTATTAGATAGCAGGGCAGAGTAGAAAAAAAAAGTATTCCCGAGTATGGGACTATAAGCTATAAGAAACATTAGCTAAAGGCTATCCCATTTCCTTTAATCTGAAATCTTTTCTCCCAAAATTTTCTGAAAATGGAATTTTTTGAACATTCTACTACCTCTAAGCCAGGAGAAAACTTGGGTGTTTCACAAGGCCCAACACAATTATTGGTTAAAGAATAAACCAAACCAAGACACCACCCCAAGTACAGTCCCTTTCATAAAACACACTTTAAAAAATCTTTTCTTATAGTCTGCTAGAATTAATTTTTAACCATTTCTTCCCCGATGTGCGTGACAGTTCTCATTTCTTCTCTGTTCTGTAACTGCGAAAACAGCAGATTAGTTATCATCCTTGCGTGCTGCCACAACTGGCACAGAGTTAGCAACGCCTGGAATGCAGGCATCCACACGTGTTTTTGATGTTTGAGGCATTTAAAAAAAATGTGAGAGAGACAGCAACTAAGGAGAAGATCACATTGGGTAATTAACACAGTTTGAACTCAGCAACTCTCATAACCATAATAGGCAAGAAATTTCCATTGCATTTTCTTCTCTATAATGGACATAACCTGTTTTTCTGTGGAGGTGGTTGAAGTATTGCTGGCCAGACGTAAACTATGGCCTCTTTTCCCTGCAAGGAGTGGGATGTCCTGGACACAAGTTAAGTTTGTCTTCTGATGGCAGTATGAACCTTCCATGGAGGCTGGAAGGTCAGTCTTTTAGCTCCTCTTTCTGCCACTGCAGGACACTTTCCTACATTAAATTTCTCTAGTGTAGCTTTAGGGCCATTTTCAAGTGGAAGTGATTTTTTGCAGAAAACATTACTTACACTTCTAGACAAATGCTGAGAAAGGATGGAAAATTACCCTAGCCAGGGGATATGGTGTGGGGATCTGAAGATAGAAGTCTTTCTCAAAAAATGTTACTGTTTGCTGATAAACAGCAATAAACCAGAGGAAGAATGAGATGCTTTCTTACAAAAATGTCAGACACCAGGACAAAACCTCTGCCTACACGGCAGTTTTCAGATTCAGATGACGCAGATCCTGGAGCCCATTTGTGCAAGTTATCAGAGCAGTCTGGTGACAATGAGTTTGCTCCTCTGCTATCAGCCTTTCCTAGTAGCCGTTGGTCTCACCTTGTGGTTTGAGTTCACATACTTGGTGGCTAACAACCTTTTAAGCATTTGCTCTTTGTATGTAAAGATGGATTGTATACCCTGAACTCTCTTAATCTCTGGATGCTATAAATGCTTGTATGTCGTTGGCGCACGCATTGCTTCTGCAAACAAGGCCCATTCAGTGCTCACCTTGAGCGATGACACCAGCCTCTGGACTACCTGCATCCACAGGCTCTTTTCATCTTCCCAGGTCACCTCTGGGGCACCATCAGCATCCACTCAGCCCACTCCGGTCTCCCCTTTGTCTCATTTCCAGTGCCCTGAATGAAATCAACCTCTCACTTTATGGACAAACAAGAAATCATTTGCTCAAGAGTTGACCTCAGTCCTCACAATTGGCTTATTAAACTCATTACAGATGCTTTCCACCAAAGCTTCTGAGCACAGGCCCTGAAAATCAGTAACAATACAAAGTCCCTAACAGATTTTTTGGACTGTCTGGCATTTCACACCTCTCAGAGAAAACTCATCCTTTGGGGTGAGATTTTGCCTCCCTCCAATTTTTGTTATATATTTTTTATTGATCTATTTTTTTAAAGGTGTTATTTTTTGTTTTGAGATTATTAATGCTGCTTTGCTATTAATTTGTGGTGTGCTCAGGTATATTGTGAGAGTGGCTCTTAGGGGATAAAGACCAATACCTTATGTTAGAAAGAGAACAGATGGAAGTGAGGAAAAAGGCAGAGCTCCTACCCTGTGGATGAATGAGGAAACTGGTGCCCATCAAGCTCGTGCTTTGATAAGGACCTCAGTTGTGTGAACTACAGTGCTGGCAGCGGGGGCTTTCAGCTCCATCCTCTACCTGGACCTCCCAGGGTGGGCTGCAGTCCAGAAAGTGATGCATGGGGGGCATAACTCTTGCATAGAAGGACTGTTTACTCTTGGCATTGGCAAGGGTACATAGACACAGGGGAAGGGGAAAGGATCTGTTAGCCTCCAGTATGTGCTTGCTCCAGCTTTTTCAGCAGCTTTTGTACCCTACCAGGAACATTAGAAACCTCCTTTTTCCCAGATGAAAGCTGAAGGCACCAGTGATTTCATCAGATGAGTGGCTTAATGCAATTGCAAAAAGATGGGTGGCCATGCAATGACATGAGACTTGTCATCATTTTGTGCCTGCCAAGGGCTGTATGGTTTGTGCAGGCTCACAGGCCAGCACAGCTCCATCGGCAGGGCTGCACAGGGTGAGTGATACATGCTTGCTCTCACACAGTGCTGTAAACTGTAACACTCACACCTAATCCTATGCTGGGTTTTCTTTTCGATGCGAGCAGCAGACAGATTGCAGGATTTTAAGATCCAGGTGTGATTTGTTGTGAATTTATGTGACTGTGAGGAGGGCAAGCTTCTTAGGGGTGCTTTGACTCCTAGAAAATGGAAATTCTGCATGGTGAAGAATTACTGCCTGTTTAGTCAATTTTCTCTCCCGCCTCAACCCTAACTAAATAACATTTTGTTAGAAAAGCTTTCCATTTATTTCAGTGGGCTTTAGGTGTACATATTTGTACACCACCTTTTTTTCATGCCAGAGGGCCACAAATATGATCAGGACACCTCTCCTGTGAAGAAAAGCTGAAGGAGTTGGGCTTGTTCAGCCTAGAGAAGAGAAGGCTCTGGGGACATGTTATTGTGGTCTACCAGTACCTAAAGAGGACTACAGGAAAGATGGAGAACTATTTATCAAAGAGTGTAGCAATAGGACAAAGGATAATGGGTTTTAACTAAGAGAAGGTAGATTTAGATTAGACATCAGAAAGAAATTCTTCCCAGTGTGGGTGGTGAGGCGCTGGCACAGGCTGCCCAGAGAGGCTGTAGAAACCCCATCCCTGGCAGTATTCAAGGCCAGGTTGGATGGGGCTGTTGGAAGGTGTCCCTGCCATGGGCAGGACTAGATGATCTTTGAAGTCCTTTCCAACCCAAACCCTCTTGTGATTCTTCCTTATCCCCCACCCTGCCCACCTTTAACCATGCTTTATTACTGGGTTGTATCAGTCGTTTATTCCAAGGTTAATTTTAATTGTAAAAAAGCATGAAGTACTGAGTCGAGTAAGTCACACTCGTAAATCGGGCAGTAAATATGCATCGGGCAACCGAGCTGTGGCTGAGGCATTGATACTCCCCACCAGCACAAGGACGTACGTGTGTGCATGTTGGCATGGTTTGACCAGGGTTCACATGCTTATGGAGAGATTTGCCGTGTGTGCAGCTGTAGTCCTGTGGGAACGTGTCCTCTAGTGGGCAATTGAAACATTAACCGGGGATGCTGCATGGAGACCTAATGAAGGGAGGAATGAATGAAAAAACGGCCCAATACTGGGGAAAAAAATCCACAGCCAAACACCAATAAAAAAAAGAATTGAGACAGCCACATTTGCTTAAACTTTACCATTGAAAAAAGATTTTAAGGTGGTTGCTATGAGAAGTGATAAATATCACCAAAATGCTCATTCAGTGACTTTTAAAAAACTCTTTGAAGCAGTTTTTTTATATTTTTTTTTCATTGCAACAGTGAGATTGTTTTATTTGTTATCGTAAGTATCATCTCCTTGGGAGAGAAAGAGGTTTGAATATTGATGAAGTACCCTCTGAATGTTCAAGGGGAAAAAAAAATCTGTCATGATTTATTCCTCGAGGGAAAGGCATAAAAAATTTATTGAAGCAACTTTTAAATTTTTCGACCTTTTTCAAGGGATTTTTTTCAAGAGATTCAAACAATTTACAACGAACAAAATCAGGCTTTGTGCTCCAACAAGCATTGCAAGGCACCACCTGCACCTGGGCCAGGAACACCATGTGCATTTCATTACTGTCATTACCCATTGTTAGCACATCTTGTTAAGAGCAAAGCATAAAAGATCGAGCTTGCTGGCTCCCTTAATGCTGAGGTGTGAGAGGGAGCTGCTTTGTGTTCTGCTTGTGTATGCAAATGGATGAAATGCCTAGAAAGCACTTGAGGTATCAGTTGTCTTTAGCTGCCCTGAAGAAATAGTTTGTAATTAGCAGCTTCTTGTTGCTGCTGTGATAAATCTTCGCAGGACAGCCTGCTGCAGCCTCTGTAGCAAGCTCCTCTCTGTGTGGCCTCGTGGTGTATCAGTCTGTGCTTTCCTGTAGGATCAACGGTGAGTCTTGTCTTGCAAGAAATGCTCCCTTGTGTAAGTATAAGTGTGACAACTTTTGGGTAAACCTCCAGATGAACCTATGTCACTGTTAGAGCAGGGCTTCTGTCAGCAGCCCCTTGCTTAGCTTTGTGGTCGAAGGGGTGGCTGTAGATGGGAATTTGCTACTGAATTTTGGTTCCTCATGGGTTTGAGCTGTATCTCCTTTTGTCCTCGTCTATGTATAACTTCAGCGTTTTCCTTCTCAGGTTCCTTCATCCCACAGCTGTTGTGTGCCTCCTATGTGTTGGGGTGCTCCCAGGAAACAGGGGAGCCTGCTCTACCAGGCAAGCCATGACCTCCCCCCACCCCGTTCCTGTCCCAGTGTAAGCTCCTGCTTCAACCCAGCTGGGTGCCCAGCCAAGGACAAACCTCTTGGAGCAGTTCTCTAAGCTGTGCAGCGACCTCACCAACAGTTCTTCTCGAGGTAAGATGCTAAAATATTTTTATTTTCAAATGTCTCTGTTTTCAGACATTTCTTGAGATATAAGAAGAAAACGCCGGGCCCTAAAAGGAGATGTTGAGCAGTCAGTGGCAGCTTCATTACCTTTTGTGTAGCTATACAGAAGGTCTGTGCTGATAAGCTGTGCACTCACAAATTGTACTTGTCCATGCTGCGGCTGCGTGAAGTTTCAGTAGAAGGATCCATCCTTAGATCTATACTGCTGCTTCCATGTATAACCTATAGCTACTTTTGTTCTTCAGACATGATGTTGTGCTCTGTCATTAGGAGGTCTCCTCTTTACCTTGTGAGATTAAATCTGTCTGATTTGGAGGCTAATATAGCAATTCTTTCTATCATAGTCTCAAAACAAGCTTGAGATGATTATTAGTGTGTGTTGGGGGCAGGAAGACAGGACAGATATGAGAGGTGGAAAAGAAAGGCAGAGCCTTGACGCTAGTCTGAATGATGACTTGTTTTCACTACAGACCCTCATGTTCTCTAGAGTTATAAAAGCAGCTTCAAAGATGGGAGTAACATGGTTTTAAGCCACAGTGAAACCAGTCCTGCCTCTGTCAGACAATGGAGAATTCTGCTGTTAGGCATTGTGTATTCAGAATAGAGGTGTTTGAAGCTTTGGTAACAGTTGTAACTTTCCTTGATGTTTCACACAAAGTGGTTACTTTGTGGCCTTCAATCTCGGATTTAAATCACGACTGAACTTCAGTAGTGTGTCATGTTCATGGTTTGCTTGACAAAAAGTTTGAAGTCACTGAAATGGGCGGAATTAGCTCTTTCTGGGTACTCATCACAGGATAAGTGTTTGGATTGCTTATTCTTACCACTCTTGCATTAGATAAAAATGTCTGTGGAAAATTATTTGTTTTTCAAAGAGCTGTTAAAACATTCCATGAAGCTTTGGTTTCAACACACCAGCGAGATTCATGAGTATGTGGTTGTTCTATTAATAAATGTGTGAATTTAGCAGCAACCTTTTAATCATCTTTGCTAGAAGGAACCAGATCTGGTTCTTACAGAATGAAACCCATCTGTTGAAGCTGCCTGTGGGTAGCTCTTATTTTCCCTAGAAGTGAGCATAATTTTCAGAAATTAATTTTCTATTTAGGACTTGGATTCAGGGAAATTAAAGTCTCATACCCCGTTTTGGACAGGTATGGGGATACAATGAGGTTTACAATGCATTGCCAGATTATCTTGAGACTTGCAAAATTTGACTTCTTTTTGCAAACTTCAGTAGTAGTAGTGATTGCCCCACTGTACTGTGAAACCCAAAGTAATCAACATTAATATGTTAATGTAATGACATGTTTGCACTAAGGAATAGGGTGTACGGGCTAATAATGCCCCATTTCTGCTCTTGCAGCATTTGAGTTGTATATAGTGTACAGGATGCAATTTACGCAATTATGTAGATTATCTAAGTGATCAGACCTGACAGACCATGGGTTTCAGGGGAGTGCTGTTATATGCCTCAAATGCCCTCTTAGGCAGGCAGTTGACTCCAACCCAAAGAATCTATAGACCACCCTAGAGTACATCACCTTCAGGGATTCCCTGCTGTTGAAAGGTGGTGTGTAATATTTTTTTAATTATAGACTATTCCCTCGCAGTGATCTAGGAGTGCAATGCAACCTTGTAATTAACAATCATAAAATTCAGTGCTCTGCCTTCTAAAATCATGTCAACATTGTACACATTGAATGCTCCCAAGGTTGCCATAAAGTAGACATGATGTGAAGGCTTTGAAGCACTGGTAAAGTTTTGCCTTTAAGAACAAAACTCAGCTGTAGTTCTACATTATGTTCTTTTAGAAGTACTGGCATATAGTGTCACTGAACAAGAGTGTTTGTTTGCAAGGTTGAGGAAGAAAAGCTGTATTTCTGAGTGTAGGTGACAAACCAGTCTTTCATGGGTTCACAGCACTTGAATGACTAAGGTTTTGGATGAACTAGATTTGAAAATGGCAGGTTCAAGGCAAGGCAGTCTGGAAGAGGAGCCATGTAGGTAGCTGAAAGAGCTCTGGGGCTCAGTTTTAGTGGAGTAAAGCATGACTCATGGGATTTTTAACAAAGCATTTTTAGTCTGAAAGCATCTATTTCCCTTGAAGGAAATAAAATGCTTGGAAGTTGTAGGTTTTCCCCCACTAATTCTGAAGCTCACTGTCTCACATCTAGCTTGTGTGGTGGGAAACTACAAGTGATTCACATTGGAAATCTTAGCAAGATTTAATCATTAGTGAATTGGATTATTTAAGTCATTAAGCATTCAGCTGTTCTGCTATTTCTGTGTAAAACTGGGTGCCTGCTTTTCATGTCAGCTGCGGTGAGAATGTTGGAGAGCAGAATACAGAATTAATTGGGAAATTCAATGAAGACTGAATATGCTGGAAGTGATTTGGATAGGAAGGCTGCAAGTGTTTACTTGGGGATACAGCAGTGTGGAGAGTGGGCATGGGTTATAAGTATGTGGAGAAGCTTTGGAATATGGTAGATCTTCAGGTGGAGAACGGGTAGAAATCATACCATGGTGTTACCTGGCATTATTAAAACTGAGCAGTTCTCTTCTCTCTCTAGCTTTCTCTTTTGGGGCTAGGTATAATGTAGAGGCTGACTTTCACTGATGGCAAGTGTGTCTAAATAGGGTGTTGATTAAGGGTGTGATAGTATTAGTTTACTCAGGGAGGGAGTTTTTAGTGGGGTCCATAGAAACAGGACAAGGGATAATGGTGTTAAGCTAAAGGAGGGTAGATTCAGACTAGATATAAGGAAGGATTTTTTTATGATGAGGGTGGCTTATTTTCAGTCCTTGTATGATAATATAGATAGTATCCTTTTGAGTCTGCAAGGGTACCCAGAACCACAATATAGTAACTCTCTGCACATTGCCCTGTTATAGTGCACTTAGGCTTTGACAAAGATAAGTAGAGAGCACTCCTAGGTCAGTTAAGAAACACTCCAGCTGCAGGCACAAAACTTTGTAATGTGATGGGCATTTTGATGTGTATGGTGCTAAAGTGATTACTTGTTGCTGTTTTACTTGGTTTTTGGACAGTCTAAATATGACTGTTAGCAATACTGAATATTACCTGTGAAGTCAACCATGGATCCTGTGAGGTCTTTTTATGCATTTGGTTGGATATGATTGATATGAGGGGACTTGTACCAGAGAGTGGGTTGCATCTTTGTAGAATCTATTTTCTTTTCATTTAATGGTTGCCTGAGATGGCTAATACTATGCTTCTTGGAAACAGTTTTATGTCTATTTTTCTCTTTCAATTTCTGGAAACTTCTGTGTTAGTAAGTTGTATAAGGTAGTATGCTCTTCAATTATTTTGGGGAGAAAGCATCAACTTCCTGATACCTCCACATTTTGAATGTGGAAGTTTGAAAAACAGCTGTGAACGCAACTGCTTCAGAGATTCAGCATGGAAATGAAATAGCAAAGAGGACAGAAGTTTGTTTTTTTAATTAGCTTGGTGTTGCCAAGTTAGCTTAATTTGTTTTCTGGAAGCATCTGAGGAAAGCAAAAACAAATTTGAAGGAGAAGAATGGTCTAAGTTATGCTTCCAAAAATCTCTTTAGTGTTTTTTATCTATAGATGGAGTCATGAGGTGTAGGCATGCTAAAACTTAATAAGGTTTTGCATGACGCTATTTTGGAGAACTGCTATGTTTGGTGTGTAGTGATGTGGGATGATATTAACCTAAACAGATGACTAGGTTGCTGGGGTGATATGCCAGGATCTTCACTGGTGTTAAGATACAACCCAGTGCTCCACAGTATGGATTTGTTTTAATGCTTTGAGAACTATTTAGCTGGGAACCTTCACTTAGTATGTCTGGTTTCACCCTCCACTTTTCCCTTCTAAACAAAATACTGGAAGCTTCTGTTTTTTGAAAAAAGTCATATAGCTGAACTCTTATTCCATGTTGGAATTGCGTTGTCTTCAACATAAAGCATTTTCTATGCTTACAGCCAGTTGGAACTCATCAGAAGGGCTGGGAAGACTTAAGTTACATGTCGTGTATTCATGAGATCAGTTTCTGCAGTTTTCTGTTAAACTAAACACTTCAAATGTTAAAATACCAAGAGAAAGGAATGATTTCCTACAGAAGTGATCACGTTGATTTGTTAGGTAGGATCATGTTGGTCTTCTGTTATGTGGTGAAGTAATGTGGATACCCAGTTAGCTGCTAATGCTGGAGTCTGTAGTGTGGTGGTACTCTGCACACCATGGGTTGTGTGCTTTCCAAGAGACCCATGATGATATTTTAATGGGGGAAAATGTTAATTGCCAATTGAAGTGTGAACATAGCTTTCCTAGAAATATGACTGGATGGAGTACAGTTTAGGAAACTGGGATGTCTTTTATATTTTTATAGGTCAGTGGGGTACAGTTGTGACTAGCATCAGTTTAAGAGATTCAGCCTTCTTGGCGTTTGTGTGGGAAGACATGTGATTCTGTCTGCTTCGAATCTGCAGCTTCCTCTGTGTTATGGCTGAGCAATATCATTCTGCACTGTTTAATATTGCCCATGTAACACAACCTGCAACACAGTGTTACAGGAAGCAGGCTTTGGGTAGGCTTTAGTCAGGTGAGACATAGCCTCTTCAGATCATGCCAGTGTCATTTGAGAGATGCAGGTCATAATCCAGTCTGCTGTTGTACTGGAGAACAACTGTAACAATTTATTGCTGTCCCTGTTACAGGTAAAGAAATGTACCGTTTTGACTGGAGCAGTAAGGAATTAATTTTGAAAGTTAAGCATCGCATCCTATGGTGCAAGGAAAAAAGGGGTGGAAAAAATATAACTTGTTAATGGGATTGTGGTGACTATGGAAAACTTCTCTGGAAAAAGGAGAAATTCCTTGTAGGAGAATCTGGGGAGATTTGGAGTGCAGTAAGTATGTATGTACGTAATATTTCCTCACAGCTTTGAGGGAAGGAAGTAGGACAAAACCAAAGTGAAACAGATGGATGGAATTCTTACAGAAATAAGAGATTTCCTATCATAGTTTGTTCTGAGCAAATAATGTATTTCCATGCTTTTGTGATGAGTTTGGAACTATTTGTATCTTTCCCATACTTTCATTTTTAAGTAGCTGATATTTATGACCTGAATTGCCATTCATTTTGTAAAAAGTATATTTAAAATATACTTCAGTAAAAATAGGATATATTTTTAAAGCATAAGTACATATATGAAGTCCATGTAAAATGTTGGTGCTGAATATTTTATTCAGGTTCCTAGAGCTGTCCACATATGAATATGTGTATATATGTATCTAAAAGGTTAATGGATAGTCTGGATTTTCCAATATCACACTGTACACTTTCAAGAACATTTTAAGGCTCAGCACGTCTCTCACATTCTGTCCTAAAGCCATAGAGACATCTTTGTCCAAGGATGTGTATACATTTATGGAGGGTGTGAAGTTTTTTACGATTTCCTTGGCAACCTAACAATATTTACACCACCACAATTTTCTTGAGCAATAAACATTTGCTGTTCAGCTGGCTGGGGCATCCCTGCTCTTTCTTCCTCAGAGCTGTGTGACTGAGTTATCCCAGATAACACGTCTGAATTGTCATTTGCTGGGCGAATGCATGGACAAGGGATGTGTTTGGTCTCTGAACATTTTTGTTTCTTGGAAGTGCAAACATGAATTCTTTGTGGTCCCATAAAATTTTTGTCAGGGTGCTTATAGGAAACAGGGAAGATGTCCCTGGCAAAATACTAATTCTATGGCTTTTCTTGCTGCTATTTCATATTTCCTACAAGAAGTCACTCCAAAGTCCTTCAAAGCTTCTTTCCTCATTTGCTGAGTGCTGCTTCAGTTCATTCATGCAGCTTTCCAGAGGGATCTCTTAAAAATCCAGATGATTTTGTCAGCCTTTGTACCCAAGAAAATAATCAAAGGGCACATTAAAACAGACAGAGGGCGGTAGTGTTCAGCTCGCACAAGGAGAGGTGAGTGGGTTCAGAAAAGCCTTGCAGCCATGGTGCAGGCACTTCCTGAAAAGGTTTCTCTTCTGCCTCACTTGGGCTCCAAGCTGGGTAACTGTCAGGATTCACACTCTTCCTCTGCAGGATGGCATTTTTATTCTAGCCCCCAGTGGAAACTGGAGACTGTAAGTGTGGAAACTTAAATAATAAGGCACTATTGTTCTTACAAAAAAACTGGTTTAGAAACTGGAAAATTACCAGTCAGTAGAGAATTTACTTCTGAGTTTCTTAGCGGTTAACCCTCCTCCTCTGGCCTGAGAATGGTGTTTATTTTAAATGGCTACTGCAAGCCTGCATTGTGATGTTGCTAACACCTTCTGGAGTTTGTGGTTCTGCTGTGGGTCTTGGTTTGTCCCTGTGTCAATATGTGTCACTGCACAGAGTATTGACGTGGCCTGAACTTCTTTGCCCCTTTTTATTCACCATCATCTCCTTATGCTCTGAAGGAAACAGCAGAGACGTATACTGGAACCATATAGCAGGAACCATAATGGAGATTGCAGGATGCTGCACGAGTATAAGCGTCAAGCAGCACGGACTGCAACATTTGTCAATGCCAGCCAAAGGAGTGGCCGCAGGAGGGCACCAGAACCTCAGTAATGGAGATGCGCTGCTGCCTCCATCCTCCTGGGCTAACAAGAGCCGCTGTGCGTCCTTTGGGTTTGGAAAGCCGATTTGGCGATAACATTAGGTGGACAGAGGGGTAAACATGTCCCACAGTCATAATGGTACGTGAACTCAAATTCGACTCGCTTCTGCTCTTACTTCCATGGGTCACTCTTTAATTATCTCTATTGTGTCCATCCAGATTAGACTGTAAGGCCCTTGGGGTAGGGACTTGTCTAAACGATGTATTGCTGCACACACCTATGACACTGTGCAAATAATTAACTGCTGTAATTACTGTCCCTGTAAAGTGCCCTTAATTGACATTGCTACTGGGCAATTGCTATCATCCAAATGTGACTGGGCCAGCCAGGCTAGGACCTTGAATCTGAAACTAGAAGGGGCTAAGCACTCATTTGCTAACGTATTCTGTTGCTTTTAAGTATTTGTAGAAAAAACCTGATTTTGTCCATTAAACTCTTCCTTAAATGCTTTCTATATGAGAATGGGAAGTGTTGGTCCCCAGACCGTTTTGTCAACGGTGAACATCTGTGAAAAACAGATATTCTACTAAATATTAAAAAAAGCTTCTATTAGAGATCAAAGGAAATGTTGACAAGGACTGTTTTGACACCTTGGCAAAATTTTGATCTATTTTTCCATCTTCTAAAGTTCTGAAGTAGATGATGAGGTTTCTAGGGGTTGTGATGTTTTACAGATACTGACCTCCCTGTGTACTGTTCTGATGCGTAGTGTGTTGAATAGGACATGGTGGCTCTTGTGAATAGTCTGAATGAGAAACTGTGGGCAATCCCTGTCTAACCTGACACTGGAAGAGCTGCCTGGGATGTTCTCCATCCTTCTTCTTGATTCCCAGATATACACTGATAAAGTGATGGAGTCCCTCGACCTTCCCAGACCTACGTGCTTGCTGCCAGGGTTAACATGTGAGGAACAAATGCTTTTCTTTGGCAGATGAGAATAGGTAAATGGTCACAACGCCTTAAAGGATAGAGCCATCAACAAGTACTAATAAAGCTCTGCTTCTGTTACCTGAGCTTTTGGGGTACACTTGGGAGCTGCTTCAGTATGTTTCCTTTCTTCCTAGCAGCTCTACAGAGGAGGCACTCTTGTGTGAAGGTTTTATTTTTGCTGAATTTTGGTTTTATTTTTCTTGAGCTCTTCCAGAGGGGCAATGGAGGACTGCTGGTTAGTAAAAGTGTCTGTCAAGGGAGGAAATGTGCTAAGGTAACATTATCCCTAGAATGTGTAGAGATCAAACAGGATTAATATTGCTGATATCAAGTGCAGGCGTGTGTGTGCTTGTGTGTGTGAATCTTCATCCTGTGGTTTTGGGGAAAGGGTGGTTGCTGTTGCAGAAAGCTCCTGGTGCCAGCAGGAGCCAGCCTGGCTGTGTCAGGCCTGCAGTAAAGAGCTTGAAACCAGCATGGAGAGCTGCCAACTCCAGCTGGAAAGGGCAAGCTGTAGCTGTTGACCCTGCATCCCGGTTATCTCCTTTCATTGTGTCCAGCAAAACACTGAAGTGGCCCCCTAAAAGAAGGAAATGGCCTGGGTCGCCGCCTTACTGTAAGCCAAGCAGTTGAGGTGCTCAGGTGGTATCAGGCTTCTTTTACTTCTTTCCCGCATAAGCTTTACCTTGTTGGCTGTCCACTGAGGTATCTTCAAGAGGGAGAATAGTCTAGCATCTCATCTAGTTTACTCACTACTTAGTGCTGAGGTGCAGCCTGATGTGGGAGATGATGTGGATTCACACCCCTCTAGGGCTGAAGAGGCTCTGGGCATAAGTGTTAGAGCCTTTTTACTGCTGGGGGCTAGGGACGGACATTTTCTGCAACACAACTCCGGGTAGTTTATTCTGGCACCAGGGAGACCATGGTCTAGACTTCAGATAGGGACTCAGATGCTACATATCCCCAGCTGCCCTGCAATTACATGATACTGTATTGGTAACTTTGGTCTGAGGTGGTCATGTGTATGTATAAGCACTTAATTGAAAGAGGCCAGCAATTCGTTACTGCAAATTCATACCAAATAGGCTTTTGATGGGCGTGCTCTTATTTTTTCAGGTCTCCTGGGAAGCAGGTTACTTGGTAGTGGTGTTACTTCCTTTTTAAAAATGAGGGCTAATTGACTTTCTCCTAAGGGCCACAGCACATCATAGCTATGCAGGGTTGTGTGCTGTCCTCAGGCTGTGCTGCCTGGTTTTGGTGTCTTCTTTGTGTCAAGGTCAGAGGCCAAGCACGTCTGCAGCTCTATTGAATTCGGTGGGATCAAACACTTAGAGCAGAACTTGATCCTAATTATGCAAAAGATTTAAATGGATGTTTTGAGACACCAGGACAAGAGAGGGATTTCTGAAAAGTAACAAAAGGTTGTGAAATTGCTAAGGGATTAAGTTGTTTGAATCATTGTTCCAGCTCTATTAAAAAAGGTATAAATTCATTTCAATTCTTAGCGGATTTAAAGCTGCCAATTTCTGAGCTTTCCTGGCCTTTGATGTGATTCCAGCTTTCTATGATGTAAGTGGATTATTTTTTCCTTAATTCTGAAGAGGTCATTTCCCTACCAGCCCCCTCCAGAAAAACATTGCAGCAATCAGCCTCTAACCAAACACTGATTTTGGGCTCATTGTGAATATTAACCCACTCTTTGCTGTGGTTTGGGTTTTTTTTGTATGTTTCTTTCAAGATTTAAGTGTAAGATGAAGATACCAGTGGTAAACTGCTATTTTAAATAACAATGATCCTAAAACACCCAATAGACCACGCACTCCAGTTCCAAAGTGCATACATGAAGAACAGTTAATCCATCCTTTAAATACAGCCAAGGCTGGGGTGGAATATGGCAGCTTTTTAGCATGCAGAGCAGCAAAACACAATTCAGGCTGCAGCATGAGGAATAGTTTATCCAACTGAAAGCAAAAGGGAAATGTAGACAGGAAGAATGCAATTATGAACCTGGACTTAATCCAAGGCACCTGAGCTGACATTTCTACTTTAGCTGAAACAGCCCTAGAACCCTTAAATCAGGGCAAACAGGCAAGGTTGTCCACCTCTTGCTTTGGTAGGGACCTCCAGTGTTCCCAGGGTCCTTTGTCCTGATGTGGATAATCTGGATCACCTCAGGTTCAGAAGACATCTGCTTGTTGAATTATCAGTGTCATGGCCTGTGGACATTTCTAGCATAGAAATGTCTCTGACAAGAGTACACCATGTGATGCAGGTTACTGAAATCACAGCTTAGACAAATATGGCTGAAGTTATTGATGTGTATTTGGGAAATTCAGCTTTCCAGAGTTGCAAGTACAAAGTTTGTGTAGTCTTAATTTTGAACAGGTTGTACTTCCGTATGGGGCATACAGCACCTTTGATGTTAAACTTTTCCCATATTACCCACTGTCCCAAAGGGTCTGGTGGAGCATACAGGAGGAAGGAGGTACTGGAAGCTCCCTGTGGGCACTAGGGAATAATGATTCTGTGCTGAGGCTAGTGGTGGGTTGGACTTCCCTCTCGTGTGACTGGCATCCATTGCAATGTCTTGTATGGTGAACAGAGCTTTGTTATTGGCTGATCTAGAGTGGTTAATTTTGCAATGGAGTATACCCCTCCAGATTTAGCTCTTAGAGCAGACCAGCTCCATTGCCTTGCATAGCATTAAGCATACACTATCATGGCAGAGATGTGGAGAATTTGGGCAAATACTCCTCTGGCTTTTCTGGTATGAGCTTGCTCTCTGGTGTGCTGAGTACCATCTGGTGCTGCTCTGGCAGTCTTTGTTTTCAGTTGTCTGTGCTATAAGGGACATCCTCTAGGCTTTCTGTATTAGTTGTAAATGCTCTCAGCAGCAAAACAGTGGTTTGTAAATTCAGTTGTTTAGCTCTTAAGTGCCTTATCAGGTTTTAGTGAGTAATCATAACCAGCCTCTTTACTTGAGGCTCAGTAGTGATTCTTCTTTGATTTCTTTACTCTTCCTTAGGAAAATTCAACGTGCAGGCTGGTTGAACTGATATTTCTCTCCTAAATATGTGCCTAATTCTGGGGGTGGCTAGGAATTTGTTTCTTGTTGTAAAGGAAAATGTTTTCTCTGCGTACATATTTAATGAAAGAGCTCAAATGTTGAACAGATACTTTTAATTTGCATTACTTTGCACCTAAATTTTATAAACAATTGAAATACGAAGTTTTCTGTTAAAGATGGGTCCTGCAGTTACCTTCGGGATGATTTTTGCTTGGAAAAAAGGTAGCTCAATAACATCTCGTATGCACTAGATGGCGCTATTCATTTATAGTGTGCGTACCTGTCGCTTGTCCTGCAGCCGAGTTCATTACCCTGTGGGGACAGTTTAGAGCCTTACGTGTGAAATACTGGCAGACAAAATGAAGATCTTGCTCAGGATCTGGTTGCTATTCAATACACAAACTGGCTGAATGCAAAATACTGAAGCAACACCTGGTTAGAGATATTGGCCCGGAATCTGGAAACAAACTCCACAACTGAAGCTTTAAATCACATCCACTAAACCAAAATCAACCCATGGTTTTGGGAGGTTTGTGCAGACCGTGAACCCCTGCAACCCTCCTTAGCCCCTGGTCTGAGTGGTCCTGGGAGCTGTGCAGGAGCACACCACTGGAGATGAGGTAACCCTATAGATGTGCATGTGTAATGTGTGCTGTAAACCTTCAGACACTAGCTCACTGTCACCATTGGGCCCTGGATCTGGCCTAAAACATACACTGCTTGACTTTGTAATTTCACTGCACTCAATTGTGAAATGAAGACTTCTATTTTCCTTCTTATTGGATTAGGCTGTCAACTGTAGCTATGCTCAAGTTTCCCTTTTTTTTTGGCTGGGGCCTCATGGCTGTTATTACAATGAATAATGCTACGTCTTCATAATGTATTGTGGTCCCAAAATAGCCATGAGCTGTATAGGAAACTCTGTCCCAGGGTAATACTGGCGTGTTCTTTACAGTCCAAGTAGATATTAATTTTTCTAATATCGAGATTCCCCTTGCAGACTAGCAGATACTAGTTGCATAAATTCAGGGATTGCACCCTATGTACCTGAACACAGAATGACTTAGAGTTGGTCTATTTTGCACACTTACTATCACTCACAGGGTTGTGAGAAGATGAGAGTGAGCCACCTATTCTTTTCCTCCTGTGACACAGAAGAGCTTTTTGGTGGCTCTGGTCATGTTCATTTGCAGTACTTCTAGGGTTTGAAACTGGCAATCCATCAGCAATGGACAAAACCAGTATCCTACTGAGCCACCAAAACACTCCAGAGAATTTGCAAGCATTTCTGAGGCAGCCAAGATCTGTCTTTCACAAACACATTTCGGCTTGGTTTTGTTCACTAGGTGGCACAAATGCATAAGAGATTGATTTGGACAAGTTCTCTGCAGTTTTACAGTTGATGTTGTAAACGTGTCCAGGGTAACTTTGAATGCATTTCAAGAATGACTTGGGCTCCAAAGTTCACTTTTGAATAAAGACTCACACTGATACATTTGCTGGGGACAAGCCAGTGCATTGAGCCTTAGTCATCAGAGCAAAGCTTCTTCCAGTGCTTTGATACAACCAGCTGCATTCATGTCCTTGGTGTTTGTCACCACCCTTCTTCCCTTCTTGGTTGTCTCCCAAAACTGAAAAAAACGCCGTTGATTCCAATCACGGAGGAAAATACAAAGAAAGCTCCTTATTGGGCAGCAGGAACAATGTAAACTGGACTGCTTTAAAAAAAGATCTGTGGACACAACAGGTAGTAGTAGTAGTGATATTTCTCACTCAGGGTTTGGCTGGAAGGAGAGAGTGGAGACAAAGCCAGTGGCACAGTGATGGGGCCTGATCTGTCTCCTGCCAGCCACACAGCTTCTCTTAGATCTGAAAAGACTGGGCTTGAGATGAGAAATCTAAAGACTCAATTCATTGTTTGAGGTTCCTTTTCTGGCTTGGCAATACAGGTTGGCTCTATACATGTGGTTTTAGCATGAAGATCCTGTCCCCTCTTTTCCTTTCTCTAAAGATCTTATTTACTGCTTAAGATTTGCACAGTTTCACCAAACAGTATTTTCCAAATATAAGGGTGATTTGTTTGATGTGTATATACACCTTATTTTCTGGCTTAATTAAGAATTTCTGTTAAGGGATAAATGAGCTCTTGGGTTCCTCTCCCTACCTCTGTTGCTTAACTCTGAGGGTACCAGAGGTGAGGTGATTTCAAAGTTGTGGGTCAACGCAATACCTGCTGACTGATGAAGGTTTGTGCAGTGAATAAGGAGGGACCAAGCAGTGGCAGAAAGCCACCATAACCATTAAAATGCAAGTATGATACTGAGGGTAGGGAGGGCTCAGGCTTTGGAAGAGAATAACTTAAACATTTTCTTTCCAAACATCTGTAAATTGTTAGTTTGATTTATTTTGATTTTAAAACACTTTTTTTAGCAGGCAGCCTAATTTAACTTTCAGCCATTTGAATTAGATGCCACTGTTGCCTCTGATATTGGAGAAAGGTGCCACTGGTTATCAGGTATACTTAGGTCCTTTACCAACAAGTACTGTTTTCCTTCCTCTAGGGGAAAATACCTTTTATCAGTGCTTAATGCTGTCTGATCATGACCTTGACGCTGTCTGCTATCCCTCTTGAGACTCTGATATGGTCTTGGTCCTACTGAAAATGGCATTAGCTTGCTTGCTAGGCTGGTCAGATGAAGTGGTGTCTTGGTTTAAAGTGATGTTGCCAAACATTTTAGCCAACACATGTCTGTTTCTTTGCATGGAAGAAACCAGCACAAAATCAGGACTTAAAGCATCCCTTTCCCTATTGTTTCCCTTCCACTGTTGGCATTTTGCTTTTGTTAGTGATGACTGTTAGTTCAGTAAAATGATTTACTCATTTTTTTCTTTGGGGAAATCTCAAGCTCAAGTTGTATAATCATTTTCACCTCTAATTTCAAAAAGATTTATGGAAGGAAATTGGTTAGATTATATGTCTACCATTCTCTTCAGTAGTCAGTGCTGCCTGGTGTTCAAATAAATGCCTGTGTTACTGAGTGTGGTGCTCTGATAACTGAAATAGCTGGACTAGATTTTTCTTAAGTCTGCAGCTGAGTGAGGACTTGCAGGTACTTCAGGTCTGTACTTTGCTGTGACCTTTTTAGCAAATGCATCTAACTCAAGCTTGGTAAAATTTTAAATCTGCACTTAGACTAATTTCTGCCTGAAATCATGAGGTAAAAGATGAGTTACGTGTTTCTATAGATCATCATATTCACCATCAGATTATCCACCTACATTTAGGAGTTTCAGATTACTTGAAATTTGAGTGTTCTTTGTTTTTAGGCTCACACCATAGGATTTTAATGTTGTTTTACCCTGATCTATGAAGTTCTTCCTTGGCATTCGAAAACCTTCAAGACTTGCTTGAAAACAGTAGCAAACTCAGCAGATCTTTGGATGAATGAGTTGTTCTGGCAGGTCCCAGATTTTATTCATCTCTAATATAAGCATGACCACTGTAGAACTGAATCCAATATAGGCTGTGATGATGACACCACTGGATGTTTCACCTTTTGATTCCTCCTCTTAGTGTTACAAAGGTCTTTAAGGTCAAGGCAGTTTTCTGTTGGTTCCAATAGATGACTTGATCTGAGTGCTAGGTTAGTGCATGTTTGCTACTGTAATATCCTAATGTTTCTAGATTTGGGCCACTATTCTGCAGACTTCCCTAGAAACTTGAACTTGCAAGCAATATGGGCACCAGTGGCTTAATTGGGAATAGTATGATCAGCATATTGCTGGGTCTGGTGAAGTACTTGGTTAATACATAAGAGGGCAAAAATCCATCTCTGTCCATATCCTTTGAATGTTTGACAATACACGGAGAAATTCCTGAGCAAGCCTACAAGGCAATGAGTATCCCAACACTTTTCTAGACCTTCCCCTGTTCTCCCTTGTTGTGATGGGTCCTAACCTGTAGAACTAAAAAACTGCTTCCTAATGCAAATAATATACAGGATAAACCCAATGGATATTGAAGGGAAAAAATAAAAATTCAGTGAGAAAATGTGCAAGCATACCTAGAAAAAGTGTCTAGTTGCATAAATTCTTAGAACTCATTTTTAGTGTTTTGGGGGCCCTTAGTATTAAGGAATTCTGACAAATTACTGGGAAGTGTTGAGTGAATAGGCATAAAATGCATTAGAAGCACTTGTCCAGCCTGAAAAGTTTAGTTCTGGATATCTTAACTCTCATATAAAAGTTGGACTGAATATTTTGCAAGACCTGTCTTTGCCATGTTATGTCTATTATATTCCCTCCCCTTTGATCAGGAGATTTCAGTAGCTTTTCCTTCTTGTACCTCTTCAGCTGCTCTTTTTTTACACAACCTTTCTTGTTATGGGTGTAGTGCAGTGTGGATATGAATCTGGTAACGCGGTTCTCTAAGCTACCAAATGATCTATGATGTTATACTGAGAAACTGTACCTTTGCAGTAAGTGCTGGATGAAAAGTATCTCATCCAACCAGATGGGATCTGAAGTTTTGCAGGGAGTGTGACTTTCCCACCCCTTAAGTGCCTCAGTCTTCCATCCTGTAGGCCTCCCATTAGCTGTTCCAGCAGTAGTGGCCTTGTTGGCCTTTGCGCTGACAAGATTATATAATTTAGGAGCTTAGGGAAAGCCACAATAGTTGCTGCAATTTGTCCTTCTAATGGCTTGTGAAGTTAGAAATCCATGCCCTGAGTGTGATGGATTTTGTTTGGAAATTGATTCCAGTGGATAACTTGTTTAAATGAATTCCTAGAGATCAGACATGTCCAGGGAAACCTATTTAAAGCAGGGCTCACCTCAATGTAGGGGGCCAGCAGAGAGAAACGAGAGAATCCTTCCATGATAAAAAGACTCATGTATATTTAGTGTGTGCACAGTCATGCTGAATGACTTTCAAAGCTGCCTTCTTCCTACTTTTTTTAAAAATTCATACATCATTCTTTGAGCTGTCTTTGCATGCTGTCTTTCCCATGGCACTCGGCCGAGAAGGAAGACTCAGGGCTACCCTATAATGGGAAACCAAGAAGAAAAGGTCAGTCATTCTCAGGCCACAAAAGAGGACTTATCAATCAGTTGTCAGACCATGAGGCCAGTGTGTACAATGTTAAAGACTGAAATAAAACATCATAAACACCTCACAGCTCTTCTGTAGCAAGTGTGTAGAGTACATGGGAGGGAACTGAGCTAACTTCTCCTTCAGGTCTGGGAGAATGTGTCACTGTTAAAAAAACCTTTTGATAAACTGTACTGTAGCTCCAGCAAAAACAGTGTGCAAAGCTGTCTGCAGGGTACAGAATTTTGGATCGGTAAAGCATGAGGACAGTGGAGAGTAAGGAATGCAGCTAAAGGGCTTTAGAAGAGCTATTTGTCGTCCCTTCTGTGCTGATAACTGTTTAAATAACTGCTGTTCTGGTAGAAGATTTTTCTTTATGTATGTGTTGACCATCTTGCCACCAATCACACAAAGAAGTGTCTGGGAATGTATGGACAAAGCAGTGGTTGTAGCCAGCAACTCTTGAAAGGTATTGGCACCCCAAAGCTAGTGCATAGTATGTAGGACTTTAATACAAGCTGGATAACTCAAATCAAAGATGCAAAAAATAATGTGAGTAATTAACTCTGGAGAGCTTCACATCTGTATCTGAAATGTTCCAGCTGCCCTCTGTGTGCAAAAGGCTGAACCATAATGCTGGATCCAAGCAGACATAATCTGGGAAAATTCAAGGCAACATGTAATCTTCCTTACTGGCAGCCATCTCCTTAAAGAGAACAAAGGAAACTGCAGATGTGAACTCTAGTAGCAGTATGGACATTTGTGATTTTAATATGGATGCTATGTGTACGGTTCTTTTTAAAAAAAACAATTAGAGAGCTGAGAGAAATGTTTAACTTCAGTCAGAGGAAGATTTGAAATCCATTTACGTAATTTCTGTAACATAGTTTGCCCTATTAAGGGCAGTTGGCCCTAAATTTTTATATATATATTTATATTTAGAGTAAAGGCCTGCTGGCTGGAGTCAGGCCTTGCATGACTTCATCAAGGATGCCATTTCCTGGGTTTATTAGGGATCTTTTTAGCCTTGCAACACCTAATATTAATTTGGGTTTAGGCAGCAAATACAAAGCTGAGGCTAACTTCAATTCTGGTCTATTTAAATATCAGTTAATGGCCTAAGGAGAAGGGTTTGGGTCAATCCAGAGGTGAATTTGGGATGCTGTCAGTCTTAAATCTGGATGAACATTTAAAAGCTCCAGTGTGGGGTGGGTGGAGGGCTACTTGGACCATTATAAATGTATCAAAATGATGAATAAACAAAGGATAGATATTTTGATTCCATTCCACTTCTGTTATCAGCTGCCAATTCTTTATGGTCTCCACCCTAACTCTGAAGGCTAAAGCCAGACTGAGGAACTGTTGCAAGCCTCCTGACACTCGGCTATGACAATTATTAGACCAAATCTGTTTGCATTGCTGAGCCACGTCTCCCTCTTTGGCTACAGCTGCAGGTGTTCATGAGTCACTGCTCATTCGGGGAAACATCTTTAACATACTCTTGATAGTGCATAATAATTCTGATCACATCTCATAGTGGATGGGCATTGACTTGTGTGGGAACATCAGTGATGGAGAGGGGAATCTACTTGAGGACCATGCTGTGCTTAGTTGTGGTGGGCTGAGGTGTGCTTCTTGCTCATCTCCAGTGCTGCTTTGGGATGACGAACCATGGCTATCTTCTCACAAGACCCCACATAGTGTTTCTTTCTAGTATTGTCACTACATAAGCCACTAGTGAAATTGTAGGTGCTGTTTCTTGCTAGTAAACGTGAACCATTCAGGTCCTTCCCTGGAGAGGAGCTGAACCCAAAAAGCTGGTTGGGAAAAAAGTTGGGGGTGGATAGAAAGGGAGGAGTGAGCAATATGAGTTTTCCTCAGTTTTTTGGGTTTCTGGACTGTATCTTCAACAATATCTGAGTTGATTTGTAGGCAGAGAGAAGCCTGTTCTCTAAGCCAGCCAGATGTGAGCCAGCTGTAAACTGAGAGCACTGTGGCTGTGTTTAGGGCAGTCTTGAACCTGGGGTAGTCTAAACCTGGCTCTCATCAGGGCCTGTGTTCACTGCTTGGCTAATGCTGGTGGCATGATTTCACATTTGGAGATGGCAGGCTTGGAGAGCATGAGCAGTGTCACCTCACTTCAGCCCACAAAACACAATGCAGATAGACCCTTACACTGGTAAGAAATGCTGTCAATCTTTCTCCTGTTGGTAGTGCTGAATTTACTGTCTAAAATCATCCATTAATACAGATGGATGTGCCACACTTACATCCACTAGGGTCCAGGGCATGTATGGAGATCATCCATGTGTGAAAGGTAGTGTTACACTCAATCTTGGTCTGTGGGAAGAAAACATGTCTTGTATGTAGTGTCAAATGTTATTTATGTAACTGAAGGGCTACCAGGATAGTCAGTGAATAAATATTAGTCCAGATCCCTATATTAAAGGGAAATGGAGTGCAATTCTATAATACCTCAATAATGATGCAGTTAAAATTGCTATATGTGTTCCTTTGTACATAGATGTACCCTTTCACTGCCCTTTGGGTATTACCTTCAGACTGGAAGAGGACATAATGTCTCATCAGTTCCTAAGTCCTACACAGAGGGCTGTGGTGTTGGTGTTGAAGACTTTCCTTAGTCTAGAGTACATATGGAGACTATATTCAGACTTTTTTATATGCTTTAATACTGTAGTCTGCAACTCCATGTTATACTCAGATTTGTTGTTCAGAGTGTCTTACACCTATTAGATATTTTTTCGTTCACTTTATTCCCCTAAATTCCAGTCTTATGCACTTTCTGAATGTGCAGTTTTGAGATGTTTGCACCATCAGGATCCTCAGTGCTGTCTTCTGTCCTGTCTCCCAGCATCCCGTGCCTGTATGCCTCTGCACTGTGACCTGTGCTTTTACTTTCAAGCCTTCTGCTGCCATACCTTGTCTTTAATCACCTTAACTATACTGTTACTCCAGACAATATTTCATTTTACTTCATTCATTACTGCAGAAGAGCTACTTGTTACAACTGCCTCTATAAAAGTGATGGTTATACAACATAATTCAACAGAAGGAAAATAAAGCAGGTAAACCAATTGTCGCCTGGTCATTAAAAAAACCCACAACTTTTACAGGGGAATAAAACTGAAAGCAGGCTGAGGCAAGTCCAGACAAGGCTTCCAGAGTTAATATGAAGCCTGTAATCTGTTACTAGCCATGGTAATACTGTACTTAGAGAGTTTTGGTGGAGAGGAGTATGTGGTGACTGGTGGTGTTAACTGCACCTTGCATAGTCTTAGCCCATCTTTGAAGCAGGAGCTTCAGCTACTTGATAGCTGACCCTTCTGCTTTCTTCTGAAAGGTCCTTGCATTTTCAGGAGAGTCCTGCAGCCCTCAATAACCTTGAGGTTATTGAAGGATGAGATGGCACTGGCCCCTGTCAGGGCCCAGAGGAATATGAGAATTCAGGTTTTCTTGCCCTAAAATATTTGCTGTTTGTGAATTGTATTTAATCAATTGATATTTGCTCTCAGCAGCAAAAGGCTTTTGATAAACTTTTCACAGTGCAAGTTAAGGGATGTTTTTTCAGATACAGGCATACGTGTAACTGGCATAAAGTGCTGCAGAATTGTGTCCAGATCTATAAATGTGCAGGAATTGAGTTTTCTGTCCCAAGGTACAGTTTACTTAATTATGCAGGAAAGCAACAGGGTCTGTGGCTTTTTTGCAGATCTTATGAGAGGACACTTAATTAGCTTACACAGTTCCTAGGAAATGTTCCACTTGCACAAGGAAAAGATCACTTGTGACAGCCCCTGCTTGCTCCTTTCTCTCT
Organism: Laterallus jamaicensis coturniculus; assembly: GCA_022605575.1. NCBI lineage: Eukaryota > Metazoa > Chordata > Aves > Gruiformes > Rallidae > Laterallus > Laterallus jamaicensis. The sequence continues at coordinate 25,880,840 of JAKCOX010000001.1, forward strand.
TCTCTCAGGTGTGTGGCTACCTTTCACATACTGGCCAGTTCCATTTCTCTGCTCAGTTAGGCACTCAACTGTTTTGCCCAATTATATCTGATGTTTTACTCACATTATTATGCTCTTCTTCAGAGGAAATGGAAAACAGATTGTCTCCTTGGCAGCAAAGAATAACAATTGTGCTGTGCCGAATAGCTGCTAGATGAAAAAGGGCCACAAGCTGCCTCTGTGCCAACCAGTGAAAGACACTGACAGATGGGAGGCTGCTCTTTGAGATGTTCACTGCTTCCTTGATATCTAACAATGTTCTGAAGTCAAGCTAATGCTGCTTTTCCAAGATGGGATTGTGGCTATCGGAGTAGGCAGAGGGTGCTGGAAAAACTTCCAGTGGGTTTTAAAAAATTGTTCCAGTGAATTGTCATTAAAAATAATGATGCTAACACCAACTGTACTGCAGTAAGGTTGAAAGACAACACTTTCTTAACTGGACACACTTCTATTTTGGCATTTTCTGAGCCAAATTTTATCTGTGTATTGGACTTTATAATTAATGAATCTCTGCCTCTGAAAGCAAATAGACATACATATGGAAATGTAAAATACATTAAAACAAAATCAAATGAAGCATTTTGCCTTTTCATGTCGGGTATTTTAGTGGACCTGAATTTATTACTTTTTTTGTTGGAAGCTTTGTCTCAGACATTGTGGGCTTGGTCTTTTTTATACTTGGTACAATTCCCTCTACCCTACTGAAGACTCTAGGATTTGGCTCGTTCTGTGATTATAATGGTGCCTATGCCATCAATACATGTTAGATTTAATAAGGTATTTCAGGTTTTTCTTATCCATATTGCTGAGAAGTTTAAGACTGAAATAAAGTAGGTGAATGCTCATGACTTTATAGAGGAGGCACAAGTCCAGCATTTGATTTACTTCCATTAACATTTGTGGATACTGTTAAATCAGTCAAAGATGGAAGAATGAGTAGAGAAACTGTAACAAAAGGTGCTTACCTTGACTTCATGTGGTTCCATCGTATAGTGATTGTGTCTTTTCCCAGTGCTGTATCTTATCACCTCTGGGGACTTCCAGGACTTTTTCTTGGAGAGGTTCAAACTACAGGAAGCCAGAAGTCCTTCACTAGTGCCCAGTGCAGACAGCTCTGCTCTAAAAATCCTTTGGTGGGCTGGATTTGACAAAATTCTTTGTCCACATCTTCTCATGATTTGTATTAGGAAACCTACCTTTTTTGACATCACTACTTCTCTTCCACAGTTACCTAACTTCAGTGAGAAACATGAAAGGTATGACTGTGTGTTCTGCTGGTGAAATGGATAGTTTTCATGTGGCTTGACACAGTTCTACTTGCAACGTTTGATACTCTCAGAGCATAACTAGGGAGGGAACTATTTCGTATTTCAAGGAATGATGGTCTGGTATGGGCAAGCCCAGGTGGAACAGTTTTGGCATTAGCCTTATCCCCCTAGGAGGGGGGTGGGGGTGGTCTCAGTTCCATTCCATTCCAAATGATTTCTCAGTAACTTGATGAAAGGGAGTAGAAAACATTTTTTTCCTCATGCTAGTGAGCTCCCCAGATTTTTTTATTAAAAAGGCTTTGAGTCTCAATGTCCTTACTGAAACCATGTTGAATTTCAAGAATATGTAGTTCTTGGTGGTTTTCTCTCTGGAGGTTTTTTTGGGTTTTGCTTCTTGGTGTTAAACATCTTATTTCACTAATTTTACCTGCTATGCCAGCTCACTACTCAAGGCAGAGTTGTTTGTACCTATCTAACTTTTCCATCCAATTTCCAAACCACAAATGTCTACTGTTTTATTGATTACTGAGCCATTTCATTACTACATCTGTGTAGATAGACTTCTGCTTTTTTGCTGCATGTCAGGTACCGCAATATCTTGCATCTTACCTTTCACTTAAACAGACAAACCCTAGCTGCCCCTCACTGCATAGCACTGCAAAGGACAGGCTCATAAGCATTGTCTGTTCTTCCCTTACTAGCTGGAAAGCCTCATCAAATATAACTTGTTCACATTACTATTACCAGAGAGCTTGGCCTTCAGCTAGATTGTGAATTTCAGCTTTGAACCATCACTACTATTGAGTTTCATTCCTCATCCATATTTCTAATATGGTTTTGGTTGTATACACAAAAATGCTGTTTTTTGGCTGGAAATGGAAAACAGAAATCATGGCAAAGTATATTACCCTGCAGATTCTCAAAGCCTTGCATCAGCCTGCTTTTTCGTGTATTATACTTTTGCATTGGTTGGGTTATCTGAGTCAGGCTCCTCTGACCTGGGCTAATTAAGACAGGTGCTGATGAGAGCATGTTGTGACTGCCTACCTTGCCTCCAAGAGAGGGGCACCAAGGTGCATTGTGGCAAGGTAAAGTCTGGTTTAAATGTTGTCCTGGAGGAGTGTGGAGAGATAGGACTCTGTGGCCCTTAAGGGACTGGGACTGTAGCTCAGAATCAGAATACACTTAATTTCTAAATTTTACTGCAAGGTTTTTTCTTCAATGGTTTTATCTTCCTTTTTCTGACTGGTTCTACTTCTGATTGTTAGCTTTGCAAGACCTGGAAGGTTGCCCTTGCAGAATTAAGGGGCTTATATTTCCATGTCTTCCTATCTGCTGGGTTTTCTAGGTGAGTTGCCACGTTATGTGAAGAGACTTGACTGTGGCATTGCTGTTAGCTCCTGTTCCTATCCAGCTGCTCATCTCCCTTTTCAGCTCCTGAATAGCAGGATGAAGTCCAGCAATGTGAAGGCATGCAGGGTGTCAGTGCCAGAAGGATATGGCAGTGTAGGGACCTAACAGGACAGACCTAGATGTTGCCACTACTCTGTAATATGGTAAATATAAGGAGTATAGTCTCCCACAACATTGGAGAGAAGCACTGTGTTGTGGAAAGAAAAGAAACATTTATTATCTCTGGAGATTTTATTGAGTAGCGATATCCTATAAGCAGTGCTTGCTGCTGCTCCACAGTCTGGTCTAAGACCAGCTGGTGAGACTTTCCAATTTGTAAACATATGGAATAGAAATTTCCAACTTGTAAACATATGGAATAAAAATAAAAACATATAGAATAGAAATTAAGATAACATTGAAATCTTAATTGCAAATGAACAAAATGTATGAAATTCCAGTTTTTTTGTGTTTAACTGCTAACCTTATTTTAGGGAACAGTAGTAGGGAGCCATTTTTAATTTCTGCTTTAGCTTTTCCTTTTTGCTGTTATTTTTTAAAATTATTTTTTAAATGCAGTTAATCCATTTTAGAAAACAGCATTTTAAGTGCTTTTTATTCCATACAGTGTCCACCTTCTTACCAGCTCAGGTCCTGTTGACATATTCACACAGCTGAAGTTGGCATTTTGACATGTGTACACATCACTTTCATCTGCTTCCTGGGGATGACTCTAATGCCTGAGGTTTCTTTTAATGCTCTGAAAAGTGTCTGGCTTTGTGCAAGGCCACCTTCTTAAACAGTATACCAACTTTGAGGTTCAGCCAATGTTTACTTTGCAAGAGAACTTTTCAATATCAAAAGGAAAATTGTCTTCCTACATTCCACATAGGTAGATGTTATTTGCTGTTTAAAAAAAGTAATAATGATGATAATGATAGATGAAATTGCTGTTTCAGGGGAAGAGTCATAATTAAAGTTGAATCATGGTTGTGGGCTGAAGAGCAGATAAGCACCACGTGTTTTGCAGAGTCAGGCATGTGATTAAGCATACATTTATGAAAACAGGAGTGACTGGTGGTGGTGTTATATTTCATTTTTATTGGAGACCTACTTAATATTTTCAGCTTCAGGGGGAGAATGGCTATAATAGGACAAATTGTTAGCTGGTTTAAGTTCAGATCACCTTAGTGAAGATCTAACTTCGTTGATTTAGCAGTAAAGGATGTGTCCCAGTACATCTGAAAGATGTATTTTATACTGATGGCCTTTCAAGACTGAGCTGACTTCAATCTGCAGGAGAAGTGACTATTCCACTCTTGCTGCTGCATCTAACCAAGTGGCTGTCCCTTGCTTTGCTGGTAGTCATCATGCAGCAAGCTGATCTGGCTGAAAGTTTACTACTTTTTTTTATAGTTCCCATTCTGCCATTCAGCTGACTTCAGGGCCACACTGTTGCTGGAACTTGTACAGGGAAGACAAGTGTGTATAATGGGGTAAAGGCAAGGCACCCTTTTCAAAGGCACCTCACAGGCTGGCTTAAGACATCTGTGAAAATGCTCCATTAGATATGCAGTTGCAGACTGGGATCTTGCTCTTGAAGTTAGCAGTAAAAATCCCATATGGAAAGACTGGCCTCTTAAATCTGATGATGCTACAGAAGAACTATCTGTGTCATCTGTGTAAAATGCATGTCATGGGTATGAGGAGAACCAGTAACAGACACAATTAATTTTATTATACAGTTACAATTCCCAATGCTGAGGGATTAAATCAATTACGGATAATATACATTCTGGAAGTTGAAGCATGTGGCATATGAAGCATATGGAATGCCTTCATGAGCTGAGGAGCCAGAAGTCAGGAGGGAATGGGGAATATATCTTTCAGTACTTGTTGAACTCTGATCTTCAAACACATGTGCTATTGTGAGTGGCATGCTCTAAAAGAATTGGTGGAAAAAGGTGTCATTGAAGATGACTTTAAATTTGGGATTTAATGTGTTAATTTTCCTAAACTTAGAAATGTGCCTTTATTTGTAAAGGTTGCTCTCATGGACTATCAACTCTTCATTTTAAGAACCAAGAAGAAATCTTTCCAAAGTCATATGAGGATATATTAGTTTTACACAGGGTAAACTTGATATGAGCACGCTTCTCTGCAAGAATGACCCTACTTATTTGTCTTCTGCTCAGCAGTTTATCTGTCTTTAGCAATTCAAAGGGGAGGAGGGCTGGGCCATTTGTTTTCTTCCCACACATGATGCATTTCAAATGTTGTGCACTTCTGCAAACATTGTGCAATTAACCTCATTCAAAGACGTGCAGCCCACAATATTCAGTCCTGACAGTTGTGCGGACACGAAGAAAGAAGGTACAGCTTTGTTCTGAATCACTTCATGAAGACCAGCCAATCTAAACAGACTTTATTTGGGTGTGAGGCTTTTTTGGTATTATTGCCAAGATGTCTTCATGCTCAATTAAAAACAAAACATGCTGAAGCCCTAAGCCTTTTAGCAATTCCAGATCTGCTAATGATGTCAGATTGGGCAGTTCCCCACCAAGGAGACATCATTTATTACAAAGGCTGACATAAGTAAGAGACAATGGTCTGCTGTCAAAGCTCTTTACTGGGACATGGGAGAACTAAACTCAGTTTTCCCTTTCTGGGCACAACCTTTGTTTGACCTTGATGAAACCATTCCCCTCTGACTCCCCTCATGACCACATGGTACTTAAGGAGTTTGACACTCATGTTGGATGGTAGCTCCTGAAAAGTGTGGCTAAGAGTGAGCAGGAAGCTTGTCATCACTAGTAATGTGCTTTTGCAATTTAGAATGTAGTTGAGTTCTGGGTTACATGTTAGGGTAATGTTTCACTGGCTGTAATGTTCCAAATTCCATGCAACACTGTAAATACGCAAGGCCACCAGTATCAAGCAGAGACATGCCTCTTTCCTGGAGTCTTCAGTTTCTTCTCAAGCACTAGTTTGCCTTTGTTTAGGCAATTTGAACAGAAAATAACAAATGTCTTTGTGCCCAATTGTCATCTTGACTGTCAACTAAGTGTCTGACGTAATTACAACTTTTTAGATGCTTCAAGGATTAAAACTGAGAAAAAATTGATGGCAACCAAAATCAGGAAGCATGACAGTTGAAACATTTTCTGAACTTCTTAAGACATCCTAAAGAGTGCAGTTCCTACCAAACTTAATGATTTTCAAGGTACCTGTAATCTTAGTGGGGGTCTACCCCAATAGGAGTACTTGCTTTCACAACTGCTTTTGATAACAAGGACTTTTTTCTTTAAAAATGGTAAAGCCTTTGGCCAAGTGCCTGTCTGAATGGTGACACTTGAACTGAAAAACAGAAGGAAAAAACATTGTGTCAGGTGAACCTGAAATGAAAGACTTGCAGTTTTTTTGGTGAGATCAGTTCTCATTCATCACATTTTAGTAATTAAATGTTTGTTCCATTCAAAGTGAAATGCATCAAGAAAAATTATTTCAGTGAAAACTAATGTTAGGTAAATTTGGTCTCAATGCTGCTTCAATATGGAAAATGGATTTATTCCATTATTCTTTTCCAAAATTACTCCTTTTTTGGCTGTTCTTGTGATGGTAAGGAAAACTCTGAAGTTTCAAGAGACGACCTCTTGTGAAATCAGTCTAACTTCCCAAGAAGGAGAGAGAGCAAAAACACATAACAGCAGAGAAGTTACTCTCCCAAAGTGTACAGGCATCATGCACTGGGTGAATATATGTATTCATGTTCAGCAGTAGCATCTTTACGGCGGAAGTCTCACTGAACCCAGGGGGAACAGTATTTTATATAAGAATGAGAACTGCTGAAGGGTAGGAAATATGTGGAGATAGCCCTTGTTCCAGGGAAACATGTAAGGTTGCCTTTTGCTTAATGGCAGGGCTCAGATTTTGTTGGAGCGTTTTGGATACTCCCCTCCCCCCCCCCCCCCCCCCCCAAACTGTTATGTAGACTCCCCTTTTGAGAAGCTTCTCCTGGATTTCCAGACTACTGCCTGCATCCAGCAGTAGCCAAACAACTGCAGTACCTGACAGTGGTGCACATAAGCCCTTGATGTTAGTGGGACGCACAAGTGGATGTCTGCTTTTTTGCCTGTGTTTGCTTCATGGCTTGTGAGGAGCAACAAGCAACCACCTGCCATGGATAGTTGCCTTCATCACTGAATGTTTTGGTCTTCCCACTAAGATAACTCTTATGCTCCTGACAGGAAACTACCAGTCAGTAGGTGATAGGCCTAAAGCAGTAACCCAGAATTGCAGAAGTCTGCTAGCCCAACTCATAACTTCTGTGTTTAGATTGTAAAGCATCCCAAGTTATTTGCAGTAGTGATAAAAGGAATCATTGTCTTCCTGTTAGAAGACAGAGGTGCTTTTGTTGTACTTGATAAAGAAAGGAGATATTTTTATATATGGGTTATATAAGAGACCTTACTAGCTATCACCTCTTACTGAGCTTTGATATGCAGCAGCACAGGGTTGTGATACTCATGAGCTTGAGTCCTTCTGTATGAAACCAAACTGGAAGGTGTGCCTATAAAACCCTGTAGCTGCAAATGAACTCCCAGTACATGGGATCAGACTAGACTTAGCAGATCCTCAGCAACAAGTGTTTAGATCTATGGAGCAATTCCTATTGATTTGCATTGCTGGCTGTACCTCTCCAGTTGAATTCAAATGGGACTAGAAAAAGCTACCTCCTGTCTGAGTTACCCTTAAGCAGCCTCTGAGGGTGAGGAGGAGGAGAGTGGAACTGGAAGACTCAGGATGGCAGGTGTGAACAAATAAAATAAAAAGCTACCCTGTGCTTTTGTTTAGCTCTGTTCAGGGCAATGTTTGCCACAGGTTCTGCCTCAACTAGAGTGTAATCATATATTTACAATTAATGTGGGTAGGAGGATGAGAAAGATAAGTGAACCTAGTGACACATGGTGGGGAAGAAATTGGATGCAAAGTAGGAATGCAGTGCTTGGACAAGGAATGTTACTGTACTGAGCCAAAGGAAAAGGCTCAAGATCAATCAGCCAGAAGACAAAAAGCTTTAAAGGCAGAAGAAATGCTAAAGTTAGCATGTGCGGCTTACTATAAATTGGGGTAATCTGAAACAGATATTCTCTGAAGAATACTTCCAATGTTTCCTGGCTCTGCTCCAGCTACTTCAAAGCCCTGTTATCAGTGAATTGTGGTCCCCGTGTTAGGAAAGCTGGGCGATGTTCTAAGGAAATGTCAGCTTCAGATCAGTTTCCTCTCTTCTGTGAAAAGAGGTCAAATTAGTAAAAGCACTGCCCACATGCCATCTCTGTCACAGCCCTCCGTAGCCCGCTTTGTTAATGCTTGAGCTAATCCTTAGGATAGGGAACAAAATTGCTTTGAAACAGTAGGCTATTTGATTTAGGAAGCAGAGTTTAAAATAATACCTCAGTAGTATGTGTTGCCAAATATCGGCTAGGCTCTAATTTTTCTAAGCCATGCAGAACAATTAAGGGAAGTTTTTTTAATTCCTCTCAACCACTTCAGGATCATTCCCACCTTGTGGGATCTCAGGGTATCTGGGTGCTAATTCATAACGAGGTTTGGTAATGTAATTGGGTTGAATGGAAATCTGGCTTCTGTTGTGGTCTCTATAGACAACATATGAAACTCTCTCTTATCTAAACAGCACTCATACTGCACTACATTTGGTTCCTAATGGTCTGAAGGGCAGAGTCAGGGTGTTCATGGATTTATTTGTTGGGATGTGTTTCACAAATCCAGGTGTTACTGATATTAAAATACTGAGATTGCTTGGTCTTCCAGGATTCAATCTTGTTACTTTGGGCATGGCTTTGCTAGCACGAGGTTAAATATTGTGAAATACAGAGATTGAGTCACTTCAGGTTGGCTGTTGAATTTCAGTGAAGCCTGATTCAACATTTGTAGTGAAGATGGTTTACATTGTAAGACTTCAGATTTATTTCTTATCACCCTTGTACTTCATAAACCAACGTCAGGAATATTCTGAATCTGTGCACCAACATGGCACAACTCAGTGTGTTTACTGAAGATCCATGGAGGGATCTATTTACCTATTGACAGCCACTTAAATGAGGAATCCCTCAGACCTTGCTTGCCGGGTGCAGTCTCAACTTAAGCAAGTGAATCTGTGGATACATTCCTTCTCCTCTACACCAAACACTTTTTGGTGTTGGATAAGTAAAGGCAATGCCATACAGAGAACTGAAAACTTGAATCGGACAGCAGCTGGATTACCATGATTCCACATATGATGAAAGCAGAGGAGACCAAAGCTAAGCCTTGCTAAAAATCATGCCCAGTAAGTTTTTTTAAATGCTATATCCTGTGGTAGAAACAGAAGGAAATATATAATATCCATTCAATATGTTGATATAAATCCAACTCCAGAAACACAGGCCTTTAAGATGTGATGAAATGAAATCAGATGATGACAGTGTTTTGGCTGTGTTTATTTTTTGCTAGCTCTGGGAGTACTAGTAACTGACAGACAGAATCTTTCACTGATCACAGATGTAGTAGTAGGAATAACACAGGTGACCCTCACACAACCCTCAGTGACTTTCCACCTCTACAACAGTTTAGACCTTTAATGGTGTAGTTTTCCACACTATCAAGTGAGTACAGGCCATCTGTGCACAGGGATGCCTGTGTGTGCTGTTTAGGTACTGTATGTATCAACCATGTTTTATTTTCATTATATAGTTCTAATCTCAAAAATTTCTATAAAAAGAATTGTATGCTGTTATTCACCAGTAATAATTACAAATCCCAGGCTAGGCTCAGATGAGATGAAAGACCATATTGGTAGCAACACTTCAAAAGGAGAAGGCAAGAGGTGAGAAAGATAGCTGTGTATTACTCAAATGGAATCATGAATCAGGCTTGAGAGTGTCTCAGTTCCTGCACGCTGTTTTTCTGGGGGAAAGGCTAGATGAAATCAAGTATTTCAAGTGAGAGATGTTAGACTTGTTTGCTCTACTAATAAAAAGTACTCAGATACTCAGCTGAATATGCCATAAAGGCCTATATGGAGCCAGGTAGAATAAGGGTAAGAAAGCTGAAGGAATTGGCAGACAGAGACCCCTGTGGATTTGGAAATGCCTAGTTAAAGCAGTTGCTTTACTTTTTTTTTTTTTTTTTACTGCTAGAGGCAAGTTGGTGCTGGTTCTGGCCTGGTTTTCTTACTTTTGGTTCATGGCTCCCATCTTTTGTAGAACTGCACAGTCATTGCTGTGCTGAGCCAGCAATGGTGTCTCATGTGTGCTCTAATGATTCCTCTCTTGGAGATTAGGCCTCTTGTCTTCCAGGGCTTGCTGTGCTTTTTAAATAACTCTGTTATTTTAAAAGGCAAAAAGAAAGGTCATGTCCAAGCATGAGTACTAAATAACTTTCCAAAGGCTAACCTTTGCTCTAAGTCATCTATGAATAGCCAGCAGTTCAGTTTGTTCAGTTATTGTGAATCACTTCATTTCAGATTTGGAAGTTTGTAATGAGCTATTTGCTCTGTGTTCAGGTAGTCTGACTAGTGGGGTATGACTGGTCTGTAATTTTGCTGACTGGAATGCTAATAAATGGGAGGAAGGAATTCAGCGTTTTCAGGATGACTGCTTTAACTTTCACATGCAAAACCTTCTCAGAGCAAACAGCCACAAAAGTATTCACCACACTTTTACTTCCAGAAAATAATCTAATGTTTTACAAGTCACTTATTTATAGATGTACAAAACTACTAAAATAGGTTCTAAGCACTGTAGAAGTGGTAGACTTTGAACTGATGTTCAAATAGCTCATTTGAGGAGTGGGCCATCATATTTCACTGGGGGCAGAAGTTGTTCCTTTTGTTTAGTGCATTGTGGTTGCAATTTCATGAATATCTGATCCCTTGGGATTTGAGATTCTTAGAAATAGAAGTTCCTCCAAATCCATGCTCTCTTATTCCCAGAAACTCATCCAAAGATGTAGAGCATGTGTAATTGAATAAATGACTGTATGGATTCATCTCTGGCCAGGTCTCAGATTTATCATAACAGTTTTCCCCTGAGGTAAAGTCAGGGCTCCACTGATGGAAACAATTTTTGAAGAGGAGACCCACTGTCACAATGTTAGATTAAAGTATGTGGGGTGGGTACCCTCATCGGTTTGCTGTCTCTTTTTTTTGTTTAACACCAACAAAAGTGTAGTGGACAATAGGCTGTTAAACTCTTCTTGGTTTGATATGAAAATGAAAAAAGTACTCTTTGATTCTGGAAGAATTCAGATTTCAGGAGCAGCAAACACATCTCTTCTTGGGACTTAGTTATGGGCTTGCTCCTTCCTGAGGCAACCCTGTTTGGCTCCATTTAAACTTTCAAAGGCTCACTTCCATTAATTTTTAAATGCATCTTCATTACATTAAGGAACTTGCCATCTTCTATGTTGGGGAGGAGAACTGAAGGTAGCACTGCCAACCTGTGAAGTACTCTGAACATGAGCTGAGAGCAGTTTCTGATTCCAGCGGTATCCACCTGTATGGTAACTGATTAATGATTGCAGTGTCTGCTGTTTCACAGTAACGGAGTAGGTCTTCCCTCATTGTTACTGCAAAGCAGGCCCTGGCTACAATTGTGCTGCTGAAGGCAGAAAAAGAAAGCCTGAGACTCAATGGATATGTTATCTCCTCAAGAAGCAGGGGCATCTCCCCTTGCCTCTCCCATCCTGGGGTCTGACCTTCCTTCCTCAGACCTGTCTTTAATGTCACTTACTGAGAGTTACAAAGTGCAGTGCTGCTGGGAAAGGACTGGCTAGTGAAGCCTGCCTCTCATCAAGGATGGGTCCTGAGAGCCTCCAAAGCACCCAGACTTCCCCTCTAATCTTTCAAAAAAGATTACGTGAAGAGATGATGACTGTGTGCACATGTTCAGGGAGGGGAGGAGGAAAAACACTTCCTAGAGAAGGGTTTAAGTAATTGTTAGCTTGATACATACTTCACTTGTTGACTGATTAGCTTAGAAGATCCCTGAACACCACGAAAGATAAATTTCCAGTAATATCCTCACAATATCTCTGGAACACTGTAGGCAACTTTCTTTTTCATTGTCTCAATGTTTAGTGAAACTTACACATAAGCTGATTTGTCCCTTGAGATGTAAAGTTTAAAGTTGTGAGGAAAAAAAAGATTAAACCAATGAAACTCTAAATACTGGAGTTATTCCAGCTACTATAACTGTGCAGCCTTTGATGTCCTACATATTTCATGGTTTGCATCACCAATACAAAATTATCTTTATGTTTGCATTTAAGCAGAGAAGTAAATTAAAGAAATACATCATCCCAGTTTCACCCTTAAGATGATCAGAGGTTCTGTCTGTCAGAGACAGCAGGTGGGGCCAAATTAGAAGAAGATAAGAACTTTTAAGTAGGGGAACGGTAACATAAGGAATTCTTGTGGCTCCTTTCATTGCTAAATAAGCAAAATTCATCTTACAGCCATAATTTGCTTTGGATATTCCCTGCATGATGGGAAGCTAGTGTTTCATGGTGAACATTGCTGGGTAGTCTGTGAGAAGTAGAAGCTCTTACTGCTAGCGTTGCTCTGACTTTTTGCAAGCAGCTCCTTTCCATACCTTCCTCTGGTTTCCCCTTCCTAAAATGTGAGGGAAAACAACTTTTATCTGATTTTAGAAACACTTTGAAACTTAATATGGGATGTTTTGTTCATAGCCTTTTTCTACTTGGAAAAATTCCCAAAGGCAGAAAGCTACTCTGTCCCTCAAACCCTTGCAGGTTTTGCCCTCTCTTCTAAGAATGCCAACAACTGTGACAGTGCTTTTAAAAGTGAAAAGCCTTGTGCCTGTCTCATCAGCTGACAATCCCAAACACACTTAATATGCTTTGGACTCCTGAGTAGCCCAATGAAGCCAAGCACAATGTTGCCGTTACAGTAAAGGCCAAGATTTTTGTGTACACTTTTTTCTTTGGGCCTGGAAAAACTGCATGAAGAACCCTTTCTTCTTTTGTCTCCTTTTTCAGTTCCAGACCAAGCCAGAGTCAGACCTTCATGAAAGTCCAGACACTTTTTAAAAAGTAATTGTTTGATTCTGTGTATATTTTTCTGTGTGGGGGTTACAGTACATACAATTAATGTGACTCAGGCTCAGGGTCAAAAGTCTGGGTTAACTATGACTGGACTTCTAATTTTCTCCATACTAAGTCACCCATCCTTTTTCTGAGTCATTATTCAGCAGATGGCTTCAAGTTTAAAATTGAAAAGAAGAAATATATACTGAGAGATGTGACTGGTGAAAATGCTGCAGGCACATCTTGTGTAAGTTTCATGAGCTGATGTGGCAGTAGTTATCTCAAGGGGGGCCCATTTTAACATCTACAACAGATGCCCCTCAAGTGAAGATAATCATAAATAATTCAGGCTGTAGAACATCTGCAAGCATGAATGCATCATGAGCTGATAAACATACCCGTTGTTGGTGTCAAACAATCCCTGTGTTCACACTTTGTGCAGATGTCTTTTTGCATAAAGTCTTCTTTATGTGCACTCTGGTCATGCAAGGGCCTGGGAGGATGAGAAAGGACTACCAAGCAACAGCAGTGGCATTTGTTATGTACACAGGCCTTTTTAGAGAGTACAGATTCCTTGCTTAGAGGTCTCTGCCCCTCACCAGCAGCCACAAGTCAAAGCAAATGAGACTGTTACCAGATGCATCTGAAAGAAAAGCTGAAGACCTGAAGCATACAGAAGTGGTAAAGTAAGTCACTATCCTGACACACTCTAGTCCTTGTAGTGGTACACTAGATTCCTTGCAAAGATGGGTCTTGGAAGGTGTTCAGCAAAAACCAGATCTCTTATCACACTAGCAAGCTGCCTCCTCCTGGTTATTTAAAATTGATTCAGTTAAAATACTGGCACACAAAAGGCAGAGCTGAATAAAGTTGAAATTACTGTACATGAATAAAGAGAGCACACAATCCATCATCAATGCATTTGGGAGGAGTTCAGAGAGTCTATTCTGATTGCGTAGATCTCTCCCTTGTGTAATTCCCTGTGTGTTCCAGTCTGGGGCTCACTGTGTCCACACCCTGTATGCTCTTAATGGCCACCAGACTGATGAATGGGTTTTAATACCATTTATGTTCTCAGTGTATGAGAGACTCCTGATAGGAAGGGGCAAATGGATAGGATTGTAACGCAGAAAGGAGTATTATGATTGTCTATTGAAGTCAATATGGAATCTTTGGATATTCCTTCTTTTTGTTGACTAGGTCTTCAGTTTTAAGCAAAATCTTTAACTAAACTAAGTTGAATGAGTTCATTGGGATATCTAGCAGTGATCTTGAAATTCACTTTTGAGTTCCAACAAGTATAAGGAAATCATTGCCAAGAGAGGGATTCCTCTATCTGAGAAACACAGAATATCAAATCACTAAAACCGGAAAGGAAATAAACTACTTGAATTGTTTAGCAAATGTTTTAGTCCTTACCATTTAAAATTGGAGATGTAGCCTCTCTGCATATCAGCTTCCATTCTTGTTAAAAAAGGAATGACATCAGTGCTAATTAATGGGAAAGATAATCTTTTGTGATCACCAAAGGTGCTCGTATGTTAATGGTGACAGGTACAATAGATCCTGAAATGTCCCATTGAAGTCACCTGATGCTTTGTGTTTATGAAGACATGATTTATCCTAGAGGATAAGAGGCCAATAGAAAGTGTTCTCTGTATGCTGAATGTCACCACAAATGTTACAGTTATTAAGCTGAAGGAGCAGATGTTACTCAGTAAAAAGGAGAATGAGTAATGCTTTCTGCCCAGGACAGGTAACAAGCAGTTGCAGTTTCCACTTAAAGGCAGCTTTCCCTCAGAGACCAATCAGTCTAATTTAATATGGCTGAAAATAGCTTGAGTTTTCCTAAGAAAGAGTGTATAAAAGGTATGGAAAAACTTTCCCAGAATCACCAGTACATGAAGCTGTTCTCTGTAAGTGGGGTTTGCTCCTAGTTAGGATCCTAAATTGAAAATGCTTTTTCTGAACTCTTACATGGCCTGTTTATAATGCCAGCATCTGAAAAACTGGGCTAGATAATGTGTGCCAGGACAGGGAAGCAGATAAAGCTTGGATTAGGCTGAACCAGATAAACCTGATAAGTTGATACCTTTATGGAGGAATTGAGCTGTCATCGAAGATGTAGTAGATGGTTTTTGGTCCTGTGTCACCCTTGGAGTTGCAAGCCAAAGACAATTGTTCTGTTCAGACTTCCTGTTCCATCAATGGCATGTAACCAATTGCTGTACAGGGTATTTTCCAGTAGTGCTAATCATCTTGTACCTGATGACTTGAGAAAGTGTATGATTGAGTGTACCTACTTGCTTTGAAAACTTGTATTATAAAACTAGTAGAAGCAGTTGTCTGTGTTAAATATTTGTGAAAGAAGCAGTGCAATAGAGCTAAATATGCAGCAGTGAGATTGTGTAACTCTCACAGCTAAAAACAGCGGCTGGTTTATTCATCATAAGGAGGATTGACATTTTCTGTTTCACTCAATGTCACTTACAGTTGCTCTTAGGTCAAATAACTCATGCAGCATATACAATAACAAAGCCAAAAATAATCTTGTGCCTTTGTGTCTCTCTTTTTTTCTATACTTCCATGATAAATAAGATGGAATACTGGAGCCAAGGAAGAAATTTTCAAGCCCTAATATTTCATTAATGTAGTTGTGGTTTGGAAGTACATTAGGTGCTATCCAGAATATCTCCATCTCTTTCTGATAAAGATCTACTATTTATGTTTCATTGAGCAGAAAAAGCTTTTCAGAGACAAGGAAAGAAAAATACGACAAAGAAATGAAAATATGCCTCTAAAACCCACAGTTTCTAAGGCCTCTCAGTGACAATCTTGGTCTAAAAACCTGACTGAGCAACCTTTCAAGCATGGGTAATTTTTTACTTATGGAAGTGTTTTTATAAAATGCTTACACTTAAGGTTCTTGCAACAATATTTGCTGACTTTGCTGAAGTGTCACAGGTTAACTTTCATGACTGATTTTTTTTTTTTAATATACAACATAGTAAGATATATAAATGAAGCTTTAAAGCATTAAGCAGCTTCCTAAACTCCTCAACTGAAGACACTTGGGATAAAGATGAAGAGCAGCTTCACAGGGAAAAGTAATTTGGACAGAAAAAGAATATTTCTAATCAAAATCCTGTGAAAAGAGATTTTCTTTTTTTATCCAGGATGGAATTTCTAGGAGAGAACACATTTGGGGCTTAAGCAGCATCTGACCTGTTATGAGTTTATACTAGGTGTTCATAATACAACACCTTTTATCAAGGTTTTCTCATAAGGCTTTAACTTCTTAAAACACAGAACCTCACACTAGATAGCTCTATCTGTTGCTACTCTTATTCATCTTGATAGTACAGAGTATTTTTTGTTTGTATATTGGTGGAGTAGCATCACAGAGTCTGTTTTAGGCCACAAGGATTTAGTGTAGAGGCAAATTTTCAGCATGTTATGTTCACACTGAAGTTAAACATGAATAATACATGACCCATGATGCTGTTTAAATAAGCTTAGGTAACATTTTCACTTTTATGTGATTTATTTAATGACTTTTTTGCATTTAATGAAACTATAAGATGGTTTATACTGCAGATCCAGCTTGTCCTATTTCTTCTTAGCCTTCATTTCATTGGTGGAAGAACTTGTAAGCTTATGTTTAAAAAAAGCCCAAAACAACAAACCTATAGTGAGAGCAGTAAAGATTTCTGGTTTTTAATGCTGGTCATCTGAGACTTTCTCACTATTTGCATGTTATGTGCTGATTTGGATTCTATAATATGTTATGCCATTTCTCCCCATGAAATAGCAGTCTTTAAACAGTCAGAGGAAGGCCTAAAAATATTTGCCCATGGACTTTATCCAGACAAGTTTCTTCCAATCCTTTTGTGTAGTATTGGTGTACACAGAGGAAGATGTAAATTTTAGTTGATTTTTTGTATTTTTAAAATTAGCTCTCAAATTAAGTTGGGCTTGGATAGACTTGCTCCTAGCTGTTACGTAGAATAAAAATGTATTTAATGAAAGCTAAAGTTTTGAGGCCATCTAAAATAAAGAACCTGATAGCCTTTGGCATGAGGAGGCATTCTGTGGTAATTGCTGTCAATGTGAGCTGTTATCAATATTTCACATGCATCATGTACGCAATCCAAACACTATAGAAACATGAGTGCTATGCTGAGGATAGTAAAACCCGAGATAAAACCAGGAAGAAGACTTCCTTGTAGTTTTCTCATAACTTTCTTAACTCCAAGATAGAGAGACTTATGTAATATAAATATATGAATTATATATGTGTATGCACTTGGTAAGTATTCATTTCAAATTTAAAAGATAAACATATGTATTTCTTTCGCAAAGGGGGGAAAAAAATCCCCAACCCAAACCTTTCTGTAAAGGATTTTCTGCTGCTGTTTCCAGCAGTACATCTAGGGACATTCTGAAGATAACTTATGTATGATCTTTTGAAAAATGAATCAATCTGTCATATATCTGTGCAACAAACCAAGGAAAGATAACTGTGTAATTCGGCGCCAAAAAAATGATTGGAGGATGCAGTCAGCACAGTTTTATGGCTTCTAGGCCATAGCACTTCTTTCATTTTATGCTGTTCCAACAACTCAACACAAGTGCTCTCTGTGCCCTGGATGGCTTTATTCAATTAAAGCTGCTTCCCAAGGTCTTGAGTCCCTATGGTGGAATCACGCAATGCAGACATGTGCATCCGCTGAACTCAAGCTGTATCTGCTGCCAGCTCAGCAGCTTAAGGTCACTTAAGTACTTTAAGAGGAAGAAATCACTCCAAAGAATTATCTGCTGGCCTGGCTCCTTCAGACAGGAAAACTAGTAACTTTCTCAACACCCATGCTTCTGCCAGTGCTTCTGTACTCATTGCTTTATCTCATGCTTACAAGTTGCTTCCTGCTGGGTACAAGCTACAACTTACAGCTGTGTTTGTCCAGCAGACCTTAAGATGGCAAAGCTCTTAGGTCTGAGTGTCTTGCCTCACCTGTGTGAGCATCTGATGAGCAATAAAGCTGTGAAGTAATAGGTGCACTTCTCAGAACAAGGCAGCATGCAAAACCATTGTTCTTCCCTTTTAAAATCCGGTTCCCTGAGTCGATATGTATACACATTTCTGCCTTCCCAAAAAAAGATGAGATTAAGGTCTTATAATTAAATAAAGGAGCTGAAGAAGGCTGTGTAGGTAAAATTGATATACATATTCTTTCTCAGAAAAGTAATCACACTTTGCTTTAATTTGATTAAATCATGCTTTAAGGCAACTTCAGCCCTAAATGATTGTATCTATCAAGACTATAACATATTTAAATTCAATTTGTAAGTTTTTTTATTCTTGTGTGGCTTCATCTGTGCAGCAATATAAATCTGCACTCTAGTACCCAATAACTAATTTTGCCAATGTGAACATTCAGAACAGAGCTAGTTAAGAACAATTACATGGCTTTAGATCTTACTAACAGAATGAAAACCAGAATGACCCGCTATCTGGTTCACTGACTATTAAACTGCATGCTCTGGGTCTTGCAGACTTGGTGATAGACAAGCAGAATTTCACTGGATCATCAAAAAACATTTTTGACCTGAGGTCAAATTTTAACTCTCTTCTACTTCCTGCTGAGCTGTTCAAAATAAAAAACTTTGCCAGCATTAAAAAAAGCAAATTTATACTCACACTTCTCTGTCAACATTCTCAGACACGGCTTAACTGTTTGTGGTCAAGCAGCATAAGCAGTTGCCTTAAGAAATAGGTGTTAAAACTGAGCAACTGAAAAAACCCAACTCTGAAATAGAAATGCTTAGATAGTGTGATTTTGGTTTTATCACAGGTATATTATCCAAACCTGTACTTTTTTCTACTGCTCCAGGTAACAACAGTAATGGTGTCTGCTCTGCTCAGAGAGGAGAGCTGGATCTGTGTAGAGTACTGGCAAACTTAAGGCTGGGGTTAACAAAGTTGAATAGTCAAAGCTCAGTATAATCTACAGCGATGATTAAGCCAAACACAAGTCCCAAACAAGAGTTTGGCTGTGGCTTTGTGTCCAAGTTGCTGCAAGTAGAGGAGAGATCTCTGAGTGTTGGTCTGCTGAAAGACTGTTTTGCTTCTGTCCTGTGGCAGGATGACTGTATTTTTCCAGCCTGTGATGTTTTAGCCTTTCTATTTGAGGTGAAAAACCTCAGAAACTGTATGTTTTCTTTAACGTCTCCTAGTGTCTTCAGTCTGAGAGGATGCAGTTATTATTTATATACACCAGCCCTTTGTTCTTGTTTAGGCTGCTGTAGTTTGTCTGAAATTACTCATTGGGTTCATGTCCTGAAATTGGAGTAAGTTTTGTGGTGCGGTATCCACACTGCAGCCCATCCCCAGCCTAGTTACGTTTCTGAAAACTTGGAGCTTTTTGAGGGAAAGGAACTCTGATAGGAAATATGCTGTAACCTTAATCATCCCTATCATGACAGGCACCCCAAAATATTGAAGTCTACTTCTGACATCCACAGGGAAATGACTTGATGTAATGTGGGTGATTTTTCATCTTGCGCAACTTGAACTCAAATGACTAAAGCAAAGTAGTGTTACACAACCTTGCTTATAACATGTGGTGAGTGCTTTAAGAATCTGCTCCTTGGTTGCCAAGCGGGCACTGGTGCTAGGGTGATGTTAATAAAACCATTGTGCACATTTCCAGTTGGGGCTCCGCGAGGCTGGTTAAGCCCCCTGTGCTGCACCCTCTCTGAAATCAAAATGCAGTTACTGATTTCCAGTGTTGCAGGGAGTGAGTTGGGGGGTGGCAAAAGGTGGTGAGGCTGCTGGCTCCTTGGAGCCTGTTAGGAGAAAACTCCTGTCCAGCACAACTGGGATTGGTGACTATTCTTGCTGGAGGGAGAACTGCCTCTCAGACAAGCTGAGCTCTGAAAAAGTGTGAGGGATCACAGGGGCACAATGCAATTCAAGCTGAGCATTAGCATAGCTGACAAGGAAGGGAGAGGCAGGGGTGGAAGTGTCACTTCAAGTGCTTGCTGGGCCGGTGCTAGGCAACTGAAATTTAGTTTCACAGGGGTTAGAGGGATTGGGAAAAAGACACACTTTATGCTGAGGCCCAGAAAAAATGCTTTAGAGTAAGATATTAGAAATACTTTATTTGTCTGGCATAATAGACCTCCCTGTTGTATTTGAGTTAGGGGTCATAACTACTTCAGTCAGAAGG
The DNA here is from genome assembly GCA_022605575.1 of Laterallus jamaicensis coturniculus. NCBI lineage: Eukaryota > Metazoa > Chordata > Aves > Gruiformes > Rallidae > Laterallus > Laterallus jamaicensis. The sequence goes on from JAKCOX010000001.1 coordinate 25,900,875, forward strand.
GAACGCAAAGACTCTAACCAACATGAATAAAGCGTTACAGGAACCAATCGGTGTTAAACACCCCAGGCAAATTCACCCCTTCGAAATAAAGTTCTAGCTCTTTAAATTATGGTAGTGATTAATCTCTGGTGTTTGGTAGTACATGGAGACATAACTTCATCTCTCTCTTTCTGGGGCATTATTACCGAGTGGGTCTGTTTCTACCACGGTTCTGCAGGGACTGCAAGAGTCCTATAACTTCCAAATTTTTTATTAACAATTTGGAAAGAAGTGCCAATGTCTAGATAAAGATCTGTGTTGACACAATGGTTATTACAGTGACTGTTCCTGGATCATTCGGACAGAGAAGCTTAAAAACAAGGGGCTTTTTTTTTTTGAGTAACATTCACTTAACTCAGTACAGGACTGAGCAAAACTCCCTGCCTTGTTTTATACAGGATGTAGACTGAATGACCTAACGGGACTGATTAGCCTTGAAATAGAATTAGTCATATTGCTTGTGTGAGTAAAATCAGCAGCAGACACACCCGTGGGTATCTGCATAATTTATTTTAAATCACTTTAGGCGGCCAAAGAATGAGAGGTTCAAGAGTGTTTAAGGGGATAGTTTTCTTAGCGTTGTCGGTGGGAAGCAGCACGTGCCTCCAGAGGCACTGCAGAGCACCTAGCTGAGCTGGCTAGGAAGCAGTATTCTTTTTCATCTTGGTTACTTGAAGCCAAGTAACATCTTTATGTTGCATATTGCATTTAAGCTACCAAAACGAATAGTATTTTAATATTTCTAGTGGTTTTGGTGGTAGTATACAACTTTCTTTTTGAGAGTGCAATAAATTTTGAGAATCTGTCTTGATCTTTCTCTTGGTTTTTTGAGTGAACATTTTAAGAGTGGTAAACCTCACACCTGGGATTTATTTCTGGCTTGGTTTTGAGGGATGGGATGCTGTTATAGTCAGCAATAATATGATGTAAAGTATAATGTTGCCAAGTCTCAGGAGTTACAAAATATTAAATTTTCATTTCCTGTGAAATTACAGATTTGAGTCAACTGTAGAGCATAGAAATGTTGGGGCTTTTTAATGCAAAGATAGACCATGCATCTGAAACTCTGTCTAATTACATCCTATGTGTTAGGGTATCAGCGTTAGTATATAACTTTCCCCAAGTGGGTAAATCCACAGATAAAAAGAACACCACAAACACACAATAGCAAATCAAACTAGGAGAAATGCATCAATTTCAGACAGTAACTCTTCTTCCTAATTCCTTACTCAGTCTTTCATTCTCTTAAATGTGAGATATAAAAAAAATCTTTTGCTGTAGGACATATGAATTTTATACCTATCCTTGCATAACAACAAGAGTTAGTGGTAATGACTCATGAGGTTATTCAGCCCTTCATAAAAGATCAACTTTTGTTTGACTGCATGACCTCCCTTACAAGCAAATTCCACAAGATGATTCCAGCATATGTTCGTAAAGTAGTTGTGTCAGAATTTATTGCCTTGTAATTCAGCAATAATCTCCTTGTGCTTCTACTGAGAAGAAATAAAGATGAGGAAAGTGGATTAATTTTTTCTTTAATTCTATAGAACCTATTTAAAGCCTAAAACCTGGGTCTTTTTAAATGTAAATCTAATCTCATGGATAAAATATAGTTATAATTTGGCTTGGTTTGCTACCTTAAAGCTTTTAATGCTCTGAATATGAATTTTGTTCCAAAATATGAATCAACATCCTTCCATACAATCTATTTTTGTCTTTTGATCTTTCTTTTATATCTTTATGGAAGAAGTGTGATTTTTCCAGAGCCTTTCAGGCTTTCAGGCAGTACATACAGTGTTATAAGCAATAGCTTTGTATTGTATAAACTGCCTGGCTTTGAGCTAGAGCATGAGTTAGCAGTGAGGACACTCACTTGAAAGGCAGGAGGCATGACTCTTCCACTGACTTGTCTAACTGCTGCCAAGTCCTTCCATCCCTGTGTCTTTGTTTCTTCTCTCTCTGATTTGTATTTTTGGTTAGATTTCAAATTATTTTCAGCTGGGGGATTATCTTTCACTGTGTTTGTGGAATGTCTAGCACAACAGAGCTTCAACACTGACTGCAGTCTCAAAGCACTAGGTTAATGTAAATAGGAGGCAGTGAGTTTCATTTTTTCCAAGGTACTCTGTTTTTGCTGTCTGCAGACCAAACAAAACCTCTGCTAATGACCCACCTTTTCATAGGTATCTTCATCCAGTTGCTATCATGACATCTTTGTTCTCTGTATTGATTTTTTTTTATTGCATCAGTCTGTTTCCAAATGCTACTGAAGAGATCTGAGTAAGCTGATCAGGTGTTTAAGGCAAAAATATGGTATGATTTAGACTTACAGGCACGTCAAGTGTGTGCCACACTGTGTGGTGTTGAGATCTTTATGGCAAAGGCCAGAACTATGTGGGGATGGTGAAGTAGTAGCCTCTACAGTTTGTAAGTCAACACTAGCTCTGCAGTCTTTGTAGGTGTCTGTGTACATGCACCTCTACGGTCCCTGGAATAATGTGGCTACTCCAGGGATGCTAAAATCCCTATACTTCATCATGATGGTTAATTCATACCATTTACTTTGTTTTGCCCAGATGTGCTACTCTATAAAAGATTTTATACTAGCTGTCTGCCTTTCAATTTCTGCTGTGCCTGTCTAGTTTGCAAAACTCTTTGAGATTTTCTCTGTTCTCAGCTAATCCAATAGAACAATTTCTCTTTGTTACTTATCTGTTGTACTAATACAATTTTTATTCCCTTAACTGGAGAGCCAGTTGAGCTTCCTGCTGTAATAGAAATGAGATTTTGTGAGGAATCAATGGATATTTTATACTTGTTTACTGGTATAAATGCAGTCATTAGGTTATGCTGAAAAACTGTCCTCCATGTGCAGGACTGTGAGGTGCAGTGTTACTTGGAATTGCCACAGCACTTGATGTTGCTGCCCCATGGTTCCTCTTCCACCACTGCCATCGTAAGCCCTAGAGGCTCTCTGCCTTCTGCCTTGCTTGTATTTGTGGAACTAACTTTGAGACAACATTCTCCATGGCCTTTCATGTGACACAAATGTCTTTAACTTTGTAGATGAATCATATTTACCATAAATCTCCTGTTTCTCAGGACCACTCTCTTTCTATAGAGTCCAGCCAAATAAACAAACACAGTCTAAAATTCAAAGTGCTAGTGGGTCATGGAGGGAACAGATCCTGTGACACAGCCTACTATCAAAACTCAGGGAAAAGTAATCTTTTGCTGTTCTTTAGTTTATTTATCCTTTATTTTCTTACCAGAGTTCAACAAGGGAGTGATTTTGGCTGGAAAATGAAAGCAACTGAGCTCTGCTGTACTAATTGTGCTGGCTTTGAGGTTGGTGGAAGATTTGGTACACCCTGAATAGCAGTCTTCCCCAATTTGTACTGTCCTGCTTGCTCCACAGGAACACACTGGAGAGCTGTGCACTGTTTATTCTGAGCTCTTTGAAATGTGAATCACTCCAGGACAGCCTCTCCCAGGCTAGACTAAGAAAGCTTATTATCACTGATTTACAAGCCTTTAGAGATCAAAATGGGCCAAACCAACATTTCCTCCCTTCTCCTTTAAAACCACAACAGAACGTCTGTCTGCTTTTGAAAGTAAAAATTCTTTCCATAGTGATTTTATTCTTTTGCACTTCTACTGACAAAATTTACTAATTCCTTGCTATTGTTTCAAAAAGGCTTGCAATTAATGAGGTTTGGGTTTTTTTTAAATCATTAATTTATTTTGTTGTTTGTGCAGCTCCATCTACACTAGCTTCAGCTGAGCTCTGGTAGTCACAGATCTAACTCGTGGGCTGTTCTGTAATGTGTGTATGCTGAAGACAAGCTTCATGTCCAGAGGGAAATGAGGGCAGCCACTGGCAACCACCAGAGCTTCATAACAAAGGCCCCTTCAATAGCCTTAACATTAAGTGTCATACCTGTGGAGTGTGCTCTTTTCTTTTTATTAGGTTAGGTGTTTGCCTAGAGAAAGTAATCTGCTGTTTCATAGTTTAGGTTGTTAACAGAAAGCTTGGGAAAGTGTGCATAAGCAAATTACTGGGCTGATAGGATTGCTGGGTCATAGTGCTTGTGAAATAGATCACTTCAACTGCTGATGGAAACGTACTTTGGTACAGTGTTGGAATCTCACAGAATGGTTTCTAGGGACAGACAGTGTGACAGATGCCAGCAGTGGCCAGTGGTGCGGTAGACATGGATGTGGTGGCTCAGCACAGAGGTCTCTGCTGCTTGCTCCCTCGGTCTCGTGATGCATGTCCTTACACCATTGGGCTCTGGATGCAACAGCAGCTCTTGCTGTGTGTGAAACTCCTTGGCACAAAACCAATACACTCCTAAAACACAAATATTGTTGATGACACAATCCCAGCATAAAGGAGGACTAGTCAGCCAGACACTGACTCCCTAAGGGGTGGCACTACAAGAGTTTGATAAAAGCATAGAAAGCAGTGTAAAAGCAGGCACGGTGAGGGAGGTCTTTTGGTTTAGGGAAGGAATCTTTTTCTGTTTTGGTGGCAATCTGCTTATCAATTCTTATTCTGCTGTTTCTTTAATTTACTGGAGTTGTCAAACATCTGCCAGGTGAGGCATTGTGCTTTCTGAGACAGCAGTGACACTCCTTCACTCTGTGAAAGAATCAGGCTGGGATCTGTGTTACCATTACTGTGTCTATGTTGGGGCAGAAAATAATTTCACACAACTAGAGCTACTTCTGTGAGCTGCTTCAGGGAACAGCCTTTGTTATTAGCTGAGCTTAAACTGCACACCTGCTCTCTCCAGTGTATGCAAGGGCTGCAAAGAGTGTTACACCAGGCATGGATCTTGAATAGACTTGTAAGTACAAACAAGACCTCAGGGCTGTTGGAAACAATATGATTATTCTGCTCTAAATGAAAAGCACCATTCTTTGTTGCCTTGTGCAACAACCATAAAGACATGCATAGGAGGATGCGTGTATCCTGAGGGGAAGGTGATAGAAGCAGCATATGGCAGCTGTCAGCTGTGCAGCTTGGTACAATGCTAACGATGAGAAACTCCTTCAGATAATAGGAAACAGTACTGAATGTCTAGGGTTTGGGATTCAGGCTGTGGAAAATGGCTGAACTTAAGCATTTAGCTCAAAATGTAATCTGGACCAGAACAGCACCTCCATGGTTCAGTTAGAAACCTGTGTGTACAGTACACTGTGCTACGCCACATATCTGCAAAGTGTGTATATGAATAAACTACCTTCTGGCTTGTTGTCCATTTTTTTCTGTGGAATCAAAGAGTTCATTCTGGCACCCTCAGCCATTTTTTCCCCTCCTAACCACATCAAGAGCATTCCTAGCATTTTCCCTAGGAGGTTACAATCATTTCAATCATAACTTGAATAAAAAATGTTGGCATTTGTCAACACATTTATAAAATCTTCACCTGGAACCTCTCTTTTCTTGCTAATGAAAAACGCCTGACTGCAGAAAAATATTAATTGACATAAAAGTACTGGCAATGCAGGGTGCAAACAGCAGATTTGATCTTGTAAAGCCATGGTAAGGGCACAGTTTTCTACTTTGGCTTTTGTACACTAAAGAGCTCAACGTAGTTGGCTACATGACATTGCCCCTTCTGCTGGAGAGCTGCAAGGAGGCAGGGTGGGAAGGGGCCTGCCAACATTCTCTCTCCCTCCCTCTGTGGGAACAAAGGAGAAGGAACAGTGAATGAAAATGGAAAAGAATGAACTGGAAGGGAAAAGAGAAGATGAAGACATGTGGAAGTTGCCCCAACACAAGGTGAGGAATAATGGTATTTGTTTGGAGAGTGCCATTCCACGCCTCCTAAGAACAGGAAGCTTCTGCAAAACATATTGGGTCAAGCACTGATAATGGTGATGTTAGTATGTATAACTTCATTATCCTATTCTATCACCCTAAGAGCAGCTGCTGAAAGCTGTTACAGAATTTAGTTTAGGAAACAGAACATACCTGTAGAGTGGCTTTTCCAGAGCTGAATGCCAAAGATACATCACCCCTCACAGATTACACCTCATAGAAATCTGAATTAAGCCCTTTAGCTAACTGCTTGTTGCTAATTCATCAGCTGTGACACCTTAATTTCTGAGGAAACAGAATGGGAATCCTTGGGGTGAGCACTCGTTATTGCAGCAACATTCAGAGGAGATGTTAATGGAAAGGTGCAGAGATGTTTTATTAACTCAGCATAACAGATCCATCAGGAGGGTTTCTTTAACTTTTGTCAACCATACAAACATTTCAGGTTGAAACTGTTGAAGTCAGTGGAGGGATTTAAGCCCATCATTGAAGCTAACTGCTGGAAGCCCTCAGATACAGTCAGTTTCTAATGCTTTGGTGAGATAGGATAAGCCAGGAGGGAACACTGGGGGTGGGGGGAGTGGGGATAGGGGGGTGGAGGTGTGTGGAATTATCTGCTGTTATTCAAACTAAAAACAGGAAAAATCCAGGCAGCAGAATGTGATTTGGGACAATAGCTGCTTCCTGAGCTCAGGGCTGTGTAGAGCCCCTGCCCATGGTGACCTGACCTGCTCTTCCTGAATTGGTGAGTGTCAGAGAAGGGCTGCAGAGGGAAGTTGTATTTCAAAAGGATTTGAGGTGGTAGGTGCAAGTTCATGTGCCTACCTAATCCCACCCAAAATGAACTGCACTTCAGAGGTAACCTTGGAGCGGTGGAAAAGTGACATATTGTCCATACTTGTGGTTGAACAGGGAGATGTGAAAGGAGCTCTGAATACAGCACAGGGCCTGTTAGGGAGGCTAGCCGTGCCAGTGGACCGTGAGGTTTGTAGGGCAGAACATGCCCAACCCCATTCCCTCACCTTCCTTCCTGAATGGCCCCTTCCCAAGGAAAAGAAAAATGTGCTGCAACATCAGTTGGTCCACCTGTAGTTGGCAACATGTAACCCAAACACCTGCATGTCAGGCACAACTGGATGTTTGCTACTCTTGACCCAGCATAGTGCAAGGTACAGTACCAGTTATTTGATCAAGGTGGTTTGGGAGTAGGGAGTGTTGGAGAATAATTTGCAGCAAATTTAAGAAACTCTGTTTTCCCTGGCTGCCTTCATTTCCCTCCTCTCTAAAAATCTCCTTACGTTTTAACAACACTTGCTCTGGGCCTGTGCTTGTGGTGAACCTGGGGAGTTTGTTTTGTTAAAAGAAGGCATGAGTGCCTGCCAGCCAGATTTTCATCTGCTAGTGTAAAACAGATGCACGGTAAAATTACTTCTAAATAAAAAAGAGTCTTTAGAGGGACAGTGTGATTACGAGTAACAGGAACGCGTTCCCACACAGATAAACCCATCACAAGTGATATCTGAGGGAACTGGAGAAAAGCAACAGAGCAGTGAAGGTGTGCAAAGGAAACGGGTCCTTCAGTGGAGCCTTGGAGGTGAGAATGAAGATGAAAAGTAGCTGCACACAGGAAATGGCAGAAAATCAGTGAAATTGATGTGACTATCACTGCAGTTCAGTTAAGGATGAAAAAGTAATGGGTCATACTGCAGGCCTTCTGAAGGAAAGAAATGACAACAATGAAAAGAGGAAGAGTAGTAGTACATGGAGTTGTGTAAGGGCTCTAATGACATGGCATGAAAAGGATGCTCTGAGGAAGTGTTGCACTAAACTTTCTGACCTGGGTGGAAGCAAGTAAGCCTACAAGCAACTAATACATTAGTGGACTATTTTCACTATATTTGTGTTCTGGTAACATATGGAAGCTTCACAGCATTGAACACCATTGCTGCAGGGTGTGGCAGATGCTCATGCCCTCTGTAGAACATACACCTATTAATTCTTACCTCGTGTTTTATACTTCTGCTTTGTCTTGGTAAGTTAGAAGGGCATAAATATCTTTGGCTGTTTGTGATGCTGTAGTCAAGTAAACAGAGAATGACAAAACGAGTGGAGAATATGTTCCTAAAACAAAAAGTAAATCATCCTTCTCTTAGAATCATAGAATGTACTGGGTTGGAAGGGACCTTTAAAACATCAGCTAGTCCAACCCCACTACAGTACACAGGGACATCTTTAACTAGATCAGGTTGCCCATCAAGCCTGACCTTGAATGTGTTCCAGGAAGGGGCCTCCGTTACCTCTCAGGGCAACCTGTTCCAGGGCTCTACCAACCTCACATTGAAGATATTTTTCCTAATATCCAACCTAAATCTTCCACTTTCTAGTTTAAAGCCTTGACTAGGAAACACAGCAGACAGCTTTCTAAAGTGGCAGGGACAAAATTGTCCCGGTCAGGAGAATTTTTTCAAAGTTCTGTAAACTGTCACCTAAATACAGTAGCTTGATGTTTAAGTGTGCACCTATCTGTAATTTCATTTAGTGATTTAAACAGGAAAGCTGGTTTATGAAAGCCTGTCCCCTTGGGTTCCCAAGCATTGGCTTATCTGAAAAAAAAGTCCCTTTGAAAAAAAAAAGTGATCAGATCTGAACAGTACAAAACCCCTCCACAAAACACCCAAGAAATAAACCATGATGGGGTTCTACTACTCTGCAGTAGAAAAAGGTACAGTCAAGTCTGTGTTCCCTTGGCCTTATTGAGAGAGTACTTTTATTGGACAGGGCTGCTGATTTTGTAGCATCACACTTGCACACGTTTTTCTGGTAGGTGGAAATGTGGAATGTGGACCTTTTTGCCTGTGGAAAATCCAGGCTCCTGATCCAATTTTTCAGCCTATAGTTTCACCAAATTGTAGTGGGGCAGCTACTAAACTGTGATGGCTCTTGGTCAGGGAATTGAACGTAGATCACACCTTACAGCTGAGAAATTGCTAATAGCTTTTTTTCATGGAGCTCTTCCTCTCTGCTAGCAGTGTCTTTATGATTGAGGAGTGCTGAAATCCCTCAGCCCAAGTCCTGCAGCTCACAGTTGAATTGTGTTGTAATTTTATGTCTGTTTTTCTAGCCTGTTTTGAGTGGTGTCTATAACTGTTCTTTCCTAGAAACAAAAAATCACTGAACTCCTATGGGAAAAGCCTCAGGCTTCTTGAAATATATTTGGGAGCTTCGAGATGCTTAAGACTTCAGCACTCCCAAAGATTAATGGCTATTTCTGTGGTTTTCAGCATACTTCCAAAGCAACAGGAATTGAATCATCTAGAAGGTGACCAGCCAAAAAATCTAGAGCATGGCAGAACGGTCCCTAAAATATCTGGTGTTGAGAATAGTTTTCTGGCATCACCTAAATAAGATGGTTCTCATTATGATCTCTTCCTACTCTGATATTAGGTAGCTGATTTTCACATGGGCTGCACTAACTCACCATATTTTGATTCCCAAGATACTTGGTGATTTGTGCAGGTTCCCTGTTGTGGTATTAGACTACATGCTATAATCTTAAATTTCATGCAGCTTGTTTTAAAGCAAGTTTCTAGATTCTATGTGTGTGAAAGAAAAGCTTTAAAATGTGGTGCAGGTATTTTTGAGAGGTTCAGAAGCCAATGGACGAAGGAAAGGAATCATATGCCGTTGCATGTGATCACATAACTTGTAAGTTAAACGCACATAAGGTTCCTCTCTCTTCTTGCTCTACCTCTCCAGGTCATTTTGCATTTAGCCAAAGTCTCTGTTTGTTTATTCACCTTGATAACCCGTGTCATTCATAGGCGTGCTGGAGATCCCTGTTAGAGAAACAAGAACTACCAAACATGTTATTGCTGTTGCTTATCACCTGAAAAGGACAACCAGAAATTGTTCTGTGGTCATTTGGACATTATGCAACGTAGTCTGAATGCATCTTTGTTCCACTTACCAAAAACACTAAAATACTACTTTCTGAGAGCTGAAGAACGCAATACTGCCCTTGGAAACATGCATCTGTCTAAATCTTGAAGCTTTTCTCATTGCATCCAATTCTGGAGGAATATTTTTAGCTGTTGAATTTAGCCCTTCAGAATGTCCTGTGGTTTCTTAAGGATGGAGCTCAATAAATTACTCTTCACAAACAACCGAACTGTGGTTCGGTGGTTCGGATCTCCTGCAGAGTTCAGAAGTTCAAAGCACAGGAGCCCATCTCAGCATCCATCTTCCCATATGCAAACAGCAAAGGTTTAAACCAATGGGGTCTGGGCTGTGAAGGCAAGGCTTGTAAGCGTCTGTGCCAGTACTGCTCTTTGGAGAAGCTTTAGGGCAGGGGAGCTGATGTTTATGTCCCTTGTGTCCCTGACACCTCTGGACTCAGGCAGAAGTCAGTCCCAAGAGGAGCACATGTGCTTAAACACATGCATACCTGCCTGCCCCCCCATGCACCCACACACCAGGGGCATCCAAGCTTGTGAATGTTTTTCTCTACTGCCTTAATTAAATCAATATTGTTTATTACGTGGGTCTGTTTTCTTTCTTTCAACACCTCTGTTTTTAGGTTATAATTCCTTTATATCTTCATTGTTTTTTAATAATTGGACAAAGTGTTTCCCAGCTTAACTTTTTAGCAAATGGCAGGAATCCCAGCAGCCATGTCACAAGGCCAGGATTTCAGTATTTCCAGAGCCATGCATTTGTCTGGGATATTTATGTCATATTTAGCTTGGTTCCTAGAAGCTGAATTTTACGTATTTTTTTTTTTTTGTTAAAGCATAGATTTATTTCTTATAAACCTGGGATTAATACCTTAGCAGCTATGGGTTTAGACTGAGGCCCTGGGCTCAGCTCTGGCAGCTGAACCTTGACTACTGCTGGTGGGTCTGGCCCCGATGGGGTTTTCTCATACATGATGGTAACAGTTCAGCATCAAATTCCTATCCCCTGGTGTGGGAATGATGCCTGACCAAAACGTGGCACAAAACCTTTCCTTGAACACACCTGCCCAGGCTGAGCAGAGAGCAATAATCTGAAGCCATAGCTTCAGCCACCTCTACAGCATCTGGGTAGGAAAAAGAGACTTGCTTGGCTGCCCTTTTGTTTTTGAACCCAAGGACAAAGACGGAATCAAACTCATGTAGTAACCTTTTTGTATCACTGTATTTCACGAACAGTTTCTAGAGATTAGTGGCTTCTGACTGGATTGACACTGGGGCTTTAACATCAGCTGGTAAGCAGGTCTCCTGTGCATCTTTGCAGATTGCCAAGCATGGAGTCTAATGTGTGACTCCTGCAGCTACTGACAGCCCTTGCTGCTCACTAACAGGACTTGAAATCTCCTTCACCAGATCAGGCCCAAAAAAATTCCAGTGTAGCTATCTTAGCAGCACCTGTAAGCATATACGCAGTAAGTGTGTACACTCAAATCCTTGCTCTCCCTTTGTTGTTTTGCCAAAATTCATCCTTTGTACAAAACCAGGTGTATTTTGCTGATGTTTCTTACAAGCCTCTATAATCCCTGTATATCTGAATGATTCTCAATAGGACTGTACCAGCAAGACTACATATAATTTTACATTATTTACGTTTATACTTGTTAGGATCACCTAGGGTGATAATTAAAAATACTTCTGTTCTGCTGAGAAGGAGATCCAGGTGCACCCACAGTCAATCTGCAAAACACATCTTGAATTAAATGTGATTTTTGTATTTGAAATTCTTTCAGGATCAGGCTTTAGGTGCATATCTGGCTTTGCACATACAGTTTTCTATACAGTAAATGGTTTTGCAAAGTTCCTCATATCCTTTTTATAAAGAATAAATATTGCTGACACATACCTATTCCTGATATCAAAACGGTGATCAACTGCAAGAAGTTGAAGGTTTCATTTGCAAAATTACATCACAGAGGTCAAAAGGATTTTCAAATTAAGACTAAGGCTGTACCTGGGAAATTGATGGTCCTGAGAGGGCTTCAAGGCTGGGTATGTGCCTGGTAGCACCCTGCAACACTCTCTGTTGCACTGAGGCGATGCTGTACAGCAGCTGCCCTCCTGCAGTGTGCTTTCCAAAAAGGAAATCTGGGGCCTCTGGTCTGTAAAAGAGTCAGGGTAAGCTCTGGTCAGGGGCCTAGGCTGGGTAAGTTGGGAGCAAGGACCAATGCACTATTTATTCTTTGGGGGAAAGGCATACAGAGGGCAATCCCTGCTCACTCTAGTTTTGAAATGTGAGACTTGACAGCATCTGGGTCTCTAAATCTTCCTGACATGTGTATCTGGTTCTGTCTGAATTTCTGGCTTTCCATTTTCTCTGGCAGCTTAAGGTGCTCCTCTGTTTGTGTTCACAACTTTTCCAGGCTCAAGACAATGGTGTAGCTTTGCACTATGCTTATGTCTGCATCTGAACGGGATCCTCAGAATAGTCTAGCCAAGCTCTTTGGGAAGATTTTGCTGCTCACAAAATGCAGAGACAGGAAAACTCCTCTCCCTTGCTTTCATATTTGCTTTCTTCTTTCTTTATTCAGTAATGTACTATGGATAGCATTCATGGAGTAGGTGAGGTTTAATTCTTTCAGTCTCCCGTATATCACACTCTTTATGAGTGTATCTTCCTGATCAGGCCAACTTGGACACTATTCCTTCATCTTGTCCTGAAGCTGTGCCAATGTGAAAAAATTTTACTAGAATGATGGTGTCAACACGATTGTGTGACTTGAGGTGATCAGAAAAGAGGATGGAGCTATGGATTTTTTCCTGGGTTTGGGATACTTCTAGTGTATTTTACATCAAACCAAAGTATTGGATAAAAGGCAGAAATCATCCGTGGGAGATTGATGACTAGTATGCCGATATTGAACAGATTGCTACATAAAGTGCTTCAGTTTCTGATCCCATTTTGTTTTTCTTGCCCTGTGGTGAAAGTGTCCATCACTTCAGGATTCTGTTATGGAGGCCATAAACCTAAAAGGCATCACATCTCCTAGGTTTTAAATACTTACCTCTTTTATTAGATATGCCCCTTGATCCTATCTGTCCAGCTTTGACATAATGTGTATTGTTAGCGTGTCTTTATGTAGGGACTTTATTTGTGGTCGTAATATTTAAAGCATCCATTGACTCAGCTGTTGTAAACTTGCAAAGCAGTACTGGCATGAGAAGTGGGCCATGGAGATAAAGTAAGTAGCTTGAGTAATTTTTTGAGCTTAGTCCTGTTTCTAGCTTTCGTCCTTATGGTTTGCTTTATTTCCTTGAGGAAAATTTTCTGGTTTCTTTCTGGACTTTTCTTTACTCATTCACTAAAGATGACTAGATTTGATCTACAGGGCTGTTGTGAGGCTTAATTAAACATTCACTGGAAGCCCTCCACTCCAAAATATGTTGAAAGGAGACACAAAATCTTTGCCATAGAGATTAAGACAAAACTATACTGTTCTCTTTCCATCTCTCTCCCCTGCATGTTCCTGCTCATCTTTTAGCCTGGTTAAGGCTCTACATGAAGTAGAGTACAAATGTACTAATTAAGATAGGAGAAAACTAGCATAATAAATAAAGCAAATAGTATCTGCTGGGTTTCTGAGTTGAATTGGCTTACTGGGCAAAGGCAACAGGTGGTACTCCACAGCTAGGACTGAAAGTTGGGAGAGGAATGATTTGAGAATGGAATGGGAAAGAGTGAAGGAATGGGGGCCTTTCCTATGTTATCTAACCTCATCTTGGCTATAAGATATTAGACACTGTCCAAATAGAGCAAAATGTTAATTTCAGGCTTGCCTCCTGTGTGTTTCTTCCAACATTGTCTGAAGAGTTTTGTTATTTGGCTACTATGAGAGAGACTCGTTAGAAAAATCAGGCGTCATACTGGAAAGTATGAGCAGATGTATAGACTACCAGACAAATGAAATAATTCTCACTCCTCAATACTGGTAAAAGACCAATGCCATACTTCAAGACAGACAAACCTGATAGAGTGGAAAGAAAAGTGAAGAGAGTATTAGAGGTCTGGAGCTATGAATTAAGAGGGATCTTTGGAAGAATTGGGTTGGATAATGTAGAGAGCTTTTAACAGTCTCCAAAGATGTAAAAGAAGAAAAGGAACAATCTGGTCCCACGTCTACTGTGGATATGACAGAAAATGGAATGAATCTTTGTGGAAAAACATTTAGGTTAGAATTTAAGGAATATGTTTAAATGGTGAGTAGAGTTGAGCCCGTAGGCATTTTGCTCAAAGACACCAGTGGATTCTCTTCATTCAAATGTGTTGAAGGATGGGTTAGACTAACACTTCTCATTTCCAATACGTCCCAAGTAGATCATACACAAAAGACAGGCAATGTTCTTCTATTCATGTTTACAACTGATGCCTCCTTGCTTTATATTTCCTCTTCCTCCCTCTTGTTCACTTGTTCTAATGCATGCACAGATCAGTAAAGCATTTATTTTTAAGGGCATCGTTATTCTTTTTAGATCTACTGAAATAGATTATTCTCCCAGACAATAATTTGCAGAATTGTGGTACGCATCAGGCAGGAAGAGCCCACATGATATCTGTAGTCCAACCTCCTGCTCACAGAGAGACAAGGTCAGCTGTAAAGTCAGACCAGGGCTTCATCTATCTGACAGTCTTCAAGAATGAAGACCGCATAACCTCTCTGAGCAACCTGTTCAGTATCTTGAATGTCCTTGTGGACAGCCTATTGAAGTCTTTCTTTTGGTGGCCCCAGTACTGGATACACTGTTCTATATGGTGTCTGAGAAGGGCTGAGTGGAGGAAAATAACCCCTTCCCTCAGTAACTGGATACAATCCTGTTGATAAAGACTAGGATGTTGTTGCCTTTCTTTGCGGACAGGACACTAGCTCCCTGCTTCCCAACCAGTGCCTAGCCAGCACTGGTGCAAGGGGCTTCTCAATCATAAGGTTCCTGTAGGTCTATTCCTCCAGCCCATACCTATCCTAAATGGCAGCTCTGCCTTCAAGCCTATCAAATGTTCTCTCCATTTTAGTGTCATCTGCAGGCTTGATGAGGGTATGCTTAATCACCCGCTCCAGGTCACTAGGAAGGACTTTAAACAGAAAATGACCTCCAAACAATATATTCCTTCTAATGTCCTATAATCAGGACCTCCTTGCAGTCCCTACATTTATTTCCAGTAAGAATTAGGTGCCAGTTAAGATGTGTCTATTGTACTCAAGGCAGGTGGCAGCTGTGGAAAAGAAAGAATCTTTTACTGCTTAACCAGCTTTATTAAGACTATTGAGAAATGGTTCACCAAAGTAATCATCCTCTGTGGTGGCCTGGTAAACAGAACACAAACACTGAATTGTGTCTACACAGTGTGTTAGTCTTTCTTGTCACATTACTTACTTACCATTTCCAATTAGGTGGTAGTTTTCTTATATTACATCACTAAAGAATGTACTGCTGGATCAATCATCCCCGAGCGAACTGGAGTACAATAGCTGATAGCCCACATTTTTATGTTGTGACATTTATTTAATTTTGCGTGCATGTGTCTGTAGGCACATTACGGTAGAAAGCCTTTAATGAGAACAGTTTGTTGATCCTCTGAATTCTGCATGTACTTGCTTGTTCTTATTAAGCAGGCATTCTGGTCCACAGAAACAATCGAAACCACCTGCGTTTCCTTTGAACCAGAGCCTTGCTTTCAACTGAGCATCCTAGTGTTGTAATACCTCATCATACGCACAGTAGGAAAAAGCACTTACACATTTCGCTCCCTCTGTGTGTATCCAGTGAAAATTTGCCAGGCACGTAATCATGCATGTGTCATTAGAAGAGAGCAAAACTGATTTAGTCAGTCTGTATTTATTTTTAAAGGAGCTGCTCAAAATGTGAGGCAGGGCATGGGCCAAGGGGCAAAGGGCAGTGTGAGTGACCCGAGGAGCATAAGTCCCCTTGCCATGGGCCAACCCTGGTCAGAAACAGATGAGGGTCTGGAAGCCAGATAGCCATACTGTGCCAGTGTTGCCATAGTACTGGTTAGCCCTGGTGAAAGGCTAAACCATGTCAGACTTGGGTTGAACTCATCAGTACCATGTCTACTCTGCAGCCAAAATGCGTCCTCAGAAGTCTGGGATTCCAGTGACTATTGTTGGAGCTTCAAAGGGTTTCCAGGATCTTGCTTGGGACATTCAGTGCCAAAAAGGGAATTACCCCCTATCCTATGGGAGCTCTAAGGTACCGGGGAAGGCAGGTGCAGTGCTTCAGTCAGGGGTTCTGCCTACTAAGTGGATCCTGCCGCTTTGCTGTATTGCTCCTTCCTGCCCTAAAAAAATTGTATTGAAAAGCACATTTTCAATCTCATTTCCAGGGCATAGAGAAAACACTTGTCAGAGCAGTACAAGATGAATACATGTAACGTGTTGGGACAAGAGATGGTAATTATTTGTATCCTTATAAACCATAGTGTACAATGAGTTTTACAAGGCAATGTGAGTAATGTCTAAAATACAGATGGATCAATTCAGAGATTGTATAAAAATTTGAGCCTGATTCTGACTCACTCTCGCATGTCATGACAACCTGAAGTAGAAAAATCAGTGGTGTTTTAACAGCATTATCTGGTGCCCTTCCCCTTGTTATTCGCACAGTGGATTGTGGAAGTGTAAGGTAGTTTAAATACCACCTTCATTGTTCCGCGGATTCACTAATGATTTCTTTCCAAATTAGTTTTCATCTTTCAACTCTCAGGACCTGCAGAGTTCTGTGTTTTCCAGGGAACGATTGAGAGCTGCCTGTAGTCAGTCAGATAAGATTTAAAAAAAAATCAGGTTCTTGGATACAATTAAAAAGCATGTTCTGAACTATTCTGTGTTTGATTCTATCTCAACTATTTAAAACATGTAACTTCTGGCAAAGATAATAATGGCAGCAGATTCAAATCTTTCTGGTGGGTCTTACCTGCTTCTTGCTGATAGCTGCGTGTGTGCAGCTCCACTGTTGTGTTACACCTTGAATAATCGTTTATGCTGGAGCACAAATGACTAGAGGTGCTCGAAGTTTTCACCTGTTCAGGTTCTTGGAGATTTCTGTTGCAGTTATGCATTGCTGTCCCTTTCAACAGATGACACTCCAAGGTCCGGAGACAACTTCCTCAGTAGTAGGAATTTTGTTTTGGCCTCGTCCACAGGCATAGTTGAGGGTAAAAAGATAAAATGAACTTCATGTACTTTTGCTTTGGGTAGTACAGAGTTTTTCTGTTTCTCCCTCACATCAGGGACAAATTATCTATTTCTGTATTTATGACTCGATTGACCTCTTCTTAATCTTTGACCTATGATTCCTGAAGTCTCTAATCTTTATCGTTCTCAATGCTTAGCTCTGTTATCACGAGGTCTTTGAAACCTTGACTCTGAATTCATCTGGGCTGAACTGGCAGCTCTGGATGACGATGGTGGTAGTGGTGTCATTGATTAGCTGCAGGCTTCTCTATCCTGAACTCAGCTAATAAGAATTTCTCAATTTCAGCAGATGTCTCCACTCCTTTGCCAAACAGGGAGTTTTTGGACTAGTGATGTGAAAGTCCAGAAACTTGCCACTTAGCCCACCACCTGGAGAGCTTCTCTCTGATCATGTAAAAGCAGGTCACCAGAGTACAGTTTTATGAAAAGCTATTTTCAGTGGTCTTTTTCTGTCCTAGCAGTCAGAAAGGTGTTTTAAAGCCCATTAAAAAAAAAAAAAAGATAACTGTACAAATACAGACATTACAAATGTTCACATGCATCCCCACTGACATCGAAGCAGTGCTGTTACTACATCATGTCTAAATGATGTACTGAATCCCATGCAGTCCAGGTTCCTGATCCTGAGTAGTCTAGATAAAGGGAGCCTTTTTTATTTCCTGGTGACTACAGTTCCCTACCATTGAGACAGATTTGCTTGTACACTTGCTCAAGTGTATTGAATTTCAGTGCTTCAGTTCTCACTACTGAAAAAATGTTGGTCATAGCACCTAATGGAGGAACTGGATGTAGAAACTCATTAAAGATGCTCTCAGATAATGTAGTAAGAGCAATTAGGGAGGAGCCCAAGAGAAGAATCTCTGGGAAAATTGGAGGGACAGAGAGGCAGAAAAGCCCCACTGTTCCCCTTCAACCCTCCAAACTTGCAGTTTCCTCCAGCAGTCTTTTCTCATTCCGAGAGGATTTCATTTAAGCACAAACTTTGAGTGAAATAAACAAAAATAAATATATTAAATCCATAACAAAACATGACCATATGCAGATAAATACCCCTATTGTCAGTGGGGCCAGACCCTGAAGAAATAGATCAGGTGCTACTATTGCCCTGTTGGAAATAAAGCTGCCTAAAAGTGGTGGTGCTGTCACAAAAACAGGATCGGATAGAGAGAGGAGGTCTGGCTTTAGGTACTGCTGAGCACTTTTAGTGGTTGGCACTACCTAACCATTTATGCTGTCGATTCTCCTCCTGAATTGTTAGAGGCTTGTCTTTTTTCTGAGGAAAAGAAATCCAGCCTCAAAATCTTCTAAATGCTGTATCAAATTTAGCTCAAATCATGAGGGAAAATGAGTGCATAATTTAGTGGGCCACGTCACCAGACTGAGATGTGCACAAGGTAGACATCTGAAATTAAGGGCAATTCATCCTGCCTTTGGTTTCAAGATGCGACCTTGCTTCCTGAAATGTTGACGAGAAGATCAAGCATTGGGAGTCTAAATCAACATGAGCAAATAGAAAAAGAACATGTGGTACATACATCAAGGTACTGTACAGTGGGCATTTACTTCATTTTTAAATACTCTTCTAGGCAATAACAGGCAATGTGCTGAAAATATGGCCTGACATAAGGATCCTTCCATTTTACAAGCCCACTTAAAGTTTCCATCTTTATAGTGTACTTTAAAAGAAGCAGTAATCTTAATCCCTACAATCTTGACCTCAAATTACATTTTAGTGTTTTCTCCATAGCAAAGGAGATGTGATGCAGATGGCATTACCTCATGTAAATCCTGATGGCAAATTATGTTCCATTGCTACATGCATGGCATTATTGCACGCTAACTCTGGAAAATGCACAGTACCTCTTTTAGTGGAAAACTCTTTTCTTGAAAAAAAAATTCTGAAATCTGAGATAGGAAACCAGATAGGCCAAGAAGCCCTGTTTTTAATGGAAATATCACAGTGAGTCTGTACTGGGACAGATCCTTAGGCAATGTAAGACTGGCAAAACTGAGATATAGCCTCCTTGGTCAGAAGATCTGGCCTGCTATGTTTTGTTTGCTTTTGTGGTTAACAGTGCTAGATTACTACTCAGGAAATGTGGGTTCAGCTGTGAGTTCTGCTGGAAGCGTGGTGCAGCTGTGGACATTTCAGAGTTGCCTTTGCTTCCATGTGCAAAAGGTAGTCAGCTTTCCTGGCTTACCTGCGCACCCCTGGGTGTGCTGATGCAGCGGTAGCATCAGCATGGGTGTCCAGAAAGATCACACACATCTGGTTAGGGGTTGGTATTTTTGTTTTCTGACATTTTTAAGATCTTTCCTTTGTAGATTTAACTTTCATCTAGGAGTGACTTTGTATAAAAGCCTAGGAACTCCCAGTTATCTGGATGGAAACAAATGTCTTGAAAATTAGCCCCCCCTTTTTTTTTTTTAGAGACAAAAAGTTCTAATGATGGAAAACACCAAACTTTGGTCAAATAAGAAAAATAACCTCTTTGAGGCAAGCCTCTTTCCCATAAATTGAAACCTCTGAATGAAGTGCCTGCCAAAGAATGCTCTCTTCCTGGAACACAGGGAGCAGAAAGCCAGCAGCTTGCTTTGAACGTGTTGAACCAAATTTTACAGCTATATCTGACTTCTAGACTGACCCCAAGCCTGCCTTTTTTTTATTCCTCACTACTACTACCACTTCTTCCAATTCATTGATATATTCCTTAAGGATTGTACATAAAGTGGGAGATTTCTGGAAGAAAATATCTTGAATATGAAGTTGATTGTAAAGCTACCAAACCCTAATAATGCTGCCTGCTCCATTCTTGTGGTATAAAAATGTAAGTAATATTAGTCCAGTGAACAGCAAGTAAGACTCTGGAGGGCTCTCTGGAAGTCTGTTTTGGCTATAGTATTACTTTTCCCTGTTTAACTTTGTAAACCTGTAATTGGCAATAAAAGAGACCGCACTTTTGCTTTTTTAGCTAATATTTATTTAAACCTTACCATAAGGTGCACATAGTGGTTTCTTTTGTTTCCAGCAGGATAAAATTCATAAGCAGAGACCAATTTATCATTAAAAAATTATTTTGTATTTTTAACCTAAACTGTCCAGCCTCACAATGTGTTTTTAAGAGACCTAGCCAATTTTTTTTCACAGCCTTTCAGTGGTCTCTTGTACATGTGGGCTACTGTGTGGGATCCCATAATGGAAATAGAAACCTTTTTGAATAAAGACAGAGAATCAGTTCTCAGGGCATGTATCTGTTGTAGAATCAGCTAAGCAAAGGTACCTGATCCTGATAAGGCTGCCACAAATCTGAACTTATTATGATTCGTCAGGCATTGGAACAGGCTGCCCCAGGAGGTTGGGGAGTCACCACCACTGGAGATATTAAAAACACAAGTAGAGGTGGCACTCCAGGACGTAGTTTAGCTGACACGGTGTTATTGGACTGATGGTTGGGCTTAATGATCTTCGTGGTCTTTTCCAACCCTAAAGATTCTATGGTTCGATGATTATTTCAAATGTGCAAGCTGTTCCATACAAGTATTGACCAAGCAGGGCATAGTGCTTGGGTCAAAGTATCTATATATGCTGATCATATGGCTGTTTTCTCTTTGAGGTTAACAGGGGTTTTACTTTTTATTTTTAGAGAAGTAGAAAGAAGACAGCTCTTCTAGGGTAAATTGAATAGAAAACCAGGCACTGAATTGAAAAGACAGAGTAATTATTTTTCTGGAGGTGCACAAGACATTTGTAGTGAAAGAGCAGTATTTGTAGTGACAGTGAAAGCACTTAACATTTCAAGTAATCTGTTTTTCAATTGGATGATGATCTTGTCTGCCTCCTTCAGTTTTAATTAAAGAAAAAATATCAAAAACTTTGGGAAGATGTTCATATACATGGATTTTAGGTTTGTATGTGTTTTAAATGTTCATGGAATATAATTGCCACTTATTCCACCCATCCAAAATTCCTTATCTTATAATTATTCTGAATTTTACCTCGTGTACAAGGCTAATGCTATACCAAAGGGACGATAAATTATGAGTAGAAAATGCACCAGAAACCATAAGGCTGGACTAGGCAAAGTACCATGATGTATTTGCTAAGTTCTCTATACACTTTCTGAAACACCCTCTACTGTTTGCTTTCAAAGTCAGGATGCTAGGCTAGAGGCATCTTTAGCTTGACCCTGTTAGAAGAGTTCTTATGTTTCATGTTACAAAGAGAACATCTGGAAATAAAAGCTTTGTCTGAGCCTGGGCTGAGATTCTTGGTTGCCTTTTAAAAAATGTTGATTGTTTTCATCATATAAATATAAACAACAGGAAAAATCTGTCAGGGTTTGATGAGATGTTGTGTCACAGCAGATAAAGTTTTTCTCCACACTGATTTCAGACTTTAATAGTGAAACCATCTGTGGAGGCATCCATTTGTTTTGTTTTATTTATCACAGCGGATTATGTCTTCAGATAATATTTCATGAGATCCAAGGGAAAAGCAGTGATAGATCTGGCTGTCAAATTCATCAACTAAAACTAAGCACAGGCTCATTTGCTGTGTTACAAGTGTCATTTAGGAGACTTGGACCATCAGAGTAGCAGAAACCCAAGGGAGCATAATGACTGCTGCCTTGGCTGGCACTGGCACTCGGGAACACAACTAATGATTTCCAGAGGCACAATGGGAGGTTAGCGTGTGTGGAAGAGCCCAGGCGCCCTGGCTGAGCAGGCTCCCACTGGCTGTGGGTAGCACCCTGCGAAAGGCCTGTCATGGATGTGCCACTGCATTCCGAAACGGGAAGTCCTCTGGTTTACATGCAGAATTATTGCTGCACTCTGTGATCGCTCCCTTCTCATCTGAGTTCAGTGACAGCTTTGAACTTGCTGACTGCTTTGGCAGGAGTAAATAAGAGAAGAAAGAAGGGATTACAGAGCTACTCTGCCATTATGGTGGCAAGCACCTTTCCCAGTTGTGGGAGGCTGATGTTACCCTGACATCTGGAGATTGTTCCTCACATCTGGTGGTTGTTGGCTCTCCTCTCTGCTCTGTTGGAGCATTCCCTCAGCTCCTTAGCACAGCAGGTGCTCCTGGCAGGAGTCTGCCTTTCTTCTTGCTGCATCCCACCTCCATTTTTTTCGTGACTGAAGGGATAGGGCAGAGAGAAATGGTCTGCTGACACAAATACAGCGGCTGTGAGCCCAGGGGTAGTGAGCACGTAAGGGCTGGCAGCGTCCAGGTCAGTGCTGGCTCAGAGGTGTGTCCTTCAAGATTCTCCTGGTGCAACAGCCAGCGCATCACCTCTGTCTTCAAGGGATGACATGGGAGTGAGCCCCTTCGCTCTGTGGAGCAGACTTGGCAGACAGTTTTCTGTCACTTTTGAGGCGAATGCATATGTAATGTAGTTAAAGGTATTTGGTACGTTATGATAACAAGTGATACAGGAGGGCTGGATTAGTGTAAGAAACTCATCTCTTGGTCCACTATAGGTGTGACCTACAAAATCTTGATGTGACCTATCGCAGCTAGGGAAAGACCTACATACCTGAAAATGCTGAGATGGGCAGCATCCCTAAGGATCACCCCCCCCAAGGGTGACAGGCAAGGGGATCACATTGCTCTGCTGAATAAAGACAGAGGTGGGGCCCAGAGTAACCCTGAAAGAGAACATCACCTGTGAGCTCAGCCATTGCAGCCCCTGCTTGCAGCCATGTGAGAACAGACTCAGCCAGGGGGCAACCCCTTGTGTCAGGCAAAGCAAAGAGATGTGGTGGAACACAGAGCCTTGAGCCTCCCAGGAGCACGAGTATATGGAGAACCTCTCACCCTGTTGGAATTTTCACCGATTTTATGCAGTGCGTGGTTAGGTTTCTGAAAGGCAGCTGCCTGCTACCCGTAGCACTTTTTGTGTCTCCCAGGATTTTTGTGTCTCTGCTATGATTCTCTTACACTTGTGCATCTATCTCAGAAGATTAACTTCTCTTTCTCTTGGATTTGCCCAACACAAACTTTTTAATTAACACCTGCCTCTTTGACTAACGTAGTCCTTGTTCCAAGTCTTTAAATGATATTTTAGGCAATTTCCATGTTTTGGACATGATCTTTTTCATTCTATTTATCTCTCTTTTTTATTTTTTTCACTTCTGTGCCCTTCTGTTTATTTTAGCAGTCCTCAGGCACCATAATTTTTGTACAACTGATATTCAGTACGTTTCTGATCCAAGGCTTTAAGTCATATATTACTCCATGGGATTAGCCCTGCATGAAACCGCACAGTCCTGGATTAGACATTAAGAATATGGATCATGTTTTAAAAATTCATTTATGCAACTATTGGGTAAAATTAGACTCAGACAAGCTGTTCTTGTCACAAACCCATGAAACTTCGCAAAACCTTCCTCCCTTAACCAAAGCTATTTCCCTGCAGGGCATGAAGTATCCACAAGACTACAATAGGAAAAAAACTGCCTTTTGTGGTCAGTTGTAACATATAGTTTTGCAAGTGGATTATGAGGTTGGTTATCACCACATTATATTATTAACAGCACTGAGAAATTACCCAAGTAATTTGTAGTAAGTTTTATTGGTGTCATACTTCAGCATTGACAAAAATGAATAATAATTTCTGGGCTCAAGTGTTGGATATCTTCTGCCTCATGAGGACCCCAGAGAGTATGTCATAGACATCTGGACAGCATCCTCATGGAAGAGGTCGGCTCTGCTGGCATGCAGTGGAGCCTGTGTAGGACATGAAAGTGGTTGCAGATTAAAGGATGAGAAATGCATTTTCCTGAGAAATGATACCTCATGGCTCAAGTGTGCAGAGACAGCAGTTAGAAAGGGACCATAATTTTACGGTCTGTGCTGTCAATTATAATTCACAGCATGTTCCACAACGTCACACACACAAACATGCTCAGAGGCTCCTGAGAGACACAGTTTCTTGCTGTTCAAAGCAACCCTTTCATTCTTCTTATTCCTGGAATTGTTTGCCTTTGGAAAGACTAAACATGCTAATATTTCCAGGTTTAAAAAAATGAAAGGTTTTGTACCTGAATAATTAAAATTGTGACTTTATTGGAATTTAGGTCCAGATTCACAGATCTATTTAAGTCTCTAAGGAGACACAGATCCTTCCACAGCTCTAATGCAGAAATAGCTACTGTGATGTGGGCTTCCTTGGATGAATGATCCCACTGGTAGTAGAGAGCTTGTGAAAGAGGTTCATCTATGAGAGAAATTGTGCAGTCAAGTGGCTTAAGCTCAGACATATATCAAAAATCCCTCTCAATGGCTTCTTCAGTTGCAGTTCAATGTGCACTGGGTTCCTTGGCCATATCAGCTGCACAGTCTCTGCAGCTTTGCCTATTTCTGACCAGGACTGCTCTAGAATGGGCCTATTCAGGATTTTTTTTTTAATTTAAATTTAAATTAAATGTGTGTATTGAATTCACTAGCTGTAAAACGTGTCTGAATCAAAGTCATGGAGAGTAAAATCCTCTACCTTTCCACAGAACTGCTCCAGTTCTCCCACACTGCCCCACAGCAGTGCAGTAGTCCAAATCCCAAAGGAAAAACACTGGAGGATTTGAACAGTGCAGTGTGTTTGTCTGTTTAATCATCAGCTGAATCCCTTGTGAGACTGACAGCAAAGCAGCATGTTAATACCTCTCTTCGTATCTTGCTTATTTCATTTATGTGGTTATTCACTGCACAGGAAACAAGACCACTAAACTTATACTTAAGTCATCAAAGAGCATTCAGTGATAACCATTATCGGGCTCATTTCAACATCTTTCAAAGCTAATCTTGCAATATGACATGAAACAGTTATGGAAGGAAGCACTGACTTTGGTTCCTTTCAAGAGCAATCTGCTCACATGGCTGCTACTTAAACAGGACATTTTTTAAGAGTCTCTAACTTTCAAACTGCTAGAGAAAATAACTTTTGAGTGGTTTTCATTTTTAAGGCATTATTAAGAGGGAGTCGTGAAGGATACATGGGTCTGATTTTCTTCTTTGCACTGTGAAATTCAGTCACAAGGTCACCCCCACCTTGTCTGCTCAGCTTTCGATGCTCTATATACAGAACTGCTGTGTGAGTGGACTGCTTTCGCTGAAGGAAAGACAGTATACAGCTGCAAAACATTGTGGTCCCTTTTCCTATTCTATTTTGCATCTCATATTTTCTCATAACTGTGAATTGCAATCCTTTGCTCATAAGGGTAGTAATTTATTGGCGTGGAAAGTAAAAAGAATGACTTAAATCTGACATGCTGTCTTCATTTTTCAGTAAATATAAACTGTAAAGAACCAATAAATAAGTGATACATGTTAATAGGGTATCTAGCAAAGCCTGTAAGAATATGAGTGAGGAACATATGAAAAATGAGCATGCACTGGGAAAAGTTCATTTCACATAAAATTCCCTCATTAGGAGTCTCAGGTTCAAAACTGAAAGGTAAACAGCTTTTCTGTCCCTGGAATGTCTTCTCTGATGCTATTATGGCATAAAATAAATAACATGTTTAACTGATTACAATTTAATAAAAAGGAGCTGAGATAATAATTATTATAATTTACTTCATATTTCACCATTAGTTATACATCATAGTAATTTGTGGAGTATTGGCTTGTGATTTAGCTTTTTAAATGAATATTAAAGCCTGTAGACTTCTCTCTCCTTATTTGTATGACTGTAAGCAGGTTTACTTCCTGATTTATGTGATTTTTCAGAGAAATGTAAAGCAAGTGGTGCTTACCATGCCATGACCGATGGTTTCACTAAGTTAGGATGAGCAGTATTGGAACCACAGTCTCTCTTCAATGGAAAGTAAAATAACTACTGTGCAATAGAGCATGAAGCAAGCCAATCTCCATGGAAATCAAAGTGAATATTCCCATTGGCTTCAATGGAAACTGGACTGATCTTGGAATGACAAGGAGATAGATGCCTTTCAGTGTGTTAAAAAAAAGAAATCCCTTAATGACGCTTTGCTGGCAGAATAGCATTGGATCAGCTGCATGAAAATCAGGCATTTGGTTGGAGACCTGTGATGAAAAAATGGTAGAGACTTAGATGGTATTTATTGGTTTTTATTGTACAAAGCCACTCCGAAGTGTCTTTAAACTCAACACAGATAAACATCACTAAAGTCCGCAGAATTCAGAAATTTGCATTAGAAAGTTATTTTTCTTCATGTTGTTTAAAAGTATCAAGTAGAATTTAACTACGTAGCAGTGTCTCTTTGTGCTACCTGTGTACATAGGAATGGGGAATGGTTGTTCATGTCTATATCGGTGGACTGCAAGAGAAGTTCGGGACCTGCAAATCTGGTCTTTTAGAGGGTGTCCCTGCCCATGGCAGGAAGGTTGGAACTTTAAGATTGGATCTTTAAGATCCTTTCCAACCCAAACCATTCTATCATTCCATAACATCCTTCTGGGTTTTTTTGTCCCCAAAATACGATTACCAAAAAGGTATTATCATAGACCACTGTCAGACTTGGCAAATTTCACTCTGATTATTTCTTTCCTGAATTATTTTGCAGTGATAAAAAGCATAGATTTCTCAACATTTCCAAATGTTTCACTACCCCAACCAGGGCAGATGCAGGACCACCACCCTCTCCTCTACCAAGTTTAGCTCTTCCTGTCACCAAAACCTCGTTCATTACTATAGAAGTGCTCCATATATCTAAGTGACTGGGCAGTCTCTAAACAGTGACAGATGAAATAGCTAAAATGTCTCCTTAGAATGCCTTTGTTAATCTGATTTGCTCAGACTTAAAAAAGCTAAGGAACACTCAGAAATAATAAATTAAAAAAAAAAAAGAAATGTATTTGTTCATGCAAAACATTGCTTTCACAGTTGTTTGGAATTTTTTTTTTTGGTTAGCTATTTTTCCCCACATTTACTTCTACTTTGTGCAAATTACCTTCAAAGCAGCATACAAGTATGTTAGATCACTTGGAGAGACTGATCTCTGAAGGGGATGAGGAGGTATAGTTGAGTAAGATCTCCTTTTTTCCATGTCAAAAAATAGCTAAACCAAATTATAGACAACAAACCCAATAAACTTCCCTGCATGTTCAGATTTTCCTTGGTGCCTTCATTTCCTATCTTGTCTACTGAGATTGCAAGACCTTTGGGAGACCGTTGGCTCGATTTTCTGCTTGCAAAACATTGAGCACACCTGCAGTGCTAAAAGAAAAGAAATCCAAGAGAAGAAAGTGATATGTGCAAGTCTTTCCAATATGTCAGCTCTCTAATTCATACTGCAGCATTCAAAAACGATTCCACCGTATGGACGAATAATTTATCACATCTGAGTTTCAGTCATTTACAAGACTTACAAGAATATCCAGATTTATAATAATCTCTGTGTTCTGGAGGAGTTCCAGTTTAAATAATTACATTGTACCGATACTCTCTGGTTTTCTGATTTCAGCTGACATACTCAGTTTTACTTCCTTTTTCAATATGCTTTTAAGCTTCTTTCAAGGATCATCCAAGAAGTAGCATACCTTTAGTGGTATATAGGATTCCTTTGTATACAATGTATAGCTAGCTAGTTCTTTAAGATCCTATGAGAAGAGCAGGCCTCTCAAAATTATTGATAATTTTAGCTAAAAGTTCAGTCATGGGTGCAAAATGGTTATTCACCTCTGACTGTGATGAGAGCAGGGCTGAGTTTTTATCTATATTCCAGGTTGAAACAGTAAAAGCACTGCAGTGAAGTCCGAAATCACACTTTTCTGAAATGCTGAAAGAAGAATCTGACAATAAGAGTATTTTTTCCTATATTTTCAGTGTCTTTTAGCTACAGTGTGTCATCTTCAGTGTAAGCACAAAGACCAAAAGCCAGACAACACTTGGGACTATATACAAAATCAACAGAGATACCAGAACAGTACAGGAGTGGAGAGCTCACCAGTGCAGGGAGCAGGTTTGGGTTGGGTTTTTTTTTTTGTCTGAGTGCTTTTTCATTTAGCAACTATCGTAAGTTATTAGAAAAAAAACACAGTTTGTGAGGCATTTGGAGCTTCTCAAGAGCTTCCTGCTTTCCCTGATCACTAGGACTTTGCATCAATGAATGCAGAAGACTTCTGTAAACCTCACACTACTGCAGAGCTGCTGAGGGCCTGTGAACACCCACTGGCTAAATGAACGGGAGAAGGAAGTGGGAGCAAAAATGGACCATTCAATGCCTTAGTTCCTCAGTACAATTCATAAACAGTATATGCACCTAATATTTCTGTGATTATATACTGATGAATGAGCGATTCAACAAGCTAAATTGTTTTTCATCTTTTTACATACTGGAGCGGGGAGTTTCCCTCCTCTCCTGCCTTCTGGGATGGATTTGCTGTTATATGGTTGAATGTATGTATGTAACTGCAGCATTGACATCTCTGCTCTTGTTCCTCTTCACTAACGGGTAAATTATTTTTGTGCTGCTCTAATTAGAGTAGAAACAGAGTTTGCACTTCAGAACAAATGTTAGAAGTGAAATAAACTGCCATTCTCGTGCCAAAGGGTATGTTTAAGATTAAGCTTCTATTTAATTGCATTGGTGAATTGCATTCCTTTTGAGTTATGAGGCAGTGCTACAGGAAGCAGTTTTATAAATCTGATTTTGTAATTCCCATGCTCTCCCACTTTAAGACTATGTATACAGATGAGTGTACGAAGTGTCAACTGAACCTTCTGTCATGGTTTTGCCCCAGCTGGCAGCTAAGCACCACAGAGCCACTTTCTGACCCTCCCCTGGTGGGATGGGGGAAAGATGTGGAAGGGTAAAACTGAGAAAACTCATGGGCTCAGGTAAAGGCAGGTTAACGGGTAAAGAAAAAGTCCTGTGCACAAGCAAAACTAAATGAGAAATTCATTCCCCACTTCCCGTGGGCAGGCAGATGTTCAGGTATCTCCAGGAAAGCAGGGCTCTATCATGCCTTGGGAAGACAAATGCCATCACTCTAAATGTTTCCCCTTTTCTCCTCCTTCCCACAGCTTTACATGCTGAGCATGATGTGATATGGTATGGAATATGCTTCTGGTCAGCTGTCCTGGCTGTGTCCCCTCCCAACTCCTTGCTCACCCCAGCTACTTGCTGGTGTGAGAAGCAGAAAAGATCTAGGTTCTGTGTAAGCGCTTCTCAGCAGTAAGGAAAACATCCATGAATTATCAACAGTGTTTTCAGCACAAATTCAAACCATAGCCTCATACTAGCTACTATGAAGGACATTAACCCTATCCTAGGCAAATCCAGCATACCTTCATATAGACATTTAGGGTTATGGGAATGTACCTTACTCTCTACTACACCAGAACATTAAGAGACAGACTGGCTTGTAGGTAGGTAAATATGTATGTGTGTACATGAACTCTCTTAAATTGTACTCCTTGCGTAGAATATGAAACCCAAGACTTCAATAGCAGAACATATGGTGATTGCTACCTTAAACTTTATGTTGCCCATTGAAGACCTCTACACTGTCACTGAAAGTGTTTTAGGAACTGTCTTGCCTGCCGGTGGCTGCTTTACCCATTATTGCATATGGATAGCCCAGGAGAGGCTGAGCTGGAAGGGAACAGATTTCTCCAGGCAGAATTTTGCTTTGCGATCTATGAGGTGAGAAGGGGGCCAGGCAGGTTAATCTTCATCACCCTGCCTTGTTAGCAGAGATGAAACACCCCATTGCCTGTATAAATCTGTTCGATGCTCTATGCCCATACCATGCTCCAGATTTCTGAAGCTGCGTAATAGCATTTAGCAGTAGGGGGAGGTGTAAGCCAAGCAGCCCTGGTTGAGAGCCTGGCAAGGAAGCTAAGAGTAGAGGCCACACAATGTGAGAGAGACGTGGCCGGAAAAGCTTAAGCAAGTTTCTTAAAGAAAAAAAATAAAAAAAGAAAGAAAGTGAGTAGATGCAAAGACAGAGGCTGAGTAGCCAAAAAACAAAAGCAGCCAGAAAGCTAAATACATGCAGCTGAAGAACTTAAAAAATTCAAGAGGAAGACATGAGAGGTGGCCAGAACAGCATTAGCAAAACAGACTCTCCCTTTCCTTTCCCTGATCATCTTTCATTCCGCTACATCCTTCTCAGCTCTTGGCTTCCAGTCCTTTCCTCCTCCCTCCCTCCTAGCCATTGTGGAGAATGGCAGCTTCAAAACTATCAGCTCAGCTTTGCACAGGAGTAAGAGCCTGATACAATGGCCACACCAGTGAGTGAATTTAGGAAGAAACAAACAATAAACCAAGAATTAAGACACTTCTAAAAAACTCATGTATTTTGCCATTCAATATACAAGTATTTTTCTCTTAAGAAAGGGGCACTTCCAAATACTTGTGACTTGTTGTGATTGTTCTTGGCTTGTAAATGTGCTGTCATATGTCCTATTCTTGAGTCAGTTTATGTAGCTAGGATAACCTTCCTGAACAAATCAGTTTAAATGTGGTGTTGTACAGTGATGAATGGATCCTGATAATCTCTTTGGTTGCATGATGCCAAAAAAGAGCAAGGAAAGCATTTCTTTATTCATCTGTAACATTCAGAATTTTGTTTGTTCTCACATGTCCAGTTGAAAAGAGCAAAAATTTTGATGTTGTAGCAAGTAGGTGAATAGTAAAAAGACATTTCCACAGTCAATTCAGGTCTAAAGAAACCCTTTCCAAATCCAGTGGAACAGATTCTGGCAGGTAAGAGGAGTTACTGGCAGTGGATAAATGTTCCTGGAGGCATCACTAGTGAAGACATTGATTTAAGTTGAAAATGCATCATCTCAGTCATTTCAGTTGGGTTAGAGTTTCTATTACAGTAGTGCAGAACAGGCTCTGCTATGCCCTGCACAAGTGCAGAAGGTGCTCTTTCTACCCCTGGAGACCATGCTGCAGGTGGTACACTTGTGTAAAAAGCAGTGAAAGTACCATGGGGTAAAGAGAGAATTTTTGTTCCTCGACTTCAAAACAAACGTGGTATTGGGTTGTTCAAACACAGTGAGTTTTAGTGGCAGAGAAATGAATGTAGATCTCAGCTATCCAGAGCCAGGCTCATTCTATTATCCAAAAAATTTCATTCTTGTTGGGTTGTTCTTAGTTAGGTACTGGAAACAGCTACTGGCCAAGAGCCTTCCAGGAATACAATAACAGCAGACTAAACTAGAATATTGCATTTTATGTTGTTCCTAAGGAATAGGAATTCTAAGGAATTAGGAAGCAGAGAAAATCCTTGTGCTGGTGAGCAGGTGATTATGTCACACTCAGCTTCAGGGTTTGGAATTGTTTGGGAACCGTAGAAGTTCAATGGCTGTAGTCTGGGCATATGCACTTCTGACACAGGTAATCTGGAGTGACTAGGACTTAAGTTTATGTCTATATTTTAGAGTCAATACAAATGTCAGTCTGGATCACCTGACTTCCAGGTTAAATTGGCTTGGCATGGGATCATCTGAGATCTTTTGAATTTGATGAATGTTTTGCCCCAGGCTGCAGGTTCACTACTTCCTACCTGTCTCAAACTCTTTCCAGCACTGCCAGACTGGTTCATCCACTCTATGTAAGCTGGGAAGTCTTCCATGTTTTCTTCTTCTGTTTGAAACAACACAGAGCTCGCATCTTTCAGGAGTAGCTTCCCTGATAATTGTTATACTGTAGTTTCATGTATATCCCCTTACAGCTAAACTAATCTGGAAGTGTTCCAGCATCTGCTGTTGTGAGAAAATAATGATATTCTCTGTCTTCCTTTCATGGGTGTTCATTACTTGCATACATAGAGCAGAGTACTCATTAATTTGACTTAGTTTCTAGTCCATAATTTTGCAAAGCTTTAGTTCTGGCAAGACTTTGCTTCATTTTTTCATTTAGGGTATTTTGTAAGCTTTTTGGGTTTGTTTTTGTTTCTTCTCCTGGGATCATATGTTGTTCAGAAATGTCTCCTTTGGGAAAGACAGATTCAATCAGTGCCTATTTTTTTCTGACTCAGCTCTGCGTGATAGCTAGTGTACCATGTAGAAGCTGATGTCAGTTCTTCGCTCATGTCCCATTCCCTGTAAGACGCTCCTATAAAAGCCCAAGGACAGCTTTGTGCCTCTTTGGATTTCCTGAAGCCATCAGGGATGAAAAGTGAGGAGTCTGATGGATAGACTAGAAATAAGCAATCCAAACCCACAGTTTTGGAGTCAGAAGAAACAGAATAGGCTGATGTCTTACGGTGGCAGAGCAGTGCTGTCTGTGAAAGGTGCACGCCTCTGTTGAGGTGCAGACATTACTGTTTCCTGAATGAGATGTAAAACCAGATCACAGAATCACAGAGTTGTAGGGGTTGGAAGGGACCTTGAGAGATCATCGGGTCCAACCCCCCTGCCAAAGCAGCTCCCTAGCTCATACTACACAGATAGGCGTCCAGACGAGTCTTGAATATCTCCAGAGAAGGAGACTCCACCGCCTCCCTGGGCAGCCTATTCCAGTGCTCTGTCACCCTCACTGTGAAAAAGTTCCTCTGCATGTTGGTGCGGAACTTCCTGTGCTCCAATTTGCAGCCATTGCTGCTTGTCCTATCTCCACTGACCAAAGAAAAGGGGCTGGCTGATTCCCCCTGCATCCCATACTTAAGATATTTATAAACATTGATTAGGTGTCCCCCATCAGTCTTCTTTTCTCCAGGCTGAACAGCCCCAGTTTCTCAGCCTTTCCTCATAGGATAGATGTTCCAGGCCCTTCATCATCTGCGTAGCCCTTCTCTGGACTCTCTCCAGGAGATCACTGTCTATTTTATCCCAGGGAGCCCAGAACTGGACACAATACTCCAGGTGGAGCCTGACCAGGGCAGAGTAGAGGGGGAGGATCACCTCCTTCCACCTGCTGGCCACAGTCCTCCTGATGCACCCCAGGATCCCATTGGCTCTCTTAGCCACCAGGGCACACTGTTGACTCATTCCCAACCTATCATCAACCAGGACCCCCAGGTCCTTCTCCACAGAGCTCTTCTCCAGCAGGTCAACCCCCAGCCTGTACTGATACATGCGGTTGTTTCTCCCCAGGTGCAAGACTTTACACTTGCTTTTGTTGAATTTCATTAGATTTCTCCCAGCCCAGCTCTCCAGCCTATCCAGGTCTCGCTGGATGGCAGTGCAGTGTTCCTGCGTGTCAGCCACTCCTCCCAGCTTTGTATCATCGGCGTACTTGCTGAGGGTGGATGCTGTTCCCTCATCAAGGTCATCAATGAAGATATTAAACAGGACTGGACCCAACACCGAGCCTTGGGGAGCACCGCTAGTAACAGGCCTCCATTCAGAATCTGCTTCACTGATCATGACCCTCTGAGCACGGTCCAACAGCCAGTTCTTGACTCACCTCACTGTCCACTCATCTATTCCATACTCTCTCAGCTTTTCTATCAGGATGTCATGGGAGACAGTATTGAAAGCCTTGCTGAAGTCAAGGTAGATGACATCCACTGCTCTCCCTCCATCCACCCAGCTGGTGATGACATCATAGAAGACTATGAGATTGGTCGAGCACGATCTCGCCTTGGTGAATCCATGCTGACTACTCCTCATGACCTTCTTCTCTTCCAGTTGCTTGGTGATGGCATCCGGAACAAGCTGTTCCCTAACTTTTCCAGGGACAGAAGTGAGGCTGACTGGCCTATAGTTGCTAGGATCCTCCTTCTTGCCCTTTTTAAAGACTGGAGTGATATTGGCTATCCTCCAGTCCTCAGGCACTTCTCCTGTTCACCAAGACCTGTCAAAGATGATAGAGAGCGGCTCAGCAATCACTTCCACCAGCTCCCTCAGCACATGTGGATGCATCCCATCTGGGCCCATGGATTTGTGTGCATTAATCCCCTTGAGCCGCTCCTGGACCTCCCCTACCTCAACTAGAGGGAAGCTCTTCGCTCCCCAAACACTCCTATTTTCATCCAGGACCTGTGGGTCCCGAGGGGCCTTTGCAATGAAGACTGAGGCAAAGATGGCATTTAGTATCTCCACCTTCTCATCATCCCCTGTTACCAGGACACCCGCTTTATTCAGCAAGGGACCTACATCCCTGGTCATCCTCTTACTATTCACACACCTGAAAAAAACTCTTTTTATTGCCCTTTATGTCCCTTGCCAGTTTCTTTTCCGGGTTAGCTTTAGCCTTCCTAGTCGCATCCCTACAGGCCCTGACAACATCCCTATATTCTTCCCAGGTGCTCAGACCCTGTTTCCACAGCTCATAAACCTTTTGCTTCCCTTTGAGTTTACTCAGGAGCTCCCTGCTCATTCACGCAGGTCTTCTGCCTCTCATTCCCGATTTCTTACTCAAAGGGGTGCACCTGTCCTGTGCTTGGAAGAAGTGCTGTTTAAATGTTACCCAGCTCTCACAGGCCCCTATGGTTGTAGAGGTTACATGGGACCTTTTGCAAGAGCAAGGATTAAGGTCTCAGAATGCTAGCCAAGTCCAACTCTGGTAGTTGAATTTTGCCTATCTAAATTTTACAACAGTTTAATTTGGAAGACTTCACTTCCCCTTCCACAAACACAGCTGTGTAGCGCTGCTGGTGCTGAATTGCCTGCTGCTTTCCACCCCAGAGAGTGTTTCAGTGCTGCTTGTACTGACCCGTGAACATGTGGCCTATGCAGCACTTGGAGAGTATTTGTGATTACATCTGATATAAGTGCATTATGGGCATTGTGTGTGCATGCATACACACAAGTATATGGATGGACATATTTCTTCTGTGTACTTTTCTGCAGGCTCATCTGTACAGAGTGTTCACATAAGGGCTCAGGGAAATTATTGGGCCAAAATATACTCTCAGCCAGAAAGTGTTTAGGTTTGGGGTTTTTTTTTAACTTATGTAAAGTATGTAAGAATATTTACCTACAGAAATCATTACACAGTAACACAAAAATTAGCAGGGAAAGCCCCAACTATTTTTTTAACCTTTTCTCTTTCAACTAATAGTTGATGTTGCCAGGAATAGCAGGGTATTCATCAATGTTAAATCATGATAATAGGCAATATCACCACAGGGCTTGAGTGTTAAATGCATGAGGTACTAAATCCCCAAGCACTGCACAGTGAGCTGAGAACAAGATTATGAATTGTAAGTCAATTGATTAGTCTTTAGCGGAACTTACTGTGGTCTGGAGAGAACACATTTAATGTGGCTCACGTACGTGTTAATGATAATTATGATTTACTTCAGTGTAGCAGTTTTCATCACAAAGCCTCCCACAGCGCTTTATATTTCACAGTATGGTGTTGCTGACACACAGCCATCCCTGCAGTAGAGGACAGAAAATGAACCGCATAAAACTCAGCAGTGTATGAACAGGAAACTTTGGCCCATGACACTGGGACAGGCTTGTGGTCTCCTGGAAAGCAGCATGGAGTTTTAATTTTCACATGAGCTCTGGGTTTTTAAGGGCACAGCTTAAAGACCCCTTTTCAATAAACTGCCTAGTAGTAAAACACAGCTACCACAGAAGGATGAACTCACTCTGCTCTGCCAATATTCAAACCTTATGGTTCCAGGATGTCTGTTCAGACATCAGGTTTAGCCCACTAAAGTTATCCCCTCTGGCAGTAACTGCACTGAACTGTAACAGGCAGCTTAAGACCTGAATAATTAAAAGTGGCATTGCGACCTTACCTGGTTTCATGCTAGAAAAGTCTCAGGTCAAGAAAAACATACTTATTTCACCAAGCATTTTTACTCCAATGGCTCATTGTACTACAGGTGACCAGTTTAAGAGAGAGAAAACACTCTAGAAAATCAGAGCTCAAAGAACTTTTGGGGATGAACTAAGCATTTTGCTAATGTACCTTAACACTGAAATTAGTTCACAGGTTCACAGAGTTGTAGGGGTTGGAAGGACTTCCAGAGATCAAGTCCAGCCCCCCTGCCAAAGCAGGTTCCTTAGGACAGATTGCACTGATAGGCATCCAGATGGGTCTTGAATGTCTCCAGAGATGGAGACTCCACAACCCCCCTGGACAGCCTGTCCCAGGGCTCTGTCACCCTCACTGTGAAAAAGTTCTTCCACATAATGGTGCAGAACTTCCTGTGCTCCAACTTGAAACCATTGCCTCTTGTCCTGTCTCCACAGACCACTGAAGAGAGGTTGGCCACACTCCATGTATTTATAAACATTGATCAGATCCCCTCTCAGTCTTCTTTTCTCAAGGCTGAACGGCCCCAGTTCACTCAGCCTTTCATCATATGGTACTTCATTCATATGATATTAAAGAAATACTATATATGACAAACATACATATTTTTATGAAATTACATATAACAGTAATAGAATATTTTTTAAACTCAAGTCATTGGTTAACATATGTAAAGTTATTGCACATAATACTCTTGTTTTTTCTTTTCTATACTATGCCTTTTTATTTTTTTCATTCAGAGTTCTAGAAAAAGTTCTATGTTCCTGGTCCCCTTGGAATTCCCCCTTTCAAATTTCTGCCTGCTAATGCCCTACTTTACTACATAGCCTTTTAAAATGCATTTAAAGAACAGGTATTCTAAGCTTCATTGATGGCAACAACCTTCCCTCACTGAAGTCCCTTCAAAACTATGTTACTTATTTGAGGGAAAAATTGTAAAGTAATATTTCAATTGTTATATTGGAAGCTGCCTGAAAGATTTTATTTCTCTGTATGGTAAAATGCTGTGCAGCTTTTATCCACATCTATGTACCCAATAGAGAATGTTCATGGTGACGATCAGCAGAACCCACAGTAATAAAGAATGGTGTGATAATATATGAGAATCAACAGTTTAGGGATGAGTAAATTGCATCTTAACAGCTATTTAATACTAGGTGGATTTGCTAGCTTCTATGATATTACACTAAAGCCGATGACAGAAATGCTTATATTACAGAAATTATATGTTCTGTGATATATGATAGCTTAAACCCGTTATTTTTTTGTACATATGACACTATTTAATAATGCATACTTTAAATATTCTTCCTGGTTTTCCTTTGGGAATGAGTAAACTGCTCCTCGTTGAGACTCGCCTTTAGATTTCAACAATTTTCAATTTTGAGCAAGGGATTGCGGAGACAGATTTGCTCTTTTACTTTATCTGTAACAACTTGTTTATGAAGTGTTAGTGGTGGTACAGAACAGCAACTATTGGTCATTATTGGCCATTGCTGCATGCCTTTTATTTTGAATCTCATGCTTTTAATTGCCTTGAAGTTGATAAAACTTGTAATTATCATGGTACTTCTAAGGCAAAACACAAAATAAATACAATAAAGGCACTCTTCATGAATTAATTTTCCTCCCTATGCTCTTCCTGTGAACTGACTTTCTATCTCTTACCTTGAATAATAGGATATTAAAGAGAAATTTTTTCCATTTAATTTAGAATATTACCTAAGCCAAGATGGGACCCTTTGTTACCTACAGAAAAATTACTTTTATTTCTTACAGCTTAAACAGGAAAGGCAGCTACTATGACAATATCACTTTCTAATACTATAGAAATTTGTAATTTTGTAATGTGCTTCCTAAGTTCTTAACTGAATCACATAACATCTTTAGGCCATACTTCTGTTTCTTACGTCTTGAAACTGGTTGAAGAAATTGGTTGAAGTATAAATTCTTCACATTTGATTAGCTTCTGTATGTGTGTTAGTAATGGGGAAGCCCACAACATTTGTTTTCTGCAAATATTCCAAAGTTCACTATGCATTTTAGAAAACAGCTATGCATTTTTGAATTTTCATGAATGTTGCACAATGGAGTCTGTGAAATGCCATTTGCTGTGCTGCTGCTTAAAATGCTCCAGGCAACCAGTCAACAAGCAGAAATAATACATCAGGACCTGTAATACAGCAGAAGTCACAAATTTGGGAGCTGCCTGAAAATGAGGTTGAGTAATATAAACCATAAACCCACCTGAAAAAATCAGGGACAGATTACTCCCCTCCCTTCCCAAAACGGCCAAAACGCATTATATTTTAATTTCCACCATTACAGTTTCAATGCTTTTTCTAGTTATGAAACCGATATCCATCTTCAGGTCCCCAGTAGAAAATAATTGTATAGTTAGTCAGTTACCTATGCAGGATCAAGCTGAATTCTGAATTTTATTCTTCCTTGCAATGCCTTATTCTCCAATATATACTAAAGACCCAGGTTCAGATATGGTTTGAGAAAAACCAAAACCATCTATATGCTTAATTGCTCAGTCCTGGCTGAGGAAAGCAGTCCGTGATGCCAGTGGCTCAGAAGACAAATCCATGCACGCTGAGCCCTCCAGCCAAATGAGCAGACTTACTTTGTTGCTGCAAATGCTGGCGAGCCCAGCAAATGTATGTGATTGTGAAGCAAAAAAATAATGCCCCTATTGCTATCTTTCCAAATAGGTGGGCATCATCCTTAAATTCTCACATAATCTTTTTGTATTAAAATTGGCTTTACCCCAACATTTGACAGCTCTTAATGAGTGTGAGGCTGGTACCTGCTAAGTGAAAACATATTTCATGTAAAATCGCCTAGCCTTCCTATGTCATGCTCTGCTGTCTTTTATCTCTTTGAAGCTGATCTGTTCCAATTTTATCTTCTTTGCCCAGGATTTTGCCTATCATTTCCTCCAAGCCTGCTTTCTGAACATATCGGTGACCTCATCTCTCCTCACTTCCACTTTTCCTCATTCACAGTCTCTTTTGCAATCTACACCTTTTAATAGCCAATCCCATTTATCCCATTGCATCTCTCTCTGGGATTGATTCTGTGCAGTGGCTTTTTATTGTTCTCTGTCCTTAAAACCATAGAAATCTGAGATGGAAAAGGCTGATGAGGTCATCTTGTCCATTCCCCTTGCCAATGCTGAATTGTTTCCTACAGTCTAATTTTAAAATTACTCATTCAGCTGGGCTTCCACCTCTTCTCTTAGAAGATTATTCCACAGTATTAGACTGTATATCATGCCATTAGGAAGTTTTTCCCGACAGTTATCTTGAATTTTCCTTCCTGTGCTTTTGTTCCATAGTTCATAGCTAAGTCCCATTGGGCCACTCCAAACAATATGTTTCACTCTTTTAGAACAGACATCCTTCAAAACCCAACTGTAATTCTATTTTTAAATAATTAAGTAGATACTATCGGTTATCTTCCCCACCCACAACACTGTGTGGTGACATATCTGATTATCTCTTTTTCCTTTTGCTCTGCAGGGAGGGGAATGGCTGCACTCTGTTCCAGCTTGTATGATGATGGATGCCATATGAGGACAAGAACTCAGGTCTTTTCTGCTCTGCCTGGTCGCAGTCACACTTTCTTTCATTCTTTGGAGACAGACATACTGTCTCTTGTATTTATGTGCATACAATGAAGGTTTTACAGCAACTAATCCTTCTTCTGCATCTAGTCCTTCTTTTGGTAGATTGGTTTATGTGTGTACCTCAAAC
Organism: Laterallus jamaicensis coturniculus; assembly: GCA_022605575.1. Lineage (NCBI taxonomy): Eukaryota > Metazoa > Chordata > Aves > Gruiformes > Rallidae > Laterallus > Laterallus jamaicensis. Next base: position 25,940,380 of record JAKCOX010000001.1, read on the forward strand.
TTGTGTAGCACTGTCTCCTGTGTCTCTATAGTTGGGATAAAGACTGTCTATTCTAACCTTCCTTCGTGAAAATTCATGCTGCCATAAAATTTTGACAATGGCAATTATTTCTACTTACACCTTTCACACAGCCAGACAAAATGCCAATGTTCACCAAAACGGAACTTTGAGGAAAATCCAGAATAGACATACATACTGCTCTGACTCAGAGAGGCTTAGAATTGTTTTGGTCATCCACCTTTGAAGGACTTGAACTTCTGCTGCCTTTACATACCCAATTCACAAGTGTTCTGGACCAGCACATTTTAGCTGTGGCTTTTCAGAGAGAACTTGCAACTCTTTGGACATTTAAATGAGTGGTCACGCTGTCAGTTGAGCTCAGCCACTTGGGTTGAAGTTGTATAAATGTACAGCACATTATTTAGAGACCTAGAAAATGTTTTGAAAATCTGGCTTTTGCAGTGGAAATGGAGCTCTTGGAAATTTGGCCATGAGCAACTTTGACGATTTGTTCCCCCACTGTGTGTGCCGAGTACTTTAGGCCATGAATGAACTTGTACATGACTTTTTAAGACATCTTGAGTTCACCTTTGTGACTGCTTGTCAGCTTTTGTCAGCATGGTATGGACCGAACCTAGCATGGCCTCAGAGAGGTTAACATGCTTGGTGCCTACAGCTGTATAAAAAGAATTGAGGGTACATGTTGGCAAAAACAATCACCTGCTGTTCACAAGAGTTTAAGAATCTCTTGGATTCTTTTAACCAAATAAATATTTTTGGGAAGAGCTTTCCTTAGCCAGTTCTAAATCTGACAATTATCTCGGTAGGGTTGGCTCCACAAAGTCCTGTGGAGCATCAACGATCTGGTCAGCATAGAAATAGACTGGCCATGAATAGTTTCTGTAGGAGGGAAATGAGAGGGATGATTTAGATGAGCTCACCACTTAAGAAGCATATGGGCAGGCTGGGAAGCACATATGCAGTATGGGCATGGCTCACTGGGACACAATTACAGCAGGATATAAGATGTGGCAAGGGGAAGTATAGTTATACTAGAAGTAAGAGTTAGTGGGGTTTCTCCCCCTCCACAAAAAGCTCTGCAGTTTGAAGTCAACTCTCACTGCTCTGTTTGAGATTCAGATGTGTGGCCTCATGTGTAGAGCCCTGACTCTGTTTTCTCAATCACTGCTTCTGCAGCTTACAGAGGGTTATTTTTGGCAGTCCCTCTCTTGCCCCTTCCCCAGCACTCACTCTTTCACTGCAGCTGTAGTTGTTCCTGCTCTCTCAAAGTACCTGGGGAGAAGGTGAAGGAATTGGATCTCTGAACCGTGCACCCAGGTTGCTCCCAATTCCTCTCTTTTCAAGCATAATTATCTCAGCGATGTGGTTTTCCTCCACTTTGCTCTCTGAGCTGTCAGGAACGGTGTATGAATTCTGAGCAGAGCAAGGTGCCCCTCCAAGGCTCTGATCCCAGCCACACTGATACAGCTGACATAATGGCAGACCACTTCCCTCCTTCTGCGCCTGGCTGCATAAGTTGATGTCATCTGTCTTCATGTTGCTTATCTCTATCATATAGCAAGCTGCAGAAACCCATCTTTAGAAAAACTCTATCATGCTATACGTTGTTCACAGTTGCCTGTGGATGGAATTTATTGTTAGAGAATGATGAGACATTGTCCATGGGTGTAAGAGGACCTTTTTTTAGCTAGAGTACTACTTCTGAAAAAATGAATTCTGTTTCAGATCCAAATACAAGTATCTTCAGATACAAAACTTCTGAGCCAAGGATGATCTCTTAGAAACATCATGAAAATCATGTCTTTCCCTAAAGAAAAAGGACTAACTCCCTAGTTAGTTCTCATGGTAGAGTTCCTCAAGAAAAAAAAAAATTCAACAGCATTCTGCTTTTGCTTCCTGCCCACCCCTTCCCCCCTTGTTTCTGGACACTTGCCTTGCACGGCTTAATGACAAGTGATAAGCATTGTGGGACATCCCACAAATAACTCCAGAATTCATTCATACTGTTGGTTGATGGCACTAATTTTGCTTCATGTTCTGTCTCAACTTGCTGTTTTCAGCAGAGCTGTCTTTTCTATTTTTGTCTCCTCTGTACATCAAGTGATTGCATTTAGGTTAGTATTCCTTAAATATGTAGATTCTTTTATCTCCTTTCTTCCTTTTTTTCCATGACCACTTCCCAGAATAGAATCTTTTTCTTTCTCCCACCCAGTTTTAGAATTACTGGCCCACGTTTTAAGAATGTGTTCCTGAAATAAGAGGGGAAATGCAGTAACAAATGTGATCTTTCTCTTATTTGCTATGCATGCTTTGTTTTTCTAGCTTGACTGGAGTAACTTTTGGCTCAGGAAAAGATAACTTAAAAACATAAATTGGAGTAAAGAAGATGAATGGAAAAAAAGTGAATAGTGAGGACCCATATTCTAATTTGATTGCCTCCATTGTATTACTCAAAATCAGATAACTTATTTTTCTCTTAATTTTTCATCTTTGATAGAGGTATTTCTTACTTCCTTAGAAAGGGACTGTTATCTGGCTAGGCAGGTGTTAACCATGAAGCGCTGCAGGTCCTAGGATTTACTAGCTAGAGCAGAAACTCTGGAAACTGGGAGCATTATACTGAGATAGCACTTTTGATGCTGCTCACAGCTGTGGAGATGGATCTGAGCATTATTGCTGAGCAGGCACCTGCTGAATGACCTGCTGCCTTATACTCTTATATCAGCCTGGGAATTACTCCATAGGTTCATTTTGGCAACAATTCCTCTCAGAGCCCCTGCATTGTCTCTCTGATTACTGGTGGAAGGAGCTCACTTAGGAGGGGAGAAGGTTAGTTCATATGGGATGGTTATAAGCCCTTTCACAGAAAGATGTGAGCTTCTCCTGACTATGCTTCTGAGCACTGGCAAAGCTCATCAGTGCAATCTCAGCCTACCCCTGTGTCCCCTGCCTGTCTGAAGGGTTTGTGCTGAATAGCAACAGGACTTACAGGGTCTGTGCTGTCTTCAAAAGGAGGCAGAGAGGAAGAGCTCCCATCTGCTCAGAGCATTTACAGAGCCTGCCTGCATTGACTTGCTAAATGCTGTGTGACCATGCTTCAGATGTTAAGGTTGATCCTGCTCATGCACCCTCTTTCCCATCCAGATCGTTTCACAAGTGACTAATGCCTGCCAGTGTCTTTGCTTTTTTGAATGAGTGAACTTAAAAAGGGCTGGGTTTTCAGAACAGGCTGAGCATCTGTACTCACACCCTATCCTGGCTGTTTGAAGCTGGAATGCCTAAAATCACCAATCATTTCTGAAGAAAAGCCATCCTGATGAGGGTGGGTCAAAGCTGTGTGTGCTTCAGAAACAAAAATCAAGGAAGAGGCAGTGTGTCGGATTCAATCCAGGCATCCTAGATGTATCTCTTAAGTGAACCTGGGTCAGGTCCCCCCTCACTGGGACACAAAAGCATGTGAGATGGTCCATGTCTCAGTGCTCCCAGGAGTCTCGTTGTAGAGAATACCCTTCAGACGCAGAGCACAGGGTCACTTCAGGTCTGGATTATTGCTTCTGCAGACACAAACACTTTTCTTTTTGAAATACGTGCTGATTTAATGCCCAATACCTACCTACTGAATTCCCAGGGTTTGGATTCCAGGTTTACTCACCCCATAAGGGAATCCAGCAGTAATTTATGTAGCAGGCCCAAGGCCTGGCTCATGAGCTGGGCTGTCTGTGCCAATGCAGTTGCAACATTTTTTCACTGTAAAACATTTAATGGGTTCGAGTATAGATGTGAACCCTTATGGAGTGCTATTCTGGAAAGTGTTTGCTATATTTTCAATGACATTAGTTGTTTCTCATGTTTCTTCTGCACGTTTAATGTTGCAGAATACACTAAGCTTAATTATTTACCCCCCAACCGCAGGACCATTGCAGTATAAGGCTACACTAAGATTAATGCAAGATATTGGAGTGAAGATTAAATGCCAATTTTAAAGACACGTGAGCAGTCTGGCTTGTTACCAGTCACAGGGATAATGAAGCTGCTACAACTTCTGACAAAGCCAGTGGTTTAGGAAGGAACTGGGGATACGGTAGCACATGTGTAGAGTGGGTTTTAAGACCATGATGGGGAATTTGAGTGGTTGTTTTGGGGAACTGCAAGGGCAGCCTTAGAGGATATGAGAATGGAGCTAAGGTTATCACAGCAGGGGATATAGGACAAAAACCCACAGGAAACAAGGTTTCATTAGCTCTGCTGCTTGCAGAACAACTTGTTTTAATTAAGCTTCCCTTCCATTTCTAAAGGGAAAACGGAGGAAGAATTAAAATAAGGAAAGGGAAAAACCTGAAAAAATAAAATAAAAGCCATGGAACAACTCTTTAAAATATTTGGGGTTTTTTCTTATTCTGTCTTGGTTGGATTTGTTTTTCTTTTTTTGGGGTCTGCTACTGTACCACTCTGTTTCACCCTGGGAATATCATTAATTGCATAAATATTCTTTTTCTATTGAAACATTTTCTAAAAGTCATGTCTGTGACCTACTTGTTATGGCTAGAAATTTGTTATAAAGATTTCTATAGTAGAAACTCATGGCCATGTCTGATAAGCAAGAAGTCTAGAGGGAAAGTCTTTTGCCTTTTGAACTGTGAAGATTTTCTTATTTACCTCAGTGGGACCAAGTTTTCAGTCCATGCCTGTAGGAAAGCATATCTTTTGTGGTATCTTTTCTATAAATTAGATCTCATAGCATTACATCGTGATGAAAACTCTTCCACTTAGAATTGCCTTTTGCTCTTTGGATGTGGGAGATTGAGCCAAGAGGTGGATGAGTCATGTCTGAGCCACTGAAGTGCATGAAGGGTCTGGTCCATGGGGATAGGTAGGCACTGTGCAGTGCTCACTGGTGTCAGGGTAATCGTCTGAGGGTGGCTGTGACAGTGCCTGGCCAGTCCATATCAAAACTGACCAGGCCACTTGGAAGACAGAGAGGTGAAAACTGTCAACCTTGTGGACATGATACCTTTGAGGATCTGACTTTCACCCTGCCTTGCAGGGCTGTGTTGCCTTGCAATGATACTGCCTCACAAATGAAATCATTATCTTATCTTGCATAACTTCAGCTGCTTTGCTTCTAGTCATGATATCCCTGCCTTTGATCTGCTGTGTTGTGGTGGAGCTGCAGCTGCACAGTTGGGCTGGAAGGGTTGGTGCTCTGGCCTCACAGGAGCTTTGGGAAAGGCAACTATTTCCTTGTTCTTAAAATGGGTGTATGAACACCTCACTCCCAGTGGTTAGACAAGGTTAACATGATAATATCTGTCCAAGACTTGGAGTTACTTGGGTCAGAGGCACATTTAAAAGGAAAGTGAGCAATAGAAAACTATAATCCCTTCTTGTTTTTCAAACAACATTCACCTTGATCAAGAAAAGTGGAGGAAAAAGAACAAGCAAGCAAGAAAACGAGCTACCAAACAAGAAAGGAGCAAAGAGAAAAGAAGGAAAAATCAGAAAGAAAAAGAGTTTTGTATAGCAAGGAGCAACAAAACCATAAAATATGTAATAAACCCACATGGAAAAAGAATATAGTTGAGTTCCTGCATCACTCTGAGTTATGTTTCAGTAAATGTACAGCACACATACTGTGTTTAAAGCAGATTTGACAACATATAAAACATTAAAAATATTATGACATTGGCCAATATTTATGATGTATATTTCCACACATAAAATATATTGTGTCATGTCATTGATTTTAAAAAGCATGGAAATTGGCCATGTCATAATATTTTAGAACTTTTTTATACATTGTCAGAGCTATTTTAAATATACGTGCTCAGCATTTTATGAAACTCCCAACACATGGACATACGGAAAATATATTCTGGGTCCACAGGAGACCAGCATTTCAAATGTGAAGTTTAGCTAATACATGTTGCCTAAGACAAGAAGCATTTTCTTTCTGGTATATTTCCTGAGTTTCAATGTATCCACCTTATTGCATTTTGTACTGATTTACATCAGTTGAGCTCTGCCTTTAAGAAATGCAAGTTGCATTTGACCCGCTCATGCAGTTTTAATGTAGGTGAAATTCTCACTGAGCTACTGCAACCTGAACATGAATATAACTAATTCTTATCTTTTAACTTCTTCCTTTTATTTTTCCTCTAAGTGCAAAGTCTGCTGCAGAAGACTTTGCACGATATGTCATGCAACTTCCACGTGGCATCAGGGAGTGTTATCATGTCTTATTGGCTTGCACTTCCTGGCATGTTTGTGGGGTCACCATACACATGGGACTGGGGATTCTTGGGTTTTGGGGAGTGTATATTTTGTTTTGTTGAGGTTTTTTTTCATTTCTTTATGCATTAGCCAAAAGTGACTGTTTTGTTTTGTTGTTTTCTTTTTTTTTTTTGCATTTCTTATTTTATGCATTAGCCAAAAGTGACTGGAGGCAGGAAATTGCTTCCAAGGATGCTGCATAACTTCTCTCTCGAGGTCTTTAGAGGAATCTGAGAAGCAGCAGATGTGTCACTTGAAAGGGTGATGTATATGACATCACTAAGCAGTACAGGATAATTATTGGTATTGCTGAGAGCAAGGATGGTGGAGCTGGGGACAGAAGCCTGCTTTTGCTTTAGCAGCAACACAGACCTCCCCATGCTGCTGTGGGGTTGTGTGACACTGCTCTAACTGGTCACTTCAATGGTACTTCTCTTTTTGGTTACTGAGTGTTTGTATGGGAATTCCTTCAGCTAAATAAATACCTAACCGAAACAGGAACAGTGCTTTAAAAATACGTTTGGAGTGTATTTGAAAAACAGCTATGTTCTGTAAATAAGGTTGCACCTCTGCCCCAGTTACATTTGGCTTATTGGTTGGTTTGTTAGCTTGTTTTTTTTTTTTTTTTTCCTTTGGCTGGCTGATAGGGAAAGTTATTTCAGCACTTTCAGGAACACTGGGCTCTGTCCAACTGGTTTAATTTAGATTTCCATTATTTGTTTGACTGATTTATCTGAAATATTTTAAAGCATAGCTTAAAGACATCGATTCTCCAGAGCAAGTTATTGCTTTCACATATGCTTCATGTCAAGCTTTGGGTTTTAGTGGAGGGCTTGAAGGTTTGCTTTTGAGGGACCTGTGTATGCAATATAATCTTTCTTCTTCTTTCTTGGGTGTTTCTCTGCCTTTCACTCCGCACCTTGTCCAAGAGATTACCCTTGAAATACGAACTTACTGTATGGGAAAAGAGCAACTGCTGCAAAGTCCTAGATATTCAAGATAATCACGGAAACATACAAGATCTGTAGTTTCGTAGGGGTTAAGAGGACCATATTGTCTCCTGCTGAGGAAAGGGGAAACAAGGAAACGACATAAACAGTGAACCTTATTGCCAAGGATGGAAAACAATTTAAAAGCATGGTATGCATTTGCAATTAAAAACAAAGACTTCGATTCTTTCCTTCTCTCTACAAACCCTTGGTTAGAGACAGGAATTTAGACCAGGTTCTTTCCTTTTTTTCTTAGGAAAACATGCCCAACACAGTGACAGTGAAAAGTGGGAGTGTTGCATATCTTGATGTCCAGAATGGGTCTCATGCCCCATTTATTACAATAGTAGCGTTAAGGGTAAATCTAAACCTTAAGCCACTAAAGTCAAAAGAGGTACACACAAAAGAGCAATCCCTGGAAGAAAGTTAAAGCAACAAAGATAGCTCATTAGGAAACATTTAATGATTTGTATGGACAGAGGGAATTTAGTGAACTGTGTTCAGCTCTTCAAGAGAAGCAACTAGAAGACCATCACTACATGTTTTGAAATGTATATAGCAGAAGTGAGTCTGGGACTGGTTCTGGAATTCTCCCATTTAGTGCTTCCTTATGAGAGTACTGCATTGGCCTTTATGCTGCAGAGTGACTGCAATATGCTTTCCCCATGTTAATTAAAAATCAGGAGACATTACAGAAAACCAAGGAGTTTTGAACACAAAATTATATTTAAAGAGGCACTCTAGCTCCTGGTTAATGCCCAGTTTTGTAGCTTTATAGAGTATGTTTCTCCATTAGACCTTCAAAGAGAGGAAGACTTCATAAACACTAGCTGAGTTTGAGATGTAAAGCACTCCATAAAAAAAGTGGCAGTGTTCCTCACTGTCCTTGTGACCTCATGTAAGAAAGAAAAAGGATGTTGAGGATGTGTGTGCTGTACAGCAGGATTTGATCTTGCAATCTCCCCCATCTGGACTGACCCTACTTGTTCTCCAGATGGTCTTCCTTTGGGTGCAGGTGCCGTGAACTCCTAGTGAGATTAAAACCAGACCTTTGTACTTGAGGAACAGGCTACTCAACTTCCATAGGGTCCAAAGGCTTTGACTGCTTCAGCGCTGAGCAGAGAGGGGAACCCTTCCTTCACAGATCCTGTGTTGCAGTGCTTCTGCTCAGCCCCCATCACTAACACCTTCTTGAATATTATTTCTTACCTGGAAGAGTCGGCAGGTTTAGGTCTGAGAGGATCTGGCCATTAGCAGGAATGTTGAACAACACTGTGGAAAGGACATGAAACACCTGGCACAGGCCCAGATACAAGCAGCCTGGAACATTTAATAGCACTCAAGGGATAAAATGACCAAACTGTAAACCTCTCTTCCTCTCTCCCTCCCTCCCTGCCCCCCTTTTGATATTTTATAAATGCACTTTTGAACATGCAATGCATAGACGCTTTCTACCTTCCTTTGTCTCTGTTTCTTACTTGTGACTCCTTGGGGCCCAATTGAAAAAAAATTTGTTCTGCACCATTTACTAAAGTTTTTGGCAGGATTTTTCTAGGAAAGAGTGAGGAATGCATTGTTTCTACATCAATTCGCCCACAGGTCGCTCCTTGTGCACTGCACACACTTCAGGGATTAAAAATGTCAGGATTCCGAGTTTGTTTGCTCTGCAAAGTCTGCATGGACCATTTTTGTCTCTGTCTCACACATAATTATACACATGCATCCCTCTATGTGCACACACACAAATACGTTAGTGACAATTGCTGGTGACATGCCTGTCAATCTCTGTGCAGCATCAGTGGCATCATGCAAAGTTTAGATAAGTAGTAAATGAGTTGGTCATGTAAAAGATGAACATTTTGCTGTTTTCCAGGTACACCTGGTAAATTTACACAAAGAAATTTCAGAATCTGCAGGTTACTGATTAAATTAGCTACATGTTATGTGTATAAATGGCTCCTTGCCTTCATGCCTTTCTGGGCCTTGTAAACTACAGGAAATATATACATTGGTAGCTAAGTGCTGAAGAAGAATAGCAAAACATAAAGGGTGTTGGTGCTTTTTGTAAGTATGTTATGGCTTCACTGTATTTCCATCTGATGGCGATGAGAATTTTTTTCTGATGGAGCAGAATGTAAGGAACTGATGTGATTTAGCTAATCTATCAATGTATGTGGTTACCCCATCTGCAGGTTTTTTGGGTTAACTTCAAAATTAATCATAAAATGAATACTTTACAGTCTTAGCCCCAGTAACACTTCTGTATATTGTCCTTTGCATTTTTGTTGGCTTGCTGACATCAGTGCTTTAATACTTAATATCCTGTGAACATTTCTGTGTTTTATAGTTCTGTATGTACTGGAATAAGGAGGGAGGAGAGGACCTAGGCTCACTAATAAGGAAACACACATTATTCTTTGCTGATATGTTTTTCTTCTCCGCTAATAATTTTTTTCCTTGTCGCATAAGCCTGCGGAAGAACTGCTGTCAGAACAGAAAAGGGCAGATGGTAATGTGTATGTGAAGTGTGGTTGTAATTATTTTATTACCTAGGCTCCACATAAGGCTTGTTTATGTGAAAGGAGGAGATTAATTCCTTCGGGTTACTAGAGAAAAATCCCAGGCCTGTAACTGATTTCTCCAGAGAGCTACTGAATTCTTCAGCTCTATCCCTTTGCCAGGTTGTGCCTTTTATATGCCATCTCTAAATAAAATAAATAAATGTTAAAAAAAAAAAATCCTGGAAAGAAGTTCTGTTTCAAAGATGAGGCCTTGCCTCCTTGTTAAACTGGGGCAACGGAGGAAGGAACATGAGAACGGGTGGTCTGAAATCTGACAGCTCTCAGAAGCAGCCTGCCGAGCTGCACCGACACCAGGACCAGCCCTGTGGCTGAGCAGGTCCTGCCCACTGGACGTGCCTGGGAACTGAGGAATGGTCCCCACAGCTTATGTTCTTTGTGCTCCAAACAGGCAATGTGTTGTGGAGGTAGTGGGGCCAGTAAGGAAGAGGTGGCTGTATCTTTAAAACCTCTGGTTACTGTCAATCCAGCTTTCAAAGCAACAAAGAGAATGTGGGGAAAAAAAAAAAAAGGAAATTGCTGAAGCTTATCTCTAACACAGTATTAGAACTTTGTCTTTGAAACATTCAAGCCTGAAAGCGTAGAATATCCTACGGATGAGATGGGAAAAACATTTCTTGGAAGACAGTGATTTTTGAAAGGCTCAACAGTTCTCATGTTTTAATTCCATCTGTGAACAGAGTAGGTTTTAAAGGCATTACACTTCAAAGTTACAGATTCAGAACAATATTTCTTCCTATTTTTCTTCAGGTAGAGGTGATTCATAAGAGAAAGGGAAGAAACCCATTTTAAACATGTTTTGGCCATATTGGTGATGCACTGTGGCAGGCAACTGTGATAGAACTGGGACCAAGAGACCACAGTCAATCCCAAAGGGACTCAATCCCTCCTATCTCATAGTGTGCTGGAGCATCTTCCCCAATTGTGCCCCTATTCAGATGGTTGGATGAAAGCTTACTGTTCCTGCTGGAAAGGCTCTTACTGGCTTTGTTGGCCTTTGGATCGCTCACACAGGAGGTGGCCACATGGATGATGGAGATATATCCATCCACATGCTCTTGTCTTCCAGCATGCTCCTGCATGCATGCACCCTGAATAGAGTGAAGCGGTGCCTAGTCTTCACCCTGGTGCTTTCAGAGAAAATCCATGCAAGAAATTTCCTTTAAGAACAAAAGCAAACCTCTTGCTACAGCTCTTGCTAGGTGCTGCTTATAATGTGAACAGTTTGGAAAGGGCTTGTTCCATATTGATGGCATTTTTAAAAATAGATCATATGGCTAAAATATGATACTGTTCCTTACTTCGGGGAAAGCAAAATCTTTCTTCTGGAGTAAAAAATATTTCCAAAATGTATGACTGTTAAAATTTGGAAAAAAAAAAACCCAAACAGTTTATAAAAAGCATGCTGACATTGTAAAAAATTAATAGTATGCTTGGAAGCCTTTGAGTTTCCAAAATGGTCAGTTCAATAGAAAAAAAAAATTGCACTTTCTTATTATAAAATCGAGTTGTCTGTCTTAGGTTTTCCCTAATGAAAGAATATTTGGAGAGAATAAAGCTCACATTGACTGTTCACAGCCCATCTCCCCCTCAGTGTGTAATTTAACCACCCAACCCTGTGGCCTGGAACACTTTCGATTACAACTTTAATAGTTATTTTGGAAAAAATTGGTAGCCAAATGTTCAACCTTTAGAATGTTATGTATGAGAGTTTTTCTTCTCTTAAATGTCATAGGAAATTATGATCACGGTACGTGTGTAAGTGTGTGTGTGTGTGTGTGCCTAAGCAAAATAAATTTACTATTTCATGCTACTGGATTCTATTACTCGAAACCTTGACAGCTGTAGCCCTGGGAGGGGTGAGGAAGTTGAGCCAAGTGCTCAGTCACTCTAAAATGGGTCTTATTAATGTTGCTTTAAAGATCATCTCTATAAATAGCCCAGAAAATCAAGTGTTGGGTAGTACTGGACTCACCCTGGCCTGGGTTCCATTACTCCAAGTAAAGGAGACATATTTATATAGTAGGGCTGCCCTCAAGGATCTGTTAAAAAAAAAAAAAGAAAAATAAAGAACAGCTAGTGGTATTATACAGAAGTCATTTAATTCTCTGTTGCTCACAGTTACGCTGAGTAGATAACACTGGAAAAAAAAAGAGCTGGGCATCATTATCTTTCAGGAACTGAGATTGCTCACAACTGTTTAATGTTTTATTATTTTCTTGAATTAGTAACAAATATTTTAGCAGTAGAAGTATGACATTCCTGATTAATTAGGACCAGTATTAGGTTTTTAATTCTCAAATCCTATGTAAAATGAAATGTCTGTTTTCATGTTTTAGGTGCATTTTGGTGGTTGTAAAAGGAACCAAATGCTATTCATTGCAGACCTGAATGTCTACTGTAAGCAACTGAATTGGGCTTCCTTTGGTAAGCATCTTGCTGTATTTAACTGCTGATAAATGGAAAATAAGAGGCTGTTTTGTGGTAAAGTAGGATTTTATGTTGCTGCCTTAGACTGGAGTACATTCCATGGATCTTGGTATTTAGAGTACTTTAGGGAGAATAAAGCATTAATTAATGACAATTGTAATAGGATATGAAATGTCATGGGTTGGGAATAAAATCCCTGAAGAATAAAGTTAAAAACTGTTTGTAAAAATTAGAAGAGGTGCCAAATGTATTAAGAATTCTTCCTAATTTCACAAGTTTGAGTCCAAACTGCTGACAAAAATTTATCAGAAAACTATTTATCTCCTCTCTCTCTTTTAATTACTGCTGCAATTCAGTGAGAACATTCAAGGACCAGAGAAGTCATATTGAATATGAAGATATAAAGTAAAATGAAACTAGAAAATTAAATGGTGGAAAAATAAAGGCAAGTGATCAAAGTTCTATTGCTTTCCTTTAGAAAGGTTCTTCACCTTTTCATGTTCCAGTTTCCTTATTTGTTATGTGAAGTTCCTGGGTGTCCCCACTGCAAATAACCCTTTACTATGTAGATGAATTGCAGAATATAACTACTGGCTGCACTGTTAAAATTTCATGTTTTGGTCTATCTCACACATTGCCAAAGATACATATGTATAATTGCAGGTTGAAATGCCATAGCAAAACATTTATAACTATAAAATGGCCTTGAAAAGTGCAGCTAAAATAAGCAAGCAGTTAACCGGCTTCTCCTCATCCTCATTTCTGAAAAGAAAGCTTCACTGTGATGTAGGATAGTAAATTCCCCTAGGTCCTTGCAGAAGGACTAACATATATTTAATAGATAAGCTTTCTGAAAGCAATTCCCATGCATTTTCTGAATAAGCCAGTGCACTATCTTTCCTACCATAGCGTGAATTGTACTACTTCTCACTGCTAACAAATAGATAATTCTTTGTATCTTTTATAGTGCACTGGATTTTGGGGGAAAAGAAAAAAAAAGAAAAAAGTTATGTCTGGTTACTCGCAGCCTAACTAAAGTCCCCAGTCTCTTTTTGAATGCCTGATTATTTTAGTATGGAAAATCAGCTGATGTTCACCTGATCCTGTGCTGTGGATGCATTTAACTTTAACAGGAGGAATTTAACAGGAGGATTTTAATGTAGTCCTATGTGTATTAAGCATACAATAAACTACTGAGACCCCTGCCCTTGGCATCACTCTTGCACTTGAAATTTAAAGTTTTTTGAAGGGCAGGAAGCTGTGTCTTGTGCTCAGTAACGTACTCAGTAAATTTATCAAGTTGTCAAGACTGGTTTGTTTGCTGTGTAGGTTTGCCCTTCCAAAAGTGGGATAAAACCATCTCAGAAGCAGACTGACAGCTTGTACAACTAGTTGAATCTCTTACAAGTGATTTTACAGAGCTTCTTTTCCTAGCTGGACAAATCTTTTAATACTAGAATGCTAGTAGAATATAGTGTTTCCCTGTTTTTATTAGAATCACTACCAGAATCTGTTTCTGAGATTTTATTAGAGTTGCATGCTCTATGCTACGAGCAATAAAGTGTTGCCTATAAGATTAGATTTTTCTCATTCTTATCATTTTTCTCTGATGTTGCTCCTGTAAAGAAGTTGATATTGTATTATTTTGTCCTCGGATCACTCTTCTGCAAAGCGCAGATGTAATCATAGGAAATGCTCAGGAATGTACATGTATCCTCTACAGGGTCTTCCTGAAATGATGTTTGCAGTGTGAGTCTTATTTCATGGGTAAATAATCTCTAATATTTAGAAGCTAACAATAACAACAACATCAATATCATCATCATCAACAACAATATTACTACCAAAAAATCCAAAAATGATTCTCAGCTAGTTCTCAAGGTGAGCTGCTTCTGACCCATCTTCCCTGCACCATACTGAGCATGGTGTCATATGGAATATTCCTTTGGCCAGATTAGGTTAGCTGTCCTGGCTGTGACCCCTCCCAGCTGCTCGGACACCATTCGCTTTCTCATAGGCATTGTAAAAAATTGAAAAAGGATCGTATTTTCCTTTTATTTTCATTGCAAAGCTTAAATTAGGAGAATGTTCTTGACTATTCTCTATGTATAAAATTTCTGTTTCTTTGCCTTCTGAAAATGGGATAGTAAAGCAACTGATTGGAACAGCTTACTTAAAAAGGTATAGTGCTCTTTCAGAAAATAAAAAAAGAGATTTGAAAACAGGTTATGACAAGCATTGTTGGATGATCACCATTCAGATCACTGAAGACAACTGCCCTCCTTGGATCAGTAATAGGAGTCCTGGGTCCAGGGAATGAAACAAACTCACCCAAGAAGGCTGGCAAGATACAGAATTTGAGAGGGTTAGCAAATGGAGGAAAACTTGAGGGCAGGGGCTTTTTTTTTTTTTTTTAAGATCTAAAATTGGTGGCAAACATATACTTTTTTCTTGTGGCTATCTTGGCTAAAGTTCAATAAGTCTTGTTAAGAGGTAAAAATAGCAACTATTAGCCCTCAAGAGCCAGTGTGCTGTCATGCTACGTTTTATGGCCATATGACTAAAAGAATGAAATGTGAAGACTGATAAATAGAAAAGGCTAAACCCCTAACTTGTCACCTAACACATTTTATGATGAGAGATAAGAAAACGAAGTATAAAATGCATCATGACTTCTTTTCTTGGGGTGGGAGATAAACTCTCTCTAGGTTTCTTCCTGTTTTAAAAGTACATTCAACAAAACAAACATTTTTTTAGTGCTCTTTTTGAAAGCTTAATGCCACACTGTTCTAGTTTAGTGAATTTCAGTGCTGAGCAGAAATATTGCTGAGACAAAAAAGCTGACAGCTAGATTTCAAAAATAGTTTTGGATGAACTCAGATTACGAGTAGTTCATATGCACTTTCCAAAAATGGATATAACAACTGGAGAAATTTTTCCCCCAGTCCAAGAGGTTACTGTGGTCTGCGGCTTTCTTTGTGTGGGAGCTTGCATCTTCATACATGGAACTATAAGAAAAAAACCTCCAATAAGACATAAAACTAAAACAAACGTAGCGCAGAAGTCTTCTGAGGTCTTGGGAGTTCTGGGCAAATGTAGTCAATAACATTATGGAGAAGTAGCCTATAAAGTGTTCCTGGGGAGGACTTTAAATAGACCTTTCCAGTGAG
The DNA here is from genome assembly GCA_022605575.1 of Laterallus jamaicensis coturniculus. Classification (NCBI taxonomy): domain Eukaryota; kingdom Metazoa; phylum Chordata; class Aves; order Gruiformes; family Rallidae; genus Laterallus; species Laterallus jamaicensis. The sequence continues at coordinate 25,955,839 of JAKCOX010000001.1, forward strand.
TTTACTGACGTGAACAGCTCAATGAGGAGTAAGGCTGATATTCAAACCAGAGATTTTAGTGAAATCCGATGGTTTATGTTGTACAGTGGTAGATTAGATGAGCACAATTATCATGTTTCTGAAGTGACGAAGACGCGAAGCTACTATATTTCATTGTTGGTATCATTTCAGCAGTCAGAAGAGATGCGTAGCTGCTTACCCCGTTTAAAATCCCAGGAGCAGGTTCAGCCTTGTTGTAGTCAACAGCAATATTTCCACTGCTCTTGGTGCACATTAGTTCAGGTGGTGGCTAGCCATAAAAACTGTTGGTGCATGTACATGCATCTTCTATGTAGAATGCTGCTTCTAGGGACATAATATACAGACCAGCTGGATCTGGTAGAGTACAAGCTAACCTATCCTGACTTCACCTCCAAAGGTGAAGAGTCCTGAAAAGCTACAGCATTTCCCACCAGAATTGTCAATAATTGCACCCCTCTCCCACTCTGGGGGTTCCTTTTCTTCAAGTTTTACTACTGGGCATAACAGAGCTCTGACCCACATTTCACTTCATTCATTGGAAACGTCTCACCAGAATATAGCTTGCGTTTCGGATGAGTGGATGTGTCAACATTGCAGTCAGTCCTTCCGTGGCACACACAGCCACCTGAGAAAATCAAAGGAGAAAGTTAAGCCTGATGTTACGTGCTCTCTTTGTGCAAGATGTGGAAGACGAAGACAATGCGCCCCTTCTGAGCCCATCTTGAAATAGTTAAGAAATGGAATAGCTGTGTGCCAACTTGCAATTTCAATCTCAAAACTTCTGCAGAAATTTATCATCCTGTCAACTCTGGTTCCTTTAAGTAGTTGTCAGAGAGAAATTCAAAGGGAACCAAAATACTTTTTCCATTGGCACCTTCTCTTGCAACACGTTATGACTCTCTGGTGTAGCATTTATATCGAGTGCAATGCAACACCTCCTTGATAAATGATGGAAGTGGTGGAACAGCGGGGATGTCCCCTCTACAAGTATCAAAGCACAAATGTGTTTTTTTTTCTTCTTTCCTTTTTTTTTTTTTTGGCAGTATTTTCTGCTATAAGGATTTCCAAGAAATAAACCCGTTAGTATCAGGACCAAGACAAAAGAAGGTACATGCCCACTGGCTGCTCTAGGGCTTTATATTTTATTCTTGCACACTCTGAGAACAGGTGGAGCATGCCCAGCTGCTGCTGTTGGATTTTGACTTAGGATAGGGGCAGGAGATCTGGTAGAAATCCCAGAGCTCACCCAAAGCCACAGTATACTGCTCTGGACTGTGAATTTCTCTGGATGGTGAGAGCTGCTTGGCCCCAGTGCTTCAGCTCTAGTTGTTGAGGCCCTCACCCAGCACATTGCATACTTATTTTTCACCACAAATACTTCGGTAGGTTTCTGCAAGACAACTCAAGTGCTGACAGACAAGCATTGTGCAAGTGCTCTGCAGTTTCAGCATATAAATCAAACAGTAGGAAGAGCAGCCAGGATCTATGTGTTTTGGAGTGGAGCAGCAGGCATGCATACGTTGCTCTGGGAGCAGTGCTAACAGGGGAAGATGTTACCTGTTTACAAAGCACCTTTCTGAGATGTTTGCTCAAAAGACTGTAGAGAGACCAAGTCCTATGGACAAAAATAGCAAACTCTCTAGGTATCTTCACCAAAGGGACTGATGTTGAAAATCTTTATGCAAAATATGAAAATAAATTTCTGTTCAACTCTTCCTTAACAAATACAATGTTTGTTTTACTAGTAATTTGTGGGGAGTTTTTTCCCCTCATCTTTATACATATAGGATGTACCTGCAGTGAGAAAGTTGTGTGCTCTCCTGACTTTTTTTTCTGTTGGGGAAGCAGAAAGCCACCCCTCCTTTGGGTTTCCCTTCTTTTTGCCACCCAGTCAGAAATAAAGCAGAAAAATTGGATTCTGGTTTTCCTGTTGCACATATCAGCTCTCAAGTACTTCTTACATGTTGTGGAAATTAATCCCTCTGTGGGGACTAGTAAGAGGATGTCAATCAGGAGCATTCAAATTTTGATTAATTGGTCTGTATTTTTCAAGGCGTTTTATACAGAGCAGAGTTCCTGTCTGTGTCCTGAAAAGGAAATTCAGTTTAGATATAAAAAGCTAAATCTAAATGGGATTTGGGCACTGCAGTGATAAGGGGTGTGGGACATGTTCTACAGTTGTGTGGTCGCCTCTGTCCTTGATCTGGACTTAAAGGAAAGATTGGAGGTCTTATGCAGGGTTCACAAAGACCAACAATCCGGGTTGTAAGCTGTTTGAAATACCCAACAGGACATTCTGCAAAGGGATGGGACTTGTATCCCAGGCGACTTTTGACGTATTCTTCTACCTCTGGTCACAGAAAGCATCTTCCATCACTTACTATTTAGAACCCTGATTCTGCTACGGAATTAGGTGAATAATTTGTTCTATAATTTGAATAGGATTTTAACAGTTTTTTTCTTTTTTCAAAAGGAGTTGGACCTGATTTTTACCTCCTATTTTCACTCAAAAAACATCTAGTGGGAGTTAGAAAAAGAGAGTTCAACCCTTTGGTCTGATGTGCATCAGTTCTCTCAAGATATGTGAAAAAATGTCAGGACAGCTATTACTGTCTCTAGAACAACAGGGCTAGCAATGACAACTCAAAATAGCTTCATCAGAGTGAGCATCTTCTTGCTCAGGCTGTGCACTCAAAGTACTTCTCAGGGCAATTCTCAGGGTCTTCGCTTAGAAACAAATGTCTTTCTAATCACTCTAGGAGGGATGCCCAAGAGAATAGGATGATTTTGCTTGTTTCTGTCAACCTGTAAGGAATAAAATTTGCTCCTGCTCCAGACATGCTCTGGTCGCTCTTCACCCAGTAGAGAAACAAGGGGTGATGGGAAAGAAAGAATTTGATTTATTACTGCTGTTTCCATCTTATCAGCAAATCATGAAAATAATATTCTAAACCTCAGACCTTTTCCTGACAGTTTCTCTCCTCCTTACTCACAGTGACTGTTTCAGAGATACAAAGGTGTTTCTTTTTCTACTGGGTCGGAGCGTGCTGCCATTCAGACTAACATTATTAGGCAACTACAGATAAATGCCTGAGTCACACATATGTCAAGAACACTGAAAGAGCATTACAGCATTAGGAAGAGAGAGAAGACTGGTTTTGATTACTGGTAATTATAGATAAGCTGTAGCTGACAGTCATTTTCTGACCGCAAACTCAAATCAATCAATTAAAGACTGCATGCAGCAGCACCCGTGTTTAATCATTTCCAGTCTCTTTAAAATGATCCACGACTCTGATAGCATGTCAGAGCTGCTGTGTATTGTTTGTTGTTGCTGTTGAGGGTTAAATATGCCTCTGTTTCAGGCTAAATTCAAGAACACAGTTTGCAATCTAAAAAAAGAAATCTATATATAAATATTATCCACAACTATTAAATCATTCTCTTAGTTTAATTAAGGAAGCATCACAGCTGGTGATTTAAATATTTAAATATTTTTTGATCTCGTGACACATAGATAAAGGAAAAATTTTCCTTTTTTATTCATTATCCAGTTACAATTTTTTTTAGAAATTCTGGTTTGAATAAGTTGGTATTTATCACAGGAATTGTTCCATCAGTAATTTTTCAGTAGATAATAGCCTATATCTTCCAGCTGATGTAAACCAATACAGCACCAATTAGCGACATGACTAGATTTCTAATAAAGGTTTAGTTCAGCCGATGGAGCAGTAATGATGAAAGTTGTATAAAGGTATGGTCCAGTTACATACCAAAATTAAAAGAAATTTTATCTCAGAGGGTTTCTATTATCAGCTGTATCATCACAGTAAATTTGTAATGTTTCACAGCATCTGTGTGGTTTCATTTCATTTTAACGATTTAATTTCTACGGTAAATTGACTAAAACTTGATAAAGCTACTCCATTAATGAAGAAAGGATACTTTTGCTCAGTGAAAGTATCTATACCATGATTCAACAGGTTTTGATAAATCTGTTTTAAAATAAACATGGACTGCTATTCCTGATTGTCCCTCTGTTTTAATATTTTACTTAAAGGCCTGAAAAGGATCTCCATGTCATGGACTGCATTACTCAGTGCACGAGTAGGAAATGAGGAGAATCTCCAAAGGCTGATTTCTGCCAAGCACTGCAGGTGGGTCTCATCTCAGTTACTTTTTGACACCTCCAGCACAGATGCCTACATATAGTCACAACTGTCACAGTCACTGGAGGTAAGTAGTGGTTTCTAGGACACAGTTCATCTCATCCAGAAGGATGAGACCCTGAAAGTGCTTACTTCTCACAGTAGTCAACAAGAGGAGCCAAGGGTGACCAACTTAGCTGGAGACATGTGCATGTGACCACATAGACCTCCTGCACAGAGCTACACCCTCCCTAAGGAGCTGGGATATCTGAGTTGAGAGACCTGGGAGCTTACACTAAAGAGGTCCTTGACACAAGCTGCCTGACCCAGCCCTCACTTGAGTGAAGGAGTCCTTCCCCATTGGAAAGGAGGAACAGAAGCAAAACCATGCTTTTATCTCAATAGCTGCACTTCAGGCTTGATGTGTTACCCTCCACAGTGGGAGCTGGGGCCCAGTAGCTGAGACATGAACCTCTACCTTTGCTTCTTCATAGGAACAGGCTGAGATCCTGCCAGCAGGCCTGCCTATGCTCCTTTTTGAAGACAAAAGGTTTGGTATGAAAATGACTGCCACTAGTCTTCTTTTCCAGAGGCCTTTAGGTAAGCTGTTTTTAGGAATTCATGGCCATCACACGAAGCAAAACATGCTAGTTTGAAAACTTTTTGTGCAGAGGTTGCTGTGGGTAACCCTCCCCCTGCTCCTGGGAAGAGCAAATGACTTCTGCACACAAGCTGTTCCCTCACTGATGCAGTTTATCCTGCTGGCATGTGCAATCACCTGTGTAGGCACAATTTATCAGAGCCCCTTTTATTAAATAAAAAAGGGCTTTTAATTCAGTAGAGATTCTTGTAACAGACTCTTTACTGCTGATTATTTATGTGAACTTCCTGTTGATCTCCTGGAGGATTTTGCCTGTCTAAGGAGTTTCAACAGGACCCAGTGCCGGGATGCGGAGCAGAAACTCTTTGACCCTTTGCTGGAATATTATCAGCTGATCTGAATACCCTCTTGTGAAATTGTTTATTTATAATATCTCAGAGCATTTACACTCCACTGATGACTTGAAATTTAAGCAGTTATTTATAATCATGTTAAATAAGACCACATTTCTATTCCACTCACAAGCTAAGTTAGTTATCAGATTACATGTCTGTTTCATTCCTTTTATCTCTGGTACAATGCACTGCTCTCAACAACAGCATCAAATGAACTTAGATGTCCGACTATAAATCATGCACATGTCGAAATAATAATGCTGAAAGGATTATCATCACCCTCTGTAATTACAATAATGAAAAACAGATACCAAAAGGACATTTTTCTGATCCTCAGAAAATCCCTGAAGAGGTCAATTTACTTTTCCTTGGGGAATATTTAACAGAAGGAAAGTTACTGGTTTATACGTCTGTTGAAAGAACTAAACTTATAATAAGCACAATGTCACAATATAAATTTAAAGTACGTTTTATTGCCCTGTTATGGTGGGGGTCTCCAGATGGTCCTGATATATGTAGTTTTATAAGTAAGTGCTCTTTTGACAGAGAACACTGATCACTGTCTAATGAAATGCTCTGTCAAATCTGAGGCATACTACTGTTTGTGAGAACATGCTGCAAGTAGCAGGAGAGAATAGCATCCACGAAGACTTAACTGGGACCTGGTTTTGGGCATGGGTTGGTGTAGTGGGACTGACTGTGGTACTTTGATAGAGATATTGGAAGAGAATTTCTTGTATGCTCTTTGACCAACTCGATTCAAGAATGGATCTATGTGGAAAATGCTAAGAAAAGGAATCCCTACATACCATTTATTAATTTTATTGTAAGAAGCATTCTCCCAACTCTGAAGTCCTGTATTTGCAGCTCTCAAGACTAAATTGTAAATGGGGTCCAAATTTTAGGACCTGAACAGGTCTTAGTGGATGCATAGCCTCTTTTCATCTTCTTCATGGCAGCTAAGTCTGTCCAACAGAATTAGAGCTCTTAGCTCCCTTTTCAAATGCAAATGGTGACTGCTGCATAGTATTCCATATCTCTTGCTCTCTGCCTATATTGCTGTCCCCCTGCCATCTACCAAGCCATCTTTAAGCTAATGCTAGTCTGACCGTGGCCATACTAACAGTTCTGTCAGCACACTTGAGGATGAAGTAACCTTCAGCTTGGATACTGTTGTGACTGGACAGGAGGTTAGATCCATATTTAAATAACAAGACTTTCCCCATCCAGCACGTTTTGACTTTAACAGGATAGGTTGCACTCTCATGGGGAATTTAGCTGTCAGCTGAGAGAGCAGCAACCTCCAGCAGTCAGAAGGAGTAACCTCTTCCGCTGGCACAGACAGAGCTAGATGTCCACAGCCTAAGCCACAAGGTTTCAGTTGCTTGAGTAGCTTAAAGAAGGTTACAAGACAACCGCAAAACCTGTTCAAATGCGAGTTGTTATCCACCTACATGGCTGTTTGCAACAAAACCATCATCTCTGGTCGCTCTTGCCAGCAGTATTCTCTAGCACATTCTGGCATCTTTACACACTGACATCTACAGTGGAGGGCACTGATGGAGAAGAGATCACTGAAGGACATCTAGAAAGTTGAGACAATGTCAAGAAAAGTAATACATGAGATAGAAGAGATACCTTGTGAAGAGACACTGTCAGAGCAGCTTACCTGACCACCATCAATTCTAATTCAGTAAGGTATGTCTTGTGCTTTTAGAATAACAGCTCACAGGAACAACTAAGATAGTGAATATCCTCAGAGCAAATGCTGTTTTGTAGAGTTGTCCATCAGAGCTGCTTTGTTCCAAATTCCACCTGAATTTGTCCCTCAGCAAGCTCATTTTACCCTCTAGTATGTCACTGTCAGGTGCGTGGGGGAGCAGCACACAGCACTGCTTGTGGTTAGGGAGTGCTGTTTGAAGAGAGGGCTTGCTTTCTCTCCTTGCTCCTTGGCTACTTGTTTGTCTCCTGGTAGAGCCCATGAAAGCTGTTGCGAAATCTGTGGGTTGCCAGAAGAAAACATTGCTCTGTCTTGTTTACAGAACCTGAGTTCCCTTAAAACAAACCCATAGTGGTTAAAGAGAGTACCTTGTGTCCTTCTTCAAAGGATGGTAAGCACACAGATGTTTTACCCAGGGGACAGGCTGAACACTGCTTTTGAAAGATATAATTCAGTCTTTGCTTCTCACCTGCTTCTGGGAAGAAGAAATTGCATTAGCCTTTTTTCCTAGACTGGATCATTCCCTTTTAGAGGTGTTAGAGGAGTTCATAATGAAGAATAGTCCTGCAAAGCCAAGGCACTGACCATGTTTTACCCATGCACAGTCAGCTGCGTCAAAAGGAAATATGGGCCCAGTGAAGTTTCATCTACAAATCTGGAACAAATATGGTAGTGAAGAGACCTAAACATAAACTGGAGAAGATGTTTGTAAATCCATCTCTGAAAGCAGGTCATGATTGCTTTCTTCTGTCTTTTAATGACCTGATATGTTCTCTGGGACTCTTCATTTTTAAAATTTGAATGTGTGGTCAGAGACTGGGATTCATCTTCTCTAATTTTAGGGATCTACAAACTCAGTGTGTTTGTCCGAGCTTCTCACTGAGACTCTTTTCACAGTCAATAGAGATCTCTTCAGCATAGTGAATGGAGTCTGAGGTCACTTGAAATGAGGTCACTGCATGTCCCAGACTGCCAGTGATATACTAACTGGATCTCAAATGACTATAAGGGGGTTACTACTTACCTTGGTTGTAGACACCTACACTGTAGCCCCCTAAAATTAGGAAATATGAATCTCACTGAAGGAAATGAGCATGACTGTATCTTGAAAGGCTGCACTGGTGCTATAGATATTGAGCACCAGATATCTTAATTTTCCTTCCATTACTGGACTATTGCAAAGGGACTTTGCTCTAGATAATAACAGCTCTGATGTAGGACTTCTCAGCAGCAGCTCCCTCTTGTCATCGTAACATAGGTTCCTGTTGGACAGACAGGATCTCTGGATGTATGGGATGCTGGAACAGTTCTTCCTGCCATCATCACTAGGAGACTACTGCTGCATAAGTAGTCCTAGATCCGCGACAGTCGTACACTACCTTGACAGCCCCTTGTCTGAGTGAGAAAGCAGATCACCTGAATATGGATGTGCTAGGAGATCTTCACAAGGACTGTAAATTTGCCATTCGAGTTAATAATGTTTTCTTAAATGCTGTGGAGGCCTAAATAGACACAACATCATTAAGCACTTTTCCTGTACTTGCTTGTGCCCACACAAATACAAATAGGGCCTTAGCAAAGAGCAGCTCTCAGACCTCCAGGTCACCTCCCCAGACCTCCGCCTACTCATTTCCTTAATAGCACCTTTCAGCCATTCTTACCACACCACTGAAGCAGCAGGTGCTAATTCTAACTCTAAATAAATATTTCCTGAGTCCTTTATGGTCAAATCTAAACCATAGTAGCCTTCAAATTTCCTGCTATCTCATTCTGGGGAAACAGTGTGAGTTCATGTTGACTTCTTACGTTCTCCTAAATAGATAAGATCACTGATACTACACTATATCCCACATCTTAGGCTGACTAAAAGCAGAGCTGGTCTTTGTGTTCAGGGTGCAGCATCATGGATCCAGGCACCAGTTCTCAGACTGTGTGAATAGGTAATAATAGACAATATATACCTCATGCTCATGAATCTTTTCTTTAAGATATACTTTAGATCTATTGTCAAGACAGGTTTGACTATTGGCTGCCCTTCATCTAAGAGCATTATCACATTAGGTTCGCTAGTGGGCTTGCAGAAATTCAAGTGCATGTAACTATATCTAAATACAAAAAAATACTCACTGTCTGTTTTGTCAGTCTTAGCAGAGAAAGCTAACATCAGCATGCTGTTTTCTGATGGCTCTGCCTTTGCTTCAGTAATGCTCAGATGGGATGCAGTGAGAGGAACATTATGCAATACACACTGATAGATCACCCTGACCCTAACCCTTAGAGTGCATCAGACAATATTTCTCAGTCAAATTACACTCAGCTCAACACAAACATTTTAAATAGATGAACCTCAAAGAAGAAATGCTGCCCTTAGACATTTCAAAGGCATTTGCAAAAAAATACGACACAGGATTTTAGAGTTCTTCTTGTTTTCATTACTCTGTGCTCAAGTATTGGCCAAATATCAAAGCTCCTGAAAGCAGCAAGACATTTGAAAACTGGGACATTCAAAAAAAGGGAAAAGAACCCTCAAACCATCTCTTGAAAGAAATATTTTTTTTCTCTGAAGCTTTAGTCTCCCCTGCTAGGTTTCATTTTTACTATATTTTAAAATCAATCTTCAGTGATTGTTTAATTACATTATTACTAATACAGCAATGATATATCCTTAAAGCATTATAAATTCATACCAAAATTAATCTGCCTGGACCCAGGGGTTCAGACTACCATCTGTAGTTTCAACATACAACGCTCCTTTGTTTTGCCTTTCTAATTTAGCCTTTGGAAAGCCCTCTGTGACAGCCAAATCAAGGGGTTCCAGAGAGTGGCAATTCTTACAGCTACTTTTCATCAATCATTTCCACTTTTTTCCCTTTTAAAACAAGTGCATTCAATTTCCACTTTAATTAAGAACCTGAAAACATAAGATGAGGCATAAATAACAGTAAGACTGTAGAAAATACAAGTTGCTGACAGTTGACCTACACCTTCTACTATCTTCAGAGAGGAAATTAACTTAAATGTTGCACTACTGTAAAGCTGCGGTGGTGTGATACTTAGAGCTGTGGCACAGCTTTTCATAATTAACTTTTTTCCTTTCATTTGAATAAATCAAAAGGAGTAGAAATGGGATTTTATCAGTGAGAAATTTTGTGAGATGTTATGAGAAAATTTTCATTCTTCCATTTTGCAGACTTAATCCTCTTGTTCCCCTTCTGAATTTTGGAAGACTAGAAACTGAAATAAAAAGATATAAAATACCAACCAATAGTGGAAAAATATGCCTTCTTTTATATTTTAATTGAAATGAAATGGTCTTATTTCAGTAGATGTGGCCCACAGAATGTCTGAGGTCTAGTAGGTCCGAACCATGAGCTGCTTCTGAGTGTGGTTTTCACCAGCTGCTGTATTTACTTTTTGATGTATGTACATCTTATGAAAAGCATTTTGCTGAACAACATCCTTCCAGTGTTTTTATTTATAGATTAATGTATGGTGTGGTTGCCTGTGTCAACCAGGTACTGGAGTTGATGACTCAGGAGGTCCAGTCCTGTGTCTTAGGTTTCACAGATTTATAGCACCAGCCAAGAAGAGGCACTTATCCCAGTTTCAGATATCCTGGCAACAAGTAAGGAAATGGCACTATCAAAACCAGCAGTAACTTTCCACTCCTCTTAGGTAAATAGGTACTAGTTACAGCAAAATTAATACTTCACCCTTCCCCGCCCCCGGTATTTTTTTACAATCAACAGTCTCCCGTGAGATTTCCTTCAATTTTGTATCTCCTGGTTTGGGTGTTGTTCTAAGCTTGGACAGGATAACCTAGGACATAATGTACTTTTTTAGGACTCTGTAGAAAATGCCCTTGAACTTAAGTGTTTCAGGGACGAGGACAGAGGAAGAGACTAAGTCGGGAGAGGAGGAGAGAAAAGTTGGATTTGCTTCTGCTAATAGAGGAAGCAGAAAGTGGCCAACTTGCTCTGCCAGAAAAGCACCAGCACATGCTGACAGTGGGGTCAGGGGATGAATATTATTTCACCAGGGAGTCTAGAAAGGCAATTACCTAAAGTCACTGGACAATGGAGAGTTAGAGGTGGATTAAAACAACAGATGACTTGGCTCTGAAAGGCAAGTCTCCTGTTAGAACTGCTGTGCTAATTCCCTCACCTTTAACTCAGAAGCAATAACAAGAATACACATCTCATAGGGCTTTGTAGGCTTTTACAAAGCATTATATAAATGCTGTTTGTGCAGCACTGATCTCAGTAGTGCTACTTAATATGAATAAGCGCGTAAGAGGGAGGTCCACAGCAAGTGATGCCTGCACCTTAATGGCACAGACAATAGCTCTGCACAGAAAAATGCAATGATCCCTTTGGTATATTTTTCTCTTTCTTCATGCATAGACTGCAGATTTTCAACCAGGGGGTCCCAGTGAGTGGGGAAAGTACTGCTATGAGATCTATGTACCCTCTCTCCTCCCTGGCTGTGCACAAGAGCCAGATGGAGCTCCTGGCCACAGTCTCCTGCCTGTGGATTTCCTGCTCAGGCTCAGTGGGATGCAAAAGACCCAAATAGCAAAAAATCACAGCTATAAATTACTTTTTTTTCTGGTTTTAATAGCCAGAGTCAGGCAGATAGGGGTGTGTGGGTGTGTGTGTATTTCTATAGGGGAGTTCTCTTTTCATAATGAAGGAAGAAAAAGTTACTCGGGTGGTTAGACTAGAACACCAGTATACACTGGTATCTGTGAGCAACTATTTCCTTTAGAGGTGTGACCGCTAGATCAAGCAGTTAAAAACTTTCAAAGTGTTATGCTTGTGATAATCAAGTTTTATTTAACTAATATAGCACACTAGAGAAATAAAATTATCATAGAATCCTTCTGATGTTTGTTAATGAGTCCATCACATGTCTGTCTTTAATCACCTTGAGTGCTGAAGAAGTGTCTGTTATTAAAACAAGAAGAGAAAGTAACCATAGCAGATAAGAAGACCAAACCTTTGCTGGCAGCACTGAGAGGTAAAATCCAAGTACTGCAGGTTTTCAAAATATTTTTTCTCCACTATCTCGGTAATTTCAAAGATGTAGTGAAACAGAAGTCAAAATTAATCAGCCCTGGAACAAAATACATCCTTTGCTCAGGATCCCATGCAGAAAGGTATGATTGAATTGTGTCAATCACATCACCATCACATTTTACCGTACCTGTTAAGAACCTGAGAAACCTTTATAAAGTGAAATTATTTTTCTAACTGCCTTGATTACACCCTGCTCCTAGGTCTGAACTATATGTTCTCCCTCACTGTTGTCCATGCTATAAACAGCTGCCTCCTGCAGAGAGAGAATAGGAAGTAAAAGAGTGTTTCATCAGGTAATTAGTACTAAAACATAGATATTTATGTGCATGCGTTTAAATGTTACAGAAGCTTAGCAGGATACAGAGTGGATCTGTGTCTGACATATAAACATGAACGTACGGCCTTTTTCTTTATTGCAAAATATTTATACTGTAAAAAATTGGTTAAACATGTTTTGCACCTATGCAGACCGAAGACGTTTCACAGCAACACATACAAAGCCAGTGATTCTACAATGTACCAGAACTGTTCTTGCTAAAGTTGAGTTTTTGATCCTATAATTGCTCTGTAAATTGGCCTGAAATATAGAAATATAGATTTTATTTAACAAACATACGAAACAAACAGGGAAACCTACTATTAAGTTGCACTACCATAAAACACTTAGGAGGATGATTTCCGAGAAACAAGGCATTGCAAAGACTTACCTACTTCATTGCAGGGTGTAAAACTGTGGACATTCAGCACTTTAATTTTCATTTCTACTCTGGTGAGTACTTCTCATCTTGAAAAGTTTAATTTCATGGCAGTTTTGGGAAGTGAATGCATATGAGCTTTCCGGATGCAGTTTGCTTGTTTTTTCTGACAAACTATTATTGCATTTCCCAACACACTGTTTTTCCTTTTTTTCCCCCCTGTTTACAGTCTCAGGGATTAGCTTTTTATAAGATTGTTACCCATAGGGAGGGAAAAAGCCAAGCAACTATTGAAGTCCTCCTGCAAAATGAAATCCCCTCCTCAAGCTTTTGCCAATTATCAGAATAACTAAACCCAAAAAAGTAAAAAGGAAGTGCTTAATCTTTCATGCTATAGCTTGTATTTACATAGTAATATGTGTTCCCTTATTTAAAAAAACAAACAGTTCTAAATTTATTTGCCAGCTCACTTCAGGAAGGTGTTTTGAGTGACTGATAAACTTAGACCAACAACGTATTACTAAAACCTTTGTTTCTTTGTGATAGACTCGTAAGTTGGGAAGTTTTTGTGTAGAAACATGAGAGAAAGACCACAGTGGGTGTCCTCAATCCTGAATTCAGCTGAGATCTCCCAATAAACTTAGGAAATAATTTTGAAGTAGCTGTTGAAAAGTATAGATAAAAAAAATTGCACTTTAGAGTGTGGCTTTAAGATCCCATGGTGTGGCCATGAGAACTTGTGAACCACTTCAGGTATCAGTGAAAAGTTACATTTTTAGCATGTGTATCTGTGTGGATGTATATTCACATATATATTCCCTGCCTTGTATAGCCTTAAGAGACTCCAGATATCTATCCCCATTCAGCCCATTTTCACTCTCCAGATCAAGCAATCAATGATGATGTTCTTCTACCAGGCACAAACCAAGCAGGAGACTTTAAGGAGAAGGACCTGTGCATGTTAGGGACCCAAGGCATGGAGCTGTCTGGGCATAGGGGCTGATTATAATTTGGCACTAGCTACAACTCTTTTGATAGTTCATCTTGGTGGTCCTTAGGGATGTGGTCAGAATCTTGTTGCCAGGGAAGACCGAAGCATGTACACAAAACCAGGCTCAAAGATGTTCTGAATCAGTGGCCAGAAAGACTGAGCTGGTATCTTTATGCTCTTACCCTAATGTCTTCCCTGCATTTTCTGAAACCAGTTATGTCTGGACAGCTAATGGCTGGGGAGTGCATAGCACTGTGCAGTTCTTGTTTTCCATGAGGAACCTGAAGATTTCTTCTGCCACAGTCTGGAAACATCCCCCCTTTTCTTAAAATTCTCTTAACTTCCAGAACCTAAGAGACAGCCCTCTTCATCTACCAGACCACCACAGGTTAATTGGCACTCACACAAATGACCACAGATGTTTGCAAGATGTTGTTGAGCCCCCTCTGAGACTATCATTACCTGCCTAGAGTCAGTGCAGCACTGATACGTAATTTATTCCTTTGGAAGGACTCCATCACAATATAAGAAAAATAGCATAAATCTCCCCATGAATGTCATTGCCTTGGGATAAGCCCAGCACTGAAAAGCTGGAGGGATTGCTTTACATCAGCTGAGGCTGCTGCTTGCTCTTGCTGCGAGACAATGACTCTTAAAGTGTTCTTCTGGCACCCTGGTTAGGACAGGGCCTCAGATGTAGTACATGGGAAACCAAGCCATTAAGTGCCAGTAAACGTTCATATGTGCGAGCATTATTTAGGAGTCTAGATACGGGGTAAACCAGACGTTTTTATGGCCCTCCCCCAGCCTGTTGACACCCATTAGAGGCTACGCTCGGGGGTGTCCATGATCTAGATGACAGAGGGATCTTCCCTTGACACCGTCGTTTCACCCTCTAACCAAGAGGTGGCAGTACTCCTCCACCGTTCCTCATCCCACCGCAAAGTACATCTCTGTACCATCGGTATCACCAGCTCCTCCTCCGATTTATTTATGTTTACAGCGGAGAGAAAATAAACGTGCCGCATTCCTTCTGCGTTGGGAGGGCATCACTTCAGCAGCCTGGGAGCTACCTTGTTTTTTTGGCATCGCACAGCGAAGCGGTGCACCTCTGCCGCCTCTGCCGCACAGTAGAGCCCACAGGGCTGCGGCAGGTCCCCAACTGTGGAGAAGGTTTTAATTTTGCTGAGGAGCACGGTTCTCAAAATGTCATAAACCATGAACACACAGCTGGAGCAGTTTATGAACTGCAGAGAAACTCCTAAGTATTTTAGCCCAAGTATTAATTCAAAGAGCGTGCTCTGTTATTTCCTGTTTCATTGTTGTTTGCAAAATAGTTTAATGGGTAGTGAGCAGTAAACCGTTTCAAATCTGCTGCACACATTGATGCGGTTTTATACTGCTAGGGAGGGAAGGATTTCACTGCTTTGGGTGTGAGGGAGAGAGGAAGATTATCCTGATAATGAAAACCACAACCAATGCATTTACTTTGGAACAATTGTTTCAATTACATTGCCATGTAGATATTTTAATCAGAAATAAAAGTGATAATCCCCAAATGCAGGCCTAACAACAATTGAAACAGCTGCATACTTTAATAAAAGGAAGCTTAGCTATTAGTAATGAGGATTACGTGCAGCCAAGGAGAGCATTTTCTGTAAAACAAGTCACCTTATTTAAAATATAGAAGGCAATGTTTATTAAGAACTGGTAATGACCTAATCACAGACTTGGTATGGATCACTACCTCACAGCATCCAGACTGTAATACCTGTGAAATTTTCTCATGGATATTAAAAACATCTACGGCGTAGCACAGGCAGGGTGAAAGAGAGCAAAGGAACTGGCTTGCATCCATATGGCTAAACTCTTTACCTCTCCTCAACATAATGGAGTCATCTATCCAGACTTTTGGGAACAGTCCCTGCCTTGTGCTCTCCCTTGAACGGTGCCCAGGAATGCTAGCTTGCACAGGACAGCCTGACAATACAGATACAGAAGGGAGTCAACACACTATATGGTTTCCTCCATAGCGTAGCATGCTAGCAATGAATCAGCAGAGGTGGCTGTGCAGCAATACCTGTATTTACATATTGGCCTTGTTTGGTTTACTAGTAGGGATGTAGCCAAAGAGGCTGTATGTGAGCTGGAAGTCCCTACCTCTACAAGACTTTGTGGGAGTGTCTTCGTGCTTGGAAACATTGCTCTCTTGGGCTAAACTATTGCAAGATGCACTCTCGTGTAGCTGGTTCTGCATAAGTTTCACTAAGCTTTCTCTGGAAAAGTGAAAGCATTAAAAAAACCCTTTTCCACTCTGGATCTTTCTTCGGACCACAGAGCAAGAGTTGTGACTTCTCAATGTATCAGGTCTGGTGCAAATCAAAGTTTGAACATATTTCTGGTGCTTCTCCATGAAGGCACTTCCTCCCTTCCTTGTGGCTCTCCTGATTTACCTTGGTCTCAGATACACCAGAAACATTCCCAAAACCTGGTTTCAAAATAAGTAAAAGGTAATATGACCTCCAGCTCCATCAGGAGGCCAAATCCTAAGGGAAAGTCACTAGAAGAGATCCTCATGCAGTGTGGAAGTCCTCGGATCTCGATGGAGAAAATGTAAACACTTTGGAGAAGAGTTACAGGGATCTTTATCAAAATGCCTGTGTAACTTACAAGAGAATAAGGTGTCTTGGCAAAACAATTCCCTTGAACTAAATAGTGAAACAAAAAAAAGGGTGATTCTAATGTTTTGGAGAGGCATGGCAAAAAGGTCTTTCTTTAGCTTCTAAATTATCCAGCCTTCAAAGACTTACACAAACCTTATTTTTCTATCTTTTTAGAATGAAAAGGATGGTAAAAGCTTTGATAGCAAGGCTACCGTCAAGTGTAAATGCGGTTAGGTGAAGAACTACAGTTACCCTTGTTCAGTTGTACATTAGAGAAGGCCCATTGGGATTAGGAGCCTATGGCTTGTGTGGTCAGATGCTGGAGAGTCTTAGGGCTCGAGGGGACACTGTATCTGAGTTCTTTTTGCTCTGCATGGCTTTCTGTCATAACTTGAAGTCTGAAAAAATACACTGAAAGACATTCTTTTGAAATCAGAGGTGATTTTCCTGTGTACACCACCTCTGAAATATCAGACCCTTAATCTCTTTTTATCTCTGATCTTCAACTACAGAGTGGGAGTCAGACCTTCAGAAATGGCTGTGATCACTGAGCTACCACAGTGAGGGGAACATACAACTACTCAGGAAGGAAAGAATAAAAAGGCTCTTTCATCTTTATTTCTACAACTGTTTTTAAAGTGAAGCTCATGAGAGTACAACTGTTACCCAGGAGGGGTGTGCTTGGTGTAGGATTATCAAAGGTGATATTCTACTTTTGCACACTTTTGAAGGCATTAGCAATTTTACCTCCAGCTTCACTGGGAGCAGAATTAAATCACTGCAAAAATGCTTTTTATAAATGCTACCTTTCCCTTTTTGAGAATGAACCTTTTGCTAAAAGGCTTTTAGTTTGCCTCCTCACTCTTTTCAGAGGGTTTTTCATTATTTTTTCGCATAGAGGCAACCCACTGTTATACCAGCTCCTTTATGAGTGGAGTTTGGTGAGGCCAAGCAGGTTACACAGCACCAAGGTCCCGCCAGCTACCACACAAACATCACAGGCAAAATATTTTTCCTGCTTACAAAACCTTAAAGTGCAGTAAGTGTATGAATTCAGGGAAGATTCTCAAGATTTGGAATCATTCTAAATAAGGTAGGAATTTATCCAGAGTCTTGTTACAGAAGGCTGGTAGCAAACATCCTCTCCAGGTTTACACATAAGCTTTCTAGTACTTACTGCTTCTCACTGGTCCAAAAATTATCTGAGAACCAACTGTCTTTCCCATAGCTTTTGCAAATTTTTCTTTCCTTCAAGACAGAAATGCAGAAAGCTGTAGCAGCTAATTGACTCATACAACCTCAAGCCATAATTAGAGTTGAGGCTAAAGCCACACCCTTGAACTTCACTGGTGCATGGAGGCTGCTGTAAGAGGCTTAGTAGGATTTTGTTTTGTAAAAGAAAGTTTGTAAAGGAAAGGCCAGAGCTGTGGTTGTGGTAGGACAGTGCTAAGGTGATGCTAAATAAATGCCTCGAGAAGAACCTTCCTTTGTTCCCGATAGACCAGTACCACTCAGTTTATTCCCACAGTTTTGAGGAAGGAGGGATTAACAAGGCAAGAATTGGTTGAGAGCAATTGCATTTTTGGGGGGTGGCACAACAGTTCTGCTCATGGGACCAGTATCTCAGATTCAGGCTTACAGAGTCCATAAACTTACAAGTGTCTAGAGAGTATTCAAACATTCTCTAATCCAAACAAAATCTTTGGTTTGAGCTTGTAGGAGCCCATCTGCCCACTTGGATATTCTTAGCTTACCTGCTGCAATGCTAAAAATGGTAGCTGGAGAAGCATAGTGATTCAAAGTAGAAGTGATAGGTGTCCAAGCTTCCTAAAGAGTCAGTAGAGAGTCCTATCTGTTACTGAAGTGTGATTCAGATACTCTGCATATGGAGAGGACAAACTCCTAAAACTAGCTAATAGTAAGTGTTTCCTAGAAGTGATGACTACAGCAGAAGGGTATCTTTTCTCTGGGGAGCTCAGATTGCCATCTGTGGGCTGCAATGCTCCAGATGCTGAGAATTTGGCTGGGGTTAAATACCTACTAAAGGAGCGAGGAGAACTCATTCTTCAGAATCAAGTTCCTGAGGGGGTATGGTGATGGGACTCCTGAGTGGCAGAGCATCTTCCAAAGGAAGTGGTTCCTGTTGTCTCCCAGCTCAGGTCTTATAACTCTCCCAGAAAAGTCTACCTAACTCAAAAAAGCCCTCAAAAGGTCAAAGCTTGCTTTGTGGTTCTTTAGTGCAACCCAAAGAGACCTTGAAATTCAAACCAAATATTTTAAACTACGTATGTACATATTTACAAATCAAGGAATAATTCCTCTGTTTCATTGCCCAGCTGTAATAAGGGTTGGGCAGTGAAGCACACATGTGAACAAGGCTCGTCCTCTAGCATGGGTTACTTCTAGTCAGCATTAATGTTATTTTTACAGTGACATGGACTCATGAAATGGGCTTTATTGGCATAGCTGGGAAGAGTAACTCAGCTATTACAATAGGTGCATCTATTTTTAATGCCTGTGGTTTGCAGAGAGACTGAAAAATAATCATGTAAATACTGTGCAGGTATAAGATACCACAGCCTTTACATGGAAGAACTACAAACAAGAGGTTGTCTTACCATCATAAGGCTCAGCAGAGATGGTCCCAGTCTGAGTAAGCCAGTGAGGCAGGGGTGGCTGACAGCATCCTCTCCATGGGCCCCTTTCCCTCATTCTCCCTATGACAAGGTGAAATTCTCTGTTCAAACTTGAGATGACATGGACTGACACCTCTCTCCTACCCCCTCCTCACAAAGATTGATTTCTCCTCAACTTGTTTAGAATGAGTCTGGGGCCACCTGTGCATGAGCTGTCAGGAAACATAGTGCTTTCATTTAAACAGCAGGCAGCTATCAAAACAGCAATAAGAGAGGCTATCAGGCTTAATAATGGCATGCATTAAAAGTAAAATAACTCTCTGAGGTCCAGTAATGTTGCTTTTACCATTTGTCAGGTGTATAACCACTCTGGAGAATAAGAATAGTGAGGTCTTTGTAAAACCATGAATCAACATTCCCAACAATTCAACTGCTGTGAGTAGGTCAGGTCAATACCCTCACGTCTCAAAAAACTACTTAAGCCGTCCTGTCTCCTGGGACCATTACATCAATAGATACCTACAGTACTACTGAAAATGACAGCTTGCAATGTAATACCAGGAGATCCCCTTTAATAGCTCTTCTATATTAACAGCTGTTGGGCTCTACTCTGGGTGTTTGTCCTTGTTTCCGAAACCATGCCATATGTAATCCCCTGGTCTTATGCGAGAAAAGCTTTTGTCATTTTCAGAAGAATCTCTTTTCTTTTAAAACTTGAATAATGGAATGAAGCAGGTAATTCCTAAGAAAGGACAATCAGAGTAAAAATTCTAAAATGGCTAAACAGGCTGTTTCCAAGAATTCAAGAAAATTTGCTTAATGTGCATAACTATGCACTTTTCATTCATTGAGATTTTTTTTTCAGCTGTGCCATCTTTGTATCAGATAAAATCCTGGGTCCATGGTAGCTCATGGCAAAATGTATTTGACTTCAGTAGACCTTGCTTTTGCCCACATAGTTTGTATAATGATTTGTCTTCCCACACCTTGTAGTGCCATGTTCTTTTGTTGTATTTGCAATTTGCCATCTCAGAAAAGATGATGTCTCTCATCTCTGCGTTAAAACATCCTTTATGTCTTCTACTTATGTTGTTAAAATGCAACAGTAGTGTTGGCAATGACTGAAATATTACTGCCTCAAATTAATTCCCCAATGAGACAGTGACACTATGGACTTGGTCCCTCCTCTACAAAGTTGGCAGTTTTCATTAAAACTAGGTATTTGGTTATCTTTGAACTTTCTATGGCTTTTAAAATTTTGGTTGGAATTGACTGGTGCGTGTGGGACAGACTCAAAGTGATAAATTCACCAAATTAAAATCGTGTTGGAGTAATATATAAAACAGTTATCTTTCCCTCAAAATAATCTACTGGAGAGCACTTGAGGGGGTCAGAGCAAACATGCATAGTGCATCAGATGGCTTGCTGTGATCCAGTGCAACACCTGCTTTCCAATATATGCCTCAGGCAAGAAGGACAAGCTACATTTCAGCTGTCTTTCTTGTGACGCTTACTATTGTTGGACATCTTATGATCTAAGCCGTCAGAAGTAAGTATATAAAGTTGGACAAGGGAATTCATACTGATTCTGTACCTTAGCTAGTAAACGTACAGGATAGCTCCTAGCTTATTTCTGGATAATGAAAAAATAAAAATGGGTTGGAAATATCTTTGTGCATGAAGAAGAGGGCTTCTTCCGGCTCTAATTTCTTTGAATGTTCAAATATTGATACTTTCCATGTATGAATATATTTTAGGGCTGTCAAGCACGGAACACAATTTTACTAGAAGTTAACTGCATGAAAAATCACTCTGCCTAGTTCAGAAAGGCACAGTTAGAAAGGAAATATATGAGAATGGAGTTTGACTGATATCTCTTTAATGTATTTATGCTCATAACAACTTTGTTCTCTTCCTGACCTCTTGTTTCAGTTATTTATTTCTGCTGTTAAAAGTTCAGGCTGCAAATGCTCCTTGCGAGCTGTAATCAGTTTTCTGAATGGTGAAAGAGAACAATAAGATTTTGTAGCAACTGAGATGCATCTTAGCCCTCGCTGGTGAAAAATGTAGGCTATAGAAAGTCCTTTTCATCTTTTAGCAAGGGTCCATTATTTCTGTATATCTCTTTTCTGTGCCTTATGAAAAGGTTTGTACAGTAAAGAATGACTGACTATGTAGTAGTTCTTTCTTCTTTTGCCAAGCTCTTTTTAGCTTTGGCAGCAATTCTATTTTCCCTGTCATCATCTAATGTCTATTTATTTTACATTGCTACAAAGCCAGTGCAATTCCCTCATAAATTCCAGGTTGTGAAGATGAAGAAACATTTAAATTCCTTTTATTAAAATTCTCTAGTGTCCTCTTTCTGATTCCTACCATCTAATTAGGTTCGGAAAGGTCATCAGTTTGAAAAACTCTTGGAAAAGAATCAATTGAATTAAGAGATCAGAGGTTGCCAAATGCCTTGCATTTCTGAGCTCTGAAATACCTGATCAATCTTGGTTGTCACAGGTGCCACAAGAGTGCTTGTCACTAATTGTTGATCTAACTAACCTCATAACCTCACTCTCTTTCTTTCACCTCTGCTCCCCTGTCCTCCCTTGCTCTCATGTGCACGCAAGCACATGTGCACAAAGCCTCGCCCTCACTGAACTCTAAGGAAAGTGCAGATATTACTCTAACTTTGCATGCTCTTTGAACAATTCAACATCCTGCACAGCTGCCTAAAATGAAGGTGGAATAAAGACAATGGGGAGCTCCATTGATTTAATGCAGTTCTAAATGTAAGGGTGTGAACATTAAATGACATGTTGGGATAATCTAGAATTATATTATGGTAATAACAAGAATGTCCAGTTTTTTTGTAGCCAGTTACAAATACTAGAATTTTTAAATGATTGCCCTCCACGTTTGTGGAGAGAGCAAGACATCTTCTGGATCATGTTCCTGCTCACAGTACAATAACAGATCCCTCATGTCCCATAGGTGTAAGTCTTGGCTTCGATTCTCAGTTAAATTTTTAGAAGCAGACAGCCTCAGAGAACGCTATGATGTTTTCTGAGCTCGCATGGTGTAGACATTGCTTCCCAGCTACTTGGTCACTACTGAGCTCACTGTTAATGTGCAGTTACACTGAAGCCAGAGCTGCCAATTGACAAGCAGATTTCAAAGACACCGCGCAATAAAAGTGAGAGATCAGAAGTGTTGTGTTGCAATGCAGCAGAAATAATGTTCCATCCTGGAGCATTAAGAAGATTATGCCCCTTATACAGATATCAAACTCTTCTCCAGAAGTAATCTCACCATCATGCCTGTCCCTGTAACTACAGCCATGCGGGGATGGGTGATAGACTCATCCTGTCATCTCATGCACAAAAGTGTTGGACAAAAATCAGCAAATCTGGTCTGCTAAAAAAATATGAGTAATACACCTCTTGTGAATACAGCTTTCCAACTCACTGTCTGAAGCGTTTATAAACGGGCTGAATTCACCTTCCATTGATATTTTTCAAGATTTCACTTTTTTTGATGTGTAAAGAGGGAAATATTTGTTTTTCCCTGCCTCTAATTGCTGCATCTCAGTACTGAGTTCCTAACTATGAGGTAACTTTATATATCTCCACAAAATGGTCACAGTATGCACAGAAATGAGGATGTTGATGTGTGTCTCCTTTGTAGCATCATTTATGTTCTAATGGTGACTAAAATGTAAGGTTAAAGACTGTATTTTTACATGCCTAGAAGGCATGGCGGTTCACCATTTAATAGCTGTCATCCCACTGTTGTGCTTCATGAGCTCTGAATTTCGATTCTATTGCAATATACGGTTTATATGTTTTACACTGGGTTTCAGGGTTAAATATGATGCAAACAGGCCTGAAAATCTCAAATATCTGAGCTTTTCAATTTTTAACCAGAAAAAAATGCTGAACTCTTCATGCCCTCCTTGTACTAATGCATCATTTAAGAGGACATTAAAAACACATGAGGTCACTCAAGAGGAGATTAGGAAGATGTGTTTTAATACAACTAAAATTTATGAATAATTAAATAAAACATGTAAAGATTAAGCTATTTGAAATTCTATGTTTTGGATCTATATATTTTAAAGAAACATATCACACAGAGGAAGGTGCCTAAGCACTTCTCCACAGTGTGAGATGAAGTCTTCACCAGCTACACCCAGAGAGGTATATTTTGCCTTCCCATACACGGACAGACTATGGAGCAGTGAACTGAGTCCAAGTGCAAGGGTGTGTGCATGGGCACACCTCACCCCCAAATACCTGTTGTGGTAATTTAATGGGGAGTTGCGTGTGAGAACATGAGCACTGGCTTTTGAGGTTTGCCTGCCTGCTGTCACTTAAGAGGTCCCTTTGTTTTATGTCTGGCACAAGTTTAATGTCTGCCTTGCCCTTGAAAAAAACGCAAACTGATCTTATCTTTCACACTGTGCCTAGTATTTAGCAGCTAGCATCAAATGGAATCGACGATGCTGTGCTCTTTGTAGAATGGGAGGTAAATTTTCCACATGCTTAGATGATCTCCTGACAGAGGAGTGTTAAATAGGTCTTTCCCAATATAAATACAATGGTCAGTAATACACGTTCAGTGCCTATGAAGACTGGCCTGTGCTCTTGGAACTAGATGGAGCAATGATTAGAAACTCCTGGGAATACAAACAAAATGGTATTTCTGAATTTTCCGCCTTTCTAGCAATTAAAGAACTCAGGAAAAAGCAATGAAATTTACAAGGCCTGAAAAAATATTAAGGATAATCTACCTCATAAAATGAACTTTTAAACCTAAAGTCATATTTCTTCAAGCCTAATGCTTTAGTTTATCTTTGATCATTATAAATTATCCTCTGTAATGAACAGTGGTTGGGAAAGTAGTTGGCAGCATGTACCATTGGAGTTCATTCTGCTTTATTTATTGAAAAATACTGAAAAGCAAAACACTAAAGTGCTTCACATTAAAATGGTATGAACCCACCAAGATAACTGCTTGTAACTGTCTGTGTAAAATTATGGTCAGAGTAACCACCTCTGGCTCCAGAATAAACTTTCCATGCATGTTAGAGCCAAATGCATTTGCTTACTCAGATTTTCACTTGAATGATAATCTTCTATTTTTCCTTCTTTTTTTTTTTCTTTTTTTTTTTCTTTTTCTTTTTTCATATACCTGATAATCCTTAAAGAAGAGGCATGGAAAAAATAATGAAATACCTGTCACCTTAAGAGATGAAGCATGATTCTATGATTCTATGATTGTAACAACAAAGAGCCCAGACAAGTCTCACTCAACAGGCCATTCCTCTTCTTCACTGACACCAGTAGCGTGTGAATGCCCCCATAATTACACAGTACAGATCCATTCCCAAGAGAGATTTAATTCCTCTCAGAAAATTGTTTTCCAATGCCAAGACCTCAGACCTCCAATAATGGGGTCATAATAACTAAATATCGGTGTACATTCCCTCTGCACTGAGTTTTACACTCCCCGGGCTTTGCAGTGTTGTCCTGACCCGCTGGCAGCTAGGACAGGGATGTTCCCTGGAGGCCCAGTTCTTGTTTGGTAGTAACTGACTACTTTTCAGCATATATTAATATTATTGCTTGTAGAATTAAGTAGTTCACAGGTAAATAGCTACTTTTGTAGCTAGAGCGAAGTTCTTGCATTTTGACTGTCACACTGTTCTTCCTCCCTTGATAGAAATCAGAGTTAGGAAAATTGCAATTAAAAAAATTTCTTGTTATTTTTCTCTAGGAACTCTACCATGTCTTGTGCTGGGGTACTGATACCTCCAGACTTTGGCCGGGTGTAATGTGGGAGCTCTGAGGAGTTGGCAGCTGGTGCCCTGCCAGGCACCAAAAGTGGTGAGTGTATGAAAGGAGGGGCTTCCCCAGCTTATGGTGATTTGGGAGGAGTTGGCATCTGCTGCCATCATGGAAGATAGATGACATCAGGAGCTAACCTTGGTTGTTTGCATCTTCCCTTGTTCTCCTGCTCTTGCGAGGCAGTGGATTCTGCCGACTTCAGAAGCACAGCTGCTCTTTCCCTCTTACTTCATGCTCTTCCAAGAGCTTCCAAGTCATACAGCTTCCACAGTCATACAGTGGGTAGCATCGAAGGGTGCCTGAAATCCCTGTTTGAGACAGGATGTAGTTCTGGGAAGACACGCCTACTTTTGCATCCCACGTTTACTTTGGTAACTACTGAGGGAATGAACCTGGGTGGCCTCACATTAGTACTTAGGCTCATTTTATTGGTTTAGTTGTCCGTTACTAAAGCTTTGCAGCTGGTCTTTAAATTTTTGGAAATGATATTATAAATATTAGAAATAACAGTCCACAGGCTCTTGCAGAATTTCACTGTAATAAGATTTATTTTTAAATCACTCATCTCCTTGCTTATTCGTTTGGCCACCCCTCACTGAAGGGAGCTTCTGGGATTTGAGATGACCTACACTTTGATGCTCCAAAGGACCTTTCTAGAATCACTATGGTTCACCAAGTACAGTTACTTTTGGATCCTTGATGTCAGAGCCTATGAGCCAAGTTTCATTTTGAGCTGGATTGGGTGTTTTTTGGAGAACGTGTGGCCAAGTGTGGTGAGAAGAACAAGCAGTTCTGACAGCCATTACGTTGGACCAGTTGGGAAGTTCTTGCAAACCTTTGCAAATCTCCAAGCTGACACAGAAGAGTTCATGTCTTAAAGCCTTCCAGGGTTTAAGCACAGACTTCTCTATTTGCAAAGAGCCAGGGCAGACATTGTTTGGATTTCATTAGAAACTCATCAGACATGCTGGATCTGAAATCACTGCTGCCCTTGGCCAGCTGGAAAATACCCGCCAGTTGCAAGGAAACTCTAACCCACTAATTATCCTAAAAAATTCATGTAGGAACTTTCTTGACCCATTTTTTTTTCCTGTTCCATTTTTTTTCCCCTTGAAGACATGGATCAATTACTTTCTTAGAAAAATTCAGCTGGTTTCAATGTCATCTTTTTGGAGGTTTAATCATCACAAAAGTGCAGAGCTAAGTCATGTAGTATAGCTGTCATAAATTAACAAGAAAATACTCTTCTAAGAACTTTTATTATAGGGAGAAGCATATGAATTTTGAAAAAAATAAGGGGTTACCAAATTATTCCTAATTTTAAATTCTGAATATGAATGAAACTTTTAGAATATGAAATATTCAGTTTAGCTATATTATTCACTATTTCTCATTTTCACATGCATCTGCACATTTGGTTTCCAGCTAGGACATAAACCAAGGGAAGCCAAAATACCTAGACAGGAACAGATAAAAGCCAAAATACCGAGACAGGAACAGAGAAAGGCCAAAGTATTAGCCAGAAACAGGAAGTACTGGACATCTCACAAGACAGCCTCCATATTCTTGTGCGATCTCCAGTCAGGGGTGTTGACTGAAGAGGTTCAAATTGTTTGGATAAGCTTTGAATAATTATCTAAATCTTTAGGTATTTAGTTGAAGTAAACTTAAAATCCAAGTCTCTCAGAGCTTGCCTGTCACTTGAATAAATGGCCATTTCTAAGATAGGAAAGCAAACTTGAAGTGGAAAAAACTTCAGTTAAAATATCAAAGAATGGCTTAATAGGAGATACTCTATCTGCTTTCGAGGGCATAAGAGGAAACTGATTTGTCCATATAGCAATTAATTCAATAATCATAGTTTGTTCTGCATTTATTGTTTGGATAGTTTGGGGCTTTTGTTTTTCTTTAGTTTGGACCTGACTTTAGAGAAGGAAGCAGAAGCAACAAGAGTTCAAAGAGTACCAGTTCACAGAATAAGAATGGCCAAAGGGCTGATGGGCTCCCTCCTGCTCCCCTTGTCACTCAGCTTCATATACCTGACCAGTGGATATTTATTATTTAGAACCAACAAATTGTATCCCTGTCTGATATCTGATTGTGTGCCTATCATTGCTGCCACTACTATTACTACTACTACCACCACCAATACATGTCTTGTAAAGGCAAGTGTTGCTCCATTCCCGCTCTTGTCCTGTAATCCAGATGGTACCTCTCCCTAGGTATGAAATGGTCATAATATAAATGATACTACTGCTGCAAAAAGGGTCTTCAGAGGAGAAATGACACTGTCAAAATTGAGCTTTAATTATGTAGAGTTTCTGGTGATTGAAACATTATCAATGCATATAGAATTGCATTTTGAAATTCACTTTTCCAATAGCTATTTCATCAGGGAAGGAACAACAGAAAATACTGCTTTATGTTTTCTGAATTCTGATAAAAACCAGAATGTTACAACCTTTACTTAGCTTATCATACATCAGCCCTTTCTTTTTTCCACTCTTTGAAAGTTTTATTGTAATGAAATGTAGTAAATGTCATTATAGTGGGCCAACATGGATAAGATGATCATTTATTGAAAAAGGGTTTTAAAATAACTCAGCTTCTCAAGTAAATTAAAATCTTTAGATAACATACCACTTAAAATGACAAAAATAAACATACCACAATCTCTCTAGTAACAACATGATCGGCTTGAGAACATATTTGGAACTTAGATGGGGGGTAAGAGGGCAAAGGAGACAGCCGGTGGAGTGGTTTCCCTTAAAAAAATGTATGCGGTTTCTACTAGTAAATGAAATTATTTCCTTGATGTGTCCTCAATCCATAAGCCAGAGATAGTAAAGGAATTCTTTGATTTTAGTCAGGGTTGGACAAAACTGTATTTACAAGTTAGTTGGCTGTCATGCTAGAGTTTTGTGAGATGAAATGAGCACACTGTGGTTTTGAACATGAAAAATCTCAAAGTAACTCTTGTAAAAACTATATAAAAATGCAAGTGATGTAAAAATACGCCATATAAATTGATTACTGAGAAGCGCTAGTTTACTAAGATGAAATACAATATAAAGCAAATAGGTGTCTCACTAAATTCACGACTGTATTTTCTACTTTCTTTGTCATGAATATGAAATGTCATATTTCTTTAACATTTCAGCTGGAATTTTTATTCCTGTTCAGAAGAAGACCCCAAAATTTCCATATTTCTGTAGAATGAATGGAGGTTCAGATTTACATCAATCTACCCTGTGAACAGCTTTGAAATAAAATAATTTGGCAGTATTTTGGGACTACAGCCACTGTGTATTCCTAATTCCTAAACTAGGAAGCCTACTAGAGTGTCTGTCAGGGGACTGAAAGCTTCAAGTTGTAGCTGTCTTTCCTCAGAGTGGTATGGCCAAAAAGTAATGAACTAATTTCAGTAATGAAATTAGCAATGTGATTGATACTCTCAATATAGAAGCCAAGAAAACATTCATCTGAAACTGTGAAGTTATATTGACTTACATGGGTTTAACAGAGCATAATGATACAGAAAATATAATAAAAATCCACACTGCAGAATAGAGAGGATCTTATTTACTTTAGTGTTAGGTAAGCTTTCAAACTACAGTTCAATGTAGCTATGAATTAAAAAAGTGATCTGAATTTCAGGATTAATCTTTCATCAGGTTCCCCTCTAGAGCGGTGCCTCGTAAGACATGTGAAACTGGTGAATTTCATTGGAAGAGTCTAAATACACATAAACGTAAATTGAATTTGAAAAAAACACTATTGATTTCAGATCCTCAGGCAAGAATATGAAAGTAACTACAGCCTTTATTTTTTCAATTTATCAGAACTATCATCTTCTGGTTAATAAAATCTCTCCCATGTTGTAAATCTAAAAGCCAAATACATGTTTTTGAGATGTGGTAGATTCACACCAACTACAAATAATGATAAATATCCTTCACCTTGCTGCATATATGGAGTCCAACGCATTAGTGGGATACAAACACTGAGCTAAATATGGAATCAAAACAAAGTATGTACACACAAGGAAACTGCTTTCCAAATCAAAATGCACAATTCTACCTGAACCTTTTGGCCTTTGCTTTTATCAAATGAAAAGAAGCTGAAAAAAAAAAATCCTTATTTCTTTGAAGAAAAAATGTACCATTACTTATACTTTGAAGTAACACTATTGCAGTAAAAATCTGATGGTAAACTGCATTGCTGCTTCTAGTCAGAAAATATGGTTCCATTTTATTTGTTTTTTACAGTGGCCTCTCATGCTAAGTCTCCATGTGATCATGACATTTCCTCCCCAACAAGAGAGAGACCAGAAATCCAAGCTATCACACAGAGAATTTGTGTGTCTTGGCAGCTGTGATCTGTACGTTAATACACATTCTGCTCACGCCAAGGTCCAATTTGCTGAGATGTATGTAGTTTGCATTACAGGCCTAAGCCACGTTGGGACCCTTTGAAGAACTCCTAAGTGAATCCTTAATCATGGTGTGTCCACTGGAAAAAAAATGGACTGTGCACCTAGAAAATTCAATTTCCAGTGCCAGATAGCTAGCTTCCCACAGCTCTTTCTGCTCTCCAAAAATCAGCAGTGTCTTTGAACAGCTGACAACATTTTAAATGGTACATCTGGAGAAGCAAAAACACCAAAAAACATCTGTTTTTGTTGTTGAACAAAAATAAACAGTATAAAGCTGAAAGCTGAGCAGAGAAAAGCTTTTCGGATACTGTTAACATTTTGTTTATTGCACAACCCTGCTCATACGAACTGATCTCGTGCTGGTGGGTGGATCAGAGCATTGCTGCTACGTGCTGTAAATACACAGCAATTGCTGAAGAGGCCGTGCCAGTTCCCAGGACTGGATTCATAAAGAGGTAGGAGTGAGATTTGTGGAGGGACAGCAATAGCAAGCATTTCGGCACCTATGTGATTGCAGTGTGTGATCCACGGCAACACTTGGTCCCATCTGTACTGCAGATGAGAGCCCTCAGAGAGGCAGACCAGTGTCACCAAAAGCAGCATGTTGGCTGGAGGATTCCTGTCCTGGCTGGTTTATGGGGAAAGATGAAGACCAGAACAGCTCCAGCATCTGGGTGTTCATGTGGTATTTTGAACTTCAGAGAGGTGTTTCCATTGTTCACGCCTTCATGTCAGCTTCACTTCCATAAATGCTTCTCTGCATCTTTTGTGAAGCTTTCAAAAGATGGAAAGACACTCTGTAATATCCCTGCTGCCATTGTAATTTGGGTTTAGGAGATTCCCTGAAAACTTTCATGACAGGGTGCAGTTTCTGAAGAGATCTGAACTGACCTTCCAGCTCTCCCAAAAAGTTGTCTCCAAAAGGGTTTTCTTCAGGTGCTGGTGCTGATCTTGCCACTGATTCTAACTCCAATTTAACAAGAGCCACTGCTGACCTTAAAGGTGTTATTCAAGACTTAAAGCAGTGTGCTTCGGTTTTCTCTGAAGTTCAATTTATTTTATTTATTTACATGAAAGATACTGTAGTGATGTAATAAATAACATTAATTATGCCAGAAATAATTTATGAGAAATCAACTTTATTGCTCATTCCTAATTGTTCTAAAACATAATTATTTAAAATAAAAATTAGTGTATTCACCAATCCAGGCTTCTTGTCAGTCCAGAATGAGAATTAATGACATTTGAATTGAAATAGAGAGGTTAATTATTCAGATGGAATTACACTGAAAATAGTGATGTATTGATTACTGATACACTATTCTTTGAAGATGCTGGAGTTGTGGATTAATTTTTTCTTCTCTTTTAAGGGATATGAAGTCCTTGTTTACGGGACCCCTATGAAGCTCAGGAAAAACAATGCACGTTTTAAGACACTCTCAATTTCCACAAAAATTCTGCCCTTATTTCATTGGACCGGCTAACGAATGAGTCAGGATTTTTTTCTAGAGAAAAATTAATAAGCAGAGTATCATTTATCTTAGGTGGCTGAAAACAATTGTTGGGTTTATGTCAGTAATTTAACTACTAATTGGTAGAAGGTGCTTTTGTTTTGGTTTCAGACAAGGTTTTTAGATCTGCCACCCGTTAAAAGTATGGCTAAATATTTGAAAATGGTGATGTAAAATATTTGTCAATTCTAGTATGATTTGTTTCTATTTTATTTTTCTACTACATTTCCCCAGTGTTTGGCCTTGGTATTTGGTTTAGATTACCTCAAATTAAAAATAAAATAAATTTGAATGAAAGTTTTGGAAAAAAAACCAACCCATCAACATTTTGCACTTGGGAAAAAACATTAAACCTGACTCCTCCCTGGAGTTTCAACTCCAATTTTGAAAACCTGAAAATCTGCAGCGACAAAAATCTTTTAGTGTTATATCTGGTGCAAAGCATGAGATTTTTTTTTCAGAGACAGTACTGCTGACAACATGTACTGAAATGATTGTTTCTTTCAGTGTCTAAGGAAATAGACTGAGAAAAATGTGAGCTGGGGTCCTTGAGAAAAATTAAGTCAACATCTTCAGCTGCTGCCGTGCACCTAAATCACCAGAATGAGAGATACAGTGACAAAAAAAGGAGTACTTGAGACAAAGTGGAAAATTAACTGAGAAATAGAGGGCTCTTGGGAAAGGTAAGAGTACAAAGATCATTGGACTAAGAGACCAAAACACAGGACACTTCCAAGCTCCATCTTGTCATTACCCTACTTTGATCATGATGACAAAGAATTGGTTTGATTTAGCTGGGTCTTCCAAGCTGTTTCTTGCTTTGCATTGCCAGTAGTACTGATGGCAGAAGGCTTCAGCAGCATAAGCACAGGCTGTACAGGGCTTTTGACACAAAGTTGGTTTTCTTCAACTACTTGGGTAGATAAAAGTTGTCCTTTAAAACAATAAGCGTTGACATTAACTATAAGAGCAGAGGCAGCGTGAGCATGATTTTAAGCTTACCTGAATACATGTTGGCCACCCCTCTGCCCTGGAGATACAACTCTGGTAGAAGGCTGAGGAGAGCAGCAGGGTATGCTGATGTCTTATACTTGTTCTCCTTATCTTGGTGCTCCCACCACTCTATCCTATCCAACTCATAAATGCAGCAGTGACCAAAAACTGGATAACAGAAAACAGGGTATATGTCTAAATTTCAGCTTCCTCACTGGACTGCAAACTGGATGGACTGAGGCCAAGCCTACAGTGCATTCAGCTTCTTATTTGCTAGGAGTGACCTTGCACAGGCAGAACAGAAAACAATAATTGATCAGCAACTAAATGGAGTAATTTTTAAAAAAAATTTTATTTAACTGGTGAGTTTAACACGAATGGAATTTATCTTTTAAGAAAATAATATATTTAGGATCTAAATGGAATGCTCCTTCTGAGTATTGTCTTGATCTTGTTTGTTTTTCAGATAATGTTGCCATAATGTACCTGCATCTCCGTGCAATGCTGCAGCTCCCATCTTTTATGGTTCTAACTCACATTAAAGTTGCTTTAAACAGGAGTTAAGAGAAAATGACACTCTTCTCAACTCCAAATTCTTATCAGTGCTGTGGTCAAGAATGGACAGAGTTCATACCAATGAGATATGATGATTGAGCATCCAGTCTGCATGACAGCACAGTAAAAAGTACTGAGGTTTATTCCGCAGCTAATACACTGTAATGCCAACCTGCTCCTGTCTTAGACAACTGAACTGTGCGTCTACATGGGAGACCGGAAAGATGGACTTCATTATGAATGTAGAGTCTACGTTAATCAAGGAACCAGGTTACAGGGGTGAGCTGCAGCTGATGGTGAGATGTGCAGAGCCAATAAGGTGTTGAGATATTTCATTTGTACAAGTGGCAGCTTTCGGAACAAGGAACGAGGTAAAAAAGAAGTGATGTTGAACCTGGGAGAATTACGTGTCTAATTGAGCTTGAGATAATTTTTCTAGCTTAGTTCAGTCTTGGGTTTATCACAACTTCTACAAGCTGCTGATTCAGGGGAGAAGATGACTGATCTTTTTCTCCAGCAAAGTAAATAAATAGAGCTTTAGAAAGGCAAAAAAAGCTCCCTTCTGCTTTCCAGCACTTGTGCGGGGCTCCTGGGGTTATGGGGATGTTAATTCAAGTGACTGAGAAAACACAATCCAGTTCACTGATGGGTTTTAAAAACAGGGGTTTTTTAATGCAATGGAAACAAAGGCTGACATGAAACATTCAAAATAGAAGAGAACAGCTTCTTCTTAAATCAGTATAAATTGTCTGTGTGTCATGGCAGTGAACATGTTTCTTTTTTTTTTTTTCTTTCAGGAACTACGTAACCACAGGGTTCCTGTTTACTGTATTTCTTAAGGATAAAGTTTTCTGTGGTAAGAGACACCTAAGACCATTAGGCACGCACACTACAGATCTAAAGAAAGTCTATTTACCAGAGCTTCCAGGAAAAATATTGACAGGGCAGTAAAAATACTTTCCTTGATTACTCAGGCTCATATTTTAAACCTAAAATTACAGGAACTTCTCTCCTTTACCAATTTATTTTTAGCATCTTTATTTTTTTCATTTTCTTTTTCCTTTTTTTTTTTTTTTTTTTTGCTTACCTTTTAAAGCGTGGCAAGTTTCCATTGATTTTGCAAACCAGGGTCAAATTTGGAAAATGCTTCTAATATGCCTCATCCTTTTTTTCAGTATTTTTACTATGTCAGTAGGAAATGATCAATAGAAGGTAAATTTACCTTTCTTCAGGAACTGACAGATGAAGCTATGGTGTATTTCAAAGAATATGGCCGCTCCTTCAATCTATTTTTTAATAACATATGGGTAGTGATACCTGTGTAATGAAACTAAGCTGTCTACATATTTATGTAGTGCATATTACTGCAAAATCTGAACACCAAGCAAACACTGATGAGTTATCCTGGGAACTCTTTCGGAAGAAAAATATTTCCTTTCTAATCTATCAAGGTGCACAGATAAATTAAAATGAATGTCAGGTTATTTGCATTTTACCCACACAGGATCCTTCAGTCTTAGATGGGAGGGGAACTCCAAACCTCTGGAAGTGCTTTTCATGGCAGAAGTAGGCAAACACTTTGAGTTGTCATCTGACACACATGTACAGTTACAGAGGGTCAATCTCTCATGTGTGTTTCTGCTCAGCCCAAACACTAGAGTTTGAAGGTTCAATCCTATGAAAGAGAAAATGGGGCTGATTTCTTCAGGCAGCTGGATAGTCTCTGCCTTTTGATTTGCCTCCCAGGCAAGTAATTTCCTTGCTCTCTTACTGATAAGATGGAAAACCTTATGGAAAAAAAGCTATACAGTCATCTAAAAAAAAAAAAATCACAATATCTCCTAGCTTGTGACAAGTATCAATAAGGCACACACAATACTGGGTAAAGTGGAGCAATATTTAAAGTCCACCAGGAGAAAAACTATCCCTTTCAAAATGGCCCAGACTTGTACCATAGAATCATAGAATCACAGAATGGTTTGGGTTGGAAGTGGCCTTCAAGATCATCTAGTTCTACCCCCCTGCCATGGGCAGGGACACCTTCCACTAGACCAGGTTGCCCAAAACCCCATCCAGCCTGGCCTTGAACACTGCTGGGAGGGGGCAGCCCCAGCTTCTCTGGGCAGCCTGTGCAGTACCACACCACCCTCAGAGTGAAGATTTTCTTCCTAATGTCTAATCTAAACCTACCATCCTTCAGCTTAAAGCCACTACCCCTTGTCCTATCACTACATGCCCTTGATAACAGTCACTCTCCAGTTTTCCCTTCAGGTACTGGAAGGCTGCTATGAGGTTTTCTTGGAGCCTTCCCTTCTCTGGGCTGAAGAATTCCAACTCTCAGCCTGGTTTCATAGGAGAGGTGCTCCAGCCCTCTTGTCATCTCTATGGCCTTTCCCTGGATGGACTCAAATAGATCTATGTCTTTCTTATGGTGGGGGTACCAGAGCTGTACACAGTACTCCATGTGGGGTCTCACGAGAGCAGAGCAGAGGGGCAGAATCCCCTCC
This sequence comes from Laterallus jamaicensis coturniculus, assembly GCA_022605575.1. Lineage (NCBI taxonomy): Eukaryota > Metazoa > Chordata > Aves > Gruiformes > Rallidae > Laterallus > Laterallus jamaicensis. The sequence goes on from JAKCOX010000001.1 coordinate 25,990,625, forward strand.
CTCAATCTTTTTCTCATGCTTCTTTTGATGCAGACCAGGATACAGTTGGCTTTCTGGGCTGCAAGCACACATTATCTGCTCATGTTGAGCTTTTTGTCCACCAATACCCCCAAGTCCTTTTTGTTAGGGCTGCTCTCAATCCATTAAGACTCTTGGGTCTATCTCCCCCACACTATCTGCAGGTCTTGCAGATGGAGCTGTCTGGAGTTGGATCTCCAATTTGCATCAGTCTCTTTGTGTTCCCGGGAAAATGGTCTGCACATTGCTTTGGTCAGATAAAATTTTGAAGTCTTGTTCAAAAGGGGAACTTTCAAGATTTTCACTCAACCCACACATGGAAAGACAAAACAGGAAAGAAACTGCCACTCATTTCAGACGCTCACCCACTTTCTAGGCACTGATTTTGTCAGGAACTTGTGTTGCTTCTGCTTGAACTCGATATAGTTTCCCAGTGAATATTTATCTTCAAATCATTCCCTTTTTAATATTTCAGAAATGTCACAGATTAGATGACTGTGGTGTGATCTTACAGGGACAGAATATACCTGGACATCATCTTAAAAAAAATATAGATGAGCAGGGAAACAAAAGAGAGAAAGAGTTTTATCACATACTCAAAGCTCAGAGACAAATCACAGTAAAACAGTGCCTACAGAACAAGAGAAATATCATAACCCTACTGAAAGCTACTAGGTAAAGTGGTGGCTAAAACCTTTTTGGACAAATGTGCTGACGGTATTTTGTCTCAAAAGAAAAAATGGAGCTACTACAGCAGTAGCTATTTTACACATAATACTGACTAGTAGGAAAGAATAGAGTGCTTAGGAGAGAAATGTGATTTGAATGAAAATGACTATTAAATGTTTGAGTTTTCTAACAGTGGTGAGTGAGCAAGAAAAAACAATAAACCATGGGATACAAAAGCTGCAGAAGAAATGGCAATTACTTTGAGTGGTTCTAAAAAGATGTTTGCAAACTATACTGATGTAAAGAAAAGGAGGAAGTAAGAAACTATCAAGGAAAAATTTGATGATCTGAAAATCTCAAACCCAGAAGTCAGATACATAATTTATGCTCAGATTAAAGGATGACCTCCTAGGAACAAAACAGAGATGAGATAGAAAAAGATTTTCAGACACAAATTTAAAGGTCATCAGATAATACGTGACAAGACGAAAGACAAATACAATTCTGTCACAAAATGGAAGGAGACAGCAGTGAATAAAGTTGAAAACACTAAACTAGTCCATCCTTTTTTGTCTGTAGTCTTCCCTCAGAAAGGGTAAATTTAGACGCATGAAACAATTCATTTTAAGAAAGAGGGCTGCACAGGCAACTTAGAGATGCGCCACAACGTTGAAGATATTTCACTCCACCCATGTTCTTTCTGTGGGATCATGATAATGTTATCACTGGTTTTCAGGTAGGAGGAAATGCAATTATCTCTTCCAAGATAGGTGGGGTTTTTTTGGAGTGGGGAGGAAGAAATGATCATAGATAGTCACACAGTTCCTGGATTATCTTGGATTCAGGACAAACACTGACCGACATGTGGTGCCAGGAAAGTCAGTCATAGGCAGAGCTGTGGATGAATACAATTAGATACAAGGTCTCATCTCAGAAAAATGTTAACAGAAGGTGGCTATAATGGAAAACAAATGGTATCCCTGAAAGAAAAATAGCTCTTCCTGAAGCCTGCTGGGAATTCTGAGTTCATACACAGGCATGCTTCACTGATCTGGAGTTCATATGATACCTTTATATCCAGAAATTCTGGGTCTTTCTTGCACATCTGGTGAAGAAGGAAGAATCAAATATTTTATTTTTCCTGGTTCAGTTGAGAAAATGTCACCAAAAATAAAGAACACAGCACCTCAGTTCTTGAAACAGGAAATTTTCCATGGTATCAATCCCATCCTTATCCTGACTGTCCAATAATTTCTCATAGAAGCTGGAAAAAATAGCTGTAAGAAAATGTTTCTACAATGAGCAGTGTGTTTCCTGCCTAAAGATTCACCATTCAACAGAGGAGGGACAAACATATGTCTTCTCACTGAAGGTACATGAACCCAGTAGTGTTCACACATTTTCAGCTAACAGGCTGGATTAGGTCCGATGATGATAATACTGCACCTTCAAGACCTCGGCTTTTGCAAAATCTTTCCAGACCAGTCTTGCCACTGGGCTGAAACACACCCTAAAGATACTCAAGCAAACAGGTTTTACTGTCTAGGACAGGCTCTGTAATTTAACTGCAATTTAAAACCAAATAGACTTGAACTCTTCCCAGAAGACTTTATGATGTATATCAAGGACTGTCCAAACAAGGTTTAGCACATTAAAGAAAAAGAGGTTTTATGCAAACCAAGTGCATTTTTATTTCTTAGAACTCCAGGTAGTCACAGAGCACAGCCTTCCACTCCTTCCAGCATTAGATAGATAATAGTGTTTTAGGAACCAGTGTTGTCTTTCATTTCTATTAGCGTACATGTCCTAACTTTTGCTAAGACTCTCAAGGGGTATAATGGATATAGAGATCAGGATGTAGAGATGTATACCTAGATGCATTGGCAAAAGTTGTTCTTTTAATTTTTCATATACTTAATACAGTCTTTAATTTTAGAATATTCATTTGAGGTATTCTGGCTATGGAAACTAGCTCAACAAGTGGGATCATGAAGAGGTGGGGCAGCTATGTTTTCTTACTGGCTGAAAATTCTTTTCTTTCACCCCAAACTGCAAGTACGATCCCAGCAGAACCTTTGTTGCTTAAAGAAAAGATATCACAAGTTCTCTGAATACATTTTCCTCAAGTGCATATTTTGGAGATGGTATAAAATGATTTTAGAAGAAATTCTGTCCCACTGAAGAATTCTTTCCAATCTAAGCAGGAGCAAGATTTACCTCTAAAACACTTTCCCGAGCAAGGTAACAAGAAAAAATATGGAAAAGTGATGAGGACAAAACCTGACATCTTGAATTCCTGTCCACAGCTATAATAGTGAAAGTCTCCTGCTTCATCTATGAGAATTAGTTATGGGATAAAATCACATTAACTTTTCTCTGTTAAAAGGTACTTACTCGATAGTATCTACTGAAATTATACCTAATACCCTGCACTAGAACCCTTTTTTGAACAGATGTCATAAAGGAATTTGAAGCATCCTGTATATCAGCGCTTCCCATCTTTTTCAAATCTGGAATTTCTCATCACAGTATTATGGCCAAAATGGACAATATTTCATTTTAGATAAACGATGTGTTTCAGATACTTATGTCACTGCTTGTCAGACTAAAAATGGAAGATTTGGAAAACAATCTTTCGCAGGTTTCCCACCTGACCTGCTCCTAGTTCAGAAGAGTCAAGGGAAAGCCTTAAAATCATGGCATTTTTATGTATAGGAAAGCAATTTTAGATCACTAAATGAAGTTTTAATGGCTTTTACTGAGTTTCAGTCAGCTGGAGCCAGTAGCTAAAGCACCTGGTTTCTTAAGCATAGAGCACACATAAGAAAGAGGTCTGAAATTTGTAAAATCTGAATATATTTTATATAATGGATTTCTCAAGTTGTATTTTCTTTAAATTACTGCGTGTATCATACACAGTCTAAGCACATGATGATATGATCTGAAATTCAGGTTTTAGTGGCATCATTTTGGGATGACTGTACTATAAATTGTGAAGACATGAGAGAGATATATATACATCATCCCAAATGAGTGCCAATACATTTTTTCTGCCTTTTCTGTCTCTCATTATGCATTCAAGTTACATAGCTGGGTAAACATACTGAAGTAAGTTTTTTTAATTGATACAGATCTCCCCTTCTTTTTTCTTTTTGGATCAGTTTTGAGCAGCATTTGATATTGATTATTTTTTTTTAATTCTAGTTTTATCTAAAATAGACAACCCAAAGGGTTTTGCCATCTTTGCTCCCTTGAATGTACATGGATTGAAACAACGATCTTCTGTAGGAATAACATATGATCATGTAATGAAAGACCCAGATATAAAGGGAGTTGCAGGAGGGAGACAGGGAACAAAAGCAGAGTAAGCTAGGTTGTTAGGAGCAGCTCTTACCTTTTGACCATCTGCCTTCAAAATTTAGCAATCTTTTTATTTCTTTCTTCTGTGTAAAACAATACTAAACTTTTATTCATATGTTTTATGGCATATATGCGTTCAAAAAAGGTAAATCCTTCTGTTTCAGCAGAAATGCATGACATATGCATGTGTATGTAACATTAGAAGGAGTTTCCCTAGAGCCGCTTTTTTATCCACTAACTCTGCTGCCTCTGGTTTCTCCTGGTTTTGCATCCCTGTTTTGTGTGTTATCTGAAGATTTATTTTCCAAAGTGAACTCATATGGTGAATGCAAATGGAGCATTATATCTGCTTTGAAAGGTATATACTGCTCTTGATAACATTGTATATCATGATAGAAAGTTCTGAGCTAAAATATTGCTTCACTTCAGTCTACAAAAGAAAGAGCTGAAACATAAACAAAACTAAGGAATGTAGTGAAGAATAGTTCAGATGAAAACATATTTTTGTGGGCTGTTAAAGCAATAACTCTTAATATCATTAGGAAATTTTCTGCAGTGGTATACTGAATAACATTTATCCTCAAAATATATGTCTTAATAAAAAGCATCTTATTGTGTGCTGATGGTTCACATGAGGTTCAGTTTCTATCCCTAAGGATGGTACTAGCACACTACTAGATGTATATAGGTATGTACATAAGTTTATTAGCAACAGGAATACAAGGCAAAACTGAGTCGTCATGTGAGGTCCTTAAGTTCATTGCGTTTTGCAAACATATCAGAGATGGACATAAATCAAACTACAGCTCTGAACAACTCCTTCAACAGAAGTTCAAGTTCATGGTAAAAAAAACCCCTTTGTATCAGTGAAGTATGTTCTACAATGCACTTTGGTCTACAGTCCTTGTAAACTATACAGGGCAGTCTAGGAAATGCAAACAGCAGCATCTTATGAGGGATGTCCAAGCAGAAAACCTACCTAGCAGGGACCAGATGGGGCAGAATAAACCTTATTAGCACTGCCTTGTATTACAGACGTACTCTGTGTCATCGTCTCCCTCAAAAAAAGCCCAACTAACTACCAAGAAACAAACAAACAATCAAAACAAAAAAAATCCAAACCACAGAAGACTTATTTTTTAATATTATGGAAAAAAAATTCAGAGAAACTCTGGAAGTTCTAAAATTTTTATCAATGTCCTTGAATTAATGTAGAATAGATTTTTCTTTGAAAGAAAGAAATTTTTAATGTATGTGGTGTTATTACTATTCTTGACACTTTTCTGACTGATCAAGTCAGTGTGTGTAGGGATTTTCCAGATAGATACTATCTTTCAGTGGCTACCTATTGGGGTTTTTTTTCAATAAACTGCTTTTTCTACCAATTCATTCAGAATTAAATAGTTTTACTCATACAAGTAGTGCAAAAATAAATGCTGTAATTATGTATTCTTGGATGACATTTTAATGGAAAATAAAGGATTAGAATAGTATTCTTAATACAGTTGGGTGACAAATGCTTGAATATTTCTTTGAGAGCCTTAAGGGCTCATAGTTGAACACTAAATACGATGAATAAACAAGAAAACTTAGAAAAGACTTAGCAAAAGAAACCTAAAACAATTAGGTCTGTTATGCAAAATTTTATGTTAAACTGAACATATTTTTAATCTGCTTCAGTTTTACACACAAAATCCTTGTTAAATCCTATGAATGAGCAGCTAGAAGTGAAAAAAAGTACTATGAATAATTTCACAGAAGTTTCATTGGTTTTTTCTCCTAGTCCATTTTCTCAAGGTTAAGGCTGGGTTTAGCCTCATTATATAAGAATCCATAATCAGAAAATTTAAAGTCTTTATAATCAATAAAGTATGATTTTTTTCTTGCACGGACACCATTTCTATATTAGTGTAGATAATTTGTTATCCATTTTATGCGATAAGAGTAAAACAAGGATTGGGATCTAAACTGAGGGAAATGAAATATTTCTTTAAAACAAACCTAAGAAGATGTAAGGTATAGTTACCATTGTATTTAATTTGAGAGGTAGTTTCCTGTATGATAAACAGTGGTCCCTTCCCATTTAGTAATGCAAAAATAATTACTTCAAAGCAGATAAAATTGCAAATCACTTTAGTGTATTAGGCTTCCCTTTTATTTTAGATTAATAAAATAATTTGAACCGATGTAACTTCTTGCTTCCTCTAGAGATCAAGAGGAAAATTTGGGGATCACAGTTAGAAAACCTCACAGCTATCAGATTCCTCATTTCCTGCTCTTGTGCTACCTTTCCATGGGAGGTAAAACATAGAATGGAGGGGGAGGGTTTCACAAATCTGTTTTCAGTTTGTCTAAGCTTTTAAACACTGATTTCAAGATATTCTAGTTCATGGTCCTGATCCAAATCCTGCCGAGCACAGTGGGAGAATTCCCAGTGACCTCAATGGGCTTTGAATCCGACTCTATGTACAAATATTCTTGAAAGAAATCATAAAATTTGGCCTTTCCAAAGCGCACGTCTGCCATGTGCTCTGTGCACCTTTCATGTAAAACTCACCATGCCGGAGACATCTGCATGGCAGACCAAGAAAAAGAGTATGCCAGAGAGAGAGAGAGAGAGATAAAAAATTGATACTCCTTCTTTCAGCCCAGAGGCTGGATCTGGCCCTTGGGTCTGCAGATTTTCTGGGTAGCTTTTCTTAACAGCGTGCTGCTCTTAAGGCTTGTTGAAAGGAGGGTGCCTCTCAGACCTACAGCAGCACATGCAGATTTGAAGGCAGGGCTCTACTCAGCAATTAAACCCTGTTTACAAAAACAATAAATTTGGTCACCAGGCAGTGGGGTGAGAATGACTGACCGCCCGCACCTCCCCCCTGCCCCCCCCACACTTTCATTTGCCTTACCATGCCTTAATAGGTCAGAAACCTTGTAGAAGATGTCCTTTTAAGAATATTCACAAGAATAGAAGCTCATAAATCTATCAAAAGGTAACCAGGCCTATGCGGGGTTAGTATAGCTCTAGCACAGAGTTGCAAACTTTGAGAAAGAAAGCAACATGAGTCCACAGACTTGGTCTGATTGTCGGGTTGGCTTTTCTCGCCAGTAAACTTGCGTTTTAGTGAGAACAGACTTTCCAGGGAAGGAGGGGAGAAGTGGTAGACTGAAGGGCACCAGGTAAAGGTTTATTGGAGCCACGTAGAAAAACCTTGTTGATTTTTCAGTTTTCTGAATAGGTTGAGACTCTAAAGTGCAGTGTAGGAAAAACAAAAAATCTGATTATCAGATGCAATATTCACACAGGACTTCTGCAGTTCAGTCTGATCTTTGGGTGTATACAGGGTTTCAGTGTTCCTTAATAAATTACCTCTTCTTGTACCAATTAACCCCCTTCTGTGAGGGTTCAGTGTTTACTTGGGGCTGTGCCAGTGCTAACAGCTATGGTTTAATGTTCTTTTTAATGGCTTGCAGTTACTACTGAGAGTCAAGGCTACACAGAATATTAACACTTAAGCATCTTTTACACTCCTTTGAACGTGAGATTGTATGTATAATATAAGTGACTTCTCATTCTTACAAAGCTGTTATTTGCTTAGAATTCCAATGGACCCATGAAAATGCTGCAGTTAAGTGGTTTCTATTGATTTATTAACTTCCCTCAAAGTCTGATGGAAGTCACTCCATGCAAAATATCGAATACATTTAGTTCTTTCAATTGTTCCATAGTAATGCCAAAAGAATAAGGTTTTCCACATTTTAAAGAGGTAAAGAAACTTTGATAATAACTTTTGTATTTGATTTTTCCCCCTGCTGTGCTACTCCTTTGGAAAAATCACCCAGGGAACAGCTACTGTATGTGCAGAATTGGTGCCATGAATGCTCATTATATACAAAGGATGTGAGAACAGGAAGGGTACAGATTCAGCGACTGCTTTGGATCTATAGAGCAGGTTCCCACCTCAAGAGTAAAATCAATGGAAGCTGAGGACATAGGTATCCCACCTGTACCTGGATTTGTGTTTCCATTTTGCATGGATTGTCCCTGTAGGCAAGCAATATTTTGCCTGGGCTGCTGGTTGAAGAGCAGATCTGAGCAAGTTCCCAATTCCCCCTTGTCTCTCCCACTGGCCTCTTCAACTCTTCCACATTTTAAGGGAAAACAGACTTCATCATTTCAGGTTCAGTGAGCCATTAAGACAAGTGATAGACAAATTTTGAAGATCTTGGAATTGATTTTGGATAAGCCTTCAAATATTTGCAGCTTACATAAATCATTAAAACATCTGGGATCTACAAAATTGTCAATAAATCTCAAGCAATATGGATTTCTCATTATTTTCTTTCAGTGTCCAGCTTCTGTTAGGTCCAGCAACACTTGAAATGAATCTTTCTCACAGTATTCTGTCACATCTTCTTTTATCTCTGGGTGGACTGCAGAAATGTGCAATACTGGAATTAAAAAAAGAAAAAAAAAACAAAGACAGCTGCATGCTTCTGAACCTGGAAAGAGTTTCAGTAGTGATTTCAGACTTCTTCTAAATGGTAGTGTCTTCAGTTTTCTGGAAAAGGTTAACAAGGACATTCCATAATGGTTCTCTTGACTCTTGATTTTCTTTTGTTCTTTTTTTGTTCTCTTTTGTGTTGTTGGTGGGTGGGTTTTTTTGTTTGGTTTTATTTGTTTGGTGGTGTCCCCCCCAGCACATTGTCCTTCTCCATTCTGTTATCCTACTTCCTTCTAGTAATTTAAATTCATCCAGAACAGTCTCTTCTTTTCTCAGGCAGCCCTTTAAATTTCAGATGTGAATAATTTAAATGAAGAAGCATTTGACAGCAAAGGATAGCATAGCTTTGGTGAACTGAAATCTCTGAATATTCCAATTTTGACTGAGTCTGCAATATCTGCTGCATATATCTTTTAGCTTAACATGGGAGAAGCATTAGTTCATGAAGCTTGCAGATATTCCTGGCATTAAAGTGACTATCTGAAATTAAGCAGCAGTAGGATCTGGTGATTCAAGCATTGTAGTGAAGATAGAAGAACTGTGTCTTTCACTCAGCTGTTTCAGGAATATTTTCTCCTAAATCACTGGTTTCAGTTTTTAAATGAAGTGCTCAGAGTCTGAGGAACAAAAACTGTAATATAAAAGAATTCTTTTTCTATGACAATTTTTAAAAGAATAATTTAATTTTAAAGCAAAATCATGTAAGAAATGAACAAAATCTCCAAATTACACATTTTTAAAATCTATTGAAGTATAGATTTCTACAACTAATTTTTTCAGTATGCCTCCATGTATCATCAGTACCATTTTAAAGTTAGAATTATAAAAGCCTCTTGAATCTATTCTTCATTGTTGAAAGCTCATTTTGGTAGGAAGTAGCTTTCCTCTTCCCAGCAGCTGGGTACTCAGTGCAGCTGTCTCTCCAGCTATAGGTTAAGATAAACTCTGTTATCTTATGTCTTTTCTCTCTCACTTATCCTTCTGCCTCTGTTGCCAGCCTGTGTGGAAGCTTGTGATGTACCTACTCTCTTCAGTTCAGCTGATACACCTTTATTTCAGTTACTCTGCCGGGTCTTGGTGAGTTGAGCCAGTTCAAAAGTTAGCCCAACAAGACAGCAAGAACCTATTGGCTGGAGCAGGACTTGGTACTGGGGGACAAACATCCCTTTGAGACATCAGCGACAGATGAACTTGACTGTATTATGGAAGTGATACTTTTTATAGACATGACCCTGCACATAGTCTGTCTCTTCAGTCTATGTATATGTGTGATCCCTGAAAAGAAAAGATGGAAATCCTATGTAATGAGTGTACAGTGACTTAGACCTAGAATCATAGAATCTCCTGAGTTGGAAGGGACCCATAAGGATCATTGAGTCCAACTCCTGGCTCTACACAGGGCCGGACAGATCAGAGCATGTGACTGAGGGCATTGTCCAGATGCTTCTTGAACTCAGTCAAGCTCGGCACTGTGACCACTTCCCAGGGGAGACTGTTCCAGTGCCCAACCATAGTGGTTTTGAAATATGATCTTTCTGCCAAGTTTAAGCCTCTCAAGGGGTTTATCTTTCTTTACTTGAGATTTAAGGCTGAGAATAACCCTTGTTTCCAAGCGCTTGGCAGACTTGGCTTTCTTTTTTTTTGTTGATACCATGTCATCTGTACTGTCATGAGGCCTGAAAGCAAGAGGCCCATGCTCTGTGCTGCCTTGCTGTGAGGGTCCATGAGGCTGTTATGCATGGGTACAGCTCCCTGCAGTGCTCTATGCACAGAAATACATGTTCAAAGAAACCAGAAAAGGAGAGTCAAGATTTTAAAAGGAACAACAAAACCTCAGAGAAGGGTAAGTCTGGATTTGGTACATCTCCAGATAAAATTATTATAAAATTAAGAAAAGCCTCAGTCCTGTACACATGCTTAATTTTATACACTAAGCCTATTCACCACGTAAAGCTGAACAAATGCGTGACTGTTGTCAGAACTGAAGTCCGTCACACTGGTAGTAGATACGCATGCCGTTTCCATAAGCCACAGCAGCAAATCCATAATTTAATAAAAAAGACTTTTGTTCACATCTATTAAAAGAAACATATAAATCCTCCAAATGGTACATTTAGGATTTGATCCAAAAGTTACTTAAGCCGATGGAAAAGCTGTTATTGATTTTAATAGGTATTTATTATATTTGGCTATTCCTTCAGCCGTCACTCTTTCCCTCTCTGTCATCTCAGCTGAGTTCCAACCCCATCTCCTGTATCTTACCACTATGTGGACGACATATGTTGTTTAAATGAGAGACTTGTTCATTAGTTTATGTTTGAACCATGCCAAGCACGTCCCAATCCTAACTGAATGCTAAGATGATGGCAATAGATGACATAATTACGGTAATAATAAAATAGCGTGTTCAGCCATATTTTACACTCTTTTATTCCACAATCAATGAAGACAAGGAACTAACATATGCACAGAATCACATTTCTAAGCAAAAGCACTGGTGGAACACCCTATTTTTTTGTTATCTGGTTTACTGTTGAGAGTAACTGCAAATGCTAAAATTATTTGTTTTGTGTTAATCCATTATTTCTTTACCTCTGGAAAGAGCTGTTTGAATAAACCACTTTACTGAATGATTCTTCTGTTTTCATGAAACCATACAAGAACAAACAGGATTTTTTATAAAAACTTGACAAGGAAGATAAGAGTTCATCTTTCATTTTTCAGCTATTAGCTCACAAAAAAAGCTTGGAAAACTTTTGTTAACATTTACTGCATTTTCCCCTGTGCTATGGTTGAGACAAGTGAGCAATTTGACAGGCATTTTTATTTTTCAGTCACACCAAGTATGAGCTTCAGATGACAAGAGATTTACAGATTTTTATTTTGCAGTCCCTTACTGGATTTTAAGCAAGGGCATATACTTAAGTTCCTTTAAGAATAACCTTTTTCTTAAATGTTTTTACTGAAGTGGATCTACCTAGTCTTTCCAGGAGCTCACATCAGTGAGTAGCTTCTAAGGGGCTGTGCCTGTGCTGAGCTCTTTGGTGACCATTCCATGCTGCTCCACAGCAGCACTTCAAAATAACCTGCATATTGACCAGGGAATTTCCTAGCCTACTTGTACCAGTAAGAAACTCTGAGGACTGTGTCTTAACTCAGCTTTTCTCTGAAGCCAAAGGGGAAGTTTCTGCATCTTTGCCTGAGAGGAGCACCTCATCTGCCCTTTCAGAGCTGAAGTAGAGTCAGACTTTGCTTTTAAAATAACAGGCAGGGGTTACGGTATTCCTTAACATTCAGCCCCACTTTTGTTACTGCAGTCGGCATCTACTGATGCCTTGGGGCCACCAGACTTATCCTCCTGCTAGAGTGGGGAGAGATACCCTCTCCTGTAGTCCCCTTTCTGGGGTGCTCAGGGGGAAAAAGAGACCTAGGTGCTAATGCCTGCTTTGTAGCTTGTTCTACGTTTAGCAGTCCATGGATAAAATATCCCAAAACCCTCCTTGGGAACTGTGGTTTCTCTCCTATCCCAGGGAGCAGAGTTACTGGTTTGCCTCTTTGGACTGATGTCTGCAGAATAAAAAAAAAATATTAATGTGTCAATGAAGCTAAAGTATGTCTACAGAGAAGCAGCAACTAGCAGGGGTTTTAAAGATCAGGGTTTTGGATTACTATCTAATGCATGCTTTAGCCGCTTTTCTCTTGGTCCTGCTCAGTTGGATCTTTCAGTTCATATTAAGATAAAGATGAACTAAAGATAATAATTCTCATTTAGGACTGAAACTTATATGACCCAGGAATGTCATCAGATGATAACACACAGACTTCATAATGTGAAGTAATAAATTAAAGTAGCTGAAGAAAAAAAAAAAAAAGAAAAAAGGAAAAGCATCAGTACTTCTTCCTCATCCTGATTTTGGCAGGTTGGTCTTACTTGGTGATGTAAGACAGGTTTTCCTTTCTGAAATAAACTTGCTGAAAACTCTGTTATAATCTACAGAACTCTTCTAAAGTATAAAGAGGGTGCTGCCAGAAAGCTAAGAAAAATCCAGGGAAGAATAAAAATTAAAAAAAGAGGTGATGTTGGTATCTAAATGAACATTTTTCTCTTCATTCTGAGAATAAGCTGCTGTGTACCATTACTTTTCTGAGAGCACAGAACAATTTTTGTCATCTGATCACTATTTCTTGTACAGCCGGAGTGAAAGAAAGTAACACCTATACACACACACGCACTCACAGACATGCAGAGACTCTCTCTCTGTCTCTGATAGTTCCCTAGGGAGTTCTATCATACCTGAGTTTATGGGCCTTGGATCATCGATGGCCAGTGGATTTAGTAATAAACAGAGTGGAAATGTTCTTCATCAGAGTTCAAAGTAAATTTCTACCAGCCCCTGCCAGACGTTGCTTCCCCCTGGCCCCTCAGCATTTAACTGTAATGACTTCCTTTGAATGGAAAGAATATAGAGAGGAAGGCAGCTTGCACATCTTTAAAATGTGTCTTGAAATATTGTAAGCTCTGTAGATGAAGGGCATTTGGATGGTTTTATGGTGCAACTTTTAAGGCTTTTTTGCCATGCTGGAAGCGTAGTGGCTGGGAAGAACCTGCAACATGGTAAGGTGTGAGCCTGAGGGCTGCATAATGGAGACAGACATCTATATTTAAAGCAAAGGTTACCCTTTGTATTGTCTATTGTAGTCTCTGATCATTGGAAATCCGCCTCAGTTGGGCAAAGTCTGAAGATCCGCCTAATAAAATGCTATGCAGTCCCACTGAAAATCCCACTGGACACAGCACACCTGTATACAGCAGAAGCAAGGATTCCCAATGCTATTAGCTGTATCTATTTCATCTTCTAACATTATTCAGAGCTACTAAGAGCTCTCCACCCTCCTGGATGTGGACAGGCTTAAATGTCTCAGTTCACTTTCAAATCTTGGAAATTAATTATGGAACCTATTTTTGTGGACTGTGTGGTGAAATCATAGCACTTGGAGGAACAAATGCTTTAAAACACTGGTTGGACCCAGAGGACCAGCTTGATTATTTTTATCCAAGGTATAAAAATACCAGACACATATTTTTATCTCCCTTTGAAGGAATCTGTGGACTGGAGGGTAGGTTATAATACTTTCAAAGAATCCTGAGAAGTGAGAATTATAGGCACTTCAGAGAATTACCTATATCCCTCTAATAAATTCTCATGAGGTTTGTCTGAAGATGGTGGTGGTTCAGAGAAGGCCATAAAAAAGCCTGAGGGACATCACAGTAACACTTTTTCCCTCTGTGACAACCAAGGGGATAGTGGGGAGCATGTCAGAATTGGCCCTTATTATGTAATGCCCCCCATCAGCCTGCAGATGTGTGAACTAGTTTAAAACTTTTATTGGGGCTTTTATTAGACTGTGATACAGTCTCCACCTCTTTGCAGTTGCTAACGTAGCCAGTTGCTCACAAGTTATAACAAATTAAAATACCTAATACTCAAACTATTCTACACTTAGGGGTGGTGAGTCCCAAACAGATAATATTTTGGGTGGTTATGCAGCCAGGTTCCTCCTGAGCCTTGTGATTCTTGTTGTGAGACCCATGGCATTGCCCACAGCTTCTTCACTGCTTTGGAACAGCAACAGAGGTCTAAACTAAGGCACAATATTCTTAAACCCTTGTTGATACTGCAATTGCTCTTTAAAACTTTGATAACCTTAGGTGGTTGGTGGGTTGGGTTTTTTTTAATGCCAGTTACCTTTTAAAGTTAACGTGGTTGACAGCTTTGGTACACAAAGTTTTCTTCCAGTCTAAAATATATGAAAAGTTATAACTTTATTACCAAAGGCAGTCTCTTTTATGTATCTTGATACTGCCTAAGTGAAGCAGTCCTACCATGAGTTGACATGTCTCCATGCATGCATGGCCTTGCACTGTCAGCAAAAGAGCTGAGCTGCAGCAGGTGTTTGATGGCCAGGGGATGTATGGGGGAAATCTTCAAAGTGGCAGTGAGGCAGTCTGAAGCGACCAGGAATTCACCATCTGTTGTAATACAGGAACTAAAGGAACCCAGCACAGTGGCCAGATGGCAAGTTCTAAAATAAGTAAAAAACCTATGATTATTTATTCACCCTGCATGCAGTTAAGCAGTGAAAATCTGCAGTAGAATACTGTAGCTACCAAATTTTTATGTAAGTTAAAAAATCATTAGACCAGTTATTGAGAGAGTCATTGAGGACAATGAAAAACACCAGCATACAAGCTCAGTCTCAAAAATTCATAAACCCCAGGCTGATGGTAGCTAGTAGGACATACTGGAGAAGCATCATGTTATCTTTTCTTTATAACCACAAACTCCTGAGGAAATGGAAGAGCAGAGTAAATGGACCACTGGACAGATAAATTATTACATTAGTACCTTCTAGGTATTATCAACTGAGCTGAGCACAATCTAATCTGAAAATCTTTGGATGTCTATGACTTCACGTACAAGTGTGAAGCCATTGCTCAAAATAAAAGAATTCCAGAAAATCTGGAGTTTCCAGATGTGCTTAAAATTGAATAATTCTATATAGTTCAGACAGATGAAGTTTGATTTCAGCATGGAAGCTCTAAAATAGTCAGAGAAGGATATCTAGAGAGTATTGCAGCAGTTGGAAAAAGATGGTAAGAAGAGAAAGGGGGGCAACATTTGCAGGGACCATCAGCAAGAAATGGTCTCTTTGGGCCCTTTCCCATGCCCAGTGAGAATTAATTGCTCCAAGTAGCCATCTCTTTTCAACCCTATCGTTGGCTATGGCAGCAGAAAAAGAATGAATCCCCAGGGTCCATTTTTGCATTTACTTTAAGCTTTTCATTGTAAAAGCAATGCAAACTGGCTTTAATATAAGTGAGAATTAAGCGTTGCACATATCGTTATGAAATCACAGGGGACCACACTGAAATGTGATATATTACTGCACACATTTGTTAAATCAGCTCCTTTTAGAACCCAATTATCTTTTTAAACAAATTTTGTAAATGAGCTGTAATATTTTATATCCATTCAAAGCTTTTCAGCCCAAAGCACTTAACAAGCTTAAAGACCTGGAGTAGGAACCAGCTTTTGTTCTGTGTGCGGACAGCGCCTGGCACAATGGGAGTCAGCCCTTGAGTCAGGTTCCCATGTGTTGCTACAATAGCAATACCACTAATAATAAGAACAGTAGAATGGAAATACTGACATTTCTAGGTCAGAAAATGTTGGCCGAAGAACGAATGAGGCAAACTTTGATTCCGAAATAAGGAGTTACAGAAAGCAACCAGAACCCAAGCTAAGGAGACATTGTAGATATTGAGGTCTGATCTCCATTAACTTCAAGGCCTGTTTGTGACTCTGTTTTGACAAGAACAGAAAGTGTTTCTACGTAAGATGAAAAAGTCAAGTGGATGTGACTAGTAAGTCATGATGCAGGTATACATACCTATTTACACCATACAGCTGCACATTTATAGGCAATGTGTATGTCTTGAAGAATTTCTGGCCCCATTTGAAAAAAAAATCCCAAAACCCAACCAACCAACTATTCATATTGTACTTACTTCAACTATTTGGAAACTAAGAATGTTTTCTTACTGATATTCTGACTAAATGTTCTAATCAAAATATTGACTAAACTCCCAAATAATTACTGAACTTCTTAGTTGAAAATTGGAATCTCTAGCTTTCTGTTAGGAAGCCTTGTGAGCAGAGTATATGAACAGGGTAGTTTACATGCAAATTTGATCATTTGTAATTGGAGCACACCTGCAATTTGGTCTATCTGAGTGGTGGTGTGTGGACTGCTCTCTGAATATTTTCTGCTTTGGAGCCTGGGCAGGTAAGCTAAAGAGCATAACAAACATGGGAACTGTTTGGGGAGCTAAGAGGCCACTGGATGTCATTATTTTTCCTTCTTTGAAACTGAAGCAAGTCTTCTCTAGAGTTGGAAAATATGGCTATTACAGAAGGTTGTTGAGTTGGATTTTGAATGTTTTTGGTAGTTTGGAATGATGCTTCTTAATTTAAAATAGCTTTCCAAAGTCAGACTTCATGAGTCAGTGGAAACATACACATCCCTTTGCAAACGCAAGCAAAAACTTTGAATGGCCTAGTTTTGGTACAAATTGGTCAGTCTTCAAATGGCTCAACTAATTGGATGAGCCTCTCAACCTTCCAGACTGCTCAGACACTCATATTGGGCACTCTGAGCCTTCCCTGCCCAGTGACTTCAGTGCAGACAGTTTTGTGGTAACATAAGAGAGGAGTAGAAACTAAGCACAAACTTAGTCATGAATGTCTCTCAGCATTTGAAATCTTGTCATTATGGACTCCAATCCGGCAGCCACCAGAAGTCCTATTTATTTGAGTGCAATTGTGGGCACATAAGCCAGATGGAAAGTACCAAAATATTTAGTTTATGTTGTGGTTTAACCTGGCTGGCAGCTAAAACATCCACACAGTTGTTTGCTCACTCATCAGTAGGACAGAGGAGAGGGCTGGAAAAAGAAAATAAAACCTGTGTGTTGAGATAAAGGCAGTTTAACATGACATAAAGGAAGAATATAAGAATGATAATGACAATGGCAGTGGTGATGATGATGATGTTAATAATGATGTTAATAGTGATAAAAGAATATACAAGTGATGCACAGCACAATTGCTCACCACCCAAAGACCACTGATGCCCAGCTAGGTCTGTAGCCACATTCTAAACTTCCGTCCAGCTTCTCCCTTGTTATATACCAAGCACGATGTCATAATGGTATGTAATATACCTTTTTCCAGATTGGGTCAGCCATCCTGGCCATGCTTCCTCACACTTCTTGCTCACCTTCAGCCTCCTTGCTGACAGGGCTGTATGAGAAGCAAGAAAGTCCTTGACTTCGTGTAAACATTGCCCAGCAACAACCAAAAATAACAGCAGTGTATTATCTACATGATTCTCATTCTAAATTCAAAACACAGCACTATACCTGCTGCTAGGGAGAAAATGAATTCTATCCCAGCTCAAATGGGTTACTGCACAGCTATTTCCTTTTAGATAACACTGGTAAATATTTAAAAAACCCCACTGGTGCTACGTTAAAGGTCAAGATTTCTTTTTTGTCTTATTTTTGTGGTCTGAGATGTTAGTAAATGACCAGGAGCTTAGATATGGGAAAATGGCTCTTTTGCTTCCATTTTCATTGGTAATAGTCTTACCCGTCCCTGGGACTAAGCACTGGCAAAGAAATATTTTTTACATGGTTCCTTATTTTTCTTGTCAAAGCTGAAGCTGTGAACTAGATTATCATATGTTGTGTAGCAGCAGTATTAGTACTTTTGACATTGGAGGTCCTTTTACCTTGCCTACTGTACCACTGTGCTTGGTAGGTCTATCTATATCACAGTTACTGAATATCTGTCATTGATGACATCGCTTGACCATCTGGGTTAACACTGGCATAGTTGAAAGACTTCTTTGCTCTACAGACTTGCCATGTTTTAAAAGGTAACAAGGAAAGAAATTGTCTTAAAATCCAGACCTGGATGAGTTGAAAGAGTTATCACTGACAAGAAACACCCAACTTTGTAAATGAGGCATACTGTGTGGAGAAATAACTCAGTCATATATTTTACATAAATACTTTATACAGGTGAGCTGCTCTTAAACTCTGTCTTCTTGCTGATAGGACTTTTCACCATTTAGTTCCAGAACAGAGAAAGCCTCCAAAGCCTCTCAGCTTGTCTGCATTGCCTAGCTACAATTCCCTGTATTTATAAATAGTGTTTGGGTTTGTGAAAAAAGTTGTAAATCTTTGATATCGGCAGGAAAACAAGAAGTTTTGAAGGGAGGGATCGATAGGTTTTGTTCTGATTTTGTAACAAAACATGTAGTACACAAATGAGATTTAAAATTAATTCTCATCACTCTGGGGCATGTGAAGGCCTAAGGGACCATACCTTCTGAACTGAGAAAATGAGGGAATTAAGACAGAATTAGTCCGTATAGGCACCATGCAAGAGGGAAAACATAAAAAACCCCATTTGGAATTTGAGTAAATATGTAGCCATGCTCAAATTGTGATCATTATTTTAAGAGCAAGTGGTTTGTTTAACTGTTTTCATCTGTGTATGTTAACAAGTTGATCATGAACATTTTAGGCTTTATTATATACTAGATAGCATATCTAGAAATGCCAGAGCTACTTTACTTATTGCCAAAGACACAGCCAAAACATTAACCTTGGAGTTAGTAGGTGCTTTCAATGCAAGTGGAAAAATATTTCTTCAGTGTATTATTTTTCCTTCAAATTTTTCACAAGAAATAAAACCTGATCCCAACCAGCTCCACATGTGATTATTTTAGTTAAACTGTGTGGAATTAAATCTTAACAAGGGACCAGTCTGAAATCTGTAGAAATCTTTGGGACCTTTTCTATTAATTTGAGTGGTCTTTTGATCAGGCCTTACACGAAGAAACACATTTATGAGTCCCAAAGATGGAACTCATTAAAATACATTTCCTTTATTTTACATGTGTAACTTAAATGATTTTATATTTTATAATTCCCTATGAAAATATTTTATTGTAAGTTACATAAAGATAGGGAAGTTTTCATTATACAGAAACCAGGAGAAAAACATTTGCTGGTACAAATAAATAGTGTTCTATTATTTCTTAAAAACCCTTTCTTTATTTGTGATGGCAAAAGATAAAGGCATATATTAGCTCTTAACATCCTTTTCATCAGCACAAATGTGATCATCACCTTTTAGATATATCTTACAAATATGATTTAGTAAAAAAAGTCACAGCAAGATCCACTGGAGAAAGTAGGTTAAGGGTGTCTGAGGTGTTTTTTCTTGAATAAGCCAAAACCTCCCAACATCCCAGCCTTAGCTCATGGCATTAATAATTGTGCCTGGAACCCTTGTGCAAAAGATGCCTGCTGTCTTGCAGGAGGAAGGATGCTTGAGATAACTAGCAGTGCGATATGTAAAGGCCTTTATACATGGTGAGGATGGAGATTTTAGCTGTAAAATGATGATAGGGGCTACTGCACCCTAAGTGCTGGCCCCCTTATGTAAAGTCATGGAAAATGAATCACATAAAAATGGATTTCTTTTGTGTTTTGTCACTCCTCTTCCTCAGAGCTGTCACAGCATGAATATGCTTCTTGGGAACAAAACTTGTGAAGTACATGGACCTCTTGGAGCGGGTCCAGAGGAGGGATACAAGGATGATCTAAATGCTGGAGCACCTCTCAGCACAGACTGAGAGAGCTGGGAGAAGAGAAGGCTCATGGGAGACCTTATAGCAGCCTTCTGGGGTTCCCTTCCTTCAAGGAGACCTACAGAAAAGCTGGGTAAGGACTGTTTGTAATGGCATGTAGTGATAGGATGAGTGGCAATGGTTTTAAACTAGAGCAGGGTAGGTTTAGATTAGACATTAGGAAGAAGTCTTTCACTATGAGGTTGGTAAGACACTGGAACAGATTGCTCAAAGAGGTGGTGGAGGCCCCATCCCTGAATGCATTCAAGGTCAGGCTTGAGCAACTTACCTAGTTGAAGATGTCCTGCTTACTGCAGGGGGGCATGGACTAGATGACCTTTAAAGGTCCCATCCAACCTAATGCATTCTATTATTCTATATGATTCTATTGTTTGATTTCTGTTTTCTGCCAACAGCTCTGGCAGAAGCCAAGGCATCCCTGCTATGTGGACAAGAGAGAGGAGTTTGCCAAGCTTCTTAGTTTTTCTACTAATTTCAGTGTAAGGGAACTGAATGATAGTACAGAATGCTCAAGCACCTACCATTTTACAGGTTTTATGACATACTACCTTTTGCAATCAGTGGTTATTTATAATGTCCTGAAAATTGACTCCACAGCCCATGAATAATACTGAAACTGCTGGTATTATTACAGGTTTAGCTTCATAGAAAGAAGAAAATCCTAGAAAATCTTTTGAATTTGTATGCCAGAAAACTGTTAGTTGCAAAGGTAGGAGGGTAAACTACCATAAAAAAAATTGAAGTACTTTCTTGGTGGCAGAAATGCCGGACAATAACGGGACTACAATTAAATGAAAATCAAAATGAGAAACACACTACAACTGAACCATCCAAAAACAGAAGACAGAAAAAACCATTTTCTTTAAAAACAAATTCTTTTAATATTTTCATTCTGTGTCCACGGCAAAGTTTTCTTGGCAAAACCAGAATTTCAACCCCTCACACCATGATCACTGGGAATGATTCAGGTAAACTACGTACAAACATGCACATACATTAATCTCTGGGGAACAGTATCAAACTTACAATTTCACTCAGCCTATGCAGTTAGGAAAGCAAAGCAATAATTAGAGGTTAATTTAAAAATGCTGGGTTTATCCTCCAAATGTGTATGTTATTTCGGACCTCAATGATTCAGACTTCTCATTGATTGAACAGTTTTTGGACAGGGCTCAAAATTGACATGTAGGGTAAACAAAACTTGTAAAGTATATCTAAATTTTTGTTTGTTTCATTTGTTTTGTATCTTATATTTTTTGTTACCAAAAAAACCCCTAAAATACCAAAACAAACAAACAAAAAATATCACATATTTCCAGAAGTTAAGAAAGAGGCAAGGACAGTTGGAGAGTTTAAGGCTTATTTGATTGTTCACAGTGGAAATGCTTACATGCTCTATGTGAAAACTATTCTTATGTTTAAGTAAGTTGAGTGGTAATGAAATAATCAGATTGAAAGAATTGTTAGGTGCTTTTAGTAATCAGATGTCAATGTTTAGCAGTTATCTATTCTAGAAACACCAGAACAATGATTTGCAATATATTCTCCATTTAGTCCCTGAAAGTATATGATTTTCTCTTGGTATTAGCTATGTCACATTAGAGAACGAGTTATATTTATGTTTCTTGTCATGTCATTAATTCTTGTTTGGCACCATTAATGTCTCAGTAGATTTTAGTGTGTACCACTGTCTACATCAAAAACATTTGCAGACATATATGGAGAAAATATTAGGAGGAAAAAAAAAAGAAGATACAAACAAAAAAAATCCTATATTTAAAAAAAATATAAAAAGGATAAATTCCTGAACCCAAGTTTCACTTCAACTTCAAAGTGAGAATTAATATTTAAAATTGCTAGGATCTTTGAGAGTAATAAACTCTTAAAGAATTCTAATGTGCCTAATATAAATCAAAAAAGAAAAAAAATCCTTTGAGTCTTTAAAATAATATTAGTTTTGCATGTCAGTTTTTCTTTAACATCAACTTTTTTGACTGTTTTATTGAAACTTCAACAGACAGTAGCTTATTTTTCCACAGACTTAAGCACCTGAGACTTTTGGCTAATGAATACAAGTCCAGTAAAATTTCCTATAAAATGTAACTTTATATGAGAACTTACATGATGCTTTTAGAATATATTCCAGCATTTGCTTTTTCAAATCAAACTTCTTGATATTTGCAGGAAGAACATCAGCTTCATTGCAATGCAAACGTGAAAATGATCAGCTGATGAGTAGAAATAAACAGAGGTGTTTTCTCTGGAGTCACCACTTGCTTCCTGAGTATTTCTTTTTCCAACTTAAAGATCAATAAATTCCAAACACAAAACTTGGTGAAATAATTTCTTTTACTTTTCATAAGCTATGGATTAGACCTTCAATTGAAGACAGAGATAAACAATAACATTTTTGATGAAAAAAATCTGAACTAGTATATATTCTGCAAGTTACTGACACATTTAGTCGTTGCTCTTCCTTGTGCGTTGTTTTTGCAAAAAGATCCACTAGTGAACATGGATTCACAAATATTAGCTAGCTAAAGGCCAGACTACAATAGCATACACTTGTTTTAATGCAAATGAGTCAGAAGAGTGTTTCAGAGCCAAGAATAGCAGAAATAAGGACATACCAATACTGGATTCAACCTTCAGAAGGAAATAGGCCTAGATAGTCAAAATAATGTGCTTCCTACAAATAACCTATCCATTTTAATTATCATCAGTGCCCCAAACCCCACTGCTTTCAGACAGGTTCCTTTCCAAATTGCTGTCAATAAGGGCTTCTAGCACAAGATTTTACATAGAAAGTGAGAAAGGAGATAGATAAACTCTATAACAGCAGAGAGCATTTCAGTATATGGTGTCATTTTTAGAAGTCATATGTAAAACTATTTTGAAGAGAAGGGTTAATAAAAAAGCTGGATCTCCTACACAAAATCTGACGAAGAACAAAATGTGTTCTGACGGTAGCAGTTATTTTTACTTTCCTCGTTTCACTTAAAGCTTACTAAAAGAACCCTCTTTATCTGTTACTTATAAACAGGACAGCAGTTTCTAAGATTTCAACAAATTACACACACAGAGCTTAATTTGAATTTCAGCCTTCACATAAGTGCATATTTAACATTAAATTCAATGAGGCGAATTTAAGCCACTACTTTGGACTGAAACATGTCTACCTTTGTTCACTGCATCTTCAATTTGAAAATAGGCATAAATAATTCCTGGAAAACAAGAATCAGAGTAATATTACTGAAATTAATGTTTCTTGTCTGCTTCTCTTCAAATCTGATCCTATAAGACGGACAGCATGAAATCTGGCATGGTAGACCAGTACCGATGCATCAAATCATCTCCCATTGAAATTCAAGGATATAGAAGGTAGCAACACCTGTTTGTATCTTGCCACAACCTTCCCATGCACTCACATTAATATTTTCTTGCAGTTGCCTTGGTTCAAATCTAAGAAAACTTGAATTCATGTCCATCTGATTGTCTCCTAATGATTGCTCTGAACAGGTTTGGTGACCATTGCCTGGGTAGTAATGGGTATTATTGTATAGAAGGCTATTAATAAAAGCCATTCTTAAATGCAATCTCCCTTTTTTTTTCTCCCTTACTGATGATTCCTTGAGGTCTCTTTTCTCTATCGTAAGCATCTTACAGACCTCTTCTAAGTATCTGATATCTGGGTTGAGGCTTGCAAGCCATGAACGTGACTGGATAATTTTTCTCCTAACAAATCTTGAATTTTGGAAGTCACTTTGACTATTCATTGATGGTCTTAGTACTTTCTGTATGTGTCAGTACCCAGTCAAGAAGTAATGAATTACCCCCAGTTTCTAAAGAATAACTACTTCAGGAACTGGCACAATATAAAAATATGAAATACAACTTTCCCATTCCTGCAGGAATAAGAAAAAAGTCACATTAAAATGTCACATAACGAGCATTGCTCAAAAAGCTGAGAATTCCAAGATTCAAACTGAATTTCACATTAAGGAAGAACATACCACAAGGTTACTTGTCTCAGCTGACCCTCACTGAATTGACCCCTACCCTGCTGACCCTTGTTCTAGTCATACTGCAGTTTCCCAGAAGGGCTAAATTCCTAGGTACAGTTGGGGGAAAAAACCTCAGAATACTTCACTGAATACAGTTCAGAAAAACTCAGGATTGTTCAGCCTGGTATCAAATCTACTTGCATTCCTCCCTTCACTTTTCTCCTCTCAAGTCATGACTGCTGGTCCGCTAGTTCTGCTACTACCTCTGCTTTAATCCCCAATAACTTCATTGTGTATCAGTTACCAAAGCTTTTATTTTGTTTAGTGGACAATGCTTACATTTATTTAAGATCTGCATGCATGTATTTGAACAGAATGGCTTGACACGATAATAGAAGGCCATTGATCAGAAAAGGAGCTGGACTGGAAGATGTTCAAGCAGCCTGGATTTCCCCATGTTGTGGGTTATGTATGGATTCTGTCTGCTCCTTCATAAATAACACACATAGATAAAAGCACTTTAGCCCTCAGCTGAAGTCAAAGAGTCTGAGTAGGTCTTGAATCAGCTTTATGTCATAATTTCTCACAGTCATCCCACTGTTCTGCTGTTTTCATTTAGAATGAATATAAACTATCCAGATTTAGTGCTAGTGTCTGCTTTCAGGAGCAGTGTGCTTAGAGATTCACTAAGTATGTGAAACAAATTCTTGGTACCAGTTTTTAAACAGGGATTGAGACTAAGTAATGGAAATAGCAGAGCCCATGGGATTGATTAAAAGCGTGTTGAGTTCTCTAATATTGAAAACATGGTAATTAGAGCCCTGTATGACACAAACTGTAAAACCCAGTTGATCAGACGCTCACGTACATGGGCTTCCCTTGCAGCAGTTAGCTAACACCAGAAATGTTCCTTACATGTCATGGAAAAAACATTACTACTTTAGGAACCTAAGACATTGAATACTGAATTCACATTCCCATTACAGTAAATTACTGTTTATCTGGAACACGTCATACTATTCTGAAAGTCTATCCAAGGGTCCATATTTTACATCTGAGCAGACCATGGTGATTATACTCCTCCATGTGTCATTTGTTTCTCTCTGAAAACCGTGTGTCTAACCGCTGCCCGAAGAAAAGAAAAGCGTAGGGGCTGGGGGGAAGGGAGAACACAGTTCTTCCAGTCAGGAGAGGAAAGCTGATACAAGAGTAATAACCAAAAGCCAGGACTTTCCCACATTTATTGTCACACCCATCATAGCCAGTAACATTTCTTTAACAATAGTCATTTATAAAGACCTGCCTTCTGTGGAAAGATTAACTAACAGCCTTAAGTGGAAACTCCACTATAAAACCAACATGCTCATGGAAATAGTACTACAAAGGTATAAAAATAATGCATAAAAGTGACTTGCTGATGCATTTACTGTAAAACCCAAGGACTGAAAATAAAATAACCTCAAAATATAAAATAAGTACCATTTTCCCTTTCCTTCTTGAAACACAGGCGCAGCTCTAATGGATCTTAAATGAAAAAAAAGCATATTGTGATTGGAGCTGACAGTATTTTCAATTCTGCCCTTCAAAGACTGAACTTCATTTTTACAGCAGAACCTGGCAGTGCAATAAAAAGAAAGAAAAATTAAAAGAAGGTAAGAAAGATCATCAGAACTGAATAATATTGACTGATTTTCTTTCATTCTCATTACTCCAGTTGCTGAGCATTCAAATACTAGAAGAAAAATACCACCATCTTCAGAGATGCTGTATCAACAAAGACTCCTTCTGCTGGCATGATACAATATCTGTTTAACTAATCATGGGGAAATTTAGTATCCAGGATTTGGTGGGGTTGTTTATGGAGTCATTAGTACAATGGTACTCAGCTCTCTGATGTAATTTCTGCTCTACAGAAGATGAAATGTTGCAGCTGGTTGGGAAATGAATGAAGGCCAAAACCTGAGTTTGTACAAAATAGAGGACTTAATTTGAAAAAAAATATCTATTTCTAGGCTTTTTTAATGTGTTGGTTGGTTTATTAATTTACTAATTTATTTACCTGTTCTTTAATATAATGAATAGGTGCTGAAGACTGTAAAGATCTGGTGTGCTGAAGAGGTTGCTAATATTTAAGTCTTATAGCAATTTCTTCTACACCTTGCTGTAAGAATATCACACTTTGCTAATGGGCTTATAAAAGAGCTTTTCCAAACATCAAAGTAATGGAATGAATTCCTAGGATAATATTCAATTGCCTAAATTCTGCCTGGTGCTCTGTCTGATTCCAAATTATAGAAGTGAGATAACCATTTTAATTCTAAAAATATTTGAGCTTGCTCAAAGATGCCTGCCAAAAGTCCTCCTGCAACCTTGTCCTTGTAAAACATGGCTTTAAGGAGAATTTTGGTAAAATGGAGCCTAGTGCTTCCCACATTTATTATACATTTAATTGGCATGAGCAGTACAAGGATTAAGTCAATAATAGTGCTTATGCAAGGCATGGAAGACACACTTTCAAAAGTGCTTCTATAAAAAGTGACTAGCAGATAAAGTTGCAGATGAAATTCAGGTTAAAGACATACAAAGCAATGATCATAGGAAAAGTAATCCTGAGAGCTAATAATTCCATTAAACAATTCTACAAAACATATGCTGTTAAAAAGAAAACAGAATAAAACGAAAACCAAATAGAATGCCAGGAATAATTATGAAAAGAATAGAAAACGTTAGTCATCATTATCCCACTGCATAAATCTGTACTTCATGTGCCTCCTAAGTACTATGTGTGGTTCTTTGTCTCCTCATCATGAAAAGTAAAGCTGGATGCCCCTGAGCCCCAAATTTCTGTGAGAGTATCTTCAGACACTATGAATGAAGGCATGCCTGCCTGTTCTCTGACTTTTTCTTGTACATCCTATTATCCATCACTCTTGGAGACAGTACAGTGGGCTGGTTGGACCTGTGAGCTGGCCTGGCACATAATTTCTTATGTTCTTGACACATTTTTTAAAAAATGAAGTGGGAGAGTAGTTTGCTTTAGTCAGTGTGTTTGTCTGGGAATGAAAAGGGAGGTGTCCTACTGCATACAGAAGAAAGAAGGTATTCTCACTACTGCTGGTACCTTGATCTACCAGATTACCAGCAGGTTTAGAAGAAGCTGGAAAAAGTTCGGTGCTCCTAGGGCAAATGGAACTGCTACTTAGAAACATTTTAATGTGGGTTCTTTTCCTCACCAGCAGCACGTAAGCCCTGTCAGGATTTAGCTATAGTTAAGGGCTCTTCGTGCAGACACTGACATAACTAAAGCACCTCTTATATTGCAGACTGTATATAATGTTGGCATTGTATCCCATGGGCAGAAGGGGACAGAATGGCAAACAGAACAGGCTGCAACATTTTCTTTAGAATTATGATTAATAAGTACCATAACAATTAGAAAGGGCTTGAGTATTTCACTGTGATTTCCTGCTAAAATTATAGATTTTAGGATGCTTGCTAATGCAGTCCACACAGGGTGGTGCTGCTTGAAATAAAGATCAGTAAGAGAGACCCAGCACATCCTTGGTAATTAACCCAATCTCATGCCCTACATGGGATCTGTAGAGGCTGGGATCAGAATGACAGTCTGAGTCACAGTTCTTTCATGATTCTTCCTTTAGCTGTTCCTCCTTCACCAAATCCCCAGGGGAAGACCAGAATGGAACAGGGGACAATAGAAGCAAGAATGCATGAAAGAAACATGAAGAAGCCAGTTCTTTAATTTATTAGGATTACCATTTATTAATTCCCTCCACTGCAGCAAATATGAAAGCTGAAGGAAACCAGCAGGTCTGTCTTCATATGCAGTCTTTTCTCCATGTGTGAAGCTAAACTAACTCTGCAGCTTCTGCCGTACACACCTCTTAATATCATACAGCATGTCTCCTTTTACTGAGAAGCAAAGGAGCATCGTGCATTGGCAGGACAATACTACTAAGGCACGGAGCTTTGCATTGTCCTTGCATGCTGCTTTTGCTGGAATGACAAAACACAGAGCAAATCCACACCAAGACAATCATTTATCACTCACCTTTAAAGTTTACCCACAGAAATAAATTTTAATAAAGCTAATTGTTCATTGAATTAAAAATCTTCCAAAATTTTCATGAGGGTTTGTGATACATCTCAGGGCAAGTATACATTTAAATGCTTGCAGGGGAATATTTGTTTTCAACTTCAGAAAATGAATCTGGCTTTTACTTTGAAGCACAATGACTTATTCTTTACAAGTATCTAAATGCAGCCCATTTAACCGTGACTTTATTAGTATCATGGAAGCTCTGATAGCAACTCTATAATCAATGTTCAGTTAGGCATGAAAGCAAATAGTGATTGAATCCAAATTACTACATTTCAGTTCCTCTTACAGTTATGTTGTGCTGCCCAGAAAAAACATCTGGAAAACTGCCCTAATAGGGCTTTTGTTTTTGTCGAGGGATCCCTGGCAATCTGCACAACCTTTAGTCCTAATTCCTGCAAGTTATTAATAAGAGACACTGACGTTGGGTTAATGCTTGCATGTGCTTTGCAGGCATGAATCCTATCGCACTGCAGAAGGTATCATTACATTAGGACATCTATGAATTAGTGTAGGTTTTAGAGTGAGTTAACAAATAATTTCATCTGAGTGTTTGGCCTTGACCTGAAGGGCTGCCATAAAATTTTTCCCCGTCCAAGACATTCCTACTTACAAGTAGCTTCTTTAAGGGTTGGGTCTTTTACAGAAATTAAAATGAGCCAGAGTTTTACATACTGGATAAATATTGTAAAGCAAAATATTGTAAAAATACCTAAAAGGAGGGTTATTCACATTGTTTCTCATTAAAACCATTGAAGAAAATGTGAGTCAACAAATGCCAAAATATCAAAAATACATCCCAGTCTTAAAGCAGTTAAGTGTTAGTAAAAGAAAACATTGGGGAAAGAAGAAAGTCAGAAAAAGAGCTTTAAGTTCTGTAAAGAAACCCCACATTCTCCTTGATGGGACAAAATTTTCTCTCCTGGATCACAGAAAATCATTTGAGAAGGAGTTGCCTCCAAAGCATCCTAGATTTAAGACTGCACACAAGGAAGTTACATGGCCTCCTTATAGGGAGCTCCAGGTGGAGGGTGATGTGCAGGTGGGAGCAGTGGTGACCCTCAGGATTTTAAACTGACCTGCTCGTTTCCCAGATGGAGAAATTAGAATTAAATTTGTTTGCTGACCTCCTGCAGTCAAGAGGTCTCAATTCTCTTGTTAGTGGGTAATGCATCTGCTTTGCTCTCCTCTTTTTCCATGGCAAACGAACTCACCAGAAGCGGACCTTTTTTGCATGATTTCTTTTCATCAGTCATCACATCCATCCATCAGGTACAGAAACATCTGGGCAAGCTAGTTAATGTGTAGCTGACTTCAGCTAATGTTTATAATTAAGCCATGAGATTCAACAAGCAGTGCATTTCTGAGGGATTATCACACACCTCAGGTGCAGTATGAGGCACCAGCCAAAAGCCAAGTGACTTCAGCTACTCAAAGAGTGCAATAATCCCTCAGAAATCTATTAACTGCGAGTGCCTTATAGTTATTATGGTATGGAAACTCCAAGGTAAAAAGGTCATACCTGTGCTTTTAATGAGAAATATTGACACATCTATGACATCACTTCCAGCCAATCAGAAATCACCATTGTTACCAGTGTTCACAAATCATTTTATAAGAGCCAAAAGTTATAAAGCAGTTTATAGCGCTCTGAAAATCAAATAGATCACTTATATATTGAAAACTCATTAAATAAAAAGCAACTTTCATATACAAAACATGTCTAGGTCTACCTTTCCTTTATGTCCATCTTTAAATTCATAATATGAACAATTAAAATGCTGGAATTTCTCATACACACTATATTAAGCACATTAATTACCAAACCCCACAGATTTTCATTAATATTTACAGGCTTTAATAAATAGCTATGTCTTATCTTTCAGGATCTCACTCCTGCTTCTGTCCCAGCACAGCTCCCAGCATCTTAACTGTATATCTTTGTCAACTGGTTGCTGAAAGAAATACTGATCAGCAAAATTGTACAAGCTGGTGTATGCCAAATTAAAAAGTAATTTTTAGTCCAGATAGCTAAATAGGATGGAGAAAATCTCCCCCTTTCTCCCTGAAATCTCAGATGGCTCATTGACTTTGGCCAAAGGCATGTCAGGATGTCGCTGTGCTACAGACTAGCCTAACAACTGCGTTGCAGTAAACTTATCTAATCAAATGCAGCATCCAGGAGCCTTTCCCCATGTTAACTTGCTAGCAACAGATATAATGGCAAAGATCAAGTCAGAAAAAGGAAATTGCTATTTGTCAAATGATGGCAAACCACAAATTTTGCATATGATATTTTATTCAGAGGACAGCAAAACTATGTGCAGATTTTCTTCAGGATTGGAAAACTTGCCTGACTACTGAAAAATAGCAATTTGTGACATTTATATTACTGCACTAGTTGGTGACTCCTGCTGTGATTATGTACTCTGTTGGGGATGATGAAGGATGACTGAAATGTGATTTTTATTTTTTTAATTGCATGAATATGACTGAACAACATCAAGCATTCAGTATATAATGGTTTGAGAAAATAGGTGGGCCATTCTTTTGACTTACAGAGTCCACAAATAGCCTCTGTCAGGCCAGTGAGAAAAATTGAGTGACAGATCTAAGAAACTTTTCGGAAGAACACATTGATATTTCAATCTGCAGTTTCCATGCTCTAGCTGATGTCAGCCATTGGGTAAAAGCCTAGATATCAGGTAGCCAAGACAAGCATCTAGCTGCCACTTAAAAGATATCTCTTTCAGAGAAGAACTGAAGTAGTATTCTTCCTATGGCTGTGCCTGCCAGGCGGCAGACAGATGCCCGCTGTGCTAGCTAAACCTCCAATATTCTAGAGTGCAGTGCTCATTGCCTGAAAGCAAGCTATAGGTTACAAAGGACCACAGCAAAGGATCGACTCATGGATTTCATCCCTAATTCTTGAGCCAAGGGCACTAATGGAAATACAACTGAAATAAAAAGATACAGTCACAAAAGCTGCTTTGTTTTTGGAAGCTGTGATGGTATTATCAAAGTACTGGTCATAGAAAATAACCCTGGATCAAACAGATGATGAGTCCATTTAAATAATGTGGAAAATTAAACAAACTCATAACCAGGATTTCTTAATTTCACAAAGAGAAACTTCAGGACCTCAACACACACAGTGTGTGAAGTCAACTGCATTTCAGAATTCCCAAATATCAGCATGGAGTAGGAGGCTAAGCACACTGCATCTCGTAACTTTCTGGAGCTTGTGGCCTCAGGAAATGGTAACTTGGAGAGAAGAGGTCTGGAGGTGGGGTAGAGCACTACCAGATGGCGAACAGAAATGGGGGGGGATGGAACAGAATCATGCTGAGGTAGAGGGAAAACAACTCAAAAAGCTTAATGCATGCAGATCAGGAGAAATGACTAATCTCCTCCCCAAAGCATTTCAAGAGCTGGCATGTGAAACATCAGCTCCGGTAGCAAGTGGTTTTGCTCCCTCAGCACACTGAATAAAAAGTTTCCTTGTGATAGGATTGTAGCACATGTAACTTCAACTGAAGGAAACAGAATAGAAACTTGAGCACCAAAGGGATGAGAAAAGGGGGGAATGGGTTACAAACTAATGAAGAAAGATAATAATACAGTTCTTTAATGAGAATGTGCTGTTAAATACAGAAAAAAGTGAATATTCTTGTAGAAGTCTCTGAAACATTTCATATAGTGTCACATTGGAAATACTTAAAATACAAAAGGAGAGGATTAGTGTCAGAACAGAAAAGGGGATTCAACTGCCACGGGAGTTGGGCCTAGGGAGACATCTTCTTTCAGTTCATGTTATCTGGGACTTTGCTGTTTGTTTTGATATTTCTACTGTCAGTCAGTTCACGTGTTGCTTTTTGTGCAGGGGTCACTAACAGAACATCCACAGCTATAGCATTCCTGGGAATGAGTGGAATTCTAATATCTTTTGTTCTTTCTAACGTATATTAGTTTTGTTTCATCTGTAGAGTTTCACCTATTGGAAGGGAGAGAGGTGTAGGGGTGTTCGTCTTCAATGCAGTATCAGGAAAGACATTGCTCCTGACTATTTCAAGCTACCATTAGAAATGGTACTCATCAGTTTTCTGGATTGCTTTTCTGGATTTCTTGGGCAGAATGTGAAATTAAAATATTTTTTTTTCCCCTCATATTTTCCCAAATATTTTTGGTTTTTCGTATATTCTCAAAGATGCTATATGCTGCCTGTGGCATGCCACTGTGCCACTCTTCATTAAATAATTGTTGATAATCCAAAAATTCATCTTAAACTTCTCTTCCATGTTTCCAAACATGAAAAGAATTTTCTAGACAAACCTCCCCAAACCTCCTTATATTCTGCCTTCAAATCTCTGATGATGTTGCACTTGGTTATCTCCTTTACAGACAGTTTTAAATACAACAGCTAGTATTGTGTTGTTTCCTTCCACTCCTTATTGACTGTTCTCAACTGGTACATATACTGTGGGCTCTTCATATCAAGAACCATAATTTTGATTTGGTAGCATCTATGACAGAAGATCCTGTTTCCTGCTGAAGAAATGCTATTCCAGTACAAGAAAAGAGAGGACAGTTACTGTCCTCTTGATACTGCAAAACAAAACCTCTCAGGTAAAAAGCAAAAAATTGTCATTATCTGTATCAGAAATTGTTAGGAGGCAAAGAGAACTTTAGATGACTGCCGTGGGCTGATTGTCTTTTGCCATTTTAAAGAGTGAAACTACAGTGCTACTCCTTTGACAATGCAAGATGAAACTTGAAATGCTGTCTCTGGATAAAGAGTTTTCTGTAAGTGTAGTACAGACCTTCTCCTTTACTCAAAATTTGGGGGAAAGGGTGCTGCAGTGAACCTCAATGCAGTCTCAAATTACATTTGATAATAGGGCCACTGCTTCTCAAATGAGTGAGCCACAGAAAATTTGAATCAGAAACGATGAATGTATTCATGTTCGAAAAGCAGTGTTATTGCATATGTGTCCAGTTGTCAAGAGTTCAAGCCGTTCCTCAGTTTGAAAAGATCCAACCTCCCAAAATGTTGCTAAGGCCTGAACTGATAGAGCTTTTGTCAAGTTCGTCCTGATGTGACACAGGACCCCTCCTGCAGATATACAAATGGAACATGGCTAATGTAAATATCCTCATATGACCGTTTATAGCTTTCTGACCTCCGGTATTTTCTCATTGTTTCTTTTTGCTTTCCAAAGATCTGCTTATCTAACATCTCAAAAGTCACTCTGGGATGGCTGACTTTGGTCCAGCATCCAGGATCTGATTCCACTTCCAGTAAAAGTGAATGCCTTTTGTTTAAAAATGCAGCAACAAATCACAGTAAGTTCAGGAAACAGTGCCACTGTAACACTTAAGATTTAAAAGGATGTTAACAGGCTGCTGTGTCCAAAAATCATGAAATGGGAATCCATTTCTTAATACTCTTCCAGATTCTAAATATATTACAGCAAACAAAAGTTACCACTGTGCCACCAATGTAGTTATTTAAGCCTTGGAATGTCTTTTATTATACCTACTCCAGCATTATTTCAATGTTTTGTCCCCAGAATAGTCATTCCATTACCCTAAGATGTAATTAGCAATCCTGAGTTTTCTGGGATGTTGTGATAGTATGCTGATATTACAGATTTATACCCCTTGGATCCAGATCATAGTTGCTTGCAAACCAGGCCAACCAATGAGATCAAAATTAGCATTTGCAAGATGGAAAAAAGGCAGAATCACCAGGAAGGAAAATGTTATTTAGTTACCAGTTCTTCTGGACATATCAAACAGTGGTGATTATGAAAGCCAGTGGATCTTTTGGGTCAACACAGACTATTTATGGGTCCAGCTGAGGATGAGTTAAGTATGAAATGCATAGGGTGAAATGCTGGTCACACTAACAAAACTCCCACTCATTTCAGTGTGGCCAGGATTTCAGCCTTCAGGGCAATTAATTGCTCTAGCACCTGTAACTCTGTAAGTTCAATATCCAAAATGAGTCGGGTTACCAAGTGACCCTTGAAAATTAGTTGTTTTTTTTTTAAAAAAAGAGCTCTATAAAAAATATTTGACAGCATCCATAAAAATAGAATTACTGTTCAGTGTAAAATGTAAGCTGAGGAGATAGCCAGAAAAAAACTACTTATAAAACTTTTCTTGATATGGAAAACAAGTGTCAGCTCCTCGCTGTTATCTTGTTAATATGTGAAAATAAAAGAAATCCTATAAGGTCTATGGGAGCTTATTGTGGATGAGTAATATTGAAGGCACCCTCATAAAATGCATAATGCAGTTGGTAATCTTTAGCAGATCTCACTTTTGTCCCTTTTCTTTTTTAAAATATTTTTTCCCTTCTCTTTCCCTCCTTTCTCAACATCTGTTTTAGGTCACCTTTGAATCCCACCTTCTCCCCAGGAAAGCAACACAACAGTGTGCTCAACAAACCCCCCAATACACTCTCACACACACATTCTCCAAATGACAAATAATCTTCATATATCTTCTGGGAACAATAAAAATCCTTGGATGTGCTCCCAGAGACCTCAGGAAGTTCAAAAATCTTTAGAGGGGGGCCCTGGATTGAGGTTTTATCTCTAGAATTTTACATAACAAACTCGGTAAGTGTTGTATAACAGTTAATACATATTCAATGACCAAAAAAAAAACCCCAACCCATTAAAAATAACACTGGGGAAGGTCAAGTGAGTCAAAGGCCTGGTTTGCTGTGATTACTTCACGATGAGGGCTGGGATTCTTCCGTTTTATCACATTTGTGCTGTGCTCACCGGTGTTTTGGAACGGCAGTTACTCTCAATGATGGCGTGCCGTGCAGGGAGAGCTGCTGAAGCTCAGACAGGACTAACAAAGCTGAATGGTTTTCATGCATTCCCCTCCATTGTGAAGTTTCTTTTCCTCCCCCGTGTTTCCATATTGTGGAAAACTCCCTGACACCATCTTGACAGCTTTGTGTGACACTTCTGAACCTGGTTAGGTGAGACTTTCCAACTTCTGAAAAAAGGAGGATTTTCTAAGGATCTGTATAGATGGTTGTAACATGAATGTTCTGATCTATATAAAAATACCTGTGCATGCATATGCTTAGAATAGTGTCTCTGCATGAGAAAAACCAAACTACCTTTGTGAAGAACCATGCAAACAATATAAAAGGAGCATTGTTAAAGAAACCACAGATCTTAAAAGTAAACTAATACAGTATTGGATTATGAGACAGTCTCGCCTCAGTGCCTGGTGAAATTACGAAGAAAATCATATTGAGAGTTACTGAAAAACACCTAAAGGACAATGCAGTCACTGATCACAGCCAACATGGTGCAGAAGGTCCTGTCTATCCAATCTGATTTACTTTTCTGACAAGCTCACACAGCTGGTTCACCAAGGGAAACCAGGTGATGTTATTTTTTTGGATTTCAGTAAGTCTTCCTATACTGTGTCTCATGGTATCTTGCTGGACAAAACATCCAGCATACAACTAGACAAAGCCATAATGTGTTGGGTGGGACACTGGCTGAAGGGTTAAGCCCAGAGGGTGATAGTGAATTGGGTTGGTGTACTCGGTTACATGCTCTGGTGCTGTGTGGAGCCAGGAGTTGGACTCAGTGATTCTTATGGGTCCCTTCCAACTCAGGATATTCAGTGATTCTATGATTTACTCATGAAAAAAAAAACCCATTTGTTCACTGTTGTTTTTCAGTTTAGTAGGTCTACTGATTGCAGAGGTCATCTCCTGAGGAAAGGGCGGCAGAAGATTATCATTCACCATCTCTATATCACAGAAATAATGAGTAGGTGACGTCCAGTTGCCTCACTCACACTAACATTCATGAGTATTCAGGGCTTTTGTTACACATTTTCCCTATATGCTACACGATGCAGTATAAGGGTAGCAATGTGCCGAGACCAAAACTCTGTAAACTCTGACAATAATATGCTTTAATCTCCCCAGTGACTCCAGTCAAGCTCAAATAATTTTTGGCAGTAGTTATTTCCAAAGTGCGACAGATTAATTTCTAATAAGTTTTTCTCCAATGGTCATGGTCATGTGTGATTCATTTACAGTAAGTGAAGTGAATCACAGTGCTGACAGTGACATTTTCATTGATCCTCCCTAAAGTATGGCAATTTGATTGCACTCAATCACACCAATTTTTAATAACAATTGCTTTTAGTGTTAAAGTATGGGTATCAGTGCTGGCTAAATGTTGTCTTATTTTGCCCAGAAGAGGCTAATATACTTTGCCAACAAGCAAAAGAATATTAAAAGGAGGAAATGCTGAAGAATTCCATAAGCATGGAATTTGTCCCCATATAGAAGGCCAGCATGAGGCCCAGGAGCTATATTAGTGGGACTTTAAGCCATAGCAATTTAAGTGGGATTTAAGTTGTGCGTAGACCTGCATTGGCTTCCTGCACAGAAGAGGCTTTCAACCAAAGACATTATGAGGATGATGCAAAGGGATTACAAGCATTATAGGTACATTTCCATCCCCGAGGCTCAGGATATGAGTGCACACGAAACCTACAACAGGGTAAATGAGGGTGCAAACTCCTTGTGTGTTAGCTCTGTGGTCACGGTAAATGAGAAGTAGATTTCCTCCAAGGGAAAGAAGGTTTGTACAGCACGAGTATATTTTAAGCTAGCTATGGAATTCTTCAAGCACCTCATCCCTTACTGTCAAAACAGACTGCCTGCCAT
Source organism: Laterallus jamaicensis coturniculus (assembly GCA_022605575.1). Classification (NCBI taxonomy): domain Eukaryota; kingdom Metazoa; phylum Chordata; class Aves; order Gruiformes; family Rallidae; genus Laterallus; species Laterallus jamaicensis. The sequence goes on from JAKCOX010000001.1 coordinate 26,027,300, forward strand.
TAAAGAGAGGCTTTTGATATATGGGGTTAGCCACTCTGGACTTAAGACTGCATTAGATGACTCCGTGGTTTCCAAGTTGTAGCTAGCTTGTGTGGAGCTTAGGCTGGATGAACTTGTAATTGTCTGTACTTACTCATAGAGATGAACCCCAAGATAGCAAAAACCAGGGTACAAAGTCAGGAAATCTTTGTATGATCTAATGGCAAATACTCAGGAGTGAATAGTCACTGAGGCCACCTTTCTCTGGATGCACTGACCACCTGAAGTTAGCTTGGCTGCCGAATACATGACCAAACCTCTGTATTTCCCTTACACAACTGGCCTTCCCTCCTTGATCATACCTCTTCTGACAAAACCTATTAAGATATTTCTTAACTAAGCACTTTTTCCAGCTGAAAATTTACCTCTTCTTGCTGGGTTAATATAAATACAGATCATTTTCCCAAGATGGTGACTTGGAAAGCCAGTGCACAAAATGTCAATTGAAAAAGTGGAATGAAAGGAGTATCTGCAGTCAATAAGGAGGGTGTAACAAGAAGTATTGCTTTTTAACAGCACATAAATGTTCACAGAATTAGTGCACAAAGCTCTGTCTTTCATTGGGATTTATATGTCTTCCCTTAGGATTTAAAACCAGTATGCTTAAAGCTTGAGGACTAGGTGTATCAGACTCTCACTGCACATGGCTACTGGATGAAAGGAAACTGATGGTGGCTAATCATTGTTTTCTGCTTCCCGCATGACCCAACGTACTATGTTCCTATCTGAGATTGGTGATCAAGTTCGTCCTTTGCCTGATCTAGAGGTCAGACTGGACTGAATGAGCAAGCCGCTGGAAAAAGACAGAAGACCAGTGCAGCTTTCAGCTTCTTCTGATGGTGGTTTATATGAAAGTACATGTACTTGGAGCCTATTAGACGTTTGAGAGATTTACTGAGAAAAATACACCCATTGAAATTGGCAGATGTAAATTTTGGGTGACATGCCAGAAGTTTAAGTATCCAAATCCACTTTGTGAATTTAGATCTCAGGACAGATATGAAAGGATTTCAGCTATTAGTATGCACGATCATGGTTAGAAAGAGAAATTACCAAAGACTCAGAACTAGATACATTTGCTTGGAAAATGCTTTTCTCTGCCTTGGATATTTTTTTTTTAGTTTGAAAGATAATATATACTGATGAACCTGCTTTGGCAGGGGGGTTGGACCCAATGATCTCGAGGTCCCTTCCAACTCCTACGATTCTGCGATTCTGTGATATTCAGCCTTCACAGTTCTGGAAATGTTTTTGTTTATAAATACTGAGGTGCAGCTTTGGAAAGGTTAAGGTACCTAAAGGTCTCTCTAGTTTCCCAGGAATCAGATTAATCCTTGTGTTTCAGTCATTTTAATTTAAGAATAAATACAATTCTACTTATATGAACAGTAACAATCATTTTAATAATGGTCAAACTTAACTGGCTAAACCAAAGTAAAATAATCAGATTTTAAAATAAAAATTATTTTCCAGTAATTCTATGTAATAAATGTTAGTGATATTTCTGGGTGAATATTTTTAAGTAGATTTTGATTTTTTTGAAAAGGTCTGGGGTATTTTTGCAAACTAGAAAACAGGCTCAGTAGTCTCATTTCTTAAACTTATTTAACATAGTTAGTGAAGCAGAAACTAATCATGCATGAATGTGCAGCAGAGTCATTTGACTTTGACTGGTGCATACCTTGGGATACAGAGATAAACTGTACTGAGTCATGTATGGTATGTTTTTCTAAGCATTATAGCTGTGCTCAAAAGATCAAATTTCTGTCTCAGTTTCAAAGCTTCATTTTTATGAATAGGAGGTATACTGTATTTTTAATTTTTTAACAAATTAAAATCAGTTCAAATGTGCTGGCTTCAGCACAAGGAATATATATTGTGCAACTGCTTTTTATTGCTACCTCGTTTTTTTTTTAAGGATGTAGACATATTTATGAAAGAGAATAACTTGGATCCCAACACTAGGCAGCAAGGCAAGAGTGATGCTCTCGTGCTTAAGGTGCTAGACTATGATTAACAAAAATCTACACGGAATTTTCTACTTTTCTACATGTCGTCATTTAACCTCATAGTGCCTCAGTTCCCCATTTATAAAATAGACATAATATTTTCATACTTTAATGGACCTCAAGAGGATTTTTTAAATGGCTTCTTCTTTGAAATGCTCAAGATTTTAAGTACTGTAAATGAATCAGCCTTATTTATAGCTGTGCTATAAAGCTACTTTATATATCACTATATGAGAGGAAGCCCAAGTTCAGCCAAGTCAGCTGAGGATGGGATTTTTGTATGGAAAGTAAGTTAAGCTGGGTTGGCCACAAAGGTCTAGTAAGAAAGTAAGGGATGAGAGGAATCTGGGCATCTACTTCTCTGTTGGGTTTAGTTTTGGGTTTTTTTTGTTGGTTTTTTCATATTTAAAGGCTTCCTGAACTTTTGCATAGGTGCTTTGTTCTCTGGAATCTGTGTATCACCAATAACTAAATAGTAAATCTTAACTTACAATTATGAGAGGCTTAATTATCACAGAAAGGCTGATTCTGTAAAGGGAAATATGTAGCTAAACCCTAATGCCAATGAAGCCTTAGGTCAAAAGGGCTTCAAAGAAAGACCCCTATACTGACTTGCTGGCTTCAGCTGAGATTGGGCAGCACTGGAACCCAGGTAGAAGATGAAACTGCACAGCCCAGTAGTGTATTTATGGTGATTTTATCATAGACACACAATATTCCCAAAAGAAACCTTGGAAGAAATCTAGAGGGATTCCTATGAACTTTTAGGATCCTTAACATTGACTCTTACCTTTGAAGCAAATTCTGTTTACTTAAAGCTCACCAGGAACAAGGAAAAAATATTAAAAAATAATGTGGCACCTCCACATTTTACCTGAGGAGTGTTTTGGTGTCCCTCTTGACTCTGTGAGGACTTCCAAGCTAGGCAAGCTGAGAAAAGCAAGCCACCTACGCAGAGGTGCTGCAGGTACACAGAGTGCTGCTGCAGTCCCTCTCCAGGGCTGCACGCAGCTTTCACCTCTGCCATTTCCTCTGCACTTTGCTAGCACAGCATGAAGTGTGCTATTAGAAACAGAGTTTATTGCAGCCTTGCAAACATTTATTGGGCAACTTCTAGCTTGGTGTCAGGTTATGGTCATATCATGTTCCCAAGAAGGTCTTGGAGAATGTTAGTGTTTCAAGGAAGGCCCCACTGAGAATTCCCCTTTTACAGGAGTGAAAGGCAACACTGTTTAAGGAGATGGAAGTAAAGATATAAAGCCTCTCTTCTGGGCTGACCCAGCAAAATATTCCATTAGCTCAAATGGCAGAGCAATTGCCTTCAAAAACCCAAAGATGAAGTTTTAGATCCCCCTGCAGATTTATTCTGAGCATATCATATCATGGTTCATATGTAATTCATATTATTTAATTAGACAGCTCTTTGATGACCTGTAACTGGATGTTTTAGTGGAAAGAGTATTAAAATCCTTTTATATGCAATAGAATCAAATTTTGTGGCAAAAGGAGTCAGAAATATGCTTTTGCTAAGGAAAAAAAGTGCCTGGTGATGAGAAATTATTTGATTACAGCATGTAAGTATTCTCACAGAGAGAGAGAAAGGGGAAGAAAGCATTAAAAGACCTGTTACTCCAGTAGAGAAAGGTTTAGCAAAAGCCTATCCTGGAAATTTAAACCTAGATAAATAAAAATTAGAAACCCGATACACATTTTTAATAGCAAAACTAAACAATAGATCAAAGAAGAGGGGACTGGCTGCTTTCTCCCTCTTTCAATGTCTCCATCCTAAACACTGAATGCTCTCTCTAAAGTTTGCTGCAGTGAGATGCAAACTCCTGGCTCAATACAGCCATAGCTCAGTGAAGTTATAGGACATGTCATATGCAAGCCAGACTGGATGACCTAATCGCTACTTCTGCCCTTAGCATGTATGAATACATTTACCACTATAGCTCGTTTCTTTGAAATTCTAGAATGAAAAATGTATTTTTATTAATTTGCTGCCATAGTAGCATTCACTCAACTAGAGAGATAGTAGTTTCCCAAGGGGCATAAGTCAGGTATTTTTTGTAAGAGATCTCCCTTTTCTATCTGTCATACTATGACTGCTGGGGTCACCAAAGCATACGAGCTAGAGGGGGGTAAAAAAAAAAGAGCCCCCATCATTTATTTTTTTTAGGACCCTTTGATTCTGAAACTTGATTTTTCACTGGCTAAAATAATCCCAAATTGTTGAACTAGCTGGTTTTGTCTTTTTTTTTAAGAAATGTTGAACAATGTGGAATGATAAATTTTTCTTTTCTGTCCCCTCAAGTGTTGCCTTGGTCATGTTCTTTCTGTTTCCCCTTCTGTCATACAAATAACATGTGGAACCCCAGTAACTTTGCAGTAAAGTTTGGAAAAGATCTCAGATTTGGATAACTCAGCGGGGTTGAGTTAGTACGTCACACAGAGTGGTACACAGAAAAATCATCATTTTAAGACAATTATGATTTTAAAGGCCTGTGGTTTGTTATCTGGTGTTCTTTTTTCTAGGCTTCAGATTTCAATACCTGAATTGACACGTAGCTAAGCTAACCAAATAAATTGAAGACTGAATGATTTTTATGGCAGTGATATCACTACCAAAAAGACTGGCATTTCAGATTTTCCTAACAGCATTGGAAAGAACAGAATAAGGTTAAGTTCAAATATACAAAATAAATCCAGGATTTTTAAAACTTCCATTTCAAAGCAATTAACCTATTTTCCAGTCTTTCCACAAACAATGGAGATAACGGTTGAAATGATTCAGAAAATACTTGGATAGAAGACAAGATGGTCTCTGCATACTGAATTGTGTCACTTAACCCAGTTTATTTGATAAACTTGCCAACTCCGATCTGCAAAGTTGAGAATATGAAATGATTATTGAAAAAACTTAAGTACTTTTTCATACTAGTGTTTAGAATCAAAAGGTGCCTTTTTTTCCTGGTGGGAAACTAACAGATCTTAACTGTTGTATCTACAGAAGATGTGCATGCATTGCTCGAGGCATACTCCTTGCATTTAGGTATGTAGCCACTCTGTAACAACCCTGTAATATCAGCTCCAAGGTGGGTGGGCAGCTCAGTTCTTGAGTTCAACTCTCATTCTTTGCTGAAGAGAATGATTTTGGTTTCTGCTTATTTCCTAAGACTTTTTTAGGTTATCACAGACTTACAGAAATCTCTTCATTATGAATTCTAACTCTAGTAACCATGAGGCTGAAGTAAGGAAGAATGGGGAAAAATGATAGCTAATTTCATTGAGCCTGAGGACCAGGGCATCTGTCAGTCACTTAAGTACTAAGAAAGATGCAAAGAAGAAAAAATGCCCTGAGAAGGCTTTGAGTCATGCACAATAAGGCAGCTCACAATTGATCCCTAGTATTTGGCAAAAATAACTAATTAGGTAAAAACCATGTAGTAAACCTTCTCTGACAGAAAATGACAGTCCTCAGGAGGCTTCCTGGTGTGATGTTATTAGAGGCAGGTAGCTAAAGGATAGCAATCATCTAGATTCCTTGGTTCAGTTTGCTGGCCTACTTCTCTGACTAGACACCATGGTGTCCCTTTTGGCCCCCAGCAAACAGTGACATGGGGCCTGTTTGCCATAGAGTGGTGAATAAAGACACCAAAAAGGCAAATCCTCTGCAGGGATGAACCACACAGCAAAGCAAAACAAAGTGTGTCCTGGGAAGAGATGATGTTAACAGCAGACTCTGGGCCAGCCAGTGGCATCCACAGGTAGAGCAATGATGGGGGTGGCAGAGAGTCTGCATATTTGTCTTTATGAGCTGATAGCAGTTGCTGCAGCAGAGTGGCCAACATGAATTCAGGTCTCCCTCTGGACCGCCTGTGTGAACTCATGAACCTCCAGGCTGTTTTGAAATGTTTTTCTGAAAAAAACATGGCCCATGAGTGGTCCACAACAGGGTTTTCTTCCTTCTGTGGAGTTGCCTTCAACTCACTTTGTGTTTTGGTTAAGAAAAAAAAAAGACAGAGGCAAGCTAACTGAGGGAAAACATATGCAAAAGGGACAGCACTTGTACAATACCCCTATCCTCACTCCTTCAACCCTCTTCTTGATGCAGAATTGAAAATCAGTATATCATATCGAAATAAACACAACAGGCAAGAATTACAGTGTGGGAAAATGCACTGAGATTGACCAATATCATCCAAAACTCACACGTGACTGGTTATTAGGCAAATTTCTGCCCTTTGCCTGCCTTAACTTCCATGGTCAAGCTATGCTTTTGGACAAGCAGTGGCTCATGGGAGCAGGCTTGCGTACTGTAGAGGTGCACAGGTCTCCTTCTCCTCGAATCTCCTGTGCCAGCAGAGACAGCCTAGCACATGAGAAAGCTGAAGATGTGGTTTGACCCTAGCATTCCAAAAAAGCACGGCTGCAGCATCTGAGTGGGGAGCTCCCATGACACAAGAGTGCAGTTAGCGAGGGAACGTGGTCTCCCAGGTGCTGTCAAGTATGCTTTTTTACAAAACAATACAGATACAACCTTTATGGCTTAAAGCGAGCACTGTACAGGAAATTAAATACATGTGACAGAGACAAGTGGAGCTAAGAGACCTCATAAATGCAGGTGGAGACATCTGTGTCTTCAGTTCAGAGAACACCTGCTAACAGCTTACATGCCGCATGCATCCTGCTGTTGGAAGAGTCCTCAGGAGACCTGATTCCCAACTCACCTCATTCATCACTGGGCTTCACCTTTTCCCTCTAGAGAAGATCATAGGAAGGAGAGGGATAACAGATGCTCATCCAGCTGGTCTGCCTCAAGGAGAGCATTGCCTGGAGGGCTCATCTCCAGTAGGAAGTCCCACAATGCTGTTTCCTTATACTGGAACCTAAATGATGTGTTATCCCCATTCTTAGCGTGTATAAACTCCACAGCCGGGAATCTCCAGGATCCCTTGTAAGTACAGCCCTGGAAAGGCTCACTGAACAGCCTTGCAGACCACAGCTGTTACGTTGGACTTGAGTGAAGAGACAGTTGCTGTGGCTGCTGGGACCTTTGAATTGGGTTCTGAATTTAATTTGCCACAAAACAGCCTACAATATTGTTTTGGATCCCACTTAAAAGTGCAGCGTAACCCTCAGGGACAGAGAGAAATGACAACAGTGTCACTCATGCTTGAATCTGCCTCCTCATTTCTCTCTCTTGAACAGAAGAATGATAAGCTTTCATTACTCTGAGAGAAGGTGGAGCAATTGAATACCTCTCCAAAATGGACAAATCACTTGATTGTAAGGACCCTCAGAGTGTCACAACTTCCAGATGATAGAAACCAAAGAAGAAGGTGAGCAGCCTGAGGCATTTACTGAAGTATTTGGTGATGGCAGGAGAAAAGATGGAGCTTAGAAAGCAAGGATCTACCTGTGGCCTTGTTCTGGAATAAAAGGTAAGGAAGACAGGAGGAGAGGTCAGGAAAAAGAAAAATCAAAATGGTTTTGGCAACATCAAGGTTCTGTAAGAAGTTTATCTTGAGTGTTCCCAATGATTTTTACCAGCTCTATCAATCAGCCGTACCAAAATTCATAATACCTACCAGTCCCTTTTGAAGAAAAGCCATTAACACAATTAATACAGGCATCCATTACACACAATTAATACAGCCAGAAACACAGCATCTGGTGCAAAGGATTTGCAGTGAAGTGTAGGTAAAAATGGAAGTGCTTGCTAGTGACTGGCTTTATATAGTTTCTACCCTTGAATGAATTCATATGCAGAAGAGCCCAGCAAGCCTGGCTGGCTCTGCTCATTGTTTCTGCTATAGGTAGAGTAGGAGCTACCACCTCAGACTTGAGCTCTAGCTCTGGTGGAGGCTTGTCTCTGAAGAGGCAGAGTCAGGGATGAATCCTACTCAGAGATTTGTTCTTAGGGCTCCATCTCATCTGGTCCTTCCTAAAAGCAAAGGAGTATGGGAAAACATGGGATCTGTCGCTGCCTCCTCTGAAATCAAATTGGCTATTGTCTTCAATATTGCATGATCTGGACAGATATCTACTCCCATACCACCAGTGCAGAGCCCTGCTGTTAGGAGATGGTATAATACCTTCTAGAAAGTTTAAATTATCACTGTTAAATGTGGAACATGAAAAGGACATGGTGGTCTCTCACATACAACTTACATGCTCTTAGGAAGCTTTGCCAGTGCTTTCAAGCACGTAATTACAGTCCTCTGTTAATAATGAATAGGGTGTAAACATATGCTGCATATCCAAATAACACATATGAACTATTTGCCCTCTTGAACCTACTTTATACCACTGTATTTCTAACTGATGTAGAACATTGTATAACAAGTAACTCTACAATAAAAGGTCAAGCTGTAGTTTTTCTAAGACCAGGAATGAAAACAAATACTACAAACATTAAACAACAAAAAGCCTAAATATTATTCCATGAGGGACTGTTATATTTTGAAGAAAACAGTGTTACTAACAAAGAATTCCTTGTGGACTTCCAGCAAAGATATTTGATTAGTATGCCTACGTGCTTTTCAAATGCTCATCAAGAACAACAGCTGGTAGTGACCAAACTTCTCAAACATCTGGTCTTGTCCTTTCACAATATTCTGAAGCCCCAAGAAAAAAAAATATCAAGAAGATATGTGTAATGCAAGGGTTTTTTTTCACAAGACGGTGACAGGCAGAGTGATGAATTCATTTCACAAAGTACCTCATTTTAATAAATGTAATACTTATTAAGATGTCACTTGTAAAACAAGCAACTCTTATGAAAAGTTGGCTGTCTTCTATTGCACATCAAGAAAGGATGTCACTGTGTGTCTCACCAGCAGAGCAAATGCACTAGCAATGTTATTTATGAAATTAGAGTAGTCATTTTTCTGTTACTGACCTTGAGTTCTTCATATACAAATACAGTTGTTATAAATGGAAAAGGGTAACACTCTTATCTCCAATTAAATCTGTAAATACCATATCCAGTGCATACAATTTTTACTTACTGTGATGAATCAACATATTGAGGACTTCTGATAACATATCACCATGAATTATCTAGATATACTGAAAGGAAATACACTACTACTTCTCTATAAACACATATCTACTGGAATAATCAAAAAGGTATGCTCATACAATTTACATTTTGCCTTTAAACTTATTACATGAAAAATTAAGCAACCCAAAAGTTTGGATGTTATCCAAAGGCCATGGAATATTTTTGAATTCTTTCCACAAAGATTAGGCAGTCCTTATGTGAACACTAATGATAATTCAAGAGGTACTGCACATGAAGAGCACCCACTCTCACACAGAAAGGAAAATCTTATTACATCTACTGAATAATAGTAATAATAATAGTATTAACGTGCCATGATCTTGAATAGTTAAAGTGCTGAAGAAAGTATGACCATAATTAATATTCATGCAGTCTGGCATTACTTCTGCCCTAAGAGTATCTTTCTAGCTATTTACATCCTCAGAATGCAAATAACAAAAATATTAATTCAGATTGAATATTCATTCCTAAATATTATCTCACTTATTAAACAGAGCAGAGTAAAAACTGAGCAAACAGCAAGATTACATGTTCCTATGTTTCTTTTACCTCAGTTTTGCTCATTGATATAAAAAGATGGAGAGATAATTATTAGTGTAGAGTCTCCTAGCCGTTAAAGCATAATAGTATGGTCTAGTTCTGATAATGGGTGCTGGAAACTATACCTGAGGCTGTTTTTCAAAATCAGATATTAATAGAAACATATATAGAAATATACATAGAAAGACTGTAAAAATCATGTTAAAAGGTATGCTTTTGTTAATCCTGTCTTAGTAAGTGCACCTCACATAACAATTGAAGATACTGCTTTCCAATTGGAAAATGAGACAAATTTTAGTGCTCAGTTGTATGATGGAATCATGGTTTGAACTTTAACAGGGCACCAGTAAGAACACCAGGAGTTGCCAGCAGCCAACTACCTTATGGTTGCATGTGAGGTACAGCAGCAACAAAACACATGTCAGGGGGAGCTCTGATAATCATGGTCACAGCTGGAATTTTTCATGGGTACCATACAGAAATCTGACTTAAGGCAATGCTCATTAAAAAGAAACAAAAATGCTTGCAAACACAGTTTTGAATTCAAATTTCAGAAAACACATAAATGCTTCTGATTATTTTTCCTTTCTACTTCCCCAGTTACATTTGTGGCCTGGAATGTACATCTGCAATGAACAATGGTTTAATTTTCAAATTTATCTTTAAACAGAAGTGGCGTCTGGTTCGTTTTATGGCTCCTCAAAGTCCAAAGGTCTCTGATATTGTAGTTTCAAGCATTTAGATAAAATTTTAAATAAAATGCATATTAAGTTAGTCAGTCATTGGATCTCCTGAAAATACATTTCTAGCACAGCGTTAAGCTGTGGGAGCTTTGCATACATAAATAGATTATTTCTATTAAATGCTATATATTCTTTATATCAAGTGCTATAGTGAGCTACTGCCTCTATGGATCTGTTTGCCATGTGGGTCGCAGACATCTGTTGAGTATCAGGGAATGTAATCAAACAATTTGCCAAGAACTCCATCAAAAACGTGCCTTTTACATTTTTCTTAGTTGAGAACACCATCCACAGCAGATTGACCTAACCGAGGGTAACATATTGAACTGGAAGCAAAATGTTAAGTGATGCAAGCCTCATTGTTTCCCCCATGAATTCCTCAAAGTGTTACCATTTAATGTCAAGATGTGCTGCAGACTGGGTGCAAAAGTAACTAAGCAAAGCCACCTTGAACCACCCTACTGCTGGCCATAGGAGCTGGCTGAGGATGGGCTTTGTCTGCTCCTCACTGCTTCTGCTTTTGCCCTGAGATCTCGAGAAAAGCAATATTCTCAGCTTGGATGATCATATTTCCTGGGGGAAATGAGAACAGCTGGATGTATCTGCTTGCCTCCTTGATTGCAAATCAAGGGAAAAGTCCATCTGCATCTACCCAATTTGCTCCTTCATAGGGTCTCCTTCCAGCCAAGGGTTTAACTGCACAAAAGCCTATGGAAATAAGGGAAAGAAATAAGCGAGGCAAGAGCCTGCTTTTGTGTTGTTCTCATGGCCCTTGGTGTTGCTGTTACTATCCCAATAATAAAAATCTGTCTAAGTGCCCATTCATCAATCCCTTTCTACATTAATAAGTAAAAAAAAATAGCTACAAATCTAGGAGTCTTAAGGTTTTTATGCTTCGCAAATTGCGCAATCATGTTTTTCATATAGCATAGGGTCACGATACAAATACTACGGAAGTGACTTAATGGAAGAGTTCTGGCATCCTTCATAAACTACTCTATGTCAGACAACAGAAATATGCTCATGTCAGCGGATGCTTTACAATAAAGTAGCCTAGTATAATGGTACCACCCACTAGGATGGTTACAGCTTAGAGTCTGCTCATCCTCTCTGACATACTTATTCAGTCAGTGATTTACAGTATGGCACACAAAATTTCTGTCCAAGAATGAGTACTCTCTGTGTGGTCATTTGCAATTACAGCAAGAGGGGAAAAGAAAGCTTTGGGGATTCAGAATTTTTCACAGCAATTGAAAACCCCACTGAAATAACAACATGATTTGAAACATTCACACTACAGTCATGATCTTACCCCTGCTCTGCCAATGAGGTAGGTCAAAAAGAATTTCAATGCAGTTGGTAAAACTACAGGTAGGTAAAACTACTATGGGAGAAACAAACCCCAGTCATCGCTTCTCAACAAGAAGTGTGACAAATTGGAGATATTCCTCCTGAAGGAAAGTGTCTAAAGCCACTAGCAACTTCTAGAAACCAGGGTCAAGGCTGTCGTAAGTTTTATCATAATGAAAAGGTCATGTCAGGAGGCTCAGATCTATATCTGAATGTCCTCAGAGCTCAAGGAGAGTTCAGTTCCAACAATTTCAGGACAGTATCTGCTGTAGATCACTAAATATTGACTGTGTAAGTCACATGAAATTATCCTCCAGAGTTACTATAATGATAATATGAATAATAATGAGTATGTGTAACTGGTAGTTGCCCAGCTGGAAAACATAAAGTTTCCGTATATATCTGCCAATTGGACTTTTAATGACAAAACCACAGACATTTGGACTATTTGAAAAAGGACAAATGGAATAAAAACATGCTATCTCTGTGAGAAACTATTTTATTTGTAAACTGCAGCATTATAAAACAAATGTCATATGTGTAGGGAAAAAAAAGAGTGGAAATGGTTCTTGAGCACATATGGAAGAGAGTTTTCTTGATTTAGTACTTATTGCAATAAAACCTATTATTAAAAATGCAAAGGCAGAAATATCACTGCCTTTGACTATTTCTTAATGTTCATCCAAAGGAAATTTCTTTTCTGGGGGAAGAGGGGGAGCAATTTAGTAATTTCTGACCTCAGCTGATACTAAAGCTCTCTGAAACAACAAGGCCCAGGGGTGTCGAAGGCAGCTGCCTGAATTCCTCAAAAAATATATTTACAAAGTCTATTTTGAGTTCCCTGCATTTCTGTAATGGAATCCAGCTGCTGTGACCTTTCAAAATTACCTCGTACAGTGTGAACAGCAGCACAGATAAGTGTTGCATTAAACTGAGGTTAGATTCCAACTGCTCAGCTTTTCGGTTAAAGGGCTGATGTGAGACAAAGTGAAACAAGAAAGGTTTATCTCTGGTCAGAGAAGTAAAATAAAGACTTCAGTCACCCAAAATACTGGTTTGATGAGATTCTCTCAGTGAAAAGAATTTATGCTAAATAAAAATTGAACATGTGAGAATACACTTTTACAAAACGCCAGGAAGGCAAACTGGAAAGAAAAGATTTGTCCTCTCATCTCACTCCCAAAATAATAGCTCATTCCTTCTGGACCATTTTAGGAAGCAGGGCCCTGAACTGGAGCTCAGTTTAGAAAAGCTTTAAATAATAGTAAAAAAATCGGAATTCAGTTTTGGTGAAACCTGTGCAGGACAAAATAGCATGTATAGAAAGGATTAAGACAGGGTCTGGCAAGATGTGGTCCCTTTGTGCATTCTTGGAACAAACTGATAAGAGGGTGTGTAGAGTGACATGAAGTTTAGTGCCAATGTCCATGGGAGAATATCCTTTTCTTCAGTGAAAGTCAAATGAGACCTGTCAAATGAGACCTAAAATCAGACTTTATAAGGTAACTTTTTCTCCCTCAACAGAAATTTGACATGAAACAACCCCCAGAATCCAAATGCTCTATGCTTGCCCAGTGCTTTCCTCCATCTGACAGGGCCCATCTGGCCCTGGCTCTTTCCAGAGGAGCAGGAGCCTTGCCCCATCTGTGTGACCCACCAGTCACTCTCCCTCATCCCTTAGGTGCACTGAGGCAATGAACCATGGCAGATGGACGCAATGAGCTCAGCGTAAGGGTCAGAAGGCACTCCTCACACACAGGTCCCAGTGGCATTGCTGCAGCATTTTACATAGCAAATCCTTAATTTTCAGTCAAGACCTGAGCATGTACAAGAGGGAAAAGCTGAGAGTTCTGGCTTTTGTCTTTGTCCTGGTTCTGGCCAGGCCAAATCTAACCTCCCCAAGCAGTCAGCACAGGTGAGCTGAGTCAGCCCAGGCTGTTTCACAGCACCTGACATCACTCCCCCATAAAAGGGGCTGGTTGGGAATGTGTGCTGGTTTGGGTAGTCTGAGTGTGGTTGGGGCATTGGGTTGGTCTTCATGATGAAGCAGTACTTGGTGTTGCCATCAGGTGAGTAAGGTACTTTGTGTTACAACTGGGTGTGAGTGAAATTAGCTACTGTATGTTCACAGTGCTTTTGTCAGTAAGCTGTCCTTATCCTAACACATGGAGGCTATGCCTCTTCCTCCTGGGGGAGTGTGATACTCAGCCACTGAACCAGCACAGTATTTTTCAAAGTCATCAGGGTACATATGATTCATGTCCTTGGTGACTTGGGATTTTTTTCTGTTGCTCAATATCTTTATGATTTTTCCTTCAAGGTCCTAGGAAACAAATAAGAAAACCCTTACAGCTGTAAAGCCTATAAAATGAACTGTGCTTGGGGTGGCAAAGAAAGAAGACAAAATGAAAAAGATAATTTATTGCCTTTTTGCTTGATGACTTAAACTCATTGACTTTTGAATATTAATCCAAATATTTTTTAAAACTTGGGGTGTGCAATATTGCTGAACTCAAATTTGGACAGTTGGTAAAGCCTCAGAGCATATTCCCTGGTGGAGAGTGTTTTCCTTTTGTACCTCTTGGATCCTCCCTGAATGCTGCAGCCCCCATCTCCCCCTCCCCCTGCATCCCTTTATGGGGTGCAGGCAAACCTGCACAGGGCAAGGCAGAGCAGCTGAGTGGTGCATGGGCAGGAGGTGCAGCCCCACAGCCTTGGAGCCCCTTCCAACTGCTTTGGGATCCTGCTGCTTTTGAGCTGGAGCTCCAACTCCCTCCTTTTCCTGCAGGGGTTGTGCCCACCGTTTAACATGCTTTGGAAAATAAAGTGCCATTCTGCTAAAATGCAAAAGCAAGACAGGCTGCCACACACATGTGCAGAATGATAGAACAAGTTAGGTTGAAAGGGACATGAAAGGGTCACCTAGTCCAACCCCCAAAGCTGGATGGACCCATGATCCTGCTAAGATCAAGGCACACTTGTTAATTATGTGACCCTTTAAAGGAAGGAATGTGATGCTATCACATGTCCCTCTGGCCTTAGGGTGGCAGCCTTGCAGCTGTCCCGAGAAAGACAATGCGTTGGTGTCTGCTTCTTCCCTTCTGCCAACCCAGAGTCCCTCTGATGCCATCCTACTTTGGGCACTTTCTTAGCTCCAGCTTACAAACAAACCCACTTTTAACAGAACTGTAGGACATGCAGCAGAGCTGGAAACTCCCAGCTGCCTGCTGCTATGGTCTGAGTCAGCAGAAACATGCCTCATTTGGTGTTGTGTTTTCTCTGCCCAGATTAAGCTCTCGGTGCCTGCCACCTCATGCCAAGACAGAAATGATGCTGCTGGACACTTCAAAGAGAAGTTCTGGTAAGTGATGACAGGTAGGGAAAGTTTTCACATCTAGATGACCAGCTCAGCTCCAGAGAATCTCATAATCCTTTTCCAGTGATGGCTTTCCTAATGCATAAAACATATGAAATGAGCTTAGTGCTCTCAGCTAAGCTTATACAGGTCTTTGCCACTACAAGAACCACATCAGGTATCAAAAAACCTGAGTCTAAGCCACAGAATAATTTAATTTATGTATTGTGAAATCCAGGATGCTGTGACTTCAGGATTTTAGTTTCCCTACCAGTGTCAGACCAGTGGCTGAAACACACATGGAGAAAACAAGAAAGACTGAGAGAAGGGGGATAATAAGGAAGAAAGACTATGAAAAGGAAAGTAGAAAGAAATAACATTTATATTCCAAACTAAAACTTGAAAACATGGAAAAAGGGAGGAGATGAACCAGGGAATCAGGAATAACTGTCTGGTAATATTATTGGCATGGAGTAATTCCACTCTTGGGACAGATTTCCAAACATGTAGAACACTTAGTTCAAATGTATTAAAAGCTATTGGTGCACAAAATCTTCGCAAATCATGTCTTTTATGTTTCAGTTGTTGTTTGCCTTTTCCAACCCCTGCTTCCCCCACCCCCCTATAGCTGAATGTATTTGAGGAGGCCAGCTGGATCCAATTGCTAGGACAATAGTATTATGCTCTCTCCCCCTAGTTTTTCCCCTTTTACATCAGTATGTTGGCAGAAAGGTTATTGGCATCGTTGCCCAGAGCCAAAGGTCAGCATCAAAAAGGAATGTGTGAATATTTTTATGAAGAAAATTCAAACTGCAAACTTTAGAAAACTATCAAAACTATTTTTTTGTTCAGAGTTAGATTGATGTACAAGCAGATTCCAGGTTCTGGAACATGGAAGATTTAGAAAGGTCAGGGAGAATGAATATTCAAGATTCAGAGGCATAAACTTCCCACATACTCCATCCAAGACAGAATTTTTTCCTTTCATATTCTGCTGGTGGGATATTATACATTGGTTGACAGTGCTGGGCTCCAAAGTGTAAGGTTATTTTTAAAATTATGCAGTTCATGGTTCCAACACCAAATGGCCCCGTCAAGCCACTTTTAATTGGCTGTATCTTAAATTTGACTCTTGCATTATGACCCATGGGGGGAAGTCTTTCAGCCTGGAATGGACCTGTCCATGACTTGATGTCAGAGGAGTCTCAGTGGAAGCCCTTAACTCTCTTCTGCTTGCTTCGAAAATCTGCCAAAGCAAGGTGATAGTAAGGGCCAGTACTGCCCTGGGAAAAAACCCTATCATGAGTGGCACAGTATTTATTGTGTCAGTGTTTCCACATGATATTTGAAGAGCTTTCATGCTAGTGTGGTTTTTCTAAGGGGCAGCTCAACAAACACAGGCTGGCGTTAAAAAAATTTGAAAGCTTCTTGTCTTCTTATGCCTAACATCAACTGACAGAGGCTACTGACCAAGCTGTTCACCCTTAGATCCCTGCATCCACACTACCTCCTCCTACACCAACATAATCACCTTTGACAGAGCAGGAAAGAAAAATCACATTCAAATTTTACACCAAGAGGAAGTCCAGCTGTGATGAGACCTCTCTTGCCTATAGTGGACCAGCTCACTCGGGCGTGGAGTCTGCTAGCACAGTGTAGTGGGGGAAAGAGTGCCAGCTGTAAGTCCTGTGGCCTTGGAAACCACAGAGGGGCATTGGTGGCTTTCTGCCAGTTGCATCTACATATCTATTGGTCCTTTTGGAGGAGGCTTGTTTTCGTAAGGCTGTTGGTCTGGCTCATTCTCAGTGAGTGGAAAGGGTCCCTCTCTGGGAACCTGTGCCAGCTGATGTGGCTTCTTGAGGTTTCTGCTAAGGGGTGTGGAGATGGTGTGCTAGTGAAGAGCGTTACAGCTGTGTTCAGTCCTTCTTGCTGCCAACTGGGACCTGACAGGAGCGTGACGTGACCAAATTTTCTATTTCCATTTCTAAGCAAATCTAGTATCTAGGGTGAACTCAGTAGACAGGCTTTTCTACCTCTATTTGCCTGGAAATAGTGGTTCCAACAGAAGCCTGTTTTTTCAAGAAACCTGGAGCACATCTGAGAATTACAGAAGCTGGGCTGATTCTCTCCCAGCTGAAAGAATTGGTTAAGAGGCAAGCAATGCCAAGACTCAGCATAAGAAGAGGAATTCACATGTCACAGGAATTATTTCCTTTGGCAGATGTCTTTGGCAAAGGTGATAGAGGTAGAGGAATGACCAGCCCCAGTAGGAAACCTCTGTACCTGATGTGGGCTTTGCAGGTCAGCTGTTTCCCTGAGATGCTCCATTTGCTACTTGGAAAGAGGAGAAGGTGGGGGTGGAGGGAAAGGGAATGGCCAAACTTAGACAGCTGCAATGAATACCGTCCAATTTCTATATGATCCACTGTCCACCCCCAGCAAGATGTGTAAAGGAGAAGGAACATCTGTGCTTCCCTCATTCTTATCTTGCCCTTTGGGACTTGTAGCCAATTGGTCTAAAGCTGTTGTAACTTATCTTGGGTGTAAGACCAGCACATACAAGCTGTAACTGACACCCAAATAAACCCACCTTGATTTTTGGCTCTCTGTGGAGCAGAAGGTCAGAAGATTTCCTTTTTCATCGAAACAACTCCTCTCTGCCACAAACTTGGTATGTTTAGATGGACCTAATTGTAAGGTTTCACAAAAATAACCTGTGAGGCTTTGCCAAATGCAAACACACTTTCCTCTCTGGATAATCCTATTGTTCAGCAACAGAATGTTGTGAACACCTAGTCACGCATCTCATGGATAAATAGTGGTGTGTTGTGAACCTCTAGAATCATCTGGTTTGATTGAATATTCCGTTTTTAACAGAAGTAACATAGACTTTTGATGTAGGGTTTTTTTTCCTCTGAAAGGTTTCCAAGAACAGACCCGGTTTTACATCTTATTGGTTTGCTTTGCTCTTAAGGCCATGGTGTGCCTCTCCACTCACACTTTGGATCCTTTGCTGTGTCAGCTTTAAAAAAAAATCTCTTGTAAACATGGTGCATAATTTTTACTTTTTCTGAACTATTTAAGTAAAGCAGGTTGCTAACACTAGACCGCATCTTCTTTCACTACTGATCTTCACATGCCAAGTACAGTGACAGTAATGGCTTTTCCAACTGCAAGAAAGCTTTTAGACTCTATCTAGTATATGGCACAGGGGTTTGCTATACAAACCTCACTTTTTGACTTTCTTTACTTCACAAGTAACTTCTTTGTTTTCTTCTCTGAAGAAGGCTGTAAGAGGTTCAGTAATGGCTAAAACATCAGCAATAATTAGGAAAGGAAAATGTATTGTTCTGTGGAAACAGTGAGCCTTACAAAGAAACTGAATTTGAAAGGCTATTCTAACCTCATAATGAGGTTAGGATGTACTTATGGAATAAATTTGCAAGCAACATCACAATGCTCAGCATGACTAATTATTAGCCAAAAAATGTAACTAGTAGTTCATCAAGACTCTTCTTGCGTTCAGAACAAATGTAAGCTCCAGGTTTATTTTTACTTGCTTAAGCATGATGTAAGGTTTCTTCCACTGGAAAATCCCCTATTAGTAAGTCTATCTGGATTATATAATATTGTCCGTGGGGCTTTTTCTCCTCCTGATGACTTGTACTTATGGAATTCACTTTATAAACAAAGCTCTCTGCATGTGACTTCCTTGGCCATTGTGCTCAGGAGTAACCCCTCTCTGCCATGCTTCTGCCCGCACTGCATGTGGGCAGCATCCTGTGCAATGCTGTTGTTGGTGCATGCTGACAGCGCTGCTCACGGAGCTTTGTTGACTCATTCCACTGGATATACTTTTAAGTGCCTCTGTTTGAAATTTGCTGGGAAAGCCAGCAGGAAAACGTGTAACTGCTTACTTCCCAAGCACTGCTCCATGGCAGCTGCCTACCACAGTGATACCTTGCTCCATGTCATAATTGAGTCTATGTTTGCAAGGTGATGGATGATGTCAAGCCCAAAAAGGGTTGCAGTGACTCTTCTAAAACCAGGGAAGTGGCACTGGATCCCTAAGTAAGCTTCAGCTCAGCAGGGTGGATGGCTGGCTGGCTGAGTTGCAGGAAGGGCTGGTTTTCCAAAGAAACAAGGTCTAGAAGATGTGCTGGAATGTCCAAAGACCTGGCCTGTAGGAATAATCCAGTCTTTAAAATATAATGAATAGTAACATCGTGCTGCATTTTTTTAGACAGGCTAGGAAAAGGACCTTTTAAACATCATCCATCTGTCAAGAGCATTTTTTACCAGACTTCAAAGACTGAAATCTAGAGAAGCCAGGGTATATTTTATTTGTATTTTCTGTGGAGAATATGTCAGAAAAACAGTTCTTCATACACGATCGTTAACCGTATTGTGCTAGAGTTGAGGAATCGTGAGGCAAAGTACTAAACAGACCTACAATCCCAATTGCTACTGGGATTTGTTTTGACCCCAAGTTGGAGGATATTCAAACAAACAGGCCTACAAAAATATCTGCCTGAACGACTGGCTAACAAATAAATTACTATTTTCTGTTGTAAGAACTTTCAACAGGGAGAAATATGCCTGGCAGAGCACTTTTAATTCAAAACACCCAGATAAATTCAATCTGTTTTCATGAGTGGACGGAAAAGGGTCCCTCCCTTTCAGGTTAAACAGCCTGGGGATGATCCACTGTAGATCATGATGGGTTACTACTTACCAGGATCTTGTGTTCAAAGATTGGGAAAGAAAGATCTTTCTAGTACCAAATACACGCATCTGGCAAGTAGTTTAGTAGGTTATTGCAGTTATCAGGAGTACAAATCTTCAAATGCAGCTCTTCAAGCTGCCAAATGCTATCTTTTTGTAGAAGCTGCACCTATTTATCAATTAGATGAGGATGACTGCATGGAATCTGCTCTGCAAGACAGGTCTCCATTGTCTCACTGAACTTTTCTGCAAAACATCCCACTGCAAAAAGTCCGAACAAATCGGCTCAAAATAGAAGGCTGCCTTTGGAGTCCACTTTAGGTGAGACTAGCAGAGCCAAGATTGTGGTTTTGCCACATGTCCTGGAAAAAGGGCAGCAAAATTGAGCCATCTTAGGGCTACTGGCCAATTTATTTCTCAAGATTTCCTTCCTTTTCAAGAAGGTTAATAATCTGCATCTCACCTGTGCCCCAAACTTGGCCAGCTGCGCGATGTTTTGGGAGGGTAACTTTGCCTTCCTTTACCAGAGGAGTTTCTCCTTTTGGCTGCTCTGCAAGCTGCAGGTGTCCTGAAAGCCAAATGCAGCACAGATAAATAGCAAGGACAGTGATTTTGCTTTCATGTAAGGATTAACATGTTTCCGGAGAGATGAGACATGCAGGTGACGCAGTTTCCTTCCCCTCCTCTGCTGCCTTGGCCCTCTCAAAGTCCTACAAAGACAAACTAAAGAACTGCTGGGTCAGCTCCTGCTATCTGCATAGCTCACATGGAGCAGGGGAAGGTAGAAGTGGGCCAGTGTCCCACCCAGGCCATGGCTTCTCATGCCTACCACCACCAGGTGTGGACCCAGATGCATCTTTAAAAGAGCACCGGGGATCTCAACACCTCCAGCAGCCCCCCAACTTTATGACACTTGAGGTTGCATAACAGTGATGCAAAGCTCAGTCTATTCCTGTTCAGCCTTTGCAGCTGCTCACCCCAGCTATGATGGGGCCTGGAGGCACGTCATGACCCTTCACTTGCTCTCTGGCTTAATAGTGATATTTTACTCCATCGCTGCATTTGCTGGTTGTCATTTATTAACAAGGTGGTAAACATTGCATCACACCCCCCCTCACTCCAGAGTGTTTCCCTGGAGAACAGCATGTGCCCCAGCAGCGCAATAAAAAAAATAATCTTCTTTCCCCCCATTTCAGTGGGAAAAGAGAGCGTTGTCTCTGTGAAAGGACATACTTTATGTCTGTGTCCTAGGAGGGAACACATTGGCCTGGTGATTTTTTTATTGAGCGCCGGTGGGATGCCCCTGGTCCTGTGTGAAACAAATATTAAAGTAAATATGCTCTGTGTACCTATGGAACCTGCCCTTCTCCATGATGGGTCCTCAGGGTAAGGACGAGGCCATTTAGCTGACTGCATCTGAGACCACAGGCGAGCTAGGAGGGTGTAATGGGTTCCCTGAATCATTCAAACCCCACCTCTTTTGTTTAGAAAAATAAACTAGGCTGTGCAAATACTTTGCTGATCACAAAATCTACTGGCAAAATTACTGTATTCTTCATTTTGTACAAAAGGGAAAACAAACGCTGGCAAGGATCACAGTGTAGATATTTATGTCAATCCCAATAAAGGGAAAAAACCCACAAGCACTAGTCAGCATCTGAACTGGTATGAAATCAAAAGCCATTTTTGTTAAAGTTGGTTGACATAATCTAGAGTAATTGTTAATAAATCCTTTCAACCAGAAAGAGGTAACAAGTTCAGTTTAAACTGTGGGGGATTGTTTCACAGGATTAAGAAAGAAAAATTGAAAGGCAAGATGAGAATATAGAACCGAAGAATATATGATAGGTTTTTAATAGAGAAAGGGAAAGAAGACAGTGACAGAGTAAGGTACCCTGTGAAAAGGTAAAACCAATGGCATTGATGTTTCTTAAACATGCATGTGGTGTTGGCAGGATTGGTCACAAAAGCATAGCATACATTTTCCTGAGCAGCTGTGAAAAGTTTGTGGTACTCAGGAGCAAAAAGGTTGTCTTAAGTGGCCAAAAAGTGCATTTTCCTGTGTACATGTTCTGCTTTCTGCCTGAACTAGAACATAAGAGATTTGCCTCCAATACTTAAGCAGGCCTTGCCCTGTAATTACCACTTTGGCTTAAAATAGTATAGGCCAAAGCCTTTTAATTCCTCTTCCAGCTATGAAGCAGTTACCACAACCTGACAAGATCCATTTAGGTTAACATCTGACGAACGTTTAACCGGCTTTTATTTAAAATCTATAGAAATACTTGCTGTGTGATGTAAACTTGCAGTTTTCATTAGAAAGCTCAGCACTCAACACCTTACTCCTGTATTTTTTCATTGGGAGTGAGAAACAGTGTTTCATGGGAACTGAGGATCAAAGAAATGATAGAAATCAGTGTTTCAGCTCCAGTACACAGAATTTAAATCTTTGAATTTGTTTGTCCCTATGAAAATTCTCATTTTTTCCAGAAATTGGATTTTCCTGATGGGTTCCAACTATATCTGTGCCCTGACAGCTGGGCAGAGACACACCATGGAGGGGATGGCATTTGAACTGCCTCGTGGCTAACTTTGGCAGCAGGAAAAGTTCTTCATGTTCTAACTCATAAGTCATCCTTTTTTTAATTTTTTTTTTCTTCTAAGCTTATTTTAAAAGACAAACTGACTTGGCATGATGATAAATGGTCATGAACTTAAATCACAAAAAGGAAAGTACCTTTTAGAACTTTTTTTTTTTAAGACTGAAAGAAAAGCAGATGACCTTTGCAAAATTTCCAGTGGGATGAGGTTCATATTCCTCAGTCAGAAACAACTTGTCCTATTGTTTTCAAAAATAGGTAGGCAGCTGAAGAAATTGGTAGAAGGCCTTGTCTACAATGACAAGGGATTGGTCCATTATAACATGAAGAACAAAGAGTGAATAATATTTTGCTACATTAGAGCAGAAATTAATTGCAATATATGCTTCTTTCCTAAACTTGCTTTCTGGGTTCTCTTGCTCCCTTATTTTGCTTTTAAATAGACTGAATGTTCTAAATGAACCTTTCTTCAACCTGTGACTAATCTATTACTAAAGAACCAATCTGCTGTAGAGAAGATAGGAAATTTTTGGTTATAGATAGGGTACTTCTGATTATTAAGAATTCATTCTCCTACTGGAGAAAAGTAAAAGAGGAAGGGAGGCAAGGGCATTTCTAAACACTGCAGATACAAATACAGACTCTTGTTATAAGCATATGTACATGTATTCAGGTGGAGTTGCCCTGGATCAAAGCTCTTCTAAAGGTTTCATGCAGCAGGAGAGATATGGTCTGCTTTATGAACTTCCTAAGAGAGGAGTTTGCCTGCCATCTTACCAGTCTTCAACTCCAAGCCTCTTGACATCAGTTGAATGTATATCTTCAGCAAGATACAGCTGTAAATTGTGAGGATTCCCTTTTGGGACACTGTATTGTTGATGCAGGGGTTAAGTGACTCAATTTGCTATTTATTTAAACATTCCATTCACCAGTACATAGCCACATAAAATGTGGAATCACATTCCTGTTAAAGTCCTAGAGGCCATCAGGCCACTGCCCCATGCCAAATTTCTCTTGAACCCAAGCCAGGTTTGGTCAGCTCACATATACAATGAGTGAGACAGTCCACAGAGTGCAGTAGAAGCTCAGAAACCTAGAGATATTTAATTGTGGCCAGAATATTTCCCTTCTGTTGTGCAATCACCTGGCAGTGAACAGTGGCTAGGGAAGTGCAACTTAATTAAAGCATTTAATTAAGACCAAGGCAACTTTTTATACCTGCCATACCTCCCTTGTAACCCACTGCTAGAGAAGGGTAGCTCAGGGCACCCTCCTTTCCCAGGGGGACATCTCCAGTATGGACAGCGGCTCTTCCCTGACATTATGTGATTATCTCTGTTGCATGCCTGCCCAGAGCTAGAAGCTGCTTCACTGTAATGGATGCATAAATGATGTTTTATGAAGTGTCATCCTTATTCTGTAGGTTACATTGGTGCAAGACTCCAGAAATCATAGAAACATGGAATTAATTGTGTGCTTGCTGTTTTCAATAAAACAGTTGTTGGTATAGAAGAACTTTAGAGAGTGTGAAAATGAAGGAATTATTTAAACTCCCCTTGTAGGATGTTCATTATTTAGTCTGCTCAAGGAAGGGAAGATTTATCCATATTCTTTTGTAACAGTTTTTAAACAACAACCAAAAAAGTCAATTACCCTCACTATAGAAGCTACTAATGAAACCACTTTGCTTTGTCTCATGGATCATTTTAAAGAGAGAATTAAAAAACACAGTCACAAAAAGAAATTTTTGCCATTGAAGTTAGGGAATTCTTTGGGTAAAAGCTTTAACCTTCAAGAGGGAACTGACCATTTTCTAGCTGAAGGGTGTGAGCCCTTAGCTTCTAGGGAAGTAAAAAGTTATCACAGCCTCAGACATAGTCCTATATCTCTTCTAGCTATAAGAATTCAACTGGAAATGCATACTTTCAAACCAGGGCTTCTCTTGACAGTGTCTGCAAGGTGAGGAGGCAGGTAGGGGACGGGGAGTCAGGAAAATGCTACATCAGTCCTCTAATGTTGTAGGGCTTGATTGTTGGCCTGTAGCCTACAATGATTTACAAAAAATAGACAATTAAAAGCCTGTCCCCAGGACTTTATGGTTCACATTTGACACTTATCTCAAGGATCTTAACATCAGAAGTACATGAATAACTTACAATCTGCATAAATCATACTTTATAACAGGAATTACAAAACAAAAAGGAGGCATCATTAACTTTCCAAAACCAAACTCCGTATTTACATATTAGGATCATTAAAAGTTGGCTGAAAATAAAAAGTTTAACAGAGATTCAAGCAGAATATGAGATGCCACTGCTGGCAAACAAAGCCACCCTTATTGACAAGTGCATAGCATGGGAGCAGGTGGTTTGAGTGTAAGATTACAAGAGAAAAAAAAAAGCAGCAACTTTTCAAAACACAGAACTTTAGTAGGAGATATAGAGAGAGACTTACATGAGGGAAACATCATGAGCTGGCAAGCAGGAGTGAATTGCCGGATACAGTGAAGAGGCTAGCTACAGAGAGGTGACTGAGAGGTAGCAGAGGAAAGAAAACAAGTTTCACTAGAAATGCCTGGCCAAGTAAGAATATCGCCCAGCAAGATCTAGTAGCTATAGATGGTGAATTGTTACTTGGGGTGGGAAAGCAGAAAGAAGCCCAAGCTACCCTGGAAACAGGGAGATTAAGAAGTGGACAGAATTACTGTGGCTCCTAGACTCATCGGGGCTATCCCAACAGCAGATAGATACCCAGATCCATACTGTCCCTTACCCGACTTTGGTTTTCCTGCTTCTGGCCAAGTTTTAATTACTTCTTATAGGGAACATTTTTTTGTTTACTTTAGCAACACAGGTTAGTCCCAAGCATATAAACCAGCATTTCCCTACCTAGCACACAGTTTAGAAATAAGCTGTCCTACTTAGCTCTCAGAACTAATTTACTGCCATAAATGTAAAGCTCTGTCCCTTTTGACACTTTCTAATGAACCTGCTTCCTTCAGCTATACTAAGTCTAAACCAAAAAAGCTTTCTCAGGCCATTCCCTTTTTTATGACCTGAAAACCCCAGTGCTTCCTTCCTGCTGTTGCCTGAGCCAGCCAACAGCTAACCAAGGTTGTCTTAATGAGTGGCAATCCCTGTGTCCTATAAGGGACAGATGAACCCTTCCATAACACGTTTTTTGAATGAATCCTCTAACTTAGTAAGTGAACTGTGGTCAGTGTTGCATGGATTACAGGCAGCTTCTACTTCACCCATGGTGTATTATATCACTAAGTGAGTGAGTGGTAAGTTTTTTTGGTGACTGTTCAATGCGTTTTTTTCTTTCAATGTTTCTGCTTAGTGGTTTGAGCTTATGAAGTTCGCTCTAAGTCTCTTTTGTTTTCTGGAAGGTTAGCTGGTTGTGATGGGCTACATGTGCTGTGTGGGTACTCCTGCCCTATGACTGGGGAGGATGAGGCCATCAGTCAGAAGAGTTAAATGGAGATGCTCTGAAAGGCATTTAGCAGGTGGTTCACTTCTACCAGCAGCTTTGCTAAAATCTGAAGTGCAGGGAGTTGATCAGTCCCTGTGGAGGCACCTTGTACCACTGTATAGTTTTGCTGGAGGAATGTGCTTCTTCCCTGACAGTCTCCAACTGCTGTATTTCCCTCCGAAAGACAGCAGGAGCCTGTTTCTGCTCTGCTCTGAAAACTGTCCGCTTGCATCACTTGATACTCATGTTTTCCCTATATCAGACTCAGGCTACTGAGATGCAGGTAAAAGGTATTTTAAGGTTCCAGTTTACCCACATAAACTAGTACTGCTGCTACATCATTCTCCTCTGACTTTTGCTGGGAACTACAGAGCCTCTAGCTCAGCCGTAGTGTCCTTGTTAGAGCTGGGTGCTCAGGCCAACATTTTATTTAAAACAAGAAAAAAACTTCAACTATTTTTTCCTTCATCAAATACTTTTTTTCTTCCCAGACTGGTCTGTTAATTCACAGAGCTGCTGGTACACTTCATTCTCCTCACCTCATCCTCAGGTCATGCATAGGAAAGGTCTCATGAATACCAAGAGATATTACACGGCCAGGAACAGCAGGAGACTGAGCCTTGAAATACCTGCCATTGAAAAGGGTCAGTCATCATGGTGTATAGAAGAAGAAGATACATCTTGTTACAGAAATCATCGTACATAGGTTTACAAAAGTGCTTCTTCATATATGGGTTTATATAGAGATATTTCAACACATGTATTTGAAACACTTTCACTTCTGTGGTTTTCTGTCAGTACTAAGGATGTTGCAGTACTCATGAGTCAAAAGTGCCTTTTTTTCTTTATATGGAAACTTTATTTAAAAAAACCTCTCACTACTGTAAAGATCAAGTGTCTATCTCTGGGAGATCATTACATTCCTTTTTCAGGAGCCAGGGCTTAACAATGCTGTAGGAAAAAAAAAAAATCTATATGGCAAATCTTGTAGTACAAGTTTTTGTGGTTAACCGAGAAACATGCCATGAGTCAAGCCTTTGGAAACAGTTTAGTAATTAAAGACAAATGCTATGACATAATCATTTACACGCAGCAGAAAGATTTTTAGATTAAATCTGGCCTGACCCATTGCTCAGCAAGTGTTATCTGGGATTCTTGAAAGTCATTCATTTATTTACATACTAATTTGGCCCACATGTTTTATTAAAAACAAAAGCCTACATTTCTCAGAGGAGTGAGTGCTATTCCAACTTTGGTTAATGAGTTTGGTCAAGCAAGGAATGGACCTGTTCCAATGGGTACTATATGGGGATGCTCATAAAATAAAGAGAATGTTTTGATTTTCAAATAATGTTTCCCCTGCCGCTCCACCCCCAAATTTATGCTCTTTAAGTGCACTTCTTTCAGGTAAATGATTCCAGCTTAGCTGTACTATCACGCAGAACATTGTAAATAAACTGATCCATAAAGCTAGTTAGTGGAGAAACCAGCTAATATGGCTGAGGCAGCTGGGCACTCCCTGAAGGGGAAAAAATTGTGTATGTAAGCACCTAGCGCCCAACTTTGTGTTTGCAAAGATACTGCTGGATGCAAATACCATTGCATTTAAATCTAACCATTGAGTTTAAATCTATTTTTTCTTGTTCAGCTAGAATTACATTGCTACCAGTTTAGCTAGCTGAAATGCTTCTGCTGGGGATGAGCTGAAAAGGAGAAAAGACTTTTATATAGATGAAGGTTTGGAAAGAAATAATGCAGTGACTGCTGATAGGAAAGCACTGGCAAGAGATATAATACGGTATTGCTAATCAGGGTGTAACACGCTTGTGACCTGGCAAAGCTGCAAGCAGAGAATTATAGCTTAAAGACTGGTGATTACCAAAACTGGACAAAAATGGAGAAAGGGTTTTTTCGGTTATGAAATTCTGGGTTGCCTTCCTCCTCCTTCCTTGCTCTGTTCTTCCATTTTGCCAGCGAGACGAGCCGTGTGGGCTAACGGAAAAGAAGGGATTAGAAAATGACAAAACAAATGGGATGAGGGAGGACTAAATTTTATGTTTCTGCAGGCAAATAGGGGCTTTTTCCAAATGGAAACACGTTCCCCAAAAGGCAATTTTTCTAGCCAAAAAGTGATTACGCCACTTTCATGGAGGGCAGTGAATTTCAGACGTAGAGTGCTGTAAGTAGCTGTCAGGAAGGAAAGGTTAGGCTTTATTTTAAGCTGGTCCTCATACATAAAAGAAGCTTCTAATGACCTGTGCAGCTTCCTGTCCTCAGCTGGTGCCTACTCCCCCAGAGACATAATACAGACCAGTATACTGATACTGGGCAGGCGCCTATGTGCAGGCAGCTAGTTTCATCCCTCAGCAGGCCTTGGAGAGTATGAGCTGCTAATGCTTGCGTGGGAAGAGAAGCACTTTAGGAGACAGAAGTTGAGCTGAAAAAATAAATATGCATTGCCTCAGGTACAGGTGGGAGTACAGTGGGACTTCTCCATAGGACTGGAGCCAGCTGCTAATCCAGACGCTGAGTGGAAACCAGTGCCTGCTCCCTCTGCTCTGCTTTGGAAATTCTTAGCCAGCTTTAATGTAGCTGACAGGGTTGAAGTCACATGTAAGGACACAGAAATAATTTCCCCCAAAGCCCCTACGTATTTGGACATTATTGCCTTTACAGCATGGCAGTTCTCAGGCCTTGGCCCTGAGGCAGGTGTGCTGACCTGCAGCAGCTGTACGCCGCAAGGGCTTTGCTGGTCCGTGTCACCACTCCGCTCCTCTGTGGTACGCTTCAGGCTAAAGATGGGAACTCACTCTGTAGGACTCTGCCCAAGCACCTGGGTGTGAGTGGGCAGGGGTTTTTGCAGGGCTGCGCTGACTCTGGCACAGCTCCTTGAGCAGGAGCTTGTGTGTCTCCAGATTCAGGGCACCTCATCATCACCACTTGTGCATGCTTTGCAAGTACAGCACCAGGGACTCTGGTCCTTAGCATTCAAGAAGTTCATACTTCTGATTGCATTATAGGCTAATCCCTTCCAACACGTGCTTCTCACCTTTTCATGCATCTGCAGATCAAATAGGAGTGCAGGAGAGTGGCTTTCTTGATTTGCTTGTGCAAATTTTAAAAATTTATTTCCTTAGGAGAGGTGAAATCTGATTCAAAGATGCATTTGCCATTAGTAAGTGCTTGGCACTGGTATTTAAAACAGCTCTTTTCTATCTGTGGCAGCTTTTACCTTTGCTTAAGCCTCACAAACCCAAGATTTACAAGCTAATGAACACTAACTGACAACATGTAGACGATACCCTGTGCACCGGCTGTTTGGGGTAGATAACTTAGGCCTGTGAGTTTACTCTCAAACTGACTGCCTAAGCCTGGATATCTGCTGAGATACTTTATCCTTTTATGAGGGTGAATCCAGAGTGCATTGAGTAATGCATAATAAAATTAGTTTGAGGGGGGAAAAAAAAGAGGAAAAAGATAAGCCCAGTAAAATAAGCTCAAATGACTTCACTGTTCAGTAATGACTCCTACCAAATAACTGCATTGTAGTTTTATCTTTCCAACCAAGATTGTGTTAATGCTCTAAAATTAAATCTCTTGTGAAAGTTATCTGGAATTTCTCAAACAAGTTTTAAAGGGGTTTATTTTTTCATCAGAGGTCATGCCTCAAGAATTTGTAGGAATTCCGCCTGGAAAGTAATAATCAGTGGAAACTGGCAGTCAAAGCTAATTTATATTACTCTTCCAGATAAAAATTCCTTCCATCTTAGACCTGCATTTCAAAAAAGATGATTATCACTCTTGAGAGAATACATCAGTGAAAAAAGAGAAGGAGTGACTTAAGAGATGTCTCTCCTGCATCGGTAGATTTGGGTTTTATGGTGGGTTTTTTTTATAATCCTTCCTTCTGAAATGTGTGAAGGACAGACACAAAAGGGCAGGAAAGGGAGGAGAGGTATATGTGAGGAGACACCAAAGCAAACCTAAGCAATCCGCTGTGAGGTAGTTTCCCAGGAATCTCAGAATAGGATGACACTTCACCAAACAAAGATGCTAGAGGTTTTTATTTCTTTCTCTTCTGCTTGTGGTGTTATACCGTGCCTGTTACTACTGTATCTGGCTCCCTGTCAATATTCAGTTTAATAGGTTAACTGCTGCAAGAGGAAAAATAAAGCCATCTCTCTAACTCAAGAAGTTTCCATCTCTGTATTCTGGTGGGCTGGTTGTCACTCACTGGCTCTCCCACTCCTCTCCACACCCCCAGGCATAGGCTGAGATGGCAAATCTCCTAATGCATTTACAGAGTGGATCTGGGACCTGCCTGTTGATGTCTGGGGAAAAAGAAGCATGCATTCATGAGTTCAGAAGAGCAGGATGAAATCAAGATGAGGGCATCTTTGGCAACACCTCCTTAGGTGGCTGTCATGTGTCTCACACGTGCCTGTTTCATGAGCTGACCCTGCTGTCAGACACTGCTTGCCTTCCGTGTCCCATCGATTAACTCGATCAAAAGAGGTATTTGATGGTGTTCGATGTTAATTGTCTTCTGCAGGGCAGCATGGAGTGACAGGCAGAGCAGACTCTGCTTGGTTTGTCATCAGCCCTGTAACTGGAGCACAACTCAACTGTCAGCAGTGCTGGCTCACGTGATTTGCTTGTAGAAAACCATGTTAACCCCATGCAAAGGCAGGCTGAAGTTGTTTGCTAATTGGATCTGTGTGAGATGCTGCCAGATTGCACACGGCCCATATGCATATTACAAACCAATATGGTTTTACTGTTCTCTCACATAGTCATGCTAGATTAGATATTTTCCTGCTCAAGCACAAAGCAGAACATTTGCAAATATAGGAAACCTTCTATTTATTACAAATTCAATCTCTTTTTATTGTAATGTTTCAACAAGTTTTTTAACTTAAATATGTCAGTGACACACACAAGTGTGTGTATGTGTGTGTGTATTTATTTTTTCCACAGAATTCCAAATCATCATTTTGGTGTAAGGCCATCAATAACCCCATGTGCTTCAGAGAGTAGGTAATCCTTTAGGAGTGGAAACAGAAGACAGATTTGCTTCCAATGGTGAGCTCATTCCTAGGTCACCATTGAAAGCAGAGAGAGAAACATGTTCCAAAATAAACAACGGTTTGAACTCGAAAGCATTTTTCTTTTAGGGTGCCCAGCTTTGCATGAAGGAATTCCTGCAAATTCTCCTTAACTGTTCTGAGGGCTATTTTGGTTTCCCAGGTCATTAGTGTGCATTTCCAGAGAGCACTGTGACAATGTACTGACTCTGTAATGCATTTTGAAAAGGAGGATTTAAAAGAAATCCATAACCAGATCCCTGAGAGATGAAGCTTGGAGGAGGAAAATGGGGGGATATGTGTCTGTGTGTGGGGGTGGAGGGCATGGTGGACACAAAACCAGTTATGAACAGTGCAAATAAAGACCCTGACTAACCTGAATGAGTGCCAGGCAGTTTACCTTTTCCTAACCTCGAGTTCTGCAGCAACTGTTGGCTAGCTGATAACTCTGTAGGATTGGCATCTGTAGACTCTTGAAATCTTCCTCCAATTAAGCAGATAAAATACAGTTTCAGGTAGGCTGCATAAGAAGTGATTAATTAAAACTCCAACTTGGTTCTCTTCAAATAAAGCAAGAAAGAGCACTTGCTTGTGAAGGTTATGCATGTGAGGAGTACCATGGTGTGGAGTACGAGGTGAGGACTTCCCTGAGGGACTCCTTACCAGGCTGAAGGAGTTCTGTGGCAGAGGAAATCCCAGACATAAAAAGTAAACTATTTTCCAGTGACCTGGCTTTCATTCAAAGGGATATCTGCCTTTTGGAAATCTGGGCCAGTGACTGGTAAGATATGGGCTGCCTCTGTTAAGGCAGATGGCTGACAACTGGAAACAGCAGGAGAAAACCCTTTGGCACAGAGTGAAGTATTTGGTTTCTGGAGAAGCAGAGCAAGCAATTGGATGAGGCCAGGTATTCTCAGTGGAGGGACTTCCATGCAGAAAATAGATGGACTCATCTACAACGATCAAACACATCCTTATTAAGGGGAGTTAGGTAGGAATCAGGACAAGCACATAGCAACTGCAGTGGTATGATGGTCCTCTCTCCGAAGGGACTGAGGATGGGAAGGAATCAACAGATCTATTAACTGAGAGGAAAGATTCTCACTTGTTTATTAAGGTGTTTGACAGGGCACTCTGCTGTTGCTGGGAAACAGGCAGTCTTTAATTTTTCTTTAGAGTTGGATGACAAATTTTGAGAAAGTTATTTTCAGAAAAAACCCCCAGAGGTTCAATATGGTAGTGTTCCACAAATTTGTCATGGCTTTATGAATTCAGCCTTGCTTTTTTCCCCCAAGTATTTGATAAGCAAAGTTGCCTTTCATTTCTACGTTTCTTAAAATGAAAAAATGTAAATTTGAAACAATGGAAAAAGAAAAGACTAATGAATAAGAAAAGTTATTCATGCATTTGTTTCAGAGACCTTACTCTTATTTTACTCTCCTGACTCAAGCTCAGATGTGTCCTTGTTAGTCTAAAGTATGCTTATGGGGTTGAATGCTGTGTCCACTGGGGGCCTCCTTCCCCCTCCCAAATGGAGGCACAGGAAACATGTCTTAAATGTATTTCCTCTCATCCATCCATCTGACTTAGAGACAAGGGGTGGCCTCCATCCAACTCATTTAGTGATGTGTTCTCAAAGGTCTTTTAAAATATGCTGTCAAATAAACAGATTATTTAACTCCTGCTAATCCATATAACCCATATAACTCATAATGATTTTAAAAAAAGACTCAGTTCAATTTTGGTTTCTTCTGTCTGTTCTTTTCATTCCTCCCTTCAGCCTGTTTCTGAACTGTTACTGGCTGCACCGAAAGGTGAATCAGGGTTTTCCTTTTTAATTGCAGTGGTTATACTGTTCCATATTGTCCAACATCACTCTGTACCAACCAATGCAATTTTTTTTGCTAAAATAAAACCTGATCACATCTGGAAATTGATGGCATTGAGGTGATAATAAGGTGTTGGTTATATTCCAGTTTCATTCTGAAACTCTACCACTCAGGAGTCAGCAATACCCTGACCTGCTAAAAAAGAATGGCTTGTCTTTGAGTTTACTGCTGGGAAGGAGAGAGATGCCTCCAGTGATGTGGGATTCTGCTCTTTCCTGAACAACTTGTCATCTTGTCTTTGGCCTTTTATTCTTCAGGTGGAACTTTGATGCCATGGTTCACCTCATTACTGTTGATCTTGACTTTTTTTAAATACTTGAGTTTAAGTTGCAGTCAGTGCCCCTGGAACCATTCTGATCGTGGGAGCAAAAACTTTCATAATCAGACTGAGAAAAGACACATGGAATTTCTCAGTATATGGTAAGTGGGTGGGTTTAGCACCCGTTACCATTCTAAGAGGTTAAATGAAGAGTCCAGCCATGACTAGTGATCTTTGGAGGTTCTTTGCAGACTGTGGGCTTGAGACCTGGGCTTCCACCCAAGCTCTAGTTGCCTGTGCATGTCTGATCTGTGCCCCAGTGGGAGCAGACAGAGGCAAAGCAGTTCCTCAGGCAAGCAGAAATGTGCTTTGGGGATGTGTTTGAAACAGACTCTCACTGTCACAAGTTTTGAATCATCGTGTAGAGGATTTATGAAGTTTGATATGGCCAACAGATGATACAGACAGGACCCTGGTGAACATTCAAAAGTCCATTATAAGACTATTTCTGTGGTTTCAGAGAAGACAGGATTTTTTTTTTCTTTTTACATTTGTCATTCTCTGCCCTGACTACGAATAAAAATGCACCAAACTCTTAACTCTCCCTTCTTGCACTGGCTTCCTGCTCTCCACAGCAACTTTGACATTTGTACCTGCCTTTCAGCAGAAAGCTGGACAGTCAGCCAAACAACCTGTATTCTGTATTTATTTACTACCGAAGCGCTCTCAGAATGGTCCCTGCTCAGACTGAGGGGAGAGATGTTCACCCTGGAACCTCTGGCCAAGGTTTTTTATGGGTGATATAATCCAGTTGCAAATCCTGATTTATGGAAGAGAACTGTGCTGTGATAAGCAAATTGCAGCTCCCACCACAGATTCCAACTTCTGCTTTCAGGCAGGAAGAGCTTTTAGGCCTTGATTTGTACTTTCCTGGAACTGGAAGTATTTTCTTGTTGAGGAATGGGAGAGGAAAAGAGGATGACTTTTTTTAGTGGGGTAAGGTTTTTGAAGAGTTCAGTAGAATGAAGAGAACTCACTACAGTTCAATCAGTTCCCCCACCAGCCTTTTCTTTTCATTCCTCACTTCAGCCTGTTCCTGAAGAGTTACTGGCTGCACAGAAAGGTGAATCAGGCTTTTAAGTTTCAGTTGTGGTGGTTATACTGTCCTATATTGTCCAACATCACTCTGTATCAACTGATGCATTTTTTTGGTAACACCCCCACCTCCCCAAAAATATCTGGAAATTTATGGCATTGAAATGACAATAAGGTGATCATTACATTCCAGTTTCATTCTCAATACTGGTGATGCTTAAGGGGAGGCAGATGCTGTTTTAATGATTTCTGAAACCTCAGAATGTTTTCACCACTGATTTCTGTCTAGGTTCAGGATCTGTCTAGGTTCAGGACTAAAAATACCATTACATCATTTAAAAATTTATTTCAAGGTATTTTAGGCCAGTGAAGCTATTAGAAAATGGTGTTATACTATATCTAGCTTAATTATGCATATAAAAATTGTTCAGTTCTTGGAGATCCTATCCAGAAGGCACTTCTGGAAGACCTGATGTGAAAGGAACTTTAAAGGGAAGACAGACAAAGTGACTGAATGACTTATATGATGGAGACTTCAGGTTAGGGGTGAGAAAGATTAAAAGAATGTTATACATTTACTTAGAAAAAAATTCCCAAGCATTACTTATTACTAATTCTGAGATCTACAATTTCTTTGTGAATTCATATTTTCTATGCAAATGTAAAAATGTACTTAAAAGGCAATATTACACACACCCAACCCCCCTAAGATTAAACAGCATAACCCAAGAGCTTGCTATCTCCCATCTCACCATAGAATCATAGAACCTCCTGAGTTGGAAGAGACCCATAAGGATCACCAAGTCCAACTCCTGGCTCTGCACGGGGCTTATAACACTCTGTATTTCAAAGCTTCAGCTTAGTTGTTGTACTGTAGGGAGGTCAATATCTGGATTTAAAAAGGGGAAAAAAACATAGTAAATATGGGTTCTTGAATGCAATCTTGTTTCAGATAAGAAGCGATGGCATCCTTTTTTAGATTTCTGTGTAGGAAGAAGTACTGACTGCTGCAGCACTTAAATAAAATTCATATAGCTTACTTTTTGTAAAAGAATCATCATTTTCTTTGAGCAATTTATCAAATAAATGTGGTAGTAGGCACTCCATAAGGTTAGTATGACGACCTGTAATAAAGCTCCTGGTTTAAATTCTTAATTCTTCCAGTGACTCATGGACAAGTCTCAGGAACTTTTACAAAACTTTCCTTGATAATAGCAGCATTGATAGCCAAGTTACTGGTATTCCCCAAGAGGAGATGCAGCATCTGTATCATATTTTCCTCATCTTCAATTTATCAATAATATCTACCTCATGCAAATGTTGTGAAACTCAGCAGATTAATGGTGGTATTAAAAAAGGAGCAAACCGATTTTTTTCATAATAAGAGAATCTATAGTGCTTTAGCTATACTACCCTGACCACTTCCAGCGTTTGCATTTTGGGTACCCCATGAGGTGGATGTTTCACATTACATATCACACAAATGGGTTGTTCTTTGCCAGCCAGCATTTAAATCTCCTGCCAAGGTTGTCAGATTTGCATGAGAGTGATGTTGATTTTTTTTTTTTAAAGCAGGCTTTATGACTGCTACAAAGCTTGTTTACAGCATTAAATGCATGCTTGTAGCAAATACGTTTTGTGCCAAAGGGAGGTATATCTCCTGAGGATGGTGGCAAGCATCTGGCTTGCTATATTTTCATGGAAATCTAGAATTTCTGGTGGTAATCTGGATAAATTAAATTTCAAAGGGGTTTAGATACTTTTGAAAAGATGCAAACTTGTCTGAGTAGGTTTTTCAAAAGTGCCTATCTATATATGAATTATTTCTCAGAAAACTTTTCATTAGGATCCCACTACTTCCATCTCTTTCAGTGAATAAACAGAATTCAACTCATAAAATCTAGAACGACTGGCTATCCACATAAAAGATCTCAAAATATTTTTTACAAATATATTTTGCAAAATACCTCTGCCTCAGCCAAAATATCCTACCTTCTGTGGGCAGCAGGGTGAAAGTTTGAGCTGAAAAAGATTTTCACCTTTGTTTTCAATTGACTGTAACAATCCCACTTTTTAAAAGAAAAAGGCACTGGCACTTTAAAAACCCAGTTTCATAGAAGTGTAATTTAATTTCAGCCTCTAGGGCCTAAGAGAATGAGAAAAGTGGGATGTCATGCTTTTATTTATTTATTTTTACCTTAAATCATTGAATTAAACATATGGCTGCCTGTATTAAGACATTATGGATTTTTTAGAGATTTAAGAAGGGAGGAAGATTTACAGAGATAACCTAACTTGAATATACCACGTTTTATTGTCTCTTCCTTGCCACTGCCTCACTCCTCCTTAGAGCCTAAAAAACCTTCAGTGCTTTGTCAAAATCCTGGCTACACAAAGGCAGTTACATACTATTCACTGAGAGACTCCAGATCTGGTTCTTATGAAGCTTCTAATGAGCTAATGTGTTGTTACTGGTCTGGAAAGCTGATATATGCGCCCTGACACGGCCTTCAGCTGAACAGCAATGAGGATTGAAGCCTGCTTTATTGCCTTGACCAGAGGTTTTTTCAGAGAGGAGGCAGGCACATAAAGGAGACGCTAATCTACTGTACTTCTGATCTCCCCTGAATGACCTTATTGCTATAGACAAAAAGCTGTGCCTATTAATCCTTGCCTGTGCCCAGATAATGCTTGGCTTCAGCTAAAATTGCTTTGAAGGGTGTTAATTAGCATTTTGTAGATAACTGAACTTGGAATCCTGCCATTTATCCAATGAGAAAGTGGATTAGGATCAGGATCATTATACAGAATGCAGCTGCAATGCTAGATAGAAATGACTGTCATCCAGAATGCAAATTTCATTTCAGTCACCCTAATCAGAGTAGAAAGTTTAAATTTCACATTCTTAAAAAAATGGAATTTCTAAAAAGGATAGATCATGCAAATTTCTGTGACTCCTTACTTTTTCTTTTATATCATCTTACTAAAGCCTGAGAACACTTGACCAAAACCACAGGCTTTTGGTAAGATAAGACATGCACAAGGAACAAAAAAACTCAAGAGGGGAAAGAGACAGCTCTACTGTTCTGTTCCTTGTTTGAACATAGTTTTGCTTCTTGCTCCGTTACTCAAATATTTAGATATCTTTGAAGCATAGGGATTTTCTTAATTTGATTTTTGTTTCATCAAGAGTAAAGATACATTTGAAAAGCATGGAGAACATTGAGGAAAGAGATAAGTCATCAAGGTCCCTGTTGGGATGCTGCTATTGTTATTGCGCTCCCTGTCATACAGGACCACAGGCTGGGGAGGGACCTCCTGGGCATCTTGTGTCACTCAGTAACTGTGTTACACAAGCTCCTTTGATTACTAACCGTGCTCCAGCTGAAAGTAGGTCAGTGTTTCACCCATTTCTCCCGACTGCAAGACTGTTCCAGACCCTGCACTTAAGTTTCTTCTGAAAGCTTCATTTATTCACGAATTCTTCAAGCTCATTTGTTCATGGGCCAAGAGTATCCTTTAGTCTAAGTAATTCTTTCCTTTCCCCTTAATCCCCACGATTGTCTCACATAGATTGGGCTCCTTTCTCATTTTTCTCTGCTGCAAAAACTAAGGGTTTACTCTCCCTTCACAGGAGACACATGCTTTAATGTAGCTAATGTTCCCAGAGCACAGATGATGAGACCTATGCCGGCAGTTTCAACATCACCTCCCTAGCACCCTTCACTATGGTGGTGCTCCTTCTCTTATTGAAATCCAGTGAAGGAAGTGAAGTATATCAGCAAGCATATCAAACAGTTCCTTAAATTCTAGGGAATTTTAGAAATGTGATTGCCTACCTTGTCTCTATGAGATATTATCTCTGTAAGATGAAACAGATCTAACCAGACCTGGATTTAATGGATTTAGAGGATTAACTATCACTGTAAGCAATTTAATACTTATTTTTGGTTTTACCCATCATCTAGCTGGGGCTAGAAAGCAAGTTTTGCTTACAGATTCTGCAGTGCTCCAACAGCAGCATTGTCTGGAACAAGTTCGGTGATTCATGTGAGTTAAGGTAGTTGCATGGTAATATTGAACAAGCCACTCTGCGTCCATCTCTCTTCTAAGGTCAGCAGCTGAACTTTAGGGGAAAAAAAAAAAAGAGTTAAAAGGCAACCAGATTCCAAGAAAACATTAATATCCATCTTAAACATGTTTAAATAAAAAATAAGATTAATAAAAATAATGCAAGTTCAACTGAGAACACTTTTTTCCTGACTCAAAGCAAGGTGCATTGCTTCTCTCTTTGGCTATTTAAAAGATTTTTTTCTAGTAAGACCTGAGGTAAATTTTTAGCTGGATATTGATCATGAGTTAGTCATGAAAAGTGGCTAACAAAACGGCATGTAAAAATAATCTGCACTTCACAAAGTGAAAGAAAAGCAAAGGCATTTCTGAAAGGAAATCCCGCATTAAAAAGTTTTCACAGTGAAGTGGATGCTTTCTAAATTGTTCCTGTCCTCATTGCAACCAAGTGTGTGTTAAAAAAAAAAAAAAAATTGCTCACCTACATGGGCAGGGGGACAAAATAACCAAAATTCAAGGGAATGGGATTCTGCACCTGAATTTGGACACTTCCTTCCTTCCTTGTACCGAGATCTTTGTAGTTGGAGAAGTTTGTGACTGATTACAAAGCACCTGAGGTGGCAGCTTCTGCAGGTGGCCTGTGCAGCTGGGGGTTACACAGAGAACATGGGAAAAACATCCATATTTTGATCAGTGACCTGCCTGCTCTGTGTCAGGATATGGCTGCTCTTCAAAGGCCGTAACTGTTAATGAGCAAGCTCAATTCTGTGCTGAGAGTGCTAGCACAGTTTCTCTCAAGATTTCCTCTTCAAATTCTGTGTCTTTCATCTATAAAAATATTTGGAAGGGTCTGATTAAATATTAGCTAGGACATCATCTGGAAGACAATTTGTTCTGTGATTTATTTTGGAAAAAAAAATGCATGTTGTCCCTAAGTTAAATATACACCCTCAAGTGTTGGAGACATGCTTAACACTCTTCTAATGGCTGTAGAATAAAAAAAAGCCTGAACAACCAACCCTTACCTGTTAAACACAGACCACAATCCCCACGTCTTCTATTTGTCTCTCTGCTGCTCATGAACATGGATTTCATGAAAACTGCTTGATTAGTATGTAAGTCACAGTTGACTGGTGTCTGAATGAACAAGTGGTTTATGAACATACTTTTTCTTGTGTAGAAACAGAAAATAAAACCAGCCATGACTTATTATTGTAGTTATTGCTAAGCAAAGGAGGTTTTAAATAACTTTGTCTTAGTTTATCTTAATCTTTTTTCTCCTGGAGCCATGGAGGTATTTTCAAGAGGAGGCTTGAAAATAGATTGAATTATGCTTCTTGATAATTTATAACATTTTTCTTGCCATTTCTTGCCATTTTTTCCTAATTTACTGTATCAAAGCTTCAGAAGCCAAGGATTTCTACCCTGCTGTTTAGGCATCCATTGTTTTCCTAAAGAGAGGCATTTCAACACAGGAAACTTTTAATAAGCTTTGAAACTGCACATCTCCAACCAAGATATTGAAATTCCTTTGTGACTTTCATTTGTCCTCAAGGAAAGCACAAAGCACAGACTTTGTATCATAAAATTCAACACAAAACAAGCTATCACAGACAGAAATGGAAGAGAAATGAAAGTTGAAATCAAACACTGCTAAGCCCATGTCTGAATCTGCCATTTGGAATAAGGGAAGCAAAGGACATAACCAAATTAAAATTAGCTGTCTCTGGGCATTTTTAAAATGCAGATTCTAATCACCTCCTGAATGAGATGTACATTCAGTATGATGATCATTATCACCACCACAGGGTCTACAGAGATGCTCCTGTGGTTGTAAATGCTTTCTTTTAAATATATACGTTGCACCATAACTTAATGGTAGAAGGAAGTGTGACTAGTTAACTTAGACAAAAAAAGATTGTGTTCCACAGACCTTACTGCTCTGAAGGTTTATGATAAGTGGGTGTGTCTTGGCCTTAAAATATTGTTCCCTACTAAAACTACTCATTAGGTCAAAACTAAAATTGCATCCAACTCTGACAGTCCCACTAGCGCTATCTGCTGCTAAGAGACTTCACCCCTGTAGATCTGTTGGTAAGGTGGCTGCTGAAATTAATTAGAGTGAATTCTAATTTCTATCTTTGTTACAGAAGTCCTACACTTAAACTATGCTTTTGGCTTACATTTGTAAGACTGATGGCAAAGAGAACAATTGCTTTGTGATGAATCAAAGCTATAAAAAATTGATTCCAGAAGTAAGCAAATGATGCAGCTAGAGAGCACACGTACATTTGAGGTCACTAGTTTGTGAATAATCTGGAAGTCTTTATTTTCTAAGGCTGTCAGTGTAAACTTAAGCACCCTCCCTCCATTAATTTTAACGCTTTTTCTCATTACACATTTTACTGTGCAAAAAATAAGGGGGGTTTTGTTTGGTTGGTTTTTTGCTTTTTTTTTTCTTTAATAAAACACAAATAACTCCCCACAAATTAATGAATCCATTGCTATGTATAACCTCATTGTCCATTTGGTGCCTGTCAGTAAAGACAGCACTTTTACACAACTGGGCTAACTGCTAGTGCTCAGGGGCTGGCAGCACTTTGGAGGCTTCACTTTTTGTCTGGAAATCAGTCACTAAATATATTTTTTTTCCTTACTTTTGCAAACTGGGAATTTCAGCTGTCACCTGGAAGTGGCAGGGCACACTATTCACAGATGTTGCACAGCTCTACCTCTAACTGAATGCAGAATTGATCTTAATTGTTGATCTTTTTCAATTCATCCCAGTGGTCTCAAACTGTGTAGCTCCCTTTTG
This sequence comes from Laterallus jamaicensis coturniculus, assembly GCA_022605575.1. Lineage (NCBI taxonomy): Eukaryota > Metazoa > Chordata > Aves > Gruiformes > Rallidae > Laterallus > Laterallus jamaicensis. The sequence continues at coordinate 26,068,417 of JAKCOX010000001.1, forward strand.
GAAATTCAGGGCATTTACACTTTGTGCTTTTCTACAGTTTTCAAAGAACTTGTAATGTGTCTATGGTGACGTTTTCTATCTTGCTCATTAGAAATAATTTTTGGTCAGCTTATCCTTAAAACGCTATTTGGTAACTCACACTCCTTATATGTAAATCCATTTCAAAAACAGAACCCTTAGCAATCACATAATCTTATTTTATGGCCCATTCCAATTCATATTGTTGGTGGCTCCACTGCATCAAAAGAAGCTGACCATAGCTTAACAGCTGTGAGCTGCTTGTGCATGTTTCCTGAAGCAAGGAGCTAGAAACTACCTATTTTTTCTTTTTTCTGCATCATACCAAACATTTATAGAAATACAGTAGCATACAGTGGCAAATCTAATTAATGTTTTTTTGAGGGAAACTCTGGGTTTGAAAGATAAACCTATGCAGGGGTTGGAAAGCACTGAGTGTAATTGGCTAGTTCCAAGGGCAACACGAGCTTATTTAGTCTATAGCAGATATTTCTGATGTTTCAGAAAAATAAAATGAAGGTGACTGATTTCTACTGCCAGCAAAGAGACCCACCCAGACTTGTTGAAATTCTGTGAGGTTCTGATTCCCTTGGAGAAAGTAATTGAAGCTGCATCAGGCATACAAATCCACAACTGTATTACATCCAGGCTTTTCAAGAAGAATTTAAATGAGGTAAATGCTGCCAAATTTTAACCTAAGAAGTATTTGGAACTAATCAAAGGGACTAAGCAGCTGATGGACATGTTAGCATTCTCTGAAGTATTACAGGATACCTAACCACCCATCAGAGGGACGAGTTTATCCAGTTTTACCATGACTTTGGCTATGGATTCACTTCCAGCACATTGTCTGCTGCTTTTCTTGCTTTTTGCTCTCTATTGTCAAGAATGACTTCTCAAGCTCTGCTGCTGCTGTTCCCCTTCACTGACCTTTGTGGTAAGTCATGCTGGATTTTTCTTATTTCAACACTGTTAAAACCCCCAACTTGTTGTTCATTCTCAGCCTGCATACTGTAACTGAGAGCTCTGCTGTCTACTGTATTATGTGGAATCTCAGCCTCTGAGACCAGACTATTTCCTTTTTTCCTATGCAGTGCACCCATCTATCTTCATTGCACAAAATTTAAAATCTGATCCTTTCTTTCCGTCTTTAGATTATAAACTTTGCCTTTCTTTTACTTAACTGGCATTTGGCTTTTTGCTACCCAAATTCTTTTCTCTGTGAATTGAATACTACTGTTTCCTGGGAATAATCACAGCAGAAATAGTTAGCTGACTTCCTAGTTTGAGTTTGGGTCATCAAACTGTGAGACGACAAAAAGATGAGCCTCGTCTTATGGAGCTTGAGTCTAAGAGTTTGGCAGATGACATAAGGCAGGAAAAACCACAGAGTGGGTAGAAGAAAATAAGAGTTTTCGATTGTGATGATACATTAGAAGCAGTGGTCCCAAAATCAACATTTCTGACATGCAAAGAAAAGTCTGGATCTTGTAGTTAAAACCTATCCAGAGATTGATGAATTAAGTAACTTTTTGCAGGAAATTCTCCTGAAGAAGGTAATGAAGTGTCCCAAAGGAAGCTGGGTGCATCAGCATAGAAGCTGAAGGGAAATTATGACCCTCAATCACATAAAATAGGGAAGCCTAGACACAGACTGAGATTCTTCTGTTTGGTCCTGAAAAAATACAGCAATCACAAAGGGGTTTGTTTCTAAGTATCTTGCTGCCATGTGAGTATGTCAACAGGTAAATTACTTTAAAGCCACAAGGTCATGCTTTGGAGAGCATAAAGGCAATAAAAGATAGAGAGAAAACTCTGCCAGCCTGTCCCATGGGTGTCTTAAGCTGTCAACAGGTATGCTACGAGTACACACAAATCATATGGACACCACATTTAATATATTGCCTTTCTCTGTCTAAGAGAAAAGTGAACTCACAATGAGGTTCCCCATCATGAATGAAGGGTATTGAAGTAGCCTGCATGTGCCCTGGCAGTACCACATGACATCATAGGATAGTTCAAGATGGATTTCATGTTGAGGTAAACCACTGTTTAATTTCAGGAGTATAGGAATCAAACAGCTCTAAGACTTGCTTCATGGATGTTAACAGAAATATTTACTTTTTCAAGCAATTACTTAACTTTCTCAATTAACCAGAAAAATGACCTCATTGTAGCATGTAAAAGTGCATTGGAGACTCTGTATGTAAGCTATTAAAAATACAGCTTTTAAAAATAGACATGCGACAGGATTGAGATACTGGTGCCCTAGATGCATGCAGCAAGTCAGCAGTGAGAGTAAAGTGCCACCAAACATTGGAAGACATTCTTTTTTTTTGTAAAAGTGTTTATAATGATACCTACCTTATTTGCAGGTAAGCAGCCAGATGGTATGACAACGATCAAGCTTTCACACTGTGTAAAAAACAAATCTTTGCTTCCAGCCTCCTCTTACAACCCTTAGAAAGGATTACTGTCTGCTTTGTGCTGGCACTTATCTATACAATGGTAAGGTCATGCAGAGCTAAGGTTGTGGGACTGGACCTTATTGGATCAAAAAAAAAAATAAAATCTGAGCTATTCCATCTCTCGGCCTCTAAACCTGAACGTAAAGAAGAAATCTGAGGGTTTCTTTTAATTCCATTTACCTTTAAAACTTATTGTGGGTGGCATTTAGTCATTCCTTGTGGCAGTTTTAGTAAGAAGATGACAGGTATAATATTCACTAGTGAAAAGGTATTTTTGCTTCTCATGCATAGTTTGAAAGGGTTGACAGAACCTCGGCCTCTACCATCAATGCAAGCACAGCTTGGAAATACCTTTGTTGGACAAGAAGCCTGTGATTGATAGTAAATGCCTGGCTAAAATGAAAGGAACCTATCTGTGTCTTTGTCCTTATTTACACTCTTTCCTTGTAAATCTCGCAGATTTAATCTGTGCAATTTAGGAAAGAGCAGGCAAAGGCTGGAAGACAACCAGTGATACCAGCTACAACTTGCTTCTCACGCTCTTCAGCAGCCTAAAAGAGCCATATAGGCACACGCATGTCGAATACTTGAGTGTGAAATAACGTGTTAAGCATCAGCTTACTAAATATCCATAGGATTCAGATCAGTCCTGTAGGTATTCATTCTGCCATGAGACATTGCATATATTTTCCCAAGTAAAATAATACAGTGGAAACTGAAGGGGTAATTCATGGGTGGCACTGAGAAGTATGATGCAAAGACAGGCTTTCCCTACTATCACATTCTAATGTCCCTCTATAAAATATTAGAAGAAAAAAATATATAGTAAAAGAAGTCTGCATCCCAGGTTTTGAGAGCGCTGGTTAATAAGTACAGTTGTCCCAATAAATCGTTAAAAGTGTTTGCAGTGAATTTGTAAATCACTGTGTGAGGCATTAAAATAGCTGGCACTACTGTTTTGGCTCAGTTACCAGTTTTACATCAGGGACTTATTTTCCAGTTTCTCCTCTAAGTTGCTGTAATCATGTGCTACAGTTGAATCTAAACTGAATGGCATGCACAATAAATACGCTCCCTCACTGAGATCATGCAAGCACTATAAAATGTAAAAGAAAACAGCAGAAGGCATTGAAGTGGTTCACACTGTGACCTTTTATAAACCGAGAAGAGAAAAACAGCAGAAAAGCAAAATTTGTCAGATTTATCTGCTCCTTTTGGCTTAATAACAGAGACTGTGTCTGCTTGTCTTGTGAGGACAGGTATGGCACAGGAAAAAGTCTACCTGAGCAGAAAAGAAAAACCAGCTCAGAGCTGCCTTTCATCCACTCACAGATGTAACCCAACTGTGTATTTATGGTGGGTTTTTTTCAGGTTCTTACATCTGAAGTGATGACCCTTGTGCAAAAGGAGTCACTGGAGTGTGCAGACACTGACTTGCAAAGTAAGCAACGTGTTTGGAGCCGAAAAACTCCTTCTGCACCTCAACAGCAATCCTGTCTGTCACAGCTTTGTTACTGCTTGATCTTATGCCATGTAAAACCCACAAATCTTCAGAAAGCAAAATAGCTACAAATGCCAGAAGGAACATTAGCATATCTCAGTCTTCCCCAAATGTAAACAGCTACAAATCAAAAGCTGATCTCACAAAGTGGCCTTATCAGTGTTTAAAAACAATAAGGATCCTATAACACAAGGTTATCAGCTTCTGGTTGATTTCAGTTCTTGTGTTAATAACAAATGCACTGAGTAGGACAGAGAAAAGTGAGCTAAATTAGCTCACAGAGCACAGAAGACCTGGTTTCTGATCCCAAATCTGCCTCCCAGATTCCTGCACCACAGAGGCTCCACATGAGCACTGTGGAGCATGAGCGACTGTGTCTCTGGTTGTTTATTCATCTGGTTGAGTTAGACTGTTTTACAGGGCAGGCAGTCTTCTTGGGAAGCTTTAAAGTAAGGCTAATGCAAAGTGACAAGACTGTGATTGCTGTATAGGTGATAAATTAGCAAAGGCCAGTTCTTTGCATTTCTTGCCTTCCACAATTGCGCTTCAGCTGAAGGAAACAAAGAAAAGGCAGTGGAAAAGTGTAGATCACCTTGGCTTTTTATACCTCTGTAACTTTCTGAGAGCACTGTTTTCCAGGCATCCTATATGACAACAGCGCTCTTACAATTCTTAAAATGCAAAATGATGTCTACTGACTGAAAATGTTTACATCAAATTTCATACAGGTTTAACATGCACAAACACACTTGGAGAATGTGACTTTGATACTCTTCAATGGATATATTAAGAAACATTACATTTATTCTCTGCTTTGCAATGACTATATACATTATTTAATGATGTTTTACTTTTGAAAAACAGGAGCTAAAAACATTAAGCTCTTCTGATTGAAACGTATTTTCTCACTTTCAGTCTCTAGGCTATTCCTTATTTTATTTTGCAAAAGAAAACTAAACTAGCTGGAAGTCTGTTTCTCTCAGTTGGTCATATAGTTACATACCTGTACTACTCTTCTAGTAATTTTTTTTCTTTCATATTGACCCTACCTCTAGTAAAATGAGTTCAGATTAATAGGAAAAAAAAAGTTTGGAAGTGACCTCAGGAGGTCACCTCCTCTAACCTCCTCAGATCAGTTCAAAGCGTTCAGAGTGACATCAGGTGAAGTTGAAGTTTGAAAACCTCTGAGAAGAGACTTTTCCTGGTGCTCAGCCACTCTCATGTTGAAGAATACTTTCCTCACATCCAAATTAATTTCCCCTCATTACAACTTGTGATTGTCACCTCTTGTCCCTTTGACATGGTGTCCTTTTAGAGAGTCTGATCCCATCACCTTCATAAGCTCCTTTTGGATGGTGGAAGACGGCAACTGGATCCCCTCACTCACCCATAGTTTTCTCCAGACTATGCCAACCCCATTCCCTTAGCAGCTCCTAGCACCTCTCATGCTCTTGCTTCCTAACCATTGTGGTGGCTCTCCTCTGGTCTTGTTCTAGTTTATCACTATCTATCTTTACTGGGACTCCAACACTGCACAGAGTTTTTCAGATACAGCTACTGGAATTCACCTACAAAGCCAACTGGAATAGCTCAGCTCCTCACTGAAAGATTAAAGCATCAATGTTTCCTGCAGCAGATCATGGAGCTCTCATATGCTTCCATTCAGTAAAGAGCTATGACAACTGTAACTTCTGGCAAATGAGAGGTACATTCTTCAGGGTGTTTATGTCCTGCCTGGAGTTAAAATCCTTTTAGAAGGGCCTGTGTTTTGGAGATGCTTTAGGCTGAAATCCACTTATTTTGCAAGAGAGAAAGAAGGAAAATGAGGAAAAGCAGAGTTGCCCAGTTTCTTAGTTGCTCAGTGTCATCACTATAACTTCCCCTAAAGGCACAAAGTTTTCCAGTTGACAGGGAAAAATCAATTAGGGTTTTCACTACAATGGACTGCAGGCTTTGCTTCTACGTCCAGGAAAAGGCAAGTGCTGAAACAGTATGCACATAGATAAAGACTTCACAGCAATGCTCATCCAACATACACTAATTCACTATTCAGCAATTATTCTCAGTCACCCAGAGGATGCTGACATAGCTTTTACCTATGACCTTAAGGCTAATTTTCAAGTAACCTGACTTCCATATCTTGTATCAGAATCATTAGCATTATGGGCCAAAGGCTTTTATCTGCTGCCCGTGAAGAACTCCAGAAACAGTGAGCACATCTACATGCCAAAGACCCAGCTGCCTGGACAACGCAGCTCAATACAAACCAGCTAGAAATATATCCTAGCCCTAGGTTGATCATGCCAGGAACCACCACAGGTCCATCAGGATGCAATAAAAACAAGAATAAAGACAAAATTTCATCTTCATGGCCGGACCCAAAACAAACAAAAAAAAGTGTTTGCTTTCACCCTGGTTCCATCATTTGTAAGAGGAATATCATGGAGACCAAACACGTGGCAGTGCAACTGCCCTAAGGACTGAAGTAGCTAAATAGATCATTTGCACTGGAAGTAATTTAGAAAATAGCTATAAATAACCCACATGTTGATCTTCAGCTTCCTGAAGCCTGAGCCAGTATGAGAAATTACTCCAGGAATAATTCCAGAAAAAAGCCCTGTCCACTTGCTGACTTCCATTCTGCCTCACATCCACTTTCAGATAAAATTGCTCCTGTTGGAATACCCTAGCATATTGCAAGGCTAAGAAAAATCACCCCACTGCTCGATTTCTCCAGCCTTGGGAAAGGAAAACAATCTTGATATTGTCTTCTTAGAGTCCCTTTGAATCCACTTTGTCAGTGGGTTTGGATGGAGTCTGGAAGAACATTTCTCCTCTGCAGAGCAATGTTGTAGGGACCCTTATCATTTCACATGCTTTGTGAATCCTGTAACACTCATTCCAGACTCATTTGCTGTATATGCCTTCCATAAATCCTCACTGTAACTTTCCCTGAGCCAGCATTACATTTCCTAGCACCTTCTGCCCCAGCAAACATTGCTTTTGAGTATCTATCTCCATTGGTAAATCTACTGATCAAATGAAACAAACTGCCTAGTCAATAGGAAAAAGTCCGATGGCAACACAGGAATTCAGGAAACATGGATGGATCCAGCAGAAATTACGCAGGGTGGGGGTGGGCGAAATCAAATGCCTGTATGGAAAGTGTTGTAATTTAGTTTTATTCCAGGTCTAAAAGTGGAAAAACTTAAAGCTTCATACTACTTTACAGCGGCGCCGTTCAGGGTCTGCCAATGTTTCCATTATGAACTGCAATTTTCAGGGGTTTATAACTCTGCCATAAAAATTTGCTTGGGGAACAAACTAGAAATAAAAGCTCTCCACCCAAAAACTAATATCTCCGCCCCCCCCCCCCCCCTTTCATTTTTTTAAGGACAGAGTTAAATTGAATTTGCTTAATTTTAAGCTAGCTCAGTTAAAAAACAGAAAAAAAATTGTCAGTTTTTGCACTACTACAAAATATAGGTTAATTTAGAAAAATCTGGAGTTATAGTGGCTGACAAACTAAATACACATTGATATCATTATGCTGCAAGAGGACAAAGGTCTCTTTTGGTTTGCATTTAAAATATGAACATCATTCCTGAGAGACAGGCAGTTGCTATTGTGCACAACTCCACAATGGCAAGGTCCCATCCGGAATACTCTACCCATTTTGAGCATCATGTGTTAAACAGCAGTACACCACAGAAGAACGATAAACATTATACAGACCTACTAAACATGACATAGGACTGAAGCATTTACATTTCATCTAGGAACAGACTATGAAGGGATAAGAGGCAAAAGTTTCCCAATATGCAAAAAAAAATAATAAATCTAATTGCAGGGTGGATGATGATGATGAGCAGATGCTTTCCAAGTTCACTTCATAAAGAAAGAAAGAAAAAAAAGAAGTTTATCTGCAAGAATGAAGTTTTAAGTTCCATGCCTGTAAACTCACATGGCAGTGAGGTCATGCCGTGGAATCACCCTCATCTTGACCTGGTCATATTACTTAGCAAATATTTCTCTTGAGGCCGGATAATCATTTTGAAGTTGGTGGTGAAACATAGCACTCAAATAGAGTTTACTCAAACGCAGCACTTAGATATATACCCTGAAGTAGCATGACCGGCTTAACAACTCCCAACACTATCTTTTTTCCTTGAGACCGTGCGGAGGTTTTTCCCCTTTGCTTTCTATTTCTAGAGTGTTTAGACTGTATTTTCAGTTTCCCTGCAATTCAGACTAAAAACTTGATATGCTAATAATGAAAAATTCCCACATCACCGTGACTCTCTATGAGCTACAGCTTTCTGAAATACATCACAAATTCAAGAAATTTACCACAAAACGATGAAAGTTTTCTTTGCCCCACATTTATTACATTATGAAGTTGGATTGCTTTTGACATTTTATTTGGGACAGAAACTAGACTGAGCACTTTGTCTTTTTTACAGGGCAACGTCTGCTTTGCTTTGCTAAGCTAACATAATTTCGAGTGCTATCAACCTTCTGAACTTTACCTTAAAAAGTTATTTTGTATATAGCCAAAGCACCAGAGTTATCTACATAAGTTTGAAGAGAATTTGGGGATAATTTTTTTCAGTCTTTTGGGAAAGAATTAGGAGTTTCTTCTGAGATTATTAGCAAGAACTATTTGCTGGCTTCTATTCCTTTCTGTGGTAGCTTATCACAAAGGCTGGGAGTTTATTGCGATTTCAGTACAGCGCAAAAACATTGATTTATAATTTAAAGGATTCTGAAGCTTTGAAAAGCTTCTGACTATGTTTTACATTTGGCTGAGGGATTGGCTGACAAAGCATTTTATTTTATGCACATCATATAAATTTTAAATATTGCTGATTCTTTCCTAAAGAGAAGCTTATCTACAAGTAGTGGCTGGGGAACAAATCATAACCTTCTGCCCCTCTCAAAAGCTTCTGACATTTTCTACTCCCCCTTTGGCCCCTGTGAGTATTACATCTTCTCTGAACTGAGGTTATGGCCTCCAGGGTCTTCCCTTGAATCTTACTCATCATCTCTGCTGTCCTCCCTCACCCTCACCAACTATGGATTGCATCATGCTTGTACCTGTTTCCCAAGTATTGACTGCCAAATTTAAACTCTATCCTGTCTCACCATATTATGCATTGCTTTTACACAGCAACCTGCCCTAGGGAACCTGCGCTGGCAGCAGGTTTGGACTCGATGATCTCTGGAGGGACCTTCCAACCCCTACAATTCCGTGATTCAAACAAAACAAAACATAACAATCCAAACCAAAATAAAGCAGTAGTGCATGTAGTATGTCTTCCTAGAAGGTCAAACCCTCAGAGAGCATGTTTCTCACCCATGTGCACTGCTATGACACCACCTCAACTCAGTGCCCCTCATATTGCAGCATCAAATCCAAACACACTCAAGACCTAGATGTTTTGTCTCTTCTCCTGGCTTGTGCAAGTGCAGCTCAGCTTGCACTGACTCAATGGGCGAGATCATATCCTACTCAAGGCCAACCAACACACAGAAAGGCTCACCTTACTCCAATGCCAATAGACCCTCGGTCATCCATGCGCCAAACATGCCCCTGCAAGTAGAAGAAACTTCTTCAGCACCTGGATCCTGCCATTTCTGCAGTTCTGCTCTGAGCTCAAACCATGGCTCGCATCAAGTGGATTTAGAGAGGGCTGGGGTCCAATCTGAAAACACTTTGGGAAGGGACTGTGTACCTCTTCCCAGACAAGAGCAAACTGGACACAGGGTGAGCACCTCAAAACTATCTCAGGGCAAAGTCAACCACATCAGCCTAATGGATCTGCGATGGTACAGACTGCACTGAAAGTTTGGTTTTGCCTTCTAACAGCTCGGGAGTCGATTGCCACTAGAGATGTCCCGGGGCACAAGCGATGGTCTCCTTGCAGAAACACAGGCCCAAGTATAAGGTGACAGGCAGACTTGGTGCACTCACATGGTGAAAAGACACACAAAGTCTGTGTGTTGGCAAACAAGTGATGACTGAGCTTGGATTTACACAGCGAAGTCACAAGACTGCACAGGTTCCCCTGTTCTTCAGGACAGTGTCAGACAAGCGCGCAGCTACCATCCACACACTGCTCCATGCTGCACTGTAGCAGGACAACACACACGCCTCAGCTCCCCCAGCGTGCTTCCCCTCCTCCATAGCCCCCTCCTGCCAAGACTTTAGACACAATAGACAGCAGATGACATTAGCTGAACAGAACTCTCATTTTTCAGTCCGGCACTTGAGGTTTTTCAAGAGAAACTACGAAATGAAGCAATACTATTATAAGCAGTGCTTGGGTGGGTTACAAGTCAAGTTGCTGATGACTGAGTTAGTTTAATCACCTTCAGAGCCCCTTAACCTCCCTGAAATAGCCCAAAATGTTATGAAATGGAATCTGTACGCGGAAAGCAAGGGAAACAGACCTTTTAATTTACCAGACCTACAACTATGATTATGACAATAATGGTGGGTCAGAATGTTCCCATTACATCAGCAGATCTATAATTGGTCCCTAACTGTTTTTAAGGGAACAAAAACATCTTTCAGCTTGCCACCGGTTGCTGTATTCATGGCAACATGAATGCCCCTCTCCATCATGCCACCATTTTACTCACATTTTCTCAAGGCTCAAGAAAAAAATAAAAAGAAAAAAAGAAAAAAAATCATACCACTGAATTACCCCTTCAACATCCTCTTCTACTTGATGTACTATCCACCAGAAGCAGCTCCTCAGCTGGCAGAGGGTCAAACCCCCAGTTGCTCCACTCATGTCAGATCCTCAGCTGATGTATATTGGCACAGTTAGACCTCTCCCAAAGGAGCTACACCAATTTACAGAAGGAACTGGCACAGACAACTCTGCTCCAGTCCGTATAGCATTAACAGGTCCTCCTAATTATTTATTGAAAGAACGTTTTATTTTCTTGCTGCTCTCTAAAGCCAAATCCCTCCAAGGTGGTCTTAATCCAGTGCCTGGAGCTGGATGTTAAGCTATTTTTGAATGCCTGCAAGTTTTGTGTGCCACCGTCAGATATCCTTACTAGGTTTGGCCAGCCACCCAAAAGGTAAACGTGCACAAAGCTCTGAATACAACACTGGGCACAGTTTGTACCTTTTAATTCCCTCAGTAAGCCAAAACACAGTTTCGACCAAAAAAGACAGCACATGCAGACGTTATACATGTAAATCATTATACCACACTCGCTTGGGGCTATAACACTGGAGGGAATTTGACAAAGTAAAGTGAGGCCCATCCTTCTTAGCACCACTTCAGCATCTGATTAAGTACAAAGGGAAGGTTTTAAAGAAATCACAGTGGACTAAATTTAAACGAGTTGGGGTCGTTAGAGTAATTCTTAAAGCCCACCTTAACGCACTGACAGTTGTGGAGGAACACTGTACACTTGTACACTTGTGTACTTTCCACCTGAAGAAGGGGACGAGTTCAAATACAACTGCACGCAGCAATCAATGGAAGTTCGTGTCGAAGCATTTGGTACAGCAGGATCTCTGCTATGACTTTGGCTGCAAGGGTAACGTAACCTACTGTGTGAGCCCAGTGACGTTGTCCTGCAGTTAAAAACGTGACGGCTGAAGTAGCTTTCCCAATACTGCTTGCTGTCAAAGAACACAGTCTGTAATGACCAAGAAAAAAACAAAGGCAGCATTTTCTGAAAAGGTATTTTTTCAGCAATATGCAGCGCTATTAGTAATACTTGTAGTATTTTTTTAAAAAGCAAGGATAAAAATATTGACATGTATTTTTCCATGTTATCCATTTATCTCCACTTTTCCTCCTTTATGAATTTCTTCCCCCCCCAAAAAAAGGAAATAAAAAGAAATTAAAAATCCTCAAAGTAACAAAGAAACTTTATGGCATTTTAAGATAAAACTTCGTTCCAGGCTGAAAGGAAGGGGAAGGGTGTGTGAGAGAAGAAAAGTTTTAGTTAAGCAAAACTTTAAAAAAAAAAAACACAACAGTAATCGGTGCAGTGTATTTTCCTTCCCCTGTCCCTGCCCCCACCACCACCTCCCCCCAGTATTATTTGCTGCATTTCAAACCCTCATACACTAAGGGCAGCCAGCCTGTGATTCTGGAAGGGAACCCAGCACGTGTTACTGGTGGATGATTTCAACACAGCCACAAGGGGAATGCATTTAAAGATCCATATGTTTGGCTGGCACCAAATCAAGTTCCATTAAATAACGCTGTATTCAGCTACACAACAAATTTACTTACCATACATTTCATATGAGAACTAATTTGTTTGATAGGAATATTGCTGATGTTTATATTGGTTTACTGTAATGAAAACAGTATTTTCCAAACTATGAACAAATGCATACCAGTAGTTTTACAGTGGCTTAACCAAAGTACTGGTAGTGCTTCAAGAAGGGAATTTATATAATACGTATGTTTCTCGACACTGCCCATGCCAAACGTAGTAAGGGGGTTCCACTACGAAGATGGAACTTGCTCATAACAATGGGAAAGAAGACCTCAGTGTCCACATGGTCCATGGGGAGAGCTGCTGAGGCCAGCAGGACGACAGACAATTCTTGCTGCATCCGAAAACACCTTCAGGAAAATCAAACATTTGTGTCCAGTTCAGGTGGAACGCTTCACGAGGCTCTTCCTTCTCGTGATGCTCTATAGAAAAGATGAAGGCAATCACGTACCTGCTGTTTTAGTTGAACGTCAAACCTCTGCATCTTAGATGTGAAACCAAGGCCCTTTATATGAAACACAGAATTCACATACCGTTGCCTATCTGGTCAAAAAAAGCTGCCAAATATTTTCACATACAGAAAAACACTGGCGACTGTGATGTGCTATAAAAACAATAGAACATCTTGAGGATTTCACTTAGTAATTTCATGTGGTCTGGCATTAATCAATTGGACATCTTCAGAAAAAAATATATTTCCTTAGTGGGGAAAAAACCCAATTCTTCCAAGAAAGTCACCTTTAGTGTTTCACATGTTTATATTTTTGCTTAGAGAAGCATCATTTTAAAAAAAATAAAAGCCAACAAACCACAACTGAGAAGGAGCCAAGGATGATTTAATGATGCACTTACTAAAACCTCTGCAAATTGTCTTTTTTGTCAGCTTTCGATATACAAAATCTGCCTTGGCACTTGTAATCTTAATATCCATTCTTTTCTTTTCACCGGGACAGTTCTGACTTCTGGTTATGAGTCATGCTAAATTATAAATACAAACGGAAGCATGGGCCACATTGTTTCAAAAAAATATGTCAACATGTTATTAAAAATACTGGCAGCACCATCCTTCAATTTTGATCCAGTTCATTACCAAGTAAATGATTTTAAATTAGCACATGGCACCCCACAGTACCTTTGTACGTGCTCCGGGTTGTCCATCGCACAAAAATCTCTTCAATTAAAAGGAAAATCTGCATGGCTCTAAGTGTAAATCTGATTGATGTGTGACAGGACCAAACAATTCTGCACAGGTTGATCGCCCAAAAAGAGTGGGAACCTACTTCTAAAAAAGCTTCCTCTCCCTTCTGGAACTGGTGGGGAAGAAAAGGTGGCAGTCAGACACCTGCAAATCATACCTAGGAGACACTCTGGTGCATGCTAAATAAAGGGTTCATCCCACTTCCAAACCCTGCAAGCTCCTCATTGGGCATTTGTTTAACAGATTTAGACTGCAAACTGTTCAGGGGAAACACTGGAAAACATTAATTTCTTTCAAAGGCGCAGGATCAAGGCTGAAGTCAGGATGGGTTTATGGGTAAAACTGATTTAAATTATTGCACATTTGGAAGAATCCTGTTGATGGCAATGCAATAGCCCTTGCCCGGGTGGTCACTGAAACAGCCATTCCTATTTCTGCAGCACAAAGACAATGAAAGGTGGATTCATTTTATTTTAATTATAAATGAAGTTTGCTGCCAGAATATTTTATCACATTACCTTGCAAACTATTCTAACTTAAGCTTTATAAAAAGTAAACCTGAATGACAGACCTTCCTTGGATACAAGCATACCTTAACAGTGTTAGAGATTAGCAGCTAAAAATCACAGTCGTGGAAGGGAAGGATGGTTGAGCATTCAACCGTTCTTATTACTCTGGAAGTATTAAATCACTGCTTTTGCATTTTTGGCATACTACTGTGACTAAGGTTCATAATTATTTTGGCTGCCCCACACAAGACCTTGGCTACATTAAGGACTTCACCCCAAACCCTCCAAATTCAAACAAAACAAAAAAGTCCATCTTTGAAGCCAGACTGTCTACGCAGGCCCATCAGTGGGAACCGTTGGCTCTACGGCAGCAGAAGCTGTTCAGGTGCTTGAATATCACTCTTTGGCTCAACCGCTTTCCAGAAAGGGTTCTGTACACCAAAACTATGAGCAGTATGACAGCAGGTAAGCCTTGCAGTCCAATTCAGTTCTTCATTCTTTGAAGGCCAAGCAGCAGCAGAAGTAATATATTTATAAATTCTCTACTGTGTGTATGACGGTATCATCTCTTGATGGCTTTTTTAATCCAAACTACAATCTGATGTGCCTGATGTCTACCAGTATACATTCTGACAACCACCCTTCTTGCACTAAGATAGCACAAGCAACCACTTAATTTATCTATGGGTTGATTGATTCTCAGTTTCAGAATACTAGATTATTACTCATTCATGTTGCATTTAACTTAAAACAATAAATGGTTTCAGGAACCCTGAGCAACACATCCTCCAACCACAAAATACCAGCCCTGTGAAGAAGGGGGAAAGCTCTAAGTACACTCTCTGGTCTGTTTTGACTGTCTTCATTATGTTTTAAGACCCACGTTACAAAGTCTCATTGCCTTTGTTCTCAGGAATCTATCACTAGCAATTGCTGACCTAAGAATAATGTTTAACGCTCATTACACAACAGTTTCTGAGAAGTTACTAAGTAGCAAATAACTTTTTCCTGTGTTTTCAAAGAAGCCTGTAGATTTATACAATGAACACACAAAAGATTTCAGGAGCCCTCCTAACCAAGGAAGTGCCTACAGCCCTCACACGCTGAAGTAGAGTGGGATTTCTACACTTGAAACTCATAAAGCCTGTCTTGATGACAGCAGATTAGCTCAGGCAGCCAGCCTTTACTAGATTAATGCCACTGGCTATTTTGGTTTTTTGGACCTTACTATTCAGTAAATACAGTTCTTGCCCAAGACTCAGGGAATAAGCTCATCTCCCACCTCTGCCTGAGAAGGTGCAGGTCAGTATCCACACTCACAGGAAATTACTCAAGCTCGTCACCAGCAGGCAGGCACAGGATGCTCTTTCATCAACTGCCAGAGTCAAACACTCCTTAAGAGAGACACGTAGAATAAACCTAACTCTTTTGCAGGTACTCACCAGAGTGAAGGAAAAATCAGAATACCTAGAATCATAGAATATACCAAGTTGGAATGGACCCACTGGGGTCATTGAGTCCAACTCTGGCTCTAGAGAACAATGACACAGTCTCTACTAAAAAGGTATCAAATAAATTGACTACACAGGTAGCATTTAAAGGCCTGGCACTCAGGTAAACATGCTCAGAAGGGCAGAGGAATTAAATCGAGGTGTCTCACATCTTCAGCTAGCACAAGCCACTGAAGTACAGAATGCAGGTGGGGACTGCCCTTTCCTTCTGGATCTCATTTGTGAAGACAGATATTCTCACTCATAGCTCTGCACAGGGAAAGTACTTGTCTCCCACATGCTGTGCTGAGTGCTACTGATCAGCCAGTAACCAAGACATGAACAGGATGCTGCTAAGTTCCAATACAGTGAACAAACATCTGAGCTGACAGATCTGGTAATGAAAAGAGAGCTGCCAGCTGCTGTTATCTTCTGAGTAGCAATAATCAGGTGCTTGCAATGGAAGGAGGTTTGGAAAACAAACAAAAGGAGGAAAGTAAATGAATCACTGCTATCCCCCTTCTCTAGAGCACCTTTAACCAGCTGGTTGCCAAGCTGGTGAACTCACAGAATAGGCTTTTCTTCCACGATCTCCCAAACAACCTTTCAGCTGTCCCAGAATGTGTGTCAACTGAAAAGTAAATTCAATGGAGATCTATGTCTAACAGATTTAATTCCAACATTGTCCTCTAGGTTCCTATTTCTGCATTTTGCCATCTGGATTTCATCTTTATAAATACAAGCTACATTCACCCACTTGGCTTGCTTCATCTGTAGAGACTTGTTAAATAGCTTTAAAGACGATTTACTAAAAAAACTAAAGTTAAAGATTTAACATGAGAAGAAATTAAGTAGAGAACTTCTTTCTTCAATATCAAAATTACGTTAGCAGTGACTTCTGGCTTCCATGCTGATCAGCCAATTTTTGCCTCATTCACATTTGTTCTCTGGAGGTCTCAGAGAGTGCATTAGTTACTCAGAAGACACCCAAGTTCAGAGGAATCATTTAGTCATAAATTTCAAACATGTTAAATAGGAATGTGTAATGTCAGCAAATTACTCCTGGTTTCAGCAGGGATAGAGTTAATGCTCTTTCTAGTCACTGATACAGTGCTGTGTTTTGGATTTAGGATGAGAATAATATTGACAACACACTGATGGTATTAGTTGTTGCCAAGCAGCCAAGGACTTTTCAGCTTCTAACTTGTCAGTGACAGGGTAGGGGCACCAAAGAAGAGGGGACACAGCCAGGTCAGCTGACCCAAAATGGCTGAAGGGATATTCCATGCCATATGATGTCATGCTTCATATATAACTGAGGGTTTGGCTGGGATGCAGGGCAACTCAGGAAGTTGCCATGCTTTGGCTTTGGGTGGTGAGCAATTGTGCTGTTCATCACTTCTTCTGTGTATTTTTATCTTCTTCCTTTTCTGTCCTATTAAACTGTCTCCATCCCAGCCCCCAGTCTCCCCCTCCCCCAACCTTTTCCCTGTCCCACTGGGAGAAGTGTGAGCGAACAGCCCTGTGGTTGCTTTAGCTGCTGGACAGGTTAAACCGCAGCAATAAGAAGGGGAAAAAAAATTCCAAACACTAGTGCTTTGTTTATGAAGCAGTATGGAACACACACACTAACTAAGCCCAAGAAAGTTAATGATTAAACTAGTTTTCTTTTTGCCTACTGAATTATGTTTTTCAGTAAAACAGTACCATGCTTCAACAAAACATCAATCTGAATGGATATACTCAGTTATTTCAGTTATATTCTTCATCAGTATTTAAATACAAACTCATTTCTAAGTTTGGAAAAAAAACCCTGGAATCAAAAAGCCCCAAAACCTTGAAAGAGTTACAGTAGGAACATAAACCACATGCCAGCTAATTGCTCCTGCCTCCTCTGGAACAGCACAGCACAGAGCCACCTATTTTATGTTCTCTTATCTTCAGAAGCTCAAATTATACAGATCCATGCTGTATCCCAGGCACTGGGATTCTGAAAATTATCAAAAAATTGTCAATAATATTGTCAAAATTATGTACAGGACTGTATTTTTAAACATGTCTTTCCCATTCAAACTGCAGTAGAGAAACAGAGGAAAGCCCATGTACAAGAAAATGAGACAGAACCTTGAGTTTTCTCCTACTAGGAGTACATGGCATCCACCTCCTCACCATCTCTGCATATTTAGGCACCTTCAAAGTATACCAGCAGTGAAAGGTAGATTCTTTTCCATTCTGCCATCTAAATCTTGATGCAACTGAGAAGAGATACCACAGCTCAGGGCTCTGTATGCCCTGGCACCTGCTATTGTAACTCTGTCCCAACAACATGCAACCAATTAGTCAAAAGGGGACTCTTTTTGATCCTTAAAGATAAAGAACTTCGAACTCCACCAGGAAACCAACAGGTAGATCCTGAAGCAGTAGTGTGTAAGCACTGCTGAGGTGCCCTTCTAGCAAATGCCCTATGCTTCAGTATCAATTTGAAACTTTTTTTTTTAAAAAGGGAAGTAAAAAATGGGCCAGGCAAAAAACCCCCCAACCAAACAGTTCAAATTCTACCTGGAGTACTTCTGAAACATGCTGTCAAGTAGCTGGGGCTAGTTTTGACTATTAAAATTTTCATTTGAGTAGAGATCTAACAGCAGGCCCACTGTCTTCAAGGACTAATATTGTCTCTGGCTGCTTCTCAATATCACGCAGCAGTCCAACTTTTTCTGGGCTAAACTTTAATCTGTTTGTCCAACTTAAGCTGGGCACCATCTGGGACAGAGAGCTGCACCATCCTCAGCAAATGAGCTAGGCAAGTCCCACCATCCTCACTGAAGCTACCCGCAGACTGAAGGAAAACTCTATTGAGAAGTTGTCCAACATGCCAAAAGTGACCTCAGAACTCTGAGATTGGGACCCCTTTACCACAGATACCTAACAGATTTCCAACCGTACATCACAGTGCATCTCCTGAGCAGTTGGCATTTCAGGCACAGGCAGAAAAAGATGGATGAAAATGTGCAAAATAGGGATTGTCTTGTTTTCGAAGAACATCATGAAATACTAACCTCTGTAATTGCTTCTCAGCCTGTATCAAGGGAACAAAACCACTCTGTATCCACTGGATTTGTAATTATTGAGACTGCAAAAATAACTGCTTTGTGCTATTCTCTGACATTGTTAAAAGCCACCTTGCCGGGGCCTGCCAGTTTCCCTTCTGAAGGTACTTGTCACCAAAATTAATTACTACCTTGCATTAACACTTCAAACAGCCTCCTGATGGGAACTGCAGGAAGAGCTGAAAATGGTGCACAACTCAAAATGATGTATTATCTCTAAAATCCTACAACTTCACTTGTCAAGGATTGCAATTAGAGTTGGGCAAAGGCAATATTAGCTCAGCTGCCTCTGAACACACCTGTTTCAATTTAATTTGTCGTAATTAGGAAGCCTAGGGCACCGGGGGAAAATGCTGTTCAGTTACTGTTTCAAACAGCTGAGTTTTCATGTGCCATTTAAAATCCTGTTTTTCAGAACAGACTGCTGACTTGCTAATGCTAGCAAAATGAAATAAAGCAAAATATTTTTAGCAGCAGGAAGTTGTTACTTGCTACTGCCAATTACATGCCTTGTACTTGAGCAGTGAACATTTTTTCCCCTTTGCTTATTCTTCAAGATAGGTAAAAGCTGGCTCAGGTCTCAGTGCATGAGGATTCGAACAAAACTCTTAGTCCCCCAGAGCTGGCCAACGCTTCTGGAGTCATAGCCAACGCTGGCAGCAATCTGCTGTGACAGAGCAAACAACAGTGTCCTAGATCCTCTCTGCAGAAAAGGGGGGAAGGAGAAGATTAAGCAAGAGACTTGGATCTACTGACTCTGGCAAAAGGCTGAATACCTTGTCATGCTAATAAAATTACTGAATTTGGGAAGAAGAAAGTGGGGCGGGGGATAAAAAAAGCATTAAAATTACATAAGAATAGATATTTATACTCTGAGTTAATTTATCAAACTGACACAGAGATGAATCATGCACCATAAAAATAATGGGATACAAGTTTTCTTTATATCACAATCATTATTTACAACTCTTAAATATTCACAGAGGAGTCAAGTATCCTCATCTTTTAATTTAAAATGTGCTCTACCCAGGCCAAAATAAAACTGTTGGCAAAAATAAGCTTCTGCAGGAACTGTGCCTGAAGAATGGTTTCTTCAACCAGGATAGATCTTAACAATCATGATGGCACCCTTATTTTTATATATTTTTTAAAGCCTGTAATATTAGCCACACAGGGCTCAAGAAACTCACATAAAGAGGGATCTCTGAGTAACAAATAAGAACCTGTGGTATAGCTAGACACATCTATTTATGACTCCACATATAATGCAAACCTCAGCTATTTTTTGAGGTGACATACAACTCTACCTTGACACAGGTTCTTTTATATGAGCAGAGAATCAAACTGAAGCCAAATGGTTCCTGTGTATAACTTGGATATATGCATGTACTTCTAGAAGTAAAAGTCCATTATTTTAGTAAACAGCCTTTCACGGGTGTAATGCCATTAGAAAGACAATCATACCTTTGTATATCTTCTCAACTTGGAAGGCACTAAAAAAAAAAAAAAAGTATCTGGGAAATTGAGAAAGATGCTGACTGAATACTATTTTGATTTAATTTGTAAAAATATTGTTAGTATCATCAGTCATGATTTTCCATAGACCGTTTTTTTGTATATTAAAAACTGAACAAGAAAAAAGGAAAAGAAGCCTGTATGATAAAATGAGTATTAATAGTTAGCACCATCATTTCTCCAGTTACGTGAATTTGATTAAATATAACAGTGTCTACCTGAAGCTGTGCTTATACAATATGCATGGGACATCCACATACATGCCACACATGATCTTAAAACCCCAAAACCCACAAAGTATATAAAAGCTGCATCTTCTTTTATTCATTTGTCTTTTCTGCTTCAACAGGTAATTTCTTTACAATCCAGGTTTTTAATTTTTCTATTTCAGTTCGGTTTAACTCGTGATTAAGGTTTGGAAAAGTATGAAGTGATGTTGATACTCCCAGGGACTTTAACATCTTGTTGGTCTCTTCACCCCATGAGTAGAGAACTAGCTCATCAGCAGTTCCATGGCACTGAAATAATTCTGGAAGAACACTTTCATTTCTTTTCAAAGCCTAAATGAAAAAGAAACAGTCAGACACATCACTAATTTTTTTGAAAAAATAGTTATGATTACACGGTAACCATTTACATAGCATTTCATTCATGAACCTGCATTTTAATGGTCATATTGTACTGTCTCTAAAAAAGCAAACAAGGAAATATTGGAAAATAACCACCGCCCCCTCCACCCCCCTCCCTTCCCCCCGCACTTTAAATTTTAATGTGGTAACTCTTGAAAAATGATAAGGTTTACCTTAAGGTCTATATCCCTCTCCAATTAAGAGAAATAGAAAAAATTCAGGACAGCAGATGGAGCCCATGAGTATTATAATTCATCACTAATTTTCATAGCTACACTTACATGGACTCTCTTAAAACTAAGGATAACTTGCAAGCATTTACATTTATTAATCTACCTTCTACACTGACTTACTTTGAATAAAATAATTGCTCTGTCTGCACAAAAAGCAACAAAACATCATGTAAGGACAGCTTTAAAGCCTCAATTCCCTAATATTCTGCTTTACAATTTCCAAGAAATGTCTTAAGTTTAGACTGTAAATCAATTGCCTCAGATGAATAAACATGCTGTAGTCACTTTTAATTATCACATTTTTCTTTTAGTGAAGCAGTTTTTACGTAAAATGTACCACACACTCACCTGGTAAACAGCAGAGTCTTTATTGAGAAAACTAGACAGAGCAAAGACTCCTGCCAGATCCTGATGAAATCTATACGCTAAATGCATTGCCATTCCACCTCCCATCGAAAAGCCTCCTAGGATGCAACAGAAGAAACAAAGATTGGATTTTGCTGTATGTCTCAGACTTATGTGCAACGCAATGAAAAACCCCATCTTGAGTAACGTAAAGGCTAAAGTGATCTGAAACCAGAGCATGACTCAAGAAACTGGGTGGCTAATGTAAGGCTGAAGATTCGTTACCAAGAGAGAAAAAGAAATAAATACAAAATAAGCTAAAATGCCAGCCCTTTAGACACCATCTGTGTACGGTCCCAACCAGGTAGTTGAACACTTTGACCATATATTCTCTCATGTCTGCAAGGCAAAACTCTACAAATGGATAATTTTTACATTTTTCAACTTATTTTTCTTCTGGGATAGTAGCATTCACACACAAAAGATCTGCATCCCTACTGTACATAACCAATGAACATCCATTACATTAGACTAGTACACACAAGTTGAGGGCTTTTTTGTTATTACACCTTGAGATATAGAATAAAATAGGGGAAGATGGCAACATACCATCCCCAAGTTCTATCAGAATCTTGTGTTAATGTCCTTCTGTGCTCCTTATGTCTCTTTGGCTGTGCTAATTCCTTACATGGGATAATTCCTCAGGGATGATTTTTACATGACAAATGCTTATTCGTTAGGAAAGAAATCCAGACTACCGCATTACTTCACGAGGACACTGTACATAAGCTACTACTATACTGACTGGACCCAGGTTAACGACCAGGGTGAAGAATGACCAGCTGCTGAAATCTCTTCTAGCACAGAGATGGCAACCAGCAGAAGATTTATGACTGCAGCTCTACTTACAGCAGCATTAGCATCCAGGGTACTGGTTTGTGCCAGGTAGTTAACTGGTGTTAACTGGCTGCAAAATTCTTTTTTTGCAGACCTTCTCACACAAGAGACACTGAGTTAGGGATTGAAGAAATGCAAAAATAGTACACAAAATACCAAACCATTTCTGCTTATCTTTCTGAAGTGATTAAAATGAGCCTCCAGAATAGGAGCAGCTCTTTCACTAGGGCTACATAAGCCTTCTGGGGTTGACTTCTGTGCTACACAGACGTTTGACACGGGTGCTAAACAAAACCCAGGCAGGATACAGTACCCCTGGCAGCACTGAAACTGAGCGAAGTGATACCCTGCAACACTGGTACTTCACTACATCCTGGGGCACACAAGCTGAGAGGCAGAAAGCAGTGCACTTCATAAATACTAGTTGGGTCTTGGGGAGACTGCTCCTAATGGGGGTTCCTCTTTCAGCATCTTTATCGCACTCCACCCCATGCTACAACTAGAAGATTTGGCTGGATTTATCTATGATATTTTCCTGAAAACACTAGACAAATCCAGTCATGAATTATTTTCTTTCTTTCTCCCCCACAATGTTGTTTTTTGACTTCTAAAGAGTTTCTGATCAAAATTTCTACTGAACTTCAGGTTTTTCTTTCTACTTACTGTTACCTTGTGGTCTTAAGAGATTATTATGGCCAATAGTGTCCATTGCAGGTTCCTGACTGATAGAACTTGGATCTTAGGAAGAAGAAACAAGACCACGCAATGTGAAAGACTGGACCCTTGCTTTCCTTTTTCAAACACAGTCCTTAATTGAATTAGGAGAGCTGTATCCTCAAACTAGGAGATATAGCTGGGATCCCTTAGCTATGCACCCAGGGGAGCTGATAATACCCTGGGGTCTTAAATAAATAAAATAAAGCCAGGACCTGCTAGTTACCTGGCAAATCAATCTTTAACCAGTTCAAAGTGAAATGTAGCACACATCCCAGTGCCCAGTGGCAGTTAAGGAACAGAATTAGTTGCGGAAAATGAATGTGGGCAAACAAGTTCAGAGCACACCTTAAAAACCTCATACAGCCCATATTGCCTTAAATTTTGAATAAACACAAAGATAAAATATTGAAAATACTACTGGAAGCCTTTCATCTGCATCACTATGTCCTACCAGACATGTTATCTTGTCACATTTCAAATAATCTTACAATAAAAATCGAAAATAGTATTATGTACAAGTGTCATAGTAATTGCAAAAAATCCAACACCACTGACTCCACATTCTCAGAGAAAAATACCTTCTGAGAAAGTATGTAAGATTCAACAGCTGCCAAAGAACAACATCTTGCACTGAAGTCTCCTTTATTCTCGTGTGGAATCTGATCATTTACATCTCCATTTCCTTTTGATCGTTCTGAATGATGCTGCCGTGCCCAAACCGCAAAAGGAGCACTTACACCCTAAGAGACCATTTTGCATTTGCTTACAAATAAACACTGATATCCTTTGTCCACATATAGAATGAAGTCCATTTTAAATATTTTATAATACAGGAAAAAAGCTGCACTGAAAACTCATTACTATTTTGTATAATGATTTAATCTAAAATTTTGTACCCAGTTAGTCACAATCTGGCAACACCATCTGCAATTACTCACCAGCAGTCTTTGACAATGCAGTCACCTTCTGTTTAGAAGAATATTAGGTAATGGCTCTTTTATGTGGCTCATACTACTACAAGAAATTGTAATACAGAGGACTAGTTCTCTGAGTTTGGTTTTCCAGGGGAAAACCTGAAGTTTGCAACTTGGTACCACAACAAGCTAAGTAAATGTCATCCAGAAAATGCTTCAGAAACAACAATTCGAGTAGGCATTTGTAGCTGGAGACAATTTTTTTTGGTTGTTATAAGATGTATTTCAGCAGAAGTGTAAATTTCACACAACAAAGATATGCTCAGTCAAGAACTTTTCTAAGAATTCAAATTTTGGATTAAAGAAAAATAAGAGGCAGATGTAGATATTACACAAAACAAATACAGAATGATAGAATGTAAGCAAAACACAGGAGCACAAGTATGCTTATGTAAACTGATGATCTCAGCACAAAGAATACGTAACCCTCACAGCATTGCTAAGCAGATTGTGTCATGAGTGTTTATCAAGATCAAAAGTGACACAGCAACATTTCAACCTTAGATGGGCAGAACACAGCAAGACCTTCACTTGAGGCCAATCTATTTGCAAGAAGTACAAAGGGTGAGCAGAGAAGTTCAGAATCTGCCAACAAATTTCCACATAAACAGTATGTTAATTTTCCCCCTTACATTTATTTTTAAAGGGATCTGTGATCAAAATGGTTTAAAAAGTGTGGGTTCTACAATGCTCAGGATACCAGTTCAGGAAAGCATCTATTTGCATTAATTTTCCTGCCTTATAAGGGAGGTTAATGCACAGTCTAGGGAACTAAGTTAAGGACTTCTAACAGAACTAAGTAAAGGACTTTCACTTGCAAACTTCACTCAAGTGTACATTTGTGACCTCAAAAGTAGTTCTATGTAGTGGTGGTTTCTATGCAATACCCCTCTGTGGTGAGAAGAAAGCTCCTTGCAACTTTGGTTCAGAAGGGTCTGGTGAAATCACAGGATCACCACCATTCAAGCTAAAGAATTTGAAGAAAAATCCCAAGCAATACTTACTGAAACCAAAACATTCTTTGCTGGAATATCTGCTTATCTATGTTATGGTAACCCCAGCCATACACCGATTTAACACTGAGTGAACAGCAACTGAATTTCTCACATGCAATTTATTTCTGCTTGAATAAAATAGAAACTCTCATCACAGCTGCCATTCTTCAGTGATAAAAGCTTCTTTCCAGAGCTAGTAAATGGCTTTAGGAGCCATTTAAATATCAAAGTGTTTGCATTAAACCTTGAGCTTACTTCTGCTAAAGACCTTGATTTATATTAATTTGCTCCTCATTTGTATCTGAAATTATAATCTGGTCCATGAAGACACTTCAACATTATATGGAGTAAGTATTTACTTACTTTCAAATTTCAGCTTTATTAATTTCTTTGTATTTGATCTATGTTTGTGTTTGTATCTCAAGCCCAGGAACTCTATTACTATCACAAAAGTTACTTTACATAGATCACACATGAAAGACTGAATATGAGAGAATGCTATAAACTCTGCTTTCTCCCCCATGCTCCACATCATTGCCTGCATTTCCTGAGTTCACAAAGCTCTTTAGGTTTTCATTTGTCTTTACAGAAAAATACCCCACCTCTCAAACACAGGTTTAACACTCCCAGTTGCTTCCTGAGTCACAGAAATCTGACTGTAAAATGCCTTAGTCAGTTTGTTACAGATAATGATTATGGACTTTGGAAACAGCAAACCAGATGACTCTTCTGGTCTCTTTGGTATCATTTTAAGACGGGATCATAGCTGTTTTCCACATTAGAAATCATAGCTGTAGGAAACAAGCTTTAGTTATTAATCACATTTAGTGCATGAATTCTGCCATCTGCCTTGGGTACAGATCATCTGCTCCCTGCAGACAGACCTCAAGCTCTTCTATGAATCTGAATAGCAGAGGTTAAAAAAGGATTCACTGCAGCACAGAACCAGGGATGAAGAAGAGAGGCTAAGCTCCAGCCTTCATTGAGATAAGGATTCAAATCTGGGCATACAGGTGTGGTTTGGGGTGTTTACTTTAAGCAATGCTTCTTCCCTAGTTTCTCCATACTAGTTTTATACCTTCCCTGTATTTCTTCAAATTTGTCAGTACAGCATTGTTAATAAAGTGGCAAGAGATGAATGCCACAGCATAGAGAGCCTGTGCCAGCACAGGGCAAGGAGAAACGAATGCTCTTCTGTTGTATTGACTGCATCTATGACAGGAGTGGTTTCTGCCTGTTCTGTTATCACAAAACACTGCATACTCTTGCCTTACTTTCTTCTCATTCTCCCAGCATTTTTCATTCTCAAATTTCCCTTTAGATATTTCAACTTAAGAGTTACTGTAATCAGTTTGTTGAAAGGAATTTTCCCCTAAAGCTACGTTTCCATTTATTTTCTGCTCTCCCTGGGGACTTCCTGCGATTTACCTTCTGTATTAAAAGTAACAGCAAAACCTTGTTCTACACATCATCTGCAAAGAAGCTTTCTGTTGTGACATTCCTTTTTCCTACATGAATGGAAGTATTATATACATTAGCAGCATTTGTATAGGAGTATCAGCAAAGACCACAAATGCCAGTGGAGCAGTGAATTCCCCTTCCCACAGAACTCCCTGAATGCTGCTTCTGCATTAAGTGCTAAACACAAACTTTGTCCCAAGCAAATACCCTCACAGCAGCGATCCTCTCCTCTGAATCTGTTAATGAAACTTCACTAGCTTACACGCTAGCAGGTCTGCACTGAACTGTTTCTACCTTTGACATCCTTCTTGTTCTGTTTGTTACTCAGTAACTGAGTGTCTTTACAAGAACAAAGGCAACTTCCCTTGACTGGCTCAGCAACTTCTTCTTTTTAGCAACATCAGTCAATTTGCCACCATCTATCACCAGCCAACATGCATTTTGAAATACATATTTAAGGGGTACAAGTTTTACCTTTTGCTTGTAAAATGTATACAATAGTTTAAAATCTCCTTCTCTAGTAGTTTCAAGTTTCAAGTCTCCTCTAGAGATATTCAAGACTTGTCTGAACGCCTGTCTGTGCAGTATGAGCTAGGAAGCTGCTTTGGCAGGGGGGTTGGACCCGATGATCTCTCTAGGTCCCTTCCAACCCCTACAACTCTGTGATTCTGTGAAATGTATCAGCTTGCAGTAAAACCAGAACCAGTTATGATTTTATTTTCAACTGATTGATATGGGCTGTAGAGGAGAACCCAACATGTGTACCTAAGGAATTTTTAGGACTTGAAGGAAAATAGAATGCCTATGAAAAGCCTCAAACTTTTACTATGGTGTTACTCTAACAAATTTATGTCTGGTTTTATTTACTTAGTGCATTTTCTTCTTGTTTCTGAAGATGATAGCCCAGCTCTGCTGCAACACTTACGTGTCATTTTTACAGGTAGCATTATTACACAACATCAAAAAAGGAGGAGCATAACCTATTCTTTACATTTATGGTACTCATAAATTTTAACTTAATCACAGAAGAGAAACTAGAAGGTTCTCTAAAGCAAGAGGTTGCCTTGGAAAACCGTAAAGCTACACTTAATGAAGATCATCTAGAACAAGTCAGAAAAGTGATGGCCTAAATAGAGCTGAACCTGCACTAACGCATGTAGGTGGATTAGCAAATGTTGTTAAGCCTCACTCTTCTACGATCCTGTAAGCACAACTGAAGAAAGTACAAGTTAATATGCACCCTGTGGCCTGTCTAATGTGACTGTCAAGCCCATCCATCCCTTTAATTTTGTACTGAATTTAGACTTTTATAAAAATGAGTAAGCACAAACTTTCAGCCGAGTTTCTATTTATGCTGCTGAAAGTATCAGAATTTGATTGACTTTATAATTATTTTCTTCCTAAAGCCATTATCTGATAATGTGTTAAGGCAATACTGTGATTCTATTATTTTTTTGTTTTACTGCTGTGAGCCTTATTTACTCCTAATCTTCATTATCCTTTGCTACAGCTGTCATTCACCATGCAGGTGAAAACTGAGATTGTGCCAACTTTCAAAGCCCCTCATTTCTAGATACATTAATACAGACACTTGAGAGCTGGAATAAAGTGACAAGTGGTGGATCTTACTCTCTGGTTAAAATTATTAGCAGCTGCACCTCCTACTGAATGACTTAAAAAGGAAACAGAAACATTAATTTGTTAATGTCTCGTATTTGCACATCAGGAAGCAGAAAGAGTAGTAGACATTCAAAAGAAAAATAAATGGCCAGATCAGGTACAAACAAACAAGAGGAGTGGACCATTTTCCACAGAGTACAAATACAATGCAAATTAACATTGATGCTCTGAAAATTAATTAAATATTTGCTAGTATTACTGGGGAGATGGACTAAAATTACTGGCTTTGAGCCGAGCACCTCATAGGCATAATTTAGATAAACCAGAAAGCCACGTAACGCGTCAACCTTATCACCACCTACAACTACCCGAAGGGAGGCTGTAGAGAGGTGGGTGATGGTCTCTTCAGCGAAGTGACAAGATATGGGACCAGGGGAAATGGCATGAAGCTTAACCAGGGCAGGTTTAGATTAGATATTAGAAAAAAAAAATTTAATGAAAGAGTTGTCAGGGCCTGGAACAGGATGCCCAGGGAGAGGGCTCAGTCACCTTCCCTGGATGTGTTTAAAAAAAGGGTAGAGGAGGTACTCAGGGATATGGTTTAGCTTAGGATGGGATTGGTTGGACTTGATCTTCAAAGGTCTTTTCCAACCTTGTGATTCTGTGAATGTGTGCTTCAGAAAGAAAAATCTCATATGAACTGCAGTGACAAATGGCAATATAAAACTATGAATTTACTCTGTGAGAGTGAGGTAGTCAGTGCCTCCCAATGAAAGACAATGTTTTTCCTATTAAAGAGCAAAGATACAAGATAGGATCAGTGACAGCAAAAGGCTTAGCAGTCAAAGACGTAAAATACCAAGACTGCAGGTGAAGTTAGTTTGCCCCATGTTTTAACAACCTACCGTTGATTCTTTTATCTTCCCATATTTACAGAATCTTCTCTCTCTGCAATGTCAAAGCTGAGATGTTTCTTCCCCATCCCATTCTCACACACTGAGAGAGATGGAAATGCTAATATTTACAAGAAGCACCGAGCTTTCATGTTACTTCCACCATGGTTCAGTAGCTATGTAAGAAGTCTAGCAATAAACAAAAAGTGGCTGTGTGTCTTGTGTTATTGTTACAGTACAAGGGGTCAGGAATCATGCATGTGTTTTTTGGCATACACTCAAATCTACAGGACTGTTATGGAAAGTTTATTTTCACTGGCTGCTTACACAAGTGACTACAGGTGGCAGAGACAAACACGCTTGGATCAGCATTTCTGCACTACACGGAAAGTGACCTGTAAAAGCAGGAAAGTAGCACTAAATTAAGAAGAAAAAGAGAAGAAAAAGACTGCCTTTCACTGAAGTGTAGTTGACTAAAGTGGGTGCTCTCAAAATGCTCCCAATGTGAAGTGGACATTTCTTTCAAGAGCTTCTAACATACTCTTGAGTAAGATTGTTGAAATCTTTAAAGTAACTCCACTTCATTGGTAACTGTCATAATGCACCATCACTATGGAAACAGTTTAAAAAACAAAACCAAACATAAGAAAACAAAATAAAGCAAAACCAACACCACCTGAGAAACCAACTCAGTTTTAAATAGGAAAATAAATTATTGTCCCACATTTCAAACTGTGGTTACTTGCTTATCTAATTCAGCAATGAATTCAGGCATTCATAAAGGAGGAATACATTCAGTTTTTAAGAAATGGTACTATTAAAATCTCCACATGTCAGAATTTGACTGATCTTACCATCCCCTTATCTCCAAAGTCAATGTAAACCTACTTACAGTATTATTTTTAACAAGTACATTAGCCAGGAAGACCAGTAAGAGTAACTCAACAAGAATGTTTGACTAAAATGTGACTTCAATTATCAAATTCTGAGGATGATATAATTATTCAAAAGGAATTATGCGCACTGCAGTCAGTCTCCCTTCCTCCCTCCTCCAAGGTCAAGGGAAGTGTAATAAAACAGAAGTCTAGTTCCTTCAAAAGACTTCTGATTTTAACAGGAAAGCACCTGATGGAACTGTCAGGAAATAGGAAAGGGCAGATGAGCTGTATACTACTATCATTAAATTGATACAGAGGTTTTAGTAAGACGACTTTATTTACCTCCAGTAAATGAGATAATTTAATTCTTTAGAAGCAGATTTATAGAACAGCTGGTAAAAACAAGGTTGCACCATTATTTTTCTTGATGCAGAAAGAGGAATGGAATCACACAACCCAGACTCCATTCTCAGCTTCAGAGCTCTGCCCTACAAGCAGCTACTTGTGCATTTCAGAGCTAACCATGCTACCGAAACAAACAGTGCAGGCTATAATTTCTTTCAGAACAAATGATCTTACAGTACACCCACAATCTCGAGCCTCTTGGAAAGTCTGAATGGCTCCAGAAGAATCATCCCCCAGAACACCAGGTGTTGGGCTTCTCATTTTCCACTGCCTGAGAGCTTGCTCCTGCTCCCCCTCTCTTCCCACTCGCTCTCCCTTGCACAGTGGTCCCTCAGATCTTTGCCTTCTTATACCACACCTTGGAGCTGCCAGCAGCTACCCACCTTCCTGCTTGCCTAACACCTCATTCACCCTCATCTAACAATATCAGACACTCATCCTCAGCCTGTAATTTCTAGTCCACCATTCCATATAAAACCATAACCTTCAATCTTGTTACCCTCCTCATACTCATTTTGTTTTCTTTCCACTCATTAAAACTCCCACTCATTACAAAACAGACAGTCCCAACACCCAGTTCTCCTTAACACTTTAACAACCATATCACTCCCTGTAACTACCTCTTCATGCTTGGCTCTCTTGGCCTCTGTGACCTACCTGAAAAAGTCCCCACTGCTCTTCACAGACCCCCAAATACTCCAGTCTCAATTATTTTTGTCTCAGCTTTCCACAGGAAGACCCATAATGGGAATATTGGTATGTATCTCCAACATGACTCAACATCACTAAATGCACTGAGGAAATACTCATAGCAAAATTTCACTGTGGTTTCTCCTGCTATAATTATCTTATTTTTCCCTTCACCTCAAGCAGGCTGCCTCCAACTCTATGGTATCAGCAGTCAGAAATCCACTGTCTACTCCTCGATGGTTACCTCAAGCCTTCTCTTCTTCTACTGGATGAGTATACTTGACTTTTTTAAAGAGAAATCTAAGAAGATCTGACAGGATCTGTTCTTTTTCCTTCTACGCAAATGACTGCATCATCCATTATTTCCTGTACACCAGCCTTTCCCAAACTCAAGAAAAATTTCAGGCCATCCGTTTCTCCTTTTCCAGTGGATGTTACAGTTCAGTGCAGGCACACTGACTACATCTTTATAATCAAAACTTGGCCTCATTTTCTCTTTTCATCAAAAATGTTATAAAGCCATGAGGTGCCTTTTCAGAATTCCTAATTTCAAGTAAGAGATAATTCCATAAAATGGACAATTATTTACTCAAAGTCTTATCTGAAAAAACTAGGAATGCCTTCTCCAGCCTGTCTTCATAGGAGAGGTGCTCCAGCCCTCTGATCATCTTCACGGTCCTCCTCCAGACTCACTCCATTGTTTCTGATTTACAGACAAGGAACGCAAACACAGAGAGATGGGGACTTCCAAAGAATCTATGGGCTGAAACAATGAGCGCATACCAACTTCCTTACTCTGTTTATGACTTGCAAAACAGCTTTCATACTCTGCAGTCTCACTAGTTGTAAGTTTGGGGGCTACAGAGAAAGGAGAAAAGCCTAGTAGCATATTAAATCTGTACACAGAACATCTCCCAGCTAACTCTACAGAAAAGCACCTGTGCTTCTTTAGCTATTTCCAAGCCAGCAGGTATAAGACAGGAAAGACAGATCAAAGAGACTGTGCTGACAGCCATCCAAAACAATGCATTCAGCAGCCAACGTAATGAGCCAGAACGGGAAAGTAAACAGAGGCCTTCAAAGCGCAACATGGGGCTGGACCAAGAAAACATGTAGGCTAAATGGCAGCGGCTCCATCAGGCAGGATTTTGATGGCATGACTCAGTTGGCCATAAATTTTCAAGTTCCCACATTAGGAGTTTTTTCCCCAACCTGAAATAGTTTGTGGTCTAAGGATGGGACAGGGAGCCAAGGACTCACGAACTCTCATTCCCTCACTGACACAGGCTACTCCATGCCCTCAACTCCTGTGCCTCAGTATCTCGCTACCAATTTTACAGAAGTACTGAAAAAGTTACTGGAAATTTCTGGAAATTAAGAGGGTCAGGAAGAAAGACACATATGAACTATGACAGTTATGCTTCAGTTATTATCAAGTGTTAATCTTTAGTGATGTGTAACATGCAATTCTTTTCCCCATGAATTAACCCAAAATGATCACAGCAGTAAGGAAAAGCTCATGATTATTTATATACTTCATCTCCACTCTCCAAAATACAAGTCATTTTGAGAAAGTATACTTTTCCATCCTTGAAAAGGGATAAAAAATAAAATAGTAAAAAGATGTATTTTTCAAAATAAATCACTGCCCACTCTGTATTTTAAATAGAGTTTACAGACAACTATTTACATTAAAAACAGTTTTAAGTTACATTTCTGAGGACACAGCTTACAGTTAGCCACATTCCCCACCTGACAGAGGTTTAAATAATGATTTAATATTCTCAAGGACTGACTGCTGAAGAAGCTCTTCAGCAGTTGCAAAGCATACTCATGAGCTTTCAGGATAGAGTAAATTTGAAGTAGATCTCATTAACAATTAAAACCCATTAAAATAAACACATTAAACCCAAGTTTCTCTTACCTATTAGTATCCTTTCCTTTGCAATGCCATTTTTAATCTCATCATTGATCAAGTCTGTAAGTCCCCGGCACATCGAATCAATACTTTCAATGTGTTCTGGACAGTCATTAGAGATCTTATACCTGTCAAACCACACAGTGGAAAAAGCTCCTTTCATAGGTGTATATGGCCTGGAGGGGTGGAAGGGAAGAAAACAAATGATTAGTGAAGCATAAGATCAAAAGCTGTCAGCATATATGATACATAAAGCCAATTCAGTATCTCCCCAGCACAGGAGAGAAGGAATCTCTTTTGGGTATAACCTGATTGACATCGAGTCACGCTGCATTTCCTGGCATTCAAAACATGGTCCTTCAAGGATGGAGAGAAGCCATGTGAAATGCAAGTTTTCAGTCAGCTCAACATCAAGGTTGGTCATGTCACCTAAACATTTTAAAGCTTAACACTGCCAAGAGGTTCTTAATCCTTAACACATTAGGCTTGAAATCCACTTTGGAACAGGACAAATGGCTAAACAAGACAGCTTTGCAGGAGCCAACTGTATAGAATTCCATTATTAGAATAGTATAATAGTTATCAAAAATATATTGGAACCTCTATGTATTTACAAAAACTTCCTCCTCCTGTAGATTTTTTCCTAGTTCTTGAGTAGATAGAGCCATCCTCACCTTAGTGAGACAGGTATCTCATCTGAAAGAGATCCCATATGCTGACTGGATTGGCACACAATAAAAAACCTAGAAACATGATGCACTCCCCTCACACCATAATACTGTCTTGTCAGATTAGTATTTTAAGTGTTTTCACATGCTGCCCAGACCTCAGATAATCAAGTTACAATTCAAAGCAGCCTTTTCTTTGTTTTTAAATGAAGATGACAAATAGAACCATGAAATCCCAAGAAAGGTGATCTAATTGCCTTGCAACTCTTAAATGAAAGGAAATTCAATGGAAATACTTTGAACACCTAACAAGCAAAAGCTAAGTATAAAAAAGGCTTTTAAAGTGCTTTTGGATTTTTTTAAACTTCTCTTTAGTATTACCACTGTCTCCAGGACTCTTCCCAAGTTAAGAAACAAGATTACAAATTCATGAAATCAATTTCTAAGAGGAGACATTCTAGTCAAATCAACATAGTTTCTGGAAGCCACCTGGACAAGGTGATGTAGGACATGCTAAGTGCTTGGACAAACAGCTTTCAATTCACAGTTTTAGCTACTCTTTCAAACACTTTTATATCAATCCTGGTTAAAATGTTTAGAAGCCAGAATAAAACCAGTGTACTGTACATTTGTGTGAGAAGAGATGTGTAAGGATTTAGTATTATTACAGCAGGTTGACTCAAGATGTCCATGGAATGAAGATACATATTTGTATTACTTTAGAGAAATTTATATTTGCAGTACAGAAATATTGAAACAGGTTTCCCCACATCTGAAAGGCAGAATCATACAGAGTCCATGATGATATTATAATACTTAATCAGACATCGAAACTGAGGACTTTATTTGCTGTCTTAGTAAATTCTTCACTAAGATAGATGAAAGACTAATGTGTCTTTAGCTCACAAGGAAAGATCCCCAACAAATGGACAAGATGCTTTCAGCTGTCTCAAACATCCTTGCAACCACTCTTGATTTCTCAGAAATGCATTAAAAATAACCTTTACATAAAGCTGAGAATTAAGATTCTTATAATGGTTCACCCAACTGGCACATCTGTTTTAGTCATTCACCTTGTTCCTTAAATAAATCCCTTTATTAGCTGGCATACTACAACTCAGACATTACCGTGGTAAACAAATATGTTTGGCATGGAACCATCTGTACAGCTCCAAGAATACAGCACAAAATTTTTTTGTACAATTAAACCACAAAGGAAAAAAAATAAAAATCCCTATGTTACAGTGACAAGAGAGGCTGGGCTGAAATACACAAAGAAATACAGCACGACAAGAAAACTCCATCCAGTAACATCAACATGGTCAATGAAGGGCAGTGTCAGATGAAATGGTAATCTTTTGAGTTTTTTGCTTCAAGTTTAATCATTAGTCTCAATGATTTTTCTCCTCTGCGCTACACTTTCTTTATTCTCTTTTCAAAGATATACTATAAATAAAGCTCCACATCTCTAAAATGTTTGCTGTTGAAACTCAGAATAAAATATACAGCCTCTCAAGCTGTGGGGTTTGGGGTTTTTTCTGGTTTTTAATTGCTGTTATTTGTTTACTTTTCAAGGGGACATGTGGTTTTACTTGTTCTGGAGCACAAGATTCAAACCCACAGAGAACACAAGAATCAAGAACCCCCTCTCCGGGTATAACCAACTTCCAAACTCGCACCCTTTAAGAGACATTTGAAACATTTTACTAAAAACTGAACTAACTCTTAGCATTTAAAAATAAAGAGAAAAGATGATGTAAAAGAAACATGAATAATATAAAAAGTATTTAGGAAACTGCAGGCACTCCAAGGAAGAGAATCTTTATAATGCTTACCAACATCCTCAAATTACTGTAGACCATGGTTTCCAATAACTTTATAGGTCTTATATAAGGGTATGCATGGGTCTACAACTCTTTTCTCCCATATATGCCCGTGTTGGACTGAAGTGTCAACATCCTACACACCTAATATTTGAATGTCTTAGAAAGAAAAAATATATCCTGTTGTATCTCTGTATCCATCACCCTTTTACTCTTTCAGACACATATTCAAACAGAAATAATTTTCAGTGTTGATTTCACTAGAAAGTAATATAGATCATTCAAGTCAGAACTGAAGATAGGTTAACTACTGCTAATGGGAGTTATGTATCAACGATGAAAATGTAACGATAGCGGGAAGCAATAACACAATCTTTTTCCACCTTCCTGGAACATGGATTATATACTTCAGGCCTTCTAAACATGATTAAAAATTCTGCTGACTA
Source organism: Laterallus jamaicensis coturniculus (assembly GCA_022605575.1). Classification (NCBI taxonomy): domain Eukaryota; kingdom Metazoa; phylum Chordata; class Aves; order Gruiformes; family Rallidae; genus Laterallus; species Laterallus jamaicensis. Next base: position 26,104,074 of record JAKCOX010000001.1, read on the forward strand.
TTTTGAAATGATTTTAAGTTAACAGAAGTGGAGACCAAACAAATGATGCTACACAAGGTTCAACATCAGATCTAAAAACATGACATTGTCTCAAAAATTATGCTACTAGCACAACAACTCACATAAAACTACAGGTGGTTTGATTCATTATCCAATAAATCACTGCTGCTGTCCAATGCTTTATGTTAAAAGACAAGCCAGCACTATGAGCTGCTTTAAATAATAAGCAGAAGAGTAGCAGACAGCATGCTGATAAATAGTAAATACTCTTCCCTCGGTTCCTTCTTCTGATGCACAACTGTATCACTGCCTTCGCACTCAGCACTATGATCACCCTGCTAATGCAGTCACATAAAACCCAGACCACTGGTGCTGGCTTACGGCTTTCTTGAAGTTCCAGACAGAACTTCCTGAGATGCCAGACAGAACTGGGAATTTACAGGGAAGTTAGGCTTCAAGACTCAAATAAATAGAAAGAACACAATTTTGAAATCCTCAGTTCTGCTTTTTGCCCAATCTCATCTCCACTCAGTTAGAAGGCACTTAGCTGCATGAGACATTGTAATGTTGTCTTTTGGAAGACTGAGCATCTCTGAGAAAATCTACAGAGCACAGTGTCAGATTGCCTAATTCTACTTTACTCCATGCTGTTGATACCCCACCTGTAGTACTGCATCCAGCCCTGGAGCACTCAGGGAACACACCAACCTCTCAGAGCAAGTCTAAAGGAGGCCACAAAGATGACCAGAGTGCTGGAGCACCTCTCCTATGAAGACATGTTGAGAGAATTGGGCTTGTTCAGCCTGGAGAAGAGAAGGCTCTAGGAAAATCTTATAGCAGCATTCTACTACCTAAAGGGGGTCTACAATAAATCTGGAGAGGGGCGGTTTACATGGGCATGTCATGATAGGAGATGGGATAATGGCTTTAAGATGAAGGATGATAGATTTAGATTTGATATTGGGAAGAAATTATTTCCTGTGTGGGTGGTGAGACTGGCACAGGTTGTCAAGAGAACTTGTGGGTGTCTCCTCCCTGGAAGCATTCGAAGCCAGGGTGGATGGGGCCTTGAGCAACCTGATCTACTTGATGTCCCTGCTCACTGCAGTAGGGCTGGATGAGATGACCTTTTACGGTCCCTTCCAATCCAAACTATTGGCTCTTCAAGCTGATGGTAGGTTTTTCCAATGAAATCCAAGTTACCATCCAGTCCCAAATTCTCTTCTAGCATAATCTCACAGCTGGTATTACTACACTGCAATAGAATATCTAGTTCGTAGTTTAGTGTTTAATTACCACTGTCTGCTTGAAGCAGAAAGCTAATTCATTTTTTATTTTAAATAGGTGGTGTAAGACAGAAAAATCCACCTATTCAAATCAAAAGTATAATTCAAGACTCTAGGCCAAGGGGAGTTGAACCTCAGCTTTAATGTAAGATAAATTTTAACAATGAAGCTTTGCCATATAGTACCAGTGTGTCAAATTCAAACAGCTTAACTCTGGAAGTGTATTTAAAAAAAAGAAAAAGGAAAGGCAAGAGTACTTCATGAGTAATTTTGTAAGTTCTTCAGAAAAGGCTGTGCCTGTCACTCAACCATATGCAAACACAATAGAATCATTCTTGACCTTTATTGCTACACCAGAGCTAACTTAACCAGTAAAGAACGGTTACCTGAAGAAATACATGTTGACGGCTTTTGTTTCTTGGGACAAATCTTATTCAGACAAACGAAGACACAATAGAAACTCATAAAAACTAAGCAGGAAAAATTATGGGTTTCTGTTTCTTTGTTTCTGTTGGGTTGGTTTGAGTTTTTTTGGGGGAGTGGGGGAGTGGGAAGGGGAGGTAGTGTATATCATGGAGATTTGCACTAATCAGAGAAACAGCAGTAACATTATGGCTGAGAATACCATTCGTAACCTTTCTTACACTGCCAGTTCCCCAGAAGCCAGATTAATAGTGGCTGTGTTATGAGTTCACTGAAGAAAGTGGCAAGAGGCAAACCAGGGTCATTCTGAATCAATTCTCCACTATGGCATTTTAAAGACTCTGGGATTCAAAGTGGTATCTTTCACAAGCTGACAGCAAAAAACACTAAAGATGGATGAATGACACTAGCTAAGCACAGAAACCCCCTGAAAATAATGTAAAGCAAAACCACAGAACGACACAGAATCCTACAACTGCTGTATTGGAAAACAGCTGAGAAGGAAAACAAAAGGATGGATGTCCAGGAGCACAATGTACTTAAAGGGATCAGAAATTCAAGTTTATTACCATCATGTTCTACTTTGTTTTCCAGAGCATGACTAAGGTATCTCCGACAAGAACTTACTGCATCCCACATGGTATTGATACATGATGTAAGTGTTACATATACGCATATCCATGCTTTTCTGACCTAATGCAAGAGAAGAAATAAAATGAAAACAAGAAGTTTATCCAAGCATGCTTCCACCATTATTATGCAGAATGTTGAATTCCTACTTAGAGAAGCAGATGAAAGAATCACCCCATGATACCAACCAAAATCCTTTCCATTTATCCCTCAAACTTCCACCTCCAAAAAGACTTCTTTGTGTTAAATTTATGAATGAGTTTAAGGCCTACAGAAGTGAAGAATTAATAACATTAGCTCAATCCAGAAATAGTAAGATAGGCACCATGCACACTCCCCAGCGCAGCTTCACCAATCCATGGCAAGTCTGACCTGGAGTACCCCTGCTGCTTTTCCCAGCCCCAGGCCTCTCACAAGTAGAGGCTGCCAGAGTAGCTGAGCGGTGCCAAACTGTCTGGTGGTTTTGCGATAGAGCCAAATGGGGACTACGATGAGTTGAAACTTGTTTTCACCAACGAGCCCAGCAAAGATGTGAACTTGGTGAAAGGATGGAGTACCAGGCCATATAATGTTAGGCAGTCCTTACTGTACTTGGAGACAAACGAAATTAGAATAAATTAGGAGGAAAATCCCCAAAAAACCCACCAAAGCAGACAACAAGCTCTGCATAGAGATGTATTGGCCACAGAAAAGTATGTCGAGTGAAAGTCAAAAACATCCACAAAATAGCCCAAGAAATATTTAGAGTTTCTTTTCTGACTTGCACAAGAGAAGGACAGTCAGAATGGAATGCTAGACAACGCAAAGAATCTTTGACCTAGATTTTTTAACGGAATTATAGAAGGTAAGGTATACTTATTAAAACAAGCGGACCCTAAATGGTTTTAACTTTACCACATTAGCTCCTGCAATGCCAATTTAAACTATCACTTTCTATAAAAAAAAAAAAAAAAGAAAGGTTAAATTGGGTGGTATTCAGTTCTGATTTAGAAACTCAATAGAAACCTAATGTTTAAGTCACAGTTGTAGCAGCTGAAACAGTATTTAAAGCTGTAACCATCCTGACCCAAATAAAAACAGAGAAAGGAAACCCTTTCCTTTAAAACTATTACTGTAGACGTGGCTTTTGGGATTGCATCAGCTGCTAGGACTACAATTTGAGCTGCTTTTTTTTTTAATTAAAGATATACATTAGCATTACAAGGGAAAAGAAATTGAATTCTGTTGTGGTTAACAAGTTTACGTACAGAAGCATTCATCTTGAAAGTAAGCTGGATAAAGGTAACAGAAAAATCGATCAAAGCAAGTTCTCTGCTCACTTTTAAGTATCCCAGTTGCTTATCTTAAAGAGAAAAAACAAAACCTCTCAGAAATATCCAAACTCCCCTTTTGTTTGTAAAGCAAAATTTGCATACCCTAGGTATATGCATCCCTTTTCTAAACATATTCCAAATTCAGGACCTTTCCCTATACTAAATTCACTACTCCCCCTACATCACACTGAAACTTCAAATTCACATATTCTTCCTTTTTTGTCTCAGAATACTTTTCATCATAAGCATTTTACTCCAAAGTTTTGCAAGTTTCTTCTTTTTAATAGTAAACTGCACTATACACATTCTGTTATTTTTGCTCAGGAAACAAACAAATGGGAGACTCACAGGACTTACTGAAGTGATGGGGAATGGCTGTGATAAAATGCTGCAAACATTTTACCTGTGCAGGGCACAGCTGGTGATCATTCTCTACACAGACCCTGCACAAAGTTGTTCTTTTTTTTAAAGTGTAACTTTTTACAGAGACCTATAGAAAACAGTTAAAACCAGTTTTATAAAAGGTAGTTCAGTAACTTAAAATGAAAGTATCCTCTCCAGTGTTTGCTGATATCAATGCTAAAGAAAATGGAGAACATGTCTTAGAATTCCTCTAGATATTGCTGCATTGGTTTTCCAAAATAAATTTCAAACATACGGACTCTTGAATCAAAACATATCTGAACCTCTGATGTTGTAGTAAATGAAAAATACGTGCCTGGGATAAAATCTAAACAAAATGTAAAGATAAACTCCATCCATCCTCCACAAAGAAAAAAAAATTCAATGTTTGGTTGAAAAATGTGAATTCCGCTGTTTTTCAGAAGTCGATTTAATGGTGGTGAAGAATGTGTAAGACCAAATGTATAGATCTATCCATCAGCAGAATTATATCCATCGAAAACATGAAGAGGTATTCCTGACCTGCAGTTTATCCTGCCAAAGCCTCTAGCATTGCAGTTGTAGCATCAGACCTGCTTTTACTGGCATAACTACTTTGACGGGGAGCGTTCAGTGTGCATGTGGTAAGTTATGCTGGAAGAGACAGGAGTTTATAGAGCATGAACTACATGCACATTAAGAGCATTTTGCCAGAGCAGCATATTAGCCAAGCAATCCTAGCATGGTCTTGCTTAATTCAAACTTTTCTTTGATTTCATCATCAGTGTAAAAACCTGCTGGCAAGCTTTGCGCTCTGCTCCTATAACTGACAAGGCAGCAGCAGGTTGTGCCACCCACAGAGGCTTTCACTCACATTGGTGTATCGTTCCAGCAGACTATTGCTCTGATTCTTCACCATCAAAGTTGGATGAGAACTTTCCTCAGCATATCTGCACATCCAAAACGGCCTAGCTATAGTCTTGTTAACAAGGATGCTGAATTTTCCCCTGTTGGTACCAGAACCATTTTGAATTCTTACAACAGCATACACACACACACAAAATCAGACCACATAGTTAAGTTCCTAATGCAGATATAATTATTTTAATGTCTGCCATTCAAGTTTGGATGTTCTAGGCCTTGTTTTTCATTTCTGTGGAAGAAAAGAACAGCCATTACAAATGTTTCAAAAAGCATAGTGTTTTGGGCTAGAACACAGAACAAAGCCCCAACACGAAATGGGGCTGTAAAGGCTTCTGTTATTTTACTTTCAGCCAATAACACTGAGCTTCACAAACTTCACTTCAGCATTGCTGCAAACAGTGGCAAATATTATTGTACTTAGGGGCATCTGCTTTATTTCACTATGGAAGCTAATGGTGCTTATCAGAAGTTTGTATACAAATATTCTCAAGTGTTCTTCATATTGCCAAAGCTGAATGGGGGGGTATTTTTTGTTCTTTGAATATACAGCTTTTCAGGGTTTTGCTAAAAAACCCACCCCTTCTCTAAATCAAATGCACGACCTCTATCTGCTGTAGAGAACAAGAGTAACTGTGACATAAAGAGTGAAATTAATTGTTTATTCACATATTTTAATTACAGCAGTATCTTTCTTCCCATCTACTGAAGTACCGAAATCCAAAATCTTAAGATAAAAACAAGTTACCCATAAACACCACTCATTTGAGTCCAAACATCTGTTGGTTAATCATTTATGCCTAGTATACACCTATAGTTACCCAAAACCACCAAAACAAATGAGAAATTGGACCCCAGAAGTAGAGTGGGGTGAAAGTGTGAAATACTGACCTAACAGATGTGGTCTGAAGTGCTCTGGTTGCATATATAATGTGGAAAAAAAAAAAAAAAGATAGTTCCACAGAGAAGCAAAACCTCCTGCATTTCTCCAGAACTTGTTGCATCAACAGAGAAGTGAAGCCTATCAGCCAGTATGTGTGATGTGCCACTAGTAACTCTAGCTATCACTTTAGCATGTCATCAATGAAGTACCAAGAATGTTATTTTCAGAGAATCATATCCACAATTTACTAACCCAAAACACAATTTCAAAGACTTCTACTCACAAACTTGATTTTTCTGTAACAGAGTATATTCACACCACAATCTCTCAATTGCTTTTCCTGCCTAAGTAGATCATAAAAATACATGGTCAAGGAAAGGTTTTTTCACATATTAATGACTGCCAGACAAAATCTGCTACTATGCTTGCTTATACCCTCCAAGATTTTTTTTCCTGACCTCCAAGCCTCTGTACCTTGAAAGTCTGTGTAGAATGCTGCAATTTCCTTCTTCCAGCATTCATCCAAAAACACCAATTCAGAAAGAAACTTAAGCCCCACTACCTTTCAAGAAAACATTTTCCTAACTTAGTAACAGATTGCTTAAAAATGGATTTATATTTAAAAAAACACATATAAAATCTACTGCCATATGCTTAGACAGCTAATGTGGAAGTAGGTGTCCAATTCTGAGCCTTTAGCTTTGACTTCACTGACTCTCAAATTCCCAGGAGAAAATATTTAACAACAGGGTCATTTAATAACAAGACTTCTGCCTACAGCAAATGTTGAACTCTTATCTTTGAAACAAGTTGGGTCAGCATTCAAACTAGAAGAAGAAATGTGTAATTTTAAATTCCCAGACCTTCTTTCAGCAGCTGAAGATTTTTCACATCTTATTTGCCAAACAGACCAACAACCTTTTGAGCTGAAACCTAGCATTAAATACAACAGAATATTTTAGTGGTTAACTTCTGGGAGTTAGTATAGGGATGGATTTTGATGCAGAACATGGATTTATAATGCCATTATTACATAAACTGGAGTATCTTCTATTTATATCAAGGAAGTGGAAAGATGTTATCAGGATAACATGAATTTGGGAATTGGAGACTGACTTCTGCAAAGTCTTAACCATTTAGGGTATTAACCACTTAAAATCAGAGTCCCTGGGCAGAAAACCACTGCTGAGCCTCAGTTTTGCCAAAAAGCATGCATATGAGAAAGAAGAGGGAAGCATTACGACAGTCAGTACCAATATTCACAAGCATATTTTACAATACTGAAATAGAGTAATTTAATCCTACACTTAAAATGTATTAAATACCTGGCAGGAGCTGTTGGGTATATTACTTTTATATGCTGGAAAGCCATGTCTTGATTCAGAATTTGTTTTATCCATGTTCTTGCTCCTTGGCCAGTATCACCTGTATCACACAAAAGAGTACAAAAATTATTTTGTGCATTTAGAAGGAACTTTGCTACATTCAACGGCTTAAGTACCTGCTAACCATGCATAAGGCCTTACTTCTTACTTGCAACTCCCCTTGTCAGCAGTCATGAACAAAAAATACTGATCAACACCTTAAAAAGGTGAGATAAAACACCTGCTATTTCCTTTAGAAAAGACTACTACTTTTACTACAGAATTTTAAAATAGCCTGTTTCAAAATTTAGCCAAAAGCAATTAAAAGGAACTTCACATTTAATTATGCTAAAATTATACACTGGCTCTAAGGGAAGTACCAGTAGAACGCCCCCCATGTTTTACAAAAGTGCTTAAGAGATTAGTTAAAGTATCTGGCAGGCTCCTCAATAACCTTAATCCCACAGTTCCATTTGAAAGCTAGTCGAGATTTGACTCTGCGCTTTTTCCTAGTCTTATCAACTCAGCCTACAGCCAAAACCCTTGCAGAATGAAGTGCTATGAACACGTATACAGCTGAACTCTTATGCAGATGGCACGCTTTTCTTTCAAACAAATACACATACATACACACACCAGACAGTTTCTAGAGCTTGCCTTCGCGTCACTGGTATCTTCAACAATAAATTCACCAGCACCTCTCTGAACAGCATGCACATACAAGTCTCTAGTAAGAGTTAAACAATGCTTCAAGCCTGAAGAAACCAGCCCATCAAGGAATACGGTTTATAGCTGGCAGTAATACAACATGCAGTAGTAATGTTCAACCTAAACATTTGGTGGGGAATTAGAAAAATGGGATTTCACTACTGCCACTCATGCCACAGGACTTTGGTTTTGTTTGAAGTCACAGTTCTCACATATGAACAACTCAAACTGCTAATCTGAGTTAACAGTATTCTCAATTACTTTATCTCAATTTGGCAAATTTGACTTTTGAACTTACTCTATTCTTTTCAAAGTGGTTAAGCCACAAGAACAAAAAAATTACTGCCCTAAACCGGGCCTACCGCCACATTACATGGGTTCATCCAAACAATGCCACATCAATATACTGATTCATTGTTATGATTATAATTTCCCAATTAAAATTTTCTCTTGCTTTAGCAAACAAAATTAAATGATCTTTATGTACATGTACATTTAATGCATCTTCAGAATTAAGACAGAAGGCAACAAGGACCCAAACTCAGTATTTTTTTTTTGTTGAGCATAAATGACATGACCATTAAGCTCTGTTTGACCTAAATTTTCCAAGAAGCAATAGAATCACAGCACTGCCACAAATCTTACTCTGTGCTACATTAAACAGTGGAATAAAAATTTGATCTGTAACTCAATGCTTCAGAACTCAAGCACTTTGCTTATGTGAATAATATGATCTTAAGTCCAAACACTTCTCTAAGTAGACACTGGATGTGCAAGGGTTTCCCTCTGGTTGCTGTCCCCTAATTTATGAAAGCTATTTTAAGGAGCTTGAATAAACATTTGCTTTTCTATACATGCTTTTTTTCTTTTTTTTTTTTAAAGAAAGCAAAAAATCTGGGGTTTGCAAATACTTCTGCAGGACCAACCCTCAAATAGGTCAACCTAAGCAGCAACTCAAATGCTGACAGATTTGAGACTTGCTTAGGTCTTTAGAAACTCCTAAATGGTTCAGGTCACATCTTTTATTATTCATTCACATTTCTTAAGCTTTACCAAGCTGAGCAGGAGCAGTTACAGTCAATGAAGCTAGTGTGTCTATAACAAGTTGATAGAAAGCTCATTATGCAAGAGAAAATTTACCTATGACCTCCTGTGTATGCAGAGTTCTCATGGCTCACACACGCTGCAGCTGGTGTGAGAGTGCTTGCAGAGGTAATGCATTTTGATTTGGCAAAACCAGAATTTGTAGGGAAGGGAGAAAGAGGATACTGCAACACCAAACAAAACCCAACAACCTTCTGAAAGGTTTGTCTTTCAGACAGCTCTTAGATTTTAACACTGTGTATTCTTTTAAACACTACTAAATAGAAGCAAACAATCCACAGAGAGTCCTGCTTTAGAATGTTTCCAAACCTGAAATAGACTGATGTGAAAGTTCTCTTCTTCCCCATCAAGTAAAATAGGAATTATTTTCCTTTCAAATATAGCTTGAATTTCCAGGATAAAACTTTGCACAACATGTAACATGCATGTTAAAACATGAGAAGTTTCAAACCTAAGTCCAAAAATTATTACAGGTTTTTCATATTCTTTTGCCTTCCCTGCTAAGCTACCAAATGGATCATCTGCTTAAATTTGGTGTTCAGTACCAGGAATTTTCTCATTTTTTTTCTATACTATTTGCATTTATATTCTCTACTTGTTATCAAATGTCTGGAACAGGCATTATGAGTAAAATGGATGCATGCCATCTGACTGCCACTTTGCATCACAAGTGCTACATAGAAGGCACCAATTCAGGTTTACAGGCCAGCCCACAGCAACAGCAATGCGGCTACTTCTGTTTGAAACTCTATTCTGCAGAACTACTAAACAAAACCAAATAAAAGTAGCCTCGTACTTTGCCACTGCAGAATGTTATGAATGAAATCGTATCAAAAATGAAAAATTGTAGAGTACTTTAACCACACGTGGAATCAACCTCTAACCATAATCTTCCCTTACTCCTCCAACGAGAGAAAAATATTTCCTCAAACATTAAAGTATTAGTGTTAACAAGAGGGCTGAACACATCTTATGAACTCTCATTTAACTCACAGAATTTGAAAAAAGCAAAATTAAACTAGATTCTAAAAATGAAACTAATTAAATGTGCACACACATATTTGTTAAAATAAACAGAAGCAGCAGCTAAAACCAAAAGAATGACACTGAATCGAGAGCATTGATGTGTGCATGCAGATGGACATCTCAATGGCACTAATGCCCAAGGCCTTGATCTAATGCAGACCTATGATTGTTGAGTTAGGTTTTGTCATGGTGTTTGGTGTTTGTTTTTTGTTCTGTTGTGGTTTGTCAGTTTCGGGTTTTTTTTAAATAGTCCTACAGACTTTGTTGATATTTAGCAGATTAGAAATAACCTTGAGGAAAAGAACCCCAAACACGCTCCTCTCCTGCACTTTGACTGCTCACTGATGTGAAAAACTGATTTTTTCCAGGTGGCCACAGGGCCAGTTTGGGCACGGCTAGGACCCTTCTGAACAGACAGAAGCCTGTCTATTAACAGGGGTCTTTATACGGTGACAGCAATGCTTGCAGATTGATCCGAAAAACACCATGAGCCATTTTAATTACAAAACCCACTCTTTGTATACAGCTACCCTGACAGCAGGCAGATTAATAAAGTATCTTCTGGAACACGCTTGCTCTCATGGTGCAGAACGCCAGGCTCGTGTGTGCCAGCGCTATCCCTAAAGCGCATTCCACGGACCCACCTCAGGCCCGGGGGGAGCCCATACGCTCGGCCCAGCCCACGCAGAACTCTGCTTTACCCACGGAGCCTCCTCCTTGCCGGCAAACGCCGCGCTGCCCCGAGGGGAGGCTAGAGCCGCAGGGACAGGGGCACCCGACACCCCTTCTCCTCGCTTTACAGCCGCGGCGAGCCCGTCCCGGTGGTTCCCTCACGCACTATCGAAACGCTGCGGTCTGAAGGGGCTGACATTGCTTCCCCACGCCGCCGCGTTCACGGCAGGGAAGAAGGCCGCACCGCTCCGGAGGCGGCGGCAACCCCCCTCCGGGCCCGCGGCCGGACAGCAGCCTCCCTCGGGCGGCAGGCCTGCGCCCTTCCTCAGCGGGAAGCAATGCTCACCGAACCCCTGCGCCGCGCCCCGTCCCGTCCCCACCGCGGGATAGCAGAGGGGAAGAGGGGGTGAAAACAGCCACCTGAGCCGTGCAGGAAGATGAGGGAGGCCGTATGCCTGCCAGCGGGGGCCACCACGCTCCTTTGCAGCGCTGCTGGCGCCGCCATGCCTGATGCTTTCCTCCTCCTCCCAGCTGGTAGCGCGGCCCACCGCGCCGGCGCAGAAACGGCCCCGAGGCTACAGCTCCCCACCGCCGGGCTAGGAGGGAAGTTGGGGCTTGTTCCAGTGCTTGGTACTGCGGGGCCCTGCGTCCCGCCCCCAGCTCTCCTCTTGAGCATCTCTCGCAGCCCCAAACCAGAAAATTTCTACCTGTAGAAAATACATCTCCACAGCCCCCATCTTTAGAAGTGCCATATGGTGGGGCAAAGTGGGGGTCGAACAATAAAGGGGAGGGGGAGATGCTGCACTTTCCACCTCGTAGGATGTGCTTGGAAAGGCAATAAGGCTTCAGCCTCCTCAGGTGTGCACTGCCAGGAGCAAAGGCCCTGAGGCAAGGCAGGTAGCAAGGGGTTTGGATGGCTCTTATGAGGCGCTACAAAAAGCAAAGGGCCTGCAAGGACCGAGGTTATGAAGGTCCAGTTGTCAGACCTTAATCCATGCTTGAGCACAGCTACTCTGATGCTCATCGTGATCTGAACCGAACAGTTGTAGGGGGATAAGGAGATTGCTTATGCACTTTTGGGTAACCTATACAAATTTTTTTGCCGCCCCCCCTCCCCTTTTTTTTTCCCCCTAGCAATGCATCGATTAACCACCTGCCTTGGTGCTTTGAGGTCTGTGGCAGTGGAACAAGGATGACCAGGCATAAACTCTGCTATTGCCATTTCACTAGCCAGGTGCAGTGCGAGCCAGGGGGTGAGCAGCAAGTTTACAGATTAGTTTTGCAGTTCATCATGAAGTATTTTGGCAAGCCATGGGGCACACCTGTTAGTCCTTAAAAATGTAATGAAACCTTAGCCTCTTGAGGTAACATGTTATTGCCTTCAGAATGGCCTGTGGGTTAAGTAGATGAAACATCAGCGTGTGTGTAATATGAAGAGCATGCTGTGCTTGTATTTCTGTTCAAATTACTGTCCTGACTACTATTTTTCTATATATTTACTTAGGGAACCAGTTAAATGTAGACTGACAAATGGCGTGTTATGATACCCTTCAAAACTCATGCAGCTGTCTCTTTAATATATGTATCTAGAAGCATTCTACAGTCAGGCCAAGAAGTAAATAGAAAGAAAACAAAATCTGATAGTTGGGAAAATGAGAAAATTGTATGGTGGGGAGGAATGAAAGAGGTATCTAAAGTTTTCTACAGTCTCAGTTGCCCAATTCAAGAGTACAAAATCTCAGCACGGTAGGTCCACCATGAACAAGTCAGTGTTGCCAGCGGCTAATACCCGAGACATGCCTTATTTTTCATTTGACTTGAAGTATACAAAAATAGTTGTGGTATTTGAGACATCAGTTCTCTTAAAAAAATGCAGGAATCTTTAATCATGATGATAGGACATATTCACTCATTTAATTTACTTATTTGTAATATTTTATCTTGCTGTCTTTCATGAGCGGTGTATGAAGGATCACTGAACAAATGTGTTGTGTGGCTTTGGACAAACTCTGCACAGTTATGACAACAAACCATGATCAAACCCTTTTAAAGCTTATGGTTTATCATTCCCTCTGTCTGAGTTACAGGCTTGGAGGTACAGGATTTCTATGTGCCAACAAATAAAGCTTGATGCCAGGAACAAAACAAAGGATGAAATAGCAGAGCATTCAAAAATAGTACTCAAGGTTTGAAGTGTATTGTATGATGTTGTTTTTATTTTTAAAGAGAAGTAGTCAAGCCATCAGATTTATTCTTTCTTTGCCATCAGAAAACAAGCAAAGGTCTATCTTTATCTTTCCCTGAAGGGAGAGAACTCCAGGCCTTCAGGGGAGAGACCAATATTTTTCAAAAATCAAAGTAACCAGTTGTATAGGAACTTGTGAGAGAGTAAGAGCTCTCAACAACCGTAAATGGAAAGGCTGAGTTATAATTTGAGCGGCAACAGATTTACTGTGAGAACTTATTATTAACACCAGAGGACAAGACTTTTTTGAGGTGTTTTGAAGTATATTAATGATATTGACTATTGATTATAATAAAAATGTATTTTAATTATTTTAAATTTTAAAAAAAAGTCAAACCTCCCTTCTAACAGTGATAGATATGGATCAAGTGTTTCTGGGAGTTTTCTTTTCTTAGAGGGTTCACAGAATCTCAGAATGTCAGAGTTTGGAAGGAACCTTGAAAGATTGTCTAGTCCCACTCCCCTGCCAGAGCAGGATCACCTAGATTAGGTTACACAGGAACACATCCAGGGATAGAGTCCCCTCTGCTACCATTTTGCTTTCTGCCTGAAGAAGGAGGGAAAGGAGGGAACATGCTTGGAGTAAGAGCTAGAAAAGTGTTATAACTAATTCCCTGGGCCAAACCTATGAAGCAGAGAGATGTAACCCATGAAAAGCATGAAAATAATAGCTGCTGCTAAAATCTAGCCCTACCAACTGAATAGACTATCCTGAATGAGTTAACAGTTATGTTAATAACTGTAGAAAAATATAGCCAATATGAAAATAGCTTGCAAATTGTGTTAAACTAACATATGTTTAAGTCCTGATGCTTATGGATTTTTTACAAGTCTTGCACTGCTGACATGCAACATCTCTAAAAGGAATTTACTACATTTCACAGCATCCATAAAACGTCCTCCCAACAGCCTAAAAAACATACTCTGCTGCAATTGCTTTTCCTCTCCTCTCCTCTCCTCTCCTCTCCTCTCCTCTCCTCTCCTCTCCTCTCCTCTCCTCTCCTCTCCTCTCCTCTCCTCTCCTCTCCTCTCCTCTCCTCTCCTCTCCTCTCCTCTCCTCTCCTCTCCTCTCCTCTCCTCTCCTCTCCTCTCCTCTCCTCTCCTCTCCTCCCCTCACCTCCCCTCACCTCCCCTCACCTCCCCTCACCTCCCCTCACCTCTCCTCTTTTTCCTGTTTGTTTTTTTTCCTGGGATTAATGAAATACATGGATTACATTTTTTACTGAAATGCTAAAGAAATAGTCAAATGTAAATATGTGGCCATATTTAAGTTTTCTAAAGGAGGTAAATGTTAACTGTGACCCATGTTTTGCTTCTTAGGATAGGGTCTTGCCTACAGTGCACTCTGTTCCAAGTCTGTTCTCTCCCACTGACTCTATTCAGAAGAAACCAGAAGACTTTCATTTACTTGCAGCCATTTTGATATTTTTCTCATTTAAAATGGCTTTGCACTTTAAAATTAACTTTAGCTGAAAACAGTGTGTTGTGGAGTAATTATTATGTCCAGCATGTGTACACCTATAACATCCAGGAGTGCTATTATAACTGTATATGCCACTATAAGACACCACATTCAAAAATGGTTTGCAGGTATTGTACAATTACTATTGGTTTTTTATTAGTTGAGGTAGTCCACAGATGCTTCGTCGATGATTACAAATAATTATATCTGATTTCTAGTTGATTATATTTATATTTAGGTGATTTTGACAGAAGAAAGGATTTTGGTATGAAATAAAATCATCAAGTATTTGGATCTTTCCACACACACACTTTATTTCTTTCTCAATATCATGACATCATCGTCATCATATCAGAAGATCACATTGTCAATATCCAGTCTTTATTGCTTGAGTGATAGCTATCTTATACTTGATCTCTTCATTTATTAAAGCATTGAAATTAAGTGCTGAATGACTTTGACTCTTTTGTACACTCCTCCCCACTCCTATCTTTCTTGCAGTTTTTTACAGGCTGAAGGGTCTGTCCATTGTTTTCAAGATAATCATGACAGTTACTGTGATCAGATAAAAATAAACATCTGTCCTCAAATTTGTGGGTGGTTTCCTTCACTGGAAATCAATGGCTGTGTTTAAACATGGAATTCATATGTCATGGGGATTTTTAGGTCTCATCTTTCTGTGTGCATCTTGGCAGGATATATTCAAAAAACACCTTATAAATAAATGTTTCTCTGCGCAGCTGCCACAGCAGAGGTAGGAAGTGTCGTAGCGGCTGCCATTCATGCACACAGGCTAGTGGTCCATGTATCATGTTAAGCTATCCATAACCTCACCAAGCCAGACAAAAAACGTATTTTCATTTGTATCTTTTAATTAAAAATGTAGGGGTTTAGCTCACGATCAACATTCAAAATAAGTAGATTTTGAAAAGTTGTTTTCCTGCCCAGTGAGAAGTATGTTTTGATGCTGAATTCCTTACTAGAAAAAAGCTCTCTGGGCTGCATCCTTAATTCTATACATTGCAGATAGGATTTACCATGGAGTTTGGTGGGGGAAATCTGTCCACAAACAGAAAAGCAAGTTGCATTCTGCATCTGAATAAAGTCTGGCACAATGGATCTTGACCCAATGTTTCTTGTTACCACAGCAAGGTAAACAAGTAATAAATAAACGAATCATGTTCTTTTTGGCCCAAGTGATAATTGGTATTTAGGGTCTTGTGAGATAATTTTGCTTGCAGGAGCCAGATATTTACTGCATGCCATCCAGTTTATTTAAAAACAAATGAGGGCACAGTCCCAGGGACAACAGGAGGCAGTTCCCTTCTTCAGAAATCTGAGCCTGCAGCTAACCAACAGCCTGCCAAAACAAATCCACTCTTGGCTATGTTACTGGTGCCTGTGTGTTTCTTCTGCTTGTTCTTTGCAGCGGGTTTGCTACTTCTGAGTCATTTGGACGTCCACTCAGCTGCTGCATCTGCAGGCATCTCCCAGGCAAGCCCCAGGAATATCACATTAACAGTATACTCAGCAAATAGCAAAGCTGCTTTATATTAATATGTGGACTCGTGATGTCTGTCTTTTATTTAATATGTTGGTTATTAAAGCTATGGCTGCTAACTGGTTTTACATTGACTTGCAGTTGCTGGCAGAGCTGATTTATATATCAGACAGTGTTTCAAAAGCACTCACCCTGGGTAGTGAGCTCACCTTGGCTGTGGGAGATGGAGTTCAGAACTTTTGGGGGAAGTTTGAAGTGCCCTGGAAGGGTATGGCTCCTTTGGAGCTTCGCCTGTGAGATGATGTTGATACTGCAGTATTATTACAGTCTTCAGTAAAAATTCTGGAATCAGAATGAAGGACCTTTCATTGTTTAAAACTCTGTATCTGGCAAGTTTGTTGCACCTTGTGATTTCATTGCGTGTTTCAGTATTTCTTTGGAGGACTAGCTTTTTTGCATGTGTATTACTGAATATGAATCTCAGTTTTTTGTTGCTTTAAAAGGATGTAGGCAGTCTGAATTGATGAAATAGCTGTGAAAACATGAACCTTAAAATCCAGACATACAAGAAAAAAACCCAACAAGATTCCTATTTTTAAAATCTCATAATTTTGACTAATTTTTTAAAGTTCTGATTTATGATTAGGAATTCTTGAAATTTTCAGAAGTACTGTAGGGAAATTGCTGCACTAGAGTCATAAATGAATGTGCCTAGGTCTGTGCTGCTGCATTCTGTGTTCATGTGTATGCAAATCGGGAGTGCTATCACACTCTCAATAGCATGGCTGTGCTAGCAAGCTCTCTTGTTTTCTCCAAGCAGTCTCCAATCTCATGTCGATGTGGAGTACTTTTGCCAGTATAAATTGGATGTCTGAAAGAGAGCATTGCTCATCTAAATACATTGGCATGACTTTATACAGTCACACCAAAATCTAAATTTGCTTTCTTAATCCTGGAGTCTGGTTTTGGTTACATTTCTGTCAGTGTAGAGGAACTCAGCAGAAGGGTCTTTTGGACTCACAACTCTCTAATGATACTAGAACATGGAAATGGCAGAAATAACTTTTTTAATCTGCAAGTAGAAAGCATCTGTGTTCACACTGGTAGAATGTAGAAGCAGCTAAAAAATGTAGAAGCAGCTAAAATGTAGACATCTTAACACTGAAAATGTATAATACAGAACTCCCTGATAGATCTATTTTTGCTTTCCTCCTGCAAGTGTGACTTCTTTTATATGTTTTCCACACATTTTCTTTTCTTTTTGAGAAAACTGGGGTGTTGGAGAAAGTATTTTTGGTGCCGATTTACATGATGCTATAAAGCAGCGTTTTTAATTTTTCAGCACTTACTAATTCAGCTCCTCAGCCTTGCAGCACCACACCCTGGTGTGAAACTTTTAGATAGATAATTCTGACAGGTTTATTTTGGCCTAAATTTATAGCATTTCATTTGAGAAAATGATCGTCTTGTTCCCATTTCCAGTACAATGTCGTAGCTGTTTGATAAGATCAAACACGAAGGCCTTTGGAGGACTGGAAGTCAGAGAATGTCCTAAAGATATATATTCTTGAGGTCCCTTCCAACTTCTACAATTCTGTGATTATGTAATTCTATACAAATTCTAGATATATTCTATTTTCAGACACTGGATTAATGGAAACCCCATTTTTTAAAAGTGAATGTGCTGTTTTAAAATATGTTAGTGTCAGCGCACCTTTTTTTATCCAAAACAGAGCATCCAGCATGCAGATGCATACATATATATATATAATATTGAGGCATGATGAATGGTGTAGTACAGTGATCCAAGGTTTTAAGATAACATTTATGATGCTTTAAGATGAAACACTGTAGTGCATCTTTTTCATAGCAGACCAGATATGGTATAAGGACACACAATGCACATCAGTACATTTTTCCTACATAGAAATTTATGATTGAATATAAAACAGATATGCAGAGTGGCTCTCATGTATACATTTTTTACATTTTATTTATTTTTCTAAAATGAAATATGTCTCAAAAGAGTAGTTCTGTAAACTCTGATAATTAGTTATGGATGTACTATTTTTCCTTTGTGGAAAGGATAAAATCTATGGTTGATCCTTTCTATTTTGTTTAACTGGGTTTTCAGGGTGCAGGTGTTATTTTCTGGGTCTAATATTGGCTCTTTTCTGTAGTCAGCAGAGGCAGTGGGTCTTCTCTATGGTCTGTAAAGGCCATGAGCTCATCTATATCCATCTGAAGTATGAACTTCTCAAGTTAGGTGAGATTAATCCCCTTCTAAGTTTCTACTTTGGTTTTGCGGTGTTGGATTTCCAGGTCATGGCTGTACCATTATCATCAGGCCACTGAAAATGTTCTCTCTCAGAAGTCTACGTGGGTCCCAATTTGGATCTGTAAACTTTTGTAGTAGCAGTGTGATGACTGAGTGACAACAATGTAGTTATGACCCAGATCTGTCATATCTGAAATCTACCTGCATTTTTAAAATCAGACCCACCAAGCTATCAAGAACAAGGATTTATTTTGTTTCCTGAAGGAGAGGAATTATGGAATTAGAGTGTGAAGAATAGGAACAGGTCACCATATAAAAGGTTACCTACTGGGGTATTGGATCTGGTCTAAGCCTGGGTGTAGAACAGTTTTTCCATTAAATACCTGAATGAATTCTCACACATGTGAAAACGACAGAACTGGGCTACCTGTGGATAACTGGATGATTCCATTCTGAGTCAATTAACATGGAATTATATAGAAAATTAAATAATTAGATTTTCAGACAATGTAAAACATGTAAGTTACATTTGTGTAACATATTCAGGGTTTTTAGAAGCAATTGCAGGAGGCCTAGGCATGCAGTATATGAACAGATCCAGCGTTATGTATTATATAGGTGCAGATTGTTCGCTATTGTCTTGAAATGCAGCCTTTATTAGATACCTGTGAGTTATAATAAAATTTGATACATTAATGACTTTAGAATGATACTGCTTTAAAAGAACGGACACCAAAATACTTACGTTTTTGTAATAAGATCCTTGTCTGGATTTCTGTGGTTTCCGTTATTCAAAATTTAGCCAATTTTTTCAAAGGAATTTCTATTCTTTCAAATTCAAAGGGAGTTACTCAGTTGAATAAACCTTGCTCTAAATCGGTCCTGTCCAAATGAAAGCCAGCAATACAAGAGAGCAATTACTTTTCCTGGTCCTTAGCATAAACCATGTGATGTTGGGAAGTTTTGAATATGCTATTTAGTCTTTGCTCTGTTGTAGATGCTGTTTTGCTATAGAAATTGGCTCAGGAATCTGCATGTTTTTGTGATGTGCTAGCTGCCACCATCTGCTTTGGAGATACTCCCATGCACTTTTTTTGATGCAACAGCTATGGTGTTTTCAAATGTTGATACTATGAAAATGCAGTGTGATTTGGCTTGGACAGGTGCCTTAAATTGACCACCCATCACATTTATTTTGATGCCAGTCAGAACAGGCAAACTCTTCGGTAAAATGCTGAAGTGCTTTGAACTTTCCAGGTAGATAATGAATAATTTGCAGTTTGTTTTAAAAGCGATTCTCACAGTTCTGAAAACAGTCCTGACTAACTAAAGCCACTGTTATGATCCAAATTTTAAAGCTTACTATTTAATTTGACTTTATTTTTCAGTTTTGTAATTATTTTCACAAAACAGTTTAGTTCAAATGCTTTATTTTTGGCAGTAGAAAAAAAGCCTTGTTAAAAAATAAGCTGGAACAGTATAAATTTATTATTACTCTCAGTTAAATGAAAGGCATACAGCTATATTTGCTTATGTTTATACAATGACTGGATTTGGTGCACAAGGTACATCAAGGATTCTGCATATACACATAAACAAGAATGTTTAATGTGGACACAGATGCTTAGATATGGTGTGGATATGCTGATGTCATGAACATGCTTGGAAATCCCTGGGTTTAAATCCCGAAGCAACGTTTTATCGCTGCCAGTTCTAGAAGGATAACAAAGTCAGGGTTCAAACCGCTAATGCAAACTATATACACAATAATAGCTACTCATGCATGTGTAGTTAATCTATTTGATATCTTGTTTTTACCTTAATAATAAGCAGATACAAAACTATTGACTTGAAGTCTTAGCCTTTTCACACGTTGAAGACTGGAGGTGGCAGATACAAAGATCCTGGGTAGAAAACTGATGATTAAACCAGATTGAAATATGGGTGATCATAGGAAACCAGAGCATTATCATTGCAGATCTGAAAATTATCTAATACTGGATCAAAGCAAATGTATTTCAGAATAGGAATACTTCTTGTGATAACTGGTATCAGAGTTACCACAAACAGATTAGTGCAGAGGGAAAAAAGAATCAAGTGAACTATAACAAAGCAGACAGTCAGGGTCTTGTTCTCTGTAAGGTTAGATGCAATTAGCAGTAATTCACTTAATTTATGGCCTATGAAGATTGCTGTAAGTGAGAAGAGAATTTTGTGTATGGGGACTCCAGCAAAGATATGTGACTTGGAGTTTAATTTTGAGGTGACCTTAAAAAAAGAAGCAACTTGTTTTCATATAAGTGGTCAATAATCATTCTTAAAATCTGTGCTATAGAAAAGTAATTGGCTATGGTCATTTTCATAAGGAGCAAGAGAATCCTTAAGGATCTTCAGAACCGTAGCCACATTTTGGACTTAATATTGGCTGGTGTTTTGCCAGAGAGGAAGAGAAGACTTAGGTGTGGTTGGCTGTTTCAGAAAAAGAGATAGTGTTGACAATTATTAATAAGAAAAATGGAGTCTCAAGAGAGGATGTCCTAATGGCAGAGCTATTAGCTACATCCAAAAAGATGGTCTCACATCCTTGCTGGAACGTTCAAATTACATGAGAACACAGTGTGTTTTCCCAGATGGGTGAAAGAGAAAAGTAATCATCTCTGCCTTTAAAAATGATGACAGAAATAGCTGAGAAAATTATACCTCAATTATCTTGATCAATCTTGTAATAAACTCTGCACACAATCTATCTGTCTTTACTAGGAAAAAGGTCAGGAAGAAAAAACATGCTTTTTTTTTTAAGAGGATGACCAAACCAAAATTGGGGTGAGGTTTTTTCAGATTAGTTTATTTATTTATTAGAGATACTGTCAAAGCAAAAGTGGCTGCTATTTAGGTTTTATTTAAGCTAAGCAAAAGTTAAGTAAAGGACCAGGTAAGAGATTTCTGTCATGGTCTTGTGTTATAATGAACAAAATCAGTATTTTATACTGAAGAGTCTCATCTAAAATATTGCAGTTAAGAACTTGGACAAGCAAATAGTAATATTCAAGTGCTTAGGTAGCAGTTTGAAAGTGGAAAGATTTGAATTTAGCTTCAGTTACTGATCATGATACAACTTTTATCTCACATGTTTTGCAATTCAGATACAGAGAATGAAAAAGTCCTGAGGTCCATAACATGGTAAAGCATTTATCATCTATACACATAGGTACAATTGTGTAGGCAAGACTGGTGCAACTCAGGTTCTGGTATATTTTATATGCACACATAACAGCTTTGGGTATGTTGTCTCAGTGACTGTAAATGTAAGTTGTTTTTGTTAATTTATGAGTGTGGACAAATGGTCTAGAGACCATTGGGGTGAAGAAGATACTTACCACACCAGCGAATTGAAAAAGCCAGGGAAGTAAATAAGGGATTGTAAGTACTGAAATGGCAAGCCAGTTGAAAGCTGCAGAATGAGAATGAATTGTCCTGTTACATCTCATTTAAATTGGTGTTACGGGCAGTGATCTTGAGAAGATAGGACTTCATCGCAATGGAACATAGAAAATAAAAACCTTTGTCACACCTTTCTTTTATTTTATGAGGTCATATATGACCTTAGCTCTACCGACCAAACACATAAATCATAGATTTAAAAGGGATCTTATGGGTTTTTTAATAGAGTGGGCCACTAGATTTTTCCACAGAAAAATACTGGAACCACTCACCCCTCTCACTCCAGTCTGAGTAGCTCAGAGAACTGGAATTGGATTAGATTTTCCTCAAATGGGTAACTGAGAGATACACAGTAGGAATATGTAATTCTTACATATTTGGTGCCAGTACTTAGATATACAGAATTTTATTATTCTTAATTAAAACAACAAATAAAATCCTATTGAATAGATTTGGAGATGCAATTCTCTCAGTACTGCCACTGCCATTCTGTATGGTAACTATTTGAAATACTAAATGGGACTAAAGCTTTTTAGCTGATTCTTGATTGTATGACCATTTGTAATTCTGAACTTCAGTTTTAGAAAGTCTTCAAAAATCCTGGCCATTATGACACTTTTAAATCATCTGAAGTTGTTTAATCACAGCTTTTGTTATAATGATGTAGATTAGGCACCTTGACTTCTGAGTTTTATCGGTACCTTTCAGACTTCTGATACATGAGGATAGGGTATCTGGATTTGCTAAAGCTTTCAATTTTATTATATTTTATTAAGGGAGAAGGAGGAAAACTAAATGCTCAAGTTCTCCAGTGCCTTCTCTTGTAAAAAAGCTGGGGGCGGGGTGGAGCGGGGGAAGGAGGAGAGAGACATTACTGACTGTGTGTCAAAATTGTAGATTTTGATCAAGCTTATGAGGAAATTAAGTGTAACTCTTTTTGATATGGTTTCATTTCATAGTGACACAGAAAACACCTATCAAAGTGTTTAATATTAAAACAAAACCTTCAGCGAATGAAGCCCAGCCCTAATACCCAGCAGAGCGAGAAACCTGCACTTTGCATGTCATCCTTGTGCTGGAGAATTTGATAACACTACAGAAGGATCTGTTTTACCAAGCTGGTTCTGATGCATAAAATCCGTGACTTTGAATTATTTCCCCCTTTTAAAATTCCTAGTGATTCCTTTTTCGCAAAGCTAGTGTTGTTATATTTGTTTCCTAAGGGTATGCAGGTGTTTTCACTGGAATAATGCAATTTCGAGACATTTCTTTCCTGCACGCCAGATTCATTGAATGAATCACTGTACGCAAACTTGGCTCAGAACTGTCCAGCGGCAGTAATGAGATGCAGCTTCTCGGTGGCCAGTTTCCAAGCTGGCAAAGGGCAATGGGGAGTTACAGCCATCACCATCTTCTGCTGGTTTGGCTGTGGGACGTGGGGCGAGAGCTGTAGCACACTTGGGCCGAAACATGGCACAAACCCGCACATCTGTAGTGGGCAGTAATCAAGCAAAGCAATAATGAAACCATGTTGCCTCTTGCCTCCAGACACAGTCTGTTGAGAACAACATGAAAACATCTTCTGAAGCCTGAGAAGAGAAACTTGGACTGAGAGTTGTCCAGTGTGTAAACAGAGGGTTGTCATCCAGCATGTTTGGGTAGTATCTGAAGATGTGAGCATTGTGCCTCAGGGCAAAAATTAGCCAAACTGAGGGAGACTAGAGCTGTTGAAGAAGAAACTGAATGTACTTTTTTAATTTTTTATGAGATTAAGGATTTAATGCTACTTCCAAAGGCGTACATGTTTTGGGCACAGGGTATATGTACTTTCTCAGCTCATCTTTAGGGAATAAACATAGAGAACTACACACTCAGCAAGTACAAATCAATGTGGCACCAATAAAGCTATTGAGAACCAAGCCCAGAGAAGGGTTCAGGTTTCAAATTTAGGGACAGAATTTTACCTTTAAGGTTTTGGATTTGGGGTTCAGGTTCAGGGCTAACTTGAAATAGAGCAAATCAGTTTGAGAGGTCAGGCAGATATTCTTGGTAATACGGGTTTTACTTCTGAAAGGTTAGCATCTTTTATAAGCGCTCAGGCGCCCAAAATAAGAACTCAGGATTTTTTCTTGTAAACTGTGTAAGCATGCATGTACTTATAGTTCCACTGTAAGTATCTGGCTTTGGTTTCATATAAATTTGTTGTCAGAAGAACAAATAAAGTAGTGATAACTCTAATAATGATAAAGAGTATCTCTTTTACAGTTGCTTTTATTTTATATGCAGTCTGCACCTGGAAACAACCAAGTGTCTTCTTTTAGTCTTCTTGTTACATTTATCTTGTTCCCGCTTTCCAATGTTTTATATTTTTATCTGTAGTATGAAAATACTTCAGTCACTGTTGCAGTTTGTTTTTATTGTCCACTGTGACTGGTTATTCCAGGTGTTTACTTATTTTCATGACGAAGGTTCTTATTGGATTTCATTCATGTTTATGTTTAGAAAGCTTCTGGCACATTTCATGGTTGTTGGGCCTCTTGGATGGGAAGATGTTTTACCATGTGCATCATTATCACTTCATTATTTTGTACACATCTATTTGGTCATCCTAAATGTTTTTCATCGTCACTGAAAATAAGCTTAACACGTAACAGGTGTAGAGCCATATGGAGAAAGAGAGCTTGAAAGAGAAATACTAGTTTATCCACCACAGTGCAGAGGCCTCTCTCCAGTGAACAGCATGAGCATACAGTGATGCAAAGGGAGGTATAGGCTTCCTAGAGCCTCTGTAAATCCTCCTCTGCCTAAGTGCCTTGCTTTGAAAACCTGTATGACAGAGAAGGGCCATGTAAAGCAAGTAAGTTGTTGGAGTCCAAATATTGTAGGTTGCTGACTGTCTTTCATAGGTCTTCCCAGCTAGCTATGCTGCCCTGAAATTTAGTATTGTCTTGAAGCATCTGTTTTTCCTTTCATGGACACAAGGTGTAAACAAGGTAGGGAGTTACCAGTGTTGCTGAGCTGCCTTGTGATTTCTCTAGAGTAAAGGATGTTTACTGCTGTGTTAGCAGCACCCTGCTATCTGGCATCAAGTTTGGCTTAATTTACTAAGCGATTAGAAAATAGCTGACCCCTGGTGATCCACAAATACCAGAAAGGTGCCTTTAGGATCGATGCATCCAGGTGAAATTTGCAGGAGTTTCATGCCTCCTCTTATGAGCACAGCAGCCTGAACCACCATGTAAGTCACAACTGGGACAGAAGGTGGGCAAAGTTACACACTTTGTCCTGCCATTTTGGTCTTGGCCTCCACCTGGTGCAGATGAGATCTGCCCCAGAAGAGTAGAGAGATGTATTTCAATTCCTGTAGGATTGGCCTCTAAATCAGGAGCAGTAATATAACCCTTGTTTTTTCCCTTCCTTCTCTATAGTATTATTAGATTGTTTCCTTTGTCCCTGTTTCTCATTTTTTGTGCATTTTTAGACCACTATTATATTTTCCTTTTTCTTTAATGTGAATATGTCTAAAGAGCCCATTGTTGTCAGTTGAAATATTTATGTAGTTTAGCATTCAGTAATTCCATTTGCTCCTTTAATTTGATCCTTTAACTTACTTCTGCTTATTTTTACATACAGTGCCTCCAAATCCTCTGCACCAGATTTGTTTATCTTTTTTAAAAGCTTTCAGCTCTCTGCTTGTAAAACTCTTTGCATTTCATTCCTTACCTAACCACAATGGCCTATGTTGCACTTTTCCCTGTTTAGATTGAAGTGGGAAGAATTTCAACTGCACGCTTTCCAACAGTTGCTTAAACATTTCCCATTTTTCCCCTAGTAGCTTTCCCACAGTTAGTAGAAATCCAATCAAAAGTACTTTCCACTCTTTTCAAAGTCAGCTACTTTATTTCTCTTATGCTTTCTGGTAATATTCTATGCTGACCCTTGAAAACTCTCATCTCTCTTACATATTTTCAGAGGAGGTTATGTGTTGTGAGCGTCTCTATGTGTGAGTGAATGAATACACACGTGTGTGCACAGACACAACTATATTTAGCCTTTAAATTATTTTTTCCTATCCTCATCTTGGCTTCCAAACTGTCTGTATCCCACTGTTGTGTTTTGGGGTGGGGGTTTTTTTGGTTGTTTTTTGGTTAGGGTTTTTTTTTTTTAATTTTTTAAAAACCATTAGGCCATTTTCTTAGTGTAGCAAAACTATTAGAGAGATGGAGAGACATCTGATACAAGGCATTTGTCTTGTCCTTGGGGACATCTGACAAATTGGACAACTTTGTGTGAGTTCTGGCACTAGCCACCACCCCAGATGTTTCAGTGGTATGTAGGACAGTGAGAAAGGAGTGATGTTAGGCTAAGGAGGGAGAAACTGTAAAGAGGAGAAGTTGGATTCTTTTTTCCTAAATAGACGAGTGCAGAACTGAAGCTGCCTTTCAGAGCAGAGGCCTCAGGGAGTTACAGAAGACTACCTGTTGGATAGACTGTCAAAAATGCATTTCATAATTACCCTTCATTGTCCCACTACTGCTCTGCCCCAGCCCCATGTCCTAAGTTTCTGGAAGCCAAAAAAACCTCTGCAAGAAAAACATTTGGTGTTTTATACTACAGGAACTGAAAAAGCATTACTTAATCAATCTTTTCAAAATCCTTGAGCATAATTGAGCCCTGTTTGGCTCTGGTTTTATGCTGGTTAGGATCCAACAATGTCATTGGCATAGAAGAGGATGAACCAGGCATTTGAAGTATTGTTTAATGAACTGATTGTATAGAAAGGCCAACTGGAGCAGAGGCAATGAGGTGGCTTGAGTCAGAATTTTCTGCTCTTGTGCTCATTCTTCAAGGCTGTGCTTCCACATCAAGGGCATGCAGTGGGATGTGCAGTTTGGTCAGAGCCAAAAGCTGTGGGCTGTGGGCTGTGGGCTAGCTCTTCAGCTGGTTTTGACTGGCACAGGTCCTGTGCAACCAGGTTTTAATTCATGGAGCAATTCCAGTTTTATACTCGCTGGGGGAAACCTGGCCACTGCTTGTAGCTTGTAGCTCCCAAACTCATAAAATATTGGGTTTTTTCCTCCACCCAGATAGTACCTCCAACCCAGTTTCATTTCCATACGACTACTTTGCTTTACGTTTATCTCGAAATCCATCCTCCAGTGATACTTCTCTGCAGTGAGTTCTTCCTAACTAATTTTGAGTGTTAACCTCAGAACTAGCTGGGTGTTAAGGGTAGCACCTCCAAACATCCTGTGAAAACATGAGCACAAACTGCAGCAAGTGAGTATGCCTGCATGTAAGTAAATAAAAGAACGTTGCCCCACTGTGTGAACTTGGTGGAGGGACCAGAGGCAGGATTCCGTCACCTGCTGGCGTAACACCAAATGATGTGTATTTTATTTTGTGACTTCTGTGTTAAACCAAAATAACCAAAATATAGTGGTGAAATTGTCTATGTCCAAAGAATAAATGTTTGTGCCGAGCATATTTCTCACATAGCCTGTGCTGCAAAGTATTAAGGAAGTTCTCCTGCAACTGTACAGGGACTGGAGCTTTCTGAGCAAGAGATGTTTTGAAAGAGCTACTTTGTGACGTGTACAATAATAACAACAGCATACAGGGTGATCAGGGTTGCCTTATAATATTGTCAGCAGGTATTTAAACACACACACACACACAAACACACCCGCCCCCCCCAATGATTTGTTGTTTATTTTAAGTTCTGGGGTTTATTTTTCCTTTTTTTAAAAGTAGTGTGACAGTAACACTTCTTTTATAAGAGAAACAATGTCAACAGAAGGCTAAAGAGCATGTGCCTGTGGAACATCTGCTCTGAGAAGCCACTTGAAAAATAACCGCTCAGTAGCATGATAAGAAAACATCTGTGAAACACTGGGAAGAATATTAGCAATGGGACGAGGCAAGGAAGGACAAGCGAGGTTGGACCTAGACCAGGGACAGACATCTACCAAATGCCAGGGGCAACACCTCTGATCTTTCTTTCCCAATTACATCTATATTAAATGCTAAGGTTTAGTTAGGAACAGGGAGGGATATGGCAAGGGCAAAGCCAAGCAGGGTGGCCATCATCTTACCAGGTGCAAGGCCGAAGGCCCAGCTCTCCCCACCCTCATCCAGGCAGCCAGGGCATTGGGGTGGGTGGGAAGGAGAGAGCAGATTGCTGTCCAGGCATGGGGCAGGCACTTTGCATAATCAGAACCTGGTATGTGTGCATGTATAGCCTGCTCCTTGTTTTCCTTTGTTGTGCTTTACGTGTTGGATGAATCACACAAGATTTTATTAGGAAAACACTGTTCTTATTAGAATTGTATATAAACAAGCCATCTGCCTTCACACATCTATTTGAAGATCATTTAAGACTGGCAATTCGATTTCAGGGCACTTATAGAACACTTCTTTGCTGAATATTGGGAGGATGACACATAGCTGTGTCTTAACCTTTAAGCAGACATTTGGCTTTAATTGATGTGCATATTACACTCCCTTTTAAAAGTGGGTTACTTAGTGTTTATTCAATTACACCAACGCAGCTCCTCAGCAACTTTAAACAAAGAACACATACTACTGAGACATTTCCCACAACATACCATGGCCTCAAAATCCCATTGGTTTGCTATAGAATAAACAGTCAGGAATTCCTGGAAATTAAAAAACAAAAACCACATGGACGGTAGGAGAAAATTAAATTAGTGACCCTACATAAAAACAAGTAAGATTTTCAGGCATCCACTCTGTTTCCAATCTTATTTATTCCTTTCTGGTATTAATCAACCTCTTAGATTTCCCTTTGGATCTGGCTTTTTCCATTACAAATTTAAGGATTCTGTAGAATGACAGCTTCAATATACCATAGGTTGTATGTTATTCTTCTGAATAATGCATGCAGAAATTGATGCATATTTGTAAAGAGTGCATGTATGACAAAGAGCTAAGTACAGATAGATGAAAGTGTATGTCTGTATTACAGAGGAGGTCAGATGCTGGCAAACTGATACATCAGTTCATTGTGAGATGCTCAGTCTACAGAAAAAAAACAAATCTGTTTTTGCTGGTTACAGATCCTATTTCACATAATTGATCATGAAAGGGAAGAGAGAAGAAACTATGACTAAGAGCCCAGCATAGAAACCAGTTTTGTCACCCAGAACAAATCTAATCTGCTCATATTCCAAAAACCAGAGCAAATCATTCCAGTTTATTCAAGGTGCTGTGAGTCTAACTGGTTAGGAATCCCTGCCAGGAAAAAGTTAAACATATCTTAATGAAGATAATATTTAAACACCTCTTTATTTCAGTGAACTTAAGTATCGTCCATCCTAACAAGGGAAAGTTCTGTGAGTCACAACCTGAGCATAATCTAGAAGGGTGATGGCTGCAGCATTTTAAAAAGAAGGGCAGGTACTGACCATTAATGGAAAATCAGACCTCTTTTAGGTTTCCCCAGCTGAGGGAGCAAATCACTAGCCTCTTCAGATGTTTTCCTTGTCTGCTTCCAGTTTTCATCTCTCTGATCTGCTGGTGAATGGTGCAGCTGGTGTTTTGGAGGTGGGATGTGAGTGTTTAACTGTTTTGGAGGTACAAAATGGCTAGAATAATATGCACCTTTACAGTCTTAAAGCAATGTCAGTTTAACTGGAGTTTCAAATTGACAAACTTGACCCCTTGGTTAAAGTCTTAGCTTGCTTCATACCTTTTTGTCATTTCAGTCTCTTGTGCAACTTAAATAAGATTTAGGAGTGTCCAAACAGTGATCTCTGCCAGTTTAAATAAGCTGTTTTCAAAAAAATATATATAGCTGAACTGAGTAAGGTTTTGTTTAGAGTTAGGAACATGAACAATAAAATACAATAAGGATTTCGTGACCTTATCCCTACTTTCAATGTTTCCTGTGCTTTTTTCCATTAGTTCATCTAAAATGTTGAGTGTACAGGATTGTGTACAGCTCCTGACACAGTGGGGAACAGATGTTCAGTTTCTTTGTATGACTACAATGT
Organism: Laterallus jamaicensis coturniculus; assembly: GCA_022605575.1. Classification (NCBI taxonomy): domain Eukaryota; kingdom Metazoa; phylum Chordata; class Aves; order Gruiformes; family Rallidae; genus Laterallus; species Laterallus jamaicensis. The sequence continues at coordinate 26,133,727 of JAKCOX010000001.1, forward strand.
GTATATTTTAGGTAATAAATGGGTAAAAAATAACGTAAAAAGTAGCATTTTTGAGGCCTATTGACTGTTAGAAAAGTGTTATTCAGATGTGGAAACTATCCCAAAGTTTACTGAAGTTTTTGAAATCTGGAGAAGACTTGATCAAGTTTGAGTTTCTCCAAACATGTTGCCTGTCCTGTGTTGATGAGAACTGTCTTCATCACCTGCAACATTCCTTATTCTTCCCAGGGATACAGAGGGGAGAAAAGACTCTAATGCTAATAAACATTCAAGCCATTTATTTCAATAGTTAGTAATCGCTGAATAACGATTTACAAAAATTGCACATCCTCTGTTTAACTAAGGGTTTGCCTGTGATCATCATAATCAGTTCTGCCTGTTTGAAGAAACGCATGCTTGCACAGCTTGAAACATTTAAAACCTTTCAAGTTGGGCTTTGGCACCTCTGATGGTATGTACTGTGCTTATGACAGTTAATCATGTGAACTGAAATTTTTTTTCTCTTCCCTTTAAACTTGGTAGATTTAAGATTATCTTCTTGGGTTGTTGGGTTTTTGTTGGTTTTTTTTTTTTTATTCTCATAGTATTTTTTCAAAGTTAAATTTCCAGTGCATGAAACTACTTGACCTGGAAAATAAACACAGCACCACATATAGCACTGTGGGATAGCAAAAGAAATCTGACCTGTGTGACTAAACAAGAGAGACATGTAAAACAATGAAGGCCTAATTTTATATGGTGTTTTAGCAACAATTTTAGGTTACCTAAACAGACAGATGTGTCAACAACTGTCCTCAATGTTTAGTACCTTCCATAAAGGAGTTTTCAAAATCTGGTCCTTGAATCTTCAGTGACCTACCTTTAATTTCCTCAAAGCAATAAAGGTTGACATCTATTACAGACTTCAGTGGAAACAGCTGATGTTTACTGCCACTGAGAAAATCAGGCCCTGCAGACTAGAATCTCTGCTGGTGAACTCTGACTGGGCTTCTCTCATGATAGTGATGGAGTCTAATTTTGGTGTCTAATTTTAGTGTGTAATGTGACATTTTACCTAATGTGGACTCTTCCAGCGCTGCACTACCTCCACTGTGATTTTTTTTTTCCTAATGTTGGGACAGAATTTTGTTTTGTATGACCTGTGAGTGTTGCCTCTTTTCTTTCTGCTGTGTACCTTGAGAAGAGCATGGCCCTGGGTCTTCTATGATCAGCCTTTCATAATGCAGTGGCAGGCAGGAGTTGAATCCCACCCTCGGCCTCTTTTTCTTTAGGGTGAACAAATCGTAACCCCTCAGTTTCTCTTTTTTCTACATGTGCTCCAGTCTAGCCACCTTTGTGACTCTCCTGTTTGTCAATGTCTTTCTTGAATGGAGGAAGAGACAATATTAGATATCATACTCCAAATGCACCCTCAAGAAAGTGAAATAGAGGGGAAAGGTTAGCAAAAGGTGAGATCAGTATGCTCAGCTAGCTTCCTGAAATGCCTGTACACCGATGCATGGAGCATGGGAAAAAAACAGGAGGAATTAGAAATCTGTGTGTAGTCAAGTGGTGGCAATTACAGACATGGTGGGACAGCTCACATGACTGGAATGTGGCCATGGATGGCTGTGTCCTTTTTAGGAAAGACAGGCCAACAAGGCGAGGTGTGGAGTTGCTCTTTATGTGAGACAGCAGCCAGAATGCATTGACTTCTATCCAGGGGTGGATGAGGAGCGGGTTGAGAGGCTAGCATGGGTGATACTGTTGTGGGTGTCTATTACAGGCCACCTGATCAGGATGAGGAAGTTGATGGAGCCTTCAACAGGTAGCTGATAAGACTCTTGCAGTCATACGTCCTGGTTCTCATGGGGGATTTTAAGCTCACAGATACTTGCTGTAAGGCCTACATAGCCAGCCATTCACAGCCCAGGAGGTCCCTCCAGTGCATCAATGATAACTTCTTGTTGCAAATTGTGGATGATCCAATTAGGATAGGAGTGCTGTTGCATCTTATACTCACTAACAAGGAAGGTTTGGATGAAGCAATGAGGGTTGAGGGTAGCCTTGGCTGCAGCGACCATGAGATGGTGGAGTTCAGGATCTTATGTGGTAGGAACAGAATATCGGGCAGGATCACAACCCTGGACTTCAGCAGGGCCAACTTTGTCCTTTTGAAGCAATTGCTAAGTGAAATCAAATGGGACAGAGTACTACAAAGAAAAGAGGCCCAGGACAGTTGGTTTACATTCAAAGACAACTTCTGAGCTCAAGACCAAAGCATCCCAGTGGGTAAGAAATCAAGAAAGGGAGCCAGAAGACCTGCATGGTTAAACAAGGGACTGCTGGGCAAACTCAAGGAGAAGAAGAGAATCTGGTCATGGAAGGAGGGGATGGCCACTTGAGCGGAATATAAGACTGTTGTCAGAGCATGTAGGGAGGCAACAAAAAAAGCAAGGCCTCCTTGGAGTTAAACCTTGCAAGAGAGGTCAAGAACAGAAAGGGCTTCTGCAAATACATTGCAGACAAAACTAACATGGGAGGCAATGTAGGCCCTCTGCTGAATGAGGTGGATGAAGATATGTATTATCCTTTATCACACCAACTCTGTGATTTTACCTAATTTAGCTTTCCCTTTTGATACATACCTACCACAATGTTTCCAAAATAATTTTTTTTAAAGATGTATAATGTTTCTTGATAGGAGATGAAGAACAGCCATGTACCTTCTACCATACCTTTACAGTGTTGCCTGGAACCCTGAAACTTTGTTTATTACAACAATATTCCACATTATTTGCCACACATACTTGGACGCAAATACACCACTTCTGTTCAAGAAAGATTAATGATAGAGCTAAGCTACTCATTTAATAATCTCTGGGACCTAAAAGGGTGTATATCAGGGACCAAATTTCCCTCTCTAGTTTTGTTTACAGTTTATGTTGTTCACACATATTAAGTAACTTCTAGCAGTTTTGGCTGAAAATTTAGTTAAGAGGCTGAACTCATATGTAATCAGCATTTTTTCATCGCGCAGACATGCACTATTCGTAACGTAAGTGACATTTGACTAACACTTAACAACCTAATTATTTTCTTGCAAGTATGTGTATTAAACTAAACCCAGAGTCAGAGGATGTTTGGTGCCTATGTGCAGCAAAACAAGGCTTCCTTAATTCTCTGTGGTCAGTACATCTTTATTTTACAATGACTTACAAACCTGTGAACGCAGGAGAGTTTGCAGCAGTTTTTTTAATGCATGCCTGTAAGAAAGTAGTGGGCTACCTCAGTGCTAGCTAACAATGGCTTCTGGGTCTGAGCTGCCTTCCATTGTGAAAAATGGACAGCCTTTCACTGGTGAAAAGATCCCACTTCTTCCAGGCAGCCACGGAGTGCTCTATGGTGGAGTGCTCACTTATGGAGCATTCATTTCTTCCACAGACTGCCAAAGGGGTCACAGCTGGAGTCTCTGTCAGTGGCTGTGATTTTTCAGATAAGCAATAGTCTTGAGATCAAAAACCCAAACCCAGGATGTATTGTCCAGGGCAAAGCTTCACAAACCACCTCTTCCTCTTAAGCAGCTTTTTTACTAGTAGCTAGAGCTGAGTAATTGGCCAGGCTATCTATTTAATTTTTAATCTTCTCCAAGGAATCTTCTTGCTGATGGGATTTTTTCCTAGTGAGTGATGTAGAATACTTCTGCATGCAAAGATCTATAGCAGATTTTTTTACCTGAAAAATATTTCAGCTGGGAAATATCCTTAAGCCTGCTTTTGGCTAAGGGTGTTATTAATCCTCGGCTTGGCTACACAGCACTAATATTTGGCCATTGTCAGGATTTTCTTGGCTAATGCTACTTCAGAAATAAAGCAAACACTAGGGCACATCTGAAAGGAAAAAAATCTCAGCCTAAGCAAAGTACTTGATATTTTTTGTACATGCTATTGTTAGACATGATAGACAGGTGTTTGAGTATGAACTAGACTCATCCCTTTCAAAGTCTAGCATATCCCTCTCTCATAGTTCACAGACAGCTTGGATTTAGGGACAACCAGTAATGTATGCAGCAACTGGTTACTCTGTAAGTAGTATTAAATGGACATAAATCTGAATGGTCGCTCTGGAAGGTGATCTGAGACTCTAAGGCATTGAGGATGAGGGATTCTGTTACCTGTTAGTATGTAAATGACACCATCCTAAAGCTACCCAAAGCGTCCTTTCCCTGTTTACATGGAGCTACCTGTAGAGAATATTACCTGCTGCTTTTTAACAGGAGACATCATGGTTTTTCAGCCCTTAACAACTATCTGGGCTTGTTGGCATGAGTCCTGGGTCCCATTTGCCATTGGCACTTGCCCATCAAAGTTAACACCTCAGCTCCTCTGGTTTGTAGTGGGCTCAATGCAGTGGTGCCACCCACGTACGTGATGGCTTTGCCACAGGTTTGGGATTTCAGTTTTTCCACTGCCTGCTATCCTGACAGAAATGTCTCTTTCAAGGTTTGGAATGTCCATTCTGATCCTCTTTTCCTTGTTCTATACTTCAATTCTCAGAAGGTTATCCTGGGAGAAGGGCTTTCAGATAGCTGAAGCTTGACTCAGTCCCCTGTGGTTATTTGGTTAAATTATCTGTATTACTTACCAGCAGTAGCAGCACTTTGTTGCATCTTCTCTTCCCTGATACACTCAGGAAAAAGACCTCCTGCGGTTCCAGAGCTTTCCAACAAGAGGATACGGTAATGCTCTTCTAACCATTGCAAATAAGGATTCTTGCTTAAACTACTCATTTAAGATGAAATCTCAGAAATTGGAGGAAAGTCCCGGAGTATGCAGCACTGTAACCTGTTGTTTCTGCAAAGTCCCACCATCGCCTTTACTTGCTAAGGTGTCCATTATACGGGTTATGTAGGTCTGAATCAACAGTCTGGATTCATCTTCAGGAATGTTCGTAATCGGTCCCTTACTTTTCAACCTGTGTCTTCTCCAAGGTATAGGGAAGGACTTTGTATTTCTTGTGAGCATTAATATGTGTCATGAGACATACTTACAGAACAAAAATCTAATCATGTTAGAAAAGGGACAAGGCTGAAGTTACGGAGCATCACCCTGCAAAATCACAAAGGACAGTTGAGGAAGGTAGGCTTGACTCAAATTATTCCTATGAGGAGCAACAGTATACTCAAGTATTTACTGAAGAATTGTTATTGTAGATATTTAAGTGAAAGGTGTCGCTGTGCCACATTTTTAATTTCTTGTCTTATAGATTGTAACTTCACTGGCCACTATCTCATTTTGTGCTGTACATATAAATAGGATTCTTAGGCACTGAAGCAAAGGGAAGACAACACTTAGGATGTGTTAAAAATGAAGACAATGGAAATCAGAGTTTCCATCTAATTCCTCTTGTAATGACATCTGATTGTCTTTTCCTATTTGATTGTTAATTATTTTTTTCATTTTAGATATATCAAAACTATGTCCTAGTCTTGTATATGCTTTCTTTTTGAGCGAAAATTAGCATAAAACACTGAAGCATTGCAATAGCTATTTGAAAGGTGAACAGGGACCTAAAAATTGCCTCTATCTTTTTCTTACTGCTGAAAATTTCCTAAGCTTTAACAGTGGTATTTCCCAGTTTTTTCTACCTGAGCTTTGACCAAAGCCAAGTCTAAATCCATATGTAGAGGTCTGGAACAATAATTCTGAGATCCCTATTTAAAACAGCCTTCTGAAGTGATGGATTATCATGCCATTTTCCCTTCCCTGTTATAACTTCTAACATCAGAAATATATTATTTGTTACCATCCCCAAAATGCTGGACTAGAAAGATTATTAGCAGAAAAATAAAGAAGGTGGAAGTGAATTCTGTTCCCTACCAACTCTGACAGCATTTTTTGGCTTTTCTTGTCTCCTGGAAGAGGTATCAAAATCTGAACATGATAATGAAAAGAAACTTTGGCTGAGCAGCACTAATGTAACCTGGAAGTTCTGCAATTTTCTTGGAAAATTAAGGATTATAAAAGCTAAGATTCAGCCACCTAACTTTCAACCCATGACTAATGCCTAGAGAGAAGCCTAGCCACTCTAAACTTCATTTGCAGGCAGTGGGGAGAGATGTAGGATGGATTTGGCTGAGGGTAGGAGAGTTTAGTTTTGTTTCAGATATGCTTCAGTGTTTCGTAAATGGCCAGCTGGGATATTTGGAACTGAAGCCTTCAGTCCTACTGTAATAGGAGTTTAGCCAGCGTGAACGCTGCATCTTCAGCCCCTACTATGTTTTAATCTCCTACTTCATAACACTGGTGTGTCACTACATTCTTCAGAAAAATAGCCAGTAATGCCTGAAAACTCAGAACTGCCTGAATCCCAGCAGTGACCTGCCATCACATTTATGTGTGTGCATCTCTCCCCTAGATACCTCTAACCTCATCTCTATTGCTCATAAGATCTGGACTGTGTTTCTGAAAATATGTCTGGAATATAATTCCTTATAAAAGTGCTTCATGCTAAAGCTGCTTGGAGATCTCTCTTTCAAGGATCAACTTCAGAGGATTTCCAAGCTGCAACCACAAGTTGTGTCCGTTGTTTTCTGTAAGAAATACAGTACTTCGTTATTGCCACAGGGGGTACTGTTGGCTTAATTTTGTGTTTGAGTCACTGCTGCTGAAATTATTAAGTTAATGATTTATGCCTCTATGATACAACAATCTCTAGTGTTTAAATTGGTTACTATGTTTTGTTTACTGTTTATAACTACCACGGTTGTTTTAAATGCCACTAAAACTACTTGCCAGCTCGTATGGTTTATTTCTCCCTGCAGATTTTTACAAACCACTGATTGATATGAGGGGAAAAAACACAACCATAGTGATTTATGCTTTAAAAAAAAATAAAAATCCCAAAAGCTATGAATTAACCACTGTTCTGCTATATAGAAAAAATAACACTCTAGTGACACTGAACAATGGATGTCAAAACCTACTTATTCTAGTGCTTGCTTCTGGTTTTATCATAGTGGAAAATTTGAGTGGCTTTTTCTTTCTTTTTCTTCGAGTACTATGACTGCATCAGTTTTGGTCTATGAGCTCACTAGTTTTTCCCCAGGGTTCCTCCTCATCATGCCATGTTAAGTACTTGATTCACTTAAACAGGCTAATGTTTGCAAAAGTGGAAAAAATGTCCCAGAATACGCTGCTTGACAGAAGGTGAGCTCATTTTAGCTCCCGGTGCACACAGAAAATTTGGGAGGCTGAACTACAGCTTCAGGGAAACCATCTGATAACAAAGCCGGGTAGATTCTGTGGCACTCTGTTGCTTTGAAGAAAAGCAGCATTTACTGGTTTTCACTGGAAAAAGTAGGGAGCAGTGAGAACATAACTCAACTGTGTAGGGCATGATGAGATTTCTCCAGTGTGTTACAGCAGCTGCAGGACAGTGTGACAACAAGCACTTTCTTTCACTCTGCTGGGTGAAAATTTGATCTCAGTAAAGCATAAAAACTGCTTTTGACATCACATCTTAGACCTGCAGTAGTAAAGTTTGCATTTGTCTCCTTTTATGTGCCATGTGAGCCATCACTTCCACATGTACTTAACCAGTTTCTTACTGGGGAGCTTTGTGATCAAAACTGGGAATGAGATAAATCAGTTTATGGAAAGGATACAAGGCAACTCTTAGAGATAGCTAGAATCAAAAATTCCACAGGCTGACTCCATCTCCATAGATGCACAGACTACAGTTCAACATCTGAACCGCTTTTCATCTAACATAGAGGTCAGGACCACATGTTGCTGATTCACCCCTCAGCCTTCAGAGGTTCCAGCCACTGGCCTGGTTCTCAGCAACTTCAGGCTGTTCAGACAGCCAAAAAATTGATGGAGTTTGATTAGATGATGTTGTAGGAGGCATCCCAGCAGCAATGTGCTACCAGAACCCCCTTACTGCCCAGCACATGGGCTGGGTTTTTCCCAGTGTTGAAATCTCTTAAATCTAAGACTAGCGTCAAACGCTTGTTGCAGTAGGGAGCGATGAGCATGTGAGTTTTACATGGGAAGGAGATGCTGGCAATGTAGAAAGCCAGGCACAAGTATTTTAAGAAGAAGCAGTATAAGACATCACTTCTATACTGCAATATAATGTAAACCCCAGGAATTTTAGCTAGCAGGGCTCTGATATCTTGGTTCTGGGTTCCCCAAACAGAGGAGTGGCACAGATACTACACACTGCAGAATCGATGCATTTGTGGTCCATCTGACTTACTACATGAAGCAATACATCCACCTGGTGATCTGCACATACACTTGCCTGGGGCTGCTGTACATCTGGCAGCCAGAGCTACCTTTTCCCTAGGCCGACTTATCCAGACAAATGGGAGAAATTATCTTTTACTACCCAGAGAACATTTCCAGGCAGAAAGAGAGGATATATTCTGGGAAACACGAAACCTGTAGTACTCCCAGCTAGTGACACAACCTGTTATGTGTGGCCTTTCTCAAATTCATGCTATAGTTTCATTAACAGGCAGTACGCAAGTAAGTATGAAATCCCAAAATCCACAGTAGAAAAGCATTGATCTCTAGTCTAAATCAGTCCAATCTTAAGTTACGTTTTAGGTATGTTTTCACATGCCTACCATGATCTTTTTGTGCATCTAACCATGCTTCTCAACAAATGCTGTGGAGAACACAGTCATTTTGTGTGGATAGAATTTCTGTGTTATAAAGACAGCTTCAGATGTGTGAGTGAGAAGACCATGGATTCACAGAGAGGAAAGGTTGGCTGTCCAGAACACAGGTTTGACTGACTACACCTAACGCTGCAAACTTCTTAGTGTGGGCTGGGAGAAGATACAGATCTCACTTATTCCTCCAGAGCATACATGTAAGTATGAATTTTACTTAAGATGTCCCTCAGCGTGTAGGGGTGTGCGCAGGCAGTGGGTACGTGGGGTGACTGGAGGGTGGGATGCACTGCCTGTTCACCCTGACTGTTAGAAGGCCTGCAGACAACCTGTGCAAAGTGCTCAGCTCCAAAGCAATGTCATCCCACCCTCAGCTGACATGACTTGCACATACACCTTTGTTGAGGTTAAGACTGGCACTCAGTAACAGATGTCCATGGGTGCTGCTGTCCAATGTCTTGTTAGTGAATGCAGTACTGTAGAGAAGGATCTTGAAAAGCAGAATGCATGTAGTCCTCTTGCTTCAGCCAGTATCTTCTTAAGCAAAACAAGCACCTGGTCAGAGATGAGCTACGCTTTTTACATATTTTCAGAGACTTTCCTTTTGATTTTTTCCAGAGCTGGAATGCTGTATATGTGATATTTCCCTTAATAAAGCATCCAGGAGTTGTTTTTCAAGGACATGTATAAATATGGGAGTCCGCCGTGCAAGGTCATGGGTAGAAGACATGAGAACTTACTGGCAGAATTACCCTGCAGCTTTATTTTGTATGACTTGAAGCTATATTTTTTTTTCCCTCCCAGATTTAACACTAATCTGTGTGTTAATGTGTGGCCTGTGAAAGGTGTGCGAAAGGTCTGCTTGGCCCTCTGCAAGGAAAAGGCTTGTCTCCTTAGATTTAGATGACTCAAAAGGTTCTCTAGGTAGAAATTAACTCATCTAGGAAAGTATCCATAGCAAGAAAAACATGAAAAAAAATTTGTTCTGGCATCAGGAAAACTTTTTCCCTAGTACATTGGGGTACTACAACTGTGGGAAAACAAAGGAAAGTGATAAACCTAAACTACTAGCTATCTGGAAACAACTCCCCCACACACAGGAGCACACACACCTCTGCTTTTTGAGGACCTCAAAACCAGAAGGATCTCAGACCAAGTAAGAAAAAGAATTGTTATTTTCATTGTCTTTCATTGAGGGTCAAGGGTGAAATAGAAAAAAGGATGTAGAATAGGGACAAAAGCATATAAAAGATTATTTCTTCCTGTGATGTGAAAATTTGTGTTTCAGAAGTAAAGATGGATATTAAGCACAAAAGATTTACATCTCCATTACTCTAGCAGGATGATGGTACTTTTAAAAGCACTGAGAGCATTGAAGCAGCAGAGGCGAGTGAAGCTGCAAGCTCCTCAGGTCAAGTATTTGCTCCTAAAACAAATGGGAAAAGTCAGTTTTCAGAAATTAATTTTTCAATGTGTATTAATGCATTGCTGCTGATCAGCCAGAAGAGAACTGTATAAAAGAGCCTCCAGTGAGGCATGAGGTGTTTCACTGTTTTTACCAAGAAATAAAATTGTGTAGTAAGAGGGCAATATAAAACTCTACATTTTTTATAGTTCAAACCCACTTTTGTTTTAAAGTATGTTTTAATCCTAGATGTAAAATCTGCCCTGTTAGATGAATGAGTATATAATTATGACTCCAGATTTTGACTGTTACAGCAGGGGCCAATGTTCTTTACAGTTTTTGTTTTATCATTAAATATAAATATTAGATTTGTAAATATGGTTTTAACAGCTTTTATTTAAATAAAGGCATAACATTTTGGTATGACAATTTTCAAACTCTTCTTGTTAACTCTGGAAACACTCTTCACTGCTGGATTTGATACACCCTACCTTCATGAACTTTATGTAAAAATAGGTACCTTAGAGGACCTTAAAGACTGGTAAGCTTCTTCTTTTCTACCGGGGACAAAAATCCAAGTCAGAATGTCACTTGCTCAGAACTTTGTATTTTCACTAAAGCTGGTGGGACTGAATTTACTGTCTAGAGTTAATTTGATTTAAACAACATCTGTTCAACCCTTGAGTCTCTGTTTTAAAGCTGTGATTATTATACAAGCTGAGAATCAGACTTACCATTCTTGAAGAAAGGAAAATATTTTCTACATTTTCTTTTCCCATTCATTTACTGGATAAAAATGCCTTTGCCACTTACCAAGTGAGAGAGGTTCACCCTCCTTCTCTGTGTCTGAGCTCCCTTTCTGGCCTCCAGTCCATGTGGTTTGGTTCCTCTGTTTCTTTTGCTTTTCACCCTTAGTTACAGTGTTATCAGAAAAAAAACACTTACCAAGTAAAACTCTCACACTCCACAAGACCATTTATATGCATGGTATACCATGTTCTGAGCACCCAACCTACTACCTCTCCTTGCATTGAACTCTTCACTTTTACCTTCTGTTTCCTGTCCATAAGCCAGTTTTAAAGCTTGCAAATTTCGTGCAGTCCCCGCTCCCCCCCCGCCCCGTCTGTTTTAAAGGCTTTCTCAGACCTTTGTCACACCAGCCATTATGCAGAGTTGTGCAAGAAGGAGGAGACTACAGAAGGTCATCATCCCTCCTTACTTGGTTATTATGCTATGCCTAATGGACACCTCTGTGCTTGGGACAGCACCTGCTTTTCTGTTAGAGTTTAAATCAGAAGGAAAAGTATTTCTCTCCTTAGTTTGTACTCTAATACTCATGCAGTAGAGCTAATCATTGCACATCAGAGAGCAGGATGGGCAGAATGGATTGAAGAGGCACCTGGGTTCTTATCCCCTTCTCCTTGCGTCATTTCCTTGTGACTGGGTGGGAAGACGATTGGGAAGGGCAGAAGTGGAAGGCAGAAGGCCCTACGCTCGTTCCTCAGATGAGAAGACAAAGACTTCATACTGAAGCACAAAAAGCAGAGTTCATTTTACCCTCCCTAATAAGAAATTGTAAGTAAAAGATATGTCAAAAACAGTGTGACAACTATCAGTAAACAGTTAAAACTTCTGCGCAGAAGAAACCAGGTTACATCAAGTTTCCAAATGTTTTCTATAACACAGTATTTCTCTCTTGTGGACAATTAGGAAGAGCGTTCTGCATTGGAGGACTAGTGTTGACAGCACAGAGCAGCGGACATTTCAATGAAAAAGTTGCTGTTCTCTTCCTCCTGAGATCCAATAAAGATTTTATGCATTGGGTTTTGCCTTATTTCTCTTCCATTGTGATTTTAAGTATGGAATGGTGATACTTATTTATGCCACACTATTTGCAAGAGTACATAACTATAAACAGGTACTTTAATTTTCGATGGAAGCCATGTAACTAGTGTTTTTCAGTGACCACTCACACTGTTTTTAAATGATGTACCGAGTGACTTTTAAAAAGGGACTTGAGCAATAATTACATGGCATAGTACCAATTTTTAACTCAGCATCTGGTAATCTAGCATGCACAAGCAAAGCAATCATCATTTGCCAAAGGAATGCTAACAGTGCCTTACTAGAGTGTGAAATCACTCAGTCAAGGTTTCTAGTTTGTTCCCCACTGGATCTTTATATGTGAAAATCATTCGCACTACACATCTGCTCATCTTTTGGTATTCCATATTCTACACACCCTCAAAGCCTGACTACTGTCCTTGGTGACAATCATGTGTGACCTCATTTTCAGGCCCAGGTAACAAGGCTGCCACCGTTTCTCTGTCTGCGAGTTCCTGAGCTCAGAATCTGCCATTGTTGTCATGGTCAGCAAAATGCACTTTTTATAAGTATAGTTCTTTTTTCTACATTCTGCCCTCCTTGGCTTTCCCTAAGAAAACTCCACTCCAGGTCAGCAAGAAGGCAGAAAGCAGAAACATGGTTGTTTTCCCACCTTGCTTCAAGAACCCAAGTTGATTACATACTTTGGATGACATACAGATAAACATATGGGCCCTGAAGTAATTGTCCAAATGGGACATAGCATGTTTCTGGAGAGGCAGCTGTAATTTATTTGGTATTACAATAAATCCATGGCTCTTTCCTGAAGGGGAGGGTAGGCCAGGAAGTTGTAATGAGGAACCTGTTGATCTCACACCATCCAAATGTCTTCCAGAAGGTGAGCCGGTCTTCCATGGGAAGGCTCGAGTACATGGCAATGGAGGACAAGGGTGCATGCACCCAAGGCAGCTGGTCAAAATCAGGCTTGTCAACTGTCCTGCACAGTCAAGTCAGCAAGAGATTAAAATAATAGTTAATATAAATAAATAAATAAATATATACATTAAAATAAATAGTTAAATAGTTAAAGAGAGGCAATTTCTGTCTCTGCACCAAAGAATTCCTTTTCCTTAGCCAAAAAAGGGCTATAGAAAAATTGCAGGCAAAGATTTCCCCCTGGGATAAAGGTGTGGGAACAAGTCACCAAGGAATGGGAAGGGTAGCCATGTGGACAATGGTAAAGAAGGATACCCATTCTATTGCAGTCCTGCTATAAATCGCCTTCTAGGAATTATGCCATAAGGTTATTAACACAAATGAAGATCAACTTTCCAAGACCCTGTTCTGATGGCCCTGAAATACAGTATCATTTGGGGGATTTATCTTTCCCCCCTTTTTTTTTTCAAATGTAGTGACCAAAATGCTGTGCTATACTTCTCAGCGACATACAGCACTAACCTGAGAAATATCTATGCTAGAGACAGTCCCGAGAGTCTGATTTGCCAGCCTACTTACATAGGCTAAGCTGCCTTCACAAAGCCAGAGTCCACAAGGTTTTCATCTCATCTGTGAACTGGATTGATCACTCAAAGCCACTAGAAGTCCAGACTGAATCTGGTCACTAATTATTGCTGATTTGCAGTGTAAGAAAATAGAAGATCCCTAAATCATTGTAGTTGCTTGTAGGAATCAAATAAAATTGTCCTGTCCTGTGCTTTAATGACATTAGTTTTGGAAAACTTGCAGACTTTTCATGTACAGTGTAATTTCAGAGGTCTCCTGAACTTTGCAGAGCATACAGATAACACAGAGAGAAAGGAACTGATTGAAATGTAGATAGAAAAAAAAAAAAAGATAGTGTTTTATTGAATGTCCCACCTGAATTCTAACTCCCATGAGAGGAGGCTTTGCTTTTTAAGATGTTTTTGCTACTTGGAAATCTTTCAAAGAATCAATTCTAAGCTGTTCAGCAGCATCCTTAATTTTCCAGTGAAAGAGATTAAAATGAATTGGGACTGACATGTAGGAAGGGAGAAAGGGAGAGAAAGAGAGGGAGGGAAGAAGGAAAGGAGGGAGGGAAGCTGGTTTGTTTTTTTTTCATATTGCCTTAGCAAAAATTGTGTGTTGACTCAGAACAAAAGGTGGAATAGGAAGAAAACAAGAAAAGAAAAATTAAATACTGTGTGAATTATTAAATTTCACATTAATAAACTGAAAAAAAAAGAGAATGGAGCAATTGTTTTTGTAACTGATTAATGTTCCGTTAGGAGGATTTATCAGGTGCTGCTACTGAAATTTATTTTTATATGTTATTCATGTTATATATGCCAAAAGCTATAGAGCTGTAGAGACTGAATGAAAGGATTTGAAGCAGTACAGAGATTTTATTTGTATTCCTTTGTGTTGAGTTTTTAGATATCTTACAGTGACGACAAGAAGACGGGTGTTTGAGGAGAGCTGCAGTTAGTGTTGCAGCTGTAATTCATCACAGAAAGGGTTTATATGATTTTATTTATCATGCCTTGTTTGAGATTAAGCATCAGAGGCTGGATAGTATCTTCAGCATGTGAAAATGCTGAGGTTGTGTGGGTATAATCTCTTGCTCTTTGTTGGTGGGCGAGTGGGCAGGCACTGAAGGCTAGATGTTGTGGGATAAACAGGATCACATTCATCCAGTGCAGGTTTGGATGAGTGTCTCAGGAGCTAACTGTGAGAAATGTACATGTCTCAGGCTGTAATGACTCTCCTCCTTGAAATCTCTGAGAGGCTGCTCTGAATCATGCCCATGAATCATGATTCTTAAGAGTTGGGTCTGTCTCATCTAACTTCAGCAATGCTTATTTAAACTCTGCCTGGAGTCAGTGAAGAGTGGCACCGTCACAAATCTGTCTTAGGATGGAATTAACCATGTAGACCAGAGGGGGGATGGCTAATTTAGACTGAATGCCTACAATTTAGGTGTCCACATTAGCTGAGATGAATCTACAGACCCTCTTTATGACTGTATTAGCTGGAGGATTAACGGAGGCACTGCTCACTTTGCTATCCCATCATTGTTTCTTACTGCCCTCCACCACACACACACCTTGAATATGGGAGCAGAGGCAGTGGTGGGAGGAACCTGGATGTCCAAACGCTATACTCCTTGGAAATTCTGCTTTAGTGAAAGATTTCCCAAGACAAGGCTTGTTGGGGCAATTTCAGGTCTTTTGATGCTTTCTTAAGCCCCTGTCATAGGGTGAAAAGAACTGAAAGTTCTGGCTTTGATATGTAGACCTCTGAATTTGGTAAGTTGCATGTACAGGACTCCCTTGTCATACTTCCCTTAGAAAACTGGTTGAGCTCTAATCTGTGCAATAGTACACACGAAGCTTTCTGTAGAAAGCAGAGTTAACCCTGCATTATAATGAAAGAAAGGTCTACCAGCAGTTGTGTAAGACAAGACCTGTTCTTCATTTTGAGTCTGGATCTTTCTCCTTGCTGTCTTTCTATTAGGTCTGTAATGCAAATGGACCTGTCAGTTGCAGCAGTGTGAATCTGACCTCATTTGAGGTTCAGTTTTGCAAAGAAAGAAGGTCTGTTCACCAGGCTCTGAAGATGTTCAGACTATGTTCTTCCTTTGATCTCCAAAGCAGGCTGGGCTCACAGCCTAAGCCTCTGTTGCCAAAAGTTCCATGACCCCACAACTTCTACCAGTATTAAGATACCATCTGGTTTATGAGGGTGAGAGTAAACTCAAATTTAAAGAGGCATACCTCATGCTGTGGGTGAATAAATACATAATGACATAGTGCTATTAATACTATATATACGTAAGATGTCCAATCATATGGGCTGCACATAGATGACCATGCTTTAGAAGGCAAGGTCAGTCACCTTGAGATTTGTCTGGGGAATCACTACAATAATAAGAATCAACCATAGCAAAAAGCAGAGGTTTAAATGTAGCATTCACTTCTTCGTTTCTTTTTTTTTTTTTTTTTTTCCTTTTACAATGTTTCAAATATTCCCTCTCTCTCAGTAACTTCTGTCAACTGGAGTTGTGTGCATTTTTCAGCTATCAATTTGTGAAGGAAAAAATGCTGGGAGGTAGTAGCATGGTTTTAATTGGGAAAACCACCCAGGAGCTCACATGTGCAGCTGATGCTGACCTAGATTATCTGACACCCATGAGTCAAATATACCCCAGTACGACCACACTGGAAATGAGAGTCCAGTTTCTCTCTTACAGCCTGTGGTATGAATCAGAAATAATTATTTTTGAAGGAAGAGCAGTGATGGCTGTGTAAGAGCAACAGAAAGCCCACGAGAAAACTCAGCAGTTACTGGGTAAGAATCAGCCCTCTACAAAACTGAGGTCTGGGAGGCCCATACCCAGACTGATCATGTAGGGAATAGCAAAATCACTTTCCTCAGCCTTGACCTGTGCTAAAGAAAAAAAAGAAAAAAAAAACCAACCCAAAAAAACCAACCCCCCAAAATCCCCAAGTGCTCTTTAACTTCAGAAAGTTCTGAGAAAGTTCTGTTTCAGCTTTGGTTTGATTAAAACCAGGTTATTTTACTATGTGGGATTCTTATTTTTTCTGAACCTGCCCCCCTGCCTACTGAATAACTGGAGTATCATCTCAGTTCTAGCCTCAGATCTCAGTCTGCCAAACCCTAAGAAACCTGCTTCCTTTCTCACTTCCTCTCAGGTAAAGTGTCAGGAACATCCCTTTACATATCATCCAGTCCAACCAACCGCAGAGCGAGGATTTTCAATTAACAGCCTGTACGCAAGGTTCTCGCAGATGATACTTTTGCTGAGCTGTAGCCCGTGCTGTGTCGTGCCAAAACGTCAGCTCCCAGAATACAATGTGTTGAAGTGAAATATGAAAATTCTGTTTCTGTCTTACTTGTCTAGTCATATACACAATATTAACATGAGATATTAAGGAAATACACTCTAATGATAGGTGAACTGCAGCCAACATCTTGTTCATGGTTGGGCTAAATGTCAGTTTTGTGGTAGTGATGGCAGGGGAGTGTTAATCAAGTGTAAACTTTGATTAATAAAGACATCACTCTGGATGCAAAGCAAAAAAAAAAATGTGCCATTTACTTTACAGTCAGCATAGGTAGTGAACAGATGATGTAATTAGAGATGGATGAGTGCTTGTTTGCAAATATGCCTGTATTGTGATTGTCTATTACGGAGCGAGATGTTATGATTACATTCAAGATTGTGAAATGTTTTCTGTTGATTATTCTTTCAGCAGGTAATGTTCTTCATTCCCTTTCTCAGCTCTCTCCAGCATTTGTGCCTATGTTGTTAGCCTTTCAAGGCATTCATAGACACAAGACTGTTGCTGCTAATTTCTAATCCAGTTAAGGGGAACCAAATTCAGGGAGGCGATTATGTTGTTTCACCATGCTGTTTCTCACCCTTCTCATTAGTGCTGTGTGCATTTCTGGATGAAGGAGGGAGGGAGCACATTGCAGATACCCTCCCAGGCTGCAGAGTCTGTCGTTTGGGTGCCTCTAGCAACTGGTCCTCCTGGCAACATGAGTGGGTCACCGTCCAGTCACCTTCCCAAAAGCCCATAGTGATTCTGGCATGTACCTCAAGATCTCTATGCTGTTGAAGAGGAGATCAGAACAGGATCTGAGGTTAGGAACAGCCAATTTACAGTACCTGTCTATACTCAGTACTGGTGAAAAGTGCAGGAAAACAACAGCAAAAGGTCTAATTCTGCTTCCTAACTCATTTCCCATATTCAAGCTCAGAAACTTCTATCACAGAGACCACTAAAAGGTTTTGTTACCTATATGTATCCAGAGAAAAGTCCTGAAGAATGAGGTGCACACAGAGCTGGGAAGACCACATGAAAACCATTGTTGCAAAAGTTTCTCTGAGGGATTGATTTTGTTGCAATTCCAGAAAAGCTCAGAAAATTAGCTGTACTATATGTATCCTCTCAGGACATTTTGCTTGTGGGAAGACATTTGATTTCCTAATTAGACAGTCTGCTCTGCCATAGATTCATAGTGCTGAAGGTCCCATTCAGGACTTACCTGAAGGATTCCAGTGGTGTGTGTAGCCTTAATGGAGTCAAATGTCAGCTAAAGCCCATGAGGGATGAGATGAGTTCCCTCACACCCACTGTAATTATTCTTCTTCATATGCTGTGTGATGCATCTGTAGAATCTGAAAACAAGAATCTGTCATCTGGTTTTATTTTGTTGTTCTTGAGAATGCCAAGTTGATTCAGCAAGGTCATGCATGGTCTAAATATATGCCAATAATATTTTTGTTGTTGTGAAAATCAGCTTTAGATTTATGACTATGAACAATAATCTAGTTTAAGCTTAGTTTTCTAGTTCTGCATGCTATTTTGCAAATAAAACCACTGTTACAAACTTCCAGCTTTTAGACCAACCTTGGAGTTGGCATAAAAATTTGCATACAGAGGTATCAATTTCCTGTTAGTACAGTGAGTAAGTTTTCTTTTCTTAACACTGCAATCCCCTTACATGCAAGTTGCATTCCTTGTACATCCTCTCTGAACACTGTCGTGGTGCTTGTGACATATTAACTGTAGACAAGCTAAACAATTTCCCACAAAGCAAGTGGTCTGCGGTGCATTCTCCCTATTTGCTGCATTTAATTAAAGCTTGAGAGAGCAATACCATACAAATGTAGTTCCTGGTAGCTGTATTGCAATTGGACATTTTTCAAAGCTCCTTGAAAGCCTTGAGCAAACATGTAAAAGTTACTGTGTAGAAATTAATGGTTTTGATCTAAGTTTCAGTAGTATAAATCTGGAATAACTTCAGTGACCACATGTCTGAATATGCATATTTGTCTTCAGAACTTGGTTACAGTTCAATGTACCAACGCGCCATATACCCAACAGAAAGCTTTTAAAGCTTTTAAAGCAGCTCTTTAATGCTGTGCAGGAAAGCACAATTTAGGAGAGTTCTGCATCAGGCTTTGCTCTCAAACCAGTTTTGCAACAGTGCAAATGTGGGATTTATGTGGAATTACAGCCTGCAAACTCTAAGGGTGATTGGAGAATCAGAAAAAATCTAGCCAGCTGAATTAAAAGAAGGACTTTCATAGAAGAAAATACATAATTATTGAAAATGGGTCTTTTCATACTCAGAAATTTTAGCAGCAATACTGTTGAGAAAGTGTCAGGGACTGTTCCATGATCTCAGTCTTTGAGGTGGAGATTAATGTTGCTTCCAAAATGTGATATCTCCCCAAATAGGACACCCTCATTCATCATTAGCTGAAGAACTATCTTAGATAGACAGACTAATAAGATAGTCCTTAACCTAGTTCAAATAATTTTTCTAAAGTGAATGTGTAATGACAGCTGGTAAAATGGTAAGATTACAGAATACTCACAAAGAAAAATAAGTCTTTGTTGTTTTCTTTCAAAACTTGTCAACTTGTAAAAAAATATCTGTATGGTAATGCTCTAAAGTTATTAAAATACAAGTTCTCCTAGAGTAATAATCAGTGAAAGATTTGTGTTCCCTGTAATGATGCAATGAACAAGTGTTTTATATTCTGATTAGCATCAAATAACACAGAATCACAATAGCAAAAGATGTCTAAGGTTGGAAGGTATCTCTGGGGTTATTCCTCCCCAGATGAAGGACTTTCCCTTTCCCTTTGTTGGTGTTCGTAGGATTTCTGTTACCCATTTCTCCAGTCTGTTGAGGTCCCACTGAATGGCACCTCAACCAGCTGGTGTATCTGCCATTCCAAATTTTGCTTTGTCTGCAAACTTGCTGAGGTTGCACTCTGTCCTTTTGGCCAGGTCATTACAGAAGATGCTGAACAGTATCAAGCCCTAGGGCACACAGCCTCCAGCTGAATTTCTAGTTGCTGGTTACAACTCTCTGAGCCTAGCAACTCAACCTGTTTTCAGCTCACCACACTGTCCGTTTATCTAGTCTGTCCCTTATCAGTTTGTCTGTGTAAAACATAATGTTGAAAGCCTTGTTAAAGTGAAGACAGACATCAACTTCTCTCATCTCATCCACCAATGATAATGTATGATTTCACATTCATATATCCATGCTGGTGACTCCGAATCATCTTCTTGTCATTCATAAGTTTGGAAATAGTTTTACCTTCTCAAGGATCAGGGTGAAGCTTACAAGCCTGTAGTTCCCAAGATCTTCCTTGTTGCCCTTCTTGAAGACGGGAAGTATATTTCCTTCCTCCCAGTTCTCAGTAACCTCCTCTCAAGTAACATGACCTTTCAGGGATTATTTAGAATAGCTTTGCAGTGACATTGATCAGGTCCCGCAGCATTTATGGATGGATCCACTAAGATCCCATGGATGTTCAGCTTGCTCTACTGTTCCTAATCCATCCTCCAATCCATCCTCTTGCATCCTCCAATCCTCCCTATATTACTCCAAGGTCACCTATCCCTGTTCCCATTTCTTATGGACTTCCTTTTTATGGTTGCATTTTGGCAGGAGCTCCTTGTTTATCCATATAGGCCTCCTTCTTGCACATTGAGTTCCACTAGTCTTGAGTTTGGAGGAGGTGATCCTGGAATATCAACCTGGACCACTCTTTTCTCCAGGGCTGTCTCCTATAGGCTTTTTCCCAGAAGATCCCCAAACAGTCCAAAATATACTCTCATGAGGTCCAAGACTGTGGTCTATCCTCTCAAGATCCTTAGTTCTACCATCTCAAGGTTACTGCAAGCAAGACTGCTCCTGACTTTCACAGTCCTGTCAAATTTGTCTCATTTGTAAGTCTGAGGTCCAGAAGAGAACTTCTCATCTGCTTCTTGATCACTGGTGACAGTTGTCATCAGTGCACTCTAGAAACCTGGATTACTTGTGCCCTGCAGTGGTGGTCTTCCAATAGATACTGGTGTGCTCGATGACTAGAGCCTACAAATGTAACACTTCTCCCAGTTCTCTGAAGAATTCCTCATCTGCTTATTCCTGGTCAGGTAGTCTTTAGCAGACACTCACCCCAGTGTGGGTCACATTGTTTGCCTGTTAATCCTGGCCCATAAAGTTTCAGCTGGTTCATTGCCCTCCCCAGACAGATCTCCATGTTTTTCCACTCCTTTGTCAAGTACGCAGTAACATCCCCTCCTCTCCATCCCATCTGTCCTTCCTGAAGAGCCTGTATTGGTCCATTGCAGGCCTCCAGTTACGTAGGCTATTTCCTCACATCTCTGTGACCCCAGTGAGGCTGCAGCCCTCTAACTGTGCACAGATCTCTAATTCCTCCTGTTCGTTCCCCCTTGTTGTATTTTAAGCTATATCTAATTCAAATGCCAGTTGCAAATAATACTGATGCAGGTTTCAAAAGAGTAACATATTATTATAAGTCCAAATATGCATATAATATATATTCATTATTAACATATCTGAAGGATAGAGAGAACAAGTGGTTTCCTAAATTTAAATGTACCCCACTGTGGCTTACCATTTCTGTCAAAAGGAATCTGATCCTGTACCTGTATTGTGAGCAGAATCTGGAAGACTAATGTGACTTTCCTCCTTCCCCCTCACATACATGTGTTGTTTATTATTATAAATTATCATTATTATTATTATTGTTATCTTTATTATTATTATTTCACAACAGCAATTTTCTCTGACTCAGACGTGCAGAGACCTCTGTGTCACTACTATAGTTCACGGACAGTCAATAGTGTTTGGAAAGTTGTTTCCATCTGGAAACTCTTCGCTGTCATATGGGAAACGCATTGGTGATGTCAGCCATGTACTTAATGGAAAGAGATCCACAGCACTTGAATTGTCACTGCTCAGCCAAAAGTGGCCAAGAACTGGATGTGCATGAAGCTCGAAATATTTTCTCAGTCATTGAGAGGATCACTTCATCCAAGGATTGAAGCTCGTTGGCAGCAAAGGGCACTGCTCACCCTATTCTTGATCTATGGATAAGTAAAGTGCTTCTGTTTCCAGGCTCCCCTTCTAAGACATTTCCTGAGCACTAAAAATGCTTCAAAAATGTAAAAGAAAACAGTTACAGAAAAACGATATTAAAAGAAAATTCCAAACTGCAGTGAATGCCTCCAGCCAAATTTCTAAACTGGGCAGCAGAGGGAGAGGAAACGGTAACATATTTTTGCAGCATTTACACTTTTTATGCTATTGCTGGCACACACAGTTTTGTGCCTGTAGAGAGAGCAAACTCTTGGAGTCAAAATCTACCCTGTAGATCTGAGAGCAGAATAATATTGAAGTTCAGGTCCACAGCATATGTCTGAAGATACAATTGTGCCCTTAGGTTGAACTGCCTGGATGCAGTTGTGAGGGGTTTTTTCAGGAAAATCAGCAACAGAACTGGGGTGAGTGGGTGAGGTTGGTGGCCTTGCTGAAGGGCCGGGCCGCCCCCACCAAGGAGCATCCAGCCAGCTGGCTGTCCATGACTGGTAGCCCTGTGCCCATCACCGCACGGGCAATGAGTGGCTGCCAGCCCAGCTGAGTCTTTTGGGGATGGGGAAGGGGGTGTGAAAGTGCTGCCAGGCAGATGCTGGTGTTGTCTGTGTCTTGAGGAAGAATGAGGCAGAGCGGGTTGGATGGGGAGCCCCAGGAAACACTGCATTGATGCCTATCAGGACTCATAGGAGACACTTTTGTTTGTTTGCTTGTCTTAAACTGTCACACAGGCACCCTCAGTCCCTTTGAAACTTGTTTAGAAATGAATGAAACACAGCATTAAGTGGCTGATACATAAATCAAACCATTACTGTAACTGTGGAATGATCAGTAGAGAAAAACAGTCTCTCTTTAGTTTGTTACTAGCCTGGAAAAAGCATTAATTAGCACTAATGAATCACCAGAGCTATGACTGAGCCAGGTTTCCAGCATTGCCAAAACACAAGCATGATTCAATTAATGCTGAAGGTTTTAGTGCATGTGTTTTTATGGAACAGTCTTTTGACACTAGTGTCTTTTTAATAATGCTTTGCAAATCTCTTCCAATATTATTGCGTGCAGACTGAGCTTCCCAATTTACTGCAAACAATAAAGAATCAGAAATGCATTTGTGACCTCCTTTTGGAAGAAATACTCATCTGGGTAATGTAATTATTATGTAAATTACTTAAAGTTAATGGCATTTTATATTTATGCTGGATTTGCTGCTGTCAGAGTTGGTGACTGACTAGCACTAGAGCTTAGATATTGGTGGAAAAGTTAATGTGTTATTTAATTTAATTTAATGATTCTGAGAAACTACTCCTAGTGTGTAAACAAAACCTTATCAAGCAACCTCCACAACAGTTTGTGCTTTGTTGGTCATCTCTGCCATTCAGAGACAGGGGCCAAACTAGGCAATCCAGCTCAATAGGGGATAATGCGGAACACTGAGAAGTTGTGAGAGACCATATATTATTCTTGCCTCATGTCCTCAGAGTAGGGGGGAAGATAGTGCAGTCTCTGCCTTTGCTGTGTAAACAGTTCTGTCCTACTCAAACAAAGTTTGAGCAGAAATGAAGAGGTGGCAGAAAGTGCTCCACCTGAACCCTACCTCTATTTTCCAGTTGCGTGTCAGAAGCAGAACTAATTTCTTCTGTAGCAGGAGAGTCACTGTTTTTTCCCCAACAGTCTCTTGCTTTGATAGAATAAGCCAGCTCATGATCCTGAACCATCCACAGTGCTTGGAGTCATCTCATAGGTTCTCCAAGTATGCATAAGCCTGAATTTATGCCAAGCCAGTATTTGCCAACCTTTTTTCTTGTCACTCTTCCATGTCACACCTTCCAGGCCCTCCACCTCTTAGCTGAAACCTCATTGCTGCTGCTACTTGTTCCAAGGGGAGTCTGGAAGGTCAGCCACAGTACTGGATGGACAAAGGGAGCTCACTGGCTAAGGACAAAGTAGTGGCTCTGGCAACATAGGAGTTTTGCATTTTCCCCCTAATTAGTAACCTGAACGTACTGTTGTGCATTTTGCATTGCCTCTGGAAACACTCGGCACGACCATGAATTGATCATATGACTGATAAGAGGATGTGGAAGCAGAATTCCCTCATGCAGAAGTAGTCTATACCAGAAACATTTATTTGAATGTCTTCATTCTTCATCTACTTGAATTCTGAAGAGCCAAAGAAAGCAGTATAGCTGTAAACAAAATCAGATTTTCAAAATTACACAAACCCAGCAAATTTTCACATTCCAGATGGCCATCAACTTCACCCGTTTCCAGTATGTCTCGATCTTGCAGTCATCTACTCATCCTCTCTTCTTTGTTGCCAAGACTGCCTGCTGAAAGTCTTTTTTCTTAAGAAAGACCCAGCAATCACTCTGCGGGAGTACATGAGGCTGTCAACTCCTCCTATACCACTAACACTGGGCTTGTTGTAATCTTTTCCACTATAAGCCAAAATTTCTCAGCACTTACTACCCAGATGTACACATTCATTTTGGTATAAAACCTAAAACAGAAGGAATTAGGCCACCCAGCTCTGAACTAAGGACAAACTTCCAATCTCTGTGTTGTCCCTATGAGAAAAGTATAGGTCTCAGTTCCAGCTGGGAACATTTATGACATTTGGTATGTCTGCACATTCTCACTGCAAGGGACAGATTGTCAAATTCTGCTTTTAGTTACTTGCATGCAGCCCAAGTGAAATCAGTAAATGATCACATCACTAGCCTCTCCAGCGAAACCCAGGTCTTTTCTGAGCTTCAATTACAGGTTTTTTTTCCCACCTACTGTGACATCAATAAAATAGGAAATTAAGTTTTAAAAGATAGAAAAATAACTTTATAAACACAGCGCAAACCAAGAAAACATCAGAGTCTTAAAACAGGGAACAGTACGCCTTCCCATAAAACCTGTTGGCATTGGTGTGGTGTGTATGTGTCATAACTTTAATTGCATTTAAATGTTGAATTTGAGATACTTCATGTGAGGCTGAAACCTGAGAGGAGATCAGACTTGGTAAACAGAGTAAGCTTTATTAAAATAGTGACTTACAAAGTAACTCCAAGTCTAGCTAAAGTTCCCTGTATAGCAATTCAGCATGGCCTACTGTTTTCTCCAAGTTCATCTCTCTAACCTATAAACTGTTTTCCCTAGCCTATGTGGATGGCTACAAGTCAGAATGTCACTGTTTTCCACATGGATCGTGGCACTGTCTCTTAGCACAGGTTTATTTCATTATCCTGCGGGGAACCAAAGTCTTCCTGTTCTGCTGCACCTACAGTGATGAGAAGGGATACTATTTTTCCTCTGAAGTCCAAATTCTTTGTATGTCCTCAAATGCAGCTAACAGTGAAATGCTGCAATTAAGGCTTTATCTCTGCATTTATAATCAAAGTGTGCTGAAGATCACATGGCAAACATAATCAGTACTGAGTCTTATGGGTGATGTTATCGTGCCTCTCCAAATCCAATTGCAGCAGGCTCTGCTAGACAAAGAATTTCCCTTTAGGTGCCACATCTTTATGTTGTCTCAGATTTTTCTTGGGGATTTACACAGGTTCAGTGGGACTTTGCAATCAGATATGAGCAAAACATCCCTGTGCTCACAAAAGGGTAAGGCAACAAGATGGTGGAGATTTCTGTAATGAGATACCTTTATCCTTATTTTATGTTTCTACTGCAATAAAGATAAGATGAATAATGAAACTCCAGATTCAAGCCCAAAGCAACAGAACCAAGAAGCCCATCTCATCTTCAATCTAAGGGTGGAGTTGGCTTTGCAGGGCCCATGTACAGTGCTTCAAAAGGTAAATTTCGACTGAAGAGCTGCATTAATTAAAGGATGGGTTTTAACCTCTCTCCAGCATGAATATAAGACCACACTGTGATGTCAGTTACAGCACATGTGTATACAATTACAACACTGAAGTCCACGGGGTTGCTCTAGATTTACAGGTGATGTAACAAGCATCTGGACATGTGACACACAGTTCATTGTCCTTTTTAACAAAACTCAACGTACCTAAAAATATGTGCATAAAATGCATTAAAACCACATAAAATTTGCAGTGCTTTATCATTACACAAAACACCACCTTGCTTTTAAGGGAACTGGTAATACTGTCTATGTCAGTCTGCATGGAGGGACTCTATAATTCCTTACTTGCACTTTTAATGATTAATTATTTTGTAGTTATTTATGTTAATTTAAAGTATTTGCAAAAAACCATATTTATCTTGACCTAGGAAATATTGATTTTCCAGTTCTTACAATCTTCACTGATCACTGTAGTTATCTTAGTAGAATTTTGTGGTTTAGAGAGATAGTTTAAATTACTTCTGAAAAGGAAGGGTCACTTTGGGAAAAGTAGTATGTTAACAGGCCTTTCTGCCATGGCTTTCAGTTTCATAGTGTGACTAAAAATTTCAAACCAAGACATTCTGTGTTCTATATCTTGGTACCATGGCACTCACAGAAACAGCTTTTCGTGAGTGCATGTAGAATACACAGAACCAGTAAGCCTCACATTTCTTACCTCAGAAGTTAAGAAAAGGCCGAAAGTTGTGTGCATTTTATAAGCAAAAGTTATGACAAAATGGCTAAACCCAGCGCTCGGCATTTTTGTCATCTGTCTTGTTGATGCTTGTCAGTGGAGTGTAACTGTGTCACAGTCAGGTCTACTGAATGGTGTACTTTGTGAGCTTCAAAACGAGGAAAAATGCACCATAAAATTTTTACATATGCTAACTGACTGTAAACGCGATTGAATATGTGGGACTTCCTCCAGCTTTGTTCTTTGGTGGATTGCTATTAGCTTACATTTGAAATCTCTGTTGGCCACACATTTCACATTGTTCTTCCAAATGTAATCATTTCTTTCTTTTATCTGATCTCCGACAGTCTCTCTGTTTTCATCCATATTTGACAGCAATTCCCAAAGATACAATATAGTCCGCTCTAATATCCTTGTGCATGCTCTCTTCTCCCTTTGAAATCCAATACCCAAGCAGTGAAATAATTTATGGTGCCTTATTTAGAATTTTATTTTTCACATGTATTTTGATACTGTCCCTTTGAAACAAGTTATTTGGAAATTTAAACCAACTGTTCTCAAAAAAATGGTTATGAAATATTGTTCAATCTTTCCCCCCGCCCCTTTTTAAAGATGCAGTGTTTATTTTCTTTTCTCTCCATGCATTGCTCAAATATTTCTTTTCTTATATTGTACCCAAAATTATAATTTTTATCAGAATATGTGGAACCAAATTTACACCAGACATCTGAAAACAAAATATAAAAATTCTGTCTTGCTCAGACCACTGCCATCCAGAAACTGATTGACCTTTTAGAGTGAAGAACCAAACACGGTACTGAATTTTTTTATGCGGCATTTTCTGGCAAAAATAAAACACACCGTATGTAAAAAAGAGAAATTAGTTCACTTAATCAGCAAGAATAACATAATTATCCCTGAATGCACAAATTTAACAGTGAAGTTGATAATTTTTCAAACAAACTTGTAGAGAAGTGTTGGATATTTCATGTTATTCTGGAAGACTGGCAGCAGCTAGATGCAGCCAGATTAACAGAATCTTAGAATCACAGTATCTCCTGAGTTGAAAGGGACCCATAAGGATCATGAGTCCAACTCCTGCCTCCACACAGGGCCAGCCAGGTCAGAGCTTGTGACCAAGCGCATAGTCCAGACACTTCTTGAACTCAGCCAAGCTGGGTGCTGTGACCACTTCCCTGTGGAGCCGGTTCCAGTGCCCGATGCCCCTCTAAGTAAAGAGCCTCTTCCTAATATCCTACCTAAACCTCCCCTGTCACAGTTTCATGCTGTTTTCTTGGGTTCTTATATTAAAAACCCCCATCCCTATTAAAGCTGTGAATCTTTGCAATGTTTTTAGCATTCTATATAACAGTTGAAAATATACCCATACATGTTATGTACAATGATAAAATGGTGAAAATACTCAATTAAAAAGTAAAATAAATAATCTGGAAATGTATTGATATTTCTTGACCTTAGAATTAAGGATTCTGGATCATATTCTTTTAAGGAATGTGAAGAGGCATGTAGATTTATGGTAATGCAAGTTGTAAATGTGTTGTGTTTTAACACCTCATAACAGGCTTATAAATTTACAGGGGTGGAGATAATGGTAGATCGTGCCTCTTACTACACCATTGTGAGAGAATGAGCAAAATAGTTGACTAGATGCTATAATTGATAATATAAAAAATATATGCTTTTCAGTTGTGAAGGAACACAAAGAATAAAATAATGCTAATATGCTAATCAACTCTGTCTAAATGAAAATAACATTAGCATACTATCCAGCATATAAAATAAGCCAAAGTTCTTTGTTTTAGCCCAGAAATACAGAAAAATACCCCAGCATGTCAGAATACATTAACTTTTTGCTCAAGGAAAACCAGGTACCTCTCTTGGAAATTGACATTAATAAATAGTTTTAGCAAAATAAGTTTTCAAAGAGGAATTTAATTTTCATTTAAAGCTAAAAAAGTTCAGACACAATTTTAACAAATGTCCGTTTTGAAAAAAGAAACAAACCAAAGCCTTTCAATATTCTCCAAGACATCTGATAAAAAATGTTGGCTCTTTCTTGTATTAAAACCCAAATAACCAAAAGTGATGAACTTAACCAAAACACATACTTTTTATCTAAATAAGATGTTGTAACTGACTTAAAACATTTTTTTAAGGTTATTTTGTGAGAGTTTTGAAGCCTTGTTCCTTCCAAAATAGCAGTTTCCTCTTAAATGACAAACTGGTTCCTGCCTACTCAGTTACAGTGTTACATTGATCCTGAGCTTAATGTTAGTCCTTCTGTCCAGGAAAGAGCTTCACCCTTAGACAGCAAATAAAAGGTGCCTTTAATTTTTGCAAAACCATTGAGGTAAAGATGAAAAACGCCTTTGTGCACTGTGGAAGTTTTAAATTGTGCTTTTTCTTCCCCCCCCCCCCTTCCTTTTTTTTTTTTCTAGTCAGATTTGTAGAGTTTTTCAGAGCGCTCCAACCCTGAATGATTTCTTTGGTCACAGGCACCTGAATGCACGTCTGCTCTGCAGTTGCGGGTGTGCTGGCTGCTTGGGATAGGAAGGATGATTTTGATTTTCTACAAAGAAACTTCTGTTTCCCAGGTAATGCATTCAAGCTCCATTCTGACCGTAAGTACAGTTCTTCCCCATGTGTCCCCTTACCAACCTTGACTAACTGTAAGCACTCTACTTTGAAGCAGGTTAACTTGTTTCATCTGTCCACATGTGGTATAATTTCTGCACTGTCCCTCTGGGGCCCACCGATCAACAGAGCTGGACTCGGATGAAAAGAGATCTTCCTGGAAGTGAAAAAACGGCTGTACGCGCACTTCTGCACATTTAAGGAGAAATGAAAGGGTGTCCGTAGAACTAATCACATGTTGGAGCTACAAGAGGAACTAGTAGTATGATTTGGGGCATTCCCTGTTCTTCTCATGAACACCGAACATTCCCAAGACCTTCCCTATGATATGTGACTGCTGCTTCAGTGTTTGTCTGGGTTTGCTATCGAGAAGTATCTTCCTTCGCTGCCAGTCTGTGCAGGCAGAGAAGACTAAATTTTCTTGGACCAGTTTTTCCCGTTCAGGGTCTGGAGCA
Source organism: Laterallus jamaicensis coturniculus (assembly GCA_022605575.1). NCBI lineage: Eukaryota > Metazoa > Chordata > Aves > Gruiformes > Rallidae > Laterallus > Laterallus jamaicensis. Next base: position 26,163,208 of record JAKCOX010000001.1, read on the forward strand.
GCTCCTGCAAAGCAGAGGGATGGTTTTGGTTCCAGGTATTCAAAAGGTTTCACAGAGTTTAAACTTCTCTAATAATTTGTGTTACAGAGTCGGCTGTTTCAACTAAAAGCTGTGAACAAACAAAAAAAACCAAACCCTAAGAACTGCAGAATTAATTCATAGGTTCATGTACTGTTTAATGTGACTAAAATTCCTAGTATTAAGGCAAAAGGAAGAAAGAGTTTGTGTACAAAAATTAAAGCTGAATATAGTACAGGAAATACCTGTCTTCCCTCCACAGTTTCTGGGGCGAAGGGGTGAGAGGGGTTGGTCAAAAATAGATAAATTTATACACTATGTTCTTTCCACTCTTCTTTGCTTCCCTTTCTTGTGTTCTTCTTTTACCTTGTGAACACTGTATTCCTCTCCTTAAACATTTCAGAGTTTGGGGTTGTCCTTCCTTGCTCATTTGAATCAATGCTGATGAAAGTCACTGTTGGAGATTTGGGTTTAGGGTTCTGCAGAAGTGTTCAGAAGTTTTCAAGGAAACGAAGGAACATGTTTAATTCCTGAATCAATGAGTCTCAAGGTGATGTAAACTATCAGAGTTTAGGGACTGAATGTGTAGAATTAGGGATAATGGAAAAGCAAGTGCTAAATGGGAGAAGAAATGATTGCTGAACTGACTGGCACTGCTGGCAGAACCAATGGTATCTGTCATGAAAAGAGACAAGTAGAAAGAGGCTTTTAAGAAAGCATGTATCTAATGTTTATTCACTTGTACTTGCTGGCCTATCCGGAATGAAGAAATATAAAAGTGATTGAAAATGAAAGAATAAATGTTCCAGATCTGAAAGCACATTTTGAGCACCTTGGAGGAAATTCTCATTTGAGGTTCTAGTTTGTTCATCCTGCCTGTATCTGAATGGGTTTGCCCACCCTTAATTTGCGTCACATGTTACTGGCTGTGTACAGTGGAAATTCTGATCTGAATTACACATTGCATAACCTGATTGCCATAAACAAAGTCTGGAAAAAATGTAGAATCTCTAAAAAAAATTGTTTTCATTTAATTAGTATTTTAACTATTCAATATTCAAGAAATAACTATTAGCACAGCATAGTTTGGTTTAGTGTTTGATATACACATTCAGTTAGTGATGCATTTCCTCCTGGAATGAAAGGCTTCTATAACACTATATAAATTTGAGACCTTGGGCTTATATTTTGGCATCTTTTTAATGAATTCACCACCCAGCAAGTTTCAAAGGTCACAATAAGATCAAAAAAACTTCAAACCCATGTTCTTTTGTTATTTTTTAAGCTCATACTCTGACACGAAGCTATTAAAGACATCTTTTTGGAAGTGAAATGTTGCATGTCTCTATAAAAGTATTGAATTTTTTTTATTCAATTCCAAAATATAGAAGAGGACCGTATGTGAGGAGATACAAACACACAAAAAAAAGTTGTTCCAAAGATACTAAACTAATTTCTTTGAGGAGGGTGTCAAACAGCAAAGCATCGGGTATGCGCTTCCTATTTTGTTTACATAAAAGTCAATTAAAATAAACAAATTACTCTGGAATTCAGCAAGCTCAGGGATTTTTTTTGTGTGCTCATCTATGTGTATACAAATTTATAGGACTATAATTCTTCACTTGCCTGGTTTATGGTACTTTACATGGAGTAGATTGAATTTCACATTATTCTCTGAATAACCTCTTTGCTGCATGGGCTTTTCTTGTGCTATAGGTGAAGCTCCCTCATTTTCTCGTGGAGGCTCAAAGAATACAAAGTTGTTCTGTGGAGTGCTTCCAGATCTCTCAGTTTTGCTCTACACTGGGACATAAAGTCACACTAAATATATGTTCTTAGGACCATAAGAAAACTTCATTGCACATGAAAAATATTTACCTACATAGTATAATCAAGATTTTGAATTTCCTGTGATTTTTTCCACCTCTCTCCTACCATAACTATTTCAAGCTCCATGTAGACCTGATCCATAAATACATAAGTAGGGAAATTAATTATTTAATTTTTGAGAATAAAAATTAATATTACAGAAATGTACAGGACTGCTCTATATATGTCATAGCAAATAGATAAAAAAGGGACTGTAGGCATATGCAGAAAACTTCCATAGGAGAATAATATGATTTTCATTCAGCTTCTGTTACTTATGGAGAACTGTGTCTTTGCCAAAGCAGTTTACATGTGTTTCTCAGAGCTTACAAAAGGCACACTCTTACCCTGCATTAGTTTATCAGGAAATAAAGCATTCAGGGTCTGCTTCTAGAGATTATCAGTGCTCTAACTGAGGTGTTAAATGTGTTCAAGTCAACTGCAAGCACCTCAAAAGACTATACATAGTCCAGCACAAATCCTGAGCCCAGATTACTGGCATAAACTGGTGCAGCCCCTCTGACTCTGTGGACATTAGTGGGGTACTGTTGATTTACTCCATATGGGCATTTGACCTTTTGCTGTCTGCTGAGAAGGCTTGTTAGACACAATCTTTGACAAAAACTAACAATGGGCACTGTGATCTAAGTACTCAGGGAAATGATGGAATAAAAGCATCCAAATATGTTAAACATCTCAGAGTATTGAACCCACTTACTGTGAAGGCAAATCAAATGCTATGCCAGTCTTTCCCCCAGCCTAAGCAAAACGTGAGAGAGCAAATCAAAACAAAATCAAACTCTCAGCCAGGTCTGCTCTGGCACAGTCTTTACTTACGGGATCTTGTGAATAAAAGGACAAAACATACAGTCACCACTCCTTGAAACATGATGTGTTTCCTTTAAATGGATTGAGAAATTAAACTTTTAACGTATCTGTCTAACATATAAAGTGGAGCTTCCTGACCTGTCTGTTGCAAAGTACCTATCTTGCACACATCATCCATCTTTATGTGAACAAACCGACTCCAGTTTCTGAGCAGTTTGGATAACTGAATTGAACATTTTGTGGAGTGAAATCTTGGCTTTTTGTCCACATCAGGAACAGGCATTACTGTAAAACACGGTAGCAGTGAAATATTAGTCATATAACCATAGGGGTCACCAGCCCTGGAAATGTGGTATGCAAGCACTGCCATCCCAGGCTCAGGACCTGAGCAGGGTTCTCTACCTGGACATGCACTCCATGATGGCTCAATCCAGCATAGTTGGGCGATTCTGTGTTGTTCTGTCTTCTGCAGTGCGGACAATCCTTTTGGGTATGCAAGAGTTATCTCCATGACTACCATCTTAACAAGTGTGTTAGAGACACACCCCAGCTCTGTATCTAAATGAAGAGCTTAAAAAAGCACGAGAGAGGCACTGCCAGCTGTCTGCCCAACTCTCCAATTCCCTGCCAGGAGCAGCTCAGCAATAAACCTGGCCCTACCTATCATAGGCAGTTGCGATGCAGTAGTATATCTGTATCAAGCAGGGTTGGTTCCTGGGAAAGGAAAGCAGAAAGGGAAGTGGAAAAGTAAATGTCTGAACTGCACGGCTCCTCTGCATCTTGCTCAACTTTTGACCTGAGTGATCAGGGCTATAACAATGCCTCTGGAAACCAAGAATCGGACTGACTATTTTTAAAATGCATTGGACATTTGGTGATATATAACCTTTCTGAGCTGCTCACAGAGGAAATGATTCCTGAGGATCCCTTATCTTAAAATTAAATAGGTGACGATGGGAGAGAAACAGAACAGCTGTTTAGAAGCTGTCTTGAAAGAAAACAGAAAGGATTGTGTTCTTCCATGAGGTCGTGGTGCTTTAAAAAACTTTTATAGGCAATTAAAAAGTGAAGTAATGATAATAGTCTGACAAAATCCTTCCTTATCTTTGCTCCCTGACTTTACCTATCATTGCAGGAAGACCAGTTCACAGCTTGACCATATCTTTGGTTGCAGCGTATGAATCACTATTCTCCAAAGAGGTATTATTTACTTAAAAGTGATTAACAGGGATAAGAAGGGTCAGGGTGTTCCACTTCGTGCTGTTAGATGAACTAACTTGATGATAGGCATAATGCAATGGGACTGGGAGAGCTGTACTATGTGCCAAAATGATCCCGTGCATTATCAGATCTTACCTACCCTTGTTTAAACTAAACAAAATTGTCAGCTACTCAGTTACATTTTCCATATGTTGCAGTATCTTCTGAGCAGCAACTTGAATCAATCTTTGTGAAGTAATATTTTGAGTTATTTGCCTGCTATTCACATATCCTTCAACAGTTAATCTTGAGAGCAGTAATATGAAAACTAAGGAGACTGTGCTTTAATTAGTCTGTTCTTGTAGCTATTGTTATTATTCATGGAAGATCCATGTGATATCCAGTGGAAAAAACCCCAACCCCCCAAACCTTTGAAAGACGATTTCATTTTAAGAAGGCAAACATATTACATCATTTAATTTTGAAAGAAGAAAATGGATGGACCTGATTCTCCACTCACCCATGTCATTTTTCTACCAGTGTAACATGCTGATGTTAGTAGAACTTTCCCTAATTCACACCAGGATGAAGAACAGAACAGGGGAACAGACGCAGGGTGTGTATTTATGCAAGTCTTTCAACATCAGCTCTGAGCTGGGATAGTGATCAGAAGTTGGAAGGCAGCTCTGGAAGCCTTTCTGAGGACACTCAGTGTGAGCACATTTGCTCAGACTGTGTAGGGTGGCGATTTGCTGGAAGAAAGACAGGGTAGAAAGAAATAGAAGAAGGGTGAAAAAAGTTCAGATTTGGAAGGGGTGGGTTGTGAAACACATGTCACAGGACGACACAGTGGGATGATAGACTGAACGAACAACGAAAGAAGGAATATAGGAAATGCTGAGTTGGGGGGCCCACGTTTTTGGTTGGCGGGAGCTTACCCTTTATTCTCTTCCTTTCAGCCTCCTTCCCAAACTCTGCAGGACAGTATCCTGATTTCAGTACAACTCCTCAAAAACCTGGAAGCATCACTGGAAAACCAGATCATATTATCCGCTCACATGGGAACTGGCTGAAATAAAACGTACAGAAAGCCATTCTCCAATGACTTGTGATGTGAGAACAGGGAGTATGGGGAATGGGCAATAGTGATGGATTCATTCCTTGGCAGATCTTCTTGGCCATTTCCTTCCACACTCTACTGCCCTGGGGAATTTGACAGCTCAGCTACTCCAAACCTCTGGAAGTTTTGTTGGAGCAGAAAAAGTTACGCCAATTTCTGGTCTTTGCTTTACACCAACAAATGAATGCGGTTTCATCTAGAGCTCTTTTTGATTCAGAGACTCTTCTTCCTTTAAATTATCTCCTCAATATTGTTTTATTCTTCTCAGGGATTTTAAAGAGGTAGCATGTTAATTTCACAATTATTCCCATTCATGAACTTGCTTTAATATGTTTTTCCTCTCTATCTGTATATTAATGTCAGAACCCATTCAGCATTTCTGCAGGTTCCTCCCAGTGCCTGCCAGGTCACCGAGGAAATCCTGCTCATTAGGCTTGGTTGCTGTAGTGTGAAAACTCCACCTCAGAAGCGTCTCTATAGCCCGTTTCCCTTGGAGGGACAGGGACAGGGACTCCATTTCCTGGCCCTACTCATTTAATCATTTTATCAATTAGGCCAGATATGTTAATGCTCTTTGAATAGATCATTTCCCCTAACTGGAAAGAGTTTCTCTTGTGCAATTAGCAGTACAGGAAACAGTTTTGTGTTGATATTCTTATTTATTATTTCCTATTAGTGAGCAGCACATCCTGTGATAACTTTCATAATTAGTAGGTCAACTGTAAATTTCGTCAGAATGCACGTCATTGCCTTCAGGTTTGGGTTGAAATGTTAAGTGCAGAAATAGGTGGAAGTTGAATGTCCTTGCCTCTAAAGCACCTGTGGTACTGAGTTTGCCCGTGCCTTAAGAGTTTTTAAGTCTGCCATTATAAACTAATAGCAGAAATGCATTTGCCTTGTGTTTCTCTTAGAATTCTTCTAAGCTGAGATGCACATTAATGGAAATAGCCCTGTGTGGCTTTTCATTGCCAGAAGGATAGACACAATGAAAGGTACGGGGGCGTATAATCCTCCCTTCAAACACAAGACTAATTGCACCCATATTATGCTGATGCTGGATTATATTTAAATACCTACATGAATTAAAGCTTTAGGTCAAGTGAGGACAAGGTTCAATACAAAGTAAAGTTGGACATTTTGGACTCCCTGCAGTGGAGTGCTGTTGTGCTAGTGACTTGCCTGTTTCATTGGGAGGCAGAAATGGTCACAAAGGGAGCAGAAAAACAGTGCAGTGACATGGTGCTGTGGTAGGGGCAAACACAGAAAGAAACTGAGGTATGGGTTTTGTTTAAAAGTGATAAAAGAGAAAAGAATAGGTTATTTTTCTGGAATTCACAGGCATTTCTTTTGGAAAGTTGTAATTAAAGTTGCACACATCAAATGTTTGTGGTCAATGAATTCAGCGCCCTATCTTCAGAGCAAATCTCTGGATTCCTGTTCTATTCACGGAGGCTGGAATACAGTTTCTTGGAAACACTTTAAAAAATAACTCTATTTTGTCACTATTTTCTGTTGAAAAGCCTCCATTTTTCAACCAGCTCTACTTCTTCTCAGTTTGGTGGACGGGAAGCCCCAACATTTGGATTAATTCAACTTTGGGATTTGAGATTTCTCTGCTTTGGTGGGCCCAGTTCTTGCAAGCTTAAAGCAGTCTGGGTTATGTTGGACCCTCTGGGCTGTGCTCTGAGGCTGATGCACAAATTCACTGTGTCTTCCTCCTGCACACACACACACTCACAGTTTTTATAGACCTCTTCTTCCAGCCTTTGCTCGTTTCAGTTAATTTTCTCTGCGCTCTTTGAACATAATAATGTCAAGAGACGACTATAACATTCTAGGTAATATGCCATTGTTGGTACTTTGCCATTTCAAGAAATTTCCATCTTTTTTTGGTGTGTGACATGAATTGTCTGCAAATGAATCCCATATTTGAATGAGGCTTTTTGCCATTTTAGCAGATGGAAATTTCCTATCTACTTTAATGGCCATTAGGTCTCTTTTGTTACCATTGCTTCCCAAGTGTCTCCCTCCTATGGAATTAGTATTAAACACCCACCACACTATATAATTATCCATCCCCACCTAAAGACTCTCAAACAAAACCTGGAATGAAATATATGAAGCCCAAGTGAAGTCCCTGATACTGGATCCACTGATGACTTGTGAGAGCAGGCTGTGCTGGGACCAGCGAGAGATAAACAAGAGACCTGCTGCTATCCATGGTTCCCTACTGGCAAACAGTGGAGGAAGGATGATGCCTGGACTGACACGAAGATTTCTTGGGGTGAGGAGCAGCAGGGATGCAATTCTTGTTCTTGCAGGGCCTATCAATGATCAGAAAACATGTAAAGTTGCTCTAGACTTTACTGCTCTGGCAGTTTTTTCCACTCCTTTGCATAGCACAACAACTCCACTAAATTAATAATCCAACCCTTAATGCCACAGATGACAGAGGAGGCCTTTGAAACTTGACTGAACAAATTATTTCAGCATGCAGTGAACTCTGGGCTCTCACAGGCTCCTCTCTCCATCAGTGAAATCATTAGTTAGCCTCTGCTTAAATATCCTGCTGAATCGGAGGCCAGTGTACAGTCTGCCAGCAGGAGCTTGCTGGGGACTGCTTTGTTTTGTGCAGATACACTTTTAATTCCCTCCTGCCCACCCCTTCATTAAGCTGTTGTTTCTCGGAGAGGGGTTCAGACCTTCCCAGGGCTAACTCGCCTTGCTGCACCCCGTATCTTCACCCCACCTCCCCAGGGTGCAGCAGGAGGTGGGAAACATGCTCACAACGGGCTGAGGTTTGGAAAGTGGAATAGAAGAGGAGATTTGATTTGTAGTAATGGTAGTGAACAAGGAAGGGAATGAGGGAGGAGAGGTGAACAATCCTGTGGAATAAATCTCTGTAAGCCATGTGCAAACAAGGTAGATATGTACAGGGATGCAAGGACTGCCTGGAGGATCAATAATAAAAATATTTTTGGGGGGAGGGATAGATTTAGAAATCCAGGTAGGGCCACATTAAATGCTGAGAGATTGTTTAAATTGCTAGTTTCCAAGAAAATCATGCATTCTGACACCATGGTATTACCAAAACATAGATATTTTCTCTGTATCAGCAACACAATCTCACATCCCACCATAGAGGGTCCAAATGACATACCTGGGTGAAGAGAAACCCTAAAGGTCCCAGAGTGCCTGTCTCTGGGGACGAAATCTGCAGCACAGTTAGTGTGCAAGACAGCTGCAGGGCTGCACCTGAGCACCCGCAGCACACCATCCTCGTGTGCTAACTAACTCTGTGGGGTCCCCCACCCTGGTTTTTCCAGGATAGGTGGATACAGGGTTCATTTAAATGCCTTGCTGGGGTTCAAGCAGTACATGACAGAATGTCAACTGTGGAGTTTAAATACGTAATGGTTGCATTAAATAACTGTCATTGAGCTTAGGCCCCTAATTCATCATTAGGGAAGATCTTGATTTGCCATTACTCGGGCACACATGCTGCAAGAACACACAGTTTAACAGAACGACAGGGAATCTGACGAGTGACAAGGTTTACTTGCACATTAATCCAGCCTGGATGTAAACTTCTCCATCACCCAGGGACTGTTTGGATCCAGAGTTTTTCTCCAGGCCCATCTCTCCCTTTTTTTTTTCAAATGACTGTTATTTTTTGAAACATAACACTGTGCAAATAAAAGTGAAGCCATACTTGAATGTCAAGAAATGTATGGAGAACATCAGCAATGTAGAGAATATATACTCAGGGAATAAGCTTCAGCAGGAATGCTAATTTAGTTATAGTTTTTAAAGCTGACTGCAAACAGCTGGGTAGCATTAACCGTATTAGGGAAACAAGAAAGGTGGAGCAAAAATCTAGGGGTCTAAGGTATGACAGTGCCAAATGTATGGAAAAGATTTGGAATACGTGAAGTGTACTGCCGTTGGAACCACACTATGTAATAATGGTGATGTGGTGTGCAGCTATCTCTGGGACTTCCCAGTGCACTACAAGATTTGCAGAGCAATGTCTGTGGCTTGTGGCAGGCCACTCTTCTGATAACATGGCGGGGAAACAGAAATACAAGTTAAAATAGCATGTTCTGTGTTGTTTTATAGAGGGTTCCCTCCTACTAGGGAGGAGATCCTGACAGTTCCTTTTTCTCTTTTCACACACGCTGCTCCACTCTGCAGCTACTTAGAAACTCTGCAAAGTCAAAACTGGGAGATTGGGCTTAAACTACATCTGCTCCATCTGCATAACACTTACTTTGCACTTTATGCTTTCCAAGAGCTGCGTAAACGTTAACTAATTAAACGGAATCCCAGCAACACTATTCTCACTGCGGTAGGGGCTTTTATCTACCTTTTATGGCTAGACGGAGGCAAGGAGAGCTCTGGGAGCAGATTGCAGAACTTGTCCTCACATAACTAGACCTGTGTTCAGGTTGTTCCCATAGTTCAAGTGCAAGTTTGAATGCAATGTTAAGCAGAACTGCTTTGTAAGGAGCTGGTTACTAGTGTAAGATGTTCAAAATACGGCCCTTTGTGGTTTGCCCAAGACCACACAGTGAGTTAGAATCAGAGCTGGGATTTCACTTCCTTTAACTCAGATTTTTCTCACAGTTGTGGTTTCATTGTGACTCTCTCATGTTGTTTTAGTGTTTCTGGTGTTGCTTAATGTTGCTATACCTTGTGGTAGATTCCTTTTCAACCTCCTTATTAGAGATGGGACTGAAGTGGAATGGAAGGTATGTAGCTTCTTGACTCTGTGGCGACAGTAAGGCATGTGCAGATTTTTACTGGTTGGCCATTTATCTGTTTCTTGTGGAAATGGAGAACAGTTGATGCAACAACCTTTGAGTGGTGATTGAAGCAACTTTTCTTTAGAGCTAGACATCTAATTAATAGCAATTTATCTCCTGGCATTAATACTTTTATATTCGCATTTTACTCTTACAATGTTTTATATTCTTCATGTTTTTCTTTGCAAAACCAACGTTTTGGGTGCATTTGGAAATTTCCCATTAGGGAAAATCTCATTTTGCACAGCATGCACAGTTCATTTAATGGTTTTTGCTGTGTTCTTCAATTAAACGGCTTATATAACTCATCAAGAGCTTCTTATTTTTAAGCATGCAATCAAAGACAGACGAAGTGCTGCTGACCTGTGCTAAGTATTACCACTCAGGCCATTCCTTACTGTTTGTCCCTTTCCAGAAGTTACTGTCCTGTCAGACCTGCTAGGTTAAATAATCCATTAAGGATTTTATTAGTCTCTGTCTTGTGAATAGCAGTTTAAAAAAAACCAAAAAAGCCAAGCTGTAATAAGTTTCTCGTTATTCTTTAAACCAGGATCCTTCCACAGAGTTGAGCTAGAGAGCAAAGGGTGGCAGAGCTGCACTGCCAGGCCTTGGAGCTTAGGAGAGTTTCCTATAGCTGCAAAGGTGGCAGTGAGCAGGGATGGGAAGAAGGCTGGTGTGGCACTCGCTGTAGCTGGGTCAACAGTAGTGGCCTTAGGTGGGCCAGTTGTGCCCAAATTGTATTGCCATGTGTAAAATTTATACTAAAGTATGGTTCGGAATTTGCTTTTGGAGAACAGTTGAAAACTGAGTCTCTAAAGTTAGCTTTTAGCAAGTAGTCCTGTTTATAAAGTTCATTCATTCACTAGCATGTTTATGGAAAGAGAGCCCAGAAGGGAAGGAATGCAGTAAAAGTACATTCATTTGAAAATCCAAATAAAAATATTTGCTTTGAATCAGAGAATTATTTTTTTTGCTTAATCCTTCTGTGCTTTTTGTCCAGTTTGTTAGCACCTTTGTTGTTCAGAAGATTCACTGTCCTGAACTTTCCTCTTCGAATTAGGGTGCAGTACATGTGAGTGAAGGCTCATGCCTGTTGTGTGAAGGAACTGTCAGTCTTGCATGTGAGCACTGGAAATCGTTATTTAAAAAACTGACAACAATAAAACCCCCTTATGCTCAAAGTTGCCCTCTATTTTGGGAAGCCATGTGGGAAGAACAGCAGGGAGCTGTTACCCTTGCACCAACAGCAGTGGTAACAGAAACAAGATTAACCAAGCCTTCACAAGGCTGGCTTAAAATAACGAGGTTTCTACACTGACACTTTTCGTTTGTCTCTGAGAAGGGCTCAGTAAATAGTAATCAGTTTATGGGGTTACCTTTTTATTTTCCTGTAAAGTTTCTGTCCTCTGCTGCTGGCTGCTCATTCCTGCATCCTGCCCCTGGGGCAGAGCTGAGCCACATAGCTGTTCCCCATTTGGTGCAGGGAAGGAAGGAGAAAAAGGTTGTGGAAAGAAATGGCTTGGGGAAGGGGGTATGGAAACCACTTGAAACAATAAGAATGCAGCTCGGGAGGCAGATGAACAGGTTAGCAGAAGCAAAAAAATTCTGTTGTTACTTCCCCAGTTCCTTACACATCTGCCAATGCCAATCAGGCACCAAATTCAGTGAGCACTCCTTTCAGATACCTATACACACTGGGCTTGGATAACTGTGAGAGTTGGGTCACATCAGCTATCTTGTCAGGCAGTCCCAGGTTAGGCAGGGGTGCATGGTGTGATAAAGGAATCCAAAACTGCCCGTAGATCACCTCCCTTAGAGACAATGCGGTTCTGCTGCACTAATACTCAGTTTTTGAATTGAAGAGCCCTTTGATTGCATCATATGTTCAGACCTGCAAAACTACAAATGCAAAGTTATCCCTCTGACTTTAGTGTATCACCTCAGCACAAAGTCAGGCTCCAGGCAGAAAGAGTTAACCTTGTTATCTCTATTAATTACTTCTATTTGGTCACCTCTTTTTAAATACACAGTCTACCAAACTTAAGATCTCTATTAGTTATAGAGGGAAACTGATGAACTCCTTTCACAAATCATACTAGAAACAAATATTTTCCACCACCTTTGATCATTTCATATTGGAAAGCTCTTTGTTTACAGTCTTTTAAGCAAGTAAGACCACTGTATAAAGAAGTAGACATGAACCAGGACTGTTGATCTGAACACATAGACATTTGGATTCAGAAATTAATGTCTAAGAAAAAATAAATATACTGGGAGACAAGAAGACCCTTTGACTTGAGCCTGTTACAAACTCTGCAGAGATTGAGATGTGTAGGTGAACATGGGTCACCTGGTTGCTCTTTGAATGTTTTTATGAAATGAATTTAATGGATTTGGTTTGCTTCTGCTGGGCAGACCTGCAAACTACACAGGAGACAATGTGGGAAAATTGGGCTGCTGGGGTCCTTGCCATCTCCAGGGATGTCTTAACTCAGTACCTTTTGCAAACACTAGAATCATGTAATTAAGAATTTTAAAAAGTCTTTCCCACATTCATGTGTCTTTAGCTGTGTGTGGTAGGAAAAGGATCCAAAGAGTTTTCTCTCATGTTTGCTTTCATGGCAATGAACTGAACTGTTCCCTAGAGAACTTTGTTTTAGGATTTCATGGTACTGAAAATTTAGTGGGCTTTAATTTAGCCTTCCCTTCTCTTGTGTTGTAAAATGTACAACAGTTACTGTTCAAAGACATAGTTAAAGCTCTTCTTTAATGTAGGTATAAAAACATATTTTCTAGTGGAAACGGTTTTAATCTCCAAATCTTCTTCAGTCAACTCCTTGTTCACCTACTAGCTTGCCTTCAGAAATTAAGCTAACGCAGAAGATGTTGTTTGATTTATGAACTGTTCATTGTTCACATTCTTTTAAAGAAACTTTTTAAGAAACAAACCACTGTTCTCATGTGACTATCAAGGAGGACTAAAAGCCGTTCGCCTATAAATTCCTCTTCCTTCTCTTATCCAAAAAAAGAGGAACATCTAAGAGATTATTTTCCTTAACAACTCTGAATTGCATATTTTAAGTTTTTAACTACTTTATACTATGTGCCATCTTTTATACTGTGCAGCTTTCTTTTTAAAATATCTTACAATGCCTTAGAAAATCTGCTTTGCATCACACAACTGATTTTGTAGACAGAAAGTATGACTAAAGGGAATTAATTTATAGAAACGTCAACTTCTGGATGCAAGACACTTCCAACTGAACAAAGCAGCTCCCCGTTTATGTACTTTCTATAACTGGGTACAAGCCCACATTCATATTGTTACAGAGTTATGGCCACTGGTGACTCCTACTTTTCAGACACTATGACTGCTCAGCATCTCACAGAGACAGCAAAAACCATTATTCCTTCTGCATCAGTATCTCAAGTGACAGCTTATACTTCTCTCTGTTGAGGGCAATTTTGGACTTTGAGAGTCTGGTCTGTCCTTGATTGCATCCAGCAGATAACAGGAGGGCATATGTCCTTCACTGATACAGATGGAGTCTCTTCAGGGACAAGACATGTGTTAACTACTTATGTTCCCCTACTGTGACTTCCTTCAGAGCACTCTCCAAAAACATGTGTGCAATCATACCATATGATTCAGAGTCTAATGGCATACATGCCTTGATTGCTTCACTCAAAAAAAAAAAAAAAAAAAATCTGTGATTTCTTATTGGTCATATCAGAAAGATTTTCTTCAGCTGGATGACTTTTGGGTTCCATCCTTTGATTTCAGCTTCAAGTTTCAAGTCCAAATGAACCCCAAATAACAAAAAGCCCTGAGTCCCACCTGGTTTTAATACAAAATCATGTTTTGTGTTCATTTCAAAATAGGCCCAGGTTGGTTCAAAAGATTCATGAACCTTGGCAAACTTTTCAATGAGCATGATTTAAGTTTCTGTGTTTGTACTGTGTGGTTTTATTGTGAATGTTTCTCATGGTCTTAGTTAGGAACATAATATGGATTCACTATAACATCAGCTACATGATATCTTGCCTGCATTTGATGGTTGATGCTCATGTTTTGATACTTATCTACAAATACTCTTACATGCTCAGCTGAGAACTTGGTAAACCTAAAAGACTGCCTTTCCTTAGATCAATTAAGAATTTTGTTTCCCTTGTAGAATAAACACATTCAGAATTACAGATGGAGAAAAAGAAGTCTAAGGGAAAGGATCTTATGAAGTTGGCAGATCCTCAGAGATACCATATTAAAGAAACAGGCATTAACTCTTTGAATAGAGAAGGAAGACTAGTAATTTCAGTTAGAGACAAATTCAGCTGTATTATGAGCTTTGCAGAGCCTCTGAAACAAGAAGGATGCAGAAACATTCCTTTCACTCCTTTTTCCTTAATTTCTAGGGACGAGATTGGATGGCAGGGAAGTACACAAAGGTAAATAAAGCTTTCCTAGTTTTAATACTGGCAAGATAAGCTTGCTCAGCTTTCTTATTGCATGATTTTGAATATCAGACTGAAGTTTGAGACATTTTTATTCATCCCACATAATGTGTTTCTGTTGTGTATTACTACATCACTGAAGGGACCAAGGTCCTGAATTTTAGATTATGATCTGAATTTCCTCCCTATTTGTTGAGGCTTTAGATTTTGCTTTGTAATTAAGATTATTAGGAGAGATATACTGCTGATGATTCGCATGGCTATGTTCCAGGTTGTTTCCTAAACTGAAGCAGAACTTAACATAAAGGAGCACAGGATTGCTTTTCGATTTCTAGACTTCTGTTGGTTGGTATCGCATTTCCTTGCAGTCAAAGTTCCTCCATTTATGTACTACTTCAGCAAGAAAATATGAGAAATAAAATCACAGAGAAATAAATCTATCTTCATCTCATTTCTCTCTGCCATTCACATATGCCAACTTAGTACAATAGCTCTTTGAGATGACGGACCCGTGCAGGGCAGCAACTCCAGTGACCTGAACGCTACGGTGCACAATTCATCACAGACTCCATAGCAACTGTAGGAAAAAAATGGGTAAAAGCTATCGCTTGGCATTAAGGTATACTTTTCAAAGTACCCATTTATTTATATAAGCATTCGTGCACATTCCTTGAGACAGCTCAAAAGCAGATTTCAAGATTTCGCCAAACAGTGTGTTGGTCATTACTCAGTGTGGCGATGCATTTTCAGAGTTGCCAGTAACCCACAGGCCGAAGGGCAGGGTGATGCAGGCCTCATCGAAACAGTGCGGCTGAAATCACCTCCTCCTGGCTCAGCTGGAAGTGGTGTTGTTCTCTGTCTGGCTCAGGTTGCTTCTTATGGTTTCACTTAGAGCTGGTTGAAAAGGATCTATTTTATACTTTTTGCATCTGAAAACAGGGCATCATCAGCAATTACGTTTGTCAGAGGGAGAGGTGGAGGTGGAACTCCTCAAAAGAGGAAGCTTTATCTCAAGCAATTTGCAGACAAAATCTTTGAGCTCACGACTTGGTGTGTAAAGGACATGACCAAGGAGCTCCAATTAAAAACAAAAGGGAAAGACCTGCCAATCAAAACCTGTGTGATCTGAGGCACTCTGGCAGCTGATGAAACCAGTTACAATTTGGTCTTTTCTTCAAGACGAACTCAGGCCCACCTTGCAGTTTGGAAAAAGGGAAGTTTGGATGTGGGCTTTGCTGATGATCTTTGAAAATCCCAAACGTATAATAGGAAAAAAACCCTTTTTTTCCAGTGGAAGCCATTGTTGCTTCAAAGAGCGTTACACCCTTTGGCAGAGGGGCTTGGAGGCTCGGCAGTGAGCAGACCACCCTATTTCCTGGAAACCTGTTTACTGGTGAGAGTCATCAGGGACATAAAATCTTTCTAGAGTGCCCAGAAAAATGTAAACATAACCCTATTTTTTGATCATCTCTAAGATGTTTTTGGTGGGAATTTATTTGGCTGACCCAGCAAAATTGCAGCACTTTTTCCTTCCAAGAAAAAAATCCTGGGGAAAAAAAAAGATGGCTTGTTTACATGAAAGTGGATTAGAAGTGCAAATCCATATTTTCACCAGTGTAAATAAAAGCAAACTGTAGCCCAACACTTTATGACTTTTCCATTTTATTTCAAGCTGCATAATATTTTCTGTTCAAAGGTAGTTTCAAGCCAGTAAGTATTCATTAAAACATTTTAGTGGTGGTTTAAGAGTACTTTATGAATTAAATTATTATTTATTATTAATCACGTGTTGGTGAACTGGGAATTTTAGAGGTCAAATACAGTTGTCATTTTATAGCTGTTTCTCACTAAAAAATGTCTTCTAAGTAGACTTTTTGTTTGTAATGAAAATTAATTTTCAGGGTTAGTCGTTATCAGTTTGGGAACGTTTGACTCCTACACGCTTCAAAGCTGAGGAGGGAACGTGGTGGGAACACTGACAAGCAGACGAAAGTCTTTATTGCCTTCCTATATGATGTGCATTTGCTCTCCCTAGGATAACTAGTGTCATGCTTGTCAGCAGTACATAAACCAGACAAACCTTTTTTTCTGTTCCCTTCCTCTGTGCAACTAGAATCCCACCAGTCCCTACCACTTGAGGATCCAGCCCTGTGCCAGTAACCTTTGTCATTGCTGCATTTTGTGCTTTTGTGGTCCGTGTCCTCTGAGGATCTCAAAGCATTTTATGTGCACTCATGATTAATTGCACTTTATAGCATTCCCAGGAAGTAAAAGAAAGAAAAAGAAAAGCCTTTTCTATTGATTTGGAGAAGTACGTCTCAGAAGAGCCTGTTGGTTGTGGTTATTAAAACAATCAGGGCAAACTCAGAGGTCCAGAGAGATTGATGTGCGGCTCCTGCTCTCCAGCCTCCCATGCAAGCTTTTAGTCTTCACAAATTCCTATGTGGCCTCATCGCCTGTCCTCTGCATTAAATTAACTTCTTTATTGGCTATAAGATACCAGAGTGGATTTCCCCATATAATTGTGGGTTTACATCTTTCAGCACAGGTTGTTTTTCTTCATGTTTTGTCCCTTTCTCCTTATCTCCTTCTCAGAGCACTTTCTGAGGGAATGGTTTCATAATTTCACCTTTTGGTACACCAGAGTCCTTTTAAGAAAAAAGACATGTATAGAGATAAAATACCAAGCATGAACATCTCAAAGACAACAGAAAGACATAACGAAGATACGACATCTCCTTCAGTGACATTTCCTAAAAGGCTTTAAAGGTTTCTCGAACCTTTACTTCTTACTGAAATTGTTCCATCTGCATGTTTGCAAACATTTTCTTTTGGAGTCATGTCTAAAGCCACAGGTGCTTCAGGTTGTTAGTGAGGATATTTTTATGAGCACAGATGGAAGCCTGGATCTAACCCCGTGTTTCATGTTAAGCTAAGCTCTCACATCTCCAGGCGCAGAGCAGAAAGAGACAGCTCTGCGCTGGTCCAAGCAGCAGACCATGGGTGTAGGGAAGTCCATGTGTTCAGCTTCCAGTTAACAGGGTGAGCAATTTTTAGTGACACCTGTGAGATGCATTCAGTTATTGGGCTGGTATGCAGTTTGATAAAGTGGATTTAGCGGTGAAGGTAAGGGTCCTAAGGTGAAGGTACGGTCTCATTATTGCAGCGGTATTGTGCAGCAGTGCTCCTGCATGCCAGACCACATTAGGCTCATGCGGGGTGTTTGCTAGCACAGCACATTAAGCCACAGGTGTTCTGCACTGTACAAAGCCTTCAAAGATCAGTCTCAAATGTTTCTGTTACTATAAAGAGGATTAAAAGGATTTTAAAACATAGTGGGTCGGCCCGGCTGCTGGTGAAATTGCCAACATTTAGCAAAAAGTGTGGGGGGAGACTAGAGCAGCGGGGTGGAGTAGGGGCTTGGGGGAAGCCATACGGTACCTTTCAGGGGGGTTTTATGATCCAAATGTGGATCTGTAGCACTTTCAACTGGAACTCATTAAGAATTCATGGAGCAGAAAATGCGAGAGGTTCTGGAAATGAGGACTTTGAAAGGCCAAACGTGAGCTGTAAATAAAATAGAGTGGATATTCAATTTTGGCTATTTAATATCTCAGAATATTTTTTAAGATCAGCAGATCAGGCAGGAACTTAGCCCTAAAACAAAAGGACAAATAGAAAGAGTTTTACAGACTCCGGGAGCAGATAAAGATCATAATCAGATATTACATGTCTCAAAATCATGAGAGCTTATTGATTAGAAGTGCTGCACAGCACAATTCATTCTGGCTTTGACTTTATTGATTACAAGTGCTGCACAGCTCCATTCATTCAGGCTCTGATTGAGCAATGTACCAAAGCGTATTTTGAAATCCCATTGACTTCAATCATTATTGACCCCGTTATTGAAATTGGACCCTTGGGAAGGCACAGCTTTCCTAAATATTGTGTGTATAAACAAGAGAATCGGGAACACACACACTGGAGAAAGCCAGCAGTTTAAGCAGAATGCATAGGGATTACTAGAAAACTGTCTCCTAAATTCATCCATTTGAATTTGATGACTATGGGTGTTACTTACATTTTTAAGTTACTCAGAATTTCTTGAGTATAACAGTCCAAACCGTTATTTCAACAGAGCAACAATAAAAATAATTGATAGCAAGCTATTGATCAAAGGTAGAGATCAAATCATGAGGAACAATTGCACCAGTCCTTGAGGAAGCAGGACCTTTCTGTGCACTAGGTCGGTCAGTGCACAACACAATCTGGTCTGAAGAAATGCAGAGTATTAAATCTGGGAATAATAAATCAAAACAAGGAATAAAGTTTCTCCTGCTTATGGGAACACCTGTTAAAAGTAAATTCAAGTTAAACAAGCAGCTCTCAGAGGAACTGATTATTGCCTGTAATTTTCAATGGTGGTTTTTCCACTTTAAAAGAACACTTACCAGCTTGCAAGAACACGTTAAAAAAAGTCACCTACAATTTTAATACAAATGTTATCCTCTCTGGTCAGTCTCTTCAGTTCCTGCAAGAGGTGAGGGTTATTAAATGTATGAGAAACCCTGCCAAACTCTGAGGACTGGCCAGATACAATGGAAACTGGCTGGAGTTTTACTGAGATCTCATCAGCTCTTGGGTAGTTCTATTACTCATTGCTCTCTGAAAAGAAAAATACCATCCTGAAAAGAAGAATGTAGGCAGCCGATGCCTTGGTGAGCTAATGCCTCCTTGAAACACTATGAAATTTGATTAGTACATGCAAAATATTCTGAAGTTTAGAAGGAGGTGAAATGTAAGAAGGATCCAAATGTATAGGTGTTATTATGAGTACAAGCAACTTTACAGTGCACACCATATATGAAAATTTCTTTCCAGTTCAGGAGATTTAGCATAGCATCTATTAACACTTTTAGTTCTATTTTTGGCTTGTCTAGTAGAAATTTGGTCTTAAGTGTAAGGCATTTAAAATTTGAGTAGCCACAATTACCAGAAGTTCACAACCACTGCAGTTGTCAGAAATGCCACAAATTTCTCTACATCTAAAACTTCAGTTTTGCAGTGATTAACTTGCTATGGCTAAATGCTCAAGTTTTACATTGCTGGGAGATTATGACTGCATTGAGTGAAAAAAATCTGTAGCTCAAGACGTTAAGCCTTGAGGTGGAGTTTTTTAAAATAACTGGAAATCCCTTTCCAATTCACAGAAATTCAATAGGGTGCCTGGTAATACTGTATTATATCTCCCAGAAAACGATATTAAAAGAATTATTTTCTACTTACTGGGGGACTCTTCTAACTACACTCATCTATAATAAACATCCATAATGGGCATTCTGTCTTAAATGTTTTAAGATATTGTTTCCCCTTTTATTTTAGCTGAAGCTTCCTTTTTACTCATTTTAAAGATTACAACTTTTTATTTTATCTTGCTCTTTTAATAGTATTACCCTCTTCAGATGAGCTCCTTTCATTGGTTAAGCATTACTTCACAATGTTCAGACGCCCTAACTTTATCTTCAGGAGGCTGTGTTTGTCATCTCACACCTGCCTGTATCTTTTATTTCCCGCTTGCATATTCTGCTCTGCATTCTTCCAGATAGACTTATCTCGTTCTTTGTACCCTTTTCTTCTTGAACTTGTTCTTTCTCTGTGCTTTTCCTTAATCTTAGAACAGATGCTTCTGGTAACTCTTCCTAGCTCTTAGGTCTTCTTTTGCTTAAAATGAAGTACAGATACGCTTTCCGCCTTGGGTTGCTTGCCGGCAATATCTGGAGTAGCTCAGTTGAAATCTTGTCTCCCTGAACAAACTCTTTGGGTCATGAGACATGTCTTATCAAACAGTTCAAAAAGCATGAATGTTGACTAAATTTCCTGTACTTCTCAATTCCCAGCAGAAGAAAAAAATGCAATTAAAGAATTCTAATTAAAATGCAAATGTGTCTATATTACTTCTTTAGATGGTTATTTAACATGCTGCTGTCTGACATAAGGTCTTATTTTGCCACACTTGCTGAATCTGGACATGGCAAGAAACTTGAGTGGGCTTCACAGAATAAGCAATTTTAGCTTGGAATAAATAATCTTATTGTTCATTTCCCCCCAAAAAATTACTCGTTAAAAATATTATTTTTAGAAGTCCTCTCAGTTTTCCTGGGAGGAATCTTGATATAAGTTGTACATGCCATAGGAAAATGCTTATATCTCTTTTGTATTCTCTACCTGGAATGGTACTTCATATATGCTAAGCTAGTTGATTGCCATGTTGATTCCTTTACCAATTTACTATCATCTTTTCTGCATATTTGCATTTTGACAAACTTGCTGTTTGTCAACCTTCCCTCTAGAACATGTCATAAGGGGTACTTTTTTGGTTAAAAAGGACTCAATGGAAAATTACTGCTTGAAATTCTCTTCAATTTCTCATTTTCCTATACTTCTCCATATTTAATTGAAAAAATTAAAGAAGTTAGTTTTCAAAATTTCTTCCTGTTATTGTAACAAAGTATGAAACTAGAGAGAAAGAAGTTAAGATCAGTGTTTCTGTGCTTGTCTAAAGATTTCTTTTTTGCTGTCTTCAGATTTTGAAGAGAAATATAGAAAAGCCATAGGAATTTTTCATTCTGACTTTAAGCACCCTCATTCATCCCAGTACCCTCTCCCCCTCCTTAAAAAGTCCCAAGAGTTGTTCAAAGGCCATGATACTTTAGAGCATCGGTTGCTGCAGAAATTCTGCCTTGCTTCCCAAGGTTACTTACATTATTAAAAGCAGGCTACATGTGCATTAGCCATAGCCTTGATATTTGCCATAGCCCCATTGTAGGGATTAAGTATTGTGCTGAACGTGGATTAAGCTCCCGTTTTACATCCATTAATTACATTCACCACAGCCACTGCAACTTCACATCTGTGCTCAACAGTAAGGACAGGCTTTTACAATTTTCTTAGTAAGGACCTGAATTTCTTTTGCTTTTCCACTTAAATGTAATTTTGCTTCATCCTCTCTTTTTCTGGGTTTTGTGGTGACAAATTACTTTTTTTGTGCCCTGGATCCTTGAGCTGTTGGTGAACAAGTTTTAGCTCCACTAAAACTTTGCACAGCATTTTGGATCAACCCATACGGGACCAAGTGTGTTGATTTCAAGTGGTCACACCGCAGCTGGCAGAGTCCACAGAGAGCTCAGCATATTCTCCTCTGAGGCTGGACAGCCAGCTGAGCAAACACAGCAGAGTTATGTCCCTCCTGACAGGTGAGTCAGAAGCATAACTATGGTGACAGCAGCAAGGTGTCTGTACGTTCTTCCTTCTGCAGGGTTTCAAAAGAAATTTAAGATTATGTGAAAGCATAAACACAGTCTTGTGTTTTCCAAATAGACCAGAAACTTAGCTGGTGCAATGCTGCTGGAAAGGATGCTAGGGCTGTAATAGGGTTTTGTATGACCAGGGTGCTCTGCATCCAGCTCTTTATCATTCAAAACCAAAGAGAAATTTCTTACTTATATGTGGACCATCTGTAGAAATACAGATCAGCACCTACTGACACTATGATTTAGAAGGGTCCCATCACCTGCAACTTCAGATGTGCTAGGTTCACACTGCAGGAGTCATAAAGCTTTTTGAAAAAATATAAATTAAGTTATTGCTAATGGGACAAATTTATTTGCTATTTCACTGTGCAGCCTTATCAAGCTTTGTGCTTGATTCAAGGGGTTTTGTAGAAATGCCTTCATGCAAAAGCAGGTGAGCAAGGAGATATGGAAGACATGGGAAAACCTGACCTGGTCTTGAGCTCCTGGCTTGGGAAAATAGTTGTGTCCAATTAGTATAAAAGGACATAAAAGAGATGGAATTATGGGATAACACTGTTTAATTTCTGAGCTTTTACTTTCATAGCAGTTTCCTTTTAAGATTTAGAACATTCTAAAAATGATGTAGGTTTATCTGCATTTTCTATTTTCTCTTTAAAACTGTATTAAAACACCTGTGAAAGGATGGTGTGCCCCAATACTTCAGCATTTTCAGAATAAAGCTTTAGAAAGTATGCATTTAGATTAGTAAAAGCAAAGGTAGAAGACTGAAAGACAAATCTTACCATAAAGATAACTTAATGTACCTTTAAATATTTCAGTTTCATCAGGAAACTACATGCAGGTATGGCAGAGGCCATGTTCAGGTAAATGTTAGGAAATACATGTCCACTTCTGAGATCTTTAAGAACAGTTTCTGAAAAGGGAATAGCCACTTACTCTTACCAGCTCCTGCCTTACTATAATGAGAAAAGTAAGAAAATATTGGTGAGATGGTAGCTTTTATTTTTTTAAACAGATAACTAACAGCATCTCGATGGTAACTGCATCCCATGAAATATATTTGGATGTGAGTTGGGCACATGATTTCTTTTTAATCTGCCCATACAGCCTTCTTGAAACATTAAGATTTTCTGAATACTAAGGTCAATATATCTCTTGCTTTCCCAGGAAAGAAGTCAGGGCAATTAGTGTATATTTGGGGACTATATTTAGATGAAAGAGAGAGAGAAGGAGAAAAGCAATTCTACCTGCCAGACCATGGAAAAGCATGATACATACAGAGCTCTCTGCTCCCTGTTGCCCCAGCAAACACAGGCTTACTATGCTGGTGGTAGACTTCTATCCACATGGGCCTGAGGGTAATTGCAGTAAACAGGTGGCCTCTTCTGAAATCCCATGTGCTAAAGGAAGAGGTCCTCCCCAAGCTCCTTGTTAATGCAAATGCACTGGCATTTCCTCTCCCCTCATGTCCTCCTTGAAGGACAGGTCTCAGACAAACCACTCCACAGGAAGATTGTTGGGAAGGAAATGCAACAAATGCAAAGGCAATCTGCAGGTTGTTTCTACTAATGCCAGTTTGTAGGATCATCAAGTCTCAAGTTGCCACAGAAGAGGCACTTCTGGTTCCTGATGATGAGCACATTAGCTCATCAGTAAAGACCAAAGGCTATGGATGAGAGTGGGAGGTATCATATGGAGTCAGATGCAGATGTGCCTGGTGCCACAGAGACACTCTTTGTTTTCCTGAGAAGAGCTTCTTGCTGTTCCATTTACACATCTAAAAATGGCCCAAGTGCTGGAATAGAGGCCAATATTTTGTTAATAATTTTCAATATTAAAATATCTTTGTGAAAACACTGCAATAAAAAGCATCTAGGGAAGAGCTAGCAAGGCAGCAGGAATCCTCGCAACACCATTTTTAAGTAGCACCCTGAGATTCTACTCCTGAACATGTTCAAGGATACACATGACTAGCTGGAAGCTTTGCTCTGAGAATCCCAAAATGTTTGGGGTCCCATTGCTGAAGAGGGTAGACTAGAAGCCAGCAGGGTGAATAACCCTCTGGGAACTGTGACATTATGCAGGGGGAACCGTCCAGAAACACCAATGGCTTTGCCAGGCTCCCACCAACCAAGCCTGCCTGATGCCCTGGCACCTACCCAGCCAGCACAGAGGCAGTTGTGGCTGGGTGTGCTGCTGAGTGCTGGGGTGGGACACAAGGGCTGCCTGAGCCCCTTCCCAGTCACCAGCAAAATGTGTTTTTGAGTTCTTTCTTGAAAGTAATCAGCGCCCTTAGCAACTGGGTGCCTTAAAATGTATTTATTGCAGCTCCAGAGAAAACAGTAGTTTGCTTTTATATATGGACACCATAGTGACATAACAGTAAACTTACAGCAATTCTCTGTGTTACTGCCATTTACAGTGGTTGCCTCAGGAACTACAAATAAAGTTACATGTTTTATTTTGGTGTTTGAAAAGGGTCACTGTCAAGTAACTCAGACCAAAAATTCAGTCTTTGGTAGAAAAGGAGAGAAAACCTACAAAAGGCTCCATGAGTAGAAGTATTTTCAAGATTTTAGAAAGACAAAGGTAAGTTAGAGCTATTTAAAAATATTTTTCACTACTTTGCCCTGCAGAATTTGCAGCCCATCACCAGGGGTGTTTCGTTGGTCAGAACTTTTGCATGGCAAGGAAATGTGAAGAAACAGCAAAACTGATAATGCCTTTTGTTTTTCTTAACCGTCCAAACATAAAGACCATTACTGTACAAAAGTGAGTATAATTTGTTTAATGCTTTCTGTTTTCAAAATTTTGCATGTCATACACTCAAAAGGATCATGGAGTTTGGAGTTCAACCAGAATTTCTCCCCCTGAGTTTTCACAAATATTTTGCATTTGAAAATTTTCTTCTCATTTGCATCCTTCAAAGATTTTATTAAAAGAGAGATGGAAACCAAAGGACACCTAACATCTCTGTAATACAGACACTGTACCCCCAACTTTGGGATACACTCCAGATCAAATTCTGCTTGGTTTGCCAGTCTAAATCCACAGCAAGTAGTCTAAGTAGTAAGTGTATGGATGTGTCTTTGATTTGAAAGCTCAGCAGGTTTTAGGGAAGATTGCAGAGTGCCTTCATTGTCTCCTGCCAAGCTAATGAAGTTACATTAGGTCCAAAGACTGAAACTCACATAAACTTAGCAATGCACATGAAGTACAAGTCTCTAATACAAATGTTGAGATTTTAAAGAATTTGATCTACATTTTAGAGTGGATACATTCTACAGATAAAGTTTTACATTTGAAAAATCCAGGCTGAGGGATGAATCAACTTGTAATATTTATGTACTGAGATGTATAAAGTGTTGGCGACCACTGAATTATGCTACCCTATTACATTAAAAATAGCAATGACTGAACAACAGATTTCACACATTCAAAAAAATACCCAACAAACTCCAAACCAAAAAAAGCCCTTCCAAAACACTAACCCCAAAAAAACATTTCTGCTTCTGTAATGGCTGTGTTAATGTAGGTCTAAATGAAGTAAAGGCAGAGATAGAAGCTGCCTTTGCATCCTACAGTATGAGTATAAAGATCCGAATGCTTTACAGTATCCAGAGCGTATCATTAAATTGATTGTGAGAGCCAAATAAGAGACTAGCTGGCCACCCACTTCTTCAACCCCCAAATTGCTGATTAAAAATTTTTAAGCATGTGAATCTAAGAAAAACAAGGTTTAATGACCTTATCAGCGTAAACTGACCATAATTATCTGATCTTCTAGCCACACATTAATCTATTCTGGACAGACTTGATACTTGAATTTCCTTTCTGTTCTAAGGAGGAAAGATAGGAGTTTCAGACCACCCATTGAGCTGTCTTACTCTGATGTTTAGTGCTGCTTCTGCTTTTGATGATAAAACCATAAGGTATGCGTATTTGACTGTGAGGACACGTGGAACAATTTTAGGAAATGCTTGCGCAACTTTGACCACTGAAACATAGAGAGTTAAAAATAAGTCAGCATTCCAGAAACGCCTTATTCCTTCATATCCACTATGGTTTTATCATGCAAAGTTCAGACAAATTCTGACCGGGAAGTTTCTTTTGAATAGAGATGGAACAGGGATTGCTTGTGAGGCAGGAGACAATCAGAGATGCAGAATTAGATCAGTTGTAAATATTCTTCTCACAGAGTAAACATAGAATGCAGGGGGGAATCAGCTATCAGGCAATTCCCAGGAGATCAAGGGAAAAATTAAAACCATTAATGTGCAAAGTATAAAACCAAAACATGATCAAATAATTCCAGATACTCCAATTAGTGTGCTTATAATTCCCTGAAACTTTTAGGAGATCTGTTTGAGCTTTGCTTACTTCAAGGCTTATTATTATCACCATGGGAAAAAGGCAGATTTGAAGAGGGATGTTACAGAAAAGAGTCAAAAGGCTTGAGCTGTCTTTTCAACACTTATATTATTTTTAATAATAGAGTATGGAAGGAAGAGTCGTTTTAGAACTATGTAAATTACAGTTTGCTTTTCCCTTTTAAAACAAAACTGGTTTTGAAGTTGTACTTCCTTTTCCTCTCTGCATTCATTTATATAAATTGTTTTTTCTCACTTCTCTCTCCCCCCCTCCCCCCCACACTCTTCTGTGTTGCATTTTGTTGTGGACAATGCATAGCCTTTTTTCTGGCCTTGATTCTGCAGGTGGTAGAGTTAATCCTCACATTCCTAGAGGTGAACATCACTAGAGTTACACTAACTGCCAGTATCTCCTCTGCAAGCAATGCCATGGTGAGCCAGTTGTGTACCTGGTTTGGTTCTACTGCTGTGTATTTCATATGCTGATGAGGAGAGAGTACAAAGCACAGGACTGAGATTCAAGATTGACTGCATGAACAAATCTGACCGTGATGAACTCACTATGTACTATCTATATAGAGTAAGAATGTATTTCCTAAAAAGAGGGATCTTTAAGAGCAGTGACACAGTACCAGTGAGGCAGCTGTTGTGGTAGGTACTGCATAAAGTGTTAAAAAAATGACAGCTGTTGCCTAAAGCATTCATATTCAATATATTTGTTAGAATGTGATTCAGAAAAACTGGGTCTTGAAATTAAGGTAGGAACTGAGCAGAAGAGAAAAAAATGAAAAAGAAGAAAAAGCAGGCAGAAACCACAGTATGTTAAATGATGAGCAGGAATGATTTCTGGCAATATGGCACTCTTATGTCAAAGATGATAAGGCCGTGGCCTTCAGGATGTAGAGGGAGCGATAGGGTGCTTGTGCTTAGAGCAGACTAAGAAAAGCGGGTCAAATCAAACATTATGGGCATGGAGGAAGATGGAAGCAAGTCACTGTGTGCTAGAGGATTGCACAGGATGGAGATAAACACTGTAAGATTTTACAAACAAAGATAAGAAGTTTATTTTTGATACAGTAATGGGGAAAGAATTAACACAAGAATGCAAAGGGAAGAGTGCAATCATACCGCCAAGTCACGAATCTAATCCTATCAGCAGTGTTCCAAGTGGATGGAAGAAGGATGCAGCAATATGACAATGTTTAAGCCCTGGCAAAGAATTGAAGTTGTATTACAAGTGGAAATGCAAGAAATGAGAACTTTCTATTTTCTGGGCAGATTGAAACACCTGAATATTTGTTACAGGAACAGAAGTGGCAAGAGAGGGAGATGGCCTACTGTGAAGGTTTTCTGGCTTCAGCAGCTTATTGGAAACGCTGACTGTAGCCTCTTCACAACCAAGGAGGAATCCATTGCTCTCCAGTGGGATCTTTCATTGGATTCACTGGCAGAGAACTAAATATCAGTTTGTAGAATAAGGAAAGTGACAGACTGTTACGCCAAGCCAGTCCAACACAGGATCATTATTTCAACATAAATACACGCTTTTTTACAGGAAACAGCTAAGGCTGACACCCTTTTAATGAATAGATCCAGCAAAATCAAGACGAATAATTCTGGTTAGTCTGCTTTTGGCTACTCCTTAATTCAGTAGGAACAAGGTCTATCACAAAAATGTCTTAGTTTGTAAAACACTTGACTGCTTTTATCAGTTTATGCCACACACAGAGTAGTAATGAATATTTACAGGAAACTATGTGTTCCAGTAATACAGGTATATGAAAAAAAATGTCAGCAGAATTCTCCCATAGTTTGCATTAGAAAAGAGTTGAGTATAATTTTTCAAACAGGAACCATATTAGTGCTGCAGTGTTAGCATGATTACCTATATACATAGAACATATAAAAGTATATGTGTGATGAGAAAATTTGCTGATTTTTTTAAGGATTTTGACTGTTCTTAAAAATGTTCACTCAGCCAAAAAATCAAGATCATTTCAGTGAAATGTTTATTAAAAAGAGGGAAGGTGTTATACCAAAGAAAAGAGAATTACCAAGCTGTGGCCTGATCAGAGCTGTGCTGTCAGATAGCCCGAGTGTGCCTTTATCGCTCTTCCTGTGCCAGGTAGCTACTGGCAAGACCACAAAATAGAGCCCCCTAAATTCACGAATAAAACATTACTTGATAAATGCTGTGGAATTTGATTTGAACTGATACGTTACCAGGTGCTCAGGTGTGAATAAGAGAGAAAACATGAGATTCATAGTGAGTATCTTTAATATCCCAGGTGGACGTAGACCAGTGCTTCACTGGGAAGGAGCTGAGAAAGACCCTGTGACTTTTTGAAATATTGATAATATAGATAGTTTGATTTTTCATTGTTTTTGCATAAAGAAAGAAAAATAAAGGAAGTTATTGTAAAACAAGATCATCTTGCATCAGAGATCACAATCTTAGATCATCATTTCCTAACATGTAAGTGCATGGAGAGTGCTTACAGCTCTGCAACTGCCCAGCTTTGCTTTCTTTTGATGTGGCAAGTGAAAAAAGGGAAAAGGGAAACTGGACCTCCCACTGTCAGAAGAGTGGAAATAAAACTATAAGACATACTGCTTCTGAGAATAGATAGAGTTCATTTATTTCACAAAAAAAGTCTTGTAGGCTTCAGGACTGCAGTTGCTCCGCTCAGTATTTGGAGGTAAGAGGCAGTGGTCAATTGTGTCATCTCAAAGGAAGCAACAGACATTGCGTTGATCTGGATGATTGAATTACACATTTCAGGGCTTGATTATTATACCTGATGAACATCCTCAGACCACAGGTTTGTGACTCAGGGATTTAAACAAATCTGGAGTTCTTCAGCTTGTTGGGTAATGCCAAGTGCAGTTCTCTTACTACTTTATATCCAGGGTATTCCTAATGAAGGGCTCCTGGCTCCTACAGCACTGCCTAGGCCTAGACCCCACTTTCAGTGTGTACTTATACTCGCCCACTACACGTTCTAAGAAAAGTTAAAAGAATAAATGGGAAGGCAAAATTAAAAGGAGTAGACAAAACTACAAAAAACGGTAAATCTGTGTAAGAGCTGTCCATGTAGTAATTTTGGCCACACTGGTTATCTACCCCAATGAGAAATGCTGGTGTCTGTGTGGAGAGGGCTATGATTTCCAGAATATGGGCAAAGAAACTCAAGGCCCTGGAAGTAAAGTGAGGACAATGAATTAAAAGCTGTTGAAGAAAAGAACCACCATAGTAAACCCAGATTTCAGCAGATGGTCTTGGAATACAACACAGGCAATTAGCACTCCTCACTGCACTCATACTGCACCAGGCAACAAGAGACAAAATAGTCAGCTGGAAAACAGTAATGCAGTCAGACATCTTAGCAAAGATAAATTGAAGACTACTGCTTCTGTTAACTGAGTAAGAGAGAACACCTCATTAAAGAACAAGGAAATATTAAGAAGTCTCCTTCGTTTATCCTCCACAAATGAAAGGATGATTAGAGTTAGTTTTAGTTAAATCTACAGTAGTGTCCAAAACACAAAAATGAGAAAGTGAACACAGGGACCAGTGCTCATGAGACAGAGGAATCTGAAAATGCTCCCTATGAGCATCCCGCTAAAAAAGCATGTTTTTTCCCCCCTTTTTCACCTCCCAGGATTTGGAAACATTTGAGCAACAAAAATTCTGCCTAAATGCCAGCCACAAAACACAAATGAATCCTTAGGAAGCTGAAATGGGGAAGAAATTAAAGTAAATGATGACAGAAAACCTAAAAGCCTTTTTCATCCTACTCTCCACCACCCCACCCCTCGCCTTTTTTTTTTTCTTCCCCCAAGGCTTTGGTTCACATTCAGAATAACAGTACCAGAAACATCATTTTTGTTTCAGGGTAAACTCTTCCAGCTGTCTGTGGTGTCTGTCCAGGGGGATTAAAAATTATTTTCCACATGATAATGACTGGCCAACTTTCCACTGTTCTCAGTGCAAGGAAATGTCATTTAATTATTGCACACAAAATGGCTTCTGTTGTGGACCTCCCAGTCATGGCACTGTTGATACCTCACATATTTTGTAAAGCCCTTCAGGCTAATATCTTGACAGAAGAAAGATGCTGGGTATGAATTAAGATTCTATTACATCCAATAAAGCCAAAAATTTCATGGTTATGAAGCAATAATTGCATGTTTCCACAAGTCTTTGCCTGACCGTGAGGGAGATCATTTGTGAAGAAGACCAAGAAGTACCAGCAAAGGGACCAAGCTGCAAGAGAAAATCATTGCATTTAGTGTAGCCATATACATGCAATCCAATGTAAGACTAGAAACGATTCAGAAGATACTGTGGATACATCCTTCAGAAATGAGTGGGTCCTTTTCTGAGGTAGTATTATCAGAAACCTGAAAGCTGCTATTACAAGACTGATGATTCCAGAGTGTGACAGCTGTCAGGAAACGTGTCGTAGCCTTTCTGTGGAAGGGCAGGAAAAGGTACACCACAGCATGCTGCAGCCCAGTGGAGCTCCCACAGAGATGCTGAGTAGCTCATCTGCTCTGGCCAAATCCATTACCCCAATGTTTGGGCTCAGAGGGATGGCACAGGGGGAATTTATTCTACCTTTTCCCCGAAATTAGTTTCTTGCCTGGACGGGTTCATCTTGCAGACTATAGCATCTCTTGAATCATATTACCTTTCATCAGAATAAACGTTCTTTACAGAAGTTGCTTCGTACATGTCACTAAATTTTCATATATTTTCCTCTGTGGATTACCTGGGCTACATCCAATAGCTCTGTCACCTTCAGACAGCTCTTTCTTTTAATTCTCATTTCCATCGACATTTCTGGCGGACCTACAGTGAAATATTCCGTAGCTTTTATGAATGTAAGGAATGTGGTGGTGAACCACAGGATTCCCCCACCTACAGCTCCCCCTTTCAGCTGCCAGCTGCTTGTCAGATTTTAATTAACGAGAAAGTTGCTAGCAGTTATTCATGCTGCTTCTCTCTGTTCCTCTCTGGAGAATTCCTAAATAGCATTCAGAGCATTGAGCCTACACTTTCTCTTTTTTTAATGCTCTTCTTCTCAGCAGCCAGTGAAAAATGTTAAAAGTGATGGTTTTCTGCACCCAGAGCTCAATTAGTAGAGAATGGTGAGAGCTAGTTATGGATGTGGCAGACAGGTCCTCCTTCCCTTTCACTTCCTCCTCCTGTTTCCTACACAAAATGAACAGACAAGTCTTCTAGAAAATTACATCTGTAGGCATATTGTTAAACTTACTATTTTCTTGCAGAATCTGGAGCATTATTTAGGTGAAATCACTGAAGGACTGCCTGCATTGGGAAAGTCAATACAGGCACAGGCAAAGTTATCAATGGAGTGAAAGAGGGGGGTCTTGAAGGCATTGTCTCTATCAAAGACTCAGCAGTGTGTGATGTGAGTTTATTTCCCCTCCCTTTGAGCAACCCCCTAAAACACATACCCATTTTTGTTCATCACCTTCTGGAATTCCGATGTGTTTGGGCAACAAACGTTCTGTCTAAATGCCACCAAATGTCTCCTAACAGATCAAAGAGTCTGCAGAGCAGCACAGCAGTATGAGAAGGTGAAAAGTTATTTCAAAGATTAGCAGCCAGTGAATATCCTCAGCTTTTGCCTATCCCTGAAATCTGACTGAAGACAGTGCTTACGGTACTGCTAAATGGGAAGGTTGTACTTTTCACTGTTGGCTACCGGCCTTTGAAAATTATTAAAGCACAGCAATATGCAGCAGTCATTCTAAGTGATCCAACAGAGACTCAGAGAGCATTTCTGTACTCAGTCTTAAAAGGCAATAGCAAATTGTAAACAGTTGGTTGCAACAAATAGCAATTTAACAGAGATAGCTTTTTATAAATTGCCGATAAAATCTGCTGGACTGTGGAACCCCAAGTAGCTGTCCTATATGCTGAGCGTAAGAGTTTCCATTATAAACCCTGTTTTGATGCCCTCAACCAACCCTTCATTCTAAGTTTCTGCAAAGAGCTCCTTCTTGTGTAACATTTCTGCTACGTGGACTTCAGCCAGAGAAAATCTGGAAAGGGGGGAGGAAGGAGAAAGAAGCTGGAGGTTATTCTCACAGCTATGGTTAAAAGAAAGGACTTTGTGAACAGCGTTATTAACTTTTCGAAACTTCTGTATATTCTAAGTTAGTTTTTCCTCAGTGTTTCTGATTCATACTTCACATTTGTTATCTGTTTCTTTGTTAGTTTGTTTGTTTATTTATATTGGTCATTTTTCATTACAAACTAGAGTAGGGAACACAGCATTGATTCAGGATTTGCAAATGACAACGTGGCCCCCTCTGCCCAGATGCCTCCATAGTGCTGGTGTTTTAAACACCATGTCAGACAGTAAAGGCCTGATTTATGCACCCTTCCCCTTCCAGATAAAAAGTGTTTCCATGTTGGATGGAATCTGTCCCATACTAAAAGAAAATGAAGCCTCTTAGTAATTCTTTTGTACTGGGAACTATTTATAGACCTCCATTATCTACTGGACTTTAGCAGTTCCTTAGAGAAGGAACTTTGGCCTTTTCAGGCAATTTCTAGGAAAAATCCCATGGGACAGGGTACTAGAAGGAATAGGAGCCCAAGATGGTTTATATTCACGGACCATTTCCTCCAAGGTTAAGACCGGAGCATCCCAGTGGGTAAGAAATCAAGAAAGGGAGTCAGAAGACCCACATGGTTAAACAGGGGACTGCTGCGCAAACTCAAGGAGAAGAAGAGAATCTGTAGGTCATGGAAGGAGGGGATGGCCACTTGGGAGGAATATAAGACTGTTGACAGAGCATGTAGGGAGGCAACAAAAAAAAGTAAGGCCTCCTTGGAGTTAAACCTTGCAACGGAGGTGTACGACAACAGAAAGGGCTTCTTCAAATACATTGCAGACAAAACTAACATGGGAGGCAATGTAGGCCCTCTGCTGAATGAGGGGGATGCCTTGGTGAACAGAGCGTACTAAAAAGGTGGAGTTACTGAATGCTTTCTTTGTCTCTATCTGTACTGCTGGAGACTGTCCTCAAGATCCCCAGACCTCTGAGGCCCCAGAGGAAGTCAGAATAAAAGAGGAGTTTGCTTTGGTTGATGAGGAGTGGGATAGGGATCAGTTAAGCAATCTGGACATCCATAAATCCATGGGATGTACCCATGGCTGCTGGGAGAGCTGGTAGAAGTTGTTGCTAGGCCACTCTCCATCATCTTCAGTCTTCAAAAACAGCAAGAGGGAGGAGCTGGGTTACTACAGACCAGTCATCCTCACCTCCTTCTCTGGAAAGGTGATGGAATGACTTATCCTTGGTGCTGTATCTAGGCATATCAAGGATAAAAGGGTCATTAGAACAAATACCCTAGACAAGATAAGCACGTCTCTAAAGGTGAGAAATGGCCACCAACTCTGTGGGCTCAGAGTTGCAGCCACATACAATTGCACAGTTCCCCACACATGCATGTAATGGCAGAGGTTTCTAGAGGTACACAGGGGACTTAGGCACACAGTTCCCAAAGCTAACCAGAGGATTTATTCAGATGACCCTCACTGGAAGTCTGACTGGACTTTTGTATGGCTGAATCTCTTGGTTAGGACTGAAATTTTCAATCTATGCAACAGTGTGCCTACATTTTTTTAAAGGACAGTAACTAAGCAAACTTCAGTCTATGCCCAGCAAAATTCATACACACGGGAGGATTTCAAATATTCCAAATAAACTACTGTTGGCCTGGCTTTCCTTTGAGACTACAAGCTTCCATTCATCAGAAGACTCTTTTCACTCTGATTCTTCCTTTGGAATGTTTCTGCAAATCAGCTTATAAACTTTTGGCTTTAAATAAAAAGATGCTAGGTTTTTTGTTGTTGTTTGGGTTATGGGTGTGTGTCTGTGGAGATAAATCTATTGCAACAGCAACTGCAGAGTTTATCCTTCCACCATGTCTCTCCCCCTGTGAGCAAAATCCATAGTCAAACAAAAGTGAGCAGAGAGGACAGAAACCTTCCCTATGAGCCTCTGAGGAAACCAATTAATCTCTTTATCAGCCTTGGGCTTCTATATATCCCAAAGATGATTCAGAAATGTTCTGAGGTTGTCCTATGCAGGAGGTGGTGGTTATAGGGCTACAAAGGCTCTTCTGTCAACTTTACAGCTGCCTGAAAACTGGTTTTTGTTTAATCAGCAGCTAATTCAGCTCTGAAGAGGGGCTTCTTTTTAATTGCTACATTGCATGTGTCCTGTCCATCTGATTCTCACTGTTCTGGCACTCCTTTTGTGCACTAATTAAGGTCTTTAGTTACAAAGGAAAAAAAAAAAAGGAAAAAGTTAACACTATGTATTCAAAATTCCTCATGTGCTCATCAATTTAGCACACATTTCAATGTTTTCAGTCAAATCCCAGAGCTGTGCAATGTAAGTAGGAGCATAGGACTTGCCTTAACAGATCAGACCATTGGTCCATGAAGTCTTGCATTGTGAATCCGACACCTGATTTGTGAGAGGAAGGTAAAAACAAGCGAGGAATTATCCCTTTTAGCTTACTGTGCAGTGTTATCCTCCAGGAAAAAAAATCCCTTCCTTGCCCCTGTGGTGATCAGATCATTATAGTTTAATTTAAAAGGGTTTCTTAGCTCAAACCATGCAAAGAAATAATGTAGGGAAGCTGATAGAAAAAGGATATAAAATAGGAAGATGCTGAGAAGCTTGGAAACATTTATCAAGCTGGTTTACAAACAGTTGCAGGTTTAAAGGCCATAGGAAAATGTTTGAGCACTACAGAGACAATATGAGATAATGTTCACACTAACTACTAGCACAGCATCAGCAAAGGAACTCGAAATACAGTTTATGCAAGAGGCCATGAGTCTCTGACATTTACTTGTCATAGTGTTTCATTGGAGATATTAACACAGTCTCTAAAGTCCTGGCTGACACAGATGTGGTCATTCTGCTTCCCTTTTAATGAGAGTAGAACAATATTTACTAGTAGATAGCAAATTAATCTGTAACTTAGTGGCCTCTCCACAATGTCAATGTAAGGGGCTGTTGCATAGCCTTAAGGTCACTGTAAGGACATGTCATTTGGGGAGGTGAAAATGTATACAGAACAGTTTTCATGAGGGGCATGATCACTCGGGATGCTTAAAATCAGTTAATCTTAGTTCCCCTTCAATCATCATGAGATCTGGAATTAGTGTGCAAAAAATGTAAACTTTTTGGACCATATCATGAGCTGAATCCTCCAACATAAGTACTAATTACTTGAATAAGAGAATGCAATTCTGTAAAATAATAAATGAAGTAATCTTTTACTTATGAGAACTACCAGCAGGATTTGCTCTGCAATGCCCTTATTTGTTAAACTTCTGGAACACAGTAATCTGTATGGAATTGTGTGGTCTCCCTTATCATTGTTTTTTGCATCCCTTAAGTTCAGAGACATTAGCAGGGTGTGGCTTTTTTCCATTAAAGGCTGTTTTGGGTAACAGTAATCCAAGCTCTATTTTGTTATGCTAACAGCTAAAGGCCTTGTAATAATAATTTCTGTTTGGCAGCATCACAGTCAATTTCATTGATGTTACAGTTGTTTCAATTCTCTTTTTCAGGGGTGAGAAAAGCTCCAGTAATTCTTCTGAGATGATTTATCCATACTTTTCATCTTTTACTGCAAAAGGGATTGCCAGGGAACTTATCTGAGAATGAAATGTAGATAAGCAATACCATTGTCAGGGGAAACGGAAGGGAAGGGAAGGGAAGGGAAGGGAAGGGAAGGGAAGGGAAGGGAAGGGAAGGGAAGGGAAGGGAAGGGAAGGGAAGGGAAGGGAAGGGAAGGGAAGGGAAGGGAAGGGAAGGGAAGGGAAGGGAAGGGAAGGGAAGGGAAGGGAAGGGAAGGGAAGGGAAGGGAAGGGAAGGGAAGGGAAGGGAAGGGAAGGGGAGAAAAAATTTGTGCTTTTTTCTCAAACTTGAACAAAAGCAAGATCACTTGTAAACTTTCAGAGAGGAATATCGATGCAAATCTATAAAGTTTCTATCACTTGCATGGATGTAGAAATATCGATATGGCAGTTACCTGATGTGCAGGTGACAGGTTACATATTTAAATTTTTGTGATAGTGTTAGCTGGAAACAAGGTGTCTGGCAATAGTGAACTGAGTGATAAACATGCACACATGAGGCATAAATTACTGATTATAGAAATGGTAATATGACTTTTCCCTTATATCCCCCAACTTTTTTTTCAGCCTTAAAATTCAACATGTCAGAGGACAGAGCTGAGGGTGAATATTTCAAGCTATTTTTAAGCACAAACAAGAATTTTAATAAAATTTTCCAGGTCATCTTGGCAAAAAGCACCAACCTTTCAAAGCCTTTTCTGTTGTGAAGGAAAAATTCCTGGAGCGGTCACCACCTCTACCTTGCACTTCTTGTCTATCCAGATACCAAGCTGCTTCCCACCAAGAGCCTTGCCAGAAGTGCTGCAATGCTGAGCACAGGCACGTGAGAGGGCATGTTCTGCCTGCACCTGAGCATCTTCCGCATGTAAAGAGAGTGGGAGAGGCTGGTGATCGGGAAAGCTTCTCAGGATGCTTTTAAGAAAAATATAACCTATACAGTCTGGATTCATAAATCCTTTCCTCCTGGGATTTGTGTGTCTAAATCTTCAAGGTACTTCTGAAAAATATTTCTTTTAATATGAATTTATTCCTTTTGGAAAACTTACCAAAATGTTAATAAATCCTAAGTCAGTAGACTTACACCAAAGTCGACCTTCTCTATTACTGTTAGGAATGAAAGTCGTTGGCATCAGTTGAATTGAAGGGGATTTCCTTTTGTTTTGCAATGTATGTGCAGACAAGCAGGCACCAAGCTACAAGTGAGTAACTTTCCCACTAATCCTCCAAGGCTGTGACAATATGACCCTGAGCTTTTACAACTAAGAACAGTATGGTATGTAAATATTATGAACATATATGGTAAGTGCTCTACTTGCTGGAAAACACAGAAAATGATTCCCGAGAATGCCTAGCTGACCTAAGGCTACACAGATTATTTATTTTTTTTTGTCTGCAGCATTCATCTCAGTTCAAAACCATGATGATGTATTAGATGCAAGTTCACTGGATCAGAAATTGTGCCTTGTTTCCTTTATTTCTCAATTAAGCATCTGTTTTATTTTGGATATAAATAATAAAAAAAGAGAAATAAAAAAAAATACTGTGTTATACTTGCCACTACATACTTTCCAAAAAAGAGAAATAAACACTTGTTGAACAGAGAACAGTTTAGCTGCTAGCTGGTAATCAGGATGTCACTAATTGTGCAGCACACATTAAGCAATGCCAAAGAACGTGACTTGTTCTCTCACGCACTTAAAAACGCTGGAGAAAATATTATTTCTCTGTAAATGTTGTGGCATCCATTAGAGTCACTGAACTATGGAAAAAAAAGGGGAAAAAAAGAATAGTGTTTAAGCCTTTGAATAGGAACTTCACAACACAATAGAACATCACCTTTTTATGATGAATACGTATCCTGCTAAAAACACAGCCAAGGCACTAGAACAATGTGGAAAACCTAGGTTTATTTATACACGAGCGATTAGGATAAAGCAGATGAGGAAAAAAAAAAGTGCCGTGGAGACTTACTGATTTTGCAGTGGAAAAGTTATGAATACACTTTCAATAGTGCTCCCAACTTTTTCAGGGACCATGTATCAGCTACTCATATAATGAATGCATTTTATGTGCTGTGGCACACGATAACCTTAGAGGGTCTCCACCTCTTAACACATACATGTATCAGCAGATTGTTCCAGTTCTCACTGTGTATTTTCTTGATATGCCATTCAGCTTTCATTATTGAAAGAGACTCTGAACCTGCATCCCACAAAGAAGTCCCAAGAGCGCAGATTTATCTACAGAAATATACCAAGAATAAATTAGACCATGGACCTCAGAGACACCACTCACAAGGGTATGAACTGCTGGCCAGGGTCCATAGTTTCTGTACTTCGGCTATTTCCATTTGCTTCAGTTCAACTTGATTAGATTCCAGCACTTGGTAAACCTGATAATTTCTTCCTTTGAAGAATATGTTTGTATATCAAGTACATTTTTCACATCCTTGTTCAACCTCTGCAAAAGGCTCTTCATAAAAAGGGAATTTGCAGCTTTGCATGTAATACAGAAAGAATCAAAATTACACTATGTCTTGTGAACAAGCATTGCCTAACGGAAGGATATGGTGCAATTATCCAGGTGAGCTATTAGCCGAAATATAAGATTATTAACTGAGGTAAGATTATTTCCTGCAGAGTCACTGGGCACACTATTCCTGCATTCTTCCAGCCTGACACAATATGTGTGATTGATAGTGGCTGTTAGGTCCAGACCAGGAACAACAGCATCCTGCCCTCAAATTCTTCCTCTGTCTAATGATCCTTACTTCTGTTAATATTCAGTTAACTCCTGGTAAACCTGCCGTTCCTCCAAGGGCCTGAAAACCCCTCCTCTTTTCATCATGACATTATTAATTAATGATCATGTTGTTCTTATAAAAATGTCTATACTGAACCTTTTTTTAAAAATTAATTAGATTTTATTTTTAAATAGAGGAAAGAAAAAGCAGCTGTGGAATGAAATGGGACAAAAATGGTTTTGTAGCAAGGAGTGGCTTCTGCCACCTTGTATAAAAAAATGCAGAATTCAAATTTTGAAACTGGAAATAAAATTATATTTCACACAGACTGCCATTTTCATTATAGCTGAGCTGTCACAGAAAGCAAACAGTAAAAAAATCTCTTCTGTATCTCTTGGTCTTGCATTGCTGGCAGGGTTTTAGTGCATTTCAGAGTCTGATAGGATTTTGCCCTTGTGAGCAACTATGTCCTTAGGGGAAAGTCCTATAGAAATCAGCAAGGCTTTCCTTTTAAGGTCTGATTCAAACCCCACCGAAGGCAAGGGAAAAAACCTCCTGTTGACTCTGTAGGCTGAGTTCAGGCCCATGTAGAAGTCAGTTCAGTGACACGTAATTTTTCACCTCTGGCAGAAAATTAGAATTGGTCAATTGATAAAAATAATGTGCAAGTACTTCTGTGAAATTATGTCAGGGTATATTTCACTGTTTGTTGTTCTTAAGCTCATGACATCTGTTGTTCACAGATATTCAGCCTAACTTACAGTTTAGCCATGAAAATGTTTGAAAATATCATAAGTTCAAAAGTTTTTGGACGAATGATCAATCATATGGAAATTAATCACAGAAGTCCACTACACAGTAGCTGTCATAATTTCAGTCATTTGTTTAAAGACTATCAACCACTCAACTGGAAGCAGGAACTGTGTCCAAGATTTGTGTTAAAGCTAATGTTATAAATCACCTTCTACAGAAAAGGAATATTTCTGGACACCAGATAATCAATTACCCAGATTTCAAAGGCCCCAGAAGTTAAAATTTGAGCATCGGTGCTGTTTCTTTTTGTTGTGCTAAAGCATTAACATCTACATATGTATGGGCAGTGTGCCCAGGTGGCCAAGAAGGCCAATGGCATCCTGGCTGGTGTCAGGAATAGTTTGTGAAGTGATAGTTCTGTTGTACTCAGCTCTGGTGAGACTGCACCTCGGGTACTGTGTTCAGTTTGGGGCCCCTCACTATAGGAAGGATGCCGAGATGCTGGAGTGCTTCCAGTGGAGGGCGACAAGGCTGGGCAAGGGTCTGGAGCACAAGTCCTGTGAGGAGCAGCTGAGGGAGCTGGGGCTTTTCAGTCGTGAGAAGGCTGAGGGGAGATCTTATCGCTCTCTGCAACTAACTGCAAGGCAGTTGCAGAGCTGTCAGGGTTGGTCTCTTCTCTCAGGTGTCAAGCAATAGGACGAGAGGAAATGGTTTAAAATTGCACCAGGGAAGTTTTAGGTTAGATATCAGGAAGAATTTCTTTACTGAAAGGGTTGTCAAGCATTGGAACAGGTGGAATCACTGTCCCTGGAGGTGTATAGATGAAGTCCTTAAGGACATGATCTAAAGGTGGACTACTCAGTACTAGGCTGTGGTTGGTCTCAATGATCTAAAGGGTCTCTTCCAACCCAGGTGATTCTATGATACTGCATACAGCTATACAAACCAAGGAGAAAGTTCAACATAATGTTAACAAGACAGCAAGAGTTATAATAAATATCTTCCTTCGGCACAATTCATTAGAAAGCAGCTGATTCAGACAAACATCTTTGTACCTGGGAGTAGATAAAATTGTTATACAACTGACCTACTAGTTGTGTATACAACTGAGCCAAGCTAGTTGTGCCTGTGTAAAATTAGGACCATGCTCATCTTCACTGTTGCAGGATACTGAAATTACAGCAGGAACAGCAGGATGTGTCCATTCCCTTGCTGCCAGCCAACAAATGAATACAAATGGTATGAATAGTAGATTTTGTTAGTGTAATGACCAGGAACTGTTACTAATGAAGAGCAGACACTACTTGTTCTGCTCTCCCTGCAATGGTTTTGGTAATTCCCAGCTCATGGGTTCACAGGACAGCTGTGAGCAGTAGCATCTTCTGTGGTCATGTCCCACTCCAGCTCAGCTCATGAATCAGAAACCTGAGCCTGCACACTGTTTTGGGAAGATATAAGCAATTGTAAAATGCAGAATTCGTGCCAGATAAAAACACCTTTATACTGAACAACCATGGGAGAAGCAGGAATAGTAGGGTGTAAAGGGACTCTTAGGTAAAGATAGGATTTGGACTGGACGGTTTTAATACCACCATGCTTGGTGATAGAGAAGTAGTGAAATTAAACTGCATTCTTAACTCAGAGATCAGGAGGGAGCTTCACCTTCAGCTCACTCCCTTCTTCAGAGCTGCACAATAGGGTGGGTTCATTGTTGTGGGGTTTTTTTGCATTGTCCAGAGGCAACACACATTGAAGATGGCTGACAGGAGAATACTCATCTCAGTGCAAAGCTGTCCTGACCTAACAGATCAAATCCCATGTTCCATCCTCCCACGCACTGTGGTCCTGCACATGCTTGTCTCTTACACAATAGTCATCTTAATAGTCGTTTACCAGAGATACCTCTCCCCATCCCTATTAATTAGTTCACATTCTGTATCAACACTCAGTAATCTGAAACTTGGATTTCCACCCATAATGTGGGCTAAAAGAATCTTCTGGTAGCTCACGTTTTTCTCTCTTTGTGCCCTACAGGGCATGGAGGGAATCAGAGAAGCATGAACAAACAACAGAAGGGATGCTCTCAAGTATCAGAGAATTCCCCACCCTTTTTTCTGCCTCGTGCAATAGATGTAAGCAAAGACAATTCCTTGTGAAAATGAATATTCCTTTGTGGGAGTCAGAACTGAATCAGGACTGACACTGATTTCAAATGCAGATACTGGCACAGAGTAAAATTATTTTTCAAACACTGAAGCTTTCCCGGTAAAGTATTTAAAGTTGCATTTTCAGGCTAGAAGGAAAAAGTGATGAAAAGTTCTTAAAACTGAAGAAACAAAACCCTTGATTCTGATCCAAAGCCCTGCAAAACAAGATCCCATATGGTAATAACTAATCTTAGGAGAACAGAGAGGGATAAAATGGGTACATTTTCCTTCCTCTCCCTCTCTCTCTTTTTCCCCTTCGTTTTTTAAAGTTGCATGTAATATGTCACAGTAGAGTCTCTGCCAAAGATGCGTTTTCACCATCATTCACAAACAACACACATCCCATACTGTGTTCATCGTGGCTATGTAAGGAAATAGGGACCTGATAGTTTGCAGAAGGAACTCAAAGGACCAAGCAGTGCAGTGCGGAGGTGTTAGCTGAGGTCCTGAAAGTGGCATAGCCCTATTTTCACGTAAGTTTTG
Source organism: Laterallus jamaicensis coturniculus (assembly GCA_022605575.1). Classification (NCBI taxonomy): domain Eukaryota; kingdom Metazoa; phylum Chordata; class Aves; order Gruiformes; family Rallidae; genus Laterallus; species Laterallus jamaicensis. Next base: position 26,205,073 of record JAKCOX010000001.1, read on the forward strand.
TTAGTTCAAACTTTTACTGTTGAGATGGCTTTCTGTATTTCAGACAGTCCTTCTACTCCATTTAACACTGAAAAGTACTGAACGGTGCATTGTAGGCAAAGAGTGAATGTTTCTGTCCAGCTTTAAAATGCTTTTCCATGTTATCTGTTCACAAGGGCAATAGGACAAGGGGTAACGGCTTTAAACTAGAAAAAGCCAGATTTAAGTTGCATATTAAGAAAAAAATTATTCAATATGAGTGTGGCAGATCTCTGAAACAGGTTGTCCAGAGAGGTTGTGGAAGCCCCATCCCTGGAGATATTCAAGGTCAGGCTTGATGGGGCTCTGAGCAACCTGATCAAGTGAAGATGCCCCTGCTTAATGCAGGGGGTCTGGACTAGATGACCTTGGAGGTAATGCCTGTCCTTGGTTAGACCACAGCTTCTAGCATGTACAAAGCAGTTGTGATCCAAACTAGCTCTTCTGTGGCCAGTGAAAATCAAGCAGTCAAGGAGTAATCATGTCAATGCCACTGGTTATTATTTTAACTGATTGTACTATTAAAGGATGTATAGGCATGAAACAAAGCAAGGTTCCTGGTGTCCTAAAATTTTCTGGACAGGCCCTTCAGAAAGATATCCTGTGTTTCCAATCCATTGCCATAGATGGTCCTTTCCCATGTTCTACAAGCAAAACACTTCCTTTGGCAGTAAGCTCAGACCTTTCTCTGCCATACACGAGGAACTTTACACTTCTGGAGGGCCACTGTTGCTTACCTGTGGCATGGTTTTCACAGTGGGGCTTGAGACACCTGCTAACTTCCATCCTGAATATTCAGGCCTTAGAAAAAAATGGGACCATAAAACACACTGTAAGGATACATGAGGCATAAAGGCAACATTTCAAGGATGCCTTGCTAATTCAAGTAACACAATAATTGTTCACAGTCATTGGGTGTTATTTATCTTAGGTTAGCTGGCAATCTGTCTTCTTTCAAGTAATAGTTGACATAATGGTATAATTAATTCATAATATTATTCAACCATAATGTAATTCAGTAATAATTCAGTGCATAGTGTCAAGTCATATAATTCCTCTTACTGCTGCAGGTATCTCTAAGAATTGTATGGGTCCAGACCAATGGCAGATAAACAATTTAGTATTGTATCTTGTTAAAAAACCTCAAATAATAGAGGAAATCAAATCCACCACCTGCTACAGGGTGCAGATTTTTCATACAGAGGGTTTGGGGAGAAATTTGGTCTCCATTTTTTAATTTATAAATTTGGTAGTAGCTGGTACTACTCATTTATCAATTACTACTTTAGCCTACTAATCACTTCTCTCCTAGACCAGGAGAAAAAGTTATAAGGTGACACAAGGCAGCAACTGCCAGATTAGTCTGGACGCTGAAGGTTCAGAGATGCTTAAAGGGTTTTTCTTGGGTTCATTTTAGTGTTTGTAAAGACTTCCATAAAATTAAGTACAAGAAGAACTGGAAAAAGCAAACAAGCAAAGAGGACAATTCAGGAATGAATATGTGGCAAAAGCCAAGCTTCAGGAGAAGCATGAAATAAATAGAGTTTTATTCAGAACTCAAAAATAGTACAAAACCCCTGAAATATTTTGGATTCGGAAAGCTCTTGTGTTTCTGTGTTAACTAGTCCAGTGCATCTCTTCGGAATGGGCTTTAGCAGACTGGATATGTCTGCTTCAGGCAAATTGCCTAGCCTGTCCCATGGGCTACCTCATTTTGTGGACCTGAGGTCCATAAGCTTGCTGAACATGGCATGAGCCATGAGAAGTGGAGAAAGGGAATCTGAACCAGTCACAGCATTTCTGAAAGATGAGGGGATGCAGTTATTCCAACATAACATTTCAGCTTTGAGTGTTCTTTAAAAAATAGATCCAGAATATTCTGGGTGATTTTTTGAGGAAAAATTCTATTTACCTGACAATTTTCTGCTGTAAAATAGCTCTCCTGGGTTGAGTTCTGTTTGCTATTTTCTTCTGGGAATAACACAACACTGTTACTTCTTTAAAAACTCTGCAACTCCCTAGTGAACAACTTGAATCCATTCATTCCACACCCATGCCATGTCTAAGTTTGTTGGTTCAGACAAAGAAGAACATCTTTTTCTGAGGCGATAATTTTAGTTGATAGGTTGATCCATGTTCAGCTGACAAAGGAAAGGAGCAGCGTGTTTCTATGGCTTGAGAGCAGCTGCATGTTTTTGAGTGTACTTTTGTATGACCTATACAGGGAGCATTCTCCTGTGTATCTCCTATATTGCAATGGTTTTTTGCTTGGCTTTTTTGGATCATTTTGTGTATCATCCAATGAACCACTGAAATGAGGTATTATTTTACTAAAATGAATTAAATGTAAATTAACACTTAATATTTTTTATTTCATTTCGGTTAGCATGTAAAACATACTTTAATTACATCAGACTAAAAACTGGAACTTGAGCAATTATTTATATATACCTCTAGAGTATAATACCATTTAGGACCGGACTCCCCTCTGATGTTGTGTGGGGGCTTTTTATAGTGAAACATTTAAAATAACAGCTAATTTGTAACATATACACACACATATGAAACATATTATTTTTAGAGCGTTCTTTTTACTGTGTATCTTGAAATAGAGCGTGTGTGTATATTCATTTAACACAACTTGAGCTCTTGGAAAACTCGGCTCAAATTCCAATTAATTATACATTACTTCTAAAGCAAAATACAAAAGAGGAGGGTTGTTGTTGCTGTAAGCATTTTTAATCAGCATCACTGTTGCAAATGGCAGGAGCTATGGAGGTCTTGGAAACATTTTTTCATGCCAAGGATAAAGTTTGCATTAATTTGGCCTGCCCTGGCCTCAGCCACCTGGTATTTCTATTGACCTACTGGGTAGGTCCAGCTCGGGCTGTGGTATGAAACATTTAGGAGGGGGTGCCAGCCTGAGGGATTTTTACCTACTGCTTGCCTCCTGCAGTCACAGCACCACACAGCCTCCAGCCGTGCTTTGTCCCTTCATGTGTCACTGTATCTCACCCCATACTTGTGTTCTGTCTTGAAAAAATACTCACAAAAATCACCTAGATTTTTTTTCTGATGTAAAGTATCTCCTGCAGACCTCTGCAAAGCACATTTTTTCCTCAGAAAAGGGAAAAAAGGGACTCAGAGCTGTGTGGATTCAGATGTAGTGATCCTGTTTGCTGAGACACTGAGCAATTTAATCTCTGTCGATGAATTTGGTGGTGGGGTTTCAACAATTCTGGAAGTTGCTTCTTCAGATTTTGAAAGATTAAAGGTTAAAAAAAAAAAGAAAGCAAGCAGCTAATCAAAATAATGAAGTAACATCCCAAAGATAACCTATGTTAAATTTTTCACTTTTTAGTATTGTTGATCAAATGAATCTTACAAGATAAAATCAGAATACTTTCTGATGTAACAACTTAAAAGGCAAGCAGTCAGAATTAGGTCTGTCAGATCTCTAAGAGCTAGCATATTGCCTGTGAGAAACTGGTTTACCAGAGACATAGTGAAGTCTGTTTTTCCTAAAAAAGGACCCCAAAAACTAAACACAAAACCCAAAATTCTAAAAAAACAACCTATAATATTTTTCCCCCATCAGACAGCAAAGCAACAGCACTGAAATCAAGGCTATAAAGTGATTAGAACTGCAAGAAGGGAACACCAGGTCATACAAACCCAAGAGTAACTCCATTTGCAGATGTCAGCAATTTTCACAAAGGACTAAAATAGCACATTATTTAAGTGTTCGGCTGCTCAGATGATTTGGATTTTCATTTCTTTCTTTCTCCCTCCTCCCCCTCCACCCCCCTTTTTCCTTTTATTTTTAATTGGAGGAAGGGAATTTGAGAAAACTGTGTTGGTTATTGTTAGTACACCCTGTACTCTGTCTCGATGCTTGACCCGACATTCTTTCTTTTATATGAGATAAATTTCATTTTCCTTGGGCTAGCATAAAATGAGAACACCATGGAAGTTTGTATCATTGGCAGAGGTGAAGGGTGGGCTGGAGTGGATGACCTCATTGGGCTTCTCTATCTCTAAGTTCTTGCATGCTGTGAAGTTCTGTGATGAGCTGTTCGTTTAATTTTACAGGACCTCAGTGGCCAACTTATGAAACCTGGCTAGCAAAAGTATAATGGAGCTTACTGCATTGTTATGGCTGGGGTACTTTTAATATTATTTGCTTGCTTAGAAAAGACCTTTTTCAGCATATAAATACTAAAAATAAAAGTAGTCTTCATTAACACCTTAAAAGTGAATCCATAAAGATAATAGCTCTGTAGCTTCAGTGGGTCTTTTCCATGCACCTACCCATTCTGATAGGTTGATGGTCTAAGAGTCTGACAGTGTGGAGACAGAAAGTCCTTGAAAAATTAGAAAATTATCTAGACCTCTTGTTTGGTAGGATTTTTAAAAGATGCAATTATTACTTTCAGTTAGTATTGTGAAATGGATTTTAAAAATTATTTGCATTGGGAAAGCTTGGCTCTGTAGCTCGCATATTGCTAGGAAGATGATTTTAAAACTTAGGGAAATACCACTTCAACTGTGGTTTGAATTTTATTTGGGCTTATCAAGTACGTGAAATGATTTATTTTCCCTCTATGCCCAGGGGAATTAGTTTGAAAGAATTAGAATAGGTAAGGAAAAGACACATTAGATTTGTCTTTATTATGGTTGCAAATAACTGAACTGCGAATTATAGCTTTCTATAAGGAAATTACTGCACTCTTACCACCATTAAAAAAAAGAAACATTCTGGAAAAGTGAGGAAATTAATGGGAGAAATAGATATAAATAACTTAAAATTCTGTTCTCCAGACACCTCAAACTGCACCTGTCAGATGATGGTCTTATTTGTATCCCAGTACACAGAGGGTGATAGATTGCTCAGAAAATCAAACTAATTAAGTAGCTGTTATTGTTAAGACTGCCTTATAAAAATGAAAAATTAAGTTGTATTTAGCACTCAGCACCTACACACAAAAGTGCATAACCCAGATGAGCTAATCTTTAAAACTGGAGTAGAAATGAGCTAATGTTTTTAGGGAATTGTATGCGCAGTATGGCAAGAGATCAATAACAATTGGGAAAAAGCAAAAAAAAAAGCAAAAAATAAGCAACAACCCACCTAAAACTACCCAGCTGCTAGCAATAAAGAAGTACCAAGTTGCAAAATGTATTAACCACTTTTTGGCCTGTTTTTATTATCCGTTTTGTGTGGTTCGTTTCCTGGCACTGGTACGGAAACAGTGCTCAGTATGATGATGCACACCTTTACAACTCATGGCAGCTATGCAAGGTAAGAGACCAAGATGTTATCTCTCCAGAATGATAAAAAGGCATTTATAATATGGAATAGACTGGAAGCAAAACTATGTATATTCTGCATATGTGCATACATGTATGGTATGCTCACCTCCATTCAAGCACACACATGCGCATATATGAATCTCTGTAACAAAATTTTGGATTTAAAGGCATGAAGTTGGCCTCAGGAGCTAAGAAACTGAATTTGTGAGCTGTTAAATGTCAGAGCTGACCTCTGGGAGTTTGAGGAGGGATGATGTGGTGAAGGGCAGGCTTCAGGTCATGTTTTATACAAGAAGTTTAATTGTTCTGGCTAGGAAGCAAAAGTGACTCATTTACTTGAAGTGGGTCCCTATCTCCCAATGCAGATTTCGAATGGGGGAGGATACCGCTAGCAATAATATCTTTAAAAGAATTGGACTGGTTTACTTCAGTATTTTAACTACTTCCATTCAGATTCATTTGTTTTGGACACATAATTTGATAATGTTCCAATGATAGCGAAAACCAGCGCTTTTGTCACCCTTCTTGAACCTATGCAAGTCTTTTCATTGTGTTTAAATCAGAGGGGGTTTTTTTTGCCAAAGAAAATTGTAAGCTAGTGGGCTCTTTCTGAGCCTTTTATTGAAAAATGTAATAAACTATTTAACCGTATAGATTGTAAAGTCACCATGACATTGGGTTTGTGGTGTTGCTCTTTTCAGTTTCACTCCTGTCTCAGAAAGCTCCCTCTTCAGATTAAACATGTGCATTTTGAACTATAACAACAGAAGGATAACACATATGTAGATATAAATAACATATTTCACTTTTTTAGTAGCATCTAATTTATTAACAAAAGGCTGTCACTCATTTCAGTTCCACTTGTCTGTGTCCTGCTTTACCCACTTCCATTTATCAAGCTCCTATTCCTAGCCTTTATTTACCCGCAGTTTCAATTTTGGAAACTCATATTTTCTGGTGTCATATTTTCTGTAAAATGTGGAAGAATTTTTTCTCTAGAAATTGTAAAAATATTTCCTACTTTCTGATCTGCTCATAATTAAAATAATGTAAATAATTTAATGGTTATAAATACTCGCTTCATGATGCTTTCATCAATCACAAAGGGAAAATACTTTATCACTGAAATGTGACAATCAGCTGCCACTGAGACCCTGGTCATGTACCACTGAAAGAAAAGTGAGTTTTGTTACAGAGGAACAGAAAGACCCGAAGAACAAGATGCCATACACCCACTTAGTGCTGAGGTAGCAGTACGATTTATATTTTCAATCCTGCAGCTAAAGCTGTATTTCAAACCACCTAGAAAATCTCTTTTCCTTCTCAGAAAACATGATTTTTCAGAGAAACTGTTGAAGCCAAATCTAAAAATACTTATAAACTGGGTATTTTTAATCATAGTAAATCATAGAAATGGTGGAAGGGACTTCCAAAAAAGTCCTGCCTGAAAGAAGGTTACCAGCTTTCCACCTAGAAGAAACACCCTTCCCCTTTCCAAAAAGGTGTAATAATGCTCATATGGTTTCATTGTTCATTTAACGATATGAGCCTCAGAATTAGTTGCTGGTATTCTTTTAATGAGTATGATTTGCAGGCTGTCTTCAAACACAAGTCCCATGACTTCTGCTGGCACAAGGTGAAATTCCTACTTCAATAATGATACTGTGCCTGGCAAACATAATGTTGACTTAGTTAAAAATTGAAAGAATTCTCTGAAAATGAGATTTACTGATGAGTAAGATGAATAAGAAAGTTTAAATAGAAGATATATGAATCTATACTAAAAATTGGGCCAAGCTGCAAAAAACTGGACCCATGGCCAAGCCACTCTGAAGTCTGGAAGGCAGACATTCAGTGCTCTTTTCAGTTTATTAAAGATATAATAGGAGGCCAAACACAGATATTTTATCTGCTTTCTCTGAGGTTCAGATACTGGAAAACATCTGAAAACTGTTTTATCTGTGAACCCAGGTGTAGCATTAGTGTTCTTTCGTACACCAGGAACCTCAACAGAAGGAAACCAAATATGCTATCCATTAGAACAACACTAGTTCAAAAGCTGTATGGAGATGAAGATATGCCTTATATTAGCTCTTCTTGTCTTATAACCCTATCTGGTGAGTTCTGTTTGTGCCTGAGAACCAAAGCATTTGACTTTGCTGCAGTTCTTTCTTACAAATATTTTCTTTGGTTTCAGTAAAGACCATGCTTGCCGAAAATCTGGACTGAAAATCTGGATTGGGGTTAACTGCTCAGTGAACTAAACTCAAGTACTGTATCTGAAGACAGGAACATGAAACCTTACGAGGTCAGTGAATGCAGCCCTTTACTATTGCAGGCAACCACGGTATACAATTTGCCTGGGAAACTAATCAAGTTCTTTCTGTTCCCGTGAGTCCTGCTGGAAGTCTCGATCAGCACCTCACTGTTCAGAGAGCTAATAACCTCTTCTCACTTTCAGTTCATGTTTATTTATTTCCACTTTAAAACCATTAGCTTCTTTGTCAACAGTGCCGTATAGAATCAACTACTTTACTCCCTCTAAAAAGTCTACAGAGTGCAATAATATCTCCTTGCTGCTTTTGTTCTCCTAAGATAAATTATCAATTTATTCTAAACTTCCTTCATCCCTCTAATGAGTCCAAAAGCCCTTCTTTCTAAAGCTATTCCAGTTTAAAGGAATCCCTTTTAAACACATGTGAACAAAATTATATCAAATGTGCTTTCTTCTGAGTTAACTGTGATTCATTCTACATATTTAGCTTCTGCTCGATTTTCTTTTTTGGAAGACAGGGGTGTTGTCACATCCCTTTCACAGATCATAACAATTCTGTGATAGGGTTGCTAGGAATTAGCGTAAGAAATTCAAACAAAACAGAATACAGCATCAGTTTTGAGGTTCCAGTTTATAGGACAGGTTTGGTTTTGGCTCTCACCAGATTTGATTCGTTTCCATTTGCAACCTACAAAGTAAGTAAAGCAGACCCAAGTCTCAAAGTAAAACTTAGCAAAGACTGCACACTTAGCTTGCTTCATATCAAACCATAAGAAATCATAAATCTTCCCTGTTCATTCTACAGATTTATGAACTTAAGCCAAGCACTTGAAATATACAGTCTAAGATTTTATTTTGCAATGAAAAATGAAGACAGGTGAATTTCCCATTATTGTCATTTTAGTGTAAAAACTTTGCATGCACTGATCGGAGTGAGGCACCTTCTCTTCACCTCCAGATTGAATCCTTCTGGAATGTGTTTCAAAACATAATCCAAACATAAACTTTGCAAATTGCACCTATCTTCATCATACACTGGGAATAAATAGATGTATATATATAGACAATATACAACCCCAGTAGACCTTTCTCTTTTTTTCTTTACATGGCCAACCAACCTACCTTTTTGATTGTTTCTGCTAAAAGATTTTTCACCAGCTGTTTTTAACCTTTCCTGTGGCAATGCATCATTATTTTTCATGAATAGCTGAATTCCACATACTTCTTCCCTGACAGCTCTTGGGAACATTTCCTGATGTATGAAAAGCATACACTATTAGACCTGGTTAGATAAGCAAATATGAGAGTGCTGTTAAAACAAGGGGAGAATGTCTAATTTCTTTATTTCAGCTCTTCCAAAGATGCAACATGTCTTCCTGATCTCCTGGTGCCAGTTAGAGTCAACATGTGAAAAAGACTCCAAGCAAAGTAGAATGCTGAACTTAGGGAATTATCATCATTAAGGGAACATATTTTGTTCATACAGAAAGGAGGTAGTGTTTTTACATAGCATATAATTAAATTTTTTAACTCATTACCACTTAAGATTGTGAAGGTCAAAAGTTTAAAGTGACAGACTAACTCATTAGGGATGGCTCTAGTGTTATTAGGAGCAATACAGTTCCCCAATTTAGGTGGTTCTGTAAGCAGCATGTTTCTACAAGGTGAGAAGCTATGTGAGAGAAAAAGCCATTGTTTATGTCTGCTACCACCACTGTCAAAGAGAAGTTAATAAATTAGAGAGGTCTTTGACTTGCCCCAGGATGGCTGTTCATAAAGTTTTTATATGGATTTAGGTAATCAAATGCATCAACAAAGTGACTTGTGGTAAGACCAAATTCTAATGTACTTATGAAAAATTTATCTGCAGATAGAGCTTTTGAGTCTTGAACAGGATAAGAAATGCAAGGAAGTATTTTTGGGTCTAATTCATACAGATATCATACAGTGCTTTGCTGTGGTGGATGTGTGCCAGCATTCTGAGAAAACGATAACGCACACATTTAACTCCCGGGTGCATGGATTTCTCTGCCCATGAACTGTTAGAAATTCTAGTAAAGATACACCTTGTAAAGGTTGCTCCACAAGAGAAAACAGTGGGCAATGATGACAGATAGGCTTGCACTAGATGGTAATAAAGTCACAGAAGTTTAACAGCACTCCTTACTATCACAGGGAAATCAAAGGTTTGGCCAGATGAATACTTGAAAATGTCATTGTTTATTTAGTACTCTTGTATCTACAAAATGGAGGTAGAAATATTCAGTGAACAACCTCTCTAATGAGGCTTACCAGACAGTCTCTTCCCAGTGATGCCAAAAATAGATTTTTTTTCATGTGTTAGTTGAGCAGTCATCTGAACAAAAGTGTGCAAATGGCTAAAGAAATTTAAGAAATATCATTTTTGATTGATTTCTGGTTTCTTGGGGTTCTCTTGTCAGTAACAGAGCTGTAGGTCTCTGGCTAAAGGGTGAACAAAGAAGTAAAAGTTGTGCTGTAAAAGGCAACAACTTCAACATTTACTGGAAAAATCTCTTGGCAGTCAGTGTGGCCAAAGCAGTGTGTGGAGTGGTGACCAGAGAGTATCCAGGAGTGACTGGATGAGACACTGTTTCAGCAAGTCTTTCCTTTACTCTTCATTAAAAGAATTTCTATGTAGCTGCAAATAGAAGCTAGAGCTGCCTTGGAGTCAGTCCTCAAGGATAGACAGGATTCAGAGCATAAAGGGGCATTACACCGTATTGCTTTTGGATCACAATGGAAATGTGGTTGGAGTTTTGGGAGGGCTCAAGTTAGTTTTTATTTGGCAAAAAATAGTTTAACAAAGCTTTAGATTTCAAATAGGTCAGACTCGCCTGCTAGTGGCACTTCTATAATGCCGCCGGGTTCAATTTGATTTTGCAGTCTATCAGAAGGTAAGCAGTAACTATGTACGAAATTTGGATGTGCAGAATGACAGCAGCCTTTACAAGCTACCTAGCAGAATGCAACATACTAGGGCAGAAAACATGGCTTCACAAGAACGCAAAGTTACATGTATGAAACAACTTATTCCTGTCAATTGATTATTCTCTTTGTGTTGCTGGGAAGTGGGTGCAGAGGATTTGTTTTAAATGCCTGTTCCCTGGCATTGCTTTATAATGTTGCTTTTCATAAGAATGTGGTGAGCTATCTAAAGACTGCTTTATATGAGGTGTTTGGAAATGCATTTGCAATAATGAATGGGTAGTGGAAATTCATCAGGTCATACAGAGGCAGATACTGTGAGGCAATGAATTAACAATAATAACAGCATCTGATGCCGTGGGTTATTTTCATGCTAAAATAAACTAACTTATGTGCCATACATGCCACTTGCATTTTTTAACTCTTCCCCTTTTGGGTGCAGACAGAGGAAAAGTGAACATTACCTCTTACAAAGTAGGATTTTTTAGGAAGAAATTTTACAAATGCAATTACAGCAAGACATTGTAGCTTAGATTGCACGTGGGTAAACACGTGCTTTCACACCAAGAGAAAAGTTTAGCTTGGCAGCTGAGGCTGAGAAGCATGAGTCCGATCTCACTTAAAGCCAAAACTGCAGAAACCCAAGCCATTTCCAAAAATAACATCAAAATTAGAGCCTTGAACCTCCTCAGACTGGTCATGCTGAGAATGATGATCCTAGGGACCAACAAAGCTACTGAGTCCCCCATGGAAACATTTTTGTGTGCTGATTTTGTGTTTCAGCCACGGAGAAAGAAATACATTTCGGCAACTGAATGCAAGTATAAATCAAATTAATTCTGCTGCTAGGATTATTTTGCTATTTAAAAATTATTATGAATTTTCAGGGTTTTTTTAGAATCATATGGGCTAATATACAAGACTAAATCCTCTTAATTGATATTCATTAATGAGGAAAGTAGATAAGAGAAGATTGACCAATAACTTTCTTGCAAGCTCATAATAGGCTTTTGAGATACTTATGTAGCCTCAGCTGATGCAGTATTTCAATGTCCCAGCTTATTTCGGTGATTTTTCTGTGTAAAATCCCTCTAGTGTTAGAAAGCAAGGGGAATCATTGTCATGCCTATGTGCAAGATGGAAAGCCTGCAGATCTTTATTTGGCAAGAGTGAGAAATATCTATTTGGAAGGATCCTAGGCTCTGGTCCATTCTCAAGGGATGAAATAAACAGGCAGTGTCGGCATCTGGATCTGGACTTAGCACTCATTTCAGTCAAGCTTAGCATAAGATCTGATGAGAGTCATTCTCCTGGGTAATGGAAAACTTCCACAAGTGCATCCTGCCGCCTTGGTGTCAAGATACCTACCTTGTGTCTGGTGAATCCCAGACATGCTTAGGAGAGAGAGATGCCCACTTTAGTGAGCAAGGCTTTGCAGAGATAAAACTTCAGGGACTTAAAGAACATAACTTGGGGAAATGTGTATTTTAGTGATGATGGTCTTGAGCTGTCTAGACTAATTTTCAGTCATTTAAATGAGACATTCAGCTTATGTAGAAAATCTGTGGTGAAATGGAGAACTGCACACTAGTCTGAATCCAAAGGAATGCCTTGCCCTCTGCTTATTCTCCCTGTAGACAAAGTTGTACCATCTCAGAAAACAGTAATGACATAGATGGGCAGGATTGCTGCAGGTTCCCAATGGCAGGAAACAAATTGCCAGTCAAATACCTAACTGGGTACGTTCAGCTAGGACATGAGGAAGTGGGACCAAGACAAGAAGTACAGTATGAGTAGAGTTGCCAAGTTAAATGGGAATCAAACTCTGAAATACAGGTAGCGTGGTATAAAAAGTAAGGAGGTTTGCTCTTTTTCCTGCATAGGACTGAAGCCAGGATCTCTAACTACTTGCAGGAGACAAAGTTGGTTTAGTCTTTTGGAGCTATGACAAGGAGGACGAAGGATCTCCTCCTATTGCGGACCCATGTTAAGAGCCTGCTATCTCAGCGATGCTGGCATGCACGGGAGCAAAGGATTCTTTCTCTTAGAGGAAAAGGCTCTGATGGCTGTGAAGTTGATTCAGTCATAGCTCGCAGTCTGTTTCACAGTAGGAAGCAAGGATGCAACACCATTTTAAAGAGGCATTTCAAATTAACCCCCACCCAAGCATAACCAGAGCGTCTCAGGGGGCACTCTCCATTCAGCAGTTCTTGGTGTGGGCTGTGTGCACATAGCACTAGCTAGCACAACATTATTTAACCTTTAGTGTATTTATTTGGCGGTAGAATAAGTTTTGATTTTCCCATTTATAGAGATTCTGCTGGGAGAAACAACATATTTCACACTAGCCATTGCAGTTCCTGAGCAGAGTAATAAAGCAGAGTGATGGATAACTCACCCCCTCACTCCCTGTGCTTTATTATGCATTTCTACATAAAACTATTTTCAGTATTTTGAGAAGGAAGTCCTGACAATCAGTGCTGGTGTTTATGAAACTCCAGACCCTGTCCAAGAGTCCCTCGACACAAATGTTCTTCCTCACAGAAGGAACTGTTTCCTTAGCTCTTTCACCTCTTTAGAGCCATTCCCTACAACTCTTTTGTAGGCATTTTCCATCTGAATAGACTTTATTTAGGTTTTGTGATTTTAGGTAGCTATTTAGTTACTCCATTGGAAAATCAAAAAAAGCCCCCAAGAAACTCAGAAAGATGCCTTAAGACCTTACACAGGAGGTTTTTGTCCAGGAAAGACCTAGGGCTCTTTTCAAAGCTTGTCCAGTCTTGCATACTTATCAATATTCCTCTTTGTGCTGGAAACTGGTTGGTTGCCCTGTGCATTCTGTTGTTGTTTTTCAAAGCTACAGCATGCAGCATGAGGAATCACAGTTGTTTATTCATCATTAACGAAAATTGTTTACAACACTCCATAGCTGTATAGTGCTGTAAAATGCACTACTGGATTTAATAAGGCCGCTCATGCACTTAAAGCTACTCACATGCTTACATACTTTGCTGAATCAGGGCTTAAGTGAACTGCCTAAAATCTCTCTAGATGTCTGAGAAGCCAGAACTCCTGACTCCTAGTTCTGTGCATTAACCGCAAGATTATCTTTCCCCTCCTGGGAGATTCAAACTCAGTGCATTTCAAAATGACCACTACTGAATGACAGATGAATGAAATGGTACACATAAAAATAACTATGATCAGAAGTTTTCCCTCAAACTAAACATTAGCACAGACCCATCTGAAGTTTCCATTTGAACATTTCCATTGCTTTAAAATTTATTTTCCATGTTCATGTACATCTCGATTCTGGCCCAAACCAGAAGGCGAAGTGCCAAAATACTGTACGAAAGGATATTTTTGTGGTCCAAGTGTAAGCGTTCAATGCTGAAAGTCTTGCAACAAAGCTTGTTCTCACAAGGTCCGCAGCCAAGTCTTGAAGATTTCAAGTGCTTAGATAGTATAAGGCCAGATCCTTGACTTCAGTGGAAATACAGCTCTTCATGCCAGCTGAAACTCTGGCCTTAACATACATTCAGTGTCTTTCTAAACTACTATTACTGTACTACCTAAGTATAGAAAACACCTGGTGAAATGCTGCAAAGCTCATGTGCCTCCTTGGCCTTCTATCTCAGAAAAGATAAAAAGAAGGAAACCTGTAATCACCTGGTAGTGTTCTGCAAAGTCAAATACAGAATTGAATAATTTAATGAGCTTAGAAAAATGGTTTTTATTTTATACTTCATGGCTTGATAGTCATAGGGCAAACTGTGGGCTACATTACCCAGTTCTGATCTAAACATTTTGAATTAACAAATATCCAGCCTTTACGTCAATGGACACTGCATCACATGAGCAATCTGCTCTACCTTTTTCCCCTTTGATACACAAAACTTCCCCCCAAAATACCAACTTGAAAGACCTGCCAGCTTGCCTTGTAAACTGGTATACAATATAAGGGCCTGTTTTGATGGTGGTATAGCCGGACACGGAGAAGAGAGTTGGATGCATTCAAGACAGAATACCTGTGCTTTTGGTATCTGCAGTAAGGGCCTGTTTTGATGGTGGTATAGCCGGACACGGAGAAGAGAGTTGGATGCATTCAAGACAGAATACCTGTGCTTTTGGTATCTGCAGTAGCTTCTTTTGACCCATATGCTGCCCAGATACATGACTGCTCCTAAAAGCCCCATGCACACACAGTGTTGCTTGTATATTTATTGAATAACATTTGCTGATGGAACTGTAACAAGCTGGTAGGGAGGGTGAAGCACATGTGCTAAAGAAAAATGGCTGCTGACACACACATTCATGCACATGTGGAGTGTTTCAGGGTTAATACAGAATTAATGACCTCCCATGCTATTTCCATCATAAGCATCTTTTTGTAAATGTATCTGGGACCATTTTTCTTTTTCTTGTTTCAGATGAAGTGAAAGTATACATGAATATGCAGAATCTTCTGCTACAAACATGAATTTCATTACCTAATATTGCTCGGCATAAGAGGTGAAAGGCAGACTGGGTTTCCAAAGCCACCCAAAGTGGATTCTGGCTACACCCTTAGGTTTACAGAAGCAGCTTGGCATTCACCAAGCAGAAATCACAGGCATGCAGAAGGGAGCTGGTCTTCATGCTGCAAATGTGTTTATACTGGAACTCAAAATAAATAGGGAATAATGTGTCTTGTGTGTGCTGAGCAAGCCTATGACACCAACAAATTGAGCTGTTTTGGAAAATGCTGCCTGGGGAAACTTTAGCACTAAGCTTTAAAAGGAGTGGAGCCAGAAGTGGAAAAAAAAAAAACCCAACCAAAAAACCACCAACAACAAATAACCCAGAACATATTTCAAATTTGTGCATATGTTATAGGAAAACCCTAAATTAAACTGCTTGGCTTTGGGCAACACACAAAACTTCACCACTTCGTAGCTCATTAAAATGGTCAGGGTTCCCAAGAAATATAGAAAATCATCAAACACTTAAAAAACACACATCTTATTCAACAAGAGTTGAAAACTTTTATACATTTATAGATGTTGAGCCTGAGCCATTTAAGGAGGTATAATAACCTGGGTCTATAATGGTAGTCAGAAAGATTGTCCGAAACAAGCACCCACAACTGCCTACCTCATTAAATCCTAATCGTGATTGCAGATTTAAGAAAGCATTGAAAGGAATTATATTTGCAGTTTCTGTAAATCAGTGAATTCTGATGCTAAGGAACACTACCCAAGTTAAACTGAAGAAAATAAAGGCAGATTCTGCACAAGGGTCCTTTGTCCTTTTCTAACAATGCCTCTATATTGCAATTCTATAGTCCCAGAAAGCCACTGCGAGCACAAATAGCAATAAAACTGAAAAATGTTCAATTTTTTTTGACAGATATACAGCAGATGCAATGAAGTAACTCTTAAAACCAGTTTTAATAAGGAACTCTGAAAGATTTTCTTGTTTGAATGATATAAATCATGAGCATGCTTATGTAATAAACCTCAAAGAACTAGAAAAAGAATGTTGATAAGCCTAAGGACTATTTGGGCATTTCGTTGAAGTTTCCACACCTTCTAAATCTATAAAATTGATATGGTTTGTCAGGTTTTTCATCGCATTTCTACTAATGCAAGAATGCATCAGTAATTATATTGTACTATATTTCCCTAAACAGTGCTCCTCTCCTGGGACAGGTCTCTCGAGCTCACCATTTGAACTTCTGCTGCTCTCCTGGTACATCCTTTACAGCCACCTGTAATCACAGTCATCGAATCCAAGGGGATAGACCATCTGGTATACCCCAGTGGTCAATAACTTGAGAAAGTTCAAGAAGAAACATGTTTTTCCCATATAGTCTTTTAATTAAGCTATGAAAATCTGCTATGCACCATGAGCGCATTGTATCATTTCAAGGTACAGGGTTAGAGACTGAGCATTTCTCCCACAGATTGTAGCTGAGATTGTGCAGCTGGGGAGTGACCCCTTTGCAGGTTTATCCTAAATGCCTAATTTAGCCATAATTTTACAATTCATGCCTGGGATCACATAGCTAGAGACTGAGACTGATAACATACGGTGGCATTTTCCTAATCTATGGGAAACATGTTTCTACTTGCAGCCCAACTCAAGATCTGTCCCACATCAAAAAATGGTTTGTAGTTGCTATCACCACTGGCATGCGAATGAATTGACATCTAGTAATACACAAAATCAAGGGGTTTGCTGTTTTATGTCCCAATCTACTATTACATTCAAAATATCATTATCCTAATTAAGTTTTGCATTTCATAGCTACTAATAATATATGGAGAGATACTATATGTTAATATACAATATGTTTTCTATTTATATTGTGGTTTTATACCCTTATGTTTATTATATTATTGTTATATTCAAAACACCATTGGTAGCAGGCTGGTTAAGACTTTTCCCCTCTTGAATTTTTGTGGATGAAGAAATCACTCATGTTCCCATGCCAATGAAGTTTTTAAATGTATGTGCAGATGTTTACAAATGTGCTGACAAAGACAATATATCAGCAAGTTTGCCGGCGACACCAAGCTGTGTGGTGAGGTCGATTTGCTGGACGGAAAGGATGTCATCCAGAGAGACCTTGACAGGCTGGAGAGATAGGCCCATAAGAACTGCATGAAGTTCAACAAGGACAAGTGCAAGGCTGATGCAATCCCAAGCATAATTACAGGCTGGGCGGAGAATGGATTGAGAGCAGCTCTGAGGAGAAGGCCTAGGGGTGCTCATCAATGACAAGCTCAGTATGAGACAGCAGTGTGCGCTAGCAGCTCAGAAGGCCAACCATGTCCCAGGCTGCATCAAGAACAACATGGCCAGCAGGTTGCGGGAGGTGATCCTGCCCCTCTACTCTGCTCTCGTAGGCGTACTGTGTCCAGCTCTGGGGTCCCCAGTACAGGAAAGGCATAGAGCCATTGGAGCGAGTCCAGAGGATGATCAGGCAGCTGGAGTACCTCTCCTATGAAGACAGGCTGCAAGAGTTGGGTTTGTTCAGCCTGGAGAAGAGAAGGTTCTGGGAATATCCAATTACAGCCAACCAATACTTAAAAGGATCCTGCAGGAAACTGGGACAGGGACTGTTCATCAGGGAGTATAGTGATAGGACAAGGGGTAATGGCTTCAAAATGAAAGAGGGTAGGTTCAGATTAGACATTAGGAAGAAATTCTTTACTGTGAGGGTGGTGAGGCACTGGAACAGGTTGCCCAGAGAAGCTGTGGAAGACCCATCCCTGGAAGTTTTAAGACCAGGTTTGACGAGGCTTTGGGCAACCTGATCTTATGAAGGGTGTCCCTGCCCATGGCTGGAGGGTAGGAATTAGATGATTTTTGAGGTCCTTTCCTACCCAAAGCATTCTATGAATCTATGGTCACCTCACAAACAGGATTTATATAGCTGGTGGCAAGAAAAACTAGCTGCCACCTTTAGTCACAGCTTAGTTTGGTTAGACTTACACTGTATTCCATTTTCTGTGACCATATTCTAGATGCATGACAGATTGGCAGCTACTTTTTAACATGAACATTTTTGGATCCAAAAGATGCCTTTTCTTTAGTATATCTACCCACTGAATACATACTCATGCCATACTGCCTTCCTTTTAATAGTTTTTGCTTCTATACAATATTTAGTTCTGTTTTTTTCTGGCTCTGACATTCAATACCTTTCAGCTGCCCATTTTTTCTTCCTATATCTGACCTACTGTTTCTCTCACTGTTTTCTTGTTTTGCCTCGGCAGTTGAAGTACAGTTTGGTCTGGATCATAACCTTAGGATGCCTTAGTAACCTTTAGTATGAATTATTTAACAGACAAGATTCTTTACTAGGCATACTTCTCACATATGAAGGATACAGGGTTGGGGTAAAGTCTTGACACGATTTTTTAAAAACTTGATTACTACTGAATATTTAACCATAGTTTCTAATTGCAATTTCATATTGTATACTCTCCCATTCTCCTTTGATGTGCAACACACCTCATTTCAATTAAAAATAAAAGACAAAGGATCCTGCAGTAAAGATAGCAGAGAACAACTCAGGGGATAATGATTAATTGTTTATTCTTCTGTAGACTTCTGAGTGACTTAGACTTCTGTGCTTGGTATGTAAAATAAGGCTGATCCTTCCTATTTGCTGTTTTCCTTCCTGTGTAGTTATTATTTGCTTTGGAGTGCACATAATCTGCGCATCTGCAAAACCTCCATCTGCTGCAAGCTATTAGGCCCCAGCATTATCCAGAACTGTTGTCCTCACTCAGCTGAGTAGGAAGCCTAGCTTACTTCATAGAAAAAAAGTAATTTTATACTCTAATATGGGATAACTTCCTTGTGAGACATCACCTCCTGAATTTTTGAAAATGCCATACCTACATCACAATTCTTAGTGCTTTTCATCAAACAGGTGCTTCAATCCCCTGAACCAGGTATGAGAAGGCAGAACTAAAAAAAGAAATAAAAAATAACAAAACCAAACCAAAACAACCCCCCAAAATTATATTGCCTATAGTTTTCCCCCACCCCTCCATGATACTTTTTGATTTTCAAGAGGTTCTCCCTTGTCCTCCATAAACTGCCTGCATTTGATTTCCTGTTGACGGTGTTGGTAGAAGACATTGCTCATTGGTTAGTGTCTATGCAGAGCCCCTGGCAACGTGCTTGTTTCTCATTAAGTTAGACATTTCACAATCCCCAACAAAACATAATTTTCTGGAAGAACTTAGTTTAACAAGGAACTACTGTAACAAAACCACAAGGCCTGCCATTTACTCTTAGGCTATATTTTACTTTTTCCCAGTTTCCTTTCTTTCTCTAAACATCATTAGGATACAATCTCTTTCCTAGAAAATACAACTTTTTCCCTTCGGAGTGGAACAAACTTTCACACGACAAAACAGTTGGCCACTTCAAGTAGTTTTCTTTTAATAAGAGCAACAGAGCTCTTTACATTCTTTCAATGCAACAACAATAACTTTTGTAAATCAGCTCCCAGTTTATGCTTTCCAAATTAAAGAGACACTGCAAATTAAAAAAAAACAAATTAGGGAGCATAAAGATCAGTCAAATAGGTCCTAAGACATAGGCTGTACCCACTTCTCAAACACACTTCTTTCCTGCTACCCTATGCTGTCTTCTCACATCTTCATTTAACCTCTTGGATTCCACAAGTTTTTTGCCTCGTTATCCCAGTGTGTTTCAACTGCTTTGAGCACTGAGCATAGCTAAATTATTAATCTCTTGACTATCAATTCTTGAACCCTGCATATTGGCAGGATAAAAATACTGTTCAGCTCTTCAGTTTTATAGAAATACAGCAAGTGCTGTGGGTGGAAAAGTGGACTTTCACTGAACTCTTGTATCATGTGCCATGAAAAGCCTTTAGGTAAATAACTGAAAAAAAAATTTTTGAAGTTACTAAGAAGCTGAAAAGGAAAATAACAGTTTTGTTCTAAGTTATCCTTTCATTACCAGTGGGTTTGAATATTGTCAGGCTGATAGCTATCATTTGGGATATAATTCCTCTTTATTATCCAAAGCACAATCTTTACAGAGACAGGCTTCCCCTGCTTGTCTCACCAAGGCCTGGCCTCTTTTTAGGAAGATAATCTGTGTTGATAAAAAACCCTGCAGTCCCTACTTGGCTGACAGAAATTAATTAGAAGTGGATATCTGTGTCCTAAAGAAAAACAAACCAAAATAAAACAAACCCACAGCACCACAAATCTCAAAGGAAAACCATGGAAAATAGACTCCACCATTTCCATTCAAATCTAATGAACCTTTAGAAGACAAAGAAAATTACTTAAAGTGCCTAAGTCAGACTTCATGCTTTTCAAACCTCTATGAGCATTATACATTGCCTTGACATTGTATGTCTGAATGTCTTAGAACGGTGCATTAAGACCAGGATCTAGTATGCAAGATGCATTCTCTCCTCCTCACCTTCAGAGAAAGGGCAAGTGTGTTTTGAGTGCTTTACACTCCTATCCCCTTGGGAACGCTGAAACACTGAGTGATGTAGGGCAGGCTAGTGGCAACTGCGCTAGCTAGGCAAGCTCTCACCCACAGAAAACAAAGGAATGGAAGAGTTTTAAGGTAGGTCATAGAAACTGTAAGTTGAGAGCACATTTAGAGTGAGCTGCTAGAGGGTAGAGGAGCAGATAGCACATCGCACGTCATACCACCATCCACCTCCTGTGGAACAGCAGTTTGTGCAGTCGGTATTGTTAACACACTACAACCACTCTTAGTGTCACAGGCACAGATCGGTGTCTTCGCTGCTGGTGGGTTATATCTGGGCAACCCAACACTGTCTGCTGGACTCTCTGTAGGTGTGCCTCAGTCTTTTATCTGCTGCAGGCTTTCATGGCAGAGAAAGACTCAGTTAGACCTTTGCATCTCAAGCTGAATGTGTGAAGTTGATTGAGGGGGAAGCAACCAAGCTGCAGGTTTTGTCTAATCGACTACATATGATATGAAAGTTATGGATGGACAATAAACAAGCCATTTCCCTCCCTTCTGTTGTTATTAAAGATACTTTGCACAGTATAACAGTCTTCTAGTAAGGGCTGTAGGGTCAGGCCTTAAATCTAATCATAAAAACCACCTGGTGCCTGAAATGGTTAATACCTCAATGAACCATGAGAAACAGATGCTTCTTTGAAAAGGGATGTGGGGACTGTGAAGATTTATAATGTTTAAGTCAACAGGTGAAGTAAAAATCTCCGGGATCTTGAGTGCAGTCTGCTAAAACTGTAAACTTTCCATTTAGAGCATCTGCATTCTCTGTTTAATACCCAGTTCACAAGCTGACTAATTCCAGGCTGAGGTTAGTAACGGGATGGCTTTCCAAGCAATGTTGTAAGCACACACTATACCTCATAATATCTGCCCAGGGCTTAACTAAGTGCTTGACCTTATGCAAATATTGCCAATGTTTTATTAACAACAAGAAGTAGTATGTTATTCCCCGCCCCCCTCCCCCCCCTCCATAAAGACAAAAGATTCGAAGCTTGATGCTTAACATTTAGGTTCACAAATTCATTTTGTGTTTTCAAAAGTAAGTTTCCTGAACTTCTCGGCACCCACAGAGTCAGGGGAATCTTCCAGTGTTCAAGAGCTGTGAAAGTTAAAATAACAATAATTAATTGTTAAATTTGTGTGGAAGAGCCAGAGCAAAAACTCAGTTGAGACAAAGTTTGGTCAGTAATCTTTGGTCAGCTAAGTCACATTCCCCAACTTGTTCCTCCTCAGGAATCTGGCTAGTGTATGTGGCCTCACACCTGGCATATGAAAAGGGATGTTTGAAAGTAACAATCCCAAAAATTTATTGTGCCAAAACAGCCAACTCTTGAAGATACTGTCAGTTCTTTTTACAAAGGATATTATACTCGTGTACACTGCTTTCTATGAGGTTGGAAGTGGGCAAATATAGTTAACTGTATTCGATGAGCATGAAAGTATTGCAGCACACAGGAAAGTCAAAGTGCCCCTTGCCAGGTTTCCTGTGTGATTAATGTTTTTCATTAATAACAGATTATATGTATCTTTACTATGGAGCCATAAAACCTTATCAATAACCAGGTCCCAAAGCAGCCCAATGATGTGGCTAAGTTGCCGAGCAAATATTAAATAAAAGTATTTGAATTCATGATTTGGATACAAAGAGTGACAAGGAAGGAAGGAAGGAAGGAAGGAAGGAAGGAAGGAAGGAAGGAAGGAAGGAAGGAAGGAAGGAAGGAAGGAAGGAAGGAAGGAAGGAAGGAAGGAAGGAAGGAAGGAAGGAAGGAAGGAAGGAAGGAAGGAAGGAAGGAAGGAAGGAAGGAAGGAAGGAAGGAAGGAAGGAAGGAAGGAAGGAAGGAAGGAAGGAAGGAAGGAAGGAAGGAAGGAAGGAAGGAAGGAAGGAAGGAAGGAAGGAAGGAAGGAAGGAAGGAAGGAAGGAAGGAAGGAAGGAAGGAAGGAAGGAAGGAAGGAAGGAAGGAAGGAAGGAAGGAAGGAAGGAAGGAAGGAAGGAAGGAAGGAAGGAAGGAAGGAAGGAAGGAAGGAAGGAAGGAAGGAAGGAAGGAAGGAAGGAAGGAAGGAAGGAAGGAAGGAAGGAAGGAAGGAAGGAAGGAAGGAAGGAAGGAAGGAAGGAAGGAAGGAAGGAAGGAAGGAAGGAAGGAAGGAAGGACTAACAGACTGAGCACACAGGCCCTATCATTTATTCCATTTTTTGGAAGCTCAGCACTGAATGGATACACAGATGTTGTTTACATCTAAATACTCTCAAGACTGAGACGCACCTTCACACTTTGTGAAAAAGTACAGGAATGAACTTACCAAGTCTAGAAAAAGGATTACATGAAAGACAAGCCTTCCCACAAAAAGGAGATGGAAACCTAGATCTCTGAAAGAGTTGAGGAACATTAAAATTACATACTAGAAATTATACATGAAGAAACTGTTGCAATAGTGTGGATTGTATTTTCAAGAGTACTGAATGTCAGATACCCACATGAGCAGGATAAAGGCACTCAGGGAAGAATTGGAAATCTTTGGTGTCTCAATTTCTTCATTAAGATGCTAAATGTAACAGAAACCAGTGAAAATTGTGCTTTTAAATCTAAGAGCACTTTAGAAAACTTATACTAGCCATTAAATGTGGACATTTAGGAACAGAGAGAAAACTTAGAAACATGCTGAAGCCCAGAGGAATAGTTCAGTCTCGGGAGTTCACAACCAGATGAAACACAGGAAATTACAGAGATGTAAACAAGTCTTTCAGCCAGGTTTACCATTAATTTTCCCTTTCTATGTTTCAGTCAACAGTTTAATTCCATTTTTTTAAAAAATGTGGTTTCTTGGAATTTTCTTGGTAATCGTTTCAATTACAAACACTGTATTTGATTACCATTGGCTTTATCAATTAGATTAATAGGCAGAAATGGAAACTGAAAGGCTGTGATGTTCTGGATTTGGTGTAGCAACAAGCATCAATATCACAAAGTCTTGTATCTTGGCAGTTGTTTTATCACCATCTTGATGGATTTGTTTTCCTCTGTCTAGGGTACAAATTGAATTTCATCATGTGTTGGCTAGTGATATAGTAATGAAACAGGGAAATTTTTAGCCTTAAGGCTTTGTTATCTGCTTCTTTGTGTATTCTAAAGAGACAGAGTTCTTAAAAACAGCACTGCAAATGTTCAGCTAGAAAATGCCCTTTTGTAGCCTTTGCAGATTATAGCTCTTTCATACAATGAATTTGGGCAACTTTCTTCCTGTTTCACAGTCTGTTAAATTTAGAACTATTGTCTTGATCTATTAATGAGGTAGAATATCTAGGAAAGTCAATGAGCAGTTACAAAACTGGCACATAGTGTGCCTCTGAAATTCTCAGCCAAACTTGTATGCCCATCTGAAAAAAGTTAAGTTCCTTCCTTAATTGTGGAGATTACTGCCACATAAACAGTATTTCTTTTTCCATATTATTTTGCAGTCTTCAATGCAAATAAAGAATAACTGAAAATAGAGGGTGAATAGGATACTTTTCCTGAGTTTCCTGAAAAAGTTATTTCAATAAATTTCTGCTATTTCTGCTGTTTTCCACCGTGACTGGCTTCTTAAATTGTCTGTTATACAGCCAGAGAAATATGGAAGGTAATGGATTAAAAGCCAAAAAAGACACAAAAAATATCTTCATACTCTTCAAGGCCTCTGCACGTCAGGAGAACTTCTGTTATTTTCTTATTACATATTAGGTCCTATGGCTCTCAGCATGCTTGCAGATGCAGAACTACAGATTTTACTAGAAATGGACATGACTGAAGAGTTTGCTATCTAAATAGATAAGACAAAAGCTAGAAGAAAGGAATGTTCCACAGCATAAAATGAGACTGGCATGTATAGGGTGAGGTATGCCACAGAGACATTATCTGCTCTCTTCTCTCAGCCCACACAAAAATTTAAAATCAGAACAGCAAACACAACTCAGGCTCTTTGCCATTGCCCAGACTGGAGCTCCTTGAAATTAAAATTTATTTTCTTAAGTTATTTTTACTTACTGATTTTCAAGCTTGGGCACTTTTTTTGCTTTTTCTATTCAGCACCATTAATGCAGGTTGTTGCCTGAGCTTTCAGCAAGTCATGGCCCTGTCCATCTGCAGCTACACAAATACAGATTTTGACATTATGCTTGGCTGAGAGGAATCAGCTCCTAATAAACAAGTAACTTCTGATATTTTCTCCTTTTATAAAGTCTTAGAGACTTATTTCACTTCTCTCTGAGTCAGTTCTCTCCCTCTCTGAAACATTTACATTTTGGTCTCTGTCTTTTAATTCAGGGTGCTGTCACAGTGAGAATTTAGGTTGGTATGTTCAGATGCTGGTCCCCATCTTGTTCACCTTGCAAGCCTTAGGTTAGATTATCACATTTGTCCCTCTATTTGCTCTCACCAAGAGGAGCCCATCCTCCAGCCACACTGTTTTTCAACACAGAGCAATAATCTGGAACCCTCATACTGCTGGGTGGTTATTTCTTAAACTACTAGGTCACTTTTTGTATGAAAAATAAGAGACTACAGGGCCAAAATAAAACCACACACTTGGCTTCTTATCACTTGGCTTCTTATCACAAATCATTGGAAAAAAGAGTGAGACACCACATATGTATCCATTTGACAGTATTAGTGACAGTATTATTGCAACTTCTCTTTTTACCTCTGAAAAGGTAAAGAAGATCAGAATCTCCATGGTATTTTGTTAGACTGTCTTAATTATTGTTGACTAAATCTTCATCACTGCTTAAAACCTGGTATATATTATAGCAGCAAATAACTGCACTCACTATTGCAACATACTGGTTCATTCTGCTTATGCTCTGGAAAATTAAGTGGAAGAACTGAATTCATCTGATAGGGCTACTGGAAAGTGGGCCACCACACCTACAGAATTAACAGTTGCTGAAATCTTCAGATTCATTGAATCTGACTGAACACAAAGGAAACCCCACTTTTAGAATGAAGCATCTATAGTAAAACATTTTAAAAGTTATCTAAAAATCTACCATAGACTATGGGATATGTTTGGGTGCTTAATATAAGTGCTTCTGAAGATGATACAAACTTAGGGTTAGAATGAGACACTTGGAGACTATTGAAAAAAAACCAAGAATAAAGAAACTCTTATTTTGGGGAAAGGTACTATTTTTCTAATACTGTAGACATAATTTGCAGTAAAACATACTAATTTCCTTTGCTCCCACAATGCATTTGTACCTTCCATTTTTTCTTTCTGAAGCAACAGAATTTTACCGACAAAATTATCCATAGAGGGAAAACGTCCAACTCACAAACATGAATATTTGTCAAAAAACAAAACTTTACTGTGTTCATACAGACACCAGCAAATAATCATTCGTTGCTTGTCCATGCAGGGAGCAAAAAAATCTTGGAGTTTAATCTGTTTGGCAAAAGCTTCCCAATCCGGCTCATATTTCTAATGTTTGTCACTTGTCCAGAAGTTAAAAATATTGAAAATATTCAAAATAAGTTAGAGTACTGAAAAAGTAAAAGGCTACTCCAATCCTTTTTGTGAGAAAATAAGGTTGCATAAGCTGAAATATTTCTTTTACAAAATAATGATTATAAAAATTAAATTATGGAATATTTAATTTCATTTGTAAGTCCAAGTAAAAATGATTAATGATCAGTGCATAGAGATTAAGAAAGCAGTAAAAGGGACAAGATGTCTCAGGGAATTGGTAATGTGGTACTGTGCCTTTTTGGTTTCAATTTCAGCTTTTCAGTTGCTGTTACTAGTGAATCCCTTATGCTTTAGAACTGGCTTTTATGTTTTAAATGTAAGTTCTCCTGCCAAGTGGCAGATTGCCTGAAAAGTCAATAAAAGTTGGGGTCTGGTTCACCACTGCATTGATCCAGTATCACGCTAGTGTAGCTCAGTTGACTTCAAGGAGTGTACTGGAGCAAGCACCAGGGCCCAGGAGTGTAGTACTCAGCAGCAAATAACACTTGCTTGGAGTATGAGTTCTCTTAACTATAAAGTGAGATGTACCGTTGCCAAATCCTGAGATTTTCATCATGAATCTCACAACATTTGATGCTTTCCTTATAGTTATATCTCGCCCAATTTTAGTATTAAAAGACAATCTCAGTTTTAATTTTAAAAAAGTTTCTAGAAAACCCTCACATTGTACTGAAAAATTTGTGACTCATGTACACCTTTGAGACTCAAAAAGGGGAAAGGGATGAATAAAATATTCTAAGGGATACTGATGCTTTTTCTCTTTTTTTTTTTTTTTTTTAATATGTCTTTTTAACCTAGCCTCCTCCTCCCTAGGTGTCTGCTCCCTTCTCTTTATGGTCGGCAGTGTTCTGGACTGCTAACACACAGGCATCCCGGTCAGCCCAGTACATTACATCTCTGTTGACCAACAGTTGCATCTCACATTTCATACTGAAATGTGAGATGAAATTTCTTCTGAAAAAAAAAAAAAGGTGCTGCTCAGAACCACTAGTTCAAGAGGGATGCTTATTAGGTTTACCCTTCCAACTCTGACTAGGAAAATAGGGTGCGGAGGGAGAAGGAGAGATCTACATTTTCCTTGGGAATTCTTATATGTTTCCCATTAACATTAATGGGTGTTTACATGCATTCATAAGTCTGAAAGAAGGCCTTGTACTACATGTTCATAACACTTAAAAAGAGAAATAAAAATAAAACAAAGCATTATGCATGAGGCAGCATTGTTACAAGCCGGAATACATTACGCTAACTTCTGTTCCCTGATCAATTATGCCTTTCATAAGATTTGTGTTGTATTCCCTGGCCAAGTACCATCCTTGCCTTAATCGGAAAAGACATTCGAAAAAACTGATATGGAAAATCTGCATTTGACCTTGTGCCCTTGCTTCATGTCAACAATTTCAACCACATCTGCTCTTGCACTGTGAAAATGTTGGCATATTTCTTTGAGCTCTGCTCCGACAGCTGCAGGCACTCTCTCTTTGTACAGGATAATTCCACTCACAAATACTCTGTGAGCAGTGAGTGCAGATCTTTCATTGTATTCTCATTTAAAGCAGAGGCTCTGCAAAAAGAATTTGGGAGAAGTTTCCACTGAAAAATCTCTTTGGTTCTGGGTCCTTGAGGAAGAATTTATTCTTTCTGTTGCCATCAAGTGATGGTGAAATTACGCCTACGTGATCAGTAGAAAGTGGGAAAATGCTTGCAAGAGGAATACATCAGTACCCATAGATTAAACTTATTTTAGCATGGCCAATAAAAAGGCAATCAAACTATACAATACAGACTTGCTATTATATTTAATATCTGCTAGATCAGATTGTGACAATATAAAGTTAATTGGTTTTGTTTCCTAATTTATTGATTGAAGCATATGTAAATCCAGATAATAAACTATCAGATCAGGGATTGCAATTCATTTGTCTATGCTGCAGAAGCTATGTATGGCTCTGAGTCCCACCAAGGCAGCAATGACAATACATGTAATGCAACATACAGCAGTCTGGATGAAGTGAGAAGTCTTATTTTAAATTAGCTCAGGCTAATTTCCAGAGTAATTCCTCATTATTATTTCTTGACATGGTGCTAACTGAAAACCAAGTTCTTCTAGAATTCGATTTGTTTCCCTGACTGTATGTGTAACACTACCCATTACTGTGTTCCTCCTGTAATTTGTTTTAAGGATGTGAGGGACATCCTTTTTGACCCTCTGCTTGAATTTACACTGATAGCATTGCATGTATTCATTCATTCATTTAGGTTAAGGAATACTAAATATCATATACAGAAAGTTTTCACATTGATGGATTGGTACCTTGGAAGACAAAGGACACTTCTCACTTTTCTCTCATTTTGAGCACATAATTATACACTAAAGTTAGGTAATTGGAATTTCAGAATGTATTTTGCATTTCCAGATAGATGTTAAGTTGGACACATGATAGTCAATGCTATAAAGAATATACGAATATTTGAATCATGTACTTTAGGGTGTTGTCTCTGCAAGATTATTAAAATCTCACATAAAATAAATTAAATGTAGACTTCCATATTCATGACCAATTCCCTTATTGGTTTGGTTTTCTGTGCTGTTTCAAACCCTTTGTATTTCTTGCAAAATTTCTTCTTGATTATAAATCCCCCATATTTGCATCCATGGTAGTAATATCCATGTGGATTAGCCTGTTAGGTAATTATGATTAAATTTCATCTGCTATTAATTATACTGCGATGAACAATTCTTTGATTTTATGTTTTAAAAAGTCTTGGAGCATAGTTCTGATGCAGGGTAGAGATAAGGGAGTGCACAGTGTGGAGTGTCAGGTTTGCTTTGTGGTTCCTATGCTCTTTAAGAGCAATCACACAGACAAATATGTTTCAGAGAAATTTTAAAATGGAAAAGTAGAATAAAGCTCTGAAAGAGATGTTAAAAAGGGATTCTTACATATCAAACACAGTCTTGAAACAATATGACAAACCTGAGAACTAGGCTGTGCAATTGCTCTTTATCTTCTCCCTGAAAAGGGGGTCTCCAGCACCCTCTTGAATTTGGAACAGGTTCTCTCTGTATATTTCTGAATGTTTACATTGCAAATCCCTTGCTTAATGGTTGTATAATAAGTACATTTATGTACCTGGATATTGTAAAGCCGGAAACTTTAATGTCTGTGAAATACTGAGAATTTCTAATATTCATATGAGTGTTTAGCAGATGTTAATGCTTTCTGTTGTCTGATGTCCAGGTACATTAGCTGATCTATAAAGTTCTGAGTACTTTGCACATGTGAGTAACATAAATAAACTAGTTCATGCCACTAATACTATGAGAAATTAATATCTCACAAAGTATTTGTAGCAGCAGGCATTTAAATTTCCATTCTGTTAAATAGTTCTATCAAAATAACTTCGCAAGTAGATTAAATTTAAAATGTTTTCAACAGTTAATTTGTAAAATCCTGAAAAGGTCATGAAAACTAAACAATGAGATATGAAAATTATTCATCTTCATGAAGAAAAAAAACACCAACAACTGGGTTTTTTAATATGTGCCTTATTTTAAAAGGATGGATTTAGGAAGACAATAATAACATAGGGGATAAATATTCAGACTTTGGGTTAAGTACTTCAGCCATAAGTTGCTACCAAAACTTGGGAAAACCATCAACACCTATCATGAGTCAGTAAAGTCTAGTATTTATTTTTTCAGTTAGTAAACTGCACATTGATAGATCATGGTAGATCATGGTAGATCATGGATTCTTCCAAAACAATAGCTGGTTCCTATGCCACCAGCGTACTCTTGGGCTGAGACCTGTGAACATTAGATGGCCAGACTTCAAGTCCAGATCCTACCTTTCTAGTGTGAACTGTTCATTCATGAATTACTCCATTCAAGCATGATGCGATGGCTTCTTTGGCGATAGTTTCTTTCTTACTTGAGTATTTAGGAGAACAGCTAATTCATCTACAAACTCTGAGGGAAATTTACAGGCTTTGGCAATATCCACATAGTAAAATAAATAATACTTGTAATACATTTAGCTTATTTAGTGCTTACGCTTATGGACGTCGACAGGCTTTAGAAATTTTAATTACCTTAGTCTCACAATTCCCCTGCTAAGTGGGTGATTATTATCATCCTTCTTCTGCAAAAGAGAAAAGTAAGGGAGGGAGAGATTAAGTGATTTATTCCATGTCCACAGGAAATCTGTGATACAGCCCAGACCAGAACTCATGTCTCCAGACTCCTGGACACATGGTCTCACTCAGCCAAATTGTCCACCAATGCTGTTCTGATGGCTCTGCTGAAGTTTTGGGAACAAGGCCAGAAATTTCTGCATCAAAAAGGAAGCAAAGACAGTGGCCAGATATCCATAGATTTAGTGGGACTGACACGGTTTCTGTATAAACGGATGTAATAATAATTAAGGGGGTCATTTGCCTTATACTCAAGCATAATAAAAACTACTTTGGGTGTGATAGTGACCACATGAATTTGTCAGTATCCTTCATGGGGTAGGCAAGTCCAAAGCACTATTATGCTGTGCCTTAATATTTGATACAGCTGAAGGGTGCTGAGGTTTAGCCTTGTCCTCAGGCAGCTCCTCCTAAGGAGGTCCAGTTACAGGGAGCTTCTCTTTGACCACCCAGATGTTGCATCCATATGTGCTTGGCCCTTTTTTCTGCTTATTTAGCCATGTCTCTCATGAAATATAAGCAAAATCCTGTTTCACACTCCACATTCTGGCAGCTCTTGCCAAATTCATGGGTGCCGAATAACAGAGTATTATATAGTGACTTTATACAGCACTCTTAACTTGAACTAAAAGCTTGGCTCTGTGTTCTTCTTTCTTTCAAGGATTCAGTGAGTTTTCCTCCTCTGCGGAAGGTCTGAAATGAAACCACGAGAAATGCCTGTGTTGTTCACATGCCAGGAAAGCTTGTATGAGAACACAGCTGCAGCAAGGCTGGTTCCCATTCTGCACTGGTTCACAAGGGAATGGGTTCCCCATCCATTTCCTTGTCCATGTATCATGGCACAGGTCTCTGAAGGCCTGGGGTTGAGACATTGAAAGGTGATGTGTGGCATTCCCCAGCCACATGTATCCGTGTGAGTCCTGCTGAAAGGTATAGGAAAGGGTATGGCCATGTGATAACGGGAGTTCTTTGTGAGCTTTTCTGTTGGTCTGCATTATAGATAAAACAGGTCAAATTACCCCAGAGAGCAAGAAGTAAGGAAGATACATCTTCTTTGTATGGGTTACTATCATTCCTCGTACTGCTTCTCTGGTGATGTGGGTACAAGCCTGTTCATATTCTGGGTTGATCGTAACTTCTTCCTAATTTAGCCGATAAAGAGCAGTAGTCCAAATGAGCAAGGAACAGGACAGTAATCCTCAAAAAAGAAATCTACTTCTTCAGCTTTATATGTGAACTTACCTTGATGATGACACTCATCATCATTCATCTTGATGATGCTTCTTCATGGCACCTTCTGCCTCCTTCCTTACCCAAAGCCAGAATTTACTATATGCCAGTCTCTGGTCATGCACCTCTTTTTTCCCCAGCAGCTCTGACAGGGATTCTTGTCACTGCACCAGCCTCCTTTGCAGTGCTGTTTATTAGTCTGTGTAGGTGGAAGTGTGCCTGGATTTCTTTTTCTGCCCATTACCTTCCTTGTCATCGGTAGCTTCTGTCTTCTGGCTTTTTCTTTCCTCAAAGAACTGGTAATGCACTGGTTTTGTCATTTTCAGCTGCCCAACTTTAGTGATATGATGATTAAAACTGTGGCTGACATCGCCTTGAGTGAGACATCACAGCATCAAGAAGAAGAGAAAGAGCTCACAGCATAAGCTATGAACTGGAAACCAAGACTAGCACCAAACTGAAGATAAAAGCTGCTGCAAACTGGCCGTTTATTTTTATATGTGAGCAATCTATTCCTTACAGAGTGGGTGTGTTGGTCATGCCTGTTTTTCATGAGCAGAAACTTTATTTGGTGGGAGCAGAAAAGTTCTAGAAATGAGAATTTCTTTAAATTCATTGATATTTGTGTCGAAAACATGGACTACATTTGGTATATATTTTCTCTGCGCAGCCCAGTTGGCTATTTCATGAGTTTAAGGCATTATCAAGCTCTGGTGCAGTTAGCAGGGATTTAAAATTTTTCCTTTATATATCTGGTTGCAGGCAGAAGTTTCAAAAAACAACTGAGAAGACTTGGAAGTCAGAAGGGAAACAGAAAGATCCACATGTGCATTTTTAAAATAATTTTAATTTTTAAAAAAAATTTTAAGCTAATCTTCTCACATTTTTTGTTCAAGATTTTCATTTATGTCTGTCAGCTCTGCAAGCATAATTATTCTGTGAAGGCCTTAGCCTCCTCCTCCAGGGATTAGCCAAAAATCAGAAAGATGATGACTGATTTAAAGGTCTTCCAAGCCTTCCACCAAGGTGTTGACTTGGACAGCACGGCAATGAGTGGCTAATTATTCTGGGGTTGTGAAAAACCTATTATTCAGTTTATATTTGTTAACTTTGAAGTAGAAGGTACCCCTTCCCACGTGCACTGTCACCAATCTCAGCATTGGCCCTTGTCAATGAGGCCAGTGCAAATATTAGCATTTGTGTGTGTCTTATCATCACAGTTGACTGATCCTCAGGCATGACTCCCTCTTCGCACCAGCAGCAGACCCTGCCAGCTGTCTGCCCACCATGGTAAAGGCAGTAAGTCCAGGAAGGAGTGCTCTTGGAAGGGGCTTTTGCAGTTGGGAACTCTGGCAAGCTTTGTGCAGATCTTTTAGCTACAACTGTTTAAGATTATTTAGTGGCTTTTAAACACTGTTCATGCCCATTCTGAACAAGCCCGCAGAACATCTGCACAGTGTCTGCTAGCTGTGCTTGGGGAGTGTCTACCAACAGTCCTATATTGTTCTCAGCAAATATATATCAGTCCAGATTTTTTTCCTTGGCTTAGTCTCTTCTTCTAGCATTGAGGAAACTGTGACCTTTCATTGATTCAGGCATGGAAACTATAATCACAATATTGAGTGGTTATATTTGCTTTGGAAAAATAATCCTATTGTTCTCCTATTTTAAAGCTTAAACTAACAGTCAGCATGAATGTCATCTTTATAAAACGATAGGAAACCTAAAATGTCTGGTATTAATAAATGTCTCTGTTCTCAGTGTCTGAATGGGTTTGTGACTGAAAGGAGAGAATGAAGTCCTTATGACAGAACTCAGGGGTAGTCTCTCTTGTGAGTAATTTTATGAGATGCAACTGCTACAGAAGTGCATCTCATGCATCCCAAGGCAATCGACTTGCTCTTCAAGGGAGCACAGTGATAATTTATTCCTGACAGGAGAGGGGAACCCATAATGGTGGTCTGAATTGCCAATGCTCTTCACTGATTCACTCTGAATTTACTCTGACCTGCTGACTGTGTGATCAGAGGAAGAATTGTCCTGCTGGGAATAGATGGGGAGAGATAGCAACCTCACTGAAGCCAGTCTCAAACATTGCTGACACTTTAAAGATAATAACCCGCAAACCTAAAGTTCTAGCAACAAAGAGTTTATAAGGGTAAACACGAAAGCAGAGAATTACACACTGACTACAACTGTAACTGTAGACTACAATCACATAGAACATTTATCTAACTTGAAACAGCCTTTTTCATAGCCTACTTGATGTTGTAGTAAGTGATTACTGAAGAATGAGTATAGGGAGAAGGTTTGTCTTAAGGTTGCTATACAGAGCATGGGCTGAGGGGAACTGGATTTGCTTCATGTTTCTTCCTTAGTCGTTCTGCATGGTTTTGAGAGGGTCACTTAATCTCTCAGCTTCTTTTCCCCATCTGCAAAAGAATAATGCTTTTGTCTATTTAAGTTATAAGTTCCTTAGAATCAAAGTGTAAAATGGGATATATGTTTATACTGCAGAAAATACGGGGGCTTTGATCTCAACAGTGGCAGATATTAAGTCATTATTAAAAATAGTATTAATTAGAAGTAAAGACTGCATTATACTTCAGTAGGGCTGTGTTAGACAACAATAGCTGTACATACTGAATTCATGTAATTTTCACAGTTTTGCTCAGAGTAGGGAATTATTTTGGCTGGAAAACAACTCAAACAAGCAGTTCCAGCAGCTGTGAGGTCAGGAATAACTGTTGGGTGTTATTTTTCAGCTCTTGCTCTTCTTACAACTCGTTCAGTAAAGAAGGAGGTGTGAAATATACAGAAAATGTTGATAGTGTCCAGCACTGCTTTTCTGAAGCTGGTCTTTATTGGTCAGCAGGCGTGCCTCAAACTCACTGCTTTAAATAGTCCCAGGTATAAATGGATCAAACCAGACTGTATTATGATAAACTCACGTGCTGAAAGGTCAAAAGATATTCTGCTATTATACTCTAAATCATAAAAGTTTTCTTTTGCAAGTCACTCCCAGAGCTAATTTTCACAACCTGCCTGTAGTATGCATAAAACTCAGAGCTTATAAAAATGAAGAGACCTAAATTTCATCTTGTTTATATGTGCAAATCTGATTTTTTGGTTAATATGGCATACAAGCACAGTTGACATCAGATTAGAATATGCATAAACCAATGAAAGCCAGTTCTGAAGACAACCTGAGTTCATCTTTCAGCTCTGAAGCCACAGAAAGGCCCTGCTACTGAAGTTGGAAGAAGAAAGATACAAGAAGCCATGCTCCCTCGTAAACAGACCCTTCAAAAGGCCCTTGAATAAGAGACAATTGTGTAAAAGAGGTTGTACATATCTTTGACTCAGGCCTTGAAGACTGCATTGTGACTACTTGCCTCTTTCTGTGAGGCAGTTTGGGAGAAACACATATATTTTTTTTTCTTTTAAAAACCATACAGACATGGTTTTCTGCATCTTGAGGAAGAAGAAAAAAAGCTTCTTTAAGAATAAAAATAGGTAAATCAATGAGCAAATGGGAGTTTCAGGGTGCAGGGGTGGGGGCAGCAAGGAAAAAAGATCTTTTACTTGATCAAATAATTACACAAGTTCTCTTCTTTGGATCTGAAACAGAAGAAGATATAAGAGAAATCTGAAACATAACTTTAGCATGCTGGTTTTCATTCCTTAGCCTTTTGGACTTGGAGGTCTTATACTTTATGTAGGGATTGGGATCATTCTGATATTATTTTCCTTTTTCTGTGTGAGCAGAAGGGTGCATCTGAAATCTGTGACAGAGTTTCTGGTTTTGCATAATCAGACAATTACCCATCTTCATTTTTGTGCCTTTTGGATCCTGAGCACGTTCTATTTTCCATAGCTTTTGTTAATGCATTGACTTTGAACATATTTCTTATAAATTTTCCAAACCAGTCTACTGCTAGCCATGGCAACAAGGACTTCCCTTCTCTAGGAGGAAGAGACCCATGAGGGAAAGAACAAAAGTTAGGCTTGTGGGACTAATTCTGGCCACACTGAAACTGTCCAGATGTCAGCATAAAAAATGAAATCAATGGAAACCAGTACCCCCTCATATACATTTACCACAATGATATAAGTATCGTCCATTTTACAATATGGGAAAAAAAAAAGTCTTTCATTACATAGAAATGTGTTGCATAACTACTGTGCTCTACTGTTTGGAAAATGCTGGGACGAGCCAACACCAACACTTCCTCTCATTCTCATATTTGGTTAATCAAATTACTTTTTACCAGACATTAACCAGAACACTAGATAATTGTTTTCTACTTTAAATAATGGCTTGCTGAATTCAAAGGGCCTTGTTTGAGTCTGCAAAACCTGGCATTAAACTGGAGCAAAACAGTATCCAATTATGCCCATTACCCCTAGGCAAGTACTTTTCTTAGAAAAATCACCTGTCAACAGCACAGCATTCTGCCAGAGTAATTTTTATTCTTTTTCTTTTCCAGAGGCATTTTCTTTGCTGATCTACCAGTTGAAAAGTTCCTGTCAAAGAGAAGGAAATAACAATAATGTTTTAGTGAAGAAACACACTTGTACAGAGGTAAAAGGGTTGTATGAGTCCAACAGGAATGCATTCTTCCCATTATTCTGACTCAGACATGCAGGCTGCAAAGCAGCCATCTCTGGTTCAGGAGTGATTAGGAATAGATACGGTGAAGGTCTAGGAAGGTCATGGGCATTCAAAAAGCATGTTTAACATTGTGACAAGAAGATTGCCTTTACTTTTCTTCATTAGATTTTCACCCTTCAGTGGGTAAGAGGCAAAACTCCCCCCCAACAAACCAACCCAACATCCAAACCAAAAAATTCAAGGAAAAGTAGCTGGTGAAAAGTTTTTCTTTGCAAATAAGGACACAGTCTGTAGGCTTTCACATGAACAGGGTTAGTGGCACCCAGTTAATCAACTAGAGGTTTAGAGGAAGAGGCATGTCAAGAGAAAATTAATGAATCTGAGAATATATTTAAGAGAAACAAGAAAACTTACCAAATCTGCTGCTTGTGCTGCAAAGAAAGAAGGAAGAAAGGAAGAAAGGAAGAAAGGAAGAAAGGAAGAAAGGAAGGAAGAAAGGAAGAAAGGAAGAAAGGAAGAAAGGAAGGAAGAAAGGAAGAAAGGAAGAAAGGAAGAAAGGAAGAAAGAAAGGAAGAAAGGAAGAAAGGAAGAAAGAAAGGAAGAAAGGAAGAAAGGAAGAAAGGAAGGAAGAAAGGAAGGAAGAAAGGAAGGAAGAAAGGAAGGAAGAAAGGAAGAAAGAAAGGAAGAAAGAAAGGAAGAAAGAAAGAAAGAAAGGAAGAAAGAAAGAAAGAAAGAAAGAAAGAAAGAAAGAAAGAAAGAAAGAAAGAAAGAAAGAAAGAAAGAAAGAAAGAAAGAAAGAAAGAAAGAAAGAAAGAAAGAAAGAAAGAGAGAAAGAAAAAGAGAAAGAAAAAAAAAAGAGAAAGAAAAAGAAAAAGAGAAAGAGAAAGAGAAAGAGAAAGAGAAAGAGAAAGAAAAAGAAAAAGAAAAAGAAAAAGAAAAAGAAAAAGAAAAAGAAAAAGAAAAAGAAAAAGAAAAAGAAAAAGAAAAAGAAAAAGAAAAAGAAAAAGAAAAAGAAAAAGAAAAAGAAAAAGAAAAAGAAAAAGAAAAAGAAAAAGAAAAAGAAAAAGAAAAAGAAAAAGAAAAAGAAAAAGAAAAAGAAAAAGAAAAAGAAAAAGAAAAAGAAAGGAAGAAAGAAAGAAAAAGAAAGGACAAAAGAAAGAAAGATAGGAAGAAAGAAAGGAAGAAAAGCAAGCAAGCAAAATTTGGAGGTCAGAGCATTGTGGTGTTTTAATCCAACTCTGTAAGGTGAAATAAAGAGGCATTTTCAGCAAAAGGTTATTGAAATCAAATCCCAGGGAGTAGCCACCAGTTGTTTCAGGGAACATATGATAAAGTCTTAAGATGATTAATTTTTCACAGTGGTGGCCCTTAGAAACTTTCCCATCATATTTGATAACTAATGAGTATTTGCTACAGATGACTGCTTTGTTCTGTGTTTATTGAACAGAGGTCCCTTCAGTCTGAACAGGTAATGTTGAGCAACCAGATGTAATTTTGTCAGCCAAAATGGCACCTACTTACCAGTCACACAGATTTCTCTTTTATAATTTTCCCTGCCATTTCAATGTTGCACAGAGGAATAAGGAAATTGGAAGCCTGGACTTCTAACAGAAGTTTGCCACTGATTTCTTGTATGACAGTGATTAATATTTTAGTTTTGCCATTTGTTAATTGGGAAGAACAGGAGATAGAGCTGTATTAAAGTCCAGCAAGAACCAGCAAGCAAGCCCTTAAAGGGGCTATTCATACAAGTAGGTCTCTGTCTGAATTTACCTATACAATCCATGCATTAAGCATGTAAAATGACTGCTGAGTAGTATTGTTACAAGCAGAAAGCCTGTGAGCTACGGACACTCCCTGTAGCTCTACTTTGGCACTAGGTCAGCAGATCTATCCAGGCATACGGGCAGGCATCGGCACTCAGCCCCCATAGGAATGGGCAGCCCTGACTTAAGGACTTAAGCATGTCGTATTACATGCCTAAGACCACGAGCTCCAAGAAGACCAGCATATTTAGAGGGAAACCACAGTGCTGCCCAATGGTAAACATCAGCAATGAAGAGTAGTTCAGTTCCTGGGGGGGGAAGGTGGTTGTGTGTGTGTTAATTTTTTTTCCCCTGAGTATTTCTCCAGAGAATTCAAAGTCCTGAAATGTCTTGTAAAAGATGTACATCTGAATTCTTTTGAAACTGGTGGAAAATAGAAGGATTGTTCTTTCTTTCAAAGCACCCCCAGCGGAATATGCAGTGATCATCTGTCTCCACCATCACTCAGCATTTAGTGAAAGCAACAAGGATGTTGTAAGCCTGATGAAATTTAAGCACACACTTCACATTCTGCTGGAATATGCATTACCGCCCAGTCTCTGGGGTTCTTCAGGCAAAAGACTTTCTCACCTTTCCTTAAAGCTTTTTCTGAGTGTTCACTATGTCAGATAAAAGTAGTGAGACACTTGTTAGGATGAATAAGAGACCGAACCTTAGTTCCTTTTTCCACGTCATCCTTGGTGGAGCAATAACCATTTCCTCATGTCCTTTCTTTCACACATCTGACCCACTTAACAAGGCTAGCTCTCTCTGAAGTCCCTCTTACACCCCTATCAAATGCCATTCTTTGATGGTGAAGACATGGTAGGTGAGAATTCAAATGTCCTCAGTCACAGGAGGAAGTGGACCCATCCCTTCTGCAGCAGGTGGATGATACTCTGACCTTGTGAGTAGCATCAGGGAGGAGCACCATCACTCACCTTCTTATTTTCTTTTTTTTTTTCAGTGATGCCCAATCTGTTGGCACCAACCTCCCAGCTTTTCGGGTGATTGGTGAAGTTTAATCCAATGCAGCATGGGAGAGGTGCTAAATTGCCAGCACAAATAAGGGAAATGGACTTTTTACAGTAAACAGCAGAACTTCAAGCACATAGAAAACTTTAACATTGAGAGCTTAGTTGCCTACAAGAAGTATAAACCCCCTACACTCAGGATGCAGCTGAACAAGGGTCTTGAGGATCAGGATTTTTGACTGGAGGCTTAAAGTAACAGGTGAGCATTGAAGTTGTATCCAAGCCCTTTCAAGGATTTAGCCCCCAAGTCCTATTAAGCAAGCAGCCACCTTAAACACACCTCAGGAATTGCAATCTGCTGTTTATCACTTCCCACAGGCACCACTTTAAACACACACATGTGTGTATACATGTGTATAGAAGGAATACCTGGAGAAATTCAAAGCATCTTAATTAAACTTAAGATGTGTGGTTCAGATAAGATTGGCATGTGGCCACTGCATTCCAAGATTCTCAAATAGCATAATCTAATTAATTTTGTTTAAGAACACAGAGGTCATAAACATACAGTAATTTGAAACACTTAGTACCCTGCCAGCTGGCACTGTGTTCTTTCCACTTCTTTGCACTATAATTTCACTTCCATTTGTGCCGAGCCCAAAATCTCCTCACTCCAGTGGTAGGCTGTATTGTGTTACACAGTGTTCAGCTGAGGCATTTTTTAATGAACTAATTACATGTTAGTTTATAATAGAACACTTCTTTAGTAGTTAACTGCTGAATATAATTCTGAGTGAACTACTGTAGGCTGGGATCCTGCAGGAATGTTTAGGAAGAGGTTTCAACTAAAAGCATTGTGTTTCTTTCTTTAATATGCTGTAAATTAATAAAAATATCTTCCAAAAAAACCCTGATGGTTTATCTTTTCACTGGTATGTTGCGCAATGGCAATTGAAGTTTTCCCACCTATGCTAACAGAGGATTTTTGAAAGTCATTCAAAAAATAATGGAGAGTATTTATAGAGGCCTGCCATCAGAAAAGCATATTTGGATTTCCTTCTGTTTGCCAGCTGCTCATGTCCAGCCTGTTTCTGCAGCAATGCTGTACACACAGTCTGTGCACTCACTTCCCAGGCAATTGCTGAGTGCCTGGAACAGATAGCTTCTGTGAGGTTCAGACCCTCTTTATGGGTCTCCTGAATGAAGAAACATGATGTCATGTAACATGATGTTGTGCAAATCTTTCAAAATGTTTCTCACCGCTCTGCCCACCGGGGAACCATCTGGCTGATGTGTCCAGCCAAATATCCAAAGAGCTCTGAACGTTTCTAGTTACTGAGATGCAATGCAGATAAATTTAATGACTTTAGAGCTCAAGTTTGCCACTCAGAAATAATTCCCCATGGACACATGCCCTTAAAGGTTGACTTTTGACCACTTGGTTTAGTTTTGAGATAGCAGGAGCCAGTGAGCTACAGTTAGACTTTTATGACCTATGGGTATTATTATTTCAGAAGTATGTATTTTCAAGAATGCGATGGGTCAGATTCTCCTTGGCTGATGTAAAGGAGCCCGGCATGATGAAGCAATATTTCAGCTATACAGATTTATAGCAAGGAAGGATCTGGCTCAGCATACAGAGACACACGCACGTCATACACAGGCTTCACTATTCTCCTCACAGCACATGCATAACTATCACTAACGTTAATGAAAGGCATGCATTGAGGGGTTATGTTCTTACATGTACATTAGTGTGTAAAGATCTCCATCAAAGATTTTCTCTGCTGGAAGACAGGGATATGGTTACAAAGCTATTCTCTGTCTGGTACTGCCAGCAGTGCTGTAAATCCCCCACACCCCGTATCTAATGTACTCAGATGCAGAGGAGGCAAACATTCATGCCAGGGGAAACCTAGAGGAGCACAGGCTGGCTAAAAAGCAGCTCTCAGAGACAAAAACCAGACAGAACTCCTTACAATCCCAGCACTGGGTTCCCGAGAACTGCTCAGCCTTAACCCTTAGCCAGCTAGAAACTAAAGGAGAATTAATGTTTATTGTTAGTGAAAATACGAAGCACATCCTTTTGAGCACAAAATGCTGTGTGATACAGAAGCATTGAGGGTTTTTTAAGCATTATTTGTGAGAGACACATGCACCTTCCATTTTGTACCTTACACTGCTGTTGGAGAGAAGGACTTGGAGCTGCAGAATCTCTGAGGTGGAAAGGGGACTTCAGGCTCTCTAGCCCAACCTCCTGCTTGGACCAGGTGCAGTGGGAGCAGGCTTACCAGAGCCTTGCCCAGCCAGTTTTGAGCATGTCCAAGGATGGAGACCCTACTACCCCTCTGGGTAACTTGTTCCATTGCATGACAACGACTTAAGTTTTTTCTTTTATTGAGCCAGAATTTCTTGTGTGCCAACTTAAGTCCACTTTTTCGTATCTTTAGTGAAATCAAAGTTGAACCATAGCTTCACTAATCCCATTGAATTTATTTGAACAGTTCTAAGTAGTTTTACTGTAAATTGCAGTGGAGATAGAACTGCAGGGTACAGATGACCAATAATGCTATGTAAACCTTTCCACTTTGGATTTAGCTGGATCTGATATTTATTAAATGACACTGTTATAGAACTGGTTTGAGTAAAATAATTGGTGGCATGAAATCAATCCCTTTTCTACTGTGTAAGTTTCTGACATTGTTTAGTGATCTCAGTCCAGTGGACAGATCTTAACATCAAAGCCCACCATCACAGTTGGTGCTCAAACATTTCTTGACAAGGTTCCAGATTCTTAAAGGTATTTAGGCATTATTCTGCTCAGTGTTGCAAGGCCTAAGTGATTTAGACAGGTAAGAACCATTTTCAGAGCTGCCTGACTTAAGACTCCTTGGAAGCCAAGATTTAAGAGAAAAAGAAACTGGAATTTATGCACACACACACACACACACATAGACGCCATCTTTCGAAGTAGTCTCTCCATAAGAAGTGAGGCAGGAAGGAACGTAAGTAGAGAAAGCTGTGGAAATTTATGTTGCCTTTATAGGTGTTGTTCATATTAAGATAACTTCATTTCCAGGACCAGTGCCACTCAGAATTAATAACTGCGTTTCTTAAAATTAATTAATACAAGGAAATGTTATTTGCTATAGGCCAACTAACATCTTAATTTTTCATGGATATCAGAAAAAAAATCCCCATGGATTCCTTTTTCTGAACAAACTCTTGAGTGCAGAGAAGAAAAAAACCTGAATTTTTTTACTCCTCTGAAGAAAAGTGTCCCTACAATAGGGTCTTGATGAAAGGTACTTTACACAAACATAACTGAGAGTGACCATAGAGGAGATGTGGTTCACATACTTCAGCATATGAGATAAACCCACTGCCTTGCATCTGGTGAGTTTATACTGACAGTTTATTTCCAAGACAGTCATCAATATAATGTCTGAGTGCTTAATTCTTCTCCCACTAAGTCAGTACCAAGACTCCCACTGGCTTCTACACTGTAGGTTTGAAGCCTGCATAGTTGATGCCTACAAATGAACTACTACTTACTCAGGAGTACAGCAAGGCAGAAAGTATTTCAATATAAACATTTACGATTAAAGAATTGCCTCTATTGAAATCCATTGCAAAAGTGATTAATGCTCTCTAATTTGAAGGGTTTTCTTTTTTTCCAAATATCTCTTCTAAATCAACATCACTACTGAAATAGCAAAAGCCTATTTGAATTTTCTGGTTTATTTAAAACCTAAAATAAAACTTATTTTCTGCTTAAAATGAGATCCTATTTTATAAAAATATATGGCCGATTTACAAAAACCTTTCTTTGGATAACTGAAGAATAAAAATAATAATCTCATAGTTTTGGGGGAAAGGTCGTAAAATATCACCCAAAGTTGCACTTAATCAACTAGGTCTGTTTTAAATCTTGAAAAATAAAACCATAATTGATATTTTTCCCATTTTTCAGTGTTGTTTTTTTGACCTGTTCTATCTGCTTGGGAACTAATTTCAAATTCCAATCAGAGCACACTGAGATGTTCAGACCAAAAATGTGGCACATTCTAACACCGGTTTTGTCCAAGGATAAAGAGCATACGGGCAACATGTTTCTCTGCACTTCTTTAAAATCTGTGTCTGTGTAGTTCAGCAGAGCTAAGCTTTCGGGGATAATTAGGATCAGTGCTTTAACAATGCACCATTTACTTTTCTCCACATAGATCTTCCAGAATGCAGATTTTAATTTTACATACGTGGTCTCGATTGAGACTGGGGTAACAAGAAAGCTGCAGCCTCTAGTTCATGAGGTCTTTCCTGAAAACAAATATCTAATTCAGAAATCAAACATTCCAATTAATGAATTACTGTTAATCTCAAAAAGCGAAAACACTTCCCTTCATTGC
This sequence comes from Laterallus jamaicensis coturniculus, assembly GCA_022605575.1. NCBI lineage: Eukaryota > Metazoa > Chordata > Aves > Gruiformes > Rallidae > Laterallus > Laterallus jamaicensis. The sequence continues at coordinate 26,248,392 of JAKCOX010000001.1, forward strand.
TTTCCTGATTTTCATGAAAAGGCTTTACAGACAATAACCTTCCTCCCTGACTCACAATGAGGTCTGTGGTGCAGGGACTGTGATTCTTGTCCTGCTGAGCAACATTGTACCACCAAGTGCTGGGCCACATGAAGTTTTTGGCTGTGCTCTATTATTTATTTTCCAGTTCTCCAGATTCCTATGCCCTGTTCTCTGGTTCCCAGAGGTAGGCATTTCTGTAATTTCAATTTGCTTCCAAATATCTTTAGAAAATGCAAAGCGCTCTTGGCTTGGATTTCATACATGCTCCAGTGCCAAAAACCTATCTGCATTTTTCCCTTGTATATCCTAATTCTAAACTTAGTTTTCCTTTTTCATTCTGCAGTACTGTGCAATCCTGGGGGGAAATAGTTATTCAGAGTAGCGTTAACCCTGTGTGAAATACAAAGTGTGAACATTTAGGCTGCCCATCATCACTCAGCTGAACGAAATGGCTTTGTGGCTAACGCTTCTTCCACCTTACTTCTCCACTATGGAACTGCTTAAACAAAATCCATCTTGCTTGTTCTTTCTAAAGCCATAGGCTTGCATTGTCTTGCCTGTCTCACTGCCTCCTAATCCAGCCAGAAAGCCCAACCTGTTTGAAATAACCAAATATGCATGTGGAATTTGCATTAGAAACATAATAGACCTACTAACCATGGCTATTACAGCACACTCAATTGTTCAAACATGCCTCCCACCTGTTGCTGCTTATAATGTGCTCAAGTGCCATCAAGTGCAAAAGTTATGGTGCTATTTATATGGAACCTTCTTAGACATGCACGAGGTGCAAGATATATTTACAAGAGCTTGCTTTCATCTCTTCCGTGAGGCACAACAGGGGTCTCATCTCCTCCCCGGATGCACATGTGACTACAAATGTCATTACTGGAAATAAAACATTCCCACCAAGCAGAGACTGAACCCCAGGGAGACCAGCACCGGAATTCTCTCGAGCCTTTCATTTGGAGAAGGAGAAAGAGGAGGGAAACAAAAACAACAACAAAAAAAAAAACCCAGACCAACCCACCCCAAAAGCAACAACCCATGAGCAAAAATGCCCCACAGCTATGCTGGTTTAATTGCTGCATCGTGGATGCACACGGGATGAAGACGAGAAAGGAACCGCAAGCATTCAGGTGGGAGTTGTTCCAAAATCCTACAGGAAATTTGTGTTGGCACTGGGGGCCTGAAGTTAATGGAAAGATTCAGACTCACTCAAGTGTGCTCTGGATCAAGCCCTTAATACAGAAAAGTGTCCTAATGTGCAGGACTACAGGGCACAAAAGAGTGAACTTCTGGTTCTAATCAAGGCAGTTAATGTTTTTATCATTAATTCACCAGATAAAAATTTTACCCCAAAATTTCAATACTTTTAAATTTCTGGAGATTTAGTTCAGGCTCTTTAAGGTTAGGCCATGTCAGGGTGAAAATAACCTCCCTAAATCAATGTACGAGTAAGAATGAAGAGAATCAAGCTTTAGATTTGGAAATAGTAAGTTTTGAACTGCTTTGCATTTCTGATAGTTTTAGGGCAAGGTAAACACAGTCTGGGGGAAAAGTCTCTCCTAAAACAGATACTCACACATATTTCTGCGTAGTTTTACATTCTCTTTTGGATAATTCATTTGTCTTTTTAGTATGTCCTATTTACTTTTCTTCTTTACATTTGTAATTAAATTATTTCATGTTTCTACTGCTTCATATCAGTGTCCTGTGAGTGCAAAACAAAGATGGGTATTATTTGGAGAGTTCTGGCCGAGGACCTGAATACTCAGCCAGTTATGAAGCAAAGCACAGACCCATTGTTCTTCACTGATTCACTTGACAAATAGGAAAAAAAACCCAACCTTAAAACTCCACATTTGTTTCAAATGACCCTGCAGCATACATGAGATTTCTGTCCTTACAGCTCACTTCCATCCCTGAGTTTGGAAAGCAGGACTCTGATGTGGATGAAACTTCACAGGAGCCACTGTTTCTGCAACTTACCAAATAATTACCCATGGAAGGATACTGACATCTTTAGGTATTTGGAATGACTGTGGTGTTGTATAGAGAGACCTGAACAATGGATTTGCTTAGGCACCAACAGAGTAGCTACTGAAACATGGAGCTACACACAAGGCTCCTATAAGTGGGTGATCTTCAGTGACTGAGCAGTACTTAGGACATCCCATCCTCCCTCATTCATTTACTGTACCATGAATCACATATTTTTCTTTCATGCTTATAAAAGTGGTGTTATTACAATATGAGATTATCCTGTATGCTCAGAGCTTGCAGAATCTCTAAGTCCAGCTACTGATTTGGTGCCACTGTGCACATCTCTGTGGACATCCGTGTGAGCAGTATTCCATGCATAGCTGACTGAAATGCCATTGTATAATCTGTTTTGGAAGGAAAATTAGGTTTTCAGCTAAAGTTTTTTGGGTTGGTGTTTTGGGTTTTTTTCATGGATTGTCTGCTTTCCCTGGTAAATTCCAGCTTCTGGCTGAAAACCCAAAGCTCTTGTAATGAAAGTCCTGGTGTGTTTCTACGAGATGGTGCATGGCACAAGAAGGTAGGGGAACACCTTCCAACAAGTACTGCTGATACAAACTCATATTAGCATCGATGCTTTTTCATGCAGCAAGTTGTTAGTGGAGCCACTGGAAATTACAGACAGATGGAAGATACAGGTTGCTGCATGAAGCTTGTTCAGCATGCTGAACAACACCACAAATATGTTATTATACGCACTCTTCTTTGAAGTGTGATGGATGTAGCATGTGTGAGTTGCTGTCTCATTTTTCTATTGAATTATAAAAAAAACAACCCACAGATCTAGCTGGGTGGTAGCTCCATTTTTCCCAGTAGCTTCTGACAGTAGTTACATTTCATTTAAAACATACGCTCACTTTTCCTGCATTCCCCAATGTAAACATGTAAGAGATGCTGGAATTTAGTGAAGAAAAGGAACTTTGCAATCCTGTACTGCAGAAGGTGGCATGGGAGGGCCAGAGAAAACACATCTGTGGGCGAAAGGCTCACGCTCTGCCTTTCACAGCCAGAAAGCTATAGGCTTTACCTCAGCAGCTCATGGAAGCACTGAGCTCAGCATGTGCTTGTTCTGGAGGGGATGCAGATATGCCCTGCTTGAAGAGCTAAGGGTTGAAGGCCGTTTCCCTAGCCCTGTCTTGCCCTCCCTTGATAAGCCTGTTCTCTAGGGCCAACTGAAATTGTTCCTCTGCCTTCCCAAGCATGCAGCACCTGGACATACTTTTAGCTATAAAGGCTATACAAACAGACCACTTGAAGAATTTCTCACTAAAAGATGTGTTTGACCACCAACACCTGAATGTTTTAGCAACTTCTGCTACCAGAGAAAATGAAGATCTATTTTATTTTATTTTTTTTTAATTATTTAAATTTTTATCTCTGTGTCTCTTGGGTTAATTTCTTCTAGCTGCAGCCTGAAAGAATGCCATTTGCAGAAACCACAAGAGGCTTAAAGAGTGGAGTAATTATTGCATCCACATTCTTGGAAAAGTCTGATAACTGCGGAGACCATTCCTACAGCTCAGTGGCAGGCCTGGGTATGCTGTGAGAGAGTACAGCATGAAAATGACTCATGGGCCAGTGCAGCGTCCTCAGTGCTTGCACACTGACATCAAAGCCTAGGAACTTGTGGCCTCCCTTGAATGAGCTCAACTGCATTTAAGGAGATTCTGGCAATCAGTCTAAAAAAAGCACATTAGACGCTTACAGGGAAGCAAAATGCACAATTCCTTTGTTATCTCTGGCATCAGTGGAATGATAGAGAAGAGGTGCATTTTCCCAGGGCGTCCATCAGAGAAGAGCCCTGCAGGGTTTCTCAGATGCCCATCAATGAAATTAACATATATTAGGGAAAAGTACACACTGCCACCCTATTTGAAAGAAGAGTGTCTTGTATGATTGTGAAACGGTGAATGAGGTTCATACAGGTGTTCATTTTGTCAGATACAGAAAGTTTGTGAAACAGTTTTTGGGCGGTTTTTTTGGGTTTTTTGTGATACTGACATCTTAATACATACAGAAATGCTCCTTAACATTTTGTTCCCTAAACATCTACTGATTATCATAAAAACTTTTCATCTACCATTAACAAAATTGAAGTTGACTTTCTCCAGAAACAATAGATATCTCTTTGTTCTGGACAGCTCTGACTGCAGTGTGTTGATCCCCTTCACTTCCAAAGTCCTGCACACAATTATTCACTCACTTTTAGTACAATAATTTTAAAACTATGCAAATCTTATTTTATTTTCCAGTGGTAGAGAATTGATGTATTGTCTTATGACACCTGCATTTAGTTTCTCAGTAACTAACCTTAGATACTAACAGTTCCAGTTCAGTTTCACACTTGGTAGTTGTATGACAGAAGCTCAGTAACTGGTACCAAAGCACAGAAGATCCTTTGTAGGTTTCTTAAAGGTCTTGGAGCTCAGGCAAAATGGATCCACTCCAGTCTTTGCCTTCATGACTGTGGATAAGTTTCTCTTCTTAATGCCAAACTAGGTCAGCTTTCTCTTATGTGGGCTAGAGTTCCAGTGCTATTGTTTTCCATTCTTACAACCGTGTTACCAGGCTTCCACATAGCAGTGATTTGGAGCTGGTTCTAATATCTGACCTCAAACACTAGAAAATGTGTGGCACAACACTGCTCTGATTCTGGATGAGTTCACTTTGTATTGATCATTAATGTGTATGCAAACAAACATCAACAACAAAGAACAAAAACACTGTAGGGTCAGTCTCTAGGAAACATTACATTTTAGAGACAAAAGACCCCCTAACACCAAGTGCTAGCAACCCTCTGCTGAGAACATTGTTCAGGCTATTCTTTCTTTAAACTGGCCAAATTCTTCACGTTTAAATGGACTTAATTTTTTTTAGGAGCTGAGCAAAAGGAGAGACACAATGTAATGACAGCACAACGGAGTCATTATAAAGCATACGGGAGAATATATGGGAGGAATAGTTGAGAATAGGAAGGAGGAAAGGTAGGCTTGAAAAGAAAGGATTTTCTTGTAAACATTTCATAAAACACCAGAATGATAATTTTTTGAGTGATGAAGTCCATTGGCTTAGTGCTAAAAATATGATGAACACATGTTGTGGCATGCAGCAAGTACTGTCATGATATGGTGGCTAGCAGCAGCATAAAGCTATGGTCCTGCTTTATTATGTCATGATATGGTGGCTAGCAGCAGCATAAAGCTATGGTCCTGCTTTATTATTCCCTTGCAATACTGGGGACAGTCGCACACTGAAGCGCCTAAGCATTAATTTTACAACAGAAGAGTAGAACTGATTCAGACTAAGTAGGGGAAATCTCATTTCTGCAGAAAGGAGCAATTACTGGAACAACAGATGTAACATTGGTGCACCTTTCAGTAGAAGCTCTTTGGCACAAATATGCATGTGTTTGAAGAATAGCAAATGTCTATTTGTAACTATACTAAAAAAGTCCCATCTGTGTTTTTACTCTTTCCCGCCTAGTGACCTGTAAATTTCCACCTCTAAGGGAATGCCTCTTTGCCCAAGCCTTATATTTTTTTAAGTGGTCAAGGTTCTCATTAAATAATATTTTATATTCCTCTTCCTGTTACAGAAGTTGTCCATTCAGAGTTGGGGTTTTTTTTTGAGAGGATCAGGTATGGGTTTTGGGGGAGAGGTTGGGAGGTGGGGAGGGTAGCATCAATAATTTAGGGCTCTTCTTAACATGAATTTCAGGCTATGAACTTATTGGTCAAAGGTTTCTGAACTCTTTAGCTTCATGAAAAGAATCTAGGCAAACGTGAAAATGTCTCATCTCACCTCACCAGTCAGCCACCCACTATCTCTATGAAAGCACAAGTATAAGCCCTTTCTTCTTTCACACAAAGTCAGCAAGGGAATGAGGAGGAAATAATTTTTTAGATATCATCTGCTTAACTGATGGCAACCAGCTTGGCCAGAAATGTCAGAAAGTGAACAATCAGTTGCTCCTTTTGAAATTCTTTCAGGACCAGGCACTAGTTCAACTTTAGGAAGACCTTTTGGCCCTCCCAGGAAGGGAAAGAGACAGAGGAAAAACAAACCTGCAGAAAAACAGCAGGCTGTGGAGCACAATGAATACAAAAGTCAAGGGCTGTGGGGAGTTCCAGGATCAGAAATGAATGAATGTGGAAACAGAGGAGGGACACAGGGAAAAGCATCCATGTCAATGTCCTGTGCTCCCATGGAGTGTGCAAGGAGCTGGTGGTCACTTCCTGGGGGAACATTGCCCTAGGGGGTTGGGATGGAAGGGGAATGGGGAAAGGATCACTGTCAACTGGACTCCCACTACACCATTTTGCTGCTGCTTCATCCTCCTGGTGATGTGAATGGCCAGTTCAGGCAGAGACAGGAGAAAACTGATAAAGAGGCTCTGGTGACTTGCAGGGCTTTATTCTGAAAGGTTAAACACATGTACATTCCTCTGGTTATCAAAGGTGGTGCCCCAAACCAGACTGGGGTTTAGCTCAGAAATAGTTTAAACTGTAGCATCGGGCTGGCTTATAACGTCCCCGGCAGAATAGTGAGAGACATTCACCGTGAGAAAACAAACAAACAAACAAGAAGTCAGAGAATAAAAAGCTGTTTTCCATATTTTGTTTGGAGGCAACAGACGTTTATCGTACCTCTTTTGGCAGGACTAACTCTTGGCTCAGAGCAAAGCAAAACTTTCCATGGACAGTGAATGGTGCTACTGACCCAGACGCAGAGGTGTGGGAATATAAGGACTAATCCAAGCTGTCTCCAGCAAGGATGCTTTACTGAGGAGGCAGCTGTTACTTGCCAAGGGTTTTGTGGCAAGCAGATATTTTCTTCCTTTTTTTTTTTTTTTTTTTTTTTTGGTACAGAGGGGTTTTCCTCCATGCCCAGGCCTCAAAGGCATAGCTGCCACATGATTTATAAATTGCAACAGTGATCACTTTTGAAAGCAGAGCCACAGCCTGGCTTGGAGCCCCTGCAAGCACTCTGATCCATGGAAGGCCAGAGGATAGTGTTGGCTGAGTCAAATGGCTCTTGAGGGATTTACAGAGTAGATTACACTTGAAAAGGGAATCCTCTTTTATGTCTATCCTTGGGAAGTAAATGCTAGGCACTGTTCAAGGTTGTTCTGAGTTGGGCACTTTCTCTAAAACTGAACGCAGAACCAAATTCTTCCCATTCTATCAAAGTACTCCAGGAAAGTCCCAGACACCTGATAGGAGAAGGGAAAGACACCCAAGCTGTTTATCTTGAGTAATGGCACAGGATGGAACCAAGCCTGAGGTAAATGGGCAATCTTCTGTTCTTGTCCACTTCAATTTTACTATGTTACTTGCTGTTGTATCTTCCTTTGTGTCTTTCAGCAGTGTATCTATACTGATCAACTTTTGTCCTGTCATCGTTTTCTACTTTAGTCTTCTCTTTGAGGGAAGACATCTTTTGAGTAATGTAGTTTTGGCAGTTTTAGTTTCAGGATTGTAAGGATGAGACAGGGGAAAAAGTATTTATATCTTTTTACCTGCTTACCTGTGTTTGTTTCAGGATGAAGAGGGTAAAGAATCATTTTTTGTATCTAATACAAGTTGTACACACAGATTAATTTTATCTGGAGAGTACAGAAAAAGGAATCATTCACAATGGCCAGTATGTTTAGGAGACCTTTTAGATGCCTGGAGTCTGTATATCTGAACATCACCACTAAAATTATAGATTTGGATGCCATAGAATTGTGACATAACTGAAAAACACCTGAAGTCAAAGGAAGTAGGCTGCTGATTCTGAAGTCCTTAAAGGTTTCGCTTGTACTTATTAAAAGTAATTTTCACTCTAAACCTATCATATTCTCTTTTCCTTCTGTCTTAGACTGCAGCATATTAAAAAAAAACCAAACCCAAACCTTTAAAATTAATTATGGATTTTAAGAGCTGTATCTTGAAAAGTCATGCTTGAATGTTTGATCTTTTAACTGCTTCAGATTTTTTTTTTGTTTTGCCTGTGTTGATGCTTTATAAGTTTTTTGGCAACCCTGAGTAAAATTTCATAATCTCTGTTTTCAACAAGTTCTGCATTCTTTCAAGTGAACAAAATCTGATGATAGAATACTTAACCAGCCCTGACCTAGCTGTTATACCTGTCTACCAATTGTCACTGCAACCAAATGTAATATGTCAGGACTAAGCCCAAGAATCATGTATTTCATACAATTTTGATTAATTTATTTGGCATTTTTGCTCTTATATGACATCTAACTATAGGACTTTAACGCTAGTAATGATCTAACAGAGATATTAAGGACACTGATGAAGTTAAGATGACACCTGTGTGTAAATATCCTCTTGATTCAGTGTGCCAGTGACTTCCCAGTTGCATGAAGAATGTTTGTGGTGGATCTGGGAATGAACCTTTTAACTTGCAGTTTTGTTCCCACATTGCTATCCTACCTTCCCTACAGAGTCTGTTATTTTATGTTAAATATTTGTGTTGTAGAGTCATACACTTAGGATATAACTCTGATACCTAATATGCAAGTAGTCCCTGAAAAACTCTATATCCTGTACAATATTAAATGTCTGTATTTTGTTTGGTTCAGGTTCTCACACAAGTGTGAAAAGGAATTTGAAGCTATAAATCACTGTCGGTCAGTCTTTACCTTAAGTGCTAACCACATCCCTGAATCAACAATGTGTTTTCCTTCCTTTCCATAGATGGGTTGACCCTGTGGGTTCACCATGCATTATTACCCCTAGAAATTCCAGCCACGCTTGCTGATTGCATCACTAACCGCTATTCATTGCTGAGCTGAGGAACGTCTTCTGAGATGATTTGCAATCACGCAGCTGAGAGCTTTTACTCTCCTAGCAGAGCTTGCTTTCAAACAGAAAATACCGACTCTGTTAATATAATCCCATAGTTTAGGTAAAATATTAAAACACCTTCTGATTACTTCCTTCCCATTTCCTATGGCTTTTTTTTTAATAACATGGATTTTTATTATTATTGCTTGGTTTCAGACTCATTTATTCTCTGTAATAGGTCTGCTCCATTTCCTTGAACTTTTGAGCATGAGGGACTTGCCTGTTCAGCGCAGCTGATGACTTGAAATGGTATGAAAATGAAATAATCTAGAAAAGCTTAAAAGTGCTACTTGCTCGTGCAGTGTTGCTACATGACTTCCCAGGATAGTCTTTTCCACCTTACAGAGCAACTAGACATCAAATAATTTTAAATCACAGATAAAAACACCATAGTAGTTTGTGGTTTTGAGGGAAGGGTGTCAGATACTTACTCAGCTGATGGTTTCATGCAAGATGCAGATATCCCTAGGAAGCATCCCAAATTAGTATTGGTACTCTGTGATGCAGTCTCCTTGAGGAAAGCACAGTTTAGATGGCCAGGGTGAACGGGATGATTGTGAGTCATGTGAAAACAAGGGAAATGCCTTTCGATGGAAATTTTGTTGATTTGCAAGTAACTCAAAAATCTCAGAAGGATAACCCTTTTTAAGCAGAGCAGGAATAGCTACCAGAGACTTTACCTGGAGGTAAACAGGCAACAACTTTTCTCCCACCACACTAATGGGAGTCTGTTGTTTACTTCCCCAGAGCTTTTCTGGGTGGGAAATATCACAAATAAACTTCTTTCATTGCTGATTTATGGTCGTCTTCTGCAACTGATTGGATAAATCCTATCTTCGGTTGGTGTAATTCTGCTTCGTGCCATTAAGTTCAGCTGAGCTGGGGACCTGATCCATGAAATGTGAAGTTTCTTTTCTGTTATGGCTAGGCTTGGTTTCATTATTTGACTCTTGCATTCTAATTTGAAGTTACAGGTATAGTTTTGAAGCTCTTTACAAGGAGGTATTTTAAGTTTCTGACTATTCAGTCACTCCCTTTTCTAAGACACAACACTTCCATTGAGGTACTCGGTAGCTCCTTTCACTGAGACTCTCCAACCCTAGCTTGCCCTTGCATTCTCCTGACCTGCTCTCATCATCTTCCTGCTCCTTTGCAATGGTATCTTTCCTACAATACAACCACCAGCACTCTGTACGAGTGCTTGCAAGCACAGAAAATGTGTCATCTGTCCTCTTTACTTTCTTATCCTTTGGCTACTACAAACTGGCATTTTGTTTGCACTTTTCACCACTATTTTTTTTTTCATTGTCTTCTTTTTAGCACAGCTGTGTGGCTGGCTTCTGGCTTCAATTATTTTTCCACAATAACTCCTAGGTCTTTTTCCAGAGAATGATGCTGGATGACTATTTAATTCAGCACATAAAATACTTCTCGCATCAGTTTCTTGCTTGCAGACAAATTACTTCATGTGTGCTAATATTCAACTACATTTACCACCTGCTGGCTCAGATAATCTCAAATGATCCAAAGACTCTTAACTTCAGTTGCACTGCTCCTTGTATTCTATCCGCTTCTAATGTTAGTATTATTTTCCACTCCAAAGGTTTATTTTTAGGACACCTCTAACAAAATGTTTACACATGTTAGTTCTCTTAACATTTCCTCATTTCCAACAGCTTTTGACCCCAGGGACAATCTGAAGGCCTGAAGGTACATTTGTTCTTAATGGTATATAACCATAGCAAGGTAAATGTGAATATGGAGCAGGTCATATGCGGGGTCTCCCCTTGCAAAACTAAAAGGACAGGGTAAAATTTTCAAAAGGGCTTAAACCCAGACAAGATGGGTGAGAGCAACTGTGGAAAACAGCTGAGAACATGATTCTTAGTGTCCTCATTGGGGAACTACTTTATTCAAATCATTAGGACCAAATGATTCTGGAAGTCTTGATACATAAAGACAATTGGTGCACACTTCTAATGTGCAAAAGTGTTTTGGAATTATATCAGTCCCTTTAAGCACTCTAAAAAATATAGCATCACAAATATTTTTTATGTGCCAGTGCAATGTTTTTGACAGTGCCTACCACTTCTTGTAACAGTTTACAGTGAAATCAGATCTTATCAGGTTGCATCTGTAAGAAGAATGACAGTGGGTCAAAACAGAAGTCCTCTTGGACAGAAGAGTAGTGATCCATACTCCCTGGGGCAGCTTGATGCGAGGCAGCTGATTTCAGAACTACATGTACACTTGTTATGAGTGGGATTTGGTTGAAAAGCTAAAAGCCCCTGCTTTGTTTTTACTTCCAAATACACAACACAACAAAATCAACAACAAAAACCCAAACCCAGCATAAGACTATTAGGTTTTCTAAAGTATCAGGAAAGAAGCTTGAAGACTGGAGAAATAATACATTCCCTTAGAAGGGGGAGATTTTTTCTAGAATTACCTGTCTATCTGAAAATAAAGTTACCATTTCAGTGAAGGGATGGTTGTTTTAAAGGGCTATGAAAAAATAGTGATCTGTGACTTTAATATCCCAGTTCCGTGTTAGACCTTTTCTGGCAGTGCTGCAAAAACATTTCCTACATACTTTCAGCCTTATCATGGAAAGTCAGACAGCTCGGGATCACATGGGTTGATAAGTTTTCAACCAAATAAGAGTCAGAAATGTAAAAGAAAAATACCCTGGGAAAGTTTCCTTCAGCTCATATGTATGAGAGAGTATAGTACATTCCCCTGTCCAGCCTATAATTAAGATGAAAGGCATATTTCCATATAATTTGCCATTCAGTGGCATGGTTTGCATTCCATGTGGACTGCATCATCTTGATTCTCCTAATGCAATGAAACAAAACAAAAAATGAAATCAGGCTTAGTATTTGAATAGGATGTGCTATTACAGCTTAGACTATTTTTAACTCTCAAGAAACAAGCCATTTTAACTGCCAGCTTTTTGTAGGAATTAAAATGTACAATCTCTGCAAAAGTGTCACTTTGTAGAAACCCAACACAGTACTATGGCTTGAAAAATTTGTTTATATCATTTTCTTTCCCTACTACCAGATGTCCAGAGGAAGACAGAAGAAAAGCAGTAAAGATACTACATTTTTAGCCCTCTGTGGCTGTCTGTGGGATTGTCTTGCTGAGCTCTGAGGCACCTTTACACATACACACACAGACACATGTGCATTCAACCTTTAGCTCTGTGCAGGCCTGATTCACTGTGCCTAGTCTCATCAAAGTGAGTTGGAGCATTTTTTTCTGATCAGAAATATAAACCCTTGGTAGCCCTGACCAACTGGAAAAGGTTTATGAATTGATTCTGCTTCTGCTGCAGTTCCGCTGACTTTAGTGGAGTTAAGGAAAATCTGAACACTTAAGTAAATGGTAAGTAATTTAAGAGCTCTTGAGAAGTTCTTCCCTTGTGAGATCTCTAGCACTTCATAATCCCATCTGCACTAGAAATGGCGTAAGAACAGGCTTTCTTATGGAAAACCAGTATATCTGTATTTTGTCTAAGCTGGAATGAACAGCAGAGAGCACACATAAAAACTTAAAAGAGAAAATAAGTTGAGAACTTTTCCTAACTCCAAGCATAGTTCAGTTAAAGTTTTATGCTAGGGCCTGTGCTGATTCTTCTTTTGTATTAACCTGCTTTTTCACCATTGTTAGAGTTTGAATCCCAAGGAGATACATGCTTAAAGTCAGATGTCTGGCCATTGATATATGGGAAACACAAATGTCAAGTCACATCTGGAGAAATCACAGAGCCCTTCAAACATGGATATTTCTATGCAGATACACCATTTATACCAGGGGCTCGGTGAAACCACTGGAAAATTGCCAGCGCATTGAGAACCAGGCCCCCAATGACAATGCTTTGCCCCATTGTCATTAGCAGGGCTTAAAGTGGTGTTGAAGTGGAGAGGAAGGAGAAGACATCTCTCCAGGCTCCCTCTTGCACAGAGGAAGCACTCAGTGTGCCTTTTCTTACCTGCACAGTAGCTGTTCTGGAGTTTTGACACTCTGTTTTGGCTTGGCAACTTCTCCAGCTGAAGAGATTCTCATAGTCCAGTTCTTTACTTGATAGTTATGCGTAATTTCTTAATTTTTCTTATCCACTCCCCCATTATTCCTTCTCTTGGAGGTTCTGCATCAGCGGTGGTTAGAGAAAAAGAAGAAAAACGCCACTCAGTACGTTGAAAAAAATAAGAGTATTTATTAAGACCGAATGCATCACTTTGCATCACATTCCCTTGAGTGTATACTGAGTGGACATTTCCTTCTGGTGGTGATAGCCCACCGTGGATACCAAAGCACTAGTAACAGGAGTAATGGGAGTGTGCATAAGTGTCTAGAAATTACATATAGGTAACACATCACCACCTGTTGGGTCCCAGATAAGGGACAACGTGTGGCTGCATAGCTGCAAGACCAGAGCAAAGAATGAAAAATGTTCGCACCTTCTTCTCCTGTGTCTTCCTGTTGAGTAAAAAACAGGTCAATGCACTTTATCCCTTTGCTGGCTGTTGTGGTCAGCAAAGGAACTCTTGTGCATCACTTCTTTCCTCTCCCACCCTTCTCACGCTTGTCAGGATCAGTGGGATTCAGGCAAATGTTTCCTGCATGCTCTCTTGGAAACAGAAATTTGGTGTGGTCAGGAAGGAGAGAGCAGACAGGGTTATGGAAACGGAGCTTTCTGAGGAAACCTGATTTCGCACATGAGATCACTCAGGGCACTGATAGTGCAAGCCTGAGAGGCTGAGTATCACTAGACACCCTCTGTATATCAGAACAAGACCTGTGGTCTCTCCGGACTTCTGATGAAGAATAGCATGAAGGAAGAATAAATGCAGGAGTAGAGCCCATGAGGAGCTATATTTCCATGCCATTTGGCATACTGGCTTGTTTTGTTTAGATTTTACACCATGTCAGTGTCTGTGACAGATAAACCTGAGAAGTTTCAGAGTTCAGATTCAGCTTGTGTAAGTATTCAAAAGTTTAGATGTTTATCTGAACCGCATCTGAACTATGCAAAGTAACTTCTTGAGACTGCTCTGTTGGGCTGGAAATCTTGTAAGAACAGGCTTTCTTGTGACATTTCCAACACTTCTGCTTCCTGTCATGGCAGTGAAAACAGCCGTCCTTGCGGTATTTCAACAATTCTTCTAAATGGAAAACAGAAGTGGAGGGGGGGGGGGGGTGTGGGGAAAATACATGAGACATCTCCAAACTTTGGAAATCTGCTGCTTGAGTTTCATTCTAGAAAAATTTAGGGTTCAGAAGCTTTCAGAGCTTTTTCCAAACCTGTTCTATGGAAGAAAGAGCACAGAAGAGGAACTGAAAGTGCTGCTGGCATAAAAGTCATCTCCCTTTTTTGTATTTTAACAACCACAGAGATATTTGATGGAGTTGGAAGATAGCGTAATTAAAGCAAATAAAAGTAAACATTTTTTCACATAGCTTATACTTAACTTCTGTAGCACATAGCCCCAGGATATCACTGAGGCCAAAAGCTTAACAGGATTTAAGAAGTAATGGGTCATTTATATGGATAATAAAAATATTCACTGTCACTTTGGATACAGCTATATTAAAATATTTGCAAGGGATATAAACTCATCTGCCTCATGGCATAAGCCAGATCCTAAGAGAATGGCATTAGGGAAAAATGTGTCTTATTACATGCATTTTAATAATTGTTCTTTTATTGCATATTGTTACATACCTGGCATTAGACAAGAGATTATATTGGACTTAAAAATCCCAAATCTATGATTTTTAATTGTTTTCTGTAGCATTCCTCTAAATGCACTGTATTAGACAGCTAAGATAAGGAAACTGCACGTGCTGACGCAGAGGTCATTTCCTCTAGCAGACATGAAGCAAGACATAAGCCCTTGTTTAAAACCAGGATAATACTTACCACAACAAATTAGTAAGAGCTGTGAATCCTTATGTCTTTAACACAGATTTTAAAAAAACAAAAGCAACCAACATGTATTTTAGCTCAACCCAACGCAGTGTTTTCCAGAGATCAGATTAAATGATTATAGAGATCCTCTCCAGCCTGTAATATTTCACTCCTTCAAAGAGCACTGTAAGAAGTAACTTTTTAACCTTTGCAACAGCCAGTGAGTCAAAATATGATATAAACGTGATATATTATCCCAACTATACTTGGGGGAGATCAAAGAGAACAATTAATAAGTTTATAGAGAGCTGTATGGTAAATCAATAGGGAAGCAGAATTACAGTTGTGGTATTCAGAATTTCTATACCTATTAGTAATGCATTGAATCATCGTGTCTCTCTTCTGTATCCACAGATGCATATAGGTGTGAACATCTGTAACAATGATTCTCAAAGGGCTAATCTATTTGACAGCAAGAAATGGTCAGAAACCAGAATTTCTATCCCCAGTGGAAATGTTTGTATTTCAAAGCTGGTTTTCATTTGAATCAGAAAGAAAAACGAAAATATTATTTTCCCATGAACAAAAGTTTGCTTCAAAATTACTGAAGTGTTTCATTTTGATAGCATCAACTTCATGTGACATTAATTCCCTTGTTAATACATTTTAAATTGACCATGTTAAAACTCTACAGTATGTTACATTTTAATAACTCAGGTAGGAGTATATAATTCACTGAATATACTGTTTTAATATTAAATTACAGTCTCAATATAATTTCAAAGTCAAAAGAAAATCAAAGTATTGTTCCTTATGCAAATAAAAAAGATTCAATATGATATTCAAAATGATACATTCACAGATTTCTCATCAAAAGCATTGTTGATATTCTATGTTTCCCTAAAAAGCTTTCAATTAAAAAACCAAACAACTTGTGTTTTCCAACAGAAACCAACTCTACTGAAAAAAATTTCATCAAGCTATCTAAAATTTTAAGCCACATCCCTTGCACAATCGAAACCGATATAATTCAGCGCTGAGGAAAGCTATTGCTCTTGTTGTAGAAGTAATGGAGAAGCATTCATTAAAGCAAAAGAAAAATGGAAATGATGGTTGCAGATAGCCTCAGGTTACTGTCTGGTACAATAACATAGTTCCTCTTTGTGCAGTAACGAGCAAACCAGATGTATCCTGCAGTGAGGAGAGTAGGAATATGGTAACTTATAAGCTGCATTGCTGTTATCCAGAGAGATTCTGAACCAAAGTATCTTCTCTCTAGATCTAGCTGATTAAAGAAATCTCTTTAGATTACATATTAACATTTGCAGCAATAGTAACTGTATAATAACAACTTGGGGTTGAATCATGCTCTCACCTCTCCCAAGCACTATTTCATTCACAGCTAGCCCTGTCTGGGGGCTTCAGCTGATGCACAACCTTGTCTTTTTTCCGCTTCCCTTTCTGTATCTACATATTTATTTCTAATATACATCTATATATCTATGCATGTCTCTGCCTACACCTCCACCTATAATAAATGAACATGGAAAATAAGTATTTGTACCTGTCTCCTTTTTCCTGTGAAAGGATGCTTGAGACAGACTGGGAAAACAAAGACCTTATTTGAAGACTCCTTCCTAAAATGCAGCTGCTGAAAGTTTTTCTTGAAACAAGATGCATGTGATTTTGGTCCTGAGCATTGAGCAGCAGAATTGCAATCCTCAAGGCTAAATGTGAGCTACCTTTGCTCTGTGACTCCTCAGTTTGGAGTAGCCTGATGGTCCTGTCTGCAGGACCATCTCTGCAGACCCTGGCGTAGAGTGGGTGCTCTGAACAGAGCGAATCTAGACTTGCACTGGGAGAGGAGGGAGGTGAGGGCTATCAGCAGAGTGAAGGGGTAGGGAGAAGCAAATCCTGTTTGGTTTATCATCACAGGTCAGAGTCAGCTGCTGAAGTTATGTTTCCTTGTGGCCATTGTCTACATCTCTTTTTGAGGAGGGTGGACAACACACCAGTGAGACATGGAATTAAATGGAGAAATCATGGAATTATAGACTTTATCTTGTACAGTTCTGCACTGCATCTTTAACAATGATTAGTGCCATGGGAATCCAGTGCATACCTTTAACTAACTCCTCCCTGTGACTCTAAAGCTTTTGATTTCATACTCACTTTGTCATATGCCCCTGCCACCTATCAACTCCTGCTGTCCTTCACATTTTTTTTTCCATTTGATTTCCACTGGTGCTCCATCTTAAAGAAGTTATACACTCTCCAGCATCTACATTTAAATATTTTGCCTTCTGTTAAACAACTGTGTTCTCGTGATGACATTTAAAGAGATAGATGATGAGTAGAAGGAAATGCCACTGTATGTTTCTGTATTTTGTATTGCACAGTAAGACTAATGTGCATCTGAAAACAGTAAAATCCAAATTGGATGAGGGAAGTGATATATGATTGCCTATATATACAGATGTTGTTCTTTCGAGCTAAACTGAGTTTTGAAGGTAGTTTGATGGAATTAAGTGGGATAATGTCAATGCACGCTGGGGGAAGATCTACACTCCTTAAATCTTCTGTTGTTTTGCAATACTATGGAGAAAAAATCGATAGCAATCCATGTAGTTATGGCATGATGATCTTGTCTTTCATGGTAATGATATTCCTTGTTTAAACATTTCATTGTGCTTGCTCCATAAATTAAAAGACAACATAATTACACCAGTTCTCAGGTCTTCAAGGAGTAAGAGTGGTTCAAGGTTCATCTTTACTATGGGAGTGAACAGAAGCTTCACAGCTAGAGTTGAACTGAGATTTGCAGTCATAGCAGGATCTAAAATGTCCCGAGGAGCATGAAAGTGCAGCATATTCCCCCTCAAATTACATCACTTTCTCTGAGTACCAAATGTGTTTCCTGAGAATTTTCTGATATATCTGTTAAGTCATCATGGGTTATAAATATTTTAAGACTGCCCATGAAAAGTATGTTAGCCTTTCTAATAGTCTCTCAAAAAATCTCTCGGTTATGGAACTTTAAAAATAAAATGCCTCCTAAAATGCTGAGCGCAGTTCCTAAAATCTAGTGCACAGTTTGCCTTTTCATTTACTCAAGTAGGCAGACAACAGATCCATATGTTTTCCAGAACCAGATTTTATTCTTGGCTCATTGGAAACCAGGATCCCAGTTAGTGAAATGAAGGGAATGATCCATCTTTTCTCTCTTGAAGTACAAAGAATATATACACTTCCCAAATGTACTTACCTGAACAGGGTTTTCCTATTCATCCACTACCCCCTCCCCCTCTCTCCCTCCCCCTTCTCCCCCCACCCCCCCAGGTATGCTACTTGTCTAAATCTGTAGCCATCTCTAATCTGATATGTGAAGCAGCAGGGATATCTCTTGCTCTTGCTCTTGAGATTGACCTTGCAGTTTAGTTCCTCCCACCACTGTTTCAGAGTACCTAATTTACCCTGTGCATGTGAATCTGTCTCAACCCATCTGGAAGCCTAAATTGCAAGAAACCCTATCCACTCTGTCTGGCTCATTCCAATGCATCTGAGCCAGGCAAACAAAACCACCACTGAGACTTCCCCACAATCCCAAAACCAAAGTCAGTGTAAGAGTTTGGTGTAGTTGTCCTTTTGGTGGCAGTTAGTAAAAGGCCTCTCTTCCGAAATCAGATCAGGACTGGCCGGACATGATGCGGTAGTCCAGAAACAATTGGCTACTTTTTTTGTCCCATGTAATGAGTCCCCTCTGATGGAGTGGCTGCAGCAGAAATTAACATGTCTGCATTTAAATATTTTTCAAAATGGAGTTTTAATATTTCAGGTGAAATTGTGAAATGGGAGAAAAGTGGATGAGAAGTGCAATCCTCTTGATGGAGGAGAATCTGGAGACCTGAGCACGACAAGTTTCTGTGTATAAAGCTGGGTCTATCATTTCTGTAAAGGAATCATCCATCCATCCTGGGGGTTGCATGCATTATAAGAAAACAAGATGTACTGTGACTATTATATCTGTCTGTCCTTGGGAAAAAGAAATCTGGGTTTACTTATAGATAAGGTCTACAAATAAACCATACATTCAGTTACCCATTAGGAGTGCTATAGTATTAAAATGTACACACTTTCATAAATGTCTTAACTGATCAAGACTTTCAGAAGCAAACCCCCAAAAGCTAATCTCCAGAGGCCATACTCAGATACATAGATGGTTCCCAAGCAGTAACACCCAGTGACATAATTTCAGACACTTTGAAGGAAACAATCATCCCTTCTACTGAGTGCTTGTTTGACACCATCTAGAACACTGCGTCCAGTTTGGGGGCTCCCATTACAAGAAAGACATTGATAAACAGAAATGAGTTAAACAAAGGGGTAGCAACATGATCAGGGTGCTAGAGCACAGGCCCTGTGAAGAGGGGTTGAAAAGCTGGAGTTGCTTAGCTTGGAGAAGAGATAGTTTTGAGAGACTTGATAGCAGGCCCATTGCCTGTGGGGAGGTTATCAAGAATAGATGGTGATACTTTTGACAGTTGTCCAGAATGGGAAGATGAGACAAGATATATTTTGAAACAGGAAAGTTCATCCTGTTTTTTTTCTCTACAAGGACAGTCAAGCAGTGAAACCGGCTGCCCAGAAATGTTGTACAGTCTCCATCTCTGTAGGTTTTGAATATTCTACTGGATAAAGCTCTGAGTAACTCAATTTTACCTTATCAATGACCTTGATGTGTATGGGTGGTCAAAGTAAATGATCCCCTGATATCCCTCCAACCTGAACTCTCCTATGATCATATGGCATTATGACAGCACCTTTTATAGCACCTTTATAGCACCTTCAGCACCGTCAGAACCATTTCTTCTATTCTTTGAGAAAATATTTTTGTAAACCCAATTTCATATAAATCTCTTTGAAATGATGAGTGACACAGGAAAAAGACAATTTTCCCAAAATAACACTGCCTGTGAGTGAACCACTATTAGTTTCAATGAAGGAAAGTTGTTTTGGTTTTTTTTTTTCTGACAGTTACCTTCTCATCTGGAAGCTTTCAGTGCTCTTCTTCCATCTTATCTAGTTGACTGTGCAACAGGATGGCACTATATATAATATATACATGGCAACATGCAGCTAAAAGGCATTGTGCAGCTATGCCATGTTGTGCCCCAGTGCATGTTGTCAGATGCCCACCTGACTTAATGTGGGAAAAAAAAGTCAATCTCCTTTAAGCGTCTCTCTTTTTCTTCCTCTTCTAGCTGCTCTGTATTATTTTCATTTCACAGATTTCCCTACACCTACTTCATGAAATCGTATGGGCTTTAAGGAAGAGTTAGGTTTAGTTTTATAAGTGTTATTACTTGGCAGCTAGTCCCAAAGATGTTGAACTAGGCAAAACCAAAGCATGCTACTCTTGTTTACTCAGAATGCAAAACCTGGACAGTTGTATGCATCTGAAAATTCCTTTCAGAAAGGAAATTGCTGTACTATTTTGACTCTGCTTATAATTTTTGTCTAAACATCCATTTATCTAAAAGCCAAAAAAGTTGAAACTCACAGAGTAACATATTTTACTTTTAATGTATTGTATTCACATTTCATTTCAGATTAATATTTTTCTCCTAAACCAGGTAGTTTCACCTCTGTGAGATTCCTTGCAGAGATTGACATCAAATTTCTGCACACATTTTATACAGTCTTATGGGAAGAAAAAAAGAAATCGCATAGAGATGAAGCCACGTCCTGTTTTTGTTATAATTTTCTTTAAATTCTGGCAAGATCACCTAATCTTTATCCAAAACATCAACCTGAGACATCCTAAAGCTGAGCTTTATAGGAAAATATAATAGTCTGGTGGAGAGAAAATGGGTTCATGAGAAGGAATGTGCAAACAAAACTGTAGGGTTTTTTGAGCTTGCAGAGAACAGAGGAGCATTCAGAAATCATGATCTCTGTTCAGTCATTAATTTATTGTGAAACTGGAGTGAGACCTGTGATCTATAAGTACACGAAGCTAACGATTTTCCTGTGGTCCTTTCTTCTCAGCAATACAGAGCAAACTTGGAAAAGCAAAATAAGAAATAATGAAATATGTTACAAGGAGAAGAATAGAGCCATTGAAATTTACTTCATCTAGCTGATAGCTTTTCTCTCTGATTATGGCCAAGAAAAATGTCTTTCTTAGGTCTTACCCTTGAGTAATGCTATAGGTATCCTTTAGCTAAAATAGCCCAAATCCCCCCAAATCAGAGTATAATTTGTACAGACTGCTTTGTAATGCTGTAGTTGTTTATTTAGCACTAGCCTAATGTGAACTTATTGCTATTGTCACCTTTCAAATGGAAAGAAATGAGGGTCTATTTATCTTTGATTTTTGGAGTGGTCTCATGAAACTACACAGATGTCTTTGCGGTGACCTACTGAATACTGAAGTGAGAATTTTTCCATTAGGAATGACAGACATTTGATTTGATCCCTTCTCCATATGCACACCACCAGGAAGAAGAGAAGCCCTCAAGGTTCCTAAAGAAGTGGTGCAGCACTCCTTTTTTTATGCTTTATAACTCAGACAGGGAGTATATCCCACAGAAACACCATCCATCATCCCTAGGTTCCTGGGGAGCTGTGCTACTCCACCATCTACTCCGAGTCATGCTTATAAGAAACAGGGGAGGCTAAGAAATTTAAAACCTGACCTTCACCTGGTAAAAACTGACAGATTCTATTGAAATCAGTGCAATTTTATCACCTGCAATTTATTTTTTTGATGCAGAATGTTTAAGTTTACTTGAGGCATTTGAAATTCAGTGTTCCGTTCCAGGGGCACCTTCCCATATGAAAATGTTTGTGTAATTTAGAAATAAACAACTATGCAAACTTGCGTATGTTCTCATCTGCTCGCCTTTTCCATCTGTACATTTTCAAATAAACTCTTTGGGATTTGAGGATTCATTACCAATGAGAAAAAACTGACACCCTGAAGACTGATCTATTTAATCCAAAATCCATTATCCTGAGGAAGTTCTTTTCTTTGCTTGCACCTCTGTTAAAACTTGAGTCTTCCTGTCAGAATAGGTGCAAAGATTTTGTTTAAGTAGTTTCAGTTTACAGAGGGTGTTTCCAGGGAAATAGTGCCCTGTACTAGAGCCAGCAGGCTCATTTGGCTCATCTAGCAGCAATTCATTCCATTTATATGTACAAGATTACAGCAGGGGGTAGTAGCAGAATTTAGAGAAGCACAGGAAAGGAGTAGCTGCGGCAGAAACGACTTGGTACCCTAAGCAACACAAACAACAACAAGTGATGAAGTGGAGCCAGGCAGGAATTGGATTGTCCAGGATACTCTCCTGATGCTGTGCATAGCAAACTTGAGCACTCAGGCAGCGGAGTGGTCCTCGTGCAACTGGGGGAAAAGAAAAAAAAGGAAAAAAAATTTTAAAAATAACAACCACTTCTGGAAACTGCAGGGACACAGAGAACTCTCTTTCCCAGGGTGAGGGTTTCTGCCTACCACACCCAGCATCAAGTGTTTTGAAACCAACAACAAAGCCCTGCACAACAAAAGGCGAATAGAAATAACACTAATAATGCTAAAATAAGAGGGGTTTGGCACCTTCCACTGTGAATGTATACAGAATGCAATAATGCCAAGCAACCAGTCACCTTGGCCAAAATAATTGATGGCCAGAGCTGAGTGAATCATTTCACAGCAGAACACCTTCTGGTGGTTTTTTTCTTTCTAAAGCCAGTGGGATATCCAGCAGCACATCCAAGCAGTACATCACAGGTTTTAATTTTTTTCTGTTTGAGATATTTTTGTTACCTTTCCTGTATAAATCAGTTTACTCAAAATTAGAGCCCTGTTGCTATTAGGCTACTGGGAGACACTGAATTTTTCAATTCCCAAAGTCTATTGCATAAACGTATCCAGCATTATTAGCATATTGGAAAACTAGCTGATGCAAATAGCCATTTGTATAACTTTGGAAGCCTCTTTAGTCATGTTGTATGGATAGACATTAATTTGTGTGCATGTACATTGCATGCAAGCACACAGAGGTGACTGAAGCTGACATGGATTAAACACTGTGAATTAGTATGTCCAGAGCAGAAAACAGATGCATCGTTATTTTAAGTGCTTAAATTCTTTGTAGAATTGGGGTGGAATTACACTTAAAACTAACCCTATGATTCAGTATTATATTGAATCAAGGCCCATTTGCACAAGCATTTGGGTTGGGGGAGCTTCTTTACTTTTTAGCCAACTTATTATATTACAGTTTCTACATGGCCATATTTTTGTTTTCTTTAATTTGGGTTCATTTTACAATGACAAGCCATAAAGAATTTCATTTGTCTACAGAAAAGTTCAAACCCGGCAGCTCTCGGGAGCCGTTGATTTATGTTGTCCTGCCTTCATGATCTTGCAATGAGCATTTGTTCTGATGATGTGATGTTTGTGATTTCATATCCTGCTGTGGAGCTTCAGTGTGAGAAGGCATATTTTGGAACTAAGATGAACTGGAATGTTGCCTCACCTACTCATGCAGTTTCAGGTCCAATGAATTGATTTAATCTCTTGCTCTTAATAAAAAACAGTTGTTATTTTTCTTACTCTCCACTGGATTCCTAGACCACATCTACAGTGGTGTCAAGAAAACATATAAGAAAATCGGTGTTTCAGTGTAGGTCTAAGTTCCTTGTGGCCAAACCAGCTTTCAACAATGTTTAACTATCAAAATATGAAATAATTTTAATATCTTGTCATATCTATCTCTCCATGAATTACACCAAGCATTACTGTAACTATCAATGACCCCTACAGCTATCTGGTCAGAATTTCCCATCTTGAAGCTTGTGACCATTGACTCTCAAGCTGTCGCTGTGCTCCTCTGAGAAGCACTGACCTCCACCTTCTCTGTATCCTCCCATTTCATAGTGGAAGAGCTCAGTAAGATATTCAGTCACCCTTTTCCTAATAACACTGAGCGAACGCAGTTGTCAGCCTCTTCTCATGTGTTATGTGTTCCAGATCCCTAGTCATCTTGATCCCTAGTCATCACCTCAACTTCCCGCAGTATATCCCTGTCTTTCTTGTAGGAATAGAAACAAAGAATATATTTCACTGGAAAGAAAAAAGGAAAATAGAAATGAAACAAATTTAGGCAATTTGCATTTTTTGGTAGATTTGTTGAAGAGTACTGGGTCTGGAAGCTTCTTGCATCAATTTTTCACCCCTCTTCTCATCCTAATTCACTTGCTTAAAGTAATAAAGTTGCAAATGAGCCTACCTTTTACTCACCACCATTAAAACAAATGAGGAAAGAAAGATCAAAAATAATAGCAGTGCCATGTAGAGACCTTCTTGAATGGGTGATTCAAGAATGGTCAGGCACTAATCCCATATGAACTCATAAAGTGACAACTAATTCTTCTAATGTCCCTGTATTTGCCTTGTTCGACACCTGTACATGTACTATTATAGATCACTGCTTGATCCCTGACAGTCTCTGGTTTCAGGAATGTGTTGCCAAAGGAATATCACTGCCAGAGGTACAAGTCAGCAAATGAGAAGTTGGGTGCAGTGACCCACCAGTGACCAAGCAGACCAGCACCCCTTCACACAAGTGAATACAGCAGGGTCTGACTCTAAGCAAACAAGGGGAGAGGAAGGAGTATCCCACAGAGTCAAGAACTGCAGAAAGTGCATCTGAGGAGCAACAGAGGATGGGGAAAATGCTTATGGAGCCAGGTTTTTCACATCAGAGTTTTTCTGGGTCACATCTCTTACAGGGACACCAGTGTGGACTGTAATACAATGCTTTACACTTGCAGTGGAATATAATCAACATAATGCAGGTCCTTTTGCATCAGATATTTTGCTTTTCATATCTGTCTTACCCTCCTGGTGTATTTAGAAGAGAAATAATACAAATTTTACACATGCAGAATCTGTCACCAGATGGGATGAAGATGCTCTTCTGAACACCATCACATTTAAAGGCATACTGACAGAAAGAGATATGAAATAACCTTTGGCTTTCATCACATACTAAATGACATCTGGACTACAGGAGAAAGGAAGATTGATTGAAGCTGGTAAGCACTGGAATAAGTTCACTGCAGACCTGCACATGACTTGCAGTGTGGCTCCTTTCCTTCACTTAGGGGAAGCTCTACTGTACAGATTTCAGAGGCAGCTGCAGGGGCTGGCAAAGGGGAGCAAGCATATCCATTACTAACTTGTGGCCATAGCACACATTTGTGCCCATAGCACAAATTTGTAACACTTTTTCTTGTTCTCTCAGGCCTCTTTTCTGGGCATGGGAACCTCTGGCAGAAAGCAGGGTATGTCTCCAGACCACAGAGAGTAGCTGGTGTTCACATACAGTGCTTTTCTCCCCCAGCTCTTTCTTCTCTGCACTTTGCAGTGGGGACAGTGACATCTGGCAAAGGGTAGGCACCTCAGTGCAGAAAAATTTGTGTCATCTTGACCAGCACAGAATCACAAGAAAATACGCTGAGGATACATACTGCATATTGCACGTGGCACAGCCATGGTTTATTTGCAAAGAACATTTGTATTCTCAGCATTCTAGAAATTATGAAGTTACTAATTTCATAATGTTGTGTTTCCATAATGCCATTGTTCCTGTAAAGGAGAGTCCTGAACAGATACAATGGGTGACCTGAGAGAGTTTTCTGTTTACAACTTGCATGGTTTCCTTATCATTCAGAAATCCTTTCCCTGTTTGTGCTTGAGCTACCTGCATAGAAAGGAGCCAGAAATCTCTCTTCTGTTTCAAGGGGTATGGGTTTCATCCTTACGATTTTCTGGCCTTGCTCTCTACTTTTAAAATCACTTGTTTGTGTAGGATTATACCTGTACAGAGTCCAGAGCAAAAGCTCTGTCTGAATGTGTCCTGAGAAGAGAGCTGCAGCTGCCTGCAAGGAAAACAGCAGCATGCAATTGGTGCTTCCATCATCCTCGGGTCTCTGCTTTCATAGTCAGCTTGATGCTAAGCTTAAAAACAGTTGTTGGTGCACCTTGTTACTTGAACTCTATGCAAGCGATGTGAGCTAAATCCAATGATGGAGACTTGGCACCAAAGAAACTTTGCCAGAAAATAAAGCATTAATCATAATCTATAAATATAAAATTGTTTCCATAGCATTTTGCAGACTTTTTAGGAGCAATCACAGAGCACAGGCCTAGCAGTCTATAGGAGGGAAACTGCAAACAAGAGCTTACAGTAACATTCCCTGTGTACTTTTTTCATCACTTAATGAGACTTTACAAGGCTTTTCTACCACTGTCTCTAGAATATTGCTTATAAACATTTTTAGGCCATTTCTAAAATATCTAGATTTAACATCCATGAATACTATGGAAAAGAAGGGTTTTAAAAATATTTAAAATCTGTAAAAAACTAAGACACATTAACATGTGTCAATTGCATTTATTGATGAGTTAAAGACTGCCTCATTTTGTTCTGTGTACATTATAATAAAAGAGAACAATAATAATAGAACAGTTATTTTTTCAAATACTCCTCTTTCAATTATGCCATCATTGCTCTTTTCTCCTTATGCCCTTCTGTCACTTTGAAAGTCTCGTTAAGACCTTGTTTGCTCAGCACAGAACTGATAAGAAAAGCAAATGTTTGCATTGTAATTGGATGCTGGGAAAGCAGAACCTCAGAAAGAGCTGGGAAGACAGCAGCATCCCTTCTCTAAGCAAGTCCTCCCTTATCATTGGAGAAATACCTTAGATTTCAATGGAAGAAGAAACAGCTGATTTACTTCATATTAGACAGGACATTGTACTTTTAAATACAGCTGCCAATAGGGAACATTCTTCTAGTTTGAGCCCAGTTTTGATTTACCATGAAACACAATGAAATTGCAATTAATGTTATCTTTCTATGAGCCACAAGGTCAATTTGACACTGTGAATAGTTAAATCATCCTTGGAAAGAGTCTTATTCTGGCATAAATTCTGTAATGAGAAATCAAGATCACTAGCTTCATTTGAACTGTGAGTGCACAGCCCTTAATCTAGTACCATTTGGTTTTACACTGAATAGTGACGTCTACAATGCTGTCATTCTAGGTGCCTCTGAGTTTAATTGGTTTGACGTTAGTTATTTTTCTTTTAATTGAACTTTTTAGTATCTGTTCATTTCAATAAACAGCCAATTGCAGAAGCTTCGCAGCTCTGCTCCTTCAGCTCCTTCAGCTCCACTGCTGCATGGGTGGGAAGGACTCGGTTCAGCTGGCTTCACACACAGATCAGCAAAAATGCATAAACTATTCCTAAAGGCCTTAAACCACATTTCATTGAAGAAAACAGAAACACCCTCTCCTCTTTAATGGTTCTTGGATTTTCAGTGATTGCCTAATCTAAGTCTTCAACGCTAAGATCATCCTCTGATACTCTGACTTAATAAAACCTCCCTCTGAGAACTGAATTAGAAATGCCAAAAGGGACAGTTTACGAAGCAGAGTGCTACTGAGTATGAGTAAGGGTATTAGTATCTGATGTTATGCTGTTTGGGACACTTTCTCACCCATGACTTGTGCTTCTTTCTTCCTATAGCCACAGTGTTCAGCTCAGTCGTGGCTCTCGCCGTGCTAGGGAAAGTGGATTTCTCCACTGCCTCTGGAACATCCTGAAAGACAGGAGCATTCTGAAAGACAGAAACATCACAGAGTCAGCCATGGTCCACCCAGTGCGCTGGGCTTGCTGGGCTAAGACCAGCTGATGCCACAGCACAATCCAGAGCTCCATCTTCCCTGTCTATTTTGCCCCTTGCCACAGGGAGGAGGTGATGCAGCTCTGCAGAAGCCGTGTCACTGCCTGCATTGGGGGGAGATGGCACAGGGAAAGGAAGGGCCAGATGTTTCCTCTTATAACTCCACAGCGTTGTGTGGTCTAGCTGTGTTACCATATGTGCATTAAACATTAAGACTATGTGGCTGGTATACTTAAAGCATTTAGTGTGATTAAAAAATAGGGTCCTCTGAAGTCTTTGTAGCTGTACTAATCTCTTAGAAAATGTTGACGTGCTTTAAGGTTTTGTCAAAGAGATGAGGAAAGAATCAGAAGGGTTTATGCCCACCAAGCAACTATAACTGAGCTATTACATATATCACACACACATAATACCTTGAAATAATTTGTGCTACTTCCTTCATTCTGTACTTCATAACAATGCTGTACATATTGTCTGATTTAAGGAGTAAAATAATTAAAATAATTAAGTGCATTTATATACTAATAAAAGGTATGCTAATTTATATACTAATAAAAGGTATACTAATAAAAGAATGCCTCCCATTTTTAATGTGACTCTCACAAAACAGCTGTGATTCTTTTGCATTCCCATGAACCATCACTGTATAGCAAATGAAGTAATTTCTTAGTAATACACTTCTAAGTTTATGTCTAAAAGTGTTTGCAAAGTGAAAATAACTGCTGTCTTAATCAATCCTTCAGTGTTAGAAAGGCTGCTACCCAAAAGCATTGTCTGTTCAGATTATACCATCTTCCAAAAGGTATAGACTTGAAGAACATGAGCATCTAATCCAGCAGTGCCCTGCTTGAGGTAATTTTTACTACTGCCATTAAAAATAACAGGAATAATATTGTGTAAACTCTAGAGCCCCTGAAGATGCTAGAAATTACATGGTGCAAGAAAAATTATAAAGTAAAATGAAGATAAGAGTACAGAGAAAGCAGGTGACCATGCTTTTGAACCCCACTGGACCCCACCAGATACCACACTTATGACTGCCACACCAGTGAGTTTTTAGACAGTGCATCTGCCAGACAATTAGTTTGCTAAATAACCGGTCGGATGTGCACGCTCAGGCGGAATTCAGCAAAACTGGATATGAACAGAGCAGCAATGACATTTTTTTGAATGTTTAAAATTAGATTTGTGGTTTTTTTAGGAAAGGGTTTCTATTCTTCATCCAATCTAGAAGCTGGTGAAAGTGTCCCTGCCATAAGCTGATCTTGTTGAGGCTTACTGCAGATGTCTGACTGCTGCCAGTTACGGCTCAGGGCTAATAGTGTAACATAGACCTGGCTCTTCTCCTTACCTGCCCTTCAATACAATGCAGCAGATGTCCTCTGCTAGGGTTTGAGGGCAAGTCATGGGGAAGCAGCTGGAGCAGGACCCCAAAACCAGCAGAAGATTATTTTACCCAAGGCCATTGTGATTTCAGTGGGAACTATTTTTTGTTGCTCACCTGGTGCTTAACAAGCTGCATTGTAACTTGCAGGAAAGGCATTGTGTTTTTCTACACTGTACATCAAAAGTTCTTCATGAGACAGATGGTCTTGGGATAGATGATGCAAAGGTGCTGGAAGCATGTAAACAGTCTGTACATGTGTTTTATGGACCCTGAGCACACATACAGCTAAATGTAAAGAGATGGTGTCAGTGAGTCATTGACCTCTATGGAGTAGCTAAGAGAAATCACACAGCACAAGCAGATGTTCCATGCATGCAAGTTCTTGGGCTGAACTATGACACTTTTCAAATTCTCTGATTTGTTTTGTGTTGGTTTGGTTTCGGTTTTTTACTGCTCCTTCTATAATGTCTTATGGAATTTTTTCTGTTCGATATCTAAAGAAATTTCTTTCCTTCTTTTCTTTTTCCATGTATTAATGAACATTTTTAACAAGCAAACAAACAAACAAAAATAATTTCCAAAGCTCTTCATGTTAATTAGTTTCACTGTGTGCAGCAAAACTGACTGTGGTAGCACAGTGAACCTTATGTAGGTCCCCCATTAAATATGTCTCCCAATTCTGTTTGCTTTTACATGTTTTAAAATGTTATCATTAATTTGTGACTAAATAAGTTTTTCTGCTCAAAACATCTCACTGAAGCAGTTAATTTAAAATGGGGGATGTTTAAAGTGTAAATGGATGGTGTCTGTGGTCTCAGCATCTTGGCCTTCTGAATACTAATGATCCCCATAGCAACAAAGATTAAAAGACAAGATTCTCTCGAAAAACAAGTTTGGAAATTTTGCTTGTGACAACAAATCTCTTTATCTCCTGTATTGAAGATCAAGATTTTCTCACAATTCCCTTAATGGTCACACCACAATAGAAACAAAATCAATGGAAGAGGCCAGGAACAGGTAATGCAGCCACCCTTTGCCAGCACACAGAGAAGTGCAGAGAGATTATCCAGGACTAAAGTGCACAGTGCAGCAGGTGCTAGCAAGCTATGGTTTTATGGTTCTGAGGATCTGCAGGTCGTGCACATCCCTCTGTGGGTATCAGCACAGGTGAGGAGGTCTCTAAAATATACCTAGCTGGATAATAAAAGAGCAATGCCTTGACACATTTCCCAGCAGGCAATGGTAAATGACACTTACCTTCCCAGCCCCATACTACTCTGCTTCTTGGCTGAGGGTGGTGGTACACCTTGTTTGCAAGACCCTGCCCCCTGACACAGTCCCCATGCACTGGCCCCAGGGAGACACTGGTCCACACTGTGCCCTGGCAGCTTTAGTCGTACATGATGCTTTTTTAATCTAAACTCATCTAAACCAGGGTGTCTCCATACATTCAAGGACCACACAGGCAGAGTGATTTTCTTTTTCCCCTCTTTTCCCATCCCCGGCAATCTTCCCCACCTCCCTGTCAGCTGCTCACTCTGAAATGTCTATGTGGAAAATGTATGGAAAAGGCAATTCTGAGAGCACTGGTGTTAATTTAACCCATCACGTCTTGTAATTTCACAGGTGGAAGTCAGCACTGGGTGATCAAGTAGCTTCAGGCACTTTTCAGGCTGTAGGTGCTTTTCAATCATTTGGTGAACAATTGCTGTCAAACAGCGGGAGGCAAGTGTGGCTTTACTAAGCGGTGCAATATGTGCTCCTCGTTGGAGGATCTCACAGCACGACAGCGAAATATGAATAT
Source organism: Laterallus jamaicensis coturniculus (assembly GCA_022605575.1). Lineage (NCBI taxonomy): Eukaryota > Metazoa > Chordata > Aves > Gruiformes > Rallidae > Laterallus > Laterallus jamaicensis. The sequence goes on from JAKCOX010000001.1 coordinate 26,279,176, forward strand.
GTTTTAAGAATGATCGTATAATTGATGCTACTCGTGTATTATGTATGACAGCAGTAGTGCATAAAGCTATTTAAGGGCCATCCTAAGGTGGATTTTGAAGCCATCTCAAAGTATTTGAAGGTCATAAACACCACACAGGGAGACAAATTACCTAGGGTGGTGTAATACGCTTCTAACAAGGAGAACCAGGGTGCAATGGAACAAAGTGAAATTCAGGCTGCATATCAGGAAAATTTTCCTAACAGCAAAGTCTATTAGCCTGTGGAATAGCCTCCCAGGGGAAGCAGTGGAAGCCCCACAGCCTGAGTCATTTAAAGCTAGACTAGAAAACATTCGAGAATAATCCTGAATTGGCAGAGAATAATCCTACATTGGCAGGGAGATGGAAAAGATGACCTAATAGGTCTTTTCCATCTCTAACTTCTGTGATTCAACCAAGGTATGTTGCTCTGTGTTATGTATCGGGGCATGCCCAGCCCATTAACTCCAAGTTCCACTTCAAAGTGGAAATCTTGAAATTTTACTTTGGCTGCAACTAACTTTGCCATTTCAGCAGACAGTGAGAGCTTTGTGTTCCTGAATCATTTGTTCATTTTTAAGACCTACATAGAGAATGAGAATATTAACAATAAATTTAGAACAAGCTGTGGTTTCTTTTAAGTGAGAAGGATCATTTCTGTTTCTTTTGATTATTTTTTTTTCCCCTTTTCCGGCATCAGACTGTGAGAGGCAGCCCTCTGACTGGGTTCCAATTCTATCTACATATTTCCACATCTGTTCCCATCATTATCATGTTTGAGTATCTCATGCTTATAGTATTGCTGGGAGCTGCACTAGATTCATGACCAGGCCTGAATCTTCCAAATGGATGAGCAGTTATAGACAGATGAGTCTGCATATGACAATGTTGTTCCCACGTATTGACTCTCAACCTAATGAAAAATCTCTACAGCACTAGCCACTGAGGAGACAGCTGGCATATTTTACTGCAATAATGTGACTTTTGATGTGCTGCTGTTAAAACGCACTGGAGCAGTTTCCCTAACTGGCCAGGTTTACCTTGCATCGCTCATGCAGAACAACACAAATGTGATCTGTCCGGAAATGGCTCGTAGGGCATGTCTCCTGTCAGGAAAGCTCTGCACTTCCAGAACACTGGAAGATGCATCACAGCTGCTTCCCGAGCCTGCTGCAGAGTCACGGAAGGGCCAGGACTGGAGCTGGCATCAGTGAGCAGATATTCACTCCAGTAATGCTCACACAGTGGCACAACTCTGCTGCAGAGCAGTGGGGTATGGAAGGGGCAGGGGTCCTAGTTCATGGAGTCCTATTGTGGAATGTACTTTGTGAGAAATAACCCCTTCAACATCTGTTCCAGAGGTCGTGGGCCCAGTGCCCAATCCTGATCTCAGCTTCTGCTCACTACTGGGAGGTGACAGGAGAGATCCATTCCTCCCCCCTCAACTTGACTGTATCAAGGCCTTCATTTTGGTGTGGAAAGGAGAATACATTCTGATATTAATGCTCTGTGCTGGACATATTTTACTCAATAGAGGGCAGTTATTTTTCTCGGTGAGGCCAAGTCACCATGGGAAACACTTATCCAAGACTGCTGCGGGTATTACTAAAACCCCTGACATCGAAACAGGATGGCTTCCTAGTTCAAACTAGAGTTGCCTCAAAAATTTTTCTACAAGGCTGCCTTGTGCTCTCAGCCTTGTGGACTTCATGGGCTGTGTGAATGTGAGAACACTTTGCAATTATTTACAAGACTAAGTGTATTGTGCTAGAGGAGTAAATACCCAGATTGTCATTTCGCTCTTCTCAACCCATATGCTGAACAAGTGACATCTGAATCCTCTTGTCTTTATAGCACTCATTTCTTTCCATCCTTTTCCGAGAAGGATCTTATTTTTTTAAATACTGAAATCACACCACTTCAAGATCCAAAAAGTGCTCCTTCTGTTATCACAGGAGACAAAAATGGATGAAAAGAGGGCTAGACTGAAATGAAATAACCTTCTCTTTCAGGAAACATACGTATTGGTTCAGATGTGTGCTTAGGCAAACAACTGCATGATCTTGCTCTTTTCCTTTCCTTACTTCTTTCTTGTCACCATCCCTTTTGCTTGTCTGTCGATTTACGTCAAATTTAGACTCTACCTCTTTTCACAGTAGAGGCCTTCTTTGTTTATAAGATGCCTGACACAGCTCCAGATACTTGGTATCTTAGAGGAGGAGAGGGAAATAACAACAGTCCCAAGGGTCTTCAACTGAAAATGTGTATTTTGCACCTGCTATTGTGTGCTGCTTTTGACAGGCAGCCAGTTCAGGAGTCCAAGTTCCTAAACAAAATTTTCAGTCAGTGAATTTTCTGGGTTGCAGCATAAACATTACATCTGGATCCCTGTTTCTGCACCAGATATTTCAATGGTGAGTAACGGTGGGATTTTTTCAACCTCTTAGCTTTGAGAGTGACTTCAGTGGGAGAGGGCTGATTTTCAGCACTGAGCCCATTTGGAAAAAGCTCACCTTAAATCATGAAATATAAATTAGATACCCAGGATATCATTTGCCATATTCAACATCAGTTGCAAGTGGATCAGATTTACATCCAAAATAGGAAATAGTGATCTGGAACACTGCTTACTCTCAAAGCAAGCTTCAGTGCCAGGTCTTGCCTCAACTCTGATTGCCAGGTCAGGAGTGGTAACATAGTATCATTTAGCTCTCCCTGCTGCAGAATAAAAAGTTCTCTAAGTGAAAACTTTTACTGTTTAGCCTACTGATGCTGGAAATAGTTAATGTTGGAGATACAACTCGCAGCTTTTGCATGCAAGGTAATTGAGCAATGCTAGTATTTAGACTTTAAACCATTTCTATGAATCAATGATGCTTTTGCATGGGAAAGAAGTGTTTAAGTTAATGGAATAGCATATACTTTCGAAGTCTGGAAGTGAAAACTCATCTTTCCTAAACAGGGATTAGTTGCAATTAGAGTACTGAATTGGGCTCTGAACATGTGACAGGGCAACATCAATTACTCATAAATAACTTTGGGAAAAAAAAAGAATATATCAAATTTAGTGTCATACAGGTGTCCTTCATCCCTGCTGCAATGTATCTCTGCAAAACTGTTGTTGTGCAGAGCATTGCTATCTGACTAGAGAACTTGAAGAACAGCATAGGGTCTCCTCATTTTTAATTGCAATGCTCACTGCTAATTAAAAAATGTGAATGGTGGTTTTCATAATACTAATTTATGATAGCCTTTATTAACATAAATATTTCAATGTTCAATGAGGATATTAAAAAAAATAAATTGACATGTTGGCAGACATTCAATGTTTTTGGGATCTATTTTATAAGATATTTTACTGATGAAAATGCGTCTTAAAGCCTTAGCAATATGTTTGGCTTTGGTCTTTGGCAGCAAAAAAGCAGGAATCTGAAAGCCAGAAATGTCCCCAGAGCATGCATCTATATTCCTGCTGTAGGTCTTTAGAGTTCTCCTTTTACAGACAATTGGAAAAATGTTTCAGTGGCTGTTTTCTGATACATTTTGATTAGTATACGAGCAATTCTCATGTTTCTTCTGTCAGACATTCCCATTTTTTATCACATTTTTCTTAAATAATTTTCAAGAATTAACTCTTCATGTTGACAGGAGTAAATATTGCCACAATAAAGGTTTAACACAGATATCCACCATCTATTAAATTTCTGGGAAATTTTGTATAGAATTATAAAAAAAAAAGAAGGAAAAAAAAAGTTCTTATTGTGTTCTTACACAATAAGAACATTTTACTTTGAAGTGAAATTTATGGTAGGCATCATGTATGGTTGCAGAGAATATTTGGAGATACACATTAAACTTTACTGACATTTTCTGTATTTGAATATGTCTAAAACTAAGGACACATTAGACACCATCTTAATTAAGCACATTGTCAGTAGGGCTTAGCACGTTCTTAAAAAAGGTTAATATAATACAGTGCTAACAATGAGTGGAAGAAAATTAATTCTGTAAACAACGCATATTAGAAAATTTCTTCTCTGAAACAGTGTTCCAGTACTTACTTGGGAGAATAGCTGTCTGTGCTGGGGGTAAAAACTCACCCAAAGATGGAGGTACATTTATTGTAGTATAAAAATCAAGAAGGGGAACTAGCACTAGATGACTAGAGTCATCAAAGTACATGTAGAAATGGCAGTGGGTCAAAAAATCAGGAGAGTTCATCCTGATTTTAACTCTGTATTCAGGTAGGCATTTGGATTCTCCATCACCCATACTAAAATTTGGTAGGCAGATCCACAAACATCAGATGTGTCAATTCTCAGGCTGTTAAGACCTGCTACCTTTTCCTGAGCAAGCCCTACACCTGTGGTGTGGCTGTTATTTATATTTGCTTGTTTAATTGTTAAATTCCATGGCAGAATCAGTGTTTCACTATAACATTCAAATTTTTGACATCTAATTGCTTAATATAGTTAGGCACTGTTACTCAAAATTCTGCTTTGAAACCTTTTTTGTAGCTTTTTTTTCCCTAAATAAAAACATCTAACTTGCTAATCACTTAAATGAATTTGTCTGGCTCTTCTGTTTGGCTTTGTGTTGTCAGCTCTCTGACTTCCTTTTTTGGGGACAGTAATGCTGTGTAAATTATTGCAAAGCCACTTTCCAATGTCTTTTCCGTGTACAGTCACCCAGAGCATTAAAGCTCGTCCTGTAACAGGAAAGGAGCTTAGTGACATCTCTTTAATTAACAACAAACAATATTCTAACTAATAAGGCATGTGCTTAATCTTACCTCTCTGTTTCCATGTTACACCCTTTCCTCTCACAGTTCTGCTTATTTCTTGGACAATATATGCTCTGAAGCACTGTCTTTTCCTGTGTTTTGAAAGAAACTATACCATTTTCTTTTCCACTCCTCTTCTGTAGAGGATAAATATTTTTTTTCTTTTAATTTATTTTTTTTCCCCCAGAAGAAAGTAAAAAAGAAGAGCATTTGGAAGGCAGGATGTGGAAGGCTACCTCTCTCTTTCTCTGTGTTGGAGTGGCTTGCAGCCTGTAACAGATGTTTTTGCAGCAGCTGAGAAGAAACTAATAGCTAAACAAAGAGGTATTTAACTTCACACTACATATGCTTGGACAATAGGGCCTTAGGCTTCGGGTCTCCAGATACTTGCATGCATTTAAGCAAAACATTCCAAAGGATGCATTACATATAATTTGAACGCCAGGCAGAATGATGTACAACCCCAGGCTCCCCTTTTCTAAAAGCTGAAATAAATATTCATACTCAGGTGTTTATGCCAACACTGCAGAGGTGAGAAGTAGCAGGTGACTGACTGGGTAGGCTGCCTAGCACAACAAACCCCTTTCTGAGCTGGAAAATATGTGCCCCCTGGAAAACACTAAATACTAAAATCTGCTCGGCCAGCTCTCTATCATTTGTTATAGTGGCTCATGCAGAATGTTATGATATCGTTTGTATTCTGGTGGTAGTTCCTGAGAGCTCAAGCAGTGTTCAAGTGGGCAAAATCTCTCCTTTACCTTTTCCAAACAGGTTGCAAAACTCTTAATGGAGACCTCCCTGTACAAAAAGTGAGTATGAAATTCCTCCTCAGCCCCAAGGAGACAGTGCCTGGGGCACATGGTGGCTGCTTTGGTAGGTGTGTGTGACAACATAGAGAGTTGACATTTATCAGGCATTGGATCTCCATGGGTTGGAAAATGTTGTTTTGTTCAAGAGCTCAGCTGATTCCAAATGGGGTCACTTATTTTTATGATGAGCTGAAAAGATGAAGAGACTTTGTCTAACAACTGCAAGAAACTTTGCATACACTATTCTGTGGTGTTAGGCACATTGTTAACACAGTTTCTGTTTTGTATAGTCATGGAGCAGAAGTGAGGATGAAAACAATGGAACAGACCTGTGTGCCAAAACCAATCTTCAATATTCTTCAAACATATATGATCTGAAACATGTCATCATCATCATATGTGTCATTAAGTGCTTGTGGAAGATTGCAAATCTTCAGGCAAGTGCTAAATGCTGTTTTATATTTTCCACTAAGTCAGTTAAGGAATTCTCTCAAGCGTGGGAATTATAAATCTCATTTATGTGCAATGGCAAAATTTGTACTGGCTTCTGTTTCACAGAACCGCAGAACTGCTGAGGCCACAAGGAACCCCCAAGATCATCAAACCCACCCCCAGCTCCATCAGGGTCAGCTGGAGCAGGTGGCCCATGCGCATGTCCACTCAGGCTTTGAATATCTCCATGGAGATATTAATTAAATAGGCTCAGCCATGAAATAAAACAAGCCTAAACCCGTGGAGAGCAAAACACCTGGCAGGAAGTGTGGTGAACTAACAAAAGAGGGGAAACTACTGTACACAGAAAACGTACGTATCCTATCTGTAAGGACAAGGGCAGGCAAGTTCCTAGACATATCCATAGACATATCCTTCATGCCTTAGGTGCTCTTGGGATCCTCATGGAATGAGGTAGGACATCAAATGTAAGCACCCTGTCACAAAGCCTGAGCATTCCCGGTGAAGTCACAAATATACTCATCAGTGTTTCTTCGTAGGATGGCACATTGCTATCAAGAGTGATTGTATCATGTCCACTCTCTCCCAGAGGATTCTCCCTGTCACTTACCTTACACCAACAGAGTGGGCTTTCCACAAATGCAGAATGTCGTGGGCAGAGTAGGGGACTGCAGCTGTGCAGAAGGCAAACAAAAGTCTCCAAAGTCTGTGCCCCAGAACCATGCTCTGACATTGTCCACTGCTCCCTGCATGAAGATTTGGCAGTATAGGAGCCTGACTGCAGAACTGTGCATCTGCACAATGCCCTTTGCAAGCTGCAGTCACAGAAATCCCACTGTGCTCTGAACAGGTACTTTGAACAGGAGTAATCATGAGTTTGGGTGTTCTGCTTTTTGGTTTGGTTTTGGTTTACTCAGGATGTAAAATCCTTTAGAGGGAGAAAAACTAAGAAAACTCTTCTTGTATTTTACTTGTATAGAAAACATAAAATGGACATGATTTCATAAGTACAATATAAAGTTACAAATAACTTTATGGAAGCAGTGTGTCTGAAAGAAGAGTGTGCATAAAGGGTTACAAGCACAGGTCTCTAGTCATGGAGTGAACAGCTTGTGACACTTGACTGTAAAAATGTGAGCTGACTAAATACTTAAATATCTTTATTGACTTAGCTCAATAAAATTATTAACTTTCAAAGTGTACAGGCTGGCATATGACATCTAAAGGGAATCCTATGATGTCTGAAGAATATCTTCCAGCTGGAGAGTTTGCGTCCAGGACATGATGCTTTCTACCTGAAAGAAAAGAATGAACTAAGAAAAGGGAATAGGGAAATGGGAAGGTCCACTATGTCAAAGGCATGAAATAAAGGCAGTGTAACAATGGAAAATAATTTCAAAATGGTTAAAAAAGCACTAAATGTTTTCCATCACATAGATTTCAGGACTCATGAATCAAACTGTTGTGCAAGTATACATCTGGCATTATTTCTTTCAGTACTGAGTGCCTGCATATGTCTGCGTATATGACACTCCATGCTTGTCAAAGGTCCTCAGATTTTTTCTAACACATCAGTTCAGTGACAGCACAATTGGCTGAAGAATAAGTGTAATTAACAATGGCATGTTTAATATTGTTTTATGATTGCCTTCTATTAAAATAGGATCTTAAGAAAGCATGACAACACTAACAATCATAATTACCAGCTTAGCTGGACATACTACAAATGTTGGACCAGAAAGAGAGATCACTTCCAGGTGTGACAGGGGATTGTGTTTCTTACTGACTCAGGGTGAAGAAAATTGAGGTTGCATGTGTGTCAGAAAGTTACATACAAAACTACACTGGATTTTCAGAAATAATGATGAAACCAAATGTCTGTGCAAGTCTGTTTTTAACGAGTATGGGAAGGCAGCAGTGGTAATTTCTCTAAGCATATTGTGTTACTTACTCTCTATGCAATGACATAATAAAAACACTGAGCAGCTCCAGCCTTAGTGGGAGCAGTAAGCAATACTTCACCAAAGTGGTTCCCTGGAAGTGTTCTAGAAACTTCTGAATTACAGACAGGGACAAGATTATTGAAGGATTTATCGTTTAAAGCATAATACCCAGCTCCTATATGCTAACAGCTAGTACAAGGCTTCTGGGGATGAGAGACTATGGTGAAAATATAAATTTGTCACAGCAAATGGAAATGTCATAGAGATGAAGGAGCAGGATGGAAGTGACAAAGTGCTATTCATCATTTTTAGTGTGTATATGTAAATTAGGAAATTGGTAGGGGTAACTGGCATTTTTTTCAGTTGTATGAAGGCACCCAGGTTTCTGTTGGTGTCCCAGGGAGCAGATGAATGGAGTGAGGACACTAAGGAGACAGCTGTGGTCCACAAAGGCATATGGGGATGTGAGATGTGGGAGAGCTCTCTTTTTTTGGGTTTTCCTCTTCTTCCTCGACTCAGCAGCTCAGGTCCTTCAGTCTCAGTCTCCCTCTGTGCACAGCTTCTTTCTTATCTTATGACCTACCACCGTCCCTGCCATACTATCCTTTCCTATGCATTGCCTTTCTGCCTGGGCTTCCTATCCAGCACACAGGGCAAAGAAGGAAGTGGGAGAGGAAAAGGAAGATAAGTGGTGTTATACTGCCATGATGCCTGAACAATGTTCCGATGAAGGAGAGGCGGAAAGAGAGTGGGTACATAGAAAAAGATGGGGGAAGAGGAGGCAGCAGTCCCATGGGAGTTAGGTGTTAGAAGCAGGGAATGCCAAGACACACTCCCTGCTTTCAGGCAGCAGCCCCTCTTGCCCCCTGTTACTATCCCCATCCCCCCTCATGTGCAGAAGCAGCAGAGTTTGAGGGAAACACACCCAGAGAGACGGTTCAGCGTACCTGTCTTCTTGGGGAGGCTACATCAAGGCGCCGCTCTTGGCAGCTGCTTCCTTCAGTGGTATACAACACCGCCTAGTGAGGTTTCATGCTGTCTGAAAGCCTTTCAGGAGTCTTGCACCACTCTGTAGCCAAAGCATGGTAATACAAAGGCCAGGTTGCTGTACCTGTCGAGGAGCCTGTGTATGAGTTGTAGCTTGTCTGCCGGGCAAGTCCCTTCACTCTTCTGTTTCCTGTCTTAGTTTCCATCTGCCAAGTCTATTCAGACTGCTGCACTTCTGAATCAGGGACTGCATGCTAGCAGGCACAGTCATCTCCATTGAGGCTGAGATCAAACCAGGGTGGGGCAGGGGAAAAGCATTATTCAGCCTGAATAAAATACATACATAGTGAGTAGATGTGGTGGCTCCCAGTCAGAACTGGGGGCCATCACCTGGAGTCCTTACCAAGTTTAGCAAATGCAGGTATAAATCAGTCACTGAGAAAATGGGGATTTAGCCCATGGAGAGCTTTATGTAAAAGTACGAAAATTCTTGAAGCGGACCCTGACTGCCATGGCAGGCAATGTGGAGTGGGCAGCACACCTGTGTGTGACGCGTTCCCATCAGGGGCTCTGCTTTGCCCCTCACTGCTGCTCCTGAAAGGCAAGATTGATCACTGAGTGTGTATTTTACATATCAATACAACGCAAGCACAGCCTGTGTCCTCTCCAATACCTCAGGAGAGAAAAGATTACTGCTACTAGATAATCAGATAAACGAGGATGCCTTAGGTAACAAAACATAATTGTGTTATGCAGTAAATCATATATAGACAAATCAGGTAAAATTAGATGCCCATTAACAAGCATATTCGGCATCAATTAGCTAATTTAATTCTGAAGATGTAGTAATTTTAATTTACAGACAGAATGAGTAATCTTTCTTATCCGGTATGCTGTCTGAGGTTGGCTGACTGTTGACAGAAGGGATGAAAACATAAACTGGTGCATGGTAAGCTACAGAATTTATCCTGTGTGTTGCCCCAGGGATGTTTTAATCCCTCTTCAGTTCCAATTTCTTTTAAAAAAGAAAAAAAAAATCTATCACAAATTACCAAAACTCTGTGCATTGCTGGAAATTCCTCACTTGGAAACCTTTCAAAAGTGCATCCATTCCAACTAAAAATCCTTCTGGGCTGAGGAAGATGGATTTTCCCGGAGGTAACCACTGCCAGTCCAAAGTTTAATTCTACCAAAGAGAGGTAGAGTTCACACAGCTCTTTCAGAAATTTTTAGATGAAGAAATGTACTTGATGTATTTGTGTTGAGAAATAAATAGCCTTTTTAATACCTAAAGTTGTCTGATAATGTGCAAAATTCTTTGAGGACATTAACCTTCACAACAAAAAATTACTTACATTACCGTTTAGAGAAAATTGTGTGAACCATTAGCGTACCTCATTTAAACAACTAGCAAAGAAAAGGTTACTAGAAGAAGCCAATAATTTATTGAATGTTATTTGCAAATTTTTTCTCTACAAATTTAGCAATAATTCCAATTCTTCAGTTGCCTGGCAGTGACCAGACGAAGTTCCTTGTGTATATTGTTTTGTTCTCTGATAATATTACAAATTAACTGTTAGGTGTTTGGAACTTGAAAAAAATCTATTTGAAAGAGACCCTGGCAACATGAAATGTGATTTATTGGAAAATTAAAATAAAATAAAATTAAGATTATGTTTTCAAACCAGAATCTTGTTGGCTTTTCTTTAAAGTCAGATAGTCACAAATGACTTGCCTGAAAGGATAAATAATATTTGTACTGCACATTTGGATACATAATGCCACCCACAGATCAAAGATTATAGTCACATAGATTTGTAAGCCTAAATACAAAGTTATATTATGGACTGAGAAGCCAACCTACTGACATGTGTGCAATCCATATTTATTAGATACATAACATTAGTTAGATGAAAAATTTTTCAGATGAAATCTTAAAAAAACAGTTAAAAGCTGTGACTGTGATGAGTATTAATGCTGAGTTCTGGCTATTGTTTGGAGACAGGACATTGCAAGACCTGGAACATACAGGAAAAGACTCCCTGTGCTAGGAGATGTTTTGCCTCTGGCAAGCTTTGTGCCAATGAGCAGATAGTGCTGTCCACTACTGGGATTGCAATGGAGCTGGAAGTAAAGATGGGATGACAACTTGCTATGTGGTCCAGTAATAATCAGGAGTCTAAAACATATTATTCATAAATTAGTCTGAGTTATTCATAAATTATTTGAAATGTATTTGCACTGAATGTTGAATTCTCGCCACATATTCTTCCAATGTGGAAACATGTAAGTGCCAATGATTGATGAAACCTAGAGGTATGCACAGATATAGAAAGTAAAGGGAGGTGATGTCCCAAAGACTAGACTGTGATGACTGGAAAAAAAAATTAAAAATGAGGATATGGGATTCCCTTTCACATACAGTATGGATTCTTGAAGTACTCCCAAGCTGTCCAACTGGCTGAAGATTAAAGAAGACTGGATGGAAGCTCAGTCTCTGCAGAGTTTGCCCTGAGTATTGTTTACTTCTATCTGTGGGAGCTAAAGCCACAGCAGACAGAGACACAACAGTGTCCAGTTCACTGGCGCCCATTAAATGGAATGTAATATGAAGGTGTGTACTACTGCTTGTCAGTTTTAGATTTGGATAAACCACATGATATGTGATGGCAGCAGGGAGTCTGTGTATATTTAACATGCCCGCGCACAAACACACACACACACTCACACACACATATATATATATATTTTTAAAGCATTGCGACCAGGACCAAAGCTCCTTCTGGGACTGACAGGCGAACAGTGTAAAATGATTCACCTAAACCCCCCAATTTACTGAATTTTTCTTTACTTTTTTTTTGGCAGCACTTCCCAAAACTCGATGAAAAAGTTTTCCAGTCATTTGAAACTTTTTTTTTTAAGTATAAAACTTCAAAAATTCTCAGCATGAATAAAACTCCAACATTCCTTGGATTTGCAAAACGAATGTGAAATTTTCTTAAGAACTGTAAGAAAATATTTCCAGACTTAGCTTTTCTTATGAAATAGCAGTAATTCTCCTCAAAAGGCTTCCTAACCCCAGCTAGAAACAGAGATAAGAGCTAAATGCTTCAGAATAGAATGACAACTTCAGGGAAAAGTATTCAATTATGCTTTAAATTTCTCGTAGAATACATGTATGACATATCAATACCAGATACGAATGATCTATATAGCCTTCCATAATATCTATGCATTAAAAATCAGTGCAGGAGCCTGCTGTGTGGCTACACTGTGGCACCATATAGCCAAAATATTTTCTGTGCATATCTGTTTACCTACATTGCAGTCTAACTTCTTTTATGTAAAAAGTTAAGTATGTGTATAAGTATTTAGTGCATAGTGGATAAATTACCAACTGTGTCTAACCATTTTATTTACTACTTTTTTGAGTTCTTGGTATCCTTTCGTTTGTCAAGCATAAAAAAAACCCAAACAACCCAAACTATTCTTCAATCCCCTGTTTTTTTTTCCTTAATCTGTTCATCTACGACCTTTGCAAGGGCCTGCACCATAACCAAGTCACAGTACCTGGTAGTCGCTGTTCTGCATTTTTTTTTCATCTTGTCTTTTGGCTCTTGGGCAGAAAGAGTGATCCAGCAACAAGCCTTTCAAATAAGGAATTTAGTTTCTTTTCAGCAGAGCTAACTTGTTTGCCAGGTAGCTCTTAGGTTTCTTCACTTGAACTAATGGCCCAAATAAGTCTCATTGTTTCATAGTGATGAGAGCTGTAACACGCAATGAGTGATAGTGAAGGAAAAGCAATTTTCCTTTTGGAGACACTGCAAGGTCCAAACAGCAGCACAAACAGATTTTCTGTGATATTAAGTAAGTTCCTTGAACCTAGAAACCCCTTGATTTCTTATAATGAATGTTCTCTCCAAAAGTTACCTCAGAGCAAGGACAAGGCAGCATGAAGCCATTTAAAAATTGCTTAACCAGATCATTGCAGAGCGCTTTTCTTCTTGGGTACCTACTTCTTGATTACTGGATCCAGGGAAGGCTGGAACAAAAGCCACCAATATATGGAATACCATGGAATTGTTCCTACTTCCCTTCGGTCCATCAGATGTGCAATAGATAGTAAATAGCTGGTAGTAATATGTTTTACTTAGGTGAGCAGTGAGCATTATAAAGGCATTATGAAGGCTTTGGACTCCAGATACACACTTCAGCAAATGGAAATATGTAGATTAGCATATGCATGACCCAGTGTGCCACAGGAAGGGAGGCGGTTGCCCATGTGTGAAAGTAAACACATTTGCCTGTTCGCAGCCACTGCAAAGACTCAGGAGCTCATGCACGTATGCACATACATATGGTGTTGATATGGAGCTCAAAAATTTGCTTAAGCATTACTGAAAGATAAAATACAGTAGCCCATCAATATGGGGATATTAAAAATAAGTAGTGAATTATGATGATGTCTTACAGGTACAGTAAATACCATTTTTAAATACACATTGTATGAGAACTAGAAAAGCTGAAACCTAAATATTTTCCTTGTTGTTACTAAGAAATAGACGGGAATAGGGCTGCACACAGCCAAATAAACAAATAAATAAATAAAGCTACAGCTTTTCACTGTGGTCTGTAACAAAAAGAATTGCTAGTCCTATGTGCTCTGACAATGCAGTGCAGCACCTTTAATGAGTCATTGGTATTAGCTCCACATATGGAGAGTATCCACACTGTCTACACCAGGGGACTGATCCTGCAATAGCACTGCACATCTGTGAGACGTAGCGTGCCTTACGTTATCATGGTTTTAATTGGCAGTTGAAAGTACACAGTTCCTCACAGAACCAGACCTGAACAAGTGTTTATAATATAAAACATGGGAAAGCAATTTGCCTCCAAAACATTAGTATGAATTGCTAAGTAATCTATTCAGCAAAAAAATAGAGCATTAGCGCTTGTTGGAAGAAAGAAGCCTACTACACTACCTTCTAAATCAAAGCAATAGGTTCTCAAGGAGTGCTGTACACATGCAACAAGACTCATCACTTAAACCTGTCATCTCCCCAGACATATGGCTATCTATGGTTCAGGCTTATGTGGTTCAGGCTGTATCTCATTAAATAGTATTATTATTTTGTGTGAGCTCTTTTTTTTTTTTTTTTTTTTTTTTAATAGGGTACGTTTCGATAAAAGTATGGTGTTGATAAACTGCTGACACACAGCTTGGTTAGACCAGTCCAACTCATTATTATTATTATTGCCTCTTCTAACAATTGGCTAGCAATCAAGGTAGTGTTGCTCTAACAGTAGGCATGTGTCTGGGGATTGCCTGATGTGCTAGTGTCATTTCTCCATGTCCGAACCAATCATGACCCTGAAGAAGAGATGCTCAAAAGTAAAGGCTGTGAAAAGTCTTGGTCAAGTTGATAATGAAGGGTAGAGAGAGGAATTCATATTTTCACTAGCTCCTCTTTCTCTCTTTATTTTCTGCTCCATATTTGAAAGCTTGACACTGTAATCAGTGCATTGGATTTGTCCTTGTACAAGTACCCAGAGGAATAACCCAGGGGAGAAAATGTTTGGGTACATAGTGAAAGAATATATACTATCAACTTTAAAAAAATCTGAAAATTATGAGTTAAGCCCAAAAAGTCATGAGATCAGTGTGGAAATTACATAGGGTTTTGTCTGTATGTTAATAATATGTTTGGGTTCATTGCATTTGATGCCTTGTTTTTGAGATTTTAAAATTACTTTTTCAGACAACTCCTCTCCATATGCCTCACCAAAATATTCATCTCAGCGTGTTTTTCTGCATATAATATCATGAAGCAGAGCTCAAGAGAACAAGTGGGCTGTTAAGGGACAAAGGCTATTACAGCAAATCTTCACTCAAGCAAATCACTCAGGCATGCACTTCATCACAACAGCCTCTGCTTTCCACTGTCAATTCCTGCAGTGCCATCTCTGTAGGTCAAACACCCCTTCCACACTCTTCTTTCTTATAGGTACTGAGTTTGCCAGCATGCCAGGAAGTGGGATTTCCAAGCATAGATGAGAAGACAGATTCCTGTCTACTTCAGCAGTTGGACATTTGTGTCTAGAAGAGCACCCAAAGAAGATGAGAGAAATTGAGGATTATTCCAGAGGTGTTTATATTGCCAGTTTCCCCTCAGGTTACTTCATGTTTGTGATCCACACCATTTCTTAATGGCATGGTGCTTTGTCTAGCCTATGGGTTATCCCAATGAATATAGTACTGTCCTTGAAATGAAAGCAAAGGTTTGAATGTGACACCATAAATCCAGCAACTGGTAAGAGAGGCAGAATCATGAGACTCCAGATAAAACTGAGAGTAGGAAAGAAAGCAATACATGTGAGGATTGATCTTCATCAATATTCAGTCAGAAACAGGACAAATTAACACTACACCATGATATCTAGAACTGCAGCAATAGCAAACGTCAACTGCAGTCCCTAGGAATGCCTGCAAGATCTTTTTCTGAAGTGCCGCTGGCAAGTGGTGTTCTTTTCTTTCTCTGTGAGCGTGGCCCTTTAAAATCAACATATACTGGTAGTTCTTGACCTTTCTAGGATCAGCCACGATAGCCAGAGGTTGGGAGGGAGCCAAGCCTACACCCATTCCCTGACCTTCTTGTACATCTGCTGTGAGAAGTCCGCTCCCAGCAATCAGGGTCCAAGGCCTGATTAACACATGCAGTGTAATAAGGAGATTTCCTAATTTTTCTTACTCCTGCAGTCTTTTAGTCCAAGTCACAGCTGAGTCCCAAGAGTTGTCTTATTAGAAAGCTGAATTTATTACTGGCATTCTTCTTACTTTAAAAGTTTAATTCAAATAGTTTTCTGCAAACAGCAAGTTTTCTGCCTTCAGTGAAAATGTGATACGATGTGCTGCTGAACAAAAAAACCCCTAATTTTATAAAATTAAGCATAAGCAAAGGCTAATCCATGCAACTTCTGCATAATGCAGCACATCAGCATGTCCTGATAAGTGGAGCTGTGATCTCAGGTTTTAGAACCATGTATTTTAAAGACTAAGCATTTGATTTTTTTTTTCTCACTGAGCTCCGTAAAATGATAACTGACATCGGTTTTCTTTGTGTCTTTGCAGTTGTTGTAACCTCATTATTCTTTGAATTATCTTGGCAGTTAGTCATTTTTTAGGTTTAGTTGGTGCCATCTTGTCTGTAGAGCTCTATGGTTGAAAGTGCAACACAAAGAAAGGTCACAGCACAAAAGCAAGTCAGGCTCCATCTTCTAGCACTCGCAGGACTCCTTTTATTTCATAATTGTTAATTTTCTACTACTTGCTTTTGTTTCTTGGCAATCACATGATTTCATCCTCCCCATGCAGCTCATGTGGATGTCCCGTGAATGCTAGAAAAGTTCCCTTTCTTTCTTCATGCTGCCTGTTTTTACCATTTCCACTGGAACTCTGTAATTGGGGTGAGGTAACACACCCTCATGACTCAAAACAGCTAATCTCCAAACGCACAATAACTGAGAACCCTAGCATACATTGGCTTGTCGCTAGAAGCTGATATTCAGCAATGAACTATGAGAAGATTTAAGCAAAAGATTTTGCCCTCCTCCCCCCACCCCGTCTCTCTTTAGAAAATAAATGTCTGATTCATGCAAAAATAATGTATGAACCATTTGCACTGCATTAAAAAAAATCTGCTTGTTATTCTGAGACAATTCTGCCTTCTTCTGCCTGGAATCACACTGCTCTGCCTCAGATAACTTAGGGGTGAGCCAAAACATAGGGCGGCATTTGCCAAAATATAGAAGCTAAAATTACACAAGTGTCAGGATAGAAACAGGAAAATTCAGTTTCTAATAGGCTTTAGAGCAACTGCGAGAGCAGGAGCAGCATTCCTACAACAACTGCTTCCCAGTGGCGAGTATCGTTTCTATACATGCAGTAATTGCCATTAAATGTTATGCTATCACTTGCCAACAGCGTCTACAGAGCAGTATCAGCGTCACCGCAGCATTCCACTGCACTTAAAATAGAAATTAGCAGCGGTAGGTTCATTCTTATGGTCCGAGGGTGGGTAACAATTACTGGCCATGGTAAGGTCATTCGATGTGAGACAGCTTCTTGAATGCACGTCCACTGTAAGAGGGAGGAGGTAGCTGCACTCATGTTGCCTCAGAAATTCGCGTCCCCTGCTTCTCCTTCTCTCACCCTGCTGCCTGTCAGGTGGAAACTGTCCTGTCAGAGAACTGGTTGGTCATCAATATTTGTGAAACACTTCTTTCTCATGAGATGCAAAGAACTCCAGAAATATAAAGTATTTGCAATGCAAATTGCTAAGTAGACGTGTTAGACCTTTGATTGCTTTCTGTGTTTAATTTCCATCTCCAGCTGAATGGGTTTTCCACATACGCTTAAGGTTAAACAGGCTTAAAGGCCATTTCTGAATTGTGATGTTGTCTAAATTAGGAGCCCCATTAATTGCTCATCTTGCAGAATGGAATTTAATTTATTTGTCATATTCTAAATCACTTTCCAGGAATATGTTAAATCCTGATTAGATGCATTCCCAACTTCTATAACACTTTTTGCACAAACTGCTTTCTTCTTCGTAAATCCCTATTGGGTTCATGAGTTCTCATTTCACTACACTTCTCTTCATATATTTTTAAGCCTCTAAGTTCATTTCTGAAGTCAAATGGGCGAAATACTGTTGTGAAATTCTGAAAGCAGCAATCTTCTCTATCACATAAATTATCATATTTCCTGTTATTTATTTTATGATACTGGTATTTCACTCACACAATTCTTTTCTGTACCCATAAAATTTTCCATCTGGGATATAATTTTCTAATCCTTCTGTAAGCCCATGTATTTTGTTTCACCTGTTAAAGAAATTTAATACTGTCGATCTGCAGTACTCTCTTGGAGACAGATGATCTAAAGTCTATTTCTCAGGAAAGAAATCATTGGCACACAACCCACCTGCACACATACCACCTGAGAATGAGGAAGGTGCTACAGTTTAAGTTATTCCCATATGAAATCATCATCACATGAGTGAACTTCATGTGGCTGAAAATAGTCTCCTTTTCTTTTCCCCATGGAAAAGAGGAAAGTGTGGGTATCCCTGGAGTTCTTTTGAAGGGTTAAGAACAGAAGCCAGTCATGGCCTGACTGAGCAAAATAAGAAAAGTCAAGTAGTTTTCCTAATAGCTGAAAAAAACCCAAAGCTGTACGTTCATGGTTTTGTCCCAGAGGAACCGTGAAGTCTATACAGCCAGACACCATGCAAGAACAAAAGCAGAGGCATCATGTGGATAAAGTTACATGCTGATAATAACTCACGTGATGCTATTTTATTATTGACAGAACAAAATGGGAATCATTTCTCTTTGCTACATCAGCATTTCCAGTGGCTTTATGATAAAAGCTTTACTTTTGCCAGAGACAGCTTTGCAGTTCAATTCATTCTGTCAATAGGGAGTCTATTTGAAATTTCCTTTTTTGCTTTTCCTAACAACAAGTTTCTTGATTCATTTCTCTTTCTTTTTCCTCCTTCAGAAAATACTAGTTATTTCTTCACTAATCCTTAACACTTTTATGTCATCCTGAGAAATGTTTGCTTGGAAAAGTCTCTTACTGGTGGCAAATTTATTAGCCTGGTATTATAAAACTGCTTGAGAGAATTCAGTTAACAATGATCCAAACTTGTTCTCTGTTGAGGCTACAACTCACTCCAACAGCTGAGGCAATGAAGAGGGAGGGTAGGGAGAGTCAGGATTAGGGATGAAATGTGTTCTTGAAAGGGCTGCCTGCCTCTGCTGCCTCCTGGCATATTATTATAGGGAGCTGTGATCGAAGTGCTGAGTGCCACAGCGGTGATATATTTGCATTTCACCAAATAATATTAGATACATATGGTGCCCTTCACTTTGAAACTTAACCCAAACTACTCAGAAACCTTAGGTCAGTGTTTTGTTTTGGGGGGTTTTGGGTTGGGTTTTTTTGGGTTTTTTCTCAGAGAAGATGCTACACACTAGTTTTACCACACTAATTTCAGTGGAAGGATTTCCAAATTGTTCCAGGGGTAAGTGAATAGGATTAGGTCCCAGATTGGTCTACAAATATTTTTGTTTGATAGACTATGTAGATACTTAAGGTAGTTTTAATTGAATTTTCTCAGGTACTAGAAGTATTCCAGCCAGAACAGTATGCAGCATGGCACAGGCTAAATCATATTTCCAAGAACTATTCTTTATTATTTGGCACCTGGTACAACAGAACATTTTGCAGTTCCAATTTAATGGAGCATTTTAAGATTATGCTAAATGGTTTGCTCACTTAGAACCTTGGAAACATCTTCCAGCTTTCAGCAGCTTAGCTAAAGACAGCAGTGTGCAAAACAGAGAAGTAATAAAATACCAAGTTTCAGGGGACTCAAAATCACCTTAAAATTCTTGTTTCTTTTGATAAAGATTAAAAAATAAGTAAACTGGGAGGGAAATTTTGAAGAATTCAGAATATTACATTCTGGAATTTTTTAGCTAATCAGGTTTTTTAAACTTATTCATTTACATTTTAAGAATCTGAAAATTCAGCCAAACACTTAATTTCAAGTTACAGAAAATATTTCCAACAGACCCAAAACACATTTCTTTTTCTTTTTTTTTTTTGTTGTGTGAGAATCGCACACCATCAAAATACAATATCAATAACAATGACTTCATATCATGGAGATGCCCAGCTGAATACAAAACTTTTCTCACCTCAAGCGAATCTTTGAAGCCAGACTTCAAAAAAAAGATGGATTTTACTGGAGAGGAGGAGGCAAGTGCATGGGACAACAGAGGGCAGAGACTCTGTAAGAGAAAGGTCAGGAAAAGCAGGACATTGAAGGCATCACACTGAGTATGAGGAGTACCAATTCCTTAAGGCAAGTCCATAGAACTGAACATTGAAAATATACAGCAGTGGTCACTGCTCTCTTACACTGCTCAGAAGAGTCACTGAGTCAATTCAGCAGAGAAAGGAAAAAAAGCCTTCTGAAACTGCAGCAAAGAAGCTAAATTCAGGAAATCTTCCCAAATTCTGTTCTTTATGGCAGGACTCTAGAGACATATATTTTTTTTTCCTCTGAGGCTTTCTGAAGAATATTGTTAACAGAAGGAAATAATCTGTTGAACGACTTCTAAAGAAGAAGTATTTGGTTTGTGCCGTATTCTCAAAGTCATGTAAAGTTTTCATTGTAGTCAGAATATTCATATATGAAATTGTAATAATGATTTATTAATTAGCTGAGACTGTCATCGCACTTCTCTATAGCTAATTTAAATGGTAACCACACTGGAGCCTGCTTTGTCTCATGTTCTCCTTTTCAGAAAAATCAAGCAGAGACACTTTGTTGGCCCTCCAAGATACTTTTATCTTTGCCTTCAAGGACCCTGAGGGAATGGAAACAGGGAAAGAAAATGAAAAGTGGATTTGTACCTCATGACTTTGAGATTTTTCTTCAAGCCCAGCATTTTTTCCCCTCCCTTTTCCTGCTCAATAAGATATCAAGAAAGCAAGCAAGCAAAGGGGGGGGGGGGGGAGGAGAGACAGAAAGCTAGGAGCATTGGTTAAAACTTTTTCCAATGTCAAAACACTCAAAACAAAAGAATTATCTTTTAAGTTTTTCCGAGCCAGGATTAGAGATTATTTTTTCAAACTATAAAGTGAAGAAAGTGAGTCTGGTTTTCATGTGTTTACAGCAATCATCTCCAATCATTAATAAAAACAAAACAGAGGAAGGAAGTAGTTTCAATACACAGGGAAGCAATGTCCCTAACAACACCCAACTGCATAGCAAAAAGCATTTACAGAAACAGATGCTGAGTCAATTAAATTCAATTTCCTCCAAAATATTAACTGTGCTTGCCAAGGTAGAAGACAGGGAGAGAGCTTATCTTGTCACAGTACATACCTAAAATATATTCTTGAATTTTGGAAGTGTTACTTGGAGACTCGATAGTGACTCTTGTTCTGAGGTAGTTACTGAACGTTGAACTTCAAATAGGATCTACTAAAAACTAGTCTATCTTGAAACAACTTTATAATCTCCATTTAAATCCAAGTGCTCCTTTAATTTAACTCTGACAAGTTGCAGCAGAGAACTGTAGTGTGAAGCAAGTAAATGAGTAGGACGAACAGGGAAAACACACATTTATCCATGAGTCACATCCATACACTCCTGCCTACAAAGGCAGCAGCAGCTGGGCTACTCGAGCTTGTTTTCAGTGCTTCATCTACCCGAGGAGCAGAAGATTCATTTCGGAAGAAGGTACCTAGCTTATTTTCCTCACAGTCAGAACAATATTCAGAACTATGCTTACCTCTGATTAAAATGAGGAACTCCACAGAGCCCGTGAGATCACTGAAGGCATTTTAAAATACAAATATAGTTGCTTCATATTAATGAAACGTCTTCAAGTATCAGGGAATGAATGGCACTGCACTATTGCTTCCTTCCCCTGTGAGAAGCTGTGACACTTGGGCTCTTTTCTATTACACAGTCTAACAGAGACAATCATAGATGGTTAAAGCATCTTGCAGATTTGTGCTTTGTCCATAGCCTCTTCCCACATTGTAACAATTTGTTACTCGAGTGTAAATCTGATACTTTTGGCTTGAAAACAAAGCGCTAGACAATCTGCAAACATGAGCTCATCACTTTGGGCAAGGTGAAAAGGGTCTCTGATGTGGTATACTCATTGTTGGCCCCCAGATATTAGTCAAAACTCTGAAAGGAAACCAACTTTTAACGTGGTGTCTATTTTCCTTTTTGTTAGCCTTTTTTCCATCTCTGACTCGTTCACACTTCAGTATGGAGCCACTCTCTCTCTGGTGTGTGTGTGTGTGTATGTTATGATTCAGTCTTCTAGCATGTATTATCAAGCAGCTGTTGTCTCGTAGGGAGTCTGCGGTAAATTGGACCAAAGGAGGGATTTTATTTCATCATTTCCCATACTCTACTCTTGCCTTGCCTGAGCTGGAGCAGACCTCTGTAGCAGCAAGCATTTATAGATACTGTGGAAAAAAAAAAAGCAGCCAAATACAGGACAGCACTAGACAACAGGAATTCCTTCCCATTCCTATTCACAGAGCAGCTACTTCATGCACTTCTGCGGTGTGTTGCATCAAGTGATCTATGTAATCATTTTACATCACAACCTATGGTCCTTCTGGAACCAGGCTCTCCATTTGGCAGGCCCAGAGTCTTAGTTCTTCCTTACGCTTGTAGTCTCCTGCCCTCCGTATAGCTCTGATTGGAGACCACAGAGCTCACGGTGCTCTAGCCACTGGCAGGACAGAGCTGGTATTTTGGTGCTTTATTTTTGCACCACACATTTTACCCTGGAAATGTTAACACTAGTCACCACCAACCTTTTTTCCTGAAATTGTTGACAAAAGACACCAAAGCTAAAATTCATCACAGCTGAAGGAAAAGGAAATAAAAAAATTTTTAAAAAAGATATTTCCCGAACAGAAAAATTTTGGTGAAACCTGGTTAAATTCTCCTCAGGGGATCTACCAGTGCTCCAGGTGTTTTCCACACATCAGACAGTGCAAAGTGCAACATATTCCAACTACAAGCAGTACAAGCTTTCTGTAATCATCCTAAGGAGACACATAGATGCACAATGTTCAGGTTTCCAGATATAGCTTATCTCTTTGTTACTCATGGTTTCACCTGACTCTTTTGTTTTGGGTTTTGGCTTTTTTTATATGTAAAGAAGCAAACAAGCAAACAAAATCTTGACATGAACTTTGAGTTGGAAAGCTCTTTTTTGGTTTTGTTTTGCTTTGGTCCTTTTTTTTTTAAATTTAATTATCTTATTTAATTTTTCCCCCTCTTGTACGTTTTTTCCAACCAGATGTAAAAACTAAGATAGCTGAGGATATTTTTATTTTTCCTCATAATGCAACTGGGAGGAGGAAGACTAAACTCATTATTGGAATCCTGGTAAACAGGACTACTGCCTCTCTGAAGACTTGTTACACTCAGGTTCTTGCTCACTAGATCCCAGGCTTACCATTGGGCAGAGAGGACAGCCACAGCTGGCCAGCCTTAGGTAAACCAGTTAGCAAGACATCTTTTTGACTGACCTCCAAGTTCTTCAAGCTCAGGATGAAGTCATCATTCTGGCAAACTGGAAAAGAGAGGACCCTAGCGTCAACAAAGCTCAGCTCTTACTAAGATCGGAAAAGTCTGAGATGAACTTATAAGTCAGAAAAGCTTCAGATGTCTTCCATGGAGACCTTTCAGTAAGGAAGATTTCTGAGACAGAACTACTGCAAGAGTAGTTCTCCTAACTGGCTTACTGAAAGGCAGTAAACTTGGATCAGAAGCTGGCAGTAGACACCCTTATACGTTATTCATTTTCCAGCACCTTGAAGCACAATAGCATGTCACTAATAGCATGCATGCCCAATGTCTAGAACAGAAAAAATAGGAAATACCTGTGGTAACTCTGTGGGTCTTGACTCCTGTATGTGGACTGCTGCAAAAAAAAAGCATTGCAACTGTACAGTGGTTCTCTTTAAAGTCTGTGGGATCTGGAGGTCTGCTGTCTCTGCCTCTGAGTAGCCTCTGCTTCAAAGTCCTGGGAAGGGTAGGAAGGGGAAGATAAAAGAGGGAGCACAGGAACTTGAGCTGTACAACTACCTATGAAGGACTATTAAAAAAAAATGGCCTTAGGATTGTCAAAGGAGGATCTGAGATAGACTGAAGACTATGAGGAACTGGAGCTTTTTCCAAATTCAAGAACAGCTTCAGGAAGAAGAGTGCGGAGACTCTGTGCCTTTTCAAGTGGGAAATGGCCCAAGCGATCAGGATAGAAAGAGACTTAGAGGTCCTCTTCATCAGGATCAGGGTCCAGACTGGGAACATCATGGACTCCTGCTAGGAGCTGGGAAAATTAAAACAGAAACCGAATTTAAATGAAGCCTTAAATGTGGGAAAAACTGAAAATTATACAAAGGAATCATAAAAGAAATTTGTGGGCTTTTTTTTGGAGAGACCTTTATAAAAGTGCATAGTTTTACAGCTGCTGTATCTGCGGGGGAGGAGGAACAGAAGGATGGTCGCACTGCAGCACCACACCACAAGATGGCAAGAACTAGAAGCTGACCTCAAACCAGAATTCAGCTAGAGCAATGCTATTACATTAAAATTTGAAGATCCAAATCTACCAAAAATATAATGTTAATGAAACTGGAGGTTGTTTCTGTAGATTTCTTGGGGGTTTTTTTCTCTTTGGCCTGTGGGTTTTTCAGACAAAAATCTAATCTTTAGAACACATCGCACACAGAAGTCAAATACTATCTGCAGTGTGATCTGCTCGGTGCCCTCCTAATTATCTATATCTTTCTTTGAAGAAACATGGGGAAATTCTTGTTTTCTCTGTCATGAGTTGCTGCCTTTTTTTTTTTTTTTTAATTTCATGCCATACTTTTTCTGGCTCTCGCATGAACTTTAATAAATTCTCATCCATTCAAACAAGCTTCTCAAGTTCTTGAGCATATTTACTCACTGTCCCAACATTTTCGTTTTTCTCTCCAACACCGAGTGAAAGACCACTCCTTTGGTCTTTAGGGGCTGCTGAGTCCCCAGGCTAAGTGTAATCACTCTTTGTCAGATTAGAATCTAAGCTATGAAACCTCCATGAACATTATAAAAAGCCACAGCTCCATTCATGGTTTCAGTTTAGGTCTTAGGGGACAAATGTCTACATTGCAAACACAGCAAGGCCACATAGCATTAAAATTCTTGGTCCTGCCTCAACACAGCAGTTGCATTAGATCATCTCTTACAGTCTTCTTCCCGTGGTATGGTTCTCTGATAATTAGCAACTGTGTTGATAGAGTCAACACAGAGGCCAAACACCACAGAGGAGCTGCTCTCCTCCCCAGGGGCTGGATTGTGGCTGAAATGAATTGACAAACCAGCTTTAGACAGTTTGCACAGTTGCATGTGATCTATGAATAAACAAAGACAAGAGATACTCTGCAGCTGGCAGGTTTTACCAACTCCACATTTACATGCAAAATGCCGCTCTTAATGATGTTGGATTATATGACCTCCTGAGGTGTTTTCTAGCCTCATTTATTCTACAAGTCTATGAAAATGACATTAAAATTACTTTTTAAAAACCCAAGGTTCCATAGAAAGCTTTCATTTCATTCAAATGACTTGATTTCTTCTTAATAGCCTCCCTAGGGAGTTTCTGAAAAACGTTGAGAGGAAAACTTTCCCCACCTCTGCTTCGGCAGGTGACAAATGCTGGTGAAATAACCTTCAAGCAGCAACTGGCTGCAACTCTCACCGTGTCTGACTTTGCAACCCTGAGCTCACGCTGAGCAGTGCTTGCTCCTCAGAGTCATTTCATCAAAGCCAGCATGAGTCCAAAGTACACTGCCCACGCTGTGGGTCAGGCCTGCATGTGCTGTGTGTAAGGGCTGAGGAATCTGGCACCCAGCACACACCATCCGCCGTACGGTCAGTCCCAAGCCCAGAACAAATACAATTGGTGCACTTTAAACATCTTGCCCCCTTTGTGAGCATCTAGCGACTACAGCCTTTATTTGTGTGCCAGCCTTTTCACATCGCCTGAAAATTTCAAACAATTTCATAGCCATGGGAGTGCTAATTAAAACATTCAGCAGTTTTACTGTCTGAGCAGTGTAAATATGATGTAAAAAGAAAATGAAAGAGCATTTACACAGATGCATACTTGTTCATTGTAGCTATAAAATATAGC
Organism: Laterallus jamaicensis coturniculus; assembly: GCA_022605575.1. NCBI lineage: Eukaryota > Metazoa > Chordata > Aves > Gruiformes > Rallidae > Laterallus > Laterallus jamaicensis. The sequence goes on from JAKCOX010000001.1 coordinate 26,304,973, forward strand.
TGCAGGGACCTGGCAAGAGCAAGGGTCTCTTATTCTTCAAAACAAATTATTCAGCAAAAAAATTAGACATGAAGCTTTAGCTTGGAAGAGTTATTCTTTGTTAGGTTCATTTTTTATTCATTCCTCCAAAGCCACATTTCCCCACTTTTTTCCTGGTTTATAATACTAGTCACTCAATTTACTGCTGAAACGGACTAAGAGATGATTTTAAACAAAATATTTATTTCACACTCCTGAGGTCACAGTCCACACACAGAACTATTTTCCCTTTTACTCATGCAGCAGTCTCTTTGGTCAGCGAATCCCAGTCGTGGGGAATAAAGTCCCCTGAAATATCAGTGACCTTCTCTGCCTAGGATAGGGAAGGCATTCTCAGGAATCTTATTTTCCAGCCCTGGTTGATGTTTCAGTCTGGGATTTCAAGAACACCAACTACAGTTGTTTACACTGCAAAGAAAGGAGCTTTTTGATCAGGGGAAGCTGAGTCACTACTCCCTGTTAGTTTTATCATTTTACAGAGAGCGAGAGCTGATGCCTGATCTTTCTCTGACCTCTTATTCAAACTTTTTTTTTAAACTCCCAGGCTGTTATATTCTGTTTAATCATGTCTCTTTGATATTTAGAAGAATCAGATACTTTTTCGTTTGGTGTTACATGATGTCATAGGCAAAAGCAGCACAAATCCCATGAGGTTACCCTCCGGTCAAAACGGTTCACTGAGAGGATGAGACTCAGTCCTAGAGAATTTTTCTGGGTCCTGAGCTATTTTCAGGGCTGGGGTGGGAGGGTGAAGGGGGGGGAACTAGCTTTTTGTTTTGTTTTGTTTTGTTTTCCCACAGACATCGTAAGACAAACAGACCACAGGTCAGGTAATGTAAGCAACAGACTGCAAAACCACTGCCAAAAAATTGTAACCACCCAATCATCTCTGAAGGAAAAAATTCATTTAAATGACACATGTTAATAGTATTGAATTCAAAACACTTGTTTTGACATCCAGATGTTGGAAAGTGGCATATCCTGATTAGCAAAAATATTTTCTGGTCTTTCAGATCTTCCTTCCTTATTTTGATCACAATTCAAGTTTTGGAGAAATTCTTTCCCACTACTGTCCACTGATCACATCACTGAAGTATTTCAAAATTTTAACTTGTTTCCTATAAGGAAAAAATTGAAAGCATAACCACAAATATTTATGTTACTGTCAGCGCTTATTATTGGAAGCTTAGTTCAGTCTGCTGCAGTGCCATTGCAAGAGTATACGGCATATGGCATCCAGCTCCTCCAGGCATTAAAGAACAGCATCAACACGCATGGTTTTTATAACCTGGGAAAGAGAGAGCATCCAAGATGGAAAGGTGCTAGTGACACGTAGAAATGTCCCCATGTGATTGCTTCTAATTGGGAATCTTGGAAAAGCTATGGCAGTATTGTCAGCCTCAATGAACTCTAGAATTAAGTTGGCTTTGGAGTGCCTTGCTCATGGGAAAGAATGAGAGCACAAGCTTTCGATACTTATTCCTTCAGAGCAGGCACTGCCACTAATGATGCACTGCAGCCAGGTGGCTGCTCTGATGTCTGCTTCTATATCAGGACACGGGATATTCACATTCACAGATTCACAGAATTGTAGGGCTAGGAAGGGAACTCAAGAGACCATCGAGTCCAACCTTCATTGGGGTTGGATTCCTGTAAGATGGTGGTGAGGAGCAGAGGGGAATTTCAGGGAGAGGGAATTTTGGCCACCACGCAGTAAAGCATGTTAAGCTTTCAATACTTCCTAATGTCAGAACAGGTAAGTGATGAAATTCCCAAGTTTATAAAAGTTTATTGAGTGATAAGATGGCGGATGTCTGTTCTAAGAGAACAGTGTCACCAGCGATCTTGATGCCAATGCAGAGTTCCCTTTCCACAACAGGCAGCCCTTGTGGAGTCCTGTGTGGTTCTTCTTGTGGTTGTACATCATTGTGGGGGTGTCATTGCTCTTAATAGTGATAAGAACTGAAAGACTGTTATGCTGCTGAATTCTAAAGTCTAAGAGAAATAGGTTTCTAATAGAAGGCTTTGCAATGTTTCCACCAGCCTGCCTACTTTTCCTTTAAAGACAGTAGCCTAGATCCTAATGTTATCCTCTGGGGACAAAAGATCCCCACTGTAGTCATACTGCTGTCATTGTAGTTTTACTGCTAACTGCATTTGACAAATAAAGCCTTAAAACAATAGTGAGGGCTTATGCAATGTTCTAGATTGCCTTTTATCCACTGTCTCAACCAGCTTTACAGCAAAGGCCTACAATTGTCCCCTACTGCAGGAAAGCCTTCTCCAACTCCTTTCCCAGGTGGATAATCTCCTTTAAGCCAGGGAAAATACAGGCCCCTCTTTTGTCAAAGGTTTTTCACATCTACCAACCAAGGGAGATAACTGCCAGGAAGTTACTGAAATGTAAGAGCAAGAACAATGACAAAGATGGAAGGCATCAGAGTAGCCTAAGCAAAAGCCAAAAGAAGTTTGGGCCGTGGTCAAGAACAGGATTTGAGTTCCCCCCTATCCTCAGATCAGAGCCATAACCACAACTATATTCAATTTCCCTACTTAATATATGTTAATACATTTTTACCTATCATCCAAGCAGCCTCATTTTCTGGAATTTTAAGGTTTATGGCCCATTTCAGTTTCTTCCTTTACTTTATGGGAAAGACACATTGCAAATATTGGGCAATGCCTCGCAAAGTCTTGTCCTAACCTAACATGACTGAGCAGTGTGGGAGGAGGAAGTAATGACTTCCCCCTGACCTGTGTAGCTGACATGAAGTCTGCCAAGAATCACAGCCTTTTTGCTCAAGGGAACACAGGAGCAATTCTTTGGAGAGGAGGCAGGGAATGGGGGTGCAGGGGAGGGAGGCAGAAGTATGTCTCTACCCCCTCCTGTGCTCCATGTGGCAGAAGAGAATGGCCACACCACTTAAAAGAAGTAGTAAATTCCTCTCCACCTTTTCCCCTCCATCAGTAGTTCACTTCTGAAGGGCTGGGCGGTGTAGCTTTGCACTGCCACTTCCCGGATTGGTACAGTTGCAGTGCCCACAATGTGGGGGAGCCCATAAAAAGCAGAGTCTGGCCCATTTGGAAATAAAATGGGTTTTGGGTCTTTCTTTTCGTGTGGCAAGAAAGGCAGAGCTGCGCTGTAAGGATGGAATTTCACAACAGCACAAAAATAAAGCACAGTGCTGTTCCAGAATTTCTCTATTCTTATTCTAAACAGTAATAAACCCACCTCCCAAACCCCAGTCCGGACGAAATATTAGCATTCCCTCCACTCTGGTTACAGCTCACATCCCTCTTAATACCTCTTGCTCTGCCATGAACTATTTGTATAAGAAAGGCTTATGTTTGAACTGGAATTGGCACAAATAGTTACCCATTGGATATTCCTTTTCTGCAGAAATCTGATCTCTTTCAGTGCTTCACAAATCACAGAATCCACTGAGGACAGAAGCCTGTGTTTTCTTCTTCTCCAAAGAGAATAAAAAATCGTCAGTAACCCTGACAGCTTCCTGTAGTGTGGCTCTCACAGCTTATTCCAGATGAGCCGAACATTAAACTTGCCATAAAAATGTTATGATGGGAGGATGTATCTCCCACAGTACTCAGAAATTATTTAGTGAGTTTTACCATCATCACCCCCAGGCTGTAACCATTTCCCAGCTCTTCTCAGAAGTGAAAACAGGAAGAATAAACTTAAAACCAGACCACAACAATGACAAATAACAGCAACAATTACATAGGCAGCAAAAATGACCCGAACTGAACACAGGAATGGCCATCACTTCTGTGTGCTTTGCGAACAGTTTGGGCTTCGCCTACTTGGGCACTGGGAAGCCGCAGAGAGAGGTCTGCAAGGATTTACCCAAATCTGTGTGCCGGCAGCACTGAGTGGCAGGAGGGAGGCTGGCTCCATGCTCTTAGGAGAAGGATATGTTTTATCCCTGCCTCTACCACATACGTGCAGTGAGCTCGTAGTGACTCAGCTGGCTCCAGGTTCCTCACTGTGGAAAGCAAGGCACGCTCCCTTTACCGGCTCTCAGCTCACTTTACAGTGGTGCGTACGGACTGCCCGGCAGAAAACCGGGAGTATCCGTGGCTTTTATTGATCCCTGTGAACGATCAGCCTCTGGCATCGCTCAGGCTGCCTCTGATTTCTCCTGTGATTGCCAGCCCGGAGGATCTGCCCCTACGGTTTTTCTTCTCACTTGAGCAGCTGCTGTGTCCTTTATAGTCTGTTTGGTTATGTCATCATTAGCTTTTTTAATACGGGTAAGGAACCTTAAAAATGCTTTATGCTCTCAAGAGATCTGGAATTTCTCAAAAAAAAAACCCAACAAACCCAGAGATAGAGAGAGAAAAAAGTTCTGATGTTTCTCAAGCATCCCTCCCCTCCCTTCTGAAAAGGCTTTAAAAATGTGGAATGTTGTGGGAAATTACGCAGAATGTAATAAAAATGTACATGTAAAAAAAATAAAAATCTAACTCACAGCTTCCTTGGCTGGAGTGATGTCCCAGGGCTGGATCCAGCTCAGCAATGCTCTTTGGCCTTTCTCTAGTTTTCTCTTTCCAGGACCACATCCCTCATTTAGCCTCTCCTTCCAGGACCCTCTTTCTCACCCCCACACACCACATAAATACGCAGACACATAGAGCTCTGACACATGTTACTTTCTGTGGCACAGGATACCCCCAAAGCTTCTTCTTTACAAAGTTCAAGCAGCCCCTGTGCAGAGTACCTCCCTTCTCTGCTCTCTGGTCTCCAGCTAGACACAAACAGTCCAAAACAGGGTTTATTTATTGGATCTGCTTCTTTAACCATTTGGTCACTGCATCATCCATTTCTCCTCCAAGTATATCTTATAAAAAGTAACAAAACCTCTTCTGGAAAGTACCCGCTGTTCGGGGTTGGGGTTTTTTTGCATTTTGCAGTGTTATTTAACATATACATATTTATAGCTCATCAAAATGTCTTGACAAATAGCAATTGAAAATAACTTTAGAAAAATGTAGACATTAACTTTACAAAAGCACATGCTAAAGATTTTAAAAAGACAAATATACTTAAAAAAGGGAATGGCTTCAAAACTTTGCAAAATAGAAATAGCCCCAAATTTTATTATTTTGGTAAGAATTTTAACTTTCTTATCCAGAAGTCACTTCAAAAAATGCTATACATACATGAGTCCTTCTCTCATTTCTTTTATACCCCTAAATGTTTCTATCATTGCATTTTTCCAAATAGTCTGCTGTTTACATCTTCTCCATCAAAGAGCAAACAATTTTTGGAAGATCTGTTGAAGGTAATAATTACTATCTAAATGAATATTGCAGACTTAAACTTGCTAACTTGAGACTCAGGCTGAATTAAATGGCTTGCACGTGATTCAGTGGTGTGAAGATGGGCTTTCTAAGCTAGTTAAAAGCATGATTTCAGGAAGGAAATTCATTATAAGACTCAACTCTAAGCTTGTAATAGGAAGTTGATTGAAGTGCTTGCATACAGGCTTCAGTACCTTGCTTGGTCATGCCATAACTGAGTATAGCTTAGATACGTAAATAGTTTAGAAAACACTGTGTACTTAAAATAACTTTTTACCCATTAAAAGCTCTTGTCTGTTTCAGATTTTCCATCTCTTAGGCAGTATTGCCATTGAAGGACACAGCTCAGTGATGCTAAGCCTACGGAGTTGACCAGGTCCTGTAGTAACCCACTACAAGCTGCTTGATGTGCCCCTTACTGCTGCGGCACGTGGCCAGGACTTGCTCTTGATGAGCAAAACTCCCACCACACTCTAGGCACTGACACAGTACCACTTCACTCTTCTCTGGGAGATTTAAATAGGCTGCTAAGGACAGACCTCCACAAAGTATGAGTTTCACTAAGTGTTTCTGTTCTGCAACTGCTGTTGCAAAAGCCCAACTTGCCACCAACTTGCCTGAAGCCCAGGAAAGGGAGCCCCACAGCTGACACAGTAGCAAAGGCAGGAGGTGTCCCAGTCTTGTAAGTCTTACCACAGAATCACAGAAGCACAAGGTTGGAAAAGACCTTTAAGATCATTAAGTCCAACCATTCCTGCCGTATGCTAAACCATATCCCGGAGTACCTCATCTACTCTTTTTAAACACATCCAGGGATGGTGACTCAACACCCTCCCTGGGCAGCCTGTTCCACATCCTGACAACTCTTTCAGTGAAATTTTTTTTCCTAACATGTAAACTGAACTTGCTCTGGTGCAGCTCCATGCCATTTCCCCTTGTCCTGTCTCCTGTCACCTGGCTCAAGAGACCATCGCCCACCTCTCTACAACCACCTTTCAGGTAGTTGTTGGCAGTGATAAGGTCTCCCCTCAGCCTCCTCTTCTCCAGGCTAAACATCCCCAGCTCCTTCAGCTGTTCCTCATATGATTTGCATATGAATCATGATGTGATAATAATATTTGCATGCTATTATCATTCACAGTTGTTTATTCAAATTTTGGATGCACTGCTTTAGGAAGTACAAACACTTCCGGATGACCTCATAAGTCCTCACAAGTCTCCCATGCTGATGGGAACTGAAAACGTGTCACGCTTTCTTTGCACTGTGCTAGTTTTTCCAGGTTGATGGCCAACACTGACACTATCCTGTTTTCCAGGATAGGTGTTCTTCAGATGAACAGCTCCACAGTAATGCTACAAAAGCAGTCACAAAGAGATAAAGTTGTCATATATCTCTGCTATTCTATCATATATTGATGCTGATATATTTACAAAAGTATGATGTTAAACTCAGATGCAAGCCCACAGGCATGCTATCATGCTGAAGCAAACTTCTCTGCAGGCAAAAAGGAGACAGTAACTGCCTCGCATGGCATGGTTGCAGCAGCAACGCTCTCCTTGGCATGTGGGAGCTGCTCAAGCCAGGGACACGATGGGGCTAAAGGGCTCCAGGGTTGCTTCCTCCTCTGCCTCCCCTGCTCTTCACAGTGTAATAAGCTCTGTACACAGAGGCATAGCAATGGGGAAAATCCCTTCAGCACCGATATGTGACCCATGACTTCTACAGAGGCTGCGTTTCTGTTGCGATATGCAATAAGGAAGAGGGAAAGAGGCTACTTTCAAAGTGAATCAGCACTGTTTTCCCCTACTTTAAATTGCCTGTGTATCTAGGGGCATCTAGACTCTCACCAGACATTTAGAAGGGTGTTTTCACACAGGACCTTTATTTCTTTGCTGCCTTGCTGGTGTGAGGTTTCATACCAAGTACCAAAGGCTTCCTAGCAGGCAACAGCAACCTTTCTCTGCTCTCTGAGAAAAGAACTCAAAAGTGGCACCTTCTCAGGTGTGATTGAAGAAGCACTTGCTAGAGTTCAGCAGATAGGGATGTAAGTGGATCCAGTCCCTGGTTTTCAAACCACCCCTCATAAGCCTTGATCTGGATGAGTGCTTCAGCAGTGGAAGGTCACCAAGTCAATCAGAAACCCTCTATTTTTGCATCTGTTATCCAAAAATTCCTCCACTTCCGAAGACTAGAGCCACACAGGCTTGTATTAAAGGGTGAGAAATGACAAGAGAAAAGTACAAAAGCAAGTGTCCTGATACCTCAGGAGTCATTTCAGGTCTACTCTACATCTGAGGACAGGATTTCACCCACTGACTTCTCAATTAAAAATGCTTCAGTCACTTCCTGGAAAGACAGAGGTCCCCTAAAGCTTCCAGTCACAGAAGCCCAAATCTGGGAAGTCAAACTCTTTGAGGCATTTCTTCCCTAAGATGCTGTGGGGTAAATCTGCAGGCTGTGTACACCAAGTGTAGCAAATGCTGACATCTCTGCTGCATGTTTAATACTCCCTGTGTGCTGTTGAGTACTCTGTCACCTAGAGTACTAGAGGTCTACTAGTGCCATCACTTAGAAGGGGTCTTTTCTGACAAGCTCTAGGACATCATCTGCACTGGAATCAGTGTGCTGGTAGGCTAGGTGTTGGCTATGCATATAAAAAATACAGGCTATTTCTGCTCACAGATGACTAGTCTGAGTGAGAGGACCTTTACAAAACTTATTTGTACTGATAAACTTTCTTTTTTTGTGCAGCAAAATAGTTCTCCAGGAGGCTGTGTTGAGGTTTGATAGTAGATGATAATTTAAAGTTAATCTAAATAATAGTTGCAGATGAGAAAACAAAGAAAGTAGACAAAGGAGTACCAATAGTCTGCTTACAGAGAGTTCTCAGAACAGCCGCCTCAAATTATTACGGTTTCCTGGTAATGCCACACATGCTTTGGTAGCACAAGTCTAAATATAATATTGGTGGGCATTGGAGGGCATTATTCATTGGCCACAGCTTGTCACTACCATGATACATGACACAGAAATCAAAACAACAACTCTATACTGACATCCAAAAATCTCAGTACTTTCTACAAATACCAGCTACATCTCAGCTACAGAAAATGCTCAGAGCCCTTCAGAGAAGAGCCTGGAGTGGAGGACAGCTGTGCTTGTCTTTCTTAAAATTCTGACTTCAGGGTTTGGAGTTCATCTGAAGGAATGACAGTAAACATTCAAAGAAAAAAGATGGGTAATTCTATAGCTGATTGTACTGGAATGTCTTGGAAAAAGAAACTTGTGGAATCATTAAAATGTCATTTTAGTGCCAGTGTGAAAATTATATCCAGATTACTTCTCTTGAGCATTAATGACACTGGAGAGGCTAGCTACAGTAATTGCAGTTTGTACTATAACCTAAGAAATTAGTGAAGGCACCTGCCTTGCACAAATGGCAGCCCTCTGCCTGGGATGAAATGACCTCTAAAACAAACGTCGGCACAGTTTGCTGGGCCTGCTTGCACATCAGAGAGATCTGCCCCATGTGGGACAGGGAACTGCGCTGCGCAAGGTGGTTAGTACCACAGCTTGAACTTTATAGTGCATGACAGACAATCTAATGGGTAATTAAGTGAAGGGCTGTTCTATTACTCAGCTTTAACAAGGACTGTATTCCAAAGGCTGAAAGTATGGAAAAGTATTTAGATAAAATTTGCCGAGAGAATTACAAGGAATCTCAGTGCACACATAAGGACGATGCTGAGGTGGAAGCATAGCTGACCATTTCATCTGAGTAAACTATTACATAACAGCTAAGCTATAATAAAACCCCTATTCCAAATCAAATAAGTCTCCCAGACTGCTTAAAATGAGTCACCAACAGCTTTATAAACATACAAAATACTTGACAAGGAAGTCTCTGATAATTTTTTAGTAATTATGTCTGTGAATTGTTCTCTGTTGACATCACTATTAGAAATGGTTTCCCATAAGTTTGCACTGCCTGTTAACATCTGCTCATTAATCACTGAGGCTTTGAATATTTCTTTCATTACAAGTTTATTAGATCCTGAATCTGTTTGCTCAGATAGATGTTTAATTAGCACAGAAACAATAGCTGAAGACAATACAGTTTTATTTTGTATGGATTTTTACAGCTTCAAAAGCCTCTTAGCAAGATGTGATTTCACAAGACAGTCACAGATGATGAAATAGCTGTACGTCCCAGAAATTTGTAAGGAGCAGAAAGCTATTTTTCATGGGCTTCAAGGACACTTTCAAGCTTTGTCTGTGATCTGAACAAAACAATAAAAGTTTTGCACTGAAGTATGATTTGGAAGCATAGTGCACAGCCAAAGCTAGGAGGTCAAGTAGTGTTTTCTTAAGACAGTCCTGTAGGACTGATACAGCAAACAGATAAAATTGGCCTAAAAATGAACATGAAAAAGGAAGGATATAATCAGGGCCTGAGGAAAGAAGATCATCCCCGGGAATATGATTTTTGAGGAGAGAGCAGAGTCTAGCAGTTACAACACAGTGTTTTGGAGGCAGGAAGGTCCTAAGTTCAATGGGAGCTACAGTATCACCACAGGCAGTTCACTTGACCTCTGTGGTACCTCAGTCAGCTAAGCTGTAAGACTGGCTTCCATGGAAATCCAGATGTTGCCTCTGTATTAAACTATCCTGAGTAAATAAGTTACCAGAGGAACTGCATATCTGAAAAATGCCTTAGCCAGAGGTTACTAAAGGATATTACTAATGACAGACAAATGAGGAACATCAGAGACTGCCATATTTGTAGATACTTTGGTCAGGGATGCGACTTTATGTAATGCTTGGAGGAAAATAAATAATGAGTTTCATTATACTTTTAAGAGAATAAAAGGCACAGGCACTACTGTTAAATGAAAGCTAAAAATGCTCTCAGAAACAGCAAACCTACAGTGGCAACTCTCAGTCATCTTAATAGGCTATAAAAGTGTAAATGAAATCCCACACAGTCTGTCTTTCAAGACACCAAACTAGGGCTGCTCACAGGTGATACTTATGGAAAAAAAAATATTTCAGATGCCCAGGAATCTCTTGCTCTGTACTACCTACAAAGAGACAGGTGCCAGCCTGCTCTCACACAGACGGGGAAGAGGAACTGGAGAAAAACCCTGCGAGGAGCCAGATGGGAAATGATGGTGACTGTCCCAAGGGTGTACATGAAGCCCTCTAAAAGGGAAGGTCAAGTTGCACTCAGCTTTGCATTTCATAGTCCACCAATCATTTCAACTTGGAAATGATGGGATGGCAGCAGCTATCTTTCATCTAGTCCTGCAGGAAAATATGAAGGTAATGAGCAAGCAGGAAACTGCAGCTCCATTTTCCTTCATTACCTGTTAGCCCTGGTTGGAACCCAACCCAGGTTATGGCACAGTGGCTGCACTGCCCTCTTCATTAGCACAATTAAGTACCAAACTGAAGTAGATTCCAAAATAAAGAAAAGAAACACAAACTACAGGACAGAAACCAAGGCTGTGAGAAGGAAACATTCCTATCAGTAAGCTCCTTGTCCTGATATGGACACACTGTTTTGCGTGGCTCTGATAAGGGGATTGGGCTGCCTCCATATGCTTCCTCTGAAGAACGATTTTGCGAGGAAAAGTGACAGCAGAGGGGAATAGATGATGGTAGCTGGATGCAAGGTACAAGAGACCAGCTGTAATAAGCTGCTGTTGTCTGCACCAGGACCAAAAGCCGTAACACAATAGTACTGTCTCAAGAATAACTCCTGCAACAGTCACATCTGTGCACTGTCCACAGCTAAGCACTGTGTGTACTGTCATAATGTGACCGTTTGTAGGACCTGCTCCATGGACTAAACCACAGAGGGAAGAAATGCAGTCGATGGTGATCATACGTCCAAAACCAATTGGCAGATAGCTAAGATTTATCGTTATGTTTTTCAAGTTTTCATCTTTGCTTAATTTTTATTATCTTTTTTCTTGTCTTTTTTTCCTTTTTTTCGTAACTCCTTTCTTCAACAAGCAGAGTGGCAAGAGCTCCACCTAGGATGGGCTGCTATACTGGAGTAGGATGGACTTTGGTGTTTATACCTTTCTTCGACACAAGCAACTTTGATTTGAAAATAGTGTCTAGAAATGCACAGAGATTTTGCCTTTTTTTTTTTTATTATGTGCAAAATGCTAGGAATGTTTAAAAGTAACAGTAACCAAAGTAACAGGGAATAGGAAATAGGAGAGACATTTATCCCCTTAGAAACAGCTTTATTCCCTTTGCATTTCTACAGGAGCATAGACGTTTTCTGTCTGCTTTGGCACCAAGAATGACTTTTTCAAACATCAGGAATTTTTCTGCCTTTTACAAGGCTTGCATATATTGGATGTGAGAGCAAGAAAATGGACTTCAGTTTTAAAACACTTTATCACTGCTACCAGCAGGACAGAGTAACAAATACGACATTCTCTTAAACGAGACAGGCTGCTGAAGAAATATATAATTTCACAGCCCTCTAAAGGCTTTTTTTTCTTTTGCTTTGCAACTGGTTCCTGCTTTGTCAGATCCTCTCATCTAATAACATCAAAGCCGCTGAAAAATGTGGACTAGGTTAAGATTAATGTATATGTCACTTGTACTCCCCTGGTTGGGAGGTAAGTACAGTTCAGCATTAGAAAAAAGGCATTTTTATTGTGACAGTGATCCAGCAAAACCAGTCACAAGGGACCTGATCCAAAGTCCATTAACATCCATGGAAGATGGAAGTTTTTCCACTGATTTAGTAGGCTTTTTAATCAGACCTACTGCCTCTTCTACAATATCCATCTGCTCTGCTGTTTCAAAGAGGAGATTAGTACAAAGCAAAAGATGTACATGCTGCCATGAAGGTCGGATTCACTGACAGGCTGTAGCATATGCTGTAGACAGTTTTGTGTACCTTGAGTTGACATCAGGAGCAATTTAGATTTGGAGAAGAGTATTGAATAACAGACTTTTAAACACAGTAATTATAAGGTCTTTGAAACAAATACTAGCATTGTGATTTGGGAAGCCTGAGGAATTTAATCAGCCATTCTTGATCTAATTGCCAGTGTGATTTTCACTCTATCAGATGTGAGTTGTAATCGGTTTTGAAAAGTTTGACATATGATAGGCTTCTGGCTTCTCCTTACTTAAATGCTTTATTTATTTTATCAGACAACTTTCTGAGCACAGTAGGTAACCTGGTCTAACAGTGAAGCAGGTGCTGAAATGACCAGGAGGAGAATGCCTCTGGAAAGCTATCACAGCTCGTAAAAGCTGGGGTTTCAATAGTTACAAAGGGCCAGAACTCACTTTCTGTTAACATCCAGTATTTTAATTTTAATGGAGAGAAAAATGAATCCTTGTCTGAAATCCCACAGTATAAGGACAACTTCAGGAAAATGAAAGGAAATGCTTCTTCCCAGAGAGGAATTCACTGCTGCAGGAAACACTGGAGTCAAGTACTGTGTCTGGATTTCTACAGGACTGCAGTGGTGATATTAGTAACAACTGTAATTTCAATTTAGGGGCTCAGTTCTGCCGAGAGTCTTGAAGGATCTGGGCTTAGATCTGCAGATTTGCTGAGGCAGGAATGTGTGTTCAGAATTATCCGTGCAGATAACAGAAAGAGATAAGGAAGGCTGATGGCACAAGTGTTATGGGAAGCTCAAGTTGATGCCACCCATAAAAATATCAAAGGTTTTTGCTGCTTGGCTCAAGTGAAACCTCTCCTTTTTCAAGTGAGCAGATTAAAGCATAATTGCAATCCAGGGGTAACACATCTCACTGTCTCTCTCTCTCTTTTACATTAAGCATGGTGCAGGGACTTTGGATAAGGCAGCAAACCGGTCCCATTATGTGGGTCTGATCATGCATCAGTGCCTGTTCCCATATGGCAGAAAATGGGCAAATGCTTTCAATCAATGGAGGAGTACAGAGAGGGGAAGGTAAGGAGGCTGTAAAGAAATGTGATGCAATACAACGTGGGCCTGATCCAGTGCTCAGCAGTGCTAATGGAAAGATGCCTAATGAACCTTGGATCCCAATCCAGAGGGATTGTAATCATGCCCTGTGGGGAGCTCACCATGGGGTAATCATGCCTTGTGGGGACCCACCTTAACAGGCTGCACAGCATAACCTTGTCTTCACACCAGCCAGAGCTGAATCCTTGTTTGTTATTGTTATTGTTATTATTATTATTGTTATTGCTATTGTTATTGTTATTATTGAAAGAAGTATTTTCACAGCAGTGAAGGTCAGCTACGAATGATGACTCACTTGCACCACAGATCTACACAAATAGCATGTGCTAAGATTACCATCTGGTATAACAATCTACATCACAAGACTCCACATTTCCTGTTACCCAGGGTAAGTAAATTTCAAGCATGAGGGAAAATTTTAGCAAGTTTCCCCAAGTACCTTTGCAGAAAGAATAATGTGGCTTACACAGAGGGGGGAAGAGAAAGGGAAATTATGAGGTAAACGCTATTCCCCTCCCTTCTGCCCCCTCATCTCCCAAGAAGAAAAACATATTATGTTTGCAGTTCTCATTTCTATCGTGTTTAAAAAGTCAAATCTATGTAATGAATACCTGCCTGGAGGGAGTCCAGTGGGATGCTGACAGCCAGGATTTCTGGACACTGTGTGAAATGGAGGGTGTATGTTTCACTCACTCCCTCTGTCACCCTTTCTCCATCTCTTTTTTTTAATTCAGCATCAAGACAATGCCCTACATTCTGCCACTATGAAGGGTATTGGGTCCTGGCAGCACTGATGGCGCTCTCCTCTGCACCCCACAGCACTGAGCCTTATGGCAGGAGCTGGATCACCCCCAAAATGGAGGAGGAGCCATGGGAGAAGGGGCTGGGTACACAGGTGTCATGTCTCACAGGGGATGCGAGAAGGCCAGGTCCTTAAGCTGCCTAAGGTTCCTAAGCACAGATAAAAACAGAGAGATGGAGTAAATGCATATTTCCATGGATGCCAGTGGCCTGGCTGTGATGGCAGCTGAGGGTCTCATCCCAGGCAGCATGGCACCTGCTAGCATCGCATCCACTCAAGTGAGCAAGGGGAAAGAGGCTTTCTGTGACAGTGCTTAACTTATGCATGCAAGGTGCTGCGAGGCACATTTATTGCCTGGTGAAGTTTCCCAGTGCCACTGAGCATCAGTTTTCCATTTCCCTCCATCCTATCTGCCCTTCCCATCGTGCCCATGTGAGAGGAGGCTATGTCCCTGCTGGAAGCCCAGCCTGGGGCTGAAGCAACCTCCCAGGGTAAAGCCTCAACCCTTCGCCAAACACCATGGTTCCAACCCTCCATCTCACCCTCCAGCAGTGGCACCGTGTCCCTTTCCTTGTGGGTCTCTGTCACCTCCCACAAGCTGACTGCTGACCAGCCAGCCAAGGGATGCAGACCAGCTCCTCCCCCAAGAAGGATCCCAAAACACGTGGCTCTGGGATTTGGCAGGAGCTGAAAGACCTGAGCCCTGGGAGAACAAACAGATAAGTCTTTTCCAGACAAAACAGAGGTGAATAAAGCAAATGAATAAATGAAGCAGGGCAGGCCACTGGATGCCAGAGCCGCTGCTCATGAGTGAGGTGGCTGGGAATCCCCTTTGGGATGCTGGCAAGCATTTCTTCGGCCTCAGGGAGTTAATGATGTCTTTCACCATGACTCAGTGCTGTTCAACATCAGCTGCAGGGAGACAGGCCTCTGCAAGGACAAGAGAGATTTCATCCCTTGCTCACATTTCAGCCAAAATCTAGTACTCGGGAGAAGGCTTCTTTCTTTCTGTTCATTTCTTTGTGGGGTAAGGGCTGCAGCCTATACCATAGTGGAAATACAAGGAGAAAGGGAGACAGCAGGGCAAGAAACACAGAAAGAAAATCCAGAAGCAAAAAGTGTCCTTCTTTCTCAACCATGGGCACCCCTCCTGCTTGTCCTGCCCTGCTCTGCCCTGCTCCGGCACACCCCTTCCAAATTTCCCATCCAAAACTCTCTTTTCCATGACTCACACGTGTTTTAAGCCATCTTAAGGTCAGTGCTGATGCCCAGCTATGAACAGATCTTCAGCCAGGATAAGCTGGTGCAGTTCTGTCAAAGCAGACTGAGAGCAATGTCCCCCAGGGAGAAAACCCTTCGAAGTGAGGAACTTGGTCTCGGTTTTCTCCACACTCTTGCTCTCTGTCTTGCAGCAAAAGGGAAAAGATCAGATCTGTGTATGGGAAAAGATCAGATCCTCCTCTATGCTCTGTTTAGGTCTAGGGCTACCATCAATGCCTGTGAAATAACTGCAGCTTTCTGAATTAGAAAAGCATTAGTTAATGTGAAGATCACGTGTTGAAACCACACAGCCTGCTTGCTGACAATTTTAATCCACAGCATCAACGTAACTAACAAAACTGGAATCTGCATATCATAGAATCATAGATTCACAGAGTGCTTTGGGTTGGAAGGGACCTCAAAGATCATCTAGTTCCAACCCCCTGCTATGGACGGGGACACCCTCCACTAGATCAGGTTGCCCAAAGTCTCATCCGATCCGTCTTTAAAAACTTCCAGGGATGGGGTTTCTATAATGTTCCAGTGCCTCACTACCCTCATAGTAAAGAATTTTTTCCTAATGTCTCATCTAAACCTACCATCTTTCAGCTTGAAACCATTACCCCTTGTCCTATCACTACACTCCCTGATCACAGGAACTCCCTGATGAACAAGGAGCGTAGCGTAGTTTACATATGATGTAAGCTGGCAGACCTTCCTATATCAGCTTCTGAATCTCCACTAAAATTGCTGCCCAGTGGTGCTGAAATCAGAGATGTCCCATTCTGCAGTAGCCATTCGGTCCTGATGGCCTGCAAGTGCAGGGGCTGCTGCTCAAAGTACGAAATCAGCCATTGAACACGAGAAAGGAGTCAATTCTTATGCACTGGATTAGAGACGATCATATTTTTTCCACCCTGTGATCTAAGGAACTTTTAGAGAAGCTCCAAAGAATTAAATGCAAGAACATGTATTCACATTCAGTAATATGCACAAAACGCAATAATCATTCCCATGACATGTAACACCTATTGAATATCTCAGCTAGTACTACCCGAAGTCAGACCAACAACACTTCAGTTCCTCAAGCTGGTTTATCCAGGCCTGGCTCAGACTTGCACTGATGCAAATCAGACCTCCCTTGAAACCACTGGACTGGACTAATGCAGCAAACAGAGACTTGGTGTGAAGGCTCAGCTTGCAACAGGACCATTTGAGATGAGATACAGTCATGTGTAACTTCATGTCTTAGAGAAGTAAAGCAAAAGCTCCCAATTAGTTTTCTATCATTTCTTTGAAGGATGATATGCTGGACACAACAGATGGGAAAAATTTCAAAGTAGGGCAACTGTAGGGACATTACATTTGCCTTGAGGCTGAAAACCAGGGGGAGGTGCTGCATTTTTAGTGGTATTTTCTTAGTTTGTAAAAACATTGCCTAAACCCATCTCTGAAACCAATCTGTAACCAAGAGTACAGATTTCATTAGCAACCCTGCAAGAATAAAACTGTGACTTCAGCACTTCTGAGTTATTCTTAACATATGAGCCATTTTCGGGGGAATCCAAAGCTTTGATCAGCTTTATGAGAAATACCTGTGACAGAAAGAAAACATTTAATGAGCCAGAGATGTCAATTATACGCTTTCAAGCAATTTTATACCCTATATAATGCATATAAACCAATATAGTTTAAAAGGTATTTTATCATTCTATAAATGTCCTAAGCTATCTTTTTTAATATTTCAACTTTTTTTCATTTGGTGATTTCAAAGCATGAAAGATTAACCCTTTTCACATGTTCACGGTCTTTCATGGAAAAGGGCAAAACAAACTTGGGATCAAAACAGCAGAACTCCACAGAGATTGCAAGTTTCAAACAAATGAAACACTTCTGTATTTTTTATTTCAACCAAAATTTGTTCAGATGGATAAGCAAGTGACATTGGGCTGGTGCTTTTTATGATTTTCTGCTCTGTTTTATTCTCCTTTTTTGACCATTTATATTCCCCATTTTCAATGGGGACCTGACCCTGCATTACCAATTTTAAGGAGAAACTTGCCACTGACTTTGGAAAAAAACATGTTTATTGGTCTATGAAAGGTGATTTTATAAGTCTCGATTGCTGGGGCCTATATTTAGATGTCTTACAGCACCTTGGTTTTTAGAAAATGCTGAATTCCAGTCTCTTGAACTGCACAGCCACTATGTGACTTGAAGACAGACACCCTGCATACCTGTTTGCTTTGTTAAATCTTGCTCTTAAGTCCTGGAGTTTTATGAAACTGTCAGTTGCCATGCTAAGAAGCCCTGACTATTGATATTATAAGGAGAGATCAAACAATCCTTCTTTACCCACTCAAAGCTTGTGTAGACTAAATTCTACTTTTTACCATTATCAGGACACTTTTGACTAAGAAACAACAGGATGTTTCCCTGATGCAACTAAACAAATGTCCTGGACAGAAAAAATGTAAAAACTTCCAAATTAATTTAGGTACTCCACCAGCAGGCAGGCTAGATCCAGCTGCTTTAGAAGCGCTTTCATTCCATCACAGTCTCTGAGCCTATCTGTAATACCTTATGCTTCCATTTTGTGAGGTTTCTTGCAAAACATATTAGCCTCAGTAAGAAATCTTCAATTCCCACGGAGAATTCCATTTCAAAATGATGCTCCGTGCTAGTAAGTAATATTTTTCCTGGGCTTCCACATATGGCAATATTTATCTTCAAAGTTTTCCTCTTTGGCTCGTAGGCTGGTTTGTAAACCAGATGGTCTTGTGTGGCCTAATTGTAAGATGATTTGTTGTGTGATTCAGTAGCATTGTTTATTTGTACAGTGGTTTGATGGAATTTGTAAACTGCATAATATTGTTTTACTGTGTTTTCTTTTATGAAAGAGCCACATCTTGCTCTGGCATTTGTGGCGGCGATTATAATTAAATGTAGTTCTCAAGATACTTTGATCTCTGCTTGCCGCATTAAACTAGTAACATAAAAATACAGTATTTCTCATTTAAGCAGAGAACCGGCGCTGGATTTGAAGGCTCAGAGAATGCACCAAATTGTATCTTTAAAAAACCCCAGAAATACAATAATCAAACAAATAAGATGTTGATTGAATGGTGGAAATTCATGGATTTCCAGCAATGTCAACTTAATAATTTACTTGAAGCTAATTTTTTGCCCCCTATTAACAAACCTCTTTCATATGTTTTTTTCAGAGATGCCTTCTCTTGCTTTTTTGAGACAAGAATAGTTTTGCCCTACTTGATTGTTGCATATGGTCACTCGTATTCATATAAGTATTCCTTAGCTGTGAATATATTTAGGCTGCCAAGACTATAAAAAGATCTAAGAGCTTTCTGGCCTTCCCACTCTGTTTCCATCATGAAAGGTGCCTTCAGCAGTCTTTTTGATTTCTGGTAGGCAGACTTGTGGCAGGCAGAATTCTGACTGGGAATCCAAGAAATACTTTGGAGAGCAGGGCTCCAAGGTTAGGAGATCATGAGGCTTCGTTCACTTTGAGGAACCCAGCTTCAAGCCATCCCAATTTACTCAGCCATGTACGTGTCTTCTAGCTATCAATGATCTCTAGGGCAATCTGATGGACACAGTTCAACGTCATACTTCTTTTTCAAGAGATGCCCACATCAGATACAAGAAAATCAGCACTGTGTACTCAAGACATTGACATAGTCAAACCTCAGATAGATAGGCTGAAGAAGGAAGAAACCAGGTTTGTCCTTTAGCCTCTGGAAGCAGTTCCCTTAAGAGAAATGAGCACAATGACAGCACTTTCAGTAACGTATTCCACCATGTGCTGTCTATTACAGTATCACAAGGAGTGCTGCCCATAACTCTCCAAAGGCCTCTGCTTTTTCTTTTTTTGGCAGTAGAAAGTAAAGGCCATTGTCCCCTCCTTCCATGTAAGGTGTTTGGAAGAACCAGATGGGAACCTATAAATCAAAAATTTGTTGGTATGGATTAAGAATTATTGTAGTATAAAGATGCTGAGTATGCAACCTCTAGTAGGTAATTTGCAACAGATATAGAATGAGGCAAAAGAATCAGGCTACAAAACAAATCCTGCACTTATTCCAGCAGGAAATATGGATACAATGATGATTCACCCAGAAAGTTTCACTGAATTTTGATTGTAATTTGGAAATTTGCTACTCTTCATCCCTTTTACAAGCACATTTTGTGGCAGATCACTCTTGGAAAGATTTCAAAGTAACAGACTGAGTTTGAGACAGACACATATGAGTAAGTAACCCAAATTCATGATGAAGCTGAAAGTAGACTGTGATGAAGCTTCTCCCACACAATGCCTGGCCAGCCTAGGGATGTGTCATCGGTTTTTTTAGTGCCTTGACAGAGGTAGTCACTGCTCTTGCACTTTCCTGGGCAGGTCTTTGTTTGGTATAAAACCTTCTTATTCTGGTTGCTTGTCTCAGGAGATGCAGCTTACAGTTCTTGTTCTTTGTGGTCATTTTTGCTGAATGAGATTCCTTCATGCTTAGATTTTCTCTTAGGTCAGGCAGTGGCTGAACATCAAGATGTGTCTGAACACAGTTTGTATTGTGCTGAGATCTATCCTATCTCAAAGGGACATCATAGTTCTTTTGTCAGGTTGCCACTACTTGGCAGTGTTTAAAAGCCCAGCTGAAAGTGAGAAGCACAACTAAAAACTCCTTTAAGAGACGTCTGTCTTCCCTTCCCATTCAATGGTGGACAGTATTGGCACTGAGGTGCTTTGCCCTGTTATCATGGATCGGAGGGAACCAGGCTCTTTCCAGAGGGGTTTCTCATTAGGACACTTTCAAAAGTGGAACAGTTCATGGTACAAGTATTTTTTTTTCTTCTTAATTTCTGTAGAGCATATTGTCAAACAGTTTATATGATTAGCAATTTCTTTTTCCTCAGATTTTTTTTTCTCAACAAGAACGTGAAAACCTGACCTTTTCATTGTTGTTTCTTAAATACCAAAGAAAGAAGATGACAACTGTTTCACTTGGAAGAATGTTTCATGGATGCCAGAGGCATGGGAGAGAGGCTGTTTCTCTGAAGAAAGCATATTCTCAATTGAAAAGCTGTAAGGAACAGAATTTAACTCAGTGCTCCATCCCAGTTATCCTGCAGATTGAAGTAGATGTCACCACGTTAATTCAACACAGCTCACGCTTTCAAGCATTTATTTTTTTTTACAGTCAGAACACTGGAAACTTGCTTCCATGTTTGAAATGAAAACTGATATACCAGTCAAACTCTATGACCCCAACAACCTCAAGAGTGTGTGCCTGAATTCTTTTCTTGAGCTATGAGTGCACAGCATTTCTGACTGGAGAGTGAAAGGCAAATACACTTACCTGCTCTCTCAGAAGTCAAAGGTATCTCAACGAAGTCTGATAAAACTTCTCAGACAAATTTATCCCTGGGCTGAATTACAACATCAAAAGTTCAGCCTGAAAAAGGTTCGAGAAAGCTACAAGCAACTGAAAAAGATATCTTCCCCAGCTATAGCCGTATCATATACCCATGCAATAAGTACAGCACAAGAATTGAATCCAGCATTAGAGAATGTTATTTTCAATACTGTTGAATGAGATAAAGATGACAGCAACACCTTGCAAAATATATCAAATTAAGCAAATTAAGTCTTCAGAAAATAATCATATTCTAAGATTTGTAGATTCCAAATATGAAATTAGAAAGTCTACAGATGCTTTCGTGTAGGCTACTGTGGCAATCGATGCTCAAACATTTTACCAATACACATGCTTTGTGCAAAGCCACCAGTAAAATGGCAAGCTGAGCCTGCCCGTACTTAGCCACATGACTTCAAAGCCTGTTTTGTCCCTTGTTGAAATAGTTGTGTTGGAGTAAAGGTAATGTAAGGGAGCTGGGAATAAGACCGGTCAGTTCAACTCATTTGCCTACAAAAGTCATTTCCTGCATCCAACAACACAAGTTACAAAACCAACCTGCTATGGCTGGAGTAATTCAGAAGTGAAACAGTCTCTGAATTTCCTTTCTCCCCCCTGAGAGTAAGACTGCTAAGACTGTAACTAGTGAAGCTGTCCAGAAAGAGCAAAGATACTTAACAAATAGAGGGAGAGGCTTATGAATACAGAAAAAACCCCACTATACAAACATTGCAGTCCAATATAAATTTGAAAGAGGTCTTTAAATTTATATGCACCACTTTAATCTATGTATCCACAGACGTGGGTCATGCATGAATTGATTCTTTCCTGTCCTGCTATATGCATTATTGATTCCAGGAGTGTAGATGGCGTTTTTATTTCTGCAGCCTGTGACACCGATTTTGGCACTTACACATCCATCGGCTTCTGAGGATAGATTGCTCCCAGCATGAGTCACTGGATGCCTCCTACACCGCTTACAAGGGGGGAGGAGGTCTGATCAGCAAGATAGTTGCTTGAATGAGTCTGTCAGTGTCTTGTGGAAACCAAGACACAATCCTTCTGTATTATTTACATGGGTGGCCCCTTTTGAGAGTGTGTTCGAGCTCCTGCTTTGTGCCCATTCCGCAGAGCACCGGGCATGTTACAGTACTGCTTTAAGGGACCTGGCACTAGAGAAACCCAGGGATTTCATGCTTGAGGTTTCTTCCCCAGTCCTGGGGATACTCACTGACATTTCAACTACCTGATAGGCACGGTCTAATACCACAAAGTAGTAGAGGAACTTTCAATAAAGCGAGGAGAAGAGCTAGGGATGCTTAGCTACAGGAAAAGTTAGCTAAGGTCTTATTAGCAGCTAATTTAAATTAAGTTTCCTGACTGATTATAGTCTCAAAATGCACTGGTGACTTTCTGTTCTTCCTAGGTAAATCCCTACCTCCCTAAAGACGCCCCTATTCCAAGACAAAGGATGAGAAATGGCAACAGCTCTCTGTGCTATGGAAGCACAGCCAAGTCCAAAGCAAAAAGTACAGCAAAGACCAGTCCAGTTTTCCTGCAGCTTTATGTAGGGCCTATACTTTATGCTGACAAGAACCTTCTGTTGCGTTCATCTTTCCTGCTCCGCTTTCTGTGACCCGACTGTGTACACCAATTGGCTGTATTTGACACTCGAGATCTGCAGTGACTCACCTCCTGTGTTATCCATCATAGCTGGATGTCAATGTGAAAAAAATAAAGTCAGCTCCTATTCTTATTTACAGTCTTTTGGCTTTTTTGTAATTGAGTGTTTCATAGAAGCAGCAGAGGAAACAATATATTTCAGAATATCTCCAAATCCAGCTTCCCTCCCAAATGTTCACAAATTGATCCAGACCACCTCTTTGAGAACAGGTTACACACTGCAGAGGAATGCATAACTTGTCCATGAACTGCTGCATATTTTGTCCTTTGTATTTACATTTTTCCAAGGGAAAAAAAGAAAAACAGGTTTTTCCGGATAAAGATGTTTTCTGCTTTTGATGGATGAAATTAGTCTGCATATCCTTGGAGACTGCCAACAAGTTTACACTAGGAATTGGAATGAAGCCATCAATTTGTTTCACATGGGTTCCATCAGATGGCAAAATCCCCATCACTTAGTTCCATAATGGTGGTCTTTTGATCTCTGAAGAATAAGGTGACCTACAGTGTGGTGTCCCACTACTGTTTCTCTGGGAACCACCTTGATTTGTGGGGACACTTTGTCCCTGACTGCCATTCCTACAAACAGCAATTCAATGTGTACATCTTTGTGCTCAGGAAAAGAAATACAAGACTGTTCTGTGAGACTCGCATCTGGCATGCTCAGAGCTATTCCAGTACAAGAACTTCTGGCATCTTAAGCTAAAAGCTTTACACACCCCAGCAGTGAATTTGGTGATTAAAGTTTGGTTACAAACCAGCTGCGGGGATTGGACCTAACTGGGTTTTCTAAAAGTGGTTTAGGTTTGAACACAGCACCAGAACCCCAAGCATGTAATTTTCAACTTTGGTTAAGTGTGGACTCACATGTTAATGTTTTGGTTTGACCCATCTCTAATGAGATGGGCTGGATGAAATAGTCTGTAAGAGCTGCTTTCTGAGCCTCATGATGTACTTCACTGAACAGAAACAGACTTTGGTCCCATTTGCCATTTGTATCTTCCTTGTCCCCTTTCTTGTGGCAAATGCTTCTGGTACAAGGTGCGTGGATCTTTTAATCGGGACCTACCTACAGCATGTGCAAACGGTGCCAGAGATCAGTGACCACTGACCCTTCTTCCATTCCTGCCATCATCTTGGTTTGGCACTAAAACACCCCATTCAAAGGAAATATTTGTTTCTTGGACCACTGTATGTTTTAAGAAACGTTTATACCCCAGGGGTTCTTTATTAGATTCCAGCAGGTTACTTCATTAAATGAGCCTATCAAATTTGATTGGAAGTTCTCATCAGCTTTCTGTTCCATTTAATTTTATTTTTATACAGATGAAGAAATTACTGTTACACCCATACCCACTGACAAGCCAACTACATTACTTCACATCTACTTTATAACCACATATAATTACATAACCTCTCAGTTTATTTTCTTCCAGAACTCATGGCTCCTCATAGAATCAGCTCCGTCTGATCTAAGAGGCAGATTTTGGCCTAAAAAATGGTTTTCAAGACATTTACATGGTTTGGGTTTTTCTCTATATTGAATATTCCACATTTATTAACCACAATTTGATTCAAGCAGAGCAGCAAAGGCTTCACTGATACAGCCTGGAGTGGCTGCGTTACTGAAAGGAGAAGGCAAGCCCAGCATCAAAATATTCTGTGTAAACCTCATTATCGTGGGAGAACTTCCATCTTTTCAGCCCCACACTATAAAATCTCTCTCAGCACACTGTGTTCCCTCCACTGTGTTCCTCTTACAGGCACCACAGCCACTTTCTCCCCTAAGATTTCCAATCAGTATCCCTCCTCAAACCCTCCTGTTCACTGACTTCAGAAATACGGCAAAGTGTTCTCACCTTGCTGCATGAGGGCTACCTTGGGTAAGAATAGGGCTGGCAGATTACACTCACGTCAAAGCACATAGCTGGGTAACTAAAAACAGAACAAAAATCAGTATCTGGCAGATTTTGCAGGACCACAGTTTTATGCTCGTATAAACTCACTGAAATCCACTAAGACAGATCACTGTGTGGCTGGAGCGTAACTGTGGTGAAATGGCCCCGAAGAGAGTTTTAACGCTCATCCCAAATTGCATTCTTAAACACATATTCACAAACCACAGGGTCCATTAGTTATACTCCATCACAACAACACTAAACAACCCAGCATAAACATATTCTTTCATTCACGCCAAAGGATGCTATGCACCCCTTATATCCCAGAGAAGGCACCAGGAAAGGCAGATGTTCATCCCTTGTTGCCATCAGTCCCTGGGAGCTCTGGAAGCTGTTTCATTTATGATTTTAGCAACATTAAAAGTAATGATTCCATCTTGCAGCCCTTCCTCCCATCGGTTTTATTTCAGTGCTGGAGCTGCAGAAAGCCTGATAAAGACAAGGTGCTACATATATTCTTACTTGCCTAGATAGTCCAATTAGATATTGCGGAGTGCATGGTGAGAGACTTAAAACAAACTAGGGAATTCTATTTTCTGTCAAAAAAACGTAAACCACCCCCATGTGGCTACATGGCCACTGCTGGTAAACTGAAATAGCACAGGCAGTTGAGCACCAATGCTTCTTGCGCACTTGTGGCCAATGACAAGCAGTGATTGGGTTAGACCATGACTGTTTGTAGATTCATGGGGGTGGGCAAGGGCTCTGTGGGGTCTCTAGCCCAAGTCCTGCTCAGAGCTGTGCAACGGGTGCAGGCTGCCCAGAATCTTGCCCAGCCTGTTTTGAGCATCTCCAAGGATGGAGATGTCATGTTATCTCTAGGCAACCTGTTCCACAGCTTGGCCGCCTTCACTGTAAAAATACTTTCCTTTTCACGAAGCCAAAATTTGCTATGTTCCAGCTTGTGTCTGGAAGAGTTGCCTCACCTCCACTACCCAATCTCATCCCGTCATAGACTGTTTTGAACAACGTACAAAACCAAGTTTCACCGAGCTCTACTGAAGGACATAATGGCATGGGACAATTTACAGGCATCATGACGCATTCTACTTTCTCACCTTTTCAGAGCACTACAGAAATGAGGAACAAACTACTTTGAGATCATCTACCAGAGGAAAGCTGCCAAAACCAGTGCCTGCAATAAACAGAGCATGGTTCTGGTGAGGGATCAGACATGGTGGGGCTGCTGGGTAACTTCACGCCTGCCCAGGGACCTGCCCTGCACACACAGGGGACACAACCGCTTCTCCAAGCAGTCAACCAGAAGCCACTTTTTGCCTCTACATAGACCAAGACGCCACAGTGGCTGAGAGGAAAGCAATTCTCAAAGCAGACATGATACACCCTCAGCCTGGATGGTTGGTCTTCACCTTAGCCTGCGTTGGACCACATCAGGGTCACACACATTACAATCACACACCTAATCAGGCTTTGCAGGGATTAAGCTGAGCCAGATCTGAGGAATTATCTATGCCAGAAGAACACTGCCATACGAAAGCAACACCAGCATATAATTGAAATAATTTATTTACCACTAGAGCACCACAAAAACAAACATACAATGTGTTAAAATACAGAGTAATCGATCATCAAAGTACAACACAGCTGTCCTTTAAGTTCCTTTTTTCTTTTTTTTTCTCCTTTAAACCATGCCAACCATACAATTGTACTGATGCTAACACATAAAAACTGCTGTCCTACACCACCCATCTAAGTGCTAAGGTTTTCCCCTCAGCCCCAGTCCATCCCTTGGGTCTGATCTTTCAAGGTGCTGAACGTTTCCCGCTAGTTCTCAGGGACTTTGCTCAGACAGTGGCAATTACCTCGGTGTGCTAAGGCCTCTGGCAAAAATTACTTGAGCTGCTGCAGACCCATCTTAACGTGAATCAAAGGGGATTTACATCAGACCAGAGTGGTGCTTTGGACTCACAGTACCCCATGTGGGTAAAGGGGGATTTTACCCATGAGTTCTGCACATTCTAGAATCAGGTGTAACATCCTTGGTAATTAAAGGGAAATACATGCCTAATAAACAAACAAAACAAAATTGTAGGAGCTTTATAATAGAATATTTCAAATACTATCAGTGCATTTTGAGGAAAAAACAGTTTAAAAAAAGTATTTGATCTTGGGGTAATGACTTACAGAAATAAGGTTTTATACTTAAATTTAGAGAAAAACTCCAAACCCAAACTGAAATGTTCAGCTGCGTCCAGCGCATAGTGAGTATAGTTGGACAACTATGCTATTTCCTATTCCACTTTTTCAAAGCTTCCAAACCGTTTTTGAGCTGCATTCCCGTAGCAGAGAACTGCATAAATGTTTTTACATCTTTTAAAATGTGTTCATCCTTGTCTCCTTTCCTGTCCAACAAAAATACAGTTCCCATACTGAACCTGATAAAACTAATTTTGCTGCCGTATACAACAAAATCCAGAGTATTTACTACCCTGAGGAGTTTCACTGAGTTCAGTGCATCTTCTCACTGGAGTAAGTCTGGCTCAAGCAAGTGTTAGCAGGACCGATTTTTCACTTGTTCATCTCAACTCGCTAAGTAAATCCAAAGTCTAACATACCTCCTCCACTGCGTGGGTCAGTGGGTGGGATTAGGCCATCTGCAGGGCTACGTTTCCATCTAGGCAGTAATAAGCACAGGCTCTACCCAAGTCCCGAGGAGCTGCGTGTGCCAGCCGCTGCGGTACTTTGGTTTTGCACCAAGTGTTCTGCTGAAGCCAAAGAAATTGCACTTCTTAAAACCAGAGCCGACAACTTCAAGCTCAGGAGCAACCTCCCCACACCGCTCAGGCCAACAACAGAAAATGCCCTTCTTATCCAAGCAGTATGTTTCTAACGCCGTCGTCCAGCTTCGCCATGCAAAACCATTCATCATGTGAAATGAACTGAACTGAATGTGCCTTCTTGATGACTTTTTGCTAATTTAGGCTGGGGCTTTTTTTAAATGAAGAGTATGATGTTGGTTTGGTTTTGGGTTTTTTTACTCCCTCTACAATATTTAAAGATGTGTAATAACAACAACAACAAAAATCCTAGGGAACTCCCTGTTCCTTTTCCTTTTCTTTTTATTTTTTTGAAGAAGCTTTAATGTGAACTCCATTGAAAAAAAGAAAAAAATTGGCAAACTCACAAAAATCAAGGGGCTGATCCTGCTAATCCTTACACATGCCCCAGTAGCCTGAAGGGGCCTGCCATGCCGCTGCAGAAGTCACAGCCAAACTTCTGTTACCTGCGGTAGGAGCGGGACCAGTCCCACGGACTAACTGCAGGAGCAAGTCCCCATTGAGTGCAAGGCCGAGGACACGGCCTCTGCTGGCAAAGCGATCCCACTCACGCCCCACTTCAAGGCATCGCCGCAGAAGACGCTTCCTACCAGCCTCCTGCCCACTGCTGAATGTCATTCTCTGCAAGGGTTTGCCTCCCATCAGCCAGGCTGGGACATCACGTCTTGCAACACCTCGCTCCCTGCCCATCTGTTCAAATGTCTTAGAGCCGGAAGGGTATAAAGAGGCCTAGGAATCTGAACCGCATCATGATTCAGGGGTTACAAATGGGGATGAGTGAGAAGGGAGGGGAGAAGGGGGAGAGAGATCGCTTTAATCCATCCTTTTTATAAAACAGAAAAGCAAATGGAGTCAGGTAGCTTATGTCATAATGATGAACAATATACAAAGCACATGTATAGCAATTATTATAAAACATGTATTTGTAGTGCAAGTCAAAATATAGGGACTCTACTCATACTGGCCAGCTAGAGGGAAACACATGATTCTGAGTGATCAAAAAGAGCCCCAAATTCAAATTCAAACTCATGAGAGCTGACAGTATTACAGAGTACAAAAATATGGTGAAAATTTACACATTACACATAAAGTACTTAATTTTTTAATAGTTTACAAATAGAGATCTACAGATATGTTTCCAATTAAGCTGGCTTTTACTACCCACCTATTGTAATACTCTAGGTATGGTTACATATACCAAAAGAACAAAAAAATCCCATAGCATAGCTATACAGCAACATATTAAGGTCTGAAGATTAGACCAGTACATGTTAAATATTTCACTAGTTTACTAGACTGACATTTTAGATCATTTACAGTAAAAAAAAAAAAATCTTATAGACTTGTCTTTGAGACTGAAATAGAGTGTCCTTTATTAGTAAATTATTCAGTATTTAAAACAAGGGTTTGAGACCTTACAAGAAGCCTCTCTAGGCAGCTCGCATGAGAAATAAGGTATTTTAAAGGCAGAGTTTCTCAATAACGTAATAACTGATTTCTATTTTAATCGAGCTAAACTAACCATTACGTTTCTGATTCTTTTGAGCTCGTGCTCTGTTAGGCGTCACACGTATTTCTGGCAGCTTATTTGGTCTCCACTTTGTCCACATTGTCTGGTTTTCTTTTTTCCAATGGCGATATGGCAATGCTCGTTTGATAGTTTTTACACACAAATAAATAATGCACTGTTTACTCTACAGCTAAGAGGAATGGGTAGGATGCCTACTGCGTAACAATACAGAGAGATCAAGTAAGGCACGGGACAGATACAGCAACTCCACTTCATGGGATTTTCCTGTTTTTTTCCTTTCACATAGTAACACTAACAAATTTCTTCCAGTGTTTATTTTTAAAAGGTTTTTTTTTTTTTCCTTTAACTTTGCTTCTTGTCTATCTCACACTATGTGTAGGTGAAAAGTAGGATAAAGGCCTTCAATGTTTTGCTTCAGATGCCAGTTTAAAAAAACAAAAAACGAAACTTTCAAACAGTTCAGACTAGTACCGCTTTTTTCTTCTTTTTTTTTTTTTTCCTTTTAACACTGATGAACCTGGGTTTTTTGTATTTCTTTCTTTCCTTCTCGCTCTCTCTTTTTTTTTCCTTGTTGGTTTTATTTTGGTTTGTTGTTGGTTCTTTTTTTTAATACACACATCATGCTGTTTCAGGGGTATCCTTTAGCTGCACTTGCAGGACTTTACGATCATGTTGGACAGCTGCTCGATTTTGGGTGTTTTGCCAATGTAGTAGAGGATGGTGAGGGGTTCCAAATCCTGGGACACACAGCACGGGGAGGCAGAAGCTTCTGGATTTATGGTGTTATACAAGCTGAGCACCTAGAAGAAGGGGAAAAAAGTGAGATTATGTCAGCTACCTCTGTCTTCCTGCCACTGCGGAGCAAATCCCTTTCTGCATCACTTCCTCTTACAGTGCCTGAGGGAAAGCCCAATGAAAGCAGCACAAGCCTTCCTGGATTTTAAGATTTTTTAAAATGCTTCTCCAGTTCAATCTGGTGTCACAGTCTATCTGAGTTTTCTAAGGTTTTATCCATACAATCTTAAACCTCAAAACCAGGTACATGCCTGGAACCTGCCTTGAAAATACAGCTCTTTGAATCAACAGGCACACTGTATTGATATGGAAAGAAACAGAAAGGGTTTTATCAGTGTCTTCAGTCTGTTATTTGCTGTCACAGGATTTTGGCTTTACAAGTGCACCAAAGGGAGAAGAGAGTCCTTCAGCACTTAAGCACATCCCCGCTTTTCCTCTCTGGCTGTGTTTTACTAAGCCCATGAATGCCATCCTGCAAGTACCAGGACTCAAGCTGCAGCTACGCCTGTTGGGCACCAGCTGCAGTAAAGTTAGCAGCACTGGTACTTTATGTCATTTTGGATTCATACGTGTGGTTCTCTGCAAGGGAAGTATGTAGGGTTACCCGCTGATGATGCATAGGTATTTCTGAGGATGCCATCAATGTGTTAGCCAAACACCGGGTAAGCTTTTCCTAGAACTTTAACACAACATTTGCAGCTTAGAGAGACAAAAGATCTGTTCAGGATAGCAATATTAACTACATGATTAAGCAACTTTCTGACTCCTTGGGCAACTATCCAAACCACATATTTGTGACCATGACAGTTATTCTTCCTCTTTCCTCTAAAAACAAGTGCTGCTCCAAAATGCGTACACTACTACTCCATACCAGCATACTTACCTTATTTATACCTCTGCATGCTGACATGGCTAATAGGGCTAATGACACAACCAGTGACAGCTACAAAGGATATCTCCACTTGGGTCTGTAAGTTCAGGAAGAACATGCTATCATGGCTTTACAGACCAAAGGGAAAGCAAGCTGCACCTTGGACACGAAGAGTTCTCCCTGCTGGCTGATGCTGAGCTAGTATTTTAAGGGAGGTTTGAAAAAAGGGAGCTATCATGGACCTGAGGGAGAAATCCTTACTTTATGACAACAGCGATGCAAATGACTGCCTCTTGCATTTACTGTCTAGACACCCTTACTGGCAGTTGAGAGAAATAAGCATTTCACAGCAGAATACCACTCATGCTTAGGCAGTTGGCTAAAAAACTCCATCTAATCCCTAAAATAAAAAGTGCCATCTCAGAACAACTACAGGTTTTTCAGCATCCCAGGTGCAAGGTTCTCCTTTGCATATAAATTTTCCAAGTAAGAGAATGAATACATCTTTTGAAGTAAAAGAGGCACATCTACCAGTAGGTTTTTGTGACATTCAGCATGGTAGCAGAACAGCAACTATGAGAAATGAAAAATGGCAGGTCACAAAATTGGTGATAACCAGGTGGTATAACTCAGCCTTTTTGTTGCTCTGAAGTGCCTCCCTCAGTGCCTTTGCTTAGCTAACTCATCGTGCCATCTTTGACTCCATAAAGAAAAGCTCCTTCCCAGGCACCCTCCCAAAGATACACCAAGTTCACACTCACAAAAAGCATACAGTCCATCCATATGATACATTGATGAACATAGTAAAAAAAAAAATAATATCTCTGTGCCAATACATTCCTACTGTTTCAAAACTAGCTTGAGGCCACGTGCAAGTCCCTCTCTAGGGTGACATTTCACCATCCTTAGTTATTAAGATAAAAAATATAAGCTTTGGGCACTGGTGCTGCTGTCAGTCCTACAAACGTATTTCACCCTGCAATTATAAAATACAAGCTGAAAATTAGCAAAATCATGACTTACTCTGCTGTGCTGAGTATCTGAGCTCCATAAGTATGGGCAGGCTCCTGCACAGAAATTAGCATGATATCCTTTAGGTTCATGAATCCACTTCCAGCCAAGATCCCTCTTGAAGTCAATATAAAGTGGACGCAAACAGCAATTATCCTGCACGTTCCTGGAAAATTAAATATAAACACAATGGTCATAACAGAGATGACACAGGCAATAAAATAATCCAGTTGCTTGCTCTTCCTTTACACACAGGTAAGTCTAAGTCCCAAAAAATCACAACCTAATCATATCAATAGTAGATTATACTGTAACTGATATCAGATGCTTAGACATGGCATGACTTGTTAATGGTTGCCCTGGAGGGGCCCAGTAAGTATTTTTCTCCAGGTCCTACTGAGTGGAGTGGCCTCTCTAGTAGGTGAGCACAGTGGAGGTGAAAATTACGGGGCTGCTGAGTCTGGGGAATCATCCCAGAAGGAAATCAGCCTCTGCTTTCTAAGGCCACAACATTCTCCATCAGCCACTGCCTCTGCAGGATTGGAGACCACTAGGTAGATGCCTGTTGCACACAGACCCTGTGGGTCTGTGACTTAGGGTCCATGCTCTGTATAAATGCCAACCGTAAAGAAACATGATAAGCAACTGCTTTACATCTCACAGGCTGGTACCACTATGTAAAGATACTGAACATGGGTGCATAGTTACCTAAAACAATAGGCAGCATCTAGAGCACGCTTCTTCCGCCGACTGGGCTGTTGCGACTCAAGTCTGTAGGAGGGTAATAACATTAGCAGAAGATGTGGGGTCTTCCCACTGTATTTTTTCCTATTGGACTTTAAAGCTTTCACATCACCACTGGAATATGTGTAGTCATCAATACCTTCAAAAAATACATTTTGGTGATAAACATTGTGTTGCTTTTTCTTCACAAATTAAATAAACCATCTCTTTAAAAAAATTCTCTTAGAAACTGGGCAATGATGGTGTCAGCTGAGCATCTATGCTGGAGAAGTGGGTGCAAATACCAACCCAAGATCCCTACAATATTCACAGTTCTTCACATTATCCATTATATCAGCCCTCCCACATTCACAGCCTTTTAATGGCATTTCAGTACATTTACCAGAACTGTTGAAAGGAAGAACAGAAAAGATTACTTCAGCTACTGCATCTGCATGCCTAGCTTCAAAAGCCCCAAGCATCAATACTTCTGCCACTTCACTTCCAGCAGTATTCCCTTCTTTTAACAGCTGACTTCTTAAAACCTTGTAACACCATTAAAACTGCTCTGGATACTTCACCTGCATTTCCCACTGCTTACTTCCATCCTATTAATTTCCTCTGTCACATTTACCTCTTTCTAATGGTGTCAAATTCTCAGTCTCCCATTGCCAGTTTATTGAAATCAATTAATTTTCCCCAGAAAGTTAGTTATTCTAGTCCCGTTTTTTGTACGGGCATGGCAAGGACACTGATCAAAGTATTTCTTCTCAAAGTGGCAATCGGTGGCCTCATATTTTGTAATTGCCATTCTAGCTTCTTGTGGGAACAGAACAGGCAGAAGACTCAAGGTATGAGCCTTTTCTAGGAGTCCAAGCAGCTCATGTTATGCTTGTTGCTAAGACACTTTTGAAAATTAACCTCCTGAACCAAATAACACCAATTACAGAGAAAAAGACATGCTTTTCTTTCTGCAACATTTGCAATTACAGCAACCAAGGATCATGCCGACAGTTTCTTAAATACACACAATGGCTTTAATCATAAGTACAATACATTTATTTACTTAGAGAAAAAATTCCAACACGGTGAAACAATGTTTAGAAAAACTTAATATTAAAGAGGGAATACAGCCAAATCCTTGGAAAACAAATGAATCAAATAATGATATACTTTAATAAATGATAACTGCATAAACAGAAATTGGGTTGGTTCTCATATAGCCATAGTTTTATATGTACTGGCAGATGATAACTATAGTGCGTTCAATTAAATAACATTTCTCTTTTTGAAACTGAAACTTGAATGGCTTAAAAACACAAGGGAGCTTATCAGACCTTGATACATTTACTCTATATTACCTTGTCTGCTGTCCATCAGAAGCACATATATCCATAACCCTAACTACACACTGTTGTGTATTTTTTAATTCCCACTCAATCCAATCTTTAAGTTATAATCAAGCTGTTGGCATGAAAAATTGTCTGTGTAACTGACAGACAAATATGTTACAATAAATTCTACAAGCCAATGTAGATTACAGAGATAAACAATGTTAGCTAACGTAGTCCTGAGAATCTCTGACTGCTTGAAAGTAGGAGCACACAGACAGGCACAGCATTTCTGTTTCTTCAACCCAGAGTGCACTGGCCTGTAGAACATTTATACAAGTTGGGCACATATTGTTCATCTCTTCCCAAGGCAGCTGGTGCCACTGTTCAGAGTAATTTTGAAGTACTACAAATATGACTAGAAAAAGGGAAAAAAGAAAAAAGCAGCTGGAGATAATCTAGTGTGACTCAAGAGCTGGAAGTACATGCACAGGTACTTTCAGAGACCCTCTATACTCAATGAGAACAAAGGAAAGTGCTCCTGTAAGCAAACCACCAAACTGCTGCCTTAATTATATACTTTGGAAATTTGCCACAACAATTACTCTTTAACACTCAGAAAACGGACCATGCTCGCTCACATACCTGGTGCAAGCAGCTTATATGCGAGCCAAACACCATCCTAATTTTACTTTCCAGCAGTAGCCTTCACTACTAAGCCTTCAGCTGCTGAACTGTTACAGTGCTATGATGGACAGCATTCAAAGGGTTTATTCTGAAAAAATTCAGCAAATTTTCTCATGGCTATCCAATAGTGGATGGTCTAATGTGCAACAGTCACCCTACATCTAGATTTGTACGTATATCCAGTGTGCCTGCTGCAAATTGTAACACAGGTGCTTAAGGACACAGAAGCTGTGTGCATGGAATGAGACAGCTTCTGGTTTTAGAACAGGTCAGCTGATACAGCTTTATCCTTGTGCTTTCAATACCATTTCCTACCAGCTGAGAATCAAGATTCCCAAATAAGTAAGTTTTCTATCAGCTGAATACCATTTTAGAGACATGGTAACAGACCTTCGTTTCTCTCCTCAATTACTAAGCATCACAACATTTTAAAAAGATGGTTTTTTTCTTTTGTTACCTGCAAATCTTGCTTCAAGCTCCTCACTTTTATTTGGGATGATATAATTATTGGAAGGCACAAAGGTACAGCATGGACAATGCAAGCTTATCTTAAATCCAAGGTTCCTGTCTGCAAAACATAAAAGTAAATGGAGTTGTTTTTTACACATGGAAGAGCCCTTGAGTACTGCTGAGTTAATGGAGGAGTAGTTGGGGCAGGAATGAAGGCAAAGAGCACTTGTTGTCACCTCTGTGATGAAGCCACTCATGTACAGCCTCAGTGACATCAAAAGACAACCATTCTCCTTCAGCTCTTGTTTTAACTACTTTGCTGTCAATGTAGCGCTGTCCTGGCGATGATAATTCTTTTGATTTTAGAACCTGCAAAAAACAACAAATACAAATGCCCACAGGTTAACATTTACCTGTTGTTTTGTTTTGTTTTGTTTTTTTAAATGGACCACAAACATTATAAAATAGCAGAAGAAACTATTGCAGTTCAAACCACTACGCAGTACATGTACATTCAGGCACATTTTCAGAGATCATTTTCTTAGGGTGTGCAGGGAGAGGAGGGTAATATAAAAACACCCTAATGAAATCAGCTTATGTTCCCAAGCAAAACATGCCATCACATATTCCTTCCTGAGAGAAGTCACACAGAAAAAAACTTCACACAGATGAAAACATGCTCGGCAATATGAGCGGTCAAGACATCACAGTAACTGGAATGTCAAAAGAGGCCATTTTACCCACTTCAGTAATACACTGGTAGAACATAATTATCTAAAGCCTGCACAATGTGGTCTGTACACCCAAGATACCGTATTGCTCCCCCATACCTGATCTGTATGGTATTGCTTTATTTATGCTTCCAGCCTTCCCTCTGATGTCAGGCACTACTCATATGTTA
Organism: Laterallus jamaicensis coturniculus; assembly: GCA_022605575.1. Classification (NCBI taxonomy): domain Eukaryota; kingdom Metazoa; phylum Chordata; class Aves; order Gruiformes; family Rallidae; genus Laterallus; species Laterallus jamaicensis. Next base: position 26,340,559 of record JAKCOX010000001.1, read on the forward strand.
AAGAGAAAATACCTATTGTCCATACAGGTGAACTGGGGGAATGCAGAGACAGCCCGGTGTGAATTATGGCCACACACAGATTTGTGCAACAGGAGATGCTGCTGCCATCCAAATTTTGATGCCAGCTGTATTTGTGTCAAACGTTTCAGCAAAGCTTGTGGCTGAGCATGCAATAAAAAAATACCTGCAGAAGAAGACCCAGCCCCTCCCTTTCAAGACACAGCACTGCACGCTGTGCTTTTCAAGAGCCTCCTATTAAAACAATTCAGCGAGTGCTTTCCCACATACAAGCACAGCCTGCTAGTACTTAGCCTAACTCTCTATGATGAAAACAACTGGACTTTTGGCTGCTAACAGGTTTCTGGTTTCCCAGTTATTACTATGTTGATAGTTTTGCGATGCAGGAAGCCGAATGCCACGCAACATTAAGTCGACTGCAATCAAGATACCGCACGATAACATCAGTTTGTAACTTTTGGCATGCCAGCTGTGTGACTTTGTAAATCGTTTTGAGTTCTTCCTCTCTTTAGCCATCCATCTCCAAATGAATAATTGACAATGTCTCATTGTTTCCTCCTATTTTCTCAGCCCAGACCAACCTGACATCTAGCAAATGCTGCTGGAATAAAAGAATGGTGAAACTGAGTAATACATGTAAAGAAAAATATTTCAAAAGAGGTGTGAAATTATGTCATCATGATAAAATTAGGCTTTTCATAATTAAACAGAAAAACAGGCCTGAAAAGGCCAGATTCTGTCCAACAGGGAGAGTCTCCCTATTTATTTCAAGGGAGTGTTAGACCTCTCAACTGCCAACAGTGCAGCTCCCACAATAACATCTGTCTTACAAGAACAGCAATACAACAAGCTCTTTGCCTTCTTTATGATCAACACATTCAGCAAGAAGACATGAGAAGACATGAGAAAATTACTAAGTGCTCCTAGTAGGCGATGCTGAGTTGTCCAGTAGATACTGAGGCCACTCAAACATTGAACATTGGGACTCCTTTTTATGAGGCAACCTTCAAACAAAGTGCTTGAACAACTGTTTACAGTGAGTCTGGCAGCAGCAAGGGGACTACCATTGCTCAGAAGTGCCAGAGGGATGACAGAATCAGTAATCAATGCTGGGAAAGTCCCAGAGAAGTACAAATATAACTTTGCCTTCCCTTTGGTCTTTATCAGGTCAACTCAAGTGTTACTGAGGATGTAATGCAGCTGTCATTCTGCAAAGATGTGTTGGGGTGGGGGGTGTGTGTGTGAGGCAAATGGGACACAAGAACTTGGCTGATTTCTCTTTCTTTCTGCACAGTCATATCTTTCCAAAGCCTCCAGAAACTGCATACCTCAGTTTTGGCAATGATGTAAGTATCTAAAAGTAAGTAAAGTGCCAAAAGCAATCTCCTGATGTTAACTATAATTGGTATTAGATATGTTATGAAGACTCAGCTGTGCTTTGGTATCCAAAATAAAATATCATTATCCCAATCCCATTGCTACCAAAAGACAAAGTTGTGAGCTGGCAGTGTGTACCTGACACAAAAGGCATTTGTAAAAGTACAAGAAATCATCACTGCACATATTCAATGGTACAAAGAACATCCAACCTTACCTACAAACTGAATAACAATAAAGTGTTTGCATGTTTCAGAATTGTATGACACTGTGGGACAGGATGGATGCTGTAAAAGAGCTAGTATATTATCCATACTACGTCATGTACAGTATCTGAAAGTAAGACTTCTCTCCCTGTTGTTTATGATACATGTTCAGAAAGAAAATTATGAAGAATGAGCTAAAAAGTCACAAACTAAGTATGGCATAATTGCCACGGTTGACACCATGGGTTAAACAGGCACTAGAGGTTCTTAAGCAAAAGGCTGTTAAGGATGATGAATGCCATACTCAGTGAAATTATCACATCTGTTTCAATCTTCTTCTCCTGGGCTAAGTCTCCTTATAGTGCTAGGGTGATGCATGATCCTGTAAGCTAGAATGATCTTCTAGACCCATCTTTTCTATTTCTGTCTTCTTTTTCTGTTACATTGATGCAAGTAGGAAAAGCTAATGGGTGCTAAAATCCTAGGCCAGATCCTCAGAGTTTATCTCCCCCCCCCAGAATAACCTGATAAAGGAATCTTCACTTCTTTTCCTACACTGCATTCTATGTTTCCATCCACGCTGAAGCACCTGCCCTCTAGAGGGTGGTAAACAAAGCAGCCTCTTAACAGGAACCTATCAGAAAATTTTACAGCTATGATACAGTCTTCAAACGATTCTTCTAGAAATTATTACATGAGATAAGCATTTCAAGTTTTCTCTGCCATTTTCACCTTTTGGTTTGCTTCTTTGCATTACATTTCTGGTCTTACCTTCCTCATCAGCAACACTCATTTTTTCTCCCAATAAACTCTCAAGCCAGCATTTCCACTGAAAAACGTATCCTCCAGTATTTCCAATACTTTCTTCCTACTAGATTAACTAGTTCAGTTGCAAGAAAAGCCTTTACTGTGCCTTGCAGCTTTGGTGCTTGAAAGCTTGTCTACTTCCAACTATACCACTTGGTCTTAGAAGGGATCCTCCCTTTACTATAAACATCACCTTGCCTCTGAGGATTCCCTTGCCTTGACTATAAACACTGCCTTACCTTGATGCTTAGCCCATTGCAACCACATCAAACACTGTTATCAGAAACACTGCTGTGCAACTTGTACCTGCAGGAGCTAAACGAAGGACTAGAAAGTGGGCCTTAGTGCAAAACAGCTTTCAGTGCACTGTAAGGATGAACAGGAGGAAAAGGGAAAAAAAACCCAACACAAGAGAAAATGATGACTATGTTAAACTTCCCCTTTAATCCTTTCGCATTTCCTTCTGGCCCCCTGTTCAAACATTCCCTCTTAAAGAAGCAGAAGCAGAAAGAGTTTAATATTTCTATGGGTCATGATGTGGATGGCGAAGGTTCTCAGCCTGGGGAAGCACTCTGCATCACCACCTGCATGCAGAGATGACAAATTCAATCATTTGGATGAGGAGGAAAGAGTTTACACACACATAACCTTCACTCACCTAGAAGTGACACATTTAAACACCTGCATCCACAAGGAGCTGATGCTCCACAACAATTGCATTTGTTGCATGCATACCTTCACACATGTCTGTGTGAAGCTCAAAATAAACAAAATCAAAATTCAGGTTGTGCAAAATCTCTGCATTTATATGCATATGGTCCTGTTATGTGGGGATGAGATGAATAGGCAGAGGTGTTACCAAAAGGTTATCCACCAGACTTATAGCTCAGTATGCAGAGTAATTTTCATTCAGCAACAATGCTCTAAATTCTAAGAACAATTTGCTTTTGTCTACCTTCTTTCTGTATGGGCTTCCTCTCTTTTACAGCAAATCAAATAAATAGCCAAAATGCTTGTTAATCTCTTCTTAATGAAGTCTCTTGCACACTTACCTCCTTCCTTCCAGCTATCTTTTTCTACGTACTCTGCTAACCTTCCCTTCATAATTTTCTTTTCCTGTTTTGACCCTTTGTAAAGCCACCTGAGGAAAAAATTATCTTACAAACACCCATGAGGCATCTCTAGATACCACATACATGCAGCTCCTGCCAGCAGATCAAGGCAAAATAAACACATGAATATAGCAATTATGCAGTTAACTGCATGAAAGGGCTCATGAAGCAGCCAGATGCAAACAAAGCATTGCTCTTTGTGCTTTTAGGAAGCCCAGTTGGGGATCTTGGTGATGACAGCACCCACATGCCACCCTCATCAGGCGGGCCAGATTTTTGGTATTTTATAAATCCTGTTGAAATCTGCCCTTCATTGGTTCTGCAAAGGCATTCTGCTCAGTCTTCAGGGGGAGACCTTCTGCTCTGCTGGCAGGGATTTTGTCTGTGCTTCTCTTCGTCTATTAGAGGAGGCTTGACCATGATGCTGTCTTGGAAGCACATCCCAAATCACCATGAACAGGGTTTTCAGCAGTGAAAAGCTTCAGTTTTGTCACAAACTGGTTTCAGAAGAATGACAGGCAAGTTTCCAGACAGTACTCATCTCTATATTACTTCTGCCACTTGCTATGCTTATTTTTCAGATCAACTGGAGAACATTAACTATATATTTTAAAATTTTACTATCGAGTAGCTAGAATCTACATTAAAATACTGGAGGATGAAATTGTTTATATGCACACATGTTTAGACTCTCAAGTAACTATCACAGTTCTGAGTTACAAAATAAGGAAAAGGATTGTCTTAGTCTATATTGTATAAACGGTAAATTACACTGAGAACACTATGTAATTCATGATAACAAATAAAGCAGAATGGTTGCAAAATTAGAAAAAAAGTGGCTTCTTTTAAAAAATGGGGCATATCAGAAGCTGATACAAACAGAGCAGCAGCATTCAGCATCAGTGTAATTATTTTGGTTCAAAAACAACCCCAAAAACCCTCCAAAACCCAAGATTCTTGGGTTTTGCTCAAATTTTCCCTTGCCTACTCCCCTTCTCACATATACAGGCATCTAAGGCAGGGAATAACTCAATGAATGCATTGAAGTATGCATTCTAGACAATTACCACCGAGAGCAGATGCCAAAAGAGCCTGTCTTCATGACTCATTACACACATAAGAAAAAAAATTCACAGAAAGGTGCACTTGTTCTTTCAAGTAACTGCAGCTCCAGAACAGCAACTTGCTTAGTTTATTTCAGATCTGATGGTCTAGCTAGATGGTCTAGATGGACTAACTTCGTTTACTCTTCTACAGTTGCCATGATCAGACACAGGAAACCGGAAAAATTACAATGAAGCCTAATTTCCAGTGCAAATGTTTTGGCTAATAAATTCACCATCTCCCCAGCAAGCAAACAAATAAACAAAAGGAAGAACATGATTCAGCAGTGATGATACACAGGCTGATGCATTACTGACATACATCTGCTGCAGTCAAGAAAATCCTAGGTATGCATCAAAGGCCAAACTTAAGCAGCAACAACAAGGGCATTTCATGGCTGGGTTTGAGAGTTACAGTCACCAACCTTTAAGAATTTTTTTCTGATGACTTACAGTTTCTTAAAACAAGTTGATGAATTTTAAAATTATAATAATAAGATCACATGGTCAGTTAAAAACATCTATTCTGTCTGCTGCATTGCCCTGAAACTTGGGATGGTCAATGTTTTCAGCTAGCATGGGTTCTGCAACCCCTGAATAGCAGTAAATATGGCATTATCTTGTAAAAACCTGCTACTAATCTGTTTTTCCTCTCCATTCATTCTGGATTGTCTGATCTCCTCCTTCCAGATGCTGTTGGCTCTCTGATAACTTCCTTCCTTCCCTTCTCCGTCATTTCAGACTCCTGCGATGTTCTTGTGTATTACAACAGCTTGGCAGGCTCACTAATCTCTCTCTAACTTATCAGTCACTATCCATGGTTTCCATTGGAACTTCAAGGGCCTTTTAAAATAATGGAAATAACCTGACATGTACTTATAAGCTCAAAGTAAATAAGCCTGAACAATGAGATCCAGTGGTAAGTGATCTGCTAATGCTGGTTAACATCAGAGCAGAGATAAGTTCAGCTATGCACAACATCATGGCTAAAACCTGCCATTTAGCATAACCTCTTCTGAACTAGAAGGGGACTCCAGTCTAACCCTCTGCAGTGCAATAACCAGATTCCTATATGCACATGCAGCCGCTTGTGGTTTCCAAATTCTTCCATACTATTCACCCTACTGAAAGATTCACTCGCTGCCTGGTTCCAAATTTCAAGTCTTCTCAGACAGCTCTCAGGGACTTAATCCAGCCCTTTCTAAATCTTAAAGTTAAAAAATGACCATGTTAATTCTCAATCCTCTCTCACTCCCTGGTTGAGCTCAAGGTCTTTGATCCTATCCTGGACACAAGGATAAGCCAATCCTTAGTTCTCTTGCAAACCTCTCCAGTTTCTTACTCATATGTGAAAACATATGCTGTAAAGTGCAAAGTCTCTATTTATAGTACCTTTCGCCAGATAATTGGGAATCTACTGGCTATCAGAATCTTAGCTTCTTCTTATCATCACTAGTGCAAGACACTGACAATGTGCTTTTAAAAAAAATTCTCAGTGTGAGTTTTCAAGCTATTCCTGTAACCACTTGGGCAAAAGAGTAATTCAGACTCTGACTTCAGTGTTATGGAGTTAAAAAGGCTTTACAGCCCCCCTGCTTATCAATGGAAGTCTTTCCATTGCTTGCAAATGTCTCCCAATCAGGCCCAAACTCAGGGCAGAATCTTTAGAGACTAGTATATGAGATGCAGAGTTCCTGCCAAAATACAAAGGTATGGAGTACTTGCCAAAGCTTTTTAAAAAAACAACATAGCTCTCTGATCCATCTGCTCAGAACTTGCCAGACACGTTCTTCATGCAGACTTGCAAATAAAAAGAACATATTGCACACATAACCCAACCCCTTTTTATATCTGGATGGGCTACAGCTGCAGTAGGATTCTCTTACAGTGTTGGCTGCTACTTGCATAAAGGTAAAAGAGGGTGAAGGGGGCAGGGGGGAGTAAAGCAATGAGCAGCTAAAGCAGGTCAAAAGCGGAAGTGTGCCATGGAATCACTGTGACTGACTCATCACATCACTCTGTGGTGAGGGGATGAGCTCTGGGAAGAAAATGGATCCTGAGAAGGGATTTCCTCTCCTTTTAATCCCCAAGCAGGGCCTTTCTCCTGCCACTGAAGATACATTTCCAGCATAAGTTGGGGATACAGCCCTGAGGCCATTCAGTCTGATTTATGCTTAAGCAGGCAGGAAGACTCTGCCCTGTATAAGCAATAAACAAGAACGTAGAGTCTGGGGTCCTTCTCCTGGAAGATTCTGAAATATTGAGTGCAATTTCCTGCCGTTTAGGAGATTTTAAGATAGCTCCAAAGAAAGATTTTATATAAAATGAAGCAAATAAAAAAAAATCCTGTAAACTTATCTAGATTTAGCTTTAACTTGCCAGAGGCACATTATGTTTTATTAAAATATCAACAAAGAAAAGCCAAAGTCAACAAAAACAGAGTGGGTTCTCCAGTTGTCTAGCCAAATCCCCTAGATCCTGCAGGGTACTCCCCTGTTCATCTCCCCTTTATGCACAGGTCTCCCAAGCCCTTCCTCTTCCTCAGTCCTGACAGCTCTATGTCATGTTCACATGCATTTTATTACAACATTTTGATGTGCAACATTTTTCGCTATCTGAATATCTGGACTTACTGCTTCTTTTAAGACGTCGTCTCCTTCCACAAGTTCCACTTCCTCTTGCTTTCACTGTTCTCCATAAGTCATGATTTTCCTTCTCCCAACCACCTATAGGCTTCCACCTAAGCCACTCCTGTCCTCCATTTTCTTCCAAGTTCCACACGTCTTCATATAGGTTTCTCTCCAATAAAGCTTCACATTGCTTCCTACACCTCCCCAAAACAGCAATATTACTTTCCCTGTCCCCACTCCAATGGGCTCTTCAGTGCCAAGGCCAACCTCATGTTCCTCAGCCCACTAACTACCAAGCTACAGTGCTTGGTTAAAACTTGCTCATATCTCAGTGCAACGTGGGCTTGGCTACTCCACCAAACTGCAGCCCAAAGAGTAGAATCCCAAACACAGAGGCTGGTTTCTGCCCCAAGTCCTGCATTCCTAGGCTCCCTATAATGCACACACACTGCAAATGGCAATAAATCTATCAATCAGCTCAGTGCCCCGCATTTCTACACACAGCAGTGTCAAGCTGGGAGGACACGCTGGCTCATGCCAGTAGCTAATGAGGTTATTACATACTTCTTCATCTTCAATAACTGCTCTGTTCCTGGCAAGAGGTGGCTGCATCTGAGATAAGCTCTCAAATCGCAGTGAATATGACGCAGTGATAAATACTTCCCCTCACCCACGCTCACAGATTATTTGCCAAAGGTACATTATACATGGTATCCAGTGTGCTGAATTTTTTTGTAGAGGATACAATATTTTGAACCAAAAATAAAGATTCCGGAACAAGGAGGAAGCAGCATTTTGGCTGAAATATACTGAAAATTAACTACTTCTGGTCCTGTGCTGTTGCTGATGGAGCCAGGGAAGGAGGAGGAGCCTGGTAGAGTAGAAAGTTATGAGGTCCACATTTTATACTGAGTTTGGCACTTCAAAGAGCACTGTACGTTTGCCATTTAATATAACCTTGTAACCTTTCAGATTGCAAGAGTCTGGTTTCAGGACAGCAATACATGAACTGTGAGATCCAAATATACTACTTTGGATGTGGGTCACAGGGATGGCAGTCAATTAAAATCAAACGCCCCAGGTGATATCTGTAATACAGACATCCTGCGCCAGCTCACAGCCACAAATCCTGCTTCCTGGTATTTTCTTCCATGGCATTAGAGACGCCACATTTTGGCAGGAAAAGAGAGCAAGGCCCCTCTGCTCCCAATTATACAGAGATCAGTCTGGAGCAGCTCTGCTGCAGTCAGTGTAAATTGCCTCAGATTTGCACCACGGAGATTTGGCCCAAATCTACAGTAGCTCGCTCTAAACGTATTCCCTAACCAAAAAACAAGACAAAACACTGTCTGAACTGAAAGTATTTGAACAACCGACTGTGGTTTGAGTTTAAATCTGACTCATAATGGGGTAATATGTTCCATGGCACCTTCTTCCTCATACCTCCAACCAGAGAGAGAAGGCCTTAATAGAAATGGGGGTTACTACTTTTTGGCAGGAAGATGGTTTTACCTAGACCCCCAAGCAAGCTCCAAAGGAGCCCTCAGTATGGACCAGGCCCTCCCTAAAACGGGAAGACCAAACATCTGCTCCAGCTTGCTTCAAACAATCCAACTACAATCCAATGTGCACCCTGAGCTTTAACCTGGTGTTTGTTCGCTCCGACCCCGTGCTCTGATTCAGCTGGTGGTGCATTGCCACAGCCTCGCAGGCACCCACACCCTCAGCAGCCTTGGGTAACGATGACTATAAAACCCAGTGCTTCAGCTACATTTTTCGTGATGCTTTATGATGTGTTAGCAAAACATGGCACTGCTTCCACAGGAAGTAATTATTACTTGTTATTGTTTGACCGTCCATACATAATAAAATTACCTTAAAAACAATACCACAATCCTTTCTGAACAACAGCTTTTCGCCCTGCGAGGGTTTTGACTTGTCCTGCTATGTGGCAGTGCCTATTTATTTTTTGGAATGCTTATTCATAAAAGACAAGAGGTTTTTTTGAAGGGTGCGGGAACTTTATTCATAAATACAGAAGCACCTTAATAAAAGAAAGATGTGATGAAGTCTTCAAAGCAGGCAAGAAAAGTGATGAACAAAGACATTCCCATAACAACTGAGCTTTATCTGATCAAATTCCAATAAAGCCTGCATTTGGCATAAATCTTTAAAAACATAGCAAGGGCCACTGGAGGATGCTAAAACTTGTTTATTTAATATTATTCCTCCTCCCTCCCTCAAAAGTACTTTATCCTCTTAATATTTTCTGAAGTCTCTGTGCACACTGAGAAGCGCATCGAGTGAACACCGTGCAGTAGAAGTGTGGGAGAAGCAGTGCAGTAGAATGCTTGCTGCATCTGAGGTCCTGTGGCTTTTTTGCCTTCCTTCCCTCTGGCTTCCTACTCTCCACCACGCTGATGATCAGCAGCACCACCAGCAGATTAACCCTTGCTTTCGGGCAGAAGAAATAACAGAAAAGATAGTGCCTTTAAAGAACTTAATTCTCTGTGGCTTCAATTCACCAGAGCCAAGATGAGACAGAAGCTTTTATACCAGCCTTATAAAGGAAACTTAATTCCTACTTCTATGAGTTTTATTATTTTCCATCCTAAGACTACTTAATATGTGAACTGCAGTTCCCATCTGTGCAGGAACACACAGATGTGGCTGACTAATCCTTAAATACCAAGAAAAGTATTCTGGGTGAAAACAGACATTAAAGAAACTGCTTCTGCTCTCCCGGATTACCACTTGCCCATTGTCTTTGTGGATGCATCCAGGGCACTTCCAACAGAATTAATCTCCAGGATCTACTGCCCAGGGAAACCTGGGGGGTAGCAGACCTGGAAAACAGATTGGCAACCACTTACTCCTAGCATAAATACGATGGGGTGCTCTGTGCTCCAACCCAGTCTCTGAGGTGGAAATGGGGTTCTGCTGCTGGGGGAGGGGGGCAGGAGCAAGGGGCCACAGCACCATCTCGCCATGCCAAACAGCCCCAGACTGCCTTCCTGGAGTCAGTGCAAACAAGGGCTGCAGGGAAACACAAAGTCCTTTTCTGATGTGGTTTGGAAAAGGGAGCCAAGTACAGCCTGAGGAAAGCTTAACCGAAAAGGTGCAATCTTGCATTTCTTTTTTCATTTTAAGGAGTAGATCTGTGAGGGGTCAGAGGACCACACATGAAAGAATCAGGAGGAGAAACAAAATATTTATATTCTGCTTGCTTATTTTTTCCTTTACCCTGCACATCTGTCTCTAGCTGCTCCTAAGATAGTCCTTCAGAATAATACTGTCCTTTCTGCACCAGAGTGGCATATATATTAATACTAAACTACCACTGGACTAAATCAGAGACCTCTAGGAGAGCAGTTAGGAGACTTGAATGTCTTCAGGGGGTCCACACCAAGAGATCTCTGACTCTCCCCAAAACATGTCTGCCCCTTTCCACCTACTTGACTGAGAAAGATGAGGGGACACAGCAACCACCATCTCCCCAAAACTACCGGTATGAGAGGTATTTCAAAAACCCTCATTAAGAAGATGTCCCTCAACAAACCAAAACACTAGGCAACCTGAAACTTGGTGGGAAGGTAAAAAAAAACCCAAACCAAAAAACCCCTAATAATTAAATGTTGCTTATGCAAGATGAAAAACCACACTGTTCCTTCTGGGCACAACAGCCCTGGCAAGCCCAGCACGTATCTCACAAGACAGGAAGCACTGCTCATTCACAGAGGAGGAGCAGTGGCAGCACATGCCAACTCTAACAGCAATCTCCTCTGTGAGGCTCTCTCTCCATGCATGGATTTGCATGCTGGAAGCAAACATACCTGAGAAAGTCTTCAGACCTTACAGAACATCTTTGCCTTTCCCACTTCCACTGAAACGAGCACCTTCCTCATTTTCCTTTTACCTCCCCTGTTTGTTCCTTCCTCCACTGCTAGACACCCCTTATCAGTTTATCATTACACAGCTCTGAAGCTCTCTGCTCAAGCACTACCCTGACGCCAATGCCTCCTCCCCATGCTTCCCCACCTTCCACTCCTCCGATTCTCCTCTTTGTTCTCTTAAAAATCAAAATTCTAAGTTTTAGGATGCTTTCTATAGTGCTGTCTGCCTCTTCAACTTCTCCTTGCTTTTGCTTCTCCTGTGAAGCACTGCATGTGAATTTCATGCATTGTGTTGGAGATTAGATGTGGCAATGATTAGTGAGTCTGACGCTCCCGCAGCGGAACTGCTGATAAGGAATGCATGCAGTTCCAACTGATCATCACCGATCCCAAAGCCTTGTATGCAGGTAAGAGCTGCGTACAACATTGCAACAAGTAAATATGATGAAAGAGGGGGAAAAACAAGCTCCAGCTGAAGGCAGGGGCTTATAAAAAGTAAACCAGAGAGAGAAACTAGCAGGCAGCTTTTATCATTGTAATAGGTGCTCTTAAAGGGAAATGCTCCAGAGACAGCTTGTCTCACTACAGGCAAAGGAGCAAAGAAACATGCCTAAAATACAGCCGGCACAAACACTCAGCCCTCACTCCCTCTGGCTCGGCTGTTACTTGGTAGAGAAAAGACCTAATCCTACAACAACCTGCCCTCATTACTCACCTAACACTTTGCTCAGTATGCCCCACCCAGTCTAAAAAAAAATTACCTTACTCACCAGCTATATATTTATATGAAGGACCAAGTACCTGCCCTGAATGCAGGTGTCAGTCATTTCCTTGGGCACAGGCTTGCTGGAGTCAGGCTCTCTCAAATAAGATCCAGCTGTTTCTCATCACAAGACAAATTCCCAGCCAAGCAAAGGCCCTTTCTTCCCTATCTATGCTGAACCCTTTGTGTCCCAAGTTCCTCAAACACAGAAAGGTGATGAGCTGAGCTCAGGCAACCAGAGCTGTACTCCTTTTAGGTGGCTAACAGCTCTCAAAAGTAGAACATGAGAAAGCCCAGAGATGTCATCAACTCCTTTTAGGATACCTGAACCATGAGGTCAGGCCAGAATGTACAATTGTTTCAACAGCCTAGTGCGGCTGCATCACAGAGACTCATAGTATAATTCTCTGTAAAGGCTGTTATCTATAAATGACACCAGCAACTCTAATTAAAGATTCCTTCTAGCTTTCTCTTTTAACAAATTACACTTTGCTTACTCAACTTTTCTGCCACCCTGCCCTTGGGAAGGCAGTCAGGTCACCACCTATGAACCTGAACCATGTTCAATCGGGAATCATGCTTCTCCTACATTTAAACAATGTCTAAACAGTCCACCGCACTTTCTCCTGCAGTCAGCCTCTAGGGCTGGCTTCTACTGTGACTTCAGCGATCATGTGAACACAAATTCCCCCCTTTCTGCTCCAAGCTGGGCTTGCACTTGACCAGACCACGTTGGAAAATGTGAACATTGAAAACGAGCGAGATTTTAACTTAGATTTGTACCCACAGGTTACAAATCTAACTCTACAGTGCTGCAGTAGGGCAGTGCTTAGGCACAGCTAAATGAGGGCAGTAATAGTAGACCCAAAGTGGGGCTCAATACACTTTGTTTTACAAAGCAATATCCAATCTGGCAGGAATTTCAGCAGAACAAGTCACAGGTTGCTGGAACAGCCATTTTACTCGGTATAAAACTGGTGGGAGTGCAGACCCTTCTTGTAGCTGTTTCTCAGCAAAGGGAACTATGCTGTACATGAAATATGCTCTAATCAATATTTGCACAAAGTTAAAGACTCTATGTGAATGACTTTAATGGCTTAAAAGTCTCTAAAGATTAAATGACATCAGCCTTATTAACATCCAAGAGTGAGATTAATGGAGTTGTTTTCTTCCTCACTCCTCAGATTGTCTGCTCCCTTGCCTTAACCCTGGGGCAACAACTCTAAGAAGCTAGTTCTTAAACTGCTAAGCTTTGAAACTGCACTATTAACAATGCCATTTCTGCAAGGAACAATTAACAGGTCTGAATACAGACCAGAGAGGAATTTGATTTCTTCTATGTAAACTGCAATACAGGCTATCTATTGGGAGATAGAGATCCTGGGCACTACTTGTTGATGTCTTGTTCTGTCACTTACTATGCACTGGAACTTTGGGAGTCCTGAGGCACAATTTCCAGAAAAAGTGTGCACATTTAAGTCCCTTCTAGGAGAAACAGAGGAAATAGGCTACTTAAGAAAGATGTGACTCAACCACTTCTCCCTGCGGTTTGTTCCACCTGCTAGATGTATTTGCTGCAGAAAGACAGGGAGCTGACGCGTGTGAGGTGCCACCATACCTGGTACAGCTCTATCCGCTGCTCCGAGACCCGTGCCTTTGAGTTCTGCAGGCGGAAGACCCTGAACTCGGCCTTCACTAAGTTGGAGGCATTCTTCTCCATTGCTGAGACGTCAAATCTGACGATTCGGAAGTAAAGGCTGTAATAGCTTGGTGGGATGGCATCTGCAAAAAGACAGTGGAATTTTATTATTTTATTTTTTTTTAAATGATAAAATACGTTGTTCCTTCAAGCAGTGTAATATAAGACAGCCTCAGTAAAGGAAATATCTGTAGCATGATTCAGTTTCCAATGGCCAATTTAGTATTATTAGTGATTTAATAAAAAACCCAAACCAACCCCACATGTGTTTGGTTATAAGAATACCATATTAATAGAGATTAACAACCATTTCCAACTCTGTTCAAGGTCATTCATTTAAACTCCCCTCTTGCAACATACTGATGGAAAATCCTGGATGCTTATGAATTGGGGAAAATAATCACAGCATTTGCTATCTGGAAAATGCCTTCAGAGCTGCAGAGTTCCCAGGGATCCTCTAAGGTGGATCTGTATGTTTTCTGAAGCCCACTGACCCCTGAACATGGGTGTACAAACTAGCCAGCTTCAAGTTTTGTTTTCTATTCAGCAATCACCCGAGACTTTCCCACCTCACCCTGGGCAACAGCAGGAGGTGAAGGGCCCGGACCACCCTTCCACTGTGTGACTTCCCAAGGTCTGTCCAGGCTCTCCTCAAGCCAGGAGCCTAACTCAGAAGGGAGGCAAAATTACTCCAAGACCCTGGTAAAAATCTCTGTTCAAGCCCAGGGAGAGGGTTTCTTTTCTCTCACAATGTGAAAACTGAATCGTGTAAAGAAGAAAATTGTCCTGGGGGAGACGAGGGAGGAAGGATTTTCAGCAGAGGAAGCAAACCTCATAGGCCTTCCTGGGGCCACCCCAGCAAGGAGACATCAGACAATAATTACAAAATACAAAGTCTTCCCATTTGTCACATAGCTCGGGATTTGCCATGCAGTACAGTAGATGACAATATCAATGTTCAATATTGACATTTGGGAGGCGAGCGGTCCAGCTCCCATGAAAGACTCAGGCTATGTGTGAAATCTAAGGAGACCTCCTGTTCTGTTGCCTCCCTCGGCTATCCAGGCACCTATCGATGAAATAAAATACCTACTTCTGGAAGATACTTAGTTTTTAATAGATATAATATACAAGAATTATCAATTCTATGTAAAGAGATGGGAGAAGCCAAGTCTAGTACACTTGACTTTATTTCTAACTACAAATGATTAAAGGTAGTTAGGATATATGCTTAATAAAACCTATTCATATCAGTAAGACATTATTAACCTCTTTCAAGTGTTTAGTGTTTCTAGATTGGCTGCTATCGCCAGAATTTCTGAGTGATAGAGCAGCTCCAGGTGACACAAGGCAACACCACTTGCAGTTACACATTTAATAACCCATTTTCTGTAGCTCTTGGAATAATTCTAAATTCAGACTGAATACAGAATAAATACCCAGTACAAGCCAGTCACGAGAGAAATAAAGCAAATGAGCAAATGTATTCTGTCTTTGCAATATTCCCAAACATACCTCCTCTACACAACTGTGCCAAAGTCTCTTTTTTAAAAGATCAGAGGTGACTACTCTTAAAATGAACTCTAGCTACGAGAAAATCTTTGACAATAAAGGAAGAGTCTCAGCTTCTACTGTAGATGCATGGTTAGAGATGACAAATTCACAAAATACTTAAAAAAAATCCTCTGAAAGTATTTTCCAAAGGACTCACTCAGATGGTCAATGGGTCAATACATATGAACAGGAAGCCTCAGGCTTCCAAATGATCCCATTTAAGTTTATCAAATTTTCACATCTGCAATTCTCTAAAATAAACCCCAATGCATCATCATGGGTAGTCTTGCCTGTGAGGCTTATTGACATAAAACCCCGCTACAATCTTGTAGAGAGAACCCAAAGAAAAAGGGGTGCAGGTTATCCCCTCACTAGAACAGCTCCTCCCTCCCAGGAGCAACACATTAGAGCTGGTATCTCTCAAAATGCCAAATTAATTTTAATAGATTTTGCAAATTCCTGTAAAAGTTACTCGGTTCAGAGAATTCTTCAATTTATTTCTGCTATGGAAAACTGTGAGACTACTACTTGTTTTTCATCCAAACCTATTTCTACTAGGAATGCAACCTGGCATAATAATATACACATGTAAGATTGATACTTCAAGGAAGAACCGTAAGTTGTCCTTCCCTGTCATTCATTTGAGGCATCAACCTACCATTTCACTCCTTGTGGAAAAGCCAAACTAGCAGCCAGCTGTTTGCCCTAGCATAGATAAACCCCGTCCATGTTGTCTGTATCTCATATTGAAAAGCCCTATTTGACTGTTTTATTTATATTTAGCCTCTAACTTATTTCTAGAACTTTCTTGGGCTATATTTGTAGCTTGTCTTTTCAACTTCTCTATTTTACATACAAATCTGTGAATATGTGCCTACCAGATTTTCCTAAATCATCCCACATTTACGTTTTTTCTCTCTTTCATATATAAAGAAGACAAAGAAGGACTAATCTTTCTGTGTGCATGTTTTTACGTTTGCATATGTGCATTTGTATTCACAGCAAGTGAGTATTTACTTTCCACCCAAAATGAATGAACAAGAATGAATTCTTGTCTCAGAAAATTTTCATCTCCCTTACAAGATAGTGTTATGTCTTGTGGAGACCCACATAAGTTTTATTTCTTTGTTTTATCATTCATGACAGTATCCACAGGAAGTCAATTCAGGAAAAGCCATTATTTCTGCACAACTGAAAAAACCCCAGGGTTTTTACTATCTGGAAACTTTCCTCTGAAAAAGAATGGCTGACTACAGAATTGGGGTTTACGTGAAAATTAATCAACGTTAAGACTGGGAATTGAGATTTGCAACTCTCCTTAAGGGAATGAAAGAACCCTATGGAGTCTACAAGGCTTTGCATTAGCCTTTAAGTGATCTCAGATGCTGCAATTTGTATCTCTTCATGACTCCACCTTAACCTGACAGTTGTAACCATTCAGCCTCAGTTGGATACCTCTGGACTTCCCTCTGGTGCTGGCCCAGTAACTCCAGTTAATGCCAGTATGATTCTGACAAAGTTAGTCTGCAAACACAGTTACCACACTGCAGACTGGATGCCCTAAATATTCTTTGAACCATTAATGGGTGGAATTAAATCAGTACGTTTCCTGTAGCTAGGAAAACACCGATTTCTTTTGTTTTGGAGAGAAGGAATAGTAAATGCAATGAAAGCTTCCATTTTTATCATCTTTAAATTATTCATTAATTCAACCCACAAAAACCTGAAGACTTCCAGCTGTAATAATCATAATCATGATCATTGCAGTACAATCGAGACCAGAGTTAGAAAACACATTTGGAGAAGATGAAGGCAGCATCCCTCTTTCTCCCTTTAACCTGCTGAACACTGAGCATCGCAAGTTTAGCTTTTTTGTTCTTTTTCCCCCATCCTTGAGTGCGCCGAAACTTTATCAGCTGCTGTACACAGGACCATCCAGACTGCCAGGTTAAAACATATTCCGGTACGTGAGGGTTCAAGTGCATAAGGGCACTGTGGTTTCTGCGCTTCTTACTGACTTTGTTCAACATCCAGCATCCTCTAAGCTCCTGTGCCAGCAACACAATGTAAAGCAGCCCTGCTCTGACCGAGCAGAAAAGCACTGACAGGAGGGGTGCAGGAGACCTATCCCAAAATACTCATCAGTCTACAGGATTGCTCCAGGTTGGAACACCATCAACAAGAGAGACCAAACACATCCTCTGACTGACTTTCCAGAACAGCACGTAGATCCCAAAGCGTAGCTCCTGGGATCAGAGCGAGATGGAGTCAAGCTCCCTTAAACTAAGTGGGAATGGACGGAGTTTGTTTCATGCTGGAGATACTCCCCAAGTAAGGAATCTCCTGCACAGAAGGCTGACACTTCTCCCTTCCACAGTTGCATTTGATGAACTAAGCCCTGCATTTCCACAGCTTCCCTCACAAGTACTGCGTGTACTGACATTTCAAGGGAAACAAAACACCCTGCTTGACACAGCTCTTCTGAGAGTTGGGCTTTCGTTCTGGCGAGGAAAAAGGCCTAAATTCAATTGCATCCAAACGAGGCTTTTTTCCCCCTCTGAATTTTCATTTCTGCTATTGAAACCAAAAAATCAATTATATGCACAGCCCAACTAAGGAAATGTAAACAACTTCTCTTTTCTGGTTGGAAGAGGCCAGACAGGCCGACTTCACACATACACCCACACTGGAAAGGCTGAGAGCTTCAATCTAATCCTTCCATCAAGGGCTTGTAATAAATGTTCCAAAGATTTATTTTTATTCCCTTTTGTGTTTATTAAACTTTGGAGGGTTTCTTTTCCTTTTTCTTTTCTTTCTGGTGCTTTGCCCATTCTTTATTACGGCAGCTACAACACATGGAGTGCCCTCCTCTTTTTGCCCTTTTTTTTTTTCCTTCCCCTCTTCATCTTTCTAACTGGAGTACATGAATGGCCATGTAGTAGGCTTTGAAGCAGCACATGCAAATATTTATAGAAGTAGCTTGATTGTTATTAAATGCAGTTGCTATGCTTTCCACGCTCTGGCAGGCTTCCCTAACCCCTCTAACTATTAGGACCATTTAGGCTGTTCAGATTTCAGCTCAATGATAGCAAGTTCCTACCTTTCTTTTTTTATTTCCTTTTTTTTCTTTTTTTGGTCAACAAGCAGCAGCCACCCTGCATAATGTGACATCTTTTCTTCACCTGTGTGAATGTTTCTCTCTGCTCAACATAGAGGTCCCTGCCATGAGCTGGGTCAGGCTGCCTTTAAGGACTGCTGGAAGGACAGGCAGCTTTTCACCTGTAAAGTCACATCTTTCCAGCAGGATCCCGTCCTTCCTATCAGGCATGCCAGGTCACAAATCCTCTACTCTTTTCCAAGGAAAGTCTCTCCAAGAAATTAGAAACTTGCTTAATGCATACAGGCTTCCAAAGCCCATGGATAATTACTCTGCTCACCCTTCGTGACCCTGACGTGACTGCAGAATCCTGCTGGAAACTGCCTCTGCCATGAAAGATGATATATAAATACAGTGAACCAAAATACAGAGGCCTACAGGTTATATTTGGGAACTGGGATTGGCCCTCAGAGGTAAATCAGTTGTACATCAGCTTTCCATTAGCTCTGAAACTTTATCCTGATGTGACACTAAGTTAAGAGCACATCCGCTAGCTAATCAGTGCTCTTGGACAGAAACACTTGTGCTGCTCACAGCTCAGACACCGTCTCCAGCCTCCTGCAGCAAGGCTTCTAAGTCAGAAGGTAAAAAAGCAGCAGAAAATACTTGCTTCAATATTCCAGTTTTTGCAAACACAGCTGACCACGAGCTATTACTTTTACCTATCATCAACCATTTGCTATTGAGGAGGGACACTGCACTGAAAGTAAGAATAAAATTGCTGGGAACACAGGGATAAGGCTTTCAGCTGAGGACCAATGGCTCCAGAGCAGCTCTCCTTGCAGAGCACAGTATTGCAGTGCAATTCAAGACACGACATATGTATTTTGTTATTGCATATGTTTTTTGGTGAAGAATCCATGACAGGAAGTGTCAGCTAGGCATCTACCACTGAACAATCCCATCATACTTAATTTATCCACATCATAGGGGCAGGACGGTTCATGATTCCATATTCCCTGATACCGTCAGTCCTTGTATTTGCTGCACATAGGTATGTGGATATATATGCTTAGCAAGAGAGACAAACAGGTATACATAAAGGAAGACAGAGCTTTTTTCATTCGAAAGAGAACAGGTCAGGGATCCAAATGCTGGGTGACCATTCTGAACATCACAATAACTGAAGACTTAAACTACTTCCCTCTTTTACCACCAATTCTGACCTCTGGACCTGTCGCTATGGTCCCACGAGGAAGCCTCAATACAGGTTCACTAAGACAATGGATTTGAGAGTCCTGAGGTGATTCCACTTCGAGAAAAAAAGAAGAAACCAAACCTCACTCCTACAGGGACTCTTGCTGCAGCTCTTCCATCAGTGACACTAAGAGAGACCAATCTTGAGGTGTTTTCTTATTTCAGTAACCGCTTCCTATCTAAGCTTTTTCTTTGTAATAAAGACTCACTGAGCTCTTAATGCACAGCTGTGAATCCATATGTGTAATTATTATGCCATAAACTGGCTATAAAGACTCAGTAAATGTCAATGACAGACTCTAAATGTTCAGAGCAAAGACACTTGCCAGAGCTTACACAGCACAAATACGTGGTTTATTTTTCTGCCTACAATGTCTCAGTCAAGCTCCACATATCCAAAAAATATACACCAGTGAAGATCTAGGTGGGCATGGGTTTAGGACTAAATAATTATCAGATTTTGTGACGTACAACCCCTGTTGAACCCCCTGCCATTCCTCTTTTAAAACACACTGACATCTATGACAACATATGAGAAACCAACTCCAGGATGTCTCCGCATTGAAGTGTTAGGTACAATGAGGCAATGTTGTAGCTTTCAAAGATTTTATGTTCCTCATTTAAAATCTGACAAGGGGGTTGTGGTTCTGCTGCTACTTTATGATTTCTTTACCAAGCCTGAATCAAAAGATGAATATCCAAAGCTATGACCTCAGTGGCACAGTAACCTGGTGGTCTGGTTTCCAGTTACCTAAATAATTATTCATTTCAAGGTACTCCTGTTGCTCTGGAGTTTGATTTGACACTCTCCTGCAATTGTCTTTTTAACTCTTGATTTCTATAATGGTGAAAAACATCCTGTAGTCGTCTTTGGGTCAAAATGCAAGTGGCATTGAGCAAGGACACTGAGACAGTGTATTTACATGCAGCAGCTAAAACTGACTTCAGATCTTCCTTAATTTGGTCTGGAGACCACTATAAACAAGCCTGTCATTTCCCTTTATCACTGAACTACCTGTTTTAACTGAATCTTATCAGCCAGAAAACCCTATTTAACTCCTTTTTACCATTAGACCTTCTTTCTCTGCCACCCTTTCATAATTATTCTCACAAAGCTAGTAGTTTTTGCAGGTGCAATCCTAACAGCATTTAGCCATACACCTGCTACCCACACCAGATAGAAAGAAAAAATATCCACTTTGACCATCAGTTGTGGCTTCTTTTCTGCTCCATCTCCTATGGCTACCATGTGACAAAAAGCTGCTAAGCCAACATCACATACGTTTGCCTATGTCCTGTGAGATGCCAGAAAGCCTGGGCTATAGTAAATCTCCCAAATGAACCCTTCTTGAAAAAGGTTCACAGCTATTCCACCAACCATTATGCAAAAAAGGAGTACAATTTAGTACCAAAGGGAAAAAATGCAGGAGCACTCTGCTTTATCTGAGATGATGATGAAAAACCTTACAGAAAGTCCACATGATCACTCTCTGAATGACACAGAGGCATTGCTGCCTGCCACACTGCTGTGGCAAAGGGACAGCAAGTTAATGTGGGCACAGGTTTGTGCAGAAAGACCCAGCTTCTCCTCCTTGTCCTATCGCTCCATGCCCTTGTAAACTGCCCCTCTCCAGCTTTCCTGCAGGCCCCCTTTAGGTACTGGAAGGCTTCTATGAGGTCTCTCCAGAGCCTTCTCTTCTCCAGATTGAACAAGCCCAACTCTCTCAGCCTGTCTTCATAGGAGAGGTGCTCCAGCCCTCCCTCATTCCAATAGCTCCATGTCTATCTTGTGCTGGGGACTCCAGAGCTGGATGCAGTACTCCAGGTAGAGTCTCACCAGAACAGATGGGCAGAATCACTTCCCTCAACCTGCCAATCACACTTATTTTAATGCAGCCCAGGGTACAGTTGACTTTCTGGGCTGCAGTGCACACTGCTGGGTCATGTTCAGCTTCTCGCCCACCAACACCCCCAAGTCCTTCTCAGGGCTGCTATCAATCCATCCTCTATCTGGCCTGTAGTTGTGCTTGGGATTGTATAGACCCATGTGCAGGACCTTGCACTCGGCCTTGTTGAATTTCAGGAGATTCACATAGGCTCACCTCTCAAGCCTGTCAGGGTCCCTCTGGATGGCATCCCTTCCCTCCAGCATGTTGACTGTAACACAGAGCTTGGTGCTGTTGGGAAACTTGCTGGATAAATATCTTCAGGATTAGAGGAAAAACCACTGGGCTACCCAGAAAAAAAAAAGAAACAAACCAAAAAACACTACCAAAAAAGCTGAAAAGTCAGAAAAATCCCCTGTGCACCTTTAATCTCACTTCCTTCCTTTTGACACTGCATAACATCCCTAGCCTTCATATAGCTGGTCCATAAAGTAGGAATCCACCAGTCCATGCTGGGTTTCAGTGTGATCAGCTCCTACGATATCCTTGACAGGACCACTAAAGTACAAGCACCCCACCAAAGCAATATGCTGTCAGAGCAGAGGCAGTGAGAATTGACCAGTTTATCAAAACAGACACTGCGTGCAATCAAAAAAATCATGTTCACAGAATAACCCTTTTCAGAGCAGGGCAGCAAACACTATAATGTTGCTGTAACTTTCTCTTGGTGCCTTCCCTGTCCCCCATTGCTGCTCACTTGCAAAGAAGATTAGGAAAGCCATATGTGTGTCAGGATTGGGAAATACCTGGGAAATACCAGCTTCAGTGCACAGTCCTTCTGTACAAGCCACACAATTTATTTTGGAGGAAATCAGTTGCCTGATTCTGCAGGCCGTTCTGCACCAAAAGGAAACATGTGGAACACATAGGAAGACACCTGAAAGTAAGGGCTACAGACCACATGAATGAGCTTACATCTTCAAATGTCTGCCACGGAGATTGCAAAAGCTTATGTTATTACTAGTTTACAGCCACAGGGCAGTCAGGAGGCAACTGCAAGCCACATTTCTGGTCCTTTACAAACTCTCCTATCCTGAAAATGCATTCTGTTGAGTAAGACTGAATTCTTCTAAGAAACAGAACTTTTCTTTTGCAATTCTGGAGAAAGTGAGAAGTGCCCAGAAGATCACTTCTGCTATAAAACAAACCTCTGAGTATAACCGTATGGAACAGACAGACTGAGCCCTGAGATTTGAATCAACTGCCTGGATCCAAACCTCTGAAGCTGGAGGAAGATCAAAAGCCACTTGAAATCACTGAAACCTCTGGCTAAAATGAAAGGGGAAACTGTCCGGTCCCTTTCAGGAAAACAAAAACAAAACTCAACCCAAGCAGACTTCGTGTGACCACTGCCAACTATTCCTATTCCTTAAAGAGGAGCGTGGAGTCCTTCCCAGGGGATGGCCCCTCGCAGGATAAAGCCGCACACATAGCACAGCCTCACGTCTGATCTTTCTCTCCTAAGAAAGTCTATATACAAAAGCTGGAGTAGCTGGAAACAGGGGTGAACAACCACCTCACATGGCAACACCTGTGAATCCCCTTCTGGCACATGGTGTTCAGTGGACATTTTCTGCTCCTGCATTTACAAAAATGAATCTCCTGAAGAAAAATTCCCTCCTGGGAATTCACCAGGACCACCCCACCCCCTCCACCTCTGCTTGCCTTTTAAAATTTTCCAGGCTGTTGGCTTGTTTTCCCTCATCCATGCTTAAATGCAGGGGCTGGGTAATGCAAACAACAGTGATACATCACATGAGAGCTATTTGAAGGTCTAAATTTTGAGCCCTTGAGCAATGCTTAATTGGGGTAACCTAATTACTTGCAAGTATTCTGGAAAGTGGCAAATGCTGATCTTTCCATTCCAGATCATCTTTCAGCAAATACAAATCTCCACACGTTTCAGAAAGCCTGAAAGGTGCCTGACCTCAATTCTCCTCTTCTCAAAGTCCTATTTACACACTGCCTGTCATGCAAAGGAGCCAAGACTGAATGTAAACATAAACCCTATGTACTGCTATCTTTGTTTCTCCACAAAGAAATCTTAATCTTGTGGCAGGTTAAAACATATGGGGTAAAAAAACAGCACAAGAGCTCAAACATAATGCCCTATAACCTCACCGCTGCTTACACAACGCTACAGTTTTAATAGTGAGAGAGAAAAACACAACTTCAGATGTGTCCCTTGCTCCTGAGTTGGATACCATCATAGCAGGCCCATAACCATGCATTCCCGACAGGAGCTGACAGACCCTTTTCTCCCAGGAAGATGCACAACAAGCTAACAGGAAAGCTGTTGTGTCCTTCAACAGGCATTAGAACAACTATCAGTTACCAAAGCCTCTCAGGAACCTGAGTGAAGTTTTGGTCCCACTGAAGTCACCAACAAAATACTCCCATCGCTTTCAAAAGGGTCAGGCATTTACCTCCCTATCTGTAAGCACTGAGAGGATTTTCAGCACAAGAAAAAATGTCTCCAGCCTCTCTGCCTCCTGTTCTTCATGGATTTAGTTTGCCAACAAAAGGTCCTTCAGCTTTCAGCAGTTATTTTGTGAACACTCAGGAAAGAAGAACTCCTTTCAAATCCCCATCAGGATCCTTTGAATGAAATCCCAGGTTATCATGTATCACCACTGAAATCAAATATGTAAATAGATGTGTGTTATGTTTGGAAACTTCTCAGGTATGTACTTTGCTATTCTGCTTACACTGGAATGTAAGAAAAAATACTCCTAATGTCTTTCATCTCTCTCCATGAAGGGCTGCTCCTCTTTCAGCTAGGGATCATAAGCAAGAATTCTAAGTACAATCACCTATCTCCTCCTAAAAAAAAAGAAAAAATAATAAAAGGGAGGTGAGGGGGCAAAAAGAAGAAAGTCACCAGGTAACACAAATCCTTCTCAATAGCAAAGTGAGACCTGACATGCTGGCACTGTTCTGCTGAGCTTTTATGGCTGCAATGACATCTGTGATTTAGAACAGATCAGATTAACCTTTCACTGTTCACAAGGCTAACCAACAGTTTTCTCCCAACAAAGACCTTTTTTCTCTTTCATCTCCCAACCTTTTCATGGTTGCACTGCTCCTGAAATGTTATCTTCAGAAGCAATCTAACAACAGACATCTCCATCGTGCTGAAGAGGCAGACATGACCACAAGTCCAGCTCCACAAGTTGCGTACCACATTGTTTTATGGAGACACTGGGATGCTGACTACAATGCCTAAAACCCTTCAAGCAGCCATCACATGTCCAAAACCCAAGTAACATGAATAATTTTTATCTCAGAAAAAAATTTACCTTCTCTTCTCACCAGCAGATTAGGTGTAAGGTTAGATGAATGGGCATGTGTTTGAAAAACTCTGTGTATATTTATCATGTTTTTAAATCCTTCACTTCCTGACACCTTTCTCATGAATTTCACTTGCACTGACAGCCCATCCAGCAGAATTAGAACACCATGAAGCCAATTATCTCAGTGCCAATTTACTGATGAGCTATATATAAAAAATATATTATGCAGACATGCTTTTATTGAATCCATCAGACTCACCCAAAAAATTCCTTCTTTTATAAATCTATTCTTCGCATCAGCATACAGGAGGAGCTTAGCATGCCTGCACACAGCTGCTCATGCTCCCCACCTCTCCCTCCTCCCAGCTCCAGGGTCTCCACAGGCACCAGAGCCAAGGTGGCAGGTGGGACCTGTTGCCCATGAGAAGGACGCCTCTGCACCCATGGGTGCAGCACAAGTCAGGCAAAGAAAGTGGTGCTCCTCCTGCAACACTGCAGAGAGAGAAAGCAGCCAGCCCACAGGGTCAGGCTGCTCGTGAGAGCGGCAAGACAGCCGGCTGGCAGGGAAAACCTGGCTCAGGTGTCCCCTGACCTAGGAACCAGGGTGATCTTTTCAGGA
Source organism: Laterallus jamaicensis coturniculus (assembly GCA_022605575.1). Taxonomy (NCBI): domain Eukaryota; kingdom Metazoa; phylum Chordata; class Aves; order Gruiformes; family Rallidae; genus Laterallus; species Laterallus jamaicensis. Next base: position 26,365,933 of record JAKCOX010000001.1, read on the forward strand.
TCCCAGAAGGAAGGCAGCTGGTGAGAGGGATCATGATGAAGCCTGATCCTTGTACAGCAGCACAAGCATACACTTTCAATGCTAGGAATCAGGCTGGTATGTTTATAAAGCTAACCTTTCCAAGGAAGTGGACTTAATACTTTTTTTAAGGTAAGCTGTGGTTACCCGTCATATGTCTGTAAAAGTAGGCCATTCACAAAGTGTCAGTTTGGTACAGCTTGCACTCTGACAGCAAACACACTCATCACAGGCTCCGACTTGTGCTTTTAGTGCTAGATGACTTGAGCTGTGTTTGCCAGTGAATATGCATCTGCACTTTAATTTTCCATGTAGAAGAAGGACTTCTAATTGCAAGTATTGTTATGAAATCCAAGAGGATGGATGGAAATCCCTTGCATATATCCCGGGGATTATATACTGCCGCGGCGACACAACACTATACAAAAATCTACTTTATATAAAAAAAAATAAAAAATACACCAGTGCAGAACAAAGCTGTTCTGGAGAGAAAAACACACAACTGGAAAACATTTTGAATTATTTAAAGAACTAAGAAAACTTACCCCAAATCCAATTTTCTCCAACAGTGTCACAACAACCACAAAGCCGTCATATATGACAAACTCTGTGTGTTGAAATCAAGGAAATGGCAGCAAAAAGACATTCTCAGGGTATTTCACAATTCAGCTTAAGATGTTCAAACTGATGTGTTTATGTGTGTGTCTCTACCTTAGCACAGAACAATCCAAGTACCATTTCTTTTGTTTTCAAGTCAAACATTTTATTGCCCCTCTCAATCATCTGCAGGGTTATTCAACAAGCTGGAAGTGAATGTATGCAACGTAAGTGGCAAAGTCAGTCTGAAGATTTAGTAGAGTAACAGGGCAATAAGCCTATCACTGTGCTTCAGAGAAAGAACATAGTCACTGGCTAAATTTTCAACACAGTCCTGCTGGAGATATCTTATGAGCCTTCCTACATAGCCACGTGCTTAAAAGCTTTTTTGCCTCAGAGACCCTAGCAGCCAGGGAGAATGAGGTAAATCCAGTCCTCATGAAGCTACTCAGGCTGAGGAGAGCTCACAGGACTAAATCCTTCAAATCACACTTGCAATGTGATTTTTGTTACTGCTTTCCCAACCTACCCTCTGTGCAAGAGCAATAGTGGGTAACAGCTTTCATGTTAGTGGCCTTCCAATTCAAAATCCTGGTGAGAGAGACAAAAATGAGCATCAGCGTTCCACAAGCATGCAGAGATTTACCTGTTAGGCTGAGCTCATCCTATTCATCTGAAGTTGGCCAATGGACAGCTACTAATGTTCTCCAGGCCTCTCCAGTCTGGACTAAATTTGAATCTAGATAAAGCCATCCAGTCTTCCCCCAAGAAATTATTTTTAAAATGGGAAGAGATTACAGTTTTAACTAACACAAGTTGGTTAAATGTAGATCCCTCACAGAGAGATCAAATTAAAGACTGCATCCCTCAGAACCCAGGAGAGCAGTGGTCTTCGCTCCATCATGGATGATCATGATGAGTGAGAGTGTGCTATAAACCATGTCCTAAGTTGCTCTTCCTGTTAACATGGATCTAGGAGGGGTAGTGTCCTATTGTCATAGGCCTGGAGCACAAAGTACTGCCTGTTACCTATGGCTGCAAACTACCGCATAAGGCAATACACCTTTGAACTGCCGTCTCCTCAACAAACTATGAACTATCCTTTTCCTCCCTCTATCTGCATACTTACACAGCCCCATGACCACAGGTCTTAAGTGCGTGTCTATCATTCATCGCAGCTGGTGGTAGCTCTTACTTTTGCTGCCTCATCTCACTTGGAGCTTTCCCACCATTTCATTCCTTTAAACCACTCAGCCATTTCCACTCTTCAATTAGTCCCTTAAAACTTTCCTTCCTGTTTAAGCTTGTGATTATTCTTTCATTAGAGCATTCTGTGGTGCCCTCTAAGGAGAACAAAATGAAATAAAATAAAAACCAATACACCACAATTACACTGTCATGTACAATGGAATAATGTGCAACTTGTAAGAAACAAAGCCAATGAACAGATTGATGAAGGTAACACCATCAAGTTTCACTCTCTTTTGGAAGGGGAAGAGAGCAAAACTGAATATACAGTCATAAAATATACAAAATTAAACAGGCCTCAGCAAATGAAACTTGTCTGTGAAAAAAGTTTCCAGGTCTATGGTTTTAATTACTATATAAATGAATAGCAAACAGGATAAAGGAATTCACACAATTGTTACACACTGTATTTAGAATTGTAGCATTTTTTTCAACTACAATAGCATGAAGACATGACCCAATCAGGCCCAACTGAACTGGATCCAGCCTCTCCCTGATATTTTGGTTTGATAGACAGGAATCTGCAATCATTCTCCAGCAGCATTCACATGGGACTGAAACTTGCAGCAATGAGGTGATTTTGCAAAGTTTCCTCATTTCTTCTCAGGCTTTGGATTTTATTATTTGCATCAATTAAAAATGTTTATGACTTCCAGTCATTCATCTTTACTTATTTAGCATTTCTGTTTGAAAACAAGATTTTGAACCATGGACCACAATCTCCTCCAAAGGAGAACTCCTCTGAGTAGACAAAGTGATGTGGGTACAAAAGCCAAGTGTGCACAGGAGCAAATTTGCTAAAACTGCTCTCAGGCCCTTGTGTAAGAATCCATGCACACTTGCAAGCACAATGGCCCCTGCAAAGATTCAGGTTTCTCATCCATGGGTAGAGTAGACCTTTCCTCCCCCCTCTTCCCTTTTCTGTTTTTCTTCTACTGCCATGCACATTGATTTTAGCCTGAATAAACGTCCCATGTTCTTTACAAATCTTCATGCAAGTCAATTACCCAGGAAGAATTTAGCATGCTCTACCAGCTCATTCAAGCTTTTCTTTCTCAAGCTTAGATCTCTGTAAGTCCCCTCTCCTTCACAGGCTGGCTCTTCATCTCCAGCTGGACCAAAATCCTGTAAATATTACACTTACAAGGTATCAGGTCTGGAATGAGAAGCATCTAGAGGTCATCAGAATCTTTTCTTGGCATCTCAGCATATGTACTTTGTGCCTACTGCCAAACAGTACTTGACTAGCTTTATTCAATTCAAATGAAGATGTTAAATCCCAGGACTGTATAAACATCGTTTACCAATCAAAACCATAGTTAAGCGAAATTAGTTCCTAAGAGGAGATTCAAGTGCTACTCCCCGAAAAGCACAGTGACTTGAAAAAGGCCTTTCAATCTGGATTATATGTTTACATTTTTGTTATTGTCATAAATAAGAAAAAGAAGATGCAGCATTGTTTGTCATGCTGGTTTGTCCTCCCATGGGAGCCTTCCCTGTGACATCATAATTTGCACAACAGCAAGAACCAACACATGCAAGCCTCTGACATCTTATAACAAGATTTACAGGATAGCACCATGAGCCAGCCGAAGGCCTTTCCTGGATGGTGTCTGGCACGCATTTAACCACTGACCTGCCTATATGTAAGAATCAATGCCCTATCATCAAACAAATTAGGGAAGTCAGGCTGAAGGCATCTGCTCAGGGTTATCTTCCACAGCTATGAAGGCAGAACAAGATGCACTTACTTGACCTTTTCCTTACACACAAAAGATACTGCTGATATTGAAGACTAGGAAATAAACTCATCTTTCTTAGAGCACTCAGTGGTCTCAGAACTTTCTCAGTGGCACTGTAACTAAATATAAATGGATTTTCCTCTTATTGCAGATAACAGAACTGTCTATCTAAATGGCTTACCTGGCTGAAGCCGTAACACTGCTAACTTAGTAGTGCCTGTGAAGGGAGGAAAGATAACCCAACTACAACATCTACAAAATACACAGAAAGGTGCCCTCTGAGAGGTGGTGTTAATATCAAAAGTCATCTTACTCGGAGATAGAAAGTATACCTCAAATACAACTTTACCCATCTACATGTAGGCTATATGGTGCTCCCATACCTCAATGCAGAAAGTCACGCCTTCTAACCTACACCTCAGAAGCATGAAAGCCCACTGCCCTCCTCACATGGGAGGAGTGCATTTCTCTACTGAAACTCAGGAAAGAGGACTAGGCCATAACAACATGCCCACAGGCCAGCTGCAGTAAGGCTCAACAGAATACTAAAAAAATCCCATACATTGGACCACCAGCTAAAGAATCCTTTCACCATTAAGCCTGACCAGCCAAACTGCTCACAGGTAACGAGACCTTACTAGCAGATGAAGAGAGATTGCGATGCGTGCAAAGAACAGTATCTTGCCATGGTCTGTCATTGCCAATGGCAGGGAAGGGCAAGTGGGTTTCCACCTTCTCCTGTTGTGAAGGAGAGATGACCCAGGCGATAGATAGATCTCAGCTCAATATAAGACATTAGAGAAACACAATTGTTAACTAATGGTTCCACTTCAGTCTCTCCTTGCTGACACCAGATCTGGAACTTTGTTACCCTGGACCAAAATGCATGTTTTACCTCTCAAATTACAAAGTAGAAACAAGCCAAATCCCTTTGAATCTGAAAATACACCAATACTCAGCAGAGACCCTTATGGAAAAACCTCTGACTAGTGGCAAGATGTGGGAAAGCCATTGCTTCTCAGGCACAGTTGTTCTATTTGACCATTGTTTATGACCTAATGTAAGAAATGTTCTAGATACTAATCATTAGAAGTGATTTATTCCAAAAGTTTACTTCTTATTCGAAACTACCCTTTTGCAGTCTGTTCTAAATTATTGTGGTCTCCAATCTTTAGTGGTCTGGGCATGGGAAAAGTGAGTAAACAATGCTGTTGTGAGCAAGCACGAGCCCACACCACCAGCATGCTCAAGGGCAATGATATGGTTTTAAGGGGTTTTTTAAGTTACAATGTATTGCCAAAAGAACCTATAGTCAAGAGTTTCAGCTTTTCAAGTTCTAGTTTTATTGTTGCTATTAAGAAAAAAAACCATTCTGATTTCCAATATTCTTAGAAAAGGAATAAAAGACAAAAAAAGGACAAAAAAAAAAAAGATTGTTTTTCTGAAACATTTCAAGCTAACGTACTAAGATGTCCTAGACAGCTTTCCGAGTTGTAAAACCATCCCATTTCAAATACTGGTTAATGCAAATCTGGAAAGCTGCCTTGTCTGGAGTAAAATCATATACAGACTGAAAAAGGATTAAGTCTTTTTGTTACAATATATGCACTTTTTATATTTTAACCTTCCAGTGTCTGGAACGGAAGAGCAGCACTGAGGATTAAGGAGAACAAACAGAGGACAGACTGGCTGCTGCTGCTGCAGGTATGTACTCTCTTTTCACAACACAGAAGGTAATGTAAGGCATTACAGATACGTGACTTGGTTTAGAGCACGGCCCCTGGGAGTGACAGGTTAACACATGAGGAGATGGCACAAGTTAACACCATAGCGGGCACTCAGTTCTTGTCTGCGCTATTCATAGCCGAGTGCTCAGGTTTACAAGGCTAGACTAGTTTCCCTGTGTCCAAATAAAACAGCTAGATGGATCCAGTCGGATTTTCCAAAGTGCAAGATAAACGTTTCTCCCTGAGACACTACTAATATCAATCACTCCAAGTGTGGCCACCTGCTTCATATTCATTTGCAGCAGACTGGCTTATAATCACCAGGGCTGAGCTTCTGATTCCTTTTCACTGGTGAGTTTTATCACATGCACCAAAGGAGACAACGTGGTAACAAAACTGTGGGGCAGGACAGCTCTGCACCACAGGTACCCGAGTGACTGGGATACCAAGACGCACAAGTACGCTCAGAGTGGTGCCAAGACAATGGAACTACCTACACCCAAGCTTAACCACAGATGGCTTTTGCATGCTATTTTAGGGGAGTTTTTTGCTCAGTTAATTTCAACTGTTTATCTTAATTTTCACCCTTTTTTTTTTTTTTAACAATCTCTGCAATAATAGGGAAAAAATGGTTTCCTATTGGCAAGCAACTTACTTTGGGCATTTTTGGGCATGCTGAAATGTTTGAGACAAAATTTGCTAAAGAAAGAGGCACACATACAAACACATACACACTTATGCACACAAAGAAACCAAAATTATAAGAGAATATATATTTCAGGCTAACAAGATGATATCCAACTAAATATTAGAAAAAGATGTTCTGACCATTTATGATTCAGAAGGATCCAAAACTAACGCAGACTCCAGACAGAGATCACATTCAGCAAAAGGGCTCCACGAATTGCATCATACAACACCCTGACCATGATAATGAATATGGATAGCAATTAGAGAGTCAATGTCTGTGTTTCTTAAAGATCAAAACAGACTAGGAATGCATCAATGACTTCCCAGAATAACCTAAAGAATGATGTGAAAACACATTAGTTCAAAGGAGCATGAAAATGATGGTGTCTCTTCAGAGCAAGTTTTAAATTTTCTGCTCTACATGCATTATTAGTCATGCCTCCTACTGATGGGGCTCTGCAGGTATGCAGCTGAACTGTGCCTATACAGAAAGGCTCCCAAAAATTGCCTTTACTGCTTTACTCATTTGACAGTGACACAAATTGCACATAACGCTCAAGTTCCTTGAAAACCATATTAAGAGGCAACATCATACTGGAAAGCAGCTTGTGAAATGGGGAACTGTCCAGACTTTGTTGTGGAGTTGAATATTTGGTTTGAAGTATGGGCTGTGTACCCTGGAGGCAGAGTCCTATACACTGATAGAGAAGAACACATGAAAATCAAGTATCGCATGTATTTACAGAAAGCATAGTTGTGTTTCAGGACTATTCTCTCTCTACCCACCCAAAGCTGACTTGCTATCAAAGTAGAAAGCTCCACATTTCAGAGGTGGAACTTTAGAATATACAATGAAGTTGTCTTCAAAACACACATGCGAGTTACACCTATAATGAGGACATGATCCCTTTACCCTCGCTTTGTGTATTTGATACACACATAATGCTACAGGACCACACATTCAAATGAGAAGTATGAGACACCGGCTAACCACCAACCAGATGACTTGACTAGTCATGCCACATAGCAAAGAACGAATATTTGCCATTTTCAAATCGACACAACAATGTCAATAGGTTATTTTACACACACAAAACCTTTACTGGAACCTAAAAGGCACAAAACTGTAACAAGAAATAATCACAAATATTAAAATGACTGAGAAAGCAATCCAAAATACTGGTTCAACTGAAAGGACACTGCAAGACAACAGGGGTTGATATTGTATGTCAGATACATAAGTTCTCACTGCAACACTGCAGGAAAAACAATGTGCTCTTGGACTGCAAGGAAAGGTCTTTTCCTACAGAAACTGACTTGGAATTGCAAAATAAAATAAAAATCTTCCTTTCAGTGCTGGGTGTTTCTTTCCACTGGGTAGTGTCAAAATAGAGAGACATCAGAGCTAAGCAAGGAGATCTAGCAGCTCGAGTCTAATGAAAGACAGCAGACACTGAATGAATACCTATAGGAAAAGTAATGACAATTGAGCAGACCACAAAGAGCACAGTGAAGAACTGGAACACCACCCACGCCAAAAATCATTAGCATCCTTTTAGACTGTGATATTCAGTATACTTGTCTATTTGGTTTAATGTGGCACCATATTTCATCTAATTGCAGCTGTCAGTCAAGTGTCTATTTTAAACCTGTAACCCAAGTGGTCTCTAAAAGTGGTGCAAATGGCGGCTTCCAGAAAATTCCACACTTGGCCTGTGAAAGTAGACTAAATGTAAAAGAACACAGCAGCAACCACAGGGAAACAGACTGCTTGCCAAGCATATCCTTTGTAATCTCACCTTCTACCCCACCATGTATACAGCTGAACTCATAACTATGCAGTCTAGAAGGAAGGAGTAAGCAGGGACTTCTCATATAGAAACACTAAAGTCTTTGGGGAGATTAACTATGACACAACCACCCTTCAGGCTTGCCACTTAGACAAATTAAAACTTTGCAATGGACTTCAAAAAGGAATGAAGAGAAATACAATGCAAGCACATCAGAAGCAGGCTCTGTGCTCAGCTCTGTTCCAATACATCAGGCCAGCTTCCCCTGCAGTGGACACGACTGCTTCAAGTTTTGGCAGCTAAGGATCCACTTCATTAACATATACTTCATTTTAAAAACAAGTCACCAAAGTGCTAATCTAACCATTAGGGGAACAGCACCCTCTCATGATAAACCACAACTCTGGTTAAACTGTGGCACCACTTGCACAAAGCACTACTTGCACAGAAATATAATGTCCTCTTCTCCATTGCCAGCTACCCACAGGCAGAAGGAAGGATGCCGAGATACAGCAAGGGACCTGCTGAGACCTGAAGCAAATGGGACGAGAGAGGAAAGGAAAAAAGATGAGCTCGTGTGCAAAGTAACATAATCCATGGGATCAAATATGGGCCACTGGAAAAAATGATGCTTGGAAATCACTAATAATCAGAGGAGACGAAGCACCACCATCCTTCAGACCTGGGCCAGGTACTGTATTGGCAGGAAACTCGAGTAGTCCCTATCCAAAGAAACAGAGTCCAAAGAACCCAGGATATTATGTTTCTCATAAATATCAATTGTATGTTCTGGAATAGCAAACCTAGCCAATGTTTCACACTCAGTCAGAAAGATTATAAGGCTTTGTTTTGATTTCTTGAAAAGAGTATAAAAAAATTACTTTCTTAATTCATTTGGTTACTTCAAAATAGAGGCCTGAAAGAAAATACTTAGAAGTTATTTCTTCATTTTTTTCACAGCTGCCACTTTTTGAAAGGGCATCAAATCCTAATTCCATCTGAAAAAGGGGGAGGGGAAGCAAAATGGGGAGTGGATGTCAGAGCTAAGCTCTATTTTTCTTCTATGTTAGCCTCCTGTAAAACATACTACAGAATGCTACTCATCATCCCTCAGATTGATTTTTAAGCCAAAAAAAAAAGGTATGACTGTGACACTGTTCAGATTTGACAAGTGACTTTTGCACACAGACAGCAACTCACTTTGCTGTTTGCAGTATACTTCCACAGTAGGGATTCCCAAGATCTCTCTCACTTCTCCAGGTACAAAGTAAGCTACAAATCAATTAACTGACCAGCTGTCAAACCAGGGCCACAGCACAATGTAAAAGATCCGAGGCACAGACCATGATTAGAGGCAGAGACCCAGGCCTGGATGCATTCAGTCAGTCTATTCTTTTACCTTTGTTTATATAAGCAGTGAAGGAAGGTCAAATGCACAGTCTTGGATTCAAAGGACATGTTTTTCTACACTTACCTAAACTTTTTAAAAGATCTGCCAAAAACTAACACATTATTCCTTATTCATTTTCCTGTTCCTTATTGCAATTACACTTCCATGTAAGAAAAGATATACTTGAATATATTATAGTGCCATGTAGTACCAGTAGGCTGGAATAGAGCAATCTATGCTGTATTTTAAAAATAAAAAGGAAGGGGTGTGGAGGGAAGAAGTGAAGAATTAAAGACAGGACAGAAGTGGAAAAACATTCAGACAAACTATTTGTTAGCACCTGGAAGAAAACAAGGAGTTGAGTAACAGCTCACATGAACTTGTCACAAGCAATTAGTGTCCAAACAAGCCGAAGGACCTTCAGGACTGGATAACAAGCTATGCAAATAGAGGAGAAACCACAGATGACATTTATCTTGATGTCAGTAAGTTTGGACACTGACACGCCCATTAGCAAATGAAGGAGATATGGTCGAGACAAAAACAATACAGCCGGTAGCCTGCAAAATTGGAAAAATACACTTTGAAAGCAGTTATCAGTGGTTCCTTGTCAGAACAGAAGCATCAACCCAACTAGGTGCTGCAGAGCAATGGGATTACCACAGAGCTGTAAAACACAGACTAAGGAGTAAATGTGGGTTGCTCAGCCAAAAGAGACTACTGAAGGTGTTACATAAAAACAGCCTTCAAGGTCATCAACAGCTGCCACTAAAGGCAGGAGAATGATCAATTTTCCATGTCCATGATGCAGTTCTGATCTGCAGCAAGGTCTGTGTAGGTAACACAAAAACCTTTAGACATCAAGGATAATGAAGCACTAGAATGGCCTGCACGGGGAGGCTGTGGCAGTCGATAGGTTACACAAACACGTATCTGGAATATCATGGCTACACTCCGCACTCTCTTCTAATGCAGGGCCAACAGAAGTCCCTCTAGCTCCATGTCTCTTCTCTCTGATAACTGGGTGTTGGCAAACAGCTCACGTTCCTGAAGAAGCTTTATGAATGCATATACCTTGCACCTGCATGGGTCAGATATATTTATACAAAGCAATTCTGGAGTGTGTGTCATTAGGTCAGGTCCCAGACAGTGCAGATCAATACATAAACTCTACTAACATCAACAGACCTGCCCTCCAGGCAGCCAGAGCCACGACCAGCACACAGCCAGACAGTAACAGCTGGGAGCATGGAGCCAAAGCTGCCACGCACTGAAAGCTCCCACTGCAGCCAGGGTGAGCAACTGGCTGCTGAAACTCCTCCCGTGGGAATGATTTCTATGTGCCATTAATTACAGACAGGAAGACTAACTTTAAAATTTAACAATGTTTCTTCAAAGCATTCAGTTTCCTGGGTAACACTTGGAAGTCTGCTTCAACTATCCTGCAGCTAACCAGTAACGCTAACAGCTCCTTAAACTGATGAGCCTTGTATTAAAGGAATTTATACCAGGATATTTGAAATGTGTAATAATACAAGTATAACGAGTAAATTCTCTGCAGTATTAATACCAAGTTCATGCTTAAAACAACATAGTACATGATTGTAACTGACACTCCATCCCCTGGTCTTTAATTCCCCAGACCAGGATGCTATATTGTGCTTTCCCCCATTGGTGATTCATTATTTTGGGGTTGCTTGTGATATTTCTTGAAATGTTATATTCAGCATGAAGAGTGACGGCAAAGCTTTAGTAAAATTACTATGAGACGCTTTTTTCTTTTTTCCCCCTTAGTCTTTGGCATTATTTCATCCTAAACTTTGAACTTGCTGCTTTTGCTGATGTGCATTTCAAGTTTAAAGTGGAACAGTCCAATAGCTGAAGCCAAAAGTTTGACCTCCATTATAACTGCTGTAATCTTCTGGGAAAATATCCTCTTGACTCTAATTTCTCTTTTCAGACTCACCATGCTGCTGATGAGAACTAATAGTTATTAGGGCTGTAAGGCCAAGATTAATGTCTGGCCCTGCAAAACAAAAACCTAACCCAAACCAAAAAAAAACGCAGCAGTAGCACTGAGTGACACATGAAGTTTCTCCATTTCTCATGTACGATCACTTCCTAGATATGCATGCTGACTCACTCAGCCTCCACACGATGAATGCTATCACTGGAAGAAACATTTACACTCACATGGAAGTCTCTGGTTTCATGCACACACACATGCTTTCTGCAGTGTAACTGATTATACTGTGGAGCATCGTTATCTGACATGTCAGTTTAGCTAGGAAGGTCTCTAGGGCTGGAAAAGGTACTGCGAGATCAGTGGCATCTCACGCAACGGGGTCTTGATCTCTCACTGGGGCTTGAGCAACTACTGTAACACAAATATTACGGCATTCTTCACTTTGCCTCAATTGGATAGTGTTGTTAGATGGATGCAACATGTTTCTATCAAGAAATACTTGGCTGCGCTTCTACTGGAGTGAAATGATCCCTGAAAATACATGGACAAATTGTGGTTGGCCCTTGGCTCCACACATCAGAAAGCCTCTCTGTCAGCAGCTGCAATACGGGGTGAAAGTTGGCTGATGCACTAGCATGACCAGAATGGGAGCAAAGAAAAGTATCTCTGTTACAGGAGCTGTGGAGAGCCCTGACTCACTAACCGTGGGCAGTTACAACCTCCCCAGCTGGACTGTTCCTGCCTATGGATGTTTTACCTAGTGTCTCTCAATAAGATGGGGAGAGGGAAGAAAAAAGGAATGAATATCCAGAGTGAAGTTATTTCTCTTTTTTAAATTTTTCTGGCATAGAAGAACAGGACTGCTTTCACATTGATTTTTTTTCTTTGGTGACACAAATAAAAGCATTAAGGTCCTTCTAAAAAATGATGAAAAAATAATAAACAACATAGAACAGCTGCCAGTGTCCTTGATCGAAGAGTGCTCATGCCTACCTGCTTAGCTTAGTTGTCAGTACCCATGAGCAGTTCCACTGCTTCATAGTGCTGAAGGCACCAGAAAGACTCTGAAGGAGCAATTGCCATTGGCACAGCACATGTGATGTATTTGCTTTTGATGGTATTGACCACTTTTAGCCAAGTCAACCACCATCAATTTTTGCATCCAATCTGGAGGATCATGAATTGCAGCAATCCAAACTAGAAGTTTATAAAGTTCATCTCACCATACCCAGTCTTTCATGAAAGCAGACAAAACAAAGCCTCTTCCATACATCAAATTGTTTCTTCCACCTTGGAAAAACACATGGGAGGGTGGGAGAGGTTTCATCATGACACTGAGGCTTCATACTGCTTTGAGGTTTCCCATCACTGCTGATGCAACAGTAGCAACAGCTCTTTAGATGAGTTACCTTTTGACACCAGTGTTTAAGTCAAGCCAAGAACCCCTCATGATTTGCTGACTTGACTTAAGGTGCATGGTAAAAGCTAAACCAGTACTGATACTGAGAAATGTATCATTTATGAAGGTGGTGGTGAGAGAATCAATGGCGTCTCTGGAATGCCTTAGGATGATGCTAAGAGAAAACTGACAGATTTAGGCATGACACACCTGGAGGCAAGTTAACAGAAAGCCTTCTCCATGAGAGTTACTTTCACACTGGGACCTGTTCTGAAACATGCCTGTGGTGAAAGAAGATAGATGCTTCCAAACTTCTTCTCGGAGGCTTAGAAAAGGTCTTCTCCCTTGTGTATTTCTGATAAATACCCCAACAATGGAGACTGATGAATTGAAGATAGTCAGTTTCTACCAGGAAATCTGCGAAATTCCATTTCACAGAATACTCCACAAAGTAAAGCACTTGCAGTGTTGCTGACAGCAACTTGTCTGCAGGTCCTCAAAACCCTAACGCAGTGCTGCTAAAACTACCCAACACTTCACCTCAGTGACAGGGCTCAGGTACTCTGCAATGCTCAGGGATCCAAAACCAAACCCACAAATCCAAACGTCCACAGAAATTTGAAAAAGAAGAAAAAAAATCCCAAGCCCAACCACAAAAACCTCAAAAAGAGATGCAGAAATCAGGACATTTCACGCGCGTTCTACCCTAAATATGTTAAACACAACAGATGAGGACAAATCATAGACCCAGGTCCTGTTCTTAATAGAAGAATCATATGTGGCTGGTTAAACAAAAAGGGTATTAAACATCCGTGGATGCCTGTACAAGGTGATAGCGACAGTGGATGGAGCACCCATCTTCCCTTACTGGGTACTGAAAATTGCACCCAGAGAAGTTTGCACTGATTTGCACAGCTCAGATACATATTTTTAACCTATTGCTATTTATAAGCACAAGTTGCTTTCCCCTGCTTTTTTTTTTTTTAATTTTTTTTTTTAACAAGTGGGCCTCACTGCTCAGCTAGTCTAACTGGAAGACTTAAAAGTGGTCAGGAAATTTCAGGACTGCCTTGCAGAGAGTGGAGGAGATGAAAGAGAGTCCCACGGCACAGGCTCCATTCCTCTCGCCCCACCTCTGCCAGGAAGCGCTCCTGTTCCCCTGGCAAGCGGTGCAGCTGGCTGCCTTCTGCTCAGCCAAGGGTCCAGAGAACAGCCTTTCCTTCCAAACTATTCCCTGGCTGGAGGAGGAAATGAAAGCAAGTCGTTTTCAAGAAAAGCAAGTTGGATTGTCCAACCCTTACACTCTGGGGAGGGGAAAGGGAAAAAAAAGAAAGAAAAAGAAATTATACAAGAAGTAAAAATGTAACAGAATAAAAGGCAGAAGAAAACCGTACAGTTTTTTTGTGTTGCAGAGAAGTTAAGATTAACAGACTCAAAGCACAGGCAACACATGTTTAAAGGATTAAGATAAAGACAGTGGGTAATAGATGAATGCTAGAGACAGAGGGAAGTGTAAGTTTTTAACCACATTAAACTCATGCAATCTTTTCTGCTTCATTAAAATTATTTACACGTCGATTCAGTGTAAATCTGGATAGAAGACTGTAAACCTCTTAGGGAAAACTCTCCAGCCAGCAAAAGTTCATGCCACTAGCTGCCTGGATGGAGGGAACGCACACATTCCTGCATATGGGGAGGTAGGTGCTCAGCTTTCAAGTCCTTCCTCTACTTTTCACCCCAACTGGCCAAGGAAGCTCCCTGGAAGCTCAGTTCTGAAGATTCCAAACACTTCACAGACTGTATAGGAAATGTGGCTGCTCAGCAAGCTCAGAGACTGCTATGGAGATGGACCTGGAGGAGCTCACCTGCAGAGGTTCAAGTACAAGTAGCCCCAAAGCATGCTATCAAATCATGGCTATCAGAGAGAAGATTAATGTTGAGTATCTGTTCATTCTCTTACAAAAGTATCTTGTCAAAAACACATGGTTCCCTGAAGACACTTGCAAGAGCTAGCTCCAGTTCAGTGTTAAGAGGACGGACTCAATGAGAGTATCAAAGTACAGATACTCCTCATTCCAAGATCCTTTTAACTAAGTCCTAATTACTAGGATGAGTTATGATCCATTGTGGTTTCTATGCTATTTTTAACACAAGGGAAAATTCTTTATAGATTAAGGACTCAGAGCTCTGAGTGGGGTAGGAAGAACACTTCCACCAACTACTCTGCACCACAGAGTCACCAGTGACTTGGAGGTGTCCCATGTCTTGTGCTATTAAACTTGGAAAAGAAACCCCAAAATGCTCTTTGTCTTCCCATATTACAGTTTCTGGCAACAAAACTAACCTCACAACTGGAGTGTCTGGCCCCGTGCTTCTCTGAAGGAAGAGCTGGCCAACTGTATGAGCACTGGATACTCACACATCACCACCTACTCCCTCTGTAGTTAGGAGCTGTGGGTGGTGCCACTCCCACCAGCATGAGGGTGACCAACTCCATCAAGCCACAGCTTTCTGTCTGGTTCCTAACTGAGATATGGTAACTCTGATAGGCTGCTTTTTAGAGACCCCTTATTTTAGGTCCCCTGGCTCTTCAACAACTAAGAACCTTCAAGAAGCCAGATGTAGGTACTGGTTTACTCTGAAGATGGAACTGAAGTGCTGTGGTTACCCAGGTGTGGCAGGAAAGATTCATAGCTTAGGTGATCACCTCACGTTCTACACAAAATTGGGATGTACCAAAGAACTACACACATTCAGGTTTTGTGTTGTGAAGGAGAGAGTCATACAAAGAGGAGACGAAACCAGTTAGACAGAAAAACAGAAAGGATAATGAACATACACTTAGCTTGCTGGACAGGTAGAAACGACATGGTTCCACAATCAACAAGTAAGACCACTCAGATCAGAAAACCAAATGCAACCATAAGAAGATAAAGTTAAAACCAGCAAATATATATTACAAACAAAAGTAATAGCTGCTGAGAACTACTATACATCCAAATATAAGAACTGCAGATAACAGATGAGGAAAATCAAACAGGCATAGCAGTTTAATGGCCAAGAAACTTAAAGATGAGATTTACTTAAGTCCTAAGGAAACTTAACAGTGATATTCATCCATAAGACGATAAAAACTGTTGAAATAATAATACTGAAATATGAAATATACTTCTGAAGAGAAAGCCAGGGAATCATAAAACCAAAAATAATCTTTTCCTTCTATTTCATCAGCAACTCAGAACACCTTAAAACAGTAAGTATTACAATCAGACACTGTAAAACAAGCAAGACCAGGTAACTTGCATCAAGACTTTTTAAAGAGCTCCCCAAAGAACTATCTAATTTACTAGCACTGGCTTTGAATAAATCCCAAACAATGGAAAACATCTTAAGGACTTGAGGCAGAATGTCTTTGCTGATATACAGTGCCTAAACAAAGCAGTTCATGCTCTTTCACATATTCAGTCAGCCTTAGAGTGATCCCAGGAAAAAGTCTGTGAAGTGCGGGAACGAGAATAAACTCAGAGGATCTAAAGGAGTATAACCAACATCAGCTCCAGATAAACAGATCCCACTGATCCAGAGTCTTAGTGAACGAGACTAGTAGTCGCCTAGTAGTCCTGCTGGTAAAAGAACTGTTTTAACATCATGTACTTGGGTAGCTGCGAGACATTTAAGCTGGTGCTACATCATGATTCCATTAGGAAACAGGAACAACGGGACACCAACACGGCCACACTTTTCAAATCAAAGCCTTGTGTTTTTATGAGACTCAAAATACAATGGCAGACAGGAAACCATTACTGAGGGACAAGCTTCTAACAAGGTCCCATAAGGCTTGTTTTACTGTACTCTACTATCTAGTACTTTAATCCATCATATTGGAAGGAAACGAAACCATTATTAACCAACTGCAGATGAAATAATGCTGTGGATGTGACAAATAATGAAGAAGATGCATCACAAACACAGTGACTTATCAAGTATCAGTAGAATCAATGCGAAAGTACAATTCCAGGACAGAGAAACTAGGCCATACTTAGAGAGCAGGGGACTCCATCCTGAAAGGTAACAACACTGAAAAGGATTTGGGGAGAAGGGGATAATTACCCAAGTACGAATTGTCACTTCTCCTTGTACCGCTCCTGCCAAAGTTACTGCCAAAATTGGCTGCATAAACTGTGTAAAACTGAACTAGAGCAGAGTCTGCCACGTGCATGCCCTTGGTAACAGCACAGCCACTGCTGAAATACAGTGTCCGATATGGCTGTCCACAACCGCAGCAGTGTATCAATAAAGCGAAGGAGTTTCAGAGAGAAACCGCAAGAAGAGCTGAATAGGCTGGGGAGTATCTCAAGGAACACGGCACATTAAAAAGAGCTGTGCCTCAATCACAGTCTGTGGGTCTGAAACACGTTCAAAGTCCAGCAAAAGCAGCCCATGCTGAGCTGCTGGCTACTTCACTGCAGGGTCTTCCAGCAGCCACACCAGCTTGCTCCCAGTCACATCAGTTCCTGTCTGTAAAACTTCCTTCTCCTGCAGGTGCCTACACAACGCCCACCAATTTGGTAACACGTCTTCCAAACAGTAAATGAAGGTTTAAACCAGACTCAAATGCCAGAACTGGAACCTAAACAACTTAAAACACAAAGATGCTTGTTTCCAGTGAATGCAATTTATTGCTAGAACCATGGTGTGAACTCTCAAAAAGGAACTACTTCAGCAAAACTCAATGGCCTGGAAAACTCAGGTAGGAATACCAGAAGACCATCATGATGACTTCCACCTTTTTTAATCTGTAAGTTCTACCATAACCTAAAGCCTCCTAGAGCAGTGTCAGCCTTGTGCTTCCTAAAGTATCACATGATATCAATTAGTCATTAGCTACGAGTGTGAACAGACCTGGAACATCATGCCCTGAAAGGAACATCTCCTCCCTGCTGACATGAGTATCTCCTTCAGTTGTAAGGGAAGATTCATGGTCATTCAGAAAGCGGCTTGCAGGTCTGACATCATTACATTATGCCACTTCATTGTCTGGGATATTGTAATATTGCCTTAGAACCAAGCCCTTTAGTTTCATATCTCACATTGAATGGCCTGGGATCAAATCTCATCCCAACAGGACACAGGAAGCACCACCAGATAAAACCAGTACCACCAGTACCCCAAGTTGTGGGGTTTTATTTAAACAAAACCAAAACAACTTGTGGTGGATGTTGGTTCCACCCAGGCTATGTCAAGTATGTAGTAGTAGTACAAACATGATTCAAAACAGCCTTCAGGAAATTTCTAATAAGGAAAGCCCATTTACCTGACCCAAGCTTCATCGGAGTAAAAGGCAGGAACCAAGAAGAGTGACATTTCTAACTCCTTTAGGTGCTGCTTAAAACCCTGGCCACAATGACTGTTCTGCTTGCCTAAACAACCACTGCACAGACTCCAGTTTCAACGCCACAAGGAAAAAATCTGGACTGGCTTTACTGACTCAAATTAAATTGCTCCAACTTTTCATCCATGCACAAAAACTACCTCAAAAGTTAACTTGTTATTTCACGAGCCACTTTGAGACATATCAAGTCAGAGAGGCTTTATGTAAAACCACATGCACCTTCATGCTATAAGCACAGCTTCTGCTCCCGAACTATTCGGCTTTCCAGCCTGTAAACTCGGCATATATCATGCAGCAAATTAACTTTAAGCAGTTGTTCTCCCAGCTCCAGCTCTCCTCAGAACTGACTTTTAAGATTTTATTGATAATATAAAAACACCTTGTTGGCTTAGCCCTGACCTTTCTTTACAGTCCACTGCACAGGGATTTGCCACATTCTTATTCACAGCCTTTAGATTCTTCCCTGCTCTGGGCACGGAGGTCTGATTTTGCACGTGTTTATAAAAAGCCTCTGGATGTCGAGTGATGAGCTTCTAGACAAAAACTTGCTGTAGGGAGGATGATAGAGATATATTATGGCATGTTTATTTGCCAAGACCTTTGCAGTCAGATGGTCATTTATTTTAGAGGGGGAGGTGTGGAATACCTAAGAAGTACAGGACATGAACTCATGCCTCCTCTGCATTCTGCAGTTCTTGCCATATTGCTGCCATATGCTGTTCCCAGATGACATCTGCCATCAAATGCTTCTATCAATAAGCTACTAAGGTGTTTATTTTTAAAAGCAATTTTTTTTTCTCTTTGCAAAGCCTTACGCATCTCCAGTGGCAACTCAATAAAAGGGAAATCGACACATTACCATAATACATCCCAATATATCTTTAAGATGTGGTCGTTCCCTGAAACAAAGGAATGGCACTTAATACCTGATCCAAAGACTTTTGCAGTCAATGGAAAGACTTCCAGTGTTTTCAGCAGGCTTTGGACCAGCGCCCTTAATCTGCGGAACATACTCTCAAAAGGCAGAAGAAAGAAAAGGTTTGGCCATATCACATGTATAGCTGGCCTTGTGGCAAGTGTGCATGAGGCAGATTCCTTTCCAGACTCTACCTCAACAAATACACTTTCAGCCAGATAAAATTAAGTCTCCCAATAAAGTGGGTAAATAATAGGACTCCAACTTGGAAGGAGGTAAGTTCCTCCAGACACATGATATTGTTGTAACTCAGTCTCTGGCCACCTTTATAAAGATGTCTTTTTCTAGATCCTTTTGAGGCTCTTTCCTTCTCTGATCGGCAAGGAGAATGTGAAATTTCCAAATACATGGCACCTAGCATCAGGGAGAAATGCAAGCTGGGATGAGAGAATCCGGATTCAAAGAGGGAGAGAAAGCTCAGACTCCCAACCATCTGTTACGGGTCCATCCTCACTGGGATGAAGCCGCTTGCTCCGCTCCCTTGTTTTCCAAACTGTATATCCTGGCAGAGAGCCTCTCAGTTCCTATCACACCACCAGATCAGAACAGCAGATTTATTTTTAAGAAAGCTGGAACTTGTTCCTCACTCACATACGTAGATGTATGTATGTCTGCTGCAATAGTCTGCCATTATACACTTGGTAAACATACAAGCAGCACAACAAATGAAAAGTACAGACATCTTTCAGCGTCCCTCTATGTTGAAATGTGGCTACTTAACTTCCAAAACGTGCATCAGGAAAAATTTAAGCACAGAGCAGTGATTGGCACAAGACATACACAGCCCATGCTCTGCCAGGGAGGCCCAGAGCCAACTACAACAGCCAAGAAAACTGGGCTGGATCTCTCAGACATTGGGCGAGAATGAGAACACCAAGGATCTGCATGGATTCAGCACATCTCCAGGCAGTTTTAAACATCCTATCGTATTGAGGAATACAAAATATCATTTATCCTTCCCTGAGGGTAAACATCCCCTATACAGCCTGCAGGCATTTGGGTAAGAAATGAACTGCCAGCACTGCATCTGTCAGTGGACTGACCCTGGTATCCATGAATTTTGCTTACTAGGTACTCCTTAAGTCCTCTGTTTTGGTATTATCCAGTCAACTGGAACGATTCCTGCATCAAACCTTTGAACCGTGAAAGCCAGAAGCTGCAATGCAAAGGGCAGACCACCATCATGTTGACAGGGGAGCACAGCTTTCCCAACCTGGGCCACCCTGGGGAACAAGCAGAAGTAGGACAAGAAGCAGCAGCCTGCCACAGGCTCTGGTGTATGCTGGACCACTCTTTGCTTGCCAGCCGCATCTGCCATTACTTCAACCCTCCGGTGCATCTGAAGATGGTAAATGTGTTGCATGGCTTTTACACATCACTTGGAAGATTAGAAGTTCTGCAGGTGTTCTTCTTCCTAGCCTGCATCTTGGCAGTCCTGGCGAAGACCTTCATGACTGTGTGCCCAAAGCCCTCCAAAACTAATTTTATAAATACTGGACAATGTCCATTTGAATAAGCAAGGACTACTACTCTACTCTCTGTTCAATCCAGGGTATTGGAGAGCATCTGTAAACACAGCTGTGGGTTCAGGATTAATAAGTATTATTGCACAGAAGCCTCCATCTTCGTTAAGTATGGGACTGCTTGGTACACTCTGACCAATTCAAGAGAGTCAGTACTGCTAATATGTATTCATTTTTACAAACCTCCGGAGTACAAAGTCCACCCACAGGGCGGGGTTTTTTTTGTGGGTTAGTTTTCTTTTTCTACCCCAAGGAATGAAAACCAACATGTTCTGATCCCTATCTTTCAATCATCACTCTGGTTAAGATAAGTTACCATCACGATTTCAGCTGAGCTAGCTGCTGAATTGCAAATGCTATACGTAAACAAAAACAAGTATGAGAAGGAGCTTCAGCAGGCTTCACTCGCCTTTTAAAATTCAAGGCAGGGGTTTAAAAGAGATGAAGCCAGGGAAAACACTGGATACTAACACCAGCCAAACAGGGAAAAATAACGAAGTTGTAAGCCTGAAAAACTGAAATGGAAAGAATGACAGATTTACTGCTGCATTTGATGCACATAACCAGTGATAGACTCTCCCCAGGAAGTGTTGAAATTACCATCACTGAAATGAATCCAGAAGCTAAAAAATTAAATTATCTTTCCCAGAACATTCCAATTTGGGCTTTGGCAACAACAGATGTTTTAATGCTCTTAAATATATGCACGCGCGTGTGCGCGCGCATGCACACACGCACACATGTGCTTAAGTACAGTATCCTCTTTCACACAAGACCTCCCTCTTAGTTTTCACAAAGTCAGGCTGAACTTATGGTCATTCTGCAAAGTCTTTTCTTCAAAGTCCCTGCTCAAATGCACAACTGTCAGATTAAGCAACCCATAAGGAGTCTTACAGCAGCTCCAAGCTATGAATGAATGGTTATTTGTGAACTCGCCTGTCAAGACAGATGCAGTATTTGTCAGGGCAGCATGGGTTAGATATGGTGGGAAGGAGCCAAACAAAGTGAAAGGTCAATATCACAGCATTTCCCTTTTCCCTCCTGCCCTCAGCTTGCCTAAAACGACACCACAGCTTTTGCTGAAGCGCCATAAAGTAGACTATTTTCATGGAACCTACCATGCTTATTTGAAAAGCAATATTCACACAAGGTAACTTTTTCTTTTTTTTTTTTTTTTTTTTAAAGAAAGGGGAGGAACAGAAACGCTTTGGTGCAAGAAAGCTACAACAGATGGACAAATCCAAGACTGAAAAACAACACATCTTTAGAGATATGGTGAAACTTGAACCAAGACTACTCTATAGAAATTGAAATGCATTGCATTGTTTCTCTTGTATTAGAATGTAGTAGTACAAGGTTCATGGGTTAATTCATGTTGGAAGGGACGTCTGGCCCAACCTCCAGCCCAAAGCAGGGTCAGCTATGAGGTCAACTTGCCATTTATTTTATCCAATTATTTATACCTGAAGTCACCCTCCCACTGTGATAGGTCGTACATAACAACAAAAAGAGGCTCCTCCTTAGGGGGGTTTCAGTGGGGAAAAAGCTCATCTCTACATGGAAGATTCTGAATATGTCAATGAGCATCGCACATGAAATTAAAAGGAAACCTCACACATCATCCAAGTTAAAGCCTGAATGAGGGAGAGATGCCCTCAGAGACAGTGTCAGCCATAAATCTGCTGCAGGGATGCCTGTGAGTCTGAACACCTTCTGGAAACCAAACACAGATGTCAGAGAACCCAAAAAGCAACAGATGACGTATTTAAATGGAGCCCATCTTTTCACAGTGGATGAGCAGTCTCTCTGTGCTTCTCTCTAAACTCATCCCACCTGACCTCCTCCGCAAGGAGCTTTCCAAGCAGGAGCTCTCCCTTTGGAAACCCCTGTTGGGTTAGAGAATGCTATGCTACCCAAAGAGGCATCTTTTTTATTACGGACCAACTTGCAGAGCACCAAAAACATGTAAAAACCTGCTCACCAGACAGGTCTAACGAAGCCAGGTCTAGCACTTCATTTCTCCAGGGCCAATGCTGTGCCATTTGAGCTAGAAGAACCACAGTACTACACAGGCTCATGAGTCACTCATAAATTCAAAACAACTGGTCACACTGGAGAGGGAAAAAACACAGCCCTTTACCCCAAGGGTTTTTTGGGTTTTTTTCAACTTCTCACCCTCCTGTCACAGACAAATCTTGGATTTTCTCCTCTTTACCTTGTAGTTACATGTCTTGTACAGTTGGGTGCCCTGCTGCAATCACTTAACAACACCAAGGACACGCATGGGGGATCTGCTTTAAGAAGAAGCATAGCTGCTTCAGATAGACTACTACAGGAAGCAAACCAACAGCGATGCTGGAGCCAGGCACCTACTAGTCCACATCACAGACCGAAAGGGAAACAAGCAATGGTCTGTGGTTGAAGGCAGGATGCAAACTTTCCCTAAACAAATGACCAAAACAAACCCTTTAGTCTAAACAAGTCAGCAGAAACATCTGTAACACAATATTACATAAATAATACCTGGGCAGTGTATCATCCTCAAGCTAGAAGCTGCCTGCCTAGAAGCATGCAGCATGTGGTTTCACAACAGGAAGGGAAACATTTGTGTGTCTTCACTTGCGACTTGCTTTGTCACCATACCCTGGGGTTCCTCTCTTCATCTGCGTTACAGGAGCAGCCTAGCACAAACACCACGGAGGCAACAGAAGCCAGTTGGTCGATGGGGTCAGCCTTCCTTGGGATCACAGGAGTGCTGAAGAGCCTCTTCTTTCCTCTCTAAAACAACGCCGTAAACCATTTCCTTCACACTGGGGTTCGATGCCCGAATGACAGATTTCAGTACAGCAGGAGAGATTGGAGCTGTCTGGATTTGTTCATCCCTGCAAACGTGCCATAAACCGGGCCCCAATTCAGGAAGCTAATTAGGCATACACAGAGCCTTATGGTTAATGACTCCATTCATGTGTGTGACGCTCTGTGCGTGTTTCAGCACCACGCTGAAGAAGCTCACTAATGACAACAGCCAGGAGCCCTCATTCATCTTTTTGCTCAGCTCTGGTGCCTGCAGGAATTTCCAACTGACAGCAAAGCGCTGGAAGGAGTAACTTCAAAGTAGCACAGACACCCTGATGACCACTACTGTTCTCAGGCAGCATGCCAGGGCTGAGTCTGCCTAAAACCAGCAGCAAATGAAGATGATGCTCCGCTCTCTTCACACTCTCACCTACTCATACCCAGTCCTGCAACAGTGGCATACACTCTGTGAAGTCCCAGCAGATCTCCAAGCAAAAGACAGTGGCACATTTCCAGATAGGTCTCTGGGACTGTGAACCATTCATGCTGCCAGTGGGCTGGGGGCTGGGGAGCAACAGGGGCAGTGATGCACATCTAACCTTTCCACTTGACAAATTGGAATGAAAGTGCCTCTTTCAAACAGACACTGGAGATAAACTGAAGGAGGGTAACACAAAGGACTGGGGAACACAGTCCTATGATTTTGAACGTCTTCCAAACTGGTAGCATTCAATGGGGGAAACTGTGTCTTTTGCTTTTCTGTAGGCTTCATCCACTGGAAGAAACACAGGAACCATGTACCATGCCAGACCAGCTTGCGGACATCCCCCTCCCCCAGTTCAGCACCCTGCTTCAACAAGTCGCCGATGATTCAGAAGGCAGGAAGGAAAATGTCCACCCCACCATCTGCTCCATATGATTGGGACTAGAAGAAGAGTGCTGTCTTTGATTTCAGCCACCCTGGGTTAGCACACAAGAGCATGTTATTTTAGTATCCCTCTTAGTATGTAGAAGACTCCTGTCCGGAAAATTGCCTTCCCCCTTTTTAAAGCCATTTGCAATTTCCTGTTGGTTTGTTTTGTTTTTTTTCCATCACCCCCTAGGAAGACTGCAGTAAGGGCCATTCACAAACAAGGAGCAAGGAACCATTCCTCCCACATCTCTCCAGGGGGAAACCGTTGTGTTGGTTCAGCTCCTCTCCACAAACCAGTAAGTAAGCTTGCCAAATGCCTCTACACGAGGTGCTCCAGAGCATGACCACAGGGCCAGCATAGTTAGAAGGTTTTAAAATAAGGTATTCCTCCTGAGACTGTTTCCATATCATTAACAACATAGGAAATCCTTAAAGATTAAGTTCTGTGTTCTGCTAAATGCAAACACACGCGAGTCGCACAGCCGTAGCTGTTAACATCGTGGTAATGATGCAGTCAGTGCCGGAAGACACGGAGCACGGCTGCTCCTGCACGAGTCATTCTCGTACCCTGAAGACAAGGAGCCCACGTATGTGTAATTTCTGGTAAATCAAGTCCTTGTTGATAAAGCAGAATCATGTCACTGTGCCCAGCCAGTTTATAATGTTGTCTTTCATGAGGAGAACATTCAGCAGAATGACGGTCCACGTAAAGCAACATTCCCAATACAGAGCTCCTGAGAAGACTAAATCCTACCGCACAGCTCAGGCTGGGACTTGAGGAGGCCCCTTTGAGCTAAAGTAGTTTAAAATCCACACAAAACCAGGAGCAAACCCAGAAGGACTGTGAGATCTGAGTCTACTGAGTACTTGCAGATTTATCTCCAAGGAGGCAGAAAGCTTAAGAATTTACCTGCATAAGCCTTAAGCCATCAGTACCGGACCAGCTCACTGACTGCGACAAAAATTGCCACGAATGATGATGACAGACTTGGGCCCCAGCCCCCACACACGTGCTGCCTGGTTTTCTGAAGCATTCCAGTTACACATTAGTACTAGAATTCACAACCCATAACTGTGCTGGCATTACATTTCCATTCACTCACTGTCAGTGCAATGGCAGTTATCACTCAGCCTCAAATCAGAAATTAGCTTAAGTATCAGACCCCAGACAATGAGTGAATTACTGATAAATAGTAAACTTCTCACTTGATCCATTTTCCACAGAAACTGGTGTCAAGCATGTACTCAGGTAACTTTCTAGACATAAAAACCTGCAAGAACTTACTCACGTTGTGCTCAGTTTCCATACCCCACCTCCCTCTTTAAACTGCTCTGTAAAACAACTCAATTCCCATCTGACAATTGGATTTGGGAGAGGTTCAAACCTGCAGCATCAAATCCGTGCTGTCGCGAGCACAACACAGGCAGGCATGCTTCACAGACAAAAGCTTTTTTGTTTTTTCCAAACCTCTCTGTAATATTTTTTTCTACTACTTTTCATGCCTGT
Organism: Laterallus jamaicensis coturniculus; assembly: GCA_022605575.1. Classification (NCBI taxonomy): domain Eukaryota; kingdom Metazoa; phylum Chordata; class Aves; order Gruiformes; family Rallidae; genus Laterallus; species Laterallus jamaicensis. Next base: position 26,391,607 of record JAKCOX010000001.1, read on the forward strand.
TGTTCTGGGGTCTGGCCAGTCCCTGACTTGCTGAATCTCCACAGATACTCTGACTAGATGGATCTTTAACCTCAAGTGGACTGTCAAGTCAGATGCCAGATGCCCCCTTACTTCCTCAGTGCAAACTATCAGTAAACCTTAGCATAACTTTACTTTGAGCCTTAAACTAACAGCATGTGAAAAGATTAATATGAATAAATTCAAAACTAATCAGATCCCTTCTTTAAATGTTGACACAGTATTATTTATATCCCATAAATACCTTCTTGACTAAAATTCATCCCAGGAGATTGGCATCTTGCCAGTTCTATTCATATTTACTGTATTTATACAGTACAGTTGGCCAAGGATAATATTTAAGACAAAATATGCCTTAGGGCATATACAATATCTCTTATAGTTTTCCTTTTAAATCTCCTCATTGCTAAAAATATTTAGTCTGAACTTTACAAAATGCCCCGCAAAGACCTATCAGCGATCTGTAGTGATATATTGCTGACTACGAGTATAATTAGAGCATATTTGTAATACTTGGGTTGTAGTCAGTTACTGAACGCTAACAACTTGTGGTAAAAAACGAACCACTGATCTTTCCCATGCCTTCCTTCCAGCAGCTTTTGACCTCCAGTGCATTCACACTGATTCCCTTCTCCCTCCTGCCTCCCTCCGATGCAGCAGAAACCGGAGAGTTAAAAAAAAAATTCACTCCGAGACGTCTAGGAGAAAGCGCCCGCGGTCGCCAGACCTGTGCTTTCAATTTCTTCCTTTAAAATATGGTGGAGCGATTTCTTCCTCTCTGTCTTTTTTGGAAAGGTTCACTCCGTCCAGCATAACTAGAGAGCAGTGGAAAAACAGTTAACCTACTTACTCTGATGTTAGCGACAGCGCTCGCACAGTAGTACGGGATCTGCTGCTAACCGGCCCTCCGATCCCAAACGTCTGATGCACTCTGTTGGTAGATACCTGCAATCTCCTTCGCTCTTCCACAACCCTCTACAGATACTTCAGTGCAAAGCTGGCCTCTGACAGCATTTTAAAAACAGATCCTCCTTTGTCAGCACCATCCAAGTCACACGCGCTGGGCATTTTAACTCCCTGCAAAGTACGTGGCTGCATTTTGGGCTACTGGCTCTCCGCAGTTTGCCCACGCGAGGGAAAAGGGCAGGCATGCTCGGGACGGATGCAGTTTATGATTCTCAGAGACTCTTCCGTCATAGGGTCAACCCCACGAGCCAAGGCATTCCTACCGGTCTTCCTAACCTCTGCCCATAGGTGCTGGCTGGCTCCTCTGCCCAGGGCATGACCTGATGGGTCTCTGAACAAAGCGCTGACCTGCCTCAAAAACACCAGCCAAGCACCACAGCGTGGTTTCTGTCCTCATCACTGCTACAATTTGCACTGAACCTCTTCGCACATACCCACCTGGCTTCAAATATACTTTAAAAAAAAATATGTATTTCTTCCCAGAGGGTAACAAGGGTGGAGTGTATTTATTGTGGATATTATGGACGATGCCATAATTACGGTAATAAAATGGCTCTGCCTGCCAGGATGTCCTGTACCTGATGCTGTCATTTAGGAATAAAGGAAGAAAGGGAGGCAGCTGCACCGAGCGTGGGGTTCAGATACCTTGGCTGGCATCCTAGGACTATCACATACAAGACAGAGCAAGCCCCAAAGCTACAACTTGCTAAACTAAAAATAAATAAGAGGAAAATGCAATTAGAAACTCTAGGATAAAGTTACCAAGATGGCTGCATTATCTATTTAAGCAAGAGGTATGTGCTTTTCAAAAACAGGCAGTAAGTATATAGGGCATCAAGTGGCAGGGGAGGGAAGTGAGCAAAAAGTGAGCTAAATGAGAGGAGTAGGTTTTGGATAGTTATTTTCTGCTTCTGGTATTTCACTTTCCTCAGTATGATGATGATCTAGATTCTTTTAAGGGAGTGCGCCGCTTTTTCTTTCCTTTTTTTCTACACACTTAAACTTCACTACCAAAACAAGAAGGCATTTCACTGTGATTATTAATCATTCTAAGTGGATTTGGTGTGCACAGAGCGTTCAGACTTTTTTTTTTTTAATATGCAAAACGTGGCGTGGATCGCCAGAAGGTCGTTAAAACCAGCAAAAGGCAGGCGGGCTGAGACAGGTTCCAAGAACCCAGGCTACCCAGAAAGGGAAACTTTTTCTGTACCTGAAATGAAAGCGCCCATGAATAGAAAGGGGAGGCTAGTTAAAGTGGGGAGAGGAGGGAGGACGTCCGTGCCTCCGTCCGGTCTGCGCACTGATCTGGGTGGCAGTCTGTGGGACAGTGCTCTGGAGGGTCCCAGGCAGAAGAGGAACCAGTGAGACTTTTTTTTTTTTACTTTTCCTGAAGACCTCCTTTTCTTTTCAGTTATGGTGAGATGGAAACACTTGCCCGACCCAGACACTCCAAGGGAACCAACAGCAGTGTAAAGCTATCAGCTTTCTGGAGGCTGCACATGGGACTGTGGGGGAGCGAAATCCTGGGGGGCGCGGGATCCTGGGCAGGGGAAGCTTTGCTCAGGTACATGGAAGCGGAAAGCAGAGGCACCTTTAGGGACTCCAGGGTGACTTCAAAGGGGGTCAGACTCCCCACGAGTACAGGGGACAGCTGACAGCCCCCTGCCCCCCAACCCTCCCAGGCATGTGCGTGCACCCCACAGCTTAAATAAACCAGACCCTAGAAGCCACCACCTAAGAGATGCTGTGGATAAGAGCAAAGCGAGCAAAGGCGGCAGATTATGATGCATGGGGCTGGTATTTGAAGGTGCTGGGCTCTGCCAAGCCTCAGGGGCGAAATTACGCACGCATGCACAAACACAGAGGACTTACTTTCGGGGTAAAAAGGCTGCATGTCTATTTTGTAAACTTCTTTGGCATAATACTCCTCGTCGCTCCTCTCCCTTTCGCAAGTGGCGGCTCTGTGGTTGGCTTTCTCTTGCAGCAGGTCCCTGGTGCTGTTGTAGATGGAGATGACCTCCGGGGGCACTTCCTCGGGTTCGGGGTACTCGTCCGGGGGGCTGGTGAGCTTCAGTTTGCTCAAGATCTGCCCCCGGATCGCCTCGATCCTCTTGCGCATAAACTGATCCATGTCGAGGGTGCTGCAGGTAGACAGGCTGAAAGCCACGGTGGCCAGATCCACGGTGAGAAACACGCTCAGGAGATAGCAGTGCATTTTAAGTGTTTAAATACAGCGCCCCCCAAAAAAAGAGTGACTTTAACAACGAACGGCAACAACGGGGGAGGGAGGGGAAATATTAAAAAATAACCCGGGGGATATGTGCAAACAAAGGGAAGACCTGCAGACAAAATGCAGTTAAAAACCGGACTGCAAGGGCGACTTGCAATCGAGAAGCGCACGGGAGGCGTCAGTGACCAAAAAATACCAATAATTAAAAAAAAAAAAAAAAAAAAAAAAGAGACAGCAAGTAGCTCCGAGTAGATAAAATTCGGGGCCAGAGTGAGCGGGGCAGCAAAAAGAAGGGGGAGGATAAATAACCCCAGCCCCGAACAGATAAACAAACCCGTGAATCAAGTAAATGGACGAGAGACCGTTCCCAGCGCGGCGGCGGAGCGGGCTGCGGAGCGAAAACTGAAGGGGGAAAAAAAAAAGAAAGGGAAAAAAGGAGGGGGGAACGCAGCCGCGATAGGTATTAAAGGGCGCTGCCGCGGCCGGCGGACGAGAGGGTGCCGGCGCGGCGCTGAGCTCCGCCGTGCGCCCGCGGCGCCCGGCGGCTCCCGGCGGGCAGCGGCACCGCCCCGCGCCCGGCGGCGCTCAGCCCCCGCGGCGGCGCCGGCAGAGGCGCGCACGTGTGCGCCCGGCTGCGCCGAGCCCCGGCCCCCGCGGCCGGGCGGAGCGGCTGGCGGCGGCTCGGCCCCGCAGCGGCGGCGGCGGTCGCAACGATCCTCCGTCCGGCCGCGTTCCGCAGGCTGCTGCGTGCGCCCCGCGCTGCATGCACCGACCGACCGACCCACCCCCGCCCGGGCCGCTGCGCGCCGCAGAGCTGCTGCTTTTTTTTTCTTTTTTTTTTTTTTCCTTCAGCTCCCTCCTCTTCCTCCTCCTTCCGAAACGCCAACCCCACGCCGCAGTCAGCGAGGCAGCGCCGCCGCCCCGACAGCCTCCCGCGGATCGCAGGCGCGGAGCGGCCGTCCGGGGCTGGCCGCAGCGCAGCGCCGCTCTCCCCCCCGGCCTCCCCCGCGGGGCTGGGGCTGGCGTTGGCCCCGGCGGCGCGGCGCGCAGCTCCCGGCGGATCTAGCGCTCCGCCCGGCGCCCCCCGCCCGCCTCCCCCGGCCCCGCGGCTCTCCCTGCGAGGAGGGGACGGGTGCCAGCAGATAACATCACGGCCGCGCAGGGAGAGGGAGATTTATAAGATCTCCCCGCCCCACGTGCTCGCCTCGCCGCGAAGTGACGTGGAGGGGCTGCGGGGAGCGGAGGGCTCCGCCGGCCGCGCCGCCGCCCCACTATTTATTCCCCTCCCGCGCAACCGGCGAGGGACTCGCCGCAGCCCGGACGCCGCTTGCGAGGTGCTGCGGCCCCCGGGGAGGAGGGGGAGCCTGCAGTCGGGAAGAAAAACACCCAGGCAACTCCTGACTGGGGTCGGTTGTTTTTTCCTCCCTTTTTATTTAAGAGAAAACCCCAAAGCAAACGGCACTTCAGCGGTGCTTGCGCCTGTTATTGAAGCAATCGCGCCAAATACCAGCCCTGCTGTAGAGAAAGAATTTTTGTGCCTCTTGTAAAGCACTCGGCCGCGTTGCTGGTAGAGGTTGCAGGGGCAGCGGGCAGGGCTCCGTCAGTCTTTGCACTGCCCCTCGCTCATTCCCGGGTGTTACTTCCAAGTGGGTTTGGGCAAATCTCATTGCTCCCCCGTGACAGGCTGCTTGGTGACCGGTGCTATGCACTAAGCTGGGACAGGGTGGATTTGCCTTTTGTCCGAGGTCTTTTCCATCAGAGAAGTGTGCAAATATATCCTCGTCTGCACTTGACACAAACTCCCCAACCCCAAATGCTCAGGCAATGTCTGTAATTCCATTTTTCCACTGCCTCTCTTGGCCACAACCAAGGTCCCAGGCTTCATCCATGCCTGGCACACTGTGTGGACATGAGCAATGGCTCGTGCACTGACCTCGGGAGGACAGATGACCTCCTCCACCCTAGGGAAATTACTCCACAGCCTTTTAGGCACCCCTCAACTTTATGCCATAAGGCTTTTATTTCATAGTCCACTTACCACCCCGGCACATCAACATTATAAAGTGATCAAGTAGCCTTTCTAGCCCTATATTCTCTTCTGAATTAGGTTGTCACATGCTTTACTTGCCAGGAGTTTCCAATCACACTCTCCTAGGTAGGACACGAGGCTGTTTCCAGAGAACTTCTGCTTTGGTTTCAGTGATGAATAAGCAGGTAGAAGAGGTACTTGAAAGGCCAGAGGCGTTCAGAAGCACAGCTGGACCCCTGCCCACAGTTTTACAGGTAAACACATGTAGCAAAAGTAAGATCAACCCCGGTCACCCTCCCTGAAAGTACAGTGAGAATCATGCAAGACAAACCAGCCTAACGCCACCAGACTTTCACCAGCTGACCACATCTCGGGAACCATCCTTTTCCTGCAAAATGCTCCCAAGTTTTCTGAAGCTCAAGAATAGCAGCCCCAAAATTAGAAACAAGCTTTTCTTCCCCGCTGTGCTAGCAAGGAAAAGTGCTTCCTTGAAGCAGCTGTGGCTGCACACTGGGGTGATAGAGGTGCCCAGCACGGTGTGTTGGCAGGGCTCTGACAAAGGCACAAATGTGGCCAGCTAACCCAGTGCTGCTGCGGGTACCAGCAGAGATGAGGTTCTCTGAGAGGTGAAGGAGCGGAGAAAACACGTTATTTACAGGCATGACGACACACACGGACTCCGAAAGCCAACTCACCCTTCATTCTTTCACAGTGTGTGGGTGTGCACAGCACCGCAGACACACGGAGACAGGCGGCATCCTCCCAACGGAGGAGTCCATGGGGCTTCCCACTGAAACCTATCGATTCCCGCAACACCTGATTAGACAACTGCACCACAACATGCCGCTTTTACTACTGTACATGTTGATGTCCCGCTCCTGCTGACCTCAGAAACACAGCTGCAGGGTCAGGAATGGCAACATTTCCAAAATTATTCAAATAAACAAGCCCAACATGTAGACTCAGCTGGTTTCACTTCTGAAACACACCTGTACAAAACCAAAGGGACAGTTCCCCGAGCTGTTACATCTCACAGCTCCACTGCTGCTAACCAGCTGAGGAACCAGCTCTCTTACACCAGGTACCTCAACCGCAAATACTTCTGAAGAAAAGGGTTATTAAATTATTTCCTCCAAAAGCTACAGCTAAACCATGGGGAAATTCCTTAGGCAGCACCTACACCCTTTTATCATTTGGCTGCTGTAAATGCCCATCGTTTGCCTCAAGGGCTTCCGAGCAGCCATGGGGACCGTGCTCTACACCCTCATTTTGTAGGAAAGCATCCCACCATCTCTCAGGAGACCTCTGCAGATACAACCACCCTACCAGATTCTTGCAAGGTTTATTTTTATTCCAGCTTGGAGAAAAAAATACCCAAACAACAAAGCAGCCCAAACTTTGAAGTCTCTTTCACAAATCCTGGAGCCTTATTAATGCCCAACTGTAGATTATCAAAGCCCACGTGCCTGCCTGGCCAGGATGCCCCCACAGCCACAGGTGCTGGAGATCCAAGCTCCAAAGGAGCCCTCCATGTAAGCGAGCCTAGATGCAGCCAGGCCGTGAACAACCCAGTCTGCCTAAACTTTGAAAGTTGCTGAGGTTCTCTCTGATTTAGCAATGTTTTCTCTAGGAAAAAGCCAGCAGCAACAAACATAAACAAAACAAGCAGACAGACCCACCCCTCCCCACACACACACACACACACACTTGTTTTTGTCCTTATTCAAGACTTTTCTTCTTTTAGTGTAACAGAGGGTGCCAGGTTTGCCTGGGTGCAGGTCTGTTTTGCATCGCCACTGCAACAAAGCTCGATTCCCTAGAGCGTGCTGGTATCACCGCAGCGATGTTTTTGCCAGGCAAAACCTCTCAGGTGCAGCAGCAGAGAGGAGGCTTTGGCTTCTCCTTCCCAAAAGCCCCAGGCAGTGGAGCTAAATGTCCAGCAGCTGCTTAAAGGCCTGAGCTGCTCGGGTTCATCCTGGAAAGAGGACATCTACCTGCCAGCCCAGTCATTCCAATGGACATTCATAAACACCGGCTTTCCATTCTGTAAATGGAAAATAGCTGGAGCATATATCATATGATACACCCGGTCTTATTGCTAAAAAAATCTCCCCTGTGCTGTTTTGGGGGGGTTTTGGCCATAAAAGTCCTGCAAATTCGACTCTAAACAGGTGCCATTTCTACCTTGCCAAGGTGAGCAGTCAAACATTGTGAGATGTGACAGAACTGAACCTTGTGCACTCCACAAAGCTGGGTAAAGAATACCATCATCAGAATTCAGTAATCGGATGCGCCCTTCCACACAGGTAATCCTGCTCCCATGTTCTACCTTTAACATTTTCAGGACTGATACAACTGTCAAACTCATCCCAATTATGGCTTTTAGCCTGAAAAGCTCTTCATTCATTCTGAAATAGTTTGTATTGAATGATTCCCTGTTAGTTTCAAGAACAGCTGGGATTATCAGGCACTAAAGTTTAACTCAACTTACACTTACCTGTTCCCTGTGCCTCGTCGGAGCGGCCTTATCCTGTGGGGCTGCTGTCAGTAGCAGCTTTGTAAGTCAGAAAGCAGGAACGGGCCCTTGGCGTGCAGAGAGGGAAAGAACAGAACTTATCTGTTTTGGAGCATTTAATTCAATACAATACTGTCTTTTTATATATTGATTTTTTTTTTTAATAAACAGTAACTGTTTATTAGAAAAACAGGGACACCTGGAAAGTTACTTCACCGAACGTAAAGGTTTCGTGTTTCCTATTAACTTAAAAATTATGTGGTCAGGATTTTACAATTTGTGGTTTCTTTTTAGATTGTTTTGGTTATACGCAAATGTGCTGTGTGAAATACAAAGGCAATAATCTTTCTAGAACTGCTGACGACCGGGTCATTAAGTAAGGTGGCTGGCCACATTTCATACACTAAAGAACACTGTTGGAAGAGGAATAACGTTTAAAAGTTAAGAGGTGACTTTTGTAAACTCTCACGCTGATGACGAGTGCAGGATGCTTGCACAATTAATTCTTTGTGGCACACACAGAAATCTGCAGCCCTAACTGTGGTCATGCAGAATCTGAGTTATTCTGATGCAGGGCACTGGGGGGAGAAAAAGTAAGTTTTGAATTCTCCTTTTTATAAAAATACACGTACGAAGGTTCAACTCACAGAACCGAGGTGGCACCTAATAAAGGTGATGCAAAGAGGAGATGACAAATAATGGAAAATTGTAATATATATACACACCATAATAAAACCTCAGATTTTACTGTTTATTATCCTTGGTGAAGTAGAAGCCCATACTTCTGTGCTGCACATTTCATTAGTGTGCACGGTAATGCCTGGATGAATGTGAGAGCAAATCCTGCTGACCTCACTAACACAAGCAGCCCCGCTGCCCCTAGGATTGCGTTTCATACAACCGCAGCCCACTCCTGCAACGCTCACGTTCCAGAAGATAAAGGCTACTTTATTGAACATGCCGTTGGACATGCAAGACTGACATCCATATATACATATACATATGTCACTACTTGTCAACTTGCAAATCAAAGGTATGTTTCTGATGTATTCATAGAGAGAGAACCTATTTGGAGGAACAAGAACCTTCCTTTTTATGTCCGTTTATACATATACGCACGTTTTATAAATACATTTTTATACACACACATATACATAAAACTCCCTGAAAGTTCTCTTTCCCACAACTGGATTCAGTAACTTCAGCGGGAACAATCACAAAAGCTTAGTCAACAGGATCTGGGACAAAGTGCCCCCTCTGTGATCTTACAGAATGGCACCACCTCCACCAGCGAGTGAGAAGACAGTACCGCAGCAAGCTGTAGGGGCCACACAGCAGTGTGTAGTCTGTGTGTTGGAAAATGTATCTCAGTAAAACCCCATCTAGAATGAAATTACAAAGAAAAGGAACTTTAGACAGGATTCTGATCCCAAAACACCTTAAGCCAGAATGGCTACAATTTGAAGGAAAGGGGAATGCTCAGGGGGTGCTGAGATATTATAGCTGTCCCTCAGAATAACTCTCCCCACCCCTCCCCCGCCAAAAACAAATCTTATGGGTAAGAGGAAAACTGGAACAGAGAAGAATGTGACCATTGGTCTGTATTTCAGTGCTAGGGTTATTATCCACATCTTACACAGCTTGGATCTGACAATCTAGGAAATCATTTCCCTAAAGTTGCCCTCATCTCTCCAGCTGTACATTAAGGGTGTATGGAAGCCACGCAATGATCGGTGGTCTAAACCACCTATCCTAAAAATATACATATTTTTCTATAAAGGCTGTGCACATCAGCGCTGAATGCAAAGAGGTTCCTGTTTCCAACAGCCAATTCCCCACTTTAAATCAGTTCAGACTGCAGCCTTGATAACTATTTTGCGAATGCCAGAGAAGTTTGCCCATGGTTACACCTCCTGGAGTCTGATCCCCTCACGTGCTCTCCCAAATCTGCCTGTCAGCCCTGAGGATGCCATACTAATCTTCCCTGTATCATTCCAGTTTTAGTTATGTACCATGAGAAGAAAAAAAAGAGGCCTTCCCTAATCCCAGCACCTGTGGTTTTAATCACCACAGGAAATCCCATTCCCACTAAAGTCAGTAAGACTTACCAACAGAGGAAAACGATCAGATTCACTGCCTAAAAATAAAAACAATAAACCAAAAAAAAGGGACATAAGTGGAATGGTTCATATACCAGAAGGACATGACATCTACTTCTACTGTCTTCACTTTGTCATGCTTGCTAAAGTCATCTTTTTAATCTCGCTGTTTGAACTCAGGACCTACATCTCTCTCTCAGTATTACAGCTGTCCCCTTCCACTTCTGAACTGCTCGGTGATGATTTGGGCTATGCCTCGTGAAGTGACACACAAGTGAGATCTACGAACTCTGTATTCCTGTTTATTCAACAAATTCAGATGATGTAACTCCAGTTAGAATACACACCCAGATTGCACTGAGGAAGTTTTTAAAATATGACATACAGAGCAAGATTAACTGGTAGCACCTTCAAAAAAGGGTTGGCCAGTAATGCAGTATTTTAACTCATATGCTGCAGCTACAAAAACCCAAACACCTTTGGGTCTGGGGTCCTGTCTTCTTCACAAGCCACTGGGACACAGCGCAGAAAAGCTCTCATAAGCTAGTACAGCTTCATAAAGGTTTTTCCCAATGGCTTTTAAGCAACATGTGTTCAAGATGATTCTAGCAAGTTTCAAGAAAGCAAGACTTTACTTTGTATTACCTTGGGGCATAAAAATAAACCCTACAAAACCACCCCACACTGATCAATGAAGACAGTATCCTCGAGGGGCTGATCGAACTACAACCTTCCAGTAACACAGCTGGAGCTTGGCAACTCACAGAAAGCTCTTCAGTGCAGTGAGGATGTCTCCCTACAGCAGAACCTTAGGTGTAGCTGGAGGGACTGGCATCCTTGGCTTGCCCATGCAGAGCTGAAACAGTGCTCAGGGCATGGCTGGAAACATAAAGAGGGATTTTACCCATGTAACTGAATGCTTTTTGATGCTGTGATAATTTTAAGCCAGATCTAGGTTGTTTTGGAGTTGGATCTAGAATGGATCACTGGCTCAGGTCTGTCTTGCACTTGCTCAGCCCAAGGCTTAGCACCCCGCAGAAAGGACCTGAGTCCACAGACCCATCACTTCAGTCTCTCAAGATACTAAAAAGAAACTCGTTTTTCACCAGGCAGATGGCCCAGCTATATGCCTCACCAGTAACTGAAAGGTAAAGGTCTGTCTCCAGTAACCATAGTATTGATGTTACAGAAAGACACACAAGTAATTAATTTCCCTTGAACTACCTCTATGAAAAAATCTATTTCACTTCCACCTTAATTCTGGGCAATGGCACCAAAACTTTAAATAAAACAATGTTCCAGCAGAAAAAAAAGGGAATAAAACTAACATGGCAGCTGAAGAGAACAGCAGTGGCACTGCCAATATCCATCAGACCTGCTGATTGCACTTGTACATCAGAAAGGTGTTCAAGAGCTCTCAAGGCCTAACTAGTTCCTATGTCAACATAATCCAAGAACAGATGTCACTGCCATCCCCTTGAGCTGGATTTGTACGACTGATGTTCTACCTGAAGATGCATTTTGTATACCTGGGTTTGATACAATGCTTTAGCAGAGTAATGAGCCCTTAAATTTACACTCTTGCCTGAGGGTTTTAAAAATCTTCATAGTTTTTCTCTGTTACCATGAAGTGACACCCACTTGAGAATTTTAAGAAGTCTTAATTATTTTTTTTCAAGAGCACGGAACAAGATTTCATCAGGTACTGCTAAAAACCATCCGTATTCAAAACTGCACTATCATCACCGATGTGTACCTGTGCAACATCCTTTACTTAGGACCTTAAGCTCTTTTGAAATGCACTGAGATTATAAACAAGGAAGCAGATCTACACCACGGTGGAAAGCTAACAGGGTGGTTTTTAATCATCCTTCACATCTAAGGAGCACTGCAAGGTGGTGCCTGTATGGACATTTGAGCACGTGCATCAAAGCCTCAGTGAGAAAGGACTGTGAGCGCAGGTGCTCAGCCCTCTAGCAATAGCTTTCACCGGACTCCCTGACTTTGGGCACCCTTCCTGCAACAGTATTTGTCCTTGGATGTAGGATGCCCTAAGCATAAGCTTTAAAATCACACTCTTAGAAATCCCTGTCGGTGGAGAGCAGGAATGAAGCCCAGGACTGTCGACACCTGTATTTCTACCCACAACTTCCTACTTGTCACAGCCCACTAATTTTACAATTTACGGATCGCTTGAACAACAAAGAAAAGCTTTTCTCTTTGATAAGCCATACACAGCCTGAAAGTCCATGCAGATGATAATTGTAACCAGACACCCAAATAATGAAGTAAGCTTTTCACTACCATTTTGCTTGGGTAATGCAACACCCATAGCCATTTCTGCTCTGAACAAGAACCTTCTTAACTGGGATAGAAAAACAGGAATTAAAAGCAACAAAGTTAATGGACTAGTCAAGGGCTCTCAGTCAAGATCACATCGAAGAGCACATCCACAGTGCAGTTTATAAAGAGCAAACAAATGGCTAGTGGAATCTTTAAGGACTTCAGTATTCAAACAGGCTTTAAAACAATGGCAAACAACCCTCTCATACCTTCTGTTTGTGATCACAAGTGCCTACAGTAGAGATTACTTAAAGACTCAATTCATACAGAACTGCATTAAGTTTCTGGTAAGAAGTGTAGCTTATGTCTCTCAAGTGAATTATTTCTATTAGTCGGCTACTTCTGAGAATACTTATGTCTGTAAAAAATCCTAGTGCTATCAACTCCAATGCCACAACTGACACCATGTATACCAAAACCAGAATTAAAACCACTAAGAAACTGTTGCAAAATAACGCTCAGAATGTTCACTCGCTGGCATGAGAATGGGCTATTGTAATGACCAGGTCACTGTGAAGAAGTAGTAATTTTTATGAGTATCCCTAAAGTGACCTTCCACTGTGCCTCTTGGAAGCCACTTAGGCTTGTGAGGTTGTATATGAAGGCTTGACAAAAGTGTCCAATTTGTATTACTGAATATCCAACAGGTTACACACATGGTTTAAACAACAGGAAGTCATTTCAAGGCACGAAGCGTTACACAAGCACCAAGCATCTTTGGTGTTGAAACTACACAGTTTGACTGGAGTTTTATTGCAACATGTACAGGCACAAAAGCAATTAAAAAGATGAAAGCAAAATGCTTTGTCTATCAGCATCCCTGTCTGTTTGAAAACTGATGATTAAGGAGGAGAGGTGAAACCTTTGATATTTACATCCCAACAAGAGGTTAAAAGCCACCACTTCAGAATAAAACTAAAGGGAATCAAAGGTCTCCCACCACCTGTTAACCAAGAACTTGCCCCATCTCCAGTGTCTCTCACATCTTAGTCTAAGTTGAAGATCTTATTTAGCTCTAGGATTGTATCTTTTTAACAGGATCCTAAGAGTCTTCACTACTTCAAGCCTTCTCCTGGCCCTCTTACCCCTTACCTCAGCAAATCTTGAAGGAATCATTGAGCAATTAGCAGGGGCTGGAAGCGAACAACATCGATGACTGCTCTGTGTGGATATTAACCATGCCAGGACTCATTTCATAAGAATGAGGAGTTTGTCATTTTAAGTTGTGCAGAGCATAGTGTGCCAGATGACTTCTGCCTTCCTCCCTGGAGACAGCTACTGAGCCAGCTCTGAACAGATGCGGCTTTAGAGACCACCTTCTTCTGGAAGCATCGGATAGTCAAAACACTTTTATAGCCTCCAAACAATTAATTTCTCTCTTTAAAACACACACAAAGAGCAGCCCTATCTCCACTAGGAAGCAGCAGAGGCCCCAGACAGCAGCTTCCAGCTCTTCTGTTCCACTGCTCTTCTGAGTCCAGGAGAGCCTGCCTGCCAGCTGCAGAGGTGGAAGCTCTTCCCTCCCTGTTTTCACAGGGAAAGAAAGATGCTGTGGTGCAGTAACATCAGGCACAATGATACTCCATCACCACTCCTCAAGTGCTTCGCTAACAGCAGGCTGAAGAAAAGCAGAGATGGTTTGTTTGTTTTTTTCCCTCCCTCATAGACCAACTTATGCTTTCCTTGCTGCAAATAGTTAGCACAATTAATGTGAAGAGAAATTAGACCAGAGGATGAGACACATGGGAAGAGCTGACCCTGTGCCTTCTCTTATTAAAAAAACTTTGTTGCTTTGCATGCAATCCATAGCATATTAAACCCTACATGCACTGGAGTTGGCTTGAAGCCTAACAAAACTGGAACCACCCCATCCTTATTGGCTTTATATAGATAGGTACAGAAATATACAAAGTTGAGATGATTCATGCTCCCTGGAATGAAGGGCAGCAGCACAGCTTTGCTTAAGCAGGGATATTCATGGGAGCAGGCAAACCAGACCGAGTGCTGCAGCAGCTGGGAAAACGCCACTGAAGGTTGTTCATGGTAACTTTGGAAAAGGAAGAATGTTACTGGAAAAGCAGGTAGGGATGTGGGTAAGGCAGCTGATCCCACAGCTGAGAGTGCAGACTGCAAGGTAGACAGGCCAAACAGGGTTTAGCTCTCCCTTCAAATTGCTAGTTAATTAAAACAAAGTTTGTGAAATAAATCAGCCACCAAATACCTAAAATTAAAACGCACTGTTCCCACCCACCACAGTGGGAGTTCTGCAAGTTGATTTCTCTTTTGGAGGTAATTACCAATTCAAGTTATTCAGGGAATTCCTCTGTATGTGACAATCAAAGGACCAGGCAGAGACAAGATGCAGTACCAAAATAAAAATGCTAGCCAATACATATAAAAAAGTCAAAAAATACTCTCCACTTACAGGCAAAAATTACTGCAATGTGCTCTAAATGAAATGGAAGCTCAAAATGTTTTTAGCCATCACAATGTATTCCCTATTTTTCTTAAATACAGAAGTGACATTTCAGTGCTCTCATCAAAACATTACAGTAAAAAACCCAGAAATAAAACTCATAGATACTCAATTATTTCAGAAATATTCTGAAAGTATTTTGAAATTTTTAATAATCACAATAGGATGGCATAGTTCCTACGAAAAACTAGGTTATTTTCCTTAAATCTGACCTAAGAGAGACTGGTGATACCAAACTAGAGAACAACTAAAGATTTAAGTATGCTGCTGTAATTTTTCCATAGGAAGTAACCCAACTCTGTAAAAAGAAATCAAGGCCAGATTAGACTATTATATTGCTTCGCAGCCTCAAAATTCATTGCAGCCTGTTTTTGTATTGCACTAATGAGATGCCAACTCTTGCTGAACAGCTATACAGATGTCTAACCTCCAGAAGCTGAGATAACCATATGTCAAAATTCTGTGGTCTTCTTGCTTGGCATTTTGGGTGTATGCCTTCATTTTTGATCATAAATATCAGGCCACAAACTAATGTCTCCTCAGATACTTAATATGTTAAACACTTGAAACAGCTTGAAAGTATAAACATCGCTGCTGTTAGCTTTGAGTTCTCTTCGAAGAATTATCGTACAATATATACCAGATGAATAGGCTAGCGATAACACAATGAATAGGCTGGTGATAACAACACAAAATTGCCAGTTTTGAGGATGGGTGTGCCTGCCATTTTGTGTGGTTTTGGGTTTTTTTTTATCCTGCAGTGTACACAAAGTTCAAACCCCCTCCTCTCCCGTGCCTTTGTTCAGGGAAAAAAAAAAATAAAAAAAATCTAAATCCACGGTCCCACCACACTGAAGGCTGAAATTTTGAGTTGTCCCTCATTCTTGTGCATAGGCAGGTGCAAAGAAAGGCTGGTACATATATGATATCTGCAGAAACACACAGAATAGTACTATGCATTTTAAGTATCAATTAATATGCCCCAAGGCACTTTCTTCACATAGCAAGTGGGGAAACACAATAGCAAAGCTAAATGAGCCAGCATCAGCCAGCCAGTCTGGAACACCAAAAGCAGAATGCAACACCCACCTCTCATTTAGAGCACCTTAATCACAACACACTTCCTTCTGCATGCACGTGTTTATACAGAATGTGTTCTTGTTACGTACGTTGGCTTCTGCACCTTCACAACCAAACAACTAATTAGGAGAAACTGCTGTAGCTTAAACCAAGCCAACAGCATTACGCTGACAGATGTCTTCCAAAATTCAGTACTGTTAAAATATGCACCTCAGAGGAAGGGCTTTTGTTTGACCTTCTGCAGACCTGAGGCATTAGTATTATGGCTGCCTAAACCCACAGGATGTATCTCGGAGGTCCAGCTCCTTACTGAAAAAAGCCAGAACCCCAGAACTGCAAACGAAGCAACGCTGAATACAATTTCATGCGGTATTGCTAGAAAAGCCCTCCCTTCTCCAACAAAAACAATAGCAAGGACTGTCCTTTCCTCTCTTCCCAGTCTCTTAGCTTATACAACTTCAGATTTGCAGTGGAAAAACACATACGTACATATATATATAAACATAAAACCAATCAGTAGGGTCAAGCCTCTCTTTTTACAGTTGTGTTTCCAGAGTTGTCTCCAATCAAACTAATGCTCCAAAACCAGAACTATCACATTAATGGTTACATTTCTTTATTATCTACAAAACCTTTCCTGGCCAAAGTAGTAAAGCCCCTATAGGAGTCCGATAACTTTACAAGGTGACGGCATTTCTGTGTTTATTGTAAGCCATTTCTGTTGTGAATTGCTAACAATTTTTCAAAGTGCAATGCTGATCTGGAAATGCAGGCACACTAATACATCAATTGCCATGACTAATGTATAAACTTTTAATGACCTTGGCAAAATCTTTCTTTCATTGGGCAGGTGCCACTATTTTGACTGTACAAAATGTTTTGGAAATATGTTGAAAATTATACATGTTTTGGAAAATATTTCAGGATTTCAGTATAGCAAATGAAGCTATATTAAATAAAAGTTTGGCATGGAGGACAAAACACTCAAAAGTTGTGCAAGTCTTTTTTTTTCCCTCAAAAAAAGAGACATCCTCCAAGTGTCATACATTCACAGAATGTTGACTTTTTATCCAAAGTTAAGAAAATAAAATGTTATCGAGTTGTTTTCAGTTTCATTTAGTCACTCTCATCATCTTGTTTTGGACCACCTCCTTGTTCTGTATTGCCTTCTTCATCGCTTTCCTTGTCCCAGTCTTTCATAGATGCTCCCATCATGAAGTCATCACGCAGTATATTCCATTCTGGCCCCTCTTCAGACTTCACTTCACCCTGAGGGGTTGAGGGGAGAAGAAAAGGGAACAGCAGATGATGAGATCAATGTGAAAGGCGGTAAAAGATGGAAGGCCTTCATGCAATCAAACAAATACCTCTCACACTCGTACTATTTGCATCAGCAAACCTACCAAGGGCAAGCTCTATGTGCAACCGTACATAGAAATATGCGGGACAACCCTGAATGACACGATACTAATAAGCAAACTTGTTTTTAACCAACCAGTAGTAGAAATAAGGAAACAAAACAGTTACTTCTCATGGATGAAGCAGTCAACCCTGGGCATGGCTTCCTTTATTAAAATCTGTCTTGGCAATCAGAATGGATTCATGATATCATTTATTAACCCCCAGGTGCCGCTTCATTAGAATGCTTCTTGGCACATTTCTAACGCACAAATATGGATTTAATAAAGGTTACCACCCCCCATTTTAATATTTAACATATTCTGCGATACGTGAACCAAATCCACTTTATGTGGATTATTACCTCACTACCTGGGCTTTGTCATGTGGTGCAAAGCTGCCTCTAAAAGTGGCAACAGTTGATCTGCACTCAGCAAGCCAACACCACCTTACTCCAAAATTTCTGCGGACAAACTGAGGCCACACTACACGGACTGGTGAATAATAAAAGCAACCGGAGCACTTCGTTGCAGCTCTAAGTGACAGATGATACTTGAGCAGTGCAACAGCCCCATCCTGTGGCAACAGTTTCAAAGAACAGCTTGAAGCTATTAACTGAAGGAAAAATACTAAAAACTTGTTCAATGAAGGATTTCAGCGGTTCAAACCTAAGAAGGAAAAATACTTCTGGGGAACAACGTGGCTCAGTGTTCAGCAGGCATGCAAAAAGTTGTCCATCCAAAGTGGAATCAAGCGCGCTGAAAATAGTCATTCACTTTTGCAGGGTCTTCCAAACAAAGTTAATACAGGTATCTCTGGTGAGCTTTTCCTTTTCCCCTACTGGAAAGGGCAGACCTTAACCGACTCACCCCCATTTAAACACTTACCACCTCCTGATTACTGTACAGCGGGTGGGGGTCACCTCTTACAGCACCTTATGCAGATGCAACTTTGCCCACTAGATGCAAACCCTGTAGTAAATGTCTGATCACTAGAGACATGGGTTCATGTCTCTGTGTCTAGGATTACGTGATCCACAGAACTATAGCATATTTAAACTGATGCCTACTCAATCTTTGGGAAAGCAGCATAAAGAATGTAATAGCAGAAGAAAAGGGCAATAGAAAAATGCTGGATCATTACTGCAAATCTAACACATATTATACCAAGAAAAGTTACCTGACTGCAAAAAAATCTGCCAAACAAGGTATGTGCTTTTTTTTTTAAACTGGTAACAAAAGCAGAAGTGCTACATGGGACTTCTCCAGTTCTTTTTGAAAGGTTACTCTCACAAAAATAGGGTAAGATGTCTTAACAGTTTCCTCCCCAAAAGGAATCTCCTAGGGCACAGTTCAGAAAGAGAGAATCTCTAGAGCTGTTCCTCGAGATGCCTACACTTTGTGAGTTTTTGTGAGGTTTTTTGTCTTTGGCTCCTGTCATTAATGCCTACTGCTAAGAGTAACCCCCCCATCCCAACAAAGCCTTTTACCCCAGGGCAGTGCCTCCTAACCACCTTCCACTGTTGCAGCAATTCACTTCAAATGCTATACCCAGCAAAGCTGGAAATCATGTCAGACAGGGTCATCAATTGCCTGGAATTTAAGAGCTACAGGAAAGCAGGTCCCTAGGCAGACTTTAAGGATGTTCACATGGGAATATTCTGTATTAGTGAAAACATGAAAATACAAATACCTTGTTCTGGAACACAAGGAAAGAGTAGCTTATCCCTCCCCCCTCCCAACTAGGTTTCAATTGGTTTCTATGTCTGCCTTTGCACAGTAGAGAAAGGTCAAAAAGATTTAAAAAGTCATCAAGCTTTTTCTTTTCTAATCCCAGACTTGTAACTCACTTTGTAATTGATGCTGCAGAGTAAAAAATTTAAATGTCTAAATGGAAAACATCCCACCTTCCTTACAAAACAATGCCAGGTCTCCTGCTTTTTTCCCTAATAATAATAAAACCATCAGGTTAAATTATTAGTTTGCACAGAACAGGGTTGTTAAAAATTAACCAGCACAGAAAGAGTAGATTGTGTGCAATGACAGTGAAAGGCTCAGGGTTTGAAAAGCCCAATGCTCAAATTCATCACAAGCTACTATTCAGCAACTATTAGCCCTTCTTTCTGGCTATGTCAAGTGAACAAGAGGACAAAAGCAGGACCTCAACAAAAGAGGAATGCTGATCCTCCATAGCATTACCCACTATATAGGGCACCAGAAAGGTTTGAATAGTTTTACATCAAGCCCTAAGGAGAAAGATAGAGTTAGCACACCCATGCCTCAAAGATGGGGATTAAATGTGTGAAAGCAAATAGTTAATCAATTTTAAACATGGTCCCAAGTGAAGAAAGCCCCTTGTTTAGTATCTTCATTCCTACCTCATTTACTGCTTTATTTTCCCTTTAGAATAAAAACTTCCCAAATCTATCACAAAACATTTCTGGAGTCTTAAGAAAATATGCAGCAAGGCTATTTGTGTAATTAACAATCAGTTCAACTGTAACATCACTTCCAAACTTGCTTTATGCAAGAATGTTAATACACTTCGGTTTTCAATGCCATAATCTAGTTTCATCTAAATAAAACTGATTCTTGGCACATGGAAAATAAACCAACTTGCATTCTACACAACCGCTTTTGGACTTCCAGTCAGCTGTTCATCCACATCTCCCACAAGTCTCCTTTGAACATCCCCAAACTAAACAGAGCAGGCTATATAAACATTAGTGTGTAATGCTACATAAAGTGGGGATCCTTCAGCAAAGCTAGGAGTGAAAAATTCTGGTGTTGCTCCCCCTGCTGCTTTTTATACATAACTTGAATGGGTTTATTCTTTGCCCAAAGGTGTGGAAACCTACATCAAAAGGTCTGAGACACACCAGTGAGTAAAATACCTCAGGAGTCACTGGTACATGGTGATGCACTTGTCACCCTGAGCTGAAATAAAACAGACCAAAATGCACACCAAGGTTACACAAGCAGAGATACTTATTTGCTGGGACAGACCAACACTCCAGTTGAAAAAAGATCATATAAATAAACCAAACATCATCTTGGTTGCTTAGTGAGCTAAAGATGTGATAGCTCAGGTGGCACAAATCTGCACAAGTAGGCAGTGGGAACATACTGCCTAAACTAATTCTGGTTTGAAGATATGTCCTGGTGCTGATTTTAGAGGGTAAGATGAACTGGAGCTCTCAGCCAAGCCCTAATAAAGCCACCTACCCATCAAACATCAAAGCTTATGTCTGTCAGCTAGAATGAACGTCCGTCCCTTATGTGATCTGGGCTTGAATTACTTTCTGGATGCTTTTGGAGAAACTTCTCTATGAAAGGCCCATGGCATCAGCAGCTCTATGACCGAGATCAAGTTTAGAAATCTCCCTGTTTTGGTTTATTTCTTTTCCCCTGCAAAACTTTGGAGCTACATAATTGACTGTCAGTAAATGACATTACAGCAAGTTATCTTCTACTAAAACCTGCCAAACTCAACACTGGAACCGTGGCAGACTGCACTGCCACTTCTGAAGCAGAACCAGCAGCAGGATACTTGTAACTGCACATAGCTGCTCCAGTCTGCAAACCAGTGCCATTGCTCAAAGGCTGCTTCCTTTGAAAACTTAAGGGAATTAAGTTCCGTTTAAGTCACAGGACATCATTGTTTTCATCTGCTGCTTTACTGGCACAACAATGCCATGAAACCAGAGCAGGGAATTTTGCTAGAGCTTTTCAAACACCTACATGTAAGCAGATCAAAGTCCTATAATGCTTATTGTAAGTAACAGCATTAGAAGGTGTGTCCCAAAAATCAGAGCGCACAGATCAAAGACAGCATTTCACTCTGTGTCACTTGACCATACCCCAGTTTCTGCACCTGCAAAACTGCAAACATACCTGCATCACTGCAGAGATCGCCCTATGGCCAGCATCCTGAAGACCCTAACTGCAGAGTATCAACAAATGAACATTTTCAGACCTAGGAATTAGAAGCAGCACCATGGGCTCCCACACCTTTGCTCCGCGTACAACACGGAATGCCAGAGCTTGCAGAGGCATCTCTCCTTACCATCACATACAATAAATGTTTATTTGTACCTGTCAGGGAAGGAATTTCTAACACAAATATCTCTCAAGCAACAGCTTTAAGCCCTGAGAAAACAATTCTAACATGTCTAATTAATTTGAACTGCCTCCCTGGGTTCCTCTGTTTTGCTCAATACAAACATCTAAGACCTTGAAATACAGGGAGGCTTTTGTCATTGTGAAGAATTTAGAAAGCGTAGCTGCCAAAATGTATTCTCACATACATCTGACGAGTCCCTTCCCTGCCAGCCTGCATCTTACTCCGAATGACTGCTGCTACTCCGTTTCTCATCCCCAAGCAAGCAGGTTTAAATGTACCTCAAAAAAACCAACCCATCAAAACCCAGCTCAGACATATACTGAAATGTCTTAAATCTCAACTAAAAAGAAAAAAAAAAAATTGGTAGAAGGGGAAGGAAATGGAAAGCAAACACCACCAGCAAAAATAAGTTTTTCCTTTATTTGTTTTTAGAAATATCCAAGCTCAAAGGCTAAGAAAATATCCTCTATGCTGGGAAGAAATAAAGCTGCAGCTCAAGTACCTAAAGCAGTAATATATTCAGAAAAGAAAACGTAACAATTTTTAACCTAAACATGATACTTGGGCTTAATCATCAGTGCTGCTTGCAACTTTATCTAATTTGATTTACACTGAGCTCTTGACTGTAAGAATGGTTCTGTGCACACCTGATCCCAAACAGACAAAACCCCCCTACACCCAAGAACTGAGAATACACCCTGTACCACTACCATCTTCTACTTTTGAGCTCAAGTCTCACAGCAGCTCACTTTGGTAAGCACTTTCAAGCTGCAGACAGAAGGCTCTGCCGCTGCAGTATAATTCTGCACAATCATTTATTCCTTTGGGCAAGAGTCATTCAATACCCCCTTGCATCCTCTCTTTGAATTAGACGGGAGTGACTGAACTAAACTGCCTCAGTGAATCTGAAGTGACACTGCACTGCAGATACCAACAGTGGTACAGGAGATTTAGATTTACTCAGACCACAAGCTCTCCTGTGCACACCAGAATCTGCACTGGCATTTCTAGTACATAAATCTAAGAACAAAATGGGGATTTTAGTATGTTTTGGAATCCCCTGTTCCTGTTCAAGCTTCTCAGCAAGTAACACACTGGAATTATTACAACTCAACAAATACTGATTTTCCTTTTGAGCACAGCCAGAAGACCACCCAGAGCTTAATGACCGGCATGAGGAATCTCCCTATCCTTGCATCTACCTCTTGGGTTTACTACAACTGTGGATGTGTGAATGAGAAGGAATGCTTGGGGCTGGCACAGAGAGGCTTAAACATGCCCCAACCTAAGAGAGGTCAGAACTGAACTACAGAATTTCGAAAAACAAGCACTCATCTGGACTTAAAGAAAAATCATTAGCATCATTATTAAATACTCAGTTGCGAAGAAGAGTCAAGGAAAGAGCTTATGAGAAGACAGATTTCCTTAGCCTTAGTTCATCACAAACCTCATAAATCAGTATTTGTGTCAGAAAAAGCAAAAATATTTAAAGAATTCAAGTGTAACACAGGGCCCTTGTACACACAGGCCGCTCTGGAACTCCTCAGCCCATGCTGCACTCCAGCTCCGACAGCAGCCAGCTTGGAAATCCTTCCACTGCATAAGGAATTTTACCCTGTGCTGCTGCAAGACAATGTCTGGCCACAGTGGCACCGAGGTTCCTTCTACATGTTTTAATGAAATGAACAAGGGCATGCTACGTTCAGAAGCCAGACCAGACCTCATCAAATACAACTTACCTGAAAATAAGCCTCACCTAGTAAAACAATGTTATAGTTAAGTTACAACACAGCTATGAGCTGTTACCTTTACTCATACTAACAGTTCCCCTGGGGAATAGATTCTGCAATTTTTAACTCATTCTGTAAAATGCAAGGCAAAATGACAACGCTGTCAGTATCAAACAGTCTTCCCAACTACTGAGCCAAAATATTTTCCACAGAAGAAAATAATGCCCCAAAGCAAGAATTTTAAAGTAGCTAATGGTTATTTGCTGCTTCAAATCATACTGCAAATTACAGCGAAGATACCTGGAACAGAAAAGTAACACGTTCCCTGTATTAGGTTATCATGGAACACATCAGGATGGAAAGTTTCTAGTGTACTTTTTCAGTCTGACACCACTGATCGTTTTCTGTCATTTGTTTTTTTCCTCCTGTAAAAATAAACCTGCTTCATTATTCTTGTCTATCTGCTTTTGCCTTCACATCTGCAATGCCCATTTACCAGCAGTTATACTACTGACCATGAAATTACTGCCTACTGTACAGGCCACTACTGCCTCGGCATTCACCTGTGACTCCTACCCTTTCTCCATCTGAAAGTCTCCACACATATTTCATGTTTCATCTACTTGAATGATAGGATCCTGAGAGCAGCACCTAAATCGATTAACTCGTGATATAAAGACCCAACGAGTACTGGTTGAAAACAATGCATGACCAAGATTTTTTTAAAGCAACATGTTATACTTGCACTGCTTATCAGACAAAAAAAAAAAAAGTGTAGCAAGTTGTGGTTATATTTGAAGTATTTGATTTACAATTCTGACTTGGAAAAGATGTTGTCCATCAGAAAGAAAAGCTTTTCATGCTAGTTCACCAGGAGCCTCAAGTAACAAGTTCACCAAATACTAATAATTTTGCACCAAAAAGCCCACTGGTTTGTTTACCAAGAGGAAACTTGGATGGGCAATTCCTTACCAGCTTCTGTTGTTATACCCAAGGAAAATAACGAACTGAGAATTTTTTTTGTTTGGATGGGATTCAAAATAAAGGAAGAAAGAACTTGAGATACCTTGCATTTCAACCTTTAAAGGAAGGCTTCTATCTGTCAGCTGGGCCTACATTTCTTAATATATATTTGCTGTAGTAATGAAGATGTCATGGAATTTAAGAACCATCCTAAACATTACCAAGAGCCACAACAGTGTTGTGAGTTGCACAGTTCCCGAAGCAGCGAGCTGTATCTGGAAAATAAGCAGACACAGCAAGACAGCAAGAGGGTCTAGTAAAAAGCATCTAGTCAAGACTTAGGCCTTCTACTGACATCCCTCAAAAGTTAAATACAAATGTCTTTCAACAGTCTACTTTATCTAAACTTGTTATGTACTGAGAAGAATGTTTTCAAGTCACAAATGTCTTCCACAAATGGGTACCCTAAGTTTTCTACAGGTTTTAATAAAAGCTTGTCCCCTAGCATAGTAAGGAAGCAGGCAGGTTTACGGCTTTTTGGAGCATTTTTGATCCTTTTTAAAGAATAAATTAGGAGCTTGCAGATTTTTGACTCAGATTAATTTCCTACAAATGATGCTGAAATCATCCACTGTTTTTCATTACAATTCAGCAAGAGGTGTAAGACAGCGAGTCCCAAAAGGCTGTCTCAACAACGAAGGCTACAGTAAATACCAAGTCCTTCACTTTTAGCACTTAAGAAATCATCTCACAGAGCGCTGATGAGGAGGAAGTGGGGTTAATAAAATGCCTCCTCTTTTTGACTCAGAATTTCCACTCACATTTGAGTTTTGAAACAAATAAAGGGAATACAAAAAACTATAAGGCAGAAGGGGGAGAGAAAAACTCTCACAACAAGTAGCTTTTGTGTATTTTTATTACTAAATGTAAAATACTGATGTTTTTATGAGTCTTAAGCAGCTTGTCTGGCTAAAGCTTCCCTACCCTCGTTGCCCATGTTTTTACTTAAATGGCTTTTGCAATATACCCTAAATGTTTGCTAAACCACGTTTCTTTGACTTTACATTCCTGTGATTTCCCTGACACCACTGTGGGTGAGTGGCAAACTCATTAAGGAACAGCCCTCAACACTCCCAGGCTGCTTTCTAAAGGTAGTTTAAACCTTAAGAGAGACTACATAAACTGCCTGCGATCCCAATTCCTTATCCCAGACACCTGATACACTTTCTCTGTATTTTGGTCCTTCTACCTCTTTCTGCACTTCTGTATAGTGTTTCCCCCAATGCTTGCAGATGGAGAAGAAATGACACAGACTGCATGCAGAACACTGCCCAGGGGTTCAGCAACAAACGGAAAAGAGGTCAGACCTTCACAAGAGAACAGCTTCAGTACAATCTGTAATAATAGCAGGTTTTAAATAGTGTATTTTCTAAGCTTTCAGTAAGTTTCAGAAGCACTCATTAAAAACTGGCCAGATTTTCCCATAGAAAGAAGAATGCTGAATTTGATGACCCTTTCACCGATGGAAGCGGTTTCAACTCACCACTCCTGAAGTCTACCAAGATAAACAGATGAGTGGGTGCCTACAGAGGTCACTTATACTACACATCTGCTAGTTCAACACCCTGGAAACAAGAACATTTCATACCTTAATAAAACTTCAAAGGGAACAACTTCTCAAGATAATAGAAAATGCTTAGATGGGGGAAGCAAACTGGTTGAGATAGACAAGCTCCAACCCATATTTCTTACTTCCAGGGTACATTTTTTTTATAAAACTTTATGAAACGTTCAGCTATATTCTTCTCTAAGTGCATTACCCTGTCTATAAGAGCTACAAACAAAGCCATAAAAGCAGCTCTCTACTTCTAAGGCTTCCAACTCAATTTACCAGATAAAAGTCTAACAGGATTTGATTTTTTTGCTCTTTGTATACTTACAGGAAGATCAAAAGAAGATGTATACCACAAGTTTTTCAAATGTGGTTGTTTTAGACATAGTTTTACTAAAAGAAAAAAAAACAAAAGGGCCTTGAAACATCATCTGGGGTAACACCACCATCACAGTATACTGTGCACTAAAAATCAAACAGCAAGGCAAGTTAGTCTCAAACATGACAGAGGGAGCTGCCTCAACATTGCCTGACATTTCAATCACAAGTCCCTGTTTATATTCACTTACAAAATTTACCAGATTTTGACTGCTTCAGACTAGATGCTTTTGCGATCTTCCAACTAAAAATCACTTCATCCCTCTTCACAAAAAGATGAACTTAAAGCATTTGGTCTCCAGCTCTAAGGAAGAGAGACTTCCTACACACATCCATTAAAACCTTGCAACGTTCATTCTTTTGAACTTAAGAATCAGTTAAGGTCTTATTTTGAAGCTGGGAACTGTCTTTTGCTATCTCCAAGAACATCTTCCCTGATCTAGCCAAGTTCTAAACATCTGGAGGACTGCTCTCCCCAAACCTGAGGTCATCACCTCAGTAGATATGATAGGCATTTAGTATCCAAATTCCTTTAAAATATCTGTCCTCACTGATCACATACTACCCACATCTTCGAAGGCAGCACTAAACCAGACCATGCATGACTCATGGTGATGACAAGCAGAACACTGTTGTCATGACTGCTCTCACATTAGGCACCAGGACACCAGGCTGCATCCCCTCAGGTACAAGGGAAAAGAACCTGTCAAGAACAAAATGTGGAGAGGATTTTAAAATAAAGTGGCTGTTGGAAATAGATTTAAAAAACCCAACCAACCAAACAAAAACACCACAATCTTTTTCCTTTACTGACTTCTGATCAAATATCTGAAAAAGGATGGAATGGGAAATCCAAGGATAAAAATGCAGAGAACAGTGAACCTGGTGAAATACAGCCATCACATAGCCCTTTAACCCTCTTATCTGGAGTTGCCTCTTATCTGGAGTTGAGCTCAGTATCAAGTTCTTGATATCTATCAAATACACATTTAAATACTGACAAAGACCCATGTACCCAGGTTAACATAGATGTGTGTTGTTACGGCAATCAAATAGAGAAGTGAATTTGTACACCTTAATAACCTAACCCTGCTGATGACTCAAACTGCCTACACCAATACATTTTCCTGAAAACAGATTTAAAGTAAAAATGTCACCATCAAGCAATGTCTAATATTGCACAACAACCCTTTACCTTAATGAACATAAGGAATTTAGGATATAGCAAACTGGTGGCAGGCTGCACCATAAGGATAAAAGTTAGAATGCAGCAATGTAGTCACAAACTTTTTGTTACAAACAAAAAGCTACACTAAAAGCACCAGCCCCAAACATAAATGAGGTGACACTTCAGAGAAGTATACATACATTTGGGAAAACCAGATACAAATACACAACTTATAAAGGGATCCAAATTGAAAGTTCCTGTGCATGTGATGGGAAGACATTTACTAAAACTGGAAGAACACATCTACTCTGACTGCAGCTGAACTGAATTAATACTTGGCTGCCCCCTCAAATCTGCTGGACTACAAGCACGCCCGGTTACTCCTTCAATTAGTTCTGTAAAACCAGCACACAACAGCTGTAGTAATAAACTTCTGCTACCCTGGAATGTCATTAGTACCCAAAGAAAAAAAATTTCTTTAAGATTAAGAGAGATTACTAATTCTCTAGAAGTGGTCTTCACCCATGCTTCAGAAATAAACTATTTCCCAGAGGTAGTTGCAGCAGCTGTCCTTCCAAACAGGTATACAGATGAAAAAGATCTCACACACACACACTTCTGCACTGGGGGAAAAAAGCAGAACAACAGGCCAGCAACCAGTACTTACACAGCTGCAAGAAAAAGGCAGCAGTCACTCTCACAGGTTTTAAACAGATCTAACCTTTAAGCTGGAAAGCACATTTATATCCTCACCTAACTTGAAAAATGAAAGTTCCTATGCAATTTCTCGAGTCCCAGCAAGAACAGCTAAGAGGGAAGCATAATGGTACTCCTCCACTTGAACAATCTTTAAACTACTGCTCAAAATTAAAATATTTATGAACATTAAAAGTCTTATGAACAAAAGAAAAATCTATAGCAAACCTGACTGTAATCACTAAGTTTACAAATTAATACCAAACACTAGGAACGCTTATAAAATACACTTCAAGCAGGAGGGACTTTTCTGGAAAAGTATTTTATTTCAAGTCCCATATGAGCAATAGCTGATACAAAATAGCACTTGTATTCTTTTTCCGCTCATCTTCCTTCCCATCAATAAATTATTTTATAACAGGTACTATTTTGAGACCAAAGACACCAATTTCTTCCAGATGCTGTCATGACACAGAAAGCAAACTGTACCTCCAAATTACCTTGCAGAATTTGGATCATGGTTACTAAAGACAAGAAAGAAATCCCCCTCTCTTCCACCACTGAAATGCTCTGTAGTAGATGTGATATAAGAAAACATACTAGTTGAAGCAAATGTCATCGATTCAGAAAATCATGCCATGAAGCCCCAAAATTCAAAGTTGATGAGTGCAGGTTATGCTTGTCACAAAGAACATCTGTAATTTTCATGCCAGTTACTTACACATCACTAGAAAATGCTTTAGCACCCAGAAACGCTTTACAGGGAGTAGCACAAATGATGAGAGAAGTCAAGGCAAGAACTTCTGGTACTAAACTACCCTGTTGTAATTGACATGCAGCAAGGGAGAAGATTTGAGGCTGCTCTAAGAATACTGAGTCAAAAATTATTTTTCTCTTACAATTAAGATTTTAAGACCTCATGTAATTCACTACATCAGCCAACAAGTCTGTGCAACTTTAAGAGATCAGAAACTGAACATCAAGCCTGGAAGCAAAGGTACTTCCCTAATCCATAATCCTAAAAGCACAGAGAAATTTGTCAGAGACCTAAAGAAAATAAAGTATTCCTGCAAGGAGTCCTTCACTGCCACTACCTACTTCTGTATCTGTTCCACAGGCACAAAGATGACTTCAGCTGCCAGGGCTGGAAAGACAGCACCTCTCACATGTACCTTTTTTAAACCTGCAGTTTAATAATGTTTCACACAGTAAGTATCCTACAGGATACAGTAGCAAACTGCACGATACAAGCAATATATATTGAAATGAAAATCTTGTGTTGTATAAGATTGATAGCTCTTGTATCTCCTGATAAATGCTTACCAAGATGTAAAAAAACCCATAAAAGCAAGAAACAAGCAGGATAATTTTTAATTTTTTTAAAGAAAATTATTACATTTTCCTCCCACATGCAAGGCTTTTTAGATAAGTTGCTGATGGGAAGGAAATGAGATGATCTTACCCAGAGGTAGACATAATGTACAGTACCTTGGAAAAAATATTACACAAGTCAGCTGGCTGATTAAGGCTTAAGAAATACCTTGATAAACAGCTAATGATATGAAAGGCAAAGCTTTTGGCTCCAGCTCAGAAAAACAATTACTCCCATCTGGGCACGCAAGACCTGAAGAAGGGCTACAGTTTCACCTGGCACAGGAAAATTCTCGCAGCCCTGAAGTCTTTTTTTCCACAGCTACCCTGGGTGGAAGCTCACCAAGTAGCATTCAGACCGACAGCTAGAAGTACACAAGACCACAAACAATGTTTTCTCAGGGAAGAGGTTACCTGTCCTTCCCATCAGTGTATGAAGCTGATTGAAATAAGAGAACAGACCTTCTGAAGTGGTTGTGCTGCCATGAAATGCCACTGCTACAGACAGGCCTTTACAAAGCATTTGATTAATTTTTCTCACGCATACATGTACCTGACTAAGGAAGCCAGCCACAGCAGTGCTCTGTAAGGGGGTTCTTCAACAACCCTGATATGTGGAAGAAACCACCTTTTTTTTTTTTAAGGCAGCAGCAAATCTTGCATATCAAAACCCACTGTGGTTAAGAAAAAGCATTTACCCATTCTCACAAATATAGTCCTCACATAGCACAAGTCTTGAGTCAAGAAAGGTTTGCTGTCACTGGGAAAACTTTATTCTGCTATTTTTCTTGCTGACTGCCTGTTTTATGTGGGTGGGGTAGTGTTTTTATTGTTCTGGACTGCATTTTAATTGATGGCAGAGTGCCTGGAGTTTGGGATTGGCATCTCTTCCATTGTTTTTGTTGAGATAAATAAATACATTTTCCCCCTCCTTTTAAAAAATTAAATACACACCATACTCTCACTTGCTAAAAACAAAGCAGGCTGCTACAAAAAAACCCACAAAACAAACAAAAGCTTTCAGATGGCAAAAATAATCTACCAAACTCCTGCTGCAAGGAATTCACCACCCAAAAGCCTCATCCCTGCTTCCAACCCTCTAAAATAGCCAAAACCACCCCAAGACACACACACACACAAACAGATACAACAGTGAAGGCCAGCAATACTGTTCAGTGGCTACATGTAACTCTGAAGAAGATACTGAAGATTAGATTTTGGCATCAACCTCAAGCATCAGCTATGAGGATGTGAGCCTGCTGAATGGGTAAGACATGTTCTCAAGACAAAAAAAAAATCCAGGGAAATTAAAAGCAGCTTGAAAAGGAGTTATCAAAGAGTTTGGTTCAGTACTGGAGTCACTGAAGCAAATGCAACAAGGTGGGGGGAGGGAGGAGTGGTTTTATCAAGCAGACACAGCTATTACGAAAATGCCAACAACAAAAAAAATCAACACCCCTCCCCAACCAAAAACCCCAAACTTAACAGTACAGCTATAAAATAATGCAAAACTTCAAACGAAACTTTTTTCAAAAGCAGTGTGAAAGCAGCACCTATATCAATACTCAAAACCGACACTAACCAGCCAGAAACTAAAGCAATTGACTAGAAACATGCTGTTACTGATGCTGCTAAAGTAACATCTTTCACAGTATAAAAACATTTGCTACCTGTTGCAACATAGTAATTAGAATGTTGCCCTGTTACAATGTGACACACACAGGAAAAAAACGTCCTAGTTTTTGCTCAGCTATGGATTCAATGCCTCCCACAACAGTAGTGGCACTGCTATCGCTAGCAAGTTCTGCTGTTCCAGAGGACAGGCATTAAAAAAACCAAAATAACTACACACATGCAAGCACACACCCCCCTCCCCAAATAAGCAGGCTGGAATTATTTAAGGAAAAATAAAGTGTCAGCACCAAGCTAAATTGTTCTCATTATCCAAAACATTTTAAAAAAATACTTTAATATTACACTTGCATGAAAATTGTGTGAGCTCTTTATGCCAGGCAGTGTTTCAGCATGTTCCCCAAGTGCACACAAACAAAAAACATATGACAAACTGTTGTCTCCCAACTGATTAAAGTATTTCTTCCTGGCACAGAAAAGCACTTAGTTAACTGCTGTGAGCCTGGGCCAACAGAAGTATTCCATCCACTACCAAGCACAAAGTTCAAACCTGAACACAAATACTCTTCAAAACGTGCAGCTTCTGAAATACCAGAAAGATTATGTCTGAGTAACTTGTTTTCAACCCTGAGCTACTTGCTGAGTTGAAAGAACCGATATGAGTTGATGAGCCCAACTACACCGTCTCCCTTGAGCATGTTTGGAAGAAGTGGAACATGTTAAAATCCTTCTTCCCAAAGCATCGTGACAGCAATAAAGCCACATCAGCCTAACACACACAGAGAATTAGCGAAGGAAAAGCCTACATATGTTTAAAACATCTTATTTTCTTTCTGTTGCAGTATTCACTTGTATGACAAAGCTCTTCAGTTCCTGATACCACAATCATTGAAAGCAAGCATTTCAAACACCCTCAACCCTCAGCCTAATACACCATGTAAGATGAAGAGCATCAGTGCCTTTCCAAATGTCACAACCCAGTAAAATCCAGCAGCTTGCTCCATGGCTGGCACAAAATTCAAGACAAATCCAATTTTGCCTTTTTTTCTTTTTTTAAACACAGCTAAAAAAAGGTTATTTGTACACAAGGTTTGATGTCTTACCCAGAAGAGCTTCCAGCATTTTGTGCCTCAATACTCAAAAGACAGGGTGTAAAACAAGCTGAGAGCTACTTGCGCCCTTACTACATATTCTCAAAAGACCCCAGGCACTCCAATAACAGCTGTTCTGAAAAGCAGGCCCATTAACAGACAGCAGTCATACTGTAAAGGTAACCTGTAAATCCTACCTGTTTACTTTTTGCAGCCTTTCCAGAAGAATTTTTGCTTCCTTTAGCACCCTCCATGTTTCTTAAAACATTGATGAAATCTTTCTTGGAAACAGATGACAGCAGTTTAGCACGCTGCCTGTCAGAGCTCCCAGCTTTCTTCACCTTCTCATCAACGTTCTTCTGATGTGTTTTGACAGCATTAAATAATTGTACAACACCTCTGGGATGGGGAAAAAACAAACAAAACAAAGGTTTTAACTCAAGTTCCCTTTACAGAAATGAACCCTCTACCAAAGCAACTAATCAGAACAGATTGGTGGATAGTTCTTAGCTCCCTTAAAATGTCCACTCAGAACCTCAACTCGGTTAAGTAACAATTACTAAAAAGAGACTTCAAATTTCCACTTGCCTTCACAATTATCTCTATGAACCAGCAACCAAAAAATCCACAGCTAACCAATCAGACTCTGACATACACACAGTAATATGGCACCGACATCAGCGCAAGTGCACGTTTCATCCCCAAAAGCATGTTACTTGTCCTACAATCAGCTACTAAATTTCAGTCAAGACCTCAGGAGCAGCTGAAGCAGGGATACAAGGCAGAGGAATGAGTAAGGAGACTGCTACAGACAGCACATCAAGGTGTTCAAATAGTTCTGCGACACCAAGCTACCGCAACGCAGAACAGGTGACTGGACTTAACAGCCGTGGATCTGGCGAATCCTCTGCAGAGCAGGAAAAGCAGAGAGTAGTAGAAACAACTGTTCTGCATTTTTAAAGCATTAAATATACAAGATGAGGGGATCTAACAAAGCACTTCTGTTAAACAAGCATTATATTCCCATCTAAATTTTCACTCTTTCATAAAGCTTCTGAAATCTTTTGTTTAACTTGATAGTGTACAATGCAGACCTGTATATAAATCACATGGCTCCTGCTAGTCACTTCTTAAAGACTTCAATCTGATTTGAAACAGATTACCTGCACAGGCCTTTCCTTCCCCTGTTCAATATACAGATATTTAAGGAAAGCATTCAGAAAAACTCTTACCTCGTGGCAATTCTCTGAAGATTTCTTTCTGTGTCTCGGTCTTTAACAACATCTGGCTTCACTCGGCACATCATTTCCCACTCCCGCTTTTTATCGAGCTATGTTATAAATATTGTTATGTGAAACAACATGGAGCATTTGAAAACACAGCATATGCTAACAGAGTATATAGTAGGAGGGAAAAAAAAAAATCAACAAAGCTCAGTTTGGTTTGAGGGCAAGAAGAACTCCAGTTCGAGGCTGGACAACAGGTCTGAGGCAAGTCTCTTACACTGACACACCAGGGGACACAGACAAATATCAGTCACCTGACTTCAACAAAACCCAGTAAAAACTCACACCAGAGAAATGCCTCTGGCTCAAGAGAAGCAAGAAGAGCCTAAAAATACTCAAATGCTTTCACACTGACTGCTCTGGACAAGGAAATTATTCAAAGACAGCTTCCAACTCCAAGACTTCACGAGTTGATCACAGAGAAATTTATGTATAACGAAACCCCCGAGTCTATCAAGCCAGCCACGCTGCATTTTGAACCTTGGGAATTTGACTTCCTCCACTGAACTAATCCCAGTAAAGCCTGTGGCTGACAGCAGCACACAGCAAAGACTACAATGGGCAGAACTCAAAACACCAAGAATGCCAAGTGTCCAATAGAGAACAACTCCTGTGCACAGCACTGATTCGTGTCTTCGAGTCAAAACCAAACCGATCCACTTTCTTGTTAACAGAGGCTGCACCAACACAAGCTTTATTTCTGCTACAGTAAGAGAACACTATTTCCCCAGCCCCTACTTCAGAAGTAAGGTACTGAAGGGTTTGTTTGGTTTTATAACTTAACAATTTAGCAGTGTTCTAGACCTGGTGATGTTGCAATAATTCTGTTATATGCAGGAAGCCTTCAATGGAATTTCAGCATCCTTACCTTTATAATTCCAGGCAGACAACTATGAATTTGTGAGTCTACAACCACATTTTGATCAAAAGAACTGCCCTATTCTACCTTCCATCAGTGTGAAGTTGTAAGTCAGACTGTTCTCAAATTTATCTCAAGATAAACAAGACAGTTTGGGGACCTGCAGCCCACCTCTGCTCTGCAGTACTCCCGCATGTGCGCTGGATAAGAATGAGTATTCAGAACAAGCAAAACTAAGCAGATGCCATGAAGCTTTCTGTATTTCAAAGACAGGCCATAGCCTAACCACAGCATGTCCCAGACTGTCAGGACAACAACTTGGATATCTGACTGAAACAACTAATAAGATGAGACATTAGAACTATTAATGTATTTCTGGCCTGAAGGTAAATCAATCACAGCCTGGAATTAAAAGTTCCGCTGAAGACATGCAAACAAATGACTTGATTGCCAACATAGTTTCATTTTCCTCATAACAGCTCCAGAACCAGAAGCAATTTAGGGCATGGATACTGTGCTCTACCAGGAAAATGGAGGGGAACAACCAACCATTCACAAGCACATGAACAATTTCAACCTAGAGGCCTTTGATTTCAGAAGTTGCAGCAAAATTTAAATGAAAGCAATTTTCTTTTCCCCTTCCACTTTTGATGAGATAGAACTATTTCAACTCATAATGCTGACAAAGTGAATTACACTCTAAATTAACAACAGCAATTAGAAAACTAAGCTTAAAAGCTGCCACTTTCACCCTTGCAACAACAAAAACACTTTAAGCTGACAGAGTAGAACAGTCCTGCTGCCAAAGATCAGCCTGCCTAATGGCCCAGAAGGAAAGCAGTAAGGAAAAAAGCCCTACAACAGAACCTTATGGAAAGTGAAAAACCTGAAGCTACTTGAGATCACAGAGATTCCAAAACTGAGTCAGTTTCAGAGCACTAATTCAAACCCCTGGTGAAAGGATGTTGTTTGTATTCCCACCTGACTGTGACTGCATGACAAAATATTATACTTCTCACCTTCATCCTCTTCTCCAGCCTTTCTTGTTTTTCCTTTTCTCTCTCCTTCTCCATTTTTTTATTCTTGGCCAAAATGGTAGACCTATTCTGTGGAATCTTTTTGTTGAGCACTTTTGCCATGGCATCTGCCCAGCCGGCACTTGGGCCAGCTTTGGAGCTTGCTGTTTCTTCAACCATGTCTCCAGGGGTTGGTGTTTCGTCTTCATCATCACCATCCACAGCTTCACTTCCTGAAGAGTAGCTGTCTTCTGGAAGTCCCGAGTTTATTGCTGAATCTAAGAATTAAAAATAATTTAAAAAAAAAAAAAAGAGTATCAGGCATTCTGTTTCTAGCAAGGATCCATCAGTAGCTTAATTTGCTCTGTGTATAAAGTTATCTGAGTTTAGGGCCACATACTGCTTACTGTTACAATTAATTCCTCAAGCAGGCATCTACTACCCTGATTAATTTATTAGAAAGTATCCAGTGCAAGTGTTTGCTCATCTCAGCAATGATTTAAGGAGATTTAAGAGGTTAGGTAAAAAAGGAAAAGACAGCCTAGGAAATTTATTATTAGATAAATATTTTTATGCCCAGGAAGATTTTTTTTAAGCGGGTGGCGGGGGGAGTGTGCTTACATAAAATACCACATTTTCCAGTTCAAAAAATGTAAGTTAGAAACGCATATGCACACGGATGTATAGACGCATATACGTGCATGCCTGCCTACGAACTGCAACAGTGACACCTAGTGTTTAGATGCAAACGGTGGCGCGCATTAAATTTGGGGGCGACCACACACATTTCTCACAGGAAAGCAAAATCTGCTCGAGGAAAACAAAAGCACCACCAGCAAACCCAGGATGACCCGCGCGAGATGACCGCAGAGGAGAGGCTGCTTGGTGAAAGGAAGACTCGAGTCAGCTGGTGCTTAGCTTGACAGAAACCAGAGGCACTGAGAGCCTTTCTGGTAGGAGTAACTGCTCAAGCTGTTGATATGCAAATAAAACATCCCCAAATTGAAGTTTCCTTACCCTACATCCCCTTTGAAACAACTTTAAAAAAGGAGGGAATTAAAGTTGAAACACTGAAGTTGGGAACCAAGACACAGCACGGCAGGAGAGAAGAGCCAACTCGAGAGCAAACCAAACGCTGCTTCCCTCAACAGTCATCTCAGTGGGTCAAGGAGCAAAACCAAAGTCTTTAGTAGTGTGGATGATCAACTGGAATGAAGCAGGCTGCAACCTTAGGGTGTGTCAAAATACGTTGGGTTATTCCAGAGGACCCACTTCATGACGTAATCAAAGGCAGATCATATAAGTGTCCTGCCACTATTAACCACTACACTTCTAATTGTGCCACCCAAAACCTTAAAATTATTTATATTGTATACAAGTTTCAAGGCCAGAAATCAAGTGCTGGGCAGAGGGGGGTTGGTTTCTGACACCCAGCCCACTGGCAAGGGGATAAATCCCCACCTACTCAGTAATACCAGCTGACTGCCTTCATACACCTACCACTCTCATAATATTGAAAAATCACACTGCTAAGTACTACCCAGCCAAGTGCTTTACTTTGTAAGCACTACTATATCCTGGGAATTACCTTTATCAACCAATTCATTAAGAGAATGATGAGTAAGGGCTGCTTCACAAGATGTTTTCCATAAAACCATGCAGACAGCTATTAATGACATTCCTTACTAATCAATTGCACATTTAGTTATTTAAATGTAAGCACAGACTCTGTTGCCAGACTCTTTACTCTGCCACCTCTGTGCCTTTTTGAACTAGCAAAACACCCCAACACAGTAGTGCTATCTAGTTTAAAACAGTGTCTAACACCCAGGCATTCTTAGAGGATCAGAGAACATTTAGTTATCATCATGGAAAGAAGCAAGATTATATGTTTACATCCAAAATGTAGAAAATAAATACTTATTAAGTACTTGTGTGTTACCTATATCAGTATGATTTTTACTACCACCAAGGTAAACACAGTGCTGTGCCATGCTCCATGCAGGTTAAATTATGGGGTGCTTTTTTCTAACAATCCTTAGTAAAAATGGGAAATGCAGAAGTGGTAAATTTGTTCAATACATTCAGGAACTACTACCAAAGGCATCCTTTCCATGGTATCAGTATGTCCACATATCCAAATTTCCAAAGTTATAAAAAAGAATCAAGGCATTGCATGTAAAGAGGTAGGTGCATCACCACATCCTGCCTCTCACATCTAATATAATCTGTCAAGTTTTCACCCCTATGCCTTGCCCATGCCAGAGTACTGCTATCTAGTCTTTACACAAGGATGTAACCCTTACTTGTGACATTATAGACCCACAAAGTCTAAGAGACACCAAAAGTCCGGACATGCGTTCTACTCACTGCTTAGGGCCAACTTCCAAAGTTAACCATAAAAAACAGATCACACTTACAGAGGAAAATTCAAAAGCATGTTTTAGGCTCCTAATTTGGCAGTAAAACAAGATAATGCCAACAATATTTTGCTTTCAACAATTACAGGAAGGCAAACAAGGCTTGAACAATCTTCCATGATTTATAATACGTCATAGGATCTGTCAACTGTATGAGATAAAACAGAGGTGTTTCAGCGTAATTTAAACTAGATTAAGACTATCAGAATTAGGGCCCAGGGCTCTGATCTGAATTGGAGAGACTGAAGCCTGTCACAGATTTGCTATAAAAAAGCACTAGTTGTGTGTGTGTGTGAGAAACACAAGCACACATCGGGTTGCCCCCACTCCGGCAGCGTTCAAGGCCGGGTTGGACGGGGCTCTGGGCAACCTGGGCTAGCGGAGGGTGTCCCTGCCCATGACAGGGGGCTTGAAAGTAGATGAGCCCTTCCAACCCAAGCCAAGTCCAATTACACTGTATAATTAAGAAGGGATCACAAGCAGTTCGGTAAACCCTCCCCAGACAGGAAGGAAGGGGCAGGAATGAGCGGAGAACCACGTGTAGAGGATGGAGTAAGAGAGTGTTTACGCTGCCCTCCCGCCGCGCTGCTCAATTTGGCGTCTCCCGCGAGTTTCCTTCGGCGCAGGGAGCGGATCCCCGTCTCAGACAGACGGACAGAAGCAGACACACAGCCCTCGCACCCTCGACCTCATCAAGCTCTGCCCCATCGCTCCCCTGCCCCCCACCCACCTCCCCCACCCCGCCCAAGGGAGGCAGCCCAGGAACACACGCCGGAGAAAGTTACTTCGGTGGAGCCAGGGACAAACAAGCCTCCGGCGTTACCCCGCGAGTAAGACAGAGGGAAAACCCGACCGCGCAGGGAAGCACGGGCCGGTGGCCAGGGGCAGGCACGACCCCAGGCAAAGCCACCCCCACGGAACCCCGCTGCCTCCACCTCACGGGCAAGGGTCTTGGGTAAGCGGGTGGGCCGGGGCCTCAGCTCCCGCCGCCGCCCCGCGACAACCGGCTCCAACCCTCGGCACAGGTTCCGGAGGGGGTAAGGAGGGCCCCGGGCCCACCGGCGAGCTCGGGCGGGGCAGAGCGGAGCAGCCGACGGGGTCGGAGACGGAGCACGGTGGAAGCCGGGAAGGCCTTAGAAGCCCGTCCGAGCAGAGGGGGACTCAGCCCCCTCCCCGCTCCCACCCCTCCCCACTCCCTCCAGGGAAGCGGCGCCTGTTACCGCTGTCCGCCTCCTCGAACGCCGCAACCCCGCATCCACGTGGGCCCGCGCCGGCTGCCGCCATGTTCCCCCTGCGTCCGCTCAGTTTCGTTTTCCGGGCCGGCCCCCACGCCGCGAACCTGCGTCCCGGCTCCAAAGGTTCCGGGCAGGCGAGCGACGGCTTCCGGGGCGGGCCGCGTGCCTGAAGAGCTGCGCCGGCACCTCGGCGAACCCGCTGGCGGAGACGCGAGGGGTTTTTCCACTGAACGGGCGACAGAAATAACAAACGAAGCAGAAAGGGCGGCCAGGGCAGCTTCTCCCCCTCGGGCGCTGGGTCGCTGCCCCTCCCAACAGCGGGCAAAACCCGGCGAAACCCCGGGGGCCTCCCCTTCTCGGGCTGTAGCGGCCTTCAGAGTCATTGTCCCAGGGGTCACCCCTACACGGGCGCCGATGCACAGCCTGGCTCTTCCCTGCGTCCGGAAAGGCCGTCTCAGCTGCAGCGTACAAACCCGGGAAGGCTCAGGCTGGTAATTCGCTTCCAGCCTGGGGAGCCACGGGCAACAATAAAAACAGGTCTTTGTGGTACTGACTGTAGGTGGTGGGATGGGAAGGAGAATTTGAAGTCTTGCCCTTGCGGTGCTGATGTCACAGAATCACAGGGTTGCAGGGGTTGGGAGGGACCTCAAGAGATCAAGTCCAGCCCCCCTGCCAAAGCAGGTTCCTTAGGACAGGTCTCACAGGTGTCCAGACGGGTCTTGAATATCTCAGCAGGAGACGCCACAACCCCCGAGCAGCCTGTCCCAGGGCTTTGTCACCCTCACTGTGACAAAGTTCTTACACTGATGCGGAACTTCCTGTGCTCCAACTTGAGTCCATTGCCCCTTGTCCCACACTTCAGATATTTATAAGCATTAATAAGATCCCCTCAAGTCTTCTTTTCTGAACTCTGAACAGCCCCAGTTCTTTCAGCTTTTCCTCATAGGGGAGATGCTCCAGGTCTTTAATCATCTTTATAGCCCTCCGCTGGACTCTCTCCAGGAGATCCCTGTGTTTTCTATACCAGAGAGCCCAGAATTGGACACAATACTCCAGGTGGGGCCTGACCAGGTCAGAGTCCCTAAGTAAACATAGCCATTCTTTCAGATGTCACTTCAAGGCACAAAAGGAGGGTGATTTTAGGCACGTGGAGGATTGAAAAGCTGAAATTATCCTTTGTTGGCTTTTCACTCTAAAAGAAGCAAAAGTTTACTACATCTTCTCAAGCATTTGCCATTTTCACACTAATGTTACATATTGTTTTGAATACATTTTTCCTCTGAGGATACTCATAGGACAGTCTTCTCAAACTGTAAGGTTCCTCTCCACTAATATCTGCAGAAGGGACGGGCTCAAACCTGCTTGGACACCAAAAAGTATATGAGTCCCAGATAGGTGGAGAGGATCATGGACCCTTTGTAACAATTCTGCTTTTCTTCTGCTGCATCCAGAAATGCCATGTTCCACCACAGGGATGAGTGGAGGTTAACCTGGAGTAATGCTGTAGTTATCAGCTGCAGTCATCATCTCAGATAACCTGGGTGCAGGCCACCAAAAGACTTAAAGATAGGAGTCTGATATTGACTTGGTTGGATAGGTGTGGAAGTGAAGACACCTGCTGCCTCCAGTGGCCTTTGGATGAAGATCTTTAGGTTTAAATTTCAATAAAATAGAAATGAAAAAAAAAATCCCTGTGGTAATTTCTAATATAATTCCTTGTTCTGTGTTAGAAATTGTGACTGGCATCCATGAGAATCCAACATCATAGCATACCTCATACACTTCTGTAGCATCTCAGCTTCCCACATACAGAACCCTTGTTATCCCAGCTGAAAAGCTCTGTGTTTCTCATCTGTCTGGCTGTGTTTTCTGAGTTTCCCTTAGGGCTGCTACCACTCTCTCCCTCTACACTTTGTGAGCAAATTACCTTTACTCACACATCTCCCCCAAAGAACCGCCCTTTTGGTTCCAGTGAAGCCTGAATCCCAAGCCAGCATAATAACTTTCAAAATCTTTGCTGCTTTTGTATGTCATATTCAGAGCTTGATTCCCACACTAAAGAGAGAGCAATATCACCAAATTGAAGATGAATATGATAAAGATCTTCAGTGCCCCAAGGTTTGAACATGTTTATCTTCATTTCCATTTCTCTGGTTTAGCTGATACCATGTTTTCTCCCTGACTCTGCGGAGTATTTGCAGATGAAGCAAGAAGAACAGTTCATGAGTAAATCAGAATACTGTGCTGTCATATAATATCTACTCCTCTAATCTCATATTCAATAAACCACATATAAACTGACATTTAATAAATCATAATAAAATACTACCTAATCCTCTGCAAGTGTTTTGCCTTATGAAAGTTCCAGACCAGCTCCCAGCAAGGTCAGGTATTCATTTGGGTCCTGAGCCTTACATCCACCAATGAAGCAATTCTTAATGGTTTTAGGAGGAAGACACAGAGCACTTTCAAACCTTTAATGCATTTATGTTCAGAAATGTGGGCTTTTTTGGGCTTAGTTGAATACTTGAGTAACTTTTATCTACCTAAGCAATGAAAGCTGTAGAAAAACCAATGACCTCTCATGGACATAAACTAAAAGAAAGTGGGGGTGTTAGGTTTGAGGCTCAGAGACATGAACTGAAAGATGACACTAAGGAGAACCAGGGAAATCTTGCCTATCAACTGCGGCAGGTTATCATATTGTATATGCATGAAGTAATGCTGGGTGATCTTAAATCCATGTTTTCCTAACTTTAAGTGCTTGAGTTTGCAACTGTCTGTATTATTTGACACAATCTATTCTGCACATAGCTAGTGATTATTATATATTACCTTTCAACCAATACCACCATGCCATTTGAAATACAGCTTCTTGGTTTAAGAGATATGTACGCTTATATTTCATGTTGAGGAGTAATTACTATTTCCTTCCATATCAATATGGGAAAATGAAAGAGAGATAAAAGGGCTTAATGTACCTGGTAGCTAAATCTTTAATTCCTCTCTGTTTCTTCTTCACTAATTCCTTTCATTCCTTCAGGCTCAATAACCATTCTCATTCCTATACTTCATAGGAATGAATTGTGGTAGTGATATATTACCTGACATAATTGAGTTCAAAACATGAACTACTAACTGGAATTTTTGAAATGAATGTCAGATTTCCTCCATTTTGTCAATACCTCAATCATAGGAGTCAGCTGGAGCTACAAGGAGGAATGAGAAAAAAAGAGATTAGCACCCAAAAATGTGGGTTTATGTCCTCAGTAGATTTTAAATGTTTAAAGACTTGCCAAGGAGGGCAGGTGAGAGAACAAAATAGTCAATGAATGCTTTAAGTTTTAAGGCTTTGAAGTTTTTAGGGTTTTTTGAATTTAAATTCTTGTCAGCTACATTCATCACATTTAATAATTTTAAAGAACCATCAGTAGTAGTTAGAACAGAGAAGAAAACTAAATTTACAAATACAAAAAAGAAGAAAAACTTAGTTAAGCATAGAAAGTTGTTTCCTACTCTCTGGAAATCACAAGAGAGACCAGGGCTTGACCCTGTCCGTAGTAGAAGGTGAGCCAAATGTTTAATACAGTGGTGGTTCAGCCCCAAAAGAGTGATTGAGCACCACACACTGCTCGCTCACTCCCAAAGGAGAAACAAAGAGTCTCTCCATACATTGAGATAAAGACTGCTTACTGACAAAATCACCACGAAAGAGGAACACTAACAGCCCATCTCAAATTTTACTTGCACCCAGTTGTGACACAGAATACCTTACCAACCTGATGATAACACCAAGCACTACACAAACATGAAGCTCCAACCTGATACCCCAGCCATAGTCAGACTGCCCCAGAAGCATCCAGGAGCACCCCTTCCCAACCAGCCCCTTTTATGGGAGAGTGATGTCAGGTGGTGTGAAACAGCCCAGGCTGACTCAGCTCACCTGGGCTGACTCAGCACACCTGGGCTGGCTGCCTGGGGAGGTGAGCTCTGGCCTGGCTGGAACCAGGATTAATTCCCAAATCGAAATTAAAGCCTCAACTGTGCCAAAAGTGCCACAACAGTGACTTAGCTTGCATGAACCAAGGGTTGTGTGGGTAGAGTTCCTGTAAATTCTGACAATGGGGATGTGCCACCAGTTATAAAGCAAACTGCAGAGAAAGATCATTTTCTAATGTGATCAGTTAAGAGAGTCATCATTTATTACTGCTGAGTAGTCTCAGGGAAGCTTATACACATTTTTATTTAAAAGGTTTATCTATTTGTTACTTGAAGCTTTTTAGAATCATAGAATCTCCTGAGTTGGAAGGGACCCATAAGGGTCATCGAGTCCAACTCCTGGCTCTACACAGGGCTGGCCACATCAGAGTATGGACTGAGCACATTGTCCAGACACTTCTTGAACTCAGTCAAGCTGGGTGCTGTGACCACTTCCGTGGGGAGCCTGTTCCAGTGCCCAACCACAGCATGAAGCTGTTCCCTCGGGTTCTATCACTGGTCTCCAAAGAGAGGAAATCGTCATCTGCCCCTTCACTCATCCTCGTCAGGAAGCCACAGACCGTGGTGAGGTCTCCCCTCAGCCTCCTATGCTCCAGGCTGAACAAATCAAGGGACTTGAGCCTCTCTTCATAAGAATTCACCTCCTGACCCTTCACCATCCTTATTGCCCTCCTCTGGACACTCTAAATAGCTTTGTGTCCCTCTTGTACTGCGACACCCAAAACTGCACCCAGTACTCAAGGTGAGGCTGCACCAGCACAGTGTAGAGCAGGACAGTCGCCTCCCTGGACCAGCTGGCCATGCCACACTTGATGCACCCCAAGATATGGTTAGCCCTCCTGGCTGCCTGGGCACACTGCTGCCTCATGTTTAACTTGCTGTTGCTCCAGATCCCTCTCAGCATGTCTGGCCTCCAGCATCTGATCCCCCAGGCTGGATGTGCAGCCTGGGTTGCCCCTTCCCAGGTGCAGAATCCAGTGCTTGCCCTTGTTAAACTTCATGCTGTTGGTGACTGCCCAGGTCTAATCTGTCCAGGTCTCTCTGCAAGTCTTCTCCACCCTCAATGGAGTCAAAAGCTCCTCCCAATTTGATGTCATTTGCATATTTTTTTAATATGCCCTCTAGTCCTGAGTCCAGGTCATTTATGAAAACATTAAAAAGAACTGGGCCAAAAATGCAGCCCTGGGGAACCCCTCTAGTGGCTGGCTGCCAGCCAGATGTAACCCTATTCACTGTCACCCTCTGGGCCTGACCCATCAGCCAATTGCCCACCCAACGCATTATGGCTTTGTCTAGTTGTATGCTGGACATTTTGTCCAGCACAATACTGTGAGACGTTATGCCCAACTATTATTCCAAACTGTAAAATCTTCCTGAATCTATTTTGGTAATTCTAACAGTCTTCACAAAAGCAGGTGAATCCTTGCAGATGATTTCATGTAAGATGTAAAATGGTGTTATAAAATAGAAATGCAGAAGTGTTAGTCAAAACAGTGTTGTAGCCACAAACCAAAAACTAGGTTGGAATAATTAAGCAAGATGAGGTTATAGGGTAATATCCTTGTATAATGCTGTAAGAGCTAAAAAAATGTTTCATGCTAAACTAGCCAAACATTTTCATAATATATTTCATTTAAGTATAAGACCAGGAAGATCTGTTTTCTAGCTAAACTTGGCCTTCGCTTTCAAACATGTTTGTACAAAATCAGCAACTACATATACTTTTGCACACTATTTATTACCAGATTTTGATATACCTACATTCCATAGTACCTCGTTGCATAAGTTATCTAATGCAAATCAGGATAAGTAAAACCTGATTTTAAAAAACTTCCAAATCCCTGTTCAGGAGGGCTGTTATGTACCTGTGAACTCTCAGCACATGAAAACTCTCCATCAATACTCGTGAGCT
Source organism: Laterallus jamaicensis coturniculus (assembly GCA_022605575.1). Lineage (NCBI taxonomy): Eukaryota > Metazoa > Chordata > Aves > Gruiformes > Rallidae > Laterallus > Laterallus jamaicensis. Next base: position 26,436,251 of record JAKCOX010000001.1, read on the forward strand.
TGCATCACTTGCTTACTGAGCATGTGCATAGTTACCTTCACAAAGCCTGTATACATGAGGTTGTGGGCATGTGCTCTGTAGCTGGGATGCACTACTCACACCTGAGTGCTGATGAAAAGCTCTGATCTCATATCAGCAAATCTTCTGTAAAATTATTCAAGTTGTTTTGTTGGGTTTTTTTCTCCTAACAACTGAAGCATGATGGGAAGTGGTTTACAGCTGATCTTCTGTCACACATTCAGATTTTTTAATGCTATGTTTTTAAGAACCTGAACTGTGCTACTAGTAAGGTCACAAGAGCACTTTAAACACAGGAAACTAAACTTTGCATTCAAAAGTATTGCAGCAATGGAATTTATTTCTAAAAATCAATTCCTCCACTCCCTCCTCCTCACACTGAAGATCATTACTAATCAGTGAAACCAGCTGGTACTTGGCAAACAACCATAGTTAAGACTAACTTAAACAAGGTGAGAACTATCAAGAGTCTTAACCATGCCTGGAACATATTTAGAGAGACCTTAATTCTCAAGTAAGAAATGGCTTCAGTAAGTTTAGAGAAAGATGAATGGAGGAGCTGTTTGGTCAAGTAAGTCACGTGTGTTTTATGGTGGGTTCTGGAAAGATTCATTATTCTATCTGTCTTTATCAGGCTTTCTTTTTTTTTCTTCCTGTGTTCTTACAGTAGGTACCTTTCTAGGTAATGTGTGGTTTATTTTTTGAAGTCTTTTAGGAGGCTTTCTTCTTGGATGAAAGTCAAGTGGATAAGTTTCTGCCTTCCATGAAGTCGGTAGCAGATCTTCCACTGTGTTCAGGGAAGGTAGAATTTTATGCCATATTTTTAGTCCTTGTGCAAAACTTTAACTACTAGTGATTGTCTACCTTATTGGCTTGTCTGTAAGCATCTTGGGATTTGTCTTGATGATGAATTGCTAATAGTCATAGAATCATAGAATGGCATGGGTTGGAAGGGACCCCAAAGATCATAGAACTCCAACCAGCTTTCATCTGTATGTTAGTATTAGCTAAACTAGAATGGCTTTTTTCTTTTTTTCCAGCACCAAAAAAGATGATTCTTGCAAACAAACTCCTTGGATTCACTAAACAGTCTGCCTGCAAATTGAGTTAGTGACTGGAACAAGAGACTTGGCTTTAACTGCGTAGCTGTTTGTCATATACCAGAAAAAACAGTGCTTGGGTCTACTTTGGTTTTTCTTGAGTCCATCTCTTGTAGGACAGGCTTTGCTGCCTTTACCCTCTCTGCAAGGAACCACTTAGCCCAACAGTGCAAGTGACTCTATGAAACCTTCAACTTCAGAGTTGTGTGGTCTGGTCATTTGCCTAAGGTTTCATTTGAGTCTCATCACTATGCTCATTACAAAGTATTTGAGAAAAGCGTAACAGTACAGACCTTCATCTGAACCTATAGAGAAGCTGCATTCCTTGACTTAGTGTTGTTTACTTTTGTTGCAGTGTGTTTGGAATGGACCTAAGGAAGTTACTGAAAAGCACAAAGTCAGCTTTATTCTTAATTTCAAAACAAGTTCTGTAACTGTTGGTTTCTTTTGAGTGAATCCTATTGAGTAAATCAAGTTCATTGGGCTGTTCAGCCTTCTGCCCAAGTGAGCTTCCCTGTGTTGGCAGGTGCTTTGTTTGCTCTACAGCAGTGTGGCTGCTGGAAGTACCGTTTTGGCAGCAGGAAAAACAAGTTGGCTTTCAATATCAGGACAAAATAATTTAGCTAGCCTGAGACTTGTGAAGAGCCAGGGTAAAGGGTTCATGATGAATTTAATAAATAGGTAGACTGTTGCTTTTTGTATAAGAATTATTTTTCAAGTTGCTGGTTTTCATTTCTGCTTTTAAGTTGGTCATTGCTGTCCCTTAAGAAGAAAAAGGTGGCAGAGGGTGGAGTTGGAGAAAGTTTAGAAGCCTGGGAGAGGGTAACATTGGAGATAATTTTGGTACTCTCAACTGGAATTATTAGGTGTGCAGATTCACAATTCTAGGATGTGCGTGTACATTACTGCTGAAAACCAGCCCCAGGTTTTTAGTACTGTTGATAGCAATAGAAGAAGCATACCTGTGTCTGGGAAGATGAATGTGGATCCCACGTACGCGTGTGATGTTTCTAATAGAACTCAGTGGAAGTTCTTTCTGCCTTTAGAAGAAAATGTTTCTGTTTATCCTTAATAGAAATCCATTGCATGTAGCTGTGTAATGGAATCTCTCATTTTTCTATTTGCATCTGTTAGCTTTTTATTGCAAATAGGGCTCTAAATCTTACTTTAGAAATGAGTATTGCACTCTGTGTCAGTGCATGTGCAAAGGAAGCCATTAATAATGTTCGTTATGAAAACCTGATCATAAGTGTTTTTAGTCCATTAGCTGTTCAGCATTATTTATGTACCCTTTCAGGAAGAATTTGAAGCCAGAATTCAGAAGATGAAGCTTGAAAAAAGAGCCACACATGAACTCATAAAATGCTGTCATATTCAGGGTGCTAGAAAATTCTTTTATTTCTTTAGGGTTTTCAATAACCTTTAGAAAGAGGAATGGGTATTCATCACGTACTGCTTTGGTATCATTAAATTACAATGCTTTTAGGAAAGAATACACTGGGGAACCAAACCAAAGTAGTCCGCTAATTCTGCAGAATTAACATGTATCCTACTTCCATAGGCTGTTTAAATGTACCACAAGTAGCATCTCTTACAGAGTCTTAGTCCTTCCCCTTGAACTTTACATGACTTAACTTTATACTTGAGTATTTGTCCTGGCTACCAAAAATACGTGGATCTCTGATTCTTTTTAGGGTAGAAATGTTGAAAATGTGCAGTCAACTTTAAATTTTCATGGACTTACACCAACTGACTGGCACTTATTTGAGGTGTTACTAGAGAAAAAGAAAAAAACCACAAAACCCCAAACTTTAGGCCCTAACTCCAAAGTGTCGAGCGTTACTGTTTTACAGATGACATCCTCAGAAGTAATATTTCTCATTTAAGCAAAAAAAAAAAATCCTCATATTATGATCTAGGTAAAAGCATAATCACATTGTAAGAGGAAAATGACTTTTTCTCTCTGAAATAACGATTTGATTTCTCTTTATTTTTTTTTTTCTCTCTAAAATCCTGGGGGATTTGCATGACTTAGCAACTATAAGCAGTTTTATAGTTATGTTTTATCTGAAAATTAATTCATCTTGTACAGCTGAGGTTGTAGGAAACATTTTTTGGGTTTGTTTTCAACTTCCTTGGTAAATAGTTGCTGTCAGCTCCTGAGATTTCTCTTCTATGCTTACTGTTCTAGTGTATCCCTGAAGCTACAGCTTGATCCTGTTGCACTTAGAAGTTGTGATTTTGGGGATCTGAAATGTCAGTGCAGGGGCTGCTCTCAATGCATCACCGCTGCGATAGGTAGCAGTGGCCATGGCAGCCACTTCCAGGAGCTGCTGCTGCTCATATTTCACGAGAGCCTCAGGAAATGGGCTGTGTGAGGAATAGGGCAGTGTAAAAGAGAAATGGTCTTAGCTAATCTGTCTTCATCTTTGGCTAACGTGTTAGGAGGCAAGTTGATTGTGTATAATACAAATTATTTCATGATGTATAGGGAGACTTTTTCCCCCTGTGATTTACATAAAAATGCAATGGTTAGCCTGATGTAATAATTTGGCATTCAGTGTTTTTCGATTGTCTGACACTGAAAGGCTGAAGTGGTTTTTTGCATGAAGAATAGGTCACTAACTTCTGAATTAATTTCTGTAGGAAACAATATGGATGCAATGTTTTTAAAGCTTAATTTAGATTCAAATTAATGTGAAGACAAGCTCCTTGAGTCACCTAGTCTTTCTCTACGGAATCATTTCTAATTGAATGTTAAGATCAAAGTTTAAGTTTATAAGAAAGAAAAACAAGTGCAGATAAATAGTTATTATCTGACATCCTTATGAAAATTCATGACCTGCCGCTTTATCAGAGACCTTTTAAGAATTCTAATTGTGAAGTATGCATAACTATTAAATGGCTGGAGCGCTTCAGTCTCTTGATAAGAAGCGAGTTAAATAATTGTCCTGTTTAACTTGTGCTTGTTAACCTTTAAGGTCAACTAGTTTGAACATACGTTTAATGAAATCCTGGAGCCAGAATTTATGATACTGCTGCTGAATGTTAAATTGGACAATTTACATAAGCAGGACATTAACCTTCTGAGCACTAAATAGCATTTTAGCACTTAGCCGCTGGGGACAATAAGGGACATGTTCTCTATATTTGTGATTAGCTTGCCTGGAAACTCTCATGATGACCAATTGGCCTACCAAGTTTAGCAGCATAATTAAATGAATGGACTCAGCCTAAGTAAATTATCAGTGCTGTGTACAGTATATCATTATAGTCCTAAGGAAAAAAAAGATATGAATAATTTAATATTACATTACTAATTTATCAATGCTAAGTGACTGTGAGGAGGCTCTTTGTAATTCGTTGTTTTAAATTTGATATTTGATTTACTGCTGGTGTGATTAAACTTGAACCTACTTCATTTCTTTATCAGAAATTTATGGTAACAGTAGACTTTTTTGTCAGGGTAATGGATGGGGTTTTTTTGGTTTCTTCTGTTTTGATGATAATAGCAAATACAAAGTATTACATATTGCCAAACTTGTAATTAAGCAATTTGTCATAACAAGGCATGTGTGTCATCTTTTGGCTGGCAGATCTTGTAGCAGATAAGGGCAGCAGACCTGGAATTAGTGCTTGGAGCTGGGGGAGCAGAGTGGTAGCAGCAGGAGCCCCTTAGGGTGTGCTTTTTTCCCTGGGCTGAAAGATGGAGTGCGATATCCTTGTTCTGCCCACCTAACTACTCTCTTGGGACAAGTCAAGGCCATATATTGTAAGCAAGCAATGTAGATTTTTGGGGAATAGGTGCTATGCCTGTTAGGACTATCACAGTTTATTCTGGGGTGGTGACTCGTGTCCGTCTTGTGTTAGGGGCTGCACAAATGGGAATAAAGATGCATTTTGAAGGGCAGGTTAGGACCTGAGCTGTTTCCCACGGGGGATGCCAGTAAGAACCTGGTTGCTTTTGTTGGGGTGCTTGCATTAGCTGAGATGTCTTCATGTGGTTGTTACCTGAAGTTGTGGCTCCACAGGTGACTAGACCCACACCTGCAGGCAGCTGCCTTGTGTGCAAGTGCTGCACTTCCAGCTCAGCACCTCTGCCAGAGAGGTTGTCCTTGGTCAACAGAGATAGGAAGGGGACTTGTGTGTGGGTAACTGGAGCCAAATGGGAAAGGATGGAGCTGACTGCCTTCTCTGTTGGTTGTCTGTCCTGCTTGTAGGCTGGGAAAGCACAATTTCTGCAGATATCACTACCAGAAGGTATTGCCACTCAAAGTATTTACATTACTGTCTTGTAAAAAAGGACAGTGACTTCGGGGACTCTCTACTGAACAAAGAATCAGGACAGCGATGGGCATATAGTAAATCAATAATGCATGGATGCCTCAACACAGAGAGAAAATAACCCAAGGATTGAGCTCTGGAATAGCACATTAATGCTGTCAGGAAGATGCGACATCATTGCTGTCCTTCACTTATGGTATGGAGTGAGGGAGGCTGCTGAGCTCAGCTCTGTGGGCCTGGTGGACTTTGCTGAGGGTGCTGAAGAGTCTGAGCATTACCAGCAAGCCCAGGTTGTGCGTGGTGGTGATGGAGATGCAGCATTCAAATCTGACTTTTCTGCTGTTCTAGTGTCCTACTTCAGGTTCTGTGCTGACCAGTTTCATCACCTGCAGAGAAAGGATAACAGTGCTGGGTGTGATTTGTTGATGTGCCAGAGGATTATAAATTTAGTGCACTGGTGAATTTATGGCTGGATGGCTACGATACACTTACAGAGCCTAGATAGCTTAGAGCTTTGTGGTCATTCAACTACCCTCGCTTTGCCAGCATCACTTTTTGAGCTTGAGAAAGTCATGTTATGGGAGAAAGACATGGTATAGTTCATACTCTGTGGGTGTTCATAGATGCTTTCTCTTTAAGAAAGAGGAATGGTTTGGGTTCATGGATGCTCTGAAGTTATCTTGTGTCATCCAGAAGTAAATGAACATACAGCTGGTCTCTTAATTTTATCTCCTTTTTATATATTTCTAACAACGCATGAAGCAAACATGAAAAAGCTGCTTTTCATTAGATATAAGATCAGACTGATTCATTAAATCCTACTTGTTCCAAGTATTTTTGGTTTGGTGGAAGGGAAAAGGGAGCAAATGTGTGAACTCTGCTCTCAGAAGGAGAACCTTTCCTTACAAATGTAGCTCTGGTTTTGGTGAACAGATACATATTCACAGGCATGAAGAATATGGCTAGGTTCCTGCCTGTGTCTCCTGGATGTGGGCAGAAATTATTCTTAAGGATACAATCCTGCCCTCAGTGGTTTTTCTTGAATTTGTAAATACTTCTTGATACAAAGTAGAATAGATCAGACATACTGGCTGGCGTGTGAATGATTAGGAAACATCACTGCTTTTAAATAACTTAACCAAACCCCTATGTGTTCAGCAGGCTTGACAAATTACTCCTGTTGGTATTTTGGAGGCTTAGGGCTTTTAGCTCTTTCCTGCTAGCTGATGCATGCCAGCATTTTCAGTCTCACTTACTGATTACATTGTAGTTGGAAACTATTAATAACAGGAACACAACTTTAAGCTATCAACAGACTTATTAATATGCCCTGATCACATCATCCTGAGGATTATTCAAGGTATCATCTGGCAGTTTTGGACATTTGGTAGACCTAAGAACCAATTAAGATGAAATATGTACTTTCAAAAGCATGTTTGTCTGAAGAGAAAGCTATTTCAATTGCTGATTTATCCATAGAAAAACTTCAGTGACCCAAGTTAAGGGCCTTGTTGTGGCAGAGAAGTTCCTGTGCTGTTGGGGAAGTCACTGAGCTTGAATGCATCGGTTTCTGAGCTCAAGTCCCACTCTATGTAGTTAAGCTTGTTAACCTTCCTTTTTATAATTCTATGCTGGATGCACCAGGACTGTGAGTTAGTCTGGTGCTGCAGTAATGAAAGCTGTATAAATAATCCACCTTCCCACTAAACAGTAAAGCTCAATGGAAAAAAGTTATTTTGTGATGAAGAGGTTTTGGCTTGCTGAATAATACACCTGCATCTGAGGAAAAAAGAAACACAGTCATGCACCAACCCTCTTTAGCCCCAGAGACTCAAACTGTTGAAAAAGATACATTATCAGCACAACATGCATCTATTTTTCTACTCCATTTTTGTGGCATCAGTGCTTTCAATCAGCCATTGCTGGGATTCCAGGGTACAAGGGTCTTCAGAGACACTTTTAAATGCTCATCTATGCATGACAATCATCTTTCCCCTCCCTGTTCCTCCTTCTGGATATTTGTCATTTAAGACATTTTCAAAGCAGTTTTACAAACATTTTTTTGGCTTCCCCTTACTTGCTGTGAAGGAGATCACAGGCCATAGGAAGCACCAGCACTGTGGCAATAGAGAGAGGAAAGTGGCAGGAGACAAGGAAGGAGAGCTGATGGAGGAGTACAGAGAGGTTTGAAGAAAGCTCCTGGTAGCACCAGACCTTCACTATGTTTATTTGCATAGGAAGCTGTCTGTCATAAGTCTCAAGGAACCAGAATAGAAGTTACTCAGGTCATCTTTAATTTTTTGTGCTGTTTTGTGGATCTACTGTAGTATAGAGCCAAGAGTGTTGGTATGTGAGGCAGGGGAGATGCTGAGAATGGGACTATGACAGTTCTATTACTCCTCAGGTGCTGTCTCTGTAGCCCTTTTTTTTCTTTTCAGCAGTTGTATTTCCTGGTCTGAAATGCAGAAGATGACTGGTGAGGGCTGTTGCTGGTGTTAAACCTAGCAATCTTTAATTTTGCAATTGCAGACCATAGGATTACACTGGTGAGAAGAAGCCTTGCTTCAACTGGGGAAACAGACAAAAGAAGTGGTGAGTTCAGGTAATACAGCCAGTACAGGTGGAAAAAATGAAGATGATGGTAGCCCACAGACAGTACCAGAATAGCAGAAATCCAAATGGGAAAAGAGGAATCTTTAGAAGACCCAGTGGTTATCTATCACTTAACCTCATCAGCTTTACTCATGGCAAGATTAATTTACACTTCTTTTGTTTGTCTCCTTTTCACTTTGCTCACATTCAATGTAATCAGACAGCTATGTGGTTTTGGGGTCTGCTTCCCATCCAAGTGAATTTAGCCTTTCAATTTTTTTTCCCTTGGTAAACTGACAAAATCTCTTGCTTTCCTTCAGTACTCAAACATGGTCTTATTTTAGGATGTTTATCTTGCTTCCACTATGTCAGAAGATTTGTGTTCTGGTCCAGTTGTCTTTTTTCCTCCCCTCCATCAGGGAATTTTTTAATTCTTCTGAAGCAGGCCATCCCTCTTAGGGAAGTAAACTCACACAGAACTATGAGCATTATACCAGGTGATAACAGGAATAGAATCTTTCCCCCCCATTAAATATATAACCTGGTTAAGTAGAGATAGACCTTTCCTTCAGTGAACTACTTCCTGTAAGTCATGGGGCAATCTGTTTCTTCTTAAGGTATTTGCAAAGAACTCTTTTAGTTTTAAAAATGCAGCAGATGCATCAGGCAAGAGACTTGATCACATCTTTAAAACTGCCTGTGTGAATTTCCACCTATGGGATGCTGCATGCTTTCAATTACTGGCACTGCTTTGTCTTCACCTACCTATACATTTTAGTTTCTCTGTTTAATGATGCCATTGATTCCTTAAATATCCCTCAGCTTCTTTTTAAGCATGCTAATAGCAGTGTATATACAGAAACTGATATACACAGAATTGTTTGCTGTTACTCTAAGCTATGGAGTCTCTCTGCATCCTTTTCTCTTCCTCTTTTATGTTCTGTTTAGTAAAAGGTTGTGTATACTGTTACTAGTCAACAGCTGTATGGGATTACATGTTTTAAACAAGCAAAAAAAAATCTACTCTTAAGGAACTTCTGTAATGAAATAATTGATGTAACACTTCAGTAGGCTGTTTGAAGACATTTTACAGTTCTTTCAACCTGACTGTAGCTGTAAGACATCTTCCCACAAAACAACTGTTATCTCTTAAGGAAAAAAAGACATTTCTCTGGTGTGTTTTCTTTCCAGACATACGTAAATATAATCCCTTCTATTGCTTTGGTAAGTCAATCATGCTAACAGGTACCAGCTATTCAGTGACTGCCTTGGGCTAAATAGAGCAAGTGACAAAAACAGTTTTAGGTTGTCATGTGTTAATGTAAAATGCCCCCAGACCCCAATGCTTATTCATCTTCATCTAGTTGACTAATGCTTTTCCCATGTTGTTACATGTTGGTAAATTAAAGAAGCCTTCCAGACAGTTCTGTCAACAGTTTACTGAAATGCACCTCATTAGTGAGGTTGAGCTGTCACATGAGTGTAATTTAATCCTATTGAATTATCATTCAAAAATGCTTGAATACCAGACCTTTATACAGTTAGAAAGAAGGTTTTCTAGGAATACTGTCATGTTGTAAATTGATTAGATGTGAAACATGCAAAGGAAAAGCCCCAGAGTTTTTTTTATACTTGCAGTAAGACATGTGACAGCTCTTTCACTGTGTCTTGTATTTTTAGAGAACCACATAGAGCCAGGTGTGTTTCTTTTGAGCATTTGGTTTTCATATCCATAACAAAGATGGGAGACTGAGTGCTGTGTATAAGATATATTATATTTTTTCAACCAAAGCAAAAGGAAAGAGGGAAAGAATAAAAATAAGAAGACTCTAAAAGCAAAAGGATGGATTTAAATTAGTAGCATAGTAAAACAAATGCATTTAGGGCATCTTGAAGAGAGTAATGGGCAGTCTTTGGAATCATTTGTGTGGTGTTTGATTGATGACTTTGTGATTTCTCAGCTCTGGTTCTGTGCAGGTCTGTGTGGGTGCCTGGATTCTTTAAGTGCACTCTGCTCCTCCTGGAATCGCATCTGCAGACTGAGTGTGATATGCTTGTGAAAGCTCAGAAACTGGAAAAGCTCAGTCTGAAAAATCTGCTTATTGAAATAGAGTTCTTCCTTGGCTTACCATTTTAATTATGCTTTTGTTAAAATTGGTTTGGGAGGGCTTGGAAAGAATTTTGAGCCAGAATGAGAGACAAGGGTAAAATCTGCCCAGTGATGAGCTTTCCTAAGCCATGGGGGATCATAGCTCAGAGGCCAGCTATGGTTCCTACACCCTACTTATATGCTTAAAGTGCTACATGATTGGATTCATAGCTGAAACTGCAAAAAATCATGGTTCCATCAGAGGGATGGTCTTTAAATCTTACTCAACAGGGCAATGGTTTCTCATTCACCCCAGCAGTCGCTCTCAAGCACAGGAGTGATGAATGAAGTGTAGCATCTGTGTGTATATTTGCCCACTATTGAGGGAGGGTAAACTGAGCATGGTCCCAGCAGTGCACCTTGCCGGGGAATGTCCCACAAGACTTCTGCCACAGAGTGGGAAAGCTCACCTACACGCAGTCCTCTCCCTACTGAAGGTCACCAGAGAGTCTCTGTGGAGCGCATCCTCTGTGCTTGGGGCCAGCCCTACCTAGTTTCCCCTCCTGGTAGCTCTGCTGGCTTTACATATTTAATGATATTTTATGGTTTTAGGCATTGTAAATTATATCCGCTTTCTCAGACCTCTAAGACCTTCCTCCACCTACCCTCCCTTACCTGTCAAGTTTCACTGGGTATGCTTTAAATTCTGGAGAGGAGAATACTGACTTTGCATAACATAATGTAATGCTTTCCAGCTCTTTCCTTTTTCATAGAGATTACATGAAACCCCCAAGATTCTGCCCTTGAGGGGAGACAGAATCTTCTTGCAGGGAAACAACAGCTTTGGGCTTTGGCTTTGCATTGGAAAGGAATAACTTTTTATGTGCTCCTCATAAGGAAAGGAAAACTGTGCTTTGCAGGTAGCATTTATTAACAAAAAATGGATTTTGCTTTGTTTTGTAATAATAAAAATTCTTGCTGTAATCCTAAAGAGGAAGTGTTATTCATGTCTGTGGGAAGTCTTTATATATATATATATATAAATAAATAATTGCAGAAATATCTTGAATGAACTTCTATACTTGTAATTTATTCCTTAGTGGAGAAAGTGCTACCTTTCACTGGGCATATCAAACTCTTCTGCAACAGAGGCTGGACAGGCAAAGTGTTTTCAGTGATGAAAACATGGTGTTACATCTTGTGTATGTGGCTCAACACAATGCCTGAGCTCACCATTCTATTCTAGAAAATGTGTAAGCAGTATGGAGAGGCTTCCTTTTCAGAGTTACTGTATTGGAGGTGAAGAGATATTAAGACTAGTGCATGGGGTTGTTGGCAGGAAACTAATCACTTCCTTGGCACAGCTAAGATGTTATTGCCACAAATGCGGTCAACTTTGGTCTTTCATCAATCTGTACATGGCAATTGTTTGATCAAAGTGTGCCTGATGACTTGAAACACTTCCTTGTCAGTGAATGTGTCTATACTTCTCTTTTATTCCTGGCTTAGCATTCAGAAAAGGTTTGCTTTCTGGCATAGACCAAGGTATAGGCTGAAAGGATATATCATTCTTGTCTCAGATTACGAGTGCTGCTTTGGGTTCAGGTACAAATTGTACAAGTAATTCTGAATTGATAGACACTATAGCATGGAACATGAAGTTTAAATGTGGATCTGTATGGACCACAGATAGGAGGTATGCAACTGCTCCAATTAAGTTTCAGTAGGAACCGTCCAGCCAATTTTAAGTGATTTTAGGGTTAAATGGAGTGGTTCCAAGATAACTGTCCCTGATTCCTTTTCCCACTGTAAACTTTTAACTCATAGAATCCCCTGTGTCCACTGAGGCCTGAAGTTCAGGTTCATATAAAAAGGATGGTTTGATTTATTTTTTTTTTTCTTTTCCATTGGTTTTTGTGTTCTTGGCTTTTTTCCAGGCACCTTTGGAGAAACAAGAAGTTTTGCGTTGTCATTTGTTTTCTGGGCTTTGTGTATATTCTTTTGTGATGTTTGTTCCATGTTAATGAAAGTAAAAAGCAGAATAAGATTTTTCAGTTTTGTTTTAATTCTGACAGAAGCATTCCATGCTTTGAGTATGTGGAACTCCAAACCAGAATTTCTGGTCTGAGCTTGGAATTAGCAGTAAGCCTCTTAGCTCTGTCTGTAAATCCATTCTGTCAAAGAAAATAAAAACAAATTGTGTAACAGCTTGTCAGAATGTACCTAGAAAGGCCCAGAAATTAAAAGCCACTAAACATTATTGCTAGTTTCAGATCTAAAGAATACTGGAGTATAAAAATGCCTGCCTGTTTCTGTATTTCTTTTCTATCTTCAAACATTTCCAATCAAAAAAGAGAACGCTGCACTAAATTGTTTTAAAAGTATGTACCAGTTAAAAGTAAAATCACACTGTATCTCAGATGTTTATTAGTCAAAGCATGTGTATCCTTCTGATATTATATTCTTCATTGTGTAATTTTTCTTTACTGTTCTGTGCCTTATCTGTAGGGTTTTCTTAAGATTTAAAGGAAGAATGAAAATATATGTGTAGTTTTACTGGACTTCCCTTTTATATGTAGGTATATCAAAATAGTGGCTTTCACCACTTCAGGAATTAGGTACTTACCAAAGGAAAAGCATAAGCAAGTAAAAGTATGGTAAGTGTAAGTGTAGAAAGGGGATATTATTTTCCATAGAAAATGAGGTTGGGACCCAGATAATCTTCTGCAGATAATGGGATGCCAGTCTCTGGGTTTCAAAGTGTGGGGGTTTATTATTATTATTATTATTTTAATTTCTGAGTTAAATTTGGATTGCCTCACAGTGATTAGATGCAGACTAGGTTAATAGGTAATTCCCAGAATTACTGCATTTTCTTTCACCTATTACCACTCAGTGCACCAGTTAAAATATTAAAGTGCTTAGATTTCTAGTATGTTCCTGGAATACTTTGAACAGTCCAATAAGAAAATATCATGTATAAAATGCTGGCTGAAAGCTTTGATGTTCAGTACCTACAGCTCTAGTCTATTTTCAGGGAAAAACTGCATCTTAAATTCTGTCACTTAGCTCTTCACAGAAAGCCCACTGAAGTCAGAGGAAAGATTCAAAATTTCTTGGAGTAAATGGAATCAAACTTTTCTATGGGAGCATTTCATGTTCCATTTTTAAAATATTGATTATAAAATGTCATATCTCTGATAGTTGCTAGCACAGTGCTGTTAGTGTCCTTTCTCTTTGAAAATATTTGTCCAGTTCTGAATCACAGGATGAGTCTGACGCACAGAGTTTTGTGAGGTTTTTTTATTTGATGTGTTTGGGATTTTTTTTAGTATTAATTGGAAATGTATTTAGAATCATAGAATGGCATGGGTTGGAAGGGACCCCAAGGATCATAGAGCTCCACCCCCTCTGCCACAGGCAGGGTCACCAACCTCCAGGCCTGGATCTACACAAGGTTGCCCAGGGCCCCATCCAATCTGGCCTTGAACACTTCCAGGGATGGGGCATCCACCACCTCTCTGGGCAGCGTGTGCCAGCACCTCACCACTCTCTCTGTATTTCTGAATATCTGAAACTCCTGTGACCTCTGAGGGGGTGTTCCCTTAAGCCAGCACTATGACTTGTTGGATTCTTAATGAGCCAGCTCAGGTCTCAGTGCAACCAGAGAGCTTTCTCCTTGCCAAGTTAATTGTTGGTGTGATGAACTGACTCAGTGAGGTATGGGAGTGTAGGGTCATATGCCTGGGAGAAAGGGAAAAGTTTTATTTTGTTGCAACAAGCTACGACTTTGGCTTAGCTATTAATTGCAGTATCCTTAATATATTATCTTTAGCATCCAACTGAAATTAACTATAGCTGATATATATGAATAAATTGGGTGAAACATGAGCGTCAGGGGTTGCAGTCAGAGTTTTCCTGTTGTCTTTCCTGAAGTCAGGCTTTTACCCATGTATCTGCTCGGTAGCATTGCTGGAGGACTGTTTCTGACCTGTATTCATATTAGCTAGTCCTTATGGGCACTGTAAGAAGCATGGAAGGGCTAAAAATTTCTATCAAAGTACAAATTTAGGCCTTGGCTGTGGACTCCACCACACTAGGAAGCCCTCTTCGAGTACAGAAGGACTGAAAAAAATCTCTGCATGCTTTCAAGGCAGGAGTGAAAAGAGAGAGGGTGTTGCTTGAACCTCTTTCATTCAGTAATTCACCTGTAGCATAGATGCATAGTAAAATAATATACCTCAATATCATCCTGTCATATTAAGACCATAGCTTTTTCCCCTGTGAAAAAGCAGAAACTGAATAGCTGGGCACAAGAGTGTAACATAAGAAAAGGGATAGTCATTATTTACAAAGAAAAATGAGAATATGAAAGCTGGTATGCTGAGGAGTTTTTGCAGAGGATGGGCATGCTCCCAGAGCAGGTATGTGCATGACTGGCAGAGGGCATTCACAAGACAGACATGCTAGTTGGTTTGTTCCTTTGCTTTCAAGTAACAATAGCTTGAAAAATCAGATCATTTCAAAGGGAAGATTCAACTTCCAAGGATAAAAAACCCGAAACAAAAAAACCCAAACCAGAAAACAAAAGACACCATGGAAAGGGTAATGGTGTTGGAAGGCGTGCTTAAAATGAATGCTACTGGAAAAGAAATCTGGAAAGACTGGTTGGGTTTTCTTTTTCTGATTTGCTTGTAGGTTAGGAACTAGGAAATGAGGAAAATCCTCGCTCTGTCTTCTTTCCTACCATCTTGCAGTAGGAGCTGGCTATTCCTAGGGCTGCTCTACACTAGGAGCTGGCTGCTTCCCTAGGGCAGGTAAAACTGGAGGCAAGGGTAACAGCGAGGGAAGCCCGAGCAGGGATTTCTCAGCCCAGCAGAATCTGAATAGAGAGGCAGACTGGGATCAACAACAGCAACCAGGATCAGTCAACAGCCCAGGCAAGCCTGTGGTTACAAGGTTGTCCAAGGATAAGCCAGGCCATTGCACCACCAAGGTACAAAGGCAAGTGTGCTATATGCAAGAAGCTGATCAGGGCAATTAGAGACTTTTTGCACACTTGTGGCCCTGACACAACCATCTGCCCCCCAGTACATGGTTTCTGGTATCAAACATGAGGTGTAAAATTGTGTGGCCTTCAGTGGAGAGAAGGACACCAGTACACACTTTACTGCTGTATGCCTACCCTGGCAGAGGAGATGTGCAAAGAGAGAGGGAAGTAGCCCTCTACTCCCTGTGGCATGCTTAGGTGAGACTGTAAGCAGAGTAACTTCTAGATTGTCTTAATTTACATCTGGACAGGGAGTAAGGCACTTGGAAAATTAAAAGGGCATAACCACAATCCTGATGGCCTCCCCTTTTCCTTTATCAAATAGATCTTTGCAAAGGAAATAATCTATTCTACCTACCTGCAAAGGGAGCATTTAAGAGGACTCTGGCTTTTACTTTGTCATGACTGAGTTAAGCAGATGTTGGGGAAAGGCTTTTGTTTCTAGAAGAGCCCAAGTCAATGAGGAATCCTTCAGAGAGTTGGGAGCAAAGCTGTGTTGTATAAAGGCTCTTCTCTTCAGTTCTTCATTGGGGTTGCTCTTAGTTTTTCTCCCTTTTTTACGCTCATGAAAAATGCGATGTTGACAGTCTTGGAGATGAACTTCCCCTTTATCCAGCTGCTCTGACAATGTCCCACTTCCTTAAGGGACCACTTTTAAGGGGTCTGGATGGTAACTGACTTCCTACATTGTGTGTCTTCCAGTAACTAACTGTGGGGAGATGACCTAGTTCTGGCTGCAAAGGTGATGGGCTTGTGGTGGTTGGTCAAACTCCCATCTCAAACATCCTGCTTCAATGTTGATATTTTAATAATTGCCTTAATCTGTAGATAAGGCACTAGTTTGGTTTAACTATAGAGAGAATATGCGTGCAGACATAAAATATATATATTCTTAAATGCCATTTACTTGCTTTGCCTTATAGCACTATTCGCTCTGTGGGCACAGCCCATGGAATTATTATCTTTACAGCTATTTTGCAGACATGGCACTGTTATTACCATGCAGGAATGGGAAAAATATTATCTTTTTTGTGTCAGTTTTCATTAAATTGCTAACATTTTTATACCAAATAAAGAGTGGAGACTGTCAGCCACTTCACGCTTTTTTTATCACTGTGAGGTGAACATGAGGGGTTTTTTACTGATACTGAACTGTGAAAAATGATTTTTTTAAAAGGATAAACAATTTTGTGTAAAATACAGTACATTAATCCTGCTGCAGCTTAACATAAGTATACGTGAGTTTGATCATTTCCTTAAATCCTGAAATCGGTTGGTTCTTGGTTACTTTTCAATGACATTTAACAGTTACACTTAAAAATACAGAAGAATGCATTATAAGTTTTACCCAAAATGATTATGGCAGTCATTTGAATAAAATACAGATTTTGCAAGCTGTAAAGCATATCATTATACTATATACTGGTCTAACTAAGGTTTGGTTCACAAACTACAGTGCTCTAACCAAGTCATTAAATCTATCTAAAAGGGCCTCATTTGAGAAGCAATAAAATTTTTAATCATTTTATTATTAAAAGAGTGTTTAATATGTAGCTAATTAAATGCCAAAGGCAGGTTATCTGAGTTTAACCTTCAAAAAGAAAATGATGTATCAAAGTCTGCCTCTGGCATCATGGGATAGAAATGTCATCCTCATAATCATTGCGTGACAACTAGCTGGTGGCCTTTTCTAGAGCTATAGTTAAATTACCTGATTAAATTAATAGCCATTTAGATGTTTTAGGAACTGCACAGACCTATACTAAATGAAAATTAGGTCCATTACATTTTCTGAGTGGGCTAGATAGACCCTAAAATAAAACACGTATGCCATTGTCCACATTACTTAGATTAAGCAATTAAAAGCCCTTTCTTAAAAGCTACTAATTTTCCGTAATGTGCCAAGAACTAGGTTTACACTAATGATCAGTGAGAGTTTTTCTCTGCTTTCACCTACTTTCTTGTTTATTTTACTATTAAAAAATCCCAGGGACTTGTGTGTGCATATTATGCATGTCTTAAATGTGCATTTTGATGTTGTGCTGCACAGATGTCTCTTGAAATTGGACCTCCTGGCAGAGCACTAAGGGAGGCCATTAAATGATCAAAGTTCCACAGAAATGGTGATGGTCTCCTCTATTCAAGCTGGAGCCCTTCAGCATTGGACTTCCTCTGTGACAAGAGGAGTCCTTGTCCAGCACAGGAGGGTGAGGGGGCAGGTGAAGAGCACAAGGCATGTGCACCCTGTGCCAGATAGTGCTTTCACCTCTACCAGGGTGACTCTTAAGGCTCCAGAAAGGTTATTTCCCATCTTGATATTCTGCTTGGGAGGATGGGGGTGTGTGTGAGGAGGAAATATTAATTTTGGCCAAGGGTGGTTACTTGTGGACGGCTTGATTTCTATGCAGTAGGAAGCAGTTTTCTCTGGTTATTACTGCACGAGTTCAGTTTTGGGGAATAGTGATTGGAGTAGATGACAGGAACTCCTGTGGAGTGGTCCAGGCTCTGCTGTAACACTGCAAAGCTGTTGCAGGTGTGGTTCTGTATCCTTAAAAGTGCCCAGCAGCCTCAGGATCTGGCCCCCAGAAAGCACTCATACAGATGTGTGCACATCTGTAAAAGGAGTATGGCAATTCATACCCCGATGATGGGCAGACTGCTGTGAGGCTTATTAATTAATCTCTGAGCTGCTGGGGACCAGTCTGCACAGCCACTTGGTTGCTAGTACAGTTACATTCCTTCATAAAATGCTGAAGGACTTTCTTGCCTTTTCTTTTTTTCCTCTAGGAGGTATAGTTGCTTATCCTGTGCTTAGGAATGGCTCAGCTGTTTTACTTGGGGAAACTGGTTGGGAGAGCTGGGAGACACCTTCAGGTTGTGAGCCAGACTCTGGGGATGACAGTGTTTAGCAAGGCTGGGGATGCTTGCCCTTCCCTTTGATCCCTGTTTCCCTCCTGCAGAAAGCCCCATGTAAGCAGGTCTTCAACTGAGAAATTCTATGTTAAGTACTGTGTTGTCATTTTCTATAGCTACTTTTCTTAATGGTAGTGCTTCTCTGAGTTCTGGCCTTCCAAAAAGGGCTTTGCCTCAGCATCAGATCTGTATGTACCAAAGGCACCTAACCCTGGATGATCTACTGCTATGTGTCAAGTATGTTCACCATATGGGATTTTCCAAGTACACGAGGTTATCAGAGTGCTTAATTTAGTTAGAACTCTGCTATAGTTTTGATTTAGATATGCGTCTTATGGATGCTTATGCTTTAATCCAGATGTCAATATTTAGTATGGCCCTCATCCAGTGAAACACTCCACAGGTATAGGTGTTTCAATACACTGACTCCCATTGAGCCCAGCAGGACTATATATACAGATTTTAATTTTTATGTACACATTCTTAAAGACTTTTCTGAATGACATTATAGAATTTTTTAATCCAAAACCAAAGGAATCCATTCAAAACCAGACTCTTGCTGAGTGAGGCTGTCTGTTTAATAGATCAAGCCAGTACGTTCTGTAAGTCAAAAGCATTCATTGACCTGCTCTTTCATAGCACGTTAGATAAAACTGTTTTATACATTACACTTTGAAGTGGTGCAGTTTTAACTGGATTAGTAAATCTAACTGTGAAGCATGTTTTAAAAAACCAAACTGTTTCCTATTTTATATTTAACTCCAGCAGTCTTTTTAGAGTTAGTAAAATGAAACATGAGACAATCTCATGGAAGAGAAGCTCTCATAGGAGCTATGGCTTAATAAAACATGATTTAGCATTTCATTTTTCTGTAACAATTAGAAAGGCAATAACGTGATATTTATAACCATTCTTGCAGTTTCAAATTACACTTGGATTTTTGTTTGTAGTGTTTTCATTTTTGAACTCTATGTAAACAACTAGCTTTATCTGTGATGTGTCAATAATATGAAAAATGTTCCTACAAAAGCACTTTAACTTTGTGTGATGCATGATGGTTTGACTTGATGATCTAAAGGGTCCCTTCCAACCAAGACAATTCTATGATTCTGTTAGATGCTCATGGGATTAATAATAATAGCTGTGAAAAAGAAGAGCACTAGGTTTATTTGCCACTTAAGCTTGAAAGAAATTTATGGTCTTCCTGGAGAGTAGTACAGTCTTCCTTCTGCTTTTGGGTTAGGGGCATGTCTCCTCACCACTGGAGGGTGAGGGCAATGAAATTTGGTCTGATCAAGAAGTGGGATCTCATTGGTGTGCTGAAACATATTAGGTCTGTACAGAGTTAAAAAATCTACCTAGGGGTATCCTTAGTAGTTATAGAAAACGTCTTTTTGCATTTATGTTGAAAAAACAAAACCAAATGAAAGTCATCTGTGCCCCTCCTCAAATACTAATACTTTTAAGTGAGTTTGACTTCTTGTTCAGCTGCTGATGTTTTGAAGGCTACAGGAACTGCCATTCAGTAAGTGGGGATGGCTATTGGAAGAAAGGTGTAGGACTTGGACAGAGAGAGGGATCTGTAGAAGAGTGAATTTTTCTTTTGAAATACTTGATCTTAAATCATCACCTGTTGTTTCAAATTGGCTTGCACCAAAGGTTTGTTGCTGTTACTAGTTGTATTGATGTGTGTGTTACTGAAAGACATGACCCCTATGCTTTGGATTATCTTTAAGATCTCTTGGAGTAAAAACTGGTTTTGATAGGGATGATTAAACAGTGTCAAAAGCAAAGGAGAGCTCCTTAGAGTGCCCCCTGGACACTTCTGGGCTCCCACATGTGTGTTGCCTCAGTGTTTGTTACTGAGCAAGGACATGCATCATTCTTTGGAACCTGCAGCATAACTCTTCATCTCACAGTACCACTGTGTTTTTACCTCTCCTCACAGATATAAAAAAAATCAACGTGTTGAAGGGGAAGTTAAATAACATCTGACACTTTAACAGGCTCTTTCATTTCATGGTGATCCCTACGTGCTTTGCAGCCTTTCCCCATCAAATGAGCGAAGGAGGCATTTCCCCAGCACTGTGAGGGTACACAAGGGCAATATGGCCATGCCCCATGGTGCAGCATCCTGGGAACAAGTGTGAAGAGAAGTGCTGTGTCTGCCTGAAATAGCTGGGCACTTGGGCAACAGTTTTAAATGAGCAGTAAGTAAGTAACTCTCACTGCTGTGATTTGGTGGAGGCTCTGACCTATTCTGATTTAGGGTTCGCCTAAATTTTTAAGACCTTAAAGAAGACAGAACTGCTAGGTAGGGTAATTGTTTCAAGTGTGGGTTTTTTTAAATTTTGTGTTTAGAAGTCCAATATGAGAATTAGAAGCTATCCCTGTATTGACCAGTGGATTTATGCTGATAGTACATATATTGGCATCAGCATGAACTGCTCACGTGGCTGTTGCTCTGTGGCGTGAAGGGAGATGAGAACCACTGAGCTGCAGTGATGCTGGTGCAGGAGGTGTACCCTGAAACACCAGCAGCAACCTGTGCTGTGCCAGACCCAAGATCAGCTGGGATAAGTTTGCGTGATTATTTATTGTACAGAGCTAACTGAAATTGTCGCAAAAGCGATGGCTTATACTTAAATGATGTCTTTTGTCAGGAGAGCCCAACATGTTTTGGGAACACTAAACTACTAATCATAAAAGAATTTAAATATTACCCCTGTTAATGCTAATGTGCAAACTACAGCATATAAATAAATGATACTTTTTTGTTAAAATTGTGAGTCATTTGTAACCCAAACTGTTTAATGGAGATTTGGACTGTACAGGCTATGCAGATCAAGCAAGTGAAGACAGCAGCCTTGTCCAGGGCTCCACACCTTCCTCATGTGGCTCCTTTTTTTTTTTTACATTTTCTTCACCACCACCAAAAAAAAAATTAGAAAGATACTAAAGTATGAAAAATAGAAAGTAGTAATGAAGATACAGCAGTGGTTTTCCTGTTAAGAGACCTATAGGGGAAAAAAGTGCTATATCAAGCACAGACCCTAGCTGAGGAAATTAGCACTAGAAAAAAAAATTTAGCCTTGCAGCGGCTTCACCTGGACAGGTTGAATCAATGGGTGGAGGCCAATGGGATGAAGCTCAACAAGAAGTTCCAGGTCCTGCACTTTAGTCATAACAACCCCAGACAAAGCTACAGGCTTGAGGCAGGTTGGCTGGAAAGCTGTACAGAGGAAAAGGATCTGGGGGTGTTGGTTAACACTTGCTTGAACACGAGCCAGCAGTGTGCTCAAGTGGCCAAGAAGGCCACCTGGCTTGTTTAAGGAATAGTGCAGCCAGCAGGACCTGGGAGGTGATCATCCCCCTCACCTCAGCTCTGGCAGAGGCTACACCTCGAATACTGTGTCCAGTTTTGGGGTCCTCTCACTCCAGGACCTCAATGTCTTTCTTGTAGTATCCAGAGAAGGGCAACAAAGCTGGTAAAGGGTCTGGAACACAGGTCTTATGAGAAGTGACTGAGGGAACTGGACTGTTCAGTCTGGAGAAGAGGAGGCTCGGGGGAGACTTTATTGCTCTGCACAACTACCTGAACAAAAGTTGTGGAGATCTGAGGGTCAGCCTCTTCTCACAGATAAGTAGCAATAGGACAAGAGGGAATGGCTGCAAGTTGTGCCAGGGGAGGTTCAGGTTAGAAGTTTAGGAGAAATTTCTTCTCAAAAAGAGTGGTTAGGCACTGAAACAGGTTGCCCAGGTAGGTGGTGTCACCATTCCTCAGGGTGTTCAAGGAAAGGTTAGATGAGGTACTTAAGGATGTGGTTTAGTTAGTAATATAGGTGGTAAGGGTATGGTTGGAACTAGATCTTGGAGGTCTTTTCCAACCTTAATGATTCTGTGATTCATAAATACGCTACCATGGATGGCTACGTGCTTTTTAGGAAAGATAGACTAGGGAGACGAGGTGGAGGAGTTGCTCTTTATGTTAGAGAGCACCTAGAATGTATTGAGCTCCACCTGGGTAGGGATGAACCGTTTGTCGAGAGCTTGTGGGTAAGAATTAAAAGGCAGGCCAGTTTGGGTGACATAGTCGTGGGCGTGTACTACAGGCCCCCTGATCAAGAGGAGCGGGTTGATAATGAATTTTATAAGCAATTGGAAGTAGCCTCAAGATCGCAGGCGCTGGTCCTTATGGGGGACTTCAACTACCCAGATATTTGCTGGGCAAGCAATACGGCCAGTCGTATGCAGTCCAGACAATTTCTGCAGTATATGGAAGACAACTTCCTGATACAGATGGTGCAGGAACCTACTAGGGGAGGGCGGATGCTTGACCTTGTTTTTACTAACAAGGACGGGCTCGTCAGTGAAGTGAAGGTCGGGGGCAGCTTAGGACAAAGCGACCATGAAATGGTCGAGTTCAAGATCCTGAGTGGAAGAGGCAAGCCAAAAAGTAGGATAGCTACCCTGAATTTTGGAAGAGCTAACTTTGATCTCCTCCGAAATCAAATAGGGGCTATCCCATGGGCTGCTCTGTTTGAAGGAATGGGAGCCTGCGAGTGCTGGCTAACATTCAAACAGCACTTCTTCCAAGCGCAGAATAGGTGCATCCCTTTGAGTAAGAAATCGGGAAAGAGAGGTAGAAGACCTGCGTGGATAAGCAGGGAACTTATGAGTAAACTCAAAGGGAAGCAGAAAACCTATAAACTGTGGAAACAGGGTCTGAGATCATGGGATGAATATAAGGATGTGGCCAGGGCCTGTAGGGATGCAACTAGGAGGGCTAAGGCCTGCTTAGAAATTAAGCTGGCAAGGGACATAAAGGACAACAAAAAGAGCTTTTTCAGGTATGTAAATAGTAAAAGGATGACCAGGGATAATGTAGGTCCCTTGTTGAATGAGGCGGGTGTCTTGGTGACGGGAGATGATGAGAAGGTGGAGATACTTAATGCCTTCTTTGCCTCGGTCTTTACTCCGAAGGCTTCTCAGGACTCACATATCCCAGATGTAAGTAGGAGTGGTTGGGGAACGAGTGGTTGGGGAACGAATGGCTCCCCTCTAGTAGAGGTAGGGGTGGTCCAGGAGCGACTCAAAGGAATGGATGCACACAAATCCATGGGCCCGGATGGGATACACCCACGTGTGCTGAGAGAGCTGGCGGAGGTGATTGCAGAGCCGCTCTCTATCATCTTTGACAGATCCTGGACTACAGGAGAAGTGCCTGAAGATTGGAGGATAGCCAATGTCACTCCAGTCTTTAAAAAAGGCAAGAAGGAGGATCCCAGTAACTATAGGCCAGTCAGCCTCACCTCTGTCCCTGGAAAGGTGATGGAACAGCTTGTTTTGGATGCCATCTCCAAACAACTGGAAGAGAAGAAGGTCATGAGGAATAGTCAGCATGGATTCACCAAGGGGAGATCGTGCTCGACCAATCTCATAGCCTTCTATGATGTTATTACCAACTGGGTGGATGGAGGGAGAGCAGTGGATGTCATCTACCTCGACTTTAGCAAGGCTTTCGATACTGTCTCCCACAACATCCTGATAGAGAAGCTGAGGAAACAAGGGATAGACGAGTGGACAGTGAGGTGGGTTGAGAACTGGCTGTCAGACCGGGCTCAGAGGGTCGTGATCAGTGGAGTAGAATCTGAATGGAGGCCTGTGACTAGCGGTGTCCCCCAGGGCTCAGTGTTGGGTCCAGTCCTGTTTAATATCTTCATTGACGACCTTGATGAGGGAATAGCATCCACCCTCAGCAAGTATGCCGATGATACAAAACTGGGAGGAGTGGCTGACACGCAGGAACACTGCGCTGCCATCCAGCGAGACCTGGACAGGCTGGAGAGCTGGGCAGGGAGAAATCTAATGAAATTCAACAAAAGCAAGTGTAAAGTCTTGCACCTGGGGAGGAATAACCGACTGTATCAGTACAGGCTGGGGGATGACCTGTTGGAGAAGAGCTCTATGGAGAAGGACCTAGGGGTCCTGGTTGATGACAGGTTGGCTATGAGCCAGCAGTGTGCCCTGGTGGCCAAGAGAGCCAATGGGATCCTGGGATGCATCAGGAAGAGTGTGTCCAGCAGGTCGAAGGAGGTGATCCTCCCCCTCTACTCTGCGTTGGTCAGGCCCCACCTGGAATACTGTGTCCAGTTCTGGGCTCCCTGGTATAGAAAAGACAGGGACCTTCTGGAGAGAGTCCAGAGAAGGGCGACAAAGATGATTAGGGGTCTGGAACATCTCCCCTATGAGGAAAGGTTGAGTGAGCTGGGTCTGTTCAGCCTGGAAAAAAGAAGACTTAGGGGGGACCTAATTAGTGTTTACAAGTATCTTAGACATGGGTGGCAGGGGGAATTGGCCAGCCCCTTTTCAGTGGTCAGTGGGGACAGGACTAGGGGCAATGGCTGTAAGCTGGAGCACAGGAAGTTCCGCACCAACATGCGGAAGAACTTTTTCACAGTGAGGGTGACAGAGCAGTGGAATAGGCTGCCCAGGGAGGTGGTGGAGTCTCCTTCTCTGGAGATATTCAAGTCTCGTCTGGACGCCTATCTATGTAATATGAGATAGGGAGCCTGCTTTGGCAGGGGGGTTGGACCCGAAGATCTCTTGAGGTCCCTTCCAACCCCTAAGATTCTGTGATTCTGTGATTTTAGGAGACTTTTCTCTAACAGTACATGGCTGATGTTTTCCATATGGTACATTCCTTCAATTGCCTTTTTAAGGTCCCCACCTCATAGGAGCAGGGCTGTAGCACGCCAAGACTATCCTGGGAGCCCCATGCTGAAATTTAGATCTCTTTGGTGAAGCATCCCTTTGAGAATAGCTGAATTTGTGTTCAAGAGGATTGTCTTCAAGTGAGGTGAAAGCTATTTCCAGATCAGCTTTTACCAAAGGCCTTTCCCATGTCCTTTGCAAGGACCCTGTGTGTCTTTCCCCTTAGCACTCCAGTTCACAGCTATTTTGTGGGTAAGAAAAATACAGGAAGGTGAGCACCATTTCAGCCCATATAAAACTAGCTACTAGGCTTCCTCTGGGGCAGTTCCCACTGCCCTCAACAGCAGTTGAGGTTAAGGATGATAGCAATAATTTATCTAAAATTCTTCCAAAGTTTCTCTGTTTAGTTAAGCATCATATCCCTGTGCTACACTGAGCCCCGCTGCTCTCAGTAAAGCACCTCATTGGCTTCAGTGGAGTTACTCAGGATGACATAAGGTGACGGAATTGAGCAGCAAATCACTATTCTGGATAGGAAAATGTGCTTTAAGCTGTAAAATATTAACAGTAAACACAGATCAATGTGTTTTTTACTGCTGGATCATGATTTCAATTATGGGATATTGGATTTGATAAGCAATGCAAGCTGCCACAACAGGTGAGTTAAATATGGGAGGAAAAAGTGCTCATGGAAAGAGAACAGGGACAGACTTGTTCTAAAGGAAAAAAAGAAATCTGAAGAAAAATTGAAAAGGGAAGAGTGCAATTTAATGTTTAGGATGTGATTGGAGGTCACTCACTACCAGCAGGGTACTGAAAATGCAAGCCATTTTTAAGTTTAATTCCGGTGATTCTATTAGAGTCTCATTTTCAAAGCCAATTCATTAAGACAGACTTGCCTTTTCAGTTCTAGTCCAAGCTTCCAGATATATCTGTTTTCCCCTCTGTTATGAGAGGAAATCAATAATAAAAAATCATATACAGTTTAGATATTTGTATAACTGTATTTCATCCATCCATGTGGTTAATTGCAGATTTACAGTATTAGAGCAGAGATCTGAGTTTCTTTGGAGTATGAACAGGTCTTATATGTGTTGAGAGCTAACTAAACCCCTCTAAGTTTATGAGAAGGGATGGGTGTGCACATGTAGTCTAGGATTACTGTCATCCAGCTTGTGGATTTTTAGGAAGGGGAAGCTCAAACAAATGTGAGAGCAGGAGGGCTTCTGAAAGGGTGGTGGGCTGGAAAGTGTGTGTGGTAGGAGCTGTGCCCATGTTGGAAACTTCTAAAGCATAGATCTGTTTTCCCCAATTGATGTGGCTTTTTGGTCAGCTGTCATTGCACATTAGAAGTGTCCATATAGGAACAGAGCACTTGAAGATGCTACTGAAATGAGGGCTATGCCACCTGGCCACTGGTGCCTGGGGTACTGGTCTTTTTCTTCAGAATGTTGGAAATGGGCAATTTCTTTCACTATTTTACAGAAATAAGCATGCTTCTTTCCCAGCAGTACCATGTGCTGGAGTTAAGTACAATTACGTCTGCTGTACCCAGAAACCTGAGTATTTATTTAAATGTTCCAACTTCCTGATTTTTATCCTTTTTTTTCCAACCTTCCTGGCTTATGGCAAACCAAATTTAAGGAAATTCAGGACCTTTTGATGTCACATGGTTTTCTTTGCTGAAGCAAAATAGAAGATACAAAATGGTCCTGAACTGTTAAGTTTTCCAGTGCTTGCAGCTGTTTCGGTCTTCAGGGTGAACCCAGTAAAAGTGTTGACCTAGCACTGAAGACCGGCCACGGGTTCTACTGAAACATGCCACAAGTAACTGACTTTGTTTGGATCTATTCTATAAAGACCCAGGATTTTTTTCCTCTTATAGCTAGTCCAGTATTTTCCAAGCCTCCATAAAAGGCTTCTTTTGATTATTTTTTTTTTTGCAGGAAGTTGACGGTCAATTTTTGGATTGCAGTGTTGCTTACCTTTAGCTTCAAGTAGTGGTCAGTATCTCATAAAATTTCAGTATATTCAGGATAAGTTGCTTACATCTTTGCTGATGCAGAATAGGGTTTGGATGGTTTTTTAATCTGGTTCTGGGGTTTTTTGTATTTTGTGGGAATGATTCTGCTGTTTTCTGGTTGTGGTTTATGTTGGTTTTTTAAAACCTCTTTTTTTTTAAAAAAAAAAAACCAAAACAACCATGGCATTTGCTGGCTGCTTGTGCTGCTCCTTTAAATACTAGCTGGGAGATACAAATGTGCATTACCTATCACCATTTTTGAATAGTATATTTATCATTTTTATTATTTATGTTTCTGGCTTGCAGTGTTGATGCAAATGTATTAAATACTGTTAAGACCTGTGTGCTTTAGCATCTGTAGAATATCATCACACCTCCAAGGCTAAGCCCGCAGCTAAAGTGTTTAAGAATTTATATGTCCATTCCTTTTCTCTCTCTGTGGCATTAGAGGGAGGAAAAAAAGCAGTAATGAAATGCATAACCTATATCCACAGAAAATATAACTGGCCTATTTATGATTATGATTCACAGTTCAGTCACTAGACATACACTGTTCTGCAGGTTTATACCTGTTAATGGCAACTCCTGCACGTATTTTCCTGCAAGTCTTTTGGATTTCAAGAGAAAATGTGTCCTTCAAACAAGTTATTTCTTTGAGGGATCTTTCTGTAAGTGGGTTCCGCTGTGTATTGACTACTCATAATATTTTCTGTTATCATCTTGTCAGGGTTCAATTCATTACTCCATTCATTATTCAATTTGTTGGGCCATGAGCATCTGAATAATTGAAAGCTGCAGAAGTATTATAAATTATAGTGTCTCCATGAAATCCCAGTTTTAGGGTTTATGGCTTGACTTTAAGAAATCACTCTCTGTT
Organism: Laterallus jamaicensis coturniculus; assembly: GCA_022605575.1. Classification (NCBI taxonomy): domain Eukaryota; kingdom Metazoa; phylum Chordata; class Aves; order Gruiformes; family Rallidae; genus Laterallus; species Laterallus jamaicensis. Next base: position 26,463,911 of record JAKCOX010000001.1, read on the forward strand.
GAAAGTTGGCATATGAGGTCTCATCTCTAAGCAGAATCTTATCAGTGTGGTGGTTTTTAATGTCTCTGTTGCACACTTAAGAACTCAGGTTTCCCGAGTGTATTAAATTATGAGCTTTTTTTAACAGTTTCTGTTTTTTAATTACCATTGCCATCTCAGCAATGTGGGCTAGGGACAGATAAAGAAAATATTTTGAGGTTAATAAGGAATTTACAGCTGCTAATTAAAAGTTGTCCCCCACCCCCCCAAAATATTTCTAGTGGTCTTTTGCAGGTCAGAGATGTTCCTGTACAGAAATACAAGCTGACATTTAGCCAGCTGTTATTTTAACTGAGTACAGTGTGTCTTACTCAAATGTGCTTTTTAAATTTTTATTTTTAGCTCCTGTGTTTTGGTTTGGAGTAGTATAATATTTCTACTCTCTGGATAAGTTATATTAAATGACATTATATTTATTTTAAGATAACATCTATTTAATTTCTAAAAACATGAATACCTCATAGATAACATTCTTCTCTTGATTATGTTGTTGAAAGATCAACAGAACTGTACCAGGGTAGTCTGTGTTTTTTTTCTAATTTTTAAACACTATCTTGTCTTTAGATTATAAACTGAATTTGGGAAGTTATGCCAGAAGTAGTGAGTCTGCTTTCTGTGTGGATCTGACACTAGGGGGACAAAATAACTTTTAATTTAGTCCTGTGCTGATTTTTGATAGCCTCATATGCTGCTTCTTCATGAGTAACTGTTAGGATCATCTAATTTTTCTGTTGTAATATAGGAAAGGCTATAGTCACGCTGTTGGAAAGCTGAGAAATAACAAGAATGATGCAGTGCAGAAGTCTGCTGTACCAACACACGTATTGCCATATCAACCTTATTCTTTGCTTTGGCCACCTGCTTTTTGCAGAAGGCAAGGGGAGGATGTTTTCCCAAGAAAGAAGTCCAGGGCTTGCTGTCAGCTCTTAAAGCTTGAGTCAGCAACCCAATTCTGAGTTTGGGGTGCCCTCTGAGGGGTCTTCTCTGTCCTCCATTCCTCTGGCTTTTGGTCTAACAGGGTGCAAGGCTCCTTAATTTCTGAGGGATATCAGCCCTCTCTGTGCAGGTTCTTCGTGTACCTTATGGTCCAGTTCCTGGCCATAGATTTTAAGGCCTTTGGCCTTGCCTGCTGTGTGCCCTTCTTTTGACAACTTCAATCTTCTGCTCTTCTGTGCTTTGAGTCTTCTGTGCTTCTCTTTTCTTGAAGGTCCATTGCAGAGGAAACAGCTACCAGGAGTTGACTGCAATTTTCAGCAAAAAGAACCCCTCCAGAAGAAGCAAAAATTGAATTTCATAATTTTTAGAATTCAGCATTCCCACAAAGCCAAAAAAACCTCACGACAAACTTACTACTTGGTGATGCTGCAGCAGAAAGAGGCCCACAAGTTAGGGTGATGAGGCACTGGTACAGGTTGCTGAGTGAGGTCGTGGAAGCGCCATCCCTGGAAGTGTTTAAGGCCAGGTTACATGGAGCTTTGGACACCCTGGTCTTGTGAAGGTGTCCCTGCCCATGGCAGGGGGGGTGGAATTGGATGATCTTTGAAGTCCATCCCAACCCAAAGAATTCTATGATTCCATGACTTGTCCCAAAGCTCTGAGGGGTGTTCACAGCACCGCCCTGTGGGAAGCCTGGCACTGGCAGCACAGCTGGCCTCTCTGCATTGCCTTCACAGCTGCGATGGCGATGCTGCTCTGCAGCTGCAGGGATACTGAAAGCCAAGAAATGCAGGGGCATTGCTGGAAGCAGGGAAATCATCTGGGGTTTCAGTCAGGTCTGGGAGAGTTTGATTCACAGTCCAAATCCAGGTGTGCATTTACCTTGCTAGTAATTTCAATACTGCATTTTTTGATTACTTACACAAATTATCTTGTGGGACTGGATCCTTGTGCTAGTCAGGAATGAGGAATTTCATTCCCTAAGAAAAGGGCTAGAAAATATTGCTACAACCTTTATTTCCTACGGGCATCTAGTGTTACTTCTCCATTATGCAGGAAGTGAATGTAGGGGGGAATTCATCCCTTTATAAGTTAAAAGCTACAAATATTCCCACTGTTACTCAAAACTTGGATAAATTATTTGCCAGACGAATGCAAAACATCTGCATGAAGGAAGAACTAAAAGCAGCAGCTCAGTGTTAGTGTGACAATGCCAAATTGTTTTAATGTGATGGTGGTGCATGTGCCCACAGGACTGCCTGCAGCTTATCCTTAGTGCCCCTGAGGCCAGCTGGAGTTCTGCTCACAACTTTGTCAAATCCAGAGTTTCACGCCTGTGTTCTCTAACATAAGTAATTGTAAGAGTCAGGGCCAAAAAATGTCTTCAAAACTAGTCAGTAACAAGATGCTAAAGGCTAGCACAGAGAGACATGATTCCTGTGGTTTCTTGTGGACAGGCACAAAAAGGCTGAGTAGAGAAAGGTCTAATGATGAGACCACATGGGAAGCTCACCATGGTTCATGCTGTGCTTGTACATAACTAAATACCTAAATACATATGCAGTTGCCCAGTGGATTTCTGCACATTATTTTCAGTGAAACACAAGGGAGCCTTAGACCTCCTAGATACATATATTTGTGTGGTAGAAAAAGGACATCTGCATCTGAAATACTTGTGGTATTGATGGCACTTCTGTTTGGGTGTGCAGTTGGTAGGTCCAACAGAACCCAGGGAATATTTTCAGCATTGATTTCTGGAGAAATACTTAAAAGAAAATTTTAAAATGCAAGAACTGGATGGGGAACACAGGTGCATGGTGTCTGTGTGAGCACCAGCTTCAGCTACTCTTATTGTAGAGTATTACTCAGGGATGGTGGCACAATGTCACAGAGGTATTCCAGCATAGCTGTACCCTAGAGGCTATTTCCTGCTGTTTTTCATACTGAACACCCATACAGAAGGGATGTAGAACAGTGTTGGGAGGGGTGAGAATGAGCATTTGGGCATATGTTGTTGTAGTAGGAGAGGGGTCAGGAGACTTGTGTGACACTTGAGTCCCTGGTATGGGATCTGTGGGGTAGGTGGTGACTTCTTCTGGGAAGGGTGGCAAAGTTGTTCACAGCCCATAGAAGGTAGTGGCTATTGAGGGGTGGTCTGGCCGCATAGGATAAAGTCAGGTGCTTAGAAAAAACTCCTAGTGCATAATGGAAGAGGGATGGAGAAATAAAAGGGTTTGGTTCTGTGGGGGTGCAGGTGGGCACTGTGGTGGGGAGCAAGTGTCAGTGCACTGTGGAGCTGGGGAGTACACACAGTGTTGAAATGAGGTGAATGGGAGAAAGCAGAGTGATGAGCCTGGGAGAGGGTAAAAAGGTTAGCAGTGAAGTGTGCAACATCCTACTTGCTTTGTTTTCTGTCCTGTTATTGACAATCTTATTTCTCTGTCATTATTTAATAAGCAGTTTGAGTAAGAAGTAAGACTGATTAGGTGTAGGAAGCACAGTGATTAAAACTGCAGGATAAATAAAAAACTGCTTTAGGAAATCTTCTGTCCACTCACATTTTTTCTGCTAGGTAACATCTGATTTAATGACATTTGCTAATAAAATAAGGACTGTAATAAGAAAACTATTCTTGTGTCTTGCTTTCCATAGTTGTAAGAGCAAACCTGGGCTCTTTTAAGGACAGCAAACAGCTCTGTTATCAAACTACCATGTATCCAATTCCAAATTGACAACATCTAGCTTGGATCTGCAAACAAATGAGTGGTTTTGAGACCTAAATAGCTTTTTATTTATGCTTTAGATTGAACAAAACCAGGCTTGCAGTGAAAGCGCATTCACATCTTTATCAGTGGGGGAGCTGTCTTTGTGCCACAATGCTACTCAGAGCATAGGATCGTATTTAATAAAGAGATATTTAGTTTGCTATTGGAGAAGGATTGCTGCAGGAAGATATAAAAGCTACTTAGATATTTTTATAGAACTTCTGCATAAATCTTATACCTATAACCTGATCTAGTGACATAAATATTAGCAGCTTGTTTCTATTTCACCTGCTGTAGAACCACTGCTGTCCTACAGCAATAACTAGCAAGGGAATAGAGCTATTTGCTGCTGTCATAAATAAGATGGGGTGTCACAGCTGTTTTCATTTGACTGAGCAGTAATGGAGTTAATTATACTTCCAGTCTCTTTGTTTTTGATCTGTGTTTCCAAAGTCATCTAAGCTTCTTGAATTCTTGCAATTTTTTTAACCCTTTTTTCTCCTTACCTGGATTAGATGTTTTCTTTAACTTGGAGGGAGTTTCATTGTTAGAATTTTTTTCTCTTATTTCTCTATTCTTTTCTTAATAATATTATATGAAAATGTCTACTAAAATTAATGTATTTATTTGTACTAAACAACACAACAGATAGAGAGCGTGGTCCTTCTTGAAGACCAGACACAAAACTTAGTTTCATTGGAAAATAAACCTGGTTTTATCTCTGACAATTCAGATAACTTGCTTCAAGAAAAAACCACAACATAACAAAGCTGTACTCTGATCCAGTCCATCATATTGTTAAAAGACTGCATGCATGTAGTGAAGTCAAAAGGACAGTGAGACTTGGTGAAAAGACAATTCATATTTAGGAACATTAATCCACAAAGCTGCTACACAACAGCATATCAAGCAAACCATATTGCAAGAAAACCTCTCTCTTGTTGTTTGTTGCTAGCTTTTTTGGTTACCTGCATTTTTCTTTGGTTTTTCAGTTTTGAAAATGTAACAGTAGTAGATAAAAATAAAGTGAAATCTTTGTTGATAGGTGTTAATGGCAATATCTTGAATGTGGCTAGGCTTTTCTTGGAGAATTTAGTAAGTCTGTAGTCACATAAAGAAATAAAGATGTTGAAATGTCTGTGATGAAGGCTCTGATTCTGAGACAGCTTTATAAAGTTACTGGTCATATGGCAGTAAGGGACTGGGTGTGCATGAAAATAATGCTGGACACCAATCTGTGTACCTCCATGCTTAAAAATGTGTTTTGAGATATGCCTTCAGAGATTCAGTAATTAAGTCTCAGAAATACACCTGAGGTGATGTGCAAGATATCTGTAGCAGACCTAAATATGATTGCTAATACACAGTTCAAAGATACTTGAAATTTATAATGAGGAAAAACTAGTGTCAGTGATATGTACCAGTGTAGAAAGTCTGGGATAAGTAACCTTGCTCTTAGTGTATTTATCTAGTTCTCAAATCCAATTGCTATACTGTTACTGCAACATTACAAGACTAAGAATTATGTATTATTCCATTGTTTACTTTTTTGGCAGATAAATTATTAACAGAGCAGACAGAATGAGGAGACACTCAGGTGCAAGGAACTTCCTAGAAGTCCTGCCAAGATGTCCTATCATGCAGTCACGACACAGATTGCCGTGTATAGGAGTGATGCCTCTTTTGTGTCATTTTTAGCAGGCTGCCTTGAGCCAGCATAGCATCCCTTTTGAAAGGACTGCATGTTTATTGAGATACTTTGTTTCTGCTCAGAGCGCTCATGGCTGGGGAGTGGCAGTGATGCTTGTCATACAAGACAAAGCCAACTTTTGGAGGGTAGAAATTGTTGTTCTCTGATGACTTAATATCAGTTCAAACAAGAGACCGAAAAGTCAAAGTTTCTGTTTTTCGCTGCCAAAGCCTTCAGTCACCCTCACATACCCCCAAATATGGCTATATATTATCGTGGAAACTTTGCCTGTTGAAGTAAATTCTAGGATGGTGGGAAGATATTTACCCTATGCTAAAAGGTGGGGGAAAAGTTAGTGTTGGTTTTGGGTTTTTATTAAAACCATGCAAAATTTAAAATCCAGATTGCATTGTGAGATGTGGAAAAACTCTGCTCTCAGTAATGGATTTAGCCAAGCTACAGCCTTTGTTATGGAAGGTCAAATCTTCCACTCTGAAGTCTTTCAGACTCTGAACCCAGTTTGCATATTGAGCTCTCAGAACTATTTTCAACTACCAAGGGCATCTGAGCATGAAGAACACATTTCTTGATGTCTTTAGTTACAAATTGGCACGCAGATGGGCTGCAGTAGCATGATGGGGAGGGGGCTCACATCTTAAATCTGCTCTGTTTATTACCCAGGAAGTTTTGATCAAGTTTATGGTGTTAAAGACTCCAACATATCAACTCCATTGAAGAACAGGACAAGCTATTGTAAATATGAACCATCAAAGCATTAGCCATTTCAATGAAATGAAGCAAATCAATTGTTTTCTATAAAGGTGCCTTTCAGATCTCCTTTTTCAGGTTCTGAGATCCCTTATCAAGTTCAGCATTATTAAATGTTGGACTATGGACTGCAAGAGTAATTTTTTAGGACTTCTAAAGGGTCACTTTGCTGTTAACATGCTTACCTTTGCATTTATTTTACTTGACCTAAACAGTTATTCACAAATACACATAAACCAGAATTAATTGTGTTGCATATAATACTTGCTTCAGCCTTAACCCAGTCAAGTATTTGAGGACATAAAGAAAAATCAAAGATATGTTCAAATGCTTTTCTAAATGGGATTACTGTTACCAGTGAAATACATCAATTATAAAGATCTGGTTAAGATTCTTACTGCTTATCTGCAAGAAAAAAAAATTTGTCTGCACTGGGGGAATATAAGATGTTTTCTTTGTGGTGCCTTATATGCTCACCTTTGTAGGCAGTTGCATCTCCAGATCAGTGGTATAGTTTTCTTTTTTGGGATGTCCATCAGCTTCTGGAAAGATGCTGCAGAAAAGCCGTGCCTGTTCTCTATGTTGGGGCAATACTGACTGTATGTGCAGGTATTCAAAGGATGGAAAATATTCAATTTCTAGTGTCCTTTCTCTTATCAAATTTTAATTCCATTACTCTATGTTGGATATAAAGCTTTTGCCCTAGTAATTTTAGGTAATTTCTACAGAAGTTTCCAGTAAAATGCAGGAATTCCTTAATTTTGCATATGAGAAGACCATCTCAAAGCACGTGCTTAAATATAAGTAGAAGGTTAAATGCCTTCATAGACTGGGATCAGTGTTTCCAGCCTAGCTCAGCTCTCCACTGTGCTTGTGGTCAAAGCTGTCTGACATAACTTTAACATATGCTTTCTTTAACATGCCAAAGCACTGAGCTGCCATGTTTCAAAGAAAAAAGAATCTAGAATTAATTATCTTCTTCCAGTAAAAAAATAGAATTTCCTCTCCAAAATTACACTGGCTTGAGCTCCACTATGGCTAATATACTTTCCAACACCAGTGACAGGTTTAAGATCTGGTATTTGTGATGCTTAGGAGCTAAAAGCAATGTGATTTATGCCTCTGGAAAGACTGTATTTCTAACTTTCTAATGGGGCAAACAGAAGTTGCACCTAGCCCAGGAATGTCCAGAGTCCCTGCAGCTTAAAGCTATGATGTGCATTAAAACATTGAAGTTATTTTAGGTCACTTGAAAAACATGATTTTTAAGAGTCATATCTTTACTGGTTTAAAACCAAACCTGGTAACAATTTAGTGAGATGGATTTTTTTTTTGACAGTATATATATAATATCATACATGCCTACTTTGCAAAGCATACAGTAAAACAGGGCTTGCTGTAAATTGCTTGATTGCTTTGCTTTCTTCCCAGACTCCTCTCAGTAGAATAACAATGCTATAAAATTGGTGAGAGGGGAGACCTTTCTTGTACCTCAGTGAATGAATAATTCCAATTTTCCCACTTTCATGTGAATCTAATCCTGCTCTCACAACTGTTCATCATATCAACCTGGAGGAACTGGTCAGGAAGGAGGATAAGCTGGGTCTATTTTCTCTGTTGTTTGTTTTTTTTTTGTGAGCAAAATCATCTTTGGAAGAAGAAATTCTCTTTCCAAGAGTTTTAAACTTTATACTTGAATAAAGAACATTTCTCTAAAAGAGGCAATGGTAATGCTATTCCAAAACAAATGTAAATCTAATTTTCCTCCAAATTAAAGCTTCAAAAATTATTAATGTATTCTTGCTGAATACCGATATCCTCTTACTCTCCTTCCACATTTTTTTCTTTCTCTTTACAACTCTCTAAATTATAAGGGAATTAAAAGTCCATTAGATAGTATACATTAACATATGCTATTATGGTTCTAGCTAGCAAGCCTGTGCAGAAGCTGCTGTGTGATATGATTTTTCCATTACGGTGCTTTGAAGGCAAAACATAAAATTGTTTAATATGTCTTGCTGTTGAAAAAAACCCCCAATGAACCAAACTTCTAAGCTGTGCCACGTGACCAAAAATAGGTAAAGAAAATACTTATTTCTAAAATATGCCCCACATGAATCGCTCTTTTGGAAAAGCCTGGTTCATCCCGCGCAATGTCAGGACTGCAGTATAAGGTAATTCCAGACCATGTTGAAGAAGCCTTCTATAGAGGTCTTTAGAATACCTTCTCCCAAAGAAGTCTGACTCCCTGTTTGGGGGATTTTTTTATAGACATAGATACTATATTTCAACTGAAAATAATAATTTTTTAATTACATTGCCTTTACTTCCCACCTGCATGAATCTGCCAGAGACACCTCTGGGAGCAAGTGGCTATGGCCTGTGTATTTTTATGTCCTTGACCGAGTCAGTTGCCCTTGCTGTATCCTAATTTCACCACATATATGATGGCATAATGCCCCTCTACCTTAGATGATAGACATCAGACCTTACATTAAACAGTTGTAAAGTGCTCGGAGAGGCTTTGTCAGATCTGTAGTGTATTTAATTGGAAACTTCTACAGCTCTGCAAAAGATTGCATGGGCTAATGCTATGTTTTCTACCAGTTGAAAGATTCTCTCATTGTACTACTACAGATTTAGTGAGAAATACCTGATATAAATCGTAACAGTCAAAGAAATTTACTTACAGTTGCCTCTTCTACTGTTATTGATAGCAGATTTATATCTGTGACCAGGGAAGTAGTCATCTGAATGCAGTCATGGGTGATTTTAAATTAAACATAAAGTTTAAGAAAATTCGGGCTAAATGTCATTAAGATCCATCATACCAAGCTGTCTGAGAGGGTAAAGGGCACACTGAGCTAGATGAAGGGCAAAATCAGAGCCAGCACAGTCAGGCAGTGAGGAACAGGTGCTTGGGGACAGCATTTGGTGTTCATCTACTCCTCTGCTCTGTTCCCTCCAACCTTTTCCAGACATCGAGCATTGTCTGGTCCTGAGAAGAGGGTAATATATATATTTATTTTATTTTCTCCCTAGAATCCAGCTTTGATTTAAAACTCTTGTTTCTGTATTACCCATAAAAGGAAAATAATATACTGGAAATCAAAGTTTAAATATGAATCCAAATTTAATATATAGAAGACAGGGAATATTTATAGCCATATTTTTTGTATTTTGGGATAAAAATAGTCTTTACATGAAAAGCAAAGTATTGATCTAAATTCCATTGTTTCCCCTCCAACACATACATTAAACAGTCCTAAGTGGATAATGGGAAAGAACAATAATAAGGATAACAATAGGTTACAGAAACAATTAGGTAAGGAATAACGCATGACAGGTAATCCAGTCATAAATTTATAGGCATGCTGCTCTCGCCTCAGGAGCCCTGTGAGACACAGGGCCAAAGGCCAAATACATTCCCAAGGAATGTGTACTGAATCACATGCCTGCAGACTGCATGTTATTATTAGAATTGTAAAATGTTATTGCTGATTTTTATATATCACACTGTGTGGTTAATTTAAAAATGTGGCTAGGCAATTTATTGTGTGTATGGGATGACTATTTCCAATACAATTTTCTTTGATTATTTTAAAATGTGTTGTTGGATTTAATTCTTTTTAAATGCATTTTTAAACCACAGGAGGACTGTCAATGAGGCTTAAAAAGCTCTCAGTACCTCAGCTTTGTTCTGGCATTTTGGCTTCACACTCACCCACTGAACAGTAAATGTTTGTTTTCAAGCTTATTTCCCCCAACCCAGCAGCCTGTATTTTTAAAAAATTCAACCAGTGCAGTGCCAATTAAGGGAATGGAGTAAAAAAAAAATTAATTGTAGTGGTGGGGGCAATGAGTTGGCACAGGGAGCCGTACCATGGCTGCACTTTTCAGACACGCTGCTCACCCCTTAGCCCATCTCACCTGCACCAGCTGGAGGAAGCCCTGGGTTTTAAACTTCATACTGGGAACCTTAGGTTTCTTTTTGAATTATGTTGGCAAACGAGAAATAGGCAAATACATTTTGTGCTACCCAGGGCTAGTAATGAAAGCTTTTGGTGTCCAGAAAATGGAGTTTTGTAGTATTTTCAGGGAGGCTAATCGCTTTTTCTCCAGTGTTTGAATTGCTGCAGGATGTCTGTGTCTGAAAGCTTTTTGTATAAGCAGAAAAGCTGTTTCAGATTACTAAAAGAAGCAGCTCTGAATTACTTAAAATATCCCTGAAAAGTATGACCAGCCTTCCTTCTGTTGTTCTAGGGAGTAACTATGGGATGTAATAAAATAGCTGCAGTACCCTGACTTTGTTATTTTTAAAAAGTGAAATGAAATAAGCTAAAGTCTAGGAGAAAGGACTCATGTTCATCTACGTTGTACCCATATATCTCAGGAGAAACCCTGCCAGTTGTAGTGCAGAAGAGTTCGTTTCAATGTGTCTGGTGTTTCTCTGAGAGCAAAGGCTTCTCTCTCATCTGCTCCTGCAGGGCCAAGCTCTTCTGCTCACTCATCCATCCATGGTGTAATCAGTGCTCTAAATCCTGAATCACAAAGGCCTTTGGGTTTATTTTTAAAGATAACTCAAGTATTTAAAGGAACAGATTAAGGTGTGTAGGGTGACTTGAGAA